>OX336388.2:1751867615-1756867615 GCA_946902985.2 Meconema thalassinum | reverse complement strand
GAGGATAAAAGTCAACAGTTACTTCCGCACCTTGTCCGTGCACTGTAAACGTTCTACTTTCTGTTGTCATAATGACCACGTCACTCGCCGTGCTCGGTCTTATATAGAAAAGTCAAACATAGACGACCGCACTGTTGCGTGTTAAAATTTTGCACTCGTTTCACATTATAGTGTATTGTTGCACTGCTTCCAAAATAGCGAACAAGCTCTGTCGGAGGAGGAAGGTTTCCAAAACTGTCAAAGTACCACACGGTTCGCCCATGCTTTATGTAGGCCACATAATGCGTTCCCGGTCCATGACTGTCATTCAAATTAACAACTGCACTTTCATGGCTCCGTGGTCGAGACGGTAGTTGGTTGCGCATAAACACACCTCGAAAGTGGGAGATCTTTAGCTGTTTTGCATATCTTATAACTTTCTCATGCGTCATGGCTCGTCGTGGCAGTGCATCGATTAACCGTTTTTTGGCGACATGTAAATGCCGAGTCCTTTCTTGTAGGGTGCTAGCTTCATGTTCACACCTTTACCGCGCAGTGCTATGGCCTCCATAGTTTTATTATGCCTTTCGCTTTCCTTCAACTGTTGGTTCGCCTCCTCAACAGCTTTCACCGTTCGTGCTACCGCACATGCTCCTCCAAGAAGTGAACCCAGGGCTGCTAGTCCAGCAAACAGTGCAGGTAAAAATCCACCACGTTTCGGCACAGGAATAACTCGGGCACGTTTTCTAAAACGTAGTTTACTTTTGGGATTCGCATGCAATCGTGCTGCTCGGAGTGCTTTCTTAATAGCCAACTCACTATTTGTTTCTCCGCGCGAAGCTTGACGTGCCGCATGAAGAATAGCTTTAAAGCCTCCCTTTCTTGACAACTACTTCCTCTTCTTCACCACATATCTCTGTTACACCATCGCTACCAAAGAACAAGACAACCTCACACCGCAAAGTATAGAACACAACTAACACTCCTCAGGAAGGGAACCTATAATTATTTATTCAATGGTGGCTGTATATTCAAGTTCTATATACAGAGGAAAATCGTTCATCGTTTTCCCCGCCTCTTTTTCTTCAGACGAGAGTTTCAAGTGAAAGAATAATTTGTCTCCGGCTTTCACCGGTTGATCAATAAGTGGTTGAACACTACCGTTTAATCGTACCTCTAAATGTTTCAAATCTGGTGCATACTCAATTACACGAATGGCACCATCATACATTAAACGGTAATTGTCATACCCCGAACGTAGTATGTAGGCGAGGTTATTGGGATCTTTTACTTGTTGTTGGTTTACAATGTGAAGCAGAAATATAGAGGGTATTGATTTAATAAAAAGCGATAACCGTTGTTCCAAAAATCGTTTGGTCGTCACGTCGTGAGGTTGCACAGGATCAGCAACTTCGGCTATTCGTCTTCGCTTCATCTGTAGAGCGTTCTCCTTAATTTCCCACACCTTTTCCATTTCAGAGTTTAAAAACCGTTTTGTACAAACATCTTGATCATCTTCAGGATCGGCCACATGCACAAGGCGTGCATTATTTGCTGTATAGCCCTTTCCAGTTAGGGTGGGCACAATACTGAGCACCTGTTTCACCTTGTTATCTACATAGTCCTTTCTAGCAGCGTCCGTGTTGTTTGTTGGAAGAGCCAGCTGAGTGATTCGACGTTGGTGTACGTCATAGTCCTTTGCTTCTGTTAACACCACAGCATTGGTTAACATATAGGCTTTGGTGCACACATCTTGATCGTTCACAGGATCTGCAACGCCCGTAATACGTTTATTCTGAGCCTCATATTCTCCTTTGATACGTCGTAAGCGGAAATAATCTACATACTTTTTTGAACATGCGTCCGAGGGTAATACGGGTTCTGTTATATTGGTCAATCGCTTTCCATTAAAGTTGTAATTGCCATCTGTTGTGCGTGGCAATACATTAGCATCAACATATCGTTTAGTTGCCGGATCTGTATCATGTTTTGGATCGTTTGTCAAAGCAAATCGTTCATTTGTTTTAAGAGTTCTTCCAAAGGCGTCCATGGTTACACTGGAACTGAAACACCCGCTTGCCTCATGTATATAGAGACCAGCTCTTCCCCTTTCACATTTAGTAGGTATGCAGATTATTAAGCAACAACATTCACTTCCGGTGGGAGACTTGGTTTCACACCTCTTCTCAACATCGTCCGAACAACGTCATGGATCACTCTTCCCATCCTCCATTCGCTGTCTCATCGCCGGCCCGTCGGGATGTGGAAAAACCAATCTTCTGCTTACCCTCATCACCTCCTTAAACGGAGTGCGCTTTCAAAATATCTATATCTTTGCCAAATCGCTGTATCAACCGCTGTATGTGTTCTTGGAACAGGTCATGTCAGGTCTGCGCAACATGGGCTACTTCACATTCGCAGCACACGAAGATGTCATTTCTCCAGACAATGTTCGCCCCCATTCGCTTATGATTTTTGACGATGTGGCCACATAACGACAGGGTATTATTCAGGCTTGCTTTAGCATGGGACGTCATAAATATATTGATTGTTTTTATCTCGCTCAAACCTATTCGCGAATACCAAAACAGTTAATTCGTGACAATGCCAACGTGATTGTTCTCTTCCGACAGGATGAGCGCAACATGCATCACGTCTACGATGATCACGTGAATCCAGACATGACCTTTCAAGCCTTTACACAGTTGTGTGCCATGTGTTGGAACGCTCATCACCACAGTTGTCTTGTTATTGATAAGCAGAGCAACATCAACAATGGACGCTACCGCATGGGATTTGATCATTTCATTCGTATTTAAGTAGCTGCATTGCTTTTCTGAACATCATTTGTTCAGATGTCATGGCGACAACAGGGAGCCAATAAAAAAAGCACATAATCCGTGCACGAAATAGCATTCGACAAAAGTTTCGCTATCTAAAACGTGCACATGCCGACAGTGAACTGTTTGTCGAAAAACATTTGAAGTCACCTCTGGAAGCTGTGTTGAAAGGAACATCAAAGCCTAGTACTCGCTCATAACAAACACAAACAATTGAAGAGGAGGAGGAGGAAGAAAATGATGAAGAACCTGACGATGTTTTTTCTCCATTGCTTCCGTCTTCTAGCTCCAAAGAATCACCGCTGCCACAGTTTTTGAAAACATCAATAATTGCTGAAACACCCACTAGACCCAAAGAAAAGCAGCCTACTCTTAAAGAAATATTAAATACGCCCGAACAATATGAGCGGTTAAAATCCTTTTTACTACAAAATTATGGTGCGTTGGTTACCCCCTTCCTTGAAGATCTTTTTACTAAGAAAACTGATACTACCTATGGTGTTCGCTATGAAAACAATAGATTTCGAATTGGCGATTCACCAATCAAGATAAGTGACAATGTTTTGATTGTTAAAACAGTTCGTTACAAATTGACGCCAGGTCTTTTAGAACTTTTATTTTCACGTACACCTTCTACCGAGGACTATGATAAAGAAGATCTTGAAAAGTATAAAAACATCTTGATGGCTACAAATGGTTTTAGACGTAATTATAAACATTCTGAAGCAGTAAATGCTAATAAGGGCTTCAAATATAAAACCATCATATCAAAATTGTTTCCCACCTATGCAAGTGTTCGCCGTGCAAATTCAGCGTCTGGTATCACATTTAATACTTTGAAACCTTTCGTCGATTTCGCCTATTGGAACAATCCAAATAAGTTGGTTAAACGTCTGCAACTGTTGCGTGCATCAGAACAGGCCGGTCATACCGGACACGAGGCGGAAGTTTTAGAAATAGAAGAGGAGCTTCGTCATGCTGGCATTATTGTCTAATGAGTCAACGTGTTCATACACCCTCGCCTGTTAAGGCTGCCATTGCTCGCGAGTTGCATAGACCAGCTCGTTGTCTCTACCATCGTCGCCATGTCATCACACGGGGCGTTGACGATCTTTGGCAAGCTGATCTGGTTGAAATGATTCCCTATGCCAAAGCTAACAACGGGGTCAACTATCTGCTCACCGTCATCGACGTTTATTCCAAAATGGCCTTTGTTGAACCTGTTCGGAATAAATCTGCACAACTGGTCACCGCTGCATTCAAGACCATCATTCAGCGGTCAAGACGACAACCTCGTTTGCTTCAGACAGATCAAGGCAAAGAATTTTTCAACAAGACTTTTTCCGCTTATCTCAAATCACTTGACATCCATCACTATTCCACTTTTAGCAATCTAAAGGTAAGTGTTGTAGAACGTTTCAACCGCACACTCAAGACGCGCATGTGGGAACAATTTACAGCAAGAGGATCCTATCGCTGGCTTGAACTTGTACGCGACCTGGTGACACGTTACAACAACACTAAACATAGAACTATCAGATTGAAACCACGCCTTGTAACCAAGAACATTGCGCAATTGGATCGCATTCATCACAAAATCAAAACAGCAGATCGGCGACGTCATCGATTACGTATTGGTGATTATGTGCGCATCAGTAAACATAAAACAATCTTCGCCAAAGGATACACACCAAACTGGAGCACAGAAATATTTCGTATTCGCAAGGTAAAACTTTCTAATCCAGTTGTTTATTTACTTGATGACCTCAACAAGCAGCCAATCCAAGGAGGATTCTACATGGAGGAACTGCAAAGGACGCAATATCCCAAGCATTATCTTGTTGAAAAAATTGTACAAAAACGTGGCAATAAACTTTTTGTTAAGTGGCTAGGTTTTAATGCCACATATAATTCATGGATTAATAAATCAGATCTGGTGTACGCCTTCTTGTTTTTATTTCATGTCGAGCTGACCGACCCAACATGCCATGCGTTTTGTACCCTCACCCACCCTACCATTTACAGGAAATACTACTCCAGATTCATTGATGTTTGTTTACCATTGAGCACATTCAACAACCAGTTCATTCCCCCTCTCTCTCAATCCCATTCACTACTCCAGATACCATTGATGTTTGTTTACCAATGAGCGCTTTCAACCCCATTTTGTTTGTCTCTCAGACCCATTCACACCTAACCAACCTACCACGTCAGGTTTCAACAACCACCACCATCCATCTCCATTCATGTTTTCCCATTAAGACCACTTCCAACCATGACCTACCCAACATCACATAATCTGCTATGACGTCACACACACACACCAGTTGACCGTTCAAATCTGACGATTCATTCACCGACAAAGATTCGGAAACCTTCGGCAACACTCGGATCTCATCAAATACAAAGCAAAGCTATATAGCACAAGACCATAACAGAGAAGGCGCTCAGTCCAACAGAGAGACTGGGTCGAGGAGGGTCTCCTGCAGATCCTCTTCCATCCTTCCCCCATCGTCCCCCACCCCCACCCTTCCCTCCCCCTCCCTCCTCCCCACCCCTCCCCTCCACCCACACGCCCTCAAACCGGTTCCTGGACCCTCCAAGGTTTGTTAACCTTCCGGGTCCCGGCGACCTTGGGGGTCAATGACCTACCTCTAGGTCATTGACCATGACCTACCTCAAGGTCATTGACCTTGCCACGCCCCCCCCCCTCATTTGCATAAATAACGGTATTTGAAGCAGAACCCTCCCTGCTCCTCTACTAACCATCCCTGTTAAACAAGCAGAGGAAATTATTTGAAACACTAAATACTGCATAACCAGTGTAATATTTGAATCGATTTTGTCAAACTGTGAACATATGGCAAGTGAACTATTAGGTCGCATGCCGAAATGTAGAAGCATGCTAAGGAAAATCGTGATAATGTGTAATATTTCGAACAGTGTTAATGATAAATTATGTTTTTTTTTGTGGATGTGCTCAACTTTATTTTGTGTTAAAACTGTACATAATTACTTTGACCACGTACTAAAGTATTGCGAGTGAGCATTGCAGAAGCAATGGTAGTCTCAGTGGCGGAGTGGATGGGCAGTTTATTATACCGCACAAGTAGAATCAGTGAGTTTCTTAACGCTAGTATAAAATTTAAAATCTGTGAAAACCCTACCCCTACTCATAAAATGGAACCAACCATCTACACCACATGGATAAGAACGACCACGCTTTGGAGCTGAATATGGGTTACTTGACCATATGCGTGGGGAGTTAACAATGGAAGATCGCTGAAACGAAGGAAAGATGATTTAAAACTATTACGGAGACCGCTAAAACACCTCACGGCGGGTCTCGAAGTCTTGACGCTGCACTCTGTAAGTCAGAAGATGTTTCAGTAGCTGTATTTGATGGGTTGGAACGGTAGATTCGTTATAAGAATGGTTTCACTAAGTGCACAATATAGGTAGTCTCAATATAAGCTCACGTGTGTAAAGAATCAGTTTTGTTATCAATTTCTTTAACGCCAGAAGGCAGATTTATAATGTCCATCTCGTATCATTTTAAGAACAGAGAACGTAGTCTGTTGCTTGTCAGGCCAATGACATAATAAACGAGTTCCCAGCTGGTTGAAATATGAAGGCCAAGGTCACATGTGCGCGAATGATCCACTCATAGCACGGCCATACGGATTTCAGGCAGTGTATAATATAATTTAGAAGGCAGTGAGATTCCTAACATTTGTACCCAATCAGAGATAGGTACAAGTCGAACACATGATTATTTGGTAAAAAGGAAGGAAGTCATAGCGAGCCAAGAAAGAATTTTTACCGAGAGTGAACTCTGGAGCCAAGCTAAGAAAGAGCAGATGATATATTAAATGCCAACAGGAACTATAAATTCCCATTAAATTTGACAGTTTCTAATATAACGTAAACACGGGGAGCTATTAACGAGGGCTGCAGATGAAGAAATTGAGGGAGTGAAGGACTCTTAACATTCCTCAAACACAGCATCTTTGGAAGGATTGATGTCCAGTGAAGTGCCTCATCCTGAGGGGACTATTTTTTAAAATTAATGATAATTACACCTCCTGAGGGAGGCCACAGATAGTGCAATCCCGCATTTAATCGAATACAGAGAAAGGAGAATCCCGCGTCTTAGAGTCAGGAATTGATTGAGAACAATTTTGCCAACCAAAACACAAGATTATGAATCCAGAACCATAGGTTTCCAAGGAGACGGGATTTTCCTGTGGGTTTAAAGTCTATAATATATGCAGGGATAAAAACTGCTGATATAGATTACATCATTGTGAAGCTCGCGGACCGATCCGTGGAGGAATGAAGCAAACTAACCGGCCCCTGAATGAGAATAAAAACGTTTTAATTAATTAAAATCAACGGACGAACGAATTTTAATCCGCCAAGGAGGGATCAAACATTTAGGATATGTCTCAACTATAAATAAATTTGGAAGGTAATTGGAGCATGGAATCAAAAATTGAGCTCAAGAAGTCATTAACCGACTACGTTTTGTCCCAAACTAAATAAAGGGCTTCAAGCAAAGCCAAAGTCAGTTCATCTCGAACCTCGAAGGGGAGGTCACGCTACACAACAGAGTTCATCTTGAAGCGCCTCGGTGCAGGCATGTCACGTCACGTTACGCTACGACACACCACGCTAACAGTCATCAGTTCGATCTTGAAACTCAGAGGAGTCATGAAAAGCTATAATAACGGTTCATCTTCGGACTTGAGAAATAACCAACCTGCGATAAGTTCAGCTACAACAGTCATCAGTGAACTTTAAGTTCAGAGAAACTAGTTCGAGACCAAGTTATAGAAGTCATAGGGACTCAAATAAGAAGCTACGCCACGTCTAGTAAAGACGATTCATACACAATAGACCCAAGAGGGATCACACGAACAGTTATTCCATTAGCTAAGTAAGAGAATTCTACCAAGATAGAACGTAGGAGAGTGTTGGTTCGAAACCAAAGTAAACGTACTCAAGGAAGTATTCGTCGAGGAAATAAAACGATAGACAGTCTAAGCACCTCGAATGGAGGCCAAGCTTATAGAGAATACAAGATGCGATAGACAGCGATAGAAAGATAGAGTGATGGCGAAGTAAACAGACAATTTATCGCCTACGTAAGCATAGCTACGTGTAAAATGAACATTACAGCAGAGATTAAAACCGAGAGTTTTTGAGAAGTAGGAGAGACTTTGAAGGAGTAGGACACACGTTCGATGCAGGGAGACGGGAATACCATCAGGAAAATCGTCAGCGGTTGAGAAAACTGTCGCCAGAAGCTGAGATACGATACGTGTGAGAAAAAGTGAATGTGTAAATAGATACATCAGTGTATATCCCAGTGAAATAAGGGATCATTTTATATGTGTTTTTAGATGAAGTGAAAACTGTTATTAGAAATGTATCAGTGTAAGTTAAGAACATGAAGATTATAGGAAATAGTGTCAATATGTGTTGTTAGAACAAAAATCCAGATGGGCGAACCATTCATAAATATGGTCATCGGCCAAGCCAGCACATGGAGTAAGTAATGAAAATTCATTACATTTATGTTGTATCAGGCACTAATTAATGAATTGAGTAATGATTGAAATTATGGTAATGGTAACCAGGAATATAGTTTTGTTAATTGTGAAAGATATAATGCATTGTGCAAAAGTCAAGTAATTGGAACCCATAATGTTAAATGATGGATAATTAATGAAATCTGAGAGGAGAAATCGAATATAATTGCACCACTGGCAGGTGTGTTTGCCAAGTAAATGATTTAAAGCAGCGGTGAAATTAGCACCAGAATTAATGTACGGTAATAATAATAATAATTGCTGAGTTTTTACTCCAGAAATGATAAAATAATGAGTTGTTGCGTTCCATAATGATGAATAATAATTGAAATAAGAATGATAATAATAATAATGAGCAATAATTGAAAGGATTAAATAATTGAATGGTTTTTGGATACCTTAAATAGTAAAAGTGATAACGGTTTTTATAGACCTTAAACGTTGATTAAAGTAAATGGTGATTTTGAACACCTCGGTAATGTAATTGTGAGATTAATAGGCTGTTATGCCGTGATGAAGGGAAAATGACGATAGGAGGACCAGTAAACAAACCGCGATGTAAAGTAACGTTCATTGTTTGAGGATAATTAAATGTGTGATGGGAATCCAAGCGAATATAGTATTGCCATAAATGGGCCTAATGAGTAATGAGGATAATGAAGTTAGCATCAAGCTAGGAATGTATACGTGTTCTATAACCTGCATTATTCGGGAGATTTGAAGTAATAAGTCGGATCATCGTGTTGTATTTGGGTAGCACCCTTTGGGAGACAAGGGTCTCGCCAAAATAGCTTATGGTATATGTGTGTGTATTGTTGTAATTGCATTGTAAGACCAACTGGGAAGGAATAAGATCGCCAGGCCGGCGTTGCCAAGTTTGACATGTAAGTCTGGGGGAGTACAGTGGTTTCTACGATATACGGGCAACAGGAGAGGCGGAAGTGCCGTGTCCGAGCCAAGCCGCGTATGACCAATCCCATACCTCCGACAAATAATTGAGTTGTTGTAATCGCAGTGTAAGACGGGATGGGTACGATTTTGAATCTCCATACCCGCATTGCCAGTATTGTATGTGCGTCGTTGTCATCTCCGAATTAAATGTACAGTTATATGGAAACACATAATAATGTTATGATAAAATGAGGAAGCAGTATAATTTGCCGTGATTGAAGCTTGGATGTCCATAGAAAGAGGGTAGAGATGTAAACAGTAGTAGTCGCGAGGGAGCGAGTGAATGAATGGTCTAGATAGCGGTTTGTTGGGTCGTAAATTTTAAACTAACGGGTTGAAGAGTAGGGGGAGGTAAATGACCAACCTTGTACCGCATGTAGGAAGGGGTTCGAGGGAAGGCACTCAATGAGTGCTTTGTGAATAGACTTTTAAAGGATCGGGCGCGTATTAGTAATTATGAGCTGCAAAGATATATTTTTTGATTGAAAAGTGCTATAGCAACATAAAATAGATATTTGTATTGCTGGTATTTAGACGAGTGTCCCCAGCTAAAATTGGAATAAATTCCATAATATTTGACGAAATGGTCAAAGTAATATTGTTGATAAAATAATCGATTTCTACCTCACAAGATAAAGAGAACAAAACGGGTGAATGAATATATTGAATTTGGACTTAATTGGAAATAAATCCACTAAGAATTAATACACAATAGTGCGAGATACAACATAATAAACAACCTTGTGGCATGAGAAAGAGAAGTGATGGGAGTTGGGTTCGATCCATGATATGTGAAATTTTATGTTGTGTTACAAGAAAGGAATACCTAAGTCTTGAAGGAAGGAAAGTTGTTGAGTTTAAAGAAACTAAATGAAGTGTTAAAAATGAAAATAAGTGAAGAAACCCCTGAAGGGAATAAAAGTGTAATAAATGTCCTACAAGCCTTAGATGAAATTTGAAAGTGTGATAGGCACGCTCGATGTCTAAATGAGTAGTAATTTCCAGTTAAAGGAATATTAATGATTGTAAGAGAGGAAATTTAATCAAGATAATTTTTGAAATGATTTTATTTTTTGTTGAAGGAAGTTGATTTTATTTCATTGATTGATTGATTGATTGATTGATTGGAGTGATTCCAAGTATGTTTTGTTCAATTTTTGATTGTATTTTGTTATTGGGGGCTTCCCTAAAGATAATGAATTCATGTTAACGTACGTTGTGAGTATTTAATGTAGTCTTGTAGACCTAAAAGTGCTTCCATATCTGAATGTACGGTCATACGGTGGGATGGATGTAACAGCCCCGAATGCCGTGAGTTTAGTCTGTGTTATGACCAAGCATTCTCCGTCTATAGTCGGGTACACATCATATAATCAAAACATGGAATCCGTTAGCCACGTGCTTAACAAATGAACATCTGAAGCAAATCTTTATTTTCTTTACAAGCTAGAATGACAATGTAAAATGAACCATACTTCGATGCGAGAGTTCATAGGTTCGACTTTATTTAATGGAAATGGCCAGATATAAAATACACAATCTCACACGCTTGTTTTATATCAGAATACTATATGCTATATGAGACCATTATCAGCTGTGTTTCTACACACATTTCTTTAACTGTCTCAAGAACTTATGGGAGAGAAATTAGACTTTGTAATTTGTGTTTTAAAATGTGTATAATTCAGGAATCCACACTAATTGTAATTTGAAGGTTTTACGGATGTGGTGATGAGTTTTGATAGTAATAGAACGCCCATCTGACATGTTTATGGTAATTTATTCCGGCGGCAATGAACTATAGGAGTCGTGCCAGACCGAAGGTATAAGGATAAATGAATCCGAGTCATATGGAGAGACACAAGGTGTCTATTATTCAGGTCATTCCTGAGTGGAATATTGTGGAGTTATTAAACATTAGATGGATTTACAGATCTCACCTGACTACACTAAACGCAATTAAAGGTCATAAAACTGAACAAATAAACTGTTGGGCATAAATAATTGCATAACAACTTTAATAATCAAAGATAGGATGTTTATGAAACTAAACAAGTCTTATAATTCCCCCTTGAGTCTAAATAATAAATGAACGCTAAAAATAAAATATTTTGATACACTTTGACACCATTAGTCAACGACCAATTGATGTTGTGGAAACTGAAGCACACACATCAGATTGGCAGCAATGTGAGTCGATATAATTGGTTATTTATTACCGCATTTGCTGGCTTTCTATTATTCTTATTTTTCCTTTACACACGTGGACACTATACCATTTGTTGCAAGGAGTGGCAAATCGGGCAGGCAGGCAGGCAGTGCCAATTGCACACAATTAGGAGTGCTTATTTATTGTAGAGATTTGTGTTGTACTAGTTTTTTTATTATTATTCAGTAACATTGTGCACATATTTAGTATCTCTTTTCTTTGTAACAAACACGTCTCGTTTATTAATTAATGTTATTTAGGACTAGATAAACAATTAAATTTGAAGATAAATGTTGGAGATGCCACCCTCATAGCTTAGAATAATTTTCCCCTTTGATATTAAATGTAAATGATTTCTAGTATTTGTAAACAAGTAAATGTCTTGCTTTGCAGTAAATTCTTTTGATATCTGAGCCTCCCGTAGTCATTTTCGATGTAACTGCTTAGGGTTGATCTTACGTGCCATACTCTTAGCTTGTTTGTTATCGTTTAACTTTTGTATTTGGACCATGAGAGAGTAACTTAGATTTTGTATAGGACTTTTTTATTTTTCTTTCAGGGCAGATTTAGAATGGGACTAGCCGTTTTGCAACTCTCATGCTAGTCTAGGGATCTATTCTGAATAAAATTTATTCATGATTTTAACATAAGACTGACCTCTCTTTCTTGCTTAGTTTTTATGTCAATGCATTTCTCTGAGCTGGTTAAAAATCGGACCTCACCATTTCCCGTCACCCCCGCCCTTGTGCGAAACCAGCCTATGAATGTGTTGTTCCCAACGCTGGTGTGTTAGCTGGAAGAGGGTCGCGGAAGGGTCATTTGAAACCAATGACTCCCCGAAACCTTCGGCCAGAGGGCACAATATAGAATTTTTTAGTTATCTATTAAATGTTATGGAAGTTACAAGCAGTCAAACATTGAACCTATTACCGCGTGTAGATTCGCATTGGCAATACTGTCACATATAGGTAGTCCAAACCTAATCTGAAAATATACGGTCAATTCGTGTTTTTAACTGTTCGTCTACATACAGTATAATAGATTGAGACTATGGCTAAACTTATGAGAGCATTTATCAACCGTTGGTAGCCCTGGTGACTCTATATGCCGAGTTACATCTCTTGTGGTATACATTACACATATGAAATGTGGTTGAAGTCCATTTGTTAGTGTTGAAGTTACATGTTGTTGCACATTGAAAATATACGCTTTTATAGAATTATGTTGGTAGCATTTACTTCGATGATATATACTAAATATGTCTACAACGCCTAGAACATCCAGTAGACTACACTTAATTTGAAGTGCGTTCCAGGCACCTTATTCTAAAATATTAGAGTTAGGATTCAAACATTTTGAGATTATTTATACACAGTTGGTAGCCCTGCTAGCTTTTATAATGCGCATAGGCATGTGTCCTAAAGTACGGTACACCTATATATTGTACGTACAAAATCAAGATGGAATCCATTCGTCAGTATGGAAGTTTCGTACATTTAAACAGTGAATCCATCAGCACGCGTAGAATCATGTTGGCAACACTGTAAATGTCTGGATTACTAAATATTAATATGGAATTATTATGTTTTATGAGTTTTCAAAGTTTAGAACTGTTTTCCTGCATAGTTTCTGATCTATTGAGACTAGGCTTCAAAATTATCACTTAGAGAGTGTTTATCAACAGTTGGCAGCCCTGGCAACTCTAAGTATATTCTTAGTTCCAACTCTTAACCTACATAATACACATACAAAATACGTATATTAGTTACTCCAAATCAATCTAGAATGTCAGGTACTATACGTGTGCAAAGTTTGGAACTGTTGGCTTGCATACTTTCTGATTTATTGGTATAAGGATTTAAAAAAATAGAGAGAGCATTTATTAATAGTTGGCAGCCCTGGTGGCTCAAGAATAAGCATAGTCATATCTCTTATGCACATACTAAATTAGGTTAAAATGCAATTGATAATATAGAAGTTACATGCATTGAAAAATTGGACCAATCAGCAGGCATAGAATCGTGTAGGCAACAATGCCATGAATGGGCTCCTAATTAATCTGGAATATAATTGTCTACTGTATGTGTGTGCCAATTTTGGTACAGTTCGGTTGCATAAATTCTGAGATATCCAACATAGAGCTCAAATTTCAATTGTGATTTTTCAGCAGTTGGTAGCACTGTCGTAATTTTGAAATATGGCCGTGAGATATTCAGGTATAGATCTTTACTCATACCAAATTTGATTTCGATATCTGCAGCCACTTAGGAGTTGATAGGGGGAGGGACACACCAAAACCACCTAGATCGAAGGCCATTGCACTGAAATGAAAGTAGCCAAGATGGTGGATCTCGAAGGCAGATGAGGGCATGCCGTTGTAGTTATTCCGAGATTTTTTCAGTGTTTGCTGTAAAATAATGGTTTACAAGTGTTGTGAGCTAGCCCTGTAAGTTGGAGACAAATACTGCAGTAGGCTAATTCATAATATTTTGTAGGCTACATCCTTTTGTTCAGTAATGCAAGCAGACTGTTCTCAGGTACTGTAACGATCACAGGCTATTAATTTATGAAAGAATCAAACATATTCTGGAGTACCAAAATACACCAGACTCATCTCTCTGTATGCATTAGGGCAGTGGAGTCATGAGACACTGGTGCTAGATACCTACACAATTCACCCAGCACACATTCTGCTCACATTTCTAAATGCTAAACATTATAGTGCAAACAAACAAAAATTAACAATACTATAGACTACTGTGCATGATTCTGAATTTAGGTTCATACCTTCATACCGTTACTATGAACCAGCCCACCCAAGATCACCCCCCGTCCATTGAAGCAGTTGCTCTGGTGAAACTTCTCTCATGGGGCTTCAGTAATAGGGTACCGGTAGAGTTTGAGCGATCATTCTTAACTCAAACATTAAACACGCAGAATTAAACAGTGCACAATTTTGCAGTGTTTATGTAGGTCACTCTCAGGATAGTTAAAATAGGAAGTAATTTTTAAACAAGTAGTTCCGTGAAGAACTGAAGCCTATTTTCATATATACTACGTATGTTAGTTGCCTCTATCAACATGCAAAATTTCAGTTTGATTGGTGTAATAGATTCGTAGATATGGAGAACCATCTAACTTATACGCCAGTGACATCAGTAGCGTAGCCAGGACTTTAGTTGGGGGGAGGGGGGGGGGAAGCATTAGGTCCTCATCTATTACTGCAGAAGTTCATATATTTTTCTGATTATAAGTTAAATCAATGCAAGAGTGAACTGTTAGTGTACCGGTAATCTTGGAACTATTATACAGTAGTATAAACTATGTGATTTTGGTTCAAAATTACTTAAAAAAAGCGAGGAAGCAAACTTGGTGTTTAAAGTGACTGCAGATCTTGTGATCATAAGTCATAAAGCCTACAGTTAAAGAAAATAAAAATAAAAAATAACCCGTGGCACTACAGCCTTGAAAGGCCTAAGCCTACCAAGCGACCGCTGCTCAGCCATTTGGCTTGCAGATTATGGGGCAACAGGGTCTGCGCGTCTGATCCCTCAGCCGTTAATTTTGGTTTTCGTCACCGGGCCGCTGCCTCTTTGATCAGGCAGCAACTCAATTGCCCTCATGAGGCTGAGTGCACCCCTTCCAGTCCTCACGTCAGTTTCTAAAATCCCAGATGGAGCCGGGAATCGAACCCAGAGCCTCCTGGTGAGAGAAAGCCGCGCTACCCCACACCACCTACAGTTTTAAGCAGGGCCGCAACTAGAGTGAGGGGGGAAAAGGGGTCAAGTGCCAGGGCGCTGGGCCAGTGGGGCGCGCCTAATGAAGGTGAGGAATGTTGGTAAGACAGTGGGGGCAGAAATGCTAATACCGATATGTTTAACCCGAAGCGGGTACAAAGAAGGAATAAAAGCTGCTGTCGTTGCAAAAGCAATTGTAGCAAGGTGGCATCATTGTTGTCGGCATCGGCAGCATTCTAATCTGGCCATGACTCTCGGCTGCGTGGTATGACAAAGTTGAAGGAACACGTGTCTCAATTGCGATTGTTACGAAGTTCTTTAAATTAAGGTTCATTTTTAGCTTAGGCAAAACTCTTCAATCTATTCATGACTGTCTGAATTCCGCCCTTTGTTGATTTCTGTTTTGAAGTAGCTCACAGCTGTATCAGTATTTACATTTATCTCTGTCGCTCAGATTTTCAATTATCAGTTATCAGAATACTGCTATTATAGCAAATTCACACGTTTCAGTTCAAAATGTTCTTTACATTAATACCGTAGCCATCTTTGTCTTGGTGTTTTTAAATAGTTTATTTACCAGAAATGATTTTAGTCAATTGAATAAATCTGTCCCCCTCCCAAAAAAAAGCCATCAGGAGTAAATAACAGGTAGAAAGCACGATAAAGAATTATGTCATCAATAGTTGCAGAACAGAGAATACACCCATAAAGAATGTATGTTGCAACACTTTTAGGTCTATTATTGTTAGCCTTATTTAAACAGCGCTCTTTTAAGGTAAGCCTAACGGTCGCTGTGGACCTCATTCTTGTTTATTATTATTATTCAGAGGAAAGTGTAATACACTTTCAATGAAATGAAAATCCAAAGCCTGCTTCCAGTCGACCCGCAGTCGACCGCCCGGGTCAGGGAATGGAATGAATGAAGCCCCCTGCATCTAGCGGCGAGGACATGATCTGTGCCGGCTGCCGAAGCCTGTCGCACTCCCCTGGAGCAATGATTAAATGATTGACAGATGAAATGAAATGATAGTGGAGAGTGTTGCTGGAATGAAATTGTGACCGGGAAAACCAGAGCACCCGGAGAAAAACCTGTCTGCCTCCGCTTTGTCCAGTACAAATCTCACATGGAGCGACCGGGATTTGAACCACGGACCCAGTGGTGAGAGGCCGGCGTGCTGCCGCCTAAGCCACAGAGGCTCTAATACACTTTAAATAATAATAATAATAATTTAATACTGTGCCCAAATCCAGTTGCCTAGATTGAAGGGTACAAGCCGTGAGCCTAGATTTTGAGGGAACAGGCCACGATGATAAGTCCAGAATGGGATGTTTGAATAGCGCGCGGCGAACCTTCTTAGAAGCTTTTCGAAGGTTTTGACAGCCAAGAAGAGGGTAAGTGACGTAGGACGAGAGCATCATAGTCGAGGCTATATGTCACTAAATATTTTCCGATGAGATGGAAACATGAAACCTATATCAGATTACTGGCACGGACAAGGGAAGAAGAATGAGCTTTGTTTCAAAGAAATTGATCGAGCGGAAGCCGAGTTATGAGCTGTTTTAGTTTCAGCATTTTCTCCGCATTGACCTCGAACCGGCCAGCCGAGGAGTATATAAGGCGTGTCTCCCAGGCACATGTATGTTCACTTCGTCATCAGCACTCCGTTGCCTTGGACGTGCTACTCTACGTAAGCGCTCTAGCCGCTTAACTCTCGACAATCTACGAACATCGTTACTATCGCCAAGCACATGGTTGCTCAAATCTTCGATTTACAGCACAAGCTGTGGACTTTGAACTTTCTACAGTACATGGTTATTGAAAGTGTTAAACATTTCAAGTGAGTTTCCGAACTTTTCTACGTTATCACCAAGGTGATATAAGTCTGTGGCACTTGGTAATTTCTTACCGCTACAACTTGGACATATGATAGACTTAGTCTATATTTCTTTCTACAGTCCACAATCACTTATAGCTGGATTATTTATATCCAACAGTCTAGGGACAAGTTTTAGTTTTGTTCGTTGGACCAGCCAAGATAAGTCAGTAATCTTAATACCATTCTTGCATATTACAATTCAAAAGCCGATAATGGGAATACAGGTTTGCCTTGTGTGACCTGAAGAGTGAGAAGCTCTGCTCAACCAACTCGACAGAACTCGTATTGTGCTGAATAAGATTGTGAGCGTACTAGAATACTGATTATATTACAGTTGGGTCATGGTAATTATTTTCAACATGGATCGTTTAGATCAGACCCCTGTCAACTTCACTTCAGCTTTTGAAGCTGCCAACATTTTTCTGCAAGATATTATGAACGCCACTATGTCTGTGTAGACAGCTTGTGGGTATAAAATGGAAGCCGATACGAGATTATAAGTACGCGTACTAATGGGACAGACAACAGGAAGACTGAATAATCTGGTTCAGTCCAGACTTCTAACCTACAAGAATGTAAGCTGCAATTTACATTATTTCTATGCGTAGTTAGTTGGATTTTCTCGTATTTTCTACAGTCTTGCCAACACATTTTTTTTCTAGTCATCGATATGTTTATTTGCTGTTGCAAATATTTTTCTTTCGAGATTTGAGCTTGGATATGAGTTGTTTTTACTCAGACTTCAATGATTCGACATTTATGGACGAGCAGAACGAGCATTTATTTTATTTTTATGTTTTTTCCTTATTGCTGTCATTTGCCGCCGTAATTAGAGATTTAAGAATTAATCTAAGTTGAGGAGTGGATAGTTATCCATTATTTGGAAGTCGAGGGTGATATTCCCCGAACAGTTTAATAACCTTAAACCCATTTTTGGTTGAGAATATAATAATAATAATAATAATGTGATTTAATAATTATTATTATTTTTCTATTTTCTGAAATAATAATAGACTAAAAATAAACATTAGTGATTTCTAATAAGCATTTTCTGGTTGTATGATTAATACAGTTGACATTTAAGGTCATATTCTAAATCGGATATTTGTTAATTCCGAAGGTTAGTGGTTAACGCATGCCCACAGATAAATAACAGATTAATTCAGTGAAAGTTATTTTACGTTTGCATTACATAAAAGCTTTGAGACGACGCGGAAAGAAGTGAAACGGGAAGCTAAGCATGTATAAAGCAGGGTTTTTGCTAGAATTTATATAAAATAAAATCATTATAGAGCAACGTCTTTCAAAACGTTTTGCTAATATTAACACAGTGTGGATGTTTCAAACTGATGGGAAAATTATTATTAATATTGTCGTAAACTCATTGGTGAGGTTTACTGATTTCTGAATCTTCCATTTGTCGTATTGATTATTTTGTATAATATGGGAAGATGTCATTGTGTGTGTGCAGAAAGTTATATGCCATTCTGAGTGCGCAATTTAAGTCGCAGGAATGAGGTTGTTGTAAAATGGAGCACCAATTACAGTATATTGTAGGTTGGGTGTCTTTGATGTTGTAAAGGAGTCGTTTTAGCCACACTTTCGTCGTAATATAACCACAGGTTATTTTGTTGAACCATCATTATTAATTTACAGTTGACCCACGTGTTTAAAAATATATTTCTAGTAATTGCTTACCCGAAAATTGTTATTGTTCTACTAATTCCTTTCATTCAGGAAAACTTTACCGTTGTCTAAATGCTGATTATAATTCTGTGAATTTTATCACGTGTGAATCGTATGGGCCGATGCTGTTATTTGAAATTGTTACTTATTAACAACCACTATAAGGTGAAAGGATTTTCAGATCCTATAAAATAAATACACATTTTTGCAAATAAGTTGATGCTTAACATGTTTGACGTTTTGTCAAAATTATGTTGATAATAATAATAAATTGTTTCATTATAAAGTATTCTGAATGATATTTCAAATTTCCTAATTAATATTTTCAAGGGATAATTAATTGATTTATTGATTGAATCCATGTGGAATGGAATTTATAATTTTGATAATTGTATTTTGATTGAGTCAAAATTTTTGATTAGACTTTGGATTGAGATCTATGTTTAAATAGATATTTTCTGTTCTTCGAATCTAAAAATGCTCAAAGTCCATGTATTCTATTTATTATGAATAACTTTGTATTTAAACCAACCATGATGTTACTGCATCCTAAAAGTGTTAGTCAAAAAAAATTGCTACAATTTTTTTAGAAAAGAACAGTGAAAGGTGATGAATTTGTCAACAACTGATAATTTTCCTTATTGATCTTCAACGTGTGAATGCTAAATGATTTCGGGATCAGTATAAACAATTGACTTTGCGCTGACTAAAACCCTACCCCTGTATATAATTATGTTGAACGAAGTCAACAGGACTGATATTTTGACCTCTCGTCTCAACTCTTTTAGTGTTCATGCGTTGGCGACATTGTATTTTGTGTATATAAACTATGCTTCACCAGTCATCTTTTGTGCCATTTTGGGCATATTTTTCCTGTCATTTAATTTTTTAAAATAAAATGAGATAATTTTATGGTATGCAAACCCGTATCATAAATCTCCTTCTATCCTTATTGTTGCATCGAGCCGAAATTCAGTTAAGCATTTTTTGTTGGGTCTTTTTATTCGACTTTAACCCATCTGGCGCCCCGGGATATTTTGATTCTCGTGCTGATTGATTTTTGGTGAAATGCATATGTGGTCGTCCGGACTTCGGTCTTAACGGGCACAATACGAACCTTTTAAAACAAATCGAATAACTTTACAATCAGTGAGCGATGCGTCTTTCTCGTGCAGAGAAAATCATTTGTAAAAGCTTTACCTATATAATGAAATGCGGGCCTCAGTTTGCTACACATAACAATATAAACTTGCATTAACTTACCAAAGATTTATCCAGTTTTGGCTTCTTTATGACAAAGCGGTCCATTTTTAAACACTCGCTAATGTGACAAAAAGAAAAGAGCAACTATCAAAGAACTTGCGACTCTTCCAACACTACCACTAACAGACTGTATATCGCCTCTCGCATAGACACAAAACCGCCGTAAATCCGGACAATGGCAACAATCAACCACGCAGCGTCAGTATTGTAGCCATTATTGAACACTGCTATTTCTAGGAAACGGTAATTAAGAGCTGACAAGAGAGTGTAAGCAGACAAGCTATAACTGGCCCCCTGCAGAAAGGTCTTTTGCTAATTGGCAATCCTAATCTCTTGGCAGACTTCTGTCTCAATCTCCTGGTTGTTTCCCCAGTACTGAGGCCCGTACTGTAGGCCTACTTGGAAAATCCCCTCACGTCACAATCCTGATTGCTTCCCTGTTATTTCAGCTCTTTCAATCAGTGCAGGCACGGAAAATGATGTCTGGCCGTGCTGAGAGTGTTAGTACATTCTTTTTCATTGCATTTACTGTACGGTACATGCCGAACGTTTGTTTCAGACGATAGCCCTTGACCTTGAAGCCTGCGGGCGAGCCTACGCACACTCACTCTCTCACCCTATCGCTTCACACTTGTCACCACAGTAGTGTGAATTGAACAGAGTTGCCCCACAGACTACTTTCCTACGAACTTTGCAGATATCTCCCGAACGCATGATCGGATTTTAACGAATGAAGTGTTGTTGGCGTTGGGATGACGTCCTCTTTGCTGAGAATGTGTGTTGGTATATATAAAAAAATGAAAATTCTTGTTTTTAATTTTTGATTATTTTGGAAACGGTGAAGATTAGAAAAAAGATTGTTTGAAGTTAATGAAATGTGGCTATGCCCTCAAGGTGGACAGCACGTTTCAAGTGTATAGGAGGGAAAAAATGGTAGCCTACTTTCTCGCGAACATTGGCGATAATTGGCGAACGGATGGTCGGATTTTAACAAATGAGGTATTGTTGGCGTTGGGGTGACGTTCTCTTTGCTAAGAATGTGTGTTGGTATTTTAAAAAATTGAAAATTCTTGTTTTTGAATTTTTTATTATTTTGGAAACGGTGAATTTTGTGAAAAAGTTTGTTTGACGTTAATGAAAGGTGCCTATGCCCTCGAGGAGGACAGCAAGTTTCAAGTGTGTAGGCCAAAAGAAAATGAATTTTGAAAAAGGATGGCTTTGTTGGAAGCGGTGAACTTGACAAAAAAGGTTGTTTGTGGTGAATGATTGCTATTTACTCCCTCTACCCGCACCATAAATTTAAAGTCGCTAGGTGAAAAACCTATGCTCGTTTTGGGGGATGTTTAACCTATGTTTTTGTCATATTTGAGATATTTTTGGAAAAGGGGAATGACTTATGGGTATGATGGAGATGATGATGTGTTTTTCGCCATGATGGATTGGATTGGATTGGATGGGAGAGGGGGGTTATACTCCTTCTTTGGAAAAAGGGGGGGGGGTAGTCTAAATAAATAAATAAATAAATAAATAAATAAATAAATAAATAGGATTTTATTACAAAAAATCATGTTTATTGACCCATGAATTAAACGTGGAAGGAAACCCTAACCACTTGACAAAATATTTTGCACCTTTGTCGTTAATTACTCGTTCAATGAGATAATCGTTGGGATATAATGGTTTTTGCACTTCTTCATAATAGAATCGTCCTTTGATGGGCTGACCGCTTTGATCTTCTAAGAGATACGTCACTGGTTGACCTAGCTTGACTTGTAGAATTTTAAAAATTTCTGTCGACCACTGTGGAGTGTACGATTTTGAAAACACACTTCTATGTTTACTGATGCGAACAAAATCTCCAATTTTAAGGTGATGTCGCCTAGGGTCAGCTCTTTTTATAGGGTTAAACAGTCTATTGAGTCTGGGTAGGTTCTTGGTGACGAGACGAGGTTTCATGCCGATGGTGGAATGAATGGTGTTGTTGTATCGTGACACAATTTGAGGTAACCAGTATATTCATCGATAGGAACCATGTATTGTAAACTCTTTCCACATACAACTTTTTAATGTTCGATTGAAGCGTTCAACTACGCTAGCCTTGAGATTGCTATACGTGTTGTAATGGTGAATATCCTTAGATTTGCATTTCTTACGTCAAGAGTAACAAAGAGAACCACACGACGGGAGTGGTGATTGTAATTCTAGTTATAATAATAATTATAATAATAATAATAATAATAATAATTTTCTTAACTTTTTTATGTTTGTTTTTTAGCCTTTAGGGCTACATTTAATACAATGATGCCTATAATGACTATAGGTAAAATGGTAATTTTTTGTAAGTTCGCTCTTTAAAGAGAGAATTTTTTTTAGCCTTCAGGGCTACGTGAATACAAACATTGCCTATGATGCATTTTTTATTTTAATGTACATTTATAATTTTAAAATAAGTTGAAACGTCATGCGCTTGATTGTTAATGATGAATTGAATCTCGTCATTGTTATTCAGTCCTGTTGCTTGAGGTTGATAGGAATGCATATCAATGCGCACGACGCCATCTTCCACTTGTATGGGATTTAACACTTGCAACAGCTCCTTGTTCATGATTGGGGTGTAACGTATAACCAATGCGTTGTAAACGTTGTCGGTTTACTCGTGTCAACCGTTTCATACACGGCGGGCAAATAACCGAGCTCGTAGACGCTGTTGTTGCTTTATAGAAAAATTTCATAGCGTCTTTAAAACCAACTTGTAGGTCATAGGGGTGTTGGCGTCCAAAGCAATCAGTTGTTGTTTTCTATTAACTAAGCGTAAGGTAATATTACTAATATCGATGACACACACAGGATGATATAGAACCACTGAAGGGTTTTCACGAATAATATAGCCACAAGGGGAAGTGACAATAAAATCATACAGGGAATGGCTTTGTTCTTCATTCGTAAATACGTCTCTAATAATATTGCAAGTCACAGAAATGTGATGGTCCTCGATGAATTTCACTGGATAATCTGAATCATGGGTTTGGTCGTGTCATTTCCAAAGAAATCGATGAACTTTGGCAGGCAGACTTGGTTGAGATGATACCTTATTCTAACGTTAACGATGGTGTACGCTATATGTTGACCGCCATTGATGTCTATTCCAAAATGGCTTTTGTTCAACCAGTAAAAATAAAACTGGTGTCTTAGTCACAAAGGCCTTTCAACATATTACTGAACAATCAAAACGTCAACCTCACTTGCTACAAACCGACCAGGGGAAATAATTTTTCAACAAGGATTTCTCCAGTTTTCTCAAATCAAGATAATTTTACTCTACCTCATGAAAGTGTCCTTCAAATTGAGGGTAAATTGATAAAAGTAGATGGCAGCACACCCACAACGAATCATGGTTTGGCTTTTCTGTTTTCTGAAGTACGTTATGTGATAAATGATATTGTCATAGATATGACTCAAAATGTGGGCATGACTAGTCTTATGAAATTATATCCTTCCTATAGCGAGGAGGAAAGTAAAACGCTTTCTATGACAGGATGGTGCCCCAACAGTAGCAATGAATGGCTAGTTCATAGCGATGGCACTTTTACAGTCTTCCTACCCTTAAAATTACTCCTTGGCTTTGCCGAAGATCACAAGCGTATTATTTTAAACGCAAGACAAACTTTGTATCTGGTGAGAGATCGCAGTGATTATAATGCACTGAAAGGAGCCTCCGACCAAGTGATAGACTCAAAAATTCAACTGCTTCGATTACTATGGAAAGTGCCACACGTAACGCTTTCGGATTGTAAAAAGCTAAGCATGTTAAATTTGGTTCAAAAAGATTAAGCCTTGCCTATCGCCTTTCGAAGTTGGAGTCTACATGAGTATCCCTTGCTACCCACCACAGACACTCATAGTTGGAGTGTAAAATCGGCTAGCTCTACTGAGAGACCCCTCTATGTTATTATTGGTTTTCAAACTAATAGAAAATACCAATAAAGCAAAGATATCACCCTGTTTGATCACATTCACTTGAGAAATATACGACTATTTTTAAATAATATTTGCTTTCCCTATGAGGGGCTGGTGCTCAATTTTTCAAAAAATAAGTTTGGTCCACTTTGTGATATGTTTGCTAAATTGCAATCATCTTATTATGAAAAACAGGATTACCCTATGTTGTCGCCACAAGCGTTTAAAGCAAAAGCGCCACTGATTGTATTCGACTGTTCATATCTAAAAGAATCTATGAAAATCACCACCATTTATTTAATAGTAGACTTTCAAACACAAGAAAATGTGCCAGACGATACCAGTGCCTACTGTTTGATTATTCATGCCAGACAAGTAAAATACCATCCTTTATCCAATTATGTCACCAGCATGTAAGCCACCCGTGGTCAGGTGAAAAAATAAATCATAGGATTGATGATCAGCGTCTGCATGCACTCTATCTGTTGCGCTCTGACACTGTGCACACATACAACAACAAACGTCATGTGTCCCTCAATAAGCAAGCAAGAACAACAACAACAACGTGACAGACAAACCATGGAATTTAAAATGTGAATTTAATCGTCTGAAAACTTTTGAAACATGGACAGTCCCCTTTATGGATTAAGGAGAATTGGCAGCAAGCGGATTTTATTACTTAAGCCGTGGGGATGTGGTCAAGTGTATTTTTGCAACATTGAAATTGTAAACTGGGAGATGGGGGATCGACCATTTAGCGATCATCAGCGATGGAGTCCATCCTGTCCGTACCTAAATCGCTATGATGTGGGCAATATTCCGTGGAGTTTGAATTACCCTTTTATTGTACCAGACCCTGCAAAACTAGGAGATATCTGTGGACCGTATGTGAAAACTGTTCATTTGAATGCTGTTCCTGATTTTTAAAAAACTTTAGCTCTTGTTTAATTCATTTGCTCCTTTTTTTCCTGAAGATCTTTGACTTTTGCAATGTTAAACCATGACATGGGTTAGTTGTTGATTAGACATCAACGAGGTAACAAGTAATATATATATATATATATATATATATATATAACATCATGCGTACAATCATCGAGGATTGTCAGGGGTTTAAAATTTCAGACAACAAATGTACATTTAAGGAAGTAGCTTTCATCGATAGCAGTACGTTTTGGGTGTCTAACCCTATTTATTTGGTGTTTAAACCTCCCTATGCTTTTGAGTTGCTTAGTGAAAAAGATAAAAAGCAGAGCCAATGGACTGAAAATCATTTGCAATTAGTATGAAAAAAAGGGTGATATTTCTTACAAGTATCTTGACATAGTCATGAAAGCCCTTTTGTCCTCGGCCAATGTGTTATTTGTTAATGGGGGTGAAAAACGCCAGTGGCTCCAACCATTTTTACCCTCTCACTGTCAATGTATTGAACTTTTAGATCTGGGTTGTCCATCCCTGCAAACGCTCATGGACACTTGTCCTTGCGACAATATTCAGAATAAAGCCTTAGCGTATGCATGGCAATTGTTTCATTGGCTCACCACCAGTGCTTGTTGGGAGTTGTTGAATAAAATTAAAACTGAAAGTTTATCGTCCAAGGATAGCAGTGTGACTTGTACACGTCAGGTGATAACATCAACGTTATAAACATGGACGCCACTACAATCGACAAGGCTATTGGAAAGTTCTTTGTGTGCAAGAAAAAACTTACTAGCTTTACACATCATGAATCATTAGCACTACCTAAATCATTTCTTTTTATGTTGCTGCCAACGCTGTGAAATAAATTTGGGAAAAGGCGCCTGCCGAGTGGATTACCGACCCTGTATTGAGTGAACTACAAACATGCAGTCATGTTTCCCAGCAACAGCAATTAACCATGACAAAAATACCTTCCATTTGACAGTGTGCCACATGCCAATTGATGAAATTATATCATGGTCATAAAACTCACTGTAAAGACATTGTTTCATCATTCCATGGCTGTCATGTGGAAAACAACCACCACCTACCACGCTCATCAGCAACCACCGAGAAACAACAACAACAACAACAACAGCAAGAACAAGAAGAAGAACAAGAAGAACAACAAAAAATTGTTTTTCACCGATTGAAACCTCTATGTCCCAGGTGTACTGGCCATGGAATTATTGATAACATCATTAAAAACTTACCATTCGAAGCTCACTTACCTGCTTACAGCTTTTGCGGCCCTGGTACTCGTCTTCAAGATCGTTTGAGGAGAGGGGATATGGGAAATAATGCTTTGGATCATGCATGCCTTAATCATGATATAGCCTATGAAAACAGTGATCCCACTCTAAGACGCATTGCCGACAGTCTTGTTAAGCATTGCCAAGCAACGATTAACAGCTCCAGATGCCAGTCTATCAGAACGAATGGCAGCATTTATGGTGATTGGTGCTATGAAGAGCAAATTACTTTTATCTAGATATGGACTTTAACATCAGGAATTTATTTTTTTAAATGTATAGTATCACTGTTATCATTTTCAAAAAATAAATAAATAAACATGAGACCATGTTGTGTTTTTTCCATTATTATTAACTAATAGTTTCAATATAATGATTATAAACAATAATATAAATGATGTTTCAAATAAAATTATAAACAATAAAAAAGAAGTTACAATGCATTATTATTAACTATTAGTTTGATTATGAACATCATAAATATTGCTATAAATGGTATTTGTACCAAATAATAAAATAAGTTGAAACGTTATGGGCTTAAGGGTCGCTTGTTTATTAAACACCCTCCTCATGCACTGCAAGCACAGGTAAAAAAAACATGTTTTAAATGTATTCATAGTAGCATATAAAATAATTAACAAGTTTCGGACTATGGTGTTTTATTATTATTATTATTATTATTATTATTATTATTATTATTATTATTAATTTGTAATAAATCATGTCATTGTGATTTTGTATGTACAAAACCATGTGACCATTTAACACAATGTAACGTTAACTTTAAATTATGTATTTATTTAATTAGTAAATAGTGTTGATTTGGTTTTTTTTTACTTATGGTTGCATTGCATGAGTGCGTGTGCTAAATGAACAAGCTATCCTT
Source organism: Meconema thalassinum (assembly GCA_946902985.2). Classification (NCBI taxonomy): domain Eukaryota; kingdom Metazoa; phylum Arthropoda; class Insecta; order Orthoptera; family Tettigoniidae; genus Meconema; species Meconema thalassinum. The sequence goes on along the minus strand of OX336388.2, from coordinate 1,756,840,423 downwards.
AAGCGCATGACGTTTCAACTTATTTTAAAAATTATAAATGTACATTAAAAGAAAAAAATGCATCATAGGCAATGTTTGTATTCACGTAGCCCTGAAGGCTAAAAAAAATCTCTCTTTAAAGAGTGAACTTACAAAAAATTACCATTTTACCTATAGTCATTATAGGCATCATTGTATGAAATGTAGCCCTAAAGGCTAAAAAACAAACATAAAAAAGTTAAGAAAATTATTATTAATATTATTATTATTATTATTATTATTATTATTGCTATAATTATTATTATTACTAGAATTACAATCACCACTCCCGTCGTGTGGTTCTCTTTGTTACTCTTGACGTAAGAAATGCATTCAACTCTGTCAAGTGGAGTGACATGCTGAATGCGTTGGAGAATACATTTTATGTTCCAAATTATCTCTTACGGATGATAAATTCCTACTTGAAAGATCGTTCGTTGCTTTATAACACGACAGAAGGACAACGCAGGGTAGAGATCTCAGCCGGAGCAGCACAGGGTTCGATTTTAGGACCAGATCTATGGAATATCACATATGATAGCTTGCTGAGATCTGAAGTCCCTGATGAAACTATCCTAGTAGGTTATGCAGATGACGTTGCTGCTCTTGTAGCAGGAAGAAGTGTCGAGCAGGCTCAGTTGCGACTCAATATGGTAATGCGTACAATCAATAGTTGGATGGAAGAACATGGTCTGTCTCTAGCACTTAGTAAGACTGAAATTGTAGTCCTAACAAAAAAGAGAATTCAGACAATATTCCCAATACATGTAGGAGACATGCAAGTAGAGACGCGGCCAGCAGCAAAATATCTGGGCCTCATGATCGACAGTAAACTGAATTTTGGAGAACAAATTAGACGGACTGCAGATAAGGCGGCAAGAGGAGTAACGTCTCTCAGTCGGCTAATGGCCAATGTTGGTGGGCCAAAATCTAGTAAGAGGAGATTACTGATGACAGCCATCCATTCAGTTCTGCTGTATGGAGCGGGAATATGGGCGGATGCCCTGGATAAGGAAATTTATAGGAAGTCATTAGCACAAGTGCAGAGGCGGGGTGCTTTACGCGTGGCATCTGCATATCGCACGGTCTCTGAAGAAGCAGTTCTTGTAATTGCTGGGAAAATTCCATTTTTTTTTCTAGCGAAAGAACGCAAGTACATTTACTGGAGGAAATCGGAAGTAGGTTTACAAAATGCAGGACGAACAGCAGGAGCACAAACCTTTCACAATTGGCAGATCAGATGGGAGAAAGGACACCGAAGCCAGTGGACTAGGAGAATGATACCTCAGGTGCAGGTTTGGACAGAGTGAAAACATGGTGAGGTTGGTTACTATCTCACTCAGTTCTTGACTGGCCATGGATACTTCTGTTCTTATCTTAAGAAGATGGGGAAAGTGGATTCACCAGATTGTATCTACTGTGTTAATGAGGTAGATAATGTTAATCACACCTTCTTCTCTTGTGAACGGTGGGTTCAAAATAGGCAGTCTCTTCAAGATCACATTGGTGTAGAGATATCTCCCGACACTATTGTTGCGGTAATGCTACAAAATGAAGAACACTGGAAACTTGTAGCACGTTTTGTTGAAGATATCCTCCGAATAAAGAAGACGGATCTGGATCGCCACTGAAGATGATTAATTACGGAAGAGTGCCCTACGGGCAAATATAAAATGACTCTAGCCTGAAGTAATGTGTTAAACGGTTCCAGGCTAGTGTTCAGAAGTAACGGGGGAGTTTTAGTCGGTAGTCTGCTACTCAGGAGCAGGAGCCCGACACACTGTGCGTAAATGCATTTATTCCCCTAAAATATATATATATTATTATTATTATTATTATTATAATTTCTACATTCATTTCACCACATAAGTGGGACATATCAACATATCGTCGGCTTGTTTGCAAGACGGTATGGCTAATTCTCTTAAGGTGGCACATTGAGAAACGAGCGAACAATGGAACAGGTCTCCAAGATGACGGCCTTCTGCATGGTGATATGTAGACCAGGATGTATTCCCAATATTTGTAGATTACGAGCCAATAATTTGGGGATGATGCCGGTAGAAGAAATTACTATGGGCAGAACCACTACACTTTCCTGTCTCCACATTTGCCGTATTTCCTCAGCCAAAGGCAGATATTTGGTGATCTTATCACAGCAGGTTTGTTGCAGATTATGGGAATTGGGCACTGCAATATCAATTAGGAAGGTTCTCTTCTGCACCTTGTCCACAAGAACGATATCTGGTCGGTTTGCTGGTATGGTTTTATCAGTAATAACTGATCGGTCCCATAACAACTTGTGACTGGGATTTTCCAAAACGGCGTCAGGAACATACTGATAGTAAGGCAAAATAGTATCAGATAATAAATGCTTTTGAGCAAGGTGTTGGTGCATTATTTTGGCCACTTGGTTGTGCCTTTTCATGTAATAAGAACAGGAGATTGCTTGGCAGCCTCCTGTGATATGTTGAATTGTTTCTGGTTCTAGTTGGCATCTTCTGCATTTATCATCCTGAATATTTGCCTTAACTATATATTTCAGGTAGTTTTTGGTAGCCACAACTTGATCCTGGATTGCAACCATGAATCCTTCAGTCTCAGTGAATAGGTCAGCATGAGTCAACCAGCTGTTCGACGCATCAATGTCGACATGTTTCTGGTTGAGATCATACGGATGACGACCGTGCAGAGCTTTCTGCGTCCACTGCTGAAGCTTGATGGCTGAACATTCCTCATCAGTGGCTAACTGTATATCCCTTACGTAAAGAAGATCCAGCGGTGTGCACTTGTCATCTGCCTTCACAGCGGCTTGATGTATGGGAGAGTCATGTCATCCCAGAAAATATCTCTGAAGGTTCCTCACTTGCCTTGCATGCAATTGGATAATGTCCGTGAGCCCTCGTCCACCTCTTTGACGCGGGATTGTCAATCGCTCAACAGCTGACTTAGGGTGGAGACATCTGTGTTTTGTTAAGATGGTACGTGTCCTAATTAGGATGTTCTCCAAGTCAGTTTGCGTCCATTTGATAATACCGAAAGTATATGTCAGAGCAGGAATAGCATAGGTATTAATAGCCTTAAAGATGTTCTTTCCATTCAACTTTGATTTTAAAATCTTGTTAAGGCGTTGATTGTAGATAGCTATGGTTCTATCTTTAATACCTTTATGGTCAATTCGATTAGATTGCAGGAGACCAAGATATTTGTAGGTCTCATTACCTTCCATAGGCTTTATGAAACAACCGTCACCAAGTTGAAATGCTCGGGCCTCTAATTTTCCACGCCGAATGGTGAGGGTGCGACACTTATCTAATCCGAAGGACATTCCAATATCAGAAGAAAATGAAGCAGTAATTGCAATTAGATTGTCGATGTGTTTCTCAGAGGATGCATATAGTTTAATGTCATCCATATACATCAAATGAGAAATTTTGTATTTGACTATACCTTGGTGCTTAATTGGAAAACCACACTTTGCATTGTTCAGCAATGATGATAGTGGATTGAGCGCCAAACAGAACCATAGAGGGCTCAAGCTGTCACCCTGAAAGATACCTCCTTTGATTTGAATAAATCCCGATTCCATACATTTGTCTCCATTAGACATTAATAAATTGGTCCCCCAATGGGACATCATATGTTGCAGACTTATAATGATGGCAGGATCAACTTTATATATCTTCAGGATTTGGATTAACCAGGAATGTGGCACTGAATCAAAATCTTTCTTGTAATCAATAAAGGTCATGTAGAGGTTACGCATCATCTTTCCTGCTTGTTCCATAGTAACTGCATCGATTACAAGTTGCTCTTTGCAACCTTGAAACTTCTTCATGCACCCCTTCTGCTCTTCAGCCAGGATGTTATTAAGATTTATGTGTTCACAAATCTTACGTGCAATGCAAGATGCAAATATCTTATACAGGGTGCACAGACAGGTGATAGGTCGATATTTGGAAGGATCATTGGTTCTATCACCTTTTGGCAGAAGGTATGTTTTACCTCGCATCAAGTAAGAGGGGATAAGCTGTGGATTTTGGATGAAATCTGTGTAGCAGCGGGCAAGATGCTCATGAGTACAAGTGAAACGTTTGATCCAAAAGTTGTGGAGGTTGTCTGGTCCTACCGCTTTCCAATTTTGGGTCTCCTTAACCACACGGGTCACATCTTCAGTTGATACCGAAGAGTCACTCATCGTGTCAATTTCTGACATTCTCTCCTCCTCCTCCGTAATCCATTTAGCGCTGCTGTTATAATCTCCAGCATTCGACCATAGGGATGACCAGAAATTCTCTACCTCTTCTTTTTGCGGTGAACTACCCATTTGAGTTCCAGGATGGTCAAGATTCCTATAGAACCGTTTCTCATTGGTAACAAATAGCTTGTTCTGTTGCTTTCGTTCGTTCGATTCTTTATATCGGCGTAATCTCTGTGCCTTTGCCTCAACTTGTTGCTTTAATGTGTCTAGGATCTCAAGGGGGCTACAGTTCGGAGGATTATACTTTGCATGTTTACTCTTCGTATGGCTCAACATTTTAACACATTGAACAACCTTCTTACTTCTATTTCCTGCAACATACTGATGCATTCTTCCGATATTTACTCTTAGTTCATCAACAGACTTTCGTAAACGTATATCCCAAGCTGGCATCTTCTTCTGTCGACCTGACGTATATTTAGGTCGCCATAATCTACCTCCTGTCACTCGTATCACAGCTATCGCTCCAGCGTAAATTGCAGTCTGAACATGGTTGAAACAATATGATTTCTGGGACAGATGCTGAGAGAGAATGTCGTTCATTGTTACAACAGCGGTAGCAAGTTTCTTAGAGCAATGTTGGTTCGTGATCATGGGCCGCTCTATTGGATCAGTCCCTTCAAATTCTATGAGAGCCTTCCCAAATTCATCTTCGAGTTGTTTCTGCACTGGATCTCCGAGTGCTTCCGGTGATATTCTTACATCTTTGTCATCTGAACGATGATCGGTGTGCCTTTGTTCATAGACCAAACGTGTACTCTCCTGATCTATGGATTCGTCTACAGAGGTATGAGTATTGTCGGCAGCTACGTCAACCATTAGCAGCTTGAGGTGATGTTCTGGGATAAGTTTCTTCAAAACTATAGCACGGCGCTGATCTGCTATTCTCTGTTCCGAAACATTAATATCAGGGAATTTCTGGCAGAATGCAGCGTGCAACTTCTGTCTATATGCAGTAGTGTCAGTTTCCATATTCGTTATCTGATAATATGAACGCATGATGTACATATTCATTTCATTTGTCCATTTCATGCGCTTTCTCGGTTTGCCTGCTCTTGTGGTCTCCTGAGTATCAGAAGAAACACTAGGAGGAGGTGTAGCGTTGAATGCTGTTAGGATGCTACTATCAACATCGGCTGTAACATGTTCGGGGTGTTCCCCGATCAGGGCCCGCCTGTCAAGCTCCTGATCACCACCGGCTTGTATGCTGTCACCCCCAGCGATGGCTCCAAGGGTGCCCCGACGCTCCTCGGGTAGCGGCCTTTTATTTCCACTTTTCTTATTTGATCTCATCATGATGATGGTGTGCCTTTTATTCCTACGGCCAGGATATGATTTCGACCGCCCCTAACATGGGGAACAGACGTCGTTAGCAGCCGCCCGCTGCGGGACAGACGCTGCTGCAATGAGTTTGATTTCGGGGTTTTTATCCCCTAGGCAGGTTGCCTTCACTACGGCTGAAGAGTCCTACCTACCCTAAATGATTAATAGTCTAGTAATCGTTTCTTGTAAATTTTGCCGACGCTTTTGAAGCTGATATCGAAAGAGTATGAGACGAGTTATCCTTAACCTGCATTGGAACTGTCAGATCTTAATCGACCTCTTCGTGTTAAATATTTACGCAATTCACCAAAGTTGAGGACATGCAAGCAGTATAGAAATGCATAAATACTCACTGTGACAGGAGGGGCGAAAGCAACTAGCTGTGCTAGTAAACTAAGGTTACAATTTATACTCGTAGATCCTGTGTTTCATTGATGTCACACCAGCCGACACTTAATTTGCACAACTTACGGTATGTAGCATAACTCCATTCAACAATTTATTTTGCAGCAATATCTGTGCCAAATTCAGTTAGAGACTGGATGAAAGAAGTTATAAACACGCAACATATGGTTCAAATCTAACAGCGACAGCGACGTACTTATGACAACTTACATAACCTAACCTGGTTGTAGACCTTCTTATTTCTAAGCAACCAGGTAAACAAAATGTCATGCTGTTCAAATATTTCAAATATGATCATAAAAACACACTCAAACATTCCGAAGTCATGTATACCGGTAGTAAATCATCCAAAATTAACATCTAAACTGTAAAATAACCATATAAAATGAACAAATTCGGGAGCATCGTTGCGAGCTGACCTACCGAGTCACTGCCTCCTTGATTATTTTTTTTTTTTATTTGCGAATTGACCACTTCGGATCACGCTACAATTTCATTTTTTCTTTGCCTGAAGTTTCCTCTTCCTCCAGTACTCCTTCATATGGGCGCTATGCTGTTTCTTCTGCTCATCCGTCCAGGCTCTTCCCTTCTTTGTGGTTCTTGTGACGTGAAACCCTTCCAAATTTTGAATTATGTACCGAAATGTTTCCCTGTTTGACATCTGAACTTCCTGGATGTTGGAATTTTCGAGATCTTTTCGAACTTCCTTAATCCATGTCGTTGTTGTCTTCTTGTTCCACAGGTAGTCGAATAACTGTTTGGTTAGTCTAGTTTTGTCCATTCTGTACAAGTGTCCGAGAAACGATAACCTCCTCTTCTTCATGGTCTCTGAGATTCTCTCCACATTTTTATAGACTTCATTGTTGCTCCGAAGTTTCCAGCCGGTTTCAGTCTGGACTGGGCCCATGATTTTCCGTAGTATTCTTCTTTCTAGGATCTCTAGCTTCTCCAACTTGCAATTCATCGAGAGGCATTCGCTGGCATACAGGCATTCTGTTTTTACTACCGTGTTGTAATGTTTTAGTTTGGCATTCCATGAGATGCATTTCTTGTTGTAGATGTTTTTAGTTAGCCCATAAGCTCTTTCCATTTTTGAGATACGATCTTCTACAGCAGCTTTCTCTAGGCCGTTCTCTTGTATGGTTTCACCGAGGTATTTGAACTTTTTCACCCTCTGAATCCGTCCAATCTCTGTTTCAAGGAATTGTGGTCCATGTTTGTCATTCATCATGAACTTGGTCTTCTCTTTCGAGATCCTAAGTCCTGTCTTGCTAGCGATCTTTTCTAGGAGGTTGATCTGTATGGCCGCTTCTTCTAGGTTTTCTGAAAGTATCGCAAAATCATCAGCGAAAGCCAAGCAATTGACTTTGATTCCTCCCGTTTTTCGTCCTAGGCAGATCGGGGCTATCTCTTGATTTTCAAGTTCGGAATTCCAAATTCTCACAATCCTCTCGAGGACACAGTTGAATAGTAATGGTGATAATCCATCACCCTGTCGCACACCTGTCTTGATTTCAAATGACTGAGACAATTCTCCCATGAACTTCACCTTAGAAGTTGTGGCTGTTAAGGTTTCTCTGATAATATTGGCCAGTTTGGTTTTGACTCCAAATTCTCTAATGATCTTATCTAGGGTCCCTCTGTCCACCGAGTCGAAGGCTTTTTTGAAGTCAATGAATGAAACCACTATACTTTTGCCGTTCAGCGCTCTGTGGCGAATTATTGATTTCAAATTTAGGATTTGTTCGGCACAGGAGCGGCCTTTCCGGAACCCACCTTGGTATTCTCCAAGTTGCTTATCTAGGATTCCTTCTATTCTATTCAGAAGTATCCTTGAGAGGATTTTGTAAGTGACTGGGAGTAGCGACACGCCTCTGTAGTTGTTAACATCTTGTTTGTTCCCTTTCTTATGGAGTGGGTGGATCAGCGCTGTTTACCATTCGTCTGGTAGCTTTTCCGTCTCCCATATTTGTTGGAAGATATGGTGCAGGTCGTCTGGGATTTCCGGTTCTGCCCACTTCAACATTTCTGCAGATATGGAGTCTTCCCCGCTTGCCTTGTTGTTCTTGAGACTTTTCAGGGCTTCCTTTATTTCTTCTTTTGTTGGTGGCATATCATCTTCTGAGTTTATAGGATGAGTCTGAAATTCTAGTTTGTTGGTTGGAGGCGGGCAGTTGAGGAGTTTCTCAAAGTATCTGGCTAATATATTGCAGTTTTCTTGATTGTTCAGTCCAATTTTTCCTTCTTCGTTTTTGAAACTTATACTTGGAATTTGGTATCCTCTAAGCTTGTCCTTGAAGGTTTGGAAAAAATCTCTGGTGTTATACTTAGTGAAGTCGTCCTGGAGGTTTTGTAACTTTGCATTCTCAAACGATCGTTTGGTCCTGCGGAATACCCCTGATGTTTCTTTCCTTTGGGTTCTGAATTGTTCCAAATGTTCCGTATCTCTTGAACATTTCCATTTTCTCCATGTGTCGGATCTCTTTTCAAGTGCTTTCTCACATTCTTCATTCCACCAGATTGTACGTTTCCTCTTTGCCAGTCCGAATGTTTTCTTAGCGGCTTCATTGATCTTTGTACAAAGATGTTGCCAGGTCTTTGTTCTAGAAGAGCGGATTTCTTCTCTGAAGTTATTTATAATATCTCCATTGATGTTCATTCGATTGGTGTTGTATTTTTTCAACTTAGGTGGATCCTTCTTTTGTTTTGGTGGAAGAAAACGTATTATTATTATTATTATTATTATCATTATCATTATCATTATTAATATTATTATTATTATTATTATTATTATTATTATTATTATTATTATTATTATTATTGACACGGGGTCGGCCAGCGTGGATGGGCCGGGCCTACTTACCTTTTCTGAGAGTTCCGCCTCGCTTCCACAGCAAAATCACCTCCAGATGACATGCCCCAACAGAAGAACACCAAAAGGGGTGGAAGGAAGGTGGAGAAGAGGGGAAGGCACAGGCTTGTCTACAGACACCCTCCGATAACCGATAGAACTGCTACCGACGAAAAAATGCCACAACAGTTGCTTAAAATGTAAAGACAAATTTTATTATCAGAAGGATGCAAGAAAAAAATAAAAAAATTATCAAAATGATTTAAAGAAAAGGAAGAAACTCTATGGCGACAACAACCTCTGGCTCAGGTGATGCATATGGCTTAAGGCCAACATAAGTTCTTTACATAAGAAGGCAAGAGACGGTTTAACATGCTTGCTGAGCTAAATGAAAACATATAATTTAAAATTTAAATGATAATGCCCAAAAGATTGAAAAGCAGGAATGCAGGAATTACCAAATGAGAAAGGGCTTGATAATATACTAGTACGCAGTACCGACCCGACATGCAGAGATCCAGGCCACGACGCAAAACGAAAAATTTAAAATTAAATTATTAAAATAAAATATGATTGATTAAGAAATCCACACAGTCGTGACAGAGAAAAACACAGGAACATTCACCAAAAACACAAAGTTAAACCAACAAGGACACCAAAAAACATATTAAGCTAACACCACAACACGTTTGAGTTTCCCGGTCGGCGTCAAGAGACTGCACTCCCAAGACCAGAATGCACTTGGGAAAAACAAAAACAAACATGGCCACAAAACAGACGACCGCATGTCAAATCGAATCACGGCAAACAACTAGCATAAAATTAATTTAAAATCACCAGAGAGAAACAAAGGGAGGAAAGAATTACGCCTTAACACTATTGACATTAGGCTTTTTAGACAGCAACGGATCGTAAAATAAGTAAATAAATAATAGGGCAATCCCAAAGTTTACCAAAGGAAAATAAATAATAAATTACAACGTAAAATAAACTAGAAACGTGTCTCCAGAAGGTACGAAGAAAAACAATAAATTTTACATAACTGGTAATATAAGCAAAAATTAGGCCTACCAGGCGAAACAAAATACAGAATTAAAACATTAATATAAGGCCAATATCGGAGCTCCATAACAAAATATATAAAAATTAATAACGTACCTTAAAACTTCTCTGTGGAGACACAATAAAAATAAAATAATTAACACACAATTTTTAAAATATTATACGGCACTAAATGTGCCTCAAAAATGGCTAACCAGGCACATGCGTCGTTTAGATGACAAGCACTCTTTCGCATCCAGATGCGATTCTACATCACTTTCATCTTCCAGGCGAAGGGAAGAAATTAAATTCTTATGTAGCACAGGCGTTTCCTTTTCTTGAATATATATTCATTTTTCGTAAAAGCTAGGGGCCACAGCCCCCAGCACACGGAGCGATACTCTTTGACCAGCAGCCGGCTTGTTATCTTCACGACGGACAATGAAGATCACAAGATGGCGGAGAATCCAAAATCAAATACCGCACTGCATTCATGTTAATGTAATTGTCCAATCACAGCTTGACACATCAAGTAACAATGTGATTATTATGTAATTAATTTGGCGGTATCATGTATATACAGTCTTTTGTTCCATGACGTAGAATATAATAGCCTTCAAATATGTCTAGATTAGGATGACACCAGAAGGCACCCCAAACACACTCTAGCGGTTGAAGAAGCAACTCCGACTAGGGACGTCGATAGATGCTACCATCTCGTGTTCACAATCGGAACCAAGTCATCAGGCGGTCGTTTCAAAAGGTCGGGAAGTCACATATAGGGGTGATACATATTTAAAAACGTTGGTACGGGCATTGCACGTATCAATTATTATTATTATTTAACATTATAAACCATGAGCAACAATTAATAAACTTCAAAACGGTTAAGCACCAACAAAAATATTTTTATGTTTTAGTAAGACATCAATAAACAAATAAAAGAAGTACAATGATTATTCGTTTTCTAGTTTTACAAAACGAATCATGCAACGATTATTTTTTCACCCTCATAGATTAAATACACAGGGTGAATACAGGAATTGACATCCTCCATTACATTATCAGGTAGGTTATTAAATCGTGTGGGTAGAAATGTCTCAAAGTCTTGACAAACGCAAAGAGCTCGTTCACCTAATTTGGTTTTTTAATTTTTGATTTTTTTTGAATGTGAAAGGGTGTTTGTGTAGGCAATTCACTCATTTTCTTGCGTGCAAAGCCGCAATCTTAGCCAATAGCGTTCAAGGCGCCCATGCTTGTCTATACGGAAAGAAAAGAGTGTTATTTTTAAACATTAAATTAGTTTATATTCAGCAAACACAGTTGTTGCTTCTTCCAGTGTTAAAAACCACTTGTTTTGACGGACGCGGTCCGTGGCAAGAAATTCATCAAGCACTATTAATGGACGTCATACGCACTAAAACACAAATTTTTCTTATCGATGATGATTGTCATTTACAACAGTATACCTATTTACGTCATGTGGACCATGAAACACAAAAACATTGGCTGTTGATGTTGGTTCAACAGTTATCGCGTACCTCTTACAAACATTATTATATTTTTGTCAATTTATCCAACACTATCTACAACTTTAGGTATTAAACGCTCAGGCTTAAAAACAACACGCATTAATGTATCATCATGATCAATGATGCTCTTATAAAAAGTGGTATCAATGCGCACTTTGGTGTTTTATACTATAAAGGATAGGCCACACGTTGTGCATTATAAATTACCATCGTTGCATATTCATTAAACGGAGTGTGTTTGGTAACAATAAAAGAATCTTCATCATGGTTCATCATTGAATCATAAAAGTAGTTATGAACGTTTTACTAAGTATATATATATATATATATATATACCAGGTGGCCCACCTGCGCCGTGCAATCTACTTATAAATGCCCCGCATGTACTAGTGTTGAACGGGAAGTCTAATAACTGAATTGCTAAGGGGGTAACCTTGCATACAAGCAGGTTACGTCAGAATGCCAAGAGATAACAACCAGACGGTCGCACACTGCATGTTCCTCAGTGCTCCCGTCTAATGCGCCCCATAGCGGTATGAAGCCTCGCTGGCGACCGCAGAATAGTAGCTTTTCACGTGGCACAGCAGTATTAAAGTTGCTATCAACACATCGACAATGGCTGAGGTTTTCACAACTAACGAGCGCGCCCACACATAATTCTAATCTATGGAGAATCTGTTCACAATCCCACCAAAGCTCGCACAATAATGCACTGGAGATTCCAAATAGACGCCTGCCTTTTGTACATGAATTTCCCCGAATAGAGCTGTAATTAAGTGCTAATGGATTGAAGCCCATACCAGCATGGCTAGACCCGTCTGCAACAATTCTGATATTGTGCAGAGCGTACATCAGTATTATGATCGAAGACTTCACACGGTACGTTGAATTTCACCGTACTGAAATAATGATTTGTTGTTGAATTTCAGGGGATTTACAACACAGTGGGCATGTAGCCCCGTGTACTTGAATGGGTGAAGAATTTGTCTGATAACCTGTGTCACTATTGTTATTTTATTATTACAGTCTAGTGCAGACATCATAGTGACAATAATAATAATAATAATAATAATAATAATGATGATAATAATAATAATAATGATAGGAATCCTGTTACAGTACTTGTGTAGTAAAACTACTGCTAAATAGTTGCACAACATGCAACATATTATATACCACGTTGTAACGCTCCTTTGCAAACAACGATTTCTGTAATAAACAGGGTTCGTTTGTAAATACGCCAAAGATGCAAAAAAGAAAGTTTAATAACACATTAACTCGTACATGTAGGCTACAGAAATTCCACTCTACAATAACATTGCTTGCTATGTGGAAAAATACTCACATATTATTGCATCAAAGCTTAGAAAAGAAAAGAAATTAAAATGTCACACTTGGACAGCTATTCATAATGAATATGATCAAAGACATGTCCCTAGTGGCGAATATAATGCTGAACACGTCTCGCAGTGTCTGCATGGACACGTCGTAACATTGCAGGTGTCACTGCAGCACAGGCCTCACCAATACGTTGTTTTAATTGATCGACATTTCCTGGCGCCGTTTCGTAGACTTTTGATTTTATATAGCCCCACAGAAAGAAGTCCAGATGGGGTTAGATCAGGCGATCGTGCTGGCCACAGCCAGGGGCATCCACGACCTATCCACCGTTCAGGGTATCGTGCATTTAGATATTCCGTAACGGCTCGTAAGGTGTGAGGTGGAGCACCATCATGCTGGTACCAATGCTGTGGAATATCTTCTAGGAGGTTTTCCAGAGTCAAGTCGGTTTGTCAAAATTCAAGATAATTCCTACCTGTGAGTCTGGGGGCTATAAAAACAGGCCGAATTATGTAGTCGCCTAGAACACCACACCACACATTAACTCCCCAGTGGATCTGAACGTGATGTGCTCGAACCCAGTGGGGGTTCACTGGAGCCCAGTAATGCAGATTGTGGGTATTGGCGTTGGCATCATTGGCGAAATAGCATTAATCACTCCACAGATTATTCCTGGCAAAATGTGGATCTTGTTGTAATGCAGCGACCATTCTTCGGCAATATGCTACCCTGCGATCGAAATCATTTCCATACAGTTGTTGGTGTAGGTGCGGCTTATACGGATGCCATTTTCGCTCCTTCAGGATCCTCTGTATTGAAGTTCGTGGCACTCCTAGCTCCCTTGCAGCTTCTCTTTGCCCTAAGCAACAATAAATATGTATGTAATATAGATGGTTCGTATTATTATTATTGTTATTATTATTATTATTATTGTTTCAAGATCTGGCGTACCCAAGGAGAGCTGGGAAAGAAATGTGCAAAGAAGCGTACCTTTAACCAACGGATGAGGCGATGGCAACTCAGATGGGAAAGTGACCCTCGTGGTAAATGGACCAAGCGACTGATATCACGCCTGGATACCTGGGTCGAAATAGTCCATGGTGAAGTCAATTATTACCTCACACAACTTCTATCAGGACACGGATATTTCCGTAAATTCCTGCATAGAGTAGGCGGAGCGAGTGGTGCAACATGCACATATTGTGACGACATCGATGATGTACTACACACCTTCTTCGTGTGTGGCCATTGGATGATAAAGAGAGAATCTGTGGAAACTGAATTGGGAGAACTGACACCAGATAATATTATTTCTGTGATGTTACGCAACCAGCAATCATGGGATCATGTAGCAGTGTATGTGGAGGATGTCCTTCGCCAGAAAAAGCGAGATCTGGAAGCGTACGAACGCCCTTAAGAAGAAATGAAGAAAGAAGAAGTCTGAAAGGCTAAGTAAGCACGACATCACCCTGAAGTAATGCGAGAGTGGTTCCGGGGTGATGAACGCATCGTGGGAAAAGGGATGTGGTGTTTATTGGGTAAAAATCCCACACTACTGTGGAGTGCGGACCCTTCACAAGTGTCTTTTGAAGATTTTCCACAGTGCCTCGTAAAAAATAAAATATTGTTTCAAGAGACTAAATTATCTTGCACCAGCACTATTTAATGAACTACTACCTCGATTGTCCAATATGAACAGCAAACAACTAGCTATACGTCGCATAAAAATTATTACCTAAATAAACATTAATTTCGAACATAAACGTATTATTGTATGCACTCTTGTATTGAAATACAAACCGTATAATGCTGTGAAAAATAATTAATGTCTCACTGATAATGTCAACTGATTTTGCCGTCAGATTCCTTAGACATATCACAAATGAATTGTCAATAATAATTAATAAATAAATTCTAATACAAAATTCAAATTATTATTATCATTATTAATACTATTATCAGCAGTGGCTCAGTAAGGTGAAGTATAACTGACCGAGTGTAGGATTCCGTTCGAAGTACTCTTGTACATTCCGTACAACTTCAGCATTACCACAGACGGGTCTAGTCCTGCTGGTATGCCCCCGGAACATTCCATTCGTTCGTAATTGCAGCTCTGTTCGGCGAAATACTTGTCCAGACGGCAGACGTCTATCTGGAAACACCAGTACATGCCGTCTACGAGCTTCAACGGCATTACGACCAGCTTCTCCATATATTAGTATAATGTCCGTGTACTCATCGATGCTGAATACACCAGCCATTGTCAATATGTTGCCAGCAACTGTCGCGTCGTTGTACCACATTTTATGAGTCTATTGCGCTCCCAAATGCGAGGGTCGAAAAGGCATTGGGGTGCATTAGACGGGTAGAGCTGAGGAACATGCAGCTAGCGGCTGTCCGGTTGTTACTCCTTCGTATTCCGACGTAATCGACCAGCATGCACTGTGACCCCTGTGGAAATCAGTTATCAGGCATCCCATACACCATTAGTGTATGCAGGACATCTAAAACTAGATTGCACGGGGGAAACGGACCACCGGGTATATATATTTAAAAAAAATTCAATTTATACAATGTCTATCCCCTAAGTGAATAACAAAAAGAAAATATAAATAACCAAACACAAATTAAATAAATAAATAAATAAATAAATAACCATCTGTCTGTTGACTATTTTTATGCATTAGGTTTTAAAACAATTTCTGTTCAAATATTCATCTGGTGTTGTTTTGTAATACACCACCGCTGATAACACTAGTCATAAAGTGTGTTTGTCCACAATAAAAGCAAGAAATTATTTTTTGTTCTTGCATCAGGTCTATTAACCTAGTGAGGCCTATTAAGCCACATGTCTACTGAGAGTGGACGGTCACTTTGCAGAAAGATGAGGTTTATTAAGGTAACATGTAGTGAGGCCTATTAATCCACATGTCTACTGAGAGTGGGCGGTCAGTTTGCTGAAACATGAGGCTTATTAAGCTAGCAAGTAGTGAGGCCTTTTAAGCAATATGTCTACTGAGGGTGGGTGGTCAGTTTGCTCAAACATGATGCTTATTAAGCCACCACATAGTGAGGTCTATTAAGCCGCATGTCTACTAAGGGTGGGTGGTCACTTTGCTTAAACATGAGGCTTATTAAGCCACGATCTAGTGAGGCCTATTAAGCCACTAGCTAAAATAAATTTTAAAAAGCCAACATGTTTAATCTAGCCTGTGCACAGTGAGCTATGCAAACGTTGATGCATGCCTCTCTTTATGCGTTGACAGGCAAATAGCACAAGCCATACAGTTTATATACAACTATTTACACACATTCACACATCCTTGCATACATCCATGCACACAGGTTAAAAAACAAAAATTATATGATACACTACAATTTTTTATTTTTATTCCAAGGCCCAACATGGCATCACGCACTTCATAGCAGCCAAACCTAACACTTGCCGTATTGTACAATAACAATGGCAACAACCATTACTGGTTGTAACCAAAGGGGACGCTTGTCATCATATCCTGACACCACTGCATTTTATCATCCAACAAGGCGAGTGATTGTTTTCGCTGTTTCATTAAAAATAAATCATGGTTTTTAGACAGAATCCTAAAATGACTATGTGACATGCCTGTGTGGGTCTGAAGGACATGTAAATAATCATCCACACAGAGTCGTTTAACCACGTGCTGGCTAATCCCTTTGGTTCGCAAAGATTCACATCGATCCACCTGCCGAAAACTATACATTTTCGGTGCAAGACCAACAAACTCAGTCATCATGGTGTCTGAACACTCATATTTCATTAAACCAATTTCTTTTTTGTTCAGACGAGGGATACCGAATACGTTATTCTCACAAAACGAGGACGTGTCAAACCATTTGGGGTTTTCTTTCACTACGACATATGGATCACAGTCACGGATATGGTAAATGAAACTATCTGTGTCTGTATATAACAAGGAAATGGTACCAAATTGCCGTATTGCAAAACCATAATGAAATTCATACATATGCAATTTTGAAAAATCTAAAATGACTTATCCTAAATAGATAGGTTTATTCATGACCACTTTAGTTTGGCAAGTTCAATAGTCAGTAGATCACGATCAATAATGTTCAAAGATTTGTAATTTGGTTTTGCAATATATTTTTGAGCTCCCCATCCGCCATGCCATGTGTTCACCAATTTTATGTTCCTATACTGCCGTACATTATCCAGACTCTTGCCATAGATACAATTATTCATCAGTTTAAAAAAATATTTGAAATGACTGAGTGGCACTTTGTCTGTGACTGGTATTTAAATCCATATACGGTTTCAACCACCTGTTTTGACAAAAAGAGATAGGCCTTCCTCTATGGATTTATTTTCAGGGTTAAGCCCTGGGCTAAACATTCTACCAGCATGTCAATATGCAACACATAGTGATTTTTGTCATACAAAGTGCCCATCAATTTTTTATGATTGCCCTTACTATCGGGCGGCACAATTTTCTCTATGGAAAAGGGAAAATCACCATGTCGCTGTCTGAGATGGGGGGGGGATAAGCTAAGTCTACGTCAAGGACATATCCTACGTCCTGTGGCTCGCTGGCGCTATGCACTATGAAATCATTAATTTCATCCTCGGACAGCCATACAAAGTTTTTGTACGGCAGCGGTTGGCTCATAAAGTGACCGTATAAATTGTTTACATCAAAATACATTAGGTACGATTCTGGTTCTTCGGGACAATAATCAGGCATGTAATGATTATTTGCCTTGACATGTCGCTGATTGAGCGATAAGAACCCCCCACGAATCCCTTTTTCCAGCATCAGTACCATATCGGGATCCGTCAGTAAATCTCAATTTGGGTAAATTTGAGGGCAGTGTCCCAACTTAACCCTGGACTGGTATAGTAGTAGGCGAGGTCGAGCCCGTATATCGTGTGACATAGCTGACGGAACGTTTCAAATACGTCTGCCAACAACAACACGTCTAATTTTAAGTAGTGCATAGCATACTGCCCCATGGTTTCTATACCAAACACTCGCCAGACATGGTGTGCGTGGGCATATTCTTCTTCACTGATGGTGCTTTGAGTTAACTGAGAAAAGATTTTTTCTCTTGGCGGCAAAGACGTTTCTTGAAGCACCTCGCAACTTCCCACATAATCATAAGGAAAATGACCTTTACGAACACACAATTTAAATTGTTTTGTATCCGTAAAGTGGGAATGGGTATGTTTCTACTCATCTTCGCTTAAGCCTTTCACAAGACTATCCAGCGAACTAGACATAAACTTGAATGAGTTGAGAAAGCGAATGCTCATGCTTCCTTTTCTCCATGAAAGTGAGGTAAGGCTCTCATGGTTCTTAGCCAAAATGGTGAATTTGCTCTTATCTACATGAGAAAATTGTTTAACAATGAAGTGAAGGTCATACCGGGAGAAATTGTGTAAGAAGACAGGGAGGAAGCGAGGTGTAGAGTACATCAAATTGCATTCGCTATGGGCAGCACCTCTAAAATGCCCTGTCCTGTGGCTGTGGTCGCTTACTTTTTTTTCTCCGCCTAAAATAGGCTTTTCACATGTGTGGCAGGTGGTGGATTGATCATATTCTCTTTGCTGTACATCAATCATCTGAATAGGTACAGGGTTTTTCAATTTTTTTTCTACTTTGCCCGCTAAAGCCGCCATTTGATCAACAAACAACCGCGCACAATCCCTACCTTCGTGACTTGCACACTAACATTGGGATTTATCGTAGTGACAGACAACATAATAGCCTACAGCAAAAGGCTCATGTTTCTGCACTGGATCATCATCATCATCGGCTTTAACTCGAATCCGAGTATAAATCTTCTTCCTTCAATCCAGTTTGTGAATGTGTTTACGGTGACTAAAGAGTCCAATCCTGGCATGGAAAAAGCGTCCACACAAGTCACATAGTATTGCTGGAGGAGGACGTGGTTGGGCTGCTCGAAGTTTCCTAGCTTGGCGCTTGGCCTCTTCATGTGTGCGTCGATCCCTTTCAAACGTCTTTACAGTATCCGAGAAGGTACGGCGCCAAGTTGAGCGGTCTTCAGCCAGCATGTCCGAGGTTTGTGAATTTCAGGGTCTGCTTAAATTGGTCCTTGTAGCGCCTCTTAGGACCACAATGAGGTATGGTGCCATAGCATAACTCACCATATAGCAATTGACGAGGTAATCACACATCATCCATCCGATGGACATGACCAATCCATCTGAATTTGTGACCTATTATGGATGATCCTATGCTGTTGATTTGAGCCTTTTCCAGAACAGCAATATTGGTAATGCGGTCTTCCCATTTAATCCTCAGGATTGATCGAAGTTTTTGTAGGTGGAAACGCTCAAGCTTCCTAAGATCACGTCGATAAAGGGCCCATGTTTCACAGCCATACAACAATGTAGAAATGACTACTGCTTTGTACACCATAAGCTTTTTACTCATGGACAGATCTTTATTCATGAAGACCCGGTGCGCTAATCGTCCATATGCTGCATGGGCTGCGCCAATTCTCTTATCCACATCCTGCTCACAGGTACAGCTCACAGAAATGGTACTGCCCAGGTACGAGAAGTGGTCTACCTGTTCTAATGGCAAATTTGAGATGGAGATATTGAACTGAGGAAGAGGTGTGCTTGGTGAAGGTTGTGCCAAGACTTTAGTCTTATTGACATTTATGGTAAGACCAAAGCGATCACATGCACTTTTGTAACAATTAACTGACTCTTGCAGCTTGTGAGAGTTGGTGACGCAGCATCATCTCATACAACATGTTAGTAACTTTAGTAACCTGAGTTTTCCTCAAGGAGCGGAGACGAGTTAGGTTGAAAAGCCCTCCATCAAAATGATACTTGACCTCCCCACCTGGGATGTTTGTGGGTGAATCATAAAGCATTGCAGCCAAGTACAGCGCAAAAAGCGTTGGAGCCAGTACACATCCTTGTTTCAGTCCATGTGTAATGGGAAATTCATCGGACATCTTATTCTGATGGCAAACCTGACCTGTCATGCCATCATGGAGAGCCTTGATTAGATCTACAAAACGCTGAAGGCAACCAAACCGCTTCAGCACTGCCCACATTGCTGGTCTTGGAACCTAATCAAATGCCTTTTCCAAGTCATAAAAGACTAAGAAGAGTGGATTCTGTTGTTCTCTACATTTTTCTTGTAGCTGTCTCACACAGAAAATCAAGTCAATTGTGCTTCTGGAAGTTCTAAATCCGCATTGTGACTCTGTGAGGATCCTCTCAGAGATAACCTTGAGGCGGTTAAGTAGAATTCTTGCAAGAATCTTCCCCACAATTGATAGCAGTAATATACCACGGTAGTTGCCACACACACTGCGATCACCCTTTTTTAAAATAGTGACGATAGTGGTATTCTTTTGGTCTCCAGGTACCTATCTTGATTCCCATATTCTGAGGATAAGGATGATAATTCGTGTTTTGAGGGAATGACTGGATAGGTTGAGCTTGTATGGGGGCTTGGTTCACATCCCTGAAGAGGAACTGTAAAAAGCAAGCCAACTCCGTACAGGCCATGGAGGCCCTGGGAGTAGTGGAAGGTAGAGGCTTCCACTTTTTGTGACATCGGCACTAGATGGGATGGAGTTGTCAACTCCACGCCTGGCCGCCTTTGCTCCCAGGAATTACCCTGGTACTCATTTCTGGTGTAGGTTGAGTGAACCCCAGGGCCATTTGCGTTTCCGAAAGTGGTCGTTTTGTTTCTAAAATCCACTACCTGGGTGGGGATCGAACCCACTCCCTTTCAGTTAGAAGCTCAGCGCCTCTACCGACTGCGCCACGCAGAAGGGCCTCAAAATCAGCATAAACAGTAAATGGTACCATATCATGTTTATTAGTGGCCTTAAATTTTAAGACTGCGTCATTCCCTTCGGGCAAGACTACCTTTACTGCCAACTGCCCCTCACAGTCTCCCGTATGTCGTTCCAAAAGTTCAGCAGTCTTAAAATACTGAAGGCATCGCTCACAAATGTGCATTTTACCATCAAGGTAAGACACTTGCCTGCTTACCAATTTACTCAAATTCTTTACCCAACAATAATGGTTTTTATCCCCATGAGACAGGAAGAGCAATTGAATGTGATGATGCTTTACCTGTTTGGTGGCATACAAGGGGCCCACAATATTGGATCCCTCAACGCCATATACCATGAAGGAGAAATTTGGATTGTCTTACTCAAAAAATAAATTTTATGTACAGACATTGGGAATGAAACATGCTCCAAATTCAGAATTTGCTTTAGGTGGTTAAACATAGCTTTGTACTTCCCTGGTCTATCACCATGTCTGTCTTGACATGGTTGCAGACAATTAGCTACACTCCACAAAAAGCAGTAATCGTCTGTGTTGCATACATTGATCACTGCCTTTCTCGAAGCGATAAAGCTCGGGGTGGGAATATAGCTACTTCCTGCATTTAATGGAATGTATTTACAAATATTACTCTAATTTGCAAATACACAATGCTATTCAGAGCCAGGCCACTTGGTCCGTCTTGTAACTTATCAAATTTACTGATAAGTCCATCAATAGCATTTTCCTGTTACCACATTTCTAAATTATCGGATATCGGTAATTTCTCCGTTTTAGTACAAAGATTAAACATGTGTTTCTCTTCAACATTATTTTTGATCAACATATTCACATAGCAGCTCGAAATTTATTTTTAAGGCGTGATGCGATGTGAAGCCCTGCTTGCTTTCATTCAAAAAAATAGACAAACACGATTCAACAAATTCTTTAGGGGAGAGACAGTTTTTCACATTATAAATTCAGCCCGAACATATTCTACTTTTAAAACATTTGGATAATGGTTGCCATTCTAATTCTTGACACATAGACATAATTAAATAAAATATGGAATGTTAGCTCACCTTATAAATAGGATAATCCAAAAACCAGCGAATACAGATGTTTGCTAACACACACACTCACACACAATCACATACACGAGGTTCCTTCAATGTTGGCCCCAGCAGGAGTTGACAGCCACGTGTTTTTTTTTCAACAAATTTATCTGAAATGCAAACCAATAAAACCCTTCATTAGTTGTGGATATATATATATACAGTAAACACATTCATTCATTCATTCATTCATTCATTCAGTCATTCATTCATTCATACCACTTTATAAAAACAAACACAAAAGGTTTCAGGTCAGCAACAGGGTTAATCATGTAAGCACACACAACAATAGTAAGGTTATTTACAAAAAATATCATCATGGCTCACCGTTTTTTAATATTGCAAGCTTGGTCAATAAGCTGCATACTAATAGTACCAGTACACTCCTCCTGCTTTCCCACTAGTTCATACACGTCTTAATTCTGAAACAAGCATAAATACATGGTATAAGTTTATGGATATTCCATTAAATAAACAGCTTTCATTTCACAAAACAAAACAAAAAAGTCATAAAACCACATGTACGCACCTTGTAATCAATAATTATTTTGCGCCAAGGTGCTCCACCACCGTAAATGTCACTGCCTTTAATTAATAATAATAATAATGTTTTACTAACATTCTCTCTCTCTCTCTCTCACTCTCTCTCTCTCTCTCTCTCTCTCTCTCTCTCTCTCTCTTCTTTTTACGTTGGCAATGGTTTTAAAATAAATTTTTCCTGATTTTTGTAAATCTGCAACAACAAAATACAAAAAAATCCAATAAGCCACTAAATCACTCTCCATGCATACACAACATGTTAATAAATCCAATAATATATATCATCATTAAAATCATTAACCTACCTGTTGACTACATTAGACACTGTTTATGTTTTTTTATTGTAATAAATCAATAACAAGTGGACGCACACATACGTCCGTCCTCTTCGAAGGTGATCACAAGAGTGATGGACCGTCCTGCACTCTGTCAAGTTGTAATGATAACACATCACTTTTTGTTCACACGTGTGTACGGCGTGAAACTCTCCAGTCAAAATCATTCTCACAAGCAAGCAGTAAATGTCTGTGGGAAGCTGCCGTCAGCATATGAACACACCACCTTGCCCTTGAGACAAGAGCTCATCTTTCATTTCAGCGTTTGATAACAGCGAGTGTCTCTGCCAGGTCCACAGATGCATAGGTGCCTGCCAACACAATAATAAAACAATCTAACTTCTATGATCCCCTCCCTGAACAGGCTCGATCTGTCAAATCTGTTTTATCCGTCATCGTGTATCAAGCAAGGGGCCATCAACTAAATATTTTTTCCCCCGTTTCCCCCAACTATCTTAAAAAAATTAATTACGAAAACGCCTTTTTTCACCAAAAACATGGTTCCACTTTTTCAACACCTACATTCCCGCAAAGAGGACAATGAAACAAAACATCATCAAGGTCATCATACTCGTAACTCACTCCGTTTTCCAAAATATTTGAAATATGACAAAAACATAGGTTAAACCCCCAACACATGCATAGGTTTTTCACCTAGCAACTTCAAATTTATGGTGCGGTTAGAGGGAGTAAATACCAACCATTCATCACAAACAAACGTTTTTGTTAAGTTCACCGTTTCCAAAATAGTCATCATTTTTTAAAATTCATTTTTCTTTTGGCCTGCACACTTGAAACTTGCTGTCCACATAGAGGGTATAGGCACCTTTCATTAACGTCAAACAAACTTTATTTATTTATTTATTTATTTAATAATTATTAGATACAACCATGAAAAGGTCATTTTACACTAATATTTTAACAATTTCAAATAATATTAACAAAAACAACAACAACAACAACAATAACAGGTTACAATTGGCAGTGCTGGCAGAAGGGATAAATCTCGGGAAGGACGCAGGGAGTGTTTGGGGTAGTGAGTGATTAGGAGGGTGAGGGGTTAGGAATTGAGGGTGAAAGTGATATTCTAATGTTATGTTTGAATTTCGATAGGGAGAGAATATGTCAATATTTGGAAGGGAGTTGCTAAGGGTAGGTAGACGGTGGAAAATAGAGCGCTTCTGTACTTCAAGACGTGGGCGAGGTATGTGGTGTAAATGGTTCTGGCGTATTGAACGGGAGGGAACATGGAGTGGGAAGTAGCTTAAGAGCATGTTACATTTTGTGTAACGATTCATAATTTTATGTAGGAAACACAGGTCAGTGAATTGTAGACGGTTTCTCAGGACGAGTAAATTGAGCTGATTTAGAATGTCGGATTTGGCAAAGTGCTTTAGTGAAGGATTGCGAGCTTTGACAATTGATATGAAGAAATTAAAGACACTGTTCAATTTTCATAAAATTCACCGTTTCCAAAATAATCAAAAATTCAAAAACAAAAATTTTCAATATTTTTAAAATACCAATACACATTCTTAGCAAAGAGGACGTCATCCCAACGCCAACAATACCTCATTCGTTAAAATCCGACCATCCGTTCGCCAATTATCCCCAATGTTCGCGAGAAAGTAGGCAACCATTTTTAGCCTATTTTCAATTTTGAAAAAATAGGCTTATGAGATCACCTTTTGTCCGTGTGTGTGTGCGTGTGTGTGTGTGTGTGTGTGAGTTGTGTGTGTGTGTGTCCCCCTCAAATAAAATCTAAACGGCTGGAGCGATTTCAATGAAACTCAGTAAGTTCATAGCACTATTCCCGGCGACCTCGACCGTGCCCTTCAAACTTTGTTACGTCTCACCAATCTAACATGGCGGCTGTGCGAAATATTTCACTAGCATTCAATATCTCCGAAACTGTTACCGATATCGCCCTGAAATTGTGTACGGTGATAAAGGGTACTACTAGAAGTTCACCTATGAGACTTTCAAAAACCTGGTGACTACAAAACCAACATGGCGGTCAAGCGAAGTTGAGACTTTTAAATAGACTTTTCTCGCGATTTAACCATCCAAACGTAATGAAACTTGGTGCAGGAAATGTTTATACACATTGTAATGCACTGGAGTCTAATTTAGTTCAATTGTTTATATAACCTCAAAATGGCGGCTGTGCGAAATATTTCACTGACATTCTATATCTCCGAAACTATTACAGATATCACCATGAAATTTTGTACGGTGATAAAGGGTACTGATACAAGTTTACCTATGTATATTTCATAAACCTGTAAAGTACATAACGAACATGGCGACCAAGCGAATTTGAAATATTTTAATAGACTTTTCTCGTGATTTAACTCTCTGAGCGCAGTGAAATATGATACAATAAATGATTTTGCAGATTGTAATGCACTGCCATCTAATTTAATTCATTTTTTTACATAACCTCAAGATGGCGGCTGTGCGAAATTTTAAAATTAGGTTTTTATTTCTTGTGTGGTAATCATGCGATCGAAGTGAAAGTTTGAATAATGAAGCTAGGCAATAATTGTCCTTGAATGGTACATAACTCCATGGCCTATTCATATAACAATCCTAAATGGCGAGCTTTCGAAATATTTAGACGGTTCTCAATATCTATGAATCTTTTACAGCAAACAAACTGATTTTTTTATGTTCATAGAGACTATGAACATATGTTCACCTATAGGACTTTCAGTAACCTGGTGAGCACAAATCCAACAGGGCGGCGACGCGAAGTATAAATTTTTAAATGGACGTTTCTCGCGAATTAACTATCCGAGTTCCGTGAAACGTTCCACGTTAAATGCTTATAAAAATGTTGATCCACTGGCATCTAATTTATTTCAATTGCTTGCGTAATCACAAGATGGCTGGTGTGCGTACTTTTAAAATCTTGTTTTTACGTCTTGTGTTCTAATCATGCGATTGAAGTTTGAATACCACACGTACACAATAATCTTAATGTAATAGTACAAAAATAAAAATCCAACCTGGTGACCATCTGAAATATTTAGACGGTTCTCAATATCTACGTATCTGTTACAGCAATTAAACTGAAATTTTGTATGTTGATAGAGACAATTAACTTGAGCAGGATATATGAAAATAGGCTGTATAGTTCTTCACGGAACTACTTGTTTTTCCTCCTAAACACTTGTCACTTGTTGTCCACCTTGAGGGCATAGCCAACTTTCATTAACGTCAAACACACTTTTTTCTCATCTTCACCGTTTCCAAAATAATCAAAAATTCAAAAACAAGAATTTTCAAATTTAAAACAAAAAAATACCAGCACACATTCTCAGCAAAGAGGACGTCATCCCAACGCCAACAACACTTCATTCGTTAAAATCCGATCATGCGTTCGGGAGATATCGGCAATGTTCGTAGGAAAGTAGGCTGTGGGGCAGCTCTGTCCTATTCACACTACTCACCACCGATCTGATGTAATGGAATTCCAGACTTGAGCAGACAGTACAGTCCACGTCGAAGTATTATGTGACGCTGAAGTACAAGTTACGTAGTTACGAACCGAACGCCATTATATTTGCCAATGACTGTACTTCACCAGTAGTGTGAAACAGCTTTGTCAATCATCGGACTGCTTGGGGCAGCTGATAACAACACAGGTACTGTAGTAACTCGCCTCCAGGCTTCAATTAAGATTTTTCACTCGTCAAAAACAAACGTCCGGCCTGTATTTAACATTTCGTAGTAGATTCTAAATTTGTTCGAGCCGTTGGAAAATGTAAGGCTCATGCCCACCCCGATTTCTGGATTTATTTCAGGGGGGCGGCCCCTCTGCCCCCCCCCCCCCCTTGGCTACGGCACTGAGTGACATGCCTGACACCATCCGCAACAAATTCTGTTGTTATGCTGACGACTTAGCTATTGCTGTACAAACCTCCAAGCTTGAGGAAGGAGAAAGCATTCTCTCCAGTATTATACAAAATGGAGACTTAGTCCCAATCCCAATAAGATAGAAGTGTGTGCATTTCATCTGTGCGACCGCTTTGCCCACCAACAGCTGAAAGTGAACTTCTGCCAGCAAAGAGTTAAGCACAATTTCAACCCTAATCATCTTGGCATCACCTTGGACCGTTCCTTAACCTTCAAGAAACACTTGGAATACACAGGCCAAAAACTCAAAACGCGGAACAATATAATGAAGAAATTGGCTGGCACATCATGGGGTGCTGATGCTTCTTCACTACGCATGACTGCCCTCTCCATGGTTTATCCTGTAGCAGAGTATTGTGCCCCAGTGTGGCACCGTAGTGCTCATACTAAAAAGATCGATGTTCACCTGAATGAAAGTATGAGGGCCATAACAGGTACACTGAGATCCACCCCAACTCCCTGGTTATACACTATCAGTAACATATCACCTCCAGAACTAAGACGACAGGAAGCAACAGTACGTGAGTGGAGGAAGCTACATCAACAAAATTACCCACATGATCTCCCAATTCATGAAGTTCTTAATGATCTTCCCTCCACTCGTCTTAGATCAAGGAGCCCAATCTAGCATAACATACCTGACATTAATTCCACGGAACAATGGCGCCAAAACTGGAAATCGGCTCCTGTGAAACATCAAGGTATTCTAGATCTTGAAGACTTCCGGGATTTAATCTGAAGAGAAACCAGTGGGTAAAGTTAAATCGCCTAAGAACAGGTCACGCCAGATGTAACGCCATGCTATATGTTATGTTTACATAACCTCAAGATAGTGGCTTGTGAAATATTAAAATCTCCTTTTTATTTCTTCTGTACTAATCATGCGATTGAAGTTGGAATAAAACACCTACACAATATTCTTCATGTAAGGTACATTACTCTAAGGCCTAAATAGCCAACATGGTGACCATCCGAAATATTTAGACGCTTCTCAATATCTACGCATCTATTACAGCAATCAAACTGAATATTTGTATGTTGACAGAGGCAATTAATATAAGTAGGATATATGAAAATACGATACATGGAACTACTTGTTTCATAAAATTAAAATAGGCTAAAAATCACACAGATTAAAAGTAGGCCTATTCAAATTCAGTTGATTCAGCATGGAACGACTCATTCATATACTGAACTTCAATAAATGTTACTTAGTATGATTCGTTTGCAAACTGCATGTTCTTTTTGACTCTGAGAGTCGCACATTTTTTCCGTATTGACTGAAATATACTAAGAACAAAGTTCCAACTGGTTCCGCCTCGTCAATACTGTTTATTAAAATGTCGTGATACAATCGCCTGTCTTTTAACACATCACATGGTACATGTTTCAACGTCTAACACGCATTGACGTCTTCATCAGCCTAAATATTTGTGCAGCACTTAAAACATTCCCTTTATCTACTGGGTGTAGTTAAAAATTGTACATAAAAACACACATGGATCACTGTAACACATTAAAAGTTGTTAAAGCATTTTCTTATGTTAAAAGCTTAATAAAAATCCGCAGCCGGGCTTGGCAGTCTTTCTTGGCTTATATCTAATGTTGGCTTCCAAAAGCCCAAGCAAGGGGTGACCATTCCCAACTGGAAAGAAATGAAACTGTGTATGAGAGAAAGAAGTAGTAGATAAAATAATACTTTAAAAACCCTAAATGTTATATAAAGACTTACGATGTAATGCGGCAATGAGCTAACAGGGCCGTGCTGAGTCGGACGGAGACAGTGCTGTACTGAAACGGTGTGTCAACATGGAAGCAACAAGCAAGACAATAGGGACGGAAGAGGAGAGGGGTGAGAGTTCGGGAGTGTTTTGGTTAGGAGTGGGGAAGAGGGGGGGGGGGGGGGGTATGGAGTAAGTTTAGGGGAAGGTAACATGGATCAACGGTTGTGGATTTAGTTTCTATGGTGGTTTATATTTTGTTTTGTAATGGATTAACGCCCCCCTAACGAATCTTAATGAGATTCATTTCCAAAACAACGTACTCTATGAAACGTTAATCCATTACAAAACAAAATATAAACCACCATAGAAACTAAATCCACAACCGTTGATCCATGTTACCTTCCCCTAAACTTACTCCATACCCCCCCCCCCCCCCCCCTTCCCCACTCATAACCAAAACACTCCCGAACTCTCACCCCTCTCCTCTTCCGTCCCTATTGTCTTGCTTGTTGCTTCCATGTTGACACACCGTTTCAGTACAGCACTGTCTCCTTCCGACTCAGCACGGCCCTGTTAGCTCATTGCCGCATTACATCGTAAGTCTTTATATAACATTTAGGGTTTTTAAAGTATTATTTTATCTACTACTTCCTTCTCTCATACACAGTTTTATTTCTTTCCAGTTGGGAATGGTCACCCCTTGCTTGGGCTTTTGGAAGCCAACATTAGATATAAGCCAAGAAAGACTGCCAAGCCCGGCTGCGGATTTTTATTAAGCTTTTAACATAAGAAAATGTTTTAACAACTTTTAATGTGTTACAGTGATCCATGTGTGTTTTTATGTACAATTTTTAACTACACCCAGTAGATAAAGGGAATGTTTTAAGTGCTGCACAAATATTTAGGCTGATGAAGACGTCAATGCGTGTTAGACGTTGAAACATGTACCATGTGATGTGTTAAAAGACAGGTGATTGTATCACGACATTTTAATAAACAGTATTGATGAGGCGGAACCAGTTGGAACTTTGTTCTTAGTAAACTGCATGTTTGTGAGCAGCATTTTAATTCTCAAGACTTTAGACAGAATACTGTAATCCATTGTGAAGATGTTCAAGAGATACCACTCCCATTGAAAGTGCCAAGACTCATACTTGGTGGTGTTCCATCTCGTCTTCCAAATTGCCCAGTGTGGTTGAGCACTGTGGCCGATGGCAACATCATATAGTAAACCTATAGTTTATTACTCTATTTGCCCTGGTTTAAATGATGTAATTGTTACCCAGAAATTTTCGTGAAGAACGGAACAGTTTTTTAGATGGCAAGTCCAGATATCTAGCTAAAAAACTTTACGAGCCTTACAGTAATCGCATATGATGTGCTGGTTGGTTCTTAAGTTTAGGGGCCTGCGACAACGCGGTCATGTAGCCCCGTGTACTTTGGGTGTGTGTAGAATCTGTCTGATAACCGGTGTTAATTGTGATGACTGTATTAGTGTGTGTTAGCTGTTTTTAATTTAAGTACTGCAACTTAGAATTTTTCAAATAGTTCCTACTTATGCCGCAAAGCGCCACCGTCAACGACTACTAGGCCAAGTTCAGAACTTAGCTACTAGACGCCACCACAGTCGGCTCTTGGCAACGAACGTAGAAACCTAAGAGCGTTGTTTACATTCTTAACCTATCCAATTTAGCTTCACACAGGTGCAATTAGTGGAAGGTTCTTTAACATGCCATAAATCTATGACATGGGACCGCCGGCTTTACTTCCCCTCCGAAGGAAGGCATACTGAGGGATTTCTAAAGCTCTTAAAAAATCCAACGGCTTCGGCCGGGTTTGAACCCGCTATCTTGGGCATAGAAGCTCAGCATGCTACACGACTACGCCACCGAAGCCACCATATGATGTGTAACATCAGACATAGAAGAAACCTTACATGAAATTGTTGATACACCGGTATTGTATGTCTACCCCTTATTATTCCCGTTTTCCTACGGGGTCGGGGATGAGATGCGATGGAAGTATTTGTGGAGGATGGTTTTTACGGTCTGATGCCCTTCCTGACACCAACCTCACGAGAGGAGTTAATGGGAGAAGAAATGAATGATGGTGAATGAAACTGGGTAAGGATGTGGAAGGAAGCGGCCGTGGCCTGTCAGAAGGTACCAT
The DNA here is from genome assembly GCA_946902985.2 of Meconema thalassinum. Taxonomy (NCBI): domain Eukaryota; kingdom Metazoa; phylum Arthropoda; class Insecta; order Orthoptera; family Tettigoniidae; genus Meconema; species Meconema thalassinum. The sequence continues at coordinate 1,756,810,022 of OX336388.2, read as the reverse complement.
CCCAGGACTTGCCTGGAGTTGAAAATGGGGAAACCATGGGAAACCATTTCAAGGACGGCAAATTGTTGATACACCGGTATTTTACAATATTTTGGCACAAATATTAATCTACTAGCAGAAGTACCCATTCTTCGAACTGTCTTCGGTATTAATAACCAGACGTTATCAATTGAGCTACTGTTGCAATGGTTAGGGGCTTCGAACCTGTTTGTTGACAAAGAAAAATGGTTAGTTCTGTTAAAATGTGCTCTCAAACTAAATTTACCTAACGTGTTCTTCCTGGCGTGAAAATAAAATTGTAAACCTCGTAGACGAATCGCAATACACGTCACATACAAACTGACCCTCACCGTTGTGTCAAGTGTCCAAGCTCGAGAATAAATTATAAAGGCTTGTGGTGCATGAAAATTTAGGTTTTTTAGCCTCCAATGGCCCAAATTCCTAAAATCAGCAAAAAAATAGTCTACTATTTCAAATCAGGAATTTTTGAAAATAATGTTGCTGTTTGGAGATATAATAGACCTTCTGTACGACATATCGCACGTGTAAGTCGTGTGAAAAATATCTAGGGTACTCCTTGAACCCCTTAAGCGCATTGATGAATTTTACAGTTTTAGTTGGTTCCGTGATAACCTTATAGCCATTTGCAAACTTTCACAGAAATGTAATAAATGGAGTGGAATTACTTCTTCCAGAAATAGATGGAAAGTTGGATGTCACCTCTTGAGATACTGTTGTCATGGTTACTGGCTTGCATTCCTTCATTAGTTTAATAAATGAAATTAGTTTTCTGGGAATATCTAAGAAACTGTTGGTTTTAGAGCCTTTAAATATAGATTTCGGGGACCCTTTACGGCTCTTTAGGAGCCCCGAGGTTTGTTTCTGACACCTAGGGGTTGAAAATGACCTTTGTCTCGTCGTTGTACGCCATAATAATGATAATAATTAAAAGAATAATAATAATAATAATAATAATAATATAATAATATAGGGATAGGAATATAATAGACCTTTCGTACCACACCCGCACGTGTAAATCGCGTTAAAAATTCTTGAGTACCCCTTGACCCCTTAAGTGCATTGTATGTATTGATGAATATTTCAGCTTAATTTGGATCCGTTATAACCTTATAGCCGTTTGCAAACCTTCACAGTAATGTAATAAACGGAATTGCCTTGCGTCTTACAGAAATAGATGGACCTCTGAGATTCAGTTGCCATGGTTACTGGCATGCATTCTTTCATTAATTTATTAAGTAAAATTAGTTTTCTGGGAATATCTCAGAAACTGTTGGTTTTAGGGCCTTAAAATGTGGTTTTCGGGGTCCTGTAGGGCCCCCGAGTTTCGTTTCTCACATTGAGGGGCAGAAAATGAGCTTTGTCTCACCCTTCTCCGCTTATTTCAGATGTATTTTAAGGGGGTTGGGCCCCTTTTATGAGAGGTACGGAGAAGAGTTACATCAACGATTAGTGTCGTGCCTCTGATGGATATCTGTATCAAATTTTACGTTGATCCACTCAGCCGTTCTCGAGTTATAAGGACACAAAAAATTGTCCACGGATAGACAGACAGACAAAAAAAATTGCGCGCATCCGTCATAAAACAGTCTGAAACGCGCAAATATCGCAAATTTCCGTGGAAATTCAGAAGAAACAGACAATCTTTCATTTTTATATACTGTATACAGAGATTGTAAAAGGGAGTGTTTTACAGATATTGTAGTTTATAATACGGAACTCATTTTGGTTGGTTGGTTGGTTGGTTGGTTGGTTCTTAAGTTTAGGGGCTGCGACAACGCGGTCATGTAGCCCGTGTACTTTGGGTGTGTGTAGAATCAGTCTGATAACCGGAGTTAATTTTGATGACTGTATTAGTGTGTGTTATCTGTTTTTTAATTCAAGTAAGGACTGCAGACTTTGAAATTTTCAATTAGTTCCTACTTTTGTCGCCAAACGCCACCGTCAACGACTACTAGTTCAAAACTCATTTTATTAGAGGTTTTGTAGCTTCCACCAGTACTAGCCTAAATAAAGAATACTATATGGGTCAACTAGATAGACCTGACACCGCTCATAACCTTAAATTCCCTATAAATAGGCCAACTTGCGAGTAAATGCAATGCGCACAGCAATAGATCATGAAAGTCTTGCCCAGTTCACGGACCTCTTTATTCACAGACCAACACGTAATTTCATATGGATTCTGTTAAAATGAGTCATATTGATCTGATAAATATCTTTTAAAACGATAATCTGGTAGCAAAAATATCTAACCCGTCCGGCATTAGAACCCGAGATCTCTAGATTCACAGTCAATGACGCTAACCCCCGGCTATTTTGACCACACGAATGAAAGGTACAAGATGGTGCCTTATTTCCACGTTCCAATAATACTGCATCACGGAATTAAGTTTCCTTTATATTTTGCTTGTTTCAATAATGTTCCTGCGTGAAATTGCGTTTAAAATGCCTTATGAATAGGCCCGCTTGTGAGTAAAGAGAATGTATTCAGCAATAGTTCATGAAGGCTTGCTCAATTCTCGTATAAATACAACGATTATATTATATTGATGACTGCATTACCGTTATGTGGGTTAATATTTGAATAGCCTTGTGCAGAAACATAATACAGGCAATGACGACTACTTACAATGTTTGATATTAAAGCATTTTATCATTTAAATACTGATACGAAGACATCGAACATGTGTCATGTGCTTTGTTTCAATCACTTGACACCAGAGTTCGCATGATCGTTTATCGTCAAAATGAAAGTGTTCATCAATGCGATCCTGCTGGCAGTGCGTCTTACACACTTCCGTTCGATCCACCACTGCCAGCTGGATCGTCCGATCCACTTCCGTCCCATTTTTCAAAATCACTCCCACAAATATCCAGCAACCGAGTGGAAAGATGTTACACATAAAAACCTCATCTTATACAGATACGGTACTGAAGATAATTGTATCAAATGCGTATATTTTACTCCTGCTAATTTAGTGCTGTCTTTTATGGTCGTTGACTGTTGATATCCAGTAAATTGATCCAGGAACAGTAAAATAGTGTCTGTTTCATTTCTTCCTACAGTACTTACTGTAGTTTCCCGTGAGGTTTCATTTCCAGGTGAACGACGAGAAGAAGCTTATTCAGTAGTATACCGTATGTTTTGTTAGTCACGTTAAGGATGAAGTCATAAAAGCCTATAAACGCTGCTGACGACGATGTATCAGTTGGAAGGAAACCGTCATATTGGCCATGGAATGCGACGTGCTCCAGCAGCTCTGCCTTCTATGCCCGCCATCTTGTTTGAATGCAAAGGCCTTGTATCTAGGTGGTGTTGGGACACACACACAGACGAACAGACACACATTTGCCCGGATCGATCTCATAAGTCTACTTTTTTCTAATTTTTTGCCTATTTTCATTTATGAAAAAGATAGGCTTATGAGATCACCTTTTGTCCGTGTGTGTGTGTGTTTGTCCCCGACTCTCCCCTCTAATAAAATGTAACGGCTGGAGCGATTATAATGAAACTCGGTAAGGACATGGTACTATTTTGTCCGACTCCCCCGTGCCCTTCAAATTTTATAACGTGTCATCAATCCAACATGGCGGCTCTGCGAAATATTTCACCGGCATTCTAAACCTCCAAACCTACTACTGATATCACCATGAGATTTTGTGCAGTGATAAAGAACACTATTAGAAGTTCACCTATGTGACTTTCCAAAACCTGTTTACTATAAAATGAACATGGCGGCGAAGGGAAGTTGAAACATTTCAATAGACGTTTCTCGTGACTTAAGCATCCGAGCTCAGTGAAACTTTGTACAGAAATTGTCTTAACACATTGTAATGCACTGCAATCTAATTTAGTTCAATTGTTTACATAACCTCAAGATGGCAGCTGTACGAAATTTTAAAGTTACGTTTTTATTTCTTGTGTCCTAATCATGCGATCGAAGTCAACGTTCGAATAATCAACCGACGCATTAATCTTCATCTAATAGTAAATAACTCTATGGTCTACATATATAAAAATCCAAAATGGCGACCATCCGAAATATTTGAACGGTTCTCAATATCTACTAATCTATGACAGCAATCAAACTGAAATGTTATATGTTGATAAAGGCTATGAACATAAGTTTACCTATAGGACTTGCAATAACCCGGGGAGCACAAATCTCACTGGCGGTGACGTGAAATTTAAATATTGAAATGGACGTGTAACCGTACATATTTATTCTGGGGTCTGGTAGTACTTGATTACCCAGAGGGACACCTTTCCTACAAATATAACCAACCTTTATTATATTCTCTTCACAATTCTTTCATATCTTCTCATGTATAACCAATAACCAGATCTCCAACACTAATCTACTAGTATGGACTCCTCACAAGAATAGTCATAGATAGATATAAAAAAACAGCATCGTAAATGGAAATATAAAATATAGATGTGTCACTCAATTTAGCATGGCCCTCTTCTCCTTGACTGGTTCACCATTGCAAGGAATGTCTAAGCTTTACACTGAGGCCTGCAATAGCTCACCAGCAAAGAGTAGCCATGATCAAAACCAAAAGTCATAGAGATTGTACTGTGACAGACGTTTCTCGCGATTTAACCATCCGAGCGCAGTGAGACTTTGTGCGGTAAATGTATTTACAAATTGTATCCACTGACATCTTAATTTATTTCAATTGCTTTCATAACCTCAAGATGGTGGCTGTGCAAAATTTTAAAATCTCGTTTCTATTTCTTTTGTCCAAATTATGCGATTGAAGTTTGAATTATAAACCTACGCAATAATCTTCCTCTGATAGTTCATAACTCTATGGCCTACATATATAAAAATCCAATATGGTGACCATCCAACGGTTCGCAATATCTTTGAATATATTAAATCAATCAAACTGAAATTTTGTATGTTGATAGAGGCAATTAATATAAGTAGGGTATATGAAAATAGGCTATTTAGTTCTTCACGGAACTACTTGTTACAAAATGTGAAAAGTAGGCTAAAAAATATAGCCGTGTGGCAGAGAATACATTGTATTTGACCACGGCCTCCTAAATACTACACTACACTACTATTGACACAATGAAATTTCAAATAGAAGGCCATGGAAATTGCCGGGAGTCGCTCTCGCTTGGCCGGAGAGATTTGTCTCTGCTGGAAAAATCGGGAACTGGGCGTTTCTGACGCATCGACAAAGTTGCAAGCTTGACCCTAGGCTAGACCCGCGTTATGTGCCTGTAGCTTACCAGTTTCTCTACCTGCCGTCAGAAACGTCAGCAGCAGTAGTTTCTGCACGAGGCACTTCCTCAACTATGTTTGGGTGGTTAGGCAACGCTTTGAAATCACGGTTTACCCGTACTCATCTCTAGGTACAGTGTTTCGGACTGATAGCATATGTCAGGTGTGGCACTGACCCACTTGGGTAGATTATTGGCTGAGGAATAACCTAACCACCTAGGGAAGATGATAAAGAAAAGGAGGTGGGTTTCGGACTGGAGAAAAAGGATGGAGAAATAGGAGGAGAGTCCCACAAAAGTTATAAATTTAACTTTAAATGCACTCAGAGGCGGTTGCCACCGAAAATCCGCTCTCTGATACCTAAAGTGGGTAAGGACCTGGTCGAAGCTGACGGGAACCGCAGCTAGGACTTGGGCGGTTTGCCAGAGAAAGGCTTTAGCGTATTCCCTCTCAAGCATGCATATGCCTACTATGGGGAAGGGTGATGGTCTGACAAGACAAATAGTAACAGATTTATTGCGTATTAACGAGGGCATGAACCTAGGAAGAGTCAGGGAAGACAGGATCTTGCCTAACCGTTGTACCAGAGAAATGATGAATCAAAAAAAAGAAAGCTTAAGTTTATTTAACAATTCAAAGGAAGTTGATAACTTTAACAAATATATATTTCAATTTGGTTAACAATTTTGGGGTCACAGACCTCAGAAAACATTAAACGTTTGCGCCAGGCAATTAACAATTTATTAGGTTTCAAACCTTTATAAAATCCTAGCAAGAATTTAAAATAGCGAAGATAAAAATTCAAAATTTAAAGACAATTAAGGTGATTAAAGTTTAACAATAAATAGAGTACAAGGTGTGTACTATAAGAAATCTCTGCGTACCTATCTTAGAAAAAGTTACAACTTCAAAATAACAAAGAAAGAGAACAGGTAGAATAAAAGAGAAGTTCCTATAACTTCTTATATTTATGCAGAATTACTTTTATGATAGCTATGCAAAATAGAGCAGGTCACTTGCTGTGAAACCTGAAGAGAAAGTCAAAAGGAAGGTTCTAGACTTCCTATGTTCAAGTAGGAATCACGAGACAAATGGGGCAGTTTCCCTTTCGTTAGACCTAGAAATAACTCACTCATGAGTTGAAAGAATTGTTTTCCCTGATTATAAGGGAGAAACAATGTAAGCTTGAACCGTGTATAAAACACGTGGTTATGCAGAAATTAATTGATGATAAACAAGCAAGATGGAAGGGCACTTCGTTAGAGTGACACCTCATTGAAAATGATCTAGAGTAACAATTTTATTAATATGGTTTGTTAGTAGAAGGTTTAGGAAAGATCAATTGGGATTTAGGATCAATGTTCATGGCCTTATTTAAGGTAAACGGACGATCGCGACGCGGTAGAAAAGTTGAACAAGCACTAGTTATCACTATAGTCTGTTAAAATGGATGAAAAGTTCACTGTAGTAACACGAAAGTTTATGGCAAAGAAAATTATTGCAATGATGAAAAAGGACTGGTAGCACTAGATAGGCGAAAGTCTATTGCTTGAGAAAGTTGTGTATTACAATTAAATGCGCCATAGAACATTCCAACGGTGGAAGAAAATTAGCTATTGAGCATTAATTCAGAAGGAAGATTCTTCAATTTTCAATAGTATTCTCACAAGTGAGTGAAAAATACATGACGGCAAGACTTGTAGAGTACAGGATCTGGAAGGTTCCAGAACGATCCTAATAGAAGAATGGAGCCAAAGTTAATCCAGCGGAGGAACTAGCTTGGTATTTTATAGACAGCGGGTATTAGATAATATCCCACGTGGTGAGAAGATTTCTCATTTAAATAGCTTAAGAAAAGCTACTTTTTATTAAGGTTGGCTTAGACAGACAAGAGCCCAACATGGCAAATCCCGCGAAGGATAATTTTTGCCCCAAATAAGTAATCTCACACTGCCTATAAAATGATCATTGAAGTATGTAGAATTAAAACCGATGACGATGAGGTTAAAACCTTAAGTCTGTACTTATCTTTGTTGCATGGCGAAGATGAAGTTCCCTTTGACGGATACCTAATGTGCCAACATGGCGTAGAATGTAGAGAGTGCCTCTTGGTTTGAGGAGACTGGCTCTGGTTGAGCCTTGACTGACCAAGTCAACTGCCGACTTACAAGTGAGACCCACTCAGCGAAGCGCGGAGGGTCCAAGGAAGGGAAAAGAGTGGGGGTAGGAGACAAAAGGAATACATATAAGCATGACCAATATTGTAAACTTAAATTCTCTTGAGGAAATGGTCTTCAAAGAGTTGATAGCAGGCGATACTAGCACAGCCTGGTGGGTGAAATAGACGAAGTTCTCTTGATCACGGAGATAATAGCTGGCGATGGCAACGAGAACTGGTGGCCAGATGGATAAGGAAGTCCTCTTGCACCAGGAAGAATTGAGGAGCTTCTGAGATTCGCTGCTAGATGACGCTAGGTGGGTCATGGAAGATATATATCTAGAACAGACTCACAAAGAACATAAGAGACATGACCAACAAAGAGAAAATAGAAGATCACTGTTGGTGTTTGATAAAAAGGAAAAAATGAACATGCAAAGAGCATTAAAAATTATATTCTCTCTTACCGTGTATTCCAAGAATACACCACCACTGACACCACGGCACCGTGCAGGCTGGGCTCGTGGAGGTTCCATTCTCTAGATTACCATTCATAGATTATAGATGGTGCGCGTGTTCTTGGAGATACGGGGTTTTCGCTCAGCAAGGCAGATTCAGACACTCAATCAGCCAATCAGTCACAAGTTATGCTATCGCATGTAGTGTCATAGTTAATATATAACGCCGAACAGTAATTGTATCGGCATTAATCCAATTTGTAATAAATTCCAATCAATCCAATTTAATTCTATAATAATTGAATTTAGTGAACCTTAATTACTGTGGACATACGTCACTCTCTCATTATGAAAGATGAGTGAATCATTCACATCACTAGAGATTCAATACAACCCTCATTCCATGTATCTAAAGCTCTGCTTGGATGCGGATATAGTTGTCATGGATGTGCGGATAGGGGATAAGCTGCAGATAATGTTTCGAGTAAATTTGCGGATAGTTTTTAGAATACAATCCGAACTTGTTGAATATTATTACTACGACCCGGTTGTTAGACATAAATATTTTTCATGACCAATGTAAGATGATTTAAGTTAATCTCAAATTATGTCAAGCATAATTAACACTGCGAACGGAAAATGGTTGCAATTTTGTCTGTATAACATTCATTTTTAACATAGCACATGACATACAACGCCTAGGGGAACGACTTTCTCCTCAAATGTCTAAAAGTGGTGCTTTAATACTTTATGCTTAATCTAATTAAACTATTATTGTAATGCCAGTAGATTCGGATAACAAATGTGCGGATGCAGGGTGGATGCGGATAACAGTCGTGCGGATGCGGGGCGGATGCGGACAGCAGTCGTGCGGGGCGGATGCGGATAACATTTTCTGTATCCGCACAGGGCTCTACATGTATCCTATGTTGAGGATTTCCTGTCTTCTTCAAATGAAGATACTTTTAAAATAATAACCATGTCACGAACCATATCGAATAGTGTATATTATGATCAGCTATATGGTTGTGTAACATACAGTACATGGATGTCAAGTGTAGATTTGTAATCGCCTGGACAATTAGCTTGCCGGACTAATGCTCTCATGCCTTGAGTTTCCGTGACACAAATTTACTGCCTTGAGGATGGTGCACTCATCAACACAGCCAAACTGTATTAGCAACGCCGCTGAGAGCTAATTACCGTAGTTTTTTTTTATCGTATGGCTGTTAGTGCCGGGAGTGTCAGAGGACATGTTCGGCTCACCAGAGGCTGTAGCAGCTTCAAGTGGACACCGATAGGGTGAGCTACAAGTTCCGTTCAATTTCAAGTAGTTCCAACTTTCGCCACCAGATATCAATGATACCTAGGGGTGAACGTTGGAACTTTGATAGAGCGTACCAACGAAATCTAACATAGAAATTTAGCTTCACACAAGTTTAGTCTGCGGAAGGATCTTTTACATGCCATAAATCTTTACGCTCTTAAAAATTCCGACGTCTTCGGCCGGGTTTGAACCCGCTGTGTTACGCACAGCAGTTCAGCATGCTACCAACTACGCCACCGAAGCCGCTGTATTGAATGTTCACACAACATTAATGCCATGTCAGGTATTATTATTAGGGGCAGATGACCTCACTGTTCCACCCCTTGAACTCCAACAACTAACTATTATTATCATTGTTAACTGCTTTTAAGATGTAGAGTAGGCTGTATCGATGAACAGTTCGTGAAATGTCTCGAGGCCCGTTTAACTACTGAGGATTTTAGGGACGCCTTGCCGGGGCCCCGGAATTTTGCCCCGAGGGAGACCTTTAACGTGCCAGTAAATCTACTGACATGACTCCCTCACATTTGCGCACCCTCAAATGCCAAATGACTGTGCCGGGATTCAATCCCACTATCTAGGGATCAGAAGAGAACGTTACCGCTCAGCCATGCAGCTAGTCAAGGAATAGAAATGACGTAATCAAATACACAAGTTAAATTAATTCAAGCATTTCAAAGCTTAACGTACTGTATGGTACAGCTAGTGAGGCTCTCGCTGCCTAATCGCACAATCGTGCTCGCACTCTTGTCGTAGTGAGTCCGTTTGTTTTGCTCGGGTTACTCCAAGGTAGTAGCGACGGGGTGGACTGACTAGTGGGGTGACGCGGGTTGCGGCGCTGGCTAGGTCGGTGGTTTGCGGAGCTGGCTGGTATGACGTTGCAGTTCGATCCGTGGCGTTTCCCTTATACTGTACTACGCTTGCACTCCCTATGGAAAAAAAATACGTTCGCCGTGGTCAAGGTAGGCGTCCCTGTCTCTCCATGGCATTTCTGGACCCTACGTGTGGAACTCGGAGGCGCAAGTTACATAAGGCTATCCCATTGAAATATTAGAAGCTATTTGCCACTGTTGCCTAGGCAATCTATTATTAGAAGTTTTCAGTCGGTCGAAATGAGCGTTAGATTGAAAGGGGAGTTCAGAGCGTCCGCAAAGTCTCTCCGCAGCGTTGAGCTGCGCGGGTCTCGCCTTGCGGAACGTGTTGTACCCTATACGTAAAGTCTCACCGCAGTGGAAGACATAAGCCTGCACTTGTTCCGTGTTGACCTTCAACTGGAGTGATAGGGTGGGGAACACCGGTTCATTATAGCCAACAGTGATTGTGCGTGACAGTGCTGGCTCTGTAAGTGTGTTCTTGTCAAGTTCTCGTGTAAGATTTTAGTGGAAGAGGTTTTCCGTGCTGGTGGAAACTTTACGAAGCATACTGTGATACTGGTAAGAATCGTATATATAATTGCATTACCTAATTTAATGAAATTATTTTCCTTGTAAAAACATAACATGAATGCACTGCCAACCCAACACGTCCCGCAAGGCGAAATACGCGCTGCGGAGAGACTTTGGGGTCACACTGTAAAGACATTGATTATTTTTAGCCAATTTTCATTATGAAACCAGTAGTTCCGTGAAGAACTAAAGCATATTTTCATATATCCTACTTATGTTAATTACCACTATCAACACACAAAATTTCAGTTTGATAGCTGTAATAGATTCGTAGAATTGAGAACCGACTAAATATTGCGGATGGTCGCCATGTTGAATTTTTATATATGTAGGTCTTAGAGTTATGTACTGTTACATGAAGATTATTGTGAACGTGTAGTATTCAAACTTCAATCGCATGATTAGGACACAAGAACTATAAACGAGATTTTAAAATTTCGCACAGCTGCCATCTTGTGGTTATGGAAACAATTGAAATAAAATATATGCCAGTGGATTAACATTTGTATAGGGATTTACTGTACCAAGTTTCACTGCACTCGGATGGTTAAATTGCGAGAAACGTCCTTGTGAATATTTATACTTTGCCTCGCTGCCATGTTGGATTTGTGATCACCAGGTTATTGAAAGTCCTATAGGTGAACTTATGTTCATAGCCCCTATGAACATAAAAAATTCAGTTTGATTGCTGTGATAGATTCAGAGATATTGAGAAACCGTCTAAATATTTCGGATGGCCTCCATGTTGGATTGTTATATGTATAAGTCATAGGGTCATGTACCATTAAAGGAAAATTATTGCGTAGGTTCATTATTCAAACTTTCACTTCGATTGCATGATTACGACACAAGAAATAAAAACTTAATTTTAAAATTCACACAGCCGCCATCTTGAGGGTATGTAAACAATTGAACTAAATTAGATACCAGTGCATTACAATGTGTACAAACCTTTCCTGTACCAGATTGCATTGCGTTTGGATCATTAATTCGCGAGAAAGGTCTATTTAAAATTTTCAAATTCGCTTAGCCGTCATGTTCGTTTTTGAAAGTCTTATAGGTGAACTTCCTGTAGTGCCCTTTATCTCCGTACAAAATTTCAGGGTGATACCGCTAATAGTTTCAGAGATATAGAATGCCGGTGAAATATTTCGCACATCCGACATCTTGTGGTTATGTAAACAATTGAATGAAGTTAGATGTCGGTGCATTACAATGTGTATAAACATATACTCAACCACGTTTTATTGCGTTCGGTTGATTAAATCGCGAGAAACGTCTAATTAAAAGTCGAAAATTCGCTAGGCCGCCATGTTGGTTTTGTAGTTGCCAGGTTTTCAATGGTCACATTGGTGAACTTCTAGTATTTCCCTTTATCACCGTACAAAATTTCAGGGTGATATCGGTAATAGTTTCGGAGATATTGAATGCTGGTGAAATATTTCGCACAGCTGCCATGTTGGATTGGAGAAACGTAACAAAATTTTAAGGGCATGGTCGGGGTCGTCCAGAATGTGATAATGTGCTATAAACTTACCGAGATTCATTGAAATCGCTCCAGTCGTTTAGATATTATTAGGGGGGGTCACACACACACACGAATCACACACACACGCACACACACACACACACACACACACGGACAAAAAGGTGATCGCAAAAGCCTATTTTTTCATAAATGAAAATAGGCTAAAAACAGGCTTATGAGATCACCTTTTGTTCGTGTGTGTGCCCCCTCCCCTAATAAAATCTAAACGGCTGGTGCGATTTCAATGAAACTTGGTAAGGTCATAACACTATTTTGTCCGACCCCGACAAAGTCCTTCAAATTTTATTATGTCTCACTAATACAACATGGCGGGTGTGTGAAATAATTCACCGGCATTCCATATCTCTGAAACTATTACCGATATCTCCGTGAAATTTTGTACGGTGATAAAGGGTCTTACTAAAAGTACACCTATGTAATTTTTAGAAACCTGTTTACTACACAACGAACATGGCGGCCAGAAGTTGAAGCATTTAAATTGACTTTTCTCGCGATTTAACCATCCGAGCGCAGTGAAGCATGGTACAGCAAATGTTTGTACACAATGCAATGCATTTGTTGAATTTATTCATAACCTCAAGTAATCCGGTGGCTAACGTCATATATTCAACCAATTGTGCAAATCGAAGTAAAAGCGATTTTATTTTTTAGTTACGTTAAGGGGTCCATAAGGAACGTTTTCAGCCACGGAGGCATTCTGTACATCCCCTGGTTAATTTTTACAGCCCCCCAAACATGTGATGGGGCGCGTACCCTTATGTTATGGGTTAAAAATTCCTAATTATTTCTTTATGGGCAAAATTTATAAAATTAGTAACATTTCCGATGTTTTGGAGAGCAAGGAATTCCTTTTTGGGGTCATTTTTCGTGTCGGGGGCTGGGGGGCAGCGCTACAGGGGGAGGGGGTCCAAAACCAGTAAAACATGGTTGATGCATATCATTTCCAATGTATTTTGGGGCTAGAATTCATTTCTGGGTTAGTTTTTGTTCTATGGGGTAAGGGATGAGGGCAGTGAATCGTTGGGGGCGGAACTACGCGGTCGGTTCACACAATGATAGCAAACTGGTGCTTATAACGATTCATTTCCAAGGTTTTCGGGAGTGTAAAATTCATTTCAGGGGTAGTTTTTGTTCTAGGAGGTACGGTTGGGGGCTGTCAATATTTGGGGCGGTGCTACAGGGGGCGGGGGTCAAAAACCGTAAAACTTGGTTGATGCATATCATTTTCAAGGTATTTTGGGGCGCAGAATTCACTTTTGGGTTTTGTTTTGTTATAGGAGGTATAGGGTGGGGCAGTGAATCCCCCGGGGCGGAACTTTGGGGGCGGTGCAGACAATGACAGCAAACATCTGCTTATAACGACTCATTTCCAAAGTTTTTAGGGGTGTAGAATTCATTTCCGAGGTCATTTTGTATTTAGGTGATCAAGAGCGGTGGTTTAAAGGATGCTAATGCAAATATATTAGGCTTGGCAGTATGTTGTTAAGTATTATTTATTCTTTTGATAACTTGTTTAACCAAAATACCATGCAGTAAAATGAAAATTTCTGACGAGAACTTCTTCTTCGAAAATATTATGTACACAAATCGAAGTTACTGGTAAAGGATCACGACGTACTTCTCCAGTTCAGGTACAATTTTCTGTACTTCTGCTGGAGTGAGGGGTTGAGACATGGATTTGAAAACTTGGTTGGCTTCTGGAAAAGCTTTCCAGGCTGCCCAGGAACATCGCTTTCCCTTGCCCCTTGGAGACGACCTCGTATCGCAACCTGAAGGCGAGAAACGCCAGCAGCCCAGCACACTTCACCGGTACTATGTGATGTGCAATAGCACGGATGCCTAGCAATGGTGCCTAATCCAACGCACAGCTGTTCACATCCATGGAGATTATCCAACACAACGACATAGGTGTCTACTGTCCTGATCAAGATTCTACTGCATTCTTGTCTTGCGCCGTCTGCGGCATGTAGAAGCATTCTGGTGTCAGCTTCTTCGTAGGCATCAATCCTGATAAATCGCTTTGGACATTGCAAATAAAATTTTCTTAAAGCGTGACGACAACTTTTCGAGAAAATGCTGTCATGCTGATGTAATTAGGAAGATACGCCAACAACTCTTGTTTATTCGCATCGCATCTCTAAAGACTGACTATTTTTTCGGAACTTGTTTTGTTGGCTCCATTTTTTGGCCAACACCCTGTCCTCTTTTCATTCGTAAAGCAGACTTCTATGATGTACTGACGCATTCGTCGAACACCACATAAATCCTTCGCGCTTTCGAATACGCAGGACTGTTCATGTAAGAAAGAACTTCCTCCCATAATCGGCGAAGGTGCTTCCATGATCTGGAAGGATGTAATTGACTACGGCGGCACCATTAATCACCACCATGTCGAAGTCGAGGCACTGCTGCGCTAGATTTTCTTCGTCAGGTACAAAGCATGGCAAGAGGTCTGCTTTCTTTCCAAATCAAAGTTTACCATTTACAGAGAGTGCTGAAGGATAAGTGTGATTTTCGTGGCTGAAAAAGACTTCTAGATTGCCCTGACGAGTCTGACATGCTATGCACAGTCTTGAAAATAGGCTACGATCGTCTTTAACCGAAACAAGCTGTCGTTCCTTCAAAGATGAAGTCCTTGCGAGAATCCTGCAGTACAACTCGGTGCGGGTGTGCAAAAGAAGGTATTCCTTGCACTTCCCTTTGCAAATGTCGTGGTTGCGAGACATGACGTATCGGTAAGGTTCTTAATTATTACTGAAACCTTCTCTTGTTCTTTCAAGAAATACGAAATTTTGTCAACTTCTCATCTTTTCAGATCACCAGTAACTTCGATTTGTGTACATAGTTTTTTCGAAGATGAAGTTATCGTCGGAAATTTTGATTTTACTGTATGGTATTTTGATTAAACAAATTATCCAAAGAATAAATAATACTTAAAACACCACTGTCAAGACTAATATTTTTGCAACAGCATCCTTTAAACCACCGCTCTCGATCACCTAAATACAAAATGACTTAGGAAATGAATTCTACATCCCTTAAAACTTTGGAAATGAGTCGTTATAAGCAGATCTTTTCTGTCATTGTCTGCACCGCCCCCGTAGTTCCACCCCGGGGGATTCACTTGCCCCACCCCATACCTGCTATAACATAACCAAACCCAAAAATGAATCCTGCGCCCCAAAATACCTTGAAAATGATATGCATCAACCACGTTTTACGGTTTATGACCCCCCGCCCCCTGTAGCACCACCCCCAATATTGGCAGCCCCCAACCCAACCCCCTTGAGCAAAACTACCCCAGAAATGAATTCTACACCCCCGAAACCCTTGTAAATAAATCGTTATAAGCACCAGTTTGCTATCATTGTGGGCACCGCCCCCGTAGTTACGCCCTCCCCCCCCCCCCTATGATTCACTGTCCCCTCCCCTTACCCCCTATAACAAAAACTAACCCAGAAATTAATTCTACACCCCAAAATACCTTGAAAATGATATGCATCAAACTAGTTTTACGGGTTTTGACCCCACGTAACCTGTAGCACCACCCCCTACCCCCAACAAGGAAAATGATCCCAAAAAGGAATTCCTTGCCCTCAAGAACATCGGAAATGAGTCTAATTTTATTAATTTTGCCCATAAAAATTAATTACGAATTTCTAACCCATAAAATAAGGGTACGCACCCCGTCACATGTTTGGGGGGCTGTAAAAAATTAACCAAGGGGTGTTCAGAATGCCTCCGTGGCTGAAAACGTTCCTTATGGACCCCTTTAAGTAACTAAAAAATAAAATCGCTTTTACCTCGATTTGCACAATATTCCCTTAATCCACCGGACTAAAGATGACGGCTGTTCGAAATGTTAATATTATTAATTCTTGTGTCCTAATCAAGCGATTAAAGTTTGAAAAAGATACGAGCCTTACAGTAGTCGAACATGATGTGTAACATCTGACATGTTACCCTACTATGAAATTGAGATGAAATATATGTGAAGTCAATTTACTCGTCATATTATTGGTCGAATATATTCTAAGCATGGAAATATATGTAATTCTGGATATTTTGCTGTCTGATACTACTCATTAGGCTTCATTAACACATTTATAATGGTTTGATATAGTCTGAACATTTAGAAATGTTATACAATTTGTGACGAGTGTCTGATAGAGACTGATAATGTAGATGTTAGACCCCTTAAAACAATCATCATGATCATTCATAACTGTAATACTGTATAAACTAGCTGTACAGGCCTGTGAAATTTATAACTTAAGTGTACTGGTTGTTCTTAGGGCAGGCCTCAAAGGTTATCAGCTGCATAAAATGATCGTGTTTTGAAATTTTCATTGATGATAGTGAACCCATGTACCATTGGCTCAAAAGGGGTCGAATCCATATATTTTGTGAAAGGAAGGAAATGTACATACAGTTTCTAATGTAACATAGAGAGATTTCAAGCCAGGATTCTAGCCTAACGTTGCGCAAGCTGCGGGGACCAGGTGTTCAGGAGATGAGATCATGCCTCTTGACTCCTTGAGAGGAGCGGGTCATGGATATTAATAGAACGAGTGGAAAATTTTTACTGTAAGACAGAGAAGCGTGACTCGGAAATCCCGCTTAGCTTGCAGGAAAACGGCAACAGCGCCGATGTGCCAGAAGAATAATAATTAAATTTAACCCATTTGCAGGAATGAAAATAAGTAAATAAATACAGTACTGTGAATCATTTCGGATTAGAGATTTTTGGGTGAAGAAAAACCTTGTAATAATTGCATAGGAAAGAACTGCAAACGCAGTATACGTCATCGGGGATTCACTGATACCAGAGGAGTGGGGCATTTAAAAATGAACAGCAACACCCACGCAGCTGAAGACTACAAATTAATTAATATCTCAGAATTGCACGATCGATTCTTATGCGCAGTGAGATCATTTGACGTTGAGAAGACGCGCTTTCTGAAGATATAATTTTTATAATTGTACGACAATTATTTCAAAAGTTGGTCACGAAAAGGACTATAGTTTTATCTTTTTGTGACTAAATAGTATAAAAGTCCAGGCCAAGCCAGACCAATCATGCAGTTACTAGTCCGTCCAGGGGACGTGACGCTGGAGCATCATAACCACGCAGTCTTCAGACGTATGAACCTCAGGGGAGGTCATACTGTGCAAAAGGTATAAGCACCGAATGCAGTATTCCGACAGTCCGTGAAGGGGCGTCACGCTGAAACACATCGAAGGCAGTTTTCCAGTACTCCTTGAGGGGAAAACGCTGCATTACATCGCATAGAAAATATCCGACAGCCACGGGCGTCGCGGTATCAATAACTTACGTGCCTCCGTAATGAGTTATAAAGAAGTAAAATTACAGTATCGCCGTGTTGAAAAATTAGGAAAATCCTAGTTACAGGATTTAGGTCCGACAGTATAAAAGTTTACAGTGAAAAGTTCATAAAATACAGTCAAAGCAGGCTGCGAACTTAGGACTCAGGGCGATAGGTCTTTAAGTAAACGACCAAAAATATCATAACGTACGGAAGTACTGGAACAGCGAGATAAACAGTTTATCTAATTTAAAGAACCCGAGCAAGGACAGAGAAAATAAGGTTCGTAAGTATTCTAGAAGATTAGAAGTGCGGGAACCGAATAAGCAAAGAAGAAGACAGGAAACTATACACATCGTTTCAAGAAAGCAGACGAACTATTTAAAAGCACTAAGACGCAAGAAGTATTAGTTGCTAAAAATCCATAGGTCACCGATAAATTATCGAGGGGACCGTGAACAGAACAGACTTTCGCTAAGATCAATAAATAGAATCTAAAAGGGGAGGCGTTCGTGTCAGAGAAATAGTAGATCGTCAAGAACGGGATTCGAAGGAGTGCTATTGCAGGGAGGAAGTAGATGATTCGAGACTTTCATATTCAGAGAGGATAGGAAGCCGACATGACTAAATTTCACACTTGGAGACGGGAGGTAAAGAGGTCACGTGTGATAGGCTTTAATAGCGGTCTAGTGATCAAAATTCGTGAAGTGTAAATATATCAAGATTTTGTGTTAAAAGTAATATATTTTCAGTGTTTTTATTGTGTGTTCTAAACGGATACACCAGTGTATTTAAAATGTTATTAGTGTTAAATATATACGTGTTAAATATGTGTCAAGATATGTCTGTACATGCAATGAATTTGTACACGATGGAGTAATTTTTTAAAAAAGTGGGCCAAAATGACGCATTGCACGAGGAGAAGGGTCAAGAAACGACCTTAAACATGTGAGTAAAGATTTTCATTATGTTTTGGTGTCGGGGAAATGATTGTGTACAAATCCACCGGAGTTTTTGAGTAAAAGGGATGTTTCTAAATAACTAAATACAGAATAAGAACGCGGTCTGAACAAAAATAGAATTTTGAGAAATTATAAATAATTATGTGAAAGAATAAATCCTGTAGAGGAAATGTATGAATAAAATGTCAGTGTATTTGACGAATGTTATAAAAGCAAGCGTATTAATAATAATAATAATAATATAAAGGAAATATAAATAAAGATTAAACTGAATGATATGAAAACAAGAGCGTTGGAGCCTTAATAGAAGTATAAGACATGATATTAATGCATGTTATTTAAAATAAAGCGATTATTGTCAAAGGAAAAGATTAATATAAAAATTGAGATATGTATCAATTATTAATATGGAATTTATCAGTTCTTTGGAAGACGCTAGGCTTAAAAATAATGTATAGCGCAATGGAGCGCAATTAAAATAAAATGTCACGCTAGGAATGCGTAAAAGTTAAAAGTACTTGGTAAATTACTTATGAAGGGTAGTTGATTGCAGTGAATTGAGATATGTTGTAAGTCCTCCAATCGTGACATAGATCACGAGGCCATGTGTGTGTTATTATATTGAAAAGGGAGCAAATGTATGGTATTATTGAGCGTAGGTCATGTAGGCTACGGCTGACCCTAAATCGCATTTTGTATAAGTCCTCCAATGTGGAAATGGTTCCCGAGGCATGTTAAGAGATTCGAACCTAGAATCCTCTTGTGGTTGAAGCCCCTAATTATTCATCGTAAAATGTGTATTACTCTTCCCAATCAATGAGGACCCTTTATAATTAATAAATGCCAAGGTTACGAAAGTGGTTTATGAGCCAAATAATATTGTTGAAAGGAAATAAGTGAAGTTAAATGCCAGGTCTCTCCATAGAACTGAAAAAGAAAGGAAGATTTGTTTTAAAAGCATTGAAGAGAGCTCCAACCGTAGACTAGACAGGGAGTCACCCTACCAGTCATAAATCTCGCTCAAGTATAACGGTCTGACCCTCATAGCAGGAGGGTTGGGTGAAGGCCGTCTGTAAGAAGGAATGAATACACCGTGAGTGTTTAAAGTTGTTAATGACCCGGGAATTGAACCGAGGTCCTTGTAGATGAAATTATCGCTTGCAAGTTCAGATCGTAGTTTTCTTACGTGATAATGGTCTTATAAGACAAATAAATAAATAACAATCCCTATTGTAACGTTGTATGAAAGTAGGATTCCACGCGTTAAATGAAGGTAACTAGGTTCCGGGAGTAATCATAGTTTTTGACTTTGTCAAGTAATCTTTATAACTCTGGAGTACACAAGTATTTTCCCGATCACTATGGTGAATTTGTAAAAACTTGAGAGGGATGGTAAATGCTGAAAACATGTGAAGTGCCCAAATATTTAAGTAAAGAATTAACATGTACTTTAAATGTAATTATATATTTGTTTTGATGATAAGAAAATATAAAAATAGTATTTGAGGTGTACAAAAAGAATGACACCATTATTATTGGAAAATATCGAGCCAAAGGAGCTCGTAGTTATATGGAACTTTAAGATAGATACTTTATGGAAGTAAAAATAATTATGAATGGTTGGTTTTAAAGGAAACCATGTGTTTTAATACAATATTTGTTTAATTCTTATATTATTCCTTGTTCATTTGGAACAAGTAGAAGATTATTGGTCAGTAGTTTAATTGTTTTATTGTTTGTAGCGCCATAATTTTGGTTAATTAAATGTTTTAAAATAGGAGTTGATTTTGTTGTTATTTTTGCAAGTGTATCCTCTATTTAATCCAAAATGTGTAAGTCACAGAGTGGGAGAACATACTGCAACCCCGAAAATCCCGAATTGAGCAATGCTGGCATACTGTGATTTGCATATTTCTTGCTAAAAGGGCACATGGGGGTATATAAAGTAATGTGCTTGTATTAATAACTAGAGGAACACTAAAGACGGTCATTTCATGTAAAGTAAAATAATGATAGGAATAGCTACAACGTATAATGTTAACTGACCGCATGGGTCCCTAGAAACTCACACCGAGCAGCCCTGGATTAAACAACCCCCTACCACCTAAAATTTCATGGCGCCCAGTACGCAGGGCTGAGTTTTCCTAGGGAAAACCCGAGTTTTCTCGAAAAATCAAAATTTTCATGTTTTTTGAAAAAAAAATGGTTTTTCGAAATTTTGAATTTTAAATACTTTTATAATAGTTTCTGAGTTTGTATAAAGATATCAAAAGGGTACGTTGTAGTAAAAACCCGTACCAAAGTAAATTTTTGAAGAAATTGGGACACAATGGTTCAGATTGCCATCTCTCAAGCATGTTTTTAGCGATGTGGCATGAGTAGCCCACTGTATTCTAATATGATGTCATTAAGTGAAGAGAGGCGGAGGCTCTCAGAGAATGTAAGGGTAAAGAGTAAAGATAAATGTAAAACTACAGATGTTAAGGAGTGCCTGAGGGAGCATTTTAATAAAGAGATGGAGGAAATGATAAAGATAAATAATGAAGTATGGGAGGCCAAGAAGGCAGAAAGTAAAGCTAGAGATAGTCAAGAGAACCTCCAAATAGATGATAAAGAGTACCCAAGTAAAGAAAATGTAAAGGTTTCTTTAGAAAGCATGCGTGCACCTGGAGACATAGTTACACGAAGAGAAGGTAACATGTCTGCAGAAAACAGGGTAAAAGTTGAGCCTTTAGAGCTCCAAAAGGAAAAAGAAAATTGTAAACCGATTCCAAGGGAGAATGTAATTAGTACAGAGGAAAACAATGGTAAAGATAATTCAAAGTCTCACGTAGTAATGCAGGTTCAGGTAGGCTCGGAAAACGAAGGGGAAAAGAAAGATAGTACTAGCGTTCAGGATCAGGAAAAGATAGAAATGACGACCTGGAAGGAAGTAAAAGAATTCTTGAATATAATTACCAAAGTGCGAAAAGAGCACATGAAAATGAGGAATGAACTTTGGGATTTGAGATGTACTGATTCAAAGAAGAAAGAGGAAATTAAGGAACAAAGAGAAAGTATTTCCGAGGAAATTAAGAAGACATTCGAACTTCATGATAGGGTAAATAGAAATTGAGGTAAGATACCCAAACAGGAATTTGAGGAAGCGTACAAGGAAATTCCTGAGGTCAAAAAGTCATTAAGAGAAACAAAGAAGAAATTTGCGAAACGCATGGAGGAAGAAGGGAAGATAGAACTAGCTCCGTGGGAACAGATAGAGACATTCGTTAAGGAATTAATTGAAAGAATGGATCAACTATGGAAAATAAGAGATAAATGGAATAATAGATGGTGGAAGGCTGATTACGGGAAGAAAGATAAACAAAAGTATATTAAGGAACAGACATATTGGATACTCAAAGAACATGATAAGATGCATTACTGCAGAATGAACATGTATGATGAAGATGGAATAATAACTATCCAGGAGTTTGCCGAACTGAGGAAAGTCAAAATCCAGGAATACAAAGAAATACTAGAGGCTGCCCAGAAGAGATATGATGAATACATATTTGCACAGGACCTCAAAGCGAAAGAAATGGCTATCCCAGTCATAAATGAAGTCGTTGCCCAAGTTGAAAAGCAAGTAGAAAGCGAAGAAGAAGAAGTCGAAAAAGAACTAGAAATCGTAATGACTCCAGGGGAAAATGATAAAAGTTTTGAGATCCTTCCTGAAGAATAAAAGGAAACTCAAGAGGAAATGGGAATTCCAGACCAGGAGGACAGCCGAAATGAAAACGATCTACAAAGTGAAGAAGAACACGTTTACGAAAAGGTTGAGCTGGAAGAGCAAGAAATAATCTCAGAACAGGAGATAACAAAAGAATTGAAGTCTGGGGAAACGGAAATAATAATTCCTGAAGAAATGGAGAAAGTAAATGAAACCATAATAGAAACTATCGTCGAAGCACCGATAGAAACAGAGGTTCAAGATTTCATAGAAATTGAAAAGGAGAACTTAGAAGAAATTCAGGATAAGGAAGATAAAAAGGCATTAAAAGAAGAAGAAGAAAAATTGAAGGCACAGATCCTTGAGTTAATGATAAAGTGCCAGGATTGCCAAAGAAAGACGAGAGAAATGGAGAAAGATGCCAACAAGAGCCAAGAAAACCTCAAAGGAAAAGATGAGATTGTTGGAAATAATGAAAAGAAGGAAGGAGATGCCTTTGAAGAAAATCAGGAAAGAGGAAAACCGCAATTGGTAGTCGGTTTACAAGAAAATAGATACCCCATGGAAACCAGGAAAGGAGGAGATACAACGTACAATGCCTTGGAGAAAGAGGACGCACAGACATATTTCAGTTGGAAACTTCGTAAAAAGAAAGGGAGTGATAAAAGAAAGAGACAAAAGGGAGATCTGAAGGATCTAAAGAATTGGAAGAGTCGAAAAAAGAAATACTCTTTGAAAATGCCATCTCGATGCGAGATGAAGGAAAAGATTATTCCAATGTAACCAACGGGTTAAGCCATATGCAACCGTTGAAGAATAAGAGGAATAAAATAATTTTGTTTGAAATACCATCTCAAAAAGAGATGAGGAAGGTGGAAGAAAACCAGAAAGAGTCAGGTGAGGTTAGACCGAGCTCTTAAGAAACCAAATGAAATGTTACAGACTTGAAGTCTGAGAACAATAATGATGAAGTAACGGGTAAAGCCATTTGCACCCGTAAGGCATTAAAAGAAGGTCATTAGGTTGACAATACGTAATGAATAGAGAAACAGACCGACAAGAAGTCCGTCTTATGAAAAGAGAAAAGAAACAAACTGTTTGACTCAAGTTTGGAGAGAGCTCACCAGACTGGGGAAGAATTGTAAACACCTGAACGTGACAAGAAATTTATGACCCTGAGTGTAGTCGACCACTAAGGGGGAATGAATGAATGGGACCTTTTATGAGACCCAACGACAAGCCAGAGAAGCAGGGAACTTTAAAGAAATAAAAGAAACAGAAGGTACGGATAACGTTATGATGGCTTCGACGAATAAAGACAGATAAGATTAATTGAAATAAATTTCCTCAAATTTTTTCGAAAATTTATTTACCTAAGGAGGGGTGAGATGAACCCATGTACCATTGGCTCAAAAGGGGCCGAATCCATATATTTTGTGAAAGGAAGGAAAGGTACATACAGTTTCTAATGTAACATAGAGAGATTTCAAGCCAGGATTCTAGCCTAACGTTGCGCAAGCTGCGGGGACCAGGTGTTCAGGAGATGAGATCATGCCTCTTGACTCCTTGAGAGGAGCGGGTCATGGATATTAATAGAACGAGTGGAAAATTTTTACTGTAAGACAGAGAAGCGTGACTCGGAAATCCCGCTTAGCTTGCAGGAAAACGGCAACAGCGCCGATGTGCCAGAAGAATAATAATTAAATTTAACCCATTTGCAGGAATGAAAATAAGTAAATAAATACAGTACTGTGAATCATTTCGGATTAGAGATTTTTGGGTGAAGAAAAACCTTGTAATAATTGCATAGGAAAGAACTGCAAACGCAGTATACGTCATCGGGGATTCACTGATACCAGAGGAGTGGGGCATTTAAAAATGAACAGCAACACCCACGCAGCTGAAGACTACAAATTAATTAATATCTCAGAATTGCACGATCGATTCTTATGCGCAGTGAGATCATTTGACGTTGAGAAGACGAGCTTTCTGAAGATATAATTTTTATAATTGTACGACAATTATTTCAAAAGTTGGTCACGAAAAGGACTAGAGTTTTATCTTTTTGTGACTAAATAGTATAAAAGTCCAGGCCAAGCCAGACCAATCATGCAGTTACTAGTCCGTCCAGGGGACGTGACGCTGGAGCATCATAACCACGCAGTCTTCAAACGTATGAACCTCAGGGGAGGTCATACTGTGCAAAAAGTATAAGCACCGAATGCAGTATTCCGACAGTCCGTGAAGGGGCGTCACGCTGAAACACATCGAAGGCAGTTTTCCAGTACTCCTTGAGGGGAAAACGCTGCATTACATCGCATAGAAAATATCCGACAGCCACGGGCGTCGCGGTATCAATAACTTGCGTGCCTCCGTAAGGAATTATAAAGAAGTAAAATTACAGTATC
The DNA here is from genome assembly GCA_946902985.2 of Meconema thalassinum. Taxonomy (NCBI): domain Eukaryota; kingdom Metazoa; phylum Arthropoda; class Insecta; order Orthoptera; family Tettigoniidae; genus Meconema; species Meconema thalassinum. Next base: position 1,756,785,418 of record OX336388.2, on the reverse strand, counting down.
GCCGTGTTGAAAAATTAGGAAAATCTTAGTTACAGGATTTAGGTCCGACAGTATAAAAGTGTACAGTGAAAAGTTCATAAAATACAGTCAAAGCAGGCTGCGAACTTAGGACTCAGGGCGATAGGTCTTTAAGTAAACGACCAAAAATATCATAACGTACGGAAGTACTGGAACAGCGAGATAAACAGTTTATCTAATTTAAAGAACCCGAGCAGGGACAGAGAAAATAAGGTTCGTAAGTATTCTAGAAGATTAGAAGTGCTGGAACCGAATAAGCAAAGAAGAAGACAGGAAACTATACACATCGTTTCAAGAAAGCAGACGAACTATTTAAAAGCACTAAGACGCAAGAAGTATTAGTTGCTAAAAATCCATAGGTCACCGATAAATTATCGAGGGGACCGTGAACAGAACAGACTTTCGCTAAGATCAATAAATAGAATCTAAAAGGGGAGCCGTTCGTGTCAGAGAAATAGTAGATCGTCAAGAACGGGATTCGAAGGAGTGCTATTGCAGGGAGGAAGTAGATGATTCGAGACTTTCATATTCAGAGAGGATAGGAAGCCGACATTACTAAATTTCACCCTTGGAGACGGGAGGTCAAGAGGTCACGTGTGATAGGCTTTAATAGCGGTCTAGTGATCAAAATTCGTGAAGTGTAAATATATCAAGATTTTGTGTTAAAAGTAATATATTTTCAGTGTTTTTATTGTGTGTTCTAAACGGATACACCAGTGTATTTAAAATGTTATTAGTGTTAAATGTAAACGTGTTAAATATGTGTCAAGATATGTCTGTACATGCAATGAATTTGTACACGATGGAGTAATTTCAAAAAAAAAGTGGGCCAAAATGACGCATTGCACGAGGAGAAGGGTCAAGAAACGACCTTAAACATGTGAGTAAAGATTTTCATTATGTTTTGGTGTCGGGGAAATGATTGTGTACAAATCCACCGGAGTTTTTGAGTAAAAGGGATGTTTCTAAATAACTAAATACAGAATAAGAACGCGGTCTGAACAAAAATAGAATTTTGAGAAATTATAAATAATTATGTGAAAGAATAAATCCTGTAGAGGAAATGTATGAATAAAATGTCAGTATATTTGACGAATGTTATAAAAGCAAGGGTATTAATAATAATAATAATAATATAAAGGAAATATAAATAAAGATTAAACTGAATGATATGAAAACAAAAGCGTTGGAGCCTTAATAGAAGTATAAGACATGATATTAATGCATGTTATTTAAAATAGAGCGATTATTGTCAAAGGAAAAGATCAATATAAAAATTGAGATATGTATCAATTATTAATATGGAATTTATCAGTTCTTTGGAAGATGCTAGGCTTAAAAATAATGTATAGCGCAATGGAGCGCAATTAAAATAAAATGTCACGCTAGGAATGCGTAAAAGTTAAAAGTACTTGGTAAATTACTTATGAAGGGTAGTTGATTGCAGTGAATTGAGATATGTTGTAAGTCCTCCAATAGTGACATAGATCACGAGGCCATGTGTGTGTTATTATATTGAAAAGGGAGCAAATGTATGGTATTATTGAGCGTAGGTCATGTAGGCTACGGCTGACCCTAAATCGCATTTTGTATAAGTCCTCCAATGTGGAAATGGTTCCCGAGGCATGTTAAGAGATTCGAACCTAGAATCCTCTTGTGGTTGAAGCCCCTAATTATTCATCGTAAAATGTGTATTACTCTTCCCAATCAATGAGGACCCTTTATAATTAATAAATGCCAAGGTTACGAAAGTGGTTTATGAGCCAAATAATATTGTTGAAAGGAAATAAGTGAAGTTAAATGCCAGGTCTCTCCATAGAACTGAAAAAGAAAGGAAGATTTGTTTTAAAAGCATTGAAGAGAGCTCCAACCGTAGACTAGACAGGGAGTCACCCTACCAGTCATAAATCTCGCTCAAGTATAACGGTCTGACCCTCATAGCAGGAGGGTTGGGTGAAGGCCGTCTGTAAGAAGGAATGAATACACCGTGAGTGTTTAAAGTTGTTAATGACCCGGGAATTGAACCGAGGTCCTTGTAGATGAAATTATCGCTTGCAAGTTCAGATCGTAGTTTTCTTATGTGATAATGGTCTTATAAGACAAATAAATAAATAACAATCCCTATTGTAACGTTGTATGGAAGTAGGATTCCACGAGTTAAATGAAGGTAACTAGGTTCCGGGAGTAATCATAGTTTTTGACTTTGTCAAGTAATCTTTATAACTCTGGAGTACACAAGTATTTTCCCGATCACTATGGTGAATTTGTAAAAACTTGAGAGGGATGGTAAATGCTGAAAACATGTGAAGTGCCCAAATATTTAAGTAAAGAATTAACATGTACTTTAAATGTATATATATATTTGTTTTGATGATAAGAAAATATAAAAATAGTACACACATCAAAAAAAGTTTTGCATCACCTCGGTTCCAAGAGTTCCGGAACCGTTAAATACAAAGGGAATGGAGATCAACACAAACAACATTTCAGCTCGTTTTATTGCTCATGAGACCCACACATTGCATGTTGTACCATCATACAGCTAGACTTTCAGCATTTGTGGTCCAGATTGCAGTACACACCACTACCTCTAATACCCAGTAGCACGTCCTCTTGCATTGATGCATGCCTGTATTCGCCGTGGCATACTATCCACAAGTTCATCAAGACACTGTTGGTCCAAATTGTCCCACTCCTCAACGACAATTCGGCGTAAATCTCTCAGAGAGGTTGGTGGGTCAAGACGTCCATAAACAGCCCTTTTCAACATATCCCAGGCATGTTCGATAGGGTTCATGTCTGGCGAACATGCTGGCCACTGTAGTCGAGCGATGTCGTTATCTTGAAGGAACGCATTCACAAGATGTGCACGATGAGGTCGAGAATTGTCGTCCATGAAGACAAATGCCTCTCCAATATTCTGCCGATATGGTTGCACTATGGGTCGGAGGATGTCATTCAGGTATCGTAAAGCCGTTTCGGAGCCTTCCATGACCACCAGTGGCGTACGTCGGCCCCACATAATGCCACCCCAAAACATCAGGGAACCACCACCTTGCTGCACTCGCTGGACAGTGTGTCTATGACGTTCAGCCTGACCAGGGTGCCTCCAAACACGTCTCCGACGATTGTCTGGTTGAAGGCATATGCGACACTCATCGGTGAAGAGAACGTGATGCCAATTCCGTGGGGTCCATTCAGCATGTTGTTGGGCCCATCTGTACCGCGCTGCATGGTGTCGGGGTTGCAAAGCTGGACCTCGCCATGGACGTCGGGAGTGAAGTTGCGCATCATGCAGCCTATTGCGCACAGTTTGAGTTGAAACACGACGTCCTGTGGCTGAACGAAACGCATTATTCAACATGGTGGCATTGCTGTCAGGGTTCCTCCGAGCGGCAATCCGTAAGTAGCGGTCATCCACTACAGTAGTAGCCCTTGGGCGGCCTGAGCGAGGCCTGTCATCGACAGTTCCTGTATCTCTGTACCTCCTCCTTGTCCGAACAACATCGCTTTGGTTCACTCTGAGACGCCTGGAAACTTCCCTTGTTGAGAGCCCTTCTTGACACAAAGTAACAATGCGGACGCGATCGAACTGCGGTATTGACCTTCTAGGCATGGTAGAACTACAGACAACATGAGCAGCGTACCTTCGTCCTGGTGGAATGACTGGAACTGATCGGCTGTCGTAACCCCTCCGTCTAATAGGCCCTGCTCATGCATGATTGTTTACATCTTTGAGCAGTTTTAGTGACATCTATGAACAGTCAAAGGGACTGTATCTTGGATACAATATACACAGTCAACGTCTATATGCCGGAGATCTGGGAACCGAGGTGATGCAAAACTTTTTTTGATGTGTGTATTTGAGGTGTACAAAAAGAATGACACCATTATTATTGGAAAATATCGAGCCAAAGGAGCTCGTAGTTATATGGAACTTTAAGATAGATACTTTATGGAAGTAAAAATAATTATGAATGGTTGGTTTTAAAGGAAACCATGTGTTTTAATACAATATTTGTTTAATTCTTATATTATTCCTTGTTCATTTGGAACAAGTAGAAGATTATTGGTCAGTAGTTTAATTGTTTTATTGTTTGTAGCGCCATAATTTTGGTTAATTAAATGTTTTAAAATAGGAGTTGATTTTGTTGTTATTTTTGCAAGTGTATCCTCTATTTAATCCAAAATGTGTAAGTCACAGAGTGGGAGAACATACTGAAACCCCGAAAATCCCGAATTGAGCAATGCTGGCATACTGTGATTTGCATATTTCTTGCTAAAAGGGCACAATAGTTATAATTAGGTTAATGGATCCGATCGGGTGATTATCGGACAACATTCTTGATTTATAAAGCATAACCAGTCATACATGTTACTAGTAGGCCTATGCTTGTCGATTTCATTACGGTTCAAAATTACACGTAAAATATTGTATTCACCGTCTTATAATTTCCTAACCATGTACACACGTCACCATTTTATGCATTCCAACACTGATATGTCAACTCACCAAAATATCTCATATAGTGATGATACTTCACAATTTTCATCCAAAAAAAAAACAGCAATATTCAGAAGAATTGTATTTAACGCCACCTTTAACAGAAATAGTCGGTTAATCACAAGGAATACGCTACAAGCGGGATTTAAAGTCACTTTATAATGCTATTCTTATGGGAGACATCTTTGTTTTGCCCAACATCAGCTGATTTTATTTTGGCCCCACTGAAATGTTATATTTACTGAAATCGTGCAGGCAGTTATATATCTGTATTTGGTTAGCTTCATATTCTTTGCGATTGTGGTGAAAGGTTGAACTAGATTGCTAGTATTTGGAATCAAAATGGTTAGCGCAGGTTGAGCGCATGTGTGGTTGTAAGTTGAACTAGTGGAATAGGAGTGCTTACTCTAAAAAAAAATCCACAGATAGAGAGGGAAAATGAGAGTTAAACAAGAAAAAGAGTGGAGGTTAGAGGTTATTGGCGGTGATAAGAGAAAGCTATTGTATGAAAGACATTATATGAAAGACTAGCAGGTACCCGCGGCTTCGCTCGCGTCATAGTCGTGTCATATTGTTATTCAATGAAATGCAGGTGTACCCCCTTATCACCCCTTTAGAAACTGAATATCCAAAAACCCTTCCTTAGTGGGCGTTTTCGACTTACAACGAACATATTCCCAAAATTTCATGTTTCTAGCTTTAATAGTTTTGGCTGGGCGATGATGAGTCAGTCAGTCAGTCAATCAGTCAGTCAGTCAGGACACAGTTTTATATAATAGATAAGCATCGGTCCTAGTGGAAAATAATTCTATCACCTGAAACCAAAAATGCATGGGACGAAAAAAAACATCAAAATATCATGTTGGTTTCGGACCCTAAAAGACGTGAAAAATATAATAAAAGTATTAAAAAAAACTATTTTTCGAAATTTCATTCGAATCAATTTTTATGTCATTCCTGGGACTTAGAAAATTCCGGCCAAAAAGTACAAAATCATTAATAACTCCCTAAGTATTCGTCGTATGATGAAATAGCAAGAGACAAAAAAGATGTAATGTGTTATTGTCTACAACATAGGCCATGTATAATTTTACACTCAGACATATTACGTTTCCCCCCCCACCCCCATATTTTCACCCCTCCCCATGGGCCCCTTATATTGGATTTATGAAAAAAACGGTCAAACACCTATTTTGTTATTTTTTATGCTGATTTTTTTCCGCTGAGTTCCAAACTCCTCGCCTATGTCGTTTAAGAGATACACGCTCGGTTAGGAAACCTTCAACCCCCACTTTTCACCCCTTTCACCTCATAATATACACCACATCGAAAAACCCTCAGACACGTATCTTCTTATTTTTAATGATGAGTTTATATGCCGAGTATCAAATCCCCCAATGAAAACAATCCGGAGATATTGTTATTCAATGAAATGCAGGTGTACCCCCTTAACACCCCTTTAGAAACTGAATATCCAAAAACCCTTCCTTAGTGGGCGTTTTCGACTTACAACGAACATATTCCCAAAATTTCATGTTTCTAACTTTAATAGTTTTGGCTGGGCGATGATGAGTCAGTCAGTCAGTCAGTCAGTCAGGACACTTGTTTTTATATAAAAGATAAACGTGAAGGAAATTATACTCGTAGATTGAATCATTCTGTCTTCTTTATTGCATCGTAATGGTTATATGACGATAGTTTCTAAAATATATTGTTCTAAGAAGGGAAACCAGAATAAAATGAGTATTTCAATGATGGTATGAAACTGGAAATTGTATCTTGTCGTGACGGCACTATCGATACAATGTATATTTACATCTCTTGGTACTACAAAATAGTAAGTGGCATTACGATGAATTGTGGTTATGTTACTGCGTACATTAATCTACCTTGTTTACTGTAGTGTCCTGGTTGGTGTCGGAGACACGTCACGCCTGGGGATAAGAGTATTCCCGTGCAGCATATTAAAATATTTTTCATCGTGTATAACCTATGAAATGGCGCCCTCCCGGATTATATCTTCTTAGACATATCTATTTAATTTGTAAAACATTACACCACGGTCGGCCGGTAGAAGCATAGCGGGCGCACTCTCTATCCTATTGTATGCTCGAAGCGTTCCACAGCAAAAGTATAAAGGAGAATGTAATGGGAACTTACCAAAAATACTGAAAAATACTATGAAAGCTTTTAATACCTGGGATATTCCGGCGCTGACATACACGTTTGCTCTACTAAGACGGTCAAAGACAATACCGAATGACACTGATATAAATACAAGAATAACAAAGAGCAAATGCTCTTTCGTCGGAAATCTACAATTGGGTCAGCAATATTTCCTCAATTTGATAGACACCAGAGTTCGCATGAGCGTTTACCGTTCAGTATGTCATATACATTCCTTATTGTTTCCTCTTATCGATCGATCCAGCTGGCAGTGCTGGATCGAATGGAAGTGTAAGACGCACACTTCCGTTCGATCCACCGCTGCCAGCGGGCACACTTCCGTTCAATCCACCACTGCCAGCTAAATCGTTCCGATCCCCTTCCGTCCCATTTTTCAAAATCACTCCTTCAAAAATATCCAGTAACCGAGTGGAAATATGTTACACATCAATAATACACCTACGCAATAATCCTAATGGCCTACGTATATAAAAATCCAATATGGCGACCATCCGAAATATTTAGACGGTTCCCAATATCTATGAATCCATTGCAGCAATCAAACTGAAATGTTGTATGTTAATATGGCAATTACCAGCCCCATGGTGTTGGGGCAGCGAGTGTGCCTCTCACTCGGAGGCTCCGGGTTCGATTCCCGGCTCCGCCAGGGGCGTTTGAAACTGACGTGAGGGCTGGAACGGGGTGCGCTCAGCCTCGTGAGGACAATTGAGTAGCTGTTTGACATTGAGGCAGCGCCCCGGTCACGAAAACCAAGATTAACGGCCGAGGGGATCCTATGCGCTGACCACGCGTCACCCCAAATATCTGAAGGCCAAATCGCTGGGCAGTGGTCGCTTGGTAGGCCTAGGCCCTTCATGGGCTGTAGTGCCATAGGTTAATAGCGGCAGTTACCATAAGTAGGATATGAAAGGAGGCTATTTAGTTTGCACGGAACCACTTGTTCGTACATTGAATAAGACATGCCACCCCCCCCCCCCCCCTCTCCCACCTCCTCCCATCCGAGTGAGAAATGTTTTATTAAATATATAAATATTTCATGTAATTTATTTCATTTAATTAATAATTGTAATTCCCCGCCACATCTAAATGGGTACTCTCATGTTGACCGACTAAAAAACTTGTAATAATAATAGTGCTATCCCATTATCTATGGCACGCAGTGAATATTTCTCTCCAGATTGGAACAACAGAATTGAGATTTTGATCAATTTAACCATTTGAAACATTTATAAGCGCTAAAAAGCACGTCATTACATCTCGATTATATTTAATAAATTATGAGATTTTTATGTTCAAATTTACATTAAGTTTGACAAATATATATATAAAATATCCTTGTATGTCAGAAAATAGAATATGATAATGTCCGTTACGAAGGAAGAGGTTAGAAACAGAGATATGCACTAAATGTGTGTGTGTGTGTGTGTGTGTGTAGCAGTAGTAGTGTGTGTGTACTTGGAATTCAGATGAGGATTAGGAAAGAGGCAACCGTGGCCTTAATTTAAGAACCGTCATGGCATTTGCCGGAAGTAGAAGTGGAAAAACACTTCCAGGATGTCTGAGGTGAGAATCATTCCCGGACGTCCAGGGGTGACAGGCAAGAAATTCTAGCCGTTACACCACGAGTTGATTCGTGCACTAAACGAATATAGTCACTTAACTTGAAGTCTACTGCTCTTTGATTTGATCACGAATGAACAGCACTCCTGAGCGAATTCGAATACTCGGTCATGGTGCAATAAAAAAAACTAATATAAAATACGCTATGGTTTATTTGGTCATTTCGAGTACTCAAGAACGGTCTGCTAGGAACGCGTGCGAAAGCAGGTCATGCCGGGTCTCCACAACAATATAAGATGGGCTCCTTTAAGTTGCATTCTCAGCAAAGCATAGCATAGCATAGCATTGTCCTGAAAAGAAAAATACATGGCCATTGGCTGCATTAATAAAATTATATTATAGCATAGCATTACCCAAGCATATTAAGGTTATTGCTTTAGCCTTTATCTATATATTGTTCGTCCCGATTCGCTCATAAGTTTTGATGATGTGTCCACGGACAGAGAGGCCGTTATTCAAGCCTACTTTGGTATGGGTCGTCATAAACATGTTTGAAACCTCCCTTCTACTAAAATAAAATAAATATGTGTGTGTGTAGCCACTGAGCTTTTTGCAAACCATACCCGAGGAATTATCTTTGGAAATGTCATTGAGAACCAGTACTCAGAAATGATACACGTATATCAATTGCGTCATCATCTATTCTGACAAAAATATTTACAATAATTAAAAACACATGCACTTAACCTAATTAACATGCACATTAAAAAAAACTTAAGGTGTGAAACTCAAACTTACATGTATTACTGAAGTACCTTTCTGCATCGTCAAAATCCCAACATACCATACTTTAAATAAATCAAACCCTGATTCATGCTCAATTGCTCGACAAATCCAACATGCAATAGTTAAAATCTTCATAACGTACGTCTTCATGCAATTTGGTAGAACTATAACCAAGAACTACTTCAAACGTCTCAACAAATATTCTAGAAACGTCGTCGTACAATCATATATCCTTATTTAAGGAGATCAGCATTCCATTTACAGATTGAAGACAAGTATCTCGTAGCATACATAAGAGTTCCGGTCCGTACATATTATTGAAAAATATCAAGAAGTCGACTTATTATGAATTCCCAAACAACGTCCCACGATTTCGACATCATCATATAGGCTTCATAAGTAAATATCAATCGACTATTATCATCAAATACGGACCACTCCAGAAATACGTCTATATCGTCTTAATGATTCCCAAAATATCTTCAAATTAAAAACATCTGATCTCCAACCATAGTTGGACAATAATCATCTCTGCCCATAACATTAGTCAAAACAGAAAGGAATCTAAGATCACATAACCAGGCCAACGAGAAGAGGAAATAAAATAAAAGGAATAAACAGGTCAAGGAGACACACTACATACGCAGTTTAAAGGGAGGGCAAGTTACATTTAAATTAAATAGAATACATTTTAAACTGCGTAAAACAAAGGTGAGATGTCAAACTTCAGTGAAGGACATTCACGAGTTGACATGAAAACAAAGAATAACAAGGAGCACAGCAGACCCGAGATGCTCATAATTAGTACCAGATACATCATAATTTCCCCAAATAAACAAACAGAAAATACAAACTTACCCGTACGACAACAAACAAACAAACAAACAAACAAACCAACAACAACTTACAGAAACGACAAAAAGAAGAAATAAATACACAAGTTAGATACTCTCGGCATGCTCAACATCGGGGAAACCATGTTTGATCTGCAACCAATCAGAACATCTCGTATCTCCCTGTAGCACTGATGCCATACACAAATAATTAAAATACTATTAAGTGAATCCCAGATTAAATGTTGACGTTACTAGATAATCTAACGTAAGTGCAGTCATAAGGATGGAGAACGCAAAAGAACACAAATACGTTCTAACATTTGCTACATCTCAGTGCAATACATAATGAAGTCCGCACAAATGTTTCCTTTCAGTTGGCAAACACGATTCGTAGACAACTCTACACAAAGACAGTTGAGGAACGCACCGCGCTAATTACAGGGCGACGACAAATATCTTCTGTCTCTCTCAGAACTATGCTACCCTCTGGTGAGTATTCGTACAAATACATCTTTTCACGCTGAAGGGAGCTGCTACCTAGTGAGAATCGACATAACTTCAACTCACTGTCATCGCTCGAGGCGAAATGCGTATTTTAGAAGAATACTGGGTACAGTGTGCCTAAAAGAAACGGCACAATGTTGATTGCTTCCTTGTTAAACCTATTCATGTAGGTAGGCTATACTGTAAGTAAAAATGTAGACTTTCTATACTGTCCCCTTTTGAACAAAGGAATATGCAAATCACAGTCAGCCAGCTCAAATCGGACAATCGGGGCATAGTATGTTCTCCCACTGTATGATCAAGCATAGGATACACTTTAAAAATAAACATCAAAATCTAAAATATTTTTAATAAACTCAAAATTTAGGCCCTACAAATAAAACATAAAAACTGAAAAGAACATCTTCACACTTGTCTTACTAAGAACAAGGAATCACTAAATAAAATATCTTACAAAAACACTAGTTTACGGTTCCATTGAACCTGGCCAAAAATGTCATCATGGTTTCACTTCCATAAAGCAATTATATAAATTTCTCAAGCGAGAATTATTATTTTCATAATTAAACACACAATTATTACGTCTTAATTGGGTATTACTTATTACTGAGTTATAATTACAATGGTACTGATAATTACCATTTATTTGGGCTCACATGATATTCAAATTTACCATCTCTCTCTTCAATACTACCAAATTACACTTGTGTTGGGAGAACTCATGTGTCTCGAGTTTTTGGAAACTACTGATTAAATCAAATCAAGATGAACTCCCAGTTATCCCAAATGTTTCCATCATAACTCGGGAACAATAGTACGGTCATGTAACAATAAGAAGGGATTTTTATATTTGTCTCCAAAGACAATTTAATCATTGTGAAACGCGGATCTGAACGTTACAATCAAGAATAATTAACCTGAATGGATCTCAGTACAACTACTGGGTCATCTTAAAGCATCGATAATTACTTCCGTCTACACGGAAAACTATGGTTCATACAAGACCTATTTAAACCCGATGGGTCTGTTAGTGTGTCAAAACACTTAGGCAAGATTTACGACTCTAAAGGGGAGCGCGTGGCTTCTTCCCTTCTGGACGGTACATTCAACGAGCCTGCAGACAGCAGCTCTCTTGAAAACTTGGGAAGGCAAGGCGGTTAATTCATATCAATACAAATACATTATGAGGTTCTTATAACCTATCCATCTGGCTCAGGCAAGAGTATAATTATGGAGTTTTAGCATTGGCAGGTAAGATACTCAACAAAACCAAGACAAATATAAGGGGCTCTCGAGGTAATGGAACATCGGATCGTTCCTTGGCCGGCCTCTGGAACAACTTCCAAATTTGAGGACTTAGGACCCACAGTAACAGGATCGCTGGTATCAGACCTGTCGTCCAGCAATAGCGTCTTCTGGGTGACAATAATGCTAATCTCTGCGCTCATATTCAATACTAGCAGTAGTACCCGGCTTCGCCCGGTGGAATGATGATAATGTCTCAAAGTATCCTTAGTAATAGAATGGACTTAAAATCTAGGTCATTTGCCCCCAAAGACAATGAGGGCGTAATATCTAGGTCATTTGCCCTTTTGAAAAGGATGATAATGAAAACTACTGTTGAATTGACACGTCAAACTTACAAACTACCGTAATAGAAATACATATTTCAAAATTCACAGGCGAGGAAGACTTATTGTGTGTGGTGATCAATGGAGTAAAGGGCGTAACATCTAGGTCATTTGCCCTTATGATGCGGATAATAAGGGAAACTACTACCTGTATGGAATTGACACTTCAACTTATAATGTACACAATGTACTGTAATAAAAATTAATATTTTAAAAATCACAGTCTAGAAAGACTTTATGCGGCGGTGATTAGTGGTATGATGCGCGTAATATCTAGGTCATTTGCACTTAAGATAATAATAAGGTAATGAAAAAATGACTACTAAACGAACATGGTGAAATGTTAAAACTGATATAGGTAATTCAAGTGTCTAGCTTCGATGTCTTCCAAAGTCTCAACCTTATTTTCTGGCTTAGGCCTGTACTCGATGCGTCTAGTGAAAGAGCTTATGGCGTACTGCTCAGCAAAGAATATGGGTCCAAGCTGCTGGATAACACGGCTGGAAAGTCCTCTCATGTCACCTCGCGATGAATCAGCAAGCTATTCTCACAACTGCCCCCCAGGGTCTCACAACTTGTGGGAAGTGGGTTGGTGACCATGGGACCCCAACCGAGTCTGGCATCGCATCTACTTCCTGGTGCCGGGCTCCTTTCAGTTCTCTTTCCTGTCGGCCTCCCTTCGTCAACTTCGTCTAGTTCTCTTCCGACCCCGACTGTATTAGGATATCTGAGGGCTAGGGAGTCTTTCAATTTCCCGCCTTAATTGGCCGTTGTCTCATCTTTCCTGATGCCCTCGTTCTTCGAGGGGCCTGCCTTCTTTTCCTTTTCATAATATCTCCTGTCGTCTGCTCAAGGCCCTCAAAGAGGCAGGGTGTGTGTAGCCCCACCACTTTTGGTACACCCTCAAGGGCTCATGGCTGGTGAGATAGGAAGCTGGCAACCCTGAGGGATTCCTGAGCTAAATGCAGGGAATGGAGTGGTATGTCAGAAATTTTAAGTGGACAGTGTTACTCATCGGTTTCCAAAGGGTAAGTATGTAAAATTTGTTTCCGATCGGTGAAACCGTGTAGATTTGTGCCAAAGGGTCTAAATGCAGAGAATAGATTGGTCTGTCCAAAATGTCATGTCGACAATGCTACTCGTCGGGTTCCAAAGGGTAATTATAAACAATTTGGTTCGGATCAGTGAAACGGTGTAGATTTGTCGCAAAGGGCCTAAATCCAGGGAAAGGGGTGGTCTGTCCGAAATTTAACGTGGACAGTGATACTCGTTGGGTTCCAAAGAGTAAGTTTACAAATTTTGGTCCAGATTTGTGAAACGATGTTGATTTGTGCCAAAGGGTCTAAATACTGGGAATAGAGTGCTCTGTCCGAAAGTTCAAGCAGACAGTGTTACTCGTCGGGTTCCAAAGGGTAAGTAACTTACATAAAGATTGGTAGAGATGGGTGAAAGTGTGTTGATTTTTGCCAAAGAGCCTAAATGCAGTAAATGGAATGGTCTATCCGAAATTTCATTTAGACAGTGTTACACGTCGGGTTCCAAAGGGTAAGTATGTAAAATTTGGTTCAGATCGGTGAAACAGGGTAGAATTTTTCCAAAGGGCCTAAATGCAGGGAATGGAGTGGTCTATCCAAAGTTTTAAGTGGACAGTGTTACTCGTCCGGTTCCAAAGGGTAAGTTTACAAATTTAGGTTGAGATCGGTGAAACGACGTAGATATGTGCCAAAGGTCCTAAATGCAGGGAATGGAGTGGTCTGTCCGAAATTTCGAGTTGACAGTGTTACTCGTCGAGTTCCAAAGGGTAATTATTTGAGATCGGTGAAACGGTGTAGTTTTGTGCCAAAGGGCCAAAAAACAGAGAATGGTGTGGTCTGTCCAAAATTTAAAGTGAACAGTGTTACTTGTCGGGTTTCAAAGGGTAAGTACGCTAAATTTGGGTCAGATCGGTGAAACGGTGTAGATTTGTGCCAAACGGCCTAAATGCAGGGGTTGGAGTGGCCTCTCTGCAATTTCAAGCAGACAGTGTTAGTCGCAGTGTTCCAAAGGGTAAATATAAAAATTTTGTTTGAGATCGGTGAAACGGTGTAGATTTGTGCCAAAGGATCTAAATGCAGGGAATGGGGGTGGTCTGTCCAAAATTGTAAGTAGACAGTGTTACTCGCAGGGTTCCAAAGGGTATGTGTACAAATTTTGGTCCATATCGGTGAAACGGTGTAGATTTGTGAAAAAGAGCCTTAATGCAGGGAGTGGGGTGGTCTGTCTGAAATTTTAAGTGGACAGTGTTACTCGCAGGGTTCAAAAGGGTAAGTATACAAATTTTGGTTGAGATCGGTGAAACGGTGTAGATTTGTGCCAAAGGGCCTAAATGCAGGGAGTGGGGTGGTCTGTCCGAAATTGTAAATGGACAGTGTTACTCGCAGTGTACCAAAGGGTAAGTATACAAATTTTGGTTCAGATCGGTGAAACGGTTTAGATTTGTGAAAAAGGGCCTAAATGCAGGGCATGGGGTGGTCTGTACAAAATTTCAAGTTGACAGGATTACCCGCAGGGTACCAAAGGGTAAGTACACAAATTTTGGTTCAGATCGGTGAAACGGTGTAGATTTGTGCCAAAGGGCCTAAATGCAGGGAGTGGGGTGGTCTGTCCGAAAGTTTAAGTGGACAAAGTTATCCGCAGGGTTCCAAAGGGTAATTTTGGTTCATATCGGTGAAACAGTGTAGAGTTTAGCAAAAGGACCTAAATGCAGGGAATGGGGTGGACTGTCCAAAATTTAAAGTTGACAGGGTTACCCGCAGGGTTCCAAAGGGTAAGTATACATATTTTGATTCAGATCGGTGAAACTGTGTAGATTTGTGCCAAACGGCCTAAATGCAGGGGTTGGAGTGGCCTCTCTGCAATTTCAAGCAGACAGTGTTAGTCGCAGTGTTCCAAAGGGTAAATATAAAAATTTTGTTTGAGATCGGTGAAACGGTGTAGATTTGTGCCTAAGGATTTAAATGCAGGGAATGGGGGTGGTCTGTCCAAAATTGTAAGTAGACAGTGTTACTCGCAGGGTTCCAAAGGGTATGTGTACAAATGTTGGTCCATATCGGTGAAACGGTGTAGATTTGTGAAAAAGAGCCTTAATGCTGGGAGTGGGGTGGTCTGTCTGAAATTTTAAGTGGACAGTGTTACTCGCAGGGTTCAAAAGGGTAAGTATACAAATTTTGGTTGAGATCGGTGAAACGGTGTAGATTTGTGCCAAAGGGCCTAAATGCAGGGAGTGGGGTGGTCTGTCCGAAATTGTAAATGGACAGTGTTACTCGCAGTGTACCAAAGGGTAAGTATACAAATTTTGGTTTAGATCGGTGAAACGGTTTAGATTTGTGAAAAAGGGCCTAAATGCAGGGCATGGGGTGGTCTGTCCAAAATTTCAAGTTGACAGGATTACCCGCAGGGTACCAAAGGGTAAGTACACAAATTTTGGTTCAGATCGGTGAAACGGTGTAGATTTGTGCCAAAGGGCCTAAATGCAGGGAGTGGGGTGGTCTGTCCGAAAGTTTAAGTGGACAGAGTTATCCGCAGGGTTCCAAAGGGTAATTTTGGTTCATATCGGTGAAACGGTGTAGAGTTTAGCAAAAGGACCTAAATGCAGGGAATGGGGTGGACTGTCCGAAATTTAAAGTTGACAGGGTTACCCGCAGGGTTCCAAAGGGTAAGTATACAAATTTTGGTTCAGATCGGTGAAACGGTGTAGATTTGTGCCAAAGGGCCTAGATGCAGGGGATGAAGTAGCCTCTCCTCAATTTCAAGCAGGCAGTGTTAGTCGCAGTGTTCCAAAGGGTAAATATACAAATTTTGGTTGAGATCAGTGAAACGGTGTGGATTTGTGCCAAAGGGCCTAAATGCAGGGAATGGAGTGGTCTGTCCGGAATTTCAAGCACAGATAGTGTTACTCGCAGGGTACCAAAGGGTAAGAATACGAATTTTGGTTCTGATCGATGAAACGGTGTATATTTGGACCAAAGGGCCTAAATGCAGGGAATGGGGTCGTCTGTCCGAAATTTTAAGTGGACAGTGTTACCCGCAGGGTCCCAAAGGGTAAGTATACACATTCAGGTTCAGATCGGTGATACGGTGTAGATTTTAGCAAAAGGGCCTAAATGCAGGGAATGGGGTGTTCTGGCCGAAATTTAAAGTTGACAGGGTTACCCGCAGGGTTCCAAAGGGTAAGTATACAAATTTTGGTTCAGATCGGTGAAACGGTGTAGTTTTGTATACAAAGAGACAAACAGACAGACAGACAAACTTTGTGCTTTTTATGTATAGATAGATGTTATGAAGACTGTGGTGTTGCTTAGTAGTATAATGGACGTAACATCTAGGTCATTTGCCCTTTTGATGAAGATGATACTGAAGACGACTACTACTGAACGTGTATAATAAACTTACACTCTAATAGAAATACATATTTTTAAATCACCGGTGAGGAAGACTGTGGTGTTGCCTAGTAGTATAATGGGCGTAACATCTAGGTAATTTGCCCTTTTGATGAGGATGACAATGAAGACTACTACTACTACTGAACGGGTATATCAAACTTACAAACTAATGGAAATACACATTTTATAAATCACAGGCAATGAAGACTGTGGTGTTGCTTAGTAGTACTGTATAATGGACGTAACATCTAGGTCATTTGCCCTTTTGATGAGGATGATAATGAAGACAACTACTACTGAACGGGTATATCAAACTTACAAACTAATGAAATACATATTTTTTAAATCACAGGCGATGATGAATGTGGTGTTACTTAGTAGTATAATGGACGTAACATCTAGGTCATTTGCCCTTTTGATGAGGATGATAATGAAGACGACTACTACTGAACGGGTATATCAAACTTACAAACTAATGGAAATACACATTTTAAAAATCACAGGCGATGAAGACTGTGGTGTTAATTAGTAGTATAATGGACGTAACATCTAGGTCATTTGCCCTTTTGATGAGGATGGTAATGAAAACTACTGTTGACACGACAAACTTACAAACTACCGTGATAGAAAGAAATATTTCAAAATTCACAGGCGATGAAGACTTATTGTGTGTGGTGATTAGTGGTATAATGGGCGTAACATCTAGGTCATTTGCCCTTATGATGATAATAATAATAAGGTAATCAAAATGACTACTAAACGAACATGGTGTAATTTTAAATCTGATATAGGTAATTCAGATTTCTACCTTCGATGTCTTCCAACGTCTGAACGTTATTTTCTGGCTTAGGCCTATACTCGATGCGTGTAGTGAAAGAGCTTATCGAGTACTGCTCGGGTCCAAGCTGCACGAACCTGAGAATATCGCAGATGATGACGATATATGATGACAGACGTTCGGCGGGGGGGTCCCGGTCCTATTCACATTGACCGGTGAATCACTCATTCTTTCGTAACACAACAGTGGTTTGAGCAAAGACCCTGTATGAATATCAGCATAGTCAGCAATACCAGGTAACACGGTGGGGTCTGGACATTTCTCTCATGTCACCTCGCGATGAATCAGCAAGCTATTCTCACACCTGCCCCCTCCTCCCCCTCCACCCACCAGGGTCTCACAATATGTAACGTGTTTTTCGAGGGGTTTTATGCAACTGGCATAAGTCAGTAGGAAGCCATTCTATATTTATTTACGCGGCAAATTGTTCAGCCAAGAGAATTTTTCATGGTAATTTATTATTATTATTAATTTATTATAATTATTATTAAGGTATTTTCGGAGCATTTTATAA
This sequence comes from Meconema thalassinum, assembly GCA_946902985.2. Lineage (NCBI taxonomy): Eukaryota > Metazoa > Arthropoda > Insecta > Orthoptera > Tettigoniidae > Meconema > Meconema thalassinum. The sequence continues at coordinate 1,756,767,619 of OX336388.2, read as the reverse complement.
AAATTATTAGCATTCAGATAGGTTTTCTATGTCTTAGAAAACGCTATCCAGCAAATTATTACGAACGACGATATCATAGAAAATTATCTGATTACGGAATTTTACGGATTTTTCGTCAGTTAGGGTATATCGAGAGGCGTGACTCACTGGGATTTCAAGTACACGCTTAATCTTGTCGAGAAGCATGACGCAATCTTGGGTCGCATCGTCCAGGAAAGACGAATTGTTGGAACGGAACCCTCCCGCCGAGTGTAATGACCCGGAGGAGGAGAAGATCGCGTAGTGGGTCAGCCAATCATGGGAGACGACGGACCATAGAATTATCTAATCTACCAGAATATCATCAAATTCCGACGGAGATGACGACGTCCAGGAGACTGTGGGAAGCTCACAACATCATCAAGAACGAGGGAAATGCTTTGGCAATTTCCAGTGGTAAGCGCCAATGACGCAGAAATACGCAATCTCTCATTTTCTTTGTTTTACATTTCATATTTCAGTAACTTCATAGCTTGGAAATAAGAGTAAAATCAATTTATCAGACTCCGTTTTCACGTAATTTTCTATCGGTAATATTCAAATCACAACGCTCCAATTTAAATTTTATACGTATTATTATTAATTTTGCTATTCTTGTTTTATATAATAAATTCATTTCTTTTACAATGCAATCTTTGCTTTCAGTAGGTAGCATTAGATATAGACCAATTCCTTCTCCTGATACAATTGTTTGTTGGGTTAATGATCAAATCATACCACGATCTGAGTGAATAGAATCTTGAAGGTGTTCTGCCAGAGCTAGACGTTGTTAAATAAAAATTTAGATTTCAACATTGCGTTGAGGTCTTGGCGCCCATTAAAACAACATAGCTTAGGCAAAGGTAAACAGTTACATTTCTCACCCAACAGTTAGGAGCTAGCAAAACGTTTCATTTGTCGCTACCAACATGGGGCATTAAAAAGACGTTTCAAACTTGTGGGACGTGGGTTTGCGACCACGGGACCCCAGGTGAGTCCGGCATTGCTTCTACTTACTGGTGCCGGGCTCCTTTCAGTTCTCTTTCCTGTCGGCCTCCCTTGGTCAAACTCTTATTCTCTTCCGACCCCGATGGTATCAGGGTATCCGAGGCCTAGCGACTCTTTCACTTTCCCGCCTTAATTGGCCCTTGTCTAATCATTCCTGATAGCCTCATTCTTCGAGGTGTCAGCCTTCTCTTTCTTTCCTTGATATCTCATGTCTTCTGCTCAAGGCCCTCAAGGAGGCAGGGTGTGTGTAGCCCCACCACTTCTGGTGCACCCTGGATAGTGCTACATCCTCAAGGGCTCATGGCTGGTGAGTTCGGGAGCAGGCAACCCTGAGGGTTTCCTGAGCGGGTCCGGTTTTACCCCTTTTTTCCATTGCCTTTGGGACGGACCCTGTCCTCTTTCCAGGAATGGAGTGGTCTGTCCGCAATTTCAAGCAGACAGTGTTACTCGCAGGGTTCCAGACGGTAAATAACAAATTTTGGTTGAGATCGGTGGAACGTTGTAGATTTGGGCCAAACGGCCTAAATGCAGATAATGGGGTGGTCAGTCCGAAATTTCAAGTGGACAGGGTTACCCGCAGGGTTGCAAAGGGTAAGTATACAAGTTTTGGTCCGGATAGGTGAAACGGTGTAGATGTTTGCCAAAGGGCCTAAATGCAGGAAATGGGGTGGTCAGTCCGAAATTTTAGGTGGACAGTGATATTTACAGGGTTACAAAGTGTAAGTATACACATTTTGGTTCAGATCGGTGAAACGGTGTGGATTTGAGCCAAGGGGCCTAAATGCAGGGAATGGAGTGGTCTGTCTGAAATTTCAAGCAGTGTTACTCGCAGGGTTCCAGACGGTAAATAACAAATTTTGGTTGAGATCGGTGAAACGGTGTAGATTTGGGCCAAAGGGCCTAAATGCAGAGAATGGGGTGGTCAGTCCGAAATTTCAAGTGGACAGGGTTACCCGCAGGGTTGCAAAGGGTAAGTATACAAATTTTGGTTCGGATAGGTGAAACGGTGTAGATGTTTGCCAAAGGGCCTAAATGCAGGAAATGGGGTGGTCTGTCCGAAATTTTAAGTGGACAGTGTTATTCCCAGGGTTACATAGGGTAAGTATACAAATTTTGGTGGAGATCGGTGAAACGGTGTAGATTTGGGCCAAAGGGCCTAAATGAAGGGAATGGGGTGGTCTGTCGGAAATTTCAAGTGTACAGGATTACCCTCAGGATTCCGAAGGGTAAGTATACAAATTTTGGTTCAGATCGGTGAAACGGTGTGGATTTGTATACATAACAGACAAACAGACAGACAGACATATATATAGATAAATTAGCACCCTTTCGAATGTTGCATACAGCAATACACACAAATAATCAATTACCGCATCCAACTGTTCCCCATAATTACTTTGCCTAGCATATTTTCACTGCGTTTCTAGCGTGATAACAACAATACATACGCTCCAAGGCGTTAATTACTTCAATATTGCCAAGTTGCCTTCCAAAGCAAAAATATTTAATTCACATCACTTAATTGATCTTCGTCCCAAAACTATTAGCGTATGCCTTTAATAAACAATTCTGACATTATATTTTTCCAAGAACTCTAGCAGTTCAATAATCTTTTAATCATTATTACACGGAGCTCTACGGCTTCCATCATTATCATATGAAAATTAATTAAATAATTAATTCATGAAGTTAGTATTATTATTATTATCTTGCTTGTATAAATTATTACATCATTCTATCATTTACTGGTATTCCACTGAATACTTTTCACTGAGTATTTAGTAACACAATTAATTAGTTATATTTATCATCAAATTATTTGTTCAGATCGTGCAATACATCGTTATACACTGTTTTATACATCCCTGTTTCAAATTTGAGAATTATATCTCCATATGCATGTTACATGAGCTCTCCGAGACACCACATATAATAAAATTTGGTACTCACATGATTACTCAGGCCAGCGACCTGGTCTCCAATGACGGTACATTTTGCCCACTCACTGGTATTCACACCATATTAATACTCATATTCCCACACGATAATATTTCTTCCAATTTCGACAAATTGCATACACTGGTTATCTTATTTTTAAGAAATGCACTCATGGTATTTATTACCATTTAAAAATCAAAAAAAATATTAATACACTTATATTTTCACAAAAGTTTATATTACACATTAGAAATTTCACTTTTAAGCCCGTATTGTTGCCTTACACACATGATCTCTTCCTTTTTCCCGCCTCCATGGGATTCAAGTATTTTACGTTGACTTCCTACTCCTACAGGGGATGATTGAAAGTCTCGTTCGTTCTTACCCTCTACTGGTACGGCTGATTCTCCTATTCGGGCTATTTCGACTATCGGCACTCTTACAGTTACTGCACGATGTCGTCTCTCGTTCAATGCGCAAATGTTCGTCTAGCAAATGTTTATAACTGACGTTCACTCCTAGATTCGCAGCGTCTGCTACTACGGCGATCTAGTATTTGCTTCTCTTGTGGTCCACGCCCGGACTGTTATTTCTGACGCAATGTAGTCTCTGCTTGTGGAACTAATTCCAAAGTCCTACGGCGTTATGACTTGGCAAACGATGCCTCCAATGTAGATTCCTAAAATCTATCGTCACTGGCTCTAATCCCCTCAGTTCAGGAAAATTAGGCGTTTATCCTACGTTTACCCTAATTCGGTTATTTAACGTACTGGATAAAAAGATATAGAGTTCACTACTCTTTCGTTGTCTCGTATTACTTTGAGATATTGCGATGCTTCTTCTTCACTGATATTATAAAGCTTAAATGCCCTCGCCGGCTAAAGTATTTAAAGCCAAAGTATACTACCTTGCCTAAATCTGTAGATTAAATTTTAAAGTTCGAAGCATGACAGTAATTTTCTTTCTAACAATGATTACGACACTTCAATTGCACGGCGGCACTGTTGAATAATTACTGGAGCAGCAACTCCCTCCAGGAGTGCTATACGTCGGCTACAGTATAACGTCCCACGGACTGATGAAGACTGCATGAAATATTGTTGGTTGATCTGACGTGCAGCGACTTTAGGCTCACAAAGACTGAATAACTTTGATGCAGCACCTCCGCTCGCGGAGTGCACGTAGACTGTATGTACGTGAAACAGCACCCTTAGGACTCTGAAGACTGCATGAATTTCCTGGCGCTCCCAGGGTTTATATTTGATTCTGCTACAAAAAGATCAGTTTCGCTTCTTCTCCAGATCTAACTTCTAAAGTAATCGTCGCACGATTATAAAAAAAAATACCTCCTGAATGCTCACAGCTTAAATGTCCAAAATATATCAAAATATCTAAAAACCGATCGTAGGTCGTTATGATATTAATTAAATTGAGCTCCTGAATTGCGTAGGTAGTGCCTTCGTTTTTTTCCACCACCTCTAGCTCCTGGCTTGGTGAATACCCAATTGCGTAGTGCTTATATGACACTTCTATACGGTGCAATTATTATTAACTTTTCTTGCTCTCAAAATTCTATATTCCAGAACAAATAACATTGGCGGTGTGATTTCTTCAGATTATAGCACGTAACTGGCTAATTTTAATTATTTCTCTAATTACTTGGCTACACCTTCTCTACAGTGATGGCATTTAACCGCTGACTAAAGGTTTTATCACAGGATCTTCTATCCTTGACTAGAGTGGAAAGTTTCGTTGATCTATTCCTGTCCCATGCGTAACCCTTTGTCGCTGAGCTGTCGAAGTGACCTCACGCCCAGCTGCGAGCGCTTGCCTCCAAGTTGCATCACTAGTTCATGTGTCATACACGGACGATTCCATATTAACCCTTCAGCAACCCTTGAAACTGTTCTAAAATTTGTATAATTTCTTCTTTTCCTGAAGTAAAAGAGTGTTAGTTCGATACCTGTGCTTTTCCCAAGGGCATAATACCAAAACAGTTACAGTGATTGGAAACAATAGTCACGTCTACGACGATATCGTGAACCTGGATATAGGCTTATCAGGCATAGTTGTGTACCACGTTTTGGAAGGGCCTCCGCGATGGCTTTCTTGTAATAGAACAAGAATTTCCGTGACGAACTAAAGAGCCTACTTTTCTTAAAATTTAAGATGCATGCCAATGATTAATCTATATGGATCTATCTAGAATAATGACGAAATTAAGTTGGTAATATCGAAATTTCTAATTAGTTCGAAATACTGTGATGATGATGATGATAGCAAACACTCGTCTCGAGTAGGTTGGCCTTCCAATGCTGAATGACTCTTCATCGATGAGTCCGGAGGTGACTAAAAAGCCCAATGCGGGAGAGACACAGTTTCCCGCAGTGATGACAGGTAGTATCAGGTCCAGGTGAGACATCCGCATTCATTCCCTGTCTTCTAATGAACACTCTGTTCTTTCTGCGCTGCCTCCGATCTTCTATCATACGTCGGCGGTTTTCTTCAAAAAGTATCGCACCACGATGAACAATTGATCTCCAGGATGAGCGAACAAGAGCTAAGGTCTCCCAGTTGTTGATATCAATATGGCACATTTGCATATTAGCCTTTAGTACGTCTTTGAATCGCTTCCTCGGACCTCCCACACAGCGTTTGCCCTCAGTTAGTTCAGAGCAAAACACTTGCTTGGGAATGCGATTATTGGGCATGCGGATTACGTGTCCTGTCCATCGCAGCTGACGTTTTAAAAGCATGGCTTCAACACTGGTAGTCTGTGCTTCTTCGAGAATGCTGGTGTTTGTGCGTTTGTCTTGCCATGTCACACGAAGAATTCTCCTCAAACAACGCTGGTGATATTGCTCCAGCTTTTTAAAATGACGTCTGTAGCATGTCCAGGATTCAGATCCGTAAAGAAAGGTGGGAACTACAACCGAATTGTACACAAGGATCTTCGTTGCAGCATTGATATCATGGTTGTCAAAAACTCTAGACCTCAATCTTGCAAAGGATGCCCCAGCACTGTTAATCCTGTGTTGGATTTCGGAATCTATATTTGCACTTGATGACAGGGTGCTGCCAAGATAAGAAAAGGTGTTAACTTCTTGAAGCTTCGCTCCGTCGATGGTGACATTGATGTTTCTTTGTCCTTGTCCAGGGGCTGGTTGGTAGAGGACTTGGGTTTTACTGGTGTTAAGTTTCAGCCCAATCTTTTTGTATGCTGAAGAAAAAGCATTCAGGATTTTCCTAAGTTCGTCCTCTGATTGAGCTACTGCTGCATTATCATCAGCGTACTGTAACTCAACCAATGCAGCAGGAGATGTTCGAGTCCTTGCCTTTAGACGGCTCAAATTAAAGATCTTCCCATCCATCCTGTAAGTTATCTGTATACCTGTAGGAAGATCATCTTTGACTAACTGCATGACAGTGGCAACGTACAGAGAAAACAATGTAGGGGCAATCACACAGCCTTGTTTAACGCCGGTATTTATATGAAATGGTTCTCCAATAGAGTCGTTACCAATGACATTTGCCTTCATATCAGTGTGGAGTAGTCTTAAGATGGTAATAAATTTCAGTGGAAAACCATACAATGCTAAAATCTTCCACAAGGCTTCACGGTTTACCGAGTCAAATGCCTTACTGAGGTCTATAAAGGCAATATAAAGAGGTCTATTTTGCTCTCTACATTTCTCCTGAAGCTGACGAACAGTGAATATCATATCTGCAGTTCCTCTAGAAGGCCTGAAACCACATTGGCTCTCTGGGAGTATTTTCTCCACCAGGGATAGAATACGATTCGCCAAAATACGAGCAATAAGCTTTCCAAGGCATGATAACAAAGATATACCACGATAGTTGTTGCAGTCTGCACGATCACCTTTCTTAAATATGGGAACTATCAGACGATCTCTGAAATCAGCAGGCATTTTTTCAGTTCTCCAAATTTTAATGATAAGATCATGTATGTGGCTTATGAGTTCCTCACCTCCTTCTTTGAGAGCTTCCGCCGGTATTCCAACACATCCAGTGGCTTTGTGTCGCTTTGCTTGATTAATAGCACACTGAACCTCATCTAGTGTTGGCAGGGTACCGAGTTCTTCCTTGATGGGTGCTTGTTGTAATATATCATACACCTGCTCATCAATAACTGAGTCCTGGTTCAAGAGGTCTTCAAAATGCTCCTTCCACCTATTCATGATGGAGTATTGATCTTTTAGAAGTGTACTTTTGTCACTGGACCAAAGTGGATTTCTACCAAACGTGGAGGGGCCATAAATCGCTTTTGTGGCTTGGAAGAACTGTCGCGAATCTTTGTCGGCTAGATATTGCAGCTCTTTAGCTTTGGATGTACTCCATGCATTTTTGAGCGCACGAGTTCCTCTTTGGACATTTGCCTTCGCAAGACAAAATGCTTCTTTCTTAGTACGGGAATTCATATCTTTTCTCCAAGTTTGCAAGGCTTTTCTCTTTTCTGAGATTAATGCTTCAATTTCTTCATCATTTTCATCAAACCAGTCTTGATGTTTCCTGGTCTTATATCCCAGTGTTTCCTTGCAAGCATTCTGAATAGCGGTCTTCAGACTCTCCCAGTGCAGTGTTACATCTGGATGGTATTCCTGTGGCAGTGTCTGGCTAAGCAACTCTTTATATTGGGAAATATGCTCTGACTTACCAAACTTCTCGGTATCAAAAATATGCCTACAGCTCTTCTGTTGCTTCCTCCTCTGTGTGGATAATGGTATACGCATAACTGATCTGATAAGCCGGTGATCTGTCCAACAGTCATCGGCTCCTGTCATTGCTTTGGTGATAACATCTCGTAAATCTTTCTTGCGTACAATCACATAGTCAATAAGATGCCAGTGCTTCGATCTAGGGTGCTGCCATGATGTTTTAAAGCGATTCTTTTGGCGAAAGATAGTATTGGTGATTACCAATTCATGTTCAGTGCATTTGGAGAGCAGTCTGATACCATTGGAGTTTTCGCTCCCAACTCCCTCCTTACCAATGACACCATTCCAAACAATGTAGTCCCTGGCCACTCTAGCGTTAAAATCTCCGAGTAAGATGATCCTATCTTCACGGTTGATGTTTGATAGGACGGTATCCAGATGTGAATAGAACCTTTCCTTAATGTCATCATCAGCATCTAGTGTGGGGGCGTATGCGCTGATCACCGTGGCATGCTGGTTGTTATATAACCGAAGTCTTAGTGTCATGAGGCGTTCATTATACCCAGTTGGAAGCTCTGACAGATCCTTGAGAAGCTTGCTCTTAATGGCAAAGCCAACTCCATGTATTCTGTGTTCGTCCTCACGTTTACCCGTCCAAAAGAAGCTGTACCCTGCACCTTGCTCATTCAACTGACCTTCCTCAGCAAGACGGGTCTCCTGAAGTGCTGCTATGTCAATGTCATATCTCCGTAGCTCTCTACCCACAATAGCTGTTCTCCTTTCAGGTCTCTCATTTTCGGGGTCATCAGTGAGTGTTCTTACATTCCAGGTTGCAAAATAAAATTTGTTACTTATACATTTTCGACCGCATGGAGGTGACACCTTTGGACGCGGCTATCCAATCGGTAGTATAAGTGGCTGACTATGTTTAGGGCACCTTTTCTAGCCTCTTCCCCATGTGGGGTGAGCAGAGTGGACCCTAAATAGGACTGCTCAGTCGTAGTTGCAGCGGCCGAATTGCTCTACAGCCACAACCCTAAGCAAGACGACCGATCACACATCTACCGCCTACGTGCCAAGTTATCACTAGAGGCTCCCAGACATCACAATCCTGCCCCCGTCGCAACTTCTTGATCGCCGCAGGACTTTGAAGAAAGTCAAATGTTGTTGGAAGACTGCTGTGCGTGAAATCCTTTAACGTGAGAATGTTGCTGCACATCAACAAACGCACGTTCCTTGACGACTTAGGAAAGATGTTCAATGGCAATCAAATGCAAGACGATTGAATAAATCCTAATCACTGCAGCCTTCATCCGCCATTCCAGCCAAGGAATACTGTATACCTGGCATAAAGTAGCCTAATAGAGAACTACAGTTGGCAGTCCTGGTGACTGAGTATATTCTTAGTTCCATCTCTTAAGGTACAGAATACAAAATTTGGTTGAAGACCTATGGATAGCATGGACGTTACATGCAGTTAAACATTGGATCTAACAGCGCGCGTAAAATCATGTTGGCAACAATGACATACATGTATTGGTCAGAAATAATCTGAAATAATATGATCCATTGTTGCGTCAATTTTGAATGAAATCCATTAGTTGGTATAGAAGTTACATGCATTTTAAAATTGGACCTATCAGCAGGCTTAGAATCATGTTGGCAGCACTGACGTACAAAGTACGCCCAGAAAGTAAGTTCCGTTTGGTAATAACATTAAATTGTGTACAGATACAGAAAAATTATTAATTGCACAACATTCTACAACCCTTAAACTACTTTTCCACATAACTGCCGAAATGTTGCAAGCATTTGTCGTAGCGTGGCACGAGTTTTTGTATACCTTCTTCATAGACGTGTGCCGCCTGTGTCTTCAACTAGTTGTACGTTCCAATGCAGCGCAGTTCCGCATATGCCCGGTAGACGCTCTGTATCAAGGAGAAGAAACGTGCGCCATTTGGAGATCGCTGTCAGCCACGTACGCGTTGTTGTGCATGTTTACTCGTACAATGTCGGTGTTGATTGAAAATCCCGCCGCTTGTGAAATCAGATCAGTGATTCGTTTTCTGAATGCTAGGAAAGTGGAACCAATTGAAATTTATCGTCAAATTTGCGAAGTGTATGGACAAAATGCGATGAGTGATTCAATGGTGAGAAGATGGGTCCGACAGTTCAATGAAGGACGTAGTGAAGTGCACGATGAAGAACGAAGAACTGGTTCACGCGATTGATGGCAAGATCCAGGAAAACCGCAGGTTTACAATTAGTGCTCTCGCTATGGAATTTCCCCAAATCTCACGATCACTAATTCATGAAATTGTTACCGAAAAACTGAACTTTCGTAAACTTTGCCGACGTTGGGTACCAAAGATTCTTACGGAGCAACACAAAACAAAACGGATGGGTAATGCACTTCAGTTTTTGACCCTTTACAATGAAGGCGGCGAAGAATATCTGACACAGATAGCCACAGGAGATGAAACTTGGGTTTCTTACGACAACCCTGAAAGTAAGCAGCAATCAATGGAATGGAGGCACACTTCATCCCCAGCAAAGGTTAAGCCGAAACAAATCTTGACACCTCGGAAAATGTTGTGCACAATGTTCTGGGACTGGAAAGGCATCTTACTCATTGATTTCTTACCGCGTGGTCAAACAATCAACGCAGATGCTTACTGCGAGACACTTAGGAATTTGCGCCGTGCAATACAGAATAAGCGCCGAGGGTTGCTGTCAAAAGGTGTTGGTTTTCTTCACGACAACGCCCGACCACACACTGCAAATGTGACGAAAAACCTCCTACAGGGATTTGGCAGGGACGTGTTTGACCCCCCTCCGTACATCCCTGACCTCGCTCCTAGCGACTTTCATCTGTTCACACTTCTCAAGTCTTTCCATGCCGGTCAACACTTCAACAATGACGACGAGCTGAAAGAAGATGTTTCCAACTGGTTGAAGACACAGGCGGCAAACTTCTATGAAGAAGGTATCAAAAAACGTGTGCCACGCTATGACAAATGCCTGCACAAGTTCGGCAGATATGTGGAAAAGTAGTTTAAGAGGTGTAGAATGTTGTGCAATAAATAATTTTTCTATACCTGTACACAATTTAATTTTATTACCAAACGGAACTTACTTTCTGGACGTGCCTCGTATATTAGTAACCCCAAATTAATCTAGAATGCCAGGTACTATACGTGTGCAACGCTTAGAGCTATTGGCTTGCATACTTTCTGATATATTGATATTTGGGTAACAAGAATAGAGACAGTATTTATTAACAGTTGGCAGCCCTGGATACTCTTAAGAATCGGCATAGTCATATCTGTTATGGTACACATAGCACACACGAAATTTGGTTGAAATCCATATGATAGTATAGAAGTTACATGTATTTAAATTTGGACCTCTCAGCAGGCTTAGAATCATGTTGGTAGCACTATAAGTTACTCCAAATTAATATAGAATGTCAGGTACTATACGTGTGCATAGTTTAATGCTGTCGGCTTGCATACTTTCTGATATACGGGTATTTGGATAATAAAAATTGAGAGCATTTATTAACAGTTGGCAGCCCTGGTGGCTCTTAAGAATACGCTCATTCATATCTGTTTATGTACACATAGCACATACGAAATTTGGTTGAAATCCAATTGATAGTGTAGAAGTTATATGCACTTTAAATTTGGACCTATCAGCAGGTTTATAATCATTTTGGCAACACTGCCATGTATGGCCTCCTGGAAATTAAACTGCAATAGTATTATCTATACGTGTGCCAATTTTGAAATAGCCCCATTCATACCTTCCAAGATATCCAACATGGAGCTCAAATTTCAATTACGATTTTTCAGCAGTTGGTAGCACTGACATCATCGCCGTGAGATATTCAGGTATAGAATTTTGTTTTGATTGCTGCAGCCGTTTATGAGTTGATAGGGGGACACACAGCCAGACAGACAGACAGAAGGACAGACAGACACACATTTGCCCGATCTCATAAGTCTACTTCTTCCTCATTTTTGCAAAATGTGAAAAGTAGGCTAAAAACAGAGTGAAATCTGTTGTTGTTGTTGTATGTTTTGAGGAGACTGGACGTCGTGGTTATTTATTTAGCTTCGTATACTTGTGTGTGTGTGTGTGTGTGTAGAATTTCTGATAACTGGTGTTATTGTGGTGTCTGTAGTAATAGTGTGTGTGTATTTGTAATTCAGATTAGGGTTGGGAAGGAGGCAGCCATGGCCTTAAGTTAAGAGACATCCCGGCATTTGCCTGGAGGAAGACCATGGAAAACCACTTCCAAGATGGCCTAGGTAGGAATCGAACCCACCTCTTCTCAGTTTTGCTTCATGAGGCTGAGTATACCCCGTTCCAACCCTCAGGCCAGAATTAAAATTGTTGGCAGAGCCGTGGATCGAACCCAGACCACCAGGGTGACAGCCAAGAACGCTATCCACTACACCACGAGGTGGACTATAACGGACTCTATCGTATGCGATTTGATCACTTTATCCGTATTTAAGAAGCTGTATCAATCCCCCGTACGTCACTAACGCATTGGAACTACATAATGGCAGCAGCATGGCCTCAACTAACACAACACATAATCCGTGTAAGAAATAATATATAATTCATTCATTCATTTATTTGCAATTGGGGGTGTGTCCCCCAGTGGCAAATTGGATATACATAACAAATAAATAATTATATATAAAAATTCAATAACCATCAACAATTAAACTGGAGTATTTACACAAATAGTCAGTCTTCTTAAACACACCCATATGTTTGGGAAGAGGTTCTAAGACTGCGGCAGGTAGAGAGTTCCAGTTATCAATGGCATGGTTTACAAAAGAATATTTACCATAATTTGTTCGCTGTGGTCGGCCCTTAACTTTGAAAGGATGATCGCTCCTACCCTTGTAAGTGCGCTTTCCCATACGTTTGCTAAGCTCACCCCATGCTGGTTGATTTGTATACGTGTTGTACATAGCGCAGAGTCTAGATTTCATCCTCCTAGCCTCAAGTGATTCCCACACAAGTTTCTTTAACATACGGCTCACACTGCTCCTGGGATTCAAGGCACTGAGCACAAATCTAGCGGCCTTTCTTTGTACCATTTCCAACTCATTTATGGGCCCTACTTGATATGGATCCCAAACCGCCGAGGCGTATTCCAGAATTTGTCTTACAAGTGACAAACATCCTAATTCTTTAGCAGAGGTACTACTTCCTTTTAATACCCTCATTACAAAGTGCAGGGATTTGTAAGCTTTAGGAACTGCACATCCTACATGATTACTCCATTTCATATCATTCCTTACGTGAACGCTAAAATAGTTGCAAGAATCTTCATCTACAAGTATCTCCGAGCCGATGTTATATTGAAAATCTTGCCTTCACACTTTAACTATTTTTAAGAGACTACATTTTCTTGTGTTTATTTTCATTTTATTTCCAATCGCCCACTTATAGACCAGGTTCAGGTCATCTTGAAGTACTGCGTTGTCTTGTGAGCCATGTATCCTTCGATATATTACACAATCATCCGCAATCAATCGACAGTCACTGCGAATCCCATTTGGTAAGTCATTTATAAAAGCCAAAAATAACAAAGTTCCGATTGCGCTGCCCTGAAGGATACCCGACGTTACAGTAATTTCATCCGAGAATCGGCCTTCGACTTTTACTTTCTGGGAACGACCCGTCAAAAATTCTTGGATCCATAAAATTACTCTTCTATCAATCTTCGTTGAAGCTAATTTATGGAGTAGCATATCATGCGGCACGACATCAAATGCCTTCGAAAAATCTATAACTACGGCGTCGACTGGAACTCCATGAGTAGTGTGTTTGTGAGAGTTCTACACCCTCCTCCTCCTCGCCCTCCTCACAAGATGGCGGCGACGCGGTATCTCTCGAACGCATGGTCGGATTTTAACGAATGAGGTGTCATTGAACTCGGGCTGACACTCCCTTTCCAATGGACAACTTATTTCCACTCCAAAAATAAAACCTACCCCTACTAGGGGGTGAAATTGTAATTTTTTTAAGAAAACCTCGCATTTCAAGTGCAACATGTGAGAGTTTGAATGCCAATATGGAATTAAACGTTGTTCCACACAAGAGACATGTGTACGGTGGAAAGCCACTATGAATTAACATACTTGTTTTTCGTTTTTTACGCACGTCCACTCATAGTTTTTGTAAGAGGGCGGGCTTTTTAAAGATAGTGGCTGTAGTGTAACCTAACCTAACCCAACCCACGAGGGGTGATCAAAAAGTTTTCCAAGCGACGTTAATCGATAGGCAAACCAATAATCAAAGAGGGGTATGTCAGACCTTGAGGTGATAACCCCTTTTGATTGATCCATGTTGATTTGTTTCTTTGGAGTGATCCCTGTTGACTAGCCCCTTTGGACGGGTCCTTTTTGAAGGGAGTCATTTTTGACAGGTCCCTGTTGACAGGTCCTTTTTGACGGATCCCTGTTGACAGGTCATTGTTGACAGGTCATTTTTGACAGGTCATTGTTGGCGGGTCCTTGTTGGCGGGTCCTTATTGACAAGTCCCTGTGGGAGGGTCCGTGTTGACAGGTCCTTTTTGACTAATCCCTTTAGACCGGTCCCTTTGCACTGATCCCTATGGACTGGCCTATGAAATTTATCCAAATTATGTCAAAGGGCCTAACTACATTTGTGTGTAAAGCAGTGTGTCGAACTGACGTTGTTCGCCAGTCCTCACTACTACAATGTGTTAACGATATGAAAGGAAAGTGACGAAATACATGTGAACACGTGCGAGATGACATTATTACCGACCCCTTTGTGAAACAAGTCACATCCTGTTTGGTTTGTTAAGTGTAAAACTTGGTGGATAGACGACATCCAAGGGGATAAGTGCAAAACTTGGTGGATGAATATGTTCTAGTGCTAGGGTTAATGAACACACCCTAGTACACGGGGCGCATGCAATTTGAGGATAGGCCAAGGGACATAACTTGGTGGATGGATGTGTCATTTGTAGTTGAAAGAAAATAATGCACGTTCTTAAGATGTTAAAAATGAGGAGATTGTACGTGCAGTAAGTCGACTTGTTATTTCCTGTGTTATATTGCTGACATGGCAGAGAGCGCACAGTTCTGTTGCTATGACTAACGCTGCAGTAATTTGAAACCGCGGGTGTTCATCAAGACAATGGGTGATGATCATGCAAAGTCAGCAGTAATCTGATACCGCACAGGTGTTCCTAGTGTACTTTGGACTGACAGGTGTACAGGAAAGGAATTGCAAAGATCTGCAAAACTGTTGACACAAGCAATCTCAGCCTATATAAGGGAGGTGTCATATAATTCCCTACTGTCTGTCTTTATTACTCGCTACGAGTGAACAGTTATTGCTCAACAGTTGCAAAAAGACTTTTTGGTGAAAAATCATTAAATTATTTTGCAAGGTAAGTACTTATTATTAATGGATTGTAGTCCTTTATTACTAATTGATGTTGAAGTTATTGATTGGAATGTATTTATTGATTGATTGATTTATTTGTTTACAGATAATTGACGTACCTGTGGGTTAGCAGATTCTAGTACCAAGTTCAGTCTGTGGCAGCAGTTGATAAATTATTAAAGGTAAGTACCCCTCAAATAACTTTTAAACTGCTAGAGCGATATGTTCCAATGTTCACCGCTAGATGTTAATGACAATGGTTTATTTGATAGTCAAAGTTGGAACTACTTGACTATGATGTGTGAAGCTAAATTTGTAGGTTAGATTTGATTAACACTCTATTAAGTTCCAACGTTCACAGCTAGATGACAGTGACAGTGACATATCTGCTAACCAAACTTGGAACTACTTGACAATTGTGTAAAGCTTGGTTTATAGGTTAGATTTGATTAACGCTCTATCAAGTTCCGACATTCGCCACTAGGTGTCAGTGACAATGATATCTGTTAACCAAAGTTGGAACTACTTGAAATTAGACTTGCTGAGAGTCCACAGACGTTCAATTCAAATACTCTGCTATGACCATTAGCTGTAATGTATATATAATAATTAATCTATTTTATTAATATTTATGATTTCTTTATTTTATAGGAAATTTGGAAAGTGATTGATAATCATTATGATCAAGTGTAGTGATTGTAAAAAGCAGTTTTCCAGACCTGACAACCTTCAACGTCATGCAAGTACAAAACATAATCTTAAAATGTTTGTGTGTAGTTATTGTTCTACCACATTTAACAGACAGGACAATCTTGCACGTCATGTAAATTTAATGCATGTTAGTTCGGCACTTTTTCGTTTTCAGTTTGTGATCTTGGTTTTTCTGCTGTAAAGCGATATCATTCCCACATGGTTGAAGTGCATGGAGAACAACAGGAATTAAAAAATGCAAAACCATCAAGTAACACGAAACCTTTAAACAAATGTGATGCTCAAAAGCGTAAATGTTCTCAAGATTGTGAAAATAGTTGTACAACAAAAAGAATGAAAAACGGTGAACCTTCGATAACACATTGTGATGTATGTAATTTTGATGTATCTTGTTCAATGATTCAAGGGCATTTACGCAGTATTAATCATAAAAACAACGCTTGCCATGAAACTAATTCTGCGAATATTCAACAAATTGGTAGTGCGTTTAAAAGTCGAATTGCTAGTTACAGACTTCATAGTAAAGAAAAAACTCAAAGTATTGAAACATTTTTAAAAAATGTTCAACCTAGTGTGTTTGGCTTGGTAGGTAATGTTTTAGTAGAGCATGACACATTTAAAATGAATTTCGAACTCTTTGGGTTATATGCAAAAACTGGGAGTGAAGGTGAAATTACTGATATCAAATCCTTTAATACAAAAAACGTAATTGTTAGTGAATCAACTAATATCAGTGATATGTATCAAGATATTTCTAGTGCTATCATTGTGAAGAGTGAAGAGTTCCAGGAAAGGGAGTCAGGCTGGGCATTGGTTGAAGTACTTTATTTAGAAACCAACATGGATAAATACAACCCCCTTCGAGCATCATCATACATTGATTTGCCAGTATGGATCAAACGAAAGAAAGCTTGTGCAAACGTTATGAATAGTGACCTTGCATGTTTTGCGTGGGCTGTAACCTCAGCTCTCCATCCAACAGTGATGCTTGAGAATAGAACACCATCTTAGCCTCACAATTCCTCAGTGTTAGATTTAAAAGAAATAGAATTTCCTATGGAGATAAAAGACATTAAACATTTTGAAGAGTTGAAAAATGTAAGTATTAATGTGTATGGAATTGAAAACAAGAGTATAGTAGATCCTCTATATTATACTCAGGTAAAAAAGGATGCTCATGTAAATTTATTATATATAACTAAAGGTGAAAATGCTCACTATTGCTGGATAAAACATTTAAGTAGACTTGTCAGTAGTCAGGTTTCAAAACACAATGGTAAAAAGTGGTTGTGTGATGGCTGTTTGCCACATTTCCAAAAAGAGGACCAACTAATTCAACATCAAAAATGGGGATATAATCATGTTTGTACGGTATTACCTACTCCTAAAAATAACATTCTAAAGTTTAAGGATTATGAGAAACAGCTTCGAGTACCATTTGTTATATATGCTGACTTTGAAGCTTTGCTAAAACCATTTAATAGATGTCCATCGAATCCAACCAAACCATTTACCAACACCACTCACATTCATGAACCTTTTAGCTTTGCATATTATATTAAATGTAGTTACGATGACTCGTTAAATAAGTTTGAGCTCTATAGAGGGCCCGATGCACCTAAAGTTTTCATGGAAAGACTTGAAAAAGATGCCATCCGTATATCCTCTACTTTAAATACTATCATTCCAATGGAGCCATTAACATCATCACAGCAAATGGGTTTTGAAACTGAAACTAATTGTTTTATATAGGGTGAATGTTTATATACAGACAGGGTTCGCGATCATGAACATTTAACAGGGAAATATCGTGGTGCTGCTCACCAAGAATGTAATTTATAGTATAGAGTAAGTAAATTCATTCCAGTCATTCTACATAATGGTAGCAAATACGATAACCACTTTATCGTTAAAGAATTTGGAGCTTCAGATGTGAAAATTGATGTGATTGCAAATAATGAGGAACAATACGTATTGTTCACAAAATACATCAAAACTAACAATAAGAAAACTATAAAACTGCGATTTTTAGATTCATTCCGCTTTATGCCAAGTAGTCTTGATAAGCTTGCTAGTAATTTAAAATCAGACCAGTTTCGTGAAATTCAACGTGTCTTTCCTAAAGAAGATGATTTTAATTTGATTCGTCAAAAGGGTATATTCCCTTATGAATATATTAACTGTGTGGAACGTCTTGAGGAGTGTTCTTTACCACCGAAAGATGCATTTTACAGTTCCTTAAACACAAGTCATATCAGTGATCAGGAATATTTACATGCACAACGTGTATGGGCACAGTTTGACATTCAAACTTTAGGTGAATTTTCAGACATATATTTGAAGACAGATGTGTTGTTATTAGCAGATGTTTTTGAAAATTTCCGGAATGTTTGTATGAAAACTTACGACCTTGACCCTTGTCAGTATTTTACTGCTCCTGGGTTAAGTTTCAGTTCAATGTTGAAAATAACAAAAGTAAATTTAGAATTGATGACTGATATATACATGATTAATTTTATAAAATCATCAATTCGAGGTGGATTAAGCCAATATAGTGGACGGTATTCTAAAGCAAATAATAAATACATGCCTAGCTACAACCCTTGCGAAGAGTCAAAGTATATTGTCTACCTCGATGCAAATAACCAATATGGTTGGGCTATGAGCCAATATCTACCACTGAAAGATTTTCGCTGGCTAACACAACCTGAAATTGATGTCTTACATGTTGACACTTTAAATGATAACGATGATAAGGGATATATTTTAGAGGTAAATCTTGAGTACCCAAAAGAGTTACATGATGATCATAATGATTTATCATTCTGTCGTGAGAATATGAAATCTCCATATATCACATCACGAACAAAAATGTTAATTGCTAATGTAAATGATAAATGTAAATATGTAATACATTATCAAAACTTAAAACAGTGTCTACAGCATGGATTGAAATTAACTAAAATTCATCGCGTATTACAATTTCATCAGTCAGCATGGCTGAAGTCATATATTGATCTGAACAATAATTTAAGAACACTATCAACAAATGCCTTTGAAAAAGATTTTTATAAACTCATGAATAATAGTGTTTTGGAAAGACTATGGAGAATGTTGATAAGCGAGTTGATGTAAAACTGATAACTAAGTGGGAAAATGATGGTAAAAGGTATGGTGCGAGCAACTAAATAAGCATGCCTAACTTCCATTGTTGTTCAATTATTCATGAGGATTTAGTTGTAATACAAATGAATCGCCTTAAAGTAACTTACAACAAACCTATATATGTGGGTTACGCCATTCTGGAATTATCAAAAACGCTTATGTATGAATTTCACTATGATTATGTTAAGAAAAATTATCATGATAATGCAAAATTACTCTACACAGACACAGATTCTTTTATTCATGAGTTTAAAACTGATAATTTTATGAGGATATCAAAACTGAGCTAAATAAGTTTGATACAAGTGACTATCCCAAGGATAATATTTACCATTTACCTCTTGTAAACAAAAAGGTTCTTGGAAAATTTAAGGATGAATCTGCTGGTGGTGATATAGACACCTTTGTAGGCACAAAATCTAAATCATACAGCTATATGACAATTGATGATGTAGTAATAAAAAAATAAAAGGAGTAAAGAAGAATGTTGTTAGTTAAGAGTTAGATATAAATGATTATAAAAACTGTATAGTTAGTAACCCACCCGTATTATATAAGAAAATGTGTGTATTTAGAAGTAAAAATCATCAGCTACATACCAATTTGCTGAACAAAGTTGCTTTAAGTAATGAAGACAACAAACGATTCATCATACCCAACACATTTGATACTCTTGCTTGGGGAAACAGTCGCATTGATGACTATTACTTTACTTAAGTCTAATGTTCACCATATTATATTATTTGTAGTATGTTTTATATTGTGATATTTTTGTAAAAACTGTAAGTATAATGTATAATGTTAGGCTACTATAGTTTTAGTTAAAAATACATTTTACTGTAAAAATTAGCTTTTTATATTATGGTAAAAAAATTAATTTAAAAAATGTACAAAATGTAAAAACTGAATAAGGTAATGTAAAAAATGTAAAAGTGGAAATTGAAAATATTCATGTGTGAAAAATGGTTAAAAATGATTTTTTAAAATGTACAAAATGTAAAACTAAACCGGGGTAATGTAAAAATGTAATGTGGAAATTGTAATATCCATGTGTGAAAAAATAAAGAAATGGCTATCACCATTTTAAAAATTAAAAGACAATGTGATCTGGTAAACCTTGTTTTTTATTTCACAACAAATAGGGCTTTACAAAATAGAATACAAAGAAAATACCAATTCCTCAATCCTTTTCAAAGTTCATGTCCACTCATCATTAACATTCCTTTTATGGCACTAATTACAATCAGGGCTGCCAACCTTTCTCCCACTGAGGCATCACAGGATGTCGAACGTTGTTTAGCTTTTTTTCAACAACACTCTATCCGCCACACGTCTTAATGCAGGATGTCTATGGCGATAAGAAAGGTCATGTTCTTTGCACACTTGATCCAAAGGATTAATAGGTACATCACCACGTAGCAAACGTTGATTCAGCTTTGTTCCAAGACCACAAAAACGACAACCAGGAATATGGATTTCAAAAGGTAAGTATTGAATGACTTTGTCAATGACGCCATGACCAGTACAAATTTGACATATCCTTTTCCATAGGTGGAGAAAAGGTTTGATTTTCCTCTTCATCTGTAGACGATGCTGATGTTGTTGCTTTTTTTTCGCCATCACACCCATGGAATGAGGAAACAAAGTCTTTACACTGACTTTTATGACCGTGATAGAGTTTGACCAGCTGGCAAGTAGCACACTGTCGCATAGAAGGTATCTTTGCCATGGTCACTTGCTTATGGTGATCATAATCGGTACATGGTTGCAATTCACTTAACACAGGGTCTTGAGTCCATGATTTTGGTACATGTTGCCTGATTTTTTCACTACATTTGCTGCCACATAATAAATGAACGATTCTGGAAGAGCCAATAATTCTTCTTTGGTGAAACTGTCTAGTTTCTTTTTACACACACAAAACTTTCCAATCGCTTTATCAGTAGCATCCCCTTTCTCCATGGTATCACGTTGATGTTTACACATCGCTTGTAGAAATCTCACTGGTGTCATTTACAGGTAAACCTAGAGTTTTAATTTTATTTAACAACTCCCAGCAGGCATTGGTGGTTAGCCAATGAAACAATTGCCTCACCTGTGCCAAGACTTTATGGGTAATGTTGTCACAGGGGCAGCGGTCCATGAGTGTTTGCAGCGAGGGACAGCCCATGTCCATTAAATCGATACATTGACAGTAAGACGCCAAAAATGGTTGTATCAATTGACGTTTTTCACTACCTTTCACAAATACCACATGGGCAGAAGACAAGTGGGCTTTCATGACCATGTCCAGGTGTTTATATGAAATGGATCCTTGCTTCCAGTCCAGTTGCATACGACTTTCAATCCACTGGGTTTGTTTACGGTCTTTATCACACAACAAATCAAACGCATAAGGTGGTTTAAACACCAAATGGGTAGCTTGCGATATCCAAAAAGTGGAACAATCGATGATGGCCACTTCTTTAAATATAAATTTGTTATCTCCAATTTTAAACCCTTGACAGTCGACAATCAGTGTACGCAACATGTTCACTCTTGTCTGGATCAAGTCCAACTGACCACAGACTGACTATCGTCCAGTAAGGTGTACCCATGACAATTACTTACATTCCATTCTAGTAAAAGAATAAAAAAAAACCACTGACTAGTCACTATTGAGGTTAGGGTAAGACAGGGGGCATAAGAAATAATAATATAACAACAACCAATTTTTTATTACATGATGTTATTAGCATAACAAGTTTTACATTCTTTTGTCATTCTAGGATAGGGGCGGTACCAACTCATACAACAACAAAAAGTATTTTATGTTTATAGCGTCCATAACATCGATGATATCCCAATGTCTCTAAACTAGATGTTTTTGACTGAGCTGCTCACCGAAGCATCGTTGACACCATAAAGTCCACACGTATCATAACATTTTTCATCACTCAGAGGCACCAGTGAGGGGTAACTTGAATGACAGCGTATATTACCCACATCCATTCTACACAGGTAGGGTCAGGCGGATGACCAGCGCTGATGTTCTTTCATGGGTTCATCACTTTCTTCCCATTGGTCTATGATGATGGGACAAAACACACATTTCACTTCATCTCTTGTTTTTAAATAATAGAATCCTGCGGCCGCCAAGGCTTGATGGATTATAAAGGACACAGGCCACGTTGCAAAGGTCTTAAAACGTTGTTCCTCAGATTTTAAATTCATATGTGTGACGTCTCTTGATGTTTTAAAGCAAGACATGACTGAGCAGCATGATGTAGGTTGACCTGTTATTTATACATTTGTCACTTGGTTGGACAGTGGATAATAGTTGACTTGTTTGTGATGAATGATCAAACAGTAGGCCGTCGTATTGGCTGGAACATTATCATGTGTTTCGAAATCTAGTCGAATGTCAATATTGGATGGCTTGACAGACTCTTCCGAGTAGGAACAGTCAAAGACAATCAGTGGCGCCCTTGTCTTAAAAGCTTGGGGTGACAACATGGGGCAATTCTCTTTTTGATAATACGACCATCTAAATTTAGAAAACAAGTCGTACAGGGGACTAAACTTATTTTTTGAAACATCCAAATCCAGTCCTTCATAGGGAAACACAGCACTGTTGAGGAAAAGACGTGCATTTCTTAATTGCAGGTGATCAAATTGTGTGGCATCTTTGGTTTGTTGATACTTGCGATTTGTTTGAAAACCAACGATCATGTAGGGAGATCTCTCTGTATAGCGGGCTGTTTTTACAGACCAACTGTGTGTGTTGGTGGTGGGCAATAGTGGGTACTCATGGAGTGCCCAGCTTCTAAATTTCATGGGTATAGGCATATCTCTCTTTACCATCTTGAGTATGTCCAGTTTTTTGCTGTGGTCAAGGGTCACATGGGGCACTTTCCATAGCATGCGTTGTAGTTGAATTTTTGAATCTATGGGGGCATTGTCGGCTCCCTTGAGTGCATTATTATCACTCCTGTCTCTCACCAAATAAAGCACTTGCCTTGCATTCACCACAATGCGCTGGTGATCTTCAGCAAAGCCTAAAATCAGTTTAAGAGGTAAATATCCAGTAAAGGTGCCATCGGTGTGTACCATCCAGTCATTGGTTGAGTCAGGCCACCAACCCGGCATGCAAAGTGTTTTACCTTCTTCCTCACTGTAAGAGGGGTATAGTTTCATGACACTGGAAATACCCACATTTCGAGTGCTATCCACCACGATATCGTTAATGACATACCGCACCTCAGAAAACAGAAAGGCAAAAGCATGGTTGGCCAACTTGGATGTGGTAGGTGTAGAGCCATCGGCTTTGGTGAGCCGACCATCAATCTGAATGGCACTTTCATGTGGTAGGGTGTAAATATCTTGGTTGTTGATAACAAATTGAATTTCATCATTGTTATTGAGTCCAGGTGTTTGAGCTTGATAGGAATGGAGATCAATTCTTACCACTCCTGGTTGCTCCTCGATGTGGTTCGCTACCTCTAGGATAGAATTCATCATGCGGGTTGACGTGGTAACCCAAATGCTGTAAAATCTGCCTGTCCTTAGATGTTATCGTGTATTCACGTGGTAAACAACTAACACCATTCCTAGACGGTGTTTTTGCTTTATACACAAACTTCATAGTGGCTTTAGCACCAACTTGTAAGTCACTGGTGTGGTAGAATCTAGATCAATGAGTTGTTGATCTCTATTGATCAGTCTTAATGTTATATTACTTATATCATTGACAGCCACAGAATGAAAAAGCACCACTGGAGGAGTTTCACGAATAATATAGCCATTGGGCGATGCCACAATAAAGTCATAAAGCTAATGCGATTGTTCTTGATTGGTGTACACTTGGCTAATAATATTACACGTCACCGACACGTGATGGTCCTCAATGAATTTCACTTCATGGTCTGATTCATGTTTTTGTTGGGCTCCAACACGCGTGGTTTAAATCCTAGCAATGGACCAATGGAATCGGGGTGTGTTTTAAAGTCAATATTGAATGTAGAAAAAATACTGCAGCGATGAGTGTTGGCATTTCCTATAAGTTCAAACGTGCGCGTTCCATCGAGAAATGACTTTAAACCATATTCATTGATCAACACCACATAAATGTGTTCATAAATGTCATCTATCGTGTATCCACCAGAGTTCAGGGTGAGCACACAATCATCATAGTAAAACTTGTTGTTCACATTTTCACGTATGTTGTATATTCGATTGTACGTTTCAAGTGAAACAAGAACTAAACCATAAGTTCTTTCACTCAATTCAATAGGCGGGTAAAAGTCTAGGCTGACTTCAGGTCCACATCCATGCAGTGTAAACGTCTTACTTTCCGCCGACATACTGTTGACCTTTTTGCCTATGCTGCGTCTTATATAAAAAAATTAAACACAAACGTCCACACTGTTGGCTGTTAAATGTTTGCTCACGTTTCACATTATAATATATTTTGATCCTGTTTCCAAAATAGGTTACTAGTTCCATAGGCGGGGGAAAATTCCTAAAACTGTCAAAGTACCATACTGTGGATCCCTCTTTGACATAAGCTACATAATGCGTTCCTGGTCCTCGGTGATCATCCAAATTGACAACAGCACATTCCTGTTTCCAGGGTCGTGGGGGTAATTGGTTTCGCATAAACACACCTCGAAAATGAGAAATATTTAGTTGTTTAGCTTAGCATTCCACTTGTTCATGAGTCAGGGTATATCTTGCTATGGCTGAGATTTTTTTTTTTTTTTTGAAATGGTGAAATCCCAAATCCTTGTTGATAAAAGGTTGGCTTTAAATTGGCATTTCTAGCCCCCATAGCAATCGCTTCCATGATTTCATTGTGTCGCTGACTTTCTTTTAGTTGTTGCTTGCCCTGCTGTGAAGCTTTAATGGTTTTTGCACCGCACTGGCACCACCCAAAAGTGAACCCAGAGCAGATAGACCGGCAAATAAAGCAGGTAAAAATCCCGCTCGTTTGGGGATGGGAATCAATCGCCCTTGTTTTGAACCCTGTCGCTGACGTTTTGGAATAACACGTCGCTGTGCTGCTCGAAGGGCTTTCCTTATGGTCAATACATTATTTTTTATTTTTTTCTTTCGCAAGGGCATGTCCACTAATGCCTTAAGCCCATGCTTTGTCAAGGACAGAGTCTTATTTTTAGTCTTTTTCACCACACATCTTTGTTTCACCATGATGATGATGATGGCCAACAACCTTTCACAAGAAATTTTAAGTCACAACTAGCGTCATCTTGTTATTTCATGGCTGTATATTCCATTTCCACATAAAGTGGGAAATCGTTTATGGTTTTTCCAGTTTGCTTTTCATCCCACGTCAACATGAGATGAAAGGATAATTCGTCATCTGCATTGACCATTTCATGGTTATGGACCAACATCCTATGACCGTTTATCTCTATTGGTAAATGGTTTTCATCAGGCATCGCGTATTTCATTTGAATGGTTCCATTATAGTGTAATCGATAGTGGTTTAAACCCGAAGCAAGCACATAGGTCAGGTGCTGGTCATGGACTAGCGGTAAATGGTTTCTATCATTCACAAGTTTTTCATTGTTGAGATACACTAAAATTACAGATGGGATAAATTTATAAAGCCTTTTTATTTCATAGGTCACGTAACGCTTGGTACAGACATCGTCTTCGTCTTGCGGGTCTTCCACGTGAATAATGCGCTGATGATTAGCGGTATAGCCATTCACTGTAAGCTTAAGCACTTTGTCATAAAATTCATACACTTTGTTATCCACATACTTTTTTGTAGTAACATCTGTAGACACTTGAAGATGTTTCATATGGGTTAACCACTTTCCCTTAAAGTCATAATCTCCCTGTTTTGTGCGTGGCACCACAGACCTATCCACATAGTGTTTATTAGCAGGATCCGTTTCTTGTTTAGGATCATGTATGGGGACAGACCTAGCTTTGGCCATCAATGCACGTCCATAGACTTCCATCGTCAACCTGTAGTATGAGTCTACTGTTTCTATGACAAGGCTTGGTGTCATGTATATAGACAGCCTGCTAGCCTCTCTAAGCCTTAGTTGATATGAAGATTATTAAGCAGCAAGAGTCATTCCCCGTGGGGGACATGGTTTCCCATATCTGTCCCACATCACGTGAACAACGCCATGGTTCACTGTTTCCATCTTCCATTCGCTGCATCATTGTGGGACCTTCGGGATGTGGAAAGACCAATCTTTTGCTGACGCTCATTACAGCGGCCAATGGTCTGCGTTTTCAAAATATTTATATTTTTGCAAAATCTCTCTACCAAACCCTCTACGTGTTTCTGGATCAAGTCATGTCTGGATTACAAAATGAGAATATGGGTTATTTCAAATTTTCCATGCAAGAAAATGTTATTTCACCGAATGATGTAAAGCCTGATTCACTCATGATTTTCGATGATATATCCACTGATCGACAAGGCATCATTCAAAGCTATTTCAGGATGGGTCGACACAAACATATCGATTGCTTCTATCTAGGACAAACATATTCTAAAATGTCCAAACAGTTGATTCGTGACAATGCCAATGTCATTGTTTTATTTCGCCAGGACGAGAGGAATAGTCGTCACATTTATAATGAACATGTGAATCCGGATATGACCTTTCAAATGTTTACTGAATTGTGAGCCAAGTGCTGGAACACTCAACGTCATGCCTGTTTGGTTATTGACAAACAAAGTGAACTCAACCAAGGGCGGTATCGCTTAGGGTTAGATCATTTTATTGTTATTTAAGGCACTGTCTCATTCCCTCTCAAGACATTTGTCAAGACACCATGGTGTTAGCAGAGAGTCAATTGAAAAAGCATATTATTAAAGCAAAAAATACTATTCGTCAAAAGTTTTGACAATTGAAACGATCACGTGCCGATCATGCTTTGTTTATTCAACAACATTTAGCATCTCCGCTAAAAGCCATGCTGAAACCCTCTTACAAGCCATCTGAAACGCTACCCACTGTTTCACAAGCTACGCAGACACTACACAAGGACCCTGAGGAAGAGGAAGTGGAACAGGATGATTTGACTAATGTTAGCGAGGTTGAGGATGACGAGGAACAAGTGTTTACACCTCAAAAAAGACCTCACCCCTCGCAGAGTTTTTACGAAAAAAGAAATCCTTGGCCATGGTCGAAACACCTTACCCTTCCAGATCGTCTCCGTTTTCACAACTCTTGGCCACCCCTCAACATAAAGCTCAACTGAAAAATATTTTAATAAAATATTATGGATCAACACTGGAACCCTATTTCACCGATTTATTTGTTGGAAACACAGATACCACATATGGTGTTCGCTATGAGGATGATAGTTTTAAAATTGGGGATTCATCGATTAAATTTGCTCGTACTAAAGCTGTCATTAAAAAGATCAATTATAAATTAACACAAGGACTGTTAAAGCTGCTCTTCTCTCGGACCCCCTCTTCCCATGATTATACGCCAGAGGACCTTGGCAAATATAAATCCATTTTATTGGACACCCATGCCCACCAAAGACAGTATGATCCCACTCAACAAATGAATGCCAATATATCTCAAAAATATAAAACCATCATTGCAAAAATGTTCCCCACCAGTCAAAGTGGTCGTCGTAAAGTGTCCGCTTCGGGAGTGACATTTAAACCATTAAAACCCCTTGTGGATGTTACCTACTGGCACAATCCCAATAAGCTCGTCCAGCGACTACAGCTGTTGCATGCTTCACGTCAAGCCGACCATACCGGTCACGATTGGGAAATTCAAGAAATTGAAGAAGAAATTCGAAATGCCATAATTATTGTTTAAGTCTTCACCCATTAAAGTGGGCATCGCTCATGAGTTGCATCGTCCAGCTAGACGTCACTATCAGCGACTCAATGTGATTTCATGGGGTGTGGATGAACGTCGGCAAGCCGATTTGGTGGAAATGATTCCCTATGCTAGTGTTAACGATGGTGTACGCAATATGTTGACGGTCATTGATGTGTACTCCAAAATGGCCTTTGTTCAACCCGTGAGTCACAAGTCTGGCCCACAAGTCACCAAGGCCTTTAAACATATTATTCAAAAATCCAATCGTCAACCCCAGTTGTTACAAACCGATCAGGGAAAGGAATTTTTCAACAAGGACTTTTCCAGTTTTCTCAAATCTTTGGATATTCACCATTACACCACATACAGCAATCTCAAAGCCAGTGTGGTCGAGCGTTTTAACCGATCATTGAAAACCCATATGTGGAAAGCGTTTACCGCTCAAAGCTCATAGCGCTGATTGGACTTGTTACCTGAACTAGTATCACGTTACAATGACACCAAACACAGAACCATTGGGACCAAGCCACGACTTGTGACCAAAAATATTCCGCAATTGGATAAACTGTTTAACCCCATAAAACAGCAGACCCTAAACGTCACCTCGTAAACATTGGGGACTATGTTCGTGTGAGCAAATTTAAGTCTGTCTTCGACAATGGTTACACACCAAAATGGGGGACTGAACTATTTCGAATTCGACAAGTCAACCTGAACAGTCCAGTCACCTATTTACTCGAGGACCTCAACCATCAACCCATAAAAGGCAGGTTTTATCTCCAAGAACTCCAAAAGACAGCGTTTCCTAAACATTACCCTGTGGAAAAAGTGTTGAAACAAAAAGGAAATAAACTATATGTAAAATGGTTGGGATTTAGCTCAGCCTTTAATTCATGGTTTAATAAATTACATGTTGTATGAAACTGTGCACTTTTTATTTATTTATTCACTCATGTTGTACTTAACCTATAGCCCTGTGTGTACATTCCTCAGCTCCACATGTATTATGAGCAATACATATTTCTTTCTCTCTTCACCTGTGTTCTCACTTACAACGCCCCTCCCCCTCTCCTCCCCTTTACCACCCACCGCTGCCAAACAGGTTATGACTTGTTTGCTGTTATCGCGCACGTGCACAGCTAACGTTCAAGATGAACACCTGTGGTAGGTCAAATTACACATGAACTTGCATTTTCTCAAGTACGAACTAAAACAGGTTGTGACTTCTTAGCTTACATGTGGTTTTCACAAAGAGGTCGGTAATAATGTCATCTCGCACGTGTTCACATGTATTTCGTCACTTTCCGTTCATATCGTTAACACATTGTAGTAGTGAGGACTGGCGAACAACGTCAGTTCAACATACTGCTTTACACACAAATGTAGTTAGGCCCTTTGACATAATTTGGATAAATTCCATAGGCCAGTCCATAGGGACCAGTGCAAAGGGACCGGTCTAAAGGGATTAGTCAAAAAGGACCTGTCAACAGGGACCCACCCACAGGGACTTGTCAACAAGGACCCGCCAACAAGGACCCGCGAACAATGACCCGTCAACAATGACCTGTCAAAAATGACCTGTCAACAATGGCCTGTCAACAGGGATCCGTCAAAAAGGACCTGTCAACAGGGACCTGTCAAAAATGACTCCCATCAAAAAGGACCCGTCCAAAGGGGCTAGTCAACAGGGATCACTCCAAAGAAACAAATCAACATGGATCAAACAAAAGGGGTTATCACCTCTTTGATTATTGGTTTGCCTATCGATAAGCGTCGCTTGGAAAACCTTTTGATCACCCCTCGTGGATTGGGTTAGGTTAGGTTACACTACAGCCACTATCTTTAAAAAGCCCGCCTTCTTACAAAATCTATGACTGGACGTGCGTAAAAAACAAAAAACAAGCATGTTAATTCATAGTGGCTTTCCACCGTACACATGTCTCTAATGTGGAACAAAGTTTAATTCCATATTGGGATTCAAACTCTCACATGTTGCACTTGAAAAGCGAGATTTTCTAAACAATTACAATATTTCACCCCCTAGTATGGGTAGGTTTTATTTTTGGGGTGGAAATATGTTGTCCAATGGAAAGGGGGTGTCAGCCTGAGTTCAACGACACCTCATTCGTCAAAAGCTGACAATGCGTTCGAGAGATATCGCGCCGCCGCCATCTTTTGAGGAAGGTGAGGAGGAGGAGGGTGTAGGACTCTCACAAACACACTACTTCCACGGTCTTACAATTCTCTAATATCCTGAAAAAGTGATAGCATCTGTCTCTCACATGAGTACCTTTCCGAAATCGATGTTGCCTATCATTAAACCATGATAATGTTTCCCACTGTTCCCTCAAATAGTCGCAAATGAGATGCCCCATCTGTTTACAAACTATGGACGTAAGGCTAACCGGCCTGTAGTTTCCCAATTCAAGTCTGCTCCTTCCCTTAAATATTGGGACTACCGTAGCTCTTTTCCAGTCATCTGGGATTTGCGCATTGTTTATGGACGCATTAAACATCACCTACAAATATCGTGCCACGGCCCTACCTCCTAGTTTAAGTACTTCACTAACAATATTACCAGGACCCTTCGATATATTGTAACGTAGTTTTTGTATTAGCTTTACAATTGCTGACTGGTTTATTTGGAAAAGGGGAGCCCCTGATTCACCGTTAAGGTCCAACACACAGCTATTGGATTTATTGAACACTCTACCGTAAAAAACATTTAATTCATTAGCAATGGCCTGTTTCTCAGTAATTAATTTACCGTCACCGGACATTATCATAGACAAATTATTTGAATTTCCCTTTCTTCTCCTAACATAACTGTAAAATTCTTTCCACCCATCGCCTCCCGAACCAAGTAAACCTTGCATAATTGTCATGAGCAGCCCTCTTCTTTAAGACGAGCTCTCTTGATAAGGACTTAAATTTCAACATACACTTGTCACTATCATGTCTTTTATTGTATAATTTCCTAATTTTCCGTTTTAGACTCCTGATTTCTCGTGTGTAATACTCAGGATCTGGGTTTTCTTTCAGCAAATTTATCAATAGCGCTATTTAAAATTTTCAAAAAGTTAGTCCACAGGATATTAATGTGATTTCCTTCCGATGCCCATCCTACAAATACCCCTGAAATTTGCCCTGATCCGCCCTGCGATACTGGAATATGACCTTTTTTGCTACATCAGAGTCTAATTTAATATCACCGTATCTAATATTTAATTCAACCCCAGAATGGTCACTAATTCCTGGTACTTTCAGACAACTAATGTACAGCTCTACGGCCTTACGAGATAAACATCTAAGGTATTATTGTCTCTAGTAGAGAAGTAAGCTACTTGGGAAAATCCCCCCTCCCTTAAGAATTTGTTTGCAGTGCTCTGAGCTTGACTACAGCTAGTTGACTCACCAGACCAGTCTACTTTGGGGAGGTTTAAATCTCTGGCAATTATTATGCTCTTTTTCATAGCATTACCCGTACATGCTTTATCATACAGTGTGTCGAGGAGCGAAAAGTTATATTTGTACACATAACATTTCATGATCCGTATCAGCCCACTTTAAGAAACTAGCTATATTTTTGCGCACACAAAATAATAGCTCACCACCTCGCTTCCCCCGATCCCTTCTGTACATTTCGTAGGTCCCTTGAATTATTTCGCTACTATTTATATCCTCAAATAACCAAGATTCAGTTGCAATGACAATGTCCGGAGAATACGCCTCTACAAGATTCCAAAATTAAATTCATTTATTTCCTAAACTCTGACAATTAACCTGCAGTAATCTTAAGAGTCTTAGCTCCACAGCAAATATCTCGAAATAGCTCCTTCTGTTCCCGTCGGTTGGCAACCTCTGGACCTGCTCCTCCTCACAAAAGCCGGCACGAACCGATGACCCTGTCATGTAGGCTCCCTATGTTGAAAGCGCCCCGTCGATTTAAATGCAGCCCATCTCGGGCGAAGTCACAGCCACCAATCCAGCAGTCAGCATCTACGTACACTAATCCCAGTTGTGCACATACCCAGTCCATGCGGTCATTTACAGTCTTAACTCGCCTTAACGGAACATCTCCACGCCGACCAATGCCACTCATTATCATTTTTGCATTTCTAAACTTGCTTTTAGCTTTTCTGCCTAGTTCGTAGAGATCCGCCATGTTGTAATCAGCTGTAGCCCTCTTCTTCAAATCGTTCGTCCCAACACTTGAACTTTTTCACAATCCTCTATATATGCCTCTTCCACTTGTTGGGCAAGCTGGTCAATTTTAATCCCCGGATAACACCGCACTTTCGTACCTGATTTCCTCGAGACATTCGCACTCCACCGTATCATAGAATCACCCATTATGATAACGGTATCCTCAGTTTGCTCCTGCACGCCCTCTTCCACACTGATCCCAGTAGAAAGACGTTCAGTCACATCCTTCACCGTTTCTTCTGATTCACGAAGCTTTGCTCTAAGTTCCTGTATTATTTGATCCCTTGCTTTGATTTGCACCCTCAAACAGTCCGGCGTATCACATACTTTACAAAACCAATTCCCGACATCACAATCCTCCTTCATGACCTTAATACAGCCGAAGTGAAACCATTTCTCACATAGTCCACACTCAACACCGTTCTTCAATGTTTTACTGCACGTCGAACACTTTAAAGCTGCCACTGGATCATTTGCCTGATTCACATTTGGAGTAACAGGGCCTGGATGCACTTCCACTCCACCAATAACTAACAACGCAGTTATCACTAGGGCTATAAACCACAAGTTACTAGGCCCCGTGCGCACACACAAGCACCGGATATCCCGACTACCCTTCGCATACCACAGTCCGATCCTCGCGCGATAACACACCAGAGAACAATCTATTTCAGCACATCTGCGAGCTCGGGAAAAACACGACCTTTCACTTTGACTGCCAACTGTTTGACGCTAGTTCTACGAACGCAAACGTACGCATGTTGAACTATTTGTCCACAGCAGTTAAATCAGGTCCGGAAACACTATTGAAGGAGGAAACAAAATCTGATAACTCTGTAAACATTACAGAGAAAAAGAAAATCCCACATCCATCGACGTCAGATTTTGCTGAAACACTCTCAATGTCCAAAGATCCTTTAGTTTTAGAACTCTCATCTATACCTGAACACCATGTTCAATTTATAATAATAATAATAATAATAATAATAATAATAACAATAATAATATTAATGTTATGGGTTTTACGACCCATTTAACTACAATATTTAGAGACGCCGGGGTGCCGAAATTTTGCCCCGAAGGGGATCTTTAACGTGACAGTAAATCTACTGACATAGCTTCCTCACATCTAAGCAGCAGGGCTCAGCAGCAAGTCCCATCCCAATTAAAACACGTCTTATAAATCCCATGGTCTGTTAATATCACCGTAACTAGAGCAGCTCTTCCCAAAAATAATGGATACTGCCAATAGTATTAGTGTTGTTGATTCTTTTAAGTGATTTGCCAAATCGTGGACATGTAGCTCCGTGGGCTTGGGTTTGTGTAGAATTTGTCTGATAACCTGTGTCACTGTGATGATTTTACTGGCGTGTGTACTTGTAATCGGGGTAGGATTTGGGTGTGAAGTGGCCGTGGCCCTAAGTTAGGTCCCATCTCAGCATTTTTCTGGAGTAGAAGTGTGCAAAACTACAGAAATCCACTTCCAGGATGGTTGAGGTAAGAATCGAACGCGCCTCTTCTCAGTTTTTACTCACGAGTCTGAGTGTACCCCGTTCCAGCCCTCAGACCAGAATTGAATTTCTTGGCAAAGCAAGGAATAGAACCCGGGCCTCCGCAGTGTCAGCCAAAGCGTTCGCTATGATAATAAACGTTTTCGAATTGGTGATTCTGATATAAAGCTAAATGATAATGCCATTGTTGTTACGGGTGTTCCCAACAAACTAACACCGGGTTTTCTCAAACTTTCTTTATCACGAGCGCCATTTGAGGGGATTATGTCAAGGATGCTCTTCAAAAGTAGGCCTAAAAGACTACCTTACAAATGACTTAAGGCGTAATTAAAAACGTTCCGAGGTGGTAAATTAATAAAAATTGTAAACTATTGAATCATTATGTCAAAATTATTTCCTATCTATGAAAATGTTCACTGAATAACTTCAGCATCCAGAATCACATTTAAAACCTTAATACAGAATACAGTATCTATATAATAACAAGAAGTTCCGTGACGAACTAAAGAGCCTACTTTTCTTAAAATTTAAGATGCATGCCAATGATTAATCTATATGGATCTATCTAGAATAATGACGAAATTAAGTTGGTAATATCGAATTTTCTAATTAGTTCGAAATACTGTATACCTGGCAGAACGTAGCCTAATAGAGAACTACAGTTGGCAGCCCTGGTGACTGAATATATTCTTAGTTCCATCTCTTAAGGTACAGAATACAAAATTTGGTTGAAGTCCAATGGATAGAATGGACGTCACATGCAGTTAAACATTGGATCTAACAGCGCGCGTAAAATCATGTTGGCAACAATGACATACATGTATTGGTCATAAATAATCTGAAATAATATGATCCATTGTTGTGTCAATTTTGAATGAAATCCTTTAGTTAGTACAGAAGTTACAATCATTTTAAAATTGGACCTATCAGCAGGCTTAAAATTATGTTGGCAGCACTGGCGTAGGCCTATATTAGTTACTCCAAATTAGTCTAGAATGCCAGGTACTATACGTGTGCAAAGTTTAGAGCTATTGGCGTGCATACTTTCTGATATATTGATATTAGGGTAACAAAAATAGAGACAGCATTTATTAACAGTTGGCAGCCCTGGCTACTCTTAAGATCGGCATAGTCATATATGTTATGGTTCACATAGCACACACGAAATTTGGTTGAAATCCAAATGATAGTATAGAAGTTACATGTATTTAAAGTTGGACCTCTCAGCAGGCTTAGAATCATGTTGGTAGCACTGATGTATATAAGTTACTCCAAATTAATATGGAATATCAGGTACTATACGTGTGCATAGTTTAAAGCTGTCAGCTTGCATACTTTCTGATATATGGGTATTTGGATTTTTTTAAATGAGAGCATTTATTAACAGTTGGCAGCCCTGGAGGCTCTTAAGAATACGCTCAGTCATATCTGTTCATATGCACATAGCACATACGAAATTTGGTTGAATTCCAATTGATAGTGTAGAAGTTATATGCATTTAAAAATTGGACTTATCAGCAGGCTTATATTCATTTTGGCAACACTGCCATGTATGGCCTCCTGGAAATTAAACTGCAATATTATTATCTATACGTGTGCCAATTTTGAAATAGCTCCCATTCATACCTTCCAAGATATCCAACATGGAGCTCAAATTTCAATTGCGATTTTTCAGCAGCTGGTAGCACTGACATCATTTTCAAATATGGCCGTGAGATATTCAGGTATAGATCTTTACTCACACCAAATTTTGTTTCGAGTGCTCCAGCCGTTTAGGAGTTGATTGGGGGGGGGGGGGGGAACTCATACACAGCCAGACAGACAAACAGAAGAACAGACAGACACACACACATTAGCCCGATCTCATAAGTCAACTTATTCCTCATTTTTGCAAAATGTGAAAAGTAGGCTAAAAATGAATCGCTAATGTGTTGCTAAGCGCAAAATTCGAGAACTGCTGGACCGA
Organism: Meconema thalassinum; assembly: GCA_946902985.2. Classification (NCBI taxonomy): domain Eukaryota; kingdom Metazoa; phylum Arthropoda; class Insecta; order Orthoptera; family Tettigoniidae; genus Meconema; species Meconema thalassinum. Next base: position 1,756,732,158 of record OX336388.2, on the reverse strand, counting down.
TCGGCTATTTTTTTTTTCAAATATTTGTTCAAGTCCGAAGAAGGTTTTTATGGTGAGAAAAGTTGGAAAACTTGCCCATAAAACGTAAAAATCCCATTTTTCATTGCCTACCAATGCGTTGCTATTATTACTGGTGTAGCGGCAGTAGCACAGTTTGCCAACAGATACCGCCACGGGCAGAGTCTAAGTTGCGGTTACTATTAGTGAATGTTCGAGGACGAACATCATTTCAACATTTTCGAACTGTAAATGGTGAATTGTGTGGTTCTTACAGAGAAGCCTGTCTGCGTTTACAACTGTTCGAAAGTGACGCTCATTGGGACCAAACTCTCAATGATGCTGTAATTTCTCACTATCTCATCAAAACGAACATTGTTTTCTATAATCAATCAACATGCTTCCCATCAAAACCAATAATTGATTTAATTGGCAACTCCAGCTATCTGATATGACATCTAGCGGTAAAAATGAGAAACTTACCAAGTAGGGTACATTTGTCACGTGGTGACTGTTTGTAAATGGTTTCTTGTATTGGTAAACAGATCGTGGTAAATTGTTCGTGTCTTTATACATAAGTAATAAGTTTTACTCGTTGATAGAGTGAAAAGGGGCAGATGACCTCGTAGTTCCGCCCCTTAAAACAACAATAACTAACTAACTATAGAGTGAAAAACGAGTAAAAGCAAAGTGTATTGCTAAGTTTACGGCTGTAAGTCGATGTATAAGAGGGCTGCGGATATACGTTTTCATCACTTTCCAAAAGATGCAAATAGCAATAGCCAAAATGTGATGATACCTAATAATACCTAATAATAATACCTTTCCACCCCGGGAAGGATCTAACACTTGTCGAGGTAGACAGACAGAAGACCTGCGACGTAAAGCCAGCGAAGGTTATTCAGTTTAAAAACAGCTGTTACGATGGGCGCGCTGGTAAGATTGAAGTTACTTGAATAATTAATTAAATAATTAATTATTGGCTGCTTGGTAGGGAGAAGGGATGAGTTGAACTTGTATTAAAACTCGTGGGGCGACAGGAATTGCTTGATTTGGATGGTTAAAAGGTGGGTTTGGTGTTGAATATTTGAATGGTAGCGGAATCACTCATTCTACAGTGCCCACGGGGAAGGCAAATTAGGCCTATATGACTCGTAGTGGAATAGCTCGAATATCGAAGAACTTAGCGATTACGAGGTGTAGGCTTGGCGGAAAGGCTGGCGGATCATCAGTTTGACATCAATTCACGATATAAGTCGGAGCTTGGAACAGTGGCGTCTGGTTTGCGTGGATGCTAGTCTCGGAATGATAAAAGTAGCACAGCTTCGGTGTGTTATTTATTTGTTTATGTACCGTATTTCTCTATTTGAATGTCCTCGGCGTTGACTCAGGATCGACATTTACATTATATTGCGCATAATAGTACCGAAATAATGTCCGAAGTGTAGCCCTGTGTAAATTTGAATCAGCTGATTTACATCAACCATAAAAACTGATGCTTGATAATATGCAAATGACACCAAAAATCCATTGGAACACACAAATTAGATCACGTGTATCGCACAGTTATACATATATACAATTAAAAATAACACTGTCATTACTTTAAAGACCACATTTACTGATTATAACCGAAAAATAAAAAGTGCTCCATATCAAACGCGTGTTATTGAGTATTTTAAACCCTACTTATCCAGACCGACCGCAGCGCCCCAAGTGTTAGTTTGAGTTGCCAATACAAAGATGATATGAGTGATGATATCTTGCATTAAATGCGCATTACAACAGGAAGTCCACATTTACAAATTAGTAAAGAAATGAACAACGAGGCGTTGATATCAATTGAGAACATGTGCTTGATGATGTCAAACAAAGTATTATCTCAATTAGACATGGCCGCACCCAATCGTCCGATGCTTGATGATGTCAAACGAAGTACATTATATCAATTAGGCGGGGCCGCACCCAATTGCCCGACGCACAACGCTTTCAAGTATTAATACAGCCCTCACAATTAACACCGGTTATCAGACAGATTCTACACACACCCAAAGTTCACGGGGCTACATACCGCGTTGTCGCAGCCCCTAACCTGAGGATTCAACCAATCAAGAGTTGCAACGCGAAAAACTGTACGATCTCGATACCGGTACTTTAAGAGAATCAGTTCGGAAAAATCTTCCGCTGTTGAACCAACAACAACAGTATGCATTTGATACTCTTTTGAAAGTTGTAAATGATGGAACTGCTGGAATTTACCTCTTGGACGCTCCCGGGGGTTCAGGAATTTTCTTTTTAATATCATTGATTTTAGCAAACACAATTAAATTGCACTCGAACTTGCTTCATCAGGCATTGCAGCTACATTGTTGGAAGGCGGTCGAACAGCCCATTCAGCGTTAAAATTGCCGTTGAATAAGCAACTCAACGAAACTCCGACCTGCAATATTTCGAAGAACTCTGCAAAGGCAAAGGTTGTGCACCAATGTATTGTTAGGGTTTGATATGACCTTAACAATATGTTGTGCGTTTAAGTAGCTCGGTAGGGTGGCTACTTTGGAAAAGACGAGTGTGTCTGTATGAGAGCGAGAGAGAGGGAGAGAGTACTGAAGAAAAGAGATAGCGAGCAGACATGCAAGTAAGCAGTTTTGAATAACCAAAGTGCGGACGTATGTTTATAAAAGGTAGAAATAATAGCTGCGTCTCGGTAGCGCAGTGAATGGACACTTGCTGGGGTGAGGACAATGTTTAAGGCAGGATGCAAGAAATAAAATGTGATTCTTATAAGTATGGAAATAATTTAATTATACCTGGAAAGTAATAATAGTAGGCGGGCTATTAGAGTTTAACGGCTTTAAAACATAATAATGGATGCAAATGATTACAGGTAATGTAAGGTTTGGTTTATGGAGAATAAGTTCTGCCCTAAAACTTGCCCATACGGGAGAACGGTAACGCATCAGGCGAAAGCCTGGACAAAATAACTACTGTGGTCAAGGAAATTAGACTGAAGCGGTGCGGGGTAGTGGGCATGAAATACGTGACTAGAAAACCAATATAGGTAGCAATACATTAACAATTTTTATTTCTAATAATAAATTTATAATCAATAAACAAATTGCACATAAGTGCTTATCACAGAAATGAACAATTATAAATGGAGAAAAAGTGTGAGGGCCTGATGACAGAAACCCAGATTAAGGAAAATACAAGCTTGTTTAATTGGAGAGAAGTTGAGCTTAACACATAAAAATGCACCTTATAAAAAGAGAGAACCATGAAACTGATTAAGAGTATAAAATGATTAGTATAATTTAAACGCTTCATAAAATTAAACTTATCTTTGAAGAGCCAGCTCCTTAAAAGTTCCAGCTAGCATAAATGTTGATTTAAAAGTCCTCACGGTTTCTTCAGAAGGAGGCGTACCTGGCCTAGAGATATGTACACCATTGATAAAAATGTCAACTTTCTCTTCTTTTCTTGCGAAGGAATGACATTTATAGCTTCCAAGTGATGATCCAGCAGTATTTCGAAAGACGAATCCAAGTATCCCATCTAAGGTGAAGGTGAAAAGTACAACAGCTGGCAATTATTCTTGCCATCTTGAGCAATTCGTCATGGTGCAGATCTTGTGACGTAGCTGCTAGGTAGCGTAGAGACTAGCGATGGTGTCATGAGATGCAGTAGCGGTGACCAGCAGGTTGAAGTGATCAGAAGTGATGATTGATCAGAAGTGGTGAAGAACGCCAGCAAGTGGCGTCTTAAATAGGGATCATGGAACCATCTCGAAGCTGGAGATCGCCCGACCAGACAAAAACCTGCCATTGGTCGAACGAAAGTCAGGGTGACGTCAGTCGACACTACTCAGCGGATAGCGGATCAACCAGTAGATGCACTGTATGTCGGGAGTGAGGACGCTTGAGGTAGCGAGTGACTGGAACACTCAAGGTGAGAACTATAATATCTATGAATAAGTGATTGATAACAAGATTATGCATATGGTTTAAGAAATTAATACCTTTACAAAGAAATAATTACCATTCGGGGATCTCGGTAACAATAAACAAAATTTGACCGACAAATGGGCCAAGCTAACCATTGAAAGTATCACAAAAGTGATCATGCTCCGAGAACTCCGAATGAAAACAAACAAAAGAATCAGTCAAAGCAAAACATGGTTAACAGACGAGGAGACACTAAGACTCGAAATTCAAAACAGAGATAGCAGAGATGGGTCTAGTATAAAGACCTTTACTAGTTAAAACATCAACAACTTTGACGCGTTTATCACGGCCAAAGTGGCAGTGAATAACTCTGCCTAGGTTCAACACGAGAGGCGGAGATGGGTCTCGAAGAAGAACCATGTCCCCCACTCGTACATCTGGTTGAGGAAGCCGCCATTTCTCACGCCTATTTAGCAAGCTGAGATATTCTAACTTCCATCGGCGCCAAAAAGAACAGCGCAAAGATTCTACTTTTCTCCAAAAGATAGGTAAGTTAGGATCACAGCGTCGAACCAGCAAAGGCGGAGTAGTAGCAAGCGAACAGCCAATCAGGAAGTGACTGGGTGTTAAAGGTAAAAGATCCTTAGGATCGTTTGAAAGAGGGGTCAGAGGTCTGGAATTTACAATACCTTCGACTTGAATAATTAAAGAGTTGAATTCCTCATAAGAAAGTATGGTAGGACCAAGAGTTTTCTTAAGCTGTCTTTTAGTAAGTTTGATGCAGGACTCCCATCGGCCCCCATGATGGGGAGCATAAGGCGGGGTGAAATGCCATTTGAAACCTTTAGAATAGGAAAAGTTGGAAATTTTTTCTTTAGCAGAAGGGGAGCTTAACACTTTTTTCCAGAGATCAGAAGCGCTTACAAAAATTTTTGCATTATCTGAAAAAACTTCAGAAGGAACACCCCTTCTAGCAGCAAATCTAGAAAAGGCGGCCAAAAAGTAAGATACAGAAGCGTTCGTAACCAACTCAAGGTGGATAGCTCCCGTCACCATACATACAAATAACGAGATGTAAAGTTTACCTAAGATTTTGCGCTTAGATGAAGAGGGATTAGTCTGATATACGTAAGGACCTGCGTAATCGATCCCAGTAAGAGCGAAGGGCTTACTAGTTTCTGAACGAAATGGAGATAAATTACCCATAATCTGCGTGGCGGGCCGTGGTTTAACCTTGAAGCAAGGTATACACTTTTTGACAACAGAAGATACCTCATGAACGTCATTGATGATCCAGTAGAGTTCACGAATTAGACAGAGCAAGGTGCGAGTGCCAGCATGAAGGTGTTTATAATGAAACCTTTTTATTATAAGGGTAGTGATAGGATGCTTTGAAGGAAGGATGATGGGATGCTTTTTCCCATCCTCACAACTAGACATAGCTAATCTTCCACCCACACGTATTATGCCGTCCTGGTCTAGAAAAGGAGTGAGTGGTGAAAGCCTGCTAGACTTGGGTAAATCTTTACCACTTATAAGAGCTTGCTTTTCAGGAGCAAATACTTCCTGCTGAACAAGTAACAAAACCTTGCAAGTAGCAAATTCTAACTCTACTCTGGTGAGAAAGGGTTGAGCCTTCAAAGGTTGATCAATTACTAAATATTTCCATCGGAAGATATAAGACACTACACGAATCAATTTATCAAACGAAGAGTATCTATGAAAAAGGCTAGTAGAAGTAGAAGTAAGATGCGACGTGACAGGGTCATTACGGGCATCATATATTTCTTCTGCAAATTGATTAGCTAAGCGAGGCCAGCAAGATGATTCCTGACTTAGCCAAGGAGGACCATTCCAGTACAGGTCTGAAGAAATCAATTTTTTAGGCGTGCAACCACGTGATATTATATCCGCGGGGTTTTCACGGCTAGGAACATGTCTCCATTGTTCAGAATGAGAGACTTCATGAATCTTAGAAACGCGATTTGCCACAAAGGTATTCCAATGAGAAGAAGGCTTGGAAATCCAAGCTAATACAATAGAAGAATCGCTCCAAAAAAATGTGCGGGAAAATTTTAACTTTAAACTGACATTTAGTTTAGTAGCTAATTCTGTTGCCATTAAAGCAGAGCATAATTCTAATCTCGGCAATGATACTGTTTTAAGTGGAGCAACTTTTGATTTAGCGCACACTAAATTAGAAAATCCAGGGAAAGTGGCTGATGAACGTCCTACTATGTATGCACAACAGCCATAAGCCCGTTCTGAACTATCAGAAAATACATGCAGGTCATACTGCTGGCATAAGGGATTAGAAATTAAAAGGCGGGGTATAGAAACCTTGGAGAGATCTAGCAAACTGCTGCGATACTCTAACTATTCTTCTACAAGAGGAAGGGGGAGATTTTCATCCCAGTCTGATTTTAATGACCAAAGCTTTTGCAAGAACATTTTTGCAACAATAACTATAGGAGCAATATATTGCAAAGGATCAAAGATCTTTGCGATTTCTGACAGAATTTGTCTCTTAGTTACAGGGGGAGATTCTGACAGATGTACCTGATAAGAGAAGGTATCAGAAGAAGGACACCAAAAAACACCCAATGCTTTTACGGCTGCTTCATCAGTAGGAATAGCAACAAATTCATCAGCTGGGACCTCTGATGAAAATTTTGATATAAATTCAGTAGAATTTGAAGTCCATTTATGGAGCGGAAAACCACCTCCTAGGAGCAGGGATTTCAAATCTTCGCACACAAGGAGTGCTTCAGAAATATTAGGGAAAGAGCACAAGAAATCGTCAACATAAAATGCCGTTTTAATGACTCAGAGGCCCAAGGATGATACAGATGACCATCTTGCTCGGCTAACATGTGGAGAGACCGAATCGCAAGAAAGGCTAAAGGCTTCAGGCCATATGTCACAGTCTTCAATCTAAATATCTTTATGGGTTTCGAACTCTCATCGCGCCACAATATTCTTTGCAGATCTTGCTGCTCAGAATTTACGAGAATCTGCCGGTACATCTGCTTAATATCTGAGATTACAGCAATAGGAAACCTTCGAAAATTAAGCAAAACAGAGGTGAGATCTGTTTGAATCGCGGGACCACATTGCAAGGTATCATTTAAAGAGATTCCATTGGAATCTGGTGATGAGCCATTGAAAACTACTCTTATATTGTCTTGTGTTAAGGAATTTTTCCATACCGGGTGATGATTTAGATAAACTATTTCATTTAAAGGATGGTCAATTTCTTCTGATTTATAAATTACCTCCATGTGATTAGATGATTCGTATTCCTCCATAAAGGAAGCATACTGAGTTTTGACAGAAGCATTTTGTTTGAACCGATTTTCAATAGCAAATAGTGCCCTAAGTGCTCTGGAATGCGAGCCCGTAATGGCGGGAGGATTAGGAATACGTGGAAGAGTTACTATAAATCTGCCTTCAGCAGTACGGACAGTGGTTTCCTTGTATAACTTTTCACAAATTTCGTTAGAAGAAGAAGAAGTAGCCTGAACATTCTCAAGATCCCAGAACTTGGTTAGCTCTTGACTCAAATCGGTACCAACAAAATAACAATTCGATACAGTTTGAACAGGATTACGGTATATTTGGCCAGTAGCAATCCAACCAAAATCAGTTTCGCGGAAGAAAACATTAGGAGCAATTTTTACTTTATTGGAATGAAGACATTGCCAAAATACGCTTGAGCTGAAAAGAAGCTCTACGGGCGAAGCTCTGTTGAAATGAGGGTCAGCTAGCTGGACAAAATTCGGGATATTCCAACTTTGAATAGGATAAGAAGTGCCAGGAATATTGTTGCCTATAGACTTAATAATCAAACAATCTAATTGCAACTGCGTACCAAGATTATTAGAGTCCTTCAGATCCACTTTAGCAAAGCTTAAGGATTGCGATTTAGAGCAGTTTATTCCTGTAACCTCTATTGAGGTAGGATGTTTTGGGAGGCCTAACTTTTGTACCAACGATTCATTAATAAAATTGTTGGTAGCGGCATTGTCTAATAATCCCCTGACAGGTACCCATTTCCCGTGAGAATGTTTCAATAGAACCTGCACGGTAGATAATAAAACCTGGACTTTGCCAAGCGAGGTAGAACTTTGAGCATACGACTGCGCACTATTTTGAGAAGTCTCAGAATTAGACTTGGTATTGGAACTGCTTGGTCCTGATAACCGTGATCTTTCATGCCTGTGCAAAAGGGAATGGTGTCTAGCCCTACAATGAAAGCATAAACGTTGTGAACGGCAATTGTTTAACATATGCGTTCCTGACAAACAGTTGAAACAGTGTTTTTTGTTCGTAATGAACTTTCGTCTTTCATCTACTGATAAAGATTTAAATTCATCACAATTGTATAAATTATGCGATTGCTGACACAGACCGCACGTTTGCATTTGGTTAGGTGACCGAGCATCAACAGGAAGAGCCTGTGATCTTAAAATTCTTTGATTAGAACTGCTAACCTTATCTTTTGAGAAGGCTTTTGAATCTGAACTACTAGTTTTTTGATTAGCTATGGCGGAAAAGACTTGGCTTCTGGCCTTCAAAAAGTTAATAATCGCCTCATAAGTGCATTGCAAATTCTGGGAAAGTTCTGTTTCCCAGGCTTTTAATGTATTTGCATCCAATCTTGCAGAAATGAGGTGAACAAGAAATAAATACCAGTGATTTACAGGTTGGTTTAAATTGGACAATGCTCTGACGTGTAGCTCTGCGGTGTCAATCAACTTACGAAGTGATAAACTGTTATCTTCTTGCACGTTAGGTAACTCGAATAAGCTTTGTATATGGCGTTGAATAGATAAACGAATGTTCCCATATCTATCTTTAAGAAGATTCAGAGCAACTTCATAATTATCACTGGTCAAAGAAAGTGCTTGAATCAGGTTAAGTGCGTTGCCTTGAACTGCCAGACGCAAGTAGTGAAATTTTTGTATTACTGGTATAGAAGTATTCTCATGTACTAAAGAATTGAATAATTCAAAAAATGGCTCCCATTCTATGTCCTTACCAGTGAATTTGGGTATTTCTAATTTGGGTAATATAATGCGTGAAGAAGATGTAGAAGATGCTGCAGAAGTTTGATTTTCTTGTTTTTCTTTTAAAGTTAAAGCCCTAATAAGCTGTTTAGCTTCAGCAAATCACTGATAGTATAATTTTTCAACTTCCAACCTATCACTTTGCTGGTCCGGATGCTGTGTTTCTATACTGCATTGTATCTCATCATATTTCTCAAAGGCTTGTTCATAATTCTTAAGCCTCTGCGAAATTATGTCGAGATTACGCTCTTGGGGTTCAAGCTCCGTTAAGAAAGTACGAAACCGTGTGAGCTTGCCCTTACAAGAGGCTCTGGCGTTGCTGAGTTTTTCATCAAGGTTAGGCATATTAAAAGTTGTTTGTTACTCACGTCAATATTGTGACTTCGAGTACTGGAAGCCAGAAGATGACAGCTTGCTAGGTAGTAAGGTTTAGTCTGATGCGGAAGAAACCGGTTTAGCTTACGTTTCTCTCCTCTTCTGCTGAACATGCGCCTCAAGCTGAAACGTACAATGTGAATTAGTGATGAAACACAATGAACAAAAATTGTTAATGTAAAACCTAAGATATGAAATTTGTATAGGGATCCAGGGTGCAACAGATATGTATCCCGGGTTTCGGCACCAAAAATTATGGAGAATAAGTTCTGCCCTAAAACTTCCCCATACGGGAGAACGGTAACGCATCAGGCGAAAGCCTGGACAAAATAACTACTGTGGTCAAGAAAATTAGACTGAAGCGGTGCGGGGTAGTGGGCATGAAATACGTGACTAGAAAACCAATATAGGTAGCAATACATTAACAATTTTTATTTCTAATAATAAATTTATAATCAATAAACAAATTGCACATAAGTGCTTATCACAGAAATGAACAATTATAAATGGAGCAAAAGTGTGAGGGCCTGATGACAGAAACCCAGATTAAGGAAAATACAAGCTTGTTTAATTGGAGAGAAGTTGAGCTTAACACATAAAAATGCACCTTATAAAAAGAGAGAACCATGAAACTGATTAAGAGTATAAAATGATTAGTATAATTTAAACGCTTCATAAAATTAAACTTATCTTTGAAGAGCCAGCTCCTTAAAAGTTCCAGCTAGCATAAATGTTGATTTAAAAGTCCTCACGGTTTCTTCAGAAGGAGGCGTACCTGGCCTAGAGATATGTACACCATTGATAAAAATGTCAACTTTCTCTTCTTTTCTTGCGAAGGAATGACATTTATAGCTTCCAAGTGATGATCCAGCAGTATTTCGAAAGACGAATCCAAGTATCCCATCTAAGGTGAAGGTGAAAAGTACAACAGCTGGCAATTATTCTTGCCATCTTGAGCAATTCGTCATGGTGCAGATCTTGTGACGTAGCTGCTAGGTAGCGTAGAGACTAGCGATGGTGTCATGAGATGCAGTAGCGGTGACCAGCAGGTTGAAGTGATCAGAAGTGATGATTGATCAGAAGTGGTGAAGAACGCCAGCAAGTGGCGTCTTAAATAGGGATCATGGAACCATCTCGAAGCTGGAGATCGCCCGACCAGACAAAAACCTGCCATTGGTCGAACGAAAGTCAGGGTGACGTCAGTCGACACTACTCAGCGGACAGCGGATCAACCAGTAGATGCCCTGTATGTCGGGAGTGAGGACGCTTGAGGTAGCGAGCGACTGGAACACTCAAGGTGAGAACTATAATATCTATGAATAAGTGATTGATAACAAGATTATGCATATGGTTTAAGCAATTAATACCTTTACAAAGAAATAATTACCATTCGGGGATCTCGGTAACAATAAACAAAATTTGACCGACAAATGGGCCAAGCTAACCATTGAAAGTATCACAAAATGATCAGTTTACAAAGGGAATTGTAAGGATAACCCAAAAATAGAGAGTACACACTCACCGGAGCTGCTGGTCGGCTGACGTACCTTCGGCGTTGCACGGTGTCGAGTGATCAAGAGAGATCTTGCTCTCTGGGGTGGCTACTATTTATTAGAAATGTTCCTGCTGCGTAAGCAAGTAGGCACATTCTTACATTCCTGGTCTAATTGCGTTAAAGAAGTGTCGTAAAGATTGTGACATGTGTGTGGAGAGCTATGATTGCTAGGCTCTGATGAAATTGTAGTAGGTAGATGGTTGTAGTCTTGGGCGTGAAAATACGGGTGAAGTGTGGTGAAGTGGGGCAGTTTGGGGGTGGTTACACCATGTAGGAACCCCACGGTGTAATAAGACTCATTCCGCGTTTAATCGTTGTCCTAAACGGTTGGCAGAGTCGTGGGGTGGCGTAAAATGTAGTGTCACCTACTCTTCTTGCTCCTGTTCCTTTCCTGGATCCTCTTCTCCTCCCGTGTATCGGTGTAGTCGTAGTCGATGTGGATGTACTTGTAGGTGTGTGTACTTTGGGTTAAGGGTAGGTTTGTGAGGAAGGAACAATTTTTGTCATATAGAGCATGGATGATGATGATATGATAAATGTTTACATTGAGGACATAGTGTTGACAAGTTATAGGTATCGTAATACAATGGCAAGGAATAAGACAATGACAGACAGCTTAACAGTGAAATGTCAGGTAAAATACAAGGGTGAAATTACATACATAAAGAGTTACAATACTGTTTACAGTTTACAGTTTTACAAGGTTGAAAATAAAAGACAAGGTAACAGTGAAATATAAGTAAATTACAAGGGAGTGAGAAGAAAAAATACAATGAAATACAGTGTTACAAAGGTAGAATAATGGTGTACATTTACATTGTTCAGGGTGAATTTGGGGTGAAATGAGTCTCAAAATATTTCTTTATTGGATGGGGTGAACATAGTGATTCATTTGGACAGTTTTAATTGTATGTACATGTATAGACATATACTTTGCTTACATGTATAGACAGGTGATGCAGTGGTGTAAAATATTAGCCAATGTTTACGCTTATGAATAACTTACAGCCCGGGGGCAGTACCCCCTGAGACCCACCCCGCCATCTTTTACCAAAACTACCCACATAGGCAGACCATAAGCCTCATGCATTTCTTAAGACAGGCGGGCCCGGCATACTGCTGACGGCCACGCTTACGAAATATAAACATAAACATAAACACGGTAAATGGAGCGACAGCTATGAGGAAATGCTAACCAGGCAGTGGGGGAAGGCCTTAAAGCCTAGGCCCGGAGGAACCCCATCATCTGTTCTGTTCTGTTCTGTTCTTGGCCAGCGGCCTTGCCCGACGAGGTCCGTTCCAGCTCTTCACCAGGTGAGATCTAGCTGTGCTCAGAGTCCTTTATCTTTGTAAACACTTACCCTGAACAACTGTACACATTACAAATTGTACTACATTTCATATTTTGTTTAAACTCCCCAAGAGGGACATCACATCACATCTACTGGCCAATAAACACATGGTCAGTAAGCATACACGTTTATTACTGATCACAATCCATTTTACATCCTTATACCCAACCTGACCTTAGTCATAATTGTCCCTGACCGTAGAGGCCAGTAATTGCATCGTCAGGTTCTATTGTACTCGAGCACGCGACTCGACTGCAGAGTGCCGAGTCACTGACTCTGCACATTCGCTGAATTGCTCACTCTACTCAATTAGCAGGCTAGATTAGCAGCCTGCACTTAGACATTCATCCCCTAGCAGGTAATTGCATCCTGCAGAGACGCCCCCAACAGATTAAGCAGTCACACCAACACACTACACTGGTAGTCTCTCCCAATCACAGGAAACTACCCTCATTCGGAAGCAGTCCTCAAAATTAGCACACCTACACTAGCCTGTTTATCCCACCCCCAACCAAGGGATAAAACATATTTGGTGGAAGCGCGGCTACCACGCAAAATAAGTGTAAGGGACTCAAACAACGAGCCCTCGTGGTAGAGCGATCCTTACCGCAAACAGCCAAGCAAAAGTTGAAAAAAAAAATTTGGGTGACAGCATTATATTTTTCCCTTTACTCTAGGAACACAAGGGAAATTTTAGTCAACCCCCCCCCCCTGGATAGAATCAGACATCTAATACATTAGAAGCCGCACACATTTATTTTTATACATACACTTGGTTCAGGATGGCCCCCTTATACCGTCTAGCTGTGCTGAGGAGCATTGGGGAATACCAGGAATTAATTGCCTGGCACAAGGTCTTTGAGACAAGGCAGGACTACCTCAGAAGGTATCAGCAGCTCCTGCACGCCCAGTATATGAGAATTATAAGGGCACTTGTCCGGCCAATCCGCAGCGCCAAGAATCGAAAGATTCGAGCGAAAATCCCCACCCTTCGTACACAAATTACTAAAGCACACTGGAAACTACACTGCAGACACGAAATCATGTTCCAGCAATGGGAGACACTCATCGAAGAACACAAACGGATAGGAACCAGCGGTACCAAAGTTGCCGAACAGGCCATATGCCTCAATACGCAGTACGCCCAAATTTGGGAAGAATACCGGGAACCAAGCCAACAAGGCCATTTTTGAGTTCGCGGCAGGGCCACCAGCCCAGCCAAGATAGGACATAGGCGTAGATACGCTAACTCAGAAATTCGCGAGGATGTCCCTCTCGACACGTACCGCCACACAAGGGAAGGAGTCTACCGTGGCCATAGGCCAGAAATCTGTCAGACTACCCTCCAATGACTTGCTCAAGCGCTCACAATTACACGATCCTTACCGCCAGTTCAGAGGGCGATTTCGCCAGCACGGAAGTGGACACCAACATGTGCACCCCCAGTGCAAAGACATACAGGGGGATTGCCAGCAGTTCATCAGCATGTAACACACACGCCTGCAAGCACTATCCTGCCTCCGAAACCAAGTACACGGGGTTTAAGGGAAATTTTACCGCCCACCCCACGCGGCCAGGCAGACAGGAGGGTATACACGCGCACAGACACTAATAGAATAGCGCGGAGCCAACACAGCCCTTCAGGCGCCAGCATACCTACGCCTATTATCAGGCCCTACGGGGAACGTAGGCTTAGGCCTGCTTTACTTAAAACACCCCTGAAAGATAGTAAAGAAGCACCTCAATGGGAACCTGAGGCCTATGCCCTCATAACAGGGCGCAGTAATTCGCCCCGGCGGGCGAGGGCGTGCGCACAATAGTGAAATTCACTCACCGCACAAGCCCATGGATAAATGTTCCCAGGACAAAACACACAGAATTTTCCACATAAAATGCTGAAACGCTCCCAAGATCCTCACGGGGGCGCGTACACACAATTAACACAAAAAGACAAGTTCCACCCCTGTAGAGGGTAAACACACAAAAACACATGCACAAAACTGTACAATTTGCATGCGTATATATATATATATATATATATATATATATATATATATATATATAATCCATAAGTGTACGTTATTTCTTACACTGCCCATAGCAGGAATTTTTTTATCCCCCATAACAGCGCTCAAACTAAGCATAAATACCATGAAATAACACTCACAGTTCAGGGGAAAATACTATAATATATTTTTGAGGTCACACAGTAAAACATAGTTACCATAAAAAGAGTCAATAACACTAACAAAACTGTCACAGAGGCACAGGCCCAAAAGGCAACAGGAATGATCATCCTGAATAAAGACGGTCTCAAACCCGCGACCTTCTGAATACCAGGAACGCAAGGTCGGGTAACTATCCGATTGGAGGATACAGCAATAAGGAACAGTCACGCTAACAGGGATTAATATGCATAAAATAATAATACCGCCTCCGACATCTAGTAACCAGACACGCGACTAGAAGCCCGGAGATACACGTACATAAATACATCACCTACTCACAGAGACATATCAAGAGCAGGAACATATTCGCGCCAGGTCTACAATAACACAAAATTTGGGGACACAATATATATGAACAGAGGTAGGGTTTTTTACATGACGAGGAACCAAAGGCACACCATGTATAATCACAATAGAAAAGCGTGTCAGAACACTCACGCACATTTGCCCAACACATGCGATAAGCAGACCGCTACACTAGCAGCAGGTACGTCCCACGCCATTGAAACTTGACACTATCGCCAGTCAGCGATAAGACATAAATGGACATGCGACATTCGCAAGTACCAGACAGGCTAGGAGCGCTCTCGCCATGGCAGTATTATACACAATCATTCACGCCATTTCCAAAGCCGGATAACTCCCGAAATTAAAGTACGAGGGACGTTCCGAATTACACAAAACACTCACGCTAATGTACATTTTCGCACGCGTATTTCAAACATACAATACACGCCATGGTACATAGAACACAGAAATTGTGGTCCCGAGGCATTAGCCCAAGGCATACGCGCACGCACAGAACAGATACCATACCTTTGTGGGTTGCGTCAAGCCTGCATGCCCGTACCAAACATATTACATACATAATAGACGGTCTACAGCCTCCAGCAGCTTAGGCTACCGAAAGGTATAAGGTATGCATCAGGGCCTAACACATTCAACGCACAGAAACACGATACAAACGTGCCAAAAAGGAAGCTAGCCATCGGCATTTTTGGCGCGACAACACAATTAAAGGCCACACTAGGGACGCACAAAATCCCAACAGACAACGCAGACATGAAACACGGAGCGCTACACGGGACCACGGGTCCGAATACCCAACAAAACCGGACGCCGTGAAAACCAAAACTGTCGACCGACGAAAGATCAGTTAAATCCAACACACAGGTTTTTCAACATGGAAAGTCAGAAAACTCAGCCAGCGCGACTAGACACCAGTTAGACTCATTTACAGGAGAAAATTCACTCCCACCTAGACGGAAACTGGCCAAAATTAAGGCAATTCGCAGGTACGTTAAAATTAAACCAGGAATATGGACACGGGGACAGACAATCACACGGGCGGCATCGCACAGACAGCATGACTACGCAATCCCATACAGAAAAACCATAGGGTCCCATATAGACACTGTGCCCCATAGATCATAACTAAGAGTGAAGATAGGCATAAGAAAGTTTTATACGAATATGAATGACATATTATTACTGTGTACGCGCTTTAAACATACACTAGGGAGAGCAGATGAATTGTACAAATGCCACACACAAGCACATAAACGATTGAGCAACACAATCATGAACACAGGAAGGTTCTTTAACATACAGGAACGTAGGTTCGTTCTAAGGTACTCGCTATAATAAGCCTACCTAGGGCATAAGCGACCCCGGGACTGCCAATAGGGGACGTACCGGGAACGCCAAGCCTCTACGGAGACCACAAGACACTTTTTGTTGGACCATAGCGCCCGACATCTGAATACAGGGGACGCCACGGGCACAGACAAACGCCCACGCACAGTAGGTAACACCACATTTCTACGGCCAAAATCATGGCAATTTGGATTACCCCGGACATAAAATGATAGGGCAAGACACAATGGGGAACGAATCGCGAAATCAAATTCCCAAACAAGCTTGTAAGCGGAAGAAAGGTGACATGGTAGCACCTTGGCCTTACAAGAATGAAAACACATGTCAACATACAGACAGTGGCGAAAGTCACGTTTCGTTAGCCTTCATACATAACATTAAAGACTTTCTGTATACAACGACACAAAACAAATACGCAAAAAAACACTGCGTTGCAAATAAGCGAATTCCAGCGGGTTGCAACACACTGTTGCCGGTAGGCATTCTTGTCATAACAAGACGTGACAATGACATGCAGACATGATGACACTAGCACAAAAACAATAACAATAACGACATACAGTAACACGGATGTTGATACAGAAAGGAGAGCGCCATTACAATAGGCTCTGCATCCAATGGTACGCAAATACTGTGGGCCGGATTAATCTCGGGAATACAGGCTACCATACGCCTACCATTACCGACACTAGGAACATGTCTACAAGGGTGATAACACGCAACACGCGGAACCTGACAATTAGCCACGCGACACGAGATAAAGCCTTCTCCGATAACATCCCACGCGCCAGCAGACGTCAGCTATAGGCGACCTCACACACACACAGGCACGCTAATTACAGCCACGGCCACTTCCTTCATACACGCGCCCAACACTCGGGGCGGATACAGACAGATTCCAGGAGGGAACCCCCCCCCCCTAATAATTTCTTTTCTTGTTTTTTTTATCTCTAAAAATCATTACAGGCGATCAGGCTATGCCAATTTATACTTACAATCACATGCTACCCCAACGTCATGAACAAGAGACCAGGTTAGGCCGTGACGTCACAGCGTCACCGCACTTAAACATCCTAAGGGCAGCCCGAGGGCAGTGCCTACAGACACAAACATTCTCACACAACATAGGTATCACAGACCCACAGGCACTCCACAGACTGGTATTTTAGAAGACAGTAGGTGCTTTATGGCATCTCAACTTAGCCAGCGTACATCCCAAGGAGCAGGTAGTGAACACATAGTGACTAAGAGATGATGACACACCACAACGGGAGTAGAGATGGATAATGCCATCAGGATGGCCATGGTACCAACTACGGGCTACCATCCCAGCACCCTTCTTCCTACATACCCTGTCACCTACAACACTATCCAACACAGACATACAGATACGTAAAAACAGCTACACTACATTTCAAAATATACATCGGGGTTGATAGATTTCATGCGTCTAATAAATTAAGGTATGCTACACCTTGGCCCCAAACGCCCACACCTGAGTATTAGGGGTGAGTCGGAAACCAATATCAAGCGGCAATGCACATCTCTGTGTAGAGAGATGAGGCCACACTTATACTAACAAGTATTTTATTAAATAATCCAGCATGCAAGGGACATAAACTTATCGTATCCCAGCACAGGCCTTATCCTCAAGTGAGAGCGGACACGCCTCACATCCATCCAAATGCATGAAATATCCTATCCACACACCAGGGATTGTATTATTATTACACCCGCATGACATTTTTAAATTTTGCACACCTGGGAAAAACCCACCCCATCCACTCACAGTAAATACCTCCTAACAGCATCATCGGCTCCCGGCCACCATAAACATGGAGTCCAACGATGAACGACCCCCTCCTACCACGCTCTAACCACATTCAGCAAATAACACCCCCGGATCCTAATAACAAGGGACCAAACACCCTACAAACCTACTAACAAGGAAAGTACCAAGGCATCAACGCTGGAAATCCGACACGGCAATGACAAGCCTAAAGTAGCCACTGCATTTCGAAGATTCTACAACCCCAGAACACTAAAAAAACATAATTACATGGTACACACAAACATATTCACATATCACACTTATTTTTTTAAAGGAATCTGACATCACACTAGATGGTGATGAGAAGGTAAATGGAGGGCATAATCGCCACGAAAGAATAGAGTTGGAGAAGGCGGTAATGAGGCCTGACCCAGTTTAATGACTAACAGACGAAAGGTCGAAGCAACGATGACTTAGAGCGGGCAAACATCGAGATCTCGGGTGTGCCCATCATGCCCCCGTGTCGGAGAAGGTAATACCCTATATGCGCTATGGTCATCGAAGCCAAACCTGCAGGGGAGACTTTTGACGGATAGTAGGAGAATTAGCCAGCTCCACACTAGACTCAGGAGACGAACCTAGAGACGACCACATTAGGACTAGACTCTTAGCTAGTTGTAATATAGGTAGCGTTCCTATGGCGGGGAGCGAGTCTTCCATTCGAGGAAGAGAAGATGGTGTGCCAAGGGACCAGCGGGACAACCCCTGGCCACGCAAGACCTCATCCGGAAATGGGGCGAAGAGGATTCCCGGACGCTAAATTCCCGGATGATATTATTTTATCGGATGATTTTTCCCGAACGAAGTCCCGTGCCCACATAAATGGATGACAGCGAGTCTCCAGAGCTTAAATGGTGACGCAGCGAGCGGCCAGAGATGTAAATGAGGAATGCGGCGGGCACCTCACAGCGGCCTGGGCCACTGATTGATAAATATGAAATGGCGAATAATGCCAGTATCAGCATGTACATTTATCAACCAGAATGCCAACACAGGCACGTATAAGATCAACGGAAAGGATATCCGCGCGAGGCGTTTGCTTCTAAGCAACGCAAGTGCACAGGCCTATATTAATTACTAAGAGGGGGAAGTCGACAGTTAGTTTAAGAGGAGGGAATACGGGCCCCTGCTGGGTTCCGGTCCCAGCAGCAGGTCACAAGGGCCCCCGGAAGGGAAACCGACCGGGACGAGCCTCCGATCAAAATTTTAGTATATAAGATACAGTTCCATTTAAAAGGCAACTTAGATTTAAGCAAATTTAATAAGCACTGTTGTAAAACAGCAGCTACAGCACATTTCGGCACTAGACTAAGGACCATTTCGGCTTGTAAATACAAAATATTTTTCCACTTAAGTATTAATTAATATAACTTAGGTTAAACACTTTTTAATTAAGATAGAGCGTTCGGCACCTGGCAACTAAAACCGTTACCAGGGTAAGACCGACAACACGTTGAGGAAACACGCGTATGCGACGCGAACGCGACATATGGCGTTCGGCACCTTATAGGGTAAGTCCGAGCAACATTCAACGGCACATTAATGTGAACGCGGCATATATACGCGAAACGTCCGAAGCGATATCGCCGGTACAGCAACCGAAGTTTACCGACCACATGTGCTTAATTTACATGCCTTTTCTTTCAGCAAGGAGCTCCACCACTGCAGCATCGTGGGAGCACAAATGACCATGGTAAAGGTAAGGTGGACCACCGACGTCACATACACACTTCACACAATGAGTACACACTGGGGAGACACACAAATACACACATACACAAAGAGTAGAAACTAGTAGCATGATAGAATACGGCCACCTTAGACTAAGTTAGATTTAGTGGCGCCATATATTAAGATCTATGAACAATACCAGAGATAAAGGGTATTCTGATAAATGCATGTAATCCACCTCTGCAGATTCACCAAGAGCCAACACGGGTGCGCACGATGGCGCATGAATAGCACTAATATATGTCATTTCTTTTTTCAGAAAAAGCAGACATATATGCATTCACCCCTTGTAAATATAGCCCCCAAACACACATACCCTACACTAAATTATGCCACACACAAATACACTGCTCCTAAACTATTTCAGTCGTGCCCTCAAGGCGACGGCGCCGCCGTCGGCAACGTCAAGTGACCGTGGGGCACCGAGCGATGCTGACGCAACCACACACAAAGAACGCTTAAATGATGAGCGGAAAACGATAGCCAGGAGAGACGCAGCCTTGTGAGCGTCTGTCCTAGCCATCAAGGTGAATTTTTCCTACCCACGGGGAGAAACTCACGAGGGTATAACGGTTGAACGGTTTAGCCATTAAACCGCAGGTACAGGTGAAAGAAATGAAGGTTGAAAGGTACGTACGAATCGGCGGATAATAGGAGAAAGTATGAGACAGGCCAGATGAAAGCAACAGAGAAAGGTACCGAGCTCGTAAATGATAAGGTTTATTATTAGAACAATGATTTTCGTCACTATTGTTATTATTATTATTAATATTGTTAGCACTACTATGCATCATGATAAAATGTGAACATGAATTTACTATTGCCACACATAGACACTGAACACGTTTATACACACTTTTGTCTCTTTCCTTTCTATTCTACTAACGATAAAATTTGTGAAGGTGTCCCGTTTCATCCCAACAACAATAAACCATTCTGATATACCTTTAACTTATACCCTGGGGCACCTGTTTTTCTATTTTCTTCCATCTTTTATACTTTATAGACACAAGGTACGTGCAGGGAGCATTTTTTTTTCACACAGCGTCGGACGACACAACCACCCGTCCGACCATGTTTTCTTTTCCTTCCTGCATAGCACCAATACACATATATCTATGTTTTTTCTTTTCGTTGACAGCAATAACATCAAGAACATGTATTTTTCTGTATTTTTACTTTCAATGACAACTTTCATAACGATTAATTTTAGATGAACAATGAATTATGCTTATACCCATAACCCACCCCCTCTGAGCACACGCTAAACTCACATCACCACCAGGATAACAGGACATCGATACACCTACACGACACCGACACTGATGAAGATGAAGAAGAGGGACAAGAAGAAAACGAGGAAACATCATTAAAACGACACGCCCACTCTTATTTCCCGTTCGCGAGGACGCGAACAAACGACGAAGGGGACTTGTACAGCCCGGGGGCAGTACCCCCTGAGACCCACCCCGCCATCTTTTACCAAAACTACCCGCATAGGCAGACCATAAGCCTCATGCATTTCTTCAGACACAGGCGGGCCCGGCATACTGCTGACGGCCACGCTTACGAAATATAAACATAAACACGGTAAATGGAGCGACAGCTATGAGGAAATGCTGACCAGGCAGTGGGGGAAGGCCTTAAAGCCTAGGCCCGGAGGAACCCCATCATCTGTTCTGTTCTGTTCTGTTCTGTTCTTGGCCAGCGGCCTTGCCCGACGAGGTCCGTTCCAGCTCTTCATCCGGTGAGATCTAGCTGTGCTCAGAGTCCTTTATCTTTGTAAACACTTACCCTGAACAACTGTACACTTTACAAATTGTACTACATTTCATATTTTGTTTAAACTCCCCAAGAGGGACATCACATCACATCTACTGGCCAATAAACACATGGTCAGTAAGCATACACGTTTATTACTGATCACACTCCATTTTACATCCTTATACCCAACCTGACCTTAGTCATAATTGTCCCTGACCGTAGAGGCCAGTAATTGCATCGTCAGGTTCTATTGTACTCGAGCACGCGACTCGACTGCAGAGTGCCGAGTCACTGACTCTGCACATTCGCTGAATTGCTCACTCTACTCAATTAGCAGGCTAGATTAGCAGCCTGCACTTAGACATTCATCCCCTAGCAGGTAATTACATCCTGCAGAGACGCCCCCCAACAGATTAAGCACTCACACCAACACACTACACTGGTAGTCTCTCCCAATCACGGGAAACTACCCTCATTCGGAAGCAGTCCTCAAAATTAGCACACCTACACTAGCCTGTTTATCCCACCCCCAACCAAGGGATAAAACAGTATGTACATGTATAGACATATACTTTGCTTACATGTATAGACAGGTGATGCAGTGGTGTAAAATATTAGCCAATGTTTACGCTTATGAATAACTTCAAAGATGGTGACGTCTTAAGTTTAAGCTTAT
This sequence comes from Meconema thalassinum, assembly GCA_946902985.2. Taxonomy (NCBI): domain Eukaryota; kingdom Metazoa; phylum Arthropoda; class Insecta; order Orthoptera; family Tettigoniidae; genus Meconema; species Meconema thalassinum. Next base: position 1,756,709,980 of record OX336388.2, on the reverse strand, counting down.
GCGCGCGCTACTGTTCATATAACTAACTTATTATGTATTGTCCTATATATAACTTATGATGTAAACGGCCGTTCTAAGCCTAGCTTATAATTATGTGGCCACGCTAATTTTAAGTGGTAAGCTTTCCTGCTGTGGGTAGGTAAGCTCTTATACAACCGTGAGAGGCGTCATTTACAGATTATGCCGTGTCTCACCGCTGTGTGTCACGCCTCAAGTGTGGCGTGGTTATTATGTGTTTGTAGGGTGAAGTATATTTGAAGAAGTATTAGTGTAATGTCGACGCCCTACAAGTGTCAGACAATATTGTAGCGATGTCCTCTTGGCATACTGAAAAAGAAAGACAGTGTAAACTAAAAGTTTGATGTCCTGCTCAGACCTGGGGCTCGTGCTTCCTAGGTAGAAAAAAATCGTACTTCCTGGCCACAGAACTCGAGTGAGGGGGCAGTGGGGGTCCTAACGAGTAGCCTATATTCCTGGTGACGTCATCCAAGATGGCGGCCATGACGTCACCATGACGTCACACAAGATGGCGACCATGATGTCACCATGACGTCACATGGTCATGACCTCGTACAAGATGGTGACCATGACGTCACAAGATGACGACTATAGCTTAACGCATAGCCTACCTTCCTGGTGACGTCACATACTAACCCGCCATACATTCAGAGGCAAAGCCGATATCCCCCGAACACATGATCGGATTTTAACGAATGAGGTGTCGTTGAACTCGGGCTAACACCCCCTTTCCAAAATTCTAAAATGTTGATGCATAGCCTACTTTCCAGGTGACGTCACATACTGACCTGGCAAAGCCGGTATCTCCCGAACGCATGATCGGATTTTGACGAATGAGGTGTCGTTGAACTCAGGCTAACACCCCCTTTCCAAAATTCCAAAATGTTGATGCATAGCCTACATTCCAGGTAACGTCACATACTGACGTGGCAAAGCTGATATCTCCCGAATGCATGATCAGATTTCGACGAATGAGAAGTCGTTGAAATCGGGTTGACACCTCCTTTCCAAAATTCCAAAATGTTGACCCATAGCCTACTTTCCTGGTGACGTCACATACTGAACCCATTAGTATTGCAGTGTTTATATGCAAGAAATCTTGATCAAGGGGTCGCGCTCAGTTCATAGTGTGATGTTTACGTTCGCCAAACAACATGCTCTACTGAGGCAAGGGTCATAGGATTAAAACTATAATTAAGAAAGGAAGTGACAAGACGTAAAATAATAATATAATTTAATGACTATTAGTGCAAAAAATGAATATAGACAACAACAATAATAATATTCCTCCCTGAATCTTCCCATGACAGAAATATCTATCAACGTTGAGGAGTCAGACGGATCTCCCCCTCATAAAAATGTGGATCCAAGTTCCACTAACTTGCATTGGGATTTTATGTACGCGTAATGACTAACTACGAGGGATGAGTACTTGGATGACTGTTCGTTTACATCGGGTAACAGCCACGATGCTTACGAACAATCATCTCGTAAATCAACGTTTACGGATATGGGACACAACACTAATAAAAACCCTTAAAAATTAATGCTGACACACAATCTAAAATCTAATATTTACAGGAATCTCCCTCGAGACCCTCCTTCAGTGCGATGACGCATCTGACAAATGAGCTGCCAACACGGCAAATTGCTCAATACACAAACAAGGAAAAACAGCATCGCACGTGACTGCACGGGTCACTGATACGGAACATAAACATGGAATGAAACCAACAACAACAAAAGCCTCACCGGCTGAGATTACCTTATATGAACAAAAATGCACGTTAAGCTAACGCTTCGGAGATTATAGTGATTCGTAGGCAACTCCCATTTAATTAAACAATTTTTATCATTGATCAGTTCTTATTTCTGTATTTCAAGTAATTTTACGGAGCCAACAAGCACTCCACTAATGACCTTGATGCAATCCTTTCAGCCCGCCTTGTGAAAACAGCTTCCCCCTACCACAACTCTTGTCATCGTCCAACTCCAGTGTGTAAAAATAACTTGACCAACTGTCTCGTTATCTCGTAGAATCAACAGCAACAAATCTCAACCACATAAACATATGGTAAGACATTAATCGATATAGCCACATATGTCCTCGCAAGGTAACCATATGGACTCGGCACCAAGCTGACAGAAATCAGTCTACGCTGAAATTCCCGCTTGTAATGACCAATAAAATACACACACACACACTACTGGGAATGACATAACACATTTTTCACACAGGTCGGTTGAATCAGAAGCTCACAATCTATTTAAAAATATTAAAACCTACGAGAGAGCTGACTGCTCTTCGCCACAACACATATTGCTCCAACGGCAATAAACTCACTGAATCTGATCAATAATAAACATTACAATGATTAATTTACCCTCCAATCTACTGTAAGATTATATTAATTCAGTCCTACTTCTGAAACACAATATATCTCCGAGAGACGCTTCTTAACCGCATTACGTAAACATATGTGAACACGGTCGTCCACATAGCCACGTTAGTTAAAAAAACAAACAAGAAATTACGACTAAGAAAATTTGTGCGAGCTGTTTCCATGCAAAAGGTGTGTCAGACCAAAACTAAATACACTACGTTAATCAACACAAGCAAGATATTTACAAACAAAATATGTCCCATATACCATAAGTTAACTTGTCAGATAATAAGAATATTATTCAGTACTCATCCTCGGCCAGTCACCGTCAGCGAACATCTGCTGCCATCTCCCTACTTAATGCTGCTTAGCTCGTCTCAAACATCTCGATGGAGTGTTGACAGTTCCAAACTTCTTCCAGGACAAGCGATGTCATCTCTCGTGCTGATGCAAAAAGTTATAGATTATTACACACTCGATATCTGACTACTAAATTCACGGTTTTAGGTACTTCTTTCCCCAGAACAGTCTGTTGGCGAATTGTCGAGGATACTGTCCCTACAAAATAGTACTGTGACTATCTATCACACTGAATTTAACACACATTTGTATTAATAAAAATCTGTGTCCTCATGACACGCAAAGTACAAGTGCCTACGCGCAAAATGTAGTAATAACCTGTGTCTTCCGACACACAAAATGTAATATAACCTACGTCCTCAGACGCACAAAATGTAATAATAATGTCTTGGCTCTTCACGCCACTTATAAATGAACTGGCCCTAGGTATCGATAGAGGAGGAAATTATATAAAAATTTCTCAAAATAATAGTGGTACAGGAATGAAACAAATATCACTGAACTCGTAAAATTGCGCAGGTCAAGAATATGCCCATTAATTCTAGAATCGATCGTAGAGATGTTGTCTAGCCGATCTCCCGCGTTAATGCTCGCTATCGCGTGCCCAAGCTAGACTTGGCGCGTTCGTAAGCATTCATCTCCCATTGGTTCCACTTTTTCAATATGTTCGCGGTTTTTATCAGACCTCGGCCTCGTAGGAGTGTCCAGTAGTACCATCAGCCACTCACGTTACTGCATTATATTTTTTCTAGGCACGAATAGTACAATGAACATGCCATAAGCGTGTCTCACCACGCGTCCCTTCTATTTTGAGGTAGCCACCACCTGTCCTTCTGAAACATAGCTAGGCTCTTTCATTTCACAATCCTTAAGTATTTAGCCTAGTGTCAAACTGCTGCAAGTATGTCCCCGCTGTCTCCAACAAATGCTTGAAGTTTCCTCATCTTCGTCTGGCTATTTCATGACGCTGGTGGAAATATTAATTAATTGTAGAAATAAAACATCGAATCATTTATCCATCAGAGGATAAAGGGTTCACAACTCCTCCAGTCACAAAATTTCGAACTAAGGATAAAGTCGATAATTTTTAAAAGACTTCCGTAGGCCAATTTGTTTTATTTCAGAATCACCCCTTTTCTATTACTTGGTCTAGCCGCTCCTGTCTTGAATGGCATTTACTCGTTTTATTTCCTGCTTGGACCTCACCCTTTCAGCTGCTTTCGTGACGCGCTGATGCCTTAGGCAACACTCTGCCCGTCACCATCTCCATTTCCTCGTTCACGTGCCATACTCAACTGCCCCCTGTCCACTTGGTCGATATTGGACGTCCATATATTTAAACTGCATCATTATTTCGGCGCTCCCATGGCTCACTTCTTCGATACGTTTTTAAATTGGCTGCATTGTAGACCGACATTGTTCCTGTGCTTAACTCTTTCACTCTGTATGCATTATTTCCTAGGTTTCTTACAATAGAATAGGGTCCTATGAACTTTTCACAGAATTTGCTGAAGATCTTCTTCTCTGGATCCGATGTAGCGGGTCGTTTCACCAAAACGAGCTGGTTGATTTCTAGATCACGGTGAAATCTCTTATTTCTCAGTCGCCGTAATCTGCGATCTGCTTGTTTTCTCATGTAGGCTCTCGTTCTCTCTATTCGCAGGTCAGGTGCTATCATGGGATCTTGTGGGCAGTTAATGATGCTTTTCCACGTTCTCACTGGATACTCGTTTTTGTGTAAGACCATAGGGATCTGTCCTGTTGACTCGTGCCTGGTAGAATTCATACATGTCTCTACATCCTTAATTTTATCCACCCACTTATGATGTTCTTTGGGAATGAAGATTCTCAAGTATGATGTTACACATTTTATTGCTCGCTCACTTGGATTAGCTTGGGCATGTCGGATACTGCTTAAAACGTGTTTTATACCCATGTCCTCCATACCTTTCTTGAATTCGGCGCTTGTAAAATAGCTGCCATGGTCTGACAATATAAATTCTGGTTTTCCAAGGATTTGAATAACTCTATTTCGAATACGACTGAGTACTTGTTTCGATGTAGTTTTCTGAATGGGGCATAATACGACAAACTTAGAAAACACATCAATGCACACTAGCAAGTGACGGCAACCTCGCCTACCTTTCGGGATTGGGCCGAAACAGTCCAGGGCCACTAGCTAGCAGGGTTTCTGAGGTAGCAATGGTCTAGGATACTGCCTCATTAAATAGTTATTGGGCTTTGTCCTCTGACAAGGATCACAAGTCGTAATGACGTCACATATAGTTGTTCTCATACGTGGCCATGTAAATGCCTCTCCTATTGTCGCTTCGCACTTGTCTACTCCGACGTGTCCGTAACTTTCGCGAGTATGCCATGTCAATCCTCGCTGTAAAGATGCAGGTACAAGTTTGCGTAACTTGGTGTGGTCATTATCTACCCATTTGTGCAGCAAATTGTTGACATAAACATATGTTCCTTCTTTTGCTTTCGCTTCTCGAAATGCAGGTGTTCCTGTAGGTAGCTGCTTTCTAAAGTATTGAATTAATAGCATCATCCATGGTTCCACTTCCTGTTCTTGCTGTATCTCACGTAACTCCTCCAAGAATTCCCGGTCCTTCGGTGTTAACTCCAAGTGTTGTACCATCGCTGTTTCTTCAACATCAGGCTCTGGGTTCCTGCTGAGTGCATCCGGGATCACGTTCATCTTCCCTGGGCAATGTTCAATCTCAATGCTAAACTGCTGAATATATATATATAGACCAACGTGTCACACGTTCGCTTGCCATCGACGTCTTAAACAAGAATGTTAGTGCCTTGTGATCAGTCCTGACAACAATGGGGTAGCCATAAATTATCCGTTTCCATTGTTGAAGCGCATGAAGGATGGTCAACAGCTCTAGTTCCGTTACAGTATAATTGCGCTCGTGCTTACGAAATTTTCGGCTGACAAATGCCAAATATGTTTTATGTTGCAGGTTAGCTGGATCTTCTTGGTAGAGCATGGCACCTATACCAATTAGTGAAGCATCCGCTTGGATTATAAATTTGTGCTTGAAATCTGGATATCCTAACTTAATGCACTTTTCCAGTAGCTGTTTTGTTGCTTGGAACGCCTTCTCGCATTCCGCATTCCACAACCATTTATTATTCTTTTTTAGCATTTCCTGCATTGGAGCTACAGTCTCCGTGTAACCTGGACAGTTTTCTTTAAAGAATCCCGTTACGCCTAAGAAAGCCCGAATGTGCTTGACTCTCGTTGGTGAAGGGAAATTCTTTATCGCTTCGATCTTAGCTGGGTTTGGCTTCACTCCCTCCTTGTCAATGATGTGACACAAATATAAGATCTCGTTCTTGAAGAAATGCGATTTCTTCAGGTTTACTTTGAAATTTGATGCATTAAGGTTGCCTAATACTTTATCTAAATTTTCCATGTGAATTTCAATGTTGTCGGATGCCAGCAGAATGTCATCAATGCAGCGCACCGTCATCTCCTTAACTTGCTCGGTTAGATTCCGATCCAGGGCTCGGATTAAAGCACAGCCCGCTGTTTTGACTCCGAAGGGCATTCGGACGAAGCAGAACGTTTGGTTATCGAATAAGAAGCCAGTTAGAAGCTGTGACTTCTCATCCAATTCAATATGGTGGAAACTGGACGTCAAATCAACTGATGAATAAATGCTCTTGTTCTTAAAGCCTTTTAGTACGTCTCTGATAATTGGCGCTCTGTCATACTCAGGAAAAATGAGTCTCATGTTGAGATTTCTGGCATCTAAACAAAGTCTAATAGATCCATTTGGTTTTGTGACTGCCAAATCGCATTTAGATAAGGTGTAGGTGTCTTCCTTATCACTCCAGCTTGTAACATCTCATCTATAATGACCTTGACTTGACCACGATATTTTTCCGGAATTGGGTACAATCTACTTTTGAAAGGTGACCAATCCTCGACTTGCATTTATTTTAAATTTAATATTTTCCCAGGTACTGTATCGAATACTGCTTTGTGTTTCCTTAAAATCTCTTCCAATTGTTTTCTATGTTCACCCCCAAGTTGAATGTCATTGAGCCGCTCCTGTAGTAACTCTTCAAATTGTGCAACACTGTCATCTCCTTCTGTTAATAGAGACCATATCTCCTGGGATTCACTCTCCTCATCTAGTTCCACAACAGCTCTTTCTATGATGTTATCTTCTGCCTTTCGTATCTCCTCTTCCATCTCTTCCGATATTGCTTCCAATGCCCAAGAATTTACATCACTTCCGGTAGTGATTTCATCCATATGCAATCCCACGTTCTTCAGTTGATCATACTCTCTAAAACTGACTGTGTTCTTGTGCAAATCTATCACTGCTTGATAGTCACAAATGAAATTTGCACCAAGAATTATATTGAAATTCATCTTTGCCATGATAATGAATGTTTGTCCAAAAGTGTGTTCCAATATGTTCAGCTCTAAGTATGCCTGACGTTTACAAGTGACGGTGCGTTCAGGAATAACACCCCTCACTTTGAGTTGTGGTACGGGAATCACAGGAATATTCTGACTCCGTCCCTACTCTCGAACCAAGGCCTCCGATACCAGACTGATCTGCGACCCCGTATCCAATAAACATCTTATATTAATTCCACCAATCCTCGCGTAAATAATGGGTAACTGCCTAATTTCATCGTTCCGTGGTTTCACCGTCTCCTCCAGGCAATCTTTTAGCAAAGCAATCCATTCTTGTATGTTCGCTACTATCCATCCATCTTCAACTTCCGACTGTTGCGTTTGTAGACTGTCTCCTTTATCCAAATTTAGCATTTTTTTTTAGCTCCGCTGCGACTCCCGTCATCATTTTGTCGCCCACGCTCCTGATATTCCTCTTGTCTCAGTAGACTTCCAGCTTCCTCAGTATGTGTGTCTGGATTCTTCATGTTCCCAATGGCTTTCTCCCATCGTCCTTGCTCTCCACCTTGACTAGCGTGTAATTCCTCTAGGTAATTTTGTGATCATCCCAGTCATTTCGATAATTACGTGCCTCTCCTTGATTTTGATCTCTCCTTCCTTTCCATCTTTGATTCCCATTGTAATTACCGTATCTTCCATAAGGCCTCTCATTTCTTCGATTTTCACGCCATTGTTGATACCCTCTCTGTTGATATCTATTGTTGCCTTGATATGACCTATTGTTATAGTTATTCTCGTTACGCTGGTACGGTCTGTTTTCTACCTCTTCCGGGTTTCGCCTAGGTGTGGATATGCTTGTATTTGTACCCTGCGTTTTAGTGTTCGCCTGTTTTGGTTTGATGACCTCTGTCGTATTTACTAACTCCAGTTGTCTTCCTCCTCTACAATGATTATGAGATGTAGTCTCATCTATCTGGCGTAATATCTGTTCTGCATGTAAGGCCGTAATAACGTTCGCTGCGACTAGTACTTGTTGCACGTTGACTGGTAATTGCCGCGCTATAGTCATCACCAGATCCGCTTCATTTAAAGGGTAATCAAGGTCGCGAAATTTTAGCATTTGCATGTTAAAGAAATCTGAGTATTTCGTTTGCTGGGTAGTTTGGTATTTCCTAGAGTAAAGCTCCATTCTTAAACTCTGTTGTAATGCCGGCGACCAGTACTTGCGCAGAAACGCGATTTTAAATTCTGCCATAGTTTCAAATGTATATTTGAAGCTTAAAAACCATGTAAGGACATTTCCTGATAAAAATCTCTCCATCATCCTTAACCTACGTGCTTCAGGTACCCCAGTGTCATTGTAATGATCTTCAATTTCTTTAATAAAGGCTTTAGGTGTCACCCCTGAATTCTCCGTGTAGTTCTGCGGTTTATAATCGTTCGAGCGAATTACTTGGATAAGTTGTGTGGGTTGATGACCGTCCTGTGGCGTGGAACTCCTTTCAATATTCATGCGAAACCCCTCCGTGTTTGTCGTTAATGGGCTCTCTGTCTGAGTCGGACTTCCTGCTGTGCTCGTCCCGTCCGGGCTATTTGAGTCGTCCTGCTTATTATTCATTGTTCCCGTTTTAAATATCGAGGATTGTTCTATCGACCTCAGTTCAGCTTTAATGATCCTGTCTGTTTGTTCTTTAAGTTTACTCTTAATTTCTTGTTCCAATGCTTGAATACGAGTATGATTTTCGCCTACTGTCTTAAGGATTGTTGATCTTTCCTCTTTAGAATCGATATTCATTTTTCGCCAATCTTTTCTTATTTGCTCCTTAATCGTGCTAACTTTCTCCTCAATCTGGCTTTTAGTGTTATCCTGATTGCTTTCTATCTGGCTCAGCCTTTCGTCGATGGTATTCTTTAATTGATCCTGATCCGCTTCTAGGCTTTTCCATTGCTCCGCTGATTTTATTTCGAGACGGTCCATATCTTTAATTATGCCGGATATATTTTCATCTACCGCTGATAATTGTTGCTGAATGACCTTGCCGCTTTTTTCCATTTCCTTAAATCGTCCTTCCAACTTATCCTGAGCTATCTTGACCTCGCTCGTACTCATAGTGCATGCTAGTTCAATTTGCTCTAATTTACCTAACACCGTTTCATCCAGAATGCTAAGTTTTTGATCAAATATAATTTCCATTTTCTTAATCTGATCTAATTGTTTTTCATTGTTTTTACTAACATCTAGGGCCAGCAATACCATCTGTTGATTAGTGTGATCCTCCATCTCTGCGGTTAACGCCTCTAACTGCGAATTTATAGTGTCATTGATTTCACTTTTTAATAATCTAGCTTGTTCCGCCTGATATTCATTTTGTTCAATCCTACTGTTGTTTAATTGTGTCCGCAATGATTCACTTTGTTCAGATAGTTTTGTGTTTAGTGATTCACTTTGTTCGGATAGTTTAGTTTTTAGTGATTCACTCTGCTCAGACAATTTGTTTATAGACTCACTTTGTTCTAACATACTATTGTTTATTTGTTCAGATAATTTCGCGTTTAATGATTCGCTCTGTTCTGATAGTTTAGTGTTTAATGATTCACTCTGTTCAGATAGTTTAGTGTTTAATGATTCACTCTGTTCAGATAGTTTAGTGTTTAATGATTCACTCTGTTCCACCAATTTGGTGTCCAACAATTCCTGTGTCCTCCTAGCCGCATTTTCAATGATTTCTTGAATCTGTTCTACTGTTGCCATGTTATACACTTTATATGAGACATTAGGGAAATGGCATAAAGCAATGCCCCCTGACTCACACATACAATCCCCATGCACAATTAATTTCTTTACCCTACTCAGTTCATTTATAATTTACATTTAATCCCACTAGTCAATCGCATCTCTGAGTGGTTCTAATTTTTTACTCAATTTAATTTAAACCCAAACACATATTCAGTCATTAAATTGTTATCCTGATCTGATATTAACACTGACTAATTAACAAAGTATTAATTGTCATTTAAGGCTACCAGCCTCCTAACATTTTCATGAGTTTGACTTTCTAAACAAATCTAGTTTTAACTTTAATCATTGGGCGCCCGATATCACGTATATTATTTTTACTTTAATTCAATAGACAAAAAAAACGTGAACCGTATTTTACATTGCAAACTCCTTATGTTAATTTATATTTCACACAGTTGGCGGTATCCTCTTCGTCTCAATTACTTTTAATAAAATATCACTTTCCGGTGATTAAAATACTGTCATATATGCCTCCACTTGTGGCATGTCAGTTTTACTCAAATACGCCAACTAAATGCGTTCCAGCAGCGAACCAGCAACAAAAATACACCTTCATTGTTGCGTCAGTTTGTAAACCCAACTACGCTTACATTGACATGTGCAATTTCTTTGCCGCTACACCACAGTGAACCACCCCACGCTTGGCCGCGCCAGTTTACCTCCTATGGACCCTTTAGTATTGCAGTGTTTATATGCAAGAAATCTTGATCAAGGGGTCGCGCTCAGTTCATAGTGTGATGTTTACGTTCGCCAAACAACATGCTCTACTGAGGCAAGGGTCATGGATTAAAACTATAATTAAAAAAGGAAGTGACAAGACGTAAAATAATAATATAATTTAATGACTATTAGTGCAAAAAAATGAATATAGACAACAACAATAATAATATTCCTCCCTGAATCTTCCCATGACAGAAATATCTATCAACGTTGAGGAGTCAGACGGATCTCCCCCTCATAAAAATGTGGATCCAAGTTCCACTAACTTGCATTGGGATTTTATGTACGCGTAATGACTAACTACGAGGGATGAGTACTTGAATGACTGTTCGTTTACATCGGGTAACAGCCACGATGCTTACGAACAATCATCTCGTAAATCAACGTTTACGGATATGGGACACAACACTAATAAAAACCCTTAAAAATTAATGCTGACACACAATCTAAAATCTAATATTTACAGGAATCTCCCTCGAGACCCTCCTTCAGTGCGATGACGCATCTGACAAATGAGCTGCCAACACGGCCAATTGCTCAATACACAAACAAGGAAAAGACAGCATCGCACGTGACTGCACGGGTCACTGATACGGAACATAAACATGGAATGAAACCAACAACAACAAAAGCCTCACCGGCTGAGATTACCTTATATGAACAAAAATGCACGTTAAGCTAACGCTTCGGGGATTATAGTGATTCGTAGGCAACTCCCATTTATTTAAACAATTTGTATCATTGATCAGTTCTTATTCTGTATTTCAAGTAATTTTACGGAGCCAACAAGCACTCCACTAATGACCTTGATGCAATCCTTTCAGCCCGCCTTGTGAAAACAGCTTCCCCTACCACAACTCTTGTCATCGTCCAACTCCAGTGTGTAAAAATAACTTGACCAACTGTCTCGTTATCTCGTAGAATCAACAGCAACAAATCTCAACCACATAAACATATGGTAAGACATTAATCGATATAGCCACATATGTCCTCGCAAGGTAACCATATGGACTCGGCACCAAGCTGACAGAAATCAGTCTACGCTGAAATTCCCGCTTGTAATGACCAATAAAATACACACACACACACTACTGGGAATGACATAACACATTTTTCACACAGGTCGGTTGAATCAGAAGCTCACAATCTATTTAAAAATATTAAAACCTACGACAGAGCTGACTGCTCTTCGCCACAACACATATTGCTCCAACGGCAATAAACTCACTGAATCTGATCAATAATAAACATTACAAAGATTAATTTACCCTCCAATCTACTGTATGATTATATTAATTCAGTCCTACTTCTGAAACACAATATATCTCCGAGAGACGCTTCTTAACCGCATTACGTAAACATATGTGAACACGGCCGTCCACATAGCCACGTTAGTTTAAAAAAAACAAGAAATTACGACTAAGAAAATTTGTGCGAGCTGTTTCCATGCAAAAGGTGTGTCAGACCAAAACTAAATACACTACGTTAATCAACACAAGCAAGATATTTACAAACAAAATATGTCCCATATACCATAAGTTAACTTGTCAGATAATAAGAATATTATTCAGTACTCATCCTCGGCCAGTCACCGTCAGCGAACATCTGCTGCCATCTCCCTACTTAATGCTGCTTAGCTCGTCTCAAACATCTCGATGGAGTGTTGACAGTTCCAAACTTCTTCCAGGACAAGCGATGTCATCTCTCGTGCTGATGCAAAAAGTTATAGATTATTACACACTCGATATCTGACTACTAAATTCACCGTTTTAGGTACTTCTTTCCCCAGAACAGTCTGTTGGCGAATTGTCGAGGATACTGTCCCTACAAAATAGTACTGTGACTATCTATCACACTGAATTTAACACACATTTGTATTAATAAAAATCTGTGTCCTCATGACACGCAAATTACAAGTGCCTACGCGCAAAATGTAGTAATAACCTGTGTCTTCCGACACACAAAATGTAATATAACCTACGTCCTCAGACGCACAAAATGTAATAATAATGTCTTGGCTCTTCACGCCACTTATAAATGAACTGGCCCTAGGTATCGATAGAGGGGGAAATTATATAAAAATTTCTCAAAATAATAGTGGTACAGGAATGAAACAAATATCACTGAACTCGTAAAATTGCGCAGGTCAAGAATATGCCCATTAATTCTAGAATCGATCGTAGAGATGTTGTCTAGCCGATCTCCCGCGTTAATGCTCGCTATCGCGTGCCCAAGCTAGACTTGGCGCGTTCGTAAGCATTCATCTCCCATTGGTTCCACTTTTTCAATATGTTCGCGGTTTTTATCAGACCTCGGCCTCGTAGGAGTGTCCAGTAGTACCATCAGCCACTCACGTTACTGCATTATATTTTTTCTAGGCGCGAATAGTACAATGAACATGCCATAAGCGTGTCTCACCACGCGTCCCTTCTATTTTGAGGTATCCACCACCTGTCCTTCTGAAACATAGCTAGGCTCTTTCTTTTCACAATCCTTAAGTATTTAGCCTAGTGTCAAACTGCTGCAGGTATGTCCCCGCTGTCTCCGACAAATGCTTGAAGTTTCCTCATCTTCGTCTGGCTATTTCATGACGCTGGTGGAAATATTAATTAATTGTAGAAATAAAACATCGAATCATTTATCCATCAGAGGGTAAAGGGTTCAATACTAACCTGGAAAAGCTGATATCTCCCGAATGCATGATCGAATTTTGACGAATGAGGTGTCGTTGAACTCGAGCTGACGCCCCCTTTCCACTGGACAACCTATTCCTATCACAAAATGTTGCTTTCCAAGTGCGACATGTGGCAGTTTGAAGGCTAATAGGAAATTAAACGTTGTTTTACATAAACGACATGCCAACGAGTCAACACCATAATGAATTAGCATTTTGTTTTGTTTTTACGCAAGCGCACTTAGTGATTTTGTAAGAGGGCGGGCTTTTTGAAAAATGATTTATAAGAAGGCGTTTTAGTGGTGAGGAGAGAGCTAGATAGTCGCCTACTTTCTTACGAAGTTTGTCGATATCTCACGAACACCTTTTTCCAATATTTTAACGGGTCAGTTTATGACAGAGCGAGGGTTCGTTTTTTCAGATATTTTACTCTCAAAGGAGATCTTTAACGTGTAAACGATGATGGGTTACATGACAAATGTTAATTCTATGATCAGATGAAGAGCAAACAGAACTTGGTTCTATGTTGGTTGAAGCGAGTAGAGATAACAAACTTGCTGGAGAGCAGACTAACAGTACGTGGATGTTATTTGAGCTTATTGGAATGTGCTGACCTGACTCGACTTGACAACAGGTGTAAGATTGTAAATCACTGAGTCAGTAAAAGGTATCGTGCATGTACCGGGTGAGTTAGCCGTGGTGGTTACGGCATGACTGCTGGCAGTCGCTCACATCCGGGAGGCGAGGAGGTTCGATTCCCCCCGCTGGCAACCTTGAAGATGGTCTTCTGTGGTTTCCCATCTTCCTTCCAGGCAAATGCCGGGGTTGGTCCCTAACTATAGGCCACAGCCGCTACCTTCCAACTCCTCGACCTTCCATTCCCACTTTCCTTCCCAACGGTACTTGTAGCTCACCCTTTGGGTGTCCGTCTCGAAGCAGCTACAAAAACTGGCGAGCCGAATATGTCCTCGGACACTCCCGGCACTAAACGCCATACGCTAAAAAATAAAAATAAAATAAAAAATAAATAAAAAATCATGCATGTGTAGGAATGTGCTATTTGATGAATCATGGATTGAGAGGCTTATGCGGTGGCCATGCTTGACAATGTATTAATTGATATTTCATGAATCATGAATCGCAGATGCTTATGCAGTGATTCGTTTATGCTGGGTGAAAGCATGACTGTGATGATTGAAAAAAAAAGACAATTACGAGAATGACCGCAGAGTTACAGTAAACAGATAAGCCAATACAAAAGCCAAGATATAAGCCAACAAAAACGCCAATACATAAGCCAATATTAAAGCCAACACAAAAGCCAACACATGGGGTTAGGTTAGGATAGGTTCTGATGTGTTACATTAAGTTAGGTGAGCTATGTGTAACGTCATAGCCAGTCTTAAACATGTCTTAACTTGTAGAACATGTCACGTGACAAGGTTAAGTTAGGTTATGTTAAATGAGTTGAGGTTAAGTCTTTAAATATTCACAGTCTTTGAGGTAAATTCCAAGACCAAAAAAAATCTACTAAATATATTGACAAAAATAACTGGTCAAATAAACCAATATAAAAGCCAATATATAAGTCAACACAAAAGTCAATACATAAGCCAAAACAAAAGCCAACACAAAAGCCAACAAAAAAGCCAATACAAAAGCCAATACATAAGCCAATACAAAAGCAAACACATGGGGTTAGGTTAGGTTCTGATTCGCTACAATAGGATAGGTGAGCTATGTGTGACGTCATAGCCAGTCTTAAAGCAAGTCTAAACTTGTAGAACATGTCACGTGACAAGGTTAAGTTAGGTTATGTTAAATGAGTTGAGACTAAGTTTTTAAATATTCCCAGTCTTTGAGGTACTTTTAAAATCCAATAAACAATCCACTAATTACATTGCCAAAATTACTTGTCAAATAATCCAATATAAAAGCCGATATATAAGCCAATACAAAAGCCAATACATAAGCCAATATAAAAGCCGATATATAAGCCAATACAAAAGCCAATGCATAAGCCGATACAAAAGCCAACACAAAAGCCAACACATAAGCCAATACTAAAGCTATCACATGGGGTTAGGTTGGGTTATAATATGTTACATTGCTCCAGCCATTGATCCAAGCCGATCTATTGAAGGCCTTGAGGTATTCCTCGGGATCCTGGCCTTCCCCCGTGAACTTTGTGGGGTGGATCATGGGGTATTCTGTGTGCCTGTTCATTTCCTGTTCGTCTGTCTCTCGTTGGCCGTGTAAGGATTCTAATCTGTTAACGCTGTTCGCACTGCTATCGTGTGACAAGGTGTTTGTGTTGTTCTGAGGGGAATTAGCCTCACTCCCCGTGTATGACACGTGGGTTACGTTACCAGGTGGCTCGTCACCTGACATATCGTCACTGATCGATGGTGTGTTGTCGTACTGTGTGGCCTTGACTACTTCCACTGTCCTGTCTAGATCCTGTTTCACTGTTTCCAAAATAGTGTGTATATCGAAGACTGCATCTGTAGTGTGATTGTCTGCCTTAAAAGCGGCTGTATCCAGTAACTGTGTGTTGCGCGCGAGCAGATTATTAGTCTTCTGCTCTGTGATTTGCAGTTGCTGAAGCAATAGGGGGTGGAGTGATGGCAAGTAATCTGCTTCACTAGCGCTAGTTATTGGTGATTCTTGTCCGTGCGCACTGGTCTGGGCCTTGGATCGTGTAAAATGTGCGACTTAAGCTGCCGCCGCAGGGTGTTGAGCGCGGATCTCTGATGCCTTTAATTCGAGTTCTTTAAGGAGTTGTATCGCAGTCTGTTCAGTTATCAAGTCACTGTTCTTAATTTTTAACTTCGGCAGGAGTGGAGTTGTGCTAGCCGACACATGGTGCGCAAAGTCCCTTAGTGTGGTTCTAAACGTGGTCATTTAATTTCCACCGACCTTGCAATATGGGGAGGGTGGGGGTGGGTGTAATAATACAAATCCCCGTGTAATAAAGGGGGGTTGATAAAAAGAAAAATTGTGGGACATATTTTGGGAGAGAAAAAAATTTTAGTCTCGCTTGCTGCTTGAGGTACGGCTCGTTCTACCACGAGGGCTCCTTGTTTGAGTCCTACCCTTATTGTGCATGGTAGCAGCGTCTCCACCAAATATGTTTTAATCCCTTGGTTGGGGGGTTGTTGGGATAAAACACGGTTGTGTCACTGTCCTAATTTAGAAGACTGTTCCTGGGTGAGAGTAGCTTCCCGTAGCTGGGAGAGCTTACTAGTGTAGTGTGTTGGTGTTTAGTGTTTAATCTCTTGGGGGTGTCCCTGCAAGATGCCAGTATCTGCTAGGGGATGGATCTCTGAATGCAGGCTACTATACTGGCCTGCCAGCTGAGCGGAATGAGTAATTCAATGGACGTGCTAAGTCAGCGGCTCGACGCTATGCAGTCGAGTCGCGTGCTGTGAGTACAATGGAGTCTGACAAAGCAATTACTGGCTTCTACGGTCACGGACAATTGTGACGAAGGTCAGGTGGGGTATGAGGATGTGAAGTGGAGTGTAATTAGTAATGCAAGTGTAGCTTACTGATCATGTATTTATTGGTCAGTAGATGTAGATTGGTATGTCCCTCTTGGGGAATTTAGACAAGTATAAAATAAAATGTGTGTGTACAAGTTTGGGGTAGGTGTTCACAAGAATTAAAGGAGTCTGAGCACGAGCTGAATCTCATCTGGTGATAAAACTGGAACAGACGTCGGACAGGGCCGCTGGCGAAGCACAGAGTAGAACAGATAATGGCTCCAGTTTGGACTCCATTCCTATACCTTCCAGCGCTGCTTGGTCAGCATTGCGTAAATGTAGCTGCCCCAGATAGTTGTAAGTGTAAATGTTTGTGTATGTTTTGCAAGCAGTTGGCTAACCTCCTAGGCTTAGGCGGCCGCCGCTTGCTGTGTATAGATAATGTCCTGGTCTTATGGTGTTGCCAGTTGGGGTGGTTTTGGTAAAAGATGGGGGGTGGCTCTCAGGGGGTACTGCACCCCAGGCTGTACAAGTCCCCCTCATCGATTAGTTCGCGTCCCCGCGAACGGGAAGTAGAGTGGGCGTGTCGATGTGATGGTTTCTTCTTGGTTTCTTCTCGTACCTGTTCTTCTTTGTCTTCCGTGTCGGTGTCGTGTAGGTGTAGCGATGTCGTGGTGATGTGAGTTCAGCGTGTGCTCAGAGGGGTAGGTTTTGGGTATACATGTTATACATAGTTAATCTAGAATTGCTCATTTTAAAAGTTGACATTTGAAATAGTAATAATAAAAATACACAAAAAAATACATGACCTTGACATTATATATATATGTTGGTATTATCCAGGGAGGAAAAAAACCATGGCTGGACGGGTGGTTGTGCCGTCCAGCGCTGTGTTGGAGAAAAAAATTGCTCCCTGCAGTGTATTGTGTAAAAGATGGAAGAAAATAGAAAAAACAGGTGCCCCAGGGTATAAGTTAAAGGAATATATATAAAATTGTTTATTGTGTTTGGGGTGAAACGGGACACCTTCACAAATTTTGTCGTTATTAGAATGGAAAGGAAAGAAAAACAGTATAGTCAGCGTTGAATGCTGTGACGTATGTGTAGGTACACACTTGTGTGAGAACATTGTTGTGTGTGCCTTGAATTTACAATTTACAATATATTTTTTTACAATTATGATATAAAGTCTTATTAGTATACCGTTCCGCTCATGAGCCTGATACCTTCTTTATCACTCTCTAGGCCTTCCTTTAGCGCTGTTTTGCTACTCCTTTTCTTTTCGTATGCTACTTCCTCCGTAGCTGCTGTTTAGTGGTCATGCCGCTAATGCATGTATTTACCTATCGTGAATCTTTCCTCGTGGGTAGAAAAAAATCACCTTGGTAGCGAGGGTGGGCGCTTACAATCTTTTCGCTGCCCCTGTCTACCGTGTGTCGCTCCTTAATGAAGCGTTTCTATGTGTATGGTCGCATCAGCACCGCTCGGTGCCCCACGGTCACCTCGCGTAGCTGCCGTCTGGCGTCATCACCTTACTAGTGTGACTGAAAAAGGTGAGAAACAGTGTAGTTGTGTGTGTCATCATTAGTGTATGGTATGTTGGTTTGGGGGTTATATTTACAAGGGGTGAATTCATATATGTCTGCCTTCCTGAAAATTAAATATGTTAGTGTCTTACATGCGCCATCGTGCGCATTCACGTTGGCTCCTTGTGAACCTGCAAGAGATGTAATGGATTACTGTGATCACATACAGTTGTCATATACCCCTCATCTCTGTTTTGCGCATGCCTTTTCATATGCATATGGCGCCATCTAAATCTAACTTAATCTAGGTTTGCCTATGTTAGTCTAGCTTAGCCTATGTATTGTCTAGCTTAGCCTATGTATTGTCGGGCTTACCCTGGTAACGGATTTTGGTCACCAGGTGCCGAGCGTTCTATCTTAATCTTATGTATGCTATGTGTTGTCGGGATTACCCTGGTAACGGATTTTAGTTACCAGGTGCCGAGCGTTCTATCTTAATCTTATTTATGCTATGTGTTGTCGGGCTTACCCTGGTAACGGATTTTGGTTACCAGGTGCCGAACGCCCTTATCTTAATTTTTTTTAATTGACCTAAATTATATTAATTAATACTAAATGAAAAAATATCCTGTATATACATGCCGAGGTGGACCTTAACCTAATGCCGAAATGTGGTATAGCTACTGTTTTGTAACAGTGCTTATTAAATTTGCTTAAAACTAAGTAGCCTTTGAAATGGCACTGTAACTTATACGCTAGAATTTTGATGGAGGCTCGTCCGGTCGATTTCTCTCCCGGGGGCCCTTGTAACCTATTGCTAAGACCGGAACCCAGCAATGGCTCGTAGTCCCCTCCGTCTTAATACTAGTTGTCGACATTACCTTATTAGTAATTAATAAATTAATAGTAATTAATAAAGTCCTGGGCGACTGCGCTGCTAAAGAGCGAACGCCTCGCCCGGCTATCCTGTTTGTCGTTGTTATACTTGCCTCTGTCGGCATTATTCTCCATTTATCATTTGTTTATATATTTACTAGGGCTCCCGTACTGCTCCGCAGCATAATTTTTCAGTATTGGAATTAAAAAATTACGACACTAAGTAATAGTTTATAACATTTATTTTACAATACTTCCTTCCAGACAATGTTCGGTGTGAGTCGACTCTTAGTTTTAAATGATTTTCCTCGGGATAAGGCCATATAGAATATTCCATGGCCTAAAACAGGATCAGGCAAGTATATTCCAACTCGATGAAGCGATTGACCCTGCAATTTGTTGATTGTAAAACAAAACGCTAGTGTAATACGAAATTTCCGTCATTAGAACCAAAGTTATGATTGCTACAATGAGAAAAAAATATTATAAAAATGAGATACAATATCGAATGTTCACTCATAACTTTCCTCAGAATCAGCCGATTTGAATGGTTAAGCGCTCAAGTGATAGCGCTTGATTCACTGAGTGATCTTAGACTAAAACGACCTTCGTAACTCAATTAGAACCGAAGATATGATTACTTCAAAGTTGGAAAAAGTTGAAAAAATCAAATAATTTGAGAAAGGCGTAATTTAAGTGATTTGTAATACTTGATGACAAATCATTGCATGAATAACTTTAATTTAAAAAAAGGATGGAGAAAATCGGCCGGATAGTATGGCCGGACGGACTCGGATAAGTTTTCATCAATATTTTTAATAATATAGATAGCTTCAATGTGAAAAAAAAGTAAAAAAGGTGCAAGAAATCAAATAATTTGATGAAGGCACAAGTTAAGTGATTTGTAATACTTGATATTAAATCCGCACATGAAAAACTTTCATTTAATAGTGGTATGAAGGAAATCGACCGGATATAATGGCCGGACGGACTCGGTTAAGTTTTCATAACTATTTCTAATATTCGCTTCGGCACTCATAACATTCCTCAGAATAAACCAATGTAAATATTTAATACCTCAAAAGATAGACCTTGATCCACTGAGTGATCTTAGAACAAAACGAACAGTGGAACTCAATTAGAACCAAAGATATGATTGCTACAATGAGAAAAACTGTTGAAAAAATGAGATGTAATATCGTATGTCCACTCATAACTTTCCTCAGAACCATCCGATTTGAATGATTAAGAGCTCAAATGATAGCGCGTGATTCACGGGGTGTTCTTCGACTAAAACGACCTTCGTAACTTAATTAGAACCGAAGATATGATTACTTCAAAGTTGGAAAAAATTGGAAAAAGTTGAAAAAATCAAATAATTTGAGAAAGGCGTAATTTAAGTGATTTGTAATACTTGATGACAAATCTGTGCATGAATACCTTTCATTTAAAAAAGGATGAAGAAAATCGGCCGGACAGTATGGCCGGACGGACTCGGATAAATTTTCATCAATATTTTTTATAATATAGATAGCTTCAATGTGAAAAAAAAGTAAAAAAGGTGCAAGAAATCAAATAATTTGAGGAAGATAGAAGTTAAGTGATTTGTAATACTTGATATTAAATCCGTACATGAATAACTTTCAATTAATAGTGGTATGAAGGAAATCGACCGGATAGAATGGCCGGACGGACTCGGTTAAGTTTTCATAATAATATCTAATATTCGCTTCGGCACTCATAACATTCCTCAGAATCAGCCAATGTAAATATTTAATACCTTAAAGGATATAGCTTGATCCACTGAGTTCTCTTAGACCAAAACAAACAGTGTAACGCAATTAGAACCAAAGATATGATTGCTAAAATGAGGAAAACTGTTGAAGAATTGAGATGTAATATCGTATGTCCACTCATAACTTTCCTCAGAATCAGCCGATTTGAATGGTTAAGAGCTCAAATGATAGCGCTTGATTCACTGAGTGTTCTTAGACTAACACGATCTTCGTAACTCAATAAGAACCGAAGATATGATTACTTCAATGTTGGAAAAAGTTGGAAAAAGTTGAAAAAATCAAATAATATGAGAAAAGCGTAATTTAAGTGATTTGTAACACATGATGACATATCTGTGCATGAATACCTTTCATTTAAAAAAGGATGAAGAAAATTGGCCGGATAGTATGGCCGAACGGACTCGGATAAGTTTTCATCAATATTTTTAATAATATAGATTATTGGGTTTGCCCACGAAACCCCTTTTGGCAGCCCGTTGCATACCTATTTAATATCTCTGGCCGCCTGGTGGGTGACCATTTAAGCTCTGGAGACCCGGTGTCATCCATTTATGTGGGCACGGACGCGAATGATCGCATTCATTCCATACGCATTATTCATTATTCATTTATTATCATTTGTTTGTTAGATCACCTTCACCTTGCCTCGCGGGGCAAGGACTTGGCGGATCTAGGGTTGGTCCCACTGAATCCTGAGATCCTTCTTCACTTCACGCGAATGGAAGACTAACTTCCCGCCATAGAAGCTCTACTTAAGTTACATACTAACTAGAAGTCTAGTCCTAATGTGGTCGTTTCTAGGGTCGTCTCCTGAGTCTAGTGTGGAGCTGGCTAATTCTCCCACCAGCCGTCAAAAGTCTCCCCTGCAGGTTTTGGCTTCGATGACCGTAGCACATAGTGGGTGTAACTGTCTTCGACAAGGGGGGTAGGCTAGACGCACCCCTAGATCTTGACGTTTGCCCGCGCCAAGCCATCGATGCTTCATCCTTACGTAATTCCGTCTTTTAGTCTGGGTCAGGATCCGTTGGCGGCTTGCCCCGTCCCTGCCCTTCTGTTTAATCCCTCATCACCATCCAGTGTGATCTAAGACTCCTTTTTTTTTAAATAAGTGTGATTTGTGAAATAAGTGTGTGTGTGTATCATGTAATTATGGAAAAATTTAGTGTTCTGGGGTTGTAGGATCTTCTAAATGCATAGTCTACTTTAGGCCTGTAGTCGACATGTCGGATTTCCAGCGGTAATGCCTTGGTAATTTCCTGGCGGCGTTAGTAGGTTTTTATGGCGTTGGGTCCCTTGTTATTGGGATCCGGGGGTGTTATTTGCTGAATGGGCTTAAAGCGTGGGAGGAGAGGGTTATGCATCGTTGGAATCCATGTTAATGGTGGCCGGGAGCCGATGATGCTGCTAGGAGGTTTCTACAGTGAGTGGATGGGGTAGGTTTTTCCCAAGTGTGCAAAAAAAATTAAAAATCCCATGCAGGTGTAATAATAATAAACCCTGGTAAGTGGTTGGGATATTCCATGCATGGGGATGGATATGAGGCGTATCCGCTCTCATTTGAGGATAAAGTATGGGTCGAGGTATAATAATTCTATGTCCCTTGCATGCGGGATTATTTAGTAAGAAAATACTTGTTGGTGTAAATGCGGCCTCATCTCTTTACATAGAGATGTGCATCAGCTTGATATTGTTTCCGACTCACCCCTAATACTCGGGTGTAGGCATTTGGGACCAGGGTGTAGCATACCCGAATTTGGGTAGACGCATGAAGTCTATCAACCCCGATGTATATTTTGGAATGTAGACTAGCTGTTCTTATGTGTCGGTATGTCTGTGTAGGATAGTGTTGTAAGGGACAGGGTTATGTAGGGAGAAGGGTGCTAGGATGGTAGCCCGTAGTTGGTATCTTGGCCATCCTGATGGTACTATCCATCTCTGCTCCTGTCATTCTCACTTGGTCACTATTTGTTTTCTATCCGCTCCTTGGGATGTGCACTGGTGAAATTGAGATGCCATAAAGCATCTACTATGTTCTAGAATACCAGTCTGTAGAATGCCTGTGGGTCTGGGATACCCACGTTGTGTATAAATGTTTGTGTCTGTGGGCGCCGCCTTCGGGCTGGCCTTTGGGATGGTTAAGTGCGGTGACGCTGTGACGTCACGGCCTAACCTGGTCTCCTATTCATAACGTTAGGGTAGCAAGTGATTATAAGTGTAAGTGGTCATGTTCTGATCGCCTATGATGGTTTTTAAAGATAAAAAAAACAGGAGAAGAGGTTATTAGGGAGGGCTGTTCCCTCATGGACGCTGTCTTTATCCGCCCCTAATTGTTGGGCGCGTGTAGGCAGGAGGTGCCCGTGGCTGTAATTAGCGCGGCTGCGTGTGTGTGTGTGTGGTCGCGTACCGCTACCACACGCTGGCGCGTGGGCCGGTATCGGATAAGTCTTATCGTGTGTCACGTGGCTAATTGCCAGGTGGCGCGTGTAGCTTGTTAACATCCTTGTATACATGCTCCTGTGTTCCTAAGATGAATCCGGCCTATAGTATTTGTACATTACTGGATGCCAGGCCTATTGTGATAGCGCTGAATCCTGTGTCAACTGTATGCTATTATTATTGTTTGTTTTGTATGATAGTATCATCATGGTTGCGTGTCATTGTCACGTCTGGCTATGCTGGGAATGTCTACCGGCAAAAGTGCTGCAATGCACTGGAATTCGCAACTCAGTGTTTTGTTGTGTTTGTTTTTGCGTCCTTGTATACGGAAAGTCTCTGATGTTATGTATGGCGGCTGACGGAACGTCACTTTTGCTATTGTCCGTATGTTGACATTGTTTTGCATTCTGGGAGGGCCAATGTGTTAACCTGTCCTGTTTTCGCTACCAATGTTGTGTGGACATTTCTTCCGCAAGACCTTTGCCTCGTGTAATTATCTATAATTTGTCTCTAGGAAGTCTGTTGCCTATGTTCCGGGTAATCCAAATTTGCCATGATTTCTGGCCGTAGAAATGTGGTGTTACCTGTTTTGTGTCTGTGAGAGTGGCGTCCCCCGTATCTAGGTTTCGGGCGCTATGGTTCAGAGAAAAGTATCTTGTGGTCCCCGTGGAGGCCTAGCATTCTCGGTACGCCCCTATTGGGAGTCCCGGGGTCGCTAATGCCCTAGGTAGGCTGTTGTAGCGAGTACCTTGGAACGAATCTATGCTCCTGTAGGTATGTTAAAGAACCTCCCTGTGTTCATAATTGTGTGGCTCACCCGTTTATGTGCTTGTGTATGGCACTGTAGCAATGCATTTGCCACCTCTAGTGCATGTTTAAAGCGTGTACAGTAATAGTATGCCATTCATATGGATATAATTTAAACATTCTAATGCCTGTTTTCACTCTTGGCTCCACTCTATGGGGCACAGTGTCTGTATGGGACCCTGTGGTTTTTTCTGTAGGGGATGGTGTATGCATGCTATTTGTGCGATGCTGCCCGTGTAATGTCTGTTCCCGCGTCCATATTCCTGGCTTTAATTTGGACGTAACTGCGGATAGCCTTAATTTTGGCCATTTTCCGTCTAGGTGGGCGTAAATTTTCCCCTGTGAATGGGTATATCTGGATTCTTGTTTTCCACGGCGTCCGATGTTATTGGGCATTCGGACCCGCAATCCCGTATAATGCTCCGTGTTATATGTCTGCGTTGTCTGTTGGGAATTGTGCGTCCCTAGTGTGGCCTCTGATGGTGTTTTCGCGCCAAAAATGCCATTGGCTAGCTTCCTCTTTGGCGCGTTTGTATCGTGTTTCTGTGTGTTCGCCCATGCCTTGTTCTAAGGCCTCGGTACTACAATTTTTATGTACCATGGTGCGTGTGTTGTATGTTTGCGACACGCGTATGAAAATATACGTTAGTGTGAGTATTTTATGCCATTCGGGACGAACCTCGTACCCTAATTTCGGGAGTTATCGGGCTTTGATAATGGCGTGAATGATTGTGTATACTACGCCGGAGCGGAGCGCTCTTAGTCTGCCTGGCGCACGCGAAGGTCGGCTGTCCCATTACGCCTTATCGCTGACTGCGATAGTATTAAGTTTCAATTGTGTATGAAGTACGTGCTTGCTTGTCTGGCGGCCCGCTTGCCACATGTGCCAAGACAATGTGTGTAGGTTTGCTGACGCGCCTTTCTAAAGTCTGCATATACAGTGTGCCTTGGGTTCCTCGTAATGGAGAAGAACCTACCTCTGTTCATATATTGTGTCCCCAAATTTTGTGTTGTGGTAGGCGTGGGGTGAATATATTCCTGTTAGTGGTAGTTAGATGTCTTTATGTACGTGTGTCTCCGGGCCTCTAGTCGCGTGTTTGGTGATTAGGTGTCGGAGGTGGTTTTATTAATTTGTGCATATTAATTCCTGTTAGTGTGACTGTCCCTTATTGCTCTATCCTCCAATTGGTTAGTTACCCGACCTTGCATTCCTGGTATTCAGAAGGTCGCGGGTTCGAGACCGTCTTTGTCTAGGGTAATCATTCCTGTTGCCTTTTTGGCCTGTGTCTCCGGGGTCGTTTTGTCAGTGTTAGGTTCGTATCCCGGTGAGGTCATCGGGGTTCGAAGGCTTTTTCTTGGCTTTCTTTTCACGTCTGCCAGTGGAATCATTTCCCTTCCTTTTGACAGCGTTCCCGCCTTTACGTGTAGGTGTTGTTTTTCGGGTGTGATATGCCTTCATACCGCGGGCGTGTGTAGTGTCCTTGATGAGTTTGCGTCCATGGCGCACGTTTACTATATAGTTTAGGTCAGATACCTTCCTAAAAACTTTGAAGGGACCTGTCCAGCGTGGCAGGAGGAACTCGGACACATTTTTCTTACGGGCGGAATTGGAAACCACAACCAATTGCCCGGGTGTGTATTCTACGGTCTTCCTTTGCCGATCGTACCGTTCTTTTTGTTTTTTCTGTGCCGCGGCTATGTTCTTTCTGGCGTCCATGCGAGCTATCTGCATGTGCTCTAGCCGGGCTGCGTTGTCTGGGAGAGTGTCATGTGGGATGCATATGTTATCTATGGGACTTCTAGGTGTATAACCGTGCAACAGGAAGTGTGGAGAGTGTTTTGTGGCCGTGGATATGGAAGTATTGTAGCTAAATGTAATGGGCTGCAAATAATTATCCCAGTCTGTCCCTGTGTCCCCCGTGAACTTGGCTCACGCTATTCCAATTATTTTATTCATACTTTCCGTGAGTCCATTGGTTTGTGGGGAAAAACTCGTGGTCGTGTATGCCCTTATCCTGAGTACCTCCAAAAACTGTTGGAGCACTCTCGAGGTGAAAATAGTCCCTCTATCGTATAGTAGGGTTTGGAATAGGCCATATCGTGTGACTATGTCAAATAGGAACTCGACTATGCTGTTCGTGTCTGCTTTGGGAACAGCCTTTGTAATCATATACCGGGTGAGATACTCTGTGGCCATTTATGCTGGCGTGTACTGTCAGTGCCGATACCTGGAGTCCTTTGCCCTGCAAAGATGTGTTGTATAGGGTGTATTATGTTGTTGTTGCTACTGGCGTAATGTCCTTGTCACTGTGTGCGCCAGTGTTGATGCCCTGCGTGACATTTGTGCTGGAAAGGCATGGAGCTGGCCGCTTATTGTACTTGGCACGTTTAGCCTCTCGGCTTACTTCCTGGCTCGAGCTCTTTGTCTCGGTCAGCGAAATGTGTCCATTCAGTACACTGCCTGCTCTCTTCATTGCCCGCGCTGTGAAAATACAGGGATTCTGGCGAACGTTTAATGTGTTGACAGTTCCCAGTTTTTGTGTAGGTGTGTTGTTCCTTTCTCGCTCCTGGGAGGGTGTGTCTGCAAACTTAACTCTACGTTTGCACTTGTGACCTCGTTTTTTGTTCCAGGCGGTCGCGAGTTCGACTCCTGTTGCTGGCTCCCCTATGCCAAGTGAGCTCGCGTCCTGCGCCTGTGTGGGGTCACTTCCCGCCCCGTGTTGTGGTGTAGGGGGTATGGTTTCCCGTCTAGAGGGTGTGGGTTTGCCTTTGGTTTGTTCGGGCGTGATTGTGAGGGGCGTATAGTGTCCCGCCCTAGGGTTCCCTGTAAATAGTATGTGCAGGTCCCTGTCAAATCCCGCGGTTGTGAATAGCGGGGGCGAGTGCACGTCAGTGTATACGTGTATGTTTGTTTCAAGTACCTTGCCGAGAGCGGTCACCTCTACGGCGCCGGCATAGGTACCGTCCCTACCCATGTATCTTTGGTAGTCCGCCCCGGTCTGGAATGGGTTTTCCCGCTCGTCCGATACAAAATCCCGGTACTCTTTCCAGTTGGCCAGGATATGTTGGACCGTTTTCCGTCTGTAGTCCCTGTGATGATCCTCGGTATGCCGGACTAAGAAGCTAATGGCCCTGAACAGACAGTTGCCATCCCCTTGTACGGGGTGTGTTTGGAAACGGCCCGGGGGCAGATCGTCAGCCTTGGCTTTAGTTGGCCGCTTCTTCCCCTTGCTCTTACGAGTCTGTTTAGGTGAGGGGCCTCTCTGGTGTTGTGTTAGGGGAGGAACCTCTGCCGCTTTTTCAGCTGGCCGAACCTCCCCGTCTAGGCGTTTTTTGGAAACGTGGGCGTTCGTCTCCCTGTGCTGTATGTACGCCCCCCTCGGGGTGGCTGCGCCAACTCCCCGCTTGCGGTGGGTAACTGGGTGTGGGAAGTATTGCCCCCCTGTCTGCCCGGTGGGGTGCCTCATCCCTAAACTCCCTCGGGTGTTCGTCGGGGAGTGGATAGTGTTCTGGGCCATTTGTGTATGTGTCTCTGGTTTCCCGTCCTTTTTGTGGGTTTATTGTCTTGCGGTTATTGCCCGGTGGTCTGTTTTCTTGTCTCCGCCAGGGTGGGGTGTACGTCTGCTGTTGCGGGGGCGGGTTTTCCCGGCGATTCCCCTTTTCCCTATACTGGGAGGGTGCGTATCCCTGTCTTCCTGGGGGTGGGTTCTCCCGGTACTCCCCGTTTCCCCTGTGTTGTGGGGATGCATACTCTTGTCTGATTGGGGGTGGGTTTCCCCGATAGTACCCATTTCCCCTATATTGTGGGGATGCATAGCCTTGCCTGCGTGGGGGCGGGTTCTCCCAATAGTCCCCATTTCCCCTATACTGTGGGGCTGCAAAGCCTTGCCTGCTTGGGGGCGGGTTTTCCCA
Organism: Meconema thalassinum; assembly: GCA_946902985.2. Taxonomy (NCBI): domain Eukaryota; kingdom Metazoa; phylum Arthropoda; class Insecta; order Orthoptera; family Tettigoniidae; genus Meconema; species Meconema thalassinum. Next base: position 1,756,681,793 of record OX336388.2, on the reverse strand, counting down.
ATACTCCTCGTTTCCCCTGTATTGTGGGGCAGCGTAGGCCTGTCTGCCTGGTGGCGGGCTGCTTCGCCGGGGGATGCTGTGGTCGTACTCTTCAGGGTAGTACGCCGGTGTGTACGGGGATGATGGTCGCCGTGAGGGGTATGTCGGCTCTACGTCCGCGTATGAGACCGGTGAGTACCGCGGAGGGTAGTGTGGCCTGTCCTGTGTATGTGGTGTTGTTGGCCGCTGTGGAGGGTAGTATGTTTTCTCCCTCTCGTAGAGTCTCCTTTCCGTGTACCCCCTGTCCCTTTCGGGATAATAGAGTTCTCCCGTGTCCGTGTGTTCATCCCTAAGCGGTCTCCCGCCTGCTTGGATGGCAGCTATCGTTAGCTTCTCCATCCTGTCCACTAATTCATCCATCTTCTGGCTGATATCGTCCTTTTGTGGAAGAAAATGCTGATTCGCGGCTTTCTCCGTAGCTTTTTCCGTGATCTTTTTCCCTGCCTCTATTGTTTTAATATTGTTTAACATGTGTTGGACCGTGGGGTTATTCATTATGCATAACTTGTCCACTATGGATGGTCTAAGGCCCTGCATTAGCAGCTTAACTTTTTGCTTATTCGTCATAGCTGCGTTATATTTGTCGCACATCAGCAGTTTTGCGTTTACGTATGACTGTGCGCTCTCTTTAGGTCCCTGTGACCTCTGTCGAATTTGGTCATACAGGTCCTCATCATCTGGTATGAGCTGGAATTCACTTTTCATCAACAAAGTGATTTCCTCCCATGTGGCATCTTCTAAGGTGTCCTCATGGAGCTCGTACCATGTCATGGCCGCCTTCGTGAGGTATGCAGGGAGGAGCCGTTTTCTGACTTCATCGCTCCAGCCATTGATCCGAGCCGTTCTATTGAAGGCCTTGAGGTATTCCTCGGGATCCTGGCCTTCCCCCGTGAACTGTGGGGTGGATCATGGGGTATTCTGTGTGCCTGTTCATTTCCTGTTCGTCTGTCTCTCGTTGGCCGTGTAAAGATTCTAATCTGTTTACGTTGTTCGCACTGCTATCGTGTGACAAGGTGTTTGTGTTGTTCTGAGGGGAATTAGCCTCACTCCCCGTGTATGACACGTGGGTTACGTTACCAGGTGGCTCGTCACCTGATATTTCGTCACTGATCGATGGTGTGTTGTCGTACTGTGTGGCCTTGACTACTTCCACTGTCCTGTCTAGATCCTGTTTCACTGTTTCCAAAATAGTGTGTATATCGAGGACTGCATCTGTCGTGTGATTGTCTGCCTTAACAGCGGCTGTATCCAGTAACTGTGTGATGCGCGCGAGCAGATTATTAGTCTTCTGCTCTGTGATTTGCAGTTGCTGCAGCAATAGGGGGTGGAGTGTTGGCAAGCAATCTGCTTCACTAGCGCTAGATATTGGTGATTCTTGTTCGTGCGCACTGGTCTGGGCCTGGGATCGTGTAAAATGTGTGACTTGTGCTGCCGCCGCAGGGTGTTGAGCGCGGATCTCTGATGCCTTTAATTCGAGTTCTTTAAGGAGTTGTATCGCAGTCTGTTCAGTTATCAAGTCACTGTTCTTAATTTTTAACTTCGGCAGGAGTGGAGTTGTGCTAGCCGACAAATGGTGCGCAAAGTCCCTTAGTGTGGTTCTAAACGTGGTCATTTAATTTCCACCGCCCTTGCACTATGGGGAGGGTGGGGGTGGGTGTAATAATACAAATCCCCGTGTAATAAAGGGGGGTTGATAAAAAGAAAAAGTGTGGGACGTATTTTGGGAGAAAAAAATTAGTCTCGCTTGGCTGTTTGTGGTACGGCTCGTTCTACCACGAGGGCTCGTTGTTTGAGTCCTACCCTTATTGTGCGTGGTAGCAGCGCCTCCACCAAATATGTTTTAATCCCTTGGTTGGGGGGTAGTTGGGATAAACCACGGTTGTGTCACTGTGCTAATTTAGAAGACTGTTCCTGGGTGAGAGTAGCTTCCCGTAGCTGGGAGAGCTTACTAATGTAGTGTGTTGGTGTTTTGTGTTCAATCTCTTGGGGGTGTCCCTGCAAGATGCCAGTATCTGCTAGGGGATGGATCTCTGAATGCAGGCTACTATACTGGCCTGCCAGCTGAGCGGAATGAGTAATTCAATGGACGTGCTAAGTCAGCGGCTCGACGCTATGCAGTCGAGTCGCGTGCTGTGAGTACAATGGAGTCTGACAAAGCAATTACTGGCTTCTACGGTCACGGGAAATTGTGACGAAGGTCAGGTGGGGTATGAGGATGTGAAGTGGAGTGTAATTAGTAATGCAAGTGTAGCTTACTGATCATGTATTTATTGGTCAGTAGATGTAGATTGGTATGTCCTTCTTGGGGAATTTAGACAAGTATAAAATACAATTTGTGTGTACAAGTTTGGGGTAGGTGTTCACAAGAATTAAAGGAGTCTGAGCACGAGCTGAATCTCATCTGGTGATAAAACTGGAACAGACGTCGGACAGGGCCGCTGGCGAAGCACAGAGTAGAACAGATAATGGCTCCAGTTTGGACTCCATTCTTATACCTTCCGGCGCTGCTTGGTCAGCATTGCGTAAATGTAGCTGCCCCAGATAGTTGTAAGTGTAAATGTTTGTGTATGTTTTGCAAGCAGTTGGCTAACCTCCTAGGCTTAGGCGGCCGCCGCTTGCTGTGTATAGATAATGTCCTGGTCTTATGGTGTTGCCAGTTGGGGTGGTTTTGGTAAAAGATGGGGGGTGGCTCTCAGGGGGTACTGCCCCCCCCCCCCCCCGGGCTGTACACCATATTAGTTGATTAACACCACATAAATGTGCTCATAAATATCATCTATTGTATATCCACCAGGGTTCAGGGTGAGCACAGAATCATTATAGTAAAACTTGTTGTTTATATCTTTACATATGTTGCATATTCTATTGTACGTTTCAAGAGAAACAAGTCCCAAACCATAAGGTCTTTCACTTAAAAGTCTAGCCTGAATTCAGGTCCACTTCCATGCAGTGCAAACGTCTTACTTTCCGTCGACATACTGTTGACGTTTTTGCTTATGCAGTGTCTTATATAAAAACATTAAACACAAACGCCCACACTCTTTGCTGTTAAAGGTTTGCTCACGTTTCACATTATAATATATCTTGGTCCTGTTTCCAAAATAGGCGACTAGTTCCATGGGCAGGGGTAGATTTCCAAAACTGTCCAAGTACCATACCATGGATCCCCCTTTCACATAGGCTACATAATGCATTCCTGGTCCTGTACTCTCATCTAGATTTAAAACTGCACATTCCTGTTTCCATGGTCGTCGTGGTAATTGATTCCGCATAAACACACCTCGAAAATGAGCAAGCTTTAGTTGTTTTGCATAGCTCTTAACTTCTTCATAGTTTAGGGCATGTCTTGCTATGGTTGAGGTTAATTTTTTATTTTTAATTGGAGATGGGAAAATCCCAAATCCTTGTTGATAAAAGACTGGCTTTAAATTGGTGTTTCTAGCACCCATAGCAATGGCTTCCATCGTTTCATAATGTCGCTGACTTTCATTCAATTCTTGCTTACCCCGCTGTGCTGCGTTAATGGTTTTAGCCACCGCACTGGCACCGCCCAAAAGTGAGCCCAGAGCAGCCATACCAGCGAATAAAGCAGGTAAAAATCCTGCTCGTTTGGGGACAGGGATCACTCGACCTTGTTTTAAACCCTGTCCCTGACGTTTTTGAATAACACGTCTCTGTGCTGCTCGAAGGGCTTTTCTTATGGTCAACACATTATGTTTTATTTATTTTTATTCGCAAGGGCTTGTCTACTAATGCCTTAACCTCATGCTATGGCAAGGACAAGGCATGTTTTTTAGTTTTTTCACCACATATCTTTGTTTCACCATGATGATGATCAACAACCTTTCACAAGAAAGTTTAAGTCACTACTAACGTGTTACCCTTATTTCATGGCTGTATATTCCAATTCTACATAAAGTAGGAAATCGTTTATGCTTTTCCTGCTTGCTTTTCATTCCTTGTGAGCATGAGATGAAAGGATAATTCATCACCTACTTTGACCGTTTGATGGTTATGGACCAACATCCTATGACCGTTTATCTCTACATGTAAATGATTCTCATCAGGCATGGATTGTTTGATGTGAATGTTTCCATCATAATGCAATCGATAGTTTCTTAAACCCGATGAAAGCACATACGTTAGGTGGTTATTGACTAATGGTAAATGGTTTATGTCATTGACATGTTTTTCATTTGTTAGATATACTAAAAATATGGATGGGATAAATTTATAAAGCCTTTTCATTTCATAGGTCACGTAACGTTTCGTGCAGACATCATCCTATTCTTGTGGGTCTTCCACGTGAATAATGCGGAGATGATTAGCCGTATAGCCATTCACGGTAAGCAGAGGTACTTTGTCATGTAACTCGTGCACATTGTTATCCACATACTTTTTGTTGTGACATCCGTAGACACTAGAGGATGTTTCACATGAGTCAATCGCTTTCCCGTAAAGTCATAATCTCCCTGTTTAGTGCGTGGCACCACAGACCTAACCACATAGTGTTTATTAGCAGGATCGGTTTCTTTTTTAGGATCATGTATGAGCACAGACCTAGATTTAGCCATAAACGCACGTCCAAAGACATCCATCGTCGACCTGTAGTAGGGGTCTACTGTTTCTATGACAAGACATGGTTCAATGTATATAGACAGCCTGCTCACCTCTCTAAGCCTTAGTTGATATGAAGATCATTATGCAGCAAGAGTCATTCCCCGTGGGGGACATGGTTTCCCATATCTATCCCACATCACGTGAACAACGTCACGGTTTACTCTCCCGTCTTCCATTCGCTGCATCATTGTGGGACCTTCAGGATGTGGAAAGACCAATCATTTGCTCACGCTCATAACAGCGCCCAATGGTCTGCGATTTCAAAATATTTATATTTTTGCAAAATCTCTCTACCAACCCCTCTATGTATACCTGGATCAAGTCATGTCTGAATTACAAAAAGAGAATATGGGTTATTTTACATTTTCTATGCAAGAAAATGTTATTGCCCCGGATGAGGTAAATCCTGATTCACTCGTGATTTTCGATGATGTATCCACTGAACGACAAGCCATCATTCAAAGCTATTTCAGCATGGGTCGTCACAAACATATCGATTGCTTCTATCTTGGACAAACATATTCTAAAATGTGTAAACTACTTATTCGTGACAATGCCAATGACATTGTTTTATTTCGCCAGGATGAGGGGAATAGTCGTCACATTTATAATGAACATGTGAATCCTGATATGCCCTTTCAAATGTTTACCGAATTGTGTGCCAAGTGCTGGAACACTCAACGCCATGCCTGTTTGGTGATTGATAAACAAAGTGAACTCAACCAAGGACGTTATCGCTTAGGGTTTGATCATTTTATTGCTATTTAAGGCACTGTCTCATTCCCTCTCAAGTCTTTTGGCAAGACACCATAGCGTTAGCAGGGAGTCAATTGAAAAACATATTAATAGAGCAAAAAAAACTATTCGCCAAAAGTTTCATCAATTGAAACGATCACGTACGGATCATGCTTTGTTTATTCAACAACATTTAGCACCTCCGCTAAAAGCCATGTTGAAACCCTCTTTCAAGCCATCTGAAACGCTACCCACCGTTTCACAAGCCACACAGGCGCTATACGAGGACCCTGTGGAAGAGGAAGAGGAACTGGAACAGGAAGATTTGACTAGTGTTAGAGAGGTTGAGGATGACGAGGAACAAGTGTTTACACCTCAAAAGAAGTCCTCACCCCTTGCAGAGTTTTTATTTTAAAAAAGAAATCCTTGGCCATGGTCGAAACACCTTGCCCTTCCAGATCGTCTCCGTTTTCACAACTCTTGGCCACACCTCAACATAAAGCTCAACTCAAAAATATTTTAATAAAATATTATGGATCAACACTGGAACCCTATCTTACAGATCTATTTATTGGAAATACAGATACCACATATGGTGTTCGCTATGAGAATGATGGGTTTAAAATTGGTGATTCATCGATTAAATTTGCTCGTGCTAGTGCTGTCATTTAAAAATCAACTATAAATTAATTCCAGGGCTGTTAACGCTGCTCTTCTCTCGTACCCCCTTTTCGCATGATTATACACAACAAGACCTTGCCAAATATAAATCCATGTTATTGGATACTCATGCCCACAAAAGGCAGTATGATCCCACTCAACAAGTGAATACCAATATATCTCAAAAATATAAAATCATCATTGCAAAAATGTTTCCAACCAGTCAAAGTGATCGTCGTAAAGTATCCGCTTCTGGAGTGACATTTAAACCACTAAAACCCCTGGTTGATGTTACCTACTGGCACAATCCCAGTAAGCTCGTCCAGCGGCTACAGCTGTTGCATGCTTCACGTCAAGCCGGCCATACCGGTCACGATTGGGAAATTCAAGAAATTGAAGATGAACTTCGAAATGCCTAAATTATTGTTTAAGCCCTCACCCATCAAGGTGGGCATTGCTCACGAGTTGCATCGCCCAGCTAGGCGTCACTATCAGTGACTCAAAGTGATTTCACGGGGTGTGGATGAACTTTGGCAGGCTGACTTGGTGGAAATGATCTCCTATGCTAGCGTTAACGATGGTTTACGCTATATGTTGACGGTCATTGGAGTCTATTCCAAAATGGCCTTTGTTCAACATGTGAGTCGCAAGTCTGGCCCACTAGTCACCAAGGCCTTTCAACATATTATTCAAAAATCCAAACGTCAACCCCAGTTGCTGCGAACCGCTCAGGGAAAAGGATTTTTCAACAAGGATTTCTCTAGTTTTCTCAAATCTTTGGATATTCACCATTACACCACAATCAGCAATCTCAAAGCCAGTGTGGTCGAGCGGTTTAACCGAACATTGAAAACTCACATGTAGAAAGCGTTTACCGCTCAAGGCTCTTATCGCTGGTTGGACATGTTACCTGAGCTAGTGTCACGCTACAATGACACCAAACACAGAACCATTGGAACCAAACCACGACTTGTGACCAAAAATATTCCGCGACTGGATAAACTGTTTAACCCCATAAAAAAGCAGACCCTAAACGTCACCTCCTCAACATCGTAGACCATGTTCGTGTGAGCAAATTTAAGTCTGCCTTTGATAGGGCTACACACCAAATTGGGGGACTGAACTCTTTCGAATTCGTCAAGTCAACCTGGACAGCCCAGTCCCCTATTTACTCGAGGAGCTCAACCATCAACCTATAAAAGGCAGGTTTTATCTTCATGAACTTTGCAAGACAGTGTTTCCGAAACATTGCATTGTGGAAAAAGTGTTGAAACAAAAAGGAAATAAACTCTATGTATAATGGCTAAGATTTTGCTCAGCCTTTAATTCATGGATTAATAAATTACATGTTGTGTGAACTTATGTGTCTTAAATTTATTTATTCACTCATGTTGTGTTTAACCTATACCCCTGTGTGTGTACAGTCATCAGCTCCACATACAAGTTCCAAATGGCTAGAGACTTGTAACTAAGAGTAAAGTATTATGAGCAACACATCTCTCTTTTCTTTCTCTCGCTCGCTCTCTCTTTCCTCTCAAACCCTCAACCCAACACCTCTTACCCAGCCTATACTGCAGGTTACAACATTCCTACACGTGCATGATACATTTTTTACCGAATCAGTGATTTACAATCTTGAGCTTTCTATCATCGTGCACGTGTACAGATAACATTCAAGGTCAACACTTGCGTGAGGTCATGTGACACATCTACTAGCATATTGTCTCGTTCAAATCAAACATGATGTGACTTGTTAGCTTACATGTTGTTTCACACGTGATCACATGCATTTCACTACCCAAACCATGGTTGTCAATTTGTTTTCCATTGCCCTGTTGTCAAATCAGGTCAGGTCAGCGCATTGCAATAAACTCAATAACATCCTCATCCTGCTAGTCTCCACCCCAGCAAGTTTGTTTTCTCTACTCGCTTCAACCAACATATAACCAAGTTCTGTTTGTCTTATATAACCCGCTTCATCTGTTCATGGAAATCTCATTTGTTATATGTGGAACAACGTTTAATTTCATACTAACATTCAAACTCCCACACGTCGCACTTGGAAAGCGTGATTTTCTAAACAATTACAATTTCACCCCCTAGTAGGGGTAGGTTTTATGTTGGGGTAGAAATAGGTTGTCCATTGGAAAGGGGGTGTCAACCCGAGTTCAGTGACACCTCATTTGCCAAAATCCGACCATGCGTTCAGGAGATATCGGCTTTGCCCCTGAGCGTATGACATTTTTTTCAGCAAAAGTGTCGTTAGGCTCTTTGTCAAAATTTCAAAAAATACATTCAAAAAGGATATGTCATCCCAAGTGCTACGACCCCTCATACAAGCCCCTAGCCTTATTGGCTCGCGAGATATTAACAAAAGTGTTCTTAGGCCATTTTAACAAAAATCAAAAATAAATTCAAAAAACAAAGCGTCACCCCAAGTCCAACGACCCCTCATACAAGTCCCTAGCCTTATTAGTACATGAGATATTAAAAAGCCAATGACCTATTAGTTTTGGATCTTTTGGTTGATTTTTAAAAAATAACTTATCTATCTATCTTATCTATCTTATCTATCTCTTACAAAAAAAACAAGTGCGCATGTGTAAAAACAAAAATGTGAAATCATAGCGGCATCCAGGACAATTCATGTTTTTCATGTGGAACAACGTTTAATTTCTTATTAGCATTATAGAGCATATACAGTATGTTGCATATGGAAAGACACATTTACTAAGAAAATACTACTTAACCCCCTAGTAGGGGTAGGTATTATTTTAAGGTCGAAATAAGTTGTCCAGAGGAAAGAGAGCGTTAGCCCAAGTCCTACGACACCTCAATTGTCAAAATCCGACCATGGGTGCACGAGTAATCCACTAATTTAATATGGACGCTTGGCGACTCCAGGCATCGAGTGGCTTAGAACCATTACAGCTCCCCTACCGGAATGCTTTCTGATTAAGATGAATAATAGAGAATAAGATACGATACAACACTAGACACAAATCATAATACGCACCCGTTGACACATTACATATCGCTCTTACAGGGATGCCGGAAATCGATGAAGACTCATGAAGAATAATTCAAACCAACACTGGTAACTTATACAAATCACTAGCGTAAATTCCACCTACTCATAAAATAACCTCAAAAAAAGAACATTATTATTAAAATTGTGCAAAGCTCACAAACTCACCACTCAAAGTCGTTAAGTGTAACAGTGAAAAACACGGCCACCGGGCAGAAGAAACACCGCGACAAAAGAAAGCGTAAACAAGACGTATTATGTAAATACAGCTACCCTTTCGTCGATCAGGATCGATCCTACCCAGTGAAACACGGGCCTCCTCACTCACACACACATTTACACAAAATTGTAGCAACAAAGGTAATACACGGCCAGCAGCTGCAAACATATACAGAGCTATTCAAATATAACATGTATACTTTCCTTTTCAGAAATGCACACGCCCCAACAGGAGCTAACACCCTTTCATGTTACAGACTAGGAGAACACCGGACTTGTCAGATTACACCCTCTTTTCACAGATCACCGCACGCCAAGAAGACTCAACACAACAATATCCGGTGACTGTGGGATACTGGGCATTGAACCACACACGTAAATACATTTCCTTTATTCCACACAACAGAAATGCCACTCATGTGGCAACACAAATAACAGTGAGAGATGCCATATTTTGTAAGTGATACCTCTCACTGCTGGCCAAATCTACCTATCCACAGGAGGTAACTTTACACCTAATTCATAGCTACAGCGTGGCCACATATCTCATAAACCTAGACGTAGCGTGGCCGAATAGTTCGTAAGTTAGGCATAGTATGGCCGCTAAGATTATAAGCTAGATATAGGATGGCCATAGATCATAAGACCAAATAGCGCAGCGCATAAGTCTAAGCATAGGATGGTACCACATATATAAGTTACTATTAAGCATAATTACCTGTCCACACACTATTGTATCACCGTATTACCCGTCCATATTCAAACTTGAAAACGATATAATATGTTCATCTCACAAAATAAAGACATTATTTAAATCCTACCATCCCCACAATCATAAAAAACACACTGTAAATTATTGTAACCCATTGCAAGTACCATGTAAATCACATATTACTATCATGCACACACTGTAAATTATTTTAACCCTTTGTAAATACCATGTAAACTACTGTATCATTCTACCATTGTGTTATTGTATAACCGTATTAATGTACCTTTGTATTATCACACCGTTGCATCATCGTAGCATGACATAATCTGTAAATTATTGTAAATGTACATCATCATTCCACAAATCATCCACACACACTATGTATAAGGAAAATGTACCTCCCATTACACCTTCCCTAACCTGAGCACACTTATCCAGCACGAAAGTAAACCACAGCCAATCAAGCCTCCACTTACACGCCCTCAAACACACCGAGGACAGAAAAAGAAGAAGAAGAAGGAACTTCGACACTACCCTGCCCCACAACTCCCACAATGATTGGGGACAATCATTCGTTGAAGAAGAGGAGTTGTTACGCCCCGAGCCCCCATGGGGCATAGTCACCCTCTTGCATCCCCTTTCAGCCCCTCTTCACGCCACAATCCCCAAATCGAAGCTACAACAGTTACACTGGCCCGGCAAGCCAAACTCTCACACATGAGGAAGCCATTGCCTCACAAGAGTAAACATTAAGTCAACAACGAATCGAGGACACACCATAACACCAGAGTGCTGACAAAGCTTTCGTCACGGTAGGGTTTACCTTAAATAAAAGCCACCGCGAGAAGGAGGGATCTTTCGCCTGGGAAAGTGCCGCCCGTCGCCACCGTCGCCGTACTGCAGCTTAGGTGAGCGTTTGCTCAAGGTTAATCCATTAAACATTTCCTTCACACCCCTCCCCCCCCCCTAACTACTTGAAAATCATAACACCACATCTGGAAGCCTCTAGCGACATGCCACTCATTACATTTCTGGGATTAAATCCTTTACACACATTTTAATCCAACGCCTTTACATTTAATGTACACCTTTACTCAAATCCCAGACTTCTAACCTGCCCCAAGCTGCATCAAGCCTGCCCATACGCCAGGCACCTGCTATCGCAAGCGCTGAAGTTTTATTACTTGCTTGCACAAGCAAGGACACAAAGTAATCTTCAAGCCGCAATCAAGTACTCTTTTCCCCTCACACAGCTACACTCAGGTTACAAACTTCTAAAACAATTCGCTACCCCTTTTTGCTCCAAGTACTACCCTCAATTGAGCCACGCCCCAAGGGCTATACAGTATGCCGACACAGCAGTGAGCACATGGTTTGACTAAGTGTTCTACTGTGCCTTGATTCGTCACGGTCATTAGACCGCCAGGCAGGGCGGCTAACATCCCCAGTATTTGTGTGTTCCTGCAAGCCTCTTGGAATGTTATGAGTCATGATCTGCCTCAGTGGCAACACAGCATTTCCCCACGTACTAGCTTTCACAGCTGTCAGCGTTCTTTATTGATAATACAGAGTATAGCTATATCAACCATTACATTGGCATACAATAAATCAATTATATTTTTCTTGTATCTATCTCGCTGTTAATTCATTGTAAAATAACCCTAAAATTCTTGACTTAACTACTTGTATTTCTTTACTTTTCCTCTTAACTCCGAAACATGAAATAATAATAATAATAATTAAACGTGTAATTATATAATTATATTTTGAAATAATTATAATTATATTATAAATAATTACAAATTATTATAATTTACCCTATCCCTTACCCCACTGAACAGGTCTGTATTTATGCTCGAAGTTATCAAGTATTTAAATGTCCATATACTTTTTTCTTGGTGTTTAGTTGAGACTGCTAGTAAATGCAGCTCTGAACATAAAAATGCTTTATGTCCCTATGCTGGATTAAATGTAATGTGGACAACGCAATGCAGTCGTCAATCATGTTCAGTGTCAAATTTCAGGTTATGCTACAGATGTGAAGGTGTAGTCTTCGATAATACATACGCTGAGGTAATATTTGTCATCTCATTAAACGTATTGAGCCCGCCTAGGCTCATGTGTTTAATATTTCTTTGAGAGCATACTCACTCCACATGCTCAGTTCGACAGAACGCACTCTGAAGCTTCCTCGTGAACAATCCGCTATTTTGACTTCGGCGAGGACAGCTTATTTTCTTCCTGGAGATGTATCACCTACAATTTTGATTCCACATATCTCAGGATCATGCCATATTTAATTCTGCATAATTTACCCTTTTCTTTGCCTTTAGAACTGGTAAATAATATTTTTGGTGCAAAGGCATTTTCACCGCAGAGACACGGGGGATGAAGTAATTAGTCGCTGAATGACTCAACCACTTCCTTGGAATCAAGAAACAGTTGCTACCTGCACCACACCGTCTTGAGAGTCCGTCGTGACTACACGTGTTGTGTCAATTGTCTGTCTTATAGACGAAAGCCACATTAGGCGTAAGTGCATACCCCAGAATTGGGAGGATAATTATCTACAGCCATCGAGCTGTGTGCTACGATAGATTTCAGCGAAAAGTATTTATTTCAGCCATGTAAGGCTAGTGCATCATTATTTAGCAAGTGTGAATTTATTTGTGTGAATTTGACATATTTTTCACCAGACCACGAGGACCCTCTGAAGTCAGACAGGAAATAGTAAGGCTACAGCCACGTTTGATAGCCTAGTGAAGAAAGCTAGTACAACTAACAATGGAAATGCTACGCATTGCACGTGTGCAATTGTGATTACACAGATTTTTAGTGATTTAAACAAGTGTAGAATCTGTGAGGGATACCACGTGTATCACAAAACCTGTGGCAGGTAAACCAGAGCTATTTTTCAACCACCTGCAAAATTAAAGCCAGTGATAGCATTTGTACTACGTAATTTAATTATAGAAGCAGTGATATTAATTGCCACGATGCATTTTGAAACACGCCACGAGATGACCATATTTCAACGTCACCGTAAGAACGTCCAGATGGACTAACTCCTTATGATGAGGGACGAACCGAGGAAATAAACCCGACCACCATGGGAATGTCTAACCAGCACCCCGAGGAACAAGCCTCGTACGAGATGAAGGAGCAAGAGGACAGGCTAGGTCCATTGGCCTTATCCATGAACATGCCAGGAGCCATGGAGGCATGTTACCCCTTCCAACGGGAAGTTTGGAAGGTGAACAACATGAAACCGTAATCGTGAGTCCTGTACCTTCATCATGTACAAGGTTTGTCCAGGTGGAAGTAATTTTGAAGTATTTTAGCCGAAACTATGATATTTGACCACTCAGGCAGGATTAGTGTGCATTTTTCTTCTTGGCACTGGGACAATCATTAGTTAGACACCGAACCCGTGTTCTATACGGCAGGTGTGCATTTCATTTGTATATTTTTTCAGTGTAATGATAAGCCAGTCAACTGAAGGCTGTATTTTACGTCATGTAAACGACATCGTTAAACAGAAGGTGTAAACTTCTGATATTTAGGGAACACCCTATATTTTAGGCCCCTTCCTTTGAGTTACAACACCATCATTAGCGTATCATTTCTCAGCCGACTGATGCTCAAACATTTGTTATGTACTCTTTATTTGACTTTTTGTGAGTAATATTTACCACGAGAAGTTCCTGGGAGGAACGAACCCATGTACAGTAAGATTGGTGGGTAAATCGACCTCGTATCATTTTAAACATCGTAGCAGAAGTTAGATGTTGTTATTTGTTTATGAAATGTGCCAAGCCATGCACATAAACCCACGTGTTCAAAGAATAGGACGAGTAACATATCTGTCACGTCAATGCAGTTAGACTGCAGAAGTATACAGTCTTTATTTTACTCTTCTTTGGGATTATTGCAACGTTATATGATACGAAAGGGTAAAACATAATAAGAAACACTGTTAGGGAAGTGTAATCTATTTGAACGCTATCTGCAGAGCACACCAGGACTTTATTTAGTGTCTCTGACAGATGAAAATGAACAGTTTTTGTAACACAATTTGTACGAAGCCAAGCCGTACGCCATGCTATGTAAAGCTTGTTTGACACACGATAGCTAGTGGTAGGAACCTGTTACTATCCAGAATTCAAAGCGAGGCGACTACATTGACTTGTTATTAATGCTAATTTACGTCACAATCATAGGAATTTGAAGGTCAGTGTCAATTATATAACCATGCTTTGGGGACAGCTACGTGAACTGTGAAACACCTGTTATTTGTTTACAATGCTTAAGAGTGAGGGAGCATTCGCTAAAACGAATTCCTTAAATGTTTGAGGTGATGAAAATGAATCACCTAGCGTGTTATAAAAAGGTTTAAATCATATGTTAATTGACCCAGTTTTTGTATAAAGTCAGGCTAGCCAATGTTATTGTTTGTCTGTGAACACATTATGGTATTTAGGCAGGACGGATTTAAAGTTCACCTTATTGTTGGTTTATTCCGGCGTCTATTTGAGCAGCGGCCAGGGCGACCGATGATATTTGCGTGCAGTTGGTGTAAGACGCGCTAACCTGTGTTATTGTTGACTCATAGGAGTCATATTCTTCGAGTGAATCTCAAGGGAGATCACATCCTGCCGACGACTGGTGTCCTAAACTGAACTATCTAATACAGTTGTTCCGTTCGCAGTCATGGCATCATGGATGCGCTTGGTGTCTTTGTGTCGTGAGGCGGGAGTCACGGCACCTTGGACGGTTTGGTGCCTTTTTGTATCGTAGCAGCAGGCTGTGGGCTTGTGATACAAACTCTCGACAATGTATATAATGGCTCTGTGATTAATACGAGTGGTACAATTTTGATGTGTGTTTCATTTGATGTGAAGGGTGAGTGTTTTAAATGATTAAATGTTAAATGTATGATATGCACCAACACATGGCCTATACCGGACCGGATACGAAAACCGAAACTGTCCATGGAAATACAGTACCGTACTTAAAAGTCCACATTGATGACATCATCTGCCAGTTCCAGTATCGATGTCCCATCACCAGAGGTTAAGTAAATAATTAATTCGGTGAGTAAATACAAGTTGCTCAGGCCTCCTTTTCTTTACAATCATCCTATTAATAATGGATCCTGCCACGAAACAGAAACTGATCAAGCAGAGGGCACGGCTAAGAGCTCAGCTTACACGCATGCAGACATTCGTAGAAAATCTAGCCGACCAGCAGCGATCTAATTTGCATGAAATTAAATTGAGGTATGACGATATGGGTTCTATAATGTCCAAGTTTGACGATGTTCAGTCTGAACTAGAACTAGGAGATACCGAAAATGAGCAAGTAAATGAACAAGCTAGATCGGAATTTGAAACAAAATACTATAAGATTAAGGGTGACATGGGTAACATAATCACTAATATTGAAGAGGCATCACATCATTCAGGCAGAACCCAAGCAGGCATTATGTCAGGGTTGAAACTTCCGTCAATCAATATTCCTAATTTTGATGGGAAGTATGAAAACTGGCTCTCATTTTCAGACAGTTTCAAGGTTATGGTGCATAACAATGACCAGGCACTGGTTGTTCAAAAGTTTCATTATCTCGTGTCAGTTCTCAAGGGGCCGGCTAGCCAATTAATACAAAACCTTCCTATAACTGAAGTGAACTATAAGAGAGCCTGGAAAATGCTGCAGGACAGATTTGAGAATAAGAGGCTTATAGGAGCCACGCATGTTAAGGAGCTCTTAAGCCTAAAACCAGTTGCCAGTGAAACTGCTAAAGAAATCGTAAGGTATTCAAATACATTCAACAGTCATTTAAACGCACTTATAGCCTTGGAACTTACCATTCCACTGCACGAAGTAATACTGACTCAAGTGTATGCTCAAGGACTTGATATCAGTACTAGGCGAGACTGGGAATTATCGCATGTAGAGACTAATTCTCCGTCCCTCAATGACTTATTATCATTTGTGAAACATAAACGACAAGCACTAGAGAACTTACCAAGCACACAACACACCACTCTAGTGCCCAGACAGCAATTTGAGCGGCGAAAAGCCAAATCACAGGAAGACACTCAAGCACGTTATTCTTATGTCACGACCAGCCACATCAAATGTACCTACTGTCAGGACAATCATAGTATTCACAAGTGTGAAACATTTGCAGTTCTCAGCCTAGGGGAAAAGTTTCAAATCGTTAGGGAAAGAGGTCTATGCTATAATTGCTTGCGCACTGAGCATTCATCCAGATATTGCAAATCACGTGGTTGTAAGTTGTGCAACAAAAAGCACCACACATCATTACACAAACAAAATGAAGGTACTCTGTCAGGTAGAGATGGTGGCTCAAGTCAACACCCAGGGACTTCTAACTCAACAGACACATACTGCAACGTAGGAGATCGACACTCGGCTAGGGTGATGTTGTCTACTGCCTTAGTAAGAGTCAGGGATTCTGACGGGAAACTGCATGTATGTAGAGCATTGTTGGATAGTGGCAGCCAGACAAATCTCTGTGCGGAAGGTCTTGTTCAGGGATTACGCCTAAGAAAATACAAAAACCCTATACCAATTAGTGGAATAAATAACTCTCTTTCACAAACCAAGCACAGTGTTCAGTTGCTGCTGCAATCCACTGTGAGAGACTTCACAATTAAAATGTCATGCTCTATCCTTCCACGTATTACAGGGAGCATGCCTAGCAGCTTTATTCAACACGATCATTGGGACTTGCCCACTGATGTAACACTTGCTGACACTAAGTTTTTTTCAGCCAGGAGACATAGAATTATTAATCGGCGCAGAGCATTTCCTTTCATTACTGAAGCCTGGTCATCGTACACGATCACCAAATTATCCAGTCCTCCAAGAGACTGAATTTGGATGGATTCTTTCAGGACGATTTCGACCATAGGGAGAAGAATGCTTAGGAGTAGCCTCATGTTTTTTGCGGATAGAAGACAACTTAGATGCCCAGTTACAACGGTTCTGGGAAATAGAGGATCTCTCTTCCCCAATCAAAACTCAGGAAGAAAAGGACTGCGAAAAACATTTCACATATAACACTACGAGGGATGAATCTGGTAGATTTGTAGTTCGCTTGCCTCTTAAGCAAAATCCTGAAGTATTAGGAGACTCGTTTAGTCAGGCTATGTCAAGGTTAACTCAGCTAGAGCGGCGCTTTAGCAAACAGCCCGCGCTAAAGCAAGACTAATGTAACTTTCTGCATGAATATTAAATGTTAGGGCACATGGTGAAAATAAATAACTCTTTGACGTTAGGTGATGACAGTGGATGCTATTACTTGCCACATCATCCTGTTTTTAAGCCGTGTAGCACTACAACCAAAACTAGGGTTGTTTTTGACGCATCTGCAAAATCATCAAATGGTTTATCTCTCAATGACATACTAATGGTTGGACCCACAGTTCAAGAGGATCTGTACTCCATTATTCTCAGATTCAGAACACATACTTTCGCCTTCATTGCCGATATTGCCAAGATGTATCGACAAGACAAGGTGCATGTTGGTGACAGAAAGTTACAACGGATTATGTGGAGAGAATGTCCAGAGGAGCCACCTAGTTGCTATGAACTAATTACCGTAACATATGGCACAGCTGTTGCACCTTTTCTCGCCACGAGATGCCTGCAAAAACTCGCTGAAGTAGAAGAATCAAGGCTTCCTAGAGCAGCACAAGTTCTCCGCAGGGATTTTTATGTTGATGACCTAGTTAGTGGCTGTAATGACCTTCAGGATGCTCTACAGCTCCAGTCTGAAATCATAACATTGTTGGAGAGTGGAGGCTTCCCTCTCAGAAAATGGTGTGCCAATCACCCAGCACTACTGACAGCAGTTTCAGAAGAGAATAGAGAAACTCTGCTGCCTCTTAATCTAGACCAAGGTAGCAGTGTGAAATTTTTAGGCTTATTATAGCAACCATTATCAGATCAATTCCTGATTTCTGGTAATCTGTGTTGCAGTTCGGATCGTGCTGATTCCATTGTCACAAAGTGCAAGATCTTGTCAGTCATTGCTTCTATTTTTTATCCCCTTCGTTTGGTCAGTCCACTGGTGATATCCTATAAGATCTTCATGCAAAAAATATGGTTGGTCACACTAAATTGGGATGATGAACTCCCGTCTGAACAAGTAGTAGATTGGGAACGGATTCATTCTCAACTCTCTTCAGTCAAGGAATTTAAAGTGAAACGATTAGTCACTTGTAAAGGACCCCCTTCATATGTTCAGATTCATGGATTTGCCGATGCCTCGGAACGAGCGTATGGAGCTTCTATTTATGTATGGTCTGTCAACAAGGAAGGGAGGACGTTTGTCAATTTGTTATGCTCCAAGTCCAGAGTAGGCCCTATAAAGAGACTGACACTGCCTAGACTTGAACTGTGCGGAGCATTGTTGCTCGCACAACTGGTACATAAAACACTGCCAGTATTGTCATTCCAAGTCAGCAAGGTGTTCCTGTGGAAAGACTCTACCATTGTTCTGTCCTGGATCGCATCCCCTGCTACGCGGTGGAAGACATTTGTGGCCAACAGGGTTTCTTCAATTTAAGAATATACTCACAAGGCATAATGGAGACACATTCCAACCCATGACAACCCAGCAGACTTAATATCGAGAGGCGTTGCTCCAGGACGACTACAAGACATGAAGCTCTGGTGGAATGGTCCGTTTGGCTACCCGAACCCATTGATTTTTGGCCTGTGAAAAGTATCTCCCATTTACAGAAGGATGTTATTACCTGAATCTCGAGATACCCATTCTGCGGTCATCCTATGAACTTTCTATCTATGTAATTTCTGTTGAATCAACTGATTCAACGGCGGGGAGCATGTTCCGTTCGCAGTCACGGCATCATGGATGCGCTTGGTGTCTTTGTGTCGTGAGGCGGGAGTCACGGCACCTTGGACGGTTTGGTGCCTTTTTGTATCGTAGCAGCAGGCTGTGGGCTTGTGATACAAACTCTCGACAATGCATATAATGGCTCTGTGATTAATACGAGTGGTACAATTTTGATGTGTGTTTCATTTGATGTGGAGGGTGAGTGTTTTAAATGATTAAATGTTAAATGTATGATATGCACCAACAACAGTACTTAAATCTTCTGATAAATCAAAAGCATAATCATCCTAAACCAACGGATTAATTAATTAAACAATTACCGTACAGCCATTAAATTTTGCAACCATTTGCTTGTTGTTGATTGACACCGTGATTTCGCATCATTTCCAGTGGGAGATGTCTTTTAAATGAGCAGACACCTTTTTTTTTTCGACGACATGAATCTTCCGGGAGCAGTAGGCAGTAGTTCGTAACTTATGGCCCGCGTGATTCAAAGCTTGTAAGTCGCAGTGATGATTGTGCATTGCCACCCTAATTTACATGCATGAGATGACGACTGGGTACAAATAGTATCTCAGTTCGCGATGGCAGGCTAGTTCTAAGTGTTCATTGATTATTTCCAAATGTATTCACCCTGTTGAACCCTGTTTAGATGTAAGAGTGTTTGTTGTTTGAGTCTTCAGTCTTTTGACTGGTTTGATGCAGCTCTCCATGCCACCCTGTCGTGAGCTAATCGTTTCATCTCTACATAGTGTGCCCAATTAGACACGGCTGACTGGCATCGAACTCGGGTCTTATCAAAGAAGACCAGGCCCATGATTCCGCACAGAATCGAATCATTGATCTCTGAGGGGGAACAGACACAGTGAACCCGAAGAACAATGAGTTATATCTGCATATAAGTATAAGAGCAGGATTTCACGGCTAAAACGAGAATATCATAGCTTTTAAGGTGGATTATTGCGGAAATATACCAGCCTATGTACGTTTTAGAAGCCAGAATGCAAGAAAGCGAACCAGCTTAACAGTTGACAAATCGTGGTTAGCGAAGGGGCGTTCCTAGGTGACGCCAAGGAACTAATTTTCGTCTGCACTGGAGGAGCGGCCAAAGATTAATGGCTCTGGGAACTACAGTCTCACAACGCGAAACAAGAGAGTGGGGGCAGTCGCCCACAGAAATTAATTGATTACACCAATTGGAGCAATGAATTGAAATGAAACTCACACCTAGATGCATGTATTCTAGGAAAGATAATTTAGGAGTGTTCTCACGCCTAAATTAAAGCCTGCATCTATAAACGAACCTGTGCACAGACCTCATCCGCTTCGGAGGAAGGTTTCGTAGATGAGCCGAGGGGGAATTACCGGAGTAGCGTCAGGACGCCATGGAAGAAGGCAATTAATTATAATTAATTGGCCGAAGCGATCGCTTGCACGCGAGTGA
The DNA here is from genome assembly GCA_946902985.2 of Meconema thalassinum. NCBI lineage: Eukaryota > Metazoa > Arthropoda > Insecta > Orthoptera > Tettigoniidae > Meconema > Meconema thalassinum. Next base: position 1,756,661,446 of record OX336388.2, on the reverse strand, counting down.
TTTTGGGACCTCCACACTTAGACAAACGAGGTTCATACTTCACTTTGTCTGGAAATGTATTATATCAAGAAGGGAGTCGGTCCTCGACTTCCAGTGGACTATGTTTCACAAGGGAGCTTTATATAGGAGAAGCTTCGCAGGAAAGTCAGTTCGTCTTGACTCAACCCGTAAGCTGTCACGTTGCCGGATCACGCAAGGAAGTGCGCGGAATTTATAAAGTATTAACGCTCAAATCTATTAGCGGTGAACAATGGAAAGCGCATCATGCAGCTTCATAACAGTAATTAGGCATCGTATAAGATTTAGTCTACAGCAGACGTTTAAGCATCAGCATACGCGAGTATAGATTCAGTACAGCGTAGAGATAATTTAGGATGTTTATAGACAATGAACATAACCAGGAGGTGTTGTCATGGGTAAAATTACATATTATTGTAATGATCACTACAGTTACGGGAGCCTGGAAGGCGTCACAAGTAGTCGTGACATGGGATTGGACAGATTTGCAGTAGAGGAGATATAAACTGTAGGTGACGGGAGTCGAACACACACACACGCAATATAGACTTTCATGGAAACCAGCGGTTGTCAGGAGTTAGCTGCATCGCATCTCTGAGGTCAGACGATAGTGGGAATCCAATCAAGGATCCATGTGTGAAAATATAGTGCGAGAATTGTGTATAAAGTTATATTACAGTGATTTTTAAAAGTGTTTATGTGTATATGGTAAAATAATATGTATTGTGTCAAAGTGAAAAAGCCAGTGATGAAAAATATGATTACCATGTGGAAAGTTTATACAATGTGTCGTGTGAATAATATCATGATGGCTTAAGACAAGCATCATGGCAGGTGCGTGGCTGGCGTGCTGGACCAACCCAGCAAAAATGAGAGTGAGTACAAATTTAATATGTTGATATGATTAAATAGCTCACCATACAACGAAGCATCACTCTAAGATTAAGAATTAACAGTCATTTATGTACGAGTTCACACCCCTCGTATGTTGGTAAAAAGATGGCTTGGAGGGTGATTTGTTTACGGCCATTTAGGCGTAAGACATTGATGAAAGTAACGGTAACGTTAAAAAATAATAATTGTTACGTGCAAAGCCCGTTCCAACATTTTTATTATGCATCTATCTTGATGTGTTGGTACCTCTGCCATTTAAAGTGCACGCTAAGATGCCTTGGTTTGGCTAATGAACTCGAGATGGCAGCGCCTGTCGTCACTACGAGACGTGGGTTGTGTTTTCTGCCGCTAGAGCGAGACATAGGTGTCTTCTGGCCCCGTCTCATCGAGACATATTTGAAAAAGTATATTATTCTACGTCATTAAACAAAAGACTATATATGCATCATGCCGCCAAAACATTTTAATGGTGTGAATATAATTTTGTTATTCACATTGTCGTAATATGTGGCTAAATTTGATTGGTCTAATTTAAATAAACCTGGTGCATCATGGGAGACCTCCTTCGTTTTTGACCTCCATCTTGTGAATTATGAGTTGTTACTGATTGCTGGTTGAAGACGTGCGCAAGTTTTGGCTCTCGTCCGGGGCGAGGGCTTAGGCCCTCGTCTCCGCTAACTTGGGGATTTATCCCATTATTTTGATGATAATTGAAGAATTATGTGTGCAACTATCATCTGCAATATTCGTGAACGTGTTTTCTTGGGCCTTAATATGGAAATGTGATGTTTTGTGTGCATCTCGACGTGTTCGGCTGGCAGCCATCTCCTCTTTATTTTATTTTTGGTGATATAAATCCTTTAAGGATATCTAAGTGGTGTTGTAAATATTAGGGTATCCCCAAAAGGCTTTATTAAGGTATGTTTTGACATTTTATTTATTTTAAATTATTGGAGCTCCATATTTTTCATTATGTATTTCTGTTTAAGTTTTGTTCTGAAGGTTGACTTGGCCTAGATAGGTCACCTCTGAATATGTAAAATTTTATGAAATAATATTAGTCCGGGGAACACTTCTGTTTTTCTTCTAATTTTATAATTTGGCGTCTGGCTAAGGCATTTTCTTATTATTATATTCTAGTACTGACCAGACTAATCAATTGAACAGTAGGCCTAATTTGATCATTAGTCGATCGGTTTTTATGTTGATCCGTTGCCTTTTAATATACTATTTGATCTCGTAATGTCTAGGGATTTGTTTATATCTTCTTGTTTTCACACTGGAGAAGTTTTTCTAAATGAAGAATTAGGCGTTTGACATAAATACGTACTGATATACCTTCAACTGTTCTGGTCGTCATGGTAACTTGTTGACTGTAGTGCATTGTGGGTTTTTGTTTCTGGCGTGTGTTTGAACTGCACGTTCATGGGTCATGGTGATGTTGTTTAACTTGTTTTGGTTTTAAATTATCCTTTGGTTTTCCTTGTTTGGAGTTTTCTATTTTTGTACTCCTGCGTTTTCTTTCGGTACCTTGTTTATGGTAAAGTTTGCACTATTTACTTCTTTTTGATTCTCCAAGGACCTCATGGTTCAGTTGAAGGTATGTCAGGTGAATATTAAGTGTTTAATTTTTTTTGTGGCTTTTCATTCTCTGGCCTCAGGTAATTGTTAATTGGTATCGACCTTTAGCTGTGTGTTTTTATCTACAGTGAAAATTCTAGGTGAGGTTTTTAAGTTTTTGTAATTTTATGCTGGCTGATGCATTTTCTGTTCTCTGGTGGAGCTGTTCATTTAGCATTAAATTTTCTTTTAAAGCAAGCTACTGTTGTTGCATCATTTCGTCGGTGGCAGTTCTGTTAGTTATCGGGGGGGTTTTCTGTAGACGAACCTGTGGGCTTTCTTCTTCTTCCACCTTTAGGTGTTCTTCTGTTGGGGCATGCCAACTGGCGGTGAGTTGCAGGAGTGAGCGGACCTCCGAGAAAAGGTAAGTAGGTCCATCCTCCCCATCCAACCTCTCAATAATAATAACCTGGGGTCGGTAAGAGTAATAAATAAATGGGCATGTCAGGCCTACAGTACGTGCAAAGTGTGTCATGTCTAGCGTAAGAATACTGTGTTATTGTAAACAGTAAGAAAGAAACGTAAAATATCGAGATAATGAGAGCTTTTCAGTGTCATTGAATTTTTGAATGAATGTTTATTATGGTATATTCTACAGGGTTGTATTTGAGAGCCATTAAGATAGTTAAATGTATGCCAGTAAATTTATACTTGTTTTGGAGCTACGTAGAACTTTGGCTTATGAGTAATTGCATAGAGGACAGGAGTGCTTTAAGAATTGAGTCATCTATAAGAGATATTGTTTGAGCCGCGTTCAGCGAGCATGTAACGTAGAATCAAGAGATTTACGTCAATGAGTTGCGGGGATCATCCAAAAATAGCTTGCGCGTTAGGCGAATCTAGTCGGCTAATCTTCGAAATCTACGAGATAGTATCGCCTTAGAGCATACTTGTGTTATTCGCAACAGAGCTGGGACAGAGTCTGTCTGTATCCACTGTTCGCAGAATTTTTGCCACCAGGGATAACTGTTAGAGACCCTGTGTGAGCCCATATATTAATTGATCTGCCCTTAGAGGTAAGACTAATGGTTCTTCGTATAGGAAACGTCGATTTCCTCTTGTTATATGCTGCTGCACCAGTGAGAGAACTATGATAATCACTTGAGATGCGCGCAAAAGCCACTAATGTCGACCACAGAACGGCAAAGCTATTTCGTGATCCATCCCTTGCCATGAATATTAATTAGGAGCCGAGATGAGCCCATTATACTCTAAATGTAGGTGTTAAATAATTAGATTGACTCAATTACTAAGGACACGATCCACTCAGGTTACCTCCGGCATGGCCACACTAGTGAAGGAACTTGACCCAGACGGGGAGCCAGACGGGGAGCAGGTAGTCCTTGCTAAGCCAGCCGTAACTAATTCTTTGTCCGCATGGAAAGGAAGTCTATAGACCTGATCATTTTATTTTAAAATTGTAGTGGGACACTGAAGAATCTCGATATTTCGAAAAGTAATTAAGATATGCTTGATGTGATGATGTCAATTGAACTAAATGCATTATTTCCACACACATACCATGTTGGAATGTTGTGATCGGATAATATTTGGCCCAGTTATTCTCTGAGGAGGAATACTGCACCAAATCAATATAGGCATCTTTGTAAGGTGTATTTGCCCAGTTCACACTAATTTATTCACACGGGTAGTGTAATTTGAATGACATGACATGTTTGTAACGATAATGTTTTGACCAGACCCAGAAAATCGTTGTATGGTGAAGCTATAAAACATCTCTATCCATGTGTATTTTGGAAGGGAAAGTGTACCACTTCAGCGTTTCAAATTGATGGGAAAAAGAATACGATTCGCACGACACAACACTTATTAATCAAGGCATAAGATAATGAATTAATGTTACTGAAAGTAAATGCCCCGTGTAAAACGGATAAATGTTTAATAATTGAAGATTTAATGTCATTAAATATAATTTGTGTTTATTGTATTGTGATATTCCAGTTTGTGTTAAATTGTGCCACGTGAAGAACACTATGGACACTCGCAAATGTCGGAGAGTATCAATAATAGGATGTTTTGAATAGACTTGAGTGCGGTGAAGCACTAATTTTGAGGAGAAGAGACTCACAGATAATTTTGATTTTTGTTGTGGGAAGTAAATGTAAAGTATCTTTTTTGTGTTTTATGTTGTATTGCCATGATTTTCTATCATTAAATGTTATACTTAGGAATATGTTGTTTCTTTCAAGTAGAGTAGTCACCTGACAGACTCAAATCCTGAACATGTGATCGTATGGTGGGTTGAACGCCCCATAGCTCGAAAGACCGTGAGTTAGCTGGGATACGAACACATGTTCCATATGATGACGATTGGGTACAATAGCTACCACACCCTACATCCGAAGCAATCTGTTTAACATATTCTAACCTTGGTCTACCCCTACAGTTCTTGTCCTCAACCCTTACTTCCGTAACTAAGCTTGCTATTCCTGGGTGTCTTAGTATGTGTCCTACTAACATATCTCTTCCCTTCATTAGCAGTCGCCAGATACATCTCTCCTCTCCCACTCGTCTTAATACCTCTTCGTTTGTCACCCTATCTACCCATCTGATCTTCATCATTCTCCTGTAACACCACATTTCAAATGCTTCAATTCTCCTCTTTTCTGCTCCAACAATAGTCCAAGTTTCACTTCCATAGAGCGCCACGCTCCAGACAAATCTATATTCGATGTCAACAGATTCCCTTTTTGTAGAAAGCCTTTCCTTGCCTGAGCCAACCTACTTTTTATATCCTCTTTGCTTCGTCGATCACTGGAAATTTTGCTTCCTAAGTAACAGAAGTCTCCTACTTTCTTCAGCTTTTCACCTGCCCAATTCATCTCCATAGAGTTTTCTGATTTATTTCGGCTGCATTCCAGTATTTTTGTTTTACATTTATTAATTTTCATCATGTGTTCATTCCGTAAGACGGAGTCCATACCATTCAAAAACTCATTCAAATCCTCGGGCGTGTCGGCCAAGATGACGATGTCATCAGCAAATCTCAGAGTTGAAATTATTTCTCCTTGAATCTTCACTCCCACTTTAAATTTTTCTCCAATTTCCTTCATTGCTTGTTCAATGTAAAGATTGAAAAGTATGGGTGATAAGTTGCAGCCTTGCCTTACACCTTTCTGAATACCAGCTTCTCTCTCATGTCCTTCAGCTCGAATGACTGCTGTCTGGTTTCTGTATAGATGGTAGATCACCCTCCTATCCCTGCACCTTATTCCAATAGATTTCAAAATGTCAAACAATTTAGTCCAACCAACGTTATCAAAAGCCTTTTCTAAGTCTACAAATGCCATAAACGTTCTCTTATTTTTCCTTATTCTACCTTCCAAAATCAGCCTAAGACTTAGTACAGCTTCCCTTGTTCCTACATTTCGCCTGAAATCAAACTGGTCTTCACCCAACTCCGTTTCTATCTGGCTTTCCATCCTCTTGTAAATTATTCTAGACAGGATTTTTGAAGCATGAGTAATCAAGCTGATGGTACGGTAATCCTCACATCTGTCAGCTCACACTTTCTTTGGTATAGGGATAATAACATTATTCTTGAAATCAGGGGGTACCTCACCTGTCTCATAAATCTTACACACCAAGTGAAATAACCTGATCAGACCTTCATCTCCTATGCAGCGTAGCAACTTATTCGGTATATCATCTATGCCTGGTTCTTTGTTCCTGATTAAGTCCTCCAATGCTCTGTCAAATTCTGATCTCAATATTAGATCTCCTTTTGCATCCTCCTCAAATTCCTCCTCCCTTTCCATTACATGATTCTCAATCCCTTATACAAACTCTCTATGTAAGCTTTCCATCTCTCAACCTTTTCTTCCCTATCTGTTAGAGGCTTTCCATTTGTGTCCTTAATATTACAGCACTTAGTCTTCTTTTCCCCAAAAGTATTCTTAATCCTTCGATAAGCTGTGTCTACTTTTCCTAATTTCAGACAATTTTCTATACTTGCACATTTCTCTTTCAACCATTCTTCTTTCGCTTCCTTGCACTTCTTGTTAACCTCATTTCTCAGATGTCTGTATTCTGCTTTCCCCTTTTCATCTCTTACATTCTTGTGTTTCCGCCTTTCATCCATCAATTCTAGTATTTCCTGAGAGATCCACGGTTTTTTACCTATTCTTTCTTTCCTACCAATGTTTTCTTCTGCGGATTTTGTTATTTCATTCATCAAAAGTGCCCATTCGTCTGCAATTGAAGTTGGTTTAGGGTTTTTCATTAGTCCTTCCTTTATACTCTTCTTGAATCTTTCGTTTACATCCTTCACTTTCAGTCTGTCTATTGCCCACCTTTTTGGCTTTTGTCTTTTCTTCAGTTTCTTCAACTTGAATCTGCATTTCATAACAACCAGATTGTGGTCAGAGTTTATGTCAGCACCAGGATATGTTTTGCAATCCAAAATCTGGTTTCGAAACCTCTGTTTGACCATAATGAAGTCGATTTGGTAACACCCTGTATCTCCTGGTCTCATCCATGTGTATATTCTTCTATTGTGGTTATTGAATAAGGTGTTAGCTATGACCAACTCATGCTCGGTGCAGAATTCCACCAGCCTGCATCCTCGATCATTCCTTTCACCTAATCCGAAATCTCCTACTATCTTCCCTTCTCTGCCTTTTCCTACCACACCAGCATGCACAGCTACGGCCTGCCTATATCTCAAGATAAGAAATATAGGATGGCTGGTACTGAAGGGGTACTTAACATAACATTTTCATCACCCTTGATATACCTCAGAATTTCATCTATTTCTTCGTAGACCTTTTCAACATCTTCATTATCAGCTTGACTGGTAGGCATATTTACTTGTACCACTGTGGTGCACGTAGGTTTGACTTTTGCTACAATAATCCGTTCACTATATTGCTCATAATATTCCACCCGCTGTCCAAGTTTCCTACTCGATATGAGAACAACCCCTGCTTGGCCATTGTTTGATTTAGTGCTTATGACCCTATAGTCACCTGACCAAAAGTCCTGTTCTTCCTGCCAGCGCATTTCACTAATCCCAACCAAATCCAACCTCAACCTATCCATTTCCCTTTCTAAGTTTTCTAGCCTTCCATCTCCTAGCAGACTTCTAACATTCCACGCTCCGATCCGTAGAATATCAAATTTCCTCTTTGTCACTTCTGTGATGTTAACCCCCTTTCGAGTAGTCCCCACCCGGAGATCCGAATGGGGGACTAGTTTACCTCCGGAATTGATTAGTTTAGTCGTTTATTAATGTTAAGTTTTGACCAATTGAGTAGCTACAATTGAGATTTGGTAAAGATGGCGGCAAAATAAACATGACACTGAGGTGCCCTTTTCTAGTGCCACTTCTGTACAAAATGCCGTGTTTCAATTGATAGGGGGGAGCAGACATATACACACACAGACACACAATGTTTCTTAAGTCCCTTAATACTAGCCACGTTCTTCCACTGGCAGTGATCTGTAAGAAAATCAGGCATTTTTAGAGTTTTAATATGTGATTGAAATTTGTTGCAAATTATTATTTTATCATATTTTCATACATCATGTTACGGTATGTTGATTTAGGCGTTCAATTTTCCATCCTTCTTTATGGTGCACCATATAAGGTTTAATACCAAGGGACATTTTAGTGTTACGCTATACATTTATCTTGTGTCTTTGATATTTATCAATTCATTCATATCGGCTGATGTTGTTGTTTGAGTCTTCAGTCTTTTGACTGGTTTTATCCCGCTCTCCATGACTCCCTGTCCTGAGCTAATCGTTTCACCTCTACATAGCTACCACACCCTACATTCGAGGCAAACTGTTTAACATATTCTAATCTCGGTCTACCCCTACAGTTCTTGTCCTCGACCCTTCCTTCCATAACTAAGTTTGCCATTCCTGGGTGTCTTAGTATGTGTCCTACCATCCAATCTCTTCTCTTCATTAGCAGTCTCCAGAAACATCTCTCCTCTCCCACTCGTCTTAATACCTCTTCGTTTGTAACCCTATCTACCCATCTGATTTTCATCATTCTCCTGTACCACCACATTTCAAACGATTCAATTCTCCTCTTTTCTGCTGCACCAATAGTCCAATTTTCACTTCCATAGAGCGCCACGCTCGATGCCAACAGATTTCTTTTCTGTAGAAATGCTTTCCTTGCCTGATCCGACCTACTTTTTATATCCTCTTTCCTCCGTCCATCACTGGTTATTTTGCTTCCTAAGTAACAGAAGTCTTCTGAGATTCGGAGATATAGAATGCCAGTGAAATATTTCGCACAGCCGCCATGTTGGATTGTTGAAACGTAATAACATTTGTAGGGCACTGTCGGGGTCGGCCAGAATAGTACTATGACCTTACCGAATTTAATTGAAATCTATCCAGCCACTTAGATTTTATTAGTGGGAGGTGGGGGCACACACACAGGCGCATACTGTACACACGACAAAAGGTGATCTCACAAGCCTATTTTTTCATAATTAATAGAAATAGGCAAAAAATGGATTTTAAAATTGACACTGGCGCCATCTCGTGGTTAAGAAAACAATTAAGTTTGATTGCTGTCACAGATTAGTTGACATTGAGAATCGTCTAAGTATTTCGAATGGCCACCATATTGGCTTTTTATATACTTTGTAGGCCATAGAGCTATGTACTATTAGATGATGATTATTGCGTAGGTTCATTGTTCAAACGTTGGTTTCGATCGCATGATTAGGACACAAGAAATTAAACCTTAATTTTAAAATTTCGCACATCCGCCATCTTGAAGTTATGCAAACAATTGAGCTGAATAGGATGTCAGTGCATTACAAGGCGAATACCATTTGCTGTACCATGTGTGACGGCGCTCGGTTGTTTTAAATGCGAGAAAAGTCTATTTAAATACAACAACTTCGCTTGGCCGCCATGTTCGTTTTGTAAAGAGGTTTTTGAGAGTCCCATCGTTACACTTCTATTAGTGCTTTTTTTCCACCATGCAAATCGTCAGGGTGATATCTGTAATAGTTTCGGAGATATGGAATGCCGGTGAAATAATTCGCGCAGTTGCCATGTTGGATTGGTGAGATGTAATAAAATTTGAAGAGCTCAGTCGGGGTTGGACAAAATAGTACTCTGACCTTACCGAGTTTCGTTGAAATCGCTCCAGCAGTTTAGATTTTATTATGGAGGGGAGCGAGATGACGGACACATGCAAACACACACATACGTACACACACACGGACTATATGTGATGTCATAGGCCTATCTTTCATAAATGTAGATAATAAAGGAAGCTTTTCAGTCGGTCAACACGACTGAATAACTTTCATTATAAGAATTAAGCATCACTGAAAAATGGCTTCTATCACTACTAAATGAAAATAGGCTAACAATTAAACGAAAAGCATGAACGGGAGGTTTAATTTAGAAAAGAAATACTATTATTGGTCACAAAGGAGCTAAAGTTCCGCTAACACGTACCTTGAAGCTCGGTACAGTTGGGAGTCGAGTTCCGACTGTAACGTTCCAGGGCTGTAACGTACCACATGCTCGTACCGAGTTCCAAGTTACAGTTCCGGAACGATACCGCAATCCAGCTCGGGGCCGCGGTATGGCGTACGTTACGAAACGTGGAACACAGCGGTACGTAACGCATTTCAGTTCTGTTCCGGGTCCCTGATGATTAGTTTAATCGTTTATTAATGTTAAGTTTCGACCAATTGAGTAGCTACAATTGAGATTTGGTAAAGATGGCGGCAAAATAAACATGACACTGAGGTGCCCTTTTCTAGTGCCACTTCTGTACAGAATGTCGTGTTTCAATTGATAGGGGGGAGCAGACATATACACACACAGACACACAATGTTTCTTGAAAAAAGTCCCTTAATACTAGCCACGTTCTTCCACTGGCAGTGATCTGTAAGAAAATCAGGCATTTTTAGAGTTTTAATATGTGTTTGAAATTTGTTGCAAATTATTATTTTATCATATTTTCATACATCATGTTACGGTATGTTTATTTAGGCGTTCAATTTTCCATCCTTCTTTATGGTGCACCATATAAGGTTTAATACCAAGGGACTTTTTAGTGTTACGCTATACATTTATCTTGTGTCTTTGATATTTATCAATTCATTCATATCGGCTGATGTTGTTGTTTGAGTCTTCAGTCTTTTGACTGGTTTTATCCCGCTCTCCATGCCTCCCTGTCCTGAGCTAATCGTTTCATCTCTACATAGCTACCACACCCGACATTCGACGCAAACTGTTCAACATATTCTAATCTCGGTCTACCCCTACAGTTCTTGTCCTCGACCCTTCCTTCCATAACTAAGTTTGCCATTCCTGGGTGTGTTAGTATGTGTCCTACCATCCAATCTCTTCTCTTCATTAGCAGTCTCCAGAAACATCTCTCCTCTCCCACTCGTCTTAATACCTCTTCGTTTGTATCCCTATCTACCCATCTGATCTTCATCATTCTCCTGTAACACCACATTTCAAACGGTTCAATTCCCCTCTTTCCTGCTGCACCAATAGTCCAATTTTCACTTCCATAGAGCGCCACGCTCGATGCCAACAGATTTCTTTTCTGTAGAAATGCTTTCCTTGCCTGATCCGACCTACTTTTTATATCCTCTTTCCTCCGTCCATCACTGGTTATTTTGCTTCCTAAGTAACAGAAGTCTTCTGAGATTCGGAGATATAGAATGCCAGTGAAATATTTCGCACAGCCGCCATGTTGGATTGTTGAAACGTAATAACATTTGTAGGGCACTGTCGGGGTCGGTCAGAATAGTACTATGACCTTACCGAATTTAATTGAAATCTATCCAGCCACTTAGATTTTATTAGTGGGAGGTGGGGGCACACACTCAGGCGCATACTGTATACACGACAAAAGGTGATCTCACAAGCCTATTTTTTCATAATTAATAGAAATAGGCAAAAAATAGATTTTAAAATTGACACTGGCGCCATCTCGTGGTTAAGAAAACAATTAAGTTTGATTGCTGTCACAGATTAGTTGACATTGAGAATCGTCTAAGTATTTCGGATGGCCACCATATTGGATTTTTATATACTTTGTAGGCCATAGAGCTATGTACTATTAGATGATGATTATTGCGTAGGTTCATTGTTCAAACGTTGGTTTCGATCGCATGATTAGGACACAAGAAATTAAACCTTAATTTTAAAATTTCGCACATCCGCCATCTTGAAGTTATGCAAACAATTGAGCTGAATAGGATGTCAGTGCATTACAAGGCGAATACCATTTGCTGTACCATGTGTGACGGCGCTCGGTTGTTTTAAATGCGAGAAAAGTCTATTTAAATACAACAACTTCGCTTGGCCGCCATGTTCGTTTTGTAAAGAGGTTTTTGAGAGTCCCATCGTTACACTTCTATTAGTGCTTTTTTTCCACCATGCAAATCGTCAGGGTGATATCTGTAATAGTTTCGGAGATATGGAATGCCGGTGAAATAATTCGCGCAGTTGCCATGTTGGATTGGTGAGATGTAATAAAATTTGAAGAGCTCAGTCGGGGTTGGACAAAATAGTACTCTGACCTTACCGAGTTTCGTTGAAATCGCTCCAGCAGTTTAGATTTTATTATGGAGGGGAGCGAGATGACGGACACATGCAAACACACACATACGTACACACACACTGACTATATGTGATGTCATAGGTCTATCTTTCATAAATGTAGATAATAAAGGAAGCTTTTCAGTCGGTCAACACGACTGAATAACTTTCATTATTAGAATTAAGCATCACTGAAAAATGGCTTCTATCACTACTAAATGAAAATAGGCTAACAAGTAAACGAAAAGCAGGAACGGGAGGTTTAATTTAGAAAAGAAATACTATTATTGGTCACAAAGGAGCTAAAGTTCCGCTAACACGTACCTTGATGCTCGGTACAGTTGGGAGTCGAGTTCCGACTGTAACGTTCCAGGGATGTAACGTTCCACATGCTCGTAACGAGTTCCAAGTTACAGTCCCGGAACGATACCGCAAGCCAGCTCGGGGCCGCGGTATGGCGTACGTTACGAAACGTGGAACACAGCGGTACGTAACGCATTTCAGTTCTGTTCCGGGTCCATGATGATTAGTTTAATCGTTTATTAATGTTAAGTTTCGACCAATTGAGTAGCTACAATTGAGATTTGGTAAGGATAGCGGCAAAATAAACATGACACCGAGGTGCCCTTTTCTAGTGCCACTTCTGTACAAAATGTCGTGTTTCAATTGATAGGGGGGAGCAGACATATACACACACAGACACACAATGATTCTTGAAAAAAGTCCCTTAATACTAGCCACGTTCTTCCACTGGCAGTGATCTGTAAGAAAATCAGGCATTTTTAGAGTTTTAATATGTGTTTGAAATTTGTTGCAAATTATTATTTTATCATATTTTCATACATCATGTTACGGTATGTTTATTTAGGCGTTCAATTTTCCATCCTTCTTTATGGTGCACCATATAAGGTTTAATACCAAGGGACTTTTTAGTGTTACTCTATACATTTATCTTGTGTCTTTGATATTTATCAATTCATTCATATCGGCTGATGTTGTTGTTGAGTCTTCAGTCTTTTGACTGGTTTTATCCCGCTCTCCATGCCTCCCTGTCCTAAGCTAATCGTTTCATTTCTACATAGCTACCACACCCAATATTCGAGGCAAACTGTTCAACATATTCTAATCTCGGTCTACCCCTACAGTTTTTGTCCTCGACCTTTCCTTCCATAACTAAGTTTGCCATTCCTGGGTGTCTTAGTATGTGTCCTACCATCCAATCTCTTCTCTTCATTAGCAGTCTCAAGAAACATCTCTCCTCTCCCACTCGTCTTAATACCTCTTCGTTTGTAACCCTATCTACCCATCTGATCTTCATCATTCTCCTGCAACACCACATTTCAAACGATTCAATTCTCCTCTTTTCTGCTGCACCAATAGTCCAATTTTCACTTCCATAGAGCGCCACGCTCGATGCCAACAGATTTCTTTTCTGTAGAAATGCTTTCCTTGCCTGATCCGACCTACTTTTTATATCCACTTTCCTCCGTCCATCACTGGTTATTTTGCTTCCTAAGTAACAGAAGTCTTCTGAGATTCGGAGATATAGAATGCCAGTGAAATATTTCGCACAGCCGCCATGTTGGATTGTTGAAACGTAATAACATTTGTAGGGCACTGTCGGGGTCGGCCAGAATAGTACTATGACCTTACCGAATTTAATTGAAATCTATCAAGCCACTTAGATTTTATTAGTGGGAGGTGGGGGCAAACACTCAGGCGCATACACACGACAAAAGGTGATCTCACAAGCCTATTTTTTCATAATTAATAGAAATAGGCAAAACATAGATTTTAAAATTGACACTGGTGCCATCTCGTGGTTAAGAAAACAATTAAGTTTGATTGCTGTCACAGATTAGTTGACATTGAGAATCGTCTAAGTATTTCGGATGGCCACCATATTGGCTTTTTATATACTTTGTAGGCCATAGAGCTATGTAATATTAGATGATGATTATTGCGTAGGTTCATTGTTCAAACGTTGGTTTCGATCGCATGATTAGGACACAAGAAATTAAACCTTAATTTTAAAATTACGCACAGCCGCCATCTTGAAGTTATTCAAACAATTGAGCTGAATAGGATCTCAGTGCATTACAAGGCGTATACCATTTGCTGTACCATGTGTGACGGCGCTCGGTTGGTTTAAATGCGAGAAAAGTCTATTTAAATACAACAACTTCGCTGGCCGCCATGTTCGTTTTGTAAAGAGGTTTTTGAGAGTCCCATCGTTACACTTCTAGTAGTGCTTTTTCCACCATACAAAAGGTCAGGGTGATATCTTTAATAGTTTCGGAGATATGGAATGCCGGTGAAATATTTCGCGCAGTTGCCATGTTGGATTGGTGAGATGTAAAAAAATTTGAAGAGCACAGTCGGGGTTGGACGAAATAGTACTCTGACTTTACCGAGTTTCGTTGAAATCGCTCAAGCAGTTTAGATTTTATTAGGGAGGGGAGCGAGGCGACGGACACATGCAAACACCCACATACGTACACACACACGGACTATATGTGATGTCATAGGCCTATCTTTCATAAATGTAAATAATAAAGGAAGCTTTTCAATGGGTCAACACGACTGAATAGCTTTCATTATTAGAATTAAGCATCACTGAAAAATTGGCTTCTATCAATACTAAATGAAAATAGGCTAACAAGTAAACGAAAAGCAAGAACGGGAGGTTTAATTTAGAAAAGAAATACTGTTATTGGTCACAATGGAGCTAAAGTTTGGTGTGCAGGTTACACTCTGCCTTATATGGCAACTCTGCGAGAAGGTGAGTTGGATTCCCATCTTAGCCATCTTAGAGTGGTTTTCCGTGGTTTCCCACTTCTACTCCAGGAAAATGCGTGGATAGTTCCCATTGGCGGCCGGTAATAAGGTTGCAGTGTTGCACAACGACCAGATTAATTCATGAAAAACAATTAATTCCGTAATAATATTTTTAGTACTAGCAGTTGTATGTTTCCTTCTATATGTATAGGAATTCAGAATTCTGTTCTTTAATAATTCACGAAATCTTATAGAAAGTTACTGTGAACTGACTGAGAAAGCAAGGCGCGCCAGCCATCTAGGAACGCTCGTCCGTTTGGTCGTTGCCAGGCCCAAGCACCGACCAGATCTCAATAGTGAAGGGTATGGCAGAGATGCTAGACCGGGTAAGCCCTATCCCAACAGTTAACACGGCTGGTTGTTGCCCGCTGACTGCAACCAGGAACTGAGGCGCAGGCGCGGCCGGAGACATCCGAGATGCTTCGTCAACTGCAGAATCCATCATGTCTTGAAATGTTGCGCGTGAACTTGTGACACTCGCAGTTCTCACCCTCATATATAGCCTAACTTACGTTGTTTTGTTCTCGTGAAGGTTTTCATGTAGATTAACTTATACTAGATGAAACCCGTCAAAACATGACGGACAATGGAAAACAAAATTACTGAAGAAGCTTCTTATATAAGTTACATTCTTTGTACGATTACTTTTTAGCACTATTGAAACTTTAAGGGCGTCAAAAGATAGCACTCTCAGCATTGCAACATATTGCTGGTCATGACTGAAAACGTGATGAGGTCATCATCATATTGCACAGTTTCCAGCCACTGGCCGGGTCTGTTTGGAACACAAGCCTCTCCAACGTCTTCTGTCTTCCCACCATCTCTCAGCCTCCACCCTTGTCCAGTCTTCTCCTGTCTTCTTCACGCTTTCTTCCACCCCCTTCAGCCACCTGTCTCTCGGTCTCCCTCTTGGTCTCTTTCCTTCCCACTTCGTCTCGTGTATCCTCCTGGGTATCCTCTTCTACTCCATTCGTTTTACATGTCCATACCATCTAAGTCTAGATTTCTCTATACCATCCTGTAATGGTTCCTCCTTCATTAATTCTCTGGTCCTCTCATTTCTTATTCTGTCCCTCTTTGTAGCTCCAATACTGCTTCTCAAGAACCTCATCTCACTGGCCTGTATTTTGCTCTTCACCCTTCCTTTCATAACCCAGGCCTCCAAGGCATACGTCAGGATAGGGACATAGTACGTCCGATATATGATCTTTTTGCTGTTCTGAGGTACATCCTTGCTCCATAACATGCTTCTCACACTCCTCCGGAATGGTTCTGCCTGTCTCCCCCGCTCATTTATTTCTCTATCGTTTCTTCCATTCTCTTGCATCAGGCTACCCAGATACTTGAAACTCTCCACTTCCTTCAGCTGTTCCCCACCAATTGTTATTCCTGTTGTGGTTCTTTCCTTCTTCCTTGTTGTGATCACCATCTCACTCTTATTTATGCTAAATTTCATCCCATAACCTTGTATTATTCCTTCCCACACGTCCAACTGTTCCTGTACCTCCTCCTCCTTGTTTCCCCAAATCATCAAATCATCTGCAAGCACCATTGCTTTCATCTTTCCTTCCCCAATTACTTGTGCCACTCGGGTCATTATGTCATCCATCACCACAATGAAAAGTAACGGTGACAGTGCACTTCCTTGTTTCAGGCCGTTTCTCTGTTCCAACCAGTCCGATCTCTCTCCTCCCACTTTCACACAGCTCACGCTTCCCTTGTACATCTCCTTTATCCTCCTTATAGTCCATTTTTCTATTCCTCTATCCTCCGGGGACTTCCATACTTTGTTTCTGCATACACTGTCATATGCTTTCTCAATGTTCAGGAAGGCCATCAGTAGATCTGTTCCATAATAGTGCTGTCCTTGTGACTGCCTTATAGCAAAAATCAAATCCACTGTGGACATTCCTGATCTGAAGCCAGATTGTTCTTCCCTCATCCCTCCTTCTATCCTTGTCCTAATTCTCCTTTCCAAAACTTTCTCAAACAACTTTGCACAATGACTCATCAGTGTTATTCCCCGATAGTTTCTGCATTCTGTTCTACTACCTTTCTTGAAGATCGGGACAATTATTCCCTTTTTCCAGCCCTCTGGGGTCTTCCTTTCCTTCCATGCTGTCTTCATCAGTCGGTACAACCATTGTATCCCCACCTCTCCTGCTGCTCTCACCAACTCCACACTCAACTCATCCACACCCGGTGCCTTCCCTCCTTTCATCTTCTTCACTGCATCTTCCACGTCTTTCCATGTTAAGTCATTTTCTGTTTGCAGTTCATCTACTGTACCTCTTCCCCGATTTCTTCCTCCTCGCCGTGGTTTCCATTTTGGTTCAGGAGTTCTTCAAAATATTCTTTCCACATTTTCTTCAGTTTTTCCCTATTTTCTATCTCTTTTCCCCTTTTGTTCACCATTCTAACATAATCCGTAGGATCCTTCCGCCTCTTATTCTTTACCATCCCATACAGGACCTTTTTTGTACCTTCACTATCCTGCTGGTCATGACTTAAAACGTGATGAGGTAAATAGCCCAATACGTTCAAGAGTTTCTCTTTGAGCTTGATTGATTGTGATAAAGTCGGCCGAGCGAATAGGACATTGTTGCCTATTAAAAGAAAATGTACTGTACCTGCAAGTGTTTTATCGAAAGGTGTTAAATCAAGTCGTAGGATTTGAGCTCTCTGCCTAATATTACTGCACCTATTATATCCGAATCCAAGCAATTTCTTACATATGTCTTACAATTAATATATTAATATATTAATATGAGTCCTTGGGAAACGTTCAGATTTCTAAGGAGCATAACTACGGCTCAAACGTTCGGAGTATGTGGAGGCGAATCACTTAATTCCAAGGAATTGAAAAATTCAATAATAGGGAAATGAAGTAGCTGGCTTTCATCTTCAGTATCCAATCTGTTAACGCTGATGTATGTGCTTGAACTACTGGATATAAGTTCAATGACTTTTAAATTAATATCATTACATTGTTGCAGCTTGGCAAATATTTTATATTCCAGCAGATCAATTTTACCCTCACAACAGTAAAGACCAAAGTAACCACGCATAGATTTTACGCAAGAGAAATACAATGTAGAACAAAGTTTACATTTGATCGTCAAAGACCTTACAGTACACTGTACTGCATAATATCTGGAATTGTTTCTGAAATGGCCTATTTATATTGGATTTTAAATGTGGCTTCGTATTATTCGATAACACTATAGTTCCTGCAATAACGGAGCCGCTAAATATTAAATGGCAAATAATACTTCCATTGCCGAAATCAACTGCGTAGTTAGACTCAGTACTCTAAACAAATAGTCATTAAACAATTGTCTTATACAATGAAGTTCAACATGACCGTCCAGAGACTGTCATACTCAAGTTGGTTGGTGAGGAGAATGCAATGAGACTGATCACTTAAAATAAATTCCTTATAATTGTTCCTGCCAGCGAAATTTTTTGCAATAGCTTGAAAACGCAGCTCACAATGACGTTCTTCATTTTGTTTTAAACAGTACGAAACTGCTCTAAATAAGCAATTTCCATCACCTGTTATAGGTTATGGCAGTACATTTTGAAGGGGAACATAGAATCACTTCGCCAACTACTGGAATGACCATAGGCCTATACTCAATACTCACTTCGACAGTCACCCTAAAGGAGGCAGTTTTTGAATTCTATGTCCCGTGCATGTCAAAAATCGTATTAACACATGGAGGCCCACCTATTCTTGTCTATCGCCCCGGAGACCCGGGTTACATTTCCTGCTCTGCCAAGAAATTTAATTCTGGTCTGAGGGCAAAAACGGGGCACATTCAGTCTCTTGAGGTATAACTAAGAAGAAGAAGGTTTAATTCCCACCTCGACAATCTTGGATGTGGTTTTCCGTGGTTTCCCACTTCCACTTAAGGCAAATACCGGGATGGTTCCTAACTTAAGGCCTTGGCCGTCTCCTTGCCATTAACCACCTTAATTACAAATACACATAGTAATGCAGCCATCACAATAACACAGGTTATCAGAGAAAATTTCACACATACACACCCAAGTACACGGGGCTGAGTGACCACGATGTCGGAGCCCTTCAAACGAATTATATTTGCCAAGTGTCTCTCATGGCGAAAGCAATTGTGGACACGCGCGAGTG
This sequence comes from Meconema thalassinum, assembly GCA_946902985.2. Lineage (NCBI taxonomy): Eukaryota > Metazoa > Arthropoda > Insecta > Orthoptera > Tettigoniidae > Meconema > Meconema thalassinum. The sequence continues at coordinate 1,756,642,355 of OX336388.2, read as the reverse complement.
CCTGGAAAACTACTTTTTTAATAATTTAAGAGTATATCGACGGTGCATAATTATAACTTTTAGTCTAGGACTCTAATAACTTGACCAGCGAAGCATTGGGAAGAAATTGCAATATTAAGGTACATAAACAACCTAGCCTACACATTCAATTGTCGGTTTATGTTCCTCAACATTTCCCTTCTTAAATATTCCCCTCCTTTATAATTTTCCATCACGTGAAAACGTGCCATGTCTTGTGTTTTTAATATATCGATGCAATGGTGTTGCCATCTGCTGTCAGTTACTGGAACTATATGGGCGATGTACTGCCATCTGTTGTCAGTTGTAGGAACTGATTGCAGATATTTAAACGGCGTACTGCGGACAACAGTTTGCTCTTTTGATCACATGCTGCAATGCAATGGTAAAACGGAAATAAAACGTATTTAGAGGGAATGTAGAAATATGTGTCTTTAACAGACATAAAACCTTACTAATACTCCTTGATTAAACAATATTTCAGTGGTAAAAAAAAACTGGCGAGGGCTGGGATCGAACCGGTGCTTCTTGGAACCACAGTCAGTCGTCTTAACCACATAGCTACTCGCGCACTCATGTTCAGCAGCAGACGCAGCTGTTCATTATATTCAAAAGCCGCTGTCTGAAGGAAATAATCCATTTCATTATCCAAATAAATCAATGTTGCACACTCGTATACGTTCATACTGTTATTATATTTTATTGTCAGAACTTGGTTAATGTGTGTTTTCAATTACGTGGATGCTTATTAAATAACTTACATTTTAATGGACTTCTCACCGCCATTTTCTCATGACCCCAGGCGGATTGTGCGCATGCGTGAGGGGTAAGAATTCTGCTATTTTCTATATTAATTTAAAAATATACCGTAATATATTTGTTTATTTTAGAGACACTCTGCAAATCTCGAGGCCAAGAGCTTTCGTTAGAGTGCTCTACGAAGTAAATCGGTTCTGTCGTTCTCTCAATCTCGTGGTAACAAAAATCACCTTACTGTTTTAAATATATAGATTCCATTTAATCCGATGAAATTGTGATGTCTCTGAACTGCGGCATTCGTTATCCGTTTTACCGAGCTATTGAATACAGTTTTCTCCGATATCAAGCAGTCTTTTACCCTATGACCTCATGCGTGCCCGCAGAAGAAGGGGGGGGGGAGGGAGCAAGGAGAGGCGGTGTCCCCACCCCCTGAAATTCCGAGAATATTTCGATTGTTCATAAAGTGAAGTTAATGATGGTTAACTGATTTAGATGTAGGGATAATTCCAGAGTTTTATTTAACTTAGTAATTTGGGATTATTTGAGAATATCTTCAGTTATTAAAAAATCGGCGAACTGGATTAACATTACTATTTTAATGGACTGCTTGGTTTTTAGCCTATTTTCAATTTTGAAAAAATAGGCTTATGAGATCACCTTTTGTCCGTGTGTGTGTGCGTGTGTGTGTGTGTGTGTGTGTGTGAGGTGTGTGTGTGTGTCCCCCTAATAAAATCTAAACAGCTGGAGCGATTTCAATGAAACTCGGTAAGTTCATAGCACTATTCCCGGCGACCTCGACCGTGCCCTTCAAATTTTGTTACGTCTCACCAATCTAACATGGCGGCTGTGCGAAATATTTCACTAGCATTCAATATCTCCGAAACTATTACCGATATCGCCCTGAAATTGTGTACGGTGATAAAGGGCACTACTAGAAGTTCACCTATGAGACTTTCAAAAACCTGGTGACTACAAAACCGACATGGCGGTCAAGCGAAATTGAGACTTTTAAATAGACATTTCTCGCGATTTAACTATCCAAACGTAATGAAACTCAGTACAGCAAATGATTATACACATTGTAATGCACTGGAGTCTAATTTAGTTCAATTGTTTACATAACCTCAAAATGGTGGCTGTGCGAAATATATCACTGACATTCTGTATCTCCGAAACTATTACAGATATCATCATGCAATTTTGTACGGTGATAAAGGGTACTGATTCAAGTTTACCATTGTATCTATATATATAAAGCACAAAGTTTGTCTGTCTGTCTGTCTGTCTGTTATGTATACAAATCTACACCGTTTCACCGATCTGAAGGAAGGAAGGAAGGAAGCTTGTAGTTTAACGTGACCGTTAATCTTGAGATCATGAGCCACGGGACCTCCTTTTTACGTGGAATCCGAACCACAGGACATGGCATTTCACTTCGAAAATCTCACATGCATTGACCGGGAATCGAACCCGGACCGCCTTGGTGAGAGGCATACAGCTAGACCGCTGAGCCACCACGCCCCCCTCACCGATCTGAACCAAAATTTGTATACTTACCCTTTGGAACCCTGCGGGTAACCCCGTCAACATTAAATTTCGGACAGATCACCCCATGCCCTGCATTTAGGCCCTTTTGCACAAATCTTCACCGTTTCACCGATCTGAACCAAAAGTTGTATATTTAACCTTTGGAACCCTGCGAGTAACACTGTCTACTTGAAATTTCGGACAGACCACCCCATTCCCTGCATTTAGGCCCTTTGGTCCAAATCCACACCGTTTCACCGATCTCAACCAAAATTTGTATATTTACCCTTTGGAACCCTGCGAGTACCACTGACCACTTAAAATTTCAGACAGACCACCCCATTCCCTGCATTTAGGCCCTTTGGTCCAAATCTACACCGTTTCGCCGATCAGAACCAAAATTCGTATTCTTACCCTTTGGTGCCCTGCGAGTAACACTGTCTGCTTGAAATTGCGGACAGACCACTCCATTCCCTGCATTTAGGCCCTTTGGCCCAAATCTATACCGTTTCACCGATCTCAACCAAAATTTGTATATTTACCCTATGGAACACTGCGACTAACACTGTCTGCTTGAAATTTCGGACAGACCACGCCATTCCCTGCATTTAGGCCCTTTTTGCACAAATCTACACCGTTTCACCGATCTGAACCAAAATGTGTATACTTACCCTTTGGAACCCTGCGAGTAACACTGTCTGCTTGAAATTGCGGACAGACCACTCCATTCCCTGCATTTAGGCCCTTTGTCCCAAATCTACACCGTTCCACCGATCTCAACCAAAATTTGTATATTTACCCTTTGGAACACTGCGACTAACACTGTCTGCTTGAAATTGCGGAGAGGCTACTCCATCCCATGCATTTAGGCCCTTTGGCACAAATCTACACCGTTTCACCGATCTGACCCCAATTTTATATACTTACCCGTAGAACCCGACAAGTAACACTGTTCACTTTAAATTTCGGACAGACCACACTATTCCCTGCTTTTTGGCCCTTTGGCAGAAAACTACACCGTTTCACCGATCTCAACCAGATTTTACATAATTACCCTTTGGAACTCGACGAGTAACACTGTCCACTCGAAATTTCGGACAGACCACTCCATTCAACGCATTTAGGCCCTTTGGCACAAATCTACATCGTTCACCGATCGAAAACAAAATGTGTATACTTACCCTTTGGAACCCGATGAGTAACACTGTCCACTTTAAAATTTGGACAGGCCACTCCATTCCCTGCATTTTGGCCCTTGCACAAAACTACACCGTTTCACCGATCTCAACCAGATTTTACATAATTACCGTTTGGAACTCGACGAGTAACACTGTCCACTCGAAATTTCGGACAGGCCACTCCATTTCCCGCATTAAGGCCCTTTGGTACAAATCTACATCGTTCACCGATCGAAAACAAAGTGTGTATACTTACCATTTAGAACCCGATGCGTAACACTGTCCACTTGAAATTTCTGACATACCACTCCATTCCCTGCATGTAGCTCAGGAATTTCTCGGGGTTGCCAGCTTCCTAACTCACCAGTCATGAGCCCTTGAGGGTGTACCAGAAGTGGTGGGTCTACACACACCCTGCCTCTTTGAGGGCCTTGAGCAGAAGACAGGAGATATTATGAAAAGGAAAAGAAGGCAGACCCCTCGAAGAATGAGGGTATCAGGAAAGATGAGACAAAGCCAATTAAGGCGGGAAATTGAACGACTCCCTAGCCCTCGGATACCCTAATACAGTCTGGGTCGGAAGAGAACAAGAGTTGACCAAGAGAGGCCGACAGGAAAGAGAACTGAAATGAGCCCGGCACCAGGAAGTAGAAGCGATGCCAGACTCAGCTGGGGTTCCGTGGTCGCCAACCCACGTCCCACAAGTTGTGAGACCCTGGGGGGGGGTCAGTTGTGAGAATAGCTTGCTGATTCATCGTGAGGTGACTTGAGAGTACTTTCCGTGTTATCTCCTGCTGTCTATGCTGATGCCAGCACAGGGCCGTTGCGAAACAGTGAGTGATTCCCGGTCAATCTGTATAGGACGGGGAACCCCGAACGTGTGTCATCATATTTCGTCATCATCTGCGATCATCTCAGGTTCGTGCAGCTTGGACCTATATTCTTTGTCTTTGCCGAGCAGTACGCTCTTTCACTAGACGCATCCAGTACAGGCCTAAGCCAGAAAATAAGGTTGAGACTTTGGAAGACATCGAAGCTAGACACCTGAATTACCTATATCAGTTTTAAAATAACACCATGTTCGTTTAGTAGTCATTTTTTCATTACCTTATTATTATCATCATAAGTGCAAATGACCTAGATGTTACGCGCATCATACCAATAATCACCGCCGCATAAAGTCTTTCTCGACTGTGATTTTTAAAATATTTATTTTTGGTTGGTTGGTTCTTAAGTTTAGGGGCTGCGACAACGCGGTCATGTAGCTCCGTGTACTTTGGGTGTGTGTAGAATCTGTCTGATAACCGGTGTTGTGATGACTGTATTAGTGTGTGTTATCTGTTTTTTTAATTTAAGTACAAACTGCAACTTAGAATTCTTCAAATAGTTCGTACTTTTGCCGCCAAGCGCCACCGTCAACGACTACTAGGCCAAGTTCGGAACTTAGCTACTAGACGCCACTGCAGTCGGCTCTTGGCAACGGACGTAGACATCTATGAGCGTTGTTTACCTATCCAATTTAGCTTCACACAGGTGTAATTATTGGAAGGTTCAATAACATGCCATAAATCTGACATGGGACCGCCGGCTTTACTTCCCCTCCGAAGAAAGGCATTCTGACGGATTTTTAACGCTCTTAAAATATCCGACGGCTTAGGCTGGGTTTGAACCCGCTATCTTGGGCATAGAAGCTCAGCATGCTACCAAATACGCCACCGAAGCCGCCATATAGTTATTTTTATTACAGTACATTGTGTACATTATACGTTGAAGTGTCAATTCAATACCGGTAGTAGTTTCCCTTATCATCCTCATCATAAGAGCAAATGACCTACAGTAGATGTTACGCCCATTACTCCATTAATCACCACACACAATAAGTCTTCCTCGCCTGTGAATTTTGAAATATGTATTTCTATTACGGTAGTTTGTAAGTTTGACGTGTCAATTCAACAGTAGTTTTTATTATCATCCTTATCAAAAGGGCAAATGACCTAGATATTACTCCCTCATTGTCTTTGGGGGCAAATCACTTAGATTTTAAGTCCATTATATTTCTAAGGAGACCTTAAAACATTATCATCATTCCACCGGGCGAAGCCGGGTACTACTGCTAGTATTTCATAAACATGTAAAGTACAAAACGAACATGGCGACCAAGCGAATTTAAAATATTTTAATAGAGTTTTCTCGTGATTTAACTCTCTGAGTGCAGTGAAATGTGGTACAGTAAATGATTTCGCAGATTGTAATGCACTGCCATCTAATTTAATTCAATTGTTTACATAACCTCAAGATGGCGGCTGTGCGAAATTTTAAAATTAAGTTTTCATTCTTGTGTCGTAATCATGCGATCGAAGTGAAAGTTTGAATATTGAAGCTAGGCAATAATTGTCCTTGAATGGTACATAACTCTATGGCCTATACATATAACAATCCTAAATGGCGAGCTTCCGAAATATTTAGACGGTTCTCAATATCTATGAATCTTTTACAGCAACCAAACTGAATTTATTTATTTTTGTTCATAGAGACTATGAACATATGTTCACCTATAGGACGTTCAGTAACCTGGTGAGCACAAATCTAACATGGCGGCGACGCGAATTATAAATAGTTAAATGGACATTTCTCGCGAATCCGAGTGCCGTGAAACGTTGCACGTTAAATGCTTATACAAATGTTGATCCACTGGCATGTAATTTGTTTCAATTGTTTGCATAATCACAAGATGGCTGGTGTGCGTACTTTTAAAATCTCGTTTTTACTTCTTGTGTTCTAATCATGCGATTGAAGTTTGAATACCACACGTACTCAATAATCTTAATGTAATAGTACAAAAATAAAAATCCATCCTGGCGACCATATAAAATATTTAGACGGTTCTCAATATCTACGAATCTGTTTCAGCAATTAAACTGAAATTTTGTATGTTGATAGAGACAATTAACATGAGCAGGATATATGAAAATAGGCTGTATAGTTCTTCACGGAACTACTTGTTGTTTTAGCCTATTTTCAATTTTGAAAAAATAGGCTTATGAGATCACCTTTTGTCCGTGTGTGTGTGCGTGTGTGTGTGTGTGTGTGCGTGTGTGAGGTGTGTGTGTGTGTGCCCCCCCCCCCTAATAAAATCTAAACGGCTGGAGCGATTTCAATGAAACTCGGTAAGTTCATAGCACTATTCCCAGCGACCTCGACCGTGCCCTTCAAATTTTGTTACGTCTCACCAATCCAACATGGCGGCTGTGCGAATTATTTCACTAGCATTCAATATCTCCGAAACTATTACCGATATCGCCCTGAAATTGTGTACGGTGATAAAGGGCACTACTAGAAGTTCACCTATGAGACTTTCAAAAACCTGGTGACTACAAAACCAACATGGCGGTCAAGCGAAATTGAGACTTTTAAATAGACATTTCTCGCGATTCAACTATCCAAACGTAATGGAACTCAGTACAACAAATGATTATACACATTGTAATGCACTGGAGTCTAATTTAGTTCAATTGTTTACATAACCTCAAAATGGCGGTTGTGCGAAATATATCACTGACATTCTATATCTCCGAAACTATTACAGATATCATCATGCAATTTTGTACGGTGATAAAGGGTACTGATACAAGTTTACCTATGTATATTTCATAAACCTGTAAAGTACAAAACGAACATGGCGACCAAGCGAATTTGAAATATTTTAATAGACTTTTCTCGTGATTTAACTCTCTGAGCGCAGTGAAATGAGGTACAGTAAATGATTTTGCAGATTGTAATGCACTGCCATCTAATTTAATTCAATTGTTTACATAACCTCAAGATGACGGCTGTGCGAAATTTTAAAATTAAGTTTTTATTCTTGTGTCGTAATCATGCGATCGAAGTGAAAGTTTGAATGATGAAGCTAGGCAATAATTGTCCTTGAATGGTACATAACTCTATGGCCTATACATATAACAATCCTAAATGGTGAGCTTCCGAAATATTTAGACGGTTCTCAATATCTATGAATCTTTTACAGCAACCAAACTGAATTTTTTTTTGTTCATAGAGACTATGAACATATGTTCACCTATAGGACTTTCAGTAACCTGGTGAGCACAAATCTAACATGGCGGCGACGCGAATTATAAATATTTAAATGGACATTTCTCGCGAATTAACTATCCGAGTGCCGTGAAACGTTGCACGTTAAATGCTTATACAAATGTTGATCCACTGGCATGAAATTTATTTCAATTGTTTGCATAATCACAAGATGGCTGGTGTGCGTACTTTTAAAATCTCGTTTTTACTTCTTGTGTTCTAATCATGCGATTGAAGTTTGAATACCACACGTACTCAATAATCTTAATGTAATAGTACAAAAATAAAAATCCATCCTGGCGACCATATAAAATATTTAGACGGTTCTCAATATCTACGAATCTGTTTCAGCAATTAAACTGAAATTTTGTATGTTGATAGAGACAATTGACATGAGCAGGATATATGAAAATAGGCTGTATAGTTCTTCACGGAACTACTTGTTATTTTTGTCGACACGTGGTGATACAACTATTTTTGCCTGTTTTTAAAGAATGAACATTATGACGACGATTCACAAAGAACAAAAACTCTGAACTAAAAAAAACTTCCATTTATGCCATAAAGACTATGTACCCAACGGTTTAAGAGCAGCCAAATAATGAATGTCAGCAAGTAAGAAAAGAAACGAAAATTGCGGGGGGATGTAAGTCTCAATATCACCTAGTAACATGTAGGTGACGAAATAAAAAATACCCTCCCCCCCCCCCCTCCCCCTAGAAAAAATCCTGCGGGTGACCATGTACCCATGTACCACCTTAATGAAAATAGTGCAACACCCAGAAAAATTATCCGCCAGCCGCTACTGATAGTTCCTAAGTCAAGGTCACGGCCTACTCCTTTCCAAGCCATGCCATCATTACAAATACACACGTTACTACAGACATCACAATAACAAAGTTTAGGCCTATCAGACAAATTCCATAAAAACCTCATGGACCGATGAACAAAAGCCTATGTTCCAAACCTCTATATGGAGCAACAATAAATATTTCGAATCAATGGGATCCATCGTATTGTTTTTAGGAAACATATTTCTAACGTAGGCTACAGTATGACCGCGATCGAAACGAGCAAGGTGCCTTGCCCTGTCTGATGCGGCACGCACTCAGACTGAAATCAGTATTTTTATTTTTATTGATATTTCAAGAAGTAATTATCTTATGTTTGAATAAATAATTTGCCTGGATTTGCATATGGCATCGTTCAAACTGGGATAGTTGTTGACGCAGAAAAAAAAGGATTTTTTATCAGGATTCTAGGTAGGACAGTAGATACTAAACCCATCCTTAGGCCAGATAGAGTATTTCGATATCATGGGAGAAATGCCCCTAGATAAGATAACAGGTATGTAATTGATGTAGTTGTTGTGTAATTAGGCTATTATGTGACAGTTTGTAACAACCAGCGTAACAGTGAAATAAACGCAGTGTTACAATTGCCGTGGTAACTAAATAGACTGTGTAATAGCCGTAATAGTCTACGTAAAAATTCGGTGTAATAGCCATAATGGTTTTAATATCTAGTGTACAACAGTATCGGTAACAGTCCTGTAATATTCTGTAGGCCTACATACATTTTGGGAAATGCTGCTGTGCTGATACAGGCTCTGTACCGTTCCACTTTCCGTTGGAACATGAGAACCTGGAACGTTAAGCATAGATACCGGGTGGCTGGTTGGTATAAACTGGAACGGTACACAGTGTAACCGGGTACTGGTGGAAACGTTACTCTATTTCGATAACCAAGAACGGTACGCAGAGTAACTTTCTAACTGGTAACGCTGAGGAATCGTTCCAGTCATGTACCGTTCCATACGTAACGTTCCGCTAACACGTACCTTGATGCTCGGTACAGTTGGGAGTCGAGTTCCGACTGTACCGTTCCAGGGCTGTAACGTTCCACATGCTCGTACCGAGTTCCAAGTTACAGTTACGGAACGATACCGCAAGCCAGCTCGGGGCCGCGGTATGGCATACGTAACGTAACGTGGAACACAGCGGTACGTAACGCATTTCAGTTCTGTTCCGGGTCCCTGCTCCGGATTGAAATTTTACAAGGGAGGAGGCCATCATCACATGTAATTATGCATAGAGAGGTGCATATCCTCGGGAATAGCATTACGGCTGTAGTTTCCCGTTGCTTTCAGCCGTGCAGCAGAACGCAGTGTAGCCATTAGTTGGCTTATATTATCAATATCTTAACCGTCTATAAGACAAGTAAAGAACTGATTTATTCTGAAAGGCTGCTACTCCCTTTCAGACTAAGTAAAGAGCAAATCTACTAAGAAATATAATAAACTTCTGTAACAATTAAATACCAAAATTCTACTAACGAAAAATTACTTAAGTTACATCATCAACGACAAGTCCTACCACTAAAACAGTCCGTCACCAGGCACACTCACATGCACCCTCACACATCACAGTCTAATGAAACAATGAACTATATCGAATAATCATGCAACTGCCACCAGACACACTCACACACCACAGTCTAATAGATGATGATGATGATAATTGCTGTACAGAATATGATAAGCTGACCTGACTACATGGTCATTGGCCCAGATGATGTTGATGATAAACAGACCTGACTACATGGTCATTGGCCCAGATGATAATGATAAACAGACCTGACTACTTGGTCATTGGCCCAGATGATGATAGTACACTAGTATATTAGTACACTCAATAACAACACTGTATAACCTCACACTATGTGCTACTGCACTACACTGTGTTACTCTACTAGTACACTCAATAACAACACTGTATAACCTCACACTATGTGCTACTGCACTACACTGTGTTACTCTACTAGTACACTTAATAACAACACTGTATAACCTCACACTATGTGCTACTGCCCTACACTGTTTTACTCTACTAGTACACTCAATAACAACACTGTATAACCTCACACTATTGGCTACTGCACTACACTGTGTTACTCTACTAGTACACTTAATAACAACACTGTATAACCTCACACTATGTGCTACTGCCCTACACTGTTTTACTCTACTAGTACACTCAATAACAACACTGTATAACCTCACACTATTGGCTACTGCACTACACTGTGTTACTCTACTAGTACACTAATAACAACACTGTATAACCTCACACTATGTGCTACTGCCCTACACTGTGTCACTCTACTAGTACACTAAATAACACTGTATAACCTCACACTATGTGCTACTGTAGTACACTGTGTTATTCTACTAGTACACTCAATAACAACACTGTATAACCTCACTGTGATTTAAATTGATTGTAAATATATTTATATCAATGAAAGAAAATATGTAGTATTTTGCAATTATAAATTAGAAGCCATAACAAACGCACACCCAATCACTGTCTTGCTTATTTCTCGTCACTATCTCGCCGCCATATTGGAAACAGATGACCGTAAGTTTCTCCCCCCGTTTCGGACGTCAATTGAATGACAGACGGTATTTTGAAAACTATGACGGGCAACAATAGCCTGTGCTCTATTATCGATCGACGCAAGCGAACTGACACCGATACATAAATTATCCTCAGTCACTTGGCAAGGGTTTCTTTGACACCATCCATTCCTTCACTGTCCCCATCATCATCACATACCTGCCAACCTTCGGAAGTCAAAAATAGGAAGATTTTAAAAAAATATAGATTTCATCATGCGCAGTATACCGTGGCGTGGGCAAAAGAGGGTACAAAAAAGGCCTGCGTGTCTTTGGCAAAGTATGAATTCAGCATAAAATTCACAAAAATATAAACAATCATCAATTATCGAGTAGTATGTATGGCCAATATTTAAACGTAAGAGAACAATTGTGTGTTTTAAGAAAATGCATATAATCATTCTGATGGATTACACTTCGCATTCGCTACCACATATTCAAGTTTTGTCAGACTAAAGTTAATTACCACGGACAACTTACCTAATTATGATTAGGTGATGTATATACATGTGGATGGTAATCTTGAGACTGCTTACTGATTTAATGCAGACCTTGTAGCCAACCTTGCTCTCTTCAAAAATGCCCTGTCATACAGATGCTCGTAGCAATTTCCACTTAGGCTTGATTTAATCACTAACAGTTTGTTGAGGTTTTCGTCATTCAGAGATGATCGGAATTGTGTCCTTGTCTTCTTCACCTGGCTAAACAATCTCTCACATTCAACGTTGCTGTGTGTGATAGCATTACTCCAGCTAGTCTGTCATATTTCAGACACCCATCTCCACCTCTTATATCCCCTACTGCAGACCAAGAACAATATGCTCTCTTTCCTTCCACAATAGAAGGTGGCAAATTCTCCATTTGGAGTGCATCCATTGCTTGGTGCTCATCTTCCCAGCCTCATTTTGGCAACATAATTGGAAGCTTAGAGATATAATACTTCACGGCACTAAAGGAAGCAGTAGACAAAGACCTTATCTGTGCCACTTGAGCATTAACAGAAAACTCACTGTCCAAATTAAATATATGAATAATATAATCAGAGGCTGCAGTGAAGTAGTTCCTGATGTGCAAATAAAAGACCTTCTCATCAGGAGCCAAATTTCATACACAACTAGATGTCGGTGAACCTATTACCAAATCATCATCAGCTTTCTGATTCTCTCGTGTGATAGACCTCTTCTAAAATTGTGCAATATTTCTTTATGGCCACTGGCTTAACAAACCTACAGAGAATTTCCGTCAGCAAATCAATCAGTATGGATCTTAGGACATGGATGTGAGGTGCTTGCGATTGAAGAACTACGTTATTTCCAAATGTATTCACCCTATTGTACCCTGTTTAGATGTAAGAGTGTTATGCAATGGTGTTTTTTTAATAGTTAGTGGTCAAACTATTCTTAGTTGGCAACAAGCATTTGATTACGACGCGTCTCGTCGTAATACTTTCGTTCACAAAGGATTTAGACAGATGTTAAATGTAATAGTAAAGTGGACGTGGTACCATCCTAACCTAGGGATTGGTTTGCTTGATGTTAAATGTAACTTGTACCGAGTCATTTGTTGTAACTTTGCTCCGCCTTCATTCTTCTAGTACCACTCGCCTAGCTTAGTTGTTGCTTTGTTTCTTGTAACTAGCACTTCGCGAGGATACTTAACGTCTTTGTAGGGATCGACTCATTATTGTATTTAGATCAGCGGACTAGCCAATTTCGACCCTCGGAAGTAGTTTAGGGGTCTTTCCTTGAATAAATCATTCACGAAATTTTACTTAAGACTGGATCTCCTTATTGTTAGCTTTGTATTTGCGGATGTATTTCTTGGGGCGTCTATGACATGTTTCCATACACAAATGACCCAGATCCCCTGGATCAAGCCTCTCGTGCTATGTAAACCCTTAAAGAAATGCACCCGATCCTCCCAGGTTGTGGGTTCGAAGGACGTTGCCGTTCGAAGTACCATTTCTTTCGGCGGATTGTACCCGGATAACCTCCTCTGACGGGCTCAGTATGGACAGTGCGTTTGGTTAAGGAAATTTTGAGATTCTTCTAGGATACATTGCATACCTAAATTAGTCTATTTAATTCTTCGTAGAATTTCAAAGTAGGCTACTGGGTTATTTTTCAAATGTTTCTATGATTCGTGGAAAATGGAATTTAAAAGGAAACAGTTCATTGATTTTAATAGTTTCCTGTGTAGCAAATGTAATGCATATTTGATAAAAAGCACTGCTTAGTAAATCAAGAAGACTTCCTTATTTCCATTTGCCCATGTCGTGTTGTTCACTAACATAAAATACTAAGTGGAAGGTAACGCTGAATGAGAGCTCATCGTACGATATACTTTTCTCAAGTTCGGTACTAAAATTAGCCAAAATACATTTTCTAATCATGAAAAACAAATTAGGAAATGATGTAGTAATATATTGAACTTGTTGGGAGCCTTCGGGCGATCAGTCAGAAATTACCAGCTTATAGCCATTGGCTGCGATTCATATAAGCCTAGCATATATCATCATAATGATGCAACAAGCATGGGACTCTTTCATATTTCCTCGCTCTCGCTCCCTGTGAAGTGCTGAAATATCTAGGGATTCTCCACTCTCCAGCCATGCTGCAAAAGCTTACATGACTCGTGCAGATAAGATACATTGATGATCAAATGTGATCTTTGTAAAGCAGTTCTTGATGCACTTATTTCTGATTCTGCTTTCCTGAATAGCAAAACCATGTAGAAGTATATAGCAGGGGAATGACGACGGGGCGTACATACAGGATAAACATTTAATACGAACTGAACGACTAGGTTACATACAGGCGTATATGTACAAAAGCAGACAAAAGAATCAACGAGAACATTCTCGTAACTAGAACCGCCACCAATGGCGTTGCGCTTCCTGGCGCTTAATATAAACCATAGATCACCTGTTGGGTTACATATTTCTAACACACCCACTTAAACCAATAGCTGATCTAGAATATAATAGACATTTGTCAACCAAACTTCAATCATAGAGTACCGGTACCCTATATAAACATGATACAATTTCTGAAAACATTTTTGAACACAATGTATACTTAAAGTACTAATTAACAATTCCATCCCATTCCTTGGGTACAATACACATATTTTGTTTTAGGTAAAGGTTTGGTGAAAATATCTGCAATCATTTCTTGTGTGGACAAATAGTGCAATGAAATGGTCTCTCTTGAACCTTTTCTCTAATGAAATGATGGCTGGTGTTGATGTGTTTAGTGCGCCTATGAAAAAAAGGATTTTTTTTGCAATTTCCTGTGCACTTTGACTGTCATTATTGACGCCAGACTCTACCACAGTAGAGAACCGAGTGTGGAATATAGTGCTACCCTTATCGTAATAACCAGTATAAACTTAAACCAAATCCATCAAAACCACAAGTCTGTGTTTTTGTTGAAATTTAGTTATGTTTACAACTGACTATAACCTCTACTGTAAATCTAAGTTGGCAACAATGTGATCAAAAATGTATTTTACTTTTATAAGTTGGCAATTGTTTTAAACCAGAAGAAGATGTACTGCTAATGTCGGAATGTATGTGTCTGTGAAATCTGAAGCCATCAGCCATCAAAATTGTATCTATATTGAATGTAGGGAAGTTTTTGATAACTCATAAACATGTGTTATGCTGTAGAGTCAAAAGGCGCCTTTTGATGATACTTGCTGTTTAATTTTTGATAAATAAAAGGACGTCATACATATTGACAATGACTTGATCATTCATCCCTGCTCGGAGCATAAGAATAACAACAGGTTATCGGCCCAGATACCGCTCATACGTCTGACACGCCGAGCATTACGGGATACAATTTGGACGTCGAGAAAAAGTCAACCGAGTCAGTCGTCGTCGTCCAAGTCAGAAGTCGTCAGGCCAGTCCAGTCAGCCGAGAAAATCCACGTCAGTCATCGCAGACAAAGTCAGCCCCGTCGAAGAGGACGTCAACCACATCGTCAGCCCAAGAAACGTCAGCTAAGTCAATCTAACCTCAAAATGTCAGTCAAGTAGCCTATACATGAGTCAGAGTAAATTGATAAAACTATTTGAAAATAGATAGTAAAATCTTGTGAAATCAAACGTTTGTAAATTTGTCATATTTTTGAAACTTAATTTTGCTTTTTAAGTCAAGTCATGGATACAGTAAAGGTTCATTTAGAAACTTTGACAGAAGATTTGCATGGAAATGTCAATTAAGATTCTTGGCGTTTTAAAATTAATTTTGCTATGAGAACAAAAGAATGTTTTGATATTGCAACTGGTTTGACTGTCAAACCATCAGGTACAAACTCCGATCCTGTACGTAATTGGATAAAGAAAGATGTAGAAGCTCAAGCGCTTATAGGTTTAAATGTCAGTAGTAATATAGCGAAAAAGCTAGTCATATGCCAAACTGCAAAACAAATGTTAGATAAGCTAGAAAATGTTTATGGTAAAAAGTCTGATATTACTGTTGAGGGTTTGCAAAGGAAATTTTTTGGTTATGTTTTTGACAGCCAAAAATCAGCTGTTGAGAATTGCTTGGAGATTCAACAGATAGCCGAAGACCTGTCATCAGATGACGATAGGGTGAAAGACAGTTGGATCATGACACGAATGCTGAGTATGCTACCACCTAAGCTGCACCATTTCAGAACAGCCTGGGACAATGTGATAGGAGCCGACAAAACTATTGAAACACTCATCGAAAGATTGAGGCTGGAAGAGGATCGACTCAATGAAGGTAAAAAGGAAAGTGGAGCAACTGCAGTCAACGCACTCATTGCAAAGGAGAAGAAAACTGGAAATCAGTCTACTCACAACAATAGCAACAGACAAGGTGGAAGCGCGCCAGTCAGCTGCTTTAAGTGTGAACAGAAAGGACATGTGAAGAAACACTGCAGAAACAAACCCTGTGCCAAATATCTTGCCTATTGTAAAGAAAACTACCCTTGCCATGTGTGTGGACAGAAAGGTCACTTCGCAAGAGACTGTACTAAGAAGGATGACAACAAAAATGGAAATGAAAGGTCAGAACGGAGTGAACAGAAGAGCACGAATCGCCCATACCGCGCACTAGCGTCAGTGGGACTGTCAACTACAGAGCTGAACAGTCTAAATTCGAAATGTAACACACGAAATCACTGGTACCAGGACTGTGGAGCTACACCACATATGACATCACACAGGAACTGGTTCGTCAAATTGACTGAATTGGAAACTCCATCTCCTATTGTCATCGGAGATGCGACTGTACTAGAGGGTGTTGGCATCGGCAACGTTCAACTTGAGGCGTTCAACGGAACAGAATGGTACAAGGTCATCCTGGAGGATGTGCTTTATGTGTCTAAGCTCAACTACAATTTGATAACTGACAGTCAGATACTCGACAGAGGTTATGTCCAAACTGCAAACAAAGATAAGTCAATATTTGAAACGTCTGATCATCGTGAAATTGTGGCCATGTCAGTCAGAGAAAGTGGCCTGTACAGAATGATGCTACGCCAGGAGAAGTCGGAAGCCTGTATGGTAGCCACCTCGATCGTAACCTGGCACAAGAGGCTCGCACACCAAAACCTGAAGTATGTGAAGGATGCTTTGGACAGGAATGGCATTCCATATGTTGATGATTGGAACGAGAGAGTCTGCGAAGGATGCACCTACGGTAAACAACATCGGGTATCTCACCCACTGAACGAGAAGGTTGCTACCCAACCATTGGATCTGGTCCATGTAGATATTGGAGAGATGGCGACACCATCGCTAGGAGGAGCAAAATATTTCTTGCTTTTCAAGGTTGATTTTTCACATTTCCGAACAGTATACTTCTTGAAGACGAAGGACGAAGCCGCAGCCAAACTGGATGTTTTCATGAAGCTGGTGGAAAACCAATTCGGAAGAAAGGTGAAAATTATTCTTCTTCTTCCTCTTCTTCGTATCCCTTGTGCCTTTAATCGTCGGGGTAGCCTCGTTCTGTCCATCTCTGCCACTTCGATCTATTTTCACACAATCTCTTCATTTCCAGCATTGTTTTCCCTCGCTTCTGTCCGATTTTCTCAATTCTGTCATCCCAAGTGGTACGGGGTCTCTTCCTATTCTCCCTTCCACTCGCATTTCAAAAATCTGCTTCGCTTTTCTCTCTTGTTCCATCCTCCTGACATGTCCATACCACTTCAACTGACGTTCCTCAATCACCATACTTATCGCCTTATTTTGTCCTGCTTCTTCTCTGATTCTCTCATTCCGGATCCTATCCCTTCTAGTCCTCCCCACTGCTCGCCTTGTATACTTCATTTCAGTGGCAGTAATCTTACTCAGATGCTTGTCTTGCAGTGCTAAACTCTCTGTGCCATATAGGGTGATCGGGGCCATAACCGTGTTGTAAATCTGCATTTTGGTCTTGATGCTTATCTCATTCTTCCCTACTATTGTATTATTCATCTGATAGTAGGCTGAGATGGCTTTTTAGTTATATTGAGTACCTCTTGCTCCATTTTCCCATCACTACTTAATATGGTGCCAAGATATTCAAAAGTTTCTACTTTTTCGGGAGGTCTTCCTCCACAAATTTTGTCAAGTTGTTGTTCCTGTCTGTCCAGTTTTGAGACCCACATTACTTTGCTTTTATCTGTATTCACCACCATTCCTTTCCTTTCCAATTCTTCATACCATTCCACCACGGCCTGCTGAAGTCTTTCTGGTGTATCAGCAATCACTATTATATCATCTGCATAGAGGAGTGCTTGCAAGTATACAGGTCTTAGTCTCCACATACCAAGCTTGGTCCTATGGGTTCGCCACTTACATATTTTTGTTATTTCATCCAGGACGATATTAAACAGTAGAGGGCTGAGGCTATCACCTTGTTTTACTCCTCTCTCCATTTGGAATTCTCCAGACATTTCATCATCTATACGAACTATTCCCACAGGTTGCTGGTATACACTCTTCACAGCATTGAACAGTCTCATTGGTACCTTCTTCGCTGCCAGTGCCTCCCATATGCTCTGTCTCGGTACAGAGTCAAAAGCTGCCTTCAGGTCTAGAAACGCAAGGTAGAGGTCACGGTTTTTGGCAATGCTCTTCTCTATTACTGTTCTAATTGTGTAGATGTGATCTTGTGTCTGACGTCCTGGCCTAAAAGCTGCCTGCTCCTCTTCAATGTCATTTTCCACCACCTTCCTAAGTCTCCTTTCCAGCACCCGAGTGTAGATCTTGTACGCTACAGATGATAGACAGATAGCCCTGTAATTATTACAGTCGTAGCTGTTCCCTTTCTTGTGCAACGGGATAATTAGATTCTTCTTCCATTCCTCTGGTATTCTGTTCTCTTCCCACATTCTACTAAACAGCTTAGTAAGTTGCTTCACTATCTCAACACCTCCATATTTGATTAACTCTGGAGAAATGCCATCAGGACCTGCTGCTTTCCCGGTCTTAATTTGTTTAATTGCCATTATGACCTCCATTTCTTCTATTTTCCTTTCTATTTCTGGATTTTGCACATCTTCATGTGGTCCATAAACAATCCCATCCTCTTGATCTGCCGCATTTCTCTGGAACTTCTCCTCATAGTGTCTTCTCCACACTTGAAGCACTTCTGCCTTCTCTGATACTAGGTTATTCTCATTCTTGATTGTCCTGGTCTGCTTTCCATACTTCCCTCTTATAGACTTAATGGTTTTCCAAAAGCTTCTTGTATTCTTCTCTCTAGCTTTGCTTTCAACCATATTCCCAAACTCTTCCCAAGATTTTCTCTTAGCATCCTTCACTACTCCTTTCGTTTCATCCCTTCTTTTGATGTATTCTTGCCTGTTTTCTTCCATAGGACATCCTATGTATCTTTTACATGCTTCTTTCTTGCTCTTTACCTTCTTCTTCACTTCTTCATTCCATCAACTTGTTCTTTTCTTTCTGGTATCTACCACTGCCTTTCCACACACTTCTTCTGCTGACTTTAGCAACACTGATTTTATGTCATTCCACATGTCATTGATTTCTTCACTTCCATTAGTTCTTATTTGCATCTTCTCCTTCACTGATTCTGCATACTGGGACCTTTTCTCTTCTTTTTGAAGTTCCTTCAATCGGATCACCTCAAACCTTTTGGTTCTTGGTTGGATTGGCCTCTTGAATCTGGTGTCCATTACCAGCAATCTATGATCTGTAGCTAGTTCTGCTCCTCGTATGACCTTCACATCCATGATGTTATTCCGTATGCCATGAGGGTACATAAAGTAGTCTATAACACTCCTAGCATTTCTACCTTCAGCCTCAAAAGTTATCTTATGTACTTCTTTATGGGGGAGAAATGAGTTTCCCAATAACAATTGAATTTCAATGCAGAATTCTATAAGTCGCCTTCCATTTTCATTCAGCGTCCTCTCTCCACCATGATTGCCCATGCTTCCATGTGCTATTCTTTTGTCCTGGCCTGTTCTTGCATTTAGGTCCCCTCCTACCAATACATGGCGTCCATTCGCAACCTCTTTGTCCACGTTCCTTTGGAGTTGAACATAAAACTCCTCTTTATCGAGTAAGTTGGTGTCTTCTGTTGGGGCGTATACTTGTATGAAGGACACTTTCATCTCTATGTCAAGGTTAATAACCATTATTCTCGAGTGTATTGGTTGCCATCCACTCACTTTGGTTTCAGTCTGCTCGCTGGTGACTATGCCCACTCCTTCCTTTGCCCTACTGTCCATCCCAACCCCAGAATATCTCAAAACATACCCTTCTTGTAATCTCTTCATTCCACTTCCTTTCTTCTTCACCTCACTAAGTCCCAATACTTCCAGTTTATGACTTTTCATTTCCTGTATTAACTCTACATCTTTTCCAGCGATTGTCTTGATATTCCATGTAACAAATCTCATATTCCGTTTCCATTGCGATCGTTGTCGTCGTGTAGATCCGTCCAATCCGAGGCTACTGTTGTTGCTTTGAATCATTTCTACCCCCACATGGGTGATTAGCCCAATGTGAAGTGGTTTGTTGGGTTGCCTTCCCAGCCTCCTTATTTATGTACCCAGGAGACAGGGTGGCCCAGTTATACCCCCAGGCGCCGGGTACCCATTTTCGTCGCCTCTTACGACACGCATGGGCTACGGTGGGACAATTCCAAACCCCGGTCACCACGCGGGGGAAGGTGAAAATTCTAAGATCAGATAATGGAACCGAGATCAAGAATGCCAACACACGTAAGCTGCTGGAGGAGCTAGGTGTCTTTCACACTTTTTCAACAGCTTACACCCCAGAACAGAACGGAAGAGTAGAACGTGAAATGAGAACAATTGTAGAGTCAGCAAGGACAGCAATTCATGCACGAAACCTGAAGGACAATTTGTGGGCAGAAGCAGTGAACTATTCTGTGTTCACGATCAACCAGACTGGCACAAGTTCAGTGAAAGGAAAGAGTCCAGCCAACCTATGGTTTGGACGACAGGTCAACATGAACAAACTGAAAACCTTCGGATGCAACTGCTACGTTTTGACTCCCAACCACAAGAGAAGCAAGCTTGACAAGAAGTCTAGGAAAGGTATATTTGTTGGATACTACATTGACTTTCCATCCTACAGAGTCTATCTTCCTGAAGAACGTGATGTTGTAAGTTCAGACAACGTCGTGTTTAATGAAGGAGAAAAAGATGAGCGAAACCTGACAGATGTTGAAATGGCCATGAACGAGAACGAGTTGATTGAAGAAGATGAGTATGAAGACAGCATAGACCTGAGAAAAGACAGAAACGAAGAAAGAGATGAAGCCAGAGAAGAAGAAGAACAACCAAGAAGACCAGGACTACGCAATCGTCAAAATATTCAGCTACCTGCCAAACTATCAGACTATGTCATGGGCTACCTCCGGGGAGGAAAGAGTGCCAACTTAGCCATGATAGAAGAAATCCAGGATATCTCTATTTCCAAAGCGTTGAATGATGCCAAGTGGCTGAAAGCCATGGCAGAAGAATTTGAATTCTTACAGAAGATGGAAACTTGGAAATTAGCGAAATGTCCGGAAGCAGTTCGACCCCTGACCTGCCGCTGGGTGTTACGAGAGAAGCCTGATGGGAGAATGAAAGCACGACTGGTAGCACGTGGCTTTGAGCAGGAAGAAGGAGTTGACTATTCAGAAACATTTAGTCCAGTAGCAAACCATGCTTCAATTAGACTGATTCTCAGTCATGCCGCTACTGAGAAGATGAAACGTGTTCCCTTTGATGTGAAGACAGCCTTCTTGCACTGAGACTTGGAGGAAAACTTGTACATGTATCAACCTGAAGGATTTGAAGATGGTGGGTAGATTATAGGCTAGGGAATAACCCACCCACCAAGGGAAGATGATTAAGAGAAGGAAGTAGATTTGGGATTGGAAAAAAAGGATAGAAAAATAGGAGGAGAGTCCCACAAAATTAATGAGTTCAACTTTAAATACCTTTAGAGGCAGTTGCCACTGAAAATTAACACCTTGATACCTAAAATAGGAACGAGCTTGGTCGAGGCTGACGGGAACCGCAGCTAAGACTTGGGCAGTTTGCCAGAGAGAGCCTGTAGTGTATTTCCTCCCAAGCACGAATAAAAGTACTATAGGGAAGGGTGATGGTCTGGCCAGGCAAATAGTAAAAGCTTTATTAAGTGTTAACGAGGGCATAAACCTAGGAAGAGCTAGGAAGGCCAGGATCCTGCCTAACTGTAGTATCAGAGAAATGATGAATCCAAAAACAAATATTTAATTTATTTAACAATGCAGGATTAATTAATCTTTTTAACAAATAAATATTCTCTATGTAGTTAACAATTTGGGGTCGCAGACCTCCCAACATTAAACGGTTGCTCCAGGCAATTGACAATTTACAAGGTTTCAAACCTTACATGTTTCTAAAATCTTTATAAGATTTAAACAAATGAGCAATGAAATAATTAAAGCTTGAACGTGAATTGGAGTACAAAAAGTGCACCTTAAGAAATTCAGGAGAGAATGTTCTAGAGAAAGTGACAACTTTGAAAATAACAATAATAACAACATGAAAAATAAGATAGAAGTTCCTACAACTTCTTATATTTATACAGAAATAATATAGGAGAATTTATACAAAGAGGGCAGGTCACTTACTGTGAAACCTGAAGAAAGTGAAAGGGAAAGTTCTAGACTTCCCAAGTTTGAGCAGGAATCACTCGCCAAATGGGACAGTTTCCATTTCGTGAAACCTGAACATGACTCGCTCAAGAGTTTAGAGAATTGTTTTCCCTAATTTTGAAGGGAGGAACAATGTAAGTTTGAAACGTGTGCTAGACACGTATCACAAAGATTATACAGAGATACTTAATGATAAACCAACAAAAATGGAAGGGCACTTCTTGGAATGACACCTTATTGGAACAGACCTAGATTAAAAGTTTATTGCAGATTGTTAGTGAGAGGTTTAGGAAAGAGAAATGGGAATTAAGGAAAATGTTCATGGCCTTATTTGAATATAAGCGGACGATCGCGACGCGGTAGAATAGTTCATTGAAACATATGAAAAGTTCACTGTGGAGACACAAAGTTTATGGAAAAGAAAATTATTGCAATGATGAAAATAACTGGTTTCACTAGATAAGTGAGAGTCTATTTCTTGAGAAAGTTGTAAATTACAATTAAATGCGCTATAGAAAATTCCCGCGGTGGACGAAACTTCACTATGTAGTAATTTAGAAGTAAGATAATTCAGTTTTAAACAGAATTCTCACAAGTACGTGAGAAATACATGACGGCAGGACTTGTAGATTGAGTACAGAATCTGGAAAGTTCCAGAACAATCTTAGTAGTAAAATGGGGCTAATGTAAATCCAGCGGAGGAACTAACTTGTTGAATTATAGACAGCGGGTAATTAGATAATATCCCACGTAGAAAGAGGATTTCTCCTTAGAATAGCTTAATAAAAGCTCTTTATGGTAAAGTCGGCTTGTACAAGCGAAAGCTCAACATGGCAAATCCCACGAAGAATGATTTTTGCCCCAAAATAAATACTTTCATACTGTCTATAAAAGTATCATTTAAAACACGTGGAAGTTAAAACCATGAAGATGAGGTTAAAACTTGAAGAAGGTACTTATCTTTGTTGCATGTCGAAGTGAAGTTCCTCACTGATGCTTAGAGTTCCAACATGGCGTGGAATTTAAAAAATGCCTCGTTAGGTCAGGAGGCTGGCTCTGGTTGAGCCTTAACTGATTGCTTCAACTGCCGACTAAGAAGTGAGAGCAGCTCAACGAAGCACGGAAGGTCCGAGAAAGAGGGGAAAGAGTGGGGGTAGGAAACAAAAGGAGAACATATAAACATTGCCAACTTAAAAATAAAACATTTATCTTCTCTTGCTGAGCTGGTCTTCTAAGAGTTGATCACAGTTGATACTAGCGCAGCATGGTGAGTAAAGAAGTGGACGTAGTCCTCTTGCTCCAAGAGAAAATAGCTGACGATGGTAACAGGATCTGGTGACCAAATGGATAAGTAAGTCCTCTAGCACCAGGAAGAATTGAGGAGCTTCAGAGATTCGCTGCGAGATGACGCTAGGTGGGTCACAGAAGTTTTATATCTGAAACATACTTATGAAGACGTAAGAGATATGCCCAACAAGGAGGAAACAGATGATCACTGTTGGTGTTTGACAAAGAGGAAGGAAGAAATGAACATGCAAGGAGCAGTAAAAATTATATCTCAGGTACCGTGTATTCAAAGAATACACCATACTGGGAGGACAGACACCAACAGCGAGCAAGAAAAACAAGTACAGTAATAAACAATTGCCAAGAGGTAGTCTTGTGATCTGACCATTATTGGTCAAGACTCTAAATACCCTGACTCTCCTATCTCTTCCAGGGTAACACTCGGTCACTTTTCCAAAAGGCCAGACTAGGGGGGGTGAAACATCCCTAACTAAGACCAAGTCTCCCACTTTAATGTCGGGACTGGAAAGAAACCACTTCTGTCTCCGTTGTAAGGAAGTTAAATATTCCAAGTTCCATCTCTTCCAAAAAGAATTACGGAGGGCTTCAAGTTTACACCAAACAATAGGTAAATCAGAATCCCTGAAAGAATTAGGAAGGGGAGGATGGGCAGAGAGAGAAGTGCGTGTAAAGAAGCGACCAGGTGTAAGTGGAAGGAGGTTATCAGGGTCATTGGAAAGCGGAATTGAAAGGCGAGAATTATCAACACTTTCAAACACGAAATAGCTGGAAGCTGAGAGAAATAAAGCACTAGTAAAGATTGCGATACGATGAGAAAGAAGAATTGGCAAGTTTAAACAAAGCGTATAGAAACAAGTACATCTATTCAGGACAAGAATATACCAAATAAACAAAGGAACTATGCGAGTAGAAAGCAAGAACGCCATAGGTAACAAACGAGTAGCCATAAACAATAACCTCAAGTTATAATGAGTATCAAAGGGGTTACTCAGAAAAATACTTAAGTCAGCGAAAAACGTGACATGACAAGTATGAATACAAAAACACATCGAATGTGACGACGAGAAAAAACCAGTTTGTTCATCAATGAACATTAAGATCGCAAAATATGCAAGCAATGTGGAATACATGAGCGCGTGAGAAATACGCAACGAAGTTTTGAAACAGGGATCGAAGCAGTTATAGAATACGAGCATGAGTAAGTGAGAGACGTAAACAAGCACGGCCTTGACACACATAGTACAACGAGATAAGACTTATAAATAGCTGAAGGAGTCCTTAACTAGAACAAGTTTATTTTGGGAAGTAGGTGAGCGACTTCTGTACTTGTAGTAGCAACTCGCCAGACAATGCTTGGCAATCAGCCAAAGTTGAGATAAGAGAAACTTGCTTTGAACTGTGTAAAGCGTACAGGAAATAAACAACAACTTGGCCTTCCTCAGACTGGTATACAAACAAGTCTGACAAACAAGCAGTTCAAAGTGCACACACACTAGTTGAATCAGCTGTAACTTAAAACAGATATTCAGTTTGGACGGCATGCAGTCAATCGTAACTTGGACGTGAACAAACAACTTAAAGCTATATGAAATAAAGTAGGAAATCAATTTCGCATAATTGAGAGGATCACGAAATCGGACAATTTTCAACAGAAAGAAGCTTAATTCTTCCGAGCAAAGAAGACAAGCTGGGACATTGAGAAGAAGGTTATGCATAAGAATAGTTATTCTAGATGCTATAGAATTCAGAGTTTCAAGCGGTTTCAAAAGCGACTTCCAATTGTGAGGAAGGAGGGAGGAGCCGGCCGTGGCCATCCTTCTACATAGCGAAAGAAGTGAAACATAGCGTACAGCAAAGTGATGGTGACTGATAGCCATGGTTTTACACAAGGGGAAGATAGTTTTTAATAGAGAGTTTAAGCAATTAACTGCTATAAAAAATGACATAAGAAGATAGACGAAATAACACAAAGCAAGGCGAACTTGAATTGCCATTTTGTGCGGGAAGAAAGAAAAACCATTTAAACAACTTACAGAGGTAGCGCAGTTGTTCACGATAAGACATCGTTTCGACAAGTGGTTTTCAAAAATATTGAGATTTGAAACATGAGCGTTCTCTTTTTCAGAAATGGGAATTATGTCAGCTGTGACGAAATGACATTGCGCTTTGGTTTGAACACTGGTATGTTGGATTTCACCAGTAATAACCCAACCAAAATCGGTGTCTCTAGCGACCACGGTTGAAGATAACTTGCGTGTTTGTTTGCGAATGCAATTCCAAAAAATATTGGCACTGAAAAGTACATCAATGGGACCTTGAGCATTAAACTGAGGATCGGCTAACCTTAAGTGCGAAGGAATCTTTAATCCGGAGGTATTAATAGAGTGACTTGGAGTGTCCTTGCCAATACTGGTAAGAATGAGACAGTTTAAATTAAGATTGGTGTTTCTTTGGCAAACGTCTCTGATTTTCAATTTTGAAGACTGCAAGACTTGAGTTTTCAAATTGTCAATGCCGGTCACATTGATAGAAGTAGGCGATGACGAAAGACCTAGTTTTTTAATCAGAGATTGCGAAACAAAGTTATGAGTTGAAGCGGAATCGAGAAGACCACGGGTTCTAAACCAATTTCCAAATTTATCTTGGATTTCAAATTGTACAGTGGTCAACAGGGTTTGCGCACTATGAGAAGTGTCGGCGTTGGAAATGCAGGAAGAAGCATTAGTTTGTTCGGAGCTGCTCTGCATGGAGCTTGAAGAGGCAGGTACTGATGACCTCGATTTATCGTGAACGTGCAATAAAGAATGATGCGGTTTTTTACAATGGAAACAGAGATTTGATGACGTACAGTTCGAAGAAGAATGCTTAGGTGACAAGCAATTGAAACAATGTTTGCTATTCAAGACAAACTTCCTTCGATCTTCGACAGACAATTCTTTAAAGGATTTGCACAAATACAATGTGTGAAGCTTTTTACAGAGCGTGCATTTTAACGATTTGTTAAGCGGCCTGATATGTTCTCTTGGATTATTGAAAGAAGAACGGTTTTGTTTGTTTTCGACAAATGGGGGCTGATGTCCCTTTGAAAAAGCAAGGTTTTCCTCAAAAATGTGAGACTGATGATTCGTTTCGACCTTTTCGCACTGAAATGCGAGTGCTGTAAGGAATTGACATCGACTGTTGAGAAACGAGATAAGGTGTTCGAACGAATGTTCCTTGTTGCAGGCGAGTTCGATCTCCCAGGCCTTCAGTGTCGAAAAATCGAATCTTGATGTAGCTAGGTGAATAAGTATGGTGTCCCATGTTTGGACAGGCTGTTTTAGTTGGTATAACGCTCTGACATTTAACTGCATAGAATCTAAGAGGTCTCTTAAAGATGTGACGTCATTAGGTTTGACGGCTGGTAAGTTGAACAAACAACGGATGTGTCGAGCGACACTCAACCGTAAATTGCCATATCTCTCTTTAAGGAGATTAAAGGCGATGTGGTAGTTGTCTGCGCTTAAAGGCAGTGACTCCACCAAGGCCAAGGCCTCAGATTCCAAAGACGTACGGAGGAAGTAAAATTTATGTATGTCTGGGATCTCAGCATTTTCATGAATTAGGGAACCGGGTGAGTTAGCCGAGGTCGTTGCGGCATGACTGTTGGCAGTCGCTCACATCCGGGAGGCGAGGAGGTTCGAATCCCCCCGCCGGCAACCTTGAAGATGGTCTTCTGTGGTTTCCCATCTTCCTTCCAGGCAAATGCCGGGGTTGGTCCTTAACTATAGGCCACAGCCGCTACCTTCCAACTCCTCGACCCTCCCTTCCAACTTCCTCCCCAACGGTACTTGTAGCTCACCCATTGGGTGTCCGTCTCGAAGCAGCTACAAAAACTGGCGAGCCGAACATGTCCTCGGACACTCCCGGCACTAAAAGCCATACGCTAAAAAAATGAATTAGGGAGCAGTAAAGTTCGTAAAAAGAATACCATTCACCTTCCTTGCCTGAGAAGTGCGGTAGGCTTATCTTGGGAAGTAACGGTTTCGGTTTGTTCTTGTGAACTGAAGCGGGTGCGAACTGGGCCGGATTGATGACCCTAGTGTCCGGTTCTGAGATATTGCGAATCAATTGGTGGGCCTTTGCAATCCCTTCAAAGTACAAGGGTTCGACCTCATCCCGATCCGATTGCAGTTCTGGGCAAGCGGATTCAATCTCGGTTTGAATTTGGTCATAATAATCATAAGACCGTTCGTACAACTTAAGACGATGTGTTAAGATATCTAAATCACACTCTGCGGGATCTAATTTGTTGATAAAATTTCGGAATCTAGTGAGTTGCCCTTTATAAGAAGAACGTCTAGCAATGAGAGTTTCATCTTTTTCAGTAGGAGCCATGATAAAAAGAATAAATTGAAATACAACTCACGAAACTGTAGAACCTTGGAGATGCTGTCAAGTTGGCAACAGCGAAAGAGTAGAAAGAACAGGACACCCCAAAGGAGACAGGAGCGGCCTCTTTCCCGTTCACAGGCTTTGCATGACGTAGATATAGCTGAAAGATCCAAAGGAGATATTAAAAATTTGCAAAGTATTGTCAAATGACACTTGACAAACAATGGACATAGCAAATGGACTCTCCCGGGTTTCGGCACCAAATTTTGGGTAGATTATAGGCTAGGGAATAACCCACCCACCAAGGGAAGATGATTAAGAGAAGGAAGTAGATTTGGGATTGGAAAAAAAGGATAGAAAAATAGGAGGAGAGTCCCACAAAATTAATGAGTTCAACTTTAAATACCTTTAGAGGCAGTTGCCACTGAAAATTAACACCTTGATACCTAAAATAGGAACGAGCTTGGTCGAGGCTGACGGGAACCGCAGCTAAGACTTGGGCAGTTTGCCAGAGAGAGCCTGTAGTGTATTTCCTCCCAAGCACGAATAAAAGTACTATAGGGAAGGGTGATGGTCTGGCCAGGCAAATAGTAAAAGCTTTATTAAGTGTTAACGAGGGCATAAACCTAGGAAGAGCTAGGAAGGCCAGGATCCTGCCTAACTGTAGTATCAGAGAAATGATGAATCCAAAAACAAATATTTAATTTATTTAACAATGCAGGATTAATTAATCTTTTTAACAAATAAATATTCTCTATGTAGTTAACAATTTGGGGTCGCAGACCTCCCAACATTAAACGGTTGCTCCAGGCAATTGACAATTTACAAGGTTTCAAACCTTACATGTTTCTAAAATCTTTATAAGATTTAAACAAATGAGCAATGAAATAATTAAAGCTTGAACGTGAATTGGAGTACAAAAAGTGCACCTTAAGAAATTCAGGAGAGAATGTTCTAGAGAAAGTGACAACTTTGAAAATAACAATAATAACAACATGAAAAATAAGATAGAAGTTCCTACAACTTCTTATATTTATACAGAATTAATATAGGAGAATTTATACAAAGAGGGCAGGTCACTTACTGTGAAACCTGAAGAAAGTGAAAGGGAAAGTTCTAGACTTCCCAAGTTTGAGCAGGAATCACTCGCCAAATGGGACAGTTTCCATTTCGTGAAACCTGAACATGACTCGCTCAAGAGTTTAGAGAATTGTTTTCCCTAATTTTGAAGGGAGGAACAATGTAAGTTTGAAACGTGTGCTAGACACGTATCACAAAGATTATACAGAGATACTTAATGATAAACCAACAAAAATGGAAGGGCACTTCTTGGAATGACACCTTATTGGAACAGACCTAGATTAAAAGTTTATTGCAGATTGTTAGTGAGAGGTTTAGGAAAGAGAAATGGGAATTAAGGAAAATGTTCATGGCCTTATTTGAATATAAGCGGACGATCGCGACGCGGTAGAATAGTTCATTGAAACATATGAAAAGTTCACTGTGGAGACACAAAGTTTATGGAAAAGAAAATTATTGCAATGATGAAAATAACTGGTTTCACTAGATAAGTGAGAGTCTATTTCTTGAGAAAGTTGTAAATTACAATTAAATGCGCTATAGAAAATTCCCGCGGTGGACGAAACTTCACTATGTAGTAATTTAGAAGTAAGATAATTCAGTTTTAAACAGAATTCTCACAAGTACGTGAGAAATACATGACGGCAGGACTTGTAGATTGAGTACAGAATCTGGAAAGTTCCAGAACAATCTTAGTAGTAAAATGGGGCTAATGTAAATCCAGCGGAGGAACTAACTTGTTGAATTATAGACAGCGGGTAATTAGATAATATCCCACGTAGAAAGAGGATTTCTCCTTAGAATAGCTTAATAAAAGCTCTTTATGGTAAAGTCGGCTTGTACAAGCGAAAGCTCAACATGGCAAATCCCACGAAGAATGATTTTTGCCCCAAAATAAATACTTTCACACTGTCTATAAAAGTATCATTTAAAACACGTGGAAGTTAAAACCATGAAGATGAGGTTAAAACTTGAAGAAGGTACTTATCTTTGTTGCATGTCGAAGTGAAGTTCCTCACTGATGCTTAGAGTTCCAACATGGCGTGGAATTTAAAAAATGCCTCGTTAGGTCAGGAGGCTGGCTGTGGTTGAGCCTTAACTGATTGCTTCAACTGCCGACTAAGAAGTGAGAGCAGCTCAACGAAGCACGGAAGGTCCGAGAAAGAGGGGAAAGAGTGGGGGTAGGAAACAAAAGGAGAACATATAAACATTGCCAACTTAAAAATAAAACATTTATCTTCTCTTGCTGAGCTGGTCTTCTAAGAGTTGATCACAGTTGATACTAGCGCAGCATGGTGAGTAAAGAAGTGGACGTAGTCCTCTTGCTCCAAGAGAAAATAGCTGACGATGGTAACAGGATCTGGTGACCAAATGGATAAGTAAGTCCTCTAGCACCAGGAAGAATTGAGGAGCTTCAGAGATTCGCTGCGAGATGACGCTAGTTGGGTCACAGAAGTTATATATCTGAAACATACTTATGAAGACGTAAGAGATATGCCCAACAAGGAGAAAACAGATGATCACTGTTGGTGTTTGACAAAGAGGAAGGAAGAAATGAACATGCAAGGAGCAGTAAAAATTATATCTCAGGTACCGTGTATTCAAAGAATACACCAGATGGTACTGGCAGAGTCTGCAAACTAATGAAAAGCATATATGGACTAATGCAAGCACCAAGAAAGTGGAATGAGAAAATCTTGAGAAGAAACTTGGACTAGTGAACACCGACGATGACCCCTGCATTTACTATAACGAGAAGAGAACTTTGATGATGGCTCTTTTCGTCGACGACGGGCTCATCGCTGGATATAATGAAAAAGAAATCTTTGGAGTCTTGGATGTCATAAATCGGGAATTTGAAATCACTTATCAACGATCAGTTCAGAAGCAATTCACGTACCTAGGCATGGAAGTCAGAATAGATAATGAAGGAATTTTTGTGAACCAGCCTGGATACACCAGAAAGATCATCAATCGTTTTCGGTTCGACACTTGCAACCCAAGTTCAACACCCATGGAGAAAGGAATGGTGGCAAACGAAGAAGATCGAATCAACGACAGACCAGCGCCACCTACAACTCCATATCGAGAAGCAGTGGGAAGTCTACTCTACCTGGCTACAATATCCCGATCGGATATCTGCTACGCAGTGAACTACATGAGTCGCTTCAACGGCAAAGCCATGCAGAGCAACTGGAAAATGGTTAAGAAGGTATTTCAGTATTTGAAGGGAACTCCAGACTATGGAATTTTCTTCAATGGAGACGACAAACTTGTGGCATATACAGATTCAGACTACGGTGGGGACACCGAAACAGGGCGCTCAACAAGTGGTATTCTACTGTTGAGAGGAGGACCAATCATTTGGTACACACAGGAGCAGCGACTCGTTGCTACGTCAACAGCAGAAGCAGAATACCGAGCAGCTGTCTCATCGATAGATGACATCAGCTGGATCAAGAGAATTGGACCGGAACTCGAAATTTTGAAGTCAGACAAACCAGTCACGCTGTTTGTTGACAACCAGTCAGCAATCCACATGCTGCACAATGCACGCGAGGGGAAGACTACACAAGGAAAGAAACATATAGAGATTCCACGCAAATTCATCCAGGAACACGTGGGCAAAACTGTTGCTCTCAAACATGTCGAGAGCTCCAAGCAACTTGCTGATATCCTGACCAAACCCCTCAATAGAAAATTGTTTGAATCGCTTCGTTGTAAAATAATTAAGGAGGAGTGTTGAAATTTAATTATGTTTACAACTGACTATAACCTCTACTGTAAATCTAAGTTGGCAACAATGTGATCAAAAATGTATTTTACTTTTATAAGTTGGCAATTGTTTTAAACCAGAAGAAGATGTACAGCTAATGGCGGAATGTATGTGTAAGATATTGTCTGTGAAATCTGAAGCCATCAGCCATCAAAATTGTATCTATATTGAATGTAGGGAAGTTTTTGATAACTCATAAACGTGTGTTATGCTGTAGAGTCAAAAGGCGCCTTTTGATGATACTTGCTGTTTAATTTTTGATAAATAAAAGGACGTCATACATATTGACAATGACTTGATCATTCATCCCTGCTCGGAGCATAAGAATTACAACAGTTTTCCACCTCAAAAACAGACAGGCTGCAAGGAAATTGAAATTGCCATGGGAAGGTAAGCAATTACAACACTTCTTCACTCCCAAATATCTAGGTGTAACTCTTGACCGAGCACTTACCTATAGATCACACTGTTTGAGTACCAAAAGGAAGGTATCTGCAAGGAATAACATTCTACGAAAATTATCGGGTACAGCCTGGGGGAAACATCATCATATATTACGAACTTCAGCTATAGCCGTTTGTTATTCAGCTGAAGAATATGCCTGCCTTGTTTGGTGAAGATCTAGCCATGCTAATCAAGTGGATGTCACCTTAAATGAGACCTGTAGACTAATTACAGGCGGCTTGAGATCTACACCACTTGATAAACTCTACTGTCTAGCAGGTATACCTCCTCCAGATATTCGTCGTGAGTGTGCATCCAGACTGGAGAAATCTAAAGCACAGAATCTGACAACCCATACTTTATATGGGTATCAACCAGCAACACAAAGGCTCAAGTCAAGGAAACGCTTTTTCCATTCAACAGAAAGCCTTAGTGAATCACCGATGAATTTCAGAGTGGACTCATGGCGTTCCAGATCCAGGCACCTCGCAGGATGGATGATAGGCTACCCTCTGAGAGCCTCCCTCCAGGTCACCAAGAAAGTTGGCCTACATGGAAGACACTGAACAGGTTGCGCTCAGGAGTCGGAAGAACAAAGAGCAACATGCAAAAGTGGGGATTTGCCTGTGACCACACACTCTGTAATTGTCTGCAGGTTGTGTCCAACTACATGCTCTCCCCAGAATGTAATTGATGCTACCACAGAAGCATGTGAACTTGCCGCATACTGGTCAGGCCAAATTTAATTAAATTCATATTTGTGTTTAACAACTTAATGTTTATCAGAAATGACAATGTTTAAAGTACCAGTTCTTGATTTTAACCTTTTTTTGTAATTGTAATTGTTTTGTTTCTCCTTTTCCTGTTATCTTTTGTTGTTCGTAATATATGTTTCTGACACGATTAAATAAATAAAATAAATAAATCGTAATAACCCAGATCCTTAATTAATACGAGAGATACCTGACCTAGAACTACTAAATGATGGAGACGAGGCAAGTAATTCTTATGAATTAACAACAATATATTTTTAAGAAATATGTTTTTAACAAATATGAAATGTACATTTAACATTAGTTAACTTACCAGCTAATAAAATAATTTATTTAATAGAGACGAGTATTATCGCTTGTCCAAGGTCAACTAAAGACCATCAATCATGAATGACGAAACGCAATAAGTTAATCTCCCAAGAAATAATTAATTTCCATTACTAATCTGGAGCAGTTTGAAACACGACCATTCACAAGCTTTTTACAAGATGGGGCGACATCTCTCATCCGTTTTTTAATAAAAACATATCTTCAATAATACATCAGGATGAACAAAACCTTAAGGGTTGCCAGGCCAACGCACTACCAGGAAGTTACTAAAATGCAACATCGTACATGTTGCTTAAAACAGACCCTTGAGAGCACACTACTTGTCGAGACAGGGGGAGGAAATTAATTAATTAATTCATTAATTAATTAAATAAATAATAGGTTAAGAACTATCTCGACACAAGAAGAAGTTCACCGGTTTCCAACAGACAGACATGTCTGGACCGGCTTTAGTTAAGAAAATCAAACCTTCAATAATAAACAACCACAGGCTTAAATACACAATACAAAAAGCTGATTACTCACGTGACTATCAGATGACCAACACATCCATACGCAGACAGTAACATTTGCATCACTCATCTCCGACCATATGTTCAGCACCAAACCATATACTAGACCAGAGCTACCAACTTAATAAAGTTTAAACAGGGTCCACCGACATATATCATCCATATCCAAATCACACAGATTTCACTCCGCAAATGATAATGAACACATCTCGTCGTAAAACATTGTGAGGTTTGATGCCATTTTTCAGTGTTGCCTAAGTAAACAAAAGTTTGGTGCTTTTCAGTCGGTCAACACGAATAGAGCTGAGTTATGTCCTAATCCTGCAATAAATTACATGAGATTAATAAATTCACTAGGATGACCAGTTTCGATCGTCAAGCGAAGATAGTTCCACGGTCTTTAATAGTTGTAGATCTTCCTGTATTCAATAACATACATTCTTATCTAGACTTGGCAACGTCACACAAATAAACATGGCACTGACCTCAGAACGAACATAGTAACAAAAAGAGGGAGAAAGGGAAAAACCAGTCTCGTCCAGTTAACACCCGGGTTAGTCGACTATAACTGGAGCCATAGTGAACACGAAACTGCTTGAAGTCCCAGTTAGGAAGACAACCGGATAAGTATCAGCCTGTATTAATACAGTATAACCATAGTTGATTTGTATAACCATACAATCACTCAAAACAGAAAAATTCCGGATTTTTATCACCATTTTAGAATTTCACCTAACATTAGATATACCACATTTAGCATACACCGACAGTTGCATTACCAACACTGCAACTAAATAATTGTACATAGGGTATTGTATATATTTTTCACCTGCATTCTCAAACATAGATGCTATAGCCTAAGTGTAATGGATCTGATGATGATCGCTTGACGATCGAAACTGGTCATCCTAGTGTATTCATTAATCTCATGTAATTTATTTCAGGATTAGGACATAACCCAGCTCTATTTGGGTACATTCGTGTTGACCGACTGAAAAGCACCAAACTTTTGTTTACTTAGGCAACACTGAAAAATGGCTTCAAACCTCACAATGTTCACGGCCAGTCAGGCAAATCGTGAAACCAAGAGGTTCAAAACACTCAAGCTTAAAATCAAGAACATAGACAAGTCAATTTGGTTCAACAAAAAATGTATAGAACTAAATCTCACCCCAAAATACGTACCAATTAAAACCGTACCGATTACACCAGCCTTATTCATTTCAACTAAACAAGTCAAAGCACTTTGGATAAAAAACGAACTAAGATTTGCATACATAAGAAAGCAAAAAATCAACCAACAACTATACGATATTCAATTGCAACTAAGTAACTACTGGCACGCATCCCAATGGGACAGTTTTCCGAGCACCTACATGACACCATCAAAATCAGAGCAACGAGGAAGCACGAAACGCTAGAATATAAACTAAGAAAACTAGGAGAAACACAGAATAATCAATCTAATGAACAACACACGAAAAACGATGAATTCAATTTCCACAGCAGGGTAAACAACAGAACGAACATAACTTTTTCTCAAGATTAAATGAATATGTTAGACAAAGGTTTGAAATACAACTGCACAGACACACACACGAACCATAATATAAAACAGTTCATCACAGATATCGAGTTAGCCAGTCACAAGCTCCCAGCAGAAGACAAGGAATTAACCAAAAATCTTGCCACCAACGAAGCCAAAAAAAATCCTCAAATGAGAGGGCGAAAAAAATAACATTCAAAACAACAAACAACTAAAAGAAATAAAGTCATTGAAACAAAAAATAAAAGAACATGACTTAATCATCACAAAAGCAGATAAGGGAAATACCACAGTATTTTTGAATAAAAGAGAATACACTGAAAAAACAGTCGATTTCCTAAACAACAACGAAATCAAGGAATTAGCAAAAGACCCCAGCAACAAATTCCAAACACAAATAAAAAGTGTATTAAAAGAAACAGAATACATATTGACCAAAGCTGAAAAATCGAAACTAATAAACATTAACCCGAAAATACCGTCATTGAGGGGACAACCAAAAATTCACAAAAAGGAGTGCCCAATGAGACCAATAGTCAATTGTAGGAATGCTCCTAGTTACAAAATCAGCAAAGAGTTACTAAAAACCTTAAAACACCGCCTTTCCAACGACAAAAACTACTCTGTAAAGAACACAACGGAATTAGTAACAGCATTGAACACCCTACAACTGAAACCTAGCTTAAGGTTTGTATCTTTCGATGTAACTAACATGTACGCCAATATTCCTATTAATGATGCAATCAACACTATCGAAAATAACGTAAAATCCAACAATTCGGCAAAAGAGACTGAAGAGATTGTGAGATTACTGAGGGTCATCCTCAGCCAAAACGTGTTTCAATTCGACAATAAAATGTATACACAAACAGAAGGCTTAGCGATGGGATCACCACTAAGCGGATTAATCGCGGATATCTTCATTAATGCACTAGAAAATGAGTTCTTAGAAAAGACTTCAACAAAGGGAATAGTAAAATGGAAAAGATACGTAGACGATGTAATTTGCATCTACGATACTGAATCAATAAGCGAAGAAACAATTCTCCAATCCATTAATAGCCTACACCACTCAATCAAATTCACTAAGGAATCCGAAACAGATCGAAAAATAAATTATCTCGACATAACTATTGAACGTAAAGACAACGAGCTTTCATATTCCATATTTCGGAAAGCCACACAAACTTCGCATGCAATCGACAATCAGTCTAATCACCCATAAATTAGCGGGGTTCAATTCAATGGTGCACAGGGCCTTAAACATACTCATGTCAAAAGATAATTATAATAAGGAAATAAGAACCATTCAACAAATAGCAAATGAAAACAATTTCCCGCCAAGGAAAATAGACCAAATTGTAGCCAAACATAAAAATAAAGATAAAATGATTCCAAAACCGGACACTAATGAGAAAAAATTCGCGCGCTTCAACTATGTGAATGCGAACACATATAATATCACTAATCTATTCAAAAATCAAGGCATAAAAATAGCATTCACAACGAATAATACGACCGGGAGGCACCTGCATAATAGTAATCAAAATAAACAAGACCCGTATTCAAAGTCAGGGGTATATTCTAATACATGCCAAGACACTGGTTGCCAAGCTAATTACATTGGACAGAGCGGAAGACTAGTAGATACAAGTTATAATGAACATAGGAATGCGATAAGATACGGAACACATTCAGCCGTATGCGAACATATGTGTGACCCGGGGCATAGCTTTACTAAAATCGAAACTGACCTAAAAATAATTCATCACGAATCGAAAAGCAGAGCTCGCGACATAAAGGAAGCAATCGAGATTCACCTATCCAAACAAAACAATCCCAACAATCTAAATAACACACTTTTATGGAGAGTTCACCCCTTTTCACTCTACTAAAAACACACCCTGTCGAAAACAAGACTTTTTTCTGCAATAAACCTAGGCCGTTACGCACGGCAGTATTAAAGGTGCCGGGACGTCTTCAATAGACCGTGTACCGCCTAGTTTGAAAGGCTTTTTAGTCCACGCGTGGCGAAGATAGTTCCACGGTCTTCAATAGTTATAGATCTTCCTGTATTCAATAACATACATTCTTATCTAGACTTGGCAACGTCACATAAATAAACATGGCACTGACCTCAGAACGAACATAGTAACAAAAAGGGGAGAAAGGGAAAAACCAGTCTCATCCAGTTAACACCCGGGTTAGTCGACTATAACTGGAGCCAGAGTGAACACGAAACTGCTTGAAGTCCCAGTTAGGAAGACAACCGGATAAGTATCAGCCTGTATTATTTCAGTATAACCATAGTTGATTTTGTATAACCATATAATCACCCCTAACAGACAAATTCCGGATTTTCATCACTATTTTAGAAGTTTACCTAACATTAGATATACCACATTTAACATACACCGACTGTTGCATTACCAACACTGCAACTAAATAATTGTACATATTGTATATATTTTTCACCTGTATTCTCAAACATAGATGTTATAGCCTAAGTGTAATGGATCTGATGATGATCGCTTGATGATCGAAACTGGTCATCCTAGTGTAATTATTAATCTCATGTAATTTATTTCAGGATTAGGACATAACCCAGCTCTATTTGAGTACATTCGTGTTGACCGACTGAAAAGCACCAAACTTTTGTCAGTTGTAAAATAAATACAACGTACCCATAAATAGATAAGAGAGTGCCCAAACAGCACACTGTGTGTGCATAAAGAGCAAGGAAGGCCAAAGACTACAGAACAAACATGCTATTCTCATGCGATGGAAAAAGCATTTCGAGGAGATCTCAAACATAGAGTTTCCGCATCCAACAATCCCAGTATGTGTCCCAATTAATGGGCCTATCCCCCAAATCACTCCACAGGAAGTTACCACTGTCCTAAAAAGCATGAGAAACCATAAATCTCCTGCTGACTTCTGGAAACTTCAAGAACTGCAATCTACTGCGATAGATTGGCTTGTTACCTTTTTCAATGCCATATTGGACTCTGGCCACATCCCTATTAACTGGGCTACAAGCATTACAGTACCGATTTTCAAGAACAAAGGAGACCCAGCGGAATGTTCAAACTGTCGCCCAGTACATCTTCTCTCACATACAATGAAGATCTTTGAGAGGATTCTTGATCGACGTCTACGTGCTATCGCCGAAATCAGCTCCAACGATTGCTGGTTTGTCAAGGGGGCTGGAACCGCTGACGCCATCTTCGCAGCACGGTTACTCATGGAGAAGCACCGCGAGAAAAGAAAGCCTCTACATATTGCCTTTCTTGACCTTGAAAAGGCCTTCGATCGTGTTCCTCATCAGTTGGTTTGGTATGCGCTCCGCAACCATGGTGTGCCAGAGTCATTTGTAAATGTGGTCAAGATGCTATACACGAACACCAGCAGTAGAGTACGTTGTGCTGTTGGCACCTCGGAAAACTTTCCTGTAAATGTCGGCGTCCACCAAGGCTCAGCACAATCGCCGTCCCTTTTTGTTCTTGTGATGGACACCATCACTCGTGACCTGCAACGGAATGTTCCTTGGACCCTTCTGTATGCAGATGATATAATGGTTGCAGATGACACCCGAGAAAAATTCCAATGTCAAGTTGAAGACTGGAATAACCGCCTCTCCCAGTATGGCCTATGTCTGAATGTGAAAAAGACGGAGTATCTGGAGTTAAACCCAAGCGACGGTACCATTCAAGTCGATGGACAAAATCTAGTCAAGACAGAATGCTTCAAGTACCTTGGATCTCGTCTTAAGAGTGATGGCAACTTCAATGATGAAGTAAGAGCCAGGGTAAACGAAACCTGGTTGCGGTGGAAGGAGGTCACGGGTGTGCTTTGCGACAAGAAAATGCC
This sequence comes from Meconema thalassinum, assembly GCA_946902985.2. NCBI lineage: Eukaryota > Metazoa > Arthropoda > Insecta > Orthoptera > Tettigoniidae > Meconema > Meconema thalassinum. The sequence goes on along the minus strand of OX336388.2, from coordinate 1,756,603,170 downwards.
ACTTCGTCTCAAATCGAAGATATATCGGACAGTGGTACGGCCAGTTGCGCTATATGGCGTTGAATGTCGACCATCAGACAAAATTTCAGACGTCGCCTGCACGCCATGGAAATGAGAATGCTTCGTTGGACAATGGGCATCTCCCTTATTGACAATATCAGAAACGACACAATTCGGGAGTAAATGGGTGTCGCCCCAATTGTGGACAAAATGAGAGAGAAACGGCACCGATGGTATGGCCTTCATTTTGAGGTTGAAGGCCTACGTCCCAGAGGACGACCGAAGCAGCGTTGGCAAGACACTATAAATGGTGACTTAAAAATTACCGACCTAAATCCAGCTGACGCAAAAAAAACGGACAAAATGGAGGTCAATGACCAAAAAAGCGGACCCTGCGCCAGTGGGACAACGCTAGTAAGAAGAAGAAGAAGAAGAAGAAGAAGAAGAAGAAAAACAAGAAGTGCTAATAGTCATTGCCTTTCATACAATCAGACACACAGTCTATTTCACACGACATGCACCAACACATTACGTCACTTATCCAAATCACATAACCTCATTCACGAAATACCTTTGTGTAGTAATCAATTTTAGTCTATCTACATAAGAACCTACCTCAACTTTCTCGCACTGCTTGTTACATATTTAAATTTACGATAGTAGACCCATATCAAAATATAATCCAGTAAATATTGATTATCATCCATGCATAGTTCTTGTAGAAGGAGGAGCGGTGTGTGGCATAGCTCATAGCTAGCCGTAGCTCGCAATATTCCTGTGCAAGATGTCCCTACATCTTGCCTCGTTGAAGTCTCGATGAATAATCTTATTGTTTTTTCAACAAGGTCAACAATGAGTAGTCATTGGCAACCAACCAAAGATGATGTCGAACAAGCCTGTAAAATATCTAGCATGCACCTACCATCTCGCGGTCAAATGTTGTATCCAGTAATACCAGATTAACCGCTAGGACACGCTGAGGTAACAAATAGAGTAACGAAGATTTTATCCATGGCCAACAGATAGCGTTATCACACTGAAAGTCATTCATAGTGGATTCATAGTAGATTCATAGTAGATTCTTTTTTTTATAATTAATCATTCCCAATGAATGAAGTCAAAATAGTTGAAACTATTGTCTCAATTCTCCCCGCCCGCAAATGTGATCATTGGTGGAAATGATCACTAGGACGTGAGAAGTAACCATAACAAAGGGAGTATTTTTCTTTAAACATATGGAGACAAATCAATTGTTCATACATGCCCAGAAAGTCACGTAAAGTCACTCCACAACATAATATCGCAAGGTTAACCAACATTCCAGTTTCCCCATGCATAAATTTTTTCAAGGTTTGCATAGTTAGTCTTCTTTGTCATAATCGAGTAGAAGTTGAGTCGATGCTGCATTCGAAGACAGGCATGTTCAGTTGAGGGTAGGGTTGGCATTGACACCCGGGCGCCCGTGGATTATAAGTCAAGTCCCACCACCGCAACGGTGCACTGCACTGCTTCAGCAATCTCCAACAGTTTATATTTTCTGTAAACAGACCGGACTACGAACAGAAATACTATTCCTGGATTCCTTCACTACACCACAGCTGATATCATTTAGCCGCTAGTCGTTTCATTACAATAATAGAAATAAAATCAAACAGTGATCGACCAAAAAAAGAATAGAATACCGAAATACCAAATTAACAAATTAACCCATATGTTTCCTCGTTTCATTACAAGAGTATTGACAACCATAATATTAACGATTCCTCTCTACATTCTCACCGCCCTTTTTCACTTGTAAAAGGTGAACTCTAAATATCCTCTTCCTCTGAGGATCGCTTACTAGGATTGTCACAGGAGTTATAAATTTAATTAGCTTGCATGGAACACGAAATCTTGTCAACAACTTACTTGATTGCGCGGGACCAGATTCGTTTAATGATTTTTTTTACATAGACCTCATCACCAATTTGAAATGATGTGGGCCGACGTCCCCTGTTTACCCCAGTGCAATTAGAGTTTAACCCGGAAATTTAGAATAACAAGTCCGGATATGGAAAAATAGTTGTAAGTACCTTTAAATAAGATAATCCTAAATGTCCCACGGCCTCCTTGATGGGATACCTGAAATATCCTGGAAAAACCTGGAGAAACCTGGAATTTTCCTGAAACGCTTATAAATCACGAACCAGTGGCCAGTATCTGGTTGTTTTTGGCTTATTGATATTTTTTTTAGTTACCCAGGGGGAAAAATTGGTATACTGTAAAAAAAAAGATTTTTGCGCTTTTTTAGATTTAAAAAAATCCGAATTTTGACAAAATATGACCAGCTCCCATGCCAAAATGCAGTCACATTCACGCAACTAATTATAAGCGATGATAAACTTAATTATTCACTGTAAAAAAAAGCCTAAAAAGTCCGAAAACACGGTGTTTGTTGCCTGGACTATGGCTACAATGGGCATAAATCGCGAACCCCGGAGTTACCAAATTTATCTTGTTTTTGTTTTTCTTTTCCTAGAGATGATTAGCCATGTGTTAGACACATGATTTTTTCTGTTTTCTTCACAAATAAGTACGGCACTCAATCCCAACTCATCCATCCCCCCCCCCCCCCCCCCCTCAACCCTGCCGCCTTTGTTCCCAACACTCAAGTCCAATCAATGTATGCTTCTTACGACAATGTTATGTTAAATTTAAAGAAAAAATGATTTGATTTCTTTTGTAGGAATCATGAAGCAAATAATACACTGAGTTGTTTTAAATAGATAGGCTAGCTAATATAATCAAGTTAACGTTATTTAGAAATACAAAGCTTTGGTTCATTTTCATTGGCACAAAGGTGCACTACCGTAATGAGGTAGACGCTTAAAGAATTATATAATGTGGAAAGTATAACTTATGTATATACGTACATATTGTACGTCTTATAAAAATTTTAGGAACGAACAAAACATATCTGTACTGGTAAGACTAGGAACGAACAAGTATGAGGAATACATAATTATTTCCTAGACGTTGACGCATCCGTGGAGGGGCCTCCTCAGGATCGTCGATGTGCTCTGCAATTCAAAACGAGAGGTCTCAGCATTTTTTTAAGACTAAAATCTACAATAAGCCTATTGAAGCTGCAAATGTTTACCTTCTGGAATGGCCTCTGTACTTTCTTCTTCTTCTTCTTCTTCTTCTTCTTCCTCCTCATCGGAGTCTTCACACCGATTATTGCAGCCGTGTCCAGCACAATATGCACACATATTTGTGCAGTCAATGCGGTTCTTTCTGCAGCTGCAGTATAATATTTCGCATCCGGCCGCACAGTTGCATGATATAAGATTGAGCAGTTGAGGCGGTGCCAGAGGCCTTGTGTTTGTAACAGCGACCAGGTTGCCGTTTTCTTCTTGCCATCCCCATTGAGTTGGGGGCAGTTCATTTCTCAGCCACGCTTGGACCTGGACATATAAAGCAATAGCTTACAGAAAAGGGCACGCAAGAGAAGGAATCAAGAAATAGAACACAATTGCTGGTGAACTTACCTGATGGTAAACCCGAAATGAGTGTAGTTGGGCAGCCGAAGATGTTGGGGATAGATTGGCCAATTCAAATGTCTTGTTCGGTGGAGTTTTGGCTACTAATCTGGTGTACTCGAGGAATCTCTTTTGATCCAACGATCCCTTACTGTTTCCAGGATATACGGGCAGTAAGAACTTTTCGCCAGCTCTTGTGACCGGATCAGGAGATGCATCGCGGTCGTTTAAGACTTCCACTTCGCGCTGTAGTTTTTCATCCTTGAGTAAATTTCTGAATGGTTTTATCTTGCCTGTTTTAAAGATGGCTGATGTATCACAACCCGTAGCTGCATGTATGAAAAGAATGTTGCTTTTCATGTTGCCCACCTCATCCTGGCACTGCTGACTGCTGTAAGTCTTGATAGTCTCCATCCATACCTGGAAATGGATATCCAAACTTGCAGGAGTGACTGCGATGAGTAAAACTGCGAGGTCAGTATCTTGGCCAATCACGCAGGCTTTCTCTCCATCTCTAGCTGCGTCAATAGCCGTTAGAACTATTGACCTTTCAGCGTCTGCAGCTGCCTGGACTGCACCAATTCCAGCTTATTCAAGGTATCTCGAGAGGAGGCGAATGAGACGCATTTTATTTCTTCCGTTGGTGAGGAAGACGTGTTGAGCGGCTACGGCCTGAACATGCTCGTCCACAATGAGATCTACATCTGACCCTAATAACAATAGAAAGTTCCTTTAATTATTATTTCTTTCATATATTTTCGAGGCAAAACTTTATAGAGGGATGTACAGTTACCTACCATTCGTTGCTCGTCTAGCATGAGGTGCGTCCTTTGTTGAAGGTGTTTCGAATCCATCGAAGACAATGGTCGTCAGCTCGTTGAACCGTTTCTTCAGATAAGCCACGTACTTTTTGCATTTCTGGCCGTAGATTTCGGAGCGAAACCATGGAACTTGGCGCAAGAAGAACCCTCCATCCAAGATGTACTTGGTACGATTATTCTCTACTCTATTGCCGTCTATGACGGGTAGCGCTGTCATTAGTGAAGACTTGTTGCCTGGTCTTAAGGGAAAGTCGTCGAATAGGGCATCTGGTGGCTCGCGCAGCTCGTAGGTCAGATAGTCGCGAGCTCTTCGTCGTTTCGCTTGTTCACCAGCATGCGGTGGAATATATAGTTGCTCTGGATTCACATCGACAACTTTGTCCCGTACGACCAACCCACGTACACAACCGGCGAGTGATACGACACATTCTTTTCTCTTTAAGCGAAGATCGCTGAAGGGAACCCCTATCATGGCCTTCATTGCAGCTGCGCCAACAGCCCGCGCGTCGTCACAGTTGACATTTTTACTGGCGACTCATCCGCTGGACAATGATAATAGGAGTGGTGTGCTCTTGTTGAAGGGATTGTGAAGCTTCAGCCAATCCAGCATTTTCTGGGCATCTGCCTGATCTCGCTTCTGGTGGGACTCGCGCAAATCAACGTGTTCGTCGGAAGATTGTTTCTAGTGTAGTAGATTATGTTGTTGGGTGTGTGTGTGTGTGTTTCTGTGTGGGAAGTAAAATGAGAGGGGGAGGGAGGGCAATTGTAAAAGGACGTAAAGAAGATGCAATATACCACAAAAGTAGGCGTACGTTTCAGCATATAAGACGACAATTAAAACAAACACGAGAAAGAGCGATAAATTGAGCATTTTTCGGACTTCGATTTACGCCCATTGTAGCCATATTCCACGCAACGAACACCGTGTTTTCGGACTTTTTAGGCTTTTATACAGTTAAGAATTAATTTTATCATCTCTGATAATTTTTTGCGTGTATGTGACTGCATTTTAGCACGGAAACAGGTCTTATTAAAAAAACGGATTTTTACCTAAAAAAGTGCAAAAAATTCAAAAGTTTAGTTTTTTTACAGTGTACCAATTTTGTTTTTCCTGGTAACCTAACATATTATTCTTCATACAAATAAATATTAATAAGCCAAAAACAAACAGATTCTGACCACTCGTTCGTGATTTAGAAGCGTTCCAGGAAAATTCCAGGTTTCTCCAGGTTTTTCCAGGATATTTCAGGTATCCCATCACGGAGGCCTTGGGACCTTTAGGATTATCTTATTTAAAGGTACTTACAACTATTTTTTCATATCCGGACTTGTTATTCTAAATTTCCAGGTTTGGCCTTTTTTCGTCTAATTGCACTGGGCTATTGTACTTCTCTCTAAATCTATCGTGAACAACTTTCATGTTGGACCTGGCTTTGCTCCAAATAGCACGAACATTCTGAGTAGAAGTTTTATCAGGTAATAACTCTTTCAAGGACCAAAGGTTTGAAATTGGTGAGTTAGGCACAAACGAAAACATTAGAACAAAAGGGGTTGCCTAATGAGCTTCATGAACCACAGTATTAAATGCGTAGGTGAGCCAAGAAATGTAATTATCCCAAGCTTTATGATCATTATGGTGGAAAGCAATTAATGCTGCCTTCAAATTCCTATTGACCCTTTCTGTATATGACCCTTTGGGGGTAATATGCTTTTGAGGTCACATGTGCAACGGACATGTCAAAGAGAAAATTTCTAAATACGTGAGATAAAACAACAACATTTGGCGTTGTCTGATACCAAGTACTGGCACGGACCAAAAGAAGAGAAAATTTGTTTGAGACACCTGATGACAGTCTGAGTATGAGCTTTCTTAGTGGGGAATATCCAGATGAAGCGGGAAAACCCGTCTATACACACAAGTGCAAATCTGTTTTCTTGCTTAGAAAGGGGTAGGGGACCTACTCAATCGATAAACATCTTCTCCATTGGTTTGGTAGCGAGATCGGAAGCTAACATCCCTGTTTAAGAGTTGTTCGAAGGTTTATCCAAATTGCAGGCATTACAGTTACTTACCATACTCTTAATATCTTTATCTATCTGCATCCAAGTAAAATGCTGATGGATTTTCACCCTAGTTTTAAATACGCCCAGATGACCACCGATTGGCGTTTCGTGGAAGTATTTAAATATTTCAGGAATTAATACCTTTGGGAGAACAATTTTAGGTAATTTATCATTGCGTGAAGTACAACACAAAATATTATTCCTAATGGAATAAGGTTTTGCAACCTCTCCCTTCTTGATACGATCAATGATCTCACCGAGTTCAGGATCTTCACGTTGATATTCTGAAACGTTTCTAAATAACTTGGGGGAAGTTTGAAAGAATGGAGTTAATAGCCTTACGTTCGACGTTTTCGCTATCAGTTTCCCCAACAATATTGTTTGTATCCGAATTACCATCGTTCATTCGACTCAAGCAATCTGCTATGACATTTTCATATCCTCGAATATGTCTAAAATTAAATTTGAATGACAATATACGAGTGGCCCATCTTGCTATTCTGCCAGTTTTTCTAGGTTTACCAAGCACCCAGCTTAGTGCTTGATTATCAGTTTCCAAATTAAATTCTACATGTTCCATATAGATCTTAAACTTCTCCAATGCAAACATTACTGCGAGTCCCACCAATTCATAAATGGAACAATTGGTTTCGGCAGGTATGAGGGTACGAGAGTCATACGCTACAGGTAATCTGCCTTGCTCATGCTCTTGGGGTAAAACTGCGTCTATGGCATTGTTTGATGCATCAGTTTGTACTATAAACTTTTTTGAAAAATCTGGAATCGCCAGAATAGAAGCATTGGACAAGGCCAGTTTAAGGTCTTGAAAGGCAGATTCTTGCGATGGTCCCCAAGAAAAAGGAATCCCTTTCTTTCTTAATAAATTAATGGGCGCAGCACGCTTAGCGCAGTTAGGGATACATTTTCTGAAATAATTTAACATTCCTATATATCTCGCTACTTCTTTGACGTTCTTCGGTGTCTTGAACTCCCTATTAGCATGAGTTCTGCTTTGATCAAATGAAATTCCAGAAGACGAAATTATGTGGCCCAGAAAAGAGATCTCAGGTTTCGCAAAAGGTACCTTAGAAAGCTTCACGGTGAGCCCTGCGTGCCTTAACCTCTTTAAAACCTCTCTGACGTGAAACAAATGCTCTTGAAAATTCTTACAAAAAATGACAACGTCATCAAGATAGAGATATACGAATTTAAATTTTATCCCATCGAAAACGTTGTCCAATAGTCTGCTTAGCACAGCAGCACCTGTGGAAATGCCAAACGGAAGACGTTGATATTCGTATATATTCCAATCGGTTGAGAAGGCGGTGACTACTTTAGAACGTTCAGATAAAGGGATTTGATTATATGCCTTGTTGAGATCTAAAATAGTGAAATGTGAAGCACCTTGGAACCACCCAAAGCAAGATTGAAGGTCAGGGAGGGGAAGAGACTGAAGAATTACTTTCTTGTTCAATGGTCTATAGTCAATAACAGGTCTAAACTTACCATCCGGCTTGGGAACAAGAAAGATGGGGGAAGAATAGGGTGATGTGGACCTCCTAATGATCCCTTCCTGTAACATTTCATCAATCATCTCCTTCAAAATTTTCATTTTGGGTGGAGGAAGCCTATATGGAGATGCTCGAACAGGGATATTATCAGTTAACTCAATATCATAATCAATTAAATTGGTAACCCCAATTTTATCCGTTAATACGTCTGTAAATTCATGACACAGATCCTTAATTTTATTAGCTTCATCATCAGATAAATAATTGAATTCCAAATTGTCAATAGTAGTAATAGGCAGTTCCTGTTTAGTAGAATTAACTCCCTGATTATTAGGAAATACAGTAGGTTGAATGTCCACCTCTTGTTAGGCTTAAAACAGAACCAAAATGATCTTGTGCTCAAATCTAATAACAGACCCACATGAGTTATGAAATCTGAACCCAATATCACTTCTCATGATAAGTTATTTATCACTCACAGCTTGAATTTCCATGAGAAATAATTGATTTTGATTTTAACGATCACAGCTCCCAGTACGTCAAGAGAGGAACAATTTGCTCTCATAAACTTGTTTGGTTCACTAAACAAACTCCCAAATTTACAAACAGAAGACATTAAATTAAACCATTTATAGTCAATGAAAGAATGTATGCTCCTCGAATCAATCACGCAGTTACCGGCTCGTTATTTAAATACATTTCTACGAAGGGACAATTATTCGTAGATACCGTAGAAATGCTATTACAACCATGGTCAAACGCGTTGAAACCTCTATCATTCCCAACCATAGTTTTCTATATGATCAGTTTTTCATTAAAAATATTATTAACAACTTTATTTGAAGAAACTCTATGATGTGTATGACATACCGAAGGGGTTTCTCTGTTTTGATGTCATTTCCTGAAATTAAGATTATTAGGACACGCTCTAGCAAGATGCCCAACAGAATCACACCTCTAAAACATCTTCTTACTGGTTTCGCTGGAACAACACTGGAATTGGAAGTATTATTACTGCTTCTAGGGTTGGTAATGCTAGAAATACGGAGAGAATCACCATTCTTTACAGTCTCCGCAATCATGATGATCCTATTTAAACCCGTGAAATCTGTTGGAGTTCCTCTCATTGCCAAATAAGACCTATATTCAGGGTTGATACCATCGATAACTTTAGAAACAATCACTTCTTCGCTTAATTGTAGGCAGAAAACTTAAGCATACGCCTTAATCTCAGAAACATAATCACACAGTGTTTCATCAAAGCGTTGCACTCTATAAAAATATTTATTCTGCAGCAAACTCAAAGTATTGGGTGGGAATAAGTAGTTTAAAATGTCTAAATGGAACTTGTACAATGAAGTACGTTACCTCATAGCTTTCAATAATTCTTCCCTGAGTAATCCAGAGGTAAGTAGAAAGATTAATTGATAAATCTGTATTTCTGATAGGTTAAACACGATAGTATTCTCTATTAAATCAGAAAATGTCTTTAAAAATAACACTAACGTTTCTGAATAGCTACCGCTACAATTGGGAAAACTATTCAAGGACGCAGATAATGGATGAGGAATATTAGCATATTTTAATTCTTGTTGGAAATCAGTAATAGTAGGTATAACCTCATTTGCCGATACACTATCTCTTACATTTAATAGCCTACACTCATTTGCAACGTTAGTCCTACTAATATCATTGGTAGTAACATTATCAATTAGTGCAGTGTTGGGGTTTGAAGGAACTACTACAACTCTTTGGTTATTGGTAGAGGACCCTACACCAACATCACTCGGAGGATTGGAATAAGTAAATCATTCATGCTTACACCTTTCTGAACCAATGAGCAAGATCCAAAATTATTATTTTCACCACTAAAATGACTAGATTCACCAATATCACTTCCTACACTGTGAAAACAATCGACTATGTCCTCAGAATTAGTGGGTATCGCTTTAGGAAAAATATTTTGGTAACACTGAATGAGACAGGATCGTAGATTTCTTAACAAATCACAGTATTCACTGTCATGTTCAGAGCAGACTTCGATAATGTCACCTAAACGATAATACCAATGAACAATACGAGCTTTGAAACGTTTCAACTGAGATGGAGAATTATCACTTTCACCAACATAAATATCTCCAAGGTCCAACAGAAATTTGAGGTCATTACAACAGAAGACTTACCGGAATTCCACGAATATTCATTCCAACTTGGAATGACAATAGGTGCAGAACTTGATTCTTTCAAAGTGGCAAGATCAAGCTCTCTATGATTAGCAGGAACCCTCCCTCTGATGAGTACTTCATGTGCTAGCTCATGTTTATTGAGGTAGTAAGCTGTGACAGTATTTCTTCCATCCATGAGAATATGTATTTGTCATGGGTATTCAGCATCAGATTTGAAACATAAAAACACAAGGATTAACATTTAATTAATATCAACAGGCCTTCCATCAATATACGTTCACATCAGAATCTCTCAAAATAAAGAAATTATGTGGAAAAGCTTCTGCTACCAGTTGACGCCATGACTCTACCACAGTAGAGAACCGAGTGTGAAATATAGTGCTATCCTTATCGTAATAACCCAGAGATCCTTAATTATTAACCGAGGTACCTGACCTAGAAATACCAAATGATGGAGACGAAGCAAGTAATTCTTTTGAATTAACAATAAATATGTATTTAACAAATATGAAGTGTACATTTAACATTAGTTAACTTACCAGCTAATAAAATAATATATTTTAATAGAGACGAGGAAACCTTTTTCTTTAAATGAAATGAAGACGAAGTATCTTCCTTAGGACATCACATTAAATCAAACAACTCCTTGACAGAACGTAGAAATAAAATATTATTGCTTGTCCAAGGTCAACTAAGGACCATCAATCATGAATGACCAAAAATAATAAGTTAATCTCACAAGATAAATTAATTTCCATTACTAATCTGGAGCAGTTCGGAACACGACCATTCACAAGCTTTTTACAAGATGGGGCGACATCTCTCATCCGTTTTTTAATAAAAACATATCTTCAATAATACATCAGGATGAACAAAACCTTAAGGGTTGCCAGGCCAACGCACTACCAGGAAGTTACTGAAATGCAACATCGTACATGTTGCTTAAAACAGACCCTTGAGAGCACACTACTTGTCGAGACAGGGGGAGGAAATTAATTAATTAATTAATTAATTAATTAAATAAATAATAGGTTAAGAACTGTCTCGACACAAGAAGAATGTTCACCGGTTTCCAACAGACAGACATGTCTGGATCGGCTTTAGTTAAGAAAATCAAACCCTCAATAAAAAGAACAACCCTAGGCTTAAATACACAATAGAAAAAAACTGATTACTCACGAGAACTATAAGATGACCAACACATTCATACGCAGACAGTAACATTTGCATTACTCATCTCCGACCATATGTTCAGCACCAAATTATATACTAGACCAGAGCTACCAACTTAATAAAATTTAAACATGGTCCACCAACATATATCATCCATATACGAAATCACACAGATTTCACTCCGTAAATGATAATGAACACATCTCAGTTGTAAAATAAATACAAGGAAGAGGTTGGAAATAGACAAGACAGTGCTCATAGTCATTGCCTTTCATACAATCAGACACACAGTCTATTTCACACGACATGCACCAACACATTACGTCACTTATCCAAATCACATAACCTCATTCACGCAATTTACGATAGCAGATCCATATCAAAATATAATCCAGTAAAAATTGATTATCATCCATGCATAGTTCTTGTAGAAGGAAGAGTGGTGTGTGGCATAGCTCATAGCTAGCCGTAGCTCGCAATATTCCTGCGCAATATGTCCCTACATCTTGCCTCGTTGAAATCTTGATGAATAATCTTATTGTGTTTTCAACAAGGTCAACAATGAGTAGTCATTGGCAACCAACCAAAGATGATGTCGAACAAGTCTGTAGAATATCTAGCATGCACCTACCATCTCGCGGTCAAATGTTTATTTATTTATTTATTTATTTATTTATTGACGGTACACAACAGGGCTCAGTGTGCGCCCCAATAACAGTGCACCTACACAGTAAAATACACTTTCTGATATTTCTACATTAAGTATTAATATCTAAATGTATTTATTAAAACTAGGAAGTTAACACAGATTGAAATGCATAGTAGTAAAAAGCTTAATCTAAAGCTAATATAAAAACTAAATCTAAATTTTACCTAATGCCAAATATATAAAAAGCTGGTTTTGAAATTATTACATCGTAAACTAAAAGGTAACATTGATAATTAGGGTACAGGCCTATCCACATATATACATTGTTGATTCTGTTTTGTGTGATAATTTTATTTCAAGTATGAATTAGAGTGACTGGGATATAATTTCCAAGAACGGTCTAATTGAGAGACAGAAATCTAGTTTCCAGTTTACAAGAACCGCATCGTTGTAAATACTGCAAAGCCTCCATACAGGTGAATTATTATGTGAAGTAGTATTGGTTATATCATTTTTGAATGTTATAGTTGATCTTGTAGTAAAGCGAGGGATGTTGAAATTTAGGAGCGGGGGAAAAATGAGTTATCAATTTGACCGTTAATAACTTTATAAAGGAATTTCATATCATTCACTTGCCTTCGAGACTCCAAACTAGTCATGCCGAAATTCAACAAAAGTTCACCGTAGGCCTACCATGTGTGGGTAATTGCCCGTTATTTTGAGGTGTAAATATCTGAGGAATTTCTTTTGAACTTGCTCAATGGATTTAATGCATGTTTTCTGCAAGGGACTCCATACTTGGCCGGCGTACTCGAGCTTGGATCTCACCATGGCAATATAAAGGTTTATGCAGGTACTGGTCCTAATGAATGGCTTAGTGTTTCTTATTATAAACCCTAACATGCGGTAAGCATCCCCGACTGTCTTTTGCACATGACAAGTGAAAGCAAGCTCTCGGTCAAACAAGATTCCTAGATCTTTCTTCTCGCTTACTGTTTGCAATGACTGAGGTCCAATTCCATAAACAAATGTGATTGGGTTCTTCTTACGTGTAAAGGTCATAACAACACACTTCGGTACATTTAAATGTAATTTGTTTTCTATACTCCATTTGTGTATATTATTTAGGTCATTTTGTAGTAGAGTGCAGTCATTAGAGGAAGAAATTGATTTAAAAATTTTGAAGTCATCTGCATATAAAAGACTATTTGAGTGTACTATACAACGTGGCAAATCGTTTATCATTGCTAGAAAAATCAGAGGTCCAAGGTTCAAGCCTTGGGGTATTCCGGAATGAACTATGTATTCCTTTGAGACAATTTTCTGGAACAAAACAAATTGTTTCCTGTCTCTGAGGTAGGAGCTGAATAATTTGAGTAATGGGTGGGAGAATCCCAAAATACATAATTTGTTAAGAAGGATATCATGATTTATTGTGTCGAACGCTTTCTCAAAATCTGTAAATATGACATCTATTTGTCCTCCTTTATCTAACTCTTTAGATATAATTTGAGTAAAATTAGTTGCATTCGTCACCGTAGATTTCCTGGATAGGAAACCATGTTGGTTATCTGTTACGAGCGGTCTGAGAAATACTGATATTCTTCCGTGCAATATGGATTCAAATACCTTGGCTACTGCAGATAAAATAGATAGAGGTCGGTAGTTATTAATTAGTGATGGATCTCCCGATTTTAGTATAGGGCAGACGCGAGTGATTTTCCAGGCGTCAGGGAACGTAGAAGTTTTTATGGCTAAGTTAAATATAAAGTGCAACGGGTCCCTGAGACTTTCAGCACATCCTTTCACTACATACGGTGGAATATTATCAGGACCAGCCGACGACTTAGGTTTTAATTTTTTTAATGCATTTCCAACCTCTTCCATTGAGACAAGTTTTATGTGAAGGGTGTTGGGAGTATTCGAATTGCAGGCTGGGACTTTGCATTGGGCTGACTGAGAGTCATAAACTGATTTGAAATATGTCGCAAAACCTTCAACAATAGAATCACCCCTGTCCAATTCTTCATTATTATATTTAAAGGTGTCGCATGTGTTCTTATTTTTTTCTTGTTTTTAATAAACGTCCAAAATTTCTTTGAGTCCCGGCTAATGTTTTGTTCAATATTACGGATATATCTCTTATAAGATAATTGAATGTCCTTTTTAATTTCTGATCTTAATTCTTAAAAACGTAGTCTATGATGATCTGAGTAATTTTTTCTCTTCCTATGGTATTCCTTCTCCTTCAATTTACTTTTTGTATCCTTAGAAAACCAGACAGGATATTTTCTGCCCGTTTGTCGTTTACATATAGGAACGGTTTCGCCAAGTACTGCGTTAAAAATTTGATAAAACAGGTCTACTGCAGTATTTACATCAGTGCACTCGTATATTTGACCCCAAGCGCCATTCCTCAACCGAGTGTACAGCTGCTCAAAATTGGCTTCCCGGAAGTTAAAGGTATCATTAGGCTGGATATGTACTTGGTGTCGACATATTATTAGAGATATTTCCACATCCAGGGCAGGGTGGTGGCGATCCAGCGGTAAGAGTGGATCAGTGTTTTCAGTTACATTTATGTTGGTTTTGTTGGTTAAAACCAAGCCCAGCGTCCTCCCGTTACGGTTTAGTACTGAATTATAAGACTTTAGCTGAAGATAATTAATAAAATTTACGAGTTCTCTTGTTTGAATGTTGTCGTCTTTAATTAGTGTACTTTGTATTGTTGGGATGTTGAAATCGCCGAAGATTATTAAATTTTGATCATATATTTCTGTTCTGGATTCCAACCACCGGTATAGTTCCCTGTATGTTTCTACTTTTGAAGCTGGTGGAATGTACATATTACAGACGTACCAAATATTTCCCCTAATGACCAGTTTCACTAATAGACATTCCAATGTGCCAGTCATTCTGTCGACCTTGAGTACCGTTAATCCGCTCCTGACCAAGACAGCCACCCCACCCCCTGCTCTGGCAAGCCTCTCAGCCCTGTACACTCTGTATATATCAGAACAGACCTCACTGTCTGCGATTTTACTAGATAACCAAGTTTCTGTAATTAGAATTAAGTCATACTGTTTGGTGATCAGGTTTTCATTGAATAAATCTAATTTTGTATTCATTCCTCCTACATTTTGATAATAAATGGATAATCTAGGTTTTGATACCATTAGAGTGTGTTCAGGTCATCCTCATTTCAAATTACGATGACCCGAGAACCTTCAGATTTGCGTATTTTAATATGTCCATTTCTTACCCACAAGAAAGCATACTCTTTCTCTCTTCTGATGCTCCTAGCTTGTGCCAGCAACTTCCTCTTTTCCGGGGATAGACACTCGTTCACATAAATTACATTATCGCCAGGAAGACCAACGTGACGAGTGGAGAGATCCCGTTTAACCCGGCGTCGCTCCAAAAGATGCTCCTTGTCGTCCCACCGAACAAATTTTAAGATGATGCCACTGTGTTGATGACTAGGTGACTTAGGCAGTCGATGACAGGCATCCACCATTGTTTCAGTGATGACCACATCCAGAGCTTGACCTACTTTCTTCACTGTTTCAATAATGGTTTCGTTAGGAACCTCCGGGACACCGTGTATTTCCACCGTATTCCTACGTGTGTACTGCTCAGATTCTCCTATGCGGTTTTCAAGGGATTTTAGCTTCGCCTTAAGATTGACATTCTGCTGAGTTAATGACTCAATGTGTCCTTTACATTCCTTAATTTCTATCTGCTGGTTGGAAATTAATGTTACACAATCGTCTAGTTTTTTATGGCACAATTCCATTGAATTACCTAGATCAGTCTCTCTCGCTCTTTGTTCGTCTTTTATGATTTTAAGTTGTTCTTTTAAATCTTTCAGCATTCCATAAATATTCTCCATTGATGGAGCGTCTTCGTTACTTACACTATCACGTATTGTTGCACTATAGTCCACGCATTGCACACACAGCCTCTCGGTGAATCTGTTCAATGTATTCACACACTTCTTGTGGAACCGCTTTTTACATGAACCACACTGTACCTTTCCAGCCTTCCCCAAGCTACCACCACACTCTCCACAGTCGCCCATGTTGCCGATGCAAGTGAAAACTCCTATTTAACCAATTTACGAGGAAGTTAGTAATTGTAATTGATGATGTTAATAACTGGTCAACGTATACACTTATATTGTTGGGTGACAAATATGGTTTAGTTTCTTCCTCGAATACACTCTTAAATACACAATGTTTTCGGAGCTACTCACTGCTGTGTTGTTCACTCAGCCGCCATTTACCCAGGGATGTTGTATCCAGTAATACCAGATTAACCGCTAGGACACGCTGAGGTAACAAATAGAGTGCCGCAGATTATATCCATGGCCAACAGATAGCGTTAGCTCACTGAAAATCATTCATAGTGAATTCATAGTAGATTCATAGTAGATTTTCTTTATAATTAATCATTCCCAATTAATGAAGTCAAAATAGTTGAAACTGTTGTCTCAATTATACAAATCAATTTCTTGATTTCACACACTGCAAATCACATTCACCTTTAACAAATTCAATTTTTATTGGACCTTGATTAGAACCAATCAAATCAAACATCAGACTCTTAAGATAAACTGCTTCCTTCGCAGCCTCTGACAAAGCTACATACTCAGCCTCTGTCGATGAGGTAGCAACTGAACTCTGAACTCGAGCTTCCCATGATATGGCAGCATTAGCTAGCTTGAAAAGATAACCAGTATAGGACTTACTATCAATATCTGTGGAAAAACTGGCATCTGCAAACCCTACCAAATCTAGACCGTCGTCGTCGTCGTCGGCCAATACCCGTATCCGAGTGTACATTATGTTTCTTTCCTGCATTACTAATTTGTATTCACTCGATGGTGATGTCGCTGGTGACTCAACAGACCAATTCTGGCATAGAACATACGGCCGCACACAATGCAGATGATGGAAGGTGGAGGACGTGGCAATATCTAGCACAGCTTTCTCCTCTGACGAGTTACCATTTGCTGCCTTCGGCGTTCTTCTTCAAAATGTGAAACCAGAGCTGAGGTGGCTTCACGCAAACGTGCGCGATCTTCCGCAAGTGTATGCCAATTATCAGGATCAATGGCTACACTCCTCAAGGTTTGTTTAAGCTGATCTTTGTAACGCTTCCGATGTGCTCCTAGAGGTCTGTTGCCCGTGCTGAGCTCGCTGTACAGGATTTTCCGTGGGAGTCTGTCGTCATTGATGCGTTGGACATGACCGATCTATATAAGCCGGTGACTAATGATGATGGCCTCTATGCTCTTCATCTCTGCTCTCTCGAGAACCGCAGCATTCGTTATATAGTCATCCCATTTGATGTGCATAATGGAACGGAGTTTCTGCAGGTGAAAGCGTTCCAGTTTTTTGATGGTCTGGCGGTATAGGGTCCAGGCCTCACATCCATAGAGCAACGTAGAAATGACAACAGCTTGGTATACCATTAGTTTTGTACAGATTCTTAGATCTTTACTCTGGAATACTCGACGTGAGAGACGTCCAAACGCTGCATGCGCAGCACGGATTCTGTTATCCACGTCCTTCTCAACAGTACATTGCGTAGACAGAATACTCACAAGGTATGAGAAGTGATCGACTTGGTGCCAGAGATAGTAATATCAAAACCTGGGATAGAGGTTCCAGGAACAGGTTGAGCTAATACTTTCGTCTTCTGAATGTTTATGGTAAGGCCAAAACGTTCATATGCACTCCTGAAACAGTTGACAGACTGTTGCAGCTCTTCAGATGTATGGCCTGGTGAGGCATTGTTATCGGCATATTGCAATTCTGTAACCTGGTGAACGACACTAACAGAATCCGTGCTGCGCATGCAGCGTTTGGACGTCTCTCACGTCGAGTATTCCAGAGTAAAGATTTATTAATATTTAAAATGTCCTCTTTAAAATGGTGTATGAATTATGATGATTTTTTTAAATAATTTAGATCATGATGTACACTTGATTTCTACTGGAAGTAAACATGGCCAGCACTGAAGGTATCTTCTTTTGGAACGAAGTCTGGTCTGGTTGAATAGCCCTCCATCATACCGATATTTAATTTCCACACCTGTATTGGTTGCAGATGCTGTCTCATAGAGCATGGCCGTCAGGTATAGGCAAAAAGAGTAGGTGCAAGAACACAGACTTGCTTCAGCCCATTTGTGATCGGAAATTCTTCTGAGACATCATTCTGATACAGCACCTGCCCGACCATACCATCTTGAAAATGAGCCCTTGATTTATCGTACCTTTAAGATACCGAAGTACCCTTTTGGCTGCAAGCCAATGCTCCTCACTGTGGCAAGAATTAAACTGACTTAAATATGACCATGCATAGGCAATACCTGGTCTAGTACACACACGCAAGTACATAAATGAACCTATCAGCTGCTGATAAGATTTATCGTCCACATTTTTGGCTTTAGACAATTTCATATTTACATCCATAGGAGAACCGATGGGATGAACATCAGTCATCTCAAACTTATTGAGCAGATTCTTTATGAACTGCGTCTGAGAAATTTTGAATATATTGTTATCTATGTCCCTTTCTATTTGCATTCCAAGAACCTGAGCAGCAGGTCCAAGATCTTTCATCATGAAATTTTGTTTTAAGGCATCTTTTATTTTACTAACTTCCTGTGGATTATTGTGGAACACAAAGAAATCATCAACGTTCAGAGCAACAAGAACTTCAGTATTGCCGATACTCTTTCTATAAACACATGCCTCATTATGACTGTATGTGTTGCCCAAAGTAGACAGAACTGTATGAGCATTTCTGTGCTACATATGTGCAGAGTCCATAAATGGCCCTTTTGAGCAAACAAACCTGGTCTTCCTTTCCCTTCACCTGGAAGCCCTCTGGCGGACACATAAATATTTCCTCCTGTAACTCTCCATTGAGAAAAGCAGTCTCAATTTCTAGATGATCAATCTGTAAATTATATTCAACCGCTAAAGCAAACAACATTCTGAGTGTGCCATGCCGCACAACTGGTGAGAATGTCTCAACAAAGTCAAGGCCAAATTGCTTTGTAAAGCCCTTTGCAACCAACCTTGCTTTATACATGTATTTTACAACATCACCATTTGTATTATGCTTAGCTTTAAACACCCACTTATTCGGCACAATGTGTTTACCTGCTGGCTTAGGAACTAAAACCCACACCTTATTAACTATCATGGAATCCATTTCGCACTTCTTGGCTTTATGCCATTCCTTAGAGTAAGGTGATGACAAGGCTTCACTTACTGTACATGGTTCACTTGGATCAGAGCAATGAGTGTAATGCAGAATGTAATCAGGATATTGTCTTGGTCTTCTCGCTGGGGGTAGCGACGCGCTTCCTCATTGTGCTGTGATGGATTATCTTGATGATCAGGCTCAACTTCCACTTCTCCATTATGCTGTGGAGCTGGATATGGAACATCCCTATCACATGCAGTCAATAGTTGTTTACTGACTTCAGTGGTTAAGGGTATTATTGTATTCCCTGGTACCACTGGAGGATCTGTTAGAGCAGAGAAAAACATCTCATCAAAAGTCACATATCTCGCTGTGATTAATTCATGGGATACTGGATGCAGGAGCCGGTACGCCTTTATCTCATCCGAATGCCCAACAAATACCATTCTCTCAGTCTTGGGATCAAGTTTTCTTCTCAGCTGATCTGGAACAAGAACTTAGGCATTACAACCGAACACATTTAAGTGCGTCAGCTCTACTTTCTCTCCAGTCCACATCTGTTCTGGTGTTGAATTTGGTGTTTTCCGTGCAGGAGACCTGTTAACAAGATATGCAGCTGTATTGACAGCTTCTGCCCACATCCGTTTGTCACAAGCTGCACCTTGCATCATGGCGAGTGCTCTCTCATTCAGAGTCCTGTTCATGTGTTCTGCAGGTCCATTTTGCTCTGGTGTGTACCTTACTATTAGCTGATGCTTGACGCCACGCTGTTTGAAAAATTCATCCATAGCTTTATTACAATACTCCCCACCATTGTCAGAGCGTATGACCTTGATTTTCCTTTCACACTCAATTTCAACAGAATTAGCAAATTGTTCAAAGATTTCTCTTACCTCACTCTTCCTTTTTCGAAAAAAAATACAAAAACCTTCCTTGTATGATCATCGATGAAGGTGAGAAAGTATCTGGCTCCTCCCCAGGCTTCCTCAGGCATCGGTTCACACAGGTCACTGTGCAACAGGTCCAGTCGGTTCTTGGCACGATGCTTGGTGGTCTTGAAGGGCTGTCGAGCTTGTTTCCCTTCTATACATGGAACACAGAGCTGATTTTCACCCGAAAAATCAATACCGGTAGCCAAACCATTTTTAACAAGTCCATCCCCACGCGATTGAGATGGCCTAACCTTTTGTGCCACAATTCTCTAGAATTAGAACTTTATTAACAAACAATTTTGGCATCACTTAAACAAGACACTGCTGATGCATTTGCAATTACAGAACCTGAGTTATTTAAGATATAAAGTCCATTTGACTCTTCAATCAATAATTGCACATCACCTGTAATTTAGCTTGCCACGGTGGGTGAGTTGATAGCGTGTCGGTCTACTCACCCCAAGATTGCAGGTTCGCTCCTGGCCGTGGTAAGTGATTTTTTGAAAGGCGGCAAAATTACGACACGCATGTCATACGATGTTGGCATGTTAAAGAACCCATTTGAATACAGTAGGCCGTATTCATAATGGAAAAATTAATCTCCGGTGTTTCCGCTAACACAAAGTTCCTCATTTCTCTACTAGAGAGCGCTATAGTGTTCAAGGAGTTTAGATATCTAACCTCCTTGACTTTCATAGTGATTCAGGGAACAACGAAATTCGACATGCAAGCTACCCTCTGGGTGTCAAATTACAAAGCTTGCACCCGGCACCGAGGCCATACGATATTATTATATTATTATTACCTGTAATTTGACAGTCATTGTCTTGAAACACTTCTTCATCAAACACAATTTTTAGAATAGTGACTAGTGTGTGTGTTCAGTTTTATGCCTCTCTATCCCTCCACATTTGGTGCCGAAACACTCGGGAAGACAACGGATTAATTTCTACAACGAAGTATCTACGGACGAGCTTTCGATACTACAGGAAGCTCCACGAGAATAGCTTTCTACACTACAGGAAGTTCCACAGCGAGGGAAAAAGGATACTCCACAACACCACACCACGTCAGATGCTGAGGTGCCTCTATTAACCTACACTGCACTCTCAGATAAGTAAACTTAATACGAAAGTAAATCACATATCGAAACTGTATTATGAATTGTCTGCATGAATTTTTGTGCATGAATTATTAAGGAATCCAGTGTACCTTTAATCTATAAGTAGAATATCTTCCACCGCTGGACTTTGGATCCTGCAACGCATGTGTAGTTCCTTTCGGTTCCGCACGATCTGAGCGCACAGGCCTACAGCAACACTAACGATCTGAGCGCACAGGCCTACACCAACATTACCGCGCACTCTATTAATAAAGTCTTTAAGATTTTCCAAGGACCTAGCATGCCATCTGTCAGCTCTTAAATATACTCCAGTCATCCTCTCCTCTCGCTACGTCACGTCTAGACCGAGAGGCCGATCAGTTAACCTTAAAGATATATTGCACCCAAAATGCCGACTGAGCAAGAGATCGCTGCTGCAGCGACCTTACACAATTTGAAAAGGAAAAGAACACGAGATAGGGCAAATGCCACACGCTTCATTACAGCCATTAACAGCCTTACAGAAGACGCAGCACTAGAAGATTTTACTTTCCACCGCGACAGACTACAGGAAACACTCTCTAGCCTAACCCAACTGGACGATGCTATTCACGATCTACTATCTGACACAGAATACAATGTTGACATTACTGTATGTGACGAATATATTGTCAATGCAAAGCGCGCCATACAGAAAGCTACCATTGGAGCGGACAAGAAGCTTTACTCTGTCACCCCTACTTTGTCCACTCCCACTGCCATGCCCACGTCACAACCAATTAAGTTACCCACCATAAAACTTAGCCCCTTCACGGGAGATATAGGAGAATGGTCTCGCTTTTGGGAGCAGTTCACTACTTCCATTGACCAGAATCCTACAGTATCGCAGGTCGACAAACACGTCTTTCTGAGAGGTTACTTAGAAGGGGAACCCAAGCATCTCTTCGACGGTATTGCCATCACAGCTGGCACTTATAATGCCACAAAGAAAATTCTCATTTCCAAGTACGGAGATGAAAATAGAATTATCCAGGCGCACTTATACTATCTGGAAAATATACCGCCGATACACTCCGCCACCCCCGAGTCCCTAAATCACACTTACGTTGAGTGCAAACGACGGATTCAAGCACTGCAGGCTCTGGGGGAAAATATTTCCAACTACGGTCGCGTGCTAGCCCCCAAGATACTAAGAGCGTTCCCAGACGATATCTGCCGGCGTTGGATCATCCACACGCGGAGAGACAACGTTAGTGAAGGTGACATCATCAAACTCATGTGTTTTTTGAACGAAGAGGTTGAAGGCGCCCTTATCAGTCAAAAGATTCGGGGGGAATATTATCAGCATCCGGCTTCTGTCCCAGCAACAGCGGCGTTCCAGATTTACGCTCACGCGAAAAAAGGGAAGAAGAGAGAGAAGGAAAGACCACAGCCATTTTGCATCTTTTGTGAGGGAAGAGGACACTGGGCTCAGGATTGTACTAAGGTAACCGGGACTGACGCTCGAACTCAGAAATTGAAGCAGTCATCGCGTTGTTTCCTCTGTCTTAAACGAGGCCATCACACAAAGGACTGTAGCAGAAAAGGGAGAGCTTCGTGTTCCCAGTGTGGAAAAGGTCACCATAGAGCGATTTGCAGCAACTTAAATCATTCCCCTGTCGCGAATTGCACAGAAACAACCGCTGTTGGTAAAATAAACGTCACTACTCCGGGATTTACCCATCTCCAGACTGCTAGAATATGTATCTCGGGACCAACGGGTTCGAGTAAGCTGACGAGGTGCGTTCTCGACGGAGGTAGTCAATCCAGTTTCGTCAAAAGTTCCTTGGTCGATGAACTGGGTCTGGAAGTCATTGGAGACGCATCATTAAAGGTCCACACGTTTGAAACACCATCCAACACATCACATTCACGTAGGTTGGTTCGCCTGAAGACGAGAGGATTTTGGGACAGTTCCCAAGTAACCTTGACGGCATTTGAAACCACCCACTCCTTTTCTCACCACCCAGCAGTACCACGAGATATCACGATGACTGGACAAACGCGGAAACT
Organism: Meconema thalassinum; assembly: GCA_946902985.2. Classification (NCBI taxonomy): domain Eukaryota; kingdom Metazoa; phylum Arthropoda; class Insecta; order Orthoptera; family Tettigoniidae; genus Meconema; species Meconema thalassinum. The sequence goes on along the minus strand of OX336388.2, from coordinate 1,756,579,939 downwards.
GCAATTGGCTGACCCTACAGATGATTCAGCTGACCTTCCAATCGAGCTGTTAATCGGAGGAGATCAGTATTGGACAATCGTCAGTGACTCTGCCCCGATACGACTCTCCTCGTCAGTTGTGTTAATTCCATCGAAATTTGGATGGATATTCACCGGAAACCGCTCAGGTGTATCAGCTATTAACACGGTTGTAAACTTCATCGATGTATGTCACTCCATGCCCTGTGACGACTCTCTTCGACGTTTTTGGGATCTGGAGTCCGTTGGGATTACAACCGAACATGACCGAGCAATGAGCGCTAAAGACACCGCAATTCTAACACAATGTCACGCGTCTCACAGTATTGAGGACCAAAGAAGAGTCGTACGATTGCCACGCAAGGAAAATATGTAACTTGCCAACAACTATCATATTGCAAAAAAAAGATTCCAATCACTGGAAACCCGATTCCGGAAGAACGAAGCCCTGAAACAAACATATACGAACCACATGATGGACTACATAAGGAAAGGTCATGTGGAACTAGCGCCAAAGGAGACCCGTACGGATGAGTTTTATCTTCCTCATCACTTAGTAAAGAAAGAGAAACATGGAACCATTATATGGCGTATAGTCTTCGACGCATCGTCACACGAAGAAAACGCGCGCCAACTCAACGAGACCCTGGAAATGGGACCCAACCTACTCCCCGAACTGTTTGCAGTATTGTTGCGGTTCCGTTCATTCCCGTACGGTGTGATAGGAGACATCAGCCAAGCGTTTATTCAGTTGTCCCTTCACGAAGAGGATAGAGACTTGACCAGATTCCTGTGGTACCGTGTTGTCGAAGATGAGAGTGGAGCTCAAGTGGCTTCCAATGAGAGAGCGATTTTCCGCTTCACAAAACTACCATTCGGACTGACTTGCAGCCCATTTCTCCTTTCAGCTACGCTGAGAGAACTAGCCACTAGAAACAGATCTCAGTTTCCTTCCGCGGCTTCACTCATAGATGAAAACACATTCATGGACGACATTATCGCAGGTGCCCGAGGAGAAAATGAAGCGATCGCAATTTACTATGAACTCACCTCTCTCATTAAGAAGATAAGTCTACCCATGTCGAAATGGGCCACGAGTTCCCAACAGCTGATCCAGATATGGAAGGCCGAAGGAAGAGAGATCACCACGGAAACACACGTTCTTGGCGTTCCATGGAACACAGTAACAGACTCGCTCACTATAAATGTTACAGAAATCACAACGAGACTGAAGGACCGCCCCGCTAAGAAACGACACCTGCTCCAAGCGACTGCTAGTTTCTACGACCCATTGGGTTTAATGACGCCGATATCAATACTGGGGAAAATCCTATTTCAGGACACATGTCATAGAAGACTAACATGGGATGAACTCCTACCGCAGGACCTTGCCAGTCGCTGGCACAGCTGGACCTCAAGTCTCCCCCAACTCTCGCAGATCACCGTCCCAAGATGGGCAGGAATGCCCGAACGCGACATCACAGATGTCCATGTGTTCTGCGACGCTTCAGAGCGAGCGTATGGAGCTGTTTTGTATATACGATCTCTCTGCAATGGCACCACATCTGCCCCCTTGTTGTGCAGTATAAGTAGACTTGCGCCAGTCAAGAAAGTGACACTACCACGTTTAGAGTTGCTAGCAGCGGTGATAGGCGTTCGACTCGTGAATTACTGCGCTAAGGCGCTGCCCTTCGACACAAGCGGAGGGACCCTGTGGACGGACTCAAGAGTAACCCTAGGATGGATTCAGAATGATCCGAGTCGTTGGAAGGCGTTCGTCTGCAACCGCGTGACCGAGATTCAATCCTCTACCACTCCGTCACAGTGGAGACATTGTCCAGGCAAGGACAATCCAGCAGATCACTTGTCACGAGGATTGACAGCAGAGAAGATCAAAATTCTTCAGGCCTGGTGGAAAGGACCATCATGGCTATCTCTCGACCAATGCCATCGGCCCCACAGCTCACCCATCTCTACGTCCCTCCCTGAAGCAAGAACTCCCACTCAGGATGTGCTCCAAATTGAATCACCAGACCCAGTAATTGAAGCTACCAGATACAGCTCCTATATCAAACTTCTTCGTGTAACCGCATGGGTTCTTCGCTTCATACGCCTACTTAAACATGAGGACCAACCAACGGGGGAACTGACAGCAGAAGAATTCCGACTGCGTCAACAACTGGCAGACGACTTCTGGAAGCGCTGGAGTAAGGAGTACCTACTGTTGCTGCAGAGCTTCCATCAAGTCCAGCAGCCCAAGAACTCCACGCTTAGGATAGGCGACGTCGCGCTCCTTCAAAGTGACCTTCAGCCGAGACATCTCTGGAGAAAGGTCCGGATACACGAGCTGCGTACTGGAAGGGACGGGATTGTAAGGACTGTAATCCTTTCCACAGCAGATGGAAAACAGCTGGCCCGACCCGTACAGCCGGTCGTACCTCTAGAGGTAGACCAGGGTGGGGAGGATGTTGGGAATTGACTTCCAACTTGGCCACAGATGGTGCCACCTCCCAAGCTCCATAGCCATTAACATTATGTTGGACTGCAGTGTCTAAGTGTTTTATCTGTCGCTCATGCTCTTTATATTGTTAATCCTTTTATTCTGTGATATGTAATAAAAGGCTGAAGAGTTTTAGAATTGCGACTAGTGCGTGTTGTCAGTTTTATGCCTTCCTATCCCTCCACAACAATTACATGACCCTTTTTAACAATACTGTTCACAGAGAGCAAATTTGCTGTAAGGTTAGGTACATACATAACATCGCTCACCTTTGTAAAAACATTTGCTTGTACTGGAATATCACCTATGCCGCCACTATACAGTTTACAATCATTTGTTGCGGTGACCTCCATTTTATCATCAAATTTGGGCATCCAATCTACTCTACCAGTCATGAGTTTGGAGGCTGCGGAGTTCATGTACCAGCTGTCTGCTGAGTGGGTATCAACTCCAAGTGCAGTGAGCAGAGCCGTACCCTTCTTCTTTTCTTCTTTCTTCTCAGGTGGCTTGGCATCTGCTTGATGTGCTGCTGTCTTGTTTAGGTGTTTGCAATCTTGTTTCCAATGGCCAGTTTTGCGGCATTTCCAACAGAACGGTTTCTTGGGTTTAGTCTTCTTGAATCCACTCCTGTCAGTGTAGAGTGCTGTTTCTTTGCTGGATCTGCGTTTGTCTTCCTGTAGCAGTTTACATTTCACAAAGTCACTAGTCAACTCTGCGTCTGAATTTTCTAATGCCATAATCATAGGTTCATAGTCATCAGGTGATCCCTGCAAGAGCAAGGCGCCTAGAAATTCATCATGAAGTGTTTTTTAACTGCTGCTAACCACTGGGAGAGCCCCAAAACTGTGGTATTCTTCCATAGTCTTGAATAGTTCAAGCTTGGTGGAACACAGTTGAAGAAGAATTCTTGTGTGCCTATTGGCGCCTTTATCTTCATATGCCATCTCGAGCGGATTCCATGCTGCTTTCACCGTTTTTGCTTCCATGACGTACGGAAAAACACTCTTTTCCACCATATGGTTAATCTTGCACAAAACACGTTCGTCGCTCCGTACCTTAACCTCTGCGCCTGTTTTATCATCTTCTGCATAACCAGATATGCACTTCCAAAGAGCATCGTGCATAAGATAATTATTCATCTGGAAACGCCAGTCAATGTAGTTTTCTCTCCCCTTCAGATTCTCGAAGTTATAAAGAGAACCGGTGCTGGATTCCGCCATGAAGAACAAACTTATTGCTCGCGATCACAGTTTTGTTCATTCACATAGAATCACACTGGTCAGAAAACTTGTCAATGACCCTGGGCCCATAACCTGCAGAAGTATATGGCAGGGGAATGACGACTGGGCGTATATACAGGATAAACATTTAATACGAACTGAACGACTAGGTTACATATAGGCGTATATATACAAAAGCAGACAAAAGAATCCACGACAACCTTCTCGTAACTATAACCGCCACCAATAGCGTTGCGCTTCTTGGCGCTTAATTTAAACCATAGATCACCTGTTGGGTTACATATTTCTAATAAACGAGAAGTGGTCTTTTAATTCCATCACAAGGTCACAAAATTAATGGACCCTTTTGTCAAGATTTTCACTGCAGATCTCCATAAAGCTAAAGGAGAAGTGTTTGAGGAACTTCAGGAGCATATGATAAATTCTCAGCCCCTGCAAAATCGCATCCAACAGCACAAGCAAGGTGTTCTGGTTGAGTATTTCAAAGTGAGGTTCAACCATGAGGCACGACTTTGCACTGAGGAACTCTATACCGGTAGTGTGAGGGTACGAAGCTTCTACACAAAATCAATTCTGTTCAAAAATCAGTAGGCCTAATTCAGAGTTGGATTCGTTATTAATTATTTACAAGAGGGGCCCCTGGATGTATGTGTATTACGGAACACGACAGCCACTTTTAACACCAAATATGTTACATCCTTACCTTTGCTACCTTCCGGTACGTAAAGAAACATGCGATGCTTTTCCCAATGTTGTATAAATTACGGAAATGTGTGTTTTGTATTCATAAGCCTGCTCAAGTTTTCATGATTAATGTGATATCAAGTGATTTCGTATTCAAAAGTACGAGGGAGAGTAAGCAGAGTGTGGTGGCCGCGTCGTGATGGTCTCGCCCGGTCGGGATAGTAATGAGGAGTTGTTTGAGTGCCTGGGCGAGATTGTAGACGCGCTGGTTGGGTGGAAGGTCCAGTCCTTTGCTCATCACCGCTGGGTGGAAGTGCCTGCATGGATTGGCGGGTGCCACTGCTGGGGACATCACTGCGTCGTCCTCGAGGTCCTCGGGCTGCTGTTCCCCTGGATCGTGTACCTCGTGGCCGTCCTCTAAAAAAGTCAGCCGTTGGTCGATGCCCTCGAGCAAGGCCTTGATGTCCGCCACATCCTGCGCTGTCATGACTGAGATGGTTGTAGCCTGCGATGAATGAGATGCGTCTGAGTCCGTTCAGTTGACTACGGTGCCGGTGCTGCCGGTGGACTGTGTGCTGGCTGTGCTAGTGGTAGCGGTACTGGTTGCTGTGGTTTGAGCCATTGTGACGGCTTGCTTCTTCTGGTTGGTCGTCTTAACGGGATTCCGTCCCGATCGTGTTACCCGGAAGTGTCCCTTAACATACTGGGACATACCCTCCGATGCTGGGTTTGAGAGAGATCACTGCGCGTGAACAACTGAAGCTTCCCTGCAAATGCTGCTGGGTGCTCCCTCCCTCGACACAAGACTGACAAGACTGTGAGTGTAGATACCACCTGCTCTATCTGATAGAGTCAGTGGCAGAATTATATGGTAATTTTTGTATTATCTGCACCTGTGATTAGAATCAGTGCTTCATTTTTATTTTTTTAAATTTTGAAAATTGTAAAATCTGTGTAATTGTTGTATATTTCTTCGCACTATGCATCTCAACGGCAGCCACGTGTACGACGTGCTTATATCCGTACTTAAGATGCTAATCATGGTGTAAACCCAATCATGGAGGGAGATGTCAAAGAGGTAACACTGCCGTGATGAGGAAAACAAGAGGAGATGATTCCAGAAGACCACATGTTGAGGTATTTCAAGAGGAAAATTAGGCTAGAACCATTGAGCCTAATTATGGAACCTTATAATCCCTTCTATATAATGGAGTTGTATAACCCTTCTGTTCTGAGAGAACACGAGGTGAACTACCTTACTAATTACATCCACTGTGAGTCTGTATCCTCATTACTGTACAGGGTTTTGTCCGGGTGGATTTAAGTTATTAACCGAACTCGATAGCATCACATAGGCAGTTGTAGTTATAGTTAATCTATGTATTTTTCTTCCCCTAAACTGGTCAATATTTGTGAGAGACCCAGTACCATGCTTGCATGGGGGTGCATCGTTATTCATGTGTAATTCACCAGTGTATTTCCCCATTAATAGGACTCAGTGATGGAGGGCTGCATTTTCAGTCAGTAGTAACTGACATTGTAGGACGATGAAGGTCCATCTACAATTTTAGGGTACACCCAGTATAGGAGCCCTCATTCTATGTTATTTGCCACTAATTAATGTATCATTTGGCTAGTCGACAGTTACTTTACTACCACATTTTGAGAGGTTTTGTTAACATTATCATGTGGAACCACGAGGTTCCGAGTGGGAACAGAACATGTGTAATATATGAGAATTACCCAGCTAGGTTATGAACCAGAGCACATTTCGTCGTATCAGTTTAAACAGCCCAAAAGTAGGAAGTGTTGTCTGTTATATTTTGTAGTTGTGTCGAGAGGACACACATAGTTTTTCAACAGTGATTGTAAATATCAGGGAGTGACTGGATTCCAGAGCAGTTAACCTGCGCGTTTTTATCTATCTTCTAAGTGTGTTGATAACTTCATAGTGCGATATATTTATGAACAGATATATCTCAGATATAAACGGATCACTTCAGGACTTTAATCAGTGATTTCCGTTATATTCTAAACACACAGTTTTGTCATGTTAAATGAGTGAGATTCATATTGCACTCAATGAGCTATCTTAGAAGTTACGAGTGGGGCGAGACGCCCAAGGTCACGGAAGAACCAGGAACTTGTTTTACCCAGCATTCTGAACGAGAGGGACGAGTATTGATTAATTTTCTGACAATCTGTTACGTCACAGATATTTGTGGAATGTAGTAGCCATGTTTAGGGAGTGCTACTCGATACTTCTGTCTTGGGACAGTCGGATGAGGAGCCAGAAACCGGCGCAAAGATGCGCGCGCACCCTGTCGAATATGAACGAGCCAGGATAAACCTAGAAAAATTGCTGAGTTTTAAGATTCCCATTCCTTGTAATATATCCAAATAGCAATATTTCTGCAAAGGACGGGATCAACGGCGAATTCAGCCGAGTGTTAGACGCAGCCTGGAGCAAAACATTCATGAGAAAACAGTCCAAGGAGATGAAATTGGGTGAAGAAGACGCCATAAGAGAAAAGGAAGGGAAACATATGGTTCTGGGGACTTTTAGACAGTGGGCGAAGAAGAAAAACATTCTAATGTTTTAAAATTGTTTTGCTGCACAATTCATTTTTTTTGGACTTTACACCAACAATTCAGTAGCAAATATTAACCAATCTCAATAATATTTTTGTAGCATGTGAAGATATCTATTTCCCATAATTCTCTGCAACCATATTAGTTAAAATAGTTATTGTTTATTTTTAAATAATTTTTAACTTTAATTTTCGGAAATGAAAATTAATTTTGTGAAACAATTTTTTATTTCAGTATCTATTTCATATTTTTCCAAATCCATGCACAGAATTATTAGTCTGTGCAATGAGTACATAGGGTAAAATGATTGTAAAATTTCAGTAATTTTTAGTGGTAAATAGTTTGTATCAATTTTTTAAAGGAAAAGACTATTTTTTAGTAATTTCTGCCCATACTGATCAACTGAAAGGAATAATTTTTCACTTTTTGGGTTATGAAAGATGTTGGTCGTATGGAAATAAGATTTGGTGCAGTTTGGATCACTGGGAGCAAAAAATTTTTTTGGGTAGCCTATAGTGTCCCCTTAAAGAACCTTCCACTAATTACACCTGTGTGAAGCTAAATTTTAGAGGTTAGGAATGTAAACAACGCTCTTAGGTTTCTATGTTCGTTGCCAATAGCCAACTGTGGTGGCGTCTAGTAGCTAAGTTCTGAACTAGGCGTAGTAGTCGTTGACGGTGGCGTTTGGCGGCAAAAGCAGGAACTATTTGAAAAATTCAAAGTTGCAGTCCTTACTTGAGTTAAAAAGCAGATACACACATCCATACAGCCATCACAATTAACACCGGTTATCAGACCGATTCTACACACACCGAAAGTACACGGGGCTACATGACCGCGGTGTCGCAGCCCCTAAACTGAGGAACCGACCAACCAAATACAGAACGTGTCATAGGCTAATATTATTATTCTGGGATACATTTTGAACTATTTAAATAGTATCCGTCCATGGTTTTAAACAGTATTTAGGGAAAATAGAATTTTAAATTAGAGAAAACATGTTTACTATCGTCCTCGTAGATCATGTACACAAAACTAAGTTGCAATATTGTTGTAGGACGTGGGGAGGATATAATAAAATAATTAAAAAGAAGTAAACATTTTCGACCTTGGATAGCCTTGAACCCGGGATCTTCAAAACAACAAGCGAGCGCGATACCACTCGCACACATTTCCAACAGATTTAACCGCATTTTGTTACGCTTGTTAATAGTGCGTATGGTTAAATATCCAATTATTACAGTCAGATCTTAAATATTGATTGGAATCCATTCATTCTGTACCAGGCATATTTTCAAATGTACTTAAAGCAAGTTTCACGACCGCTTTGCGTTAATAATGCAAATCGACTGTAAATGTTACCCCGAAGCGACAACCGTCCTCCATGTTTTATTTCTTACAACTTGGCGCACGAAATGCTGGCGTGTGATACACTTCAGTCATAAAAGCTGGTGTACGGACGAGGATGAACAGAATCATACATGAATGAAAGACAAGTACGCAGGTGGGATAATTCTTGTATGTAACAATCACACAATGAGACAGCGACGAGCATTTCAAGTCGGCGCTATTCAAATGCTCCTCGCTACCGGGTGCGCGCGCATCTTTGTGCCGCTTTCTGGCTCCTCATCCGACTGTCCCGAAACAGAAGTCGACTCGATTTGGGTGACCAGCTGATTGCTTACAATTACAGTAGGAATTGCCGCACACTTGATGCGAGGTTATCTCGCTTTTGAGAGCAACTGTTTGACGCGAATGACTTCTTGTTCATACAGCATATGATTAAAGGTTTCTCCCATGAAGTTATTGACCCAGTTAACTCATGTATAGACCTAGTGCGCATGGATGTTGCTGCGCTCTGGCGGCCAGTCGTTCGAATAGTCCATGTGGCGCTTGTCAATGAAGTGAAGCAACGTGATTACCAGGCTGCGTTTGTTGAGGTGCGAATTAAAGTTCGAGATGGAAGAAAGTTCTACAAAGACTAAAATAAATTGTTCTGTGGTTGGATGTAACTACTCCTACAGAAATTATCCGCCTGGGACGAAGTTCTTCATATTTCCAAACAATAAACAGCTCATTCATAGAAGGAACGCTTGGACTGAGGCTTTAAAACGGGACACGAGTGATGGTAAACCATGGCATTCTACAAATAATTCACGTGTTTGTAGTCGGCATTTTATAAACGGAACATCGACAGGAGACCCTGACAGTCCCGGTTACATACTGAGGCTCTACATGAGGCCATATTTATCAGATCACTGCAACGAGAGGGCTGTAGAGTAACTGCGAGATATAAGAGGCGAAAAATGAGGCATGAAAATGACGGGGGTGAAGGAAGTGTGATGGAGTATGGTTCATTCAGTTACGCGAGCACACAGACGGATATTGTGACCGTATGTAGTGACAAGACGGAGGTGAACATATTGTTTTCTTCTTTGAGAAATAATTGCGAAGCAGAAGTCCAGACAAATCTGCCAATGCCCCTTGCGAACAAACAATGACTGACACTTGTTTAAAACAAGACTGTGGTGTTTTGTGGACCTTGTGGATAATAAGCATTATTTTTGTGGATACCGGTCAGTGAAAGAAAGCGAACATAATCTTGTTGAAATAGCGGGTGTAAAGCTGGCAGTGTTTCGTATCCTCTTATCGTTGTTACCTTCTGTTTATCATAATTGTACACTTGACAAGGAAAATATGTTACTTCTCCTGTCAATGAAGTGCAAACTGCGTATTAGTTTTGCTGCACTCGGCGTTATGTTTAACTGTCACAGGACTACGGTTTCTTGTTTCGCTCTGTTCTACAGCATCATCCACGATAGCTTCAACAATAGAAGTGGAGATAATTATGGATTCACCTTCACACTCGGCTTTCAAAATTCTTGTAAAAGCACAGTCTATATTTTTAATTTTCTCGTATAGTTCAGTTTTGGTGAATGTTTCTAATCCCACACTTTCCGACACGCTACAAACTGTCCGCTTATTTAATCTATCTTTGAACATTTCTCCTAAATGTTCACCTTTAAAATATTCCGCGATAACATTCTTAGGTTTCTCCCATTGTTGCAGGAAGAAAGTCTTCGAAGAATCTCTCTCGGTATTAACATAAATGCAAAGCGCAGCAATGTGCTTGCAGCATTTGGAAAGGCCTGCTTTGCATTCACACTTGGCTGACTGAATGTTCCTGTTGCAATCGATCTGTTAAATATTTACAAAAAAGACTAACATTAAATAATGAAAAAATAATTAACAACGGCAATGGATACGGGAAATATATATAAGAAAGTTATGTTTAAAATTAATAGTCTAAATATATATTGGAACGATAAACAGAATTCCTGAAGTGCCCTCTGCTCATTATCTCTTCCGTATCTCACCGGCCGCGGTGGTCGAGAGTGCTAACGCTCTACCTCATGCCTCGCTGGCATCGGGAGAGCGTGGGTTTGAATCCCACCTCGGCCGTCCTGAAAATGGTTTTCGTAGTTTCCCATTTTCACCACCAGGCAAATGCCGGAACAGTTCCCTTCAATAGGTCCACGGCCGATTTCCTTCCAATATCCCTTCCCTGACCCGTCCTGAAAAGAAAAGTACATGGCCATTGGCTGCATTAATAAAGTAATAAATATACATATGATTTGTGAACCAAAAAGAAAGGTAAATAATACCTTAAGTTTAACAGCATAAGGCGGTTGATTAATGATCGTTTCTCTGTAACAGAAGCTGTATATTTCTTCTCCCAGTCGTTCCTTCATCTGAAATATGTGATTACTTTCATTGAGCTGCTTGGCTTTCTTTAGCGTAGAAGCTCTAAAGTACGACGTATCCCACCGAATCTTCTGAAATCCCACGTGAACCTCTGTGGACGACGACATTTCAGCTTTAAATTTCTTCATTCACTACCACACTTCAATCTCCCGCACAAGCGAGTACACACACTCGCCACATGGATGTTCTGAACGACTTGCCGCTAGGAGCGCCAGCAGGTAAAATATCGCCATGCGCACGAGGTCTATAAGGCTAGCAACTCATGTATTTGTTGTGTCTTGGATCACATTTGCTAGGGAATATGGGGTCCCATTGCTATTTATAACGGAGATATTGAGCTCATAAGCCAGATCGTCCGATGATTGTTATGCGTGCCATTGTGTAAGCAGCACCTGTGATATTGTTTGAGCCAATTGGTAGCACGGTGTATTGTTGTGACTATTAGGGTCACTTTTCTTCGACGTAATCTCTGTGGAGATTTATGGTATTTGTTATGCAGCCTGTGTCTGGTGTATTCGATTTAAACCGTATTAGGGATATTAAACCTAGGCAATAAACGTGAATTAATTCACAATTCATAATTGATCTAATCCTACGTGCATAAATATGGGATAACTGAGCTTCTTGTGAGCTGTTTTTGACATAATGTGCTGCTCATTTCTAAGTGGAAATAACTTTAACTGAGCTGACACTTTATTGAGACCGACAAGAATCACTGGAGCTAAGAGTCCGTAACTGGTGGTCCACGTGATTCTATGTGATGTCAGACGTAATCTTTATTACGCATTCATCAACTTATCTTACACTCTTGAGAAGACGATCGGGGGCAAACAGCTATCCTGATCAGCGTATGCAGGCTTGAATAATAATAACATGTGTGTGTTCATCTTCTTTATTATGTATGTATAACCTGAATGTTTCCTGCCTGTTATAAGATGTGTGTTGTATTATCTATGTTTTTTGATGTGTAACAACTTTCCGCTCGGTTTCTGGATAGTTTTGTGGGAGTGATTTTGAAAATTGGGGACGGAAGTGAATCGGAACGATCGAGCTGGCAGTGGTGGATCAAATGGAAGTATGCACTGCCCGCTCGATCGATCAAACGGAAATGTACTAGCTGGCAGTGGTGGACAACGGAAGTATGCACTGCACGCTCAATCGTTCAAACGGAAGTGTACTAGCTGGCAGTGGTGGACAACGGAAGCATGCACTTCCCGCTCGATAGATAGAATGGAAGTGTGCCCTAGCTGGCAGTGGTGGATCGAACGGAAGTATAAGACGCACTGCCAACTCGATCGATCCAGCTGGCACTGGTAAGAGAAACAATCAGCGCGCGGTGTCGAAAATTGATACCATGACGCACTCTCGGCCATGTGGAATGTATATGACATACTGAACGGAAAACGTTCATGCGAACTCTGGTGTCAAGTGATTTAAACAAATGACATGGTACATGTTCGAAGTCTTCGTATCAGTATTTAAATGGTAAAATTCCTTAATATCAAACATTGTAAGTAGTCGGCATTGCATTGGCATAAGGCATTATAAACGCAATGTCACCCAGGAACATTATCGAAACAAGCAAAATATAAATGAAACTTAATTCCGTAATGCAGTATTATTGGAACGTGAAAATAAGTCACCATCTTGTGCACAATATTTGCGTAGTCGAAATAGCCGTGGGGTTATTGCGTATGACGGTGAATCTAGAGATCTTGGGTTCGAATCCTGGGCGGGGTAGATATTTTTGCTACCAGATTATCATTTTAAACGATATTTATCATATCAATATGATTCATTTTAACAGAATCCATATGAAATTACGTGTTGGTCTGTGAATGAAGAGGACCTGTTTATAAGGAATTTAAGGTTATGAGTGGTGCTGGTGCTGGTGGAAGCTACAAATCATCTAATAAAATGAGTTCCGTATTATAAACAACAATATCTGTAAAACACTCCCTTTTACAATAGATTAATATTTGTGCCAATAATAGTATAAAATACCGGTGTATCAACAATTTCACGTGAGGTTTCTTCTATGTCAGATGTTACACATCATATGCGACTACTGTAAGGTTCGTATTTTTTTTTTTTTTTTTATAGAATGCCGTTGCTATCCTTATAGTTGACGTAATGCTTTGATTACAGACGCAACTCGTCGTAATATTTCATTCAGGTGAGAAATTAGCTAGTTGATTAAACGTAAATGTAAATGTGGGCGTGGTAATGTGCCCGATAATCCATAAAGGATCCTGTTGGAATATCCATTGCCCCCGCTGGATTGCCTATTTCGAACAGCTCCGGCAAATCCTACATTAGAAATCGCTTCCAACATGGCCTTTAGGGATTTACATACAGCAGTTACAAGAATATTGTGGATCAACAACCAACTACACGGGGCACTCATCTTTACTTACCTCACTCGGGGACTGGGAATTCAACTTCGCCTACAATACATCCTCAATACTCTTCACCTTATATTTAAAATGAATCACACTCCAACAACAATGGAAAACAATCTGAATAAAATTTATTAACAATAGGGTAAACTAATCTAGTATAAACAAAATAACAATAATCTAATATGACAATAGAAATTAAAATAAAAACACGCAATCATTCACACCTCCTTTCAACTCTACATCTTATTACAATGCTGTATTAAAAATTATAAGCATAAATCTTGGCTTGGTTTAGGCCTGCACAGCGTAAAAATAAAACCGTTTAATGAAGGCTCTTAGGCATTCCAGACACCTGATTTCATTCGCTAACCTGCGTTTGTAGAACGCACGTGCATTAACCATGTTTCATCAATGAAAAGCCAGCACCACGCCGTACTCGGAACTGGTTTTACAATTTATATACAAGGCGGTGAGTGTACACTTGTTCATATTATGTCATCGCTCTCCAATCCTAACGGTGAATTATTCTCGCTAGCACACATAGAGACTGCTTGTGTGTGCGTTTATTAAAAACACGTAAAAATTAACATTTAGATCTTACAAAAGTTCACATAACTACTCTGTTTCTTAAACAATCATTCTAAAAAATTTTATACACTCTTTCATTCGCACCCCGCAATTGTTCATGACCAATTCGGTTCCACATTTGCTCTTAACAGTGAACAATCATTCATACCAAAAACATCCGCTCATAATATACACGCTATTTCAAAACAATTGATTAATAAATCCTACTAAATTATTTAACTAATTATATCATTTAAAAAAAATATTTATTAAAATATTGAACCCGCTGAGCTATGGTTCATGTGATATTTTTGTGACGGAATAATTATTATGGGATGCAGTACTTTTGAACATACCCAGAATACCACGTGGAGCAGAGAGCTCATGCTATACTCTTTGAAGTAGCGCTCAATTGCATTTCTGACTTTGGAGGTCTTGTTAATCACTTTTATCCTTTCATAAGACTCAGAATATTCTAATTCGTCATTCTGTATTATTGAATCATTTTGGTGAATGATTATTACGTTTTTGGTAAGGTATAACACTTGCAGATACGCAAGGAGCTATGAAAGTAGTCGCTCAATGACTTCGTTTTGGCGACCTACTTCCGAGAGAAAGTCAGTGACGACACTACATCTGGAGATCTGACGCCAGACAGGCGTGTTTCGAGTATCCGTCCGTCGCGACGTGGACATTATAAATATTTTTGTGCTCAAGTGAGCATCCGACTGCATCGTGTGTTGAAAATAACTATACTAACGTTGTCACACATTGTGGACATATTATTGTTCTACGAAAGGCCATTTTAGGCAATATTTTCTACAAACTGTAATTGGTGCCATACGCCAGATATTTTTCCCACGTGTAAGTGGAAGGGCAAAGTGCCACGCCGAAAATATGACAGTTATCGTCTGATAATTGTGCCAAGACGACGTGATTATTACTGCCAACGATCACAACATTATTGCTACGGAAATTCTGAATTGAAAATATCAATTTTATCGCGGATGCCACGTGATTGATAAAACGTGATACAATTGCACGTGCTAACAAGCGAAGCATCGCATCGTGTTGAATCTTGAGGATCAACAGGCTGAAAACTAGAAAATACTGTGGAGAACACTATTATTTGCATCGTCCACAATAATCACGCCAAAACGCCGAGAGGAACGAGATATTTCGACATTTTCGACATCATGCAAGACATTGAACTTTTCCACGCCATGGTGAAGAAGACGATTATGGGCTAATACCATTCCGGTATGAGGGAGACGTCGTGATGGAGACCACCAGCTTGATGGAACGTCAGGATGCCGAGGACGCAGAAGAAGGAACGTGGATGCCGACTTCCAGGCACATTCCAGACCTTTTTGGGGAGACCATCATCCGGAGGCGAACGAACCCTGGTTGCTTGGGAGGTCCAGATTGGTGAATCCGTGGAGGACAGGACCATGCTGGAGAGCCAAGCAGAGTTTTTCGCGACCCTGGTCGATGAATGTCTGAGCCGATGTGAGAGCTACCAAAAGTCGTGAGTTTGGGCACCCTTTCTTTTGTAATAGTCCGCGGTGGTATATTTAGATATCGTAGTTTTTTTTGTTGTGAATCAACCGCACTTATGTGTCAGCCATTTGCTAGGTAGGGTTGTAATTAGTATAATTGTTGTTTATTTCAGTCATTGTGAGTCACCCTGTGGGGTAGACCAGTTTTGGTTAACCCTGGTGCCGTCCTGATGGACGTCGTACCACGTTATAGCCGACCCACTGCCAAACATGACTGTAATCATTTGCAGCTATTTTGCTCAGCCATGTGTAGGATATTTATCCGTGGTTTCATTCAGATGTCATCGTCACTTTATTTAACTGCAATCTTTGCAACCAGTCTGTTGAGACTTATGACCTCGTTAGATAGGTCGTATCGTTAGGAAACCAACTGTAGTTTCCAGTTTTATAAAAAAAATATGCTGTATTTTCATTTTTGAAAGCGCTGAGAAGCCAATTTATAGTCAAATACTGACAGATTTATTATTTTGGAGAAAGTGTAGATGTCAAGCATCGAACTAAGTGCACTATCGCATCATTATGCAGGTCTAGAGTTGCAGATCTGTGCCATATTTATCAATTTGTTACTACTTTGTTTCTGTCATGAGGACACAGGTGTTAATGTTATACTGAGAACTTAATAAGTGTTATATCTTTGATGAGCAAAGAAGCTCGTGAGACATGCTGTTATGTCTGTGATTTACTATTCTTTGAAATGAAGGACTGCGATACTTTATTGTACAGTTAAATTGTAACGTGTTTAGCACACGGATTCTATAAGGTTTTTGAACCAAGCATATGCTAAGAATGACAAGGCCAAATATTACGGTATTATATAATGTTAAAACTAGCCGGCCTTGCCTGTTGAAAAATGTGGTCAGTGAAGGACTGCAATTTGTGAAGTTGTCACCAATAAACTGGTTTGTTGACCCAGTAACCTTGAAAACAAATGCTTGAAAGCGAGACAGAACTACGATAACATAGGATTCATTCATCTCTTTCTTTCAATGCAGCTATTGCTCATGAAACCCAGTGTTTCTTACTGTATTTTTGTTCATTTGTTTTTCTTGGATTTTCATACTGTTAGTTAGATATTTTGCTGCGAGGAATGTCATTTCGACATGTCCAGGGTTGTCAGGTTTCTTTATGCATTGTTGGCGATCCTCTTGAGAGAGGCAAATTATAATGAAGGCAATTTGGTTATTAAATGCGAGGTTTTTGCCGCAGGTAACCCATGATATTATGTGCCTTGAGTAGTAGGGCTAAGCCGGTCCTGGACAGATTTCAAGGTCATCCATGGTTTCTCGTGGTCACGTGCCCCCCCCCCCCCAGGCGTTCCCTGGGGGGCTTGGGGGGAGGGGAGGGGGGGAGGGGAGGGGAAAGGGTGGAAGGTCTGGCTTGGAAGCAGACCCAGTTGTTAGCCGACCTGTGTTGGCCAGCCAACTGACTGAGCTGGCTGGTGTGCATTGCCTATATAGCTTGTGGATGGAAGTGGGGGAGGGGACCGGTTCGGGCGACTGTCGAAGGTAGTCGAATGTGACCGAGTGTAACTTAGTAGTAGGGGGCTACTAGGAGTTCTGCCCCACCCCACCACCTCTCCCTCTGACGTCACATACTAACCCGCAATACATTCAGGGGCAAAGTCGATATCTCGCAAACCCATGGTCCGATTTTGACAAATGAGGTGTCGTTGGACTCGGGCTAACGCCCTCATTCAAATGAACCACTCATTTCAACCCCTAAATAAAACCTACCCCTACTATAGGGTGAAATTGTATTTCTTTAGTGAAAGTCTCTTTGCAAATGCGACATGTATAAGATGCGCTGCTAAAATGAACTTAAACGTGGTTGCTCATATCGCGCATGCGTTTGGCTGGCTGCCGATATGGATTAATATTTTTGTTTTTGTTTTTTACGCATGCGCACTTGGGATTTTTGTAAGAGGGCGAGCTCTTTGAAAAAAATGATTGATAAGAAGGGGTTTTGGTGGTGAGGAGAGAACCAGATAGTCGCCTACTTTCCTACGAAGTTTGCCGATATCTCTCGAACGCAAGGTCGGATTTGGACGTGTGACGTGTCAAATCGCTTGTCTGGAAGCCCTATACATGTTATTAATAGGTTAAAGTTTTGAGAATGAGGGAAACAGGATTTTTGGGGGTAAAACCGTGATTTTAGACTTTTTCCGATATTTCACGAATGCCTGGTCGGATTTGGTCCTATGACGTGTCAAATGGCTTATCTCGAAACCCTTTTTATTTTTGTAATAGGTTAAAGTTTTTGAGAATGAGGGAAACAGAATTTTTTGTTGTAAAACTGTGATTTTAGACTTTCTGTTATATCTCACAAACCAATAACGCCAGAGACGTATACGAGGGGTTGTAGGACTCGGGGTGACGCCCCTCCCCTCTCCCCCTTTCGAATATAGTATTTATGTTTTAGAAAATGTGAAAGCGCCTAACGACACTTTTGTTGAAAACATTTCAGTTTTTAAAACTTTTCTTAAATTTGTCTAAAATGTTCATGACGAGTGGTTGTAGATAGAATGAGACGATACCACTGGACACGTGTTTCAACGAAGCTATTACTGGCCACGGTGGTGATATACCAATACAGTATTCGCGTTTTCGATGAGACGGCGGGTCGAGGGTTCGTTTTCTGATTTTTCCTATGATGGAATTCCTAATTCCTAAACCCCCTGAAGGGGGTATTTAACGTGTAAACGATTATGAGTGACATGACAAATGATAATTCCTTGATCCGATGAAGTTGGCTTTAGATAGAACAAACAGAACTTGGTTATATGTTGCTTGAAGTGAGTATAGAAAACAAACTTGCTGGGGCAGACTGACAGGATGTGAATGTTATTTGAGCTTATTGGAATGCATTGACTTGACTTGACAACAGGGCAATGAAAAAAAGCACAGAGATGCTGAGGACACTTGAAGGTCAAACGATATGGCAACCATGGTGGGAGGGGGAAGCTAGGATGATGTCGCCGATCATGTTCAATGTTCAATGGATGAATTTATATTTTGCGAAGCATTGTTCGGAGAGGGTCATGTGACGACTTGTTTTAAGGGTATTTATTTTTTCGATGTTTCCTATGGTGGACTCATTGATTGAAATAATCCAAAACTGCTAGGGCATGGCCTTGAGATTTTATAAACCGATAATGGGATTTTGACATACAAGATCCACTCAGAACTTGACATGATGTCATTCTTTTTATGGCTTATGAATTTCCCCAAAAAAGACCCAAAACAACAAGATCATGGACTTTTGCTTTTCTTAATATATTGCAAACCCATAATGTAAGATGTTTACTGTGAGTGACGAAATCTAGCTAGGTAAAGAAAGAATTATTGTAGGATATATGTATGGTGACTGACACGTCTTTGACCATTGGAACTTGTTTTCAGTTCTGACTGTAGTACATAGGGAGTATAGGTTGTAGGCATGGATTGACAAACGGTGCACACAAAATTCAATTTATCGATTCAAGAATTAAGAGTAGACTATCATTAATTAATTGGTCAAAGAGTGTAGCTAAAAATAAAAAAATGGTGACTACATCAAACTAAACTGAACCAAGTCGAATCAAACCCAACTGAACCAAACCAAGCCTAAAGCAAACCAAACCTAATCAAGAACAAGCCAAGAGCTTAAGTGTAAAACTTGTGGGGGAATGCAGTCATTGGCAATGTCCAAAGGAAGGGATAACGCTCTACCTCTAGAGGGCAAGGTAAAGCTAGCGCATGGTGCTAATGCACATTCCCAAGTACATGAACCATACACACACAACTATCCCATGCTGTTTTTATGAGTTAACTGTTAAAACTTACTCAGTGGTTACTGAGCAAGATGGTCGCTACACACAACAAGCTTTAAATACTTGAGGCTAATAATCTATACACACATACACACACACACACGCTTGTTCTAAACTAAACTGTCTTGCTGGCAGTGCTCACACAGTAGGCAAATGACAGAAATGCTTGGCTAACAGAAATACAATCATTTTCGTTTGTCTAATGTTACCAGCTAACCATTACATGCTATAGTGGTGAGCACATGTGCCTCTTGCACTGGAGATCGTAACTCGATTTCTAGCTCTAAGGCCTAGAATGAATCAAACTAAGAAAGAAGGGTATGGTAACGCAGTGGTTAAACTGTTAGCCTTTCACTAAGGTAGACTAGGGTTTGATTTTAGGTTAATATACATGTCATAAACAAACAAACAAACAAACAAAAAAGCAGAGATAATGTTTAAAACTGATTACACTTGTCTCTTTTCAAATTATTACTTAGATTGCAAATACAAAGGTGGACTGGGTTTGATATACAGTTAATGCTGCCTATCGCATACTAGCTTGTAAGAAAGCCAAACAAGCAAAAGGCGTAGGTAGAGCAGTGGTAAAATCGCTATGTGTAGAGAACTACCTAACGGTTTTATGAACTGGCAATGGTATGTCGCATAAACAGTGCAGGATACAATCCAGCAACCATAATTTTTATCTTGTGGAGCAGAGAAAACATATATATAGAGAGAGACATAGAAAGCTTGTGTATGTATGGGTAGCATTGATTGTTTGACCAGAGAAAATACGATGAGGTAGGGTGGGGAGAGAGAGAATTAACACTTATATATGAATGAATGGTAAATAGTATTTTTTTTCAATAGTTTTGTTTTTCAAATGCAGTGGTAGATAGCCGTTATTTTGTAAAACATTCTTACTTGCAGTAGTAATAAGACTCTATGGTTCCGCTAACACATAGATAGACTGTATTATTGCCATGGTCAAGCACTCACATTAAGATCATTTACAAAATCATAAAAATAAAAATAAAAAATCTTGTTTTGGAAATATCGTTTTTCAACATACACAAAATAAATATATAAAAAATTTGTAAACAGCAAAATGGAAAATCCATGGTCAAGCACTCACATTAAGATCATTTACAAAATCATAAAATGAAAAATAAAAAATCTTGTTTTGGAAATATCGATCTTTTTCAACATACACAAAATAAATATATACAAAATTTGTAAACAGCAAAATGGAAAATCCATGTTTCCATATAGACAAAATTTATAAACCTTAAACGGACATTTAAGAAAATATATGCAAATGGGAAATTGACAAATGTGTAAATATGAAAATGGAAAAATCCATGTTTCCAAATCATGAAATTGAAAAAACATCAAACTGTCATTTTTAAAAAATGCAAATGGAAAATTGACAAATTGCAATGTGTGAAATGTGAAATTGAACAAATGGCTATCATTATTAAAAAATAAAAAATAACATGGTGCTCAATGGTTGAGGTGTGAATCAAACCCTCTCTACTTATTTGGACCACCCGAGACTGAGTAGACTAGTTTTAGTTGTCATACCGCTTTTAAAAGTTTGTGTTAAATCTAGGAATTGAACCCAAGAGCTTGTTGGGGAGATCCAAGGTTATAATATGTTAAACAGATAGCCTTGAATGTAGGGTGTGGTAGCTATATAGAGATGAGACGTTTCGCTCGGGGGAGGGAGGCATGGAGATGGCATGGAGATCTGCATCAAACCAGTCAAAAGACTGACGACTCAAACAACAACATGTAGAGCTCACCAAAATAATGTTGTGTAACGGTAAATGTTAGTCAACGAACAGTAATGCATTACTAAAACCCATGACACGATACCTAAGAGCTTTTCTAAAATTATTTTAAAATGCCTTTAACCCTATATTAAACACCCAGTTCACAAGACTCATAACTGCAATGTTATGGTAAAAAAAAAATCTATATTTCAAAACAAACAAGTGGTTTAGTCAATGTATACTGGAAAAAGTTTTATAAACACTCAAGTCCACAAAAATAATTAAATTAGTAACTGTCAGGTTGACCGAGTGGTTATGGTGTTTGACTTAAGTTCAAATTTTCTGTACAAGAAAGCATGGGTTCGAATCCCTTACCTGATAAAACTATTGCTTCAACATGGCTTGACCACACTGTATTATTGTGTACTCGGTACACAAACCATAGAGTGTATTGTTTAAGGTCACTCTCTTTGCGAACATAGTCAGAGACTGTTGATGGTTAACAATTGCATTAATAGTGGGACATAGGGATAGCAATTAAGAAAAACAGACAATACACATACACTATTTTTATTTATTTAATGTAAGTACTTGTACAATAGTTATATACAAACTACAACTCTCTTTTGTCTATAACTATCTAGTCCTTTTCGATCCACTTGCATATCAAGGGCAGATGACTTTGTAGTTCAGCCCCTTAAAACAACAACAACACTACTTCTTGCATAGTCTGTGATGTTGATGACTCTTGAGGCGTGGAAGATGGATACAACATAACATTTACAACAGGGGTTAAACGTTGCTCAACAAACAATGCACTATTTTGGGTAGCAACATCTTTCTCTTATACTAACTTTTTAGCATTCTGATGATTTTTTTGTCAACACCATCAGTGTTTTGTCTGGAGCACTACATTGATGATCACTCACACTTAAAACCACACCATTTCTACTTTTCATATTGCCTCGACATTTTGTTGACCTCTGTTTTGAGCATTGCCAGAATATTATTCCTTTTACATTTTGTCGTCTATAGTTATAAGAGTAGCCTTTATAGAGTAAACGTTGTTTACCTCGGTAGTTGTAGTAAGTTCCAAAGTAGTAACTAACCTGTTAGTATGATTTGCACACTACAAAGGTTATCTCTGTTCTGGTAATAGAATTATTTAGCGTTGGCTTTTATATTTAATATGTACAGTTAAAAGTGATAGAAAAGTGGTAGAAATGTGGTAGCAAAGTGGTAGACAATTGGTAACATAGTGGTAGAAAAGTGGTAGCAAAGTGGTAGAAAAGTGGTAGCAAACTAGAAAAGTGGTAGAAAAGTGGCAGAAAAGTAGTAGAAAAGTGGTAGCAAAGTGGTAGAAAAGTGGTAGCAAACTAGAAAAGTGGTAGCAAAGTGGTAGCAGAGTGGTAGAAAATATTACATGTATTGTTAAGAAATAGTTTATGCGGTTACATGGATTCATTACACTATAATTTTAGCATTACGAAGCTCATTTTCTATATCCAAAAGTTCTTCCTCATATTTAGTATGACCAGCCTGTTTACAGGTATGCAAGTACTGAAGCCGCTGGATTAGCTTACTGGGATTGTTCCAGTAAACAAATTTAACAAATGATTTTTTTTTGGTGTAAACCATTATCATCTTCATCATCATTATCATGATAATCGTCATCATCATCATGGTTATCATCATCAATATAATTATCATCAATATAATCATCATCACTATTACTATCTAATCCTTTTTGTTCATCTTGCAATGCAACAACCTTTGGCATAGTTTGTGTTGTCTTTGATAGTGTTAGAGGTTTCTTAGACGTTAACGACTGTCCAAACATGTCTTTTTCAGGAGATAATAAATGCTCTTTAACAAACAAAGCACTATCTTGAGCCACACTATTTTTTTCTTGGTCTTGCTTTTTTACCTTGGTTAGAGTATTTTGTCCATTTAAATGAGTATTATTTTGAGATTTACAATGATGATCGATTGAAATAAGTATGTTGGAGCCTTTTGTCTTAATCATTCCTCGACACTTTTTAGATCGTTGTTTCGAACAGCACCAAATAACAGTTCCATTTTTATTAGTTCTTTTTACAATATATGCATATCCTTTATAGTAAGCACATGGCTTACCATAGCTAGTCGTTGATACTTCCATGCCAACTGTTAAGCATAAACTAATCTCTAGTAAAGTTAACTCGATAATAAAAATGATTGTAGTATGTGCAGTTTAAAGTAAGAGCAAAAGTGAGAGTCAAATGGTAGAAAAGTGTTAGCAAAGTGGTGGAAGAGTGGTAGCAGTTTATAGTAGTCATGATCTTTTTTTTTACCAGAATGTGATTTGAGTAAATGTAATTTCTAATCCTTAGCAGTGAGTAGTCAGTTAGTCTTGGTTCAGACAAGCGTAAACAGTTCTCCAATGAATCAGAGATCAAGATTTTCATTATGAAACAGTTGTGTAACCAATTAGGTATCGGTACTTGATAGCTTTACACATGAACAAAAATTCCAACATATCTGACATGAATTACATGATTTGAAAGTTGACAAAGAATATCCAATCAACCATTGTAGTTACAATGTCAAACACACAAAGACAAATTCAGCATGAACTTTTAAGTTACAGGAAAATTCTATGAAATAGACTATGCAGGAAATTTGGAAATACACATCAGAAGTTTGCAACACCATCCTTCTAGCCTATATAAATTATCGACATGGAAAGTGTGCACTGCCCCAAACATTAAACCAATTTATCAATAACACAAGTCAACAATCAAAACATTTTGTGTTGAGTCTATCATTTAATGCATATATTCTGTCTACATTGAACAGTAACACAAAAAAACGCCATTCATAATTAATTAAGTTTGCTTTAATTCTTTATGTAATGATATATACATATTTAAAGTTTTGGCTGACTGTTCAGGGTGAATCGACTTTGAACACATAAGAGAGGGAATATTTTAAGACTTAACCTCAGCTCACCTAACATAACCTAAATTTACCTAACCTAACCTTGTCATATAGGTAAGAAACGGGTCAAGCTATGCTTTCGACTACCGAGTTTCAGCTACTTTTCAAGGTAACTCTCCCAAACATTGCCGGAGACTGCTGATAAACACCTATGTTCGCACGGCGGCGGCGCGCAACGACTTACATGACGCGCTTTCCCCTTTTCATTGATTCCTGTTGATTTGTCCCTTTGGACTGGTCCCTGTTGACGCCCTTTTTGGACGGGCCCTTTTTGAATGGAGTAATTTTTGACGGGTCCCTGTCGACTGGTCCAAAGGAATCAGCCAAAAGGACCAGTCCAAAGGGACAAATCAACTGGAATCAATGAAAAGGGGAAATCGCGTCATGTAAGTCGTTGCGCGCCGCCACCGTGCGAACATAGGTGTTTATCAGCTGTCTCCGGCAATGTTTGGGAGAGTTACCTTGAAAAGTAGCTGAAACTCGGTAGTCGAAAGCATAGCTTGACCCGTTTCTTACCTATATGACAAGGTTAGGTAAGGTAAATTTAGGTTATGTTAGGTGAGCTGAGGTTAAGTCTTAAAATATTCCCTCTCTTATGTGTTCAAAGTCGATTCACCCTGAACAGTCAGCCAAAACTTTAAATATGTATATATCATTACATAAAGAATTAAAGCAAACTTAATTAATTATGAATGGCGTTTTTTTGTGTTACTGTTCAATGTAGACAGAATATATGCATTAAATGATAGACTCAACACAAAATGTTTTGATTGTTGACTTGTGTTATTGATAAATTGGTTTAATGTTTGGGGCAGTGCACACTTTCCATGTCGATAATTTATATAGGCTAGAAGGATGGTGTTGCAAACTTCTGATGTGTATTTCCAAATTTCCTGCATAGTCTATTTCATAGAATTTTCCTGTAACTTAAAAGTTCATGCTGAATTTGTCTTTGTGTGTTTGACATTGTAACTACAATGGTTGATTGGATATTCTTTGTCAACTTTCAAATCATGTAATTCATGTCAGATATGTTGGAATTTTTGTTCATGTGTAAAGCTATCAAGTACCGATACCTAATTGGTTACACAACTGTTTCATAATGAAAATCTTGATCTCTGATTCATTGGAGAACTGTTTACGCTTGTCTGAACCAAGACTAACTGACTACTCACTGCTAAGGATTAGAAATTACATTTACTCAAATCACATTCTGGTAAAAAAAAAGATCATGACTACTATAAACTGCTACCACTCTTCCACCACTTTGCTAACACTTTTCTACCATTTGACTCTCACTTTTGCTCTTACTTTAAACTGCACATACTACAATCATTTTTATTATCGAGTTAACTTTACTAGAGATTAGTTTATGCTTAACAGTTGGCATGGAAGTATCAACGACTAGCTATGGTAAGCCATGTGCTTACTATAAAGGATATGCATATATTGTAAAAAGAACTAATAAAAATGGAACTGTTATTTGGTGCTGTTCGAAACAACGATCTAAAAAGTGTCGAGGAATGATTAAGACAAAAGGCTCCAACATACTTATTTCAATCGATCATCATTGTAAATCTCAAAATAATACTCATTTAAATGGACAAAATACTCTAACCAAGGTAAAAAAGCAAGACCAAGAAAAAAATAGTGTGGCTCAAGATAGTGCTTTGTTTGTTAAAGAGCATTTATTATCTCCTGAAAAAGACATGTTTGGACAGTCGTTAACGTCTAAGAAACCTCTAACACTATCAAAGACAACACAAACTATGCCAAAGGTTGTTGCATTGCAAGATGAACAAAAAGGATTAGATAGTAATAGTGATGATGATTATATTGATGATAATTATATTGATGATGATAACCATGATGATGATGATGATTATCATGATAATGATGATGAAGATGATAATGGTTTACACCAAAAAAAAATCATTTGTTAAATTTGTTTACTGGAACAATCCCAGTAAGCTAATCCAGCGGCTTCAGTACTTGCATACCTGTAAACAGGCTGGTCATACTAAATATGAGGAAGAACTTTTGGATATAGAAAATGAGCTTCGTAATGCTAAAATTATAGTGTAATGAATCCATGTAACCGCATAAACTATTTCTTAACAATACATGTAATATTTTCTACCACTCTGCTACCACTTTGCTACCACTTTTCTAGTTTGCTACCACTTTTCTACCACTTTGCTACCACTTTTCTACTACTTTTCTGCCACTTTTCTACCACTTTTCTAGTTTGCTACCACTTTTCTACCACTTTGCTACCACTTTTCTACCACTATGTTACCAATTGTCTACCACTTGTCTACCACTTTGCTACCACATTTCTACCACTTTTCTATCACTTTTAACTGTACATATTAAATATAAAAGCCAACGCTAAATAATTCTATTACCAGAACAGAGATAACCTTTGTAGTGTGCAAATCATACTAACAGGTTAGTTACTACTTTGGAACTTACTACAACTACCGAGGTAAACAACGTTTACTCTATAAAGGCTACTCTTATAACTATAGACGACAAAATGTAAAAGGAATAATATTCTGGCAATGCTCAAAACAGAGGTCAACAAAATGTCGAGGCAATATGAAAAGTAGAAATGGTGTGGTTTTAAGTGTGAGTGATCATCAATGTAGTGCTCCAGACAAAACACTGATGGTGTTGACAAAAAAATCATCAGAATGCTAAAAAGTTAGTATAAGAGAAAGATGTTGCTACCCAAAATAGTGCATTGTTTGTTGAGCAACGTTTAACCCCTGTTGTAAATGTTATGTTGTATCCATCTTCCACGCCTCAAGAGTCATCAACATCACAGACTATGCAAGAAGTAGTGTTGTTGTTGTTTTAAGGGGCTGAACTACAAAGTCATCTGCCCTTGATATGCAAGTGGATCGAAAAGGACTAGATAGTTATAGACAAAAGAGAGTTGTAGTTTGTATATAACTATTGTACAAGTACTTACATTAAATAAATAAAAATAGTGTATGTGTATTGTCTGTTTTTCTTAATTGCTATCCCTATGTCCCACTATTAATGCAATTGTTAACCATCAACAGTCTCTGACTATGTTCGCAAAGAGAGTGACCTTAAACAATACACTCTATGGTTTGTGTACCGAGTACACAATAATACAGTGTGGTCAAGCCATGTTGAAGCAATAGTTTTATCAGGTAAGGGATTCGAACCCATGCTTTCTTGTACAGAAAATTTGAACTTAAGTCAAACACCATAACCACTCGGTCAACCTGACAGTTACTAATTTAATTATTTTTGTGGACTTGAGTGTTTATAAAACTTTTTCCAGTATACATTGACTAAACCACTTGTTTGTTTTGAAATATAGATTTTTTTTTTACCATAACATTGCAGTTATGAGTCTTGTGAACTGGGTGTTTAATATAGGGTTAAAGGCATTTTAAAATAATTTTAGAAAAGCTCTTAGGTATCGTGTCATGGGTTTTAGTAATGCATTACTGTTCGTTGACTAACATTTACCGTTACACAACATTATTTTGGTGAGCTCTACATGTTGTTGTTTGAGTCGTCAGTCTTTTGACTGGTTTGATGCAGATCTCCATGCCTCCCTCCCCCGAGCGAAACGTCTCATCTCTATATAGCTACCACACCCTACATTCAAGGCTATCTGTTTAACATATTATAACCTTGGATCTCCCCAACAAGCTCTTGGGTTCAATTCCTAGATTTAACACAAACTTTTAAAAGCGGTATGACAACTAAAACTAGTCTACTCAGTCTCGGGTGGTCCAAATAAGTAGAGAGGGTTTGATTCACACCTCAACCATTGAGCACCATGTTATTTTTTATTTTTTAATAATGATAGCCATTTGTTCAATTTCACATTTCACACATTGCAATTTGTCAATTTTCCATTTGCATTTTTTAAAAATGACAGTTTGATGTTTTTTCAATTTCATGATTTGGAAACATGGATTTTTCCATTTTCATATTTACACATTTGTCAATTTCCCATTTGCATATATTTTCTTAAATGTCCGTTTAAGGTTTATAAATTTTGTCTATATGGAAACATGGATTTTCCATTTTGCTGTTTACAAATTTTGTATATATTTATTTTGTGTATGTTGAAAAAGATCGATATTTCCAAAACAAGATTTTTTATTTTTCATTTTATGATTTTGTAAATGATCTTAATGTGAGTGCTTGACCATGGATTTTCCATTTTGCTGTTTACAAATTTTTTATATATTTATTTTGTGTATGTTGAAAAACGATATTTCCAAAACAAGATTTTTTATTTTTATTTTTATGATTTTGTAAATGATCTTAATGTGAGTGCTTGACCATGGCAATAATACAGTCTATCTATGTGTTAGCGGAACCATAGAGTCTTATTACTACTGCAAGTAAGAATGTTTTACAAAATAACGGCTATCTACCACTGCATTTGAAAAACAAAACTATTGAAAAAAAATACTATTTACCATTCATTCATATATAAGTGTTAATTCTCTCTCTCCCCACCCTACCTCATCGTATTTTCTCTGGTCAAACAATCAATGCTACCCATACATACACAAGCTTTCTATGTCTCTCTCTATATATATGTTTTCTCTGCTCCACAAGATAAAAATTATGGTTGCTGGATTGTATCCTGCACTGTTTATGCGACATACCATTGCCAGTTCATAAAACCGTTAGGTAGTTCTCTACACATAGCGATTTTACCACTGCTCTACCTACGCCTTTTGCTTGTTTGGCTTTCTTACAAGCTAGTATGCGATAGGCAGCATTAACTGTATATCAAACCCAGTCCACCTTTGTATTTGCAATCTAAGTAATAATTTGAAAAGAGACAAGTGTAATCAGTTTTAAACATTATCTCTGCTTTTTTGTTTGTTTGTTTGTTTATGACATGTATATTAACCTAAAATCAAACCCTAGTCTACCTTAGTGAAAGGCTAACAGTTTAACCACTGCGTTACCATACCCTTCTTTCTTAGTTTGATTCATTCTAGGCCTTAGAGCTAGAAATCGAGTTACGATCTCCAGTGCAAGAGGCACATGTGCTCACCACTATAGCATGTAATGGTTAGCTGGTAACATTAGACAAACGAAAATGATTGTATTTCTGTTAGCCAAGCATTTCTGTCATTTGCCTACTGTGTGAGCACTGCCAGCAAGACAGTTTAGTTTAGAACAAGCGTGTGTGTGTGTGTATGTGTGTATAGATTATTAGCCTCAAGTATTTAAAGCTTGTTGTGTGTAGCGACCATCTTGCTCAGTAACCACTGAGTAAGTTTTAACAGTTAACTCATAAAAACAGCATGGGATAGTTGTGTGTGTATGGTTCATGTACTTGGGAATGTGCATTAGCACCATGCGCTAGCTTTACCTTGCCCTCTAGAGGTAGAGCGTTATCCCTTCCTTTGGACATTGCCAATGACTGCATTCCCCCACAAGTTTTACACTTAAGCTCTTGGCTTGTTCTTGATTAGGTTTGGTTTGCTTTAGGCTTGGTTTGGTTCAGTTGGGTTTGATTCGACTTGGTTCAGTTTAGTTTGATGTAGTCACCATTTTTTTATTTTTAGCTACACTCTTTGACCAATTAATTAATGATAGTCTACTCTTAATTCTTGAATCGATAAATTGAATTTTGTGTGCACCGTTTGTCAATCCATGCCTACAACCTATACTCCCTATGTACTACAGTCAGAACTGAAAACAAGTTCCAATGGTCAAAGACGTGTCAGTCACCATACATATATCCTACAATAATTCTTTCTTTACCTAGCTAGATTTCGTCACTCACAGTAAACATCTTACATTATGGGTTTGCAATATATTAAGAAAAGCAAAAGTCCATGATCTTGTTGTTTTGGGTCTTTTTTGGGGAAATTCATAAGCCATAAAAAGAATGACATCATGTCAAGTTCTGAGTGGATCTTGTATGTCAAAATCCCATTATCGGTTTATAAAATCTCAAGGCCATGCCCTAGCAGTTTTGGATTATTTCAATCAATGAGTCCACCATAGGAAACATCGAAAAAATAAATACCCTTAAAACAAGTCGTCACATGACCCTCTCCGAACAATGCTTCGCAAAATATAAATTCATCCATTGAACATTGAACATGATCGGCGACATCATCCTAGCTTCCCCCTCCCACCATGGTTGCCATATCGTTTGACCTTCAAGTGTCCTCAGCATCTCTGTGCTTTTTTTCATTGCCCTGTTGTCAAGTCAAGTCAATGCATTCCAATAAGCTCAAATAACATTCACATCCTGTCAGTCTGCCCCAGCAAGTTTGTTTTCTATACTCACTTCAAGCAACATATAACCAAGTTCTGTTTGTTCTATCTAAAGCCAACTTCATCGGATCAAGGAATTATCATTTGTCATGTCACTCATAATCGTTTACACGTTAAATACCCCCTTCAGGGGGTTTAGGAATTAGGAATTCCATCATAGGAAAAATCAGAAAACGAACCCTCGACCCGCCGTCTCATCGAAAACGCGAATACTGTATTGGTATATCACCACCGTGGCCAGTAATAGCTTCGTTGAAACACGTGTCCAGTGGTATCGTCTCATTCTATCTACAACCACTCGTCATGAACATTTTAGACAAATTTAAGAAAAGTTTTAAAAACTGAAATGTTTTCAACAAAAGTGTCGTTAGGCGCTTTCACATTTTCTAAAACATAAATACTATATTCGAAAGGGGGAGAGGGGAGGGGCGTCACCCCGAGTCCTACAACCCCTCGTATACGTCTCTGGCGTTATTGGTTTGTGAGATATAACAGAAAGTCTAAAATCACAGTTTTACAACAAAAAATTCTGTTTCCCTCATTCTCAAAAACTTTAACCTATTACAAAAATAAAAAGGGTTTCGAGATAAGCCATTTGACACGTCATAGGACCAAATCCGACCAGGCATTCGTGAAATATCGGAAAAAGTCTAAAATCACGGTTTTACCCCCAAAAATCCTGTTTCCCTCATTCTCAAAACTTTAACCTATTAATAACATGTATAGGGCTTCCAGACAAGCGATTTGACACGTCACACGTCCAAATCCGACCTTGCGTTCGAGAGATATCGGCAAACTTCGTAGGAAAGTAGGCGACTATCTGGTTCTCTCCTCACCACCAAAACCCCTTCTTATCAATCATTTTTTTCAAAGAGCTCGCCCTCTTACAAAAATCCCAAGTGCGCATGCGTAAAAAACAAAAACAAAAATATTAATCCATATCGGCAGCCAGCCAAACGCATGCGCGATATGAGCAACCACGTTTAAGTTCATTTTAGCAGCGCATCTTATACATGTCGCATTTGCAAAGAGACTTTCACTAAAGAAATACAATTTCACCCTATAGTAGGGGTAGGTTTTATTTAGGGGTTGAAATGAGTGGTTCATTTGAATGAGGGCGTTAGCCCGAGTCCAACGACACCTCATTTGTCAAAATCGGACCATGGGTTTGCGAGATATCGACTTTGCCCCTGAATGTATTGCGGGTTAGTATGTGACGTCAGAGGGAGAGGTGGTGGGGTGGGGCAGAACTCCTAGTAGCCCCCTACTACTAAGTTACACTCGGTCACATTCGACTACCTTCGACAGTCGCCCGAACCGGTCCCCTCCCCCACTTCCATCCACAAGCTATATAGGCAATGCACACCAGCCAGCTCAGTCAGTTGGCTGGCCAACACAGGTCGGCTAACAACTGGGTCTGCTTCCAAGCCAGACCTTCCACCCTTTCCCCTCCCCTCCCCCCCCTCCCCTCCCCCCAAGCCCCCCAGGGAACGCCTGGGGGGGGGGGGGGGGCACGTGACCACGAGAAACCATGGATGACCTTGAAATCTGTCCAGGACCGGCTTAGCCCTACTACTGCCTTGAGTGAGTAAGACGTGCCATTGTTGTAAGTCGCGCATCTGTTGTTGTTATGAGGCATTATTATGAGAGTTGTTGAAAGCGAGGTATTTACCGCTGATAACTCGTGTTATTGTGAGTCCGAGCCGAGTTTGCTCGTTGAGTTTTCCGACTATTGAGTCGATGTTTTGCTGCGGGAGAATGATATTTAGAAGACTACTCCTTGTCAGGCCTTTGTCAGAATACGCCATAAACCTACGGAAGGAACATAAACCGACATAATAAACATCATCCGCATAATTGTTTTAAACAAGATCTAACTAACATATTGTTTCCATTTAAACTTTGACATTCTTACATTTGAACCTGCTGACATGGCCGTGCAGATGAAGGGATTTCCTTTATTGGAAACGACGAAGACTGTAGACATTTTTGTTGTGACCTGGCGCACACATGAACCATTAGTTCATAGTGTGTGGAGCGCAGGCCATGTGATTGTCAGACGTGGTTTTAACTACGCTATAACCGACATTACTATCAAGCTAGATGACAATGGTTTACAAAGAGTTAACCATGGGGCAGGAAGGCATTATAATAAAAACTGTGTTGTACTATAATTATTGATGTCATGAAACTGTATTTTTCCCCATGTTACCTTTATTGCGTGCTATTTAGCACATGATTGTTGATTAGATTAATTGTTTTTAAATGGCTGTACACTTAGCTTTGTATTGTAACTGTTTTGCTATTACGGACGTCACCGCCGTAACTTTGAATGTTAACTGATAGGACTTAGCTAGAAAAGTTAAATGTAAATGTGGAAATGGTACCACCATAACTTAGCTTTGCTTTGCTCCTTCACTTAAATGTAACTTCATATTAGCTTGATCATGTAACTTGTATTAGGGATTTTGCGTCGTACCATTTACCCAGCGTTGTTGCTGTTGCTTACTTATTGTGTATTAGATCTTTCGCGAGGGTTAATGTAACTTCATTGTTAGGGACTTGAACTTTTATTATCATTAACTTTTAGCTTGCGGATTAGCCGAATATAACCCTTCGAACTAGGATAGGGGTTTGTGGAAATCTACAATAAATTTTCACGGTGTTTTACATAAGCCTGGATGTATAATTTCACAGTCTAGTTTTTGAGGTGAACCTTTCCTTAGGCCGTCTTTGACCATCGCAACCATGTACCACGCTCCCCGTGGACTATAGAACCTCGTGCCGCATTGGCCTATTGTTAGGAAGTTCAACTGATCCTCACGGCAAACTTTTAAAGGTCCGACTGGGGAGATGTTAGGAGAGTCATCGCGGTTGTTGGCTATCCCGACAGATTTACCGGAGGACTTCTGAAGGTCACTCACAAATATGTGTCGTTGCCACCCGGCTGACGGTCGCAATATGTTCATAATAATATCCATTATTTAGTGCTGCTAACGCGACACTTTCGAGATTCTGACTTCTCGGTTACTGTACAATTCTTAACTAAATATACACTGGTTTTTCACATAACCCTTCTCTAACGTTCCGTAGTTTTGATATACTGCTTACACCTCGTCTTATATAGGTTTCATTACGTTGTCGGTATCATATAGTCGACTAATTAGAGTTAACTGTACTTAATTACATAACTTCGGGTTTAATAAAATTTATTAATTGTATTATAGACATGAGCAGACAATCTTTCTCAAATTGTATTTCCCCTGAAACCCTCCTGTTAACACAGCTAAATCGTTAATTCACAAGAACTGGACAACTTGTATACAACGGCTCTTATCATGATCCATGCCTTCTTATCAAATAACAATAATACTTTGACTTCCTTAAAATGCGGAACTCCCTCGCATGAGCACTCTTCATAGCTCTACAAATCCTCATATGACAGTATATATGGCATAAACAATTATCATCTACTATGTTAAACAATAACCAAAAAGGATTAATTGTTATTAACATATCGTATGTAGGAACTTCTCTCAAATAATGGCATGACCCTCAGTATCATTACACATGATTACTGGACTACAATTATACATGCTTAAGTTCTTCAAACGAAACTTCCAATTGTAATGAACGATATTAGACAGTCGTGATTAACCTCCTAAAGTTTACTCCACAACAAGATAATTAACTGTTAACTCGTCTGTCGCAAATACATGTAATAAAAATAATACTCCTGTCTCACCTCACTTATCAAGTTTTAAATTGTTTATCGTTGTAATACCATGTCCACAAAATGACGTGAAGTTACACAAATAGAATAAAATAACACACATGTTATTTATAGTGTCAGATGGAATTCAATCTTGACCGGGATAAACTAGCTTTGAATTCCTAGCCAAAGATTTGAATAATCTTCTATCAAAAGGTGGTTATGTGAAGAACAGCCCAAATTCATCAACATAAACGGGAGGACAGCATCAGGCTTAAGGCCTGGACAAAATAACTTCCTTAAGAGAAGATTAGACTGAAAGGATTGGGCTAAGGAAATGCGGCCTGGTTCTTTCAATACTAGACTGAACATTGAGAGTAAATACAATACTTTTATTTTTATGGTGAAACTTGCAAACACATTAATAAATAAGCCTTAATTAAAAAATTAGTTATGCTGGCCCGCCTGGGGCAATTTCAAATGTTCATTAATTTTATTTAGGTTGGCACAGCCATGTGCTATTATTCAAAAGTTCATTCTGCTTGATGCACACACAAATTTAATATTCTTGCACTTGCTAGCAAACACTTAAAACGAAGATGATTAAGATAATAATAAAAAAGGCAC
The DNA here is from genome assembly GCA_946902985.2 of Meconema thalassinum. Classification (NCBI taxonomy): domain Eukaryota; kingdom Metazoa; phylum Arthropoda; class Insecta; order Orthoptera; family Tettigoniidae; genus Meconema; species Meconema thalassinum. The sequence goes on along the minus strand of OX336388.2, from coordinate 1,756,545,422 downwards.
AAACTTATCTTTAGTGGAGATGACTAGAAGCATGCTGACGGAGACTGCCGTGGCCAACACTTGATTTTTGGTAGTAGAATTTGAGATGTCCAGCATCAGGAAAATAACTTCGCCAGGGCGATCTTCTTCTTCTTCTTCTTCACCAGCGCTGTACATTGTTTAACATCGTTAGGTTTTGATGTTATTTCTTGAATGCCAAATAACATGGCATTTTAGAACTGCGATTTGATGCAGCTTCTTGCGGTTTGAAGTAAAATGTAGAATGCACTTTCTCAGTGCTGAAGCTCTCTGCTGTTGCGTTTCTTGGTAGTTTCAATCATAAATGCAGATTAGGCCCGAAGTTTAGAAGGCCCCGGAGAAGGGCGGAAGGCACGAATGCCTCTCGCTAGTTGAAGAAGACCGTAGAAGGTTTGAAGAAGGAATGCTGATGGAGAGCAAAACGCCGCCACTTAAATAATAACATCATAGAAACGTCTGGAAGCCAGGCTGGCGGGCGATGATTGGCCAGGGCAAGCTGTGACGTCAGTCATACAGGAAGGCAGCAAGCAAGTCGACACCCTTTTCAGTATGCGAGCGTATGCTGGAGGCGCATGACCTTTAACATGCTGAGGTAAGAGTCTTAGATATATATAGAGAGAGTAAACACTAGTAATAAACATTATAATGTTAACAGAAATGAATAAGTACATATGTTTTCGTTCGGTGGTCTCAAAAGCATTTAACTGACAAATGCGGCACGAAAGAAAAACGCACTATAAACATCACGAAAGTGATCATGCTCCGAGACCCCCGAAAGAAAACAATCAAAGAATCAGTTACAAAAACGTGAACAACAATAAAGAAGATGACACTAGGCCTCAACAGGCAAGATAGCAACCATAGAAATTGGTCTAGTATAGACACCCTTACTAGTGAGAACATCTACAACTCTCACATGATTATCACGACCCAAATGGCAGTGAGTTACCCTACCAATATTCCACACGAGAGGGGGACTTGGATCTCGCAAAAGAACCATATCTCCCACTCGCACATCAGGCTGGGAAAGCAGCCACTTCTCTCTTCTGTTAAGTGAGCCGAGATACTCCAGCTTCCAACGGCGCCAAAAGGAGTTTCGCAAAGAGTCTAACTTTCTCCAGAAAATAGGCAACCTGAGATCACAGCGTCGACTCAGCAAAGGAGGCGTAGAAGCTAAAGAACAGCCTATTAAAAAATGGCCAGGTGTTAACGGAAGAAGATCTTTAGGATCGTTAGACAAAGGCGTGAGCGGCCTAGAATTTACGATACCCTCAACCTGAATAATTAAGGAATTAAATTCCTCATAGGAAAGGATGGCTGAACCAAGGGTTTTCTTCAGCTGTCTCTTCGTGAGCTTTATGCAAGATTCCCAACGACCACCATGATGGGGGGCGTAAGGGGGAGTGAAATGCCATTTGAATCCCTTAGCATGAGAAAAATTAGAAAACTGTTCCTTAGCAGAAGGAGAGGTAAGTGCAGTTTTCCAAAGATCAAAAGTACTAACAAAAAATTTTGCGTTATCTGAGAAAACCTCAGAAGGAACACCCCTTCTAGAGGCAAATCTAGAAAAGGCTGCTATAAAATAAGGAGTAGAAGCACTTGTAACCAACTCAAGGTGAATGGCTCCTGTCACCATGCACACAAATAAAGAAATATAAAGTTTACCTAACAACTTTCGCTTAGATAAAGGGGAATTAACTTGATAGACATAAGGACCGGCATAATCGATACCCGTCAGGGCGAAAGGCTTACTAGGTTCGGAACGAAAATATGGCAAGTTTCCCATAATTTGCGTGATTGGCGGGGGCTTGGATTTGAAACAAGGTATACATTTCCGAATAACAGAAGAAACTTCATGAACACCGTTAATGAGCCAATATTGCTCGCGAATTAAACAAAGCAAAGTGCGGGTGCCAGCGTGCAAATTCTGATAATGAAATTTCTTTACGATGAGAGTAGTAATAGGATGTCTAGAAGGAAGAATAATGGGATGTTTTTTCTCATCTGAGTAACTAGAATTTTCTAGCCTGCCCCCCACTCTTATTAATCCATCTTGGTCCAAAAAAGGGGTGAGAGGTAACAGCCTACTAGACTTTGGTAAAGCTTTTTTGCTTAAAAGCGTCTGATACTCAAGAAAGAATACTTCTTGTTGCATAAGAAACAAGATTCTACGAGTAGCAAATTCCAATTCCATTTTAGTGAGAAAGGGTTGCGGCTTCACAGGCTCATCAAGAACAAGAAATTTCCATCGAAATAAATATGCTACCACCCGAATTAATTTATTAAATGAAGAGTAACGCTGAAAAAGACTAGTAGCAATAGAAGTTAGAAAAAGGGAAGCGGTAACAATGCGAGCATCAGGAACATCTTCTGCGAGCGGATTAGATGAACGAGGCCAACAAGAAAAATCCTGACTGAGCCACGCCGGACCATTCCAGTATAGTTTAAGAGAAATTAATTTCTTGGGCAAACAGCCACGTGAAATTATATCAGCGGGGTTTTCTTTCCCCGGAACATGATTCCATTGGTCAAAATGAGACAACTCTTGTATTTTAGAAACGCGATTAGCCACAAAAGTGGTCCAATGCGAAGAAGGTTTTGAAAGCCAAGCTAACACGATGGCAGAATCACTCCAAAACCATGTGGTCGAAAATTTCAAATTTAAACTGATTTTTAATTTGCTGGCTAATTCCACAGCCATTACAGCAGAACATAATTCCAATCTAGGCAAAGATATGGATTTGAGTGGGGCTACCTTTGATTTTGCACAAATTAAATTGGAAATTCCGGGTAAAGTATTGGAAGGGCGGCCTACTAAGTAGGCGCAGCAACCGTATGCCTTTTCAGAACTATCTGCAAATACGTGCAAATCGAAATACTGACATGAAATGTCGGGAATTAAAGTGCGAGGAATAGAAATTTGAGAAAGATCTAACAAACTCTTGCGGTATTTCAACCACTCATCCAAAAGGGGGGAGGGTAGGCTACCTTTTCATCCCAACCAATTTTCAATAACCAAAGTTTTTGCAAGAAAATTTTTGCAGTAATAACCACCGGAGCAATGTACTGCAATGGATCAAAAACTCTTGCTATTTCCGATAATAATTGCCTTTTCGTTCGAGGGTGAAACTCAGATAAGTGTACCTGATAGGAAAAGGTATCTGAAGAAGGAGACCAAAAAACACCCAAGGTTTTAATAGCTGATTCCTCAGTAGGAAGCGCAACACATTTGTCAACAGGAGTTACTTGTGAAAAGTTGGATAAAAATTCGGTTGAGTTCGAGTTCCACTTATGAAGGGTAAACCCACCACCGGAAAGAAGAGAGTTTAAATCTTCACAAACAAGAAGTGCGTCAGAGATACTAGGAAAGGAATACAGAAAATCATCTACATAAAATGCAGTTTTCAAAACTTCAGAAGCTAGAGGATGAAAAAGATGACCATCTTGTTCGGCCAACATGTGAAGAGATCGTATTGCGAGAAAAGCAGACGGCTTAAGACCGTATGTTACTGTTCTTAAACGAAATACTTTTATAGGTTTTGCATTGTCGTCTCGCCACAAAATTCTTTGCAAATCACGTTGTTCTGAATTTACTAGAATTTGCCTATACATTTGCTTGATGTCAGCAAGAACAGCAATGGGGAATAGACGAAAGTTAAGTAAAACTGAAGTAAGATCTGTCTGAATAGCGGGTCCAGAATGCAGAGTGTCATTGAGAGAAACACCATTAGCATCTGGAGATGACCCATTAAAAACCACTCTTATCTGTTCTCGGGTGGAAGAATTTTTCCAAACCGGATGATGATTAAGATATACTATTTCTTTAGGAGAATTACTAATTTCTTCAGATTTTGGAACTACTTCCATGTGATTCGCTGATTCGTATTCTTCCATGAAGGAAGTATACTGAGTTTTTAAGAGAGCATCTTTTTTAAAGCGATTTTCAATTGCGAATAAAGCTTTGAGAGCTCTGGAATGTGATTCTGTAATAACAGGGGGGTTAAAAATGCGAGGAAGAGTAACCACGAATCTGCCTTCAGTAGTGCGAACAGTGGTTTATACGTAGTGTGTTTCACAGATCTCATTATTGAGAGAATTAGGTGAGGTGACTTGAATATCCTCAATGTCCCAGAACTTAATTAATTCTTGATTTAAATCAGCACCAACAAAATAACAATGAGATTTTTGTTGAACGGGGTTGCGGTATATTTGCCCAGTGGCAATCCAACCAAAATCAGTTCTACGAAAGAAAACATCACGGGCAACTTTAACCTTTTCCGGATGTAAACATTGCCAAAAAATGCTGGCACTTAAAAGAATTTCTACAGATGAAGCTCTGTTGAAATTCGGATCTGCAAGTTGCAAATGATGCGGAATATTCCAACCCTGGACTTGAAAAGAAGTAATGGGGGTGTCATTACCTATGGAATTTATAATTAAAAAATCTAAATTTAAATGAATGCCAAGATTATTGGAATCTTTTACATCCACTTTAGCATAACTCAGAGATTGCGATTTGGAACCATTAATTCCTGTAACTTCTATAGAAGTAGGGCATATTTGTAGACCTAACTTGCGGACTAGCGATTCACTGATAAAATTGTTAGTTGCAGCATTATCTAACAATCCCCTTACAGAAACCCATTTTCCGTGAACATTCTTCACTAGAATTTGGACAGTGGACAATAAAACTTGAGTTTTACTGAACGAAACAGAGCTTTGAGTAAAAGACTGAGCGTTATTAGGCAAAGTCTCAGAATTAGATTTAGCGGATGAACTATTGGTTGCTGATGACCGCAATCTTTCATGCCTATGCAGGAGAGTATGATGCTTTGCTTTACAGTGAAAACATAACCGTTCAGAACGACAATTGCTTATCATATGTGTCGCTGATAGACAATTAAAGCAGTGCTTGTGGGTGGTAATTAATTTGCGTCTTTCATCCACAGATAAAGATTTGAATTGAGCGCATTGGTACAAGTTATGTGGTTGTTGACACAAAACACAAGCTTGTACAGTACTTGATTGGAAGACCGAATATTGGTAGAAAAGGCATGTGACCTTAGTACTCTCTGAGTGGGGCTGATGACCTTACTATTAGAAGGAGGTTTGAAGGTGGAGCTACTCTTTTGGCTGGCTACAGCAGACAGAATTTGGCATTTCGCCTTTAAGAATTTAATAATAGCTTCATAGGTACACAATGAATGTTGCGACAGATCTGCTTCCCAATCTTTTAAAGTTTTAGTGTCTAATTTAACAGAAATAAGATGAATCAAAAATAGATCCCAATGGTCAACTGGTTGGTCCAAATTTGCAAGCGCACGAATATGAAGTTCTGCAGCATCGATCAGATTACGAAGCGAGGCAAGATTATCAGCTTGAACAATAGGTAAATTGAATAAACCCTGTATGTGACGTTGAGTTTTTAAACGAGTGTTCCCAAACCGATCTCTGAGAAGTGCCAAAGCTACTTCATAATTTTCATTTGTCAACGTAAGCTCTTGGATGAGTTTAAGTGCGTTGCCTTGCAAGGACAAACGCAAATAATGAAACTTCTGTATTGAAGGAAGAGAATCGTTTTCGTGAATCAATGATTTGAATAATTCAAAAAATGGTTCCCATGTAGCTTCATCTCCGGTAAATTTAGGTAGTTCTATTTTCGGTAATATAACACGGGAAGGAAAAGAAGAAGATTCTGAAGGAGTTTTCTCCTGCTTTTCCTGCAATGTTAAACTTCTTAAAAGCTGCTTCGCGTCTGCGAACCCCTTATAATATAAATTTTCAACCTCACAGCGGTCACTTTGCTGGTCGGGATCCTTGGTCTCAATATTACTTTGGATCTCATCATATTTCTCAAAGGCCTGTTCATAACCTTTCAGTCTTTGAGAAATTATGTCACTATTACGTTCTTTTTCCGGGAGCTCATCTAGAAAAGTGCGAAAACGCGTTAACTTGCCTTTGACAGAAGCTCTAGCATTAATGAGTTTCTCGTCAATCGGCATTATGAAAGTTTGTTGTGTACTCACGACTATACTGTGAGCTGGTACACCTTGCTTCGGAAGAAGTTGACAGTCTGCCAGAAAAGAGAGTGCGGCTTCCCCTGCAGTGAAATACGGGCCTGCTGTTTGTCTCCCTTCTCAGTGCCAACCATATACACTCGAGCTGAAACTTTCGAAGTAGATTAGAAAACACAATTTTTAAAATATTAACACACTCAATGTTCAGTATGGCATTTAAATTTTGAATTAGTTCCAACATTAAGAAATTTGAAGATTTGGTTAAACAGAATGTTTACAAGTATCCCGGTTATAGGCACCAAAATGGTTATGTGAAGAACAGCCCAAATTCATCAACATAAACGGGAGGACAGCATCAGGCTTAAGGCCTGGACAAAATAACTTCCTTAAGAGAAGATTAGACTGAAAGGATTGGGCTAAGGAAATGCGGCCTGGTTCTTTCAATACTAGACTGAACATTGAGAGTAAATACAATACTTTTATTTTTATGGTGAAACTTGCAAACACATTAATAAATAAGCCTTAATTAAAAAATTAGTTATGCTGGCCCGCCTGGGGCAATTTCAAATGTTCATTAATTTTATTTAGGTTGGCACAGCCATGTGCTATTATTCAAAAGTTCATTCTGCTTGATGCACACACAAATTTAATATTCTTGCACTTGCTAGCAAACACTTAAAACGAAGATGATTAAGATAATAATAAAAAAGGCACAAACTTATCTTTAGTGGCGATGACTAGAAGCATGCTGACGGAGACTGCCGTGGCCAACACTTGATTTTTTGGTAGTAGAATTTGAGATGTCCAGCATCAGGAAAATAACTTCGCCAGGGCGATCTTCTTCTTCTTCTTCTTCACCAGCGCTGTACATTGTTTAACATCGTTAGGTTTTGATGTTATTTCTTGAATGCCAAATAACATGGCATTTTAGAACTGCGATTTGATGCAGCTTCTTGCGGTTTGAAGTAAAATGTAGAATGCACTTTCTCAGTGCTGAAGCTCTCTGCTGTTGCGTTTCTTGGTAGTTTCAATCATAAATGCAGATTAGGCCCGAAGTTTAGAAGGCCCCGGAGAAGGGCGGAAGGCACGAATGCCTCTCGCTAGTTGAAGAAGACCGTAGAAGGTTTGAAGAAGGAATGCTGATGGAGAGCAAAACGCCGCCACTTAAATAATAACATCATAGAAACGTCTGGAAGCCAGGCTGGCGGGTGATGATTGGCCAGGGCAAGCTGTGACGTCAGTCATACAGGAAGGCAGCAAGCAAGTCGACACCCTTTTCAGTATGCGAGCGTATGCTGGAGGCGCATGACCCTTAACATGCTGAGGTAAGAGTCTTAGATATATATAGAGAGAGTAAACACTAGTAATAAACATTATAATGTTAACAGAAATGAATAAGTACATATGTTTTCGTTCGGTGGTCTCAAAAGCATTTAACTGACAAATGCGGCACGAAAGAAAAACGCACTATAAACATCACGAAAGTGATCAAAAGGTATTTCCTCTAACATATTAAATGAACAAAGCTCTTAGCTTTACAAATAATAAAAAGGTTTGTCAATGTCGTAATGTTTTTCCACTCTACACAAAGAATGTTCATAGTGATTAAGACATCGGTCTTATCAAACGACTAGTATTTCTTAGATCGTCGACAGTTTATGTACAATAATGATATAACAACATCATTCGATGTTTCTTCTGTTCTTGAAGTATAATGTCGTTACATTAAAGTGCTCAAATTAAATTTAATAAGAATTTAATTTGAAGCTATGACACAATGTCAGAATATTTGGTTTAAATAAAATTATTAAAATTCGAGAGTCGAAACGACAGGTCTTCCATGAGGCAATATAATTCCTCAAACAAAATCTTTAATGTCAGTTCCACAACTGATCCGTAGAATGAAAAAATCCACTGCCTGCTTCCAGTCTCCGACCGGGTCAGGAATGGAATGAATGAAGCCCCCATCTAGCGGCGAGGATATGGACTGTGCCGGCTGCCGAGGCCTGACGCACTCCTCTGGGGCAATGAGTAAATGAATGACAGATGAAATGAAATGATAGAGGAGAGTGTTGCTGGAATGAAATTTTGACAGGGAAAACCGGAGTACCCGGAGAAAACCTGTCTGCCTCCGTTTTGTCCAGCACAGATCGCACATGGAGTGACCGGGATTTGAACCACGGACCCAGCGCTGCCGCCTAAGCCACGGAGGCTTCTCATCCGTAGAATAAAATTGAAAAATAGATGAAAGGCAATCATCTCCTAAATAATCTTGAAGCATAAAAATCTCAACACACATCTGAAGTGTAAAATACATGAAAACAGTGAAATACATGAAATGTGAAAATATAGAAATATGGAATAAGATCGCTGGCTCAGAATGTCACTAATCAAGCGCTATACTACAATTGAGATACACTGATACCTTATTTGGACGAAAACTCGAAGATCTATGTAAGTATTCCCACAATACTTTAGATGTTTCCCAGTGGCGGCGCGTGGATAAAACATCTGGGGATTCACTACTTTGAAAAATAACGTGGCCAAATTTAATGTTACTTGATGTTCACATAGACGTAAAATAGTGACATTGCATGACTAGAAAGGTGACTTTCCTTTGAAGACACACGATTGCAGCTCGAAGAAGTTACCAAAACTATGAGAAATGAAAGACAGAGAATATAATGTGTAATTACCATAAGCTGATCCAGTTTCGCCTGATGTTGAAGACGTTGCTGGCGTTGGTATAACAGCTGTCGTGTGTGTGTACCGGAAATCCATCCTCCTTTCCTACCTGGCGGCGAATAAGCCAATTACCTTCTCATTAAAATCGACTAATTTATGAGTCATCTCCTTCTCGATGGACAACATAGCGAGAGCAGACAGTCTATCTTCATGCATTGTACTCCTCAGGAATATCTTAATCCGCTTTAAAGTGGAAAAACATCTTTCTGCTTCAGAAGTAGTCATGGGGACAGTAATAATTAATTTCAAAAGTTTCATCACTTCTCCGAAAGGTTCCTTAAGATCGTTCTCTATCAAAAAGGCAAGGAAGTCAGTTGCATCTTTCATTTATTTAAAATCACTTCTTGAATAAATCACCTGCAGTTCGGTTTTCAGTTTATTTTTATCAAGAAAAGGATAGGATTCTATAACATACGTAAGATTCTCCTCTGGAAAATTATTTTGGAAGGATGGGAATAATTGGTGGTCAAAGAAGGATGAGGCCAGTAAGTGGTTGGAGAAGTTGAATCTCTCTTTGATGTGATTTATAATCACGTCACACACCTCCTTCGCCGCAATGTTTCTCGAGTAATAACTATTTTCACGTCTTCGTTTCCCTCTGTTGTCTTCTACATTTTCCTCCACAACGATGCTGTCAACATTGTCCCTAACTTTCAAAACTGCAGTTTCGAAGGAGCTTACTGCACTTCGCACTGAGTTAGCAGAACGCTTTTGTAATTGGTTGTATAGAATGTCCACGTGAGGCATAACACTGTAAAAGAACTCTAACCAAAGGGTAAACGTTGGCTGTTGTATTTTCAGACGCAGTCCATGAGCTTGGTTCATAGTAGCTGTTTGTCTGCTCGTGTCTTCGATTTTCTCCAAGCATTCCAGAATTGCATCCTTATGCTCATGCAATGTAAGAACGCATCTTGATTTAAAGTTCCATCTCGTAGCTGAGCCCTGCGGAACTCTTCTGCCCACAACCTCATCAAGAATGCCCACTCTCTGAGGCGAATGAGAAAAAAATGCTGGAATCTCTCCAATGGTGGCAAAGAACAATCGCACTTCTTTGTTGTGGCTAGCAGCCTGAGCCAGAATTAAATTCAATTGATGGGCGTAACAATGCACAAAGTAAGCAAATGGGTAGTCTTGTCTTACAATTGTTTGTAGTCCGGAGTGTCGGCCACTCATAACATTGGCACCATCGTAACTTTGGGAGACTACTTTTTCTTTGTGCTCTCCAAATACGTGAGTGAGGACTCCTTTTATACAATCGGCTAATGAGCAGGCGTCGTTTCTTGCTGGGTTTAAGAAAGTCCAGAACCTTTCAACAGGCTTCCCATTAGCTAATACATATCGAAGTACAATGACTAACTGACGCTTTGAAGACACATCAGATGTTTCATCTGCTATCAGGGAGACGAAGTCTGCAGTAGCTGCTTCAGCTAAAATATTCTTGCGACACACATGCAACATACATTCCAGAATGTCATTTTGAATGTCCTTCGACGTACCCTTGAAGACTGTAGCACTGTTGAAATGACCCCTAACGACGGTATCCAATGCCGACGTAAAATTAATGAGTCCTCTGAATACGCCTGGATGGTTTGAATCGAGTGTTTCATCATGACCTCTCAAAGCAAGTTCAAATTCACCACAGAATTTCACGCAGTCAGTGATCTTCGAGAGGACGAACCTATTTTTTCTGACACTACCATTATGCCTCTCAATATTCCTTCTGAAAGCGCTACTTAGCTGCTGCCTAATATCTGTTTTCCCCAGAACTGAAAGAGCTAAATATGCACTCTTATGTGTAATAGATGCTTCGTGCTTATTGATATTTTGTGTTAAATGGCTGAGATCTGATACCCCAGTTTTTGTCCAATTCGTGTCCTTTCCCTTAGCAAAAAGCAAGCACGGGAAACAGAAAAGCCTATTAATGGTATCGCAACCACATAGCCAAGTATTCCTCTTGTAAATCTGGGCTTAAATGTTCTACAAAAATCCTTACCTCTACTAGTTTGCTTCTGAATAATGTTCAGGGAGGGAAGAGGCCTGCCAAGCTGCTTTATTTTGCACTTTTCTTCTATACTGAGCGTTGGAAAGGTATTCTCCAGAATAAACCTAACGGTATTCATTTTCACACTGATGAATACACGACACACGCACCAAGACACCGCCACACACCGTGATAACGAACGTCAGATACAATAGAGCACTTCGATAAACACAGACTTGAGAAGATATTCGCTAAGGTACTGTTCCGGAGGAGGTTGAACTCACGGGTCAGAAATAAACACTGCTTCAATAACGTGTTAGGCAGACTGTTATTTATGTTCTTATCTTGACGTATTTTGCTTTATGAGCACTTCTAAATAATTAAAAGTTTACATTAATTACATAAACATAGGCTACGTACGTCTATTGATGTTATAAAAATCGTAGTTACAAAAATATTCTGGTTCATTGCGGTTAATTATATCTATAACGCAAAATTGTGAAATTAAATTCCCTTCAAAACGTACCATAACAGACAAATTTTAAACCACACGCTTGGAGACAATACATCGCCTAGGGCTACATCGGCTAACTTCGGGGTGGTTCGAGGTAAGCCGTGTCTAGCGCTGGCTAGAGCTGGTCGTTTCACCAGCGATAGTTTAGCTTTGTTCTCGGCTTACCCCCCATGCCTCACCCGACTCCGCGCCCATCCCTCCCTCCTTACGTCCCACCACCGCGCGCCTGCGATCCAAAAATTGAACCCTTCGCGCGCCAGCGATCCAGAAATTGAACCTTTTCGCTGGTTCCGGAGAGCAACCGAGTGTTGATGTCAAAATTACCCCTCCTAGCGCAAATTTACATATGTAATTAAAGAAATACGCACTTGATTAAGCATTTTACTAAGAGTTATATATTTCTAGGGGGTTCACTGAACCACTGAACATATAGAACGCGCCGCCACTGATGTTTCCTCAGTACAAGACACTGAGATGGATCTGCATTTGAATCTCGGATCTGCGACCTCAGAGATAGGAAACGTCCCTCTCTGGAATTCACCAACATTCGCCTGGGCTTGAACGACATCCTTCTAGCAAATTCTTCTGTGTTGCTGGGCTACCTTTCCCTAGCATCTTGACAAATCTCTTCTGTAAAGTCTTCATTGTCCGTCGTAAATATGCATCAGCTTCATCATTGGAATATAATTATGGAAATATTCATATAAATGGTGAAGGAAATATTTCCATTGCTAATTGATGTTATATTAGTGTTCGTAGACTGACGAAAATGCACAAGATGGACCGTACACTACGTCTGTATTCACGAATACGTTGTCTAACGAAGCTCCATCGTTGTATCTTAACTCCTGTTATCGAATATGTCTCTGGCGCATGACTATTTAGTTCATCATCTCAACAATGTTATTTATGCTGAATAAAAACATTTGAAGAATAATAATAGTCATTCCGTTAATGTTTATGTGTTGCGCCAATATTTAAAGTTCTCCGCTACTGTTCACTTGAACTGCGTTCTCCAACTTCACGTTGCAATTTAAAATGATATTCAGCTTTATTTCCAACACATTTGAAAATCTATCTTAACAGGCTGATATTGTCGAAACGGTAAGTTTTAAAACACTCGACTTTTCGCAGAATATAGTATGCGACCTGTTCTTTATATATATTCGCTTATTTTATATTCAGATCTCAATTATATATGAGATATAATCAATTCAATGTTCCTCGCAACTTCACGTAGAATGGAAGTGTGGTGATCTCCTACGTTCCACCTAGCTATCCTCGCGTCTCCACAAGTCGACAGTCGTCGCACTCGGACTAAGCCTTGGGATCTCCGTTAACCCAGTAAAAACACTTCCTCACTCTTCAAAGACTGCTGGAATAAGAACCTCGATCCTTGGATCTCCCCCTCCAAGTCGTATTTTTGGCGGCCATATCAAACTCCCACCATAATTTTAGCGCGTAGATTACTAATGCTTATTACTGCGTAGATTAACCGATCTGCGGTTTTTAAAGTATCAGACATAATTTCTTTTAATATTCTCTTCATTACCAAATAAGAAAATCTTCTTCTAAGGGCCTAAATGCATAATTTCATCATATTGTGTAATTAAAGTTGATCCCGTCTTCAATAAGACCTCTTCTCATTGGCTCTGGGCTGGGATCCAATAGCATAATTTTTAACAATATTTATAATATTAATTTCCAAACTCGCTGTTGCTATGCTAAATATAGCCTTCTAGAAGCGTCCATTGTGCAATATATCACGTGATCGGGCTCTCCCACAGCCTCGAGCTAGTAACATCACCCTCCTGTGTCACAGTTCCAGAAATTATATTTGCTGGTTAAATTTTATCATGGGGACGGAAAATACTCTCATTTTGTCCCAAAATAATTCAATTTACGGGGCCATTCCTCCGTCATCTCAAGTTAAAAACAGTTGCAAATTGTTTTTAATCATTCTAATTCAAGACTTTTGATATGTCACTCGAACTCGAATATTGAATTATTTTAGCCTATTTTCTTCCTGGAGAGCTGCATCAAACCAGTCAAAAGACTGAAGACTCAAACACACACACATTTTCTTATGATACTTTTTCAAATTTTTTGCGTTGAATTTTCCTAGAATAACGTTATTTTCATCGACAAACAACTCATAACAGTTATTCCCATAAGCATTAGTTATGCGGAACGGGCCAATAAAGATAACTCCGAACTTGGGGTATATCTTTTTGCTCACGTCTGCTTTCACTGGCCTGCGCAATAAGACCCTATTTCCAATTTCTAACGGCGTACCGAAACGTTTTCCTGCAACTCGTTTCAAGCGCTTCTCTGCTGCTTTCTGAAGTCTTTCTTTCGCTATACCAATCCTCGCTTGTCTTCCTAGAGCAGGATCTCTGGGAATGAAATCAAATACATTGTCCCATGGCCTTTCTGGATTCCTTCCTAAGTGAAGAATCATAGGAACTTCTGCCGTGCTTTCTTGAACTGTGGAGTTCAAACAATCCTCAATCATTGGCACGTATTTTACCCAACTGGGGTGATCATCTGGGCAGAAAATTCTGCAGAATTTGCTAAATTCTGCCATATAGCGTTCGCTTGAATTTGACTCTGGATAACGCACGCTTGAAAAGATGTGCTTAGTTCCCAACCTGTCCATGTCTGCTGCGAATTCGGCTGAAGTGAACTGCGCTCCATGGTCCGATAAGAGATATTCTGGTTTCCCAGCCTTCGGAAACACAGCATTCTCTAATCTGCTCACAACATGTCTGGTATTGGCTTTTTGCATGGGATTCATGGTAACGAATTTAGTGAAAACATCAACAGTCACTAACAGGAACTGATTACCCTGATATCCCTTCGGACAAGGACCAAAAATATCCGTGGCCATCAGCTCACGTGGATCAGAAGGTATCATAGCTCTGGATCTTCCTTTCAACAATTCTGATGCGAATTTTCCTCTCTGGCATTTATCACAAGATCTTATAATCTTCGCTATAGTGGATCTCATGTTGGTCCAGACAAACCTCTCTTTAAGAGTACTGAGGGTTTTATCTAAACCTCCATGTCCGATAGAACGGTGTGCCAACCACACTAACTTTGTGACAAGATTAGGGGGCACGACTATGCGAATCTTAGTGTGTTCGGAGTCTGCGCATTTACACACTAGATCTCCGCTCAATACAAAGTGTCGTGATCGCCTTGAGTAGCAGCATAGTCTAAGTCTGCTGTGTCCATGTAACCCTTAAGGAACCTGTACATTTTCCTAATTGGAGCGTGTCTCTTCTGTGACACACCGATTCGGGCTAATCTCCTAACGGTTTCCTGATCTTCTTCCTCCAATTGTGCATGGTTAATCTGCAAATTTCTAACTGGGTTACGTGATAATGCGTCAGCCAACAAATTGTCCTTACCTGGCTGGTGGACTATTGTAGCATTAAACTGTTGAGTGAAAAGGGCCCATCGAGTTAATCTATCACTCGACATATCGGTTTGAAGCATAAATTGGAGTGTCTTATTGTCGGTGATAATTATAATCTGATGTCCGATTAATATCTTCTTATACACTTGAAGAGCTGTCACGAAAGCTAACGCCTCTAGTTCTGTCGTGAAGTAGTTCTCTTCGTGTTTCTTAAGCTTACTTCCGGTGAACTCAATGTAGTGCGTATTTGCTTCTTCGTCCTTTTGGTATAAGACTGCACTAATGCCTACACGTGAAGCATCGGATTCTATGTAGAATATTCGTTCAAAATCCGGATATTCTAATTTGACGTTGTTTTCAACATCTCCTTAGCTTTCTCAAACGCGTCGTCAGCGGTACTGCTCCATTTCCAACGGTTATTTTTCTTTAGCAAGTCATAGAGAGGTGCCATAATCTCTGAATACTTTGGACAATGACTGCTAATGAATTGGCTCGCACCTACAAATTCTCGCACTTGTTTGACCTTAGTGGGCTTTGGGAACCTCATAATAGCTTCCACTTTCTGCAAGTTCGGGTGATATTCATGCTGGTCAACGGTGTGTCCGAGAAAATTAATCTCTTCTTTCATGAAACGGCACTTGTCGAAGTTTACCTTTATATTTGCGTCTCTCAGGTTTTCAAAAAGCTTACGCAAGTGTATAAGATGTTCCTGGACATTTGGTGAAGATATGATTAAATCATCTATATAACAAAGCACGTTCCGTTTAACTTCATCGGTGAGTTTGTTATCAAGGGCTCTAATCAGGGCTGGACCACTGTTGACCATGCCAAAGGGAATTCTCTGAAAAAAACCAGGAAGTCTGGTCAAACAGAAACCCTGTGTACTGTTTGCTTTCTTCTTCAAGCTCAATCTGATAAAAAGAAGAAGTTAAATCTAGGACGCTAAAACAGGCTTTTCCTTTGAACTTTCTGAGCAAATCTCGTATTTTAGGCGGTCGGTCTGCCTCGGGCAAAATCTTTAAGTTAATAGTCCTGGCGTCGAGACATAGGCGTAATTGACCATTATTTTTCTTGACTGCTGTTATAGGGTTGATGTAAGACGACGCCTGCTTCTTTATAATTCCGTCAGCTTCCATTTTCTTGATTATCCCTCGTACTTCTTCATAGTACTTTTCTGGTATCGGGTAAATCCCCTTCTGATAAGGAGTTTCATCCGTAAGCCTAATCTTATACTTGTAGTCCTTTATCAATCCAGGCTTATCATCAAAAATGTTTTTAAACTCCATGATTAATTCCTCAAATTCACCCTGAATTTCGTCAAACCCTTCTGCTTGGAGAGTAAGCATTTCCCTTCCATTTTCTACCTCTTCAGTAATGTTGTTAATAATTTCTTCCCTAGGATCTTTATCTAGACTGTCATTCGAATCCTGTTCTTCTAAGTCTTCTGTGTTTAATAACCCTTCACTAAATTTTATGACTCGGTTTTTCATATCAATTAATGCTCCAACTTTAGAATGAAGTCAATGCCTAGCACGATATCAAAATTGATTTTGCTCACCACAATGAAAATGTGTTGATATGTGCTTCCATTTATCTCAAAGTTTAACAAAAAATTGGATTTTGCATTTTACCGCTTTGTCTTGAAAAATACCACGCACTTTAACAGTAGATGCGGGTAAAACTGTCATCCTTTTGCCCTTAGATAATCGCTGATAACAATCATCGGATATGATAGACATAATGGCACCAGTATTCATTAATGACTTGTATATTTGTCCATCCACATTAACACATATAATCGGTAACTCGAATGGTCTTTTTTCTCTAACAATCTCCTTCTCGAAGAGTAGGTCTTCGGCTGTCACCTCATAGATTTCGTTTATCATAATCTGGTTTTGTGTAGCAGTATATCCTGTCTCCTCTAATTCCGTTTCAAAATTTATTTATTTTTTTTTTTTTTTTTTGTCGTTGAGACTCATTCTTATGGTTCCCCTTCTGACTAGTAGATGGACCGGGATCTATAATCAAGCTTTTATTTTCCCTTCCATTACCATTCTCATTGTTTCTCAACTCCTTGAGATACTCTTTTCCTTCCTTATGACATTCATCATACTTTTCCTTCGTCATAATTTCATCTTGGGAGTTTCTGTTACGATTATAGTTCTGGTTATTCCTATTGTTATTCCTGTTATAATAACCATTATTATTGTATCGGTAGTTATTATTATTGTGATAATAACCATTCCTACGGTTGCCATTGCTATTATCGTTACTACGTCCTTGCTGTTGCTGGTATGGATGGCCTCCACGGAATCTCCTGTATCTGGGTTCTGGTCTCCGATCACGGAAATAATTATTCCTTTCAGGACCAATATTTCCCTTTTCTGGTTCTTTCGGATTGTCTGTCTGTTGTGTTTGGTCAAGATATACTGTGTTAATGTCTTTGTACTCTTGCCTTTGGTTCTTCGCAACAACGTTCGGCATAGGGCTCGTGTAATCGAGTTTTCTGAGCAATTCGTCCATGCTTGCTAGATCGTTGATCCCTGACGAGATAAGTAGATGTCTGACTTCAACAGGGAGCATCCTGGCTATCGCGTCTATCAACTGAGCTGTAGATAACGGGGGTTGAAGAAATCTGAGTCTGACTAACTGACTCGTGAAGAAGTCTGCGTAGCGTGTGGGAAGAGTTCCTGAATATTTTCGTGAGTATACTTCTGCGCGTAGGGAATTTTGAGCTTCAATTGAGCAGAAACGCTTTATTAGTGCTTCTGCAAATTTATCGAAGTTCATGAAGGTATATCTAAAGGCGCGAAACTATTCAAGGGGCCCATCTGACAGATAGCGTTCTACGATCTTCATTTCCCTCTCTCTTGGAATATGCGCTTCGATGAAGTAATCTTTGAGATTTTTGATGTACTCTATCGGTGTGAAACTATCTAAGTTGCTGAACTTGCACGGTTTGTCTTCAAAGTTTCTTATGACCGTCACGTTTCTCGGATATGAATCCTGAAGGTTTTGTCGAAAATCTCTATTGTAACTTTCTGGCTCTTTACTCCTCTCCTCTAAACCTTCCGTAAACCTGAATAATCTTTATTCCGGCCTGATTTCTCTTTCTTCCACTTCTAGGCTATTTCTTCTAGTCTGATTCCTCGAATCTTCGAAATCCATTTTCTCCCTTTCCTTTTCTTCTATCTCAGCGATAATCTTCTTCAGCTGTTGGCCTACTTCGGTCTTTAAATCTTCCTTATACGTCTCAAGCTTGGCAACATCTCCTAGATTAAGATTTTGTAATTTCTTGGATACGTATTCTTCTAGTTCATTAGTTTTCTCCTCACTCATGGCATTAACGTTAGTGACAACCTTGTTTAATCGTTCCTCTATCGTTTAAGTCTTACTCTCTAACGATTCTTTCAAAGCTTGCACATCCTAACTAGATTGAGTTCTATCTTCTACTTGCTTTTCAGTGAGTGTATCAATCCTTTCACCTAAATCTGTTCTTACTTCAATAACCTCTCTATTAATTTAATTTATCTTGGATTTGCTTAACATGTTCCCCACTGGATTTGTTCCATTCGTCTTTCCAGACAACTACATTGGCTTTTAACATTGCAGCTATGTCCTCCTCAATATCTGCCTTAAGAATTTTATTATGGTCAATAACCTGCGTTCATAAAGTTTCTACGTTACCTTTTAACTCGACCAGAGAAGCTGTAGTTTTTAACGCATCGTTAACAAAACGTGTCGTTAAAGCAGTTATATTCTGGGTACACAATTTTTTAGACGCCTATACCTCTTGTCTAATTTTATTAATGTCCACCTGGACTTTTGTTACTTCTACAAATACCGTATTGACTTCTGTTTGTATTTTATCTACGTCAGACTGTACATCAGTGACATCTGACTGCATATTTTTTATGTCAACCTGAACATTAGTGACATCGGCTTGGACTGTATTCACTTTAGATTGGACATTGGATACCTCTAACCTCACATTACCAATATCGGACTGTACATTAGACACATCTACTTGCACTAAGTCTACTTTGGATTGGACTGTATCGACTTTACTTTGAACTCTGGATACATCTACGTGGACTGTATCGACTTTACATTGAACTATGGATACATCTACTTGGACTGTATAGACTTTACTTTGGACATTGCATACGTCTGATCTAACATTACTAACCTCTCCGACATCTGACCGTACACCACTTACATCACCCTGTATCTGCTTTGAGCTGGCCTGTAAACGCGTGACATTTGCAACCATTTTAGAGGCACAAGTATGTAAACCCTCTAAAGAAGTCTGAACTTCCTGAATTTCAGTTTTGAAACTCTCTTTGACACTTTCAGCGACTTTATCTGTAATAGAATCAACAACTTTAACAACCACTGTGTTAAGGTCCTCCTTTCGTTCCCGCTTCAGTTGTTCTAGGCTTCCTGAAATTTACCTTCAACAACATTTAAACTGCTCTGCAGTTGCTCCTTCAAATTCTGCTGCAACTCCTCCAACATTCTCTTTACATCCTCGCTTGCCATTGCAATAACCCTTTATATAATGCTTTAGAGACATAAACGATAACAGAGCAAAATAACAACATCTGAGCGACGTCCTATTCCATATATATTTTTGAGCACCTTAATGTCTAAAAGTAACTTAAAATTACCTTAGCATTAACTTAAAATACACCCTATGTTAAATAAACTTACTCATAATGTTCGTTCACCTGTGATTCACAAATATATTACCACATAGAAAATTCTAACATTACAATCATAAAACAAGTTAGCTTTATTTTTAACTTGACCTTAGCAATCGTCATGTACCGGTGAAATAAAATAGATATTCAGATCGTAGGTCGTTTCTCGAAACTGTCTACCTTCTACACCTCTCTCAGGTTTCTAAGATCTGATCTTGAGTGTAACCTTCCTAATATCAATTTAAATTAAGCCTATACAATTACACTCACATCCATCCGAAATTGGATAAGACATCCCACAAGTCTGGTAATTATTTCTTTCACTAGAAATGTTCAAACCAACTTCCTTTAGAGACACTACGAAGCTAATTTCGTAGCCCCAAAGTTCATAGGGCGCCATTCCTACTGTAGCCGATAATCCGGAATGGATCCTGTTGGAATATCCATTGCCCCCGCTGGATTGCCTATTTCGAACAGCTCCGGCAAATACTACATTAGAAATCGCTTCCAACATGGCCTTTAGGGATTTACATACAGCAGTTACAAGAATATTGTGGATCAACAACCAACTACATGGGGCACTCACCTTTACTTACCTCTCTCGGGGACAGGGAATTCAGCTTCGCCTACAATACATCCACAATACCTTCACCTTATATTTAAAATGAATCACACTCCTACAACAATGGAAAACAATCTGAATAAAATTTATTAACAATAGGGTAAACTAATCTAGTATAAGCAAAATAACAATAATCTAATATAACAATAGAAATTAAAATAAAAACACGCAATTATTCACACCTTCTTTCAACTCTACATATTATTACAATGCTGTATTAAAATTTATGAGCATAAATCTTGGCTTGGTTTAGGCCTGCACAGAGTAAAATTAAAAACGTTTAATGAAGTCTCTTAGTGGCATTCCAGACACCTGATTTCATTCGCTAACCTCCGTTTGTAGAACGCACGTGCATTAACCATGTTTCATCAATGAAATGCCAGCACTACGCCGTGCCCGGAACAGGTTTTACAATTTATATAAAAGGCGGTGAGTGTACACTTGTTCATATTATGTCATCGCTCTCCAATCCTAACGGTGAATTATTCTTGCTAGCACACATAGAGACTGCTTGTGTGTGCGTTTATTAAAAACACGTAAAAATTAACATTTAGATCTTACAAAAGTACACATAACTACTCTGTTTCTTAAACAATCATTCTAAAAAATTTTATACACTCTTTCATTCGCACCCCGTAATTGTTCATGACCAATTCGGTTCCACATTTACTCTTAACAGTGAACAATCATTCATACCAAAAACATCCGCTCATAATATACACGCTATTTCAAAACAATTGATTAATAAATCCTACTAAATTATCGAACTAATTAAATCATTTAAAAAAAATATTTACATAAAATATGTTCATAATAATATCCATTATTTAGTGCTGCTAACGTGACACTTTCGAGATTCTGACTTCTCGGTTACTGTACAATTCTTAACTAAATATACACTGGTTTTTCACATAACCCTTCTCTATCGTTCCGTAGTTTTGATATACTGCTTACACCTCGTCTTATATAGGTTTCATTACATTGTCGGTATCATATAGTCGACTAATTAAAGTTAACTGTACTTAATTACATAACTTCGGGTTTAATAAAATTTATTAATTATATTATAGACATGAGTAGGCAATCTTTCTCAAGTTGTATTTCCCCTGAAACCCTCCTGTTAACACAGCTAAATCGTTAATTCACAAGAACTGGATTACTTGTATACAACGGCTCTTATCATGATCCATGCCTTCTTATCAAAGAACAATAATACTTTGTCTTCCTTAAAATGCGGAACTCCCTCGCATGAGCACTCTTCATAGCTCTACAAATCCTCATATAAAAGTATATATGGCATAAACAATTATCATCTACTATGTTAAACAATAACCAAAAAGGATTAATTGTTATTAACATATCTTATGTAGGAACTTCTCTCAAATAATGGCATGACCCTCAGTATCATTACACATGATTACTGGACTACAATTATACATGCTTAAGTTCTTCAAACGAAACTTCCAATTGTAATTAACGATATTAGACAGTCGTGATTAACCTCCTAAAGTTTACTCCACAACAAGATAATTAACTGTTAACTCATCTGTCGCAAATACATGTAATAAACATAATACTCCTGTCTCACCTCACTTATCAAGCTTTAAATTGTTTATCGTTGTAATATCATGTCCTCAAAATGACGCGATGTTACACAAATAGAATAAAATAACACACATGTTATTTATAGTGTCAGATAGAATTCAATCTTGACCGGGATAAACTAGCTTTGAATTCCTAGCCAAAGATTTGAATAATCTTCTATCAAAAGGTATTTCCTCTAACATATTAAATGAGCAAAGCTCTTAGCTTTACAAATAATAAAAAGGTTTGTCAATGTCGTAATGTTTTTCCACTCTACACAAAGAATGTTCATAGTGATTAAGACTTCGGTCTTATCAAACGACTAGTATTTCTTAGATCGTCGACAGTTTATGTACAATAATGATATAACAACATCATTCGATGTTTCTTCTGTTCTTGAAGTTTAATGTCGTTACATTAAAGTGCTCAAATTAAATTTAATAAGAATTTAATTTGAAGCTATGACACAATGTCAGAATATTTGGTTTAAATAAAATTATTAAAATTCGAGAGTCGAAACGACAAGTCTTCCATGAGGCAATATAATTCCTCAAACAAAATCTTTAATGTTAGTTCCACAACTGATCCGTAGAATAAAATTGAAAAATAGATGAAAGGCAATCATCTCCTAAATAATCTTGAAGCATAAAAATCTCAACACACATCTGAAGTGTAAAATACATGAAAACAGTGAAATACATGAAATGTAAAAATATAGAAATATGGAATAAGATCGCTGGCTCAGAATGTCACTAATCAAGCTCTATACTACAATTTATTGAGATACACTGATACCTTATTTGGAAGAAAACTTGAAGATCTATGTAAGTATTCCCACAATACTTTAGATGTTTCCTCAGTACAAGACACTGAGATGGATCTGCATTTGAACCTCGGATCTGCGACCTCAGAGATAGGAAACGTCCCTCTCTGGAATTCACCAACATTCGCCTGGGCTCGAACGACATCCTTCTGGCAAATTCTTCTGTGTTGCTGGGCTACCTTTCCCTAGCATCTTGACAAATCTCTTCTGTAAAGTCTTCATTCTCCGTCGTAAATATGTATCAGCTTCATCATTGGAATATAATTATGGAAATATTCATATAAATGGTGAAGGAAATATTTCCATTGCTAATTGATGTTAAATAGATGTTCGTAGACTGACGAAAATGCACAAGATGGACCGTACACTACGTCTGTATTCAAGAGTGCGTTGTCTAATGAAGCTCCATCGTTGTATCTTAACTCCTCTTATCGAATATGTCTCTGGCGCATGGCTATTTAGTTCATCATCTCAACAATGCTGAATACTTATGCTGAATGAAAACTTTTGAAGAATAATAATAGTCATTTCGTTAATGTTTATGTGTTGCGCCAATATTAAAAGTTCTCCGCTACTGTTCAATTGAACTGCGTTCGCCAACTTCACGTTGCAATTTAAAATGATATTCAGCTTTATTTCCAACGCATTTGAAAATCTATCTTAACAGGCTGATATTGTCGAAACGGTAAATTTTAAAACACTCGACTTTTCGCAGAATATAGTATGCGACCTGTTCTTTATATATATTCGCTTATTTATATTCAGATCTCAATTATATATGAGATAATTATAATCAATTCAATGTTCCTCGCACCTTCACGTAGAATGGAAGTGCGGTGATCTCCTACGTTCCACCTAGCTATCCTCGCGTCTCCACAAGTCGACAGTCGTCGCACTCGGACTAAGCCTTGGGATCTCCGTTAACCCAGTAAAAACACTTCCTCACTCTTCAAAGACTGCTGGAATAAGAACCTCGATCCTTGGATCTCCCCCTCCAAGTCGTTTTTTGGCGGCCATATCAAACTCCCACCATAATTTTAGCGCGTAGATTACTAATGCTTATTACTGCGTAGATTAACCGATCTGCGGTTTTTAAAGTATCAGACATAATTTCTTTTAATATTCTCTTCATTACCAAATAAGAAAATCTTCTTCTAAGGGCCTAAATGCATAATTTCATCATATTGTGTAATTGAAGTTGATCCCGTCTTCAATAAGACCTCTTCTCATTGGCTCTGGGCTGGGATCCAATAGCATAATTTATAACAATATTTATAATATTAATTTCCAAACTCGCTGTTGCTATGCTAAACATAGCCTTCTAGAAACGTCAATTGTGCAATATATCACGTGATCGGGCTCTCCCACAGCCTCAAGCTTGTAACATCACCCTCCTGTGTCACAGTTCTAGAAATTATATATGCTGGTTAAATTTTATCATGGGGACGGAAAATACTCTCATTTTGTCCCAAAATAATTCAATTTACGGGGGCAGTACCATACTAACCTAGGGGTTGATTTGCTGCGATGTTAAATGTAAAATCTGCCTAGTCATTTGCTTGTATTTTTGTGCCACCACGTAGGATACCTTTCATGTCCCACGTACCTCGACTTGTAGTTGCTTTGCTTTTCTAGTACTCAAGGACTTTCGTGAGGGTTTCTTCGTTTCTTTATTTTAATTAGCTTTGCGGATTAGCCGATTTCTTAACCTTCCGCAGTGGGATAGGAGTCTGAATTACTGAATAAATCTTTCACGAAATTTTACTTAAGTCTGGATCTTTTCATTTCTAGCTTTGTGTGTTTAGGTTGTGCTTCTTTGGGCGTCTATGAGATTTATTCCGGGTAAGAACCCAATCCTTTGGGACCACGCTTCTCATGCTACGCTAGCTCTAAGCAACACGAGGGTCAATATAAACAAAAGCATACAGCAAAGAGAATATAGATATAATCGTGGAGCACGCGTAAAACATCTCATGGAGTTTATATATACAAACGATGATAGCCAACCCATGCATAACTGCTTTTTACAATAGTCTAAACAACGAATAATCTGCGTTATGCCTAATGATAGATAGTTCGCAGCACGCTGATGACATTTTGAAGGGGCGTGACACATGACACGCCATTTTTAAATGGCCAATGAAGGTATTACAGCCATCGAAACCCCAACAAACTACATATATTTGGATTCAGAAAACAATGGAGAATTTTATGGGACCAAATTTAAAAAATCGATTTTTTTCTCATCATATAAGAGTACCCGGTGTCCTTCATTTGGGCTCTGGAGCATTGTCCGTTGCCCGTTTCAAAGTGCGTTATTTTTGTTAGTAGCGATCTGAAAATTGTTTGTACATACTGTGCCACGTTATTGAAGCAAACTGCTATTAACAAACACCACGTTCACACTGTAAAAATAAGGAAATTTTCAACATTAACTGTCAAGTAATTAACCTACCCAAAAAATATGCCATGTTGGATTGCCACTTCACCGCAATCCCCTGTTACGAGGTTTGGCGACTGTCTGGACGAAATTATTGGCAAAAATTACTGATTGTACTACTAGGCAAAACCATTGGCCTGGATAATGATTACCCCCACTGTGCGTGACAAAATCAAGGGGGGCCGCGCTACCTAAAAAGGCGAAAACCATTGGTCTGGAACCAATTGTTCAAACCCGGTTTTAGGGGATGGGATGAACAGGGGTGTGTAGATGTACAATTTAGGGGTGGTTTCCGAAAGGGTGCAAGTTTCCCGTAGTTGGGAAAAACTACAGGTGTAGGTGTCTGTAAGAGGATGCAATGTAATGGGGGTATAAATCTATAGGGGTGCGATTACTTGTCAAGGGATGTGCGACTATGAAAGAGCTATTAGTTGAGATTAATTAAGAGCGAGCAGGAGTGCGCCTACTTGCGGAGTCGGCAGCTTGGCCGCTGGCTGGCGTAACACTAAGTGAGCACAATGAAATACCTGACGCTCCGCTTCCTAGCATTCACGGTCAGGGGCAATTAGGAAAGGGCAGGTTGGGCGTGCAGGTGTAAAGACAGAGTAAAATGAGTACAAAATGTAGGTTACTGACCAAGTATTGATTTGGTCAGTTATGGTAATGTAATGTCCTTTTTAGTGATGGACAAGTGTATTACAAATTACATGTGTAGGTGTAAAGGAAGGAATACAAGTATGTAAGGAGATCTGAGCACCCTCTCTCACCTGGCGATGACGATGCGTTGGAGCTGGATCTGGATGCACAGAGCCGTGGGCCGCGAAAGATATTGGGTCTTCTTGGGGCCTTCCTTTTAAAGGTTCTCCAGTTGCTGAATCGGCATGTCGTCATTGTTGACGTCCCCAATAGTCCTGGTGTAAATGTTTATGTGTGTGTCTTATGCTTGGATGACAGCGATACTACTGCGCCTGCTTGTGTAAAGGAAATGTATTCGTTGAGGCTCATGACTTAGCCTTTAGGGGTAGTTTTTGTAGGGTGAAATGGTGTGCTGGTATTTGGATAGAAGTAGATGGTGAAGATGTGTGGGTGGCTGTGCAGCCGTCTGTAGATTCAGGGGCGTATGTTTATAGTCCCCTCTGGGTGAGTGGATGTCTCAGGTCCTAGGGTCGTATCGACCCTGGGGCTGAACTCAATAATGTTGGCACTACTAATAATAATAATATCGTATGGCCTCGGGTGCTGTAACGTGTTTTTCGAGGGGTTTTTATGCAACTGGCATAAGTCAGTAGGAAGCCATTCTATATTTATTTACGCGGCAAATTGTTCAGCCAAGAGAATTTTTCAGTTAATTTATTATTATTATTAATTTATTATAATTATTATTAAGGTATTTTCGGAGCATTTTATAAAAATTATTAGCATTCAGATAGGTTTTCTATGTCTTAGAAAACGCTATCAAGCAAATTATTACGAACGACAATATCATAGAAAATTATGTGATTGCGGAATTTTACGGAGTTTTCGTCAGTTAGGGTATATCGAGAGACGTGACTCACTGGGAATTCAAGTACACGCTTAATCTTGTCGGAAAGCATGACGCAATCCTGGGTCGCAGCGTCAAGGAACGGCGAATGTATGGAACGGAAAACGACTTCTCCCTCCCGCCGAGTGTAATGAGCCAGAGTGGGGATCTAGCGCGTAGGGAGCAGCCAATCAGTGGAGACCACGCAAGCTAGAAGTCGGATGAAGAGTGGGGATGCGACGGGTGGATATATCGTTCAGTGTTCCGTGGAACGGGGACTATCTATATGGAACTTAACGAGTACGGTTGTACGCGGGAGTCGCTCCGATGTTCCGTGGAGTGGAGGACTAACTTTTGTAAAACTTAACCAGTGTGGTTGTACGAGTGTTTGGGTCCGATGAACGGACCATAGAATTATCTAATCTACCAGAATATCATCAAATATTGACAAAGATGTCGACGTCCAGGAGACTGTGGGAAGCTCACAGCATCATCCAGTACGAGGGAAAGGCTTCGGCCATTTCCAGTGGTAACCGCGGATGACGCAGAAATACGCAATCTCTCTTTTCTCTTTGTTTTATATTTCATATTTCAGTAACTTCATAGCTTGGGAATAAGAGTAAAATCAATAATTTATCAGACTCCGTTTTCACGTAATTTTCTATCGGTAATATTAAAATCACAACGCTCCTATTTAAATTTTATACTTATTATTATTATTAATTTTGCTATACTTGTTTTATATAATAAATTCATTTCTTTTACAATGAAATCTTTGCTTTCAGTAGGTAGCATTAGATATAGACCAATTCTTTCTCCCGACACAATTGTTTGTTGGGTTAATGATCAAATCATACCACGATCTGAGTGAATAGAGTCTTGAAGGTGTTCTGCCAGAGCTAGACGTTGTTAAATACAAATTTAGATTTCAACATTGCGTTGAGGTCTTGGCGCCCATTAAAACAACATAGCTTAGGCAAAGGTAAACAGTTACATTTATCTCCCAACAGTTAGTGGCAGTCAAACCGTTACAATTGTCGCTCAACCTGAGGGCTAGCAAAACTGCTACAATTGTACGCTCAACGTGGAGCAAAGTAAATACCGTTTCACTTGTCATCCCAGCCTAAGGAAGACTGCTACATTTGTCGCCGACAACGTGGGGGTGAAAACCTAATAACATTTGTGGGAGGAGAAGGGTATATATTTCTGTGCCTGTATTTTGGGGGTTATTTGTCTTTATCAGTGTATATCATTATGGGGGATGAGAAAGAAAGACAGATGAGGTTACTTAGTGGTCATCAACTGGAGAGTGATGATACGAGCAGTATGTCGAGTGATGGTAATACCGGGGTAGCGGAGGTAAATCCCGATACTGAAACAGGGAGTGTAGGCGGCCAACCAGAAATAAAAACTTTACTTCTCGAGTTCATGTATCAGAACAAAGTTAGTAGTGATGCCTTAAATGCAAAATTAGAACAGAATAATGCAAAATTAGAACAAAACAGTAGGGAAAATAAAGACAGTACAGAAGCTTTAAATGCAAAATTAGAACAGAATAATGCAAAATTAGAACAGAATAATGCAAAATTAGAACAAAACAGTAGGGAAAATAAAGAAAGTACAGAAGCTTTAAATAAAAAATTAGAACAGAATAATGCAAAATTAGATAAGAACAACAAGGAAATTAGTGTGAAAATGGAGCAGATTAGAGGAGAAATCAGAGGAGTAATGGAAGAGAAGGTTAAAGAGATCATTGCAGATGTAGACAAGAAATTAGGAAAAGTACAGGAGGAGTTAGAAATTAGAATCAGTACACAGGCTGAAAATTTAAAAGAACTAGTGCAACTGGAAACACAGCAGGTCAAAAAGCAATTGGGGGGAGAAATTGACAAAATTCAGGTAGCAACTAAAGAGGTTAAGGAACAGCTGGGGGGTAGAATTGAGAAAGTCCACTCGCAAATAGTTGCAGAAGTAAATGATTTAAGAGAGAGTAATAGAGAGAGCATTAGCATGATTGAGGAGAAACAAGCAAAGCTATATAATAAAGTAGAAGAATCAGAAGGAAACATTAAATTAACAGTAAACAGTATTGAGAGGAAGGCTGAGGAGAAAATCGCAGAATTAGAATTAAAATTAAAAGCTAGGATCAGGCAAGAAAATAGTCAGAATAGGCCAGTTTTTGTGAATAGCACACACAGGGAGGTAGAACTGGGTAAGTTCAGCAATCGACAGGGGTGCCCAATGGAGTTCATGAACACTATAGAAAATAAATTCGGGGAGAGGTTGGAAAATGGTAGCATTGAGTGGTGCCAGGTAGTTGAAATTTTAGAACAAGTGTTTGTGGGGGAAACGAGGAATTGGTTTGCTGTCTACAGAGACACGTTTACTGATATTAATGATTTTAAAATGAAATTCTGTGAGAAGTTCTGGAATGAGGTTATTCAGTCGCAGCATCGTGAGGGAGTAGTGTGTGGTAAATATAACCCTAAAGGAAGCTCCACCATGACCGAATACTTTTTAGGGCAGGTATTAGTGTGTAAATATCTGGATGGCTTGAAGGAGGAAAGTGATGTGGTGAGGTTGCTACTTAGGCACTTTCCCTATAGGATCAAGGAGGCTGCTTGTATCCAGAATGTAAAGACTATATCACAAGTAGAAAATTTGTTAAGCACATTTGATGCACTAGGGAGAGGGGGTTATGAGGACAATTTCAATCGGAACCAGGGTAATAATAATAATAGACCTAATGAAGCCAGGCATCAAGAAGTTCAAGGGAACGGTGGTGAAGGGGCCAACGCTCAAAATAGAAATAATAATAATCAGCTAAATCAGAAGAGAGGAAATGGCTATGGTAGGCCTAATCAGTATCAAGGGAGGAACAATGATTTCAGGGGAAATCAAGGGAGGAACAATGATTACAGGGGAAATCAAGGGAGAAACAATGATTTCAGGGGAAATCAAGGGAGAAATTATAATGACAATAATTACAACCAGAATAGGGGTCAAGGAAGAGGACAGCCTAGTGGTAGTAATATACAGCCAAACAATGACAACACAGCCCAGAACAACCAGACCAGTTCAGTAGTTAGTAGTACTACGGCCAGCTGTAGCGGTTCTTTAAACGCGAACCAGGCTGCGAAGTAAGGTCAGAATCTCAGTCTGTAGCATGCCCTGTCCATACAATTATACAGGAACCCTATGACCTAAATGTAAGAAATGAATTATTACATGAACTAAATGATGAAGGTATTATTCAGGAAGTGGTTAGTAAGAGCCCCATAGTTAAATTTAACGTGTCCCAGGCGTACACAGATGTTTTAATTGATAGTGGTTGTATGAATAGTTGCATAAGTAGTGCATTTTATGATAAAATGAAAGGAACTGGAGTAAATTTTGAGGAGATGCCAATTAAAAGCACTTTTGTTATCACAGCTGTTGGGAAGAGGTCTAAAGTAATTTCTAAGCAAGTTTTAGTAGACATTAAAATTAATAATCATGTAGAGAAGCAGATTTGCCTTGTAATTCCAAATTTAGTATTCAGTGTTATCTTGGGTTCAGAGTGGCTAAGTAGAGTGTCTGGTAACTTATGTTATGATGTAGGGAGTTTGAAATTTAAATGGGGAGATTCTGAAGTAGAAGTAGCGTTCAATGACCATATTCAGAGGAGTAGTATTGTAGGTGTGATTTGTACTTTAAATGAGATATCGACAGCCGTAGAGTGGGGTTCTCCATGTTTTGTGGGCAGTGTGATTACGAACGGAAGTCTAGAGGACTCGTTACGTGATGCTGCATTTCAGGGAAATATAGAGGTGGAACAATGTGTTCGGCTCTATGATGTGTTATTGTGTAATAGGAGAGTTTTTGAGGATCGCATTGGTATGGCCAATTGCTATACACATTCATTGAACGTTATTGATAGGTCAGTATTCACAGGACATAGATATCCTGTACCTTTCGCTTATCAGAGTGCAGTTGAGGCACAAATTAATCAGATGCTTGAAGATGGGATTATTGAGCACTCTAACAGTCCATATGTTAATTCTTTGATCACGGTACCCAAGACCGACGGCACAGTTCGTATTTGTTTAGACGCTCGTTTGGTTAACAGTAGAATTAGTTCAGATCAGCTGAAATCTATGTCAATAGAGGAATTAATGCAAACATTTGAGGGGAAGAAGTATTTCACTTGTGTAGATTTGAGTTCCAGTTTTTGGCAAGTGCCACTTATGTACGAAGATAGACCATTTACAGCTTTTAGTCATAAATATAACCTTTATCAATTTTGTAGAACACCTTATGGGTTAATGAGTAGTTCAGCAGCTTTAATTAGGGCTTTAAACATCGCATTAGGGGATGACACAGGAGAGTTTGTAACCATTTACATAGATTATATGGTAATTAGTTCACGCAGTTTTGAGGAGCATCTACGTCATTTAGATATAGTTTTTCAGAAGTTAGATCAGGCAGGGTTCACTTGGAAGCTGTCTAAGTCGTCATTCTGTCAGTCAGAAGTGACATTTTTAGGTCATAGAGTGTCGAGTAGAGGTGTAACACCAGAAGAAAGTAGGGTTAATAAGATACTTAACGCAGAGGTGCCACAGAATGTTAAAAAGTTAAAAACTTACCTGGGAATTTGCAACCTTTTCAGGAGGTTCGTTCTTAAATACTCAGGGTTGGTAGAACCATTCAGGGAATTGCTTAAATGTGGGACTCGGTGGAGATGGGAGTCCAAGCATGATCAGGCTTTTAGAGCGCTGAAGGAAGGTTTTGAGAAAGCTGTAGTGCTGAAATATCCGTTAAAAGATAAGGAATATGTGGTTATGACAGATGCTTCACATATAGGCATTGTTGGAGTATTATGTCAGAAAGATGATGAAGATAATCTGTGCATTGTATCTTTAGCCTCGCGAGGACTGACAGCAGCAGAGGAAAGATACACGATTACTGAGTTAGAGCTTTTAGGTATTGTTTTCAGTTTAGGGAAATTTAGAATGTATTTAGTAGGGGGGAAATTTGAGATCCACACAGATCACCATGCATTACTGTATATGAGGACTTGTAAACTCAGTTCTAACAGAGTTAGTAGGTGGATTCTTGCTCTGCAGGAATACGAATTCACAGTAAAATATATTAAAGGTAAAGATAACATTCTTGCAGACATGCTATCGAGGGACACTAATTTATGTAGGGATTATCCTGTGGTTAAAGCAGAGGACGGTATTTTAATATGTGCATGTGTGGACAGTAGCAACAGGGCATCGTTACAGACACTGAGAAATATGCTAGTGGAGCAATGTGAGGACGTTAAGTTAAAGGGAGCCACTGGCTAGGTTGGAAATAGGTGAAGAAGAGTATGTGAAAGTAGGACGGTTCACGTACAAGATGCAGGATGGGCTTCTTGCAAGGAAATGTAGGAATAATCGGTGGGCAATATGTGTTCCTGCCACTTTGCGGGAGGAGCTAATTTGGTTCATTCATAGGGAATTAGGACACTTTGGTGCTGCCAATGTCTTCTATGAAATTGGTCGTGACTTCATTTGGAGTAAAATGGGAAGGGATGTTAGGAGGATTTTAGCTAAGTGTGACACCTGTCAAAGGAGTAAATATCCAGTTAAATATTTAGTGGGGGAGAGATCTGCAGTTCTCACCAGTAGTCCCGGCGAACTACTGTGTGTGGATTTATTTGGCCCGATCGTTAAAGGACAGTACGGCTACGAGTACATTTTTATAGTTATTGACGCTTTTAGTAAGTATGTCAAGCTATATCCGCTAAGGAAAGCCACGGGACTAGCGTGTAGCCGTCTGATCATTAATAAGTATGTACCTGAGTTTGGCATTCCTCTCAGGATACTATCTGACAGTGGACCACAGTTTACTGCAAAGAAATGGAGAACTAGTATGCAGGAAGCTGGTATAACACACGTTCATTCCTCTGTAAGGTACCCTCAGGGCAATTCTGCAGAGCGTCCATTAAGGGAAGTGGCTCGTCTTTTTCGGACTCTAGTGCATGACAAGCATGCGGCCTGGGTTGGACATCTTCCCAAGGTCGAGACTTGGCTGAATTCTGTCCAGCATGAGAGCACGAAATTAACGCCATACGAAGTTCACTTCGGAAAAAGACAACAAAATAAACTAGCGAGGGTGTTGGGATTAAATGAGGGTAAGCAACCGGGGATGGATTACATTGTCCAGTTGGCGAAACAGAATTTATCTAAGTCAGCACAAAAGAGAATTCGCCAACAAAAAGAAACTAAATTTGACCTATTCGAGCCGGGAGACAGAGTCTTACTTAGAGTGCCGAAACAGTCAAATAAGCTAGAGAAAGTCATGTCCAAGTTCTTTTATCTCTACGAGGGCCCATTTATAGTTTCCAAACGTATTGGAAAAACAGCATATGTGCTGGAGGATAGTAAGGGAAACAGATTATACGGGACGTATAATATACATAGTCTACGAAAATATGTGTCATAAAGTGAGTGTGTTTAGCTGGCGAGCCAGCCTATCAAATGAGTAAGTGTGGTATTTGGTGCGTGGGAGGAGATGGTCTTCAAGGCAGGCGTATCAGAAGTCGCACAGGGGGGGTAGTATGTAAGTGAATGAGAGTTTTTAAGGTACAGGGAAATATGACGGGATTGTCGGATGCTCTTGAGCACTAAAATGTCTCGATACACCAAGGCCAGAATTTGGTAGCGCTGGTGAATTCCCATTTGCCTCCTAGAGATGGGTGAGCGCTTGAACAGGGTATTTTTGCTTAAGGCGTCCACGAGGCAAAAGATGGGCCATCAGAAGGCGAGACAGTCCTTCATGAAACTCATACATATCAGCACACGTGATTTCTGTTTACGGCCTCGCCATGTAAGATTTGTAAGTGTGTAATTTAAGGTAATTTGTACAAAGGTATTATTTGTGTCAGGAGAACTGGTCTGTGTATAGAACTAGTATTAAGTAGAATATGGTCTACGGGAACTTAACAAGACAGGGCGATTACGGCACAGAAATATTTGGTGTTATATGTAATGCGCATTTACTGGGTTTTTTTTCAGAAGTCAATATTAATTTAATCTACTTTAAAGAGAGATTAAGTATTATGGTCACGAGGCGCTGCCACAATAGTGTGATCGTGTGCTCAGTGATAGGTGAGATTAAATTTCACCATAAGGAAGGGACCTCCAGTGAAATTAGGAAGTTCTATGGTGATATAAATTATCAGAACACCTTCAATGCGTGTGATATGACATCATAAATACATAGTGCTCACACATTAATTATGTCTATTTCTCCAACATAGAGAAATTTGAGAGGCGGAAATATCCGTGGAACACTATTCTATATGTAAAACATTGGACTGGTTGCAAAGTGCAATCCATAGTGACAACAAACTTTGACGCAAAGTGCGTGAAGAAAAATTATGAGTGTATATATCTGTAATTTAGGGTGATCTCATTTATGTAATATGTATTTTGGATGGGGTTTATTAACGTGTCTGGGATAATCGGATAATGGACCGTCGTCACGGTAAATCATTCGATGATCCGAGGCGAATATGTAACGTGTTTTTCGAGGGGTTTTTATGCAACTGGCATAAGTCAGTAGGAAGCCATTCTATATTTATTTACGCGGCAAATTGTTCAGCCAAGAGCATTTTTCAGTTAATTTATTATTATTATTAATTTATTATAATTATTATTAAGGTATTTTCGGAGCATTTTATAAAAATTATTAGCATTCAGATAGGTTTTCTATGTCTTAGAAAACGCTATCAAGCAAATTATTACGAACGACAATATCATAGAAAATTATGTGATTGCGGAATTTTACGGAGTTTTCGTCAGTTAGGGTATATCGAGAGACGTGACTCACTGGGAATTCAAGTACACGCTTAATCTTGTCGGAAAGCATGACGCAATCCTGGGTCGCAGCGTCAAGGAAAGGCGAATGTATGGAACGGAAAACGACTTCTCCCTCCCGCCGAGTGTAATGAGCCAGAGTGGGGATCTAGCGCGTAGGGAGCAGCCAATCAGTGGAGACCACGCAAGCTAGAAGTCGGATGAAGAGTGGGGATGCGACGGGTGGATATATCGTTCAGTGTTCCGTGGAACGGGGACTAACTGTATAGAACTTAACGAGTACGGTTGTACGCGGGAGTCGCTCCGATGTTCCGTGGAGTGGAGGACTAACTTTTGTAAAACTTAACCAGTGTGGTTGTACGAGTGTTTGGGTCCGATGTACGGACCATAGAATTATCTAATCTACCAGAATATCATCAAATATCGACAAAGATGTCGACGTCCAGGAGACTGTGGGAAGCTCACAGCATCATCCAGTACGAGGGAAAGGCTTCGGCCATTTCCAGTGGAAAGCGCGGATGACGCAGAAATACGCAATCTCTCATTTCTCTTTGTTTTATATTTCATATTTCAGTAACTTCATAGCTTGGGAATAAGAGTAAAATCAATAATTTATCAGACTCCGTTTTCACGTAATTTTCTATCGGTAATATTAAAATCACAACGCTCCTATTTAAATTGTATACTTATTATTATTATTAATTTTGCTATACTTGTTTTATATAATAAATTCATTTCTTTTACAATGCAATCTTTGCTTTCAGTAGGTAGCATTAGATATAGACCAATTCCTTCTCCTGATACAATTGTTTGTTGGGTTAATGATCAAATCATACCACGATCTGAGTGAATAGAGTCTTGAAGGTGTTCTGCCAGAGCTAGACGTTGTTAAATACAAATTTAGATTTCAACATTGCGTTGAGGTCTTGGCTCCCATTAAAACAACATAGCTTAGGCAAAGGTAAACAGTTACATTTATCTCCCAACAGTTAGGGGCAGTCAACCCGTTACAATTGTCGCTCAACGTGAGGGCTAGCAAAATTGCTACAATTGTACGCTCAACGTGGAGCAAAGTAAATACCGTTTCACTTGTCATCCCAGCCTAAGGAAGACTGCTACAGTGCCTGGTGCAAGCTTTGTTAATTGACACCCAGAGGGTAGCTTGCATGTCGAATTTCGTCGTTCCTTTGAACGCTATGAAAGTCAAGGAGGTTAGATATCTAAACTCCTTGACACTACAGCGCTTTCAAGTAGAGAATGGAGGAACTTTGTGTTGGCGGAAAATCCCGAGATTAATTTTGCCATTGAACACGGCCTAAAGAATTCAAATGGGTTCTTTAACATGCCAACAACGCATGACATAAGTGTCGTGATTTTTGTCGCCTTCAAAAATCACTTCTCCCAGGATCGAACCTGCAATCTTGGGGTTGGTAGTCGGCACTACTAAAGAAATGCAATAACACCCTCTAGCGATAAAATATTCAACTCCTGTATCTTAGTAACATTAGCCATTTCTACAGTAGATTTTGCGGATTATCATCGCGGCGGACAACGGGCACTGCACGAGTTTCAGCATTTGTGTCATCAACACAATTAAGGTAATTTACTTTTGTTTTCTCCGATTTGATTTGACCTTGAATTTATCTTACTGAAATCCCTATGGGGAATGGTTTCTTGATTATCTGACTTCGTTGTCAGTGGTTGCTTAAAGTTTATTTCTCGTCTTGGCTTCGGATTCTTCGCTTGGGATTATTTTATGTCATTAACTGAATTTGTATTTAGAATACTTTTTCTGGGTTTGTTATTTTAAGTTAATCTGTGCTTGTAATATGTTTATTGTTTTAATTATATTTTGCCTAAATTTACTTTCCTGTGTTCTTTCATAGCTGTAGATTCTGTATAATTATTTTTATCTGGGTATGGCAGGTAGCAGTTCAGCAGTTTCCTTTCTCTTTATCATCTCTCCTTATACCCACTGAACTGGTAGTGGGAGGGTGGTACAGAAGTAATAAGGCTAATGATTAATGAATATAAAATAAAGGTGGTGATAATACTGACAGAGAATCCACTCATGATGACCAGACAGAGGATTCGCGTGCAAGCTAAGAGGAAGGGTAGTATAAAGAGTCTTGGAGAATGAAAAATATTGAAGTAATCAGGGAACTTGAGTAGCGACACAGCAAAACCAGCTAACTCCACCGCAAGTAAAATTGAGAAAAATGCAAGAAACCTATATTTAATTTTATTTTTCCTATGGTATTACTCACTTCTGTTATACAAGAAGGTAGGGAAGAAACGGTACGGCTTGAATTTTCTAATCAAAGGAAAGAATGCAGAAAATCACTCAGCAAAGGAAAAATGGAATGGAAGGGGAAATTAGCAGTGCCACTGAATAAAGATTCAAAAAACAATAATTGTTAGAAATCGAAATTAATGCTTTTCAGTCGGTCAATTGTACCCAATTATAATGAGTGGTTCCGTAAACCAGAAAACACTTTTACATGAGGTCAATAAATAAATTCACTAGGATGACCAGTTTCGATCGTCCAGCGATCATCATCAGATTGTTTACACTTAGGCCGTAAGTATGTGGCTGATGGTATTTACAGTAGGTACATTTTTTTAGTTACGGCAGTTATTATAAACTTTCGCAACTTGCCAAACCAATATAAATTAATAGCTGTCTTATGAACTTGCTATAATTTCACAGTCTGCTGATGTTCTTTGCCGTCACACTGCAGCAAAACACATTCTGAAAGGGAATAAATAGTAAGCCCCCGTATTACATTCGTAAGTTTGAGGACGTTCCGACATTAGGGCACAGCAGCTTCAACAAACGCTTGTAGATGCTTAATTGAAGGAACAAAACTAGGTTTTGGATATGAACACCCCCTTCTGCCCTGATGCATGGGCTAATTAGTTCCAATAGTGGTCTCAAACCCCTCGGGATTTCAGCGACTGCTACAGCAGTAAAGCTTTTCTCTGCAACCATCTAAAAACAAATAAAATAAACCTCCATAAATACATAAATTTAGGTTAATACATGCATTTCATAAAAATAAAATATCGAACAAAAATGAAACAAGTTAGTTTAAAAAAATCTCACCTTGAATTGTACTGGCTTCTTGCTGTTTCTTTCTAATGGGCTCAAAAGTGCAATGGTTTCTTCTCTCTCAGACATGTGAGGTAACAAACAAATAAATAAAAAAATTAATTACCTTATCAATAACTACAAGTTTAAGGTTCAATAGCATTACATCATTAAAATAATCATTCATTGGTACTTACCAAAAAATAAAAGGATTTTTCTCCCACAGCTCTACTGTATACGTCCGTTTGCTAAAATGGCAAGTGCATCACTAACGCAATCCTTATCAGTCTGCTTAGCTACTGAGATAGTTGCATTTTCTCAGCGTTTTGACCTTGAACTGTTGTCTGTCACTCACATACTCCCACGCCTCCCCACATACCTCAAGCGCGATAAAATTTGCGTACCATATACTAGTTTCGTGTTTTTAATAAGGAACCAAAATGGCTGCCTCTTATACATTCGTATTCCTACTGTCTCAGAACCAAAATGGCGGTCTCTGCTTGAACGTCACACCTGCTAGCCACCAGCCAAGTAACCTAACACTGCACTTCCTGCCCACGTAGACATTTCAGCAGTTGCTCTCACCAAACCGCCAAGCCGCTGTATTCAGTGTCGAGCAAGCAGGACTATGTGTGTTAGCATTGAAAACTTGTGTGTCTTATTATTATTATTATTATTATTATTATTATTATTATTATTATTATTATTATTATTATTAAACGAAGCCTCCGTGGCTTAGGCGGCAGCACGCCAGCCTCTCACCGCTGGGCCCGTGGTTCAAATCCCGGTCACTCCATGTGCGATCTGTGCTGGACAAAACGGAGGCAGACAGGTTTTCTCCGGGTACTCCGGTTTTCCCTGTCAAAATTTCATTCCAGCAACACTCTCCACTATCATTTCATTTCATCTGTCATTCATTTAATCATTGACCCAGAGGAGTGCGTCAGACCTCGGCAGCCGGCACAGTTCATATCCTCGCCGCTAGATGGGGGCTTCATTCATTCCATTCCTGACCCGGTCGGAGACTGGAAGCAGGCTGTGGATTTTCATTTTCATTATTATTATTAAACATTTTACTGTAATAATAATTACTAGCAAGCGGCCATCCTCAATACATGATCATGTTAACCACATAAATTCACCCTATAACACGTCACTTCACCCAGTTCAATATTTAGTTTAGAACATCTCAGGTCAATAATCTTACCGTTTTGGCTCTTTGCGTACATGCACATGACTTGGTCGAGTGAATGTTATAGGTTTTCATATTCTACAACCATTTGCTAAGCCCGACAGCGGTCTCGCTTATTACCGTTTACTAGCATGTTAAAGATCCCCTTCAAGGGTAAAAAATCTTAGCACGCTTCACACATTTTGGAATATTAGCCTCCATCAGTCATAGGAAATATCCGAAAACCAACCGGCATAAGCCGTCCCGCCAAAATAGCGATTAATTTCTTCCGGGCACGGTCCCCGTGGTCGGCAACAGGTTTGTTCAAACAACACGCCCAGCGGTATCGTTTCTCTGTCTACCACCACTTTTCATTTACAATTTAAAATTATTTAAAATACTAATATTTTGTTTTGTTTCATCGTTAGGGGGCCCCATTGTCAACAATTATTATAATTTGTCATGTTACTAACATGTTTAAATATCTCCTTTGAGGGATTTTAAAATATTGGCCTCTGTCCTTACGTCATAGGAAATATCGGAAAGCGACCCCTCGCTCCATCATAGACCACCCCGCCAAAATAGCCGATTGATCTATTGGAATACCACCATCGTGGCCGGTGATAGCCTTGTTCACACGCACATGTCCAGCGGTATCGTCTCTCTGTCTACCACCATTTAAAAAAAAGAAAGGTAAACATTTCTTTCAAATTTATGGCGTTAGGCCATTTGTCAATTTTTTTCTTCCAAACAGTAACGATCACATTTCAAAGACAACGTCACCCCGAGTCCTACGAGTCCTCATACAAGTCCCTAGCAGCATTGGTTCGCGAGATATAACAAAAGTCTAAAATCACATTTTTACCCCAAAATCCATTTTCACAATTACTCAAAACAAGCATTTTTGTCAAGAGAACAACACAACGAAAAAAATGACACCTTGTACAAGTCTCTAGCCTTATTGGTTCCCGAGATATCAGCAAAAATCACAAAAAAGCATGTTTTACCCCAAAATCCAGTTACCAAATTTATTGAAAAATATAACGAGTGGTCCATAGGAAAGAGGACGTCAGCCCGAATTTAACGACATGTCACACGCCAAAATCGGACCATGAGTTCGCGAGTAATCCACATATGAGGTCAGCGTAGCCGAGCGGCTATTGCCACTGGTTTAAATTCTCATCACTCCCCTACTGCACAGTTTTTGTCCTAGAGACTTGAAATTATATTTTGGCGGTAAAAGTGGTCAGGGGCATTCATTTATGTCAAATAAACATTTTTGTAGAATTCCTAGTTTCCGAAATATAGGAATTTCAAAATTGGACTGTTTAAAAATAGTTTCATTACAAAAAAAAAAGATCATAGAGACCGTTCGATTAAGCCATTGCACAACATTCTATCATGTTTGGTTTTCAAACTATCGCCTACTTTCGAAAACATTTTTTTTAATATAACGAGTGGTCCATAGCAAAGGGGGCGTCACCTCAAGTCCTACGACACCTCATTCGTGAAACTCCGACCATGGGTTCGCGAGGAAAGTCTATTTAAATGTTTCAAATTTGCGCGGCGGCCATGTTTGCTTATTGGGCACAGCCGCGTCAAGTGAAGCAGAACTATCCTTGCCCCCTACTTGTGTTCGATTCTGTTCTGACATTGCCATACTCATACCTAACCTCAGATATGCTGCACGATCTTGGATTGTTTTCCTGATTATACATAGCTGCAGGTTCTCTATGATTCGACAAAGATCCAGAAGAACTTCCTAAATTTCTCTCAACACTTCGTTCAATTGACTAATAGAAGGAACCCCTTTATTTGCACACACAATTGGGTTAACACTCGTACTCTCATTATTATTTGGGAATAACACCAAAAAAAACTCAACAAGCTTTGCACGAAGACAAATTAATTTTAAATGGAATTCAGGATCCTTTTCCTGCCAAACTTCAATTAAATCACGTAGGCGGTGGTACCAATGTAAACAGCGTACCTTAAATCTGTTAAGTTGAGAAATAGAAGGAGCACTGTATGAGTTTAAAGAATGAAAAACCACAATTAAACTTAATAAAGGCCCTACATAACGTCCAGTCAAATTTCCTCCAGTTTGGTACACGTATAAGATTATCCTTTTCAGCTCTCAGTAATACCAGGTCTCTTTCTCCATTCCCAGAAGAAGAAGTACCTCTAATTAGGAGTTCTTAATTAATTTCAGCCTTGGTCAAACTGGAAGCTGCCCTAAGATTCCGTTGCTACATATATTACAGTTGACATGAAACACAAAATAACATAGAATTAACACAAGTTTTTTTAAATATGTAACCCTTTTATGTCCTCTCCAAATTAAACACAGTACACAATCTCTCAAAAAATACAATGTGGAAACATAACCACGTTCTAGGTACCAAAGATACAGTCCACTATGTGGTGGATGGAAAGTACTGAACCACATCGTTATCATAACCCAGAATTAATTGAAAGCCTTCGATACTATACCCAGTGGAATAAGAACACCGTTGACAAATTTGACAGAAAATATAATTTTGAACAATAAATATAATACATGAATAATAAATAACACACATTTATATCGACATAAATATGTGTATAACAAATATTAAAAAATAAGCGAAGAATCAAAGGACAAGGGAAATAATTAATCAAGGGAGAGTATGGATAACGTCGATTACTGACCAAAATATCAGATGTACCATGATGTTCCACAACGTCACTCAATAAGACTTTCGATAATATTTCAGTTAGACTGTAAATCCGAACATATCATTATCGTAACCTTCAGTCATTAAATTGACACGCAAATAACAAAACTAGCAATTGGATAACAACAGGGATTATAAATTCATGTCAAAGAAATAAATTTCTACACAAATTATATAAACAATACCACACAACACCTGAATTCAATTCATACTACAAAAAATACACTAGCATATTAAATAAGGTAATAAGGCCAACAAAGAAAATGCATAATGATAATTTTATTTCCCTATCATCTAATAAAAACTGGGCTATGTGGTCCGTGATAAAGAAAGAAACTGGAAAATCTGCTAAAATACAAAGGAACATTACACTGACCAGAAATAATAAAGTGATTAATAATCCAGAGGAAATAGCAAACACTTTTAATGACTATTTTCTGGAAATTCCACAAAAATTATTAAATAAATCACAGGTAAATACACTAAATTATAATAATTAAATAAATATACGCAGTGATTCTTTATTTATAGATCATGTCACAAGTGAAGAGGTAAGAATAGTTATAAAAGAGCTAAAAAAAATTCTGTGCTGGCATTGATGGCATCCCTGATGCAATTTTAAAGAAATGTGCAGAAAATATAATAAATCCACTTACGCACTTAATAAACAGTTCAATTCTCTCAGGAACTTACCCGGATATTTTGAAGTTATCAAAAGTAATTCCAGTGCACAAAAACGGTTCAAAAGATGAATTAGATAACTATCGTCCTATTACCTTACCAACTGGTATTGCAAAAATTGTGGAAAAAATTATGTACAAGAGACTGATAAGTTTCATAGAAAAAAATAAAATATTAACAAACTCACAACATGGTTTCAGAACGGAAAAATCTAAACATACAGCAATTTACGAATGTAGTAATTAAATACTGAAATTAATTGACAATAAGGAACATGTAACTGGCCTATTCTTGGATTTATCGAAAGCATTTGATCTTGTTGACCATAAAATCCTCCTTAC
This sequence comes from Meconema thalassinum, assembly GCA_946902985.2. Lineage (NCBI taxonomy): Eukaryota > Metazoa > Arthropoda > Insecta > Orthoptera > Tettigoniidae > Meconema > Meconema thalassinum. The sequence continues at coordinate 1,756,503,184 of OX336388.2, read as the reverse complement.
CAAACTAAATCAATATGGTATTAGAGGTCTAGCTAATAAATGGATAGAGTCTTACTTAACAAGGCGTAAACAAATAGTAAGCTTGAGACACAAGGATGATGGAACCAAATTACTTAATGAAACATTGTCCAATGAGGGAATTATTTAATTTGGAGTACCCCAGGGATCGGTTTTGGGCCCACTACTCTTTCTTCTATATATCAATGATATAACACAGAACGTTCATTTTGTTTGCGGACGATACAACACTCGTAATAAAAGGTGAAACTAAACAGGTCATACAGCAGTCTGCTGACTCCGTTACAAGAGAGTTAACCAAATGGTCACAAGATAATCGCCTCATAATAAACTATAAAAAAACAGTATGTCTAAATTTCCACACTATACAGAATAGGAATCCTGCGAAACCCAATATAACATTAAATGGTCATCAAATAGAAAATAAATCAGAAACAAAGTTTTTAGGACTATGGATACAACAAGACTTGAAATGGAATAAACATATACAATATCTGAATACTAAACTGAACTCGATGTGCTTTGGGTTACGTATTTTGATAACCTGCACTAGCATGCACACATTAAGAAATACTTATTTTGCTTATTTCCATTCATACTTAAGATATGGGATCATATTTTGGGGTATGTCGCCAGATGTACTAAGCACGTTTAGGATACAAAAGAGGGCGATTAGAATTATGGCAAATGTAAACTCTAGAGAATCATGTAGACCTCTGTTTAAAGATTTAAACATTCTCCCACTGCCCTGCATATATATTTTTGAAAGTATTATGTTTTTTTTAAGAATTTAATGAATAAAGATGTTTTTCTTAAAACAAACAATGATGTTCATAGGCATAACACAAGACAAAATCAAAACATTCATATTTCACACACACACACAAGCATATATCAAAAAGGAACTTTTCACACAGGAGTTAAATTATACAATAAACTACCCCAGTATATAAAACTGGCCCCAAAAATAAAAACCTTTGATAGAATGTTGAAAGCTTATCTGCAGTGCCATTGTTTTTACTCAGTAGTTGAATATCTTAGCGTATAGGAGCGATGAAATCTATAATTATATTTTACTTTTTTAATTTAATTGTAATACCTAGCTACCTAGCTGTATGTTGATGTATTTATAGAATTAAGTTTTCATATTATGATAATAGAGTGAGGTGTAAATAGTTGTGCAATAAGATTGTATCTATTAAGATTTGCTATTATAATAAGTTAAATAGTTATAATATTAGTAATATATACCTGTTAGTTCTTTTATTTTATAGATGTAAATTCTGACGTATTGAATGCATGTATTTGATCAAATGGAATTAATAAAAATCTATCTATCTATCATAGGCCCACCTTCAATATATCAAGGGACAAAAAATATATATTAAGTTACATGATGAGTCGATATTCTTTGTAATCAGAAGCCTAGAGGACAATAAAATACGTATCCTTATAAGATATTTAATTACAGATTCATAAGGACATACTACGTTTCGAGTACTGAAAAGGGAGGTTAAGTTACGTACCGGTACATAACATGTTGCATTGATAAGTAGGAAAACAAGAATCGAAAATATACTAAGTTGTTCATCGTTATCAACAGATCGAATATCTGGATCGATTTAAGAAACACACTTCTAGGAGGGCCTAATAAAATCAAAACATACAATAATAAATTATTCAGAAAATCGAAACAGTTACTTATATGATCCATACCGGGATAAGGGCCTACCAACCTAACCAAAACATCAACAATTACCAACATTGCACAAAAACCAATATGTCAAGATTGAAACTCAGCTGCAATGTACAGCATACTAAATAAAATAGTAAAAGAAGGACGATCAAGCATTTTCATACACTTCAAAGTCATAACATGTAGTTCCCATCACCACGTATATTCCACGATTTGTAACCGAAACAAAATCTTTTCACATACAAGAAGTATGGTAGCCTACTTACTACTTCTGTGGCCATAAGACAATTTGTTTAAATATTGATATCCACATAAATCTTAAATCCAACGAAGGCAGAACATATTCAACATTAGATGTTATTGTATTAAGGAGTTTTAAAGTAGGTTAGCCTTTATAAGCTATTCTTAACTCCTTAATCTTCTTTCCGAGATCCAATCATGTTTCCAGTCTGAGATTCACATCACAAATAATAATTGTTATTACAACAAAGTACATCAGCTGTTGCACAGAGCAACGGTAACATTGATAATTTGTTGTTAATTCCTAGAGATCGTATATCCAAAGCACACTCCAAGACATTTCCAATATCGACACCGCGCGCCTCCTGGTAGCGAGTGTCGTAACAAATAAGACCAACTGGAGAGTTAGCCACCAGATAGAACCACAGTCCGGCCGGATAACCTTACAAGCAGCAAGGTTCGCACGTAGTACAAGGTTGACTCACAGATGGAGTCCAAGTTCCTCATAACATGCTTGACCCGATACATTTTCCAATCACCAAGTCTCAGTATATAGATTTAGAAACGGCACAAATACATACAGAATTTGTTTGGGCAGTATAGATGACAGTTACCGGTGTACGATTGAAGTGTTGGATCAAAAAATTATATGTGGAGTTATTAGTCGAATCCAGAGAAGACCTTGGCTGCAAGAGCTAGAATTTGCAAACATTGAAATGACAGATGTCCGGTAGGAGATGAGATAGTACTAATAGAAGCGTTAATTGGTGCTGATGTAGCAGGTAAACTCTTCACTGGAGCAAGCAAGAAATTGGACAGTGAGTTAGTAGCCATGCAAACTAAACTTGGATGGACTGTGATGGGCAAATTGAATGGGGCTCAGATAAGAGGCAATTGTGGTATGGTCGTGTCATCAATGTTTGTCAGGAACATTCCAGTGTCAGATTTATGGAACTTGGAACTCATTGGTATCAGAGATCCGGTGTTGCAGAAAACCAAGGAGGAGTTGCATCAAGCTGCTCTACAGCATTTCAAGGAGACTGTGTCAATCAACAGTGAAGGACGTTTTGAGTTACACATGCCTTGGAAGGAGGGTCATCCACTTTTACCTGATAATTATGATATAGCTTTGAAGAGGCTGGACTTGAGCTATAAGGAACTGAAACGGGATGGCTTGGTAGAAGACTACCAACAAGTGATGAATGAGAGGCAGAACTGATTAATTATGGACACTATATTCCTCACCATCATGTGGTAAAGAAGAACAGTACCACTAAGATCAGGCCTGTATTTGATGCTTCTACGAAATTGGCAGGAAAACCTTCACTAAATGAGGGCCTGGAAACAGGGATTAACCTGATTGAATATATACCAGAGATCCTGTTGCAGTTCCGAGTGAGGTCCATTGGCGTTATTGCAGATATAAGAAGAGCATTCCTTCCGATAAGTCTACATGAGTCAGACAGAGATTTCCTTCGTTTCCTTTGATTTGACAGTGAAGGAAAGGTAGTTGTTTATCGTCAGCGGAGAGTAGTATTTGGCGTGACATGTAGTCCCTTCCTCTTAGGAGTTGTGATTAACTTAACCAAGCGGAATATAGTACAGACACTGCTTCATGCTATACTTTAAAGAAACTGACAAGTTTTTATGTAGGTAATTGTGTCGCTAGTGTTGACAACTTAGAAGAGCTTCGCAGTTTTATGAAAGAAGCATCTGATGTCATGAAAGAAAATTTGACTATAGGGGGTGGGAGCATACGTTGCACAACTCATATTCTGAAGGAATCCAGACTACTAATGTTTTGGGATTGTCTTCGGATAGAGAAATTGACTCTTTAGAGATATCTTCGGAGGGCCTGCAGTTCAACATATCAAAGCTTATAACAAAGAGAACAATACTTCCCATGTTGAACAGGGTGTATGAACCCATTGGATTTACTTGTCCGGTATCTTTAGGTCCTAAGCCTTTGTTACAGTCAACCTGAAGAAGAAGGAAGGATGGGACACAGAAGTTAGCAAAGATATCAAGAAAGAATTTCTTAAATGGGTCAATGAACTTCAATTCTTGACGAAGATTAAAGTTCCCAGGAGGATAGGTGTATGCAGAGGAGCAAAACTGAGTTTGCATACCTTCTGCAATGCGAGCCAGTCTGCATATGCTGCTGCAGTCTATATTCGATGCGTCACAGTTAACAGAGTATTTGTACAATTGGTCCGAGCTAAGGCGAGAATATCTCCAATGAAGAAGATGACGATTCCTCGTCTGGAGTTATTGGCAGCTACTATCGGTGCACGATTACATAACTCAGTGGTGGAAGGTCTTGGGATCAAAATCCGTGAAGCATTTCTGTGGAGTGATTCAACAACAGTCCTTTCTTGGATTCGCCGAGAAGATAAATGGTTGACATTCGTTGGAAACCGAGTGACAGAAATTAAGAATTTGACATCAGCTGATCAGTGGAGACATGTTCCTTGTGAAAATAATCCGGCTGACTTATCTTCTCGGGGATGTGATGCAAAACAGGTTTGGAAGTTCCAATGGTGGGAGGGTCCTGATTGGCTGAAAGGACCACCAGAATCATGGCCGGAAACTCCAAATGAAACTTATGAGACAGAGGTAATGATGGAAAAAAGGATGTGTGTAAAATCCTCATTACTAGCTATAGGGAAGAATGTCCAAGACTGGTTATACCGATACTTTTCCAGTTTCTCTAGGATTCTTCGCTTGGTAGGATGGGTGTTGCGTTTTGTACGTAACTGTCGTCATCCAGATGCTCGGAAATCAGGAGAACTCCCAGTAGAGGAATTTAAATGTTTATAGACTTATGTCATTAGAACTGTACAACAGGAGGCATTTGTTGGCATAAAGGATGAAAGGTTATTGTCGGTATGTCCACTGAGAGATGAAAATGGAATCTTGCGTATCAGAACAAAGCTGACTGAACGAGAAGATAGGAGAGATTTCAGGTATCCTATGATTTTGCCTGCTAAACATCCAGTGGTAGTTCTGCTTATTCAAGACCATCATAATAGACACAACTATGTGGGTGTACAAGGACTGTTGTCATTACTACGAGAACACTACTCGGTCCTTGGAGGACAAAGATCCATTAAAGCAGAAATATCTAAATGCACTGTTTGTCAAAGATTCACCGCTCGTAAACTAGAATCAGTGACTGCATCATTACCTATTAATCGAGTCAGAGACGCTGCTCCGTTTGAAGTTATAGGCGTGGACAGCTGGACCACTCAATTTAAGGAACCAGGAAAAGGCCTGGATATGCCTGTTTACATGCGCAATTTACCGTGTAGTCCATCTAGAACTTGTTTCTGGATTGTCTACTGACTAGTTTATTCTGTCGCTTCGTCGTTTCATAGCCCAACGGGGCAGGCCCACTATAATTTGTAGTGACAATGGCAGAAACTTCATCGGAACTGATCATGCATTCAGTAAAGTTGACTTTGATAAGATCGAGTGCTTAGGTACTGTACCCGTATATTCGAGAGGCGGTCTGTCAGATATCCGAAGCACCGCTGGATTTGTAGACCCTGACTGCTCCGGCTAAAATACTAGTCTAGAATCCACTCCAACATGACCCTCAAGAATATACGTAGCGGGAAATACGATAAAACTGTGAATTACAATTATGCACTTAGCTCAAAGTAGAGCACCTACCTGCGTTCTCGGGGATCTCGTGGTCAGCCTCTGGACCTAAAATGGGTTTCACAGTTGCATCTCCTTATATCTAAAATAAATCAAAATGACGCGGCGTCTAACAAAACTAAACAATTTAATACCAAAATGTAAACTAAATCTAAACATTCATACACTCAATAAAACGCACACCCATTCTCACCTCTTCACATCTACGCCACTAACACTCCTGTGTTCCACGAACACTGTGACAAAATTTGGGGCGGCTAGAGCCTATTACAACAAGCTATAAGAATTAAAAACCCCTGCGTGCTTCACATTCTTGTGGCACGCTCCGCTGGACACCTGGGTCCTTGCAGCGCGCGACTCATGCCACGTGACAGATTACATAATCCAGCCCGTTACAATCTCCCACACCGACTGATCCATTCATTGACACTGTTGGCTAGCAACATGTCGCCTCGTTTATGTGGCGGTGCGTTGACCTTGGCAGAAAAACGAGTTCTTGAAAAGACCCTCGCTTGCCTCCCTCGACCGAGAATGCACACATCTGTCACCAAACAAGCCACGTTATAAAATCTGATTTACGCCAGACAAAAACGCAAATCTATCATACACCCTACATGTTAACAAAATAAAACTTCTACACACAGTTCCTTTCACTCTCTCGCGTTGTGATACCCCAACGGAGTTGTCTTCATACACACTGAACAATAAACAAACCACATTCAACCACATCGACTTTCATACGCTATCCACTATGCTAAAACATCAAATAACTTCCTAGACCTAAAACGTTATACCCTCGATTGACAAATAATGAAAGTTAACAACAAAGAAATTTAAAACACAAAAAAGCATGAGCTATTGTTAAGATAAAAATGTAATGTCTATTTACACTCGAGCCAAAAGCTCCGACCTCACAACAATGCTAATTGCAAATTAATGGGATCCTCACAATTCTCCATAATCTCAGAAATACTACCACTCATACTCAATTATGGTCTGTCGTCAAATTAAGTCAAATATATTCGACCAGCAAAGGTTAAACATACGTATTTCCATCATAGGGTTTAATAAAAATTAATAAGAGTAAACATAACAGACATCGACATCCAATTTCCCGTCTAAATTTCAACAGTGACCCTATTATCTTCCCTTATCCAAAGTCGTGTATAAAATAAAAGGAGTTTTACTAACTCACTTTATGCCTTGCCAAAAATAGTCTTGCCCATGCAATGACTGTATTATAATGCGGAAACTCCATCGCTAAAAACCTCTCGTATGCCAAACTGCACACGGAGTTACAAACCTATTAACCACTATCAAAAGGTTATTATCTTCCCTTCCTTCAAACTGGCATTCCTTAAAAAGGGCATAATTCCTCAGCGCTGTCAAACCAAACGCTGGTATAACAAACAATAACATCAGTTGTTAATCCATTAATCTATACATGTCAACGACCTTTGGACTAAGCGTGAAAGACCTCCTCACAATTACTTTAAAAACGTTACTAGGATATCTCTAAACTGTTGCGTAAACATTTAATAAAAATACTGTACTGTTACTCCATCCTTCTGGTTTCACTTTCACAGATGAAGGAATATCATGTCTACAATGTGACATTATATTACCCATCGTGAATACGTAATCACAAAAATTATTTGTGTGTGATCGATAAGGATCAATCTCGACGAGGTAATCAAACTAGAACTTCCCTAACGTCGGTTGATAAAGATCTTCCAAGAAGATTCTATTTTCAAATTATTTTAACTGACTGAAAGATCATAGCTTTCTTCAATAAAACATACAGTTAGTCATATTCGTATTATCACCATTCTGAACGAATGTCTATGAGTTCCAACGATAATCATCGATTCCACGTTAAATGTTTCTTTCCAATACGATGCTAAGATCGTTACGATGCTGTGATATTTCACAATATATCACCGTTTCTTTCTTCTCTCTTGATGTTACTTCACGACGAATAAAAAGCCCAAATTAAACTAATAAATTAGTTTAATTGGTAACAGACGAAAATGTCTATCACCTGAATTTAAATGAATTCATAAATGTCGAAAATACATTACTGTTCCTTAAAGGAAATGACAAAATACTAGTTCCTCAAACAAGTTAAAAATCTCAGTACAAAAACTGGATTGCAAACCAACAATGCTAAAACGTTGAATGACGATCACTACAAATGATCTCGAAGAATAAAATGTCTATACATGGAATACATAAATGTTGTGTCGAAATATGTATAAAGGATTTGCTCTAGAATGCCACTATAATGCGCTAACTACAAGTTTAATGAACACAGCTACATTGCCTGGGAGTCTAGAAGTTCAAATGGAGCATTATAAAATACTCAGTTGTTACATCCTTCAAGGATCCGGGTTAGATCCTAGCTCGTCACCAAGAACTCACAACCTCAGGAAAGGAACGAATTCCCCTATTGGAAAACAGCAAGCTCCGACCGGGATCGAACTGCGGACCGCCAACCATCATCTTCATTGTGACCGGGTATACCCTGGACCTCTCGATATCTTCATGTCTTTTCTCACTCCGTCATGGTACAGTTTCATCAAAGCAACGAGAAGTGTCGAAAGTTCAGCTTCACGTTCCGAAATAAATTCGAAAAGGAAGTCGTGGACCTCACTCGTATACTGAATATTCATAAAGATGGAGTATGAATATCGTTCTGTAGTCGCTGGTGTTAACATCGAGCTCATGTTTGACGATAATGCACTAGAATGTGATTGTACATAGCGTCTCATGTTTGTTCGTAATGTAGACAGTCATGAACAAACTCCTCTAACGAAGCTCCATCGTTAACTATATTGCTTCTATCTGCTTGTATCCCTGGCGCACATACTAATTTAGTCCATAATTATATCCATGTTATATAAGACTTAATAATGTTCTTCAGTTTAGAATACACCGTCATCATACTGGTGTTACCATAAAGTTCCTCACTAGCAATGCTAACAATCACTGTTACTCACGTGAATCTGTGCATTCGCTGTAGCCTTCTCTAACAAAAGTATGTAGAGTTTTGTCTGTACTTTTCACATTTTTGCTTTTCAAATGTCAATTGTTTATATAGTAGGCCCTAGGTAAAATGGCATCCAGAAGTATTAATAAATTGTTTACTTTGAATTGATAACTTCTCCTTGTAGAAATTAAGATAATAAACTGCGATACACCGGTGAGTGTAATACTAACATATTGGCGACCAGTAACAAGACACTTTTACGGCACGTAAAATAACATTAAACGAAGCAACATGGACCGATTAGTGCGTCAGAGAAGAGCTTTTCGAGCGGCGTTTACGAGAGCTTTAAATAAGTTGAAAGCTGCAACGGAAGCATCGCAGATGGATATGATTGCTGTGCAAGTCACTTTTACTGTGCTTGAAGAAAGAGCCGCGGAACTGCAAGAATCAGTTGCCAAAATATGGACTTGATGCTAAATGACGACGAGGTTGATTTTGACAATGAAATGGAGGTGGCAGAAGATTATCGCAGTAAGTTTCTTGATATGAAGGTAAGAACGTCACAGATACTCGCTAATTATGACTGTGATGGAAGTGTTCCCAGCGCTAATCATCAACAAGAAAGAAAGTTTAAGTTGCCCAAACTGGAATTAAGAAAATTTGGAGGTGATGTAAGGGAATGGTTGCCCTTCTGGAGCCAGTTTCAAAAGATTGATCAAGATGTTGATATTGCACCTGAGGACAAATTCCAATACCTAATTCAATCTACTACTCAGGGATCAAGAGCAAGAGAAGTTGTGGATAGTTTTCCTCCTACAGATGAAAACTACACCAAAGCAGTGACTAGTCTGAAATCGAGGTTCGGAAGGGACGACTTGTTAGTTGAGGTGTATGTTAGAGAAGTTTTGAAGCTAATTTTGTCTACGCATCAATCAAAGGAATCAATAGTTGTGGCTTCACTGTATGATAAACTTGAATCATATTTGAGAGCTCTTGAAACACTAGGTGTCACGACAGATAAATGTTCTGCTATGCTATTCCCTTTAATAGAGTCATGCTTCCCTGAAGAGTTTTTGAAAGCATGGCATAGAAGTGCTAGTAGGGGGGAGATGAAGGATGCTAAAGAACGACTCAGCAACTTGATGGAGTTTCTGAGAACAGAAGTAGAAGGGGAAGAAAGAATTACACTTGCTCTGACTGGTTTTGGTTTAGGACGCTTTGAAGCTAAAACTAGTGCCAATGAAAGATCAATTCACAAATTCTACCCTAAAGAGAACGTACCTAGAGCAGCCGGATTATTGTCAACTGGAGATGTTAAAGAAGCGAAGAAGATTTGTATATTTTGTGACAAGTCTCATAATAGTGCTCACTGTTTCACAGCTCAAAGCATGAATGTAGCAGAGAAGCACAAAATACTGAAACAGAGAGGTTGTTGTTTTTCTTGTTTGAAGCCAGGGCATGTAACTAAAAAATGTGGAGCTGTTTTAAGATGTTGTGTGTGTGGAAAACATCATGTGACTTTGATGTGTGAGGAATTGAAGCCTCATATTGACCCAACAACCAAGTTAGATTTTGGAAATGTAGCATTGGCGAATTTCTCGCACAGTCCCAAATTTTCTTACAAACTTTGAGGGTAAAGATAGCATCTGACTGTCAAGAATCTTGTGTACGGGCTCTCATTGACACAGGATCTTAGAAGTCCTATATATTGAAGGATATTGCGAAAGAAATGCAGTATTTACCTCAACGGGAAGAAGCTGTATTCCATTCAATGTTTGGAGGTATAAATACTGAAAGTTGAAAACATCATTGTTACCAGATAAGGTTAGGTAACCTTAGCGGAGGTTTCTCTTGCAACTTTACGGCCTTAGATCAGCCTGTTATATGTCAAGAGATTCCTTCCGTTGAAATTGGACCATGGATGACAGAATTAAAGAAGAAAGACATTTCACTGACGGATGTTGGCTGCAATGATGACCCGATAGCAGTTCTTGTAGGAGCAGATGTTGCAGGGAGATTACTAACAGGTCGTCGTGAAGAGTTAGCATCAGGCCTTGTTGCCATTGAAACTCGTCTAGGTTGGACCTTAATGGGGAAGGTGCCCAGTGGATCGAGAGCTAAGAATACTAGTATGATGGTGAATTCTCTGTTTGTTAAAGGCGATAGCATATCAGACTTATGGAGCTTAGATGTACTTGGAATTACAGATCCTGAGGAGAAGAAATGCAAAGAAGAGTTGGCTGCTGCAACAACGAAACACTTTCTGGATACAGTGTGTGTCAATTCAGAAGGTCGTTACGAAGTACATATGCCTTGGGTAGAAGGACACTCCCCATTACCAAGCAATTACAACATTGCAAAGAAAAGGCTGAAATCAACAGTGCATAAATTAGGCCTAAAGTCTGATGGTTGTTACGAGGCTTACCACCAGGTATTAAACGAGTGACTTGATGAAGGGGTCATAGAAGAAGTGCCAGAGTCAGAGAAGGATGACTGGGTCATTACCTTCCACACCGTCATGTAATAAAGGTCGGTAGTACAATCAGGCTACGACCCGTATTTGATGCTTCTGCGAGAGAGAAGAACAGTCCATCATTAAATCACAGTTTGGAGAAAGGTATCAATCTCATTGAAATGATCCCATCTATCTTATTGCGATTTAGAATGAATAAAATTGGTGTCATTTCTGATATTAGGAAGGCATTTCTGCAAATCAGTTTATGTAAAGAAGATAGAGATTTCCTGCGTTTCTTATGGGTGGACAGAGACAACGAAGAGTGTGTTAAAGTGTTCCGTCACACAAGGGTTGTATTTGGTGTTTCATGCAGCCCATTTCTGTTGGGAGCTGTAATCGAGCATCACCTTAAGGGAGCTCTCCGGGATTGTGAATCCTCAAAGACAGCTTACTCAAGCAACACGGTCCGAACATTGTTGACAAGTTTCTTTGTGGACAACTGTGTGACCAGTGTTTTAGGACTTACCTGGAATCGTTGTACAGATACACTGAAGATAGATCCTAATGTTTAAATGTTTTAAGGATATTCACATAGAAGTGATAACCAAAAGAGTGATTATTTCTGTTGCTCAGCGTGTATATGATCCAAGAGGATTTTCGTGTCCAGTATATCTATGTCCCAAGATCTTATTGCAACAAACTTGGGAATCCAAAGTAGCGTGGGATGCTGAGGTTGATGAACACATCAAACAGAAGTTTAAAGACTGGCTCAATGATTTAAAGTATGTAGCTTGTGTTCAAGTTCCTAGATCGATAACAGGTGGGATTGTACATATTGGTGAATGTAGCGTGCACATGTTTTGTGATGCTAGTCAGGCTGCTTATGCAACAGCAGTATTTATTCGAGTTCAAACGAGTCTTGGGGTATCCATACAGTTAGTGCAAGCCAAATCTCGGGTGGCACCTGTAAAGAAAATGACTATTCCCCGACTTAAGCTGCTAGCTGCTACAATAGGGGCTAGGTTATGTGCTTTTGTGGTTAAGGATATTTCAATCCCAGACATGACTATTTATTATTGGAGTGACTCCTCCACTGTCCTGTCTTGGATTCATAGAAACGAAGAGTGGGGAGTATTTGTCTAAAATCGAGTGACGGAAATTAGGAGATTGACTGGACAAGGGCAATGGCGACATCTACCTGGTAGTATGAATCCAGCAGATCTCCCATCCAGAGGTTGTTCAGGACAACATTTGCTCGAGTCCAGATGGTGGGAGGGCCCTGTTTGGCTTAAGCAACCATCTACTATGTGGCCTAGTGCCAGACCCATCTCTTATGAAGAAGAGGTAAGAAATGAAAAGAAAAAACGTGTGACTTCTTCCGTAACTTGTACCAACAAGGATGAGCCAATCAATGTAAGGTGGTGGTATGCGTATTTTTCACGATATCGGAAGGTGATACGCATGATAGCTTGGATATGCCGTTTCGTGAACAATTGTAAGAAAGACAATCACAAAAGGCAGGGAGATCTTTCAGTATCGGAATTTAATGATGCTGAAAAGATAGTGCTGAAATATATTCAGCGAGAAGCCAATGTTGATGCTGAGAGTCCTCGCATTTCATCTTTAAGACCCTACACAGATGAAGATGGAATTGTACGGATGAAAACCAAGATCACGCAAAGAAGAGACAGAATTAACTTCAGATATCCTATTATTTTGCCTGCAAATCATGAAGTTGTAAAGATGATGATCCTAGAGAAGCACGAAGAGATGTGTCATGTGGGTGCGCAAGGATTATTGAGTGCTCTTAGAGAGAACTTTTGGATACTTGGAGGACGTAGGACTGTTCGATCAGTTATCTCGAAGTGTGTCCGCTGTATAAGACATAGCGCTAAACACCTAGATACTGTTCCTGCACCATTACCAGTTAACCGTGTGCGTGATGCTGCTGTTTTCGAGATCTCTGGAGTGGATTTTGCCGGTCCAATTTATATTCGAGAGGGAAGAAAAGGTTGGATCTGCTTATTTACATGTGCGGTATATAGGGCGGTGCATTTGGAACTTGTGACCTCCTTGTCGACAGAAGCTTTTTTTCTAGCACTACGTCGTTTTGTAGCCAGAAGAGGCAGACCAGCGGTTCTATACAGTGACAATGGTACAAACTTTGTTGGAGCAGAGAACTCGTTTAGGAAGCTTGATTGGGAAAAAATATCCCAATACAGTACATCCCAACGAATTCTGTGGAGATTCAACCCTCCAACAGCGGCCTGGTGGGGCGATTGGTGGAAGCGGTTGGTGCGAATGGTCAAACAGTTACTACGGAAAATGTTGGGACGAGCTTCATTGTCATTGGAAGAAACAACTACAGCGTTGTGTGATGGTGAAGCTATCATTAACGCCCGACCATTGACCTATGTGTCAGAGGACTCTGAAGACTTGATACCATTGACACCGGCTATGTTTCTGCAAGAAATAAGAGAAGTTGGACTTCCTGATTGTGATAAGGTGACATCTTCTAGTCTCAACAAGAGGTTACGATATCAGCAGAGACTACGGGATGATCTGCGCCAGAGATTCCGTGTAGAATACTTGGGACAGTTGATTCAGCGAGCGAGAAAACAAGCTAGTAGAAAGATTGAAATTGGTGAAGTAGTTCTCGTAGGATGTGACAATGTAAAAAGACTCAATTGGCCTCTAGCAAGAGTTAAGGAACTCCTTCCTGGTGCAGATGGAAAAGTACGTCTGGTACGTCTCAGGACCTCATCTGGAGAACTCTTAAGACCTATCCAAAGAATTTATCCCCTGGAAGTGTCAAGTAAGAGTGAGCTGATTCGACCTACTACAGTTACTGTGACACTGGACACTCCTAACGATGAGCCATCTCCAGTCATAACACGAAGTGGAAGGAGAGTAAAACTTCCCAGTAGACTGCTATTATGATTGGTTTCAGTGTGAAGTATGATCTGCGTCGGAGATTTCGTAAATTTGTACTCATTTTTCAGGACGGTGGGAGGATGTAGAGTTTTGTCTGTACTTTTCACATTTTTTGCTTTTCAAATGTCAATTGTTTATATAGTAGGCCCTAGGTAAAATGGCATCCAGAAGTATTAATAAATTGTTTACTTTGAATTGATAACTTATCTTTATAGAAATTAAGATAAGAACCTGCGATACACCGGTGAGTGTAATACTAACAAGTGTTTTATAGCGCTGGATACAGACACTTTTCTAACTCTTCATAAAATGTTTATATCTCCTAAAATATTCATCTGAATTCAATAAAAGTTCGTAATATACTCCACAAGATTGTATGCTATAATTTGTAGTAGAAATAATGTTTCTGAAGTTGATCAGTTCGAAGTTATTGCGGCATTTACATTCCTCGCAACTTCACTTACTTTACTGGCGCGGCAATCTCCTACTCCTAGGCTTGCTATACCACGTCTCCACGAGTCAACCTTTCACGGACTCGGTGATGCACTCGGTACTCCTCTCTTACGATAAAACACGTCTGATCAGTTCAAACTTCCAATGATTAAGAGCCTCGATGTTTGGCGTCGCCCCTCCAAGTCACCGCTTCTTGCCGCCTTTTCCGTTCCCTGGAAAATTCGAGCGGGATCTAGCAAATTGCTTATTCCTTTGAATTGCGACTTGCTGTCAGCTTATAAAATATTTCCAATATTTTATTATAATTTTCTTCACTTTACCATTACATAAATTCACTCTTTTGGGGCTTAAATGTGATAAATATCCATAAAATTTAGTTGCTGGAACTCCCGTCTCCTCTAAAATTTCTTCTTATTGGCTGTAGGCTCATATCCAAACAAATAATTTATAACAATGTTTAAATAATTCCTGGATGATCTGGGCCGATTCAAGGCTTCTCAAACCTTCCATTGCGGAATATAATCACGTGACGGAAATTCCCTCCTGCTCGACGTCGCCGCGAGACTGGTTTCTGCCAACTTTCAGCCTCGATATTGCTTGGTTAAATTTTATCATGGGCTTCGAAAAATATTCCATTTTCATCCCAAATAATTCATTTTACGGGGGCAGTACGACACGAAGGATGCAATGGAAATGTAATCCACCAAGTGCTGCCTGGAGGGGTGGATGGTGGGAGAGACTAATAAGAATCTTGAAAGAGACTCTTCGGAAAATTCTCGGTCGAGCAAAGTTAGATTATGAAGAGATGTCCACCATTGTTTGTGATAACCAGTCCTTAATAAATTCTCACCCTTTGACTTATCTGTCCAGTGAGTCTGAAGACCTAATTACATTAACACCATCGATGTTCTTTCAAGAAATCAAGGAAGTGGGAGTGCCTGACATGGATGAAATAGACTCGATGAATATTTGTGCAACAATATCTTACAGACAAAACTCAGAGCGGCTATTAGAGAAAGATTTCGGCGAGAGTATTTGGGACAGTTGAATCTTAGGAGTACTAAATGGAGGGACAGGCCTGTTAATGTGGGATAAATTGTACTCATTGGAAGAGACGACATGAAGCGCCTAGAGTGGCCTTTAGCCAGAGTGGAGGAGTTGATACCAGGCCATGATGGGGAGGTTCGAGTAGTACGCTTGAAGACATCAGCTGGCATACTTATACGATCTATCCAACGGCTCTATCTTTTGGAAGGTGTAGGAGGGGAAGGTATTGTTAAATGTGACTTGTTGGTAAAGGAGAGTGTCCAAGAGAGGATTGAGGCAGTGGAAGAACTGTAACAAACTATAGACTTACCTAAGGTGACAGCTAGAGGTCGAGAAATAAAGACTCCACGAAGGCTAGATTTGTGAGATTATAATTGATCTGTGTGAAAGGGGTGAAGTTCAATCATCGGGATTTGTTAACTTAAGGTGGGAGTATGTTAGGATTGTCCTTGCAGTAATGTAATTTATTTAGGTTGGCGAACCATGTTCGAGTGTTTTTTGTTCTAACGGTGAGTGCTGCAGTTGCCAATATCCTTTGTTTATGTCTGTTCTGCAATAAAGATATGTGTAATAATTACTAACTTATGATTTGAATGCCCTAATTCCAACCCTCATTCCACACTTCCTATATATCTATCTGATATGCAGCGCGATGGGGCTGACAATAATTTTGAAAGTCATGGATGCTCGTATCTTTTACGAAACACAGATCTTCATGATACGCAATACCGAATACTCAGTTCTTATCATTCTGGTTTATTCTTCTCAAAATTATTAATTAGATGAACCTAATAAACGGTCTTTTGATGTCTTCTTCGCCGGCTTATGCTTTAGCAGTTTATTTATTTAATCGTATGGTGAGTACAACAAGGAATGCATAAGTCCAGGTCCAAGTTCTTCAACCACACAGCAGCACTTTCTCATAGATGAAACAGGTCGCTGGGGCTTCCGGAGTAGGCATGAAGAGGGCAACGCAGGATGACATGGCCCATGGTCTGCTCCTCTTCACGGCATTCACACATTGGAGAATCCATCCAGCCCCACTTATGGCGCAAGAAATTACAGCGCCCATGCCCAGTTCTCAGTCTGTTGAGGCGACACCATAGTTTTCTTGGGAGGTCAAATCCATTCATTTTCTGAGTTGGATTTATCTCATGGGCATTAGTACCAGATGTTGAATTTGACCACTCTTCCTGCCAGCTCCGGTTTAGGTTAAAATTGTCCCTCAAGAGTCGGCCGGCCAATACGCCTGCTGGTCTCCTAGATCGAAGTCGTTGTGGCGATGGGTTTCAAAATTCCTGGTGAACTGGTAAAGAGGGAGATGACCGGATCTTCTTTGCTTCTCTCAGCAGAGCTGCCTTTCTCCTCAGGTGGGGTGGTGGGATATGGCTAAGAACGGGTAACCAGTGGCGAGGTGTAGACTTGACAGTACCAGTTATGCAGCGCATGGTTTCATTCAACTTAGTATCTACTTTATGCATATGTGCACTTTCCAGCCATACAGGGGCACAGTATTCCACTGCAGAGTAGACAAGACTAATACCCGTTAATCGTAAGCAGTCAGCCGAGGCTCCCCATGAACTACCACAAAGCTTGTGTAGGATGTAATTCCTTGTAGTGATTTTGTGAGAGAGCTTGGTGAGATGTTCTTTGTAGCTTAAAGTTCTGCCAGGGTGACTCCTAGATATTTCGGGGAAGGGTTGTACTTTAGTTTATCACCAAGGAATAAAACAGATGGCTCGTAGTTTGCGAGTCGATTGCTAAGATGGAAACATGAAACCTCAGTCTTAGAAGCGCTTGGGATCAATCGCCAAGACTTGAAGAATGTAGCCATTTTCTCCAAGTCTGCTGAAAGAATGCCTTCTCCATCCTCAAAATTTCTGCTTTGAGCTACCAGTGCAATGCCATCTGCATAGATAAACTTAGTAGCTGAGGTTGATGCCAAGTCATGGATGTAGAGGTTGAAGAGAACTGGGGCCAATACGGATCCTTGTGGCAAACCGTTATTTAATTTTCTTTTACGACTTTTAGAATCACCTAGGAATACTACAAACTCTCTCTCACAGAGCATGTTGGAAATTAGGTTTGCAATTTCCAAGCAGGGAATTGCTTCCAGCAATTTAAGAATTAGTCCATGTCGCCAGACAGTATCATATGCACTTGTCAGGTCAATAAACACAGCTGTTGATTTTAACTTATTTTGGAAACCTGACTCGATGTGAGTGGTAAGAGTCAAAACTTGATCAGTACAGCTACGATTTTTTCTGAAACTAGCTTGTTCTGGAGGGATTACATCTTCAATGAGTGGTGCAATCCTAGTGAGGAGGACTCGTTCCAAGAGTTTATAAATGCAACTAAGAAGTGCTATTGGACGGTAGTTTTCAGGTCTCTGCTCCGACTTTCCAGGTTTCAGAATGGCTATCACTTTTGATCGTTCAAACTGCTTTGGCAGTTTGTTAGTCTGAAGGGTGTAAGAAAAACGAGAAGTGATCCACTTTATACTATATGGACCCATATATCGAAGGAATTCGTTGTAGATATTATCTGGGCCAGCAGCCTTACCGGTCTTCAGCATTTTGATAGCAGCTTCAACTTTCTGAATAAAAAATGGCCTGGATAGATCCTCATTCTTCTGTGGTCCATGTTTGAGCTCAGTGAGCTTACGCTCACATTTTTCGTATGCCATTTATCTCTCTTGGTTCGGGTGACTTCAACCATTCTATTTGCTATGGCATCTGGATTCAAGTTATTGCACTGCTTTTTAGAATAATGTTTTCCAGTAAATCGATTCAAGACTCTCCAAGCTTCCCTGCTCGATTTTGCAAAGTCCATGTCTTTCACTGTTGCTTCCCACTTTTCTCTCCTATTCTTGTCTACTTCATGACTACCTGTTGTTTGATATTCTTCATACAGAGCCTCACTTTCTGGATTCCAACCAGGCACATAATATTTTCTGAAACCTCTCGGAACATTTGATTTGGTAGTTGAAATGACCAAGCTGACGAATTCATCATAGTTGCTGGTAGTTGGATCTAGATTTATAACAGACAGCTTCTGGTCAAGATCTTTAGAGAATTTATCCCAGTTTGCACGATTAAAATTCCATCTGGGTACAGGTACTGAGGTCACCAGGGGTATCTTCATACCTGCTTCCAACAGAACTGGTCTATGCTGGCTGTTTGGGAAACTCGACAATATTGTACATGTGATACTGAGGGGCTGATCAAAGCAATCCTTGGACACAAATGTTAGGTCTGGGTTGTAGTCTCTTCTCCAGCGAGCAGAATGGAAAGTGCCCCTGTCTTTCGCATCAAAAACTAGGTGCAGATCAGATATTTCAACCCACTGAGATAATGCCTCACCATAGTCATCAACAGAGTCATATCGCCAGTTAGTATGATGGCTGTTAAAATCTCCAGTGTAAATGCAGGGATGGCTAAAAGTTGGCAAAATGCTAGGAGGTTTATACACGTTAACAACTGTTAGGTTGGAAATATCTGTTCCCGTAGGAAACAGGATGTAAAATTGTCCGATTGAGCTATGTACATTAACAAATTCACAAAGAAATTTGATACAATGGTCCAGCTAGCTCAAAACATTTGCCAGCGTACACTGGGGCGAAACGCTGGCAAATGTTTTGAGCTAGCCGGACCATTGTATCAAATTTCTTTGTGAATTTGTTAACTGTTAGGTTATTAACCTGTATAACTATAGAGAAGATGAGATCCTTGACACTTGACTCAACAACTTGAACTCCTGTAAGACAGGATTTGGCATAGGTGGCAATCCCATACTGTTGATGGTGGATAGCATCGACAAGGGTATAGCCCAAAATTCGTCCTCTTCTATCAAAGTCCTGTTCGTCTGTGGTTTGCGTCTCCTGAATGTTGACGATATCAATATCGAAGTTTTCAGCTGTTTTCCGAGATATTCACACTTGGCACGACTTATGCCTTCAATATTTACTTGTAAAATACGGACTGAAGGTCCAATGTCTATTGTTGATTGGTTCTGAAAAGAACCGATATTATCAAAAGTTTGAGACATTATGTCATTCATTTGTATCACCTTATGTCGCTGTTGCTCGTTTAGCACCACCCAGGGTACACGTGCAGGGCAATCAATAGGTAAGATCCTGCGGACGTGAGCAACGGTGATTTTATTCGAGTCAGGATTTTCATCTAGTCAATCGTGCAAAGTCTGCAGTTCATTACTCTTGTCCGACATCTTCTATTGAAGCAATCGCGAACGATCGCATCGCTGCTTGTTGCTGTTGTGGTTAATTCATTTTATGGGCTTGGGACGTTTTGGTCATCGTCCCCTTGTAGTTGGGTGTGTGTTGAATTTTTCTGATAACCTGTATTTATGTGAAGACTGTACTAATGTGTGTAGTTGTATTAGGGACAGGGACGAGGTAGGAGCCTCTGGACTTGAAATAAGGTGCTATCCCGGCATTTGTCTGGAGGGAGTGTGGATAAATCACACTCAGGATAGCCGCTGTCAGTGCCGGGATTCAAACTCTGATCTCCGGACTTGCTGCAGCTGCCCACGCGGTCGTGGCGCACGATTTAACGAGCACGGCTGCGCCGCGGATACTACTTGTTGCACAAGTTGGACGTTCTTTATGAGGTATCACCTGCGACTGTAGATTACACGGATATAGTGATAATACTTGGAATTACACCTGGCTTTAGACTCTTAAATTTTGCGTTCTCCTTATAGTCTGCATTGCAAAAATGAAGGCTGCAGACGCGAGAGTTATGGAAAGGCAACGACCTGCTTCTTTTATTTGGACCGTGGGTTGGCATAGCCCCTAACGACTTTTATCAGAATTCCTTTCTAGGCGGTATTTCAAGGAATCGTACGAATTTTTTTAAAGTAGTTTAAAAAATTAAATACATTCGGTTTGAAAATACATACATGTTCACCAACAATCTATTATTGCTTGTTTTATGATTTTGTCTTTGCAGTGTTCTGACATAATTATCATACTAATATATAACAAGAAGTTCCGTGACGAACTAAAGAGCCTACTTTTCTTAAAATTAAGATTCATGCCAATGATTAATCTACAGTATATGAACCTATCTAGAATGACAAAATTAATTTGGTAATATCGAAATCTCTAATTAGTTCGAAATATACCTGGTATAATGCAGTCTAATAGAGCACTACAGTTGGCAGCCCTGCTGACTGAATATATTCTTAGTTCCATCTGTTAAGGTATAGACTACAAAATTTGGTTGAAGTCCAATGGACGTTACATGCGGTTAGACATTGGATCTATCAGCACGCGTAAAAGCATGTTGGCAACAATGTCACGCGTGTGCTGGTCAGAAATAAACTGAAATATTATGATATCTTGTGCCAATTTTAGATGAAATCCATTTGTTAGTATAGAAGTTACATGTATTTTAAAATTGGACTTATCAGCAGGCATAGAATCATGTTGGCAGCACTGACTTATATTAATTACTCCAAGTTAATCTAGAATGTCAGGTGCTATACGTGTACTAAGTATACAGCTGTTGGCTTGCATACTTTCCGATATATTGATATTAGCGTAAGAAAATATAGACAGCGTTTATTAACAGTTGGCAGCCCTGATTGCTCTTAAGAATAATTATAGTCATATCTGTTATGTTACACATAGCACATACGAAATTTGGTTGAAATCCAACTGATAGTATAAAAGTTACATGTATTTAAAAATTGGTCCTATCAGCAGGCTTAGAATCATGTTGGTAGAACTGACGTGTATAAGTTACGCCAAATTAATCTAAAATGTCAGGTACTATATGTGTGCATAGTTTAAAACTGTCGGCTTGCATACTTTCTGATATATTAGTATTTGGATATAAAAAATAGAGAGAGCTATTATTAACAGTTGGGAGCCCTGGTGGCTCTTATGAATACGCTCAGTCATATCTGTTTATGTTCACATATTACATACAAAATTGGGTTGAAATCCAATTGATACTTTAGAAGTTATATGCATTTAAAAATGGACCTATCAAAAAGTTTAAAATTATTTTGGCAACACTGTCATGTATGGCCTCCTGGAAATTAAACTGAAATTGTATTATCTACATGTGTGCCAATTTTGGAATAGCTCCCATGCATACCTTCCAAGATATTCAACATGGAGCTCAAATTTCTAGTGCGTTTTTTCAGCAGTTGGTAGCACTGACATCATTTTCAAATATGGGCTTGAGATATTCCGGTATACATCTTTACTCATACTAAATTTGGTTTCGATTGCTGCAGCCGTTTAGGAGTTGATACGGGGGACACACACACACAGCCAGACAGACAGAAAGACATGCAGACAGACAGAAGGACGGACAGACAGACAGACACATATTTTCCCGGATCGATCTCATAAGTCTAATTTTTCCTCATTTTTGCAAAATGTGAAAAGTAAGCTAAAATGAGATGGTGTTTGTCTGTCTGTCTGTCGTCCTGTCTGTTACTCAATCACGCAAGAACCACTGGTCCAATTGAAATGAAATTTTGCATGGCTGGAGCTGATTTACCAGGTTTACATATAGGCTACTTTTGATTTCGATTGTTTGCACTATTTAAAAATGGCGACCATTTTAGTGACGTCACTACAGCCTTTGGTTTCAAAATTTCTTATTTCCATTTCCAATAAAATGAGAACGCTAAGAAATAGCAAACTTTTAAAGGCATACGCGTGCTTAAACATTTCATTTTCTATCCGAAAGGTCCTTATCACTTTTCGTGTATCTCCAACGGTTAGCGAGTAAAACCTAAATTTGTGCAATAAAACACAGTCAACACCGAGCGGTGCAGTCTATCTCTATATACTTGTATATAATAATAAAGTTTGCCTGTTTTTTTCTGAATTTCTACGGAAATTTGAGTTATTTACGTGTTTCAGACTGTTTCATGATGGATGCGCGCGAAAATATTTTTTTTGTCTGTCTGTTTGTTTGTTTGTTTGTCTGTGGACAACTTTGTTCCCTTATAACTCGAGAACGGCTGGGTGTATCAACGTAGAATTTGGTACAGATATCCATCAGAGGCACGAAACTAATCATTGATGTAACTCTTCTCCGTACATCTCATAAAAGGGGGCCCTTAAAATACATGCTGAAGTAGGCGTAGAAGGACGAGACAAAGCTCATTTTCAGCCCCTCAATGTGAGAGACAAAACTCCCAAAACCACTTTTCAAGGCCCTAAACCAACCGTTTTTGAGATATTCCCAGAAAACTAATTTCATTTAATAAACTAATGAACGAATGCAAGCCGGTAACCATTGCAACAGATTCTCAGAGGTCCATCTATTGCAATTCTTACATTAGTGTGAAAGTTTGCAAACGGCTAGAAGGTTATCACGGAACCAAATTAAGGTGTAAAATTCATGAATACGTATAATGCGCTTAAGGGGGTCAAGGGGTACCCTAGAATTTTTCACGCTATTTACACATGCGGGGGTGATACGGCAGGTCTATTATATGCCTATCCCTATATTATATTATTATTATTAGTATTATATTATGGCGTACAACGACGAGACAAAGCCCCTCGGTGCCAGAAACAAAACTCGGGGGCCCTAAAGGGTCCTCGAAAACTACATTATAAGGCCCTAAAACCAACAGTTTCTGAAATATTCCCAGAAAACTAATTTAATTTAATTTAACAAACTAATGAAGGAATGCAAATCGGTAACCATGACGACATTATCTCAAGGGGTGACATCCAACTTTCCATCTATTTCTGTAAGAAGCAATGTCACTCCATTTATTACATTTCGGTGAAAGTTTGCAAATGGCTATTAGGCTGGTTGGTTCCTTAGTTTAGGGGCTGCGACAACGCGGTCATGTAGCCCCGTGTACTTTGGGTGTGTGTAGAATATGTCTGATAACCGGTGTTAGTTGTGATGACTGTATTAGTGTGTGTATCTGTATTTTTAATTCAAGTAAGGACTGCAACTTTGAATTTTTCAAATATTTCCTACTTTTGCCGCCAAACGCCACCGCCAACGACTACTAGGCCTAGTTCAGAACTTAGCTACTAGACGCCACCGCAGTCGGCTCTTGGCAACGAACGTAGCAACCTAAGAGTGTTGTTTACATTCTTAACCTATACAATTTAGTTTTACACAGGTGTAATTAGTGGAAAGTTCTTTAACATGCCATAAATCTATGACATGGGACCGCCGGCTTTACTTCCCCTCCGAAGGAAGGCATACTGAGGGATTTTTAGCGCTCTTAAAAAATCCGACGGCTTCGGCCGGGTTTGAACCCGCTATCTTGGGCATAGAAGCTCAGCATGCTACCAACTACGCCACCGAGGCTATTAGGTTATCGCGGAACCAACTTAGACTGTATAATTCATCAATGCAATTAAGGGGGTCAAGGGGTAACCTAGAATTTTTTCACGCAATTTTCACGTGCGACATATAGTACAGAAGGTCTATTATATCTCCAAACAGCAACATTATTTTCAAAAACCTGAATTGAATCAGCATATTTTGCGGCCTTTAGGAATTTGGGCCAATTGAGGCTAAATAACCTGAATTTTCATGCACCACAAGCCTTTATAATTTATGAAAGGGGTCTTCCTGTGTATGGGGACCTAACACAACGAAGGGGGTCAGTTTTTATGTGACGTGTATTGCGTTTCGTATACAAGGCTTTCAATTCTATTTCACGTCAGGAAGTACACGTTAGGTGAATTTAGTTTGAGAGCACATTGTAACTCATCATTTTTTTTTTTTTTTGTAGACATATGGGTTCATCGTAAGGATGATTTTATTTGATACTGTGTGGTAGATATACCCATATTTGGATATCTGGGTGATATGTTGTAGACAATAGAATTGTCTGTCTGTCTTTCTATGTATTGTTATGTACGCCTGTACCTATAACTCGTGTTCGGATGCTTGGTGCATCGTAAAATTAGGTATGGTATCCATGAGAGTCAATACAGCAATCATTTATAAAATTCTTCACCGTACTTTTCATACAGTAGAAAGGTGGATATAGGGAAAAACTTCTCAAAATACATGCTAAAATAGGCGAAATATAAAAATTATCCTAGGAGGACGACCAAAGCATATGTTACGCTTCTCAATGTGAGACACAAAATTCGGGAGTCTATAAAGGGTCTCCGAAAGCCACATTTTAAGGCCCTTAAATTAACAGTGTGTGTGATATTCCCAGAAAACTAACTTCGTTCTGATAAACTTATGAAGGAATGAAAAACCGCTAACCATTGCAACATTAGCTCAATTGATAATGTCTGGTGTTAACACTGAACACCGTTCGAAGAACAGGTACTTCTGCTAGTTTATTATAAAAGGTACTGTACTTAAACATCTTTTACCTGACAGTTTATAAAATTGTCCTAAGTTGAGAAAAGTTTTCGTTGTATGTGCCTCCTCTCTCTCTCTCATCTTGCTGTTAGTATCCAGAGCGGAGTGCCGTCCCCGAAGCAGCCAAGATTACACTACTTTGAAGTACAGTCCAGTCAAAGACCAAGTTGACCTTGACTTACAACTAACATTCCACAGTTCTAAAAAATATTTTATATATTCGACTTTTCCCCCCATCAAAGGTTTCGGTACGGCGTATCCGTGCGTACCGTCACAAGTCTAGCCCTGCTATTAATTAATTTTTCCGTTCTGTACAAAATATCACTTGTACGAATCGAAGAGATGGCTGGTTGGTTCCTTAGTTTAGGGGCTGTGACAACGCGGTCATGTAGCCCCGTGTACTTTGGGTGTATGTAGAATCTGTCTGGTAACCGGTGTTAATTGTGATGGCTGTATTAGTGTGTGTTATCTGTTTTAATTCAAGTAAGGCCTGAACGGACAGGCACGCTAAGAAGAAGAAGAAGAAGAAGAAGGCCTGCAGACAATAATTTTCAAGGAGTTCCTACTTTTGCTACCAAATGCTACCATCCACGACAACTAGCTTGCGTAATTGGCTACTAGTTGGCATCGCAGTCAGCACCTGGCGGCGAACGTTGGAACTAATAGAGCGTTATCAATTCTAACCTACAAATTTTGGCTTCACACTAGTGTAGTTAGTGGAAGGTTCTTTTTCATGCTATAAATCTAAGACATGCGACCGCAGGCTTTACTTCCCCTCCGAAGGAAGGCATACTGAGGGATTTTTAAGGCTCTTAAAAAATCCGACGTCTTCGGCCGGGTTTGAACCCGCGACCTTGAGAATAGAAGCTCAGCATCCACCGAAGCCGCTAAGTCGAATAGAACAAGTACTTTTGATATTTAAACAAAATAACTCAGCTTTTACCCCATTAATAACACATTAACGCATTATTAATACAATGCAACAGCCCACATACCCCGCGGCGGCGCGCGTATTGCTTGTTGCACGGCCGACTGGATAGGATAGGATAGGAGCTGCGCTGTTTGTATTACTTCTTGGTTTGTGATGACTGCTAGCGCTCCTTTAGAGTCTGGTTTGTTACAACAGCTAGCGCTCCTTTAGAGTCTGGTTTGTTACAACAACCAGCTAACAAGCTCTTTGCATGTAAGAGGGTTGTAGAGGTTAGTCTGTGGCCCACTTTCTCCGTGTCTTGAAATCAGCTGTTTGGTGTGTTTTAGATTATTTACCTTAGGATCATTACGCGGTCACTTCGGTTTCGTCATGACAGTTCATAACTTGTATGTTTTCGATCGCTATGGAACATTATTGTATTACTCTGAATGGAATAGGCTGAAACAGTCTGGAATCACGCGGGAAGAGGTATGGATACTCGAGTTTTATCACTTTTAAGTTGTATCGTTTAGGCCTAAATATCAGATGATTTTCTTAACTTTTCTGTTCACAGGAAGCAAAGCTTATGTATGGGATGCTGTACTCGCTGAAATCTTTTGTAGGGAAGATATCACCACTTGATACAAAAGAAGGATTTTTATATTACAAGACTAGTAAATATGCTTTAAATTATTTTGAGACACCTTCCGGATTGAAGTTTATATTGAATACTGATACAAGTGCTCAGAATGCCAGGGAATTATTACAACAGATATATAGCCAGATTTATGTTGAGTACGTTGTAAAGAATCCAGCATGTAACTTGAAAGAACCTATCAAAAGTGAACTTTTCAAGACAAAACTTGATGCCTTAATCAAACAGTCCCCAGTGTTTGCATCGAGAACTGCATAATTCTGTTGCATAGGAATAGTCTTCTAAAAATGCAGAGCATGAATATGATAGGCCTACTGCCAGTGAGAGTAGTAGCCTAATGTTGCCATTATAAAATGCCCTCTTTGTGGCAGTTAGATGTATTAGGGATGGTGTTCCTCAGACTATATTGCAATACCTGTGATCTGAAGGCATAATGAATAAAGTAAGTTGTGGCAACTGAATATGTTCTGTGTGGCAATTATAAGGGTAATTTAGGAAGCTAATCTGATGTCTCACATGTCCATTAGGCCTACACTATGAAAAATAGTAGCCATCCCCTTCTCTACAATAGTGCTTTTGAGTAACCCTTTGAATAATGGCAGGAGTCAGCACACTTTCTTATTCTATTCATTATGCTATACGCTGCCGAAGTCAACGTCACTTCCGCTCCGTTGCTAAGCAACTGGAGCAATACAACATGGCTCGCTTGTAGCTTGCGTCGTCTTTAAGCCGTCATTATTTCCTATTTGTATCGTATAAAACTGTATATGCATGGATGTCCAGAGGCAAGAAAGCATAGAAAAGTATATTTTCCACAGTAATTTAACATAGTTGTCCAGTAAAGTTGTAAAATATTGCGTACGAGATGCACATTAAGTCTTAGAACATAAGTCGTAGAGATGTGGCCTACGATATTTACCTTAAATTAAGTGAAAACATGAAAATATAACATTTCTGGATATTGTGAATCACGTCCCGTATGAATGACCAATACTACGGAAAATAAAGTACCGTAGGCCCTACCAGTAAGTGACGAATAAAATGAATTTAAGGTCTATCAATGCATAGGTTTAAAATATTTGGATGAGAGTTTAGGCCAAATCTCATCAACAGCTATAGAAGAAACAAAGACTGCATTTCAATACAATTTGTGTGTTTACCACAACGCCGCGTTTGTCTGAAAACGAATCAAATTAACAAAGCCTAACCTGTGTGCTCACATAACAGGTTAGAGAAGCCTACAATTAAGGCCTATCGTCCTACCTCATTCTAAATAATGGGGCACTTTTCCTATCCTAGCTCTAAATATAATCACAACAAGACTTGCCACTCCATCACTTCAGAAATAAGCAGTGTTCATTGGCTTGAATAATGGCACTATACGGTACTGTAAATTTGTTGCAGGGTGTAGGCCTAGGCTACTGGTAGGCCTACATGATAATTGTTTTCTGAAAGTGCAAAAATTAAAAATTTAGGCATAAATTTTCAGTCTGGGATAGGCCTAATTGTTATTTGGAAACACAATTCACTGCTTAAATAAATTAAGTGAAGAATCACCACTCAGAAATGTTGTAGGATCAAATTTATTGGTGTTAGTGAATCAGCTGTAAGGTTATGTAGGTTGTCGTTTATAATACTTATAGTACAAACCATATTTAATTACAACTACACTCCCCACATGAACCAAAAACCCCTTTATGTGACATATATGTCCTAAATATGTCTCTATATTAGATATACTCTATCCACTAAATGATAAATATTTATAATTTGTAGTACCCGCCATGCAATTCTTGCCTCAGGAGTGAGGCCAACTTTATTCATACTATCTCGCAACATTCTCGTACTTTATCCATAAAATTTCACTTCTATTTTGTAGCTCCAACACTGTAGATGATCTTCACGGGAGGCGTTTGCCTTATTTCACGCTTATTACACATTTTTATCCACAAAGTTCAAGACGCTGCGCAGCGTTAATGCAGCTTCCTATGTATAAAAAACCTAGCAACCAGTTGTTTGGGTCCAATGTGGCTGCACCCACGCGGTTGCTAGGCGCGTCACTTCGGCAGCGTATTAAGGTTTAGGATGTTTCAATCATCACAAGGCTGTCAAACTTCATACAATGAAAAATATTAGTTTGTGTACACATAATTGAATTAGAAGTAGGCTTAATATTTATTATTGCACCTTCAGCCATTTTATATGAAATTCATCTATCAAAACCACTCTTTTCATGCACTTCATGTTCAAATTTATTTTGAGAAACTATCAATAATAAAATAACTTTTAGAAGCCATTATCATGCATACGCTTAAACTCACTGGGTCTTCCTTGGAGGAATTGTGCAATGATAATGGCCTCTCTGTAACCTACTCTTAGGCTACCATTAAACTTTCTTTCAACATAGTCTATGCAGCCTTTTGTAAATTTGACTTCTTGGAAATTCTCTTGAATTTGAAAATTTATAGAAATTCTTTTGGAGTTTGAAACCCAACATGAAAGGATATAGGTTAGGCCATAGCTAGGTTTTGTATCAAGTAGGCTAATTGCATGCCAGAGATGGTAACACATTGTAAGATACTGTAATGGAATGTGATATTGTAGAATTAAATGAGGTTGTTAGTATTCTAGAGCTAAAAATGCATTGTTCAATTATGGTATGGTTCACCCAGTCATTGTTAACAATTAATTTTGAGGTCCTCGAATGTATTCTCCAAGTCAAGTTACTCATTGATGGTATTATCATACTTCATTGTTATTCTCTAGTATTTGCCTGTTCAGGGGATCAAAATGGAAAATGTATGCTTGTCCTGGTGTTCTTACTCATGAGAATTTTGCTAACTTTAATCAAAGGAATTCATAACACCGTACGTAACTTATGGAATTATAAACCGGCTTCTACAAAAACAATCTATTTCTTCTATCATTCCTTGGTATGATCATTATCTGGCATATTAGTTTATAAGAGGAAGGAAGCTTCTAGTTTCACATGACAGTTAATCCTGCAATATAAGCTATGGTGCTTCTTTTATTTTTTTACATTTCACCTTAAAAATCTCACATGCATTGACCAGGAATTAATAAATTAATAATGCAGCCAATGGCCAGTTAGATACCTAATCAATCAAGTCATTTCACATCAGAATTGAGTCGATAATACCCATCGCGTGATATCTCTCCAAGAATTTCCCATACGTACGACAAATACAGTCCGCGCATGGCTCATGAAAACCTTAGCCTCCAATAATAAAAAGCCTGCCCAATAGGCTCTGGGAGCTGCCCCCCCCTGCAGATGCTATGTTTGCCACTAGAGGTGCTGCATTCCCCGCTACATGACAGTTGGCGGTATATATACACATTGTGTACGCACGAATCAAATTATGTTACTGAAATAAGGCCATTGTATTACGATGGTATACTGATGCATGCCGTTTTGTAAACAAGGCTCTAGAAATAATGTTCCTGGAACTAGTTTTCATGAATTTCCTTGTCGAGAGCCAAGTAAAAAATTATATGTAGCTTAAACTGACTATGCAACCGAAAACTAGGTGATCTTGTATTATTGCTCCAGTTCTAATGATGATGAACATCTCCAGACCACCTCATCGTGTAGTGGCTAGCATTCTTGGCCGTCGTCCCCAGAGATCCATGCTCGAATCCAGGCTCTGCCAAGAAAGTTAATTCTGGTCTGAGGGCTGGAACGGGGTACACTCAGCTTCATGAGGTAAAACTGAGAAGAGGTCGGTTATATTCCCATCTCGTCCTTCTTGGAAATGGTTTTCTGTGGTTTTCCACTTCTACTCCAGGCAAATGCCGGGATGGTTCCTAACTTAGGTCACCTTCCAAATCATCACCGGAATTACAAATACACACGCCATATTGACTCAGGGTAGCAGAAACGGGGCTAAATGACCAACTTTTTATGACGAGAGCTGAAATGGCCTATATTAGAGGGTATTTGGAACGAGGTCGAGTCTGCCTCGTTGCGTAGTGGGTAGCATTTATGGCTGACACTACGGAGGCCCGAGTTGGATTCCTGGTTCTGAGGGCTGGAACGGGGTACATTCAGCCTCATGAGGCAAACCTGAGAAGAGGCGAGTTCGATTCCTACCTTGGCTATTCTGGAAGTGGTTTTCCGTGGTTTCCCACTTCTACTCCAGGCAAATTCCAGGATGGAACCTAATTTAAGGCCACGGCCGCTTCCTACCCAACTGTTACCTCAATTACAAATAAACACACTATTACAGACGTTACAGTGACACAGGTTAAAGACAAATTCTATACACACCCTAGAACACGGGGCTACATGATCACAGTGTTGAAACGCCCCTAAAGAAACAACAATAACAACGAGCTGAAGACCATAGCCTACCTATATTATGTGAAGAGTTCTTGATAAAATTAGTAGTATGGTATCCAGAGTTAGTTATTGTTTTTTTAAGGGACGGAACAGGGAGGTCAACTGCCCCTCGGTATCCAGAGTCCATCTCCAGTAATGTTACCAATAAAATTCAAAGATAGAGGTGGTCTCCCGTATCGTAAGCCAGGTTTCGTTTGGCTGGAAGAAGCAACGGACGAAATGATATCTGTTACGCTGAGCAGTCCAGGAATTGCACAAACATTAATTATAATTCTGTTGCCACATGTTGCTAAAAATCATATTCTACAGTGTGGAGTGAGTGATCATTCTGAGAAACTCAGCAGGATAAAATTGCTTAAGTTTCTGTGCCCCTCTGTCGCCAACTACATCAATGACATGAGACTACGTGTTGAAAAGAAAAACAAATTATGAGAAAAGTCGTTCCTTTTCACTAAAACTATGGCACGCCGGTAAAAATATTCAGTGCAACCATCTACAGTACCGTACCTTACCGTACTCTTGTACATACCAGACAGTTGTGCATGCTGTCTAAGAAGCAAAATCCACAGTTGAAACGAACTCCTACTACTGAAAGATGAACATCTCTTATATTTTACTTCATTCTACTCAACAATGTGTATTGAAGTACTGTATTATAGTGTACTGGCGGACCTGTGCGAGAACTCTCGCATGTGTATAGACCACCCGCCCGGCGCTACTGCTATGCAGGCTGGATGCGAAACAGTTCTGCCAGGGGATATCGTCTTGTTTATTTGTTTAAACACACTTTTTAAACAAAGAAATATATTTCCATTGACTTTTCAAGAAATGCAAGATTTTTCTTGTACCAGTACTATTGAGACGATTTGGAAGATTTTGGTACAAACCACACCTTCTAACTCCTTCTGGTTTAGGAGCTTGAGTTTATATACACCTTAGCATATTATATAATAAGATAGGTACATTATTGCTGGTTTTAGCTTGCGGTAGCAATGCTACTACAGTCGAACTTGGATAACTTGAAGTTTTTCTCCGGTCTTTTGAATTTCCTATACTGACAATGATGCAAAAAAATCGTGGATAACTCGGAAGTTTTGGTTCCGGAAGTTATAAAGATTTGTTTGGCTGAAACATGTTTTGTCAGTTTCAGGCTTAGTCCCAGTTTGATTTTCCGTTCCACTCAAGGTCAGTAAGCGCATCTCTCTTTCTCTC
This sequence comes from Meconema thalassinum, assembly GCA_946902985.2. Lineage (NCBI taxonomy): Eukaryota > Metazoa > Arthropoda > Insecta > Orthoptera > Tettigoniidae > Meconema > Meconema thalassinum. The sequence goes on along the minus strand of OX336388.2, from coordinate 1,756,471,208 downwards.
TCGCTTTGTGGCTTTCCCCCCTCTTGTTTCGGCAACGCCTCGGAAGGGAAGCAGACTTCGTAGGTCAATTTCGGTGTTCGTGGACGATCTGCGAAGTTTGGATAGCGTTTCTTCCCCCCTCCCCTGCTTCGTCAGTGTGCAGCAAATCTTCGAGCCGGTAGCATTGTGTCTTAACAGGCAAGTGAGCGTTTGGTTACAATCACAGCAAGTGAGCCGAATTTAAGTGCAAATTTCTTTGTTTATAGGTTACCATGTCTCTTTCCGAACCAAGTTGCTCAACATCGGGCTCGAAGCTGAAGACACTGACGCTAACTGAGAAGATTAAAGTCATTAAAAAGCATCAAATAAAAGAATTTGATGTTTTAAAGGGTCTTTTTCCATTATTATACACCCTACCCCCTCCCAAACAACCATTTTGGATAACTCGACTTCTTTTTCCGGTCCCTTGAGCTTCGAGTTATCCAAGTTAGACTGTACATCATAACGAATAGAATAAGAAGTGATAACACTGGCCTAGTACGCCTGGTCCGCCGCAGCGCAGCGCTGGCTCCGATCTGTGATGTAAGTTAGCATTGGCGCTTACGAGACTTAAAACCTTGCGACCTGTTTTACACGTTAAAACACCGCAAGATATCCTCATAGGCGCTAATAAGTTTGACATCTCCACTTACTTTACTGTGCACAATTATAATTTAGTAAGTCGTCTCTTGTAATAGTCCAGTTTCGACAATAAGCGAAGACAAAGATCAAGTTCAAAATGCAATTAGTTTTTCCAGCTATCGGTAAATTTTAAAAAAGAACGGAACAATTAACCTCGCAATCAGAAAGGATTTCTTCACATTGTTACACATTTTACATTCCCTTAACAGACTTGCAACACAGAAAAAAAAAGCCGTACGAACGCAACTTTCAACTTTACCGTAGATTACTATAAAATTCAATAATAACCATTAATTTCACTCCACAAACACCAAAATCAGTAAACTACCATCATTTCAGAAGAACTTAACATTAAACAGACATAGAAGGCATAGTCATGACCCCTTCATAGAGTAGGCTATTGTCTAAAACTGATCACGCCTCCTTCAGCATTACGGTACATATATGTTTTTTAACTCATTGTCTTTTTATTCTAATCCCTTTCTTCACAGAAGTAGTCTTTAATGGCATGAAGACCATTTTTATTTATACCATACTGGACAGATACTTAGGCAAATTAGGATTATATGTGGAACAGAATAGTCTTTCAATCGCCAGTTGGTTCTTGGGAGAAGTAATACTTCCTTCCCTTCTATCACAAATTTGTCAAATTTAACAATTAAATCTTATGAAAAGTGAGCATCACAGATGCAGGACTTTTCAGTAAGTTCCCTATCCTTCCCTGATATGGCCCCTTTGCACTTGATAAAACGTTCCTAATCTTTAGGAGGTTTGAAAAACCGTCTGACCTCTTTACAGTCCCCATAGCTAGATCTGCATCCTGGTACAAAAGAGCAAGGCATCTTCACTAATCACATTAAGCACTCATGAAAATGTAAGGGCTAAACTGCTGTTTACTTACATTAAATAACAATAAAATTAACACACGAAGATAACGTCAACACACGACAAGAAATTAAATTCCATTTCAGTCAATGCTTCCTACAATAGCATTTCAGGTATTAATACTATGAAGTAATAGTGTAAGCACTTGTATATCAATAAACGTTTGCACAGAACAACACCAAAACACTCCGACCAATTAAATACTTAATATATCGCACATAAACACACAAACATTAGTGGAAATCAACAATCTCAAATCGACTGTAGCGCTGCGTAGCGGCGAGTGCCAACCCGATCCGTATTCATTACATGCTATTTAGGGAGAAGAGATCACACTTTATATTCTATTCGTTATGCTGTACATGATAATGCTAGGTGGTAACTCGGCGCTGCAGTGGTCAATACACACACTGTTAGGAGGACAGTGTTAATGCAGAGAATGCCACGATTGAGTGGGCTTTATATTATTGGAGGCTAAGTGAAAACGTACAGTCCTACAACACTTGTGACGGAAACCATGCATTGCATATCTGGTAACAAGGTGTCTGAGCTGATAGTTTGCTTCTTTCCAGTCCGTCATTATTATGGCATCCATGGTGCAAAATTCCATCCAAATATTTTGTTCTTTGCTATGCGTTTTCTGACTACCTACCTCTTTGCAGGCCGGTGTGGGCCAAGTAGCATTTTCAAACGTAAATCTTCTAATAGCATTGTTTCTCTAGATAGTTTTTAGACAAGCCTCGACAGTGTGTATTTAGAGAGTCAGAGTGTTCGCTTGAGGAATGTTGCTTTCACCATTTCAATGTTTTTTAAGTTGCCTGTTGAAAGGAATCGCCAAAATATTTCAATCCCGTAGGTGATTATGGGCATAATTTTGGCCTTGAATAGTTTCATACATGGTGTCCACAGGCAGGAAAAGTCAGGAATTTTGTTTTTGGTCAGGAAAAGTAAGGAAAAAGTGTAAAAAAAATGGCGTGAGTCAGGAAAAAATGGCGAAAAGTAATAGAAAGTCTGGAATTTTATATTAAAAATACAGTATTTTGTGTTTTACAGACATATTTTGATGTTACTAGTTCAACTAATCTCTGAAGGTAAAAAGCAAATAACTCACTGGACATTATGGTAAGTTTCCATTTTTACAGTACATCATAGTAATATCCTCTTTTACCTATTTTTTGTACGCTTTTTTGGTGTTGGCGTAGGGATGTTGCAACCCCATCACTATAGTTATGTTATTAAGTACTTTGATTTATGTATTGTTGTTTGAGTCTTCAGTCTTTTGACTGGTTTGATGCAGCTTTCCATGCCTCCCTGTCCTGAGCTAATTGTTTCATCTCTACATAGCTACCACACCCTACATCCGAGGCAATCTGTTTAACATACTCTAACCTTGGTCTTCCCCTACAGTTCTTGTCCTCGACCCTTCCTTCCATAACTAAGCTTGCTATTCCTGGGTGTCTTAGTATGTGTCCTACCAACCTATCTCTTCTCTTCTTTTCGGAGTGAAATGCCATGTCCTGTGGTTCGGATTCCACGTAAAAAGGAGGTCCCGTGGCTCATGATCTCAAGATTAACTGTCACGTTAAACTACAAGCTTCCTTCCTTCATCTCTTCATTAGCAGTCTCCAGAAACATCTCTCCTCTCCCACTCGTCCTAATACCTCTTCGTTTGTAACCCTATCTACCCATCTGATCTTCATCATTCTCCTGTAACACCACATTTCAAACGCTTCAATTCTCCTCTTTTCTGCTGCACCAATAGTCCAAGTTTCACTTCCATAGAGTGCCACGCTCCAGACAAAGGTTTTCAAAAATGTCTTCCTAATACCTAAATCTATATTCGATGTCAACAGATTCCTTTTCTGTAGAAATGTTTTCCTTGTGTGAGCCAACCTACTTTTTATATCCTCTTTGCTTCGTCCATCACTGGTTATTTTGCTTCCTAAGTAACAGAAGTCTCCTACTTCCTTTAGTTTTTCCCCTGCCAATTTGATGTTCATGGAGGTTTCTTATTTATTTCGGCTGCATTCCGATATTTTTACATTTATTAATTTTCATCATGAATTCTTTCCTGAAGACGGAGTCCTTACCATTAAAAAACGTATTCAAATCCTCTGGTGTGTCGGCCAAGATGACGATGTCATTAGCAAATCTCAGAGTTGAAATTATTTCTCCTTGAATCTTCACTCCCACTTTAAATTTTTCTCCAATTTCCTTCATTGCTTGTTCAATGTAAAGATTGAAAAGTATGGGTGATAAGTGGCAGTCTTGCCTTACGCCTTTCTGAATACCAGCTTCTCTCTCATGTTCTTCAGCTCGAATGACTGCTATCTGGTTACTGTGTAGATTGTAGATCACCCTCCTATCCCTGTACGTTATTCCAATCGTTTTCAAAATGTCAAACAAATTAGCTCAATCAACGTTATCAAAAGCCTTTTCTAAGTCTACAAATGCCATGAACGTTCTCTTATCCTTCCTTATTCTACCTTCCAAAATCAGCCTAAGACTTAGTACAGCTTCCCTTGTTCCTACGTTTCTCCTGAAACCAAACTGGTCTTCACCCAACTCCGTTTCTATCTGGCTTACTATCCTCTTGTAAATTATTCTAGACAGGGTCTTTGAAGCATGAGTAATCAAGCTGATTGTACGGTAATCTTCACATCGGTCAGCTCCTACTTTCTTCGGTATCAGGATGATAACATTCTTCTTGAAATCGGAGGGTACCTCACCTGCCTCATAAATCCTACAAACCAAGTGAAATAACCTGATCAGACCATCATCACCTATGCAGCGTAGCAACTCAATCGGTATATCATCTATGCCTGGTCCTTTGTTCCTGCTTAAGTCTTCCAATGCTCTGTCAAATTTTGATCTTAATATTAAATCTCCGTAGCTTAGCGGTCAGCATGGTTAGCTGCCGCCCCGGAGGTCCTGGGTTCGATTCCCGACTCTGCCACGAAATTTGAAATGAGGACTGGAACGGGGTCTACTCAGCTTCGGGTGGCCCAAATGAGTAGAGGGAGTTCGATTCCCACCTCAGCCATCCTCGAAGCGGTTTTCCGTGGTTTCCCACTTCGTTTTCAGGCAAATGCCGGGATGGTAGCTACTGTAAGGCCATGGCCGCCTCCTTGTCTATCCATCCCAATCTTCCCCTCCTTCCCATCCCTCATAAGGCCCCTGTTCGCTTTGCAGGTGAGGCCGCCTCGGCGAGGTGCTGATCACACCTCCTCAGTTGTATCCACTCCCACCGGATGTTCCCAGCTCTAGGACACTGCCCGTAGAGGCGATAGGGGTGAGTTCCCTCGCTGAGTCCGTGGGTTCCACCAACCTGGTGGGTAAACTCGATTTAAAAAAAACTCCGTCTTATCCTCATCAATTTCCTGTTGCCTTTCCATTACATATTCTCAATATTATGATCATTATTGGCTATATTTTCAGTTTAGGAATCTTATATTCTGTGCAAATAATACAGGGAGGGTCTACTCTGTAGAACGGAACCTCGTAGGCACCGTGTGACGGCCAGGCCACTGTGTCTAGTCGCCTGTTTAGCAAGGCACTGGAGCTAGCAGCAGCATAGCGCCCAACTAGTTCAACACATTTACACTCAATTTTAGTGCTAAAAACAAATGTGCCATTTATTGGCAAGAATGCTAGTAGTTCAGGGAGTGCTTATATCCACCGCTAGGTAGCGGAAACTTACTTTGTGTGTTCCATGTTACTATCTCGCGAAGTTTGACCGCAGTGCGAGACGTGCTTGTATAAGCTCCTTATATAAACTCAATATACAATTAACCACCAAGTCACCAGAACTAACAGGTTATGGGCCCAGTTGACGTATAAACAGTGCAAGCGAAAGAAGACTACTTCGAATTGCATCCTTGGTTAAATGAGAGTGAAAACGGCAAGCCTAACAAGCTATGCGGTACGCCAGAAACGAGGTTAGTAAAAATCGAATGTGGGAAGACTTGTTATGTGAAATTGTTGGTTGTTGATAGATGACATCAGTGGCGTAGCCAGAGGGGCCGGGCCCCCTCCAAATTAAATCCAGAAATTGGGGTGGGCATAAGCCTTCGTATTTTCTTACGGCTCGAACAAATTTAGAACCTACAACGAAATGTTAAATACAGTAAAGGCGTTGACAAAGAATGTACTAACAATCTCTGCACGGGCAGTCATCTTTTCCGTATCTGCACTGCTTCGAGGAACTGAAATAACCGGGTAGCAATTAGGATTGTGACTTGGGGGGGGATTTTCCAAGAACAGTGGGTGCCTCAGTACTGGGGATACAACCAGGTGATGATAAATAATTTTCTCTGCACCAGGACGCTTTGCTCACTGATGGAATGTAAAGTTATTCGATTTTTTTTAAAGGTTCGTATTTATTTTTTATTTTTATTTAATGGGTGTTACAGTTTTGTCTGAATAATAATAATAATTAAAACAAGAATGAGGTCCACGGCGACAGTTAGGCTTACCTTAAAATAGCACTGTATAAAATAGAAAGAAGGAAGGAAGATTTTAGTTTTACGTGACCGTTAATCATGCGATCATGAGCCATGGGACCTCCTTTTTATGTGGAATCTGAACCACAGGACATGGCATTTCACTTCGAAAATTTCACATACATTGACCGAGAATCGAACCCGGTCCACCATGGTGAGAGGCCAACAGCTTGATGTATAATACTGTATACCTAAATGATTTGCAACGTACCTTCTTTGTTTGAGGCCTTTATGAGTGTCCCTTCTTCCTGTTATCTACTCCTGATGTTGTTGTTTTTTTACATATTCATTCAATTGACTAAAAACATTTCTAGTAAATAAACCATTTAAAAAACACTAAGACAGTGCGGTATTAATGTAAAGAACATTCTGAACTGAAACGTGTGAATATGCCATAATAGTAGTATTCTGATAACTGATGATTGAAAATCTGAGCGACAGAGACAAATATAAACACTTACACAGCTGTGAGCTGCCTCAAAACAAAGCAATGAAGGGCGGAATTCAGACAGACATGAACAGACTGAAGATTTTTGTCCTAAGCTAAAAGTGAACCCTCAAGTACTTATAATCAGAACAAGTAGTTCCGTGAAGAACTACAGTATATAGCCTCTTTTCATTTATCCTATTGGTCTTCTTTATTAAAAAATTCTCCTGCCTATGAAAAGAAATGCCATGTTATTGTTCTGTATGTAGGCCATAGAGCTATGCACCATTAGCTGAAGATTATTGTGTAGGTTTATTATTCATACAACCGAAGTGGTAGCTACGCTCGCTAATGCGCATCGTTAGGTCTTGGGGCCAAGCTCTCTGCTGATTCTGTAGACGCGTGGGTTCGAGCCCCACCGTCGGCCGTCCTTGAAATGGTTTTGCGTGGCTTCCCCATTTTCAACACCAGGCAAATGCTAGGGCGGTAGCTTCTGACAGGCCACGGCCGCTTCCTTCCACATCCTTGGCCAGTTTCTTTCATCTTCATCTATTCCATCTCTTATCCGGACGCGCAGGACGCCCACGGGTGTCGACTAGAAAGACCTGCACTCGGCCTCTCAGGAGGTCACACAAAATAAATATTCAAACGTTCACTTCGATCGCATAATTAGGACACAAGAAATAAAAACTCAATTTTGAAATTTCACATGACCGCCATCTTGGGGTTATGAAATAATTGATTAGATGCCAGTAGATTTTGCATGAACATTTACCATACCAAGTTTCACTGTGCTTGGATAATTAAATCGCGAATCAATTCCATTTAAATGTTGTAACTTCGCTTGGCCACCATGTTGGTATTGTGCCCACCAGGTTATTGAAAGTCCAATAGGTGAATTTATATTAATAGCCCCTATCAGCATACAAAATTTAAGTTTGATTGCTGCAGTAGATTCGTAGATATTGAGAACCGTCTAAATATTTTGGATGCTCACCATGTTGGTTTGCTATATAATGTAGGCCATACAGTTATGCACCATTAGATGAAAATTATTGCGTAAGTTCATTATTCAAACTTTCACTTCGATCGCATGATTAAGATACAAGAAATAAAAACTTAATTTCAAAATTTCACACAGCCGCCATCTTGAAGTTATGTAAACAATTTAACTAAATTAGATGACAGTAGATTAGAATTTGTATAGACATTTACCGTTTCAAGTTTCACTACGGTCGATGGTTAAATCGCGTGAAATATCCGTTGAAATATTTCAAATTCACTTGACCGCCATGTTCGGTTTGTACTTAACAAATTTTATAGAATCGTATAGGTAAACTTGTAGTAGTACCCTTTACCTCTGTACAAAATTTCAGGGTGATATCTGTTACCGTTGCAGAGATATCGAATGCCGGTGAAATATTTCGCATGGCCCGCATGTTGAATTGGTGAAACGTATCAAAATTTGAAAGTCACTGTCGAGGTTGGACGAGGTAGTAGTATGTGCTTAAAGAGTTTCATTGAGATCGCTCCGGCCGTTGAGATTTAATTGGGGTGGGGGGTGGCAACCACACACACACATGGACAAAATGTGATCTCATAAATGAAAATAGGCTAAAATATATGAACTCCTGCAGTATTAAATGAGGACCTAATGGGCCCCCTCCAAACTAAAATCCTGGCTACGCTACTGGATGACGTATATCAACCCGCAAGAGATTGGTGAACTTTGAGATGCCACGCAGATCTAAATTAAATCTATGCAAATTTTCATATTCAAATCCACACGAACGACGCAACCGTTATATCTAATCAATTATAGCAGACGACTTCCGCGCCATTTAAGTGACCGTAAGTTCGATAATCGAAAGTGACGCTTGACATATTGAACAGAAATCGATTCTACTAGACGACGCTCACGACCACGAGATATCGAGTGACACGGACTTTAGAAGACCTGGTACTTCCAAGTGACTATTGTGATTTTCTGAGCAAGAGGCACCATGGCAATGCCTGACGAATATAAAATCCCCAAATTATCATCAGACAATTACCACGTGTGGTCAATCCGTGCGAGAGCAGCACTGGTGCAGAAGGGATGCTCGGAAGCCATTGACTCTGAATTTGGCACAGCTCCTTTGACAAATGAGCAGAACAAGGCCAACAACAAGTCACTAACGTTTGTTTCTTGTGCTCGATGCCAACTACCTAGATGACATTGGAGTGTGTACTAGAGCGCAGGAGCATGGGAAATGCTGAGGGACATGAACTCAGTACCACAGTCTACTGCACATAATTCAGCTGATGAGAGACTTCTTCAACATCACTATGAAGAAAGGTGAGGAGATGAGGAGCTGCTTTGGGCGGCTGATGGAGATCCACAGGAGACTGACAAGTGCAGGCCATGGATTCAGTGACCGAGAGGTTGCGTTGGTGATGCTGATGGGTCTTCCTGAAACATATGGACCGCTAATCTTCAACCTTGAACAAGATGAAGAGGACCTCACGACGATGAGAGTCAAGTCAAGGTTGCTTATTGAAGAAAAGAGGAAGATCTGTCGTGATGAAGAAAGAGGAAGTGGTGATGATGAACCAAAGGCACTGATCACGAAGCAGCATAATAAACCTAGTTGGAAACACAACAATGCGAGATCACCTGAGCAGGATGAAGTTCCCAAACAAGACAGGAAAAGAGCAGACCCAAATAAAGTTAGTGACAGCTGCCTCCGACCTGTGAAGTGCTTCTGTTGTGGAAAGCTTGGTCACATTGCAAGGAACTGCCCTGAAGATAATAGAGAATCGAAGAGCCAGCAGCCGAAACTACAAGCAAAGAGAGCATTCCATAGGGCAATGTGTGCGAAGGTGGGTGACATCATGTTTTATCTGTTTGGTATTTTGACAGTGGAGCTAATGACCACACAACATCATCGAGAGAAAAGATGGGCAACTTCAAACCAAGTGAAACAAGGGTCGAGGTGGCCAATATGGAAACCATCAAAGTCAGTGGAACTGGACGAGTTGAAATCAAACTAGATCAGACGGACATAGATTTGTTTCTCACCTTAGATGATGATCTTCATGTTCCGGACCTGGGCGGTAACTTGCTTTCCGTGGGAAGAATTGAAGAGACTGGCTATACTGTCAACTTTGGTGATAATAATATTGTATGGCCTCAAATGCCGGGTGCAAGCTTTGATTTGACACCTAGAGGGCATGGCCACTGTAGCAGATAAGGATGGAGAAGTCGTCCTTACAACAAAGCGAAGTGGAAGACTATGCTGTGGACGAGTTTACCCCATCGACGAGACTGGCTATAGCCAACTCTGACAACTTATGGCATAGATGACTAGGGCACCTTCATCACAAGTCCGTAAAGAAGTTGGACATAGATGAGAGAATGCAGGAGAATAGTGACACTTTTCTTGGAAAGTTGTGACGCAAAGCATTTCCAACCGACGATGTGACCAGAGCCACTGCTCCACTCCAGCTGATCCATTCTGATGTAGGCAAGATCACACCGACTTCTAAAGGGGGATCCAAGTACTTTGTGACTTTTGTAGATGACCACACACGACATACTCCTGTGTATCCCACGAGGAAGAAGAATGAGATACTTGGTAAATTTGATGAGTATAGGCTTGAAGCTGAGAATCTTCATGGAACAAGGGTCAAGATCCTACGCAGTGATAATGGAGGAGATACCTGAGCAGGGAATTTGACAGTTACCTGGTGAATCATGGTATCCAACGACAGCTGACTGTCCCAGACATGCCTCAGCAAAATGGTGTTGCTGAAAGAATGAACGAGACGCTGCTTGACATGACAAGATGCCTGTTGATTGAGTCAGGGATCACGAAGTCTCTTTGGGCTGATGTGCTACATACTGCTTGTCACATCAGGAACAAGTGTCCATCCAGCGCAATAGATGGCCAAATACCTGAGAGACTCTCGCTTGGAAAGAACGTACAGTTGGACCACCTTCAGGTGTATGTTTTTAAGACATGGAGTGTAGAACCCGAACGACGAAGAAGCAAGCTGGACCCAAAGGCGATTGAATGTATCTTGATAGGATACCCCAATGGTGTTAAAGGATACAAACTGTGGGACATGAAGACAGACCGCATCTTTGCAAGCCGCAATGTCATATTTGATGAAAACTATTTCCCCTGCAAAACTAAAGCAAGTGAACCCGGTGGCAACTTTGTAGCAAAGATGTTTAGTGATAACCTCACCATTGAACTTGGAATTCAACGATGAACTTGGTGAGATGCACGAAGAAGGGATACAAGCAAATGACAACAGGAGAAACAATGATGAAAATGTTTCACCTTCCGAGAGAGAAGTGCCAAGACCGGCCAGACAAGACATTGCTTGCGTGCGTGGTTGTTCTGAAATTAGACAAGTGCCCAGGAGATCAGAACGACTGGCAGTAAAGCAAGGTGGCCAACAACAGTTCAAGTGCCTCACTTGTAACCTAGGCAATAGCATGATGCATCAGATGACCCAATCACAATGGAAGAAGCGCTAAACTCATGTGCCAGGCCGCCATGATTAATGAACTGGACAACATGGAGAGAAATCAGACATGGACGGTAGTTTCGAGACCAGCTGACAGACGAGTAGTGAAGTGCAAGTGGGTGTTCCGGAAGAAGTTTGACAAGGATGGCACACTCGAACGCTACAAGGCAAGACTGGTGGCTTGTGGGTATTCACAAGTTGAAGGTATCGACTTCAAAGAAACATTCTCACCCGTGGTGAAAATAAAATCCATTCGGACTCTGTTGGCAGTTGCAGTTGAGAAGGAATGGAAGATTCATCAGCTGGATGTCAGTGCAGCATACCTGAATGGAACTTTGAAGGAGACCATCTACATGGAGAAGCCAGTGGAATTCCACGAAGGAGGACCAAATGATGTTTGCCTGTTAAAGAAAAGTTTGTATGCGCTCAAACAATCTGGTCGAGAGTGGAATCTGCGACTTGACGAATTCCTGAAGACATCTGGACTGCAAAGATCGAGGGCTGATCCGTGCGTCTAGTATGAGAAAATTGGGGACTTCGTAGTTGGAGTGTATGTAGATGACGTGCTAATGCTGGGAAAGGACGAAGAACGTATCGAGAAGTTCAAGAAGGAAATCTCTGGAGTGTTTGAAGTGAAGGTCTTGGGGCCGGTGAACCACATCTTATCGATGAAGGTAGATCAGGCCGATGATGGATCGCTCACCCTATGCCAAGCAGCTTATGCCGATTAGTTCTTGGCAGCTTTTGGCATAAAAGATGCTAAGGGAGCATCGACGCCTCTTGATCGTGGGATGAAGTTTGAAAAGGCAACTGGGGAGGCAGACCAAAGTCAGGACACCAAACATCGACAAGCAGTCGGGGTCTGCTGTATCTCGCTGGAGCCACCAGACCGGACTTAGCCTTTACGACGATATATCTCAGTCAGTTCAATGAGTGGCCAACAGCTGAACACTGGACAGGAGTTCGTCACCTCCTGCGTTATGTAAAGCACACTAAAGACATTGGGCTGACATTTAAGAAAATGGGAGAACTAGTGACAGCCCTCTGTGATGCTGACTGGGCAAGTAACAGGACAGACAGGCGGTCATTCAATGGGTACGTCATGATGCTTGCTGGAGGTGCAGTCTCATGGTGTGCAAGAAGGCAGAGAATAACTGCCCTCTCCATAGTGGAAGCTGAATAAATGGCAATGTGTGAGGCAACCAAAGAGGTCTTGTGGTTGCAACAGTTCATGACGGAAATCGGAGTGGGTGAACTTGCGCCAAGGACATTGCTGGCCGACAACCAAGGGGCAATCTCATTAGCGAACAACCATGTGACATCGCAGAGGAGCAAGCATATAGAACTTCGACATTTCTTCATCAGGGAGAAGATTGAAGGTGGACTGCTATACCTGAATTATGTTCCATCCACCGACATCTTGACAAAGACATTGCCAGGGAAGGAGACAGCTCTTCGAGAACGACTGGGTTTATCTAAACCCAAGTGAAAGTGGGGCTTATTGTAGGGGAGGTGTTAGTGCTAAGAACAATTGCGCCCATTATTGGCAAGAATGCTAGTAGTTCAGCGAGTGCTCATGTCCACCGCTATGTAGCGGAAACTTACTATGTGTGTTCCATGTTACTATCTCGCGAAGTTTGACCATAGTGCAAGACTTGCTTGTATAAGCTCCGTATATAAACTCAATATACAATTAACCGCTAAGTCACCAGAACTAACACTTAATAACGTATTTGATAATCATCATTATTTACATGAATTTCAGAGTAGATGCTGGAAATGCTGTCCTTAATTTTCTAATCACACATTGCACCAATGTAGGCCAGGAAGATTTAGTACACACTATAATTCATCCTCCCTGATATTTCGTATCAGTGCAGTTGTTTCGTTCTCGAGAGCCTCCAGAGTACGCAGATTGTTTCTATATACATTTTGTTGGAGGATCCGCCACAAGTAAAAATCACATGGCACTGAAGCGTATGAACACAATTACTGGAAGACTTCTTGAGAAAATAAGTTTTCACTATGAAAATTCGATGTTTTTTTCTATACCTAACCCTGTTCATGGATACGAGAGAGGCTACAGGACTTCCCCACAAGTTTTACTTATCTCAACTAAGGATCTTGCCACCCCTACTGTAATTGGGATGAAAATCTTGTTGGCAACAAATAAATAAAATAAATATGTAATGAATGCTATGGCACCATCTGATGCTTCCCAACCTGCTCTTGTGTAATCAGTAAATGCTAGTGATCTGGCGCTGATTCAACACACTCCGCCCGTCACACGGCCCTGGCGAGGTTCCGTTCTATAGAGAAGGCCCGCACTGTATAATTGAGCATAAATGTGTGTTGACAGACTGAAATTTATCGTTTATTCAAACAAAAATTTGAGTAACTCATTGCAAGTTAATATGGAAGCATCAAATTAAAAAACCAATATGGTTTTCTTTAAAGCTAGCTATGAAGTTAGGAGTCAGTTATATTTTCAGAGTAGTGTTGTGATCACACTATGCTTAGGTTTTAAAGATATGTGCTATTTTTCTGATTAGGTTACAGTTTACTTGACCCATCCTAGAGGATTCTCAGCCATAATAAACACACAACACAATGAGTCTATCATAAATGTTTGCTCAATAATCCCAGGATATCAGCATAAGTACACAGAGGACTGTATAGTCAAGCCTAAAGCTCAGCAAGTTCAACTGAAGCCCTGAGTGAGGGCGCTGTTGACACGGGGGAATGGGAGGGAGCAAGGGGAAGCCTAGTAGTTCGCATATTTTCCGGGGCTTCAGATGAACTTGTCGCGCTATACAAGCCATTGAATCCATGATGTTCTTGTCTCAACTTATCAGAGGAATCAATCTTCGGAACAAGTACAGTAGCCGCAGTATGTTGTCATGCCAGCAATACCAAGTCGATGGGCTGCTCAAAGCAAGGTGTGAGGAGTGTGTGCATGTTGAAGTATGTGGTACCGGTATGTATAATTGAGGGCCTTAGAATGAAAACTAAATATTGGTCAGTTCATCCAAATATTGATTATCTGATTATTCGAAAAGTTTGTGTAACGTGAAAATGTTTAATCTTTGGGTCAAAATGTGTTTTACGATCTCGGGCCTTCAATTAAAGTGTGGTACCAGCTTGGAAAATCTTCAGGAGGCAGTGCAGGACAGAAGAAATTGGTGTAGTTTAGTACATGGGGTCACGGAGAGTCAGAATCAACTAAATGAATAAAGAGAGAGACCAACCTGACCAGATGTATGTATTCCCTGGATGTAAGGTAAGCCTTACATGCCCAAGCATAGGAATGACATATACCATTATTAGTATTTATTTCATTTCAAGTAATTTTTCAGTCATTTTGATCTGGGAGATGTCAAATGAGCCCTTTCGGTACACTTTGTCTCTGATGCTCGTTCCATCACCTACAGCAGCACAAGCAGAGGCTTCTAGGTGGTGTAAGATCTCATTATGGCCCCCCCCTCTCTATCTCTCTCTCTGTAGAGACTAAAGATAACATACATTATTTGTAACTTCGACCTCTGCAGTAGTGAGGATGAGAAACAATTACTGTAAAAATAAATATATTTTTGAAAAAGTTATTTCAACCACTAACATCATGCATACATCAAATTTACATCATAAATTAATTTAAAATTGAAACAAATTAAGAAAAAATATAACTAAAACGTCTAGATTACTGCCTTCCTCGCATTTGCGTTTGCAAATTTTTAAAATTAATTCTGAATAATTAAAGTGCTGGACAATACTATTATCTTTAGAAAAAACTGCCAGATTTGACAGTCCACCCTGACAACATGGTTGAACAAGTTCTAATTTACTGAAACTTTGTTCTTCTTCGGCGACAGTTACAAGTATGGTTAGAAAAATTTGATGTACTTTCCACATATTTGGGAATATATCCTGCCAACCATTTTGTTTAATAAGTTGAAAAACATTTATTGGTTCTGCTGATTCAAGTGTAAAAGTTGCTCAACCAATTCTAAACCAGAGACAGTACGAAGTCACATTTTTTCCCATCGGTTAAACTTCTTTCTAAATCTTCACAGGCGGTTTCTAATTTGGACTTTTCAGGAATTGTTTTGATATTGTACAGTGAGGGAATTTCACGCTATATGTCTATTCCTTTGAAATGCGCACACCCCAACTCACTGATATAAAATTATTTTTTCGGGTAAGGTTAAATAGTAATAAGGTGATTGGGTTTTATTCTATGCACATACAGTCTATCATTACCTTTTCGCCCCCCTCCCCCGATATGACTGCGTTGCACTGCCCTTGGGCCACCCCTGAGCACAATTAATTGCCTTCCTTGGTACCAGAGTTGGGCAGCATCAAAAGTAAATGTATTTAAAATACATCAATCTTGAAACATGTATTTTGTATCTGTATCAAAAATACTTTCACGAGTATTCGTATTTTCAAAATGCACAAATTACATTCATAACTGTATTGTATTAGGCGATTTTTAGTTTAATCTTCCATTAGCTTCCTTTCTTGTAACTTGAGTTAATTGGTAGATATGGCACAGATAAGTTGGAGAACAATACAACCAAACTATGCCAGTATTACACTTCCCTTGTGAGACTATGGGCAATGCTATTTTTTATTTATAATGCAGGTAGAACAAAATCTCGGGAGGAATGTCAACCTGATGTTCTGTTATCAACTTGGTAAACCTTGGAAATCTTTCCAACCAGTAGCCCCAGGCTTCCTAAGTATGAAATTCCCAAACGTAAGAGGTTGTCTGAACCTGTTAACTGGTATTCTCTGAAAATTCCCAGAAGTGCTCTTATGAGAGCTGTAAAAAATGATCCAAGTATTAAGTTAGAAGCCTTTTTTCAGTGTTGCCTAGTTCTATTATAGAAAGCTTTTCAGTCGGTCAACACAAATTGAATACCTAACCTTACAAAGGGGCTGTGCCAAAATTAAGTTTCTGAGATAATAAACAAAATCCCTGAATCAATGCAGTTCATTATTTCAAATGTAGAATTATTTTAAATATATTGTTTACATGGTAAAAATGTTGTTTTAAAATTAAGGGACTGTAAATGTAAACTTTCAGTGTAATATGACATGATGAAAGTAGAAAATTAGGAAATAGTTATGTCTTTTATGTCTTTTCATTACAAAAGTGTTACGGGTATGTCTTATCATGTCTTTTCCTTACTAAAGTGTTAAATACAAACTCAAATTATCTTCCAGACATATGTTTATTTTCTCTGGTTACATATTCTTTTCCTGCTGTTTTCAACTTCTTCCTCTCAACCTGTTCACTGCTAGAGCCTTTAGGCCTCCTCCTCTTCTTATCATTTGCTTCCATATTCATTAAATTGAAGTGCACAAAAGAAATGTTTCACTACAACATTCACTAACACTGCTTATACACGAGAGATCGGCTGCCACAGTAAGCAAGAGCGGGAAAATTCACGCACCAAGTAAATTGCTACTTGACACCTTTGTAAAGAAACAGCTCTCGTAACTACCAGTCATACACTCTGTCAAGCAGCGTACAAACTGCAAAAATGAGAATATCACTTGGCGCTCTTGAAGGACAATGGCAGAAGTCACTTAATACCATTCTATAGTAAAATCTCATTTTTTTTTAAATTTGGCGCTTAGCCCCTTTGTAAGGTTAGGTATTTGATTGTGCCCAATTTTATTAGGCGGGAAGACAAGTATTTAAACACCCTAACCAGAGAGAAATTTATCACAAAATAACATACCTTTATGTGCAAAAAAGGGGGGTGGATGACATGTTTCGATCATCATCAGATCCTGCTCACTTAGGCTTAGATAAGGTACGATGTTTATGTATTACACTTCGGAACAAAATGTATTATAATTGTAGGCTACAATCCTTAAGATTTTAGTTTTACTCCTTGGCGCTACAGCCCTTATAGGGCTCTTTACATTACAAAAGCTTATACAAACTTGTGTAATTTGTCAAACTTACTTACAGATAATATTTCTCAGTTGGTCTGAAGCACCCTTATATAGTTGTTGCATTATTATTTGTATAGTTAAAGTTGTCAACCCGTTATTTTTTATTGACTTATTATCACGAACTTCAGATATGGTGTTGTCTACACTATTTTATTTCTCTTCTTATTTCAAATGTTACTATATAATGGTGGCCTATTCTTATGTTCCCCCCCTGTTTGGTCAGATTATTTAGAAAGAGTTTTTGAAGGGCCGGAAAAATCCAAAGTCGATCAACACGATTGTACCCAATTGCAAAAAAGTTTTCACTATGAAAATTCGATGCTTTGTTCTATACCTAACCCTGTTCATGGGATACTAGAGAGGCTACAGGACTTCCCGACAAGTTTTACTTATCTCAACTAAGGATCTTGCCACCACTACAGTAATTGGGATGAAAATCCTGTTGTGCACAAATAAATAAAATAAATATGTAATGAATGCTATGGCACCATCTGATGCTTCCCAACCTGCTCTTGTGTAATCGGTAAATGCTAGTCATCTGGCGCTGACTCAACACACTCCGCCCGTCACACGGCCCTGGCGAGGTTCCGTTCTATAGAGAAGGCCCTCACTGTATAATTGAGCATAAATGTGTGTTGATAGACTGAAATTTATGGTTTATTCAAACAAAAATTTGAGTAAAACATTGCAAGTTAATATGGAAGCATCAAATTAAAAAACCAATATGGTTTTCTTTAAAGCTAGCTATGAAGTTAGGAGTCAGTTATATTTTCAGAGTAGTGTTGTGATCACACTATGCTTAGGTTTTAAAGATATGTGCTATTTTTCTGATTAGGTTACAGTTTACCTGACCCATCCTAGAGGATTCTCAGCCATAATAAACACACAACACAATGAGTCATCATAAATGTTTGCTCAATTATCCCAGGATATCAGCATAAGTACACAGAGGACTGTATAGTCAAGCCTAAAGCTCAGCAAGTTCAACTGAAGCCCTGAGTGAGGGCGCTGTTGACGCGGGGGAATGGGAGAGAGCAAGGAGAAGCCTAGTAGTTCGCATATTTTCCGGGGCTTCAGATGAACTTGTTGAATCCATGATGTTCTTGTCTCTACTTATCAGAGGAATCAATCTTCGGAACTAGTACAGTAGCCGCAGTATGTTGTCATGCCACCAATACCAAGTCGATGGGCTGCTCAAAGCAAGATGTGAGGAGTATGTGGTACCGGTATGTATAATTGAGGGCCTTAGAATGAAAACTAAATATTGGTTAGTTCATCCAAATATTGATTATCTGATTATTCGAAAAGTTTGTGTAACGTGAAAATGTTGAATCTTTGGGTCAAAATGTGTTTTACAATCTCGGGCCTTCAATTAAAGTGTGGTACCAGCTTGGAAAATCTTCAGGAGGCAGTGCAGGACAGAAGAAATTGGTGTACTTTAGTTCATGGGGTCACGGAGAGTCAGAATCAACTAAATGAATAAAGAGAGAGACCAACCTGACAAGATGTATGTATTCCCTGGATGTAAGGTAAGCCTTACATGCCCAAGCATAGGAATGACCCATACCATTATTAGTATTTATTTCATTTCAAGTAATTTTTGTCATTATGATCTGGGAGATGTCAAATGAGCCCTTTCGGTACACTTTGTCTTTGATGGTCGCTTCGTCACCTATAGCAGCACAAGCAGAGGCTTCTAGGTGGTGTAAGATCTCATTATGCCCCCCCCCCCCCCCCCCCATCCCTCCCTCTCTCTCTCTCTGTGGAGACTAAAGATAACATACATTATTTGTAACTTAGACCTCCGCAGTAGTGAGGATGAGAAACAATAACTGTAAAAATAAATATATTTTTGAAAAAGTTATTTCATCCGCTAACATCAGCATACATCAAATTTACATCATAAATTAATTTAAAATTGAAACAAATTAAGAAAAAATATAACTAAAATGTCTAGATTACTGCCTTCCTCGCATTTGCGTTTGCAAATTTTGAAAATTAATTCTGAATAATTAAAATGCTGAACAATACTATTATCTTGAGAAAAAATTCCCAGATTTGACAGTCCACCCTGACAACATGGTTAAATAAGTTCTAATTTACTGAAACTTCGTTCTTCTTCGGCGACAGTTACAAGTATGGTTAGAAAAATTTGATGTACTTTCCACATATTTGGGAATATATCCTGCCAACCATTTTGTTTAATAAGTTGAAAAACATTTATTGGTTCTGCTGATTCAAGTGTAAAAGTTGCTCAACCAATTCTAAACCAGAGACAGTACGAAGTCACATTTTTTCCCATCGGTTAAACTTCTTTCTAAATCTTCACAGGCGGTTTCTAATTTGGACTTTTCAGGAATTGTTTTGATATTGTACAGTGAGGAAATTTCACGCTATATGTCTATTCCTTTGAAATGCGCACACCCGAACTCACTGATATAAAATTATTTTTTCGGTAGGGTTAAATAGTAATAAGGTGTTGTTGTTGTTTGAGTCTTCAGTCTTTTGACTGGTTTGATGCAGCCCTCCATGCTTCCCTGTCCTGAGCTAATCGTTTCATCTCTACATAGCTACCACACCCTACATCCGAGGCAATCTGTTTAACATATTCTAACCTTGGTCTACCCCTACAGTTCTTGTCCTCGACCCTTCCCTCCATAACTAAGCTTGCTATTCCTGGGTGTCTTAGTATGTGTCCTACCAACCTATCTCTTCTCTTCATTAGCAGTCACCAGAAACATCTCTCCTCTCCCACTAGTCTTAATACCTCTTTGTTTGTAACCCTATCTACCCATCTGATCTTCATCATCCTCCTGTAACACCACATTTCAAATGCTTCAATTCTCCTCTTTTCTGCTGCACCACGCTCCAGACAAAGGCTTTCAAAAATGACTTCCTAATACCTAAATCTATATTCGATGTCAGCAGATTCCTTTTTTGTAGAAATGCTTTCTTTGCCTGAGCCAACCTACTTTTTATATCCTCTTTCTTCGTCCATCACTGGTTATTCTGCTTCCTAAGTAACAGAAGTCTCCTACTTCCTTCAGCTTTTCACCTGCCTATTTGATCTCCATAGGGGTTTCTGATTTATTTCGGCTGCATTCCAGTATTTTAGTTTTACATTTATTAATTTTCATCATGAATTCTTTCCGTAAGACGGAGTCCATACCATTCAAAAACTCATTCAAATCCTCAGGCTTGTCGGCCAAGATGACGATGTCATCAGCAAATCGCAGAGTTGAAATTATTTCTCCTTGAATCTTCACTCCCACTTTAAATTTTTCTCTAATTTCCTTCATTGCTTGTTCAATGTAAAAATTGAAAAGTATGGGTGATAAGTTGCAGCCTTGCTTTACACCTTTCTGAATACCAGCTTCTCTCTCACGTCCTTCAACTCGAATGACTGCTGTCTGGTTTCTGTATAGATTGTATATCACCCTCCTATCCCTGTACTTTATTCCAATCGATTTCAAAATGTCAAACAATTTAGTCCAATCAACGTTATCAAAAGCCTTTTCTAAGTCTACAAAAGCCATGAACGTTCTCTTATCTTTCCTTATTCTACCTTCCAAAATCAGCCTAAGACTTAGTACAGCTTCCCTTGTTCCTACATTTCTCCTGAAACCAAACTGGTCTTCACCCAACTCCGTTTCTATCTGGCTTTCAATCCTCTTGTAAATTATTCTAGACAGGATCTTTGAAGCATGAGTAATCAAGCTGATTGTACGGTAATCTTCACATCTGTCAGCTCCCACTTTCTTTGGTATAGGGATGATTACATTCTTCTTGAAATCAGGGGGGCACCTCACCTGTCTCATAAATCCTACACACCAAGTGAAATAACCTGATCAGACCTTCATCTCCTATGCAGCGTAGCAACTCAACCGGTATATCATCTATGCCTGGTGCTTTGTTCCTGCTTAAGTCTTCCAAAGCTTTATCAAATTCTGATCTCAATATTAAATCTCCTTTCGCATCCACATCAATTTCCTCCTCCCTTTCCATTACATGATTCTCAATCTCCTTTCCCTTATACAAACTCTCTATGTAAGCTTTCCATCTCTCAACCTTTTCTTCCCTATCCGTTAGAGGCTTTCCATTTGTGTCCTTAATATTACAGCACTTAGTCTTCTTTTCCCCAAAAGTATTCTTAATCCTTCGATAAGCTGTGTCTACTTTTCCTAATTTCAGACAATTTTCTATACCTGCACATTTCTCTTTCAACCATTCTTCTTTCGCTTCCTTGCACTTCTTGTTAACCTCATTTCTCAGACTTTTTTATTCTGCTTTCCCCTTTTCATTTCTTACATTCTTGTGTTTCCGCCTTTCATCCATCAATTCTAGTATATTCTGAGTGATCCACGGTTTTCTACCTATTCTTTCTTTCCTACCAATGTGTTCTTCTGCGGATTTTGTTATTTCATTCTTCAAAAGTGCCCATTCGTCTGCAATTGAAGTTCGTTTAGGGTTTTTCATTAGTCCTTCCTTTATACTCTTCTTGAATCTTTCGTTTACATCCTTCTCTTTCAGTCTGTCTATTGCCCACCCTTTTGGCTTTTGACTTTTCTTCAGTTTCTTCAACTTTAATCTGCATTTCGTTACAACCAGATTGTGGTCAGAGTTTATGTCAGCACCAGGATATGTTTTACAATCCAAAATCTGGTTTCGAAACCTCTGCTTGACCATAATGAAGTCGATTTGGTAACGCCCTGTATCTCCTGGTCTCATCCATGTGTATATTCTTCTATTGTGGTTATTGAATAAGGTGTTAGCTATGACCAACTCATGCTCAGTGCAGAATTCTACCAGCCTGCTTCCTCGATCATTCCTTTCACCTAATCCGAAATCTCCTACTATCTTCCCTTCTCTCCCTTTTCCTACCACAGCATTCCAATCTCCCATTACTATAACATTTTCATCACCCTTGATATACCTCAGAATTTCGTCTATTTCTTCGTAGACCTTTTCAACATCCTCATCATCAGCTTGACTGGTAGGCATATAGACTTGTACCACTGTGGTGCAGGTAGGTTTAGTATTGATTTTTGCTACAATAATCCGTTCACTATATTGCTCATAATATTCCACCCGCTGTCCAAGTTTCCTACTCAATATGAGGCCAACCCCTGCTTGGCCATTGTTTGATTTAGTGCTAATGACCCTATAGTCTCCTGACCAAAAGTCCTGTTCTTCCTGCCAGTGCATTTCACTAATCCAAATCCAACCTCAACCTATCCATTTCCCTTTCTAAGTTTTCTAACCTTCCACTTCCTAGCAGACTTCTAACATTCCACGCTCCGATCCGTAGAATGTCAGATTTCCTCTTTGTCACTTCTGTGATGTTAACCCCCTCTCGAGTAGTCCCCACCCGGAGATCCGAACGGGGGACTAGTTTACCTCCGGATTGAAATTTTACAAGGGAGGAGGCCATCATCACATGTAATTATGCATAGAGAGGTGCATATCCTCGGGAATAGCATACGGCTGTAGTTTCCCGTTGCTTTCAGCCGTGCAGCAGGAGGCAGTGTAGCCAATATCTTAACCGTCTATAAGACTAGTAAAGAATTGATTTATTCTGAAAGGCTGCTACTCCCTTTCAGAATAAGTAAAGAGCAATTTTCTACTATCAAAAATACTAACCTTCTACCGTACTAACAACTAAATACCAAAATTCTACTAACGAAAAAATACTAAAGTTCCACCCACAACAAATACTACCACTAAAACAGTCTGTCACCAGGCACACTCACATGCACCCTTACACATCACAGTCTACTGAAACAATGAACTATAACTAATATAACTAATAAACAATGCAACTGCTACCAGACACACTCACACACCACAGTCTAATAGAACAATGACATATATCAAATAGACAAACTCACTACCTACTTACAACTAAAACTAACCACATACTTACTGTACTGTTATTTTAATTGACAATATTTACAAAATGCAATTTAGATAGAAAATACTTACAAAAAGGTGATTGGGTTTTATTTTTTGCACATACAGTCTATCATTACCTTTTCGCCCCCCACTAATATGACTGCGTTGCATTGCCTTTGGGCCACCCCTGAGCACAATTAATTGCCTTCCTTGGTACCAGAGTTGGGCAGCATCAAAAGTAAATGTATTTAAAATACATCAATCTTGAAACATATATTTTGTATCTGTATCAAAAATACTTTCACGAGTATTCTGTATTTTCAAAATACACAAATTACATTCATAACTGTATTGTATTAGGCGATTTTTAGTTTAATCTTTCATTAGCTTCCTTTCTTTTAACTTGAGTTAATTGGTAGACATGGCACAGATAAGTTTGAGAACAATACAACCAAACTATGCCAGTATTACACTACCCTTGTGAGACTATGGGCAATGATATTTTTTATTTATAATGCAGGTACAGTGAATCCAAAAAGTATTCGTCTACGTGCTGTTTTGCGAATGAAACCGGTCTATAGACTGTGAAAAGCCGAAAATAGACAAAAAACAAATGTAGTTGGATGGCGCATGGGTCAGTACATCATTATTATACAAAACCGAAACGGAAAATATATTCTAAGCGATAACAAGGATAGCAAAACGTAAAAATGCACAGTTTCACCAGATCATTAAGTATTCGTCCATACTGTACATAACAACAGAAATTAATACTTGGTAGGGTTCCCCTTTGCAGCAATGACTGCTTGCAATCGTCGCGGCATAGAACGGACCTAGTTAGTCGTGGTGGATGGAATTTTGTTCCTTTTGTCTTGCACAGCTTGTCGTAAGTCGTTCTTTTTAGAAGTTGGCCGTTTCGTGATGTTATCTTCCAGCACTTTCCGCAGGTGTTCTATTGGATTGAGAGGGGTATTGAGTTGTTTTGGTGTGTTATATGATAGCCACAGCTTAGTATTTAGAGCTGTGTGTTTCGGATCGTTGTCCTGTTGGAAGATGGACGTGCCTTGCAGATCTAATTTTTCGTCACTAGTGTTCAAATTTTCCTTTAAAATATTTATGTGCATCTTGTGATCCATTTCCTTCTATGACATGTAATTGTCCTACACCTGCTGAACTCCCACACCATGATGGAACCCCCACCGTGTTTCACTGTGGGCACAAGGTTGTGCGGCTGCATCTTCGTATTTATCTTTCGCCAAACCATTCGCCTGCCATCTGACCCAAATATGTTGTATTTGCTTTAGTTCGAAAATATGACTTATTCCAGAAGTCCTCGTCCTTTAATACATGTTTTTTTTGACGAAAGCAAGCCGTTTCTTGCGATTCGTTGCATTCACCCAACATTTCTTACGAGCTACCCAGCCATTATACCCATTTTGTTTGCAGGTATTCCTTACTGTGTTATGTGCCTCTCCTCTCCAGCTCACCAGCCAAGTTCGGTGCACTAAGTTTTGGATTTTTCTTATTTCTTGCGTAATAAATATCTCGTCTCGATCGGTCAGTGCGCGAGGACGACCTCTCTGCGGCTTGTTTTTGAATGTTTTTGTTGTGCAGAAGCGATCCACCGCCGACTAAAACGTTGATCGAGGTCTGCCCACTAGCTTTGCAATCGCATAGGACAATTTGCACTGATTATCAAAGCCCAGGACGAGTTTCCTCTCCGTTACGCTTCTCTCTTTAACTTTACGACCCATTTTACAACTTGCACATCTCCAGAGCCATTCACAACGTGTTTTGAGTGAGTTGCGGAATGCTGACACCAGCCAATGCGTGAATCACGAGTGACGTTTCACCCCGATCTCTCATTTTAAACAATCATTCCAAGCGTAGACGAATACTTTATGAACTAGGTAATAATGGAGCTTTTACGTTTTGCTATCCTTGTCATCGCTTAGAATATATTTTCGGTTTGTTTTTGTACCATCCAACTACATTTGTTTTTTGTTTACTTTCGGCCTTTCACTGTCTATAGACCGGTTTCATTCGCAAAACAGCACGTAGACGAATACTTTTGGGATTCACTGTAGAACAAAATCTCGGGAGGAATGTCTACCTGATATTCTGTTATCAGCTTGGTAAACCTTGGAAATCTTTCCAACCAGTAGCCCCAGGCTTCCTAAGTATGAAATTCCCAAACGTAAGAGGTTGTCTGAACCTGTTAACTGGTATTCTCTTAAAATTCCCAGAAGTGCTCTTATGAGAGCTGTACAAAATGATCCATGTATTAAGTTAGAAGCCTTTTTTCAGTGTTGCCTAGTTCTATTACAGGAAGCTTTTCAGTCGGTCAACACAAATTGAATACCTAACCTTACAAAGGGGCAAAGTGCCAAATTTAAGTTTCTGAGATAATAAAAAAGGAAACCTGAATCAATGCAGTTCATTATTTCAAATGTAGAAATATTTTAAATATATTGTTTACATGTTAAAAATGTTGTTGTAAAATTAAGGGACTGTAAATGTAAACTTTCAGTGTAATATGACAAGAAAGTAGAAAATTAGGAAATAGTTATGTCTTTCATGTCTTTTCCTTACAAAAGTGTTACCGGTATGTCTATCATGTCTTTTCCTTAAAAAAGTGTTAAATTCAAACTCAAATTATGTACCAGACATATGTTTATTTTCTCTGGTTACATATTCTTTTACTGCTGTTTTCAACTTCTTCCTCTCAACCTGTTCACTGCTAGAGCCTTTAGGCCTCCTCCTCTTCTTATCATTTGCTTCCATATTCATTAAATTGAAGTGCACTAAAGAAATGTTTCACTACAACATTCACTAACACTGCTTATACACGAGAGATCGGCTGCCACAGTAAGCCAGAGCGGGAAAATTCACGCACTAAGTAAATTGCTACTTGACACCTTTGTAAAGAAACAGCTCTCGTCACTACCGGTCATGCACTCTGTCAAGCAGCGTACAAACTGCGAAAATGAGAATATCACTTGGCGCTCTTGAAGGACAATGGCAGAAGTCATTTAACACCATTCTATAGTAAAATCTCATTATTTTTTTTTTCAAATTTGGCGCTTAGCCCCTTTGTAAGGTTAGGTATTCGATTGTGCCCAATTTTATTAGGCGGGAAGACAAGTATTTAAACACCCTAACCAGAGAGAAATTTATCACAAAATAACATACCTTTATGTGCAAAAAAGGGGGGTGGATGACATGTTTCGATCATCATCAGATCCTGCTCACTTAGGCTTAGATAAGGTACAATGTTTATGTATTACACTTCGGAACATAATGTATTATAATTGTAGGCTACAATCCTTAAGATTTTAGTTTTACTCCTTGGCGCTACAGCCCTTATAGGGCTCTTTACATTACAAAAGCTTATACAAACTTGTGTAATTTGTCAAACTTACTTGGGTAATATTTCTCAGTTGGTCTGAAGCACCCTTATATAGTTGTTGCATTATTATTTGTATAGTTAAAGTTGTCAACCCGTTATTTTTTATTGACTTATTGTCACGAACTTCAGATATGGTGTTGTCTACACTATTTTAATTCTCTTCTTATTTCAAATGTTACTATATAATGGTGGCCTATTCTTATGTTCCCCCCCCTGTTTGGTCAGATTATTTAGAAAGAGTTTTTGAAGGGCCGGAAAAATCCAAAGTCGATCAACACGATTGTACCCAATTGCAAAAAAGTTTTCACTATGAAAATTCGATGTTTTGTTCCATACCTAACCCTGTTCATGGGATACTAGAGAGGCTACAGGACTTCCCGACAAGTTTTACTTATCTCAACTAAGAATCTTGCCACCACTACTGTAATTGGGATGAAAATCCTGTTGTGCGCAAATAAATAAAATAAATATGTAATGAATGCTATGGCACCATCTGATGCTTCCCAACCTGCTCTTGTGTAATAGGTAAATGCTAGTCATCTGGTGCTGACTCAACACACTCCGCCCGTCACACGGCCCTGGCGAGGTTCCGTTCTATAGAGAAGGCCCTCACTGTATAATTGAGCATAAATGTGTGTTGACAGACTGAAATTTATGGTTTATTCAAACAAAAATTTGAGTAAATCATTGCAAGTTAATATGGAAGCATCAAATTAAATAACCAATATGGTATTCTTTAAAGCTAGCTATGAAGTTAGGAGTCAGTTATATTTTCAGAGTAGAGTTGTGATCACACTATGCTTAGGTTCTAAAGATATGTGCTATTTTTCTGATTAGGTTACAGTTTACTTGACCCATCCTAGAGGATTCTCAGCCATAATGAACACACAACACAATGAGTCTATCATAATTGTTTGCTCAATTATCCCAGCATAAGTACACAGAGGACTGTATAGTCAAGCCATTGAATCCATGATGTTCTTGTCTCTACTTATGAGAGGAATCAATCTTCGGAACAAGTACAGTAGCCGCAGTATGTTGTCATGCCACCAATACCAAGTCGATGGGCTGCTCAAAGCAAGATGTGAGGAGTGTGTGCATGTTGAAGTATGTGGTACCGGTATGTATAATTGAGGGCCTTAGAATGAAAATTAAATATTGGTCAGTTCATCCAAATATTGATTATCTGATTATTCGAAAAGTTTGTGTAACGTGAAAATGTTGAATCTTTGGGTCAAATTGTGTTTTTCAATCTCTGACCTTCAATTAAAGTGTGGTACCAGCTTGGAAAATCTTCAGGAGGCAGTGCAGGACAGAAGAAATTGGTGCAGTTTAGTGCATGGGGTCACGGAGAGTCGGAATCAACTAAATGAATAAAGAGAGAGACCAACCTAACCAGATGTATGTATTCCCTGGATGTAAGGTAAGTGTTACATGCCCAAGCATAGGAATGACACATACCATTGAAAAATGAAAATCCACAGCCTGCTTCCAGTCTCCGACCGGGTCAGGAATGGAATGAATGAAGTCCCCATCTAGCGGCGAGGATATGGACTGTGCCGGCTGCCGAGGCCTGACGCACTCCTCTGAGGCAATGATTAAATGAAAGACAGATGAAATGAAATGATAGTGGAGAGTGTTGCTGGAATGAAATTTTGACAGGGAAAACCGGAGTACCCGGAGAAAATCCTGTCTGCCTCCGTTTTGTCCAGCACAGATCTCACATGGAGTGACCGAGATTTGAACCACGGATCCAGCGGTGAGAGGCCGGCGTGCTGCCGCCTAGGCCATGGAGGCTTAATGACACATACCAATATTAGTATTTATTTCATTTCAAGTAATTTTTCAGTCATTATGATCTGGGAGATGTCAAATGAGCCCTTTCGGTACACTTTGTCTTTGATGCTCGCTCCGTCACCTATAGCAGCACAAGCAGAGGCTTCTAGGTGGTGTAAGATCTCATTATGCCCCATCCCTCCCTCCCTCCCTCTCTCTCTCTGTAGAGACTAAAGATAACATACATTATTTGTAACTTAGACCTCCGCAGTAGTGAGGATGAGAAACAATAACTGTAAAAATAAATATATTTTTGAAAAAGTTATTTCAACCGCTTACATCATGCATACATCAAATTTACATCATAAATTAATTTAAAATTGAAACAAATTAAGAAAAAATATAACTAAAATGTCTAGATTACTGCCTTCCTCGCATTTGCGTTTGCAAATTTTTAAAATTAACTAGTTGAAACCCGTCAAAACATGACGGTCAATAGAAAAATATTTACTGAAGAATTTTCTTATATAGGCCTACTGTACATTTTTTGTACGATTATTTTTTGACTCTATTGAAACTATAAGGGCGTCAAATGATTGCACTCTCAACACTGCAAAATACTGCTGGCCATGACTGAAAAATTGTTGGGGCAAATTGAGGCCTATGCGTTCCAGAGTTTCCCCTTGAGCTGTATTGATAGTGATAAAGTATGCCAAATGAATTGGAAAATATTGCCTCTTAAAAGAAAATGATAGTGTTTTATCGGACGGTGTTAAATCAAGTCGAAGGATTAGACCTCTCTGCCTAAGTTTAACTGCACCTATTATTTCCATATCCAAGCAATATGGTTGCATTTAGGAGTCCTTGGGAAACGTTCAGATTTCTAAGCAGAATAACGGGTCAAGCGTTTGGAGTATGTGGCGGCCAGTCATTTAGTTCCAAGAAATTCAAGAACTCTGAGGAGTCTAATACAACTGGCCGCAAACCGTCGCTTATAATTTTGGAATAAAACGAAGAAATGCGATGATGTGCAATTCCATACATTTTAAAACAATGTGGACCGTGTGCGTGTGGCACAGTAACATTGGCACCAAATGAAACGAAGGACATAGCATTGTACTGCCGATTAGTCTCTCTGAAATTCCTTGAGATATCATCTCCAGTGAAAAATAATTGTTGCAGCCTGTCAAATATTTTATATTTATTCAGATTAATTTTACCATTACAGCAGCAAAGGTCAAAGTAACCAAGTGTAGATTTCTCGCAAGAGATATACAGTGCAGAACAATGTTTACATTTGTTCGTCAAGGACCCTAAACTGTAACGGCATAGTATCTGGAATTGTTTCTGAAATGCCATATTTATGTTAGATTTTAAAAGTGGCTTCGTATTTTTCTCCGATTTCCCACTTTTTTTTTGCGGCTAGTGTTCCATTTCGTCAAATGGGTTTATTTATAGCAGCATTTCTCCCCAAATTAACGTCATTTTAAATAACACTATAGTGGCCTGCATCAACGCAGCCGCCAAATATTAAATGGCAAATAATAACTTACTTCCATTACCAAAATCAACTGCGTGGTTAGACCCATTGTTATGTAATCTAAACAAATAATCAATAAACAATAATATTCACATATACAATGAAGTTCAGAGACTTCCATTCTCAAGTTGGTTGCTGATGAGAATGCGATGAGACTGATCGCCAATAATACAATCCTTGCAATTTTTGCAATTTGCTTGCAAACGCCACTCAGGATGACGATCTTCATTTTGAAATAAACAGAATGAAATTGCTGTAAATAATCAATTTCCATCACCTGTTGAAAGTACAATACTTTGCATTCCCATGACAGTAAATTATGCAAGGGAGCATAGAATCACTTCGCTACTACTGGAATGAGCATAGACTCACTTCGCCAGCCACCGTAATGGAGGGAGTTTTAGAATTATATGTTCAGTGCTTGTCAAAGATCGTATTAACACAGGGAAGCCCACTCTTAAGACTACATTCTGAGCTATTGCCCCGGATTCCAGGTTCGATCCCCGCTCTGCACGAAATTTTATTCTGGTCTGAGGACTGGAACGGGGCGCACTCGTGAGGCAAAACTAAGAAGAGCAAAGTTTGATTCCCATCTCAACAATCTTGGATTTGGTTTCCGTGGTTTCCCACTTCCACTCCAGGCAAATACCTAACTTAAAGCCTCGGTCGTTAACTCCCCATTCCCCACATTAATTACAAATGCACACATCAACACAGCCATCACATTAACACAGGTTATCAGAGAAAAGTTT
Organism: Meconema thalassinum; assembly: GCA_946902985.2. Taxonomy (NCBI): domain Eukaryota; kingdom Metazoa; phylum Arthropoda; class Insecta; order Orthoptera; family Tettigoniidae; genus Meconema; species Meconema thalassinum. The sequence continues at coordinate 1,756,440,880 of OX336388.2, read as the reverse complement.
ACACTCGAACACCAAAATAGACGGGGCTGAGTGACCACGATGTCTGAGTCCATCAAATGAATTATGTTCGCCAATTTGTTAACGCTGATGTATGTTTTTGAACTACTGGATATAAGTTCAATGACTTTTAAATTAATATCATTACATTGTTGCAGCTTGGCAAATATTTTATATTCCAGTAGATCAATTTTACAATCACAACAGTAAAGGCCGAAGTAACCGCGCGTAGATTTTACGCAAGAGAAATACAATGTAGAACGACGTTTACATTTGATCGTCAAAGACCTTACACTGTACTGCATAACATCTGGAATTGTTTCTGAAATGGCCTAATTATATTGGATTTTAAATGTAGCTTCGTATTATTCGATAACACTATAGTGTCTTGCAATATCGGAGGCGCTAAATATCAAATGGCAAAAAATACTTCCATTGCCGAAATCAACTGCGTAGTTAGATTCAGTACTCTAAACAAATAATCATTAAACAATTGCCTTATACAATGAAGTTCAACATGACCGTCCAGAGACTTTCATACTCAAGTTGGTCGGTGAGGAGAATGCGATGAGACTGAACGCTTAAAATAAATTCCTTATAATTGTTCCTGCCAGCGAAATTTTTTGCAATAGCTTGAAAACGCAGCTCAGAATCACGTTCTTCATTTTGATATAAACAGTACAAAGCTATTTCCATCACCTGTTATAGTTTATGGCAGTACATTTTGCAGGGGAACATAGAATCACTTCGCCAACTACTGGAATGAGCATAGGTCTAAACTCAATACTCACTTCGGCAGTCACCCTAATGGAGGCAGTTTTAGAAGTCTATGTCCTGTGCATGTCAAAAATCGTATTAACACATGGAAGCCCACCCATTCTTGGCTATCGCCTCGGAGACCCGTGTTACATTTCCTGCTCTGCCAAGAAATTTAATTCTGGTCTGAGGGCAAAAACGGGGTACATTCAGTCTCTTGAGGTTTAACTAAGAAGAGGAAGGTTTGATTCCCACCTCGACAATCTTGGATGTGGTTTTCTGTGGTTTCCCACTTCCACTCAAGACAAATACCGGGATGGTTCCAAACTTAAGGCCTCGGCCGTCACCTTGCCATTTCCCACCTTAATTACAAATACACACAGTAATGCAGCCATCACAATAACACGGGTTATCAGAGGAAATTTTACACGTACACACCAAAGTACACGGTGCTAAGTGACCACGATGTCGGAGCCCTTCAAACGAATTATGTTTGCCAAGTGTCTCTCGTGGCGAAAGCAATTGTGGACACGCGCCAGGGCCTGGAAAACTACCTTTTCTCTAATAATTTAAGAGTATATCGACGATGCATAATTATAACTTTTAGTCTAGGATGCTACCAACTTGACCGCCGAAGCATTGGGAAGAAATTGCAATATTAAGGTACATAAACAACATAGCCTACACACTCAACTGTCAGTAAATGTTCTTCAACGTGTCCCTTCTTAAAAATTCCCCTCCTTTATAATTCTCCCTCACGTGAAAACGCGCGATGTCTTGTGTTTTAAATATATCGATGCAATGGTGCTGCCATCTGTTAGTTACTGGAACTATATGGGCGAGGTACTGCCATCTGTTGTCAGTTACTGGAACTGATGGCAGATATTAGCTCTTTTGACCACATGCTGTAATGCAAAGGCAAAACGGAAATAAAACGTATTGAGAGGGAATGTAGAAATATGTATCTTTAACTGACATAAAACCTTACTAATACTCCTTGATAAAACAATATTTCAGTAGTAAAAAAATAAAAATACTGGCGGGAGCTGGGATCGAACCAGTGATTCTTGGATCCACAGTCAATCGCCTTAACCAAATAGCTATTCACGCACTTTCGTCCAGTTGCAGACGCAACCATTTAGTATCTTCAAAAGCCGGTATCTGAAGAAAATAATCCAATTCATTATCAATAAAATCAATATTGCAAATTCGTATATGTTCATACTGTTATTATATTTTATTGTCAGAACTTGGTTAATGTATGTTTTTAATTACATGGAAGCTTATTAAATAACTTACATTTAAATGGACTTCTCACCGCCATTTTGTCATGAGCCCAGGCAGATTGTGCGCATGCGTGAGGGGAAAGAATTCTGCTATTTTCTATATTTATTTAAAAATATACCGTAATATATTAGTTTATTTTATAGACACTCTGCAAATCTACAGGCCAAGAGCTTACGTTAGAGTGCTCTACGAAGTAAATCGGTTCTGTCGTTCTCTCAATCTCGTGGTAACAAAAATCGCCTTAGTGTTTTAAATATATAGATTCTGAATAATTAAAGTGCTGGAGATTACTATTATCTTTAGAAAAAATTGCCAGATTTGACAGTCCACCCTAACAACATGGTTGAATAAGTTCTAATTTACTGAAACTTAGTTCTTCTTCGACGACAGTTAAAAGTATGGTTAGAAAAATTTGATGTACTTTCCACATGCTGCTGTGGTAACCACATATCCATCCGCTAGACATCAACTGACGCGACCGCCCGGGCTCGCGCCCCTTATATAGCTAAGGGAGGCGCGCATGTAGATCGTCAAGCACGGCCCGGGAGGGCGCGTCAGCCGGATTATCAGCGGATGAAATGCTTCGCCACGCGAGTTTGACACCTCGCGATGCTGCTTTATTTAACAAATCGCAATACATGGTTAACAAATAATGTACACTATACAGGAGAGGCCCCGTCCGGAGACGAGGGTATAACGAGCCACACTGCTATCAGTATATATGTTTACTTGGTTGAACTGTTCGTCCTTAATGTCCTTCATAATCCACAATGCTCCCAGCAACGCCGCTGCCGTCTCCGCCTGGTTGATGGTAGCGGGAGTTCGGAACGCCTGGGCCCACCCTTGGTTCCGTTGAGGGCATACCGAGGCCACGCTGTGCGGTGTCGCGTCCACGAAGATGTCCAGTTGTCGCTCGCGCACTGAAATGTCCCTGGTGTCGCGCACTCGAGTTGGTGTGAGGATTTTACGGGGCCAATAAAACTCACTTGCCAGGACGTGCCGGGGCACGAACATGGGCCAGTTCATGACCCAGCACGTCCAGCTAAGGTATCCCGCCGCCTGTTCCAACTGCTTTCGAGTGTACAAGTGCATATCCCTCAGGATCTGTAATGTTCTTCGCTGGGCACTGATGTGTAACTGTAGGCAACTATTCGGTATATTTATCACGACACCAAAATAATGTATTACTTGCATGGGTTCCAACACACTCTTGTTTTCATTGATTGTTATTCCCAATACCACACGAAGATACAGTAGTATCTCTTGCACTGGAATCTGTTCCGTTCCCCAGATGAGCCAGTCATCAAGATAGGGGATCATTTTCACTGGAAACTCTGCTTCGATCACCTCTCGCACCGCCTCCGCCCATCGCTGCATGATGGACGGGGCGAGTGCGTGTCCCATAGGAAGCCGTGTCCACACGTAATGATTTTTACGGTAGTAAATCCCGTAGTTTAATTGGGATCGCGCGTTCAACGGTATCTGATAGAACCCAGACTTAAGGTCCACTTTTATCGCCAGAGCCTCTGGTGGGATATCGGCCAGGGCTCGGGCAGCACTACGCAAGGAAAATTTAGGCGTTTGAATGTATTCCGTCCAGGCACTTAGATCGTACACAATCCTTGCACTTCCGTCCGCCTTCGGTACGAGAAACACCGGGAAGGCGTAATGACCTTTGAAGGGAAAGATTAACTGGTTGTCGAGAAGGTCTTGTATGGCACTATCCATTAATGTCGACACTTTCGTTGCACAAAATGTTTTAGGAGCGTTCGTAGGCCGGGGTAGATTAGCACCCTGATCGAAGAGCTGGGTTGCGTATCGTCCGAGTTCCGTGTCCATGTATGGCACTGGGTTAGCTATATCCACGGCAATGGAGACGTATCGTTCTGGCACTGGAGGTTTGTTGGATGGCCCCTCGATGACCGGGAAGTTGGCGTCGTGTTGTTCGTCAGGTGTTCGTTGGATGCGTATCGGGGGCCGTCTCGGGTACTCGGGATCGGTCCACCATTCCCACAGGTCGTCATCGCCCACCTGGTCCGGGTCGACGATGTGGAATGGACCTGCAGGAGGCTGCTGATGATGTCCTGCGGCGGGAGTGCTGCCTGCTCCTCAGGGGCGGCCTGAGGCCGTACGTTCGGATCTTCCATTGGCGTGAGGTCGTCGTCCATAACACCCGTCCACGGAGCGGACCTCCAGCGAAGCCATTGGAGCCAGATATCGTGCTTGGGCACGAAAGATTCAGGTAGTGGTACTTCCGTTGGGTCTGGATCTGGTTGGTCTGGTTCATATTCCCTCCAGAAATCACGTAACGCGGATTGGAGATGCGGTGCCGTCGGGTACCGAACGCACTGTGTACCGGGCGTGTTGGACCGCTCCACGGTTTGGCAGGCGATGTTCTCCGATAACATCGCCACCCTTCGGCGCCTGTGAGTAGGTCTGCACATTTATACTATATCACTGTGAGCTGCTGTGGTAACCACATATCCATCCGCTAGACATCAACTGACGCGACCGCCCGGGCTCGCGCCCCTTATATAGCTAAGGGAGGCGCGCATGTAGGTCGTCAAGCACTATCCGGGAGGGCGCGTCAGCCGGATTATCAGCGGATGAAATGCTTCGCCACGCGAGGTTGACACCTCGCGATGCTGCTTTATTTAACAAATCGCAATACATGGTTAACAAATAATGTACACTATACAGGAGAGGCCCCCGTCCGGAGACGAGGGTATAACGAGCCACACTGCTATCAGTATATATGTTTACTTGGTTGAACTGTTCGTCCTTAATGTCCTTCATAATCCACAATGCTCCCAGCAACGCCGCTGCCGTCTCCGCCTGGTTGATGGTAGCGGGAGTTCGGAACGCTTGGGCCCACCCTTGGTTCCGTTGAGGGCATACCGCGGCCACGCTGTGCGGTGTCGCGTCCACGAAGATGTCCAGTTGTCGCTCGCGCACTGAAATGTCCCTGGTGTCGCGCACTCGAGTTGGTGTGAGGATTTTACGGGGCCAATAAAACTCACTTGCCAGGACGTGCCGGGGCACGAACATGGGCCAGTTCATGACCCAGCACGTCCAGCTAAGGTATCCCGCCGCCTGTTCCAACTGCTTTGGAGTGTACAAGTGCATATCCCTCAGGATCTGTAATGTTCTTCGCTGAGCACTGACGTGTAACTGTAGGCAACTATTCGGTATATTTATCACGACACACAAATAATGTATTACTTGCATGGCTTCCAACACACTCTTGTTTTCATTGATTGTTATTCCCAATACCACACGAAGATACAGTAGTATCTCTTGCACTGGAATCTGTTCCGTTCCCCAGATGGGCCAGTCATCAAGATGGGGATCATTTTCACTGGAAACTCTGTTTCGTTCACCTCTCGCACCGCCTCCGCCCATCGCTGCATGATGGACGGGGCGAGTGCGTGTCCCATAGGAAGCCGTGTCCACACGTAATGTTTTTTACGGTAGTAAATCCCATAGTTTAATTGGGATCGCGCGTTCAACGGTATCTGATAGAACCCAGACTTAAGGTCCACTTTTATCGCCAGAGCCTCTGGTGGGATATCGGCCAGGGCTCGGGCAGCACTACGCAAGGAAAATTTAGGCGTTTGAATGTATTCCGTCCAGGCACTTACATCGTACACAATCCTTGCACTTCCGTCCGCCTTCGGTAGGTGAAACACCGGGAAGGCGTAATGACCTTTGAAGGGAAAGATTAACTGGTTGTCGAGAAGGTCTTGTATGGCACTATCCATTAATGTCGACACTTTCGTTGCACAAAATGTTTTAGGAGCGTTCGTAGGCCGGGGTAGATTAGCACCCTGATCGAAGAGCTGGGTTGCGTATCGTCCGAGTTCCGTGTCCATGTATGGCACTGGGTTAGCTATATCCACGGCAATGGAGACGTATCGTTCTGGCACTGGAGGTTTGTTGGATGGCCCCTCGATGACCGGGAAGTTGGCGTCGTGTTGTTCGTCAGGTGTTCGTTGGATGCGTATCGGGGGCCGTCTCGGGTACTCGGGATCGGTCCACCATTCCCACAGATCGTCATCGTCCACCTGGTCCGGGTCGACGATGTGGAATGGTTCTGCAGGAGGCTGCTGATGATGTCCTGCGGCGGGAGTGCCCGCCTGCTCCTCAGGGGCGGCCTGAGGCCGTACGTTCGGATCTTTCATTGGCGTGAGGTCGTCGTCCATAACATCCGTCTACGGAGCGGACCTCCAGCGAAGCCATTGGAGCCAGATATCGTGCTTGGGCACGAAAGATTCAGGTAGTGGTACTTCCGTCGGGTCTGGATCTGGTTGGTCTGGTTCATATTCCCTCCAGAAATCCCGTAACGCGGATTGGAGATGCGGTGCCGTCGGGTACCGAACGCACTGTGTACCGGGCGTGTTGGACCGCTCCACGGTTTGGCAGGCGATGTTCTCCGATAACATCGCCACCCTTCGGCGCCTGTGAGTAGGTCTGCACATTTATACTATATCACTGTGAGCTGCTGTGGTAACCACATATCCATCCGCTAGACATCAACTGACGCGACCGCCCGGGCTCGCGCCCCTTATATAGCTAAGGGAGGCGCGCATGTAGGTCGTCAAGCACGGCCCGGGAGGGCGCGTCAGCCGGATTATCAGCGGATGAAATGCTTCGCCATGCGAGGTTGACACCTCGCGATGCTGCTTTATTTAACAAATCGCAATACATGGTTAACAAATAATGTACACTATACACGAGAGGTCCCCGTCCGGAGACGAGGGTATAACGAGCCACACTGCTATCAGTATATATGTTTACTTGGTTGAACTGTTCGTCCTTAATGTCCTTCATAATCCACAATGCTCCCAGCAACGCCGCTGCCGTCTCCGCCTGGTTGATGGTAGCGGGAGTTCGGAACGCCTGGGCCCACCCTTGGTTCCGTTGAGGGCATACCGCGGCCACGCTGTGCGGTGTCGCGTCCACGAAGATGTCCAGTTGTCGCTCGCGCACTGAAATGTCCCTGGTGTCGCGCACTCGAGTTGGTGTGAGGATTTTACGGGGCCAATAAAACTCACTTGCCAGGACGTGCCGGGGCACGAACATGGGCCAGTTCATGACCCAGCACGTCCAGCTAAGGTATCCCGCCGCCTGTTCCAACTGCTTTGGAGTGTACAAGTGCATATCCCTCAGGATCTGTAATGTTCTTCGCTGAGCACTGATGTGTAACTGTAGGCAACTATTCGGTATATTTATCACGACACCAAAATAATGTATTACTTGCATGTGTTCCAACACACTCTTGTTTTCATTGATTGTTATTCCCAATACCACACGAAGTTACAGTAGTATCTCTTGCACTGGAATCTGTTCCGTTCCCCAGATGAGCCAGTCATCAAGATAGGGGATCATTTTCACTGGAAACTCTGCTTCGATCACCTCTCGCACCGCCTCCGCCCATCGCTGCATGATGGACGGGGCGAGTGCGTGTCCCATAGGAAGCCGTGTCCACACGTAATGTTTTTTACGGTAGTAAATCCCGTAGTTTAATTGGGATCGCGCGTTCAACGGTATCTGATAGAACCCAGACTTAAGGTCCACTTTTATCGCCAGAGCCTCTGGTGGGATATCGGCCAGGGCTCGGGCAGCACTACGCAAGGAAAATTTAGGCGTTTGAATGTATTCCGTCCAGGCACTTAGATCGTACACAATCCTTGCACTTCCGTCCGCCTTCGGTACGAGAAACACCGGGAAGGCGTAATGACCTTTGAAGGGAAAGATTAACTGGTTGTCGAGAAGGTCTTGTATGGCACTATCCATTAATGTCGACACTTTCGTTGCACAAAATGTTTTAGGAGCGTTCGTAGGCCAGGGTAGATTAGCACCCTGATCGAAGAGCTGGGTTGCGTATCGTCCGAGTTCCGTGTCCATGTATGGCACTGGGTTAGCTATATCCACGGCAATGGAGACGTATCGTTCTGGCACTGGAGGTTTGTTGGATGGCCCCTCGATGACCGGGAAGTTGGCGTCGTGTTGTTCGTCAGGTGTTCGTTGGATGCGTATCGGGGGCCGTCTCGGGTACTCGGGATCGGTCCACCATTCCCACAGGTCGTCATCGTCCACCTGGTCCGGGTCGACGATGTGGAATGGTTCTGCAGGAGGCTGCTGATGATGTCCTGCGGCGGGAGTGCCCGCCTGCTCCTCAGGGGCGGCCTGAGGCCGTACGTTCGGATCTTCCATTGGCGTGAGGTCGTCGTGCATAACATCCGTCCACGGAGCGGACCTCCAGCGAAGCCATTGGAGCCAGATATCGTGCTTGGGCACGAAAGATTCAGGTAGTGGTACTTCCGTCGGGTCTGGATCTGGTTGGTCTGGTTCATATTCCCTCCAGAAATCTCGTAACGCGGATTGGAGATGCGGTGCGTCGGGTACCGAACGCACTGTGTACCGGGCGTGTTGGACCGCTCCACGGTTTGGCAGGCGATGTTCTCCGATAACATCGCCACCCTTCGGCGCCTGTGAGTAGGTCTACACATTTATACTATATCACTGTGAGCTGCTGTGGTAACCACATATCCATCCGCTAGACATCAACTGACGCGACCGCCCGGGCTCGCGCCCCTTATATAGCTAAGGGAGGCGCGCATGTAGGTCGTCAAGCACTATCCGGGAGGGCGCGTCAGCCGGATTATCAGCGGATGAAATGCTTCGCCACGTGAGGTTGACACCTCGCGATGCTGCTTTATTTAACAAATCGCATTACATGGTTAACAAATAATGTACACTATACAGGAGAGGCCCCCGTCCGGAGACGAGGGTATAACGAGCCACACTGCTATCAGTATATATGTTTACTTGGTTGAACTGTTCGTCCTTAATGTCCTTCACAATCCACAATGCTCCCAGCAACGCCGCTGCCGTCTCCGCCTGGTTGATGGTAGCGGGAGTTCGGAACGCCTGGGCCCACCCTTGGTTCCGTTGAGGGCATATCGCGGCCACGCTGTGCGGTGTCGCGTCCACGAAGATGTCCAGTTGTCGCTCGCGCACTGAAATGTCCCTGGTGTCGCGCACTCGAGTTGGTGTGAGGATTTTACGGGGCCAATAAAACTCACTTGCCAGGACGTGCGGGGGCACGAACATGGGCCAGTTCATGACCCAGCACGTCCAGCTAAGGTATCCCGCCGCCTGTTCCAACTGCTTTGGAGTGTACAAGTGCATATCCCTCAGGATCTGTAATGTTCTTCGCTGAGCACTGATGTGTAACTGTGGGCAACTATTCGGTATATTTATCACGTCACCCAAATAATGTATTACTTGCATGGGTTCCAACACACTCTTATTTTCATTGATTGTTATTCCCAATACCACACGAAGAAACAGTAGTATCTCTTGCACTGGAATCTGTTCCGTTCCCCAGATGAGCCAGTCATCAAGATAGGGGATCATTTTCACTGGAAACTCTGCTTCGATCACCTCTCGCACCGCCTCCGCCCATCGCTGCATGATGGACGGGGCGAGTGCGTGTCCCATAGGAAGCCGTGTCCACACGTAATGTTTTTTACGGTAGTAAATCCCGTAGTTTAATTGGGATCGCGCGTTCAACGGTATCTGATAGAACCCAGACTTAAGGTCCACTTTTATCGCCAGAGCCTCTGGTGGGATATCGGCCAGGGCTCGGGCAGCACTACGCAAGGAAAATTTAGGCGTTTGAATGTATTCCGTCCAGGCACTTAGATCGTACACAATCCTTGCACTTCCGTCCGCCTTCGGTACGAGAAACACCGGGAAGGCGTAATGACCTTTGAAGGGAAAGATTAACTGGTTGTCGAGAAGGTCTTGTATGGCACTATCCATTAATGTCGACACTTTCGTTGCACAAAATGTTTTAGGAGCGTTCGTAGGCCGGGGTAGATTAGCACCCTGATCGAAGAGCTGGGTTGCGTATCGTCCGAGTTCCGTGTCCATTTATGGCACTGGGTTAGCTATATCCACGGCAATGGAGACGTATCGTTCTGGCACTGGAGGTTTGTTGGATGGCCCCTCGATGACCGGGAAGTTGGCGTCGTGTTGTTCGTCAGGTGTTCGTTGGATGCGTATCGGGGGCCGTTGGTGTATTCTTTGAATACACGGTACGAGAGAATAAAGTCTATTGCTCTTTGCATGTCCATTTTTTCCTTCCTCTTTGTCAAAACACCAACAGTGATCTTCTGTTTTCTCCTTGATGGGCAAATCTCTTATGTCTTCATAAGTTTGTTTCAGATATATAACTTCTGTGACCCACCTAGCGTCATCTCGCAGCGAATCTCTGAAGCTCCTCAACTCTTCCTGGTGCTAGAGGACTTACTTATTCATTTGGCCACCAGATCCTGTTACCATCGCCAGCTATTTTCTCCTTGAGCAAGAGGACTACGTCTACCTCTTTACTCACCATGCTGCGCTAATATCGCCTACTATCAACTCCTGGAAGACCATTCATCAAGAAGAACATTTATTTTTGACAAGTTGGCAATGTTTATATGTTCTCCTTTTGTTTCCTACCCCCCACTCTTTTTCCCTTCCTTGGACCTTCTGTGCTCCGTTGAGCAGCTCTCACTTCGCAATCGGCAGTTGACTCGGTCAGTCAAAGCTCCTCTCGAGCTAGTCTCCTCAACCCAAGAGGCAAACACTCTTCTACGCCATGTTGGCAAAGTAGTCATCGTCAAAGGGAACTTCATCTTCTACATGAAATCAAGATAAGTACCATCTTAAAGTTTTAACCTCATCTTCATGGTTTTAACTTTCACGTGCTTTTAAAGATGTTTTATAGACAGTGTGCGATTGCTTATTTTGGGGCAAAAATCATTCTTCGTGGGATTTGCCATGTTGAGCCTTTGGTTGTATAAGCCAACCTTACTAAAAAGAGCTTTTCTTAGGCTATTCAAATGAGAAATCCTCTCACTACGTGGGATATTATCTAATACCCGCTGTCTATAACTCAACAAGTTAGTTCCTCCGTTGGATTTTCTCAACTCCATTTTTTCTACCAAGGTCGTTCTGGAACCTTCTAGATTCTGTATTTCATCTACAAGTCCTGCCGTTTTGAAATTTTCACTCACTTGTAAGAATGCTATTTAAAATTGAAGAATTTCGTTTCTGAATTAAAAGCTTAATAGCTAACTTTCTTCCACCGCTGGAACCGCTGGAATGTTCTATGGCGCATTTAACTGTAATCCACCATGTTCTCAAGCAATAGACTTTCGTCCATTTAGTGCAACCAGTCATTTTGTTCAAATTGAAATAACTTTCTCTGCCAAAAACTTTCGTGTTTCCATAGTGAACTTTTCATAAGTTTCAACGAACTATAGTGAAAATCAGTGCTTGTTCAACTTTCTACCGCGTCGCGATCGTCCGTTTATATTTAAATAAGGCCATGAACATTTCTCCTCAATTCCCTATTTCTCTTTCCTAAACTTCCTACTAACAATCCGTAATAAATTTTTCAATATAGATCTGTTTCAATAAGGTGTCACTCTGCGAAGTGCCCTTCCATTTTTCTTGTTTATCATTAAGTAATTTCTGTATAATTACGTGTTTTATACACGGTTTAAGTTTACATTGTTTTTTCTCTATTATCAGAAAAACAATTCTTTCAACTCTTGTGTGAGTTATTTTTAGGTCTCACGAAATGGAAACTACCCCATTTGGCTCGTGATTCCTAATTAAACATAGGAAGTCTAGAACCTTCCTTTTGATTACTTACTTAGGTTTCACAGTAAGTGACCTGCCCTCCTTTGTATAATTCTCATAAATTAATCCTGTTTAAATATAAGAAGTTGTAGGAACTTCTATTTTTATGCTTTATGTTTTCCTTATAGTTAGCTTGAAAGTTGTTATTCTTTCTAGAATATTCTTTCAGAAATTTCTTATAGTACACTCCTTGTACTCTTATAAATGTTTAAACTTTAATAATTTCATTTAGTCCTTTTTCAAATCTTAAGAAGATTTTATACCAGGTTTAAAACCTTAAAAAAATTGTTATTTGCCTGGAGCAATTTCTGAATGTTGTCGGAGGTCTGCGACCTCAAATTGTTAATAAGATTGGAAAATATTTATTTGTTAAAAATATTAATTTCTCCTGAATTGTTAAATAAATTAAGCGTTCTTTTTCTCTTTTTCATTTTTTCTAACACAAAGGTTAAACAAAGTCCTGTCCTCCTTGGCTCTCCCTACTTGATGCCATTAAAACCATTAATAGGGCTTTCACCACTCGTTGCATTTGAGCAAGAACTCTTAGCAGTAACCTCACTAAAGATTCTTTTAGCTTTAATAGCTAATTCTAATTGGCCAGTAAGGCAAGTAAAGCTCGCTACGCCAGCTACCTGCTTGTGGAGATCCTCTCCGAAAACTTATGGTCAGTTTTCAAAAAGATAAGTGTTTCTTTTTGTCTAAACTTTTAGCCGGCTTCTCGCCGAGTAAAAGCTTAGCCATTTCCAAAGGCAACCATTGGTTCACTTACAAAGATTACTTTCCAAGTTATAATTTTTCGTCACTATCCTTCCAGGAAACACTGGGTCTCTTTTTCTAGAAACTTTATAATTTCGAAAATTGGAAATTCCGAACTTGATTTGAATTATTGGCATTCTTCGAATTACTTTGTAAAACCTAATTTCTTTGAGAAGACATACAGTAAATTTGTTCCTCTCAGTCTTGCCAGACCATCACTCTTCCCCATAGTACTTTTATACATGCTTGGGAGGAAATATACTAAAGCCTCTCTCTTGCAAACCGCCCAAGTCTTAGCTGCGGTTCCCGTCAGCGTCGACCAAGCTCGTACCCACTTTAGGTATCCGAGCACGGATTTTCGGTGGCAACCGCTTCTAAGTGTATTGAAAGTCAAATTCATAAATTTTGTGGGACTCTCCTCCTATTGTTCTATCCTTCTTCTCCAATCCCAAATCTACTTCCTTCTCTTAATCATATTCCCTTGGTGGTTGGGTTATTCCTCAGTCAATAAACTACCCAGCCGTCTCGGGTACTCGGGATCGGTCCACCATTCCCACAGGTCGTCATCGTCCACCTGGTCCGGGTCGACGATGTGGAATGGTTCTGCAGGAGGCTGCTGATGATGTCCTGCGGCGGGAGTGCCCGCCTGCTCCTCAGGGGCGGCCTGAGGCCGTACGTTCGGATCTTCCATTGGCGTGAGGTCGTCGTCCATAACATCCGTCCACGGAGCGGACCTCCAGCGAAGCCATTGGAGCCAGATATCGTGCTTGGGCACGAAAGATTCAGGTAGTGGTACTTCCGTCGGGTCTGGATCTGGTTGGTCTGGTTCATATTCCCTCCAGAAATCCCGTAACGCGGATTGGAGATGCGGTGCCGTCGGGTACCGAACGCACTGTGTACCGGGCGTGTTGGACCGCTCCACGGTTTGGCAGGCGATGTTCTCCGATAACATCGCCACCCTTCGGCGCCTGTGAGTAGGTCTGCACATTTATACTATATCACTGTGAACTGCTGTGGTAACCACATATCCATCCGCTAGACATCAACTGACGCGACCGCCCGGGCTCGCGCCCCTTATATAGCTAAGGGAGGCGCGCATGTAGGTCGTCAAGCACGGCCCGGGAGGGCGCGTCAGGCGGATTATCAGCGGATGAAATGCTTCGCCACGCGAGGTTGACACCTCGCGATGCTGCTTTATTTAACAAATCGCAATACATGGTTAACAAATAATGTACACTATACAGGAGAGGCCCCCGTCCGGAGACGAGGGTATAACGAGCCACACTGCTATCAGTATATATGTTTACTTGGTTGAACTGTTCGTCCTTAATGTCCTTCATAATCTACAATGCTCCCAGCAACGCCGCTGCCGTCTCCGCCTGGTTGATGGTAGCGGGAGTTCGGAACGCCTGGGCCCACCCTTGGTTCCGTTGAGGGCATACCGCGGCCACGCTGTGCGGTGTCGCGTCCACGAAGATGTCCAGTTGTCGCTCGCGCACTGAAATGTCCCTGGTGTCGCGCACTCGAGTTGGTGTGAGGATTTTACGGGGCCAATAAAACTCACTTGCCAGGACGTGCCGGGGCACGAACATGGGCCAGTTCATGACCCAGCACGTCCAGCTAAGGTATCCCGCCGCCTGTTCCAACTGCTTTGGAGTGTACAAGTGCATATCCTTCAGGATCTGTAATGTTCTTCGCTGAGCACTGATGTGTAACTGTAGGCAACTATTCGGTATATTTATCACGACACCCAAATAATGTATTACTTGCATGGGTTCCAACACACTCTTGTTTTCATTGATTGTTATTCCCAATACCACACGAAGATACAGTAGTATCTCTTGCACTGGAATCTGTTCCGTTCCCCAGATGAGCCAGTCATCAAGATAGGGGATCATTTTCACTGGAAACTCTGCTTCGATCACCTCTCGCACCGCCTCCGCCCATCGCTGCATGATGGACGGGGCGAGTGCGTGTCCCATAGGAAGCCGTGTCCACACGTAATGTTTTTTACGGTAGTAAATCCCGTAGTTTAATTGGGATCGCGCGTTCAACGGTATCTGAAAGAACCCAGACTTAAGGTCCACTTTTATCGCCAGAGCCTCTGGTGGGATATCGGTCAGGGCTCGGGCAGCACTACGCAAGGAAAATTTAGGCGTTTGAATGTATTCCGTCCAGGCACTTAGATCGTACACAATCCTTGCACTTCCGTCCGCCTTCGGTACGAGAAACACCGGGAAGGCGTAATGACCTTTGAAGGGAAAGATTAACTGGTTGTCGAGAAGGTCTTGTATGGCACTATCCATTAATGTCGACACTTTCGTTGCACAAAATGTTTTAGGAGCGTTCGTAGGCCGGGGTAGATTAGCACCCTGATCGAAGAGCTGGGTTGCGTATCGTCCGAGTTCCGTGTCCATTTATGGCACTGGGTTAGCTATATCCACGGCAATGGAGACGTATCGTTCTGGCACTGGAGGTTTGTTGGATGGCCCCTCGATGACCGGGAAGTTGGCGTCGTGTTGTTCGTCAGGTGTTCGTTGGATGCGTATCGGGGGCCGTCTCGGGTACTCGGGATCGGTCCACCATTCCCACAGGTCGTCATCGTCCACCTGGTCCGGGTCGACGATGTGGAATGGTTCTGCAGGAGGCTGCTGATGATGTCCTGCGGCGGGAGTGCCCGCCTGCTCCTCAGGGGCGGCCTGAGGCCGTACGTTCGGATCTTCCATTGGCGTGAGGTCGTCGTGCATAACATCCGTCCACGGAGCGGACCTCCAGCGAAGCCATTGGAGCCAGATATCGTGCTTGGGCACGAAAGATTCAGGTAGTGGTACTTCCGTCGGGTCTGGATCTGGTTGGTCTGGTTCATATTCCCTCCAGAAATCTCGTAACGCGGATTGGAGATGCGGTGCGTCGGGTACCGAACGCACTGTGTACCGGGCGTGTTGGACCGCTCCACGGTTTGGCAGGCGATGTTCTCCGATAACATCGCCACCCTTCGGCGCCTGTGAGTAGGTCTACACATTTATACTATATCACTGTGAGCTGCTGTGGTAACCACATATCCATCCGCTAGACATCAACTGACGCGACCGCCCGGGCTCGCGCCCCTTATATAGCTAAGGGAGGCGCGCATGTAGGTCGTCAAGCACGGCCCGGGAGGGCGCGTCAGCCGGATTATCAGCGGATGAAATGCTTCGCCACGTGAGGTTGACACCTCGCGATGCTGCTTTATTTAACAAATCGCATTACATGGTTAACAAATAATGTACACTATACAGGAGAGGCCCCCGTCCGGAGACGAGGGTATAACGAGCCACACTGCTATCAGTATATATGTTTACTTGGTTGAACTGTTCGTCCTTAATGTCCTTCACAATCCACAATGCTCCCAGCAACGCCGCTGCCGTCTCCGCCTGGTTGATGGTAGCGGGAGTTCGGAACGCCTGGGCCCACCCTTGGTTCCGTTGAGGGCATATCGCGGCCACGCTGTGCGGTGTCGCGTCCACGAAGATGTCCAGTTGTCGCTCGCGCACTGAAATGTCCCTGGTGTCGCGCACTCGAGTTGGTGTGAGGATTTTACGGGGCCAATAAAACTCACTTGCCAGGACGTGCGGGGGCACGAACATTGGCCAGTTCATGACCCAGCACGTCCAGCTAAGGTATCCCGCCGCCTGTTCCAACTGCTTTGGAGTGTACAAGTGCATATCCCTCAGGATCTGTAATGTTCTTCGCTGAGCACTGATGTGTAACTGTGGGCAACTATTCGGTATATTTATCACGTCACCCAAATAATGTATTACTTGCATGGGTTCCAACACACTCTTATTTTCATTGATTGTTATTCCCAATACCACACGAAGAAACAGTAGTATCTCTTGCACTGGAATCTGTTCCGTTCCCCAGATGAGCCAGTCATCAAGATAGGGGATCATTTTCACTGGAAACTCTGCTTCGATCACCTCTCGCACCGCCTCCGCCCATCGCTGCATGATGGACGGGGCGAGTGCGTGTCCCATAGGAAGCCGTGTCCACACGTAATGTTTTTTACGGTAGTAAATCCCGTAGTTTAATTGGGATCGCGCGTTCAACGGTATCTGATAGAACCCAGACTTAAGGTCCACTTTTATCGCCAGAGCCTCTGGTGGGATATCGGCCAGGGCTCGGGCAGCACTACGCAAGGAAAATTTAGGCGTTTGAATGTATTCCGTCCAGGCACTTAGATCGTACACAATCCTTGCACTTCCGTCCGCCTTCGGTACGAGAAACACCGGGAAGGCGTAATGACCTTTGAAGGGAAAGATTAACTGGTTGTCGAGAAGGTCTTGTATGGCACTATCCATTAATGTCGACACTTTCGTTGCACAAAATGTTTTAGGAGCGTTCGTAGGCCGGGGTAGATTAGCACCCTGATCGAAGAGCTGGGTTGCGTATCGTCCGAGTTCCGTGTCCATTTATGGCACTGGGTTAGCTATATCCACGGCAATGGAGACGTATCGTTCTGGCACTGGAGGTTTGTTGGATGGCCCCTCGATGACCGGGAAGTTGGCGTCGTGTTGTTCGTCAGGTGTTCGTTGGATGCGTATCGGGGGCCGTTGGTGTATTCTTTGAATACACGGTACGAGAGAATAAAGTCTATTGCTCTTTGCATGTCCATTTTTTCCTTCCTCTTTGTCAAAACACCAACAGTGATCTTCTGTTTTCTCCTTGATGGGCAAATCTCTTATGTCTTCATAAGTTTGTTTCAGATATATAACTTCTGTGACCCACCTAGCGTCATCTCGCAGCGAATCTCTGAAGCTCCTCAACTCTTCCTGGTGCTAGAGGACTTACTTATTCATTTGGCCACCAGATCCTGTTACCATCGCCAGCTATTTTCTCCTTGAGCAAGAGGACTACGTCTACCTCTTTACTCACCATGCTGCGCTAATATCGCCTACTATCAACTCCTGGAAGACCATTCATCAAGAAGAACATTTATTTTTGACAAGTTGGCAATGTTTATATGTTCTCCTTTTGTTTCCTACCCCCCACTCTTTTTCCCTTCCTTGGACCTTCTGTGCTCCGTTGAGCAGCTCTCACTTCGCAATCGGCAGTTGACTCGGTCAGTCAAAGCTCCTCTCGAGCTAGTCTCCTCAACCCAAGAGGCAAACACTCTTCTACGCCATGTTGGCAAAGTAGTCATCGTCAAAGGGAACTTCATCTTCTACATGAAATCAAGATAAGTACCATCTTAAAGTTTTAACCTCATCTTCATGGTTTTAACTTTCACGTGCTTTTAAAGATGTTTTATAGACAGTGTGCGATTGCTTATTTTGGGGCAAAAATCATTCTTCGTGGGATTTGCCATGTTGAGCCTTTGGTTGTATAAGCCAACCTTACTAAAAAGAGCTTTTCTTAGGCTATTCAAATGAGAAATCCTCTCACTACGTGGGATATTATCTAATACCCGCTGTCTATAACTCAACAAGTTAGTTCCTCCGTTGGATTTTCTCAACTCCATTTTTTCTACCAAGGTCGTTCTGGAACCTTCTAGATTCTGTATTTCATCTACAAGTCCTGCCGTTTTGAAATTTTCACTCACTTGTAAGAATGCTATTTAAAATTGAAGAATTTCGTTTCTGAATTAAAAGCTTAATAGCTAACTTTCTTCCACCGCTGGAACCGCTGGAATGTTCTATGGCGCATTTAACTGTAATCCACCATGTTCTCAAGCAATAGACTTTCGTCCATTTAGTGCAACCAGTCATTTTGTTCAAATTGAAATAACTTTCTCTGCCAAAAACTTTCGTGTTTCCATAGTGAACTTTTCATAAGTTTCAACGAACTATAGTGAAAATCAGTGCTTGTTCAACTTTCTACCGCGTCGCGATCGTCCGTTTATATTTAAATAAGGCCATGAACATTTCTCCTCAATTCCCTATTTCTCTTTCCTAAACTTCCTACTAACAATCCGTAATAAATTTTTCAATATAGATCTGTTTCAATAAGGTGTCACTCTGCGAAGTGCCCTTCCATTTTTCTTGTTTATCATTAAGTAATTTCTGTATAATTACGTGTTTTATACACGGTTTAAGTTTACATTGTTTTTTCTCTATTATCAGAAAAACAATTCTTTCAACTCTTGTGTGAGTTATTTTTAGGTCTCACGAAATGGAAACTACCCCATTTGGCTCGTGATTCCTAATTAAACATAGGAAGTCTAGAACCTTCCTTTTGATTACTTACTTAGGTTTCACAGTAAGTGACCTGCCCTCCTTTGTATAATTCTCATAAATTAATCCTGTTTAAATATAAGAAGTTGTAGGAACTTCTATTTTTATGCTTTATGTTTTCCTTATAGTTAGCTTGAAAGTTGTTATTCTTTCTAGAATATTCTTTCAGAAATTTCTTATAGTACACTCCTTGTACTCTTATAAATGTTTAAACTTTAATAATTTCATTTAGTCCTTTTTCAAATCTTAAGAAGATTTTATACCAGGTTTAAAACCTTAAAAAAATTGTTATTTGCCTGGAGCAATTTCTGAATGTTGTCGGAGGTCTGCGACCTCAAATTGTTAATAAGATTGGAAAATATTTATTTGTTAAAAATATTAATTTCTCCTGAATTGTTAAATAAATTAAGCGTTCTTTTTCTCTTTTTCATTTTTTCTAACACAAAGGTTAAACAAAGTCCTGTCCTCCTTGGCTCTCCCTACTTGATGCCATTAAAACCATTAATAGGGCTTTCACCACTCGTTGCATTTGAGCAAGAACTCTTAGCAGTAACCTCACTAAAGATTCTTTTAGCTTTAATAGCTAATTCTAATTGGCCAGTAAGGCAAGTAAAGCTCGCTACGCCAGCTACCTGCTTGTGGAGATCCTCTCCGAAAACTTATGGTCAGTTTTCAAAAAGATAAGTGTTTCTTTTTGTCTAAACTTTTAGCCGGCTTCTCGCCGAGTAAAAGCTTAGCCATTTCCAAAGGCAACCATTGGTTCACTTACAAAGATTACTTTCCAAGTTATAATTTTACGTCACTATCCTTCCAGGAAGCACTGGGTCTCTTTTTCTAGAAACTTTATAATTTCGAAAATTGGAAATTCCGAACTTGATTTGAATTATTGGCATTCTTCGAATTACTTTGTAAAACCTAACTTCTTTGAGAAGACATACAGTAAATTTGTTCCTCTCAGTCTTGCCAGACCATCACTCTTCCCCATAGTACTTTTATACATGCTTGGGAGGAAATATACTAAAGCCTCTCTCTTGCAAACCGCCCAAGTCTTAGCTGCGGTTCCCGTCAGCGTCGACCAAGCTCGTACCCACTTTAGGTATCCGAGCACGGATTTTCGGTGGCAACCGCTTCTAAGTGTATTGAAAGTCAAATTCATAAATTTTGTGGGACTCTCCTCCTATTGTTCTATCCTTCTTCTCCAATCCCAAATCTACTTCCTTCTCTTAATCATCTTCCCTTGGTGGTTGGGTTATTCCTCAGTCAATAAACTACCCAGCCGTCTCGGGTACTCGGGATCGGTCCACCATTCCCACAGGTCGTCATCGTCCACCTGGTCCGGGTCGACGATGTGGAATGGTTCTGCAGGAGGCTGCTGATGATGTCCTGCGGCGGGAGTGCCCGCCTGCTCCTCAGGGGCGGCCTGAGGCCGTACGTTCGGATCTTCCATTGGCGTGAGGTCG
The DNA here is from genome assembly GCA_946902985.2 of Meconema thalassinum. Taxonomy (NCBI): domain Eukaryota; kingdom Metazoa; phylum Arthropoda; class Insecta; order Orthoptera; family Tettigoniidae; genus Meconema; species Meconema thalassinum. The sequence continues at coordinate 1,756,420,710 of OX336388.2, read as the reverse complement.
TCGTCCATAACATCCGTCCACGGAGCGGACCTCCAGCGAAGCCATTGGAGCCAGATATCGTGCTTGGGCACGAAAGATTCAGGTAGTGGTACTTCCGTCGGGTCTGGATCTGGTTGGTCTGGTTCATATTCCCTCCAGAAATCCCGTAACGCGGATTGGAGATGCGGTGCCGTCGGGTACCGAACGCACTGTGTACCGGGCGTGTTGGACCGCTCCACGGTTTGGCAGGCGATGTTCTCCGATAACATCGCCACCCTTCGGCGCCTGTGAGTAGGTCTGCACATTTATACTATATCACTGTGAGCTGCTGTGGTAACCACATATCCATCCGCTAGACATCAACTGACGCGACCGCCCGGGCTCGCGCCCCTTATATAGCTAAGGGAGGCGCGCATGTAGGTCGTCAAGCACGGCCCGGGAGGGCGCGTCAGGCGGATTATCAGCGGATGAAATGCTTCGCCACGCGAGGTTGACACCTCGCGATGCTGCTTTATTTAACAAATCGCAATACATGGTTAACAAATAATGTACACTATACAGGAGAGGCCCCCGTCCGGAGACGAGGGTATAACGAGCCACACTGCTATCAGTATATATGTTTACTTGGTTGAACTGTTCGTCCTTAATGTCCTTCATAATCTACAATGCTCCCAGCAACGCCGCTGCCGTCTCCGCCTGGTTGATGGTAGCGGGAGTTCGGAACGCCTGGGCCCACCCTTGGTTCCGTTGAGGGCATACCGCGGCCACGCTGTGCGGTGTCGCGTCCACGAAGATGTCCAGTTGTCGCTCGCGCACTGAAATGTCCCTGGTGTCGCGCACTCGAGTTGGTGTGAGGATTTTACGGGGCCAATAAAACTCACTTGCCATGACGTGCCGGGGCACGAACATGGGCCAGTTCATGACCCAGCACGTCCAGCTAAGGTATCCCGCCGCCTGTTCCAACTGCTTTGGAGTGTACAAGTGCATATCCTTCAGGATCTGTAATGTTCTTCGCTGAGCACTGATTTGTAACTGTAGGCAACTATTCGGTATATTTATCACGACACCCAAATAATGTATTACTTGCATGGGTTCCAACACACTCTTGTTTTCATTGATTGTTATTCCCAATACCACACGAAGATACAGTAGTATCTCTTGCACTGGAATCTGTTCCGTTCCCCAGATGAGCCAGTCATCAAGATAGGGGATCATTTTCACTGGAAACTCTGCTTCGATCACCTCTCGCACCGCCTCCGCCCATCGCTGCATGATGGACGGGGCGAGTGCGTGTCCCATAGGAAGCCGTGTCCACACGTAATGTTTTTTACGGTAGTAAATCCCGTAGTTTAATTGGGATCGCGCGTTCAACGGTATCTGAAAGAACCCAGACTTAAGGTCCACTTTTATCGCCAGAGCCTCTGGTGGGATATCGGTCAGGGCTCGGGCAGCACTACGCAAGGAAAATTTAGGCGTTTGAATGTATTCCGTCCAGGCACTTAGATCGTACACAATCCTTGCACTTCCGTCCGCCTTCGGTACGAGAAACACCGGGAAGGCGTAATGACCTTTGAAGGGAAAGATTAACTGGTTGTCGAGAAGGTCTTGTATGGCACTATCCATTAATGTCGACACTTTCGTTGCACAAAATGTTTTAGGAGCGTTCGTAGGCCGGGGTAGATTAGCACCCTGATCGAAGAGCTGGGTTGCGTATCGTCCGAGTTCCGTGTCCATGTATGGCACTGGGTTAGCTATATCCACGGCAATGGAGACGTATCGTTCTGGCACTGGAGGTTTGTTGGATGGCCCCTCGATGACCGGGAAGTTGGCGTCGTGTTGTTCGTCAGGTGTTCGTTGGATGCGTATCGGGGGCCGTCTCGGGTACTCGGAATCGGTCCACCATTCCCACAGGTCGTCATCGTCCACCTGGTCCGGATCGACGATGTGGAATGGTTCTGCAGGAGGCTGCTGATGATGTCCTGCTGCGGGAGTGCCCGCCTGCTCCTCAGGGGCGGCCTGAGGCCGTACGTTCGGATCTTCCATTGGCGTGAGGTCGTCGTCCATAACATCCGTCCACGGAGCGGACCTCCAGCGATGCCATTGGAGCCAGATATCGTGCTTGGGCACGAAAGATTCAGGTAGTGGTACTTCCGTCGGGTCTGGATCTGGTTGGTCTGGTTCATATTCCCTCCAGAAATCCCGTAACGCGGATTGGAGATGCGGTGCCGTCGGGTACCGAACGCACTGTGTACCGGGCGTGTTGGACCGCTCCACGGTTTGGCAGGCGATGTTCTCCGATAACATCGCCACCCTTCGGCGCCTGTGAGTAGGTCTGCACATTTATACTATATCACTGTGAGCTGCTGTGGTAACCACATATCCATCCGCTAGACATCAACTGACGCGACCGCCCGGGCTCGCGCCCCTTATATTGCTAAGGGAGGCGCGCATGTAGGTCGTCAAGCACGGCCCGGGAGGGCGCGTCAGCCGGATTATCAGCGGATGAAATGCTTCGCCACGCGAGGTTGACACCTCGCGATGCTGCTTTATTTAACAAATCGCAATACATGGTTAACAAATAATGTACACTATACAGGAGAGGCCCCCGTCCGGAGACGAGGGTATAACGAGCCACACTGCTATCAGTATATATGTTTACTTGGTTGAACTGTTCGTCCTTAATGTCCTTCATAATCTACAATGCTCCCAGCAACGCCGCTGCCGTCTCCGCCTGGTTAATGGTAGCGGGAGTTCGGAACGCCTGGGCCCACCCTTGGTTCCGTTGAGGGCATACCGCGGCCACGCTGTGCGGTGTCGCGTCCACGAAGATGTCCAGTTGTCGCTCGCGCACTGAAATGTCCCTGGTGTCGCGCACTCGAGTTGGTGTGAGGATTTTACGGGGCCAATAAAACTCACTTGCCAGGACGTGCCGGGGCACGAACATGGGCCAGTTCATGACCCAGCACGTCCAGCTAAGGTATCCCGCCGCCTGTTCCAACTGCTTTGGAGTGTACAAGTACATATCCTTCAGGATCTGTAATGTTCTTCGCTGAGCACTGATGTGTAACTGTAGGCAACTATTCGGTATATTTATCACGACACCCAAATAATGTATTACTTGCATGGGTTCCAACACACTCTTGTTTTCATTGATTGTTATTCCCAATACCACACGAAGATACAGTAGTATCTCTTGCACTGGAATCTGTTCCGTTCCCCAGATGAGCCAGTCATCAAGATAGGGGATCATTTTCACTGGAAACTCTGCTTCGATCACCTCTCGCACCGCCTCCGCCCATCGCTGCATGATGGACGGGGCGAGTGCGTGTCCCATAGGAAGCCGTGTCCACACGTAATGTTTTTTACGGTAGTAAATCCCGTAGTTTAATTGGGATCGCGCTTCAACGGTATCTGATAGAACCCAGACTTAAGGTCCACTTTTATCGCCAGAGCCTCTGGTGGGGTATCGGCCAGGGCTCGGGCAGCACTACGCAAGGAAAATTTAGGCGTTTGAATGTATTCCGTCCAGGCACTTAGATCGTACACAATCCTTGCCCTTCCGTCCGCTTTCGGTACGAGAAACACCGGGAAGGCGTAATGACCTTTGAAGGGAAAGATTAACTGGTTGTCGAGAAGGTCTTGTATGGCACTATCCATTAATGTCGACACTTTCGTTGCACAAAATGTTTTAGGAGCGTTCGTAGGCCGGGGTAGATTAGCACCCTGATCGAAGAGCTGGGTTGCGTATCGTCCGAGTTCCGTGTCCATGTATGGCACTGGGTTAGCTATATCCACGGCAATGGAGACGTATCGTTCTGGCACTGGAGGTTTCTTGGATGGCCCCTCGATGACCGGGAAGTTGGCGTCGTGTTGTTCGTCAGGTGTTCGTTGGATGCGTATCGGGGGCCGTCTCGGGTACTCGGAATCGGTCCACCATTCCCTCAGGTCGTCATCGTCCACCTGGTCCGGATCGACGATGTGGAATGGTTCTGCAGGAGGCTGCTGATGATGTCCTGCGGCGGGAGTGCCCGCCTGCTCCTCAGGGGCGGCCTGATGCCGTACGTTCGGATCTTCCATTGGCGTGAGGTCGTCGTCCATAACATCCGTCCACGGAGCGGACCTCCAGCGAAGCCATTGGAGCCAGATATCGTGCTTGGGCACGAAAGATTCAGGTAGTGGTACTTCCGTCGGGTCTGGATCTGGTTGGTCTGGTTCATATTCCCTCCAGAAATCCCGTAACGCGGATTGGAGATGCGGTGCCGTCGGGTACCGAACGCACTGTGTACCGGGCGTGTTGGACCGCTCCACGGTTTGGCAGGCGATGTTCTCCGATAACATCGCCACCCTTCGGCGCCTGTGAGTAGGTCTGCACATTTATACTATATCACTGTGAGCTGCTGTGGTAACCACATATCCATCCGCAAGACATCAACTGACGCGACCGCCCGGGCTCGCGCCCCTTATATAGCTAAGGGAGGCGCGCATGTAGGTCGTCAAGCACGGCCCGGGAGGGCGCGTCAGCCGGATTATCAGCGGATGAAATGCTTCGCCACGCGAGGTTGACACCTCGCGATGCTGCTTTATTTAACAAATCGCAATACATGGTTAACAAATAATGTACACTATACAGGAGAGGCCCCCGTCCGGAGACGAGGGTATAACGAGCCACACTGCTATCAGTATATATGTTTACTTGGTTGAACTGTTCGTCCTTAATGTCCTTCATAATCCACAATGCTCCCAGCAACGCCGCTGCCGTCTCCGCCTGGTTGATGGTAGCGGGAGTTCGGAACGCCTGGGCCCACCCTTGGTTCCGTTGAGGGCATACCGCGGCCACGCTGTGCGGTGTCGCGTCCACGAAGATGTCCAGTTGTCGCTCGCGCACTGAAATGTCCCTGGTGTCGCGCACTCGAGTTGGTGTGAGGATTTTACGGGGCCAATAAAACTCACTTGCCAGGACGTGCCGGGGCACGAACATGGGCCAGTTCATGACCCAGCACGTCCAGCTAAGGTATCCCGCCGCCTGTTCCAACTGCTTTGGAGTGTACAAGTGCATATCCCTCAGTATCTGTAATGTTCTTCGCTGAGCACTGATGTGTAACCGTAGGCAACTATTCGGTATATTTATCACGACACACAAATAATGTATTACTTGCATGGCTTCCAACACACTCTTGTTTTCATTGATTGTTATTCCCAATACCACACGAAGATACAGTAGTATCTCTTGCACTGGAATCTGTTCCGTTCCCCAGATGAGCCAGTCATCAAGATAGGGGATCATTTTCACTGGAAACTCTGCTTCGATCACCTCTCGCACCGCCTCCGCCCATCGCTGCATGATGGACGGGGCGAGTGCGTGTCCCATAGGAAGCCGTGTCCACACGTAATGTTTTTTACGGTAGTAAATCCCGTAGTTTAATTGGGATAGCGCTTCAACGGTATCTGATAGAACCGAGACTTAAGGTCCACTTTTATCGCCAGAGCCTCTGGTGGGATATCGGCCAGGGCTCGGGCAGCACTACGCAAGGAAAATTTAGGCGTTTGAATGTATTCCGTCCAGGCACTTAGATCGTACACAATCCTTGCACTTCCGTCCGCTTTCGGTACGAGAAACATCGGGAAGGCGTAATGACCTTTGAAGGGAAAGATTAACCTGGTTGTCGAGAAGGTCTTGTATGGCACTATCCATTAATGTCGACTCTTTCGTTGCACAAAATGTTTTAGGAGCGTTCGTAGGCCGGGGTAGATTAGCACCCTGATCGAAGAGCTGGGTTGCGTATCGTCCGAGTTCCGTGTCCATGCATGGCACTGGGTTAGCTATATCCACGGCAATGGAGACGTATCGTTCTGGCACTGGAGGTTTGTTGGATGGCCCCTCGATGACCGGGAAGTTGGCGTCGTGTTGTTCGTCAGGTGTTCGTTGGATGCGTATCGGGGGCCGTCTCGGGTACTCGGAATCGGTCCACCATTCCCACAGGTCGTCATCGTCCACCTGGTCCGGATCGACGATGTGGAATGGTTCTGCAGGAGGCTGCTGATGATGTCCTGCTGCGGGAGTGCCCGCCTGCTCCTCAGGGGCGGCCTGAGGCCGTACGTTCGGATCTTCCATTGGCGTGAGGTCGTCGTCCATAACATCCGTCCACGGAGCGGACCTATAGCGATGCCATTGGAGCCAGATATCGTGCTTGGGCACGAAAGATTCAGGTAGTGGTACTTCCGTCGGGTCTGGATCTGGTTGGTCTGGTTCATATTCCCTCCAGAAATCCCGTAACGCGGATTGGAGATGCGGTGCCGTCGGGTACCGAACGCACTGTGTACCGGGCGTGTTGGACCGCTCCACGGTTTGGCAGGCGATGTTCTCCGATAACATCGCCACCCTTCGGCGCCTGTGAGTAGGTCTGCACATTTATACTATATCACTGTGAGCTGCTGTGGTAACCACATATCCATCCGCTAGACATCAACTGACGCGACCGCCCGGGCTCGCGCCCCTTATATAGCTAAGGGAGGCGTGCATGTAGGTCGTCAGCACGGCCCGGGAGGGCGCGTCAGCCGGATTATCAGCGGATGAAATGCTTCGCCACGCGAGGTTGACACCTCGCGATGCTGCTTTATTTAACAAATCGCAATACATGGTTAACAAATAATGTACACTGTACAGGAGAGGCCCCCGTCCGGAGACGAGGGTATAACGAGCCACACTGCTATCAGTATATATGTTTACTTGGTTGAACTGTTCGTCCTTAATGTCCTTCATAATCCACAATGCTCCCAGCAACGCCGCTGCCGTCTCCGCCTGGTTGATGGTAGCGGGAGTTCGGAACGCCTGGGCCCACGCTTGGTTCCGTTGAGGGCATACCGCGGCCACGCTGTGCGGTGTCGCGTCCACGAAGATGTCCAGTTGTCGCTCGCGCACTGAAATGTCCCTGGTGTCGCGCACTCGAGTTGGTGTGAGGATTTTACGGGGCCAATAAAACTCACTTGCCAGGACGTGCCGGGGCACGAACATGGGCCAGTTCATGACCCAGCACGTCCAGCTAAGGTATCCCGCCGCCTGTTCCAACTGCTTTGGAGTGTACAAGTGCATATCCCTCAGGATCTGTAATGTTCTTCGCTGAGCACTGATGTGTAACCGTAGGCAACTATTCGGTATATTTATCACGACACACAAATAATGTATTACATGCATGGCTTCCAACACACTCTTGTTCTCATTGATTGTTATTCCCAATACCACACGAAGATACAGTAGTATCTCTTGCACTGGAATCTGTTCCGTTCCCCAGATGAGCCAGTCATCAAGATAGGGGATCATTTTCACTGGAAACTCTGCTTCGATCACCTCTCGCACCGCCTCCGCCCATCGCTGCATGATGGACGGGGCGAGTGCGTGTCCCATAGGAAGCCGTGTCCACACGTAATGTTTTTTACGGTAGTAAATCCCGTAGTTTAATTGGGATCGCGCTTCAACGGTATCTGATAGAACCCAGACTTAAGGTCCACTTTTATCGCCAGAGCCTCTGGTGGGGTATCGGCCAGGGCTCGGGCAGCACTACGCAAGGAAAATTTAGGCGTTTGAATGTATTCCGTCCAGGCACTTAGATCGTACACAATCCTTGCACTTCCGTCCGCTTTCGGTACGAGAAACACCGGGAAGGCATAATGACCTTTGAAGGGAAAGATTAACTGGTTGTCGAGAAGGTCTTGTATGGCACTATCCATTAATGTCGACACTTTCGTTGCACAAAATGTTTTAGGAGCGTTCGTAGGCCGGGGTAGATTAGCACCCTGATCGAAGAGCTGGGTTGCGTATCGTCCGAGTTCCGTGTCCATGTATGGCACTGGGTTAGCTATATCCACGGCAATGGAGACGTATCGTTCTGGCACTGGAGGTTTCTTGGATGGCCCCTCGATGACCGGGAAGTTGGCGTCGTGTTGTTCGTCAGGTGTTCGTTGGATGCGTATCGGGGGCCGTCTCGGGTACTCGGAATCGGTCCACCATTCCCTCAGGTCGTCATCGTCCACCTGGTCCGGATCGACGATGTGGAATGGTTCTGCAGGAGGCTGCTGATGATGTCCTGCGGCGGGAGTGCCCGCCTGCTCCTCAGGGGCGGCCTGAGGCCGTACGTTCGGATCTTCCATTGGCGTGAGGTCGTCGTCCATAACATCCGTCCACGGAGCGGACCTCCAGCGAAGCCATTGGAGCCAGATATCGTGCTTGGGCACGAAAGATTCAGGTAGTGGTACTTCCGTCGGGTCTGGATCTGGTTGGTCTGGTTCATATTCCCTCCAGAAATCCCGTAACGCGGATTGGAGATGCGGTGCCGTCGGGTACCGAACGCACTGTGTACCGGGCGTGTTGGACCGCTCCACGGTTTGGCAGGCGATGTTCTCCGATAACATCGCCACCCTTCGGCGCCTGTGAGTAGGTCTGCACATTTATACTATATCACTGTGAGCTGCTGTGGTAACCACATATCCATCCGCTAGACATCAACTGACGCGACCGCCCGGGCTCGCGCCCCTTATATAGCTAAGGGAGGCGCGCATGTAGGTCGTCAAGCACGGCCCGGGAGGGCGCGTCAGCCGGATTATCAGCGGATGAAATGCTTCGCCACGCGAGGTTGACACCTCGCGATGCTGCTTTATTTAACAAATCGCAATACATGGTTAACAAATAATGTACACTATACAGGAGAGGCCCCCGTCCGGAGACGAGGGTATAACGAGCCACACTGCTATCAGTATATATGTTTACTTGGTTGAACTGTTCGTCCTTAATGTCCTTCATAATCCACAATGCTCCCAGCAACGCCGCTGCCGTCTCCGCCTGGTTGATGGTAGCGGGAGTTCGGAACGCCTGGGCCCACCCTTGGTTCCGTTGAGGGCATACCGCGGCCACGCTGTGCGGTGTCGCGTCCACGAAGATGTCCAGTTGTCGCTCGCGCACTGAAATGTCCCTGGTGTCGCGCACTCGAGTTGGTGTGAGGATTTTACGGGGCCAATAAAACTCACTTGCCAGGACGTGCCGGGGCACGAACATGGGCCAGTTCATGACCCAGCACGTCCAGCTAAGGTATCCCGCCGCCTGTTCCAACTGCTTTGGAGTGTACAAGTGCATATCCCTCAGTATCTGTAATGTTCTTCGCTGAGCACTGATGTGTAACCGTAGGCAACTATTCGGTATATTTATCACGACACACAAATAATGTATTACTTGCATGGCTTCCAACACACTCTTGTTTTCATTGATTGTTATTCCCAATACCACACGAAGATACAGTAGTATCTCTTGCACTGGAATCTGTTCCGTTCCCCAGATGAGCCAGTCATCAAGATAGGGGATCATTTTCACTGGAAACTCTGCTTCGATCACCTCTCGCACCGCCTCCGCCCATCGCTGCATGATGGACGGGGCGAGTGCGTGTCCCATAGGAAGCCGTGTCCACACGTAATGTTTTTTACGGTAGTAAATCCCGTAGTTTAATTGGGATAGCGCTTCAACGGTATCTGATAGAACCGAGACTTAAGGTCCACTTTTATCGCCAGAGCCTCTGGTGGGATATCGGCCAGGGCTCGGGCAGCACTACGCAAGGAAAATTTAGGCGTTTGAATGTATTCCGTCCAGGCACTTAGATCGTACACAATCCTTGCACTTCCGTCCGCTTTCGGTACGAGAAACATCGGGAAGGCGTAATGACCTTTGAAGGGAAAGATTAACCTGGTTGTCGAGAAGGTCTTGTATGGCACTATCCATTAATGTCGACTCTTTCGTTGCACAAAATGTTTTAGGAGCGTTCGTAGGCCGGGGTAGATTAGCACCCTGATCGAAGAGCTGGGTTGCGTATCGTCCGAGTTCCGTGTCCATGCATGGCACTGGGTTAGCTATATCCACGGCAATGGAGACGTATCGTTCTGGCACTGGAGGTTTGTTGGATGGCCCCTCGATGACCGGGAAGTTGGCGTCGTGTTGTTCGTCAGGTGTTCGTTGGATGCGTATCGGGGGCCGTCTCGGGTACTCGGAATCGGTCCACCATTCCCACAGGTCGTCATCGTCCACCTGGTCCGGATCGACGATGTGGAATGGTTCTGCAGGAGGCTGCTGATGATGTCCTGCTGCGGGAGTGCCCGCCTGCTCCTCAGGGGCGGCCTGAGGCCGTACGTTCGGATCTTCCATTGGCGTGAGGTCGTCGTCCATAACATCCGTCCACGGAGCGGACCTATAGCGATGCCATTGGAGCCAGATATCGTGCTTGGGCACGAAAGATTCAGGTAGTGGTACTTCCGTCGGGTCTGGATCTGGTTGGTCTGGTTCATATTCCCTCCAGAAATCCCGTAACGCGGATTGGAGATGCGGTGCCGTCGGGTACCGAACGCACTGTGTACCGGGCGTGTTGGACCGCTCCACGGTTTGGCAGGCGATGTTCTCCGATAACATCGCCACCCTTCGGCGCCTGTGAGTAGGTCTGCACATTTATACTATATCACTGTGAGCTGCTGTGGTAACCACATATCCATCCGCTAGACATCAACTGACGCGACCGCCCGGGCTCGCGCCCCTTATATAGCTAAGGGAGGCGTGCATGTAGGTCGTCAGCACGGCCCGGGAGGGCGCGTCAGCCGGATTATCAGCGGATGAAATGCTTCGCCACGCGAGGTTGACACCTCGCGATGCTGCTTTATTTAACAAATCGCAATACATGGTTAACAAATAATGTACACTGTACAGGAGAGGCCCCCGTCCGGAGACGAGGGTATAACGAGCCACACTGCTATCAGTATATATGTTTACTTGGTTGAACTGTTCGTCCTTAATGTCCTTCATAATCCACAATGCTCCCAGCAACGCCGCTGCCGTCTCCGCCTGGTTGATGGTAGCGGGAGTTCGGAACGCCTGGGCCCACGCTTGGTTCCGTTGAGGGCATACCGCGGCCACGCTGTGCGGTGTCGCGTCCACGAAGATGTCCAGTTGTCGCTCGCGCACTGAAATGTCCCTGGTGTCGCGCACTCGAGTTGGTGTGAGGATTTTACGGGGCCAATAAAACTCACTTGCCAGGACGTGCCGGGGCACGAACATGGGCCAGTTCATGACCCAGCACGTCCAGCTAAGGTATCCCGCCGCCTGTTCCAACTGCTTTGGAGTGTACAAGTGCATATCCCTCAGGATCTGTAATGTTCTTCGCTGAGCACTGATGTGTAACCGTAGGCAACTATTCGGTATATTTATCACGACACACAAATAATGTATTACATGCATGGCTTCCAACACACTCTTGTTCTCATTGATTGTTATTCCCAATACCACACGAAGATACAGTAGTATCTCTTGCACTGGAATCTGTTCCGTTCCCCAGATGAGCCAGTCATCAAGATAGGGGATCATTTTCACTGGAAACTCTGCTTCGATCACCTCTCGCACCGCCTCCGCCCATCGCTGCATGATGGACGGGGCGAGTGCGTGTCCCATAGGAAGCCGTGTCCACACGTAATGTTTTTTACGGTAGTAAATCCCGTAGTTTAATTGGGATCGCGCTTCAACGGTATCTGATAGAACCCAGACTTAAGGTCCACTTTTATCGCCAGAGCCTCTGGTGGGGTATCGGCCAGGGCTCGGGCAGCACTACGCAAGGAAAATTTAGGCGTTTGAATGTATTCCGTCCAGGCACTTAGATCGTACACAATCCTTGCACTTCCGTCCGCTTTCGGTACGAGAAACACCGGGAAGGCATAATGACCTTTGAAGGGAAAGATTAACTGGTTGTCGAGAAGGTCTTGTATGGCACTATCCATTAATGTCGACACTTTCGTTGCACAAAATGTTTTAGGAGCGTTCGTAGGCCGGGGTAGATTAGCACCCTGATCGAAGAGCTGGGTTGCGTATCGTCCGAGTTCCGTGTCCATGTATGGCACTGGGTTAGCTATATCCACGGCAATGGAGACGTATCGTTCTGGCACTGGAGGTTTCTTGGATGGCCCCTCGATGACCGGGAAGTTGGCGTCGTGTTGTTCGTCAGGTGTTCGTTGGATGCGTATCGGGGGCCGTCTCGGGTACTCGGAATCGGTCCACCATTCCCTCAGGTCGTCATCGTCCACCTGGTCCGGATCGACGATGTGGAATGGTTCTGCAGGAGGCTGCTGATGATGTCCTGCGGCGGGAGTGCCCGCCTGCTCCTCAGGGGCGGCCTGAGGCCGTACGTTCGGATCTTCCATTGGCGTGAGGTCGTCGTCCATAACATCCGTCCACGGAGCGGACCTCCAGCGAAGCCATTGGAGCCAGATATCGTGCTTGGGCACGAAAGATTCAGGTAGTGGTACTTCCGTCGGGTCTGGATCTGGTTGGTCTGGTTCATATTCCCTCCAGAAATCCCGTAACGCGGATTGGAGATGCGGTGCCGTCGGGTACCGAACGCACTGTGTACCGGGCGTGTTGGACCGCTCCACGGTTTGGCAGGCGATGTTCTCCGATAACATCGCCACCCTTCGGCGCCTGTGAGTAGGTCTGCACATTTATACTATATCACTGTGAGCTGCTGTGGTAACCACATATCCATCCGCTAGACATCAACTGACGCGACCGCCCGGGCTCGCGCCCCTTATATAGCTAAGGGAGGCGCGCATGTAGGTCGTCAAGCACGGCCCGGGAGGGCGCGTCAGCCGGATTATCAGCGGATGAAATGCTTCGCCACGCGAGGTTGACACCTCGCGATGCTGCTTTATTTAACAAATCGCAATACATGGTTAACAAATAATGTACACTATACAGGAGAGGCCCCCGTCCGGAGACGAGGGTATAACGAGCCACACTGCTATCAGTATATATGTTTACTTGGTTGAACTGTTCGTCCTTAATGTCCTTCATAATCCACAATGCTCCCAGCAACGCCGCTGCCGTCTCCGCCTGGTTGATGGTAGCGGGAGTTCGGAACGCCTGGGCCCACGCTTGGTTCCGTTGAGGGCATACCGCGGCCACGCTGTGCGGTGTCGCGTCCACGAAGATGTCCAGTTGTCGCTCGCGCACTGAAATGTCCCTGGTGTCGCGCACTCGAGTTGGTGTGAGGATTTTACGGGGCCAATAAAACTCACTTGCCAGGACGTGCCGGGGCACGAACATGGGCCAGTTCATGACCCAGCACGTCCAGCTAAGGTATCCCGCCGCCTGTTCCAACTGCTTTGGAGTGTACAAGTGCATATCCCTCAGGATCTGTAATGTTCTTCGCTGAGCACTGATGTGTAACCGTAGGCAACTATTCGGTATATTTATCACGACACACAAATAATGTATTACATGCATGGCTTCCAACACACTCTTGTTCTCATTGATTGTTATTCCCAATACCACACGAAGATACAGTAGTATCTCTTGCACTGGAATCTGTTCCGTTCCCCAGATGAGCCAGTCATCAAGATAGGGGATCATTTTCACTGGAAACTCTGCTTCGATCACCTCTCGCACCGCCTCCGCCCATCGCTGCATGATGGACGGGGCGAGTGCGTGTCCCATAGGAAGCCGTGTCCACACGTAATGTTTTTTACGGTAGTAAATCCCGTAGTTTAATTGGGATCGCGCTTCAACGGCATCTGATAGAACCCAGACTTAAGGTCCACTTTTATCGCCAGAGCCTCTGGTGGGGTATCGGCCAGGGCTCGGGCAGCACTACGCAAGGAAAATTTAGGCGTTTGAATGTATTCCGTCCAGGCACTTAGATCGTACACAATCCTTGCACTTCCGTCCGCTTTCGGTACGAGAAACACCGGGAAGGCATAATGACCTTTGAAGGGAAAGATTAACTGGTTGTCGAGAAGGTCTTGTATGGCACTATCCATTAATGTCGACACTTTCGTTGCACAAAATGTTTTAGGAGCGTTCGTAGGCCGGGGTAGATTAGCACCCTGATCGAAGAGCTGGGTTGCGTATCGTCCGAGTTCCGTGTCCATGTATGGCACTGGGTTAGCTATATCCACGGCAATGGAGACGTATCGTTCTGGCACTGGAGGTTTCTTGGATGGCCCCTCGATGACCGGGAAGTTGGCGTCGTGTTGTTCGTCAGGTGTTCGTTGGATGCGTATCGGGGGCCGTCTCGGGTACTCGGAATCGGTCCACCATTCCCTCAGGTCGTCATCGTCCACCTGGTCCGGATCGACGATGTGGAATGGTTCTGCAGGAGGCTGCTGATGATGTCCTGCGGCGGGAGTGCCCGCCTGCTCCTCAGGGGCGGCCTGAGGCCGTACGTTCGGATCTTCCATTGGCGTGAGGTCGTCGTCCATAACATCCGTCCACGGAGCGGACCTCCAGCGAAGCCATTGGAGCCAGATATCGTGCTTGGGCACGAAAGATTCAGGTAGTGGTACTTCCGTCGGGTCTGGATCTGGTTGGTCTGGTTCATATTCCCTCCAGAAATCCCGTAACGCGGATTGGAGATGCGGTGCCGTCGGGTACCGAACGCACTGTGTACCGGGCGTGTTGGACCGCTCCACGGTTTGGCAGGCGATGTTCTCCGATAACATCGCCACCCTTCGGCGCCTGTGAGTAGGTCTGCACATTTATACTATATCACTGTGAGCTGCTGTGGTAACCACATATCCATCCGCTAGACATCAACTGACGCGACCGCCCGGGCTCGCGCCCCTTATATAGCTAAGGGAGGCGCGTATGTAGGTCGTCAAGCACGGCCCGGGAGGGCGCGTCAGCCGGATTATCAGCGGATGAAATGCTTCGCCACGCGAGGTTGACACCTCGCGATGCTGCTTTATTTAACAAATCGCAATACATGGTTAACAAATAATGTACACTATACAGGAGAGGCCCCCGTCCGGAGACGAGGGTATAACGAGCCACACTGCTATCAGTATATATGTTTACTTGGTTGAACTGTTCGTCCTTAATGTCCTTCATAATCCACAATGCTCCCAGCAACGCCGCTGCCGTCTCCGCCTGGTTGATGGTAGCGGGAGTTCGGAACGCCTGGGCCCACCCTTGGTTCCGTTGAGGGCATACCGCGGCCACGCTGTGCGGTGTCGCGTCCACGAAGATGTCCAGTTGTCGCTCGCGCACTGAAATGTCCCTGGTGTCGCGCACTCGAGTTGGTGTGAGGATTTTACGGGGCCAATAAAACTCACTTGCCAGGACGTGCCGGGGCACGAACATGGGCCAGTTCATGACCCAGCACGTCCAGCTAAGGTATCCCGCCGCCTGTTCCAACTGCTTTGGAGTGTACAAGTGCATATCCCTCAGGATCTGTAATGTTCTTCGCTGAGCACTGATGTGTAACTGTAGGCAACTATTCGGTATATTTATCACGACACCCAAATAATGTATTACTTGCATGGGTTCCAACACACTCTTGTTTTCATTGATTGTTATTCCCAATACCACACGGAGAAACAGTAGTATCTCTTGCACTGGAATCTGTTCCGTTCCCCAGATGAGCCAGTCATTAAGATAGGGGATCATTTTCACTGGAAACTCTGCTTCGATCACCTCTCGCACCGCCTCCGCCCATCGCTGCATGATGGACGGGGCGAGTGCGTGTCCCATAGGAAGCCGTGTCCACACGTAATGTTTTTTACGGTAGTAAATCCCGTAGTTTAATTGGGATCGCGCGTTCAACGGTATCTGATAGAACCCAGACTTAAGGTCCACTTTTATCGCCAGAGCCTCTGGTGGGATATCGGCCAGGGCTCGGGCAGCACTACGCAAGGAAAATTTAGGCGTTTGAATGTATTCCGTCCAGGCACTTAGATCGTACACAATCCTTGCACTTCCGTCCGCCTTCGGTACGAGAAACACCGGGAAGGCGTAATGACCTTTGAAGGGAAAGATTAACTGGTTGTCGAGAAGGTCTTGTATGACACTATCCATTAATGTCGACACTTTCGTTGCACAAAATGTTTTAGGAGCGTTCGTAGGCCGGGGTAGATTAGCACCCTGATCGAAGAGCTGGGTTGCGTATCGTCCGAGTTCCGTGTCCATGTATGGCACTGGGTTAGCTATATCCACGGCAATGGAGACGTATCGTTCTGGCACTGGAGGTTTGTTGGATGGCCCCTCGATGACCGGGAAATTGGCGTCGTGTTTTTCGTCAGGTGTTCGTTGGATGCGTATCGGGGGCCGTCTCGGGTACTCGGGATCGGTCCACCATTCCCACAGGTCGTCATCGTCCACCTGGTCCGGGTCGACGATGTGGAATGGTTCTGCAGGAGGCTGCTGATGATGTCCTGCGGCGGGAGTGCCCGCCTGCTCCTCAGGGGCGGCCTGAGGCCGTACGTTCGGATCTTCCATTGGCGTGAGGTCGTCGTCCATAACATCCGTCCACGGAGCGGATCTCCAGCGAAGCCATTGGAGACAGATATCGTGCTTGGGCACGGAAGATTCAGGTAGTGGTACTTCCGTCGGGTCTGGATCTGGTTGGTCTGGTTCATATTCCCTCCAGAAATCCCGTAACGCGGATTGGAGATGCGGTGCCGTCGGGTACCGAACGCACTGTGTACCGGGCGTGTTGGACCGCTCCACGGTTTGGCAGGCGATGTTCTCCGATAACATCGCCACCCTTCGGCGCCTGTGAGTAGGTCTGCACATTTATACTATATCACTGTGAGCTGCTGTGGTAACCACATATCCATCCGCTAGACATCAACTGACGCGACCGCCCGGGCTCGCGCCCCTTATATAGCTAAGGGAGGCGCGCATGTAGGTCGTCAAGCACGGCCCGGGAGGGCGCGTCAGCCGGATTATCAGCGGATGAAATGCTTCGCCACGCGAGGTTGACACCTCGCGATGCTGCTTTATTTAACAAATCGCAATACATGGTTAACAAATAATGTACACTATACAGGAGAGGCCCCCGTCCGGAGACGAGGGTATAACGAGCCACACTGCTATCAGTATATATGTTTACTTGGTTGAACTGTTCGTCCTTAATGTCCTTCATAATCCACAATGCTCCCAGCAACGCCGCTGCCGTCTCCGCCTGGTTGATGGTAGCGGGAGTTCGGAACGCCTGGGCCCACCCTTGGTTCCGTTGAGGGCATACCGCGGCCACGCTGTGCGGTGTCGCGTCCACGAAGATGTCCAGTTGTCGCTCGCGCACTGAAATGTCCCTGGTGTCGCGCACTCGAGTTGGTGTGAGGATTTTACGGGGCCAATAAAACTCACTTGCCAGGACGTGCCGGGGCACGAACATGGGCCAGTTCATGACCCAGCACGTCCAGCTAAGGTATCCCGCCGCCTGTTCCAACTGCTTTGGAGTGTACAAGTGCATATCCCTTAGGATCTGTAATGTTCTTCGCTGAGCACTGATGTGTAACCGTAGGCAACTATTCGGTATATTTATCACGACACACAAATAATGTATTACATGCATGGCTTCCAACACACTCTTGTTCTCATTGATTGTTATTCCCAATACCACACGAAGATACAGTAGTATCTCTTGCACTGGAATCTGTTCCGTTCCCCAGATGAGCCAGTCATCAAGATAGGGGATCATTTTCACTGGAAACTCTGCTTCGATCACCTCTCGCACCGCCTCCGCCCATCGCTGCATGATGGACGGGGCGAGTGCGTGTCCCATAGGAAGCCGTGTCCACACGTAATGTTTTTTACGGTAGTAAATCCCGTAGTTTAATTGGGATAGCGCTTCAACGGTATCTGATAGAACCGAGACTTAAGGTCCACTTTTATCGCCAGAGCCTCTGGTGGGATATCGGCCAGGGCTCGGGCAGCACTACGCAAGGAAAATTTAGGCGTTTGAATGTATTCCGTCCAGGCACTTAGATCGTACACAATCCTTGCACTTCCGTCCGCTTTCGGTACGAGAAACACCGGGAAGGCGTAATGACCTTTGAAGGGAAAGATTAACTGGTTGTCGAGAAGGTCTTGTATGGCACTATCCATTAATGTCGACACTTTCGTTGCACAAAATGTTTTAGGAGCGTTCGTAGGCCGGGGTAGATTAGCACCCTGATCGAAGAGCTGGGTTGCGTATCGTCCGAGTTCCGTGTCCATGTATGGCACTGGGTTAGCTATATCCACGGCAATGGAGACGTATCGTTCTGGCACTGGAGGTTTGTTGGATGGCCCCTCGATGACCGGGAAGTTGGCGTCGTGTTGTTCGTCAGGTGTTCGTTGGATGCGTATCGGGGGCCGTCTCGGGTACTCGGAATCGGTCCACCATTCCCACAGGTCGTCATCGTCCACCTGGTCCGGATCGACGATGTGGAATGGTTCTGCAGGAGGCTGCTGATGATGTCCTGCTGCGGGAGTGCCCGCCTGCTCCTCAGGGGCGGCCTGAGGCCGTACGTTCGGATCTTCCATTGGCGTGAGGTCGTCGTCCATAACATACGTCCACGGAGCGGACCTCCAGCGATGCCATTGGAGCCAGATATCGTGCTTGGGCACGAAAGATTCAGGTAGTGGTACTTCCGTCGGGTCTGGATCTGGTTGGTCTGGTTCATATTCCCTCCAGAAATCCCGTAACGCGGATTGGAGATGCGGTGCCGTCGGGTACCGAACGCACTGTGTACTGGGCGTGTTGGACCGCTCCACGGTTTGGCAGGCGATGTTCTCCGATAACATCGCCACCCTTCGGCGCCTGTGAGTAGGTCTGCATATTTATACTATATCACTGTGAGCTGCTGTGGTAACCACATATCCATCCGCTAGACATCAACTGACGCGACCGCCCGGGCTCGCGCCCCTTATATAGCTAAGGGAGGCGCGCATGTAGGTCGTCAAGCACGGCCCGGGAGGGCGCGTCAGCCGGATTATCAGCGGATGAAATGCTTCGCCACGCGAGGTTGCCACCTCGCGATGCTGCTTTATTTAACAAATCGCAATACATGGTTAACAAATAATGTACACTATACAGGAGAGGCCCCCGTCCGGAGACGAGGGTATAACGAGCCACACTGCTATCAGTATATATGTTTACTTGGTTGAACTGTTCGTCCTTAATGTCCTTCATAATCCACAATGCTCCCAGCAACGCCGCTGCCGTCTCCGCCTGGTTGATGGTAGCGGGAGTTCGGAACGCCTGGGCCCACCCTTGGTTCCGTTGAGGGCATACCGCGGCCACGCTGTGCGGTGTCGCGTCCACGAAGATGTCCAGTTGTCGCTCGCGCACTGAAATGTCCCTGGTGTCGCGCACTCGAGTTGGTGTGAGGATTTTACGGGGCCAATAAAACTCTCTTGCCAGGACGTGCGGGGGCACGAACATGGGCCAGTTCATGACCCAGCACGTCCAGCTAAGGTATCCCGCCGCCTGTTCCAACTGCTTTGGAGTGTACAAGTGCATATCCCTCAGGATCTGTAATGTTCTTCGCTGAGCACTGATGTGTAACCGTAGGCAACTATTCGGTATATTTATCACGACACACAAATAATGTATTACTTGCATGGCTTCCAACACACTCTTGTTTTCATTGATTGTTATTCCCAATACCACACGAAGATACAGTAGTATCTCTTGCACTGGAATCTGTTCCGTTCCCCAGATGAGCCAGTCATCAAGATAGGGGATCATTTTCACTGGAAACTCTGCTTCGATCACCTCTCGCACCGCCTCCGCCCATCGCTGCATGATGGACGGGGCGAGTGCGTGTCCCATAGGAAGCCGTGTCCACACGTAATGTTTTTTACGGTAGTAAATCCCGTAGTTTAATTGGGATAGCGCTTCAACGGTATCTGATAGAACCGAGACTTAAGGTCCACTTTTATCGCCAGAGCCTCTGGTGGGATATCGGCCAGGGCTCGGGCAGCACTACGCAAGGAAAATTTAGGCGTTTGAATGTATTCCGTCCAGGCACTTAGATCGTACACAATCCTTGCACTTCCGTCCGCTTTCGGTACGAGAAACACCGGGAAGGCGTAATGACCTTTGAAGGGAAAGATTAACTGGTTGTCGAGAAGGTCTTGTATGGCACTATCCATTAATGTCGACACTTTCGTTGCACAAAATGTTTTAGGAGCGTTCGTAGGCCGGGGTAGATTAGCACCCTGATCGAAGAGCTGGGTTGCGTATCGTCCGAGTTCCGTGTCCATGCATGGCACTGGGTTAGCTATATCCACGGCAATGGAGACGTATCGTTCTGGCACTGGAGGTTTGTTGGATGGTCCCTCGATGACCGGGAAGTTGGCGTCGTGTTGTTCGTCAGGTGTTCGTTGGATGCGTATCGGGGGCCGTCTCGGGTACTCGGAATCGGTCCACCATTCCCACAGGTCGTCATCGTCCACCTGGTCCGGATCGACGATGTGGAATGGTTCTGCAGGAGGCTGCTGATGATGTCCTGCTGCGGGAGTGCCCGCCTGCTCCTCAGGGGCGGCCTGAGGCCGTACGTTCGGATCTTCCATTGGCGTGAGGTCGTCGTCCATAACATCCGTCCACGGAGCGGACCTCCAGCGATGCCATTGGAGCCAGATATCGTGCTTGGGCACGAAAGATTCAGGTAGTGGTACTTCCGTCGGGTCTGGATCTGGTTGGTCTGGTTCATATTCCCTCCAGAAATCTCGTAACGCGGATTGGAGATGCGGTGCCGTCGGGTACCGGGCGTGTTGGACCGCTCCACGGTTTGGCAGGCGATGTTCTCCGATAACATCGCCACCCTTCGGCGCCTGTGAGTAGGTCTGCACATTTATACTATATCACTGTGAGCTGCTGTGGTAACCACATATCCATCCGCTAGACATCAACTGACGCGACCGCCCGGGCTCGCGCCCCTTATATAGCTAAGGGAGGCGCGCATGTAGGTCGTCAGCACGGCCCGGGAGGGCGCGTCAGCCGGATTATCAGCGGATGAAATGCTTCGCCACGCGAGGTTGACACCTCGCGATGCTGCTTTATTTAACAAATCGCAATACATGGTTAACAAATAATGTACACTGTACAGGAGAGGCCCCCGTCCGGAGACGAGGGTATAACGAGCCACACTGCTATCAGTATATACGTTTACTTGGTTGAACTGTTCGTCCTTAATGTCCTTCATAATCCACAATGCTCCCAGCAACGCCGCTGCCGTCTCCGCCTGGTTGATGGTAGCGGGAGTTCGGAACGCCTGGGCCCACGCTTGGTTCCGTTGAGGGCATACCGCGGCCACGCTGTGCGGTGTCGCGTCCACGAAGATGTCCAGTTGTCGCTCGCGCACTGAAATGTCCCTGGTGTCGCGCACTCGAGTTGGTGTGAGGATTTTACGGGGCCAATAAAACTCACTTGCCAGGACGTGCCGGGGCACGAACATGGGCCAGTTCATGAACCAGCACGTCCAGCTAAGGTATCCCGCCGCCTGTTCCAACTGCTTTGGAGTGTACAAGTGCATATCCCTCAGGATCTGTAATGTTCTTCGCTGAGCACTGATGTGTAACCGTAGGCAACTATTCGGTATATTTATCACGACACACAAATAATGTATTACATGCATGGCTTCCAACACACTCTTGTTCTCATTGATTGTTATTCCCAATACCACACGAAGATACAGTAGTATCTCTTGCACTGGAATCTGTTCCGTTCCCCAGATGAGCCAGTCATCAAGATAGGGGATCATTTTCACTGGAAACTCTGCTTCGATCACCTCTCGCACCGCCTCCGCCCATCGCTGCATGATGGACGGGGCGAGTGCGTGTCCCATAGGAAGCCGTGTCCACACGTAATGTTTTTTACGGTAGTAAATCCCGTAGTTTAATTGGGATCGCGCTTCAACGGTATCTGATAGAACCCAGACTTAAGGTCCACTTTTATCGCCAGAGCCTCTGGTGGGGTATCGGCCAGGGCTCGGGCAGCACTACGCAAGGAAAATTTAGGCGTTTGAATGTATTCCGTCCAGGCACTTAGATCGTACACAATCCTTGCACTTCCTTCCGCTTTCGGTACGAGAAACACCGGGAAGGCATAATGACCTTTGAAGGGAAAGATTAACTGGTTGTCGAGAAGGTCTTGTATGGCACTATCCATTAATGTCGACACTTTCGTTGCACAAAATGTTTTAGGAGCGTTCGTAGGCCGGGGTAGATTAGCACCCTGATCGAAGAGCTGGGTTGCGTATCGTCCGAGTTCCGTGTCCATGTATGGCACTGGGTTAGCTATATCCACGGCAATGGAGACGTATCGTTCTGGCACTGGAGGTTTGTTGGATGGCCCCTCGATGACCGGGAAGTTGGCGTCGTGTTGTTCGTCAGGTGTTCGTTGGATGCGTATCGGGGGCCGTCTCGGGTACTCGGAATCGGTCCACCATTCCCTCAGGTCGTCATCGTCCACCTGGTCCGGATCGACGATGTGGAATGGTTCTGCAGGAGGCTGCTGATGATGTCCTGCGGCGGGAGTGCCCGCCTGCTCCTCAGGGGCGGCCTGAGGCCGTACGTTCGGATCTTCCATTGGCGTGAGGTCGTCGTCCATAACATCCGTCCACGGAGCGGACCTCCAGCGAAGCCATTGGAGCCAGATATCGTGCTTGGGCACGAAAGATTCAGGTAGTGGTACTTCCGTCGGGTCTGGATCTGGTTGGTCTGGTTCATATTCCCTCCAGAAATCCCGTAACGCGGATTGGAGATGCGGTGCCGTCGGGTACCGAACGCACTGTGTACCGGGCGTGTTGGACCGCTCCACGGTTTGGCAGGCGATGTTCTCCGATAACATCGCCACCCTTCGGCGCCTGTGAGTAGGTCTGCACATTTATACTATATCACTGTGAGTTGCTGTGGTAACCACATATCCATCCGCTAGACATCAACTGACGCGACCGCCCGGGCTCGCGCCCCTTATATAGCTAAGGGAGGCGCGCATGTAGGTCGTCAAGCACGGCCCGGGAGGGCGCGTCAGCCGGATTATCAGCGGATGAAATGCTTCGCCACGCGAGGTTGACACCTCGCGATGCTGCTTTATTTAACAAATCGCAATACATGGTTAACAAATAATGTACACTATACAGGAGAGGCCCCCGTCCGGAGACGAGGGTATAACGAGCCACACTGCTATCAGTATATATGTTTACTTGGTTGAACTGTTCGTCCTTAATGTCCTTCATAATCCACAATGCTCCCAGCAACGCCGCTGCCGTCTCCGCCTGGTTGATGGTAGCGGGAGTTCGGAACGCCTGGGCACACCCTTGGTTCCGTTGAGGGCATACCGCGGCCACGCTGTGCGGTGTCGCGTCCACGAAGATGTCCAGTTGTCGCTCGCGCACTGAAATGTCCCTGGTGTCGCGCACTCGAGTTGGTGTGAGGATTTTACGGGGCCAATAAAACTCACTTGCCAGGACGTGCCGGGGCACGAACATGGGCCAGTTCATGACCCAGCACGTCCAGCTAAGGTATCCCGCCGCCTGTTCCAACTGCTTTGGAGTGTACAAGTGCATATCCCTTAGGATCTGTAATGTTCTTCGCTGAGCACTGATGTGTAACCGTAGGCAACTATTCGGTATATTTATCACGACACACAAATAATGTATTACTTGCATGGCTTCCAACACACTCTTGTTTTCATTGATTGTTATTCCCAATACCACACGAAGATACAGTAGTATCTCTTGCACTGGAATCTGTTCCGTTCCCCAGATGAGCCAGTCATCAAGATAGGGGATCATTTTCACTGGAAACTCTGCTTCGATCACCTCTCGCACCGCCTCCGCCCATCGCTGCATGATGGACGGGGCGAGTGCGTGTCCCATAGGAAGCCGTGTCCACACGTAATGTTTTTTACGGTAGTAAATCCCGTAGTTTAATTGGGATAGCGCTTCAACGGTATCTGATAGAACCGAGACTTAAGGTCCACTTTTATCGCCAGAGCCTCTGGTGGGATATCGGCCAGGGCTCGGGCAGCACTACGCAAGGAAAATTTAGGCGTTTGAATGTATTCCGTCCAGGCACTTAGATCGTACACAATCCTTGCACTTCCGTCCGCTTTCGGTACGAGAAACACCGGGAAGGCGTAATGACCTTTGAAGGGAAAGATTAACTGGTTGTCGAGAAGGTCTTGTATGGCACTATCCATTAATGTCGACACTTTCGTTGCACAAAATGTTTTAGGAGCGTTCGTAGGCCGGGGTAGATTAGCACCCTGATCGAAGAGCTGGGTTGCGTATCGTCCGAGTTCCGTGTCCATGTATGGCACTGGGTTAGCTATATCCACGGCAATGGAGACGTATCGTTCTGGCACTGGAGGTTTGTTGGATGGCCCCTCGATGACCGGGAAGTTGGCGTCGTGTTGTTCGTCAGGTGTTCGTTGGATGCGTATCGGGGGCCGTCTCGGGTACTCGGAATCGGTCCACCATTCCCACAGGTCGTCATCGTCCACCTGGTCCGGATCGACGATGTGGAATGGTTCTGCAGGAGGCTGCTGATGATGTCCTGCTGCGGGAGTGCCCGCCTGCTCCTCAGGGGCGGCCTGAGGCCGTACGTTCGGATCTTCCATTGGCGTGAGGTCGTCGTCCATAACATACGTCCACGGAGCGGACCTCCAGCGATGCCATTGGAGCCAGATATCGTGCTTGGGCACGAAAGATTCAGGTAGTGGTACTTCCGTCGGGTCTGGATCTGGTTGGTCTGGTTCATATTCCCTCCAGAAATCCCGTAACGCGGATTGGAGATGCGGTGCCGTCGGGTACCGAACGCACTGTGTACTGGGCGTGTTGGACCGCTCCACGGTTTGGCAGGCGATGTTCTCCGATAACATCGCCACCCTTCGGCGCCTGTGAGTAGGTCTGCATATTTATACTATATCACTGTGAGCTGCTGTGGTAACCACATATCCATCCGCTAGACATCAACTGACGCGACCGCCCGGTCTCGCGCCCCTTATATAGCTAAGGGAGGCGCGCATGTAGGTCGTCAAGCACGGCCCGGGAGGGCGCGTCAGCCGGATTATCAGCGGATGAAATGCTTCGCCACGCGAGGTTGCCACCTCGCGATGCTGCTTTATTTAACAAATCGCAATACATGGTTAACAAATAATGTACACTATACAGGAGAGGCCCCCGTCCGGAGACGAGGGTATAACGAGCCACACTGCTATCAGTATATATGTTTACTTGGTTGAACTGTTCGTCCTTAATGTCCTTCATAATCCACAATGCTCCCAGCAACGCCGCTGCCGTCTCCGCCTGGTTGATGGTAGCGGGAGTTCGGAACGCCTGGGCCCACCCTTGGTTCCGTTGAGGGCATACCGCGGCCACGCTGTGCGGTGTCGCGTCCACGAAGATGTCCAGTTGTCGCTCGCGCACTGAAATGTCCCTGGTGTCGCGCACTCGAGTTGGTGTGAGGATTTTACGGGGCCAATAAAACTCTCTTGCCAGGACGTGCGGGGGCACGAACATGGGCCAGTTCATGACCCAGCACGTCCACCTAAGGTATCCCGCCGCCTGTTCCAACTGCTTTGGAGTGTACAAGTGAATATCCCTCAGGATCTGTAATGTTCTTCGCTGAGCACTGATGTGTAACTGTAGGCAACTATTCGGTATATTTATCACGACACCCAAATAATGTATTACTTGCATGGGTTCCAACACACTCTTATTTTCATTGATTGTTATTCCCAATACCACACGAAGATACAGTAGTATCTCTTGCACTGGAATCTGTTCCGTTCCCCAGATGATGATGATGATGATGATGATAATTGCTGTTTTTAGGGGCCTAACATCTAGGTTATCGGCCCCTGTTTCCCCAGATGAGCCAGTCATCAAGATAGGGGATCATTTTCACTGGAAACTCTGCTTCGATCACCTCTCGCACCGCCTCCGCCCATCGCTGCATGATGGACGGGGCGAGTGCGTGTCCCATAGGAAGCCGTGTCCACACGTAATGTTTTTTACGGTAGTAAATCCCGTAGTTTAATTGGGATCGCGCGTTCAACGGTATCTGATAGAACCCAGACTTAAGGTCCGCTTTTATCGCCAGAGCCTCTGGTGGGATATCGGCCAGGGCTCGGGCAGCACTACGCAAGGAAAATTTAGGCGTTTGAATGTATTCCGTCCAGGCACTTAGATCGTACACAATCCTTGCACTTCCGTCCGCCTTCGGTACGAGAAACACCGGGAAGGCGTAATGACCTTTGAAGGGAAAGATTAACTGGTTGTCGAGAAGGTCTTGTATGACACTATCCATTAATGTCGACACTTTCGTTGCACAAAATGTTTTAGGAGCGTTCGTAGGCCGGGGTAGATTAGCACCCTGATCGAAGAGCTGGGTTGCGTATCGTCCGAGTTCCGTGTCCATGTATGGCACTGGGTTAGCTATATCCACGGCAATGGAGACGTATCGTTCTGGCACTGGAGGTTTGTTGGATGGCCCCTCGATGACCGGGAAATTGGCGTCGTGTTTTTCGTCAGGTGTTCGTTGGATGCGTATCGGGGGCCGTCTCGGGTACTCGGGATCGGTCCACCATTCCCACAGGTCGTCATTGTCCACCTGGTCCGGGTCGACGATGTGGAATGGTTCTGCAGGAGGCTGCTGATGATGTCCTGCGGCGGGAGTGCCCGCCTGCTCCTCAGGGGTGGCCTGAGGCCGTACGTTCGGATCTTCCATTGGCGTGAGGTCGTCGTCCATAACATCCGTCCACGGAGCGGATCTCCAGCGAAGCCATTGGAGACAGATATCGTGCTTGGGCACGGAAGATTCAGGTAGTGGTACTTCCGTCGGGTCTGGATCTGGTTGGTCTGGTTCATATTCCCTCCAGAAATCCCGTAACGCGGATTGGAGATGCGGTGCCGTCGAGTACCGAACGCACTGTGTACCGGGCGTGTTGGACCGCTCCACGGTTTGGCAGGCGATGTTCTCCGATAACATCGCCACCCTTCGGCGCCTGTGAGTAGGTCTGCACATTTATACTATATCACTGTGAGCTGCTGTGGTAACCACATATCCATCCGCTAGACATCAACTGACGCGACCGCCCGGGCTCGCGCCCCTTATATAGCTAAGGGAGGCGCGCATGTAGGTCGTCAAGCACGGCCCGGGAGGGCGCGTCAGCCGGATTATCAGCGGATGAAATGCTTCGCGCCAGTTCATGACCCAGCACGTCCAGCTAAGGTATCCCGCCGCCTGTTCCAACTGCTTTGGAGTGTACAAGTGCATATCCCTCAGGATCTGTAATGTTCTTCGCTGAGCACTGATGTGTAACCGTAGGCAACTATTCGGTATATTTATCACGACACACAAATAATGTATTAATTGCATGGCTTCCAACACACTCTTGTTTTCATTGATTGTTATTCCCAATACCACACGAAGATACAGTAGTATCTCTTGCACTGGAATCTGTTCCGTTCCCCAGATGAGCCAGTCATCAAGATAGGGGATCATTTTCACTGGAAACTCTGCTTCGATCACCTCTCGCACCGCCTCCGCCCATCGCTGCATGATGGACGGGGCGAGTGCGTGTCCCATAGGAAGCCGTGTCCACACGTAATGTTTTTTACGGTAGTAAATCCCGTAGTTTAATTGGGATCGCGCTTCAACGGTATCTGATAGAACCCAGACTTAAGGTCCACTTTTATCGCCAAAGCCTCTGGTGGGATATCGGCCAGGGCTCGGGCAGCACTACGCAAGGAAAATTTTTGCGTTTGAATGTATTCCGTCCAGGCACTTAGATCGAACACAATCCTTGCACTTCCGTCCGCTTTCCGTACGAGAAACACCGGGAAGGCGTAATGACCTTTGAAGGGAAAGATTAACTGGTTGTCGAGAAGGTCTTGTATGGCACTATCCATTAATGTCGACACTTTCGTTGCACAAAAGGTTTTAGGAGCGTTCGTAGGCCGGGGTAGATTAGCACCCTGATCGAAGAGCTGGGTTGCGTATCGTCCGAGTTCCGTGTCCATGTATGGCACTGGGTTAGCTATATCCACGGCAATGGAGACGTATCGTTCTGGCACTGGAGGTTTCTTGGATGGCCCCTCGATGACCGGGAAGTTGGCGTCGTGTTGTTCGTCAGGTGTTCGTTGGATGCGTATCGGGGGCCGTCTCGGGTACTCGGAATCGGTCCACCATTCCCACAGGTCGTCATCGTGCACCTGGTCCGGATCGACGATGTGGAATGGTTCTGCAGGAGGCTGCTGATGATGTCCTGCGGCGGGAGTGCCCGCCTGCTCCTCAGGGGGCGGCCTGAGGCCGTACGTTCGGATCTTCCATTGGCGTGAGGTCGTCGTCCATAACATCCGTCCACGGAGCGGACCTCCAGCGAAGCCATTGGAGCCAGATATCGTGCTTGGGCACGAAAGATTCAGGTAGTGGTACTTCCGTCGGGTCTGGATCTGGTTGGTCTGGTTCATATTCCCTCCAGAAATCCCGTAACGCGGATTGGAGATGCGGTGCCGTCGGGTACCGAACGCACTGTGTACCGGGCGTGTTGGACCGCTCCACGGTTTGGCAGGCGATGTTCTCCGATAACATCGCCACCCTTCGGCGCCTGTGAGTAGGTCTGCACATTTATACTATATCACTGTGAGCTGCTGTGGTAACCTCATATCCATCCGCTAGACATCAACTGACGCGACCGCCCGGGCTCGCGCCCCTTATATAGCTAAGGGAGGCGCGCATGTAGGTCGTCAAGCACGGCCCGGGAGGGCGCGTCAGCCGGATTATCAGCGGATGAAATGCTTCGCCACGCGAGGTTGACACCTCGCGATGCTGCTTTATTTAACAAATCGCAATACATGGTTAACAAATAATGTACACTATACAGGAGAGGCCCCCGTCCGGAGACGAGGGTATAACGAGCCACACTGCTATCAGTATATATGTTTACTTGGTTGAACTGTTCGTCCTTAATGTCCTTCATAATCCACAATGCTCCCAGCAACGCCGCTGCCGTCTCCGCCTGGTTGATGGTAGCGGGAGTTCGGAACGCCTGGGCCCACCCTTGGTTCCGTTGAGGGCATACCGCGGCCACGCTGTGCGGTGTCGCGTCCACGAAGATGTCCAGTTGTCGCTCGCGCACTGAAATGTCCCTGGTGTCGCGCACTCGAGTTGGTGTGAGGATTTTACGGGGCCAATAAAACTCACTTGCCAGGACGTGCCGGGGCACGAACATGGGCCAGTTCATGACCCAGCACGTCCAGCTAAGGTATCCCGCCGCCTGTTCCAACTGCTTTGGAGTGTACAAGTGCATATCCCTCAGGATCTGTAATGTTCTTCGCTGAGCACTGATGTGTAACTGTAGGCAACTATTCGGTATATTTATCACGACACCCAAATAATGTATTACTTGCATGGGTTCCAACACACTCTTATTTTCATTGACTGTTATTCCCAATACCACACGAAGATACAGTAGTATCTCTTGCACTGGAATCTGTTCCGTTCCCCAGATGAGCCAGTCATCAAGATAGGGGATCATTTTCACTGGAAACTCTGCTTCGATCACCTCTCGCACCGCCTCCGCCCATCGCTGCATGATGGACGGGGCGAGTGCGTGTCCCATAGGAAGCCGTGTCCACACGTGATGTTTTTTACGGTAGTAAATCCCGTAGTTTAATTGGGATCGCGCGTTCAACGGTATCTGATAGAACCCAGACTTAAGGTCCACTTTTATCGCCAGAGCCTCTGGTGGGATATCGGCCAGGGCTCGGGCAGCACTACGCAAGGAAAATTTAGGCGTTTGAATGTATTCCGTCCAGGCACTTAGATCGTACACAATCCTTGCACTTCCGTCCGCCTTCGGTACGAGAAACACCGGGAAGGCGTAATGACCTTTAAAGGGAAAGATTAACTGGTTGTCGAGAAGGTCTTGTATGACACTATCCATTAATGTCGACACTTTCGTTGCACAAAATATTTTAGGAGCGTTCGTAGGCCGGGGTAGATTAGCACCCTGATCGAAGAGCTGGGTTGCGTATCGTCCGAGTTCCGTGTCCATGTATGGCACTGGGTTAGCTATATCCACGGCAATGGAGACGTATCGTTCTGGCACTGGAGGTTTGTTGGATGGCCCCTCGATGACCGGGAAGTTGGCGTCGTGTTGTTCGTCAGGTGTTCGTTGGATGCGTATCGGGGGCCGTCTCGGGTACTCGGGATCGGTCCACCATTCCCACAGGTCGTCATCGTCCACCTGGTCCGGGTCGACGATGTGGAATGGTTCTGCAGGAGGCTGCTGATGATGTCCTGCGGCGGGAGTGCCCGCCTGCTCCTCAGGGGCGGCCTGAGGCCGTACGTTCGGATCTTCCATTGGCGTGAGGTCGTCGTCCATAACATCCGTCCACGGAGCGGACCTCCAGCGAAGCCATTGGAGCCAGATATCGTGCTTGGGCACGATAGATTCAGGTAGTGGTACTTCCGTCGGGTCTGGATCTGTTTGGTCTGGTTCATATTCCCTCCAGAATTCCCGTAACGCGGATTGGAGATGCGGTGCCGTCGGGTACCGAACGCACTGTGTACCGGGCGTGTTGGACCGCTCCACGGTTTGGCAGGCGATGTTCTCCGATAACATCGCCACCCTTCGGCGCCTGTGAGTAGGTCTGCACATTTATACTATATCACTGTGAGCTGCTGTGGTAACCACATATCCATCCGCTAGACATCAACTGACGCGACCGCCCGGGCTCGCGCCCCTTATATAGCTAAGGGAGGCGCGCATGTAGGTCGTCAAGCACTATCCGGGAGGGCGCGTCAGCCGGATTATCAGCGGATGAAATGCTTCGCCACGCGAGGTTGACACCTCGCGATGCTGCTTTATTTAACAAATCGCAATACATGGTTAACAAATAATGTACACTATACAGGAGAGGCCCCCGTCCGGAGACGAGGGTATAACGAGCCACACTGCTATCAGTATATATGTTTACTTGGTTGAACGGTTCGTCCTTAATGTCCTTCATAATCCACAATGCTCCCAGCAACGCCGCTGCCGTCTCCGCCTGGTTGATGGTAGCGGGAGTTCGGAACGCCTGGGCCCACCCTTGGTTCCGTTGAGGGCATACCGCGGCCACGCTGTGTGGTGTCGCGTCCACGAAGATGTCCAGTTGTCGCTCGCGCACTGAAATGTCCCTGGTGTCGCGCACTCGAGTTGGTGTGAGGATTTTACTGGGCCAATAAAACTCACTTGCCAGGACGTGCCGGGGCACGAACATGGGCCAGTTCATGACCCAGCACGTCCAGCTAAGGTATCCCGCCGCCTGTTCCAACTGCTTTGGAGTGTACAAGTGCATATCCCTCAGGATCTGTAATGTTCTTCGCTGAGCACTGATGTGTAACTATAGGCAACTATTCGGTATATTTATCACGACACCCAAATAATGTATTACTTGCATGGGTTCCAACACACTCTTGTTTTCATTGATTGTTATTCCCAATACCATACGAAGATACAGTAGTATCTCTTGCACTGGAATCTGTTCCGTTCCCCAGATGAGCCAGTCATCAAGATAGGGGATCATATTCACTGGAAACTCTGCTTCGATCACCTCTCGCACCGCCTCCGCCCGTCGCTGCATGATGGACTGGGCGAGTGCGTGTCCCATAGGAAGCCGTGTCCACACGTAATGTTTTTTACGGTAGTAAATCCCATAGTTTAATTGGGATCGCGCGTTCAACGGTATCTGATAGAACCCAGACTTAAGGTCCACTTTTATCGCCAGAGCCTCTGGTGGGATATCGGCCAGGGCTCGGGCAGCACTACGCAAGGAAAATTTAGGCGTTTGAATGTATTCCGTCCAGGCACATAGATCGTACACAATCCTTGCACTTCCGTCCGCCTTCGGTACGAGAAACACCGGGAAGGCGTAATGACCTTTGAAGGGAAAGATTAACTGGTTGTCGGGAAGGTCTTGTATGGCACTATCCATTAATGTCGACACTTTCGTTGCACAAAATGTTTTAGGAGCGTTCGTAGGCCGGGGTAGATTAGCACCCTGATCGAAGAGCTGGGTTGCGTATCGTCCGAGTTCCGTGTCCATGTATGGCACTGGGTTAGCTATATCCACGGCAATGGAGACTTATCGTTCTGGCACTGGAGGTTTGTTGGATGGCCCCTCGATGACCGGGAAGTTGGCGTCGTGTTGTTCGTCAGGTGTTCGTTGGATGCGTATCGGGGGCCGTCTCGGGTACTCGGGATCGGTCCACCATTCCCACAGGTCGTCATCGTCCACCTGGTCCGGGTCGACGATGCGGAATGGTTCTGCAGGAGGCTGCTGATGATGTCCTGCGGCGGGAGTGCCCGCCTGCTCCTCAGGGGCGGCCTGAGGCCGTACGTTCGGATCTTCCATTGGCGTGAGGTCGTCGTCCATAACATCCGTCCACGGAGCGGACCTCCAGCGAAGCCATTGGAGCCAGATATCGTGCTTGGGCACGAAAGATTCAGGTAGTGGTACTTCCGTCGGGTCTGGATCTGGTTGGTCTGGTTCATATTCCCTCCAGAAGATAGGCAACTGACAACATGGTTGAACAATTTACTGAAACTTCGTTCTTCTTCGGCGACAGTTACAAGTATGGTTAGAAAAATTTGATGTACTTTCCACATATTTGGGAATTTATCCTGCCAACCATTTTTTTTAATAAGTTGAAAAACATTTATTGGTTCTGGTGATTCAAGTGTAAAGTTGCTCAACCAATTCAAAGCCAGATACAGTACGATGTCACATTTTTTCCCATCGGTTTAACTTCTTTCTTAATCTTCACAGGCGGTTTCTAATTTGGACTTTAACAGGAATTGTTTTGATATTGTACAGTGAGGGAATTTCACGCTATTTGTCTATTCCTTTGAAATGCGCACACCCCAACTCACTGATATAAAATTATTTTTTTGGTTAGGGTTAAATAGTAATAAGGTGATTGGGTTTTATTTTTTGCACATACAGTCTATCATACCTTTTCGCCCCCCCCCCCCCTAATATGACTGCGTTGCACTGCACTTAGGCCACCCCTGAGCACAATTAATTGCCTCCCTTGGTACCAGAGTTGGGCAGCATCAAAAGTAAATGTATTTAAAATACATCAATCTTGAAACATGTATTTTATATCTGTATCAAAAATACTTTCACGAGTATTTGTATTTTCATAACTGTATTGTATTAGGCGATTTTTAGTTTAATCTTCCATTAGCTTCCTTTCTTGTAACTTGAGTTAATTGGTAGACATGGCACAGATAAGTTTGAGAACAATACAACCAAACTATGCCAGTATTACACTACCCTTGTGAGACTATGGGCAATGCTATTAGTAGGGGAGAGCGAGGGGTTCTGCCCCCACCCTTTCTCCCAATGCGAGCCGATAACTCCCGAACCCGTGGTTGGAGATTCACGAATGATGTGTCGTTGGACTCGAGCTGACGGGGGTTTTGCTATGGACCACTCATTATATTAAAAAAAAATGTTTTCGAAAGTAGGTGATAGTTTGAAAACCAAACATGATAGAATGTTGTGCAATAGCTTAAACGAACGTTCTCTATGTCCTTTATTTTTTATAATAAAACTTTTTTATTTTTTACATTTTTTTGAAAAAAGTTTAATTTTGAAATTTTTATATTTTGGAAACTAAAAAGTTTACAATAAAAAATTCCTTGACATAAATGAATGGCCCTGATCCCCTCTACCCGCAAAAGAAATTTCAAGACTCTAGGACTAAAACTGTGCAGTAGTGCTAGAATGGGGGTTCTGAGTCGCCCCCAACTTTCATATAAACTTTGCCGATATCCCCGAAGGCGTGGTCGGATTTTAACGAACGAGGTATTGTTGGCGTTGGGATGACGTTCTCTTGGCTAAGCATGTGTGTTGGTATTTTTAAAAAAATTGAAAATTCTTGTTTTTTTGGATTGGCACTATTTTGGAAACGGTGAATCGGAAAAAAGTTTGTTTGACGTTAATGAAAGGTGGGTATGCCCTCTAGGCGAACAGCAAGTTTCAAGGGTGTAGGAGGAAAAACAAAATGATAGCCTACTTTCTCGCGAACATTGGTGATCATTGGCGAACGGATGGTGGGATTTTAACAAATGAGGTGTCGTTGGACTCGAGCTGACGTCCTCTTTCCTATAGACCACTCGTTATATTTTTGAAAAAAGTTTGGAAAATTTTGTTTTTAAAAGTAGGCGATAGTTTGAAAACCAAACATGATAGAATGTTGTGCCATAGTTCAAACCAATGGATTCTATGACCTTTATTTTTTATAATAAAACTTTTTATATTTTGAGATTTTTTGAAAACATTTAAATTTTGAATTTTTACTATTTTGGAAACTAACACGTTGACAAAAAAAATTGTTTAACAGAAATGAAAGATCCCTATCCCCTCTACCATGAAAATAAATGTCAAGTCTCTAGGACCAAAAAAAACTGCATTTTAATTATTATTTTTAAATAAAAGCGTGTTTGTAGACAGAGAGCCGGTAGCGCTTAACGTATGTTACAACGAGGCTATGATTGGCCATGGTGGATACTGGAAATGGCTATTTCGACGGTGGGCGATGTATGGCAAAACGAGGGGTCGCTTTTCGCTATTGTTTTTTCCTATGACGAACGAATGAAGGCGAATATTTCGAAAATCCCTCATGACGATCTTTAAACATGTTGGTAAACACTGACCAGTAACCAGACAAAATTCATAATGGTATGAGGGGAAGTTGTTAACAACAGAAATTGTTTTTCTATGTATGTCTAACTGGCAGCCAGAATGGGAAAACAGAATGTCTGCTCGAAAGACCCGCTTGGTGCCTGGCTAGCCAGCTAAGAGAATGGAATGTGGGTGAGAGCTGACAACATTGCTGTAAGATGATAACAGGTTGCAACCATTTGACAACTCTGTAAAAAGGTGATAACGGCTAGCCAGGCGAGCTGAGCAGTAGCAGCAGGCAGGGGCCTCGCAGAGAGGAAAGGGGGAGAGAGAGAGGAGAAAGGTGGGAACACAAAGAGAAAAAACAGGAAATCACGTGACCACTGCAGATCCTGCCAAGAGCAGTGAGGGACGAGGCCAGAGGACCGCGGGGAGGTGAGGGGTTGGGTAAGAGAGTATTGAGCATGTCACTGCACATTGCGCGTCATTCCTATGGTAAACGTTACTGTGTTAACATAGGCTGTGTCTTATGTGTATAAAATTAATTGCATTCGTGTGCTCAACCCCAGTTGGTTACTATATTGGATACATTATATATTTGAGGTAAGTGTTGGAATAACACTGTTCAGTTTATTTTATGCTAAACAATGTTTACCATTTGATTGATGTATTGTTATTTTGTTTGTTTTAGATAATTGGCATACCTGGTGTTGGGAGAGAGAAACCCCATTCCACTGAAGCCTAGGAGAAGGAAAAGGGAGGGCTTTTTACAAAGCAAGGTAAGATTTTTTGAAAATGAAATATATAAAACATGTTTTTTAATATTTTATTTTATATTTTTTTTTTTTGTTTATGAAAGATGCTATTGCGAATAGATATACTCATGGTGGTTTGTTTTATTTCTTTTATAGAGTCTGAGCCTGACAACTGCTGTTGAGAACGTGTGTGTTTGGGGCCATTGCTGAAAAGTCTACGGCTGAAAACTGTTGTGAGATTGTTTCTTTTATAAAAATCATGTCTTTTGCCACTGCTACCGATAGCTTAACTTGGGAACCCCTTGACTCTTGTTTTAAAAAGCGTGTTTGCTCTGGCCGCGTAGTGAATGTTAGAGAGAGTTTAATCTCAAAAGACATTGTCGAATCATGTTTTGACATTTTTTAAGAACAAATTTGTACAGCGCAAAGGTTGCATACGGCTTTAAAGGTCAATACACAACTCGTGGGCGATTTCATTTACAAAAACAAGGACGGTGAGCATAAAAAACTATTTTATATTGGCAGTAAAATGCAAGAGCTTTTGATAGCCGATAATCTGAACGAGTGGTATCAATCCCATGTCGTCAATGCCTTGCTATCAAAATTTGATAAACTGCAACAAGGACCAAGTGGTTTAGCATTAGACAAAATCCATGACCTGCAAATCAACATTTGTCATTTCAACCCGTTGAATGCTGGGTCTAGCTATATTAAAACACCACCAGCAATAGCTTCGAAAAAGGCTGTGGTGAATATTGAAAATGCTGATGATGAATGTTTTCTGTGGGCTGTGGCTGCGTATTTGCAGCCAGCTCAAGACCGTCATGTTAACAGACCAGCAAAGTACAAGGCCAAGTTTGATGAATTAAAACAAACATTAAATTTAACTCGAGTGTCATTCCCTATGGACTTAACCGAGATCCATAGGTTTGAACAAGATAACCAGGACTTTTCGTTCATGGTGTATGGCTTTGATGGTGATGAGATTGTGGGTCCTCTTTATGCCACAAAAGAACCGAAACGACATCACATTCATCTTTTATATCTGTCTTACGGAGAGGTGAACCACTATTGCCTGATTAAAAGCCTGAGTAGATTGCTAAGCAGTCAAATGTCTAAGAGAAAGTGTGAAAAACATATTTGTGATCGTTGTCTGCAATACTTTTGGACGCCTACCTCTTTGGAACGGCATAGGGTAGATTGTGTTTCTCAGGAAGCGGTGAGACTGATATTGCCACAAGGGGACAAGGCTGTGTTAAAGTTTAGGGACATTCATAAGCGTGACACTGTTCCCTATGTGGTGTACGCAGATTTCGAAGCTCTCACCACACCCATGGCGGGATGTGTACCAGATCCCACCATGAGCTCAACCACACCCATTCAAAAACATGAACCTTTTGCCATATGATTTAATGTGGTGTGTGCCTATGACCCCACACAATCCGTTTACAAATACCGTGAGGGGCCAGATTGTGCCAGATGGTTTTTGGATGAACTTGTAAAGTTGGCTGACCATGTACAGGGATTACTGGCCCACCCAGTACCCATGAGCCTAACGCCACAACAGCAGCAGCAGTATGAGCATGCCACGACATGCCATATTTGCGAAAAGCCACTGATCAGTGCTGAAGACACCGTTCGTGATCACTCGCACTTAACGGGGGAGTTTCGTGGAGCTGCGCATAGTAAATGCAACTTGAACTTTCCAGCTCCTCGTTTCATCAGTGTCTTTTTCCACAATCTGGCAAATTATGACATTCAGTTTTTGATTCGTTTAATTGGGTCATGTCAACAAGGGCTCGTTTACCATTATCCCCCAAAACCATGAGCGTTTTACAGCCCTGGCATGGCGGTTGAGCAACTTTAGCATTCGATTTTTGGATTCCTTTAAGTTTATGGCATCCTCGCTAGACAGTCTTGTCAATGGCTTGAATGAGGAGGAATTAAAAAATACTAGAATGCATTTTAATGATCCTAAGCAATTTCAATTGTGCATTCGGAAAGGTATATTCCCGTATGATTTCTGCAACAATTGGGACGTGTTAAAGCAAACAAAACTCCACCACAAGAGAAATTTTACTCGAAAACTAACACGTAGTACCGTTTCCGATGAAGACTATGCACATGCATGTCAAGTTTGGCGAGTGTTTGACATGAAGACGCTAAGTGAATATGCTATGCATTACGGAAAACTGGATGTATTGCTGCTCACCGATGTGTTTGAAAAATTTCGTGAGTTGTGTCAGCACATTTATGGTCTTGACCCGGTTCACTATTATACGAGTCATGGGCTCTCGTTCGATGCCGCTTTGAAATACACTCAAGTGGAATTGGATTTACTCACTGATGTAGACATGGTTCTATTTCTTGAAAAGGGCATTCGTGGCGGCTTTGTGTCGCTGATTATTCACCAGACAAACAGGAATCATACTTAATGTACTATGACGTGAATAATTTGTATGGTTACGCCATGAGTCAGCCTTTGCCCTATGGCAAGTTTGCTTGGCTGACAGACAAACAAGTGTCAGAATTTGATGTAAACATGGCTAGCCAAGAAACAGGCCGTGGATATGTCTTAGAAGTGGATATTGAATATCCCTCATCCTTGTATGATCAACATGCCGATTTCCCATTCTGCCTTGGGCAAATGGTCCCCCCCCCCCCCCGACAGTAAAGTGAAAATTGAAAAACTTATGAGCACACTTTACAACAAAATTCGGTATGTGCTACATATCCAAATGTTGGTGCAATGCCTCGCCCAAGGCTTAGTGTTGAAGAAAATCCATAGAGGTATTTCTTTTGCTCAAAAACCATGGCTCAAGCCATACATGCGACTCAACACACAGCACCGACAAATGGCAACACAGTAGTTTGATATTATTTTTTTTCAAATTAATGAACAACTGCATCTATGGCAAGTCCATGTAGAATGTCCGCAAATACCGTGACATTAAATTGGTGAATGTCTGGGAGGGGCAGTGGGGTGCCCGGCGGTACATTACCAAGCCAAATTTCAAATCGATCAACATTATCGATGAGGATTTGGCCACTATTGAATTGAGTAGGACAAGTGTGACCATGGATAAGCCCATTTACTTGGGCCAAGTCATTTTAGACTTTTCTAAATCGGTCATGTATCGATTCCACTATGAGTTTGCCAAACGCCATTTTGAGGACGTCTCTCTTTTGTATATGGATACGGACTCATTCATTTACCACACTTGGCACTGCAACCCCTATGACGTCATGAGGCAGCATAGTGACTGGTTCGACACCTCTTCGTATAGTGCTGACAACATGTTTCAGCTGCCCATAAAAAACAAGAAGGAAATGGGTGTTTTAAAAGATGAATGCGGTGATTCCATTATGACGGAATTCGTAGATTTGGCTTCGAAAATGTATGCTTATCGCACACTAGACTGTAAGGAAGCCAAAAGAGCAAAAGGTGTAGGTAGGGCAGTGGTAAAATCGCTACGTGTAGACGATTACTTAGCGGTTTTACGCACTGGCAAAGCTATGTCCCATACACAGTGCAGGATACAATCCAGCAACCATCATTTGTATCTTGTAGAACAGAGAAAACGCACCCTCGCCTCCATGGATAACAAATGTGTGTGGGCTAATAACTTGCTCACGAGCCTGCCCTGGGGTTATGACCGCAAGGAGGAGGAGGTGTGATTTTTCTGTTTGTTCGTTTAGGGACATGGCTTTTTGTAACTCATTGATTTAGTATTTTGTAAATATTGGTTTTTGCCATTGTAAATAGTAGATTTTGTAAATAATGACAACCCACTTGAACCTTTTGCTCTTAAAAAAAAGTTCTATGCAACCTTTTTTTATTTTTATTTTAAATTTAACCGAGTTGGGAATTGGAAAATGGTATATAGTGTGATTCTTTTAAAGCTGTACAAAGTTGTAGTGTTTGTAAATATGAAATGAGTAATAGTATTTTTTAGTAACTTTAATGACTAGTATTTATATTGTTTTTTTTTTGTAATGTAAATCGTAAATGGAAAACTAAAAAAAGTTCTTTTGGGATGAGTGTGCATGTGGAGAATGTGCTTTTGGGGATAAATAAAGTGGTTGTGTTTGTTCCCAAAGACAGGTATGGTTGTGTGAGTAGAGAGAAAGCTGGTGTGTGTGTGTATGACCAGAGCAAACACGGTGAGGTAGGGTGAGTGGGGAGGGGGAAATTTTCACTTATATACTCATTTTGTTTTGTCGATAGTTTTTTTTCTTTGAAATGTAGCGGTGAATAGACATTATTTTTGTAAAAACAGTCTTACCTGCAGTGGTCGTAGACCTCAATGTTTCTCAAAACACACATAAACACATTGCAGCATTATCGTGGTCAAGCACTCGCATCAACATCATTGACAAATCTCAACTTTCAACATACACCAAATGGAAAAATGTGAAAACAGCAAAATGGGAAATCCATGTTTCAATAACACCGTAATTCAAAAAAACGTAAAACAGTCATTTTAAAAACTGGCAATGGCCATGTGTAAAATATAAAAATTTAAAAACATAAAACGGACATTTTTAAAAAGTGTCATCAACAAAATGGAAAATCCATATCATCAAAAACGCAAAACTTGAAACAGACATTTTTTAAAAACTGTAAATTGCAAATTGGCAAATGACAATGTGTGAAAATGTGAAAATGAAAAATCAGCTCATCAACATCATGATTTTTTTTAAACATTGTGTTCTGGTAAACCTTTGTTTTTTTTTAGTTCATAACCATAGGGATTGACAAAAGAAAAAATAGAATACAAACACATCCCAATTCCTCACTCCTCAATTCCTTAATGTTCATGTCCATGCATCATCAACTTTCCTTTCATAGCACTCATCACAATCAGGGCTGCCATTCTTTCACCCACTGAGGCATCACAGGATGTGAAACGTTGTTTAGGTTTTTTCAATAACAATTTATCTGCCACATGTCTTAAACCAGGATGACTATGACTATGGCGATAAGATAGGTCATGTTCTTTGCATGCTTGATCCAAAAGATTAATGGGTACATCACCACGCTGCAAACATCTTTCAAGATGAGTTCCAGGGCCACAAAAACGATAACCTGGAAGATGGATTTCGAAAGGTAAGTATTGAATCACTTTGTCAATGACGCCACTGCCAGTACAGGTCTGGCATATCCTTTTCCATTGATGGTGAAAAGGTTTGGTCTTCCTCTTCCTCTGTGGACGATGTTTGTGTTTGTTGTTGTTGTTGATTTTTCTCGCCATGACACCCGTGGAATGATTCAACAAAGTCTTTACACTGACTTTTATGACCGTGATACAGTTTCACTAGCTGACAAGTCGCGCACTGACGCATATAGGGTATTTTTGCCACGGCCACTTGCTTATGGTGATCGTAATCCGTACAGGGTTGCAATTGACTCAACATAGGGTCTTGAGTCCATGATTTTGGTACATGTTGCCAGATTTCTTTCACCACGTTGGCGGCCACATAATAAATGAACGACTTGGGCAGCGCTAAGAGTTCCTCTTTGGTAAATCTGTCTAGTTTCTTTTTGCACACAAAGAACTTCCCGATGGCTTTGTCGGTAGCATTGCCTTTCTCCATGGTATCACGTGTTGTAGATGTTTACACGTCGCTTGTAGAAATCACACTGGCGTCATTCACAGGTAAATCTTGAGTTATAATTTTGTTCAACAACTCCCAGCAGGCATGGGTGGTTAACCAATGAAAGAGATGCCACGCATGCGCTAGGGCTGTATGGGTAATGTTGCCACAGGAACAGGTATCCATTAGCGTTTGCAGGGAGGAGCAGCCCAACTCCATGAGGTCGATACATTGACAGTAAGACTCCAAAAATGGTTGCAACCATTCACGTTTTTCATTACCTTTCACAAATACTACATTGGCCGAGGACAAGTGTGCTTTCATGACCACGTCCAAATACTTATAGGAAATGGTTCCTTGATTACAGTCTAGTTGCCTATGATTTTCAATCCACTGGGTTTGTTTGTGGTCTTTATCACACAACAAATCAAAAGCATGGTGCGGTTTAAATAGCAAATGCGTACCTTGCGATATCCAAAACGTGGTACAATCGATAATGGCCACTTGTTTAAATATAAATTTGTTGCCACCAATTTTAAACCCTTGCCAATCCACAATGAGCGTGCGCAACATGTTGCCGCTTGCCTGGACCAAGTTCAACTGACGACTGACTGGCAATCAATGACTAAGGTGTGGTCATGACATGGACTTACCAGCCATACTAGTTTGAAAAAAAAAAGAGGTTAGGGGAGGACATGAAAAAAATAAGAATTTTAGAATTACATTATTTTATTATCATAACACGTCTTACAGGCTTTTGTCATTTTGGGATAAGGACGATACCAACTCATACAACAATATAGTCTCTTGTGTTTGTAACGTCCATAACACCGATGATGTCCCAATGTCTCGAAACTAGGCGTTTTCGATGGTGAGCTGCTTACTGAAGCACCATGGACACCATACGGTCCACACGTATCGTAACTTGTTTTTTCATCACTCAGGGACACGAGTGAGGGATAGCTTGAATAATATAATAATAATATCGTATGGCCTCGGGTGCCTGGTGCAAGCTTTGTAATTTGCACCCAGAGGGTAGCTTGCATGTCGAATTTCATCGTTCGTTGAATCACTATGAAAGTCAAGGAGGTTAGGTAATAGATATCTAAGCTCCTTGAACATTATAGCGCTTTCTAGTAGAGAAATGAGGAACTTTGTGTTGGCGGAAACTCCCGAGATTAATTTTGGCATTATGGACTCGGCCTACTGAATTCAAAAGGGTTCTTTGACATGCCAACATCGTATGACATGCGTATCGTATTTTTGCTGCCTTTCAAAAATCACTTACCACGGCCAGGGGCGAACCTCCAATCTTGGGGTTAGTAGACCGACACGCTATCCACTCACCCACCGTGGCAAGCTATAGCTTGAATGACAGGGTATATTTCCCACCTCCATTCTGCATAGGTAGGGGTAGGCAGGTGACCAGCGCTGATGTTCCTGCATGGGTTCATCGCCCTCCTGCCATTGGTCTATGATGATGGGACAAAAGGCACATTTCATTTCATCTCTTGTTTTTAAATAGTAGAATCCAGCGGCCACCAAGGCTTGAGGGTTTATGAAAGGCACAGGCCATGTTGCAAAAGTCTTGAAACGTTGTTCCTCAGAGTTTAAGTTCATGGATGTGACTTCTCTTGATGCTTTAAAGCAAGACATGACTGAGCGGCTTGACGTGGGTTGACCTTTTATTTATACACTCGTCACTTGGTTGGACAGTGGATAATAGTTGACTTGTTTGTGATGGATAATCAAACAGTAGGCTGTCGTATTGGCTGGTACATTGTCATGCGTTTCAAAATCTAGTCGAATGTCAATATTGGATGGCTTGACAGACTCTTCCAGGTAAGAACACTCAAAAATAATCAGTGGCGCCCTTGCCTTAAACGCTTGGGGTAGCAGCATGGGGCCGTTCTCTTTTTGAAAATACGACCATCGAAATGTAGAAAACAAGTCGTACAGGAGGCCAAACTTATTTTTTGAAAAATCCAAATCCAGTCCTTCATAGGGAAACACAGCACCGTTGAGGAAAAGACGTGCATTTCTCAATTGCAGGTGATCAAATTGCGTGGCATCTTTGGTTTGTTGATACTTGCGATTCGTTTGAAACCCCACGATAATGTAGAGGGGTCTCTATGTATAGCGAGCTGTTTTTACAGACCAACTGTGTGTGTTGGTGGTGGGCAATAGCGGGTACTCATGGAGTGCCCAGCTTCTAAATTCCATGGGTAGAGGCATATCTCTCTTTACCATCTTGAGTATGTCCAGTTTATTGCTATCGTCAAGGGTCACATGGGGCACTTTCCGTAGCAAGCGTTGTAGTTGAATTTTTGAATCTATGGGGGCATTGTCAGCTCCCTTGAGTGCATTATTATCACTCCTGTCTCTCATCAGATAAAGCACTTGCCTTGCGTTGACCACAATGCGCTGGTGGTCTTCGGCAAAGCCTAACATCAGTTTAAGAGGTAAATATCCAGTAAAGGTGCCATCGGTGTGTACCATCCAGTCATTGGTCGAGTCAGGACACCAACCTGCCATGCAAAGTGTTTTACCTTCTTCCTCACTATAAGCGGGGTATAGTTTCATGACACTGGAAATGCCCACATTTCGAGTGCTATCCACCACGATATCGTTAATGACATAGCGTACTTCAGAAAACAGAAAGGCCAAACCATGGTTGGCCAACTTGGATGTGGTGGGTGTAGAGCCCTCGGTTTTGGTGAGCCGACCTTCGATCTGAATGACACTTTCATGTGGTAGGGTGTAAATATCTTGGTTGTTGATAACAAATTGAATTTCATCATTGTTATTGAGTCCAGGTGTTTGAGCTTGATAGGAATGGAGATCAATTCTTACCACTCCTGGTTGCTCCTCGATGCGGTTCGCTATCTCTAGGATAGGATTCATTATGGAGGTTGACGTGGTAACCCAAATGCTGTAAAATCTGCTTGTTCTTAGATGTTACCGTGTATTCACGTGGTAAACAACTAACACCATTCCTAGACGGTGTTGTTGCTTTATATACAAACTTCATAGTGGCTTTAGCACCAACTTGTAAGTCACTGGTGTGGTAGAATCTAGATCAATGAGTTGTTGCTCTCTATTGATCAGCCTTAATGTTATATTACTAATACAATCGACAGCCACAGAATGAAAAAGCACCACTGGAGGGTTTTCACGAATAATATAGCCATTGGGCGATGTCACAATAAAGTCATAAAGCGAATGCGATGGTTCTAGATTGGTGTACACTTGGCTAATAATATTACACTTTACCGACACATGATGGTCCTCAGTGCATTTCACTTCATGATCCGATTCATGT
The DNA here is from genome assembly GCA_946902985.2 of Meconema thalassinum. Lineage (NCBI taxonomy): Eukaryota > Metazoa > Arthropoda > Insecta > Orthoptera > Tettigoniidae > Meconema > Meconema thalassinum. The sequence continues at coordinate 1,756,376,592 of OX336388.2, read as the reverse complement.
TTCTTGTTGGGCTCCAACACGCGTGGTTTAAATCCTAGTAATGGAATCGGGGCGTGTTTTGAAGTCAATTTTGAATGTGGTGAAAATACTGCAGCGATGAGTGTTGGTATTTCCTACAAGTTCAAACTTGCGCGTTCCATCGATAAATGACTTTAAACCATATTCATTGATCAACACCACATAAATGTGTTCATGGTCACAGAATCATCATAGTAAAACTTGTTGTTCACATTTTCACGTATGTTGAATATTCGATTGTACGTTTCAAGAGAAACAAGTCCCAAACCATAGGGTTTTTCACTCAAATCGATAGGCGGGTAAAAGTCTAGGCTGACTTCAGGTCCACGTCCATGCAGTGTAAACGTTTTACTTTCTGCCGACATACTGTTGACGTTTTTGCCTATGTTGCGTCTTATATAAAGAAAATAAACACAAACGTCCGCACTGTTGGCTGTTAAACGTTTGCTCACGTTTCACATTATAATATATCTTGATCCTGTTTCCAAAATAGGTCACTAGTTCCATGGGCGGGGGAAAATTCCCAAAACTGTCAAAGTACCATACGGTGGATCCCTCTTTGACATAAGCTACATAATGCGTTCCTGGGGTCGGTGATCATCCAAATTGACAACAGCACATTCATGTTTCCAGGGTCGTCGGGGTAATTGGTTTCGCATAAACACACCTCGAAAATGAGAAAGCTTTAGTTGTTTAGCATAGCTTTCCACTTGTTGATGCGTCAGGGCATGCCTTGCTATGGCTGAGGTTAAATCTTTTTTTTTTTTAATATTTCGAAATGGTGAAATCCCAAATCCTTGTTGATAAAAGGCTGGCTTTAAATTGGCATTTCTAGCCTCCATAGAAATCGCTTCCATCGTTTCATTGTGTCGCTGACTTTCTTTGAGTTGTTGCTTGCCCTGCTGCGCGGCTTTAATGGTTTTCGCCACTGCACTGGCACCACCCAAAAGTGAACCCAGAGCAGCCAGACCGGCAGATAAAGCAGGTAAAAATCCAGCTCGTTTGGGGACGGAATCACTCGTCCTTGTTTTGAACCCTGTCGCAGACGTTTTGGAATAACATGTCCCTGTGCTGCTCGAAGGGCTTTCCTTATGTTCAATACATTATTTTTTCTTTTTTTCTTTCGCAACGGCTTGACCACGAATGTCGTAAGCCCAGGCTTTGCCAAGGACAAAGACCTTTTTTTAGTCATTCTCACCACATACCTTTGTTTCACCATGATGATAATGACCAACAACCTTTCACAAGAATGTTTAAATCACAACTAACATCAGATTGTTATTTCATGGCTGTATATTCCAATTCCACATATAGTGGGAAATCGTTTATGGTTTTTCCCGCTTGCTTTTCATCCCATGTCAACATGCGATGAAAGGATAATTCGTCACCCGTATTGACCATTTTATGGTTATGGACCAACATCTTATGATCGCTTGTATTTGTAAATGGTTCTCATCAGGTATGACGTATTTGATGTGAATGGTTCCATCATAGTGTAATCGATAGTGGCTTAAACCCGAAGCAAGCACATAGGTCAAGTGCTGATCATGGACTAGTGGTAAATGGTTTCTGTCATTCACAGGTTTTTCATTTGTCAGATGCACTAAAAATACCGATGGGATAAATTTGTAAAGCCTTTTCATTTCATAGGTCATGTAACTCTTGGTACAAACATCGTCTTCGTCTTGTGGGTCTTCCACGTGAATAATCCGATGGTGATTAGCGCTATAGCCATTCACCGTAAGCTGAGGCACTTTGTCATAATACTCATACACTTTGTTATCCACATACTTTTTTGTAGTAACGTCTGTTGATACTTGAGGATGTTTTACATGGGTTAACCGCTTTCCCTTAAAGTCATAATCTCCCTGTTTAGTGCGTAGCACTACTGACCTATCCACATAGTGTTTATTAGCAGGATCTGTTTCTTGTTTAGGATCATGTATGGGGACAGACCTAGCTTTGTCCATCAACGCACGTCCAAAGACATCCATCGCCAACCTGTAGTATGAGTCTACTGTTTCTATGACAAGGTTCGGTGTACTGTATATTGACAGCCTGCTAGCCTGTCTAAGCCTTAGTTGATATGAAGATTATTAAGCAGCAAGTCATTCCCCGTGGGGGACATGGTTTCCCATCTCTGTCCCACATCACGTGAACAACGCCATGGTTCACTGTTTCCATCTTCCATTCCCTGCATCATTGTGGGACCTTCCGGCTGTGGAAAGACCAATCTTTTGCTAACGCTCATCACAGCGCCCAATGGTCTGCGTTTTCAAAATACTTACATTTTTGCAAAATCTCTCTACCAACCCCTCTACGTGTTTCTGGATCAAGTCATGTCTGGATTACAAAAAGAGAATATGGATTATTTTACATTTTCCATGCAAGGAAATGTTATTTCACCGGATGAGGTAAAGCCCGATTCACTCATGATTTTCGATGATGTATCCACTGAACGTCAAGGCATCATTCAAAGCTATTTCAACATGGGTCGACACAAACATATCGATTGCTTTTATCTTGGACAAACGTATTCTAAAATGTCCAAACAGTTGATTCGTGACAATGCCAATGTCATTGTTTTATTTCGCCAGGACAAGAGGAACAGTCGTCACATTTATAATGAACATGTGAATCCGGATATGACTTTTCAAATGTTTACTGAATTGTGTGGCAAGTGCTGGAACACTGAACGTCATGCCTGTTTAGTGATTGACAAACAAAGTGAACTCAACCAGGGACGATATCGCTTAGGGTTTGATAATTTTATTGCTATTTAAGGCACTGACTCATTCCCTGTCAAGTCATTTGTCAAGGCACCATGGCGTTAGCAGAGAGTCAATTGAAAAAGCATATTATTAGAGCAAAAAATACTATTCGCCAAAAGTTTCGTCAATTGAAACGATCACGTGCAGATCATGTTTTGTTTATTCAACATCATTTAGCACCTCCGCTAAAAGCCATGTCGAAACCCTCTTTCAAGCCATCTGAAACGCTATCCACCGTTTCACAATCCACGCAGACGCTGCACGAGGACCCTGAGGAAGAGGATGAGGAACATGAACATTTGACTAGTGTTAGCGAAGTTGAGGATGACGAGGAACAAGTGTTTACGCCTCAATAAAAGACCGCACCCATTGCAGAGTTTTTGAGAAAAAAAGAAATCCTTGGCCATGGTCGAAACACCTTGCCCTTCCAGATCGTCTCCGTTTTCACAAGTCTTGGCCACTCCTCAAAATAAAACTCAACTGAAAAACATTTTAATAAAATATTATGGATCAACACTAGAACCCTATCTCACTGATCTATTTATTGGAAACACAGATACCACGTATGATGTTCGCTATGAGGATGATAGTTTTAAAATTGGCGATTCATCCATTAAATTTGCTCGTACTAAAGCTGTCATTAAGAACATCAACTATAAATTGACGCCAGGACTGTTAAAGCTGCTCTTTTCTCGAACACCCTCATTCCATGATTATACGTCAGAGGACCATAGCAAATATAAATCCATTTTATTGGAAACCCATGCCCACAAAAGACAGTATGATCCAGCTCAACAAGTGAATGCTAATATATCTCAAAAATATAAAACCATCATTGCAAAAATGTTTCCCACCAGTCAAAGTACTCGTCGTAAAGTGTCCGCTTCGGGAGTGACATTTAAACCATTAAAACCCCTTGTGGATGTTACCTACTGGCACAATCCCAATAAGCTCGTCCAGCGGCTACAGTTGTTGCATGCTTCACGTCAAGCCGGCCATACCGGTCACGATTGGGAAATTCAAGAAATTGAACAAGAACTTCGAAATGCTAAAATTATTGTTTAAGCCCTCGCCCATTAAAATGGGTATTGCTCACGAGTTGCATCGCCCAGCTAGGCGTCACTATCCGCGACTCAAGGTGATTTCACGGGGTGTCGATGAACTTTGGCAGGCCGACTTGGTTGAAATGATACCCTATGCTGGCGTTAACTACGGTGTACGCTATATGTTGACCGTCATTGATGTCCATTCCAAAATGGCCTTTGTTGAACCTGTGCGTCGCAAGTCTGGTCCACTGGTCACCAAGGCCTTTCAACATATTATTCAACACTCCAAACGTCAACCTCAGTTGCTACAAACCGACCAGGGGAAAGAATTTTTCAACAAGGATTTCTCCAGTTTTCTCAAATCTAAGGATATTCACCATTACACCACATACAGCAATCTCAAAGCCAGCGTGTTCGAACGGTTTAACCGAACATTGAAAACCCATATGTGGAAAGCGTTTACCGCTCAGGGCACTTATCGCTGGTTGGACATGTTACCTGAGCTAGTGTCACGTTACAATGACAGCAAACATAGAACCATTGGGACCAAGCCACGTCTCGTAACCAAAAATATTCAGCGACTGGATAAACTGTTTAACCCCATAAAAACAGCAGATCCTAAACGTCACCGACTGAAAATTGGGGATTTTGTTCGTGTGAGCAAATTTAAGTCTGTCTTCAATAAGGGCTACACGCCTCAGTGGGGGACTGAACTATTCCGAATTCGTCAAGTCAACTTGGACAGTCCAGTCAGCTATTTACTCCAAGACCTCAACCATCAACCCATAAAAGGTAGATTTTATCTCCAAGAACTTCAAAAAACAGCATTTCCGAAACATTACCTCGTGGAAAAAGTGTTGAAACAAAAAGGAAATAAACTATATGTCAAATGGTTTAATTCTTGGATCAATAAATTACATGTTGTATGAACCTGTGCACGTTTTTTTTTATTGAATCGTCTTGTACGAGAGCTGTGTGTACGGCTTTCCACGCTTCATGCATGTCCATACATGTTTCTCTTTCTTTCTCCACACACGCGTCTCACTCCTTTACTCCATGATGACATACAACTCGTTCAGCTATTGGCTGTCATGGGTTCTCCCATTCCTCCCCTCACCTCTCCTCCGGCTCTCTGGCCCCGCCCCCTCACCACTCTGCAGTGGTCACGTGATTTCCCGTTCTCTCTTTGTGTTCACCCTTCCCTCTTTTGCTGCTGCTGCTGCTGCTGCTCGCCTGGCTAGCCGTTATCACCTTTTTACAGAGTTGTCAAATGGTTGCAACCTGTTATCATCTTACAGCAATGTTGTCAGCTCTCAACCACATTCCATTCCCTTAGCTGGCTAGCCAGGCACCAAGCGGGTCTCTCGAGCAGATATTCTGTTTTCCCATTCTGGCTGCCAGTTAGACATACATAGAAAAACAAGTTCTGTTGATAACAACTTCCCCTCATACCATTATGATTTTTGTCTGGTTACTGGTCAGTGTTTACCAACATGTTTAAAGATCGTCATGAGGGATTTGCCATACATCGCCTCCCGTCGAAATAGCCATTTCCAGTATCAACCATGGCCAATCATAGCCTCGTTGTAACATACGTCAAGCGCTACCGGCTCTCTGTCTACAAACACGCTTTTATTTAAAAAAATGCTTAGTTGTTTTTTGGTCCTAGAGAATTGACATTAATTTTCATGGTAGAGGGGATAGGGATCTTTCATTTCTGTTAAACAATTTTTTTTGTCAACGTGTTAGTTTCCAAAATAGTAAAAATTCAAAATTTAAGGGTTTTCAAAAAATCTCAAAATATAAAAATGTTTTATTATAAAAAATAAAGGCCATAGAGACCATTGGTTTGAACTATGGCACAACATTCTATCATGTTTGGTTTTCAAACTATCGGCTTCTTTTAAAACAAAATTTTTCAAAAAAAATTCAAAAATATAACGAGTGATCTATAGGAAAGAGGACGTCAGCTCGAGTCCAACGACACCTCATTTGTTAAAATCCCACCATCCGTTCACCAATGATCACCAATGTTCGCGAGAAAGTAGGCTATCATTTTGTTTTTCCTCCTACACCCATGAAACTTGCTGTCCGCCTAGAGGGCATACCCACCTTTCATTAACGTCAAACAAACTTTTTTCCGATTCACCGTTTCCAAAATAGTGCCAATCCAAAAAAAAACAAGAATTTTCAATTTTTTTAAAATACCAACACACATGCTTAGCCAAGAGAACGTCATCCCAACGCCAACAATACCTCGTTCGTTAAAATCCGACCACGCCTTCGGGAGATATCGGCAAAGTTTATATGAAAGTAGGGGGCGACTCAGAACCCCCATTCTAGAACTACTGCACAGTTTTAGCCCTAGAGGCTTGAAATTTCTTTTGCGGGTAGAGGGGATCAGGGCCATTCATTTATGTCAGGCAAATTTTTTGTAAACTCTTTAGTTTCCAAAATATAAAAATTTCAAAATTGAACTTTTTCAAAACAATGTAAAAAAATAAAAACGTTTTATTATAAAAAAAATAAAGGACATAGAGACTGTTCGTTTAAGGTATTGCACAACATTCTATCATGTTTGGTTTTCAAACAATCACCTACTTTCGAAAACAAAAATTCTCAAAGAATTTTTTAAAAATATAATGAGTGGTCCATACGAAAGCGCAACGAAACCTCATTCGTGAATCCCCGACCACTGGTTCGGGAGTTATCGGCTCGCTTTGTGAGTAGTGGTGGGGGGCAGAACCCCTCGCTCTCCCCTACTGCTATTCTTTATTTATAATGCAGGTAGAACAAAATCTCGGGTGGAATGTCTACCTGATATTCTGTTCAGCTTGGTAAACCTTGGAAATCTTTCCAACCAGTAGCCCCAGGCTTCCTAAGTATGAAATTCCCAAACGTAAGAGGTTGTCTGAACCTGTTAACTGGTATTCTCTGAAAATTCCCAGAAGTGCTCTTATGAGAGCTGTACAAAATGATCCAAGTATTAAGTTAGAAGCATTTTTTCAGTGTTGCCTAGTTCTATTATAGAAAGCTTTTCAGTCGGTCAACACAAATTGAATACCTAACCTTACAAAGGGGCTAAGTGCCAAATTAAGTTTCTGAGATAATAAAAAACAAGTAGTTCCGTGAAGAACTATACAGCCTATTTTCATATATCCTGCTCATGTTAATTGCCTCTATCAACATACAAAATGTCAGTTTAATTGCTGTAACAGATTCGTAGATATTGAGAACCGTCCAAGTATTTAAGATTGTCGCCAGGTTGGATTTTTATTTTTGTACTATTACATAATATTATTGTGTACGTGTGGTATTCAAACTTCAATCGCATGATTAGAACACAAGAAGTAAAAACGAGATTTTAAAATTACGCACAGCAGCCATCTTGTGATTATGCAAACAATTGAAATAAATTAGATGCCAGTGGATCAACATTTGTATAAGCATTTAACGTGCAAAGTTTCACGGCACTCGGATAGTTAATTCGCGAGAAACGTCCATTTAAATATTTATAGTTCGCGTTGCCGCCACGTTGGATTTGTGCTCACCAGGTTACTGAAGTCCTATAGGTGAACATATGTTCATAGTCTCTATGAACATAAAAAAATCAGTTTGGTTGCTGTAAAAGATTCATAGATATTGAGAACCGTCAAAATATTTCGGATGGTCGCCATGTTGGATTGTTAAATGTATAGGACATAGAGTTATGTACCATTCAAGGACAATTATTGCCTAGGTTCATTATTCAAACTTTCACTTCGATCGCATGATTACGACACAAGATATAATAACTTAATTTTAAAAGTTCACACAACTGCCTTCTTGAGATTATGTAAACAATTGAATTAAATTAGATGGCAGTGCATTACAATCTACAAAATCATTTACTGTACCACATTTCACTGCGCTCAGAGAGTTAAATCACGAGAAAAGTCTATTAAAATATTTCAAATTCGCTTGGTCGCCATGTTCGTTTTGTACCTTACAGGTTTATGAAATATACATAGGTAAACTTGTATCAGTACCCTTTATCATCGTACAAAATTGCAGGGTGATATCTGTAATAGTTTCGGAGATATAGAATGTCAGTGAAATATTTCGCACAGCCGCCATTTTGAGGTTATGTAAACAATTGAACTAAATTACACTCCAGTGCATTACAATGTGTATAAACATTTGCTGTACCAAGTTTCATTACGTTTGGATATTTAAATCGCGAGAAAAGTCTATTTAAATGTCTCAAATTCGCTTGACCGCCATGTTGGTTTTGTAGTCACCAGGTTTTTGAAAGTCTCATAGGTGAACTTCTAGTAGTGCCCTTTATCACCGTACACAATTTCAGGGCGATATCTGTAATAGTTTCGGAGATATTGAATGCTAGTGAAATATTTCGCACAGCCGCCATGTTGGATTGGTGATACGTAACAAAATTTGAAGGGCACGATCGAGGTCACCGGGAATAGTGCTATGAACTTATCGAGTTTCATTGAAATAGCTCCAGCTGTTTAGATTTTATTAGGGGGGGGACACACACACACGGACAAAAGGTGATCTCATAAGCCTATTTTTTCAAAATTGAAAATAGGCTAAAAATCCATGAATCAATGCAGTTCATTATTTGAAATGTAGAATTATTTTAAATATATTGTTTACATGGTAAAAATGTTGTTGTAAAATTAAGGGACTGTAAATGTAAACTTTCAGTGTAATATGACATGATGAAAGTAGAAAATTAGGAAATAGTTATGTCTTTCATGTCTTTTCCTTACAAGAGTGTTACCGGTATGTCTATCATGTCTTTTCCTTACAAAAGTGCTAAATACAAACTCAAATTATGTTCCAGACATATGTTTATTTTCTCTGGTTACATTTTCTTTTCCTGCTGTTTTCAACTTCTTCCTCTCAACCTGTTCACTGCTAGAGCCTTTAGGCCTCCTCCTCTTGTTATCATTTGATAGATAGATAGATTTTTATTAATTCCATTTGATCAAATACATGCATTCAATACATTTTTGATATAGGACACGTCAGAATTTACATCTATAAAATAAAAGAACTAACAGGTATATATTACTAATATTATAACTAGTTAACTTATTATAATAGCAAATCTTAATGGATACAATCTTATTGCACAACTATTTACACCTCACTCTATTATCATAATATGAAAACTTAATTCTATAAATACAACAACATACAGCTAGGTATTACAATTAAATTAAAAAAGTAAAATATAATTATAGATTTCATCGCTCCTATACGCTAAGATATTCAACTACTGAGTAAAAACAATGGCACTGCAGATAAGCTTTCAACATTCTATCAAAGGTTTTTATTTTTGGGGCCAGTTTTATATACTGGGGTAGTTTATTGTATAATTTAACTCCTGTGTGAAAAGTTCCTTTTTGATATATGCTTGTGTGTGTGTGTGAAATATGAATGTTTTGATTTTATCTTGTGTTATGCCTATGAACATCATTGTTTGTTTTAAGAAAAACATGTTTATTCATTAAATTCTTTTTAAAAACATAATACTTTCAAAGATATATATGCAGGGCAGTGGGAGAATGTTTAAATATTTAAACAGAGGTCTACATGATTCTCTAGAGTTTACATTTGCCATAATTCTAATCGCCCTCTTTTGTATCCTAAACGTGCTTAGTACATCTAGTGATATACCCCAAAATATGATCCCATATCTTAAGTATGAATGGAAATAAGCAAAATAAGTATTTCTTAATGTGTGCATGCTAGTGCAGGTTTTCAAAATACGTAACGCAAAGCACATCGAGTTCAGTTTAGTATTCAGATATTGTATATGTTTATTCCATTTCAAGTCTTGTTGTATCCATAGTCCTAAAAACTTTGTTTCTGATTTATTTTCTATTGACAAATACAAACTCAAATTATGTTCCAGACATATATTTATTTTCTCTGGTTACATATTCTTACATAGGTTTCGCAGGATTCCTATTCTGTATAGTGTGGAAATTTAGACATACTGTTTTTTTATAGTTTATTATGAGGCGATTATCTTGTGACCATTTGGTTAACTCTCCTGTAACGGAGTCAGCAGACTGCTGTATGACCTGTTTAGTTTCACCTTTTATTACGAGTGTTGTATCGTCCGCAAACAAAATTTCCTTATGTGAATGAACGTTCTGTGTTATATCATTGATATATAGAAGAAAGAGTAGTGGGCCCAAAGCCGATCCCTGGGGTACTCCAAATTCAATAATTCCCTCATTGGACAATGTTTCATTAAGAAATTTGGTTCCATCATCCTTGTGTCTCAAGCTTACTATTTATTTACGCCTTGTTAAGTAAGACTCTATCCATTTATTAGCTAGACCTCTAATACCATATTGATTTAGTTTGGTAAGGAGTATTTTATGGTCAACAACATCAAATGCTTTCGATAAATCCAAGAATAGGCCAGTTACATGTTCCTTATTGTCAATTAATTTCAGTATACAATTACTACATTCGTAAATTGCTGTCTGTGTAGATTTTTCCGTTCTGAATCCATGTTGTGAGTTTGATAATATTTCATTTTTTTCTATGAAACTTTATATACATTATATACATTATACATAATTTTTTCCACAATTTTTGCAATACCAGTTGGTAAGGTAATAGGACGATAGTTATCTAATTCATCTTTTGAACCGTTTTTGTGCACTGGAATTACTTTTGATAACTTCAAATTGAACTGTTTATTAAGTGCGTAAGTGGATTTATTATATTTTCTGCACATTTCTTTAAAATTGCATCAAGGATGCCATCAATGCCAGCACAGAATTTATTTTTAGCTCTTTTATAACTATTCTTACCTCTTCACATGTGACATGATTTATAAATAAAGAATCACTGCATATATTTATTTTATTATTAGAATTTAGTGTATTTACCTGTGATTTATTTATTAATTTTTGTGGAATTTCCAGAAAATAGTCATTAAAAATGTTTGCTATTTCCTCTGGATTATTAATCACTTTATTATTTCTGGTCAGTGTAATGTTCCTTTGTATTTTAGCAGATTTTCCAGTTTCTTTCTTTATCACGGACCACATAGCCCTGTTTTTATTAGATGATTGGGAAATAAAATTATCATTATGCATTTTCTTTGCTAGTCTTATTACCTTATTTAATATGCCAGTGTATTTTTTGTAGTATAAATTGAATTCAGGTGTTGTGTGGTATTGTTTATATAATTTGTGTAGAAATTTCTTTCTTTGACATGAATTTATAATCCCTGTTGTTATCCAATTGCTAGTTTTGTTATTTTAAACAGTTCTTCGTTTAAAGGGGAATGCTATTTCAAAATAGTGTTTTAGGGTACTGTTAAATGCATTATATTTATCAGTTACATTTTCTAGTTCATAAATTTCTGACCATGTTTCCTTATTTAATAAGTCATTGAAATATGTAACATATGATTCAGTGAATGACCTGCACTTTGATTTTACTCCATTATCATTATTATTGATTGTTTCGTATACTTCAAAACTCAGTATTTGTCCATGGTGGTCACTAAAACCCGGACAATATACTTCTATTGAATGGTGATATTTATCTGTATTTATAAAAAATTAATCAGGAGTGGTTTTACTAAATTTTGTTATTCTTGTTGGGGTATTTACTGTAGGTTTCAGTCCATAGGAAATTAGTAACTGTGTTAATAATTCACAATTTCTATCAAATTTTAAGAAATCCACATTTACTTCCCCACAAATTATTATATCGAAATTTACTTTGCTCATGTTATTGAGTAACAATTCTAATTTATCTATAAATAAAGGAAACTTTCCTGACGGAGAACGGTATACGCATACAATTATTAACTTAAACTACTGTATTTTTACGGCAGAGAATTCAAAATCCTGTTCCATAATTAGATAATCATAAGCTGTTATCTGTTCATGATCTAAATTATTTCTTAAGAAGATGCAAGTACCACCATGGCTAATATTAGGTCTAGAGTATTTACTAGCTTGTATAAACCCTGGGAATTGAATTAATTCGAGTTGTTCCTCTTTTAGCCAATGTTCTGAAATACATAGTGCTGAGATGTCTTTAAGTTCATTTTTAAGCATTAGATTTATGTAATCAATTTTATTATAAAGAGACTGGACATTCTGGTGGTAAATTTTAAATTTGTTACTTTTGCAAGCTTGTGTTGGTGATTTATTTACATTATTATTATCATAATTGTTATTATTATTGTTGCTAGACAAATCTGAAATACCATTGTTGCACTCCGTTAAATTTGACTTCAAAAGTTCTGAATGCCAAACCTCACGTTTGGCTTCTTCTACCAGTTTCCCTGCTTCCACTCTAATGATAATACTGTTGAATTATTCTTACCATTTGAATTTACAATTTTGCAGATTTCATCACTAAGATACTCTTTTCCTAATCTATTTAAGTGTAGGCCATGCCGAGTGTGGAACTTCCTGTCTAATTTACTTACATCTACAATTTGGACATTTGGAAAACTCTTACAAATTTTACGAATTTTTCCATTTGCAGCCTCTATTTCTACATTTACACATGATTTGGGAATTAAATCGTATCTCTGCGGAATGTTTACAATAATGACATTTGTTTTTTGCATGGATGGCAATGTACCCTTTAAATCTTTGATTACCTTTTACTCTCATTTCTATAGACGTCGTTTGCTCCAGCGATGATCACTGCGTAGTCCTTTGCTGTAAGGGACGCACACTCTCCTATCATCCCGTTCGTGACCTCTGCAATTTGAGCTCCTGGCTTTACTGTCGAAGTGACCTCCATTTCTCTGCTTCTCTCCAATACTCTTGCTGCTACATCTCGCCCGTGGCTATCCGCAAATCATCTTCCTGGATTTTCTCTTTACCACTTTCTTCTTTTCTTCTTGAGGAAAGTCATCATTTTCTTCGACAAGCACTCCAAATGAATTTGAGACGGGAATTTCAGTTACATGTACTCCATTTATAGGCCTGGGCTTATTCAATCTTAACTTACCAGCAATCATTGTCGACCAAGTTTCCTTGCTTTCCTCTCTGTTTCCTTTTAATTTATTCATCTCTTCCATTAACTTAGCAATATCTTCCTTTAGCAGCTTTATAATTTCGTATTTTGAGGACAGTTCGTTTCTCAGGTTATGACATTCGCATGACGGTAGCGGTAGGCCTACATTACGACAATCGGTTTCACTTTTCTCCTCATTCAATTTTACCTGAGATCTTGTGATGATTTTATTTGCATTTTGTACTTTTATTTTGCACGACGAGCATAAATCCGTTACGGTTACACTACCTGACGAGACACTAACACTGTTTACTGTCGTCATACTAGAGATCTAAGTTAGCCCAGATGTTTACACCAAATTACACTAAATTTATTTTAATTATTACTACCTAATAGAATTAATCTAATTACCTACCAATAAAGAAGAATGTTAAATACGTATATCTTCCAATCGGGTGAAGTCTCGTAAAAGCACCACTGGTCTACTTGGTTCAAACAGTGATTGAAGAAGTCACCAAATCTTTGGATACACGTTCCCACAACTTAGTTTAAGTTTATTAAATTATCAATAAGAATTTCTAAATACTATCAATATTCCGTATTACACTTGATCTAAGGAAAGTAACTTTATAGATTTTATGTTCGACCCTCACTATTATGTGTTTGAAAACTGTATCATAATGATGGTCATTATAACACCGTTTTTCATTACGATACAGTTTCTCCAGCCAATCAGAGCTCGTTCATTGACCAATTAGGTAACGATAATTTCGCGCATGCGCTCAAAATCCAACATGTCGGACATAAACACAACATCGAACTATAATAAATTACCGACATGGAATACCCACCGTCCATATGTTCACGTAAATAAACTGGCGAATATGAGACAAGAAATAGCACAGTACCTTAAAATCACTAACACTAATTTCTACACAGCGCATTGTCTTCAAATGACTGCGGTGACAATATTACTGAGGGACGGCTGATGTAAACATATGGCTGCATATGGCATTGCAAGCCCACAGAGCGCATGCGTCGGCCGTTCAAAGCTCTTGAAAGACGAAGGTATAACACCCAACGCTCGCTCTGCGATCACAAAATTCCAGTAGCTGACTCTCAACAGATATTTATGAATATTTATGTTAAAACATATAATAAAGTTATAATTATCGTCGAACATAAACAGTCGTATGCAACTCGCCTATAATGGTAATTAAGACACTCGTATGGAAATTATAAAACTCGCATACGCTCGTTTTATAAAAAATACTCGTGTCTTAATTATAGCCATTATAGGCTCGTTGCATAATGTACTATTAAACCTCTGTTATAATATTTTACCACTTTTATCAAATATTTACACTAGCTGCTATTTCACTACACTTTCACTGTGACGCCATCTTGCCAACCATATCCGCATCTTCCTGGATGAGAATATCACTTGGCGCTCTTGAAGGACAATGGCAGAAGTCACTTAACACCATTCTATAGTAAAATCTCATTTTTTTTTCAAATTTGGCGCTTAGTCCCTTTGCTTCCATATTCATTAAATTGAAGTGCACAAAAGAAATGTTTCACTACAACATTCACTAACTGCTTATACACGAGAGATCGGCTGCCACAGTAAGCAAGAGCGGGAAAATTCACGCACCAAGTAAATTGCTACTTGACACCTTTGTAAAGAAACAGCTCTCGTAACTACCGGTAATGCACTCTGTCAAGCAGCGTACAAACTGCAAAAATGAGAATATCACTTGGCGCTCTTGAAGGACAATGGCAGAAGTCACTTAATACCATTCTATAGTAAAATCTCATTTTTTTAAAATTTGGCGCTTAGCCCCTTTGTAAGGTTAGGTATTCGATTGTGCCCAATTTTATTAGGCGGGAAGACAAGTATTTAAACACCCTAACCAGAGAGAAATTTATCACAAAATAACATACCTTTATGTGCAAAAAAGGGGGGTGGATGACATGTTTCGATCATCATCAGATCCTGCTCACTTAGGCTTAGATAAGGTACGATGTTTATGTATTACACTTCGGAACATAATGTATTATAATTGTAGGCTACAATCCTTAAGATTTTAGTTTTACTCCTTGCCGCTACAGCCCTTATAGGGCTCTTTACATTACAAAAGCTTATACAAACTTGTGTAATTTGTCAAACTTACTTGGGTAATATTTCTCAGTTGGTCTGAAGCACCCTTATATAGTTGTTGCATTATTATTTGTATAGTTAAAGTTGTCATCCCGTTATTTTTTATTGACTTACTGTCACGAACTTCAGATATGGTGTTGTCTACACTATTTTATTTCTCTTCTTATTTCAAATGTTACTATATAATGGTGACCTATTCTTATGTTCCCCCCCCCCCCCCCCCTGTTTGGTCAGATTATTTAGAAAGAGTTTTTGAAGGGCCGGAAAAAATCCAAAGTCGATCAACACGATTGTACCCAATTGTAAATGGCCGTTCCCTTGGCCTGAAAGAAATTTACATGAGATTAATAAATAAATGCACTTGACGACCAGTTTTGATCGTCAAACGATCATCATCAAATCCTTTACACTTCAGGCTGTGTGTATAAGCTTGTGGGTGATGGTATTTACAATATGTAGCCTATATTTATTTAGGTTATTAACTTGCACAATTTGTTAATTATAGGCTATGTGTTTTTTTTTAAGATATTTTTAGTGGTTATTGACCTTCAAGTTTGCTTGTTTTATGTGATTGATTGTTAGTGAACAGTCAGGTTGGAATTGAATTTGAACTTAACTTATTGTTTGAGTGATGTGGGATCCATGCAACTGCTGTCACTTCCACTGACTACATTGAACTGGATGGAATGTCCTTGTGCAGGCTGCTACCTTGTTATCTCTTTTCCCTCCTTGGGCTTTACCGCATTCCTATGTTCATCTCGCAATGTGAAAAAAAATCCACAGCCTGTTTCCAGTCGACTGACCGGGTTAGGGAATGGAATGAATGAAGCCCCCATCTAACGGCGAGGATATGAACTGTGCCGGCTGCCGAAGCCTGTCGCACTCCCCTGGGGCAATCGTTAAATGAATGACAAATTAAATGAAAGTGGAGAGTGTTGCTGGAATGAAATTTGTGACAGGGAAAACCAGAGTACCCGGAGAAAAACCTGTCTGCCTCCGCTTAGTCCAGCACAATTCTCACATGGAGTGACCGGGATTTGAACCACGGATCCAGAGGTGAGAGGCCGGCGTGCTGCCGCCTAAGCCACGGAGGCTCTCGTCTCGCAATGTAACTGTGTAAATTGATTTATTAATCTCATGTACATTTTTCTCAGGTTTAGGGAAACACCATTACAATTGGGTAGAATTGTGTTGACCGACTGAAAATAATTAATTTGAAAGTTATGTTTGTAATGTTATAAATTATTGTTTGGGTCAATCTCAGCAAAAATAATCATGTAAATAAGCATAATACAGTAAATAACATTGTTTCATGCACAGGATTTACCTTTCTAATTGCCCTGTAATTCCTCTTTTTTGTGCCTTGATTCATAGTTTGGAATGCCCATGGCATTGCCCCGTTCATCTGTGAATATGGCACATATTAAATACGCAGCTTTGGACTGCACCGCTTGCAGGTAGTTGGCGATCTATGGTGGAGAATCCTCTGTGCACTTAGCATGGCTAACTTGTGACCCTGTATTGCCCTAGGGCACCCCAGTGTGCAGGCCTACAGTATAGCATTTGTCTGTGGGTGCATACCCAACAGATGTTCTTTGTAAAAATTTTAACATCACTTCCTCACACCATGACTGATTCAGAGTTTGATATTACCCATTTTCGACTATGGATCTCTTATTTTCCATCCCCCAGGGGCTCACATCTAGTGGGACGTGGGTTGGCGACCACGGGACCCCTGCTGAGTCCGGCATTGCTTCCACTTACTTGTGCCGGGCTCCTCTCCGTCTTCTTTCCTGTCGACCTCCCTTGGTCAACTCTTGTTCTTTTCCGACCCCGACGGTATTAGGTTATCCGAGCCCTAGGTAGTCTTTCACTTTCCCGCCATAATTGGCTCTTGTCTCATCTTTCCTGATCCCTCCTTCTTCGAGGGGTCAGACCTCTTGTTTTCTTTTCATTATATTTCCCTTTCTCTTTAAGATGCACTGTTGTTGTTAATTGGCTTTAATTAATTTTATTTGCATCTACACTACCTTTTGTAGGTATTTTAATCTACGTTGCATTTTGTAAGTTTTTTCGATCTAAATTGCATTTCCCGAGTATTTTCAACCTCAATTGCATTTTGTAAAGATTGTCAATCTAAATTGCTTTTTAGTAAGTCTTTCAATGTAGGAGCAGGACATTTTAATGAGTATTTTGAATTTCAATTGCATTTTGTAAGTATTTTCAACCTAAATCGCATTTCGCAAGAATTTTAAATCTACATGGCATTTTGTATGGTGGGCATTTTGCAAGTATTTTGATTCTCAATTGCATTTTGTGAGTATTTTGAATCTAAATTACATTTTATAAGTATTTTCAATCTAAATTGCATTTTGTCAGGGTGTCTACCGGTAACGAAAGTAACGAATGTAACGAAAAAGTAACGAATTTTACAAATGGGTAACGACAAATTTCTGAAGTCAGGTTGAATCATTTAATCTCGCGCCGCTAGGCTCAGAGATTGCCATGGGGCGAGTTTCACCATGGCCGGCTCTACGGAAGGCCGCGGCGTTCGACCTTGCAACGCTGCACTTCTCTGAACTGGGATGGCCATAGCAGCCGGCCAGCTGTTGATGCGTGTGCTTCGCCACGAAAACAAATTGATATAACGAAATAATATTTGTTCTTTTCAACATTAAAGTAAAAGGATTGTCAAGAGTGAGTAGGGCTTACTTGGAGTCACAAAACCAATTTGCTTTCAATATTTATTTGACATTTACAAAATATACAACAGGTTGGCCTCTAACAAAGAATAGCAAGTTTTCTGTGATTACTATGGCAAGTTACCCGTTCATTCCTCAACTTCCTGTAATTATTTAACAAAATGTTACTCATTGTTAAGACAATACTTGTGACTATTGTCATAACATTACATCCACAGGTACAAGTTTTCTCGGCAGTTTCTGACAATTCAATATCTGATAAAATACCGAGTAGACTAAGATTTTGAATTACTTGGCGTTGATTGTTACATTTACATTTTAAAAATTGTTCCTCAAACTTATCAGAAATTAGTGCCTGCGTAATTCCAACAACATGTTTACACACTGATAAAATAAAATCTGCAGGAACTGAAAGTCCGCCCCTATTTATTTGATTGAAGTAGCTGTCATTTATCTTTTCTTTATTTCTAAGCAAAGCCAAACATTCTTCACATTTTATTCTTGAACATTGCTTGAACGATATGTAACCACAGGCATATATAAAACCCGACTCATCGAATTGTATGTTTTCAGTGTACTTGTCTTCTAAAATACTGTAAAAGGTATCGTCAACAGTAGCTGACGAAAGGCTGCTTGTTGTACTTTCTCCTGAATTTGTATCGGAAGAGGACATCATTTCTTTCGAAAAAGTAACTGCTCCATACCTGGCTGAATGAAGGCCAAGTACGCTTTTCTACCTTATTTTCAATTCGGCCTCCATTACCTGAGTAACTGATATATTATAGTTGCCGCCTGTTAGTTGGCGGTACTACCCAAACCTGGATTCTAATGGGTCACTCTGAAATTTGCCAGTTAACACATAAGAGGGGTTCACATTCTGTAGAGCATAAATAATAATCTCACATAATACATAGGTTGTTACATACAAAGCGTTGTAAGTTTCATTGGTTAAACAACTCTTTTTTGAGGAATTATTTTCATCGTTCTTTTTCCACGTGGACAACCATTGGAGGAATGCCTTTAGGAAAGCCAACCTTTTGTCTTCGGGATTATGGAAAGGCATTTGAAGACTATTACGTTTAACAACATGGGTGAGAGGCCGCTTAATATTAACAATGGACCACCACATTAGGATTACTCTGACAAAAAAAAAGCAGTACCTTTATAACAAAACTTAATCAGTAAATCGGATTCCTTTTTGTAGATCGCTCGTATGTCACTAAATGATGCTTGAGTTACCTCTTTAAAATCAGGGTTACAGTCATCTGAACTTAAAACATTTGAAAATGAGTCTAAATCTTCCCATACAGGAATAATAAATGACTTATCAATACCACTTAAATTCAGCCAATTATTTCGTATATTTTTAATACATGGACACTGTCATATAAAACAAGGTTTTTAGGGGGTTTCCATCAATATGGAACCAGTAATTACTATCAGAATGTTTGGTTAGTTCTTTGAACATAGCACGATTCACACCATTATGATAGACAGAATATTTAGGCCACAATCTTGTATTTGCCTGATAACACCTTTCGCAATATCAGCTAGTTGCAAACCCGTTAATTGTTTCACTGGAACTAATTTAACAGCCTCTTTCAAATTTCCAAAAGCAGAACTAACGAGAAAGGCCAGAACTGTCTTAGCTAAATCGAAAGATTCATTTGTAGTAACACCAAAGAAATGCCCATTTTTAAAATCTAAAGTTTGTTTGACATGTATTTCATCAATCTGTAAATTTACAACCCTTTCTAAATTTGATAAATCTTTCACAATGTGACTTAGAAAGTTACTGTTCTCTTCATCAGCTTTCGGGGATGTGGCGAAGGAAGTTGTTAATTTTTGTTAAACTCGGGGATGAGGTAGGGATAAAATATGGTTAAATCTAATTGCGTTATAACACTTTGTAGACTGCATATAAATTAGGAATGCATTTAGAGTTGTAGTGACGTTATATCTAGGTTTCTTTAAAAAAGTAAGTGTAAACTGATCTTGCAGAAACATTAACTTTTTAACAGAATCTCTGAAGTTTCGTCTCCCTGGTTTTCAAGGTCAGTTTTTAGGTTATCTATTAAACTATTAATCTGGACGACTAGTGAACTTACAGAACTTACAGGTAAGAAAAAGTCGTGGCAAAATTCTATTGCTTGGAACAACTGACTCCACTTACTTAATAATGAATTTCGAAATATTACAGAGCCAGAATGAAGAACAACAGCGTTAGGAATTACGCCTCCATTGATATGAATTTCGACCGTAAAATCATTGTTTACCCTTATACTTTACCTTATTTTAGGTATGCTTGACACATCTAATTTATACAAAATACAATAGTTTTCACTAGTACTTCATATTTTCATTCCATATTTATTCATCAGTGCCTTACACTATATTTACATTACACTGAAGGGAGTCTCTGAAAAGAGCAAAGCCCCACTTCGCATTCGGGATGCGTCAGAGCCCCCACTATATATACTGGGTTATATTTACATATGTACACATATGTACTTACAGACCAGTCTGTTTTATGCTCCACCAATTTATTTTGTATATCACAAACAAAGGACTCGAAAGTCGTAATTTTGTTGGCTTCCTCAGCAAGGGTCTTCTCACATTCCTCTGCAGACTTTTTCCGTTCTTTTTCTTCTCTTAATTCCTCTGGAGATTTCCTTATCTTGGAGGAGCACTTACTCAAATACGATGGTAAGTTTGGGAATACCTTTGGAACCGCACGAGGTAACAATACAGGCTTCTTCCGTGTGAATTCCTTATTATTCCCATCACCATCCTTGTATTTTTCAACATAACTTACGTCTTCGGGAAGAAAGTGTTTAATACATACGAAGGAATATTTCGTAGGTACCCAATTGGCTCGAGGAATAGCACGTTCCCATATGGCTTTCAATTATGGATTTTTAGGAAACACAAACAATGTCAGAAATCCTTCAGTTTGTATCGATGAACGATAATTAAACTTACAATTCGGCACAACACAAGTCTTTGGCATTGTAGCTAGCCACTATACAGTAATAATCAATGGTATAATTTCATTTACATAGAGTATTTTGAAGAAAACACGAGCGCGTGACACATTTTCCATGTAACTCAGTGGGCTAGGCAGAGCAGATTGGCCATTCACGGCGAGGTTGCCAATTTTCGCTCGCCGCGGCCTTCCGTAGAGCCGGCCATGGTTTCACGCAAGCGGCACCGATTTCATAAGCTATATTTCCCCGTGCCTGAGCTCAAGGAAATTCATACTGAGGATACCTTGTGTGGTATACATCAATTCAACGTATATTTTTGGCATCAAGAAGACTTTCTAGTTTTGTGTGAACTATTTTTCTGTGTTATTAGGAAACCTGACTTTTCGCGAGACGTTTATTCGCGAAAACTTCCGAAACTAAACAGAAACCTCTCATTTCTGTTATTGACCTCTAAATTTGGAGACTATGTCAAATTGAAGTCCAGAAATAACGCGAAATAATTTAATGTCGCAATCCTGTGAAATGTTACCGTTTCGAAACAAAAATTACGAAATAGCTTCGAAATACATGATAACTTACCGGTATTTTAAAAATCTGTCTCGTAAATTTGCGATATCAGGTATGGTTAATTCGAAATTCAGTTATATGTCGATTTTTTCTTCGAACTTTGGTTCCATCCGATATACTGTATAATCTAACTCAGTCGCGGCTCGTGTTGTTGGAGTTGGGGAAGACTGCAAATGAGCTGAAACATGAAGGTAGTTTTGAGATTCGGGGTTGTGTCATTATTTATAGCTAGGTATTAACTGACCACCTTAGTTCAACGCATAGTGGCAAATATTGGTTGAATGCATTTCTTACACGACACGCATACACGTTTGGAGGATTTTTAATGGGGAAATTTTTTCAGGGGGAAGGGGCGGGAGCCCGAAATATATTTCTTGTTGCTAAATAGATTGATCCTATTACCGTATGCTATTTTATGAACCGATGGATTTTTAATTTTCTATTTAAACGAATCTCAATTATCTAGTTTCGTAATTCTAATTTAACCTACTCCCCATCCTAATGTGACCCGATCATAGGCAGCCTGATTCGCGATTCCCCCCCCTGGCACTACAGCCCTTGAAGGGCCTATGCCTACCAAGCGACCGCTGTCCAGCCATTTGGCCTGCAGATATTGGGGTGACGCGTGGTCAGCGCATCGGGTCCCCTCGGCCGTTAATCTTGGTTTTCGTGACCGGGGCGCTGCCTCACTGTCAGAGCGCTACTCAATTGTCCTCACGAGGCAGAGTGTACCCCGTTCCAGCCCTCACGTCAGTTTCTAAAATCCCTAACGGAGCCGGGAATCGAACCCGGGGCCTCCGTGTGAGAGGCAGGCGCGCTACCCCAACACCACGGGGCCGGCTGATTCGCGATTGTACCCTGCAATAAAACCGGAATTTACCTCCAAAACACTACCAGCTACAGATTTGATCTGCAACATGATCCCAGAGTGAAACTTAACTTTATGGATATATGGAAACACACACAAAGCATAGCCGGATTGTAAAGTGAATACTTCTCTTAATTCTCTGTAGGTGGTACTGCTACCCCTGCCACATCGTGGTGCTCTCTGACGGAAATATTGTAATTACCGGTACACTTCAAGGGATACCATTTGAGTTGTTATAACAATTACTTGTCTTCTAAGAGTGTTTCTGGTAACTTGTCAATTAATGGTACTTCGGAGAGTCAAAGAGGGAAAAGAGAAAGCTTCAAGTGGAGGGTTAAGACTTCTTGAATAACTTTGAATGTAATCTACTAAATACAAAAATCCTGTTGGTGTTGGCAAGCCTGGCTTTGGCTTTGGTCGCTTGTCTTGGTCGCTTGCGCCTTAACAGTTACAATCGATATGCATGGAGTTTCCTTAGCCACACCTCCCAAGGTAAGGCTGCGCCTATAGCGCTACTACCCATCTGAAGAACATATTTTTATCAATAGTTCCAAATATATTGACTGTTGTGGCTGAATGGACAGAGTGAATTTTACAAATGCTCCTAATTAATTTAAATTATAAATTCCTCCATTAAAGATATGTATTAATAGAATCAATCAAGAGAGGCTCCGCCTTAGAGCCTTTTATTACCAGCCGCGCCTGATCTAACTGGTTAGTTTGTGATTCGCATTCGAAAGAAAATGTGCCCTCTTGTCGTATTATTCGTGCAATCCTCTCAGAATAATTTGTAATATTCGAGGTACCTACTTTGAACGTTCATCCACCAATATCACATCCTAAAGACGACCGGCTGACCACATGACTTGCCCGCGCGAATTTCGTCAAACGGACCGAGATCGACGTCAGTTGCGTAAAATGATAAAATGCGTCCCCTATCGTGAACTTGTGACCACGAGGACTGCGGGAATCCTGTCAAAGGTGATTGGGCACCCATCACAAAACATTCCGAAACCTACTCGCTACTTTCACCATGACCGTATACTTAAAGGAGACCAAAACACAAAAGTCAACTTGCCTCAAAATCAAAGTATGTATCAGGCCGTGTTCAACTATATACATGGGTTGGTTTTTTAGTTTTGGCACCAATGCTTCAGTGCCAAGTTGCAACAATGTTGGGCGCTGCCACTTTTACCGACGGTTGTTGCCCTGCATCCCCTCCCTCAGAGCACATGACCTCGCCCGTCCTCACCACCGCTCGTGCGCAGTCGTGCCTGTTAGATGAGTAGAGTGAGACCAGCGCTCGCGAAAGACAGTCGCAATGTTTTCCAAGCAGGAGCAGAGAACGTGGATTAAAATTCAGTGTGCTAGGGGTCGCAGTGCTAAACAGTGTCACCGAGGATAGCAGGAAGAGTGCGGTGCAGCTGCGTTACCGTTCTGAACGATAGCAAGATGGGTTGCAGCCTTTCGAGATGGGCGCGAACGTGTGGAGCACATGCCTCGATCTGGTTACCCACCAGTAAGTGATGACAATGTACAGATGGCGTCCGCGTTAGTAGAGGTGGATCGGAACGTAACGATTCGTTAATTAGAGCAATATACCGGACTGGCGCATTCAACTGTCCTCCACATCCTGAAGGACTTACTGAAAATGAGGAAGATTTCGTTGAAATGGGTTCCGCATGACTTAACCGACATGCACAAATGGCTGGGATATGACGCTTGTCGTATGCCAGCGTTATGAGCGCGAAGGAGAGGCCTTCTTACGGCGTAAGTAGTGTGTTTGTGTGAGATCTAGCGCCTCCACATTCCACCACATAAAATGGCGGCGGTGCGATATCTCTCGAACGCATGGTCGGATTTTGACAATTGAGGTGTCATTGAACTCGGGCTGCTACCCTCTTTCCTATGGACAACATATTTCCACCCCAAAATAAACCCTACCCCAACTACGGGTGAAAATTGTATTTTTTTTAGAAAATCTCACTTTCCAAGTGCAACATGTGAGAGTTTGAATGCCAATATGGAATTAAACGTTGTTCTACACAAGAGACATGTATACGGTGGATAGCCAATATGAATTAACATGCTTGTTTTTTGTTTTTTCGCATGCCCACTCATAGCTTTTGTAAGAGGGCGGGCTTTTTAAAAGATGGCGACTGTAGTGTAACCTAACCTAACCCAACCTGGCGGGTCATTGTTGACGAGTCATTGTTGACAGGTCCTTGTGGACGAGTCCTTGTTGACGAGTCCTTGTTGACAGGTCCTTGTGGACGAGTCCTTGTTGATGAGTCCCTTTGGACTGACCCCTTTGGACCGGTCCCTTTGGACTGGTCCCTAATGCTATGATGAAATTAAACGTTGTTCCACATGAAACGCAAGCGAAGAGCCGATCGCTACTATGAATTAACATGTTTGTTTTTAGTTTTTACGCATGCGCACTTGTTTTTTTTGTAAGAGGGCGGGCTTTTTGAATACAGATTTATAGAAGAGTTATTTTTTAAAAAATTAACCAAAAGATCCAAAACTAATAGGTCATCAGCTTTTAATATCTCTTGAACGAATAAGGCTAGGGACTTGTATGAGAGGTCGTTGGACTTGGGGTGACATTCTGTTTCTTAATGTATTATTCATTTTTGTCAAAAGGGCCTAACTGCACTTTTGTTAATATCTCGCTAACTAATAATCAGAGAGGGTCAAGTGAGGAGTCATAGGACTTAGAATGGTTAACCCTTTCCCATGACCAATGAATTTACTCCAAAAATCGAAAACAGTAAGGTCATTGACCTGAGATTTTATAAACTAATATGGGGTCGATAACCTAGATGTTAGGCCCCTTAAAACAACAATTATTATTATTATTATTATTGTTATTATTATTATTATAAACTAATAATCGGATATCAACATGTGAGGTGTCATAGGACTTAGAATGGTCAACCCTTTCCCATAGCCAATGAATTTACCCAAAATACCCAATACATCAAGGTCATCGACCTGAGATTTTATAAACTAATAATCGGATACGAACATGTGAGATGTTTACCATGTTGATGAAACATAGCTAGGTAGAGAAAGAATTAGTGTAGGCTACATGTATGGTGACTGACAAGTATTTTACCATTGGAACTTGTTTTCAGATCAAACTGCAGTACAGAGAGAGTATAGGTTGCAGGTATGGGTTAATAAATGACAAACGGTGTACACAAATTCTGATTTATCGATTCAAGAATTAAGAGCAGACTATCTTTAATTGATTGGTTAAAGAGGATAGCTAAAACACAAAATAGTGACTACATTGTACTAAACCGAACCAAACCTAACCGAAAACAAGCCAAGGGTTTAAGTGTAAAACTTGTGGGTAAATGTGATCATTGGTAATGTCAAAAAGGAAAGGGATAACGCTCTACCTATTTTTAAATGTATTTTTTTTGAAATTTTGACAAGGGGCCTAATTATACTTTTGTTGATATTTCCTGAACCCATGATGGGATTTTGACCTGTGAGGTGTCGTTGGACTTGGGCAGACACTCTCTTTGTGAATGTATTTTTGACATTTTAACAAAGGGCCTAACTATACTTTTGTTAATATCTCGCGAACCAATAAGGCTAGGGACTTGTATGTGGGGTCCTAGCACTCGGAGTGACGCTCTGTTTTTGAATATATATTTAATGTTTGTCAAAAGGGCCTAACTGCACTGTTGTTAATATCTCAATAACTAATAATGGGAGAGAGTCAAGTGAGGTGTTATAATACTTAGGATGGCCAACCCTTTCCCATGACCAACGAATTTACCCCAAATATTCAAAACAACAGGGTCATTGACCTGAGATTATATAAACTAATAATCGGATATTTACATGTAAGGTGTCATTGGACTTATAATGGTCAATCCTTTCCCATGGCCAATGAATTTATCTAAAATATCCAAAACATTAAGGTCATTGACCTAAAATTTTATAAATTAATAATTGGATACGGACATGTGAGATGTTTGCCGTGAGTGATGAAACATAGCTAGGTAGAGAAAGAATTAGTGTAGGCTACATGTATGGTGACTGACAAGTCTTTCATTATTAGAACTTGTTTTCAGATCAGACTGTAGTACAGAGAGAGTATAGGTTGCAGGCATGGGTTAATAAATGACAAACGGTGTACACAAAATCTGATTTATTGATTCAAGAATTAAGAGTAGACTATCTTTAATTGATTGGTTAAAGAGGATAGCTAAAGAAACAAAATGGTGACTACATTGAACTAAACTGAACCAAGCTGAATCCAACCAAACCGAACCAAACCTAATCGAAAACAAGCCAAGGGTTTAAGTGTAAAACTTGTGAGTGAATGTGGTCATTGGTAATGTTAAAAAGGAAAGGGATAACGCTCTACCTATAGAGGGTAAGGTAAAGCTAGTGCCTAGTGCTAATCGACACACCCAAGTACATGAACCACACACAACTATCCTATGCAGTTTTTATGAGTTGACTGTTAAAACTTGCTCAGTGGTTACTGGGACAAGATGGTCGCTATACACAACAAGCTTTAAATACTTGAGGCTAATAATCTATACACACACACACGCTTGTTCTAAACTAAACTGTCTTGCTGGCAGTGCTCACTCAGTAGGCAAATGACAGAAATGCTTGACTAACTGAAATACAATCATTTTCGGTTGTCTAATGTTACCAGCTAACCATTACGTGTTGTAGTGGTGAGCACATGTGCCTCTTGCACTGGAGATCGTAACTCGACTTCTGGCTCTAAGGCCTAGAACGAATCAAACTAAGAAAGAAGGGTATGGTGACGCAGTGGTTAAACTGTTAGCTTTTCACTAAGGTAGACTAGGGTTTGATTTTAGGTTAATATGCATGTCATAAACAAACAATCAAAATTAAAGTAGAGATAATTTTTAAAACTGATTACACTTGTCTCTTTTCAAATTATTACTTAGATTACAAATACAAAGGTGGACTGGGTTTGATATACAGTTAATGCTGCCTATCGCATACTAGCCTGTAAGAAAGCCAATCAAGCAAAAGGCGTAGGTAGAGCAGTGGTAAAATCGCTATGTGTAGAGAACTACCTAACGGTTTTATGAACTGGCAAAGGTATGTCGAATAAACAGTGCAGGATACAATTCAGCAACCATAATTTTTATCTTGTGGAACAGAGAAAACATAGAGAGAGAGAGATATATATATAGAAAGCTTGTGTATGTATGGGTAGCATTGATTGTTTGACCGGAGAAAATATGGTGAGGTAGGGTGGGGAGAGGGAAAATTAACACTTATATATGAATGGTAAATAGTATTTTTTTTTCAATAGTTTTGTTTTTCAAATGCAGTGGTAGATAGCCGTTACTTTGAGAAACAATCTTACTTGCAGTAGTAATAAGCCTCTACGGTTCCGCTAACACACATAGACAGACTGTACTATTGCCATGGTCAAGCACTCACATTAAGATCATTTACAAAAACATAAAATGAAAAATAAAAAATCTTGTTTTGGAAATATCGTTTTTCAACAGACACAAAATAAATTTAAAAATGTGTAAACAGCAGAATGGAAAATCCATGTTTCCATACAGACAAATTTTAAAAACCTTAAACGAACATTTAAAAAAAATTACAAATGGAAAATTGACAAATGCGTAAATATGAAAATGGAAAATCCATGTTTCCATATCATGAAATTTAAAAAATATCAAACTGTCATTTAAAAAAATGCAAATGGAAAATTGACAAATTGCAATGTGTGAAATGTGAAATTGAACAAATGGCTATCATTATTTTTAATTTCAAAAAACCATGGTGCTGTATAGTTGAGGTGTGAATCAAACCCTCTCTACTTATTTTGGACCACCCGAGACTGAGTATACTTTTTTAGTCCTCATACCACTTTTAAAATTTTGTGTTAAAGCTAGGAATTGAACCCAAGAGCTTGTAGGGGGAGACCAAGGTTAGAATATGTTAAACAGATAGTCTTAATTGTAGGGTGTGGTAGCTATATAGAAATGAAACGATTAGCTCGGGACAGGGGGGGGGGCATTGAGATCTGCAGCAAACCATTCAAACGACTAAAGACTCAAACCACAACATGTAAGCTCACCAAAATAATGTTGTGTGTAACGGTAAATGTTAGTAAACGAACAGTAAGGCATTACTAAAACTCATGACACGATTCCTAAGAGCTTTTCTAAAATTATTTTAAAATGCCTTTAACCCTATATTAAACACCCAGTTCACAATATTCATAAATGCAATGTTATGGTAAAACAAAACAAAATCTACATTTCAAAACAAGCAAGTGGTTTAGTCAATGTATATCGGGAAAAGTTTTGTAAACACTCAAGTCCACAAGACTAATTAAATTAGTAACTGTCAGGTTGGCCGAGTGGTTAAGGTGTTTGACTTAAGATCAAATTTCCTGTACAAGGAAGCAAGGATTCGAATCCCTTACCTGACATGACTATTGCCTTAACATGGCTTGTCCACACTGAATTATTATGATACTCGCTACACAAACTATAGACAGAGTGTATTTTTTACAATAGTTACACACTGAATACAACTTTTTATCTTTTTATCATTGTTTGATATAGATTTTAAACACAACGATTGTTGTAGATCTTTTTATAACATTCTCCAGGTACTCTTGTTCTTAAAAACTGGGGAAGCCGCAATGGTTTTATAGACATCAAACCCTCATCCTCTTCTTTTCATCATCATCATCATTTGTCTAGCAACAATAATAATAACAATTATGATAATAATAATGTAAATAAATCACCAACACAAGCTTGCAAAAGTAACAAATTTAAAATTTACCACCAGAATGTCCAGTCTCTTTATAATAAAATTGATTACATAAATCTAATGCTTCAAAATGAACTTAAAGACATCTCAGCACTATGTATTTCAGAACATTGGCTGAAAGAGGAACAACTCGAATTAATTCAATTCCCAGGGTTTATACAAGCTAGTAAATACTCTAGATCTAATATTAGCCATGGTGGTACTTGCATCTTCTTAAGAAATAATTTAGATCATGAACAGATAACAGCTTATGATTATCTAATTATGGAACAGGATTTTGAATTCTCTGCCGTAAAAATTCAGCAGTTTAAGTTAATAATTGTATGCGTATACCGTTCTCCGTCAGGAAAGTTTCCTCTATTTATAGATAAACTAGAATTGTTACTCAATAACATGAGCAAAGTAAATTTCGATATAATAATTTGTGGGGATGTAAATGTGGATTTCTTAAAACTTGATAGAAATTGTGAATTATTAAACCAGTTACTAATTTCCTATGGACTGAAACCTACAGTAAATACACCAACAAGAATAACAAAATTTAGTAAAACCACTCCTGATCAAATTTTTATAAATACAGATAAATATCACCATTCAATAGAAGTCTATTGTCCGGGTTTTAGTGACCACCATGGACAAATACTGAGTTTTGAAGTATCCGAAGTAATCAATAATAATGATAATGGAGTAAAATCAAAGTGCAGGTCATTCACTGAATCAAATGTTACATATTTCAATGACTTATTAAATAAGGAAACATGGTCAGAAATTTATGAACTAGAAAATGTAAATGATAAATTTAATGCATTTAACAGTACCCTAAAACACTATTTTGAAATAGCATTCCCCTTTAAACGAAGAACTGTTCAAAATAACAAAACTAGCAATTGGATAACAACAGGGATTATAAATTCATGTCAAAGAAAGAAATTTCTACACAAATTATATAAACAATACCACACAACACCTGAATTCAATTTATACTACAAAAAATACACTAGCATATTAAATAAGGTAATAAGACTAGCAAAGAAAATGCATAATGATAATTTTATTTCCCAATCATCTAATAAAAACAGGGCTATGTGGTCTGTAATAAAGAAAGAAACTGGAAAATCTGCTAAAATACAAAGGAACATTACACTGACCAGAAATAATAAAGTGATTAATAATCCAGAGGAAATAGCAAACACTTTTAATGACTATTTTCTGGAAATTCCGCAAAAATTATTAAATAAATCACAGGTAAATACACTAAATTCTAATAATAAAATAAATATATGCAGTGATTCTTTATTTATAAATCATGTCACAAGTGAAGAGGTAAGAATAGTTATAAAAGAGCTAAAAAATAAATTCTGTGCTGGCATTGATGGCATCCCTGATGCAATTTTAAAGAAATGTGCAGAAAATATAATAAATCCACTTACGCACTTAATAAACAGTTCAATTCTCTCAGGAACTTACCCGGATATTTTGAAGTTATCAAAAGTAATTCCAGTGCACAAAAATGGTTCAAAAGATGAATTAGATAACTATCGTCCTATTACCTTACCAACTGGTATTGCAAAAATTGTGGAAAAAATTATGTATAAGAGACTGATAAGTTTCATAGAAAAAAATAAAATATTATCAAACTCACAACATGGATTTAGAACGGAAAAATCTACACAGACAGCAATTTACGAATGTAGTAATAGTATACTGAAATTAATTGACAATAAGGAACATGTAACTGGCCTATTCTTGGATTTATCGAAAGCATTTGATGTAGTTGACCATAAAATCCTCCTTACCAAACTAAATCAATATGGTGTTAGAGGTCTAGCTAATAAATGGATAGAGTCTTACTTAACAAGGCGTAAACAAATAGTAAGCTTGAGACACAAGGATGATGGAACCAAATTACTTAATGAAACATTGTCCAATGAGGGAATTATTGAATTTGGAGTACCCCAGGGATCGGTTTTGGGCCCACTACTCTTTCTTCTATATATCAATGATATAACACAGAACGTTCATTCACATAAGGAAATTTTGTTTGCGGACGATACAACACTCGTAATAAAAGGTGAAACTAAACAGGTCATACAGCAGTCTGCTGACTCCGTTACAGGAGAGTTAAACAAATGGTCACAAGATAATCGCCTCATAATAAACTATAAAAAGACAGTATGTCTAAATTTCCACACTATACAGAATAGGAATCCTGCGATGCCCAATATAACATTAAATGGTCATCAAATAGAAAATAAATCAGAAACAAAGTTTTTAGGACTATGGATACAACAAGACTTGAAATGGAATAAACATATACAATATCTGAATACTAAACTGAACTCGATGTGCTTTGCGTTACGTATTTTGAAAACCTGCACTAGCATGCACACATTAAGAAATACTTATTTTGCTTATTTCCATTCATACTTAAGATATGGGATCATATTTTGGGGTATGTCGCCAGATGTACTAAGCACGTTTAGGATACAAAAGAGAGCGATTAGAATTATGGCAAATGTACACTCTAGAGAATCATGTAGACCTCTGTTTAAAGATTTAAACATTCTCCCACTGCCCTGCATATATATCTTTGAAAGTATTATGTTTTTTAAAAAGAATTTAATGAATAAAGATGTTTTTCTTAAAACAAACAATGATGTTCATAGGCATAACACAAGACAAAATCAAAACATTCATATTTCACACACACACACAAGCATATATCAAAAAGGAACTTTTCACACTGGAGTTAAATTATACAATAAACTACCCCAGTATATAAAACTGGCCCCAAAAATAAAAACCTTTGATAGAATGTTGAAAGCTTATCTGCAGTGCCATTGTTTTTACTCAGTAGTTGAATATTTTAGCGTATAGGAGTGATGGAATCTATAACTATATTTTACTTTTTTAATTTAATTTTAATACCTAGCTGTATGTTGTTGTATTTATAGAATTAAGTTTTCATATTATGATAATAGAGTGAGGTGTAAATAGTTGTGCAATAAGATTGTATCTATTAAGATTTGCTATTATAATAAGTTATAAATAGTTTTAATCTTAGTAATATATACCTGTTAGTTCTTTTATTTTATGCATGTAAATTCTGACGTGTCCTATATCAAAAATGTATTGAATGCATGTATTTGATCAAATGGAATTAATAAAAATCTATCTATCTATCTATCTATCTATCATTATAAATATTATCATCATAATTATTGACGCGTTTTAATTTCCCTGATGTGAACATTCTCCGGGCTAATATGTAACCAAGTTGGTCTAGCTATTGTGATTGTGCTTGAGATAAACATACTTGCCACGCTACCTGTTGAGCTCGACTAGAAACTCGTTTGTCGCCGTACGATGCTGTCATCTGACGGAGAATATTAGTACTACTCCTATTGGATTTGCTACTTGGAGCGCTGTACACTCTATCTACGATTTCTTCCGATGGCTGCCGAACTCAACAAAAGGCTGTTTCCTTGGATACAGTAATAATAAGTAAGATCATTCTCTATTGGAATCCTTACTAGCAAGATGCAAAATTTATAACTCCGATATTAAACCGGGCTGGTTAGCCCTGAAGGCTAACATAGCCTCTATTCTGGAATATGTTCATAATTCCACTTGACTAGGAAGTACTTCCGACATATCCCTGAAGATATTTTGACTTGATGTAATAATATTTTGGATTTCTCAACCAGTATGTTTTAGAAAAGGTTTGTAAATATTGTGAGATATTTTGGAAGCTGTTTTATTTCTATCGATATGTTTTTTATCTTGGATGTATTGTAAATTCTTTACTTGTGTTATTTTATGTTGGCGGACTGTTGTTCACTCTCGTGTTTTGGCCTAGCCTCGTGGTCGAAGTACGGTAAAGTATCTGCCGATATATTTAAAATAGTTTCCAATTATCTAATATATTCTATGTACCTTTTGGGGGAATGTGGTTATTTATTTTATTTCTGAGCTACAAACCATGTAGAATTCAGTCTTCATTTTGGTCAAGTGCAAGGACTTTCTTAACCTAATTATCTTACGTAAATTTTTCTTTTCTCCTTGTATCTTGGTAGTATGCCTCATATAGGCACTGTAACTTGTGTCGCTGATTATGGCACTTATTTTATTCTGTGTAATGGGTTGCCTGGTGACAACCGAAGCGATTGTTATCGTTTCTTCCTTGCAGTAAAAAACAATAGTTTTTGTTTCGTGTCGATAAAAGAGAGATGTTTTTGAGGATTTGATTGCGATCAGACGTATCTTGAATTCGCTCCTGTTAATAAAACTAACTTAATTGATTGTATTGAGTTGACACCGTATTTGAACTTAAATTGTTTCGTTTCATACTTTGAGTATCCTTTAAAGGTAATTTATCTGTTTATTTAACGTTGGATTTTTTGGTTGGTCTTAGACTTTTCATTTGCTCACTTAATATAATTAGTTCAACCCTTTTCCTCCTCAATCGATGGGATTCCTTGCTTGTATTTTCATTAGCTGTTTATACTAAGAACTAATTTATTTTAAAATATTATTTCCTTCTTTAAATGCATGTAATATTATTGATTGTCAATTATATATATATATCAAAAGTGACCTCTGTGTTCTTGTATTATAGTTTGTCATTCTCTTATGTTCATACTATTTAACTGCCTGGGTAAATGGTTTTGTTCAATACCTTCCATTTTCATCTCTGGTAAATTTGGGGGTCTTTCTTATTTTAATTCTAAAATAGTTAGCTCTCTCCACTACCAGTTGTGTCATTGGTAGCAGATCGTATGTTATTGTTTTCACGGACATTATAATAAATTTAAAAAAAAATATTTAATCAATTAGATTCTTGAACACAAAGGTCGCTTAAAGCTTGGGTATTATTAATCTAATCCTTGTGGAAATTTCTGTTTCATGTCCCATTGCATACACAAAATGGAACCGAGGAATACATTATCAGCCTTCTACAACCTAAGGAAAGAGGAAATTGAATATGAATTGTTCATTAGAAAAATTCCTTCTAACAACAATCGTGAAAAGGATTTGTTACGTCTGAAGGATGCGAAAGATGTGCCTATTATAATTCCTGACTTGGAAAGTTACCATCAAACGTTTGGTGAGTCTAATAACATTGTACCTGCTGTAACAAATTTAATTAATTTATCTATTTATTTGATAGGTGCTAGTAACCCTTCTACATCTCAATTAGGGAGATTTAAAACTCAAGCATGCCATTGGTTTTATAGACTTGGTGATCTCATTTATATTTGGGAACTCGAGGATTCTAATTTCGGTTCGGAATTAATGTCATTTCAAAGTAAGCTTCTTGATGCTTTTTTAAAATTATTTCCTTCTGAGTGTGGTGATATTCAGGGTTGCGTCAATGGTGTTAATGATAATCCGTGTGAAATTATGGTGCCAAATACGAGTAACTCACGTGTGATTATAGAATCTGAAGGTGCCGCTGACAATTTACCTAATAATCTTGAAAGTTTATCCTTAACTGATCATAATGCAAGCATGGAGAGCAGAATTACTTTGAATAAGAGCTTACAAGAGAGGTCATCAAGGATTTCTCAACCGACCTTATTAAACTCTAATAATATAAGTGTTAATGAGCATGGGGAAATTGATAA
Source organism: Meconema thalassinum (assembly GCA_946902985.2). Classification (NCBI taxonomy): domain Eukaryota; kingdom Metazoa; phylum Arthropoda; class Insecta; order Orthoptera; family Tettigoniidae; genus Meconema; species Meconema thalassinum. Next base: position 1,756,342,011 of record OX336388.2, on the reverse strand, counting down.
TACAATACCTTGTCCCTTGCCAAATATTTCTTCGTCTGGCGCTTCAAATGATTTTCCTAATGATAACTCTGCAAATTCTAGGTTATTACCTAGAAAGGAAAGCCAATTTGGGTTACCCTGTACTAATGTTGTCACCGATTTTCCATCACGTTTGTTGCATAACGCTAATATTGGGGGAAATATGTCATCGATGCCTAACTGTGAAAACAGTTTAAGATTTAACGGTATTCCTCATCCAGTAACCTCTTGTGTTCAGAATTTACAGATGTGTTCGGGTAATGACACTATGGAGTTGATAAAAATTTTGAAACAACTAGTTGAATTAATGGACAATTCCATTGTTTTTGGTTTATCAGATACTATGATTTTCCAATTAATTTTTCCTTTCACCTGTGGCCTGTTGCGTGATAAGTTGATCAGCGCTATGTCATCTCACTCTTCGTTATCTGAGTTTCATGTCGAAGTAATTGATTATTTTATTCCTGAACGTGCAATGAGTTTACTGAAACATAATTGTTACTATCGCGGTCAGAGGGTAGATGAATCTTTGAATGATTATATTAAAGAAATTAGGTGCTACGCTAGGGTTTTGAATTTAAATTTGAGTGAATCCGCAATTGTTACTACTATAGTAGAAGGTATTAATCCAGAATATAGGTTATGTATGGCTATGGAAGGTAAACCTAAGAGTATTCTTGAATTATATGATATAATTAAATCTGCTGAAAATGTCAAAAGCATTAACGCTGTAAGAGTGATTAACTCTCCGCCTCCCTTGGTTAATATCCCTGTTAATCCTAATAATCATTTACAACAGACTTCCTTCCAAAGAAGGAGATTCAATTACACCGAAAATACTCGAACTGGTAAACGTTGTGATAGGTGCGGGTCTTATGATCACATAGCCAAGTGGTGTGATAGAAGATTTAATCGTAGGCAATGACTAGATGATAGGAAGATCTTGTCGGATTATCAAAAATCTGATGTTATTGCAGCTAACCGTAAAACAGATTTTGATAAGGATCTTAAGACAAATCGTAAAATATATGACAAATTTTCTCGAATTGGTAAAGCTAATTATGAAACATGTAACCGTATCACTGATGCGACAAAAAATAATTGCCCATACATTGATGTTTGTATAAATAATGAACCCGTCTCCGCTCTTATTGATTCGGGCAGTGTTAATTCATTTCTTGATAGTAAATGGTTCAGGACGATGTCTTCTGTTTGTAAATTTGGCAATTTGGTAAAGGAACCACATAACTTTATAGCAGCCAATTCTTCTTCACTCAGTATTTTAGGATATGTAAAGGTTAAGGTCAGCATATTTAACTTTTCTTGGGTGTTTAGATTCTGGGTGGTCGACAATTTGTCGTACCAAGTGATTATCGGGTCGGATTTCATAACTCATGTTGGGTTATTGTTAGATTTAAATTCTAAATCCTTTTGGTTTCATTTCAAACCCAATCTCATATGGAGATTCAATCATTCGGAGTGTATAAGTGGAGTCAACTCAACTCAGGAAGAAAAAAGGGTTATAACCATTGAAGATTTAGAGTTCGATAACTTAAGCGAAGATCAAGCTAAACAGATTAAAGACCTGTGTTATGTATTTCCTGAGGTTCTAACTGACAAATTAGGTGTTACTAATTTTATAGAATATGAAATTGAGCTTTCCGACGACATTCCTGTTCGTGCGTCTCCTTATAGATTGGCTCCTCCTAAGATGAAAATTTTAAAAGGTATTGTGGACGAGATGCTTGAGGAGGGAATTATTCGTAAATCTACTTCAGCATATTCTTCTCCTATATTTCTAGTTCCTAAACCCAATGGTCAATTCAGACCCGTGATCGATTACAGAGCATTAAATAAGAAAGTCATCTTACAATCGATTCCTCTTCCGGACCTTCAGTCCTGCTTTTCGTGGTTCAAATGAGCGTCCTATTTTACGATATTAGATTTAAATTCTGCCTATTTCCAAATTCCCCTGGCGGAGAAGTCCAAGAGTGTGACGGCTTTTGCCACAGATTGGAATTTATTTGAATTCGAACGTTTACCTTTTGGGTTGTCGACCGGTGCTGCTGTCTTGAGCAGATTGCTAGATAACGTATTTGACGGAATTAAGTTTAAATTCGTTTACCATTATCTAGATGACGTAGTCATCTTTAGTAAAAGCTTTGAAAATCATGTCCAACATGTTCGTGAGGTGTTGTCTCGATTAAAGAATAGTGGTCTTACGGTCAAGTTATCTAAGGTCTCTTTTGCTAAACCCCAAATATCATTCTTGGGACATGTGATATCGTCATCCGGTGTCTCGGTAGACCAAAACAGAACCCAATCTATTAGGGAATTCAAACAACCTAAAACGCCTAAAGAAATAGCACGTTTTATTGGGATGATTAACTACTTTCGTAGATTTATTCCTAATTTTGCTCACCGTGCAGCTCCTCTTAACATGCTTCGAAAGAAAGGTACTGTATTTTCGTGGGGTCCGTCGCAAGAATCAGCTTTTCTTGACCTTAAGTTGGCATTAACCAATCCACCGATTTTGGCTATTCCTGATTTTGGGAAAAGGTTTATCGTCCAAACCGATGCATCTAACAAGGCTGTTGGTGCGGTATTGTTACAAGAGTACGATGAAGGAAGGTTACCTGTGGCTTATGCTTCGAGAACATTAAACGATGCTGAGATAAAGTATTCTGTGTATGAGTTAGAAGCGCTAGCAGTTATGTTTGCTCTCGAAAAATTTAAAATATATATCGAGCACGTTTCCTTTGATCTCGAGACCGATAACCAGGCATTGAGTTGGGTATTGGGAAAACCCAGGAAAACTGGAAGGATAGCTCGTTGGGCCACCCGTATTTTAGCCTTTCAATTCAGCGTTCGTCATATTAAGGGCACGGACAATGTCATTGCTGATTGCCTTAGTAGAATGTACGGTGATGAGAAAATAGAGGATAAGGGCGAAGATAAGTTTGATGAGAGTAACAAGGTGAACACTATCCTGTCTAATTATCCTAAATTGTTTAGGGAGGTATCCGAATATCAAAGAGAGGACCCTGGCTTGAATGAAATCATTGAGAAATTAGAAAAGGGAGAAAATTTGAAGCCGTATTCGATGAAGAACAGCACATTATGTTGTTCTGCTAGGTACGATAGGTTGCCTAAAATTGTACTACCTTCTCTTCTTATACCGGAGATTTTTAAGTATTTCCATGAGTCACCAATTGGTGGACATCTTGGGGTATTTAAGACAAGGCAGAAAATTAGACAGAATTTCATCTGGAAAAATATGGATAAAGACATCAGGAAATTGGTGAACGGTTGTAACGCTTGCAACTTAGCTAAACCTACTAACAATTCTAAAATTGGGCTGTTATCCTCGGAAATCGCTACTAAACCTATGGAGAGATTGTTCGTCGATTTCGTAGGCCCTCTGCCCTTGTCAAAGCATGGAAATCGGTTTGTATTTGTTTGCACGGACGGTTTTTCCCGTTTTAGTTGGATCATTCCTACTCGTATGGCAAACACTCAAACCGTTATTAAATGTTTAAATCAAATATTTGCTTCTTTTGGCCCTTGTCAGTTTCTGGTGTCAGATAACGCCAAATGCTTTTCATCTAATGTATTTCGAAATTATTTATTCGAATTTTCTATCTCTCATGTCACGAGCACCCCATACTACCCTAAAGGATCATATGCCGAAAGGGTGAATAGGAATTTACGGGCAGCACTTATTGCGTATCACCACAATGATCACAAGGGTTGGGACAGTTGCCTACATTTGATAACTTATGCTTTCAACACGGCTATACATGAATCTCACCGAAACACTCCTTTTAATCTGATGTTTTCATATTCGCCTAATTCTCCGATATCAAATTTATGGTCTCTCAACGATCTATTGCCTGAGAACATTTCTAACTTGGATGTTCAGGCGGTTTGGAAGAAAGCTAGGGAAAACATGAAGATTGCTCATGAAAAGCTGCAGAGAAGGTATAACGTGGGTCGTAAACAGTGTTCATTAAAGGTTGGTGATGAGGTATATGTTCGAAACTTCTCGCTAAAAGAAGCTGGTCCCAAAGAATCCGGGAAATTACTTGTTAGATTTAAAGGCCCTTGCAAAATTCTTAGTTTCATCACTCCAGTGACTATGCTAGTGAGTGATCCTCAGAAAAAACGTATTTTCAGGGTGCATTTATCACAAGTGAAGAAAAATTGTGATATTTCTGAGTAATGTTTTATTTGGTTGTAATTTCTTCTTTTTGCTGTTTATTGGTAGATGTTTTGGTTTGTCCTTCCTGTTGTGATTCACTCACCGTAAGTATTATACTTAGCTTGTAATTCTTCTAAATTGTGTATGAAAAACTGTGTGTATCTAGAATGGTTGTGCTTAGTGTGATTGCGGTAATTTAGATTTGTATTAAGGGGTGGGAAATTGTTGTTTTGTTGTTCAAAATAAGGTTAGGTTTGCGCTAGTCAAAATGTTCATTGTTGATTGTATAATACCGAGTATGTAAATAAATATTTCGTTGAAAAATATTGCTACTTAAGTGCACTAGGTAGTGATTTGAATGATTGCGTTGTTGAATGAGGACAGTTTCCTATTTCGATTCTTGTTATGTCTGGTATGGAACTGGTATAATTAAGATGAAGGAAGAGGATCTTTGGTATGAAAAGTAAACATTCCTTACAAAAGATCCCAAGTTGATCCAAGTTGGTGTACATTATGTCGCCTTATTTGCTTGTTTCATCAGGGATGTAAAACGTATTGAATGTTATGTTTTGGCTGGTAGTCGTTGAAAAGGTAAGTAAGTAATGCTATAAGGAAAATACCCGTATTGTTCTTCCGAGATGCGTTCCTTGGGTTCGTTAACTGTCAGTCTGAGCAGGGTAAGCATTGAGTGAAGTATGATATTGAATAATTGTAATTGTGAAAGTGATATGCTAAAAGGGCTCAATAGGTTCATGCCATGTGCATTCTGTGTACGTTTCATTTATTGTGTATGTTCCGAGTCCGCATACATGTGAGTGAGTGTTATGGTGGGTAAGTATGTTGTATAATTGGGTTTTCACGAACATTTATTTATATACTGGTAGATATTTTGGGGCATTTACCTTGCGGGTGGTAAATAGTAATCAGTAATTGTGGGAATTTTGCGGTTATGTACGAGTGTGTGAAAGATTTTGTGTATTTCTGTTTTTCTGCACGTGTGATCTGATACTAAATATTTTCTGGTTTTCCTTGTTATTTTTTGGGTATTTGCTTTGCCTCTCCCCTTTTGAACTTTGTTGGTACTTATCTATTTATTTTTTTCTCTCGTTTCTGAGGTTCTGATAGCATGAGACTCGCTCATGATTTTTCCTTCCTTGTTTTCGTATTTCGTGTTGCTTCATCGGGTATTTGTAAGGGATTCTTGTGCGATGTTAGCGTCTGGTTCACTCTTAGTTTTTTTCTCGTTTTGCTCGCTTGTAACTTTCTTGGACCCCCTTTATTTATGAAGTCTATAAAACTTAATGGTAATCTTCATTTATTTACGATGGTACAATGTTAGACTTAACCTACGTCATTTTCATTTTTTGTGATCTTCGGTTGGCTGATAATTGTTTCAAAGTCCGTTTGTTCTTATTTTATCTTTTCTTTTGAAATAGCTGTGGAATTACATCCCACAAAGTTATGATTTAATTAATAATACTCACATAAAATATAATTCTGTAAAAGATGTAAACCGTATGGTTATTGGATGACATAACTTATGTTCCTATTTTGTAAAAGCAAGGAATCTTTGAGATGGGGGGAATTTTTTTGGGGGGTCATTTGGAAAATGATACTCGGTTGATCATTTATTACTTATTTGGATGATTGTGAACTGGTTGTAAGGATGCATTATCTTAATATGTCATGAAGAAAGAACATGGACCTTGCTGTCGGAGTACAATTTGGTTTCAGATCAAGAGCTGATATTGTCATCCCGGTTGGCGAGTTGGCGACTGTGGCGAATGTTCTAGGCCCGGACTTCGTCGAGTAAAGCCGTGTCCTCTACGTTGAGATGGAGTGTGTCTTCATCAGCCAAGAAACTTCCAATTTGTATTTAATGTTACAAAAAAAGAAAAACTGTTTTGTTACCAAGTAAGGAATTGAAACTCTAAGCATGTTGGAAAAGGTTTGATGCATGAACGCTTTGGTGCGTGCCTATTTTGAAGATGGTAAGATTGGCGAACCTTGGACTATTATGAAAGAACGAACTGGTATTCATATGCAGCTCTATTTACTCCCTCTCTCTCTCAACACATAGTCTTGGTGTACATTTGTGTCCTATCGTCCTGTATAGTGGGGAGGAGAGGTGACGCGTTTTAATTTCCCTGATGTGAACATTCTCCGGGCTAATATGTAACCAAGTTGGTCTAGCTATTGTGATTGTGCTTGAGATAAACAGACTTGCCACGCTACCTGTTGAGCTCGACTAGAAACTCGTTTGTCGCCGTACGATGCTGTCATCTGACGGAGAATATTAGTACTACTCCTATTGGATTTGCTACTTGGAGCGCTGTACACTCTATCTACGATTTCTTCCGATGGCTGCCGAACTCAACAAAAGGCTGTTTCCTTGGATACAGTAATAATAAGTAAGATCATTCTCTATTGGAATCCTTACTAGCAAGATGCAAAATTTATAACTCCGATATTAAACCGGGCTGGTTAGCCCTGAAGGCTAACATAGCCTCTATTCTGGAATATGTTCATAATTCCACTTGACTAGGAAGTACTTCCGACATATCCCTGAAGATATTTTGACTTGATGTAATAATATTTTGGATTTCTCAACCAGTATGTTTTAGAAAAGGTTTGTAAATATTGTGAGATATTTTGGAAGCTGTTTTATTTCTATCGATATGTTTTTTATCTTGGATGTATTGTAAATTCTTTACTTGTGTTATTTTATGTTGGCGGACTGTTGTTCACTCTCGTGTTTTGGCCTAGCCTCGTGGTCGAAGTACGGTAAAGTATCTGTCGATATATTTAAAATAGTTTCCAATTATCTAATATATTCTATGTACCTTTTGGGGGAATGTGGTTATTTATTTTATTTCTGAGCTACAAACCATGTAGAATTCAGTCTTCATTTTGGTCAAGTGCAAGGACTTTCTTAACCTAATTATCTTACGTAAATTTTTCTTTTCTCCTTGTATCTTGGTAGTATGCCTCATATAGGCACTGTAACTTGTGTCGCTGATTATGGCACTTATTTTATTCTGTGTAATGGGTTGCCTGGTGACAACCGAAGCGATTGTTATCGTTTCTTCCTTGCAGTAAAAAATAATAGTTTTTGTTTCGTGTCGATAAAAGAGAGATGTTTTTGAGGATTTGATTGCGATCAGACGTATCTTGAATTCGCTCCTGTTAATAAAACTAACTTAATTGATTGTATTGAGTTGACACCGTATTTGAACTTAAATTGTTTCGGTTCATACTTTGAGTATCCTTTAAAGGTAATTTATCTGTTTATTTAACGTTGGATTTTTTGGTTGGTCTTAGACTTTTCATTTGCTCACTTAATATAATTAGTTCAACCCTTTTCCTCCTCAATCGATGGGATTCCTTGCTTGTATTTTCATTAGCTGTTTATACTAAGAACTAATTTATTTTAAAATATTATTTCCTTCTTTAAATGCATGTAATATTATTGATTGTCAATTATATATATATATATATATATATATATATATATATATATATATATATATCAAAAGTGACCTCTGTGTTCTTGTATTATAGTTTGTCATTCTCTTATGTTCATACTATTTAACTGCCTGGGTAAATGGTTTTGTTCAATACCTTCCACTTTCATCTCTGGTAAATTTGGGGGTCTTTCTTATTTTAATTCTAAAATAGTTAGCTCTCTCCACTACCAGTTGTGTCAATTATTATAGTCATTGTCACCAACGTCATCATCATCATCATTGTTATCATCCTCAACATCACTAGAACTATCCAATTCGTTTTTTTCATTTTCAAACGGGACCTCTTGAAGAGTCTGTGTTTCTTTGATAGTGTTAAGGGTTTTTTGAACGTTGACAACTGTCCTAACATGACTTTTTGAGGAGATGATAATTGCTTTTCAACAAACAATGCACTATCTTGAGCAGCAATATAATTTTCTTGAACTTGCTTTTTAGCATTTTCATGTTATTTTGTTGACAGCATCAGTGTTTTATCTGGTACACTACATTGATGATTACCCACACTTAAGACCTTACCATTCTTACTTTTTAGATGACCTAAATATATTGTTGTCCTTTGTTTTGAGCACTGCCAAAATGTGATTCCATTCACATTTTGCCGCTTAAAGTTATAGGAGTAGCCATGATACAGTGCACGTGGTTTGCCTTTATTGGTTATAGTATATTCCATAGTAGTAACTGACTTGTAAAGTTGATCTACCTACTACAAAGGTCAGAACAATTCTGGTGAAAGTGTGATTTTGTGTTGACGTTTTGTATAGGATGATGTTGGTGGCTTATGTTGGTGGCTTATATTTGTGGCTTATGTTGATGGCTTATGTTGGTGGCTTTTGTTGGTGGCTTATATTGGTGGCTTATGTTGATGCTTATGTTAGTAGCTTATGTTGGTGGCTTATATTGGTGGCTTATGTTGGTGGCTTATGTTAATGCCTTATGTTGGTAGCTTATTTTGATGTCAGTTTTTGTTATATAAGGTATATTTGATCCATTCATGTATGACGTCATAGCCAGTCTTAAAGCATGTCTAAATTTGTCCGACATGTTGGATTTTTTGTTCATGTGTGAAACTATCAAGTACCAATGATTAAGTGAGCTTCTTTCTCTCTAATCCGCAGTTCTGCCCCATAGAATTGAGAATATATAAAGAAACAAAAAAAATCATGTCCCATACAGTTTAGCTATAAGTGACCAGAACCACTATATATAACATTTTATTCTAAGAGCTTTCCATAATTATATGAAAAAAGACCTCACCATAATGATGGATTTTGTAAGTAAACGTCTTTTGCTGCTTGATGCCACTACTAAAGTGATACTCGTACAACAGACAAGTGAGTTCATGTGTCGCTGACGTAATCGTAGTAGTGGTGGTTTGTGGGGGGGGGGCTTCTATATCCACCTCCACCTCCCCACCTCACAAGATGGCGGCGACGCGATATCTCTCGAACTTATGGTCGGATTTTGATGAATGATGTGTCATTGAACTCGGGCTGACACCACCTTTCCGTTGGACAACATATTTCCACCCCAAAATAAAACCTACCCCTACTAGAGGGTGAAATTGTAATTTTTTAGAGAATCTCGCTTTCCAAGTGCAACATGTGAGAGTTTGAATGCCAATATGGAATTAAACGTTGTTCCACATGGAGGAATGTGGAAGAGGGTGTAGAACTCTTAAAAACTGTTGGGGTGGGGGTAGTAAGAAATAAAACAGTATTAATTATTATTCAGCATGAGAGTTTTTTAATTCGTTAAAACGTACAATACATCTATTGTTTTTATACCCTCATAAATTAGATATAGAGAATGTCCACCACGATTTAGATCCTAGAGCACACTTTCTGACATATCATTAAAACGTGTAGGAAGGAATGTCTGAAAATTTTCACTAACACATAGTACACATTCACCATACATTGTGTCCACTTTTTGAATGTTTGGTAATTCAGTGAGATTTTTTCTCTCTAATCCGCAGTTCTGCCCCATAGCATTGAGAATATTTATTGTAGTAGCCTATAAAGAAACAAAAAATGTATATTATAGTTTAGCTATAAGTGACCAGAACCACTATATATATCATTTTATTCTAAGAGCTTTCCATAATGATAAGAAAAAGAGCTTAACATAATGATGGATTGTGTGTAAGTAAACGTCTTTTGCTGCTTGATGCCACTACTAAAGTGATACACATACAACAGACAAGTGAGTTCATGTTTCGCTGACGTAATCGTATGTTTCCACGCACTTCCTGTGTTGAGCGCGTCATAGTGGCTAAATTTGAAACTCTAGATGAGATGTTTTGCTGACGTAATCGTATGTTCCCCCGCACTTCCTGCGTCCTGTGTAAGCTCTTACACACAATCCATCATTATGGTAAGCTCTTTTTCTTATCATTATGGAAAGCTCTTAGAATAAAATGATATATATAGTGGTTCTGGTCACTTATAGCTAAACTGTAATAGACTTTTTTTGTTTCTTTATAGGCTACTACAATAAATATTCTCAATGCTATGGGGCAGAACTGCGGATTAGAGAGAAAAAAGCTCACTGAATTAAAAATGCATACTCCATTCCGTATCATCAACAATCAAAAAGTGGACACAATGTATGGTGAACGTGTACTATGTGTTAGTGAAAATTTTCAGACATTCCTTCCTACACGTTTTAATGATATGTCAGAAAGTGTGCTCGAGGATCTAAATCGTGGTGGACATTCTCTATATCTAATTTATGAGGGCATAAAAACAATAGATGCATTGTACGTTTTAACGAATTAAAAAACTCTCATGCTGAATAATAATTAATACTGTTTTATTTCTTACTACCCCCACCCCAACAGTTTTTAAGAGTTCTACACCCTCCTCCACATTCCTCCATGTGGAACAACGTTTAATTCCATATTGGCATTCAAACTCTCACATGTTGCACTTGGAAAGCGAGATTCTCTAAAAATTACAATTTCACCCCCTAGTAGGGGTAGGTTTTATTTTGGGGTGGAAATATGTTGTCCAACGGAAAGGTGGTGTCAGCCCGAGTTCAATGACACCTCATTCATCAAAATCCGACCATAAGTTCGAGAGATATTGCGTCGCCGCCATCTTGTGAGGTGGGGAGGTGGAGGTGGATATAGAACCCCCCCCCCCCAAACCACTACTACTACGATTACGTCAGCGACACATGAACTCACTTGTCTGTTGTACGAGTATCACTTTAGTAGTGGCATCAAGCAGCAAAAGACGTTTACTTACAAAATCCATCATTATGGTGAGGTCTTTTTTCATATAATTATGGAAAGCTTTTAGAATAAAATGTTATATATAGTGGTTCTGGTCACTTATAGCTAAACTGTATTAGACATGATTTTTTTGTTCCTTTATAGGCTACTACAATAAATATTCTCAATGCTATGGGGCAGAACTGCGGATTAGAGAGAAAGAAGCTCACTTGATCATTGGTACTTGATAGTTTCACACATGAACAAAGAATCCAACATGTCGGACAAGTTTAGACTTGCTTTAAGACTGGCTATGACGTCATACATGAATGGATCAAATATATTATATAACAAAAACTGACATCAAAATAAGCCACCAACATAAGGCATTAACATAAGCCACCAACATAAGCCACCAATATAAGCCACAAACATAAGCCACCAGCATAAGCCACCAATATAGCCATCAACATAAGCCACCAATATAAGACACCAAAAAAGCCACCAACATAAGCCATCAATATAAGCCACCAGCATAAGCCACCAACATCATCCTATATAAAACAAAATCACACTTTCACCAGAATTGTTCTGACCTTTTTAGTAGGTAGATCAACTTTACAAGTCAGTTACTACTATGGAATATACTCTAACCAATAAAGGCAAACCACGTGCACTGTATCATGGCTACTCCTATAACTATAAGCGGCAAAATGTGAATGGAATCACATTTTGGCAGTGCTCAATACAAAGGACAACAAAATATTTAGGTCATCTAAAAAGTAAGAATGGTAAGGTCTTAAGTGTGGGTAATCATCAATGTACTGTAGTGTACCAGATAAAACACTGATGCTTTCAACAAAATATCATGAAAGTGCTAAAAAGCAAGTTCAAGAAAATGATATTGCTGCTCAAGATAGTGCATTGTTTGTTGAAAAGCAATTATCATCTCCTCAAAAAGTCATGTTAGGACAGTTGTCAACGTTCAAAAAACCCTTAACACTATCAAAAGCATCACAGACTCTTCAAGAGGTCCCTTTCGAAAAGGAAAAGAAGGAATTGGATAGTTCTAGTGATGTTGAGGATGATGATGATGATGATGATGATGACGTTGGTGACAATGACTATAATAATTATGATGATAATATTTATAATGATGATGATGAAGAAGAAGAGGATGAGGATTTAATGTCTATGAAACCATTGCGGCTTCCCCAGTTTTTTAAGAACAAGAGTACCTGGAGAATGTTATAAAAGGATCTACAACAAGCGTTGTGTTTAAAATCTATATCAAACAATGATAAAAAGATAAAAAGTTGTATTCAGTGTGTAACATTTGTAAAAAAAACTAAATGAATAAAAATATTGTATGGGTATTGACTGTTTTTCTTAATTGCTATCCCCATGTCCCACTATTAATGCAATTGTTAACCATCAACAGTCTCTGACTATGTTCATAAAGAGAGTGCCTTAAACAATACACTCTGTCTATGGTTTGTGTAGCGAGTATCATAATAATTCAGTGTGGACAAGCCATGTTAAGGCAATAGTTATGTCAGGTAAGGGATTCGAACCCTTGCTTCCTTGTACAGGAAATTTGATCTTAAGTCAAACACCTTAAACACTCGGCCAAACTGACAGTTACTATTTAATTAGTCTTGTGGACTTGAGTGTTTACAAAACTTTTCCCGGTATACATTGACTAAACCACTTGCTTGATTTGAAATATAGATTTTGTTTTGTTTTACCATAACATTGCAGTTATGAATATTGTGAACTGGGTGTTTAATATAGGGTTAAAGGCATTTTAAAATAATTTTAGAAAAGCTCTTAGGTATCGTGTCATGGGTTTTAGTAATGCATTACTGTTCGTTGACTAACATTTACCGTTACACACAACATTATTTTGGCGAGCTTACATGTTGTTGTTTGAGTCTTTAGTCGTTTGACTGGTTTGCTGCAGGTCTCAATGCCCCCCCCCCCCCTGTCCCGAGCTAATCGTTTCATTTCTATATAGCTACCACACCCTACAATTAAGACAATCTGTTTAACATATTCTAACCTTGATCTCCCCCTACAAGCTCTTGGGTTCAATTCCTAGCTTTAACACAAAATTTTAAAAGTGGTATGAGGACTAAAAAAGTATACTCAGTCTCGGGTGGTCCAAAATAAGTAGAGAGGGTTTGATTCACACCTCAACTATACAGCACCATGGTTTTTTAAATTAAAAATAATGATAGCGATTTGTTCAATTTCACATTTCACACATTGCAATTTGTCAATTTTCCATTTGCATTTTTTAAATGACAGTTTGATATTTTTTAAATTTCATGATATGGAAACATGGATTTTCCATTTTCATATTTACGCATTTGTCAATTTTCCATTTGTATATTTTTTTTAAATGTTCGTTTAAGGTTTTTAAAATTTGTCTATATGGAAACATGGATTTTCCATTCTGCTGTTTACACATTTTTTAATTTATTTTGTGTCTGTTGAAAAACGATATTACCAAAACAAGATTTTTTATTTTTCATTTTATGTTTTTGTAAATGATCTTAATGTGAGTGCTTGACCATGGCAATAGTACAGTCTGTCTATGTGTGTTAGCGGAACCGTAGAGGCTTATTACTACTGCAAGTAAGATTGTTTCTCAAAGTAACGGCTATCTACCACTGCATTTGAAAAACAAAACTATTGAAAAAAATACTATTTACCATTCATATAAGTGTTAATTCTCCCTCTCCCCACCCTACCTCACCGTATTTTCTCCGGTCAAACAATCAATGCTACCCATACATACACAAGCTTTCTATATATATATCTCTCTCTCTCTATGTTTTCTCTGTTCCACAAGATAAAAATTATGGTTGCTGAATTGTATCCTGCACTGTTTATTCGACATACCTTTGCCAGTCCATAAAATCGTTAGGTAGTTCTCTACACATAGCGATTTTACCACTGCTCTACCTACGCCTTTTGCTTGATTGGCTTTCGTACAGGCTAGTATGCGATAGGCAGCATTAACTGTATATCAAACCCAGTCCACCTTTGTATTTGTAATCTAAGTAATAATTTGAAAAGAGACAAGTGTAATCAGTTTTAAAAATTATCTCTACTTTTTTTTGATTGTTTGTTTATGACATGCATATTAACCTAAAATCAAACCCTAGTCTACCTTAGTGAATGGCTAACAGTTTAACCACTGCGTCACCATATCCTTCTTTCTTAGTTTGATTCGTTCTAGGCCTTAGAGCCAGAAGTCGAGTTACGATCTCCAGTGCAAGAGGCACATGTGCTCACCACTACAACACGTAATGGTTAGCTGGTAACATTAGACAACCGAAAATGATTGTATTTCAGTTAGTCAAGCATTTCTGTCATTTGCCTACTGTGTGAGCACTGCCAGCAAGACAGTTTAGTTTAGAACAAGCGTGTGTGTGTCTATAGATTATTATCCTCAAGTATTTAAAGCTTGTTGTGTGTAGCGACCATCTTGTCCCAGTAACCACTGAGCAAGTTTTAACAGTCAACTCATAAAAACTGCATAGGATAGTTGTGTGTGGTTCATATACTTGGGTGTGTGGATTAGCACTAGGCACTAGCTTTACCTTACCCTCTATAGGTAGAGCGTTATCACTTTCCTTTTTGACATTACCAATGACCACATTCACCCACAAGTTTTACACTTAAACCCTTGGCTTGTTTTCGATTAGGTTTGGTTCGGTTTGGTTGGATTCAGCTTGGTTCAGTTTAGTTCAATGTAGTCACCATTTTGTTTCTTTAGCTATCCTCTTTAACCTATCAATTAAAGATAGTCGACTCTTAATTCTTGAATCAATAAATCAGATTTTGTGTACACCGTTTGTCATTTATTAACCCATGCCTGCAACCTATACTCTCTCTGTACTACAGTCTGATCTGAAAACAAGTTCCAGTAGTGAAAGACTTGTCAGTCACTATACATGTAGCCTACACTAATTCTTTCTCTACCTAGCTATGTTTCATCACTCGCGGTAAACATCTCACATGTCTGTATCCAATTATTAATTTATAAAATCTCAGGTCAATGACCTTAATGTTTTGGATATTTTAGATAAATTCATTGGCCATGGGAAAGGATTGACCATTATAAGTCCAATGACACCTTCCATGTCGATATTCAATTATTAGTTTATATAATCTCAGGTCAATGACCCTGTTGTTTTGAATATTTGGGGTAAATTCGTTGGTCATGGGAAAGGGTTGGCCATCCTAAGTATTATAACACCTCACTTGACTCTCTCCCATTATTAGTTATCGAAGATATTAACAACAGTGCAGTTAGGCCTTTTTGACAAACATTAAATATATATTCAAAAACAGAGCGTCACCCCGAGTGCTAGGACCCCACATACAAGTCCCTAGCCTTATTGGTTCGCGAGATATTAACAAAAGTATAGTTAGGCCCTTTGTTAAAATGTCAAAAATACATTCAAAAGGATAGTGTCTGCCCAAGTCCAACGACACCTCACAGGTCAAAATCCCATCATGGGTTCAGGAAATATCAACAAAAGTATAGTTAGGCCCCTTGTCAATTTTTCAAAAAAAAAAAACATTTAAAAACCTTACCCTCTATAGGTAGAGCGTTATCCCTTTCATTTTTGACATTACCAATAATCACATTTACCCACAAGTTTTACACTTAAACCCTTGGCTTGTTTTCGGTTAGGTTTGGTTCGGTTTAGTACAATGTAGTCACTATTTTGTGTTTTAGCTATCCTCTTTAACCAATCAATTAAAGATAGTCTACTCTTAATTCTTGAATCGATAAATCAGAGTTTGTGTACACCGTTTGTCATTTATTAACCCATACCTGCAACTTATACTCTCTCTCTGTACTGCAGTTTGATCTGAAAACAAGTTCCAATGGTAAAAGACTTGTCAGTCACCATACATGTAGCCTACACTAATTCTTCTCTACCTAGCTATGTTTCATCACACATGGTAAACATATCACATGTTCGTATCCGATTATTAGTTTATAAAATCTCAGGTCGATGACCTTGATGTATTGGGTATTTTGGGTAAATTCATTGGCTATGGGAAAGGGTTGACCATTCTAAGTCCTATGACACCTTACATGTTGATATCCGATTATTAGTTTATAATAATAATAATAATAATAATAATAATAATGATAATTGTTGTTTTAAGGGGCCTAACATCTAGGTTATCGACCCCATATTAGTTTATAAAATCTCAGGTCAATGACCTTACTGTTTTGGATTTTTGGAGTAAATTCATTGGTCATGGGAAAGGGTTAACCATTCTAAGTCCTATGACACCTCACTTGACCCTCTCCGATTATTAGTTTATAAAATCATAGGTCAATGACCTTGCTGTTTTAGGTCTTTGGGTAAATTCGTTGGTCATGGAAGAGGGTTGACCATCCTGAGTCCCATTACACCTCACTTGACCCTCTCTGATTATTAGTTAGCGAGATATTAACAAAAGTGCAGTTAGGCCCTTTTGACAAAAATGAATAATACATTAAGAAACAGGATGTCACCCCAAGTCCAACGACCTCTCATACAAGTCCCTTACCTTATTGGTTCATGAGATATTAAAAGCTGATGACCTATTAGTTTTGGATCTTTTGGTTATTTTTTTAAAAAATAACTCTTCTATAAATCTGTATTCAAAAAGCCCGCCCTCTTACAAAAAAAAAACAAGTGCGCATGCGTAAAAACTAAAAACAAACATGTTAATTCATAGTAGCGATCGGCTCTTCGCTTGCGTTTCATGTGGAACAACGTTTAATTTCATCATAGCATTAGGGACCAGTCCAAAGGGACCGGTCCAAAGGGGTCAGTCCAAAGGGACTCATCAACAAGGACTCGTCCACAAGGACCTGTCAACAAGGACTCGTCAACAATGACTCGTCCACAAGGACCTGTCAACAATGACTCGTCAACAATGACCCATCAACAGGGGCCCGACAACAGGGGCTCGTCAACAATAACAGGGGCTTTCGCCTCAAGGCCTAACATGCCCCTCTTTGATTATTGGTTTGCGGAACAACGTTTAATTTCATATTAGCATTCAAACTCTCACATGTTGCACTTGAAAAGCGAGATTCTCTAAAAAAAAAATACAATTTCACCCCCTATTAGGGTTAGGTTTTATTTTGGGGTGGAAATATGTTGTCCATTGGAAAGGGGGTGTCAGCCCGAGTTCAATGACACCTCATTTGTCAAAATCCGACCATGCGTTCGAGAGATATCACACCGCCGCCATCTTGTGAGGAGAGTGAGGAGGAGGAGGCGCTAGAACCGGCCAAAACACACTACTGGCGTATCATAACCATTGACGAGACGTGGGCCAGATCTTATGAGCCACAGTTAAAACGCCAATCGAACGAGTGGCGGCACCACGGAAACAAACAGTTCGACCAACTCCCAACAATGTGAAGGTAATGTTGATTCTTGCCTATGATTGGGATGGTGTGATCATTCACCATACTGTTCCCCGAGGGCAAACCGTTAATGCGGCGTACTATTGTTCGTTTCTGCAAGACCATCTCCGAGGAGCTCTGAGAAGGAAACGGCGCCACCACATGGTTATACCGCCCATCGTTCTGCATGACAATGCTAGGGCACACACAGCAGGAGTTGTGTCGGCATTGTTGGATTGCTGGGACTGGGAGGTCCTCTATCATCCCTCATATTCTCCCGACATCAGTCCCTGCGACTATGATCTCATCCCGAAGATGACAATGCGCGGGGAGCGCTTCCGTACCATTGAAGACGTTAAGCAGGCTGCCGAGCGCTCTCTTCGTACCATCAATAGATTGGGCAGTGCCAACGGGATCCAACGACTTCCGCATCGCTGGGAACACGTTGCACGCAACGGTAGGGACTACATCGAGGGCCTGTGAAACTTGGAACCATCTAAGTGAGTTATTAATCTAGTTATAACTAAGGTGCCAAAACTAAAAAAACAACCCATGTATTTGCTTTTGCTCTATGCCGCTCCTCAGGCCGGTAAACGAAGGAAACACGAGTAGCTGTGACGACACTGCGCCGTAAGCGGCGAGTGAGCTATCCGCTCCATTCATTTGATTGTTACAACACGCGCGCTGCCACTCTTCCGTTGATTAGTGTTGTTTATTATAATCGAGTGCAATAGCTAGTTGGCAAAATGCCTTCGTGTAGTGTATACGGTTGTAACAACAGAACGAGTAAAAACCGAAACTGTAGTGAAAAAGAAGTACATTTCCATAGATTTCCAAATCGAAGTAAGTCGCCACGTAGATTTAGCAGTTGGGTACAATTTTGCAAGAGGAAACATTTTTCTCCCGGTAATGGGGCTACTGTGTGTTCAATGCATTTTTAAAAGACAGACTATGATGAAACGCAACTTTTGAAAATGAAGTCCATGCCTACGGAAAAGCTAGAAGATCCAAAATTGAAGCCAGGAGTGGTTCCTTCAATAAGGTATAAGAGAAAGATATGTCACATTACATAATGGAGTGTTTGGGCGGTGAGGGATGAAATAATATATGAGTAAATTTAATTGTGCAGCATTGTCTTCTAATCACAGTCTTGCTACGTGAAGCTATCACGAATGAGTTGTGAGCGTTTCAATTGCGATTGAAGTGTTAAAGTAAATTAACATTTATGGAGAACTTGTCCACGGTAAAAAAGAGTAAAAGTGAAACAAAATACATTTAATTAAATGTTCCTCCGCTACGCTGAGAGACATCGGATCAAAGGTCTGTTTTTCAGATTTAGATGATGAATACTTGTTGCCTTGGTAATCATATAGGAGGCTTAGATGGCCTTTACACTTCAGATTAATTAGATGGTGAATACTTGCTTGTTGCCTTGGTAACCATATATGAATCCTAGATGGTCTTTACACTTAAGATTTGCGGCTTCAGTAGCGTAGTCGGTTTCATGCTGAGCTTCTATGCCCAAGATCGCGGGTTCAAATCCGGTCGAAAACGTCGTATATTTTCAGTGCGTTAAACATTATTCAGTATGCATTCCTTCGGAGGGGAAGTAAAGCTGGCGGGCCCATGTCACAGATTTATGGCATGTTATAGATCCTTCCACTAACTACAATTAATATCGTGTGAAGCTAAATTTGTAAGTTAGATTTGATTAACGCTCTGTTAGGCTCCAACGTTCGTCGCCAGGTGCTGGTTGCAGTGGCATCTAGCAGCCAAGTATACCGCTAGGTGTCGTTGACGGTAGCAAAAGTAGGAACTACTTGAAATGGATCGTCTGCGGTCCTTACCTGAATTACAGATAGCACACTCTAATACAGTCATCACAATTAACACCGTTAATCAGACAGATTCTACACACACCCAAAGTACACGGGGCTACATGACCGCGTTGTCGCAGCCCCTAAACTGAGGAACCAACCAACCATAGTTCAGATTTAGATGATGAATATCTGATACCATGGTAACCATAGAGGAGGCCTAGATGACCGTCTCACATTTTGAACTTATTACACTAATTTTTAATTGTTCTCCATCTCAAAGATCTTCAAGTCATAATCAGAGTATAGTGCTATGTGATTAGACCATTGCACAGATTTTATGAACCACGAGCAGTAAAATTGTGCTGTGAGAGATATGATTTCTAAATACCAACAACTGCCTGGCAGATCAAATTAAAATATACTCAGCAATTCTTGCTTGAGCTTTTAGTTCTCGCAGTCAAGTGGGAGGTGGCGCGCAGTTCGTCACTCCTGTGGGTAGTGATGTGCTTGAGCCCGGCTCGAGCTGCTCGAACAGATGACGTCAGAGTTCGAACAAGTTCGAGCTGTGCTCGAGCCTTTGTGCGCGCCGTGACCTATCGGCGTGTTCTTATCACCCAGAAACCTCAAGAAGGCTGTGTTTAGAGTATTATGCTAGGCGGAATCGACTCGTCATGTTGTTGCTGTGCACTGCTGTATAGTTTCTTACAGTATTACAGTATCTGTAATGTGGAGATAGCTACAATCTGTGTTTGTGCGATGATCCGAAGCACATGACTGTCTCCCCACCCCAGAATAAACAAACTGCCTACTGAACATCATTGGAGTGCACAGGACAACACTTCCTTAGTACAATGGTAGTACAATGGTGCGGCAACAGTCTGTGTATATATGCGATTGATTAATTAATTTGACCTCAGTGACTCCTGCATCAGCGGACTATATTTTTAATTCAGATGTTAAATTATGAGACTATCCGT
The DNA here is from genome assembly GCA_946902985.2 of Meconema thalassinum. Classification (NCBI taxonomy): domain Eukaryota; kingdom Metazoa; phylum Arthropoda; class Insecta; order Orthoptera; family Tettigoniidae; genus Meconema; species Meconema thalassinum. The sequence continues at coordinate 1,756,321,818 of OX336388.2, read as the reverse complement.
TCTCCTTTTTCTTTTCAATGTTTCATTAAGCCGTGATATGATGTAAGTGTGTACCATACCATACCATTAATAATAATAATAATAATAATAATAATAATAATTTGTTCCGTTGCAGGAACATATGTTTGCTACTATCCTCGACAGTATTACATCCTCCCCAGAAGCCATAGGCGTATCAGAGATGGGGTGTGGGGGAATTATCTTATTAATATTATTATTATGTACAATTTCTCTTTCCCTGCACAGAGCACCTGATGGTCACCACTCCACACACATCAATATACTGAGAGTAGTAGTCAAATAGGTTCATTCACACCGTACGCAAGAGAATCTCTACTTAGTACAACAAAGTACCCGATTCTTGGATGTCACGGGTAATCTCGAGAACTACTGAATGGATTTTGATGCGGCGCTCACCATTCTGTAAAGGTATTCTCGAGGAAGATTTCTGTAGAAAATAATTTATGTATGATCAAAGGGAGCCAAGCAGTAACGATTTCAGTGAAAAGGTCGAAAAAAGAACCTGGCGTCCGTGCGCTTTTTAAGCTTAAGCTTGGCAAACCGTTAAAAATATCAATATAATACGAGTGTAACAATTGTTCAGCATGAAAAATTCTACACAAAAGTCCGGGAGGGCATATCTCTATCTTCGGTACATCGCCCACTATAAGTGCTTTTTGTTTGGACGGAAGGGGGATTTGTGTCTCGTGCACCTCGTCATTCTTAAATTACGTCTGACAGGAATTCCTTGCACATTCATAACTTTTCTCGGGCGAAGCCGGGGTGGGTTGCTAGTGGTTCCATAAAATATCGTCTGGGCGGTCAGCGCTTCGCATAGTTTATGTGTGTGGTCCCTTGACAGTTCGAACTGGTTCGATAGAGTATCGAGCTTAAGTTGCGTATCGGGCTGGCGCGACCCCGCTCGAACATGTGTATCATACGCTCCTAGTGATGCGCCTGAGCCCGGCTCGAGCTGCTGGAACAGATGACGTTGGAGTTCGAACAGGTTCTAGCTTGGCGCGAGCTTTTTAGCGCACCGCGAGCTATCGGCGTGTTCTCATCACCCAGAAACCTCAAGAAGGCTATCCTTAGAGATTGTGCTAGGCGGAATCGACTCGTCATGTTGTTGCTGTGCACTGCTGTATAGTTTGTGCATATAACCCCTTCAAACAGTATCTGTAATGTGGGGACAGCTACAACCTGTGTTTGTGCGATGATTCGATGCACGTGTCTCCCCAGAATATACAAACTGCCTACAGAACATCATTGGAGTGCACAGAACCAAGGCGACGGGTTACAACACTTCCTTAGTACAATTGTGCGGCAACAGTATGTGTAGGCCTACATATGCGATTAATTTGTTCCGTTTCAGGAACATATATTTGTTTATATCCTTGACAGTATTACATCATTCCCAGAAGCCAAAGACGTATCAGAGATGGGGGGCGGTGAATAACCTATATTATTACAGTATTATTAAGTTATGTACAATTTGGTTTACGTCGCACCGACACAGATAGGTCGTATGGTGACAATGGGATAGAAGAGGGCTAGGCGCGGAAGGATGCGGCTGTGGCCTTTATAAAGTACAGCCCCAGCATGTGCGTGGTGTGCAAATGGGAAACCACGGAAGACCATCAGCAGGGCTGCCGACAGTGGGATTTGAAACACTGATAGCCTAATACGTTCACATATACTGTACGCGAGCAAAAGTTGTAGAAAATATCGTCTGGGCCGTCAGCGCTCCGCATACTTTATGTGTGGGGTCGCCTGGCAGCTCGAACAGGTTCGATACAGTATCGAGCTTGCGTTGAGTATCGAGCTGCCGCGAGCCCGCTTGAACTTCAGTATCATTCGCCCATCACTAGTTCGAACAGGTTCGAGACCGAATCGAGCCTACGTTGCGTATCGGGCTGGCGCGACCCCGCTTGAACTTGTGTATCATACGCTCGCTTGAGCCCAGCTCGAGCTGCTGGAACAAATGACGTCGGAGTTCGAACTGGTTCGAGCTGGGCGCGAGCATTTGAGCGCACCGCGACCTATCGGCGTGTTCTTATCACCCAGAAACCTCAAGAAGGATGTGTTTAGAGTATTGTGCTAGGCGGAATCGACTCGTCATGTTGTTGCTGTGCATTGCTGTATAGTCTGTGCATATAACCCCTTCAAACAGTATCTGTAATGTGGGGACAGCTACAACCTGTGTTTGTGCGATGATTCGATGCACACGTCTCCCCAGAATATACAAACTGCCTACTGAACATCATTGGAGTGCACAGAACAAAGGCGACGGGTCACAACAATTCCTTAGTACAATGGTGCGGCAACAGTATGTGCGATTAATTTGTTCCGTTTCAGGAACATATATTTGTTTATATCCTTGACAGTATTACATCATTCCCAGAAGCCAAAGACGTATCAGAGATGGGGGGCGGTGAATAACCTATATTAATACAGTATTATTATGTACAATTAGGTTTACGTAGCACCGACACAGGTAGGTCGTATGCAGGGGCGGATCTAGGGGAGGGCGAGGAGGGCGACTGCCCAGGGCCCCGAGGTCCGGGGGGCCCCGCGCCATGGTTTTTAAAAATTTAATTAATTAATTAATTATACTTTTCAAACTAAAGTATAATTCATATTCATTTTTTCAGTGCAGCTATGACCTCCCGTGACCGTTTAGCAAGTTTAGATTTCAGTGAAATTATAGAAGATTTCAGCCGGGAAAAACGTCACAATGTAATATTTTAATAATTAATATTTTAATTTTAATATTTTCATAGTTTACATAATCTTCTTCAAGAGGACTTAAAGGTTTCTTTCATATTAAAAAAATGTACTGTAGTGTATTCAAAATATTGTAACTATTCTTTATTTTATTATTACCAAACTATTTTCCATTTGATTTGAAATTCTTTTATTTCCTATTGTTGTGGGCCCCACCTAATCATATCGCCCAGGGCCCCGCAAGGCCTGGGTCCGCTACTGGTCGTATGGTGACAATGGGATAGAAGAGGGCTAGACGCGGAAGGATGCGGCCGTGGCCTTTATAAAGGTACAGCGTGCCTGGTGTGCAAATGGAAAACCACGGAAGACCATCAGTAGGGCTGCCGACAGTGAGATTCGAAACACTGATAGCCTAATACGTTCACATATACCGCACGCGAGCAAAAGTTTGCGGAAAATACCGTCTGGGCCGTCAGCGCTCCGCATACTTTATGTGTGGGGTCGCCTGGCAGCTCGAACAGGTTCGATACAGTATCGAACTGCGATGAGTATCGAGCCGGCGCGAGCCAGCTCGAACTTCAGTATCATCCGCCCATCACTACCTGTGGGGGTCCGGGCGGGGACACCAAGAGCCCGCCGATGAGCCAGCTTAGTGTCCTAGGCGAAACCCTACACAAGACACGGCACTAACCTAGAAGAATTGCTGAGTTTTAATTCACCGGCCGTGAAAGCCAATATACCATATTTTTAAAATATACTGTTTCCCGATAGATCTATAATACGTATTTTTGTACTTCAAATGAACATAATGAAAATACACCAAATTTCAAAGCAATTTGAAATATAAGATTTGCACTGAATTAGTGGTCCATCACTCAATATTGTGTACAGAAGTGGAACTAACACATCTAAAGATGAACGAGAAATTATTCAGGTACATTTTGATCGACAACTAGGAACGACTTGCCAGTTTGCTTCGAGATGGTAAATAATGTTCGTTCTGGCTCAAACTGATATGGACGGATGTTATTTACATCCATTATAAGTCTTTTGACTAACAATGGCAACAGAAGAACACGGCAGCAGCAGTTGGAGTGCGGGAAAAGACTGCCCGAGCTTATGCACAGCAACAAGGCTGCTATGCAGACTCGAGAGCGCAGTGACGTCACGAGCAGTTACTAGTTTCGCACATAACTTGAGAACGGTTGGACGTAGAGGCACCGGATTAACGGCATTGTTATTAAATTTCCATGTTGCATATTTAGCAATAAATAACGAAATATGTGTTTTTGTGTTGTGATCTCCTTAAAAGCGTACGGGGAGCGAGAAGTGCACCAACCCACTCAGAAATGACTGCCTACATAGCTTCGCGATACTAATTTTTCCTCGTGATCCACCCTGAACTGATGAACTCCCAACCACAGCATAGCAGCGGGAATCACGGCGCCGAACATAGAACATGTCCATTACTACTCGTGATTTTTAACCATGCCCAACCTTGAGCTTGCCTCCACCATTCTGTCAGGGCAGATAGGCAGGCAATCGTTCAACGGCCGAGAGCGGCAGCGATTGCGATACATCGCGATATTTCTCCGCATTCAATGACGAGGACAACTGGATTCTTGTCAAACGTACAGCAAGTGGCGCCGATTGCGTAATAATGCTATATTTTCTCGTGCCCGACCAAAAGAACAATGGAAATCTCGTCGAATGACTGAAAGTGACACCGTTTATCTAAATCGCGATTTTTCTCCGTGTTCTATCGTGGAAACTACGGGAATCTCGTCAAACGGCTGAGACCAGCGCCGATCGTGTAACATCTCGATATTTCTCCCGTATTTGACTGCGTAGTCAGAATTCGGTGACGATCACGTGACGTCGTATACAGTACATTTCTTCGTGATCTACCGCGGGGACACAGGAAATCTCGCCAAACGGTAAAGAGCAGAGCAACCTCTTGATATTAAAAGAACGTATTTTGCACAAGACTACATATTAGCTGAAACAACTAATTCGTTTATAAATATCCAGTATTTTTTTAAATGTTTATTTTATTATTTTATTTACAGCTTTAAACACAGTTCATTGTTTTTCTTCACCACGTGATGAGCTCCTATGCTTTCAGACCGCAGACGTATCTTGAATTCAAAGGTAACTAAAATTAAATAAAAGGTATCTAAAAAGTAACTAATTTTTACTTCATCCTTACAGTAGACACCCTGTTTGTAAGTATTGTCAATCCAAATGAGTCGTTTGAATCTACCGTACATTTTGTAGGCAATTTCAATTGCATTTTGTAAGTATTTTGAATTTCAATTGCACTTTGTGAGTATTTTGAATCTGAACCGGCCGTTTTCAATCTAAATTGCATTTTGTATGTATTTTAGATCTCATTTGCATTTTGTAAGTATTTTGTATTTAAATTGCATTTTGTAAGTATTTCGACTCTACATTGCATTTTGTACGTATTTTGAACCTAGCCTACATTTTGTGCGTATTTTTCAATCTATTCCTTTTGGGAGTATTTTCGTTCAAAATTCCCTTTTGTAAGTATTACCGCTCTGCATTTTGTGAGTACTGTAGTTTCTATCTGAGTTCCTTTTTGTAAGTATTTTCCGTCTCACTTAATTTTCGTTCTGGTTTCCATTTCATTGTCAATTTCGCTATCACCCAGACCATTAGGGGCCGATAACCTATCATCATAATCATATTATTTTCCAGGCTGGCTGCGTGGCTTAGCGGTAAAGTTCTCGCCAGCTGTTCCCAAGGTTGTAGGATCGAATTCTGGCGCAGCCAGTTGGCATTAGAGGGTGTGCAAATGTGAGGGAGCCATGTCAGTAGATTTACAGGCACGTTAAAGATCCCCTCCGGGGCGAAATTCCGGCACCCTGGCGGTAGTTAAAAGGGACGTAAAACCAATAACATTATTATTATTTTCCGTGTCCGGCTCCGTGGCTAAATGGTTAGCGCACTAGGCTTTGGCGCGAGGTGCCCTGGGTTCGATTCCCGGCCGAGCCATCAGGGATTTTAATCTCCTGAGGTTAATTCCCGTGGCTCGGGGACTGGGTGTATGTGACGTCTTCATCATCACTTCATCCTCATTACGACACGCAGTTCGCCTACGGGCGTCAACTAGAAAGACCTGCACTTGGCCTCTCCGGAGGTCACACGATCATTATTATTATTTTCCGTGGTCTGGGGGAGGTCCTCGATACAAAATAGCAAAGAATGCAAAATGCTTGCATGTAGTTTGTTCTCAATCTACCAAGAGAGTCTCATATAACTCCATTTTACGTTCAGATTGGATGGCTAAAATTGGTTGTATTCCATGGCTCTGACTGTGATATTAAAAAAAATCATAATTCTGCCTTATATTTACAGCATACTAACTCCCATGCAGTCAGTCAGTGCATAACCGTGTGGATAAACACACTGCATGCACCAGATATCTCATCATAAAATCGAAAAATGTGAAGGTTCATTCCGTATTTCAGCTAGTATTCTCTGGAATAAATATAAATTGCACCAGTATTCAGGACTTCCCATCAGAATGGTAAAACACTCCCTTCATGATAAGATATCAGCTATGCAAATATCATGAACCAAATGAACATTAATTTGCTTTAAAGAAAGTGAAAATGATTCTTTTGTAGCCTACTATTTAAGAGCCATGTAACTTTATACTAAATATTTCATAAATAAGTTATATAATCTAAGCTAAAATATAGTGCAGTAGTAGGGAATCATTTTACAACAGGAAAATCCAATGATTATTTAAATGTAATAAATACCTGTATAAAGAACTTTTATTGGCAACTGAATGTTTAGGTTAAGGTTTTTCTTTATCTTTATTTCTTTTATCGTATATAACAACCCTCTGAATGAAGAGAGCTGCATAAAGAGGCTTTGTAGCCTCAGTGACCTGTATAAGAGAAACAAACAATAAATTCAAATTCATCACGAATATTCGTCATGCTCACACTACTGACTAGGCAACTGTGAATGTTTGAATTAGATTGTGTATGTTATAAATATTAATCCAAGAGGCTGCGATTAACGGATTCAGTGTTTTATCAAATCAAAGCTGGGAACTCGTCCACATGTAAAATATATTTTTCATGTAAACCTCAGAAGAAGAATACTTTCTTTTCATGGATATTAGCTTGTTCTGACCTCAGTTTTCTTGCCATCCATTTATGGGTCGACCAATATTTCTTCTTCTAATAGGAAGGTATTCAAGGGTAAGCTTCGGGATTCTATCCTCGTCCAGCCTTAGAACGTGTTTTTTCCAATATCCTCTGTTTTGGGAAATTCTATCATTCAGTGAAAATATACCGTATTCAATTACTGCCATATTTCTTCATTGTGTTTTCTATCTTTTAGGGAGTACCCTTTGACTGACCTCGGGAACTTAAATTCGGATGATTGTTTTATTTCTGTAACTTGTTTTATTCATCCATGTCTCGCTTCAATATAAATCAAAGTTGGCACAGCCATAGTCTTACAAACTTTAAATTAAGGAATAGACAAAGTTAATTTTATGCCTCATAATGCGAGAATCAAAGCTGGGGAGGTCCCAAAAGCGCTCCTAAAACCACATTTTATGGCCTTAGGACCGATAATTGTAAAACAACGGAAAATGGTAAACTGTTATCGTAGCTTTCCTTCCAAGGGAGTGATTTGTTTATCATTTAAAATACCATAACATTGAAATGTTATTATATGCAGCCCTCTTAAAAAGCTATCTGAACAATTTCAACCCCTAAATGATCAGGATGTCTACCGGTAACGAAAACGTAGCTAATTTTTATGTCTGTATAGTTGTAGGTAGGCCTTCAGTACGAAAATTCGCTGAGGTCGGTTTAAATCATTTATTTAACTCGCGTTGCTAGGATCACAGATTGTGATGGAGCAAGCTCCATGCAAGCGGCGCCGAATGCGTAATGAAGCTAGATTTTCCCGTTCCCGGCCTCAAGGAAATGAATACGGTACTGAGTACATCGGTTAAACGTATATTTTCGGCATCAGGAAGATTTTTTAGTTTTGTGTCAAATATTTTTCTGTATGATTAGGGAACGTGACTTTTCACGACACGTTTATTCGCGAAATCTTCCGAAACTCAACAGAAACCTCTCGTTTATGTTATTAACCTCTAAATATGGAGACTATCACAAATTAAAGTCCAGAAACTACGTGAAATGATTTAATGTCGCAATCTTGCGAAATGATACCGTTTTGAAAAAGAATTCGCGAAATACATACTGACATTAAAATCTCCGTCTCGTAAGTTTGGGACATCCAGTATGATTAATTTGAAATTCCGTCATATATCGATTTTTCCTTCGAACTTTGTTTCCATAGGATATAATAATCTAACCGGTTCACTCGAAAACTTGTATAATTCGAACGAAAATATGCCTTCTTGTGGTATTATTCATACAATTCTCTCAGAATAATTCATAATATTTGATACCGCACGGTACCTACTTCGAACGTTCATCCTCCAAAATCACATCCTCAACTCTTGCATGCGGGAATTTCATCAAACGTACAGAGATTGACGCCGGTTGCGTAAAATCATAAAACTCGTGTCCGATCGCGAACTTTTGACCGCGAGGACTAGGGTAATCCTGTCAATGATTGGGCGCCCATCACGAAACCTACTCGCCACTTTTCCCATGACTGTAGCCTATACTTTAAAAGCGTACGGTGAGCGAGAAATGTATCAACCCACTTTAAAACGACATTGTTACCATTTCTCATTTCTCCTCTTGATCCACGGCGAACTCCCAACCACTGCATAGGGATAACGGCAATCGCGGCACCCCACTTACGAGTGGCGCCGACTATACAACATGTCCGTAACTGCCCGTGAATTTTAACCATGTCAACCTCGAACTTATCTCCGCTATTGTGCTAGGATAGACAGGCAGACAATCAATTGAACGGCCGGGTGCGGCGCCGATTGCATAATATCGCATTATCAGTGTCCAACCACGAGGACCTGTGTTGAGTACAGCCGTCTCGATCACTCGACAGCCAGCTCGATCGCTCGCTCTGCAGCGCTCGACGGCTGACTAGAGAATTATGGTGTTTTTTGGCTTCCTTTTTTGTTGTATGTGTGTGTACAGTTCCGTAATGGCAGTAAATGTTCTTGTGCCAGACATGTCTTAATTGTTATTTACAGTCCGCTTATTTGTGCTCTCCTGTTTTGCTGGGGACCCTATTGCTCGATTATATTCATGGTCCTCGCGGGCCGGATATTCGCGTTGGAAAGACATGTTCTCTGTACAGAACGCAGACAAAGCACATGGTCTTATAGCTCACCTATAGCTATAGCTCCAGTTTGTGTAGTCATACAGAACATCTACATTGAATTATTCAGCTCATCATGGATTGCAGTGGCCGATCAAAGATCTATCTCTGTGTAACAAGTAAGTTGCAACATTCTTAGACTGGCACCTTAGATTATGCTCCCAACCTCTATCCTATTGGTTTATTCTGTCTCCTTAAGTCCGTTATGCTCATGTACAAAGGATCACATTTTTATTTAATCATTCTATAAGTTAGCCTTCCTTGTTTTCACCCTTTCCGGACCATTCGTACTCTTAACGCGTCTGCAGCTATGGAAGAACAAAGCAGGAAGCAACTCGTACAGCAACGAGCCGATGCCAAATCAAGTTTAACACGAATGTCAAAGTATATTAGTGAATTCCAGCGTGAGTCAGATATTCAATTAGTGAGTGTTAGACTGAAAGAATTACCTAACATTAGAGATAAATTTGAAGGTGGTCAAACGCAGTTAGAACTATTTGAGGGTATTGAAAAGCATGCAGCTGAAAGAGAAGCCTTTGAATCAGCATACTATGATCTCGAAGCTGCAATGAATATCGAGATCAATCGTGATAATTAACACAAGGCTGATGGTAGTATTACTCCACCACACTCACATTCTAGTGCACGGAATGCTATTAGATTACCGACACTACAACTTCCCAGCTATGATGGTAATGTGACCGGTTTCAAGCATTATGTGGACACCTTTGATAGCCTAGTTGTCAATAATGACCAGTTAGACAATATTCAAAAATTTCACTACTTGCTCTCTACACTCAAAGGTGAAGCTCATAAGTTAATAGCTAATATCCCAGTTTCTAGCAGTAATTTTGAAGTTGCTCTCCAAAATATTCGCAGTCGTTATGATAACATAAGACTGATTGCTACGGCACACATAGGTTACTTGTTAAACTTACCGGTTGCTCACAAAGATTTTGTTAATGAACTTCGGGCACTAGTTAACCAAACTCTGAGTAACCTAAATGCTATTAAGGCCCTAAATTTAGCAGTGCCATTGTAAGACCTACGAGTTTCGCAGTTGATTTTAGAGAAAGTGCACGTGTCCATTAGGAAAGAATTTGAAGATAATGTAGACTCGGAAATTCTTCCTACTCTTGAAGATTTTATCAAGTTCTTAGAAGGTAAATGTAAGGTTTTAGACATAGTGAACTCAAGCAACCCCCTCAGGCCTTCAAGCAGCTCAGACTCTAAAGGTAAAGAACCTTCCAATCGTAAGACAACACCAAATGCTCATCAGATGTATGTTACTATAATTATAAACTGTGTGTACTGCAATGCTCCACATTTTTTTTAGCTAGATGTAGGGATTTTAAGCAAGTTCTTACTCTAGAACGTAAAGATTTTGTCAGCGGAATAATCTCTGTTTCAACTCTCTACATGCTCAACACAGAGTCGCCCAGTGCAAGGCTGGTGACTGCCAAACATGCCGGAAGAAGCATCACACGTTACTGCATATTGATGTGTCCCAGCATTCGTCAAACGTAGATAAGTCGGAAAACGTCTCTAATCAGAGACTCAGGTGCAGCATGGCGCGAGTAGTTACTGTACTCTTAAGATAGAACCACGTCAGTCCATATTGTTGTCCACAGCATTGGATTCTCAAGGGATCTGGCATACTTGTAGAGCCCTTTTAGACAGTGGCTCGCAAGCTTGATTTATTTCGGAATCCTGTGTTCAGCGAGTAAGGCTACGCAGATCTCATGATCGTAAACCGATCCAGGGTATTGGGAATACGACGTCAGAAACTAAGCATAGTGTTTCGGTGCAAATAGGCTCGCGTAGAAATGATTTCGTGACCTCAGTCGAGTGCTTAGTGCTACCTAAGCTTACTGAAGATCTTCCTGGCGAATACATTAATAGCAAGGAGCGGAACTTACCCAAAAATCTGCCATTTGCTGATCCGAAGTTCAACGAACCGGGTCACAGTGACTTGTTAATTGGGGAAGAGGTATGTCCATATATTCAGCTCGCAGGAAATCTAACTAGGACTAAAGATAATCCTATTCTACAAGAAATAGAGTTAGGTTGAGTACTTGCAGGTAATATACAGATTTCAGTAAGCCCCTACATGGACCACGGCGGCCGGTAGTATCTTACTTTGTACAATCTGCAGGCTGCATCCAACAGCAGCTACAGAAATTCTGGGAAATCGAAGAGCTACACCATACTCCAAGAACTAAGGAAGAAAGAGATTGTGAAGCTCACTTCAAACGACACGTCTCACGCAACTCTTCTAGCAGATTTGTAGTGCGTCTTCCCTTCAAAGAAAACCCAGAAAATCTAGGAGACTCCAAGCTGATGGTAACAAGGAGGTTTCATCAGTTGGAAAGGAAGTTGGCCAAACATCAAGGACTGAAGGAAGAATATATTCGATTTCTTCAAGAGTACGAAGATTTGGGTCATATGGATATTGCTGAAGATACCACAGCACGTTGTTACTACATGCCACATCATGCAGTGGTTAAGGCAAGCAGCTCTACCACTAAGACTAGAGTAGTATTCGATTGTTCTGCAGCATCCAGCAACGGAGTGTCATTGAATCACCTTCTACTCGTCGGCCCAACCATCCAGCAAGATCTCTACTCTATTATCTTAAGATTCAGAAGTCATATGCCATTGCTTTTACTGCGGACATAGCAAAAATGTACCGTCAGATTCTGGTACATCCCCAAGACTGTATATATCAAAGGATAATATGGAGAGAGAAATTGACAGATCCTGCCAAGGAGTATCAATTGAAGACTGTTACGTATGGCATGGCATGTGCGCCATTCTTAGCTATTAGATGCATTCAACAACTGACCAGTGAGGAAGCTCATGCCTTTCCGAAAGCTCAGAAATCAATGATAGAAGATTTCTATGTTGACGATTGTATCTCGGGGTGTGCGACCTTCGAAGAGGCTCTTCAAGTTCAACAAGAGTTGATAAACATACTACAGAAGGGCGGATTCTCACTACGTAAGTGGTGCAGCAATCACCCAGGTATTCTAGAGAATGTCTCACCGGAGCTAAGAGAGACTCAGTTACCACTACAGCTTGACAAGGGTGAAGTTAAAACATTAGGATTGGTATGGCACCCAGCTGCTGACCAGTTTCAAGTTGGTTGGCTGGTTCGTTCCTCAGTTTAGGGGCTGCGACAACGCGGACATGTAGCCCCGTGTACTTTGGGTGTGTGTAGAATCTGTCTGATAACCGGTGTTAATTGTGATGGATGGGGGCAGATGACCTCGTAGTTCCGCCCCTTAAAACAACAATAACTAATATATATAATTGTGATGGCTGTATTAGTGTGTGTATCTGTTTTTTAATTGAAGTAAGGATTGCAACTTTGAATTTTTCAAATAGTTCCTACGTTTGCCGCCAAACGCCACCGTCAACAACTACTAGGCTTAGTTCAGAACTTAGCTACTAGACGCCATCGCAGTCGGCTCTTGGCAACGAACGTAGAAACCTAAGAGCGTTGTTTACATTCCTAACCTATACAATTTAGCTTCACACAGGTGTAATTAGTGGAAGGTTCTTTAACATGCCATAAATCTATGACATGGGACCGCCGGCTTAACTTCCCCTCCGAAGGAAGGCAAACTGAGGGATTTTTACGCTCTTAAAAATTCCGACGGCTTCGGCCGGGTTTGAACCCGCTATCTTGGGCTTAGAAGCTCAGCATGCTACCAACTACGCCACCGAAGCCGTCAGTTTCAAGCCAAAACCCTATCCACATGGTTTCACAAAATGCCTAGTTTTATCCATTGTTTACAGCATTTTTGACCCTTTAGGCCTCATCAGTCCTATAGTAATTTTATGCAAGATATTTCTACAAAGTTATGGCAAGAACGGCTATCTTGGGACCAGCCTTTATCAGAAGAATTGGCTGTGACTTGGACATCACTCTATACTCAGCTCCCATGGATTGATGAAATCTGCATTGATCGCAGAATTCTAGGTGACAGCTCAGTAACTGTGCAGCTTCATGGGTTCTGTGATTCATCGGAAGCTGCGTTTGGAGGGTGCTTGTATGTACACTCCACAAACAAGGATGGAACCACTTCTGTAAGACTTCTTTGCTCCAAGTCCCGGGTCAGTTTAGGGGCTGCGACAACTTCAGATAAGGCGCAGAAAAAGGAGAGGAAAGGAAGAAAGAGAGAAAAAGGAAGTGAAAGAAAGGGGAAGGAAAAGAAAAGAGTCGAGCCGATGCCTAGTGTCGCTTGGTTCCGCTGCCGCGCCGAGCAGCCAGCAGCGACGAGTCGAGTCCGCGCCTGTACTGACAAGTCTACGCTGGAACCAAGCCGAGTCGAGCCTCGCTTTCGGAGCGTCCAAGCTTTTGGTGGTCAGTGTCAGTCAACAGTCAGTGCGCGGTGCGCGTTCTTACGATAGTGTTGGCAAGTGCGTTCGGTGCTATTTTTGTGCGGATTCTCGACGTCATTAGAACAATTATGGTAAGTGAAGTAATCGTGGTGTGCTGTGTTGTGATTTTTGTAGACGGAAGTACCCAAACCCCCCTTATAGTCCATCCCACCTGAATGAGTAAACCAAAGCTCAAAACATAGAATCGTTCAAACTCACTATGTTGCAAAATGTATTTACATTTTAATCCGTGCAGAATCGGCAACCATAATTGTACAGAACGTGCGTTATTCACGCCCTATTGAATAGAATTTACGTATAAAATTTAAATTAATAAGTGACTAAGTATGTTTAAGTGTGAGCATTCGCGCTTTTTTTTTTAATTTTTATTTTATTCACTCGTAGGTTTTCTGTGCCCTGTGCGTCTGAAAGGACGGAAAATATAGTGCTTTCCGTTTATTACACAACACATATTTTAAATATATTAAGCTCATCATGGAAATGTCTCGCATACTTTGTATTAGACTGATTTCGCGCCCTAAACATCTGTCAAGATCAAGAATGATCTGCTAAAAAGAAATGGCAAAATCGACTTGCAAAGTCAAATTTTATAATTCATTTTTTTAATATTGGAAACGACGTCGGCTTGTATATAGGTATAGGAAAAACTAGGCTGATGACGGAACACTTTCTACCCGTTAGACGAGTCACTGGCAACCAAACGTGAGTTATTGTTTTCCTTTCTCCGTTCACACCAAGGGCGGAAGCGAAGAGAAACGACACCTTCACCTGCAGCACTTACAGAAGTTTCCCTGGGTCGTTCTCTCTCCATCACGTAGAGCACTCTTCTGTTTGTTCTGCCCTTTTTTTGCGACGTCTACCGGTGGCCAATGAAGAACGATTCTGTTGAAGACCCTGGTCAAGGAACCTCTGACGAAGTTCGCCAAGCTCCTTGGGAAAGACGGTGACCTCCAGAAGCATGAGGCGACGAAGTACCACGAAGAAGCTATCTTGTGTGCTGAAGACTTTTTGCGCAAGCAAAGAAATCCGCAAGAGCAGCTACCCAACCAAATGGATAGCTTCCGCCTGGAAAAGATCCAAGAAAACAGAGCAAGACTTTCTCTCATCTTGATGAACATCGAGTTTCTAGGCCGACAAAATATCGCCTACTGAGGTCATCGTGATGACGGCACAATTGCTCAAGAGGAGTCTTCACAAAACGACGGCAATTTCCGGGCTCTGCTTCGGTTCCGGATGAAAGTTGGAGACGTCAAACTGGCCAAACATCTTGCAACGGCGGGACCAAGAAGCCTTTTCACTAGTAAAACGATCCAGAACGAATTAATTGAGCTGTGCGGAGAGGAAATTCGCGAGCAGATCATAAGCCGCGTTTAAGAAGCCTGATTTTATTCTGTCGGATTTGACGAGACAACAGATGTAGCGCACATCTCTCAGCTGACTTTGTTCTTGCGGTATCTCTGGAGGAACGAAATCAAGGAGGATTTTGTGGGCTTCCTAGATGCTCGCAAATCTGCGGTGGAAGAGAAAGAGAAAGATACTCAAGGAAGAAGAAGAAGAAGAAGAAGAAGGTGATTTCCCTAGTGAAGACGACGATGAGAATCCTCAAGCTGCCGCAGAGTCTGCTGTTGAACCAAAACTGACTGGGGTAAAGCTGGGCGGCATCGTTGCCAAGAAGATCGACGACTTCAAACTTGACCCCAAAAGCTGTGTTGGCATCGGAACTGATGGATGTTCGGTGAAGATATCGGAAGCTGTAGGGGCAGTACAAGAGCTGCAGAAGACTACAGTTCTTGCTGTTCGGGTGCCCTGCTACAACCACCAGCTCAACCTGACGCTTTCGAAATCGTCCAAAGTGCAAGCAGTTATACATGCATTTGGAACTGTGGAAGAGGTGACGAATTTCTTCACAGCGTCCTCGAAGCGGAATTTTGTGTTGAAGAAGACTATCAAAGGCCAGCTTGTCGCGCTGTGCGATACGCGTTGGGTTGAACGGCACGATGCAGTTTTGAAGTTCCTGAACCAATTGGGCGACTTTATGAACGCGTTAGGAATCGTTTCTCAATGGGATGAAAATCAGTCAGCGCACAAAGCCGAAAGTTTGCTGGTCAGCATCACTAGTGGGCAATTCATCGTCACACTGTGCTGCATAGCAGAAGTGCTGACTCAGGCGGAACCTCTCAGCCGTCTGTTCCAAAGCGAAAATCTGGACGTCCAAACCGCCTCCGAAACCACTCGGAATACCATCCAAATCTTCAAATAAAAGCGGTCAAACGTCGAACAAGAATTTTCGTCGGTCTTCGACAACGCCAGCAAGCTTGCGCGTGAGCAAGGCGCCGCTATCGACCTGCCGCGTCTTGTCCAGAAGCAAAAGAACAGGGCTAACGCGCCGGCTGACTCGCCCGAAGAGTACTACAGAAGGATCATCTACAGTCCTCTTCTTGACTGGATCTTGGAAGACCTCTCAACGCGTTTCACAGAAGACGTCTTAAACGCATATCAGCTCAACGTATTTCTTCCCCGCGTCGTAGCCCCAGGATTGAACATGGATCGTCAAATCCACTGCACCGAGGAGGACATCAACATCCTATCCGAGCGCTACACTCCGCTACTTCAAAAATCGCAGTCGGAACTCCGGGCGAAGATGCAAGCCGAGACATCCCTATGGGCGGCGAAATGGAGAAGAGAGAGCGAAGCGGGACGCCCAATCCCTTCAAAGGCGGTGGAGGTCTACACAGCTTGCCATCCACACGTTTTCCCTACCATCAGAACAATGATTCATATTCTTATTACTTTGCCTGTCAGTATTGCGACCGGGGAAAGATCATTTTCTGAAGTTAGAAAAAAACTGAGAATAGATCAAGGAAAGACTGAACGGCCTAACTTTAATGTATGTACATCGATACATTAAATTAGACTACGATATAATCATTAACCGTTTTGCTTCCAAGAAAGCCCGAAAGCTAAAACTTCTGTTGTAATGTTACGGTAGGGAAAGAGCCTAATGTGAGACCATTGTGAATTGTGAGGTAATAAATATTTTTTCATGAGATGTGCTTTTGATTTAAGTTCATTCCCAAGACCTGGTTTTTTTTTTTTTTCGTTGAAAGCATGTTATGATGTTGAGAAGCTTATTGGATCGTTACCTTCTTTTAAAAGAAAAACAAAAGGATCAGTGCAGGTAAAAATTGTAATGAAATATGAAATATAAGTACCGGTGCATATTTTTCCAGTAGTCTCCATTACTAGCAAGACTATTCTTTTATATTGGCTAAGGTAGGCCTACGTGGTGATAACATACAAAAAATTAATTAGTAATACCTAAAATAACAAGCGAAACTGCTATCTTCAGATATGATGACGGTCTACTAAAAATGGTACTGCCTTCGTGGAGACCTCCCCCGGAACATAGGCATCCTAATTAAAATTCATCACCCCCCCCCCCCCTTGAAATACCCCCTAAATCCGCCCCTGGTAGCACCATTGAAGAAATTGTCTCTTCCACGATTGGAATTATGTGGAGCATTGCTATTATCCCAATTATTGCACAGGGTAGTCAAGGCCTTGGATCTTACATTTGCTAACATATTCTTGTGGACAGACTCGACTATTGTATTGGCATGGCTTTCGGCACTATCATCAAGATGGAAGACTTTTGTAGCCAACCGAGTAGCTGAAATACAGGAAATTACAGAAGGTGCTACTTGGCGACAAGTTTCTTCACAGTTTAACCCCGCTGACCTGATATCACGAGGTGCACATCCTAAGGATCTTAAGGATAATAAGTTATTGTGGAATGGACCAGCTTGGTTGAGTGAAGATTCTAAACACTGGCCTATATTAGACAATCTCCCAGAGCAGAAGATTAAGCCTGCATGTTATTTAATGACTACTCCCGAGGATGGACTCATCACAAGATTCTCTAGCTTATCGAGATTGCAACGAGTTGTAGCATACACCTTTAGATTTGTACGTAATTGTTCAAATTTGAAGACAGATCGAGCCACTGGACCTCTTTCTTTCAAGGAATTGCAGAATGCTCTGACAACATGCATCAGACAGGCTCAGGAGTTAGCATACCACATGGAAATCAAACAGCTGGAACCAGACCAAGAAATTCATTGTAAGAGTCACATAAGAAGTCTACATCCTGGTTTAGGCCACAACGGGCTGCTACGAGTTGGTGGACGGTTAGGACGGTCTAATCTGCCATATGAGCAAATACATCCTGTGATCTTGCCACCTCATCATCACATCAAGATTGATAATTGAACATGAACACAGTCGTCTCTTGCATGCTGGCTGTCAACTTCTTTTGGCCTCCCTTCCTCCCTTAGGCAGAAATACTGGATTGTGAATGGTAGAACGACAGTCAGACGAATAATTCATAATTGCTTGACATGATTCCGACTAAGAGCAAAATCTTCAACTCAACTAATTCAACTTGTTCGCGTTGAATTAGTTCGACCCTTTTTAAGGGGAGTGGGTATGTCCTATCTTGTCAATGTTTAAGTCTCGAATTTTGATGTACTTTTTCAACGGCTTCATATTTACCAGTGGCGGCTGGTGATATTTTTGCAGCGTTGCACAACTCCCAATAATGTTACACCTAATTCGTCGTTTCTTTTCCTTTAATGTTTTAGTTTTATAGATCTAATGCACTAAAAATGTGTTAAAATCATCGATATTTTGTTATTATTTATCCTAATGCTTCACACTGTACCTATAAAAGCTGCCGCCTTCAAATCAAACTCCAGGGGGTTAGCTCTCTTGTGGCGACTCCCAGGTAGACAGCGCGGCCGGCAGGGACGAGGCCAAGCTTGTGCATAGCTTGCTGGCCAGCATGGGTTGTAGGGAGTTGCAGACGAGCTGCCAGCCGTCTGGCAATACTCAGTTCCAAATGGCCCCGTTAGAACTACACCACTCTTTGGAAATGACAACTCCCTCGATTTCTCTTACCCCGCGAAGGGCAGTTTAGTTAGTTACTTATTTAGTTAGTTAGTTAGTTATTGTTGTTTTAAGGGGCGGAACTACGAGGTCATCTGCCCCTGAAGGGTAGTTTCTTTCCCACACCACTAGGGAATGCTACACCACCCACAACAGTACAAATATCGGAATTTCATAGGGAGACATTAGTTGGTTCACACCCAATTATTTTTAGATTTTTTTTCATCATAACTTCATTTAATATGTTTGTCAATTGTTCTGTGAAGCGAGCCTAAGATCGCCACCATTGCTATAAGTACAGTAGATAATTGGCTGAACTATTTTTCGACGTATTGTTGGTGTAACTGTAGCGGTTTATGTTTGCTTTTACCACACTCGTTCTTGCGGGATTTGGGTTGCGATTAGTTCTGTATTTAGTTGATTGAGTATTTTGGTTCCAGGCAGACTTAACCGTGCATTATTATTATTATTATTATTTGGTTGATTGTGAGTAGACCTATGCATTCACTACGAAATTTCTAGGCTAGCAAAATTCAGTGTTTTGTTAGTTTGCCTTTCGCGCCACTTTCCGATATAGCACCCAGATTTATCATCTGTGCATCTTGTAAGTTAGTATTTTATTTTAACGGAATGTTTAGTTTGAAACATTAATTGTATTGTGGAGTGTGAGTGAAAATTACTAGTTAGACAGTTTTCCCAGCTCCCTGATGACGATAAAATTACAGTGAAAATACTCGGATAAGTATTGTCCAAAGTATAAGTCTACGAGGGCGTTTAAAGGAGATATTTAAGGCAATAATAATTGGTTATGTGAATGCGATATTAAAAACGCTTTATTCGGTTTTCCATGTTTGTTGGTGGAGAATCCGCATGGACCAAAATAGGAGTTACAGAAATTAATCCCTAAAATAAAGAAATATGAATCTTCAGCTGAGCGGCTTCGGTGCCGTAGTTGGTAGCATGCTGAGCCTCTATGCCCAAGATCGCGGGTTCAAACCCGGCCGAAGTCGTCGGATTTTTTAAGAGCGTTAAAAATCCCTCAGTATGCATTCCTTCGGAGAGGAAGTAAAGTCGGCGGTCCCATGTCATAGATTTATGGCATGTTAAAGAACCTTCCACTAATTACACCTGTGTGAAGCTAAATTATAGGTTAACAATTTGAACAACGCTCTTAGGTTCCAACGTTCGTCGCCAGGAGCCGACTGCGGTGGCGTCTAGTAACCAAGTTCTGAACTAGTAGTCGTTTACGGTGGCTTTTGGCGGCAAAAGTAGGAACTGCTTGAAATTCAATGTCTGCAGTCCTCATTTGAATTAAAAACAGATAACACTCACTAATACAGCCATCACAATTAACACCGGTTATCAGACAGATTCTCCACACACCCAAAGTACAGGGGGCTACATGACCGCGTTGTCGCAGCTCCTAAACTGAGGAACCAACCAATCTTCAGCTGTTTGAAATTGACACTTTTTGGAACTGTTAACGAAGCTGCACAATTGGACAGTGCCTATAGAAGGTAAATTGCGGAATTAGGCACAATAGGTATTTGTTAAATATTGTAATAAACTGTATTCGTTCCTGTGGCTCTTTCGAACTGGCCTTGCGTGATCATGATGAAAGTGTAACATCAACAAATCCAGGTGTTTTGAGAGAACTAATTCATTTTAGCGATGAGTTGGATACTGTGTTAAAGGTCATTTGGTAAGGGCAGCTGTTTTCAAAGGAACGTCCAAAACAATTCAAAATTAACTTTTACAGATTATGTTGGAGGTTTGCCAAGAAGAAGTATCGAAGCATATAAAGGAATCGGAAATTTTAGCCATTATAGCAGATTAAACTAGTGATATTTCAAACATATTATATCAGATGGCTGTTGTGTACCGATACGTAGTAAGAGGCAAACAAAACATGATGCATACACATTAGCAGCGTGTTTACTGGATGAATTAAAGAAGCAGAAATTGAATGAAACTCTGCAAAAATGAATTGCGCAGACGTATGACAGAGCGCACTTCATGGCTGGTTCCTCTGATGGGGTTCAAGCTATAGTAAAAAAAATCCTATCCTTATGCAGTATATGTGCCCGTCTTTGTTAGTAATAACATTTTTCGTTAACGTACAATCTTTTCGGTTGCCGTGTTTTTATGTTGAGAATGTTTATTATCCCGGAGATTGATAGACAACCTGCTGTGTTTAAAATTCTTCCCATTAACTCAGGCATGGGGCTTAAATACATACATCTGATTTTTTTTATGAATTCCTATAGGAAGAAGCCCAAAAGAGTCATTAAAATTTGTCTATTAGTCGAACATACAGTTATTTTGGAAAACCCATGTATTTCAGTTTTTATAATGTAGTTTATCTAACGTTAACTCATTTTTGTTACATGTGTAAACTTCCCATATAAAATTGCGACATCAGAAATTTTGGTGCAACACGCAGCTTTACTTACCACCGGCCGCCACAACCCTTATACTACATTCCTTCGTGATTAATTTAACACAGCCATTTATTTATAAAATAATTTGCAGATTTTTTATGAAATTTTAATCCCACCATTACATTTTTGTACTATTTTTTTACACATTTCCATACATAAAATTTGAACAAAATGAAATTTTCAAAAACAGCCGTGTTAAATCATAAAGTACACTTTGAACGATAGATACTGAAAATTTCAGCTTCTCAAGTAGAATAGTTCTCCAGAAAAAGGATTTTACATGTCCAAAAATTGCTTTCTTTTTGTCAGGTTTTCAGTACATGCCGGCACCATAGGAATCATCTTCCTCCATCTCAACCAAAATCTTTCTTTTACGCATTTCTCTCCTCCCCGTTGCCTTGTTTTGTAGCACCCTAACTGCCTTGTCTGTCTTCTTAACCCTTTCACTGTCAACGGACTGCATACCTTTGCACATATAGGTTCCCCCACTACCGATGAGTTTATTGATCACCTTGCATTTTCCAATGCACCCTTTGTTAAATCCCAAGACTGCATTGTAAACGCCAAAATGCAGGGTCCTTATCTGCACAAATGTTGTTTTGGGGAGCACCGACCATATTACATTGTTTACGCTCTCATTGGGATTTTGCGTTTTACCGTGAAGGCACTTTTTCAACAATGCACTGTCTGAAAGGTCTTTGAATATAGGTTTAATCGCGTCAATAACGGGTGATGGTAGACTGTGCTTGTGCTCGTAAACTTCGCCAGTTTCTAACCCCCTGTTGTATTTGCACCAGCTTTCGTTTCCTTTAGGACACAATCCATGTTGTGGATTATGATCTGTTGATGGCGTGTGAAAAAATAGGGCCCAAACAGCACGCTTCATGTCTTCACTCTGGGTGTTTTGCATAATAGCCAAACCATAATAGTCTTGGAGGCGATTCATGACATCGTCTGTAAGCCTCCCCCTTCCTTCAAGGGGCTTTCCATCTGACAGTTTAGTACCCTTCCGGCTTTCCTTGAGCCTTCGCAACCGCTTACCCATTCTTTTGTGGATATGCCCTATGCACTCCATTTTAGTTATAGTTATGTCATCTCCATATGGTTTCAAGGCCTCTACAGCTTTGAATGCATTAGAGTCCCCATCGCCTAGGTAATTGATGTAATTTACCTCGTGCCAACATAGTGAACGCTGGAACAATTTGGTCACACCTGTGACCCTCATGCCACCATTAGAACCACTGTAATTGGCCTCACAGTGATCTGAATGGTTTCCCTTCATTCTGTCCACACATCTGCAATATTTAGACAAAATTGCCACATCGATAACCTTACCGGTGTCAACGCTTGTGGCCGTTACGACACCGTTCAGAGAGGTATTGTGCCCTTTTAGACCGGAGTCCGCACGACCACATATGCATTTTACCAATAATCAGTCAGCACGAGAGTCAAAATATCCCGGAGCGCCAAATGGGTTAAAGCAAATCGCAAAAACGACATCAAATAAAAAAAATGCTTTACTGATTTTTGGCTCAATGCAACAATAAGGATAGAAGGAGATTCAATTGGGTATAACACATCAAGTAAAATTATCTCAGTTTATTTTGAATTTAAAATTGACTGCAAAGATGCTCAAAGCAGCATCACTCACGTGTGGCGATCCACACTCCTATTTACACAATATACAGAAATTTTCCAAACACATTTGACAATTATTTTTTGGAAACACAAGTCTGATTGTTAGTCCTGTAGACTGTGTTCCAAAATTATTTATAATTAATGATTAAATCCAGTTCAAATTTAATTGTCTCTACTGGAAATATCGTAGTTCACTGTTTGAATTTTTACATAATATTAACACTCGTAGAATAAATGTTCATAGAATTTTTAACTTTCACTTATTTTTCCAGTTTCAAAAATATATTGTCGAAAAATATTATTATCATTGAATCAACACAAATTATTTACACATATTAATAACATCTGAAAAGTATTTGACCTTGAGCATAGCATCGAAGAACTGTGCGAAGCACAACAAAAATTAATCGTTCTTCCGACATTAAATATTCGAGAAGTGACTCGATTATGAGCTTCAAGTTCCTAACAAAATATATGATTTCTGAATCATCAACTTGATCAATAAATTGTTGAACCATTCAACTATTCAATTTTCCACTTGGAATCATTATTATGAAAAATATTTATATTTATGGCCATTTTAGTAACTTTCACAACTTGCAATTCTTCGACAGAATGCGAAAATAAGAATTGTAGCTTCATAAGAAATTCATTTAGTTCATGGCACTAGGATTGAAAATATCCTTCAAATTATTCGTGGTTAAAGAATTATTTTTAAATTGGCAGTGGCCCATTCTATTATTTGTGTAAGAACACAATATTACAACAACAACAACGGCAAAGGTCTTCCTCTGAAGAAGAATAAACTACTATCATGACAAATCCGGGTTCTAGCAAAATCAAAGTCTAAATGGAATCCGTAAACCAGGTTGAAATAAGAACTGATGGTTTCTAAGAAATAACCTTCGGGTCATTCATACGACGAAATGTGCAGTTCCAATACTCCTATAAACCTGAGCCATCGAACCTGCTATTTGATTGATGCTCGAAAAAATCTCCTCATTCCTGCGACTTAAACATGCGCACCTGGGAATGGCATTTCAACTACTCCACACACATAAATTTTCTTCCCAAAATTTATACAATAAATCAAGCCTCTGCTTATTATCAACACTGGAAGATTAATAAACTTACAAGTTTATTTTATTTTACCATTCAGTTCAACCCGTGAATTTACCATACTTATGAAAATCTTTATTTCACTTTCGAGTGTATTTACGTCATGATTTTATATAAATACAAAAATATCCTATTTGATACAATTATCAATTGCTTCCCGTTTCATGCCTCTCCGTGTTATCTGAAAAATATACTTTGCTCATTGCAAATATCAACTGTTCAACCAGAACTGACATGTTGGTTGAATGCGGGCTTGCGCTAACCACTCTCCTTCGGAAAATCTCCTGTTCCAAACTAGAAATGATTAAACTACTTCATAGGCTCTCTCTCAATACATATGATTATTAGAAAATATAATATCCAAGAATTATTTAGAAAAATTATAAAAATTATTATTATCATTAGTGGATTATTATTATTATTATTAGTTATATTATTTTAAATATGTTTAATTATCATCTCATTATGTGAGAATCCACATGTTCGAACCTTCGAATATGGAAAAAATATCCATTCCTCAACAAAAATAATTATTAACTTTTACAGTTACATCGGCTGATTACCGTGATTTCCCTAAAATATGAAATATTCAAATAGATGCTCGAAATGCTCTGTCATCGATCCTAAACTGTTCTGAGTGCTGAAAATACTCAGAATAACTCTAATAAGTCTTGCGTAAATCATTGCAAGATTTAAATACGAAGAAAAATAAATGTGTTGGTCATCTGCAGAAAAATAGTTTGTTCCAATTAGCTAGGCATAATATAATTCAAATGTGGCTTACATTTCTTGATGGTCTTGAAGCGTAGTGAACCTGGTCTGTACCAGATTTATCCATAGACATGCCCTATCGGACAAGCACGTGTAATCCTTGTATCGGCCGCCATTATATACCCACAATCCGTCTAGTAAGACATAGTGGTAGTATCTCTTGACGTTTGAATTAACTGTTGTTCCATTTTAATATGGGCTTCTATCAAAGCCATAACAGTTTGTTTAAATGGGGTCAGATCTAAGTGATCTATTCTTAGATATGTCAGTTGTAACATAACTCACGGTAATCTTATCAATACAAGAGGACACTGACAGTCTAACCAATCAACGGCTGTTCTGAAGATCGTTCCCTGGGCATGGTTTAACACCATCTACCATGCGCTAAGCAACCTGTAGTTTCCCTTGCGTAGACTAATGAACACCACCGTGACAGACTGGTCTTCAGTGTACTGATAGATCGAAGTGGTTAACAAGTTACCAATATGAAAACTGACTGAAATGGACTTAAACATCCAAGTATTAGGTTATTACTGGACTGTGACAAAGTACTAATTCTAGACAAAGTCTAGCATATGTCCATGTAGAAATAAAACTATTTCTACCAATGTCTGTAGAAAATAATCAATCACCTCAGTGATTCTCCTCGCTGGAAACTTACTAAGTTCCACCTCGTAGCGCAGCACTTTTGTGACTATCACAACTTTGAAAATTACTTCTGCGTAGATCCGGCAACCATGTGCCTTGGCTCAGCGTAGCAGCAACTTGCTCTGCAAGTGCTTGTGTTGAAGTGAGCTATCGATGCCTCGGCCGGCCGGCTTTTATTCAAAACTGCCAGGGTCACGCGTCATCAGCTGATATCTGGAAATCATCATATCTCTGGTATCCCTGGTCCGATTTACTTGATACTAATTGCATTCTCATTCATTTGGCCGTGCCAGTAATCTGATCCATGTCTCAAGTCTCTACTCCATGGTTAACTATTTAATCAATAAATAGCCTCGACCTCTGCTATTACTCGCTACGTCACTTGACATGCAAGTATCGGTAAATTCTTTCCAATTGCTTCGAGAAGCAATGTAGCGCGATATTCAAATATCTCAACTTTCAAAAGCGGCTGTAGCCTTTCCCTTGATATCTAGGTGTCTGAATCTTGGAATACCCATTCCTAGAGTTGGGCAAATCCACCCCACACCTAGCAAAAAATAAAATTTGAAAAAATTTTATTTTTCCTATCTACACATTAAATCATCTGGTTCTTGAATAATAAATCTTCAAATTCGATGCATTATAAGTTCCCACGATGTTACCAGTTCGTGTATTAGCGACTTCATAGCTTCCATTGTTGTTTACTTCCACAATACGATAGGGTCCAGCGTAAAGGCTTGCAAACTTCGAGTACACTCGATTTTGCACGTCAGAGGGTGTAGGTCTTTTCACTAAAACAAGAGTTCCTACGCGCAAGGGTCTGCGAAAACGCTTTCCTCTCACTCTGCGCTCTCTTTTCTCAGCTTGGCTCCTCAACTTATCTAAAGCTAGAGTTTCCCTCATCTGACGACTTGGTTCAATCTCAGGTGGAATAGAGATGATTCGATCCCATAATCTTGTTGGTTTAATTCCATGATGAAGCAACATGGGAATCTGTCCAGTACTCTCATGAATTGTAGAGTTGATGGATTCGGATGCTAAAGAGAGAACATCCATCCATTTCCAATGTTCATTTGGACAATAGAGGCGGCAAAATTTTGCTATTTCAGCCATCACGCGTTCTGCTGGATTGCTCTCTGGATGTCTGATAGAACAAAACAATTGTCTAATCCCAAGATTATTCATGACGGTTCGAAATTCTAAAGATGTAAATTGAGGTCCACGATCTGATAAAAGGAATTCCGGTTTGCCTGCTTCCGGAATTACGTTGTCTCTAATTCTCTTCGCACAATATTTTGCGTTTGCCTTCTGGATTGGGTGTAACATAGTGTATTTGCTGAATACATCCATGGTCACCAGAATATATCGGTTACCTCTTTTAGACTTTGGGAGAGGACCATATAAATCAGTCGCGAAGATTTCACAAGGCTTAGAAGGAATAATAGGCCTTGGTAATTCTCTCAATAATCTAGAATTATGTTTACTCCTTTGGCATAAGTCGCACTCTCGAATAGTGTTCCTGACAGTTTGTCGCATTCGCTCCCACGAAAATTTCTCTTGAATCATGTTGACCGTCTTATCTACTCCAGCATGACCTGCGATTCGATGTGCCATCCAGATAATGGGTTTTTGCATTCGTGGAGGTATCACTACTCTCAGCTTCGTATGGTCGGGATCTGCAAACTTGTAGATTAAACCATCTAACATCATAAAATCTCTTGAAATTCTTTCAGTTTCCACAAAATCATCATCATTTGGATCCATGTCTCCCTGTTGAAAACGAAAAATGTTTCTAAAACGTCGGTCTCTCCTCTGGGATAAATGCAACAATCTTAACCTTCTCAAGGTATCCTCATCCTCCTGCGTCAGGTTAACTTGAAAAACCTTAGATGTAGACTCCACTGCTCTACTCAATAAATCAGCTCCAACGTTCAACTTTCCAGGAGTGTGTTCAATAACTAGGTTGAATTGTTGAATAAAAAGTGACCATCTAGTTATCCTATCACTGGCAAAGTTTGTTCTCAAGATAAACTCCAATGCGTGGTGATCAGTCCTCACAATGACTGAATGTCCAATTAACATTTTCTTCCAAGACTCCAACGCGAACATTACAGCAAGTGCTTCTAACTCTGTGGTGTAATAATTCCTTTCTGATGGATGAAGTTTCCTGCTAATGAACGCCAGGTAATGTCTCTTGTGGTCGTCATCTTCTTGAAGAAGAATAGCTCCAATCCCTACGGTGGATGCATCAGATTCTATGATGAAATTCTTGGTAAAGTCAGGATACTCCTATTTCACGCTGTTTACCAATAACCTCTTGGCATCTTGAAATGATTGTTCACAATCTTCATCCCATTTCCATCTTGCTTAGACACTACTGCTAATGGATTGACATAAGGTGTAGTGTACTTTTCAATCACATTGTTGCTTTCCATCTCCTTGATAATCACTTTTACCCTTTCTCGATGCTTTTCCGCAACCGGATACAATTTAGCATGAAAAGGTGCATCATCATTTACACGAATACGATATTCAAAATCTTTAATTTCACCAGGTTTAATATCAAAAATATCGTGATACTCTTCCAAAATTTTCCCTAGCTCTGGGGACTCCTTCTCAGTGTAGACTTCTCTTCCTTCAGCTTCATGAAAAAGCAGAGACCATTGAGCATCTCCCTCGATGTCTTCCTCTTCTTTTCCCTCGAAGTTAATCTCTTCGGTATTCTTGAATTTGATCGTCTCTGTCTTCATGTCTATCACTGCTTGATATTTCTGAATGAAATCTGCTCCCAATATCATGTCAAAAGCCATGTCCTTCATTACTACAAACACATGTCGGAAATCATGTCCTTCAATCGTAATACATAAGTATAATTGTGTTTTGCACAGAGATATTTTGTTGGGTATTATTCCTTGGATCTTAATTCCTGATACTGGAATTTCCTCTAAATTCTCTTTGAGCTTCCACAGAATATAAAGCTTCTCACTCACAAGACAAAGCATAGCCCCAGTATCAATCAAAGTATCGACAGGCATACCGAATACTTCGCATGATATGACTGGCATTCTAATTCTCGTACCCATTTCTTTCCGTTCGTCATTCTGTTGAATGAAGTCATCATCCTCTGCTTGCCATTTAATAATTCTGGAAGTGAAAGTGTTCAAAATTCTATCTTCTACTGTGAATTCGAAGTTTTTTTTCCGTTACCATTCCCCCGGGATTGTTGTGTTCCCGATGGACCTGGTTCATTGGGCCTCTGCTCCAAAAACTGCAAGTTATCTTGGTGTCTTGCTTCCAAGTTTTTCCTCGTCTCCTTGTTGAACTCTTCATTGGACTGACGAGTATCCACATTCCCTCTGTTATTGTAGTTGTTTCTACCATAGTATCTTCTTTCCTGGTACCTTCCTTGGTTATCCCGTGGCCTTCTCCATCGAGTATTATATCGATTACCACCATCCGGTCTCGCATAAGGCTTGTAACTGTATCTGTTACTGTACTGATTCCATCCTCTCTTATTTGAATCTTCCCTCGGCGTTTTCTCTTCTCGCCCCTCTCGAATCTCTCGAGGTGTTTGAGAACAACTATCAGCCATAACAGCGTACACAGCGTTGTTACTCTTTCCTCCCTTCTGATGGAAGAATTGAGCGTTCGTATGATCCAGCTTCTGTAATACCTCGTCAAATTGCTCCATATTATATATGTCAGCAGCTATCAAAGTCCTCTGGACGTCTGCTGGAAACTGACGTATTAACGCAGTAATCAATTCGTTATCTGGCATCGGCGGATCCAAATGTTGAAGTTTAGAAAGCTGTCCAGAAAAGTACGTAGAGTATCGAGTAGGCTGTGACGTCGAGAATCTCTTAGAATATAATTCTGCTCTGACTTGCTGTTGGGTTTCCGGGGACCAAAACTTTTTCAATAACCCACGAGAAAACTCCTCAAAAGTGGTTAGAGTGGATCTAAATGCTCTGAACCAAAGAAGTGCAGGACCTTCCAAAAATTTCCCTATCACTCGGATCTGTCTTTCTTTAGGGATCTTGGAATCTTTCAGGTAATCACCTGCTTCTCTCAAAAATTCCACGGATGTCACAGAATCTCGCCCTGAAAATTTAGAAGGCTTATCCTCTACATTCTTAAATACAGTTATGGGGTTGGATTGAAATACTGTCCTGACCTCATCCTGTCTTTGACTGTCAGTTTCTCTAGCTCCTCCTAGATTTATCTGTATCTGTTCCTTTCCCCTTACAATTGGCATTTTCAACAGATGTTCAGACTGTTTCTCATCCTTGATTTGCGTTTTCATAGCCTCAAGTTCCTTCTGGTTTTCATCTGCCATTTTCTTAATTGCTTCAGTTTCCTTACAATTCTCCTTAACATCAGTGGATATCTGGTTCATAACAGCCTCATGACTTTTCAATGACCCTGTCATATCTGAGATGTCCTTCTGAGTGGCTTGGATATCTTTGGAAATTACTTGAATATGGGATGACAAAGATTCCCTAATCTCCTTGATTCCCTCTTGGTTCTCCAGCTTGAGTGTGTCTTTAATTTCATTGACAACTGTGGTTTTAATTTCAGTTTGCAACTCACTAATCACACCTTCTCTTATTTCTCCCATTACAAGTTCCTTGAATTGTTCTGTCAACAGTTGAACAACTAGAATTCCCATCTCATTACTCTCCTTCTTCACTCTGACTTCTAGGTTGATCATGTCTTCACCAACTTTCCTAAGACCATGTTCTATCCTATCAGCTAAGCTTTGAGATCGAAGATCGGCATCGCGAAATTTATCGTCCATTAAACTTGCGTTAGTAGCTAATGAAGTTTCGAGCTCATGTGTTTTTTCGCATAATTTGTTCATTTTACTCTCAAGTGTCATTTTCAAAATTTCGGAATTCTCTTTAAATTTACTCTCCATAGAATTAAATTTACTGTTTAAATTTTCTTTCAAATTATCTTTTAAAGAATCAGAACTTTCTTTAAGTTTATCATTTAAACTTTCTTTAAGTTTATTTTCTAAAGAATCAGAATTTTCTTTAAGTTTATTTTCTAAAGAATCAGAATTTTCTTTAAGTTTATTTTCTAAAGAATCAGAATTTTACATAAGTTTTTCATCTAAACTTTCTTTCAAGTTATCTTTTAACCTGCTTTCTAAAGAATCAGAATTTTCTTTAAGTTGATTTTCTAAAGAATCAGAATTTTCTTTAAGTTTATTTTCTAAAGAATCAGAATTTTCTTTAAGTTTATCGTTTAAACTTTCTTTAAGTTTATCAGAATTTTCTTTAAGTTTCCTTTCCAAAGCCTCAGTATTTTCTTTCATAATGGCTGCTACACGCAGTCCAGCTTCTTTTGAACTCTCCTCCAAACTCCTCATCATTCTCATAATTTCTTCCATAATTTCAATTATTATTCAAAGTTTAGGGGTATACAATATCGGCAAACACAAGCGTATAACTAGAACAAGAAATATGAATAGCTAATAGGAACACTGTAATAAAATGAGATTTGTCCTAATGTCGACGTGATGGAAAAACAAAATTCTCTACTTTTACGAATTACATTTACCACAATATCACAAGAAAAAATATGCAAGTTCTCAAATATCCTCCACCTGGATTCTAATAATGCGTATGTCCAGTCATCGAACGTTTACTACTGAATTTACTGACGCCCTAATGGTTAAGCCATTATCAAAAATAATCAAACCCATTCTAATTACTAATCCAGTTAAATTTTTAATTTTCCCCACTAATTGGGTTTCCTACTAATTTATTCATCCAAACCAGACATCTCTCAACTACCAAAATATTTCTATAAAAATTATCACAATTTAAATCGGCATGCGATTGACCATGTCTAAATCGAGACCCACGTTCGAAGCCATTTCTCTCTCTATCTTATTTTATGTGCCCGTTTAGACCGGAGTCCGCACGACCACATATGCATTTTACCAATAATCAGTCAGCACGAGAGTCAAAATATCCCGGAGCGCCAAATGGGTTAAAGCAAATCGCAAAAACGACATCAAATAAAAAAAATGCTTTACTGATTTTTGGCTCAATGCAACAATAAGGATAGAAGGAGATTCAATTGGGTATAACACATCAAGTAAAATTATCTCAGTTTATTTTGAATTTAAAATTGACTGCAAAGATGCTCAAAGCAGCATCACTCACGTGTGGCGATCCACACTCCTATTTACACAATATACAGAAATTTTCCAAACACATTTGACAATTATTTTTTGGAAACACAAGTCTGATTGTTAGTCCTGTAGACTGTGTTCCAAAATTATTTATAATTAATGATTAAATCCAGTTCAAATTTATTTGTCTCTACTGGAAATATCGTAGTTCACTGTTTGAATTTTTACATAATATTAACACTCGTAGAATAAATGTTCATAGAATTTTTAACTTTCACTTATTATTCCAGTTTCAAAAATATATTGTCGAAAAATATTATTATCATTGAATCAA
The DNA here is from genome assembly GCA_946902985.2 of Meconema thalassinum. Lineage (NCBI taxonomy): Eukaryota > Metazoa > Arthropoda > Insecta > Orthoptera > Tettigoniidae > Meconema > Meconema thalassinum. The sequence goes on along the minus strand of OX336388.2, from coordinate 1,756,290,332 downwards.
CACAAATTATTTACACATATTAATAACATCTGAAAAGTATTTGACCTTGAGCATAGCATCGAAGAACTGTGCGAAGCACAACAAAAATTAATCGTTCTTCCGACATTAAATATTCGAGAAGTGACTCGATTATGAACTTCAAGTTCCTAACAAAATATATGATTTCTGAACCATCAACTTGATCAATAAATTGTTGAACCATTCAACTATTCAATTTTCCACTTGGAATCATTATTATGAAAAATATTTATATTTATGGCCATTTTAGTAACTTTCACAACTTGCAATTCTTCGACAGAATGCGAAAATAAGAATTGTAGCTTCATAAGAAATTCATTTAGTTCATGGCACTAGGATTGAAAATATCCTTCAAATTATTCGTGGTTAAAGAATTATTTTTAAATTGGCAGTGGCCCATTCTATTATTTGTGTAAGAACACAATATTACAACAACAACAACGGCAAAGGTCTTCCTCTGAAGAAGAATAAACTACTATCATGACAAATCCGGGTTCTAGCAAAATCAAAGTCTAAATGGAATCCGTAAACCAGGTTGAAATAAGAACTGATGGTTTCTAAGAAATAACCTTCGGGTCATTCATACGACGAAATGTGTAGTTCCAATACTCCTATAAACCTGAGCCATCGAACCTGCTATTTGATTGATGCTCGAAAAAATCTCCTCATTCCTGCGACTTAAACATGCGCACCTGGGAATGGCATTTCAACTACTCCACACACATAAATTTTCTTCCCAAAATGTATACAATAAATCAAGCCTCTGCTTGTTATCAACACTGGAAGATTAATAAACTTACAAGTTTATTTTATTTTACCATTCAGTTCAACCCGTGAATTTACCATACTTATGAAAATCTTTATTTCACTTTCGAGTGTATTTACGTCATGATTTTATATAAATACAAAAATATCCTATTTGATACAATTATCAATTGCTTCCCGTTTCATGCCTCTCCGTGTTATCTGAAAAATATACTTTGCTCATTGCAAATATCAACTGTTCAACCAGAACTGACATGTTGGTTGAATGCGGGCTTGCGCTAACCACTCTCCTTCGGAAAATCTCCTGTTCAAAACTAGAAATGATTAAACTACTTCATAGGCTCTCTCTCAATACATATGATTATTAGAAAATATAATATCCAAGAATTATTTAGAAAAATTATAAAAATTATTATTATTATTATCATTAGTGGATTATTATTATTATTATTATTATTAGTTATATTATTTTAAATATGTTTAATTATCATCTCATTATGTGAGAATCCACATGTTCGAACCTTCGAATATGGAAAAAATATCCATTCCTCAACAAAAATAATTAACTTTTACAGTTACATCGGCTGATTACCGTGATTTCCCTAAAATATGAAATATTCAAATAGATGCTCGAAATGCTCGGTCATCGATCCTAAACTGTTCTGAGTGCTGAAAATACTCAGAATAACTCTAATAAGTCTTGCGTAAATCATTGCAAGATTTAAATACGAAGAAAAATAAATGTGTTGGTCATCTGCAGAAAAATAGTTTGTTCCAATTAGCTAGGCATAATATAATTCAAATGTGGCTTACATTTCTTGATGGTCTTGAAGCGTAGTGAACCTGGTCTGTACCAGATTTATCCATAGACATGCCCTATCGGACAAGCACGTATAATCCTTGTATCGGCCGCCATTATATACCCACAATCCGTCTAGTAAGACATAGTGGTAGTATCTCTTGACGTTTGAATTAACTGTTGTTCCATTTTAATATGGGCTTCTATCAAAGCCATAACAGTTTGTTTAAATGGGGTCAGATCTAAGTGATCTATTCTTAGATATGTCAGTTGTAACATAACTCACGGTAATCTTATCAATACAAGAAGACACGGACAGTCTAACCAATCAACGGCTGTTCTGAAGATCGTTCCCTGGGCATGGTTTAACACCATCTACCATGCGCTAAGCAACCTGTAGTTTCCCTTGCGTAGACTAATGAACACCACCGTGACAGACTGGTCTTCAGTGTACTGATAGATCGAAGTGGTTAACAAGTTACCAATATGAAAACTGACTGAAATGGACTTAAACATCCAAGTATTAGGTTATTACTGGATTGTGACAAAGTACTAATTCTAGACAAAGTCTAGCATATGTTCATGTAGAAATATATTCAAATATCTCAACTTTCAAAAGCGGCTGTAGCCTTTCCCTTGATATCTAGGTGTCTGAATCTTGGAATACCCATTCCTAGAGTTGGGCACAGAAATAAAACTATTTCTACCAATGTCTGTAGAAAATAATCAATCACCTCAGTGATTCTCCTCGCCGGAAACTTACTAAGTTCCACCTCGTAGCGCAGCACTTTTGTGACTATCACAACTTTGAAAATTACTTCTGCGTAGATCCGGCAACCATGTGCCTTGGCTCAGCGTAGCAGCAGCTTGCTCTGCAAGTGCTTGTGTTGAAGTGAGCTATCGATGCCTCGGCCGGCCGGCTTTTATTCAAAACTGCCAGGGTCACGCGTCATCAGCTGATATCTGGAAATCATCATATCTCTGGTATCCCTGGTCCGATTTACTTGATACTAATTGCATTCTCATTCATTTGGCCGTGCCAGTAATCTGATCCATGTCTCAAGTCTCTACTCCATGGTTAACTATTTAATCAATAAATAGCCTCGACCTCTGCTATTACTCGCTACGTCACTTGACATGCAAGTATCGGTAAATTCTTTCCAATTGCTTCGAGAAGCAATGTAGCGCGATATTCAAATATCTCAACTTTCAAAAGCGGCTGTAGCCTTTCCCTTGATATCTAGGTGTCTGAATCTTGGAATACCCATTCCTAGAGTTGGGCACAGTATGTCCCCTCTTCTGCCAGGTACCGTCGAATGCAGCACTTAAATTTTGATTCCCATCATTTTCACTAACTGCCTCCTCAACTGCTTCCTTTGCATTCCAAGGCGATATCTTCAACTACAGAACCAATACCAGTTAAGTACTTGCCGAACTTACTAGGAGGTGGGGGCAGATTCAGGACACTGCAGAGATTGATACCAGCTGACTTTCCCATTCCAACTGATCGTAAGCCATACACCAGTGTAACATTAATTGCACGAACTCTGGTTGTTTCTTTCTGCCCTATTGCATTCTCAATTTCTACACAGGAAGATGAGAAAAATTCCACAACCTGGGAACAGTTGCCACAGGTCAACATAATTTGAACTGCAAGACCTATATGATTCTTTATAGAAATACTAAGGCCACCCTCTTTGCACTGTTTACAAACAACACTGTTCGCAAAAATGTCACCCAATATCTTCATGCCAAATATTTCGTTCATATCAACTTTTGAATTTTCTAGAAATGTTTCATACTCTTCGTCCGATGACTTCAGTTTCTTTCCAGAAGAACTGACATGAGAACTCACTTAACATGACTAATTGCCTGGCGATCCGCTGTTGAGGTTATGAATTTTTTGGGCACTCTTAGGTTTCCCAACACGTCTCCTCTTCTGAAAAACCTTCAGAGTACTTCTAGGCATGATGTCCACTAACGTACACATAAGATAAAACGAAACCTACTCTGAATTTCAACGGTATTATATCACAATCAAGCCAGACACAAATTGGGGCGAGAATTCAACAGTTCCATGGAAATCACTTCGAAGATGGAACTAAACAACTGAAAAACAAACAAATGACGATCTAAAGAGCATAGCTTACCACCGCAGCCAACTTCAACAAAGAGAAATATGTTCAAGGGTGACTAGATGGAGATTTTTTTGCTACCAAGCCATAGCCACTCCATTGTCATCTATCATTGTTTTTCAGAATCTAGTGCCCTTAGGAATGAGATATTACAAAGTTATAGGTACATATCGGAAATTTCGGACCTACACACTCCCCTTAAACTGTGGGATAGACTAAGCAGGGTCATTTCTTGCAAAAACTGGTTCTCTCAGGTCAAAGACAAGGGATAAATGTTACGTAGCACTATTTGTGTGCCTAGCTACCAACGCTGTACATCTCGAAGTTGTTAGCAGCCTTACGACACGAGATTCCATGGCAGCATTGAGTAGATTTATATCACGTCGTGGACGTTGCCAAACTATCTACAGAGATCATGGCACTAACTTTATGGGAGCCAAGAAGGAACTTCAAGAACTTCTCGACTCAGAAGAAACGAGAACTAAGGTACAGAATTTCACCAACAGAGAAGGCATCGAGTGGACCTTCATACCTCCAAAGTAGTGGGTTTTGACTGGTTCTGTGACCTCCTCCTCCTCACAAGATGGCGGCGGCGCAATATCTCGCGAACCCATGGTTGGATTTTAACAAATGAGGTGTCTTTGAACTCAGACAGACACCCCCTTTCCATTGGATCACATATTTCCAACCCCAAAATAAAACCTACCCCTACTAGGGGGTGAAAGAGTAATTTTTGGTAAACATTGCTTTCCAAGTGCAACATGCATGCATTTTAATGCTATGATTAAATTAAACGTTGTTCCACATGAAACGCATACATACAACTGGATGCTACTATGATTTAACATTTTTGTTTTTTGCTTTTACGCATGCCCACTCATGGCTTTTGTAAGAGGGCGGGCTTTTAAAAGATGGCGGCTTTAGTGTAACCTACCCTAACCCATTTCATGAGGGGTGATCAAAAAGTATTCCAAGTGGCGCTTGTTGATAGGCAAACCAATAATCAAAGAGGGGCATGTCAGGCCTTGAGGTGATAGCCCCTTTTGATTGATCCCTGTTGATTTGTCCCTTTGGACTAGCCCCTGTTGACTAGCCGCTTTGGACGAGTCCTTTTAGAAGGGAGTCATTTTGACGGATCCTTTTGGACTGGCCCATGAATTTATCCAAATTATGTCAAAGGGTCTAACTACATTTGTGTGTAAAGCAGTGTGTTGAACTGACGTTGATCGCCAGCCCTCACTACTACAATCTGATAACGATATGAAAGGAAAGTGACGAAAAACATGTCAACACGTGTGAGATGACATTATTACTGGCCCCCTTGTGAAAACCACATGTAAGCTAACAAGTCTCATTCTGTTTTGGTTCGTACGTGAGAAAATGCAAGTTCATGTGTAATATGACCTAACACACAGGTGTTCACCTTGAACGTTAGCTGTGCACGTGCACAATAAGAGCTAATAATAACATCTTGTTTTGACTGTGGTGGGAGGTGAAGTGGAGGAGAGGGGAAGAGTCGGTGTAAGAGAGAACACAGGTGAAGAGAGAAAGAAATACGTATTGCTCATAATACATGTGGAGCTGAGGACTGTACACAGGGTTGTAAGTTAAGTACAACATGAGTGAATAAATAACTAAATAAATACAAAGTGCACAGTTTCGTACAACATGTAACTTATTAATCCAAGAATTAAAGGCTAAGCTAAATCCCAACCATTTTACATATATTTTATTTCCTTTTTGTTTCAACACTTTTTCCACAAGGTAATGTTTTGGAAACGCTGTCCTTTGGAGTTCTTGGAGATAAAATCTACCTTTTATGGGTTGATGGTTGAGGTCCTCGAGTAAATAGGTGACTGGACTGTTTAGGTTGACTTGACGAATTCGAAATAGTTCAGTCCCCCAATTTGGTGTCTAGCCCTTGTCGAAGACGGACTTGAATTTGCTCACACGAACAAAATCCCCAATTTTCAGTCGTTAACGTTTAGGGTCTGCTGTTTTTATGGGGTTAAACAGTTTATCCAGTCGCTGAATATTTTTGATCACGAGGCGTGGCTTGGTCCCAATGGTTCTATATCTGGTGTCATTGTAACGTCACACTAGCTCAGGTAACATGTCCAACCAGCGACAAGTGCCCTGAGCGGTAAACTCTTTCCACATATGGGTTTTCAATGTTCGGTTAAACCGCTCGACCACGCTGGCTTTGAGATTGCTGTACGTGGTGTAATGGTGAATATCCAAAGATTTGAGAAAACTGGAGAAATCCTTGTTGAAAAATTCTTTTCCCTAGTGAAAGGTTTGGTCATCATCATGGTAAAACAAAGGTATATGGTGAGAAATACTAAAAAGACTAAAAATAAGACCCTGTCATTGGCAAAGCATGGGCTTAAGGTATTCGTGGACAAGCCCTTTCGAAAGAAAAAAATAAAAAATAATGTATTGACCATAAGGAAAGCCCTTCGAGCAGCACAGATATATGTTATTCCAAAACGTCGGCGACCGGGTTCAAAACAAGGGCGAGTGATTTCCGTCCCCAAACGAGCGGGATTTTTACCTGCTTTATTTGCTGGTCTGGCTGCTCTGGGTTCACTTTTGGGTGGTGCCAGTGCGATGGCGAAAACCATTAAAGCCGCGCAGCAGGGCAAGCAAAAACTAAAAGAAAATCAGTGACACAATGAAATGATGGAAGCCATTGCTATAGGGGCTAGAAATGCCAATTTAAAGCCAGCCTTTTATCAACAAGTATTTGGGATTTCATCATTTCAAAATAACAAATAAAAAATTAACCTCAGCCATAACAAGACATGCCTTGACGCATGAACAAGTGAAAAGCTATGATAAACAACTAAAGCTTTCTCTTTTTCGAGGTGTGTTTATGCGAAACCAATTACAGTACCCCCCACGACCCTGGAAACAGGAATGTGCTGTTGTCAATTTGGATGATCACCGAGGACCAGGAACGCATTATGTAGCTTATGTCAAAGAGGAATCCACTGTATGGTACTTTGACAGTTTTGGGAAATGCCCCCCCCCCCCCTGCCCATGGAACTAGTGACCTATTTTGGAAACAGGATCAAGATATATTATAATGTGAAACGTGAGCAAACGTTTAACAGCCAACAGTGTGGACGTTTGTGTTTAATTTTTTTATATAAGACGCAGCATAAGCAAAAACGTTCACAGTATCTCGGCAGAAAGTAAAACGTTTACACTGCATGGACGTGGACCCGAAGTCAGCCTAGATTTTTACCCGCCTATCGAATTGAGTGAAAGACCTTATGGTTTGGTACAATCGAATATACAACATACGTGAAAATGTGAACAACAAGTTTTACCATGATGATTGTGTGCTCATACTGAACTCTGGTGGATATACGATAGACGATATTTATGAACACATTTATGTGGTGTTGATCAATGAATATGGTTTAAAGTCATTTCTCGATGGAACGCGCATGTTTGAACTTGTAGGAAATACCAACACTCATCGTTGCAGTATTTTTTCTACATTCAAAATTGACTTTAAAATACGCCCCGATTCCATTGGTCCATTACTAGGATCTAAAACACGCGTGTTGGAGCCCAACAAAAAACATGAATCAGACCATGAAGTGAAATTCATTGAGGACCATCACGTGTCGGTGACGTGTAATATTGTAAGCCAAGTGTACACCAATCAAGAACCATCGCATTCGCTTTATGACTATTGTAACATCGCCCAATGGCTATATTATTCGTGAAAACCCTCCAGTAGTGCTTTTTCATTCTGTGGCTGTCGATGGTATTAGTAATATAACATTAAGACTGATCAATAGAGATCAACAACTCATTGATCTAGATTCTACCACACCAGTGACTTACAAGTTGGTGCTAAAGCCACTATGAAGTTTGTATATAATGCAACAACACCGTCTAGGAATGGTGTTAGTTGTTTGCCACGCGAATACACGTTAACATATAAGGATAAGCAGATTTTACAGCATTTGGGTTACCACGTCAACCTGCATGGTGAATTCTATCCTAGAGGTAGCGAACCACATCGAGGAGCAACCAGGGGTGGTAAGAATTGATCTCCATTCCTATCAAGCTCAAACACCTGGACTCAATAACAATGATGAAATTCAATTTGTTATCAACAACCAAGATATTTACACCCTACCGCATGAAAGTGTTATTCAGATTGAAGGTCGGCTCACGAAAGCCGATGGCTCTACACCTACTAAATCCAAGTTGGCCAACCATGCTTTTGCCTTTCTGTTTTCTGAGGTGCGGTATGTAATTAACGATATCATAGTGGATAGCACTCTAAATGTGGGTATTCCAGTGTCATGAAACTATACCCCTCTTATAGTGAGGAAGAAGGTAAAACACTTTGCATGGCGGGTCGGTGTCCTGACTCGACCAATGACTGGATGGTACACACCGATGGCACCTTTACTGGATATTTACCTCTTAAACTGATTTTAGGTTTTGCCGAAGATCACCAACGCATTGTGGTCAACGCAAGGCAAGTGCTTTATCTGGTGAGAGGCAGGAGTGATAATAATGCACTCAAGGGAGCCGACAATGCCCCCATAGATTCAAAAATTCAACTACAACGCATGCTATGGAAAGTGCCCCATGTGACCCTCGACGATAGCAAAAAACTGGAGATACTCAAAATAGTAAAGAGAGATATACCTCTACCCATGGAATTTAGAAGCTGGGCACTCCATGAGCACCCGCTATTGCCCACCACCAACACACACAGTTGGTCTGTAAAAACAGCCCCCTATACGGAGAGACTTCTCTACATGATCGTGGGTTTTCAAACGAATCGCAAGTATCAACAAACCAAAGATGCCACACAATTTGATCACCTACAATTAAGAAATGCACGTCTTTTCCTCAACGGTGCTGTGTTTCCCTATGACTGGGTTTGGATTTTTCAAAAAATTGGTTTGGTCCTCTGTACGACTTGTTTTCTAAATTTAGATGGTCGTATTATCAAAAAGAGAACAGCCCCATGCTGCTACCCCAAGCTTTTAAGACAAGGGTGCCACTGATTATCTTTGACTGTTCCTACTTGGAAGAGTCTGTCAAGCCATCCAATATTGACATTCGACTAGATTATGAAACGCATGATAATGTTCCAGCCAATACGACGGCCTACTGTTTGATCATTCATCACAAACAAGTCAACTATTATCCACTGTCCAACCAAGTGACAAGTGTATAAATAACAGGTCAACCTACATCAAACTGCTCAGTCATGCCTTGCTTTAGAGCATAAAGAGAGGTCACATCCATGAATTTAATCTCTGAGGAACAACGTTTCAAGACTTGAGCGACGTGGCCTGTACCTTTCATAAACCCTCAAGCCTTGGCGGCCGCTGGATTCTATTATTTAAAAACAAGAGATGAAGTGAAATGTGCCTTTTGCCCCATCATCATAGACCAATGGGAAGAAAGTGATGAACGTCTATTTAGAAACATTGGGACATCATCGGTGCTATGGACGTTACAAACACAAAAGACTGTAGTGTTGTACAGTGGCGGTTCTAGAAGCTTAAATCTGGGGGGGGGGGGCAGACATTTTCCCGAATCGATCTCATTAGTCTACTTTGTCCTCATTTTTGCAAAATGAGAAAAGTAGGCTAAAAACTATCATTGGTAAAAAAATAGCATATTTCACTGTCACATAAATGTATTCTTCTGTTTCTATTCTGGGCAAACTGGTTCACTATATCAGAAGGGTCGTGAAGTAATTTTCCACTTCATTATCTTTCAATTGAAAGAATTGCGAGATTGGAAAGCCTCTTTGTTGCCATTGTTGCTCTTAAATAGGATTTTATTCGTTTCACGACAGAGAAACTGCGCTCAGCAGAAGCAGGTGACACAGGAAGAGTCAGCATCAACTTGAAAAATAATAGTAGCTATGGAAAAGCAACATCCATTTTCAGAAGTTCAGAAAAAAAGAATGAGGAAGTGTTTGGATATTTGCCTCTAAATACAATCTTAGCTAAACTGATTTCAGTCTGTAGCACCTTACGGTCTGTGAGGATTAGATTATACTTTTCACAGAACGTGAGAATATATATATATATATATATATATATATTCAAAATTTAAAAAGTTTTCACTTCTTGGGTTACAGGCATCTATTGCATTGCACACAAAATCATTTTCAGTAAATCTACGCAGTAACTCTTCTACCATGTTGTCTAATATTTCAAAAAGATTTCTTTTACATGTCTCTGATAATGTGACATTTTCCTCTTCTTTCTCCGCAGAGACTGGCATTAATAAAATGTAGTCTGAAAAGTTCTTTGGAATACTTGAGACTCTAGATTGCTTATAAACTTTCACGCCTAACGACTGAACAGAGTCACATGTAACCGCCCATAGTTCCTTAAAATAATAATCATTTCGTTTTTCTTGCAACGATTTTACAAGACCATAGATCAATCTATGTGCCCCTCCGAAGTCCACATGTTTTTGTTGTAAGAACATAGAGGCTCCATTGGCAAGCTCGAGAATATCAGAAAAGATTTGTAACACAAACATCACCTTCACTTTACAAAGCTGTTTCAACAATCCTTTTGCTTCTGCTGCCTCTTTCTTGTTAACTGACTTTGAAAAATACATTACTCCTCTATATTTACATACCCATAACGTGTCACTTTGAAGAGGTATCTCTAAAACACGTTCTCCTGGATGAAGATCACTCTGTATCTCAACAAACTTTTGGTGTCTTACAGTAGATACAGACTGAAAAGCAAAAATTGCTTCCAGTAAACCAAAAGTGTCCCCTACCACGTCTACAAACTGACTTTGAAACGTCCACCAAAACTAAATTTTAGCGATGTGCATAACAATTCACGTACACACACGGGTTATTGACCTTCTGTCGCAATAAACGCTGCACACCGTTTATCTTCCCTGACAGAACCGCGGCTCCATCATATGCTTGTCCAATGCACTTACATGGATCGAAATCCACTGAAACAAGGTACTCTAAAGCTGAATTAGCTATACTTTCAGCATTCAGTTGAGACAAATGTATAAAACCAATGAAACGCTCCTCTATAGAATTTTGTCCTATATATCTGACACATACGGACATCTGTTCCACTTTACTAACAACTCTAACTTCATCCAGGATTAAGGAAACATAACCATTGTTATATTTTTTCGTCTCTCCTCCAATATGTTCAACTATTATATTAGCTGAGATATCAAGAAATTCATTTTGAGAATCTTTAGATGAGTAAGTTGCATTCTTTGATAGACTGTTTACTTGTGCATTCACTTTCTAGTTTAATTACATTTAAAATTTCATCAAAATTCCCTTTATTATTAACACTGTCATCATCCGAAACTGTTTGGCGATGACCTCTAAGCCCAATGTCTTGCCGAGCACAAAGTAATGCGACTCGGGCCATTGTTGCCACAGCTGAGCGGTTACGCAATATAACCAGAGGTTTCTCGCTTAGCTTCGAAATCACTGTGCTGCTATGTTCACTTACCAGAAAACTGTTTCACTTTACTATTGAAGATTTATAACATTCACTATCAGCATGCTTTGCACGGTTTTCTCATATTCTTTTCCAATTGCAAAATCCAGTTTTACTGAAAACATGTTCAGCATTGCTTGAATCAGATTGAACGAAATGACGACACAGAAAACAGCATCTTTGTTCTCAGAGTATTCAATAAATGTATACCTATCAAACCATTTACTGTTAAAACTTCTGTTCTTATTGTATAGTAACGTTTGTTTATAAACTGATTTACGGGGTTGGCATGGACCATCATAGATCGATGCACTGATATAAAATGGCACTGGTTCGTCTATATTAGAAACAGTTGCACTCACATTTTTGTCACAGAGTTGGGGAGATATCGACGCACTTGTATCGCATGGAGGTTTCTCTACATTGGGAACTTCTGAACTTGCATGTCATAAAGTTGGGAAAAGAGTTTAATACTCTTGGTGTATGCACTACGCATTTTACAAATATTATATTTATACACGATTTCAATTGTGTGTTCAAATTACATATAATAAAATAAATAAATTTTGAAATTGCAAGAAAAATTAACTTAATTAAATGCATTAGTTTGTTTTATATCAGATAAATTATATCTGTAAATTATCAATTTATTTAGTAACCAAGGAATTTTAAAATAATTATTTTACTAAAACTGGGGGGCCCGGGCCCCCCGACCCAGGGCTAGAACCGCCTCTGTTGTTGTAGGAGTTGGTATCGTCCCTATCCCAAAATGACTAAAGCTTGTAAGACGTGTTATGATAATAAAATGATGTAATAAAAGAAATATTTTGTGGTTGTTAATATTATTTCTCATGTCCCATGTCCTTCCCTAACCTCAATAGTGACTAGTCAGTGATTTTTTTATTTTCTTACTAGAATGGAATGTAAGTAAATGTCATGGGTACACCTTAGTGGTCAGTTGGACTTAGTCCAGACAAGAGTGAAAATGTTGCGCACACTGATTGTGGATTGTCAAGGGTTTAAAATTGGAGATAACAAATTTATATTTAAAGAAGTGACCATCATTGATTGTTCCACTTTTTGGATATCACAAGCTACCCATTTAGTGTTTAAATCACCCTATGCGTTTGATTTGTTGTGTGAAAAAGACCGTAAACAAACACAGTGGATTGAAACTCATATGCAACTAGAGTGGAATCAAGGAATCATTTCATATAAGCACCTGGACATGGTCATGAAAACCCACTTGTCCTCTGCCCATGTGGTATTTGTGAAAGGTAGTGAAAAACGTCAAAGGCTACAACCATTTTTAGCGTCTTACTGTCAATGTATCGATTTAATGGACTTGGGCTGTCCCTCGCTGCAAACAATCATGGACCGCTGCCCCTGTGACAATATAACCCATAAAGCCAGGGCACAGGTGTGGCAATTGTTTCATTGGCTAACCACCAATGCTTGCTGGGATTTGTTAAATAAAATTAAAACTCTAGGTTTACCTGTGAATGACACCAGTGAGATTTCTACAAGCGGCGTGTAAACATCAACGTGATACCATGGAGAAAGAGGATGCTATCGATAAAGCCATTGGCAAATTCTTTGTGTGTAAAAAGAAACTAGACAGTTTTACCAAAGAAGAATTATTGGCTCTTCCAAAATCGTTCGTTTATTATTTGGCAGCAAATCCAGTGAAAGGAATCTGGCAACATGTACCAAAATCATGGACTCAAGACCCTGTGTTAAGTGAATTGCAACCATGTATGGATTGTGATCACCATAAGCAAGTGGCTATGGCAAAAATACCATCTATGCGACAGTGCGCCACTTGCCAGCTGGTCAAACTGTATCACGGTCATAAAAGTCCGCGTAAAGACTTTGTTTCTTCATTCCACGGGTGTGACGGAGAAAAAAAGCAGCAACAACAAACATCATCCACAGAGGAGGAGGAGGAAGATCAAACCTTTTTACAATCGATGGAAAAGGATATGCCAGACCTGTACTGGCAATGGCGTCATTGACAAAGTAATTCAATACTTGACTTTCGAAATCTACCTACCTGGTTATTATTTGTGTGGTCCTGGAACTTGTCTTGAAGAACCTTTGCAGCGTGGTGATATACCTATTAATCCTTTGGATCAAGCATGTAAAGAGCATGACCTTTCTTATCACCACAGTCATCCTGCATTAAGACGTGTAGCGAATAAAGTATCGTTGAAAAGCTAAACAACGTTCGACATCCTGTGATGTCTCAGTGGGAGAGAGGTTGGCAGCCCTCATTGTGATCAGTGCTATAAAAGGAAAATTAATGATGAGTGGACATGAACATTGAAAAGGATTGAGGAATTGGTATTTCTTTGTATTCTATTTTGTAAAGACCTATTTGTTGCGAAATAAAAACAAGGTTTACAAGATCACAATGTCTTTTAATTTTAAAAATGGTGATAGCCATTTTTTCATTTTATTTTTTTTTCACATATGAATATTTACAATTTCCACTTTACATTTTTTTACATTCCCCTTGTTTAGTTCACACATTCTATACATTTTTTTTGTTGTGAAATAAAAATAAGGTTCACCAGATCACTATATCTTGTAATTTTAAAAATGGTGATAGCCATTTCTTCATTTTCATTTTTTCACACATAAATATTTACAATTCGCACTTTATATTTTTTTACATTCCCCTTGTTTAGTCTTAAAGCAAGTCTAAACTTGTAAAACATGTCTCGTGATAGAAACCAGCGGCCTCCAGTTAAGTGAGTTAAGTGCAACGTCATAGCCAGTCTTAAAGCAAGTCTAAACTTGTAGAACATGTCACGTGATAGAAACCAACGGCCGCCAGTTAAGTGAGCTAAGTGTGACGTCATAGCCAGTCTTAAAACAAGTCTAAACTTGTAGAACATATCATGTGACAAGGTTAAGTTAGGTAAAGTTAGGTTATGTTTGGTGAACTGATGTTAAGCCTTTAAATATTCCCTCTGTCACTGACACCTAGCAACGAACATTCGAACTTAATAGAGGGGTAATCAAAATCTAACCTACAAATTTAGCTTTACACACCATGGTCAAGTAGTTCAAACTTCCACTACCAAATATACCATTGTCACTGACATTTAGTGGTGAACATTGGAAAATATCGCTCTAGCTGTTTAAAAGTTATTAGAGGGGGTACTTACCTTTAATAATTTATCAACTGCTGTCACTGACTGAACAGATTGTAGGAATCTGTTAACCTACAGGTACCCAATTATCTGTAAACAAATAAATCAATCAATAAATAAATACATTCCAATCAATAACTTCAACCTCAATTAGTAATAAAAGACTACAATCCATTAATAATAAGTACTTACCTTGCAAAATAATTTAATTATTTTCTACCAAAAGGCATTTTACAACTCTTGAGCAGTAATAGAGCAATGTTCACTCAAAGCGAGTAATAAAGACTGACAGTAGGGAAATATATGACACCTCTCTTATATAAACTCTCATCGCTCGTGTCAGCAGTTTTTTGCAGATCATTGCAATTCCTTTCCCAGTACAGCTGAGAGTCCAAAGTGCAAAAGGAACACCTGTGTAATATACAATGACTGCTGACTTTGCATTATCCATTGTCAAGATGAACACCTGCGGTTTTAAATTACTGCAGCGTCAGTCATAGCAACAGAACTGTATGCTCTCTACCATGTCAGCAACATGACTCCGGAAGGAACACCTGTGTAATATCCAATGACTGCTAACTTTACATGATCATCACCCATTGTCTTGATGAACACCTGCAATTTAAAATTACTGCAGCGTTAGTCATAGCAACAGAACTGTGCGCTCTCTGCCATGTCAGCAACATGACACCGAAAGGAACAAGACGTCTTACTGCACGTACAATCTCTTCAGTTTTATCATCTTAAGAACATGTATTATTTTCTTTCAACTACAAATGACTCGTTAGAAAACATCCATCCACCAAGTTTCGCACTTAAGTCCCTTGACCTGTCCTCAAATTGCATGTGCCTCGTGCACTAGGGTGTGTGCATTAGCCCTAACGCTACGTACGAACCAAACAGAATGTGACTTGTTAGCTCTTATCGTGCACGTGCACAGGTGAACACCTGTGTGTTAGGTCATATTACACATGAACTTGCATTTTCTCACGTACGAACCAAAACAGAATGTGACTTGTTAGCTTACATGTGGTTTTCACAAGGGGGCCAGTAATAATGTCATCTCACACGTGTTGACATGTATTTTGTCACTTTCCTTTCATATCGCTATCAGATTGTAGCAGTGAGGGCTGGCGAACAACGTCAGTTCAACACACTGCTTTACACACAAATGTAGTTAGACCCTTTGACATAATTTGGATAAATTCATGGGCCAGTCCAAAGGGACCCGTCAACATGGACCCGTCAAAAAGAACTTGTCAAAAAGGATCCGTCAAAATGACTCGTCCAAATGGGCTAGTCCAAAGGGACAAATCAACAGGGATCAATCAAAAGGGGCTATCACCTCAAGGCCTGACATGCTCCTCTTTGATTATTGGTTTGCCTATCGACAAGCGCCACTTGGAATACTTTTTGATCACCCCTCATGGAATGGGTTAGGTTACACTACAGCCGCCATCTTTAAAAAGCCCGCCCTCTTACAAAAGCCATGAGTGGGCATGCGTAAAAGCAAAAAACAAAAATGTTAAATCATAGTGGCATCCAGTTGTATGTATGCGTTTCATGTGGAACAACGTTTAATTTAATTATAGCATGAAAATGCATGCATGTTGCACTTGGAAAGCAATGTTTACTAAAACTTACTCTTTCACCCCCTAGTAGGGGTAGGTTTTCTTTTGGGGTGGAAATATGTGGTCCAATGGTAAGGGGGTGTCAGCCCGAGTTCAACGACACCTCATTTGTTAAAATCCAACCATGGGTTCGCGAGATATTGCGCCGCCGCCATCTTGTGAGGAGGGTGAGGAGGAGGAGGAGGTCACAGAACCGGCCAAAACCCACTACTCTCCAAGAGCACCACACTTTGGAGGCCTATGGGAAGCAGGTGTCAAATCTTTCAAGCATGACTTCAGACGTGTTATGGGTACGTTGTGTCCTACCTTTGAGGAATTAACTACTTTAACCTGTCAAATAGAAGCTTGTCTGAACTCCAGACCACTCTTTCCTCTCGCCTCCGATCCTAATGATATTGAAATTCTCACTCTTGGCCATTTCCTTATTGGCACTGCCTTATCCAGTTTACCTCATCCGGCTTAGATTTTTCTCCAGATGGGAGATTCTGCAGCAACAACTTCAGATATTTTGGTCCAGGTGGTCCAATGAGTATCTACACCACCTGCAGCAGTGGGCTAAATGGTCCAGTTCTTCCCCAAGTGTGACGCCTGGGACGCTTGTCATTGTGAAGGAAGATAACCTGCCCCCACCCCCCACCCCTCCCTCCCGCACTGGAAGGTTGTAGTGATCGAACAAGTTCATCCTGGAGACGACGGACTGGTCCGTGTTGCAACCATACGCACTGCCAAGGGATTGTTCAAACGACCGATTGTGTCCTCTGCCTGAAGCAAGGGCAGTGTAATTAATGTACCATAGCACTTCAGTTTTGTTTCTTTTTGTTTTCAGTGTTACATTGTATTGTGTACGTATACTTCTTGCTCAAACAGACATGTTGGACTATAGTGCAGTGATCGATTCAATGCAATTCATATTTTGTTGTGTGATTTGTAGTGATAAGAAAGTAAGTATTTCTTGGCGGCCGGTATGTTGAGTACAGCCGTCTCGATCACTCGACAGCCAGGTCGATCGCTCTGCAGTGCTCGACGGCAGACTAGAGAACTATGGTGTTTTTTGGCTTCCTTTTTTGTTGTATGTGTGTGTATAGTTCCATAATGACAGTAAATGTTCTTGAACCATACATATCTTCATTGTTATTTACAGTCCACTTATTTGTGCTCTCCTGTTTTGCTGGGGACCCTAATGCACGATTATATTCAACCTGAATCTTGTAAAACGGCCGAAGCGGTGGCATTGTTTTTTCCCTTTTTAACCGTTGACATTCTTGCAGGCCTTTGTGTTTATTTCTTAACACTTCGACAATATCAAGTACAGTAATTTCAATACTATTGTAACCGTACATTCCCACTATACCGGGGTTGTGATTGATTATACTCACAATGAGGGAGAGCAATTAAAAAGAAACATCTCTTCCATTTATTCCTTTTCATTTAACACTAAGCATCAATCACTAACACTTCACTTCTCGGGATCTTATCACGCAATCCGACCAAGTCAACAGATACTCACATGGCTTCCTACAATCTCCAAAGATAAAACGGACAGATATTCTAATACAAAATCTAGCAGTATGGACTTTAACAAGAATAGACATAGATATATATAAAAACAAAACAGCATCGTAAATGGAAATATAAAAAGAATATACAAAACATCTAACTTCATAGGCAAGGCCACCTGCCATGCCACACAGAGATGCAAACTGCCCTCCCAGCAAGCGCCATTTTCTTACCTAACAATAGAGCTGAGCCTTGCAATCAGAATGGTTGCACTATGAACATTGTCAGGTAGAAATGTTTTGTAATTTTGCAATTAATACCGTGCCCCTATGATGTCTGATAACATGTTATCAGGAGCGCAACAAGGTAGTATGCATTGACGTAACGTGAGCTATGTCATGCCAGGTAGCCTACCAGCTGGAAAGTAAAAGCGCGAAGCCTCAATCCATCAGACAGAATGATAAAATAAGGAATATGGAATGCTGAGGATCAAGAAGACTTCGTAATAAAGCCCTAGTGAAAAAAAACGACAAATTTTTATTGCAAGAGTAAAGAGAAAGAGAATTGTGAAATTTGGACCAATCATTGGTTGGATAACGTAGGTCCTGAACCAGCATAAAAGCAGAGTTCTAATGCTCTCAGTTACACAATACAGCGATATAAAACAGAGTACAGCAATGATGATTTTCGTAAGTATTAGATAGCTAGAAATTAATATGGAGTTTTTTTTATTGAGAAAATGTTATTTTACTAAGAATCGGGGCTTTGAACTCTACATTTATTTATGAACCATTTCTATGTACTGCACCATCACGAGCCACGGCTCAGGTGCTTAAATAAATCTCTACTTAGTATAAAACAAAGTCCCCGATTCTTGGATGTTACGGGTAAACTCGAGAATCACTGGATGGATTTTGATGAGGTTTTA
The DNA here is from genome assembly GCA_946902985.2 of Meconema thalassinum. Classification (NCBI taxonomy): domain Eukaryota; kingdom Metazoa; phylum Arthropoda; class Insecta; order Orthoptera; family Tettigoniidae; genus Meconema; species Meconema thalassinum. Next base: position 1,756,271,905 of record OX336388.2, on the reverse strand, counting down.
ACCATTCTGTAAAGGATATCTCGAGGATGATTTCTGTAGAAAATAATTTATTTATGATCAAAGGAAGCCGAGCAGGAACGATTTCAGTGGAAAAATCGAAGAAAAAAAAAGACCTGGCGTCCGAGCGCTTTGTAAGCTTACTCTGGGTAAACCGTTAAAAATATCTAAATACTATGAGTGTAAGAATTGTTCAGCATGCCAAGTTCTAAAAAAAAGTCCACGAGAGCATATGTCTCTCTTCAATACATCGCCCACTATAAGTGTTTTAAGTTTTAATTTCTTCCAACCATGTCCATTCAACTACTGAGGCGACAGTTTACGAGCTAGCTAAGGGCGAGTCTATCATCCCTGTTACAGCGTAGCTAGCGGGCGAACCTATTGCCCCAGGTACAGCCAGCAGCAAACCGTTGAGCCGTGTTGAGTTAAGACTTCTGAGAAGGGTGGTTGTGTTTGGGGTTTCTCTGGAAGTGCAACTCGGGTTTTCTTCATTTCGTCTGTGAAACACAGTCAAGTTAAGATTGGAAGGAAGGGGGATTTGAGTTTCATTCACCTCGCCATTCCCTGGAAGTGCAACTCTCATTTCGCCTGTGAACTTTTCGTTCCGCAAAATTCACAGTCAATTTAAGATTGGACGGAAGGGGGATTATATTATATTAAATTATACTGATTGGCGTATAATCTCTACTTAGTATAAAACGAAGTCCCCGATTCCTGGACATCACTTGTAATCTCGAGAACCACTGAATGGATTTTGATGCGGTTTTCACCATTCTGTTAAGCAGGGGCTGTTCGAACTTGAACGTTTAGGGAGGGTGAGAATTTAAAAAATGCCGACTGGCTGTTTAACATTGCCGACTCGCTTAAAAACTGAGCAACGGGAGGGGAAAAGGGGGAGGGGGGGGTGGCGGCAAACGATACACAAGACAAATATACTTAATTAACGGCTCTCATTTAAAAGGTATTTTATTAGTTCCAGAAATTTGAATCGCAGGAAAAATTGATAAATGAACAAAATAAGTGTTGAAATATTACAAGAATAACAAATCTAGTTATTCTTTCTAATTCCCTAATCTACGATGTTTTAACACGGACCACTTCCCCACTATCTCCGTAATTTCAATGTCGTCGACCTTACCTTTCATTAAAAACATCATGAGGGAGTCTATGCAGTCGTCACCCATCGATGTCCGCAAATGATTGAAAATGAGCTTCAACTTGATGAAGGACCGTTCAGAATAAGCAGAAGACACTGGGAATGTTAAAATCAGTCGAACTACTTGATAACCACACGGGATAATGCTCTTTAATTTAACAGCAACTTTTGCGATTTCTTTCTGTTTACTGGCATCAAGCATGATTTCAAGCTCAGCCAGCACAAGCTCTTCATCTTGAAGGATGATTTTCGGGTATGATTGCTTTATAGATCGAACGCGCTCGATGGTACAGTTTTTTTCTGTCAGCATGTGGAATATATCTAGCAAAGAAATTAGTTTTGCGAGAGTGTCTAGCACGATTGTAGTAAATACATCCCCAAGTATTCGGAACTCCTTTCTGTAGAATAAAGAAATAAATTTCTGCTGTTGTTTCAGCGTGCGCGTCATACTTCTTTGCAAGTCGCCGGGTCCTGTGGTGCTTTAAGAAGTCTTCCTCCGCATTTACTTGCATACTTTTCGCAAATGACCATGCACTCTTTATTAAAATATTCATCTTGCCGTCGTCGTTGATATCTTCAAAAGGCTTCAAAGCGCTCTGAATCAGCTGCTTCGCGTCTACTACATTCAGCTCCTCCGCTTCTAAAAGCTCGGTTACGTTCTTAATTTTAAACATGATGTTTTTGGTAAAGTACATGCCCGATGATGCAGATAAAATCAAAGTCTAGAAGCTTTTTGTGCAAGCCTGACGCAAAAGTTCGGGTTTTACTGTCAGATTCAGAATCGAATGAGGTTTTCATTGTTTCCAATGCTGTGACTATCTCTTCATAAGACGTAGAAACAGCTCTCACCGATTCGGCGCGCGCAGTCCACCTTGATTTTGATAAATTCTTAAGTTGAAGTGAATTTTCAATTTTATCCAGCTCTATCTGCAAGCTTATCGTTTCGTGCTACCAGTACCCGAAAAAACCGCACAATGCTTCAACAGTGTCAAAAAACTCTCGGACAAGCGCGCTAGCATTGATACAAGCTGTCTTTACGAAAATGTTTAACCTGTGACCTTGGCATGGGACGTACGGAATATCTATTTTGCACTTCTCTGATAACTTTTTTGAGTGTCGTTGTATATGCCAGACATGTTACTAGCAAAGTCGTACGATTGAAACGCTAGTTTATTGAGTGGAAGTAAAAGTTCTTCTGAATATAAATGAAAAAAATATTTGCAGTCAACTCCTCTCCAGTGTTTTTTATGTTTGTTGAAACAGCGTCTATTTTTAAAAGAAGCTCCACAGGAACGAGCTCTTCATCTTTTTCGACTACGTATGGGATATTCAACGCGAGGCGGTCTTTATGTGACATATCAGGAGTAGACTAGTATCTGCTATAACGGAGAACATACCAGCGTTCTTGATCTCTTCTGCAATTATTTCACGTGTTCTCTCCAAATAGATGGATGAATTCATTTTGAGAGTCCTTGCTCATATACGTAACGTTCTGCTTCCGCGTATTCACTTCTTCCAACCACCTATTCATGACCGGACTATGCCGTGAAAGTAACTTTACAATTTGCTTGAAGTTTCCATTATCTTGAATGATTCCATCCTCGTGACCTCGGAAAGCCAAACCTTGCCGACAAAGGGTTCTTGCTGAGTCAATAAATATCTGGATAATTTTTTTGTGGAACTCCTTTTCTCGTTCTTCCTCAATTCTGATCGTCCGTAAAAGTTTATCAAGGAGAACGTCTTCGTCGCATTTTCCATTGACAAAGTGGCACAAGTCTGCTATCAGACTTCAAACACCACAATGTCTGCTATCACTGCTTGATGAGTTTCTGAAGTGAAGTGTTCTTGTAATTTGCTCTTTTTCTTCTTTCCGCGACTTTTCAATTTGTGCCACTGTACTCGAGCGTGCGATCATTCTTCACTTTTTTCTTGTTAACACCATTAAACATAAACATGGATGAAAATACGCATATATTTATGTACATGTATTGTATTATTATTACAAAATGCTCCATGTCGGCGAAAACTCACGTCCCACTGCCACTGTATTTGCACCTGGTTATCACTGTAAAAGTTGCTGGTTCAGGAACGACTGCTATCTCTCATTCTCGGTGACCACTGCACTGACCTTAGTGAGCACCCCAACCCTTGGGACCATAAACCTGTCAATTTTGTCACAATAGCGCGGATATCTGAGGACGCGCCGAGACAAGCGGTAGCAGGTCATAAGTTATGATTCATAACATTAATCCGACAACATCTCAATGAGTTGGCTTGACCTGAAGTTATCAATGCGCTCACCAACACCTTTTGTCTAGCCACATGGCACAGATGCTGGGCTCGCTTCGCTGTGAAGTTGAGTCGCTCTGCATAATGAACGCGGGATGTTCCATCCACCCAGGAACGTGCCGATGAGTTCATCCCTTGTCCTTGGTCCCACATTGATCATCTGTCATTCTTTCTTCAGTTTCCATACAAAGAAACGAAATGGCAAGTGGCAGCCGGTGCACCGAGGACTGGAGGTGAAACATTTAAAATGGTTATTTTGCCGACTCTTCCCCGTGCCACACTGGGCTATTGCCCGGCTGTACGAAATTATTGCAGCGTCCGTTTGTGCCGACTGTCGGTAAAAATGCAGACTATCAGTATAATATTTTTAAAAATTTAAATCGGACCAAATCGTATATGGCCATGCCCCGTTTTGCTTTTTTAAATGCTGTTTTGGGAAATGTTACGACTTCTTCAGGATTTGCCGACTGCCGACTGATGTCGTATTTGCCGACTGAGAAAATACCTGAGGGGGGTGAGACACACCCCCCCCCCAACCCCCCTGCTGTTAAGGATAGCTCGAGGAAGGTTTCTGAAGAAAATAATTTATTTATGATCAAAGGAAGTCAAGCACTAACGATTTCAGTGAAAAGGTCGAAAAAAAACCGGCGTCCGTCCGCTTTTTAAGCTTACGCTGGGCAAACCGTTAAAAATATCTTTATACTATGAGTGTAAGAATTGTTCAGCATGAAAAGTTCTACAAAAAAGCTCGGGAGAGCATATCTCTATCTTCAATACATCGCCTACTATACTTGTTTTTACGTTTTCATTTCTTCCAACAATATCCTTTCAGTTACTGAGGCGACAGTTTACGAGCTAGCTAGGGGCTAGTCTATCAACCCAGTTACAGATTAGCTAGCGGAAGAGCTTATTGCCCCAGATACAGCCAGCAGTAAACTGTCGAGTCGTGTTGAGTTAAAAACTATAGAGAAGAATGGTTGTGTTTGGAGTTTCCCTGGAAGTGCAACTCGGCTTTTCTTCATTTCACCTGTGTACTTTTCGTTCTGCAAAATTCACAGTCGAGTTAAGATTGGACGGAAGGGGGATGTGTGTATCAAGCACCTCGCCATTCTTAAATTACGTCTGACAAGAATTTGTTGCACATGCATCTCCATTATAATATAATTAATAGTCCAGTCATTGATTTTAACCCATCATGCCGAGACGTAAAACGGATATTGGCCGTTGTTCATTGATATTGAAAGAAAAAAGCGCTTATCACGTAATGCATTCATAACTGTTCCCGGGCGAAGCCGGGTCGGGTTGCTAGTAAATAAATAAATTAAAAAATGATTTATGGAAGTTCCAATTAAGTTAGATAGGACAACCATAGGGATCTTAATAGGATAAGATCTTTTCTTTCAGAACCGATTTTAGTAATTTGTTGAATTTGCCCTATGGTGTAGGGAGTGAAAATTGTTTTTCAATACTTTCATGAATAAAGATGAGTTGATTTTATTTTAATTGCTCTCTTTGTGTATTCTGTTTCTGTCCTTAATGTGGGATGTGAGAACATTGCGAATCGTAGTTACTCAGATACTTCAGCCCTGGACTCCCTGAGATTCGATTTTCATGCAGGCACTGTTTCCCATAATGTGAGGTGGCTTGCCACCAATCATTTGTAGTCTAATAACGTGCGTAATACGAAGCAGCATTAATACTGCCATAATACAAATAGTAAGCAATAACTGTTCTGATTGTCGTAAAAATGCATCAGACATGGCTTATTCATGTTTACAAGACTACAATAAACGCAGCCTACAACTCATGCTGTTTGTTTGTAACGGCATAATAGTTTGTAACAGTCGGGTCTCGGGTTAAGTAGGAATGCTACTCTGATTACTTCCGTTCGTCATAAACCTGTAACTGAGCTGTTAGCCTGTTCATCTAGCTTCGGTAGCATGCTGAACATATAGGCCCAACGGGTTCAAACCCGGCCGAAATCGTCGGATTTTTAAGAGCGATAAAAAACTCAGTATGCCTTCCTTCGGAGAGGAAGTAAAACCGGCAGGTCCATGTCAGATTTATGGCATGTAAAAGAACCTTCCACTAACTACAATATTGTGTGAAGCTAAATTTGTAGGTTAGATTTGATTAATGCTCTATGAAGTTCCAATGCTCTCTGACAGGTGCCGGTGGCGGTGGTATCTAGTAGCCAAATTCACACATAGGTGTCATTGATGGTAGCAAAAGTAGGAACTACTCGAAATTCATCGTCCGCAGTCCTTACATGAATCACAGATAACGCCCACTAATAAGGCCATCACAATATTAACTTTTTCTAAGGTTTATGTAAAAGCATTAAGGTATTGATTGGCGGAACCTGCTAATTTGAATAAACACAAATTATATTGTCAATACGGCCCAAAATGGAAAATTTTTCCAATTCACAATATTAACACCGGATATCAGACAGATTCTACACACAAATACACGGGGCTATGTGACCTTGTTGTCGCAGCCCCAAAACTGACGAACTAACCTACCTAGCTGAAAGTGTTTTTTTTTCCTTTCTACTTCTTGCAGACCTTTTCTATTTATTCCTTGACACCTTTCCCAATTTGCACAGTACAAAACACAACAAAATAATATACTGAGTGAAGCAGGTAGGCCTATTTAAGATTTTTAGAATACGCAGTATGCAGGAAGGCTTCTGCACTTCACGCCCAGCAGACTTCTCCCGGCACGCGGGCAATACCATGTGTACAAAGCAGGACGTAATAGCTGAAAATCCTCCTTAGGTATCCATAAAGTCTACTTCCATGAAGCTCACCCATTCAACACTCGAATGACAATTAACTGTGTTAGAATGCAAACAAGAACCATTTTATGCAATGGAAGGTATTCATAGTAAAATAATACAATAATAAGGGTATTTAACTTTTATTACATAACTTAATAATATTATTTACATCTCAGACAGTGTACAGCGATTTATAGAGATCAGAGATTTTATCTGTTCATCGGTGAGTTTAAGCTTAAATACCATTCAGAATGGTCTGATATTTTTTTTACAATGAGTTCTGTTCATTCATAGATATACTCATTCTTCTCTATTTTACGTTTGAAGGTCTGATCCTTAATACGAGGGTTGGAACTATAATGGTGGCAACACTACTGAGGAAGTGAAACTAAACTGATTGTCACTTCTACCACGTGCTGGTCTTTGTCCAACCTACCTTACAGTAAATGGACTCTCCCTTCCACTGCGGTGCAAAGAATTCAGCCTTGTGAGTCGCAAGTCGGTGGGTACGATGACGTTCAAACTCACTTGGAACACTAAGTTTATTAAGGAGGCACTTTCTTTGCTCTATTATCATGCTTGATGAAACATGGGCTGGATCAAATAAACCTCAACATAAGCGCCAATCCAGTGAGTGGCGACATCACAGGTCACCATGCAAAACAGTAGTTCATCAACCCCTACTAATCCCTCAGTATGGGGCCAGATGACCTCGTAGTTCAGCACCTTAAAACAACAATAACTATTCCCTCAGTATGTCTTCCTCCGGAGGGGGAAAAAAAAGCCGGCAGTCCCATGTCATAGATTTATGGCATGAAAAAGAACCTTCCACTAACTAACTTGTGAGAAGCCAAAATTTGTAGGTTAGTTTTGATTAATGCTCTTAAGTTCCAATGTTCGTCACCGGGCGCTGGATGCGATGGCATCTAGTAGTAGCCAAGTTCACAGCTAGGTGTCATGAATGGTAGCATTTGGTGGCGAAAGCAGGAATTACTTGAAATTATCGTCTGTAGTCCTTACATGAATTGATGATGATGATAATTGTTGTTTTAAGGGGCCTAACATCTAGGTTATCGGCCCCTATTACATGAATTGAAAACAGGTAACACACCCTAATACAGTCTTCACAACTAACACTGGTTATCAGACAGATTCTACACACACCCAAAGTACACGGGGCTACATGACCGCATTGTCGCAGTCCCTCACTATGGAACCAACCAAACAACCCCTACTAATACGAAAGTTATGGTGTTTCTTGTCTACGACTGACAGTGTCATCCTAACCTGAGACCAGCATTATGAAGAACGTGGCAACCCTTCCATTGTGTTACAAGATAATGCATGCGAACATGTGGCACACCCTGCAGCCGATTTGTAAGATCGCTGGGGTTGGGAACTACTTTTATATCATATTCACTAGACTTAGGCTCGGGTTTGTTTGCAGACTTTTCCAGAGATTCTGCAGGCAGTAGATCGCTCTATCAGACACATGAGAAGAACAGATGCTGCTGTTGCTGGTGACTACACAGTACTGTAGATGTTTCATGCAGTTCACTTTTTTCTTAGTAGTAAATTATAGTTGTCACTACTGAAGTTCCAACCTACGTATTTTGCTAAAGAGCATTCTAGTATCCTGAAAATGAATTCCCTTGTTAATATCATTAGTTTTGCATCAAAATTTACTTGACACAATCTGCTGCAAATACAGAATATTATGTTGACCTGCAAAGAAATATGTCATCTTTTTGCTAAGAAACCGTCTAGAACTTGAAACGGATTAAAAATAAGGCAAAAACTCGAGCCCGATTGCATTTTACAATACAGGGTCTTTATTTTTGCTTGGCAAGGACATTCTCGCTCACGCGCTCCGCCAGTGACAGCTCAGTTCCCGGCGACCGCGCGCGCGTTTGTACGACAGGATACGGCGCTTAGAATCAGTATCATGCATTTTTACTCATGCTTACAGTGCATGCTGAAAATATTCCCCATCCGCTGCCAAACATAACCGGCATCTTCTTATGAAGTTTCCGGTTACTCCGGTTAATTTAGCCTCAGTAAGGAAATAACGGATTTTTCGTCTATTTGTATTGTTTACTGAACCCGTACATTTGATTTATTGTCCGATTTATAGGAATGGGTCTCCCTAGAAATGTCATTCGAAACATTTGTCTTGTTCTAGCGCACGATATCCTGCACTTTCATACCTGCCAACTTTCAAAAATAGAAATCCAAAAGATCCCATTGCGCAAAAAATAACGCATACATGCGTCGCAAGGTCTTAAAAATAGCGAGAAAAGACTACATGGAAACAGATTACAAACTCTTGGTGATGTGAGAGTATCTAATTCATTGTGCCAGTTTCCAAAAATTCTGAAGAATATGCCTCCCTGAAAGACTGATGATATCGTTTCTTACTTGAATTCATCACGAAAACACTAAATCGCACAACAACAACAAAATCCCACAATGGCACGAATACCAGAACTACAGCATGCACCGCTTAAAACCAAGCTTTCCCACTTACAAACAGTCGAAGCATAAAGAGTAATATAAATGCAGCAATAATCTGCGAGAAGTGATTATCGATAGACAGTTCTATCGACTTTCAGCGTAATGTCAAACGCAAGGAATTAATGACAAAAGTGCAGCGATAATCTGCGAGATGGGCTTATCGATAAACTTTACAGGGTGCCTATTGTAAGGATGAAGTAAAAATTAGTTACTTTTTAGCAACCTTTTAGTTAATTTTAGTTACCTGTTAATTCAAGATACGTCTGCTTTCGGCAACCATAGACGCTCATCGCGCGGTGAAGGAAAACAACAACGAACTGTGTTTTAAGCAGTGATTCACTTATGGTGTCATAAAAATGTAGATAAAAATAAATAATGGATATTTAATATCAAATGAGTAGATTCAGCAAATATGCCGTCTTTTGTACAAGACGTTATGATTACCAAGAAGTTGCTCTGATCTTGGCCGTTTGGGGAGATTTCCCTTTGTCCCCGCGGTAGACCACGAAGAAATATATGCGACGTTAGGTGATCGTCACCGAATTATGTCTTCGCAGTCAGGTACGGAGAAATATCGAGACGTTACACGATCGGCGCTGGTCTCAGCCGTTTGACGCGATTCGTAGTTTTTTAGATAAAACACGGAGAAAAATCGCGATTACATAATCGGTGTCACTTTAGTCGTTCGACGAGATTTCTATTGTCCTTGAGGTCGGGCACGGAAAAATATGGTAAGTTATTATTACGCAATCGGCACCGCTTGCTGTCCATTTGACAAGAATCCAAAGTTGCACTCGTCATCGAATGCGGAGAAATATCGCGATGTAACGCAATCACTGCCGCTCTCGGTCGTTTTACGAGATTCACGTTGTCCTCGCGGTTGCACGATGAGAACGCGATATTATGCAATCGGCACCGCATCCGGCCGTTCAACGATTGTCTGCCTGTCTATCCGTCTTGACAGAAAGGCGGAGGCGACCTCGAGGTTGGGCATGGTTAAAATTCACGAGCAGTTATGGACATGTTGTATGATCGGCGCCGTGATTCCCGCAGTCCTCGAGGACACAAGTTCACGGCCGGGCACGGGTTTTATAATTTCACGCAACTGGCGTCGATCGTGGTCCGTTTGACGAGATTCCCGCAGGCAAGTCGTGCTGTCAGCCAGCCGTCTTGAGGATGTGACTTTGGAGGATGAACGTTCGAAGTAGGTATCGGTTATTATGAATTATTCAGAGAGGATTGCACGAATAATCCATTATTCAGAGAGGATTGCACGAATAATCCGACAAGAGGGGCACATTTTCTTTCGAATTCAAATTGTACACATTTTCGATACAACCGGTTAGATTATATATCCAATGGAACCATAGTTCGAAGGAAAAATAGACATATAACGGAGTTTCGAATTAACTACACTTTACGTCGCAAATTCACTAGACGGATAGATTTTTAAAATATAGTCTATGTATTTCGAAGCAGTTTTGCGATTATTTTTTGAAACGGTATCATTTCGCAAGATTGCAACAATAAATTATTTCGCGTTATTTCTGGACTTCAATTTGAGATATACACATTTAGATGCCAATATCAGAAATGAGAGGTTTCTGTTGAGTTTCGAAAGTTATCGCGAATAAACGTATCGCAAAAAGTCAGGTTTCCGATTAATACAGAAAAATATTTCACACAAAACTAAACTCTTCTTGATGCCGAAAATAAACGTTGAACCGATGTACCACTGAAGGTATCCTCAGTATGCATTTCCTTGAGGTCGTGCACGGGTTTTATAATTTCACGCAACTGGCGTCGAGATGGCGTCACAGTGAAAGTGTAGTGAAATAGCAGCTAGTGTAAATATTTCATAAAAGTGGTAAAATATTATAACATAGGTATAAAATCTATAAAATTACTTTCCTTAGGTCAAGTGAAATATGGAATATTGATAGTATTTAGAAAGTCTTATTGATAATTTAATAAAACTAAACTAAGTTGTGGGAACGTGTATCCAAAGATTCGGTGACTTCTTCAATCACTGTTTGAACCAAGTAGAGCAGTGGTGCTTTTACGAGATTTCACCCGATTGGAAGATATACGTATTTCACATTCTTCTTTATTGGTAGGTAATTAGATTAACTCATTTAGGTAGTAATAATTAAAATAAATTGTGTAATTTGGTATAAACATCTAGGCTAACTTAGATCTCTAGTATGTCGTCAGTTAACAGTGTTAGTGTCTCGTCAAGTAGTGTAACCGTTACGGATTTATGCTCGTCTTGCAAAATAAAAGTAAAAAAATGCAAATAAAATAATCACAAGATCTCAGGTAAAATTGAGTGAGGAGAAAAGTGAAACCGATTATTGTAATGTAGGCCTACCGGTACCGTCATGCGAATGTCATAACCTGAGAAACGAACTGTCCTCAAAAGATGAAATTATAAAGCTGCTAAAGGAAGATATTGCTAAGTTACTGGAAGAGTTGAATAAATTAAAAGGAAACAGAGAGGAAAGCAAGGAAACTTGGTCGACAGTGGTTGCTGGTAGTGTAAGATTGAATAAGCTTAGGCCAGTACATATAACTGAAATTCCCGTCTCAAATTCATTTGGAGCGCTCGTCGAAGAAAATGATGACTTTCTTCAAGAAGAAAAGACGAAAGTGGTAAAGAGAAAATCCAGGAAGATGCGGATATTTGCGGATAGTCACGGGCGAGATGTAGCAGCAACCGTATTGGAGAGGAGCGGAGAAATGGAGGTCACTTCGACAGTAAAGCCAGGAGCACAAATTGCAGCGGTTATGAACGGAATGGTAGGAGAGTGTTGGGGAATGAAACAAGGACAATGTATTGATGTAACTTGCCGCTAGAGAGTGTTGTATTTGTAGTAGCTAATGGAATAAAATAGTGAATGTCACGGTATCGTTCTTCCTAACTTCACGCTATAATATCCCACACTTGGTGCCGAAAACTCCGATTTTAAGTGCTAGTGAGCATTACGTTATAGTGGTGAATAGTTTAAGCCAGCAGTCTACACTACGGACTAGCTTCACACACGAGGAAGAACCAGGCCCGACGAGAGGGGAGGTGGCAGGCAGGGCTGGTGCCCCGGGGCCCGAACCTCCCAGGGGGGCCCGGCGACCTGGGAGGATGGGCCCGATCGGGCATTGATTTATTATTGCCTTTATGTGACTTGAATTTGCTACTGGCAATCATTTAGTGAATGCAATGAACTCTCTGTAAACAATGTTACAAGGATTTAAAACTTATTCAGTCAAGTGGACAATATTTTTCTTTACAAAGCGCTTGTGGGAAGAAAACTGTCTCAAAGTGGTCATCTTAGACGATGGGGCTTCGCTATGTATTGTTCTCAGAATATACCTGAAGACAGAGAGAGCATTCCATTATTCTAAATTTAGCTTATTCGGCTTATGCACCAATCCTTCAAATAACTTTATCATCCCTTCACTTATTTCGCCAAGACCACAAGAGCCTGGGCTGCCCTGGTGTGTTTGGTCAGCTAGTACAGGAGTTTTAAGTTAGGTGCGTCACATACAGCTTCGATATTTAGAGGTGATAGTGTCTGATATGAATATATGGCCTAGCTAGACGTATCGTATGCCGTGCAGGCAGGTAAGTGAAATAAATTTTAAAGTAGCGTCCATACAGTAATTCACTTTATAGTTACTGTTGATTTAAGGGACGGAACAGCAAGGTCATCTGCCCCTAGTAATTCACTTTCGCACTATGTGAAAAAATATTATTGATGGCTAAACATCTTGCGAAAAGGTGGGATGATTCTGTTGTCAAACGTAGATAGAAGAAATGCATGCGAAATTGTTCATCTTCTCGTACACTGAATTGAGAAAACAATCCAAACATTTGAATAATCTGTATGCTTAGGTGCAGTATATCGAAAGATAACGAGATTATAATTATCACTGTTACTGGTGCATTCTATACGATCAACAATCCTAGGTAGCCTACTTGGGTTCGTGCGCAAATCATTTCTGAAGGGATTTATTGAAAATGAATATTACTACCGTATTGGTACGGGAGTTGGGAAATGTATCCAAAGACTGAAACTAAGGTAACATTCAAGTTTTTTTTCTGTACTGAGTGTTTAATTAACCTGGGTAAAAATGACAATTAAGCCAGGGCACTGAACCACTCAACTTTGTTTTCCAATTCCTCTCATGGAACGTCAGTGGTAGGGGGATATGACCCAGCTGTTCCGCCCCTTAAAACAATAAGTAACGTCAGTGGTGAGCATAGCGATGGAGAAATTAATATATTGCGTGTACGCAACCGCGGAGATTTCCCTAAGATCAAATATTTGAACTCTGCTTAATTCAGAAGAAAATTAAGATGAAGTATTGTGGAATATTAATAATTTTGTTTTGAGCTGGTGCAGTGGCTATTATTATTGGACATTTCTACACCATTTACTACAAAGAACGGTAGCCTATCGATCTGCAAAGCACTTATTTTTCTGGACGCGAAGAGATATTTTCCCTTGCGAATGAAGCCTTTTCGTGATACGCTTTAACGTCTCAGTACTGTAAAACATAAAATTAGTTGCTCTCTTTATCTACGACTTAGAAATGACTCCGGGTCCTGACGAAGCTCCGGCAGGAATGCAAGATTCGGCTTCCCGACTGCGGTGTCATTCGTAGTCTTACTCAACAGTTAATATTAGGCCTATTTGTCGTTACAGTTGTTAATTCATTTAGGGGCTTACAACATTTAACCCGTGTACTTGGTAGCTAGTAGGTCTAGTTGGTGTATTCTTGGAATACACGGTAAGATAGAGTATTCTTTTTAATACTCTTTGCTTGTTCATTTCTTCCTTTTTTCTCAAACACCAACAGTGATCTCCTAGTTTCTCTTTGGTGGTCATATCTCTTATGTCATTGTGAGTCTGTTCTAGATATATATCTTCCATGACTCACCTAGCGTTATCTAGCAGCGAATCTGTGAAGTTCCTCAATTCTTTCCGGTGCAAGAGGACTTCCTTTTCAATCTGGCCACCAGATCTCGTTGCCATCGCCAGCTAACATCTCCGTGATCAAGAGAATTTCGTCTACTTTTTTCACCCACCAGGCTGTGCTAGTATCGCCTGCTATCAACTCTTTGAAGACCATTCATCAAGAAAAACATTTAATTTTCTTATGTTGGTTATGCTTATATGTATTCCTTTTGTCTCCTACCCCCACTCTTTTCCCTTCCCTGGTTCCTCTGCACTTCGCCGAGTGGGTCTCACTTGTACGTCGGCAGTTGAGTTAGTCAGTCAAGGCTCAACTAGAGCCAGTCTCCTCAAACCAAGAGGCACTCTCTACATTCTACGTCATGTTGGCACATTAAGTTTATACGTCAAAGGGAACTTCACCTTCGCCATGCAACAAAGATAAGTACATACTTCAGGTTTTAACCTCATCTTCATCGGTTTTACTGTCTTCATGCTTTTAACAATTATTTTATAGGCAGTGTGAGATATTTATTTGTGGCAATAATCATTCTTCGAGGGATTTTCCATGTTGGGCTTCTGTCCAATTAAGCCAACCTTCGTGAAAAGCAGCATTTCTTATGCTTATTTAATAAGAGATTTTCTCACAACGGGGGATATTATAGAATACCCACTGTCAATAAATATTAAGCTTGTTCCACCGCTGGAGTAACTTTGGCCCTATTCTTCCATTAGGATCGTTCTGGAACTTTCCAGAATCTGCAATTTATCTACAAGTCACGCCGTCATGTATCTTTCACTCACTTGTGGGAATGCCATTTCAAACTAAGGAATCTACCTTATAAATTAATGCTCAATAGCTAAATTTTCTTCCACCGTTGGGATTTTTTCTGGCGCATTTAATTGTAATCGACAACTTTCTCAAGTAATAGACTTTCGCCTATCTAGTGCAACCAGTCATTTTCCACGATTGCAATAACTTTATTTGCCATAAACGTTTGCGCTACTACAGTGAACTTTTCATCAATTTCAACGAACTATAGTGATAAACAGTGTTCTTTCAGTATTTCTTCCGCGTCGCGCTCGTCCGATTATTATAAACACGGCCATGAACATTTACCTTTCATCCCAATTGCTCTTTCCTAAACCTCTTACTAACAACCCATAATAAATGGTTAATTTAGGTCTGTTTCAACGAGGTGTCAATCTAAAGATGTGCCCTCCCATTTTTTCTTATGTGTAATTAATTAACTTCTGCATAACTACGTGTCTTGTACACGGTTCAAATTATCTTGTTTCTCCCTTCTAATTTAGGGGATACAATTCTTTCAACTTATAAGTGAGTTATTTCTAGGTTTCACGAAAGGGAAACTTGCCCCATTTGTCTCGTGATTCCTATCTATACATAGGAGGTCTAGAACCTTCCTTTTGACTTTCTCTTCAGGTTTCACAGTAAGTGACCTGTCCTATTTGTGTAACTACTAAAAGTAATGCTGCTTCAATACAAGAAGTTCTAGGAACTTCTATCTTATTCTTCCTGTTTTTGTTATTGTTATTTCTAAGTTGTTACTCTCTAGAACATTCTCTCCGGAATTTCTCAAAGTACACACCTTGTACTCTAGTTGTTGTTAAATTTTAATCACTTTAATTGTCTTTAAAATTTTGAATTTTTATCTTCGCTATTTTAAATCCTTGCGAGGATTTTATAAAGGTTTGAAACCTAATAAATTGTTAATTGCCTGGCGCATATGTTAAATGTTTTCTGAGGTCTGCGACCCCAAAGTTGTTAACCAAATTGAAAATATATATTTGTTAAAGTTATCAACTTCTTTAGAATTGTTAAATAAATTAAGAGTTTCTTTTCGCTTTTTCATTTTTCTAGTACAACGGTTAGGCAAGATCCTGTCTTCCTTGGCTCTTCCTACTCAATGCCATTAAATCTATTGATAGGGCTTTCATCACTCGTTGCATTTGAGCAAGAACTCTTAGTGGTAATCTCGTTAAAGTATCTCTTAGCTTTAATAGCTAATTCTAACTGGCCAGTAAGGCAAGTACAGCTCGCTACGCCAGCTACCTGCTTGTGGAGATCCTCTCCGAAAAATTATGGTTGGTTTTCCAAAAGATAAGTGTTTCCCTTTGCCTAAACTTTTAGTCGGCTCCTTGCTGAGTAAAAGCTTAGCCATTTCCAAATGCAACTATTGGTTCACTTACCAAAATTACTTCCCAAGGTATAATTCTTTTATCACTATCCTTCTTGGAAGCACTTGGTCGCTTTTTCAGGAACTCTATAACTTCGAAAACTGGAAATACTAAACCTGATTCAAATTATTGGCATTCTTCGAATTACTTTGCAAAAACGAATTTCTTTGAACAGACATACAATAAATCTGTTCCTCTCTGTCTTGTGGGACTCTCCTCCTATTTCTCCATCCTTTTTCTCCAGTCCGAAACCCACCTCCTTTTCTTTAGCATCTTCCCTTGGTGGTTAGGTTATTCCTCAGCCAATAATCTACCCAAAATTTGGTGCCGGAAACCCGGGAGAGTCCATTTTCTATTCCTATTCTTTTTTAAAGATCATTTGGCAATACCTTGCAAATTATTAATATCTGCTTTGAATCTTTCAGCTATAACTACATCGTGCAAAGCCTGTGAAGGGAAAAGAGGCCGCTCCTGTCTCCCGTGGTGTGTCCCTTTCTTTCAACTTATTTGCTGCTGCCAGCTTGACAGCATCTCCAAGGTTCCACCGTTTCGTGAGTTACATTTTAATCTATTTTCTTTGACATGGCTCCTACTGAAAAGGATAAGGATGAAAAACTTACTTCTAAACGAGCATCATATAAAGGGCAAATTACCCGATTCAGAAAGTACATAAAAGAGTTAGATCCCTCAGAGGCTCAATTAGACTTGTTGAAACATCGTGTAAGGGATTTTGAACGTTCTTATGAAAATTATTGCAACATCCAAACTGAAATAGAAACTTGTATGCTCAATCAAACCGAAGATCGAGTCGAAGTAGAAAACCAATATTACGAAGGCATAGGTTCTGCTTTCAAAATAATACGCCAACTCGAAGAGGAGCAGAAAAAGGACGCTTCTGTTCTTGGTTCCCTTCACGAACCACAAACTTCTTTCCGTGATGGTACTCACAAGCCCAAACCAATTTTACCTAAAATTGATTTACCCCATTTCTCTGGAGATGAATCTACTTGGGATTCTTTCTATGAATTATTTTGCTCTCTTGTTCATGACAATGAAGAAATTCAAGTCATATACAAGTTTCATTACTTGAGATCTATCCTCCGAGGTCAAGCTTTGCAGTTAGTTGAAGCACTTCCTCTAAGTGCCGAAAATTACCCCATTGCCTTTAACTTATTAAAAGAAAGATATGGAAATTTACGGTTACGTATTCAACGCCATATGAAGGCTCTATTCAACCTACCTGCGTCACAGCACAATGCCGTCACTAGTTTGCGTACTCTCATTGATACTACTCAGCTTCATGTTAAAGCTTTATCCCAACTAGATCAACCCACTGAACACTGGGACACTTTCCTAATACATTTAGTGGTTTCTAAAGTTGATACTGCTACCCTCAAAGCTTGGGAAATCGAACTTTCTAGAGAAGACGATTACTCTTACGAGCATTTAGTCACTTTCATGAACGCTAGATGCCAACTCTTAACCGCTCTAGCTAATCAAAGTGAACCCTCTTCCCCGAGTTCCAAATTTGAATTAATGTCTATCAAACCTAAAAGCGAACGCTTAGCGTCTAATACTCAAAACCCCGGGTCCAGCTCATCCAAATTTAAATCAAACACTACTGGTTACCCAACTAGGTCTAGTGAACGTCGTGTTGCTAGCTCTATTGTTTTAAACACTCAAAGCGAACCCCGCAAGAGTTTAAACGAACTTTTAAAGTGCATACTTTGTAAAGATCCCCATGCCCTATACCTCTGTAAATCCTTTAAAGAAATGTCAGTCGACGACAGAAGAAAATTAGTTTCCCAGAACAAACATTGCTTCAATTGCCTGGCGCCTACTCATTCTGCTTCAAATTGCAAGTCCACAAGACTTTGCTTCCATTGTGAAAAGGCTCATCACACTTTGCTACATCGTCATGATCAGGCAAGGTCATCGACAGCATCTACTTCTCAAAAAAGTGATAATGCTAACAGTTCCAATGCTTCATCATATATTCAAAATGCCAAGTCCATTCGCAGTGCTCAAGTATTATTGTCTACTGTCCAAATCGAAGTTCAGGATAACTTTGGCAACTGGGTCCGTGCACGCGGTCTTCATGATTCAGCGGCAACTCATGATTTTGTGTCTAATTCTTTGATTAGAAAACTAGGCCTACCTGTAAACCCCACTTCTATTAACGTATCAGGCATTAACAGCTCAAAATCACAAGCTTTACAATTCTCAAAGTTAACCATAAGAGACATTTGTCACAGAAACAACCTTCTTAAACTGAATTGTCTAATTCTCAATAGCATTGGAGAAGACACTCCAAGTCACTCTGTGGATATTTCAGGGTTAAACATTCCCTCGCATTTAAGGCTAGCCGATCCTTTGTTCAACATGCAAAACCCTATTGACATACTCTTTAGTGCCAATGTTTTCTGGAATTGCCTTCGTAAACAGGTTCGCAAGTTATCCTCAAACGTGGTCGCCAGAGACACTAATTTTGGATGGATCGTCACAGGTCAACTTCCCCATTATTCTCCCCAACCTGCATCGCAATGCTACTTTGCCAATACTGACCTGGAACAGTTCTGGAGGCTTGAAAGCGTTGATCCTCCTAACGTAACCTCTTCAGAAAATGAATTCTGTGAGCAACTTTTTTTGAACACCACCACTCGTTCTTCTGATGGCCGGTTCAGTGTTCAAATGCCAAGATTACATAATCCTCCTAAACTTATTAACTCTCAACCCAAAGCTCGAAAGGCTCTCTTTGCTATCGAGAGCAAATTCAAGAAAGAACCTCTTGTTAAACAGCAGTACACTGATTTCATGGATGAGTATGAAAGCTTAGATCATATGGAAGTTGTTAACAAATCTGATGATGAATCCCACCCCCCAATTGAAACTGTTTATTTAAATCATCATCCCGTATGGAAAAACCCTCTTGTAAAAGATAAAATCCGAGTTGTTTTCAATGGTTCATCACCCGACGTTAATGGCAACAGCCTTAACGACACTCTTTACTCTGGTCCTGCTATTCAATCAGATCTATCTGCTATACTCTTAAACTTTCGATTATTTCCCATAGCTGTTATCGCTGATATAAAACAGATGTACCGTCAAGTTTTAATTCAGCCTGAACAACGAGATCTCCAAAAAATCTTGTGGCGCGACGAAATCAGTAAGCCCATTAAGGTATTTCGTTTAAAAACAGTTACTTATGGCTTAAAACCTTCCGCTCTCCTTGCTATCCGATCCTTACACTTGTTAGCCTCTCAAGATGGTCATTTATTTGATTCTAAAGCTTCTGAAGCATTAACTACGTCCTTCTATGTTGACGATTATTTGCAGTCCTTTCCCACTCTGGAGGAAGCTTCTTTCGTGTCCTTAGAACTTCAAGCATTGCTAAGGAATGGAGGTTTCCCACTTCATAAGTGGAATTCCAACTCCCCTGAGTTTCTCGCCCAGTTTCCTATTGAAGACGTTGATCCCTCCTCTGTCGAAATTTGTGGAAACTCCGAATCCATAAAAACTCTAGGAGTTCATTGGTGCACTAGCACTGACACTCTCGTCTATAAAGTTTCGCTCGTCGAAGAGCTCCCTAACACAAAAAGACAAATTCTCTCTGAAATTGCAAAAATTTTTGATCCGCTTCAATTCCTTGCCCCAGTTATCGTTATGGCCAAACTCTTCATGCAAGAGCTGTGGTCACTCAAATGTGAATGGGATGACACTGTTCCCCTTTCTTTTCTTAATCGTTGACTCTCGTTTCGCAGCAATTTGCTGGATCTTTCCCTTATTGAAATTCCTAGGAATTTAATTAGCTCTCATTCTAATGCATCTTTTTTCCTTCATGTGTTCGCGGACAGTTCCGAAAAAGCTTACGGTTGCTGCGCATATTTAGTTTATCGCGGTCCATTAAATGGATCTTCAGTCTCCAACCTTGTTTGTGCCAAATCGAAGGTAGCTCCTCTTAAAACTATCACTTTGCCTAGGCTTGAATTGTGTGCTGCACTCATGGCCGCAGAACTTGTCAAAAAATTACGGGAAGTGTTAAAAGTCGAATTCTCGCAAATCTTTCTCTGGAGCGATTCCATGATCACCCTTTCTTGGATCGCCCAGAACCCCGCTCACTGGCAAACTTTTGTTGCAAACAGGGTTTCCAAAATTCAAACCCTTTCTTTGGGATGTCAATGGAGGCATGTGCCCAGTGCTGATAACCCAGCCGATATTATCTCTCGTGGTTGTTTACCCTCTCAATTGGCAGCTTCCCAGTTGTACTGGCATGGGCCCTCGTGGTTAATCGAAGACTCTTCTTCATGGCCTTCTAAACCTCCAGCTACAAACTCCAACTTGCCTGACGCTTAAGTATCTCTATCTACCGCTTCGTGTCTTGTTTCCAATGCTTCTCATCCCTTTTTTTCCCGCTATTCTTCCTTTCATAAATTAATTCGAATTGTCGCCTATCTTCTTAGATGGAAATATCTTGTGGTTGACCAACCTCTTCTCCCAAAACCACACCTTACCAATCATGAATTGAATCTCGCTACCATTAAGGTTTTACAACTGACACAGCAAGGAGCCTTTTCTTCTGAATTATCTTTACTTTCTTCTAAAAGGGATCTTCCCAAATCCTTTCGTCTTCGTGCTTTAGCCCCGTTCCTTGATGACAATGGGTTACTTAGGGTAGGTGGTAGGCTCTCTCAATCTTTGCTCTCTGCAGACAAAAAGCATCCCGTTATTTTGCCTTCTAAACACCACGTAACTTCCTTAATTATACGTGACTTTCATTATCGCAATCTGCATGTTGGTACACGCACTCTGCTTTGCCTCCTAAGGGAAAAGTACTGGATTATAAATGGAATTCATGAAGTTTCCTCTGTAATTCACAAGTGCATTCCTTGCTTCAAAGCGAAACCTGAAGTCAATACTCAATTCATGAGCGATCTGCCCTCTTTTCGCTCTTCTCCTATACGTCCATTTGCTCTAACTGGTGTAGACTATATGGGTCCGTTCCAATATCAACGAAATTCCCCTGAAGCTAAACGCAAATTGTTTGGTAAGCTCTATGTTTCTCTCTTTGTTTGCATGGTTACTGGCGCAATCCATTTGGAACTAGTAACGAATGCTTCTACTTCTTACATTTTATCAGCTGTCTCTCGCTTCGCTGCCAGGCGTGGTGTTCCGTCAGAGATGTTCTCTGATAACGCTTCCACTTTTCAAGGCGCAGCTTCCTTGTGGAAAAAAGCTCTCACATCTTCTCCTGCCATGGAACAGATCTCTAATTTTTCCTATTCAAAGGGTTTCAAATGGCGTTTTATACCTCCCTACGCTCCTCATCACGGTAGTAGGTGGGAATCCTGCGCAAAGCTCACTAAACGTCATTTAAGAAAGGTTTTAGGTAGTCGCATTCTGACTTATGAAGAATTTAATTCACTCTCTGTTCTGATTGAAGGTGT
Source organism: Meconema thalassinum (assembly GCA_946902985.2). Taxonomy (NCBI): domain Eukaryota; kingdom Metazoa; phylum Arthropoda; class Insecta; order Orthoptera; family Tettigoniidae; genus Meconema; species Meconema thalassinum. The sequence continues at coordinate 1,756,250,572 of OX336388.2, read as the reverse complement.
TGTTAATTCTCGCCCTTTAACTCCTCTTTCCAATGACCCTGATGACCTGCTTCCACTCACACCTGGTCACTTCCTTATCAGCACTTCTCTTTCTGCCCCTCCTCCTCTTCCCAATTCTTAAAGGGATTCTAATTTACCTATCGTTTGGCGTAAACTTGAAGCCCTTCGCAATTCTTTTTGGAAGAGGTGGACCTTGGAATATTTAACTTCCTTGCAACGGAGACAGAAGTGGTTTCTTTCCAGTCCCGACATTAAAGTGGGGGACTTGGTCTTGGTTAGGGATGTCTCTCCTCCCCTGGTCTGGATTTCTGGTAGAGAGAGCGAGTGTTATCCTGGAAGGGATGGGAGAGTCAGGGTGGCCAAAATCTTGACCACTAATGGTCATATCACAAGACCACTGTCTTCAATTGCTTCATTACCTTCGAATGTTTAATTGTCTTTCCTGCTCTCTGTTGGTGTTTGCCCCTCCCAGTATGGTGTATTCTTGGAATACACGGTAAGATAGAGTATTCTTTTTAATACTCTTTGCTTGTTCATTTCTTCCTTTTTTCTCAAACACCAACAGTGATCTCCTAGTTTCTCTTTGGTGGTCATATCTCTTATGTCATTGTGAGTCTGTTCTAGATATATATCTTCCATGACTCACCTAGCGTTATCTAGCAGCGAATCTGTGAAGTTCCTCAATTCTTTCCGGTGCAAGATGACTTCCTTTTCAATCTGGCCACCAGATCTCGTTGCCATCGCCAGCTAACATCTCCGTGATCAAGAGAACTTCGTCTACTTTTTTCACCCACCAGGCTGTGCTAGTATCGCCTGCTATCAACTCTTTGAAGACCATTCATCAAGAAAAACATTTAATTTTCTTATGTTGGTTATGCTTATATGTATTCCTTTTGTCTCCTACCCCCACTCTTTTCCCTTCCCTGGTTCTCTGCGCTTCACCGAGTGGGTCTCACTTGTACGTCGGCAGTTGACTTAGTCAGTCAAGGCTCAACTAGAGCCAGTCTCCTCAAACCAAGAGGCACTCTTTACATTCTACGCCATGTTGGCACATTAAGTTTATACGTCAAAGGGAACTTCACCTTCGCCATGCAACAAAGATAAGTACATACTTCAGGTTTTAACCTCATCTTCATCGGTTTTACTGTCTTCATGCTTTTAACGATTATTTTATAGGCAGTGTGAGATATTTATTTGTGGCAATAATCATTCTTCGTGGGATTTTCCATGTTGGGCTTCTGTCCAATTAAGCCAACCTTCGTGAAAAGCAGCATTTCTTATGCTTATTAAATGAGAGATTTTCTCACAACTGGGGATATTATAGAATACCCACTGTCTATAAATATTAAGCTTGTTCCACCGCTGGAGTAACTTTGGCCCTATTCTTCCATTAGGATCGTTCTGGAACTTTCCAGAAACTGCACTTTATCTACAAGTCACGCCGTCATGAATCTTTCACTCACTTGTGGGAATGCCATTTCAAACTAAGGAATCTACCTTATAAATTAATGCTCAATAGCTAAATTTTCTTCCACCGTTGGGATTTTTTCTGGCGCATTTAATTGTAATCCACAACTTTCTCAAGTAATAGACTTTCGCCTATCTAGTGCAACCAGTCATTTTCCACGATTGCAATAACTTTCTTTGCCATAAACTTTTGCGCTACTACAGTGAACTTTTCATCCATTTCAACGAACTATAGTGATAAACAGTGTTCTTTCAGTATTTCTTCCGCGTCGCGCTCGTCCGATTATTATAAACACGGCCACGAATATTTACCTTTCATCCCATTTGCTCTTTCCTAAACCTCTTACTAACAACCCATAATAAATGGTTAATTTAGGTCTGTTTCAACGAGGTGTCAATCTAAAGATGTGCCTTCCCATTTTCTCTTATGTGTAATTAATTAACTTCTGCATAACTACGTGTCTTGTATACGGTTCAAATTATCTTGTTTCTCCCTTCTAATTTAGGGGATACAATTCTTTCAACTTATAAGTGAGTTATTTCTAGGTTTCACGAAAGGAAAACTTGCCCCATTTGTCTCTTGATTCCTATCTAAACATAGGAACCTACCTTTTGACTTTCTCTTCAGGTTTCACAGTAAGTGACCTGTCCTATTTGTGTAACTACTAAAAGTAATGCTGCTTCAGTACAAGAAGTTCTAGGAACTTCTATCTTATTCTTCCTGTTTTTGTTATTGTTATTTCTAAGTTGTTACTCTCTCTAGAACATTCTCTCCGGAATGTCTCAAAGTACACACCTTGTACTCTAGTTGTTGTTAAACTTTAATCACTTTAATTGTCTTTAAAATTTTGAATTTTTATCTTCGCTATTTTAAATCCTTGCGAGGATTTTATAAAGGTTTGAAACCTAATAAATTGTTAATTGCCTGGCGCATATGTTAAATGTTTTCTGAGGTCTGCGACCCCAAAGTTGTTAACCAAATTGAAAATATATATTTGTTAAAGTTATCAACTTCTTTAGAATTGTTAAATAAATTAAGAGTTACTTTTCGCTTTTTCATTTTTCTAGTACAACGGTTAGGCAAGATCCTGTCTTCCTTGGCTCTTCCTACTCAATGCCATTAAATCTATTGTTAGGGCTTTCACCACTCGTTGCATTTGAGCAAGAACTCTTAGTGGTAATCTCGTTAAAGTATCTCTTAGCTTTAATATCTAATTCTAACTGGCCAGTAAGGCAAGTACAGCTCGCTACGCCAGCTACCTGCTTGTGGAGATCCTCTCCGAAAAATTATGGTTGGTTTTCCAAAAGATAAGTGTTTCCCTTCCCTAAACTTTTAGTCGGCTCCTTGCTGAGTAAAAGCTTAGCCATTTCCAAATGCAACTATTGGTTCACTTACCAAAATTACTTCCCAAGGTATAATTCTTTTATCACTATCCTTCTTGGAAGCACTTGGTCGCTTTTTCAGGAACTCTATAACTTCGAAAACTGGAAATACTAAACCTGATTCAAATTATTGGCATTCTTCGAATTACTTTGCAAAAACGAATTTCTTTGAACAGACATACAATAAATCTGTTCCTCTCTGTCTTGCCAGACCATCACCCTTCCACATAGTAGGCATATGCATGCTTGAGAGGGAATACACTAAAGCCACTCTCTTGAAAACTGCCCAAGTCCTAGCTGCGTTTCCCGTCAGCTTCGACCAGGTCCTTACCCACTTTAGGTATCAGAGAGCGGATTTGCGGTGGCAACCGCCTCTGAGTGCATTTAAAGTTAAATTTATAACTTTTGTGGGACTCTCCTGCTATTTCTCCATCCTTTTTCTCCAGTCCGAAACCCACCTCCTTTTCTTTATCATCTTCCCTTGGTGGTTAGGTTATTCCTCAGCCAATAATCTACCCACTAGTATCACTGGCGGGCAATGCACCATTGGCGCTCGGTCGGGTATCTTTTGCATCAACTAGTACTGTTGATATAATTTAGTATTTGCTGACGCATTGATTTTCCTGTTTGTTTCTCAAGGCCTCCTCATTATTGAATGAAGTTGACTGTAAAGCAGTAGTTTTCACAAATATTAATGAAGTAAATTATAAGATTCTCAAACAGCGAACAAAATAGAAAACCAAGAAACGTGCGTATTGTGTGGACTGAAGGGGAGGCTAGTGGTTGTTGTATAATAAAGAGAGGTTTATTGGCAACATTGTTGTAACTATTTGTCTTGGAGAATAAAAACTTAGACCCTCTTAAAATCACCCACTGCTGGACGAAAAGCAGGGTATACACTGTGCTATGCTATGGCCTCTGTGACATGATTAATCGCATGCCGTATTCTTAGTTGCCGACTGGGAATGCGTTAGCCGTCGTAAATATTACTGTAATTATTAGGGTTAGGAGTAGGGTAGGTGTCGCCGGACTTGAAATAAGGTAATGGAAAGGGAGGAGGAAATTGATGAGGATGCGAAAGGAGATTTAATATTGAGATCAGAATTTGATAGAGCTTTGGAAGACTTAAGCAGGAACAAAGCACCAGGCATAGATGATATACCGATTGAGTTGCTACGCTGCATAGGAGATGAAGGTCTGATCAGGTTATTTCACTTGGTGTGTAGGATTTATGAGACAGGTGAGGTACCCCCTGATTTCAGGAAGAATGTAATCATCACTATACCAAAGAAAGTGGGAGCTGACAGATGTGAAGATTACCGTACAATCAGCTTGATTACTCATGCTTCAAAGATCCTGTCTAGAATAATTTACAAGAGGATTGAAAGCCAGATAGAAACAGAGTTGGGTGAAGACCAGTTTGGTTTCAGGAGAAATGTAGGAACAAGGGAAGCTGTAGGGTACTAAGTCTTAGGCTGATTTTGGAAGGTAGAATAAGGAAAGATAAGAGAACGTTCATGGCTTTTGTAGACTTAGAAAAGGCTTTTGATAACGTTGATTGGACTAAATTGTTTGACATTTTGAAATCGATTGGAATAAAGTACAGGGATAGGAGGGTGATATACAATCTGTACAGAAACCAGACAGCAGTCATTCGAGTTGAAGGACATGAGAGAGAAGCTGGTATTCAGAAAGGTGTAAGGCAAGGCTGCAACTTATCACCCATACTTTTCAATCTTTACATTGAACAAGCAATGAAGGAAATTAGAGAAAAATTTAAAGTGGGAGTGAAGATTCAAGGAGAAATAATTTCAACTCTGAGATTTGCTGATGACATCGTCATCTTGGCCGACAAGCCTTATTTGAATGAGTTTTTGAATGGTATGGACTCCGCCTTACGGAAAGAATTCATGATGAAAATAAATAAATAAATGTAAAACAAAAATACTGGAATGTAGCCGAAATAAATCAGAAACCTCTATGGAGATCAAATTGGCAGGTGAAAAGCTGAAGGAAGTAGGGGACTTCTGTTACTTAGGAAGCAGAATAACCAGTGATGGACGAAGCAAAGAGGATATTAAAAGTAGGTTGGCTCAGGCAAAGAAAGCATTTCTACAAAAAAGGAATCTGCTGACATCGAATATAGATTTAGGTATTAGGAAGTCATTTTTGAAAGCCTTTGTCTGGAGCGTGGCGCTCTATGGAAGTGAAACTTGGACTATTGGTGCAGCAGAAAAGAGGAGAATTGAAGCATTTGAAATGTGGTGTTACAGGAGAATGATGAAGATCAGATGGGTAGATAGGGTTACAAACAAAGAGGTATTAAGACGAGTGGGAGAGGAGAGATGTTTCTGGCGACTGCTAATGAAGAGAAGAGTTAGGTTGGTAGAACACATACTAAGACACCCAGGAATAGCAAGCTTAGTTATGGAAGGAAGGGTCGAGGACAAAAACTGTAGGGGTAGACCAAGGTTAGAATATGTTAAACAGATTGCCTCGGATGTAGGGTGTCGGAGCTATGTAGAGATGAAACGATTAGCTCAGGACAGGGAGGCATGGAGTTCTGCATCAAACCAGTCAAAAGAATGAAGACTCAAACAACAACTATCCCGGCATTTGTCTGGAGGGAGTGTGAAAAACCACACGCAGGATGGCCGCTGTCAGCACCAGGATTCGAACCTCCGATCTGCAGACTTGCTGTAGACCCCCTTCACGGTCATTGGTGCGCTACACCACGGGATCTTACTAGAAGATGCGAGAGCTTTTACTTCAATATCGGAGAGTCTTTTCTATAGCTACTAAATGTCAATAGTCACCAAACTTTTTTTACTCCAAAAAATAATCACCCAAATGGCCTATAACTCAATAATTTGGACCTAATGTTTGCAAACTTTTCCGAAGGACCCTCGGACCCTACTCTCAGCATGGTGATATTCCATACCCCCAAATCCCCGGTGTGTCCACTCCCGCATAATCTTGGCTTTAATATTATTATTATATTTGAATTGTAGCCAATACTGTAGTCATCAGGACATATCAATTAAACGCACGTAGGCTCCCCAACAAGTTCAATTTCAAGTAGTTCCAATTTTGGCTACCAGACGCCACTGTCACTGACACCCAGCGGCGAACGTTGGAACTTGATAGGGTGTTTCTAACCAAATAAGCTACATGCCTACCTTTTACATGCCATAAATCTATGACATGGACTGCCGGCTTTACTTCCCCTCCGAATAGCGACATACTGAAGGATTTTAACGCTCTTCAAAATCCGACGACTTCGGCCGGGTTTTAACCCGCGATCTTGGGCATACCAGTTCAGCATGCTACAATTATTATTATTATTATTGTTGTTTCTTTATGTTCTTGTAATTGATTTCGTGACAAATATTTTGTGCAAAAAAGAAATTGCGCAAAATCAGTTTGTGCAAATTTGCGAGGATTATAAATTAATTTTACAGAATTTGGTTATATGGGGGGGGGGGGGGGGGGGAGATCCCAGCCCCAGGGCCCGTCGCCGCTCTCCACGGCCCTGGGAAGAACGACCAACAGTATTGGACCAGCTACCAACCAGCTACATTTGAAGACCATTTGCACCATCATACAGATGAGCTATTGAAAATTATATACTAATATTACTTTGTGATGCTTATAAAGGCAAAACACATAACATATTGTCAATATCGTTTTCATTAAATTGATATTGGACATTCAAAGCAGTTGTACGGGACACTGCGTAAAACGAGCAATCATTTTTATTCACATGTACATATACAGATGTTGTATCAAAAATACATGGTGAATCCCACATAAGATAAACTTGTGCGTGGGCTTCATGAACACAATTTCTTAATTTATTTGCAACATGGTATTTGACTGATAATAAGAAAAGTTTATAGTAAAAGCATTCATTATAAGGATACTGAAAATAAAAGAAGATGATACATTACTTGTTTCTGACTGAGTTGGTTTAAATATGTTGGTGAAAATTTATAAGTTCATTTACTCTATCAAAGTTACTAAGGAGCCATATAAAAAGCATTTTCTTCAATATATTCAGGGTATTATTTGTCACATTTACTGGCAATATATTGTATATCCTAGTGCTAAGACAACTTAAATTCCTTTGGCCAAGTAGTGTGTTTCGACGAGGGATATTTATTCCAGTTCTGTCTTGAAGTCTAGTGCACATTTCAAGTTTTTGTCCATTAGAGAAGAGCTTCATATTTTTATGTATAAATATGATTGATGACTGAACAAATAACTGTCGTATGTTAAGCAACATGCTTTGTTGATACTTTCGTCTGTCTGCGAGATTCAGAAGCTATTGGTCATCACTTTCGCTAACTAATGTATGACATCAGAAATTCGCATGATGATTTATGAAATATGCATGAGATCTGCATGACAAAGGAAAGCAATAATATTTATTGAATTAAGTTACGGACGCAGGCCTTCAACTCAACGAGACGACAGTAACATCTATCAATTTGATACTAATACTGAATCTCCTATAGAGATCGCTAGTAGCCTAAAATTGTCATCACGAACTCACGCATGCATGCATCTATGAAAACAATTTGATACTAATACTGAATTTCCTACAGAGATCGCTAGTAGCCTAAAATTGTCATCACGAACTCACGCATGCACTCTAGGAACAACATTTGGAACTATGTCTTCGCTTGTTGACTAGTTACTAGTATTACAATACCCTACCCAATAAGTCTAACCCGGACCAGACTTCACAATTACATAAACTGAAACGTCTCAGAAAGACGGTAAGAACACTTATTGCCAAATTCACTACGGTAATAAACGATGCACCACCTAGCTCCGAGATCGACTCCGAATACAATCAGATTAGACTTCAAGAATCATTAGATCGTATAACCACTCTCGATCAACAAATCCACGACTTCCTTCCTGACATTGAGTACAACGTTGACGTCATCACGTGCGAAGAATATACCGATCTTGCCAAGCAAGCTATTCTCAAGGCGACACGCGCCATTGGAGAAAAAACACCTTCTGTCGGTAATGTAAGTCTCGCGTCTGCCAAGGACGCCGCTCTGCCCCCTCCACCCTTAATGCACACAGTTAAACTTCCTGTGATCAGGTTGGAACCATTCTCAGGAGACGTAGAGAAGTGGTCCCGTTTCTGGGAAAAATTCCAATCATCTATTGACGGCAACCCTTCCATTTCCAGGATCGACAAACACGTTTTTCTTCGCGGATACTTGGAGGACGAGCCCAAGAACTTGGTTGACGGGATTACAATCACCGCTGACGCATATGAGGAGACAAAACAGATTCTCATTTCACGGTACGGTGACAAAAACAGAATAATCCAAGCCCATCTGGATTACCTGGAGACTCTACAACTTATATCACACGTCACGCCCAACGCCTTAAACATGACATTCATCGAATGTAACTGGCGGATACAGGCCCTCAGGGCCTTGGGAGAAAATGTTGACGAATATGGCCGTATGCTAGCTCCGAAAATTCTGCGCGCGTTCCTGGAGGGCATTGTACGCCGTTGGATTATTCGCGCCAAGAGAGAGAATATCATGGAAAGCCACATTACTAAATTGATGCGATTTTTAAACGAAGAGGTTGACGGTGCTCTAACCACACAGAAAATCAGAGGAAATCCTATAGCTTCAGCAACCCTTATCCCGACTAAAGCTGCACTCCAAATTCACGCCAAATCAAGCAAATCGTCACCAAAAGCGAAGAAGACGATACTTCCATTCTGCGTATTTTGTGACCGACGAGGTCATTGGGATCAAGACTGTAAAACCATAACAACCGTGTATGATCGCATTCAGAAGCTAAAATCGAACAAGCGCTGCTTTCTTTGTTTAAATCAAGGACACATTGTTTCGAACTGCAGCAAGAAAGGTCAAACGCAGTGTGCAACATGTAAGAAGTTACACCATCGATCTATTTGTGATGGAGAACAGAGAAATCCTTCTACTCCGTCATCTCAAACGGCAGTAGGGAAAATAAGCGTAGCAACCTCCGGCTTTACTTACCTACAGACCGCTCAGATGTGGATTACAGGACCCACAGGTTTAAGCAAACTTACTCGCTGTGTTCTCGACGCAGGAAGTCAGTTGACCTTCATCCCCAAGTCACTAGTAAACGATCTTCAACTGGAAGTAATTAAACGACAAGAACTGACTGTTTGTGCATTTGAGTCAAACCCTACGAGCTCCAACACTAGACGACTCGTACGCTTCAATATGAAAGGGTTTTGGACTAACACGAGCCTCTCTCTCTATGGTTTCGAAAGTCTTCACGTTCTTTCACCACAACCGTCGGTTCCACAAGACATTACGGCATTACCACATGCTCGTAAGTTACAGTTAGCTGATCCTAGGACGGATTCCCATGATGATCTACCGGTTGAACTCCTTATCGGTAGTGACCACTACTGGAAAATTATCAGACAGTCCTCCCTTACGTATCTCCACGTCACTCGTGTTGGTTCCTTCTACCATCGACTGGATACTCAGCGGGGATCGATCCGGTATGCACGTGAACTCAGCCACAGTCAATTTCATTAACCTCGAGCAGGCAGGCTTCTTTCCACTCAGATGACTTCAGAAGATTTTGGGACCTCGAGACTATTGGTATAACTGCTGATCAAGAACGCCCACATACGCCGAAGGATTCCAGAATCCTTGAGGACTTCAAATCATCTTTCCGAATCGAAAAACAGCGACGCGTAGGTTCGTTGCCAAAGAAGCAAGGCATTCTGGAACTACCCCATAATCTACACAATGCCGAGGCGCGTCTGAGAAACCTTCAGAAAAGACTTCAAAGCAATGACGACTACAACCAGATGTACTGTAGCCAGATGTTCAGCTACATTCACAATCAAGGAAGGAAGGAAGCTTGTAGTTTAACGTGACCGTTAATCTGTAGATCATAACTCATAAGCCACGGGACCTCCTTTTTTACGTGGAATCCGAATCACAGGACATGGCATTTCACTTCGAAAATCTCACATGCATTGACCGGGAATCGAACCCGGACCGCCTTGGTGAGAGGCATACAGCTAGACCGCTGAGCCACCACGCCCCCATTCACAATCAGCACGTGGAAGAAGTCAACACGACAAACTCACCCGACGTCATGTTCTACCTTCCTCATCAACCTGTGAAGAAAGAAAGATATGGAAAAACCAAGTGGAGAATAGTATTCGACGCATCATCTCATCAGGCTTAGTCACCTTCTCTTAGTGACATGATGGAGATGGTACCAAATTTATTACCAGAGGCTGTGGCAATACTACGTTTCAGACTTCATCGACAGGGAATCATCAGCGACATACAAAAAGCCTTCCTTCAGCTAACCCTGGACAGGAAAGACAGAGACTTGACCAGATTCCTCTGGTACAAAGTGATTGAAGACGACGGAGGACATTTCTACACGACAAATGACATAGTCACTTATCGTTTCACTACGCTCCCTTTCGGCCTGACCTGCAGTCCTTTCCTCCTCTCAGCAACCATCAGGGAACATGAAGACAACCACACACTCTCCTTTCCTAACGCTGCACCACTAATCAACAGCAACACCTTCATGGACGACATTGTTGTGGGAGCAGCAGATGACAACTTGGCAGTCACCTTGTATCATGAACTCACCGCCTTGATTAAGCTGATCAATTTTCCTCTTGCAAAATGGGCAACAAATTCCGATGTACTGAGAGCCGTCTGGAAGGCAGAAGGACGAGAGACTGCGCTGCAGACTCAGGTGCTAGGAATAAACTGGTGCACTTCAAGTGATTCTTTTATGGTGGACACGAAGGAAATCCTTGATAAAATCCCAGAAGGACCAACCAAAAAAGACAGGTTTTGAAGATCGTCAGCAGCTTTTACGACCCACTTGGCTTGTTCTCTCCGGTATCTCTTGTGGGGAAACGATTGTTTCAGGATACTTGGTGCCGGGGAATTGATTGGAATGAACTGTTACCTAACGATCTTGCCGCACACTGGCATGCTTGGATATCTACGCTCTCGCCAATCTGCATACCTCGCTGGCTCCACACTTCAAGTAGAGAAGACTTCTTCCTGGTCAGATCCGGTCCTTAGATATATGGTGGCACGGACCTTCCTGGTGAACAAAGGAAGATTCTTACTGGTCTCAGGACGCACCATCGCTTCCATCACTCCCAGAAACAAAGAACACTGTGCAGACTGTCCTTAACTCAAGGTTCATGCGTTTTGCGACGCTTCAGAGCAAGCTTACGGAGCAGCCTTGTACATTCGCGCAACTAATGAGGACAATATCTCCACTCACCTAGCCTACAGCAAGTACAGACTGACTCCCGTTAAGAAAGTCACACTACCACGCCTTGAACTCCTTGTAGCCTTAGTGGGAGCACGGCTTCTACGATATTTTGCAAAAGCAACCAATTTCGACATTTCCCATGCTACTTTATGGACGGACTCCACTGTGACATTGGGTTGGATACGAGGGAACGCAAATAAATGGAAGACCTTCGTCTGCAACCGTGTGACGGAGATCCAGTCTTACACAACACCATCACAGTGGAGACACTGCCCCGGATCTGACAACCCTGCAGATCACCTCTCTCGGGGACTTCTTCCTGGTCAGATCCGGTCCTTAGATATATGGTGGCACGGACCTTCCTGGTGAACAAAGGAAGATTCAGTCTCAGGACGCACCATCGCTTCCAGCACTCCCAGAAACAAAGAACACTGTGCAGACTGTCCTTAACGTCGATTTGCCAGAATCGATCATAGACTCCACCCAGTTCAGTTCCTACATGCGCATTCTACGCGTTACAGCTTGTGTACTTCGCCTGACGCGAATCCTTCGCCACAAAGACCACGAAAACGGGGAACTCACTGCTCAGAACTTACTGCGTCGCGTACCTACTGGATAAAGGTCGTGCAGAAAGACTGCTTTCCTGATGAACTTGGAGCTCTACAGTCCAACGTCCCTCTCCCAGTACGATCCAAACTACGATGCTACAACCCCTTTCTAGAAGACGGTGTTCTGCGGCTTGGAGGGCGACTGGAGAGTGCCGACATTACTCACCAGCAGAGGCATCCCATAATTCTCGATGGCGACCATCACTTTACACAACTTATGATCAGAGACACACACATCCGCCTCCATCACTTGGGGAGTACGAATTGTTCTTTCAGACCTTCGGATGACCTTCTGGATACTGCGTGCTCGTCGTGTCATTAAGATGTCTTCGATATCGATGCCTTCCTTGCAAAATGGCCCGAAATCGTCCCAGTCAAGTACTTGAGGCGCAACTCCCTCCACAGCGTGTCATTCCACAGAAGCACTTTGCAGTAACAGGCATTGACTTCACTGGACCGTTATGCGTAAGGGAAGGTCATAGAACTAAAAAGTGCTACATCACCCTCTTCACGTGTGCAACGACCCGAGCTCTTCACTTAGAACTTTGCCGAGATATGAGCACTGACAAGTTTCAGCAAGCACTGCAGCGGTTTGTTGCGCGACGTGGAATTCCACACACTATCTATTCCGACAATGCCCAGACATTCCACTGTGCAAATCAAGAATTGGCGGGACTATGGGCTATCGTTTCCGATACGAAGACTTGTCAGTACCTATCACGACACAACATCACGTGGAAGTTCATCGCACCACGCGCGGCTTGGTGGGGAGGATGGTGGGAAAGAATGGTTGGCTCCACCAAGAGATGCTTGCGAAAGACACTTGGGCGCTCTTCTGTAGATGAAGATGGTTTGCAGACGATACTGACATCTATCGAAGCCGCGCTGAACTCCAGACCACTCACCAAAGACGACGACGCCAACGTGCTCACCCCAGCTCACTTCCTTGTCGGTGGACAACTTAATGCACTGTCCTCTGGACCTGAACCTCAGCCCGGTTCCCCCATAAAAGAATACAGACTTCAGCAACAACTGACGGATCATTTTTGGAAACGATGGAGCAAGGAATACCTGCTTCAGCTTCAGAGTTTCCACCAGGTGAAGCAACCGAAAGAGACGTCACCACGACTGAGGCTTAGAGACATCGTTCTACTCCAGGACGAGGTGCGGCCTCGACATCTGTGGAGGAAGGCCCGGATTCAGGAGCTGAAACCAGGCAGAGATGGACTTTTCCGGACGGTGATTTTTCCACGCCGGAGGGGACCCAGATTGTCCGATCTGTCCAGCTGGTCATCTCCCTATCGGTTGACCAGGGTGGGGAGGATGTTGGGGAATGAAACAAGGACAATGTATTGATGTAACTTGCCGCTAGAGAGTGTTGTATTTGTAGTAGCTAATGGAATAAAATAGTGAATGTCACGGTATCGTTCTTCCAAACTTCACGCTATAATATCCCACAAATCGTCGAAGAAAATGATGACTTTCTTCAAGAAGAAAAGAAGAAAGTGATAAAGAGAAAATCCTGGAAGATGCGGATATTTGCGGATAGTCACGGACGAGATGTAGCAGCAACCGTATTGGAGAGGAGCGGAGAAATGGAGGTCACTTCGACAGTAAAGCCAGGAGCACAAATTGCAGCGGTTATGAACAGAATGGTAGGAGAGTGTGCGACCCTCACTTCAAAGGACTATACAGTAATCATCGCTGGAGCAAACGACGTCTATAGAAACGAGAGTAAAAAGGTAGTCAAAGATTTAAAGGGCACATTGCCATCCAAGCATAACACAAATGTCATTAATGTAAACATTCCGCAGAGATACGATTTAATTCCCAAATCATGTGTAAATGTAGAAATAGAGGCTACAAATGGAAAAATTCGTAAAATTTGTAAGAGTTTTCCAAATGTCCAAATTATAGATGTAAGTAAATTAGACAGGAAGTTCCACACTCGACATGGCCTACACTTAAATAGGTTAGGAAAGGAGTATCTTAGTGATGATATCTGCAAAATTGTAAATTCAAATGGTAATAATAGTTCAACAGTAATATCTTTAGAGTGGAAGCAGGGAAACTTGTAAAAGAAGCCAAACGTGAGGTTTGGCATTCAGATCTTTCGATGTCAAATTTAACTGAGTGAAACAATGGTATTTCGGATTTGTCTAGCAACAATAATAATAACAATAATAATAATAACGTAAATAAATCACCAACACAAGCTTGCAAAAGTAACAAATTTAAAATTTACCACCAGAATGTTCAGTCCCTCTATAATAAAATTGATTACATAAATCTAATGCTTAAAAATGAACTTAAAGACATCTCAGCACTATGTATTTCAGAACATTGGCTGAAAGAGGAACAACTCGAATTAATTCAATTCCCAGGGTTTATACAAGCTAGTAAATACTCTAGATCTAATATTAGCCATGGTGGTACTTGTATATTCTTAAGAAGTAATTTAGATCATGAACATTTAACAGCTTTGATTATCCAATTATGGAACAGGACTTTGAATTCTCTGCCGTAAAATACAGCAGTTTAAGTTAATAATTGTATGCGTAAACGGTTCTCCGTCAGGAAAGTTTCCTTTATTTATAGATAAATTAGAATTGTTACTCAATAACATGAGCAATGTAAATTTCGATATAATAATTTGTTGGGATGTAAATGTGGATTTCTTAAAATTTAATATAAATTGTGAATTATTAACACAGTTACTAATTTCCTATGGACTGAAACCTACAGTAAATACCCCAACAAGAATAACAAAATTTAGTAAAACCACTCCTGATCATTTTTTTTTAAATACAGATAAATATCACCATTCAATAGAAGTCTATTGTCCGGGTTTTAGTGACCAACATGGACAAATACTGAGTTTTGAAGTACCCGAAACAATCCATAATAATGATAATGGGTAAAATCAAAGTGCAGGTCATTCACTGAAACAAATGTTACATATTTCAATGACTTATTAAATAAGGAATCATGGTCAGAAATGTATAAACTAGAAAATGTAAATGATAAATTTAATGCATTTAACAGTACCCTAAAACACTATTTTGAAACAGCCTTCCCCTTTAGACAAAGAACTGTTCAAAATAACAAAACTAGCAATTGGATAACAACAGGGATTATAAATTCATGTCAAAGAAAGAAATTTCTACACAAATTATATGAACAATACCACACAACACCTAAATTCAATTTATTCTACAAAAAAAATACACTAACATACCGGTATTAAATAAGGTAATAAGACTAGCAAAGAAAATGCATAATGATAATTTTATTTCCCAATCATCTAATAAAAACAGGGCTATGTGGTCCGTGATAAAGAAAGAAACTGGAAAATCTGCTAAAATACAAATGAACATTACACTGACCAGAAATAATAAAGTGATTAATAGTCCAGTGGAAATAGCCAACACTTTTAATGACTATTTTCTGGAAATTCCAAAAAAATTATTAAATAAATTACAGGTAAATACACTAAATTCTAATAATAAAATAAACTAGCGGACCCATGCAAGAAATCTCGCATGTTCATAAACCACACTTTCCCCAATAGGTTTAAGAGACACTTAAGGAGAAAGGTGATGTTTTTATTTCAACCAAATGATTATAGAACACTATTTACATTTCAGGATAAAGGAAAGACCTCAGATTGTTAATATGACATGAAACAGGCGTCACAGCAATTATGGAGCGTTATTTCCTACATCAACGGTGTTTGCAAATCGCACACTTCGTACAATTTTTTAAAGTCATTTAGATATTTATGAAATTATAGTGCAATAAGTCACTGCTAATGTCTATTCTCTTTCATTTGAATGCTCATTTGTCACGATCGGTCATTTGTGAGCGCCATAGGAGGGATGCATACTACTGAAATAACATATAAGGTGATATATGTAGTGATTCTTTATTTATAAATCATGTCACAAGTGAAGAGGTAAGAATAGTTATAAAAGAGCTAAAAATAAATTCTGTGCAGGCATTGATGGCATCCCTGATGCAATTTTAAAGAAATGTGCAGAAAATATAATAAATCCACTTACACACTTAATAAACAGTTCAATTCTCTCAGGAACTTACCCGGATATTTTGAAGTTATCGAAAGTAATTCCAGTGCACAAAAACGGTTCAAAAGATGAATTAGATAACTATCGTCCTATTACCTTACCAATTGGTATTGCAAAAATTGTGGAAAAAATCAGTTTTATAGAAAAAATAAAATATTATCAAACTCATAACATGGATTCAGAACGGAAAAATCTACACAGACAGTAATTTATGAATGTATTAATGTGGGAAAAGGTTTCCAGATCATGACACTTACAAGCATCGAATATAGAAATGAATTATTTATTAAAAACAATGGAACTGATTAAAATACAGTAGAGAATTAAGGGGATGTGTTTCGTGGCTCCTCGGAACTCGGAATATTGCTTCTCTTCTTTTTATTCTCAGACAATGGCGCTGAGCTTACTCCTGCGCCCCCTAGATCCCATACTCGGCCGTCTTGATCCTCATCCGGCTCCCACATTCGGCCGTCCTGATCCTCATCCGACCCGGATGAAGAAGATCCGCCCGGCCAGGGCTTCATGAACTCCGCACAGGACGATGTGATTCTTGGTCCAGCATGGTCTCCACTGCTGACGTCATATGTGTCGTCGAGTTTAACTCGAGTCGCTCGATAAGGTCCTAGACTTTTGGTTTTTAGTTTCAGATGTAGACCGATCTGAGTGCGTTTGATGACAACCAGGTCATCGACCTGATACTTCTTAGGCTCCTTACGTCGTCTGTTGAATTCAGCACGATTTTCAGATTCTACCTTTTCTATCGGCTTTTTTGCATCTTCTCTCATCTGATTACGTTTTTCGTTGAACGAATCGATCAGCTCCTCTTCGATGAGTTGCACTATACGTAGATCATTTTGGTTGTGCATTCGGACTCCTGTCAGCAGCTCGAAAGGTGACATTCCGATGCTCCTCTGGAACGTAGAGTTGATAGCTCGTTGGATGGATGGCACGCCATTGTACCATTTTGTCGGATCGTCAATGCTAAGTTTAGCGATGATCTTGGTCACAGTTGAGTTGACTCTCTCGATTTGACCATTGGCTCTTGGCAGTCCAGCTGTGATCAAGACGTGCTTGATACCCTGCGATTTGCAGTAGTCCTGGAACTCAAGGGAGGTGAACGATGGCCCCCTGCCGGTGATCACTTGAACTGGGTTTCCAAAGTTCGTCCTCTGAAACTCCATCTTTTCAATCGTCTCGGCTGATTTCGTAGTTTTCACAGGATACAGCCAGGTGAACTTCATGAAGGCATCCATCATGTGTTCATATCCCTTGTGTGTATACTTAAGTGGTCGAATGTGATCCATGTGGTAGGTGTGCAAGGGCACACTCTCCCTGAACAGCGGATGTAACCAACCTTCTTTCTTGCCTAACCTCCTATTAACCACCAGACACTTCACACAGTTGGCTATAACTCGTTTCACCTTGTTGGCCAAGTCTGGTATATAATATTCCTGCTTCACGTCTTCTTCAGTCCTTTTAACAGCGTAAATGTCCCTTCTCATGTGCAGCTCTGATGATTTCATGGTGCATTGCCCGCGGGACCACCAACGTCTCTCGCCCGTCAACAAATTTAAACAGCAGTCCATCTCTGACGATGATGTTTCCGTAAGGCCCTTTCTCCAGTGTCGCTTTTATCGCTGTCAATCCTTCGTCTTTTCTCTGGGCGATTTTGATCCTCGCTGCAAGGCCGTCAGGGAATCCAAACATCACTGCTGGACATCGGCTCAGGGCATCGACATGTTTCATCCTGGTTGCAGTTCGGTGTTCGATGGTATAGTCAAACTCCTCCAAGGCCATAGCCCATCTAGCTACTCGTGGGACCAGGTCCCTTTTGTGCATTGTCTTTCGGAATGCCATACAGTCAGTCACGATCTTGAACGGAATTCCAAGCAAGTACACCCTATACTTTTTTAATGCATTCACCACAGCTAAGATCTCGAGCTCGTAACTGCTGTATTTTTCTTCCTGTATCGTCGCCTTTTTACTCATGTATGAGACTGGATGTAGTTTGTTGTCCTCTGGGTACTTTTGCAACAACACAGCGCCATACCCACTCTTGCTAGCGTCAGTGTGCAGCTCCGTCTCGTATTTCGGGTTGTATATCTTCAACACAAGTTCTGAAGCGAGAAGACGTTTGAGCTCAACAAATGCACATCGTTGTTCCTCGCCAAATTTGAACTCCGGCTTACCTCTCAACAGATCGCTCAGTGGTTTGGCTACAATCAAGAAATTTGGGATAAATTTTCTAAAATAGCCAGCCAATCTGAGAAAGCTCTGCAGCGCAGCGATCGTCTTTGGCTCCGGGAAGTTTTGTGCAGCAAGGACCTTCTCAGTGGCGGGTTGAATCTGTCCACGTTGAATAGTGTATCCAAGGAACTGTACTCTCCCCTTCAGAAACTGGCACTTCTCGAAGTTGATTTCCAGCCCGTACTCTGCAGCTAATTCCAACACTCGTCTCAATCGTAGGAGTGCCTCGTCGTCATCCTTCGCTGGGATGATTTAAGTCATCCATATTCTGTAGGTTAACAATATGTTCTCTCGGATTAACTCCCAGAGCACAGCTATAATAAAGCGTTGGAAGACTGCAGGTGAGTTGGTAAATCCAAATGGGACATTTTTGTACTGGTACTGTCCAGAACGCGTTACGAATGACAAATATCGTCGACTTCCTTCTTCGACTTCCACGTGAAAGAATCCGTTCCTGAGATCCAAGGTGCAGAACACCGTAGCATCCTGTAACTTGTCCAGAAGATCCTCTATAACTGGCATGGGAAATAGATCCCTAACCACGATTGAGTTCACTGGACGAAAATCAGTACAAAGTCGCTTTTTTCCATTTTTCTTTTTGACTACCACCACTTGGCATGTATATTCTGATTGACTCGGTTCTATGATATCTTCCTCCAGCCACGCCTCGACTTGCTCATCGACAAACGCGTTCTCAAGCGGTGCCATTCGTCAGGGCCTGCTAAATATAGCTTTTTCTTCTTTCAGTGTGATCTTCATCTTGACATCAGTATATTTCGTCTTTTTTGGTACATATCTCGCTACCAAATCCTGGATCTGTTCCCTTTTTTCCTTATCAACGCAGTTCTCGATATCCAATTCCTGTTCGTCGGCTACCCTGATCAACATCATTGGGACCTCTAGTTTCTTGATGCTAACTCCTTGCTTGCTCAGGATGACCTCACCCTGATCCAATAGATCGTTACCAATAACCATGTCCCACTCCATAGTATCATCAGAAACAACATAGACGTTGGTTTGGAACTCCAGCTCGTCTACCTCAACGACTGTTGTGAAGTAACCTTGAGGAGCAACAAAACCATTACCGAATCCTTTCAAAACAAGATCCGTGCTCTTCAATCCTGGGGAACCCATGGTCTTATGGATGTTTTGTCGCAGTAGGTTATAAGGACTGCTACAGTCGATAAGTGCCTGAAGTTTCTGCTGACCCAAACTAACCTCTTTGAACTTGAGGCAGCTTTTCTTTTCATCAATAAGATTGAAACCTTGATTATTCCGCTTACCGTTCTTCCTCTCTTTTTTGCACTCGGATGAAATGTGGCCAAACTCGTTGCAGTTGAAACATCTCTTGCCTTTATCCTTGTGCTCACATTCCTTTGAACTATGACCAGATCTACCGCAATTATAACACCTATATCCACTACTCGCCTCTTTCTTCTTTGTACTACCCCAGCACTTTCCGTCCTTCTCGTTGGCACTTCCTTGAAAATTACTGTTATTATACTTTGTGCTTTTCTTTGGCAAAGACTTCACCGCCATCTCATAACTTTTCATTTTCTCCTTGAAATCCTTGGAATTTTTTGCTCCATAGAGAAGAAGTTTTGATCCTGAATCGTCTTCGATCCCATCAATCACGTACTGACACAGAGAAACTTGCTCAACATCACCTTTACTGGCGATTTCCTTCATCACAAGAAAGTACTCCTGTACAGATTCGTCGCTGGATTAACAACTTGTGAATTTCTGCACTGCTTGCCGCCACGTCAAACTCCTCTTTCAAGGCCTTCTTCAGTGCAGTCCAGGACGTCAGTCCTTTCTCACCTTGAATAAAAAGCTTAGCTAAACCATCGAGTGATTCCTTAGCGAAAATAAACTTTTGCAGCTCACTCCATCCCATCAAGATTGACGTCTCCTCAAAATCTGCGATCCATTTTTTCAATGGGTAACCATCCTTACCGTTAAATGTTTTCATAGCGCCCTCTACGTCGCGGAACGACAATAAAAACTTATGTTGTTCTCTGTACCTACTGTGCTGGTCTTCCTCTTCGCTCTCTTCGTCATCATCGTCTATATTAGTTGCGAGTTCATCCAATTTTCTCAAGTAATAACAAATGGTGTTAATCATTACCTCCTTTGTCCCGATCTCGGTATTAAGAATCTCAGAAACACACAACAGATCAGCCTTGGAAAATGTTTCTTCGAGAAAATTTCTTCTTAGCTTCCTCTTCAATGGAATTTTCGTCAAAAACGAATCCAGGAAACTCTCGCAGTCTCGTTGGATTCTTCCCGTCGTCTGGTATATGCTCGAAAATAAGGTTATGTAAAACTTTGATTGCTTTGACTGGAGCATCACTTATATTCTTATTTATTTTCTCTATTGCACCGAGTGTAGTCATCTTAATTGTTTACTCACGTCTATCAAGAAGTTTTCCGTCAATATCGCTTCCTCATAACTTCGCAATCAAACCTGTTTACCAAACCGGTGATATTTGTAGGTGATATCGTTGAATACCGCTTCCCGTCGTTTCTCTCTGACGAGTCGCTATCCTCTTACCACATCCACAATCCTCTGTCGTCGTTTAGATTCCGACCCTCGTCGTCGTCGACACGGCACCACTAATTGTCACTGAAACTTAAGAACAAATTTTGCTAGCCTATGAATCCTCGTCGTAGATTCGCACGTCGTGGGCTCACAAAACTGCACGTCGTCTCGTCGTAGGCAACAGCAACAAATATGATTAGCCGTCCACTTCGTCCAAAATAGCGTCATATTTTGCGTCGTACTTGGTGTCGTGGATTGCGTCGTAATTCGTTGTTTCAGTCCATCCCGGACGAGCCTCCATTTCTGGGAAACGGTTTCCAGATCATGACACAAGCATCGAATATAGAACTGAATTATTTATTAAAAACAATGAAACTGATTAAAATACAGTAGAGAATTAAGGGGATGTGTTTCGCGGCTCGTCAGAACTCGGAATATTGCTTCTCTTCTTTTTATTCTCAGACAATGGCGCTGAGCTTACTCCTGCGCCCCCTAGATCCCATACTCGGCCGTCTTGATCCTCATCCGGCTCCCACATTAATAGCATAACGAATAGAATAAGAAGTGATAACACTGGCCTACTACGCCTGGTCCGCCGCAGCGCAGCGCTGGCTCCGATCTGTGATGTAAGTTAGCATTGGCGCTTACGAGACTTTTAAAACCTTGCGACCTGTTTTACATGTTAAAACACCGCAAGATATCCTCATAGGCTAAGTTCGACATCTCCACTTACTTTACTGTTCCCAATTATAATTTAATAAGTCGTCTCCTGTAATAGTCCAGTTTCGACAATAAGCGAAGACAGAGAGCAAGTTCAAAATGCAATTAGTTTTGCCAGCTATCGGTAAATTAAAAAAAAGAACGGAAAAATTAACCTCGATATCAGAAAGGATTTCTTCACATTGTTACACATTTTACATTCCCTTAACAGACTTGCAACGCAGAAAAGAAAAAAAAAGCCGTACGAACGCAGCTTTCAACTTGACCGTAGATTACTATAAAATTCAATAATAACCATAAATTTCACTCCACAGACACCAAAATCAGTAAACTACCATCATTTCAGAAGAACTCAAAATTAAACAGACATAGAAGGCATAGTCATAACCCCATCAGAGAGTAGGCTATTGTCTAAAACTGATCACGCCTCCTTCAGCATTACGGTACATATGTTTTTTAACTCATTGTCTTTTTATTCTCTTCCCTTTCTTCACAGAAGTAGTCTTTAATGGCATCAAGAGCATTTTTATTTACACCATACTGGACAAATACTTAGGCAAATTAGGAAATGTATGTGGAACAGAATAGTCTTTCAATCGCCAGTTGGTTCTTGGGAGAAGTAATACTTCCTTCCCTTCTAGCACAAATTTGTCAAATTTAACAATTAAATCTTCTGAAGAGTGAGCATCACAGATGTAGGACTTTTCAGTAAGTTCCCTATCCTTCCCTGGTATGGCCCCTTTGCACTTGATAAAACGTTCCTTATCTTTAGGAGGTTTGAAAAACCGTCTGACCTCTTTACAGTCCCCATAGCTAGATCAGCATCCTGGTACAAAAGAGCAAGGCATCTTCACTACTCACATTAAGCACTCATGAAAATGTAAGGGCTAAACTGCTGTTTACTTACATTAAATAACAATAAAATTAACACACGAAGATAACGTGAACACACGACAAGAAATTAAATTCCATTTCAGTTAATGCTTCCTACACCAGCATTTCAGGTATTAATACTATGAAGTAATAGTGTAAGCACTTGTATATCAATAAACTTTTACACAGAACACCACCAAAACACTCCGACCGATTAAATACTTAATATATCGCACATAAACACATAAACATATGTGGAAATCAACAATCTCAAGTCGACTGTAGCGCTGCGTAGCGGCGAGTGCCAACCCGATCCGTATTCATTACATGCTATTGAGGGAGAATATATCACACTTGATATTCTATTCGTTATGCCGGTACTATAACATTCAATAATAACCATAAATTTCACTCCACAAACACCAAAATCAGTAAACTACCATCATTTCAGAAGAACTTATCATTAAACAGACATAGAAGGAAGGCATAGTCATGACCCCTTCATTGAGTAGGCTATTGTCTAAAACTGATCACGCCTCCTTCAGCATTACGGTACATATATGTTTTTTAACTCATTGTCTTTTTATTCTCATCCCTTTCTTCACAGAAGTAGTCTTTAATGGCATCAAGAGCATTTTTATTTACACCATACTGGACAAATATTTGGGCAAATTAGGAAATATATGTGGAACAGAATAGTCTTTCAATCGCCAGTTGGTTCTTGGGAGAATTGATACTTCCTTCCCTTCTAGCACAAATTTGTCAAATTTAACAATTAAATCTTCTGAAAAGTGAGCATCACAGATGTAGGACTTTTCAGTAAGTTCCCTATCCTTCCCTGGTATGGCCCCTTTGCACTTGATAAAACGTTCCTTATCTTTAGGAGGTTTGAAAAACCGTCTGACCTCTTTACAGTCCCCATAGCTAGATCTGCATCCTGGTACAAAACAGCAAGGCATCTTCACTACTCACATTAAGCACTCATGAAAATGTAAGGGCTAAACTGCTGTTTACTTACATTAAATAACAATCAAATTAACACACGAAGATAACGTCAACACACGTCAAGAAATTACATTTCATTTCAGTTAATGCTTCCTACAATAGCATTTCAGGTATTAATACTATGAATTAATAGTGTAAGCACTTGTATATCAATAAACGTTTGCACAGAACACCACCAAAACACTCCGACCGATTAAATACTTAATACATCGCACATAAACACATAAACATATGTGGAAATCAACAATCTCAAGTCGACTGTAGCACTGCGTAGCGGCAAGTGCCAACCCGATCCGTATTCATTACATGCTATTGAGGGAGAAGAGATCACACTTTATATTCTATTCGTTATGGTAATAGTATACTGAAATTAATTGACAATAAGGAACATGTAACTGGCCTATTCTTGGATTTATCGAAAGCATTTGATCTTGTTGACCATAAAATCCTCCTTACAAAACTAAATCAATATGGTATTAGAGGTTTAGCTAATAAATGGATAGAGTCTTAGTTAACAAGGAGTAAACAAATAGTAAGCTTGAGACACAAGGATGATGGAACCAAATTACTTAATGAAACATTGTCCAATAATAATAATGCATTTTAATAATAATAATAATGCATTTTATTAATCCCTTAACGAGTCAAGGACTCATATACAAAGGAATTGTACAGTTTTATCTTGTTGGCGACAAATTACAATACAATGTTTACTTTACAAAGTTTTCAGTATGAAAATATATACAACATTTTGTAGCTTTCATAAGTTTTTGTACACAATATGTTCTTCTTTTGTCTTCTCAGATTATGAAATTTCTTCAAACTGACATTTTATAATCATTCCACATAAACTGTTTTAGCCTCCTTTTAAAGATTGGTAGGCTAGGTGCAATTTTTATATTTTCTGGTAGTCCATTGAATTTTACAAAGGCACTATACTTAATGCTATTACTGCCATATTGTTTGGAATTGATATGGAAAAGTGTTATGTCATCTGCATGTCTAGTTTTGTAAGCGTGTAAATCAGATTGTTTAGTGAAGTTTAAATTTGTGTGTATTCTGCTGTGTAGGATTTGGTATATTAGGACATTTGATTTGATTTCTGCATTTAGGGCTACTGGTTGAATTTTACTCGTAATATAAAGGTGTTTGGTTGGTGTTAAAAAAGGGTAGTTATAAATATTTCTTATGGCTCTATTCTGAATTACCTCAATTTCCTTTTTTAGGTAGTTTGAGCATTTTATCCAAATTGTATTCAAATATTGTAAGTGGCTATGGATTAAGGAAAAATACACTTTCCTGAGTAGATATTTTGGGATATAGTAGCTCAATTTTTTTATCATCCCAGCGGCAGGTGATATTTTTTTTACTAATGCATCAATGTGCTTTTGCCAGGAGAGATTTTCATCTATTATTAAGCCTAGGTATTTGACAGATGAGACCCTTTTAACTGCTTTTCCATTCAGCATTATATTCTGAGTGATGTCTAACTTTGTTCTACGCTTTGATATTATTAAATAATTTGTTTTATCTTCATTTATTGTTAATTTATTTGACTGGGTCCAGCCAAGTATGGTATTCATGTCCTCCTGCATGTGTGTAATCAGCGTGTTGGTGGTGTACGCATTGTAAAAGATGCTTAAGTCATCTGCAAACAACGTTATATTACCATGAAAACGGAGTGTTGCTATGTCATTAATATATACTAAGAAGAGGGAAGGACCCAGTATTGATCCTTGGGGCACACCGTGGGTAATATTAACTTCCTCACTTCTGTAGCCATTTATTTCAATATACTGCTTACGATTAGATAGGTAATTTTTAAACCATGTCCAAGCTACTCCTCGGATACCTGCTTTATCAAGTTTCCCTAAGAGAATTTCATGGTCAACAGTATCAAACGCCTTTCTCAGGTCTATGAAAAGGCCACTCGCTGTCATCTTATTGTCTAAGACATCCTGCAAGTTAGAGATAATATCAATTGTGGCTATTTCTGTGCTTGAGTTTTCTCGGAATCCATATTGCCCTTTGTAGAAGTAATCATTTTTATTTAAGAAATTAACAATTCTGTTTTTTACTACTGTTTCGAGTACCTTGGATATGGGTGGGAGGATGGAAATGGGCCTGTAATTGTCCGGATTGCTTTTGTCACCTCCTTTATAGACTGGTATGACTCGTGCTATTTTTAGATCATCAGGCACCAGACCAGTCTCTAACGATACATTTATTAAAGTAGTTAGTGGGCTACTTAGCATGTCAATGGAGTTTTTTAACAATTTCACTGACATACCATCTTTGTCTTGGCTACTTTTCATTTTAAGGCTTAATATAATATTGCGAATTTCCATCTCATTAGTCGGGGTCATAAATATGGAATCTACGTTGACATTAATTTCATTAACGTTCTTCCCTGGGGGGATGTTTATGGCTAATTTGTGTGCTATGTTTATAAAGTGAGTGTTTAGAGCATTGCAAATATTTTCTTTTCCTGTGAAAGATTTACCGTCAATTATTATCTCACTGGGACCATCTTTGTTTTCAGTTGTGCGGTTGTAGATCATTTCATTGATTACTTTCCAAGTATCTTTTATGCTATTGGCATTCAATGTTAATTTGTGTTCATAGTATGAGGATTTCAGTTTCCGTTTTAAAGCTGTCACTTTGTTCCTACATATTATGTGCTCTTCCTTTAAGAGGTTATTGTTTCT
Source organism: Meconema thalassinum (assembly GCA_946902985.2). Taxonomy (NCBI): domain Eukaryota; kingdom Metazoa; phylum Arthropoda; class Insecta; order Orthoptera; family Tettigoniidae; genus Meconema; species Meconema thalassinum. The sequence continues at coordinate 1,756,224,627 of OX336388.2, read as the reverse complement.
GTGAATGCTAGTTTTAAGTTTAGCATGTAGTAGGTCCCTTTGTTTTATTAGTTGAATTAATTCTGTTGTTATCCATGGGTTTTTGTGGTTCTGGTGTATTTCCCTCAAAGGTGAGTCAGTGTTTTCTTTGTTGGGTGTCTGTGTCAAGATTTTGTGTTTCATGGCGATGTAAGTTTCGTTTAGATCATCTAAGCAGTCTATTTGATTGAGATCATTAGAGAATTTGTTTTTGTTCATGTACCGGTAATTTTTATTCACGTTTTTTGAACTAGACCTTTGCTTGTTGGGGGCGTATTTAAATGTCATGTTCGAGATTGGGCTTTTGCCTGGATAGTAGTTTGACCAGAAAATCTCAGTTACAAGAATATTATGATCACTAATATCACTATTTATATTGCTTATTCTATAGGCATATTTACAGTTATTAGTGGCCACCTGATCAAGGAGTGTACTTGTTGATTCACTTATTCTTGTTGGATAGCGAGTATTGCCTTGTGTGAAACCATAGCTTGATAGTAGATTGAGGTATGATTTGGTTACATTATTTTTGTTTAATAAGTTAATATTTGTATCACCAATGCATAAGGAAAGATTGGCATTGTTTTTCGAGAGAATGTGCTCTAAAGATTGCATGAATTTTGTTGCGTTATTTATGTTTGGATTATATACTGCAATTATATTAATAGTATGCAGGTTATTGAAACGAACAGTATCATTTCTTATGAGCTCTAACTGGATCAAGCTATGGTTACTCTCAACTAGGTTAAGAACTTTTGTATTCCATTTTTTGTGGACATAAACTCCCACACCTCCACCATCCTGATTGTCTCTGTGTACAAATGCAACAGAATAGTTGTTTAGGTTGAAGTATTTAGCTTCATTACTTTTTACCCAAGTCTCGGTTACCACTATGACATCTAGATTTTCCACAATATGTATTAGTATCTCGATATCTTCTAGTTTATTTTTTAGGCTTCTGCTATTCACGTAAAGACACTTGATTTGGCTAACCTCATTTTTAGTGTCTGCTATGTAGTCGTGGATACAGTCATATTTACGCTCATCTATTGATGAGTGTAAGTCAACATCAACTAGTAGGTCCATGTCTTGATTCATTCTTATTACTGTGAATGGGATGGCTGAGCCTTGTTATTGGAAGAGTCTCTTACTAGCCTTTCAATGTCTTCTGCTGAGCTGATCCTGACAGCCTTGTCACCATCTGATCTACGGACGAATATTTTGCAGTCCCGGGTCCAGACGTATTTAAAACCTGAATTACGGAGGTCTCTTGCCTGTTTGTGAAGTACTTTATTTGCTGGCGTCAAATGCTCGTTAATGTAGATAGGCCTAGCCCTTCCATTGATTCCTGCATCACTTGAGTTCAGGTTGGGTTTGGATCTTTTGCCTTTTAGAATTGCGTCTTTTTTTAGCCGGCTGCAGAATTTTACTAGTAAAGGAGGTGGAAGACCTTCTCTGCTGTGTGGTAGCCGATGGCAGGCGTCAATATCGGACTCAACAACTGTGACACCCAATTGATCAGCGATAGTCTTGACAATTTGAACGGGGTTTTCGTTTGAAGTGTGCGGCACGCCATGAAGCTCTAAGTCAATGAGGGAATTATTTAATTTGGAGTACCCCAGGGATCGGTTTTGGGCCCACTACTCTTTCTTCTATATATCAATGATATAACACAGAACGTTCATTTTGTTTGCGGACGATACAACACTCGTAATAAAAGGTGAAACTAAACAGGTCATACAGCAGTCTGCTGACTCCGTTACAGGAGAGTTAACCAAATGGTCACAAGATAATCGCCTCATAATAAACTATAAAAAACAGTATGTCTAAATTTCCACACTATACAGAATAGGAATCCTGCAAAGCCCAATATAACATTAAATGGTCATCAAATAGAAAATAAATCAGAAACAAAGTATTTAGGACTATGGATACATGACTTGAAATGGAATAAACATATACAATATCCGAATACTAAACTGAACTCGATGTGCTTTGCCTTACGTATTTTGAAAACCTGCACTAGCATGCACATATTAAGAAATACTTATTTTGCCTATTTCCATTCATACTTAACATATGGGGTCATATTTTGGGGTATGTCGCCAGATGTACTAAGCACGTTTAGGATACAAAAGAGGGCGATTAGAATTATGGCAAATGTAAACACTAGAGAATCATGTAGACCTCTGTTTAAAGATTTAAACATTCTCCCACTGCCCTGCATATATATCTTTGAAAGTATTATGTTTTGTAAATAGAATTTAATGAATAAGGATGTTTTTCTTAAAACAAACAATGATGTTCATAGACAAAATCAAAACATTCATATTTCACACACACACACATACACACACACACACACACACACAAGCATATATCAAAAAGGAACTTTTCACACAGGAGTTAAATTATACAATAAACTACCCCAGTATATAAAACTTGCCCCAAAAATAAAAACCTTTGATAGAATGTTGAAAGCTTATCTGCAGTGCCATTGTTTTTACTCTGTAGTTGAATATCTTAGTGTATAGGAGCGATGAAATCTAAACTGTAATTATATTTTACTTTTTTATTTTAATTGTAATACCTAGCTGTAAGTTGCAGTATTTATAGAATTAAGATTTCATATTATGATAATAGAGTAAGGTGTAAATAGTTGTCCAATAAGATTGTATCTCTTAAGATCTGTTATTATAATAAGTTATAAATAGTTAAAGTATTTTATTTATTTATTTTATTTATTTATGGGAAAACTAAATGAGAGAATTGAGAAGAATAAACTAAGGTGGTTTGGACATGTAAAGAGGATGGAGGAAAATAGAATACCAAGACAGATGCTGGAGGCGAAGTGCAAGGGTAAGAGAGCAAGAGGAAGACCTAGAACAAGGTGGATTGATTCAGTGAAGAACAGCGTAAGAAAAAGAAATCTGGACTGGGACAAGACCGTGGAAGAAGAATGGTGGAAGGAAAGAGGAAAGTGGAGAAGTGCCATAAATACCCGACCTGGCAGGAGCTGGATAAGGGGAAATGATGATGATGATTATTATTTCGTATGGCAAAACAAGGATACATTATAAATACATATATCTTCCAATTTTATATACTTTACAGATCAATGATACACATTCAAAACTTAATGTCCAGACCTTTCAGCCAGTCCACTGTTTCCGTAGAGGCACTATGTAATTCTTGGGCAGATCAATTGAATTTTCTCTTTGGGCAGTCCATAACAATGTGCTGGATGGTCTGAGGCACATTACCACAGTCGCAGAATGGGTCTTCAGATTTTCCCCACTTATGAAGCCAGAATTTACACCTTCCATGATTTGTCCTGATTCTGTTAAGAGATGTCCATTCCCTTCTCGGTAAGTTGAAACCAGGCGGAGCTCTACAAGGATCATCGATTAAACCCAGGTGGTCGGGATTTGAAGAGGACCATTCTTCATGCCAGATCTCATCACCATCAAAATGTGTTTCCAGGAGCTTCTCACCTAGCTTCCTTGATGGGTTTCTGGACTTAAATCTCTTCGGTTTCTGAGGGTTGCAGTCCTGATGTAAGGGCAGTTGAGGATTACTGCGGCATTTCTGCCATTCTCTTACAAGAGCTAGTTCTCTTCGTATGCGAGGGGGATGGATGTTGGATAAGACGGGTAACCATTTGAGAGGTGTCGATTTGATGGTGCCTGATATTGTCCTCGTGGTATCATTCAGTTGGGTATCAACTTTTGAAGTGTGTGCACTGTTAAGCCACACAGGGCAGCAGTATTCTGCAACTGGGTAGACCAAGGCAAGAGCTGATGTCCGTAGTACTGCCGCGTTTGCTCCTCAGCCTGTTCCACTGAGCTTGTGTAATATGTTGTTCCTTGTTTTATCTTGGCTGCAGTGTTCGAGAGATGTTGCTTGTATGAAAGTGTCCGGTCCATTGTGACTTTGGATAGGGGTTATACCCAATTTGTTGGCCTTTGAATTCGACTTGAGGTACATAGCTGGCTTTTTGGTAGTCTAGATGGAAGCAGCTTACTTCAGTTTTGTTCAGGTTAGGTTTAAATCGCCATGTACTGAAATATTTGTTCAGGTTATGGAGATCGTTTGTGAGTGTAGTTTCTGCTGTTTTGAAGTCACTCGATTGGGCAGTCAGAGCTATGTCAACTGCATATATGAATTTCATGGAAGTAGTTTCTGGAAGATCTGCGGTATACATGCTGAACAGTAGCGGAGCAAGAACTGATCCTCGAGGTAAACCATCGTTTAGTGCATAAGGCTTACTCTTACTTCCATTTAAATGCACTTCAAACACACTATTGCATAGCATGTTGTTGAGCAGTGTAGCAAGAATCTTACAGGGAATGATCTTCAAGAGTTTCAAGATCATGCCTTGTCGCCACACTGTGTCATAAGCTGATGTCAAGTCCAAAAAAAACAGCGATGGTCTTCTTCTTGTCTTGAAATCCGTTCTCAATGTGGCTGGCGAGTGCCAAAACCTGGTCGCAGCAGCTTCGATTAGGTCGGAATCCTGCTTGTTCAGCTGGTATGTGTTGGAAGGCTGTGGCTGAGATTCTGTTGTAAATCATTCTTTCCATTAACTTGTAGCAAATACTTAAGAGTGCTATTGGCCGATAATCTTCAGGACTATCTCCACTTTTTCCGGGCTTTAGGATGACAACTATTTTAGTTCTCTTAAGCATGAATGGAAGCTTACCACTTCTTAGGATGTCATTAAAGAACATAACTAACCAGTGTAGAGTTCTATGTCCACAATGTTTCAGAAACTCTGGATATATTCCATCCACTCCTGCTGCTTAGTATTAGTATTATATAACTATTACTACTTTTATTTTATACATGTAAATTCCGACATGTCCTATATCAAAAATGTATTGTATACATGTATTTGATCAAATGGAATTAATAAAATCTATCTATCTATCTATCCATCTATATAGCTTACGCAATCAGCGCCGCTTGCGTGAAACTCGCTTCATCGCATCTGCGAGCCTAGCGGCGAATTTTCATTACCTCCAACTATCCAGACGTAAGAATTAGCTACTTTTCGTTACATTTATAAAATTAGCTACTTTTTCGTTACCGGTAGACACCCTGAGTCTTATCAGTCGAATTTAAACACTCGCATCTCAGAATAGCAGCTGTTATCGAAAATCAAAACTGAAATGCGATTAGGATGCTGAGAACGGAAAAAAGCTAGGGAGTTGAAAATCCAGAAAAAAATTATGTTAATCCGGACAACCGGAAAATACCCCAACAATCCGGAAACCTTCCGGGAAAACCGGAAAACTTGGCAGGTACTGTACCCGATCTCCGGATAGTAGGCTGTCAGATATCCGCCCCCTCAATCGGATTGCCAATAATCAAACGCGCCGGCATAGCTACATCAATGAAAATGGCACTGACAGATACTATCGAGATTAGAGCACAATAGTTAACAAGAAAATTATTGTGGAACACACCAAAATATACGGGGGTTATTACTTACCGTTACTTACCTCTTAAATATATCTCGGGGACTGGGTTGTCAACTGGATCACTTAAAAGTATGTCCTCACAATAACCTCCACCATGATATTTAAAATGAACCAAAAAACGAAGACGAGAAACTTTAAACTGCACAATAATTTATTTCACATAAAGAATGATTTTTAACAAATGAAACAACAAAATATACGTGGCAATCAGAAGCCATCGACCACATAACCATGTCCTCCTGGTAGGACCTGTATTCTCTACATATAATGTTTTAGCTTTCTCAAGCTCCTAGCAACGAAAATATAACAATGCAATGGGAATGGAAACGGGATTTGGGATGAGACACAAATATCAATTGCTTTGCGTGTTTATATCCTGCATATTTTATTTATAGCCACAAGGCTATTATGAAACGCCCTTGGTCTCAGTAACACAGTTGTCCGGACCAGCTGCAAAACACCTGCATAGTCAAAGCGGACACCCGTTCGTTCAACCCTACCATAAGCGTGCTACCTCAGAGCTCGGCTCTCTCTTTTAAACACGTAAATGTTCACATCTCAACTGAAATATTATCACGCAAATGTCTTACATGCTTCATTCAAACACCATTGGATTCCTCCAACAATCCCAAATCATGATTATTTGTTTAAACCACTTGCTTAACTTGCATTGTTTAGAGTATATAAAAAAACTCTAAATGTTAATAACAAAAGTTCATTAATTATTTATAACAATAACAAATTGTTTATAACAATGTCAAATGACCATTGAAAATTTAATACACGCTTCTATTAATCACTATCATTTTAAATTATTTAACAAAGATATTTACAAAATTATTTTACAATATTAAATTGTTTATATTATTTATACAGGAATACATTGAACCACACGTCTATCCGGTTGATAATTACTCAAATCGTGTTGATATAATCGACCAATGAAGGTTAGTTATATTAAACTGTCAAATTCAGGTTTAATAATGTTTAATAATAATTATTAATATTTGTGACTGTAACCTCCATTCAAAATCTTTATCTCAAATTATTTAACACTCTTGTTAATTTTAACAGTATCTTCATATGAACAATCTTTCAAAGAACAAGAACAATAACATTCAACGGGAAAATACTTCGCTCATAACGCACAAAAATTGCACAACAATTGGCCCTAAATTCATCATATATCTGTATATATATGGCATAAAAATCTTCCAAACTACACACAAAAACCTTCCACTATTAATTCATCAACTTCATTAATTATTGTGGGAACCTCCTTCATTATTCAAGGGCATTACTCAACAGCGACTTTTACACGTCCACTGAACTATCGATTATACATCCATTGTTCCTCTTTAAAAATTCTTATATTCATCCATTGTAATAATGACTGTTATTATTTAACCTTCGTGGGTTTCATTCATGAATCGATATGAAGTAAAAATTTGCCAATCACAAATAAATTTAATAGCAAATACGATTAGACACTCCTGCCTGGTCTATCAAAATTGAGATTAACATCTTCAAAGTAACGCAGTATAAAAATACTATCTTCAAACAAAGATCAACTAAACTGCAAAATAGTCGAATAGAATACAATTAGATTGTGGAATGCAAACATTATTGTTCCAATCTAGAATTGAGAAAAACTCCTATCTTCATTATTCATTACTATAGTGCATTCAATAAATTGTAATTAACGTTCGTATTTCATAAAATTGTCTATAATGCAATGATAAATATCTATGTTGCAATCATGTTCATAAGACGACTAGTATTTCAAAGATCGTCGATATCGAAAAAGATTTTAACGCTCTAAAATCTTTTAAATTATTCTTCTTTCTTGAGGATGACAGAAAATTGGTCAAAGTAATTTACTGAATAGAATTACTTTAATAAAATGACACGCTGTCTGAATTCAAATCTGCCATAGCAAATCGTTAACTTTACAGTCAAATCGTGACTACAAAAATATGCAAATTACTGAAAGAATCTAAATCATCAGTCTCAACTGATCCAAAATTATTTAAGTATGCCAATGACATAGCAATGTCTCAAAAATCGAAGAAAAAGGCTTAAATCATCGAAGTGTACTGAGTACAAAAATATCAATCAATAAAATGGGGCAAAAGGTATGACAGAAAATATGGGAAGAATTGTTTGCTCAGATATCGCTACACTACTCAAATAATACAAGAAACGTTCACAACTACCTTATCTGCCGATTGAAGTTCCAGAGAAAAATTCCCCAAAGAAGACTGCTGGTGGATCCGTTTCACCAACTTAAAGATGAGCTCCATCCTCGAAACAAGAATCAGCGTCCTCGGAGAATCGAACTGCTTCCTCCTCCGAAATGGCACTGCTCCGTGGATACGAAACATCCTTCCGGCAAATTCTTCATTGTGCGCCGGGATAACCCTGGCCTCTCTTGAAAGTTCTCTGAAGTTCTTGCAGGAATTCGTCATGAAGTTTAATGTAGTTATTTCCGCAGAAATATTCATAGTTGTGGAGTATGAAAATATTTCCACTGTTATCTGGTATAATTCAGCGATGGATTAACGATGCATGAGTGTAGTTGGATGTTCACTACATGCTCGCTTTTGTAGAAAGACGATTAACGAAGTTCCATGCTGTTACTTTACTCCAATCAGGCCCGACGAGAGGGGGGGTCAGGCAGGGCTGGTGCCCCGGGGCCCGACCCTCCCAGGGGGGCCCGGCGTCGTAGGAGGATGAGCCCGATCAGGCATTGATTCATTATTGCTTTTATGTGACTTGGATTTTTTACTGGCAATGAACAGTCTGTGAACAAATTTACAAGGATTGAAAAACTTTTTCTGTCAAGTGGACAATATTTTCCTTTACAAAGCTCTTGCGGGAAGAACAACTGTCTCAAAGCGATCAACTTAGGCGATGGGGCTTCGCTAAGTATTGTTCTCAGATTCTAAATTAAGCTTATTCGGCTTATGCACCAATCCTTCAAATAACTTCCTCGTCCCTTCACTTATTTCGCCAAGGACTCGAGAGCCTGGGCTGCCCTTGTGCGTTTGGTCAGCTAGCTCAAGAGTTTCAAGTTTGGTGCGTCACATCGAGCTTAGATATTTAGAGGTGTTAGTGTCTGAAATGTATGTATTGTCTAGCTTGACATATCGTATGCCGTGCAGACAGTTGCTGTAAGTAAAATAAATTTTAAAGTAGCGTCCACACAGTAATTCACTTTATAGTTGTTGTTGATTTAAGGGGCGGAACCGAGAGGTCATCGTTCCCTAGTAATTCACTTTCGCACTATGTGAAAAATTATCTATGTTGGCTAAATATCTTGCGAAAGAATGATTCTGTTGTCCGACGTAGTTAGAAGAAATTCATGCGAAATTGTTCATCTTCTCGTATACTGAATTGAGAAAACAATGCAAACATTTAAATAATCTGTATGTTTAGGTGCAGTATTATTATTATTATTATTATTATTATTATTATTACTGGTTCATTCAATACGATCAACAATCCTAGGTACTTGGGTTCGTGTGCAAATCATTTCTAATTAAGGGATTTATTGAAAACCTATATTACTATTGGTACTAGAGTTGGGAAATGTATCCAAAGGCTAAAACTAAGGTAACATTCGAGTATTTTTCTGGACTGAGTGTTTAATTAACCAGGCGAAAAATGACAATTAAGCTAGGGCACTGAATTTTGTTTTCCAATTCCTCTCATGGAACGTCAGTGGTACGGACAGATGACCTAGCCGTTCCGCCCCTTAGAACAACAACAAGTAACGTCAGCGGTGTGCATGGCGATGGAGAAATTAATATAATATATTGCATGTAGGCAAACGCGCAGATTTTGCTAAGACCAAATATTTGAACTCTGCTTAATTTAGAAGAAAATTAAGATGAAGTATTGCCACGGTGGGTGAGTGGTTAACGTGTCGGACTACCAACCCCAAGCTTGCAGGTTCTCTCATGGCCATGGTAAGTGATTTTCGAAAGGCAACAAAAACCACGACAAGCATGTCATACGTTGTTGGCATGTTAAATAACCCATTTGAATTCAGTACGACGTGTTCATAATGGCAAAATTAATCTGGGGGATCTTCCGCCAACACAAAGTTCCTCAATTCTCTACTAGAAAGCAATGTAGTGTCAAGGAGCTTAGATATCTAACCTCCTTGACTTTCATAGCGTTCCAAGGAACGACGAAATTCGACATGCAAGCTGCCCTCTGGGTGTCAAATAACAAAGCTTGCACCCGGCCCCCGAGGCCATACAATATTATTATCATATATATTATTTCAGGAGTATAGCGGCGATCACAAGCGATCGATCGTGACAAATGAGCATTCAAATGAAAGAGAATAGACATTAGCAGTGACAGATTGCACTTCAATTTCATAAATATCTATAGTTTCTTTAAAAAATGACTTTAAAAAATGTACGAAGTGTGCGATTTGCAGATACTGTTGCTGTACGAAAACACGCTCTATAATTGCTGTCCACATTTTGGCCGCTGTGACGCCTGTTCATGTCATTTTAACATTCTGAGGTCTATCCTTTATCATTTTGCATGGATTTCAGAAACAGTAAATCAAACGAATGAGTACTCAAATCGTATGATTTCATAAATATCGAATAACCGGTGAGTATTGTGATGATCCAATTTTCAGTGATCGCCCTCTTAAGTTAGGGAACGTACAACTTGGAATTCTAACTGAGTGTTCTATAATCATTTGGTTGAAATGAAAACATAACCTTTCTCCTTAAGTCTATCATTATAAACCTATTGGGAAAAGTGTGGTTTATGAATATGCGAGATTTCTCGCACGGGTCCGCTGGTTATTAGTATTATAATATAAAGTAGCTCAGGACAGGGAGGCATGGAGAGCTGCATCAAACCGGTCGAAAGACTAAAGACACAAACAACAACAACAATATAAATACAATTTTGTTTTGTGCTGGTGCAGTGACTATTATTATTGGACATCGTTACACCGTTTATTCCAAAGAGCAGCATCGATCTGCAATGCACTTATATTATTTCAGGACGCGAAGAGATACTTTCACAGTGTGCAGTATAAACTTCCCACCTCTTTTAACACACAGTTCAGTGAACTGAACTTCCTGTTGATCAAGTTTTGGGTCTGAGGACGTCGTGGTCACCAGTCCTTTCTACTTACTGTGCGTGTAGAACTCTGTCCGACAATCTATATCTGAAGTTAATAATATATTTTTAATTAATTTGGGATAGAATTGCTGAGAAAATGAATGTACGATGGTGCAACTGCAGCCTTTGGCTATACGGTTAAAACGATGAATCATGGAAAATATGCTTCGAATCACTGACGGTGGAATTCGAACCCACCTATTTCCGAGTTCATGGACAACAGCTTTTTTTTATGTGAAATTTTTCTCCAAGTTAAATACAGGCAAAGCGATGAAATTGTTGTTGTTTGAGTCTTCAGTCTTTTGACTGGTTTGATGCAGCTCTCCATGCCTCCCTGTCCTGAGCTAATCGTTTCATCTCTACATAGCTCCGACACCCTACATCGGAGGCAATCTGTTTAACATATTCTAACCTTGGTCTACCCCTACAGTTTTTGTCCTCGACCCTTCCTTCCATAACTAAGCTTGCTATTCCTGGGTGTCTTAGTATGTGTCCTACCAACCTATCTCTTCTCTTCATTAGCAGTCGCCAGAAACATCTCTCCTCTCCCACTCGTCTTAATACCTCTTTGTTTGTAACCCTATCTACCCATCTGATCTTCATCATTCTCTTGTAACACCACATTTCAAATGCTTCAATTCTCCTCTTTTCTGCTGCACCAATAGTCCAAGTTTCACTTCCATAGAGCGCCACGCTCCAGACAAAGGCTTTCAAAAATGACTTCCTAATACCTAAATCTATATTCGATGTCAGCAGATTCCTTTTTTGTAGAAATGCTTTCTTTGCCTGAGCCAACCTACTTTTAATATCCCCTTTGCTTCGTCCATCACTGGTTATTCTGCTTCCTAAGTAACAGAAGTCTCCTACTTCCTTCAGCTTTTCACCTGCCAATTTGATCTCCATAGAGGTTTCTGATTTATTTCGGCTGCATTCCAGTATTTTTGTTTTACATTTATTTATTTTCATCATGAATTCTTTCCGTAAGACGGAGTCCATACCATTCATAAACTCATTCAAATCCTCAGGCTTGTCGGCCAAGATGACGATGTCATCAGCAAATCTCAGAGTTGAAATTATTTCTCCTTGAATCTTCACTCCCACTTTAAATTTTTCTCTAATTTCCTTCATTGCTTGTTCAATGTAAAGATTGAAAAGTATGGGTGATAAGTTGCAGCCTTGCCTTACACCTTTCTGAATACCAGCTTCTCTCTCATGTCCTTCAACTCGAATGACTGCTGTCTGGTTTCTGTACAGATTGTATATCACCCTCCTATCCCTGTACTTTATTCCAATTGATTTCAAAATGTCAAACAATTTAGTCCAATCAACGTTATCAAAAGCCTTTTCTAAGTCTACAAAAGCCATGAACGTTCTCTTATCTCTCCTTATTCTACCTTCTAAAATCAGCCTAAGACTTAGTACAGCTTCCCTTGTTCCTACATTTCTCCTGAAACCAAACTGGTCTTCACCCAACTCCGTTTCTATCTGGCTTTCAATCCTCTTGTAAATTATTCTAGACAGGATCTTTGAAGCATGAGTAATCAAGCTGATTGTACGGTAATCTTCACATCTGTCAGCTCCCACTTTCTTTGGTATAGGGATGATTACATTCTTCTTGAAATCAGGGGGTACCTCACCTGTCTCATAAATCCTACACACCAAGTGAAATAACCTGATCATACCTTCATCTCCTATGCAGCGTAGCAACTCAATCGGTGTATCATCTATGCCTGGTGCTTTGTTCCTGCTTAAGTCTTCCAAAGCTCTATCAAATTCTGATCTCAATATTAAATCTCCTTTCGTATCCTCATCAATTTCCTCCTCCCTTTCCATTACATGATTCTCAATCTCCTTTCCAACAGCTTTTTTTTTGTGTGAAAATTTTCTCCAAGTTAAATACAGGCAAAGCGATGAAATTACGGTCCGGTAAATGCATTTTCTTTTCATATTTGTGTACGACAAACGAGCATATTTCTTTTACGAGTAGCCTATCACTGAAGTTCTAAAATTGTTGATATCAAAGAGGATCTGCAGAACTTTAAATCTGAACACTGTGCATGCTTACAATGTTTCCTCGTCGGGTCAAATTTAGATCTGTCAAACGCCAAAACTAAACAGTATAGTGAACTAATGAAAATTATTATCTAGTTTTCGATGGCTTTACTCTGATATTTATTTCTGTTAATTGAAAATAATGCATTGGTACGCGCTTGTCAGGTATAAACATTATAATTTAAATTTACAGAATTTGGTTATAGAGGGGGGCCCAGGAGATGCCAGCCCCAGGGCCCGTCGCCGCTCTCCACGGCCCTGACTCCAATGACATATGTCCCAATTGCATCAAAGTCTTAGCCTTCCATCTCGACTGCAGTTATAAAGATCAAAAGCACTGCAATATTATAATGTTCCATAGTCGAATGTATCGTTGTAATACCAAACTGTTGCACTCCACGTGTCAGCCGTAGTGTATAATGTGGAATATAAAAGTGTTTCTCCTGTGGCGAGAAAATCACTTTTGTTGGCAGCCTAAAAGTTCCAATATCTTTTGAAGTATCACTGTGAAATCGTTGAAATCTTGTATACACCTTAATGTTATACTGCCTAACAGAATTATCATACAGGCTGAAGTTAGCGCTTGATATCTTGACTGGTGGAAACGTTAATATGCGCGTTTCAACTTCACCTAGTTTTGAGCAGCGTGAAATGGAACTGCCCCGAGTTCGTTCGATGCGGCAGGCTTTCGCCTCACGCTAAAGACACCTTACTTCACTGAACCACTTGAAAATAACTCTATATCACCAGAAATATATATGCGATCACAAGTATCAGAACTGAGCGTATCAGTATCAGTATGAGTTGAGTATGAGAGCTCCTCTCTCCTGTGCATGACCTTTTATCAACTTCTTAAGGGGCGTAACCATCCCTTCCATAGCCTGTTGCTGCGTCATTGCTGGAAGTTTTAACTTTGGCTATTCTTGACGGATTTTCAAAATTCAAAAACTCAAAATTAATTTTTTCAAAATTCCAAATCAATGCCATAACTGAAAATAGATTTCCACAAATCTGCATGCCAAAAGTAATCGAATATCGTAGTTTCAGCAATCTCCGTCTTCCTTCCAAACTATCGTTCATTGGTTCGCGTCTCTCCTCCAATAGAGTAGCTTCTTCCTTAGCACAATACCTTGTTTCCTGCGACTGCGTCGTAAATCTCGGATCTTTCTCGAATAAAATCATGACGTCACCAAGAATCTCAGCTCAATTAGCCTACTGGCATGAATTCTACGTCATCCGTGCCTACGTCATGAATATCCACGTCATAACTATGACATCCATAACTTTACTGATATTTTCCAATACAGCCATCGTGGTCTCAATATAATTCAATTTCCGGGGGCAGTACCATAAAACGAGGTGAATGGGATCACTTTTGAACTTTGACTGCCTGTAACTTTTGAACCACTGAACTTTATTTCGTGTTCTTTTAATTGACACATGAGTCTGCATCAATAGATTGTATATTGTTGGTAAATATGCCTCTATCCCCAAAAAATAAGTGCATATACCTAATTAAGTGCGTGATCCCATTCACCTCACCAGGTGGGGTGAATAGGATCACTCTTTGATTTCTATGACTAATCCAATTCAGATGAACTGCAGGGTGAAAGGGATCATTATTAAGACTCTGGACTACCCCTAGAAATATCAGATCTTATTTAAATTAAACTGCCGATGGTGAAAAGACCTGCAAAACAATTTATTACTTAAAAATATACATATTAAGTTGAATGACAACATATTCAGTACGTAAATTATAAAATTGGTGATAAACACAACTATAGAGTATTATAATAGAATGCAAACTTAAGTTGCCCCCTACGGAAATTTTCTGGGCCCTTCAGTTTCCCAACTATTTGCTCATAAGAGAAGCAAGTGATGTCCTCCACAGCACATAGATGTGTCCTTGGAAGTCTCTTGTGGATTGGCATCAAACAAACGTCCCTTTGAATTTCTTCTCGTCTTTACCGCAAAATTTGGCCTACAAAATAAATCAGCTTGCTTGTGCCTTGTTTCCTGGTATCTGGAGGAAAACTTACTAGGACCCAGTCTCCTTCAGCACTTCATGGAATTGAGAATTTCTTTGCCGCCTTTCTATACTTGGTCGTTATTCCTTATAGCTAACCTAGCTCTTTCTATAGAGTTAAGGTCAGCTTTGCGGTGTACCTTGCTGTCTGGATCTGGTTTGTAGTGCCACGGTATACTCAAACTTAACATCAAAGTATCTGATCCTATTCACCTGCCAGTCAGAAAAATAAGGCAGGACACAAAACAAATAAGATTTTATCACAACTGATAATATGCAAACTGAAGATGATACTTGAAATGAATTCACTAAACATACCTTATCCAAATATAAAACAGAAATTTTGCAAAATGCTAGTGCAAGCACATGTTCCACACAAAGTTATTTCACCAAGCTAATTTCGAAAAACTTGTAGCTTCTGGTTGAATGTGTATACTGTTAACTGCTGCCAACATAAAAATTGGAAAACATGTTTGAGCATAGCATTGTACCAACACAAGTTACACCAACGCTAACAACCGCCTTCCAGTTTATGTGGTACATGTAATATACGTTTATGTTTACCAACAAAGTTTTGATCCCTTTCACCTTGTTTTACGGTATGCACTTTATGTACGTATTGTGCAGATATACTCGTTCACGTAACCAATATTTCACATAAGGCATTACAGCACTAGACACAATCACAATAAAACACTACACAATAAGATATACAGTACCGGTACACAATAGCTTCATAAAACACTGAATGTCTGAAACACCCAATTAGCTCGGAGCTCACACGCCTACAGAGAGCGAGGGAATACCCGAGCAATACGGCTGGAGACCACGCGCCGGGGATCGACGGCCAAGGTCGAGCGAAGGTCTCCACAAAACGTGCCGTTCATAACGTGCGCTAGAACAAGACAAAAGTTTTGAATGACATTTCCAGGGAGACCCATTCCTATAAATCGGACAATAAATCAACTGGCTAAGAGATTCAAACGTACAGGTTCAGTAAACGATAAAAATAGACGTAAAGGTCGTTATTTCCTTACTGAAGCTAAATTAACTGGAGTAACCGAAAACTTCATAAGGAGAGGCCGATTATGTTTGGCAGCGGATGGGGAACGTTTTTAGCATCTACTGTAAGCATGGCGAGTAAAAATGCATGATACTGATTTTAAGCGCCGTATTCTGTCGTAAATACGCGCGCGCGGCAGCCGGGAACTGTACTGTCACTGGCGGAGTGCGTGAGCGTGAATGTCCTTGCCAAGCAAATATAAAGACCCTGTATATGTAGAGTGAGGAATTCATAAGTCCCGCAATCAGTCTTATTTTTTAACTCTTACTCTTCAATTACGACCACTTTTAGAGAAACTATCCTATTGAGATTGAAGTATCACAAATCATCCTGTAGTTTCTCAAACCAAACTTTTCATGATTCTCCAAGTTCTCATTGGATTCAAGCGTATAACACAATTCCAGTGGATTTGCCAAATTTAACAGTATTTAAGAATGCTGGGCACAATACCTAAATAAGTAGCAAAAAACTGCTTCTAAATCTGTACTTACAACTAATTACCTAAATGCACAAATTGTCACAGAAATACTGGATAGTCAGATTGGTCTAAAAAAAGTATAAGGGACAAAAAAATAAAAATAAAAAATGTTATGAATTCCACTTGAACAGATTCCTACTCATTCATAATCCCCTATGCATATAAAACAAGAGATAAAAGATTTCCTTACAAAATAAAACTTCACCATGAACTCAAAGGGACTGCACTAAGTACATATATTCTTCCCAATCCTATCCCCAATTTACAAATACACGAACCGTCATCACAATAACAGAGGTTATCACCCAAATTCCACACACCCAAATACATGGGGCTATATGACCACGATACCGCAGTTCCTAAATTAAACAACATTAATTTTTGCATTGTATAAATAGTATGGTCTTAGACTGGCTTTATTTAAGTTTTTGTATGAAACTGTAATTCATAACTTTGAAGAAGAATCATTGTTTTATGAATCTTATTAAAAATTCTCTAGTTCCTTATAACAAAAGTTGCTAAAGATTTTTTGATGGACCACAAGTTCAGGTATTTGCTAAAGATTCTGCATTTACCATTATTTTAACAATTAGTTTCAGGTATGAAGTTCTTTCAAGGAAGTCACTTATGAAGCCCACAAGAAAAAATTCAAGTTCTTAAAATAAACATTAACGGTATATAAACACCATCTTGGGCCCAAGATAGGGCTTCCAAAACATGTTGACCCATTGAAGAACTTCCACATAGAGTCTAAATAGGCAACACTGAAGATTGAAAAAAATGGCTTCTAAGATTTTCCATGATAGAGTCAAGGAAGGCACATTCCTGACACTGAAGAGGAGAAAGAATAGTCCTATGACAGAAAAATGGACACCTTGGTTGGTTCTTAAGTTTAGGGGCTGCGACAACGCGGTCATGTAGCCCGTGTACTTTGGGTGAGTGTAGAATCTGACTGATAACCGGTGTTAATATGATGACTGTATTAGTGTGAATGGACACTTTACCCTATTAATTGCTAATAGTAGAAAAACTACACTAACTCATTGATCCGTGAAGAATAAGTACTTTCTAACACTGGAATCTATTGAAGTGATAGAAGCAATTTTTTAGTGATGCCTAGTTCTATTAAAGAAAGCTTTCCAGTCGGTCAAACACAAATTGTGCCCAATTATTGTACATTCGGCGGGAAACAAGTGTTTACTAACCCGAAAGAAATAAGATATTATTACAAAATAACACACTTTTATGTACAAAATGAGGTATTTAATAGGATGACAAGTTTCGAACGTCAAGCATTCATATTCAGATCCTGCTCACTTAGGCTTAGTTAATGTACGATGTTTATGATTTACTCTTATGTAATCTAAACATTGTATATATTTGTGCATAAGTTTGTAAAAACTTGTGTAATACATCAAACTTATTTACAGATATTATTGCTCACTTCTATGGTTGTTGCGTTATTATTAATGTACCAGTAGTAGGAAAGGTTGATTTAGAACATCAATAACTAAATAGCGTAGACAACATTATTCCTGAAGTTAGTCACAATAATAATTCAATAGATCACAGGTTAACATAATTAAACTACAAAGGCTCGCGAGAACAAAATAGCTGCGCTGATACGAAATATCAGTCGGGATGAATTACTGTGAGTGTACCAAAACTTCCTACGTTGGTGCAACATGTGTTTAGAAATTGAAGGACAGCATTTTCAGCAACTACTCTGAAATTCATGAAAGTATGATTATTAAATATGTTAAACAGTGAAAATGTGTTAAACTAGATGGGCGCCATGCTGCTGCTAGTGCCAATGCCTTGCTCGACACACGGCTAACCACAGTGCCACGGCTGGCATCTGCGGGGCTCCTGAAAATAATATAGGTCATTTTGTTAATGTGCAATTTTACTTCATTTCATCTTCCAGTGATTCCTATGGTAAGGTTGGGATCAGGAAGAGCATTCCACATTAAAAGAGCTGTCAAATAGAAACTCATCATTACAAACAGGAATAATAAGGTGAAGAAAATCTGACAATCCTGAAATTCATATCAGTCTGTCGATGTGCAACAAATACAAATTAAGTTTTCTAGGTTTTGTTATGAATTAAAGGAATGATAAGTGGCTCACTTCAGTATCAGACAAACATAACAGAATATTGTTTTTGTATATATTGAGAGTCAATACAGAACTCAATATACACTGACCAGCAAAAAAGTGGAACACTTCAATTTTTTATGTAATTTCTTAATTTATTCCACTAAAATGTATCGGTTTTCCAATATTTGCATTATTCATGTAAATTTAGATGGTTGGCAACAGAAAATACCGAATCATGTTTTACAACACGCTTTAACTCACAAATTTCGTTACATTTTGCAAATCTTACAATTTTCTATTTTTTAGTAATGCTCTTTTGGGCTGGTGTTTATCAAACGCATTGCCAAACAAAACAGTATTAATGTTTGCACTGCACTGCAAGAGAACACTGGTCACTAAAAACGGGTGTTTCCACCTTTAGTGTCTATGACAGCTTATAAACGCTCAGGCATATTGTTCACAACTCGTCGAATGGCATCTGCCAGGATGCGATCCCTTTCCTCCAGCAGCGATGTTCTCAGTTGTGCCAAGGTGGTGTGGTCATGCTGTCTGACGTTCCTTCCAAGCGTATCCCATACATGTTCGATGGGGTTCAAGTCAGGACTACGAGCTGGCTAGTCCAGGGTTTGAATCTCCACTTCCTGCAGATATTGTACAACACAGCGAGCAGTATGAGGGCGGGCATTATCCTGCATCAGCATGAAATTCTGACCAATGAAAGGCACAAAGGGCATCACATGGTTCATCAGGATCTCTTCGATGTACCTTTGGGAATTGAGCGTCCCGTGATCGATGCACACCAACTCAGTGCGGGCCATAACGTTGATGCCACCCCACACCATAAACGAGCCACCTCCAAATGGAGTCCTGGAGGAGAAAGCAACAGAGCTGTACCTCTCCCCGCGCCTTCTCCACACTCTTTCTCTTCCTTCAGGAGATCTAAGGTTAAAGCGACTCTCGTCAGTGAAGAGAACAGAGGCCCACTGCTCGTGGGTCCATCCCAGATGCTGCCTTGCGAAGCGAAGACGCGCCTCTCTGTGATGCCGTTCGAGTGCGGGTCCACGTGCAGGTCTCCTGGACGAAAGATGAGCTTCTTCAAACCTTCTTCTTACTGTTCGCTCACTCACTCTCACATTTCTGACATTTTCCAGTTGATTTCGTGCCTGAACTGCTGTGGTATGCCGATCACGCAGAACTTTGAGGGTGAGAAATCTGTCATCCCTGGCACTTGTGCTTCTTCTACGGCCTGACCCTCGTCTCCTGTCGTATGTTCGGAGCTCTCTGTAACGTTGCACTGCACGATGTATGCTACTGAGAGATGATCCAATGACCTCAGCAACATAACGGAAGCTGCGGCCATCCTCCACCAATGCAACTGCCTATGCAGCTTCTTCACGGCTAAGAGGCATGTTTTAGTGTGAACTGCTAAAATGTGTGACAATGGTTCACACGTGTTCAACAAGTGCCAGTTGTTATCCCTAGAACAACAATAAGTGAGCGGCAACACTCATAAACCTTAAACGCTTCCAGTCCGCTTCCCGCCATAAAACCATTAAGATAGGCTCACCGAGGATTGGGGGTAATTGGTGGTAATAAACCACCCTAAGAAATGTCATATTATCAATTTCTATTCACGGATGTTTCAGATGTTTGTTCTAATGCATGAAAAGCTTTTAAAATGTGATTAAATCTTTTTCAAGGCTAGATTTATACTATTTATATTACTTTTTTTGCCGGTCAGTGTAGTAAGGCTTATTAGATTTAAAAAATATGTTACATGTTCAAAGTTCTATTCACGCACAAAGTTACTTGTGATAAAATTAAAACTAGTGATCCTTGAATTTCAATGGTATAAGAAATGAATATTCAAAAAGTCAAACAAAAGTCAACCGCTGGCACTACACAGCCCATGACGGGCTAAGGCCGACCAAGCGACCGCTGCCCAGCCATTCGGCCTGCAGATATTGGGGTGACGCGTGATCAGCACGTCGGGACCCCTTGGCCGTTAATCTTGGTTTTCGTGATCGGGGCGCTGTCTCACTGTCAGACAGCTACTCAATTGTCCTCACAAGGCTGAGTGCACCCCGTTCCAACCCTCACGTCAGTTTTAAAATCCCTGACGGAGCCGGGGCCTCCGGGTGAGAGGCAGGCGCGCTACCCCAACACCACGGGGCGGCTATAAGAAATGAATCATGACTAAAACATAAAATGAATGCATTGACCATACTATCAGTGATAAAACTCAGCAATTTTTCTAGGTTTGTGCCGTGTCTTGTGTGGGGTTTCGCCTAGGACACCAAGCTGGCTCATCAGCGGGATCTTGGTGTCTCCGCCTGGACCCCCACAGGAGTAGCGAACTGCATGCTACCTCCTTTTTTAGAAGCGCACCTGTGCCTCCTTACTGCGAGAACTAAAAGTTCAAGCAGCCGTGAAAGCCAATATACCATCTTTTTGGAAGCCTTCATAGGGAGGTCATTACTGGTGGCTGCAGGAGAAAGTACTTCCAGATATTTGCATTAATACTCCCAGTGCTAATCTGCGAAAACTCTGACCTAGCGTGTCACCAAGGGGAGTTATTACACCTTCGTACTTAAAATACCAAGAAAATCGAGGATGGCTTCTAGTCCTAATTACATTTCTATATGACGGCAATTTGGAGTACTTTCTGCATTGCTTTAACTGTTAACTTGTTAATAACTTTCATGAAACACCCCCAATATATTGTGTTTTGAAGCCTGCGACATGAGTGAGGGAAGCTTGGAAAGATAAAACAATGTTGGATGTTTAGTCCATTTCTTTATATCTAACGAAACACTATTACAAGTGAATAGGATTTACCTTTGCTCTTGTACTGAAATATACATATCAATGTAGGGCCTTTATGATCATGTTTTCAGTTAACAAGCAAACAAACAAAAGAAAACTGTGTTGTTGAAATATTTGGTCGTTTTTTCTTTCTTTCGTTCTTTCTTTGTAATGTAGGCCTACCAAGCTGTGAAATATCTTATTAGTTGTTGCCGAGTAACACTTTCCCTATTGTATGAAAGTCCATGGATCTTGTAGCTCTCCAGGAAGTTCATTGGGATGACACTGGCTGGTATTGTCGATATGGAGAACTTGACAATCTTCTATGAAAGCTGTGATACAGGGCACAAATTTGGTACAGGCTTTTGTGTGAGCAAGGCTCTAGCCGTTTACGTCTCTGAATTTTCGTCAGTCACACAAAGAATATCGATATTAACAATAGACTTGATGAAAGGTAAAGTGACATTTGTGAACTACAGTCTGCAATGTGAACTGTCATGCACCCACGGAAGAAAACACCCCTGAAGCAAAATACGAGTTCTATGCAGAGCTAGAAGTAGTGATGGATACCATTCCAAACAACAGATGCAAAGTTCTTCTAGGTGACATGAATGCCAAAGTTGGGAGAGAGGAAATCTTCCATTCAACAACAGGAAATCAGCAATCAGCAGTGATAATGGTATCAGATTCGTCAGTTTTACAACATCAGCAGCACAGATTTCCAACGTAAGGATATACACAAGGGTACGTGGGTGTCACCACTGTTAGATGAAGACAGTCATGCTACCCACCAACCATCAGGTTAAGGAGAGCGAGAGAGACATATACAACCTCAACCCAGAATCAGGAGCAACCTTAAGAAAGTGGTGCGGTATCACATCAAAACCCTCAAAGACAGTGCAAAGAAAGAAGAATTCCAAATCCAGCTTAGTAACCGTTTCGAGATGCTCCAAGAAGAAACAAAAGAGCCCAGAAGAAGAGTGGAAAGATGTCAAGGACGTTGTGACGGAGGTGGCCAATGAAATTGACGCGTTGCTATTTTAAGATCCTAACTTCAACGCTATTTCCATCTAGCGGTTAATACTTGAAATTCTAAAATATCGTATTTAGCGGCAATCTCTCGTAAAATGAAATGCACCCGTAAAGAGAATGTCACCTCGACCAAAGGAACTTGCCATAACAATATGTATGTCGGGAATTGTTATTAGGGGAAGTAAACCGAGAGCCATGATGACCGGATGAAAAATTATATCTGTTCGATGTGTTTCGAAACGTAGTTTAAAATTTGTCTTGTTGAAATTGAACCGTTCTCGGTTGTGTCTCTGTGTTCACCGTGTTTATTTGGAAGGAAACCAGTTTGAGCATGTATAAGTTTTTGAAGCTGTCGTCTGTAAACTTCAGAACATCTCCGGAATCGATAAGTCTTATCTTATTAATATTTATTTAATATGTATCATCATGCATGAACTACAAGAAGAAGTATTGGTTACTAAAACATGCCTCCGACTTTCAGTGTTAATGTGTCCCTTCCCATAATGTAGAACAAGGGTGGAATTTGTTCGATTTATTTTGAGGTTAATATTGCAACTTATTTTTTGTCCTTGTTTTTAAGGGGTTTTATGTCTTAAGGGTTCTTGTTGTTTGTTTTCTGTATTTGTTGTATTTTGTATTGTGGTATTTTAAAGTGGCAAATTCGGTGGTTTCAAGTGCACTTTTCGGTACTTTCAAAATCATAAATTTTAGGTGGGATTTTATAAATATCATGGATAACATGCATAACATAACACATTTCAGTCATCTTTCAAAGTATACTTCAGTAAAGAGATCAAAATTCTCTTGTGACAAACGGTGACGCATATCACTTAACGTGCTAGTGTAAACTGAAAAACAAAAGTTCACAGCGTTTGAACAGGGGATCCAAATGGTTTTCAACACAGATTCTGCGAACTTAGGAAATACAAATGTCATTCTTTGCAAAACTCCAACAATGTCTGTCTTGGTCTTGTCATGCATCTGCTTCTTGATTAAAGTTTGCAGTTCTTTGTATCTCTTAACACCTCACTTTCTTCCAGTGTTCCACAGAACGGCAACTTCTTAATTTTCTTTGCAGGGTCCTCATTGATGTTCATTGGCACTATTTCTGCTGGATCAAACGCACACATTTGTAAATCCTGTTCCCAGGGTCAACAGATCTCAAGCTGATTCATTTTCCAAGAGCATGGGACCCAGCATTTACTAAAACTGAATGTATTTTCCCTCTTTTTAACACATTTCCACAACCCTCCAACTGCTCCTTAATGTTGGTACCGTACTTTCCAGAAGCAGCAAGTTTAAGGGCTTGCTGAATTCTCTGTAGATGTCCATCAAGAAGGTGAACAGTTGGATGTGGCCGTCTAATAAGGGGATGAGTTCAGTGATGTCTGTGCCAAATTCTTTGAATCTCAAGTATTTCGTCATGTGAAACATTGTTGAGAAAATCAACACCAGAGTTATCAGTCCCTACTACTTCACTCATAAATTGCAAAATATCTTTCAAGTACTCTGGCAGGCACACTACAGAATGACACCATGCAGACCACCTGGTTAATACTGGTTCAGGAAACAGTGGCACATTTTGATCTGGATACTTGCCATCTAGATATTCATGTCTGATAGGCGGACTACATGACGCCACGCATCGAGTAGGTACTAGGATGAAGGGGCAGATAACCTTGCTGTTCCGGTCCTTAACACCTCAATAACTAAGTACTGTAACTTACTAGGATGATTTCCCAGATTGTTAGAGATCGCTGTATGCAGAAAGTGAGGCCCGCTATCTACCGTTAAGTATCCAATCTTTCCGTGTTTGTTGGATGCTCTCCATGCAGTCAAGTCATGGGAGAAGATTACCGCTACTACACTCGCACAAAAACAAGCGTTTGTCGGCTTCTGTGACGACGATATTTTAAACGGGCAAGGTGGTCTCACTACGATGACATTAGGGCAAAACCTGGATGAATGTCAAGCTGCAGAAGAAAGTGACATCCAGTAGTTAGACTTCGATAAAGACAATCATGGTTTCAGACATGAGGATATTGTATGGAATT
Organism: Meconema thalassinum; assembly: GCA_946902985.2. NCBI lineage: Eukaryota > Metazoa > Arthropoda > Insecta > Orthoptera > Tettigoniidae > Meconema > Meconema thalassinum. The sequence continues at coordinate 1,756,200,353 of OX336388.2, read as the reverse complement.
TGACTGTCGCTGAGGTAAACTGAGATCCCGTACATATAGAATGCAGGAGTGATGCAACGGAAATTCCGAAAGTTCCCACAGTCATGCTAGTGTGTCTAGTCACACTTATCTCTTACATAGAAAATCAAGATAAATTTTCATTCTCATATATTGTTTTCTTCAGTATTGTACAATCTAAAATTAGAAAAAATAAACCAACTAAGAAACAAAAAATGATGACAGTCATTTTTCTTAGTTTTTAATATTGGTAAAATCCACAGTGTGTCTTACAATACTATGTTATAAAGTATTATATTTTTTTTTTGCGTGTTCATAAAATACATTTCAATATTTTTAACCAATAGTTTTCTCTTTGCTAGGCTTAAAAACATTACTGTAGATAATTCGCAGTTTTCAATATTTCGCGGAAATTCGTGCATTAATTGCCGCGAATTATCGTAAGTGCACTGTAAAAAAAACAAAAAGCTAAAATTCGCGTTTTCAAGCGAAATTCATGCATAATTCGCGAAATTCACGTCTTCATGCGAAATTCGCGACTTCAAAAACAATTTTTTTCGCCATTTTTAGGGTTATTAAAACACATTACCATCTATATATTACTTCATTTAATAATTCGCGAAATTCGCAATCGCGAATTTTTCCATTCCCTAGTTATGGTTAATTTAATTTCGTTGTATGTGTTATGTTAGCCTACTATTAGTATTATTATACAGTACTTAATTCAAGTCTTCGTCACTGCACAATCGCCGAATGTGCGGTAAGTGTAAGCGAAGTGCTTTGTACTGCCTCCTCTCATGGAGTGGCAATCCTGTCGTAACGCGCCATAAGACCAATGCTTCATTCTAAACATTGGATGCCTTATAGATATTGGAATTTTAAGAGAGAATACCTAGCGACTTCGGGCATTACCCTGGGGAATCGTTTAATGTTGATATATAGGGGCCACGATGGTTATGCCGTGTGCCAATTGGAGGTTGATCTATGGATGGTTAGATTGTGTTATGTTGTTTATTTTGTGTTTAGGGTAAATGATTTAGGACTACGTGTTCCTCCTTGACATTCCATTATAAGCTTGTGTTTTTCTCTTATTATTGAGGGTGGGTAAATGTTATTTGATTAACGTGGGTCTTGACTGGGCAGTGGGTCATTGTTAATGTCTTCTTGTGTTTTGTTTTGCATCCAGTCAAGAAACAGCGCGTGACCTTGCTGCATTATTAATTGAGATGTATCGATATGTCATTCATTGGATGATGTGTTGTATGGATTTCATGTTTTCCAGAGACAGGTCTCTAACCGCATTTCATCCCTTGTTAGAATATTGAATCTTGTGCTTTCGTTCGAAAAGAAGTTTTATTCAATAAGTTGATGAGGCCAATTAGTTTGTTGTTTATCTTATGGGTTGTTCCTTGTATTCTTGTCCTTTTCGTGGTTAACGCTGAACTGATCTATATTTCTTTTTAAAGGTTGGGTATGTCACATCATGTCATGTTTTAAGTGTAGTTCGGATTGTTGTTATTCTAGTGTTCCTTGTGAAGCTTGTTATTTTCGAGTAGTTTCTTGGTTTATTGGGTCGTCGTTATGAGGCGACATACATTGTATTAAGGGTGGTTGGTTAGACAGTTCATGGGATACATGACATCATAAGTTTTTTAGAATATTTCTTCTAACTATATTCCTGTAGTGGAACGAAGGCACTATTTTTATTATTGTCAATTTGTTTTTATACTTAACTGTCCCTTTTCTTAAAATTGAGTTGATTATCGAACGATCTCCAACCCTCAACGATGTCAGTGCCTTAGTTCACCTCTCCCCATTTTTAATTTTTTTTTTATTATTCTTTGATTGTATTTATACTTGTGTTTTGATAATTTGCATTTTATTTCAGCCCCGAAATCATCTCCATTCTCCATATCATGCGACCCTCACGTTCCCCGTTTTGATATTCCTGTTACTGTTTCTTTTAAATTAAATTTATCTTTGGTTTTCGATCTTTACATGAAACGTGTTTTCATTTCATAATTGATCTCCATCTAGTTCATAATGCGAGTACACTCGACACAATTTAAGGGCCTACGCGTCCCTCTGAGTGGCAGTCCCCATCCTGCGCATATGTGAGAGCATCCCTCTGTTTTCCGAGGCTCTTACGCTCCCTGTTTCAACACCGTCTGTGTGCGTGGTAAGTGGTGGTTAATTTCTTTAACACCCGGCCCCACAGAAATCATCAAGAATCAGATCAGAGGCAAGAAGATCTGGTTTGGGGAAGATTGTGCACAGGCACTGGCCAAGAGGGGGGACGCGAATGGGATCTGGCTACGAGGAACAGACTATGAGCAAGGCAAACCCCCCAGTTTGAGGAAGTCCACAGAACACCACAAGCAACATTTATAAAAGCAAAGAGGAGATACCTGAAAGAAATGATGAAGGAAGCAGAACAATAATTCTTGGGAAAGGAGACTAGAACGATGTACTGTAAAGTTAAATTCTTTAAAAATGGTACCAGAGCTGCCAGAAGCTCATTAAGGACTGTACTGGAACCATTTTGACCAAAGAGCTTGATATCGCCATGAGATTGAAACAGTATTTCAGTGAGATCCTCAATTGTGATGAACCTCGAGATCTATTTCATTTCCAATGCCCAGCCAACGTGGATTTAGATTACTCACCACTTATGCTGGAGGAAATGAAGAATCAAATGTGGAGGCTAAAGAAGAACAAAAGCCCAGGAGAGGATGGGATCCAGGCGGAAGTTATCCAAGACGGAGGGGAGAAGCTCCACAAGAGAATTCACTGAATAATAGAGGAGACCTGGACTAGGGAGGACATCCCAGAAGATTGGAAAACAGCGATCATCTGCCCTATATACAAGAAAGGTGACAAAATGGGCTGCAACAACTATCGTGGAATTTCCTTAATGAATATTTGCTATAAGATCTTATCCAACTGCCTGCATGATAGAATTCAGCCATTTGCCGAAAACATTATTGGCGAGTATCAGGGAGTCTTCAGAAAACGCAGGTCAACAGTAAATAACATCCACGTCCTCCGACAGCTCACCGAGAAGATGTGGGAACATGATGAAGATCTTCATGTGCTTTTCGTAGATTTCAAGAAGGCCTATGATTGTATTCACCGGGAGAGCCTAATAAAATGTCTAACAGAGTTTGGAATACCTAAGAAACTCGTTAACCTAGTTGGAGCCTGCCTCAATGACACAAAAGGCAAGGTGAAACTCTGAAACCAGGTAACAGAGACCTTTGACGTAATTACAGGACTGAGACAAGGGGATGGAATGTCACCGATATTGTTCAACCTGACACTCGGAAAGGTGATGAGGGAAACCTTCCATGACAACTTCTAAGGAATTCAAGTAGAAAGCGACAACGTGGCCCTGGGCCCTCTTATCCAGATCAAAGGAAGAACTATCACAGATGACTACAGTCATGGAGGCTGCAGCAAGCAAGATAGGTCTGCAGGTAAATGGGCCGAAAACAGAGTACCTGGTGATGAGCTGAAATTCAAGGGAACCATGGGAGATAGTGGGGACAAAATCCTACCGGAGAGTTCATGATTTAAAGTGCCTAGGCGTTATTTTTGTGGAGGATGCACCATATCAGGCAGATATTAAAGCGAGGATCTTAGCCGGAAACCACTCCTACTACAGTCTCAGACATCTTCGTAAGTCCCGCAGCCTATCGAGAAAGTTCAAACTCCAACTATACAAGACACAAATTCAGCCTGTAGTGCTGTAAGCGAGACCTGGACTACTCGGAAAAAAGATTTGAATAATCTCCTTGTTTTTGAGCGGAAAGTTTTGAGGAAGATCTTTGGTCCCGTTTAAGATGAGAACACTGGTGAATGGTGTATACGGTACAATCGAGAGCTGGATGCCATTTATAAGACCCCAAACATCGTAGGACTAATGAGAAGCAAACGTCTGGCATGGGCAGGACATGTCACTAGGATGGACACATGCTGATGGCCTCTGAAACTGCTCAATTTTGTTACTTATGGAAGAAGACCACAGGGTAGGCCAAGGAAAAGATGGAAGGACGGAATCCGTGGAAACCTGCAACAGATTGGAATAGAGGATGACTGGCAACAGAGAACAGCAAACAGAATCCAGTAGAGGAGGACCCTTGTAGCAGTGTGCGGTCCCCTGGGCCTCATCACGTGAAGTATGAAAGTCCATTGAGATGAATTTGCTCATTTATTTATTTTACAGTGTTTCACCTGGCTGTACCTTTCCTATTCATGAATATGTATAATATTATGTAGAGCCATAATTTAACTTAAAATGAAAGTCGCACGACTAGCAAATTTTTTAATATCTGGTACTTGGTTCAATAGAATTTCCAAACACTTGACATGATATTTATTTGGGAAAGGCCTAATATGTCTCCATTGGCCTCATACACTTATCTTTACATATACTGTACATTTCTAATGCTAGTGCTGAATAGCGTTAAAATGGGCCACCAGAATCCTGGGTAATACCGTACTTATAACTAGCTAGGCTGATAGGTTTTTCAATATCCTTGTATTACTCATCCTATTTTCCTAAGGGGAGCAGTTGTTTCTGAAAAGTGAGAGTTCCACTTGTAGTCTTTTCTATCTATACACATTTTTAATGCAGCTAAACACTGAAAACAGATGTATTGGTGTAGATGTAGATTTACCGTATTTCCTCGCATAATCGTCGCACCTCACTTTTGAAACACTAAAATGGGTTTATAAAATTTCATCGCATAATCGTCACATAGCTTATTCGTATTTGTGTGCCAGTCAGTTGCACATGCTGCCGTGACTTTATAACCTACCGAGACTTTGTATTAAGAAAAATATCTAGTCTTCATGCTTGCGGGATATGAACTATGACGCGAGCGGCAAGCTTCGTCACTTAGCACGTTCCGCGAGCATATAATTTGGTGTGATCTAGTCAGGAGAAAGTAATCTAGTCTTTATACCTGCAGGCTATGAACTGTAACGTGAGCGGTGAGCTTCATCACTTGGCACATTCCGCGAGCTTATAGGCCTAATCTGGCGTGATCTTGTCAGGAGAAAGTAATCTCGTCTTTATGCCTGCGGGCTATGAACTGTGATGCGAGCAGCAAGCGCACATTCCGCGAGCTTACAGGCCTAATCTTGTCAGGAGAAAGTACTAATCTCGTCTTTATGCCTGCGGCATGACGAATAGAAGGACCTAGTGTGAGGACTCCGCCATTATAGCACGGTAGTTTGTGGTCCCGTCGCTACAAGCACTGCAAGCGATAATGTCCAACAACGTGTACCAGGGTTGTAGGCACTACAAGCACGCCAACAAGAAACAGCAGTTGAAAAACAAGCAACAACAGCAACAACTCCATAAACCCATCCCCTCACTTCTCTCCCTCTCACCAACACTTCCGCAAAGCAATCCTAGCACTCTACATCAAATCCTACAGCTTTTAATCACGCCAGCAGCACAATAAACTTAATAAATCCAGGCTACAGAACAGACCAGAAAACTACACTTTAAGCGAAACCAAATTCACTTCTCAGCTCGACATAAGCCATAATACAACGTAAAACCTATAAAAAACATACTCTCCCTACTGTTTTACAACTATTAAGCGAACTATTCGCACTCAAAAACTAAAAACCCTGAAACGGGAGCTAATTTAAAAACGCAATAGCCTAGCCCGATTACGTCTCCGGCAGTGCTACCGCATACGCATTCATAACTTCTCAATAACTTCCAAATTACGGCCAAGTGCAGGCGCGGATCTAGAGTTTGGCTTGGGGGGGGTCAGAGAATCGAAATTGTTAAGAAAAATGGTATCACTAAAAACACAATCACAAAATATCCAAACGTACAAAACCAGACCAATTTCTTTTTGCACGCTACATGGATAGACATTTGATGCGTTTAGCGCACCAAATATATTCGTACAAATTGCAACGGCGTGTTTTGCGACTTTTACATCGAGCTTCGAGAAAAGTATCAAGGTACGTTACAGTTTCGGCAAGTCGAGTTGGTACCGACAATGGGAGAAAGTCGCAGCTTAAATTGCCAACCAAGCTTGCAGTTTGGACGTCGGCAACATTTTTGGTGCGAAAAAAGCCCCAAATTCCTATCCGTGCATTGCTGCACATTCATCGTGACATCACTATAAACATCGATTCGGTAATCACAAGGTTTGCTAAACAAAAAAGACGAGTTGATTATGTTAAATAAATAATCGTTTTATATAACAGGTATGAAGTTGCAAATATGTAGAGTTGTAACAGAACATAATAATTGCAATAAAGATATTTTCAGTATTGAATAAAATGAAAAAAAAACTGTTTGTCAGTTAAAATTCGTTAAGTTTTATTTGTCTGGTTATTGTGTTTTCGTTTTTTGAATTTGCAAAAAAATTTGGTCTCCGTTTGGAGGGGGGGGGGATCATGGACCCCCCCCCTGAATCCGCGCCTGGCCAATTTACCTATCTGCCTGAGCAGTTACAGGTGTTACCGGCTTGCCTGGGATGATGGGTTACCAAACCGGCATATAAACTCAATTATTAAGCTTTAATTAACCAAATTCAGAGGAAACAGATCAGACCAAAAAACTACACTTAAAGCTACACCAAATTCACTTCTCAGCTCGACATAAACTTTAATTCAACATAAAACCTACACAAAACATACTCTCCTTACTGTTTTACAACTATTTAACGAACTATTCGCACTCAAAACCTAAAATCCCTGAAACGGAAGCTAATTTAAAAACGCAATAGCCTAGCCCGATTACGTCTCCGGCAGTGCTACCGCTAATGCATTCATAACTTCACAATAACTTCCAAATTACGGTTAAGTGAACTATCTGCCTGAGTAGTTTCAGGTGTTACCAGCTTGCCTGGAACGATGGGTCACCAAACCGGTGTTTAAACTCAATTATTAAGCTTTAATTAACCAAATTCAGAGGAAACAGATGGTGCAAAATGATGAGTTTTAAAGCTATCTGGATCCAGTTTTTCAACCAATTTATTGTGATGTTTTATGTACGGTATGGTTAATGTAAAACGCAACTAATACCATTTTATCCATAATGTAGAATTTTGGGCTTATGCCGTGTTTTATTTATTCAAACTCGATGCGTTTCGAAAGAAACCATGTCTTTCTTCATCAGGAATAAACGGAAATACGACTAAATTATTGCTAAGAGAAATCAACAAAGAAACTAAAAAAAAGTGCCCTAAGATGAACAATGAAGTGTATCTAACACGTCCTTCGAGAAGTGTATGTGGCATTCTTTTCCAGGCCGAGAAGTAATTACCGGAAAATTAAACTCAAAATCGATGTGGAGCGAAATATTTATGATTGTATCGATTCCAAAGAAACAATTTCAGTTGATCCTTCAGGAGCTGGCTGCTGTCTTCAGCGTGTCATGGATATTATCCCCAGACTTGTTTATTTTGGGTGCCGATTCTTCTTCAGAACGAAGGAAATCCGCCGAGATTTGCAATCTCGAACACCCGCCAAGTCTTCACGCAAGCTTTCGAAAGTCCAGTACCGTAGCCGACAAAATGAATTGTTAAGTAGAGTGTTACTTTAAATAGTTTATGTGTGCTTGTTTTAATATGCTGGGGATTATGTTTTTTTATCTGTGTCTGTATACTCCAGGAATCTGTGCGTTCCGTAACATGTAATGAAGACCGTAGTTCTTATTTCTATGAATTATATTTTCCAGTGTGCCCTGCCATGCTATTTTAATTGGAACCGCTAATTACTTTTTAAAAAAGTATCAGTTACAAAGTAATTCGTTTCCCTTAGCACCATCTCTAAGACCAGCAGACCCCGGCAGTGTGGAACGTACCCACTCGAGCGCTGCCTGGCGGGGCGCGCTTGAACTTCAGGAGTCTTCTCACTTTCTCCTTCTATTCGTCATGCCTGCGGGCTATGAATCGCGACGCGAGCGGCCATCTTCGTCAGCACATTCTGCGAGCTTTAATCTGTCATGACCTTGTCAGAAGAAAGAAGCCTGTCTCTCGAACTGCAGGCTATGACTCACGCCAGATTCAAACTATGCGAATTACTGGCCCGTGCATCAAATAATGATACAGTATATTCTTTGAACTTAAATATTCTTCCCATAATCGTCGCACCCTGCTTCTTTCCACAAATTTTAGACTAAAGATGTGCGACGATTATGCGAGGAAATACGGTATTAAATTTCACTTTCAGATTACACTACAATTTCTATTATCATATTTATATCTACTGTATACATACAGAGTGGTTGACCAGCCCCTTACATCTTTTTTTATTTGGAGGAAGGCAACCAAACTAATGCATATATAATAGTCATCCTAAAAACATTAGTACCTGCTCCTTTACGACCTTAGTACAACTTTACTGTTGAGTTCATGCTTGTGAATATAGCAGAAATCATTAGCGGAAGTGTTATTTCAATGACCTCAACTATAATGCATGTTAAAAAGGATCAGAGCACCAAATAACACCACATTACGTTAGGATAGGTGTCTATGGGGGCTACAAATAGATTCAATACATGCCAGCAATTCACAATGGCTCTCAGTAGCCCAGGTGGTTAAATCGTGCATTCCTGCTGCTGCGTCAGGCAATCTGCCTGGTAGCAGGTTCGATCCCCTGGCTGGTACATATTTTTTCGCTTAATACTGTTCACAGTGGATGTACTATTGCCGCATATCTACTTGTTTATTTCTTTATTTGGTCCTGAAACAAAAGGACCGTTCTAATCCGATGGAACGTAGCCAGGTTGGACGACATAATGATCTGTAGAACGAAAGCAAGGTATTCTGTATATTCAGGGTATCAAGGGTTCCAAATATTGACCACCTCGGTTTAAAGGGATAATGAGACTCTCAGGCCACTGTACGTGACACGTCGAAGTCCTCTGTTACCCCAGGATGTAAACCATTCCTCATTCTTACGTTCGACAAATGTGAAACTGTATTCATTGATCCACTTATGAGGAAAACCGTTTCGTATTGAGTTCATGACTTTTCTTTCTAAAGATATGGCAAGATAGAAACTGAAATTATTATAAAAGAAAGCTACTAACTGAATGAGCGCCTGCTGAAAGAATTTTCTGGTAGGATTATTTCTATACAAACAAAATAAAGTATATTGGCATGCTTGTGGAATTGATTTTCAAATCTTTATCTACTCAAGACCAACCTTAATCATCCTGGAAGTGGTTTTCCATGGTATCCCATTTCTACTCCAGATAAAATGCATGGATGTTTCGATATTTAAGACCACGGCCACCTCCATAACACTCCTACCTTTAGTCTTAAATACACGAACTACTACCGACACCGTAATAACATAGGTCATTAGACAAATTTAAACACGAACAAGAAGGTGATGATCACGATGTCCTTGCCCCTAAATTTTAAAAAGAAACCTCTAATATTGATGCCGCTGAGAACAGCAAAATGAAAAGGCTAATGTGCTCATGAACTATTAGTCCTACTGACGTGGAATTTGAATTAAAGAAAGCTTTGAACCTTCTTCTCCTCCTCGTAACTGATTGTTCTTTGAGGCAACTATATCCCGAAAATTGGCCACGATGGTGAAAATACACTTGCGAAACATTTCACTGGGTAATTTCCAGCCAATGGTAGATACTTAGGGGAAATAGAATCTCCTATCTTCACAATGTTAATTTATAGGTACATTTTCTTGGAAACCATGATAGCTACATAGCTCAAATTTCTACAGCGTTATGAATACTGGCATTGTGTGCATACTGAAAGAATATTTTTTTAATGGGAATAATGAGGGAGATATATATTTTTTGTACCTCTTGACTAAGGTAAAAAAAACACACACACAATGCCTGGGTTCATACACTGTAAAAATATGAGCTATGTAGCTATTATGGTTTCCAAGAAAATGTTCCTATAAATTAACATTGTGAAGATAGGTGATTCTATAACCCCTTAAAACTCTGATTTTGAGCTTGAAAGCAATACCAATTTGTGGATGAGGGTATATTAATCATAGGGTCAACACCTCACTGATTAGTTTGGGGCAGATGACCTCGTAGTTCTGCCCCTTAAAACAAAAATAACTAACTAACTCACTGATTAGTGTACAAATGCCAATGATATGACAGTTTGAGTGCGAAGAGAGCACAGCAGTTGTAGGTTAGTTTGATAACACTATATTAGTTTCAACGTTCGCCGCCTGGGGCCTGTTCCACGACTGTACTTTGCAACTTTTCACTTTGCACTTTTCAGTTCAGATTTTGTTCCACCATCACTTTTTAGATTTGTCTTGCAAAGTGAAAAGTTAGGAATCTTTTCACTTTTGAAGACTTATGTTCCTCCATTGGTGCAGAAATGCAAAGTGCAAAGGAATGATTGAAAAGTTTTCAGAAATCTTTGCAAAGAGACGATTCCCTTTTTAGCTGTTAATGAACAAGTCTCTACACTACTTTCTCGGCGCAGAATTTGGTTTAGTGTTATAAATATGTTACGCAGGAGCTTTTGTTATCATCAAGTGAGGATAGTGATGAAGAATCCAACAAGAAGACGTACAAAGACAGGATGAATTTTCATAACCTCACTTTTGTATAAACAGGTTAAAAGTCCCGCCTGACCAATACTTTTATTAATTAAGATCACTGTGTGGTATTAATCAGGCTGAACTTTTAACCTGTTTATACTAATTCGTTTATCAATACGGAACCAGAATGAACCTTCTAAGTTCTAAAATAACCTCACTTTGACGGAATTTCGTGAGTGTTTTCGTATTACCCCAATACAAACTGACTATATTCTTGAAATAATTGGCCATTTATTGAAACCTGCACAAAAAGAAGTCGATCTCTTTCCGAAAAGGAACAAATTCTTATCTGCTTAGGCTACATTGGTTAGGAAACGGTATAGCAGCAATGTATGGGACAGCAAAATCAACTATTTGCAGAACTGTTACTTAAGTCCTCAAGTTCACCATGAAAAATAAAGCATTTAATCATGGAATAAATATACAGTTTGTTCATGGAATAAACATGATCGGGTCATTCCTATGCAAAGAAATTGAAAAGTAATACATAGATCATGGTGGAACAGAAAGACTTTGCACTTTGCAAGAATTGAAAAGTGCAAATTGAAAAGATGCCAAGTTCATTCGTGGAACAGGCCCCAGGTACTGACTGCGATGGCATTTCGTAGCCATGTCTGCAATTAGGTGTTGTGGATGGTAGTATTTGGTAGCAAAAGTAGGAATTACTAGAAAAAATTAATCGTCTGCAGTCCTACCAGAATCACAGATAACACACACTAATACAGCCATCACAATTAACACAGGTTATCAGACAAATCCTAAACACATCCTAAGTAAACGGGGCTACATGACCGAGTTGTCGCAGCCCCTAAACTAAGGAACCAACCAACCGCGAGAACATTACAATATTTCCAATTCACATAGCTCCATAACCTAATGTTTCCGCTACCCACAATGCAGTGGAAACGCACGTGGCTAGAGGATGCGATCGAGCTGGCCTGGGTTGAGCGAACACCTGCACATTTCAAAGCCATCCCAACAGAAGTCTGGTGTCCAAAGCAAAAGTTCTCACTATCTATCTTTGTGGTGTATTCTGCACTACTTGTAGCGTTTAATTAATGCCCCATGGTTGGTAGCGACAAGTGTAACAGTTTGACCCTCACGTTGAGCGACAAATGTAACAGTTTGACTGCCCCTAACTGTTGGGTGATAAATGTAACTGTTTTCCTTTGCCTAAGCTATGTTGTTTTAATGGGCGCCAAGACCTCAACGCAATGTTGAAATCTAAATTTGTATTTAACAACGTCTAGCTCTGGTAGAACACCTTCAAGAATCTATTCACTCAGATCGTGGTATGATTTGATCATTAACCCAACAAACAATTGTATCAGGAGAAGGAATTGGTCTATATCTAATGCTACCTACTGAAAGCAAAGATTGCATTGTAAAAGAAATGAATTTATTATATAAAACAAGTATAGCAAAATTAATAATAAGTTTAAAATTTAAATTGGAGCGTTGCGATTTTAATATTATTGATAGAAAATTACGTGAAAACGGAGTCTGATAAATTATTGATTTTACTCTTATTCCCAAGCTATGAAGTTACTGAAATATGAAATATAAAACAAAGAGAAATGAGAGATTGCGTATTTCTGCGTCATTCGCGCTTACCACTGGAAATTGCCAAAGCATTTCCCTCGTACTGGATGATGCTGTGTGCTTCCCACAGTCTCCTGGACGTCGTCATCTCCGTCGATATTTGATGATATACTTGTAGATTTGGTGACTTTATGGTCCTAACAACGGAGCCATACCCTCGTACAACCAAACTGGTTAAGTTTTAAACAGATAGTTCTCCACTCCACGGAATATTGGAGCGACACCCACTTGCAACCGAACTAGTCAAGTCTTTCACAGATTCTCCTCGCTCCACGGAACATAGGACGATATATGCCCCTGTCGGCTCCCCACCTCGGTACCGACTTCCAGCTTACGTGGTCTCCACTGATTGGCTCTCCCCACGCTCTACTTCCCCTTCTCTGGCTCATTACACACGGCGCGCGGATGATGAAGTCGATTTCCGTTCCAACTATCCGCCTTTTCTTGACACTGCGACCCAAGCTTGCGTAATACTTCTTGACAAGAATCAGCCTGTATTTGAATTTCCAGTGAGTCATGTCTCTCATAATATCCTAACTGACGAAACTCCGTAAAATTCCGTAATCACATAATTTTCTATGATATTGTCGTTCGTAATAATTTGCTTGATAGCGTTTTCTAAGACATAGAAAACCTATCTGTATGCTTATAATTTTTATAAAATGCTCCGAAAAATATCTTAATAATAATTATAATAAATTAATAATAATAATAAATTAACATGAAAAATTCTCTTGGCTGAACAATTTGCCGCGTAAATAAATATAGACTGGCATCCTACTGACTTATGCCAGTGGCATAAAAACCCCTCGAAAAACACGTTACATACTTACAATGTTTAAGTCTCCATGGCTGAAATGGTAACGCGTTGGACTCCCGATTGAAAGAATCGAGGTTTGATACTTGTTAGGTTATTGTTTTAGATTTTCTTTTACTGAATTTTTATTTTTTGAGTCGACCACTTTACGTATGTCTTACTACGGAAATTATATGAGAGATCACAGTTGATTATTGGGGGGAGGGGGGCACTAGTACTGTAATATAGCGAGCACATGCATTTTCAGGCTGGGTTCCATGAACTTTACATAGTGTTCGAATGTTGGGTTACACGGGGGGGGGGAACCAAACTTAATATGTAAATGTCAAATACACTCTCGGGGGAACCTGTAACCTCTAGAGAGCGCATCCCCAGGTGGCGGATAGGGGGCCCCTGCAGTTTGTAGGGTTGGTTCAAATACCCTCCAATAGAACCCACGGACCAACTCCTGGGGGCTTTATAATGCTGGGACACCCTCTCTCCAGGGGTTACAAATATGGAGGGCCCAAGCTCAGGGTTAGTAGTGAAGACCTCAACGGCGAATACGGTGGAGAAGCTGGACTTCAGTACAGCGTATGAGGAGGAGGAGGCATCCCAGTGCTCGGGGTTGATAGAGTAAAAGGTATATGGATGTCCATATATCCAACTCACTAGTGTCTGTTCTGGCATCCAGCGGCTAGTGAGCAGCGTCTATTCACCTAGTTTGTGCGGCTGTTCGAAGTACGGCTTAATCTCAACAATTAAGTCTTAAAATCTTGTGATCTCCATCAGAGGTCACCACAAACAATCTTCAACTTGAAGCAACCATGGCAGAACGACAGGAAAAGATTCCACTACCCCAAGCCCCAGTCAATAGATTAGATCCCTGTTCTGGTCATAGGATTCTGAGGGACCAGACATGTCGAGAAGGATCGGAGCTTCTCAAAACCTCTTCGACCTAAACGAAAGTGTTTCATAGGTACACTTAATGTGAACACTTTGTTTAAACCTGGGAAACTCAAACATCTAATGAATACGCTTGATAAATTCGGCATCAAAATTTTGGCATTGCAGGAAACACGATTTACAGATGAAAATCACTTTGATTCTGAGAATTACAGGCTCTATAAAGGAAAACGAGCAGTGCAGATCAATACAGGACCAAGACAATTTGGCACAGGTTTTGCGGTTAGCAAGTTCGCCACAGATTCAGTAATTGATTTTACTTCATCATCAGAAAGACTCTCAATAAAATTGGGAAACAAGGTATACACACTGATTAATGTGCATGCACCAACGAATGACTACAACAGGAAAGACCCTCAGTTAATAGAAGACTTCTGGGAACTTCTGGAGCAAATCACGAACAAAATTCCCAAACATCATGTCAAGATTCTACCGGGGGATTTTAATGGACAGTTAGGAAAAGAAATATAGGAGAATTACAGGACCATACACTGCTCATAGCAGAACCAATAAAAATGGTGAACACCTTATAAGCTTCTGTCAAAATTTCAATCTCCAAATTATGTCAACACAATTCCAGAAGCCTACGCGTAAATTAACAACATGGATATCCCCCAATGAAACACTTGGAGAATTCCAAATTGACCACGTAATGTGAAAACGAGGAGAGGATTCTTTGACTCAGATCATCATTTACTAGAAATCAAGGTAAAATTTCAACCCAACAAAGACAAGGGGAACCCAGCTTTTCCGAACTGATCCAGAATACCTTGAATTCAACAAGATGAACATCATTGAAGAAATCCGTCAAATGGATACCACGAGCTGGTCTGAACTTGCAGAGAAAATGAAACAAGCAATAAAATTTGGTCAACCTCTGAGAAAGAGAAAACATATGTGGTGGAACATCACATGCGATCATGCTATTGAATATAGGTTTAAAGCATGGAATAATTTCAATAGTAATAAAACAACAGAAAAATGGCAAGAATTTGTGCAGGTTCGGAAAAACACTTCTAAAATTATTCGCCGAGAAAAGCGCAATTATGATAATAACAGGCTAAATGAAATAGAACAGGACTTCACTAAGAACACTACCAGAAATTTTTACAAGACCTTTAGAGAAAATATAACTGGCTTTCAACCACCTAGTTTATGCTTCCAACGACCTGATGGATCTCTGGAAACTAATACGAGCAATAATTGTGAAATTCTAGCTAAATATTTCAGTACACTCCTTAATTGTGAAGCACCTTCTGAACAACTTCAATTTGCAAAACCAGTGCCCAACCTTGATTCACTTCCACCATCACATGAAGAAATAGTAGACATAATCAAGTCATAAAAAAACAATAGAGCCCCTGTTGAAGATGGACTTATTGCAGAAGTTTGGAAATTGGATCATGAACACATAACACCAAAAATTCACAGAATAATATCAGATGTCTGGAAAACAGAGAAAATCCAAAAGAATGGAAGAGTGCTTTGATACACCCACTCCATAAGAAGGGAAGCAAAACTGATCCGAATAATTATAGAGGAATTTCACTTCTTCCAGTCGCTGATAAAATTCTCTCTAAAGCTTTGCTGAATCAACTCGAGCCACAGGTGGACCACCATATTGGAGAATATCAGGCAGGTTTCAGGAAGGGAAGGTCCTGTATTGAGCAGATCTGGAACCTCAAGACCATACTGCACATTCGACGATGCAGGAACACTACAGTCACATTTGAATGGTGAACCACCTGGAAATCCTGGATTTTTATTAGGTCTGGAAAACTCCTGGAAAATGACAAAAAAAATTGAAAACTCCTGGAAAATAGCCACTGTTAATTAAATATAAAAATATTTCCATCTTAAATCATACTCCCGCTGCGGTTTTGGGTGAACACACTATTGTTAACGAAATAAATTTCCTCAGGCTACCCGTTTCTGTGTTGGAGAACACACGATAGTATTTTTGTAAAACATAATGATTATAGACAACTTCACCGCAATAAAATTGCAGGCAGCATTCTTTTCTCTTTTTTTTAAGCGGATATTTCAGTAACAAAGGTTTTTTTAAAACTACAATTCAATCATTTGTGTGTAGGCTTGAGTATCAATAACGCAATCACCACTAATTTTTGTCAACAACTGTACAAGTAAACCAAACACAACTGCTTTATTTTGATCTTGGAAGTAGGCAATCGATAAAGCACACACACACACACACACACACACACACACCCCCGGGACGCACGCTTATTTTTAAGTCTGGAAAATTAGAATTACTCCTGGAAAACTCCTGGAAAATCACTGACCGATTTGAGTGGCCACCATGCATTTGTGGATTTCAAAAAGGCTTACGATTCAGTTGACAGACTAGAAGAATTAGGAGTTGACAGGAAGACAAGGGCCATCATCCAGGAAACATTTTTGGGAACTACCTCAAAAGTGAAATTCATGGGAGAAATCTCTAACTCTTTTGCAATTCATACTGGAGTCCGACAAGGGGATGGTTTATCACCACTCTTGTTCAACATCATACTGGACAGAATCATCACAGAATGGGAAAAGCATGTGTTAGGTATCCAAATTGGAAAGGAGAAAGGGAAAAGTGTCACTGTGAAATGCTTGGCCTTTGCAGATGATCTGGCCATCTTAACAAACAACAAGGATGAAGCCATATTAGCGATAGACAAACTACATGAAATCTCCAGTAAAACGGGACTTGATATTTCCTATGAAAAAACACAGTATATGGATACCAAATCAACAAGAAACATCATCTTGCGAACGCAATATGGAAAAATCTCGCAGTTCACTCCAAATATTTAGGAGAAGCCATCCAACCCACAGGATTGAACACAATTTCTAATGCAGAGAGTAGTAGAATTGCAGAAGGCGTACAAGCTGACATGGTATCATTATAACAAAAGAGCAGTATCTCGTAATGCAAAACTGCGCCATTACAATGCAGTTGTTTTGCCTGAAACCTTTTACGCGGCAGAAACCACAGTCATTAGAGGAATGACGAGAATTCATGATATTGAGAAACAGGAACGAAAAATTCTTAGGAAAATCCATGGCGCTGTTTTCCGTAATGGAATTTGGGTCAGGAGACCAACAAAGTAACTTTATGAAAATAAAGACACCATTATAGATATATTTAGGAAGAGACGTCTGCAGTTCTATGGACACATATATAGATAGGATGGATGAGAACAGACTCACTAAGAAGATTTTCAATATCATGAATGCAAGTAAATTAAAGACCAGTTGGATAAAAGAAGTACATGAAGACATGGAATTACTTAAAATCTCTGAAGACGACATTAAGGACAGAGAACAATTTAGAAATAAAATCAGAAGCACGAAAATTGTACAAGTTTCAAGGAAGGACACATCAGGGAAAAAATGGACAGAGGAAAGGAAGAAAAAGCACAGTGAACTAATGAAGAGGTTTTGGGAAGAAAAGAAGAGAGGAAAAGGAAGTGAAGCTGTGATTGGCTCAAGTTCTCACGCTCTCCTGAAGGGAAATAATTGGGAATAATAATAAACGTCAAATACAGCTGTCTTCTCTTTGTTAAAATTTGATAACAAAATAATACCAGGACATTTTAAGGAATAGGTGTACTTCGATGTGAGCACTGGCGATTAGAATCCCCTTCAATATGTTAAAATCCATGTCAGAGTTTTAAACCATGGTTTACGGTATTCATTAACTTTGTCATTACAGGTCACGTGGTATAACCAACTGATTGTATTCTCTTCATAAATTAGCAAAATTCAACATACTCTTCACAGGAATGCATCGTAAGTGAATAAATGTGGTAATGTGACTTTGTAACTGTCGCTTGATATTATATCCCCAATAAAATGGAGCAAGGGCTGTCGTTCAAAAAAGTATGCCTACAGCTGGAATTGAAGCACTATTCTGCCTGGTCTCTCATACCACGTCAGATCGAACTTAAACCGCCTCAGCCACGAAGACAACTTACAGATTGCGCGCTACACGAGTACTAGTTAACTATAGCCGTTCAACCTCAAACGTTAATATCCGTATCAAAAGTCTCCAACCATGGTTTATAGTGTTCATTTAACTTCCTACTATTATAGATCACTAGCTGAAGTACCCGAGCTTCGCTACGGGTCGTAAATAAATTAAAATGAGAAGGTGACAGTTGAAAGAGGGGATAGGCGAGGTGCTGAGCAGAGGGAGTTTAAGGATGGAACATTTTGTCCAACTACACCGCTCTGCCTTGACCGTGTTTTATAGCACACATTCAGGTTTTACTCGCTAACGGATGGAGATACATTTCGGATGGAAAATGCAATTTTTAACCTCGTATATGCCATCAAAAGTTTGCTATTTCTTAGCGTTCTCTTTTTATTGGGAATGGAAATATGAAAGTTTAAAACCAAAGGGTAGATTGACGTCACTAAAATGGTCGCCATCTTTGAATAGTGCAAAGTATTGAAATCAAAAGTAACCTGTATGTTAACCAGGTAAATCTGTTACTTCCATGTAAAATTCATGTAAATCGGACCAGTGGTACTTGCGTGATTGAGTAATACACAGACACACACCATCTCATTTTTAGTCTCGCTTCGCTCGCATCATAGTCGTGTCATATTGTTATTCAATGAAATGCAGGTTTAACCCCGTTAACACCCCTTTAGAACCTGAATATCCAAAAATCCCTCCTTAGTAGATGTTTTCGTCACACAACAAACATATCCCCAAACTATCATTCTTCTAACATTAATAGTTTTGGTTGGTCGATGAGAGTGAACATCGGGAAATCCTTCCTTAGTGGACGTTTTTCTTCCAGAATTTCACCCCTCCCCATAGGCCCCTTAAATTGGATTTATGAAAAAACGGTCGAACACCTATTTATTTTATTTATTTATTTATTTATTTATTTTAAGCTGATTGATTTCCTCCGAGTTTCAAACTCCTCGCCTATGTCGTTTAAGAGATACACGCTCCATTAAGAATCTTTCAACCCCCACTTTTCATCCCTTTCACCTCATAATATACACTACATCGAAAAACCATTAGACATGTGTCAGCTTATTTTTAATGATTAGTATATATGCCAAGTATCACATCCCCAAATGAAACCACTCGTGAGATATTGTTATTCAATGAAATGCACGTTTATCCCCTTAACACCTATTTAGAACCTGAATATTCAAAACTCTTTCCTTAGTGGACGTTTTCGACATAAAACGAACATATCCCCAAAATCTCAAGTTTCCAACTTCAATAATTTTGGCTGGGCGATGATGAGTGAGTGATTCAGTCAGGACATTTTCTTTCATTTATATTTGATAATTTCACCCCTCCCCATGAACCCCTTAAATTGGATTTATGAAACAAACGGTCGAACACCTATTTACTTATTTAAAGCTGTTTTCCCCCTGAATTTGATGAGTGAGTGAGTCAATCAGTTAGGACACTTTCTTTCCTGTTTTTTTTTTTTTCCCAGAATTTCACCCCTCTCCAAGGGCCCCTTAAATTGGATTTATGAAAAAAATGGTCGAACACATATTTACTTGTATTTTAAGCGGTTTTTTCCCGCCGAATTCCAAACTTCCCGCCTATGTCGTTTAAGAGATACACACTCCGTTAAGAATCCCTCAACCCCCAATTTTCACCCCTTTCACCTCGTAATATACACCACATCGATAAACCTTTAGATATATGTCTGATTATTTTTAATGATTAGTTTATATACCGAATATCACATCCCCAAAGAAAGAACTCATGAGATATCGTTATTCAATGAAATGCACGTTTACCCCCTTAACATCTCATTAAAACCCGAATAAAAGAAAGTCATTCCTTAGTTGACGTTTTGACATACAGCGAACATATTCCCAAAATTTCATTTTTCCAACATTAATAGTTTTCTCTGGGCGTGATGAGTGAGTGAGTCAGACAGGACATTTTCCTTCAATTATTTTTACCAGAATATCACCCCTCCCCATGGGCCCCTTAAATTGGATTGATGAAAAGACGCTTGAACACCTATTAACTTATTTTTTTAGCTGTCTTTTTCCCGTGAGTTTGATGAGTGAGTGAGTTAGTGTCAGTTAGGACACTTTCTCTCCTTTATCCCCCCAGAATTTCACCCCACCCCATTGGCCCCTTAAATTAATTTATGAAAAAACTGTCGAACACCGATTTACTTAATTTTTTAGCTGATTTTTTTTCGCTAAGTTTCAAATTTCTCGCCTATGTCGTTTAAGAGATAGGCCTACACGCTCCGTTAGGAATCTTCAACCCCCACTTTTCACCCCTTTCACCTCATAATAATACACCACATCGAAAAACCCTTAGACACATGTCTGCTTATTTTTAATGATTAGTTTATATGCCGAGTATCACATCCACAAATGAAACCACTCGTGAGATATTGTTATTCAATGAAATGAAGGTTTAACCCCCTTAAGACCCCTTTAGAGCCTGAATATCAAAAAATCCTCCCTTAGTGTACGGTTTTGAGATACAACGAACATATCCCCAGAATGCCATGGTTCCAACTTCAATATTTTTGACTGGGCGATCATGAGTGAAAGTCAGGACATTTTCTTTCATTTTTTTCCTTCAGAATTTCATCCCTCCCGATGAACCCCTTCAATATGATTGATCAAAAAAACTGTCGAACAGCTATTAACTTACTTTAAAGCAGTTCCCCCCCCGAGTTTGATGAGTGAGTCAGTCAGTCAATCAGTTAGGACACTTTATTTCCTGTTTCCCCCCCACCCCCCCAGAATTTCTACCCCTCCCCATGGGCCCCTTAAATTGGATTTATGAAAAAACGGTCAAACACATATTTACTTATTTTTTATGCTGATTTTTTCCGCTGAGTTTCAAACTCCTCGCCTATGTCGTTTAAGAGATACACGCTCCGTTAGGAATCTTTCAATTCTTACTTTTCACCCCTTTCACCTCATAATATACACCACATCGAAAACCCCTCAGAGACGTGTCTTCTTCCTTTTTAATGATGAGTTTATATGTCGTGTATCATATCCCCAAATGAAACCAATCGGGAGATATTGTTATTCAATGGAATGCAGGTTTAACCCCCTTAAGACCCCTTCAGAACCTGAATATCCGAAAATCCTCCCTTAGTAGACGGTTTTGACATACAATGAACATATCCCCAAACTGTCATGTTTCTAACTTCAATAATTTTGGCTGGGCGATGATGAGTGTGTGAGTGAGTGAGTGAGTCAGGACATTATCTTTCAATTTTCTTTTTTCAGAATTTCACCCCTCCCCATGAACCCCTTAAATTTGATTTAATTAAAAACTGTCGAACAACTATTTACTTACTTTAAAGCAGTTTTTTTCCCCCTGAGTTTGATGAGTGAGTGAGTCAGTCAATCAGTTAGGACACTTTCTTCCTGTCCCCCCCCCCCCCCCCCAGAATTTCACCCCTCCCCATGGGCCCCTTAAATTGGATTTATGAATAAACGGTCAAACACATATTTACGTATTTTGTATGCTGATTGTTTTCCGCTGAGTTTCAAACTCCTCACCAATGTCGTTTAAGAGATACACACTCCGTTAGGAATCTTTCAATCCCCACTTTTTACCCCTTTCACCTCATGATATACACCACATCCAAAAACCCTCAGACTCGTGTCTTCTTATTTTTAAGGATGAGTTTACGTGCCGAGTATCACATCCCCCAATGAAACCAATCGGGAGATATTGCAATTCACTGAAATGCAGGTCTACCCCCTTAACACCCCTTTAGAACCTGAATATCCAAAAATCCTCTCTTAGTGGGCATTTGCGGCCCTTTGGGAAGCTGCATACCAAATTTCATTCCAATCCGTTCGGTGGTTTCTGAGATTTCGTGATGAATGAATGAGTGAGTGAGTGGTGTTTGAGAAATATATATAGTAGATGATAGTGTCAAGTCTTTGTTATGCTAAACTCGGTTGACAGTGCTGTGTGAGTAGGTGAGTAACTAACGGGATTTCAAGTAAAGATCCTAATTTTCTATACCGGTAGTGCAGAGCGCAAATGGCATCCAGACGGCCGTGTCTCGACTTGAGCTATGTTGCCATGGAAACTATTTGCCTTGCCATTCCTTCATGAGTATATTTTATGATTTGATTAGCCTGTGCTTGAGTGCAAAAGGGCCGAAATCAGAAGAATGAGAAAGACTATCGAAAATTCATGTAGCCAGCGGTTCCTTCTGGGTCCTAAACTATGTGTATGCAAAATTTGGTTGAGATTGCTGGAACGGTGTAGATTTGTATACGGAACAGACCCACATACCCACATACATACAGACTTTCACTTTTATATATAAGATGTGGCGTAACTTATTAATTCGATTGTATTACATGCAAGAGTGTTCTTCAAGGAGCAATAAATCACATGTTCGTAGAATGGTCCTTAGTATTTAGCGCGGAAGTGATTACAATGTTCATCCTACTGCAAACTCGCTAGGTTTTATGGTGCCAAGATTTGCAATAGGCTTGTGATACTGACCTTATTTCCAAGCATGCGCACACTGTAATATCGTGATAAGAGTGCTGTGGCTGACAAAACTGTGCCTAATGGCTGGTGAATAATGATTAGCAGCTATGTCATTATTAGTAAACAGGGTGCAATTCTCTGATGACGAGAGGAGTTGTTTCATTTAAGGGCCTTGGACATCGTGGTCGGGTAGTCTCATGTACTTGGGAGAGTGTGGAATTTTGTCAGATAACCTGTGTTATTGTGGTGGATGTATTAGTAATTCAGGTGAGGATTGGGAACGAAGTGGCCATGGCCGCAGTTGTTTGGAAGAGGATTTGTACACGATGGGCAGGTTATTCCAGAAAAGTCACATGCTCACTGATCGAAGACTTGATTGCATACAGCCACGGTTGTTTTTCTATATATACAGAGTGGTTCGCCAGTCCCGTATTATTTAGTTTTATGAAACCCAACTAACATTATCGTTTTCTCAATGGTTGATATTGCTCCGTGTGACAGCAATGTAAACTAAGTCAAGGGCCTAGCAAAGGATGAAATGCTCGTTAAGTTAAGGAATAGTAGACTCAGTCATGGTTCTGTATTGATTGACAATCTAGTATAATAAAATTTGGGAAATCCGCCTGATCACACAATATTTACATATCTAGGGCTATATTAAACCCATTTGGTACATGTTTCGGGGCCTATTATGATGGCTCCTTCATCAGCCAAAAACATACAGATCATCAGTATAATCACAGGATACATCACAGAGGTAGATCTAACATGAAAAATAATGGATGAAAATTAAACATAATAATCATGAAAGATGATGTGGTGATAAAACACTTGAATGTGACAAATTTGAGAGACACTTAAAAATGTTACAGGCGACAGATGAAAAAACACATTAAAATAACAAGTCTTTTGTGAGTCCTTATGAACAATAATACCAGCAGGGTATAGTGTCTAAATAAAAAGTTCATTCCATAATAAATCGTTAAAAATATTGTTAAAAACTCAGTCCTATTGGGCCTGACTGTTTGACTCCTGTTAGAAGGAGAAATTGCTGTTTGTTAAGAGACCAATACTTCGCCTATGACGAGGATCGAACAGGCCAAGATTGACAGAGCCTTTTGATGATAGAAGCGAGGGGAAATCCTTTAAATACTTGGTGACATATATTGATTAGTCCAAAAAAGCTCCATCTTCTAAGCGGCAAATGAACCTTCGAGAGATCAGTATAATGGAACGAACACCAGGTGTCCGAAGCAAGAAGCGCAGCTTCCAACAGACTTGAAAGTGCAATAACAACAGCTATTGTTCCCCTCGCTTCTATCCTCAAGAGGCTGTCAAACTTGGCCTGTTAGATCCTCGTCATAGGCGAAGTATTGGTCTCTTAACAAACAGCAATTTCTCCTTCTAACAGTAGTCACAACATAAATTCCTGCTTTTCACTTATTAGCACATAAAACGACCCAATACTTACATTTTTAAAAATCAGTATGCCAGATTTTTCAGTGTTCTGTGTTTTGTTCTGTGTTACTTCAACGGGAAAGAACCTGTGAGCTATCTTAATCTTCATACAGAGCGTATGTCAGCTTGCAACTGTGTATTTCTCATCTTATCGCCCCGTGCCACTCACTGTGGAAGACAGGGATTTCCTTATCCATAGCCATATTGCACCATGTGCTAGACTTTCCCCCCAGCTACCTTGAACCAGTGTCACTCTCATGCAGTTCATTTCTGGCACTGTGAAGTGTAAGGCAGTTCGACGATGCCTATAGTAAAAGCAGTATGTTGCAGAATTTAAGGATAATTTTACTTCTGATGGGGACATTCTGTTCTGCCAACCATGTGGGAAAGCAATCTCAAGTTACACCACACCTCGAGGGCAAGAAACACATTGCCGCAGTTTATCGCCTTCAGAAGAAGTGTTTCGCGATAATTGTTGGTCATTTGTGATTGACAACCTGAAGATGCATCTCGTGTTTTGTTAATTCTTCAGCAGTCAGTAAGGAATAGCATAAATTGCATACGTGAGTACTGCATATGGTTTATATTCACATTAATAAACTAAATTATAATTAAATATTTTTCCTTTTTTTGTCATATATTTCAGGTATTTTTAATCCATAAAAAATAAATATTTTCCCGATTTTTAGTACCTAAAAATCCGAGCCCTACTTATAAAATGGGTGTACGAAATACGGTGTAACCAAACTTTTTAGGTTACAGAATGTGCATCTAGTTTTTTGTGTTGTTTGGTTGATAGTAATTACTTATTTTTATCAGGTTGCCAGCCGTGGCCACTTATTGGTAGGCCACCGCAGAGAATCTTATGTCTCGTGCCTTGAGATTCTTTGGTGGTGGTCAGCCAGTGGGTGGACCAGGTGGCTTTGGCTATTGGCAAAGGTTTTCTTTGACATGGCTAGGATTCCATGGGGATTAAGTATTGATGCCATTATGAATGGGAGCTTTTTTTTTTTTTTTGAAAATGTGGTGTGGGAATGGTTGTGCTCTCTGGTTTTAGGAGAATAATGAGGAAAGAAGAATATTACAATATAGTGAAGAGCCCCTTTTCCTCATGAAAATTGTTCTGGATACTGCACAACAGATGCAGAGAATGGAAGCTTGCTTATATGTTGACAAACAAGGTATTGTTAGTTTGATTGCCAGAGTTCGACCAGAAGAGAGTAATTATTATTGCTATATGTGTGTGTAGTATTGGTTATAAATAAATAGTGTGTGCATTAGTGAAGATGGTATCCTGTTCTGTGTGGATTCATTTTTAGCGAGTGTATCGCCTCACTACCCTGAGGAGACAAGTTTTATAATAGTTTCAATGGTAGCACTACAAGGGGCAGTTTTAGTTACAATGGCGCCCAACGTGAAAGCTCGAAGAATTCAATGAATTACACAAAGACAGGAGTAGGGATGGGGGAAAATAGAAGAAATGAGGTAGTTTCAATGATGGCCATGTTGGAGACGCTTCTGCTCTGATATGAGAGGAGGAATAAGATGGAGGAGAGGATGATGAATATGATGATGATGATAATTGTTGTTTTAAGGGGCCTAACATCTAGGCTATCGGCCCGGATGATGAATAGCATGGCAAGCCAGATGAATAGCATGGAAGTTCGGATGTGCAGCCGGATGGATGTTATGGAGGAGAGATTGTCGGAGAAGCTTGATGAGGTCTCGGAGCATTTGTCAGAGATTATCCCAGACAGCCGTGTTACTAGCCAGGTCAGTGTAGAAGCCACTAACCTGGAAACTAACCTAGGTGGTCAGATTGCTGTTCAGGAACAGAGCCACCCTGAAGTAGAAAAGTTGGAAAGGGAAATTGCGACCCAGGCACTGGAGATCAGCCAGAAATTTACCAGGGCAGATAGGAAGTTGGAAGAACACTGAGTGGAGATCATACGCATTGTAGAAGAGGAAGTTGAGATATTCGAATCTGAGAGTGTGTCTGCAAAGGAAGAGGAAGAGGAGGAGAAATGTGAAGTACGTGATGCTAGGGGGCGTAAAGAAGTAATTGAAGAAGTGGAAAAGATAAGGCGAGGTTGTAGAGGTATATATCGGAGATCATAGCAGGCGAAGAAGAGAAAGCAGTTGTGGAGGTAGACACAGAGGTCGCCGCTGACGTAACAGAAGAGGACGTCAAATGGAGGAGGAGAATAAAACTAAAGACAAGGAGGAAGATGAGATAGAAGAAAACGTGAAGAAGCGTTGGAGGTGTAGGATAGGCAGGAGAACAAGTTGGAGGAAGAAATGGACCAGATGGAAGGCAAAGAGAAGGTAGTAGGAAGAAGATGAGATGTCAGGCAGATGGAAATAAGAGAGTGAAGGATCAGAAGGAGAAAAAGGAGAAGAAGATAAAAGGAATCAAGGGAAAGAGAAAATAAAAGATGAGAAGAAAAGAATTGCTGCGGAAGATAACGCAGATGAAGAAGGGAAAGGAGAGGAAGGAGAGAATGAAGGCTGAAGGCAAGTGACTGACGCCCAAGAAGAAGGTAGACTGTGCGCGTGCTCAGGCCCTGCTGCAGGCTCGCATGGCCCAAGGCATGGAACTGCCTGCGGCGGGCGACCGCAAGCCTCCTCAACCCGACACCAGGATACGGCCCAACAAGACCAAGCAGCAGCAATCCACTGCCGACCAAGAAGAACAGAAGGTGGAGGTGGAGATTGTGGACCAGGTCCCCCTGCCGTCAGAGGGCAGCATGGAACACGAGAAGGATGAGGAAGAGGAGGATGTGAAGGACACCTGGGATACCATAGAAATGGTAGAGGAAGTGCAGGAGGCGGACGATAGTGACGGTGAGGAAGTGGAAGGAAGTACTATGAAATCTGTGGCGCAGAAGAAACTGGAACAGAAGAAGGAGGCAGCCAAGACTGAAGCAGGAGATGCGGAGGGAGATGACAAGAAGAAAAGGAAGAGCAAAGAGGAAGGCTTTGATGAAGGTGGTGATTCTGGATCAGAAGAGAACCTGCTGCAGGAATTTGTATCATTTATTCAGAAAAGCCTGCTGCCCGTGTTCCTATTCAGGGCCGTGGGAATGATGGAGCTAGGCCCAGAAGAGCAGTTGGAGCTTGCCACGTTAGAGCACGTGCGAGACATACAGCCCAACACTATAATGAATCTGATGCAGATGCTGAAGACTATGACATTGACCCCAAAGGTATTGACATTTCTGATAAAGTTGGTGCCAAGAAAAGAGCCAAGTTGGAAGCTAAGCTGAGAAGAAGGCCCATAGAGAGGCTGAATTACGAGAACGAGAAGAAAAGAAGAAGAAGGAAAATCTGATGGTACTGAAACACAGGACAAAGACCAAAGGAACAAGAAAAAGAAAGGAGAATATGATGATACTGAATCAGAGGACACAGACCAAAATAAGAAGAAAGGAAAAGACTTAATGATGATGATGAAGTTGATTATGAAAATGGCACAGATTCTACCGTTCCTTCTGACTACGATATCGTTTTTAACAAATTCACAAAGAAATTTGATACATGGTCCGGCTAGCACAAAACTGTTGCCAGCGTTTCGCCCCAGCGTACCAATGGGCTCTTCAGTTGGTTATGGTACACCTCACCAAGACTCGTGTCTAGTACATACTGTGAAGGCCGCTGCAAGGCACAAATGTTGCCACGAGCAGCGCCAATGTACTATGGAAGTCAAAACTTCCTTTCAAAAATAATGTTAGCTTACCTAGCTAATTGTTGTCGGATTTTTCAGATGGAGCAGGAATGTCTGATAGACTCGAAGAGATAGCTTCGGCTACTCTATCAGAAGAAAATATTTATGCTGGAGATTCTGGTGAACCTAGAATAATTGTTCCTGCGATGATAGTGCCAATGGCTTTTCTGACCAAGGGGGCGCTTCTGTAACCAAACTTTTAGGTTACAGAACGTGCATCTAGATTTTTTTTGCGTTGTTTGGTTGGTAGTAATTATTTTTTATTTTTATCAGGTTGCCAGCCATGGCCACTTATTGGTAGGCCACCGCAGAGAATCTTGTGTCTCGTGACTTGAGATTTTTTGGTGGTGGACCAGGTGGCTTTGGCTATTGGCATAGGTTTTCTTTCACATGGCTAGGTTTCCATGGGGATTAAGTATTGATAGTGTTAATGCAATGCTGAATGCGAGCTGTTTTTTTTTTTGTGAAAATGTGGTGTGGGAATGGTTGTGCTCTCTGGTTTTGGAGAATAATGAGGAAATAAGAATATTAAAATATAGCGAAGAGCCCCTTTTCCTCATGAAAATTGTTCTGGATACTGCACATCAGATGCAGAGAATGGAAGCTTGCTTATGTGTTGACAAACAAGGTATTGTTAGTTTGATTACCTGAGTTCAACCAGAAGAGAGGAATTATTATTGTTATGTGTGTGTATAGTATTGGTTATAAATAAATAGTGTGTGAATTAGTGAAGTCTGTGTAACTGTCTTGTGTGATATTTTAGCAAGTATATTGCCCCACTACTCTGAGGTGACAAGTTTTATAATTATTACAACGGATGACCACAAAAGCTTTAAACTATCACCACCACCAACATATATTTAACCCTCGTGCGCCACCGGCATATTGTTTCTTTCTGCTGGCACTTGGTTTGGCATTAAGACCTACCTGCTCCTAGCACCTTCTCCGTACCCCTCATCCAACAAGGACTACACATCTGTTACCAGTTTCGCTCTACACAATCTGTTACCACAACCAAAAGGTTCAACACCCAGTCCAATGTTTCATCCAAAATTCATTATAATTTATATTATATATTATAACTCTATTATAGTTCACCATAATTTAACAGTTATTTGAAGGATGCATAGATGTAAGCAGATTAAAAAAGCGTTCACACACTGATTTTTAATATAGCCTACAGTAAATTATTGTGTTATTTAATTATATTTACACGGAGGACATCAGAAAAAAAAATCCTTCCAAGTCTTGGAGATGTGGTGCTATAAGCACCTGCTCAGAATATCATGGATCGATAAGAGTATGCGATACTGAAGAACTTGAACGCCTGCACAAAAAATTGGTGGTCTTGCATAACATCTAAAAGACAAGACTTGAATACTTTAGCTATATCCTTCACAATGATAAATAAAACCCACCTCAGATCATCATTGAAGTAAAAATTGAAGGTAGGAAAGGCCGGGAAAGGAAGAGAATATCTTGGCTAAAGAACCTGCGTGATGGCATGGAATTAACACTCCTGCAGTATTGCTAAAAATAAGCAAGAAATCACCCAGATGACAGTGAATAGAAGAAGATAATGATTTAAAACTACATTTCATTCATAACTAAGGTATATTGTCTGTTTTGTTCCTACGTAATGGGCCATGAATTAAAGAAGGACGCTTCAGTAACTCCACCCTCCTTTTAATAACATTTCATTCATAACTAAGGTATATTGTCTGTTTTGTTCCTATGTAATGGGCCATGAATTAAAGAAGGAAGTTTCAGTAACTCCACCCTCCTTTTAATAACAGCCAAACCTTAACACCTTATGCAAAAAAATAAGTATCTTATTTTGCGTGACCACACAAGGGTTACATTCTAATGTATGATTTGCTGACATTCTGACATAAAAGCATAGACTTTTAAATTTATAGCATAATATTGTGACACACAGTGCCTCTAAATGAGAAACAGTGTAATTGCAATGCCATAACTTAATAATCATTAGATGTTCATGTGAATTAGATAAGACACACTTCTTCATAGAATAGCTTTAGGATTAACAATACATACTTGCCATGACTATCTTCATTCTGCTTGCACCAAGTGATCACTATTGAAATCACAAGGAAACCAGCATTTCAAAAAAACACCAACCAACATTAAACTTACCATGCCAGATTTAACGCTTAGGCTTCAGGACAGTACACTTTATTTTGTCCAGGTCTGTATTGTGAAATGAAATAAATGTTCCCAATGGGGTAGAAGAGGGAGCACAATATTTATATATATGTACAGAAATTATTTATTCGTAAATTATGCAAACATTGCAAGATCAATACAAATCTATCTCAACAAGCAAACTGGGGAAGAAACTACGATATTGCTTTTAAAACAAATGCAATGTTACTGATTCCAACTGACTTGACTATGTTCAAATGTCACTCACATAGTTTTTTTTCTTTTTTTTACATTTAGAACAACATTAGTCCCTAGTTCTGTAAAGACAAAATGGTTGGAGTCACAAACAGATTCACAACTTCGAGTAGTATGGTGTTTCTCTGAACACGATGTAAAACAATCCATATTAACCATACAAGCCATACTGTCATTCAGTCACCATTCTTAATTGGTTTATCATGTTTGTGAAGATACATCTCTCAAGGCAGTTCTATTTACACCAGTTGGTTAAAAAGAACAAAAAATAACAGCAAACAATGTCTTTGTTACAGGACTTAATTAAATGAAATGTTTAAAATATGAGCTTTAGATAAGTATATTAAAAAAAAAAAGAAAAAGAAAAAAAGATGAGGTATACCATACAAATAGAACAGTGTCTTAACCAGACTGATATTAGATTCTATGAAGGGGGGAAAAAAGATCAGAAAAATAAAAATATATAAAAATTGGAGTAACCTATGATAAAGATAATTACTACAAGGAAGAAACACGAGGCAGCAAAACGTTACTCGACTTTCATAATTTGGTAACTGCAGTACTGCAAGTAAAAAGCATTAGTTAAGAGTGAGATTTTTATTTTTACCAGCCGACAAGAATGTTCATCCCATTGTAATGTAATACATATGAGAAATTTTCCTACTTTCCCCCACTGTAGGAGATAAGAGAGAATTGAAGAGAAGTAGTCCAAGATATTAAAGGGAAGTAAGAGATCTATGTATGTTTTATTTGATGCCTCAATCCCTCACTTCTCTACTTCTCCAGTCTATTATAAAATTAGATGCTGGACTGTAGTACAGATCCATGTTCCTTGTATACTTAATTCAATACAACAAAAGAAACTCAAGCTTTTCTACATACTATAGAATTTAATTTCCATTGGGATATTTTTGTTTACCTGTTTATAAGAAACAGACATTTCTGCTAACCTAGCTTTCAATTGTATTCATTGATGCATTGTTTATTTTTACACCAGCCAAATCAAATTTAGTGTTTTTTTGTTGTTGCAAATATATGTGAGAAGAGAAACTTGCACAAGGATATTATCACTTTCCTACATATCTTTCTTCATGTTGAATAAAATTAATGCCTTTCACTCATAACCATTTGTATGCAATAACATACACAAATAAGCTAATTCGGAATGGCTACAGAATACCCCCGATCAATTTACTAACCATATTCTGAAAGGAATTTCAGATGTGTGTATCAATTCTATAGTTACAGTAAAGGAGATAAGGATCAAACGCACCAGCATATGTTACTTTTAACTGGAGATATCACATACAGAGCAGTAAGAAGATCTTAGTAAATTTTTCCATGTTTAAACTAAGGTGTATGCTAATAATTCATAGAGTAGGAGAGGGAGTTAAAAGTATGATTGAATATGGTCCTTGTTCCTTCCAAACTGAATACAGAATTTTAGTACCGATTCCGATCTACTTGCCAGTTTTTCTTGATCTTATGTTAGCAATACCCTACAAACATCATGCCATAGATTGTTCCCTCTAATGGCTTCCATTTCTCAACTACTCACCATAGTTTCCCACAATATAGTTCTTACATTCATAATCCCATGAAGCAGACTGCCTCAAATGTCTATTTCTTTTACAAAATACAATTTCAATACCTTTGAAGAGAGAGACATGATACACTGGTGCAACTTACAATTTCTAATTTTCATTTCCTCAGAATGAAATATAAAATTAAAATAAAAGAGAAATGTTCTGAATGACAAATTTCTTGGCACGACGATTTCTTATCACAAGCTCCATATCTTTTTGATTGTGAAATTTATGTATTATACTCTATTATTGTAATTTTATGATTATCTGTTAGTATTTTAATGTCCCATTTCTCCAGAAACTTTGCCTGATACCTTAGAAAGAGAAAGAGACATAAAAACATAATTCTTTGAACAAGTTGAAACAAATATCAATTCACTGCTACAAGTGCTAACTGCAACTGTACACATTACACCAGCATTTACAACATTAAAGAATACAAAATTTTGTTTCATAAGTACATTATCAAGATCCAGGATTAAATTTGCATTATATTTAAGCAAAGAAAGTCAAAATGGAAATTGAACCTCCAAATCATGAAGTTTATTAGTGAAATCTAAGATTATCAATAGTTTTTGTCTCAAGGACTTAATTGTTAACAGTTTACACACCAAACCAGTTGCACTACAGATTTTGTTCATCATGGGCTTGCTTCAACCACAGTTCACAAAAGGAAATTACCTATCAATGAGTTACACAATTAAAACCATTACTAACAAAGCACATGCAAGGAATTTAACTATGTGTAGTTCGATAAACAATTTTCTTGTATGCACCACTGTATGTCATTCACATCTTATATTGAACTATAATACCTTTAATTTCCTAATAACAAAATTGAGGAAAATTCAGCAATGAAATTTGATTCCTTGTAAGTGGAAGATATTGAAGTGCAAACTTCACAAAATGATAAGATACTCATCATCTATGTTCAATATGTTCTCCTTCAGTCCCATTCAACAATAAAATAAACCATTCACATACAGATTTTGTTTTAGGACATAATTCAACTGATTTCTCCATAGATTCCGTGACAAAGAAGTATCACTTCCAATATCTCTATATCGTGAAGCTTAGTATTCCATATTTATCAATAATCATTGATGATAACTGATTGCTGTTTACAATTTTTACATCATTTTCTGATTCTATACAGCTTCCCTCTATTTTTATTTTAAATTTCTTTATTTGCTATTCATCTCACCAACCCACCCACTTTTGTTAGAAGCTAACACTTTGAAACCCACTTTGAAACTACATGGAAAATCAAGTTAAGTAACTCCACTAATGCAATTAACCAAATAAATACTAGAAGGAACATATGAATACTGCTGTCATGTAAACTTCACACACAGCTGCCATCTACAAACAAGCTATAGTATTCACACCAAATGTCATTCATCAAGATCAGAAACAAAAACAGTTTGACACTCATCTACAAAATGAGAATTGGAAAAGGAGGGATTGGTTTTTTAGTAGCAAGTATATATATATAAATTTAAAAAAAAAGGCAACCATGAGCTAATCCCCAAACAAGAGGGAAACTTTTCATCTCAAACTTGTGCTGGTGATTGAGGCTACGTTTGACATATAGTGTGAGGTACAACTTTTGTTTTCCTAAGACCTCACCGAGTTGCTTCCAGATGATATTGGGTTTGGTACAGCAGTAAATTTCATGGAAGAGAATTCTTCATTATGCTATTTTTCGTGTACATTAACAAAAAATCAGCATGTATGTCAAGGAATTTCTCCAACTACCAAAGACAGTATCTCGCTGATAATGAATCAATAAGGACCAAAAATGTCTTGAATGCAATAAATGGAAAAATGCACATAAAATAACCCACTTTACACAGCTTAGCTTATGTGAACTCTTCCAACAGCAGACGAATAATTAGTTCCGACTTAACAACGTTCTTCATACTTGGGGCTTCTGTGCAGTTATCCACAAAAGATCCAAACAGTGTATCCTTGGCACTTTAGTTATGTTAAATCATGTTCCACATCCAGAACTACTGTGCCAGTTTGTCAAACGTTGTGCGTTCAAAGATCAAGATTCACTTCCCTAGGCAGATGTACCATTCACCATGGTTTCCTTAGGTTTGCCTTCTGTTCGCTTGGAAGGTGGTGGCCTCTGATTTCGTCCCTTAGGCTCTCGTTGGTTCTTTGGTGGTCCTTCTCCCGCTGGTGTTCCTTCTTTAATTGTGAACGCTGATTGATCGCTTGGCCCTGGAGCCATTCCACCACCTAAAACAAGAGACAAAAATTTGTCAAGCACAAATGCAAGCCTAGTCTAGTGAGAATATGTACTGTGAAGGAAATACCGTAAGCTGCAAATATATATATTGAGACCTTAATGCTTATGATTTGGACATTAGGTTTTCCAGTTTTATAAAATGGAAATATTCATACTCTTGTCATTAGGACCACACACAGTGAGCATACAGATGCCAAGCTGACGAGTTTAAGGAAGTCACACGTGACTTAAACAAGAAGATTCAACAGGAAGGGCCAGTTAATAAACCGTGCTGATAAAATTGTGTGTGGGGACCGTCACAGACCGTGAGATTGCCGGCCGTATCCAGATAAACAGGGGATCCACCAACTAGGCTTTGTTCATGCTAAGAAAGGAAGACAGAGCTATGTGAGGGAAGGACAGAGACTGAAAGACGCCCATTTGTGACCTAATTAATAAGGAAGCTTTTAGTTTTAAGTGACTGTTAATCATGAGCCACGTGACCTCCTTTTTACGTGGAATCCGAACCACAGGACAAGCATTTCACTTCAAAAATCTCACATGCATTGACCGGGAATCGAACCCGGTCCACCTTGGGGAGAGGCCAACAGCTTGACCACTGCGCCACCATGCCCCCTACCTAATTAATAACTAACCACCCTGAAATAACAAGTAAGGCATCTTTGGAATCAGAAAATTCAGCTCTGTTTAGAATGACCACGATCAGTTTTTATGGATTTGGAAATTCGAGATTCTGGTGGGATGCCAGCCAATGAGGTACAGGACGATTCATCAAGTTAGTAGAGAAAGTATTCTAGAGGGACACTGAACAACGATCACGGAGCTCGATAAAATTAAAATGCATGATCGGAATTAGTGGAGATTTACATATTGGAGACTTGTGGAACAGTACAAGTCTTCTGAGATATCCCACGCAGTTCTACGAGGATTACTGCGGATTTTAGAAAAAATCCCCCCCCCCCTCTCAACGAAAAAACCGCATACGTTTAAAACGTCTGCTATGTTGGACAGATACGGCAGTTTCTTTTGATCTCACGTAGCATAAGCCAGTGCCGGTTAGAGCTTGATATTTTGAAAATTTCACAACTGTGGTTGAGGACAAGTGCGCGGTACAGTTGAACTTAAATACGAGTATCGGTTCGGAGTAGAAAGGAAATTAGCGATTGAGGTATAGTCTAGTAAACCAGTTGCGATTTAGAGCTGCAACTGACAGTCGGGGAACATAGTACCTGATAGTGGCTTAGATAGGATAGGCCAATCGAGTGCCGTACAAAGTGTTCATATAAATTACTTAATACATGCAGTGGTCCAGTTACGCATGATATTGTTTGACATTATATTCATCGATCCTCCCACACCGCCGAAGAAACTGGAAGCCTGAAGACCAGGTACCCACCGGGCTGAAAACAGGAAAATGATGCAGTCTGCCATGATGTACGAGGGAGTTGCCATGGAATAAACGAATATCAGACGGAGTCATGGTGACATGACGATACATACTACAGGAATCGGTTGAGCACCACAAATCATGCACTTTGATATAAGTCGGGATTGGTCTATAGTAGTGAGAAGCAGTTTTTGTAGGTATTTTGTTTTAGTAGTGTTTTTGATTAACGTAAATGTAGACATAAATGTTGACGGGCCAATTAAATGTTGTGTAAGCGATGTCATCTTAATTTTATTGTAGTGCGCAAGGAGTAACGCGGAAGTCATTTAACGGAGCTTGTTATTGAACATCTGCCTCCGAGTTGATAACGTAGTAAATAACGATACGGCTGGGAAGTGAAATAAAATTGAGAAATATTTAATAAATATTTTCTGTGATGCTGTTTGTAAGCCTATTGTTATACCTGGAGAGCCCATAGGGCACTCCCAGGTACATCTTATAATTATCCATAGCTACATCCACAAATACATCCATTAACCACCCCACAGCCACCCCAATCACACCCACTTCGCCCCCCAATCTCACACCCCAAGCTGTAAATCAAGCAACAGCTACAACAATTCACTCTACACCAGCTATAACATTTTATAACAAGTTGGTTGCAGGCATGTACCAACTCTTGCTTAAACCATTACCACATTCATCAACAAACACACAAGAGTTGCAAAGTAGAACAAGTATGTGTCAACTAGCAACAGTCAGCACACCAGCACATATAAATAGATCCATCCCTCAGAGGGAGATTATCTGTTACACGGTGGTGCTGCCCGACTGCCGATCGACTCCAGAATACCGAGGAGAGTGTGAAACTCAGGTTTCCTACACAAGTGATTCCTTACCCATTGTCTCACCTAATTTGAATTGTAATAACTGCATCCACACTTCTGAGTTATCACTACATTTAGTGAAGCCAGTACATTTATTACAAAGCCCTTACATTAAAACAGACACATTTATTATAACTAATTATTTTATCTAATTGTTCATGGCCAGATCCCCTCTCCACATTACCATTTGCCTGCTTAATTGTAAATCGCTGCGTAAGCATTACTAGCTTGTTTATCGACAGTGACATTGCCCTTCACTCGCGCTAGTGTGTACACTCTGCTACACTGAACTATGAGCAATTTGCAAATTGCCCGTCGCGCGCCTTAAAGACACGCCACCCTACACACAAGTCCCCTAGTTCTACCCTCATAAAGGGTAAAACAAGTGGTGGAGGCTGCCAGGTACCACGTTTTAGGAGACTCAAACGAGATCCGTGGTACGATCACTGACTCCTTCTTGGAAACACAGCCAAGCATCCCAACTTAGAAAATTTTTTCGCGAGTAAAATCTCCGAAAGCGAATAGGCAAGTCCCAAATACTAGAGCTCGAGCCAGCCGGGAAGGCGGTACGCAGAACACAACGCTACCATTACGTCATTGCTCACTTCCATCACACCAATCATCACAGTCAGTCTGTCTTGAGAATCTGAGCTAGTGTGTTGTCAGGAAAGCCAAGTGTAAAGCAGCGTGAAAGAAACAGGCTCGATGAGCTAAGCGACGGTGTTGCCATACTGCAGGAACTCGTGGCAGGAGCCTGCGGTGTGGGGCTCGGACATGGTGAACCTGTTGCAACAGTGGTCATGTATCTCTTTCTCTCTCTGCGCAAATCCCAGAGAGCCGGCCGCCTTCCGAGCTGACGCGAGCTCTAGTCCGTGGTAAAACAATTTTTTTAGAGTACGATAATCTAAAGAATTTTTTTTCTCATCACAATAACTATATCCTCCCCAGCCAAGCACCCTAAGATCCATTTTTTTTTTTCGTGAGTACAGACGAAAACATATGTCCACAATAATAACCACGATAAGGGATTTGAGACATCACTTAGCAGCGAACAAAACACCTCTTATACCAAAACTAAAGATCAAAAACGACGATCTAATAAACGAACACACTGCACCACGCCTGCTCCAGGAACTCGAAGCGAAGGCACTAGAAATCCGCGCTCAATACCCTGCGGCAGCCGTGCAGACCGCACATTTTACACGGTCACAAGCCCGCAACAGTTCACAGGAATACCAATCACCGGCATCGAGTGACAGCACAGGGGACAATCCATTAACACTCCCCCCCCCAACTGACACAACAACTCCAGATCACACAACAAAAGAACGATAGCCTGCTCGTCCTGATCACACGGATATTAGAGTCGAATACCATCACGAACGACTGTGACACATTAGCGGCAGCCCTAGACATTCAAACTATAGCGCAAACAATAAAACAGGATTTAAACAGGGCAATATCGGTAGTACAATCTACACAGCACGATAATACACCCCCAATTAGCGAAGACATATCACGAGACGAACAGACACCCGGCCTAACACACATTTCTTACTCTGGGAGCGAGGATAACCACTTACGAGACAACACAGATTCTGACACTTCCTCAGACGGCCACGAGGAAATACACGAACAAAACATGGCCATACAAGCGAAGTACCCCTTAATCCAGCCCACAAAATACACAGGGGACAATCAGGACCCCGAGGAGTACATTAAGTCATTCAACAGAACAGCCAACATTAACGGGAGGTCAAACGAAGACATGAGACGTCTTTTCCCCGCATACCTGGCTGGATCAGCTCTAAAATGGCTTGAGCTCAATGAGAACGCCTCAAGTAACATTACGTGGGAGGGACTCTGCCCCTTACTCACACATGAATTTAAGCTCACTCCAGACGAGGAGGACTTAAATGACAGAATAAGAGAGCGGACACAGGCGCCCACAGAAAGCGTGCAGGCGTATATTAACGCCAAGCTATTGATGTGCGGCAAATATGATATGGCAATGCCCGAAAACCAAAAAATACACCTAATCATGAAAGGCCTTACTTAGACAGTCATTGGTGGATAAGTTATGCACAATGAAAAATCCAACAATACAACACATACAACAAAACATTAAGACAATAGAAGCAGGGAACAAAATCACTGAGAAGGCAATCGATCACCATATTAGAACGGACAATAATGAACTACACCAACAGATACATGAACTCGCACAACAAGGGCAGGAGATGAAAATTACTGCAATTGGCACACACACGAGGGGGGACACTGAGGGACGATTGGGGTGATGTGCGGCAACCACAGTACAATGATAGGCAAGACAAATACACGGCGGGTCATACTCACAAACAAGGAAGACAAACCAACCCTCAATGTTCCCACATATGCAAACATACTACACCCCAGAATACAATCAAAATACCCTCCATCGGGGTAGTCCTCCCCCATGCAGTCAGACACACTATCCCCCACAATACAGACAAAACGAGCCCCACCATGGTAATCCACCCCCATGTGGACAAACATATACCCCCCACATGGTAGGCAGTATAACCCACCACAATATAGCCAGAACAGTCCATATTACAATAGAGCAACCCCTCAGCACATACATAACACCCCTATGTGGTATGGGCAGGAACCGGAATGATACCCACATCCGGATAACTACTCACAGGAATCCAGACAATACGCACCCCGGCAAAACAGGCCAGCCTTACTCCCTGCACCAACATACCACCCCCAGGCAGAAAATTGGCGAAATTATACGCCAAGGGGTCAGACCAGATACACAGAAAGACGTGAAAATGCCTACCAAAAAACTACTAGATGGGGGAGGATCAGCCAACAAAGAAAGCGGTTCCTCCCCCAACGCAATTCCAAATGAATAACGTACAAGGGGATGGAAACTGCCTATTCCGGGCAATCAGCTTCCTCCTACATAAAACTGAGAACAAACACAAGGAATACAGAAAACGGACAGTTAAGCATATTGTAGATAACCGGTGCGATTACAAATATTTCGTAGCAGACGGACAGGACAACACATTCAGAGATAGGCAGGAATACGTAAGATATACGATCACAGACGGTACTTACGCCGGAGCGGTAGAAGTAAAAGCTCTAGGGAAAGCAACAGAACATAACATACATGTACACACAGAAACGAGCACACAGCCTATATTATCCACTACAGGTTTCAGTAGAGATCTACATGTACGAGGGCTATTCCAAAACTAAGGTCTGGTAAAAAAAAAAACACACATCCAAAATCAAAATGTTTCCAAAACAATTGTTTTATTGACATTCCTTACGTCTTTCTTTATTTTTTCTACAAAATTTCCATACTTATTTACACATTTGTCACATCGTTCCACAAGCTTTTGAATGCCTGAGTCTTAGAACTCTGCCGCCTGCGAAGCTAACGAGTCTTTAACAGCTTCTTTCACTTCATCATCTGTGTCGAAGGGCTTGCCGCCAAGAAACTCCTTTAGGTAGCGGAACAGGTGGAAATCACTTGGCGCCAAGTCCGGACTGTACGATGGGTGGTCCATCTGTTCCCATCCAAATTTCTTGATTAGAGTTTGCATGTCATTCGCGGTATGGGGTCTGGCATTGTCATGCAACAACAACACTCCAGACGACAAAAGACCACATCGCTTATTCTGGATGGCACGTCGAACTTTAGTCAGAGTAGCGCAGTAGGCGGCTTTATTGATCGCTGTCCCTGAAATAGTGATTCGTCGATCTTCACGAATTTTGTCGTCAACCGCATGAACCAACTCGTCTGAAATCACTGATGTCTGCCAGAGCGGGGTTCATCGTGCACATTTTGTCGTCCTTCATTAAAGGCTCGCACCCACTTGTGCACTTTACTGTCACTCATTATGTTAGGACCGTACACTTCAGTAATCTGCCGATAAATTTCTGTCGCAGAAATGTTTCTTGCAGACAGAAACCGTATCACTGCCCTTACTTCACAATCGGCGGGGTGATTGTCTTAAACATTGTGAACTGACACTATCAACAGCAAACAGCAACAGTAACAACGCTACTGGCGGGGTGATTGTCTTAAACATTGTGAACTGACACTATCAACAGCAAACAGCAACAGTAACAACGCTACTGGCGGCTTTTGCCGCGCAAGGCATGCCAGGAGTCGGCGCGCATGCGTGTTTTGCCCTTGGCGCCGCTTTCAAATATTTACGGCGAATCGGATCTTAATTTTGGAATTACCCTCATATTATTCACAGCGAGTCCCAAGGCCGGACATTATAGCCCTCTTACTTTACTAACAGTACACAAGACACAAAAACATAAAAACGCACACCCTAAGGATGGGGAGGAAATAAAACAACAGACCAGAGTCGAACCCACACTATCTCAGAACAAAAATACAGTCCTTACATCTAAACAAGAATCAGATATCGAAACCACACCCGCCGAGAACAGTAAAACAGCTCCCACATCGAAGCAACAGGTAGGAATCGAACCCACACTCTCACGAAACAAAAAGCTTGTAGTTTAACGTGACCTTTAATCTAGAGATCATGAGCCACGGGACCTCCTTTTTACGTGGAATCCGAACCACAGGACATGGCATTTCACTTCGAAAATCTCACATGCATTGACCGGGAATCAAACCCGGACCGCCTTGGTGAGAGGCATACAGCTAGACCACTGAGCCACCACGCCCTCTCACGAAACACTAAGGTAGTCACTACATTAACATAACATGTAAAACTCGAACCAATATCCTCCCAGAACAAAATAAAAAACACGGATCACACAGCTACACAAGGGACAAAATGCGAACCAATGCTCTCCGGGAATAGAAAAATGATTGCCACGCAAAAACAAAAAATCGAACTTACACCCGCCCAGAACAATAAAACCACTAGGACATTAACACAAAAGCTAGGACTCGAACCCATACCCTTTCAAAGCAACAAAACAGGCGTTACATTAGGACAAAAGTTAAAAAGGAAATACAGTGAAATTCAGGCACACATTTCACAAGGCACAACAGTCACAAGGCAAGGAAATAGATGACATGGCGAAACGTGCCAGGCGCACCGAGGAAGGGACAGCCAACCAACGAGTCAGCAAAAACACAAGAAAGGAAGAACATATAGCAATAAATCCCAATGTAAATATTGACAAACACACCGGTTAGATTATAATATATACGATGAAACCGAAGTTCGAAGGAAAAATCGACATATAACGGAATTTCGAATTAACCATACTGGATGTCGCATATTTACGAGACAGATTTTTAAAATAAGTTATAGCCTATGTATTTCGAAGCTCTATCATAATTCTTTTTCGAAACGGTAACATTTCGCAAGATTGCGACATTAAATTATTTCGCGTTATTTCTGGACTTCAATTTGACATAGTCTCCAAATAAATGTGAGAAATGCAAAGTTTCCGATTAGTTTCAGAAGTTTTCGTGAATAAACGTTTCGCGAAAAGTCAGGTTTCCTAATAACACAGATAAATATTTCACACAAAACTAAAGTCATCTTGATGCCGAAAATATGCGCTGAACGATATATACCACTCAGGGTATCCTCAGTATGCATTTCTTCGAGGTCGGGTACGGGGAAATATAGCTTATGCAATCGGCGCTGCTTGCATGAAACTCGCTCCATCGCAATCTTTGAGCCTAGAGGCGCGAGTTTAAATGATTCAATCCGTCTTCAGACAATCTTCGTTACCCGTATGTAAAATTCGTTACTTTCGTTATTCGTTACTTTCGTTACCGGTAGACACCCTGATATGCGCATATGCATTTTTAAAAAATCCGGAATTTCGAATTAACCATACTGGATGTCGCATATTAACGAGACAGATTTTTAAAATAAGTTATAGCCTATGTATTTCGAAGCTCTATCATAATTCTTTTTCGAAACGGTAACATTATAATAACCTAATTGACGCATTCTCCCTCCCTATGTTCAAATAAAAATGAAGTTTGCCTTTCCATGTCCGATACTTAGTCCATTCCAATCTATCTATTTGAAACTAAGATTTTTGCTTAGCAAGAGATTGTAGTGAAATTCGTTGGGGGTTAGCCGGGAATAGTGGTGGATAAGTAAGGTTATGGCAGTCTCATAATGGGCTGATTAAAGATGTAAACTTCATTGGTTTTGATTGAATATATATCGTACTATGTAGCAACAAAATAAAACAGCTTATTTTTACTCTCTCCCTTTCCCAAAATAATGGATTTTTGCGAAGTTAGCGTCTATAGTAACCTCCCTCAATTTCGGAACAAAGTATTTAGAAAAAAAAAAAAAAAAAAAAGGGGGAGGGGTCCTATAGCCGAGTAAATATGGTATTAATGTAATAAGACCCTTGACATGTATACGGAAAAGGAATTCTTTAGCAGCACCTTTTGAAAGCACAGCTGACGAGAGACTTATCTTTTTAGAAAAGTTTTTTGCTTGGCTGACGAACTGGATGTAAATGTTCCAGTAAAGGGCACTTTAACTAAGGACACCTCAAATGCCCTGTACCATTGTACACACGTCATAGTGGAAGTGATAAGATATTCATTGACGTATTTAAATGTGCCATATATACTCAGGGCTCCCATCCACTCACTCGTCCAAAAATAGTGAAATAGTGAGTTTTTTTTTCAAAAAAAGTGAAAAAAAGGTGAGTTTTTGTATGAAAAAGTGAG
Source organism: Meconema thalassinum (assembly GCA_946902985.2). NCBI lineage: Eukaryota > Metazoa > Arthropoda > Insecta > Orthoptera > Tettigoniidae > Meconema > Meconema thalassinum. The sequence continues at coordinate 1,756,157,494 of OX336388.2, read as the reverse complement.
TAAATAGTGAGTAAATTCATAGCATTATTCGCATTTATGGCCGTATATCTGGTTCATAATTTTAACGTTCGTTGATATCTGTAGTCGCAATTAGGGGGGGGGGGGGTAAACTCCCCAAAAACCAACCATAGCCCCCCCAAAAAAGTGACAAAACTGTATTGAAATAGACAAAATTTTTAAGAATGGGTATCTGAAAAATAAATTAGCCCCCCCCAAAAATGTCGACCAAATTGCGCCTATGTTAATATCTCCGAGTACTGTTTGTCATTTTTCATGTAGTTAGAGAGGACACTTGGAAATAATGGATTGGAAAATCAATGCAACACTCAAGAAATTTAAATCGTACAACAAAAATATAAATGTGGAAAACAAAACAATGTTTATGTTATAATAGACACTCCTTACTAGAAAAAAAAACACAACCTAAAACAAATAATACTGTCGTACTGCCACATAAAAAGAAAAGTAGATATCATCAGTCTTAAGATAAAATTTACAAGTTGTCATCAGTCTTAAAAATAAATTCAAATGTCAGGGTCATCTGGATCGTCGCTGTTTTCATCGAGCCGTCGTTTACCATGATTCTTGAAGAGCTTTTCAAGTAGGGTGGAGGTGCGTTTCTCGACTTTCTTCCTTAGTGGCTCTGCCTGCCTTTAGCGGAGATCATCGGCCCGGGATCGCATGCTGCGGGCACCTTCTAGCATACCTTGGGCAATTTTTGCACTTTTCAGATCACCCTTTACCAAAGCAGCTTTTAGCTTTTGGTTGGCCTCATCAATTAGGTAATCAGAAGCTTGTCTCTCCTCTTCTTCCGCTTTTTTTGCCTTCGTGAACTCTTCCTGTAATTTACCTATCTCCTATCTTTCTGTAACTTGAGTTTTTTCCTGCTCTTCTTGCTTGCGCCGAATGTCCTCCGCCTCTTCCTTTTTCCTTCTCTCTTCCTCTGCCTCCTTGCGCTTAGCCTCTAAATAGTTTTCATATTTGCTGTGAGCGCCAGCTGCCGCTTTCAGAAGTGCCTTTGTGATGGGAACCGCTTCAGCCCGCCCACCGAACTCTCTCATACCGTCACGAATGTTCAGTCGAGCATTCAGGGTGCGCTCTTCCATTGCGGCTCTATCTGCCAGAAGTTGATTTCTTGATTCCGAAAATCCACGTTCCACATCTGAGCTTCCATGAGCTGCTGGTAGGATGGCTTTCACGACTTTGCTCACAAGCGGATATTTTGCATGCCCACTAAAGTCTAAAATTTCAAAAATTTGACGCCAATTATGGTCAATCCTTGGACTTTCCTCAAAATGTGGGAGATTTTCTAGCTGCAACAGCTTCCATTCATCGCGAAGCTTCTCTTCGTACACATCTTTCAAAGGCAGCTGCAACATTTTGTAAACAAAGACAATGCTCATCAGAGACTTACTTTCTTTGATGGACTGAGGCTGCAAGCATTTCAAGTGCTTGGCATACTTTCCAGTACTAAGGATGGACTTGTTAAGTACGTACTTCGCCACCTCTTGATGAAACTTCAATACTTGCAGTTCACTACAGCTCTTATCGATCAGGAGACGTTCAGCACTCTTCCCTATGTCAACATTTTTCAATTCCATAAAATTTTTGCCATCCATGATGAAAGATTCTTTCAAACATTCACTGGTACTCTTCAATGCTTCTGCCTGGCAGAACCTACTCAAGAGCAATATGAACAAATTTGACACTTCTTCATACAGAACATGTATCATAGGTTGCTGTGATTGAAATACTTTTGAAAATCTTTCGAAAAGACTTGCACTATATACTACAAACGCAATCTGAGCGGGGAAAGTATCATCTTTTAGAGCACTAGCAATAGCCTGATAACATTTTGATTGCAGTAATTTTTCAGCATCCTTTCCCTTTTTAAGTGGCAGAACTTTCAGAAAGTAAGTAGAGAGTGCTGGCCACTGCTATTGTAATCTTTCAGCTTCAGGACCTAGTGTAAGCCATGTTTTAAAAAGGCAAGACATGGCACCTTATTGTCTTCTTGAGATTTCTCATAAACTTCAAATCTACTCGGATAGTCCAAAAAATTGTACACCAAAATTGCAAGTTCAGATACATCAGACCCTATAACACTTAAGCCACGTTCAAACGCATAGTGCAAAATGTGCAAGTTACAAAAACCTATGTTTAATAGATCCCTGTCACACTCGGTTTTCATTTTGTCACGGAACCTGTTATAAATGGCTTTATTTACATTTGGGCCATCAACTGACAACATCAACATTTTCCCTGGGTCCAAAGCAGCGCGTTCTATTGATTTGACCAACAGATTAAACAGAATGTCAGCTGTAGCTTTTCCAATAAAAAATGTCTCTAGATGATGAAACACCACTTCTTTTCTTTGAATAGAACCTTATCCCTACTTGCAGTTCCTTTACGCGCTTCTCATTGGTAGTTTCATCAAAACATATAGTATAGCTAACTGCTGAAATAGCATCTTCCAGCATCAACTTATGAAAATAAGGGCCCAGAGCCTCAGTCCACAAGTGCGTCGTCTTGGTCCTGACTAAAGTCATATTCCTAGGGACATGCTCCTTCCCAAACATTTCTCTAAAAACCTCTACGATTCCAACATTCGAAGCGGCTGAAAAACTAGATTGAACGCCTTTCATGGCCCAGATGAGCTCAGCGCGCAGGGCACCGGGCTGCCGTAACATCAGGTGAAGGGGAACAGGTTGGTCCAGCACTGCGGGAGGGGTTTGCCCAGCGGCGCCAGCTGTAGACTGGCCGGCGGGCTGAGCATCTGCCGCTTGTCGTGCAGCTAGCAATAGTTGCCGCGGGTTTAGTTGGACCTCCACGGCAGTCTTATGCTTCTTCGTCCTGACATGCTGTTGGAGGGCCTGGAAGCCCTTCTGATCAATGCTGAACATGCAATTACAAAGCCTGCACGAGATGGTAGCACGGCTGGCTCGCGCGGCCCACACAGCGTACTTTCGTCCAAGTTCGTCTTCTTTGTTAAACCACTCGTCCCGCACCGAGCATTTAGCCGCCATCTAAGAATGAACAAGAATAAAAAGAAATCCCTAGCCGCAATGCCATGAACAAAAGGCTGAAAATAAAAAATAAAATAAATACACGGACGGATTTTCCGACAGTTTTGGCCCGTCACGGACTAAAAGTGGTTTCACACGACGCGATTATTCAACTGGCGGACGTGATTTTCAATTGCCGTGGTTTAAAATGGCTGTCGGCTGTGTTAACCGCAAATGATTTGCGATCATTATTTCCCAACAATTTTCAAATCAAACAATCTATCTAGAATTTTACATTTTAGTTGTGCAGACATCGTGGTTGTTTGCAGTTTAAAATAATATTTTAATAATATTATTATATTATTTTAATATTTTCTGACCGGCCAATGTACGCACGATACGAGAGATGCCGACCGGTCGTCAAACGCACGCTGCAGCATTCGCATAAGGACGAGACGCTAGTGGTCGGCTGGCATACGCACGCCAATCAGTGGTGTATTTCGAAAAAAAAAAAGAAAAAAGTGTTATAGGTAGCGATTTTGTATTCAGCCTGCATGTTCTACTGGCGCGAGAGAGACACGTCGGCTATCTTCTGTGTTGCGTCATAGCTCTCAAGCCACTTCTACACCGTCAGCTATCTTCTGTGTTGCATCATACCTCAAGCCACTTCCACACCGTCAAAGCACACTATAATTGTCTACACTGTCAATAATTATCAGAGAATAGGAAGCAATATCGCATCATGTTATCAAGATGCCGAATTTTATAATGAAATAAGAATAAAATCCGGTTACCTAAGAAATAGTACAACAAAAAATTGATCGTCGTAAGTGGGAATAGAAGACGTATGAAGGGGATATATCAACATGTATTTGGTAGGAATGGGACTGGAACTTCAGAAAATCATCGAGTTAAACGGGAAAACGTGGTACCGGTAACCAAGAACGTGCTAACGAGATTCCACTGTATTGAACACAGTTGGAAGTGTGTGTTATTTATGCATTACACAAATACGTATAATAAATGATTTTGAAAATATGAACTTGATTTGACAAACGTATTGTTTACTACGATATATATCAACAATAACGATCAAAACTATGAACATTCGCGCGGTGTGTATAAACCCATTCAAAACAAAGCAATTGTTGATTGCCATTAAAAAGCACGTGGGAAACCAGCTTAAATCTGCGGTGTAGGAATTTTTGTGTATGTGTATATTACGGACCGGGAATGAAACTTTCTTTACGATTTGAAGATTTTTGCGCAACGATAGCCATAGGCGCCTATAATGGCAATTTTTGTTTTCGTTTAATTTTTATACATTTTAAAAGTGGTGAATAAAAGGTAATACGTAAAATTATAATAAATAATAATATAATATGCAATTATTTAATTTTTAATTAATAATTAAAGGTTAACTCACAAAAAAAATGGTTAAGATTTTCACGAATCGAAACAAGTCACACGGTTTATAATCGTTCGGAATTGCAAAAAATATTTCTTAAATGTCGAGAGACCAATGGACAAACCATAACCACGGAAAAGTAGCCAGATTTGACCATATACCTACATATCAAATGTTGGAACTAATCAGCAGATTTGGAATGGCGGTGTATGAGTTGAAAAAGTTTTGTACCGTGAGTCCAGATCGGCGGGGTCGGTATGTCATTCTAAAACCGACGGAAAATTCGTCAGTGTAAGGCCAACTATTAACTTACCTTTGATAAATTGTGAAATACTAGAATATACGGCAACGCCACGCTCCTTTCCGTCACAACACTTTTGTTAAAAAGCGCATTGTTAAAGTTTTCGTCGATCGCTGCACGGCTCCGGCTGTGGTATTGCACCATGGGAGCTTTTTATGTTCCTGGCCGCCTGGCTCGCTGTCGGCAGCACGCTCAGGCAGTGGTGGCAGAAAAACGAACTACCCATTCATGGGTATATTTTGGGTAATTTCTAGCAATCTGATTGTGCATGAGAACATTTTTAACGCAGAATGTGACCAGTTTTGTAAAAAAAAAGTGAGAAAAGTGAGTAATTTTAGCAAATAGTGAGAAAAGTGAGGCTGCTTTGAAAATAGTGAATAATAGTGAGAAAAGTGAGTCCCTGGCAGCCCTGTATATACTCCCTGGCAAGTTCCAGACTGATAATTTGGAATCTCGATTTGGCTGTTACAGACAATTGGCTGGGGGAAACTACAACATTTAAGGCCGAAGAAAAAATAAGAGCTAAAAGTGCCTTGGGTTTGCATTCAGCAAGGTATGGCACAATTAAATTGTGTGCAAATGTTCATTATCTTAAATATGTAGTATACAACAGAAGCCTCGGTGGCTTAGGCGGCAGCACGCCGGCCTCTCACCGCTGGTTCCGTGGTTCAAATCCCGGTCACTCCATGTGAGATCTGTGCTGGACAAAACGGAGGCAGACAGGTTTTTCTCCGGGTACTCCGGTTTTCCCTGTCAAAATTTCATTCCAGCAACACTCTCCACTATCATTTCATTTGTCATTCATTTAATCATTGCCCCAGAGGAGTGCGTCAGGCCTCGGCAGCCGGCACAGTTCATATCCTCGCTGCTAGATAGGGGCTCCATTCATTCCATTCCTGACCCGGTCGGAGACTGGAAGCAGGCTGTGGATTTTTTTCATGTAGTATACAACAGTGAGAATTGTATTAAAGAAAATGTTTTAGTGAATTTTTCTAGTATTATAACAGAATATTCTTTAGAATGTACCGCAATTGATTAATCCGGATTGTACTATATCTGCGGTTACATTTTGTTCCAAATAAGTAACCGAGCCGACTGTCAGGATTGTATCAGCCTGGTAACAAACGATCAGAAACAACAAAGAGAAGACAAATATTTCCAATTAATAAATCGTGTTGGATAGTCAGTTCCCACGGATTTTGTTATTGAAATTACAAGGAATGTAATTGTGATTATGTAGTCGCTAATATCAGAGACATATGGACATGTCTTCTTATCATTCAGTGACAAACAGAAGGATGCTTTGCACTTACCAAGTGGGAAGGTAGTGTTTTCTGACACAGTAATGCGCCACGTCGTTGAAGATCCGTATATCTGTGGCATAGAAAATGGTGATACTGTTAAGCTAATAATTGCACTTGCATCAAACACACCCCACTTCTTGTCGTGCGTCTCGAGGAGACCGACGCAGCCTTTGTAGAAGTGATAGATTTGCTCATGGCAATAGTGAAATCCGACTGTAGTCATGGAATTAATAAGCATCCCTGTCTCAGTAGCAGTGGAAATTGCTGGAAGTGAATTTGTAAGTGTATCGGAGGCCGTATTTGGCTCATTTTCAGTTCGATCGGTGAAGTTGGTTAAAACGTGACTGAATTGGTTTGTCAAGCACAAGGTTGAAAATTCACATGCACTAGTAAGTTATTTAATTATTTTTGTTTTTTTGTTTGTTTCTGACTTCGGCCAACTGAGGACCACATGGAACCTAACGCTTTCTGGTCAATTCTTTACTTATTGTGAGTGATAATTAAGAGAACTGTGATAAATTAGTAATTGTAAAACGTAATTACAAGGGCCAGGAAATTGAACTGCAACAGTAACTTGTACTATTAACTTTGACCACGTGTTCAGCGTATTGCAACGTGCCAGTATCCGAGTGATCATATCTCACAAGTGATATCGTAGAAGCTGTGGCGGAGTATTTATGGGTAATTTGAGATCCGTACCTTAAATTCAGTTGGATAATATATGAGTCGAGTTCAACACTAGAATTTGTGATAAAATCTCCGTGCCACAATTACATCATACAACATGGAGGCTACACCATCCCGAATTATGCTAACCAAGGATGAATATAACCTCAGGATGACTTGCTAAACCAAAATGCATTGGGGGAGCTAACGATGCAACTACACGCATGAACCATGAGGAGATGACATCAGTCAAAACAGAGCTCGTTATTCCATCCTAAAGCGAGGCTCGACCCACGTCATGCATTGTTCAGTAAGTGAACAAAATGACTTAGTATGATTTTGAATAATAATAATGTTATTGGTTTTACGGCCCTTTTAACTACACTGGCTTTTAGAGACGCCGGGGTGCCCGAATTTTGCCCCGAAGGGGATCTTTAACGTGCCAGTAAATCTACTGACACGGCTCCCTCGCATTTGCGCACCCTCAAATGCCAGCTGACTGCGCCAGGTTTCGAACCTGCAACCTTGGGCTCAGCAAGCGAGAACGTTACCCCTGAGCCACGCAGCCAGACTAGTATGATTTTGTAAGGGGTTGGAACTGTAGAGTAATTTAGTTGGTTTCACATAATGCACAATCTAGGCAGGGTTTACTCTTAGAAGAAATGTGAATTTATTTGTTTTACGAAGTCGAATACACGCCAAGTGGGCGACACTTTTTCATAACGTATCATTTCCTGCGACCAAGCAGTGAGTTGCTTCGGGCCCACATACCAGTACAATTGAAATGAAACAGGTTACCAGATGTTAGCCAAGGTCAATGCCAGGAATCTTGCAGGGAGTTGATAGGTCATACTGTTATAGAAATCTTATGTAACTGTGAAGCGTATCTAGAAGGCCATGACATTCCTTAGTTTTATCATAAGCAGACCAGAGCCAGCCGTCCGCTAGCACGAAACAAATGAACCGAGAGTATAGAGTTTTCTTTATTATTAAGACTTTAAGTGGACTACTAGTACATGAACTGTGAAAGGACTTGGAAGCGAAGTATCGCCAGTTCGGTACAGGTTTATAATTGAGGTCTTACAGAAATGATATTTAAAATATAAGCATTTGGATTAGACATGAGGCGTGCTATTATGAAAGCACTGATTGCATAGTTTAATAGAAGATTATATTAACCTTTAAAACAGCTGATACCATGAACTAGGTCATTTTTGATCACTAGAATTACATATAAATTAGGGATCCACGCTATGTTTTGTCTTGTAGCAGACGTTTATATGAGGTATTGCTCTGATTTATGGAGCCGATGTTTTTGCCGGCAACAATGAACTAGTTATGTTGTGTTGACCAATGATTATTGGATTGACGAATCCGTGTTATTGTTCAAGACACAGGGTGTCTGTGAAGTTAGTGTTCAGTGAGCCCGTTGCCACTGGTAATCTACGAGGTGTTTAGATGGATCCATTTTCCACACATAATTAAACTGGGCGAGTTTTATGGTCCATAAAAATTGCAAGTACATTTTGAGGTATAAAAGGCATAAACCGAAACTAATAATCAAGTGATAGTCATTTTTGTGAACATAAATTCTCCGATACTAAAGAACTGAATGCTAAACTTAACGTATTTTGATGGACCAAATTTAGAACTTGTTGATCTTCGTTATCTTGGATACATTTTTGACTATTTTCCTGACATTTACATGAGGCCCAATTGGTGACGTGAAAACCGTTATAACACGCGTTATATTGTAAGCAACGTGAGTCGTTGCATTTTGCTATGGCAGTTGCAGATTTTCCTTCTTTCTTTACCCACATGTCCTCATACAGTTCGTCACAAACAGTGACAGATCGTGGAGGCCGGTGTGCCATTTTCACGTAATATAGGAGTGTTTACATATTGAACATATTTGTGTTGTAAATAGATTAATTGTTTTTTTGTTGTCAGGATGATTGTGCATAGCTTTGGAATTTCACTTTGCAATAAACGCTTCTAGTTTATTTAATTTGATTTCAGATAGGATTCGTCTAGATAATAAAAAAATAAATGAAAATGTTGGAGATGACACAGTCGAAACGTAGCTATTTGTCCCTTGCTTGTAAATATAAATGATATGATGATGATAATTGTTGTTTTAAGGGGCCTAACATCGAGGTTATCGGTCCCTAATGAAATAAAATGGCATGAAATGAAAGGATGAAGATAAAAACAGCTCACTGCCATGGATGAAACGAAAATGGTGTGTATAAAATAGACAGCTAGCCCCAACAATGCCTTATTACGTTAAAAGAATAAAAGGCGGATGGTAAAAATAAAACAAATAAGGCAGTTAACAATAAAATAGACGAACACAATAAAAAACATAAAACAGACTTAACCTGAATTAAAAGTCTTGACTTACATTAAAACTTAAAAAAGTAACCACTCTCCCTCATGAACTGGATGACGAGGTCTACTGACGGCACGTCATCACGGAGAATAAGGGAGAGGGTATTAGGCAGCTTAAGAGTCCTTCGCAGATCGGCCAGGTCCACACACTCCAAGAGAATCTGTGCCACGGTTAGGTGGGCGCCGCAAGTACACACAGGTGGGGGTCTTCTCTCTTTAGGAAGTGGGAGTGCATAGCAATCCCATGGCCGATCCGGAGTCGACAGAGTACCACAGCTTCCTTCCGGACAGACCGGAAGGAAGATTTCCACACCTTCGTCGTCTCCTTGATGCCTCTCAGTTTGTTGGGTGGAGGCTTGGCTCGCCACGCTTCCTCCCAATGCGACAGAATCGAATGTCAGAACTGAGAGCGCACATCACTAGCAGGCACCTTATACGGTAGCGAGGGCAGTGTGCCTGCCTCCCGCGCCGCCTGATCAGCAAGCTCATTTCCCGCAATACCCATGTGGCTTGGAAGCCACACAAAGGTCACCCCGGTCCAGCGTTACACGCACTAACGAGCAGGTCGTGCACACGCTGGACCAGCGGGTGCCTCGGGAAACACACATTGATCGCTTGCAGCGCACTAAGCGAGTCAGTACACACAAGAAAGTGCTGGTGATCGTCTGATAACGTGTACCGCAGAGCCTCTAAGATGGCATACAGCTCTGCTGTGTACACGCTACACGCCGGGGAAGTGGAAAGAGAAACCGGCGATCCTCAAACACAAATGCACGGCCTACTTTCTCGTTTACCCTCGAACCGTCCGTGAATAGAAGCCCTGATCCTGGATACCGGCTCACCACGGACTGGAACAGCCTCCGGTGGACGGAGGAGTCCGTGTCCGACTTGGGGCCGGTGTGCAGATCCAGGATTATCAGGGCGAGAGACCATCCACGGAGGGGCCTTGCTAGGTACTCGGACGATACAGGAGACATAAGGAAATCGGAACTGCCGGTATGAGTCATCCAAATGAATCTCCGCCGGCCGAGTGCTTGGGCGAGCGCATCATACAGCCGGCGATTCAGATTGGTAAACATGGATAGCTAGGATGAAGTGGCCTCTGTCGAATAGTCGCAGCATAGGTCAGCACTACCTGTTGGCGCCGCAGGTGTAAAGGAGGTACACCAGCCTCGGCGAGCAAGCTGACGACTGGGCTCGTCCGAAAGGCTCCCGTCGCCAGCCTGACACCACCGTGGTGGACGATGTTCAGTTTAACAAGTACCGACCTACGTGCCGAACCATATGCTACACTGCCATAATCTAACCTAGATAGAATAAGAGACTTATAAAAACGTAGGAACACCATGTGGTCCGCTCCCCACTATGTGCCGCTAAGAAACCGCAACATGTTGAGCTTCCTAGCACAGGCAGTTTTCAAACACCGCACGTGTGGTTCCCACGTTAACCCCCGGTCGAAAAGGAGGCCAAGGAACCGGTACGTAGCAACAACAGGCAAAGCTACATTTCCCAGATAAAGCTCAGGATCGGGATGGAGAGTGCGCTTTCGGCAGAAATGGACAACCGAGGTTTTAGCGGTAGAGAACCGAAAGCCATGCTCTAGTGTCCAGGGTTCCACTCTCCGAATAGCTTGTTGGAGCTGTCGTTCAGCGAATGCCATATTTTGTGCACTATAATGTAGAGCGAAATCGTCTACATACAGCGAAGGTACCACCGCTGGACCAGCAGCAGCTACCATACCGTTTATGGCAATCGCAAATAGAGTTACGCTAAGCACTGATCCCTGTGGGACTCCATTTTCCTGTACATGATATTGCGAATATGTGCCCCCTATTCGGACACGGAATAGGCGAAGGGACAGAAAATTCGCAATAAAGTTACCTCGGAATTTCCATCGATGCCGTAACGCCAAGTGGTGTCAAAGGCCTTCTCGAGGTCAAAGAAAACAGCGACTAGGTGCTGTCTCCGGAGAAAAGCATCCTGTATGGCGGACTTCAGGCGTACCAAATGGTCATTGGTACTCCGAGACGCCCTGAAACCACACTGATATTCAGACAGGAGGTCTCGTTTCGCCAGGACCCACACCAGTCGCCGATTGACCATCCTCTCAAAGAGCTTGCACAGACCATTTGTGAGACAAATAGGTCTGTAACTCCCTGTCAAATTGAGTTCCTTATCGGGCTTCCGGATAGGGATATTTATACCTTTCTGCCATTGCGCTAGAAACACACCTTCCAACCAGATACGGGCTATTTATTTGTGTGCGCAAAAATATAGCTAGTTTCTTAAAGTGGGCTGATATGGATCATGAAATGTTATGTGTACAAATTTCGGATAAAGGAAATAAATTCCCTCTTCAGGTGATAGGGGCGTATAGAGCACCGAAAGATAACTTTTCTCTCCTCCAAACACTGTATGATAAAACTTGTACGGGTAATGCTATGAAAAAGAGCATAATAATTGCTGGAGATTTAAACCTCCCCAAAGTAGACTGCTCTGGTGAGTCAACTAGCTGTGGTCAAGTTCAGAGTGCTGCAAATACATTCTTAAGGGAGGGGGGATTTTCCCAAGTAGTTGACTTCCCAACTAGAGACAATAATACCTTAGATGTTTATCTCGCAAGGCCTGTAGAGCTGTATATTAACTGTCTGAAAGTACCAGGAATTAGTGACCATTCTGGGGTTGAATTAAATATCAGATATGGTGACATTACAAAATTAGACTCTGATGTAGCAAAAAAGATCATATTCCAGTATCGCAGGGCGGATCAGGGCAAGTTTCAGGGGTATTTGAATGAGCTATTTGTAGGATGGGCATCGGAAGGAAATCACATTAATATCCTGTGGACTAACGTTTTGAAAATTTTAAACAGCGCTGTTGATAAATTTGTCCCATTTAAATTGCTGAAACAAAACCCAGATCCTGAGTATTATACACGAGAAATTAGGAGTCTAAAACGGAAAATTAGGAAATTATACAATAAAAGACATGGTAGTGACAAGTATATTTTGAAATTTAAGTCCTTATCAAGAGAGCTCGTCTTAAAAAAGAGGGCTGCTCATGACAGTTATATGCAAGGTTTACTTGGTTCGGGAGGTGATGGGTGGAAAAAAAATTACAGTTATGTTAGGAGAAGAAAGGGAAATTCAAATAATTTGTCGATGATAATGTCCGGTGACGGTAAATTAATTACTGAGAAACAGGCCATTGCCAATGAATTAAATGTCTTTTACGGTAGTGTGTTCAATAAATCCAATAGCTGTGTGTTGGACTTTAACGACGAATCAGGGGCTCCCCTGTTCCAAATAAACCAGTCAGCAATTGTAAAACTAATACAAAAACTACGTTTCAATGTATCAAAGGGTCCTGATAATATTGTTAGTGAAGTACTTAAACTAGGAGGTAGGGCCGTGGCACGATACTTGGAGGTGATGTTTAATGTGTCCATAAACAATGCGCAAATCCCAGATGACTGGAAAAGAGCTACGGTAGTCCCAATATTTAAGGGAGGGAGCAGACTTGAATTGGGCAACTACAGGCCGGTTAGCCTTACGTCCATCGTTGGTAAACAGATGGAACATCTCATTTGCGACTACTTGAGGGAACAGTGGGAAACATTATCATGGTTTAATGATAGGCAACATGGATTTCGGAAAGGTTACTCATGCGAGAGTCAGATGCTATCACTTTTTCAAGACATTAGCGAATCGTTAGACCATGGAGTTTCAGTCGACGCCGTGGTTATAGATTTTGCGAAGGCATTTGATGTCGTGCCGCATGACATGCTACTCCATAAATTAGCTTCGACGAAGATTGATAGAAGAGTAATTTTATGGATCCAAGAATTTTTGACGGGTCGTTCCCAGAAAGTGAAAGTCGAAGGCATATTCTCGGAAGAAATTACCGTAACGTCGGTATCCCTCAGGGCAGCGTAATCGGAACTTTGTTATTTTTGGCGTTTATAAATGACTTACCAAATGGGATTCACAGTGACTGTCGATTGTTTGCGGATGATTGTGTAATATATCGAAAGATACATGACTCACAAGACGATGCAGTGCTTCAAGAGGACCTGAACCTGGTCTATAAGTGGGCGATTGTAAATAAAATGAAAATAAACACAAGAAAATGTAGTCTCTTAAAAATAGGGAAAGTGCGAAGGCAGGATTTTCAATATAACATTGGCTCGGAAATACTTGTAGAAGAAGATTCTTGCAAATATTTGGGCGTTCACGTAAGGAATGATATGAAATGGAGTAGTCATGTAGGATGTGTAGTTTCAAAAGCTTACAAATCCCTGCACTTTGTAATGAGGGTATTAAAAGGAAGTAGTACCTCTGCTAAAGAATTAGGCTATTTGTCACTTGTAAGACCTATTCTGTAATATGCCTCGGCGGTTTGGGATCCATATCAAGCAGGGCTCATCAATGAGTTGGAAATGGTACAAAGAAAGGCCGCTAGATTTGTGCTCAGTGACTTTAATCCCAGGAGCAGTGTGAGCCGTATGTTAAAGAAACTTGGGTGGGAATCACTGGAGGCTAGGAGGATGAAATCTAGACTCTGCGCTATGTACAACACGTATACAAATCAACCAGCATGGGGTGAGCTTAGCAAACGATTGGGAAAGCCCACTTACATGGGTGGGAGCGATCATCCTTTCAAAGTTAAGGGCCGACCACAGCGAACAAATTATGGTAAATATTCTTTTGTAAACCGTGCCATTGATAATTGGAACTCTCTACCTGCCGCAGTCTTAGAGCTTTTTCCCAAACATATAGGTGTGTTTAAGAAAAGACTGACTATTTGTGTAAATAATCCAGTTTAATTGTTGCATAATTGTTACGGTATTGAATTGTTATGTATAATTATTTATTTGTTATGTATATCCAATTTGCCACCGGGGGACACAGCCCCCATTGCAAATAAATGAATGAATGATTCAACACCCGGAGGAAGTACCGGATGCTCTCATCATTAAGGTATTTAAGCATCTGGTTGTGAACATTATCTGGCCCGGGAGATGTGTCCTTGCAGAGCGCCAGTGCTCCGCGGAGTTCCCACTCCGTAAAGGGCACGTTGTAGTCCTCCGAAGCGCGGGAGGCAAAACAGAGCTGGAAGAGTCCTCCGAAGCGCTTCGAAATCGGGAGCATAGTTATCCGAACCGGATATATCGGCAAAATACGAGGAGAGATGGTTTTCAACGCGATAAGGATCTGTAACCAATTCATTATCAATGGAAATTCCCGCTACAGTAGAAGATGTCTGAATTCCCGAAATGCGTCGTAGTTTAGTCCACACTTGAGAGGAGGGGGTATGTGCCGTGATAGACGACACATACCGTTCCCAGGATTGTTTCCTACTCTGGCGGATAAGAAACCGTGCCTTGGCACGAAATTTCTTAAACGCCACAAAATTGGCCATTATTGGGCGTCGTCGATAATGCTTTTGAGCGCGACTACTGTCTCTTATTGCCGCTGCAATATCCTCAGTCCACCAGGGTACGAGTTTGCGATGAGGAGTCCCAGAAAAGGATGGAACGGACTCTCTGGCGGCAGCAAGAAGCACATCAGTGACGTGCTGTACCTCGTCATCGACGCTCCGGCAACCAAGATCAACGAACACAGCTCGTTCTTAAAACGACGGCCAATTTGCCCGCTTAAGTACCCAACGACTGGGGGAACTCCTCGGGCTTCTGGTTCAGAAGTGTAAGAACAATCTGGAAATGGTCACTGTAACAGAGGTCATCGTGTACATACCAACCAAATAGGGGGACCAGAGCACAGCTACACACACTCAAGTCAATGTGCGAGTAAGTGTCGTGCGCTAAGCTAAAATGTGTAGCTTCCCCTGTATTTATTAGAGATAAATCCAACCCTTGAATTTAGCCCTGCACGTCCCTTCCTCTGGGGCAGGAAGATGGTGATCCCCATTGGGGGTGATGAGAGTTGAAATCACCCACCATAAAGAAAGGGACTGGAAGTTGATCAACAAGATCAAAGACGTCATTAATATCAAGCGGCTGGTTCGGTGGAAGGTACACGTTACAAACTGTTGTCATAACAGGCAATGACACGCAAACTGCTTCCAGAGGAGTGGCGAGTGGAAACTCTTCACTATAGCAGTCAGAGCGAACAAAGGTACAAACGCCCCCGGAGGCCCGGGCGGCGTCATATCGCTCTTTAGAGTAGTCTGAAACCTAAACATTCTCGTGATCAGGCCGGAGGTTAGTATCCTGTAGGCAGACTATACACGCTGCGTATTGTGCAATGAGCTGACGGAGCACAGTCAAATTCCTGTCATAACTGTTACAATTCCACTGTAACAGTGCCATACTGTGAACTTGTAAACTAGGGAATAAGTTGGAGCAGCAAGCTACAACTTATCCCACTACGTCGATTATAATCTCCAAGTCCTCAGGCGAGGTCTTGGAGGGGATCGACTAAGCGGAAGATTTCCTAGACGCAGTTCGGAGGCGAGGGGATCTCCGTGGGGAGCGCGCAGATCTGGGTACCAAAACGTCCCCAGGTGCAGAAGAATCCGCAGCTGGTGGGGCGGAAGGCTTCCCCTTTTTTGGAGGAGTAAGGGAACGCGTAGTGCGGGCTCCCTTCTTCCCCGCCTCTTTAAGATATTTAGACGGGTCAGGAGATGATCTCCTGACCCTGGTCGATGATACCGCCTCCGCCGGGTTCGGCGCGGCTTTCGCCGACCGTTTGAGCGGGGAGTAAGTCTTCAACTTCCTCCCCTGCTGTGGGGCGAAGCAGCCGTCACTCGCACAGCCTTCTTTGTGGCCAAAGGTGGGGCAACATCGGGCTCTTGTTCCGATTCTGGGGTGTAGATGTAGATGGTAGTGGTACATTTGAAGGTTTCACAGCTGAGACAAAATATGAGGTAGCCGGTACCAAATTTGGGATTATAACGCTATAACCAATCGTTGGAGAAGGAGAAATCGTGGTATGGTACTTCTTGCGGGCCTCCAGGTAGGCGAGACCATCCAGGGTTTTGATCTCTTGGATTTTCTTCTCACTCTGGAAGACAGGGCAGTTCCTGTCCCAAGGAGAATGAAATCCAGGATAATTAGTGCACTGATAAGGTGTTGTGCACTCCTCCGCTTCATGTGGTACCTTACCGCATGTTCCGCAGAATTCAGAGCTCGAGCATCGGGATAACATGTGCCCGAACTTCTGGCATTTATAACACCTCATTGGTGGAGGGATGTAAGGCCGTACGTCACAACGTTAACTTGTAACCTTGACTTTCTCCAGGAGCACCGAAAGCTCAAAGGAAATGATGAAAGCACCAGTGTCCACGATTTGATCATTGACCTTGCGCGTAATGCGCCGGACATCAGTCACGTGACGGTGCTGCATATCCTCCTTGAGCTCATCGTCAGTGTTCAGAATCAGGTCCCAGTGGAAAATAACTCCCCGGACCAGATTCAGAGACTTGTGCTTTTCCACTTTGACGGGGATATCGCCAAAGTGGTCACACTGCAAACGTTGTTCAACCTGCTCACCATTCCTAGTCTTGGGCAACAAGTTACCGTTCCTCATCTTTTGTACTTTCTCAAGCTCACCATAGACCCCTTCTATGTGGCGAGAAAACAAAATAGACTTTACCATCTTGAAATCACCCCCATCTGTTCTGGTTGCAACCAGAAACTTGGGAGTGTTAGCACCCAGATTTTCACGAACAGACTGTTCTCAGGGGGTTGATTCTGGTAGGGAATCAAAAGTTAAAGACTTGGGTGGCGAACCACCCTGTTGGGAGATGTTCCTTTTCTTTCACATGGCCATTTCATCCTCCCTGAATGCCAACGACTCCAATCACGGGCTGTCTCTGTAGGCGCTACCCAGCCAAGGAAATGCCCGCCTAGCTTGGAAGGCATTGCCCGGGGGTCCGATGCTTGACATGCCATCCAGGCATGTACCCCTTGGCATATACTAGAGAGTTTTCTAGCACAGGCATGCAGCTGTGCGGGAACCTGCGTTGTCAGGCGGATACTACTGCAGGGTACATGGCGCACCCACCTGTCGGTGTGGCCAGACCGGACAGGCTCTCGAGCGTAGTCGCTCACTTAGGTGGCCCTTCCCCTGACAGCACGCACATATTAATTTTGAGTGCCAGACCTCAAAAACATGTACGAAAAAGCGTGCGATATAACCTAATGGCAGTTATACCGCACAAAGGTTGCGTTTAGAGCTGGCTGTCAAACCCGTAGAGGGGACCGAGACCAAGAAACCCTTTTAGTCGCCTTCTACGACTGGCAGGGTATACTTGCGAGTGTATTCCATCCCTCCCACCCACGGGAGGTCCAATTCGCAAGACAATCCGGAAACCTAAAAGAATAGCCAAGGTCGCCACCTTTAGTCGCCTCGTACGACAGGCAGGGGATACCGTGGTTGCATTCTAAACCCCCCACCCACAGGGGGGAAATATAAATGAACACTAGTATTTGTAAAAAGTAAATGTCTTGCTTTGCTGTAAATTCACAGATGTCGTTAACTTCCCGTAGTCATTCTCGATGTATTGCTTAGGGCTGATGTTACGTACCATGCTCCTAGTTAGTTTGCTGTCGCTTTGTGTATTTAGGATCATGAGAGGCTTGAATTAGATTTCGCAGACAGGACTTTTTTAAAATCTTTCTTTCAGGGCAGATTAGTACGGACTAGCCGTTTGACACCTCTCATAACTAGGCTAGGGATCTGTTCTTAATCAAATAAATTTATTTGGGTTTTAACTTAAATCTAGCCTATTTCTTGTTTAGGTTTTATGCCGATGCATTTCTCTGGGCTGGTTAAAATAGACACCCCCGAGAGCAGACCAGCGTGCTGAACCAGCCCAAGAATATGTCGTTCCCCATACTTGTGTGTTGGTTGGAGGAAGATCTCGGAAGGGCCATTTGAAACCAGTGGCTCTCCGATACAGGTTGGAGCTCCACGGATTTGGATAAATACGGCACAAGCGTAGCACCAAATGTCGAACTTCTAAAGTCATGTGCATCATTTAGCAATGTGGGCCGGATAAATACCCAGTGGGAAGGTAAATAAAAATTGGGTATTTACCCAGTGGTCATATAAATACCCAAAATGAGGGTATTTTCAGTTTTTTGAGCTTTGTACAACACTTTTTGATGTGTTAGTGCAGTGTTGGACAAACAAGGACTGAAACACTGGTATTTGATGCCTTATATTGAAATATTGGAACCAATTCAAAGACACAATGGTGGAAGAACAAGCAACAGAAAGCGGTGTAAAGAGACACCATGGTGGAATGAGAGAGTAAAAGAAGCTGTGGGAAGGAAGAACAAGGCTTTCAGAGTGTGGTTCCAGGAAAGAACTGATCTGGCAAGGGAAGATTATAAGGTAAAGAAGAAAGAAGCAAACAAGATTGTCGCAGAGGAGAGGAAGAAGTGGATGGTAAAGTGGACAGAGATGATGGAGGAAGACAGCAGAGGAAATAATAAAGTACTTTATGGGATGGACAAAAGTAAGAGAAGAGGTCTGCGAGAGGATGTGGTAATGATGGACAAAAACGGAAATGAGGTACACAACAAAGAGACACTCAAGACAGTGTGGAAAGAGTACTTTGAGGATTTGCTGAATCCAAAATGTCATAGGGAGGAAGACAATGTATTGGAAGATGGAGAAGACAACACAGGAATGGAAAAGGACCTGACTTGGAGAGAACTGGAAATGGCTATAGACAAGATGAAAGGAGGAAGGGCACCAGGTGTGGATGAAGTGAGTGTTGCAGGGGAGGTTGGGAAACAGTGGCTGTACAGTGTGATGAGGGTGATATGGAAGGAGAAAAAGACCCCAGAAGATTGGAAGAAAGGATTAATTGTCCCAATATTTAAGAAAGGAAGCAGAAAGGAGTGCAGAAATTACAGGGGAGTCACACTCATACCTCACTGTGCCAAGATATATGAAAAGATATTAGAAAGTAGAATACGAGCTGAAGTGGAGAGAAAATTGAGAGAGGAGCAGTATGGATTCAGACCTGGGAGATCAACAGTGGATCTCATATTTTCAGTGAGACAGCTCCAGGAACACCACTACGAATTTGGAGAGGATCTGTTGATGGCCTTCCTGGACATCGAAAAGGCCTATGATAGTGTGTGTAGGGAGAAGGTTTGGAAAGCAATGGAAAACATGGGAGTGGAAAAAGAGACTGTAGGCAGAGTGAAGGAGATGTATTGTGGAAGTGTGAGTTGTGTGAAAGTTGGAGGGGAAAGAACAGACTGGTTCAGACAAATGAGTGGTCTGAAACAGGGTAGTGCGCTGTCACCCCTTCTCTTTATTGTGGTTAAGGACGAGGTAATGACACGGATAGCAGGAAAGATAGGAGAAGATAAGATGAAAGCAATGGTGTTTGCAGATGATCTCATGGTCTGGAGAAACAAGGAGGAGGAAATTCAGGAGCAACTGAAGGCTTGGGAAGAAACAGTGGGAGAGTACGGATGGAAGTTCAACATCAGTAAATGTGAGATCCTGTTAACGACCAGGAAAAAGGACAGACCAATGAGTGGGATAACACATGGAGGTGGACAGCTGAAGAAGGTGGAAAGTCTCAAGTACTTGGGAAGTATAGTGGAGGAAAATGGGAGAAATGACAAAGAGATTACGGAACGTGGCAGACAGGCAGAAGCATTTCTGAGAAGCATTAGGAGCTTAGTGTGGAATAAAGATGTCCCACAAAAAAGCAAGGAAGTGTTATACAGAAGCTACTATATCCCGATACTGACCTATGCTTCAGAAACGTGGACAATGAAGAAAAGAGACATAAGCAGAATACAGGCAGGTGAAATGAAGTTCCTGCGAAGTAGGATCGGAGTAACAAGAAGAGACAGGGTGAGGAATGAAAAGGTCAGGGAAATGGTGAAAGAGGAGCCCTTGCAAGGTAGGATTGAGACATCAAGACTGAGGTGGTATGGACACTTAAAGAGAATGGATGAGAAGAAGATTCCCAAGAGGATACATGAGATGCAGATGCAGAAGAAATGACCAAGGGGAAGACCAAGAGATAGATGGCTGAAAGGAGTGGAGGAATGTGTCAAGAAGAGAGGCAAGGACTGGACCAGAGTGACAGCGGAGAGGTGGTGGGAAGAAAGAACTAAGTGGCGAGGCTCATGTTCCAAACAGACCCAGCCAGGGGTTAGAAACTATACAAGATGATGATGATATTGAAATCAGGAACAATATCGATCCTTCAAAACTTAAAAGAAGGAAAATGGACATCCGGGTATTTTTGGGTATTTATATGTTTTGGCGCTGTAAACTTGTCTTTAAGTGTGTTTTTTCCTTAAACTAAAGAAAAATATTGGATAAAACCTTTTGGTTGTTTTGTGTTTTAAAATTTTAATAAATACCAAGATATTGTGAAGGTCGAGTTTTATTACGGTACTGGAAATGGGAAACAAAGATGTGGGAGGGAAAAGCTATATTACATGAATGATATTACAAACTGTTCTGAAAAACATATAGTGTGTTGAAAACTGTACATTACACCTTTTGTAGAACTTGGCCAATGCTCCGAATAAATTTCCACTAACTGTTTGCAAAAAGGCCTAGTTCAATTCCGACCCTGAGTTTTTCAGGTTATAACTATTGAATTTTATCTCCTGATCTAATTCTGTTTCCAAGTCCCAATTCTAATCTATATATTTAAAACACTAAGGTGATTTTTGTTTACGCGAGATTGAGAGAACGACGGAACCAATTTACTTCGTAGAGCACTCTAACGAAAGCTCTTGGCCTGTAGATTTGCAGAGTGTCTTTAAAATAAACAATTATGTTACAGTATATTTTTAAATTAATATAGAAAATTGCAGAATTCTTGCCCCTCATGCATGCGCGCAATCCGCCTTGGCTCATGACAGAAATGGCGGTGAGAAGTCCATTAAAATGTAATTTATTTAATAACTCTACGCGCCCATGTATAAAGCTTCCATGTAATTGAAAACATACATTAACCAAGTCCTGACTATAAAATATAATAGCAGTATGAACGTATACGCATGTGCTACATTGATTCTTCGTTAATGAAATGGATTATTTTCTCTAGACAGCGGGTTATGAAGATAGTGAATCGTTGCGCCAGTTACTCAGCAAGCGTGCGTGAATAGCTATGTGGTTATGGTGACTGACTGCGGATCGAAGGAGCCCTGGTTCAATTCCAACTCTCGGCAGTTTTTTTTATCACTGAAATATTGTTTAATCAAGGAGTATTATTAACGTTTTACATTTTGTAAGTGAATTACGTAGGAGTTGACTAGAATTACAGTATTTCTTGCATAAAGCAGGCAAGAAATCTACGAAATATATCCATCATGATCCACGCGCGCATTCTTTCAATGCCAAGCTAATATAAGGACCGAAGACATGTCACATATTGACCAAGGGGAGAGTTTAGATGTCTTGCATGTTGTAGACCAGTAATGAAGCGAGTGTGATACGTCTCTTAAACAAGGATACTTTGAGCTTTAGCAGACTTTGCTGAAATTGCCAACGGAGACTTAGATATCGCGAGCACAAACTCCTGTGCAGTTTTCGTGCACAGTCGGAATGTTTTGTCGTCCCTTGGGATTCCTGTAGCGGCAAAGAACAACAAACAAGATACACTTCACCAGGCGTGTGAAACTGGTATAGAGCGATCGGTTCCCAAATTACGTCATGCTATCTTTAACTTCTACCTGCTCCACCCGGGTGCTAATGTCGCATGTATCCATAGAATAAGTAGAACAGGCTTCTGTAAGTTACACATGATACCACTTAAACTACTCGAAGAATGGATTACTCTGAGAAATTATAACATACAATGCTTTTTAACTGTTTAAAATCTTACTAATTGTACGTTCTATATGGTACCTTAGCTTATGAGCTGCGACAACGCGGCTATGTAACCCGAACGTTCTTTATGCAGCATATGTTGTTATGAGATTGTAAATAATGCATACCTAACAACCTCTCAAAATGAAAAATCGGGAGATTCGACGCGGCGGCGAGGGAGGGGGGATGCAACATAATACATACACAGGCTAAGACATTACAGCAAATATATAAGTTACACTATTAAACAATACATGACTAACATGATATGACATCCCAGTTTACAAATGTACTTAAGACTGAGTAATTTTAAATTCTAACTAGTCTATCAAACAAGCATACCTTTCTTGGGAACACACTCAGGCATACAAAACTAGTGACGTATCGAAAATCATATTATTGGTCGTTGTTGCAGGTGACTGTGGCTGATTTTGCCCTCTTCAAAAGGATCTTGCTATATTCTTGTTCAAAACACTTCCCTTTCAGAATCGACTTCAGAGTTATAAGTTTGTCCAAAGTCTTGTCGGAGAGAGATGACCTGAACTGCGTTCTTGTTTTTCTGACAAGACTGAACATCCTCTCACACTCTGCATTACTATGCGGAATGGTCAGAATGGAAAGAATAACTTTAGACAATTTGTCATACTTGAGTACCCCACCACTACATTTCATTTGGCCTACCAGTGCCCACTTCACATCAATTCTCTCTTCTTCCTCAATAGATGTCACATCCTCAAGTTGGAAGTTACAGAATTGGGAATGTAAAGCATCCATTTCATTAAAATTGTCTTGAGTGTCTGTTAACATGCTAGGAAATTTATCTACAAAAAACTTAATTTTGGAAAATGATGCTTCACTAATATTGTTCAGGTTCACCACTTCCGCATTCAATAAAAGATCACTGTTGAAAGGGAATTTGTTGATCATAGAGTCGCATGAAGTAACAAAAGACTTCCTCACAAAACTGAAGAAGGAACACTTATCCTCTTGCTTGAGATTGTCAACAATGAGACTAGTTGAATGTCCCACTACCAAATCACAGTCATAAAGGACCAGCGTGATTGGAACAATTGACAGGGAGGTAATGTTCAATAATAAACTATGTGAACAATACTTCTGCACGTGTTATACTGTCAGTGTCTTCCTCCTTACACTTGAAATAATCAAGATTCTTGTTTTTCCCAACACATTGTAAATTGTCTTTATGTTTCTTTGAGAGCACATGTTTTGAAATGTCTCCCTTTCCACCATGCGAGATACTGAAATCACACCTACAGACAATACAAAATGCAAATGTTGCGCCTCTTCTTGACTCAGTTATATGCGGAAAGTTATCTTTGTACACACTTTTAAATGTCACATTATATTTCTTCGCCATATTACCGAGGAACCGACGCAATCACTCAGATAGAAAAATCACAATAGTCTACCAGCATATTAACGCCAACAACATCTAACAAAGTTATACACAAATCATATAATTTCACGTGTGAAACAGATACAATATTCCGCAGCATACAACTACCTCTCACCCACAGGTCATTATGAAAAACATCTAGGAACAAGCGCTGAATTAACCTTCGACAATTTCAAACAAAGACTTATTCGAAGCCAACTTTTGATAACAACAGAACGCGACGCGGGAGTTAGTACGCAGTTGTCGATACAGAGCGAAACTGCAGTATTGAGATATAACATCAAAACACTTTAAGTCGATCCGTTCGATAGACGACTGGAGTGTCATCTCGCACACTCAATCCGAAATTATGCGGGGGATTTTTGAAAAATCGGGAGATTAAATACGTTAAGTGGGAGATCGGGAGAAATGGTCTGAAATCGAGTGTCTCCCGCCTAAATCGGGAGAGTTGGCAGGTATGATAATGTAAGCAACTACAGGCCTGCTTCAGCTGCCATTTCACTTGCCATTTCAATGCTCATGCACAATCGGTAGCCGTTTTGCTAATGACACAGTCATGCCAACACTCGTTTCAATGACAAGCATACCTAAGACAACTAATTTCACAAAACAGATTGAATTTGCGTGTGTTATTTGTGTCAAATTATACAATTGAGTTAAAGGGTAACGTTACAGTGAATTAAGACAAGTGAGTAGGCCTATAGGCTACAATTATCTTTGCACCTTATTTGTTGTAATAACACGAATTTTTATTTGCCATCAAGACTGAAGAAAAGTCAAAAGCAAAAAACGTGGGCAATAGACAGACAAAGTGATGGATGTAAACGAAAGATTCAAGAAGAGTATAAAGGAAGGACTAACGAAAAACCAACAAACTTCAATTGCAGACAGATGGGCACTTTTGAAGAATGTAATAACAAAATCCGCAGAAGAAAACATTGGTAGGAAAGAAAGAATAGGTAGAAAACCGTGGATCACTCAGGATATACTAGAATTGATGGATGAAAGGCGGAAACAGGGGAAAGCAGAATACAGACGTCTCAGAAATGAGGTTAACAAGAAGTGCAAGGAAGCGAAAGAAGAATGGTTGAAAGTGAAATATGCAGGTATAGAAAATTGTCTGAAATTATGAAAAGTAGACACAGTTTATCGAAGGATTAAGAATACATTTGGGGAAATGAAGACTAACTGCTGTAACATTAAGGACACAAATGGAAAGCCTCTAACAGATAGGAAAGAAAAGGTTGAGAGATGGAAAGCTTACATAGAGTGTTGTATAAGGGGAAGGAGATTGAGAATCATGTAATGGAAAGAGAGGAGGAAATTGATGAGGATGGAAAAGGAGATTTAATATTGAGATCAGAATTTGACAGAGCATTGGAGGAATTAAGCAGGAACAAAGCACCAGGCATAGATGATATACCAATTAAGTTGCTACGCTGCATAGGAGATGAAGGTCTGATCAGGTTATTTCACTTGGTGTGTAGGATTTGAGACAGGTGAGGTACCCTCCGATTTCAAGAAGAATGTTAACATCCCTATACCAAAGAAAGTGGGAGTTGATAGATGTGAAGATTACCGTACAATCAGCTTGATTACTCATGCTTCAAAGATCCAGACTAGAATAATTTACAAGAGGATGGAAAGCCAGACAGAAACTAAGTTGGGTGAAGACCAGTTTGGTTTCAGGAGAAATGTAGGAACAAGGTAAGCTGTAATAAGTCTTAGGCAGATTTTGGAAGGTAGAATAAGGAAAGATAAGAGAACGTGCATGGCATTTGTAGACATAGAAAAGGCTTTTGATAACGTTGATTGGACTAAATTGTTTGAAAATTTGAAATCTATTGGTATAAAGTACAGGGATAGGAGGGTGATCTAAAATCACCCATACTTTTCAACCTTTACATTGAACAAGCAATGAAGGAATTTGGAGAAAAATTTAAAGTGGGAGTGAAGATTCAAGGAGAAATAATTTCAACTCTGAGATTTGCTGATGACATCGTCATCTTGGCCGACGCGTCTGAGGATTTGAATGAGTTTTTGAGTGGTAAGGACTCCGTCTTACGGAAAGAATTCATGATGAAAATGAATAAATGTAAAACAAAAATACTGGAATGCAGCCGAAATAAATCAGAAACCTCTATGGACATCAGCTTGGCAGGTGAAAAGCTGAAGGAAGTAGGAGACTTCTGTTACTTAGGAAGCAAAATAACCAGTGATGGACGAAGCAAAGAGGATATAAAAAGCAGGTTGGCTCAGGCAAGGAAAGCATTTCTACAAAAAAGGAATCTGTTGACATCGAATATAGCTTTAGGTACTAGGAAGTCATTTTTGAAAGCCTTTGTCTGGAGCGTGGCACTTTATGGAAGTAAAACTTGGACTATTGGTGCAACAGAAAAGAGCAGAATTGAAGCATTTGAAATGTGGTGTTACAGGAGAATGATGAAGATCAGATGGGTAGATGGGGTTGCAAACAAAGAGGTATTAAGACGAGTGGGAGAGGAGAGATGTTTCTGGCGACTGCTAATGAAGAGAATAGACAGGTTAATAGGACACATACTAAGACACCCAGGAATAGCAAGCTTAGTTATGGAAGGAAGGGTTGAGGACAAGAACTGTAGGGGTAGACCAAGGTTAGAATATGTTAAACAGATTGCCTCGGATGTAGGGAGTGGTAGCTATGTAGAGATGAAACGATTAGCTCAGGACAGGGAGACATGGAGCTCTGCATCAAACCAGTCAAAAGACTGAAGACTCAAACAACAACTACAACAACACTTGTAGAAAAAGATTTACGCTTTGCCATTTTGCACTACAAAATTCACAACTGCACTGACACGAATTCAGAAAATGACTAATAAGAAGGGACAGAAATGAGCTGTATTGACAAATCAGTGTTAAATCCCTTACAAGGAAAGGCAAGTCCTTAGTTAAAATTTCGACACTCTTGGCCCGAGGGTTTCTTCACTTAGAATGGGGAATTCCGTTCATCTACTCCAGTACAGGGACACCAACAAGTACTGTATTTCAACACGACTTTTAAAACATCTCAAATCCAGTGCTATTAAACATTATACGGATTTTTCCCTCTTTTTCTGGACACGAAATACGCGCTACAAGAGGGATATGGAAGCGTTATAATAGGGTAAAATTATGCAGTTTTATATACAAACCGTCCAGGGTCCTTACAAAGAGAGTGTAATAAACGGGATAGCGCAATAAGCGGGGGGTGTTATAACGGGGTTTCACTGTAATTATGTTGGTAAGTATTCATACCACTGCATCCAAATTTTTTCCACATATTAAATACATCCATAGCTATATGAAACACTAGATTTTTTACATTTGATAAATATTTAACCATTCACTGCTAAATTGAAATTTTGATCACAAAATATGTTTTTTAGCAACATATAATGTTTTATAAATAGCACAATTAAAAAGCTACATTAAAAATTCTAGAGTTTCAGTGCCACAGTATAGTCACAAATGAGTGTGCAAAATTTCATATCTCTAGCTAAAATAGTTTAGCAGCTATGTGTACCTAAAGGTGAAAAAAATGTGTTTTGAGAAATCTTCACCGTGTTTCACTCACCCATGTATTAGAACATTCCATTCTTCTGCACTTATGGAGTTTAGGTGGTACGGATCTTTTTTCTCGAAATGTGATTTTTTTACATCAATGACGGGTAAATCGAGGGTGTTGGTCACGAATATACTATTATTTTTACACCCACACCTTACGCCCTTGAGGGTCGAGATTTCGATTCCCCTCACAGGTACCAAATCATAAATTAAAATTTGCGATGAATGACCCGGAATGGTATGGTATTGCGTTGATATAAATTGTATGAAAACGTTTCTTACTTCGGATATACAGAAAGTCATCCGTAGCACCCTTGAGGGTCGACAGTTCGATTCCCCTCCCCGGTAGCCTACTAAGTCATAAATTCGAATTTGCTACGTATAACCCTGATCTGCACGGCATTGCGTCGATATAAATTGTATGAAAACATTCCTTACTTCAGATATGCGAAAAGTCATCCATAGCGCCCTTGAGGATCGAGAGTTCGATTCCCCTCCCAAGTACTAAGTGGAATAATCGAATTCGCGATCTCTGGCCTGGATCGGTATCTATTACGTCGATGATATTGTTTTCTATTAAACTTTTTAATTCAGGGCATGTTTACACTTTTCAAACACCACAATCTATGAAACACATTCCAGACAATACAAATCAAGTAGCCTATTTTACATCAAACCATAACAAACACACGTGATTTCCATGGATACACTCATGTGCAGTCTATTGTTCACACAGGCGAGACACAACCAGTAAACTCCAACCAATGGACCAGGGGGGGATAAAAGTGCTCAAGAATTTCTATCGAAAGCGTGTTGTTCTGCGATATCTGCAGTGCATCGACAGTGGAGCCGAAATCCGCATCACCTTATTGGACGCAATGAATTTCATCTCCGCTGCATGGGAAGGGATCGAAGCGCAGACCATCGCCAATTGCTTTAATAAAGCAGGATTTTTTAAAGATAAGATTCTCTCCACAATCATTTCATTTTTCAATTGTTAATCATTGTTCCCGGAGTGCGACAGGCCTCACCAACCGAACCAATTCCTTTCCTCAGCGCTAGTTACGAGCTTCGCTCTTCCTATTCCAGATACGATCGGTTGACTTGAAATACAGTATGCTGTGGATTTCCAGTTTCTGCATACATTTTCGTTTCGCCAGGGTATTTATTTGCCATTTTTATTTTCTTAGGGACACGGTGTAACACCCAGCGATACAAATGTCCCTGTAACAACTGATAACGACGAGGACTGGGCTGCTGTACGGGACAAGTTGGGAGATGTTAACTTCGAAGATTTGTGTCAATTGACAATGGTCTTGTAACTACGGAAATCGGCCATGTCGACGACATGGTTGCAATCATGTTGTCCAAGATGAAGACAGCAGTACAGAAAATGAATCTGCGGATGGAAATGTCCCCACACGAAATGAAGCTCTCGGAGCAATACATCTGCTTCGACATTACATACAGGATATTCCTAGCGGCGTATCAAGTGATGTGAGCAGGTACTTAAACCGCGTAGAAAATGTGATCATTCACAGCGATAGTACACACAGTCGACAAGGATCAATTACAGATTTTTTTAATACGAAGCGAGATAAAATGTGCCTACAGTAATGAATAATAACATGCTGTACTGCAATAATAGTAATAACACAGTAATAATAAAATAAAGTACTGTACATTACTGAAATATTGTTTCCAAATTGTTTTCCCACCTCAGAAATCATTTCCCGTCTATAGCGCTGTCCCGCTTATTACGCGTTTCAACCTCGGTCCCTTGAAGAGCGTAATAACGGGGTTTTACTGTACATGTTTTAATAAGATCTTGAAAAATTACACAATTTTAAAAAATTCCTTAGAAAAAATGGGTAATCTAATTCCAATAGAATTCAATTCATTGGAATCAACAGGGCTTGGACTCAACAAGGTAAAGGTTTTGCATTTCTGCCTGTAATAATATGACAGACACAGCGAGAAATGTTATGGTAGGATTTTGTATTATTTCATGTAGATCTCAAAACTTTCTGTCCTCGTACAAGGCCTTATTGACGTACTCTTTAGTGCAAATGTCTTCTGGAATTGCCTAAGTAAGCAAATTCGTCAATTATCTTCGAACGTTTTTGCTAGAGACACTAATTTTGGGTGAATTGTCACCGGCCGCATTACCCCACTCAACCTGCGTCACAATGTCATTTTGTAGGCACCGATTTGGAACAGTTCTGGAAACTTGAAAATATCGATTCTCCTAGTTCAACCTCATTGGAAAACGAATTCTGCGAGCAACTCTTCACTTCTACCACTACTCGCACACCCGAAGGCAGATTCATAGTCCAAATGCCGAGACTACTCAATCCTCCAAAACTAAGTAATTCTCAACCCAAAGCGCATAAATTCAATAAAGAACCCCTTGTCAAACAACAATATATAGAGTACATGGAAGAGTATGAAAGTCTAGATCACATGGAAGTTGTCAATAAATCTGATGACGAATCACATCCTCCAGTCGAAACTGTTTTCTTAAATCACTATCCAGTGTGGAAAAACCCTCTTGTTAAAGACGAAGTTCATGTTCTATTTAATGGGCCATCTCCTGATGCTACTGGCTTCAGTAACGATACTCTTCACTCTGGTCCAGCTATTCAGTCCGATCTGTCTACGATACTTTTGAATTTTCGCCTACTCCTTATAGCCGTCATCGCAGACATAAAGCAAATGAACCGTCAAGTCTTAATTCAATCTGAACAGCAAGATCTTCAGAGAATATTATGGCGTGACGTAATAAGTAAGCCCATCAAAATATTTTGTTTAAAAACCGTTACTTATGGTCTTAAACTGGCATTTCGGAGATATGAAATGCCAGTGAAATATTTTGCACAGCTGCCATGTTGGATTGGTAAGACTTAATGAAATTTGAAGGGCACGGTCGGAGTCTGCCAAAATAGTACTATGACCTTACTGAGTTTCATTGAAATCGCTCAAGCCATTTAGATTTACGTGGACAAAAGGTGATCTCATAAGCCTATTTTTTCATAGGCTAAAAAGGAGTGGGTGGGACGAAAAAGGGGAGAGGTAAACCCGGTACGCAGAGGAGGGGGCAGCAGGTCGTGAATGGATCGCGCTTGAAAGTGCATCGCCGCGACTTCCCACTGTTTGTTGGAACGACTTGCGCCAAGCAATAAGTTGGCGTCAAAATGATATAAGGAAAGTAACGTGGTGCTCACCAGATGCTTCTCATGTATTATCCTCTTTGGACTGAAGCCTATGCATGGTGTTTTCCGCATGTCTCCTGCCTACAACGTTAAGTCTCACATATATCATAGGTACTAAACTGCCGGCTTATGATTGGGCTACAGCTGATTCGCACACTCGCCACTGAAGTCTACAGAGAAGGCAAGGGAGCAGCAGAAGTGAATATTAGAAGAGTATTCTTCCTGAGTTTGAGATTTATCACCCAAGCAGATTCAGAGACACACCCATGTTTTTAAGACTAACAATATATCAAATCAAACATTTCTGGGACATGTATCCCTTGAAATTTATCAAAGAGCATGAGTGCCAAGTTTTACGCTTGAAACTCAAGAGGTTTAATGTGTTTTTTTTCCCCAGTTCCTATTTTTCTCCCGTTAGAAACTGAATTTTGTGAACCTTGCCTATAACTTAAAGGAACCTCCGTGAAAATTTTTTACCGAGATACGGCAATGAGATCGTAATATTTGCCTTTTATATGTAGAAATGTTTCACTTTGTCTCGATATTAATTTATGGATATGGCCCTTTTCCTTGCGAGTAGTGTAGTTATGACAATGCCTATGTATACAGATATACGGTACCGGTATCGACTTATATAAAGAAAGACCTGTGATCTTACATGGTTCTTAAACCTTACGATTATAAGCTACAAGACCCGTCCTTTCTACGAGGATTCCGAACCTCTGGACGCGACTTCTCAATTTGTAACCTATAAACCTGAAATTCGATATTAGTACATCTGCAACTCCCTTTCATTCTCTGCAGACGTGAGTGGCGCGCTATCTGTAAACGAAAGTACGAATCAGATGTAGCTCAACCATCCACCAATCACAAGCCGCCATTTGAAGGCCTATGCTATGTGAGACTTGATGTTACAGGCAGCGTATTGTATTATACTAGTGGGATAGGCGAACAAGTGTGCGTGAGACAGGCCAGCTTAGCGCGCGCAAGTTTAAATGATTCAACCTGTATTTGGAAAATTTTCATTACACGTTTGTAAAATTTGTTACTTTTATGTTACTTTCGTTACTCGTTTGTAAAATTTGTTACTTTTTCGTTACTGGTAGACACCCTGACATACTATTGTGACAATTTTCAGATAGTGAGAGAAGTAGATAATGGCTTTGATAGGACAGATACTAAGGCTATTGGGAGTGCACAGGACCTGTTTCTGATCCTCAAATGGAAGGTAAATTGGTTTGCATAAAATAAAATTTTTCATTTTTGCCAGAAACCATAACCTGCCTAGAAGAAAGTGGGTATTGGCCAAGTCAATAGAGTAGTCAGGAATGCTGAAGGTTGTATAAAACATGTAAAAGGTGAGATTGGGGACACAGTCAGACAGAAAATAAAATTTGAATTGGACAAGAATAAAGGGTATCAGACAGTGTGTCAAATAGCCAGTATTTTGTCGGGAGAAGACTTCAGAATTGACATTTTTGAAGAGGATTTAACAGCCAGTGACAGTATTTTTCAAATATGCTCCTATTTCATCAGTGGAAGTGGAGAGAAGTTTCTCGAAATATAAAACAGTATTAGCTGACAACCGCCGTTCCATCACCTTTGATAACTTGAGGATGACTATGGTGGTGTATTGCAACGCTAACTAAGATATGTTTAGTTAGCAATATATTTTTTCACTTGGTAGTAGAAAGGAAAATGACGTATTGTTAATCTATTGATTAATAAGTTTAGTAGTAATACACTAATTCTACTAAGAATGTTTGTTATTCGAACCATTATTTGTACAAGACAATCATGAAATAGATAATTTTTTGGTAATAATAATAAAAGTAATAACAATAATAATAATAATAATAATAATAAAAGATCATGGTTAGGCTTTTTTTTAAAATGAGGTCATTTTAAGAGAATTTTAGGGGCATTTTTCGATAATTTTAAGGTCATCAACATCTGGGCCCTAGTCATTAAGTTATTTTCTTAGATGGTTTATACCTTCTAATTTTAGATTGTACTATTCTGGGGGGTAAGAGAAAAGTGTGACTATGGACACACTATTTTAACTGTGGGAACTTCCGGGATTTCCGTTGCATCACTCCCACACTAGATCTCCGGTGTTGATTTTTTTCAACAATGTTTCACATGACAAAAACCTCTGGTTCAAGTACAGGCCATGTTCATCAAAGAATTTGGCACATACATCACTGAATCATCACTTGATTAAAAGGCCAGTCTTATCCAACTGTTCACCTTCCAGATGGACATCTACGGAGAACTCAGCAAGCCCTTAAACTTGCCGTTTCTGGAAATTATGGTACCAACGTTAAGGAGTTTTTGGAGGGTTGTGGAAATGTGTCAAAAAGAGGAAAAATACATTGTTTTAGCAAATGCTGGGTCCCAAGCTCTTACAAAATTAATCAGCTTGAGATCCTTAGACCCTGGGAACAATTTTACAAATGTGTGTGATTGATCCAGCAGAAATAGTGCCAATGAAAACTAAGAAGTTGCCATTCAACTGAACACTGGAAGAAAGTAGGGTGATAAGAGGATACAACGAACTGTAAACTTTAATAAAGAAGCAGATGCACGACAGGACCAAGACAGACATTGTTAGAGTTTTGCAAGGAATGACATTGATGTTAACACTGGCCATGACAGCCTGGCAGCTCATCTGAAACGAATCAAAATCCTGATATCTTTGTCACGAACCTGGAAGTAAAATGGATAAGGGGCACCTGCTAAATTGCAACAAACTTGATGTGACTGCTAGAACTTCAGAAAACCTCACACAACTCTATACGCTGCCGAAGTCGACGTCACTTCCGCTCCGTTGCCAAGCAACTGGAGCAATACAACATGGCTCCCTTGTAGCTTGCTTCGTCATAGAGCCATCATTATTTCCTATTTGTATCGTATAAAACTGTACAGGCATGAATGTCCAGAGGCAAGAAAGCATAGAAAAGTATATTTTCCACAGTAATTTAACATAGTTGTCCAATAAAGTTGTAAAATATTGCGTTCGAGAGGCACATTACGTCTTAGAGATGTGTCCTAAGATATTTAACTTAAATTAAGCGAAAGCATGAAAATATAACATCTCTGGATGATGTGAATCACGTCCCGTATGAATGATCAATACTACGGATAATAAAGTACCCTAGGCCCTACCAGTAAGTAAGGAATAAAATAAACTTAAGGTCTATCAGCGGAACAGGCTCTGGGCAAAGTCAATTAAACAACAGTTTAAACAAACGAGTATTTATTTACTCTAAAATACATGGTACTTTTGACCGGACACGAAATGAACTGAACTGTGAATAAGGTTGAAAACAAAACACTGTGTGTGTATTGTGTGTGCATAGTAGATGGCAGCACTAGATTTGAAAAAAAAATACCAACACAACAACAACCAAGAAAACACCGATACTCGTGTTCAATTGTTTATTATTGTTTTTGTAGGTTAATGTATTCTAACACGTCCCCTCGAGTGAGGTGTTAAGGTTTCTTCTTATGGCTGGACGTAGTCTAAGATGAAAGATTTGCTCTGGATTGCACAATGTACAAAATGATGCCTTATGTCGATGTGTTTCGCCTTGGCGTGAAACACAGGATTCTCGGCGAGTTTGAGTGCACTGCGGTTGTCACAGTAGACCGTGAGTTTGGACAGGTCGTCGTGCCCCAGCCCTCGTAGAAGTCGCTGTAGATATATGGCTTCCTTTGCGCACTCTGCTGAGGCCATATATTTCGCTTCTGTGGTGGATAGGGCGACAGTATGTTGCTTTCTGGCGTCCCAGGAGATCGGGCTTCCTCCGAGCATGAAAATGTAGCCCGTATACAATCTACGATCCTTGGTGCAGTTACCCCAGTCTGCGTCCACGTAGCCTTTGAGAGGTTGGTGATCATGTTCATAGGATAGGCCGACGTTCGGTGCCCCCTTGAGGTATCGTACGACACGTTTCGCTACGGTCCAGTGCTGAGGGCCGTAGCAATTATTGAATTGACCTGAGTAGCTGACGGCGAAGGCAATGTCGGGCCTGGTGGAGACGGACAGGTATGTCAAGGCTCCCACCAGCTCCCTGTATGGGAGTTTTTCGTCTTCGGAAAAATTCAGGTTTTCCGGCAACCTGGTGTTGGTGTCCACAGGGGTGGTTATGGTCCGGCTCTCTTCATGTTAAATCGGTTGAGGAGTTCCTGAATATATCCTTTCTGGTCCAGGGTGATTCGTCCATCGGTTTGACAAATCTCAAAGCCCAGGTAGCACTTGGCGAGGCCGAGTTACTTTATTCGGAAGTCCTCCCCCTGTTGACGTCCTATTTGAGAAACCCTTTTTGGGTGACGACCGCAATCAGAATGTCGTCGATGTAAACTGCGATCAGCACAGCATCTTCCCCCGTACCAATGAAGAACAGGCATGGATCCGATTGAGTTGGGACGGCTCCAATAGACCGAAGGATCTGATAAAATTTGTTGTACCAATTTCGTCCGGCCTGGCGCAGGCCGTGCAAGGATTTCTTCAGAAGACAAACTTTGTTGCCTTTTCTAAACTCTTTCAGAGCATCATTGGCCTTATTAGATATGTCGTTTGTGGGCTCATTGTCGATGATCCCCTCCAAGATCTTTTCGAAGTGTTTCGGGACCTCCATATATAATTGGTCGTTGAGATCTCCATTTAAATATGCCGTGGTGACGTCATACTGTAGCACCTTCATCTTTAACCTGGCGGCGAGAGACATCATCAGATGAATTGACCTAGGACGAGCGACTGGAGCGAAGGTTTGTGTGAAGTGGATCCCAGGCTGTTGACTGAACCCTTGTGCGACCAGCCTCGCCTTCCGCTTCTCGAGAGAGCCATCGGGATGGAACTTGTTACGGAGAACAATCCTACTGCCGATGATTTTGATGCCTTGTGGTCGATCGACGAGTACCCAGGTGTCGTTTTCCAAGATTGATCTCATCTCGTTGACGATGGCTTGGAACCATTCGTTGGCCTCTGGGCTTTACATTGCCTGACCCATCGGGATTTCGGCAATGTATGTCTCCTCGACGATTGCGCTCTGCTCGGTGTCTCCAGTTTATGTAGCTTTTCTGCTGCAAAGATTGTAGCCGCCGTTCTAGGCGACCTCCTTGGCGCCATTAGGTGGCACCTCGACCATGGTGTCATCGCTGTCGTAGGTTCTTCCGTGTTGTGTAAAGATTTGATCATCGATTCAAGAATTGAAATGTCTTGATGCAGTTCTTCTTCTGGATCGAATCCTCGAAACTCTTGCACTTCTTCCTTCTCGTCTGGAGGAAGTTGTTGTCCAGCGTGGATTAGAGCATCCCAATAAAACTCCACGTGTTTCGGTTGGCTCCTCTGGCTCACATCTTTCTCTTGAATTTTCGGGGCGGTGACAATTTTTCGACGATTACGCTCGGCCTTGGGTTGATTTTTGTCTTTGCGTTTGCGCTCCCAAGAACTTAACGTCACGGCTCACTATCACCTTCCTCTTGTCAGGAACCCAGATCTGGTAACCTTTGGATTCTGTCGAGTATCCCACCAGAATACAGTCTCGTCCGTGTTCCTCGAACTTGTTTTTACCGGGTTCTCGGTCGATATAAATCGCAGGGCTCCCAATGATTTTCAGGTGCGAAATGTCAGGAGGCTTAACCGTCCAAATCTCCCAGTTTTGCTGATGGTAACCGGTTCCGCAGGTAATTTGAAGCGTTGATGAGCTCGGTCCAAAGTGAATCTGGTACGTCAGACTCCAACATTAGACATCTGCCGTCGTTTAACAGGGTGAGGTTTTTCCTCTCCACGACGCCGTTCTGCTCCGGATTGTAAGGTACGGTGAGCCGTCGAGTGAAGCCCTTGCTCTTCATCAACTTTTCCATTTCTCCACTGAAGTATTCCCGGCCATTATCCGACTGGATTTGATTTACGCACAGACCGGTGAAGTTCTCAGCGAATGCGACGTGCTCTACGGTTACGTCGAATGCCTAAGCTTTTGATTTTAGGAATCGAACCTCGCACCATCTGGAGGCGTCATCGATAAACATAATGAAATATCGAGATCCACCCATGGATGTGATCGGATGTGGACCCTAACCATCGGTATCGGTGATGTCAAGTGGTTCCGATTCTCTCTCGGAACACTTTGGGAAGGGCGATCTTGTCATCTTCCCCTTGATGCAGGTATCGCACTCCAGCTGAGACACATTGTCATCGAGTTTTATGCCAGTCACTAGCTTATCGCACTCTGCGTGGGTAATATAAACGCGCGTTCGCATGTCCAAAACGTATATGTAATGTCTCAAGTGACACTGTCTTTTCGTTTCGCGACAAGCACATGCGTTCTCTTCGTGTTCGCGCACATAATATAAGTCTCCAACTCGATCCGCATACAACTCAATTTCGCCACTCGCATTCACGACCACTGCACCTTGTTTACAAAACACAACATCGGAACCGTGATCGGTGATTTTGCTCACCGACGTGAGATTTGTGCGTAAGTCCGGCACGTGAGATCCATCATTAAGAGTCACATTCACTTCGGTTCCCGACACTTCGGTTTTGAATGAAACTGTCCCTTTTCCGGTGACCGGAGTTGAACTGTCATTTGCAAGGTTGAGAGTAGCGCGGTTGTTCATGTCGAGTTGACGAAAACTTTCCAGATTGTGACACAGGTGTGTCATGGCACCACTGTCGAGGCACCAGGCACGACTCTGCATTATCGACACAGCACCATTACCGACGTGGTAGCAGACGTTTCCAGATTCTGTTGCTTGTTCCTCGTTGGATTTTTTGTGTTTCTTGCCGTACCAACAATCAAATGGTTTATGGCCGATTTTCTTACAGATTTGACACTTTGGTTTCCGTCCTTGTCTTTGTGATGCAGCGAAGTTTTCTTTGGAGGGAATTTTTGATTTTTCGCGAACATGACGGCGGATCCATCGTTAGATGTTCCATTTTTTCGGGCCTCGCTCTCCTCCGTGATTATGGCTCTCAGGGTTTCAGGGGTTGGCTGCTCGTACGTGACTCAATGGCGCAGCGGAAATTTTCGAAAGACGATGGCAAGCAGTACAGCAACATTATCGCCAGTTGATCTGGGCGGATGTTTATCTCCATGTCGCCGAATTTGTCAAATGTGTCCAAAAACTCCTTCAGGTGCTCGCGCATGTCCCCGCCGTCTGCCATTATATGCACGGTGAGCCGTTTCAGGAGCGTTGCCTTCCGCGCTGGTCCTTGTGACTGATAGATATCGTGCAATTTCATCCACATGGCTCGTGAGGTTTCACAATTCTTTACCTGTTTGAGTTCGGAAGGTGAGATGGCCAAGATAATATCGGATTTCGCTTTCCTGTCATTTCTGTCCCATTCCAACATGGCAGCAGCATTGTCAGCTGCCGGTTCAGGTTTGACTTTTACACCCATACTCCCACATGTAGTTCTTCACCAGGATGGCTTCCATCTGGAGCTTCCAGGTATCGTAGTTTGGTTTGTCGAGAATTTCGATCCTCGCGCTGTGTGCAGCCATCTCATGATATAAAACTTGACCGTGCTTGCAGCCGAACGCGTGGTAAGGTTAGAAGAGTCCTTTTTGTTCACACTGAATTTTTCGTATTCCAGTTAAGATACTGGGCCCCATAACCTATCAGCGGAACAGGCTCTGGGCAAAGTCAATTAAACAACAGTTTAAACAAACGAGTATTTATTTACTCTAAAATACATGGTACTTTTAACCCGACACGAAATTAACTGAACTGTGTACAAGGTTGAAAACAAAACACTAAATGTGTATTGTGTGCGCATCGTAGATGGCAGCACTAGTTTTGAAAAAACACCGATACTCGTGTTCAATTGTTTATTATTGTTTTTGTAGGTTAATGTATTCTAACAAGGTCTATCAATGGATAAGGGAACAGTTTAAAATATTTTGCACGTGAGTTTAGGCCAAATCTCATCAACGGCTTTAGAAGAAACAAAGACTGAGTTCCATTACAATTTGTGTGTTTACCACAACGCCACGATTGTTTGAAAACGAATCAAATTAACTTGCCTAACCTGTGTGCTCACTAACAGGTTAGAGAAGTCTACAGTTAAGGCCTATCGTCCTACCTCATTCTAAATAATGGGGCATTTTTCATATCCTAGCTTAAATATTCAGCCACTAAAACTGACAAGAAAATAACAAAGGCAGCATAAAACTGCCTTTTTCAACAGTAATCGGCTGTATTCTGGTGTCAGATTTTACCCTCTCCAACACCTTATTATACATTAGCAAAATGCATCACATAAAGTAACTGATGCATACATGTATGGTACATTCAAGTTAGTGCAGTTTGATCAGTGATTTGCCATTTGGAGGGGAGGAGGGGGAATATTATTCCACTATTCCACAAAGAATAATCTCCAAGGCTGGAAATTGGTCTGTGTAACTATGTTCCAATCCAAACAATGGGAATGAGGGTGATGGTTCTTAAGGTACTGAAGATTGGGTAAAAGATAATTAGATTATTAGCCCATGGAGTAAGGAAATAAAAAATATTGGGCATTGATATAGAAATATACACCATTCTTGGTGTAAAATATGATTTACTTACCACAAGCCTCCAATTTAACTAGCTAGCTAACTCACTGTAAAGGTACCGGTAGAGTATGATTGGGATGATCTCTCTGACAACCTTACTAACGCAGAGGTAACCAGATTATACCAATGGTTTGAGTTAAGCAATGAATTTAATGAGGTGGGCCTATACTAACAAAAACATTATCTAGAAAATATTTATGCTACGACCCCTTCATGATTAAAATTCATTACTTGACCAACAGAACTAAATAAAATCAGCCTACATTCCTGTTAGGGGCTAATAGCTTCAATAACCACCAACACCACCTACCTGCCATTTGGTACCGTATTACGGTACATAATTCACCTCAACC
Organism: Meconema thalassinum; assembly: GCA_946902985.2. Taxonomy (NCBI): domain Eukaryota; kingdom Metazoa; phylum Arthropoda; class Insecta; order Orthoptera; family Tettigoniidae; genus Meconema; species Meconema thalassinum. The sequence goes on along the minus strand of OX336388.2, from coordinate 1,756,118,458 downwards.
TGTCATAAAATGACCTATTACAACTCCAATTAAACCCAGTTGCTCAGTAACAAAAAGGCATATCGTGAGGGGCGAAAAACACATCCACACTTCTGCAGGAGCTTGTAAGTTGAATCGCATAGTAGCAGCCTACTTCCCAATAATATACCAGTACTTCCTGATATGAAGCCTCCGTGGCTTAGGCGGCAGCACGCCGGCCTCTCACCGCTGGGTCCGTGGTTCAAATCCCGGTCACTCCATGTGAGATCTGTGCTGGACAAAACGGAGGCAGACAGGTTTTTCCCCGGGTACTCCGGTTTTCCCTGTCAACATTTCATTCCAGCAACACTCTCCACTATCATTTCATTTGTCATCCATTTAATCATTGCCCCAGAGGAGTGCGTCAGGCCTCGGCAGCCGGCACAGTTCATATCCTCGCCGCTAGATGGGGGCTTCATTCATTCCATTCCTGACCCGGTCGGAGACTGGAAGCAGGCTGTGGATTTTCATTTTTCACTTCCTGATATCCATTAAAGAGGTTTGGTATAAACAAGGCAGTTAAGTATTAAGCCTTGATACTTTGAATAGCAATATAGTTTTATTATAACTCATAATAAATGTATAATACTGTAGCATTCCATAACTTCATTGAACTAGCCTAGTTTTACTGTCCAATGTTTGAAAAATTGTCCAGATAAGTAATGCACAAGAAAATGACTAAGTACACACGTACGTTATTATATTTCCACGTTTATTGATAACTTTATAGCAACACTGACTTTTTCACTAATACTTCATCCTGAAACGATTAAAACATTTTCTAACAATCTTAACATAACGGCATGATAGCCTGGTTCGCCACTATCCTCATCACCTCATTTCTTGACACCACTAACTTTTTCACCAGAACTTCCCTGACAATCACAAGACTTGCTACTCCATCACTTCAGAAATAAGCAGTATTCATTGGCTTGAATAATGTCACTGTACGGTACAGTACATACTGTATCTTCGTTGCAGGGTGTAGGCCTAGGCTACTGGTATATGATAGGCCTAATTGTTTTCCGAAAGTGCAAAAAATAAAATATTTAGGCAGGAATTTTCAGTCTGGGATAGGCCTAATTGTTACTTGAAAACACAATTCACTGCTTAAATAAATTAAGTGAAAAATCACCACTCAGAAAAGTTGTAGGAGAAAATGTATTGCTGTTAGTGAATCAGCTGTAAGGTTATGTAGGTTGTCGCTTATAATAGTACAAACCATATCTAATTACAACTACACTCCCCACATGAACCAAAAACCCCTTTATGTGACACATATGTCCAAATTATCTCTCTATATCTGATATACTGAATCCACTAAATGATGTTATAAATAAGTAGTTATAATTTGTAGTACCCGCCATGCAATTCTTGCCTCAGGAGCGAGGTCAACTTTATTCATACTATCTCGCAAAATTCTCGTACTTGATCCATAAAATTTCACTTCTATTTTGTAGCTCCAACACTGTAGATGATCTTCACGGGAGGAGTTTGCCTTATTTCACGTAAATAACACCTTTTTATCCACAAAATTCAAGACACTGTGCAGCGTTAATGCAAGTTCCTATGTATAAAAAACCTAGCAACCAGTTGTTTGGGTCCAATGTGGCTGCGCCCACGCGGTTGCTAGGCGTGTCACTTCGGCAGCGTATTGGAACGCAAGAAAGCTGATGGATTGGAATCCGGGCTAGTCATAAGGAACAACAACAACATCATTTGAATTCCCAAAGTACTCAGAATCTGTGTTGAAGACCATTTGGATACCCTGTTCAAACGCTGACTGTGAACAAGGTTTTTCAGCTTACACTAGTATGTTAAGTGATATGTGTCATCGTTTGTCACAAGAGAATTTGGATCCTTCCACTGAAGTATACTTTGAAGGATGAACTGTGAAATATGTCATTAGTGGACAGTATTTTAATATTTAATGCAGGTTATCCATGATATATAAAATATCCCGCCTAAAACTTACCATTTTTAAAGTACCGAAAAGTGTAATTGAAACCACCAAATTTTCCACTTTAAAATACTGCTTTCATTGCTTTGAAATCGCCGAAAAATTCTTATCCCTAGTTATGAATCTTCTTTTTGAGGCCTAAACTCAATGAATGACAACTGACTTGATTACAAAATAACTTACAAGATGCCTAACGCAGCAAAGATTTCAAATAAACTGTAACGAAGTTTGATTTGCAGTATGCAATTCCAAGTACATTTTTCTTATACCATCGCATCAAGTTCTTACAGTTTTTCAACTTTACCATTGGAGTCATGATAAATTTAAGCTAGGAACTTAGACCTAACTTACCCTGTCCAGAGACTATGTCGACATGCTCGCCCGAAGGTGTCTGGCTGCGTTGGTGTGTCCTGCGCCTACGTCGGCGCCGCCGAATCCTGGAGCCCTCCACGCTCGACACTGACTCTACAAGGAGCAGGACGAACACCGCTTGTGACCAGCAATAACAACACTCTAGTCTAAATAATTTAGTAAATCATTCCCAAATCAAAACTGTAATAAAAAGCTTAATATGAAACACTGCAAGTGGTATTAAAAAGTTAAACTGTTAAAACATACACCTTGAGAGACCAAAAAAGGAAAACAAATTCAAATTCCAAACTGCATTGGTTAGTAAGATGATAATACATGCAAATTTTTAGCTGATAGTGTTAACGTTCCATTACAGTTTTTAATACACCTAAATTGAATTTAGTTACTGATGGTCACAAATGGAGAGTTGTCCTCTTCCCTCCCCATGCACAGGTTTCACACAAGTGTGTAATAACACATGGCTTACCAAGCTACACAAACTACATTACAGCAAGCTAGTTATTGCATTAACAGAAATGAGAAAATATTTCTCGCTCTAGCATACAGTTGTACCAAAACCTACAATTCAAAGCTTGCGTCAGAGCTGCTTTTGGAGAAACTGAAATTAACATTTAAACAGTCATTACAGTCTAAATAAATAGGGGAATAACAAGAAACGTGCGTCGCAGATCTTAGCAAAAACTAAAATTCATTTTTAAAAATCCAGTTCAACATTGTATTCTAAAAACCTATCCGCAAATTTACTCTAAATATTATCTGCACAGCCATGCAAACTAGATCCGCATGGTGAAAAATTTTGCAGATATCCGTGGGTTTATCCGCATCCGTGCAGGGCTTTAGCTATAGTCAAGCTCATTGAACCCTTGAGTAATCATGTCTCCACTCATCATTTCAATTGAAGTGTCAACTAAGAGGTTTCCAGATCATTTGTCAAATGCCTCTTTACTGATGCTCGTTCTCTCAGTTCATATTAAGGTGGATTCCATTGTATTGAAACAGTTATCCAGGCTCAACTAAACCTGATTGTGATTTACAGTATCATCTCATTTATTCCTTCAATGTTCCTGTAATGTAATCATCTGCTCAGTTAGCTCAATGTAAAAGTTATTTTCAATAAGTCTAAAGCTTCCTTTTAACTTCCTATGAAAATATGCATTGATTTTGTACAACTGAAGCCTTACAATTTGAAACAATTTAAAACCTACATGTGTAAATCCTTGCAAACAATAAATACATTAAGACAGAAAATACAGTACTCAATTATTTTGAAGACGTTAGTTATTGTTGTTTTAAGGGGCGGAACTACGAGGTCATCTGCCCCTATTTTGAAGACGGTCCAGCCTTAAAGAAATCAGATAGTTTGGCTTGATTCACTTTTCTTGCATTAAGTGTATAAACATCCTTTTGCAAACTTAGTAATGAATACAAAACATTTTCACTACAACTTTTCGCACAGATGTAACGCCTACACGCATCAATTGCACGCGACACTTCACTTAGTTCAGGTGTTCCGAGATTCAAGTCGTTATCTTCATCTCTATCACTGTCACTATCGCTTGTGTAACCCAATGTGGTTACATAGCTTTAGGTTAGAAAGATCGCGCTTGTTAGAGGAGTGTTTTAAAGGAGTGTCATATAGTATCCTATTTTAAGATCTCCATGTATTTGCATATTCCTTTTACGATGCTGTTTTGTTTTTGTATATAGATTATTCTTGGATTTTATAAAATTCTCTTAGAGGTATGATGATTGTTATGTGTTTGGAAAAAGTAGTAAGGGGATGAGATATTAAAAGAATGAGGTTCTGGCTTTAAGTAAGAAAACTGAATTGGTTGAATGTTCGGGATCATTATTGAATTGTGCCTGCTGGATGATAGAAAGAAATAAAAGGATGGTTAAATTTTTTAAGAAATGTGTTCCTCATGGTAATCAAATACCATAATTCAGTATAACAAATTTCAAAGTTTCCGCCTAATCAACACTCATTTATTATTTTAGTTAGCGTCTTCTGGGTACATGTTTCGGAATTTGTTCCAATTCCTTCTTCAGCCCTTTATAATTCATATTAGGAACATCATTACATAGACCAAAAAGACCTCGTCATTGTAGAAACATATCACACTAATATTAAAATACTATAAAAACTAATTAAACACTTTAAAACATGACAAGCTTATGGACAATACAAACAAATAAAACAATAAAACATTCCTGCTGTTAATAGCCACTTAATTAATAATCACTATTATGCACTTCTTGTTAGGTGTGCGACGGTCAAATTGCGCAGTCGTTAATCACTTTTTGTGAACAAAAACAAAGAGCACATTATATTAGTGTCCATGACCCAAATAACTTGCTGTACTGGTGGGTAAATGTTGACATAAGTGGAAACTTTGGTTCGGCACTTTCTTGCAAGTGCGCTGACATGTGCTTTATAGATAACTAGCTGAAGTACCCGTGCTTCGCTACGCGTCATAAATAAATTAAAATGTGAAGGTGACAGTTAAAATAGGGGATAGGCGAGGTGCTGCGCAGAGGGAGATTAAGGATGAAACATTTTGTCCAACTACAACGCTCGGCGTTGACCGTGTTTTATAGCACAAATTTAGATTTTACTCGCTAACCGTTGGAGATACCTTTCGGATAGAAAATGTAATTTTAAACCTCGTATATGCCATCAAAAGTTTGCTATTTCTTAGCGTTCTCTTTTTATTTCAAATGGAAATATGAGTTTGAAACCAAAGGGTGTAGTGACGTCACTAAAATGGTCGCCATCTTTAAATAGTGCAAAGTATTGTAATCAAAAGTAACCTATATGTTAACCAGGTAAATCAGCTACTTCCATGTAAAATTCACGTATATCGGACCAGTGGTACTTGCGTGATTGAGTAATACACAGACACACACCATCTAATTTTTAGCCTTGCTTCGCTCGCGTCATTACTTACATTACTTACATGGGTAGGAGCGATCATCCTTTCAAAGTTAAGGGCCGACCACAGCGAACAAATTATGGTAAATATTCTTTTGTAAACCGTGCCATTGATAACTGGAACTCTCTACCTGCCGCAGTCTTAGAGCCTTTTCCCAAACATATAGGTGTGTTTAAGAAAAGACTGACTATTTGTGTAAATACTCCAGTTTAATTGTTGTATAATTGTTATTGAATTCATCATCATCATCTTGTACAGTTTCCAGCCCCAGGCTGGGTCTGTTTGGAACATAAGCCTCGCCACTTAGTCCTTTCTTCCCACCACCTCTCCGCTGTCACTCTGGTCCAGTCCTCGCCTCTCTTCTTGACACATTCCTCCACTCCTTTCAGCCATCTATCTCTTGGTCTTCCCCTTGGTCGTTTCTTCTGCATCTGCATCTCATGTATCCTCTTGGGAATCCTCTTCTCATCCATTCTCTTTAAGTGTCCATACCACCTCAGTCTTGACGTCTCAATCCTACCTTGCAAGGGCTCCTCTTTCACCATTTCCCTGACCTTTTCATTCCTCAACCTGTCTCTTCTTGTTACTCCGATCCTACTTCGCAGGAACTTCATTTCACCTGCCTGTATTCTGCTTTTTTTTTTTTTTTTTTTTTTTTTTTTTTTAAGCTGATTGATTTCCTCCGAGTTTCAAACTCCTCGCCTATGTCTTTTAAGAGATACACGCTCCGTTGGGAATCTTTCAACCCCCACTTCTCATTCCCTTAACCTCATAACATACACTACATGGAAAAACCATTAGACATGTGTCAGCTTATTTTTAATGATTAGTATATATGCCAAGTATCACATCCCCAAATGAAACCACTCGTCAGATATTGTTATTCAATGAAATGCACGTTTACCCCCTTACAGAACCTGAATATCCAAAACTCTTTCCTTAGTGGACGTTTTCGACATCCAATGAACATATCCCCAACATTTCATGTTTCTAATTTTAATAATTTTGGCTGGGCGATGATGAGTGAGTGAGTCAGTCAGGACATTTTTTCATTTATTTTTGATAATTTCACCCCTCCCCATGAACCCCTTAAATTGGATTTATGAAACAAACGGTCGAACGCCTATTTACTTATTTAAAGCTGTTTTCCCCCTGAGTTTGATGAGTGACTAAGTGAGTCAATCATTTAGGACACTTTCTTTCCTGTTTCCCCCCCCAGAATTTCTCCCCTCTCCAAGGGCTCCTGAAATTGGATTTATGAAAAAACGGTTGAACACCTTTTTACTTGTATTTTAAGCTGTTTTTTCCGCCGAATTTAAATTTTTGGCCTATGTCGTTTCAGAGATGCACGCTCCGTTAAGAATCACTCAACCCCCAATTTTCACCCCTTTCACCTCATAATATACATCACATCGACAAACCCTTAGACATATGTCTGATTATTTTTAATGTTTAGTTTCTATACCGAATATCACATCCCCAAAGAAACAAATCATGTGATATCGTTATTCAATGAAATGCACCTTTACCCCCTTAACACCTCTTTAAATCCCGAATAAACAAAAATCATTCCTTAGTTGACGTTTTCGACATACAACGAACATATTCCCAAAATTTCATGTTTCCAACATTAATAGTTTTCGCTGTGCGTGATGAGTGAGTGAGTCAGACAAGACATTTTCTTTCAATTATTTTTACCAGAATTTCACCCTTCCCCATGGGCCCCTTAAATTGAATTGATGAAAAAACTCTTGAACACCTATTAACTTATTTTTTAAGCTGTCTTTTTCCCCCGAGTTTGATGAGTGAGTGAGTCAGTCAGTTAGGACAATTTCTCTCCTTTTTCCCCCCAGAATTTCACCCCACCCCATTGGCCCCTTAAAAAAAAAAAAAACCACCGATTTACTTATTTATTTAGCTGATTTTCTTTCTCCGAGTTTCAAATTTCTCACCTATGTCGTTTAAGAGATAGGCCTTCACGCTCCGTTAGGAATCCTTCAACCCCCACTTTTCACCCCTTTCACCTCATAATATACACCACATCGAAAAACCATCAGACACGTGTCTTCTTACTTTTTAATGATGAGTTTATATGCCGCGAATCACATACCCCAATGAAACCATTCGAGAGATATTGTTATTCAATGAAATGCAGGTTTAACCCCCTTAAGACCCCTTTAGAACCTGAATATCGAAAATCCTCCCTTAGTAGACTGTTTTGACATACAATGAACATATCCCCAAACTGTCATGTTTCTAACTTCAATAATTTTGGCAGGGCGATGATGATGAGTGAGTGAGTGAGTGAGTGAGTGACAGGACATTTTCTTTCAATTTTCTTTTTTCAGAATTTCACCCCTCCCCATGAACCCCTTAAATTTGATTTATGAAAAAAAAACCTGTCGAACAGCTATTTACTTACTTTAAAGCAGTTTTCCCCCTGAGTTTGATGAGTGAGTCAGTCAGTCAATCAGTTAGGACACTTTCTTTCCTGTCCCCCCCACCAGAATTTCACCCTTCCTCATGGGCCCCTTAAATTGGATTTATAAAAAAACGGTCTAACACATATTTACTTATTTTTTATGCTATTTTTTTCCGCTGAGTTTCAAACTCCTCGCCTTTGTCGTTTAAGAGATACACGCTCATTTAGGAATATTTCAATCCCCACTTTTCACCCCTTTCACCTCATAATATACACCACATCGAAAAACCCTGAGACTCTTGTCTTCTTATTTTTAATGATGAGTTTATGTGCCGAGTATCACATCCCCCAATGAAACCAATCGGGAGATATTGCTAGTCAATGAAATGCAGGTCTACCCCCTTAACACCCCTTTAGAACCTGAATATACAAAAATCCTTTCTTAGTGGGCATTTGCGGTCCTTGGGGAAGCTGCATACCAAATTTCATTCCAATCCGTTCGGTGGTTTCTGAGATTTCGTGATAAATGAATGAGTGAGTGAGTGGTATTTGACAAATATATAGTAGAAGATAGTGTCAAGTCTTTGTTATGCTAAACTCTGTTGACAGTGCTGTGTGAGTAGGTGAGTAACTAACGGGATTTCAAGTAAAGATGCTCATTTTCTATACCAGTAGTGCAGAGCGCAACTGGCATCCAGACGGCCGTGTCTCGACTTGAGCTATGTTGCCATGGAAACTATCTGCCTTGCCATTCCTTCATGAGTATATTTTATGATTTGATTAGCCTGTGCTTGAGTCCAAAAGGGCCTAAATCAAAAGAATGAGAAAGACTATCGAAAATTCATGTAGCCAGCGGTTCCTTCCGGGTCCTAAACTATGTGTATGCAAAATTTGGTTGAGATTGGTGGAACGGTGTAGATTTGTATACGGAACAGACCCACATACCCACATACAGACTTTCACTTTTATATATAAGATAAAAAGGGGAAACTCATTCGATTATTTGACTTGGAATTTGCACATTAAATGGATGTGTTATCTTGTGCGGAGAGCTCCACGGACGTAGCAACGATTTAAAAGCAAAGCGCCAATGTCATGATATGGTGCTGGGTGATCGGCTCCTACACCGACGTGACTGCTGGTGCAATGCGATGTAGGTAGGTCAAGTGCCTGGCTGTTTGTAGTCCTATGTGTGCCAATGTCATGATATGGTGCTGGGTGATCGGCTCCTACACCGACGTGACTGCTGGTGCAATGCGATGTAGGTAGGTCAAGTGCCTGGCTGTTTGTAGTCCTATGTGTTGTAGGAGCCGATCACCCAGCACCATATCATGACATTGGCGCTTTGCTTTTAAATCGTTGCTACGTCCGTGGAGCTCTCAGCACAAGATAACACATCCATTTAATGTGCAAATTCCAAGTCAAATAATCGAATGAGTTTCCCCGTTTTATTATCTATAAAGCACATGTCAGCGCACTTTCAAGAAAGTGCCGAACCAAAGTTTCCACTTATGTCAACATTTACCCACCAGTACAGCAAGTTATTTGGGTCATGGACACTAATATAATGTGCTCTTTGTTTTTGTTCACAAAAAGTGATAAGGACTGCGCAATTTGACCGTCGCTCACCTAACAAGAAGTGCATAATAGTGATTATTAATTAAGTGGCTATTAACAGCAGGAATGTTTTATTGTTTTATTTGTTTGTATTGTCCATAAGCTTGTCATGTTTTAAAGTGTTTAATTAGTTTTTATAGTATTTTAATATTAGAGTGATATGTTTCTACATGGACGAGGTCTTCTTGGTCTATGTAATGATGTTCCTAATATGAATTATAAAGGGCTGAAGAAGGAATTGGAACAAATTCCGAAACATGTACCCAGAACGCTAACTAAAATAATAAATGAGTGTTGATTAGGTGGAAACTTTGAAATTTGTTATACTGAATTATAAAACGTCAACAAGGAACCTGCAATGGACTCTTCTTCGAATAATCAAATACCACTACACCCCGAATAGAGAAGACGTAAGGTTACACTTGGCATACATCAGCAATAATCACTTCATCCCATTGTTCCCCACATGCAGCCCGATTAACATCAAAATGAACAAAAGTATCAAAATGTGCACCCTCCTGTAGTGTTAGCTCATTGCCAGACATACTGTAATTTCGTCCCCATCATCATCAAAGGCGGCCTCTTCCAGGCAACTGAAATAAAGTCCATGGCTAGTAATATATTAATGGAGAGAGGTTCATTTCCTACATCACTCAGTGTTATTAAATGTTGAACCAGCATTTTTCTAATGAAATTTGAAATTTGCAATGATGTACAAATCAAGCGGTTGTAGAACACTGGGACAGTTAGGAGGGAAAAATTCTACTCGAACATTCTCCAGAAGGATTTGAGGTGGATGAGCTGCACCTCGATCCATAAGAAGAAGGATCTACTTCTGTTTCTTTTTCATTTGAATGTCCAGTTTATTACAACCACTATTCCATTAGAAGCATAGTCATCGAAGAATTTTTGCTGGATTCATGTTCCGTAGGTTTTGTTTTTGCACTTGTAAAACACCTCGAATTCTTCGATTTTCCTATCACAAGTGGAGGAAGTTTGTCAGATCCATCTGCATTGGTGGTGAGAAGACCTGTTACTCGAATTTTACTTTTCTTCCCTCCATGGTACGAGTAACCTTTTTCAGCTAATCTTTCATTAGGAGGATGCTGTAGAATAAGCCGGTCTCATCACAATAGTAGATGATTGGACGCAGGTAATCACTTATGATACCCAGCAGACTTCTTCTTTCCAGTGTTACACCGGACGTCGTCCACAGCTTTTGAGTCACCGCAAAATGTTCTCCCTGTGATTCCATGACTATCTTTAAATCCTTGCAATCATCCTGATAAAGCCTCGAAATGAGCAGAGATACTCATCATTTTAGCTAAACTTATCGCCTTTGCCTTCAGCATGTCGCCACTAATTGGTAGAGATGCAGCCCGCTTTTCCTGGAACCATGTGAAAAGTGCTTTCTTCAAATCTACGCGCCTCTATTCTTGCCGACGGCTGCATTTTGCTGATTTTGAACCGTTTTAAAAACACATCCAAACAAGTGTTTCTCTTACTTATGACTGTACATAGCATGGTATAAGCCAGGGTGGTCCAACCTTTAGTTACCCGAGGGCCAATCAAACTTTAGTATAGGAATGTGAGGGCCAGAGACATTCCAGAAAGAAAACGTATTACATATTTTATTCAAAGACATTTATTAAAATTTATATTAAAAGAAGTTTAAAATTACTAGTTTAATATACCACTTTATTTTACAGTCGAGAAATCAATGTGACGATTGGCACTGTTTTCCTGATACAAGTGTATCAATGTCCACTCTAAGTTCAGTAAGGCAATGTCTCAGGCTCGATTCCGGTGAAGCACTTTCAATTCGATTTCTGTTTTTTATTTAATTTGTTTGAGAGCACCCATACGTACTGCCAAACAGCGATAACACTTCCAGAGAGAATTTAAGCAGTTTAGGAAAACGTTCTTTAGAAATCAGTTTCCAGAAATTTTCAGGGACATCACACTTTTTAGTCTGGTAGAATGGGTCTGCCTGCAGATCACAAATTTCCATTTGAAGGTTGCAGGGCACCTCGCTCACTTCAATATCCAAGGGGTTATTGTTGATGATGATAATGATGATAATTGTTGTTTTAAGGGGCCTAACATCTAGGTTATCGGCCCCTAATGATCTGGGTGATAGCGAAAATGAGAATGAAATGGAAACCAGAACGAAAATTATGTGAGACGGAAAATACGTACAAAGAGAAACTCAGATGGAAACAACTCACAATATGGTCTTACAAAAGGGAATTTAGAACGAAAAGATTCACAAAAAGAATAGATTGAAAAAGATCCACAAAACGTAGGCTAGATTCAAAATACGTACAAAATGCAATGTAGCGTCGAAATACAGTACTTACAAAATGCAAATGAGATCGAAAATACGTACAAAATGCAATTGAGGTTCAAAATACTTACAAAATGCAATTGAAATTGAAAATACACAATGCAATTCAGATTGAAAGAGGCCCTATCCCAGTTCCAATCCAATTTATTCACAAAGTGCAATTGAAATTCAAAATACTTACAAAATGCAATTGAAATTGCTTACAAAATGTACGGTAGATTCAAACGACTCATGTGGATTGACAATACTTACAAAATGCAATTTAGATTGAAAATACTTGACAAAATGTAATTTAGATTCAAAATACCCACAAAATGCAATTGAGAATCAAAATATGTGCAAAATGCCCACCAAACAAAATGAAATTCAAATTCAAAATTCGTGCGAAATGCGGTTTTGGTTGAAAAATACTTACAAAATGCAATTGAAATTCAAAATACTCACTAAAAGGCCCGTCTACCTGCATTGAAAGACTTACTAAAAAGCAATTTAGATTGTCAATCTTCACAAAATGCAATTGAGGTTGAAAACAATCGCGAGATGTAATTTAGATCGAAAAAACATACAATAAGCAACGTGGATTAAAAATGCCTTAAAAATCGCCAGAAGAGAATTTAGATACAAGGTGAACCAAGTAACAAAAACAGTGCGGGAATCTTAAAGAGAAAAGTAAATATAATGAAAAGAGGAGAGGAGTGGAGAGGGGAGAGAGGAGAAGGTCCGCCCCAAAGGGAAGGGACAAAAGGGGAAAACGGACCTAGCTCAGGAATACCTCGGGGTCGCCAACTCCCGAACTCACCAGCCGTGATCCCCTGAGGGTGTAGCATTATCGACGGTGCACCAGAAGTGGTGGGGCTACATGCACCCTGCCTCCTTAAGGGCCTTGAGCACAAGGCAGGAGGTAAAAGGAGAAGAAAAAGAAGGCTGACCCCTCACAGGAGGGTATCAGGAAAGATGAGGCAAGGGACAATTAAGGCGGGAAAGTGAAAGACTCCCTAGGCCTCGGATAACCTAATACCGTCGGGGTTGGAAGAGAACAAGAGGTGACCAAGGGAGGTCGACAGGAAAGAAGACGGAGAGGAGCCCGGCCATGAGGTTGTTGAGCAGTGCAAGTGATAATTAAAGTAGGCACGCCACAGATTATAATTGTCGAAGAGAGAAGGGCAGTAAGAAGGACAAGGGCCAACAAAAATGAACAGGCGGGTCGCATGCGGCCCGAGGGCCGTGGGTTGGACCACACTGGAAGCAATCCCTAAGTCTGAAGCAATTTCATTTTTTTTGTTTTGTGTGGATTAGCGTGCACTTCTTGTGTGAATTTTACTTTTTCATGTAGTGTAGAACTTTTCCCTTTTGTGCTCTCCATGGCTAACCAAAAGCAACGGAATGACAAAACTACTGTTCAACAGTAAACACCAGATACTGGCACCATGGATATTTTACTTCTCTATTGTTCCAATGAAAGAAATTCTCATATTCAAACAAAACACAGAGTTTCTCAGAGTGATATTGTTGACCCTTACTTACCGGCGGCGTAACAAAGGCCAACCGAGCGAGTCCTCTTCGCTCTCTATCTCATTCCTCCTCTAGCTACGTCATTTTTGACCTTCACAATGCCGCCAGAGATTAAGATAAAAGCAGAGTCGGCAGTTTCGGCGTGGAAACAAAAGAAAATGAATTTGTTTGAATATGAGAATTTCTTTCATGGGAACAATCGAGAGAATGTCCCACATGAGACAGAAACTCTTGTGTTCTGTTTCAGTACTGAAACCCAACAGTTCCTACGTCCACGCTGACCAAGAAGAAACTAAAGTATGTAAATACTGTACTGTAGTTTTTATTTTTAAACTGCACGTGCTCATTACAATTACGCAAAACTCAGTTGTATTTAAATTTCACCCCACTTCATACGCATAACAGCAAATTAAGTATAAATAAGATTTAATTAACACGATTTTAAATTACATTTTGCCGGGACCTAAAAAAAATATGAATTACGCAGAACAGAGTTACGTGTAAAGCAGGTTCAACTGTTAATGCTAAGAAGAGCAAGAAAATTAAAAAAAAATTAAATACTGTTCTGAGGGATAGGTTTACGATTGTTAAGTCACCACAAGCATATTCACAGTAAGGAGTACAGGTTTAGGAAGATCTATACGGGGAAATGAGTTAAAGCCGACAGCAGCATGTTACATCATGTTATTATGTCAAATCTTTGCATCAAAACTCTACATTGAACAGAGGTCTACGTCGTAGTGTGGTCTTGCCACAAAATATTTACAAAATTCAGTCCGGAAGAAACATTCAGACGAAAGGACTAGGAAATGATTAGTGTTCTTGAAACAGGGAGCCCATCACTTCCGAGCGAGGCGCCCATCTTGGCTGTACAGCTTTCACCGGAGCGGCTAACTGGTGAACCGTGACTTAATTTAGGGTGACCAGATTCTGATAATGAAAAAAAAAAAAAAAAAAAGGGACACTCAGGCATGTCGTGTCAGTTATGGTCTGTCGAGAAAGCGGATCCTATAATTGGGCATTTGTGCAATATTTATGATATTTAATTTCAAAAGAAATATTTTATTCACTAAAACATGATATAGTATATTGCATTTCTTAAATCATGTCTATATAGTCACTCTCAAATATATTCAAAAAATTATACAACCTAATAGATACATTTAAAAAAATATCACTTATAGGCTATATTGAATCCTTGGCCAAGAAAACTGATTCACATCCAATATCTGGGTCAGTCTTTTCTTTTTATATACGTTAAAGAGTTATGAATTACCTTCAAAAGGTTTGGGTGTTCTAACAAAAATTTATAGAAACTTGAGCAAGATACCGTATATACTCGAATACCACCCGCACATTTTTAAACAAAATCGGACGTGAAAAATTGGGGTGCGGGTCTTATTTGAGTCATCCTGATTTCAAAGAATTAAATTGCCCGCCACGCGCGATATCGGGTGTTGCGAGTATCCGCTAGATGGTGCTAGCCTTCTTCCGGCTATCATTTTGTTTTACCGTAAGCAGGCGGCGTCATAGTCTCGCGCACGTTTTCAGAGTGTAAACATGAGTTGTACGAAGCGTTTGCGGTCGTTTAATGTGAGTAAGAAGCTGAAAGTTGTGAGGGAAGCTGAAGTTATTGGAAATCGTGCCCGGTAGGAAATGTGATATTGACGAGTCATGGATTCGTGATTGAGCGGGATGACGTCTATGCTACAACCACTGGATGTCTGCGTGAACCGCCCGTTCAAAGCAGCCTTGAAACAGCTGTATACGGAGCAGATGGCGGCCGATAAGCACACACCGACTCCAACTGGTCGTATTCAGCGCCCGGAAGTTCAGCTGCTATGTTCTTGCATTTTGACGGCATGGAATCGTATCTCGGGAGATCTCATACGGAAGAGCTTCAAGAAATGTAGTATTTCGAATGCTATGAATGTCAGTGATGACGACATTTAGTGGGATGGTGATAAAAGTTCCGAAGTTGGTACTTCTGATGACGATAAATGAAGTGTTTGTGTACTTTTATTTGTATTTTTAATCGTTTGATGTGTGTTACTTTAGGACGACTTCAAAACTGTTGGAAACTATTTTGGATAAATGCTATTCTGTTTATTTAGTTACGATTGTACATAATTTTGAGTAATTTTTATTTTTATTTTTTAATTTTGTTCTTCAAAATCAGGGTGCGGGTCTTATTCGGGGGCGGGTCGTATTCGAGTAAATACGGTACATCACGAAAATGTGTCTTGGTCAAGATCATTGCCTTAACAGTTTCAACATTGAGCCTGTTCTTTTCATCTGACCACATACAATTGATAATTGCAAACACTCTAAGGGTGCATTAGTTCCTGGAATCGTCAAAGCAAAGGTCACAAGACACGCAATAAATTTGTATTCAATGTTTTCCCTGTCCATAACACTAAATATCTCAACCCACTTATCTTCAGTTGCTGTACCATTTATATTCCAGGTTTCACTTTTTGCTTCAAAAATGTTTTGGACATGTCTTAGTTCATCAAACAGTTCATCTTCATCAATTACTTTTTCTGAATGACTGTCAATTTCGGCGATCCACTGCACACACTGCTAAACCTCATTCCTCAATGGAGGACTATTCAGCTGAACCCACTGAAGTTCTTTCAGTTTATCGAAGGGTAGTGTCCAGTTCTCCATGTATTGAAGGAAAGGGACATAAAAACTGTTCGCAGACTCCGTAAATTTATGATCATCGATCAAACCACCATCTTCTAATTGCTTTAGTAAAGAGATCATTATGGATGTTCGAAAATTCTGGTCCTTCCTGCACACAAGCTTATCTTTCAAGGCATGTAATTCATTAGCAACTTCACTGCCACATATATTGTCTTTCTCAATTTTTTTATTGTGTTTGCACACACCTTGAGTTGTGAATTAATAAAATGAAGCCAAAGTAAGGATTGTGGATTACTGAAAAAGTCTTTTAGCACTCTAGGACACTTTTCTTTTGAAAGAAACTTGAGACTATTAAACATATCAATAAGTCTGTTAACAGCTGGTTGTAAAGAAAGCCATCTTGTTTTTACACTTCCCAATATCTGCTTGTGCAAAACATCCACAAACTCACAGAAGCTCTTCAATTCAGCCACTCGAACAGCATAAATGAGAAAATACTGGAACACTTTATTAACAATTGTGTCAACATCAATAGGTAAAATGTCTGCACTTGTCTGCATAGTGTTGTGTACAATGTGGGCAGCAAAACCTATTCCAAATATGTTTTCATTTATCCCCTGTCTTAACTAAAAAAAAACCATTGTTGGTGCATTTTCTTCCAACCCTACCCAAGTTGGTGTTGCAGTTATCACCACAGAAAGCAGTCAGTTAACTTTTATTGTTCCAAGATGTGAAGAATGTGGTTTGTTAACATCTTTGCTGTTTCCCCGGAAAGTGCTTGAAACTCAAGAAATTTGATTTGAACGCCTTTTTTTGGTACAAAATACCTTACAAGTACTGGAACTAATTTCAAGTTGTTGTGGTTTGAAGTATCAACCATAACTGATACATATCTGGCATTTTGCAAGTCACTGGTGATTTCGCTTAACGCAAAAGGAGCTAAGACATTAACTACGATGGCCTCACACTTGGTTCTCCCACATGTAAACTTCCTTTCAAATAAAGTACGTACAAGAGTTGATGTGCAATCCATCGATCTGAAGGAGTGGTTATGTTTAACCATATGAAAAGTAAACACACCTTCTAAAGCAGTGAGACGTTTCCCTTCTTCATCCTCTTTCCCTTGTGTTGTCATGAAGGAGGTTAATTTATGGCTTGAACTCTTAGCAGCCTCTGCCACTTTATGCTTCTTCTTTTGTATATGTTGGAAAATGTCCGATCGACCACCATGTTTGATAGAAAACGCACCTTTACATAAAGTACACACTACTTTGTCTTGATCTTCCTTAAGAAAAGGAAATTCTTCCTTTAATACATCCGTGAAATTACACTTTCGTTTCGGCATTCTCAACTATTGATAAAATATTGCGGAACAACTCGTCACGATTAGTAACTATAGAGTACTGAAAGACGCGTGCTTGTAAACATTTATAACACTTTAAACGTGAAGTTTTATGTATCAAGCACCATTACTTACAATAAAACAAAGTTTCCCTCGCACGCAATGATGGTGTTTTGTTACAAATTTGTTATTCCGCATGCATCGGCATGTATGCCAACCACAGCCTACAAAATTAACACTATGAAAGAGAATTAGTTGCGAAATTACCCTAGGAAAGAGAATTTTAGTGTTGGTTGATTGGCGATACTTTCTACGAAGTATCTCTCAGATAATATTTGAATCTTGGGATATAGAAAAACAAATGAATTAAGTAAAGCATGTATGCAAAACTGCGCACACATTAAAATATCTCAAGAAAATGGGATTTAACGGGACGAATGTTAAGAAAACGGGACATTTTGCATCCAGTCAAAGATTTGTCGGGACAACGGGACCAACTACTGAAAGAAGGGACAATCCCGTTAAAAACGGGACGTCTGGTCACCCTATCTTAATTCCCTGTACAAATACAAACCGATATAAAATAAGTGAATTAACTTATGTATTTCACAATCATACAGCATACCTTTTTGATGTATAAGGATTACAACGCGACCAAGAACTACATTTTCAAACCACCCCGAGCCGAGAAAAAGTTACCTTACAAAAATGATAACTTTGTTTCTTGGACACACAAAATTTTAAAATGAATAAACCAGTAACACAACATTCCAATGTATATTGTGTTAAAATTTGGATTCGATCTGATGACGAGTTTGTGAGATAATAATTCTTAAATGTGACGCATGGTTGAAACACGCTTAAAAACGGGCACTTTTTGTGTTCCAACTGCGATAAAATATACTAATATATAAATATAATAATTATAAAATATAAATTAAAAATTCCAAACCTACATGAACTAACGTAAAATAGAACGACGAAAATGATGTTACTGGATTTTATGTAGGTTACTTCACAAACAACCTTCAAACTCGAGTACAGATAATATTTTGGTCGACAGTAGAATTAAGGATATTTTTAACTCTGAGAAAAATAGGCATGATTTCTACCTATTGGCCCAAAAATAAGCCGCACTTTTTTATTAAAATTATTTGGGTAAAAATCTGGGTTCGGCTTATATTCACTAACTACACTTTTATATGTCAAGTACTGTTTAAAAATTAATGCTCATTAGAAAGAACACAGCAACAAAGAAACAATACAGTCTGTAAGAGAAACTAGCGGCATTTAATGACAACAATGCAAACTTTTGTTTTGATGATGACATTGTTATTCGGTAACACGGTATTGTTTCATAAGCTTGAATAACCTTCGGGCGGGCGCGCACGCGGCAAATTGGCCGGGTTTTAAAAAAGACGCGCTACTTTGCTATACTCCCGTGAGGGACAACCACGCCCCTATGTATTCTCTAACTACTATGTAAGACGTCAGATGGCAGACCAACCCCACCTCAGACTTGTAAGGGGATTGCGCAATTCATTACGGAAGTTGCCTATGTCACGGTAGGGGCTTCGACCGGCCACATTGCCGCCGCGCGCCTAACAGTGCTAAACGTTTACCGTCCACCACACACAATGTAAGTATTTATTTCTTTACTTCTTACTTGGTTTATAATATTATATGATGAATTGCTCAAATATCATATATTTCAGTGCGATATATTTTTCAAATATTTATGCTTTACACCTCTATTTCACTGTCCTTCCTCTCACTCGTTCCCTCGGTTTTACTCTCTAGGATTTTATGAATACCTACGATTTACTCAATCTTTACTTTTGGGTTTCAGGGAACCTTACCTCAGACCTGAGGATATTTCTACAATTCTTCAAGAGTTGGAGGAAGACGAACGAATGGGCCAGCTAGAAGATCTGACGGAAGACGATGAGAATGATCCAGATATCGAGACTGAAGAAATACATGTGGACGACCACGACAGTGAGTCTGAAGTGGAAATTGAAAATGAAGGTGAAGAAGACGCTGAAAATAGCGAGAGCCTTCGATTTTTTATTGGTAAAGATGGAGAAACATTGTGGGCGAATCAACCTGTCGCAAATCTTGTAAAAACAAGGTGAGAAACATTATCAAAACTTTTCCAGGCCCTAAGGTAACTGCCCGTCATTGTATGACTGAAATCGAATGTTTTTCACTAATAATGTCCCCTGATATTATTGATAGTATTGTTAAGAACACCAATATATACATTCAGAAAAAGGAAACTGGAAATCGAGAGAGGGATTTTAGGTTGACTGATATAAAAGAAATTCGTGCTTTTTGGGGGGCATTATTATTTATGGCGGTTAAAAGGGAGAATCGTACGAATCTAGCTGAACCATTTGCGACAAACGGGATTTGGTACACAATTTTGCGGGCTAATTTCAGCGAAAGGCAATTCCGATTTTTATTGAGATGTATACTATTCGATGGTTTGAATACACGAACGGAGCGGATGAACAGTGACAGACTAGCTCCCATTCGAGACATTCTGAATAAATTTGTCCACAATTCCCAACAGTCATATTCTCCTGGTGAATTCCTGACCGTCGATGAAATGCTAGTTGTTTTCCGGGGCCGTTGCCGATTTGTGCAGTACATGACAAAAAAAAAACAGCCAAATACGGCATCAAAATGTATGCCTTATGTGATGCTCGAACATTCTATACGAACAGTATTGAAATTTATTGTGGAAAGTAAGGAACAGGCCCTTATGCTACCACCAACAAGCCTCATGATATTGTTGTCAGACTGACAGATCCCATCAAGAAAACAAATTGTAATGTCACTACAGATAATTACTTTAGCAGCTATCCTCTAGCCGAGGATTTGCTGAAGAACGGATTGACCTTTTTGGGCACCCTGAAAAGTAACAAAAAGGAGATTCCCCCAGAGTTTGTGGAGCGCAATTCTACATCAGTACCCGGAAGTCACAAGTTTGGTGCTCAACCTGATATGACTTTGATCTCTATGGTGACAAAGAGAAAGAAAGCAGTGCTTGTCTGTTCTACGATGCACGACGACAATTAAACTGATGAAGAGACAGGCAAACCACACCAAATTATGGACTATAATGGCACCCAAGGAGGGGTGGACACAGTGAACTTCATGTGTTCAAGGTGCTCCACTTCCAGAACAACTCGAAGGTGGCCAATGGCAGTATTTTACTGACTTCTTGATGTGGCTGGGATTAATTCCTTCAAGATCTTCAAGGCCAATACTCGGAACAGTGATTTGAGGAGAAGAACTTATGTATCCAACTTAAGTTTTGCCCTCATGGAAGGAAATCTATAATACCGGGCCACAATAACTACTCTTCCACGAGAACTACGTTGTTTCCTAGAAAAGTATAAGGAAGAACCTGATCAGGTTGAAGTAACACCTTCCACAAAAAGACAAATTTGTTTTTATTGTGGTAGATCTAAGAACAATCGGACTCAGATATCCTGCAAGAAATGTGCGAAATATGTATGTAAAAAACATTCGGTCCAAGAAATCACATGCAAATGATGTGCACTGCCTGAAGTAGAGGATGAAGATGAAAACTTCTAATTTCAAATGGAAGTGTGATAACATTGTAGCCTTGATGTGATAAAATCTGAACACAAGTGATAGGCCTATATTTGGAATATTATTCTTTTACAGTACTATTTTCATTGAGGTGTTTGTTGCGTTGTTCGTTTTCAGTTTGCAGATGTGATAAAAGTTGTTGAAAAAAAATATTTGCTCACTTAATGTGTCTTTAGTGTAACAATTGAAATCCCAATGAATTTCATGTCAAAAAACACTTCTGGCTTTGAGAACTGAACGTGATTGAGAGCGGCCAAAATGCCGGAGCGCGCCAACTGGTGTGAGTGCAAAAGGCGCGCCCGCC
Source organism: Meconema thalassinum (assembly GCA_946902985.2). NCBI lineage: Eukaryota > Metazoa > Arthropoda > Insecta > Orthoptera > Tettigoniidae > Meconema > Meconema thalassinum. Next base: position 1,756,097,358 of record OX336388.2, on the reverse strand, counting down.
CGAAGGATAAACTACAGTAGCTAAGTCTCAGTAAGATTTGTAAGAAAGCCTGTTTATTATTATTATTAATCTTGATTGGTCACATTGGACCACTTGAGTCGTTCCACAATCACTTTTTCTTTGAAGGTAGTACTGCTTGGTTCTTGCGCTCTTTCCAGTACTTTTTCATTCTTTCAGATCGGGATTTTCTCAACTCATCTATGTGTCATTTCTGCAGAAAATTTGTGAGTTTTAAGAATGGTGTTAATTTTATTTTTCTCCTCGGCATCTGTTATCTCGAGTCCAACTGCTTTGAGATCTTGTTGGATTTCTTGGATCCATTTTCCTCCAGTTTTCTTTCCTAGATTTCTCATCACCAGTTGGCGTACAATTCTGTTTTCTGGAAGCCATAAGATGTGAAAAAAATATGAAATTCTTTTCTTCTTCATTGTGCTGGTGATTGGATCAATCTCACGGTGGACAGTTTCATTTGGGAGAATCCTCCAGACTCCCTCAACCTGATACTTTTTATTTATGCACGTTCTAATGATTCTTCTTTCCGTTTTGAGGAGCTGATCAGTTCTTTAATGTTGGATCTTATTAGCTATTGATAGGCATTTTTTATTATATGTTGACCAGGTTAGAGATTGTGCCTTTTTCATTTTATTTGTTCTATTTATCCAAGTTACTTTTTCGTTTAAGTTATGTGTTATAATTTCTCCAAGATACTGAAATTGAGGAACTAGGTTAATTTCATGATCATTTATACACTTCATTTATATCTAAGGGTTTCATAGGCATGATCTCAGTTTTTTCAAAGGATATCTGTAATCCTATCCCTTGAGCAATTTCTTGGAGACTAGTGATCTGAGTACAAACCTCTTCCTTGTCTAGTGCTAAAAGAGCCAAGTCATCTGCAAATCCTAAGCAGATTATTTTTATTGATGGTTTTGTTCCAATTTTGATCTTAGGAGGGTTTTCCTTTTGCCAAACCTTCATGATATAATCAAGAGCCACATTGAAAAGCAGAGGGGATAATCCATCACCAGTTTTTACTGTGAAAGCTGTTGATATTTCTCCCCTAAATTTAACTTTCGAATTTGTGTTTGTTAATGTTAATTGAATGATTTTTATCAATTTAGGATGGAGACCGAATGATCTGAGGATTTTAAGCAGTGTCAGTCTAAGAATACTATCATCAGCTTTCTTGAAATCTATAAAAGAGATAAAGAGTTGCTTATTTCTGTTTTTGTAATATTCCATTATTAATTTCAGGCTAAGGATTTGGTCTGGACAACTTCTGTAAGGGCAAAATCCTCCTTGATATTCTCGAAGTTGTGGTTCCAGAATGTTTTTGATACTGTTGTAAATTATGTGAGAGAAAATTTTATATGTGCAGTCCAGAAGGGTAATTCCTCTGTAGTTATCTGGGTTCGTTTTGTCTCCTTTCTTAAATAATGGATGGATTATTCCTATGGTCCAGTGCGCAGGAATTTGTTCAGTAATCCACATTTTAACTAGATGTTGATGAAGATTTATAATCGCAGGTTTACCAGCATTTTTCCAGATTTCAGCAAAGACTAAGTCTTCGCCACAAGTTTTGTAATTTTTTTGTTCTTTAATTGCAAGTTCTACTTCATTAATGTTTGGAGGATTTATTAAATCAGGTGAAGTTAAAATAGGTGTATCAGTGTTTACTTGCAGGGTTTCCAGTGGATCATCACAATTTAACAGTTTCTCGAATGCTTCTGCAAGGATCTCTGTATTTTCTTGGTTAGAATGTGCTAACTTTCCTGTTTTATTTTTCAACATTAATGTTGGAGCTTCAATTTTTTTTTAGATATTTACCAAATGTTTTGTAATAATCTCGAGATTGCTTTTTCTTGAAATCTTCTTCTATCTTTTCCAGTGTATTTTTAAGATGATTACGTTTCGTTTGTCTGATGATTTTATGGGTTAATTTTCTTTGTATAGTTAGTTCTAAATTTGATTCATCTGACTTTAGAGCTTGATGTTTTATCCATGCTTGGTGTCTTTTCTCTATTGCTTGATCACAATCTACATTCCACCATTCATCTTTTTTCCTTGGATTTATTGGTGCTAACTCCTCTGCTATTGATTTTAATTTAGTGATTAATTCGTCCAATGTTTTAGTGTTGAGAGATTCTTCTGTTATTTCACAGTACTCTATGTTTTTTATTAAGGTAGATGGATCAAATTTCCTCCTATTGTTATTATTGGGTTTCTTCTTGGCCATTGGAGTTAATTTTATTTTTATCTTGATCACATAGTGGTCTGATCCTGAGTCAACTCTCCTTAGAACCTTGACATTGTGAATTTCGCGATGGTGAAATTTATCCATGCAGATATGATCCAACTGTCATTCACCCCTTCACCTGTTTAATGCATAAATGAGCGATTATTTACCAGTAGAGCGACAAGCTTTATCAAGCGTGCTCATGATGCAGCCTTCAAACTGCCAGTTGTGCGTTATACGAAAAGCACAACCAACAGAGAGCCTGAAAGAAAATATTGATGTCGGAAAAAAATGTTTACATGTTGGTAAGTAAAGAAAATAAATGTATCTTCCCTTAATCCGGATTCAGCTTATTTTTGGGCAAACTCTCTTCCTTTTTTCTAATCGAATATTTAAGGTTGCGGCTTAAATGCGGGCGACTTATTTTCGGGCCAATACAGTTCAAAATTATCCCAGCAAGAATATCCGAAACTGCACAGGTTTTGCAGTTCTCTCTGCATTAAAACTTGTGGTCTGATGTCCGACGATAACCTGCGGAACAGCCTGCGGTTGATTGTTTCACAAACCATCGCACCAAACATTGAGCATATTGTAAATATCAAAGCAAATTGATTACAAGAAAAATAAAAATGTGACCGAAATTGCCATGTCTTAATGACTCCCATACCTTATCAATATTTATGACTATTTAATGGCTAGCAAGGAATCTGAAGTCAACAATTCCATAAACTATTTAGACATCACAATGTACAGGAACAACAATCAGCTCAATTATCGAATAGAATGGAAGCCGGCCTAGACAGGCACGATCATCAAAAAAGATTCCCATCACACAGCCACCATGAAAATCATAGAAAATAACTTACGAAATTTCAGAACATTCTCAGTAGTTGAAATAAAAGAATTCATAGAAATACTACAGTTTGTTTTAAGCAACAATCATTTCAAATTTAATAACAAGATATATTCACAAGAAAAATGGTTAGCAATGGGATCGCCTATGTCAGGTATATTGGCAAACATATTATGGACGAAATGGAACACAGCAAAATTATAAACAACATTCGAGGTCTAGTATTCTGGAGCAGGTATGTTGATGACGTGTTCATCATTATTGATGAATCGACAGTGAAACTAGATCATATACTTAAAGAAGTTAATGATCTGGATAATAACATCAAATTCACGGTAGAATCTGAAGTCAACAATTCCATCAACTATTTAGACATCACAATATACAGGAACAACAATCAGCTCAATTATCGAATATACCAGACAGACACTATCATCAGAAAAGATTCCCATCACCTGGAAGCTCACAAAAGAGCAGTCCTCGTAGGTTTTGTCAATAGGGCTCTTAGATATTAACTATTAATTATAAAACCGAAATGTCCATAATTTATCAAATCGCGCGGGCCAATGGATTTAATAGAAAGTAGGTAGGTAGACATCATCATCCACAGGATCAAAAACAAACCAGTAATTAATCTTCAGCTAGATAACAGAAATAAAAAGCCATTTGCCTTATTCACATTTACCAATAGATTAAAGTACATCATTAACGTCTTTAAGAAATATGAAGTGTAACGATTGCAAAGCAGACTATATTGGTCAAACAGGAAGGATTTTGCCACGAGATATGGGGAACATTCAAATGCAGTAAAACACAAAACAATTTCAGCAGTAGCAAACCACATGCAAGAAACAAGACCAACTTTTACGGATATCGACAAAGGTCTGCATATCCTTCATTTCGAGAATAAAGGCACAACGATGAACGTTTTAGAGCAAATGGAGATTAAAAACAGCACAGAGGTTAAATCCAACAGAAAACCTCAATATCTACTTTGAAATTAATATTCTATATGACATGTTATCAGATTCATCATCATCATCATCATCTTGCACAGTTTCCAGCCACTGGCCGGGTCAGTTTGGAACACAAGCCTCTGCAACGTCTTCTGTCTTCCCACCATCTATCAGCCTCCACCCTTCTCCTCTCTTCTTCCCGCTTTCTTCCACCCCCTTCAGCCACCTATCTCTCGGTCTCTTTCCTTCCCACTTCGTCTCGTGTATCCTCCTGGGTATCCTCTTCTCCTCCATTCGTTTTACATGTCCATACCATCTAAGTCTAGATTTCTCTATACCATCCTGTAATGGTTCCTCCTTCATTAATTCTCTGGTCCTCTCATTTCTTATTCTGTCCTTCTTTGTAGCTCCAATACTGCTTCTCGAGAACCTCATCTCACTGGCCTGTATTTTGCTTTTCTCCCTTCCTTTCATAACCCAGGTCTCCGAGGCATACGTCAGGATAGGGACATAGTACGTCCGTTATATGATCTTTTTGCTGTTCTGAGGGACATCCTTGCTCCATAACATGCTTCTCACACTCCTCCGGAATGCTTCTGCCCGTCTCCCCCGCTCATTTATTTCTCTATTGTTTCTTCCATTATCTTGTATCAGGCTTCCCCGAAACTTGAAACTCTCCACTATCTTCAGCTGTTCCCCACCAATTGTTATTCCCGTTGTTGTTCTTTCCTACTTCCTTGTTGTGATCACCATCTCACTCTTATTTATGCTAAATTTCATCCCATATTCTTGTATTATTCCTTCCCACAAGTCCAACTGTTCCTGTACCTCCTCCTCTTTGTTTTCCCAAATCATCAAATCATCTGCAAACACCATTGCTTTCAACTTTCCTTCCCCAATTACTTGTGCCACTCGGGTCATTATGTCATCCATCACCACAATGAAAAGTAACGGTGACAGTGCACTTCCTTGTTTCAGGCCGTTTCTCTGTTCCAGCCAGTCCGATCTCTCTCCTCCCACTTTCACACAGCTCATGCTTCCCTTGAACATCTCCTTTATCCTCCTTATAGTCCATTTTTCTACTCCTCTATCCTCCACGGACTTCCATACTTTGTTTCTGCATACACTGTCATATGCTTTTTCAATGTCCAGGAAGGCCATCAGTAGATCTGTTCCATACTCATAGTGCTGTTCTTATAACTGCCTTACAGCAAAAATCAAATCCACTGATCCACTGTGGACCTTCCTGCTCTGAAGCCATGTTGTTCTTCCCTCATCCCTCCTTCTATCCTTGTCCTAATTCTCCTTTCCAAAACTTTCTTAAACATCTTTGCACAATGACTCATCAGTGTTATTCTCCGATAGTTTCTGCATTCTGTTCTACTACCTTTCTTGAAGATAGGGACATTATTCCCTTTCTCCAGTCCTCTGGGGTCTTCCATTCCTTTCATGCTGTCTTAATCACTCGGTACAATCACTGAATCCCCACCTCTCCTGCTGCTCTCACCATCTCCACACTCAACTCATCCACACCCGGTGCCTTCCCTCCTTTCATCTTCCTCACTGCATCTTCCACTTCTTTCCATGTTAAGTCCTTTTCTGTTTGCAGTCCATCTTCCTCTTCCCCGATTTCGTCCTCCTCGCCGTGGTTTCCATTTGGGTTCAGAAGATCTTCAAAATATTCTTTCCACATTTTCTTCAGTTCTTCCCTATTTTCTATCACTTGTCCCCTTTTGTCCACCATTCTAACATAATCCGCAGGATCCTTCCACCTCTTATTTTTTACCATCCCATACAGGACCTTTTTTGTACCTTCACTATCCTCCATCATCTTTGTCCACTCTTCCATCCACTTTCTTCTCTCCTCAGCCACTGCTCTCTTTGCCTCCTTCTTTCTTTCCTGGCACCCTTCCCTTGCCTCTACCGTCCAATTTTGATACCACCTCCTAAAGGCTCTATTCCTTTCCCTTACTCTTACTACTTGTCCTCCCACATACTGCATCTGCTGCACCTACTAGTGTCTTCTTAAATCTAGCCCATTCCTCTTCCACCCCTCTTTCTTGATCTGTTGGAATTCCTTCCTTTGCCATTTTGTGGTACTCGACCCTTCTATCTCATTCTTTCAGTTTCCATATCTTTATACGTCTTTCCTGGTTCTCAGTCCCTTTCTTCTCCTTAGTCCCTCTCAGGTTCATTACCAGCAATCGATGGTCGCTATCCAGGGTCTCCCATGGTATAACCTTGATGTCGTGATGTTCTTATTCAATTCTTTCGCATACAGTGTATAGTCGACCACCGACTTCCTGGTCAAGTCATCACTGTACCATGTGATTGTGTGGCTCTCTCTTTTCTTGAACCAGGAGTTCCCAACTAGCAGGCTGTTTCTTAGGCAGAAGTCCAACAGTCTCTTTCCTTCCTCATTTCTTCTGCTCCAACCTTCTGGTCCAAGCACACTCCCATACCCTTGTCTTTCTCTTCCTACATGGGCATTCAGATCCCCCGTAACAATCATATTCCTTCCTACCAGCTGCTTCTGCAATTCCTCTTCAAACTCCTCCTCCTCTTCAGAGGCGCAGCCTACTTGTGGAGCATACGCTTGCACTATTTCTACGGTCTCTCCCCTCCGTGCTACTTTCACTTTCATCATCCTATCACTTATTCTCTTCACTTCTTCTTTTACTCCCACTCCATTCAGATTATGTAACTAAAATGAAGATCAGAAAACCCCCATAGAATGATATACCGTATTTTCTCGCCTTTAACACCCCCCCCCCCCCTCACCCTCAATTTTCTACTAGCCTATTGTAAAGGGGGGGGGGGGAATAAAAGAGAATTGGGAAGGAGAAATATTCAGAAAAATGTAGCAAATAGGCCTGCAAGATTAAACCCGCGCTTTTGCCTGCACCACCTGTGCATCGTTACGTCGACAATAGTTACTCACTCCCCCCCGCTTACGCGTTCCGTGTCTCGCGTCCCTCACGGTCGTGTGCAGTGTATAATTAAGAAGCTTGCGGTACACAAGCAGGACTGAAAATGAGCAAGAGAACAAGTTTTACGGCATAATTCAAGTAGAAAGTGCTAGTATTTGCTGCAGTAAAAGGAGTGAAAGTGGCGATTCGTAAATACGAAGTGCAGCCGTGTATAATTCGTTGTTGGGGTAACCAGAAGGACAAATTATTGGGAACCAAGAAAACTTCTTTCGTGGTGTGAAAAAGGAAAGTACGAAAATGTGGTCGGTCGGTATTAGAAACAAATCTTCCGTATTTCAGGTAGGCCTAGTTGATGCGTAACATTGAACTCGATGCATGCAATGCTGTGCGCGGCTGTAGCGCTGTCATAGTCCTGTGGCCAGTCAGCTGTGATGATGCAAGAGTGGCTATTTAAATAGGCTATTATCACTTTTATCCTAAATAAAGTCTAGATTAAAATAACTATTTTGTGTGTTGATTTAAGGGTGCCAAGTGCTCCTTTGTGTGCCTTTATACCACGCCATCCTAACCTATATCAAGGGAAATTTTAGGTACATCTGTCCCGCACAATGTGTTTTTGTTTACATTGGCTCTGAACAAATAGCGAGCTTCTAATGACGTCACGCGTGATGCACCCTCTACCTGCCTTCCCCATTCTTCCCTCCCTCTCCCTCCGCAATACCTTATCACAGTACACAGCTCGCTTCATTCAGTCAGTGAGCTCCATCCAGTTGTGAACAAGTTAGGCCTATAACACGTCGTTCGGACCGCATACTGCAGATATGCATAAAATTTTACAATTTCTTTGTTTTCCACATTACGAGGATTTTTCATTTAATCAAATGGACATGGACATGGATTTGATCTTGATTTCCTAGTCCTCGGCACTTTAATATACCAGTAGTTTAGACTTTAAATTGGATTTAAACTGTTTTTTTATTTTTTATTTTTTTTTAGACGTTTCGGCCATCAATGGACCACGATGTTCTTCACTCATATGATCACTGTAATGCTTGTTTTCTTGTCTGCCAGTAGATCTTCATTCTTGACGAATGTTCTGCTCTCCTTTCTTCCGTCCACGTGCAGTGAGGGCGAGGCATCACAGATGTTAAAGGGTGTAGATTACTGGTTGATTTAACAGCCTTTCTGAACAGGTTCCTATCCCAAACCAGAGCTTGATTGATTCGAGCTTCTGTTAGGTCCTTTTTAACTTGCATTGAACATTTACAATAGGATTTTTTTTTTTAGATACTGATGAGTGGATTCGATATGAAAGTCGACGATGCTCCATCCGCACCAAATGTCCAAAGAAAGACATTCTCCTTTTTCTCATCACACTCACCAAATCTTCTATATGTTCAAATAATTCATTGTTATGTCTTCTTCTGAAAATACCATTATCATTAACAGGTTCTAATATTTTCCTTAGAATTTTCCGATCCTTAAGTTCTAATTTTCTCAATGGACCTTTGTTTGTCATCTGTAAGCATTCTGCGGCATACAGTGCTGACGGCCTAATTACTATGTTATAATGACAAAGTTTGACATTCCGGGACAAGCTTTTACTTTTGTAAATGTTTTTGCAGGTTTGAAAGGCACCTTCCAATTTGTTACATCTGCTCTCAATGGCAGCTATTTCTGAATTATAAGGGGTAATCCATTCCCCTAGGTATTTAAATTTTTGGACTTTTTTGATTTTTTTGCAGACCAATCGTGATGAATTTTGAGGCATCTTTGACATTTGTGATAAAATTAGTTTTATGGAAGGCCACTTTAAGTCCAGATTTAGCAGCTATGGTTTGTAGTTTATTAAGTTGGTCAGTGGCCTCTTCCATTGTATTAGCGAACAAAGCAATGTCATCTGCAAAAGTGAGACAGTTTATATTCAGGTCTTCTTTTTTATAACCAATTCGAATACCATAATTATTTGGTAAGATTGTTAACCATTCTCTTATAATTTTTTCCATGACAGTTGAACAGCATCGGTGATCCCAGATCACCTTGTCTGCAGCCAGTCTTGATTGCAAAGGCTTCGGACAATTCACCACAAAATTTGACCTTAGAAATGGTGTTTTCTAAGCTTGCTTTGAACAAATTAATTGTTTTATTGTCTAGGCCAAACTCACGAAAGGTGTTAATTATTGTGTCTCTATGAATGCAATCATAAGCCTTTTGAAAGTCCACAAAAATCACAACAAGTTTTGATCGTACCGTACAGTAGGAAATTATGGTCTTAATGTTATGAATTTGTTCAGGACAGGATCTTGATTTCTTGAAACCAGCTTGATATTCCCCTAACTGACTGTCTAATATCGGCTCTGCTCTGTTCAGAAGAGCCCTTGCAAATATTTTGTACGTTACCGATAACAGTGAAATACCTCTATAATTATTTGGGTCGGATATATCCCCTTTCTTATGTATAGGGTGAATGATGGTGGAAGTCCAATCCTCCGGCAATTTTTCACTATGCCATATTTCTTCAATGGTTTTCTGGAGACAAATGATGGAGTCATTATCTGCATATTTCCATAATTCAGCCACAATACTATCCTCCCCAGAGGCCTTATTATTTTTTAGCCTCTTGATGATGTGTTATTTCTTCGACAGAGGGTGGTGAGCTGTCGTGGTATGCAACGCTAGGATAGAAAGCAAGTTGTTCAGTAGGTATGTCCGTGTTCAAAAGGGTTTCAAAATATTCTCGAAAGGCTTTAGCACAGTCTTTATTATTGAGATTAAGTTTACCATCAGATCCTCGGATGTGAAGAGTAGGGGCGACGTATTTGGACAGTTGGTGCTTAAAAGTTTGATAGAAATCCCTTGTTTTGTGTCTTTGAAAATCATCTTCAATTTGAATAATTTGTGATTTGTGGAAATTTCTTTTTGCCAATTTTAAAATTTCACAAGTTTCTTTCCTGATGCAGAGAAAGTTCTCAAGGTTCACATCGTCTTTCTTGTTATTCCACTTGATCCAAGCTTTTCCTCTTTCCTCTATTGCGTGATCACATTGATCGTTCCACGAAGGGTGCTTGCGCGTTCTATCAAGAGGAATGGATTCCGAAGCCGCAGTAACAATGGCGTTCCTTAAAGTAGACCATGTTCCATCTTTTGGTTTGTTGTGGATCAGTGGATTTGATTTTTGCTGTAAGGCAGTTACAAGAACAGCACTATGAGTATGGAACAGATCTACTATCGTTTCTTCCATTATCTTGTATCAGGCTTCCCAGATACTTGAAACTCTCCACTTTCTTCAGCTGTTCCCCACCAATTGTTATTCCCGTTGTGGTTATTTCCTTCTTCCTTGTTGTGATCACCATCTCACTCTTATTTATGCTAAATTTCATCCCATATCCTTGTATTACTCCTTCCCACACGTCCAATTGTTCCTGTACCTCCTCCTCCTTGTTTCCCCAAATCATCAAATGACCCGAGTGGCACAAGTAATTGGGGAAGGAAAGATGAAAGCAATGGTGTTTGCAGATGATTTGATGATTTGGGGAAACAAGGAGGAGGAGGTACAGGAACAGTTGGACGTGTGGGAAGGAATAATACAAGGATATGGAATGAAATTTAGCATTAACAAGAGTGAGATGGTGATCACAACACGGAAGAAGGAAAGAACCACAACGGGAATAATTGGTTGGGAACAGCTGAAGAAAGTGGAGAGTTTCAAGTATCTGGGAAGCCTGATACAAGATAATGGAAGAAACAATCGAGAAATAAATGAGCGGGGGGAGATAGGCAGAAGCTTTCCGGAGGAGTGTGAGAAGCATGTTATGGAGCAAGGATGTCCCTCAGAACAGCAAATAGATCATATATCGGACGTACTATGTCCCTATCCTGACGTATGCCTCAGAGACCTGGGTTATGAAAGAAAGGGAGAAGAGCAAAATACAGGCCAGTGAGATGAGGTTCTTGAGAAGCAGTATTGGAGCTACAAAGATGGACAGAATAAGAAACTAGAGGATCAGAGAATTAATGAAGGAGGAACCATTTCAGGATGGTATAGAGAAATCTAGACTTAGATGGTATGGACATGTAAAACGAATGGAGGAGAAGAGGATATCCAGGAGGATACACGAGACTAAGTGGGAAGGAAAGAGACCGAGAGGGAGACCAAGAGACAGGTGGCTGAAGGGGGTGGAAGAAAGCGTGAAGAAGAGAGAAGACTGGACAAAGGTGGTGACTGAGAGATGGTGGGAAGACAGAAGGCGTTGGAGAGGCTTGTGTTCCAAACAGACCCAGCCAGTGGCTGGAAATTGTGCAAGATGATGATGACTAGACACTGTAACAGAACTTTATAGTAGGTTACAGAGACTGCTTCTTGTTTGTTTTGTTGGTAGTATTTTTTTTTGTTTGTTTTATCTGGTTGCCAGCCATGGCCACTTATTGGTGCAGCACCATGGAGAATCTTGTCTGCTCAGTGCCAGAGATTCTTGGTGGTGGTCTGGCTATTGCTGGTAGGTGGCTTTGGCTAATGGCAAGGTTTTCTTTGACTTGGCAAGGTTTCCATGGTTATGTATTGATTTTTGATAGTTGCTGCCATGCAGAATGGAGGTCATCTGATGTTTGGGTAGATTTTTTATGGAGAGAGGAATGTTATGTTCGAGTGGAAGGGGAATTATGAAGAAAGGAATGGTGGTGATCTATTGATAGTTTTATGAGGAGAATGATGGGCAGTGGTATGGCAATTTGTTATGAGAGCTGGCTTTTTGAAAAATATGAGTTAGTAATTGATGTGCTCTGGTCTGGCAGTTGGTTTTGAGAGAGAGGAGCGATGGTTGTAGTGGATGCTGATATTGCACAAGAAATGCAGGTAATGGAAACCTGCATATGTGTCTGATAAACAGGTATTGATATTTTATGATTGCCACAGATAAAAAGAAAAGGAGTAGAAGAATTTGTGAGAAGAATACTAAGAATTGTGTGAAGGGGTAGACTGTGAAGATAGTTGTGAATACTGGGTGAGAGATCCATGTAATAGAAGAATTATTATTAATAAATTGTGTCTTTTAATTAAGTCTGTTTACTGTGACTTAGTGTGATGTCATTTAAGCTAGTATTATAGCCCCACTACCTGAGGTGGCAAGCTTGGAGTATTATATTTATTACAAATAACTAATACTAGACACACAACACTATGACAGTTCAAATGCAAATACTCTGAAGGAAGGTTGAAATCACAAACATATAACAATAATAATTCTCTCCACTTACAAATTCTTCTTTTCTGGTTGTTCTCTGGCAATCAAAACTATCAATACCTATTTGTCAACATGTAAGCAAGCTTCCACTACCTGCATCTGTTGTACAGTATCCACAAAAATTTTCATGAGGAAAGAGGCTCTTCACTATGTTTAATATTCTTCTGCTCCTTTCTCTTCTTCTTGAGGTTTCTTAAACATCTCTTTCTACATCAGCATATATCCAGACATAACATCTATTTTCCAAATCATCACATTGCCATACCTCAGAACATAATCTAATACTATTCTCCATATCTCAACAAGTAGACACACTATTTTTCTTTTCCAACCAAGATAACCTCTCAATTCTTCATGGCATAATCTACCTCCAAACATGACATCACCATAGTAACATTGACCTAAGTCAAAGACACTGTAATGTGATTAAGAACTCACCAAGCTTTCCTCCTTCAGCCCCTACGTTGGGCGAAAATGTAATATTTATAAAACTCTTCTTGGTCAAAATCCAACAACAACAACATGCCCCACAGTTGGGCAATGTTGTAATTTATATAAAACTTACCCCTGTTGGGCTACCATAATCCTCTTATAATATTTATTACTTCAGGTAGTGGGGCAATATGCTTGCATGAATACCACACAAAGACCAGCACACAAACTTCGATCTTCATACACTATTTATTAATATGAATTATCATGTACATGTAAGCAGGCCTCTCTTATCCATTGCCTGGAAAATACATCCACAATCTGCCAGTCCCTAATCCATAAACAATCTCTTCACAATTTCAAAAAAAAACCCACAACAACTGGACTCCATTTTGCCTGACTAACCACACTAGCCAAAAATCAAAACCAACTCCATGGTAACCATACCAGGTCAAGGAATCTTGACCTATCAGTCCAAAACACATATGCAATAGCCAAGGCCACCTGGCCCACACACTTGGCCACCCACCAGCAAAGAATCTCTAGGTAGGGCACACAAGATCTCTGTGGTGGCCTGCCAATGAGGCCATGGCTGGCAACAAACCAAAAAAAAACTAAATAAAATACCAAAAAGAGTCTCTGTAACCTACCATTGTTAGGTTACAGACGCCCCCTTTGAGAGAGAATTTCTAAATGAAGGTTAGAAATTCACTCTCAACCCTCAAAACAAAAACATAAATATAAAAAAAATACAAACAAGCAAACACTAAGACAAAATCACCAACTGAATACGGGTTACAAATATACATCATCTTCTATCTAACAAAATAACAGGATCATATACGCCAACAGTGGCATCGCCAACTTCCATTCAAAGTTCACCAGAATCCAACAACATGACGTTGCCAAGATTGAGAACCTTATCCTCATCGGAACTACTCTCCTGCTCATCCTTCAACCTTTCTGCATGACGCTTGTGTCTTTTCTTCTGTTTCTCCTTCTTCTTTTCTATCATCATCATGTCTTTCCCTTTCTACTACTTCTTCTTCTTCTTCTGGTCTGTCTCCTTCCACATCGTCTCCTTCTGCAGGTGATTCTCCTGCTTCAATCATGGCTGCCTCTTTCTTCTGTTCCAGTTTCTTCTGCTTCTTCCTTTCCCTCTTGTGTTCCATACTGCCCTCTGACGGCAGGGGGACCTGGTCCACAATCTCCACCTCCACCTTCTGTTCTTCTTGCTGCTTGGTCTTGTTGCGCCGTATCCTGGTGCCGGGTTGAGGAAACTTGCGGTCGTCCACCGCAGGCAGTTTCATGCCTTGGGCCATGCAAACCTGTAGCAGGGCCTGAGCACGCGCACGGTCTGTCTTCTGCTTGTGCGTCAGCCACTTGCCTTTCGCCGTCATTCTCTCCTTTCCCTTGTTTTTCTTCATCTGCCTTATCATGCGTAGCAATTCCTTTCTTCTCATCTTTTCTTTTCTCTTTGCCTTAATCCCTTTTATCTTCTCCTTTCTCTTCTTCTGATCCTTCGGTCTCTTATCTCGATCTGCCTGACACCTCTTCCTCTTCTTACTCCTTCTCTTTGCCTTCCATCTGGTCCATTTCTTCCTCCAACTTGTTCTCCTGCGTATCCTCATCTTTCTCCTCCTACGCTTCTTCGCGTTATGTTCTATCTCATCTTTCTTTTGACGTCCTCTTCTGTTACGTCGACGGCGACCTCTGTGTCTACCCCAGCAACTGCTCTCTCTTCTTCGCTTGCTATTGTCTCTACAACATATACCACTACAACCTCGCCTTATCTTTTTCAGTACTTGATTATTTTTCCTACGCCCCCTATTATCAAGTACATCATAGATCTTCCCCTCTTCCTCAACAGACACACTCACAGATTCCACTATTACAACTTTCTCTTCTACAACACATGTGATTTCCACTCTCTGTTCTTCCAGCTTCCCTTCTGCTCTGGAAAATTTCTGGCTAGTCTCCAGTGCCTAACTAGAAATTTCCCCTGCCACTTCTCCTGCTTGGCATCTAACTTGTCTAACTCAGAGTCTAACCTCTGTTCCTGAGCAGCAATCCGACTGCCTAGCTTAATTTCGAGATTAGTGATTTCTACTCTGACTTCACTAATCTGACGAGTAACACGGCTGTCTAGTATAGTCACTTGCTCTTGTACACTGTCTATCTTCTCAGACATTCTCACCTCCATATCATCCACCGGCTGGTCATCCTCTCCTCCATACTATTCATCTGGCTTGCCATACCATCCATCCGGCTTGCCATACCATCCATCCGGCTAGTTATCCTCTCCTCCATCCCTTCAGACTTGTCACTACGAAGCATGAGCTTCCTCAACATGGCCATCATCTCATCTTCCATATTTCTATTATTTTCGGCCATCCCTACTCCTGTCTTTGTGTGATTCATTTTCTTGCACAAACGTTGGGCGCCATTGTAATGTGTTTAAGAACTCACCAAGCTTTCCTCTTTCAGCCCCTTCGTTGGGCGACAATCTAATATTTATAAAACTCTTATTGGTCCAAATCCAACAACAAATACATGCCCCACAGTTGGGCAATGTTGTAATTTATATAAAACTTACCCCTGTTGGGCTACCATAATCTTCTTATAATATTTATTACTTCAGGTAGTGGGGCAATATGCTTGCATGAATACCACACAAAGACCAGCACACAAACTTCGATCTTCATACACTATTTATTAATATGAATTATCATGTACATGTAAGCAGGCCTCTCTTATCCATTGCCTGGAAAATACATCCACAATCTGCCAGTCCCTAATCCATAAATAATCTCTTCACAATTAAAAAAAAAAAAAAAACACACAACTGGACTCCATTTTGCCTGACTAACCACACTAGCCAAAAATCAACACCATCTCCATGGTAACCATGCCAGGTCTAGGAATCTTGACCTATCAGTCCAAAACACGTATGCAATAGCCAAGGCCACCTGGTCCACCCACCAGCAAAGAATCTCTAGGTAGGGCACACAAGATCTCTGTGGTGGCCTGCCAATATGTGGCCATGGATGGCAACAAAAAACACTAAATAAAATACCAAAAAGAGTCTCTGTAACCTACCATTGTTAGGTTACAACACCTGTCACCCACCTCTAGGTCACCACAGAGCATCTAGCTACCACAAAACACTAGACTCTCCATGGCGCCCCATCAATAGGCGGCCATGGCTAGGTAACCTAAAAACTGAAAATAATACCAACAGAAACCCAAAAGTGAGCTCTGTAACCTAAAATTCGGTTACAGGATGCTTGAGCTTTTAGTTCTCGCAGTAAAGTGGTGCAGTTGCACTTTATATAAAGGGAAGTAGCGCGCAGTTCGCTACTCCTGTGGGGGTCCAGGCGGGGACACCAAGAGCCCGTTGATGAGCCAGCTTGGTGTCCTAGGCGAAACCCCACACAAGACAAGGCACAAACCTAGAAGAATTGCTGAGTTTTAATCTGATAGTAAGCCTCGTGTGGTTTTATTTTAAAATCAGTTTTAAATTTGATTTTTAAGATATATCACGGAACCCCTGCGATGACTTTGTGGAAAGGAATAGAGTGTGGGGGCGGTACAGGTTTCAAATCGCCCACGCTTGAAATTTAGTACACTCGCATGCAGTGACCAATAAAACAATGCATCAACTAGAAAGACACCGTTCAGTGGGCATGCAGCAAAGCGGTACATATCTCTGGTGTGCAATAAAGGCTTCTCACAGAGCGGTGACCTCAAGAAGCACACTGTTGTTCATACTGGAGTTAAGTAATACACTTGTAGCACATGTGAGCAGTCATTTGCATGGCGGACAGAACTAATGGAACATTGTCTCGCGCTCTAATTTGAGGAAACATCATCGTGTTCACTAGGGAAAATAACCTTACTGCATCACAAGGAATTCAAAAGGTTCAACTATCTTGCGAAACACTTATTAATTCGTTCCGGGACCACATGTGCACAACATAGTGAATGATTTGTGGGATGTTAAAGAACGTGTATAGGTATCTGCATCCAAACTAGATGTTAAAACTCCACCGGTAAGGTTTTGTATTGCATTTTAAAAAGACCTATTTGAAACGGTTCAATATACATAGATTTTACTGAAGAGTGAAGACTTCGCAGTTTCTGTCATTGTTCAAGTGCTTAGACAGGGTAAGCTTTGTGCTTAGTGGCAATGGGAAGCTCCCAGATATTAATTGATGGCTATTATGATTTCCGTAATACTAATGGATATTTGAGGCCTTGATATCGCCAGACTCAGAAATGAAGATTGTTGTAGCGAATTTTATGCCATCGTAATATAATTTACTTAATCTTTAATCAGCTGCACATCTATATAGAAGGCCCAATCAGAAAGAATAACCCCGAATGCTCCTCAGGACTTGCTCACCTGATGAGTTAAAACTGAGCAATTCCCTGCAAAGCAGGAGGCCATAGCCCTTATGGGATTTGTAAGGCTATTTATTTATTTATTTATTTAATGCCGACAGGTAGGGCTGAGCCGGTGGATGACGTCATCCTGGCAGTTTTAATCGGAATCAAATTAGAAGGCTCAGTAACCATTTTCTTATATTGTTCTATGCGCTAGCCCCAATGCAACGCAGCAGATTTAATATCAAACGTTAAGTTACGAAGCTAACTAATTGACCGACATCAATTTATTATTCGATGAATTGCAGGACCACCTTTAATTCTCAACCTAGGATTGAACGGAAAGCTGGAGGAGAGTTGGGAAGATTTGTTACTGTGGTTACAAGGGGAGGATACAATGCATGGGTCACCGATTTGAACCATCTTTAGTACACGTGTAGGGCATGACCAGGCGTATACCAGGTGCTAGTAGTAAGGTGCACTTTTCAGCCGTTTCCGAGGAATTAATTGCAATTGCAGTGCGGCGTCTATGTGCGTAGTAAGCTAGCAAGAAGCTAATGAGTGCGTGGTGCAGTGGTAAGAGTCCTGCTTCGTAAGCGCGGGATCGCTGGATCGAATCCCACTGGTGATCTTCCGCAAGTTGTAGTGTGTTTTTATTCTTGTAATCATTGGCAATTCATAACAATGTAGGTCTATAATGTCGATTATTCAGGTCCTTATTGACGTAACTATAACTTTGAAAGAATAATAAAATTTCCGCCTTTCAATACTATTTATTGCTAATTTCAAAGAAACAATGTAGGTGTCGTGAAAAATGTTTATTTGTAGTCAATTGTAATAACGTATCATGTAAGCGGGAAAAGGGATTCTGAAATCATCTTATGGGGGTCAACGTTTGCGACATATAATGTACAGTATCGGCATTGCAAATACATTGGTATTATACACGGGCAAGTGTATTCTACAGTGAGTCCGGGAATGTTCTCCGCAGCGCCTACATGCGTCTGCGAGAGCTAGCTAGAGCAGTTACGTTGGTAGCACGGCTGCCGCTTGCATCATTTCTACTTAGTATAAAACTAAGTCCCCGATTCTTGGATGTTACGGGTAAACTCGAGAACCACTGCAGGGATTTTGATGCGGTTTTCACCATTCTGTAAAGGATATATCGAGTATGATTTCTGTAGAAAATAATTTATTTATGATCAAAGGAAGCCTAGCAGTAACGATTTTAGTGCAAAAGTCGATAGAATACCTGGCGTCTGAGCACTTTGTAAGCTTATGCTGGGCAATATATAATTTTCAAAAGAAAAATATGTATTGTCCGTTGAGCCATTATATATTTAAACACAAATTGTGCTAAATGTTCCGGCATAACTCAACAAAATGACAGTGTTTCGCCCCGGTGTGCAATTGGGCTCTTCAGTTGGTTAAAGCACACCTCACCAAGACACTGTCTAGTACACACTGGGAAGGCCATTGCAAGACGTATTTGATACATGTGTATCCACGTCACGAGCAAAGCCAGTGCACTATGGGAGTCGAAACTCCACTCCAAAGCAATTATAACCTTACCTTGGCATTGAACATGTATCAAATACGTCTTGCAATGGCCTTCCCAGTGTGTACTAGACAGTGTCTTGGTGAGGTGTGCTTTAACCAACTGAAGAGCCCAATAGCACACCGGGGCGAAACACTGTCATTTTGTTGAGTTATGCCAGAACATTTAGCACAATTTGTGTTTAAATATATAATGGCTCAACGGACAATACATATTTTTCTTTTGAAAATTATATATTCAATGCCAAGGTAAGGTTATAATTGCTTTGGAGTGGAGTTTCGACTCCCATAGTGCACTGGCTTTGCTCGCGACGTGGATACACATGTATCAAATACGTCTTGCAATGGCCTTCCCAGTGTGTACTAGACGGTGTCTTGGTGAGGTGTGCTTTAACCAACTGAAGAGCCCAATTGCACACCGGGGTGAAACACTGTCATTTTGTTGAGTTATGCCGGAACATTTAGCACAATTTATGTTTAAATATGCTGGGCAAACCGTTAAAAATATCTAATTACTAAGAGTGTAAGAATTGTTCAGCATGAAAAGTTCTACAAAAAAGTCCGCGAGAGCATATGTCTCTCTTCCATACATCGCCCACTATAAGGGAACAACTGAAGCTTGTCTCTTACAGCTTTATGTGCTGTCGACTTAGAGATCCCTGTTTGTTGAGGTAATTTTCATGTTGATTTACTTGGACTAGGCAGCATTATATCGGAGATTTCAAGTTTTTCGTCTGTTAAAAGCGTAGGCCTGCCTGTTCCCGGTACATCATGAACTGAGCCAGTCACACGAAATTTACTTACCAAATCCCGAACTGTATCACGGTTTGGACACTTTGAATTAGGAAACCGCGCCTGAAATTTTAATTTTCTGTAAACCGATCGCCTTCGCGAATAACGTATTCCACCAAAAAACTCTCTCCAGTAGTAAACATTACCGCCTGTATACTGTTGCACTCTTCCAATAATAATCTATCTGAACGCTCGCTGAAGACGTGCAGGCTCACGCGCTTATCGCGATATACACCGACAGCTCACACGGGAAGTCCCGCTTTGAAGGACACAGTGCAGTGCAGCCAACTAAAACTCATGACTCAACCACTTACAGCTGCACGTACCCACTGCGGAGAACATTCTCGGGCGCCCTGTATTATATGTACTGGTATACATTTATACATTGAAGGCCCAGTCTGTTCCGTTCATTGCACATCTGTGAACCATCAGACCATCCCGTACCCTGCAAGCAATGACTCATGCTATGCGTATTGGTTTGAAATTGCCAATGGTTAAAAAAATAAATATACACAACACACTGTAACGGTTCACCGGTGGGATTCGATCCAGGGATCCCACGCTTATGAAGCAGGGCTCTTACCGCTGCACCACGCGATCGTTGGATTCTTGCTAGCGAACAATGCACATGGACGCCGAACTGCAATTGCGAATAATTAATTTCTCGGAAATGGCTGAGAAGCGTACCTTACTACTTGCACCGGGTATAAGCCTGGTCATGTCCTACACGTGTGCTAAAGATGATTCAAATCGGTGACCCATGCATCGTATCCTTCCCTTCTTAGTAAGAATGAGCATACCATCAAGTGAACATAACATAAAATTAATCAAGTTGAGTGCTCATATTTCGACCAGTCGTTGGCAATACAGCACTGCATCATTTGAATAATGAGCTGGATTTGAATAGGCCAATTTGTACCTCGACTTCGGAATTTGGCACAACAGATACGCAAGAGGACAAATTGGAAAAGAGTATCATTTTCATGTATGAATCATAATGTACAGTAATTCTTCCTTCATGTATCCATTGAAATTCAAAACATATTATTTTAACCTAAATTTGTGAGTTTAAAATATTCTGCCTTTTTGCAGTTGCAATACATTTACGAATTTTCATAAAATGTCACAGACTATTTGCATTGCAGAAGTAACTAAAATAGCACCAAAGGCATCTTACTTGCACAATGCATACTGTATGCATAACCACGGTGAAAGGTGGATAATCGGTGCATGTTGGAAAAAATCAAGACTGTGCCAAGAAAGAATGAGCATATTATACTGTGAATCTAAGAACAAATATTAATTGTGTTACTGTTGATTATACAGATTTCAACCAATAGATGGTAATACCACAACACATAGTTTGAAACATCGAGATGGATTTGAATATAGTAGGTTACCTTCACTTGTGCCGCAACTCTTAAATTCAGCATCACAATGGTCTGAGAGGACAAATTGGAACTAGAAAGATTGTTTTCACTAACTGAGTTCATTGCACTACCAACATGCACAACAGCAAAAGCATTCAATACATTTGTATTTGAGCCAAATGTGTCATAAAATGGCCGTGCCCTTCAGGGGAGTCGTAAAGTCCTATATTGCCAATGTTAAAATGACAATATAAATGCCCCGTTTTCTCAGCATCTATTAGATATATCAATGTATACTTTTTACAGACTGTTTATTGGTTCTTCCTCAGTGCACTGATCCTCATTCATATGGAAAACTTTAATAGAGTTATTTAAATATTTTTTTTCAGTGAACCTCTAAATTTTTAATTAAATATTTGGAGATTTTTTTTGAGCAATTTGAATCTTCGAGGATCCACAGTATCAGTGTGCAATATACATTATATAGAAAAATAATTAAGGAGATAACACCAGTAGTTCCTGAGAAAATGGGGCATTTATTTGCAAAAATGTAATTTTGAGAAAATCGATTTTAAAGTAAGAGTTCCATATAAACTAGCAGACATCATAAATTATTCACTTAATCATCATCATCTTGATCATAACTGCTTCTCTCCTTCTTTTGGATCTGGCCTGTTTGGTCACGTTTGTTGCATTAATTTCCGCCTTCATAATTCGCTCTCTGTCCAACTGTTTATAGTATTGAAACCTGCGGGCAAACCAAGATCTTCCAATACTTGTAGTCTTGCAGTATGTCCATCATTAAATGTAAGAACTGCATCATACACACCCAACTGCAGTGTTGGCATTGTAATGTGTCCAGAAACCATGATTGGGACCGTTTAAATTTGAACTTGTGCAAATGGGATGTGTTGTTGGAAAAATACGTAATGGTAGCATGTCTAAGAAGATCCATCAATGTGCTTGTAGTAGTATCTTGTTCACAGCACTCTGACTTGCTAGCACAGAGTAATGAAACTATAGAGAAGGTATTATAATGGATGCGCAACAGACTCCATGAACAGACTTTATATACGGAACGTGCAAAATAGCGGGAGAAGCTATTAAGATGTGCAAGATGGCTTTGAAATTAGCGGCGATTTGGAGAACTAAAGAATTGGATCGTCAAGTAAAGCAAAGAGAGCTACTATATTTATTTATTCGGGGACATATGATAACAAGAGAAAAGGGAACAACAAACTTTGAGATTGCAGAGATGTAAAAGAAAATCTAATTGAATCGTTACTCGATGAATTATTCCTCATGTTACATACTTTCCTTTCTGATAGATAATGTACAGGTTTCTGATAAATGCAGCCAGTATATGAAAGCACTGTAAGAAAGCAGCTTCTTATGGAAATTCCATAGTTCGGAGATACTATGAAACCAAAGAAATGTTACCTACATCGGTGAGCTTATACGTGACCTAGCACAAGTTTATACTGTATTCCAATTATTTATTCATTTTAGATTAACCTCAGTATTTTATTAAATTTGTTCGTTTTGTTTCGATTGTTCTAGGTTTTTAAAAATTATATTACGGTATATGGTATCTTGCCTTTGCTTAGTGTTCCTGGTAGGTGATTTGTTTTCATGCCACGACCTGAGACTAGAGAGATATGATGTGCTCTAACTTATATTCTGTTCGTAAATAACACGTAGTATTTTGATCAATGAACGGCAGAGAGGAGAAAATTACACAGAATGAAGCACTGTAAGAAAACGTTAATTTACGTAGCTGGTTGTCCGCGTACCAATACAAAACTACGTAGCCCGTCATCACCCAGTAGTAGTCAAAATTCGATCGCTAACGGGAGTTTAAATAGTCCCTAAATCACTACTTAGTATAAAAAGAAAATAATTTATTTATGTTCAAAGGAAGCCAAGCAGCCAAAAATCGAAAAACAGGCGTCCGTGCGCTTTTTAAGCTTACGCTGGGCAAACAGTTAAAAATATCAGTATACTATGAGTGTAAGAATTGTTCAGCATGAAAAGTCCTACAAAAAAGTCTGCGAGAGCATATCTTTATCTTCAATACATCGCCCACTGGAAAAAAGGAATGATTGTCCCGATCTTCAAGAAGGGTAGTAGAACAGAATGCAGAAACTACCAGGGAATAACACTGATGAGTCATTGTGTAAAGATCCGTGAGAAAGTTTTGGAAAGGAGGATTAGGACAAGGATAGAAGGAGGGATGAGGGAAGAACAACATGGCTTCAGAGCAGGAAGGTCCACAGTGGATCAGTGGATTTGATTTTTGCTGTAAGGCAGTTACAAGAACAGCACTATGAGTATGGAACAGATCTACTGATGGCCTTCCTGGACATTGAGAAAGCATATGACAGTGTATGCAGAAACAAAGTATGGAAGTCCCTGGAGGATAGAGGAGTAGAGAAATGGACTATAAAGAGGATAAAGGAGATGTACAAGGGAAGTGTGAGCTATGTGAAAGTGGGAGGAGAGAGATCGGACTGGTTGGAACAGAGAAACGGCCTGAAACAAGGAAGTGCACTGTCACAGTTACTTTTCATTGTGGTGATTGATGACATAATGTCCCGAGTGGCACAAGTAATTGGGGAAGGAAAGATGAAAGCAATGGTGTTTGCAGATGATTTGGGGAAACAAGGAGGAGGAGGTACAGGAACAGTTGGACGTGTGGGAAGGAATAATACAAGGATATGGGATGAAATTTAGCATAAATAAGAGTGAGATGGTAATCACAACAAGGAAGAAGGAAATAACCACAACGGGAATAACAATTGGTGGGGAACAGCTGAAGAAAGTGGAGAGTTTCAAGTATCTGGGAAGCCTGATACAAGACAATGGAAGAAACAATAGAGAAATACATGAGCGGGGGAGACAGGCAGAAGCATTCCGGAGGAGTGTGAGAAGCATGTTATGGAGCAAGGATGTCCCTCAGAACAGCAAAAAGATCATATATCGGACGTACTATGTCCCTATCCTGACGTATGCCTCGGAGACCTGGGTTATGAAAGGAAGGGAGAAGAGCAAAATACAGGTCAGTGAGATGAGGTTCTTGAGAAGCAGTATTGGAGCTACAAAGAAGGACAGAATGAGAAATGAGAGGACCAGAGAATTAATGAAGGAGGAACCATTACAGGATGATATAGAGAAATCTAGACTTAGATGGTATGGACATGTAAAACGAATGGAGGAGAAGAGGATACCCAGGAAGATACACGAGACGAAGTGGGAAGGAAAGAGACCGAGAGATAGGTGGCTGAAGGGGGTGGAAGAAAGCGGGAAGAAGAGAGGAGAAGACTGGACAACGGTGGAGGCTGATAGATGGTGGGAAGACAGAAGACGTTGGAGAGGCTTGTGTTCCAAACAGACCCGGCCAGTGGCTGGAAACTGTGCAAGATGATGATGACATCGCCCACTATACGTGTTTTTATATTCGACGGGAGGGGGATTTGTGTTGCATGCACCTCGCCATTAAAAACCTCTGACAAGAATTCGTTGCTCATCCTATCTCCATGACAATATAATGGATAGTCCAGTGAGTGATTTTAACCCATCATGCCGAGACGTAAAACGGATATAGGCCTAGGTCTTAGTTCATTGACATCGGGGGAAAAAAAGCGCTCGTCACGAAATGCAATCATAACTGTTTCCGAGCGAAGCTAGTATAAACAATACTAAATTTGAAATACATGTATTTTGTCGCCAAAGGTGCTACATCTACCGACAAAATCACTAAATTGGCAATAACGATCGCAACGAACAAAATGCTCAAGGCCCAATAAAATGGCGTAGTTGGCTCCTGCGCAGAAGGCGAACTGAAAGGTTGCCACATCATGCGTTCAGTTGAGCTTGAGAAGTCACTGCTCATTGGCTGAGCACTGTCGTCAGTAGTGAGCGATAACCTCCCGCGAAATTCGAAAGTATTGCTTCCACTTTTACGGGATATAACCAAACTGAGAAAAATCCCTGATTAACAAAGACATTCCCTGATTTTTCCCCGATTATTCCAGAAATTCATAATTCCCTGAGTATTCCCGGGTCGTAGACACCCTGTGTAAGCTATATCACACAGAAAAAGAGTTTCTTTTCAGAGATTGTAAAGAAAAGGCTTAAAGAAAAAAATTTGAAGAATTAGCCCAGTTTTAGATGCCGTGAGCACTTCAGAAGGCATGGAAAAAACTTCATCTGACTTTTTTAATAAATCAATCGGTTATGCTTAAAAAATAATAACACGAGAAATAAATTTTAAAAAATGGATTCAAGGAACATAATTTTAACTTCTTTCTTAGTCAGTACACTCAGTACACAATGAAACTTCTTACATTCAAAAAGTTATTGCAATTGTTATAACTAATGACTTAAAAACTATAGCTTAATAGTCAAATAATACGATGGATAAGTAACGTACATGGCATGGATTCTTTCAAAATAATTGCGAAGGTAAGAAAGAAATTGAAAATAGGTAATCAAAAAAATGGCACAACGAAACCATTTAATTGGACTCGAAAGCCATCAGACTTATTTACATCGATTGACTGCAAAAGCCTTTTTCACTGTCTAGGAAGCAAACAAGTATTGCACGGACCCACAGATAACACAGAAAGACATTTAACACTTTGTAATCTTTTACGTCTTACGACTGCGCCATGACTGACATCAATGGATTACAAAATCCATACGCGATCTAGGTGACACTAAGTCTGGTGTGGCACGGATTCGTTGATACCTTATCCTATACTGATCAAAATTGAAGAACAAAAAGAATGGGTTGAAGTTTAAAAGCTTTAACAGATGCCTGACGTACACTAGAAAGACCATACATCGCGACACATGTTTTGTGCCCGAGAGATCTTATTGCTATAATTACTAACACTTAACCCTAGAACTGCTGCAGGTTTATCCGTCAAATGCTGCAGTACATTCCCATAAAATACACACTATGGGAATTTAGTATCTGTAAGCAAACTGTGTTCATGAATATAACTTATCATACATCAATAGAAAGCTGAAAGACTGTTCTATATTATTCTTATAGAGGTGAATCGTTCAGACTCATCAGTTTGAATTAATCATAAAAAGTGTTTTATTAAAAAAAATTATATATAAAAAAATTGACTTTTCTGCTCTAGAAAACTATATTGCCAAGCTAAATGTTTGTCAGACACATCATAAATGAAAAGTTCACAGTTTTTTGTTACTATTTCAAGAACCAGTTATAAATAATTCCTGTTATTTACTAAAAAAGAAAATTATTTGTACAATATGACATTTCTCCATTATGCACATATATGAGAAATTCACCTTCTGCCTCTTCTGTAAGCTAAATGCGTTCATGAATAGGCCTATAACTTATCATACATCAGTAGAAATCTGAAAGACTGTTCTATATTATTTTTATAGAGGTGAATCATTCAGACTCATTAGTTTGAATTAATCATAAAATGTATTTTATAAAAAATAAAATTGACTTTTCTGCTCTAAAAGAACATATTGCCAAGTAAAATATTTGTCAGACACATCATAAATGAAAAGTTCACAGATTTGTGTTACTGTTTCAAGAACCAGTTTTAAATAATTCCTGTTATTTACTAAAAAAGAAAATTATTTTTACTATATGACATTTCTCCATTATGCACATAGCCTATATGAGAAATTCACCTTCTGCCTTTTCTGTAAGCAAACTGTGTTCATGAATAGGCCTAGAACTTATCATACATCAATAGAAAGCTGAAAGACTGTTCTATATTATTTTTATAGAGGTGAATCATTCAGACTCATCAATTTGAATAAATCATAAAAAGTATTTCATAAAAAAAAATTGACTTTTCTGCTCTAGAAAACCATATTGCCAAGTTAACACATCATAAATGAAAAGTTCCCAGTTTTTTGTTACTATTTCAGGAACCAGTTTTAAATAATTCCTGTTATTTACTAAAAAAGAAAGTTATTTTTACAATATGAAATTTCTCCATTATGCACATACCGGTATATGAGAAATTCACCTTCTGCCTTTTCTGTAAGCAAACCGTGTTCATGAATAGGCCTATAACTTATCATACATCAATAGAAAGCTGAAAGACTGTTCTATATTATTATTATAGTGGCGAATCATTCAGACTCATCAGTTTGAACTAATCATAAAAAGTATTTCATAAAAATAAAAACATAAAAAAAATATTTTCTGCTCTAGAAAACCATATTGCCAAGTTAAATTTTTGTCCGACACATCATAAATGAAAAGTTCACAGTTTTTTGGTACTATTTCAAGAACCAGTTTTAAATAATTCCTGTTATTTACTAGAAAAGAAAGTTATTTTTACAGTATGACATTTCCCCATTATGCATATATATGAGAAATTCACCTTCTGCCTTTTCTGTAAAGAAAACTGTGTTCATGAATAGGCCTATAACTTACCATACATCAATAGAAAGCAGAAAGACTGTTCTATATTATTTTTATAGAGGTGAATCATTCAGACTCATCAGTTTGAATTAATCATACAAAATATTTCATAAATATAAAAATAAAAATTGAATTTTCTGCTCTAGAAAACCATATTGCCAGGTTAAATGTTTGTCAGACACATCATAAATGAAAAGTTCACAGTTTTTTTGTTACTATTTCAAGAACCAGTTTTAAATAAATCCTGTTATTTACTAAAAAAAAATATTTTTACAATATGACATTTCTCCATTATGCACTTAGCCTATATGAGAAATTCACCTTCTGCCTTTTCGGTAAGCAAACTGTGTTCATGAATAGGCCTATAACTTATCATACATCAATAGAAAGCTGAAAGATTGTTCTATATTATTTTTATAGAGGCGAATTATTCAGACTCATCAGTTTGAATTAATCATAAAAAGTATTTTACCAAATATAAGAAATAAAATTGACTTTTCTGCTCTAGAAAACCATATTGCCAAGTTAAATGTTTGTCAGACACATCATAAATGAAAAGTTCACAGTTTTTTGTTACTATTTCAGGAACCAGTGTTAAGTAATTCCTGTTATTTACTAAAGAAGCGCTCAATTTCTGAATCATCTACATAGGCTTGTTGGCTGCCATTTTGCTCAATGCAACTTCAATGTCAACATGAAAGTACTTCCACTTCTGCAGCCAAATAATAGCCTGCTTATTGTCATTTGCTTGCCAAAGAGTAACACAACGAAAGATAAAAGCATCGGGAACCAGCATGACTTGAAATTAGTGCTATCTGATGGCTAACAGTAGTACTATATTTGAATACCGAGACCGTCTTTCAGAGAGACGGTCGCACTTGATTAAACACCACACCGTCTTCCTGGAAGACGGTCCGCAGTTCTAGGGTTAAAATACATAAACAATACTGAGAAAAAAATATAGACATCGAAAACACAAAATTTAGTGACTGATACTGGTAAAGAAATCGATGGACTAAAACAGGAAATCCACGCATTTGGCTCAGAGTATACACCTTTTTGCTACATTCTTAGCGAAAGTAAGTACGATCACATTTCGAAAAGCTAACACACTAGCTTTAAAAATTTCGTTGCATACATCTAGTTGAATAACTCTCTATAACTTTTAAACGTTCTTCAATATCATTTAGTTTGGCTTCTTTTTCTAACATCAATTTGACTCTTTTGGTTTTCAACTCTTTTACCTCTTCTGTTTTTCTTTGGCCTCGTTTTCTTTTCGTCGGCCCTCTCCTTAGGCACATTTTCATATTCTGAACGAGCATGCCTCGCCTTAACAAGCATTTCTTTGGTGACAGTCACTTTACCTAACCCTCCTTCGGATTGAACACCATCGTACACTTGTCGTAGGCCTATGAGAGAACGTTCGAGCTGATTTTCGACTATCATCTCTGTATGAGTAGATCAAGCATAGGTGCTATGCCGAAGGTACACGATGCGAAACTTCGGCGAACTGAACACGGACGAGATGAAAGGGGACGTGAAGGGGATGGTGCATGTGGAGTAGAGGCTTTGGCCCCGACGAAACGCGAGCGACTTGGACAAGGGGAAGTGGAGGAAAGAGTGGAGTGGGGACAAACGACGAGACGAAGTATCGAGAGCAGCAGGGCTAACGCTGTGTTCCTTTCTTGATCTCTCTCCTCTATTTTACAATTTTAGCATTTTGAGCCCTAACCCGACAAAGCGAAGTAGCTTCGCGCTACAGGCAATTCACGCTTTTATTTAAAAAAATTAAAAAGTTCCCTGACTTTGCAGAAAAATTCCCCGACTTCCATGACCGGAATTTTTCCCCCCGACTTTTTTATGACTTCTCTGACCTGTAACTGCTAAAAGCCGACGCCATATTGAATTAACAGAATAACCAACTGATGTATCAGAATTTCCCTTCAAATTTAAGCCAAACCACAATCTTCTAGATCAAATATTTCCTGAGATATGCTGTTTATAAAACCCTGCAAGATTTTTTAAAGAAAAATTACGATTACAGTAATATATATAAAAAGGAATTAAAAATAGTAAATATTCGACTATTATTATAAAACACATACCAAATTAATCAGAATGAATCATATATTATTAATGTGTAAAAAAGTGAAAATGTCAAAATTAACCGATTTGGACCTTTACGAAACACCTTCAACACAGTACAAGGAGAGCGGGGGGGGGGGGCTCGGCTCCAAAGGCAAACAGCTGAGCATTCGCATGTGTGTGCTTATGGTGGATGCACATTACCAAGTGAACAGTGTAGGTAGGCTCAATGCACTAATACCGTATATACCCGAATGATAGAAGACGAGGCCTAGTTATCAACAGCCTCTTACAGATATTTTCAAAAAAAAAATACTCGCCAAATCATAATTTGCACAATTTATGCACTCAAGGTCGTGCTTTCATTTTTATAACGTCCCGTGTTATCGGAAATCCCTCTGCCCGCTTTTCAAAGTCATACTCAATAATTTCTTTGTACAAGAATGGGAGACGTTATTAAATTAAGATACGTTGATCACTCAATTACTGCTCGTAAAAATGACTGGTTGTTCTTGTCAAGATTGTTATAAAACATATATCCGTATGCTTTCGAACATACAATTTATCCGCTTAAAATGGCGTGTATGCATAAATCCTAATCTCAAAATGAACGCTATTCATATATGCATGGTAATTCAACATAACAAACCATATTTTAAATTTATTAACGTATTGATTTGTTGCGAGTTACAAGATGCCAACACCACATACTACTTTGCAAATAATAATAACAATTTAATTTTTTTTTAATACCCTGAATATAAGACGACCCCAAATTTTTATAACACAAAAAGTGGGAAAAAAAACCTTGTCTTACATTCGGGTATATACGGTATAACTTGCATAATATTATCCATTCTTAAAAGCAAGTAATGGTTAGGTAAAAGCACAAATTATCCTAGCTTATGCATGTACAAAGAATAACTATACTCAGACAAAAACTGTCTTCTGTAAATATTCCCATCATTATTAGTCAGCATTTGTTGTGATATTTTCTAGTAGGCAGTATGATACTATATGCAATACAAAATCAATTTGCGGTACCTAATATAAACAAACAGAAAAATCCTTCTTAGATATGCTATTCATTCATCACACACACAAATATATTTGGTCAGAAATAAACCGTAAGGCAAATGCCTCTCATAAGTACAGGATGCTCCAAAAATATCACATAATACTCACAAATTGCTTAAGCAAAAAATTTTAATACACCAATTATTGAAAACGATCTATAAGATGTCTGTTGGGACCTACATTTCTGGATGACAGACACAAGAAAATAACATATCAAGGAACAACAGATGGAAGTTGTGTTAACCCAAGTGAATATGAGGATTCTTGGGGCCGCGAAAGTTTAACAATGAATGTGGAAAGACAACACTTCCGGGAACAAAAGATAGAGGCTTCATTGTAACTCATCCTGAAATCACTGCAATGCTTAATCACTACACCTGTATCAAACAAAGAAACTACTTACCCCGATCTACACTTGACACATCTTGGCTGTCCATAACGGTGTCTTCTTCATCTGTCATGCGTCGCCGCTCATCCCGGCGGTGATCTCGGCGAACCGACTGCCGGGGCTGGTTCTGGCGGGGTGCGGTTTGATACTGATGTTGACGAGGAGGCAGATCTCTTACACGCTCATCAGCAGTATCAGGTGTTGCATGCCTAGAGCCTGGGTGAAAAGGATACAAGACTGAATAAACCACTACATCTAGAAATACAAGCTGTACCAACATTAAGAGCAAATTGAAGGCATCAACGCCATGTCTTTGGAATTGAGGAGAATCCCAGTAAAAACATAAACATTAAAAGAATGCTGTTGAGTCTTCTGTTCATTGACTGGTTTGTTGCTGCCCTCTATGCTCCCTGTCACGAGTTGTATTATCTATGCATAGCTAATGCACCCTATATTCCAATCAATCTGTTTAACCTAACCTTGGCTTTCCTTTATAGTTCTCATCCACCATCCTTCTTTCCATAACTAACTATTATTGGATGCCCTAGTATGGTATGTACCTTATCAATCAATAGAATTGCACTTCAGTCAGTCAGTTGGGCAGAAAGTGGCGATTATTTTTATCACCCTATTATCCGATAGAAATGTTACATGCATTATTTATATATTAACACACTTCTCTAAGGGGTTTAATTTGATGGACATAATTTGCTCATTAGATGAGCATGATCAGCTCAAACATACGAGACAAAATACCACCACACCCACAAACAGTTGCTGCTCTCCAACAACAACCCGTTAAAACCATGGTAAAATCCTACAAAGTGCAGCTACTTCTGCTGATTAAATATTCGTCACTTTATGCCCAAACTACTTGGACACTCGAGTTGACCGACTGAAGAACAATGTTTTTGATTGATTATACAGGCAACACTGAAAATTGGCTTCTAACATTTCTAAATCAACCCTATCACCTATCTTTTCATTAGCACTTACCAGAAACATCTCTCTTCACCCCTACCCCAATCCGAGACTTGAAGTGTAACCATTACATTTTAGCAAAGTTGAGATAGTTAGCCGATTATTTTCATAGGATGCCATGTCTATGAGACAGGAAATAAATGATACGTAAGTCTATAAATAATACAATAAAAATCAATCACCTGAGAAGCCAAGCATGTTAACCACTCAGCGTGGAGTGCCGTGAACTGCACGTCATGAACTCGCCGCTCTCTGTCGCGGAGTGCCGTTACCTGCACGCACGTTGCAGTGCTTGCTTTGTGCTTCCATCTTGTGCCTAGTTTCGTAACTATTACAATTTTGCTGTGTTATATCGATAAAGGAAGCTATGATCTCTCGTCACGAGTAAAAATATATCGATTTTGCATCGATCACATTAGATAAATCCGAATGCAAAGAGCTAGATTTTTGTTGTGTGTTTGTAAACACATAATGGCGGCTAAACGAGTGCTTCCGATTGCGGATTCCGATATTAGTGAAGTTTTAGTGAATGATGGGTCGGAAATATTGGTTTCTCTGAATGATGATTCAAATATAGAGTCTGAAAATGAAAGTAGTGACAGTGGGAGTGAATGTGGTTACGTAAATACATCGCAAGACACGGGTAAAATGTTGCCGGTCAGGAGTTTGTCTGGGATGACATGGGGAATAATATCGGCCAAAGGGAAGTGTTTACTGGAAATTATGGGCCGCAAGAAGCTGCGAGGAATTGTTTAGATCCTGTGGAAATATTTCAGTTATTTTTACGTGTGAATTCGTGAGTATGATAGTGAAACAGGCAAATATCTATGCTAAGCAGCACATGATGGCACATGTCAAGGGTAAATGAATGGGTCCAGTTACCGTCGAAGATATGTACGTAGTTTTTGCACTATATATGCTGATGGGCATTGTACAAAACCCACACTGAGGTCCTATTTCTCAAAAAGCCATTTACTAGCCACTCTCATATTTAATTCTGTCATCTTCCTTGATAGATTTCAAAGTATTACGAGATTTTCTAAGGTAAGCATGGTCTTTAAAATTTGATAGTATAGTTTCAGTAACTTGAGTTTTCCTTCACTACATTTGTCATTAACAAACTGTGAAAATTTGGTTTAGATCCAATGCTTCTGGACTGTTATAACGTCTTATATGACGGTGTGCACTTGTAAGCAAGCTCTGTGCTCATCTCCTCCCGCAGCACAGGGTAGCAGTGAGGTAAAAGTCCTCCCATGCTGAGAGGTTAAGCTCCACATCAGCAATGGGGAGCTACAAGTTTGTAGATCCAAAATTTGAATACTGGCAGTGACAATGGCCATCCCCCCAGCCACTCAGTCCAGCAAATGATGGGATGGCACCTAATTTCTAATCTCGTGTTATTAATCTCAATTCTTAACCTTAATATTCACAACTATCTACACTTAATACATTAACCGCAAAGATACAAGCTATCAAATTCAATAGGCTACACGAGCAAATATATGATGTTCCAAGCCACCCAACGAAGTCGGTGATTGTGTCTCATTTCCGGTTTGAATCCACAATACCGATCCTTGATGATAAAACCAGAGTT
This sequence comes from Meconema thalassinum, assembly GCA_946902985.2. Lineage (NCBI taxonomy): Eukaryota > Metazoa > Arthropoda > Insecta > Orthoptera > Tettigoniidae > Meconema > Meconema thalassinum. The sequence continues at coordinate 1,756,064,054 of OX336388.2, read as the reverse complement.
TGTTCGATGCTGTACTAATGAAAAATTCAATGAAAACTTAGTTGTGGAACGGATGAAACACCTTAACTCCATAATGATATGGTCTGTGATTAGCAGCATGAGTAATAGGCCTCTGTATATTGGAAGGGAGGGAGCTTGTAGTTTAACGTGACCGTTAATCTGTAGATCATGAGCCACGGGACCTCCTTTTTACGTGGAATCCGAACCACAGGACATGGCATTTCACTTTGAAAATCTCACATGCATTGACCGGGAATCGAACCCTGACCGCCTTGGTGAGAGGCATACACCTAGACCGCTGAGCCACCACGCCCCCTTTGTATATTGTTGAAGGCACAATGCGGAACAATCAGTACAAGCTGGTCTTAACCCTTTGGCTTTCAAGGTAATGATATATTGGTACCCATGGGTCCTGCGAAAACTGACACGGTAACGATCTGTCGTTACCCGTCTTTTTTATTGTTAGTTCATTATTTACGCGCCATATAGCAGCATTTTTGCACGGAATAAAAAGAGTATTATAGTTGTATCTCACATTATACTCCGCGGGAACTTTCGGCAATCCGTATTTATCGATATTCTTAGAGTCTGAAACATGTGCTCACTGGAGTTCCGTGCCTTGTTTGCATCGTGTTCTGCGGCATACTTGCGTTCATTTCTCTGTGTTTTCGTACGTGATTATATAGTAAAATTAAGTTATATCGTACGCAATATATTGTACCCGATACCTAGTTGAGGCTATCGGCTACGCCAGCTGACATTGAGCCGTAGTTGAGATTTATGGGAAGAATTGTAAAGATAGCGCTCACATCGAGTCGAGAGGAATGTTAGGAAATGACGTAGAAGGCCAAGGATCAAGAAGGCACTGCCAGACAGGTAGATGGAATTATGGGAGGAATATTAAAGTTTTATTAAGATCTTTATGGAACATAGTATTGTATCATCTCAGAAGAGAAGAAATGTCAAGCATTATTATGGTAATAACTTGAAGAAAGACAGATAATCCCTTAAGTTAATAGCCGAGATGATGGTGGTCGAGATTATACTTGTGACGCATGACCACGAAAGGTGGGGGAGCATCACGTGACAGCGCCAGGTAGGAGCTGGTCAACGGAGTCTAGAGACATCAGTCGAGTTCAGTCGTCAGGGCTGAGTAGAACATATGCGCAGAGCGTACGGCAAAGCTGAGCGGTGCACAGCACTTGTTACGTAAAGTGAAGGCGACAGTATTACTTCACCAAGCAGAGAGCGAGAAGTAGGTCAGTGAGCCAAGGCAGGCGACGCACGGTAGGCGGCGAGAACCGGTTACGAGGCAAGCTGTGCGGGCCGTGTAAGCAGGAGAAAAGCCGGGGTCAGAACAGCATTATAATACGAGATTGAGAACTTTATTTCGAGCTGCATTTTGTAACGCAGAACAGCACAGCAAAGCGGCATGGCGAGGCCGGCTTTAAGCGTAGATCATTCTGGAACAGTGCAGTAGATCAGAGCGTGCTAGTTCCGACTTTTATACGCAGGCAACATTAAAGAAGCTGAACTTTATTTCAACATTCAGTTACAACATTGAGTTGGGACTTGTATTCAGTAATAGAATTGTGCAGGCAGATAGTTATAATATACTGCAATAGTTAACTTCAAATGAACTTAGACATTCAAATGACATTACGACTATGCATTTCATAACGGAACATGTAGAGCGACCATGGGGTCAAGCTAACATTAATGCTTTTAAGCAAACGAACTGTTACAATTATATGCACTTATGAACATTGGCACGTGCATTAATAGAATTCTTTTCATGAATTATCATAAAATATCGAGTACGAACACAGCTACAGGGTGTTTCAAAAACTTATACACTCTCATAAATAAAATTTATTTTCTGCAAATGAGACTTAACCTCTGTGGAGATTGAACTATTAACAAGCAAACCGAACATTATATGGGACAGTGGCGTAACTTAGAAGAAGAATATGGGGTACGCTGCTTTTATGAACTTTTACGTAAGGATTTGGACAGTATCCGCTATGGATAACATGCAGTTCATCATGTCGGAGTAAACGAAGACAGGGACGCGATGGCACCACGGAGCGATGGATTTGATTCCTGAAGAAGAGGAGGTCTAACAGCTGATTCACTTGGGATATGAAGGCGATCGTTATTGCGTGGGTGAAACGATATTCACGTCGATCTTTCGAGAAATTTATTACACACGAGGATAATCGACGATCTTTGAAATATATTAACAGCTGATAATAGAAGGTACTGTAAGAGTTATGACTTTCTGATATGACTTTTTCATGAACACTGGGCATACTTGTATATTTTTCTAGTAGGAGTTAGACAATTATTTAGACATGGCTTAAACATTATTTGCTCCAAATTTTGCTAGAATATGGCGTTACCATATGATATGGCAGGCACCATTATACGAAATTCTCACCATTGGTTGGCTTTATTAAGCAGATGTTTGGTCTTTTAGACATTTTCCAGTAAGGATAGTTTTTCTTGGATAGTTATTTTTTTGTGGCGAGTATTTCGAACTCGTGATCTGCAATTGGATTATTTAAATTACTTCGTCAGTTCATTGCATACTAGCGAGTGTGTATTATTCATCAGTAGGATCCATTGGATTGTTTGGAGATATTAAGATGTTATTCACTCAAGTGAATGAATATCGCTTTTATGTGACAACTAGAGACTTGTTGATTCCAATCTGGTACATTCACACATCAGACGACGAGATGGGGCCTTTCGCTTTAGGCGATTGCGTGGTGGTACACATCTTTACCCATCGTTCAGGGCATTATCATGTTAGACGACGGGGCAAGGTCTTTCGTATTTATACGATTGTGTGGAGGTTACTCATCTTACTAGCCATTGAGGAACTCATTTTTATCATCCGAGTGTACTTGAGATTGTAAGAGGATCAAACAAGAAACTACTAGTCACATATCAGTCGAATTTTGTTAAATAAATTAAAAATAAATGTCAGCAGGGTTACATTTGTAATTCTTGTTTGCCAATCCAATATTTTGTTGCTATACTCATTTGAGAGTACTTTCAATTTAACAGCTGATACAGTTGATGGTTTTGATAATTTTTATGATTGAGTTTGATACCTTTGAGAAGGATTTAAAGTAATTGAATCTTGTAAGATGAATCATTAATGGTCAGATTTATTTTAAGGCAGATCAGTATTGCATATTTTGATGTGAGAGATTATAGCACATTGGTGTTTTTCTATGAAGTGAATTATGAGAATTTTAAGAGAATTTATGCTATTTGAAAGCAGATCTTGAATTTGATTTCGATTACAAAGGTAATATTTTTCCTAATTGTTTAAGAAGTTGTCTAGATGTGATCAGATTAATTACAGTTATTGGAGATTGTGTGCGTTGATAATTTGAAGCCAGTTATGTATTTTGCAGATCATGCAACGTGATTAAGTGAAGTTTGTGATAGGCATTTTGTGGAAGTTGCCAAGTGGAAGTTGCAATATTGCTAATGTATTTTGAAGCAGACATGAGGTTGTCGAACCCAGTCTAGCATAATTTGAGATTCATGCTGTGCGCTGAATATTTATGGAGTTTTGTGGAATAATTGTGGTTTTCAAATGTGATATTTGATAAAGTGAGAATATATAATGTAGTTGTGGATAGTGAGATCCAACGTGAATTTGTGAAGGCAATAATATTTTTTTGGCATGATAATTAAATACGAGATATAACTTGGAAGTGATAAAACTGTAAGACAACGTTCTATAACCCATATTAAACAATTTGTTAGGAAATTAAACAAATAAATAATGTTGATAATACAAGATTTTCTGATAATAATAATTAATGAAATAATAATCTGAAATTTAAGCATATTAATGATCTGACCTAATGAAATAAAAATCAGAATGGCTAGATGAAATAATAAAAATCTAAATAACCAGATGAATAAAATTTAAATAAATTGATAAATTAAATTTTGGAATAAATCAATGAATTAAATAACTGGATGAATTAAAGATTGAATAAATAAGCTGATTTAAATAAATTAATAGATGATTAAATAGATGATGAATAACTGAATTAGAAGGTGATAATTAATTAAAGAAGCTGATGATTAATACATTTAAATGGATTTAAATAAATTTAATTGAGAGATTTGATTTGAATGATTTGAAGAATTGCAATTTGAGTTGATGAATTAAACAATTTATATTGGTGATTTAAGATGATTTAATCTGAAGGAGATGATGAAATGAGAGTTTGTGAATAATTAGAGAGTATAAAGAATTGATGATTATAATATTTATTTAAATGATTTGAAGATAATGAATTAATTATTCTGACTTGAATATATTGAATTTTGAGATGAGAACTAATGTGAGAAATATTTAATTTTGATGATGATAATGATTATAACCAATGAGTAGTGGATTTTCTTTGATTCACGAACAAGCAATTATTAATGACAGTGTAAATAGTGTAAATTAATTATTCGATGTTTAGGAGCATTTTACTAACATATTCTGCATTTGAATAATGCCATGCAAGCCATAAATTATGTGATATTTAAAATATGTGATTAGAATATATGTGTTTAGACAGATTAATTAATATTTTTACATCCACATTCATGATGTTAATTTAAAGAGGTCTCAGTTATCATGAATGTCAGTGACGCAAAGACATAGTGCTACAGTGATCCTGAGAACCCAAGAGAACTTTAGAAATTTTTCCTATTTTATGTGGATTAAATACACTTTGAGTAGAATAGAGATGGTTCGATTTTCAGGACAATGACAATTTAACGTTGGCATTCGACCATGCTCTCAGGTAGGATGAGTGTTTAATATGTCTGTCTGACTATCAAAGTTGAATAAATTTGTTTTTATCTTAGTTGTGATCTGATGATGATGTGATTTTCCTTTTTCTTTCCTTGTCTTAATTAAGGCTTAACCGGGAAGGATGTGGTTTGCTAGGGATTCAGTTGATGGCGCCCATTTATATTTGCATTTTTAAAATTAAATTTAAACCCGTAACGACCCTGGAGATACTTTATCTCGTGTTACCCTCTGCTTTTGAGATATTTGAACTGAATTTCCGACACATTCCTTATTTGACTAGGTGTTCATTTAACTCCACTCTGTCCTGGAAATCCGGGAATGCGATGTAATAGCAGATGGGTCATCGCATCCCCAGGACGAACGGGTACAATATGATGGGGTGAGAAGCCGAGGGGTACAAGTGACATTTTTGAAAAATATAAGTACAGAAATGGGTATCTAATATATGTAAAATTGTTGTGGCCAAGAGATATACAGGTTCTTTATTTTTGCTTGGCAAGGCAATTCCGGTTAACCATGGCCGCCGGTCCCCGGCCGTATTCGCACGCTCTTGTTGCGGTAGACTTGCGAGCTCCGAGCTAATTGGGCGTTTTATAAAGCTACTGTGCACTGTATATCGTATTGTATAGTGTTTTATTGTGATAGTGTATAGTGCTGTAATGCCGTGTGAAATATTCGTTACCTGAACGTGTATATCTGCACAATACATACATAAAGTGCAGTAAATCGTGCACTTCTACATTACTCTTTAATGTAGCTCTAGAAAAAATAATTCAACAACTGCCAATCAATCCAGGAGGGACCATATTTAACAGACAAGTGCAGGTGATAGCATATGCGGATGATGTAGCATTAATTGCAAGGAACAGTAAAGCATTAGAAGAGAGCTATGTCCTGTTGGAAGAAAAGGCACGAAAGTTAGGATTGGAAGTGAATACAAGTAAAACTAAGTATATGAAGATGGGAGACTCCAGAGAGGCAAGAAGAAGAGAGCCTTATATTAAATTAAATGGGAAAGAATATCAAAGAGTAGAAGAATTCATATATTTGGGCTCAATAATAACTGAGGATAACAGAACATCAGTGGAAATACAAGAAAGAATTAAAAGTGGAAATAGATGCTATTACGCTCTGCAAATCATGTTTAAATCAGGAAATGTCAGTAGGAATACTAAAATAAAAATTTACATCACAATACTAAGACCTGTGGTTATGTATGGATCGGAAGGTTGGGTTCTCAATAGAAGAGAAGAAGACTGGCTGCGAAGATGGGAAAGGAAGATCTTGAGGAAAATATACGGGCCAGTGAGAGAGGAGGAAGGTTGGAGAATAAGGACAAATGTGGAACTACAGGAACTCGTCGGACAGGCAGATATTGTGGTCAAAATTAAGCAGGGGAGGATAAGATGGGCAGGACACATTCAGAGAATGCCAGAATCACGTAGTGTCAAAAAAGTGTTTACACAAAGACCGGATGGAAGGAGGAGAAGAGGAAGACCCAGGAGACGGTGGATAGATGATGTGGAAGACGACCTTAGGAGTCTGGGAATCAGGAACTGGAGAAGGAAGGCGGAAGATAGAGATGAATGGAGGCAGGTGATAAAGGAGGCCAAGGTTCTTCAAGGACTGTAGCGCCGACCAGTAAGTAAGTAAATCGTGCACTAGAACAAGACAAAAGTTTCGAGTGAAATTTCCAGGGAGGCCCATTCCTATCAATCAGACAATAAAACAACTGGCTAAAACAGATTCAAATGTACAGGTTCAGTAAACAATAAAATAGACGTAAATGTAGTTATCTCCTTGAATGAAAAATGAAAATCCATAGCCTGCTTCCAGTCTCCGACCGGGTCAGGAATGGAATGAATGAATGAAGCCCCCATCTAGCGGCGAGGATATGAACTGTGCCGGCTGCCGAGGCCTGACGCACTCCTCCGGGGCTAAATTAACCGGAGTGACCGGAAACTTCACAGGGAGATGCCGATTATGTTTGGCAGAGGATGGGAAAAATTTTCAGCATCTACTGTAAACATGGTGAGTAAAAATGCATGATACTGATTTTAAGCACCGTATTCGGCCGTAAATATGAGCGCGTGAGTGAGAATGTCCTTGCCAAGCAAATATAAAGACCCTGTATGTGCACCTCCATCTGGTGCTGCGATCTGGTGAGTGTAAGAAAAACTGCTTAGTGAAGTGACTGTTTGCTTTGGGAGGCCAAGAGGTACATGTGACTTGGCCAGCAATTCCTGCTTGTTAATGAATGCAGTGTTACTCTTTTGAAGTGAAGTTAACATTTTAGTGCATAAAAGTGAATGAAGCAACTGTATTGACGTTCTTATAACGTTCATACATATATTAATATCCTTGTCTGAACCATCTGAACCATTTGATATCCGGACTGGACTTCGACAGGAAGATGGTCTATCACCGTTATTATTTAATTGTGTTCTTGAAAAGATCATGCATGAGTGGAACAAAACTTGTCCTCCAAATGTAAAGATTGGTACTAATATAAAACTGAATTGCTTGGCTTTTGCAGATGACCTTGCACTGCTTGCAACCAGTATAGATGAGGCTAAACACCAAATTGAAGAACTTGGGTCTATTGCAGCAAAAGTAGGACTTCAAATTTCATTTGAAAAGACTGAAATAATGGCATCCTTTGATGTGGAAACACAAGCTATTGCATTGATTAACAATAAAGAAATTAAAGTTGTACATAAATTTAAATATTTAGGGGAGATTATAACATGGAATTTGAATGAGAAAGCGTCAATCGAAAATAGAACAACAAAGTTAAGACAAACACAATATATTACGGTCTAGTTACAAAAAAAAATCACTCTCAATAAATGCCGAATTACGACATTATGAATCAGTTATTAAACCGGAAGCAATATATGCTTGTGAAACACTTTTCAAATTAAACACTCGATCAGTTACTGACACATTACAGGAGACTGATAGAAGAATTCTCAGAACTATAATTAATAAAAAAACATCAGGTGGATGGTCAATGGCGTCTATTACCAAATGAAGTGGTTTATAAAGAAACTGAGTCTATAGTCGATACTACGCGAAAAAGGCGAATTGCATTTTTTTGGTCATATCTCACGCCTGCCGGATACCAGACAATTAAAAGTATTATTTAATTATTTTTTCAAAAGTAAAACAAAGAACTCTTGGTTTATGGAAATTCAAAATGATCTGGATGAACACGGCTTGACAATGTCCCAAATTGCTAACAAAGATGAGAAGAATATCTTGAAAAACAAGAGCATCCGACTTCCCTTAAAAACCTTTACCCGCAAAACTTACACCATAAGCGATGCAGAGAGAGCGGCAAGGTCGACTAGAATGAAAATTTTTTGGGAAAAGAAGAAAAATAAGAAGCTGAATCTTGTTTTTGAGACATGTATATACTTGTTTTGGTTAAGTGCTCCAATGAGGGCGGAACATATGTAAATAAATAAATAAATAAATATCCTTTTAATACTAAAATGGTTATTTGAAAGAACAATAACTATAGCATCTTTAGAAGAAAGCATTCATAACCTCTCAGAAGGTGAGTAACCCTATTCAAGTATTCTTTTGATATTCTTGCCTTACAAAATATTAACATAGTTATAGACTGTAGCAATTATATTTTATATTTAGGAGATTGTTATTTTATGCCATAATGACAAAATATAGTTTTGGTTTTCATACAGATGATGATTCTACGTATGAACCAGAGGTTGACAGTGAAAATACGGATTCCAGGGGAAAGGTAATTTACTGTATAGATATAAAACAAGCCGTAAAAGAAGTTAAGTTTTCACATAAGTTAATAAAGAAACGACTATCACGAAAAACCATAATTAGCCTACCTAAAAAACTAAATTTAACTAGGCTAACATTTTTGTGCTTATTCATTTCAGATGAAAATGAGGAGTGGGATGATTAAGATCGATGCGATGGAGGGCACGAACGTTCTAAGAGAGTAAGACATTTAGGAAGAATAAAAACGAGAAGGACACATTTGAGGAAGAGAGTTGTTTCTTCCAGTAAACGTAATGAAGGCAAAGCGTATGTGGATCGAAATGGAAGGATGCATGAAAAAAAGAAAGTTAGAGTGTTCAATCACAACTGCCGATTCAAGTGTAACGAAAACATCAGCGAACAAAATAGACAGGAAATATTTTAATGAATATTGGGGTCTTGGTTCGTATGGCAAAAACAAGGATACATTATAAATACATATATCTTCCAATTTTATATACATTATTTACAGATCAATGATACACATTCAAAACTTAATGTCCAGACTTTTCAGCCAGTCCACTGCTTCCGTAGAGGCACTATGTAATTCCTGGGCAGATCCATTGAGTTTTCTTTTTGGGCAGTCCATAACAATGTGCTGGATGGTCTGAGGCACATTACCACAGTCGCAGAATGGGTCTTCAGATTTTCCCCACTTATGAAGCCAGAATTTACACCTTCCATGATTTGTCCCGATTCTGTTTAGAGATGTCCATTCCCTTCTCGGTAAGTTGAAACCAGGCAGAGCGCAACAAGGATCATCGATTAAACCCAGGTGGTCAGGATTTGAAGAGGACCATTCTTCATGCCAGATCTCATCAGCATCAAAATGTGTTTCCAGGAGCTTCTCACCTAGCTTCCATGAAGGGTTTCTGGACTTAAATCTCTTCGGTTTCTGAGGGTTGCAGTACTGATGTAAAAGTAGTTGAGGATTACTGCGGCATTTCTGCCATTCTCTTACAAGAGCTAGTTCTCTTCGTATGTGAGGGGGATGGATGTTGGATAAGACGGGTAACCATTTTAGAGGTGCCGATTTGATGGTGCCTGATATTGTCTTCATGGTATCATTCAGTTGGGTATCAACTTTTGAAGTGTGTGCACTGTTAAGCCACACAGGGCAGCAGTATTCTGCAACTGGGTAGACCAAGGAAAGAAGAATATTAAGCTTTGTGAGGGGTATTTACATTTTATTATGAAGATAGTTGTGCATACTGTGTGATAGATGCAGGTATTGATAGATTTTGATTGCCAGAGAACAACTAGAAAATAAGAATTTGAAAGTGGAGAAGAATGAAAGTTATTGCCGATACTGAACAAGAGATCCAGGTACTGGAAGCTTGCTTTTATTAATTAATATGTATATTAGTGAAATCGGTGTACTGTACACTGTGTGATTCTTTTAGCGAGTATATCGCCCCACTACCCTCAGGTGGCTACCTTCATTATTAATTTATTACAATGACGTACCAACGTGTGGCTAGATGAAGGAAGTACCAATAATCATCACAACTTTAAATACCAGTAGTATTATATTTATTACACGGGTCAACGTTGATTTTAGAAACGTTAAATCGGGAATTCACTGTAATATCAAAAGAGTTGTTTCAGCCAATCTGTCTTATGTACAAGAAGTTATGATTACTAAGGGGTAGCTCTGCTCTTGGGCGTTTGTCGAAATTTCCTTTGTCCCCGTGGTAGAGCACAACAAATTATATGCGAAGTTACGTGAACATCACCGAATTCTGTCTTTGCAGTCTAGTACGGAGAAATATTGAGAAATTACACGATCGGCACTTTTCTCAGCAGTTTGACGATATTCTCGCAGTTTTCAGAATAGAACACTGAGAAATATCGTGATTTACACAATCGGTGTCACTTTTAGTTGTTTGATGAGATTTCCATTGCCCTTGAGGCCGGGCACGGGAAAATATAACTTTAGTACGCAATCGGCGCCGCATGCTGTCCGTTTGACAAGAATCCAGTAGTACTAGGCATTGCATGAGGAGAAATATTGCGATGTTACGAAAACACCGCCGCCTACCATTTTACGAGATTCACATTGTCCTCGTGGTTGGACACTGACGAAGCGATAATAAGCAATCGGAGCCGCAGCCGGCCGTTCAACGGTTATCTGCCTATCTCATCATCATCAACCGGCTCCAGTTTCCCGGGTGCTGTGAATGAGCACTCTCCATTTAGTTCTTTCCAAGAATGTTTCCTCCTCCATAATTTGCTGTAAATCCAGACCTCTCCCTGCAAGATCATGTCTAGCCTGGTCGATCCATCTCTTCCTCGGTCGACCTCTTGGTCTCTTGCTTTTCAGTTCTTTCTCAAACCACACTCTGGCTGTTCTTTGTGTGTCCATTGTTTTGAGATGACCGAACCATTTCAGCCTGGCTTCAAAACAGATCTCATTAAGAGATTGTTCTACTTGAACAAGATGGCGTATCTAGTAATTTTTTATAGTTCTTAAAAACTTCATCTCCACCTCCTGTAGTTCACTGGTATTTTTCCTGGATTGGGTACAGGGTTCTAAGCTATATGTAGGAACAGGTACAAAGAAGCTCTTGTACAGTATTAGTTTTGATCTTAAAGGAACTTGCTTATCTCAAAGAAGCCCTCTCACGAGATGATAAAATTTTGCTCCATGTTGAACTCGACTAGTGATTTCTGCAGATAGTTGGTTATCTGTGAACACTACACTGCCAAGGTAACAGAACTGATGTACTTGTTCTAATTTTGTACCATGCAGAGTGATATTAGTACAAATGTTTTGTCGACTAACGGGCATCACTACCGTTTTGGACTTGCTTATATTCAGACCAAATTGCTTGAATATAGCATTTCAATCATTCAGCTTCTGTTGTATTTCAGCCTCATTTTCACTCCATATCACATCATCATCTGAAAACGCTAAAGCTTTAAACTCCGAGGTCTTATTGAGTCGCGTAACTCTCTTCATTATTTCATCTATTACAGTAATGAATAAAAGTAGTGATAGAGCGCTGTATACCCTGCTTAGTGTCGAACCACTCTGAATAGCCATCACCTATTTGGACACAACTCTGGCAGTGTTCAAATAGCATCTTGACTTTATTTATTAAAGCTCATGGTATAGATCTATTTTGAAGGCATTCCCAGATTGTATTTCTCCATACACTGTCGTAAGCCTTCTCAATATCTAGAAAAATGTCTTTTCCTTTTTCCCAGTGCTTCTCCATAATCATCCGGACAGAAATTATCAGAACTGTTGTTGCCCTGTTCTGTCTGAAACCGTACTGCTCTTCTTCAAGCTGTAGTTCAATGATAATTCTAATCTGTGTTCTATGATCCTTTCATTATCTTCAGGACATGAGACAGAAGAGAAATTCCCCTGAAGTTGCTAGGTTTCTGTCTGTCTCCTTTCTTAAATAGAGGGACGATAACACCTTTAGTTCAGTCTGTTGGTATTTTCTTCTTTCCAAATAGTGGTTAGGAACAACCAGCTGCCTTAATCATGTCAGCGCTTACATCATCAATGCCCGTTGCACTAGCATTTATCATGTTCTTTAGGGCATTTTCCACTTCCATCGATATTAGTTAGTTATTGTTGTTTTCAGGGGTGTAACTACGAGGTCATCTGCCCCTCTTAACACAGATTAAAGAATACAAATTTGGAATAGAATTTAAAATTTACAGGTGGACACCTAAATCTGAAAAGACCTAAAATTAATAAAACAAAAAATTAAATAAAAATAATAATTATAAAAATAAACAAATATTACTGAAAATAAAAATATAAAAAAACATTCAAAAACGAACAAGTCGTTGAGTCAATATTCACTGGAAAATTTAGATTGCTGGCCCTAACCCACTCTCATTTATAAAGCGGATAACGCGATCAGCAGCCACCGCGTCATCGGCTATTATAAGTTCGAGTGTCAACTGCAAACCAAGGTTTCTTCGTAAGTCAGCAAGATCCACACACTCGGTTAAAATGTGGGCCACGGTGAAAATGGCTCCAAAGGTACAAAGTGGGGGGTCTTCCCTTCTCATTAAGTACGAGTGGGTGGATCTTGTATGACCTATCCTTAGCCTGCACAAAATGACGGACTCTCTCTGTGACCGGAAAGAGCTCCGCCACACGCGAGTAGTTCCCTTGATCGCTCTCAGTTTACTGGGCAGTGGGTCAGCTAGCCACTGACTGCCCCAAAATGCCAAAACTTGTAGGCGTAACTGAGAGCGAATATCTCTAGTGGGTACCTCCATTGGTCGAGGCGGTACTGATACCACCTCTTTTGCAGCTTGATCCGCTAACTCATTTCCCGTAATTCCTGTATGGTTTGGAAGCCACAGAAAGGTGATTCGAGCGTCAGCGCGGCACAACCCAGCTAGTAGGTAATGGATTCGCTGCACTAGGGGGTGTTGCGGGAAACATGTAGCAATTGACTGCAACAAACTCAAGGAGTCCGTACACACGAGGAAGAGGATTCGTGCAAACTGCAGAGCTTCATAGATGGCAACGAGCTCTGCAGTAAACACACTACAGGCCTCAGGCAAAGAGCTCTTGGTATTTGCACCATCAATAACGTAAGCACAACCCACTTTCTCGTCCACCTTCGAACCATCCGTGTAGAGAATGCCAGCGTCCGGAAATTGGTGAACTATGCTGTGGAACTGCCTCCGATAAACGGAGGAATCCGGACACGGAACTTGCCACGGAGGCACCTCGCTAGGTGTCCGGATCATACAGGGACCTACAGCCACTCCTATTTCAGTACGCGAGCTATCAAGTCTAATACCAACTGGCCGAGTGGCACGAGGCTGGTTGGCGTACTTCTGGTGGTACTGGGTACTGAAAAGAGCTTCATAGCTCGGGTGTTGCGGCATTTGACGCACATTCGCAGCATATGTTGGCGTCTATAATTAAGCGGTGGAACACCCGATTCGGCGAGTAGGCTGGGTATTGGACTGGTCCGGAAGGCACCGGTAGCCAGCCTAACACCACTATGGTGGATACTGTCCAGCATTTTCAAGGTTGCCGGCCTTACTGAACCGTATGCCGCAGAACCATAGTTTAGCCGGGACAGTACGAGGGCTTGGTGGAACCGAGCAGCACCGCACGGTCAGCCCCCCCACATAGTGCCACTAAAAAACTTGAGCATGTTCAGTTTCCTGAGACACGTCATTTTAAGTTGGCGTATATGGTGCTGCCACGTTAATTTGCTGTCAAAATGGAGCCCCAGGATGCGATAAGCGTGAACCAATGACAATGCAGCATCCCTGAGATGTAGTTCAGGGTGTAAATGTAGCCTCCGGAGCCGACAAAAATGGACGGAGGTTTTCGCTGCTGAAAAACCAAAACCCCCTGTCGACCCGGTTGATAGTTAGCCGCAGTTGCTGTTCCACGACTGCCATACTTCCGGAGCTGTAATGCAGAGCTAAATCGTCTACACACAGCGATGGAACTACTGCGGACATGGGGGCGGCAACAATGCCATGTATGGCAATCGCGAACAAGGTGACACTCAGCACAGAACCCTGCGGAACTCCATTTTCTTGAGTATAGTAGTGCGATAATATCCATCACGAAAGGTAGAGCTCTTGACATAAAGGAAGCAATCAAGATACACCTAGCCAAACAAAACAATCCCAACAATCTAAATGACCACACGTTAATGGAGAGCTCACCCCTCTTCACTGTAATTTTAATAAAACTTGCCACCTCAGGGTATAGGAGCTAAAAAACTAGCTTTAAATAAAATCCACAAAGACCAGACCAACTTACAAAATTCACAATTTATTTATAAAGGGCAACCTTCCTTGACCTGCATTTCAGGCACATCAAACTAATAATTCCTCAACTGGCTCTCCATTCAGCATCAATTATCTTCTATTTACAACAACATTACATAAAATAATTTGCCTCCATCTTGCCTGAAACCTACTTCACAACAACTCATTCCCATGGCAACCACCATGACCTCACTCCTAGATCAAGGAACCTTTGACCTCATCTGCCAAGGCCACCTGGTCATCTCAAAGCAATAGCCAGACCACCACCGAGAATCTCTCTGAATTATTTAATCAGTTTAATCTATGACCCAAAACACATAAGACACTCGGCGGTGGTCCACCATTGTAGTCACGGCTGGCAACCCGACAAAAACAAAAGAACCAAATAACCTAAATGAAAGAAACAAGGAGGAGCCTCTATAACCCACAAATGTTAGGTTACATCACGCTACTAAAAAACACACCCTGTCTGAAACAAGACACAACTTAACGATACAGCGAAGCTAGATAAAAAAAGGGGGGAAATTATTTTTCTTCTTCTTCTTAAGACGCCGTCTTCAAACGAAGGTTGGCAATCCACGTAGCCAGCTCTGACCTTGACATTGCAGTATGAAATGCTTCCTCCGACGTACACCGGTGCCACCTTCTAATGTCCTTCAACCATGAATTTCTGAGTCTCCCTACGGATCTTTTTCCTTGTATCTTACTTCGGGGCGTGGTGGCTCAGCGGTCTAGCTGTATGCCTCTCACCAAGGCGGTCCGGGTTCGGTTCCCGGTCAATGCATGTGAGATTTTCGAAGTGAAATGCCATGTCCTGTGGTTCGGATTCCACGTAAAAAGGAGGTCCCGTGGCTTATTATCTACAGATTAACGGTCACGTTAAACTACAAGCTTCCTTTTTTGTATCTTTCCTTCAATAATTACCTGTAATAATTGGTACCTCTTGTTACGCATGATGTGACCTAGGTATTGTGTCTTTCTTTGCTTTATAACATGCAGCAGTTCTTTTTGCTTTTTCATCCGATCTAGGATCTCGACATTTGAAATTTTCAATATCCAAGGTATGCGCAGGAGACTATATAGATACATTTCAAAGGCATCGATTGGTTTTTCAATAGAAGGATCCATGGTCCAGCATTCACAACCATATAGAAGAACAGAAAATATGTAACTACGGATCATGCGGATTCGCAACTGTAGACTGCGATCTGATCGTACAAAGAATTTCCGCAAGGTAAAGAATTGTTTCTCGGCCTGTTCAATTCTAGATTTTATTTCTTGTTTGGAGTCACATTGTTCATTAAATATGGTGCCCAAGTATTTGAAGGAGGACACTTCGTAAAAATGTTTAGAGTACATGAGACATCAAACTAATCATATGATAATATTCGCATTGAGAAGAGGTAGGCTTTTTTGGTAATGGTATGAAGGTTGATTTCAACCAATCAGATGGTATAACTCCAGAAATATATATTTTATTGAACAGGGATGTTAGGATATTAAGGCCGGTCGATTCTTGCTCAACCATTACTTTAAGAACTTCAGCATTAACTCCATCTGGCTCTGTGGCTTTGCCATTCTTTTGAAGCTTTACAGCATGCACAACTTCTCTTGTTGTTATTCCAGGACCAGGCTCATTTATTCTTTCATCAGGCGAAGAAGGATCATTTCTTTTGTCATGGAAAAGAATATCAATATATTCTTTCCATCTTTAGAGTTTCCCTTCGATATCCGTGATGATTTCATTATTGGTATTTCTCATAATTTGACCATATTGTTTCTGCTGTAAACCACTTAAGTACTTTCACTTTCTTGTGCAAGTTAAAATAATCAATGTTTCTCTTGCAGGACTTCAATTTCTTTACATTTTTCAGTCATCCATATTTCTCGGGCTTCTTTACACTTTCTTTGAATGCTTTTGTGCAGAATTTTGTAGTAAATTTAATGCGATCTGTGGTTTTACATTTCCTTCTTTCATTCATAAGAGCCAGAATTTCATCTGTTATCCAGGACTGTCTTTTGTTGTTGATGCTGCGTCCAATGTTATTTTCCTGAATTTCTATTATACTCTCTTTTATAGAATTCCAAGTAGATTCCACCTCTAATGGTCCAGTGCTTCCTATCATTTCCATTTTCTCTTCCAGAGCATTTCCAATATCGGTTCTTGTTTCAGTAAGTGTTGTAATAGGTACATGTTATCTGGATCAGGTGTACAATGTACTTTTCTTCTGCAATAAAACAAGGCCCGTATTCGCGGCAGTATTAAAGGTGCCGGGACGCCCTCATAAGACCGGGCAGCGCTTAGTTTGAATGGCTTATGGTCCACACGTGGCGAGGAATGTTCCACGGTCTTTGATAGTTGTAGACCCACCTCATTCAATAATATAAATCTTATCTAGGTTGGCAACACCCCACATAAACACATTGCACTGACTCCGCACAGCACATATGAACAGGGGGGAGAAAAGGGAAAAACCAGTGTCGTTGAGATAACAGCCCATCTCAGGCGACCACACCTGGAGTAACAGTGAACACGAAAACTGCGCGTAGCTCCAGCAAGGAAGACAACCAGATATTACAGTTTAACCATAGTTGATTCTTACAACCATAATCACTCCAAATTACAAACTCCGGATATCTATCACCATTTAGCATTTCACTTAACATCATACTGCATTTAGCATACACTGACAGTTGCAGTACCAATACTGCAACTAAATAATTGTACATATTGTAAATATTTTCACCTGTATTTTCAAATATAGATTTTATAGCCTAAGTCTAATGGATCTGATGATGATCGCTTGACGATCGAAACTGGTCATCCTAGTGTATTTATTAATCTCATGTAATTTACTTCAGGATTAGGGCATAACCCAGCTCTTTTGGGTACATTCGTGTTGACCGACTGAAAAGCACTAAACTCTTGTTTACTAAGGCAACACTGTAAAAATGGCTTCAAACCCCACAATGTTAATGTATATGCATGATTGTCAAAATGAAATGAAAATCCACAGCCTGCGTCCAGTCAACCGATTGGGTCAGGAATGGAATGAATGAAGCCCCCATCTAGCGGCGAGGATATGAACTGTGCCGGCTGCCGAAGCCTGTCTCACTCCCCTGGGGCAATGATTAAATGAATGACAGATACTTACTTTACTTTCTGTGTCCGGGAGACACACTAAATTCTTACTTTCCAGAACTCTTCAGCTCTTATCCCTCGGTCTGTGGCCAACATAAGGTCTTCCTGGCTGCAGGTGTCATTAAGATCTTTGCACGTGAGCAGGTGTTGTGGAGTCTGGATTTCTCCACAGGCACATCGTGGATCTTCTGTATAACCCCACTTCACAAGGTTGGTACGACACTTAGGCACTCCTGTTCTCATCCGGTACAAGGACCTCCAGGTGGTATAAGGCAAATGACTACCACTGCTCAGTTCTTCTTTAGGGGTAAACCTCTCTGGTACTATTTGTTTCCAGAGTGACACACGCTGGATGTCTGGCTTGGTATGGAGGGGTACTGTTCTCTTAATAAAACTCTTCCTGGACATTAGGCGAGGAGTGGTCACCATGTGGTTGAACATAGAATGTCTGGGATCTGTTTCAAGCTTTTGTCTCCCTTTCTCTGCTGCCACCCTGCGTCGAATAACTGGAGGTGCAATGCCAGCGAGAGGGTGGATCTTCTGCACTGGAGTAGGTCTCAGACATCCAGTGACAATACGTGTGGACTCGTTAAGAGCTATGTCCACTTGCTTGGTATGGGCAGATGCTCCCCACACTGATTATCCGTACTCTCCTGCTGCAAAGCAAAGTCCCAATGCTGTTGAACGTAGGACCTGAGGGTTCGCTTACCATGTTGAACCTATCAACTTCCACATTATGCTACTTCTTGAGCTGATCTTGCACTTCAATTCTTTACAATGTTTCCTGAAGCTCAGGGTACGATCAAGCTTGATTCCCAAATATCGAGACATTTCACAGCTTTCGAGTGTCACTCCTTTCCAGACAACATTCAACTTTCTCCGGGCCTCTTTGTTGCGAAGATGAAATGACAGATGAAATGAAATGATAGTGGAGAGTGTTGCTGGAATGAAATTGTGACAGGGAAAACCGGAGTACCCGGAGAAAAACCAGTCTGCCTCCGTTTTGTCCAGCACAGATCTCACATGGAGTGACCGGGATTCGAACCACGGACCCAGCGGTGAGAGCCACGGAGGCTCGCAGGATTGCCAGAATATATAACCTAAATTGATTTTCGTGTTTTCTGCTGCTGTATATTTATGCATGGTATGTCTAAGTAGAAATAATCTCTTGGGTAAACACTGGGTAGCACACACCATGTGGGGTTCATACCTCAGATAGAGAGGGAGTGGCATGACACTAACGTATGCCTTGTTGTTGGTATATAAAGATTTCATCAGTAGTATAAGATGACTCGGTACTGCCATTTCGTCAAGCACTTGCCAAAGAAGGTTCCAGTTAATATTATCGAAAGCTTTAGTGTAATCAAGGAAACAGAATATTGTAGGCACATTAAACTCTTAGAATTTCTCCATATTTGCCACACGTTTATTATCTGTTCTCTTGTTCCCTTTCCTGGAACGAAGCATGCTCTGGGGGTATTTGTGGAAGGATATAGTACTTCAAGCACCCTTGTATAACATAACCTTGCTGGTGTATATTAGTGAGATGGTTCTGTAATTCGCACAATGTTGTTTTGATCCCTTTTTGTGTAAAGGGATATATAATGATTCCTTCCACTCATTTGGCCAGTTGCAAGTGATCCATATTTTATTGCAGATCTATAGCAATATGTCAATCCCGCCTTTCCCTGCTGCTTTTATAATTTCTGCCACTATTCCATCTGACCCAGCCGATTTGTTATTAGCAGGCCTCCGTAAAGCCGCTTCCACTTCATCCCTTAATAATAATAATAATATAATAATATCGTATGGCCTCGGGTGCCTGGTGCAAGCTTTATTAATTGACACCCAGAGGGTAGCTTGCATGTCGAATTTCGTCGTTCCTTTGAATGCTATGAAAGTCAAGGAGGTTAGATATCTAAACTCCTTGACACTACAGCGCTTTCAAGTAGAGAATGGAGGAACTTTGTGTTGGCGGAAAATCCAGAGATTAATTTTGCCATTGAACACGGCCTACTGAATTCAAATGGGTTCCTTAACATGCCAACAACGTATGACATAATAAGTATCGTGATTTTTGTCGCCTTCAAAAATCACTTACCGGTACCATGGCCAGGGGGCAAACCTGCTATCTTGGGGTTGGTAGTCCAACACTATAACCACTCACCCACCATGGCAAGCACTTCATCCCTTAAGACCAACGGTTCTCTCTGTTGTTCTGCTACCTCCTGTATTATGATCTGCATTGCCTTCCATAAGGCACATACATTCATGAGAAATAGAATACTGCACTAGTGTGTGAAAACATAAAAATCTTGGTGACAGCCCAGCAAGAAATAATTAGATGACTGTGCAATAACATCACACATTCAGAAGTAAAATTCTAATTCATCAATGGAGTAATTCCCATCAGCCAATTTCTGAAAAGGAATATAAGACACTACGTATATACTTCCAAGATAAAAATGTAAAGCTGCTACCTCACTATTTCAAAAATTAAGTCATTTTAAAGAGAGATAAAGGGGGATGGATTCAAGGGAAAAACAGGTCAAGCAACACACACAGACAATCATTTGAATGCAAGAGGAATATCTCAACATGAACTTTTCTTTGAAATTCTTTGATACGTTAAGTTATGCTAACAAGAAGTCACCTGAACCATGCCAATTTCTAATACCAGTAAATAGGAATTAAATGTAGGTAATAGATAAATTATCTTTACATCAGTACTGACAAATACCAAAAAAAGTTACCAACCTACCTTATTGATATTTCCAAGATCATTGATAAGCTTAATATAGTTGGAGAAGAAATGGGTCTGATGATCAACACGAAGAAAACAAGAATTATGGTTTTCAGCCCAAGAAGAGATAAAGTAACTGACACTGAAAGGACAACAAATCCAACAAGTTGATAAATTTAAGTACCTTGGTTGTTGGTTGACCGAGGATTGAATCCAGACCTTGATATTAAGACCCATACAGAAATGGCAAGATCAACTTTTAAGAAATTGAGACCTTTATTGTGCGATGATGCCTTAAATTTAAAACTAAGACAGCGTATTGTAAAATGTTTTGTTTGGTCCATTTTGCTTTAAGGAGTGGAAGCCTGGACTATGAAATCGTCCAGGATTAAGAGGCTCGAAGCTCTGGAAATGTGGTTTTATAGAAGGATGCTAAAAGTCTCTTGGATAGATCATGTCTCTAATGACCAGGTACTGCAGAGGGCGAATTCTCAACGAGAGCTACTGACCACCATCAAATGCAGGAAAATTGCACCTGGGTCATGTATTACGTGGTGAAAAATATACAATATTACATCGCATTTTAAAAGGCAAAATTGATGGGCAATGAAGAGCGGGAAGGAGAAGGACGTCTTGTCTTCGGAACCTTCAAGATTGGACTGGAACAAGATCTATTGAACAACTCTACCGCTCTGCTGATGATAGACAAACACTATCCACATTGATCGCCAACGTACGGGAGACTGGGCAGGGCAGATAGAAGAAGAAGATTTTACATTCTTACCACCAGGTATACTGAGATGCATTCTAATCAGTCATTTCATCTGATAGTGGAAACTTATTTTCTCATTTGTACTGAGAGCAAGTGACACAGCACATACTATAATTATTACAGCCAGTTATTTATGAACAGGAACATGTTTCCCATGGTCAGCCATGCACGTATCAGGAAAGTATACCTTCAATGAATAATTCTATTTGTGGTGCCATCATTTTCGTTCACCCCCTCAAGTTCCTTTACTAGCACGCCCCCACGTCCCTGGCTAGCAGATGGGCCAGGGACCTTCTTACCCTCAACATTGTTGATATTATCTGGGATTGTATTACCGGCATTGAATCTGGAATCATTGTGACGGCCGGCATTACCACGACCTCTCCCTCGTCCCCTCATAGGCCCACCTCTTCCGCGGCTGCTACCACCACCGTCCATGTCAGAGTTGTAACCCCTGTAAAACAAGCAATTATGCACCATACATAAACAACCAAATACAGGGAGTCAGGCGCACTAAGGATATCCATCTCTTTACAGCACGCTTACCATGGAAAACCTTTGCCTTCTTATCATGAAATCAGCCGTTATGAACTGTTATGATATTTACTGTAATGCCATAAATAGTTACACAAGAAAAAGTTATTTAAAGGAAACAATGAACCGTTTATTGATAACTTTCACTCAGTCAACACATATTTAAGCCCAGTTATATCAGGCAGGAAATATGAGATTCTACCTGAGAAAATCCAAGTGTGATTAATCATTATTTACCCAGATTACCAGAGGCGTTACAAGCTTGATATATTTCCTTCGCCAAGCAAACATCAGATCCCGGCCAATCTAATTGTATACACAAGACAACAAAATTGCTCTACCAAACACCATTAACCCTCTCAATGCTAAACCCATAAATATACGTTGTGCGATGACAAGCCGCCCGTGCTTAAACCCACAAATATACGTTTTCGTACAGTGCTTACTTTGCTAAACCCATAAAAATATGTGCAGCATCCGAGTAATTCAAATGGCACGCTAGAAATTCAAGGAAGTTCTAAAGTAGCGATAGTTCACTTTTTCCACGCATTTATGTAAGGATTTGTTTCCTAGCAATGATGAAATATACACCTTCTGTGCTTCCAACCACAACGATCAAACTGGCTGTGCCAAGAAACGAAAGGGAAGATGCCTTGGTAATGATGAAACTGAACAGTTTTCAGGTGATAGTGACTGGGATAATGACTTTCTGGACGACAGTGACAGTTGATATGAGGTTGGAAATGCAGTTAAATTAGTTAAGCTATTTTTCAATAATTGCATATTCTTGAAGTGAAAAACAATAACAAAAAAAACCACACCAAACAGCACAGAAGGAGAAGGTCTACATGAAAAACCTAGCATTGAAATGGTTAAAGCCCACAATGCCAATCCAAATACTGTACTAGTGTCCCATCAACATTAATCCACAGAGGAGCCGAAAAATCTTTAATAGAGTATGGCTACTACTGTTGTGATTATATTTTAGCACTATGCTCCCAAAATCAAACTATTTATTTAATACATATTGAACCCTTATTGATCTACGATAAATAAGTATTCATAATTTATTATTATTATTACTGCAGCCCAGGCAGTACTTGTGGAAGTTGACGAGGATAAAGGCAAGGTAGCGTGTTGCAATGATTGCCACAGAAGTAGCTCTTGGTAGCTATTCTTGAAAACGGCCTGGTAAGCTGAGTTCAAGGCCAAATTGTGTAACAACTTGCACCAGAATTGGAATCATAAAGGGATGGTCACGAGTTACTTGCAACCGACCTACGATTGAATCCCCCAATCAGGAGAGACCAAGCCAAGATCACGCGATGGATGGCGTCAGTGGTAAAAAGCTCGAGGAATTGATTATCTAAAGAACCGCCGATCGGAATTATCTCCGCACGTGTGCGCTGAGATGTTTGAATTAATTGATGAAGATTGACACTAGTCCCGTGTGTGTGAGATGAAAACTCTGGAAAATTTTTCTTAATTCACCCCACTCTTCATCCCCCTGTCAGTTTCTAATAAATTGATCGACGAGACGCTGTTCGAAGTCTTTTAGTTTTGGAGCTCTGTGAGCTAACTTCACGCCAGTCTGCGTAATGATTTTAACGCTCTAATATTATTCGAAGTCATTTTATTTGGAGCTCTGATGAGCTAACTTCACATCAGTTTGTGTAGCGATTTTAAGGCAAACTACCTCACTCCTCTTCTTGCCTAGAACGCCTCAAAATAGTGCTGCCTTGGGTTTTTGTGGGTATCTACTCACATAACGTAACGGCGGTACTTTTTGAGGATCCAACCAGCCTTCGGGCTGACTACCTAACAGACAGAATATATTATTTGAAGTCTAATACTTTGTGAGCTCGATGAGCTAATTTCACGCCAGTTTGCGTGGTGATTTAAAACTTGAACATTATCTTAAAGACAACTATTTTCAGCTCTTAGGGGCAAGACTTGAGGAACATTCTAATTAGCGCTCACCCGAGCGAAGATCAAGCAGAGCAGTAGAGATTACCGAGCGAGATAGCGACTGTGACACAGTCAGACTTTAAACTTGTATTGTCGAGCCAGTGCCGATGGACTCGAAGTTGTATATTTCATGTAAATTTTTTATTGTTTTTTCATGTGTGTATCGTGCGTGTGTGAGCAAGAGTAGGGAAAGTCTTCGTGATTAATCGCATAGGACTATTTGTGGGCGAATTTAGTAACTCACAAGCGATTATAGCCAGGTCAAATTATAATAACATTGAACTTTTCTTCCAAAGAGACTACACCAAGATGTCCGATGTGTGGTCAAGAGCCGGAGTGATGTCCGACGCTTCTACGAAGACAACGATGGAGTGTTAATTTTCCCGTGGGGAAATGGGCTGAGATGGAGGTCATATGTTCTACAAGCTGAGACGGTGATGTACAACAATTGATTATTCAATTATGTAGTTAGATTGGCGGGGGAACCTTTGTAAATAGTTCATTTCCTTTTTCTTGTTTTTTTTTTTTTAGAGTGTGTTTTTTTGTACCGACACTAAATGTTTTAAATGTACGTTGGCACGTGGCCAAAGTTGTTTGTTGTGTATTTATTTTTCTTTGGAGTCATATTTAAGGTACACGGCGCGTGTACGTGATTTTTATCCATGCAAATGCGAAACCCGTTACATTCGATAAGTGGTGCTTTATTAAAGTTCATATTTTTGATAGGAAAGGGAGGTAATTACTGTAAGATGTTTGCTGAACAGGTTATTATTCATATTAGGGTTGCAGACTGCAACAATTTAAGATGTAATTGTAGAACACCTTAGTTCTAAATTTTTTTAGATTTTTTTGGAGTCCTTTTCAGGTTTATTAGTCACGGCGTAGAACGAAGGCGCCAGCAAGTGGAAATATTTATGTCATTTTATTTCAGGGTCTGTCAAACCCATACGTGTGATTCTGTGTGTGTTATTGTGTCAGGTGTGTGTTGATTCTACGTGAAGAGGGGTAGAGGTCCTACCGCCCTCATATTTTTGATGGAAAGGCAGGGTGCTCCAGGGAGACCCCTGTTCCTTGTCCATATGCTGATTCTTGGATTTCCTAGGGGAAATGCCGGGATATTTTTGTTCCGACACACATGCACGTATTATTGTGCTTTGGGGCACGCTTCTTCGAGATTCGATCCCGTGCCTTGGGAGGTCGAGGTTATTTTGACACGTGGGTTGACATATGCAGATTTCCACGAACCGCCCGTCCCGCCTGGTGACTTATTTTGTTAGGCAGTCCTATGTTCCGACTGGCCCCTTTAAGCTTTCAAGTAGCAAACCTGTTTCTTTGTGATGGTTATTTTGAACCATAATTAATTGGGGAGTTCGCCATGTGTGTGACGGATTATTGCATGTTGTATGGATAGAATGTTGTGTTAGTAAGGTAAATGTTGGCTTTGAGCCTAGTGATTTGTTTATGACTCAATTCATGTATTTTAGGATGTAACGCCCGTGTGGTGTAGTGGTAGTGTACTTGAAAAAATGACGGCGGTCATATGTGTATTTTCTTTTATTGGTCACGTGTTAACTTACTTGTGTTGATTTGTGTGTGAAGTCCTAATTTTAGGCAGTAATGTTTTTTGCTACGGCAGTTTTGATTCCAATTTCATGCGGAAATTATTGTGTTGTTTATTTTAAGTATAGGAAGTGTCGGTTTAGTTTTAAGTGTTGTATAGTTGTTCCCCGCGTCTGTCTAGCTCTAAGCAATGTGGATTCGTCGTCTGAAAGTTTATTCAGGATGATGACGAATCATGCATTCGATTGTACTCATCGTGAAGCATGTAAAACAGCACGCGCGCATACATTGTCACTTTTGTTATTTTTCTTTGGGACATTTGGTCCGAGTATAATCTCTCCAGAGATTTGGCCTAGTTTTGGCATATTTAATTAATTCAGTGGGAGTCATATGGGAGTTTGTTTTGTTAATTCTTGTTGTAAATAGCTGATTTGTTATTAAATTCATTTGTTTTAACCCTGGCTTCAATTTTTCCTGCATGTTATTTTGTTATATGTTACCCTGCATGTTATGAAGCGCTTTAACAACAACTTACGATATGGACTGTTACACCCCCCGAAACTGAGTCTCATAAGCTTCTTTGCAAGGGTTCAATATGTACAAGATAACAAAATAGCACTACCAAATGCAGGAGTGAAATGCAGGGTGTCTACTGTAAGGAGGAAGTAAAAAATAGTTACTTTTTAGCTACTTTTAGCTAACTTTAGTTACCATTGAATTCAAGATACGCCCGCGGTCGGTAAGCAAAGGGCCTCATCACGCGGAGAAGAAAAACAACAATGAACTGTGATTAAAGCGGTAAATAAAATTCACCTAGGGTGTTATAAGAATTTAAAAAATAATAAATAAATACTAGATATTTATTATCAAATGAGTTGTTTCAGCTAATATGTCGTCTTGTGCACAATGCGTTTTTATAATTGCCAAGAGGTTGCTCTGCTCTTGACCGTTTGGCGAGATTTCCTGTCCCCGCAGTAGATCACGAATAAATTTTTGGGACGTTAGGTGATTGTAACAGAATTCTGTCTTCACAGTCAAGTACGGAGAAATATCGAGAGGTTACATGATCGGCGCTGGTCTCACCCGTTTGTCAAGATTCCTGTAGTTTTCACGATAGAATACGGATAAATATTGCGATTTGGACAATCAGTGTCACTTTTAGTCGTTCGACGAGATTTCCATTGTCCTTGAGGTCGGGCACGAGAAAATATAGTATTATTATGCAATCTGCGCCACTTGCTGTCCATTTGACAAGAATCCAGTTGTCCTCGTCATTGAATGCGGAAAAAATATCGATGTATCGCAATCGCTGCCGCTCTCGGCCGTTTTTTTTTAAGTTACGCGTTGACCTCGCGATATTATGTAATCCCCACTGCACCCGGCCGTTGAACGATTGTCTATTTGTCCTGACAGAATGGTGGAGGCAAGCTCAAGGTTGGGCATGGTTTAAATTCACGAGTAGTAATGGACATGTTGTAACGCCGGCGCCGTGATTCCCGCTGTCCCTATGCTGTGATTGGGAGTTCATCAGTTCAGGGTGAATCACGAGGAGAAATTAGTATCGCGATGCTACGTAGGCTGTCATCTCTAAGTGGGTTGATGCACTTCTCGCTCCCCGTACGCTTTTAAGTATATGGTCATGGGAAAAGTAGCGAGTAGGTTTCGGAATGTTTCGTGATTGGTGCCCAATCACCTTTGATGGGATTCCCGCAGTCCTCGTGGTCACAAATTCACGATAGGGGACTGGTTTTATGATTTTACGCAACTGACGTCGATCTTGGTCCATTTGACGAGATTATCGTCTTGGCTTACAGGATTGAGCCGCGTCGCATATCGGGAAATAATAACCGATATGCGACGCGGCTCAATCCTGTAAGCCAATACAATGAACTTGACACCGGCCACGAAAGCCTACGATCTAAACATTTGACGAGATTCCCGCAGGCAAGTCGTGCGGTCAGCCGGCCGTCTTGAGGATGAATGTTCGAAGTAGGTATCAAATATTAAGAATTATTATGAGAGAATTGGACGAATAACACGACAAGAGGACACGTTTTCTTTTGTATGCGA
This sequence comes from Meconema thalassinum, assembly GCA_946902985.2. Classification (NCBI taxonomy): domain Eukaryota; kingdom Metazoa; phylum Arthropoda; class Insecta; order Orthoptera; family Tettigoniidae; genus Meconema; species Meconema thalassinum. The sequence continues at coordinate 1,756,036,852 of OX336388.2, read as the reverse complement.
ATCACGAATTATAGAAGTTATACAAGTTTTCGAAAGAACCGGTTACATTATAATATATCCGACGGAACCAAAGTTCGAAGGAAAAATCGACATATAACGATACTAGCAGGTACCCACGGCTTCGCCCGCGATCAAGACAATGGGGACTATGCATTATTGCTGATAATTGGTCTATTCTATTACAGCAATCGCGGCTACATGTGGGTCCATTCTAATTCTAAATATTCTGATGAATACAGTATATTGATATGAGCAGCAAAGTGGGAATTTTATAGAGTTGTGAAAGTTTGCAGGGTTCGATGTTACATTATGTTAACACATTTTAAAATTACGTTTTTGGTTTTGCCATCTTCTGCTGAGACATAACGATTTTGTTGTCCGGATGCTCGCGAGCACGCCACATACAGTTGCCCATGGGAAAAAATGCTTTTGTCTAAACGTACACCAGGACCAGAGAATTAATGAAGGAGGAACCATTACAGGATGATATAGAGAAGTCTAGACTTAGATGGTATGGACATGTAAAACGAATGGAGGAGAAGAGGATACCCAGGAGGGAACATGCGACGAAGTGGGAAGGAAAGAGACTGAGAGACAGGTGGCTGAAGGGGGTGGAAGAAAGCGTGAAGAAGAGAGGAGAAGACTGGACAAGGGTGGAGACTGAGAGATGGTGGTAAGACGACGTTGGAGAGGCTTGTGTTCCAAACAGACCCGGCCAGTGGCTGGAAACTGTGCAAGATGATGATGATGATGTACACGTGCTACTGTTAAGTGTGTGTCATTGCGCTTTGATAAAGAAATTGCGAATATTGTTTGAAGAGGAAACTGCCCTCTTGCACACTGTTTCTACAGATCTATCGGAATATGGGAAATTAAAAGTATTCTTACTTAAGCTATTCTGGATGTAATTTGGCCATACTTATTGATGATTTGAACGTCAACATATCGCTATTAATAGACCTATAGTAGAATATCTCTCACCTTGGCCGCTGATGTACATTATGCAGTCTCTTCCAGTGTTACATCACAGGGATTGAAATTCTTCAACAACCCTTTTGCCTCATATGCCTCTCTAAGTAATTAAAATTCCTGATTGTTGTTCTTTGAGTCTTCAGTTTTTAACTGGTTTGATGCACCAATCCATGTCTCCCTCTCCTGAGCTAATCGTTTCATCTCTACATAGCTACCACACCCTACATTCGAGGCAATCTGTTTAACCCTGGTTTACCCCTACAGTTCTGGTCCTCGACCCTCCCATCCATAACTAAGCTTGCTATTCCTGGGTGTCTTAATATGTGTCCTACCCTCCTATCTCTTCTCTTCATTAGCAGTCGCCAGAAACATCTCTCCTCTCCCACTCGTCTTAATACCTCTACATTTGTTACCCTATCTACTCATCTGATCATCATTCTCCAGTATGACCATATTTCAAAATCTTCAATTCTCCTCTTTGCTGCTGCACCATTAGTCCAACTCAGCAACTTTTCTAGGTTTGCCTTGTGCGGCGATTCAATGGCCGTGAAATACAAAATACCAACTTTATTGAAATAAGTTTGCCCAATTCCTCAGTAAGGGTAATTAAGAAAAATAATAATTTAACGTGACAGCAGGTAGAATACGACACATTCGTCTGTGAATATGGGTTGCTGAACATGGTGAAAGACGAAAAAGAGCAGAACAATATTGGCAAACAGAAATATTCAGTTAACAAAAAACAAATTTATAAAGAAAATGAAAACATACCGTGCAAAATAGAAAGCATCTTAACACTGTAAATTAGAGTAAAGATCTGAAACCTCGCTCACAATAACCAGCTCAAAGAGTATAAAATTAGACTCAAAATCACGATCGTATCCGACCCCAGAAACCACCTCTTCTTCTTCTTGTTCTTTTACGGCCTCATTGGACCACTTCAGTCAATCATTTCTTGGTCCTCTTCTTCAGTAAGTTTCCTTTCCGAGCCGCCCAGTAGCTCTTCATTCGCTCTGATCTTCTCAGGCGTTCCTCATCTGTAAATACCCTTTTTACTGTATTACGTTTGTCTATTTTTGCCTGAAATCTTATTTTTATATCTCTCAGTTTTTTTTAATTTTGTTGTTTTGTTTTGCAAGTCATCCAAGGTTATTTCTAATTCTTTCATATCTTCTCTAATTTCCTTAATCCATCCTACTTCTTGTTTCATATTCCAAAGTATCACTACAATTTTTCTAGATAACCTGGTTTCTGATGTCCTCACGATGTGACCAAAAAAAGAAATCCGTTTCTTCCGAATAGCATCAGTGATGGGCTCCAGTTCTCTGTATGCCACTTCATTTGGTACTATCCGCCACTGTCCATCTTTCTGATATTTTTTATTTATGCATGTTCTAGCTATTCTTCTTTCTACTTTTAAAATTTTGTCGATTCTGTTTTTCTGAGTAACTTTAAAAAGAGTTTCACTTCCATGTGTCACCTCTGGTTAAACCACCGTCTTGTAATGTTTTAATTTTGTTGCGATTGATAGACATTCTTTTATATGTAGACCATGTTAATTTTTGGGCTTTTATAATTTTATTAGTTCTTTCTTGCCATGCAGGTTTCTCATCCAAGTTGTAAGTTATAATTTCTCCTAAGTATTTAAATTGCTTCACTATTTTAACTTTCCTGTTATTTACTGTTATGTGATTGATTACAAGTGGATTCTGTCTTTTCAAATGATATCAATTTTTTGTGCTATATTTTGTAGGCTTATTATTAGATTTCTGGCTTCTTGAATATTATTAGTCAGTAACGCTAAGTCATCTGTGAATCCCAAGCAATTTAAGTCTATTTGATCTTTCTTGGTTCCAATTCTTATGCTCCTAGGATTTTCCCTGTACCATTCCCTCATTACATATACCAAAGCACAATTGAAAAGTAGAGGCAATAAACCATCTCCTTGTCTCAATCCTGTTTTAATCGTAAATGGTTCAGATATTTCTCCTCTGTATTTTACCTTAGATTTGGTGTTTGTTAGAGTTAGTTTTATAATTTTTATTAATTAGGGATGAAGTCCGAAATTCCTTAGTATTTTCAGCAATGACAATCTATGTATACAATCATAACCTTTTTGAAGTCTACGAAGCCATTACTAATTTTAAGGTGATTATCTGTCAGGACAGCTTCGCCATGGCCGAAATCCACCTTGATATTCTCCTATTTCCAGTTCTAATTGATCTTTACAACCACCTCTATAAATAAAATATAGCTCATTTTGCGCGTATCAATGCGAGGAGCAATGTTCGTGGTTTCCACTTCAATGAAGTGCGATCCGAACCCCGCGTTTTAAGGCCCTAAAACGAACGGTTTTTGAGATATTGCCAGAAAACTATCCCCAGTCTGCGAAATTACAGCGGTTGCCATAGTAACGTTGATCTGTTTCTCAGAGGGAACACAGTTATTTGGGAATATCTCTGAAACCGTTCATTTTAGGAACTTAAAAAGTGAGTTTCGGGGCCCCTACAGGACCTCCAAGTATTGTTTCTCGTATCTGGTGGCTTAAAATGACCTAAATCCGATCTTTGTACCGACTGTCCTTGCTCAGTGCCAAAGGGCCAAAAAAAGTCACTTACAAATAGAATTTTCAAAAACCGTTTCTTAGTGAGCCTCTACATACTCGGATCAACCAACATGCAAAATTTCAGCTTTCTAGGTCTAGTGGTTTGAGCCCTGCGTCGATGAGTCAATTTAGGATGCTCAATGCCAAAGAGCCGAAAAAAGTCACTTACAAATTGAATTTTCAAAAACCGTTTCTTAGTGAGCCTCTACATACTCGGATCAACCAACATGCAAAATTTCAGCTTTCTAGGTCTAGTGGTTTGAGCCCTGTGGTGATGAGTCAATTTTGGATTATATATAATAGACTAGCAGAACTGTCTTCGGTATTAATAACCAGACGCTATCAATTGAGCTACTGTTGCAATGGTTAGGGGTTTGTTATTCCTTCATTCGTTTATCAGAACGAAGTTAGTTCTCAGGGAATATCACAGGCACTGTTAATTTAAGAGCCTTAAAATGTGGTTTTCGGAGGCTCTTTATAGACTCCCGAATTTTGTGTCTCACATTGAGAAGCGCAACATATGCTTTGGTCGTCCTTCTAGTATATTTTTTTTTATTTCGCCTATTTTAGCATGTATTTTGAAAAGTTTTTTCCTATACCAATCCTTCTATGAGTAGTACGGTGAAGAGTTTTATAAATGATTGGCGTACTGTCTCATGGATACCTAATTTTACGATGCTCCAAACATTTGAACACGAGCTATAAGCGTACATAAAGATACACAGAAAGTATGCCTTACTTCGGAGGGGAAGTAAAGCCGGCGGTCCCATGTCATAGATTTATGTCATGTAATAGAACCTTCCACTAACTACAATTGTGTGAAGCTAAATTTGTTGGTTAGATTTGATTAACACTCTATTAGTTCCAAAGTTTGCCACCAGGTGTCTGTTCAGGTGGCATCTATTAGCCAAGTCACAGCTAGGTGTCGTTGACGGTAGCATTTGGTAGCAAAAGTAGGAACTACTGGAAATTGATCGTCTGCAGTCCTTACCTGAAATACAGATAACACACACTAATACAGCCATCACAATTAACACCGGTTATCAGACAGATTCTACACACACTCAAAGTACACCAGGCTACGTGAACACGTTGTCGCAGATTCTAAACTCAGGAACCAACCAACCAACGTACAACATATCACCCAGATGTCCGAATATGAACATATCAACCACACAGATGAAACAAAATCATCCTTGCGATGAACCCGTTTGTAGAAAAAAAAAGTGAATGTGCTCAATTTAAATTCACCTAACGTGTACTTCCTGACGGAAAATAAAATTGAAAACCTCGTAGACGAAACTCAATACACCTCACATAAAGACTGACCCTCTCCAATGTGTAAAGTCCCCATCCACAGGAAGACACCTTTAACAAATTATAAAGGCTTGTGGTGCATGAATATTCAGGTTTTTTATCCTCCAATGGCCCAAATTCCTAATAGCCGCATAAAATACTATTCCAATTCAGGAATTTTTGAAAATAAAGTTGCTCTTTGGGGATATAATTCTGTACGACATATCACACGTGTAAATCCCGTGAAAAAATTCTAGGGTACCCCTTGACCCCCTTAAGCGCATTGTTGAAATTTACGGTCTAAGTTGGTTCTGTGATAATCTTATAGCCATTTGCAAACTTTCACAGAAATATAATAAGAGGAGTGGCATAGTTTTTTACAGAATTAGATGGAAAGTTGGATGTCTTCTCTTGAGAACCTGTTGTCATTGTTGCCACCTTGCATTCCTTGATTAGTTTATTAAATTAAATTAGTTTTCTGGGAATATCTCAGAAGCTGCTGGTTTTAGAGCCTTAAAATGTAGTTTTCGTGAACCCTCGAATTTTGTTTCTGCCACCGAGGGGCTAAAAAATGAGCTTTGCCTCGTCGTTGTATGCCATAATATAATGAAAATGAAAATCCACAGCCTGCTTCCAGTCTCCGACCGGGTCAGGAATGGAATGAATGAAACCCCCACCTAGCGGCGAGGATATAAACTGTGCCGGCTGCCGAGGCCTGACGCACTCCTCTGGGGCAATGATTAAATGAATGACAGATGAAATGAAATGATAGTGGAGAGTGTTTCTGGAATGAAATTTTGACAGGGAAAACCGGAGTACCCGGAGAAAAACCTGTCTGCCTCCGTTTTGTCCAGCACAGATCTCACATGGAGTGACCGGGATTTGAACCACGGACCCAGCGGTGAGAGGCCGGTGTGATGCCGCCTAAGCCACGGAGGCTTCCATAATATAATAATAATATTAATAATGATAATAATATAATAAATACAATATAGGGGTAGGGATATAAAAGACCTTCTGTACCTCACCCGCACGTGAAAATCGCGTGAATCAATTCTAGTGTACCCCTTGACCACCTTAAGCGCATTATACGTATTGAATTTTACAGCTTAATTTGGGTCCGTGATAACCTCATAGCCGTTTGCAAACTTCACAGTAATGTAATAAATGGAATTGCATTGCGTCTTACAGAAATAGATGGTCCTCTGAGATTTTGTTGCCATGGTTGCCAGCTTGCATTCATTCATTAGATTATTAAATGAAATTAGTTTTCTGGGATTATCTAAAAAATTATTGGTTTTAGGGCCTTAAAATGTGATTTTCAGGGGCCCCAAAGGGGTTGAAAATAAACTTTGTCTCGTCCTTCTACGCCTATTTCAGCATGTATTTTAAGGGGATAGGCCTCCTTATATGAGAGGTACGGAGAAGAGTTACATCAATGATTAGTGAGGTGCCTCTGATGGATATCTGTATCAAATTTTACGTTGATCCACCCAGCCGTTCTCAAGTTATAAGGACTCAAAGTTGTCCACAGACAGACAAACAAACAAACAGACAAACATTTTATTTTTGCGCGCACCGGTCATAAAACAGTCTGAAACGCGCAAATAACGCAAATTTCCGTGGAAATTCAGAAAAAACAGACAAACCTTCATTTTTATGTTGTTGTTGTTGTTAGAGTCTTCAGTCTTTTGAGTGGTTTGATGCAGCTCTCCATGCCTCCCTGTCCTGAGCTAATCGTTTCATCTCTACATAGCTCCGACACCCTACATCCGGGGCAATCTGTTTAACATATTCTAACCTTGGTCTACCCCTACAGTTTTTGTCCTCGACCCTTCCTTCCATAACTAAGCTTCCTATTCCTGGGTGTCTTAGTATGTGTCCTACCAACCTATCTCTTCTCTTCATTAGCAGTCGCCAGAAACATCTCTCCTCTCCCACTCGTCTTAATACCTCTTTGTTTGTAACCCTATCTACCCATCTGATCATCATTCTCCTGTAACACCACATTTCAAATACTTCAATTCTCCTCTTTTCTGCTGCACCAATAGTCCAAGTTTCACTTCCAAAGAGCGCCACGCTCCAGACAAAGGCTTTCAAAAATGACTTCCTAATACCTAAATCTATATTTGATGTCAGCAGATTCCTTTTTTGTAGAAATGCTTTCTTTGCCTGAGCCAACCTACTTTTTATATCCTCTTTGCTTCGTCCATCACTGGTTATTCTGCTTCCTAAGTAACAGAAGTCTCCTACTTCCTTCAGCTTTTCACCTGCCAATTTGATCTCCATAGAGGTTTCTGATTTATTTCGGCTGCATTCCAGTATTTTTGTTTTACATTTATTTATTTATTTTCATCATGAATTCTTTCCGTAAGACGGAGTCCATACCATTCGAAAACTCATTCAAATACTCAGGCTTGTCGGCCAAGATGACGATGTCATCAGCAAATCTCAGAGTTGAAATTATTTCTCCTTGAATCTTCACTCCCATTTTAAATTTTTCTCTAATTTCCTTCATTGCTTGTTCAATGTAAAGATTGAAAAGTATGGGTGATAAGTTGCAGCCTTACCTTACACCTTTCTGAATACCAGCTTCTCTCTCATGTCCTTCAACTCGAATGACTGCTGTCTGGTTTCTGTACAGATTGTATATCACCCTCCTATCCCTGTACTTTATTCCAATCGATTTCAAAATGTCAAACAATTTAGTCCAATCAACGTTATCAAAAGCCTTTTCTAAGTCTACAAAAGCCATGAACGTTCTCTTATCTTTCCTTATTCTACCTTCCAAAATCAGCCTAAGACTTAGTACAGCTTCCCTTGTTCCTACATTTCTCCTGAAACCAAACTGGTCTTCACCCAACTCCGTTTCTATCTGGCTTTCAATCCTCTTGTAAATTATTCTCGACAGGATCTTTGAAGCATGAGTAATCAAGCTGATTGTACGGTAATCTTCACATCTGTCAGCTCCCACTTTCTTTGGTATAGGGATGATTACATTCTTCTTGAAATCAGGGGGTACCTCACCTGTCTCATAAATCCTACACACCAAGTGAAATAACCTGATCAGACCTTCATCTCCTATGCAGCGTAGCAACTCAATCGGTATATCATCTATGCCTGGTGCTTTGTTCCTGCTTAAGTCTTCCAAAGCTCTATCAAATTCTGATCTCAATATTAAATCTCCTTTCGCATCCTCATCAATTTCCTCCTCCCTTTCCATTACATGATTCTCAATCTCCTTTCCCTTATACAAACTCTCTATGTAAGCTTTCCATCTCTCAACCTTTTCTTCCCTATCTGTTAGAGGCTTTCCATTTGTGTCCTTAATATTACAGCACTTAGTCTTCTTTTCCCCAAAAGTATTCTTAATCCTTCGATAAGCTGTGTCTACTTTTCCTAATTTCACACAATTTTCTATACCTGCACATTTCTCTTTCAACCATTCTTCTTTCGCTTCCTTGCACTTCTTGTTAACCTCATTTCTCAGACTTTTGTATTCTGCTTTCCCCTTTTCATCTCTTAGATTCTTGTGTTTCCGCCTTTCATCCATCAATTCTAGTATATCCTGAGTGATCCACGGTTTTCTACCTATTCTTTCTTTCCTACCAATGTTTTCTTCTGCGGATTTTGTTATTTCATTCTTCAAAAGTGCCCATTCGTCTGCAATTGAAGTTTGTTTAGGGTTTTTCATTAGTCCTTCCTTTATACTCTTCTTGAATCTTTCGTTTACATCCTTCTCTTTCAGTCTGTCTATTGCCCACCTTTTTGGCTTTTGACTTTTCTTCAGTTTCTTCAACTTTAATCTGCATTTCATTACAACCAGATTGTGATCAGAGTTTATGTCAGCACCAGGATATGTTTTACAATCCAAAATCTGGTTTCGAAACCTCTGCTTGACCATACTGAAGTCGATTTGGTAACGCCCAGTATCTCCTGGTCTCATCCATGTGTATATTCTTCTATTGTGGTTATTGAATAAGGGTGTTAGCTATGACCAATTCATGCTCGGTGCAGAATTCTACCAGCCTGCTTCCTCGATCATTCCTTTCACCTAATCCAAAATCTCCTACTATCTTCCCTTCTCTCCCTTTTCCTACCACAGCATTCCAATCTCCCATTACTATAACATTTTCATCACCCTTGATATACCTCAGAATTTCGTCTATTTCTTCGTAGACCTTTTCAACATCCTCATCATCAGCTTGACTGGTAGGCATATAGACTTGTACCATTGTGGTGGAGGTAGGTTTAGTATTGATTTTTGCTACAATAATCCGTTCACTATATTGCTCATAATATTCCACCAGCTGTCCAAGTTTCCTACTCAATATGAGGCCAACCCCTGCTTGGCCATTGTTTGATTTAGTGCTAATGACCCTATAGTCTCCTGACTAAAAGTCCTGTTCTTCCTGCCAGCGCATTTCACTAATCCCAACCAAATCCAACCTCAACCTATCCATTTCCCTTTCTAAGTTTTCTAACCTTCCACTTCCTAGCAGACTTCTAACATTCCACGCTCCGATCCGTAGAATGTCAGATTTCCTCTTTGTCACTTCTGTGATGTTAATCCCCTCTTGAGTAGTCCCCACCCGGAGATCCAAACGGGGGACTAGTTTACCTCCGGATTGAAATTTTACAAGGGAGGAGGCCATCATCACATGTAATTATGCATATCCTCGGGAATAGCATACGGCTGTAGTTTCCCGTTGCTTTCAGCCGTGCAGCAGGACGCAGTGTAGCCATTATTTGGCTTATATTATCAATATCTTAACCGTCTATAAGACTAGTAAAGAATTAATTTATTCTGAAAGGCTGCTACTCCCTTTCAAAATAAGTAAAGAGCAATTCTACTAACAAAAATACTAACCTTCTACCGTACTAACAATTAAATACCAAAATTCTACAAACAAAAAACTTAAGTTCCACCAACAACAAATACTACCACTAAAACAGTCTGTCACCAGGCACACTCACATGCACAGTCTACTGAAACAATGAACTATAACTAATAAACAATGCAACTGCTACCAGACACACTCACACACCACAGTCTAATAGAACAATGACATATATCTAATAGACAAACTAACTACCTACTTACAACTAAAACTAACTACATACTTACTGTACTGTTATTTGAATTGACAATATTTACAAAATGCAATTTTGTAAATATATATACTAGTGGGAAATGGACAAAAAGGACAGACCAATGAGTGGAATAACACTTGAAGGTGGACAGCTGAAGAAGGTGGAAAGTTTCAAGTACTTGGGAAGTATAGTGGAGGAAAATGGGAGAAATGACAAAGAGATTATGGAACGTGGCAGACAGGCAGAAGCATTTCTGAGAAGCATTAGGAGCTTAGTGTGGAATAAAGATGTCCCACAAAAAAGCAAGGAAGTGTTATACAGAAGCTACTATATCCCGATACTGACCTATGCTTCAGAAACGTGGATAATGACGAAAAGAGACATAAGCAGAATAAAGGTAAGTGAAATGAAGTTCCTGTGAAGTAGGATCGGAGTAACAAGAAGAGACAGGGTGAGGAATGAAAAGGTCAGGGAAATAGTGAAAGAGGAGCCCTTGCAAGGTAGGATTGAGACATCAAGACTGAGGTCTGTGAGCTGAACCTCGCAGCAGTGAAGTTATCAATGGTATTTAATGATTGAAACGTGTGTACATATTTAATATAACGGGACTCCAGTGATCAAGAAAACAAGTGAATTATACAGTGTTGTAGTGACAAAGACAATGTCTATATAACACACGCGATTGCTTGAACCATGTACGGGAATGTCCTAAGACATATATTTTCTTGTATTGCAGGATGTAATATTGATTATCTCTCTATATATAAAAATGAAAGTTTGTCTGTTTTTTCAGAATTTCCATGGAAATTTGCGTTTTTTGCGTGTTTCAGACGATTTTATGACGGATTCGCGCAAAAAAATTTTTTTTGTCTGTCTGTGGACAATTTTGTGTCCTTATAACTCGAGAACGGCTTTGTAGGAGTTAGGAATCTCATTAAGCAGACTACAGTTGAACGTGAATTGAAAATTCAGTGGCTATTTAATGTTCCCACAGGTGCTTGGTGGGGTGGATTTTTTGAGCGGCTTATTGGGGTGATGAAAAGACTGTTGAAAATATCCCTTGGTCATGCGTTATTGAATCTTTGTGAACTAATGACCTTGATTACCGAGATTGAGGCTGTTATGAATGCGCGTCCCATTACCTACATGTCTGAAGATGTTAATGAGTTGAGACCGATAACGCCTGCTATGTTTTTGCAGGAGCAATTTGAGACAAAGGTGCCTGATCTTGACGAAGTGGATGAAAAGGGTCTTTCTGCTAGGGTGAAATATGTAGCTGAGGTTAGGATAAACCTAAAAGAACGTTTTCGTCAGGAATACCTAGGGTCTCTGATGTTAAACACTGCTAAGTCTTCTAAGAATGTCAGGGTGGGAGATGTTGTATGGGTTGTGTCTGACCAAAAGAAAAGAATTGATTGGGAATTGGCTCGAGTGCTTGAGATCTTCCCTGGTAAAGATGGAGTAACTAGAGTGGCAAAGGTAAAAACAGTTAAGAGTGAGTTGTTGCGACCAGTCCAACGTTTGTGCTTGATGGAGATTGGATCTCCTTATGAAAATAGTGATGGTTCTTTGTGTGGTCCCAATGCTGTTGACTTGGTGCCTGATTGTGACTCTAGTAACCCCCCTCAAGAAGTGGAGAGTGAAGCTGTTGCTCTGACAAGAAGGGGCAGGGTTGTTAAAAACTGAATTTGTAAATATTTGTTAATTCCATGTTTATTCCTAGGTTTTGTATTATTTTGTGCTTTTAGTTGAAACCTACCGTTTCAAGGTGGGAGAATGTTGTGAATGTGCTTCTGTAAGTTTGTGAATGTATTTCTGTAATTAAAATTGATTTTTGTAAGTTGGCACCCTTGGGGCGTTGATGAGCAAGATGGAACAGGTCTTGAGTAACTGAATGTAATGGCTGGATAGTGATGCTCTTTGGGTACAATAAAAGTGATTGTTCTTGAATTGTAGACATGAGTTGAAGAATTGATTTGTAACACACAGCATGTAGCCTACGTTTAAAACATGTCAGTTCAGCACCTTTCTCATGTTTAGTTTGTGAACTTGGTTTTTCTTCTATAATGCGATATCAATCCCACATGGTTGAAGTGCATGGTGAACAACAGGAATTAAAAACTGTAAAACCATCAACTAGCACAGAACCATTAAATGAATGAAATGCTCAAAAGTGTAAACGTTCTCAAAATTGTAAAAATAGTTGTACAACAAAAATAATGAAAAATAGTGAGCCTTCGATAACGCATTGTGATGTATGTAATATTGATGTAACTTCTTCATTCATTCATTCATGGACATTTACGCAGTATTAATCATAAAATCAACGCTTGTCATGAAAAAATTCTGAGAAATATTCAACAAATTGGTAGTGCGTTTAAAAGTCGAATTGCTAGTTACAGACTTCATAGTGAAGAAAAACTCAAAGTATTGAATCCTTTTTAAGGAATGTCCAACCTAGTGTGTTTGGCTTGGTAGGTAATGTTTTAGTAGAGCATAAAACATTTAAAATGAATTTCGAACTCTTTGGTCTCTATGTAAAAACTGGGAGTGAAGGTGAAATTACTGATATCAAATCCTTTAATACAAAAAACATAATTGTTAGTGAAGAACTATTATCAGTGATATGTACGAAGATATTTCAAGTGCTAACATTGTGAAGAGTGAAGAGTTCCAGGAAAGGAGTCAGGCTGGGCGTTGGTTGAAGTACTTTATTTAGAAACCAACATGAATAAACATACCTGCCAACCTTCGGAAGTCAAAAAAGGAAGATTTTATAAATTATAGATTTCATCATGCGCAGTATACCGTGGCGAGGGCGAATGAGGGTACACGAAAGACCTGCGTGTCTTTATTGGCAAAGTATGAATTCAGCATAAAATTCACAAAAACGTAAACAATCATCAATCATCGAGTAGTATGTTCGGCCAATATTTAAACGTAAGAGAACATAATTGTGTGTTTAAAGAAAATGCATACAATCATTCGTATGGATTACACGTCGAATTCGCTACCACATATACTTAGGAGAAATTATAACTTACAACTTGGATGAGAAACCTGCATGGCAAGAAAGAACTAATAAAATGATAAAAGCCCAAAAATTAACATGGTCTACATATAAAAAAATGTCTATCAATCGCAACAAAATTAAAACATTACAAGAAGGTGGTTCAACCAGAGGTGACACATGGAAGTGAAACTCTTTTTAAAGTTACTCAGAAAAACAGAATCGACAAAATTTTAAAAGTAGAAAGAAGAATAGCTAGAACATGCATAAATAAAAAATATCATAAAGATGGACAGTGGCGGATAGTACCAAATGAAGTGGTATACAGAGAACTGGAGCCCATCACTGATAATATTCGGAAGAAACGGATTTCTTTTTTTGGTCACGTCATGACACCGGAAACCAGGTTATCTAGAAAAATTGTAGTGAAACTTTGGAATATGAAACAAGTAGGATGGATTAAGGAAATTAGAGAAAATATGAAAGAATTAGAAATAACCTTGGATGACTTGCAAAACAAAAAAATTAAAAAAACTGAGAGATATAAAAATAAGATTTCAGGCTAAAACAGACAAACGTAATACAGTGTAAAGGGTATTTACAGATGAGGAACGCCTGAGAAGATCAGAGCGAATGAAAAGCTACTGGGCGACTCGGAAAGGAAACTTACTGAAGAAGACGACCAAGAAATGATTGACTGAAGTGGTCCAATGAAGCCGTAAAAGCAGCAGCAGCAGAAGAAGAAGAAGAAGAAGAAGAAGGAGGGGAAAGGAGACCGTGAATACACAGTACTGAAAATCCTCACGAAGTTAATTAGTGAACGACTCTCGACTACGGTAGAAAAGCACATACTTGACGAACAATTCCGGTTTCGAGAAGGTAGATCTACCACTCAAGCCATTCAATGTTTACAATTAGATATTGAGGAAGCACTAACAGAGCCACGGAGGAAATTGCAAGTTATATTCATCGCGGAGAGGAATGGTGTCCCGGGAAACACACCCTTGGACAAAATTAAAGGAAAATCTCCTAGAGAGAGGAATATAGGGCAAAGTTCATTTTTAACAAAGGAAGAAGAGGCTGTGCTAGTTCAATGGGTAATCCCACTAGGAAAAGCGGGGTTCCCGGTAACAAAGGACGATTTGCAAAATAGCGTCCAGTGCCTCACACAAGAATTGAAGAGGGACTTTCCTTTCAAAGATGGGTGGCCAGGCAGGAAATGGTGTGAATCTTTCCTAAAAAGAAATCCAGGTCTATCAAGAACCCCTCAAAATTTGACAGTAAGCCGTGCTGCAATTACAGAGCATAAAATTAAAACCTGGTTTTCAGAAGCTATTTGGTGGAAAACTACTTCCAGTCTATTTTGTCAGACCATCGGCGACTGTTCAACGCAGACGAGACTGCTTTCTTTCTCAATCCGAAAGGTAACAAAGTGCTGGCGAACAGGGGTGACAAGACAATATATCAGCAAGTGAATTCGGATGAGAAAGAATGCTTAACGATACTTGTAACAGGCAATGCCCACGGCGATGTTTCTCCTTCCCTTGTATTGTTCAAGTATGAACGTCTGCCGCAAGACATCATTGCCGCAATGCCGGCACACTAGGGCATTGCAAATCGCCAAATGGGTGGATGATGGGGGAAGTGTTTTACGTATTTCTCAGTAAAATATTTCATCCTTGGTTGGTTGAGAAAGAGATTCCCCTCCCTGTCATTCTATTCATAGACGGGCACTCCTCACACTCGACCATACATACTAGTAAATCTTGTGAGGATCATGGAATTGTTCTGGTCGCTTTACTACCTAACGCCACACACGTACTTCAACACATGCATGTAGGGGTTAAGCCACTAAAGACAGCCTGGAAGAAAAGTGTACATGAGTGGCGAATTCAGAGGGTTGCTAAGAGAGAAGATACTGCACTGAAGAAGGATTTTTCGAAACTTTTGGCAACAACAATTGGTGTTAGGCCTTGGCGAATGGTCATTTTCCGGGCTGTTATACCGTGGTCTCACCTTTTATGTGACTACGCCTCCCCTCCCCCCGCAAAAAAAAAAAGAAGACATCGGCATAATAGCCCGGAAAATAACCATTCGCTCCTGAATACTTTCTTGTGTTTATATTGTTTCAATTTCTATTATTATTGTATTTCTATTGCACTTTAAGTTAACACAAAAATAACTTATAATAAATATGTTGAGAGCAGAATTACGATATTTTCATGCCTGTATGTCTTCTACCCACCATTCCCGCTTCCCAAAGCCATTTTTTTTAAATATTTCATTTTTAAATGAAATAAACATAATTACTGGTACTGTTTTGAGAGCCTCCGTGGCTTAGGCGGCAGCACGCCGGCCTCTCACCGCTGGGTCCGTGGTTCAAATCCTGGTCACTCCATGTGAGATCTGTGTTGGACAAAACGGAGGCAGACAGGGTTTTCTCTGGGTACTCCGGTTTTCTCTGTCACAATTTCATTCCAGCAACACTCTCCACTATCACTTCATTTGTCATTCTTTAATCATTGCCCCAGAGGAGTGCGACAGTTTTCGGCAGCCGGCACACTTCATATCCTCGCCGCTAGATGAGGACTTCATTGATTCCATTCTTGACCCGGTCGGAGACTGGAAGCAGGCTGTGGATTTTCATTTTTCACTGGTACTGTTTGATTCGTAAATGTTAGCCTCTAAGTCGATAAATCTGTGTCTTACGCAACAATTGACAGAAATGCATTATAAACAGCAGACAAGGAAAACGAACAATGTGACGGCAATTGGTGCGAATGGGTGACGGATATAGGAAAAATCCAAAGACATCGTGCCGAGGACTAGCGCAAAACACTCCTTTTTGAAAAAATACGTAATTTTTCCTAAAACTAATATTTTTGATATTGAGAGTTTACTAGTGTCTGAGTAGAGTTTGAGGTAAGGTACAGAGCTTTTGTAGAAACTGTCTTCATTGGATTTGCATGTACTTGTATAAGGAAGGTTTTATTTGAAGTTTTGTTGGGCAGGCTGATGAAGGGGGAGTGATAGCCCTCGAAACATGTCCCTGTAAGTACTAGTAATAAATAGTATTAAAGTGCAGAAATCTTATTATTCTTTCAAAGATATAGTTACGTCAATAAGGACCTGAATAATCAACATTATAACTATCGAACGTAAAGATAACGAACTCTCATATTCAATCTTCTGCACACCTACAATAAGACCACATGCAACTGACAATCAATGAAGCCATTCTAGCACGCACACTCTAGCCGACTTCAATTCATTCTATTATATAAACTAGTTTCCATGATGGTTCCGTATTGACGTCCTTCAATTCAATGGAACACTGGGCATTAGGTATACCAATGTCAAAAGAGAACTAAAACAGAAAAATCAGATCAATCAAGCTAAAGAAACTAATTTCTCGCCCAACAAAAGACATCAAATTATAGGTAGACTTGTGAAATAAAACAATTCAAAATCTGGATAACAAGAACCAATTTGCATGGTTCAATTTCGTGAATACATACAAAATCAAGGTATCAAAATAGCATTTACAACAAACAACACAACTGGCAAGCATCTGCACAACAGTAAAACAAGTTAAAGCCAAGAGCCGTACTGAAAATCAGGGGTATGCTCAATAACCTGCCAAGATGCAGTGTGTTAAAAAAAATTACATAGGAAAACCGGCAGAATAATGAACACAGAATTGAGATAAAATACGGGACATATTTGGCCGTATGGGAACACATGTACGAGGCGGGACACAAATTCACTATCATAAAACGAAAGGAATAACCCACGATATAACAAATTTGTAAAACAAATGTTTAAATTGAGTGGTAATAGATGGCAAAAAAATCAGATGGTTTAGAACAGATCGAGGAGTTGCTCTTGGATATCATAGAGAAAGTTCGCCAAGACTCAATAGCAGAGGATGTGAAAATCATAGCATATGCGGATATTTTTTTAATTATTATTATTTTATTTTTTAAGTGTATGCCTTTTAGCGCCAGGAGAGTCCGAGGACATGTTCGGCTCGCCAGAGTTAGTAGCTGCTTCCAAGCGGACACCCACGGGGTGAGCTACAAGTACCGTTGTGTGTGGAGTGTTGTCTGGGGAGGAAAGTGTGAATGTAAGGACTAAGAATTGGAAGGTAGCATCTGTGGCCTATAGTTAGGGACCAACCCCGGCATTTGCCTGGAAGGAGGATGGGAAACCACAGAAAACCATTTCAAGGTTGCCGGCAGGGGATTCGAACCTCCTTGCCTCCCGGATGTGAGTGACTGCCAGCAGCCACGCCGTAACAACCATGGCTAACTCACCCGGTAGCATATGCGGATGAAGTGATATGGGAGGATAATGAGCAAAATTTGGAAGAACTGAATAAATGGCAGAGGGTACATGCAGAAGCAGGAATGGAAATAAGCCTAACAAAAATTGAAGTAATGAAAATCAGCAGAGGAAATGGCAAGATGAAAGATGTAATGGAGAAATTATTACGGCAGTAGAAGCTTTTAAATATCTTGGAAGTAAGCTAACAAGAAAAAGACACATCATCATCTTCTTCCTAGCATTTGTTCTGCACACAGGCAGGGTCTGCTATTCTGACTCTCGGTCGCCATTTTATACGATCGAAGGCCATATCGGGATGGAGACCAGCAATTTTACGGTCTTAAAGTGTGTCAAGCCATCGCTGTCTAGGACGTCCAACTGGTCGCTTCGCATCTACAAGCAAAGTCAATCCAGTGCTTGCAACTGTTGTTTTGTCCACTCGAAGCACATGACCATACCAGCGCACACGGCTTTCCCTCATCTTCTCAATGACTGGTGCTAATCCATATCGCCTACGGATGTCATCATTGGTAACATGATCGTGAAGTATCAGACCAGATATCCACCGAAGCATCTTCGTTTCCATGATAGCAAGTCTTCGTTCTACTTCCTTTGTAGTGGTCAAGCATTCTGCGCCATATAGGGCGACTGGTCGCACTACGGACCGATATATTTTCGACTTGAGGCGGTCTGGAATCTTCTTATCTCAGAAAACACCAGGCATTGACTGCCAATTAAGCCATTTGCAGCATACACGATGAGCAATCTCAAGCCTTAAGGTTTCAATCAGCAGCAATAGTTGAGCCAAAGTACTTGAATGACAATTGCCTTCGGTAGATCGACACCATTGATTTTAATTGTGCCTTGTTCAATTTGATCGGTTGTTAGGTATTCTGTATTATTAACATTGAGCCGTAGTCCAAATTTTCCTAGGTGGTCACGAGAAAAAGACACATAAAAGAAGAAATTTCAGAGGGGATAAAACATTGCTCAAAATTGTATTATTGTGTCAGATATAATTAGAAATTGGGAAATACCATGATGATATAAAAGTCATATTTACCAATTTGACCAATGGATCAGCATGTTGGACATGGGCAAAGAAAGATCTAAGCTAATTACAAGGTACAGAGATGCGCTTTCAATGAGGGATCCTGGGTAATACGAGAAGAGACAGGATAAGAAATCAGACAATATGACACATGCTTCAGGTCAAGACCTTAAAAGAAACTACGGGGGGAAACATTTGTTGATAACTGTAGGCGCAATTAGGGGGGGGGGGGGGGCGGCTAAACTCCCCAAAAACCAACCATAGCCCCCCAAAAATGTGACAAAACTGTATTGAAGTAGACAAAAAATTTAAGAGTGTATATCTGAAAAATAAATTAGCCCCCACCAAATGTCGACCAAATTGTGCCTATGTTAACATCTCTGAGTACTGTTTGTCATTTTTCATGTAGTTAGAGAGGACACTTGGAAATAATGGATTGGAAAATCAATGCAACACTCAGGAAATTTATATCGTAAAACAAAAATAAAAATGTGGAAAAAAAAAAAACAATGTTTATGTTATAATCGACTTAAGACTCCTTACTAGAAAAAAAACACACCTAAAACAAATAATACTGTCATACTGCCACATAAAAGAAAAGTAGACATCATCAGTCTTAAGATAAAATTCACAAGTTGTTATCAGTCTTAAAAATAAATTCAAATGTCAGGGTCATCTGGATCGTCGCTGTTTTCATTGCACCATCGTTTCCCATGATTCTTGAAGAGCTTTTCAGGTAGGGTGGAGGTGCGTTTCTCGACTTTCTTCCTTAGTGGCTCTGCCTGTCTTTTGCGGAGATCTTCGGCCCGGGATCGCATGCTGAGGGCACCTTCTAGCATACCTTAGGCAATTTTTGCACTTTTCAGATCACCCTTTACCAAAGCAGCTTTTAGCTTTTGGTTGGCCTCATCAATTAGGTAATCAGAAGCTTGTCTCTCCTCTTCTTCCGCTTCTTTTGCCTTCCTGAACACTTCCTGTAATTTTCCTATCTCCTTTCTTTCTTTAACTTGAGTTTTTTCCTACTCTTCTTGCTTGCACCGAATGTCTTCCGCCTCTTCCTTTTTCCTTTTCTCTTCCTCTGCCTCCTTGCGCTTAGCCTCTAAATAGTTTTCATATTTGCTGTGAGCGGCAGCTGCCGCTTTCAGAAGCGCCTTTGTGATGGGAACCACTTCAGCCCACTCACCGAACTCCCTCATACCCAATTTTCAAAAGAAAAATATGTATTGTCCGTTGAGCCACTATATATTTTAACACAAACAGCGCCAAATGTTCCGGCATAACTCAACAAAATGACAGTGTTTCGCCCCGGTGTGCAATTGGGCTCTTCAGTTGGTTAAAGCACACCTCACCAAGACACAGTCTAGTACACAGTGTACACAGTCTAGTACACTAGACAGTGTCTTGGTGAGGTGTACTTTAACCAACTGAAGAGCCCAAGTGCACACCGGGGCGAAACACTGTCATTTTGTTGAGTTATGCCGGAACATTTAGCGCTCTCTCATACCGTCACGAATGTTCAGTCGAGCATTCAGGGTGCGCTCTTCCATTGCGGCTCTATCTGTCGGAAGTTGATTTCTTGATTCCGAAAATCCACGTTCCACATCTGAGCTTCCATGAGCTGCTGGTAGGATGGCTTTCACGACTTTGCTCACAAGCGGATATTTTGCCTGCCCACTAAAGTCTAAAATTTCAAAAATTTGACGCCAAATATGGTCAATCCTTGGACTTTCCTCAAAATGTAGGAGATTTTCTAGCTGCAACAGCTTCCATTCATCGTGAAGCTTCTCTTCGTACACATCTTTCAAAGGCAGCTGCAACATTTTTTAAACAAAGACAATGCTCATCAGACTTGCTTTCATTGATGGACTGAGGCTGCAAGCATTTCAAGTGCTTGGCATACTTTCCAGTACTAAGGATGGACTTGTTAAGTACGTACTTCGCCACCTCTCGATGAAACTTCAATACTTGCAGTTCACTACAGCTCTTATCGATCAGGAGACGTTCAGCACTCTTCCCTATGTCAACATTTTTCAATTCCATAAATTCATTGCCATCCATGATGAAAGATTCTTTCAAACATTCACTGGTACTCTTCAATGCTTCTGCCTGGCAGAACCTACTCAAGAGCAATATGAACAAATCTGACACTTCTTCATACAGAACATGTATCATAGGTTGCTGTAATTGAAATACTTTTGAAAATCTTTCGAAAAGACTTGCACTATATACTACAAACGCAATCTGAGCGGGGAAAGTATCATCTTTTAGAGCACTAGCAATAGCCTGATAACATTTTGATTGCAGTAATTTTTCAGCATCCTTTCCCTTTTTAAGTGGTAGAACTTTCAGAAAGTAAGTAGAGAGTGCTGGCCACTGCTCTTGTAATCTTTCAGCCGCAGGACCTAGTGCAAGCCATCTAGAACACACATGTTTTAAAAAGGCATGACATGGCACCTTATTGTCTTCTTGAGATTTCTCGTAAACTTCAAATCTACACTGATAGTCCAAAATATTGTACACCAAAATTGCAAGTTCAGATACATCAGACCCTATAACACTTAAGCCACGTTCAAACGCATTGTGCAAAATGTGCAAGTCACAAAAACCTATGTTTAATAGACCCCTGTCACACTCAGTTTTCATTTTGTCATGGAACCTGTTATAAATGGCTTTATTTACATTTGGGCCATCAGCTGACAACATCAACATTTTCCGTGGGTCCAAAGCAGCGCGTTCTATTGATTTGACCAACAGATTAAATAGAATGTCAGCTGTAGCTTTTCCAATAAAAATGTGTCTAGACGATGAAACACCACTTCTTTTCTTTTCTCGGAATAGAACCTTATCCCTACTTGCAGTTCCTTTACGCGCTTCTCATTGGTAGTTTCATCAAAACATATAGTATAGCTAACTGCTGAAATAGCATCTTCCAGCATAAACTTATGAAAATAAGGGCCCAGGGCCTCAGTCCACAAGTACGTCGTCTTGGTCCTGCCTAAAGTCATATTCCTAGGGACATGCTCCTTCCCAAACATTTCTCTAAAAACCTCTACGATTCCATCATTCGAAGCAGCGGAAAAACTAGATTGAACGCCTTTCATGGCCCAGATGAGCTCAGCGCGCAGGGCACCGGGCTGCCGTAACATCAGGTGAAGGGGAACAGGTTGGTCCAGCACTGCGGGAGGGGTTTGCCCAGCGGCTCCAGCTTTAGACTGGCCGGCGGGCTGAGCCCCTTGTCGTGCAGCTAGCACTAGTTGCCGCGGGTTTAGTTGAACCTCCACGGCAGTCTTATGCTTCTTCGTCCTGACATGCTGTTGGAGGGCCTGGAAGCCCTTCTGCTCAATGCTGAACATGCAATTACAAAGCCTGCACGAGATGGTAGTACGGCTGGCTCGTGAGGCCCACACAGCGTACTTGTGTCCCAGTTCGTCTTCTTTGTTGAACCACTCGTCTTACACCGAGCATTTAGCCGCCATCTAAGAATGAACAAGAATAAAAAGAAATCCCTAGCCACAATGCCATGAACAAAAGGCGGAAAATAAAAAATTAAATAAATACACAGATGGATCTTCTGACAGTTTTGGTCCGTCACGGACTAAAAGTGGTTTCACACGACGCACTTGTTCAACTGGTGGACGTGATTTTCAATTGCCGCGGTTTAAAATGGCTCATTTTATTTCGGTTTCATACGGGGGTGATTAACCGTTCGATGCAAATGATTTGCGATCATTATTTCCCATCATCATCATCATCTTGAGCAGTTTCCAACCGCTGGTCGGGTCTGCTTGGAACATAAGCCTCTCCATCGTTTCCTGTCCATCCACCATCTCTCGTCATTTACTGTGTCCCAGCACACTCCTCTTAACTCCTTTTGTCCATCTGTCCCTTGGTCTTCCCCTTGGCCTCCTTCCCGTGATTTCCATTCCAAACATCTTCTTCGGTATCCTCTCCTCTTGCATCCTCCTCACATGTCCATACCATTGTAGCCTAGATCGCTCTATTCTATTTTGCAATGGTTCCTCTCTTACCATCTCCCTGACTCTCTCATTCCTTACTCTGTCCATTCTTGTCACTCCTACCCTACTCCTCTGGAACTTCATCTCCACTGCTCGTATTTTATTCTTGTCCCTTTCCCATCAATTTTCAAATCAACCAATCTAGGTATCTAGAATTTTACATTTTAGTTGTGCAGACATCGTGGTTGTTTGCAGTTTAAAATAATATTTTAATAATATTATTATATTATTTTAATATTTTCTGCCCGGCCAACTTACGCACGATACGAGAGATGCCAACCGGTCGTCAAACGCACGCTGCAGCATTCACGTAAGGACGAGACGCTAGTGGTCAGCCGGCATACGCACGCCAATCTGCGGTGTATTTCGAAAAAAAAAAAAAAGAATGTGTTATAGGTAGCGATTTTGTATTCAGCCTGCATGTTCTACTGGCGCGAGAGAGACACGTCAGCTATTTTCTGTGTTGCGTCATAGCTCTCAAGCCACTTCTACACCGTCAGCTATCTTCTGTGTTGCATCATACCTCAAGCCACTTCCACACCGTCAAAGCACAGTATCATCGTCTACACTGTCAATAACTATCAGAGAATAGGAAGCAGTATCGCATCATGTTATCAAGATACCGAATTTTATAATGAAATAAGAATAAAATCCGGTTACCTAAGAAATAGTACAACGAAAAATTGATCGTCGTAAGTGGGAATAGAAGACGTATTAATGGGATATATCAACATGTATTTGGTAGGAATGGGACTGGGACTTGAGAAAATCATCGAGTTAAATGGAAAAACGTGGTACCGGTAACCGAGAACGTGCTAACGGGATTCCACTGTATTGAACACAGTTGGAAGTGTGTGTTATTTATGCATTACACAAATACGTATAATTAGGGATAGGAATTTTTCGGTGATTTCAGAGTGAAGAAAGCGGTATTTTAAAGTGGCAAATTCGGTGTTTTCAAGTGCACTTTTCGGTACTTTCAAAATGTTAAATTTTAGGCGGTATTTTTTAAATATCATGGAAAACATAACGCATTTCAGTCATCCTTCAAAGTATACTTCAGTGAAGAGATCCAATTTCTCTTGGGACAAACGGTAACACGTATCACTTAACGTGCTAGTGTAAGCTGAAAAACCAAAGTTCACAGTTAGCGTTTGAACAGGGTATCAAAATGGTTTTCAGCACAGATTTTGAGAACTTTGGAAATACAAATGTAATTCCTTGCAAAACTCGAACAATGTCTGTCTTGGTCCTGTCGTGCTTCTGCCTCTTGATTAAAGTTTGCAGTTCATTGTATCCTCTAATGACCTCACTTTTTTTCAGTGTTCCACAGAATGACAACTTCTTAATTTTTTTTGCAAGGTCCTCATTGATGTTCATTGGCACTATTTCTGCTGGATCAAACGCACACATTTGTAAATCTTGTTGCCAGGGTCAACGGATCTCAGGCTGATTAATATTCTAAGAGCATGGGACCCAGCGTTTACTAAAACTGGATATATTTTCTCTCCTTTTAACTCATTTTTACAACCCTCCAACAGCTCCTTAATGTTGGTACCGTAATTTCCAGAAACAGCAAGTTTAAGGGCTTGCTGAATTCTCCGTAGATGTCCATCTAGAAGGTGAACAGTCTGATAAGACTGGGATGAGTTTAGTGATGTCTGTGCCAAATTCTTTGAATCGCAAGTATTTCGTCATGTGAAACATTGTTCAGGAAATCAACACCAAAGTTATCAGTCCCTACTACTTCATTCATTCATAAATTGCACAATATCATTCAAGTACTCTGACAGGAACACTACAGAATGAAACCAAGAAGACCACCTGGTTAAGACTGGTTCAGGAAACAGTGGCACATTTGGATATGGATACTTGCCATCTAGATATTCATGTCTGAAAGGCGCACTATATGACGCCACGCGTAGAGTAGTTACTAGGATGAAGGGGGAGGTAACCTTGCTGTTCTGGTCCTTAAAACCTCAATAAGTTAGTAACTTACCAGGTTGAGATTGATAAAGATCGCTGTATGCAGAAAGCGAGGTCCGCTATCTACCGTTAAGTTTCCGATCATTCTGTGTTTGTTGGATGCTCTCCATGCAGTCAAGTCATGAGAGAAAATTACCGCTACTACACTCGCACAAAAACAAGCCTTTGTCAGCTTCTGTGACGACGATATTTTAAATCGGCAAGGTGGTCTCACTACGATGACATTAGGGCAAAACCTGGATGAATGCCAAGATGCAGAAGAAAGTGACATTCAGTAGTTAGACTTCGATAAAGACGATCATGGTTTCAGACATGATAGCAATGAGGATATTGTACGGAATTTGACTGTCGGTGAGGTAAACTGAGATCCAGTGCATGTCAAGTGAAGGGAGTGATGCAACGGAAATCCCGAAAGTTCCCACAGTCAAGCTAGTGTGTCTATAGTCACACTTATCTCTTATATAGAAAATCGAGATGAATTTTCGTTCTCATATATTGTTTTCTTCAGAATTGTACAATCTAAAACTAGAAAAAATAAACTATCTAAGAAACAAAAAGTGATAAGTCATTTCTCTTCGTTTTTAATATTGGTGTAGGCCTAATCTTCGTAGTGTGTCTTACAATACTATGTTATAATAGTACATTATGCAACGAGCCTATAATGGCAATAATTAAGACACGAGTAAGTTTATAAAACGAGCGTATGCGAGTCTTATAATTTCCATACGAGTGTCTTAATTACCATTATAGGCGAGTTGCATACGACTGTTTATGTTCGACGATAATTATTATAACTATTTCATGTTCGAACATAAATATTCATAAATATCTGTAGAGATTTCACCAGTTTTATGTACTGAACAGAGCTCATGAGACGCAGAGAATGCCTTGTATTTGACCATGGCCTCCTCGATTACCCTACTATGACACTAGGCCAGACAGTGACATTTAAATTAGAAGGCTGTGGAACTCAGTGCATCTAATTATCTAATTGGTCAAACAACTGTTTCTTGAGCTCAGATTGGAGGGGAGGAACTGTTTCATAATGCAAAATAGTGTTATAATGAGCCTCATTATA
This sequence comes from Meconema thalassinum, assembly GCA_946902985.2. Classification (NCBI taxonomy): domain Eukaryota; kingdom Metazoa; phylum Arthropoda; class Insecta; order Orthoptera; family Tettigoniidae; genus Meconema; species Meconema thalassinum. The sequence goes on along the minus strand of OX336388.2, from coordinate 1,756,011,418 downwards.
GTACCGTTTTCTGACATAATAGTCAGGGTCGAACATAAAGTATTTAATTATTTTTTTCTGCGTGCTCCTAAAATACATTTCAATATTTTTACCAATAGTTTCCTTTTTGCCTGGCTTAAAAACATTATTGCAGATAATTCGCTGCTTTCAAAAAGTCGCGGAAATTTGTGCATTAATTGCCGCGAATTATCGGAAGGAAAAAAACGAAAAAAGCTAAAATTCGCGAGCTCAAAAACATTTATTTTTGTCATTTTTAGGGTTATTATAACACATTATCACCTGTGTATGACTTCTTTTAAAAATTCGCGAAATTCGCTATCGCGAATTTTTCCTATCCCTACGTATAATAAATGATTTTGAAAATATGAACTTGATTTGACAAACGTATTGTTTACTACGATATATATCAACAATATCGATCAAAACTACGAACATTCGCGCGGTGTGTATAAATAAACCCATTCAAAACAAAGCAATTGTTGATTGCCATTAAAAAGCACGTGGGAAACCAGCTTAAATCTGTGGTGTAGGAATTTTTGTGTATGCGTATATTACGGACCGGGAATGAAACTTTCTTTACGATTTGAAGATTTTTGCGCAACGATAGCCATAGGTGCCTATAATGGCAATTTTTGTTTTCGTTTTATTTTTATACATTTTAAAAGTGGTGAATAAAGGTAATACGTAAAATTATAATAAATAATAATTATAATATGCAATTATTTAATTTTTAATTGATAATTAAAGGTTAACTCACAAAAAAAAAATGGTTAAGATTTTCACAAATTGAAACAAGTCACGCAGTTTATAAGCGTTCGGAATTGCGAAAAATATTTCTTAAATGTCGAGAGACCAATGGACAAACCATAACCACGGAAAAGTAGCCAGATTTGACCACATACCTACATATCAAATGTTGGAACTATTCAGCAGATTTGGAATGGCGGTGTATAAGTTGAAAAAGTTTTGTACCGTGACAGTCCAGATCGGCAGGGTCGGTATGTCATTCTAAAACCAACGGAAAATTCGTCAGTGTAAGGCCAACTATTGACTTACCTTTGATAAATTGTGAAATACTAGAATTTACAGCAACGCCACGCTCCTTTCCGTCACAACACTTTTGTTAAAAAACGCATTGTTAAAATTTTCGTTGATCGCTGCACGGCTCCGGCTGTGGTATTGCACCATGGAAGCTTTTTATGTTTCTGGCCGCCTGGCTGCTGTCGGCTGCGTGCTCAGGCAGTGGAGGCAGAAAAACGAACTACCCATTCATGGGTATATTTTGGGTAATTTCTAGCAATCTGATTGTGCATGAGAACATTTTTAACGCAGAATGTGACCAGTTTTGTAAAAAAAAAAGTGAGAAAAGTGAGTAATTTTAGCAAATAGTGAGAAAAGTGAGGCTGCTTTGAAAATAGTGAATAATAGTGAGAAAAGTGAGTCGCTGGCAACCCTGAGTAAATGCCACCTGGGGAATAGTAGATGTACTGATAAGGATTTCAAGGTCGTCCACCAACAGATAGCGTAGTGGCATAACTAGCAGAGCAGAGATGCCAAATTTCAGAAAGAGCAATTAGTAATCGGACTCCGAGTGCGGGGGAGGGGGCGCATTATTCAAACAAAATATAGAAGAGGGGGGCGCGGCGTACGACATTCACACAAAATATAATCTACTGTATTACAACTTTAATAGATTATAGCTACTTACCAATTACAGTCCCTCCTCTGCAAGATCTACATCAATACCAGATACTTGGGTGGAGGTTGAGGGTACACACTTCAAATTTTGAAGACGAGTGGCTTGTTTAGCATCTTGAAGTTGTAGTCTGGTAAATGTACTCTGATGGCAAGGTTTTCTATCCAAAATCATCTGCATTTTCTGGACCAGTAGAGAACTTAGCAATTCTGTACTCATATCAGCACAAAATTCAGTATTGTTTTTCCTTACCAAGCTAAAAACACGTTCTGTGGGAGAATTACAATGCGGGACCAGAAGAATTGCCATCATGAGTTTGCTTAGTGAAGGGTACTTCGTTAATCCAGAAACATCGGTAAGCTTTGAAATTTCGCACCATATTTTGTCAGCCCTTTCATTCTTATCGAAGCATAACGTCGTTGTTGTTGTTTCTTATGGCTAGCCCAGATTCCAATCCATCAGCTTTCTTGCGTTCCAATAGAGTTGTGTGAGGTTTCCCGAAGTTCTAGCAGTCACATCAAGTTTGTTGCAATGTAGCAGGTGCCCCTTATCCATTTTACTTCCAGGTTTGTGACAAAGTGTGCATTCTTCAGATCTCAGGATGTTGATTCGTTTCAGATGAGCTGCAAGGCAGTCGTGGCCAGTGTTAAGTCTAAAGAAGGCTACAGCTTCTCTTCTTGGTGTTAATTTATATTGATCCCATTTAGCATCAATGTGTTTCCATAATTTGGTTTCTGCTGTTTTCTTTGCCATTTCTTCATACCTGTTTTTGATAGTATTCTTCAAGATCCTTTTTGCTGACATAAAATCAGTCTGACCGACAGGTTGTTGTATTGTGGTACCTTTTTTTGCTAATCTGTCTGCCTCTTCATTTCCTACTATTCCAACATGAGAAGGGATCCACTGAAATGAGATATGTTTGTGGAGTCTTTGAAGGGTTTTTATCATACAAAAAATTTCTTTCAGTTCTTTATTTTGGGGCTTATAATTTGACGAGATGGCTTGGATGGCTGCTTTTGAATCTGTAATGATAACGCATTTTTGATAATCAATGTTTCTGCCTAATAACTGATGGAGTGCATGTGAAATTGCTCTTATCTCAGCATCAAAGTTTGTTTTGTTTTGGCCTACTGGGAAGTAGAGCGAGAAGAGAGATGAATGTACTCCTGCTCCAGTTCTATTTTCTTTGTCTTGTAAGCCATCTGTAAATATTTTTAGCCATTGATTAGATGGATATCTTTCTTCTATTGTACAGAGGGCCAGTTGTTTTAGATCTTGTGGTGAGGAGTCTTTCTTGCAGACCTCTTCTAACAAAGTAAGATCTGTAGTCACTTGTATACAGTATATTCAATGGGGTTGACTGGCATACAGAGTGGTTCAAGTTTTATTTGCAGATTGCTCTTATTGATGTATTCTTTGGCGAGACTGCTCTTTTCAGAGCAAAACAACACGAAGTAAGAATACTGCAATGGAATGCAGGTGGTCTATCAACAAAGAAACTTTCGAAACATAACGTATCGAACTGGAAACAACTAAATTCTGATTCTAAGGATTCAGTCTCCTCTGCTGTCAGCAGGAAACTGGTCAGTGAAGTATTCAATAGATGAATTCTTCGCTGAAACACATCAGCAATTTCAGCATGCTCTAAAAACGTTTTTGATGGGCCACTTCTTGGAAATATACTCCCATGTTTTTGAGTAGAAAAACCCGACATCAGAAGAAAAAAAAAACATCTTCATTTGATGCTCATTCAAAAAAGCTTCTTTATAGGCTCTTGTCTTGGCTCCAACAACCAAATCATTGTCACTTTTCTGATACTTTCTGCTAGCAAAGTTAACGGAAAACAAATCGGAGTCTGGAACAGCATATGCTTTGACAAATCTAACCAAACACATCTGTGAAAAATGTATTCAATTTAGAATGAAGCTGAAGTGGTTTCTCTTGTTGCAGGAATATACTCAATGAGTTGAAAAGTGGAAGAACAGAACTGAGAAACAAAAGGTATAGTTTGGTTGAAGGATTTTCAAACTGCTCCTTAACTTTCTGAAATTTTGGGCCAGCATTATAATGGTCTGTATCACAGAAAACATGTTCAATGGATTCCACTGCTCCAAGACTCTGTCGACACACTGCAACAGTGATAGCCATCGAGTTGAAACGTATTTCAATATATTGTGAGGCTTTTACCCAAAGACTTGCTGACAAAGCTTCAAAATATGTTTCCTCTTTGAGCTCTTCTGTAAATAATAATAGATGTCAACTAAAAATTGTTCAACATTGACATTTTCAACACCATTACACCCTTTTTGAGCAGCAAAGTGCACAAGATGACAAGCACAGCCTTGCACTTCGATGTTAGGATTTTCTTTGCAAATGAAGGAACTAACACCTTTGGAAATGCCAGTCATGGTACTAGCATTATCACATGCAAAACCAACACAATTATACCATGGGATATTTCTCTTCCTCAGTTCCCCATCTAAAACTTTGGAAATACCTTCTCCTGTATTGTCCCACGATTCTTGGATGGTTAAAATCTTCGTAGCAATCATCCCAGCTTCTGCATCAAAGAAGGAAACAACTATCGGATAGAGTTTAGTATCGTCAAAATCGTTGCTGCCATCTGTAGCGAGCGAGAAGGGTTGACGCACTTTAAGTGTCCGTAATTTTCTCATCGATGGATCTGGCTACACTCCTAATTATCTCTCCTGTTTTTGTTCTCGCACAACTGAATTTGGATGCTATTTTCGAATCTGGAAACATTTTTAAAAATAAATGTTTAGCATGGTCACTGCAGGCCAGAGGCAGATTGTGTTCGACAAGGAAAGCCGTAAATAAAACTTCCGCGTTCGTGATAGCATTTCTGTCTTCAGAATTACTTAAAAATCGCGTTAATTCCTTGTTGGCCCCCTCAGTTTCACGAAATCCGAGTGAATTTTACTGTTGATATGTTTCCGGCAGTCATCTCTTCCTCCATGTGCAACCGAAAAGTTGCGGGAACACACAGTACAAAACACGTGGGACGAAGATTTAGAAGAATGTAATAAACACAGCCACAGTTTTGTGTATTCCTCCCTAAATCTTTGAACGACTTTTTGCTTCTTCGTAGTTTTGTTATCACCATCACCACTAGTTCCAACAACACTATACCACACGCAATTTCTGACACTAAAAACCGCTTCATACTGCAGGTTACTTTCTTCTCAGTTCTTGCTAAGATCAAAGAATATGGCTAACATTTCCTTGTTCCTAGACCTCAGTAACAAAGAAATAAGAGCACGCGCGCAGACAGAACGCACATGATCATGTGGACCAATAAACAACGGGTGGGCTTGAAAGTTGCCGATCGCTTCCGATCACAGCGCGTGGCACCATTTTTAAAAGAATAACATGAATTCAACCGAAATTCGTAATTTTACGTTACCCATCCGTAAGAGCGTAATCGTAAAGGAAAATTCGTAATGATTACGATTAATTCGTAATAGTTGGCATGTCTGGCATAGCACCATGTGTCTACCATTTAATAGGGAAGCTCACAGCCATAAGACTCATTGTGGTGCAAACGTGTGAAGCAAGCAGGTACATTGCCACGGAGATGCACTCGTGCTTCCTACAGCCAACTGAACGAGTTTGAAAGGGATCAATATCGTGGCCTTACGAATGACGGGATAGTCCTTTCAAGGAATTACCTCACAAGATGGACGTGTTGTGTCCGTTGTGCAACTATGCTGGTATCAGTGGTCACGTGAACAGTCTCACACCCGTAGACGAGGTTCTGGATGTCCACGCAGCACAGACGTTCGCCAGGATAGTCTTATTCAAAGGGCAGCAGAGGCAGATCGTACAGCTACCACAGCACAGAGCCTAGAAGTGTCAACACGAACTGTTGCGAACCAGTTACTAGCAGTGGGACTAAGGGCACGCAAACCTCTAGCCCGTCTTCCACTGACGCCACAGCATCGACGTGCACGGCTTGACTGGTGCCGTCAGAGAATCACTAGGAAGATGGAATGGCGCGCCCGTGGTCTTCAGCGATGAAAGCAGATTCTGCCTGCATGCAAGTGATGGTTGTTGGCGCGCTCGACGTAGACCTGGTGAGCGCTGTCTCGTAGAGTGCATTCGTCCAAGACACAACAGCCCCACCCCAGGCCTCACAGTCTGGGGTGCGATAAGCTACAACTCTCGTTCATCTTTGGTGTTTGTGGAGGGAACGCTACCCAGCGCTTGGTACGTGCAGGATGTTGTTAGACTCGTTCTTTTGCCGTACTTGCAACAGGAAGGGTATGTGTTGTTCCCACAGGATAATGCTCGCCCACACACTGCCCGTGCAACTCAACATGCACTGCAAGACGTGCAGCAACTTCTCTGGCCAGCACTTGTCGCCAATCGAGCACGTGTGGGACATGATGGGCCGACAAGTGACTCGTGCGACTCTTCCACCCTCAACTCTTACAGAACTGTGTGATCAGGTCGAGCAGGCGTGGAATAACGTATTCCAAGACAGTATTCGCTATCTGTATGATCAACTGGATGCAACAGTCAGTGCCTGCATTGCCACCCATGGAAGCTACACCTCATACTAATATGGGTGTTTCAGCATGGGTCGATACCTGGTATCTCTGCACAGCTTGACCTATTGATCTGTATATTTAATCATTGCATGTACTCCATATGCACGGTTGCCACAATAAATCTTGAGTGAAATGGTAACCTCTAAAAGGGTGACTTATTTCCCCCCCCCCCAGCAATGTAGAATGGGAAAGGTGAGATTACCAGGAAGAGCTCTGGAATGGACAGAGGCTGGAAGAAAACCAATTGGAAGACCACAAATGAGATAGAGAGACCAGGTGAAGGATGTTGTGACCCGAAGAGGAATACAGTGGGAGGAAATGCTCAATGACAGATTGTGGGAAAAAGGAGAAGATTGGAGGAGGCTATGTGAATGACCTGCATAAGCAGAAACGTTTTAGGAAGAAGGAGATAGAAAGAAGCAATTGAGATACTAGATAAAATAAACAACCCTAATAACCTATATCAACTAATGGAGAATTACCTCACTTTACGCTACTAGAAAATGTCCCTGCATAAGTTAGTTATTGCTGTTTTAAGGGGCGGAACTACGAGGTCATCTGCCCCTCTTAACACAGATTAAAGAATACAAATTTTGAATTGAATTTAAAATTTTGAGGTGGACATCTAAATTTAAAAAGACCAAAAATTAATAAAACAAAAACAAACAATTAAATAAAAAATAAAAATTATAAAAATAAACAAAAATTACGGAAAAAACAAAACATTATCATTCAAAAACGAACAAGTCGTTGAGTCAATGTTCACTGGAAAATTTAGATTGCTGGCCCTAACCCCCTCTCACTTATAAAGCGGATAACGCGATCAGCAGCCACCGTGTCATCGGCTAATATAAGTTTGAGTGTCGTCTGCAAACCAAGGTTTCTTCGTAAGTCAGCAAGATCCACACACTCTGTGAAAATGTGGGCCACGGTGAATACGACTCCACAGGTACAAAGTTGGGGGTCTTCCCTTCTCATTAGGTACGAGTGGGTGGATCTTGTATGACCTATCCTTAGCCTACATAAAATGACGGACTCTCTCCGGGCCCGGAAGGTGCTCCGCCACACGCGAGTAGTTCCCTTGATCGCTCTCAGTTTACTGGGCAGTGGGTCAGCTAGCCATTGACTCTCCCAAAAAGCCATAACTTGTAGGCGTAACTGAGAGCGAATATCTCTAGCGGGTACCTCCATTGGTCGAGGTGGTAGTGATACCGCCTCTTTTGCAGCTTGATCTGCTAACTCATTTCCCGCAATTCCCATGTGGCTTGGAAGCCACAGAAAGGTGATTCGAGTGTCAGCGTGGCAGAGCCCGGCTAGTAGGTCGTGGATTCGCTGCACTAGGGGGTGTTGCGGGAAACATGTAGCAATTGACTGCAACGAACTCAAAAAGTCGGTACACACGAGAAAGTGGATTCGTGCATCCTGTAGTGCAAACTGCAGAGCTTCATAAATGGCAACGAGCTTCGCAGTAAACACACTACAGGCCTCAGGCAAAGAGATCTTGGTATTTGCACCATCAATAACGTAAGCACAACCCACTTTCTCGTCCACCTTCGAACCATCCGTGTAGAGAATGCCAGCGTCCGGAAATTGGTGAACTATGCTGTGGAACTGCCTCCGGTAAACGGTCACATCCGTGTTCACTTTAGGACCTTGGTGAAGGTCTAACCGAATTTCCGGATGCGGGACTTGCCACGGAGGCACCTCGCTAGATGTCCGGATCATACAGGGACCTACAGCCACTCCTATTTCAGTACACGAGCTATCAAGTCTAATACCAACCAGCTGAGTGGCACGAGGCCGGTTGGCGTACCCCTGGTGGTTTTGGGTACCGTAGAGAGCTTGATAGGTCGGGTGTTGGGGCATTTGACGCACATTGGCAGCATATGTTAAAAGCATATGTTGGCGTCTATAATTTAAAGGTGGAACACCCGATTCGGCAAGTAGGCTGGGTATCGGGCTGGTCCGGAAGGCACCGGTAGCCAGCCTAACGCCACTATGGTGGATACTGTCCAGCATTTTCAAGGTTGCCGGCCTTGCTGAACCGTATGCCGCAGAACCATAGTCTAGCCGGGACAGGACGAGGGCTTGGTAGAACCGTAGCAGCACCGCACGGTCAGCCCCCCACATAGTGTCACAAAGAAACTTGAGCATGTTCAGTTTCCTAAGACATGTCATTTTCAATTGCCGTATATGGTGCTGCCACGTTAACTTGCTGTCAAAATGGAGCCCCAGGAAGCGATAAGTGTCAACCAACGGCAACGCAGCATCCCTGAGTTGTAGTTCAGGGTGTAAATGTAGCCTCCGTAGCCGACAAAAATGGACGATGGAGGTTTTCGCTGCTGAAAAACGAAAACACCGGTCGTGAGCCCACCTGTCGACCCGGTTGATGGCTAGCTGCAATTGCCGTTCCACGACAGCCATACTTCCAGAGCTGTAATGCAGAGCTAAATCGTCTACATACAGCGATGGAACTACCGCGGACCCGGCGGCGGCAACAATGCCATTAATGGCAATCGCGAACAAGGTGACACTCAGCACTGAACCCTGAGGAACTCCATTTTCTTGGGAATAGTATTGCGATAATGTCCTACCGACCCTTACACGGAAGAGTCGGACGGACATGAAATTCGCAATGAAAGTCGGTAAGTTACCACAGAGTCCCCACTTGTGAAGGGTGGAAAGGATCCCGTAGCGCCATGTGGTGTCGTAGGCTTTCTCGAGGAGGTCAAAGAAAACCGTGACTAGGTGCTGCTTTCGGAAAAAAAGCCTCATGTATGGCGCTCTCAAGTCGCACCAGATGGTCAGTGGTGGACCTATGAGAGCGAAATCCACACTGGTACTCAGACAGGAGACCTTTATCCTCCAAGAACCACACCAGTCGACGGTTCACCATCTTTTCGAGCAGCTTACATAGGCCATTTGTCAAACAAATGGGCCTATAGCTGCTTACAAACTTGGGATCCTTTCCAGCCTTAGGAATCGGTATCACGATCCCCTCTCGCCATTGAGATGGAAACTCCCCTTCAATCCATATACGATTGAAGAGGATCAACAGTTGCTTTATACTGGCTTCGCACAGATGTTTTAACATTTGATTATGTATGTAATCCGGTCCAGGAGACGTATCCCTGCACAGTGCAAGCGCACAGCGCAGTTCCCATTCAGAGAATGGTACATTATAGGACTCTAAAGCAGCAGTGGCAAAGGACAAGGGGTGAGTCTCTGCCTCCCGCTCCAGAGTCAGAAATGTAGGATCGTAACTCCCGGAGCAGGATACATCGGAGAAGTGCGAGCCAATGCTGTTGGCAATGGCGAGATGGTCCGTGATGATGTCTCCATTGATGGACACTCCGGGTATCGACAGTGATGTCGGGAGTCCGGAGATCCGGCGAAGCTTAGTCCACACTTGAGATGAAGGAGTATGTGCCGTCATAGACGACACATACTTTTCCCACGTCGTTTTCTTACTCTCCCGAATCAGATATCGGGCGCTGGCACGCATCCTTCTAAAGGGGATAAGGTTGGCCATAGTGCTTTGCCTCCGATAGCATTCGAAAGCACGTCGACGATCTTTAATGGCTGCTGCAATCTCGGCTGTCCACCAAGGGACAAGCTTCCGGCGTGAGTTTCCGGATGAGGAAGGTATTGTTTCCTCAGCAGCAGCCAAAATACCATTCGTTATGTGAATGGTATGATCGTCGACACTCTCAAAGATATCTTCGGCAAACACCGCACGTGCCATGAAAGTTGGCCTATCAGCCCGACGGAGAAGCCATCGACTTGGTAACTCGATGGCTCTCTGGTTTGGAAGAGTAACGATAATTGGAAAATGGTCACTATTACAAAGGTCGTCGTGTACACCCCACTGTAGCAGGGGAACCAGCGCACGACTGCACAAGGTAATATCGACACTTGAATAACTGCCGTGTGCAATAGAGAAGTGCGTAGGTTCCCCTGTGTTCAACAAACACAGGTCCAGCCACCTGATCAGCCTCTCAAAATCTCTCCCTTTACCGCTAGTGGTAGCGGAGCCCCAGATGGTGTTGTGGGCATTAACATCTCCCAGAAGGAGAAAAGGAGGGGGGAGCTGAGAGACTAGATCCTCCAGCTGTCCGTAATCCGGTTTAGAATCAGGCGGGATGTACACGTTACATACTGTTGCCATTACTGGCAACGAAGTACGAACTGCAACTGCTTCTAGCTGAGTATGCAACGGCACCTCTTCACTAAAGAGACTAGAGTGGACGAGAGTGCAGACGCCACCGGCGGCCACAGCTCCGTCCACCCGGTCTTTAGAGAAGAGTTTGAAGTGTCGCATTGTTGTCTCATGTCCAGGACGAAACCTGGATTCCTGAAGACAGACAATGTTTGCCATAAACTGAGAAATCAATTGGGGTACTTCAGCGAGATGTCGAAAATAGCTATTACAGTTCCATTGTAATAGTGCCATAGTGTGGACTTAGGTAGAAGATAGTCGTCTACTTATGCTTAACCGTTTGCCAACCATCCCTATCCTTAGGAGTAGGTGATAGGGTAGGAGAGCATTCCTCAATCTCCACATCTCCTTCGGAGGACGAAGAAAACGAAGCGAATGCTCTCTTCGTTGGCGAACGGTTATCGCCGGACTTTCCGGGTCTCGTCCTTGGTGAGGAGCGAGAGCGGTGACCTCCTCCCGGTCCGATGACTGGGAGTCTGTCCCCGGCACGTCCCGACTAATTTTCTTTTTGAACCGGCGTTGACGTCTATTTGGGGAAGTAGTTGGTCCCTTCCCCCCCTGACGTCTCCGTCCTGCCAAACAATGCAGCACTTGCTAGCACTGCTCCTCCGGTGGTCGTGGAAGCAGAATTGCCAGCAGGTATTGGAGCTGCCTTTTCAGCAGGAGGGCAAGAGAGACGGCGATGAACAGTCTCTTTCTTACCCGCCGTTCCTGTTCCCCGTTTTATTTGGCTGGATATGGGTCCAGCCGTGGCCGGCGAAGACTTCCTCCTCGAACGAGTCGGAGATTGCTTCTTCACTGGCCTTATCGGAGGAGTTACCTTCTCCGATGGCGCCGGTTTAGTTGGAGGCACCTGCGCCTTTTGTTGGATGCCAGAAGAAGATTCCGTAACCTTCTTCTGGCTAACAGGGGTGATAATAGGGCTATTTGTAGCCCCTTTAACAGTGGTAACTCTTTTAGAACTTGTTTCCGTTGTCAAATTTGCCGCTTGATTACTAGATTCTTTTGATACCTTTTGAGCATATGATACTGAGAAAATAGGAGAGGCCATGGAGCGATATTTTCTGCGTGCTTCAGTGTAGGAGAGCTCATCTAAGGTCTTTATTTCTTGAATTTTCTTCTCCTCTAGGAAGGCAGGACATTCCTTCCAGCGAGGAGAGTGCTCTCCCTTGCAATTTGGACATGCGGGAGGTGGTGTACATTCCGCTCCCTCGTGAGTGGCCTTGCCACAGGAAAGACAGATAGGCTTTCCCGAGCAACGAGATGAGGTATGTCCAAATCGCTGACACTGAAAACACCGCAATGGAGATGGAATATACGGTCGCACATCGAGAGTGTACATTGACACTTTGATCCTCTTGGGCAGGCTATCCGACTCAAACGATAAGATGAACGCCCCGGTGTCAACTAGTACACCATTCATCTTACGTTTGATTCGTCTCACCTCGACAACGCCATGCTTTCCAGTTCTTTCCAGGATACGCTCGTCGGTAGTGTTCACCAGGTCCCTATGAAATACTAAACCTTTCTTCAGGTTTAGGGACTGGTGCTTCACTACCTCGACTGGAATACCACCGAAACTTGTCGTCCCAAGAAGACCATCTGTCTGTCTCTTTCCTTGAGTTTTTATCAAGAGTGCGCCGTTTCGCAGCCTTTTTACTGTGTCTACATTGCCCAATTTCCCCTCAATTGCATCATGTAAATCAAAAGGATCAACGTTTGTAAAATTTTGCCCATCGGTCCTTGTTACCATAAGGTACCGAGGGAAAAACGTTGAATCCTTTTCATCAAGCGGCGAAACTAGGGGCATAAACTTCCTCTTCTTAAATTTTAAAGACGGCTTTGTAAGGGAGCCACCCTGTGAAATAATGGACGCTATGTTTGGTCCCACGAGTAGCTAGGGAACTAAAAGTCAACCCCCGGCAGAGCCCCGCTTGCCCGGGGTAAGGCTAAGGTTCTCCAGAGGTCGCCAGGTATCTGGAGGTGGGTCGCTTGTGACTACTCACCCAGTAGCCATTCATCACCTCGCCACGACCACTCAGCTTGTGATTAGGGGAGGATTCCACCTCCTGTCACGCACACACACATTTACACCAAAGAAAGAAAGATGAGACAAGGGCCAACTAAGGCGGGAAAGTGAAAGACTCCCTAGGCCTAGGATACCCTAATACCGTCGGGGTCGGAAAAGAACAAGAGTTGACCAAGAGAGGTCGACAGGAAAGAAGACGGAGAGGAGCCCGGCACAAGTAAGTGGAAGCAATGCCGGACTCAGCTGGGGTCCCGTGGTCGCTAACCCACGTCCCACTAGATGTGAGCCCCTGAGGGCGTCCCTGCGTAAGAAACTGGAAAGAATGTAATGGTTTAGTTAGACTAGAAAAGGGGGCCAACATGTTATTGAAATAGGATGTACTTTGTACCATACCTTCAATAAAACCGAGGCTGACAGTATGGCATTATTAAAGAGTTCAAGACGTTCCCAATGGACCAGTTGTGCTGAAAGGGCTATTTAGCTTATGCGTGGTGAGAATGGAGATTCGTCTTCAATATTTGAAGATGTTCAGAATACATAAATCATGTCAGAACATGTCTAGGCCTGGCCAGAACAGTAATATGTCACAGGCGAGATGGATACAGACAGGTAGGAATGCAAGACCAGATAATAAAGGGGAGGACAGTAACGAGGCGGTAAAAACATACAAGGAAAATTCCTTTCAGTTCAGCAAAGACAGTGAATAGTGAGTGACAAAAGCTGTACGAGAATGGATTCCCCATCGCTAAATTCTTTAGTCCACCTCCAAGTTACGTAGACCACCCAGAACAATAACCAGTACAGATTATCATGCTAAACAAGTAAACTTGATGTCAATAGCCGCTAACAATATCATAACAAAAATCACATACATCTAACAAATATTGATAAGTTGTCAGTGTTTACAATACGCTTCTTTAAATAAAATATTGCATATATAGTAAATACCTTCAACCACGTATTCGTAGACATAGTTTTAATAGCCTGATTCTAAATTATCTGAAGATGATCGCATGACAATCGAAACCAATAATCTGAGTGAATTTATTAATCTTATTCAATTCTTTTCAGGTTTATTATTGGGTACAAACATGTTGACCGATTGAAAAACATTTAAATTTCGTAGACAAACAAGTGCTGAAGAAGAGTCAAGGAGACTCGAAACATGTACACACAAACGTTTTAGTATAAACAAAATTCAAAGAGTTCTTTGTAAAGAAACTCAAATGGTAAGTCATTAAAAAATCAATATGGTTTATTTTATGGTATTTATGATGTCCTTAGTCGTACTCCCTTAACTTATTAAGACTATTTGTACTTTTGAAAGCTATGCATTTATACATAAATGACAAATGTACAGAATAATTATGTGAATATCATATTAAATAGAAATTTGACTCCAAATAAAAGATAAAAACGACACAAAGTCTGCAAAATCAAACTGTAAATTATTCACTGTCCTGGAATAGACATATTTCACTACCTATTTTACCATGTATGCTCAACAATGATACTAACATGGCATCTATCCTAAAATCCCCAACTGGGGAAAGGTGTCTCTTAATAATCTCTAAAGTTAACAGTAAAAGTGTTAACAAAATAGCTCAGCAGTGGATGTGCAGATAGGGGGCATATGAATTTATTCCCAAAAAAGACACCCCCAAGCTTATTTATAAACATGCCACTGGCGTTTAAACATACGCAGTCTAGAACTATAATGAGGAACTGCTTATACGGTACTATCACTGTTGTCCATAAGGAGTTAAAGTTTGGCAGCTGTGGCAATATATAACATAGGTTGACTTCCTGTGTCTAATAGCCCTGAATGTGACATCAGCCAACTACTGCAATGCTTGAAGTGTTTTTATTGGACTTATCAGATTGCCACTTCAGTGAAGTACTAAATGAGGAATGGTGCAAGATAGCGTAAGTCAATAACATGCAACAAGCACCCTTCCCTTCATTTTTAGGGCCTTGGACACTGCAGTCATTATTTCAGTCCCGTGAACTTACGGGTGTATGCGAGTATATATTAATAATATTTAAAAAAAATTATGGTAACCTGTTATATTGTGAGTCCATTAGTGTTAATTTGTAAATGGGATGAGGATTGGGACAGAGGCAGCAGTGGCCTTAAGTTAGGAACCCATGGAAAAAACACTTCTAGGATGGCTGATTCAAACCTATCAAATCTTGATGTTCCACCCTTTAAAATAACCACCATCACGATCAGACTTGCTGAAATGAAAGGTTGAACTTGTCACCAATTATCTTAAAATTTCTATACCCCAAGATAATATGTGAATTACCATACCTGCCAACCTTCGGAAGTCAAAACAAGGAAGATTTTTAAAATTATAGATTTCATCATGCGCAGTATACCGTGGCGTGGGCAAATGAGGGTACACAAAAGACCTGCGTGTCTTAATTGGCAAAGTATGAATTCAGCATAAAATTCACAAAAATGTAAACAATCATCTATCATAGAGTAGTATGTACGGCCAATATTTAAACGTAAGAGAACATAATTGTGTGTTTGAAGAAAATGCATGCAATCATTCTGATAGATTACACTTCGCATTCGCCACCACATATTCAAGTTTTGTCAGACTAAAGTTAATCACCATGGACAACTTACCTAATTATGATTAGGTGATGTATATACATGTGGAATCATTAGACTGCTTACTGATTTAATGCAAACCTTGTAGCCGACTTTGCTCTCTTCAAAAATGCCCCGTCATACTGCTGCTCGTGGCAATTTCCACTTACTATCGGATTTTTTATTATGGATACTCGAGTTTAGGCCTTAATTACATCCAAACCAACAAACCTATTGAAAAACGAGTTATACCAATATTTTCCTTGTTTAATTCTGCGTTAGACTATATAAGCCAATTATTTTCACGTTTATTAATTATTTATTTGTGGTTATATGAAAAATTGTCCGTGTTTTTGACGTCTTTACGGCTGTCAAACCTGGGCGTTAACAAAGAAGCAAAGGCAGACAATCCGGGAATGCCAAAGCAAAATGGAACGGAAGATCCTTCAAGTTTCCTTGAGGGACAGATTACGAAACGAGGAGATAAGAAGAAGAACTACCATAAAAGATGCCGTGACAACAGCTGACAGGCTAAAATGGAAGTGGGGAGGCCACGTGGCCAGAATGAAAGACGATTGATGGACGCACAAACTAACGGTATGGGACCCCAGGACAGGAAGAAGGAACGTGGGTAGACCGAGGACCCGCTGGGATGACTCAATCGTAAGGAAGACAGGCAAACACTGGACGAGGATAGCAAGGGAGAGACAAGAATGGAGACGTATGGAACTATAAGAAGGGAAGAGAAGGAAAGCTTCAACAATGAAAGATGCTGGTAGACAGCACACCTATGACATGAAAGATACACTTCTGCAACCTGTAACAAGCCAAACAACGCACGTAAAGCGAAGTGAAATGTACTGTTAGTGAAGTGAACTACAGTGAAGTGTAGCAAGTGGAGTAAAAACTTTTACACAACTCCTTAGAACTTGCTCGCCTAACGAGTTTAAATCAGAGCACGTCCCTGTTCGCAGGAGGCCTTTGCCCTTATGGGATTATCCAGGCTATATTTATTTATTTATTTATATTTATATATGAAAAATTGTCCGTGTTTTTGACATCTTTTCTA
This sequence comes from Meconema thalassinum, assembly GCA_946902985.2. Lineage (NCBI taxonomy): Eukaryota > Metazoa > Arthropoda > Insecta > Orthoptera > Tettigoniidae > Meconema > Meconema thalassinum. The sequence goes on along the minus strand of OX336388.2, from coordinate 1,755,995,232 downwards.
GGAACCGCTCACTTTAAACTATATATAGATGGAAAAGTACTTGTCTGAGGGTAATTAAATTTTTATATGTGATGGGCACAAGTATTGGTAGTGCAAATCTCAAGTTTCAATTTTTTTTCAACTACCCAATAAAAAGTGACGTAACTTTTTCTCAGCCCAAGATAAACATACAGCAGGAAACTTGGTCTCATTTTGGAGCTCTCATTCGTGATTACCGGAAACTACGACCACTGTAAATGTACAGTGTGATGACGAATTTATGAAGAGTAATATTAATGGTAGGTTTTGTGCGTTCTGACCCGTGCGATTAAAAGCGGGCGTGCCGGGGAATTCGAGTGCAGCGTTGCCAGGCAGTTGTGTAATGGAATGCGTGTGACCTGGCTATGTCCACATGCTATTTTCAGTCTTCCTGTTTACTACTTATAGGCCACATCACATCATATCACATCCAGATGCCTCAGAGACACCATTGTCTGAGGGCGAACTTGCATTAACATATCACAAAAGGGTTGAAGTATGGAAGCAATGAATGATTTATGCCGAGAAGCCTTGCGTACTGTTGCTCTTGAACTCTGGAAACAATGTATTAAACACGCTAAAAGAATTGAAGACCGCTACTGGGAGATAGATGGCCTGTCTGAAAATGTCCCTCATTTCGAGCCTGTCATAATTAACATAAATGACAGCATAAATTCATCGAAACAGAGCCATATTTCAGACGAAGAATACTGGTGAATTAAATATTGTGAAGATATTATGTAAATAATGTAAATAGCCCATGTAAAAATCGTGTAATCTGATATTTGCAAATTAGGAAGACAAACCATTTTTAAACCTGCCATTGAAGGTCCAAAGCCCTTATGTGAAAAAGGTGATGGAAAATGAAATTTGTACGAGGAATGAAAATAAAAAGGTTGAAAGGAAACTTAAAGCAGTGTTCGTTCGTTGCGAGCCGCGATGACTACAACTTAACGCAGCAATGCTGCACCGGATTTCACAAGCACGCTCGCTTTTAATCGCAAGGGCCAGAACGCACAAAACCACCCATTAATATGACTCTTCATAAATTTGCCATCACACTGTACGTTTACAGTGGTCGTAGTTTCCGATAATCACGAATGAGAGCTTCAAAATGAGACCAAATTTTCTGCTGTATGTTTATCCTGGGCTGAGAAAATGTTACGTCAGAAAAAGTGTAAGAACTTTTTATCGGGTAGTTGAAAAAAATTGAAACTTGAGATTTGCACTACCAATACTTGTGCCTATCACATATAAAAATTTCATTACCCTCAGCCAAGTAGTTTTCCATGTATATAGTTTTAAGTGAACGGTTCCTAGAAAAGACGTCAAAAACACGGACAATTTTTCATACAACCGCAAATAAATAAATAATTAATTAATTAACTTGAAAATAAATGGCATATATAGTCTAACGCAGAATTAAACAAGAAAAATATTGGTATAACTCGTTATTCAATAGGTCTGTTGGTTTGGTTGTAATTAAGGCCTAAACTCGAGTATCCATAGTAAAAAATCCGATAGTAGGCTTGATTTAACCACTAACAGTTTGTTGAGATTTTCGTCATTCAGAGATGATCAGAATTGTGTCCTTGTCTTCTTCACCTGGCAAAACAATCTCTCACATTCAATGTTGCTGTGTGGGATTGTTAATATTGACAGCATTACTCCAGCTAGTCTGTCATATTTTAGACACTCATCTCCACCTCGTATATGCCCTATTGCAGACCAAGAACAATCTGCTCTTTTTCCTTCCACAATAGAAGATGGCAAATCTCCATTTGGAGAGCACAAAACCGGCATTGTAATGCAACCATTGCTTGGTGCTCATCCTAACAGTTTTTTTTTTTGACAACATAATTGGAAACTTAGTGATATAATACTTCACGGCACTAAAGGAAGCAGTAGACAAAGACCTTATCTGTGCCACTTGAGCATTAACAGAAAACTCACTGTCCAAATTAAATTTATGAATAATATAATCAGAGGCTGCAGTGAAGTAGTTCCTGACATGCAAATAAAAGACCTTCTCCTCAGGAGCCAGATTTTCTACACAACTAGACGTTGTTGAACCAATTACCAAATCATCATCAGCTTTCTTATTCTCTCCTGTGTGATAGACCACTTCTAAATTTGTGCAATATTTCTTTATAACCACTGGCTTAACAAACCTACAGAGAATTTCCATCAGCAAATCAATCAGTATGGATCTTAGGACATGGATGTGAGGTGCTTGCGATTGAAGAACATTGTTATATTTTTCAAATGTAGGGATGGTAAAGGCCAGAAGCAAGCAAAATGCCTCATTTAACTTAGATGACAGAAGAAGAAATAGTCTCTCCTGCCAACAGTTTGACTTGGTTCCGTCACTTTTTTCCTTACAGACGTAGAAGAAGAACTGCTCTCCAACTTCCTTTTGCCAATGATAACACGTGCTTGATCTTGTACTCTGTTGTTGACACTAACACCAAATTCCACTTCCGCAGGCTTATCTTAATATGCCTTTTCTTTGGGAATTTGGAAATACTTGAGAGATGTGTTCGTGCCAGTGGGCTGGTTCACGTCATCCTTTAAAAAATAAAAACAGCAGTGGCTCCCACTGTGAAATCAGTCTTTCTAAGCATTTACCCAAGGACAACCAATGCGTGCACACATGCTTCAGTATTTTCCTAACATCAGTTCGGTAAAGAGCTTGATATAACTTCAGATGATCATTCCTCTTGCAGCTTTTGTTCAAATAATAATAAATATCAATCATTATCTCATCAATTTTCACAGGAAGGGAATAGGCATACTTGCTCAGCAACCAGATGAATTAAAAGGTATGGGCATCCTACAACAATGATGTTTTTACACTGCTCTTTTAATTTCGCAGCAACACCATTTTTCCTCCCTATCATAACAGGGACAGTGTCTGCACTAAAAGCTATACAGTTTGCCATTGGAATGGCATGTCTTTTCAGAAGATGCAGAAGCAAATTACCAATGTTGGCACCAGTCGAGTCACCTTCCAAATTTTCCATGGATAGCAAACGATTTTCAATCATTTTCGATTCTTTGTTGAAAAATGACACGACGACAGGATACAGCTTACTATTTCTATCATTGCTACTATCAGAGGAGATCGCAAAAGGCCCATATTTTAAAATATTAATCACTTTTGAATCAGCTTCACGTGCCATTTCATGAACAATGGCGGGTGTTTTTGTCCTGCCACAGGCATATTTCTTCGCAATTTCCAAATCCGAGAAGATTTTTCTAAACAATTGTCCCTCGTGATCGGAACATGATAATGAGAGGTAATGTTTTACGATGAACGCCGTGAACAAATATTCTGCTCGAATGGCAGCATTGTCTTCATTCCCATGAACAAAAACCATACCTAAGTTTTTGTTCTTCTGTAACCTAGCACTGTCCTTGTGTTTTAGAGTGTTGCTGGGAGTTACAATGTCAGTTTTTCCACCATGAGAAATATTTATATCGCAACGACACACAGAACAAAGAGCAAAATGGTTTCCTCTACTAGATTGTAAAATGAATGGAAATTTAGTTGTATAGCTTTCTTTGAACACTTGGAGATAACGTTTCTGAGGTTTTGTCGCCATAACGTGACGAGAGAAACTTAAAACGCATGACACGAAACTATAATCGACACAACTCGTTGAAATAATTATCTACCGACCAACACCTTAATACCTCAATTAAGGCTGGTTCATAATAGCCCGGGAACGAGAACGTGAACGAGTAGGAAGTTGAAATGCACGCTACCTTATGGGTCAGTTCACAATCAATCTCCGGGAACGAGAAGCTAAAAGTAGTCCGGGAAGGCCAACGGGAAACATGGTTAACTCTTAGAGTGCCGGGGAGCGCGATAGCGCTCCTCTATATGCTAGCTAAAAGTGCCAGGAGCGTGATCGCGCTCCGTGTTGCAACTGTCCAAATAAGTTGTAATAGTTAGCAAATAATATGACAGATGACAGCTCCAGTCGGTTCCGCACTGTGGAAGAAACTACGCAGTTTCTAAATCTACCACTAGAATCTCTGTGTGGCATGTTGTGTTTATGTTACGAATTTTTCAATTTCAGTTGTTTGGCGCCTACCTGCAGTCCATGTGTTTGTAACAATGGCGACTAGTTCTCGTGTTGTGTTTGAAAATGATGATGATTTGGTAGAGTATGTTAATTAACTGAGTGATGATTCTGATTATGTCGAATCAGGCGATGATTCAGATTATGCTGAGAGTGATAATGATGCCGGCAATAATTCAAATAATGAAGAGAGTGATGACGTAAACAAACCTACTCGTGCGACAGCGGTTCATGAAATTTCTGATTCAGACAGTGATGATAGTGACGGGAATAACGCCCGAGTTGACGGAGATAATAACGATGATGACCAGGTTCCCGATTTCTGTGAAATTAGATCTGATCACGACGTCCAATTTCAACCCTCTCTTGGCCCTGAACGTACATATAACAGGTGTGAGTGGTTATCAGGAAAAGTAGTTTTTTGGAAGAAATATCTATCTCAAGATAGTGATATTTTGTAAAGTGGTAAACAATAATTCAATGTGCACAGAAATATAAAAATTTAGGTGAGTACAATCAAAATACTAGGTAATATAGAGATCCAAATTTGATTTGTTTATTTTTTTTCAAAATTCCACGAGAAAATTTATTTTTTTACTTGGCACTGTGAATTATTTTTATGATATTATTACAATGAGTAAAGAAAGGCATCACTTAGCTACAAGGAGGTGTAAACTACAGTGAAATATCTTGAAAAGTGAGGGCAGTATATGTTATTTTCTTCAGTGCTGCATACGCATTTTCTCTCTGGCAATCGTAGCACACATGAAGATAAGGAGGCCGGCACTAAGAGGGTTAAGGTTCATGTTTGACGTTCTCGGAGCTTCCCGGAGCCAATCAGAAACGTTGTACCTGCACATGGGCAGTACGGAAGGAGTAGCCAGCGATGTAAACAAAACCTGTTAATGCACTCTCTAACCTTTCTTCTCTAAAGCGCACAATTTGTGTTTAATCAAGTTATCATAACCCTCTGAAGCATTTCAGTTGTGTAATTGATGTTTATTAGTGGGCGCTTGCTGATTGTTGTAATATAATTACGCTATAGTTGTACAAGTTCACGTTCCCGGGCCAATTGTGAACCGGGGCCCCGGGAAGCTTTGCGTTCTCATTCCCGGGCCAATTGTGAACCAGCCTTTAAATGCACTAAACGTGACGCTAGCCGAGTATAAACAGTGGCGTCAAACGGAGAAAGTCACAATCGCCGCGCGTAGCACACAAGGTTTCAATCCCATTCTGCACAGTCACGTGGCCAACCTCGACTCTTCAGCGTAGGCTTGACAACTGTTTGCACGTAAAATACCACCAATCAGTGTGCGGTACACCGATCAGCTCACTCACCATTCCGAGATCGCAGCTATGGACCTCACTGCCAAGCGAGGAACTAACACAAACTTACACACAAAAAAACAAGGTTACGCAAATCACAAAAGCAATTACTACTTACGAGAGAATCTCCTTGAGAATGGAAATTATTTGCAGTTCCTTTTTCTTTTACAATATATCACTGGGGCCCGAAATTCGGAAGAAATAATAGTAATGAAGAAGATCGGAAAATTCGGAAAGTTTCCTAATAAATTGGAAGGGTTGGCAGGTATGGAATTACTGACACCAGGAGGATTATAAAGCTAGCCAAACAAGAACTTTACAATAAAGGAGATCTTCTGATGAGCTGGTAGCATTGATATCCACGAGAAATGAGGGTCTTTGCAAAACACTTGAAGACAAATCAGAAATAGCCTCCTGAGAGGCCGAGTGCAGGTCTTTCTAGTCGACGCCCGTGGGCGACCTGCGCGTCGGGATGAGAGATGGAATGGATGAAGATGAATGAAACTGGGCAAGGATGTGGAAGGAAGCGGCCATGGCCTGTCAGAAGGTACTGCCCCAGCATTTGCCTGGTGTTGAAAATCGGAAACCACGGAAAACCATTTCAACGACAGCCGACGGTGGGGCTCGAACCCACGCGTCTACCGAGTCAGCAGAGAGCTTGGCCCCTTGACCTAACGCAGCGCTTTAGCCTGCGTAGCCACTACTATCGGTATTTCAAATAGTGATTCCAGGAACAACATTGAGGATAACCTTTTATAGAATAAGAACCTATCTAGGTTTTTTGAGAGAAGAAAGAACTTGTGCATTGTTGAGTTCCATGGACACACCAAGTGCCACAATATACTTGTTGAAACAGTTTAAATGAAGGGAAATAGAGGGTAGAGGAAAATAAGGAATACTGATCTGAATACATGATGCAAATTCTTTGGTGTGTCTCATATGAGATGAAGATGAGGGCAAAGGTTTGATAAGGTGAAGCTTTATGATAATACAAGCCATATCATAATGTTATTGTGTGGGAATGATTCCTTTCTGAAGAAACTTCTGTTCAAATTTTTGAAGGCTGTTGAAGTATTGCAATGGAAAGTTTTGGAACGCAATACTCCCTAGAGGTATAGATTTAATAAGCAGCTCATGGAGTAACTGAAGAGAGACACAAATCATACAACTTAAATAATCAAACATCCCATGCATCTTACCTATCATTGCGCCTTTGTATGGGGAAGTTTTGCATAGAACCCATTGTAGAACCATGTATACTGCGTAGCTGCTGGTCGATTTCTAATTTCTCTTGCCTTAACGCTTCTACTTCCTGTAATGGAACAGGGTACAGTTCTTGAATTACCCTCTTTGAAATTGTAGAAGATAGTGAAAATTACAGAATATGAAACTACTGTAAGTATTATTACATCTTATCATAGTAATAATTCTTTAACACACTAATACAGTCATCACGATTAACACCGGTTATCAGACAGATTCTACACACACCCGAAGTACACGGGGCTACATGACCGCGTTGTCGCAGCCCCTAAATTTAAGAACCAACCAACCAATAATTCTTTATTACAAAATTGAGATAGTCAAAGCTATAATTCTACTATTCAGAAATAATTCAAGCACAATACATTCCACGTTTATAGGAGTGATTCTGACATATGCATTGTAGCTGAAAGAGACCATCTCTGTAAGTAACAGAAATACTCTCAACTATCAGTATTAGAGCCGATGAAGTAACAGTTACTTATGTATCCTGCAGCTTACGCCACCGTTTTTGGCCGGTGGCCTTGAGCCACGCATTGAAGAGAGTATAGTAGTAGCAGCTGACAGGCGAAGCTGAGAACACATACTCTGCTGATAGTCTGGGGTCCCACTGGCTGATTGGAATTTTATCCTCAGTCCATCATTTCAATCACAACTAAAAAGATCATAAAGTCACCATACCCAGCAATTGATACGCATGACAAGGAATCCGGATTACAGTAGACTCTCGAAAATCCGGACCAATGTGGCGGACGGCCGATCCGGATTCCGAAAAATCCGGATTTCCCGGAGACAGAGTGACGTCGGTCGCGGCAGTGGTTTGCGTGCCGCGATCGCCGCCACTCCGTGCCGATATGTGTACTTTATTGTTACTCGCATAAAACAGTTCTGAACTGCAATTAACTGAACACAGGGGTAGAAAAAATAGATGGTTAATAGTATTGAACAACTTTAATAAGACTTAAGAATTTACATTACAGTACTACAGTATGCAAAATAAATGAAAATAAATCATCAGAAACAGTGTGTAAAAAAAAACTTACACATGCTTGAAAAAGTCTTGAATATTTTTCTGCTTCACAGTTTCAGCACGTTTTCTTGCCGCAATGTCTCTTAACTTCATTAAACAAATGATGTCAGCTGAAGATATTCCATCCTGCTGAGTAATGTACTCTAGGGCTCGGTCCAACATTTTAAATCCTTCTGAATGTGGAAACAGGTTTATGTTGCTCTCAGGTAGTTCCTCTTCTTCCAAACAATCTTCATTTGTCACCATTCTGACTATATCATCGTCTGTTATTTCATTTTCGTCGTCATTGTTCATCCATTCATGGACATCATTATCACTCACTTCCTCACATCCGGGTATTTTTTCCAACAGTGTAACGACGTTTTCCCTTTCAAACTGATTTTCATCAACGTTTTCGACGGCTATTTCTTCAAACTTGTTTCCCTGATGGTCCAAGAGAACTTTCCATGACGAAACTATTGATGAAGGAGAAATTTCCTCCCACCCTTCGGCTACCCACCTAATTACATCCAAAACGTCAATCTTCTTCAATGCACCGATGTAATCCTCGTCATTCTCAATCGCCGAAATCAAATAACTGAGAAGTCTACGACGGTACTTTAATTTTAGAGCTTGAAGTACCCCTTGGTCCATAGGCTGACACACAGCTGTCACATTTGGCGGCAAGAACACTGCTTTGATTTCACCGTCTGTTAATTCGTCAGCGATCGGATGTGTTGGAGCGTTGTCTAACAACAGAATTGCTTTTCTTGGTAAATTATTTTCAGTCAGATGTGTCTCTACTGACGGGACAAACTCCTTGGTAAACCATGTCTTGAAAATTGCAGAATTCATCCACGCTTTTTGTTGGTTTGTATACCAAAGTGGCAACTCATCATCTTTCTTTATTTTCTTAAAAGCTCGTGGTTTTTTTGATTTTCCAATCAATGTTAACCTAAGCTTATGACTGCCGGTCACATTACTACACGCCAACACCGTAACTCGTTCCTTGCTCTTTTTGTAGCCCGGGGCTGAAACTTCTTTTTTTGACGCAAGAGTTTTTGTGGGCAACATCTTATAATTTAAACCAGTCTCGTCGCAGTTGTAGAGCTGTTCTCCGGAAATTTCTTCTTTGTCCAAGATACTAAAAAGTAGTTTCTTGAATTCAGGAACAGCATCTTTGTTGGCTGATAATGCCTCCCCACTTATTGACAGTTTACGAACACCAAATCGTTTCTTCCAACGATCAAGCCAACCTTCACTTGCTGTAAACTCACCATCTTCACCTTCAATTTCTTTTTTGAAATGCAACGCCTTTTCTTGAAGCATAGGCCCCGTAATAGGAACCCCTTTACCTCTTAAATGTTCATGCCACAAGAACAATGCTTCTTCAACTTCTACATGTTTGCCTTTATGCATGCTTTTTCTAATTTTAATCGCACTTCCACTGGATTGAGAGGAACACCATTTTTCTATCTGTCCGCGATTCTTCTTCCAATCTGAAACTGTACTTGTTCCTACTCCTAACTCTAGAGCGATTTTTTTCGCCGATTCTCCAGCATCAATCCTCTTTATAGCACGGAGTTTTTCTTCCACTGACACACACACTTGCTTTCGTTTGTTACTCATCTTACAGTACTTAAAAACAAGACGCGAGAAACACAGAGCACCGACACAACACGAGGTAGCCACCGAAAATAACGTCTGCACAGAGAGAGTGAGCGCGGTCAACTAAGTACTGTATGAGTAAACAAAGAGCTGTTGGGGAGGGGGCGAGTCAATGACCTCCCGCCGTGCCGCACAGCCAGTAGAATAGAAAAGACGTCATTCTTGTAATGCGGAATGGTCGCGGAGAAATTGAAGGCGCTTAAGCATCACGTTACCTACATTTTACTGATTTTGTATTACAAAAAATATTTTTTGAGCGGTCCGGATTTGCCGGAGTCCGGATTTTTGAGGTCCGGATTTGTGAGAGGCTACTGTACTTGCATAATAAACCCCTCAAAATGAACTTCTCATATTGCAAGTTAGACCTGAGTTTATTAGAATTGAAGTTAGAGACTAAAACTTGAACTACACTATGGATTTGCTGTAATTATTAATAATTCACCGAATAACACATTTATAAAAATGATCACTAGCAGCGATGTGACAGGGTACCTGATGGCCCTTGCCTGGTGTTGCAAATGAGGTACCCTGCAGTCACAATTACTTCCTTCTAACAGTCCTCACTGCCACATTTTTTGCAGCTACCATTCTATCCTGAATATGTTTTCAGAGAAATTAAGACATCCGATGCACCTTCACTTTTCATATACAAATGCACAATATTTATAACCTCACAATTTTGAATGTAAAGTTTTGATTGAATAGGGGGCATTTCACTCACCACACACACAATATATCGGCCTTCTTTTATTCGTAAACAACAGAGCCCAGCTTTCTGCGCCACTGACAACTTCGGTCTCAACTGCACATGCATAAGATTAAGAGACTAGCTGACTATCATTTGTATAACTGCGCAACTGGGGCTCAGCGGCCAAAAATGGCAGCGTAAACTGTACTTTCACTTTTTGTGAAATAAGCAGTAAAGGCAAGGCTACAGGGTACAAGATTTTCGTAGGCATTGAAGAGGGTACCACTAGTTTCTACAACCCTGGTTAGACCATTACAACATAATGAAGGAGAGGTAAGGAAAGGAAAGGAAAGGGAAAAATTATTGGTATGACTAGAACGGAAGATAATTCTGCAATTCAGATTGTGAACCTACGGACTTCAAACATGGTGAGAATGCAAGGTATTTTCACTATATAGAAACCAAATTTGAGATTCTTGTCCTTTTAGTTTCCCCTACATTTTGATGCATATCGGTACAATGTTCAATTCAGAGTTGTAAGTAGGAATACTGCATAATAAATGGAATCCTTTCAAAATATTATTTAACAATTAAACCTAGGTATAAACACCCTTTTATTTTACATGAAACATTTCAGTCAAAATACACATTTTATCGTTATAGTCGTCCCCAACTCATTATAGCCTCTCACTCCTACCTTTGACATCAAACACAAACTGAGGATGAGGTTATGAATCACAATTAGAGTGGCGAGCTCTAGAGCTCACACTTTCTTTCGTTCTTTCACTTGCCATAGGACAAGCCACCGGCATGGTTATGCATTACCAGCTTCCGGTTTAGTAGTCAGGTAACGGAAGCAATGGGAACTGTGTACTACAATTTTCCTTGCATGTAATTAAGCAAATTATTGTAGTTACAAGAAATAAAAGTTGTAAAAGCAGTGTACAATAAGAAAGCTCTGCATTTGTTTATTCATTATGTACTAATGATGCGAAATATCAACTAACGTTGTGCCGCATACAACACTCGTAATCTCTAAATGTTGCACATTTTCCCGTCAATTTACAACAGATAATGTTTGAAATTCTTTAAAGACCATGACAAAGAAAGTGTTTCACCAATTGGATGATTATATTTAACAGCATGCACGTCGTATAAGATTAGCGAGGGTTTTTTCATTCTTTCTTTTTTCTTTCTTCAAAGAACAACTGAACACCATAGTAGGCATGCAGCTTTCTGAATTTAGATATCTGGCAACTTGTTTTTAATTATTGACTAAAATATTTCTCATGACAGACAATCCATACCTTCATTAGAAGGTTTCAGATTCCATAATTCATGCAAAATGAGGTTTGTTAGTTTTTGAAATTGAGGCCATAAACCCATTCAGTGATTGCCGTATGGTACATTACATAGACTAGGGTGAAGATGTACTGTAAATGAGCATTTTTTAAAAATGTTGTCGTCAGTTGTTTGGTCTAGTAAATTAAAATTTTCCTAGTAGTGATATTAATGATAGTTGGTCCAATCTTAGGTTCACTACTTTGATCTCTGTACATTGACTATCATCTCACTTCCTGTAATAATGTACCATACTGTTAGTACCTTTTCAGGGTGATATGTTCATAGGTTATGTATAAAATAAACTTACGTAATGTCTTTAATTTATAATGTCTGCTTTGAGGTTTTGTGGGTATCTACCGACCTACCTAGAGATCTCGGGTTCGAATCCGGGACGGGGTAGATACTTTTGCTACCAGATTATCATTTTAAATTTTGTAAATATTGTCAATTCAATTACAGTACAGTAAGTATGTAGTTAGTTCTAGTTGTAAGTATGAAGTTAATTTGTTTATTAGATATATATGTCATTGTTCTATTAGACTGTGGTGTGTGAGTGTGCTGGTGAGGGTGCATGTGAGTGGGCCTGGTGACAGACTGTTTTAGTGGTAGTATTTGTTGTTGGTGAAACTTAAGTATTTTTTTCGTTAGTAGAATTTTGTTATTTAATTGTTAGTAGAAGGTTAGTATTTTGTAGTAGAATTGCTCTTTATTTATTCTGAAAGGGAGTAGCAGCCTTCAGAATAAATCAATTCTTTACTAGTCTAATAGACGGTTAAGATATTGATAATATAAGCCAACTAATGGCTACACTGCGTTCTGCTGCACGGCTGAAAGCAACGGGAAACTACAGCCGTAATGCTATTCCCGAGGATATGCACCTCTCTATGCATAATTACATGTGATGATGGCTTCCTCCCTTGTAAAATTTCAATCCGGAGGTAAACTAGTCCCCCGTTCGGATCTCCGGGTGGGGACTACTCGAGAGGGGGTTAACATCACAGAAGTGACAAAGAGGAAATCTGACATTCTACGGATCGGAGCGTGGAATGTTAGAAGTCTGCTAGGAAGTGGAAAGTTAGAAAACTTAGAAAGGGAAATGGATAGGTTGAGGTTGGATTTGGTTGGGATTAGTGAAATGCGCTGGCAGGAAGAACAGGACTTTTGGTCAGGAGACTATAGGGTCATTAGCACTAAATCAAACAATGGCCAAGCAGGAGTTGGTCTCATATTGAGTAGGAAACTTGGACAGCGGGTGGAATATTATGAGCAATACAGTGAACGGATTATTGTAGCAAAAATCAATACTAAACCTACGTGCACCACAGTGGTACAAGTCTATATGCCTACTAGTCAAGCTGATGATGAGGATGTTGAAAAGGTCTACGAAGAAATAGATGACATTCTGAGGTATATCAAAGGTGATGAAAATGTTATAGTAATGGGAGATTGGAATGCTGTGGTAGGAAAAGGGAGGGAAGGGAAGATAGTAGGAGATTTCGGATTAGGTGAAAGGAATGATCGAGGAGGCAGGCTGATGGAATTCTGCACCGAACATGAGTTGGTCATAGCTAACACCTTATTCAATAACCACAATAGAAGAATATACACATGGATGGAACCAGGAGATACAGGGCGTTACCAAATCGACTTCATTATGGTCAAGCAGAGGTTTCGAAACCAGATTTTGGATTGTAAAACATATCCTGGTGCTGACATAAACTCTGACCACAATCTGGTTGTAATGAAATGCAGATTAAAGTTGAAGAAACTTGAAGAAAAGTCAAAAGCCAAAAAGGTGGGCAATAGACAGACTGAAAGTAAAGGATGTGAACGAAAGATTCAAGAAGAGTATAAAGGAAGGACTAATCAAAACCCCTAAACAAACTTCAATTGCAGACGAATGGGCATTTTTGAAGAATGAAATAACAAAATCGGCAGAAGAAAACATTGGTAGGAAAGAAAGAATAGGTAGAAAACCGTGGATCACTCAGGATATACTAGAATTGATGGATGAAAGGCGGAGACACAAGAATCTAAGAGATGAAGAGGGGAAAGCAGAATACAGACGTCTGAGAAATGAGGTTAACAAGAAGTGCAAGGAAGCGAAAGAAGAATGGTTGAAAGAGAAATGTACAGGTATAGAAAAGTGTCTGAAATTAGGAAAAGTAGACACAGCTTATCGAAGGATTAAGAATACTTTCGGGGAAAAGAAGACTAAGTGCTGTAATATTAGGGACACAAATGGAAAGCCTCTAACAGATAGGGAAGAAAAGGTTGAGAGATGGAAAGCTTACATAGAGTGCTTGTATAAGGGAAAGGAGATTGAGAATCATGTAATGGAAAGGGAGAAGGAAATTGATGAGGATGCAAAAGGAGATTTAATATTGAGATCAGAATTTGACAGAGCATTAGAGGACTTAGGCAGGAACAAAGCACCAGGCATAGATGATATACCGATTGAGTTGCTACGCTGCATAGGAGATGAAGGTCTGATCAGGTTATTTCACTTGGTGTGTAGGATTTATGAGACAGGTGAGGTACCCCCTGATTTCAAGAAGAATGTAATCATCCCTATACCAAAGAAAGTGGGAGCTGACAGATGTGAAGATTACCGTACAATCAGCTTGATTACTCATGCTTCAAAGATCCTGTCTAGAATAATTTACAAGAGGATTGAAAGCCAGATAGAAACGGAGTTGGGTGAAGACCAGTTTGGTTTCAGGAGAAATGTAGGAACAAGGGAAGCTGTACTACGTCTTAGGCTGATTTTGGAAGGTAGAATAAGGAAAGATAAGAGAACGTTCATGGCATTTGTAGACTTAGAAAAGGCTTTTGATAACGTTGATTGGACTAAATTGTTTCACATTTTGAAATCTATTGGAATAAAGTACAGGGATAGGAGGGTGATATACAATCTATACAGAAACCAGACAGCATTCATTCGAGCTGAAGGATATGAGAGAGAAGCTGGTATTATGAAAGGTGTAAGGCAAGGCTGCAACTTATCACCCATACTTTTCAATCTTTACATTGAACAAGCAATGAAGGAAATCGGAGAAAAATTTAAAGTGGGAGTGAAGATTCAAGGAGAAATAATTTCAACTCTGAGATTTGCTGATGACATCGTCATCTTGGCCGACAAGCCTGAGGATTTGAATGAGTTTTTGAATGGTATGGATTCCGTCTTACGGAAGGACTTCATGATGAAAATTAATAAATGTAAAACAAAAATACTGGAATGCAGCAGAATAAATCAGAAACCTCTATGGAGATCAAATTGGCAGGTGAAAAGCTCAAGGAAGTAGGAGACTTCTGTTACTTAGGAAGCAGAATAACCAGTGATGGACGAAGCAAAGTGGATATAAAAAGTAGGTTGGCTCAGGCAAGGAAAGCCTTTCTACAAAAAAGGAATCTGTTGACATCGAATATAGATTTAGGTATTAGGAAGTCATTTTTGAAAGCCTTTGTCTGGAGCGTGGCGCTCTATGGAAGTGAAACTTGGACTATTGGTGCAGCAGAAAAGAGGAGAATTGAGGCATTTGAAATGTGGTGTTACAGGAGAATGATGAAGATCAGATGGGTAGATAGGGTTACAAACGAAGAGGTATTAAGGCGAGTGGGAGAGGAGAGATGTTTCTGGCGACTGCTAATGAAGAGAAGAGATAGGTTGGTAGGACACATACTAAGACACCCAGGAATAGCAAGCTTAGTTATGGAAGGAAGGGTCGAGGACAAGAACTGTAGGGGTAGACCAAGGTTAGAATATGTTAAACAGATTGCCTCGGATGTAGGGTGTGGTAGCTATGTAGAGATGAAACGATTAGCTCAGGACAGGGAGGTATGGAGAGCTGCATCAAACCAGTCAAAAGACTGAAGACTCAAACAACATACTGAAAACTAGGCACAGCTGAATTTTAGGATGGAACCGCATCAGATATCGCTTTCTAGCAATACCTGGAATATGTATATAATCATAAAATGATTATTGGTTAAATAAGTGTTAATAGATAGGCTCTTCTTCTTCTTTTGCTTTAGCGTTTGTCCCACCTCGTGGCAGGATCTGCTATTTGAATCCGCTGTCTCCACTTTACTCGGTCATGGGCCATGTCCGGATGAAGGTTGAGGCCTTTCAAATCCCTGTGCAGTGTATCGGCCCAACGTTGTCTCGGTCGCCCCTTTGGTCTTTTCCCGGCGACCTCCAGTGTGTAGCCCTGTTTTGCAATGGTGTCCGCTCCTGACCGTAGCACATGCCCAAACCATCGCAGACGACCCTCACGCATTTTGTTACTGATTGCTGCGATACCAAATCGTTCCTTTATTCTTTGATTGGGGATGTGATCCAACCTAGTAATGCCTGCTGTCCATCTAAGCATCTTGGTCTCCAAGACACTTAGGGCCAGTTGTTCCATCTCCTTTCATACGTCATGCAAACTCTGGTTGGGCAAATCTCCTGTTATCCCCTAAAAACCGTTGCACCATCTCTTGTTGTTGTCATGGCCTGGCAAACTCTTGTTGTTATGCTTCTAACCGTCTGGTAAAATAACACCCCCAGCGACTTCTATTAGCCGATATCAGGAGATTTTCATAATCCAACATGTCGACACGCGAACAGAAGCCTCGGACAATTACCCGCCTTTTAAAAGAATTGACGAGAGTAGTACATGGAAACTATTTTTTCTGGTAAAGCATAATGGTAACAACATGTGAGTGGAATGTATGTCAACTGAATGTGCTGATATTAATTGAATGACACATTGAGGTTAGAATGATTCATCCCGTGCCGCCTTGTTAGTTTTGGTTCACGTACGAGTGAAGGGTTGATGTCTCTTGAAGGGCCTGGATAATAAATCAGCTCTTCCAATGATAGATACGGTATTCGTATATAACAGGTAAGCTTCATTTTAATCCTGATACAGTAAATGTTAGGCTTGACTACTGGTGTTAACACCGTAAGTAATACAGTACGATTAATGTTGTCCGACCCATTTTATTTCCAGTCTCGTGATTGTGATTATACGGTACTGTGCCTTGGATGACGGAGATAATTCTGTGCTATTAGGCCTAGGTAAGTTTGTCTTGTCTGTATTGAGTGAAACAGTGTGTAATGAGTATGTGAAATTAATCAGTAAGTTAATGCTTATAATGATGTTGGCCTAAGCCCAAAGTTGTGTTGGTAATGTAGGCTATGTTGTATCATAGGATCACATGTGCTTTGAAAGTTTACTAGAGACATGTTGTTGAAAATAACTTTCATTTTTCAGTCAAGTGTTTCCCCGTTACGGTATGTAAAGGGAGGTGAATGTTGTCGTGTCAGTAGCTCTACTGATTCTGAAGTCACCCAATTGATGTCAGTTTCAAAGACTAGCACCAGTTCAATGGGCAACACGAGTATAATTTAATTTTACCAATGGAATACTTAACACATGCCCTCTTCAGAAATAAATTACACATATATACATATATGCAGGGCGTGAAAACAACAAACCATTGAGGGTTAAGGAAAGACAATTATATCGTTGAGAGGTTATGTAGGAAGTAGTAGTAGTAGTAGTAGTAGTAATAGTAGTCGTTATTGTTGTTTTAAGGGGCGGAACTACTAGGACATCTGCCCCTATTATGTAGGAATAGTCTGCTTCATGATTAACAAATTCCCAGGTAGCATTCAGTTTATGAAAGGATATGTTGATTTACATGAACCAAATGTTATAATGTTGCATTATATGGTGCACATAAAATAATTTCTTGAAATGCAATGATTTCAGATATTTTTAATACCTAGGCCTAATGAGGGATCAGTTCACGTATAATTTCTCAAATTCTGTTTTCCTATTGCCAGATACAACATTCACATTGGAAATGAGATGAAGCATAATAGAACTCTGAGAACCTCTGTCTCTTGAGGGGAAATGAATTCTGACCTGCTGGGAATATTAGGCCTAAGGCCGTGGGAATCAAGGACATGTTAGACTACATCCAGGTACGGTAATTAACTTACCCCATCTGTACCAATATGCAAATTTGGTAACTCTGCGTGTATGGTTAATTATTTCTAGTCTCTGGAGGGGCGTTTGAAATGTCCTCCTTGAGACTTAAAGCACAACATCTAGGTCTCTGTATAGTATTGAGATATGCATACTGTAACTTAGTAATTTATTGTTTAAAAAATACAGTGCATTTCTATATGAAGGAGGGTATTATTCTTGCAGTAAGTGACTGATTTACAAGTAACAGTGAAGGAGACAAGTACCCACGATAACATTTTCTTAAGTACTGAAATTAGCCATAAATACCTTCTGTAATGATTCAAAATAGATCTGGAAATGATATAGTTTACTCTTCCAATGTCTATAACACATTGCTAGGTTAGACCACTGTCTGGTCGAAACCTCTGCCCACTGCCAGGTCACATCACTGTCTGGATGAAATTACTGCTTGCAAGGGGGTGGTGGGACGTAAACCCCAGGTTAGGTTTGTGTTTGTGTGAGGGCTGCAACAATGTACACTCAGCCATCCTGGAAGTGTTTTTCGGTGGATTCCCCACTTCTAGTCCAGGCAAATGCTGGTATGGTTCCTGACTTATGGCTACGGCCACCTCCGTACCATTCGTAACCCCAATTTACAAATACACACAGTAATGCAGCATTCACAATAGCACAGGTTATCATACAAATAACAAAAATACACGGGGCTAAATGACCGCGATGTCGCAGCCCCTAAAATAAACTACTTCTATTTCCCCCCCTGTAGGTTATTTTAATAATAATGATTTTGGTTTTACGTTCCTTTTAACCACTGCATCTTTTAGAGATGCCGGGGTGCTGGAATTTTGCCCTGAAGGGGATTTTTAATGTGCCAGTAAATCTACTGACAAGTCTCCCTCGCATTTCCGCACCCTCAAATGCAAACTACCGCACCTGCGTTGGATTCAATCACGCAACCTTGAGCACAGCAGGCAAGAATGGTACTGCTAGGCCACATAGCCAGTCATAGGTTGTATTCTTGCGATAAGCGTTTAGCTTTGTATCTGAGCGTTTTGATAACTCCTCTGTTGTGACTGGGGTGGTGGTTGGATCGTTGTGTAAATATGTCTATGAGGGACGGTAGGCTTCCAATAAACCTTGTGTGACAGGCTGCGGTCTTGGTTCCTGATTACCAACACGTTATGACATGGAATGCAACGGTTCGATTCTAGTTTCATGGTGAATAGGGATATCTAATGTGAAACTTTTCCGACAGGCGTCATAGCTGTTCCATGTGGGACTTCATTTATTTGCCTTCCCTTGGTATTTCTATACGCATCGTATTTGAAGAATGAAAAGTTGATAATACAATAAATGTTCATTCTTAAACGTGTGTAACAGCCTATTGTGTGTTATTTGCAAATGTCATTTGAACCAAAGAGCAAAATTATCCCACATAGTACCTGTGCGCTATCTGTCGGTGCTAGTTCAGGTTATTCCTATTGAGTATTGTCGTGGATTATGCTTAGAAGACCGAGGAATTCTGCCAGAGCTACTTTTCCGAATTTCTATATCAGGGATTTATAGTCTACGAAACGGAACCAAGTTGTGGCCTCTCTTTCGTAGCGTTCTGCAGAGCGGACTTATAGGACCACCCATAGCTTCTCCATCTATTTTCACAAAGAAACAGTTATTCCATTGGAAATATGTTGTAGTTACACAGTGGGGGAATAGGCCTAGAGTAGCAAAATCAGGCAATTGATAGTGCTGATGTGAGATCTGGTTTCTTTAAGCCGAACCTTGGTTAAAAGTTACACCACGTCTAATCTATTGAGAATGTCTCCTTGCCAAGATATCCTGCCAGGCTGTTTGGCTCACCCCTGTTACTACTACACCCACTCTGATTGCTGCAGCCACTAAGTGAATTCTGTATCACTATGTACACTACTGCTTCAAAAGTCATTTGTAGCTAATTTTCCTTATGCATGCCATCAGATTTTATTGCCTTCTTGTTACTAGAGTAAACCACTTAACTATAAGTAAGTGTTAGCTGCCCCTAGCTTCTCTTTCTCCTGTCTAATAATTTGTGTTTTGTTTCAGAACCACCATTGGATTATTGCTATCTGGTGGTAAACCCAAATATCTCCTGTTCAAGCCTGACATTTAGTGTTTCTTTCACAAGACCTAGAGAAAGCTGAAGAAATAAATTTATTTTGCTTTGTGATCTAGATCTGATTATTAAGTGCATCACTGGTGTTTGCTGTTTTGAGGGGTGGACATCAAGGCCATACATTCCTTTAACACAGAGTTATACCTAGTGGATAGGAACCAAATATAAGTTACACATAAAAATAAACCAACCTATTAATTTATACACTCATTTGTTTTCAAATTGAAAAATATTTTGTTTTTAAACTCAAATAATCACTTGACAGTAATTAACCTGCTCCACTTTCCCCTATAAATCTGATAATAAGGTCAACAGCCATATCAACATTGGCTAATAGGAGAATGAACATTTTACTAACGTTTCTTCGTTCAACAGCAAATTTATACACTTCGTTAAAATGTAGGGGGCATCTTCCGTATGCACTTTCCTATTGAATGCAAATGTGCAACTGAACATCTTATGATGAGTGTTGTAAATTTACTATAGAAATGAATAAAATTATTGTTACCGAGAAAAATTGTTTTTGTTGTTATGAGTGCTTACTAAAAAGCGTAAAAAAAAAAAAAAAAACTATTTCCACTGGGGTGTTCCTTTATTTCTTCCTGATCCCCATATGCAAAAATGAGGTATTATTGATGCCGGCCTTCTGACATTTATATTTCCTTGTGAACTTTTTTAATTGATGTCCTCTCATAGAACAAATACAAGAATCTGAGTAATGATGAGGTAAGTCATACTATTGTACTTTTATTGGAGTTGTTAATCACGTTTGGTTTTGTGGATATTTATCTATGTACAGTAGGGTGGGTCAAAAACGTTTAGAACTTAAATAGTGAAATGAGTTTTGTATATAAGTCATCAATACCCATCAAGTTCATTCCATATTTTTATGGTGATGCAAATGATCTAAAGAGTGTTGGTAGTGTGCTTACTGTTATTGTGTCGTGTCTGCTATAACATCTTCCATATAAGGCAGATAGATACCATATCCTTAGTACTGAAGCCACTGGTATTTTAAATCAGTGCCCTGTGTTATTGGAGGGTTGAGAAATATTCTCATACCTGTCAAGATAGCAGGGGTTTAAAAAAATATTGCCAGAGGCATCAAAATTCCACTCGGTAACAAACGGTGACTCCACAAAGAATTATAGAATGGACACAACATATTTTGAAGTTGATAAGGACTCAAATTAGCAAGTTAAATTGTTTGTTAAATTTTACATCGATATTCATTCCACTCTCATTTTGGTGTGGTACAGGAACAGTATTGTAAAGATGGAAGTCTCCCAAGTTATGTTAAATTTGAAGACTTGAACCAAGCCGGTGGGCTCAACTATTTTGGTTGGTTCCTCAGTTTAGGGGCTGCGACAACGCGGTCATGTAGCCCGTGTACTTAGGGTGTGTGTAGAATCTGTCTGATAACCGGTGTTAATTGTGATGACTGTATTAGTGTGTGTTATCTGTAATTCAGGTAAGGACTGCAGAGGATGAATTTCAAGTAGTTTTTGTTTTTGCTACCAAATGCTACCGTCAACGACACCTAGCTGCAAATGTGGCTGCCAGATGCCCGCAACCAGCACCTGGCGACGAACGTTGGAATCTAATTGAGCGCTAATCAAATTTCACCTAGAAATTGATCTTCACACAAATGTAGTTAGTGGAAGGTTCTTTTACATGCCAAAAACCTATGAAATGGGCCCGCCAGCTTTACTTCCCCTCCGAAGGGAGGCATACTGAGGGATTTTTAGCACTCTTAAAAAAATCCGACTACTTCGGCCGAGTTTGAACCCGCAAACTCGGGCATAGAAGCTCAGCATGCTACCAACTACGCCACCGAAGCTGTATCAATGATTTTACAGCACGGGTCGCTTATGGGTATTGCTTTCAAAGGTCTGCAACAAGACGACTTTAATTCAGGGCGTGCCATACTCCAAATGAATGCATCCAAAACGCATTTTCTGGTAACTTACATACATATTTTATAACCTAATTGTTTTTAAGCATTTGTATTCGAGGCTAGAAAGATTACTGTCATGGTCTAGCAGTAAGTATGGTAGTGTTCCTCTCGGCCTGGGTTCGATTTTTTCACGATAAGTTTTAATCTTATTATGATAGTTGGAACTGGGTTTAGCCTCATACTCTCGGATTTCAATTAGGGGCGAACATCGGCTGTAGTGTAGTGGCCATGGTGATCAGTATCGCGTATAGCCTACACAGATTTGTCCCTTTTGAAATTCCCGTTCGAAGTTCGTCAAATTGATGACAAAATTATCTAAAATCTTGTTTCGTGTATCTTCTTTGTCGGTATATTTACGTCATAGAATAAATAAGCGATCATTATAGTATTCATTACTCCTTTGTTTTACCTTACTTTTACTGATCAGATGATAGAGTTTCTCTTGCCAACAGCTGAAAACATTCTCGATCATGGCCTACTATAAGGTGCGGTGGTTTGTTAGACAAAACTAGATTTAAATAGCTGGTGCAACATGCAAAATACCAACAGACGGTTAGTAACCAACAGGCTGTTACAGAACAGGAATTTGCATGACGTATAAAAGGAGATGGAACAACTAGCCCTTAGCCGACGTTCTGCTTCCTTCGTGGCCGGCCAACATTCGGTACTATAAAGCGCTACGGGACGAATGACAGTGCGGTAAATCTCTGATTTTAGGTGGTCTTTCATCTGGCGATCGCACATGACGCCTGTCGTTGTTCGCCACTTCATCCACGCAGCATTAATTCTTATGTTGACCTCCTCGGTGAGATGACCTTCAGCAGTTATCGTAGAGCGAAGATACATAAATTTTGTCGTTCGAGGCAGATAACCGCCGTCGACTTGGATTGTTCCGATTTCTCCAGCATCCGTTGTCATATATTCTGTTTTAGCTTTGTTAAGCCGCAGGCCATATTGACTTGATCATTCCATTCCTGGACTAGATGTTGGAGATCCAGTTGTTTTGAGCGGCCAACATAACGTCATCAGCGTACAGAATGGTCCAAGGTAAAGGTTGTTGTAGATCTGCAGTAACCCTGTCCATGACCATAATGAACAGCAATGGTGACAGGGCCGAACCTTTATGAACACCAACTATTACATGGAAGTTTTCCGACGCTCCTGCGGCAGCTTGGACGTAACTTCTTGGCACCGCGTAGAGCAACTGTACCCAGTTGACAAGGTACTCTGGGATGCCATGTTGTCGGGGAGTCAACCAGATCAAGTCGTGCGGCACACGATCAAAAGCCTTTTCGAGATCTAAGAAAGCAAGGTGCAACGGCTTATTCTTTTCACGATGCTTTTCAACTAAAAGCCGTGGCGTGGATTGCATCTGTTGTGCTGCAATTTTTCACAAATCCAGCTTGGTTTTTGGTCAGCTGGGTGATTGCATATATCCTCTTATCAAGGAAAAAGGAAGCTTGTAGTTTAACGTGACCGTTAATCTCGAGAGCATGAGCCACGGGACCTCCTTTTTACGTGGAATCCGAACCACAGGACATGGCATTTCACTTCGAAAATCTCACATGCATTGACCGGGAATCGAACCCGGACCGCCTTGGTGAGAGGCATTCAGCTAGACCGCTGAGCCACCTCGTCCCCGTCCTCTTATCAAGAATGCGCTCGAAGACCTTCATGGTGTGACAGAGGAGTCGAATTGGTCTGTAATTAGCACACTCGGCTGGACTTCCCTTCTTTTTGAAGATGGGTATCGTGATGCTATGTTGCCAATCAAGTGGCGTTCGTCCTTCTTTGACAATTTGGTTGAAAAGTCTTGCCAACCAATCCGCTGGATCCCACTTCTGAGAGCACCATAGCTCCGCCGTGATGTCATCTGGACCAGTTGCCTTCCCTGGTTTCATTTGTTTCAAGGCACCTGCAACCTCTAAGCCATCAATAGGTTTGATAGGACCTTCGACAGCAATAGCGACAGGTATCTGATTGTGCTGGAATTCCTCTGTTGAGACCTTCTCAAAGTAATTAATGATTAAAATAAATATTAAAGAAAGGATGAGTTATTAGTAGGCCTAAATGTTACCGGTGCGGTGAATAGCCTATAAGTAACTCGTAGCTTTAGTCACATTTTAGCATTTAAACAGTCAGTTAATGCATAATATAGCAATATAACAACCGGATAGCAACTGATTATAATATTCTCACATATAAGATATTAATTAACACCAATTCAATACAATAGTAGTCCAAGATATGTTAGACCACTGGCGTTTGAAATGTGCAATTCACCCACTTTTTAGGCAAGCCGATTGATATGGTCCTTTCTAATGTGGAGTTCTATTAATTACTCTCATAGGAGACACTTGTCTTTGAAATATTCTAAAAAGGCCAACCCTCTAGTTCTTATATCGTAAGTTAAACACCTAAGTGATCATCATCATCATCTTGCACAGTTTCCAGCCACTGGCCGGGTCTGTTTGGAACACAAGCCTCTCCAACGTCTTCTGTCTTCCCACCATCTCTCAGCCTCCACCCTTGTCCAGTCTTCTCCTCTCTTCTTCACGCTTTCTTCCACCCCCTTCAGCCACCTGTCTCTCGGTCTTCCCCTCGGTCTCTTTCCTTCCCACTTCGTCTCATGTACTCTCCTGGGTATCCTCTTCTCCTCCATTCGTTTTACATGTCCATACCATCTAAGTCTAGATTTCTCTATACCATCCTGTAATGGTTCCTCCTTCATTAATTCTCTGGTCCTCTCATTTCTTATTCTGTCCATCTTTGTAGCTCCAATACTGCTTCTCAAGAACCTCATCTCACTGGCCTGTATTTTGCTCCTCTCCCTTCCTTTCATAACCCAGGTCTCCGAGGCATACGTCAGGATAGGGACAAAGTACGTCCGATATATGATCTTTTTGCTGTTCTGAGGGACATCCTTGCTCCATAACATGCTTCTCACACTCCTCCGAAATGCTTCTGCCTGCCTCCCCCGCTCATTTATTTCTCTATCGTTTCTTCCATTATCTTGTATCAGGCTTCCTAGATACTTAAGACTCTCCACTTTCTTCAGCTGTTCCCCACCAATTGTTATTCCCGTTGTGGTTCTTTCCTTCTTCCTTGTTGTGATCACCATCTCACTCTTATTTATGCTAAATTTCATCCCATATCCTTGTATTACTCCTTCCCACACGTCCAACTGTTCCTGTACCTCCTCCTCCTTGTTTCCCCAAATCATCAAATCATCTGCAAACACCATTGCTTTCATCTTTCCGTCCCCAATTACTTGTGCCACTCGGGTCATTATGTCATCCATCACCACAATGAAAAGTAACGGTGACAGTGCACTTCCTTGTTTCAGGCCGTTTCTTTGTTCCAACCAGTCAGATCTCTCTCCTCCCACTTTCACACAGCTCACGCTTCCCTTGTACATCTCCTTTATCCTCTTTATAGTCCATTTCTCTACTCCTCTATCCTCCAGGGACTTCCATACTTTGTTTCTGCATACACTGTCATATGCTTTCTCAATGTCCAGGAAGGCCATCAGTAGATCTGTTCCATATTCATAGTGCTGTTCTTGTAACTGCCTTACAGCAAAAATCAAATCCACTGTGGACCTTCCTGCTCTGAAGCCATGTTGTTCTTCCCTCATCCCTCCTTCTATCCTTGTCCTAATTCTCTTTTCCAAAACTTTCTCGAAGATCTTTGCACAATGACTCATCAGTGTTATTCCCCGATAGTTTCTGCAATCTGTTCTACTACCTTTCTTGAAGATCGGGACAATGATTCCTTTTTTCCAGTCCTCTGGGGTCTTCCTTTCCTTCCATGCTGTCCTCATCACTCGGTACAGCCACTGTATCCCCACCTCTCCTGCTGCTCTCACCATCTCCACACTCAACTCATCCACACCCGGTGCCTTCCCTCCTTTCATCTTGTTCACTGCATCTTCCACTTCTTTCCATGTTAAGTCCTTTTCTGTTTGCAGTTCATCTTCCTCTTCCCCGATTTCTTCCTCCTCACCATCTTTTCCATTTGGGTTCAGAAGTTCTTCAAAATATTCTTTCCACATTTTCTTCAGTTCTTCCCTATTTTCTATCTCTTGTCCCCTTTTGTTCACCATTCTAACATAATCCGTAGGATCCTTCCGCCTCTTATCTTTCACCATCCCATACAGGACCTTTTTTGTACCTTCACTATCCTCCTCCATCATTTTTGTCCACTCTTCCATCCACTTCCTTCTCTCCTCAGCCACCACTCTCTTCGCCTCCTTCTTTCTTTCCTGGTACTCTTCCCTTGTCTCTACCGTCCTATTTTGATACCACCTCCTAAAGGCTCTATTCTTTTCCCTTACTATATCTTTTGTCTTCTCATTCCACCATGGTGTTTCCTTCCACCTCTTCTTACTACTTGTCCTCCCACATACTGCTTCTGCTGCACCCACTAGTGTCTTCTTAAATCTAGCCCATTCCTCTTCCACCCCTCTTTCTTCATCTGTTGGAATTCCTTCCTTTACCATTTTGAGGTACTCGACCCTTCTATCCCCTTCTTTCAGTTTCCATATCCTTATACGTCTTTCCTGGTTCTCAGTCCCTTTCTTCTCCTTACTCCCTCTCAGGTTCATTACCAGTAATCGATGGTCGCTATCCAGGTTCTCCGATGGTATAACCTTGATGTCCGTGATGTTCTTATTTAGTTCTTTCTCATACAGTATATAGTCGACCACCGACTTCCTGGTCAAGTCATCACTGTACCATGTGATTGTGTGGCTCTCTCTTTTCTTAAACCAGGAGTTCCCAACTAGCAGGCTGTTCCTCTGGCAGAAGTCCAACAGTCTCTTTCCTTCCTCATTTCTTCCACCCCAACCCTCTGGTCCTAGAACACTCTCATAACCTTGTCTTTCTCTTCCTACATGGGCATTGAGGTCCCCCATAACAATCATATTTCTTCCTACCAGCTGCTTCTGCAATTCCTCTTCAAACTCCTCCTCCTCTTCAGAAGCGCAGCCTACTTGTGGAGCATATACTTGCACTATTTCTACGGTCTCTCCCCTCAGTGCTACTTTCACTTTCATCATCCTATCACTTATTCTCCTCACTTCTTCTTTCAAACCATCTCGTACTACTACTCCCACTCCATTCCTCTTTCCCTCTTCGTTCCCACTCCAGTACAGTCTATAGCCTTTTCTCAGTACTCTCCTTCCTTCCCCTTTCCACTTTGTTTCTGCCAATCCCAATAAATCCAACTTCCTTCTTTCCATCATATCCACTATCTCCTCCACCTTCCCCGTCAGCGTTCTTAGGTTTAAAGTTCCAAATCTTAGTCCGTGTGTACAGCCGTGTCGTCGTCTATTAAATCCATCCTGTTTTGTACACCTAAGTACAAAACTAAAATCCAAAATAATAATGAAAGTAATCTAGGACGATTCATTGCTAATGAAAGTCAAATGTAGCTTTGCGGACCGGAAGTTCGCTATGCATAAGCTTCGGTGCTATTTCAACTCGTGGTAGCTCTATAGATTCAATGAGCTTAGAAATGAATCCTGGCACAGACCGTGGCCATGCGGTGTGTGCTTTTTCTCAGTTGTTTCTTTCACACTCATCATTATCATCATCTTGCACAGTTTCCAGCCACTGGCCGGGTCTGTTTGGAACACAAGCCTCTCCAACGTCTTCTGTCTTCCCACCATCTCTCAGCCTCCACCCTTGTCCAGTCTTCTCCTCTCTTCTTCACGCTTTCTTCCATCCCCTTCAGCCACCTGTCTCTCGGTCTTCCTCTCGGTCTCTTTCCTTCCCACTTCGTCTCGTGTATCCTCCTGGGTATCCTCTTCTCCTCCATTCGTTTCACATGTCCATACCATCTAAGTCTAGATTTCTCTATACCATCCTGTAATGGTTCCTCCTTCATTAATTCTCTGGTCCTCTCATTTCTTATTCTGTCCATCTTTGTAACTCCAATACTGCTTCTCAAGAACACCACATCTCTCTGGCCTGTCTTGCTTTTCTCCCTTCCTTTTATAACCCAGGTCTCCGAGGCATACGTCAGGATAGGGACATAGTACGTCCGATATATGATCTTTTTGCTGTTCTGAGGGACATCCTTGCTCCATAACATGCTTATCACACTCTTCCGGAATGCTTCTGCCTGTCTCCCCCGCTCATTTCTCTATAGTTTCTGCCATCATCTTGTATCAGGTTCCCCAGATACTTGAAACTCTCCACTTTCTTCAGCTGTTCGCCACCAATTGTTATTCCCGTTGTGGTTCCTTCCTTCTTCCTTCTTGTGATCACCAACTCACTCTTATTTATGCTGAATTTCATCCCATGTCCTTGTATTATTACTTCCTACACGTCCAACTGTTCCTGTACCTCCTCGTTTCCCCAAATCATCAAATCATCTGCAAACACCATTGGTTTCATCTTTCCTTCCCCAATTACTTGTGCCACTCTGGTCATTATGTCATCTATCACCACAATGAAAAGTAACGGTGACAGTGCACTTCCTTGTTTCAGGCCGTTTCTCTGTTCCAACCAGTCCGATCTCTCTCCTCCCACTTTCACACAGCTCACGCTTCCCTTGTACATCGCCTCTATCCTCCTTATAGTCCATTATATTACTCCTCTATCCTCCAGGGACTTCCATACTTTGTTTCTGCATATACTGTCATATGCTTTCTCAATGTCCAAGAAGGCCATCAGTAGATCTGTTCCATACTCATAGTGCTGTTCTTGTAACTGCCTTACAGCAAAAATCAAATCCACTGTGGACCTTCCTGCTCTGAAGCCATGTTGTTCTTCCCTCATCCCTCCTTCTATCCTTGTCCTAATTCTCCTTTCCAAAACTTTCTCAAACATCTTTGCACAATGACTCATCAGTATTATTCCCGGATAGTTTCTGCATTCTGTTCTACTACCTTTCTTGAAGATCTGGACAATTATTCCGTTTTTCCAGTCCTCGGGGGTCTTCCTTTCCTTCCATGCTGTCTTCATCACTCGGTACAGCCATTGTATCCCCACCTCTCCTGCTGCTCTCACCATCTCCACACTCAACTCATCCACACCCAGTGCCTTCCCTCCTTTCATCTTCCTCACTGCATCTTCCACTTCTTTCCATGTTAAGTCCTTTTCTGTTTGCAGTCCATCTTCCTCTTCCCCGATTTCTTCCTCCTCGCCGTGGTTTCCATTTGGGTTCAGAGGTTCTTCAAAATATTCTTTCCACATTTTCTTCAGTTCTTCCCTATTTTCTATCTCTTGTCCCCTTGGGGCGTGGTGGCTCAGCGGTCTAGCTGTATGCCTCTCACCAAGGCGGTCCGGGTTCGATTCCCGGTCAATGCATGTGAGATTTTCGAAGTGAAATGCCATGTCCTGTGGTTCTGATTCCACGTAAAAAGGAGGTCCCGTGGCTCATGATCTCAAGATTGACGGTCACGTTAAACTACAAGCTTCCTTTTCCTTCTTGTCCCCTTTTGTTCACCATCATTCTAACATAATCCGTAGGATCTTTCCGCCTCTTATTTTTTACCATCCCACACAAGACCTTTTTTGTACCTTCACTATCCTCCATCATCTTTGTCCACTCTTCCATCCACTTCTCTCCTCAGCCACTACTCTCTTTGCCTCCTTCTTTCTTTCATGGTACTCTTTCCTTGTCTCTAACGTCCTATTTTGATACCACCTCCTAAAGGCTCTATTCTTTTCCCTTACTATATCTTTTGTCTTCTCATTCCACCATGGTGTTTCCTTCCACCTCTTCTTACTACTTGTCCTCCCACACACTGCTTCTTTCACACTAATCCCAGTCAAATACTCTTTATAACAAGTACTAGGGCTCCTTCTCCAACCCAGACCCTAATATTTACTGTTGCACACATTACATCAATAACGAAAATAAAACAACATAACAGACAGATTGAATGGGAGGTAACTTATGCCCAACATGGTTCTATCCCACATTTTTAGTCACCATATATACAAATATACAGTACATACAGGGTGGTTGGAAATCACGCGAACCGGACATATGGGCGTTTGAGGATAGGTCATACTAATAAATAATTTGAAAAAAAAAAGTAAGTCGATATCATGCCGGTGTCATTTTATCAGCTGCTGAAGTTAGCCAATCAAATCACTTTACAGGCAAATTCAAATGGCTTTGCCAACTCTGCCTATGTTTCAAAACCAGCCTTAGGAGTGCCAATCGAAGTAAAATCATACTTCGCCACGGGTTGGATTTGAACTGTGACCTCCAAGCTGAGAGTATAGTGTCATAGTGGCAGTTGGGTTTGAACTGTAGAGATCTTCCCGCTCACTGTGTATCGCATATTCCAAAAACATTCAGTTGGTCACTTCTTGCTTCACTCACTCAGCACATTCCCTCTTTTACTGGCTGCTTGTCGTCTGCTGCAATAATAACCATTGGCATGCGGGTAGCCGATAGATTTGAGTTTGGAATAGGCGGACTGTGCATGCATACTGTAAGACCTCCCCCCCCCGCACCCCGTCATAGCGTGTTCAACTGCCATCTCCTGCCCCGATGACAGTATGCTACGGCGACACCTGTTGTAACCCACGATGTGTGTGTTTTGATACTGATTTCTCGGCAGCGGCAGCTGCTACGTGTTCGGTCATCTACGGAAATGTTTTGTATCATTATTACAAATGGGAGTTTATATTTAACTTAATAACAAAAATGATATAGGGTTGTAAATTTTAGTTCATAGTTGTAATTGAAAATTATCATCATATATATTATTTCAGTAGTCTATATCCCTCCTGCGGCTCTCACAAGCGACCGATAGTGAGAAATGAACATTCAAATGAAAGAGAATATACATTACCAGTGATGCATTGCACTCTAATTTCAAGAATTTCTTTAAAAAATGACTTTGAAAAAACTGTACGAAGTGTGCGATATGCAGATACTGTTGTTGCAGGAAGATATGCTCCATAATTGCTGTCCACTTCACATTTTGGTCGCTGTGATGCCCGTTTCATGTAATTCCTTTATCATTTAGCATGGATTTCAGAAACAGTAATTTAAAGGAATGAGTACGGTACTCAAATCGTATATTCATAAATATCGAATAACCGGTGAGTGTTATGCCTAAGCTGTCAATCAATGGACTCGGCACACAAATGACATCAGCAGTGACGAATTTCATTCTAATTCCATAAATATCAATTTTTGTAAGAAGTGTGCAATTTGCAAACACTGTTGCTGTAGGAAAATACGCGACATCATTGCTGTTGAGTTCGCATTTTGGCCGTAGGGACACCTGAAACGTAAATAGTGTTCTATAATATTTGGTTTAAAAAAAACATAACCTTACTCCTAAAGTCATTTATTATAAACCTACTGAAGAAAGTGTGGCTTATGAACATCTCGCACGGGTCCGCTAGTTTGTACTTATTAAGGATGTACAAATAGTTATTTTTGATGAAGTAAGATTTGTTGAAAATAAAATTTAAAGTTTGTTTAAATCTAGTGAACTTTAAAACGAAGCCCTCTCTCTTCCCAATAAAAATAAATAAATAATAATAATTAAACAACAACAAAACATTTTTAGTACTGATGATGCAGTGGAGTGTATTACTTCTCTGAACTGTGACTTTTAGTTTTGTTAGTGGATGTTGCCAGATATTTATTACTTTATATTGTATATAATATTACTGTATCCTCTGTGTGTTATACGAAATATATATATATATACACACAGTCGAGTCTCGCAAACTCGGCACTCGGTAACCAGGCACTCTGGATTTCTCGGCCACCCTGACAGGAGAAGAAAATCATGATTTTTGTTTGTTTTTGTGTTTCCACACAGTGTTATTATGTTTTCTTTCGTCTTCTCCATCAATGGAATTATCGACAGTTAAATACGACGCGAAACAAGTTGACTTACAGTACATAGTAAGAAGAGTAACGACGACCTGATAAATACAGGTACTGTACAGTACTGGCAGTAAGAAGTAAACAAACGGTCCTTGCGCAGAGCGTAGTGTTTATTTGATTGCGCATTCTCCGCAATTCTGTCTCTTCGCCGTCTTCGTGACGAGGCTTCAAGAAACAGGTTTCAAAGCGAAAAGCAAAAGAACATTACTGACTTTACTGCAAAAAAAAGGTAATTTTCATTAAGTGAAAAAACTATTTGCCTACGGGAATTGTTTTGTACATATTCAAGTACTGTAATTGTAGTGGCTTAATCATTTTAAAACTTGTGTTTCTGTTAAAAACAAATAAATGTACTGCATTGCATTACTTTTAAACCAAAACAAACAGCTTATTTCGTCCTTTTAACACATTTCCCGATAACCCGGCATTTTCGCGAACTCGGCCATCCTTTGGTCCAAATTAGGCCGAGTTTGCGAGACTCTACTGTAGTTCTAAATAAACCCGAATCACGAAAGAAAAGTAAATCTAAAATTTTGAATCATGTCAAGGATGTTGTTAAAACAAAACTGTTATTTAGCACCATAGACGTATGGTACCCGTTAAATCGCGCACTATGACTGCACAAGGGAGCTGGAAGTCTGGAGAATGAAATTGTGTCCCAGTGCCATGCGAGTGTGGGTTACCCCCGGGTTTATCACATTCCCTATCCCTGTCGACAAATTCCTTGTTACAAGTACCAGGGCACCTACCTCTATCCTAGCCTTAAAATACAGTTACGTACACTACTACAGTCACTACAGACACACAGTTTATCAGAAAAATTCAAAACACTACAAGGAGCTGATGACCAAGAAGACCCAAACCCCTAAAATGAATTAACTACAACAAAACAAAAATCTATGATGCTACCTCTGTCCGTTATCACAGTTGCATGGTAATGTCAACAGTGGTTAAGGTTACATTGCACTGTGAATCCAGTCCATTGCATGCATACCACAGGGCTGCTTACAAACATTTCCGTAATTGACCAATATCCTAGCCGCTACCGCTGTCGATAAATCAGCATCAAAACAAACACATCGTAAGTTACAGCTGGTGTCACCGTAGTGTAGTTGCTAAGGCATGATCCTATTGGCACGGAGGTCCGTGTTCAAATCCATCTCCTTGTGATTCTTTGATAGGCGCTCTCAAGTTGGTCTTGATACTTGGGCAGAGTTGTCAACGTCCCACAAAGCCAATTTGAATTTGCCCGTAAAGAGCTCTGACATAATTATACAGGTACGAGATATAGTCTTATTTCTTTTCAAATTATTCATTCGTTTGACCAATCTGGTAAGTAGTAAAGGTCCAAATCGGCAAATGTTGATATTTTTTAACATTTTATTAATGTGTGCATCACTGTGCTTAATGTGGCAGTTCTTTCATCCAAATATTCGAATATTTACTATTTTAAATAATTTATTTAAGATATTGGTGCACTTCTATTTCAAGACACGCTTTGTGCAATGTATCAATG
Source organism: Meconema thalassinum (assembly GCA_946902985.2). Classification (NCBI taxonomy): domain Eukaryota; kingdom Metazoa; phylum Arthropoda; class Insecta; order Orthoptera; family Tettigoniidae; genus Meconema; species Meconema thalassinum. The sequence goes on along the minus strand of OX336388.2, from coordinate 1,755,962,352 downwards.
ATTTACACGTATCTCAGGGTCTATTCACTCTAGAAGGCTGTGGTTTGGCAAGTAGAGAAATATCTGATTTATTAGTTAGTCACCCTGCTTGAGCTGCAATGGCAGTGAATGATGTGTATAATGTAAAACAAATGTGATTGAGTTTTTTTTTTTTTTTTTAGTTATGTTGATAGTTTATGTTGTGTTAATAGTTTTCATCATGCCCAAAACAAAGAGTTTTTAACCGCTTCACTGCTGCGATTGAGTATACTCGATCAGCTTTGTAACGGTTGTGCATGCTTACGCCATCTAATAGCTACATTTTCAACCACTTAGTTCCTAAAAAATACACACGTGTAACGTTGCAGGAAAATGTTTTTCTTTTGTCAAACAGTTATAAACATTGTGTTTGAGATATGGCTGCAGTGAGCGAGCACAATATGCGTCCGGAGGATATTCTTACGCTTTTAGAGGAGATTGAATCTGATGAGGATATTAGGGAACTGTTAAGAAGTGACAATGATAATGATATTGTTGAACTTCATGGGGTGCTTCAGCGGACACACTACGACGTACTGTGATATACCCAGGGCGCCAAGACAAAAAAGGAAGGAAGCTTGTAGTTTAACGTGACCGTTAATCTCGCGATCATAAGCCACGGGACCTCCGTTTTACGTGGAATCCGAACCACAGGAAATGGCATTTCACATCGAAAATCTCACATGCATTGACCGGGAATCGAACCCGGTCCGCCTTGGTGAGAGGCATACAGCTTGACCGCTGCGCCACCACGCCCCTGGCGCCAAGACACTTACTGTTTCTAATAAATATTATAAATGTAGAGCAACGAATATCCTCTTCCTCTCAGGGTCAGAGACATTAATTTGTGTTGATCAATGACACTAACTACTGACTGAAACTATAAGAGAATTGTAGGTTTTAACTTTTATTTTCCACTCTGATTCCATTCATATATAGCCTATACTGTCAATCCAGACATGGCCGACTATGTATAAAGAACTGTAACTGAGGTTACCTATCACAAAGACTTTAAAACATGAAAAAGAAAACACTGACACAATGCAAAGAATAAGATGTACCTATACATTGGAATAGCCGGCCCCGTGGTGTTGGGGTAGCGCGCCTGCCTCCCACCAGGAGGCCCCGGGTTCGATCCCCGGCTCCGTCAGGGATTTTAAAACTGACGTGAGGGTTGGAACGGGGTGCACTCAGCCTCGTGAGGACAATTGAGTAGCTGTCTGACAGTGAGACAGCGCCCCGATCACGAATACCAAGATTAACGGCCGAGGGGACCCGACGCGCTGATCACGCGTCACCCCAATATCTGCAGGCCAAATGGCTGGGCAGCGGTCGCTTGTTCGGCCTTAGCCCGTCATGGGCTGGATAGTGCCAGGGGTTGACTTTTGTTTTTTGTTGACTATACATTGGAATATGTCCATATTACAGTACTGAGCTTGGCCTCGTGTACTCTGCAGCTGAATACTGCTCTAAAGCATGGCTTAACAGTTGCCAAGTAAAGAAAGTCGATGTACAACTTAACACCACCATGCGTATCATCTCCGGTACTCTGAAGCCTTCTGCAACACACTGGTTCCCAGTCCTGTCTCACATTGCTCCTCCAAACCTGCGACGATCAAGAGCCCTTGTTCAAGAATATGATAAGATCATGTCCAATCCAACTCTACCCATTCATAGGGATGTTGCAGATCCCTGGAGACAAAGGCTGAAATCCCGTAAGCCACCAATGAAAACATCCAAGAATCTAATGGATTGGTATCAATTTAAAAGAGGAATGGAAAGACCAATGGTTTCGAACAGCTCCGGAGTGGCCAAGCCTCTTTAATCCAAACCATGCCCCAGCTGGTTTCAGTTTGCCAAGAAGAACATGGTCATCACTAAACAGGTTTCGCACTAATTGTGGAAGATCTGCATTCTCCTTTCACCGGTGGGGCTTCAGGGACTCTCCAGCATGTGATTGTGGTGCATTGGTCCAGACCATGCATCACATAATGGACGAATGCCCTCTGCGTGCTTATGGTGGAGACCAGAAAGACCTTGCTGATGTCTCAGTATCCCTAGTGCAATGGATAAATAATTTAGATATCCATGTGTAATTGTTCACTACTTAGTACCATGTATTCTTTGCAGGTATTTGTATAATATTGTATATACTTGTCCATTATGTCAAATTCCATATGCTTAATAATAATAATATTGTTGATGATATCCTGACAGAAAGGGGAAGAAATGATCCTGACCTAGGCCTACCCACGTGGTCTGAGGAGGAGTTCGTGCCAAACATGCATGCATTAAGTGCCAAACCCAGGTATGTCAAATACTAATTTGACCCCTGAATCCCCTGAAATAGATTATTTCTAGTTATTTGTCAATGAAGAGGTGCTGACAAAGGTAGCTAAGCCACCCAGTCAATATTCCAGGTGCAGGAAATGGGTTGATACCAATTATATGGAGATTTTTGTGCTAATAGCAGTGACGCTGCTGATAGTTCGAAATAATCATCTATTCAGGAACATTGGTCCAGTGATCCCCTTCTGCATACCCACATTTTTCAGCAAGTTATGGCCCGTAATAAATATCTAATATTACTCATTAACACTTCACCGACAATGAAAACCCTACAAAACTGGCAGTCTGAACAAAATTCGATTCATTATTGACCACTTCAAAAAAACATTCAAAACCTATTTCACCTCATTTGCTAACTTGTGTGTTGATGAAAGCCTAGATTTGTTCAAGGGACGTCTTACTTTCAAGCAATATATAAAAACTAAGCGTCATCGTTTCAGCATCAAACTGTTTGTTATCTGTGACTGTACGACTGGTTATATATTATTGTAGACTGGTGGACCCGTGCGAGAAATCTTGCATGTTCATAAACCGCACTTTCCCCAATATGTTTATAATGAGAGACTTAATAAGAAAGGTTGTTATGTTTTTATTTCAACCGAATGATTATAGAACACTATTTACATTTCAGTTAGAATTCCAAGATTTACGTTCTCTAACTTAAGAAGGCAATCACTGAAAATAAGAGTACCAGGAAAGAAAGAAGGAGGCGAAGAGAGTGGTGGCTGAGGAGAGAAGGAAGTGGATGGAAGAGTGGACAAAGATGATGGAGGAGGATAGTGAAGGTACAAAAAAGGTCCTGTATGGGATGGTAAAAAATAAAAGGCGGAAGGATCCTACGGATTATGTTAGAATGGTGAACAAAAGGGGACAAGAGATAGAAAATAGGGAAGAACTGAAGAAAATGTGGAAAGAATATTTTGAAGAACTTCTGAACCCAAATGGAAAAGATGGTGAGGAGGAAGAAATCGGGGAAGAGGAAGATGAACTGCAAACAGAAAAGGACTTAACATGGAAAGAAGTGGAAGATGCAGTGAACAAGATGAAAGGAGGGAAGGCACCGGGTGTGGATGAGTTGAGTGTGGAGATGGTGAGAGCAGCAGGAGAGGTGGGGATACAGTGGCTGTACCGAGGGATGAGGACAGCATGGAAGGAAAGGAAGACCCCAGAGGACTGGAAAAAAGGAATCATTGTCCCGATCTTCAAGAAAGGTAGTAGAACAGATTGCAGAAACTATCGGGGAATAACACTGATGAGTCATTGTGCAAAGATCTTCGAGAAAGTTTTGGAAAAGAGAATTAGGACAAGGATAGAAGGAGGGATGAGGGAAGAACAACATGGCTTCAGAGCAGGAAGGTCCACAGTGGATTTGATTTTTGCTGTAAGGCAGTTACAAGAACAGCACTATGAGTATGGAACAGATCTACTGATGGCCTTCCTGGACATTGAGAAAGCATATGACAGTGTATGCAGAAACAAAGTATGGAAGTCCCTGGAGGATAGAGGAGTAGAGAAATGGACTATAAAGAGGATAAAGGAGATGTACAAGGGAAGCGTGAGCTGTGTGAAAGTGGGAGGAGAGAGATCTGACTGGTTGGAACAAAGAAACGGCCTGAAACAAGGAAGTGCACTGTCACCGTTACTTTTCATTGTGGTGATGGATGACATAATGACCCGAGTGGCACAAGTAATTGGGGACGGAAAGATGAAAGCAATGGTGTTTGCAGATGATTTGATGATTTGGGGAAACAAGGAGGAGGAGGTACAGGAACAGTTGGACGTGTGGGAAGGAATAATACAAGGATATGGGATGAAATTTAGCATAAATAAGAGTGAGATGGTGATCACAACAAGGAAGAAGGAAAGAACCACAACGGGAATAACAATTGGTGGGGAACAGCTGAAGAAAGTGGAGAGTTTTAAGTATCTGGGAAGCCTGATACAAGATAATGGAAGAAACGATAGAGAAATAAATGAGCGGGGGAGGCAGGCAGAAGCATTTCGGAGGAGTGTGAGAAGCATGTTATGGAGCAAGGATGTCCCTCAGAACAGCAAAAAGATCATATATCGGACGTACTATGTCCCTATCCTGACGTATGCCTCGGAGACCTGGGTTATGAAAGGAAGGGAGAAGAGCAAAATACAGGCCAGTGAGATGAGGTTCTTGAGAAGCAGTATTGGAGCTACAAAGATGGACAGAATAAGAAATGAGAGGACCAGAGAATTAATGAAGGAGGAACCATTACAGGATGGTATAGAGAAATCTAGACTTAGATGGTATGGACATGTAAAACGAATGGAGGAGAAGAGGATACCCAGGAGAGTACATGAGACGAAGTGGGAAGGAAAGAGACCGAGGGGAAGACCGAGAGACAGGTGGCTGAAGGGGGTGGAAGAAAGCGTGAAGAAGAGAGGAGAAGACTGGACAAGGGTGGAGGCTGAGAGATGGTGGGAAGACAGAAGACGTTGGAGAGGCTTGTGTTCCAAACAGACCCGGCCAGTGGCTGGAAACTGTGCAAGATGATGATGATGATGATAACACTACCGGTTATTCGATATTTATGAAAATATATGATTTGAGTACTGTATTCATTCCTTTGATTTACTGTTTCTGAAATCCATGCACAATGATAAAGGATAGACCTCAGAATGTTAACATGACATGAAACAGGCGTCACAGCGGCCAATTATGGAGTATGTTTTCCTACAGCAATAGTATCTGCAAATCGCACACTTCGTAAATGTTTTTAAAAGTATTTTTTTTAAAGAAATTATAGAAATGTAAGAAATTAAAATGCAATCTGTCACTGCTAATGTCTATTCTCTTTCATTGGAATGCTCATTTGTCACATCGGTCGCTTGTGAGTGCCACAGGAGGGATCTAGACAACTGAAATTATTATTATTACATCATTTTTGCCCTTATGGACAGTGTTTGAACTTAATTATCTCTTGTTGTCACAATTTTCACTTCTTTCCCTTTTTCTTCTTCTCTTCCCAAAATCTCTTCATCCTCTGACTATGCTCCGGTTTTTTCTGTTCCGTCCACGATGTTCCTATCTTCTTCCTTTCACTTACTAAAAATTTGGCGTTCTTAATTTTGTTTCTGAAATTTTCTCTGTCTTCTATCATTTGCTTGTTGATCCCTAATTGCCTTAAGTCGTCTTCTATTTCATGATACCAATTTGTTTTCCTTCTTGAACTGTTTACTACATCAAAGATTTTCTTTGTAAGTCGTTTATGGTTCATTCTCTGTATGTGCCCATAGAAAGTCTGCATTTTCTAATGATATCTGGGAGTCTGTCTATGTGTTCATATAGCTCTTTGGTAGGTCTTTTCATCCATATCCTATCTCTGTGTACTGCTCCAAATATTTTCCTCAGAATTTTACGTTCAATTTTTTCTGTTTCTATGATGCCAGATGCTCCATTGTGGTCGTTTCTGACGCATACAATGCTACTGGTAATACAACTGTTTTGTAGTGTCTAAGTTTGGCATGTCTTGATATGCTTTTCTTATCATAATGTGACCATGTAAGTTTGTATGCTTTCTGGTATGCATGGTTTGTACATTGTTGGTGTGTCGTTCCATGTATTGGGTCTTCCCATAAGATATCTGTAAACCTGTTTTAGCAGCTATTTCATGTAATCGTTCCAGTGCTTCCTTTGCCTCCTGTGGTATACTACTGAAATAATATATATGATTTCATTACTTATACTGGCTCATCAACAGAAATTACAGACCCTTATAAACTAAGTATTTCTGATACTATTTTTACAACACTTCTACATGATTATTTAGATAAAGGCCATAGCTTATCTGTAGACAACTGGTACACTGTGGTACAGCCCACAGCCGTTTTCATTGCTCATGACCGAGCCAACAATGCATGCGGAACAGCGGGAAAGAACAGGAAAGGCATGCCTGCACTGGGAACATTAAATTGGGAAGAGGGGAATTGGAAATGAAATCTAGCACGAAAATGATGACACTCAAGTGGTGTGATAGGAGGGATGTGTTCACGCTTACAACCGAGCACAAAAATATATTTGAAGTGACTGGGGAAAAAGGATCACAAGTCTGGAGCCTCTATCTTGAAGCCTAAGACCATCATGGAATATAACAACCATGGCCAATACTTTATGAACACACTGGTGAGTAAATTACTTTTAACTATTTCAGTTACCACTTGTATTTTATATTCAAATTGGTGAAGGTCTGAGATAAAGAGATTGGCTAAAAAAAAAAAAAAAAAACGCAAACAGCAAAGGGGGTGAGCTAACAATGTAGGAATTCAGCAGTGAAAAGGTCAAGGAAAAGAAGAGCAAGGGAAATAGATATTATAGTTGCTTTCCAAAGTTCCAAAGTGAGGTTATAGTGGATGATGAAAGTGAGGTTACAGTGGATGGTGAAGGTGAAAATTCAGTCGTACATACTGATAAAGTTGTTACACCACCAAGTACTTACTTCTAAGAAGAAATTAAAGACAGTAGAAAACTGCACTGAAACAGGTGAGAGGGAAGCAGACATCAATATAATAATCAGCATAAATATTCTGAATTCAGCTTTGTGGGTTGATATAGTGAACTGCAATATTGTGGAGGGAAAATAATTTCCGAAAACTAGTCGCAACACAATGGCTTGGTTTATAATCTTACAATAAAATGCATGATTTGCAAAAGTTGTTTCTGGACGTAAGCAAAGTGTGTGTGTGTGAGGGAGGGGGCTATCATTTTTTTGTTCCAAGCCTCAGGTATTTCTATGGACTTAAATCCATAAGAAAGGGGTTACAGCTGAAGGTTCTTAGTGGAATGCTCAACCTCCCTAATCAACCATCTAACACTATCTGATCCATTGTTGGAAGCAGTGTGAAAATAGTTGCTGATAAATCTATGAAATCTGCCACAAGGGGAGCCTTAGAAGAAAATGGGGGGGGGGGTCTCTGATGAAGCCATACCTTTTGACTGATCTTGGCAGAAACGAGGGTAAAGTTCTAGATGTTGAGGTAATGACAAGAAGAATTATGAAGGAACTACTTGGGGGATGAAGGTTGCTGCTTCAGTGGATATTTTTGAACGTTCTGAAAAAGGTCGTGGTGTTCACTATGTGAATTTACTTGATGATGGGGACTCCTAAGACTTACAAAACAGCAGCAGTTGGCAAACCTTATGGTGAGGTACAGATAAATAAACTGGAATGTATAAATCATGTACAGAAGAGAATGGGTACACAACTCAGGAGAATGAGAGTGACACTCTGTTTTTGCCCACCAAGACTTGTTATAAAGATGTCTCCAAGTCAGTAAAAACAGAAAACATCAACTAGTTGTTCAACAATATTGCAAGGACCAGGGTATCTAAAAATGTGTTAGCTGGTTTCTCAACCTCAGAATTATGGTTTGCTTGATAGTGTTCCGACATTTAACGATGGCCATTCTGCAAGACTACTAGTTCTGAGGGACCTGGGAATTCAAGTTGGGAGAAATACCATGTGAAGCGAGACCTAAGACAGATTACGTGTTATGAAAGCTGAGATAGCCGTTGCAAAAGTGACCAAGGAAGCAGGGACACGGAGAAAGAAATCAGCATTGGAACAGCTGGGTGTACTATAGAAGACTATGAAGACTACCAGCCAGAAGGATTTTAAAGCTTCTATTCTGCAGTAGGTGAGCTTCATCAAAACTTTAACTTTTAAATACAATTTACTCAAAATAACTCTTTTCAAAACAAATCTTCTCAGAAACTATCAGGGGCATTACCATGAAATGTTTATCAAATGTTTGTGATATTGCTTGTTTTTTGTTGTTGTCGTGTGGCCTCCCGAGAGCTCTAGTACAGGTCTTTCTAGTCGACGCCCGTGGGCGACCTACGCGTCGGGATGAGAGATGGAATGGATTAAGATGAATGAAACAGAGCAAGGATGTGGAAGGAAGCGGCCGTGGTCTGACAGAAGGTACTGTCCCAGCATTTGCCTTTGAAAATGGTAAACCACGGAATACCATTTCAAGGAGGGCCGACGGAGGGGCTCGAACCCACGCGTTTACCGAGTCAGCAGAGAGCTTGCTCCCATGACCTAACGCTGCGCTTTAGCCAGCATAGCCACTGCTGTGGGCGATCCTGCTGTGGTAATAAGGATCTACTCAGTTTGACATTACTTGAATAGTTTTTTTTTTTACAATAGGAACTAGCAACCCGCCCTGGCTACGCCCGGACTCTTTAATGGTTTACCCAGCGTAAACTTAAAAGGCGCACGGACAGCAGGTCCCAGACACAATTCAGCAACACCGAGGTGAACAGCGAAACTTCAAACACATATTCTTCTCTGAAGTCTTAATGCGACACGACTTGACAGTTTGATGCTGGCCGAAGCTGGGGTGCTAGTCTCACTCCGAAGCTAGTAATTTTAAATTTTACTGAACGGAGATAATTGGAAGAAATGAAAATGTAAGATCACTTATAGTGGGCGATGTATTAAAGATCGAGATATGCTGTCGCAGACTTCTTTTCGAACTTTTCATTCTGAACAATTCTTACACGCAAAGTATATAGCCTCGATATTTTTAACAGTTTACCCAACGTAAGCTTAAAAAGGTACACGGACGGCAGGTTTCTCTTAGAATCTATTTACTGAAATAGTTATTACTCGGCTTCCATCCGTTATAAGTGAAGGTTATTTCAACAGAAACCTTCCTCGAGAAATCTCTTACAGAATGTTGAAAACCGCATCATTACATCAAAGAATCTGGGACTTTGTTTTATACTATGAAGAGATAGATGGTTCAAGAATAGTATTCCAACAGTGAAAACCTACCCAGGAGCAGACGTCCATCGGACTGTTGAAACGATTCGCGCACTGACACTCATTTGTTGATTCTACTCATGCGCAAACTATTGTAAAATGGATTAACTATGCCTACAACCATCGCGAGAGTGTACACAACAACTCACCAAAATTTGATCGCAATCGGATGAATGGTTTATGAACGTATAAAAGACGAACAAACATTTATTTATATATATATAGGATGCATACATTGCACACCCGCCCAGTGAGAATGGGCAAAATTCTGTTGACCGACTGGACTCAAGTGTTACAGCTGATAAGTTGGTACAAGCAACACTGAAAAAATGGCTTCAAAACTTTATATTTCAAACACATGGTGAGACTGCAGGATATCTTTTACTAATAGTTATTGTTGTTTTAAGGGGCGGAACTACGAGGTCATCTGCCCTATATTTTTCCAAAAAGAGACCAAATTCGAAATTCTTGGCTATCAGAAGTTTTGTCGATAAATTCATTTGAAACAAAAAATAAAATTACCGTATTTACTCGGCTATAAGACCCCCTTTTTCTCTCTAAATTTTTAGTTCCGAAATTGAGGGGGGGGGGGGGTTTCTATAGACGAAACTTCCCAAAAATCCATATTTTGGGACAGGGAGAGGGTAAAAATAAGCCATTTTATTTTGAAGCTACATAGTACGATATATTTAATCAAAATAAACGAAGTTGACATCCTTAATCAGCCCATTATGAGATTGTCATAACCTCACTTATCCACCACTATTCCCGGCTATCCCCCAAAGACTTTCACTACTATCCCTTGCTAAGCAAAAATCTTAGTATCAAAGAAAAATAATGGAATGGACAAAGTATCAGACATGGAAATGCAAAGTGAAAGAGAATAGACATTAGCAATGACGTATTGCAGTATAATTTCTTAAATAACTATAATTTCTTTAAAAAATGACTTTCAAAATAATGTACGAAGTGTACGATTCAAAGATACTGTTGCTGTAAGAAAATACGCTCCATAATTGCTGTCCACTTCACATTTAGGCCACTGGGACACCCGTTTCATGTCATTTTAACATTTTGAGGCGTTTCCTTCATCGTTTTGCATGGATTTCAGAAACAGTAAATGAAAGGAATGAGTACTCAAATCGTATAATTTCATAAATATCGAATAACCGGTGCGTGTTATGAGGATCCAATTTCCAGTGATTGCCTCCTTAACTTAGGGAATGTATATAGTGTTCTATAATCATTTGGTTGAAATAAAAACAGAACAACCTTTCTCCTTAAGTCTCTCATTATAAACCTATTGGGAAAAGTGTGGTTTATGAACATGCGAGATTTTTCGCACAGGTCCGCTAGTTATTCACATATTTCACATTAATATACCCTTAGCGTTTCACATGAATGCCGACATTTATTGCAACAAATGAAATGTGTTTAAAATAAAACTTGCATTATCTGATAAATGTGGTGGTAATGTGCTTGAGATGAGAAATGTTTTGGACGTTCTAGATTTAGCATTCAATTTGATTTCAGTTGGGCGCTTAGCCAAGAACGATGTATTTGTTCACTTTAACAAAGAAGGTGCTAAAGGTATGTATAATGAAGAGTGAGTGTTTACAAGCTTAGAATCAAATGGGTTGTATTTGTTGGAACCTAATCACAGTGTAGCTTGTATATCGAATGCTGATGTCAGTAAAGATGAGCTGAGTGATGAAATTGAAGCTGTAGCCTTGCGAGCAGTGAGCATGAATCTCCTATGCAGAAAATTCCATATTTGTCAGATTTGAAGAGCGAGAATAGGAGTTGTGATGTGTGTGTTCTGGCGAAGATGACTAAATGTAGTTTCCCGCAGAAGAGTGAACGCCAATGCAGTAAACCACTGGAATTGGTACATAGTGATTTGTTAACTCTCCTGTTAAATCAAATGGTGGTCATAAATACATGATGAGTTTTGTGGATGATTATTCCAGATTTACAGTTGTTAAATTCTTAAAAACTAAAGCTGAAGCTTTCTCCAAGAGTTTGGAGTATCAACCGGAAATAGAGAAAATGCATGACTCTTGAAACTTAAATGCTTTCAAACAGATGGAGGTGGCGAATATTGTGGTAATAAATTCGAGACCTATTTGAAAGAACATAGGATAGGTCATAGAAATACGGTAGCTTATACTCCAGAACAAAATGGTATAGGTGAGAGGTTTAATAGGATTGCAGAAGATAAGATAAGGTGTTTGTTAGTGCAGTTAGGTTTGCCAGATTCGTTTTGGGCTGAAGCAGCCAACACTGCTTGCCTTACTAGGAATCCATGTCCATCTAGGGCTATTGGGAATCAGATCCCATATGAAATGTGGAAGGGAGAGAGTGCTGAAAAAGAATATCCAAGGTTACGTGCATTTGGTTGTAAAGCTTGGTTATGTCAGAAAGTAGGTAAATTTCAGCCCCGAGCAATGAGAAGTGTATTCATAGGTTGTGAAAACAACGTGAAAGGGTATAAATTGTTAATCTTGAGACTAAATCATTTGTGATTGAATAAAATGTAAAATTTGATGAAAGTATATTTCCCATGGTAGAACAGGTTAGGCCTACTATTAAGCATGTTCAAACTGATGTTATGGTAAGAAGTTATTGTAGTGATGAGTCAGAGATTGAGATTGAAAGCAATGTCCAAGAGAATGTTAAAAATCTGAATGAGGCTGAAAATAATGACAACGTTTTGAGAAGGAGTGAAAGGTTAAGGAAGCGTAACGTACGTTCTTGCTGTAATTTGTCGGTGTATGTTGCTGATTATATTGAAGAACCATTCAGTGTGAGTGAGGCATTGAATGGGGGAGTTCTCTGATGGAGAGATGCAATGAAAAGCGAGTTAGACAGTATCCAACGTCAAGGGACATTTATTTTGGTTGACAGGCCTTCTGGTAGAAATGTGTTGGGTTGTAAGTGGGTTTTGAAACTTAAGAGAAATCCAGATGGTACTGTTAACAGATTTACGGCAAGATTGGTAGCACAAGGTTTTTCCCAAGTGCCAGGGGTAGACTTCAATGAAACTTATGCTCCAGTAATTAAAAGAAAAACAATTCGACTGATTATGGCTTTAACTGTCATTAATGGGTGGGTTCAGGAACATATTGATGTGCTCACAGCATATTTGCAAAGTGAGTTGAATGAGGAAGTTTTCTTGGAACAACCTAAATACTTTGAGGTGGTTAAAAATATAGTGTGTAAATTGCTCAAAAGCTTGTATGGGCTTAAACAAAGTGCTATGGAACGGAACTCGACCTTGTATATGAATTTGTCAGAATTAGGTTTGAAACCTCAAGTGAAGGATCCACGTGCGTTTGTTAACTAAGATAAGGATCTGTTCATTGGTGTTTATGTTGATGACTTGGCATGCTGGGGAAAAAGAGAACGGGTTGAATGGTTCAAGGAAGAGTTGGAAATTAGATTGGAGATTAAGAAGTTAGGAAATATGACCAACTTTCTTTCTATGAATGTGGAGTACAGGGAAGGAGTAATGTCTGTTCATCAAACTGACTACATTAACCCCTCAAGCGTGATATTGTGAAACTCTGCGCTGCACCCACACCGTGCATTATTTCCAGCCTACTCCCAATGGTAAGTGCAGTATCATATGCATTTCGCTATAATTTCCAAACGTACTGGCAAAAGTTTTCAAAAAACACACTCAATAACAACAACATATAACATAATATTATAAACTTTCAATGACCTGATTATCCCTGGTCAGCGGAACGTCAATACTGGGACAATATCACAGTCGCCCAATGTGCTCGTATTTCTTGGCGTCCTATCACGAATTACATCGTCAGCGTCACTATCTTCACTGGAAGTTATAGCGAACTCATCCTCTATATCGCTGTCACACTCTGAATCACTTTCGTTGACACTATTATCGAGCAAACCAGCTATTTCTTTGTCATCAATAATTGTGCCAGGACCTGCCATGTTTACAAACAAACTCACGGTCCGCAAAAGCGGGGACACGTGTGCAGAGATCTGAAAAATAAATGACTGTGAGGATATGCGACACCTCCTGGCAATAATAAGTAGCTCAAAGTGTAGCCAAAAGTTGCCTCTTCCTGCCATGTTGCGACCAAATAACTATTACGAAGTCCACGTAGCGGGCGATTCAAATTCGACGGCGCAGCATTGTGCCGTACACGCTGTGAACGTAGCAGGCTAGTGGGCGCACCATATCGCCGTACACGCTAAGGGGGTTAAAAGGGTATTGAAAGAATTCAAACTTGAAGATGGGAAGGGTAGGTCAGCTCCTTTAGAAATAAATAGAGATGACGGAAAATTATCAGGTGATGAGAAACATGACGAGTACGAGAACAGAAAAGCAGTAGGTATGTTACTATATCTGGCTACAACGACTAGGCCAGACATAACTTTTGCAGTGTGTAAAGTGAGCAAGAAAAATTGTTCACCTACAAAGAGAGATTGGCAAGATGTAAAGCACATTATGTTGTACTTGAACAAAACATGTAATGTAAAATTGTTTTTTGAAAAATCTGATGTACATGTCCGAATGTATTGTGATGCAGATTTTGCTAATGCCAAAGACAGGAAATCTGTGAGTGGATATGTTACAATCTTAGCAAATGCATCAATTAGCTAGAACACGAGGTTACCAAATAAACGTGACACGGTTGCCACATCTACAACCGAGTCAGAGTATGATTCCATGTTCCATGCTGCTAAGGAGGCATTATGGCTAGGACAGATAATAAACTAGTTGGGTCAGGAAGCGGTTTTGCCTAAACCACTTGTCATCAGAGGTGACAATCAAAGTGCCATTAAGCTCACCAGAAACAGTGGAGATTCTGAATTGTCAAAGCACTTTGAAATTAAATATCAGTTTTGTAGGGACCGTGTAAGTAAGAGGAAAATTATTTTCGAATTTGTTCCAAGAAACAAGAATGTTGCAGACTTGTTTACGAAGTCATTGAATGGGCCAAAGACCCAGAGTTTCATAAAGATCCTTAATTTGGTTTAGTTTGTAACAGGAACAGATTTTTTTAAAATTATTATTGTTGAATTCAACGATTGTCATTGTTTGAGGTCAACTACCAGGGGAAGTGTTGGAGTTGGTAGTTAACAATTTAAGTTGGCAGCATTGATTTTATTTTTTAGTATTCCTTGTGTTGTTTGTACCTTGAAGAATAATGGACGTGTAAATATACGATCTGCTATTTCGTTAACAAACTTTCGTTATTTCCACTGCAATGAAGTTTATTAGATAACAACAGGTTTTCGTGACCGGGGCGCTGCCTCACTGTCAGAAAGCTACTCGATTGTCCTCACGAGGCTGAGAGCACCCCGTTCCTGCTCTCACGTCAGTTTCTAAAATCCCTGACAGAGCCGGGAATCGAACACGGGACCTCCAGGTAAGAGGCAGGCGCGCTACCCCGAACACCGCCTTTGTCAATAGTGTTATCTTTTTAAATTAACAGCTTTTAACTTGACAATCATCAGATACTATTTAATACTTAAATTAATTCATTTTTCACTGCACTCGTTAGACTTAAAATTCTGTCGGTATTGCTTCAGGCCTCGGCAATTCTCATGATACCAATCCAGACACCCTGTACATTGAATCCAGGATTCACCATCACGGTCCTCTTCGAATGGCCCATCACATGTGTGGCAGACATCTCTACTCGGCGACATGCTTGCGTGTTTAAGTTGCGTCTGTAAGTTTGGCTGGTCTCCGTATGAATTCGTCATTACATCATCATTATCGAAGCCTGCGCTGGCAGACGTTGATTAAAAACTCTCGAATACACGCACTCTTGGTGCAGGGTTACGTCTTTGACGCTCGCTTGGAAACCACTGTGGCAACTGCATATTGCCTCCTGGCTGTTCCACTTGAACCACGCCATGCAATGTTCCAGGACGATGCACATCCTCAGAAAGGGCATGCCTGTTCGAATGATAAATCCTGGTGGTTTGGAAACCACTAGAGATATTCCTCATGAACATACAGTACTTTCCTGGTAGCACACCTCAAATATTGCGAAGAAATCTTTCCTCGTTGGCGCTCTTCCATTTCCTGTGAGGAAGTCTTTCACTTTCTTCTTCCGGATGGCCTTAAACTGTCCAAAATGGACACGTCTAGTGGCTGTAAAATGTGTGTAGTGCGAGATAGAAATGTAAGAAACACCAACCCATTTTCTTCCCTAAACTTCATCACATCCACAGACCGTGCCTAGCATGTGAGCCTAGAATTATAATCACATGTCTTGATGCTGGGATGTTCTCAACCAACTATTGTAGAAACTGTAGAAAAATGCCAGATTCAATCCAACCACTGGATGAAACACACAGCATGGAATTTGGCAAAGAACGTGACTAAGTTATCACGTAGTCTGTTTCCCTCGAAATTGATGAGACATGGACCTACTTGACAGGCAGCATTGGCGGTAGCGAGCACCGTCTTGGTTTACCCGCGTTCCCCAGACATTTGTTGGTAGACCTGTTTGCAACCCTTTGGACATACCACCTTCCCTGGCTAGGAAACTAAGGAAAATCCAGTTCCACACTCGACTTTGCTCGTTCTTTAAGTCATGCTTCTCTAATGTTTCCTCCAACACATTACAAAAGTGCGCAATAGCTTCCTTATTACTGGCTGCAGCTCGATTTATTGACAGGTTTTCTGGCAACCACATCCTTAGATTGTAGCGCTGTTTGAATGCTACCCACCAATCCCAACCTGCTAAACTTTCTTTGGCCCTGAATGTATTTTTACGCCCCACTCTTGGTGACGAGGTCATAGGCTTGTTTGCGGACATCTGTAGCGGTCAATCCAAAGCCAATATCCTGCATTTCAATGATGTAGGAGAGTAAATGCTGTTCTTCGGTTGCAATTGGGAATCAGAAGTCTGTCCTTTACTTCTAGAAATCGTGTGGTCCGGGAGAAACTGTCAGATTTCTCTTTTAAGTATTAAAAGGGATATTAAACTCATTGGACTATCGGTACACTGACCAGCCATCAATTAACACCTTTCCTACAGTAGACTTTACATCGGCCTGAGAATATCTAGAGCTGTACTTTCCGCGTTCCCCTGGCATACCTGCAAGACACCATATACCACAAAAGTGATAAAATATGATGCGGTTACAACAGCCAACATAAGAATTCGTTATAATACACATTGTGCCCCATAGGTGGCAGGAAATACCGGTATCAGAATTCGTAAACGTGGCCTTGGAACACACCGGCAGCAACTGTGTCATGCCATTAAGAAAAGTCACATTGATGTTAAGCTCTTAACGTCAATTTATATAGAAAATTTTGATCTCGCCTTGTATACAGATGTTTAATCTTCAAACGTAAGTATAATTTACTTCCAACCAGCAGATAGTGATGCTACAATCTTAAAAACACCAGTATCACACTCACCACTCGCTTTTACTCAACTTCTAACAACAAGCAATGATTGTTCCCCATACAGCAGTGGTTCTTAACCAGTGGTCCGCGAGTGCCTCAGGAGTGGTCCGCGGAGAAAAGGGTCCACCAGCACGTATAATGAAGTGGCCAATAAATGGGGATTTCGAAAAATGTGTGCGTAGAACGAGAATCATCCAAATGTATTCGCGGCGATGACTATCAGGTTTTGAATTGAAATATCTTTAAAATTGAGGAAGGGTAACAACTGATAAGGTGTATTGGGGGTTGGGGGAGGGGGGAGGGAGGAGGGGTGGTGGTCCGTACATGATTCAATTTCAGGCTGAGTGGTCCGCAGACTTCTACGGGTTCAGAACCGCTGCAGTACAGTCACCGGTAGCACTCGAAACACTCAGTAAAAAATCCACAAGGTTTGAGACAGACTGCGCTCTGTTGTTGCAAGCTAAAAAAAAAAAAAAAACACCACTCTGATAAGTTAGAAATAATTATAACATAAAATACTGCCAAATTTGCCCTATATTGGCAATAATTACGATACTTGAGATAAATGTAAAAACAAGTACATTATTGCTGTCAGGCTCTTGAAAATACTGTGTAAATTCATGAAAAATGTAAGTTGGCAGAAACCTGTTGTTTGAATCTTCAGTCTTTCGCTCTACTAAAAAACACACCCTGTCGAAAACAAGACAACTTAGCGATACAGCCAAGCTAGATAAAAAAGAGGGGGGGGGGGAATAGCGGTGTTTATAGGTAAATGGTATTTGGATCAGGTGTACTAGGTACATTTTTCTGCAATAAACCTAGGCCGATATGCGCGGCAGTATTAAAGGTGCCGGGACGTCTTCAATAGACCGTGTACCGCTTAGTATAAATGGCTTTTTAGCCCATGCGTGGCGAAGATAGTTCCACGGTCTTTAGTAGTTGCAGACTCCTGCATTCAATAGCATACACTTTTATCTAGATTTGGCAAAGTCACACAAATATACATGGCACTGACCTCTGGAAGAACATAGCAACTAAAGGGGGAGGAAGGGGAAAACCAGTTCCACCCAGCGAACACTCGGGGTTAGTCGACTACAACTGGTGTCTATGGAAACACGCAACTGCTTCAAGTTCCAGTTAAAGAGACAACTCGATAAGTATAAGCTTGCATTATTTCAGTACAACCATAGTTGATTTTGTAAAACCATATAATCACCCCTAACAGACAAATTCTGGATTTTCATCACTATTTTAGAAGTTTACCTAACATTAGATATACCACATTTAACATACACCGACTGTTGCATTACCAACACTGCAACTAAATAATTATACATATTGTATATATTTTTCACCTGTATTCTCAATCATAGATGTTATAGCCTAAGTGTAATGGATCTGATGATGATAGCTTGACGATCGAAACTGGTCATCCTAGTGTATTTATTAATCTTATGTAATTTATTTCAGGATAACCCAGCTCTATTTGGGTACATTCGTGTCGACCGACTAAAAAGCACCAAACTTTTGTTTATTTAGGCAACACTGAAAAATGGCTTCAAACCTCACAATCTTCAGTCTTTCGAGTGGTATGATGCAGCGCTCCATGCTTCCCAGTCCTGAGCTAATCGTTTCCTTTCTACATAGCTACCACACCCTATATCCGAGGCAATCTGTTTAACATATTCTAACCTTGGTCTACCCCAACAGTTCTTATCCTACACCCTTCCTTCTATAACTAAGTTTGCTATTCCTGTGTATGTCCTATCATTATATCTCTTCTCTAGCAGTCGACAGAAACATCTTTCCTCCTCCACTCGTCTTACATTCATAACCCTTACCCATCTGATCTTCATTCTCCTGTAACAATACATTTCAAAAGCTTCGATTCTCCTCTTATCTGCTGCTCCAACAGTCCAAGTTTCACTCCTCTAGAGTGCCAAGCTCCAGACAAAGGCCTACAAAAATGACTTCCTAATATCTAAATCTATATGGCATGCCAACAGATTCCTTTTCTGTAGAAATGCTTCCCTTGCCGGTGCTAACCTACTTTTTATATCCTCTTTGCTTTGTCAGTCACTGGTTATTTTGCTTTCTAAGTGACAAAAGTCCCTACTTCTTTTAGCTTTTCACCTGCCAATTATATATCCGGGTTTCTGATTTCTTTCGACTGCATTCCAATATTTTTGTTTAACATTTATTAATTTTCATCATGAATTCAGAGTCCATGCCATTTAAAAACTCATTCAAATCCTCAGGCGTGTTGGCCAAGATGACTATGTCATCGGCAAATCTCAGAGTTGAAATTATTTCTCCTCGAATCTTCACTCCCACTTCAAATTTTTCTCCAATTTCCTTCACTGCTTGTTCAATGTGAAGACTGAAAAGTACGGGTGATAAGTTGCAGCCTTGCCTTACACTTTTCTGAATACCAGCTATCTCCCATGTCCTTCAGCTCGAATAACTGCTGTCTGGATTCTGTATAGATTTAAGATCCCCCTCCTATCCCTGTATTTTATTCCAATCGTTTTCAAAATGTCAAACAACTTACTCCAATCAACGTTATCACAACCCTTTTCTGAGTCTACAAATGCCATGAATGTTCTCTTATCCTTCCTTATTCTAGCTTCCAAAATCAGTTGAAGACATAGCACAGCTTCCCTTGTTCCTCCATTTCTACTGAAGCCAAACTGGTCTTGAACCTACTCCGTTTCTATCTGTCTTTCCATCTGCTTGTAAACAATTGTTACAAATGGTAGCATGAGTGATCAAGCTGATTATATGGTAATCTTCACTTCTGTCAGCTTGTTTCCTTTGGTATAGGGATGATAACATTCATCTTGAAATCTGAGGGTACCTCACCTGTCTCATAAATCCTACACACCAAGTGAAATAACCTGATCAGACCTTCACCTATGCAGCTTAGCAACTCAATCGGTATATCATCTATGCCTGGTGCTTTGTCCCAGCTTGAGCCTTCCAATGCTCGGTCAAATTCTGATCTTAATATTAACTCTCCTTTCTCATCCTCATCAATATCCCCTTCTCTTTCAATAAAATGATTCTCAATCTCCTTTCCCTTATACAAACGCTCTATGAAAGCTTGCCATCTCTCAACATTTCCTTCCCTGTCAAGAGATTTTCCATCCGAGTTCTTAATATTACAACACTCATTCTTCCTTTCCCTGAAAGTACTCTTAATCCTTCAATAAGCTGTATCTACCTTTACTAATTTCAGACAATATTCTACACCTGCGCATTTCTCTTTCAACCATTCTTCTTTTGCTTCATTGCACTTCTTGTTGACCTTATTTCTCAGACGTCTGTATTCTGCTTTTCCCCTTTCATCACTTACATAATTGTGCTTTTGCCTTTCGTCCATTAATTCTAGTATATCCTGATAAATTCAAGAAAATGTAGTGTCAGAGTATATAATCATTTTACTGTGTCCGGGAGTGGACACCAAGAGCCCCCTGATAAGCCAGCTTCGTGTCCTAGGCAAAAACTCACACAAGAGTTGGCACAAATCTAGAAAAATTGCAGAGTTTTAATAAAAATATTGTTTCTGAGAAGCCAAATGCAAACCCCCAACATCATTTCTCAGGCTTACCACATACCACTGTGCTGTGACTAGTCGTGAACAAATGTGGTTCTGTGCTAACACTATGTTGTTACGATATCCACACCTTGCAAGTTTGCATTGCATTTTCTATGGATTGACGATGTTTTATACAAATTTATGTCATTTACCATCTGTCTCTGGCTTGGTACCGGTCATTCATGAACATAGAAATCGTCTTTAAGGAATATTGATCAGAACAAGATGTGGTTAAAATTTATGAAGTACTAGATACAACTGTACAGGCACCAAGCTTAACAGCAACTGATGAAGGGGACAAACTTTTCACATGCATCAACTAATCTGGCAACCGATGTACAATGTAATAAATAAACATCAATACTCAATGTATTTACCTTTAAATGTGCTAAATGATATTCCAGGAGAACCTTCGCATTAGCTATGCTTTCTACCGTACCTACAAAAACGAAAGGAACTTGACCCTCTTCACGAGGAATTGTTGGCTGAGGTTCATTATCACCCTCGATTTTTACCCGCACCTGAAACAATAAGAAAGATGTTATCAATTATCTTACCATTCAACAATAAAGGAGTACATCAAAAATCTATAGTGTATAATTCAAAATTGACTCATCATCGCAGCTCTCAAACCACTAGACCTAGAAAGCTGAAATTTTGCATGTTGGTTGATGCTAGGTTGTAGGGGCTCGCTAATAAATGGTTTTAGAAAATTCAATTTGTAAGCGAGTCTTTTCGGACCTTTGGCACTGAGCATGGACAAAAGGTACAAAAACCGGATATAGCTTTTTTCAGCCACCAGCTACGAGAAACACTACTCGGAGGTCCAATAGGGACCCTGAAACACACTTTTAAACATCCAAAAATTAACGGTTTCAGAGATATTCCCAAAAAACTGTGTTTCCTCAGAGAAACAGATCAACGTTACTATGACAACCGCTGCAATTTCGTAGACCGGGAATAGGTTTCTGGCAATATCTTGAAAACCGTTCGTTTAAGGGCCTTAAAACGTGGGGTTCGTGGTTCCCACTTCATAGAAGTGGAAACCACGAATATTGCTCCTCGCATCGCTATGTGTAAAGCGAGATATGTCCCATCTTTTTACGAGCAAATCGGCATCGGCAAGGCTCATGTATCCCTATATATAAAAATGAAAGTATGCCTGTTTTTTCCGAATTACTAATGGAAATTTGCGTTATTAACGCATTTCAGACTGTTTTATGACGGATGCGCATGAATTTTTTTTTTGTCTGTTTGTCTGTGGACAACTTTGTGACCTTATAACTCGTGAACGGCTGGGTGGATCAACGTAACCCCCTTAAAATACATGCTGAAATAGGCGTAGAAGGGTGAAACAAAGCTCATTTTCAGCCTCTCATGTGTGAAAAGAAACCCACATTTTAAGGCCCTAAAACCAACAGTTTTTGAGATATTCCCATTTAATTTAATACAATAATAAAACAATGCAAGCCGGTAACCATGGCAACAGAATCTCAGAAGTCCATCTATTTCTGTAAGACGCAATAAAATTCCAGTTATTACATTACTGTGAAAGTTTGCAAACGGCTATAAGGTAATAACGGAAAGAAATTAAGCTGTAAAATTCATCAATACATATAATGTGCTTAAGGTGGTCAAGGGGTACTCGAGAATTTTTTCACGCGATTTACACGTGCGGGTGTGGTAAGGAAGGTCTATTATATCACTATCCCTATAATGTTATATTATTATTATATTATGGCATACAAGTAAGAGACAAAGCTCATTTTCAGCCCCTTGGTGTCAGAAACAAAACTAGGGACCCCTAAAGAACCTTAAAGGGTCCGCGAAAACTACTTTTTAAGGCTCAAAAACTAACAGTTACCGAGATATTCCCGGAAAGCTAATTTCATTTAATAAACTAATGAAGGAATGCAAGCAAGTAACCGTGACAACATTATCTCAAGAAGTGACATCCAACTTTCCATCTATTTCTGCAAAAAGTAATGCCACTCCATTTATTACATTTCTGTGAAAGTTTGCAAATGGCTATAAGGTTATCAGGGAACCAACTAAGATTTTTCATTAATATCAGTTTTGGTGTATCTTTTTTCATAAGTTCGTCATTTTTGCCGATTTTCACGGATTATTTCAGGTACTTGACAAGGATTTGAATATTATATTGGTGGCAGCCCTGTCCTAGAGTATTGTAGGTCCCTCTTATAAGAGAATAGAAGTCTCTAGTTCGTCTTATGCGGGAGCAAAGAGAAAGCAATGGGTAGAACTTGTCCTCTGGGGTTTTCTTAATGTTTTTTATATATATATATATATATATAAAAGAAGTAGAGATGTATTCTTTAAGTCTTCAATTTGGAAATACTTGTAATACTGAACTTTGTATTATTATGTAGAAATTGACCAAACTGACCTGGAAGAAGCGAATGTTTTGTTTTTTATTACACACATATTCTCCCTAAATGTCAACTTGTAAGCAAGCTCAATTACCTGTGTCAAGTCAGTTAGTCATGTTCCTTCTTCCTATGACTGCAGTTTATCATTGCAGAATAAAGTCAGCAGGAATATTATCCAATGGGCCGACAGCAGCATCGATCGCGAAACCTACTCGCAAGTTTTCTTCTTTCATTGTGCTGGACCACGGCTCATCTAGGCCAGCGGGAATATTGTAAATCATATAGCAAGTGGCGTCGATCATGTTACATCACATTTTTCTGTTCACTGTCGCTAAAGGATTTAGCCTTTCGAAATATCACATTTTCCACCACATGATATAAAAAACATTACATCGATAAAGAGTACAAAATAATTGACCTTTGTTGGAAATTGCATGGAAATTGTTCCCAAAACAGTTTCAATAATACAGAATTATTGTGGGTGAGTGGTTATAGTGTCGGACTACCAACCCCAAGTTTGCAGGTTCGCCTCGGGCCATGGTAAGTGATTTTTGAAGACGACAAAAATCACGATACTCATGTCATACGTTCAATATAAAAGTAAATAACACTGCTACCTTTTTCAGACGATTTCCCAAAATTCCCCCCTCCTGCCCCCCCCCCCCCCCAAAAAAAAGCCAGTTCAAATTTTAAAATATAGAGTTTTGTTTAAAGAAACTGTGTGCTGAAACATTTCATTTAATGGTAGTGGAATTTTTTAAAGGTGATCAAGAGATAATGCTGTGCCAAGAGTAACCTTATAATAATTAAAACTGGTTAATTCACAACTGAATAATTTAAATTTCCCTGATATTCTTAAAGTTACTTTGAACTTAGGACCCATTGGATATATGTGGCGTTATTTCATAAACCTATATAATTCGTCATTCGAAAAAATGAAAAAATGTGGTAATATTCAATGGCTACCTACTTTTAGCGATTATCCACCGACATAGCATCTTAAAAGCAGCTGGTGGTTTGCTCGACATGCCTGCGACTCTTTACGTTGGCATGTTAAAGAACCCATTTGAATTCAGTAGGCCGTGTTCAATGGCAAAATTAATTAATCTCGGGATTTTCCACCAACACAAAGTTCCTCCATTCTCTACTTGAAAGCGCTGTAGTGTCAAGGAGTTTAGATATCTAACCTCCTTGACTTTCATAGTGTTCAAAGGAACGACGAAATTCGACATGCAAGCTTTTCTGGGTGTCAATTAACAAAGCTTGCACCAGGCACCCGAGGCCATACGATATTATTATTATTGTATTTTTTTGGTCATAGAGAAGAGTCAAACATCGAGCAAAAACAAAAGTCAGTCAACAACCGCTTACACTGAAACAAAACCCATTTTTCAATTCAGGCACTCAAATAACATCCATTACCTGCCCACAACACTTCCAAAAAATACCGGAAAATATTTGAAGTTCGCCAATAATTTACACAAATCGGGAGGATAACTTGAATAATCAAGAGGCGAGAAAAACAATGGAAAATCGGGAATCTCCCGCCTAAATCGGGATAGTTGGCAGGTATGGAATGGACTCTGTTAACAGCCCTGGGGCTGGTTTGCAGCAACTCTACAATCTTGAGCAATTGTTGAGCATTTAAGAGGCTCGGTGGTATTTATATACTTTGTAAATATATGTTACTAGCAGAAGACCCATTCCTCGAATGGTCTTCGGTATTAATAACCAGACATTATTGCATGCGATAATGTAACTCTCAAATAGAATTTTGGGTCTGCTGATGTAACCCAGATATGATTCAATTTGGTTAATCCCCGTGTCTTATATTACCAGCAGCTGGGCTAGGATGGGACGTTGATCCTGCACTGACAAGCAAGAACATATCAACGCTGCGATTCACAGCCAGTGAACCTGATTGTCAGTAATTGTTGCCAGATCTATCGATTTTTGTTTTGCAATAATAATAAAAAAGAAGAAGAAGAAGAAGAAGAAGAAAAAGAAATTCTCGAAATCTCTCCCAATGATTAATGTTAAGTAATATATTTGTGATGAAAATTTGTTCCCTCGTCACACTGTGCTACGTTTTATTGGAAGCATCACTCGTTAGGTACTTACCTGTGTTCAATGTAGCTTTAGTGCGGACCAAACCATTGGAAGCCTGAAGGTCACGCATAGCTGGTGCGGTGTTGTCATGTACGTTCTCGCATCAAGCACTCGACTGAAGGTACCGTGCAATAGCATGGCAACACCGCCAGGCGCGGGGTGGAGAGCGGAGCGGAGGGCCCCTTGACCTTCAGGCTTCCAATGGTTTGTCGCGCACTATAGTGGGCTTGCATTATGTCATCTCCATTCTGATTACATCATTCATAGAAAAGCGACATACATAAATAAAATCAGACCAGTATGGAGAAAAACAACCAGTTGTGGTCAATTCAGTTGATGATACGGTGATGTGATGTGTGTACAAGTTTATATTATGAGATGAAAGACTTTTAAATCCAAGTATTTAAGCGGTTTCCAAAAACACAAGAAAGAACGGGAAAAGGAAGAACCTGTTAAGATTGCAAAAAAATGATTGCTTTTCAAAAGTGAAAGGGAAGATTCATTTTCAGGTTCCACTAGCAATATTGTTACCGGTACGTCTTGTGATAAATTTCTCGTCAAGCGTGTCAGTTGAAAATTTAAGTGGCAGTGTAGCACACAAGTCAGGGGATTGTGGTGTTTTTGTTAAGGACATTTCAGAACCAAGTGACTTTGGAAGTGATAGTGCGAAGAACCTCATTGGCATTGTAAGGCCCTTTTCTGAAGGATCCTGTGACAAAATAGATCATACAATTCTGAATATTATAACATTAAAACAAAGACAGGGCGAAACATACATAGAATCTGGCTGTGTTACTGAACAATACCACTCGCAGTAATGTATATTGTCATGTTGGTTGGATTTTCACTTACCAGAGGAACAGAAACTTTAATAACTCATGGTGTAACGGTATAGATAGAATAAAAAAATAGTGGTACTGCCCACGAAAAATAAATTATTTGGGACTTAAATGAGAATATTTTCGAAGCCCATGATACAGTTTAACATGGCAATATAAATGCTGGAACTTAACGCAAACCAGTCGTGTTGGCGAGGAGAGCAGGCAGGGAGATACCGATCACGTGATATATTGCGCAATAGAGGCTTCTAGAAGGTTGAAATAGACATAGCAACAGTGAATTTGCTAAGGAATATAATAATTATTGTTATAATTGATGTCATTGGACATAAGCACCCAGCCAATGAGGAGAGTTCTTATTGAAGACGGGAATACCTTCAACTATATTATATGGAGAATTTATGCATTTAGGCCCGGGTATAGAGAAGAATATTAAAGGAAAATATTACAGAGACTTTAAAAGGAGCAGAAAGGTCTAACTACGCAGTAATAAGCATTGTTAAAGTGCGTGCTAAATTTATGGAGGGAGTCAGAAATGGCCGCCAAAATTTCGACTAGGAGAGGGAGACCCAAGCATCGAGGTTCTTTATATGCTTTTAATAACACGGAGTTGAGTATTTACGTGCAATTGACCTTGGGTGGTTGAATGCATTATGACAAAGTGTGTGCCGTATAAGAACATTAGTGAATGTTTAAGAAAGAATAAGTGAAGATCACATTGTATATAGAAGAAAGAAAAGTATAATTGTTGAAAGTGAGTTAAGACTCCAGTATATAACATTAAACATAACGCTCCAATACTTGTAAATATTTTCGCAATTATTTAGTTAGGGAAATAATTTTGTAATAATTATTCGTTTGATGTTTTCTGAATTATAGTGTCTTTCTGAATGGATATTTTTTGAATGAGTGCTTTTCAAGTTGTTAAGAATGATTGAACAACTCCGACAGTCTAGAATGTCGAGAGAGAGAGAGTGCATGAATGCTAGAGTTAAAATCTGAAAGTGTTTGTTTAAAGGTGCTTGAGATATGAAGATAATAATAATAAATAATGTTATTGGTTTTATGTCCCTTTTAACTACACTGGCTTTTAGAGACGCCGGGGTGCCGGAATTTTGCCCCGAAGGGGATCTTTAACATGCCAGTAAATCTACTGACACGGCTCCCTCGCATTTGCACACGAGAGAGATATGAAGAGTTTTATAAAGAGAAAATGAAAATTTAAACACGGCGACTGTTCGCTTGACAGCACGGTCACAGTAGATGTGAAGGGATGTGTATTCCCGTTATATATCTCAAGGCCAGTCTATTATTTAAAGTGGCGAGTTAGCAGTCCACAGCCTTCTGAGCAAGACGAGTATGTCATTCTCTGAATGAGTGCGCATGGCCAGGTGTGATACGAGAAGTGATCCGGCTTTTTAATAACTCTTCAAGAATGTTTGGCACGCAGGTATTTGTACTAAAGTTTTAATTACTTCCAGCAGGCTCAGGCCAGTCAAAATTTGTTTCTATTTAACTGACAGCATAGTAAATTCATTAGTGTATTTGTTGCAGTAGAGTAGTGCATATGAATGTGTGTATTAATTTATTGATTAATTATTGTTATTTATTGTTTAAATATTAGTTTTAGTTTACTATTGTAAAATAAAACTACTTTGCTTCTCTTTGTAGTCTTCGAGTGATTTATTTTAAATATAATAGAAACAGTGGTATCGTGGATCCATTTTTAGGTTGGAGCTAAGTTCCTGCAGAGACCCCGAGAAATAAAGGTAGGTGTGCTTCTGAGCCAGTGTATTTTGTTGTATATTCACTATACCACTGATCAATACTGTGTAGATTCCCGAAGACCTTGTTGGGGCAATTTCTGATGGATTTTTAGCCGGAGCCCATTTAGAAATAAACAATCCAGCTTTCGCTATGGATTTCCAACAGGTATCTTCCCGAATTTACGGGTACAGTACCGTACATGAAACATCGATGATTCATCTATTATCTTGTTTAACTTTCGAGCACTCGAAGAAAAACAAGTCGGTAGTGTCACATTCATTTAAAGAGGAATATAAAATAAAAGAACTACGGCTATTCTAACTAGTATATTGAATTTAATTTTAACACTAGCCCATTGCAACATACCACTCCGTGATCATGATGAACAAATTACTTCTCATAAAAGAGGAAATTTTCTATGTTGTCGAGTTGATTGCTTTATACTTGCAAGATCCGATGCTTAAGGTTCATATTGACAATCAAAAAAGCAGAACTGACATGTTAGTCCTCAAGTGTAAAATTAATTAATATCACTTATCAAAAGGCAGTTTTGAGATTAATTGTTCACAAAATTAAATATTGCTCTATTAATTTCTACGATATTGCAAATGACCTACAATGTGAGTAGGGTTGATCAGTAAAGATTTGATTCGACTAGGCAATGTAGGGAGAGGTTCACCACTACTATAACATCTTTCTTGTACAATACAGTAGATCGCAGTCAAAAACTCACTGCACTGTCTTTGCTACATCTTCAAACTCCTTCACTACACTACCATCGTGATAGAATATACACACAACCCAAGCACTTGAAATAGTCCCCACCTGTTATAATATCTTATGTTACTTTGTTACAGACGTCAACTTGGTTTCTGAAATGCTGATTTTCATACCATATTCCCTTTATTTCTGGTTGGTTGGTTCCTTAGTTTAGGGGCTGCGACAACGCGGTCATGTAGCCCCGTGTACTTTGGGTGTGTGTAGAATCTGTCTGATAACCGGTTTTAATTGTGATAACTGTATTAGTGTGTGTATCTGTTTTTTAATTCAAGTAGGGACTGCAACTTTGAATTTTCAAATAGTTCCTACTTTTGCCGCCAAACGCCACTGTCAACGACTACTAGGCCTAGTTCAGAACTAGCTACTAGACGCCACCGCAGTCGGCTCTTGGCAACGAACGTAGCAACCTAAGAGCGTTGTTTATATTCTTAACCTATCCAATTTAGTTTCACACAGGTGTAATTAGTGGAAAGATCTTTAACATGCCATAAATCTATGACATGGGACCGCCGGCTTTACTTCCCCTCCGAAGGAAGGCATACTGAGGGATTTTTAACGCTCTTAAAAAATCCGACGGCTTCGGCCGGGTTTGAACCCGCTATCTTGGGCATAGAAGCTCAGCATGCTACCAACTACGCCACCGAAGCCGCCCCCTTTATTTCTAATCAAGTTCTAACAATGCCAGCGTGTAAAGTTTCAGCCGAGTCTGTCACAACTAGGTCATCAGCACTAGCCCCACTGTTTACCTGCACACTGAAGTGAATCCCATTCAGCCAGTTTAAGCCCTTTAAATAAACAGTATCACTAAAACAATTTTTTGTGATAACCTGTATCATTGTGATTGCTGTACTAGGTTAGGATTAAGATAATAATACTAATAATAATAATAATAATGTTATTGGTTTTACGTCCCTTTTAACTACACTGGCTTTTAGAGACGCCGGGGTGCCGGAATTTTGCCCCGAAGAGGATCTTTAACGTGCCAGTAAATCTACTGACACGGCTCCCTCGCATTTGCGCACCCTCAAATGCCAGCTGACTGCGCCAGGTATCGAACCTGCAACCTTGGGCGCAGCAAGCGAGAACGTTACCCCTGAGCCACGCAGCCAGACTAGGATTAAGAAGGAGATGGCCGTAGCCATAAGTTAGGAACCACGGGGCATTTGCCTGGAGTAGAAGAGGGGAGCCACGGAAAACCACTTCTAGGGCAGCTGAGGTGGAAAATAATCCCAAGGGACAGATGACCTTGCTGTCCGCCCCTTAAAACCACAACGAACAATAGATCAAACCCATCTCTTCACAGTTTTGCCTTACCAGGCGAAGTGTACCCAATTCCGACCCTCAGACCTGAATTATATTCCTTGGCAGTGCCAGTACCGTTGCATCCAGTCACAGTACAGTACATGTACCAAGGCCACAGAAGGCTCCTAAAACACTAAACTTAAAATTCACGAATTGTTGAAGGTAAAAATGTAGCTTATATCAGACGTTGGGATAAACAAATGACTTTTAATTTGATGATATCCAAAAGCATAATCCCTCACCTTGTATCATATATAAAGGTGAATGATGAATGACTATACACTTACCAGCACGAAAAACGCAAACTTTAATGTCTTACAAAATCTGAAATTTATGACACTTTTATTACACTAATCTACTACAGCTATATGATGATGAAATATTGTAGTACGGTCCAATGTAGGTGTCTAACGATGAAAAAGATGATTATAACCAAATTTAACAAATTAAGTCAGAGATGTACACTTAGAAGAAAGAACCCTATGTAAGAGCAGAAAATGTTGATTAAGCTCATAAAGGTAATACACTTCCGTTTTGATTTTATACATTTCACACTTTACTTCACAGACCTCTGTTCGTATCTTCAAAAGCATGAATTGGCACCGCTTGCACCAATGACAGCAGTCAACCTTTCAGGCAAGCTGATTAATGCTGTAATGTCTTGTTGCGGAATCATCTCGCATTCTTCCAGGAGAGCATTCAGTACGTTCTGTAGGGTGTCTGGATAGCGCTGACAGGCTCTTCTCCCCAGCCGGTCCCAAATGTGCTCAATAGGATTCAAATTAGGGCTTCGAGCAGTCCAAACCATAGCATGAATCCCTGCTTCATCCGAGAACTTTCGCAACATGTGGGCATGTATTGTCTTGCATTAGTGTGAAATCTTCACCAATAAATGGAGCGAAAGGCACAACATGCTCCAGAAGGATTTCCTCCATATACCGATATGCGGTAAGGGTCCCATGCTCCACGACGACCAAATCCGTCCTTGCAGCCATACTGATTCCTGCCCACACCGAAGCACCAATGACAGCAGTCAACCTTTCAGGCAAGCTGATTAATGCTGTAATGTCCTGTTGCGGAATCACCTCCCATTCTTCCAGGAGAGCATTCAGTACGTTCTGTAGGGTGTCTGGATAGCGCTGACAGGCTCTTCTCCCCAGCCGGTCCCAAACGTGCTCAATAGGATTCAAATTAGGGCTTCGAGCAGTCCAAACCATAGCATGAATCCCTGCTTCATCTGAGAACTTTCGCAACATGTGGGCATGTATTGTCTTGCATTAGTGTGAAATCTTCACCAATAAATGGAGCGAAAGGCACAACATGCTCCAGAAGGATTTCCTCCACATACCGATATGCGGAAAGGGTCCCATGCTCCACGACGACCAAATCCGTCCTTCCAGCCATACTGATTCCTGCCCACACCGCCACAGAACCACCCTAAATAGGTTTACTGGATGAGAATGTGGAAGGGGAATAACTTCTGGGCCTATAGCTAGTCTTCCGGATTGAAGATTAGCTATCTTCTTCGGACCATTCTCTCACTAATATCGACCCCTCGAACGTGGTGGAGCCAATTTCGTGCTTCAGAGGCGGTGGTGTGACGGTCGCGGAGAACTTGTAATAAGCTGTCATCTCTCTCCGATGTTGCTCTTCTTGGGCCTGTTCCTGGTCTCCTTGAAAACTGGCTAACAGCTTCACTTTGATAAAATAGATAATTACACATCATTTATTGTGTGTTGCGTTTTTCGTGCCGGTCAGTGTTTGTGTGTGTATGTATAAATGAGGTGTTCCCGACCAGAACGGCGAACTCAACAAATGGACTTTTCGAGAAAAAAATGCCATTACAAATTTCTACCAAGGGCGAACTCTATATATTATTTTGTGATTTCATCCAAATATTAAACTTTTATCATACTAACCATTTATTATAATCGACACATGAAATAATAATAATAATAATACAAACGAATGCGTACCAACGATGTGTCATAGTCAACACAAGTATCGCCTCGACTATATTCGATGCCATTAATGATGGTTTAACAGATTGTTGTTGCTTTTGCTTAATGAAGGGGAATTGTGTGACATTGTGGTCATGTAGTCACGTGTACATGGGTGTGTGTAGAATCTGTATAATAACCTGTGTTATTGTGGTGGGTGTATTTGTAAATGGTGATAGGATTGGGAAGGAGGCGGCCGTAGCCTTTCGTTTGGACACATTCCCAGCATTTGCCTGGCATAGAAGTGGGGAAACCACGGATGGCTGGGAAATGAACCTTCCTCACCTCAGTCATCATCTTGCACAGTTTCCAGCCACTGGGCGGGTCGGTTTGGAACACAAGCCTCTCCAACGTCTTCTGTCTTCCCACCATCTCTCAGCCTTCTCCTCTCTTCTTCACGCTTTCTTCCACCCCCTTCAGCCACCTGTCTCTCGGTCTCTTTCCTTCCCACTTCGTCTCTTGTATCCTCCTGGGTATCCTCTTTTCCTCCATTCGTTTTACATGTCCATACCATCTAAGTCTAGATTTCTCTATGCCATCCAGTAATGGTTCCTCCTTCATTAATTCTCTGGTCCTCTCATTTCTTATTCTGTCCCTCTTTGTAGCTCCAATACTGCTTCTCAAGAACCTCATCTCACTGGCCTGTATTTTGCTCTTCTCCCTTCCTTTCATAACCCAGGTATCCGAGGCATACGTCAGGATAGGGCATACTACGTCCGATATATGATCTTTTTGCTATTCTGAGGGACATTCTTGCTCCATAACACGCTTCTCACACTCCTCCGGAATGCTTCTGCCTGTCTCCCCCGCTCATTTATATCTCTACCGTTTCTTCCATTCTCTTGTATCAGGCTTCCCAGATACTTGAAACTCTCCACTTTCTTCAGCTGTTCCCCACCAATTGTTATTCCCGTTGTGGTTCTTTCCTTCTTCCTGGTTGTGATCACCATCTCACTCTTATTTATGCTAAATTTCATCCCATACCCTTGTATTACGGTATTCCTTCCCACACGTCCAACTGTTCCTGTACCTCCTCCTCCTCCTTTCCCCCAAATCATCAAATCATCTGCAAACACCATTGCTTTCATCTTTCCTTCCCCAATTACTTGTGTCACTCGGGACATTATGTCATCCATCACCACAATGAAAAGTAACGGTGACAGTGCACTTCCTAGTTTCAGGCCGTTTCTCAGTTCCAACCAGTCCGATCTCTCTCCTCCCACTTTCACACAGCTCACACTTCCCTTGTACATCTCCTTTATCCTCCTTATAGTCCATTTTTCTACTCGTCTATCCTCCAGGGACTTCCATACTTTGTTTCTGCATACACTGTCATATGCTATCTCAATGTCCAGGAAGGCCATCAGTAGATCTGTTCCATACTCATAGTGCTGTTCTTGTAACTGCCTTACAGCAAAAATCAATTCCACTGTGGACCTTCCTGCTCTGAAGCCATGTTGTTCTTACCTCATCCCTCCTTCTATCCTTGTCCTAATTCTCTTTTCCAAAACTTTCTCAAAGATCTTTGCACAATGACTCATCAGTGTTATTCCCGGATAGTTTCTGCATTCTGTTCCACTACCTTTCTTGAAGATCGGGACAATTATTCCCTTTTTCCAGTCCTCGGGGGTCTTCCTTTCCTTCCATGCTGTCTTCATCACTCGGTACAACCATTGTATCCCCACCTCTCCTGCTGCTCTCACCATCTCCACACTCAACTCATCCACACCCGGTGCTTTCCCTCCTTTCATCTTCCTCACTGTATCTTCTACTTCTTTCCATGTTAAGTCCTTTTCTGTTTGCAGTCCATCTTCCTCTTCCCCGATTTCTTCCTCCTCACCATCTTTTCCATTTGGGTTCAGTTCTTCAAAATATTCTTTCCACATTTTCTTCAGTTCTTCCCTATTTTCTATCTCTTGTCCCCTTTTGTTCACCATTCTAACATAATCCGTAGGATCCTTCCGCCTCTTATTCTTTACCATCCCATACAGGACCTTTTTTGTACCTTCACTATCCTCCATCATCTTTGTCCACTCTTCCATCTACTTTCTTCTCTCCTCAGCCACTACTCTCTTTGCCTCCTTCCTTCTTTCTTTCTTTCTTTCTTTCTTTCTGGTACTCTTCCTTTGACTCTACCGTCCTATTTTGATACCACCTCCTAAAGGCTCTATTCTTTTCCCTTACTATTTCTTTTGTCTTCTCATTCCACCATGGTGTTTCCTTCCACCTCATCTTACTACTTGTCCTCCCACATACTGCTTCTGCTGCACCTACTAGTGTCTTCTTAAATCTAGCCCATTCCTCTTCCACCCCTCTTTCTTCATCTGTTGGAATTCCTTCCTTCACCATTTTTAGGTACTCGACCCTTCTATCTCCTTCTTTCAGTTTCCATATCCTTATACGTCTTTCCTGGTTCTCAGTCCCTTTCTTCTCCTTAGTCCCTCTCAGGTCCATTACCAGCAATCGATGGTCGCTATCCAGGTTCTCCAATGGTATAATCTTCATGTCCATGATGTTCTTACTTAATTCTTTCTCATACAGTATATAGTCGACCACCGACTTCCTGGTCAAGTCATCACTGTACCATGTGATTGTGTGGCTCTCTCTTTTCATGAAACAGGACTTCCCAACTAGCAGGCTGTTCCTTTGGCAGAAGTCCAATAGTCTCTTTCCTTCCTCATTTCTTCCGCCCCAACCCTCTGGTCCAAGGACACTCTCATACCCTTGTCTTTCTTTTCCTACATGGGCATTCAGATCCCCCATAACAATCATATTTCTTCCTACAGGCCGGACGTTTGTTTTAGACGATTGTCCTTGATCTTGAGGTCTCTCGGTGAGCCTGCACACGGTCACTCGCTCACCCTATCGCTTCTCACTTGTCACCACCGATCTGATGTAATGGAATTCCTGACTTGAGCACGTGGCGACGCTGCCTTGGAGTCAGTACAGTCCACGTCGAAGTATTGTGTGAAGCGGAAGTACACTTTAAGAAATTACGAATAAAACGTCATTATATTTGCCAATGACTGTACTTCAGCAGTAGTGTCAGATAACTTTGCCAATCATCGGACCGCTTGGGGCGGCTGATAACATCACAGGTACTGTAGTAACTAGCCTCCAGGCTTCCATTAAGATTTTTCACTCGTCTTAAACTAACGTCCGGCCTGTACCAGCTGCTTCTGCAATCTCTTCAAACTCCTCCTCCTCTTCAGAGGCGCAGCCTACTTGTGGAGCATACACTTGCACTATTTCTACGGTCTCTCGCCTCAGATCTACTTTCACTTTCATCATCCTATCACTTTTCTCTGCACTTCTTCTTTTAAACCATCTCGTACTGCTACTCCCACTCCATTCCTCTTTCCCTCTTCATTCCCACTCCAGTACAGTCTATAGCCTTTTCTCAGTTCTCTCCTTCCTTCCCCTTTCCACTTTGTTTCTGCCAATCCCAGTAAATCCAACTTCCTTCTTTCCATCATATCCACTATCTCATCCACCTTCCCCGTCAGCGTTCTTATGTTTAAAGTTCCAAATCTTAGTCCGTGTTTACAGCCGTGTCGTCTATTATATCCATCATGTCCGAGGCTCGTTCCATTCTTGAAAGCATTTGGTTTCATCCACTACTTGTAACATGTTTTTCTAGGGGGTTTTATGCCACTAACACAAGTTAGTTGGACTATATCATATTTGTTAAACACTGCAATAATCCGGCCAAGTTAAATTATTTCAGTTTATTCAATTTCATATTATTATTAATATTTATTACGTCATTTTTTGGAGCTTTTAAATTTGGAAGATTACAAATAGGATTTCTACTAGTAGAAATCCGTATCCATATTGGATGATTCCAATATATAATATTGCACGGCAAATCATTTCATACGTAAAGTCGGGATTTTATTCATTAGGGCTAAGGGAGAGTGGTGTGTGACTCACTGGGTATTTCAATACAAGAATAGATTGGAGTACAATAGAATTACGAAATCCGAGGGAACACTTCAAAGCAAGAAAACGTGTATGATTTACGTCTTGCCCGGAAACGGAAAATATAAAAACGGGGAAAGAGTCTCATGGCGGGAAGAGCCACGTAAGGTGACCAGCCAATCAAGGGAGAAGAAGCAACGTAGCAGGGGCATGGCGAGATACGTGACGCACGCGGATTGGTCGAAGCAGCGAGGCCGGGGTGTTAAGCTAGACCCTGGTGGGAGAAGATTGAAGCATATAGTGGACGCTGGGTGAGAGAAGACATTGAGTAAGACATTACGCTTGGTACAGTAAGGGGTACTTTGTTCGTTAGTCCCAAGTGGGACAATTTATTCACGCTAACTCCGCTGATCACATCAGATCATGGGTTCCACGCATCTTGCAGTGATAAGGCTAGCGATGTGTTGGTGCTCATGGAATAGACTCCACCACAAGCTGTAACGATTACTTTTGATCAACGAGGAAGGGCCTGACGCCGTCAACACCAATGCAGAACATCCAACGCTAAGAGACTTCAAGAACGTGGAGACAATGTTTCCGTGGGTAAGCACAAGTAATCTACGACACACACTCTCTGATTTTCGATAGGGCCAGTATAAATTCTTTAAGCATTAATTTGGAAATAAGTTAAATTCACGTTATTCTCCCGACCGGCGTATTAAGTAATTTTGTTCGTGGCAATGGTTAAAGTTGTATGCTCCGTTAACAGTGTAAATTTTATTCAAGATCCTGACATATTTTCTAAGTGTATTAAATTCAATTATTACCAAGTAGATTCTTTAATTCCAGTAGGTAGCAATAGTTATAATACCACATCCTTCTCCACAATCAAATGTTGTCTGGGTTGATGATTCAGTCATTAAGAGTTTCTCATATGTTCTACTCACGCTAGGGGTCGATATTAAATATATAAATTTAGCTTGGAACACAGTGTATCCAGCTTGGCGCCCAACATAGATCTAGCTTAGCAGTAGTATTTTCTGGCGAATAGTCCGCCCAGGTAGAAAACATTACATTTGTACGCTCAATGCAAGGAGCAGTAAAACCATTACAATTGACGCTACCAACGTGGAGTGCAAGCACATTACTTTTCGCTACCAACGAGGAGCGATAATAACCATTACATTTGTCGCTACCAACTTGGGGCAAAGACTCATTACAATTCGCTACCAACGTGGAGCGGTAAAATCCATTACCATTGCCGCTCAACGTGAGGGCTAAGCAAACCCATCACATACTGGCTTGCTGGGCCTATCGTAACTTCACCAGAGCCCCGTTAGCCGTCACTTTTCAGGGTTCCTGTAGGACAACTACCGTAACGGTCCCGGGGCACACGAAGTCCCCACTGTACTTCGCTTCTACAGGCAATCCCCTACTTTGTGCCGTTGCCCGTCTCCCACGACGTGGACGAGAGGTTGGACTTATGGGAGACCTTCCTCACCTCAGTAAATAAATTAATAAACTAACAACCTCACACGTATAGTTCGCCCTTCTGGTCGGAAACGCCACAATTTTTATTATTATTATGTGCGTATGGACCCTATTGGATCACGCATTACATTTATGATTCGCCTTTCTAACAGACCATATTGCTTTCATTCTTTCACTGTGCGCTTGTTTCCTTTCTTCTGACCACTTAGTCCCCGATCTTCTGGGGACCTCATTCTCTGGCTGTACGGTAGACATTTCTGTCTAGTATTTCTGACGTTTCTATCCGGGCCTTTTCCAGGTCATTTTTAACATCTTGTATCCAAGATACGTTCTTCAGTTTTCCAGAGTATGTCAAAATCTTGTGAGTTAACCTTGAAGAAGTGAGTCTGTGAACGTGTCCATAGAATTTTAGTCTTAGTTTCCTGATGTCTGCGGCGAGGTTGGATAGTTTTTCCGTGGCTTTGCGTGATTTGAGTCTATACCCTTCTTCACTTTTCTCTGGGCCCAGAATTTTCCTCAAGATCTTTCTTTCCTCCTTCAAGATATTTTCCAGATCACCTTTCTTATTAAGTACCAAGGTTTCACTTGCATACAGCACTTCAGGTTTAATCACCGTATTATAGTGTTTGATTTTTGTATGTATGGACATGCATTTCTTGTTACAGATGTCACGGGTTCTCCAATACACTCTTTTGAGTTTTTGTAATCGAACTTTCTGAGCTTCCTTTTCCAATCCTGTTGGTTCTAGGATCTCACCGAGATATTTAAAGTGTGGAACCCGTTTGATGTGCCCGTATTTTGTTTGTAGTTCCTGGATGTTGAACCTAATGCAAATAAACTTGGTCTTCTCGAATGAGATTTGCAACCCAGTTTTCTCAGAGCATTCCTTGAGGACTTCAATCTGTTTGAATGCTAAAATATCGCTGTCTGCTAGTATCGCTAGGTCGTCTGCGAAAGCTAAACAACTGACCTTGATATCATTCTTTCGTCCAAGTTGAATGGGTTTCCAGAGCTTCTGGGCATTCAAGTCCTTCTCCCATTCTCGAATGACTTTATCTAGAACAAGGTTGAAGAGCAGTGGTGACAATCCGTCACCCTGTCGCACACCGGTCTTAATCGCAAAGGGCTCTGATAATTCACCCAGAAATTTTACTTTTGACTTTGTGTCCGTGAGTGTTTCCTTGATGAGTCTTAATGTCTTTGGATCAAGTCCTAGTTCTTTTAAGATGTTAAAGAGAGACTGTCGATTGACCGAATCGTACGCCTTCTTAAAGTCGACGAAACTACAAATGATCGGAGAGCTTCGGGTCGCTCTATATTTCAATATCGTCTTCAAGCTAAAATTTTTTCAACACAAGAAGCTCAGGTCAGAAACCAGCTTGATATTCACCAATTTTGTGTTCAAGCTGTTCTTGTACTCTTTGAAGAAGACACACGGAGAGAATCTTGTAGGTGACTTGAAGGAGAGAAATCCCTCTGTAGTTATTCACATCCGTTCTGTCACCTTTCTTGTATAACGGATGGATGAGTGCACATTTCCATTCTTCAGGTAGCTTTTCGGTTTTCCAGATATCCATGATGATTAGTGTGAGCTCCTCAAGTGTATTTGGGCCTATGTTCTTTAATAGTTCTACAACTATGCCATCTTCTCCAGACGCCCTGTTACTTTTGAGTCTGAAAATGTGTCTCTCGATTTCTTCTTTAGTAGGTGGTGGAGATTCAGGGTTTACATGTACGGGAGTCTCTTTCGGCCATCGTGATGTTGGCTCCTCGCAATTGAGTAACTCAGAGAAATACCGAGCCAGTTCACTACAATAATCCCGGTTGGACAACGCGAGGTTTCCGTCTTGTTTTCGGAAACACAAGTTCTGTGGGGTGTATCCTCGGATTCTTCCTGCGAACGTCCTGTAGAAATCTCGCGTTTTGTGATCTCGGAAGTCTTGATCTATAGATTCCAATTGGTCCTTCATGTGTTTCCTCTTAGTTTGTCTGATTACTTTTGACACTTCCTTCCTGGTCTGAAAATAGTGTTGTTGAGTCTCGAGTGACTTCTTACTGTTGTATTTCTGAAAAGCTTTCTTTCTCATTTCCAGTGCTTCTTCACATGCAGAATCTCACCATGGATGTTTCGTATTCTTCTTCAATGGAATAATCTCTTTAGCTCTCGTAATGATCTTGTCATGGAACTGCTTCCAGGTGCTTGCCGTTTCCTTTTCCCATTCCTCTGTTATGTTACTTTCCTTTATCTTTTTCGTGTCAAATTTCTGAAGATGAGATTTCTTGGGGTGGATTCTTTTCGGGGTAAATTTCACTTTGATTCGCACTAGATAATGGTCGGAGTCAATATTGGCTCCTCTTCGAACTTGCACATC
This sequence comes from Meconema thalassinum, assembly GCA_946902985.2. Lineage (NCBI taxonomy): Eukaryota > Metazoa > Arthropoda > Insecta > Orthoptera > Tettigoniidae > Meconema > Meconema thalassinum. The sequence continues at coordinate 1,755,923,208 of OX336388.2, read as the reverse complement.
ATGAATTTCTTTCTGTAAAGGATGTGTGATGGCCACATGGTCGATCTGATATTCTCCAAGAGATTGCACAGGTGATCGCCAAGTCTTCTGTTTTCGAGGGTGCTTCCTCAGAGAGGTGGACATTATCTTCAAGTTGTTCTGTTGGCACAGTTCAATGAGTCTCATGCCATTCTTGTTGGTGAATTTATGAGCTGGGTATTTGCCTACAGTCTTTTGGTATTCTTTTTATTTGCCAATCTGTGCATTGAAATCACCTAGTAATATCCTTGTGTCTTCTCTAGGAACCGTTGCCACGATCTTTTCGAGTTTAGACCAGAACTGTTCTACCTTCTGCAAGTCCCTTTTATTTTCAATGTTCGTGGGGGCATGTGCGTTAATTAATGTGTATTTTTTGTTCGCACATTGTATGCGCATAGTCATTACTCTATTACTTATGGGAGTGACTTCTTTTATCGAATCAACTATGCTCTTGTGAACTACAAATGCCATACCCAAGAGGGGGGTGCCACCTCTTCCTATTCGTTTGTCCGTTTTACTTTTGAAAATACGGTAGTTACCATAGTCTAGTGTGCTCTCATCTGTAAAGCGTGTTTCCTGAAGAGCTAGTATCTGTATCCTTTGTCGATCTAGTTCTGATGTTAAGGTGTGTAGTTTGCCTGGTTTTAGTAATATGTTGATGTTGAAGGTCCCGATGTATGTGGGTGTCTGATGGTAGTTTGCCAGAGAACTCCGACTTTTTCTGTGATCGTGGTTGCCCAGGCCCCCCAGAGTCCGAAAACCTGGTTGCCGTCCATGGACGGGTGGATTGGTTACCACCTGGGGTAATTCTGTAGTTACTCGCACAAATCATAACTGCTTGTAATCAAGGATTAATCCAGTGTTTCCACTGGGAGTTTAGGACCAGGGATTGCTAGTTCCTGGAACATAAGCTATGCAGCCGTACCTACTAGGTAAACAGACGCTGACCACTTTGCCGCTCGATCCAAGTCAGACGCGAAGTGGATTTCAATTTTGGTTCTTCCGCCCTCGCTGCCAATGAGACATAGGTCCTCCTCTGTCATCGAAGCCGTTGGCCATTGGCCACAATTTTTATCTATTCAATTCTATAATTATTTCGCCGATCTCAAGCAAATTATGCCTAATTCTTTTAGGACCCAGAAGAAATGACTGGCTACATACATTTTGAATAGCCTATTACATTTTTCTGATTTTGGGCCTTTGGTACTGGAGCATAGGCTATTTTACGTAAAATATCTAAGGTGTCCCCACAAGCAAGGTCCAACGTGCATTTTACACCACTCGATGCACTTAACAATACTCAGCAGGTCTCAGAGACCCCAAAAAACACATTTTAAGGCCCTACAACTGAAACTTCCAACATTCTCTGTAAGAGGCAGTACTTCTCCATCCATTACCTAAAATGTGGTATACACCTCTTTATTTGATATATACACGTCGACCCCTGAACGATATTCATAAAACAGTGAGCCAAATCCGTACAATATAGCGGCTTCGATGGCGTAGTTGGTAGCATGCCGAGTTTGTATGCCCAACATCGCGGGGTCAAACCCGGCCAAAGTCGTCTGATTTTTTAAGAGCTTTAAAAATCCCTCAGTATGGCTTACTTCGGAGGGGAAGTAAAGCCAGCAGGCCCAGTCATAGATTTATGGAATGTAAAAGAACCTTCCACTAACTAGACTTGCATGAATCTAAAATTTGAAGGTTAGATTTGATTAAACGCTATATTAGTTCCAAAGTTATTAGTTGCCATACACTAAATAAATCCAACGTTCGCCGCCAGGTGCTGGTTGCGATGCCATCTAGTAGCCGAGTTCGCAGCTAGAGGTCGTCGACGGTAGCATTTGGAAGGAAAAGAAGGAACTACTAAATAAAATTGATCGTCAGCACTCCGTACTTGAATCACAGATAACCCACACTAATGCAGCTATCACAATTGACACCGGTTATCAGACAAACTGACTCTGCTCCGTTTGCTCGTGGCTTTCTTTCCTCCACTTTCGATATTACTTAACTGTGCGAAAATACATTCTCCAAAATGAAATATACAAACAGATCCGAGTGAACTGATGAGCATTTGAAGTTGCTACTGATTATTTCGACTAGTATACTTGGGAAGACTAGTTGCCATTTTTTGGTCCGTATTGACAAAAATTAATCTGTTTTGCAGCTTCCGCCAAATCAATACAAATTGTGTTTGCGTTGTTAAAACCCTAAGTACGGTACATGTTCCGAACCTTACAAAAATCGGTCCTTCATCAGCCACGACATATCACATGCAACGCAAACACAATTTGTATTGATTTGGCGGAAGCTGCAAAACAGATTAAATAATTAGTATACTTGATCGACAACTGCAAACAATAATTGTCAATGTAAAGTTACAGCTACATAAGTCTCAATCAAAATTTAGAATGTTTAATTTCATTAAGTTAATTACATATGTATGTCACTTGCTGGATAAATCTGATATAATAAATTACATTTAAAATAAAAGCATGAGATCATTAATTTATTTATATTTACGTACATTACAGTATAAATTTTACAATGTAATCAAAATAAACTCTAGGGCCGGATACCAGGCATGTAGCGGTAGCGGGCCGGAATGGTGGTGCCATTGTAGATTGGAGACACCTGCTCTAGGTGAAGACTTGTTTACAGTCTTAGCGTGCATTATTAATTCATAACGTACACGACTGAATTATCTGTCTGATGTAGTGCATGCTAAGAAAATTTGGTTAGTTCAAAGAAAGTTAGCAATAATTTTTAGAATTGTCTTTAGTTTCAAATACTATCAATATAATAAGCAACAATTCGTCCGGCCGGTATTACACTATGAAGGACATTTGTCAAAGATCTTTGATAAAAGATATAACAGTGTAATGGGCATATCTTTTATGAAAGGTGGTTTAATAAAATTTCTTTTATAAAATGTATGAGCACAATGCTATCTTTGATAAAAGATTCAGATCAAAATGGCAGACCGTAACAGCTGGAATATTACTACAACAAAGATGCTCATATCAGAGTGTGAAATGCATGAAGTGTTACATAATAGGTTACATAATGAATGGTATACAATGTAAAACATAAAAATCAGATAGAAAGCGTAGGTAAAAGTAGCCGAGGCTATAAGCGCTGCACACACATTTCCAGATATAAAAAAGAATTAAATATTTAAAGGTTGAAATAAGCCATGAATAGTCGTGTATTTTATATTCTAATATTTGTATTATAAGTAATTCGTCAACTTCACTTATGGTATTACAAGAGAGTGTAAATAAGCATTTTATCCTTACCGGCACATAATACAATATGTAACCAACCTTAAAAGCAAGTGTCTAGTTGGTGGAATGGCTAGAGCGCTCGACTCCCGTGCGAGATGATGAAGATTCGAATGCCACTTATTGCCTACTTTTATACTTCGTATGTTTCAATTTTCTTTGCTCCGGCAGTGGTTGTTTGTAACGTCGTCATCATTCATTTCTTCATAATTATTACTAATTAAATATTAATGTGATTTTTCTAGTCCTATACTGCAGCTCGTTCACTAAGATTTTACTTGTTCGACCCATAGTTTAACCTATTGACATTCACTTTATCTTTCAATTTCTTTTGCATACCGGTATTGCCACTACCAAGGCTCCCAGTGATCAGCACTGACAAAAATATGTGAATTATGGACCTGGGACTTAAAAAATATGGACCTTTTATGGACTACTAAGGGCATTTTTTTTATTATTATTATTAATGCAGCCAATGGCCATGTACTTTTCTTTTCAAGACGGGTCAGGGAAGGATACTGGAAGGAATTTGGCCATGGACCTATTGAAAGGAACCGTCCCGGCATTCGCCTGGTGGTGAAAATGGGAAACCACGAAAACCATTCTCAGGACGGCTGAAGTGGGATTCGAACCCACGCTCTCCCGATGCCAGCGAGGCACGAGGTAGCGCGTTAGGGCTCTCGGCCACCACGGCCGGTATAGGGAATGAATTATGAGACAGATAGTTCTATTAAGGGTTAGGCAAGTATTTACGGGTTCTTTGGTATGGAAATTTAATTTTAGCTCCAGAAGAACTGATTTTAGAATCCAGCAATTTACTTTTAGCTTTAGACTAATAGGATGTAGGATCAAGTAACTCTACTTTCATATTCAGGAAAAAAAAAAAAAAAAAAGTGAGATTTATGATACAAAATTTTCATGTAAATTAATTTTTAAGCTAAAAATTAAATACTGGAGAAAAGGCAGAAGAAAATTTTAACAAACGCATGTCAGAGAAAAATGAACAATTTAGGCAATTTATAAAATATGAAACACTCTTGAATAAATATTTGAACATTTCAGATAGTTTAGAGTAAAGTTACTCCGTGATATCTTAGTAACACCGTGATATAGCATATTTCCTCTATCACGATGAAGGTTGAATTCCACAAGTTCTAATTTTTTACCAACAGATGGCAGTAGAAACTAGGAATCCGGGAAGATGTTGTGCTCTATCTTAGGCCCACTCAAAGAAATTTTAAAAAAGTATTAACAGACAGTTGAAATTTGAACAAGTGATGCACATCTAGTAAAATCTGTGGTGAGGATTTTAATTTCTTATTAATTGCTGTTTCATTGTAAAAGTTTCATTTTAACACCAGTCAGAGGTAAGATACAGACCATTCACATAAGAAACTTACATGCATGTAGTGTTACGCATGCAAGGTGTGTGATCTTAGCAATGGGTTCGTTTTTCTTAGGTTGGACCCTGAAATGGCGCCAAAAACAAAATAAAGATACTCGCTCCTACACAGCTGAAACACTTAAAGAAGCATTGCGGTTGGTGAAGGAAGAAGGATGGACTTTATACAAGGCCAGTAGACATTTTAGTAACCCGTGGAGTACACTGAAGGATTATTGCACAACATATTTAGACAATCCAAGAAGTGCAACCCTCGCAAAAATTGGAAAGCCATTCGTTATGCCACCTGAATTTGAAGTGAAGATAGTGTGTCAAGACAGACACAATAGATCGATCTAGGCCTAATTCCAGACCCCAGGACAATGACGATGATGGTTGTGGTAAGTGCGGTGGCTCCCCTTGCAGATGGTGCCATGTGGAAGAATTGAGCCGAATGCATTGAGTGCCAGTTTTGTAATGTGTGGAACCTAGAATGTCTACCTTATGTGTGATAGGTGCGAAGGATCAGATAGCGACTAAGAAGAAGCCTGTAGACTTAAAATATTTTTAATGAAATATTATTATTATTATTATTTTTTTTTTTTAATATTTTGTGTAGTGAAATGTATCAATATGGGAAATTTGGGACAACAGAAACGTATACATATGATCTGAATACTTTCATTACATTAAACATTAGTTTACATGCATAAAATGTACACTGAATGGTGAACACATTGCTATCACGGAGTAACTTGAATATCACGGCGTTACCAACTTCTACTACTGAAATTTGTTAGTTAATAACTTGAAATAATTTATGGATATTTGCAAGATACTGTATATGCTAGAAATGATCCGTAGGGTGTCCCTCTTAAACATGAAACCAATCGAAATGACTGAAATCTAAAATTTCTGAAATAGTAACAGGAAAAGCTTAGTATCACGGAGTTACTTAATTTTACCCTATATAAATCTTGGTTACAAGTTTTGACTGGCTTGTAAGTCTTGTTACTTAATTTTAAGATTTTACTTAATTTACATTCAATAACATTATTCCAAGTAGAAAATTCACTTTTGTTAACATGACTTTAAAACAAAGTTATTTGTCTTGGTTGGGTTTCAATTCCGCGCTCATATTATCGATCAATTTGGATTTTCTGATATCGATAGATTTCTGCATTTTGTCGCACTCAACTCTTTACCGATCCGCTTCTTAACGGAACGTATCAGAGCCCATCGGCATCCCATGGGCCAACTGTATTTTGTCCATGTCCTTCGCGTCTGTAGCTTTTCTCAGCCTTTCTTGAGCTTCTAAAACCATTTTTCTACGATCTTCCTCTTGCTCCATTCTTCTGTCTTCAGTTTTGTAAGCAAATCTTCCTCCTCATCAAGTTTTCTCTTTTCTGGCGTTCTTTCTTCGCATTTCCGCTCTCTTTCTTTCCTCTCAAGCTCTTCTTCTGCCTTCTTCTTTGCAGCAGCTTTTATGGCCATTCTTTCTTCCTCTAAATGATTCCCCTAACATCTATACGCAACATGCGCCCTCGAAATAAGCGATCGGGTGATTGGGAATTTCGAGACGTCTGATTGGTACAGTTTCAACCCCGCTGAGACAGTCATGAGAACGTTGAGTATCCGCTCCTTCATCGACGCTCGATTTTCTGTCAAGACATTGGCGGACTCAGACGGTGTCTAGTGGCTGGGCAAAAAAATCCCGTACATTTCCCACCCAAATTTTCAAATTTCCCGTACAAAAAACATATAGGCTATTAAACGTTACTTTCTGACCAGTATCTTCGAAGCGACGACAAATACATACATATGGACCCGCACGAAATTATAAAGCCCTTCGCTGAAAGACGGCAGGCTTAAAAACCAAATTTTTGGTATGTACATCTAGATCATAAAAAAGCAGTGTTTCTATAACTAGATAAAAACTATGTGTATCTGTATCTATTTTTAATTTTGAAAGCTACATTTGTTTCGGATAGCAAAATGTAAAAGTCGGCACAGCGCGAACCGACCGACAGATACGCGAACCGAAAGACGGATTGTCGGTGATCTGCCCTGATACTTCTTATATAATTTTCAAAAGAAAAATATGTATTGTCCGTTGAGCCATTAATATATTTAAACACAATACATATTTTTCTTTTGAAAATTATATAATCAATGCCAAGGTAAGGTTATAATTGCTTTGGAATGGAGTTTTCGACTCCCATAGTGCACTGGCTTTGCTCACGACGTGGATGCACATGTATCAAATACGTCTTGCAATGGCCTTCCCAGTGTGTACTAGACAGTGTCTTGGTGAAGTGTGCATTAACCAACTGAAGAGCCCAATTGCACACCGGGGCGAAACACTGTCATTTTGTTGAGTTATGCCGGAACATTTAGCACAATTTGTGTTTAAATATACTGATACTGCTTGCCGGCACAAAGCGGACCGAGCTATAGTGCGTCTCTACCTTAAAAGACAGTATGGAATTAAATGTAGTATTTGCCTCGCTTCGTCCTCTTCTACGCCGGCGATGTTGCCATTTCCCAACAATTGAAAGTGACAAATCTTAGAATATGTTTGCGTGATCTTATAGAGAATTTTCCGCTCTTTATGATGATTCGTCATTTCGCTCATATTGGCCCGTATTGACGCAAATTGAATTCAGGGCGGAATATAATAAACTTCACTGAATTCTTTATGATGATGTAAAAATAAAAGCCATAAATAATTAACAGAAGGCCCAATTTTCGCAATTACGATATTTTAGCGCGAATCTATATTTTTGCAGATATAAAACTTATCACGCCATAGATAATGATCTAATGATCGCAACAGATCAAGAATTTATTTTTAGCTTGCCTGATGTTGATAGAAGATACCCTATTTCTCAGGGTAGTCATTATTTTCATAATAAGAAAGTTGTGATTTTTTTTTCTTAAATGTTACTTGAAAAATCTGGGATGGTGTCACAGAAAAGTAACGTAGCGAGAAAGTTTTTTTTTGCTGTTGACTTTACGTTGGTGACTAAGCGAGAAGAAATGTTCATTAATGTCTGAAATAATTTTTAAAACAAACCAGAGCACGATATCAGATAGCATTCATAAGTTATTGCCCTTCGCGAAGTCCTCCCGCCCAGCGCAGCTTTGATGCAGTGAACGTTTGTTTTTTCAGGTGACGCGTATATCCCCGACTGCGTTTTATGGAGGGTAGGTTAAGTTAAACTGTGAAATGAATTGGAGCTTGTGTTCTTTATACATTGTCCGCCTTGTTGTGTAGTGTCTAGCATTCTTGGCTGTCACTGTGCTGTCACCGTGGAGGCCCGGTTTTGAATCCCGGCTCAGCCAAGAAATTTAATTCTGGTCTGAGGGCTGGAACGGGGTGTACTCAACTTCATGACACAAAACTGAGAAGCGGCGGGTTCCATTCCTACCTCAGCCATCCTCGAAGTGGTTTCCGTAGTTTGCCTTTGCTTGTCCCGGGAATAAACAAGGGATCAAAATGGTTCAGAGTTAACGTTTCTCTGCCAAAAGAACACGACAGCCACCCACGACGAAATGACAGGTGAAGTGTATGAAAAGTGGTTCGCCGAGCAATTGTTGCGCAAAGATCCCGAAGGATCAATCCTAGTAATAGACAATGTAGGCTATCACAGCAGAGAAATGTGTTCCTTGCTTGCCATCATACCAGGGTCAACTTAACCCCATCGAAATGGTATGGGCGCAAGTGAAGAACTATATAAAATTGAACAACGTCTTATTCAAGAAACAAGAAATGAATCATTTAATTTTAACTGCATACCACCACTTGACCACACAAAATTGGGTAAATGACGTGGACCACAATATATATATATATATTATTATTATTATTTTATTATTATTTATTATTATATGTCATATTGAAATTTATTATAACCTATGATATTTGAGAAAATATAATATTATAACTTCATGAATAATTATAAATTAATATGTGTGCATTAAAATCGCGCTCTGAGCTTCGGTGTATCATATCTAAATATTGTACTGTCGTTCCCTTCAAGGCATGAGGTACAGTTATATACAACAAACAAATATTTTCGATATTTCCCGAGTTTTGCGTAAAAGCACGCCTGTATACGAGTTATGTTACATCATGTGCCTGGCCTTGCAGAACTTCGTATATGCAGCAGATCTGGCATCAGCGTGCTCCATTTAATGCGTATTGTCTTTTAAGGTAGAGACGCTCTATAGTCGGAAGCATACTAGCCGAAAGCATTCGGGTTGGCCGAGCTAAACCGGCTAACTTCACAGCGTCTGAACACCGCCACGGGGCGCCGATGGCAGTTTGCTTCGAGACCAAATCTGAATATTCACTCATGAGACCTGGAATTCCCCGGCGTTTCGCGTTACCGAACATCACAGCCGTGTGTCAACACAGGCAACCATGAGTCTCCTCTGACTGAATCGGCATCAGCGGTAGTGAAATAAAAATTCGACTAACAAGCAGAGTCCTCCAGCCGCACGACAACCACGAACGAGTAGTATTCTCCGATTGCATTAAGTTGACACTACCAAACCACTGTTAGTCTAAAGGCGGCCGCATGAGCCGCTCGAGGAAAAAGTAAATGCCCTAGCCTTCTATGAGCATTATTTGAGCCATAATGATTGCGAGCAGAATCAGTCATTGTGTGTTGTTTCTACGTGCAAAATGGATGTTTTCCGAACAAGGAACTCTGCTTGCTGTGATGGTTGCGAGTGACGCAGCTATGATGGCCAATTTAAATGAAAATGAAAAGAAACCCCGTCGGTGTTGGCGCAATGAACTGTACAAAAGACGAAGTGGGTCAGAATTATTGTTGGACATGAAGTTCCAGAGCGTTAGTGGTCAGTATAAAAGTTTCACAAGGATGTCGCCTACTGACTTTGAGACTTGACTAAGAAGAATAGGCCACAAAATCTCGAAACTGGAAACATATCTCCGCTCTCAGATTGCGGCTCAAGACAGGTTCGTGTTTTTTATTTTCCTCTTTACATAGATAATGCAATATAGTTTATAGTTTGCAATCATCCACGGGTTGTCCCATTGATGCACCGATGTCGCGCCAGCTATCCTCCTTTACATTTTTTTTTTTTTTTTTGTGGTGATTGTCATGTTTCGGGTCCCATAACACACAATGTGACCGATACGTATCAATTAGCGTATGCACATCATCTTCGGACCAGGCCGCCATGCTGTGGCTCACATAAGCAAGTACAGACTTGCGAGCACGTATCTGTGCCATCCATACTTACACTGAGCGTTCCTTTGTGCTCGCTGTAAAAACCGACTTCACCGGCTCAGGTTGAGCGACTCAAGGTCGGCTCGAACTAGGCTCAGAAGCCTGTACACACTGACGAGGTTGGTAGTGTGAGCGGCTCGTGAACCGCTCAGCTCACAAGTGTGTACCCGCCTTAACGCGTACAGAAACACGGCCTACCTGCTGGGCCGCCGGCTTGAAGACAGCGCATGCGCGTTGCGCTCACGGACACTTGGAGACACTAGGCTCACCGCCCGGCCGACATCTGTCTTGCTTCGGCGCGGGAGAATTTAAAAGAGTAGAAACCATATCTGACGGTGTCAACGCATATTTGACGGACTCGGTCGATTTTTCTACTTCCACCAAACCGGTAATTCTGCAGTACTAACAAATATAACGACTCGTATTTTTAAATCCTTAATATATGACAAAAATAAAAAAATTCCCGCCGCTCGCAGCAATTTCCCGCACAGTAAATTTCACGTATTTCCCGCTCGCTAGACACCCTGTCAGAAAAGCCACTTTCGACGCGAGCGTTCCCATGTGGGAGAGAATGTGGCTTTGACGACCTCCCTCAACGGAAAAAATAAAATCACAATTAATGAAAACAAACGTGCACATTCGATGACAATAAAATAATTAACTAACCTGCTGATGATGACAAACTTGTTAACCTTCCAGCCACCTCGCGACCAAACCACCACTCCACACCCTGCTTTGTCGACCTGCCGATCACTCTTCTTCTATATTCTGTGAGCTGCCTGAATAGGATTGACATCTGGCCGGAAGTTCCACGTCAGTCATCACCCCTCTGCCTCTTGACCAATCCATGTTCGCATAGTTGATGTCAGAATACTCAGCGTTGCAATATTACAGCCCACGTGCGTCAGTGCTTGGTCAGCTGTATCTCGAGCTTGTACAGTGTGATCGCTTGCTATTCTAACTGTTTGGCAACCTTGTTTCCTGACCAAATGGCGAGGCGAGAACTGTCAATCCTATTCTGGCAGCTCACAGAGTATAGTGGCCGTGTCAGAACTTGTCGCTGCACGCAACCTCCTACCTCCCCCTCCCCAGCACGCCGCCCCAGCTCGCTCTGCGCGGAAATGAACGAACGTATCCGGACTTTACCGAAAGATGCGCTAAGTGAATCTCTCCGAACAGATCACAGACTTAACCGAAGACCTCCCACGCGTCCCAACCGCCCCTATCTACACTTGTTCTTTTTCTCCTTGTGCATCTCTCTCGCTCTCGTTCACTCGCTCTTCTAATCCCTTCTTGATATAAAGCAAAAACCGAGCGGAATCACACACACACACAAAAAATGAATATGGTATTGGCAAATAGAGAGCCATTTCAACAAAAAATATGGACTTATAGACCAAATGGAGAAAAGTATGGACTTTTTATGGACTTAGCTGAAAATATGGACCAAATACATAATTATGGACCTGCTGGGAGTCCTGCACTACAGACATTCAACTTCCGTAATACAGTGAACAAGGAACTGTCCTTCATCCATTTTGCTGAACTATGATAAAATATTTTATATTGTGTAATGGTGTGATTATTGCTTTGTATAACTTATATAAAACTTCAGTTTTATAAAATATTTTATAAAATTTCTTTGATAGTGTAATACCGGCCTAAGAAAAATTAGACCAATTACTGTGCACAATGACAGTATTTGGCCAACATTTATGCTATAAAGGTATACTACCTGTTCAAATTTGATCCCCTGTAGATGTATAGAGTAATACTTAGAAACACTGACGAAAAAAAAAAAGGTGCAATTACACTATGCTAGAAATATGCCAAGTAGTTACTTCTATCTCTTCTTCAATTTAGGGGAATGGCGATGTTTTGATGGTTGATGTTAAAAAATTTAAGAACATTGATATCTTGGTCACCAGCCCCTTGAACTTTGTGTATTACATTTGTCAAATAAATGTGTGTTTCTGAACATTATCGTGTTGGAAGCCATTTTCTGTGTTGCCTTAGTAATAAAAATTTAATGTTTTTCAGTTGGTCAACACGATTGTACCCAATTGTACTGGGTAGTCCCCTAATCCTGGGGGGGGAAACATTAGATTAATTATTTATTATACGCATATTATTAATCTCATATGAACTTTTTTTTTTCAGGATTAGGGAACCATCCAGTACAATTAAGTACAATCGTGTTGACCGACTGAAGAACATTAAATTTGGTTTCTGAACTGTAATTACTATGGCCTAGGATTGTGGTAGGTATTTCTGGACTTACAATTAGGTAGCAATTGCCTGGAAGGAATATGAAAAAAAAAAAAAAAAAAAAAAAAAAACTCCCAAAATTTTCCCAGGTTTGAGGGTTGGGGTATTGTTCTGATCCGCCCTCCTGGGGTACATTTTAGGGCTCATAGTCCCTTACGAGGAGTCTTAAAATATCACTCGGTTTGGTGATTGAAAATTTACAGTAAGAAGTAACTTTAATGTGATACTATAAAGACTGAGGTAACTGAATTCCTTTCTTGGTTATTTACAGTATTATTAAATTTTATTGGAGTCAAGCGACCATCTGCATCTGGATTAAGTGTACTGTACCCTACTAGTGAATAGCTTATGGATCACTGATATAAAATGAAGTGATTAATCGTAATCAGTAAGCCAATAAGATTAGTTAAGGTGGTGATAATTTTATTTAGGACAGAACACCAAGGTTATTGGTCCCTAATTAATTACTATTAAGAACTAAAGAATTCAGTATTCAAAATTGAAGGTATGCTTCAAATGAGATCACTTTACCAGAACTGAATCTATTCAGAAAATTGTAGTTAGTTATAGTTAATAAAAAAGAATTCCTCACTATGAGCCTCTTTAAAATCCACAAGACTCTTTTGTTCAATTTGGTTGTCATGAACCAAGTTCTTTAGTACAGTTGCTCATTGCAAAACTGTGGAATATGTTTATTATTATTATTATTTTCCATGGGCTCAACGCCTCGTAATGAGTATTGGTGCTTGGTCATTTCTTTATATTCTTTTTCATGCTGGATTTCTTCAAGATTTGAACCCATTTTCCCACCTGTGTGGGTGATAAAAGATAAACAGTGTTTTTGCATGCCACTTTCATATTTTGGTTAGTAGCTCCTGAAAATTTAGAATCAAATCCTTTACTCTCCTTCATGCTGATGGACTGTGTTAATATATCAACTGTTCAACAAGTATGTAGTTGAATATGTTGCTCATCTATCTTCAGTTCTTGGTAAAAAAAATCTTAAAATATTATAGTTCATCCGCAACAACTATTGATGTTTCAGTTTGTTTGAGAAAGGAGAGTGAAAAATTTGGGTAATTAAAGTATAATTATTATGTCCACTGACCAAATTAATTCATCCATACCTAATTTCTATGCGGTATAGCATTTAAAAGTCTAGTTCAGAAATACAGTACTGTAATTTTATTTTGGAGGCCAAACATAATTTCAAACCAAGATCTTTCTGGTCTATTTTTGCATATACCGGTAAATGGTTGAAACAAAATTCATTACATGTTCATAACAAGTATACTTTCAGGGATTAGACAATAGTTAATTTTCAGTACATAAAAACACAATCGGATTGCTGAGATAAGGGCATCAAAGAATTGTTTACTAAACTGTTGCAATCAATGCTAAGTTATTGTGCTGCACTGTTCAACTACATTTAGAAAAATATATTTCACTGGTGTAGCATAAAGAGGCTGGGTTAGTAGCTAAGTGAATCAACACTGTGTAATGACTGACACAAATCTTCGCCAATGATATGAAGGTGCCACACGGGCAATAACAGGCAAAATTATGTGTTACAGCATTCACTGGACCTGTTCGATATGTCAATATAAGCAGCAATTATGAGGTGTTAACTTCAGGATACAGTCGTATGGCACTATGCATTAAGTGATAGTTACTTTCATAAAGAGAGAAAAAAAATCGCAGTGACCATGGTCATACTATTGACTGGATTTAAATCAAAGTAAGAGCCCAAGCTTAACGAGTTAGTACTAAATCCTCACTTGAACTTTCTAATTTCATTTTACGAGTTAACAACCTGTGTTATCAAAGGTACAATTTGGAACCTCACTGTTGCTGCTGCTGCCAATGCTGCCATGGCAGTGGAAACTCTCTAACCTGCACCACATGATTAGTACTGCTGCCCAGACACGCCATGAGCAGGCTGGTAGCTCTGCCAAGCCACATGTGCCTGATCAGTGATGTCTTTCTCGCTGTCAGATGATGACAAACTTATGAGTTTGTGCCAATACATCCTGTTTTATTTGATGCAAAAGTGTCAGTTTATAAAGACGCAGTGAAGCAGACAGTGAAAATGTAAACAGACAATGATTATCACTAACAGCAGCACTACAAAACGATTCTAATGGGGGCAGATGCATTTCCGAGTTATAGATGGCATTAAATCCTCAGCAACCAAGCTCAAAACCATCAGGAATGGGTCATTGAGTCTCCTGTATTGTCTTAACAGATCGTATCATCTCAGATGCCTTTCAATAAATAATTTAAAGCAACCTTCTTTGGGTTTTTGCAGATATACCGGTATTTTATTGCTCTCCTTATATTTTTGCACCAACAAAGCTAGGATTGTTTCGTTTTGATAGAGGCAACCTTGATGTGACCAGCCTACTGACAATCTCTAGCATACTGCCCAAACAGCGAGGAACGAAAACACCACAACTGCCCAGGCGGTGAATTTCCAAATCATACGTTAAGAGATGGTGGATTCTGTCTGATAACTTTTGTAATTGAGGTAGCTGTACTATAGTGTACTTGTAACTGGTGGAGGTAAGATTTGGGAGGTGGTTAATACATACCATCTTCGAATTTGCCTGGTGTGATATTGAAAATCCTCAGAAAACCACAACTAAGATGACCAAGGTAGTGACCTGGCATTTGCCAAAGTTGAAAATGGGAAAGTAAGGAGAAGCATTTAAAGGACAGCTATGCTCAAGTTCAAACCCACATGTCTTCAGAGTCCGAAGATAGCATGGCCACAGAGGGCTAGGACATTAACACAATGATCTACTCGGTCTATTCACTTTGGTGTCTTTTCTTGACAGTTCTGTTTTGCAAAGTAATTTTACAATTTTGAGTGCTTATAGATGGCATTAAATCCTCAGCAACCAAGCTCAAAACCATCAGGAATGGGTCATTGAGTCTCCTGTATTCCCCTTTAGAGAGCGTGTGAACTTGAACCAATCACAGCTTCACTTCCATTTCCTCTCTTCTTTTCTTCCCAAAACCTCTTCATTAGTTCACTGTGTGTTTTCTTCCTTTCCTCTGTCCATTTTTATCCTGATGTGACACTATTACAATTTTCGTGTTTGTGATTTTATTTCGAAATTGTTCTCTGTCCTTAATGTAGTCTTAAGAGATTTTAAGTAATGTCATGTCTTCATGTACTTTTTTTATCCAACTGGTCTATAATTTACTTGTATGCTCGATATTGAAAATCATCTTAGCGAGTCAGTTCTCATTCATCCTATATATGTCCATAGAACTGCAGAAGTCTCTTCCTAAATTTATCTATAATGGTGCCTGTATTTTCATATAGAGATCCTTTGTTGGTCTCCTGACCCAAATTCTATAACGGAAAACAGCGCCATGGATTTTCCTAAGAATTTTTTGTTCCTGTTTCTCAATATCATGAATTCTCTTCATTCCTCTAATGATTGTGGTTTCTGCCGCTTACATGACTTCAGGCAAAACAACCGTGTTGTAATGGCGCAGTTTTGCATTACGAGATACTGCTCTTTAGTTGTAATGATTCCATGTCAGCTTGTACGCCTTCTGCAGTTTTACTAATCTCCCTGCATTAGAAATTGTGTTCAATCCTGTGGGCTGGATGGCTTCTCCTAAATATATAAGTGAGTGAGTGACCTGCGAGATTTCTCCATATTGCGTTCGCAAGGTGATGTTTCCTGTTGATTTGGTGTCCATATACTGTGTATATATCAAGTCCCATTTTACTGGAGATTTCATGTAGTTTGTCTAGTGCTAATATGGCTTCATCCTTGTTTGTTAAGATGGCCAGATCATATGCAGCGACTCATTTCCCTTTCTCCTTTACAATTTGGATACCTATCACAAGCTTTTCCCATTCTCTGATGATTTAGTCCAGTATGATGATGAACGAGAGTGGTGATAAAACATCTCCTTGTCGGACTCCGGTATGAATTGCAAAAGAGTTTGAGATCTCTCCCATGAATTTCACTTTTGAGGTAGTTCCCAATAATGTCTTCCTGTCAACTCCTAATTCTTCTAGGGCCGATTGTATAAACATCCCTTGACTGGGGACCAAATTAACTGGAGTTCAAAATGTGAACCAAGTTCAGTAGTCGTCCATGTTGTATAAAACTATTCGCGGGCTCCGAGATCCCAGTTCAATTTGATCTCAAGTTCAAGGATTTCAATATGGCAACAGCGCAAAATAGTAAGAATATTTACATATAGAGTGCACTAAACTCTCCTCGCCGAGTGCTCTTCAACTTTTTGTTTGTTTATTTTTGTACATGTTAACCTCAAAAGAAAGTGTATTGACATGTGTTGGGGATGGAAACTTATGTAGAACATAAGCTAAGTGCACACCAGGTTTGTCTGAGCGGGAAAGTTAAGACAAAACATTAACATGAAAGACCATTTCAGTAACCGGAAAAAGAATATTCCATGGACTTCAAATTCGCAGCGGAAACTTCGGTCGCAAAGGACTTGCAACCGAATCCATAAAGGTAGGTGAAGTCAATTGATATAATTATTTACAGCTTTTAAATGTAGATGCGATTACATTGCTGAAAGATATACAGGACGCCCGAGAATGTTCTCCGCAGTGGTTACGTGCAGCTGCGAGTGGTTGAGTCATCGGTTTAGTTGGTAGCACTGTGTCTTTGACAGGGTGAATCCCACACGTGTGGGCTGTAGCCAGTCGAAACCGTCAGTGTATATTGCAATTAGCGAGCGTGTGAGAAGAGGTCTGCGAGAGGATGTGGTAATGATGGACAAAAACGGAAATGAGGTACACAACAAAGAGACACTCAAGACAGTGTGGAAAGAGTACTTTGAGGATTTGCTGAATCCAAATGGTCATAGGGAGGAAGACAATGTATTGGAAGATGGAGAAGATAACACAGGAATTTGAAAAGGACCTGACTTGGAGAGAATTGGAAATGGCTATAGACAAGATGAAAGGAGGAAGGGCACCAGGTGTGGATGAAGTGAGTGTTGAAATGGTGAAGGCGGCAGAGGAGGTTGGGAAACGGTGGCTGTACCGTGTGATGAGGGTGATATGGAAGGAGAAAAAGACCCCAGAAGATTGGAAGAAAGGATTAATTGTCCCAATATTTAAGAAAGGAAGCAGATAGGAGTGCAGAAATTACAGGGGAGTCACACTCATACCTCACTGCGCCAAGATGTATGAAAAGATATTAGAAAGTAGAATACGAGCCAAAGTGGAGAGAAAATTGAGAGAGGAGCAGTATGGATTCAGACCTGGGAGATCAACAGTGGATCTCATATTTTCAGTGAGACAGCTCCAGGAACACCACTACGAATTTAGAGAGCATCTGTTGATGGCCTTCCTGGACATCGAAAAGGCCTATGATAGTGTGTGTAGGGAGAAGGTTTGGAAAGCAATGGAAAACATGGGAGTGGAAAAAGAGACTGTAGGCAGAGTGAAGGAGATGTATTGTGGAAGTGTGAGTTGTGTGAAAGTTGCGGAGGGGAAAGAACAGACTGGTTCAGACAAATGAGTGGTCTGAAACAGGGTAGTGCGCTGTCACCCCTTCTCTTTATTGTGGTTAAGGACGAGGTAATGACACGGATAGCAGGAAAGATAGGAGAAGATAAAATGAAAGCAATGGTGTTTGCAGATGATCTCATGGTCTGGGGAAACAAGGGAGGAGGAAATTCAGGAGCAACTGAAGGCTTGGGAAGAAACAGTGGGAGAGTACGGATGGAAGTTCAACATCAGTAAATGTGAGATCCTGTTAACGACCAGGAAAAAGGACAGACCAATGAGTGGGATAACACTTGGAGATGGACAGCTGAAGAAGGTGGAAAGTCTCAAGTACTTGGGAAGTATAGTGGAGGAAAATGGGAGAAATGACAAAGAGATTACGGAACGTGGCAGACATCAGAAGCATTTCTGGGAAGCATTAGGAGCTTAGTGTGGAATAAAGATGTCCCACAAAAAAGCAAGGAAGTGTTATACAGAAGCTACTATATCCCGATACTGACCTATGCTTCAGAAACGTGGACAATGAAGAAAAGAGACATAAGCAGAATACAGGCAGGTGAAATGAAGTTCCTGCGAAGTAGGATCGGAGTAACAAGAAGAGACAGGCTGAGGAATGAAAAGGTCAGGGAAATGGTGAAAGAGGAGCCCTTGCAAGGTAGGATTGAGACATCAAGACTGAGGTGGTATGGACACTTAAAGAGAATGGATGAGAAGAAGATTCCCAAGAGGTTACACGAGATGCAGATGCAGAAGAAATGACCAAGGGGAAGACCAAGAGATAGATGGCTGAAAGGAGTGGAGGAATGTGTCAAGAAGAGAGGTGAGGACTGGACCAGAGTGACAGCGGAGAGGTGGTGGGAAGAAAGAACTAAGTGGTGAGGCTTATGTTCCAAACAGACCCAGCCTGGGGCTGGAAACTGTACAAGATGATGATGATGATGATGATGTGTCATCAGCACTTCCAGCATCTGTAATGGCTGTGGTGAGTACAAAGTATACTGTTTGCTTGTTATTAGGGAACACAGCAATGACAAAATGCATTCTGCACATAAGTCGAGCAGCATTGTGCGTCATAGGAGCTCATGTCACCACGGACAGTTAAACGATGACAGAGGCTACTTGAGCTGAGTCATATTCTACTTGCGGAACTGTACCCGTCAACGAAGCAGGCTGACGTGTGACACAAGTAAACAAAGAATAGTTCCCATCTCGACCGCCGGCAATCATTTCGTGAAAGGCTAATATGATACAAGCGGCAGTCGTATACCAACGTAACTTCTGTAGCTAGCTCTCGCAGACGCACGTAGGCGCTGCGGAGAACATTTCCAGACTCACTGTATAACACGGTTTCAAACCATTTTTTAAATTTCTTTCAGGTTCAGATTTGATAAGGATATAGCTAGCTGATCCAACTTGGTCCTGCCTGTGCTGAAAGTGGGATTACTTGTCAATTGTGGTCTCATACAACTTGTGATATTCAAACAAATGACTGTGCTTCCTCCTGTATGAAATCCATGAAGGTACCATAAGTTCCTTGCACATCATTTAGTTACGGTACCGGTATGTTGTATAGTAGGGCATTTCTCTGCCCCACCTATCTATCAAATCTGAAAATAATCTACTATAGCTGAATTTGGTCCATGTACCATAGTTTTATGCATTAACGAAGTCAGTTTCAAAATGTTGATAGGGAAAGATAAGGGTTGATACCTGTAGGAACCTGAAAGTCTATAAGTATAATTTTACATCAATTACACCGTTATATAATATATGCTTACGACAAGTAGGCTAGGTCAATCCTCAAGATAATTAGGCTACTGGTAGTATACACTGAATCAGTAGCCTAGATATTGTAAACTATCGATTGCTTAGTTCATTTGTGTAGCCTTGCTTGAAACTCTTGTCATTGTATCACTAAGGACAACAGGCTATCCTTTTTATTGGCAACCAAGGCCCCTAAATATTAAAATAATCCATCAAGAAATAATAATAGCGTGCATTGCTAGGTAATGGTATAGGTTCGGAACAGTATTGTATACAAAGGTTTAATTTAATCAAAACTTCAATTTAATTTTGCAAATTAATGCCATATTAGTATTATTAGGCCTACCCCAATGCCAATATCATACCATACCGGTACATCATGTTTGGAAACTCATTGCTTTTCTTTCTCGTAAGCTGCAATTGATTATTATAACGTTTGCAACATTGTTGGTATGGAAAATCTTAAAAATAAGTGGGTAGAAAAATGTGCAGTAGCCTATATTACTTAGATAAAAGAAGTACTGGCATGGTATGTAAATAAATATACTGTATCATACTCAAGGAGGCATCCAGGTTATTAGGTCATGGTGTAGTGCAATTAGTTCAAGTGGAAGGTCTTACACTCCAACTATTTTTACAACACATGACCCAACAGCTGAAAGCCTCCTTGGTCATACATGAAAATCCAATTGCTGAAATATACTGTAGCTTGCCTGTTATCATTCTTTTTGCACCCTTTGCATTGATGTGTTATGCCTATTTTTTAATTTGGCTTAACGTGAAAATAATGATGTTACGGTCTTGTATAAAAATAGAATTTTTCCTCAGGTCGTACGTACTCCATTCATAGGGGGCAGTAAATTACAGTGAATTCTTTATCATGTATGCCAGGGCTGAACTCTTGCTCACAATTCAGTGTGACCAGGCATTTCTGTTCAATTACACTGTAGCCACTGCCCAGCTCTCCATTTCAGTGTTGTGGAGCCAGCTCATGAGTAACCAAGAGCCTGAACATTTTTGCAGACTTCGCTGGCAATGGCTACAATAGCTTACTGATGAACAGGTCATGTTAAATCAAATTTTTACCAATCCCTGATAGGGTTCAAGCAGTCTTTTATTGTTTCTGCTTCATTTGGGGACTAGGACATGGTTATCAGCTCCTTGCAATGGGGTGTATGTGGAAGTTTTGACTTTATTATAGGAGGTGACACGCAAAGACGAACATGTCCACAATTGAAGAAAAAAAATAGATACAATATGGAACGGGACGTACAAGATGAGCGGAATGTAACTAGATCGTGCCATTTAAGCAAACTTGAATATGTCCCATGATACAAGCCTGTGAAAATGCATGGTTCGGCGCAAACACGAACTTGTCCACATCTACATTTCCTGCAAAGACGAACTAGTCCATACGGCCAGTAGGAAGCGCTGATTCATGTCACGTGATTTCCATTCCACGCGAGGCCAGACGTTCCCGCGCAGAGCAGCTGATATTAGCATTAGTTCCGTGCTTCTGTGCTCCGGCTTATTACATATTGCTATTTAAATTAATACGTCAGTGCTGTAACAAAATGGACGAAGAAAGTGTTCGTGTAAAGACTGCAAACAGGGGTAGCAGAAAGAGGAAGAAGAATGATTCGCGACGTGAAAAGGATAAAAGGAAACGGTATGTTGCACCGAGAGGCTTTCATTCTTTTCATGCATGCTCACACAAAAACAAACAGTTCAGTTGTCGGGAAATCCACCCACGAGATGCATTGCATGTGAGACAGTTGATTTATAGAGTTCAAGAAAAAGCAGTCCAAGAGAGGATGGTAGCACGAATGATATCATTGAAGAATGTTCAACGAAAACGACCTCGAATATTGAAGGTGAAAATAAACCGTGGAAATTTAATGTCAATTACTCCCTTTCCACACAAAATGGTAAGATATATCCAGTGTGCAAGAAATTTTTCATGCACATTACCTTAATGAAGTCTACTCGGCTGAATAGTATTGCAAACAAAATAAAAGAAGGCAAAGCTCTACAGGAATATAGAGGTGGAGATCGCGTCAGCCACAAATCCGCAATGAAGAAGAACAGTGTTAGACAATTTGCATTGCACTGAAAGTCATTACAATAGAAAAAAATCACGACGGCTATTCCTGCACAGTGAACTAAGTATAAAGAAACTAAGCGTACAATACAATAAATCTGTGACTAATGACCTCAAAGTGTCTGTATCTATGTTCCGAAGAATATTCATGGAGGAATATAATATAGGGTTTAGAAGCCCAGCTTCTGATATTTGCAGTTTCTGCGCAAGAATCGACGAGCAAATGAAGGTGGCTTCAACAAAGGAAAAGGTGCAACTTATCACACAGAAAAGAGTCCACGAGAAAAGAGCAAAGGCCTTCTATGAGCTCTTACGGGAAGAGAATGAGCAGGCAATGACATTCTGTTTTGACTTGCAACAGGTGCAGCCATTACCAAAAAGTCCAGTTCAAGAAGCATTTTACTCAAGGCAGATAGGTTTCTACAGTTTGTGCATTGTTAATGCGAAGTCAGTGAAACCCGTATTTTACACGTGGACGGAAGAGTTAGCAGGACGAGGTGCAACAGAAGTGGCTTCAGCATTGTTACATTTTTTTAAATCTGCTGATTTTAAAGATAAAACTGTGGTGAAACTTTTCTGTGACGGGTGTGGGGCACAACACAAAAACAATATCGTGCTTCATACCCTCATGTATTTTCTAGGAACGCATGATTGCTCTGTTGAAGAAATTCATCTTACTTTTCCAGTTCGAGGACATAGTTACTTACCTGCTGACCGCGTTTTTGGTAGAGTAGAGAAACTTCTAAGAACAAAAACCCACAATAGTAACAAAAGAGGCATATAAAGAGATCTATCAGTCAGTGGGTGAAGTAAGAAGCCTGGGTGAAGATTGGAGACTGATAGACGTGAAATGCCTTTCTAAATGCCTACGTCAGTTAGATCATATAAGTGAAATGAAGAGAATTTACATACAAAAGTCCAAATTTTGGGAAATATTCATATTGATGTGGATGCAACCGCATTCTACATGTCCCAGCAAGAGCTACTAGAGTGGAAGTCTCTTCTGAAACGCGGATGGACTCTTAAGAAACTCTTCGTCCAGTCAGTAGCTGAAGTGCCCCTCAGCCACCCAATCCCAGATGCCAAGAAGAAAGATGTTGACAGTTTGCTGAAATCTAATTTCGGGAAAGACTGGCAAAATCTGGAGGACTTACGTTGGTATACATCCATCACTGATGGTAATCCCTCAGTGTGCAACACAGACGAAGAGGAAATTTCGTGTGATTGTTTAGAAGATGATTGTGGTTTATATGTTTAATGATGTGACTTGTAAAATGAAACAAGGAAGTTATTTTGGTATCTTATAGCAACCATTAATGAAAAAAAAAAAAATGCCGGTGCAAGAGACTATGAAAGAATAAAACACTTTCCTTTTGAAAATCATTCAAAGCCAAACATGTCCAAACGGTTCATGCAAAAGACAACATGTCCGTAATTAAATGTGCTTTTTAAACGAATATTTTCATTGTAGATTTATTTGCAGTCATAAATTGCCCTTCTTGCACGAAAATGAAATTGTTTGCATTTCAGTATGTTATTTTCATTAACATGTATGGCTGAAATACGTTTTTTGTTGATTGTGAAAAACTGTATTAGGTGGACATGTTCGTCTTTGCGTGTCACCTCCTCATTTGAGATGCAAACTATTTGGCCATACAAACTGAAAAGTTTCAATAATTTAAATCTCTATAATGTATATAGTGTTCTGTATTGATTAGATAGGCCATGTTACTGTATTCTAAATTTAAGAAAACCTTTACTGGTACAGTACTGTCCAACACTAGGTCTCCTAAGCATGCTGCAGTAGAGAGGCAAACTTATTTTTTTACAGGAACTATGTTGAGATTGCTATTTATGGACAACATAAGCACAATGGTTCAGTAGCATGGTTTACAACAGTCTCAAATTAAATTATGGCAACATTTTGATATAAAGATAACTAAGCCTCTGTGGAATTTGTTACACCGGACTACATTTAATTGAAAGGGGGAGGAATGAAATCTTCTGATGCTATCTGTTTTAGTATGTCAGCATCTAACATAGCAAGAAGGTACTAATTCCCAAGCAATAGGCAAATTAAATTAAAATGTGCCCTACCGTATTAATTAAAACAAATTATTTAGCATGGTTTTTTCCCAGACTTTTACTTATTATTTATACTGTAAGTGCACTTTATGCTCTAAGGCTAAATGAATACTTAACCAGGATTAGAATTCAGTTGTTGTTAAGTACACTCCAGACATCACCTGTTATTTTCTAACATGTTGCAGGTAGCTTAGGAGGAGCCTCTAACAACACAGAGCAAGCAGAAGCCACTGTGTGGAGAGGACAATGGGCAAAACGAAAAATAAAAGAATAATTAGAATATGAAATGTTGAGCAAGCAGAAATTGAAGAAATTAAAATGTAATAAAGCATTATTTAATAAAAATAATGTTATTCTGAACTAGTTGTTAATTCTTCAGGCCCTGTTCCTGAATGTTGCCAGAATATTGTCCTCCATTGACTTAACAAGGTAACACAGTGATTGGGGTACAAAGTCCCTAACACTCATCCATGCTCTCTCTACAACTGAGCATGGATGATTTACATTTATAAAATCTTGTTATGTGCATATAAAAAAAAAAAGATGTTTGTGTTAAATGTGCAACATAAGACTGGTGCTACAAAATTATTCGAGGGGCATTGAGCGTTATTGATCAAAGTTAATGTCCAGTACAACAGTTATCATTTGTAATGCACTAACAACTTGAATCAGAAATCTGCTGTTTGCAATTTAATTACAGTTGTCATGTATGGGACAGTCGAAGCCAAGCTGTTAATTGCTTGCATATTGAATTTCTTGAAATTTGGTTAACATAATAACATTCGAATTGGGTAGGTTTTGGAGAACTTACTAGGAAGTAGACTATTGTTTTATTGGAGGTTTCAGGTTTACTTTTCTTTCAAAAAGTTGTTTTTAAATATAGGTTTTTATCACTTGACGAAATTTAGATGTTAGAATATGTTATCAAATGGTTGTTGTAACATCTCGGTCAACAGCCCTGTGTACTTGGGTGTGTGTTGATTTTGTCTGATAACTTGAGGTGGCTGTAGTAGTGTACCAGTATGTAACTGTGTAATGAAAACAGTGGATTTAGTAAGCTTTCTATGGATGATATTTTAAGGAAAACCTGGAACAAGTTTGGGGTAAGTGACCCAGGACTTACAGGTACCCGTAAGTAGCATTTGCTTTGGTATAGTGTGGGTAATGATCAATGTCAGCACTGGGATTAAAATCTCCGGCCTTGTTGCATTTCCTCATTACAGTCTTGGACCATGGCCCGATATACTCAGCTAAGCTGCTGGGTTGACGTATGATTACACGCAGATAGTTTGGGTGGGTGGATATATGAAATGTTGAGCAGGTAGAAACTGAAGAAAATGAAATGTGCTAAAGCAATTTCAGGCCCTGAGAGTTCCTGAAATTGTTACCACAATATTGTCCTCAATTGACATGTAGAGTGCGAGTTATAGAACGGGGTATTCCTTATCGGGGGATTTGTACTCTCTCCAACCCTGAAAACATTACTCCTCAATCAAACACATTTTATATCCCTGCTTGAGATAACATCTATCCCCAATCAAAGAAAAATGCCTTCCACAAAGAAAAGAAAGGAATTTGTGAATATACACCCTGTATGCTACAGCTGGTGATCTATTACAGTATTGTTTGAGCATTTTCTTGTTAATGTGATGCAGTTGTACAACATGGGCCTCTCCTCAAATGCTCAGGGACACAGTTCAGGGGATGGTTGGATGACCTGGGTCCATTGACACTATTGGTATTTGAAAATAAAACACATGAGCACAGTAAACAGTGGGGAGTGGAGATGAATGGAAGCAAAGTAGGATAGATGGAAAAGTTAAAAAACATTTCCTCAGTACAAATACATTCATACACCTAGCAAAGATTTCTTGATCAAACATTTTACATAAATGTAAGCCATTGATATGTGCATGTAAACTTATCTAAATTTACACGAGGGACTATTTAGAAGCCGGTCCCGTGGTGTTGCGGTAGCGCGCCTGGCTCTCACCCGGAGACCCCGTGTTCAAGCCCCGGCTCCGTCAGGGATTTTAAAAAACTGACGTGAGGGTTGGAACGGGGTGCACTCAGCCTCGTGAGGACAATCGAGTAGCTGTCTGACAGTGAGACAGAGCCCCTATCACGAAAACCAAGATTAACGGCCGAGGGGACCTGACGTGCTGATCACGCGTCACCCCAATATCTGCAGGCTGAATGGCTGGGCAGCGGTCGCTTGGTCGGCCTTAGCCCGTCATTGGCTGTATAGTGCCAGGGGTTGACTTTTTTTTACTATTTAGAAGTACCATAGCCTATGGCACCCAGCTATGGGCTTACAATTGTGGTGCACGTTTACTGCCATATGGGCTAAATAATGTGAAGTGTGTGTCACATGAATACTAGGCCTATGATAGTTCTTCTACAGGATATCTAATAGGCTACCCTATTAGCAAAGGTAAGATTAAGTACCAGTGGCCTACCACCTTCAAAAACAAAAAGTACTGTGGATAAAATAGAGTCATTTAATACTACTAATACCGTACCGTATGTGTGTGGCACCGGTATTAATATCATACCTGCCAACTTTTGAAAAGTGCTATCAGTAAAACTCACGCGCGACAAAAAAATCTAACGATTTTCGACATACCCCGGCTTGACGAAAATAATAATACTTCTGGGCTACAAAATACAATAATTCATGCTTTAAACAGGATACTTCAATGAAATCATATCTACTTACATGATTTATAGATGAACATAACAATCAAGAAGAAATCCATGTTAATCAGCAGCAGGCGAGGTGAATATTGGTTTGGAGCAGACATAACATGACTTCCTTGGTAGATTAAGCTGATATACGATCATTGAAAAAGGCTTTAAACAATAAAACTTGTTTAACGTAACACAGGCAAGAAATAATATAATACACACTGCAAATCACATGCTAGTTCGACTTTTAAGTCGCGGTTGTGGCCTTTTTAGCTTTTGTTTTGTCATAACTGGGACCAGAACTCCTAGTCTTCAAAATAGAAATAGACTCCAGAGATTCATAGGACATGGATGACCTGAACCGTGTTCTATTTTTCTTCACAAGGCTAAAAACACGTTCACATTCTGCATTGCTATGGGGTATGGTGAGAATAGAGAGCAATACTCAAGAAATTCGGTTACACTTAAGAAGTCCATCGGCTCCACGAATTCTTGATATTTGTGCCCAACTGGAATCACTTGCAGCATCTTGATGTGCAGCCAAAGTGTCATCTACCTGAAGAGCTGTGAACTACCCCTGAAGCTCATTCACCACCTCACCTGTAGTTTCATTCTCTTCCTTTCATAACATGATAGGAAACTTTTCCAAGAAAAAACGAATGGAAGAAAACTGTGCATCTTCAATTTTGTCTAACCTAGCAACTTGAGCATTCTTTAACACGTCATCCTTGAGTGGAAACTTGTTGATGATGTAGTCACAGGCAGTACAAAAGTAGTTTCTCACTGATGAAAAGAAAAGGGATTTATCTGTATCCGGTCCATTCTGAAGGCACTTAACAACTTCAGATGATGCATTTTTTGCCATTTTATTTACAATGCATGTCGTTTTCGTGCGACCACAACTATATTTCTTTGCAACTTCCGGTGTGGGAAACATCTTCTTAAATAAAGCACCAGCATGATCAGCCGCACTTAAGGGCACATTGTGTTCCACCAAAAAGGAAGTAAACAGACACTCGGCCCTAATTACGTCACTGTCAACGTTTCCAGACTTAGCAAAAAAGGTGTTGATTTTCTTGCTATCTTCCTTCGATTTAACATAACTTATGTGCTTACCGCACTTCACATGATTACTTAAATAGTTTTTTCCACCATGTGCAATATTACTATCACACCCACATACCGTGCAAAAGACAAATTTTTCTCCCTTTCTTGATTTTAGTATGCACGGAAAATCAACCGAGTATGATTCTTTAAATGTCTGGAAGTACTGTTTCTTGTTGGATTTGTTCATTCTCGATATCTACTAAAAATCGAAAGGAACCATGATCACTGAACGTCACATAAAATTATAACATAAAACACTTAAGACAGCCAACACTTCATTAAAACATGTCAAAACACACAAAGTCTTAAACCATTAAATGAACACGATGCCAACCTCGTGAAGAAAGAATATGCACATGGTAGAAAAACAAACACACACACACACGTGGAACGAATGTAATTAGTCCAAGGAATACAGGAAACTGCGAAGCACTAAGTTATAGCACAAAAACTCGAACGCTTCATTAAAATATAACCTTAAAAGACGAAAACATTCAAGGAACGCCAACTTCGCGAACAATGAACAACTAACGTGGTCAAAGAATATGGTTTAAATCGCAACGAGCAAACGGAGCGGAACAAAGAATATGCGATGTTTCGTACAGTGCTACCAATAAAACAAGATTTCGTGGAAGACGTGACACCTAAGATTCACATGGAAGAACGGTTATCCCGGCTTCAAATTCAATTACAATGACGACACAAACATCACACGGTTAAAAGTACGAATCATATCAAAGAACGAGTTATCGACTATCGTGGACTTTCCTTCGACCCACGCAAACAATCGATTGTACGGAAGTGGGCGGTATTATCGAATGTAAATTATCGTTTCAAATTTTTGTCCGCGAAATCGTAAAATGACACCGTTCATCCGTAAAACCGTAAAATGCTGCAATTTCCGTAAATTTTACGGATAAACCGTAAAAGTTGGCAGGTATGTAATATTATATTCACTGGTGGTATGAAGCACCTCTCGCAGTGCTTTTAACCTCAAAATTGTGCATCGCATTCGTAGGCTTAATTACGGTATTGGTGCATATGTCAACGATGTTCCTTATCTTATATATAAAAGTGTAAGTCTGTATGTATGTGGGTGGGTTTGTCTGTTCCGTATACAAATCTACACCGTTCCACCAATCTCAACCAAATTTTGCATCCACATAGTTTAGGACCCAGAAGGAACCGCTGGCTACATGCATTTTCGATAGTCTTTCTCATTCTTCTGATTTTGGCCCTTTTGCACTCAAGCACAGGCTAATCAAATCATAAAATTAACTCATGAAGGAATGGCAAGGCAGGACGTTTCCATGGCAACATAGCTCAAGTCGAGACACGGCCGACTGGAAGCGAGTTGCGCTCGCCACTACAGGTATAGAAAATGAGGTTCTTTACTTGAAATCCCGTTAGTTACTCAACTGCCCATACAGCAATGTCAACAGTATAGCATAACAAAGATTTGACACTATCTACTATATATTTGCAAATACCACTCACTCACTCATCACGAAATCTCAGAAACCACCGAACGGATTGGAATGAAATTTGGTATGCAGCTTCCTCACGGGCCGCAAACGCCCACTAAGGATTTTTGGATATTCAGGTTTTAAAGGGGTAGACCTGCATTTCATTGAATAGCAATATCTCCTGATTGGTTTCATTGGGGGATGTGATAGTCGGCATATAAACTCATCATTAAAAATAAGAAGAAAAGGAAGGAAGCTTGTAGTTTAACGTGACCGATAATCGCGAGATCATGAGCCAAGGGACCTTCTTTTTACGTGGAATCCGAACCACAGGACATGGCATTTCACATCGAAAATCTCACATGCATTGACCGGGAATTTTTTTCGATGAGGTGTGTATTATGAGGTGAAAGGGGTGAAAAGTGGGGGTTGAAAGATTCCTAACGGGGCGTGTATCTCTTAAACGACATAGGTGAGGAGTTTGAAACTCAGCGGGGAAAAATCAGCATAAAAAATAAGTAAATAGGTGTTTGGCACTTTTTTCATAAATCCAATTTAAGGGGCCCATGGGGGGGGGGTGAAATTCTGTGGGGAAAAAACAGGAAAGACAGTGTCCTAACTGACTGACTGACTCACTCACTCATCAAACTCAGGGGGAAAAAACTGCTTAAAAGTAAGTAAATAGCTGTTTGACAGGTTTTTTTTTTTTTCATAAATGAAATTAAAGGGGTTTATGGGGAAGGGTGAAATTCTGAAAAATGGAAATTGAAAAAAAAAAGTCCTGACTCACTCACTCATCATCGCCCAGCCAAAATTATTGAAGTTAGAAACATGACAGCTTGGGGATATGTTCATTGTATGTCAAAACCGTCTACTATGGGAGGATTTTCGGATATTCAGGTTCTAAAGGGGTCTTAAGGGGGTTAAACCTGCATTTTATTGAACAACAATATCTCACGAGTGGTTTCATTTGTGGATGTGATACTCGGCATATAAACTAATCATTAAAAATAAGCAGACATGTGTCTAAGGGTTTTTCGATGTGGTGTATTATTATGAGGTGAAGGGGGTGAAAAGTGGGGGGTTGAAGGATTTCTAATGGAGCGTGTAGGCCAATCTCTTAAACAACATTGGCGATTAATTTGAAACTCAGGGACAAAAAATCAGCTTAAAAAATATGTCAATCGGTGTTCGACCGTTTTTTTTTTTTCATAAATTAATTTAAGGGGCCAATGGGGTGGGGTGAAATTCTGGTGGAAAAAAAGGAAAGTGTCCTAACTGACTAACTCACTCACTTATTAAACTCAGGGGGAAAAGACAGCTTAAAAAATAAGTTAATAGGTGTTCAAACGTTTTTTGATCAATCTAATTTAAGTGGCCCATGGGGAGGGGTGATATTCTGGTAAAAATAATTGAAAGAAAATGTCCCGTCCGACTCACTCGCTCATCACGCCCAGCGAAAACTATTAAAGTTGGAAACATGCAATTTTGGGAATATGTTCGCTGTATGTAGAAAATGTCAACTAATGACTGATTTTTGTTTATTCGGGTTTTAAAGAGATATTAAGGGGGTAAACGTGCATTTCATTGAATAACGATATCTCACGAGTTGTTTCTTTGGGGATGTGATATTCAGTATATAAACTAATCATTAATATTTATCAGACATATGTCTAACGGGTTATCGATGTGGTGTATATTATGATGTGAAAGGGGTGAAAATTGGGGGTTGAGGGATTCATAACGGAGCGTGTATCTCTTAAACGACATAGGCGAGAAGTTGGAAATTCGGCGGAAAAAAACAGCTTAAAATATAAGTAAATAGGTGTTCGACCGTTTTTTCATAAATCCATTTTAAGGGGCCCTTGGAGAGGGGTGAAATTCTGGGGGAAAAAAAAGAGGAAGAAAGTGTCCTAACTCACTCATCAAACTCAGGGGGGAAGAACAGCTCAAAAATAAATAAATATGTGTTCGACCATTTTTTTTTTCATAAATCCAATTAAAGGGGTTCATGAGAGGGGTGAAATTCTGAAAAATAAATGAAAGAAAATGTCCTGACTCACTCATCATCGTCCAGCCAAAATTATTGAAGTTAGAAACTTGAAATTTTGGGGATATGTTCGTTGCATGTCGAAAAAGTCCAATGTGGATGGATTTTTGCATATTCATGTTCTGAAGGGGTGTTAAGGGGGTTAAACTTGCATTTCATTGAATAACAATATCTCACGAGTTGTTTCATTTGGGGACGTGATATTCGGCATATAAACTAATCATTCAAAATAAGCAGACATATGTCTAAGGGTTTATCGATAAGGAGTATATTATGAGGTGAAAATTGGAGGTTGAAGATTTCTTAACGGAGGAAGTACTGTATCTCTTATTCAACATAGGCGATACGTTTGAAATTCAGTGGAAAAGGCAGCTTAAGAAATAAGTAAATAGGTGTTCGACCGTTTCTTCATAAATCCAATTTAAGCGGTTCATGGAGAGGGGTGAAATTATCAAAAATAAATGAAAGAAAATGTCCTGACTGACTCACTCACTCATCGCCCAGCGAAAATTATTGAAGTTAGAAACATGAAATTTTGGAGTTATGTTCGTTGTATGTCGATAACGTCCACTAAGGAAAGAGTTTTGGATATTCAGGTTCTAAAGAGGTGTTAAGGGGCTAAACGTGCATTTTATCTCACGAGTGGTTTCATTTGGGGATGTGATACTTGGCATATATACTAATCATTAAAAATAAGCTGACACATGTCTAATGGTTTTTCGATGTGGTGTATATTATGAGGTGAAAGGGATGAAAAGTGGGGGTTAAAAGATTCCTAACAGAGCGTGTATCTCTTAAACAACATAGGCGAGGAGTTTGAAACTCGGAGGAAATCAGCTTAAAAATAAATAAATGAATAAATAAATAATTAAAATAAATAGGTGTTCGACCGTTTTTTCATAAATCCAATTTAAGGGGCTACGGGGAGGGGTGAAATTCTGGAAGATAAACGTCCACTAAGGAAGGATTTTTGGATGTTCACTCTCATCGACCAACCAAAACTATTAAAGTTAGAAGAATTACATTTTGCGGATATGTTTGTTGTGTGTCGAAAACGTCTACTAAGGAGGGAATTTTGGATATTCAGGTTCTAAAGGGGTGTTAAGGGGGTTAAACCTGCATTTCATTGAATAACAATATGACACGACTATGACGCTGAGAAGCGAGGCTAATAATGAGATGGTGTGTGTCTGTGTATTACTCAATCACGCAAGTACCACTGGTCCGATTTACATGAATTTTACACGGAAGTAGCTGATTTACCTGGTTAACATATAGGCTACTTTTGATTTCAATACTTTGCACTATTTAAAGATGGCGACCATTTTAGTGACGTCACTACACCCTTTGGTTTCAAACTTTCATATTTCCATTTCAAATAAAAAGAGAACGCTAAGAAATAGCAAACTTTTGATGGTATATACGAGGTATAAAATTACATTTTCTATCCGAGAGGTATCTCCAACGGTTAGCGAGTAAAACCTAAATGTGTGCTATAAAACATGGCCAACGCCGAGCGGTGTAGTTGGACAAAATGTTCCATCCTTAATCTCCCTCTGCGCAGCACCTCGCCTATCCCCTGTTTTAACTGTCACCTCCACATTTTAATATATTTATGACGCGTAGCGAAGCACGGGTACTTCAGCTAGTCTTTATATAAAAGCCAAATAAAATAACTGTATTAGAGCATATTCATTGTGAAACAAAGATCAAACATTACAAGTCCTCTCTACTAGACCAACATGACTCATTAATATAGTTTTAGTTCTGGTGGAGGATTTCAGTCTTAGCCTCACGCCACCCATATAGAGTTCCAGTTTTCAACCAGATAACAGGCCAATTTCATTACCTATGTGGCACCTAGTCAAAAAGCGGCTTCAGTGGCGTAGTTGTTAGCATGCTGAACTGCTGTGCCCAAGATACCAGGTTCAAACACGGCCGAAGTCGTCTGAATTTTTAAGAGCGTTTAAAATCCTTCAGTATGCCTTCCTTCGGAGGGGAAGTAAAGCCGGCGGTCCCATGTCATAGATATATGGCATGTAAAAGATCCTTCCACTGACTAAATGTGTGTGAAGCTAAATTGTTAAGTTAGATTTTGTCGGAACGTTCTATCACTAGGTATCATTGATATCTGGTGGTGAAAGTTGGAACTACTTGAAATTAAACGGAACTTGTAGCTCACCCTAAGGGTGTCCGCTGGAAGCAGCTACAGACTCAGGCAAGCCAAACATGTCCTCGGACATTCCCGGCACTAAAAACCATACTACAATAAATAAAAAATAAATACATAGTCAAAAGAACTAAACCAGGTAGTTGGGGCCATATGATTAAAAGTTGTAGTTCTGATGGAATGTTATGGGTTTAATGTCCTCGTTAACTGTCACAATTTTAGAGATGACCGGTTTACAAATGTTGCCCTGAAGATCTGCCAGTAAATTTATTGACTCTCACATGCAAGCACCCTCATATACCAATTGGCTACAACCTTGTACACAGCAGGCAAGAACCTTTAACTATCCCAAGTACCCAGCCTATTATCAATTCTAATGAATAATAATATTATCGGTTTTAGGTTCCTTTTATCTACCATAATTTTTCGATTGCCAGGGTACTGAAATTCAGCCCTGAACGGGATCCTCAGCATGCCAGCAAATCTGACACGAATCCCTCGCATTTAAGATCCCCAAATGACAAATGACGGAGCCAGGATTCAATCCCACAACTTTGGGCACAGAAGGAAAAATCCAATGCACCGAGCAGCCCGCTAGTTATTAGTTCTGAGGGTGCATCCACACGCGCATGGTATTTTGTCAGAAACGAAAAACCATAACAATGAAAATTGGTAGTAAAAGAACTGTAACATGAAAAAAGAATGTACATGAACCAATTATGAACATTGGGTTAGAAATTCTCTCTATAATACTGCTTACCTTCTAATATATCTCCACACTAATAATTTTAAAAATTAAAAATTTGAGACCTGGGCATTATGAGGGAATAAAAGCTTAGTATTGTAAAAAATGGTTCATTTTGTAGTCACGACCTAGTTCATGAACCATGGGCAATGGCTGAGTAAGTGATCCTAACAGCCGGGATACCAGTTACTATGGAATAGGAGTGGGCATCTTAAGACATTCTGAGTCGTGGCCCTTCTTGGGCTCAGGTAGATAGAACTACCCAACTCACTTGTTGGTTCCAAGAGCGATACTCATAATATAATGGGTAAGTGGGATGATAGGGAAGCCAACTCCAAATGGGAAATATTTATTGCACTCATGTGATAGCATAGCATCTGTTGCGAACTCATTCTCGAAAGATAAGGAGATTCACAGACACATATGGGAGGGTACAGGAAGCAGATCAATAATAGACTATATCATTACTGACAGAGTTTCGTAAATTGATAAGGAATTGTAGGGTATTCTAAGGCATTTTTGATGAAACATTCCATAAACAGATCTGATGTAAATTAAGCATAGTTGGACTTTAAGTGCAGAAAGTGAGGGCTGTTTACAAGATTAGGGTTGCAAATGTCCAGGATATGGAACTTAGGCAGAAATACATGGAAATGATTGATGAGAAATTTCAGAGTAGATGGAAAAGAATTGCAAGGCATTGAAACATAGTGGTCAGGATACAGGGATGCAGTACTAGAAGTAGCAAAGGCATGTCTTGGGACAACAGTGTGCAAGACAGAAAACGCACACATCCTGGTGGAAAAACATAGCGGTAAAAGTAAAAAGAAAGCTTAAAAAAATTAGCTCCAATCAAGGAATCTGGCAGACAGAACCAAACAAATAGTAACAGAGTCAAAAAGGAAATCATGGGAGGAATTTGGAGATAAATTAGAAAAGTTAGGTCAAACCGCAGGGAAACCTTTCTGGAATGTTACAAAGAATCTTAGAAATGGAGGAAAATGAGAAATGAGCAGTGTTCTAGATAATTCAGAGAAACCTATTGTAGACACCAAGGAAGCACTGGGAAGATGGCAAGAATACTTCGAAAACTTGCTAAATATTAATAGACTAGCATTACCCGTCGCGTCTTCGCCCGCGAATATTCTAGTTGTAAAGAGTACACTTAGCAAAATCTCAATCATGAATGATATGACTGATTTATCCTTGGTATGAATAATCAGACTTCATCAATTCAGCTACTGGTGCAGTGGTTAGGGGTTTGTCATTTCTTCATAGGTATATTAGAGCAAAGTTAGTTTTCTGGGAATATCACAGACACTGTTAATTTAAGGGCCTTTAACTCTTCCCGTGTCATTTCCGGAATATTCCGCGCCAACACTTTTTCGTTGCGTGTCTTTTACGATATATTCGGCAACATGTTTCCCGCTCCAGCGGGTTTTTTACGGAATATTCCGCGAGCTGTTATAAGTTTACATATGATTACGGTAGGTGGCAGTATGGTATTAAATAATGTAGATGAACTCGCCCGGAACCGGAAATGACTACTTGAATCATTCCTTTTACTTTTTTTTTAGTATTCGTTCGATAGACACTTGAGTTTGATGGTATCAGCTGATGCATCTGTAAGCCGATGTAAACAGTGAAATGGCGGGCTCGTACGACAAAAATGTGGCTACGATATCAAGTTATTTGGAGGAATCAGATAGTGATTACAGTGACTTTGAAGAGAGTGTTGAAGAGATCGACTGTTCAGAATCAAGTCAAAGTGCAGTTGATGAAGATGAGAGTGATAATGATGCTGATACAAGTACAGTTCTCCAAGGTAGGCCTGCCATGTCTTCATCCAGCGGGGTGTTTTGAAGATTATCACAAAAAGAAACACCTCTGATATTGAAAACATTGAGCTTCACTCTTCATAGTATAATAACAAACGTTTGGTGCTTTTCAGTCGGTCAACACGAATATACCAAAAATAGAGCTGGGTTATGCCCTAATACTGAAATAAATTATATGTGATTAATAAATACACTAGGATGACCAGTTTCGATCGTCAAGCAATCATCATCAGATCCATTACACTTAGGCTATAACATCTATGTTCGAGAGTACAGGTGAAAAATATATACAATATGTACAATTATTTAGTTGCAGTGTTGGTAATGCAACTGTCAGTGTATGCTAAATGTAGTATATCTAATGTTAGGTGAACTTCTAAAATGGTGATAAAAATCATCTGTTTGGGGTGATTATATGGTTCTACAAAATCAACACTATGGTTATACTGTAATAATACAGGCTGATACTTATCCAGTTGTCTCCCTAACTGGAACTTCAAGCTGTTTCGTGTTTACTCTGGCACCAGTTATAGTGGACTAACCCGGGTGTTAACTGGGCGGAAATGGTTTTTCCCTTTCTCCCCCTTTTTGTTCCTATGTTCTTTCTGAGTTCAGTGCCATGTTGATCTGTGTGACGTTGCCAAATCTAGATAAGAATGTATGTTATTGAATACAGGGAGATCTACAACTATTAAAGACCGTGGAACTATCTTCGCCACGCGTCGACTAAAAAGCCATTCAACTAAGCAGTACATGGTCTATAGCTTTTTAGCCAATTATACTTTGAAATTGTTCAACATTGAATCTAACCTTCGCCTCCTCTGTCTACCTCTGCTTCTCTTACCCTCTGCAGCCAGGCTTTCATCACATGACCCAACCTTCTGAGTCAGCTCATACAAACAGCTTCATTCAATGTGTATATTTCCTTAATTTCTTCATTACGAAGAGATTCATTGCTGTCCTCGGCCAGGTTTGTCCCAGCAATCATTTGCGCTAACCCCATATCAATTACCTCTAGCTTAACTGAGATATCCTGAACCTACACAGCACTCACGTCCATATAGCAAGGACAAATGCATTATTTTATACTAGCTATGATTACCAATTACAATACCAGTAAGGCAGCTAATGAGGACAACTTCTTCAGTCTTTGTTCTCTAAATCACTATTAGTAGAATAAATTAATATATTGTTACTTGAAGAGTAACATTGAAATCTATAATGGGGTAATATATTCTTACAAGAACTGTTCTGCCTAGTCAATACTTTAAATTGTTATATAATTATTACAAACTAGCAGTAGTGCCCGGCTTCGCCCAGTGGATTTGTTTGTTCTATGGATGATAATGAATACCACTACAGAACTGGCACACAGGTCATTTTCCCGTAATAACGAATAGGAAAATGCCTATTTACCAACTACAGTACAGACACATGTAATTTACAAACCAATTGAAAAATATGATTAGAAAGAGGAGTATGTGAAATAAAAGACACTGCCTAGGGCCTATATCTCATTGGCTGTTAGAAAAGTAGAGATCAATAGTGTCGTCTTTTGTCACATAGTGCCATAGGAAAATAATCAGAGCACTTTGGAAAACTTCGGCTGTCCTGAGCTCCTGAAGTAGCAATAGTGTCATTTATCGCCACATACCGCTCAAGGAAGTAAAAAAAAAAAACACCTCGTGACGGAGCTCAAAGGTGTGATTACTTTTCCCCTTGAGAGCCACTTAACTTCTGTATGTAGAAACATTTGTCCATGCAAACCACCCATTTCATCACACACTATTGGAAACAAGTGCGAGTTCAATACACGTGCAGTTGTGTAAACACCAAAACCGTTTCTATAAATAAACATGAATAACCCTACATGCGACGGACGCAGCAGGGAATGCGAGCAGTCCGTTCACAACACAGACCAGTCAGGTAGTCAGATCTAATTTAAAATAGACTTAGTGCAAATGTAAATAACACTTCAAAAGACTGGAAATATCTAATATTTTTATATTTTAAAATTTTATATTTTTATATTTTTGAAACTTAAGAGCTTTAATGGACGCCTGACGTACACTAGAAAGACCATACATCATGACAAATTATTTATGCCCGTAAGATCTTATTGCTGTAATTACCAACACTTAAAATACATAAACAATACTGAGAAAAAATATAGACATCGAAAACAAAATTTAGTGACTGATACTGGTAAAGAAATCGATGGACTAAAACAGTAAAACGACGCATTTGGCTCGGAGTATACACCTTTTTGCTACATTCTTAGCGAAAGTAAGTACGATCGCATTTTGAAAAGCTAACACACTAGCTTTAAAACTTTCTATAAGTACCGTATATACCTGAATGCAAGACGAGGTTTTTTCCCACTTTTTGTTTATAAAAACTTGGGGTCGTCTTATATTCAGGGTATTAATTATGGATGAGAAGAAGATTCCCAAGAGGATACAGGAGATGCAGATGCAGAAGAAACGACCAAGGAGAAGACCAAGAGATAGATGGCTAAAAGGAGTGGAGGAATGTGTCAAGAAGAGAGGCGAGGACTGGACCCGAGTGACAGCGGAGAGGTGGTGGGAAGAAAGGACTAAGTGGCGAGGCTTATGTTCCAAACAGACCCAGCCTGAGGCTGGAAACTGTACAAGATGATGATGTTGAGCTACGGGAACAGATATTTCCAATATGGATTAGTTAGGTAAGCTAACATTATTTTTGAAAGGAAGTTTTGACTTCCATAGTACATTGGCGCTGCTCGTGGCAACATTTGTGCCTTGCAGCGGCCTTCACAGTATGTACTAGCCACGCGTCTTGGTGAAGTGTACCATAACCAACTGAAGAGCCCATTGGTACACTGGGGCGAAACGCTGGCAACTGTTTTGAGCTAGCCGGACCATTGTATCAAATTTCTTTGTGAATTTGTTAATGTACATAGCTCAATCGGACAATTTTACATCCTGTTTCCTACGGGAACAGATATTTCCAACAGCAAGTATTGGCGGCATGTGAAAGACTGCACTGGCGCTAATTTTAAAAAGAAGGTCTCTTGGTACGTAAATCCGTAAAATAATATAGTTCATGCGTAGCCTTTCCATAAATTTTACGGAAATCCCATAAAAGTTGGCAGGTATGCAGTTGTTATTCGATTGTCATATTGGTACATTATGCATTAATTTTGACCCATTTAAATGCTAAAATGTCACGAAAGCTACGAGTTAGAGGTCTGCGCGGATACACAAAACGTTATCCGCATCCGCCCAGCATCTGCACATTTGTTATCTGAATCTACAGGCATTACGTCTTGTTTCGTATAGGACCACGACATTCAACTGTTACATTTGGAGTGGGCTTTGTGTTTGCCCAGTAGTTACCCAGCCTCTGGCTGTGTTGTTCCCTCCTCTCCTGGGTCTAGAAGGCACCTGTTTTCTTTCTTGGCGGTTTGTCCTGGAACCTCAATTGCTGAAGCATCTTCCTGAGAGATGTCCGGTCTTTTCTCTTTCCGTCCCTGCAAGTTCTAGCAGATCTTAGCTCACTTCCCACAACCATGGTGACTTGATCTTCCGCTTTTGCCAGTAACCGAGGAGCTGATTGGTCAACCTGGTAGGATGCATCCTGTACATGTGCTAGACGTCGTTTCCTAAAAACATCCGTGATTCTTTCACAGTACGTGTAGAGCACTTGATTAGGCCGCCTTCTGTATTCATTACCTTCATTAACAGGCCCCAATATCTTCCTCATTATCTTTCTCTCCTGTACTTCGAGTTTGTCCGCGAGTCCCTTCCGGTTGAATACTAGACATTCTGAAGCATATAAGGCTTCAGGACGTATAACTGTCTCGTAGTGTCTCATTTTATTAGAGATATTATACATTTCAGGTTCCGTATTGACAGTAATCATTAAAATTAAAACTGTAAGTTTTAATTTTAAAATTAAAACTGTAAGTTTTAATTTTAGTGTCTCATTTTGGTCTTTCGGGAGAGACACTTCTTATTATATGTGTTCTTGGTTAGTTGATAAGCCATTTCTAACTTGTTAACTCGAGTTGATAATGCCCTTACTTCTGAGAGATTCGGTTCCAGCCATTCTCCTAGGTACTTACATCTGTCAGTTTTCTTGATCTCTCCCTGGTCCAAATGCAGTGTACAAGGAGACTCACTGATGTTTGTGATGTACTGTGTTTTTTCAAGTGACACATGTAGTCCTACCTTAGCTGCTTGTTGCGTGAGAACATAAAGTTGTTTCACAGACATTTTTATTGAATGAGATAGGAGTGCCAGGTCGTCGGCAAATGCCAGGCAATCAACACTGAGCCCATTGCACTTGTGTCCCAAAGTGATACCACTTGGTACCCCCTGATTAGTTAGCTCCTTTTGCCACTCCCTTATCACCTTTTCCAGGGCACAGTTAAAAAGGAGAGGTGAGAGACTGTCTCCCTGTCTTACCCCTGACTTAATTTCAAAACTTTCAGAGAGGGCTCCTCTGAACTTCACTCGTGACCTGGTGTGACCTGGTGTTATTTAAAGTCTGTTGGATAAGATTTTGTGTCTTCTCGTCTATAAGGCATCCAACGTTTAGAATGAAGCACTGGTTAGATAGGGATATTCTTCTCTCTTTCTGTTGCACGTGAGCCATGTATGACGCTGTCATTTTCTAGCAATCCACTGTTGCCATATCAGTCGAAAATTTTTCTTTGTCGAAAAAACAGCATATTCGGGTAGAACTATGTTTTGCCGATCTTTCTTGTCCTATATTAGAACTACGTAAACTTGATAGAAATGCTAGAAAAATTAGATATTCATATTTTTTTTTAAACGATAAACTGTGTCCCCTTTTTAGTAAAATCGATCTTCTATCATGTTGCATTGACTTTGTGATGCCTATTTTTCACACACATGTAGCTAAATGTGCCGTCTTGATAGATTATTGAAATATTTTATACTGGCAATATTACAATTTTCATAATTAATGTCTCTATCTTGAGTGTGTGTGCACCAGTTCTGTTAGATTTAACGTCTTGTATTTTACGCTGCCAACTTCTGAATATTCTCTCATAACCGCATAGCAGCATTGAAAAAGTTCGTATGCTGCCAACTTTTCTATTTTTAAAGATAACCATGTCATGTCATTTTGAGAGTTGTAGAGGAATGTTGGAAAAAGTTTTCTACCTGCTTTCCCAGAGTGTAGGTTTAATTGTTTTCACAGGCCGGGCTGTTCATTGACCGCGGATTATAAGAATGAAGTTCGGAAGGACAGCGGGGTGCAGCTTGCTACTCACAGCTTTATTACTGTGCCATTCGAGCTTGTATTTCAGTTGTTCAGCAGTCACTATCTTGAGTGTGTGTGCACCAGTTCTGTTAGATTTAACGTCTTGTATTTTACGTATTTCACGTACAACAACAATGGATAGTTTTGTGAAAAGAAAGCATGGTCAAGTGCTCAGAAGGAGGGAAAAACAGGTGGTAATTAATGTGTTCAGTTATTTTAAGAATCTTAAACCTAACGAAAGTATAAATAATTTAGTCAATGAAACTGCTCGGGCCACAGGAATATCAAAGACTACCGTTTTTAAAATACGTAGTGTGAGTGGGCAGGGTCCAGTTCTGTTGCCTTACAAAAAGAGGCTAAGTAATTCACTTGGCAAGAATAGCAGGAATTAAATAAAATTGCCAACAAGTAATTTAATGATGACTTTATAATGACGTTATAGTTAATTTAATTTCCTTGAATGTGTTATGTTAGCCTACTATTAGTATTATTATACAGTACTTAATTCAAGTCTTCCTCACTGCACAATTGCTGAAAGTGTACGCGAAGCGCTTTGTAGGCCTACTGCCTCCTCTCATGGAGTGGCAACCCTGTCGTAACGCGCCATAAGACCAATGCTTCATTCTAAACGTTGGATGCCTTATAGTCCTTGTTCTTGCAGGATCTTCATGAGAGTAGGTCTGTCAACAGAATCATACGCCTTCTTAAAATCAACAAAAATTATGACATATTTCATACTGGCCATTTTTGCTTGCCGTAGCACGGATTTCAAGTTGAGTATCTATTCCGTACAAGAGCGTCCTTTTCTAAATCCTGCCTGGTATTCTCCTAGTCGAGGGTCTAGCTGGGGTTTAGCTCTATTTAATAAGGTCTTAGAAAAGATCTTGTATGTCACAGGTACTAACGAGAATCCTCGATAGTTGTTGATGTCGGTCAAGTCTCCTTTTTTATGTAGGGGATGAATCAAAGCATTACAATAAAAAAAAAAAAAAAAATTAAATAAAGCATAAAGTATTAAAGCAACACTTTTAGACAATTGAGGAGAAAGTCGTTTCCCTAGGCTTTGTATGTCATGTGCCCTTTTTAAAATGAATGTTATACAGCCAGAATTGCAACCCTTTTCAGTTCGGAGGGTTAATTATGCTTAATGACATCATTTGAATGAGATTAGCTTAAATCATCTTACATTTGTCATGAAAAAAAAAAAAAAAAAGATATGTCAAACATCTGGGTCTTAGCAATGATATTCAACAAGTTCGGATTGTATTCTAAAAACTAACCGCAAATTTACTCCAAACATTATCCGCAGCTTATCCGCCCAACCATGCCAACTATATCAGCATGGCGAAAATTTTTGCGGATAATCACATCCGTGCAGGGCTTTAGTTATATGCTATAACCTACGCTGTACCTGTAACATTAATATTTATCTTCTGTAATATTTATTTCATCATTATAATAGGCTATCTATTATCACATATTTAACCATTAATCACTCTGTAATTATATACCGTATATACCCGATTGTAAGACGACCCCGAATATAAGACGAGGCCTAGTTATCAACTGCCTCTTACAGATTTTTTTTTAAAATACTCGCTAACTCATAACTTGCACAATATATGCCCTCAAGGTCGTGCTTTCATTTTTATAACGTCTCGTGTTATTGGAAATCCCTCTGCCCGCTTTTCCAAGACATTCTCTATAATTTCTTTGTTCAAGAATGGGAGACGTTATTAAATTAAGATACGTTGATCACTCAATTACTGCTCGTAAAACTGACTGGTTGTTCTTGTAAAGATTGTTTTAAAACATATTTCCGTATGCTTTCGAACATATAATTTATCCGCTTAAAATGAAGTTTATGCATAAATCCTAACCTCAAAATGTACGCTATTCGTATATGCATGGTAATTAAACATAACAAACCATATTTTAATCTTCATTAACACATTGATTTGTTGCGAGTTACAAGATGCCAACACCACATACTACTTTGCAAATAATAATAATTAAAAAAAAAAAAAATACCCTGAATATAC
The DNA here is from genome assembly GCA_946902985.2 of Meconema thalassinum. Taxonomy (NCBI): domain Eukaryota; kingdom Metazoa; phylum Arthropoda; class Insecta; order Orthoptera; family Tettigoniidae; genus Meconema; species Meconema thalassinum. Next base: position 1,755,880,157 of record OX336388.2, on the reverse strand, counting down.
GACGACCCCAAATTTTTATAACACAAAAAGTGGGAAAAAACCTCGTCTTACATTCGGGTATATACGGTACATATTGCAAGAAAACGATATTTAATAGCACATGCGGTTCCATATTAAAAACCAGCTGTGCCTAGGTTTTAGCACGGTATGGAAAATTTGCAGATGATGATGCGATCTGGAGTGAATCGGAGGAGGAACTGGGCGAGAGGCTGCATAGCTGGAATGAGGAGTGTAAGAAATATGGTTTAAACATCAGCGAGTCAAAGATGGTGGCGATGAAGGTGTATGGGGAAGGAGCGGAACCAATTGCCATGCTAAATGAAGCCAAATTGGACAACGTTCCAGTTTTCAAGTACTTGGGTAGCATTCTATCAAGTGACAACCTAGCAAAACATGAGGTAAACAATCGAATTAATAAGGCAACACAATTTTACCACCAGGTAAGACACCTGCTGTGGGATGGGCAAATACCCATGAAAACAAAGATGACATTGTACAAGTCCTATTATCATGGTGGCCACTCAAATCGGTCAACGATTTTCCAGGAGTTTTCCAGGAATTTTCCAGGAGTAATTCTCATTTTTCCAGATTTAAAAATAAGCGCGAGTGTGGGGCTTTATCGGTTGCCTACTTCAAGACGAAAATAAAGCAGTTGTGTTTGGTTTACTTATACAGATGTTGACAAAACTTAGTGGTGATTGTGTTATTGATACGCAAGCCTACACACAAATGACTTAATTGTTGTTTTAAAAAAGCCTTCGTGACTCAAATAACCGCTATAAAAAAAAGAGAAAGTAATGCCTGCAATTTTATTGCGGTGAAGTTGTCTATACTCAATATGTTTTACAAAAATACTATAGCGTGTTCTCCCACACAGAAACAGGTAGCCTGAGGACATTTCTTTCGTTAAAGATAGAGTGCTCACCCAAAACCGCAGGGGAGTATGATTTAAGATGGGAAAATGTTTATAATTAATTAACAGTGGCTATTTTCCAGGATCATTAAAATTTTTCGTCATTTTCCAGGAGTTTTCCAGACCTAATAAAAATCCAGGAGTTTTCCAGGATTTCCAGTAGAGGTCACCATGTATTATACACCGATTCTTACATACAGTCTGGAAGCCACAATACTAACCAATAGAGCTACTATTAATTGTGCCTACTATCAATTGCGCCAACTACCAATTGCGCCTACTATCAATTGCGTTGAGTATGAATAGCACCTGCTATCAATTACACTTGGTAAAAATAGCTTCTAGCTCAACTCCAGGCAACCGAAAGGAAATTCCTATGTACCACGATGCAGAAAACCAGGAATGACCAGATCAGGAATGAGAAGATTAGAGAAGAAGTAGGAATAGATGATTCTCTCCTCGATAAGATCCAGATCTCAAGACTGAAGTGGGTTGGTCACATGAAGAGGATGCCAGCAAACAGAACTGCACGGAAAGAATTTGAGAGAAAAGTAGAAGGAAGACGACCCGTAGGAAGGCCACGAAAGAGTGGATAGATATAGTCAAGAACGATGTACTGCAGAGAGGTCATGATTGGCTGAAGTTGGTGGAGGAGTGGTACAAGGACAGGATGAAATGGAGGGGGCTCATATACCACACCCGGGCAACTGGAGTTGGATCAGGATGATGATGATGATGATGGAAAATTTTAAGTAACTAGATAAAAAAAAATTAAAAAAACTGGCGACAAAATTTTAAAAAATACTCATTCGCGTCTTCAACCCAGTCTACGTAAAGTATCATACGGCTATCACTGAAAGGGGAAGGGTGGGGGATATGGAATCAATTTCACAAACTAACGAACCTCATTTAGCATGAATTATGGAACCTGAAACCTTCTAATGGAGGTATGGATTATCTGTCTTTAGAAAATTTTTGTGAATATCGTAATTTAAAACAAGTTGCCAGAAAACTAAGTACCAAAAAAAAAGGCTGGGTGCTTAATACGGTGTAAAGTTGCTCTGTGTAGAAAACAATTTTGCTAAGATTATACAATTTGCATACAGTTAAATACAATCATACAATTGGAGAAACACTTTCTTCGTCACGATTTTAATAGTACATTATGCAACGAGCCTATAATGGCTATAATTAAGACATGAGTATTTTTTATAAAACGAGCGTATGCGAGATTTATAATTTTCATACGAGTGTCTTAATGACCATTATAGGCGAGTTGCATACGACTGTTTATGTTCGACGATAATTATAACTTTATTATATGTTTTAACATAAATATTCATAAATATCTGTTCAGTCACTACAGTAGAATGTTGTGATCGGGTGCTGCGGTGGGTAGTATATCTCACTTGTCCAAGCTCTCTGGACAACCGACACATGCGCTCTGTGTGCTTCAATACCATATGTTCAGATTGCGCACCAGTTTTCAGTAAAACTGTCACTGAAGTCGTGTCAAAACCACGCACTGTGTAGAAATTGGTTTTGGGGATATTAAGGTACCGGTACAGTGCTATTTCTGGTCTCATATTCGCCAGTTTATTTACGCGAACATATGTACGGTGCATATTCCATGTCGGTAATTTATTATAGTTCGATGTTGTGTTTATGTCCGACATGTTGGATTTTGAGTGCATGCGCGAAGGTATCGTTACCTAATTGGTCAATGAACGAGCTCTGATTGGCTGGAGAAACTGTATCATAATGACAAACGGTGTTATAATGACCATCATTATGATACAGTTTTCTAACACATAATAGTGAGGGACGAACATAAAACAATTTCAAACATAATCTGATGCAAATTGACGAGAAAGTGTGCACCATTTAGAGACTAAGAGTGTTGCATGCGGCACAACGTTAGCTGACATTTCGCATCATCAATACATGCAGAGATTTCTCATTGTACACAGCTGAAGATCATATCATTCTTGGTCCATTTTTATTTTGCCTAACAACAATAATTTGCTTAGTTACATGCAAGGAAAATTGAAGTAACCATATGCCGGTGGCGCGTCCTAAGGAAAGTGAAAGAACGAAAGGAAGTGTAAGCTCTATACTATGAGTGTAAGAATTGTTCAACATTATAAGTTCTACAAAAAAGTCTGCGACGGCATATCTCTTATCTTTAATACATCGCCCACTATAAGCGATTTTACGTTTTCATTTCTTCCAACAATCACCATTCAGTGGAATTTTAATCACTATCTTCGGAGCGAGATTACGAGCTAGCAAGCGAGCATATCACTTCGACAAGCATCAAACTGTGGAGTCATGTAGAGTTAAGGCCTCAGAGAAGTGTATTATATGTGTTTGGAGTTTCGCTGTTCACCTCGGCTTTTCTGAATTGTGTCTGGGACCGGCTTGAGCTAAGTAAACCGAGCGAAGTATTGACTAGGCAGAACAGTTCTTAACAAGTATATTATATCATACTATTGTCAATACGGATCCAGAAAGAATCAAAACATTCCTATATATTGGAATCTATAGCAAGAAATCGATGCTTGTACATCCTTCTTCGAGAAATACCCATTGGAGTCCTAGAACAGCTGTGAAGGGAATCTATCATCCCTGCTCCTAGCTGACGAGAGTATGGGTAGCGCACGTGTGAACACCCACATTTGCTACTTTGGGACACATGCATGTCATAACCAGGGATCGGATTTATGTGTGCTAATAATTCATGAAATATGAACATATATATTTATTTTTATTGAAATATGGAATTATATATGGACTTAAAACTACAAAAAACTATCATTTCTACTTGGTATCCAAGTCGAAAGAAGCTATAGAAAGTAGATCTACATGAACCACAATGCTGTACTTCTCATTATAATATCTTTGAAGAACACGCAATATTTTAATCCCTGTTGCCAAAACAATGGATCACAAAATGTTATTTTAAGTGCTGGAAAGTGAATCTTCTCCTATTGTCTCTAAGTATCGATTTATATTGACAAACTTTGTTCAACATCAGAAGAGGTAATGGGGGCATATTTAAACTTTACAACGTCTGCTGGGGTTAAATCAAACGTTAACTTGACACTTAAATCTCCACACATAATTGCAGCAACCTTTCCCATTCTTTCATATCCAGGGTTCTTTGAAAGTACAGCATCCATCTTCATTTTGATACATCTGCAACTTTACCTGTACCATGATTTAGCTGTTCCACAGTTCTATTCACAATTTCGAAACTTTCAGAAAGTGAGAGATGTGAGTTTTGGAGACTTTTGAGTGTTTTTGTGATGCATGAAAAATTATGCTGAATGTAAATTAAGTCATACCTCACACTTGTGTCGCAATCAACTGTTTGCGCAGCTTCAATTGAGGCTGCACCTTGAGAGTCCATAACACGCAGAATATTCTTAACGGAGTCTATATATTCAGCATAGTATTCAACCGCTTGCAGCCACGTACCCCAGCTAGTTAGAACTGGCTTAGGTGACAATGGAATTTCTGGATACATTTCTTTCAAAAGATGAACTCTTTTGTGGGCTTTGAGAAAAACTTTTTTCACTGAGGAAATCAATAGATCTACTTTGGGGTATCTGCCTCTTACCACTTCTGCCACACGATGAAAGGCATGTGCTACACAAGTTAAATGAGTCATCTTAGGATAAACAACACACCATGCTTCTCCGGCTTTCATCATATAAGGTGCAGCATCGCTAATAAGAAGTAACACTTTATCATACTGAACGCCCTGTGGCCAGAGGATACCCATGGCTTCATTGAACAGTTTTGCTTTAGTTTTGTTATTGCACTTTTCTAGAACATCAGTGTGTAAAAGATCCGTTTACAATAATCTTCACTTAACAAACCAATGATTACGTTGCAAATTAGCCTACCTTGTTTGTCTGTCGTCTCGTCAATGGAAACCCAAATCAGACCGTCTTTAATTTCTTGTCTTATCTTCTGAACAGTTTCATCGTATATGGCTGAAACATAGGTTTTTTTTAAACGTTGACTCATCCAGGATAGCTCGGCTAGTATATTTCTCGAGGAATTCCCTTAAGTACTGATTATTCAGTTTGAAGAGAGGGACGTCAGCAGAGATGAGAGCGCGGCAGAGATCGGTGTTGAACTCTGACGTTACACTCGAAGTTGATGGTTGTGTCAGGAATAACTATCTCAGCCTGGAATTTCGTAGTTTGTTAATCTGATGTTTACTGGTTGAAATGTGTTGTTGCACCAGGAACCTTTGAGTAGATGCCACTAAACGTTGACACAAATTACAAAATAATACCTTACTGTCAGTTGATAAACCGTGGAGTGTGATGGTGCAGTGGCTAAGCTTCTCGCCTTTCACCCGGACGGCCGGGGTTCGAATCCCGGTGACAGCGGGGTGGAATTTTCACCTGGAAAATCACGTGGCGGCAGGAAGGGCATCCGGCCTTAAATCCCCGGTCAAAACCAAAATGAGCCTGGTTGGCTCCGGCGACCCCAAATTCTGTTACGTAACTTTTTAATTTTAAACTGGTTGACTGTGCTACTTTAGGCATCTTGTAACAATGTTAATGTCTTCAATGAATGTCAATAGGCAACTGAAAACACTGCACTTGTAGACATAGCGGTACGTACAAGAACACTACGATCCGTCTCACTGCTAAGTCAAACTGCGAATCACTGGTAGGAACTACAGTAGATGGAGGTATTGCGCCATCAAGGGGAATGCCCGAATTGAGAAATAATCCAGAAACTACTGGCATATCGTCGATGAATGGGATTTCCTGAGTAACGAAGTTATGGGACAGACATAGTCGATGTTATGTGTGATTCTGATGCTCAGCTGATCCCACCTCTTCCGGATTCACTCATCTCTCTTTAACCACGCCGTTTATCACCTTACCTTATCAACTCAGGCGTGGTGATGAGTTGCATCCCAGTTAAAATATTGTAACCGAATTTATTCAGTTACATTAGCTCACTCTCGGGTTTTTGCTTTGTGCAGTTAGTTTGGGGTATTTTATTCGTATCTTATTATATTGGGTTAACGTGGGGGATGAAGCGGTGATTTTTATTGTGTCTGTGTATTTTTGTCTGGAAGGATTCATCTTTGGATGTTCCGGACCAACTAGTCATTGTTTATTAATTAACGGCTTTTGGATTTTTGATATTATAAATACGGGGTTCATGCGGTTTATTACGTTTTGGGAACTGGGACACATAAGACTGTATTATTTTGAGTAGAAGCATTATTTCATTTTGGTTTGGGGTTAATGGCTTTATTTTGAACTAGTAATGTTAAAATCTTCAATTCCTGGCTGTACTATAAGGTACGATGGATTGGTATTTTCGAGTGCTGGAAATGTTACAAACCCAGAAAAGACAGGCAGTAATTCGACTTGTTGTGGCAAGTTCAGGGAATACCTAGGCTATTAATAGCATGAACTCTGGATGAACCGGTGCGTGGAAAACTACTGAGTGACGTCAGAGTGAATTTTGACTGTCAAATGTTCATGTGTTGTCACGGATATTCCGCTAGGAGCAGCGCGCGCACGATATAGTTCCGGCAGGAACAGTGGGGTTATGTATTCGTTCGCCAGTGCTTACAATGGCGTGTCAGGTGTTCAGAAAGGGTCTTCTTGCTTTTACAGCGAAAGTCCATGTCTACTTGCCAATTAGTGTCGTTGTTACTGGATCATGGTATCGTAAAACGAACGAGCAAAGACTTAATCTTTAGCAAACCACTGAGCTCTAACAGGCTATTGAGAGGCTACACTGTTTCTCATGGGTCCGTCCATACCATGGGCAGTCGGTAATACTTTACCACGCCTAAAAGGATGATCGCCAGTCATAAGAAGTTCATCAAGAAGTAATGCGAGAATGGAGACGTGAACGAACAGTTCGTGGGGAGAGAAAGTGAAGTGAACCAGTCTGCCTCTTAACGTGTGTAGATATTTAGTGTACGAACGGTACAGAGTGTAAATACATAGGAGGCTGGTAGGCCTGGGTCTAATATGGCCGTAAGTGTTTGTAGCTCTACGAGCGTAGATTCAGTGACAAGGTACTGTACAAAAAGCATTATTACAAGTGTATATGAAGGGTATTTTTTGTGTTGTATATTATGTATATATGTGTATAGTACAGCCAATAGATTATCTCTTTAAAATTCATGAGTGTTTATATTCCTGTCTTGCTTGATCCTGGTAACATCAGCGAATGAATGCCAAATGCCCTACGCCTGGGTTGAGGTGTTTCATAGTCGGGGCAACAGTTATTTATCGTATTCTATTTTATTCAGGAAGACACATAAGGTCAACCTTGGCGCCCATTCCAAGTCGGGATATATATGTTAAAATCATTTGTGGCCTGTATTTAAAGGCAGTTAATTCTGTAGGTTTGTATTAATGGGGGTAGTAAAAGTTAACTCAACTCCAGCGGAGAGGTGTGAGTGTTTCAATATTAAATGTTTCTCCATTATTGACAGGACTGCTAATTTAATAGAATTTAATACATTTTTGCCGAAATATGGACTGTATTGACCTTAATGACTGAGAATATGGAACATTATGTGCTAAACTCCAAAATATGGAAAATAAATACTCCATTTTTCAACTCCACACACCATGATTTATAAAGATAATACAAAATATAATTAAGTTTAGCTTCACAAAGAGATATGTATTTACATATAAATCCGTTCCCTGGGCATAACGATGAGCTACACTCCCTATCCCCAAGAGTGTTTAGTTATATCTAGCCACCTCCTGTCAAACGATGGTTATAAATAACTCAATTGCCATACTGGTGAGATTTGAGGCCTCCACTTAACCCTCTCACTCCTTATTATTACATAAATAATTTGTAACTCAGTTTTATTTTAAGGTTGTCTTCTACTTACATACGAATTAAATAATTTGTAACATATTTTTATTTCAAGGTTGTCTTCTACTTAAAATACATACCAATTTTCATGTCATTTGCTCTAGTATTTTTCATGCCAGCCCATAATAAACAGTCAAAAATTAAGCCAACCACTTTGTGGTGTAGTAGCTGTTGCCCCATAGGCCCAGGTTTAATTCCCAGCTTTGTCAAGATATTTAAATTCTGGTCTGAGGGCTGGATCAAGGTACACTCAGCCTCATGATGCAAAACCAAGAAGAAGAGAGGAGGGTTTGATTCCCACCTCAGCCATCTTGGAAGTGTTTTTCCATTGTTTACCCACTTCTACTCCATGCAAATGAAGGGATGGTTCTTAATATATAGCTAAGGCCAGCTCCTTCCCAATCCTCGCCTGAATTACAAATACGCACACCAATACAATCACAATAACACCTATCAGACAAATTCCACACACACCTAAGTACACAGGGTTACATGACCACATTGTCACAAAGCCCCTACATCAATTAACAACAATAACAATAATGACTGAGGTATATTTCGATGCTATACATCTTCATCATCATCATCTATGGATCCTTCCAGGGAGGGCGGGTAGGATTTCAGTGGGCGATATGCCTCCTTCTAACTCTGACATTACTGTATACAGAGTCCGCCGGAATAATGTATACACTCTTTGTCAAGACGATATCGGGATATGGACATCGTCATCTGTTATCATTGTTTTAAAATGTTGTAGTATGGTCTTTCGCTCAACAGATGTCGGTACTTACATCACGATAGTGGGAAAACGAAATGGCTGGAGCACGCTTGACGTTCGAGCAAAGAAGGTACATTCTAAAGTGGTTTATCAGGTTTGGTAATGCCGTTGAAGTGCAACGTCAGTGGAGGAGGGAGTTTGAAACAGAACCCCCAACACGCCTAACAATTAAGCGCATTACTGGGAAGTTTGAGAGGCATGGAAGATTTGTGATACTCACAAAGGAAGATCGGGAAGAATGTGTACAGCTACTAGTCATGCTCTGTCGGCTCACGTTTTGGAAACGTTCGATAATTCTACACAGAAGTCTGCTACGCAATGTGCGCGGGAAGTGGGGATTAGCAGTAAGTGTACGGCGGATTTTGAAAACAGCTAAGTGAAAAGTTTACATGCCACGATTACTGCATGCGCTTAATGAGGATGATCCAGATCGTCGATTGCAATTTTGCGAATGGTATCAGCAAATGGTCACCCAAGATGAACAATTCCTGAAGAAGTTAATGTGATCTGATGAAGCCCAGTTTAAACTTAATGGAACAGTGAATTGACATAACTCTGTCTACTGGGCTCCGGAAAATCCGCATGTTAATGTGGACATGGTGGTCAATCTACCAGGGATTAATGTCTGGTGTGGACTGTCGAGGGGCTTACTAGGACCCTTTTTCTTTGATGGCACTGCCTGAAGCAGTGTAGTTGGGAATTTTACGCACATTAATTTTACCAGCTGTATGTGCGCTTTATGGAGCCGATGATGAATTCTTCTACCAACAGGACGGAGCGCCACCACACTACCATGTAGCAGTAAGAGCTTTCCTGGATGACAATCTGCTGGGACATTGGATCGGACGAAGAGGCCCCATATAGTACCCCCCATGGTCGCCAGATATTACCCCTATGGACTTTTACTTATGGGGAACTGTGAAATATCAAGTCTATCGACGTAAGCCTCGCACGCTGGAGGCCCTTCGCCAGGAGATTACAGCGGCACGTGCAGTGGTCCCCATTCAAACATTGACGGACGTTGTTGCAGCGACCACTCAGGGTTCTGCTATGTGTCTGGCAGCCAACGGTGAACATTTTGAACATCTCATGTAACCATATGTTTAACTGAAGACAGTACTACATGTGTAATCAAAATTTAAATGTAAAAGAAACACAAAATACATAATCTTTGTTCCGTAAAGAGTGTATACATTTTTCTGGCGGACTCAGTATATTTCTCCTTTAATACCTTGGAACATCAGTCCTTTCGTTAGGGGATCATCTTTAATGTGTTCTATCACCTACTTCTAGGACGTCTAACGGATCTATTTCCTGGTACCTTCCTTTGCAAGTACTGTCTGGCGATACGTGTCTCCGGTATCCTTTGTACATGACCAAACAACTTCAACCTTGCATTACGCAGTCTCTTCCATTGTCAAGGTTATCTGCATATCTTTCCTAATACAGTAATTTCTGATTCTGTCTTTCCTCGTTTTCTGCAGAGCTGATCTCAAAAATGTCATTTTACATGACTAATTTAATGATGCCTTTCTTCAATAACAAACAACTAAGTAGTCATGATTGGCAGCAGGTATGTTTTGAACATCGTCTGCTTAACTCTTATAGGCAGAGTCCTGCGCGGATAAAAAACTGCTATCCCCTTCTGCCCCGCATCCACACGACTGTTATCCGAATCCGCCCTGCATCCACACCCGCACATTTGTTATCCGAATCTACTGGCATTACAATAATATTTTTAGTTTGCTAAAGCACGAAGTATTAAAGCAACACAATTAAACATTTCAGGAGAAAGTCGCTCCCCTAGGCTTTGTATGTCATGTGCTATGATTAAAGTGAATATTTTACAGCCAAAATTGCAACCCTTTTCAGTTTGCAGTGTTAATTATGCGTATTGACATAATTTGAATGAAATTAGCTTAACGCTTCGAGGACGGAATTTGAAATATAAAATCTCAAGCTAGGTTATCCGCAAGCAGAATTTCATATATTAAAACGTCAGATATCCGCCAATACCGGAGCAAATGGTACGCTAAAAACTCAACAGATGGCAGTAAACTACGCTTTTAGTTCTGGCTTAACGGGGAATACCCAAATTCAGTGGTGTTATCTCCCTGCTAGTTTCTCACAAGCTGTAAGAGATTATACTGTTCAGACGAGCTTGTGTCGCGAGTTCTGAGAAGGGCTTTTTGTGATTTAAATAGTTATTTCGCGACGTGCAGTAAAAAGAGGGTCAGTAAGCAAGATTGCTTCAATTTTGGAATATACGGATGTAGATGAAAGCGATTTTTCATTTGAAGAGTCCAAAGAGGGATATTCAAGTAGTGTGTCTTATGCCCTTTATGCACTAAAAAATTTCGATAATATCCTACACACTTCTGAGAAGGAGTACATCCAATAATCAAGGTAAGCCATTAATATTACGTACATATGCATGTTTATAGGTAGGGTTCGATAATTCTGGAAGAGTTTTAATTTGCCGTAGGTTTCGCACTTGGTAGAAGCAAGTAGAACCCTTAGATACTCTAGTTTGGACTTCCAACACAGCACTCCCCTGATTTGAAATTGTGCTTACAAGATAGCCAAACCTTCCACACATTATCAAATTTTTGCCGTAAATACAAAATGTTTAGACAGAAAGCATACTTTATTTATAGAAATTGCAATAATGGTTCAAGGTAATATTTTAGTTAAATTAGTAACATTTTAAGAATAAATCATGAATTTGCACTTTGCAAAGCACAAGTAGCACTAGTTCAGGAGGGGGGGAAAAAAGTTTTGCTTCTCAGAAAGAATCAACCAGTTCTGTTGTAAAAACATTACCACTAAGCATTAGTAGCAATTGTCCACAAAATCTTTTTATCTTTAAGACAAATGATGACTGTATCCTCTTTGTTTTTATCAACAAATGGATGTCAATGATTTTTATGTGGAGAACAATAACAATAACTTTTACGGCGGCTTCGGTGGCCTAGTCGGTAGCATGCTGAGCCTCTATGCCCAAGATAGTGGGTTCAAACCTGGCCGAAGCCGTCGGATTTTTTAAGAGCGTTAAAAATCCCTCAGTATGCCTTCCTTCGGAGGGGAAGTAAAGCCGGCTGTCCGATGTCATAGATTTATGGCATGTTAAAGAACCTTCCACTAATTGCACCTGTGTGAAGCTAAATTGGATAGGTTAAGAATGTAAACAACGCTCTTAGGTTTCTACGTTCGTTGCCAAGAGCCGACTGCGGTGGCGTCTAGTAGCTAAGTTCTGAACTTGGCCTAGTAGTCGTTGACGGTGGCGCTTAGCAGCATAAGTAGGAACTACTTGAAAAATTCTAAGTTGCAGTACTTACAGTAAATTAAAAAACAGATAACATACACTAATACAGTCATCACATTTAACACCGGTTATCAGACAGATTCTACACACACCCAAAGTACACGGGGCTACATGACCGCGTTGTCGCAGCCCCTAAACTCAAGAACCAACCAATGACTTAGAAATTAGTAGTTGTTGCTTCATTCAAGGGCTAGGGGCATATTGGATATCAGACCTACGAACTTGTTAAGTAATTGGTTAAACAGTGTTCTTGTGGTGACTACTTCAAATTGGCCTATATGGGGTCCATGATGAGATACATATACATTGCATAATTCAAAAGTCAATTTGATGGGGACCATAGAGCTGTGGTGGCAAAATTTAGATGGGAAAAATTGGAAAACCTAAAGGAGATCAGAGAAAGTAAAATAAAAGTATGGAATTGAAAGAAAAAAAAAAAAAATACAGGAAGATTTTCAGGAGAGATTGAAGCAACAAATCCCAGTTACTGAAGTGGAAAACATAGAAGAGGAATGGTCCCACTTTAAAAAGGCATTTGTTGGTGCAGCAGCGAGTGCTTGTGGTAGGACGTCAACAAGAGTGAAAGAGAAGGGGACACCATGGTGGAATGAGGAAGTGAGGAAATCAGTGAAAGAAAAGAAGTCTGCATGGAAAGAATTGAACCGAGATCAAACAGAAGAAAGCAAAAGGAAGTATCACGACAGCAAACGGAGGTGTAAGAAAGTGGTAGGAGAAGAAAAGAAGGGAAGAATTTACACGAAGAATGGAAACAGATGTCAGTGGCAGTAAAAGGATGCTGTATGGACTTCTAAGAAGAGGAAAGAAAGAGTTACTACAAAGCTAGTGAAAAAGGAAGATGGAGAGTTGTTAACACACCCAGAAGAGATAAAGGGACGATGGAAGGAGTATTTCGATAAGCTATTGAATGTGAGCAATTGTACTGGTGAGATGGAAGTGACACAACTTGACGACTCTATAACAGAAGATGATATAACAATGCTGGAGGTGGAATTAGCAGTACAGAAAATGAAGATGGGAAAAGCAACAGGGGTGGATGAAATCAGTGTAGAAATGATAAAGGCTGCTGGACCTGTTGGTATGCAATGGTTGTATCGACTGCTAAAGTGTGTGTGGAAACGGAAATGTGTACCAGAAGACTGGGAGAAAGGGCTAATAATACCAGTGTTTAAGAAGGGGGGGCAAGAAGGTGTGTGATAACTATTGACGTCAGAAAAGTTGGATGGCGCAGCCACGCGGCAGAATGTTGAAGCTGTAACATTGTGACTGGTGAGATTTATTTAGATGGTGAAGCATTGACGTCGTGATGGAAACAGAAAGATATTTGTCAAATTCGAGGAGGTACTGCTCTGTATACGGTTGCAAATCGTATAAAACGGCTACGAAATATCTTCACTACTTTCCTGTACAAAAAGTTCCGATAGAAAGATGGGCTTCGGCGCTGTCAATTGGAAAACGTGTTACATGTTACATGACAGTGTGCAGTCTGCATTTTTGTGAAGACGACTTCTTTCCACCGGTACTGTTGATTATTGATAGTTGTTGTCTCTAATTTGTATTCACATGGATTTAGCTACATCAAAAATACTGATAAACTTATAGCTTATTACTTCTGTGCCGTACAAAGAATGTAATCCGCTCTTCGTAAACTTATTTTAGGGGTTCTTCCGATTGACAATAGCCGAATGGTTAGAAAACTTAAGAAAAATGCTGTTCCTAGCCTTAATTTGCCAGAGAATTTATATTCTTGCCTTTGAACAGCAAGTATGTAGGTCATTGAAGTATGATTTGGCTTAAATTGTGTTTTTGGCTACGATCTCCCTACTGTTGAATTTAGTTAATTAAAATGTAAAATCTTAGTTTTAAGTACCGGTTTGGTGATCCATCATCCCAGGCAGGCCGGCAACACCTATACTACTCGGGCAGATAAGTCACTTGGCCGTAATTTTGAAGTTATAGTGATGTTAAGTATACATATGGGGTAATGTAGCAGGAGACCGGATCGGCCTAGGCTATTCTAACTTGAATTAGTTCCCATTTCAGGGTTTTACAGTTTTGAGTGCGAATAGTTGGTTTGAAAGTTGTACAAAAGTAAGGAGAGTATATTTTGTATAGGTTTTAATTGGTATTATGGTTTATGTCGAGCTGAGGAGTGAATTTGGTTTGGCTTAAAGTGTAGTTTTTGATCTGTTCCGTTTGCTTATGACAAGTTCAAATGGAGACTCCAGCTTTGTTAAATATCTGTATTTTAAATATTTAATTAAATATATTGATAAAGAGGATGTCTCCATTTTAACTTGCCTGTGGCAAGAGATTAAAAAATTAACATTCTTGTCTTTGAACAGCAAGTATGTAGGGCCTAGGTCAATATTTGCAATATTGAAGTATGATTTGAGCATCCCAAGTAACGCTTCTTTGAACCCAAAACATTCATGCAAATTCAGGGTTGCTTGATTCAATTTATTATCAGGGAGTCGTCCTTTGTGTTATGTGAGATATATATATTGTGAAATTAATAAAAACATCGATACCGCTAGGCTCCCAAGTACAGGCTTCATATATGTAACAGCAGACAGTAAATTAACTATCTACATGTGGGTAATATTTTTAACTGGTAGTAATTAGGCACTGCATTTAAATTGATTATAAAAATATTTCTATCAATGAAAGGAAATATGTAGTATTTTACCATCATAAATTTGAAGCCATAACAAACGCACACCCAATTACTTCACGTCACTATATCGCCGCCATATTGCAAACAGCTGACCGTAAGCTCCTCCCCCGTTTCGGACGTCAATAGAGGGATCACCCTCTTATCACAGATAGTAAAAATACTGGAAAGGATATTAGAAAGAAGAATGAGAAGAAAGGTGGAAGGAGAGTTGCAAGAGGAACAGTATGGCTTCAGGAGTGGAAGATCCACAGTGGACCCAATCTTTAGCTTGAGGCAGGTGATGGAAAGGAACTGGGAATATGGAGAGGATTTGATCATGACTTTCATAGATCTAGAAAAGGCATATGGAGAGGATTTGATCATGACTTTCATAGATCTAGAAAAGGCATATGATAGTGTCCCCAGAGAGAAGGTATGGGAAACCATGGTTAAGAAGAGACTGGGAAGAGAAATGTTGGAAATGGTGCAAGCAATGTACAACAAGAGTTTAGTGCTTTTCAGTCGGTCAACACGAATGTACCCAAAAGAGATGGGTTATGCCCTAATCCTGAAATAAATTACATGAGATTAATAAAACACTAGGATCCTAGTGTTTTATTAATCTCATGTAATTTATTTCAGGATTAGGGCATAACCCATCTCAATCTCATGTAATTTATTTCAGGATTAGGGCATAACCCATCTCTTTTGGGTACATTCGTGTTGACCGACTGAAAAGCACTAAACTCTTGTTTACTAAGGCAACACTGAAAATATGGCTTCAAACACCACAATGTACAACAACTGTGTTAGCAGGGTACTGACCCCAGTTGGAAAGACAGATTGGTTTAAGAACAAGACTGGACTAAGACAGGGGAGTGTGCTGTCACCTCTCTTGTTCATAATGGTGATGGATGAAATTGTAAAGGAAACAAAGGAATCATATGGACATAAAGAAATGAAGTTACTGTTATTTGCAGATGATATTGTGGTCTGGGGAAGGAATACAGAAGAACTGCAAAAACAACTAGATGCACTGAACGAAAATATTCAGAAGTACGGCCTGAAAATCAGTATAGAGAAAAGCAAGACCATGGTGATGACAAGAGGGGAAAGACAAGGAAAGGGCACTGTGAAAATTGGAAGTCAGAGTTTGGAAATTGTGGACACGTTTAAATACCTAGGAAGTGAATTGATGCAAACTGGTAGGTTGGACATGGAGATTGGCAGGAGGGTACAGAAGAGCAATGCATTCTATCAAAGTGTAAGAAAACTTGTTTGGGATAAGGAAGTACCAAGGAAAAGCAAGGAAGTAATGTATAAAGTGTACTATGTTCCCATATTAACTTATGCAGCTGAAACTTGGACCCTGACAAGCAGGCAAGAGAGTAGAATCCAAGCCAGTGAAATGAAATTCCTAAGAAGTATGATAGGAAAGACAAGGAAAGACTGAGTGAGGAATGAAGATGTTAGGAAGGAAGTTGGGATGGGAAAACTAAATGAGAGAATTGAGAAGAATAAACTAAGGTGGTTTGGACATGTAAAGAGGATGGAGGAAAATAGAATACCAAGACAGATGCTGGAGGCAAAGTGCAAGGGTAAGAGAGCAAGAGGAAGACCTAGAACAAGGTGGATTGATTCATTTAAGAACAGCGTAAGAAAAAGAAATCTGGACTGGGACAAGACCGTGGAAGAAGAATGGTGGAAGGAAAGAGGAAAGTGGAGAAGTGCCATAAATACCCCCAACCCGGCAGGAGCTGGATAAGGGGAAATGATGATGAAACAGAAATGAGAGGTTTCTGTTGTTTCGAAAGTTTTTGCGAATAAACGAGTCGTGGAAAGTCAGGTTTCTTAATAATACAGAAAAATATTACACACAAAACTAAAACTTTTCTTGATGCCAAAAATAAATATTCAACAGATGTATACCACTCAAGGTATCCTCAGTATGCATTTCCTTGAGGGCGGGCATGGGGAAATATAGTTTACGCAATCGATGAAACTTGCTCCATTGCAATCTGTGAGCCTAGCGACGCGAGATTAATACTTTTCGTTACCAGTAGACATCCTGATAATTCACATGAAGGGTGCAGGGAAAGAAAGGGCTAAGTCCATTTTTTTGTTTTTTAATGTGGATGAGATGTTTATTCCCGGTCCTAAACAATGCCTCATGTGGTTTTGGAAAGAAGGAGCTAGGTCCAGAAATACAAGGAAAAGAAGAAACAGTGCACTGGGAAAGAAGGGGTCATGTCCAGTAAGTCAGGGAATAAACGGGCTCTCAAACAGTAGTTTTGTACTTTTAAGTTACCAGCCCTGTCACATTAATTACTATTTCCGTCCATTTTACCATTTGAGGTTAGTTGATGTGTAAGCGTTTTTTCTAGAAGTGCTCTCTGAATGATTTAGCAAGAAAGTGTTCATTAATGCTTCAGTATGTGTGACTTAAGTGAGCTATCAGATTCTTCAATTAATAAGGATGATCAGCACAAGGTAACTAAGAAAAGGAGACGTCATGGAAGAATGTCAGGGGTCAGGACGAAACTTAACCTCAGTAGTCATGTTATGGGGCAGAACTGCAATTGTAAGATGAAATGTTTTGATGTTGTTGGTGAGGAAAACAGGAAAACCATTTTAAGGACTTTTAATCTCATGCTAAGCAGGGACATCCAAGATTCTTACCTATGCGGTCTCATTTCTGTTGTACCAGTCGCTCGTCGACGGCCTAGAAAGTCGGAGGGTCAAGCAAATACTGACAGACAAGCCACGTACAAGTACAGAGTGAGGGGATGTGCCGGTGTAACGAATGATTACGATGTATGCCGTAAAGCTTTCCTTGCAATTCATGGCATCGGTAAAAAGAGGGTCGAGCGACTGGTAAGAGGTCTTAAAACCGGCGTAAGTCCAAAGAACATGAGAGGAAAGCATTCCAATCGGCCGTGGAGGATTCCTGAAGAAAGTTTAGATGCTGTTCGTGAACATATAAAATCATTTCCCTCAAGAAACAGTCACTAAGGTATACGAGACACCAAAAAAGCATATTTAGCTGAAGATCTCAATATCAAGAGAATGTATGGTATGTTTAAAACTAAGTACCCTACGATCCAGCTTTCGTATGAAATTTACCGTTCAGTATTCAACAATGAATTCAATATCAGTTTTTGGTTACCCACGAACGGACACTTGTTCTACCTGCGATGAATACAAAGCAAAGGTCACCGCTTTAGAGAAAGAAAAGGCAAACTGTGGGGACTTTGCTCGAGCTGCACACATTTCTGATGAAATAAGGAGACTTTCTGTTGGAAATAGGGTCCATCTTACAAGGGCTGACACTTTCTATGTCAGAAAACGGAAAGCGCCGTTAAGTTGTAAACGTTCAGGAGTAAAAGAAGCAATTTGTATTCATTATGGTAGAAATCTGCCTATCCCTAACATACCAACTAATGATGCTTATTACAAGAGACAGCTGTCTCTATGTATTCAATATTCATAGACTATCCTGTGGTGAATGTCAGTTTTATCTCTATACAGAAGTTGAAGGAAAGAAAGGCAGTGACGACGTTTGTTCGTTATTGCATGATTATTTTAATAATCATCTGTCCATGAAAATTAGAGACATTCAAATATTCTGTGACTCTTGCGCAGGCCAAAATAAGAATCACACTTTTTTTTTGATTTCTTCACTATCTTGTTCATTTTGAGAAGAGATTTGATTCAATAAAAGTAACATTGCCTATTCGAGGTCACAGTTACATGGAGTGTGACCGGAACATGGGCCCAATTAACCAAAAAGCACGTATTGAAACCCCTAAAGACTGGGAATAGGTCTTCAGCACAGCCAGAGAAAACCCCTCACCTTTTAAGTTCGGCTCCTTCATTCATCGGAAGAATCGTTTGCCACGTCTTCTGCCATAAGTGATTTCATTTTTGCGAAGTGGACAGTGCACCTCTCTCAGTTCTACAAGAAGAAATTCCCCACTCGACCTGTTCGCAAGATTATTCTGGACAACAATGACAGTGGAATAAAGTTCTGCTGCACATACAATGGGGAATGGACTGATCAGGAAATGATGTCTAAGACCCACAAGCAGCTTCCCGAAGGACAATTCTTCTTGCCAGGATGTAGCTACTCTACTGGTAAGTTAAATTTGCCTTAACATAATTTACCCCTGTATCCACCAATGGAAAATAATGTTACACAGTGAGAAGCAAAGTGAGTTATGGTCGAATTACTTTTTGTTTCAGGTTCTAAGGCGAAGTACGACGACTTGCAACATCTGGCAAAATTCTGTGGACCAAAGGCTCAAGCATTCTTTCAAGCACTCTCAAGACAGTAGGAGAGGAGTGGATTGGAGTTAAACAGCAACATCTACGATTCTATACGAATCAATACTCTTAATTTTACTAATGTGCCTTTAGTCTACTGTATAAATGATGGTGAAATCAGGCATACGTTTCTTTTACTTCCTCGTTAAAATAATAATGAAAATAATGTAAAATGTTTTGGTTTATTTTCCGATGTGATTGTTCGCTCACAGTAATGATCATTTCCATAATTATAATTATGATACAGTATATAAATTACTTTAAATAAAACTGAAAAATTGTCAAAGAATGGATTGGACACCATCTTTACCACATACCCTCTGTATGAATAGGCCCGTTCTTTCCCCTTATGTAGTGTAGATAGGAGAGCAAATTTTATTTTTCCGATAGTAGAATGTTGTTTTTACACCAAATGTAAGTTAAAATTATTTAAAAATTATACAGCTACAAGGAAATAAATGTAACTGATATTCACTTTAGAAAATAAAGTTGGTAAACAGAGTTGAACTGTTTAAATGCCATTTACTCAAAATTTTAAAAATGTGACTTAGCCCTTTCTTTCCCTGCACCCTTCACATGTTATTACCTTACTGCAACACGACCTACACTTTGTAAATCGTGGTGAAGAAGAAGAGAACTATTTTTTACACAGAACGGTAAAGGTTTTTGAACTAATCGAGGCATTAAAGAACAAGCAAATTGTTATCCCAGAGCTTTCATTCCACACAAACAAATCGATATCGATCGACTAGGAGTCAGTCAAATCAGGACGCATATTGTAATCCTAGTCGAAGACGGATCAGATGAATATAGTTCAGAGGGATGTATCGAATGTGCGCTGGTCACACAGGATGTATCGGCGTCATGCAGAAGCTTGTTCTGGTGCAAATTTTAAAAATATCACCTTGGTACCGGTATGTAAATCTGTAAAATATTATAGTTCATCCATAAAACACACTCTCTTACCATTAATTTTATGGAAAAAACTTAAAAGTTGGCAGGTATGCACAGGGCAAAGGTTCCTCCAATGTAATTTCTCAATGTGGTTAAACGTACGCAGTGTTAATTTCATATAATTGTTCATTCAGATCCCGAATTACACTAATTTTAATTTTTCAAATATGCTGGACAATAAGAATTAGTCATAAATGAAGGTATATGACCGAATTTTCCCCCAGTAAATGGTTAATACTGGCATATGTTTTGATTAGTTTAATTTTTATGAATGAACATAAGACGCTGAAAAGGGTTAATGCAATATGAGCTAATAATCATAGTTTGAAATGACCATGTTTTACATGCAAACAATCCCGAAGGGCAAGAGGGAGGCAGGAAGGAAGTTTGTGGTTTTACATGACCGTTAATCTCGTTATCATGGGACCTCCAATTTTACGAGGATTCTGAAACACACGATGTGATATTTCACTTCAGAAATTTCACATGCATTGACCTGGAATCAAACCTGGCTGCTTAAGTGACAGCCAAGAAGCTTGATCACTGCACCACCATGGCTCTCAAACCTAAGGTAGCATGCACGAATATAGAATAACTCACTACATTAGTAGCAGTTACTACTAAGAGTCTGCACGAAAGAAATAAAGTAGGAAGATAGTTATTTACTATGAGAGTCAAGTCAGCAAGCTCAGTGACAACTACTGGTGAGTTCACTACTTCAGAAGTTAGTTAGTTATTGTTGTTTTAAGGGGCAGAACTACAAGGTTATCTGCCCCTAAACACTACTTCAGAAGTAGCAACAAGTTGCCCCTGTTGTTGGTAGTACAGCCCGGTCAAGTTAGCCCAAAAATTGGGGTAAGGTTATCAAAATTCGCATAGAGCTGAAAATTTGTATTAATGGTCGAAACACCATTATAAATAAATTGTGAAAAGTCCCCATCGGTCCGACAACGGCAATTTTTTTTATTAAAGTCAAAGTTCGCAAATATGTTTTTTTTTGTTGCATTTTTCAGCCAAACGGTAAGGTTTATCATAAAAATAGATCAGGCTAAAATTTTATATCATGTAATTATCTATAAAAATTGTCTCAACACATTTTCTCCTAAGGGCCGGTTCTACCATCTCCGGGTACACCCGCTGGTAGCTGCACGGGAGATAAACTATCTGCCAGCATAACATCTCTGGCAACTTTGATTGCGTTCTACCACGTCCATATGAGTGGCGGGCAGCTACCCTGAAGTAGACAATGTAATACTAAAGATGGCAGGCCTGCTTTTGTGCAGCGGAGTCGTAGAGCCAATGGCGTGTCCCTATTTTCGATTGCATAAGACCGCGAAATATACCGTATTTAAAATGTATAGGATATGAAATCTCGTTAACAGTAAGACCATTTCTCTCTTTAGTCCGAGTTGAGATGTGTCCTATTACTCCCATAACAAAGATCTTTGTCGTAACCTAATGTGGTGGATTCGTCACATCACATTATTATAATATTAACGAACTACTGTAACATTAAAAAAAGTTCATCTTGTTCATAGAGCTTAATATGATACGTACGTAATGATGAGAGTGGCTACGCGGTTAGAGTCGATTGCTTCGGAGCATGAGATTTGGAGTTCGATTCCTCTAATAGGGAAGTGTTTTTATCAAGCCTCCGTTCTTATTTGTTGCCAGTGCATTATTATTCAAATATTGTCAGTTAAAATCATTCGTAGTGAATTTTTCAGTAGGACTGAGATATATACCTATATACAATGTTACAGCAAGTTAACATTTCCACACCATTGTTTTATTGCATACGGAACGGAACCCTTCCGTTTCACATCTGGTTCATGTCATTGGCACATTAATGTACTGTTATGTTAATAGGATTATTATATTGTGCGAAGTAAAAGAGGATGTAGGAGGTGTAAGCCAAGATATAAATACATGAGATCGTGTAGCCAGATATTTTACCACCTCTTTGTTGACCTGGGTCACGGCAGAGATACAATGATACTGACAAATATTCATCTTCGTATACAGGGAGAAGATCTAAAATGCCCACAAAACCATCCATAATAAGGCGAACTTTCATTTTTTTTAAATGTTGAATTAAAACATAAACATGCTTGTAAACAAAGTAAGCTCTATACCTATTCTAAGTGGTGTTATTTGGTTCATGCTGTATCAATTAATAATAAGGGAGCGGCAGGAAAAAATAAATGCCGAAGGTAGGAATCGAACCTGCCACATTAAGGTTAACAGAGACCAGCGCTGACCACTAGACCACGCTGACATGCCTTCACTGCAGTGTTTACAAGTATATAACCAAATGATAACAAGATGAATGGTTCAAATATTAATAAGTTATTTGAAGATGCAAGATACTATTTCTAACATGGAAGGTTCATTGCTTTTGTGGCTGTATTAAACAGAAGACCGCAAATCATCTAAATTACGCATAAGGCAAACGTTCGTCGGCCATTTTGGAGCGTTACCCGGCTGGCAAAGCTCTATCGGCCTCTCCGAGCGGCCGACAGTTTACACCAACCGATAAACAATATCTATCCCGCTGGCAGCACTACCCGCTGATGGTCGAACGGAAATCTCAGTTTATTCCACGGGCAAGTTACGTGGTCCTTTGCCCGGAGATGGTTGAACCGGCCCTAAGAGTCACCGTGTTTGAGATATAATGATTCAAAACATTGGGAAAGTTGTATTCTTCATTATATGCACAGGTTTCCACGCCACCTGTGAGGTAGTGTACTTGGCGAGGTGTTGTGTGTTTTTTCTTTTTTTATACGTGGTTTCCTCGGTAGGCCTATTCCACTATCTATTGTGATCCTTTTTAATTCAATAATATTTAATAATAAAAAATGGTACTATTGGAAATAATGAAAGTGGTGTGAATTTTAAGAAATTGGGGGAAATTATTTGGAATCATCTAATATTTCTGCTTCCTCATGTTGTTGTTCTTTTACTTCTTGTTCCTCTTCTTCTTCCTGCTGGATGTAGGTAAATTGTCCTAAGAGCAATGAATCAGATGTCTCCTCGCTGATATCGTATGAACACTCTTCTGATGGCAAATCAATATTGGAGCATGACTGGCCTTGCCAGCTGGTACATGCTAATGAACAAAATAATCCAACATTTGCAGCCCCATTTAGCATTACATCCCGTTTTTACAATAACTGCTGATGTCCTGATAATTGAAAGAGCAATAGAACAGTTCAACTTGACAAATACAACTATTATTGTTGGTGAAGACGTTGACTTACTGATATTACTTACTGCTTGAACTCCAACCGAAGAAATTATTTATTTTTTAAAACCTGGGAAAGCTAACATCAGTTGGAGCAAAAACAAATGCAATCGGCTTGTCTTACTCCAACCTCTGATTCTGCTCATCAAAATCTATTTCGGGTATATTATCAAGTTCAAGTGTGGTTTTGTCATCAACTAGACCCAGAAAAGTGGGGGTTGGAAGTTAATTGACAATACATTGGAACCAATCCAGACTTTACTCTCACCTGCACCGGAAAAACTCCTCAACAAAGTTTCTTGCAATTGTAAAAAGGGATGTAATGCTAAATCTGGCTGCAAGGATTATTTTGTTCATTAGCATGTACCAGTTGTCAAGGCCAGTCATGCTCCAATGTTGATTTGCCATCAGAAGAGTGTTCATACGATATCAGCGAGGAGACAACTGATTCATCACTGTTAGGACAATTTACCTGCACCCAGCAGGAAGGAGAAGAAGAGCAAGAAGAGGAGGAACAAGAAGAAGAAGAGCAAGAAGAAAAGGAACAAGAACATGAAGAAGCAGAAATATTAGATGATTCCGAATAATTTCCCCCAATTTCTTAAAATTCTCACCGCTTTCATCATTTCCAATAGTACCATTTTTTATTATTAAATATTATTGAATTAAACAGGATCACAATAGATAGTGGAATAGGCCTACAGAGGAAACCACGTAAAAAAAAAAAAAAAAAAAAAAAGCCCCAAGTACACTACCTCACAGGTGGCGTGGAGACCTGTGCATATTATGAAGAATACAACTTTTTCAACTTGTTGAATCATTATATCTCAAAAACTGTGACTCTTAGGAGAAAAAATGTTGCGACATTTTTATAGATAATTGCATGATATACAATTTTAGTCTGATCTATTTTTATGATAAAACTTACCGTTTGACTGAAAGATGCAAAAAGCCCAAATTTGCTAACTTTGACCTTGAATAAATTGTTTTGCCATTGTCGGACCAATGGGAACTTTTCACATTTAATTTATAATGGTGTTTCGACTATTAGTACAAATTTTCAGCTCTATGCGAATTTTTGTAACCTTGCATGTCTAACTTGACCGGGCTAGTACTTGAGGTTACGTTGGAGGGAAAACATCTTTGCAGTGGATATTTTTGGTTTATGTTACCACGCTACAATACACTGTTTCAACATGTAGCCTATTCTTACACCAATATAAAACTGCTACACAAAAGTTGGGACTACCACCATCAACTGTATGCTGACGCCGCCATAGAGGAGTGGGACCTCTAACCCCAAGATAAACTTGATGGTTTCATTCAGAGCATGCCGCCGCTGTGTGTGGGAAGACTACTAAAGACTGATACTGATCATCATGAGTTACAGATTTTCAATGTTTTTGTTTTCAAAAGGGACACTCAGAAGAGAGTTCGCTTTGTTTTTGTACAGTTTCATTGTTATCTAACCAAGATTGATATTGTTTTCAGAAGGACTGATGTTTAGTTTGTTAATAAGCTATTGTATAAACCTCAATGGGTTTACTATATGAAGTCATTGTAGTAAAATATATATATTCCAACCTCTTGTTGAGTAGTGTACAAAAATGTATGGTACAAGACAAGTAGCTGCAACAATGAATGTTGACCGCACGAGTGTTACATGAGGACCAGCTGTATCCATACCATTTACAGCGTGTGCAGGCACTATCAGCTGCTGATTTTCCTGCATGGGTACTCCTTTGCGAATGGTTTATTCAACAAAGTGTCAACCCTAATGTTAGTGCAGCAGTGCCGTTCAAAGATGAGGCATCATTTCAACGAGATCAGATTGTAAATTTTTACAATCGGCCTGTATGGGCTGACGTCAATCATCGCACAACTGTTGAAGCAAGTCATCAACAAAGATTTTCAGTCAATGTTTGGGCCGGCATTTTTGGTGACTGTTTGGTAGGGACTGAAGTTCTTCCAGCCATGCTGAACGGTCACAGTTACCATAATTTCGTAGACAATGTTCTGCTTGATCTGTTAGCAGATGCACCTCCAGCTGTGCGACAAAACATGAACTTCACGCACGATGGGGCACCACCTCATTTTAGTGTTAATGTCCGTCGGCATCTAAATATCGGTGACAGATGGATAGGTAGGGGTGGACCAATTGCTTGGCCTCCAAGCTCTCCGTACCTAAACCCACTAGACATCTATTTTTTGCGACATTTGAAAGTTCTTGTGTATCAAACCCCTGCACAAGATGTTCAGGGTCTGTGTGCCCATATTATGGAAGACTGTGAAACCATACACGATACTCCAGGGATAAATCAGCACATCCAAGATTCACTACGACGGCAGGTTGATGCATGCATCAATGCTCACGGAGGGCAGTTAGTTAGTTATTGTTGTTTTAAGGGGCGGAACTACGAGGTCATCTGCCCCTCTTAACACAGATTAAAGAATACAAATTTTGAATTGAATTTAAAATTTTGAGGTGGACATCTAAATTTAAAAAGACCAAAAATTAATAAAACAAAAACAAACAATTAAATAAACAAAAATATAAACATAAACAAAAATTACGGAAAAAACAATACATTATCATTCAAAAACGAACAAGTCGTTGAGTCAAAGTTCACTGGAAAATTTAGATTGCTGGCCCTAACCCACTCTCACTTATAAAGCGGATAACGCGATCAGCAGCCACCGCGTCATCGGCTAATATAAGTTTGAGTGTCGTCTGCAAACCAAGGTTTCTTCGTAAGTCAGCAAGATCCACACACTCGGTGAAAATGTGGGCCACGGTGAAAACGGCTCCACAGGTACAAAGTGGGGGGTCTTCCCTTCTCATTAGGTACGAGTGGGTGGATCTTGTATGACCTATCCTTAGCCTACACAAAATGACGGACTCTCTCCGGGCCCGGAAGGAGCTCCGCCAAACGCGAGTAGTTCCCTTGATCGCTCTCAGTTTACTGGGCAGTGGGTCAGCTAGCCACTGTCTCTCCCAAAAAGCCAGAACTTGTAGGCGTAACTGAGAGCGAATATCTCTAGCGGGTACCTCCATTGGTCGAGGTGGTAGTGATACCGCCTCTTTTGCAGCTTGATCCGCTAACTCATTTCCCGCAATTCCCATGTGGCTTGGAAGCCACAGAAAGGTGATTCGAGTGTCAGCGTGGCACAGCCCGGCTAGTAGGTCGTGGATTCGCTGCACTAGGGGGTGTTGCGGGAAACATGTAGCAATTGACTGCAACGAACTCAAAGAGTCGGTACACACGAGAAAGTGGATTCGTGCATCCTGTAGTGCAAACTGCAGAGCTTCATAGATGGCAACGAGCTCCGCAGTAAACACACTACAGGCCTCAGGCAAAGAGATCTTGGTATTTGCACCATCAATAACGTAAGCACAACCCACCTTCTCGTCCACCTTCGAACCATCCGTGTATAGAATGCCAGCGTCCGGAAATTGGTGAACTATGCTGTGGAACTGCCTCCGGTAAACGTAGGCATCCGTGTTCACCTTAGGACCTCGGTGCAGATCTAACCGAATTTCCGGACGCGGGACTTGCCACGGAGGCACCTCGCTAGATGTCCGGATCATACAGGGACCTACAGCCACTCCTATTTCGGTACACGAGCTATCAAGTCTAATACCAACCGGCCGAGTGGCACGAGGCCGGTTGGCGTACCCCTGGTGGTTTTGGGTACCGAAGAGAGCTTGATAGGTCGGGTGTTGCGGCATTTGACGCACATTGGCAGCATATGCTAACAGCATATGTTGGCGTCTATAATTTAAAGGTGGAACACCCGATTCGACGAGTAGGCTGGGTATCGGGCTGGTCCGGAAGGCACCGGTAGCCAGTCTAACGCCACTATGGTGGATACTGTCCAGCATTTTCAAGGTTGCCGGCCTTGCTGAACCGTATGCCGCAGAACCATAGTCTAGCCGGGACAGGACGAGGGCTTGGTAGAACCGTAGCAGCACCGCACGGTCAGCCCCCCACGTAGTGCCACTAAGAAACCTGAGCATGTTCAGTTTCCTGAGACATGTCATTTTCAATTGCCGTATATGGTGCTGCCACGTTAACTTGCTGTCAAAATGGAGCCCCAGGAAGCGATAAGTGTCAACCACCGGCAACGCAGCATCCCTGAGATGTATTTCAGGGTGTAAATGTAGCCTCCGTAGCCGACAAAAATGGACGACGGAGGTTTTCGCTGCTGAAAAACGAAAACCCCGGTCGTGAGCCCACCTGTCGACCCGGTTGATGGCTAGCTGCAATTGCCGTTCAACGACTGCCATACTTCCAGAGCTGTAATGCAGAGCTAAATCGTCTACATACAGCGATGGAACTACCGCGGACCCGGCGGCGGCAACAATGCCATTAATGGCAATCGCGAACAAGGTGACACTCAGCACTGAACCCTGAGGAACTCCATTTTCTTGGGTATAGTACTGCGATAATGTCCTACCGACCCTTACACGGAAGAGTCGGACGGACATGAAATTCGCAATGAAAGTCGGTAAGTTACCACGGAGTCCCCACTTGTGAAGGGTGGAAAGGATCCCGTAGCGCCATGTGGTGTCGTAGGCTTTCTCGAGGTCAAAGAAAACCGTGACTAGGTGCTGCTTCCGGAAAAAAGCCTCCTGTATGGCGCTCTCAAGTCGCACCAGATGGTCAGTGGTGGACCTATGAGAGCGAAATCCACATTGGTACTCAGACAGGAGACCTTTATCCTCCAAGAACCACACCAGTCGACGGTTCACCATCTTTTCGAGCAGCTTACATAGGCCATTTGTCAAACAAATGGGCCTATAGCTGCTTACAAACTTGGGATCCTTTCCAGCCTTAGGAATCGGTATCACGATCCCCTCTCGCCATTGAGATGGAAACTCCCCTTCAATCCATATACGATTGAAGAGGATCAACAGTTCTTTCATACTGGATTCGCACAGATGTTTTAACATTTGATTATGTATGTTATCCGGTCCAGGAGCCGTATCCCTGCACAGTGCAAGCGCACTGCGCAGTTCCCATTCAGAGAATGGTACATTATAGGACTCCGAAGCAGCAGTGGCAAAGGACAAGGGGTGAGTCTCTGCCTCCCGCTTCAGAGTCAGAAATGTAGGATCGTAACTCCCGGAGCAGGATACATCGGAGAAGTGCGAGCCAATGCTGTTGGCAATGGCGAGATGGTCCGTGATGATGTCCCCATTGATGGACACTCCGGGTATCGATAGTGATGTCGGGTGTCCGGAGATCCGACGAAGCTTAGTCCACACTTGAGATGAAGGAGTATGCGCCGTCATGGACGACACATACTTTTCCCACGTCGTTTTCTTACTCTCCCGAATCAGATATCGGGCTCTAGCACGCATCCTTCTGAAGGTGATAAGGTTGGCCATAGTGTTTTGCCTCCGATAGCATTTGAAAGCACGTCGACGATCTTTAATGGCTGCTGCAATCTCGGCTGTCCACCAAGGGACGAGCTTCCGGCGTGAGTTGCCGGATGAGGAAGGTATTGTTTCCTCAGCAGCAGTCAAAATACCATTCGTTATGTGAATGGTATGATCGTCGACACTCTCAAAGGTATCTTCGGCAAACACCGCACCTGCCGTGAAAGTTGGCCAATCAGCCCGACGGAGAAGCCATCGACTTGGTAACTCGATGGCTCTCTGGTTCGGAAGAGTAACGATAATTGGAAAATGGTCACTATTACAAAGGTCATCGTGTACACCCCACTGTAGCAGGGGAACCAGCGCACGACTGCACAGGGTAATATCGATACTTGAATAAGTACCGTGCGCAATAGAGAAGTGCGTAGGTTCCCCTGTGTTCAACAGACACAGGTCCAGCCGCCTGATCAGCCTCTCAAAATCTCTCCCTTTACCGCTAGTGGTAGCGGAGCCCCAGATGGTGTTGTGGGCATTAACATCTCCCAGAAGGAGAAAAGGAGGGGGGAGCTGAGAGACTAGATCCACCAGCTGGTCGTAATCCGGCTGAGAATCAGGCGGGAAGTACACGTTACATACTGTTGCCATTACTGGCAACGAAGTACGAACTGCAACTGCCTCTAGCTGAGTACGCAACGGCACCTCTTCACTAAAGAGGCTAGAGTGGACGAGAGTGCAGACGCCACCAGCGGCCACAGCTCCGTCCACCCGGTCTTTAGAGAAGAGTTTGAAGTGACGCATTGTTGTCTCATGTCCAGGACGAAACCTGGATTCCTGAAGACAGACAATGGTTGCCGAAAACGAAGATATTAATTGTCGTAACTCAGCGAGATGAACAGAATAGCTATTACAGTTCCATTGTAATAGTGCCATGGTGTGGACTTAAGTAGAAATGGGTCTTCTACTTATGCTTGACCGTTTGCCACCCTTCCCCAGCTCTAGTTGGAGATGATGGGGCAGGAGAGCACACCTCAATCTCCACATCTCCGTCCGAAGACGAAGAAAATGGAGCGGGCGCTCTCTTGGGTTGCGCGCGGTCGTCGTCGGACCTCACGAGTCTCGCTCTTGGGGAAGAGCGAGAGCGGTGTCGAGGGACTTTCTCCCGGTCGGAAGACTGGGTGTCTGTCCCCGACACGCCCCGAAGAGATTTCTTCTTGGATCGGCGCCGACGCGTGTTTGGGGAAGTAGATGGTCCCTTCCCCACAGACGCCGGGTCCTTATAAAACAAGGTCGCTCCTGCTGGCACCGCTCCACTGGTAGTGGTGGGAGCGGGATGGTCAGCAGATACGTGAGCAGCCCTGCCTTTAGGAGAGGAAGAGAAACGGCGCTGAACCGTTCCCCTCTCCTCCGCCGATCTATTTTCTTTACTATAGGGGAGTTCCTCCATACGTACGGGCTTGGCTTCAGCAGGCTTCGCTCCCTTGGTGGTAATGGGAGCGGAAAGGCCAGCAGAGACAGTAGCCACCCCGTCAGCAGGAGGGCGAGAGAGACGGCGGCGAACCGTCTCCCTCTTCTCCCCTATATTTTTCGTATTAGGTGGGCTGGAAGAAGGACCAGCCCCGGTCGGCAAAGTCTTCTTTCCCCCTTTAGCTGGGGAAGACTTGTTCGCCGACCGTTTCGGAGAAGAAGAGGACTTCTTCTCCGATTGCGCCGGTTTAGATGGTATAACCGGCGCCTTCTTTTGCTGGGCCGAAGAAGGTTGTTGTACCTCCTTCGGGCTGACATTTTTCGCTGGTACAGCGAGGGGTGATTTTAATACAGCTGATAATACGGGCGTCGAGGGTACTACACTCGGTAAAGATGCGGCAGGGGTGAATGAGGGCGTCGTTGCAGCTGCAAACGATACCCGAAATTCGGGGGCATTCATATCACGGTACCTCTTGCGAGCGTCGTGATATGAAAGCCTATCAAGAGTTCTTATTTCTTGAATTTTTGCTTCCTTACAGAACTCAGGGCACTGCTTCGATCGTGGAGAGTGGCTTCCTTGGCAGTTAGGACAAATCGGGGGAGGCGTACACCTCTCACCCTCATGTGTCCCCTTGCCACACTCTCTACACACGGCCTTGGCAGTGCACCTGGCGGAAACATGCCCGAATCTCTGGCATTGATAGCAGCGCATAGGTGGAGGGATGTACGGTCGAACATCGCAGTGGTACGATGTGACCTTCACCTGCTTAGGTACTACATCACCCTCAAAATGGAGAATAAAAGCGCCGGTATCGACACTGTTCTCCCCAATCTTTCGGGTGATGCGCCTAATCTTGGTGACGCCTCTCTTCCCCAGATCCCGCAACAATTCCGCATCGCTATTTAAAATGAGGTCACGATGGAAAATAACTCCTCGGACCTCATTCAGCGTTTCGTGTTTTGAGACCTTAACGGGAATTTCGCCGAATTGCGTGCATTCCAGCAACGCTTCGGTTTGCTTCCGATCAACGGTGTGCAGCAGCAGCTGACCGTTCCGGAGCTTGGAAATCCCGCTTAGGTCCCCAAATTTCCCCTCGATTTCCTCAGAAAAAATTATTGATTTTACTAGTTTAAAATCACCCCCGTCAGTCCTCGTAGCTACCAGGTAGCGAGGAGACCTATCAGCGGGGAATCTTCTATTAAAGGCTTCATCCCAAGGCGTATACACCTTGGGATTAGCTCGACACTCAAGAGACGGCTTTTTAAGGGTGCCACCCTGTACAGGTGTCCGTGATCGCTTTGATGGCATCCCGGACGAAATCCTCCCCGAATACTGCCCACTCCGAACGGGGGCTATCACTGTGGGCGCCACCCAGCCAAGGCAATACCTACCTGGCATAGCAGATATTGCCCGGGGTCCCAGTGCCTCAAACAGGCACTTCCCCCTCGGCATGCACAGGATTTATTCAGCTCCAGTATTCGGCCATGCAGGGACCTTCGTTGTAAGGCGGATACTACTGTAGGGTACATGGCGCACCCACCTGACGGGATGGGGCATACCGTCTAGGCTTTCTGGCCAGATGGCCAAGCTGGTGGCCCTTCCCCTAACAGCACGCATGTTTATTTCTATTGGTCAAACCAGAGCTGGGACCAGAAAACCAAAATTGACCTTTATAAGGCCCCCTCTAAGTCGCCTTTTACGACAGGCAGGGGATACCGTGGATGAATTCTGCCCTCCCCATCCACAGGGGGTCTGAACAAATCAAAACTGGCAAGTTATTCGGCCATGTCGGCCCTATTAGTCGCCTCCTACGACAGGCAGGGCATACCGTGGGTGTATTCTAACCCGCACCCACACGGGGGTCACGGAGGGCATATTGAATATCTGTGAGAAAGAGCTGCATGTGGTATACTGGTACGTACCGTTCTTGTGTGTTCCCATGATTAAAGAGTTGGAGGCAATGAGATGTTAAGTGGAAACGAAGCGTTTCCGGACCCATGTTCATATAACAATTTCTTTGTCTGAGGAATGTGCCGTGCATGTTGTGGCATATGTTTTCGTGACACCCTGTATATTCTTATACGAATATATTTTCACCGGGTTAGACATCCAACTGACATTCTTATGATTCATGTGTGTGTGTGTGGGGGGGGGGGGGGAGGAGATGAAAGAGGGGGGGGGGGGGAGGGGTGGTGTTACAGGTAGACCATGTTGACTCACTGGAAAGTTAAACTGATATAGTTTGTATAGACAACACTGAAAAAAAAGGCTTCAAAATGTCACACCTCTTTGATCAGTTGCAAGGAACAGATTCTATGATGATCCAGTAATCTCTCCTTAATATTTTATGCTGTTGGTGATATGGCTATTGTGCTCATATTGCAAGAGTTTCAAAAAACTTTATCAGCCTGGCTTATACCCAAACTTGTACTTGAACCCTCATCAATGGAGCTACCAAGTAGCATAATTAACTGGGCTACAGTGGCTGGAATTTTAGAAATATAACTTTACAAGATTAAGAAGGAATCCACACTGCAATAATCTTCCAGCATAATGCTTTCATCTTGCAATGTAAGTGATGCTTATCTGCACCTATCCAAGCTTGGGATGCATACTGATAATTATATACATCATTAAAAAAAGAGATCGATCATATTTCTTTGTACTCTCATACATCATTCCACACTTTACTCTTGGTTTATTCTATGCTTGATGCAAGAGTAAATTCTAACCCTTATCTTAATTTTAAAGTATTTATAATATAGAAAATGGCTCTCTTCAACGTTCAGTTCTGCAGTACTTAAAACCAAAAGTATACCATGACTAAAAAATTCGGAAATAGTGTGCTCTTAGTTGGAAGCAAGTTTGATCTGTTTCCTATAATAATATACTACGGAAGTAAGCTTTATTCTCTTTTGGTGCATTGCACCCATCAATTCATCAGGCACTGATCAACTGAAGTAGGCAGTGTATCTACAGTGGGAAAAGTATCTTCACAAAGGAGTTCTTCAGACTGGTGATACTTTAGTGTCCACTCTTACATGCAATGTCCTGCAGCACAAACCACAATTTGTAGTCCAGAAGTTGAGGTCCCTCATTCATCCCATGGGTTGTTCAAGTGCCATGAACAGCTTCAAAATCCTGCTGAAACCTCCAGTCCTGACCACGACGTCCATAGACGTTTTATCCCCTTTCTTTCAGAAATACACACACTCATCATACTTGTACGGTTTTAGCTATCTAATCCCTTTTTTCAAGAACAACTTAAAACAACTGCAACAATTGACTGGGAAGTACAGCCAAATTATAACTGGTAGATCTTCTGACCTATGGATGCTGCAGAACAAAAAAGCCACAGCAAAAAGAATTAATACAATTCGTTCATCAGCTTGTTCTCATGACAAAACATTTCTATTTTACTTGAATGTTCACTCAGTCGCCTTCTAATTCAGAGCTCAATGATCTTCGAGGTGTTCACTGTTGACATTCTTGAATTGTCACTGAGCCATTAATCTCTTAAATGACAAACTTCATTAACAATGTAAATATCATAATTATTCCCTGAGTTACCTTTAGAGATGTTATATCTTTGTACTTAGAAAGTGCCCTGCTCCCTCTTTCCACATTAGACATTTTTTTTTAAATATTTTCAGTACCGGTATTGGATGAAATTATCTTCATGCTATGTTAATGCAAGTACCCCGTTTGTAATGAAAACACATCAATAATATGACAACTGTATTCCGTAACTTCCAAGTTGAGAAGAGTTATTTCAGATGCACTCAGCAGTTTTCCACACAAAGAGAGTTAAGGTCCACATGTAATACACCGATAATAGCTTTTTAAAATAATCATATACAAGTTTAACAAATGAAGTGACATAACAATGTTGAATGGAATATTTACAGTATATCGAATGAAACTGTAACTTTATGTTACTGCTGCTTCATTCTAGAGCTAAGGGCATCTTACTCCTCAATCCTGTGTGTATGTGGAATCTCCTTGATTACCTAAGCTATGGTGGAGCTTGTAGAAATGAATTGTAGTTATCAAGGGATTAGGATCAGGATAAGTAAACAGGGCCTTGAAATACAGTACCATCTCAAAAGGGAGTATTGAAAAGACACTTAAGATGGTTGCTGTCAGTGCTGGGTTCAAGACTTGGTTCTATGAACAGTGCAGCTATCTAATCCTCTTATGGAGCACACCTCACCTAGCAAAGCTACAGAGGTGAGGCTGTAATTTACATTTGATATTTCACTGGATACAAATACCAAAAGTGGGTTAAGTTATATACTGTGATATAACTTGTCACCTCACCATTAAACTAACAAAACAACGGAAAAAAAATAAAATAAAATAGATTGAGTAATATTTCACTAACATTGGCAAGACTAGGCAGCATAATGGTTCCCTAGAAGCATAAACAAGACTTGCTGTTCTGAGAACAGTGCCTCACAACAGTTAACCCTCTATTCTGTTCATGGTGGTTCAATTGTTTCCGTCCACAGTTAATTATTTTATTGTAATTATTACTAGGTTAGATCAGAAAATTTACATTTGTACTAAGATACAGGACATTTTCCTTGTTCACTTTAAGGTAAAAAGATTTCCATTGAAACTCCCAGTAATTAGAAAAAGAACCTCCTTGTAAGTGGTCAAACACTCGGCACGGCAACAAAAACAAGTCTTCTGATTACTATCCACAGCTGGACACAGATATCATATCTTTTTTTTTCCACTTTTAAAACATTATCAAATCATCACTGGCTGATAGATGATAGAAACACATTAGTGATTAGTCCTTCACACATTGAGGACATATTGTTCAGAATTTGCAAACCAAACGTTCAATGTGCAGTAGAGCTCATCTTGCAGTTATACATGCAGTGAATCAATGAGGCATTCAACCAAACAGATGACATTTATAGTGTTCTGAAGCGTATTAAAAAAATCTAACTGCAACTGGGAGGGGGGGAAGAGGCATAGAATCTCAAGGGAGGGGGGACATAATCTTACTGATATATCACAGTGTTGTATTCATGCCTTCAACAGCCAGAAATTTTAAACGGTGGCTCCCCATATCATATCCCCTGGTGTCCAAGAATTATGGTGTACACAAATTAGAGCAGAATTTGTTGCATTGCCTTCTGCAGTGCCAAATTCTCATGCATCCATCCTCCGCAATAAGATTGAAGTGAGACTCATTAGGGAACATTCCCCTCAAAGTTCCTGACACTACTGAAGTCATGCTGCAAGATGCCATGGAGTCAAAGCCAAGCATTACAGTGGCTGCTTTGACTGTAGACCAGACTAATTGAAACGACAACGAATGGTTCTCGCTGAAACTGACTAATGCAGTGCAGGCCTCTCTTCCTGGATGAAGTGCCACGGACAGCTACTGCACTTTGGTGGGTATGATCTTTCTGTGTAGGGAATCCGGCTGCATGGCCATTCAAATTTGTGCAGTTCGATCGAACAATCCTGTTCAAATGGATCTAAATGGTGTTCTTCACAAGTAAGATCAATGGTGCACTGCTGTGCCTCCTAATACTTGGAAAGTCTGGCCTTCAAGCCTGTTACATGACCAATTCAAGTACTGGGTAATGGCCAGCAGCACCTTCTACAACAAGCGTTGGAGTGACATCCCTGGAAGGTCACATTAACCATTTCCATTATACCATTGGTACAGTATGTGCTTTGGATTTCATTGCACATGGACAAATCCTTACAAGTGTAACATTTTCCATGTCCAGTTGTGTATAATAATATTGAATTGAATGAATTGAATGATCCTAGCAAAGATTATTCATTAAAGTTTCTTATATCACCAGGGGAAACAACATTAATAGGACCAGAAGTTTGCAAGGATAGATCCAAATAAGGTCTGAATAAAATTGAGAATATGCACATACAATTTGAATATTCAATTGTAGTAGTAGCAGCTGAGCTACTAATATATTTAGTTCACTCGATATGAGGGTTGTAAAAGCAAAAAAATCATTAAAATGCCTTTTCTTTTTTTTCATTTAGTGCTAAGGCACAGTGCTATGATCATCTACCAGTCACTATTCGTATTTTAAAAACTGCTCAATGTCAGAAAGCAAAATTCCCCAAACTGATCTAAATCTAAATGAAACTATTGGCAAAAACTATTTGCAACTTCTCATTGTTTTCTTTTTAAACAAGTTCAAATGTTAAAAATTAAATCTATTAACTCAGTTCTTAAAAAAACACCCTAACACAAAATTGACGATACCTCAAATATCTCCAAAATCTTGCTGAACAAAACATGTGCCACAAACTACCCATACTCTTAAATAAATTAAATTGCTTCAACTTGAAAATGGTATAATATTCAACGCTACTTCAAGTCACAAATAAAAAGTCCAACACCTGAGTAGTGTTTAACAGAAAATCTTAATGCTTCAAACATACCAAACCCTGTAACTTCTTAACACCCACCTCCATGTTCAAGGAGGCTAAGACACACTCGACTCCATGTTTGGAGATTTGTAGTTTGAATCACAGTAATGACAGCTCCCATCAATGTGTGCTGTTATACCCCATGCATTTTAACACTCACTCCAGCTAAAATCTCCGGTGGTGCCATATCTTATTTCGAGGACAGAGCATCCATTCAAATCCTACACCTTTGTTACACACTCTACAACAACTAGCACAATAACACACATTATCAGACCGATTTCACAAGGCTGATGACCAAGAAGTCACTAGCCCCTAAATGAAGCAACAATAACAACATAATTTTGTTAATCAGCACTTAATTCTAATCAAAACTATGTCATGGGTGAAAACTAACCTTATTTTTCAAAAATTCATAACTTCCAACTGGTTGATCCTAAAAATATGATACAAAAGTTAAAAATTAAGACATTAAACCCTCTTTCAATTCACATATAAATTTTCAACCCCTAAGCAACATTTAAAAAAAAATAAAAAAAGAACTTTTAATTAAAATTTACCCTAACTATTTTCTCAATCAGCACTGAATTCTAAGTCAAATTTTTACAGGTGACAACTCTTCTTATTTAACATAATCATTTTTTGGTAGGTCATCCAAGAAATATAATACTAAAATGCCAAAGATAATTACATTCAACAATCTAAAAAATACATACAAATTTTCAATCCTTGGTAATATTAAGCAAAATGTTACTTCAAAAAAGTGCTGAAACATATGAAAAGCCTGAATTTGTAAGATCAGCACTATTTGTAATATATTCTTCTCAGGAAAAACTACGCAAGCAGGTGAAAACTACCCTTGACTTAAAAATGTGTACTTCTAAATCAGTAATTAAAGTATGAAGCTGCAAGGGCTGTAAATATATATACTGTATTTAATATTAAAAAAAAAAAAAAAAAAAAAGAACCATAATAGAATAATTTCATTCCCTGGCCTTCAAAATTTTATCATTTCAAACTACTAAACCCAAATAATTTAGATACTAAAAGTTTATATATTAATAAAACAATTCAGAGCAAGATGCCTAAAAAGACGCTTTGACATGAAACTTATCGGCCAAAAATAAAGTATCAAGAGAAATATTATTTTGTACACCTTTACTAAAATTACAAATCATAACAGAAAGTACACAGATGTGAATTTCCATGTTCACAGAGGCGAAGCCAGGTACACTTCTAGTGTTGGATAAAGCTGAAAACACAATAGGTCAAATAACATGGAAAAAGCGATATTCACTAAATGTTCATGACATTGCCCTGATGAGTATCTTGGTTGATTAATATAAGATTTCAAAAAAACTCATTTTAAAAAGTGTAAAGAAGGCTATCTTAATTCAAAAATCATCTGTTTGTTCAGAAGAGATGCAAATATGTGATTCTTCAGAACTTATACTTTTCATGATTCTATCTGGGAATTAGGCACCAAGTGAAAAGAATATGGGACTGATGACCTAATGATAACCCCTGTTTAACTCAAACATATATTGGTCTAAAAATAGTATGTAGGCTAACTACGATTATGATTTAATAACATTTAGAAATTAGACTTCCAAAATTGACACTTATTGCCTTGAGGTATGTCAATCATGACATAAGTGTAGACAAAACTGAGGGGAACAAAATGTAACATATTCTTAATGGTAAGTATTCATTGCTCCTTTTAGCAGCTTCAATTGCGTAGTTGGAAACATGCTGAACTGCTGTGCCCAAGACAGCGGGTTCGAAACCGGCCGAAGTCGTTGGATTTTTTAAGAGCGTTAAAAATCCTTCAGTATGCCTTCCTTCGGAGGGGAAGTAGAGCCAGCGGTCCCAGTCATAAATTTATGGCATGTAAAAGATCCTTTCACAGACTAAACTTGAGTAAGCTAACTTGTTAGGTTCGATTTCGTCAGAACGCTCTATCAAAGTTCCAACGTTCACCACTAGGTATCATTGATATCTGGTAGCGAAAGTTGGAACTACTGAACTAGAAATTGAACGGAACTTGTAGCTCAACCTAATAAGGATGTCCGCTGGAAGCAGCTACAGACTCAGGCGAGCCGAACATGTCCTCGGACACTCCCGGCACTAAAAGCCATATGATAAATAAATAAATAAATAAATGTTCCTTTTAACTTCCCTAGTCTTAGAGATGTGGCATTAGCAGAATATTATTTTTAAGTGCTGGCAAATCCACTGGCATAGATATCCTGCTCCATTAAAATATGAACATTCCCCATGGTGTAGGGGTAGCGCGCCTGCCTCTCACCCCGAGGCTCCTGGTTCAGTTTCCAGCTCCGTCAGACACTTTTAAAACTGACACGAGGGCTGGAATGGGGTACAATCAGCCTCTTGAGGGAAATTAAGTAGAACAAATTTAAAGTTTCCGCCTAATCAATTGCGTAGTTGGAAACATGCTGAACTGAGGGAAATTGATTAGCTGACAGTGAGATAGTGCCCCATTCACGAAAACCAAGATTAACAGCCGAGGGGACCCGACACGCTGACCAAGCATCACCCCACAATCTACAGGCCAAATGGCTGGGCAGCGGTTGCTTGGTAGGCCTAGACCCTTCATGGGTTATGGTGCCAAGGGGGTGTTTTTTCTTTTCTATTTTTATTATTCTTATATTGTGCTCATCTGACCTATGGCAGAGATGAAATGCAAATTATGAATTAATAATAATAATCCGCCAGAGGATTGAACCAAGAATACTCTCATTGAATATGTAGATAGGCAGAATTGATAGTTGCCCACGCATGTAGATACAATTTATAGTAATATTGAACTATTCATTCTTGCCATGGATAAGGGTAGAGAAAGCTGGGCGGTTGAGTGTTTGAAATGTCGCAGCAAGTTGGAGACAAAGGGGCAGGTGTAGTTTCCTTTGAATTTAGGAGGGACTGAAGTCGCCTAGCTCACAGTATTGGGAAGGCCCAGCAGCAGCTCTTTGGAGGACACTCAGACTTGTGGGAGAGTGATTTCACAGCTATTTATGAAGAGAGATATTAGCTGGCAATACAAGACTATACAAGATACCATAGAAAATTATGTGACATGTTCTTGGATCGAAAGGTCGTGTAACTTATGCAGCTAATTAAAATATTTATGTAAAAGCCCTGTGGCTGGGATTCCTCCGTGCCAGAGGGGTTGTGGGAGAGTGATTTCACAGCTATTTATGAAGAGAGCTATTAGCTGGCAATACAAGACTAAACAAGATACCATAGAAAATTATGAGGCATGTCCTTGGATCGAAAGGTCATGTAACTTATGTAGCTAATTAAAATATTTATGTAAAAGCCCTGCGGCTAGGATTCCTCCGTACCAGAGGGGTGTTGTTAGCTCTCTGCAAATGTCAGCCAAGTGGGTTCCCCGCGCTATTTTGGAGCATCAATGATGCCGTGGAAATGAAATGACAACCACAACAAATGTGCCACCAGTGTAATCGGCAGAATATTTACACATAGAGGAGATGTAATGATGTCTTCCACAAGCACATTATTTTGTGTGTCCGAGTGTGCCAGAATATAAAAAGCAACCCTACAGTTGGCAAAGTGGCAGTTTCTCATGCTAGAATGGGTATTTGCCCCGCCAGTCTAAGACCCGATATTATCAGTTATATTTCAAAGTATAAGTTTGAGTGACAAACATTTTCCTTTGTAGCCAAGTAATCTAGTAGGTTTGCAACAACATCCAGCAATAATCTCTTACAATACGCTGTCCGCGCATCTAACCTTCACAGCTCGCAAGCCAGCGACCTTTGGGTGTGGCTGTTGGAAAGGGAGGGTAGGTTCTGAGTGAAAGTGCATTCCACTTTGCACTGTCTCAGCATTAAGGATAAAAGATATCCCCTTCGGCGACATACCTGTATGTTTCCAAGATTGCAACATTCTGGTAGCAGTGTGAAAGTAGGCCTAATTTTACATCGCTGAGAAGCGCAGTTAGTGTCTCAATTCTCAAGGATTTTGTATCCACGCATCATATCGCGTTAAAATTATTTTATTTAGCGGGATGATAATTTGTTGCAAGAATTACTACCGTACTCTTAGAGATAAGCGAATTAACTGTAAAGTGAATTATCCGCACGCGAATTATCGGGAGTACACTGTATTATTAAGTTTCTAAAACTGATGTGCCCCAAGCCTGGAGAAACCCCAGTTCAATAAGCGATGCGATATCAAAATATTCCAAGAAGGAAGCGCATTTGAAAATTATATCCTTGGAAAAAAAAAAGGAGAAGAAGAAGGGAAAAAACCCACAAAACTCCGTAGAAAAATTCCTTGCCCTTTACGGACAATGTTTCAGGCAGAAAATAAATCAGAAGTCAAATGCACTTGTAGGAGTACTGAAATATTATGTGGTAAATTCTGCTGAGAATTTCATTTTGAAAGAGGGGTGTGATAAAGCTACTAAGAAATTGCTCGAGAATCATTGTGACGTATGTGGTAAAATACTTTTCAGACCTTTGAAAGAGCGGGACCAGTGGGTATTTGGAAACAATGTTAACAGTGACAAAGCGCTTCACAATTCCGTGACAACTCGGGAAAAGGGCAAGTCCCCAGAATGGAACCCGTACCAAGAAAATTTAGATTATTGGCGAGTAGCATGGCTCATTGCATCAAACCAGGAGGAAACATTGCATCAAACCAGGAGGCAAAACTGTAAAAATGTAGCTACTATGATAACTGACTAACCTCGGCCGTTCACCACGATGTGGTAAGAAATGGAACCACGGGCTATTTCGTTCTATCAGGTAATGATTAAAGTGAAAGTAGTTAGTTGTGGTTTAATTGTCCTTAAATTGCAACCATGGCTTTGTGGAAGCCCAGATAGAATCATGTGAAAGACGGTAGGACATGAAGGCTGTTGGAAGTGAAATGAACAATCTATTGATAGGGGAATAGTGGAAGACGCAAGACAAGTAAAATTTACATTAGACAAAACGAATAATAAATAGATTAAAAAAACTCATAACAGTATATACTTTACTCAATGCTAGATACCTACTTCGGTTGCGTAGTTGGTAGCTGAACTGCTGTGCCCAAGATAGCGGGTTCAAATCAGGCCGAAGTCGTCGGATTTTTTTAAGAGCGTTAAAAATTCTTCAGTATGCCTTCCTTCGGAGGGGAAGTAAAGCCGGCGGTCCGATGTCATAGATTTATGGCATGTAAAAGATCCTTCCACAGACTAAACTTGTATGAAGCTAAATTTTTTAGGTTAGATTTCGTCAGAACGCTCTATCATAGTTCCAACGTTCACCACTAGGTATCATTGATATCTGGTAACAAAAGTTGGAACTACTTGAAATTGAACGGAACTTGTAGCTCACCCTATAAGGGTGTCCGCTGGAAGCAGCTACAGACTCTGGCGAGCCGAACATGTCCTCGGACACTCCCGGCACTAAAAGACCTATGATAAATAAACTACTAATGCATTTAACAGGACTCAGTTTATGTGACATGTTTATATCACTAAGAATCATCAACTGTGTGAAACCTTAAAGAAGGATTCCAGATATACTCGTAATTATATTCATAAAATTGAACAGTTTTATTTCAAAACTTGTTACCGGCTAGCTTATGAACATTCTATTAAAATTCGAGGCCCTCAAATCTGACAAATATTTAACGTACCCTTTTGTGTTGATTGTTCTTTCATTTGAGGGGCTTGGACATCGTGGTCATTCAGCCCCGTGTACTTAAGTGCATATATAGAATTTGTCTGATAACCTATGTTATTGTGTTGCCTGCAGTATTGTGTATTGGTGAAGGAGGCAGCAGTGCCCTCAAGTTAGGTATCATCCCGGCATTTTCCTGGGGTAGGAGTGGGAAACTACGGAAAACCACTTCCAGGATGGCTGAAGTGGGAATCTAACCCACTTCTACTCAGTTTTATCATGTAGCCCCGAGTACTTTGGGTGAGTCTCTGTCTGATATCATCATCATCATCATCATTTCCCCTTATCCAGCTCCTGCCGGGTCGGGGTATTTATGGCACTTCTCCACTTTCCTCTTTCCTTCCACCATTCTTCTTCCACGATCTTGTCCCAGTCCAGATCTTTTTCTCACGCTGTTCTTCACTGAATCAATCCACCTTGTTCTAGGTCTTCCCCTTGCTCTCTTACCCTTGCACTTCGCCTCCAGCATCTGTCTTGGTATTCTATTTTCCTCCATCCTCTTTACATGTCCAAACCACCTCTGTCTGATAACCGGTGTTAATTGTGATAGATGTATTAGTGTGTGTTATCTGTAATTCAGGCAAGGACTGCAGAATATCAATTTCAAGTAGTTCCTACTTTTGCTACCAAACGCAACCATCAACGACACCTAGCTGTGAACTTAAACCTCTGTAAATGTGCATAGGCCCAGAACCAGTGTTGAACATGGTATACTCGAAACCTAACAGCATGAGGAGAAAAACTCTTCCATTGAGTTGTCTTAGTTCTGTCAATTATCCAAATTCCATAGACATACAAGTAGGCTTCTTAAAATATAGCTGTACATTTTCATTTATGTCAGAATTTACTGCTGTTAGTTAGCTAGCTAGATGTTGTTTTAAGTGGCAGAACAGAGAGGTCATTTGCCCCAATTTACTACTGTAGAGGATAATAGCAACCTAGGCTTAATTTCATTGGATGCCTTCTTACAAATTGATAAGAGTGTAGAGAATCCTTTTGTAAGCTGCATTATAAAACATGCTTGTATGTACAGTAGGCCTAGGCCTACAAATAGATACATTTCTTCCTCAGTTTTTGACTGACCACCTGGGTTTGAGGCCACATAGCATATACATCAATCTTCCTATTTTCATTATTATTAGCCTGTAAAATGTCATATTCCTGGCTTGTAGGCACTGCACTGACACCGAATTCATCAATAAGAAGATAATTATTTTAAAATCAGAAATAAATCTTGTTAGTTTATTTCTACACTAGCCTAACACTTTAACATATTTATCATATCAAGCGTTCAACATACAGTGTATGAATAATATTGCCTTACGTCTAGGTGTAATTTATATGCCACCTCACGATGTGAAGGCTTTAATTTTCGTGGAGAAGTAAACAGGAATACACCTGGCACAGCATGAAAAAATCCATAGCCTGCTTCCAGTCTCCGACCGGGTCAGGAATGGAATGAATGAAGCCCCCATCTAGCGGCGAGGATATGGAAGTGTGCCGGCTGCCGAAGCCTGTCGCACTCCTCTGGGGCAATGATTAAATGAATGACAGATGAAATGAAATGATAGTGGAGAGTGTTGCTGGAATGAAAGTGAGACAGGGAAAACCGGAGTACCCGGAGAAAAAACCTGTCTGCCTCAGTTTTGTCCAGCACAGATCTCACATGGAGTGACCGGGACTTGAACCACGGACCCAGCGGTGAGAGGCCGGCGTGCTGCCGCCTAAGCCACAGCATAATCACTCAAAAATTTCCTTCCAGACAATACTGGCCCAAATCTAAAGGTAAAAGGAAGGAACTTTGTAGTTTAACGTGACCGTTAATCTCGCAATCACGCGGTCAGCCGATGCACGGGCAACAGCCGCGTAGAAAATCCCCACGCGTGCCGGAGCTGATATATAAATATAATCCTGTACAAGTTATCAGAGGCAGTAATAACACGAGAGGTTACATTGAGAATGCACATCCCCTCCACTTTCCACAGACATGTAGATGAGTAGCATGTACTGGAATGCAGGCTGCCACCTATATAAATAAATCCTGGTCAAGTACGTAAAAATTCTGTGATCATCCGCTAAAATGAAGAATTTACTAAGAAACTAAAAGACACATCAATAGGAACATCGATTTAAAAATTTGGAAATTTGCATGTGCATTAGTGGCCAAAATTATTTAGAAATTTTAT
The DNA here is from genome assembly GCA_946902985.2 of Meconema thalassinum. Taxonomy (NCBI): domain Eukaryota; kingdom Metazoa; phylum Arthropoda; class Insecta; order Orthoptera; family Tettigoniidae; genus Meconema; species Meconema thalassinum. The sequence goes on along the minus strand of OX336388.2, from coordinate 1,755,835,878 downwards.
ACAAATTGTTTCTCTAAACATTTACATACATTTACCTGTGAGCGAATCTCGCATGTTCATAAACTTCCCCCACTTTCCCCAATAGGTTTATAATGAGAGACTTAAGGAGAAAGGTTGTTATGTTTTTATTTCAACCAAATGATTATAGGCTAGAACACTATTTACATTTCAGTTAGAATTCCAAGTTCAAATTTCCCTAACTTAAGAAGGCAGTCACTGAACATTGGATCATAACACTCACCGGTTATTGGATATTTATGAAATTATACGATTTGTGCACTCAATCCTTTCATTTACTGTTTCTGAATTCCATGCAAAATAATAAAGGAAGACCTCAGAATGTTAAAATGACATGAAACAGGCATCACAGCAGCCAAAATGTGAAGTGGACAGCAATTATGGAGGACATTTTCCTACAGCAACAGTATCTGCAAATCGCACACTTCGTACATTTTCTCTAGAAATTATAGATATTTATGAAATGACTGTCGAGTCCATTTCGTCACTGCTAATGTATATTCTATTTCATTTGAATGCTCATTTGTCACGATCGGTCGCTTGTGAGCGCCGCAGGAGGAATCTATACTACTGAAACAATATGGTGAATTTCCACAGGGTAAAAAAAAAAAAAAAAAAAGGAAAATTACTTTTTTCTTTTCTTTTAATTGGCATTGTATCAAATGATTCAGTATACTGTTTCTTGAAACAAAACAAGCGGCTTCGGTGGCGTAGTTGGTAGCATACTGAGCTTCTATGTCCAAGATCGCGGGTTCAAACCCGGCCGAAGTCGTTGGATTTTTTAAGAGCGTTAAAAATCCCTCAGTATGCCTTCCTTCCGAGGGGAAGTAAAGTCGGCGGTCCTATGTCTTTTGCCATGAAAAAGAACCTTCCACTAAGTACACTTAAGGAAGCTAAAATTTGTAGGTTAGTTTGATAACGCTATATTAGTTCCAACGATCGCAGCCAGATGCTGACTGCAATGGCATTTAGTAGCTACGTCCACAGCTAGGTGTCGTGGACGGTATCATTTGGTAGCAAAAGTAGAAAGTACTTCAAAAAATTAATCGTCTGCAGTCCTTCTACCTGAATTACGGATAACACACACTAATACAGCCATCACAATTAACACCGGTTATCAGACAAATTCTAAACACACCCGAAGTACTCGGGGCTACATGATCGTGTTGTCACAGTCCCTAAACTAAGGAATCAACCAAACATCAATTTTGTTCAATTTTATGAAATATTAGCAAAATAGTTTAATTCAACATAGTAATAATAATGAACCGTACATAACAATAACTAACTAGCTACTTGTGTTGCAAATGGTGAAATCTGATGAAATCAAAATTTCACAATATTTTGAATTGTGCTTTGAACACTGGCCCCATATACTACATATAAAATAACTTGGTTATTTCTCATACCTCTCTCTCTCTCTCTCTCGTTCTCCTCACCCTGATTGTCCGAGGGTAGCATGACTGTCTTCATGTAACGACCTATCTTGAGCCAACTACTTGATTAGTTGATATGGAAGTCGCCCTTTATTGCTATCTAAGAACCCTGCTCTAGGTCGTCCTCCTCTAGCCTTCACATCCAGTTTCCCTTCAAACAGTGTGGTGCACCATGATGAATGTCGGGGTAAGTGACCAATCCAACTATATCTTCTTCTCGTGATAATTTTCCCTAGACTGATTGTTTCTTCAGCTCTGTTGAGGACTTCTTCATTTGTTAGCCTGTCAGTTCAGGGTATTCATAACATTTGGCGCCAGCACCACATTTCTTCTCATTAGCCTTTAATAGAGTCCAGGTTTCAGAGCCATAGGTCGCAATGCTCCAAATGAAGCTCTTAATGAAATGTTTCTCACTGGTAGGGATATAGCCTCGGAGGTCAATAGGCTTCTTTTTTTTTTTTTCTTTCTTCATTAAAAGCTTCTTTAGCCTTGGCTATTCGAAAACGGACGTGCTTGTCACATCTCCCATTAGATGCGATGATGCTTCACAAATAACTGAACAGATTTACTTGAGCCAATCTTTTTCCTTCCAACCAAAGATTAATATCCCGTTTAGCATCCGGAGTACATTTCATTATCTTGGTTTTTGTTTTGTTAACCTTCATGTCACATGTTAGTATCAGTAGATCGTTCAATTTCTTTAGTGAAATCATTATCTCTTTTTTAGTTTCAGCTATGAGAGCTATATCAGCGAAACGTATTGTTTGGTTAAGTTGGCCTTTTATTTTTATTCCATGGTTAGAGGTGGCTGAAAACTCTTTCATTGTTGCTTCTACATACACACTGAATAGTAAAGGAGACAGACCACACCCTCGCTTTACTCCTTTTCTTATTTTCGCATCGATTTGTTCTTTCCCTACAAGTGCTGTCTGGTCCTTGTACAGCTGACAAATGATTCTCCGATCTCTGTAGTCCACTTTCAGACTTCTAAGGGATTTAAACATAATATTCGAGTTAACATTATCAAACACTCCAATGAAAGCAATTATGATGGTCTTATTGATTCTTAGGGTCTTGTTCAATTTGTTCTAAGGCTCAGAATTGCTTCTCTTGTTCCTCTGTTACTTCTAAACCCAAATTGATCGTCTGAGAGATTTTGTTCTATTCTTTTCTCCATGCGATGATAAACAATTCTTGTAATAATTTTGGTGGCATGTGTTACTAGGCTTACTATTTATTACCTATATAACGGTAATTCCTCATTTGAAAGGAAGAGAAATGTGCCCTTTCATGAATTATTCATTCAATTCTAACCCTATAAAAAATATATCAACTGCCTACTTGTAACTTCTACCCTCTGAAATGGGATCTTCAAAGCAGTCAGCGGTCTACTCTAGGTGCCTACGATCCATCACCGCAGTAAAAAATCAGCAGGAATTTTGTCCGATGAGCTCAGTTCAATGCACATTGTGCAATCAACTCACGACTTTTGCCCGTAACCGAACGTGAACTTATTATCTCTATTCTGCAAGGACAGCGGACATTTCGTTAAATGCCGATCGCTTAATGTTACTGCATCTATTTGCGTCACCATTCATATTAAGGCCCGATCTCGAGGACATGTGGCCCCTAGATCAGTTGTAGTCTAGTCAAACTAGCCGATTGCATTACACTGCAATATTTTTCCCTTCCCCCACATAAACTCGAAACCGGCAGGACAGCAAGAATCTCATTGAGTGGACTGGAGAAAGCTGCAATCAATAGGCTTACTGCACACATTACCCTAAGTAGGCACATACAGATACTACCCGCAGCCCATTTATTCCTACGGTAGGCAAGACGTTTCTCCCTGCCCAAGTGGCAACGTACATACAGGGTCTTTTATATAAAGTAAGAACGGCAAGCGGCAGTATTGTTATCCGATGCTGCGGTGACCTTGGCCGCGCTTGTGGAGCGCCACAGCCCCCTGCTTTAAGCGTGTGTACAATCCTATATGAAATATTACCTCATAAAAGATACTGTAAGTGTCGTCCTTTCTGGGTTATACAGGCATTGTATCTGGTAACCACATTCTGACTGACGCAAGTGAGTTCTGCCACTGTAATGTTTCTGATTGCATGCATCATGTTTCCTTTCAGTTCCTCCAATGTGTGAGGATTTGTTAAAATTTGTTAAAATAAAGATGGTATATTGGTTTTAATGGCCAGCGAGTTAAAACTCAGCAAATTTTTTTAGGCAGGGACACCAAGAGCCCGCTGATGAGCCAACTTGGTGTTCCTACGCTAAACCCCACAGAAGACACGGCATAAGCCTTGAAAAACTGCTGAGTTTTGTTAAAATAAGATTTACATAAAAAAAGATGTTGCAATGATAACTGTCTCACCATGTTAGCAACTGAACACCTGCATGCTTATTGCAAGGCTAAGTATATACTATGCGCGCGTTTTCAATACTACAGCAGGGGGCCGTGGCGCCCCACAAGCTTGGCCAAGGCCACGGCAGGAGCGGATAACAAAACTGTCACTTCCTGTTCTTACTTTATATGAAAGACCCTGTATACCACTCCACAGTACATTCCCTCATTCACTCCAATGTCATGATGGGCCTTATTTCAAGTCCTGGCTCATTTACCAATCCTAGACTGGAAGTTTAACCATTATATTTGGGTAAAATTGATATAATTAATACTAAAATGAATTTTAATTTGGTATGATTTGAAGAGTCGATTTAGAATACAGGCCAGCGTGCATACTGGACAGGAAAGAACAAAAATTCTACGTAGGTCTACAAATAATTAATTTCAATCAACCACCAGACTAGAAAACATCAGAGGCAACTGTGGCCATGCCCCTAGCCACTCACTCCAGCAAATGATGGGAAGGCACCTTACTTCAAATTCCAGGTCAATCCTTAATCCTAATATTTACACCTATCCACACTGATGTACACACTTATTGAATACTTATTAATACTTATTGCATTTCGTATAAATGTCCCAAGTTTAGAGTAACTCGATCAAATAAGTTTTGAATACAATCAGATACAAGTATACAGTACTGTGACATTTGGTGGATTGTCGTCAGCAGAATCAAAGTCATCATCGGTTTAACCATTCCGTTCCTTCTTTCGTATCTCCTGGAATCCATTTAGTGTTAATCTTCTTTAACTTACTCTGTTCTGTATTATGTCTGCTGTTATTCCCATCTCTGCCATATCCTTATTTTTACTTTACACTGATTACCATTCTTACTCTTGTAAATATATATTTCTTTGTTAGTCCAGTGAAGTACATCTTCATTATATGACCTCCAAAGAACAATAATAAAGTTGCAACACATAATTCCCCTCAGCCATTAATCTTGGTTTCAGTGACCGGTTGGTGTTAATGTAGTCATTTGTTAATATTTAGTTATTTATTTACTATATCTCTATTATTCAATGGTTTTTATTTATTAATTTACCTTCCTTAAATTGTTCATAAAGAGCTCTCTTTCTAAATTTGTCAATACAGTGCTCCCTTCTGAACTGGTTTTTAATTTGCATACAGAATGAAGTGAATTTAGAACATGTCCACCGTTGTCCGAGACTGTCTGTGGGTCTCACTGAGAATTGGTCGAGTTATGTGGAGCTATTTGTTTTACAGATTTTGATCTGAAGATGCTCGCCCAAGAAACAAAATTGGTCTTTAACAGTCTGTAACTATATATATTCCTATATATCTTAATCAAATGTAATTATTTTTTGTTGACCAACTGAAAATTACAATATTGATTGTTAATAAGGCAACAATGAAAAAATTGCTTCCAAGCTATCTTTATTCAATACCAGACAGGCAACTTAAGAAGCCAAGAGAGTCAAATCTCTTCATGGTTCAATAATACATGCATCGAATATAAACTCACACCTAAGTACGTACCAATCAGAAACAACCCTAAAACACCTGCAGCAATCATGTCAACCAAACAAGCTAGGTCAATTTGGAATTTAAAAAAAATTAAAACTTGCATACACAAAGAAGCAGAAAATTAACGATCAACTGTTCAATATTCAATTACAGTGAAGAAATTTTTGGCATCCCACTCAATGGGCATCATTTGCAGAAAACCTTCACAACACAGTTAAAAGTCAGGCAATCAGAAACACATAACAAAAGGGAATAAATTGAACAATCTAGCTAAGGACAATAGGCAATCTTCAATGGGGGAAGCGAACACCAAATATGCTAAATTTCGCAATAGGCTACACGATAGAAAAAACGTAATGTTCCCAAAGGACGAGGTATCAATGTTGGAAAAAGGCTTCAAATTTAATCACGAAGATATACAAACGGCCCACAATGACTGATAACAGATGTAGAAATTATGTGCAGTCAACTACCTGAACAAGGAAGAGAAATAACTAAGAATTTGGCAACTAATGAAACTAGGAAGATCATAAAAAAAGAAAACAATAACAGCAAGAAAAAGGAAGAAGCACAAAGCATAATAGTCTGGTCTTAAAAGAAAAAAAATAGACGATGAGGATATAATCGTAACTAAATCGGACAAAGGCAACCCAATAATCATGAATTGAATATGTAAATAAAGTGGTTGAATTCATAACTGAGTAGGGGATAAAGGAAATATATAGAAAGATAGTGCTTTAAAGTAGAGTACATTTTCACGAAATTAGAGCAAACTAAACTAACATATATGAATGCACAGCTTCCATCACTCAGAGCACTACCTAAGACTAATAATAATAATGTTATTGGTTCTACGTGCCTTTTAACTAACCTGTTTTTTTTTTTTTTTTTCGAGACACCGGGGTGTCGGTATTTTGCCCCGAAGGGGATCTTTGACGAGCCAGTAAATCTACTAACACAGCTCCCTCGCATTTGCGTACCCTCGAATGCCAGCTGACTGCTCCAGGATAAGAACCTGCAACCTTGGACCCAGCAAGCGAGAATGTTACCGCTGAGCCACGCAGCCACTACCTATAACTCGTAAGGACACTTGCCCGATTAGACCCATTGTAAATTGAGGAGGCATTCCAAGTTACAAATTGAGTAAAGAATTGCTAAAAGTTCCAAGGAATAGCTTATTTATCAAGAATGAAGTTTCCATACAAAAATACAACCGAACTAACCAATAAACTACGGTAATGAAATTACACCAAGCATAAGAATGGTTTCATTTGACATCATGAATATGTATACAAACATGCCATTAATAATAATAACATCGCATGGCCTGAGGTGCCGGGTGCATGCTTTCTTATTTGGCACCCAGAGGGTAGCTTGCATGTCGAATTTCGTTGTTCCTTGACTATGAAAGGTGGTTAGATGTTAAATATCTAAGCTCCTTGAACACTATAGCACTTTCTAGTAGAGAAATGAGGAACTTTGTCATGGCGGAAACTCCCGAGATTAATTTTGCCATTATGAACACGTCCTACTGAATGCAAATGGGTTCTTTGACATGCCAACATCGTATGACATGCGTATAGTAATTTTGCCGCCTTTCAAAAATCACCTACCATGGCCAGGAGTGAACCTGCCATCTTGGGGTTAGTAGACCGACACGATATCCACTCACCCACCGTGGCAAGCTAACATACCGTTAAAAGAAGCAGTAAGGGTAATAGAAAATAACTTAAAAAGAGAATGATTCAAAAAACGCAATGGAAGAAATAGTTGAAATACTCAAAATCACGCTCAACCAGAATGTGTTCCAATGGACGACTAGACCAGTACTGCCCTCTGACTACAATAAACCGCACTCGTTCCAGGTTCCGTATTGACCATGTTTACAAGAAGTATAAAACAATTTTCACTCGCCAAATCAATACAGTGGAAAGTGGCTAATTTGAACTTTTATAATTCGAAATCTTCTTTAATTCGAATTTTTCTCTTGGTCCTTAGCATTTTATATACAATCAATGCTAAAAAATCGTGGTTAATTCGAATTATAGTTTGGATAATTCGAAGTTTTCAGTGTAAAAAGCCGATCGGAAGCCAAACAGTTGGGTCAGTTCCCGAAAAAACTGTTCCGAGCGCAGCCCCATGTAACAAACTTAGGCGTTTTTTTTTTTTTTTTTTTAAGTAGAAAAGACGTCAGTGGTTCTGTTTTCCGTTCCTTAAATTTGTTAGAATCTTTTGTGATGGCTGAGAAACTTAATTGTAGGAATCAGGTAAAAATCTCAAACTTTTTTGAAAAACAGTAGATTTCTCTAAGACTTAACTAGATTGCTGGATTACTACTGTCGTTAAATAGGTGAAGTCTTTATGAAGTACCGTTGCCTGTTAATCTGCTTTCATCATCATCATCTTGTACAGTTTCCAGCCCCAGGCTGGGTCTGTTTGGAACATAAGCCTCGCCACTTAGTTCTTTCTTCCCACCACCTCTCCGCTGTCACTCTGGGCCAGTCCTCGCCTCTCTTCTTGACACATTCCTCCACTCCTTTCAGCCATCTATCTCTTGGTCTTCCCCTTGGTCGTTTCTTCTGCATCTGCATCTCATGTATCCTCTTGGGAATCTTCTTCTCATCCATTCTCTTTAAGTGTCCATACCACCTCAGTCTTGATGTTTCAATCCTACCTTGCAGGGGCTCCTCTTTCACCATTTCCCTGACCTTTTCATTCCTCACCCTGTCTCTTCTTGTTACTCCGATCCTACTTCGCAGGAACTTCATTTCACCTGCCTGTATTCTGCTTATGTCTCTTTTCTTCATTGTCCACGTTTCTGAAGCATAGGTCAGTATCGGGATATAGTAGCTTCTGTATAACACTTCCTTGCTTTTTTGTGGGACATCTTTATTCCACACTAAGCTCCTAATGCTTCTCAGAAATGCTTCTGCCTGTCTGCCACGTTCCGTAATCTCTTTGTCATTTCTCCCATTTTCCTCCACTATACTTCCCAAGTACTTGAGTCTTTCCACCTTCTTCAGCTGTCCACCTCCAAGTGTTATCCCACTCATTGGTCTGTCCTTTTTCCTGGTCGTTAACAGGATCTCACATTTACTGATGTTGAACTTCCATCCGTACTCTGCCACTGTTTCTTCCCAAGCCTTCAGTTGCTCCTGAATTTCCTCCTCCTTGTTTCCCCAGACCATGAGATCATCTGCAAACACCATTGCTTTCATCTTATCTTCTCCTATCTTTCCTGCTATCCGTGTCATTACCTCGTCCATAACCACAATAAAGAGAAGGGGTGACAGCGCACTACCCTGTTTCAGGCCACTCATTTGTCTGAACCAGTCTGTTCTTTCCCCTCCAACTTTCACACAACTCACACTTCCACAATACATCTCCTTCACTCTGCCTACAGTCTCTTTTTCCACTCCCATGTTTTCCATTGCTTTCCAAACCTTCTCCCTACACACACTATCATAGGCCTTTTCGATGTCCAGGAAGGCCATCAGCAGATCCTCTCCAAATTCGTAGTGGTGTTCCTGGAGCTGTCTCACTGAAAATATGAGATCCACTGTTGATCTCCCAGGTCTGAATCCATACTGCTCCTCTCTCAATTTTCTCTCCACTTTGGCTCGTATTCTACTTTCTAATATCTTTTCATATATCTTGGCACAGTGTGGTATGAGTGTGACTCCCCTGTAATTTCTGAACTCCTTTCTGCTTCCCTTCTTAAATATTGGGACAATTAATCCTTTCTTCCAATCTTCTGGGGTCTTTTTCTCCTTCCATATCACCCTCATCACACGGTACAGCCACTGTTTCCCAACCTCCCCTGCTGCCTTCACCATTTCAACACTCACTTCATCCACACCTGGTGCCCTTCCTCCTTTCATCTTGTCTATAGCCATTTCCAGTTCTCTCCAAGTCAGGTCTTTTTCCATTCCGGTGTTGTCTTCTCCATCTTCTAATACATTGTCTTCCTCCCTATGACCATTTGGATTCAGCAAATCCTCAAAGTACTCTTTCCACACTGTCTTGAGTGCCTCGTTGTGTACCTCATTTCCGTTTTTGTCCATCATTACCACATCCTCTCGCAGACCTCTTCTCTTACTTTTGACCATCCCATAAAGTACTTTCTTATTTCCTCTGCTGTCTTCCTCCATCATCTCTGTCCACTTTACCATCCACTTCTTCCTCTCCTCTGCGACAATCTTCTTTGCTTCTTTCTTCTTTAACTTATAATCTTCCCTTGTCAGATCAGTTCTTTCCTGGAACCACACTCTGAAAGCCTTGTTCTTCCTTCCCACAGCTTCTTTTACTCTCTCCTTCCACCATGGTGTCTCTTTACACCGCTTTCTGTTGCTTGTTCTTCCACATACTGCCACTGCAGCTTCCACCATTGTGTTTTTGAATTGCTTCCATTCCTCTTCCCCTGTTTTAGGATTGTCTGTTGGCATCCTTTCCCTTACTATCTTCTGGAATTCTTCCTCGACTTCCTTTTCCTTGAGTTGCCATACTTTGATTCTCCTTTCCTGGTACTCTGTCCTCTTGCTATCCTTAACAACTCCCAGGTTCATTACAAGTATTCTGTGGTCGCTATTGAACGTAAATCATCATGTAAACGTTAGCCTATTTTCTCTACCATTTTCAAAGAACTTTCTTAATTCGAATGTTTGGATAATTCAAATTTTTGTACTGGTCCCTTGAGGTTCAAATTATCCAAGTTCCACTGTACTTTACTAAAAATACTGGACCTTTATGGTCTCCCGGAATGCCGGGCGGATGTCCTTCAGGAAATATATATATACATGTTTCGGAAACTTGATATGTTTCCTTCTTCAGCCCATATGTTGGTGTGAAACATCATATGACATCGAAATCCTAACCAAAAATAAAAATACAGTTTGACAACAAACCGGTGTTGTGGGCAGCCATGAATAGTTTGTGAGAGTTGTAGTTACGAATTCCGCTTAAATATTCATTGTTTTATACATTATAGAATGGTTGAATATTGTGCAGCTCCCCAGTGTAAAAACAGATGTGGCAAGTACAAAGTAGCGTTCCATTCCTTGTGATTGATCATATTTTGAGGAAATAAATATATAAAATAAAATTAACCCCTGGCACTACAGACCGTGAAGCGCCTAGGCCTACCAAGCGACCGCTGCCCAGCCATTTGGCCTGAAGATATTGGGGTGACGCGTGATCAGCGCATTGGGTCCCCTCAGCCGTTAATCTTGGTTTTCGTGATTGGGGGCGCTGCCTCACTGTCAGACAGCTACTCAATTGTCCCCACGAGGCTGAGGGCACCCCGTTCCAGCCCTCACGTCAGTTTCTAAAATCCCTGACGGAGCCAGGAATCGAGCCCGGGGCCTCCGGGCGAGGGGCAGGTGCGCTACCCCAACACCACGGGGCCGTCTTTTTGAGGAAATAAAGGTTTTTCAAAATTCGTCGTGCTGAAAGGAAATCACACATATCAGCCCACATGAGAGTATGTTTAGTCCATTTCTTACCTTTTAGACTACAGGCCAGTATTGCCTGGAAAGAAATTTTTAAGTGATGATGCTGTGCCAAATGTATTTCCCGCTTTTTCTCCAATAAAATTGAAGCTGCCACATCATAAGCTGGCATATAAATTACGCCTAGATGTAAGACGGTATTATTCACACAGTCTTTGTTCAACGCTTGGTATGATATGAAAATAGCAGGCTAGATAAGAAATATAATTACGAGCATAATTTCTGATTTTTAACTATCTATCTTCCTATTGATGAATATGTTGTCAGTGCAGTGCCTAGGGTACAAGAAGCCAGAATTCAGAGTAAAATAAGTGCAATTCGCAGCTGTAGGCATAGCCTAAGATAATATTTCAAGTTGTTCTAACATATTGAAAATTCTAAGGAAAAATACCGATATTTTAGATTAGGATTATGAGCGTAGTTACTTTCACATAGGCCTACCAGTAGGCCTACGGCAGTTCTGGAGGATTTTTGAAATTAATAGGCTTATGGTAACCTTCTTACAAAATATCAGATTTCCGATACAAGTTGTTTCTATCTAAAAAAGATATACTGGTTCTATGTGATGTTTTATGATCACAACATCCCAATCATAGGCAAGAATCAACAGTACCTTCACATTGGAGGGGGTTTATCGAACTGTTTGTTTTTGTGGTGATCCGTGGTGCCGCCACTCATAAGATTTGGCCCACGTCTCGTCAATGGTTATGATATGCCGCAATTTCTCGCCTTTGCGCTCATAACCCTGCAAGTGCGTTCGAGAAGCGTCATATCGCAGCCATTTCTGCATTATATAACAAAGGAGAAACTGTTTCGCCTAGTCAATACATTTATTTACAACAAGTTATAAACTTGCTATTATATGGTACACGTTTCGGGGCCTCTAGTACTGGTCCCTTCTTCAGCCATAAATTAAGTTGCAAAATCCAGCATAATTAAAGATATCATAATAAAAAAATACATAAAATGATGAGTGAATGGATGAAATGAGGCGAAAAAGAACATATTACTCATGAGAAGTAATGTGAGTGTACATCAGTAAAAATTAACACCATTGGTATTGCTAGGTTCTTGAGAATACACTTATATAGCACTGTTCTAATGTTTGTGCATGTGGAAATCACTTCACTTGGGATTTATAGCCTGTTGTTTACAATGATGTTGACTGAAACTTGCTGTTCAAGCTGGGGCTTCTGAGCTTATAGTCTTGCATTAGAGGGAAAACATCGAATGTCATGTAATGAAATACATCATCATGATGAGGAGACGTCCAAGTACTGATGTACACTCACATTACACAATAAATTGTGACTTAAAAATTACCAGCCTAAATCCAGCTGACGCACAAAACCGGACAAAATGGAGGTTAATGACCATAACAGCGCACCCTGCACTAGCGGGACAATGCGAAGAAGAAGAAGAAGAAGAAGAAGAAGAAGAAGGAGGACAGCCAGAATTGCATCCCCTTTCAGTTCGGGATGTTAATTATGCTTAAGGACATAATTTGAATGAAATTAGCTTACATCATCTTACATTTGTCATAGAAATAACATTACGGAAAAAATATGATGTCATAAACATCCGGATCCTAGTAATGATATTCAACAAGTTCAAATTGTATTCTAACAACTATCTGCAAATTTGCTCTAAACATTATCCGCAGCTTATCCGCTATCCGCATGGCGAAATATTTTCCGGATATCCACATCCGCGCAGGGTTTTTATTTATAGGCTGAAGGACGTGTGAGTAGACCGAATTCTGTACCGATAAAAAAGTTAAAAGTGTTATAAAACATTGTAAAGTGGGAAATAATTACTTTATCTAAGATGTAACAAGTGAATTAAATGTCCTGAAACAGGGTAGAGCACTGTCACCCCTTCTCTTTATTGTGGTTATGGACGAGGTAATGACACGGATAGCAGGAAAGATAGGAGAAGATAAGATGAAAGCAATGGTGTTTGCAGATGATCTCATGGTCTGGGGAAACGAGGAGGAGGAAATTCAGGAGCAACTGAAGGCTTGGGAAGAAACAGTGGCAGAGTACGGATGGAAGTTCAACATCAGTAAATGTGAGATCCTGTTAACGACCAGGAAAAAGGACAGACCAATGAGTGGGATAACACTTGGAGGTGGACAGCTGAAGAAGGTGGAAAGTCTCAAGTACTTGGGAAGTATAGTGGAGGAAAATGGGAGAAATGACAAAGAGATTACGGAACGTGGCAGACAGGCAGAAGCATTTCTGAGAAGCATTAGGAGCTTAGTGTGGAATAAAGATGTCCCACAAAAAAGCAAGGAAGAGTTATACAGAAGCTACTATATCCCGATACTGACCTATGCTTCAGAAACGTGGACAATGAAGAAAAGAGACATAAGCAGAATACAGGCAGGTGAAATGAAATTCCTGCGAAGTAGGATCGGAGTAACAAGAAGAGACAGAGTGAGGAATGAAAAGGTCAGGGAAATGGTGAAAGAGGAGCCCTTGCAAGGTAGGATTGAGACATCAAGACTGAGGTGGTATGGACACTTAAAGAGAATGAATGAGAAGAAGATTCCCAAGAGGATACAGAAGATGCAGATGCAGAAGAAATGACCAAGGAGAAGACCAAGAGATAGATGGCTGAAAGGAGTGGAGGAATGTGTCAAGAAGAGAGGCGAGGACTGGACCAGAGTCACAGCGGAGAGGTGGTGGGAAGAAAGGACTAAGTGGCGAGGCTTATGTTCCAATTCGACCCAGCCTGGGGCTGGAAACTGTACAAGATGATGATGATGACTGAGAGATATAAGATTTTTACAAAAGTTAAAAAGCAGGGCTTTAGATAGCAAGGAATCGATAAAATACATTTGCGTATAATAATGACCCATAAAATTTAAATGACCACTTGTACTCGGAAGAATCACATTTGATCTTCTTATTAGAAACATGATGGCAAGAAGTTATGCTTCTTTGTACTAGTGGGTGTAACTGTGAAGAAGGAATATGGGAAGTAGCATATAAAGCAAATGATGATGATGTTTCTTATGGCTAGCCCAGATTCCAATCCATCAGCTTTCCTGCGTTCCAATTGAGTTGTGTGAGGTTTCCTGAAGTTCTAGCAGTCACATCAAGTTTGTTGCGATGTAGCAGGTGCCCCTTATCCATTTTACTTCCAGGTTAGTGACAAAGTGTGCATTTTTCAGATCTCAGTATGTTGATTCGTATCAGATGAGCTGCAAGGCAGTCATGGCCAGTCTGAAGAAGGCTACAGCTTCTCTTCTTGGTGTTAAATATTGATCCCATTTAGCATCAATATCCTTCCATAATTTGGTTTCTGCTGTTCTCTTTGGCATTTCTTCATACCTGCTTTTGATAGTATTTTTCAAAATCCTTTTTGCTGACATAAAATCAGTCTGACTGACAGGTTGTTGTAGTATAAAGTTATTGGTTTTACGTCCCTTTTAACTACTGTGGCTTTTAGAGACGCCGGGGTGCCGGAATTTTGTCCCGAAGGGAATCTTTAACGTGACAGTAATCTACTGACACGGCTCCCTCTCATTTGCACACCCTCAAATGCCAGCTGACTGCGCCAGGATACGAACCTGCAACCTAGGGCCCAGCAAGCAGGTTGATGTATTGTGGTACCTTTTTTTTGCTAACCTGTCTGCCTATTCACTACCTGCTATTCCAACATGAGAAGGGATCCACTGAAATGAGATCTGTTTGTGGAGTCTTTGAAGGGTTTTTATCATACAAAAAATGTCTTTCAGTTCTTTATTTTGAGGCTTATAAATTGACGAGATGGCTTGGATGGCTGCTTTTGAATTTGTAATGATAACACATTTTTGATAATCATTGTTTCTGTCTAATAACTGTTGTAGTGCATGTGAAATTGCTTTTATCTCTGCATCAAAGTTTGTTTTGTTTAGGCCTACTCGGAAGTAGTGAGAAGAGAGATGAATGTATTCCTGCTCCAGTTCTATCTTCTTTGTCTTGTGAGCCATCTGTAAATATTTTTAGCCATTCATTAGACCAGTGGTTCCTAACCGGTGGTCCGCGAGTGCCTCGGGAGTGGTTCGTGGGAGAAAAGGGTCCACCAGGACGTATAAAAACGTGTCCAATAAATGGGGATTTCGTAAACGATGTACGTTGAACGAGAATCGTCCGAATGTACTCGCGGCGATGACAATCAGGGTTTGAATTGAACTATCCTTAAAATAGGTGTTATTGACGAAGGGTAACAACTGATAAGGTGTAATGGGGGAGGAGTGGTCCGTACACAATTCAATTTTACGCTGAGTGGTTCAGAACCACTGGATTAGACTGATATCTTTCTTCTATTGCATAGAGGGCCAGTTGTTTTAGATCATGTGGTGAAGAGCCTTTCTTGCAGACCTCTTCTAGCAAAGAAAGATAAGTAGTCACTTGTATATATTCAATAGTGTTGACTGACATACAGTCTGGTTCAAGTTATATTTGCAGGTTGCTCTTATTGATATATTCTTTGGCGAGACTTAAGGGATCTTTTTGTGTTTTAAGATTGGGGATAGAAACTGTTTTTTTTTTTTGATCCATGTCATTTGAGGTAGTCTTTGCATACTGAGATATTCATTGGCTGTTTATGTTTCATCTCTTCTTCTATTGGTAAGTTGTGGGTACATAACTGCAAGGCGGTTACAGGTGTGGTTTTTGTTGTTATGATTTGTAGGGCTTTATTCTGACACCTCTCGAGGTGATCTATGTTTGACTGGGGTGCTGTAGAGAGTACTTCACTGCCATATTTTATGATAGGTTTGATGTAAGTGTTGTAGGTTTTGTTGAGTGTGTCTTGAGTGCTCCCCCAAATAGCTCCTGCTAGTCTCTCCAGTAATTTCATGCGTTTGCTTACTTGATCCTCCACATGTTGTATGCGTTTGGTCCAGTGCAGCTTCTTGTCCATGATGATACCTAGGTACTGTGGCCTTATCCACTTGTGCATATTGGAGATCACAGGCACTTATTTAAAGACCAGGCATTTCAAAGCTTCATGCACGCAACTGAGATGCTAGTGACGCATGCCGCGTCATCATCAAGGCTATATTTTGATTAAATAGTTCCCGATTTTATGTAAACATGGAATGCATATCATTTTACTGGGACGAGGAAAAAGGAGATGAATGAACCCTATCGGAAGAAAATCGGATCATCAGAAGCTGTGATATTGGCAGTTTTGTGATTGAGGATTTCCTCCACTGAGACGTCAGCGTGTAGCTCCGTGGAGTATAAATTGAGGGCCAGGCCAGACTCAATAATCACATCGCTGACACTTCGCATATTCACTTCTTCGTAGCGCATGGTCGCTGATACTTCGTAATAAGCACTTCTTCATAGCGCATGGTCGCAGATACACTTATTCGTAGTACATGGTTACTGATACTATGCTATGGTTTAAACATAGGCGCATGGTCGCTGTTACTTTGTACAAATACTTTAAAATTTTCGGACCAAGTGATGGCCAAAAGTGTTGGTTGATTTTACGTTCAGTGGAACTTAGAATATTTTTCAGTGGAGCTATTTCAAGTAATAGGCATCGATATGCAGTCAACGTTTAGTGAAATTCAGCTGCATCAGGACATATGGTAGACTTAGTCTACAAAACCACATTTAATTATTTGGAATATTTTATTTCCAATTCACCAGAGACAAGCCTGTGGCTTGGTAACAGTAAGAACAACCACATCCTATCAGTACTTATTAGATACCAGTCTTGCTTGGAAAGACCACTTAACCGACGTACGGGACCAGCTGTGTCTAATGCTGTCTGGGGGATGCTTTATCTTGCCCGGTAGGAGGAGTAGGGGGCTGGAGAAATCCTTTCCCAAAGTTAGGTCTTAGCCGACGACTGGGACCAGCTGTGACTAACGCTGTCTGGGGAATGCATAATTCCACCCATAGAATAATTATGGCAGGAACATCAGGTCTACACCAAAGCACAACAGGATTGTAAGAGTATCGAAATTGGACTGAATGTGTCACAGTTGCATCAATGTTACATCTGGTTTATCTTACCATGGATCTCGAAGATCGAGTCCCCTTAACGCAAATAGCCATAGCTATTAAAACATTCATCATGAACATTATCAGTCAAGAATATTTCGAGGCAACGAGGGAACTAGCAGTTAGGTCTTGCTAGATTAACCACGAGTAGAATGGAAGCCGATCGAGGATTTAGGTACGGGTCCAAATGGGACAATCTGGTTCTAACCAGATTTACATCGTCAACATCTACAAGAATGTAAGCTACATTTGAATTATTTTTATGCTTAGTTATTTGGAATTCTCCATTACTACAGAACTATCAACACAACTTTTCTTTTGTAATTTGCTGTCGCAAATTAAACTACGAGGCATTGGAGGCCTAGGTCTGGACATTTTCTGTGTTCAGATACCTTGATTCGCTGATTTGAATCTATGGACAGCATTATGAGCATCTAGTTTGATTTTTCATTTTTCTAATCACCGTCATCAGCCGTACGATCCATTGATCTTAATATCTATTTAGTTTGCGGAATGGATATTTTCCTATTTAAGAATTCGAGCTTGATTGTTCGAGTTTTTTTTAAAGCTAATTCCAGTGTGGAAGTGAATAAAAATAATAATAATTCATTAACAATATAATAATAACAATTTATTAATAATAATTTTCATTTACAGAAAAATAAATAATAATTTGATCACTTCTAGTAATCATGTCGTGGTATGTGGATTATCAATTTGATATTTGGAACAGTTTAGCTACTTCGGATCTTTTCTTCTTCCGAAGATTAGTGGTTAGACGCACGTCCACATTCTGAAGTAACAGAATAACGAGGGAGAGAGGAGTTTAATACAAAACACTGTGCTAATAATATCCCAATGTTTGAAGCATCTGAAAGTTGCGTTATAAAATCAAACCTTGTGGAGACACAGAAGGTTATCGAAATGGGAAATAAAATGCTTGAATGAATTAGGGTTTTCTTGAATTATATAAACAGTGAATTATTTGGGTAACGTCATATGACAAATTTTTGACCATGAGTAGACACGATTTAAAGATACCTGTAATTAATGTGATGGTGGAATTTGTAGTAAACTTATTGGAGGAGCTTACTAGCTTCCTAGTTTTCCAGTTGGATAATAAGCAATAGCTTGATTAAAATAATAATGTGTGATATGAATAATAATATGTGGAAAAATATTATGTGTTATAAAAGATGAAATTTGTCATTCCAATTGTGCAATTAAGCCACATGAATGAATACGTTGTTACGTGAAGTATCAACCATAGTGATGGTTAGATGGCTTATATAAAATATGCTGGAAAAAAAATATGGAAGTAAAAAAAAGATATAATTACGAATCACACCCTCGTCGAAATGGATGACCCAATGGTTATTCCATGCAACCATCACGGTTATATTTCACATTTGATTTTCTCGTGTTCAACATATTTTTCCCAGCACTTGTCAACCCGAGTTTAATACAGATAAACCTTTAGTTTTGACGATGCCTTGCCGTTAGTCAAATACAATGTGATCAGGTAATTGTTGACACATTAGTAGAATGGGACGGTGCTATAGATTATGAACAGCCACTACCATCTCAAGGATATTTGTGATCCTATTGAAGTTCCAAATCATATAAAAGTATAAATTTCGTAGAAGTTAATATTTTAATATTCAGATGAATAATAATTTATGGGTGATAGTATTAGTTACTATTTTGATGAAAATTATCAGAATGATCTTTTCAATAATTTAACAGCTTAATGTTTGAATAATTAATGTTTTGTAGTTTAATTGACTTTTGGATATGTTTTGGTTAATGATTCAATCAATGAATATAGAGTTTGATGAATCATGTATTTATTTTTTTAAAATCATAATCAAAGTTCTTCGAATCCATGCTCATCACGTTTAAACAATTATTAGTTAATTGATGCTCAGATGTCCTACAAATCTTATTTTTGTGATTACTCACTGCTATGATATTTAATGTACCGGTTTTGAATGCAAATGTTGATTCTTGGAAAGTGATAGATTTTCATTTAAACAAATGAACATATAAACAAAAGTGATTTTTGACAAACAATTGAATTAGTTAAAATATTTTTCTTTCAACAAGTGAATACTTGTCAAGTAGGATTCAGGCTGGACGATTGAATTTGTCCTGAATAACCTACAGTTGTACATACAATATTTGGACAATGCCAACAGGACTGATATTCTGGCATTTGTTCAAATTAAACAGCGTTTCATGTGTTGATAATTCTGTTTTGTATATAATGTGTGTGAAACTGTTTCATGCATCCACCATGCTATTTCTGCATTCTTTTAGATTCAATATTTAATATAAATAAAATGAGATTCTTTTAGAAATTGTGGAATTTCCAAATCTCCCTTCTATCCTTATTGCTGCATCAAGCCGAAAATCAGTAAAGCAATTTAGATCTTGTTTTGTTGTTGTAATTTTCACCCATATGGCGCCCTGAGATGTTTTGATTCTCGTGCTGACTGATTTTTGGTAAAATGCATATGTGGTCTAGCCTCTGTGGCTTAGGCGGCAGCACGCCGGCCTCGCACCAAAGGATCCGTGGTTCAAATCCCGGTCACTCCATGTGAGATCTGTGCTGGACAAAACGGAGGCAGACAGGTTTTTCTCCAGGTACTCCGGTTTTCCCTGTCAACATTTCATTCCAGCAACACTCACCACTATCATTTCATTTCATCTGTCATTCATTTAATCATTGCCCCAGAGGAGTATGTCAGGTCTCGGCAGCCGGCACAGTTCATATCCTCGCCGCTAGATGGGGGCTTCATTCATTCCATTCCCTGACCCGGTTGGAGACTGGAAGCAGGCTGTGGATTTTCATTTTCATATGTGGTCGTTGGACTTCGGTCTAAACGGGCACAGTACTTTGCACTTTTTGGAAGTTCTTGATTACTGAATTTGAGACTGAAAGTTGGATTGTGGTGTCTCAGGGAGAAACACTGGTATCCTGTTTTGGTAGTATTGCTTTCCATATTATTGTTTTCAGTCCAGTTTTATAAGTGCCTGGTTCATTCTGTGTTCAAGAAGCATTTGCTGATTTGGGCTGTTACGTGTTGTGGTCCAAATGATAACATCGTCTGCAAACTTGCTGATATTCACATTACCTACTTCCTTTATTGTTTTAGGAAGATCATTGTTGTACACATTGAATAAAGTTGTGCTTGATACAGCTCCTTGTGGGAGGCCTAGTTTTGATTGCTTGCAACCTGAAGTTTTGTTGTTTTTGTAACGAACATTGATCATTCTTTGGGGAAGGAATCTTGAAAACCAGTTTAAAATACTGTACATCCATTTACTTTGAAGTTAATAAGCTTCTGTAACAGCATGTTTCGCCATACAGTATCACAGGCTCCTTTAAAATCGATGAAAACTGCAAGAACAGTTTCCCTTTTCTTAAAGGCTTTGTTAACAGCTTGTGTAAATCTCATTATTTGGTGGAAGGAGGACCTGTTTTGTCTAAAACCTGCTGGTTCTTCTGATAGAAGAGATTTTGTTTCCATTGTAGCAGTTTTGCTAGCCCACACGTTGAGCGACAATTGTAACGTTTTAACTTTGCTCCACGTTGAGCGTACAAGTGTAATGTTAATTAATGCCCCATGTTGGTAGCGACAAATGTAACGGTTTGGCTGCCCCAAACTGTTGGGTGATAAATGTAACTGTTGACCTTTGCCTAAGTTATGTTGTTTTAATGGGCGCCAAGACCTCAATGCAATGCTGAAATCTAAATTTGTATTTAACAACGTCTAGCTCTGGTAGAACACCTTCAAGAATCTATTCACTCAGATCGTGGTATGATTTGATCATTAACCCAACAAACAATTGTATCAGGAGAAGGAATTGGTCTATATCTAATGCTACCTACTGAAAGCAAAGATTGCATTGTACAAGAAATGAATTTATTATATAAAACAAGTATAGCAAAATTAATAATAATAATAAGTATAAAATTTAAATTGGAGCGTTGTGATTTTAATATTACCGATAGAAAATTACATGAAACGGAGTCTGATAAATTATTGATTTTACTCTTATTCCCAAGCTATGAAGTTACTGAAATATGAAATATAAAACAAAGAGAAATGAGAGATTGCGTATTTCTGCGTCATTCGCGCTTACCACTGGAAATGGCCGAAGCCTTTCCCTCGTACTGGATGATGCTGTGAGCTTCCCACAGTCTCCTGGACGTCGACATCTCCGTCGATATATGATGATATTCTGGTAGATTAGATAATTCTATGGTCCGTACATCGGACCCAAACACTCGTACAACCACACTGGTTAAGTTTTACAAAAGTTAGTCCTCCAATCCACGGAACATCGGAGCGACTCCCGCGTACAACCGTACTCGTTAAGTTCTATACAGATAGTCTTCGTTCCACGGAACATCGGAGCGACTCCCGCGTGAACCATACTCGGCAAGTTCTACACTGATTGTCCTCGTTTCACGGCGCGCTGAACGATATATGCACCCGTCGCATCCCCACTCCAGTCCAGACTTCTAGCTTGCGTGGTCTCCACTGATTGGCTGCTCCCCACGTGCTACTACCCCTTCTTAGGCTCAATACACACGGCGCGCGGAGGGTGAAGTCGATTTCCGTTCCAACTATCCGTCTTTTCTTGACGCTGCGACCCACGCTTGCGTAATACTTCCCGACAAGATTAAGCGTGTACTTGAATTCCCAGTGAGTCACGTCTCTCGATATACCCTAACTGACGAAACTCCGTTAAATTCCGTAATCACATAACTTTCTATGATATTGTCGTTCGTAATAATTTGCTTGATAGCGTTTTCTAAGACATAGAAAACCTATCTGTATGCTTATAATTTTTATAAAATGCTCCGAAAATATCTTAATAATAATTATAATAAATTAATAATAATAATAAATTAACATGAAAAATTTATCTTGGCTGAACAATTTTCCGCGTAAATAAATAGAGAATGGATTCCTACTGACTTATGCCAGTGGCATGAAAACCCCTCGAAAAACACGTTACACCATGTACCAATTGAGTCTATTTGTAATCATCCTTTCTAGAATTTTTACCAGAATGGAGGTAAGTGCTATAGGTCGGCACGAGGGGACTTGGTATTTTGGCTTCGTGGTTGCTTTTGTCCAATCTTTAGGTAGGTTATCATTTGATGTCCAAAAGTTGTTGAATATTTGTAGCGTATGTTTCGAGCAGATGGTCCTAGATTTTTTATGAATTCTGGGAATATCTCATCACGTCCTGGTTGTTTTCCGACTTGTGTGTTCTTTATTGCTAACATTAACTCTTCCATTGAAAATTCATTGCTAAAGATATTGTCTGCATTATTATTCATGAATTGTTTTACTATTTTTTTGAGAGTCTTGCCTTCTTTCATTTTCTGTTTTAATAGTCTAATTGAAGTGAAATGTTTACAGAAGTGGTTTGCTATTTTATGACAATCTGTAATTTCCTTATTAATCATTTATCATAATAGGATTCAAAGGAGTGACTACGTGTTTGTTGTTTAGAGAATTGACAAGTTTGTGAGCTTTATTGCTGTCTGTCCTATTGTCAACTGTTGTTAGAAATGTGTACCAAGATTCTCTTTTTGATATTGTTATTGCTTGTTTTTATTTTGCTGTTGCTTGTCGCCATTTCCATACGTCATTTTGATCCTGAATAAGTTCAGCTTTCTTCTTTCTTTGTATCTGGCGGACTTAAGATTGTTCAATTCATCTGACCAGAAATTGAGCACCTCTGGGTATTTTGTATTTTTTCGCACCCTACCAAGATCTACAGTAGATTGGGCGGTGTTATGGAGTCCAGGTCCTGATTATGAGACTGGTTACTGGATTATTTCATATCACCACAGGACAGTATTATTAAGACATGGATTTGATTCTTGGGTGAATGGTAGATGACCTCGCTATTCTGCCCGTTAATTCAATTAAACTTCTTTATTTAAACTTTGATTTTTAGATTTACTATAACATACTGTAGATGATTCTTATAGATTTCCTTTCATTTACACTATTGTTTGAATGATACCTTCGATATAGAATTTCATTCTTACATAATCTGAGAACTTCTCAAGAGATTACCACATTTATGAAGGCTACTCAAATTCAGGGAATTCAGAGTTATAATTAACACTAAAAAGTGGTTGTCTGAGCAGCCTGTTGACATTCTACAATTTCAGATAAGAATCAACATCAGATCTTTCAACACATTAATAGTAGGCAAACACTATTTCCTATGTTGTAGTTATCGCTTTTTACCTTCATCACAGCACAGTACTTGTAGGTCATTCCACATATTAGTTTAGAATTCCATAGTAGTTTAGGGCTTATTGCTGAAATGTATCACAGCGATAGTAGCTACACCTTTAAACAATGGTTGGGGGAGGAAGATTGTTTTCTTGATGGGATCATCATTTCTAAGTTTTGCAACATTACAATAAATAATCTTTTTTTCAGATGCTTAATGCGTAATATTGATCAGAAAAAATTACCACACTGACTTAAGTTTTCTGTCTTTTTGTTTTTGGAGGGCAGAGACTGTCTGTGGGTGTCACTGTAGTTTTGGTAGTGTTTTGTAGAGCTATTTGTCTTGTAGATTTGGATCTGATGATGCTCGCTTGACTAGTTTTCTCCTTCAATAGTCCATAACTATATACCTTTCAACACATTAATAAACGGGGCGTGGCATGCAGCGCTCTAGCTGTTCGCCTCTCACCCGGGTAGGCCGGGTCCAGTTCCCGGTCAATACATGATATTTTCATAAGTGAAATGCCATGTCCTGGGGTTCAGATTTCACGTAGAAAGGAGGTCCCGTGGCTCATGATTGCGAGATTAAGGGTCACGTAAAACTAAAAGCTTCATTCAATATATATATATACACATACACATCTTAATCACATGTAATTTATTACAGGTTATTTTTCCACACATTCCAGTAATTGGAATTATTAAAGTTATATTATCAATTGTTGCTATATTGGCTTTCGTGGCCAGTGAATTAAAACTCAGCAATTTTTCTACGTTCATGCCGTGTCTTGTGTGGGGTTTCGTCTCGGACACCAAGCTGGCTCATCAGCGGGCTCTTGGTACCTGTGTCCTAGGCAAAACCCCACACTAGACACGGCATAAACCTAGAAAAATTGCCGAGATTTAATCAATTGTCTTTTTCACTGCTTTTCACTGACTTTCTATGTAACAAAAATTCAGGGTTCCTAACCATACAACATGAGCAGGTAATTTACTATGTTCTTCCTCAATACGTTCATATACAATATATATACAGGGTTATTCACCTCACATGTTACTTGCCAATATCTTCTAAACTGTTAAAGATATCAATATTCTGTTTTCACTTTTGGAAATGGTGCTAAGGGCATCATACATTAACTTATATGGTTTTTCCCGCTCTATGTGAATAGCTGAGATATTGGTACCAACTTCGCTTTTCTTAATGGAACTATACTAATTTTTGCATACAGGGTAAATGATTTCACTTAGACATATTCAACGGTGTTATTATTTCCCAAATCGGACGAGTACTTTTTGAGAAATAGAGGATATGAAAATTGTTCTACGCCATGCCTTTTTTCGGTGACGCGTTGTGTGAGAGCTAATGGCTAGTACACAGCTTGTTGGTGCACTTAAATAGCATCACAGGTGTAGTCTGTTTCAAAACAAAATGTATATCCTGTAATCAGAAGCGTAGTCGTTATTATCAGAGTTTCGTATCGAGGGAAATGTAAATAAGTGATGAAAAGAAATAGAAAAATGAAGTTTCATTATTTGTTGTCTAATAAATTCTTCTGTCACTTGATAGAACATACCTGCCAACCTTCGGAAGTCAAAAATAGGAAGATTTTTTAAATTATAGATTTTATCATGCGCAGTATACCGTGGCGAGGGCGAATGAGGGTACACGAAAGACCTGCGTGTCTTTATTGGCAAAGTATGAATTCAGCATAAAATTCACAAAAATGTAAACAATCATCGATCATCGAGTAGTATGTTTGGCCAATATTTAAACGTAAGAGAACATAATTGTGTGTTTAAAGAAAATGCATACAATCATTCGTATGGATTACACGTCGAATTCGCTACCACATATTCACGTAGGCTTGACAACTGTTTGTCCGTAATATACCACCAATCAGTATGCGGTACGGCGATCAGCTGACTCACCATTCCGAAATCCCAGCTATGGAGCTCAATGCCAAGCGAGGAACTTACACAAACTTGCACAAAAACCAAGGTTACGCAAATCACAAAAGAAATTACCACTTACGAGAGAATCTGAGCAGGGTGTCTACTGTAAGGATGAAGTAAAAATTAGTTACTTTTTGGCTACCTTTTAGTTCCCTTTTAGTTAATTTTAGTTACGATTGAATTCAAGATACGTCTGCGGTCTGCAAATAAAAGGGGTTCATCACGCGGTGAAGAAAAACAACAATGAACTGTGTTTAAAGCGGTAAATACAATTCACTTAGGGAGTTATAAAAAAATTAAAAATAATAAATAAATACTAGATATTTATTATCAAATGAGTTGTTTCAGGTAATATGTCGCCTTGTGCACAAGGCGTTGTTATAAATGCCAAGAGGATGCTCTGCTCTTGACCGTTTGGCGAGATTTCCTTTGTCACAGCGGTAGATCACGAAGAAATTTATGGGATGTTAAGTGATTGTAACCGAATTCTGTCTTCACAGTCAGGTACGGAGAAATTTCGAGATGAAACACGATCGGAGCTGTTCTCACCCGTTTGTCGAGATTCCCTAGTTTTCGTGATAGAACACGGATAAATATCGCGATTTAGATAATCGGTGTCACTTCTAGTCGTTCGACGAGATTTCCATTGTCCTTGAGGTCGGGCACGAGAAAATATGGCATTATTACGCAATCGGCGCCACTTGCTGTCCGTTTGACAATAATCCAGTTGTCCTCGTCATTGAATG
This sequence comes from Meconema thalassinum, assembly GCA_946902985.2. Classification (NCBI taxonomy): domain Eukaryota; kingdom Metazoa; phylum Arthropoda; class Insecta; order Orthoptera; family Tettigoniidae; genus Meconema; species Meconema thalassinum. The sequence continues at coordinate 1,755,810,028 of OX336388.2, read as the reverse complement.
CGGATAAATATCGCGATGTACCGCAAACGCTGCCGCTCTCGGCCGTTTTACGAGATTCACGTTGTCCTCGCGATATTGTGCATGCCGCGCAGCACCCGGCCGTTGAACGATTGTCTATTCGTCCTGACAGAATGGCGGAGGCAAGCTCAAGGTTGGACATGGTTAAAATTCAAGAGTAGTTATGGACAAGTTGTATGGCCGGCGCCGTGATTCCCGCTGTCCCTATGCTGTGGTTGGGAGCTCATCAGTTCAGGGTGGATCATGAAGAGAAATTAGTATCGCGACGCTACGTAGGCTGTCATATCTAAGAGGGTTAATGCACTTCTCGCTCCCCGTACGCTTTTGAGTATACGGACATGGGAAAAGTAGCGAGTAGGTTTCGGAATGTTCCGTGATTGGTAACCGATCACCTTTGACGGGATTCCCACAGTCCTCGTGGTCACAAGTTCACGCTAGGGTGCGGGTTTTATGATTTTACGTAACTGACGTCAATTTTGGTCCATTTGACGAGATTCCCGCAGACAAGTCGTACGGTCAGCCGGCCGTCTTGAATATGAATTTTCGAAGTAGATATCAAATATTAAGAATTATTCTGAAACGATTGCACGAATAATACGACTAGAGGACAAGATTTCTTTCGAATGCGAATCACGAATTATACAAGTTTTCGAAATAACCGGTTAGATTATAATATATCCGATGGAACCAAAGTTCGACGGAAAAATCGACATATAACGGAATTTCGAATTAACCATACTGGATGTTGCAAATTTACGAGACAGATTTTTAAAATAAGTTAAAGCCCACGTATTTCGAAGCTTTTTCGAAACGGTAACATTTCGCAAGATTGCGACATTAAATTATTTTTGGTTATTTCTGGACTTCAATTTGACAGTCTCCAAATAAATGCGAGAAATGCAAGGTTTCTGATTAGTTTCAGAAGTTTTCGCGAATAAACGTCTCGCGAAATGTCAGGTTTCCTAATAATACAGATAAATATTTCACACAAAACTAAAACGACTTCTTGATGCCGAAAATATACGCTGAACGATGTATACCATTCAGGGTATCCTCAGTATGCATTTCCTCGAGGTCGGGCACGGGGAAATATAGGTTATGCAAACAGCGCCGCTTGCGTGAAACTCGCTCCATCGAATTCTCCGAGCCTAGAGGCGCGAGTTTAAACGATTCAATCCGCCTTCAAAAAATTTTCGTTACCCGTGTGTAAAATTTGTTACTTTTTCGTTACTTTCGTTACCCATTTGTAAAATTCGTTGCGTTTTCGTTACTTTCGTTACCGGTCGACACCTTGTTGAGAATGGAAATTATTTGCAGTTCCTTTTTCTTTTACAATATATCACTGAGGCCCGAAATTCGGAAGAAATAATAGTAATTAAGAAGATCGGAAGACGAGGTGAAAATTCGGAAAGTTTCCGAATAAATCGGAAGGATTGGCAGGTATGATAGAATAATGGTATATAACAAAGGAGAAACTGTTCCGCCTAGTCAATACATTGATTTACAACAAGTTATTAACTTGTTATTATATGCAGGGTGTCTACTGTAAAGATGAAGTAAAAATTAGTTACTTTTTAGGTACCTTTTAATTAATTTTAGTTACCTTTGAATTCAAGTTACGTCTGCGGTCTACAAGCATAGGCGCTTATCACGCGGTTTAGAAAAACAACAATGAACTCTTTATAAAGAAGGTTTTTTATTTATTGTCTGGCTTTTAGTGCCGGGAGTGTCCGAGGACATGGTCAGCTCGTCTGAGTCTGTAGCTGCTTCCAACGGACACCCTTAGGGTGAGCTACAAGTTCCGTTCAATTTCAAGTTGCTACCAGATATCAATGATACCTAGTGGTGAACGTTGGAACTATGATAGAGCGTTCCGACGAAATATAACCTAACAATTTAGCTTCACAAAAGTTTTGTCTGTGGAAGAATCCTTTACATGCCATAAATCCATGACATGGGACCGCCGGCTTTACTTCCCCTCCGAAGGAAGGCATACTGAAGGATTTTCAAAGCTTTTAAAAAATCCGACGACTTCAGCCGGGTTTGAACCCGCTATCTTGGGCACAGCAGTTCAGCATGCTACCAACTACACCACCGAAGTCGCTTGAAATGAAATTCACATGATGTTATAAAAATTTAAAAAATAATAAATATATACTAGATATTTAATATCCAATGAGTTGTTTCAGCTAATATGTCGTCTTGTCCACAATATGTTGTTATTATACGGTACCAAGAGGTTGCTCAGCTCTTGACCATTTGGCGAGATTTCCTTAGTCCCCGTGGTAGGTCGCGAAGAAATGTATGCGATGTTACGCAATCGTCACCGAATTCTGTCTTCGCAGTCCAATGCGGAGAAATATCGAGATGTTACACGATCGGCGCTGGTCTCAGTTGTTTGGTGAGCTTCCCGTAGTTTTCACGATAGAACACGGAGAAAAGTCGCGATTTAGATCATCAGTGTCACTTTTAGTCATTCGACGAGATTTCCATTGTCCTTGAGTTCGGTCACAAGAAAATATAGCATTATTACGCAATCGGCGCCCCTTGCTGTCCGTTTACAAGAATACAGTTGTCCTCGTCATCGAATGCGGAGAAATATCGCGATGTATCGCAATCGCTACCGCTCGCGGCCGTTTTACGTTGTCCTCGAGATATTATGCAATAGTCGCCGCACGCGGCAGTTCAACGATTGTCTGCCTGTCTATCTGTCCTGATAGAATGGCGGAGGCAAGCTCAAGGTTGGGCATGGTTAAAATTCACCCGTAGTAATGAACATGTTGTTCGGTCGGCGCCGTGATTCCCTTTGTCCCTATGCTGTAGTTGGGAGTTCATGAGTTCAGGGTGGATCACGAGGAGGATTTAGTATTTCGATGCTACGTGCACTGCCATTTTTAAGTGGGTGGATGCACTTCTCGCTCCCCGCACGGTTTTAAGTATACGGTCATGGGAAAAGTGGTAAGTAGGTTTCGTGATGGGTGCCCAATCACCTTTGACAGGATTCCTGCAGTCCTCGTGGTCACAAATTCACGATAGGGGACGGGTTTTATGATTTTACGCAACTGACGTCGATCTCGGTCCGTTTGACGAGATTCCCGCAGGCAAGTCGTGCGGTCAGCCTGCCGTCTTGAGGATGCGATTTTGGAGGATGAACGTTCGAAGTAGGTACGGTATCGAATATTACGAATTGTTCTGAGAGGACTGCACGAATAATACGACAAGAGGGCAAGTTTTATTTCGATTGAGAACCATGAATTATCAACAAGTTATCGAAATAATCGGTTAGAAACGATGAAACGAAAGTTCGAAGGAAAAATCAGCTTATAACGGAATTTTGAATTAACCATACTGAATGTCGCAAATTTTACTTGACATATTTTTTAAATAAGTTATATGTATCTCGAAGATTTTTCGCATTTTTTTTCGAAAGATTGCGACATTAAATTGTTTCTCGTTATTTCTGAACTTCAATTTGACATAGTTTCCAAATAACAGAAATGAGAGATTTCTTTTTAGTTTCGGAAGTATTCGCGAATAAACGTCTCGCGAAAAGTCAGGTTTCCTAATACTGCAACACAGAAAAATATTTCACACGAAACTTAAGACTTCTTGATGCCAAAAATATACGTTGAACCGATGTATACCGCTCAAGGTATCCTCGGTATGTATTTCCTTGAGGTCGGGCATATAAGACATATAGCTTAGTACTATGCAATAAGCACGGCGCTGCTTGCGTGAAACTCGCAATCTCTGAGCCTAGAGGCGCGAGTTTAAATGATTCAACCCGCCTTCAGAAAAATTTCGTTACCCGTTTGTTAAATTCGTTACTTTCGTTACCCATTTGTAAAATTTGTTACTTTTTCGTTACTTTCGTTACCGGTAGACACCCTGATATGGTACATGTTTCGGGGCCTCTAGTACTGGTCCCTTCTTCAGCCATAAATTAAGATGCAAAATCCAGTACTCGAGGCCACGAACCATGTAACATATAATAACAAGTTTATAACTTGTTATTATAACTTGTTGTAAATAAATGTATTGACTAGGCGAAACAGTTTCTCCTTTGTTATATAGTGAATCTGTCAATAGGGAAAATGAACTACTTTCAGAGCACAATTTATAACAGATGGTGGCGTACATTGCTTTTCATTTCCTATAACATGTAGAATAAATAGGGTTATTCACTAAGATGTTACATGGAAATAACGTCTAAACCATTATAAGGAGGAGGATTGTAGTTTTATGCGACAGTGAATCTTGTGATTATGATCAACGGTACCTCCTTTTTACATGGAATCCGAACCACCGGACATGGCTTTTCACTTAAAAAATCTTACATGCATTGACCGGGAATTGAACCCAGTCCACCTTGGTGAGAGGCCAACAGCTTGACCGCTTGATCGAACCACGGACCTCCGGGGTGGCAGCTAAGCACACTGGCCCCTACACCACGGAGGCAACCTCTCCAGACATACTTGACTAAAACACTGGAAGGGGTACAGAGAATAGTTGTTTCAATTCCGGGGCTTGGACATCGTGGTCATGTAGTCCCATGTGCTTGGGGGTGTGAGTGCACAGTATTTATGTTAGAAAGTGTCTGATAACCTGTGTTATTGTGGTGCCTGTAGTGGTGTACTGTATTCCTAATTTAAGTGAGGAATTGGGACGGAGATGGCCGTTGCCGTCAGTAAGGAACCCTCCCGACATTTGCATGGAGTAGCAGTGGGAAACCACGGAAACACTTCCAGTATAGCTGTGATGGGTATCGAACCCATCTCTTCTCAGTTTGCCTAACTAGGGGTAGTGTACCCTGTTCCAGCCCTCCGACCAGAATTAAATTGCTTATCTGAGCCGGGAATTGAACTCAAGACTACCACAGCGACAGTATTTCATTTCCGGGGCTTTGATAGCGTGGTCAGGTAGCCCAGTTTGCTTGGGTGCGTGTGGTGAGTTCGCCAGGGTATGTCACGGTACATCACATTATGTGTACAAAAGTTTCCAAGACATGCCTGGTATCCGTCCTGCGGCTGGAATCACACCCAGAAACGTGCTTGCCCGACTGCACACTGTCTGATGTGGCATACACAATAGTGTATGTTGTTATATCTCAATAAGTAACTGTCCGATTTTGAAAATACTTACATACTTAAACTTGGACGCAGTTGAACTTTTGGACCAGCCGTATGAATTCGTGCCGTTTCAAAATATGCAGATAGTATCAATATCTCGGTTATTACTTACCCCATGAGAACAACTAGCACATTGTTTTCCATCCCCTGGGTATCATTTACGCATATGAAGACAGAATACCGATATCTTTAATGGTTTAGATGTTATTTCCGTGTAACATCTTAGGTGAATAACCCTATTTATTAAATCGTCACATTATTCCGAACATCAAGTGATGGAAGAATTTTATTAGACAACAAGTAATGAAACTTCATTTTTCTATTTCTTTTCATCACTTATTTACATTTCCCAAAATACCAAACTACGATAATAATGACTACGATTCTGATTACAGGATATTCAATTTGTTTTGAAACAGACTACACCTGTAATGCTATTTAAGTGCACCAACAAGCTATGTACTAGTCATTCGCTCTCACACAACGCGTCACTGAAAGAAGGCGTGGCCTAGCACAATTTTCATATCCTCGATTTCTCAAATAGTACTCGTGCGATTTGGGAAATAATAACACCGTTGAATATGTCTCAGTGAAATCATTTACCCTGTATGCAAAAATTAGTACAGTTCCATTAAGAAAAACTAAGTTGGTACCAATATCTCAGCTATTCACAAAGAAAGGAAAAAACAGTATAAGTTAATGCATGAGCCCCTTAGCACCATTCCCAAAAGTGAAAACAGAATATTGATATCTTTAACAGTTTAGAAGATATTGGCGAGTAACATCTTCGGTGAATAACCCTGTATATTATTTATATACATATGCCGGCCCCGCGGTGTTGGGGTAGCATGCCTGCCTCTCACCCGGAGGCCCCGGGTTCGATCCCCGGCTCCGTCAGGGATTTTAAAACTGACGTGAGGGTTGGAATGGGGTGCACTCAGCCTCGTGAGGACAATTGAGTAGCTGTCTGACAGTGAGACAGCGCCCCGATCACGAAAACCAATATTAACGGCCGAGGGGACCCGACGCGCTGATCATGCATCACCCCAATATATGCAGGCCGAATGGCTGGGCAGTGGTCGCATGGTCGGCCTTAGCCCGTCATGGGCTGTATAGTGCCAGGGGTTGACTTTTTTTTTTTGTTGATATATATATATATATATATATATATATATACACACACACACACAAGGTATGAGTCACCTGAGGAAAGTTATGTCCTGTAATATGAGTATTATTGTTGATTCATTTAGGGGATATGGACAACTTGGTCATCATTCCCGTGTAGTTGGGTATGTGTTGACCTTATCTGATAAACTGTACTTATGTGATGGCTGTGGTTTGAATTCCACATAAACAGGTGATCCCATGGTTTGTGATCACAAGGTGTTAGCCACTTAATACTAGTAATTCCTTCCCTTCCCTCAGTGAAGAATCAACAAAGTAATAAGTCTGATTCTATGATGTTGATAGTCCATACATTATCATATCACTTCAAGACGTGTAATTTATGCCTCTTTTTAGTTTTTTTTTTATTTTTTATATGGAGATAATGTACCCTTTAATTGCAACTGTTTTAGGGGCACCAGAACTTTGCCCTGTTGGAGATCTTAAACATGCTAGTAAATCAACTGATACAGGTTCAGGAATTTGGCATCGTTGAATGCCAATGGCCTGCACTGATTAGAGAAGGACAAATAGAGGCATTCTGCTAATTAGTAGTGAAGTGTAGACAGCACAAGCCATTTAGATGGAAGGGTGAGCATTATGTCACACAAAAGCTGGACTAGAACCCTTGCATTCAGGCTGTGATATAAAAAATGCATTTTTTTTTAGCAAATTGATAGTACTGTCAGCAGTGTTTCAAATTAATCTAGTACTGATAGTGATGTGGATTATGCACAGGATAAATGTATACCTCCAAATGGAGATGAGACTAGGGAAAGTGGTCACAAAAAGACTGCTGACAGATATTTAGCAGGCATGACAAGAGTAGCATACTGAATTTAGTATTTCATTGGGCAGCCACTGGAGTGTTAAATACATTTTTATTTCTTTACGATAAGGAAGTATTTTGATGCCAAGTTTGCATACTAGTAACTGGAATATTGTGGCAGCTGTCTAAATTTATGTGGTCCTTTACCTCAACTTGTTGATAACTAGAGTTCAGAAACCCACTCCAAAAAGTTACTTTAGAGGTAAGATTGCAACAACCATTGAAATGCCATTATTTTTATCTGCACACACAATATCTTGGTATACTGCATAAAACATTTTTGTCACTATTAAAACTATTAAGACCCAAGAGTGTTCATCATACTGAAAGCTGATGCAAGAATTGTAGAATCTAATAGTTAAAATGAAATATAATGTTTAGTGCTCAACAGAAAGACAGAACAAACCATTTTAATGCATGCACTGTTTCAGAGCAAGAACAATTTATCTTCTCAACAGAATTAGCATTAATTGTACCCAGTTTTCAGGAACAATAAATGTATGATGATCAAAATGAAAAGTTAGCATTCATCTATTCATGGATATCGGCTCAAAACTTGGGAAATTACAAGTGTATTTCTGTACCGAAGTTTCTTGCCTTTTATACCATGAATAGATATTGTTTTGAGCACATATCATACATTACTGGGCCACTGTTTATGTAAAACAGAAGCACACTTGCATAAAATTGCTCACAAATAACCAACCTGAAAGGGGCCTGTCCGACGAAAAATTACAAAAATAAAATGTAACAAAATGCATTTATATATTTTATTATGAATCGTACCTGGCTTTGCCTGGGTGAACAATAATCAGTGGCTCCACGGCTGCTGAAGGCTTCCAACCCCTTAAAATAGCAGAACATTTGATAAATTATACTTTCCCGAACTCTGCTCTGAAAGACATTTAAGCGATATCACAGGATGTCAAGGTAAAGAGTGGTTTAACCTCTCCTTGTCCTCCAAGTCCCAAAAGAAGTTTCCAGGAATCAATATAAGGACTCCCTACACTTATTCAGTCATTAGAAAATAATTTGGGGTTAAAAAATATTATGGCTTCAGGTCTACAGACACAACCAAAAATACCCTGTATAATACATATGTAATACATAGTAATGTGAAGAGACAAATCTAAGCCGCACAGTGTCCCTAACCCTCAATATTCATATCAGTCCTGTATGCAGTGTAATTATTACTCTTACACATATCATTGGTTTGACAATTCCGCACTAGATAACATACTTGCTGCCCAGATCTTCATAAAATAATGAGATAGATTTTCCTGCTTGTCCACTGTGAGCAACTGATGTTCATTTTTCACCAACATCACAGTTGGGTCTATTTCCATTCCCATACCTTTTATCTGGTTGATAGTGAAAATGGCAGCTCACTTCATTAAACCATCTAGGTAAAGGCATCCTACTTCTTCATAAACTTCCAAAGGGCATTGTTTACAGAGAATTTCAATGTTCATAGTACAATCTTATGAACTCTTCCTTAATTAAAATGTTCACATTAATGACACATGTAACTTGATTTGTGAAAATCTTATAGTTCTTTAACACAAGCTACTTTAATATATTAGTATCCCAACTGGAAATAATTGGAAGGTCACTTTCCAACTGCCAATGCAATTACACAATCAGACCAAACAGCTTCATCACAGAAAATCATAATCTACTAAGAAATGTGCACCAATATCAGCTAGAGAACAATCCACTAAATCACAATTTGATTCATGCATCAGATCTATTCATAGTATTCAACTAATATTTGTTAATAAAGTTACTCAAATATTGACAACCAGTGGGCAATGAAGTGTCCAGATTTGTTTTAACTGACATGGAATGACCCAAGTGCCTAAATGGGATAATATTGCTATAAAAGATTAGGAGCACAAAAGAACGTAAGTCAAAATATGCCTGTAACAAAAGGAAAATCAAATTTATACACTGTACAAAAGTTGTTACAAACCAACTCGAGACAGGAGCATGCTAATGCCTGGAAAATCCCCAATTTGGTACTAGGCCTTTGAATAGTGTTAACATGGGCCAACTAGCCGTTTAATAATCACAGCAACTACCAAACTTGTGAAAAAAGTTAACTAAGATTCCTCATGCAATGTTCCATCAATTATAGAGGACTACTGATTGAGTCACATCTGGTTCAAATCTAGAGCAACAAGCCACTCATATGATGATCCTACTACTACAGTCAAAAATGTTCGGAGACTAGCCACAGTGTACTGTTCCTATGGCATTACAGCAACACTCATTGACAGAGTCACGCGCAGCAAGTGGTCGATTCAGGTAATATCAGTACAAGCAGAATTTGTCAGTTTGAATCAGGTGGTTAAGTGCCCGCAGTAAAGCAAATCATATTACAGTGGGAACAGGAAAAAAAAAGATTTGCCAAATATTATACAAACTAGCTACAGTTATCTTGCAGCTCCTTCAGGATGTGGATAGCAATAAAAACATGACCCACTAGCACACCTTTAACCCTTTAGCTAGTCATACACCTCTACTCGCATTTATTTTTATGGATGTATGCCCCTACTGCTACCTGTCCTTAGTATACCCTAGTGTCTCATCAAGCATTTCATTCATGAAAACTGATGTCAAAATGTTGTTCGGTATTGAAAGAGACTAACTGAATGGTGGTTGGAAACCTACAGTCCAATTGTGCAAGACCTACATTAAATCAGTAAAGGTAGGATTGTAGGTTACCCAGTCAAATATATCATTGTCTGATAAGGTGAAACCTTCTTCACTCTCCAATGCAGTAGATATTTCTGAAGCACCTTGATACTGCCCTAATCAAGTTCCAAAAGACCATCAACGTAACTCACAAAAAAACATTCACAATTGTGCCAATGCTGGAACTCTCTTACTTGATTTGCATGAGGCCATGTTTGTGCCTTCCAGCTGTCAACACAATGCTCAAGGTACATTCTACTGAATGCCTGCCCAAAGCATCTCAAGATCAATTTTCAGAAGGCTAAGTCAATGTAGATATTGTTAGAGAATCGTTAGCTTCTGTTCACCCGAGTTAATCTTGGATTAAACTTGATGATGCACAACGTCGGAAGACTTCTGACACAAGCACAACAGGGAATCGTGATGTCGGAACCTGTCCAACATACAAGCTTAAAGGGTTAAGCCTGTGATCAGACTGCAGCAGCACAACAGCTTGCATGCATTCTAAAACAAGATCTGAATTTGGTGCATGCCAAATACGTCTTCTAGGAGTCTTTACAGCAGTTACATCGAAAATGGCAGAGGTGCATCACATAATACTTCTCAGAAATAAGGAATGTGTTTAGAAAGAGCTCGAACTCTTTGACTGCAGCAGTATAAGGGGTAATGTGTGGATAGGTAAGGTTAGGAAGAGTATAGGTCTTCATTTGTGTGTTGAATAACTACAATGAGTAGTACTAAGCTTAAAGTAAAAAAAGTGAGTCACCCCTTAGAAAGAGTAAACTAGTGGCTCTAGAGCACTATAGATGATATTGCATTGGTACCAAGCAGTCTTGTGACACTTCAGTGTCAACATGATCTTGGCAGTGAAGTAGTAGTTGTGTGCAGACACTTGCCAGTCTACAAGCCTTCAATGGAACAAACACGAAGTTGACAGTACCTACTTGGAGGTGTGTAGTATGGTCCAATTAGTAGTGATTTTGCCCATTTTCAAATCATGCAAGGTGCCAATTGCACCAACGGCCCAATTAGGCTTAGAACACACCGAGTACTCCAGTCCAGAGATGGTTTTGTAAAGTTGTACGAGAAATTTTTCAGAACATGACTTGCCCCCACTAATTGTACCGTGAACATGAATCAAGATGTTTACAAGATTCTCAAGTATTGCTTTATATTTAACTTCTTCATGATGAGTATGCTGTGGAGACACCCAATTTCCAAAATGTCAACAATAGTGTTCACTGACACACAGTCACTAACACACCAAAGAAAACAAGTGGCACTATTTGGAACAGCGGGTGACTCTACGGAATCTTATGAGTGAGCGACCTCAACTAAATAGGGAAAACCCACAAAGTTGTGGATTATCTCGCCAAAACAAGGCTATGATGAATTAGAACAATTATTTCTCAAGGAGACTAATTTTTTTGTCTTGAACTTATATTAACAAGAGTACAGTTATTAGTGCCGGCCTCGTGGTGCTGGAGCAGCACACCTGCCTCTCACCCGTAGGCCCCGGGTTTGACTCCGTCAGGGATTGTAGAAACTAACGTGAGGGCTGGAACGGGGTACACTCAGCCTCGTGAGGACAATTGAGTAGCTGACAGTGAGGCAGCGCCCCGGTCACAAGAACCAAGATTAACGGCCGAGGGGACCCGATGCGCTGAACACGCGTAACCCCAATATCTGCAGGCCAAATGGCTGGGCAGCTGTCACTTGGTAGGCCTAGGCCCTTCATGGGCTGTAGTGCCAGGGCTTATTACACTTATTATAGTGCGGGACAAACCATTGGAAGCCTGAAGGTCACGCGTAGTCGGTTCGGTGTTGTCATGTACGTTCTCGCATCCAGCACTCGACTGAAGGTACCGTGCAACAGCATGGTAACACCGCCGGGCGCGGGGAGGAGAGCGGAGCGGAGGGCCCCTTGACCTTCAGGCTTCCAATGGTTTGTCGCGCACTATAGTATAGACCGCTGAAATTCTTTGACACTTCTGTACGAGGACAGTCTGTCATTACTACCACAGTGAATCCAACAAGTATTCGTCTACGTGCTGTTTTGCGAATGAAACCGGTCTATAGACAGTGAAAAGCCGAAAATAAACAAAAAACAAATGTAGTTGGATGGCACATGGGTCAGTACATCATTATTATACAAAACCAAAACCGAAAATATATTATTACCTAGTTCATAAAGTATTCGTCTACACTTGGAATGATTGTTTAAAATGAGAGATCGGGGTGAAACGTAACTAGTGATTCACGCATTCGCTGGTGTCAGCCGTCCGCAACTCACTCAAAACCTGTTGTGAATGGCTCTGGAGATGTGCAAGTTGTAAAATGGGTCGGAAAGTTAAAGAGAGAAGCGCAAAGGAGAGGAAACTCATCCTGGGCTTGGATAATCAGTGCAAATCGTCCTATGCGATTGCAAAGCTAGTGGGCAGAACTCGATCAATGTTTCAGTCGGTGGTGGATCGCTTCTGCACAATAAAAACATTCAAAAACAAGCTGCAGAGTGGTCGTCCTCGAACACTGACCGATCGAGGCGAGAGATTTATTACGCGAGAAATCAAGAAAAATCCATTACTTAGTGTACCGAACTTGGCTGGTGAGCTGGAGAGGAGAGGAAAGGCACATAACACAGTAAGGAATACCTGCAAACAAAATGGGTATAATGGCTGGGTAACTCTTAAGAAATGTTGGGTGAATGTAATGAATCGCAAGAAACGGCTTGCCATAACGAATAGAATATAAAGTGTGATCTCTTCTCCCTCAACAGCATGTAATGAATACGGATCGGGTTGGCACTCGCCGCTACGCAGTGCTACAGTCGACTTGAGATTGTGGATTTCCACATATGTTTGTGTGTTTATGTGCGATATATTAAGTATTTAATCGGTCGGAGTGTTTTGGTGGTGTTCTGTGTAAAAGTTTATTGATATACAAGTGCTTACACTATTACTTCATAGTATTAATACCTGAAATACTATTGTAGGAAGCATTAACTGAAATGGAATTTAATTTCTTGTCGTGTGTTGACGTTATCTTCGTGTGTTAATTTTATTGTTATTTAATGTAAGTAAACAGCAGTTTAGCCCTTACATTTTCATGAGTGCTTAATGTGCGTGGTGAAGATGCCTTGCTCTTTTGTACCAGGATGCAGATCAAGCTATGGGGACTATAAAGAGGTCAGATGGTTTTTCAAACCTAAAGATAAGGAACGTTTTATCAAGTGCAAAGGGGCCATACCAGGGAAGGATAGGGAACTAGCTGAAAAGTCCTACATCTGTGATGCTCACTTTTCAGAAGATTTAATTGTTAAATATGACAAATTTGTGATAGAAGGGATGGAAGTATTACTTCTCCCAAGAACCAACTGGCGATTGAAAGACTATTATGTTCCACATATATTTCCTAATTTGCCTAAGTATTTGACCAGTATGGTGTAAATAAAAATGCTCTTGATGTCATTAAAGACTACTTCTGTGAAGAAAGGGATGAGAATAAAAAGACAATGAGCTAAAAAACATATGTACCGTAATGAAGGAAGGAAGGAAGCTTGTAGTTTAACGTGACCGTTAATCTGTAGATTATGAGCCACGGGTGTACCGTAATGCTGAAGGAGGCGTGATTAGTTTTAGACAATAGCCTACTCTATGAAGGGGTCATGACTTAGCCTTCCATGTCTGTTTAAAGTTAAGTTCTTCTGAAATGATGGTAGTTTACCGATTTTGGTGTTTGTGGAGTGAAATTTATGGTTATTATTGAATTTTATAGTAATCTACGGTAAAGTTGAATGTTGCGTTCAAAAGGCCTTTTTTTCTGTGTTGCAAGTCTCTTAAGGGAATGTAAAATGTGTAACAATGTGAATCCTTTCTGATAGCGAGGTTAATTTTTCAGTTCTTTTTTTTTTTTTTTTTTTTTTTCCAGATAGCTGGCAATACTAATTGCATTTTGAACTTGCTCTCTGTCTTCGCTTATTGTCGAAACTGGACTATTACAGGAGACGACTTATTTATTAAATTATAATTGGGCACAGTAAAAAGTGGAGATGTCGAACTTATTAGCGCCTATGAGGAAATCTTGCGGTGTTTGAACATGTAAAACAGGTCGCAAGGTTTTAAAAGTCTCGTAAGCGCCAATGCTAACTTACATCACAGATCGGAGCCAGCGCTGCGCTGCGGCGGACCAGGCGTACTAGGCCAGTGAAATCACTTCTTATTCTATTCGTTATGGGCTTGATTTCGTCAAAGAACATGTATTAAAGGACAAGGACTTCTGGAATAAGTCATATTTTCGGACGAAAGCAAATACAACATATTTGGGTCAGATGGCAGGCGAATGATAAATACGAAGATGCAGCCGCACAACCTTGTGCCCACAGTGAAACACGGTGGGGGTTACATCATGGTGTGGGGGTGCAGGAGTGCAGAAGGTGTAGGACAATTACATGTCAAAGAAGGATCAATGGATCACAAGATGCACATAAATATTTTAAAGGAAAATTTGAACACTGGTGACGAAAAATTAGGTCTGCAAGGCACATACATCTTCCAACAGGACAACGATCCGAAGCACACGGCTCTAAATACTAAGCTGTGGCTAACATATAACACCCCAAAACAACTCAATACCCCCCCCCCCCCCTCAATCCAATAGAACACCTGCGGAAAGTGCTGGAAGATAACATCACGAAACGGCCAACTTCCAACAACAACGACTTAAAACAAGCTGTGCAAGACGAATGGAACAAAATTCCATCCTCCACCACGGCTAACTAGGTCCGTTCCATGCCGCGACTATTGCAAGCAGTCATTGCTGCAAAGGGGAACCCTACCAGGTATTAATTTCTGTTGTTATGTACAGTATGGACGAATACTTTTAATGATCTGGTGAAAAAGTGCATTTTTACGTTTTGCTTTAACAGTCCACATTCTTTGGACTAAGGTCTATTACAGCTGAAATAGAGTCAATCGGTGCTGAGGAACTTCAGAACGTAAATGACAACTTCATGAAGAGGTGCCAGCGATGTGTAGCAATGAATGGCGAACATTTTCAGCACCAGCTGTGAACTATAGGCTCTAGTCTACTCAGTGACTGTGCCGCGCGAGCTACGCATTACGGCTATTATAAGTGCCTGGCGGGAGACAGGCTAGCAACGCGGGCGGCGGGCGAGCGAAGGTTTCCGTTAAGAAGTGAAAACAAGAAATAATAATACGATTGTTTAACTATAATCGGCAATATGTAACAAAACAACTACAAGAGAAATGCACCCAGATATAACAAAACAAAGAAAATTGAGTCACTTTACGAAGTAGTCTGTTATCTTGACTTTTTTTTGTTGGCCGCGGCCATGGCGTGAACAGTATTTTCAAACAGATATAATTCGGCCATTATTTCCTCAGAAACGTTATGGTGCGTCACAAAATTGATAGTCCATAGAGCATTGACAGCATCATTAAAATCCACTGTATTATTCTGGGGCTCTTCATCGTCATTAATAAAATACCGTAGTGTGGGCCTAAATTAATGGATTTTCATTTGTCTGAAGACGCAAGATTATTATAACACAGAATCAATCGCGTATTTTTAATGGTTTGACGAGAAGTCCTAAAAAACACGAATGAAAATTATAAAAGCGGATTTTTTTTTTTTTTTTTTTTTTTAATATATCGGCGATCGTAAAACTCTTCCGCTCATCTTAACATAAGCTTCAGATGCTGTCTAACTGTGTTTTATGGCTGCTTCCTGTTATTTGGAAGGCTAACACATAGTGCAAGTATATGCTCCACAAGTAGGCTGCGCTTCTGAAGAGAAGGAGGAGTTTGAAGAGGAATTGCAGAAGCAGCTGGTAGGAAGAAATATGATTGTTATGGGGGACCTCAATGCCCATGTAGGAAGAGAAAGACAAGGTTATGAGAGTGTTCTAGGACCAGAGGGTTGGGGTGGAAGAAATGAGGAAGGAAAGAGACTGTTGGACTTCTGCCAGAGGAACAGCCTGCTAGTTGGGAACTCCTGGTTTAAGAAAAGAGAGAGCCACACAATCACATGGTACAGTGATGACTTGACCAGGAAGTCGGTGGTCGACTATATACTGTATGAGAAAGAACTAAATAAGAACATCACGGACATCAAGGTTATACCATCGGAGAACCTGGATAGCGACCATCGATTACTGGTAATGAACCTGAGAGGGAGTAAGGAGAAGAAAGGGACTGAGAACCAGGAAAGACGTATAAGGATATGGAAACTGAAAGAAGGGGATAGAAGGGTCGAGTACCTCAAAATGGTAAAGGAAGGAATTCCAACAGATGAAGAAAGAGGGGTGGAAGAGGAATGGGCTAGATTTAAGAAGACACTAGTGGGTGCAGCAGAAGCAGTATGTGGGAGGACAAGTAGTAAGAAGAGGTGGAAGGAAACACCATGGTGGAATGAGAAGACAAAAGATATAGTAAGGGAAAAGAATAGAGCCTTTAGGAGGTGGTATCAAAATAGGACGGTAGAGACAAGGGAAGAGTACCAGGAAAGAAAGAAGGAGGCGAAGAGAGTGGTGGCTGAGGAGAGAAGGAAGTGGATGGAAGAGTGGACAAAGATGATGGAGGAGGATAGTGAAGGTACAAAAAAGGTCCTGTATGGGATGGTGAAAGATAAGAGGCGGAAGGATCCTACGGATTATGTTAGAATGGTGAACAAAAGGGGACAAGAGATAGAAAATAGGGAAGAACTGAAGAAAATGTGGAAAGAATATTTTGAAGAACTTCTGAACCCAAATGGAAAAGATGGTGAGGAGGAAGAAATCGGGGAAGAGGAAGATGAACTGCAAACAGAAAAGGACTTAACATGGAAAGAAGTGGAAGATGCAGTGAACAAGATGAAAGGAGGGAAGGCACCGGGTGTGGATGAGTTGAGTGTGGAGATGGTGAGAGCAGCAGGAGAGGTGGGGATACAGTGGCTGTACCGAGTGATGAGGACAGCATGGAAGGAAAGGAAGACCCCAGAGGACTGGAAAAAAGGAATCATTGTCCCGATCTTCAAGAAAGGTAGTAGAACAGATTGCAGAAACTATCGGGGAATAACACTGATGAGTCATTGTGCAAAGATCTTCGAGAAAGTTTTGGAAAAGAGAATTAGGACAAGGATAGAAGGAGGGATGAGGGAAGAACAACATGGCTTCAGAGCAGGAAGGTCCACAGTGGATTTGATTTTTGCTGTAAGGCAGTTGCAAGAACAGCACTATGAATATGGAACAGATCTACTGATGGCCTTCCTGGACATTGAGAAAGCATATGACAGTGTATGCAGAAACAAAGTATGGAAGTCCCTGGAGGATAGAGGAGTAGAGAAATGGACTATAAAGAGGATAAAGGAGATGTACAAGGGAAGCGTGAGCTGTGTGAAAGTGGGAGGAGAGAGATCTGACTGGTTGGAACAAAGAAACGGCCTGAAACAAGGAAGTGCACTGTCACCGTTACTTTTCATTGTGGTGATGGATGACATAATGACCCGAGTGGCACAAGTAATTGGGGACGGAAAGATGAAAGCAATGGTGTTTGCAGATGATTTGATGATTTGGGGAAACAAGGAGGAGGAGTTACAGGAACAGTTGGACGTGTGGGAAGGAGTAATACAAGGATATGGGATGAAATTTAGCATAAATAAGAGTGAGATGGTGATCACAACAAGGAAGAAGGAAAGAACCACAACGGGAATAACAATTGGTGGGGAACAGCTGAAGAAAGTGGAGAGTTTTAAGTATCTGGGAAGCCTGATACAAGATAATGGAAGAAACGATAGAGAAATAAATGAGCGGGGGAGGCAGGCAGAAGCATTTCGGAGGAGTGTGAGAAGCATGTTATGGAGCAAGGATGTCCCTCAGAACAGCAAAAAGATCATATATCGGACGTACTATGTCCCTATCCTGACGTATGCCTCGGAGACCTGGGTTATGAAAGGAAGGGAGAGGAGCAAAATACAGGCCAGTGAGATGAGGTTCTTGAGAAGCAGTATTGGAGCTACAAAGATGGACAGAATAAGAAATGAGAGGACCAGAGAATTAATGAAGGAGGAACCATTACAGGATGGTATAGAGAAATCTAGACTTAGATGGTATGGACATGTAAAACGAATGGAGGAGAAGAGGATACCCAGGAGAGTACATGAGACGAAGTGGGAAGGAAAGAGACCGAGGGGAAGACCGAGAGACAGGTGGCTGAAGGGGGTGGAAGAAAGCGTGAAGAAGAGAGGAGAAGACTGGACAAGGGTGGAGGCTGAGAGATGGTGGGAAGACAGAAGACGTTGGAGAGGCTTGTGTTCCAAACAGACCCGGCCAGTGGCTGGAAACTGTGCAAGATGATGATGATGATGACTTATTACGCAAGCTGTTCTTCCTTGTTACGACACTCGGGCAAGCGAGTGTCGCCGTGACCACCGGTGTCGCTCAAGGCCATCGTAACATAATATAGCACTCGGTGCATCCTTCCGAAGGGAAGTACATGCGGTAACAAAAGTTTGCATTCGAACATACGTACTTTCTCAGAACACGCAACGTATAAATGACGCTTTATATTGCAAGGGACTTAAAATATGATCGTATAAGCGTGAAAAACGAATAAATGTAAAACGTATATCGGAGATAAATTAACATGGAAAGTATAGGCATTTTGCCGGGACCAGGAAAAAATCGTATAGAAAACGTATAAATATGAACCGTATACAAGAAGTTTTATTGTATTTAACTAACTATTGAAGTAAAACATTGTTGATAAAGGACAATACTTTGTATGTCTAAAAAAAGGTTTCCTTAAATTACGGTATTTGTGTCTCTTGTACCGAACCGAACTGTTTACCGAGTTTTTTATCGTCTCGAACCGAGGTCGGTAATTTCCTTTGTACCGTACCGAAACCGAAAAATCGGTGCACCATCGACCCCTATAAATCTGTTGTGGCAGCAGACATTGTAAACTTTATTGTGGAACAAACAATTCTTTCATTATTTCATTTTAGACTGTTTTGCCTCTCAGCATCCTGTCTAATCAAAAATCCTCTGTTAGTGAATGAGTCGCCTCTGTGATCCCCTATTAGCAGTTAGCACTGCAGTCTCCTCTGCTTTTAAACCTATCAACTTGAAAATCATCAAGCACTGAATCTAACCATTGCCTCCTAGGACTACCTCTGCTCATCTTACATTCTATAGCAGAGTTAATTAACTTCGGAGGTAATCTCTCTTGCCATTGCTCCCATGTAAGTTATTTGTCCCAAAAATAATTCGTGCTACCTTCATATCGGTTACTTAAAGCTTATGTATGAGGTATATTAAATCCACCACCTCTTATTTTCATACAGCAAGGTTGGTCTAAATACTGAGCATATAAAGAGAATTTCGCCCCCACACTAACTTCTTTCTTCCAGAATAGAGTACATCACTAGAGCTCGGATTTTTTAGTGCTAAATATCGGGAAAAGATTTATTTTTTATGTATTAAAAATACCTGAAATAGTAACTAAAAAGTAAAAATATTTAATTATTATTTAGTTTAGTCATGCCAATATAAACAATATGCAGGAGCCTATTTACAAATGCAATTTATGCTATGCCTCAGTGACTGCTGAAGAATTACTATACACAACGAGATACATCTTCAGGTTGTCCATCACAAATGACCAACGATTATCGCGAAACACATCTTCTGAGGGCGCGAAACTGCGGCAATATTTGTCTTGCCCTCGAGGTGTGGTGTAACTTGAGATTGCTGTTCATCCTTGATTGCTTTCCCACATGGTTAACAGAACAGAACGCCCCCACCAGAAGTAAAATTATCCTTAAATTCTGCAACATACTGCTGCAGACGATAACTTGTAGATGCTTTTACCTTAGGCATCGTAGAACTGTCACACTTCACAGTGGTAGAAATGAACTGCATGTGAGTGACACTGGTTCCAGGTAGCTGTGGGGAGGGGGAAAGGTTTAGCACGCGGAGCAATATGGCTATGGACAAGGAAATCCCCGGCTTCCACAGTGAGTGGCACGGTGCGACAAGTTAAGAATAACACAGTTGCAAGCTGACATACGCTCTGCATGAAGATTAGATAGCTCACAGGTTCTTCCCCGTTGAAGTAACACAGAACAAAATGCAATAAACTGAAAGTCATACTGATTTTCAAAAATGTAAATATTATGTCTTTTTGTGTGCTAATAAGTGAAAAGTAGGAATTTATTTATTTATAGAAACAAAAAAAAAAGCATAAAATATGTATTTACATAAGAAAATATTTATTTACCTAAAAATCCGAGCCCTATACATCACAACTCAGAACTCACTGCATTGTCATTTCTACACCTCGACTCACACTACAATTCTGAGAGAATCCACAGCCCACGTACTTAAAATGGCCCACCAGTCCCTCTACCTGACATTCTATTTTCTTTCATTCCGTCCTTATCGACAGAACAAGTTTTCTTAAGGCTAATTTTCATACCATATTCCCTACATTTTTGTTAAAGTCTTAACAAGTCAGCTTGTAAGCCTTCAACAGAATCTGTCCATTAGAATCATGTCATCAGTATAAGCCAGACTGTTCCGAAATGTACCTGCAGTGCTGAAAGACAATTTTTTCAGCATATCACACAACATTGTCCACTAACAGCCTTTCTGATGGCCACACAACATCAACTACATAAAGGATGTAAATCTGACATTGTGACACTTATCTGAGTTCAGACTTGTATATAGTTATTTTCTTCTTCAATGCTGTTTTAATTATCTTTACATTACAATATATATTGTGATGTGTTTTGTACTGCCCCCGTAATTGAATTATATAGAGACCACGGTGGCTATTTTGGAAATTATAGCGAAAGTTATGGCTGTCATAGTTATGACGTGGGTAGTCATGACGTAAGCACGGATGACGCAGACGTGATGCCAGCAGGCTACTTGAGCTGAGATTCTCAGTGACGTCAGCATTTATTCGAGAAGGATCCGAGATGTACGACGCAGTCGCAGGAAACGTGGAATTCTGCTGAGGAAGAAATTATGCTATTGGAGGGGAGGCTCAAACCAATGAACGATAGTCTGAAGGAAGACGGAGATTGCTGAAACTATGGTATTTTTATTACTTTTTGGAATGCAGAATTGTGGAAATCCATTTGCAGTAGAGGCATTGATCTGGAATTTTGGTGGAATTTATTTTCAGTTTTTGAATTATGAAAATCCGTCATGTATTGACGAAGTTGGAACTTCTAGCGATGACGCAGTAACACGCGATGGAAGGGATAGATACGCCCCTCATGAAGTTCATAAAAGGCCTTGCGCAGAAGAGAGGAGCCTCATTCGCTCATTCTCAGATTATAAATCGTCTGATATTCAATCGTCAGATTTCAAATAGTCATTTCAGTGAAACGTCGAGTGAGATTGTTAGTGAAAAAGTCGTCTTTGTAACGCGTGGCGAAGCCACTGCTTTATACGAGAGTCGAACTTACAAGCAGTGCAGGTTTACTGTGAAGTAAATCTAGGTGAAGTTGAAACCACACTTATAACGCTTCTACAAGATTAGCTGTGAACAGTTAGCGGTCGCCTATAAGCTAATTCTCTTGTGCATTGCTACAGTAAGGACTGTAGAAAAGCTGAACAATTTCGAGGAAGTATTTTGGAAGTTATTGACAATTTTAGACGACTGACAAAAGTGATTTTCTCGCCACAGGAGAAACACTTTGTATAGCCAGACTCTACGCTACGGCTGACAGGGCTAGTGAAATAGGGAGACTTCAGATTGCTTTTGTGACACAACACTGCAGTATAATGGAGCAATTTAATAAGGCAGTTTGTTCTTCTAATACTACAACCGAAGAGCATATGGAAGGCTAAAGGACTTAATGCAATTGGGACATATTTCAACGGAGTAAGATAGCAACATGGAACTTCGCTAATTGCTATTCCATACTAGCGAACATGTGGTAAATAACCATCTACACCCATGTTTCGTGATTAAAGGCTGAATACCATCAAACAGCAATAGAAATGATTTCATACTTTCTGAATATGAATATTTCTTCGGAAATTTATACAAAAACTTCACGGCGATTTTCAACTGGAACTTCAGGGATTTTTCAAGAGAGGTCAGGGTTGTCCCGACTCACAAAGAAGATTATTGCCGGAAGGATGTCGTTCGTCTTCGTGAAGCAGTTCGATTCTCCGATGGTGCTGTTTCTGGTTTCGAGGATGGAGCTCAGCTTTAACTTGGTGAAATGGATCCATCAACAGTCTTCTTTGGGAAATTTTCCTCTGGAACGTCAATCGGCAGATAAGGTAGTCGTGAACGTTTATTGTATTTGAGTTTCTTAGCAATATTCGAGCAACCATTTTTCCCATATTTTTGTCCTCATGTATTTTTGCCCGATATTCTTGTTTGAGATTCCTATTCTCAGTACACCTTGATGAGTTATGCCTTTTTCGACGTTTTATTAAGACATTGTTATGTCATGGGCATAGTTAAATGATTTTGAATCAGTTGAGACTGATATTTAGATTTTTCAGTAATTTGCTTATTTTTGTAGTCTCGATTTGACTGTAAGTTAATGATTTTTATGGCAAATTTATATTCAGACAGCGTGTCACTTTATTAAAGTAATTCTACCCCAGTTTAATTACTTTGACCAATTTTCTGTCATCATCAAGAAGGAAGAACATTTAAATGATTTTAGAGCGTTAAAATCCAGTACGTTGTCGACGATCTTGGAAATACTAGTCGTTATTTGAATTGATTGCAACACAGACATTTATCGCCAGTCATGAACGACCATTGCATCACAGGCAATTTTGTGAAAGATGAACATTAATTATGAATTATTGAATGCATTAAATTCGTGAAACTTGTGTTAGGTTTTTTCTCATATAGAGATTTATATAATGATGTTTGCATTCCCCAGTCTAATTGGATTCTATTCGACTATTTTGCAGTTAGTCGCAATTTGTTTGATGATAGTATTTTTATACTACAATTCTTTGAAGATGTTAATCTTAAATTTTGATAGACCAGACAGGCGTATATAAGCGTATTCACTATTAAATTTGTTTGTGATTGGCAAATTTTTATTTCATTTCGATTCATGAATGAAATCCACGAAGTTTAAATGACAACAGTTTTGAAACAATTATTGATATATGAATTTTTAAGTGGAACTATGAATGTATAATCGATAGTGCAGCGGACATGTTGAAAGTCGCTGATGTATAATGCCCTTAAATAAATGAAGGAGATTCCCACAGTAATTAATAATGATAAAGATTGTGTTAGGGGAGGTTTTTGTAAATGCTGTGGAAGATTTTAATGCCATATAGATTAATATATGATGAATTTTGGGCTATTTTGAATGCAGTTTGTGCATTATTTTGTAAGCGAAGTATTTTCCGCTAGTGTATTGTCATAGTTCGTTGAAAATTAATCAAGTGAATTTACTGTTATAATTAACAAGAGTTTTGAAAGAATTTGAGATAAGATTTTGAATGAAGATTACCGTCACGAATAATTAAAATTATTACAACCTTTATTAAACCAGATTGTGACATGTACATGTATAACTAACCTTCATTGGTCGATTATATTAAACACGATTATGAATTTACCAACCGGATAAAACATGTGGTTCAATGTATTTCTTAAATTATTAATTTAAATAATTTAAATGTTGATATTGTAAATAATAAATGTAAATATCTTTGACAATAATGTGGAACGAAAGAAATGTTAAAGGCGTGTTTAAAATTTTTGTAATTATTTTCGACAATATTATAAACAATTTCTAATTGTTATAAATAATGTATGTGATTTTGTTATAAACATTTAAGAGAGTGTTTTATACTCTAAACTATGCTTTTTAAACATTTGGATGATAACTTAACAAGTTTAAGGATAGTTAAAATAATCCAGTGGGATGTGAGTTAAGCATTTGAAAGATTTGCGTCAATATGTATGAGTTGTCTTGTAGACATTTAAAGATTTAAAAGGAGCTGAATTCTTACACAGTGTGGTGTGAGTAGGGAGCCCCATTTGACAGGTGTGAGCCAGGTTAAAGAGTAGACCAGCCGGCCAGACATCTGGTTACAAGCGGGTGAGGTCGATACTCCGGCCTTGTGCCTATTAATACTAGTGCAATGTTTATTAAAAGAAACCAAATGCTTTATATATGTCGTACCCTGACTTCCTCATCCAATCCAAATGTGTTTTAAAATGTTACGTTATTTTGAGCTCATGGGAGCTAACATATTGTTTGATAACTTTGCAAGTCCTTTAGGAGGACGTAGTCAGATTGACATAGGCTACTGATAGCCACGTTTATTTTGTTGAGTTGTTAAAATCATACTCTTTATTTGAAAATAAAGCTCTTGTACAGTTCAAAGTTCTCGTCTTCGGTCTGGTTCATTTTTGAATGTCATGGTGAAGGTTATTGTGAGAGCATACTTTAATGATCCTGTTGTCAACCCAATCCCCGAGATATTTATAAGAGGTAAGTAAAAGTAAGTATGAAACCCCGTCTATTTTGGTGTGTTCCACAATAATTTTTCTTGGTAACTTCTGTGTTCAAACCTCGGTAGTATCTGTCAGTGCCATTTTCATTGATGTAGCTGAGCTGGTGCGATTGAGTGTTGGCAATCCGATTGAGGGGGCGGATATCTGACAGCCTACTATCCGGGTAAACGGGGACAGTACCATACACTAAATAAATAAATAATCCAAAACACTACTCTTTCATGGTGTCCACAGAATTTTCAATGTCAATTTTCCTGACCATTTTTCAACAAAATTCCTGACTCACAAAGTCCTCGTAACATCAGAACAAAAGTTTATTGAGAAAATATATATCTTTTTTATTTTCCGCCTCCACCATCCCCATAGCTGCCCAATGCTCGCCTCTTCATTCATTTAAAATACAAAATAAAGTAAATTATAATGCAATAATAAATAAATCAAAGTACTTAATAACCTAAACTATCGTGATGGGGTTGCCACAGCCCTACGCCAACGCCAAAAAAGCGTACAAAAAATAGGTAAAAGAGGTTTTTATTATGATGTACTGTACAAATGGAAACTTACCATAATGTCCAGCGAGTTATTGCTTTTTATCTTCAGAGATTAGTTGTACTAGTAACAGCAAAATATGGCTGTAAAACACAAAATACTGCATGGTTAATATAAAATTCCTGACTCTCTAATACGTTTTGCCATTTTTAACTGACTCACGCCATTTTTTCACACTTTTTCCTGCCTGTGGACACCATGTCATTACTTTTTTTCATCCATTTATAAGATTCTTTATATTAATATTTATTGTGGCTAAGTAGATTCTTTATAAAACTCCATTAAAGCCGCCTGACCTAACGTTTCCAAATTATTTCCAAGTTCCTCCCATAATTTCCTTTCCAACCCTACTATTATTTGTGTGGCTCTGTTCCTTTCCACTGCATGATGCTCCCTGTGAGCTGGATTACTATCGGTAATCTGGAGCCAGTTTTAGTAAGTCCTCTTTTTTATTTTTACAAGATAACTTCATCAAATCATTCCACAAGGATGTGCACTTTTGCTTGTCTTTACACACTGTTGTCCCAAGAGACACCTTTGCGACCTATATCCTGACCACTGACTTTCAATAGCTATTACCATCTACTCACTGTATTTCTGCCTGAATTCTTTATCCTGCGGATAATCCGCCTGCAAACAGACCTCACTTTCTGCAATTTAGGTCTAACTATGCTCAATTCACAGCAGATCAGTTGGTGGTCTGTTTCATTAAAAAAAAAAAAAACTAGAATATCCTAAAACTCCCTATAAATTTCTTAAACTGAAAGTCAGTGATGATATAGTCTACCATCGACCTGGTTCCTCCTAACTCCCATGTGTATCAGTGAATCTTCTTATGCTTCAAGAATGAGTTTGCAATGGATGATCCCATGCTAGCACACCAATCTAGTTAACATTTCCCACAGGTGTTCACTTCTCTAACCTCACCCGCTTACCCATTACTAGCTCACCTACTTCCTGACCTAGAATTGAATCCTCATTGTCAACTCTCACTACCACATCACTCAGTGACTCATACAATAATTGAACTACTTCATCCTGCTTCACTTGTAGTATATACTGAAACAATCCTGACGGAGTTCATGAGAATTCCAAATCAATTCACATTATCGTTCATTTAAGTATCTAAAAGAAACTATATTTTTGACTCGTAGAGTCACCCATTTTTCCTTATTGACTTGCTATAATAATCAAAATTCTTTTCATTCTATTATTCAAATTATCTTACTCCTAGCATCATTTCTTTCCAGTTGGGAATGGAAACCCTTGACCAGATATTTCGGAGATAACATCAGGAACTGAATTCTGAAAACCTCAAGAAAGAAACTCAAAACCTTCAAGGCTTTTGTAATGAGTGTCTACCATATTTTAAAAACTTTTAAAGTGATTTAGTGTATAAGTGATTTGACTGTGTTTTTATGTTACATTTTATCACATCCAATGTACAAAGTCATTTTTAAGTGCTGCCAATACATTGAAAGGCCGATGATGCAATGCAAATAGGCATCGAAACATGTACCGATGTAAATTAAGTGACATGTGATTATATCACAAAAATTTGAATAAATTGTATTGACAAGGCGGAACTAAGGAAATCTTTTGATTATTAAAAGAAACTAACTTAAGATCCATAGTTTACGGTACTTGGCATACAGCCCTACTCTCAGCTTTTGCCCTACCTCATTTTACAGCTGACAGGTACATCTTGTAATCTAATACTTCCTCCACTCTATGCCCCTTTATCTGGACTTCACTAATCCCTGAACAGGGCTGTCACCCATGTAAATTTCAAATTCTGGACTACTACCTGATACGTCTATAAAATTCCACAAAAATGACGACTTCATGAAGAAAAGAAAAAATAGGGGAAAATAAAAAAGATAAAGACAGACTCGCACTAATGTGGCAATTATTAGTCACATGTCATTTATCACCTTCTCTGCCCAGAATACTTACTTTTTAAGTCCCATTTGGAACATGCCAGGTTAGGCTTGTCTCCTAAACCTAATAATCTGTACCAATTTCTGTTCGGCAACTTTCGAGTTTGGAAGCCAGGACGATTTACCTCAACCGGCGAGCCAAAAGCCATCATTAATTACATTTAACCTGACTCCTGAAACCTTCACGCCGATCGCTTGTCTGTCTGCCTGCGAGAAGAAAGGAGTTTTGCAACTACAAGTTGACACGCTGCGAAGCTCTCTAGCGTTGGCGGGTTGGTATCATGGAAGACTGAATAATGAAAACAAAAGAAAAAATAAGACGAATGGTTGGCGTGCGACGAGAAGATTAAAAAAAGAGGATTTAAGACATAATAACCTCCCGAGCCCAGGTAGGCTTTGGGAAGGTTTGTTTTCATAAATATTTGATGGTCCGGTGATTTGGAACTTACCCCCATTACTGGAAAATTGTCCAAGACCTTGTGAAGTGCAATTTCATCACCGCCCACCTAGATTTTTTTTTATCAGACCTCCATTTAGTGATTTGGGACCCCATAAATGACCTGAGGAAAAGTTTCATCACCCAGTATAAAAGGAAAGGTGTATTGTGCTTGTATTCATTTTGATGTTATGTACACTGACCGGCAAAAAAAAGTGGAACACTTCCATTTTTGATGTAATTTCTTAATTTATTCCACTAAAATGTATCGGTTTTCCAATATTTGCATTATTCATGTAAATTTTAGATGGTTGGCTACAGAAAATACCGAAACATGTTTTACAACACGCTTTAACTCACAAATTTCGTTACATTTTGCAAAACTTACAATTTTCTATTTTTTAGTAATGTTCTTTTGGGCTGATTTTTATCAAACGTATTGCCAAACAGAACAGTATTAATGTTTGCACTGCACTGCACGAGAACACTGGTCACTAAAAACGAGTGTTTCCACCCTTAGCGTCTATGACAGCTTGTAAACGCTCAGGCATACTGTTCACAACTCGTCGAATGGCATCTGCCGGGATGCGATCCCATTCCTCCAGCAGAGATGTTCTCAGTTGTGTCAAGGTGGTGTGGTCACGCTGACTGACGTTCCTTCCAAGCATATCCCATATATGTTCGATGGGGTTCAAGTCAGGACTACGAGCTGGCCAGTCCAGGGTTTGAATCTCCACTTCCTGCAGATATTGTACAACACAGCGAGCAGTATGAGGGTGGGCATTATCCTGCATCAGCATGAAATTCTGACCTATTAAAGGCGCAAAGGGCATCACATGGTTCATCAGGATCTCTTCGATGTACCTTTGGGAATTGATCGTCGCGTGATCGATGTACATCAAATCAGTGCGGGCCATAACGTTGATGCCACCCCACACCATAACCGAGCCACCTCCAAATGGAGTCCTGGAGGAGAAAGCAACAGGGCTGTACCTCTCTCCGCGCCTTCTCCACACTCTTTCTCTTCCATCAGGAGATCTAAGATTAAAGCGACTCTCGTCAGTGAAGAGAACAGAGGCCCACTGCTTGTGGGTCCATCCCTGATGCTGCCTTGCGAAGCGAAGACGCGTCTCTCTGTGATGTCGTTCGAGTGCGGGTCCACGTGCAAGTCTCCTGGACGAAAGATGAGCCTCTTCAAACCTTCTTCTTACTGTTGGCTCACTCACTCTCACATTTCTGACATTTTCCAGTTGATTTCGTGCCTGGACTGCTGTGGTATGGCGATCACGCAGAACTTGAAGGGTGGGAAATCTGTCATCCCTGGCACTTGCGCATCTTCTACGGCCTGACCCTCGTCTCCTGTCGCAAGTTTGGAGTTCTCTGTATCGTTGCACTGCACGGTGAATGCTACCGAGAGATGATCCAATGACCTCAGCAACATAACGGAAGCTGCAGCCATCCTCCACCAATGCAACTGCCTCTGCAGCTCCTTCACGGCTAAGAGGCACGTTTTAGTGTGAACTGAACAAGGATAACTTGCTAAAATGTATGGCAATGGTTCACACGTGTTTAACAAATGCCAGTTGTTATCCCTAGAACAACAATAAGCGAGCGGCAACACTCATAAACTGTAAACGCTTACAGTGCGCTTCCCGCCATAAAACCATTAAGATAGGCTCATCGAAGATCGGGGGTAATTGGTGGTAATAAACCACCCTAAGAAATGTCATATTATCAATTTCTATTCACGGATGATTCAGATGTTTGTTCTAATGCGTGAAAAGCTTTTAAAATGTGATGAAATCTTTTTCATGGCTAATTTTATATTATTTATATTACTTTTTTTAACTGTTCCACTTTTTTTGCCGGTCAGTGTAGTTTTGCATAACGCTTGTTAACTTTCTCTTTTTGCTTAACCTTAAACCGTTGCCATGGTATTAAGAATGTTGAGATATTGAAACCACGACTGTCGAGTTTATGTTCACTGAAGTTATTACGATGGACCTTAAGTTGTTTATTGGATTATTATGTTAAAGGGAGTTTTCCTTGTAGATACGTTACTGGCGTTAATGTGTGAGAAATGTTTCCCCGTTAATTTTAATTATTTAGAAACATCGTCTGGAGAATAGAGAGATTAAACTCAACGCACTGAAACAGAATTGACTAAAGGTGCATGTATATTGTCATTATAAATAACATACTGATGAAACTTCATTTTGGTTGTGCGAGTGAGTTGGGATTTTCATCCTAGTGTAAAAATATTCCAACATGGAATTGTTTATGTGAAATGTATTTAAAATACTGGAATTAATTTAATGAGTAATTAGATGAGAATTTGATTTGAACACAATTCCGTAACATAATTACTTAGCTAGGCCAAGTGACAGGTAATCCCATACTGAGTATTTAATTGACATCTAAAAGGCCCTGATTGGGAGTGTATTAAGCTCACGTGGGCGAGCGAGATGATTCTCCTCACAAATTGTAACGTGTGTTTCGAGGTTTTTTTATGCCACTGGCATAAGTCAGTAGGAAGCCATTCTATATTTATTTACGCGGCAAATTGATCAGCCAAGAGAAATTTTCTTGTTAACTTATTATTATTATTATTATTATTAACTTATTATTATTATTAATTGATTTTTTGGAGCATTTTCTTATAAAATTATAAGCATACAGATAGGTTTTCTATGTCTTAGAAAACACTATCAAGCAAATTATTACGAACGACAATATCATAGAAAATTATATGATTACGGAATTTTACGGAGTTTCGTCAGTTAGGGTATATTGACAGACATGAGTCACTGGATATTCAGCTACAGGCTTAATCTTGTCGAGTAGTATGACGCAAGGCTGGGTCGCATCGTCAAGAAAAGGCGGATGTATGGAACGGCAAACGACTTCACCCTCCCGCCGAGTGTAATGAGCCAGAAGAGGGGAGTAGCGCGTGAGGGGTCAGCCAATCAGTGGAGACCACGTAAGCTAGAAGTCGGGACTGGAGTGGGGATGCGGCGGGTGCATATATGGTTTGCACGCCGTGGAAAGGAGGACTATCGTTATAAAATTTAACCAGTATGGTTGCACGAGTGAGTGGCTCCGATGTTCAGTGGAGTTAGCGACTATCTTTGTGAAACTTAACCGTGGTGGTTGTACGTGTTGGTTCCGATGTACGGACCATAAATCTTCATATCTTCAAATATATCATCAACAACTAAGAAGATGACGACGTCCAGGAGGCTATGGGAAGCTCACTTCAACATCCAGTACGAGGGAAATGCTACGGCAATTTCCAGTGGTAAGAGCGAATAACACATAACTACGCAATCTCTCGTCTTTCTTTGTTTCATATTCAGTAATTCAGTAAATTCATAGCATGGGAATAAGAGTAAAATCAGTAATTTATCCAACTCCATTGTCACGTAATTTTCTAGCGGTAATAATTAAATCGCAACGCTCCAATTTAAATTCAAACTTATTATTATTATTATTAATTTTGCTATACTTGTTTTTTATACAATAAATTCATTTCTTTTAACCATGCAATCTTTGTTTTCAGTAGGTAGCATTAGATATAGACCAATTCCTTCTCCTGATACAATTGTTTGTTGGGTTAATGATCCAATCATACCACGATCTGAGAGTAAAGATTCTTGAAGGTGTTCTACCAGAGCTAGGTGTTGTTAAATACAAATTTAGATTTCAACATAGCGTTGAGGTCTTGGCGCCCATTAAAACAACATATCTTAGTAGAAAACAGTAGCCTATATTTGTCACGCAACAGTGCGGGCTAAGAGAAGCCATTACAAAATGAACCATGCATACAATAGGCAAACAAAGTAGTAAATGTCCTTATATATCACGGAATCGTGGGGAGTGCCATATACAAGGTCTGTTAGGGAAGTATTCGACCCTTTTTTCTTATGGATTTGAATCGGGCACGTTTGCACGAGTTGACCTTGAACCTACGTGCACTTTTTTTTTCCCGCCTGTAAATAGCGCCTGTTGATGACAAGAAGCATTGGATGAGATAATGTATAGTACTCTCGTCGGTTTTTTCATCGAAAGAAAAATGACGGAACGACTGGAGCAGCACTACTGCTTCAAATATTGCCAGAAACTGGGTGACAGCCAGGTGGAAAGCATTCAGAAGATTCAGACAGCCTTCGATGACGATGTTATGGGCATCACACAGATTAAGGAGTGGTATAACCGGTTTAAAGATGGCTGCACATCGGCGGAGAGCGAGCCACGCTGCAGTTGGCCATCAACATTACAAAATGACCAGGTGCCAAAGTGAACGCTGTGGTGATGCGGGACCGTCGCACGACTATCCGAGAAATTGCGGAAGGGGTGGGCATCAGCACTTTATCAGCACATTCCATTGAGACCGAACATTTAGCTATGGAGAGAGTGGCAGCAAAATTCGTGCCGATGATGCTGACAAGAGGAGCTAAAACAACTTCGTGTTGAAGTCTCATAGGACATGCTGGACTCCACAAACAGCGACCCCTACTTCATCAACACCATAATCATTGGTGACGAGTTCTGGGTGTAAGGGTAAGACCCAGAAACCCAATCCCAATCGACACAGTGGGAGCATTCTTCGCCACCACGACCAAGAAGCAAAGTGCACAGCAATGTAAGCGATGACAACCTCATTATTTGACTCCCGCTGTGTGGTACACGACAAGTACACGCCACAGGATCAAACAATTACCAAAGAGTACTATAGGGATGTCCTCCATCGCCTACGTGATGCTGTGCGGTTCAAGAGACCGGAGTTGTGGTCAACAGGAAATTGGCACCTCCATCACGACAATGCTAGGCATATTCCACACTCTTGATTCAGACTCCTGTGGTTCAACAGGCTCCTTACTCTCCTGATATGACCCCCTGCAACTTCTGGCTGTTCCCCAACTCAAGAGGCCATTGAAAGGAACGAGATTTCAGACAAGAGAGGACATTATGGCACAACAACGAAAGCCGAGCTAAACTCCATTCTGAAAGAGGCTTTCTCGGAATGCTTCCAACAATAGCGGCACCGCTTGGAGAAGTGAGTGTAGTTCCAAGGAGACTACTTTGAGGGTGATTAGGTTTCCAACACACCAGGAATGCCTGTCCCCCTCCCCGGACGAAGGTCGGATACTTTTCCAACAGGCCTCGTATATTTATATAAAACTCGAAAGGAAAATTGCTATTACCTACCTTTGTAATGCTAAATTATTTTCTGCATGTGTGTGGAAGTTACATTGTAAATGTTCAAAAAATATCTGTATGTGTTTTTTGAGTAATAACCACTTGTAATACCGTACTGTAGTTTCCACCCTCTCGCTCAAATTAAATTGCTTCGTGTTTTGTATTTTCTATTCTAATTTACCAGGCTTCTGTATAGTTTAAATTAAACAGATTTCTGGGCACAGGCTCTCTTCCTTCAATGGGCTATTGTCCCAGTTGTCTTCTTCTCCCTCTTTGGCAGCAGTAGCATTTTAGAAGTGCAACGTTAATATGCCATATACATGGTGGCCACTCAAATCGGTCAACGATTTTCCAGGAGTAATTCTCATTTTTCCAGAATTAAAAATAAGCGCGAGTCGGGGGGGGGGGGGGGGGCTTTATTGGTTGCCTACTTCAAGACCAAAATAAAGCAGTTGTGTTTGGTTTACTTATACAGATGTTGACAAAAATTAGTGGTGATTGCGTTAATGATACGCAGGCCTACACACAAATGATTTAATTGTTGTATTAAAAAAGACTTTGTGACTCAAATATCCGCTTTAAAAAAAGAGAGAAAAGAACGCCACCTTCAATTTTATTGCGGTTAAGTTGTCTATACTCAATATGTTTTACAAAAATACTATCGTGTGTTCTCCCACATAGAAAAAGGTAGCCTGAGGAAATTCCTTTGGTTAGCGATAGAGTGCTCACCCAAAACCGCAGCGGGAGTGTAATTTAAGATAAAACACGGCGCGTAAATTTCCGGTTAAAAATAAGCAAATTGTATGCAAAATTACTTTTATAAAAAAAAAAAATTCAGCACACAACCCGTTTACATATAAAATTAAATAAACAGTATCGAATGATATATATATATATAGGGGATGTTATGGAATAAAGATTAACCACAAAAATGTAAAGGAATCATCTACAAGACCTTCTTTGTGCCAATTTTGACATATGGTTCTGAAACATGGGTGATGAAGGAAAGGGACAAGAATAAAATACGAGCAGTGGAGATGAAGTTCCAGAGGAGTAGGGTAGGAGTGACAAGAATGGACAGAGTAAGGAATGAGAGAGTCAGAGAGATGGTAAGAGAGGAACCATTGCAAAATAGAATAGAGCGATCTAGGCTACAATGGTATGGACATGTGAGGAGGATGCAAGAGGAGAGGATACCGAAGAAGATGTTTGGAATGGAAATCACGGGAAGGAGGCCAAGGGGAAGACCAAGGGACAGATGGACAAAAGGAGTTAAGAAGAGTGTGGAGGAAAGAGGAGTGTGCTGGGACACAGTAAATGACGAGAGATGGTGGATGGACAGGAAACGATGGAGAGGCTTATGTTCCAAGCAGACCCGACCAGCGGTTGGAAACTGCTCAAGATGATGATGATGATGATATACAATATTTTACATGCGCATGGCAGCCAAGCAGGGTTTGCAGAGCGACCGCTAGATGACCCTTGCTACCCGATCCGCGATATCATGACGTCGAGGGCTAAGAGCGGGCTGGGAATTTTAGCAGTGGATGGAAAGATTTTTATAATTAACAGTGGCTATTTTCCAGTTGTTTTCCCGGAGTTTTCCAGACCTAATAAAAATCCAGGAGTTTTCCAGGATTTCCTGGTTTTTCAGTAGTGGCCACCATGCAAATACCCTGGTATCGGTATAACCAATATAAACATTAATGAGATATCACAATCCGTTACCATTGTGTGAGGGCAGATCGGAATGTAACGCAGAATATTTTTTTCCCCAAAAAGTTTAATACGTAACACAACCAAACAAATTACAAATGAACTTACATCTTTGACCAACTTTTCTACTTAGTCACCAACTTCCTCAAAATATTTCTGCCATCGTGTTACCAGTTTCAATATGCCCTGTTCGTAGCAGTCCGTTTGGTTGTAGTATAGCCATCTGCGGAGTGCTGATTTCACTTCCGCATCTGTTGCAAAGCGTTGGCCCCCAGGAATTTCTTCATGGGACCAAACAGATAAGAGTCTGGCGGTACCAGGTCCGGACTGTATAATGAGATGCTGAAGCACTGCCATCCAAATTGTGCGATTTTCTCACCAACAGGACCAGCGACATGGGGCGGGCATTGTCAAGAAGACGTTAGACACCATCAGCATTAAAGAGTGGCATTTATCACGAAGGGCACGACGCAACTTAACCAAAGTTTTAATGTAGGCTGCAGCATTCACAGTGGTCCCATATTCAGCAAAGTCCACCAATAACACACCACACATATCCCCAGAACACTGTCACAAGCACTGTCCAAGCGGATTGAGTCACTTTGAATTTTTTTCTTACTGGGGGAACCAGCATGTTTCCACTCCATAGAGGCCTGCTTGGTTTCGGGCATGTAGTAGTATGCCCACAACTCATCGCCAGTGACGATTCCTTCCAGAAAGTCGTGCCATTCTGCGGCGAAACACAATAAGTGATCCAAGCTTGCCATCATTCCCTGGCCCTTGTGGTTGTCTGTCAGGTTCTTATACACCCAGCAAGCATCACGGAATTTCAATGTGTGATGAACAATGTTGAACAACGCACCATTGGAAATATTGAACGTCTGCAATAAGGTTCGCAGGTGCACACGCTGGTCTTTAAAAATTGCTGCCTCAATGGCTCAAACATTCTGTGGGTTTGCAGCTGTTACCAGCTGTCCGGAGCGTGGCGAATCACTAAGGTTTACACGGCCCTCTCAGAAGAATGCACACCCCCTGGAGACACTGCTACGGTCCATACTGTCGTCCCCATACACACCACGCATGTCTCTGTGAATTTCACTCGGTTTATGCCCTTTAACCCACAAATATCAACTACACGTCGCTGCTCATCGCAAGTTGATGACGGTAACATGCGCAACATGTTTGTTTCATAGTTCAGGCTTCTCTCACTAGAGCTGCACATGAAAACAAAATAACCTCTGTAGTGCAAACTATATCGTTCTGAAATTTCAACATTCCAGCTGCAATACCAGGGGAGGAAAAACTGATTGTTCAGTACATTCCGATCTGCCCTCGTATAATATGTTTCGTCACACTGTGCCTTTCAACAAGACTCCCTCATCATTTGCAGTATTTTAAATTTCATGCAATTTTGGGAAAATGGCTAATTTACTTGTGTTGATGATGATGCTGTGCAAGGAGTAGTCTTATAGCAAAACCTGGTCAATGAAAAATTGAACATTTTTAAGCTTTGAGATATGTCAAAATTTACATCAAATCCTGGTCCTATTAAATACGTGCAGCATCAATTCAAAAACCTGTATAAATCAACATTCAAAATAAAAAATTTGCAAACTTGGTTAATACACTCATTTATATTTTTCCCTAAATCTCGAAAGTGCATATGTACTTCTATTCTCTGCTCCTTGTAACTTGATGCCTGATCAAAGCAAATGTGCCAGGGCATGTCCGAGCCAGTTTTATTAGGTAGCCATGCGACTTCCATGAACTGACCAATAATAAGGTGTCTTGTTTACGATTTTAATGCTTAGATCGGACATCAAATTATTTGGAACAGGGAATAGTGTCTACCCGACGAGATGGCATCTACTCGACGTGTCAGCAGGTTTCCAGGAAGTACTAGTGAAATAGATTGCAAGCCTTACTTATATAGGCCCCCATGAGTTATACCTCTCAATGAACAAACTAGTGAGTTCAGTAGTCCTAGCTGTCTTAGCACAGGGAGGGTCACAACTCAAATGGTCAAGATGCCCCACACTCCTATTCCATAGTAACTGGTATCCTGACTGTCTGTACTACTTACTAAGCCGTTACCCAGGGTTCACAAACTTGGACTTGACTACTGTTACCCTCAATATGAACCATTGGAATAGATAAGTATTTATTAATCACAAGTAACAAGGAACTCATATCTACCAAAATGGCATGACAAAATCTTGATGAAATGTATTCCTTCATAGGTCTTAGCATGTTAATGGTGCCACATACAGTAGTTGAGATGCATTGCATCAACATCGGTCAAAAGACCAGACTTCTACATACAGTATTTTTCAAATAAAGGCCAGGTATAGATTTCTTTACGTCTAAGCAAAGTGCATTTATGTGATAATGAGAAACAGGAAAAAGGTGTTAGGATGAATTTCAGAGTATCAACTTCTGGGAATAGGACTTCCAACTTCCAGTCAATTCTCCTTGTTAGCCAATATCAAAACTAGGGGACAGAAAATCACTTCCTAATCTTAATCATACCCACAAGAATTATCTTGCGGAAGTAAAAATTTAGTTGTAGCCTGAAACTGGCCAAGTTCTGAAAGAAAAAAAAAGTAACTTATATCCTCCATACAAGACAATAACATACAGGCCAACCTCATAGATTGAAAAATTGGAAGAGATTTTGTCACGATGGTGGGGGGATGAACGTTGAGTTATCGGTTACGTGAAAATTGTCACACCACTTTTCTTCATTGCACATTTCTGCAAGGATGGTCATGTTTAAGTTCTGGCAGAGCTATATCTCCCAGCAATGCTTTAGTCTGGTAACATCTTCATAAATAAAGGGCCAGCGTGATCGGAACAATCGACAGCGAGGTTATGCTCAATAATAAATGACGTAAACAATAATTATGCACGTGTTATACTGTCAGTGTCGTCCTCCTTAAACTTGAAATAAAATTTTGTTTTTCCAACACATTTATGTTTCTTTGACATCACGTTTTGAAATGTCGCCCTTTCCCCCCCACACGAGAAACTGCAAACATACTTGCAGACACTACAAAATGTGAATGTTGAGGCTCTTCTTGACTCATTTATATACGGAAAGTTATCTTTGTATACACTTTAAAATACCACACATTTCTTCGCCATATTACCAAGGAACCGACAAAATCACTCAGAATAGAAGTCAAATACTGTAAGTAATTATTATATCGGTACACCTTAAGTCAATAATAGTGAAAAACTTACGGGAAACACTTCAATTCAGAAATGAAACCTACAGGGGGCTAATAAAACTACGTGACTGTGCCAGCATTGAACTGGTACTAAGGTGTACCAATACATTAATACTTATAGATTTCACTTCTATTATAACGTCAATAAGGAAACCATTCAAAATGATTAATTTCATATTACTACGTAAAAAATCACTCAGATCGAAAAATCAAAATAGCCTACCAGCATATTAATGCCGATTCATACATAAATCATATAATTCCACATGCGAAACAGATACAATATTTCACTGCCCACAACAACCTTTCACCCTCAGGCTATTATGCAAAACTTCTAGGAACACACACTGAATTAACCATCAACGATTTCAAACAAAGAGATATTCGAAGCCAACTAAGCAAGACACGGGAGATAGTACGTAGTTATGGAGAATTATCTATAAATTATCAATACGAAGCTAAACTGTGGTAACGAAACCCACTTCAAAACACGTAAAAATCGATCTGTTTGATGGATGACTGCAGTTTGTCAACTAGCACTTTTAGTCCAAAATTACGTGCGGGATTATTGAAACATGGAAATTTCAATAGCTTAAGCGGGAAAAATGGTGTAACTTTGAAAGAGTTGGCAAGTGTGCAGCTATTCACAATTCCCACTACATATCTCTGGGCCCTTTGAGTTTCGTAACCCATTTCAACACAAATTTTCAAGCGGATATCATCCACAAAAAGAAGACTACATACGAGTACTTTGAAAACACTGAGGAGAAGTTGTTGGAGATTTTAACAATAATTATGAATACACAGATTAATTTCGTAACTTTTAAAATTATTATAACAAACTACGAATAAATATAATACACACAATATCTTTCATGGTTGAAAGGCACACATTCGATGCCAGTTCAATGCTGGCACTATCACATAGTTTATTTAGTAGCCCACTGTAGGCTTGATTCCTGAATTGAAGTGTTTCCCTTATTAGCTCAGTGGTTAATGCAACAGAGATTTTAATTCTTTACCGCCCATCTAAATGTCTCATATTTTCTGTGCCATATCCTAACAGCATATCGTGAGAGCCTTCATTTGTCATCAATGTGTTCGTAAAGTCCAATTCAAGAATGAATCATGCACTTGTTCAAAAAATTATTTATACCACATTAAACCAGAACATTTACAATATATGGACAAATATTTAGGAGAGTTTGAATATGACAGTTTAATTGCCAATTTTGTACCCCGTTTACCTACACTGGATTCAATTAGTGTGTGTTTAAGAAGGTCAGCAGATTATTATTTTTTAAACAAATAGCCTATCTACAAAAAAAGAAAACAAATTTCAATCTCATAGTTGGAATGATTACAGCAAGTGCAGAATAAGTGTGTTTTTGTTATTTAGTGAGGTTATCGATGTTATATGATGTTTAACACCAATAAGTGGGCTGAGGAAGAAAACATTGTGTGTTTTCGAAACATGTACCTATAGAATTTTTATGCAAGTAAAAAGTATTGATTTGGCGAGACATTTATGTTATACTTCATGTTAACATGGTCAATATGGAACCTGGAATGAGTGCAATTTAGTACCAGAATAGCGTATCTTAATAGGATTTCCATTGTATATACGCTATTTAGGGCCTAAGCCAGCGATTTGATAGTGCGAAGAGCCTTTGTAAGTGTGCAGAGTGTGTCCTTGCTAAACTCGTAGCAAGGCTGTCTGCATTCAACCTCAGTGGAAGAAACGGCCAACCAGGATCAAACAGCTCAGCCTTAATTGCATGCAGGTGGTGACAAGTTGGTTGGGCAATGTCAAAAAAGCCGCATTGTGGGCAACACAACATCTCAATATAATTTGTCATCCATGTCCTCAAGCATCTCTCATATCATGATCACAGCCCTACTTTTTAAAATTCTATTTATTAATTTTGAAGAAGAGAATTGAAGTTTGCAACTGAAAACAAAACTCCAACAAGTGTGCTTTTACATCCTCAATATGAGTGTGAATTTTGCAGTTTTACAACTCACCACAAATTTTCTCTAGTTAGGCTCAACGAAAAGTAGATCACAATTCCGATTTAACACATGGGTGATAAGCCGTGAGAAATCTCGTAGCTCGGTAGCAAACCATTGGTGACGGGCTCCAAGAAATCTCAGTATTAATCACATCATCATTGTCAGTAATCCTGTGGCACATCTGGACCCTGTATTGAACTACCCTATTTACTCGCATATAAGACCCTCCCACCTTTTTTCAAGTTAGTAAAATTGTTTTTCTTTCGCATAATGAACCCATTAGTAACGAAATACGGCTAACCAACGATGTGCGCTTACTACAGAGTATCAGTTATTCCTATTTTTGATACAGTATTACGGTATTCCGCGGACGTTCCAGAATTACCGTAAATATCAGGAGTGTACCAATTGCTGTTATGGAATTTTGTTATAGTACAAGAATATCCATTCTTTTCTACCTGGAGAAAGTTTGGGGCTACTAGCTGTAAACGAAATAACCCTGAAATCCCTGCCCCAAGGCTGCATTCCTAGCCATACAGTCACACCCAGCCATCCCTCTCACCCTTCTGTCTTTGTCAATACGCTTATCAGGCAGTGGCCGTTCAGTCAAATTACAGTAGGCTGGTATACAATCGGGGAAAGTGACAATATTGTTCGAATTACGGTGGTTTTGTTCGACGAGTACCATGAACGGTAATGTTAATACCATTAAGCGTAAACGTTTCTCCGACTCTATTAAACTATTCGCTCTTACGTTTGCTGATAAGAATGGTGTGCAGACCGCCGGCCGTGAATTCCCTGTTCAACCAAACATGATAAGGTATTGGCAAAAGCAACAAGAAAAAATAAAGGTTACAATAAGGAAAGTCAGATCTTTCCACGGGCCGCAATCGGATCAACATTCTGAAGTGGATAAGAAGGTGTTGGTGTGCGTACTCATCTAATAATAATGGATCTACTTTTAATATTAAAAGTAAAATATCCCGAACGGTATTTTCTGTTCATTAAGATGCAGTGAACGCAAAATTAGGCCTAGCCTACCACGCAAGTATACTGGTCCTTGCCGTGATCGCAGTAGATTTATATCAAACCAATATCGTATATAGGTCCGTAATTGTATCTTTTAAACCTGAATAATAAATTTCCTGTTTTCAAATGTATTTTCAAGTTTGTTCGCATGTATAGTTATTTAATGGATACACTGATATGCTATTAAATTTGAAATATGCTCAAATACGACCCACCTCAATTTTTGAGCATTAAAAATAGGATAAAAACGGGTCTAATATGCGAGGAAATACGGTATTTCAGACTAACACTGAGTAGAATATTTGTAGATATACAGTATGTGACACTTTCCGTTTATTCACCGTCTTTTATTCTTTGATTTAGTTTCAGAACAACGACTTTCTTTCTGCTGGTTCTTTCAATGACAAGATAGAGGGTTTGCATAATAAGATAAGATTTTAGAAGAATTATCATTTGAATGGACCAAGTTATTGTGAATTAGTGAAACTGAATGTGAGTGATAATCAGGCCTCTAGGCACCATGATATAACCATTGGTCTCTATCACTGTATATACTGGATGTAACACTGGTTGCATTGGCTGCACCGAAAATTGTGTCCAGGATGACCTGGAGGTAAGGGCAGCTCTGTGTTAGACTGCTTTTGGCCAGTAAGCAATGAAAGGAAGGCAGACCATTTTTTTTTAGCAAAGATGGGCGTTTCTTGTGCTCTGGTCGAATGCACAAATAGTTGGTGTAAAGGGAGACCAGATATTAGTGTTCACAGCTAAGAAATATGTTGCAGAGTAGGTATAATGAATTTATTGTACATATAAAGCAGAAATGCCAGCAGTCAAATTTAAATTCTATAGGTATGCTACCACCCGACTGGATCTGTAAGTTTAACCAATATAATTGGATTACTTCCACAAGGAAAAAAACAACACAAACTCACAAACCATACCGTAGCTGTTTGTACAACCAGCATAAGAAATATCCTAACAACTTAAACACGTGGTGTAGTGTTATAAATAAAAAGGAAGTACATGTACCGGTATCATACATGAATACTCATTGCCTTACTTTTGCTACAATTATGAAGTTGCAAGATCATCTCATGGTGTAACAAGAAAGCACCCACCCCTGAGGCTCCTGGATCAATTCTGCGAAGAAACTAAATTCTAGTTTAAGGTCCTGGAATGGTATTGTTGACAAGCTAGTCACCCAAGAGGTGTCAATTTCTAAGACAGGTCAGTGGTCTACACTAGTTCACTGATTACAGTATAAAGAATAGAATCCAAATTCAGTAACTCATGTTATTTGTCTCTTGCTTTTATATTCATGGCTGAAATATCTATAATCTACTTAAATTCCAGCAAATATTCCAGTTTTCTTTTGCCATGTCTTTTGTGGGTTTTCAGCTAGGTGTACCCAGTTAGATTTATCAGCAGGTTTTGGTACACCACCCTACCTGGATCCCACAGGGATGGTTGGTTCCTCAATTTAGGGGCTGAGAAAACACGGTCATGTAGCCCCGTGTCCTTTGGGTGTGTGTAGAATCTGTCTGATAACCGGTGTTAATTGTGATGGCTGTATTAGTGCGTGTTATCTGTAATTCAGGTAAGGACTGCAGACGATCAATTTCAAGTAGTTCCTACTTTTGCTGCCAAATGCTATCATCAACGA
The DNA here is from genome assembly GCA_946902985.2 of Meconema thalassinum. NCBI lineage: Eukaryota > Metazoa > Arthropoda > Insecta > Orthoptera > Tettigoniidae > Meconema > Meconema thalassinum. The sequence goes on along the minus strand of OX336388.2, from coordinate 1,755,767,891 downwards.
CACCTAGCTGTGAACATGGCTGCTATACTCTGCCTTACAAAAGATGAACGGTGAAAAGCTGTCATCCGCTCGAAGGGCGAGGTGAGGAGTGGAGACGAGAGGGGTAACGGTCTCCATGGCAACAGCGAGCAGTGTTGCAATGTATGCAGACTTGACTCAGTGTTCTACTGTTCCTTCACTCATCACGGTCATTAGACCGCCAGGCAGGGGGGCTAACTTCCCCACTATTTGTGTCTTCCTGAAGCCTCTTGGAATGTTATGAGTCATGATCTGCCTCAGTGGCAACGCAGCATTTCCCCACATGCTAGCTTTGACAGCTGTCACCGTTCATTATTGGTAAATCAGAGTATAGATGCCACCGCAACCAGCAACTGGCGCCAAACGTTGGAACTTATAGAGCGTTAATCAAATCAAACCTAGAAATTTAGCTTCACACAAGTGTAGTTAGTGGAAGGTTCTTCTACATGCCATAAATCTACTACATGGGCCCGCCGGCTTTACTTCCCCTCCGAAGGACGGCACTGGGATAGTAAACCATACACAATGTCCAATACGTGAAGAACATTGTACTTCTTTGCTAACTTGTACAAACTTCCAGACTGTAGTGATGCCAATGTGTTCAATATTATGATTATAATAAGTCACAATTCCCTACGAGTATTTTAGGTTGCAACAAACACAGTTCGTCAAGTCATGGTGAAGATGATGATATTGGTTATTTTAAAGGTTGGAACGGCGAGGTTATCTGCCTCTTCATTGGAGCCATAGTTCAATCTAGTGATTAATTGCAGTTTAAGTAGATATATTAAATGTTCCCCTCTTAATTCTAAACAACACCATCCTAATATGCAAAAATTAACCCCAATGATAATAATAATAATAATAATAATAACAATAATAATAATAATCATAATAATAGAATCGCTTACATACTAGTCATCAAAGTGGTGTTAATTTCGAAGATACCATTATTATTATTATTATGATACTCTCTGGTAAAATAAAAAGCAATTATGCAGATCAAAGTATAATCATCTGTCTGTTAGGTAGTCAGCCCTTAACCTAAATCACTACCAATAAATTTCTGGACTACCCTACTTGTAGCCATTATCAGGGCATTCTGAATAAATTTATACAAGTTATTGTTCAGGTCAAGCTCTTTTAGCCATTGCAGAGGATGTTTGAGAACCACACCAGTGCTTGAGGTGAATATTGTTAAAACTCAGCAATTTTTCTAGGTTCATGCCGTGCCTTGTGCGGGGTTTCGCCTGGGAACACCAAGCCAGCTCATCGGCTCTTGGTGTCTGCGCCCGGACCCCCACAGCAGTAGCGAACTGTGCACTACCTCCCTTCAGCTCTCGCAGTTAAGAGGCTCACGTGCGCTTCATCAGAAGGGAGGTAGTGCACAGTTCGCTACTCCTGTGGGGGTCTGGGCGCGGACACCAAGAGCCAGCTGATGAGCCAGCTTGGTGTTCTTACGCCACACGAGACACGGCATCAACCAAGAAAAATTGCCGAGTTTTGGTTTACGGGCCGTGAAAGCCAATATACAGACTTTATTGTTGTTATTATTATTATTAAGCACATCAATGGAATGATCATCTGATTTGTTTACTAATGTATTTACACACATCAAAAAAAGTTTTGCATCACCTCGGTTCCCAGATCTCCGGCATATAGACGTTGACTGTGTATATTGTATCCAAGATACAGTCCCTTTGACTGTTCATAGATGTCACTAAAACTGCTCAAAGATGTAAACAACCATGCATGAGCAGGGCCTATTAGACGGAGGGGGTACGACAGCCGATCAGTTCCAGTCATTCCACCAGGACGAAGGTACGCTGCTCATGTTGTCTGTAGTTCTACCATGCCTAGAAGGTCAATACCGCAGTTCGATCGCGTCCGCATTGTTACTTTGTGTCAAGAAGGGCTCTCAACAAGGGAAGTTTCCAGGCGTCTCAGAGTGAACCAAAGCGATGTTGTTCGGACATGGAGGAGGTACAGAGATACAGGAACTGTCGATGACAGGCCTCGCTCAGGCCGCCCAAGGGCTACTACTGTAGTGGATGACCGCTACTTACGGATTGCCGCTCGGAGGAACCCTGACAGCAATGCCACCATGTTGAATAATGCGTTTCGTTCAGCCACAGGACGTCGTGTTTCAACTCAAACTGTGCGCAATAGGCTGCATGATGCGCAACTTCACTCCCGACGTCCATGGCGAGGTCCAGCTTTGCAACCCCGACACCATGCAGCGCGGTACAGATGGGCCCAACAACATGCTGAATGGACCCCACGGAATTGGCATCACGTTCTCTTCACCGATGAGTGTCGCATATGCCTTCAACCAGACAATCGTCGGAGACGTGTTTGGAGGCACCCTGGTCAGGCTGAACGTCTTAGACACACTGTCCAGCGAGTGCAGCAAGGTGGTGGTTCCCTGATGTTTTGGGGTGGCATTATGTGGGGCCGACGTACGCCACTGGTGGTCATGGAAGGCTCCGAAACGGCTTTACGATACCTGAATGACATCCTCCGACCCATAGTGCAACCATATCGGCAGAATATTGGAGAGGCATTTGTCTTCATGGACGACAATTCTCGACCTCATCGTGCACATCTTGTGAATGCGTTCCTTCAAGATAACGACATCGCTCGACTACAGTGGCCAGCATGTTCGCCAGACATGAACCCTATCGAACATGCCTGGGATATGTTGAAAAGGGCTGTTTATGGACGTCTTGACCCACCAACCACTCTGAGAGATTTACGCCGAATTGTCGTTGAGGAGTGGGACAATTTGGACCAACAGTGTCTTGATGAACTTGTGGATAGTATGCCACGGCGAATACAGGCATGCATCAATGCAAGAGGACGTGCTACTGGGTATTAGAGGTAGTGGTGTGTACTGCAATCTGGACCACAAATGCTGAAAGTCTAGCTGTATGATGGTACAACATGCAATGTGTGGGTCTCATGAGCAATAAAACGAGCTGAAATGTTGTTTGTGTTGATCTCTATTCCCTTTGTATTTAACGGTTCCGGAACTCTTGGAACCGAGGTGATGCAAAACTTTTTTTGATGTGTGTATGTAGGAAAATGGTTGTAAGGTACATATTTTTATGTAGGGTTACAGCAAACAAAACATTGAAGTGATAGAAGCCATTCTCTCAGTTTTGCCTAGTTGTAGCAAAGAAAGCATGAAAGTTGCTGAAGTGTTCATCCACCTAAAGGGTTAAAAAGCAAAACAGCTTCGAGCTTAATATCCAACCAGTGTAGGCTACATTTCACACAATACGGAAATCTACTATGATCTGTTGACACTAGTGATACGTGCAAGTGCACGTCTCTTCGTTTTCAATCATGTATATTCCGGTGCATCATACTTCATGACATTTGAACCGACCGCCTGTTGTCGTGGTTCCGTTGGTCAACGCGAGATGGCTCCTGCTCTCGGACTTCGGCTTCCTCCAAGTAGTTCCTGCTTATTCACCAATAGAGTGCGTTGGTGTTTCCTTTAAAACTCTACCAATTCGTGACATAAGTGAAAAACAATTATGATTCTACGTCATAAAACAAAGAACGGTGTGTATTCATGATACCGCCAAATTATGAACTTATTTATGACATTGTTGTATTGAGGTGTCACTCCGTGATTGGACAATTTTATTTACATGTATACAGTTCGAAAATGACACGCAAAAATAAATCTCCGCCATTTTGGGAGTCGCTATTAGTGGTCGCCAAGAGAAATAAGAAGGACTGCTCGTGAAAGGTGTCTCCCCTGATGGGGGGGCGGTTGCCTCCCCCATCCTCTTCGAAATATAAATATATTCGAGAAGATATGAATGCCATTTCTACTTGGAAATTGCCTGTGGTCTTCAGGTTGTGAATTTCTTCGTTTAGACGTGTGAAATGTGATTGCATCTCGATGCGTACTTCGCTTGTGACATCGAAACGGCACCAGGGCGTGTTAGCCATGTTTAAGGCAATTAGTGCCGTAGTTTTTATTTATATTGTATGTTAATTACTTTATTATTAGTGTGTCTCCTCTGAGAAGGATGTAAGGTACGTTTTTTTAAAATTTAATTTATCTAATTATTTTATTTTGGGAGCTCCAAGTTTGGCCGTGTACGAATGTTGATCTTCTGTTGTGTTCTCGCTTGTAGGTCTAAAATTTCTTTTTCGTTTTAATAACGTTTCCTTATATATATTAAGTTTCTTATTTATTTTTATTTTTTTGTTTACCTTCTGGAGACACATTTATTAGTTTATTTCACGTTTAAATTATTATTTATTTTCGTTTGCCAATCTTATGATTGATATTGTATTCAAATTAATTTATTCATGATCCGTGCCCTTTACACTTGTAATAGTTTTTAAATGTAATTGTTTTCCGCCGTACATTTCCTTACGCTGATGATAAAATTTATTTTATTAATTGTTTGCCGTAATTTCGATCTGGCATGTTTTTGTGTCGCCATGTCTGCTGTTTGCCGTGATGCATTATGGTCTCGTTGTCAGTCCATTGGCGCGGGTCTCAAAAGCAGACGTGTTGTGAATTAACTTAATCCTTTTTTTTTAATGTAATCTTGTTAGTGTTAATTTTGTGATTTTTGGTAAATGTCCTTGTGTTTTTCGCCGGCGTGCATATCATTTATTTATTTATTTTCTATCCAATTTAATTTTTTTAATTAAAATTTAATTTATTTTCTATCCTTATTTTTTGGCATGGCCTCAACATCTGCATGTCGGATCGTGATTGCATTTCCTTGCAATTTATCAAGCCCTTTCTCATTGTGTTGTACATGTAATTTCTATTTTAACCTTTGGGCTGTTTAATATTTTTTTTTATTTTATTTTAAATTAAGTCTTTCTTCTTCTTGGCTTTGCAAGCAAGCATGTTAGGCGCTATCTGGCCTTCTTGTAAATTTGTGTTGGTTGATGCATGTTCAGTTTATGGTGAAGGTCTTCTTTAAATTTTTAATATTAAACCTTTGGTTTTTCCATTTTTAAACTTTTGTTGTGGCATTATTTCACCGATGGCAGTTCCGTTGGTTTTTGGGGGGGGTGTTTGTACGATAGCCTGTGTGTGTTGTCCCCTTCTCCATCTTCCTTCCACTCCTTTGGAGCTCTTCTGTTGGGACTTGCCTTCTGGAGGTGATTTTGCTGCGGAAGTGACCCGGACCTCTGAATACAGGTAAGTTGGCCCATCCACGCTCCCCGTACTCGTCTCATTCTGGTAAGCAAAGCGTTGGTTATCGAGTTACCAACGTGCTGCTGGCCAGTGCCGTTGAGGTGGGGTTGCAACTAGGACACATGTAAATAATTATTAATCCCGATATGCATCACATTTATTTTCCTATAGATATTATTGTATATTGTAAAATAAAGAAAATGTAGTAGAATGACTTGGCATACAACCAGAGTCTTCTTTTTAATTTAAAATGAGTAATGATGTTAACTTCCTTTCAGTACTAGCCTGTTAATAAGCATTAACTTCTGTACGCACCCTTTCAACGAGCCCACCAAGCGGCTTGTGCCAAGTTGGCCAGCATCAGCATGCACCTAAAAAATCCAGGCCTCACTTCAGCAGTGGGAGCGAGACATCCAGTAGTAATATAAAGATCAATGAATATAACTAAGGTACATACCATACTTTGATTGCTGAACAATCTAACGTCAAATATACTACATCTGCTCGTTATATAAGCCGCCACTGCACATTGTGTCATGCATCCAATTACATCGCACTCTTGAGCACTAATACCAACTTCAAAAATATCTGGGTTATTTCAACCATCATGCAAGTTTTTATAAGTAGTGCACTCAAATATTCTCAGCCAGAAAATGTCGGTCCACATGTCCAAGCATCTAATCATCAATGTGTTAAGGAGTTCTCATACTGAATGGCCAAAAATTGATCTTAAAGCTCGAATCAAGTTTTCTAGCGTAACTGCATGTTTGGAGATACTTCTGCAGCCCAGGGGAGATGGCGAGATTTAGGCTTACCTGTCGAGGGAAAAAGTATAAATACTCGAGTTTAGACTTCAATAAAAACGCTACCCATAGTCTTATATAAAAACAAGCTACACCAAACTTTTCCCTATGTTATTCTGCGTTTTGCTATGTAAAGTAAAATTTGTATTGTAACCCGTTAAAACTTTATAGCTGTTTGAGCGAAAACAAGTGCCGCCCTTTTTACCAAGTCTAACGGAACGCTCACTTAGAAAGATCATTACATTTAAAGTATTAATTAAACCATAATGAAACTTTAATATGTCTTGAAAGAACTTAGTGTTAGTGTATACAATACGGAGTTTTACTCTGATATGACGGTTCTGAAAATAGTTGTTAATTTTGTAAACCAACTTCTTCTTGCGCCTGGGTGGTCGTAGCAATATGATGAGGCTCATAACAATGCAAGGCTAAACTACGTTTTATTTACACGTTATATGGATTGATATTTAACCGGGTGGTTATGTGGGAAGAAAGTATGGTAGCTAGCAACGGGAACAACGCTCTTGGCCGAGGAAAGTCGTGTGACGTTGCCCAGTGAAACGTAATGCGTGCGTACTGTACCGGTTATTTTAGAGTTGAGTAATATGTTGTTTATACAGCGTGAATTAGCCCAGTTCGTATTCTTGGATTCTAGCCACAGATGTGAAAGCGGGGTTATTTTCCTTTCGGTTCCAGGTGACAGCGCACAAACTCCTCCGAAGCAAAAACGAAGATGTAGCCAATCAATAATCTAGTCAATGTCGTAATGTCATATATCGATCTCAACCTGAGAAGATCTTATTATGTTTATGAGAAAATAAGAGTATAGAAGGAAGAACTGGAGATGTTAGAATACACATCTTTATAGTAGAAGGCTATTTCATCTGTGGATTTGTATATATCAAGTGAAATCTAGAAATTAAAAGTGTATAACCCATGCTACGACGATATATCGATAGGTGAGTACGACCTGGCGCGCTCGATGAGTGTCTCGTCACGAGCACGACTGTGTGCAGTGGCAGGAGTGAGTCTACTCTTAGTCAAGGATTGTAACAGGTGACACTGAAGCCATTACTACTATAAATTTGAACGGTCCACGACGTGTAAGTGTTCGCTAGTGTGGACGACAAACGCGAGTGCATTATGTATCTGCTTCTTAGCAGCGAAAGGCCACTGATAAATGGAGTCTATAATGTTTCCAAAGACCCATTTGCAGCATAGATATTTAGAACTTAATAAGCTTGTATAATGCTATACCATGCATGCATATTTTGCTCAGCCCGGAGTTCATGTGGCCAGTGGGCGAGATACTCACAGATTTTCACCGAGGACAGCAGTGTTTTTCTTTTATCAGAACGCTTGCCATTAATTTTACTGTACCCCAAAAGGATACTATAACTATTACTGACATGTTTGTGAACCAGATGTCGGCGGGGATGTTTCAGAAGGATTTGATAGCTGTGACCATGTCACACTGAATATAATGGGGCTGCTGCATTCTTAGTGACAGCGAGTTTTATTGCACAACGTAATGCCTGTATATTCTAGGCAGGAAATGTGTCCATCTGCGATGGCACGTCCTAGTGGTGCTTTAAGAATGCTTGCGAGCTCTGCGATGCTGATAAACTGTTCCGGTATTAGGCGTTTCTTTCGTGAGTGAACGCGGGTGATCTTAAGCGAGGCGTGTTGGAACATATGTCCGGTTCGACACCTGTGGAACGTGAGGAGGTCAGGGGTTCGAGGTGAGCCTCTAACCAAGAAGATTGTGTTGCCGTGTTTGAGCGTGGAGGCTAACATGGTAGTTATTTATCCTCCCATTTCCACTGCTCCGAGAATCAACGTCAAGGTACTGGACACATCAGATTACTAATGTAGCTTAGCATAGTGTCTGGAAGCAATCACAAATTGCCATAGTTATTTTGGTAGATTAAATGGATGTACACAGGCCTAGCTCTGATGTTTCTTTCTAAGCTGACCTGTTGTATATCAGGGATTTTGATCCAAGTAAATGGATGCATCCCTTGTATAAATTAGATTTGACATTTAACCTTCAGTAAATTGTAGTCGTATTTAATTGTTATGTATATTTTCATTGCGAGAAGTCACGTTAGGGAGAAGATCTACAGTATGTTGTATAAGTATAGAATAATTTTATAGGCAACTTCGTTTAGCAGTGTCGAGAACTCTTTAGTTTTTCTTGTGGTTAGTGCACCTTTATGTGCATTTTTGCTTTTTCGCTTAGTTATTTAGATGAGGTTCTCAGTCTTTCCGCTCATCTATTTTGATTTTGGAAAGTTTTCGGATTCTGCTGGATTGATCGTTTTGATCAGTGTTGTTTTTTTGTTTTGGTTTTGAGAAAGCACTTAGCTTTGGTGTGCAGAGATCTACTGGTACACTTTCCTAATGAATTCTCATTGGACCGACCTTAGATATTGGCTTGCATTCATGGTGTAGGAACGGTATACTGGTATTTCAGAGTTCACCTGAGTCGGGCGACCTCATTGTTGGGGACATTGATCTTAACTTTTTCGTATAACCTCATTCTAGAGTTACTGTTACGGTTTTGCGATATCATGCTTAGACATGAGTCTTAATTAATATAAAGTTAAATAATTGCTTTTAATGCAATAGTTGGCCTGTTCGCCATCTCTTGATGAATACAGTACTTTTGCATTTGTCAGTTGGCACAGGCTAGAGTAAAAGGTGGCTTTTCACCGATGTCTCAGTCTCACTCATGGCTGTGATTATATGGAAGCTACTGAGGTATGGGTGGGGCTTAGTAATGGCATTCGGGGCACAGTCAGTGCCTGTGAATGCTGTGAAAGGTTCAACTCATAGGGTTAGGACTACTGTTCTGACTCAGTGAGGAAAGCAATGGCAAACTACCTCACTCCTCTTCTTGCCTAGAACGCCTCAAAATAGTACTGCCTTGGGTTTTTGTGGGTATCTACTCACATAACGTAACAGCGGTACTTTTTGAGGATCCAACCAGCCTTCGGGCTGACTACCTAACAATGCAATAGTGTGAGTTTTATTACCACCGCATTTCGGAAAAACACTCAAGCTTCTGAATAAATTTATCCCAGGCAATATAGACTTTGTCTATGAGTATAATGATATAAAATGATGAAAATGTTTTTGTGTAAGGCAAGATTCGTAGGCACTTTATGCATATTTATGAATCATATTGATGAACGACGTGCAATGGTATTGGTTTTGTTTTCAGGCATTTTAGAGGCAATTTGTAAGATCTTGGTGAGTCTGTGGTCAGCTAGTTGATATGCAGACCACACTTTCGCATGATAAACGAGCTAGATCAAGGTCGTGTGAACCTTAGTTAGAAGCACTGTGGTGCATATCAGGATTTTTGTGATACAGCTGTTTCTTTTGGATGTAATGCTTTGTGAAGCATTTTTGTATTTTTGTGATTGAGCCAATACTGTAAGTGCTTGTGAGCCGATAAGTGCCAATTGTTGTCAGACTAGTCGTAGTCTTGTATCAGCTGTTCAGAATATCTGACCCATTTGGGGTTCGTTTGTGGGATATTAGTTTTGTCGTCGACAGCTGATTATCAGGTCTTACAAATACCTCTGGCTTGAGAATAGACCATTCCAAAGCAATGCTCGGATAAGTTGTATGATAAAATAGATTAATATTTCTGCAGTCGTATGAAAAATGCCTATACAACCATTAAGATAATTAATTAAATAATTAATTAAATTACAATTGTGAAAAGACATTTCGCTTAGCTTAATTGCTTGGCAGAATTTACCCAGCATTATGAATATTGACCATTTATGAAATCCTTACAGAAGCGAATATAGTATTTTTGTCAGTATATTATGAACATTTGTATCTGTCCTAAATTCAACGTGTATAAATTTTGTAAATTAATGTATATAGTGTAGATTGATGCCACAGTTCAAATAACCACTAACTTTACTGGTGATTAAAGTTTAAATTGAGTGTAATATGCATAAAATCACTATGGTGATTCTTTTGTGGTTGATTAGATAGTCCAATATTATTATTCAAGAATCTTGTATGATCATTCCGCAATAATTGGAATGTGTTTCCAATTCGGGTCACACAAGAAATATATATATTTTTTTAATGATCACATTGCTTTTCTTAGGATTTTTGGGTCGTTTTAACGACAGTGCTCATTTTTAATTTATTTTGTTTGTCGTGTTCTATTTCTTGAATAAATTTTGCTTTCCATTTTAAATTTTAGTGCGCGTTGTTTTAGTAAAGTGATGGGAGGTAGTATTAAGAGGGCCATCGCTTGGTATTTCTAGGGTAATCCACCCTTTGAGATTAATCATTTGGAGGTATCTCGTGTCTTTTCGAGCTAGTTGATTTTACACATAGCTATGGTTCTTCTTATTACCACCTGTTAGGATATCTGCACCCTTCTACTACTTTTGGTAGAACCTGTTTTTTTTTTTTTTTTTTTTTTTTTCGCCGGGGATTTTCAGGTTCTACGATCCGGCTGTCATCAAGGGATTACAACAGGTATTGATAGGTATTTCGGGGACAGTACCATTCCGTATGTTCTGTGAATTTTTGTTTTTTAGTAATTTGTAATAGAGAAACTAGTTTTCTTTTATTTTCGGCGTCCCATCTTCATACACTTCGTTTTGCTCGATCCATATCCAGCATTCTGTTTCATTTTCTTTCATTGAAGTGGCACATCACTCTACCATCTCTAACAACCTTCCAATTCACTTGGACACTTTCTGGTAAAATCATTATCCCTTTCTCTCTCGCTTCTAAAAAGAAACCAACATATTGCACTAATCATGACAATTTCTCTCTCAGATAACTGCAGTTAGGCTGGCATTTTGAACGACGTGCAAACAATGGGTAACGCAGACAGTGAAGATAGTTGATGCTTGCTGCTAATAATGACTCAACGGAGAATAAAAGCGGGTCAGAGTTGTGTGTCCACCGCGAGTTCGAGTTAGTCAACTGGCAACATTGCCCGCTCGATATGGTACCCGCGCCGCACACTATGATCCAATTAAATATCAATCCATATAAAATCACCAATCAAGCGTAGATAAAACGTAGTTTTTAGTTTAGTCTTGCATTGCTATGAGCCTAATAAACCATATTTCATACTGCTACGACCACCCAGAACCGAAAGAAAGTTGGTTTACAAAATTAACAACTACTATTTTCAGAACCAGAGGTCCCATTAAAACTCCGTCTACACGTTAACAGTTAAGTTCCTTCAAGACATATTAAAGTTTAATTACGATCTGGTTGGTTGGTTCCTCAGTTTAGGGGCTGCGACAACGCGGTCATGTAGCCCCGTGTACTTTGGGTGTGTGTAGAACCTGTCTGATAACCGGTGTTAGTTGTGATGACTGTATTAGGGTGTGTATCAGTTTTAATTCAAGTAAGGACTGCAGACTATCAATTTTCAAGTAGTTCCTACTTTTGCCGCCAAACGCCACCGTCAACGACCAACTAGTTCAGAAATTAGTTACCAGATGCCACCGCAGTCGGCTCTTGAAGACGAACGTAAGAACCTAAGACGTTAGCCAAATATTTAACCTATATTAATTTAGCTTCACACAGGTGTAATTAGTGGAAGGTTCTTTAACATGCCATAAATCTATGACATGGGACCGCCGGCTTTACTTCCCCTCCGAAGGAAGACATACTGAGGGATTTTTAATGTTCTTAAAAAATCCGACGACTTCGGCCGGGTTTGAACCCGCGATCTTGGGCCAACTACGCCACCCATTACGATCTGATTAATACTTTTAATGTAATGATCTTACTAAGTGAGCTCTCCGTTAAACTTGGTAAAAAAATTGCACTTTTTTGTTCGCTCAGCTATAAAATAGTAACGGGTTAAAATACAAATGTTTACTCTACATAGCTAAACGCAGAATAAAATAAGGAAAAGTTTGGTGTAGATAGTTTTTATGTAAGACTACGGCAGAGGTGCCAACCTTAGAAGTGGGTTATCAGTAATCCCTCATATTGCCCCCACCCACTGAAAAATTTTCACGTGAAATCTAAAGCATGCTCTCCCTTCTCGATGATGACACCACCTTTGCCCTACCCGAAAGCAACCTACTGTATAGTAAAGAATATCATATCACACAACATAATTTGCACTGGACCAGCTAGTTCTGTGATAAAAAGTCCAGTTTAGCTTGTTTTGCACCCAGTAACTGGTTTTCCATTAAAGTTTTCTTGCAACATACTTTCCCCTGTGATGATATTTTCGCCTTCTGAAACATAAGCGATTCCAGTGTAGATGTGCTTAATGTAGGTCTGAATGCTCTCTGATTTTTCCTAACACTGAAAATTCTTTCTGTGGGAGAGTTACTGTGAGGTACAAGTAATATTGCAAATACCACATTACTTAAAGTCTTATACTTGAACTACCACTTTCAATTTTAAGCTCAGCAATTTTGCCAGAGTTTACATCCATTCTAGATCCTTGTAAAATATATTCATGGAAAGTATCACACTGATAAACAGAAAATTCCTCGTCAAGTTTGTCATGTTCACTTTAATTGACCAAACTTGGGAATCATTGAACAAAATAATCAAGAGATGAATAGGAAACCTTTATTCTAAGAGAAATATTGAGATGTTACACCATCGATGCTGGCCTCAGCCATTTGACGAGATTCCCGCAGTTGTCACGATAGAACACTGAGAAAAATCTCTATTTACATAATTGGTGTCACCTTTAGCTGATCAACGAGATTTCCATTGTCCTTGAGGTGGGAACAGAAAATTATAGCATAATTATGCAATCGGCGCCGTTTGCTGTACGTTTGACAAGAATCCAGCCGTTTTCATCATTGAATGCGGAGAAATATCATGATGTATTGCAATCGCTGCCGCTTTCAGTCGTTATACGAGAATCACGAGTGTCGCGATGCTACGTAGACTGTCATTTCTGAAAGGGTTGGCGCACTTCTCGCTCCCCGTGTGCTTTTAAGTATACCGTCATGGGAAAAGTGGTGAGTAGGTTTCGGGATGTTTGGTGATGGGTGCCCAATCACCTTTGACAGGATTCCCACAGTCCTAGTGGTGACAAGTTCGCGATTGGGCACGGATTTTTTGATTTCACGCAACTGGCTACAATCTCAGTCCATTTGACGAGCATCCCGCAGGCAAGTCTTGCAGTCAGCCGGCCGTCTTGAACATCAGAGTTCGGAGGATGAACTTTGGAAGTAGGTATCGAAATATTACGAATTATTCTGATAGGATTGCATGAATAATAGGACAAGAGGGCGCATTTTCTTTCGAATTCGAATTATACAAGTTTTCAAGATAACTGGTTAAATTATCCGATGGAACCAAAGTTCGAGGGAAAAGTCGACATAACGGAATTTCGAATTAACCATACCGGATGTCACAAATTTTCGAGACGGATAGATTTATAATGTATGTATTTTGAAGCTGTTTAGGGATTCTATTTCAATAATATAATTTCCCAAGATTGCGACATTAAATTATTTCGCGTTATTTCTGGACTTCAATTTGGGATAGTCTCCAAATTTAGAGTCAATGACAGAAATGAGAGGTTTCTGTTGAGTTTCTAAAGTTTTCTAGAATAAACGTCTCGCGGAAAGTCAGGTATCCTAATAATACAGAAAAATATTTCACACAAAACTAAAAACTCTTCTAGATACCAAAAATATACGTTGGACCGATGTATACCACTCAAGGTATCCTCAGTATGCATTTCCTTGAGGTCGGGTATGGGGAAATATAGCATAGGCAATCGGCTCCATCGCAATCTGTGAGCCAACGGCGCGATTTTAGACTATTTAAACCGACCTCGACGGATTTTCGTTACCTCCAACTATCAAGACATAAAAATTAGCTACTTTTACTGTCGTTACCCCGTTTGTAAAATTAGCTACTTTTTCGTTACTTTCGTTACTGGTAGACACCCTGTAACTTTCCTTTTTCTTTCATATAAATGTATTTTTTTTCGTGATGTCACTTTCCATACAAATTTCCCGTTCGACCGTAATGTCGTAATATTTATGGACAATCCGTAATAGTTGGCAAATCTGCTACGGGTAACGTTTTTATTGACATCTAAACTCTAGTATCTATACCTGTTTCCCCGACTAGTAGTTCGTCAAGTATAATAAAATTTGGGAAATCCGCCTATCAATACACAATATTTACATATACAGGGCTATATTAAAAAGTATAGTAACAGTATAGGAGACCGGAACAAGGCAATACAATTTTCTACACTACTCAAAATTTGAATTTTCTCAGATCTTGAGCTGTTAGCTTCTTTAAGGGTGGCTCTTGTCGAGAAACCCAGGTCGAAAAAACAACTGGTCTCCTCTGTGAATAACAATGCGGGTTGATTCCTATTTGTCATTGTTAGAAACTAGCGCGACTCGCGCAGCCCCCGTGCGTCAGAGAGTACGGCCAGTGGTTGGCCAGGCAAAGCATGCATTCGACGTTGACTGGGTTCTCATCCCGCTTAGCGCACTAGCTGTGGCGCAAAATGCGCGTGGCAGTGCAGTCTGCAGGCCGAGCGGGAGGACTCGATAGAGCGATCGGAGGCTAAGGAGTCTAGCATTATGAGACTTAACCGGATCTCCTGTATCAAATGCGAATTTCCTGTATATTTCCCGGGTCACTAAAATTCCCGTATTTCCCGTATCGCTCGGCACCCTGTTAACTGTTCGAAACGGTATTTCGCAAAAGGAAATAATTTCGCGTTATTCTTCGGCTTCAATTTGATACGATGAAACCGACATGTTTCTGTTAGGGATCGGAAGATTCCATGAATAAATGTTTCGCGAAAAGTCAGGGACTCCTGTCATTAGTTCGGAAAAAGACAGTAATATTTAGAAATTAACACGTGCATCATCAGTAAGTGGTGTAACCCACCATTTGTTAGGGGGTAAGCAGAGTCCAGAGATTCCCTGTGATGGGTTTTGTACAACAAAAGTAGAAGAAATGTAGTTATTACACCAGAGATTTCTGTGCCAGAATATGATGACATTGCTTTAAGACTGATTATGACGTCATGGATAGATGGGAGAGGTGGGAGGCTGATACACCACTGAGCAAAGAAACAACTTGCTCTAACACAGATTCAATGGAACTATCGCTTCAAAAGATAAAGCCTAGTTTAGATAGTAGCTTGGAGGCCAACGTGAAAGACTAGGAACCGAAATACTTCATCACTAGCACCCGTTAGTTATAGATCAGAATTATGCTGTGGGAAATACACAGGAGGTACAATGGCCACAAGTTGAAATAAAAAGCATTTATATAAGATATTATCACCCACAATCAATATCCAAACACCACACTATCCCTTAAAACATAGTTTGGTTACTTCATAGAAATTACTTGACTTATCATGGTTCATGAAAATGTACAAATTGCATACAGAATTTTGCGTATCATTGAAAAACCAAGTTATCCTGCAATTGGTTCCATAGATAATAATGAAATTTATTTAGTCTTACTCTCCACAATGGGTCGTATGCATAAAAATGTAGCATATACTACAAGTACAAGCAATAAGTAAAAGCATATGCTTTCAGCAAATACTAGCAAGTAAAAGCATTTGCTTAAATTGATATGAATAACCTTTTGCTTGTGCTGACTA
Source organism: Meconema thalassinum (assembly GCA_946902985.2). Lineage (NCBI taxonomy): Eukaryota > Metazoa > Arthropoda > Insecta > Orthoptera > Tettigoniidae > Meconema > Meconema thalassinum. The sequence goes on along the minus strand of OX336388.2, from coordinate 1,755,752,257 downwards.
GAAAGTGCTACAAGTTTTTCCAGCAAGTGCTGATTTTTGTAGAATATGCTAACTAGCATTTGCTAGTCGCGCAAAGCATGCTGGTTGCCGGTAAGAGGTTATGTTCATCTCAACATCATTAATGTGTTGACCGCCGTGACCATACAAGTTTGCATTAAGTGTTACTAGTTTACAGTTTTGATTTCCTCAAGTGCCTATTCATTTTACGATGTCGGAAATGTCAGAAACAGAGGTTGAAATTGACGTTAATTATCACTTTGTTACCATGCTAAAACAGTTACCAGTCTTATTGAGTAAATCGCAAACTCCGTCGATGAAAACAGCCAAATTACAAGCTGTTGAAGAGTTACGTGAGAGCTGTGAGAAGACTCTTGGGCGGCAATTTACAGCAGATCAGGTGAAAAAAAAAGATCCATAACATGAAGACGGAAGTCAAAAAGAAGAGTGATCGTAACACTACAGGAAATAGGAAGATATAGCTGAAGAAATGGGAGGAGGAACTTAGCAATTTCATAGAAGGACAACAGAATCCAACATTTACTCGTGTACCAGGTATGTTTATTAAATTTTACTATACTCGCTGATGAAATACCGCATGCTGTGTTGTAATGAGGAAAAGGTGATGATGATGATAGGCCTAATTTAAGAGTCCTACCTTCTGGTTTATCAGCCCTTAGTTGAAAAAAAAAAAAAAAGCATTACGCCTTAGTAGATAAACGGGACGCAAAACCAATAACATTATTATTATTTCATTTTATTAATCTGTAGGCCAAGGTCAGTACCGTAATTCTATTTCATTATTTCAGGAGGATGTGTTGTAGGAGGAAGTAAGGAACACGCAACTGATAGCAATAATGATGACACACTACCACTTCAGCGTGTGACATCACCAAGACAAATCAAGAAATTAAAGTTATCTTCAGAGACTGAGGAGACTGAAAAACTGTCGAATACGGAACTTCAAAGACTAGTGTTATTGGAACAGTTGAAGTTAGCTCGCATGCAACAGCAGGAAATAGAAGATAGGAAATTAGCTTCAAACATAAGTGAACAAACCTACATACAGTTTGAATAATAAATGTGTGGAACAGGGAGATAAATGTTTGTATTTAACTGAGGCGAAATTATACATGTACCGAATCCCAAATAAATTCATAGCGATGTAAGATTATAAGTTAAATGAAAAAATACGAGCCACACAATTATTAAATTTTGTTTTTCCCAGATCACAGTGCTTCAATTTCATTGTTCGTTTACAGCAACGTGTTGAAACAAAATATTAGCGATTTCATTTCTTCTCTGTGCACCACGTCTTCTCATCATGTCATCATGACCATATTCTTGTTCAGCCCTGTCACCAGCACCATCATCATCTCTTTCTTCAATATGTACATTATCAAAATTGTCCTCATCCCTTAAATGCTTAGAGACGTTATGTAGCACAAAGCAACAGATGATAATGCGTGAAATTTTCTCTAAAGAGATTCTGACTGTTTGCTATTAGAGGGAAACGTCTCTTAAGCTGACCAAAACATCTTTCAATAATTACTCTGTTTTGAGCATGCACGCGATTGTAATTCTCTTCTTGTGGATTTTGAGGGTTTCGGTAAGGAGTTAGCAGCCAAGGTACAAGCCCGTATCCTGAATCACCCAATAGTACTGCAGCTCCCGCATGCTCTCGCAATCCTTCATACACATGTGAATTCTTAAATATGCGACTGTCGTGAACAGAACCAGGCCAGCTAGCATCAACACTTGTGAAAATTTCTCTTGAATTGCAAGTTGCTTGAACATTGACAGAAGCGAAATTTTTGCGGTTTATGTATTCATCGCCGTGTAGTCGTGGCTTTAAAATTGGTACATGTGTACAGTCAAGAGCACCGATCACGCAAGGAAAGTTAAATCGTTGCTGCCATTCGTCTTTAGCTATGTTGATTTCTTGTGGCCGTGACGGAAATTTTATCCAGTGATGTGCTTTTTGATAAATGTTCTCGCTGACGAAATCAATGGTTCTACTAACAGTACTTTGATGCACTCCCGTATCTTCTCCTATCCCAACTTGGAAACCCGGATCACCAACAAAACGAAGAAATATCTGCATTCGTTCCTTCGATGTTAACGCACCACCACACGTCTCGTCACTTTCTCCCAAGAAAGAGCTCGAAATTAATTCAACATTTTCTTCGTTAAATCTGTACAAATGTTTATATGAACGTTCGTCACTTTGCCGTCTGGGATTATAGAGTTTTCTGCGTCGGATATTCACAATTTGTGCCATTAAATCAACCAGAAGTTAACACTAAGTTGCCACAGTACAAACTTCAAGCTAACTGTGACTAGCTTGGTAAATCTTAAGCAAATGCTTGCATAGTACTAGCACATGCTTGGTTTTATTCATGTATAATTCAGCATTTGCTGGAAAATTAAGCAAATGCTAGGTAGCAAGTAAATACTAGTAAGTAAAGCAAATGCTAGATTATTTTATGCATACTCATTCCAGCATATGCTTACAAAAGAGGTAGCAAAAGCATATGCTAGACTTTATGCATACTGGCCATTACCTAATTTCTCAGTGTACTTAAGTATTAAGAGAAATAAATATCCACTCTCAGAAATTTTATTCAGGTATTGATGCTTCCTGAGGAAATTGGAATTTTTACACACCGATCAGTGTATTAATTCATTACTCTGGATCTATTTATTCAGTCATGGCATAACTTGATTTTCAGTAAATTGTATGATGAAATGATGACCAAAATTTATAAAAATTAATTGACTTCTCATCAGATTACCAGTGCTATGCCCTAGTGAGACTGGGCTCATCAGTTGATTTGGCAAAACTCACTAAGTGCTCTCGCTAGAGAATTGCGTACAGGAAGTACAACTTACTGAAGATAAAGCCAGGACTGAGTAGAAAATTTTTAATCCTTGCCTAAGGAACAAACACTAATATTTGAATTTATGTTGTTCAAATATTTATGTTTAACGGAACTTAACCCCTGATCCATCTACTTTAATGAAAATAAGTGTGACAGTGATCCGATAAAGGATTAAGATAATGCATCATACCATAATTAATTCACCGACTACCATTTATGATTCTTGGATAGTGAACAGTGTGTGTTCGTAAAAACATGAAACGCAGGCGTGAGGACAGACAAATAATTTTACCTGAGCGACCTCATATCTGTAAATATTTTTATTACTTCTCGATACCTGATGGACCGACAATTTCTGGTCGGTCAACGATCATATAAGTGATTATTTAAGGGTTATATGAGTGTTGATATTTCTATATTTGCTGTCGTTGTGGAAAGTTATTTTCAATTTTCTTGCTTTTGCTATTTACATTTTAAACTTAATATTAACTTCACTTAATTATGAATAAAATGAGATTTTAAGGAACTGTGCTATTTTCATTTCGCCTTTCTTATCCTTATTGTTCCATCGAACTGGAAATCGGTGAAGCAAGTTTAGATTTTGATTGTTATTTTCATTTACCCAGATTAGCCCCAAGATATGTTTTTGGAGTCTCGTGCTATCTGATTTTCGGTGACATGCGTATGTGGTCGTTGGACTTCGGTCTAAACGGGCACAATACGTAGTGGCCTGAGTGATGTGCCGTACCATCTGATGAGTCCAATGGCCCACCAGGGTGAAACGCTGGCTAAACGATGAAAATATAGTACTTCCTATGAATTAATACACTATCAGTGTATAAATATTGTAGTTTCCTCGGAGAGTAGCCTATATAGTTTTCAAAAGTTGGTTATCTTTACTCATTACTTCAAGAGAGAGAATTCTACATTTGTAAATTCACTCATGCTGTATATAGGCCTACTGTATATCATTTTAATCTTACACAAATGACATGTGTATCAGAATACTTAAGTTTATCAAACTGATTCATTTCACCCACCTTTTACCATAAGAAACTTGTATTTTCATTTTTAGAAATTAATCCTCCGTTGGGCGCAGCCGGCCGGAGAGGCCAGGAAAACACATTCTAACATGCCCCCCTCCACCTGACGCCCCAGCAGGCCGCCCCTCCGAATAGTTTCCCGACTCATGGCGGTGCATAAGACACAGTATCTCAGTTGACAGTCTCCATGCCTGTAACATGCGTAGCTTGTGAGGCCGACTGTGCCCGATTGCATCATAATTGTGAAGGTGAGTGTTTTCAAAATATTTCTATTGCAATAGTTAATTTTACTCAAATAAAATTTATTCGGTGTGGAAATTCGTTGATATCTTTAGAAATAAGTGCCATTCTGAACCAGGCCTCTTAGGCCGAGTGCGCCGGTAACGTTATATCGATAACTATTCTAAGTATTTCCGTCCTTAGTTCTAGATATCCTGCTGAAATGGCCAAAAAAAGTATGACATCCCCAACCCCAAGGATGTTGCGGAAATACGAAGCTTCCTCGAGGATAATGGTGATGACCCTGCTTTAGTTGAGGATTTAGGTGAAGAACGTGACATTGCTTCTGAGGACGAGGTTGAAGAACGTGAAGTGCATTCGAAAACTGAACAGGAAGGAGGGGGTGAAGTGCACTCAGAAACTGAACAGGAAGGAGGGGGGGGACTCTTGGTGAGGTAGACGAAAGAGAAGAGCACATAGTGGACCATCTCCGGCTACTGTTCGTCGTGCACGTCACATCATCATTACACACCTTCCAGGTGTAAAAGGAGATGCAAGAAATTGTAAAACCATATTACAATGTTGGGAATGTTTATTCAAATCAATACAGATATTTTAGAATTGATCGTCAAATATACCAACCAATATACTGACTCATTCAAAGCCAAATTTGCCAGAGATAGAGATGCCAAGGAAACGGACCTCATAGAAATTAAGGCATTCATTGAACTATTGTACCTGGCTGGAGCTTACAGAGCGAACCGTCAGAGCTTGGATTAGCTAAGGGGAACAGAAGAAGACGGGATTGAAAAATGTAGACTTGTGATGAGTATAAAATGATTCAAGTTCCTTATACGTTGTATTTGTTTTGACGATCGTGCGAGCCGTTATTAACGGAGCCTAATCCATGAACTGTTTGATTGTTTTGTTCGCAACTGTCAAAAGAACTACGGTACATTCAAGGAGAAAATGTCACAATCTATGAGATGTTGCCAGGATTTTGTTGGAAGTGCGGCTTCAGACAATACATACCATCTAAACCCACCAAGTATGGGATAAGATATATTCCCTTGTTGATGCCAGAATGGTATATACCTATAATATGGAAATTAAGCAGGAAGACAGCCTGAAGGGCCATATTTAGTAAGCAATAAGCCTAGTGACGTGGTCAAACGATTGGCTGAACCTATTTTTGAGACAAGGCATAACATAACCTGTGACAATTGGTTTTCAGACAATGATCTGATAAATGATTTGAAAAAGAAGAAGCTGTCATATGTTGGGATAGTAAAAAAAGAAAAAGTTACCACCCAGTTTTGTCATGTCAGAGGGAGGGCTCAATATAGCAGCTTGTTTGGATTCAACAATGGTGACACTTTGGTTTCATACATACCAAAGAGAGGGAAAAATGTAATTGTCGTTTCACCACTCTGTGAAAGTGATGCCGTTTCTGGAGTGCAAAAGATATATAATAATGTTATTTGTAAGGGCCGTATTTTTTGGTAATAGCGATACGCGCAAACTTTTTTCATATCTTCTTTCTTGCATATATATGGCCTTGTAGGTACTTAAAGTAGCGTATTTTAGCAAAATGAACTCGCGAAATATCACGAAATCTGATTTATTGCGCGAATTGCACAAATAATCACGAAATATACTTCACTGGTTACGAAAATGCAAAATATTATCGAAAAAGCTCTCCAAAACACGTTTAAATGCTTCTGAGGAATTGACCGTTGTGGTTTCCTTCTCATTTAATTGATAGTGCTGTGCCGGAAGTGTATCCAGTTCCGCGATCTCTAAGGCTATCGATAAAAATCGATATCTGCTATCGGTTACATCAAATGGCGTTGTGGTCGTAGATACAGCAGTGCGAGTCCGCGACTGATAAAACTTGATCGACAATCATCCAGCATTCAAGCATAAAAATGCTGAAAACTAAAGTCACAACAGTTTTCTCAAGGGCCGAGGAATACAACAGTGAGGGGTTATATGTATTTGACGCTGCAAGAAAGATTCCAAAGTGTAAATACACCAATGTTCTTATTCCGTGGGAACGAAAAGACACGCGCGATAACCACTGCAGGGATTTAGAAACGCATAAAAAGCGGAAGAAAGAAGGAAATGGACATAATTCTAAGCAGCAAATAACATTGGGCGATACTCTACACATCGCAAAGAAGTTGAATAACCCCCTTATCACAGAATTTGTTGGATTTACTCCATACTATAAGGAAGATTTCAGATCAAACTTCGATCATTATGACAATTTATTTAGCGAAATACCCACCGAAATAGAGTCAGTTTTAACACCGAAATCAACAGTTTTATTTCATCAAAAAATAAGACCCTTAGTTATTTCTTTTACGTCCCTTTTAACTACTGTGGCTATAAAGAGACTCCGGGGTGCCGGAATTTTGCCCCGAAGGGGATCTTTAACGTTCCAGTAAATCTACTGACACAGCTCTCTCGCATTTGTGCACCCTCATATGCCAGCTGACTGCGCCAGGATACGAACCTGCAACTTAGGGCCCAGCAAGCGAGAACGTTACAGCTGAGACACATGGAGTGCAAAAGAAACCGGAAGGGATTACATTCTACAATAGGTGGAGTTGACACAGCTGACCAAATGTCTGCAACTTTCAATGCGAGCCGGAATACAAGACGCTGATTGGTCATTTTCATTGCCTGTCGGACCATAGCCCGCATAAATACCTATGTGATTTTGATTGGAAATGATTGAGAATCTTCCTCAAAACTTTGTCTCATGAACTCATGATTGGACATCTAGCCCGGCCAAGTCTGAACACAAGTGGAATGCCTACCCAGGTGCAGTTGCGCTTGAAAAGGTTTTTGCCCCCCAAAAAAACTTGAAACGTCTTCCTCCGTAACTCCCAAATGACGCAAGTGTGGGACATGCATGGCTGAATCAAGATTCAGAAGGATGACAAATTATGAATGTCATAATTGTCACAAACCGATCTGTCTAAGCCACGCAAAACCGCTGTGCCAGACCTGTTATTCAGCTGCTGATTCTGAAGATCCATCGTAGGTTACTGCCCACAACTGCGTCAAAGAGTGATGGTCCCACGACAGAAGACACTGTATTGAACATTTGTATTTCAGTTCTTTTCTTTTATAATATTTAATTTGACCAGTTTTAAAATTTTTTTGTGGTAAATGTTCAATTCTGGTTGTTTTAGTTTAAGCTTTAATTCATATAATAAACTAGTTAGTTTGGTATATTTGTCTTCCTTAGATCCTAAGCAAACTATTAGGTAGAGAGGAGGGGTTAAAATATATGGGTGGCCTCTCAGGCCAGCTGTACCTGATTTTGTTTCGTTCAGAGGTGAACCAGAGGCGGGTTAAACCTGTGCGACAACAATAATAGCCTACAATTATGTGAACTGACTACTGACTGATTGTATGGCCCCCTTGTGCTTTCCTATAGAGATTGAGAACTAGATCAGAAATACACACAGTACAGTGCAATTAGTCCAAAAAACTGCCTAACCTCGACATCCAAATTAAAAGTTTCCCTCCAGCTCGAAATTGTTCTATACTGTCCACATATTGTTTGGTAAAATGTTACACTATTTTGAGCAATGGGTTTGGGGGGAGAAGTTGTTAAATTAGTAGTTTTTATCAGTTTATCTTAAATATTTCGATAACTATTCGGTTTATCGCAAAATATGTCATATACAAAATCATCATCATCATCATTTCCCCTTATCCAGCTCCTGCCGGGTCGGGGTATTTATGGCACTTCTCCACTTTCCTCTTTCCTTCCACCATTCTTCTTCCACGATCTTGTCCCAGTCCAGATTTCTTTTTCTCACGCTGTTCTTCACTGAATCAATCCACCTTGTTCTAGGTCTTCCCCTTGCTCTCTTACCCTTGCACTTCGCCTCCAGCATCTGTCTTGGTATTCTATTTTCCTCCATCCTCTTTACATGTCCAAACCACCTTAGTTTATTCTTCTCAATTCTCTCATTTAGTTTTCCCATCCCAACTTCCTTCCTAACATCTTCATTCCTCACTCTGTCTTTCCTTGTCTTACCTATCATACTTCTTAGGAATTTCATTTCACTGGCTTGGATTCTACTCTCTTGCCTGCTCGTCAGGGTCCAAGTCTCAGCTGCATACGTTAATATGGGTACATAGTACATTTTATACATTACCTCCTTGCTTTTCCTTGGTACTTCCTTATCCCAAACAAGTTTTCTTACACTTTGATAGAATGCATTGCTCTGCTGTACCCTCCTGCCAATCTCCATGTCCAACCTACCAGTTTGCATCAATTCACTTCCTAGGTATTTGAACGTGTCCACAATTTCCAAACTCTGACTTCCAATTTTCACAATGCCCTTTCCTTGTCTTTCCCCTCTTGTCATCACCATGGTCTTGCTTTTCTCTATACTGATTTTCAGGCCATACTTCTGAATATTTTCGTTCAGTGCATCTAGTTGTTTTTGCACTTCTTCGGTGTTCCTTCCCCAGACCACAATATCGTCTGCAAATAATAGTAACTTCATTTCTTTATGTCCATATGCTTCCTTTGTTTCCTTTACAATTTCATCCATTACCATTATGAATAAAAGAGGTGACAGCACACTCCCCTGTCTTAGTCCAGTCTTGTTCCTAAACCAATCTGTCTTTCCAACAGGGGTCAGAACCCTGCTAACACAGTTGTTGTACATTGCTTGCACCATTACCAACATTTCTCTTCCCAGTCTCTTCTTACCCATGGTTTCCCATACCTTCTCTCTGGGGACACTATCATATGCCTTTTCTAGATCTATGAAAGTCATGATCAAATCCTCTCCATATTCCCAGTTCTTTTCCATCACCTGCCTCAAGCTAAAGATTGGGTCCACTGTGGATCTTCCACTCCTGAAGCCATACTGTTCCTCTTGCAACTCTCCTTCCACCTTTCTTCTCATTCTTCTTTCTAATATCCTTTCCAGTATTTTTACTATCTGTGATATGAGGGTGATCCCTCTATAGTTATCACACACTTTCTTGTCCCCTTTCTTAAACACTGGTATTATTAGCCCTTTCACCCAGTCTTCTGGTACACATTTCCGTTTCCACACACACTTTAGCAGTCGATACAGCCATTGCATACCAACAGGTCCAGCAGCCTTTATCATTTCTACACTGATCTCATCCACCCCTGTTGCTTTTCCCATCTTCATCTTCTGTACTGCTAATTCTACCTCCAGCATTGTTATATCATCTTCTGTTATAGAGTCGTCAGGCTGTGTCACTTCGATCTCACCAGTACAATTGCTCACGTTCAATAGCTTATCGAAATACTCCTTCCATCGTCCCTTTATCTCTTCCGGGTGTGTTAACAACTCTCCATCTTCCTTTTTCACTAGCTTCGTAATAACTCTTTCTTTCCTCTTACTTCTTAGAAGTCCATACAGCATCCTTTTACTGCCACTTACATCTGTTTCCATTCTTCGTGTAAATTCTTCCCAACTTTTCTTCTTTTCTTCTCCTACCACTTTCTTACACCTCCGTTTGCTGTCGTGATACTTCCTTTTGCTTTCTTCTGTTTGATCTCGGTTCCATTCTTTCCATGCAGACTTCTTTTCTTTCACTGCTTTCCTCACTTCCTCATTCCACCACGGTGTCTCCTTCTCTTTCATTCTTGTTGACGTCCTACCACAACAATTTTTCATTTTTTTTTTTTTTTTTATAGAAAAAAAATCTAAAAAAAAAAATAAATATGAAAAATTGCTACTCACACACCCTCCGTAACTCTGGAACCATTCACTTTGGGAAGATTATGCACAGACCATTTTTGTTCGAAATTTATATATATTTTTGTATGTCATATACAAAAATATATATAAATTTCGAACAAAAATGGTCTGTGCATAATCTTCCCAAAGTGAATGGTTCCAGAGTTACGGAGGGTGAGTGAGTAGCAATTTTTCATATTTTTTTTTTTTTTTAGATTTTTTTTTTTTTTTTTTGAAAAATGAATTTATATCTACTATGTAAACAGAAATAAATATTTTTTTAAATTAAAAAGTAATATTGTACAATCCTATTTTAGTCCAAAAGAGGCTGAGGCACCACAGGGGTTAGAAGCGTAAAAATACTGGGAACAAGAACCGGTTTAGAACAAACCGGCCGCCAGTACAAAGTCGTGCCAAAATCAGTGTCCAACAAAATTAATGATGAACGGGAAAGCTTACTCCGGGGTCATTCGGGGCCTCTTCCTAATCGAAGAGGCACTTATTACTGTATTTTTGAGAACTAGTGAAGCTGTCATTAGTGTGGTTAAAGATGAGCTTAATTTTGTCTGAACAACTTTCAAGCGTGGTAATGCATCTTCTGAAGAGATTACGCAGTCAGCTGCAGAGAAGAGCTTTGTAGAAAATTTTGGAAAACCCACTTCAACGTTCAAAAGAATCTGGACGAACACAAAAAATGTGGATTCAGTTCATAGAAATGGTTCAGCTTGTTCAAATGTTTATTATAGCTGAGAGGAGTGGGGACTTGCCTTCACCTTCACTGCGTCTATCAACATCTTCCATGCGTTTGGTCACTTAACTCTTTCGCTGCGGCAATCGACTAACATCGATACTGTGTTCGCTGCGGCAATCGACTAACATCGATACTGTGTTCACTGCGGCAATCGACTTTTGTCGACTTGGCACTTTCCCGCTGCTTCTTGCAAGATCTTTGTCAACGAAGTGGCTCTTCAATAATGCGTACATGAAAATGCATGTCTTGAGCGTGTACTGGGAATTGTTAAAAGCAATGTCGTGAATATTACAGTATTTCCTTTGTTGTCTCCCGCCCGGCAACATTCCTCTCTGCTCTCTGGCCGTCAGTGGCCTACCACACTAGTGAGAAGCCATGAGCGCGTAATATAAGCAATGACAGTGATGAAATCTTCCAGAAGTTAGTAGCAGATGCAGATTCAGATGTGATGATAGAAGGAGACAATGAGAGTAGTGATGACAGTGGTGATGTTTAGAGTGATAGTTCGTTAGTAAATAGTAGCAATGTCGATCGTCAAGCACCTGACTTATTAGGAACAGCACTCATTCCAGGTTCCATATTGACCATGTTAACAAGAAGTATAACTTTAAATTTCCCGCCAAATCAATGCTTTACTTACAGAAAAATGCTACGGGTACATGTTTCAGAAACCCATTTTGTTTCCTTCTTCAGCCCACATTTGGCACAAAACATCATACAACAACATCGAAATCCTCATCAAACAACACAAAACACAAATTATCAGTTAAAATGTTAGAACACATTAAAAATTACAAGTTAAGAAACACACAAATTAACACATCAACAAAACTCTTAAATATAGCATGCAATGCTCCACGCATATTCTGTCGCTTTTTACTTTGTTAGACTTGAGCCATTAGACAAATTAGAATGTTGCTTACGGACAAACACTTATTTATTGAAGTATCTTCAATGTCTTAAAATACGTATAACCATTCTATGGCAATTCCTGTGTTAGGTAATGGACCTCACTGCTTAAAGTGTAGGCTTGTAAAAATCAAATATTTTGTCCAGTATTTACCTTGTGTCATTAGACACAAACTACTTATTGTTAAGATAAGACAAAAAATTATTAATGAAGTGTTTCCTGTCTGACACTTGAAACATGCTGTTGCGAAACATTTGTTGCTTCATGAAAACAGAACATTTTGACTGCTGGTAAAGGATTGAAGGCAGTCAAATTCAAAGTTTCTAAGGTGATTATAAGCTGACATTGAATTTGACTGCTTTCAATCCTTGAATTTATCTGATGGTGCCGATTTCGATTTGAAAGTGAAAAGTGATGTTTCAAACTTTCAGGACCCTTACAACTCATTTCTTCAATTCATGCCGCTGGCAGTGTTTGAACATACAGCAAATGAAACTAATAGATATGCTGAAAAGTGTTTAGATAAAACGTATGACTTTCCACCGCGTTCTAGGTATCGTAATTGGTCTGGCTGTACAATGGAAGATATTCACGCACTGGTAGCTCTTGACATTGGGATGGGATTGTGCCGTAAATCAGTATTACAGTCGTATTTTTCGGATAAGCATTGGCTCATAGCTACACCTCATTTTAGTGATGTAATGTCACGAGATAACTACTGCCCCCTTTGCAGCTTCCCACATTTCAATAATAATGAATGTTAGATTCCTAGGGGTTCACCTGGTTATGATCTGTTATTCAAGGTCAGTCCTGCAATTTCTATGGTAGAAAATACGTACCTACAGAATGTTTCACCAGGAAAATGCTTATCAGTCGATGAGTCCATGCTGAAGTTCACAGGAAGGTTGTGGTGTAAGCAGTATATGCCTTCAAAACCATCGACAAAATAGGGCATAGAGTTATGGTCACTGTGCGATAGTAAAAGTGGTTTCCTCTGCAGATTTCAGACTTGCGAGGGAAAGAACAGTAATGAGACTGATCCAGGGGACACATTAGGGGAGAAAGTTGTTAGAAGCTTGTCAAAAGACTTTGAAAATACCAGCAGAATTATATACGTGCACAATTTTTTTTTCAAGCGCTACACTTTTCACTCATCTTGCTGAGAATAGTGTGGGTGCATGTGGAACAGTGAGATGTAACTGTCAAGGCCTTCCTCAAGAGATGAAAGGTCTGAAGATGAAGAAAGGACAGAAACCTAAGTTGTGGCATAATCCTACTAAAAAAATGCTTGCATGTTTGTGGCAAGATATCGGCCAGGTAAATATGCTCACGGCCGTACACTCGTCTGAGGTTGTGAAGGTTAGGAAGAGATCAAAAAGGGGTCCAACCGGTTTTGTTACCCGTGATAAACCTAAATTAGTGGTAATATTATAATCATGTAATGAAAGGTATTGACAAATTCGATCAGCTGAAAACGAATTACGCATATGAGCACAAGAAAATCGAGTGGTATCAGGTCTTGTGGTATTTCATCATAGAAACAGCCATAGTCAATGGAAGAATAGTGTACAATAAGGTCCATAACAAGATAACAAGTGCTCATGACTTCAGAGATGATGTAATAACAGGACTTCTAGAAAAGTACAAACGTGCTCCACCTGCGAAACGCGGCCGAAGATCTTCTGACGGGATGCAGCTCACGCGTCTCACTGAGAGGCACTTCATAGGGGAACAAGAGGACAAAAGTCACAAACCCAACTGTGTTGTTTGTTCCATATTGCCGGCACGGTGTTCAAAGAAAGGAAAGGGGCTGTGTAAGAGGAAACAGACAATATTTTATTGCAAGAATTGCCCAGGACAGCCCCCAATGTGTCCAACTACCTGCTTCGAAAGTTATCACACCAAGGTAAATTTCAAGGTCACGTGCCAGTGTTAGATTCCATTGAACCAAGGACCATGGGATATATATCAAGGGTAAAACACATACTTCGTGAGTTTCATGTGTTATCCTCCGATTCAAAATGAATGAAAATGCTTACTAAAGAAAACTACAAGGTCACGAGTAAGTTAATGTTTCATCGAACCAAGGACCACAAAGGCGATATATGTTTATTTTTTGTTTCATGTGTTATGATATGTCTTATGATAAATGAAAATCCACATTAAAACTTTTTTCAATATCTTCATTAAATTACGCAGTGAGGGGTTTTATGATGTCAGAAATGCAGCAGCGAAAGAGTTAAACTACGCTAAATCCGCACGTGCTTATCTACATGACGCCCTGGAACTGCTCAACTCAATGAGCCCAGAAAATTACGGTTATTTCACAATCTGACGTAGTGAAAAGTTTAGTTTTGGAGTCTGGAACATTGTACAGGTTTTGATGAGATCCGTAAGTAGCATTGGTGGATTGACCGGAGGCAGAGGAATAACAGCGACAACTATTCCAACTTGGATCAACTCCAACTTGTTCTCGGGTGTGTGAAGCAATGGAAGAATTTACAGATGTGCGCAGCGTCTCTTCCGAGCTGCACGTGGAGCTACGAGAGGCAAGGCAGAAAATAAATTGCAAGGACTTGCAAACTTTGATTTCTTGGCTTGAGGAACACAATCCGTCTTCTAATACACCAGAACTCTCTTCCTTATCAACAGGGGTTGTAACAAATAAAAATGTGAACTGTGATCAAGCGTTTGAAGTTGGAACACTAGCCTTGAAAGAGATTGTGAACAAAACATTCAATGAAAAGAAAAAGAAAAGAAAGTTAGCTGTTAAATCTCTAGCTTCTATAACCAAGTCTATGACAATTTATTAACAACAACACTGTATGTGTGAACCCTTACACTCTCTTACATTGGATGGTGTGCACAGTAAGGAGTGATGAGAGACTTGAAGAAATATTTCAGTTAGAATTGTGTGCTTAACCTCCATCCTTCTTCGACGAATCTGGCTTGATGAGGAAGGGAAGCAAAGCTTCAATGGTGACTGTTTTGGTTCCAGATTCAAATGAATCATCAATCACCCCAGATTCAGAAAAAGTGTCCTACATCATTGATGGAGGTCCCCTCCTTCATCGTATTGTCTGGCGACGCCCAGCTACCTTCAAACAGACTTGCGAGCAATACACAGATTACATAATTGCTCATTATAGGCCAACAACTGTTGTTTTAGATGGATACGAGCAAGGAAACAAACAAAAAAAACGAAGAACACTTACACAGATCACGTTCTACCACTAACATTGAAGTGAAAGAAGACTCAATCCATGTAAATATCAAAGTGAATTTCTAGCTAATGCTAAAAACAAAATGGGCCTTATTTCTCTCCTTACAGTGCACTTGCAAAGAGGTGGTAGCACAGTTCTTCAAGCATCGGGTGACACTGACTTATTAATAGTTTTAACAGCGATTGTTGACCCTAAGAAAGGAGTTGAAGCTTGTGTAATTGCTGATGACAAGACTTACCGGTACTAGTCTTGATGACTGTCCACGCACCCTCAGAGAACAAATTAAAATGATGGTACCAAAGAAAGGCAATCAGCAGGAAAAAGTGTACAATATTTCTGACATTCAGCAAGGCATTGGGGATATGAAAGGTGTACTCTTAGCAACCAACGCCTTCACAGGATGTGACACTGTATCAGCTATCTACAAGAAGGGGAAAATTACACCGTATAGGTGTAAAATTCTCTTATACTTGCTATAGACTCGCAATATCTGGAGCGATACACTTACAATCATAAGAGCGGTTTCCAAAGTACTTCAGTACCACTGCTATCCACTATGTCTATGCGAGTACAGAGTATTACTCCCCACAGATTTGCACACACAAAATCTCGGCCCACTAACGATGGATACGATTATCCTTTCTGCGAGTTCAGAGTATTAATCCCCACAGATTTGCACACACAAAATCTGGGTTCGCCTACGATGCCTAGCATGGTTATTGGGTTTTAAGTCCAAACCATAATCGTCGGCTAAGTTCCCTGCTCTTAGAAAGGTATCCTCAGATTTGAGTCGTCCAGCTTTACCAGTGCAAAGCTTGAGGGTCAAATTTTACTGCCCTATCAATACTGTTTTGTACTAATGAATTTTTTTTATTAGCTTAATTCATTCTTAAGGGACATGTTTCGAGTGCATTTGCACTCTTCTTCAGTCTTTACAGGGACATCAATGTGACGTGTGCCACTCCACTTTTAGCTGACATGAACATAAACCCCTAACCTAAAATATTCAATTCCTGCCAAAGTTTACCCTACCCTGTATTTCCAGTTGAAGCGAATGCTTCGTAATTTCCTTCACTCACCCAAACTCTGAAGAACATTGCGGCATATGCCTACTGTTGAAAATCTGGACTATGAACACTTTGTAAACGAAATCTTCCAGCATATAATATCACATTCGCAGTCAAAACACGCGAGGTATAACTCCGGACCTGATGTGCACAGGTTCTGGAATTTAGTGTTTCCTAACCTCAAAGAAAGACTTGTGGTATTACGCATTTAAAAATTCAACATTGCCTGTATCGATTGTTCCGACCACGACCATCGCGAGATGTATCGACCGCCGCGAGATGACACGAGACTAGCGCATAGCGGCCGACCAGTGTGACCAACCTCCACGAAAGTGAACACGGGAGTGTCTTACGGACTATGTCCATGAAGCCAGGGGATTTTAGTGTGCGTGTGCGCCACAACTGATCAATTCAAATTATAGCGTAGTTTGATATATGAAGAAGATCTTAGCGTAACTAACTCTCTCTTCTATTTCGACTATTCACCGAGAAGGACTTGGCCGGGTGCTTGGATGACCCGGGGTTGAAAATACAGATATCAGCCACCTAATGGGATGGCTTTAGTCGTAGCTTAATTGTTTAGTTTAGTATGTAGTTGTAGTTGAGCATATTCTGGGAAGCGTGATATTTATTTCTTCTTGTCTGTCTACGCATGTTGGTTTGTGTTTTGGTTTTCCTCGTGTGTGATTTTTCGTGTTGTTCTTTACCTCGTGGTTATGGCGCAGTATTTTGGGCTTTCGGTCGGAAAATGGGTTGAGGTGTTCCCCTCTGTTTAATATCTAAATTGTTAATCAATTTTTCTTCTTCGGAAGCTAGATTTTCATAGTGGGAAATCTTTCCTGTTTTTGGGCGAGGGTTTTCCTTGCTGCGCAAACGTAAGGCGTCTGGTTTGGTTCCAAATTTATTTATTATTTCCTGTGGCATCACGCTTCTTGGAATTTTTCTCAAGTGCAGCCATATAGATGTATTTTTTATTTAGTTTTAAGGGGTCCCTGTCTTCGTTTCGTCACCTTACGTCCATGTGGTGTTTGTAGGTTACGAGACATTTTTCTCTTGGTTCTCCTTTTACGCCCCATATGTGTTTCACTTTGATTTTATAACACATCCGTAGAACTGTTTTAAATTGGGATTAGTTTAAATCTCGGTATTTCCAGGGTGGCGTCCTATTGTGCAGCTGTACCTTGGGGTACCATTATCCTCCACCATTTTAAGGGAGTCTTGTTCGTGTCGGGGCCCATGGCGGTCGTGAGATACAGTCCGCTCCGTTTTCTGGAGTCTGTCATTTGTAATGTAGTCATTTCATTTTATTTTGTTTTCTTTTCCTTTTACGTTGTTCAGGATGTGTTCGTACGTGTGTTTGTAACATATTTCCATTCCGTGTGTAACTTGTAAATTCATCCTGGTATTGCAAAACCATCACGGTGGCATTTTCTTGTTATTATGTTTGTTCTGGGGGTTTGCGTGCACGTGTTCCCAAGTCCAAACCTTGTGTCAATCCATTTTGCAAGGGGTAACGTTCTGTTGTGTAACTGGTTTGCTATTTGTAAGATATTACCATCCTGTGTACCTGCTCATTTCATAATCCGGATGGTCTCAAAAGCATGTAAGATGGTGTGCCGTGCCACATGGTGTTACTGACATTGTTGCTTTCTTTCAAGAACTTTTAATTCATTTGTGAAGCACTTAAGGTGTAGTTCCTAACATTTGTAAATTTATATTTTATTTATAATACAAACCCCATCTATTTTGGTAATTACTACTTTATTTGACCTTAAACGTCCCATCCCCAACCTCAAGACAGTTGCCGTGGAATGATCCTCACCAGGTAAGTCTTCCACATTCCAAGCTTGTGGACAAAGCGACGTACTTCCTCTCTTGTACATCTGAGAGTGTTACCCGGGTGCGTTGTCAACACCGGCCGCCGAGCCAAAGCCACCAAGTCCCGTAAAGGATGCCTTGGGGTCGCCGTTGGTAAGTTTCCTTCGGGTTGGCAGGCCCTCAAGGGAGTTTGTCGAGCTGGAGGTAAGAAGGAAGGTGAGCGAAAAGGGGTGACAATCAACATTGTGCACATACCTAAGACATACTTAATTTATACAGAACATGCATATAAACATTAGTATGTGATGGCTATTCACCTTAGCTTAAAAATAAGTAATAAAAACTAGATTTAAAAACCATAAAAAC
This sequence comes from Meconema thalassinum, assembly GCA_946902985.2. Lineage (NCBI taxonomy): Eukaryota > Metazoa > Arthropoda > Insecta > Orthoptera > Tettigoniidae > Meconema > Meconema thalassinum. The sequence goes on along the minus strand of OX336388.2, from coordinate 1,755,734,227 downwards.
TATAAAAACTTTACTCTACATATACACTGCTGTTTAAGGGGGGTGTAGTCTGCCTACAATTGCCCTTTTTAACTGGTAGGACTTAGTGGCGATGTCTAATGGGCTAGTCTGTGTCCCTTATGCCTGTCATGAACTTGCTATGAAATTTGCTCCAGTTGATATATCCTTTTAGAATAGTGAGGGACATTTGTTACGAATCTTTAATTTTTGCATTGTTGTTGACTTGATCCGTGAATGTGGCAAGACGAACCATGCCCTAGATAGCGAACATGTGGGTGGAGTCAACTGTGAAGTAAAAGAAAGGAAAAGAAAACCGATGTATTGCGTTTGAGAAGAAAACCTTGGCTATAAATGCGAAAAATTGAATAAATTTATAGCAATTGGACTTCCTACGGGTTGGATCCTCAGTTTAGGGGCTGCGACAAAGCGGTCTTGTAGCCCCGTGTACTTTGGGTGGGTGTAGAATCTGTCTGATAACCGGTGTGATTGCTGTATTAGTGTGTGTATCTGTTTTTTAATTCAAGTAAGGACTGCAACTTTGAATTTTTCAAATAGTTCCTACTTTTGCCCCCAAACGCTATCGTCAACGACTACTAGGCCTAGTTCAGAACTTAGCTACTAGATGCCACCACAGTCGGTTCTTGGCAACAAACATAGAAACCTAAGAGCGTTGTTTACATTCCTAACCTATACAATTTAGCATCACACAAGTGTAATTAGTGGAAGGTTCTTTAACATGCCATAAATCTATGACATGGGACCGCCGGCTTTACTTCCCCTCCGAAGGAAGACATACTGAGGGATTTTTAACGCTCTTTAAAAATCCGACGGCTTTGGCTGGGTTTGAACCCGCTATCTTGGGCATAGAAGCTCAGCATGCTACCAACTACGCCACCGAAGCCGCCACTTACTATTGAATCTGTTGTGTTTAGACTCATCCGTGGAGATAGGTGTAAACCTCGACTGCTTGGAATCTGTAATTAGTAGACAAAAAATGAACTGTCAGCGAGACTATATGAATAGGTGGGTATGCTGCTGATTAGAATAAGAAAAGATATTGTCATACCTGTGCTTGCGGTGCGTGTTTGCCGACGTGTGTCACTGAACTATGTTGAGTGATAACACTGCGTGGCTCGCTCTGAGATGGCTGATGTGGTATCCTATGACGGAGGGAGAAGAGGGGTGGGGAAAAGAGGTGCGGGTGGGACACGTGACGTCAAGTTGTTGACATATTGGTTCTGAGGTTCGGGGAGATTGAGGGGTGGTGGTATAGAGGGTGGGTGATCAGATTGAGTATATTTTTTGGAAGTTATGAGTTTAGGAAAGAATTTATTGATGTTTTCGTAAAGGATGTTGACTTCAAAGTTAATTTCGTTCAGATTATGTGCGGGGTTGAGAGTTGTCGATTTATATTTGTTTATGATGGCTCCTTTATTTTTGTAGTGGATAATCTCCATATCACTCTGGATGTCGGTAAATTTATGTTTGGTCTCAGACATATGGTTACCCATGGCTGAAAATTTCTTATGTTTAACAGTGTTAACATGTTCATGGTATCTTATGGTGAACTGCGGCCTGTTTACGTTTTTTTTAATCTAGTTTTTATCACTCATTTTTAAGCTAAGGTGAATAGCCATCACATATTAATGTTTATATGCATGTTATGTATAAATTAAGTATGACTTAGGTATGTGCACAATGTTGATGTCCTTGTAAAGGCTGAAGAAGAGTGCAAAGGCACTCGAAACATGTCCCTTAAGAATGAATTAAGCTAATAAAAATAGTTTCATTTGTACAAAACAGTATTGATTGGGCGGTAAAATTTGACCCTCAAACTTTGCATTTGTAAGTGTCAATACGGACCTAAAATGGAAAATATTCCAAGTAATCTTCAGCTTTACCAGATCGTACGCGTCTCAGATCTAAAGTCATTCTGTCAGTTCCCCGCACACACCTGTTGCTCGCTATTCGCTGCCTCACCGTCCACGTGGTGAAAATAGTTCTTGCGCCAGCCGTCTACATACATTTTAATTTCTTCGGACATGGTTAATGGATTCTCTCGATTCCTTTGGCATAATTCCTATAAATACATTCTGCGCATTCCCACGATGTTTCGACCTCTTCATATTTACTACCATCTCTATTTCTTCCTCCTTTCGTCATGGCGATGCTATCTCTCTCTGGTGTCAGCTGTATGAAATAACCCAATCTCAGATCTGCGCGCTCCTCAAAACTCGTGGCTCATAAAAACAACCTGTGCAATTCATCAATATGGGTACAACATCAACTTCTCACCCCCCCTCCCGTCAAACTTGATGCTAAAAATGGTGTAACTTTAAACCAAACAATATGTGGAGTGTATAGAACAATTTGGAGCTGGAGGGAAACTTTTATTTTGGTCTAATTGCACCGTACTAATACAGGAATAACTTTTAGAACAATACACCGGTTTTTGCTGAAATAAAATCCTTTGACAAATTCCAGCAATTTGTGGGAAATTTTTTAAGCAAGTCATCAACAATGTATAAAAAATTAAGATAGAGAATTCTATACCAGAATATTTTTGTACCGCAATCCCTCATACAAAGTTTCGATGTTAATCTAACGGTCAAGAGATTTAAAAAATATTCTTCAAAATTCACATGTCATATTGAATAAAAGGATAGTGCTGTATATTTAGTTCCTAGTCAAAGTTTATCATACTGTCACAACACTAGAGAATTGCAAGAGCAGTTCAGCATGCTACCAACTACGTCACGGAAGCCGCTAGATTGGTAATAAAAATATCAGAAAGAATGGGTGGAGCTGCAGAAGCCAAAACACCATAAATTTCACTTCAAATCGATCAGATATTACTATAACACAAGACAAAACAATGTACAAATACAAGCATAGCTTCACTTCTATCAGATCAGCAGCCCAACTAAAAAGCAATAACCGAGCCTTGTAGAATGCCATAAATTTAATAAAACTCTGAAGGTATTGATTTACAATTAATTTACACCCTGCTAAAGGTTTATTATTTCATGGTGTTGAGTGGTGACACGTATTTAAATTCCCGTATATTACCCGGTATTTCCCGAACGAAAATCGACCAAATTCCCGTATATTCTAGATCTCTGAGAGACTTTAGTTCCTGTACCAAATGGGTGAAAAATGAATCTCAAAGCGCAAATCAAGTTTTCCTAGCATAAGTGTAACTGCATAGCGACAGTATGTTGCTTCATGATGTGGCGTCTAAACACGTACTAAAGACAAATGAAGTGCATTTGAATTGTTCATTATCCAGATCAAGAGTCTATTTAGATAACGAGATATAACTTGTGATCGTGAAAGTCAAGGAAATCTTGTCATACACGAACGGTGCCGATTACATCCAAATGTGTGCCGTACTCACGACTTCCACGAAGTCAGACCATGCTCCACCGTACACTCGTGACCACAGATTAGAAACTGCGAGAATTAAGTCAATCAGCTTGCGAGTGGCGCCGATATCTATTCACCACATTCGATCATGCCCGACTGCGAACTTGCTCTTAGCTAGGCAAACGGGAATCTTGTCAAACGGACGGCGAGCGTCGTCGATTGCGTAACATAGTGATATTTATCTGTGCCCGACCAAGAGAACAACGGGAATCTCGCCAAACGACTGCGAGTGGTATGGATTGCGTAACAACTTAATATTCCAGTTTCGAGGAGGCTGCAAGGATAACGGGAATCTCGTCAAATGGCAGAAAGCGGCGCCGATTGCGTTACATCGTGACATCTATCTGTGCCCGACTGCGAGAACAAGGCAAGTCTTGTCCAACGGACCGCGAACGGCATGATGCGTAAATCGCAACATTTTGCCGTGTCATATCGATATAACAGGAATCTATTCAAACGAACAACGAACGGCACCAATTGCATAACATCGCAATATTTATTGATATTGGACCGTGAGTATAAAGTTAAACCTGTCAAACGGCCGAGAGCTGGGTTGATTGTATAACATCGCAACACAGTACCTTCCCGCATTTCTCTCCAGTACTCAGCCTCGACCTCGAAGCCAAAGGAACAGCAAAAATCTCGAGACTGACGGCGACGTAGCATAATGGTGCCTAATTCTGCTGAATATCCTTCCCCTTCACATTGAGCTTTGCTTAAGTACCTCATTGATATAAAAATATCAGCTCGTATAAAAATAACTGTTCTCCACGGTGAATAACGATGCAGGCTGAGTCCTGTCCGTCATTGTCTATCAGCGAGCGCGGCGTGAGTAGGTCCACCCGCGGTCGGCCAGGCAAAGCAGTCGCATTCGTCGTAAAGTTGGCTGGGCTCTCACCCTACTAAGCACTCTACGCGGCGGTGGCGCAAAATGCCGTTAGCGGCCCTGTCTGCAGGCGAAATAGAAGATCGAGCGGCAGAGTTCTACCGAGCGTTAGGAGGATAAGAAGTCGGGCATTACAGGACTTTTCAAGATTTCCGGATCAAATGTGAAACTCCCCTTTGTTTACCGCATTTTTCCCGGGTCACTAAATTTGCCGTATATTTCCCTCATATCCCGTATTGCTCGGCACCCTGTATTTTCCTCCCAGTCAATATTAGAAGTTATCTTAATTAATGAGGTGTGCAATCATGTTTCAGGTCACATTTGACCTTGCTTCAGCACCGCACCCCAACCGCCCCCCCAAAAAAAAAAAGTCTTAATGGATTGTATTTGTAAATAAACATAGGTAGTTAGTGAAAGGCAGCAGAGATGAAGTTCCTTAGAGGTGTAATTGGAAAGACCCGCAGAGACAAAATCAGAAACAAGGAAATTACGGAGAAAACAGGATTCCCAGAGTTACAAGACAAGATCGAGATCAGTAAGCTAAAATGGTATGGACATATAATGCTAATGGGAGACAAGAGTCCTGAAGCGATTATTTACTGAGAAAGTCACGGGAAGGTGCCAAAGGGGAAGGCCGAGAATGTGGTGGATGGATGCAGTGAGGGAGAGTGTTGAGAAAAGAGGTGTGAAAGCAGAGGATGTACTGGAAGAGAGACGAGAGTGGTGTAGACAGAAAAGTATGGAGATCCTTGATTCACACCCCGACCCAGATCACTGGAACCGGGAAATGAAGATGACGAAGTTAGTGAAAGAAATTATTGTTTTAACGTGCTGAAGAAGGGTCAAATGTGACCCAAAACATACACACCTCATAAGAGAACTTTCAGTATTGACTGGGTGGAAAATATAAGACCTTTAATAGGGTAAACATTAACTGAGCATTGTGTGCTTCCAAGAAATAATGCAATTAACAATTTGCGATACAACTGCCAATGGGCAAGTTTGGAACTAAGTATTGTTTACAGCTGGTGCAAGCTTGCATTCGCATAGTGGTTCCCACATGTCGCCACTAACTTACAAGCTCTAGGATCAATAAACACCTACTCATCCTACTCATAGGAGGGTGATCTACAATCTATACAGAAAGCAGAGAGCAGTCATTCGAGCTGAAGGACATGAGAGAGAAGCTGGTATTCAGAAAGGTGTAAGGCAAGGCTGCAACTTATCACCCATACTTTACAATCTTTACATTGAACAAGCAATGAAGGAAATTGGAGAAAAATTTAAAGTGGGAGCGAAGATTCAAGGAGAAATAATTTCAAGTCTGAGATTTGCCGATGACGTCGTCATCTTGGCCGACACGCCTGAGGATTTGAAAGAGTATTTGAATGGTATGGACTCAGTCTCGAGGAAAGAATTCATGATGAAAATAAATAAATGTAGAACAAAAATATTGGAATGCAGCCGAAAGAAAACAGAAACCTCTATGGACATCAAATTGGCAGGTGAAAAGCTGAAGGAAGTAGGAGACTTCTGTTACTTAGGAAGCAAAATAACCAGTGATGCACGAAGCAAGGAGGATATAAAAAGTAGGTTGGCTCAGGCAAGAAAAGCATTCCTACAGAAAAGGAATCTGTTGACATCGAATATAGATTTAGGTATTAGGAAGTCATTTTTGAAAGCCTTTGTCTGGAGCGTGGCACTCTATGGAAGTGAAACTTGGACTATTGGTGCAGCAGAAAAGAAGAAAATAGAGGCCTTTGAAATGTGGTGTTACAGGAGAATGATGAAGATCAGATGGGTAGATAGGGTGACAAACGAAGAGGTATTAAGACGAGTGGGAGAGGAGAGATGTTTCTGGCGACTGTTAATTAAGAGAAGAGATAGGTTGGTAGGACACTTACTAAGACACCCAGGAACAGCAAGCTTAGTTATGGAAGGAAGGGTCGAGTATAAGAACTGTAGGGGTAGACCAAGGTTAGAATATGTTAAACAGATTGCCTCGGATGTAGGGTATGGTAACTATGTAGAGATGAAACGATTAGCTCAGGACAGGAAGGCATGGAAAGCTGCATCAAACCAGTCAAAAGACTGCAGACTCAAACAACATCCTTGCTCAGCATCAATTATATCTCAAATGGGTAATACCTCATTTGTATGGCAACAATGGAAATGAACCACAATGTGCTGTACAGATAAATTTCCCCACAAGACAGTACAGTAGTAAAGATTCGGACAGGTTAATTATATTGTAGCTAGGTTCCAGTATTTAACACATGGATCATTAGCAATAGCTATCCATTAAAATGCAATGACCCTGGGCTATCTAGAATAGCAACAATTTTCAACAAACATCTCCTCGTATTTACTTACATCCCCAAATTTATACCACCCTGTGCTCCCTTGCAGGTATGACGGTACATAAATTCATTGCACAGGTGGTCAACTGTAATTTACGATTCCTCACCTATTACCGCATGAAAAAAAATGGTAGGAATAGTAGTATTAGTGTTACTTTATTTAGGATCAAGGTAAATCTTGGTCATCAGCCCCACGTAAGTTAGCTTGTATGTAATTTATCTGATTACCTGTGTTATTGTAGCAATTGTGATAGTGTGCGACTAATTAATAGGTTCCAGGATTGTAGTAGGTGCACCAGGACTTGTAATACCTTCTTACCAATATCCTGGAGTAAGTGTGGAAAAACCTGGGGAAAACCGCACTCCGAATGGCCGCTGTTAGCTTCAGGATTTAAACCACAGATCTCAAAATGTTCAGCTCTCCATTCCTGCCTTGGAACGTGATTTGCTATGCAGGTGGGTACAGAAGAAAACTAATACTTTAGATAAACCAGGTTATGTAACCCTACACAAGAAAATTTAAAGCTAGTTCTTGAAGTCTGCAAAATTTAGTAGTTTTGATGAGAGAAACAAAATATACTAGGTGCTTAGAGCAGCAAATGAACAATTGATAACTAATAAGATTTGTATGGGCCATTCCTTCTACACTCGGATTGTTAATTCAAAAGAAAACACCTAACTCCACCTCAGTACCTCCAATGTTCTTTCACACGCACTGCAAATTATACCGCAAACATACTCCACGTATCATTCCCTCCTTAGGCAAACTAGTGAATGTGCAAATTAAGAACTAACACCAATGCAAATTTGTGAACAGTGAACAGTCAGTCAAACAAATGCAACATATTTATCTACATAAGCAAGAATACACCAGTGTGTGCATAATACATAGAAATAGAGAAAATCTGTGAAAATAATACAAGTTTGCTGATTTAGTCACTCTCCCTAATATGCCAGAGAAGGAGACGATACAAGAATGACAAAAGATATCCATACTTACCACTCCACTCTTGTCCACTATTTCCTGAATAATGCGGCCGTTTTTACCTATTACTTTTCCAACCAAGATACGGGGGACTTGAATAGATTCTTCACTATACTCTAACATACTGCGGGCCTTCTTAACCGAATCTGCAGTCTAAAACAATACAGAAATAAAAACATTATTCAATATTTACATAATATTTTGAATATAACATAACCTACAAGAACAGGAAAAACACACAGAAACCATGCTATTTTATTGCAAGAACCATGCATATGGTTCAACATACAAACATAAATTGAATAAGCTTTTCGATAGAACATCACATATTCCATCTTCAAAATTCCAAATACAATACTTACTAATAAGTGTCTTTGTGAATCTGAAAATAAGACACCAGTTCCTAGGTAATTTATTAGCACACTAGCAGATACCCGCGGCTTCGCTCGCGTCATAGTCATGTCATAATGTTATTCAATGAATTGCAGGTTTAACCCCGTTAACACCCCTTTAGAACCTGAATTTCCAAAAATCCCTCATTAGTAGACGTTTTCGACTTACAACAAACAAATCCCCAAAATATCATTCTTCTAACTTTAATAGTTTTGGTTGGTCGATGAGTGTGAACATCCAAAATTCCTTCCTTAGCGGACGTTTTTCTTCCAGAATTTCACCCCTCCCCATAGGCCCCTTATATTGGATTTATGAAAAAACTGTCGAACACCTATTTATTTTAATTATTTATTTATTTCTAAGCTGATAGATTTCTCAGAGTTTCAAACTCCTCGCCTATGTCGTTTAAGAGATACACGCTCCATTAGGAATCCTTCAACCCCCACTTCACCTCATAATATACACCACATCGAAAAACCCTCAGACACGTGTCATATGCCGAGTATCACATCCCCCAATGAAACCAGTCGGGAGATATTGCTATTCAATGTGTTTTTTTTTTTTTTTTTCACCCCTCCCCATGAACCCCTTAAATTTGATTTATGAAAAAAAAAAAACTGTCGAACAGCTATTTACTTATTTTTAAGCAGTTTTCCCCCCCTGAGTTTGATGAATGAGTCAGTCAGTCAATCAGTTATGACACGTTCTTTCCTGTCCCCCCCCCCCCGAATTTCGCCCCTCCCCATGGGCCCCTTAAATTGGATTTATGAAAAAACGGTCAAACCCCTATTTACTTATTTTTTATGCTGATTTTTTTTCCCGCTGAGTTTCAAACTCCTCCGCCTATGCCGTTTAAGAGATACACGCTCCGTTAGGAATCCTTCAACCCCCACTTTTCCCCCCCTTTCACCTCATAATATTCACCACATCGAAAAATCCTCGGACACTTGTCATCTTATTTTTAATGATGAGTTTATATGCCGAGTATCACATCCCCCAATGAAACCAATTGCTATTCAATGAAATGCAGGTCTACCCCCTTAACACGCCTTTAGAACCTGAATATCCAAAAATCCTTTCTTATTGCGCGTTTGCGGCCCTTGAGGAAGCGGCATACCAAATTTCATTCCAATCCGTTCGGTGGCTACTGAGATTTCGTGATGAAAGAATCAGTGAGTGAGTGAGTGGTCTTTGAGCTTAACCCCCTTAGCGTGTACGGCGCAACGGTGCGCCAACTAGCCTGCTACGTTCACAGCGTGTACGGCACAAGGGTGCGCCGTCGAATTTGAAACGCCCGCTACGTGGAATTCGTAATAGTAATTTATTTGGTCGTAAGATGGCAGGAAGAGGCAACTTTTGGCTACACTTCGAGCTACTTATTATTGCCAGGAGGTGTCGCATATCTTCACAGTCATTTATTTTTCATATCTCTGCACACGTGTTCCCGCTTTTGCGGACCGTGAGTTTGCTTGTAAACATGGCAGGTCGTGGCACAGTTATTGATGACAAAGAAATAGCTAATTTGCTCGATATTAGTGCCAACGAAAGTGATTCAGAGTGTGACAGCGATATAGAGGATGAGTTCGCTATAACTTCCAGTGAAGATAGTGACGCTGACGATGTAATTCGTGATAGAACGCCAAGAATTACGAACACATTAGGCGACTGTGATATTGTCCCAGTATTGACGTGCCGCTGACCAGGGATAACCAGGTTATCAATAGTTTAGAATATTATGTTATATGTTGTTCTTATTGTGTGTGTTATTTGAAAACTTTCGCCAGTGCGTTTGGAAATTATAGCGAAATGCATATGACACCGCGCTTACCATTGGGAGTAGGCTAGAAATAATGCACGTTGTGGGTGCAGCCCAGAGTTTCACAATATCACGCTTGAGGGGTTAATATAGTAGATAAGCATGGGTCCTAGTGGAAAATAACTGGATCACCTGAAACCAAAAATGCATGGGACGATAAAACCATCAAAATATCATGTTGGTTTCAGACCCTAAATGACGTGAAAAATATAATAAAAGTATTAAAAAAAGCTATTTTTTGAAATTTCATTCGAATCAATTTTTATGTCATTCCTGGGACTTCGAAAATTCCGGCCAAAAAGTACAAAATCATTAATAACTCCCTAAGTATTCGTCGTATGATGAAATAGCAAGAGCAAAAAAAATGTATGATGTGTTATTGTCTACAACATGGCCAAGTATAATTTTACATATTACCTGTTTTCTCCCCCCTCCCCATGGGCCCCTTAAATTGGATTTATGAAAAGAAAAAAAACACGGTAAAACACCTATTTACTTATTTTTTATGCTGTTTATTTTCCGCCGAGTTTCAAACTCCTCGCTTATGTCGTTTAAGAGATACACACTCCGTTAGGAATCCTTCAACCCCCCACTTTTCACCCCTTTCACCTCATAATATACACCACATCGAAAAACCCTCAGACACCAACCAATCGGGGGATATTGCTATTCAATGAAATGCAGGTCTACTCTCTAAACACCCCTTTAGAACCTCAATATCCAAAAATCCTTTCTTAGTGCGCGTTTGCGGCCCTTGAGGAAGTGGCATACCAAATTTCATTCCAATCCGTTCGGTGGTTTCTGAGATTTTGTGATGAATGAATCAGTGAGTGGTATTTGAGCTTTATATAGTAGATTACCATTAGGTGTATGCACGTGAATTTCAGTAGGAGTTCTTAACAATTTTATCTTAATCACAACATGCAGGTCGTCCTTCGACAGCAACTCAAAATATATGTACTTGTCCTCTCTGAAGACCACACATCATTTTTAATAGACCACACACCATCATCATAATATTATTATTATGAAAACATGGAATTTTAGAATGAGAGAGGAAGGTTTCAATTATATACAAAAATAATTTTTAAAAAACTAGAGAAATGCAAAAGTGGTTTCTCTCCACTATTTCCAACATATCTTGTCATAATGCACATTTTTTTGTTCAATAGAATTTTCACTTATAGTTTGGCTACACCTCAAGTGTTCTCTTTATTTATCACTGGATATTACTACAGAAGCGAAACAATGATAATGCAGAATGATATGACCAAAACTCTCAGTCGATTGGTAGGCCAAGGAAGGGACGGAAAAGAAAATATCCGGATCAGAGTAGAGAAGGACGAAAGAAGAGATGCCAGGGGAATCTTATATCGGCCAATGAGGTAGTCATTGAACCAAAAGAATTCTGAGACTTGCAATGCCGTTCAGGATGTCATAGAAAAGTTAGTCTAGAAGACAGGAAGGTCGAGTTTGACCGATTTTGGGTCCTGCCTTACGAAGGTAAAGTTTTATACATTGCTAAGAAAGTAATCGTAAACCAAGTGAAGAGGAAGAGGACAAAAGATGTAAGTAGAAGAGCTTTGACGAGAAGTTACACTCTGGCAGGAGTATCAGTCTGTAAAATGTGCTTTGTCCAGACCCTAAGAATATCAGGGGATCGCATTAACAACTATCTTAAGAAAGCCAACGAACTACAAGGAATTATTAAGGATAACAGAGGTAAATCAGGAGGTAATGACAGAATAACTGATAGTAAGATGGCTGAAATTATCGAGCAAATTAATACGTTTCCTAAGTACAAGTCACATTATTTCAGATCGGAAACAAGCACTCTCTTTCTCCCGTCACATGTCACACTTCCAGTTATGTATGAGTTATAAATAAAGGAATATTCTCTGCCAGGTTCCCTCTCATGCTATAAGAAAGTATTTTACTCCAGATTCTCAACCTACGACAAAAACCGCTTAAGAAAGACACATGCAACATTTGTGACTCTACAAATGCTCAAATAAACAATAACAATGGTGACACTGATGTGCTAAAGATAAAGTTGCTTGGTCATCAGGAGGATTCAGAAAATGCTCGAAGTACAATGAAGAGTGACTTTCGAAAAGCAACCGAAATTAATGGACTGTCAGTGCTAAGCTTTGATATGCAGAGGACACTGGCCCTGCCGAGAATTCCAACAAACATAATATTCTACAAACGTCAGTTATGGCTGTATAACTGTGGAATTCATGACGCTTCATCGAACAAAGGCTTCTGCTACCTGTGGCTCGAGGGCCAAGCTGGGCATGGAGCTTGTCTAAAAAAATTACACCACTGAACATTTAGAAGAAGGCACGGAACAACTTGTGCTTTGGTCCGATTCCTGCGGAGGGCAGAATCGGAACATAAAAATGGTCCTAATGCTGAAGTCTGACATGGAGTCACATCCAACACTAAAGACCATAAATATGCGATTTCTGGTTTCTGGGCACAGCTAATTGCCCTATGATGATGATTTCAGAGATATTGAAAGTACCTTGGAGTTTCATCAAAGACTATATACACCAGAAGATTGCAAGGAAGTAATGAGAACTTGCCGAAAGAAGAACAAGAAATGAAAAGAGAAGATTTTGTGGGCACAGCATCCGTCGAGAAACAAATAATAAATAGGAAGAAAGATACCAATGGCAATGGAGTAAGCTGGCTAACAACACAGGAAATTGAAATAAGTAAGGAATGCCCATGGCTGTTGACTTTGAAACGTACTTTCGATAACGAATAGCAGAAGTATTCGGAATAAGCTTGATGACATTGAAATTCTCTTGCAAATGATAGGCCAGATAGATGTATTGGTAGTTACAGAAACCTGGGTGAAAAGTAATGAGGCAGATTTTTATAACTTCAACAATTTCACAAGTGTGTTTGCTCATAGAGATGACAAAGTTGGTGGGGGTCTGGGTATTTATGTATCACACAAATGGAAAGTGAATGTTAAAAGAAAGTGTGAAATGAATCATAGTTTGATGTGGATTGAGGTATTCAGAGATGATGTTAAAAGTAATAGGCCAACATATAAAAGCATTGATATTATTGCAGCATATAACCCCAATAGAAGCAATGCCATACCCTTCTTAAATTCATTTGAAAGTTTTCTTAGCCAGATAAACAATAAATTATGCATCTTCCTCGGAGATACCAACATTGATATCCTAGCTGATGATCAATTAAGAAGGAAATATCTAAATCTAATAGCATGCTATGGGTTTAAACAGTGCAACACTAAATATGCTACACGACTTTGTGACACCTGCAGCTACCTTAATAGATCACGTGTCACTAAACAATTCAGAATTAAGTTATAAAATATCAAATGTCAGCAATGATATTAGTGATCACAGTATATTAATTCTTGATATTTCCAAGACCAATTATAGCACGTACACTCAGTCACATAACTCGACAAAATCAACAACACACGAGGACTCTTGGGATAGGCAACACACTCCTGAAACTAATATATCTATAAACGCTGATTCCCATAATGATGCAAACAGTACTGTTAACTCTCTATATAACTCTTTCATCAAACAATTGAATCTAAGGAACAGGCATAGTCAAAGAAAAATAACAAACAAAACTAACAATAAAAGACAGACTACTAACTTACCATGGGTCACAGCTGAACTCCTTACACTTATAAAACAACAAGACACTCTGCATGCAAAGCTCAAAAATCCCCTTCACAAAAATAATAATGATATGAACCAAGAATACTGTAGATGCAGGAATAGTGTAACAAACTTAAAAAGAAGACTAAAGTCAAATTACTACTCAGAAAAATTCAGAACATATGGAAACAATTCCAAAAAAACTTGGGAGACTATCAAAGAAATCATACACAACAAAAAACCAACAGTTGAGACATGCACTTCACTTGAAATAGACAACAAAATTATCACAGACAATCAAGAGCTATGCGAATCATTCAACTTGTTCTTCACAAACATTGCTGGAAGTCTAGCAAAAGCTATTCCTGAACAGAAGGAAATCCTCAGTAAGGACCACAAGCAGTCAAATTCCCTCTACTTATATCCAACAGATGAAGCAGAGGTCAAGTCCATCATCACAAATTTAAAGAATAAAAAGAGCTGTGGCTTAGATAGGATCAAGACAAATTTCATTAAAAACAATATGCAATCATTTATTAAAATCTTGGTTGAAATGATTAATGAGTCCTTAGTTACTGGCATGATACCAGATGACTTAAAAATGGCCAAAGTAGTTCCTATATTTAAGGGTGGTGACAAAAGAAATCCAAATAATTATAGACCTGTTTCTATTTTATCGGTAGTTTCAAAAATTCTGGAAGAAGTGGTAAAAACAAGATTGCTTTCATTTCTGAACAAGAATACATTCTTTCATAATATGCAATACGGATTCAGGGAAAAATCTAGTACTGAGGCAGCAACTATTGACCTAATAACAATGCTACAAGAAACTATTGACAAAAATAATATGGCAGTTGGGTTATTTATTGATCTCACAAAAGCCTTTGATACAGTAGATCATAAAATACTGTTGTCAAAATTAGAAAATGCTGGTGTCCGAGGTATAGCTCTAAAATGGTTCCAAAGCTACCTTATTGGAAGAAAGCAGCATGTAGCTTTGAATAAATGCATAAGTTCAGGAAAATATATAACTCATGGCGTTCCACAAGGATCTATACTTGGACCTACATTATTCTTAATGTATATAAATGATATTGTGGAATGTAATCTGAGAGGGCATATCAAACTGTATGCAGATGATACAAATATCTTCTACACTGGGAAAGACATAATTGAAATCATAGAAAATGTGCAACAAGATATAAATACTCTCTCACAATGGTTCCAGGCCAATAAATTAACAATGAACCTACAGAAGACCAATTACATGGTAATTTCAAAACAAAGCATGAAAGAAATCACACATGACAAAATATATATAAATAATATTGAAATAAAAGAGGTTAATCAGGCAAAGTATTTAGGTCTAATCATCGACAAACACCTGACCTGGATTGAACACGTTGAACGAATTGCTAAGAAACTCTCACCTGTAGTAGGGATCCTAAGGAAACTTCGGTATCTTATTCCCCTAAACCTTGTAAAACAAATCTACTATTCACTTGTACATAGCAAGCTCCAATATTTAAATGTTATTTGGGCTCACTGCAGGAAATCCACACTGAATGATTTAATGACTATTCAGAATAGGGCCATTAGAAACATATTTAACTTTCCTTACTGCACTCCAGTAAAAGATCTGTACATCAAAAGTAAAATTCTACCCCTCAGCATAAGTGCAGAACTCCGAGCAGCTATGCTAATATACAAGATTAAGCACAACACAATACTCTATAGCTCTCCCTACATCTTGAACTCAGACAATCATTCTTATGGAACTAGGCATGCGAAGGACGTAGCCTTATATATCATTCACTCTTCTAAATATGGTAGAAATAGTTTCAAGTTCTCTGCATCACAGTCATATAATAAACTTCCTGATGAAGTAAAAAGTGCACCAACTTTGTCGGTATTTAAGAGGAAAACTATGGAAGTATTGTGGGAAAAATTCGATGCATCTTAATACATCAAATAAGTTAAGTTATGTATAAGATTAAAAATCCTAAGTGCTTATCATTTTAAGGGACCTTGGTCTAAACAATCTTAGATATGGTATCAACCTTATAATAGGCCTATGTCCTTATTCATCAATTTGTGTTACCTTCAGAATTTTCTTCCTTGGTGTGTAAACACACATATTACTGTACAATTCCTCTGTACGAGCCTATGACTCTTTGGAATTAATTGAATAAAATATCTATCTATCTAAGACGGCCAAGTAATCAATTTGAAGAGGAGAAATAGCGCACGCCAATGTGACCAGAATAACCTCAGTTTTTGCCTTAATGCTCTATGGCCAAACGGAAAAGACTTAGTACAGCTTCCCTTGTTCCTACATTTCTCCTGAAGCAACTAGTCTTGGCCCAACTCAGTTTTCTATCCATCTCGCCATTCTCTTGTAAATTATTCTAGTGAGGATCTTTGAAGCATGAGTTGAGACAGTCAAAATTCTTGAATGAGGAGCTAAGTTCTCAGTTAATGAGGGTAAAAATTCTTGAGTGAATTTGAAAAAAAATTTAAACTGCTTTATGAAGTTATTATGTCAGTAATAATTAGTTATCGCAAGTTGTACGCAGACAGTTCTAATTTTGTCATTGAAAGGTTCGTTTTTCCATTTTGCAGCTCACTCGAGGACTGTGGAAGAAGAGAAAGAAAAGAAGAAAAAACCAGTCTTATTCCTCTCCTATAGTGTCTGCCACCTATCAAGTCATTCACGAACCATTTCAACTCATACCATCTAGCTAAAACATTCCAAACCTTGTGGAATTTCTCAGATGTGACAAGGCAGAAAACAATTGTTTAATAGCTTGGTCAAATATTATGAATAAACAATCTAAAATTTTAAAATTTAATGTTTTATTTATTACTTGCCAGAAAATTCAGTTCTATCGTGAATAAAAACAACAAAAAAGATGCTAAATTCGTGAGTCATAGTTTTTTTTTTTTTTAATGTGACTTCACGAGCCGGGAATTTTGACTTTCAGAACATGATGTAACCCAAGGAGGTTACATGTTATCAGTAAAGGAATATAGGTACATCCACTTTTAAGATTTCCAAGCTATTTGGAAATTCCAATTTTTAGATCTCCAAGCTATTTGAAAATTCTATTTACGATGTTAGTTTGTTTTTTATATATCTATGGATTATTCTGTGATTCTTTAGAAGATTGTTAGTTCTATAATAGAGATTATTCTTGATAGTATCTGTTGTAATATTTGTATGGAGATTGTAGGAAGTCATGCTGGAAGATTGCTTGTACCCAGTCTAGCCATACATACTGTTACAACTTAAAAAGTGAAAAACTCAAATATTATGAGAAGTATTCGAAAACATTGAAGCCGAGGAAGTAGGCCTCACTGGATTCTTCGCATTAAAACCCAGAGAATGGTAGTCACGGGATAAGAAACCTTGCTGAAAGATGGTTCAAGATTATTGAATCTGATGGTATCTACTTTTAAGAATAGTTTAATTTCTTGTCAGAAAACTTTCCAAATAAAATTTTCTTTAAATTACATCATTACTTATGAGACATCCCCTGCAGAGAGTTCAAGATGCGGCTTACGCCAAATATTTAAATTGGCTGGATAGTCCAGGAAAGTAAAAGACGGTGTAAAATGAGGGTGGCAGAAGCAGGAGGTACAGGATGTCCTTAAATGAGTCCTGTCAAGCCCATAACACATCAAAACGCATCAGGATAAAACAAATGGAAAGCTTTACACACACATCAATAATATTTTATACCCCTCGGGCAGGAAGTAACTCCATTATAGTAACTTCTATTACATGCTCAAATTCTTACAGGGGTCAAAATGGTCTAACCAGTGGATTGTCATACGAATACCCGTGAAGCGAAAATAGTGAAAATTTGGGGATAATGATGTTATCATGACAAAGTAAGGTTATATTTATCTGAATAATTGGAGGGAGGGGGATTCCCTCAGCACAGGGGGCCATTAATTAGTTTGAACAATAAAGTATATTAAAGGATATGAAAATTATTTATCTTCTAAAAAGTCCTAATAGCCCAGTCATTTGGTGCTAAGAAGTGCCTGTTTTAAAAAAAAATAGGGTTCTTATGTTTTTCGGCGTGCTGAATCCGAATCTGAAGTTTGCCAACAACAACAACAAAAAAAAGACTGATTCACAGTGAAAATAGAAAAAAAAATGGACTTTTTTCACAAAATCGCTTGTAAGTTGAAAAATATGCAACCTAGTGAATTTCCCATTATTTACAAAATTAAAGTAGACAAAATTGCTGTTAAAATGCACTGGGCACTTTTAATTTTTGAGTGCAGGGTACCGCCGCTAGAGCGCGCTGAAAAAGAGCGACGTTTTGGCACTTAGGCAAAAAGAATAGAGAAACTCAGCCCTAACTAGCCCCAAACACTTTCTAATCGTGTTTCCTCCATGAATACGTGTTTTATTCACGTTCTATGGTGGTAACATGATTGAAAGTTCGTTGGAAAAAAAATTGATAAATTAATATATTCATGTTAAGGTGGAGTATGTCCATCTGTACTTATCCATCTAATGGTAAAGTGTGAAAGTAATGAGGTGAGTAATGTAAAACAGTTTTGGTGATTTTTCACTCAATAACACACCATGTCACAGCCGGCCCCGTGGTGTAGGGGTAGCGCACCTACCTCTCACCTGGAGGCCCCGGGTTCGATTCCCGGCTCCGTCAGGGATTTAACAAACTGAAGTGAGGGTTGGAACGGGGTGCACTCAGCCTCGTGAGGACAATTGAGTAGCTGTCTGACAGTGAGGCAGCGCCCCGGTCAAGAAAACCAAGATTAACGGCCGAGGGGACCCGACGCGCTGACCACGTGTCACCCCAATATCTGCAGGCCATATGGCTGGGCAGCGGTCGCTTGGTAGGCCTAGGCCCTTCATGGGTAGTAGTGCCACGGGGTTAGGTTAGTTGGTTATCTCACCATGTCACACATATCTCACACATTCCTAAAGAGATATATTTAATATATTGATAGTGTGAAACCGGAGTCGTTTCCCCTTCGTGTGAAATGTTCACCCTCAAGCCCTCAATAGGAAGGGTCCCTTTTTTGCCGACACATCTGTCCTTGACAGGTCCCCCTCCAAGCCTCCGGCCAACTCCTCTGCCATTCGAGTTTAATTTAGTTTGCTTTCTCCTCCTCGAGGGACAGCTAAGCATTCTTCTTCGGGTTCCTGCCGTTCGTTCAGTGTTTTCAAGTGAACTAATGTTGTTATTAGTGAATATGTGAGGGACGAAAATGTCGCGTTGTGAATGTGCAATTTGTGAGAGCCTCTGGATGATCAGACTCGAACTGCTGTTGTGAAAGAGAGGGGCTGAACTCGTTCATTGAAGCAAGTAAAAAATGACCAGATGGTAAGGTTGTTTTATTCAAAAGGAACACAGAAGTTGAAGATCACGATAAATGTAGGAAACAGTACGTGAATTAAAGAATGATTGCGGCTTACTTGAAGAAATCTCAAGAGTCAGCACCAGAAGATCATCGCGTTCGTTCGCGTTCACCGCCCTTTTCATTCCAAACTCACTGTTTTCTTTGTAGAGAACTTGTGCCACTAGACCATGCTCAAAAGCAAGTGAAGAAGGCTCCCCCAAAACGCAAACCACTGTACCCTGTGAGAACGTTGGGAGTGAGGGAATCCGTGCTAAAACTCGCAAAAAATCGTAAGGATGCATTTGGAAATGCTATTGTACGTCGTGTTGAATGAGTGAATGACTTGGTAGCTGCTGATGCTCAGTACAATTTGCGATGCATGCAAATGTTATACAAGCCCGAAACGAAGCAACACGCACCAGGCAGACCTCTCGATGATAACGTTGATGCAGCCATGAACTCAATATTCACTTTCCTTGAAAAGAGCGACTAGGAATGTCAATTAACCATTGAAGAATTACTTGAGGCAGTATTTGGCGACTTTCGCCCACAGCCAGCAACAGTAAGAAGTCGTCTCCTTGCTAAGTATGGTGATGACATACTAATCACAACTACCAAACCTTCTATCGTGTGTTTCAAGGCCACTGGCCACCGAGCAATTAACGAGCTATGGTTTCGAGAGGTGCAGAAATTACCGGAAAGAGAAGAAAGACGTCGTATTGTTCAAGCAGCAGCTACCGTAATTGTTGAAGATATACGATCACAAGTAAATGATATAAGTCATTACCCCCCATTGGCAAGTTTCCTGGATGGCCATGAGAATCTCATTCCGGATACTCTCCGTCTTTTCACTGACACAGTGGTCCTGAGTAAGAAGAGAGGAGATCTAGACCTTAACTTGAATATATTAAATTATCAAATTTTTTTACAACGAACTTTCAATCATGCTACAGTAGAGTCTCGTAAACTCGGCCTAATGTGGACCGAAGGGTGGCCGAGTTCGCGAAATTGCCGGTTTATCGGGAAATGTGTTAAAAAGACGAAATAAGCTGTTTGTTTTCGTTTAAAAGTAATGCAATGCAGTACATTTTTTTTAAACAGAAACAAGTTTTAAAATGATTAAGCCACTACAAGTACAGTACTTGCATATGTACAAAACAATTCCCATAGGCAAATCTTTTTACTTCTTACTGCCAACAGTTTGTGCATTTACAGTACTGTACAGTACCTGTATTTATCAGGTCGTCGTTATTCTTCATACTATTAACTGAAGGTCAACTTGTTTCGCATCATATGTAACTGTCGATAATTCCATTGATGGGGAAGACGAAAGAAAATATAATAACGCTCTGTGCGGAACCACAAAAACAAACAAAAATCATGATTTTTTTTTCTCCTGTCAGAGTGGCCGAGAAATCCGGAGTGCCGGGTTAACGAGTGCCGAGTTTGCGAGACTCTACTGTACCACCATAGAACATGAATAAAACACGTATTCATGGAGGAAACACAATTAGAAAGTGTCGGGGGCTAGTAAGGGCTGAGTATCTCTCGTTTTTGCTAAGTGCCAAAACGTCGCTCTTTTTCACCGCGCTCTCTAGTGGCGGTACCCTGCACTCAAAAACTAAAGTGCCCAGTGCATTTTAACAGAAATTTTATCTATTTTAATTTTGTAAATAATGAGAAATTCACTAAGTTGCATATTTTTCAACTTATAAGCGATTTTGTGAAAAAGGTCCGAAATTTTTAGATTTTTTTGCTATTTTCACTGTGAAACCGTCATTTTCTTTGTTGGCAAACTTCAGATTCGGATTCAGCACACCGAAAAACATAAGAATCCGTCGAGAAACCTTCTACCCTCATTTTTCCATAGCGTATGGAAGAAGAAGTGTACGTTCTTCTCTTTTCACCCATAAGCCAACTGAAGAGAGCGCTGGTCTTTCCACCACCAGCACCATTGATTGAGACGGCAAATAACGAGATTTGTCATTACTGCGCATTACATTTGTGTCAAGTTATCGGAATTTTTATTGCTCTCCATTGTCACTGTTCAGCAGGTGCCAACCTTTGAAGTGTTATCAGTAATCCCTTAGGCCTATATTATTTTTCAAAACTATTTTATTTCGCAAGATTGAGGCGTTAAATTATTTCGCATTATCTCTGGACTTCAATTTGAGATAGTCTCCAAATTTAGAGGTCAATAATAGAAATGCAAGGTTTCTGTTGAGTTTCAGAAGTTTTTGCGAATGAACGTCTCGCGGAAAGTCAGGTTTCCGAATAATACAGAAAAATATTTCACACAAAACTAAAAACTCATCTCGATGCCGAAAATATATGTTGGACCGATGTGTACCACTCAAGGGATCCTCAGTATGCATTTCCTTGATGTCGGGCATGGAGAAATATAGCTTACGCAATCGGCGACTCTTGCGTGAAACTTGCTCAATTGCAATCTGAGAGCCTAGCGGCATGAGTTTAAATGATTTAAACCAACCTCTGATAGTTTTCGTTGCCTCCAACTATGCAGAATTAAAAATTAGCTACTTTTCGTTACTTTCCATTACGGGTAGACACTTTCCTTTTTTCACAGATTATTATTTTTTCTTCGGGAAAATGTCACTTTACCATAATAATTTCCCCTTTGACCGTAATGCCGTGATTGTAAAGAGAAATCCATAATAGTTGGCACCTCTGCACTGAAGTATTCACGAGTGAATAATGTGAATTGCGTTATGTCTTACCGTACAATAGAAAATTCTAATGACAGGGTTACCATATTTTGTTACGCAAAAAAGAGAACACGTTAAAAAAATTAATGAATCAACACATACAATATATTGAACTTCTCTTGTTAATCTTTAGTTAGTTATTGTTGTTTTAAGGGGCGGAACTACGAGGTCATCTGCCCCTAATTAATCTTTCATTAATTATATCTGTATGCCGGAGGTAAAGGGCAGTATGTCCATATTTCTTTTAATGTTTACAAAATTATAATGAAATTAACCTTACACAACACAGTATTGTAATTTCAAAAGTCAATAATCCAAAGAATGAAACAGACAAGGATTTCTTTAATAATAATATATTAACAAGAATGCTGCACTCTACGAAACACAAAAAAAAAAAAAATCAAATGCCTCTCCTGAAAAGTTTCAATTTTGTAATCTAGTGCAGTTTACCTCCAGTATACAGATATATTGATGGCTAAATGGTGTGTTTTTTAACACAATCACTTCAATAGATCGTAACGATAGAAGTTCACGATTCGAAGAAGTTTCACACCTATAAACATTAAAAAAATACTAACAAAAACAAAATTTAGAAGTATAAAAGACCAACAGAATAAAAAAAACTTTGAGCCCTACAGTAGTCACATATGATGTGTAACATCTGACATAGAAGAAACCTATATTACAAAGGAGAAACTGTTCCGCCTAGTCAATACATTTATTTACAATACAACAAGTTATAAACTTGTTATTATTAGTGCTAGGATTTTTAGGTAAATAAATATTTTTTCCTGTAAATACATATTTTAAGATTTTTCCCTATAAATTCATACATTCCTGCTTTTCACTTATTAACACCCAAATAGACAAAATATTTACATTTTTTAAAATCAATATGCTTGATCTCTCAGTTAATTCCATTTTTGTTCTGTGTTACTACAACGGGGAAGAACCTGTCAGCAATCTAATCTTCATGCAGAGCGTATGTCAGCTTGCAACTGTGTTATTCTTAACTTGTCGCTCCGTGCCACTCACTGTGGAAACCGAGAATTCCCTTGTCCATAGCCATATGGGACCACGTGCTAGAGCTACCTGGAACCAGTGTCACTCACATGCAGTAAATTTCTGGCACTGTAAAGTGTAAGGCAGTTCTGAAAGCAAAGCAAAGCCAACTCCGTACAGGCCATGGAGGCCCTGGGAGTAGTGGAAGGTAGAGGCTTCCACAGTTTGTGACATCGGCACTGGATGGGATGGAGTTGTCAGCTCCATGCCCGGTCGTCTTTGCTCCCAGGAATTACCCTGGTACTCATTTCTGGTGTAGACTGAGTGAACCCCAGGGCTATTTGCTTTTCCGAAAGTGGTAGTTTTTACTCCTGATGGGGGCGTTCTGTCCTGCCAACCATGTGGGAAAGCAATCAAGGCTGAACAGCGATCTCAAGTTTCACAATACCTCAAGGACAAGAAATATATTGCTGCAGTTTCGCGCCTTCAGAATAAGTGTTTCGGGATAACGTCTATCATTTGTTATGGACAACCTGAAGATTAATCTCGTTGTGTATTGTAATGCTTCAGCAGTCAGTGAGACATAGAATAAATTGCATTTGTGAGTACTGAATATTGTTTATATTCACATTAATACACTAAATTATAATTAAATATATTTACTTTATTGTCACATATTTCAGGTATTTTTAATACATAAAAAATAAATATTTTCCCGATTTTTAGCATCTACAAATCCTTGCCCTAGTTATTATATGGTACATTTTTTGGGGTCTCTAGTACTGGTCCCTTCTTCGGCCATAAATTAAGATGTAAAATCCAGCATAATTGAAGATATCATTAAAAAAAATACATAAAATGATGAGTGAATGGATGAAATGAGGTGAAAAAGAACATATTAACCATTAGAAGTAACATGAGTGCGCATCAGTAAAAAGTAACACCATTGGTAGTGGTAGGTTCTTGTGAATAAACATTTATCACTGTTCTAATGTTTATGCGTGAGAAAATCACTTCACTTGGGAAGTATGCCCCCACCCCCAAACCACTTATTTCAAAACATATACGTCACGCGCTGCACCCACGCACCTGTCCCACTCTTGCTAAGCCCGGTTCCCCTCCGTTTCCCTCCCTCCCGCCACACACACTATCACATGTCTCATCTCGGCCACAGTTGCTCAGCAGCTCACTCAGTGCTTCACAGCTCACGCAACACTTTCCCACAGGTCCAGAATGGGTGAGCCTCACATTGCATTATTACTCGGCATTCGATCCAATTCCCACATACACGTTCTGATGTCAGGTTTCCTTCACTAATTACAGCATCCAGGCAGGAGAGTTTTACTACTATAGACCTTGAAAGCCATTTTCAAAGTCGTCATTTAGTAAGTTTCCCATTTAATTATTTTTCTCAATCCTTCTTCTCAAACGCACTTTCCGGTTTTCAAACAATTTTTTCATATTTTTTACAGTAAACCCAAAACTCGCAATCTATGGCAGGATCGCCTTACCAAGTTAATTAACAGCAATCCGTATGACGCAGCAGTTAAAGAATCTCACGCAACAAAGCCTTCTCCAGTCCATCAACTACGTCAACTAACATGCACAAGCTTGGATGGGGATGATCCCAGAACCTCTCACCAGCTTAGCATCTCCAAAATAAGCCTTCATAGCATGGCCAATCAGACCTGTATACAGTACAAAAATGGGAACAAAAAAGTTCCAAATTTGTCTTATTGTTGTTTTTTATCCAAGTTTTTTAATGTGCATTTTAGTCATGTTGTTTGCAATGAAAATGTTTTAGTGTGCTTGCATCTTACTTAATGAAAATGTCTTAGATAAGGAGACAACTGTACAAGGTTGAAGAAGAGTATATGTTACTCGAAACATGTCCCTAATATGAACAAATAATAATAAACTTCTAGTTTTTTAAAAGGTATTGATTGGGCGGAGATTTCTTACCCATTAACTTGAATAAAGTTTGGTACGGAATAATTGGTACTACCCCGTCTGACCTTGACCGTGCCTTACTAATGTTGATAAATGTCACCAATTTAACATGATGGCGTCGCGAAATATGTCACCTGATATCGATATACGAAACTATGATAGCAATCAAACTGAAATTTTCAGTGGTAGTAAAGGACTAAATCACTTAAAGTGTTACACCCGAATAATGTCTAATCCGTTAATGAAATTGATATCTTGTTTTCTGTTTATTAAATTGTATCGAGGTACTTGAAAACAACGCGCTTCACTTTTACGTGCTATTATTAGCAATGGAGATATCCATAACAATTTAGATAATTTTTAAGGGACGACAGTACTTTCTTCGACCAGAAGAATAGTTCCAATTAATATGACTCTATACATATAATATATTCGAACATCGAGAAATTACTTCTTGAAATATCAATAATAATCAACATAGAGATTTTAGTCTCAGCATGTGCCCCATCAGACAGGGCCAAGTCAACGTGCTTGTTCGGATCGCGGACACACCATGTTCATACTGTACGTTAGAAATATGTCTCGTAAATACAATATGATGGATCACATTGATTTGAAATATTTGTTGCTGCTATTGTTGCTTCATATAGGGGTATGGAACATAGCCTATTCTTCTTCAGTCCCATGTAGTTGGGGTGTGTATTGAATTTGTCTAATAAACTTCGTTATTGTGATGTCTGTAGTAGCGTGTGTATTTGTAATTAAGGCAAGGAGTGGGAAGGAGTTGGCCGTGGACTTGACTTAGGAACTATCCTCGCATTCTCCTGGAGTAAAAGTGGGAAACCACAGAAAACCACTGTAGGATGGCTAAGATAGTATTCGAACTCACCTTCTCGCAGTGTTGCCATATAAAGCAGAGTGTAACCCGTAGCAGCCCCCAGACTAGACTTTCGCTCGTTTCTAACCAATAATAGTAGTTCTTTCCAAAATAAAATCTCGCGTTCTTGTTTTTCGTTTATTTGACAATCATACCGATTTCCAACAGCGACTTAATGATCACTCTATAATTAAAATTGGCTGATGCAAGGTCAAAGGTCAGAGATTCGAATTCCGGCACCGACAGGGAATCTGAGCACTTTCCTCGGGATTTTTCAAACTCATTCTTGCCAACGGCCATACCATGTTGAGTACACCGGTTCTCGTTCGATCACCGCAGTTAAGCGGTTAAGAATTAATTCAAGGTCCAAGTCCAAGCCACCTACTCAGTCCTTGACCATACTAATATTATAGTTACACAATGATACTGTTGCCCCAGAAAAATTCAATACACACCCAACTCTATGGGACTGATGACCAATAGGCAATGTTCCAAGGCCCTATATGAAGCATCAACTACAACAACCAACATTTCTAATTATTGGGATTCATCATATTGCATTTACGAGACATACAGAGTGAAGAAAAATGCCGCACTTGGAGGTCGGCATGCAACTCCTCATCCAAATGCAAGACAAAAGTTTCTAAAGCAAAATCGGAGCTGTTGCAGTTTGAAAAAAAAAAAACATTTGTGGTGGTCCAGCTGTGGGTGACAGGTGGCTTTGACTATTTACAATGTTACGATGGTGATATGTTTAAATCAAGAAGATGTTATGTTCTGAGGTATAGCAAGGTTATGTTTTGGATAAATAGATGTTATGGTCACCTGTATGCTGATGTAGAAAAAAGATGTTTTAAGAAAATGCAAGAAGAAAAGAAGCCTCCGTGGCTTAGGCGGCAGCACGCCGGCCTCTCACCGCTGGGTCCGTGGTTCAAATCCCGGTCACTCCATGTGAGATCTGTGCTGGACAAAACGGAGGCAGACAGGTTTTTCTCCGGGTACTCCGGTTTTCCCTGTCAACATTTCATTCCAGCAACACTCTCCACTATCATTTCATTTCATCTGTAATTCATTTAATCATTGCCCAAGAGGAGTGCGTCAGGCTTCGGCAGCCGGCACAGTTCATATCCTCGCCGCTAGATGGGGGCTTCATTCATTCCATTCCTGACCCGGTCGGAGACTGGAAGCAGGCTGTGGATTTTCTTTCTTCAAGAAGAAAAGAATGGAGCAGAAGAATATTACGCTTTGTGAGGGGTATTTTTTTCTCATGAAGGTAGTTGTGAACACTGAACAAGAGATGCAGGTAGAGGAGATGCAAGAAAAGCTTGCCGAAGAACGCTGCGCAAATCTTCGGCCATGTTCGGGGGTTCGGGTGTGCTCGGTAATGGCATACAACGCCCCTCCCACTTGGCGGCAGTAGCTCGCTAGCAGCAGTTCTGAACGGATCGTCTGCCAAGGCTTGGCAGGCTGAACTGTGACTGGGTTTACTCTTGGTTTACAGCTGTAGACCGAGTCTCGGAACGAGCCACGTTGTTGAAGAATGGAGTGTGCAGTGAGCCCAGTATTCATTCGGGGGACACTCAGGAGCCCCGCAATGAGCATTAAAATACGCCGATTGATATAGGTCTCTGCGCGTCGTTGAGTTTCGGCAAGCTTCTCTTGCGTCTGCTCTAAAAGAAGCCTGCTTACAAGTAGACAAACAAGTAATAAAAGTAGTGTATTTATTTCCTTGCTTGTTTAACGCTATACCGACCCCGAAGATTATTATATTATTAGAAGGAATTTGCCGGTCGTTTTATTGTCCGATTTATAGGACAATTTTACTCTAACTTTTTTCTTGTTCTTGCGCAAGATTTCCTGCACTTATGTATGTATTGTGCAGATATAAACGTTCAAGTAACGATTATTTCACATAAGGCATTACAGCACAATACACAATCACAATAAAACAACTGGCTAAGAGATTCAAACGTACAAGTTCAGTAAACGATGAAAATAGACGTAAAGGTAGTTATTTTCTTAGTGAAGCTAAATTAACCGGAACAACAGGAAACTTCATAAGTAGATGCCCATTATGTTTGGCAGCAGATGGGGAACATTTTCAGCATCTACTGTAAGCAAGGTGAGTAAAAAAGCATTATACTGATTATAAGCACCAACTCTGCAGCCGGCAGCTGAGGCGTCACTGGCGGAGCGCGTGTCCGAGAAAGTCCTAGCCAAGCAAATATAAAGACCCTGTATAATGTATTGACTAAATGATATTTTAATGATTTAATAACTTCATACAAGGTATTATTCACCGAGATTCACAGTTGACCTTGCATTGCAGCAAGTATGGGCTCTTTGCCCTCTAGCTCAAAAACGGTTGGACGTATAAAATATTTTTTCAAACAAAATTTGTTGCAAATGTTATGCTCTACAATTTTTATAATAATTGTTAACATCATAGGATCTATAGAAACCGAGATAATCGTGAAAAACTGATTTTTGTGACCTTTCACCTTGAATAACTTACGGCACAGACACGAGATTTTGAGAATTTTGAGACAACTTTTAGAACACCAAAACGAAGGTGTATACAAGTTTACAGCTTGTTATCTCTCATTCCGAGGTTGATCCCTTTTTATTGCTTAAGTGACTGGAGTATGCAAGGATATCCGCGGCTTGAATGTAATGGCGAACAACAACTGGCGCACTTGCGACAGGAGGATGAAAGACCACCTCATATCTAAATTCTATCGTACTGTCATCCGACCTGTCGCACTGTATGGTTGCGAATGTTGGCCTCCTACGACTGAGACGGAGCGTCGACTGGGAGTCATGGAGACCAGGATGCTGAGGTGGACAGTTGGTGTTACTAAACTGGATCGCATCCCCAATGAATGCATCAGGGAGAGATTTGGCATTGCACCCATTCCTGAAAAAATGCGCGAGAGTCGTTTAAGATGGTATGGACATGTTACATGTGGGTTACATGTTGGAAGTCGCCGGTAATAGACCAAAAGGACGACCAAAACAGCAATGGGCTGATACCCTTCCAGGGTGACCGCTGGTTACCTAAAAATATTTTCCCTGGGTTATCCCTGTTCTATTATATTTTTTCCCGATGTTTAATTTAACATTTATTAACACATATACTTTTATATGGATACAATTTATGTTTATTTTCAGAAAATTTTACGTACGGCAAATACGTTTTTTTTTTTTTTCCTTTTTTACAGAACGTAAAATACGTAACAAATATAGTCTCTTACCACAACGTATATCTTTCGCAAAATAATTTGCACGTTTCATTGAACATATTTCTAAATAATCACAATTATTTAGGTATGATATTTAATCACAGATATTTAGATGGCTGAATACGTTTGAAGTTCTTTTTCTTCAATGTTTTTATTTTAATTTAGGCTCATGTTGCTTTGTGTGCAAGTTTTCCTTTTCTTTATTTAATGACATTAACACTTCACCCTCTCTTTTTTTCTTCTCTCTCTTGTACCGACTCAACTGCTCTATTTCCGTTTCCCGTCGTTTTCG
Source organism: Meconema thalassinum (assembly GCA_946902985.2). Classification (NCBI taxonomy): domain Eukaryota; kingdom Metazoa; phylum Arthropoda; class Insecta; order Orthoptera; family Tettigoniidae; genus Meconema; species Meconema thalassinum. The sequence goes on along the minus strand of OX336388.2, from coordinate 1,755,705,231 downwards.
TTCTTTGACAGCGATTTTTTCCTTAGCCCTAGCCCTACAATCGTAACGAACCATTTCATCATCAATGTTTATAGTATCTTCTCCACCTACATCCTGAATTCCATCCCATGCTCTTCTCATCGCTATGAGTGTTTCCTCGTGAATGTATTCCACTAACATTTCTTTGTTAATGGAGAAAAAAAACTCCACAAAGGCGTTACCAAGAGAAGATATAAGGATGATTTATATGATCTGCCACAGATCTTTATATTCTTCCAAGCCCTTGAACTGTTTAGTATAAAAATGATATAGGCGAGATATACTCCTATCAAATTGTTCAAGCTCAGTCTTGTTGTCACGGGATATAAAACGACCGAACTGAAGTATGGCTCGATCTGACAAAAGCGCAGTCACATGCTGGCTGGTGATCCTTGCTTCATGAATTTTTCCTGTCATGTGGCTAATGGTAGATCTCTTGCCCATGTTGCTCAAAGCAATCTGTTTTTTTTTTTTTTTTGCACAAATTACAAAAAGCACGTTTTGCATTATGGGGAACTTCTTCCAACAAAGGCTAAAAAATCTGGGTACTTGGACGGTTGCAGCTATTCTGGATTGAATTAAGAGGATCCCTCCATGATCTTCAAAAAATACTAAATACAAAAGTGTTAAATGTTGAAGAGTGAATTATAGGTTATGTAAACCACTGTCGTTGCAGTACCGTATTTACTCGCCTATAACACTCCCCCCTTCAATTTTCTACTATTATTGTTAAAAAGAAAAAAAAAAAAGAAAGGAATTGGGAAGGAGAACTAATCAGAAAAATGTAGCAAATAGGCCTACAACTTTCCAGTTAAGGGTAAAACCTGCGCTTTTGCCTGCACCACCTGTGCATTGTTGACCTTGACAATGGCTATTCACACCCCCTTACGAGTTCCGTGTCTCGCGTCTCGCATGGCCATGTGTAGTGAATAATTAAGAAGTGTACAGTACTGTACAGGCCCCGGGGGGGGGGGGGGTTGAACCCCCTTAGAGCCACCCCCCCATCTTCTACTAAAACTCACCCCTAACTGGCAAACATCATAAGTCCAGAACAGTACCTTTTACACCGCAAGGGCGGCCACCCAGCTCGGGAGGTTAGCCAATCACTTGCAACACACTCATAAACATTAACACTATAACTAACTGGGGCAGCTACGTCAATGGAATGCTGACTGAGCAACGGCAGGACCTATAAGAAGAGAGGCCTTTTGGGAGCATTATCTGTCATACAGTGTGTGTCACCGAAGGCCCTGCTCCAGCTACTATCATCAGGTGAGAATCAGCAAGTGTTCAGATATCCTTTACTTTGTAAAACCCATCCACAATCTTGTACACTTAACTTGTATTATTATTCACATTCCCCTAAAAGGGACTTACAATTTCACACTCACTGACCAATAAACACTTGGTCAGTAAACCACACTTGTCTTGGTAATTACACGCCTCTTTACATCCTAATACCCTTCCTGACTCGTCACGATCGACCGTGACTACAGTAGCCAAGTAATTGCTTGCTCAGGCTCCATTGTGTTTCCCGCACGCGACCGAACAGCAGCGAGCCGCTGACATAAGTAGGTCTGTTATATAACTCATTCCCACCAGCTGGGAGGCCGGTACATTAACCTGCACCCAGAGGTTCATCCCCTAAGCGACACTTACGTCTTTATAGGAGCACCCCCTAACATTTGAACATCAAACAACACGCTACACTGGTAAGCTCTCCCAGCTACGGGAAGCTACCCTCTCCTAGGAATCGCCTTCCAAATTAGTACAATAACACAGATGTTTTAGCCCTAACTACCCCCCCAACTAAGGGATCTAAAACAAATTGGTGGAGGCCGGGTACCACGCACAGTAAAAAAAAGGGCTCATACGAGTTCTCGTGGTAGGAACGGCCCGTACCGCATACAGCCAAGCGAGACCAAATTTTTTTTCTCCCCTACATTACGTCCCACAATTTTTCTTTATTACACAGGGATTTGTATTATTATTACAAGCAGGACTGAAAACATGGTGTCCACAGAATTTTCAATGTCAATTTTCCTGACCATTTTTCAACAAAATTCCTGACTCGCGAAGTCATCGTAACATCGGAAAAAATGTTTATTGAGCAAATATGTATATATCTTTTTTCATTTGCAGAATTTGCCTCTTTATTCATTTAAAATGCGGTGGCATCTGGTAGCCAAGTTCTGTACTAGTAGTCGTTGACGGCGTTTGGCGACAAAAGTAGGAACTATTTGAAAAATTCAAAAGTCTGCAGTCCTAACTTCAATTAAAAAACAGATAACACACACTAATACAGTCATCTCATCACAATAAACACCGGTTATCAGACAGATTCTACACACACCCAAAGTACACGGCCTACATGACCGCGTTGTCGCAGCCCCTAAACTTAGGAACCAACCAAAGTAAATTAAGTTGAAACCCTTCAAAACATGACGGTCATTGGGAAAATATTTACGGAAGGATTTTCTTATATGTATTCTTTGTATGATTACAGAGAAAGATAGACTTTGCAACATATAACTGCCCATGACTGAAAACTTGATGAGCCAAATAGTGACCTACACTTCCAGTGTTTCCCCTCGAGCTTTATTGATTGTGATAAATTATGCCAAGCGACTGGAAATTGGTGGCTCTTTAAAAAAAAAAAATGGGAGTATTTTTATGGCATATTTATATTGGATTTTTAAAGTGGCATCATATTTTGTCCGATTTCTCACTTAATTGTGTCAATTTGTAGTTTGCATACGACCGGACAATGTTCCTTTTCGTCGAACGGGGTTTTATAGTAGTATTTCTCCCAAAATTGACGTCTTATTCGATAACACTATAGTGCCCTGCATCAATGGAGCCGCTAAATATTAAATGGCAAATAATACTCCCATTGCAAAAACAACAGTGTGGTTAGACTCATTGTTATGTACTCTAATCAAATAAAATCAATAAACAATTGGCTTATACAATGAAGTTCAACATGACCAGTGTATTCACCGTCGAAATACTTTCATACTAAGTTGGTTGCTGAGGAGAATGCGATGAGGTTGATCGCCAATATTAAATCCTTATAATTATCCTTGCCAGCAACAATGTTTGCAAAAGTTTGCAAATGCAGCTCAGGGCGATGTTCTTCATTTTGATATAAACAGCACGAAAATTCTCAAAATAAGCAATTTCTATTGCCTGTTATAGGTACAATCCTTTGGGTTTCTATGACAGCAAACTATGCAGGGGAGCATAGAATCACTTCACCAATTACAGGATGAGCACAGACTCACTTTGCCGGCCACCGTAATGGAGGCAGTTTTAGAATTATATGTCCCGTGCATGTCAAAAAACGCATTAACATAGGGAAGCCCACTATTAAGACTATATTCTTGGCCATCGTCCCAGAGATCCGGATTCATTTCCCTGCTCTGCCAAGAAATTTAATTCTGGCCTGAGGGCTGGATAGGGATGCACTCAGCCTCGTAAGGTAAAACTGAGGAGAGCTAGGATCGATTCCAACCTTAACTATCGTGGATGTGTTTCTCTTCGGTTTCCCACTTCCACTCCAGGCAAATACCAGGATGGTTCCTTACTTAAGGCCTCGGCGTTCTCCTTCCCAATCCTTACTTTAGTTACAGATACACACATTAACACAACCATCACAATAACACAGGTCGGTAACAGAATATTTTCTCTTAAAAACACTCTGCAAATCTACAGGCCAAGAGCTTTTTCAGAGTGCTTTACGAAGTCGAAACATGATGGTCAATGGTAAAATAATTACCGAAGGATTTCCTTATATACGACATTCCTTGTACGACTACTTTTTCACACTATTGAAACTTTATGGGCGTCGAAAGATCGCACTCTTGACATTGCAACATATAACTGGCCATGACTGAAAACTTGCTACACATTCGAGAATTCCCCCTTGAGCTTTATTGTGATACAGAATGCCAAGCGAATTGGAAATTGACGTCTCTTAAAAGAAAATGGAAGGGTTATGTCGGATGGTGTTAAATCAACTCTAGGGATTAGAGCTCTCCACTGATTATTTCCAAATCCAAGCAATTTTCATACATATTCTTAACAAATAATCTCGTTCCGTTCAGGAGCTCTTGGGAAACGTTCAGATTTCTGAGAAGCATAACTAAGGCTCCAATTTTTAGAGTAAGAATATGTGCGGAGGCAAACCACTTAATTCCAAGGAATTCAAGAATTCTGTAGGAAATTGAAGTAGCTGGCTTTCATCTTCAGTAATTAATCTGTTAACGCTGGTGTATGTTTTTGAACTACCGGGTATAAGTTCGATGACTTTCAAATTAATTTCATTACAGTGTTCATTTTTAGGTGTTAGAATGCATACTTTCGAGAAATTGATTATATCTTTCGTAGAAATGTATGTTTCGCCGTAAATCTCAGTCACGATGTCATCATGCGCTAAAATTCTGGGTGGTAGTTCAAGAACATTTTGATTCCTCACCATCTACAGAGGGGTAGTGTCACCATTACCAATTTGTAACAAAAAAATCAGAAAATTCAATTTCTTCTGGTTTCAACCGCATGTTTTTATGTAAGCAGCGTATTTTGAAGAAGGGCCAGAGAGGAGAGTATTTAATACAGTTTTGAATAATTATTTGGCGAGAAGCGTGCGGTACAACAGGCAAAACCTGCCTAAAGTCTCCTCCAAGAATTTTCCCACCAAATGGAATGTCATTACCCATAATATCTTTTAGAAGACGATTCAAACACATTAATGAATATTTGCTATTGGGGCTTCATCCCATATTATGAGCCGTGCTAATCGAATATAGTCAGCTGCTTTGGAATTTAATTTTAATCCAGACCCTGAACTCTCATTTAAATTTAGAGGAATTTTGAATGTACTGTGTACTGTTCGACCTTTGGGTAGCAAAACAGCGCCTATTCTGGTCCATGCTACTGATATAACATGAAGCCCTAAACTGCAGAACTTTTGTATTAAGCATCGGTAAATAAATATTTTTCCTGTGCCCCCAGCACCGTCAATAAAGAATGCGTTCGTGACAGTTGTGTTGTTATTTTGAAGAACGCTAGTGATTTCATTAATAATTGAAAGTTGTTCCTGGTTTGCTAAGGACATCAGGTCTGCCAAATCAAAAGGGAACACTGGCTCATTAGTAGTTACATCGTTGGAGTGTGTGTCAGTACCAACAGGCAAGTTAAATGTTGGGAGAGAGAAACCATGCAATTGCAGAGTTTTATTAATATCTCTGAGAGATAGTGTTGATAAGCTGTATTTTCGTCTTCAGACTTTAAATAATCTTCACAGAGAGAGTTTTTGTGCATGTCCCAAAAGTGACTGGCATTGCAAGGTTGATGAAATATGCATATGTAGGCGAATAACTGTCTCAGTTGAAAGGGCATTTGGAAAACCGATGCTTCCATCAAACAGCGTTGCCATTCTGAATCATCGATAAGCAAACCAAGCTTAGTTGCCATATCCTTATATGTTGGGCAGGAAACACTTTGGTATGTTCGGAGATCCTCAAAGCTTGTGGCACCTACTATATGAAGTAAAAGTAAGCGCAGATGGTATCTTTCTGATTCAGATGGAGAAACATTGTACATCCGACCTATAACCTTTTCGAATCTAAGACGTTTTTTCCAAATGCATTTTCATTTATCCCATACATTATGAGCGGGTGTTTCAGGATAAATATATGCACTCCTAGTTGTTGGAACAGTAGATGGCAAGAATTGTAGAGGAAGACCCAGACTGGAGTACAAGAGTCAAATACAGCAAGATATGGCTTGTGGCTCATACTGTGAATTGAAGAGGAAGACTGAGACACTGGAAGAATGGCGAGCTGCTGCCAACCAGCCTCACGACTGTTAACCACAGAGAGAGAGAGAGAGTTGTTGGATTTTGGTTCAGCTGAAACCATGCAGTGAGTTGTGTACTTTTTAACTGAGCCCGTATTAATAGGGCGCTAAAGTCAGCCGGCCGGCCGCTCGTGGCAGGCTCTCCTTATAGCATTGAGAGAGAGTTAAAATCTACGTTTTAAATAGGTCAATGGCTGAAATTAAACAAAACTTTACTTTCAAATCACGTAAATACCTTCAATAGCATGCATTAAACTTTTCAAATGAGATTTCATTGATAATAACATTTTGTATCATTGAAACTGAGAAGCAATTTTCCCATAAGGCAAGGCCTTTTATTCACCCATTTTACTTAAGAAATTAAAAATCAATGTTAATGTCAAAAGTGATGAAAAGTTACAAGGTTGTAAAGGGTATTTGTTTAAGAATGCTTCTATAGAGATGAATCTTGCTTTTCTCCTGCGTGTTCCTATAAAAGAAGCAGTTTTTAATGCCCTACACTTTCAGTCGTAATGCCGCTGCCGTAGAAGTTCGCAACTTAGCCGCAAGAGCGCAGGCGTAATGGGTCGGTAAGGCAGAGTGACTAGTTATTTTTAGCGCTGAGAACAAGACTTACAGCTGATGTATTGTGATCATCGAATAGGATTCTACTGTGTTTACTTTCGTTTTTTAAACGAACTGTTAGTAGCTTAATCTTCTGTATACAGTGTTATTAATTCAACGAGTTTAAGTATAATTTATTGTGAAACATTTTTTATCATACACTTATTAATTAAAAGTACAGGGTCCTTCTTTTTTACCCATCTAGCAAGTTCGTTATTCTTGCTTTTTAAGGGGCGGAACTGCGTGGTCATCTACCCCTGTCCATCTAGCAACATAGCAGCCCTATATCTCTCGCAATGAGTCACCCGGCTACGCATGCATTTTGCCGCTGCACGGCTATGTCGCTAGACCGAAAAAAGTACCCTGTATAAAAATCATATCTATTGTGATTTAACAGTACAGTGCACTCCCGATAATTCGCGTGCGGATAATTCGCTTTGCAGTTAATTCGCGGGCCTCCAAATATATTTTTACATAGAAATTTTCACGGCTACTAATCATCATGCTAAGTAAAGCAATCCCTCCGTCTTAAAAGAATTTTCATGCTACGCAATGCAAAAAGACGAAATCATTGACATTCGAGAAGACTGAACTGCGTTTCTCTGTGATGGAACAGTAGGCCTACTTGTGCATTCGAAACATACGAGCAGGTTGCCGCAAGTGGTATAGCATAGATTTCCTTTATCTTCGAAGCCCAAACAATACAAGAGGAATGCGCTTTCACTGGGAACCTACCCTCCCTTTCCCAACAGCCACACTCAAAGGTCGCTGACCTGTGAGTTGTGAAGGGTGGATGCGCGGACAGCGTATTGTAAACAGCGATTATTGCGTAATGACGTAAACTTTCGCAAGACCGAGAGCGTGTTTGTTGGATGCTCTTCATGCAGTCAACCAGTCATGAGAGAAAAGTACCGCTACAGAAGCAAGCGCTTGCCGATAAAGACGATTATGTTTTAAGACATGAAAGCAAAGATGAATTACCACGGAATTTGACTGTTGGTGAGGAAAACTGAGATATAGTTGAAATCGAGTGCGGGAGTGATGCAACGGAAATCCCGAAAGTTTCCCACAGTCTCTAGTCACACTTCTCTTATATAGAAAAACAAAATGAATTTTCGTTCTCTTATATGTTTTCTTCATAAATGTGCACTCGAAAATTAGAATAAACGATCTAAGAAACAAAATGGGATGACTTTTTTTTAAAATATAATTGTAGGCATAATCCACATAGGCCTGCCTCTAGCCTAGCATGTCTTATAAGACACTACAATCAAGTGTTTTAATTATTATTTTGCGTTTCAAGCATAATTCAATATTTTAATCTATAGTTTTGTTTTTACTAGGCTTAACAAAAATAACTGCGGATAATTCGCGGTTTTCAATAATTCGCGGAATTTCGTGCATTAATTACTGCGAATTACCGAGAGTGCACTGTATTGTCCTACAATAATACTCTGGTAGTTTCTTATATTTTAACTAATTATGAACCTACAGTATAAGATAAGCGTAGCACTAAAAATAGGAGTAAACTCATGACGAGAAAAAGCTACTCTTGGAAAGGAGTGACACCATAGCGGCGAGAACTGTATTTTTCAGGGTACCGGTACCGTAATGTAAGAGATCGCTGAATCAGGGACACAAGTTACTGTATTCATTACCTTGATGAAGCGTAATCATCATCATCATCTTCCTTCCAAGTATTGGGCCAAATGTCCCATTACGGTCTTGCACTTTCCCTCCATCTCTTCATCGGACGTCCTATTGATCTATTTCCCCGTGGCTGGTAGCGAAGGATCTCCTTTGGAAATCTTCCAGGTTCCATCCTTTGGACATGATGCTTCCAGTTCACTTGGTAGTCACAAATGTATGCAGTTATTGGTTTCACTTTTAGTTCCTTCAGCACATCCTCGTTTCTCTTATGATCCCATTTAGTATAGCCCGCTGTTCGGCGCATAAAGGTCATTTCGCGTGCTGTGAGTCTGGAGATGTCCTGACATCTTACTGTCTATGCCTCGCTGCCATAGCATAGGGTTGGTCTGGCTAATGTGTTATACAAACGCAAGCGTGTATGCCTTTGGACAAGAGATGGCTTCATGACATGATTGATGATTCCTGTTGTTCTGGTATAATTAGTTATTTTTGCAGTCATGTCTCGTTCTTCTTGAAAAGATAAATGATATCCTAAATACTTTAATTTGTTAACTCTTTCTAAAATTTTACCATCCAGACAAATTTTACTGGGGATAGGGTCCTTACCTTTAAAGGCCATTACTTTAGTCTTTTCAGTAGAAATGCACATGCTGAATTTTGATGCCACTTTCTGGAGGTTGAAAACTGACCACTGCAGATCATCTTCAGATGCTGCTACCAATGCAACATCATCAGCAAATAGTATAGCATCTAAATTTTTCAGATGCCTGCTGATAGGTATTGAACCATGTCTTTCACACCTCCATTCCTTTATTATAGCATTCATGTAGATTATGAATAGCAATGGAGAGAGTCCACAGCCTTGTCTTACCCCTCTGCTGATTGGCTTCCACTCGGATTTATGATTACTTAACCTTACTGAAATAAGAGTACCACTATACATGTTGGAAATGTTATCAATTAACTGTTGGGGGACACCATCTCTGGCCAATATGTCAATAAGTCTGTTTCTGTCAACAAAATCAAAGGCTTTCTTAAAATCAACAAATGATATGTGTGTTTCCAAATTGAACTCCCTGCGTTTTTTCGATCAAAATTTTTAAGGTGAAGTAGGCATCTGTACATGTGCGACCTTTTCTAAACCCATGTTGTTCATTCCCTATTAACTCAGAGTAATGTTTCAGTAATTTTTCTTTAACAATGTTTGCAAAAATTTTGTATCCAGAGTTAAGTATACTTATTCCTCTATAATTTTCCAAAACTTTCATATTTCCCTTCTTATGAAGAGGAGCTACTATTGCCTTTTGCCAATCTTCTGGAGGCCTGTTACCCATCCAGATTAAATTCAATAATCTGAGAAATCTTTTCTTGAAGGCATCGCCTGAATATTTTAACATTTCTGCATTTATCGAATCTTCTCCAGGTGTTTTCCCATTTCGAAGTTTCCTCAAAACCCGTTCTAATTCTTCGAGTGTAATATTTCCGATGACTTGTTGTTAGATGCTTGTAAAACAAGTTGTTCAATATTTGGACTCGACCAAAGGCTCTGAAAATACTCAAGCCATTCTTTGTGAGATATTGCATTAATTTTTACATCTTCATTTACTTCTCTATTTAGTTTTTTCAAAATTTTATAGGTTTGTGGTTGTGGTCTTGTTATGTCAGTCTCCAGGTACGAGACAAAGTTTTCCCAACTTTCCCTGTGTTTCTTGCTCTCTTATGATGGTATTCAATTTTATCTTCTAATTTACCAGTTGACAGAAACTTTTTATATGAATTTCTTTTTTCGGAGATTACTTTTTTAATTTCTTCGTCCCAAATTCTTAAACCCTTTTTCTTTTGCCATCTTTTTTCTCCCAAACTTTCAAATGCTGACTGATTTAGAGCTGAACTCAAATTGGACCACTCGTCTTGCACATCGTCAGAAAGTGGAATCATCTGAATGTAATTTTCAAGCCTGCTTTGGTATAGCCATTTTATACTGGGATCATTTAAAAGGTTAACCTTATATAAAGTTTCGTTTTCCTGTGTTCTTTGTTTCTTTTTCTTGAACCACCTTGGTTTTAGACGAATAGGAGCAACAAATAAATAGTGGTCTGTTTCCAATTCAGGTCCTCGATAAACTCTTGTATCCAAAACTAAATCTGCCAATTTTCCATTACAAATGATATAATCAATAATTGATTTCTGATTTCTAGCGGACCACGTATATTTATGACTGTCCTTGTGTGGAAATAGTGTGTTCATAATCCGAAACTGATTGAAGATAGTGAAATCTATTAATTTTGTTCCATTATTATTGCGGGTTACCTCTCCATGAATACCAATGTTATTCTGAATTTTCTCATTACCAACTCTGCCATTAAAGTCTCCCATTAACAGTATCATATCTTGTCTATTAGTAATATTGATTATCTTCTGTAGATCATTATACAAAATATCACTTTCTTTCGAGTATCCTTCAACTGGTGCATATACCCCTATAACTGTCAAATATCCTCTGGATAGTTTTATTCTTACTTGAATGATCCTTTCATTCCAAAAAGTATAGCTATCAATATTTGATCGTAATCTTTTGTGAACCATAAACATAACCCCTGCCTGTGCTCTAACATTTCGTTGAACACCACTATAAAACTGTAAATAATTTCTTGTCTCCTTGGATCCCTGAAGCTTTTTCTTTGTTTCAGAAATAACTGCAATTGAAATATCTTTTTTAGATCATGTAAGTCAAAACTATACAAGGTCAATGTGCTGGAAAATGAGCGGCGTTTCCGGAGGACTGGAAGTTTTGGTTAGGACGGTCGGCTCGAAATGCAACGTCAGTAGTCGCGTGGATTACAATTGTAGGCCAATTTTTAATGGGAATTTCATTTGTTCTTTTTTTGTTTGTTTGTTTGTTTGTTTTGTTTTAAAATTTTGATTTTCGATTTTATAAGAAGGATGGAGTGTGATGAATATGTACTAATCATAGACAAACACCATAGAGGAAAGAACCGGAAGGAGATGCCTTCGCTGCGCTGGCTAGTGCAATATAATGTTTTGTTGTTTGAGTCTTCAGTCTTTCGACTGGTTTGATGCAGCTTTCCATGCTTCCCTGTCCTGAGATATAATATAATATTAATAAACTCAACCTGGAACAGAATTGCATGGATGCAACTTAGAAACGGTTCAGCTTCAACTGATATTGTAACTTTCAAGTATGGTAAATAATAGGCCTACTATATTTTTATGCTTCCTGGTCTGTTCTGTTTTGTCGATTCGTACCACCATAGGCACTCCACGCCATTATTAGGAAAAAAAAACTCCGAAATAACCATGCACAATGCTCTGCCTCATACAAGTCACAGAACACTAGGTTACGCCCACTTTGGACTCAGCGCTTTGCTTCACTGAAACAGCTCTGAGCAACTCCTCTCTTTCTTTCCACCATGACAAACACATGAAATACCAAATATTTTGACACAACATGAAAAACTTATCTAATTTTAACTTTTGAAAGAAATTTGGCAGTTTCCCGTAGTGAGTAAAACATGAAATATTTGCGAACAGATGAGTATTTTTCTACAATTAAGTGTTCCCTAATATATTCAGTTTCCCAATTCTATACAATGCTACACAAGCATGGGCACCCGCAGGATTTCTTTCCGTGGGGAGGGAGGCAAGTTGTATTTTTCATTTCTTTACACCTGTCACTAGCTGATGATGATACGTACCTCCGCCACGCAATTTAGTTTCATTTCTTACTTGCTTCGTGTTATTCATTATTTGGCTGCTCTAAAACCGTCGGGTACATATCTTCATGGCTTGTTGGGAGGAGTTCTTTTCTTTCTTTTGTGAATCATCGTCATAAGAACAAGTAAATTAAAAATCAAGCAGTTCATTAAAATGGTAATGTTAATCCAGTTCGCCGATTTTCTAAATAACTGGAGATATTTTCAAATAATCCCAAGTTAAATAAAACTGTGGAATTATCCCTACATCTAAATCAGTTAACTATCAGTATCCTCAATTTATAAAATAAACTGGTGTGACAATGAACAGTCGAAATATTCTCGGGATTCCAGGCGGGGCCCATGGCCCCTTCTTTCCCCTCCCCTACGGGCGCTCATGAGTAAAGCCCTACACGGATGAGGATATCCGCAACATTTTTCGCCAAGCATATATAGTTTGCAGGGCTGTGCGGATAGCAGATAAGCTACGGGTAATGTTTCGAGTAAATTTGCGGATAGCTTTTAGAATACAATCCAAACTTGTTGAATTTCATTTCTAGGACCCGGATGTCTATGAGATGACATTTCTTCCATTATGTTATTTTCATGAGAAATGTAAGATGATTATTTAAGCTAATCTCATTCAAATTAAGTCATTAAGCATAATTAACACTCTGAACTGAAAAGGGTTGCAATTCTGGCTGTGTAACCTTCATTTTAAACATAGCACTTGACATACAAAGCCTAAAGGAACTACTTTCTTCTCAAATGTGTAAATGTGTTGCTTTAATGCGTTATGCTTTATCTAATTAAAAATATTATAGTAATGCCAGTAGATTCGGATAACAAACGTGCGGATGCGGGACGGATAACAGTCGTGCGGATGCGGGACGGATGCGGATAACGCTTCGTTTATCCACGGAGGGCTCTACCCGTGAGTTCAAGCGTAGTTCCGCAAATAGTCGCGTGGAATACAATTGAATATTTGGTACACCACTGGCACGCTATATAGTGGCCATTGATGTAATATTTCACGGTGATTGTAATGGGAAGAACTTCTTGGAGAGGTACTGAACAGAATGTACCAAAATCTAGTGTATTATGTTCGTAGATATAAAACAAATGAACCTTGATTACAATAGTAATCTACGCGACCAAAGGAGGGGTAGTATCGAACTCTGAGAAATCTGACAATTGCCGCTCAGAAGAAAGACGCTCGTTTTAAACAAAGGTTAACTGAATAATTACTGCCAGACCTCCGTCCACATTCAGTTATGGACAATGTGAGTATTCTCTCAGTGCAAATTAACAAAGCTCCGACCTCGAATAACAGAAAGCCTTACATTATCGATTGGTTGTCTTCTAATGATATTCCCCACAACCCATCACAAACCGAGTGGAATTGTTACTTCACAAATTCGCTCATTGTACGTACGAAATTGATGAAATCGCAAGACAACACGGACACAGGTCCGACGAGAAGGAGGGGCAAATGGGGCTACAGCCCTGGGGCCCGAGCGTACTGAAGGGCCCGAAAGAGAAAACCACGGCTTCTTAATTGCTATATCAGTCTTTTAAATAAGTCCAAACAAACTCTTGAAAGGTAAAGTGAGTAAACTTTAAAACAATAGTGATTCTTGGGCCGTTGTAGAGCGAAAACGTTGGGTTCAATTTCAGTTACTTCTAAAGAACTGTTATTTACCTAGATATATACTGTAGTCTATTGGCAGCAGGTGAAATTTCAAGCGTTACAGTGCTAAAGGCAATTTAGAAAATGTAAGCACGCTACGAAATTTAAAAGTACAAAATTCTCGAATGAATATAAAATGAGATTATGTCCCCGCAAAAGGCCTGGTTGAAGAAAAATCAATAAGTTGAATAGCTTCCCTTTCCCTTATAATTTCACATAACCAAATATTGAAATTTTAATTTATTTTAAGAAAAAACATGAATATTAGGATTTCACGGAAAGAACTCGAACGTGGGGTGGCAGTCAATACCGTGGGGCCCAAGATCACTCTCTATCATCGCGGCCCTGCGTGGACTTTCTGTAGTTTTGGTACAACCCAATTGTGGGCGCACGTGAAATCTTATGTTACAAGAAAAAAACAATAAGTTCCGAATAGCAGTCGTTGAGAATTACGGGCGAAGTGACGATTGACAGCATCACAACATCCGCTTGGGCAGGTTGCGTAAGTCCTGCCGAAAGACTGAGGGAAGAAAACAGAGAAGTCGGCTGAGTGGAGGTTGAATGCTTACTGACTTGCTTCATAGCAATGAGCAACACTGCGGGAAGAGCAGTCTGGCGACATCGCAGTGAGTGTCTCTGTCTCTTTATGTCCAAATTGCTCTCTCTCTCACCTGCCACCGTACGCGCTCTACTCTGTAGCAAGGTCGGTAATGCAGATTACGCGACCATAGCGCTCACCTCTCAGGTGGCCATTTCTGGAATTAAAAGGCGATTCACGACCCAAGTTTCGCTCCCTCTTAATGCTTTGGGAGCATCATCGGCATGAAAAAATACATCTTGTTGGTCTGGTAAATGGACAGGTAACCGGGCAACAATGTGAAACTGTTCGTGCATGTTGTAACCAAAAATCCTGTATGCAGCCTCACTTGACCCCAACATATCTAGCATTCAAATACGTAGAAACTTTGTCATGATGTAACATTCCATCGTTTGCCGTGATTTTCAAGTTAGCGCAATCAAGCCCCTTATAAACATATTTATGTATGTATTTGATGCTGGGTACACTTGCACAGATTTCGACGTTAATACGGGCCTGAAAGTACATCAATAGACATCGATTGTATGGAACAATGGAGCGATTGTCGATTTCAACATTGGTGCCTTGTACTCGTTTAGTATATGATCTTCCATTCTGTCGCCTACGGTAAAGTGGATGTGTGTTTTTACTAAGTTGTACAATGTTGTATTGGAAGGATCTGGTATTTCTGCAAAAACTGTCATATCAATATCAGAGATTTCTCGTAATTTACAACTGTCTCGAAGACAAACCAGTAAGTGTACATGAAGTAAACCTCGCTTCTGGAACTCAACTGTGTATAAGAAAGTTTGCACCTCGCCAAAAATTTGCTTTTGATTTATTAAAAGCAGAGTTCCTTCACTTTCGAATGAAAAACGCGAACGACATCAGGTCTATTGTTTCCATTTTCATAAGGTTGGAGGCTAGTAGTAATTTCAGGCCATGATGGGTTGCAAGTGAAAGTTATGAAGAGGTCTGGCTTGCCAAATTTTCTCACAATTGCCATTGCATCCTGATAATTTTGCAACATATTTCGGGGACTACCAATAAAAGTAGAAGACAAAATAACTATGCGGCCAGCTCTTAAACTTTCATTTTCAGCTCTGAAGTGTAGAGCATCAGAAAGACCAACGTAGGTAACGACACGCAATTTCGTTTGTTGATTGTGAATATATTTTAGTCTATCTCCTTCTATTCGACAATAATAGTCAACTATTAATTGTTGGGTAAGTTTACCTGCATTAAGTAAAGGGTTGAAACCTCCGGCGGGAGGACAACCTCAAATCGACAGCCTATACAAAATATATTCACGCATTGTCATATTTTGCCCAACGTTCGTCTTACGCTTCCCTCCTGCTGGCAGTGAAATATGCCACCCTGTTTCTCCGCAAGGCCAGATTAAAACGTAAGTTAATGGATCACAATGCATACTGTCAACATCAATTTCCTTTAAAACTCCCTAACTGAAAAATACGGCTATGTGGCGGTGTGAAGCCGGAGCACCATCTGGTGTTTCAAAAATAGCTGCAATCTCTGAGGAGGCTGGGTTATTGTAACGTCTAGGATCTTCTTGAGGTTCATGGTAAAAGCGCATGACCAAATCGAACGGTTGACGTTTTTCTCTTAAAGCCAGTTAATTTTCTTTGCATATTTTGGAATGCATTGTCTTATACAGTTGAATGTAAGGGTTATTCTCTTGCAAAATATTATTTAGAATATGAAGTGTACCCTCCATGATGCAAGAATTCGCTCGATTTGCTAGTCTGATTTGATTAGCTTCTGAGCAGTCTAATATATACAACTGGCCGTAACAACTGTCGCTTATAATTTTGGAATACAGTATATGGAAGAAATGCAATGATGTACAATTCCTGAAATTTTAAAACAATATGGACCGTGTTCAGGTGGTACGGTAACATTGGCACCAAAGGAAACGAAGGACATAGAATTGTAGTACTGCCGAATATTCTCTCGGAAGTTCCTTGAGGTATCATCATTTCCAGTGAAAAATGGTTTAAGCCTGTCAAATATTTTATATTCCGGCAGATCAATTTTACCATTGCAACACCAAAGGCCAAAGTAACCAAGCGTAGTTTTTTCGCAAGATAAGAACAATCCAGAAGAAGGTTTACATTCGTTCGTCAAGGACCCAATGTTGTACGGCATAATATCTGGCATTGTTTCTGAAATGGCAGATTTATATTGTATATTATAAGTGGTTTCGCCTTTTCTCCGATTTCTCATTGTTTTGCGTATATTTGTAGTTTCCACGCGACCGGTTAATGTTCTTTTTAGTCGAATGCGTCTATTTACAGTAGAATTTATGCCCAAATTAATGTCGTATTCGATCACACTATAGTGTCCTGCATCAACGGAGCCGCTAAACAATAAATGACAAATAACACTTCCATTGCCATAATCTACAACGTGGTTAGTCATGCACTCTAAACAAATAATCATTAAACAATTGGCTTATACAATGGAGTTCAACATGACCAGCATATTCACCGTTGAGACACATAAGATTTTCATACTCAAGTTGGTTGTTGAGGGGAAGGCGATAAGACTCATCGCCAATAATAAAATCCTTATAAATATTCCAGTCAGCAACAACTTTTGTAGCGGTTTGCAAACGCAACTCACTAAGACGTTCTACGTTTCGATATAAACAGTACAAAACTGCTCTAAATAAGCAATTTCCGTCACCTGTTATTGGTACAATTCTTCGGATATCCATGACAGTAAATTATGAAGAGGAGCATAGAACCACTTCGCCAGTCACCTTAATAATGGAGTCAGTTTTATAATTATATCTCCAGTGCGTGTCAAAAGGTCGTATTTACACAGGGAAGCCCACTCTTAAAGCTGGCAATGAATTATCGAGACAAACCGGCCCAGTAATTCTGCGTAGTCACTTTCTAGTATGCCATAGTTATGGTATATAAAATGAAAGGTTTAACCATTCGTAGAAGCAGCGATATGTATTCTCAACAGACAACGAATGACCTGGACTGACCACCAAAGACTATAACAGACCACCAAAGACTATATAACAGAAAGATCGGAAACACAATACAAATGGCGGTTCCAACATTCGACTGCAGCGGCATCTGCTACTGAAACATAGAAGTTAATTTGGAAAACAATGGAATCAAAAATTGGCCTACATTTGCAATATCAGAATTTCAACGTAGGCCTACTGTGTATTATTGCCGTATAACTGGTAAGGGTACAGTTCATTATTGGAATTTCATGTAACAACATTTTGGACATGCCTTGAATGTCTATAAGGCAAAGAAAGAACTGAGGAAAACAAATGAGTACCGTAGCACATGGCGCGATTTGAAGACACTCGGAAGTAAGTCGCCCAGGCGGGTGGATTCTAATGTGTTGGAATTCGTACAATCCTTGATTCACAGTCGGCTTAACAGTTATCCCATGTGCAACAATATGCCAAAACTTATGTAGCAATAAAGATAAATAGCCCAACCGGTATTGCAAATGTCATCATCATCATCTTGCACAGTTTCCAGCCACTGGCCGGGTCTGTTTGGAACACAAGCCTCTCCAACGTCTTCTATCTTCCCACCATCTCTCAGTCTCCAACCTTGTCCAGTCTTCTCCCCTCTTCTTCACACTTTCTTCCACCCCCTTCAGCCACCTGTCTCTCCGTCTTCCTCTCGGTCTCTTTCCTTCCCACTTCGTCTCGTATACTCTCCTGGGTATCCTCTTCTCCTCCATTCGTTTTACATGTCCATACCATCCAAGTCTAGACTTCTCTATATCATCCTGTAATGGTTCCTCCTTCATTAATTCTCTGGTCCTCTCATTTCTTATTCTGTCCATCTTTGTAGCTCCAATACTGCTTCTCAAGAACCTCATCTCACTGCCCTGTATTTTGCTCTTCTCCCTTCCTTTCATAACCCAGGTCTCCTTGGCATACGTCAGGATAGGGACATAGTACGTCCGTTATATGATCTTTTTGCTGTTCTGAGGGACATCCTTGCTCCATAACATGCTTCTCACACTCCTCCGGAATGCTTCTGCCTGTCTCCCCCGCTCATTTATTTCTCTATCGTTTCTTCCATTATCTTGTATCAGGCTTCCCAGATACTTGAAACTCTCCACTTTCTTCAGCTGTTCCCCACCAATTGTTATTCCCGTTGTGGTTCTTTCCTTCTTCCTTGTTGTGATCACAATCTCACTCTTATTTATGTTAAATTTCATCCCATATCCTTGTATTATTCCTTCCCACACGTCCAACTGTTCCTGTACCTCCTCCTTGTTTCCCCAAATCATCAAAACATCTGCAAACACCATTGCTTTCATCTTTCCTTCCCCAATTACTTGTGCCACTCGGGACATTATGTCATCCATCACCACAATGAAAAGAAACGGTGACAGTGCACTTCCTTGTTTCAGGCCGTTTCTCAGTTCCAACCAGTCCGATCTCTCTCCTCCCACTTTCACACTTGTACATCTCCTTTATCCTCTTTATAGTCCCTTTCTCTACTCCTCTATCCTCCAGGGACTTCCATACTTTGTTTCTGCATACACTGTCATATGCTTTCTCAATGTCCAGGAAGGCCATCAGTAGATCTGTTCCATACTCATAGTGCTGTTCTTGTAACTGCCTTACAGCAAAAATCAAATCCACTGCGGACCTTCCTGCTCTGTCGAATGTTGGAACTTATAAAGCATTTCAATGAAATTACCATAGCGTTTTAAATTGAGAAGGGACGCAGAATTCCTTAGTTTACGGGAATGCCAAAAGTTAAATATGTTTTGACAATATAATAGCAATTGCAAGAAAGGAAAATACGGAAATAAAAAACATGCAATATTAAGATAGTTAAACACCATGCACACTCAAAATTTGATGTCAGTTTACGTTTTTCAACATTTTCTGTCTGGTATAACTATATTCCAGTGCATATTATGGAAATGTCATAAACAATGTTACCTTCCATTATAATTCCTATACATAACGATGAAATTAAAACGCGGTGGACTTGTAACCACCATGACTGTCATGAGGCGAGGCGATTGTGCGCATGGGTGATAGGCAAGATTTCTGAATTTTTGTTTATTAATTTAAAAATATTCTGTAACATATTTGTTTATATTAAAGACACTCGGCAAATCTACATGCCAATAGCTCTCGTTAGAATGCATTACGAAGTCAATCGGTTAAGACGTTATCTCATTCTCGATGTAACAAAAATCGCCTTAGTGTTTCAAATATATAGATGCAATAATACACAAATAAAGTACTTAATGAGGGGCAGATGACCTCGTAGTTCTGCCCCTTAAAACAACAATAACATATAACTTAAGTACTTAATAACCTAAACTATAGTGATGGGGTCACAAAAAATAGAAAAGAGGTTTTTACTATGATGTAGGCCTACTGTAAAAATGGAAACGTACCGTAATGTGCAGTGAGTCATTGCTTTTTATCTTCAGATATTAGTTGAACTAGTAAAATCAAAATATGGCTGTAAAACACAAAATATCGTATGGTTAATATAAAATTCCTGACTTTCTAATACTTTTAGTCATTTTTTCCTGACTCACACCATATTTTCACACTTTTTCCTGACCAAAAACAAAATTCCTGACTTTTCCTGCCTGTGGACACCATGGAAAATGAGCAAGAGAACAAGTTTTACGGCATCCTTCGAGTTGAAGTGCTAGAATTGCTGCAGAAAATGGAGTGAAAGCGGCGAGTCATAAATACGAAGTGCAGCCGTGTATGATTTGTTATTGGCGCAACCAGAAGGACAAATTATTGGAAACCAAGAAAAATTCCAAGTCCTTCCACGGAGTGAAAAAAGAAAAAGTACGAAAATGTGGTCGGTATTAGAAATAAATCTTCCGTATTTCAGGTAGTTGCCGCGTAACATTGCAGCACTGCATAATCTTGAACTCGACGCACGCAATTCTGTGTGGCTGCAGCGCTACCTTAGTCCTGAGGCCATTCAGCTGTGATGATGCAAGAGAGTGGCGATTTAGATGGGCCGTTATAACTTTTATCATAAATTAAATCTAGGTTAAAATAACTATATGTGTTAATTTAAGGACGCTAGGTGTTCCCTTGTGTGCCTTTATACCACGCCATCCTAACTTATATGAAGGGAAATTTTCACCTATTTTACCCCCCCCCATTTTTGAAGCCGAAAATTCGGAAAACATCATACTATATCGTCCACCTTTTCGTTTGCATTGAAAAGGTAACGAAATGTTGCCATATAGTTGACTTGAGCTTTGTTTCACGCACTATTGAATATTCACCTTGTTTTATATTAATAGCTAGTTTATCCATGTTGGTGAAATGTTGTTCATACTCCCGGTCGCGGTAGCATTCACTAAAATAATAAGTGAACTTCTCTTTAAGCTTGGAGAAAGGGATTGACATTTGGCCGAAAATTCCAAGTCAGTCATCATCCTTCTGCTTCTTGACCCATCCATGTTCGATTAGTTGATGTCATAACGCACTCCATTGCAATATCACAGTCAACGTGTTTCAGTGCCAAGTCGGAAATAAATCTACAGATACACATGGAAGCAGATCTTCGAGGATAGATTAGACCGCTAAGTAGCTGACTTGAGGAATGTTAATGATGTCACCACGATGAACTAACAAGCTTATTGACAGCATTATATCTCGTACGTATAGTAATAATGGCAGTGAGATTTTAGTTAGTTAGTTATTGTTGTTTTAAGGGGCGGAACTACGAGGTCATCTGCCCCTCTTAACACAGATTAAAGAATACAAATTTTGAATTTAATTTAAAATTTTGAGGTGGACATCTAAATTTAAAAAGACCAAAAATTAATAAAACAAAAACAAACAATTAAATTTAAAAAAATAAAAATTATAAAAATAAACAAAAATTACGGAAAAAACAAAACATTATCATTCAAAAACGAACAAGTCGTTGAGTCAAAGTTCACTGGAAAATTTAGATTGCTGGCCCTAACCCACTCTCACTTATAAAGCGGATAACGCGATCAGCAGCCACCGCGTCATCGGCTAATATAAGTTTGAGTGTCGTCTGCAAACCAAGGTTTCTTCGTAAGTCAGCAAGATCCACACACTCGGTGAAAATGTGGGCCACGGTGAAAACGGCTCCACAGGTACAAAGTGGGGGGTCTTCCCGTCTCATTAGGTACGAGTGGGTGGATCTTGTATGACCTATCCTTAGCCTACACAAAATGACGGACTCTCTCCGGGCCCGGAAGGAGCTCCGCCAAACGCGAGTAGTTCCCTTGATCGCTCTCAGTTTACTGGGCAGTGGGTCAGCTAGCCACTGACTCTCCCAAAAAGCCAGAACTTGTAGGCGTAACTGAGAGCGAATATCTCTAGCGGGTATCTCCATTGGTCGAGGTGGTAGTGATACCGCCTCTTTTGCAGCTTGATCTGCTAACTCATTTCCCGCAATTCCCATGTGGCTTGGAAGCCACAGAAAGGTGATTCGAGTGTCAGCGTGGCACAGCCCGGCTAGTAGGTCGTGGATTCGCTGCACTAGGGGGTGTTGCGGGAAACATGTAGCAATTGACTGCAACGAACTCAAAGAGTCGGTACACACGAGAAAGTGGATTCGAGCATCCTGTAGTGCAAACTGCAGAGCTTCATAGATGGCAACGAGCTCCACAGTAAACACACTACAGGCCTCAGGCAAAGAGATCTTGGTATTTGCACCATCAATAACGTAAGCACAACCCACCTTCGCGTCCACCTTCGAACCATCCGTGTAGAGAATGCCAGCGTCCGGAAATTGGTGAACTATGCTGTGGAACTGCCTCCGGTAAACGGTCGCATCCGTGTTCACCTTAGGACCTCGGTGCAGATCTAACCGAATTTCCGGACGCGGGACTTGCCACGGAGGCACCTCGCTAGATGTCCGGATCATACAGGGGCCTACAGCCACTCCTATTTTGGTACACGAGCTATCAAGTCTAATACCAACCGGCCGAGTGGCACGAGGCCGGTTGGCATACCCCTGGTGGTTTTGGGTACCGAAGAGAGCTTGATAGGTCGGGTGTTGCGGCATTTGACGCACATTGGCAGCATATGCTAACAGCATATGTTGGCGTCTATAATT
This sequence comes from Meconema thalassinum, assembly GCA_946902985.2. Taxonomy (NCBI): domain Eukaryota; kingdom Metazoa; phylum Arthropoda; class Insecta; order Orthoptera; family Tettigoniidae; genus Meconema; species Meconema thalassinum. Next base: position 1,755,683,013 of record OX336388.2, on the reverse strand, counting down.
TAAAGGAGGAACACCCGATTCGGCGAGTAGGCTGGGTATCGGGCTGGTCCGGAAGGCACCGGTAACCAGCCTAACGCCACTATGGTGGATACTGTCCAGCATTTTCAAGGTTGCCGGCCTTGCTGAACCGTATGCCGCAGAACCATAGTCTAGCCGGGACAGGACGAGGGCTTGGTAGAACCGTAGCAGCACCGCACGGTCAGCCCCCCACGTAGTGCCACTAAGAAACCTGAGCATGTTCAGTTTCCTGAGACACGTCATTTTCAATTGCCGTATATGGTGCTGCCAAGTTAACTTGCTGTCAAAATGGAGCCCCAGGAAGCGATAAGCGTCAACCACCGGCAACGCAGCATCCCTGAGATGTAGTTCAGGGTGTAAATGTAGCCTCCGTAGCCGACAAAAATGGACGACGGAGGTTTTCGCTGCTGAAAAACGAAAACCCCGGTCGTGAGCCCACCTGTCGACCCGGTTGATAGCTAGCTGCAATTGCCGTTCCACGACTGCCATACTTCCAGAGCTGTAATGCAGAGCTAAATCGTCTACATACAGCGATGGAACTACCGCGGACCCGGCGGCGGCAACAATGCCATTAATGGCAATCGCGAACAAGGTGACACTCAGCACTGAACCCCGAGGAACTCCATTTTCTTGGGTATAGTATTGCGATAATGTCCTACCGACCCTTACTCGGAAGAGTCGGACGGACATGAAATTCGCAATGAAAGTCGGTAAGTTACCACGGAGTCCCCACTTGTGAAGGGTGGAAAGGATCCCGTAGCGCCATGTAGTGTCGTAGGCTTTCTCGAGGTCAAAGAAAACCGTGACTAGGTGCTGTTTTCGGAAAAAAGCCTCCTGTATGGCGCTCTCAAGTCGCACCAGATGGTCAGTGGTGGACCTATGAGAGCGAAATCCACATTGGTACTCAGACAGGAGACCTTTATCCTCCAAGAACCACACCAGTCGACGGTTCACCATCTTTTCGAGCTGCTTGCATAGGCCATTTGTCAAACAAATGGGCCTATAGCTGCTTACAAACTTGGGATCCTTTCCAGCCTTAGGAATCGGTATAACGATCCCCTCTCGCCATTGAGATGGAAACTCCCCTCCAATCCATATACGATTGAAGAGGATCAACAGTTTTTTTATACTGGATTCGCACAGATGTTTTATCATTTGATTATGTATGTTATCCGGTCCAGGAGCCGTATCCCTGCACAGTGCAAGCGCACTGCGCAGTTCCCATTCAGAGAATGAAACATTATAGGACTCCGAAGCAGCAGTGGCAAAGGACAAGGGATGAGTCTCTGCCTCCCGCTTCAGAGTCAGAAATGTAGGATCGTAACTCCCGGAGCAGGATACATCGGAGAAGTGCGAGCCAATGCTGTTGGCAATGGCGAGATGGTCCGTGGTGATGTCTCCATTGATGGACACTCCGGGTATCGACAGTGATGTCGGGAGTCCGGAGATCCGACGAAGCTTAGTCCACACTTGAGATGAAGGAGTATGCGCCGTCATGGACAACACATACTTTTCCCACGTCGTTTTCTTACTCTCCCGAATCAGATATCGGGCTCTAGCACGCATCCTTCTGAAGGTGATAAGGTTGGCCATAGTGTTTTGCCTCCGATAGCATTTGAAAGCACGTCGACGATCTTTAATGGCTGCTGCAATCTCGGCTGTCCACCAAGGGACAAGCTTCCGGTGTGAGTTGCCGGATGAGGAAGGTATTGTTTCCTCAGCAGCAGCCAAAATACCATTCGTTATATGAATGGTATGATCGTCGACACTCTCAAAGGTATCTTCGGCAAACACCGCACGTGCCGTGAATGTTGGCCAATCAGCCCGACGGAGAAGCCATCGACTTGGTAACTCGATGGCTCTCTGGTTCGGAAGAGTAACGATAATTGGAAAATGGTCACTATTACAAAGGTCATCGTGCACACCCCACTGTAGCAGGGGAACCAGCGCACGACTGCACAGGGTAATATCGATACTTGAATAAGTACCGTGTGCAATAGAGAAGTGGGTAGGCTCCCCTGTGTTCAACAGACACAGGTCCAGCCGCCTGATGAGCCTCTAAAAATCTCTCCCATTACCGCTAGTGGTAGCGGAGCCCCAGATGGTGTTGTGGGCATTAACATCTCCCAGAAGGAGGAAAGGAGGGGGGAGCTGAGAGACTAGATCCACCAGCTGGTCGTAATCCGGCTGAGAATCAGGCGGGATGTACACGTTACATACTGTTGCCATTACTGGCAACGAAGTACGAACTGCAACTGCCTCTAGCTGAGTACGCAACGGCACCTCTTCACTAAAGAGGCTAGAGTGGACGAGAGTGCAGACGCCACCAGCGGCCACAGCTCCGTCCACCCAGTCTTTAGAGAAGAGTTTGAAGTGACGCATTGTTGTCTCATGTCCAGGACGAAACCTGGATTCCTGAAGACAGACAATGGTTGCCGAAAATGAAGATATTAATTGTCGTAACTCAGCGAGATGAACAGAATAGCTATTACAGTTCCATTGTAATAGTGCCATGGTGTGGACTTAAGTAGAAGTGGGTCTTCTACTTATGCTTGACCGTTTGCCACCCTTCCCCATCTCTGGTTGGAGATGATGGGGCAGGAGAGCACACCTCAATCTCAACATCTCCGTCCGAAGACGAAGAAAATGGAGCGGGTGCTCTCTTGGGTTGCGCGCGGTCGTCGTCGGACCTCACGAGTCTCGCTCTTGGGGAAGAGCGAGAGCGGTGTCGAGGGACTTTCTCCCGGTCCGAAGACTGGGTGTCTGTCCCCGACACGTCCCGAAGAGATTTCTTCTTGGATCGGCGCCGACGCGTGTTTGGGGAAGTAGATGGTCCCGTCCCCACAGACGCCGGGTCCTTATAAAACAAGGTCGCTCCTGCTGGCACCGCTCCACTGGTAGTGGTGGGAGCGGGATGGCCAGCAGATACGTGAGCAGCCCTGCCTTTAGGAGAGGAAGAGAAACGGAGCTGAACCGTTCCCCTCTCCTCCGCCGATCTATTTTCTTTTCTATAGGGGAGTTCCTCCATACGGACGGGCTTGGCTTCAGCAGGCTTCGCTCCCTTGGTGGTAATGGGAGCGGAAAGGCCAGCAGAGACAGTAGCCACCCCGTCAGCAGGAGGGCGAGAGAGACGGCGACGAACCGTCTCCCTCTTCTCCCCTATATTTTTCGTATTAGGTGGGCTGGAAGAAGGACCAGCCCTGGTCGGTAAAGTCTTCTTTCCCCCTTTAACTGGGGAAGACTTATTCGCCGACCGTTTCGGAGAAGAAGATGACTTATTCTCCGAATGCGCCGGTTTAGATGGTATAACCGGCGCCTTCTTTTGCTGGGCCGAAGAAGGTTGTTGTACCTCCTTCGGGCTGACATTTTTCGCTGGTACAGCGAGGGGTGATTTTAATACTGCTGAAAATACGGGCGTCGAGGGTACTACACTCGGTAAAGATGCGGCAGGGGTGAATGAGGGCGTAGTTGCAGCTGCAAACGATACCCGAAATTCGGGGGCATTCATATCACGGTACCTCTTGCGAGCGTCGTGATATGAAAGCCTATCAAGAGTTCTTATTTCTTGAATTTTTGCTTCCTTACAGAACTCAGGGCACTGCTTCGATCGTGGAGAGTGGCTTCCTTGGCAGTTAGGACAAATCGGGGGAGGCGTACACCTCTCACCCTCATGTGTCCCCTTGCCACACTCTCTACACACGGCCTTGGCAGTGCACCTGGCGGAAACATGCCCGAATCTCTGGCATTGATAGCAGCGCATAGGTGGAGGGATGTACGGTCGAACATCGCAGTGGTACGATGTGACCTTCACCTGCTTAGGTACTACATCACCCTCAAAATGGAGAATAAAAGCGCCGGTATCGACGCTGTTCTCCCCAATCTTTCGGGTGATGCGCCTAATCTTGGTGACGCCTCTCTTCCCCAGATCCCGCAACAATTCCGCATCGCTATTTAAAATGAGGTAACGATGGAAAATAACTCCTCGGACCTCATTCAGCGTTTCGTGTTTTGAGACCTTAACGGGAATTTCGCCGAATTGCGTGCATTCCAGCAACGCTTCGGTTTGCTTCCGATCAACGGTGTGCAGCAGCAGCTGACCGTTCCGGAGCTTGGAAATCCCGCTTAGGTCCCCAAATTTCCCCTCGATTTCCTCAGAAAAAATTATTGATTTTACTGGGGGTGAAGCTGATTCCTGCCCGTGGTGCCCCTGCTAAGGTAGTTGGAATTATATTTCCATTACCGAACTGAACGTCAGCAATCCAGAAGCAAATCAAAGAATGGTGAAAATTAATATAAACCGGCCCTTTTCAGCGCCAAAACTGACAATCATCTCTGTCAATATTGAAGGTCTTTCATCAACCAAGGAAGAGTTATTAAGCCAGATATGCCATGATCAGAAATGTGATTTACTATGTATTCAGGAAACCCACCGAGACTTGACTCTCCACCGTCCAAAAATCAAGGGTATGAGCCTAATAGTTGAACATCCTCATCGACATTATGGCAGCATTATCTTTGCCAAACCTAATATTCAGATCGTCTCCACAGGAATTTCCATTGTAGATGACACCGAAATTCTTACAGTAGAGCTTAGCAACTGTTCTGTAACATCAGTTTATAAGCCCCCAGGTACTGTATTTAAATTTGTAGAACCCAGCAACTTCCAGCATCAATCTGTGAAGTTTGTTGTTGGTGATTTCAACAGCCGTAACACAATATGGGGTTACTCAACTACCGATGAAAGTGGTGAGGCCATGGCTGAATGGGCAGACTCATATGATCTCAACTTATTGCATGATAACAAACTTCCAGCATCTTTCAACAGTGCAAGATGGAGGCGTGGATATAATCCCGATATGATATTTGTGAGTGAAAACATATCTCATTTATCAATAAAATCAGTGGGTCAAGCTATTCCTCACACGCAACACCGGCCTATTATATGCCAGATTTATGCTGCCATTCGACCACAGTCAGTTCCTTTCCGACGTAGATACAATTTTAAGAAGGCTGATTGGGAGAAATTTACCATTTCTCTAGATGAGAATATTCTAAATACTGAGCCAGTTCCTGAATTATATGACGACTTTGTAAATATCGTGAAGTATTGTTCCCGTGTTTCAATTCCCCGAGGCTGCAGAGCACAATATATAAAAGGTCTGACTTCGGAAACTGAGAATCTTTTGAAAAACTATCTTGACCTCTTTGATAATGACCCATTTGGTAACGATACCCTTCAAGCTGGGGAAGATCTTTTAACAGCGATTTCCAAGAACAGGAACGATGCATGGTGCCAATTGATGGAGGAGACGGATCTAAGTAAGAGTAGTCAGAAAGCCTGGAGACTCCTTAAGTACCTGAGTTGTGATCCAACAACAAAAGAGGGACACAAAAATATAACAGCTAATCAGATTGCTCGTCAGCTCGTGGAAAATGGTAAATCTGACCATCCATTACGCAGGTCAGTTCATAAAATTGCTCGGTCAGAAGAACTCGAGATTAGTCAACTTATGCAACCTTTTTGCATGGCAGAACTGACGGCAGCCATTGATAGTTGTAAGATCGGCAAGGCAGCAGGAGTAGATGATATCAGATTAGAGCAGATCAAACACTTTGGGGAACGAGCAAGAGAATGGGTCCTAGCTTTCTTCAACAACTGTTTGAAATCCTGCAATTTCCCAAAAACCTGGAGGAAATCACGAGTCATACCGATTCTGAAACCTGGTAAAATGTCAACTGAACCTCAAAACTACAGGCCAATATCCTTGTTGTGTCACCTGCTTAAAATCTTTGAACGAATGTTACTGAACCGCCTAGTTCATGTCGTAGAGCCTGCTCTCATACAACAACAAGCAGGCTTCAGACCAGGGAAAAGTTGTACATCCCAGATCCTTAACCTCACTCAATTCATTGAGGATGGCTTTGAAACACGGAATATCACGGGAGTAGCTTTTATCGATTTGACCGCTGCCTATGACACTGTCAATCATCGTGCTTTGTTACAGAAGATTTATGGAATCACGAAGGATTACAGTTTCACAAAACTTATTGAAAGTTTCCTTCAAAACAGGAGATTTTATGTGGAATTCCAAGGACAGCGCAGTCGATGGAGACGTCAAAGAAATGGCTTACCTCAAGGTAGTGTTCTATCACCAATGTTGTTTAACGTCTACACTAACGACCAACCACTTCCAAGGAACACTAGAAGTTTTCTTTATGCCGACGATCTAGCATTAGCTTGTCAGGGGAAATCCTTCGAAGATGTTGAAGCTCATTTAACACAAGCATTGACTGAGTTGGATGTCTATTACTATGATAATCAACTTCGTCCAAATCCATCAAAAACTCAGTTGTGTGCATTTCATCTGAAGCACAAGCAGGCTCGTCGTGAACTTAACGTCTCTTGGCAAGGAACACGCTTAGTTAACACTTCTCATCCAAAATATCTGGGAGTTACCCTCGATCGTACTCTGACCTACAAACAGCATTGCCGGAATACCAGACTAAAGGTGGAAGCTAGGAATAACATCCTACGTAAGATCACTGGTAGCACCTGGGGCTCTCAACCATCAACCTTGAGAACGACAGCGCTTGCAACATGTTACAGTGTTGCAGAATATGCATGTCCAGTGTGGTACAAATCCACCCATGCAAATAATGTTAACAAGGCGCTTAATGAAACATGTAGGCTTATTACAGGTTGTTTGAAGCCTACACCTCTTGCAAAACTTTACCAGCTTGCAGGGATAGCACCACCGGATATACGTCGTGAGGTAGCAGCCAATGAAGAGAGAGCTAAACAGGTTAATCAGTTTTCCCATCCGTTGTACGGTTATGTACCAGCCACCCGTAGGTTGAAGTCCAGGAGAAGTTTCCTCAACACCACTGCAGTCTTGCTAACTACACCAGCTACAGCTAGAAAACAATTGTGGACTTCTCGGCTTGGGAATAACTCTCTATGGGATCACCCTTCGGAAAGCCTCCCACCTGGACATGATCAGAAATGGATCGTGTGGAGGGCACTTAATCGTCTCCGTTCTGCTGTTGGAAGATCTAAGGATAACTTGCAGAAATGGCACTTCCCCGTCGACTCCACCAACTGCGACTGCGGTATGCCCCATACCATGGAGCATCTACTGAATTGTCCGCTGTGCCCTGCCACTTGTACAGCAGAAGATCTTTTACTAGCAACTTCCAATGCTATACAGGTTGCACATTTTTGGTTGACCGTGGTTTGAAAAGACATTGTGTGTTGTATGGTTTACTTCTCTTTTTTTTTTTGTTTGTAAATATGTATGTAATTTTAGTGTAATCCAGTATTTTGCTTCTGACACGAATAAATAAAAAAAAATGATTTTACTAGTTTAAAATCACCCCAGTCAGTCCTCGTAGCTACCAGGTAGCGAGGAGACTTATCAGCGGGGAATCTTCTATTAAAGGCTTCATCCCAAGGCGTATACACCTTGGGATTAGCTCGACACTCAAGAGACGGCTTTTTAAGGGTGCCACCCTGTACAGGTGTCCGTGATCGCTTTGATGGCATCCCGGACGAAATCCTCCCCGAATACTGCCCACTCCGAACGGGGGCTATCACTGTGGGCGCCACCCAGCCAAGGCAATACCTACCTGGCATAGCAGATATTGCCCGGGGTCCTAGTGCCTCGAACAGGCACTTCCCCCTCGGCATGCACAGGATTTATTCAGCTCCAGTATTCGGCCATGCAGGGACCTTCGTTGTAAGGCGGATACTACTGAAGGGTACATGGCGCACCCACCTGACGGGATGGGGCATACCGTCTAGGCTTTCTGGCCAGATGGCCAAGCTGGTGGCCCTTCCCCTAACAGCATGCATGTTTGTTTCTATTGGTCAAACCAGAGCTGGGACCAGAAAACCAAAATCGACCTTTATAAGGCCCCCTCTAAGTCGCCTTTTACGACAGGCAGGGGATACCGTGGATGAATTCTGCCCTCCCCATCCACAGGGGGTCTGAACAAATCAAAACTGGCAAGTTATTCGGCCATGTCGGCCCTATTAGTCGCCTCCTACGACAGGCAGGGCATACCGTGGGTGTATTCTAACCCGCACCCACACGGGGGCAGTGAGATTTGATGAGATGTCAAGACCATCTACTACAAACATACGGTACTTAATAAAATGTAGTTGAAACCCTGTGAGTAAAATAATCTCCTCGTTTATAAGTGCAATACCTGTCTGAATATTTCGTACACAATAGGCTATAGGAGTAATCCTCTTTTAAGCATGAAGCTGTAGATTGGCTTATCAAATGTGTAATATTATCGTAAGTTCCACATTGTATTCTAAAAACTATCCGCAAATTTATTCGAAACATTATCCGCTATCCGCACAGCCATGCAAACTATATCTGCGTGTCGAAAAATGTTGCGGATATCCGCATCCGCGCAGGGCTTTAGATACACCCAGCCTCGTGAAGCAAAACCGAGAAGAGGCGGTTTTGATTCTTACCTCAGTCATCCTGGAAGTGGTTGGTTAGTTATTGAGGTTTTAAGGGGCTGAACGAGGTCACCTGCCCCTCTTAACACAGATTAATACAAATTTAGAATGACATTATGAATTTGGAGGTGGACACTTAAATATGAAAAGATCGAAAAATTAATGAAACAAAAACTTAAATAAAACTGAAAATAATAACCAAAAGTTACGGTAAAACAAACATTCAGAATTCAAATAAGAACAAGTCTTTCAATCAATGTACACTGGAAAATATAGATAGCTGGCCCTAATCCACTCTCACTTATAAAGCGGATCATCCGTGGTTATCCGTGGTTTCTCGTTTCTACTTCAGGCAAATGCTCGGATGGTAAACAAGTTAAAGCCACGGCCGCTTCTTACCCAAATCCTACCTCGATTACAAGTGCACACAAGAGTACAGACATCACAGTTGCACAGGTTATCAGACAGCTTCTACACACACCCAAGTGCACGAGGCTACATGACCACGATGTCACAAAGCTCCCAAAAAATCAACAATTCTAATCTGACTGAAATTCGTCATCAGCAAAGAAATTTTGATCAACTGGCAATAGCAAGAAGACTGAATTCGCATATCTATATTTAGGATACAGGATCTCTATCGTACCTGAAACACATGGCCGGTGTCTAGTGAGGTGAGCGAGAAGAGGGGATTGTGTGGTTGGTAGACTATGTAAACTCTGTGCTTGTATGTCATTTGACCACTAACGCTGTCTTGAAGCGTCATATGCAGCCTTGTAACAACACAAATCCCGTTAAGTATGTCCCATTCCATTCCGTGCGTTTTTTCCGTTTTTAAACTGTAACGTTCATTTCGGTATGGGAGAGCGAAACGTTACGCCCGGCTCCAATCTGCTGTACCGGTACAGGCTCGGCTAACATTCCACTGTTCCAGATAGATAGTTGTTGTTTTAAGGGGCGGAACTAAGAGGTCATCTGCCCCTCTGTTCCACATACCAGGTATGGTTTCAGACTCCGTTCCCTTCCAGGACTAGTAATGCTGCGCATTGGTACAGACAGATGTAACGTTACAACTAGGAAATAATGGTGGAGATAATGGAATTTCTCCTTTCCACATTGACTAGAGTTCCGCTTAGTGTTATGTTCTGTTCAGGGTCTCTGGTTGTACATAAGCATTAAACCTAACCTAAGAGAGCAGGATCTAAAGATGTTCACTTGACAAACGAAACAGTTATCCAAATTTAGCCGTTCACGCTCAATGCTCACCTGGAACCGATTCCTACGAGCTCCATTAGCCTCCTTACTATCCCACTATTTTCAAGCCAGGAAACTAATGGAGCTCGTAGCAATTGGTTGCAGGTGAGCAGTGAACGAGAACGGACGCTGTATAGGACTATAAAACAACAAATAGAACTCCTCATTGTAGATGAAAATATACCGGTTAATATTTGATAGAATAAGAAATTAAATTATGAACTAGTGGGTAGCGGGAAAACGAGAGAGTTAAGTTCCGTGCAAAGCAGGCGGAGAGTGAAAAGTATTCCAAACAGCGCACGCAGCCAGGCAGGCCAGTCTCCCGTCCACGAGGTCATGTCCCAACTCTCGCTACGCCGGAGTGAATGGGTTAATAATAATAGTTTTAATGCAGCCTATGGCCAATGAAAAAGTAAAAATACAATGCAGGAACTGTCAGTCACTACAAAATTGCGTCAGGGAAGTCAATCTTCTTTTACAGTATGCCGCATGATATCGGTTACAGGGCTCGCTACACAATTCACATATGCATGTGGCTGCATTTGGAGTGTGTAAGTCTTTTCTTCCGCATATCCTGAAGTGAAATCCATGGACTGCGAAACGTGTCACAGTGAGTCGTAAATCGTAGTCTGCTCTCTTCCAGTCAGATAACATCGCTTCTGTCCCATAGAAGTCCAACCATATTTCTTTCTTTTTTAAATGAAATTCCGCAAGAAGTTCCTGATAGGCAGCGCTAGATGGAAGCTGCATTTGTAGTCTGATTTGCTAAATACAGAATGGCTCTGCAGACAGCTCATACATTAGCCGGGACGGAGTAAATTTCGATACGCACAATGCTTTCTTTAGGAAGATAGACTTTACTTGCTCTATTTCCTTTAAGTTGGTTTTGGTCAGATGAGGCCAGATCAGTTCCAGACCGTAGGTTAAAATAGGTGTCAATGTGGAAACAAAGAGCTTCATAGCAGTAACTAAAGATAGTTTACGTAAATGCTGTATGTTTTTCATAGCTATTAGTGCAGCAGTCGCTCTGTTTCTCACATGCATTGTGAAATAAGTTCCTGTCTTCTGAAAAATTAACCCTAAATAGTTAAAATTCTTGACTGTTGTAATCGGTAAATCTCCAGGTCTGTAAAAAATCTTATCTCTGTTCGAAACCATTCCTCCCTTACGGAAGACCATGTGGGCTGTTTTATTCTCGTTGATCTGTAATTTGTTCCTCTCGGCCCAGAGAAGCAGACGATCCATACATTCCTGCAGAACTTCCGAACTCTTTGCTCCAATTATTACATCATCTGCATATATATAAAGAGATATCTTCTCTTCCAAAGACTCGAGGATATCCATGATGTCAGCAGTTGAGAGAATGAACAGCAGTGGACTCATTGGGTCACCCTGTAGGACACCATTTATCTGCTCAATAGGCTTTGAGAACTGAAGGCCATCGGAGATAAACACGGTATTGTGATGTAGAATATTGGTTAATATGAAATAAAACATGCAAGGGTTAATGTTTCTTATTGTGTTGACCAACTGAAAAGTTGTAATATATTTTAAAATATTTGACAGTACATGCTTCTATGGTGATGCAAGTGCTTGCAGGCCAGAACGATTCAGTATGTAAACTAGTTGTTACCCGCGGCTTCGCCCGCAATAACATTTGGAATCCCATTATAACATTAGTTATATAGATTTTTTCCTGTAGTGGAAGATAATGACGGCAACATGGAGCGTTGAAATTGAAAATCGGGTGCAATATCCGACGGGGGGGGGGGTTTGATTTAAGGCCTACTGCCATGTCTATCAAGAGTGTTTTTTAACGCCTAAGCACTTCTCGGTAAACTACATTTCTGGTCTTTATCTCAGGCTGCAGAATGACTAAGCCACCAGAAGAACTGACTCTGGAGCATGCCACGTACAATTGACCATGTGCGAAACAGTCACTTCTCAGATCCACACCAACTACTTTTAAACTCTGCCCCTGAGCCTTGTTAATTGTCATGGCGTAGCAAACTTTCAAAGGAAACAGCAGACGTTTGAATTGAAAATGGTAGTCTGATGAGATTAGAGGAATTCGAGGTATGAAGACAGTTTCGCCTTGGCCAACACCTGTAAATATGGTGGCTTCAATCACAAATTTATGCAGAGCTTTAATCTGCAGCCTGGTTCCCTATTTACTGCATGCCGCACTCATTGCATCCTTCACGTGCACATATTCCTTAATTCTCAACTTTTTCTGATTGACGCGAATCCAAAGTAGTCTTGTCTCCTCTGCATCCCTATTTACCGTATATACCAGAATGTAAGACGACCCCGAATATAAGACGAGGCCTAGTTATCAAATGCCTCTTACAGATTTATCCAAAAAATACTCGCTAACTCATAACTTGCACAATATATGCTCTCAAGGTCGTGATTTCATTTTTATAACGTTTCGTATTATCGGAAATCCCTCTGCCCGCTTTTCCAAGACATACTCGATAATTTCATTGTTCAAGAATGGGAGACTTTATTAAATTAAGATACGTTGATCACTCAATTACTGCTCGTAAGAATGACTGGTTGTTCTTGTAAAGATTGTTTTAAAACATATTTCCGTATGCTTTCGAACATATAATTTATCCGTTTAAAATGACGTGTATGCGTAAAGCCTAACCTCAAAATGTGCGCTATTGGTATATGCATGGTAATTAAACATAACAAACCATATTTTAATCTTCATTAATCAGGGTGTCTACCAACTCATCCTAAAAGAATTCCCTGATTTTTCCAGGATTAATGAGAGAATTCCCTGAGTAAAGACTGCTACACATTCGCGTGGGAACAGGAAGTGTGATGAAATACACGCTATTTTTGGGTTCGTTTTAAGCGCTCTCCAGGAACAAGAAGCAAAATCTAATCCAGGAAAGCAAATGGAAAATAGGATTAAGTTTTTTGTTTCCTGTTCTCCGAAATTCGGGCCAAACAGATGTGAGCAATGGCAGCACAAGGGAAACATTTGTGAAAATAAATTTATTTAAATAGAATATTGTAAGTGAACTTATTGTCCAGTAAAATTAGCAAGGTTAATGAAGTCATGCTGCTTTCACTACGGTAAATCCCCCAATAAAAGGGACAACGGGAGGTTGAATGCACACAACAAGGTGTGTATCATATGAGTGTGATCATCTTAGACCAATATTTAATTTGTAAAACCATTCATTGCCATTGAAATCACTGATCCTACGTCGCAGGAATGATGATATTCGGTAGCATAAGTCTACACAGTAATTTACACATATCCCAGGAACGAAGGGAGGCATATTCCAAGTTCTCACTCTCAATTAGGTCCACCTCGTCATGACAGAAGTAATTGAGTTAATCAATTTATTAATTTATAAATACATTTAAATGAAGGAAATCATTATGAATGATGTTTTAACAGGCCAGAACACACTATTATCTGTCTAAAATAATTTAGGTTGGTTGGTTCCTTAGTAGTCCCGTGTACTTTGGGTGTGTGTAGAATCTGTCTGATAACCGGTGTTAATTGTGATGACTGTATTAGTGTGTGTTTCTGTTTCTTAATTCAAGTAAGGACTGCATACTTTGAATTTTTCAAGTAGTTGCTACTTTTTCAGCCAAACGCCACCGTCAACAACTACTAGTTCAGAACTTGGCTACTAGACGCCACCGCAGTCGGCTCCTGGCGACGAACTTAGGGACCTGAGCGTTGTAACATTTTTAACCTAATTTAGCTTCACACAGGTGCAATTAGTGGAAGGTTCTTTAACATGCCATAAATCTATGACATGGGACCGCCGGCTTTACTTCCCCTCCGAAGGAAGGCATACTGAGGGATTGTTAACGCTCTAAAAAAATCCGACGACTTCGGTCGGGTTTTAACCCGCGATCTTGGGCATAGAACCTCAGCATGCTACCAACTACGCCACCGAAGTCGCTAAAAATAATTTAATCAAGTCTGCTTGATAATACAAGGTAGAATTTGAAAGGTGATGCAAAAACATTTCCTGGGCACAATTAAAAACAAAATTGGACATAAGTTCTAGCCTAGCTAAGGAAGGTAGGAGCAGACAATAATCAAAGAATACCGGAATGGAAAAGCCGCGCGAACAGTATTGTCAACCTAGGTCTAACACATTGTTACCCGGGCGCGCGCTACTCTATTCCTTACTGCGGACCGGGAAACTGAAGTACACCTAGCATGAGAAGTAAGATGGAACATAAATAGGTGTAACTTTACTTACTTGTCCATCCATCAACCTCATCGTCACTACTTTCACTGCTACCATTGTCAATTTCACTCGTATTATTATCGTCAACAGACTCGTCAGAACTGATTATCGCATTGTCAGTTCCGCGCGCGCCATGCTAACACCTGACAATATACGTGGTAACTAAGTGTTATAAAAACTCACTTCCAGTACCGAAAGCATTATCAAAACAACAATATACCAATCTGCATTTCGTTGAACAAAGACCTTAGTTCGTAATTAACACGTAGTATTTTGATTAATGAACGGCGGAGAGGAGAAAATTACACAAGAATGAAGCACTGGAAGAAAACGTTAATTTACGTAGCCGGTTATCCGCACACCAATACAAAACTACATAAATTAACGTAGCCCGTTATCAGCCAGTAGTAGTCAAAAATCGGTCGCTAACGGGAGTTTAAATAGTCCCTAAATCTCTACTTAGTATAAAATGAAAATAATTTATTGATGTTCAAAGGAAGCCATGTAGTAGCGATGTCAGTGATAAGGTCGGAAAAAAAAAAAAAGGCATCCGTTCGCTTTTTAAGCTTACGCTGGGCAAACCGATAAAATATCAATATACTATGAGTATAAGAATTGTTTAGCATGAAAAGTTCTACAAAAAAGTCCGCGAGAGCATATCTCTATCTTCAATACATCGCCCACTATACGTGTTTTTAGATTGGACAGGAGGGGGATTTGTGTTGCATGCACCTCGCAATTAAATTACGTCTGACAAGAATTCGTTGCTCATGCTATCTCCATGATAATATAATGGATAGTCCAGTCAGTGATTTTAACCCATCATGCCGAGACGTAAAACAGATATAGGCCTAGGTCGTAGTTCATTGACATCGGGGGAAAAAAAGCGCTTGTCACGAAATGCATTCTTAACTGTTTCCGAGCGAAGCAAGTATAAACAATACTAAATTTAAAATATTTTGTCGCCAAAGTTGCTATATCTACCGATAAAATCGCTAAATTGGCAATACCGATCGCAACAACAAAATGCTCAAGGCCCAATAAAATGGCGTAGTTGGCTCCTGCGCAGAAGGCGAACGGAAAGGTTGCCACATCATGCGTTCAGTTGAGCTTGAGAAGGCACTGCTCATTGGCTGAGCACTGTCATCAGTAGAGAGCGATAACTTCTCGCGAAATTCGAAAGTATTGCTTCCACTTTTACGGGATATAGCCAACTGAGAAAAATCCCTGATTAACAAAGAAATTCATAATTCCCTGAGAATTCCCGGTTTTCCCGGGTCGTAGACACCCTGTTAATGCATTGCTTTGTTGCGAGTTACGAGATGCCAACACCACATACAACTATGCAAATAATAAGAACATTTTTTTTTTTTTTTAATACCCTGAATATAAGACGACCCCAAATTTTTATAACACAAAAAGTGGGAAAAAACCTAGTCTTACATTCGGGTATATACAGTACTTCTGGGTGGCTCTTTGTATACATGGGTTGGTTTTTTAATTTAGGCACCTTAGTTATAACTGGATTAACGTCTTCAATGGTACGGAAGCACTGCCATACTGTTCCCCGAGGGCAAACCGTTAATGCGGCGTACTATTGTTAGTTTCTGCAAGACCATCTCCGAGGAGCTCTGAGAAGGAAACGGCGCCACCACAGGGTTAAACCGCCCATCGTTCTGCATGACAATGCTAGGGCACAAACAGCAGGCGTTGTGTCGGCATTGTTGGATCGCTGGGGCTGGGAGGTCCTCTATCAACCCCCGATATTCTCCCGACATCAGTCCCTGCGACTATGATCTCATCCTGAAGATGAAGATGACAATGCGCGGGCAGCAGTCTGCCGAGCGCTCTCTTCGTACCATCAATAGATTGGGCAGTGCCAACGGGATCCAACGACTTTCGCAGCGCTGGGAACACGTTGTACGCAACGGTGGGGACTACATCGAGGGCCTGTGAAACTTGGAACCATCTAAGCGAGTTATTAATCCAGTTATAACTAAGGTGCCAAAACTAAATAAACCAACCTATGTATTTGGCCACTGCATCCCTATTTACTTCAGGGTGGCTCTTTGTATATTTGGCCACTGCATCCCTATTTACTTCTGGGTGGCTCTTTGAACAGGGTCATCAATCTAAGTCTCGCATCCGATACCGATCACGGCGCGGCAAGCTCTCGCGCTGACACCCCCTCGCTGGCCGGTAAAACGTGCGCTACTTCTCCCCACTACTTCGCGTCAACATACAGTCATTTAATAGCAATTTCTAGTGAAAATAATTATCTACAAAATTACCTGGTTTTACAAGAAATGTTCAAAGTGTTGTCCGTCAGCTCGCAAGCATGCCTGGCACCTCGTAAACAAGTTTCTAGACACACGGCGAATTTCTTCCTGGGTGACGTTCGTTATAACTTGGCAAACTTTTTTTACAATATCGCGTATCGTGCGCCTATGTGGAGGACGGATACATGGATATTTCCGAATGAATCGAAAACGGCACTCTCTAGCAGAAGAATACTTCGCATAAGAAAGCACAATGAATACACATTGTTCTATAGAAAACATCACTTCGCTTAACAAAGCACAATGAATACACGTTGTAGTATAGAAAACAACAGTTTAAGGCAACACATAAACTGTAAAATTGCCCCGAGACTGCACTGTATATTAGGACAAATCAACTAGCACTTCACAAGCTTGAATACACCGTAGATACTGACAGCTTATTGCAACATTGCCGATCTCAGCGCACGTGTTCATTGCGGGAAGAACGCCAAGGCCACCTTGACCGGCCTAGCGGCCGCATCTGCCAAGGCCACCTTCACCGGCCTAGCGGCGCGTACATGCGGGAAATGAAATGATGACCCGGTATATTTGGCCACTGCATCCCTATTTACTTCTTTGTGGCTCTTTGTATATTTGGCCACTGCATCCCTATTGACTTTCTTATTGCTTTCAACATACTTCTTAAATGCCCTATGGTTTACTTCAGGATGATCTTTCGCGTATTTGTTTACAGCTTTATTTAATTTTTTTTTACGGATGTTGTTAGTAAATCGTTTTCTACGTTTTGAACCTCTATTTGATTTAGTTTGAGGCACTGACTCGAGGAGGATTTTCGAGGTAGAAGGAGAAGATGTTAATGAAGAAGGCTGAATGAAAAGCGGGTATTCACATTGTAAAATTGTAGGCGTGAATGGCTCGTAAACATCAAAATGTCCCTGCGTGAACTCTCCCGTAAACCTAAACCTTTTAACAGAAGCTGCAGAACTGTACGTATTTCCAGTTCGGAGTACACAATTACTGTAGACCTGGAATTGGAAAGGATAAATCTCTGCCGCTACTTGCAATTCGAATGATGTACTGTATGTGTAAGGCATAGACATAACAGATACATATTCAACCTTGTTTATGTAAGGCTGGCAATCTCGTGTCATAGAATACACCTGTAGTCTTTCCCAGTTGTTAGAGGCGTGTCTGACAATGTCAGCACGCACTGTACGTGCATGTGATATGTTGCCATACATTGCGTAAGATAGAGCAGAGAAGAGACAGGCACCATCTCCGGGAATTTTATAGACTTGGTGGGGAACTTGGGTGCCATCTACCTCTAACATTTCTACTGCAGCTATCGTGAAAACAATCAATGCACAGTAAATAAAAGAAGAAGAACCGCCCTTGAGTAATAAAAAAAATGGAATACATCTAACGTAAAAACAAATTTCTACTTAAAAAACCTGATAAATGGAACAGACCTAACTTATCAAAATTAACGTTGGAAGAGGTAATTTTCTTTTACCAAAATCCACTTTTCATTATAACTATGTACTACCAAGAAATTATGAAAAACGTCGAACCTAATCCAACAAACTAAGGAACTCTACAGTTACTTCAACTGAAGGCTAATATATAATGCAATAGTTAGTCAGTTATTGTTGTTTTAAGGGGCGGAACTACGAGGTCATCTGCCCCTGATAATGCAGTATGATGATTATGAAGTGATGGTGTAAGTACGAAGTACAAACGGAAATGAACTCCACAGTAACTTCAACTATAAGCTAAAATGATTATGAAGTGATGGTGAAAGTACAAAGTACTATTTGAACAGAGAGAATGGGTAAAGGTCGGGAGCGCAGACAACAATGACGTGCACGTTTATGACGGTAAAGAACACACTGAGCATTGCCACACAGCTCACTGCCAGCAAATCACCAGAACTCTGGTAGGGGCGATGTGATGCAGCGCACATTACCTGGCAACAATTAGGCATTATTGAAGCTGTTCATATCATCACGGTTTTCGCGGTTTGAACATGACCCCAAGTGAAAATTTTGAAAACCTTTCTTAGCGAGCACCTACGGCCCTTGAGGAAGCTGCAAACCAAATTTCATTCCAATCCGTTTGGTGGTTTCTGAGATTTCGTGATGAATGAGCGAGTGGTATTTGACAAATAGTAGAAATCGCGGTTTTCGCGGTTTGACCATGATCCCGAGTGAATTTTTTGAAAACCTTTCTTAGCGAGCACCTACGGCCCTTGAGGAAGCTGCATACCAAAGTTCATTCAAATCCGTTCGGTGGTTTCTGAGATTTCGAGATGAATTAGTGAGTGGTATTTGACAAATATATAGTAGAAATCGCGGTTTGACCATGATCCCGACACCTACGCCCTTGAGGAAGCTGCATACCCAATTTCATTCAAATCCGTTCGGTGATTTCTGAGATTTCGTGATGAATGAGTGAGTGGTATTGCACAAATACATGGGTTGTTTTTTTTAGTTTTGGCACCAATGCTTCAGTGCCAAGTTGCAACAATGTTGGGCGCTGCCACTTTTACCGACGGTTGCTGCCCTGCATTCCCTCCCTCAGAGCACATGACCTCGCCTGTCCTCACCACCGCTCGTGCGCAGTCGTGCCTGTTAGATGAGTAGTGTGAGACCAGCGCCCACGAAAGACAGTCGCATTGTTTTCCAAGCAGGAGCAGAGAACGTGGATAAAAATTCAGTGTGCTAGGGGTCGCAGTGCTAAACAGTGTCACCGAGGATTGCAGGAAGCGTGCGGTGCAGCTGCAGTTACCGTTCAGAACGGTAGCAAGATGCGATGCAGCCTTTCGAGATGGGCGCGAACGTGTCGAGCACATGCCTCGATCTGGTCACCCACCAGTAAGTGATGACAATGTACAGATGGTGTCCGCGTTAGTAGAGGTGAATCGGAACGTAAAGATTCGTCAATTAGAGCAAGATACCGGACTGGCGTATTCAACTGTCCTCCACATCATGAAGGACTTACTGAAAATGAGGAAGATTGCGTCCAAATGGGTTCCGCATGACTTAACCGACATGCACAAATGGCTGCGATATGACGCTTGTCGTATGCACTTGCAGCGTTATGAGCGCGAAGGAGAGGCCTTCTTACGGTGTATCATAACCATTGACGAGACGTCGGCCAGATCTTATGAGCCACAGTTAAAACGCCAATCGAAAGAGTGGCGGCACCATGGAAACAAACAGTTCCACCAACCCCCAACAATGTGAAGGTAATGTTGATTCTTGCCTATGATTGGGATAGTGTGATCATTCATACTGTTCCCCAAGGGCAAACCATTAAGGCGGCATACTATTGTTCGTTTCTGCAAGACCATCTCAGAGGAGCTCTGAGAAGGAAACGGCGCCACCACATGGTTACACCACCCATCGTTCTGCATGACAATGCTAGGGCACACACAGCAAGCGTTGTGTCGGCATTGTTGGATCGCCGGGGCTGGGAGGTCCTCTATCAACCCCCATATTCTCCCGACATCAGTCCCTGCGACTATGATCTCATCTCGAAGATGAAGATGACAATGCGAGGAAAGCGCTTCTGTATCATTGAAGACGTTAAGCAGGCTGCCGAGCGCTCTCTTCGTACCATCAATAGATTGGGCAGTGCCAACGGGATCCAACGACTTCCGCATCGCTGGGAACACGTTGTACGCAACGGTGGGGACTACATCGAGGGCCTGTGAAACTTGGAACCATCTAAGTGAGTTATTAATCCACTTATAACTAACGTGCCAAAACTAAAAAAACAACCCATGTATATAGTAGAAATCGTGGTTTTCGCGGTTTGACCATGATCCCGAATTAATTTTTTCAGCGAGCACCTATGGCCCTAGAGGAAGCTGCATACCAAATTTCATTCAAATCCGTTCGGTGGTTTCTGAGATTTCGTGATGAATGAGTGAGTGAGTGGTATTTTGACATATAGTAGATTTAGGAGCTAAAAGCTTCCACGTCAATTAATGAATCACAGAATCTGTTAGGACAGGGATATCATTACCACAACACTTTCTTCATCACTAGTTACAGAGTTACAGTAGAACCCCTATTTAACATTTTTCTAGGGACTGGTATGTTTTAGCCTTAAATGGGAGTTTACCTTAAATCGAGGGTTCGATAGAAAGCAAACCTTTTCCAGAACTCTTTGCCTGTATTGACATGAATTGCACTAACACACATAATTTACACAATAACAACAATAAAACAAGGAGATACCTACCTTACACACTATACCTTAATTACACTTTTTCTGTAGCACTAATACAGTAGTCAAAGATCTTAGTTTCCCAGCACACTACAAAATTAAAACATCCGCAAAATGCTTACACAATTACAGTAATATAATGTATCAATTTTCCTATATATTATTATTAACTTCGTTGGCCACATTGGACCATTTGAGTCTTCCATTACACTTTTTCTTTTGAAGGTTGTATTGTTTGATTCTTCTTATCTGCCCAGTACTTCATTCGTTCCGATCACAGTTTCTTAATTCGTCTGAAATCTCTTTTCCTATATACAACACATATTTACACAACTTTCACAGTGTCTCATCTTTTGAAATACAGTATTCAAAAATGCTTTGCTTTTGATCCGCATTGTGTTCCTTGAACCAGAATCTTCTCCTTATTCTTCAATATTCCTGACAATGAAGACTGTGCAAGTCCCAGGCGTCGAGCCATTTCACTAACGGGCAAATTTGCGTTTCTCTCTACATCCGGAATCAAGGTCACTTTCTCCGCGAAAGATAGAGCTTTTCTTTTTGCTGCCATAGTCAACTTCACTAAAACAATGAATGTGAGTGAGCAAACTGATATACGGCTGGATGATCCACGCAATACACAACAACAGACGAACTTATGCAAACTTGCGTAAGCTGACGCTATACTGTAATGCTGCTACAAACGTACAGACCTGGACAGAGCTCGGCCGCGTGCAAGTATGCGAAGAGAGTGAGTGTTCGTACGCTGTACATCGTTAGTCATCGGCCACGGTCGGCTAAGTTCGAGCAAGGAATCGATATGGAAGATGATCGAGTGCTAGCGTCTGCGCTCTAAATTCCTTTTCTGCCTTGGATCATCCTTAATGAGCTTATGATTTCATTTTCATAGGTTCTTAATGTACCAGTAAATTTGAGTGGAAGGCTGGGTTTGGTACCCCGAGGCCAAAGTGGCCTGAAGACAATTAACCTAATACTATTCTATAGGCCAAAGTGGCCTGAAGACAATTAACCTAGTACTATTCTATGCGCTCAAATAAAACATGGACTCGAACAGCAGTAGGTAAAAATAAATATATTTCAAAAGGGAAGTGAAGTACAATGCCGAAAGGCCAAGGGAGGGAACACTTAAATACACTCCTGCGTTTCAGAAAGGGGAGGCCAACATTTATCCCAATATTAATGGCAACGCCGCATTTATCAACTGGCCACATTTTGGGACTACATTTCACTAAAGAATTATTCTTTCCTTTAAAACACTTTTCAGATAATAGCTGAAACTAGAATAACTTTAACAACCAAGAGATGCTTCATAACATATTTTCAAATTCCATTTCAAGATGCATTTATAAACAGCATGGATGCTGTGCTTCTGCGGCCATTTTAACCAACCAAGCTTATGCCATCTATGACAAACAAAAGACAAAGGGCCGTTTGTCATTTCTAAACTATCTGGTTCCCATAACCAAAATCCTGCCAGTTACATTTTAAAACGTTAAGTTATTATTTTCTTGTTATGTAAAGATCGAAATCAGTATTATTCATTTTTAACGGGAATGTTCAATCTTCAGATCCCTTAACCTACGCATGCGCTGCACCCTACATTTTAAGAGGCTTGTTCCCTAACAAACATTACAGTAAATGAATAAATAAAACATCATGGGCCCACTTTAAATAATTAAGAAGGAAATTGCACACATAAATAAACAAAATTTCTTAAACAAGAAATGGTCGTAACAAGCCAAAGGAAACTAAAGTTTATATCATAAATGTGCAGCGCGAGGGACAAACGCCACTTGCCCTCAACAAGCTAAGCTAAGAAATATCAATATTTGTCCGGAATGCTGCAATCTTACGCCGGTCAGCAACGAGTTTCCACATTTTAATAGATAACAGTTTTACCTTATGTATGGCCTAAATAATATGGCCCGAAGCTCCCACTCACATCCTTTAAGAATTTCACATGACGTAGTTTTAATGATTTCGGCAGTGGCTCCAAGACAGGCCACGCCAGAACGTCTTGCCTCTACAGAATCACATTGAGAAGTTTTTTCTACAAGCTTGGCTTGGCTTCATAACAATCTGGCAGCCATCTTGCGCATGTGCAGATCTCCTTTTGAACCAGTAAACAACTGAAGATCGGCCGGCACAACTTACATTGCCAACCTCATGATTTAATTGTCTCTAAGACCCTTATGGCCGAATCAAGTTTCAGAACTAGAGTTAGTTTGGCGACACAATTAGCACAGATGTGTCCACCACTGATTGGCTATCCAGTCTTGTATTAATTTAATTAGAGAGCGCCAAATTTAGAAACATCAACAATGCACAAAACAGTCAACAATGGCTACATTCTATCAATGTAGACCGGAATACTTTGCTAATATATTTTCCATTAAAATATAATGGTATTTAAAATTGTTTTTGTCTTTCTTCCTGTTTTCTGAAATGATTCACAATTTATGACCAGGGGCGCCGGCAGAAGAACGGGAGGGGGGGGGGGTCACATGGGGGCGGCGGCGGGGACGGCGGAGCACAAGGAGGGGCGGCGAAGTATTGTGAGTCGAAACCAATCGGCTCACTTAACCCGTAGAGCGGGCCTCGCGGCTCCATCCGCGATTGCAGCTTTGCGCTTGGGTGGGTGTCGCGTTTCCAGACGCAGGACGGGCTTTATTTTTTTTTCTTGCCTTTATAATTACGCGCCAGGCTTGAGACTTTCCTCACAGGCTCTGGGAGGTGCTGCCATCTCTACGATATTTTTTGAACTACGTAGCTACTATGGTTTTATGATAGGGAATCCCCTTGCTATTTGGTACATATTTGCTCAATGCAATAACCGCTCAAATGCCGCGTCACACTCCAACTCGAGCGCCGTGCGTCTTTAGTAGCCCGTATGGTTTGTACACGGTACTAAGTTCGCCAGATACAGAAGCTTTGATGTGTTCCTATTGTGGTTTTTAGAATGTTTTAGAGATTTATTTTGTTTTATATTGTACTACAGTATGTCTAAACGTTCGAGAGATATTCCAAGTGAATGTGTTATTCGTGATATGCTCGAACATAGCGATGATGATAGTTGTAGTGAGTCCAGTTCAGAAAGTGACGAAGAAACTCCGTTATTAGTAAATACTCCAGGGACTAGTTTTTTTAGTGGGGTTCCAAGACACAGTGTATCGGTACGGAGTTCGAGTTCTAGTGACAGCAGTGACACTGAAATCGCGAATGATGGTAATCCTGCTGTACACGGTGAATGGGACGTACGGGGTTGTAGGCGGGGAAGATTTCCAGCTAATTACAATGCTGGAATAAAGGGTGAACTTTTAGATAAGGAGGACCCGGCAGAAATTTTCGTTTTTTTTTATAGACGACGGATTTTGTGAGCTTATTGCACAGCAAACAAATCTGCATGCACAGCAAACAATCAGTTCGAATTCGTTGATGGTGAAAGTGAAAAGAAGGAGTCGTGAGAGAGACTGGGTACCCACTAACAAAAATTAATAAAACTATTTTTAGGAATTTTATTACTGCAGGGCATTGTTCAGAAGCCGAAACTAGCCCATTACTTCTCTCGAAATAAACTGCTAGCTACTCCCGTATTTTATGAAATTATGTCTGAGAAGCGATTTTTCCTTTTGCTGAAATTTTTACATTTTGCAGACAATGAAGCTTATAACAGGCAGGTCCACCCCAAATTGTATAAAGTGAAGCCAGTTCTAGACATCCTTGTATCAAAATTCAGAACTGCATCTATTCCAGACGATAGCTTATCTATAGATGAGAGCCTCTTATTGTGGAAAGGTAGACTGGGATGGAAAGTATACATACCAAAGAAAAGGTCGCGCTTTGGTATGGAGTCATATAAGTTATGTGAAGCTAAGACTGGGTATGTGTGAAACATCATATGGTATACTGGGAAGGAAACTAATCTCGTAAACGAAGTTTGCGGAATTGATATTTCTGAGTACACTAAGCCTTCCAAAGTTGTCTTTACACTGGCCGAAGATCTCCTGAATAAGGGCTACCTAATAGCTGTGGATAATTACTACAGTAGTCCGGAGCTGTTTGACCTGCTCAATGATCTACAAACAGATGCTGTAGGCACCGTAAGATCTAACAGAAAAAATCTCCCAAGAGATGTTATGGCAAAAAAACTAAAAAAGGGTGAAATCGTGTTTGCTTATCGTAACAAACTCATTGCTCTCAAGTGGAGAGACAAGAGGGATGTGTGTATGCCAAGTAGCATACTTGATGCCGAAATGCGCACTGTGAAAAACAGAAAAGGGGACACAATAGTAAAGCCTGTCATGTGTATACATTACAATGATTCAATGGGTGGGGTCGACTTATCTGATCAGTGCATTGTTCCGTACAGTACAGCCAGAAAGCGAATAAAGAAGTTCTACCAAAGGATTTTCAGGCACTTGTTGGACATAACAACGTTCAATTCCTTCGTTATTTATCAGAATCATGGAGGAAAATTCACTCACTTACAATTTCGTTTGCAAATTATTCAGAAGCTTTTTGACAAGTATGGTAAATCAACCCCCACTGAAGCCCAGCCAGTCAGATCAGTGGTGTCACTATCAAATGATCCTTCAGATCGATTCTCGGGAAAGCATTTTCCGGATTTCAATCCTCCCTCAAAGACAAAACCCATTGCAAGCCAAGAGATGTATTGTCTGCAAAGCAAACAATAAAAGAAAGGAGACACAGCACTGCTGCAAAATGTGCGATGTAGCACTGTGCCCAGCTCCTTGCTTTGGAATGTATCACACCGCAAAAAATTGAACTGACAGGTGTCCATTCCTCGTGTATTGTAAATAGTGATTATCATTGTTGTGTAAATTCGTGTGTGTGTATATATAATAAATAGAGAAAACCTCTGAATGGAATAATTAGTGGCTCGGCAGTTGCATATTCACAACACGAGAAGAAAGTACATATTAAGTGAGTACATTTCTATCAGGTCATTATCGTATTCTTCAATAGTGTAATTATAGTGTGAAATATATTTATAGCGCTTGTGGGACTACATCTATCTTTTATTATCGACAGCAGTGGCTGTGCTCGCTAAAGCGTAGCGTTAGGTCGTGGGGCCCAGCTATCTCCTGACTCGATATATGCGTGGGTTCGAGCCCCTCCATCGGCCGTCCTTGAAATGGTTTGCCGTGGTTTTCCCATTTTCAACACCAGGCAAATGCTGGGGCAGTACCTACTGACTGGCCACGGCCTCTTCCTACCACATCCTTGCCCATCCCGACGCGTAGGTTGCCCACGGGCGTCGACTAGAAAGACCTGAACCAGGCCTCTCAGGAGGTCACTCCAGAAAATCCGATCTTATTGGATACGTAAATACTTATTGCTAACGTACAAGTTTCGGAAAGTAACGATTACAATGCTCATCAGGGAAAAAAATTGTAATATGAGACTCATGCCTTTGTTGCACTAAGATATGATTCGCTTATAAATCATTCTATTTCGTAAATATTCGTTGCAGTATTGAAATTAATGTGTCTTATTGTCAAAATATACATGCAATACTAAACAGATACATGTCGAGCTGCGTAAATCCAATTATTTAAACATTTAAAAAAATATGAAAACCTCTCCCCACCGTAGTGGTCATGTGGAAGAATTCGCTCCCCACTTAACGGGTTAATGTCGCTTAACCAGAACGAATAGAAATAAATACTTGAGATTTTAACATTTCCTAACGCTAAATGTGGGCTTTGCCCAACGTCGAATTATGTTAAATCAAATATAAAATTGCATTGCACTTATGGAATAATTTTCGGGACTTGAAAGTTTTTCCGTTAAATGCAGGTTTACATTAAATCGAGGTCACGCAAAATCAGGGTCATACTGTACTTTGCTAGAAGTACAGTAAATTGAATGAGAGATGTAATAGCTCATTGTCATTGATATATCAGCTCGCTCACAGATAACTCATTGTTTCTAGACTGATCCTCGTCAATCTTTACCTTCCAGAATCATATCCTTTTATGTTCTCACAACAACAATGACCACCACGACCACCACCACCAAGGATCTGGGAAAGAAGGAGAACTACACGAGAAAATACTCTCCCTACATTGTCTTTATGTTAAGGAATATCAAAAGAAAACTGGTCAAGTTTCAACAGTTTAGGTTGATTAATAGAAATATTACCTGAATTAAATTAGTGAACATATTTTTCTTGAACTAGCATAGAATTGTACTTAGTTTTACTTTTTCTCTTCTACCCCCCACAAATTGCTGAAGATGGAGGAAAATATTGTAAGACTTACGGCCAGTTGTTTAACATCCTGCCTAACTCCCGGTAAACTCTTGTTTGGCAAATCTCCTAGTATCCCGCCGATTTCATTGGTTATCTCCTGTTGTTAACATAGCCTGGCAGACACTTGTTGTTTGGCACCATAAATGGAGTCGAGTGTTTCCAAAACATTGGCACCTTAACCGTCTAGCAAATAGCAGGCCGAACGACTTCAGTTAGCCACCAGCAGGAGATTTTTATAATTCAACATGCCGTCGCACGAAGAGAAGTCTTGGTCTACTCCCTCACAATTACAAACATTTTATTTATTTATTTATTTATTTATTTACACTGTTTACGCCCACATTGGAGCACCAAAATCAAACCTTATATTCAGTCTTCCAATATTTCAAATAATAAGTTCAGTTCTTAATTCTTGATAATTTTTTCCTTTCCCAATACTTCTTCATTCTGGAAGATCTTGCAGCTCGTTCTTCTGCTGATATAACATATTTTTTACTCTGTGAAATTTTGAATGTTAGTCGAGTGTATTTGTTATTCAGAAGCCGTTTCTCCTCTCTATGTTCAATTTGATATTGAGTTATTTTCAATTCGTCTAAATCCATTTGTATTTCTTTACACCAAATGTACCGATACTGGCGATGAAAGCAATGACGGAGAAATTGAGGCAGACTATCAAGACTGCCAGCCTTCATCAAAACGGTTAAAAATCGACTAACTTTGACATTTGAACAGTGTATTAGACCTCCTGGGGACACCACCTTAAAAAAAAAGCGCCATTTACTCTACCGCCAGGTGGTGTGGTAAAGAGTGATTTTATGCCAATACTATGCAATATTAATATTAATGGTAGGTACTTTGACACAGCTGTTTACATTGAAAAGCTGTTATACTTGTAACAAGTTAACAGCTTGTGCACCTGGAATGCTGACAAATATTTATAACATGTAGAAACTTTGATATGGCATATCATTTCCATAGCTTTTCCACAAGAATCAAAAAGTGCTCCACTTGGAGTGGTCGTAGCATCATAACGATTCACCCTAGAGACAAAAGGTAGGGAACAATTTTGTAGGAAATTTACTCAAGATTAATTTTTATAATAGGTATTTTGTTGATAAAGGTGATGGTTTGGGAGATATTTGCAAATGAACTAAAAATGGTACCTTCTTAGGGCCAGAAGGGCCAACGTCGACTTTGCTTGAGGGGGAAAACTTGGGAGAGTAATATCTGGGTCCAAATAAAGCGATTAAAGCAATTTCCAGCTTTCCACTAATTATTTCCTTATTGAACTACCCGTCGCCAGGCCTATTGGTCTTTATATCATTTTAAAGGAGCACCACATAGCCTCTTGCCAGTGTTGAGTTCACTCTAGTAATTGTTTAAAAAAATCATGCAGTGTATTTGTATAAAATAATTAAAGTGTGGCATTATTCTTGCAATATGTGACTGAAGGAAGACTTATGTCCCTGGGAGAATAAATAATCACTTCGCTGCTGTTCCTGGGAAAATAAAAATCTGTTTGCTGCTTTGGGAACATGGGTAAAGGATACAGTGACACACATGAGCTTGTTACAATGAAGCAGCACGTTGTATCCATGGCAACTTATGTTCCTTATTTTTAACCCTGGAACCGGCAATTGTCGCGCTCCCGACTCATTTCCTTGTTACTCAACCGGCCGAGTCGCTAACGAGATGCTTTTCGTCAGCGCTTACTAAGGCCAAGATAGCGTATTGACATTCAGGATCATGACATATCTTGCATCATGTTGAAGAGGAAACTCTGTTCTGTAAATACAGCATAATTCTGAAATAGTTTAGTATGAGAAAGAAGCTCATTATACACGTGAAAAACAAGAGTGCTTTGCAGACGGTCATTCTGTTGTGTTTGCTGTGGTTGTCCGATGTTCATTATCTTTCGTGGTGCAAAAAGTGAATTATCAGGAAGCAGTGAAATTCGTGATTGTTTGCTTGATCTGGACGGCGAAGATGATAGTGACGTAGTTTTAGAAGGAAGTGGCGATGATTTTGACAATAATTCGTCAGGTAGTAGTGAGTTATACGAGCCTAGACTAAGTGATTTCGACACTGATATTGACGATGATGTGGTCACTGATGATAATAATGATAATGACGGTAATGCAGTTGACCAAATAGAACCGAAGTGGACAAGAGCTTACCCTCCAGAGCCAGAAATAAAAGTGGAAGAGAAGTTCAAGGTTCGAAACGCAGGTATACGAAATTGCCCTCCTCTGACATATTTCTATTTGTTTTTCTCCTATGCTATCTGGAATCTTTTAGTGACAAACTAATAAATACGCACAGGAAGTTATTCGAAATAAAACCAATTCTGGAAATATGGGTCCGTATTCTCGTTTGCAGAGATGGGTTGACATTTCAGTATCAGAAATGAAAAGATTTATTTCTCTAGTTATAAATATGGGTCTGAACCCTAAGAATAACATTGAAAAATACTGGTGCACGGCAAAATCGCAAATATTTCCATGTTTTTCTAAAGTTATGCCACTAAAACGTTTTGAAATGATAAACTCTATGTTACACATTAGCTCACAGCTATATATTCCTCCCAGACAAGGAAATACTTCATTCAAAAAGTATTTTATTCCCCATCAAAATTTGTCTATTGATGAATTCATGATAGGAATGAAGAATAGATTTGCTCACATAATGTATATGCCGAATAAGAGACATGCTCGGTTTGGAATAAAAAAAATTGAAGTAGTAGACAGCAAGCATAGTTATATACTCCACACGGAACTGTACAATGGGAAAAGATTTTTGGCAGATTGGACTGATCCAATTACAGAAAAAGTTGTTGTCTATTGGTTGACAACCTCAAATCTTTTGAACAAGGGATATCATATTTTCACTGACAACTTTTACACAAAAATGCCCTTAGCTGAAAGACTTTTTTCGAATGACACCTTTCTTACAGGCACAGTCAATAAAACTTCTAAAGATCTCTCGAAATCAGTTCTAAATTCAAAACTTGACCCTCAAACCTCAGTATATTTCAGAAAAAAAAGATATACTTTTGGTAGAATATAAAGAGAAACGAACAAGAAAACTAGTTTATCTGATAACAACCGGCTGTCACGCGGAGGACAAAATCATTCGAAACAAAAGTGGAAAGGAAAATATAAAACCAGTTCTGATCCATAAGTATAACCTAAACACGGGAGGAGTAGACTGCAAAGATAAGTCAGTATATCATGTAACATGTGACAGAGCAACAAGGAGGTACTGGAAAAAAATACTCTAACCTGTAGGATATGGCAATGTTTGATGCCTACATACTCTATAGTTTGAACACCGACAAACCCCTTCAACGTGAGGAATTTATGGTTAGTATAGTCGAAGGTCTTGTAGATGAAGAAACTCTTCAAAACATTCCACCTGGATCTTCAGGACAACTGGGGCATCGGCTGATAAGCCTCCCAGGAAAGAAACTGCGGCTGTGCCCTGTCTGTTCGACTACAGAAGAAAAGTCACATACCCACTTCTGGTGCCCAGGATGCAATTGTGGTGTCCATCAACAGTGTTACCATAAATTAGAACATTTTTGGAGGCCTATGAAAGCAGGAAGAAAGAGGAGCCACCCCGTAGGTACCGAGGATGAATCTGACTAAGTGAACTCACGTGTTGGTGCGATGTGCTTGTTTTGTATTCAGTTCTATTTTCTATTCTTCTATTTACAATACTTCAAGATAGTGAAACTTTTATACATATCTTTATTCAGCATGAAAAAATGAAAAATGAAAATCCACAGCCTGCTTCCAGTCTCCGACCGGGTCAGGAATGGAATGAATGAAGCCCCCAACTAGCGGCGAGGATAAGACTGTGCCGGCTGCTGTGGCCTGACGCACTCCTCTGGGGCAATGATTAAATGAAAGACAGATGAAATGAAATGATAGTGGAGAGTGTTGCTGGAATGAAATTGTGACAGGGAAAACCGGAGTACCCGGAGAAAAACCTGTCTGCCTCCGTTTTGTCCAGCACAGATCTCACATGGAGTGACCGGGATTTGAACCACGGACTCAGCGGTGAGAGGCCGGCGTGCAGCCGCCTAAGCCACGGAGGCTCCTTTATTCAGCATGAAATTGTGCAAATATTGTATATAGTTAAAACGTAATATAATATTTATTTTTACGTACATGTTGCTCAAAACTTTGATTATTTTGAATTATTTTGCATTTTTTGGATACTTCACTCATACTGCTTCAGGATACTAAATTGGTGAGTTTAATTTCCTACTATAGTATTCTTCGTCCTTTTCTGAATAAAATGGCATATCATAAATAAATATTAATTGGCAAACAACATTTATTAGGCTATTTTTAAAAGTTGCTTGCTAAACTCCCAGGAATGCTTGCCGCTTGAAGGTAAGCCGCTTGCCGGTTCCAGGGTTAATGGTCCTGGAAGAGGGTTACCAGTAATGTTTGCATAACTTAGGTTACAAAACTTACGTAGAAATAGAGATTGGAATGCTGGAATCCGTTGTCTTGAGTCAATTGACTGTACGAAGAAGTTAACAATGAGTGTTATGAAACAATTGTGTGTTCAAAAAATTAATTTGTTATTCTAGCTTAAGCAAATATTTTTAAAACTTCAGAATAACATTTTGGCTTAGTCTTATGTAAATAGTAATGAAAGGCAACTTTTACAAGATGGTTTTGAAAAGTTGTATCCGCAAAAAGTAGTCACGCATTATCTGGTAAATGTGTGAATTTCCAAACGTGGGAAGTAGTGATCAGTACTTGGACAAACCTATGTGTGAGCACACTAGTGAAGATACAGTATTAGCAGTCTGTCAGAAGTAAGAGAATTCGTAAGCCCGAAAGCCCTTAGATATTGAGTGAGAAGTTATGCCTATAGTTCGATGTAGCTTCTAACCTTGCAATCAACAGCCGCAGGACATCCATTTCAAGTAGAATCAAACTACTGGATGTGATATGTTATTTTGAATACATCCCACACGTCTTGGTGAGAATTACCGTAGGCAGTTCAATTAAGCTGTTATCAAGCCTCTTATGTTCCTGAAAAAGGACATATCCGAGGGAAAGAGGACCGATGGTAACCCTACCTAAACATAAACGTATAAACACAGACCCTACCTCTGGATGATCACCAAAGCAAGGTTTTCCTTCATGTAAGCAAAACTGAAACTTTTCTTTTCCTATATTGATATATAAAATCGTTAAACTCTTCTTTCTTATTGGTCGGGTTAAAACCAACAACAACACCACAGTTATGTGCTCAATGTAACTAACCTCTTTTCTTCCTTATAATCGTCGGGGTATATATAGGGATGGACACGCAAGGAATATAAGAAAATACAATGCCTTTATTACTTGTTTGAGTACATATAAGCCAGCTTCCTTTTACCTGCATCTCTCACACAGTATCCACAATCATATTAATTAATAAAAATATCCCTCACAAAGTTTAATATTCTTCTGTTCCATTCTATTCTTCTTGCATTTTCTTAAAACATCTTTTTCTACATCAGCATTCTTCAAGACAACATCTATTTTTCCCCAAAACATAACATTGCCATACCTCAGAACATACCTAAAAATCTCTCATCTCAACATTTCATTCCCCCCCCCCCCCCCCCCAGATAACCTCCATTCATCCTAGCCTAATCTCTATTTTTCTTTTTCAACCAAGATAACCTCCTAATTCCACATGGCATCATCTACCTCCAAACATGACATCACCATAGTAACCTCTGAAAATGAAAATCCACAGCCTGCGTCCAGTCGACCAACCGGGTCAGGGAATGGAATGAATGAAGCCCATACCTGCCAACCTCTCAGAGGCGATTTTGGGGGGGGAGATGCAACATAATACATACACAGGCTAAGACATTTCAGCAAATATATAAGTTACACTATTAAACAATACATGACTAACATGATATGACATCCCAGTTTACAAATGTACGTAAGACTGAGTAATTTTAAATTCTAACTAGTCTATCAACAAGCACACCTTTCTTTCGACCACACTCAGGCATACAAAACTAGTGACGAATCGAAGATCATATTATTGGTCGTTGTTGCAGGCGACGATGGCTGATTTTGCCCTCTTCAAAAAGGTCTTGCTATATTCTTGCTCAAAACACTTCCCTTTCTGAATCGACTTCTGAGTTATAAGTTTGTCCAAAAGTCTTGTCGGAGAAAGATGTCCTGAACTGCGTTCTTGGTTTTCTGACAAGACTGAACATCCTCTCACACTCTGCATTACTATGCGGAATGGTCAGAATGGAAAGCATAACTTTAGACAATTTGTCATACTTGAGTTCTGGCTGAGCCATATCTCGCGGCAATTTTTGAGTCTGGGAACATCATCCTAAATAAAGGACCAGCGTGATCGGAACAATTGACAGGGAGGTTATGTTCAATAATAAACGACGTGAACAATACTTCTGCACGTGTTATACTGTCAGTGTCTTCCTCCTTACACTTGAAATAATCAAGTTTCTTGTTTTCCCCAACACATTGTACATTGTCTTTATGTTTCTTTGAGAGCACATGTTTTGAAATGACCCCCTTTCCACCATGCGAGATACTGAAATCACACCTACAGACACTACAAAATGTAAATGTTGCGCCTCTTCTTGACTCAGTTACATGCGGAAAGTTATCTTTGTACACACTTTTAAATGGCACATCATATTTCTTCGCCATATTACTGAGGAACCGACGCAATCACTCAGATCAAAAAATCACGATAGCCTACGCATATATTAACGCCAACAACATCTAACTAAGTTATACATAAATCATATAATTTCACGTGTGAAACAGATACAATATTCCGCAGCGCACAACTACCTATCACCCACAGGTCATTATGCAAAAAAATTAGGAACAAGCACTGAATTAACCATCGACGATTTCAAACAAAGACATATTCGAAGCAAACTTTTTATAACAACAGCACGTGACGCGCGAGTCAGTACGCAGTTGTCGATTATCGATACAGAGCGAAACTGCGGTATCGAGATATAACTTCAAAACACGTAAAGTCGATCCGTTCGATAGACGACTGAAGTGTCATCTCGCACATTCAATCCGAAATTACACGTGGGATCTTTGAAAAATCGGGAGGTTTAATAAGTTAAGCGGGAGGGCGGGAGAAATGGTCAGAAATCGGGAGTCTCCCACCTAAATCGGGAGAGTTGGCAGGTATGGGAGCACCCATCTAGCGGCGAGGATATGAACTGTGCCGGCTGCCGAGGCCTGTCGCACTCCCCAGGGGGCAATGATTAAATGGATGACAGATGAAATGAAATGATAGTGGAGAGTGTTGCTGGAATGAAATTGTAACAGGGAAAACCGGAGTACCCGGAGAAAAACCTGTCTGCCTCAGTTTTGTCCAGCACAAATCGCACATGGAGTGACCGGGATTTGAACCACGGACTCAGCGGTGAGAGGCCGGCGTGCTGCTGCCTAAGCCACGGAGGCTCCCATAGTAACCACTGACCTAAGTCAAAACCACCCGTCACCCACCTCTAGGTCACCACCAAGAATCTCTATGGCACAAAACACAAGATTCTCTGTGGTGTCCCATCAATAGGTGGCCATGCTTGATAACCTGATTCCCCCTGATCACAAACCATAGCGCCAATAAACCCACAGAAACCAAAGGCGAGCTCTGTAACCAAAATAAATTCAGTTACAAAACAAATTACCTAAGTAAACTAAATGAGAAAAACTTGTCCCAGAATCAATAAGTGAAAGAGGCCTAATGTCAAGGTTTATGAGCAATTAATGAAGAAGGGGCATCTAGGGTGTAAGAAGTAAACTTATTCCTGCATAACACAATAAGGCAAACTGAAAAGAGTAAGTGGCAACAACAATACCAGGCACAATTAACCTCAGCATCCCACCGGCTGTACGGTACTTCCCATAGGAAAATAAGTATATTTTGTGAAAAGTAGTAAATGTACCACATACTCACCTCCCCGTATATCTTAAACGTGCACGTGTTCTCCTCTAGCTCAATATTCGTAATACCTTCCACCTTTCGCGCTTGTTGAATGTTGGCTCCATGTGCACCGATGGCCAGACCCATTAGATCTTCTCGAACACTAAATTCATCAGAGTACCTGCAATCAGAACAGGCACTACTTCATATTAATCACAAGGTTATAACAACAAAAAAAAAAAAAAAAAAAGAAGAAGAATATTATTTTGTAGGAAGGTAAACACAGAATATAATTATAAACTAGTTCAACAAGAAGCAGTATGGAAATGATAATTTACAGAGAAAAAAAAATCCTCCCAACACTTCATTTCTAAGCACATGGTTGGTACTGAACCCGTATTTGTAGAGCCTCATGTATAACAGGAGACGAGGATCGTACCCGTCTTTACATAACAATTATATGTTTTGATTTAAAGGAAACTGGTATACTTTCTGCACTACAGGCGTGTATTCAGATGCAACCTGGAGCTGTAACTTCGCTGTGAGGTTTATAAAGTAATTAAATGAGAAGAGAAATGCAACGTTTTATTGAAGATTATTTTTAACATGGGTTGAATAAGATTTAGATCGAGCTGTGAATCGACACTATTACAAGTCCTTGACAAGTTTCGCTTGCAGGAACCGTTTTTGTAATTATGTGACAAGGAGGGAGAGAGTCTTCCGCCGAGCGACTTTGATGCACACGACCCTCTTTGAAGCGTGTCAGGCAGCAACCCATGGCACACATCACCACTGTTGGATGCGTGTAACAAAGCAAGTCATGTGACCACAGCTAACCCAATCAGATAATTAGTATCATATGACGCAGATCTAATTATAATTAATTCATGAAACAATTATAAGTAATTAGTTGCTGAAAATACGAAGCTACTTGAAAATAAAACACATTGGATTAAAGTATACTTTAAGGAGAAAGCTCAATTGAGAGATACTTAATTACTAAGTAAACTAGTATTGTTTGCGTGCTAAGACGCCATTTTTGTAAATCAAGGAGGGGAGACCTGGAGCGACACTCAGATTATTCCACTCCAAAGTATTGAAGCAGACAGACGTGCCAATTTGAACTCCCATACACACATTGAAATTAAGGTCTACGAGCAAAGTCCAAGTTGACGGGAGGAGAGAGGCTTCCTACGGTCAAGCTATATGAAGGAGCTTCGCTGAATATTCTACAGTCCACAGTTCAGACGTTCAGTGGAACTTCACTGAAAATTACAGTGAATATCCACTGACTTTTCCAGCAGTGAAAATCCACTGAAGTTTTCAGTGAAAGCTTACTTGCGTTTCCCTGGCTATTTATCCGATTTTCTAGTAAACTAATGATAAATAGTACCATAATAAATAACCATGTTTAACGAGATGTAACCATGTAATTTCTACACTGCGTGAACTAAAATAGTACACATTACATACTGTCGACCAAAATATTATGTGTACTCGAGTTTGAAGGTTGTTTGTGAAGTAACCAATAGACCTACATAAAATCCAATAACATCATAATTTTCGTCGTTCTATTTTACGTTAGTTCATGTAGGTTTGGAATTTTTAATTAGTATTTTAATATTTTTTATCGCAGTTGGAACACAACAAGTGCCCGTTTTTAAGCGTGTTTCAACCATGCGTCACATTTAAGAATTATTATCTCACAAACCCGTCATCAGATCGAATCCAAATTTTAACACAATATGCATTGGAATGTTGTATAACTGGTTTATTAATTTCAAAATTTTGTGTGTTCAAGAAACAAAGTTGTTGTCATGTTTGTAAGGTAACTTTTTCTCGGCTCGGGGTGGTTGGAATATGTAGTTCTTGGTTGCGTTGCAATCCTTATACATCAAAAAGGTATGCTGTATGATTGGGAAATACGTTAATTAATTCACTTATTTTATATCAGTTTGTATTTGTACGGGGAATTAAAGCATGTTTCGCCAGTTAGCCGCTCCGGTGAATGCTGTACAACGTTGCCAAGATGGGCTCCATCACGCGTCATGGCGCACCTCGCTCGGAAGTGATGGGCTCCATATCAGCAACGCTGTACTATGCCGCCACAGTTACAGAATGCGTGGTTTCCTCCTAGAGGGTGGTACTGTTCCTGACATGCCCTAGGGCCCTCTCCTGCCACAGTCATTGGTACTGTTGTGTCCGAGTCACAACTCGTGCTGACTCACCTGGTAGTCGATGTGTTACGGTGTTGTACACAATGCTTCTGTATTAGACTCAAGAGCTTGCCGACATAGTGTTTACTTACGGCAAGGCAAATGGCAGCACGGTTATATCGGGAGACCTACCCCGCCGACAACAACCACAGCATTCAATGTTCGCAACAGTGTTCCGCCGTTTGGCTGAGACAGGGTCGTTTAAAGAAGCGGGATATCATGAAGTACGTACCCACCCTGTTCGGACACCAGACGTGGAGGAAAGTGTGATCAACACTGTGGAAGGCGACCGCCATGTCAGTACCAGGCAGTTGGCTCACCAATACAGGGAAGCCCGATGACCTTGTGGAACATTCTCCATGACAATTGTTACTATCCTCATCACCTACAGCGTGTGCAAGGCTTACGAGTGACTGGCTTTCCACATCGGGAGCGGTTTAGTCAATGGTTTATTCACCAGGTAACCACGATTCCGGTATTTGTGGCATACTATTAACAGATGAGTAGGCCACCTTTACGTGGAGTGGTATCTTCAAATTTAACAACAGTCATCTGTGGGTTTGAATGCAGATCCCCAATGGTTTGGTGCCATCAGCAGTGGTTCAGACGAAATGTGTGCGCCGGGAAAATTGGGTGACCGTGTTTTGGGACCAGCCTTCCCTCCACATCGCCTAAAAGCCCGGAATTATCGGTGTTTCTAGCGGGTGACTTGGCCTCCCCTGCTGGGAGACGTACCATTGATGATTCGCAGGGTTATGTGGCTGTTACATGATGGTGCTCGAACCCACTTCGCCGTTAACGTCCGGACGCATCTCAATCGTGTCATCCCCGGTCGATGGATCAGCCGAAGAGGTCCAGTTGCATGGCCAGCTCGTTCACCAGATCTCAACCCGTGCGATTTCTGGTTATGGTCCATCTCAAAAGTATCGTGTATGCAGAGCCCTTTCCATATGTGGAGTCACTGCACCAGCGTATTCATGCTGCCTTTGACACTGTTCAGATGCAGCCTGGCCGATGTGAACGTGTGAGATAGAACATGCTACAGCACGTACACGCATGCGTGGAGGCACATGGATAACATTTTCAACACATACTGTAACTGTAGCTACATGGTACAATGCGTACTAGACCACCGTCTCGATAAAGGATGATCGAATAAATGGTCCATAAAAAACATGCATTTCCGAACATACGTTCATTAGACCTTTTCTGTTCCGTATCCTCACCTCGATCAATCAGTCGAGTTTGTACATGGTAAAAAAAATCACCCTGATTTTACAATGATTATAAATAAGTTAAAGATTGAAGGAGGATATCATTGAACATTATTTCTATTTTGATAGCAAGGATTGTAAGTGTATCTTAGCATAGCTTAACCACTGGGCAGAAAAGTTAATTGGATGTGACAATGAGAAATAACCAGAGATGTGGTATGCAACAATAGACAAGATCTATGTGAGATAGGAGATTGTCATCATCATCCATTTACATTTCTGTTTTCCCGGGTACTGTTGACAATCCATTTCCACTCTCCTCTGTCCCTGTATGTCTTGTTCTTTATGACATCATCTAGTGTCCTTCCCTTGGTTGTAATGTCTGACTTGACCATGTCCATCCAACGATTTCTTGGCCTTTCCACCCTTCGTTTACCATCCACCTCGTTTTCTAGCTGTATTCTTGATGACCTAGTAGGTTCTATTCTCATCATGTGTCCAAATCACTGAAGTCGTGATGAGGTGACTCTGGCTCGTAGACATGTCTTGATCCCAGCTTCCCTCCTTACCACTTCACTCCTTAACTTATCCACCTTGGTTCTCTGGATGGTGGACCTCATGAATTTCATCTCTGATGCTTGAGTTTTGATGTCTCTCACTTTGTGAGGGTGCATGTTTCGATACCATACGTCAAGATTGGTAAAAAGTAACCATTGAACATAGTTAATTTTACTTTTTTGGGGGATCTTTACATCTCAGAGAAGTGGCCGCACTTGTTGGTAGAAGATGGAACTCTTCTGCACCCTGTTGGTGATTTCTTTCGTGGCTAGATTGTCCTCGGAAACTATACTACCCAAGTATGTGAAATTGTCCATACTCTTCAGCTGGTAGTCATCCAGTTTGATGCTTGTTGGACGGGTATTTCTCTTCACTGACATTACGACAATCTTAGTCTCGGTAATCTTGAGGTTAAACACCTGGAACTTTGCTATCCCTGCGTTGAGCCTTGTCTGGACTACTACTTCTTGAATTGATGTGAAATGTAAAGATTTATTTGTGAGTTGGATTGTTGAAAGATGTAGAATATGTAAATATTGTATAGAAGAGAGATAGAACAGATAGAAATAGGAATAGATAGAATAAATATGATTTTATAGGAATTATTAAGGATTGTATAGATTTAAATAATTATTGAGAAATTCTGTCTGTTAGGTAGTCAGCCCGAAGGCTGGTTGGATCCTCAAAAAGTACCGCCGTTACATTATGTGAGTAGATACCCACAAAAACCCAAGGCAGCGCTATTTTGAGGCGTTCTAGGCAAGAAGAGGAGTGAGGTAGTTTGCCATTGGTTTCCTCACTGAGTCAGAACAGTAGTCCTAACCCTATGAGTTGAACCTTTCACAGCATTCACAGGCACTGACTGTGCCCCGAATGCCATTACTAAGCACCACCCATACCTCAGTAGCTTCCATATAATCACAGCCATGAGTGAAACTGAGACATCGGTGAAAAGCCACCTTTTACTCTAGCCTGTGCCAACTGACAAATTGTGAAATTAGATAGAAATATTATTTGGACATTGAAATAAGTTAATAGGAATTTCAGTTTATGAAGGAGACTGAAAGAGACTGAGGCAGGAAGATTTTATTTTAAAAACTCCTTAAGAATTGAAGAGTATAGAATATTTTTTAGGGAATATTCATTCTGATAATAGATAATAAAGTTAACAATATTAATAACATCACAGCAGAGCTCAACCAAATTCACGACAGCATTAAATTCACTACAACCTCGGAAATTAAGCAAGCCATCAACTTCCTGGATCTGAGTCATCAGAGACACGGTGAGACTGCGATACAAAATTTACAGGAAACCGTCCCAACCGCATTCCTCCATCAGAAATGACTAACCACCCAGCTAGTCATAAAAGAGCAGTGTTTAGAGCCTACATCAATAGAGCTCTTAATATACCGCTTTCGGAACAGGATTTGAATAACAAAATTTCCACTATACAGCAAAAATCGAGGGCCAATGGTTTCAGCAAGCAATATGTCGATTCGTTATTGTCTAAAATTAAAAACAAATCCTTTACAAAATTGAAACCTATCAAAAAAGTTTCGCCGTACACAACTTTCACTTACATAAATCAGCTGACGCACAACATCACCAACGTATTAAGGAAACAGGATATAAAAATCGTATATAGCACAGCTAACACCATCAACAAACAGGATAAATTTCAGAAATCGGGCATCTATAGAATCAAATGTCAAGATTGCCCCTCGGACTACGTAGGGCAAACAAAAAGGAAGGAAGATTGTAGTTTTACGTGACCGTGAATCTTTTGATTATGAGCCAAGGGACCTCCTTTTTACGTGGAATCCGAACCACAGGACATGGCATTTCACTTCGAAAATCTCACATGCATTGACCGGGAATTGAACCCGGACCGCCTTGGTGAGAGGCATACAGCTAGACCGCTGAGCCACCACGTCCATACGTAGGGCAAACAGGACGTAGCTTCAATATAAGATATTACGAGCGTTTTAATGCAGCAAGACATAAGAAATTTTTAGCCATCAACAACCACATGATAAGAGTATAATCATAATTTTTCTAAAATCGAAAATGATCCGGAAATCCTACATTATTGCAACAAAGGTACTATGCTTAACATTTTGGAACAATTGGAAATAGATCAGGCCTTAAGAATCAATCCATCACACAATTTAAATGAAATTAACTTTGGTAACAACGTCCTGTACGAAACATTGACGAATTAAGTTAGCAACATCAAACGTAAAAAAAAAACGTAGACGCATGCATTCTTTTAGGCTATCTTTTCCATTCCCTACCCCTCAGCATTTCTTCCCATTATCTCATTGGCTGAGAGCCTCCGTCCCCCCATCCCCCTCTATTCCTGGCTTGACCTTGCTCGCCCTGTCCAGTCCATCAGTTGCAACAGCTGGCTACAGCTGGGGGGTCATATGAGAGCACAACGTAAGACATTTCATTTGGTCGCTTGACAAATCTTCCTGTTGAGCAGTTTTGTGGAGTTGGTTCTATTTCTTTTCGCTAATGGAGGTTTTTTGTTTGATGATGAATAGTCAGATATTCTCTCGGAAATATTAGATTTCTGCTCATTTCCTTAAATTTCAGATTTAATTAATGCCTAGTTTTTTCCATTTATTTTAGGCCGTTATTTGGGAATATTCTCCGATCCGTTCATATACTAAGCAGATTTCGCACGGGCAACATGAACAATTTGCCCCACTCAACCTTGCTAACGGAAGAATGTTGAAAATTGACAACAAGACAGCAAGTCTGAAATGAACAAGAAGATACGGACTAAATTGTTTTTTAAATGACATTTTATAGGATGAGAGTGTTTGAACTGATCAGATTTTAATGTGTTTTGTATGAGTGACCGAGTTTGAGCATGATGTGTTTTTTATCTTATCCAGTGTTTTGTACGTGATGTATCTATACTCTGTATTTCAAAAGAATGAACGTGAAGGAAATGGCGGGAGCTTGGAACAGCTGACCGCCGCGGGCTCCTATTGGCTGGATGTTGACAACTAATACCATACGTTGCCAGATTATTGCCATTCATTCAGTCGCCTGTTAACTGTGTCGGAGTTTGTTTCATTGCC
This sequence comes from Meconema thalassinum, assembly GCA_946902985.2. Taxonomy (NCBI): domain Eukaryota; kingdom Metazoa; phylum Arthropoda; class Insecta; order Orthoptera; family Tettigoniidae; genus Meconema; species Meconema thalassinum. The sequence continues at coordinate 1,755,641,193 of OX336388.2, read as the reverse complement.
ATAGTTTCGTTTACTTTAAGCATTGAGTCAATAAGTTGTAAATACTACCACAGGCAGAACATGGGAAAATGCTGGAAATACAGCTGGAGACCGCGCGTGCGCCAACCTGTAACAGCCGGCTATCGTTCATTTCGACATCAAACTATTTTCATGGTTAGCCTTGTTTGTTCAATTCAAATTTAAATATACTTAATTTAGAATACATGCGTGACATACAAAATAGGCTATGTACATTTAGTCTTAATGTTTACGTATCCAGTAATGTTTCATTGCATACCGTAGTGTTCAAATTAACGCTTGTCCTTATTGAAGGACTACAAATCGACAATGTAAAATCACTGCAATAATATCGCCACAGAACAGCTTGTTTGTGTGCTTGGTGCTAAATACTTTACCTTAACATTACGTATGTGGAGGCTATTATTAACCCTACAGAGTCGCGATACAGTGAGTAAGTGTGCTTGGTATTGTCAAGATGTTATTTCTGCGTTAACTGCTGTAAACTGTGAACGACCTTCACCCAAACTCGTTTCATCTTGAAGGATATAATCATTGCATGGTGAGTGTTGATATATTCATCATATTACTTTGTGTTTGTATTTTGTATTATATTTGTATAGCTGTTTGGCCTCTTTCTCGTATTTATTGAATAACGGTGACAAAGGTAGCATAGCTTCGGTGTGTTGTTTATTCATTTTATACCGTATTTCTCTAGTTGAATGTCCTCGGCGTTGACTCAGGATCGACATTTGCATTATATTGCGCATAATAGTACCGTAATAATATCCGAAGTGTAGCCCTGTGTATTATTCGAATCAGCTGTTCTACATCAACAATAAAAACTTGGCAACACAGCTCAGATGTTCCAAGCTCCTGCCATTTCCTTCACGTTCATTCTTTTGAAATACTGAGTATAATTATTGTATGGAAGTGGCTGAAGAAGAATTGTAGCATGGTTCGAAACATGTCCCACCAGTAGTGCGTTTATAACGCGTTCTATGTATTGATTGACGGAGGTTACCTGAATAAATTATATAGAATATATTTGTTTAGGAAGGTCATAGACCAAATTCGATTTTATTTAATTGTATTTTGAAAGGGATTAATCATCTAGTCTTACAGGATGGAGCCGCATCTTGTATGGGTGATCGTTTCCCGACATTTGGGCTGTCATTGCAGCAGCCTGTAAGTCTAGATGATAAACTTCATGAACATCATAATCACTGGTGACGAGTCCTGGGTTACGACCCAGAAATCAAATCCCAGTACTTGCAATGAGAAAGCTACGAGATCACTACAAACTACCTCACTGAAATGCATACCTGCCAACTTTCTAATAGGGCTTTCAGTGAAACACGCTCATGCCAAAAAATCTAGCAAATTGATACAATAATCCTCCTGCGCTACAAAATACAGTAATTCATGCTTTAAAAAGGACAATTCAATGAAATCTTATCTACATACATCATACGCCAATTATTTGTAGATGAGCATGACCCTCAAGAAGCAGTGGTGGTGAATATTGGTTTGGAGCATAGATATAACAGGGCTTCCTTGAAATAATATAACTACGTAGTACACTAATCACTCACTGGAAATTACTGTACTAGCACTATTAAATTCATAGCTGTGGCTTTTTTAGCTTCCTGCAGAAAGTCGGGACAAAGGGGACTGGCATAACACAACCAGAACTCCTGGACTTCAAAATAGAAATGGACTCGGGAGATGCATTTGACATGACAAACGTATTTTCTTCACTTTGGAAAATTAAGAGTTCAACAGCATTAATATAAAAAACTACAGTAACCGATGACACAATAAGAGTCTGACTGCAGAGCTTAAGTTGTGGCTTGCTTTGCTTTCTTCAGGAAGTCAATAGAATATGTGACTGTATAACATGCTTCAGAACTTCTGGTCTTCAAAATAGAAATGACTTCCCCGAGTTCCATTGGACATCTATGACCTGAACTGTGTCCTGTTCTTCTTAATCAGGCTAGAAATTAGTTCACATTCTGTCTTCGAAGTAAAGTACGGAGAAATATCGAGATGTTACACGATTGACGCTGGCCTCAGCCGTTTGACGAGATTGCCTTAGTTTTCACGATAGAACACCGAGACAAAATCACGATTTACATAATCGGTGTCACTTTTAGTTGTTCGACGAGATTTCCATTGTCCTTGAGGTCAGGCACGGGAAAACTTAGCATTATTACGAAATGGGCACCGCTTGCTGTCCGTTTGACAAGAATCCAGTTGTCCTAGTCATTGAATGCGGAGAAATATGGCGATGTATCGCTATCACTGCCGCTCTCGTCCTCTTTACGAAATACACGTTGTCCTCGCGGTTATACACAGAAAAGGCGATAATATGCAATCTGCACCGCACCCAGGCGTTCTACGATTGTCTGCCTGTCTATCTATCCTGGCAGAATGGCGGAGGCAAGCTCGAGGTTGGGAATGGTCAAAATTCACGAGCAGTTATTGACATGTCTGGTCGGAGCCGTGATTCCCGCTGTCCCTATGCTGTACAGGTAGTTAGGAGTTCGCGGTGGATCACGAGGAGAAACGAGTATCGCAATGCTACACAGTCATTTTTAATTGGATTGATGCACTTCTCGCTCCCCGTACGCTCATAAGTATACGGTCACGGGAAAAATGGAGAATAGATTTCGGAATGTTTCACGATGGGTGCCCAATCACCTTTGGCAGGATTCCCGCAGTCCTCGTGATCACAAGTTCGCGATCGGGCACGGGTTTTGTGATTTTACGCAACTGGTGTCGATCTCGGTCCGTCTGACGAGATTCCCGCAAGCAAGTCATGTTATCAGCTGGCCGTCTTAAGGATGTGATTCTGAAGGACATGTAACGTCGATCTCAGTATTGCATAGTTAAAGAAGGAGGCTATTTTGAAGGACAGTAGGGTCACTGTCGTGCATTGTTCATCTATGTTTAGTAAAAGACTATTCACCGAACTTTATTATCACAGGTTGTATTTACTTGGCTTTGTAGGTGTAGTAGCAGAAGTTTTGGGACACTTTTTGTTCTCTGTATATCAGGACCGAAAAGCATCATTGTGCACTATCTCTAACATGCGATGGGGCATGGATGTTTTCGTCTCTTTGCCAGTAATATTGGACTGTCGAGGGCAGAACTATTCCTCTCCATATAATGTCCCATTGTCTGACATGTCTAATTAAAACCAGAACCCACACTGGAATATTTTTCATAAAATCAGGCTCACGCAGGTCCAAGCTACAGGAGAAATGTAATGTCGCTATATCCATGTGCATGGCAAGGCAAAGCAATACACTTAGAGGTAGTAAGCAACATGTCTACTCAGGCATTTGTGGCTGTATTGAAAAGGTTCATTTCGCATCAAGGAAGACCTCGCAATATATTCAGTGACAACGGAACAAACTTCATGGGAGCTGAACGGGAACTGCTTGAAATACAATCCCTTCTCGGACAAGCTACATGGTGATTTAAGAAGTTTCACCATTTTGGAATACATCAATTGACACTTCATACCATCCAGAGCTCCTCTAGTGGTATTTGGGAAGAACGTGTGATATCATTTCAGTATCATCTACGACGTGCCATAGGTACGATGTGTCTTACATTAGAGGAAATGATAACCCTTACTGGTCAAGTGGAAGCATGTCAGAACTCTCAACCCTTAATACCTGTCATGTGATCCCAATGACCTTGAAGCTCTCACTCCAGGTCACTATTCAATTGGCACTGCCATCACCACCAGAATGTTAAGCTTAGCTTGCTGTCAAGGTAGAATATTTTACAGCAGCAGCTCCAACTGGTCTGGTGTAGATATTCCTGGAACTATCTCCATCACCTCCAACAAAGATCCAAACAGACCAGTTCCTTCTCGAGTGTCCAAACTGGTGAACTTGTCATCGTGAAAGGGGATAATGTATACCCTCTCAGCTGGAAGTTGGCAGTCACTGAAGAAATTTAGCCACGCCCAGGCGGCTTGGCGAGTGTGGTGACCATTCGTACAAGACCAGGTTGTTTCAAAAGGTCAATAAAAAAAATGATTATTGCCAAAGGATGGCGATTTTTAGTGCTTGTCACAGTGGACCTTGGATTGGGAGCATAATTTGTTCCGGCAACATACTTATAATCCGAAGTGCTCGTATATCAAAATCAGTCATGGCTCGTGTTGTTGGGAGTCGGGAAGGCTGCGAATAAGCTAAAACCTGACGGTAGTTTAGAGCTTCGTGGTGGTGTAATTATTTATAGCTAGGTATTAACTGACCGGCTTAGCTCAACGCATAGTAGCAAATGTTGATTGAATGCCTTTCTTATCAGACACGCATACGCATTTGCAGAATATTTAATGGGGAAAATATTTCGGGGTGATTGGGCGAGAGTCCGGAATATATTTCTTGTTGATGAGTAGATTGATCCTATTATGCTAATTTTGTTAACCAAATGTTTTTCTATTTAAACAAAGTGACTTATCTTGTTTCGTAACTCGAAAATAGCCTACTCCCCACTACCTAACCAGCCTCGATCATTTCAACTAAACAAGCAAAAGCACTTTGGATAAAAAACGAATTAAGATTTGCATACATAAGAAAGCAAAAAATCAACCAACAATTGTACGATATTCAATTGCAACTAAGTAACTTCTGGCACGCATCCCAATGGGACAGCTTCACCGAGCACCTACATGACACCATCAAAATCAGAGCACGAGGAAGCACGAAACGCTAGAAAATGAATTAAGAAAACTAGGAGAAACACAGAACAATCAATCCAATGAACAACACATGAATAACAATATCCACAGCAGGGTAAACAACAGAACAAACGTAACCTTTTCTCAAGATTAAATGATAATGTTAGACAAAGGTTTGAAATAAAACTGCACAGACGTACACACGAACCACAATATAAAACAGTTAATCACAGATATTGAGATAGCCAGTCACAAGCTCCCAGCAGAAGACAGGGAATTAACCAAAAATCTTGCCACCAACGCAGCCAAATAAATCCTCAAATGAGAGGGCGAAAGCAATAACATTCAAAACAACAAACAACTCAAAAGGAATAAAGTCATTGAAACAAAAAAAAAAAAAAGAATATGACTTAATCATCACAAAAGCAGATAAGGGAAACACTACAGTAATTTTGATCAAAACAGAATACATTGAAAAAATAGTCGAATTCCTAAACAACGAAATCAAGGAATTAACTAAAAGACCCCACCAAACAAATTCAAAAGCAAATAAAAAGTGCGCTAAAATAAACAGAATACATACTGACCAAAGCCGAAAAATCAAAGCTAATAAACATGAACCCAAAAATACCGTCATTGAGGGTACAACCTAAAATACACAAAAAGGAGTGCCCAATGAGACCAATAGTCAATTGTAGGAATGCCCCTAATTACAAAATCAGCAAAGAGTTCCTAAAAATCTTAAAATACCGTCTTTTGAACGACAAAAACAACTCTGTAAAGAACACAACGGAACTAGTAACAGCATTGAACACCCTACAAATGAAACCTAGCTTGAGGCTAGTATCCTTTGATGTAACTAACATGTACACCAATATTCCAATTATTGAAGCAATCAACACCATCGAAAACAACTTAAAAGCCAACAATTCGGCAAAAGAAACTGAAGAGATTGTGAGATTACTGAGGGTCATTCTCAACCAAAACATGTATCAATTCGACAATAAAATGTACACAGACAGAAGGTCTAGTGATGGGATAACCACTAAGCGAGCTAATCGCTGACATCTTCATTAGTGCACTAGAAAATGCGTTCTTAGAAAAGACTTCAACAAAGGGAATAGTAATATGGAAAAGATACATAGATGATGTAATTTGCATCTACGATACTAAACTAACAAGCGAAGAAACAATTCTCCAATCCATTAACAGCCTACACCACTCAATCAAATTCACTAAGGAATCCGAAACACACCGAAAAATAAATTATCGACATAACTATTGAACGTAAAGACAACATTCCATATTCCATAGAGCCGCACAAACCTCGCATGCAATCGGCAATCAGTCTAATCACCCCAGTACGCACAAATTAGCGGGATTCAATTCAATGGTGCAAAGGGCTTTAAACATATCCATGTCAAAAGACAACTATAATAAGGAAATAACAACCATTAAGCAAATAGCAAAGGAAAACAATTTCCCGCCCAGCAAAATAGACCAAATTATAGCCAAACAAAAATAAAGATAAAAGGATTCCCAAACTGGACAGTAATAAGAAAAAATTTGCACGCTTCAACTATGTGAACGCGAACACATAAAATCACTTATCTATTCAAATTAAGCAAGGCATGAAAATAGCATTCACAACAAAAAACACAACCGGTAGACACCTACAAAATAGTAATCTAAATAAACATGACCTGTATTCCAAGTCAGGGGTATATTCTATAACGTGCCAAGACACTGGTTGTCAAGCTAATTACATCGGACAGAGTGGAAGACGAGTACACACGTTATAATGAGCATAGGAATGCGATAAGATACGGGGAACACATTTACTAAAAATAATTCATCACGAATCGAAAGGCAGAGCTCTTGACATAAAGGAAGCAATCGTGATACACCTAGCCCAGGCTGTTCCAAATCCACGAGTTTGATTATGCATACACGCGAGTACTCAGCAGTGTTGCTCGGAGCACGGTTGGAGAGGGACTGGGGGTGATAGCCAATACGTCACTGGGCGAGGGTCATAACACAAGTCAATGAGCTTCCAGCCAGTCTTGATGTATCCACCGCGCAGTGACGGCAGCCCCCACACAGCAGAGCTGTATTGCATGTTGCAGGTTTACTCACGGAAGGCGGCGAGTACTCCACTGCTCCCGAGTGAGCTGCTCGGCCGCAACAGCCTGACCTAGCCAAACGAAACAATCCCAACAACCTAAATGAACAAACTTTCATGGAGAGTTCACCCCTCTTCACGCTACTAAAAAACACACCAATTTTAATGGGGTGAGGGGTCTCCACCCAATCAATACTTTTTGTTATGGACAACTAGAGGTTTATTGCCAATGGGACATGTTTCCGGTCTAAAATGACCCTTCTTCAGCCATATAAGTTATTGGATCGTTGTGCATCCCATCAAAATCACATTATCACCAAAAAAGCATGCACAATGCAGGAAAATATGAAAAAAGCACTCAAAAAAATATATCTACCAAGGCATTGAAACATAATATAGAAGACACCATAAAGCGAGATTGATCTCGTTGCTTTGTTGACCATCTTCTTGGCTTAATTTTAGCTTGATTAACACATTTAAAGAACACTTTAAAATATTTTTAAAATTTTATAAAGTTTAGTTTGAAAACATCATTAAGGATGTATTGGTATGTCCTTGAAGTATGGTGCCACTGTGTTGTAGCAGGTCTTGACGGCCTGGTTCCAAAGGCAGGCTAGGAAAAGATGCCGTATACGAGACCCATTCGACCTTTATTGTATTGTTTTTATGCTTGGCAGAGATGGTGACAATCATTGTGATAGTACATCATACGGATGTATGGTGTCTTTTATATTATGTTTCAATGCCTTGTTAGATATAGATTTTTGAGTGCTTTTTTCATATTTCCCTGCAATGTGCATGCTTTTTTGGTGATAATGTGATTTTGAAGGATGTACAACGTTCCAATAAACGCCTCCGTGGCTTGGGCGGCAGCAAGCCGGCCTCTCACCGCTAGATCCGTGGTTCAAATCCCGGTCACTCCATGCGAGATCTGTGCTGGACAAAACGGAGGCAGACAGGTTTTTCTCCGGGTACTCCGGTTTTCCCTGTCAAAATTTAATTCCAGCAACACACTCCACTATCATTTCATTTGTCATTCATTTAATCATTGCCCCAGAGGAGTGCGTCAGGCCTCGGCAGCCTGCACATTTCATATCTATAAACCGCACTCGTAAACCGCGTAGTTTGATTTGCAAAAATTACATCTGAGCTCATAAATTCCCGATTTTAAATGTTTATCAATACTGTTAACTTTATTTGTGTTAAAAAATTTCTTGAAGTTTGAATTATTTGTTTTAAAGGCGATGCTCATATTGTGTTTCTTGAGGATATTGGTTACTGTGTACACACTTCGATCCACGTAGGTGAAGGTAGCAAAAGTGTTCTTAGATGTGTCCTCTCTAAGTAATTTAGTTAAGGGTCTATTCTTCAACTTGTAAATCAATCTGCTGACATAATTGTGGTTATAACCATTGAGTTTAGCTATTTGATATATAATATCAATTTCTTGCTTCCGTTCATGATCAGAAGAAGGGATACGTAACGCTCTATTAATAAGGCTTATGAATGTTGCATTCTTATGGCCGCCTGGATGGTTAGAATCCTGCCGTATAACTGTACTCGTTTGCGTTGGTTTTCTGTATACTTTATAATGCATACGATTGTCTTTTCTAATCACAGTTACATCCAGGAAATTAATTTTGTTGTCTACTTCTGATTCTAAAGTGAATTTAATATTTCTGTCTATTTTGTTCAAATTATCTAATATTTGTTCAATCGCTTGAACTTGGTTATTGGTAATGAAGAAAATATCATCTACGTATCTTCCCCAGAAAATGATGCCATTAATTTGGTTAATAATCTTCTCATGTTCAATGTGGTCAAGGTAAATGTTGGCTAAAACACCTGACAATGGAGAACCCATTGCAAGGGCTTCAGATTGTTTAAACATTTTCTTGTTGAACAAAAAAATGTTGTTGTCTGTGACAAAGGTTAAAATTGAAATGAATTCCTCGATTTCCACTTGAGACAAATCGCTATTGTTAATTAATCTATCCTGAATGATCTTGATCGTTTTCTTGACCGGGATGTTAGTATACATGTCTTTAATGTCGACCGAATGCATGGTGTTGTTCTCGTTTAATTTCAAGTCTATGGTTCTTTCACAGAAATGCATGGTGTTGACGAAAGAACAGTCGGCCTTGAGTTTGTAGTGCTTATTAAGAAATTGTTGGGCAAATTTCGCTAGTCTGTACGTTGGGCTATTCCTGAAATTCACAATAGGCCTAATAGGGGCGTTAGGTTTATGAATTTTCGGAAGAGATTTCAAAGTGGGAATGCCGGGGTTCATGCTTACTAGCATATCTGCTTGTTTCTCATCTAAGACAAAAATGGTGTTCTTCAAAAGTTGTTTCAGCCGTTTCTGAATGACATTAGTAGGGTCCTTTTTGACTTCTGTGAAACTGCCTGAATTAAGAAACTCCATTGTTTTATTAATGTAATCATATCCTCGCCGCTAGATGGGGGCTTCATTCATTCCATTCCTGACCCGGTTGGAGACTGGAAGCAGGCTGTGGATTTTTTTCATAACGTTCCAATAACTTATATGGCTGAAGAAGGGTCATTTTAGACCGGAAACATGTCCCATTGGCAATAAACCTCTAGTTGTCCATAACAAAAAGTATTGACTGGGTGGAGACCCCCCCTCACCCCATTAAAATTGATTTGTACACGTCAATACGAACCTTGTAAAATAGAAAACTTTCCAGTTAATCTAAAAAACACACCGTTGGAAACAAGACACAACTTAGGGATACAGTCAAGCTAGATAAAAAGGAGGGGGGGTATTAGGGGATTTTAATAGGTAAATGTTATCTGGATCAGGTGTACGATGTACTTTTTTTCTGCAGTAAACCAAGGCCGGTATTCGCGGCAGTATTAAAGGTGCCGGGACAACCTCAAAGACCGGGCAGAGCTTAGTTTGAATGGCTATTGGTCCACGCGTGGCGAGGAATGTTCCATGGTCTTTAATGGTTGTAGACCCACCTCATTCAGTAACATACATCTTATCACACTGACTTCACATAGCACATAGGAACAGGGGGGAGATATGGAAAAACCAGTGTCGTTGAGATAAACCATTTCAGTCGACCACACCTGGAGTAAGCGTGAACTCGAAACTGCTCGTAGCTCCAGCGAGGAAGACAACCAGATAAGTAGTAGCCTGTAATATTACAGTTTAACCATAGTTGATTTTTTACAACCATATAGTCACTCCAAATATACAAACTCCGGATTTCTATCACCATTTAGCATTTCACCTAACATCATATATACTACATTTAGCATACACCGACAGTTGCATTTCCAATACTGCAACTAAATAATTGTACATTGAACCCTTATTGATCTTCGATAAATAAGTATTCATATTTATTATTATTATTACTACGGCCCAGGCAGTACTTGAGGAAGTCGACATGGATATAAGGGAGGCTAGCATTTCGTAATGATTACAACAGGAGCTGAGCTGGTAGCTATTCTTAGGGGACGGCTAGAATTAGTCGGGTTCAAGGCCAAATTGAGCAACTACTGTACCAAAATTGGAAGCATAAAGGAAGGATCACGAGGCACTTGCAACGAACATACGATTGAATCAGCCAATCACAAGAGACCAAGCCATGACCACGCGGTGGACAGCGTCAGTAGTAAAAATCCCGCGGAAATGGATATCTAGAGAACCGACGAACGGATTGATCTCCGCACGAGTGAATTGAGACGTTTGATTTATTTGAAGAAGAATGACACTAGTCCCATCTTTGTGAGACAAAAACTCTGGAAGTTTTTATCCGACTCCACCCCACTCCTCCGCCCTGTCAGTTTTCTAATAAATAGTTTGGCCTGACGCCACTCTAAGTCATTCTTTGTGGAGCCGTGAGGGGCTTACTTCACGCCAGTTTGTATCGTGATTTTAACGCTCTGAATTTGGTTAAGTCATTTTATTTGGGAGCTCTGAGGAGCTAAAGTCACAGCGATTGCATTATCGAATTTTAAAGCTCGAATACATTTTTTAAATTCTGGAATCAACTTTATTTTGTGAGCTAAATATTTCACGCCAGTGCGTGATAACTTGTAACATTTACTTAAAGACGACGATTTCAGCTCTAAGGGGGAAGTATTGTAACACCCTAATTAGCGCTCACCGGAGCAAAGGTCCACAGTACAGGACGGAAATACCGAGCAAGATAGCGACTGCTAGTGCAGCCAAGATCTTAAACTTGTTAACGAGCCAGTGACGTGGTCTCGAGGTGTATATTTATGTACATATTGCAGTGTATTTTATATGTGTTTTATTGTGCGTGTGTGCGAGATATTTAGGGCCAGTCTTCGCTATTAATCGCATTAGGACAATTGTGGGTGAACTGAGTAACCTGCAAGCGATTATAGATAGGTAAAATAATTAACATTGAACTTTTCTGCCAAGGAGTCGATACCAAGATGATCAGCACGTGGTTTGGAGTTGGGATGAACTTCAACAGATCAACGCAGACGACTACTATGGAGTGCTAATTTGTCCATAGGGGCAATGGGTTGAGGAGGATGTCCTTAGTTCTACAAGCAGAACGGTGATGTACTAAAATTGGATTATTTCAATTATGTAGTTAGATTTGGCCGGGGAACTTTGTAAATAGTCATGTTTCTTTTCTTGTTGTTTAGAGTTTTCTTGCACCGACGCTCAATGTTTTAAATGTCCGTTGGCGCGTGGCCAAAGTGTTTGTTAGATATTTGTTTTTCCTTGAGTCATATGTAATGCGCGCGGCGTGCGTGCATGATTTTTATCCTTGCAAATGCGGAACCAGTTACATTCGATAAATGGTGCTTTATTAACGTTAATATTTGAAATAGGAATGGGAGGAAATTACTGTAAGATATTTGCTGAACAGGTTATTATTCATATTAGGGGTCGCAAGTGCACCAATTTAATAGTAATTTGTAGAACACCTTCGTTCTAATTTTGATAGATATTTTTTTGAGTCCTTTTCAGGTTGACTAGTCACGGCATAGAACGGTGGCGCCAGCATGTGGATATTATTTGTGTCTTTTTATTTCAGGGTCTGTCAAAACCCATACGTGTGATTGTGTGTGTTACTGTGTCAAGTGTGTGTTGATTTTACGTGAAGAGGGGGTAGAGGTCCTACCGCTCTCATATTTTTTGCTGCTGTTGTATTTTTGATGGAAAGACAGGGTGCTCTAGGGAGACCGCTGTTTCTTGTCCATATTTTTCTGACACACACACATATTATTGTGCTTTGGGGCACACTTCTTCGAGATTCGACCCCATGTCCTGGGAGGTCGAGATATTTGACACGTGGGTTGACAGACTTGCAGAGTTCCACAAACCGCCCGTTTTGCCTGTGACTTATTTTGATAGGCAGTCCTGATTGTCCGACTGACCCCTGTAAGCTTTCATGTAACAAACCTGTTCATTGTGATGGTGATTTTTAAGCCATAATTAATTGGGGAGTTCGCCATGTGTGTAACGGCTTGTTGTACGTTGTATGGGTAAAATATTGTATTCAACGTAAATGTTGGCTGTGTGCCTATTGCCTTGTTGATGACTTGATTCATGTAAATTTTTGTGTGTCACACCCGTGCGGTGTAGTGGTAGAGTATTTGTAAATTTTGACAGCGGTCATTTTGTGTATTTTTTTATTTTGGTCACGTGTTAATGTACTTGTGTTGATTTGTGTGAGAAGTCCTAAGTTTTTAGGCAGTAAATGTTGCTACGGCAATTTGATTCCAATTTCACACGGAAATTTTGTGTTTGTTTATATTAGATTTAGGAAGTGTCGGTTTTAATTTTAAATATTGTAGTTGTGTTCCCCCGTGTCGGTCTAGCTCTAGAAATGTGGATTCGTTGTCTGAAGGATCATTCTGGATGATGACGAATCACGCATTCATTGTACACATCGTGATGCATGTAGAACGGCATACGCACATAAATGGTCACTTTTGTATTTTATCTTAGGGACACTTGGTCCAGGTAATTAATCTCTCCAGAGATTTTCGCCTAGTTTTTCGGCATTTTTATTAAGTGGGAGTAAGATGGGAGTTTTTGTTGTTTATTTGTTAAGTGTAAATATGGTGATTTGTTATTAAATTCATTTGTTTTAACCCTGGCTTCACTCTTTCTTGCATGTTATTTTGTTATATGTTACCCTGCAAGTTAATGAAGCGCCTTGACAACAACTTACGATATGAACCGTTACACCCCCCGAAACTGAGTCTCATATGCTTCTTTGCAAGGGTTCAACATATTGTAAATATTTTCACCTGTATTTTCAAACATAGATTTTATAGTCTAAGTGTAATGGATCTGATGATGATCGCTTGACGATCGAAACTGGTCATCCTAGTGTATTTATTAATCTCATGTAATTTATTTCAGGATTAGGGCATAACCCAGCTCTATTTGGGTATATTTGTGTTGACCGAATGAAAAGCACTAAACTCTTGTTTACTAAGGCAACACTGCAAAATGGCCTCAAGCCCCACAATCTACTCCCCCCATCCTAATGAGACCCGATCACAGAACGCCTGATTCACGATTGTGCCCTAAAATACAACCGCAATTTACCTCCAAAACACTAGCAGCTAGAGGTGTGATCTGCAACATGATCCGAGAGTAAAACTGAACTTGAGGGATATGTGTGAAAAAACAAAGCATTGACTCAATACTTGCCTTAAGTCTCTGTAGATAATACTACTACCCCTGCCACATCATGGTACTCTCTGCTGGAGATATTTTAATTATACTTCACGGGATACCATTCGAGTTGTCAAAAATGAATCACTTATTTGTCTTCTAAGAGTGGTAATGGTACTTCGGAGAGCGAAAGAGTGGAAAGAGAAAGCTTCAAGAGGGTGGGTTAAGTCTTCTTGAACAACTTTGAAAGTATTCTACTAAATACAAAAACCATGTCGGTATTGGCAAGCCTGGCTTATGCTCTGGTCGCCTGAGCCTTCACCATTATAATGGAAATGATTGGAGTTTCATTAGCCACACCTACCAACCCTGTTACATAGGAAGTAATAAGAAATGTGAGGTGCAGCCTAACAGTACTACTACCCATCTGAAGAACATATTTCTTACCACAGTTCCAATTATAACGACAGTTGATGGCTGAATTAACTGACTGAAATTTACAAACGCTTCTAATTAATTTAAAGTATAAATACATTTATAGAATCCTTCAAGAGACGCTCCACCTTAGAGCCTTTTATCACCATCCGCACCTGATCAAAGCATATTTTCCATAAGAAACAATTGAAACGCGGATGATTCGTCTACAACACAAAAATATTGATTCGCATAACATTCCTAAAACAAAACACAGTAGGCTACTGTATAACGTAAATCAAATTAAACTGCACTTTACCTTACAATAGAATCATTGCTCGTGGGAGGCAGACTAGAGATGACATGAGAAGAGCTACTGTGTAGCACGAATTTTACTAACGTAATCACTGCTATCCATTGGCTCACTAGAATAATTTTCCTTACGTGCAACTTTAACGATGAATATGTCCAATGGCATGAAATTGTGACATTGCATTGTCATTGAACAGATTCATAGCTCGCACTGCTACAGCCTTATTCGGGTGGTGTTTTGCTACAAACGTTTGCACCGTTTCCCACATTTTGCACTTCTCCCCAATCTCAGTCAGCGATTCCATTGACTATTCCTACTCCTCTTCCCCGGACAAGATCTCCTCCATAACCTCCTCCTATTGTTCGCAATGCAGGTCCATCAGATCGTTGGAGGTCAGTTCCTGGCTATGTTCTTCCACCAGCTCTTGAATGTCCACCTCATTCACCTCCAGCCCCATGGTCTTACCTAAGGACACAATTTCTTCGACAACCGGTGGCTCATTGTCACCAACAATCCCCTCAAAGTCACGTCCAAGAACACAGTCAGGCCACACGTTGTGCCCAAATCCAATGGTGCAGATTTGAGAGCACAGGCACATAACCTAAGTCCCAGGCAGAAGATTTGAATAGCGCGCGCCGATTGTTCTTAGAAGGAAATCGAAGGAATATGCAGGCTACAGAACGACTAGTGACGCGGCAGATTGTCACAAGTGAGGCTATATTTTAAATAAAATATTTCCACATTGATTGGAAATATGGGACACATACCACATTACTGGCACGGATAAGGGAAGAAGAATGAGCTATATTAGAAGAAAATCGAACCAGCGGAAACCGAGATATGAGAAGTTTAAGGAATGAGGACATATCCCGCTCTGACGTCAGGGGACTGCCCTGGACAGTATAAAATGAGCGCCAAACTGGACTCAAGATTCATATCTACACAGCACATGGTTGCTAGCACTTCGTGATACTTATCTACGAGCACATGGTTGCTATGCTCGTCGTAATACTTGTCAATAGCACAGGGTTGCTAAATCATAGTATGAATCATCGAAACAGTACATGGTTACTGGTACTTTAAAAGTGTTAGAAATTCTTCCAGTGAAGCATAGAATATTTTTCGTCATTTAGCCTATCACTCAAACGACTGCACAGTTTGACCTTCGCATACCTTTCAAGAATGTGCATAATAGTGATTATTAATCAATTTGACTGTTAACAGCAGGAATGTTTTTATTGCTTTATTGTATGTAATGTCCATAAGGTTGTCATGTTTTAAAGTGTTTAATTAGTTTTTATAGTATTTTAATATCAGTGTGTTATGTTTCTCACATGGACGTGGTCTTTTTAGACTTTTTAGTCTATGATGTTTCCGAATATGAATTATGAAGGGCTGAAGAAGGAATTGTACTGATTCCGAAACATGTACCCATAAGCTAACTAAATAATAAATGAGTGTTGATTAGGCGGAAACTTTAAATTTGTTATACTTAATTACAAAACGTCAACACGGAACCAGCAATGGACTCTTCTTCGAATTTATCACTCATGTGATAAGACATTTTTTGGCAGTCAATACTGGTAAATATCAAACTGCTAACGGATATATGATAGACTTAGTCTATAAACTTTCCACAGTCCATAATTATTATTGGAATATTTTCATGTCCAATTACCAGAGGCAAGCTTTGTCGCTGGTGACTGAATGACCAACCAAGATCACATGTCAGTACTTTTACAAATACCTTTCTTGCTTGGTAAAGATCACTTAGTCGACATAAGGGGCCAGCTGTGCATAGAGCTGACTGGAGAGTGCATAACTCTACCCAGGGACAACGAGAACATCAGATCTGTTACCAAAGCTGAAAAAGATTGTTAGCGTATTAATCTGTACTGAATGTGTCACGGTTGGGTCTGTGTTACATCTGGTATTTTTACCATGGATCAAATAGATCTAGTCCCTTTCAAGAAATTAACTACGGCTGTTAGAGCTGCCATCATGAACAGTTTACATCAAGATTATTACCAGGCAAAGAATATAATCACCGCTATGTCTTGCTAATTGCAGGTATAAAATGGAGGCCGATACCAGGATTTAAGTACAAGTCCAAATGGGGACTGAAGACTGGAATGGTCTGGTTTTAACCAGATTACCTTCTACATCAAGATCTACAAGAATGTAAGCTACAATTTGCATTATTCTTATTTGTAGTTAGCCGGAATTCTCATTTTTCTACAGTCTTATCAACACAATTTTTCTTTGGTAATTTGCTGTTGCAAATTATTCTGCGAGGCATGGGAAGCCTAGTTCTGAGTATTTTCTACGTTCAGACATGTCGATTCAATTACTTGAATCTATGGACAAGCATCATGAGCATTTTATTTGATTTTGCCATTTTTCTAATCGCTGTCATCAGCCGTCGTATCTGTAAATATTAAAATAAATTTAAGTTGAGGAATGGATGTTTTTCCATGTCTAAGAAGTCGAGTTTGATCTTTTCTCGAATAGTTTGTTAAGTTAACTCCAGTTTTGGAAATAATAACAATAATAATAATGATGATTTAATAATAATAATAATAATAATAATAATTTTCAATTTTTCTGAGATGATAATAATAATAATGATTTGTATTCTCTAATAATCAAATCATGTAGTGTGAATTTATAAAATTTATATTCGAAACTGTTCACTATATCGGATACTTTCTTTTCCGAAGGTTAGTGGTTAAACGCACGCCCACATTCTACTAACAGAATAATATATTGGAAGCATTTGATAATTGCAGTACACAGTCAAATCATCATAAATTAGTTGGGTAACGTCATTTGATAAAACTTATGACCATGAATAGACACGATGTGAATATATTAAGATTTAATATGATGGTGAAATTACAGTAAACTTATTGGAGGAGCTTACTAGTTTCTTAATCTTCCAGTTTGGATAACAAGCAAGGGCTTGATTATCATGATTATGTATAATTTGGGAAGAAATATTATGTATGGAAATAGTTGAATTTTGTCATTCTGGTTGTGCAATTAAGTCGCAGGAATGAAATCGTTGTTACATGAAGCATCAACCATTGCGAAGGTTAGATGACTTTTATAAATATGTTGGGAGTTTAAAATATAGTTGCAAGCCACACTTCCGTCGAATTTGATAACCAAGGGTTATTTTATGAAACCATCACAGTTGATTCCCGTGTTCTATAAATATTTTCCCAGTACTTGTCAACCCGAATTTGTTATTAAATTTAACCTTTCATTATAATGAGACTTTACTGTTTGTCTAATCTTAATGCTAAATATGATCATGCGATTTTTGACACATTTGAATAGAATGGGCCGATGCTATAAATAAATTAGTACTGTTATTTCATGAACAGCCACTGCCATTTACAGGATATTTGTGATCCTATTAACCCTACAAGAGCCAGCTTTATTTCCTGTAGTGCCATCACATAATCCTCCGATTTGTAGTCGGCTTATTAAATGCTAACAGTTACCTCAAATTTTATCAGAAAATTATGTTTCTTATATCAATATTTAGATCTGATTCTGCAGTTTAATTATATGTAGGAAATAGATGTATTAAAGAAATGTAAGATCTAACAATCACTTTAATAACGTAAAAACAAAAACAAAACAAAAAAATTCGAATCTCAAGCCAAAATTGTCAGGAAAACACTTATCTGAGTTGAAAAATCCAATATACACAAATTGTTCCTTGATTATGTTCTTAGTCACCAGTAAACGTTTCGTTGCAATATGTGCATAACTTGGGTCACTACAGAAAATAAAATGAATTGACATGTAAAACAGAATGTTAGGTTGCCTTAGCTTAATTGAAACTTCACAGCTTCTGAGTGGATTTATTTTCCTTCTTCCTCTTCTTCCTCCTCAGCAGGTATCTTTCTCTTCAGTCCTCTAGGTCTGTAGTAGTGTTCTAGTTGTCCCCAGCATTTTTCATGTATACCAACATTGCATCCGGGACACCGAAGAGATGATCTTCCTCGCTTTTTGGTGTGTCCACACACTACCTCTCCTGGCACCCTGGTAGCTTAGCATAATAATGCTTGCTATCACCTGGTGACGATGGTGTGAGGGGAACAGCCACAGGAGGTTCCGATGCACTGAGATATTCAATTATCTCTACTATAAAATCGTGTCTTTCTAGTCGTTGTCCAGGATCAGTGTTGTCACAGTATGCTATGTATGCATTGAGCAGATTCATGTCCATAGGTTTTGGAATATTTTCCTCCAGTACCTTCTGGTGGCATATGTACCAGCAACATGATAAACCTTCTGGTCCTTCAAATCAACCCCACCCGTGTATTGCTTATAACCAATAATGTGGATTGGTTCGAACATTTCCTTTCCATTTCTCATTTTCACTAAAACACTGTCTGCATCAAATGCTGTACTCAAGCTAAATACTGGGTTTCTATGTTTCTTTTCTCTGAAAACATTGGTCATAACCTCTCCTTTTCTGAAAAACAGTGTTTCACCAGCCTCAGGCTTAGAACTAGTGAGCTGAGCCGGTAGGCCCTTTGAGTTTACACATACTGTTCCAGTCAACATGTCACCATCCTTGTGTAATTCTTCAGCCAGATGTATTTGGGTATAAAAGTTATCAGTGTACAAATGGTAACCTTTATTGAATAGATGGCACTTTTTTACAATGTGCATTACCCCCCTATGTGCCATTCCTTCTGGATCACCTGACGCAAAGAATTTAGAACCACTATATAGTTCTGTGTGCATGACATAGCCTGATGTGCTTTCACATAGTTCATACTTCTTTATGCCAAACCTAGCATGCCTTTTGTTTGGCATGTACTATATATAAGCAGTTCTGTTCTTCATTGCAATAAGGGACTCATCCAATGAAACTGATCTTTCTGGAACATACAATTTCTTCCATAATGCGTTCATGAAATCCAGCACATGACAAACCTTGTGCCAGGGGTCATGGCCAGGACTATCACTGGGGATTTTTGTATTGTTGTCATTTAGATTTTAGGACCCTACTTACAAGCTGAAATTGATTTCTTGACATTGATTTTGAATAAAATGGTTGATACTGAGAGAATCTAGTATCCCAATGCTTTTTCTCATCGTTTTTTAGATGTATTCCCATATTCAAAACAATAGCAAATCAGGTCTTTTGTTTTTCAATGGTTAGGTGTTTGAATTGTTTTATGATGATGATGATAATTGTTGTTTTAAGGGGCCTAACATCGAGGTTATCGGCCCCTAATGAAATGGAATGACGTGAAATGAAAGGAGGTAGATAAAAACAACTCACTGCCATGGATGAAGCGAAAATGGTGTTTATAAAACAGACAGTGAGCCCCAAAAATTATGCCTTATTTGAATAAAAAGAATAAAAGGCGGATGGTAAAAAAGGATAAAACAAATAAGGCATAGGGAACAAGACAATACATAACACAATAAAAAAAAACATAAAACAGATTTAACCACAATTAAAAGTCGTAACTACACCTTAAAACTTAAAAAAGTAACCACTCTCCCTCATGAACCGGATGACGAGGTCAGCTGACGGCTCGTCATCACGGAGAATAAGGGAGAGGGTATTAGGCAGTTTAAGAGTCCTGCGCAGATCGGCCAGATCCACACACTCCAAGAGAAGGTGTGCCACGGTTAGGTGGGCGCCGCAAGTACACACAGGAGGATCTTCTCTCTTTAGCAAGTGGGAGTGCGTAGCAATCCCATGGCCGATCCGGAGTCGACAGAGTACCACAGCTTCCTTCCGGAGAGATCGGAAGGAAGATTTCCACACCTTCGTTGTCTCCTTGATGCCTCTCAGTTTGTTGGGTGGAGGCGTGGCACGCCATGCCTCCTCCCAATGCGACAGGATCGTATGCCGCAACTGAGAGCGCACATCACTAGCAGGCACCTTAGACGGTAGCGAGGGCAGTGCGACTGCCTCTCTCGCCGCCTGATCAGCAAGCTCGTTTCCCGCAATACCCATGTGGCTAGGAAGCTACACAAAGGTCACCCCGGTTCCAGCGTTACGCGAACTGACGAGCAGGTCGTGCACACGCTGGACCAACGGGTGCTTCGGGAAACACACATCGATCGCCTGCAGCGCACTCAGAGAGTCAGTACACAAAAGAAAGTGCTGGTGATCGTCTGATAACGTGTACCGCAGAGCCTCTAAGATGGCATAGAGCTCCGCAGTGTACACGCTACACGCCTCGGGAAGTGAAAAGAGAAACCGACGATCCTCAACCACAAATGCACAGCCTACTTTCTCGTTTACCCTCGAACCG
This sequence comes from Meconema thalassinum, assembly GCA_946902985.2. Lineage (NCBI taxonomy): Eukaryota > Metazoa > Arthropoda > Insecta > Orthoptera > Tettigoniidae > Meconema > Meconema thalassinum. Next base: position 1,755,620,700 of record OX336388.2, on the reverse strand, counting down.
TCCGTGAATACAAGCCCTGATCCCGGATACCGTGTCACCACGGACTGGAACAACCTCCGATGGACGGAGGAGTCCGTGTCCGACTTGGGGCCGGTGTGCAGATCCAGGATGATATCAGGGCGAGAGACCATCCACGGAGGGGCCTTGCTAGGTACTCGGACGATACAGGAGACAGAAGGAAATCGGAACTGACGGTATAAGTCATCCAAGCGAATCCCCGCCGGCCGAGTGGCTCGGGCGAGCACACCATACAGCCGGCGACTCGGATTGGAGAACAAACACGGATAGCTTGGATGAAGTGGCATCTGTCGAATAGTTGCAGCATAGGTCAGCAGTACTTGTTGGCGCCTCAGGTGTAAAGGAGGTACGCCAGCCTCAGCGAGCAAGCTGACGACTGGGCTTGTCCGAAAGGCACCCGTCGCCAGCCTCACACCGCCGTGGTGGACACTGTCCAGTTTAACAAGCACTGACTTACGGGCCGAACCATATGCTACACTGCCATAATCTAACCTAGATAAAATCAGTGACTTATAAAAGCGCAGGAGCACCACGCGGTCCGCCCCCCATGATGTGCCGCTAAGAAACCGCAACATGTTGAGTTTCTTAGCGCAGGCAGTTTTCAAACACCGCACGTGTGGTTCCCACGTCAATTTCTGATCGAAAAGGAGCCCAAGGAACCGGTACGCAGCAACAACAGGCAAAGCTACATTGCCCAGATAAAGCTCAGGATCTGGATGGAGGGTGCGCTTTCGGCAGAAATGGACAACCGAGGACTTAGCGGTTGAGAATCGAAAGCCATGCTCCAGTGTCCAGCGTTCCACTCTCCGAATAGCTTGTTGTAGCTGTCGTTCAGCGACCGCCATATTTTGCGCACTATAATGTAGAGCAAAGTCGTCTACATATAGCGACGGTACCACTGCTGGACCAGCAGCAGCGACTATACCGTTTATGGCAATCGCAAATAATGTTACGCTAAGCACCGATCCCTGTGGGACTCCGTTTTCCTGTATATGATATTGCGAATATGTCCCCCCTATTCGGACACGGAACAGGCGAAGGGACAGAAAATTCGCAATAAAAACCGGCAAGTTACCTCGGAATTTCCATTGATGCAGGGTAGAGAGGATGCCGTAACGCCAAGTGGTGTCATAGGCCTTCTCGAGGTCAAAGAAAACAGCGACTAGGTGCTGTCTCCGGAGAAAAGCGTCCTGTATGGCAGTCTCCAGGCGTACCAGATGGTCGTTGGTACACCGTGACGCCCTGAAACCACACTGGTATTCAGACAGGAGTCCCCGTTTCTCCAGGACCCACACCAGGCGCCGATTGACCATCCTCTCAAAGAGCTTGCACAAACCGTTTGTGAGACAAATAGGTCTGTAACTCCCTGACAATTTGGGATCCTTATCGGGCTTCAGGATAGGTATAATGATACCTTCCTGCCATTGCGCTGGAAACACACCTTCCAACCAGATACGATTAAACACCCTGAGCAAATAGCGAATGCTCTCATCGTTAAGGTGTTTAAGCATCTGGTTGTGAATATTATCCGGGCCAGGAGACGTGTCCCTGCAGAGCGCCAGCGCTCCGCGGAGTTCCCACTCCGTAAAGGGCACGTTGTACTCCTCCGAAGCGCGGGAAGCAAAACTAAGATGGAAACGTTCCGCTTCGCGCTTCAGGGCCACGAAGGCAGGGTCATAGTTATCGGAACCGGATATATCCGCAAAATACGAGGCGAGATGGTTTGCAACGCGATAAGGATCTGTAACCAGTTCATTAGCAATGGAAATTCCCGGTACAGTAGAAGATGTCTGAATTCCCGAAATGCGTCGCAGTTTAGTCCACACTTGAGAGGAGGGGGTATGTGCCGTAATAGAAGACACATACCGTTCCCAGGATTGTTTCTTACTCTGGCGAATAAGAATCCGTGCCTTGGCACGGAATTTCTTAAACGCCACCAAATTGGCCATGGTTGGACGCCGTCGGTAGTGCTTATGAGCTCGACGACGGTCTCTTATTGCCGCTGCAATATCCTCTGTCCACCAAGGGACGAGTTTGCGACGAGGAGTCCCAGAAAAGGATGGAATGGACTCCTCGGCGGCAGCAAGAAGCACATCGGTGATGTGCTGTACCTCGTCATCGACGCTCCGGCAACCAAGATCAACGAATACAGCTCGTTCTTGAAACGAGGGCCAATTTGCCCGCTTAAGAACCCAACGACTGGGGAACTCAACGGGCGTCGGGTTCAGAAGGGTAAGAACGATCGGGAAATGGTCACTGTCACAGAGGTCATCGTGTACATACCAGCCAAATAAGGGGACCAGCGCACGGCTACACACACTCAAGTCAATGTGTGAGTACGTGCCGTGCGCTAAGCTAAAATGTGTAGCTTCCCCTGTATTTAATAGACATAAATCCAACCCTTGAATTAAGCCTTCCACGTCCCTTCCTCTGGGGCAGGAAGATGGTGATCCCCATTGGGGGTGATGAGAGTTGAAATCACCCACGAGTAGGAAAGGGACTGGAAGTTGATCAACAAGATCTAAGACGTCATTAATATCAAGGGGTTGGTTCGGTGGAAGGTACACGTTACAAACAGTTGTCATAGCAGGCAAGGACACGCGAACTGCAATAGCTTCCAGAGGAGTGGCGAGTGGAAACTCCTTACTATAGCAGTCAGAGCGAACGAAGGTACAAACGCCCCCGGAAGCCCGGGCGGCGTCTTGTCGCTCTTTAGAGTATAGTCGGAAACCTCTCAGAACAGTCTCGTGATCAGGTCTGAGGTTTGTTTCCTGTAGGCAGACTATACTCGCCGCGTATTGGGCAATAAGCTGACGGAGCTCTGTCAAATGCCTGTCATAACTGTTACAATTCCACTGTAACAGTGCCATTGTGTGAACTTAGGGAATAAGTTGGAGCAGCAAGCTACTCCAACTTTGACTCTGGAGAATCTACAGTCACTACGTCGACTATAATCTCCATGTCCTCAGGCGAGTTCATGGAGTGAATCGACTCGGTAGATGATTTCCTGGACGCAGTTCGGCGGCGGGGGGATCTCCGTGGGGAGCGCGAAGATCTGGGTGCCGAAACGTCCCCAGGCGCAGAAGCATCCGCAGGTGTTGGCGCGGATGGCTTCCCCTTTTTTGGAGAAAGGGAATGCGTAGTGCGGGGTCCCTTCTTACCCGCCCCCGGCTCTTTAAGGTATATAGGTCGACGATGCCGCCTCCGCCGGCGTCGGCGCGGCTTTCGCCGACCGTTTGGATGGGGAGGAAGACTTCGACTTCCTCCCGAGTGGGGAGGAAGCCTTCAACTTCCTCCCCTGCTGTGCGGGCGGAGCAGCCTTCGCTCGCACAGCCTTCGTGCTGGCCGAAGGTGGAGTTGAAGTCACCTTCGGGCTTTCCGTTATAATGTTAGGAGCTGGTTTTGGAACAGGAAACTGAGTTGCAGGTTTCACAGCTGGAACAAAAGATGAGGTAGCCGGGACCAAATTTGGTATTATGGCTCTATAATCAATCGTTGGAGAAGGCGAAGTCGTGGTACGGTACTTCTTGCGGGCCTCCTGGTAGGTCAGACCATCCAGGGTTTTGATCTCCTGGATTTTCTTCTCACTAAGGAAGACAGGGCAGTTCCTGTCCCGAGGAGAATGAAATCCAGGGCAATTAGTGCACTGATAAGGTGTTGTGCACTCTTCCGCTTCGTGTGGTACCTTACCGCATGTTCCGCAGATTGCGGGGCTCGAGCATCGGGATAACATGTGCCCGAACTTCTGGCATTTATAACACCTCATTGGGGGAGGGATATAAGGCCGTACGTCACAACGGTAACTTGTAACCTTGACTTTCTCCGGGAGCACCGAAAGCTCAAAGGAAATAATGAAAGCACCAGTATCCACGATTTGACCATTGACCTTGCGCGTAATGCGCCGGACATCAGTCACGTGACGGTGCCGCATATCCTCCTTGAGCTCCTCGTCAGTGTTCAGAATCAGGTCCCGGTGGAAAATAACTCCTCGGACCAGATTCAGGGACGTGTGCTTTTCCACTTTGACGGGAATGTCGCCAAAGTGGTCACATTGCAAAAGTTGTTCAACTTGCTCTCCAGTCCTAGTCTTGAGCAACAAGCTACCGTTCCTCATCTTTTGTACTTTCTCAAGCTCACCATAGACACCTTCTATGTGGCGAGAAAACAAAATACTCTTTACCAGCTTGAAATCACCCCCATCTGTTCTGGTAGCTACCAGAAACTTGGGGGTGTTAGTACCCAGATTTTCACGCACAGATTGTTCCCAGGGGGTTGATCCCCGTAGGGAATCAAATGTTAAAGACTTGGGTGTAGGACCACCCTGTTTGGGTGTACGTCCACCCTGGTTGGGGATTTTTCTTTTAGAACCCATGGCCAGATCATCCTCCCCGAATGTCACCGACATCCGATCACGGGCCGTCACAGTAGGCGCTACCCAGCCAGGGCAAGGCCCGCCTAGCTTGGAAGGCATTGCCCGGGGGTCCGATGTTTTACAATGCCGTATCGGCATGTACCCCTTGGCATATACTGGATTTTACAGCTCAGACATTCGGCTGTGCGGGGACCTGCGTAGTCAGGCGGATACTACTGAACGGGTACATGGCACACCCACCTGTCGGCGCGGCCAAGACCGGAACAGGCTTTTGAGCGTAGTCGCTAGCGTAAGTGGCCCATCCCCTAACAGCACGCACATATAGAAATTTTGGTTGCCAGACCCTGAAAGCAGTGACGGAAAGAAGTGCGATATAACCTAATGAGAGTTATACCGCACGGGTGTATGTCTTTTAGAGCTGACTGTCAAACCCTCGAAAGGGGACTGTTCCGAGAAGCCCTTTTAGTCGCCTTTTACGACTGGTAGGGAGTACCGTGGATGTATTCGCTTCCTCCCACCCACTGGGGGTCCAATTCACAAAACAACGCGGAGTCCTTAAAGTATAGCCAAGGTCGCCCCTTTTAGTCGCCTCTTACGACAGGCAGGGGATACCGTGGGTGTATTCTAAACCCCCCACCCACAGGGGGGTGAATTGTTTTATTCTTGAATGATGGTGATATTTAATAAACTCATTCTTCTCCGCAAGCAAATCTGCCCCATATTTATTAGTTTCGGCCAAAATCAAGTTCCACAATTGGAGAGGAAAATAGAGAAGGAAGTAACAAAAAGCCTTCGAATCTCTCAAGATTATGTTGAAATCCCATAGATCTAGGCCTAAATCTTAACCAGTCTTTCTCAGTTTCAGGAGTGATAATTTGTATCCAAGTTGTTTTATTAGCCATAGTCCTAACTGCATTAGCAGCATCAAGTCTCTCTTGAAGAGGTACATCTTCTTCGGAATCACTTTCGCGATCGATATTTTCCGGCATTTGAGTCTGCTCTGGCCCACTCTCACTATTCGTATCGTAACTATTATGTTCGCCGTATTCCACATCACTAAAATCACTTCCACCGTCTATTAATTCCGCAATAAGGTCAATATTGCCGGCAATGTTGACATCTCTAGTTGCCATCTTGACCACATGTAAACATTGAAATTTCAAAGCAAAGAGGATACACATCATGGAATATTTACGCAGATACGGAACTCCTTACGATAGGAAAAATAAACTTCGAATTATGCTTGACAACTTAGTACGTGTTTTAGGTCGATAGATGTCACCTAAGGTACCTTTATCGCGACTTTTATGAAGGTTGATTTTTTTCGACGCTGACACTACAGACAGGTACACAGCGTCCAAAAAAAAGACCTTTGGCACTTGTAGGGTTAAAATTATAAATATTATAAAATGTAAAATAATGTAAAGACTAACATTTTCATATTCTGTCAAAGAATTGCAACTTTTGATAATAGTATTTGTTACTATTTGGGTAACAATTTTCTGAATAATATTTTCAAATAATATTTGAATGATTGGATGGTTAAATTAACATTAAAGAATTGATGTTTTTGTTAATAATTTTTTGACCACGAATTAATAGTCGAGTCATGCACTCAGAATTATTATTTTGGATCGAGAACAGATGATACAATAAATATTCTGCTCAACATCGAAGTTCTTCGAATCCATGCTCATATTGTTTAAACATTATTTTTCAAAGATGTCCTATAAGTTGATGTTGCATTAAACCCATTGTTATGACCTAAAAATGTACCAATTTTTGGAATGATGATTCCTGGAAAGTGATTATTATTTTTGCAACCAAATGAAACCAGAAACAAAGTGATTTTTTATGAGTGAAACAATTAAATTTTCCTTTCAACAAGTGAATGCTAATAATTTAGGATTCAGACTGGAAAAATTAAATTTTCCCGGAAGAACCTATTACTGTAAATAAATATAATTTGAACAACGTCAACAGGACTGACATTCTGGCTTTCGCTCAAATTCAAGTGTTCATGCGTTGGTAACCCTGTATTTATGTTGCACATAAATGTATGATTCTTCATGCATTCCTAATGCTATTCTGGCATTTCTTTATAGTAAATTTTAAAATGTTAATAAAATGAGATTTTAAGAATTGTGCTATTTTCAAAGTCTTCTTCTATCCTTATTGTCGCATCGAGCCGAAAATCAGTAAAACATTTTTTTTATCTTGTTATCGTTGTCACTTTAACCCATATGGCGCCCTGAGATGTTTAGATTCTCGCGCTGACCGATTTCTTGTGAAATGCATATGTGGTCGTTGGACTTCAGTCCAAACGGGCACAACGTGACGCTTGTATTGCGGAAACTCACTCTCACTTATCAAGTTACAATTTATTTAACAAGTTTGCACATCTTGCTAAACACTCGTAGACCACGTTACTCACATTCCGAGGTTCCACTGTATATTGTATTAACTTATTTTCTTGTTAATGAATGATTGATGTCATTCTTGAACAATGTTTTTGAATGTGAAGGAACTGGGACATTTTTTTGGCGACCGAAATTGGCATCCTGTAGGTCGCTTTAATTCATTGTGTGATTTATCACATTCATATTCTTATTCGTACATTTATTATAATTTTCGAGCGGCTTCGGTGGCGTAGTTGGTAGCATGCTGAGCTTCTATGCCCAAGGTCGCGGGTTCAAACCCGGCCAAAGTAGTTGGATATGCCTTCCTTCGGAGGGGAAGTAAAGCCGGCGGTCCCATGTCATAGATTTATGGCATGAAAAGGAACCTTTCCATTAACTATACTTGAGAGAAGCTAAATTTGCAGGTTAGAATTGATAACCCTCTCTTAGCTCCAACATTCGTCACCAGGTGCTGACTGCGATGCCGGGCATGTCCGCAAGCTAGGTGACGTGGACGGTAGCATTTGGTAGCAAAAGTAGCAACTACTTCAAATTACTGTCTGCAGTCCTTACTTTTTTAGAGGCAGATGACCTCATAGTTCCGGCCCTTAAAACAACAATAACTAACTAGTCCTTACTTGAATTAAAACAGATAACACACACGAATACATTCATCACAATTACCACAGGTTATCAGACAGATTCTACACACACCCAAAAGTACACGGGGCTACATGACCGCGTTGTCGCAGCCCCTAAACTAAGGAAACAACCATTATAATTTTCATGTGTATAGCTGGTCAGTAGACTTGGGCAGTAGTTGCTTCCTCCCTCTGGTGGGCGAATTTGGATTGTTGTCGTGATCGAGCAAGCATGGCAACACCGTGTTGCATCCCAGCTCCCTTGTAATTAGTTATAGGAAACAGTCCACTGAAGTAAAGTAAAGAAAATATTATGTTTATTATTAATAGAGCTAACAGGGAGATGTAGCCGATAGTAATTCTACAACCTGTAATCATCATCATCTTCTTCTTCTTTCGAATAACCCATTTGGAGGGTACGATGAATCAACGTTGGCTATTGTCCATTGTATTCAATTTCCATTGTTTCAAAATTTCTTTCATACTTCTAGAGTGATGATCTTTCTCCTCTTGAGTCCACTTTCTGCCAGTTGTTTGTTTCTTCCTTTCTTGAAATGTTGCCTTTTGAATAGCTTCTCTGAAGAGTGATCTGTTTGCTAATATGTCTGTCTGAATTTTGGTGTTTGTCAAATCTTTGTCAATTTCAATGAACCATGTGGGTTTGGATTTTTAACTAGTCAGTAAGTTGAAGATCTGTTCAGTTAGTCTACTATTTTCCATTCTATAGATGTGCCCAAAAAACTGTAATCTTCTCTTTCTCATTACATCAGTTAATTTTTCACATTTCAAATATAACCCTCTATTTGGCCGTAACCTATATTCTGCGATATTATTTAGTTTAGCTCCCAGTATTTTTCTCAGAATTTGTCTTTCAGTCTTCTCTAATTTGTCTAAATCACCAAATCTTGTTAATTTAAGTGTTTCTGCTGCATACAGAGTTTCAGGTCTGACCACTGTTTGATAATGCCTTAATTTAGTGTTCCAGGATAAGTTTTCTTTATTATAGGGTTATGGCACTATATATCGAACACCTTTTAAATATCGAACAATTCATACATTTCGTTGCAAATTAAGGATATCGATAAGTTGACACAGCATCTTAGATTTCTGAACTCACCCCGCCAAACTTCTCTTTATGTCAATCGATAGGTCGAAGTCGTTACTGTGTTGGTAAGCGCAGGAAAGTGTCAGAACCTTGTTGTTGGCGGGATATTGATGACAGCTTTGGATTGTTAGTAAGGGGGCGTGTCCCTGTGATTATTCATTTCTGCTTGTAAAATAGTGTCTTCAGAAGTATCCTTTAAATAATGTGTTAACATAAATACATGATAATTAATTTCTTTTGTTCTGGGTTTAATTATAATTATTCCTAAAATAAAATACTGTTCGATATTTGAATCCTGTTTTATAATATTGAAATGTCGTTCGATAAAAGAGGTTCATGCATACAAAAATAACCCTTAATATCGAACGACATTAAAATTAATGGGCTGCTGCTGATTTTAATTTACAGTATTATTTTATTTTGTGCCTAAGTCCACATTTCTGTCGTCGTGACTGATGAGGTGTCTATCTGTAAATTGAGAGAGCCTGAATTTTAACCCGCATCGGGTATAGTTATATTTCTTTTACGTTGTCTTATGTCGGTTTGATGCCGTACGTTGTGCTAATCACTTAATTTGACAATTGTGTCACTTACCAGGGTTGACATCAGCAAATACAGTGGCGGCGACGAGAGGGGACCTTCGGGGGCAGATTTTGTGCCTCAATTTCTTCAATTTTATACTCTTAACAGCCCCATAACCCCTTGTAGTTCATGTAGTACATAAAATTGTCCCCCTTCACGTCTAATTCCCAACCGCCACTGGGTAAATATTGTGCAATAAACAGAGTAGAGGATTAGAAGCAGAAAATTATTATTTTTGCAGTTCTTGGTTAGTTTCCTTAACTAATGCTTACAGCTTGACAATGGTCAAAATTAAGACAGCCAAGGGGGGGGGGGGGGGGGGGGGGGGATGTCCCAAAATCAAGAGTTAAACCGATTGAAAAAATGAAACGGTGTCAGTATTCGTTATCTGCCTTGACTGAAGCTGTTCAACAGGTTAGGTCCGGTATGATGTCACAAAGGCAGGCATCTAAAACATACCAGGTCCCTTTAATAACGTTAAACGACAAACTATCTGGACGTCAGAAGATTCAGACTGCCCTTGGCCGAAAGCCGTTCCTGAGTCCACGAGAAGAAGAGGGCATTAGTGAATGGGTGATCAATATGGCTAAGAGGATCTCCGTTGAAGAGAAAGAATTTACTTGACACTGTACAGCAAATTGTTCAGTCATCAGCAAGAAGCACACCGTTTAAGCACGGAAGACCTGGTTCAAGTGTTTCATGGGACGGCGTCCTTCCCTGTCTCAGAAGAAGGCTGAAACCATTAGCAAGGGCAGGGCTGCTGTGTCGGAAGAGAGAATACGTGGTTGGTTTGCTGGACTATCGTGCTACCTGGAATCTGAGGGTGTAAGATCAATTATGGAAGATCCAAGCTGGATCTTCAATGCAGACGAGACAAATTTTCTGTTCCATAAGGTTTCATGAAAGTACCTTGGAGTCAGAGGGGAACAGCTTCAAATTACGGCAACCTCTAAAGAGAAAGAAGGCATAACAGTGCTCGGAAATTTCTGTGCCGATGGGCGTTGTGCCCCAACAACGATTGTCTACAGCAACATACGACTTCAGCAACTTATCAAAGATAGTGTACCAGAGCCATGGATCTACGAGAAAACAGTGGCTGGATGAAGGCCCCTAAGTTTCTGAACTACCTTCAACACTTTAGGTCATGGTTAGAGCTTAAGAAAGTTACACTTCCTGTTATTCTCTTTCTTGATGGACACAGAAGTCCTTTATCCCTTCAAGTCGGTGAATATTGTCATGACCATGGAATAATATTGTACTGCCTTTGCCCTAACGCCACCCATCTTCTGCAGCCAGCAGATGTGGGGGTATTTGCACTTTTCAAGAGAGCATGGGAAAATGCTCTTCAAGATGAAAAAATACGAACTCTCGGGGCATCAGTACCAATGGTAAATTTTGCACCCATGTTGAAGAAGGTATGGGATGATGCTGTTAGGCCAGATATCGTGAAAAGCGCCTTCCGTAAGTGTGGTCTATCCACTAGATCTCAACACTGTGGACTACTCAAAATGTGTTGCAGATATTTTGAAGACCTCAGTCGGAAGTCAACAACAAGAGAGTGAAGAAGGCAGCCCTTCATCCCCTTCCACTTCCAATCATATGTTACAGTTTGTACTTATTGACCTCGAAGAATTCTTGCCTCGTATTCTCGATACGTTCAAGGAAAAACTAAGATTTGATGGAGAAAATCAAAATGATGGTGAACCAAATTTGTACGCTTATTGGAAGAGTGTTACAACTTGGTACAATGCAACACATGCAACTATATCGGCAAATGAAACTATGACTGATAGTTCATCAGAAGAAGAAGAAATAAATGATGACCTGGGCATTGATGATCGTAATTTCACGTGGAATGAACGTTTAGAGGTGATTGTACCATCTCCCAAGAAGGATCTTCCTGGTGCCGTCATTTTGAAGAGTGGAGTAAAAGTTCACAAGCCGAAACTATTGAATGAGGATGAAATCCATTCGGAGCTAGCTTGCTCACCCACCTCAAGTACCGGTACCTGTAGTAGCGAGGATTCATTCGAAGATATTCTCAAAGTTCCTCAAGTACCAGAAAAACACCATCAGTTTAGATTAAGAAAAACGTACACGATATCTTCAAAGGAGTACCAGGAAGAATTGAAGAAAAAGAAACGAAAGAAATAGGACTAAAGACATGTTCCACTCCATGGACTTATGGAAATAAGAAACTAGATTTTTGTGTTTCTCAGGATATTTTTAATATTATTAATTGCTTTTGTGAGTTATATTTAAGAATCCTTCTGTTTTGTTCTTGTTATTACAGCCATAATAATGTCTAAAGGTTGCGTGATTCATAATAAATAGTTCTGTTCGGTATTTAAAAAAATCATGTTCGATAATTACAACTTCACTGATCGATATATAATGCAGACCGTTCGATATATGGAGGAATACAGCTGTTGCATTTCAAGACGCCTGGAACCTATAAATTATATATTTTTAAGGTCAGAACAAGCTAGTTGCAACCAACGGATGTACCGTTAAGGTTTTATCTCTTCTTCAGATGTCTGTTCTTCACTGGCAAAAACAACTGATCAATTATTCGTAGACATGACCTTAAGTGTTCGATATATAGTGCCATAACCCTATATCTTTTGTCATATGAAAACACCTTTGTAATTTATGCATACGCGTATATATTGCTGTCTTTTCTTATGAGTCATTCATTATCCACTCTCCTAGGTATTTAAAGGAATTTGTTTTACATACTGAACTGTCATGAATTGTGATACTTTTGGGGGCATCGGTGATGTTTGTCATGAACTTAGTTTTTTTCAAATGATATTTGTAATCCGACTTTGGCTGCCTGTTTTTGCAACTCTCTAATTTGTTCTTGGGCAGTATCCAGTGAGTCAGTAAGTAATGCAATGTCATCCGCAAAAGCTAAACAATCTACAGTGATTTTATTTGGATGTCTTCCTAGTTGAACGCCTTTAGTATTGATGGCTTTCCTCCACTCTCAAATTACCTTTTCCAATGCACAATTGAAAAGCAGATCTCCTTGTCTCACACCAGACTTTATTTTGAAAGTTCCCCTCTAAATTTAACTTTGGAAGTTGTATTCGTTAGTGTTGCTTGAATTGCTTCAGTTGTCTTGTTATCAAGTCCCAATTCCTTCAGAATGTTAATAAGTGCCTTTCTGTCAATGGAGTCATAGGCTTTTTTTAAATCCACAAAAGTAACTACATATTTCAAGTTCCTGATTTTCCTCATGTCTAATATGTTCTTTAAATTCAGTATTTGCTCCATACACGATCGTCCCTTCCTAAATCCTGCCTGATACTCTCCCAATTATGGGTCGAGTATTTTTTCTGCTCTTTTTAAAAGTGCTTTGGATAGGATCTTATAGGTCACTAGCAGGAGGGAGATTCCCCTGTAATTGTTAGGATCTGTTTTCTTCCCTTTCTTATGTAGTGGATGTATCAAAGCAGATGTCCATTCTGATGGTAAACTGTTTGTTTTCCATATGTCATTTATGATTTCCGTTAAACATAGGATCATGTCGTCACTCGAGTATTTCCATATTTCAGCAACTAAACTACTATTTTCTCCAGATGCTTTGTTATTTTTAAGTTCATTTATAATTTCTTTAATTTCATTTGTTGTTGGTGGTTTCGAGTCTGGAGGGACGGGGAGTATATTATCAACATTAATTGTCTCATTTGGTGGATCGCAGTTGAGGAGTTCTTCAAAATATTCCGCAAGTATTCTGCAATTTTCAGCGTTATAACATGTAGTTTTCCGAGTCTTTGGATCTGTGAAAAGTAAGCTTGGTGGAGTATACTTCCTTAACCCTAGAACTGCTGCAGGTTTATCTGTCAAATGCTGCAGTAAATTCCCATAAAGTACACACTAAAGGAATTTGGTATCTGTAAGCATACCGTGTTCATGAATATGACTTATCATACACCAATATAAAGCTGAAAGACTGTTCTATATTATATTGATATAGGTGAATCATTCAGACTCGTCACTTTGAATTAATCATAAAAAGTATTTTATAAAAAATAAAAAAATAAAAAAGTATTGACTTTTCTGTTCTAGAAAACCATATTGCCGAGTTAAATGTTCATCAGAGACATCATAAATGAAAAGTTCATAGTTTTTTGTTACTAATTCAAGAACCAGTTTCAATTAATTCCTGTTATTTACTAAAAAGAAAATTATTTTTACAAAAATATGACATTTCTCGATTTTGAAGTACATAATCGGCGCGCGATTATGGGGAGGCAAGTTCACAGGCCCAGGATGATGAACGATAAACGGTACATTTTTACCTGGAAAGTCACTTTCTTCGGGTTGAATATCAGTCTAGTTCACACTTACCACTTCACGGCTAACATTAGGCATGTGTACAGGATATGTCGGAACATGATAAACATCGCTTGCATTGATGGGGATTTCCATAACTTGCGTGACATCCTGTTCGCCGGTATCACTGCCACTACTTTCACCAACTTCATTTTCATTCGAATCCACACAATAATCACTGTCATCGTCCATACTATCACACGAATCGTCAAAAATCAAGTGCTAAATTTCTGAATCGTCTACATAGTTGGCGGCCATTTTGCTCAATGCAACTTCAATATCAACATGGAAGTACTTCCACTTCTGCAGCCAAATAATAGCTTCCATACTGTCATTTGTTTGCCAAAGACTTACACTACAAAAGATAAAAGCATCGGGAACCAGCATAACTTGAAATTAGTGCCATCTGAAGGCTAACAGTAGTACTATATTTGAATTCCAAGACCGTCTTTCAGAGAGACGGTCGCACTTGATTAAACAACACACCGTCTTCCTGGAAGACGGTCCGCAGTTCTAGGGTTAAACTACTTCTGAGTGTTTTATAGAAGTGCTTTGTATTGTGCAGTCTGAAGTCCGATTCTATTAATGTTAATTGGTCTTTCACATGTTGCACTTTTATCCTTAGGAGTCCCTTAGAAGTATGTTTTCGGGCTTCTATAAAGCTGTTCCTGGTATTCTCATTTTTATTTGCATTCCAGATGTTCCAAGCTCGTTGTCTTTTAAAGATTAGTTCATCACACTCAGCAGTCCACCAGGCATGTTTTAGTTTTCCAAGGAGAATGGTTTCTTCTGCTGTCTGTACTAAGTCTCTTTGAAGTTGTTCCCACGTTTTAGGTGCTCTGCTTTCCAAAAGTGTTTTCAAATTATTTTCTGTAGCTAATTTTTGAGTATCAAACTTTTTGGATTGATAATTTTTTTTTAATATATTGGTCTAATTTTGAATTTATTGAGAGACAGATAGTGGTCTGAATCCAAACCTGCACTCTTAGCAACTTTCACATTGAGTATCTCCATTGTAGACTGTCTGCTAATAGCAACATGGTCAAGTTGTTTCTCACCACAAACTGGATTTGGGGAAACCCAAGTAGTTTGTTTCCTAGGAAGTTTTTTGAAGAATGTAGATTTCAGGACTATGTTATGCTCTCTGCATAAACCAATGAGTCTTTCTCCAATTGTGTTGGTTCTTTTATGTGCGGGGAAATTGCCTACTATGGACCGATGTTGACGTTCTTTGCCGATTTGAGCGTTAAAGTCTCCAAGTAGAAGCATTATATTTTTGATGGAATTTGATCTAGGGTGTTTGATAGTTCTTGCCAGAAATTTTCCGTTTGTTCTTTCTGAGTCCTATTTTTCTCATTAGTTGGTGTATGTGTATTGACAATGGTATAAACTTTGTTTACTGATTTAAAGGATAGCAGGGATAATCTTTCATTAATGGATTTAAACTCTATTATTGAATTTAATATGTTCTGATTTACAATGAACCCAGTTCCAAACTGAGGTACATTTTTCATAACTCTCTTTCCAGGTTTTCCCTTGAATATTCTATAACCTTCTGAATCAAATGGATGTTCATCAGTATATCTAGTTTCTTGAAGAGCTGTTATCACAATCCTTTTCTCTTTGATGAAATTTATTAGTTTTTTTAAGTTTTCCTGTTTTTAAGAGTGAATTGACATTAAATGTAGCCAAAAAGTCTATGTTGCTTGTGCTTAATTATAATTATGATGACTGCATTAGTGTAATTCTGGTAGGGATTGGGAAGGAGGCAGCCATGGCTGTAAGTTAGGAACCATCCCTGCATTAGCCTGGAAGAGAAGAGGGGAACCCACGGGAAACAACTTACAAGATGACTGAGGTGGAAATCGAGCCCCACTTCTTCCCAGTTTTGCCTCACAAGGTTGAGTGTGCCCCTTTTAAACCCTCAGACCAGAAGTACATTTCTTGGCAGAACAGGGAATCAAACTCAGACCTCCGGAGCAACAGCCAAGTAAATCTCTAATATAATTTTAATGTAGGGTAAATTTAGGAGACAAAAAAAATTACTCAGAAACAGAACCTAACCTAACATTAGCCACTTTAAACATGAGCTGAATGCTGCCCCCGTCTCATCATTATTATACTGTTGGGCTGGTTGTGTGGCTCAGCGGTAATGTTCTCACCTACTGTGACCAAGGTTGAAGGATCGAATCCTGGCGCAGTCAGCTAGCATTTGAGGGTGTGCAAAAAAGAGGGAGCTAAGTCAGTTGATTTACTGGCAAGTTAAATATCCCTTTCGGGGCAAAATTCCGGCACCCCGGAGTCTCTAAAAGCCACAGTAGTTAGAAAGGACGTAAAACAAATAACTATATTATCATACAGCGTACCAGCACCTACGTAATTCTACAGAAAATCACCAACTTAAGTTGCTATATAAAAATATTTGGTGTCATTTAGGGCAGAACTAAAACTAAAGAGAATTGTTTTGGTGAGCAGAAGTAAACAGCAAACGCTGGAACCACAATAGTTTGGTGAGCAAGAGTTAACAGTAGAAGTAGGTGCATTATCGCGATGTTTTGGTGAGCGCAAGTAGACAGCAGGAGATGGCACAGCATTTCAGCATGCATAAGGCACTGTGATGTTTTTGTGCGCGCGTAAGCACCATGATTTGTTGGTGAGCACGAGCAAATAACAGTAATAGGCAGTGCAATAATTGGCAAGCATGAGTACATAGCAAGAGTAGGTACTGTCCCCGAATTCGTAATAAGAGATGCCAGAGCCATATATGAAATTTAACCATTGCAAAGGGATCATTTGAATAAAATTGGAAGATGAATATTGGAACGGGTATGTAACACAAAATTGTAGTCATGAGATATTGTCCAATTAGAAGCTTGTTAACAGGAAGTAACCACCTCATAGAAAGGACGGATTTGATTGGATCATCCTAGGAGATAGACCACAGGTAGTACTTGAGGAAAGAAACTTGATTGGAAGATCCGATGGGCGAATTTAGAAATGGGATATATTATTTTGGTGAGTATGCTACTTAATGCATTTATAAGAAATTGAAGAAATTTAAGAAATTACCAGGAAATGTTTTCCTAGGATAATTAATGCCCGAACACAGAATTAATTATATTCATATCCGAGCCTTGGGTATGCGCCATTGAGGAAGGTAGCGCTTGGTTCGAGAAGCAGAGAGAAGGACGAGAGGCCATTGTATCGGGTAATGCAACTCGGGACCTTGAACCGAACGGATGTGAGCTTAGAGCTCCAGAAACGTGGTGCGGGAGTGAATGTACAAGTGCTTTAGTTGAGGAAAGAGTAATATGGATGTAGGAAACATTGTAGTATAATTGTGCTAATACCTGGTGCGAAGCACGTAAGTCTTTGTGTGAATTTGAGTGTGTTATGGAATATTTTATGGTGGAGACCGGTGTCATGGTCAGACAATGAATCTTCAGTATGCATTGTGTAAAGTGTTCGTGGAGAAGATGGAAGTGTGAATATAAGTCGTGAAAGAAACTGTAAATACGTGTTGGAAGGAAACATTTTGAAAGGGACACATTGTTTGGAACGGTATCTTCAATTTTGAAATGTTGTGCAATAAAATGGTGACGAACATCGTGGACATCTGGTTGGAAGGAACATTTGATTCGTCAGAGGGAGTCATGCTAGCTTGCTAAATATGCTGAGGGAAATGTGGTCTACACCATGAAAGTAAGAATTCCTACGGGTGGAGTCACTTAGGGCCGGTATCACCAGCTCCGCTTAACGAACTGAGGGTGGTTTAAACTATCCTCAAGGATGTGGCCCGTTGCACCAGACCATAAGCAATGGATTAAAGTAGGCTTAGATTAAGCGGCCGTGCTTGGAGGTTTAAGACATAAGGATGGTTTAAGCCATTCACTCATACGCCAAAATGGCGGCCGGCCCCATTGTGTCTGATCTATATCTCAGTGGGTTGGAGGTGGTGTTATATAATGTAGTGAACGAAATAATAAAAAGATATTATTAAATGGTTTATAATGACAGCACAATACACTGAAGAGATATTTTCTTCCGTGTGATCATTTGCTAAGCAGTAGTACCTATACCTGTCGATAAAGCCGTAATGTATATCGTCGACTTAGGTTGAGTGGATAATGTTACTGACTCCTGCCCGGAGTGCTGGGGTTCGATCACCAGCGGGGAGGAATATTTTTGCTTGACTTTTATTGTTTTATAATTACTCAGTCGTTAGAATCTAAAGCATACATAGTGTGGATTTAGCGATGCAAATTAAATATATACGTATAACAGTCATTCAACGCGCTGCCACAGGGATTTACTTCACGTTCCTAAAATCGCGGTAGCTTGTACTACAGACATCATAGCTTTTGACAACGTAAAATGAAATACTCTTCTTTATATTGTCAGTACCGCAATGTACATTTTTGGTTGTTAAACTAAATATTAGCCCAGGGACGGATGTAGAAATCCTTAGCCAATGACGAACTAGCCTATTGTGGATGCTTGCAATACAACATGCTGTGTCATTCGTATACATACTGCATATATATCATTAGAAAATACGCACTATATGTGCTTAATGCTATAATGTATGCGTATTTATAAAACAAGAGATAGAATGAAAACCAAGTAAGAAAACATAACCTTCGCAAGATGCGACCGTCTCAATGTGCGGTGTAGTCAATAACATGTTCAGGAAGTATCGTAATGATAAGGAAAAATACACTGCATTATATTTCAACAACGGTTTTCCCAGCGTCTACTACAGCTGATGCTCACGTCTCACAAACACAGTAGGCCTACTGTAGGCAATTCTTGCTACAACTAGTATTGTCTTTTATGGTCGCCGACCCAAAAGTAGAACAGCTGTAGTCGTGGAAAATTATTGCAACGGCTAGAAACAAATGATAACCGTGACCAACATGACAAACAAAATCAATCTCGGAGGATCAATACTGCCGAAATTATTTCATATTATATGTATGATGCGAATACAATAATAGCGTTCAAATAGCTCCCTAGATACTTAAGTTGTCATTCTTTCCTTATATTGCATATGATCGTTATGCAAGTAATTCTGAACGGCTGGGATTATGTTGGCATAACGGTAAGACCACGTGTTCTTTGCTGCAGGGAGCATTACTCACGCAACGAAGATCTTTGACATGAAGTATAACATAAATTTCTCGCCAAATCAATACTTTTTACTTACATAAATATTCTATAGGTACATGTTTCGAAAACACAATGTTTTCTTCCTCAGCCCACTTATTGGTGTTAAACATAATATAACATCGATAACCTCACTAAATAACAAAAACACAGTTCACATTTATTCTCTTGTTCTTCCTTTGTTAGGCCTGTGTCATTTGACACATGTCACTCACGGAATAAACACTTATTAGTTGAAGTAATGAATATTGACACATTGACACATTTACTCATTGCTAGTTTCAACGTGGGTTGCTGAAATGCACACAAGTGTTGTATAACCTTGCCAAAAGCGGAGAAAACAACTAACCAGCACCCAGGAAGGTAATTGGGTGTGGCGTCATGAAAATAATTCGAGCCAGGAATGTATGTTGGAATTAAACTATTGCGGTGGGGGTTGATGAGGTGGTTTGCGTTTACGAATGAATTGTTTGATTTATTAGCAGATTATTTAAATAATAATAAACGCAAACCACCTCCTCAACCCCCACCGCAATAGTTTAATTCCAACATACATTCCTGACTCGAATTATTTTCATGACGCCACACCCAATTACCTTCCTGGGTGCTGGTTAGTTGTTTTCTCCGCTTTTGGCAAGGTTATACAACACTTGTGTGCATTTCAGCAACCCACGTTGAAACTAGCAATGAGTAAATGTGTCAATGTGTCAATATTCATTACTTCAACCAATAAGTGTTTATTCCGCGAGTGACATTAATGTGTCGAATGACACAGGCCTAACAAAGGAAGAACAAGAGAATAAATGTGAACTGTGTTTTTGTTATTTAGTGAGGTTATCGATGTTATATGATGTTTAACACCAATAAGTGGGCTGAGGAAGAAAACATTATGTGTTTTCGAAACATGTACCTATAGAATATTTATGTAAGTAAAAAGTATTGATTTGGCGAGAAATTTATGTTATACTTCATGTTAACATGGTCAATACGGAACCTGGAATGAGTGCAATTACGAAGATCTTTGACTCCCACCGTAAACTCAGTTCACCTAAGTGAAGTACGAGACGGGCTGGTGCAACACCCAGCCTTAAGCCGTCGTATTTAAGATCGCTTATATGTAAACCACCCTTAGCATAGCAAGGTTTAAGCGGCCTGGTGGTGAAACCGGCCCTTAGAATGATATGCAGAAAAAGCCAAGTTCACACGGCTACTTCAAAAATGCACAATCTAACGGAGAACATCATGAACAATAACCAAAATCAGAATGGAGAGAGGCTACAAGACTTTCCAAAGAAACGAGAAGAAGAGCAAGATTGGGATGAAGGCCGAGGATCGAACGAGGAGTCTGTCAGGGGGCGAGCCGAACGCCGAGGCTATCAGGGTTCCCCCATGAACCATGGAGCCGCTGATCGGGATCGTGCATTCTCGACGCGAGCCAGGAAAGGTGAATTGAGGCGAGGAGGGAGGCTAGCCAGTCATCGGTCGTATGAACTTGAAAACAGCAACTCGAACCTGGGCGTGTATGAGATTACAAGTTTTTTGAAATAGTGAGTAAACAAATTTTCCGCCCAATCAATACCTTTCACACTATAAATTTAATGTTTCTTTCTCATACTAGGGACTCCATCTATTCTTCTTCTCAAACGCACTTTTCAGTTTACTTTAAAATTTCGTATCTTTACAGTTTACTCCACAATAAACACCCCATGGCAAGATCGCCTTACCAAGCCAACAATCCGTATGCCGCAGCTGTTAAAGCAACTTAACCAAAGGCCCTGTGTAGCCCATCAATACATCACCTGCAAGCATAAGCCAGAGGGAGATGAATGAGCTTCTTACTGACCTACTGCTTAGCACCGTTAAATTAAGCCTTCATAGCAAGGCCATTCAGAACTGAATATAGTACAAATGGGAATAAGAAGTTCCAAATGTTTTAATGTGTTATCCAAATTTTTTAACATTACGTTATTTAGTTGAATGCTCTATAATGAATTGTCTATTGTGCATGTGTTTTAATTATGCAAATGTCTTAGATAAGTTATAATGTTGATAAATTGTATAAGGCTGAAGAAGAACAAATATTGTTCGAAACATGTCCCTAGTATGAGAAAGAAACATTGAATTTATAGTGTGAAAGGTCTTGATTGGGCGGAAACTTTTTTACTCACTATTTCGATTTGTAAGCGTCAATACGGACTTGGCTTTTTCTGCATATCATTCTAAGGGCCGGTTTCACCACCAGGCCGCTTAAACCTTGCTATGCTAAGGGTGGTTTACATATAAGAACAACATGGCTTCAGAGCAGGAAGGTCCACAGTGGATTTGATTTTTGCTGTAAGGCAGTTACAAGAACAGCACTATGAATATGGAACAGATCTACTGATGGCCTTCCTGGACATTGAGAAAGCATATGACAGTGTATGCAGAAACAAAGTATGGAAGTCCCTGGAGGATAGAGGAGTAGAGAAATGGACTATAAAGAGGATAAAGGAGATGTACAAGGGAAGCGTGAGCTGTGTGAAAGTGGGAGGAGAGAGATCTGACTGGTTGGAACAAAGAAACGGCCTGAAACAAGGAAGTGCACTGTCACCGTTACTTTTCATTGTGGTGATGGATGACATAATGACCCGAGTGGCACAAGTAATTGGGGACGGAAAGATGAAAGCAATGGTGTTTGCAGATGATTTGATGATTTGGGGAAACAAGGAGGAGGAGGTACAGGAATAGTTGGACGTGTGGGAAGGAGTAATACAAGGATATGGGATGAAATTTAGCATAAATAAGAGTGAGATGGTGATCACAACAAGGAAGAAGGAAAGAACCACAACGGGAATAACAATTGGTGGGGAACAGCTGAAGAAAGTGGAGAGTTTTAAGTATCTGGGAAGCCTGATACAAGATAATGGAAGAAACGATAGAGAAATAAATGAGCGGGGGAGGCAGGCAGAAGCATTTCGGAGGAGTGTGAGAAGCATGTTATGGAGCAAGGATGTCCCTCAGAACAGCAAAAAGATCATATATCGGACGTACTATGTCCCTATCCTGACGTATGCCTCGGAGACCTGGGTTATGAAAGGAAGGGAGAGGAGCAAAATACAGGCCAGTGAGATGAGGTTCTTGAGAAGCAGTATTGGAGCTACAAAGATGGACAGAATAAGAAATGAGAGGACCAGAGAATTAATGAAGGAGGAACCATTACAGGATGGTATAGAGAAATCTAGACTTAGATGGTATGGACATGTAAAACGAATGGAGGAGAAGAGGATACCCAGGAGAGTACATGAGACGAAGTGGGAAGGAAAGAGACCGAGGGGAAGACCGAGAGACAGGTGGCTGAAGGGGGTGGAAGAAAGCGTGAAGAGAGGAGAAGACTGGACAAGGGTGGAGGCTGAGAGATGGTGGGAAGACAGAAGACGTTGGAGAGGCTTGTGTTCCAAACAGACCCGGCCAGTGGCTGGAAACTGTGCAAGATGATGATGATGATGATGATGATGATGAATACGGACTTAAAAATGCAAAAAGCTCCAGTTAATCTTTACAAGTTTTTCATCGCCAGTCCAGTTGAAAGTAAGACAAGCTCTTCATTTATATAGCCCCAGTTCGTAGATTGGTATTTTAGAGGCATGCCTAGTGTGATCGTTTGTATTTCAGTAGAATTTTGTTCTGTAGAATGTTATTGCTCTAACCCCACCAACCTGGACCCAATGTTTGGGAAGCCAGGCTCTGCCTGTCACAAGTCAGGACAAAGGGCGAGTGATAGAGGAGTAACACCTCTCAAAAAAACCTTGGTCCAGCTGACCCGGCTGATAGTCCCATGTAAGGGTCCCTTGCCAGGTTACGGCGAAGACCACAACGGCACTTGCAGTGGAGAGGTTAATCCTCGGTACAGTGTAGATGGCGGACGGGGCAGCCCAGTGCTCGGGATTAATTGAGCAAAAGATATCATCCTCATTTTCGGGGTGGATATCAGTTGTAGCGTCTGACCCGGATCGGGCGGCTACAAACGGTGTCTGTACCCCATGTTAGGGGCGGCCGAATTATGCGCTGGCAGCAGCGCAAAAATGCTTGGCGATAGGCTTTGTGACAAGCCAGCCGTAAAAGCACAATGTCACATCTTTATGGGAATGTCGTCTCAAGATTTCGGAAACAAGGCTAGGGCGTCCCCCGTAAGCGAAGCGCGCGGGCAGGGCCCAGTCAGCGTGAAAAGTATGCAAGGGTTACCGTCGCAAGGGCGGCGACGGCTAAACAAGCGAGCCCCCATTTTCTGTCTCGCATCATTGAACGTCGGGACTATGACTGGAAGAAGTAGCGAATTAGCTAAAGTACTAGAAAAGAGGCGCATCGATATCTGTGCAGTGCAGGAAACGAGGTGGAGCGGAGAAAAGTCTTACGAAATTGGGTGTGGATACAAACTCATATACAATGGAATCCGCGGAACAACTAATGGTGTCGGCATTGTCATATCAGCAAAGTTTGATGGCTCTGTATGTGAAGTGCAAAGGTATGATGACCGCCTTATAAAAATTGTTTACGTAGCCGACAGGAGAAAAATTCATTTCTTCAGCGCTTATGCCCCACAAACAGGCCTGCTTGATGAGAAGACTGCAGAAGTGCCATCTGAAGATTACCTCATTGTTGCTGGCGATCTAAATGGACATGTCGGCCAGCAGAAAGAAGATCATGCTGCCCATGGTGGATACGGCTACGGACTGAAGAATGATGACGGACAACGAATCCTTGATTACGCAGAAACTCATGGCATGGTCATCACAAACACCTGGTTTAAAAAGCGCAATACCCATCTAATCACGTACTACAGTGGTCCAAATGCTACTCAGATTGACTATGTCCTTGTGAGACGTCGTAACCTTACAGACGTTTTAGACACGAAAGTTGTTCCATACGAAACCGTTGGGATGCAGCATCGACCTGTCATCTGTAAGCTGCGTATAACGCCACCAAGAGCTGTATGCACGGCCAGAACGGGTCCTTCAAGAATCAAATAGTGGTGCTTTAAGGAAATAGAGTCCAATGTCATTGCAAAAATCACTGTACCACCCATTACGACAGTTGAAGAGAGCTGGACAAAACTAAAAGACTCGTCTCATGCAGCTGCACATGCCATTCTCAGAACAACAAAACCAGGACGACGGCGGATTGAGAAAGATACGTGGCTCTGGAACGACACTGTCAAGGAAGCGGTACATAAGAAGAAGCAGTTGTACCAGGAGTTTCTTGCAGATAAAAATCCATCTCGCTGGAATGCCTATAAAGTAGCCCGTAGTGAGGCCAAGCAAGTTGTTGCCTTAACAAAAGCAGAGCGATATGCAGACCTCTACAAGAAACTTGATACGCGCGAGGGCGAGCGTGACATTTATTGGATATCAAATCGAGGCATCGAAAAACGGAAGATATCCAACATTTCTATGGCATCAACAATGAAGTGGGTGAGCTGCTAGTAGACTGGGAGAAAGCAAGGGAACGCTGGCGGAGCTACTTCGAGAACATTTCGACTGAAGAATTTCCCCATCCACCAATCCCAACCACCTGTGCTGTTGAAGGACCAATTAAGAAGATCGACATTGCCGAAGTTGAGGCTGCTCTGAAGGAGATGAAGCCTGGGAAAGCCACCAGTCCCGATGATCTTCCAGCAGAGTTATGGTGCTCTAAGGAGTGGGATGCTGCAGAATGGTTAACACAATTCTTCAATCTGATTACCAAAGAAGGTCGAATACCAACAGATTGGCAATGGAGTTATCACAGTACCAATCTTCAAAAAGAAGGGAAGCCCTGCCGAATGTTCAAATTACCGCCCGATCAGACTTCTGTGCCACGCAATGAAAGTTTTCGAGCGTATCCTTGACAAAAGAATTCGTGCGATTGCCAAAATCACAAGGAACCAAGCAGGCTTTGTGAATAACTGCGGCACAACAGATGCGATCTTCACTGTACGGCAACTGGTTGAGAAATACTACGCATCTTGCTTTCTTCGACCTTGAGAAGGCTTTTGATCGGATGCCACATGACCTAATCTGGTTAGCGCTCCGCCAACACGCCATCCCAGAACACCTTCTTAAATGGGTGCAGCTGCTTTACGCAGAACCAAGGAGCTATGTCCTAGCTGCCGCGGGAGCGTCTAATGACTTCTGCATCACCGTAGGTGTCCACCAGGGCTCCGCCTTATCACCACTGCTGTTCATTCTTCTGATGGACACTGTAACGTCAGACCTGCACCAGCCGCTACCATGGACACTTCTCTATGCAGATGACGTCATGTTGGCTGCTGAGACGAAGCTTGATCTCCAACATCAAACACAAGAGTGGTACAATCGACTTGCGCAATATGGTCTGCGCCTCAACAAGAAGAAGACAGAATACATGACTTCCGTTACACAAGAAGTGGGCATCATTACTGTTGACGGAGAAGATTTACCACGTGTAGCGAAATTTAAGCATCTTGGTTCCACTATCTCTGATGATGGGCGACTTACTGACGAGGTCAACACAAGGATACACGCAGCCTGGACGAAGTGGTGAATGACAACTGGCGTCACCTGTGACAGTAGGATGAATGACCATCTGAAATCTAAGATCTACCGGACTGTCATTCGTCCTGTCGCTCTCTACGGCACGGAGTGCTGGCCATCTACTAAGGAAGCAGAACGTCGCCTATGTGTCATGGAGACGAAGATGCTTCAATGGTCAGTAGGTTTCACAAGGCTGGATCATATTTCAAATGATGCCATCAGAAATCGGTTTGGTGTTTCTCCAATCGGGAAGAAAATGCAGGAAAACCGTCTGAGATGGTTTGGACATGTGCTGCGCGCAGAGGGCGACACAATGACAAAAGCAGCTTACACACTGGATGTGGCTGGAAAGAGGCCCAGAGGGCGACCAAGGCAACGGTGGGCCGATACCAGGCTGTCAATCTTCATCCAGACATGGCCCATGACCGAGGGAAATGGAGACTACGATCCCACATAGCGGACCCTGCCACAAAGTGGGACAAACGCTAAAGAAAAGAAGAAGAAGAATGTTATTGCTCTGGTAATCAGTGATTTACTCCATCTGAGGAAGTTGCTTTTCGCATTTAGTATGCTGGTTAGAGACAGTTCCAGCTGTGTTTGAGATCATCATTGCAATCGAGTTAACTTTGTAGTAAACTATGGGAAGGTTTAGCGGAGTTCCCTGTTCGATGATTGGGGGTGGCATTTGAACATTTTGATGATGAAGCAGATTTGGATTTCGACGTTTTGGTTTTTGAATTTAATTATTTCTGGATTTGAGTGAGTTTTCAGATGAACAATTTTCCAGGCATTTTATCTCGACGTATTTCAATATTTATGCGCAGCTTTCACTTCTCAATTTAGAGAACTTTCAGTGAGACAAAATTTCAGTTTTTGAAAAATTGCTTTACGCAATTTTTATTTGGATATTTTCATTTTTGGATTTAGCTATTTTTGATCTTCGATGATTTTTCATATTGTGATTTTTCACAATTATACGATTTTACCATTTGTGATATTTCTCTCGATTTTGGAATTTTCACATTATGGTGAATTTTGAATTTAGAATTTTCGGATTTTCATTTTGAAATTTAATTTTGTATTTTCTTTCGGATTTTTAGAAAATCCTGGATTAAATATTTTTGGATTTTGATTAATTTGGAACTTCAATCCTGATTTGATAATTTCCAGATTATTATTTTAATTCTTCTTTTGGAAGTGTAAATTAATCTTCAGTTATGACTCTTAGTAAATTTTGTGTTGACTGAAAGTTGGTTGCAACACTGAAAGTTCAGACGAAGGATTCTTTCGAAAATACAATTTTGAATTATGAAATGTAATGATAATACGAGAAACGTACACGACTATTGTCATAGCATGATACAATGTATATATATAACCAGATATTTCAATATTTAAGCTACAATTTTTTTTTTTAGTTGACACACACAATCAATGTGATTTGAAACAGATAGTAGTAAGGAATGTTTCGTGTTAAGTTGTATGAGAGTCTTGAGCTCTGGTGTGTTGTTGCGCTGATCCTGTGAAGGATTTACCATTGTGTTTTGATGATATCGCCTGATATGTGTCCACGATTTGCAGAGTGTGTGATGTCAGATGATTCGATAGTATTTTTAGCCGGTGTACTGCAGTTTACTTCGATCCCTTGTCATCTTGGATTTAGGCATTCACGATACTGCTGAAATCGGGTACAGTACCACACCACTATGTTTTGGCAAGCACTAGTTAATGGTGAGACTGGGTCTAACAAAGTTTTGGTGAGTGTGAGTAATTAGTGGGAATAGGTAGGCTACTGCAATGTTTTGGCGAGTGCGAATATGGTAAGAGTCGGTACCACAAAGTTTTAACAAGCACAAATTTGTAAGATCAACAATTATCAAGGATATTGGACATTGTTGCAAGCTGGGAAGAAAGAGCAATTTGCGGAGAATCTCCCAGTGTTAATATGTATATGGTAGAAAGATGGGAAGAAAAATTGCAATCCATCACAGACGGCTATTCGCTGGAAAGCACTTTAAATGCGGATGAAACTGGACTGTTAAAGTTATATGTTGGCAGGAAATCAAACAGAAAGGCATAGACGATCCAGAGATGTCATGATGGAGTACTTAAGAGTTTCGACTCTAATTTATGAGTTTTCTACAGAAGTGGGTATTTTTTAAAGTTTGATATCGTTCATGGAAAGTTTTTAAATGATGATAGCATTTTCCTGTTGGTTTAACATCCTTCACAGGTACCTTGATTCAACACTCTTTGACAACGTGACATTGCATCAGCTGCAAAATATCAAGATAGCATGTCTTTCACCAAACGTAGGCTAAGATCAGTCTTCAGTCACTTGACCACGGAGTGATTCAGAACTTTAAACCTAGCACTCAAAATTAAAAGGAAGGGGAAAAAATCAAACTTCAACATTAATTACTCAAAACACATTTACAGTGCTATATGTGCATACATTGTATGTTAATAGTTTAACAGTTATTTTTATAGTGGTTTCACTGTTATTTTTATAGTTACCATTCATAACCAAGTAAATAGACTCCAGGCTTTTAATACTTTTAAACATATTATGGTGAATGATGATGTGAAATGTTTGTTTTGAAATATCTGGGAACTTTTTAAGTTTTCGTATAATACGTAGGCAATCCCAAAAACAAGGTCTCCTATTTTTTATAAATACAGAACTCGGTTCATGTGGTTGTTGGTCACAATATTGTGAGCGTTTCCCGTGCTCGCATATAAACATGTGCATGCCGCGCTAAGGCACTCATTCTTGGCTTGGCAGCCGTTGTGAATGGAGCTCCCGTTGGATGTTACCGTAAAGTGTGAAGTGCGTGCAGTTATTCAGTTTTTGAACGCAAAGGGTACAGAACCGATTGAAATCCATCGCCAATTGACGGAAGTGTATGGACAGTCTTGGATATAAAAAATGATCGTAAGTTGTGTAGAGAGTTTGCAGCTGGTCGGACTGAAATTCACAACGAACAAAGGATCGGGAGACCGTCAATTTCCGACGAGGCAGTCGCGAAAGTTGAGCAAATCATGCGTGGAGATCGGCGGATCACCCTGGATGATCTCTGCACTTTGGTTCCCGAGGTTCCCCGAAGCGCCGCTCACAGAATTTTAATGGAAAAGTTGAAATACCGGAAGGTGTGCGCAAAATGGGGGTGCCACGCATGCTGGCTTAAGACCACATGCGGCAAACAGTCTATTCTTCCCGCACATATCGTCAACGCCTTGCAGCCGAACAGGACAACTTTTCAGACTCGATTGTCACGGGTGACGAAACCTGGGTGTACCACTTTACTCCAGAGACCAAGCAACAATCACGTCAGTGACAGCATCCCTCTTCGCCAAAGCCACGGAAATTCAAGCAAACACAGTCTGCCGGTTAAGACATCGTGAGGTGAGAACCAGACGGTTCTATCTGACTAAGTTAATTTTTCAGGAGAGGTGCTTGAAGTTAGGAATTGCATAAAGTATGTAGTATTGAAGCTAGAGCTTTGTGAAGTATTTCAAAATGACGATACAAGGTTATACTTTAATGAATTAATACCAAATATTACAATTACATAGAGAACATAGATATTTTAATGACATATTCCCAAGTTTGCATGCAGATAGAACTTTTTGGCTCTAAAATTTGCATAAGATGTTGGGAGTCATAAGGTTCTTCATTTCAAAATTGCTTTGTAGAACTCTACATCGACAGAGGGCATCCATTTCATCATGTAATGGATATCTGTAGTCTTCTCCTTGGAAATTTTCCTCCATGATATAGAAACTCTTGCTTGTGGAAGTCGGATTGGTACTATGTTCTGTTGCTGATTGTTATCAGTCCTGTTGGTTCTACTCTTCGGTATCTTGACTTTATTCCACTCCTGAGTACTGTGACTTGTCTTAAAGTACACACTGAACAGGTCTGCACAAAATTTCAGCTGCGATACCTGCACATACGGTAATTTACTATACTGAAACAGTTTGGTTTGAATCCGGTAGTGGTCACTGAAATTGGATGCTCTCCTCTAAAGTACATGCATACCTGCCAACTTTTGAAAAGGGCTATCAGTAAAACTCACGCGCGACAAAAAATCTAACGATTTTCGACATACCCCGGCTTGACGAAAATAATAATACTTCTGGGCTACAAAATACAATAACTCATGCTTTAAACAGGATACTTCAATGAAATCATATCTACTTACATAATTTGTAGATGAACATAACAATCAAGAAGAAATCCATGTTAATCAGCAGCAGGCGTGGTGAATATTGGTTTGGAGCAGACATAACAGGACTTCCTTGATAGATTACGCTGATATACGATAGTTGAAAAAGGCTTTAAACAATAAAACTTGTTTAACGTAACACAGGCAAGAAATAATATAATACACACTGCAAATCACATGCTAGTTCGACTTTTAAGTCATGGTTGTGGCCTTTTTAGCTTCCTGCAAACAGTCTTGAGAAAATGTTTTGTCATAACAGGGACCAGAACTCCTGGTCTTCAAAATAGAAATAGACTCCAGAGATTCATTGGACATGGATGACCTGAACTGTGTTCTATTTTTCTTCACAAGGCTAAAAAAAACGTTCACATTCTGCATTGCTATGCGGTATGGTGAGAATAGAGAGCAATACTCTAGAAATTCGGTTATACTTAAGAAGTCCATCGGCTCCACGAATTCTTGATATTTGTGTCCAACTGGAATCACTTGCAGCATCTTGATGTGCAGCCAAAGTGTCATCTACCTGAAGAGCTGTGAACTGCCTCTGAAGCTCATTCACCACCTCATCTGTAGTTTCATTCTCTTCCTTGCATAACATGATAGGAAACTTTTCCAAGAAAAAACGAATGGAAGATAACTGTGCATCTTCAATTTTGTCTAACCTAGCAACTTGAGCATTCTTTAACACGTCATCCTTGAGTGGAAACTTGTTGATGATGTAGTCACAGGCAGTATAAAAGTAGTGTCTCACTGATGAAAAGAAAAGGGATTTATCTGTATCCGGTCCGTTCTGAAGGCACTTAACAACTTCAGATGATGCATTTTTTGCCATTTTATTTACAATACATGTCGTTTTCGGGCGACCACAACTATATTTCTTTGCAACTTCTGATGTGGGAAACATCTTAAATAAAGCACCAGCATGATCAGCCGCACTTAAGGGCACATTGTGTTCCACCAAAAAGGAAGTAAACAGACACTCGGCCCTAATTACGTCATTGTCAACGTTTCCAGACTTAGCAAAAAAGGTGTTGATTTTCTTGCTATCTTCCTTCGATTTAACATAACTAATGTGTTTACCGCACTTCACATGATTACTTAAATCGTTTTTTCCACCATGTGCAATATTAATATCACACCCACATACCGTGCAAAAGGCAAATCTTTCTCCCTTTTTTGATTTTAGTATGCACGGAAAATCAACCGAGTATGATTCTTTAAATGTCTGGAAGTACTGTTTCTTGTTGGATTTGTTCATTCTCGATATCTACTAAAACATCGAAAGGAACCTGGATCACTGAACGTCACATAAAATTATAACATAAAACACTTCAGACAGCCAACACTTCATTAAAACATGTCAAAACACACAAAGTCTTAAACCCCGATGCCAACCTCGTGAAGAAAGAATATGCACATGGTAGAAAAAAAACACACACACACGTGGAACGAATGTAATTAGTCCAAGGAATACAGGAAACTGCGAAGCACGAAGTTATAGCACAAAAACTCGACCGCTTCATTAAAATATGCCATAACCTTAAAAGACGAAAACATTCAAGGAACGCCAACTTCGTGAACAATGAACAACTAACGTGGTCAAAGAATATGGTTTAAATCGCAACGAGCGAACGGAGCGGAACAAAGAATATGCGAAGCAGAGCCTGTCGACACCTAAGATTCACATGGAAGAACGGTTATCCCGGCTTCAAATTCAATCACAAATGACGACACAACTATCACACGGTTATAAGTACGAATCATATCAAAGAACGAGTTATCGACTATCGTGGACTTGCCTTCGACCCACGCAAACAATCGATTGTACGGAAGTGGGCGGTATTATCGAATGTAAATTATCGTTTCAAATTTTTTCCGCGAAATCGTAAAATGACACCGTTCATCCGTAAAACCGTAAAATGCTGCAATTTCCGTAAATTTTACGGATAAACCGTAAAAGTTGGCAGGTATGTACATGGTATGGTGACCTCCTGTTGCAAGAGAGAAGAGTTCTTATTAGTAAAACTGGAGACCATGCCTCTGATAACCACAAAGACTTCTCTATGTTTGAATTGATGTTGTCAACCTCCTGAATGCAAGAATGCCCTGGTGTTGAAAATTTCATGGGGATTTCCCTTATGTGGATATTTTCTTGAAGAAAGCTAGCCAAAGCAAAATAAATCAGTGAGTTCCTATTCTGAGGAACACAGCTATTACTCCAAAGAATATATTCCCTAACTTCCAGTTGAAATATTATTTAATACTTTAATTACAGCACTTGCAATGCCATTTCCAGATCTGCCGCACAGTGCTTCATGCCAAATAGTACAATAGCCATGTTTATTCCTCGATACATGAGCAGTACGATTGCAAGCGATCAGCTTTCTTTTACCAAAGAAGCTACTAGCATTTGCACGAGGTAATGCTACCACATTTGGTAGATCAAAGCATATCACCATAGCATCACTTTGTCTGTCATGTTCTCTTTCCTGTCGCATGAATGATTTCTCTTCTAAATGGTTATAAAAATTCGTTGACAAACTCTCAGTGACTATTTTTCCTTTTCGCCATGATAAACTCCTCACAAAGGTCACACCGATCGGATTTTGGTAGGGGCAGATGACCTCGTAGTTCCGCTCCTTAAAACAACAATAACTAACTAAACTAACTCGGATTTTGGTGCTAAAAAGTCCAGATTCCATTCAGTGTTAAATATTGACAAGTACTTTGACAGTGTTACCGCTTAATAACAATTCTGTATGCAAACTTCTTTATACATCTCATACATTCTAGTTACATTTAAGTATTCCTTTTGTGTCACAGCCCTGCAGTAATGCGACTCTGCCCTTGGACATGATTCAATGTGCTTTTTAACAAAATCTTTACAATTTTTGGAAATCCTCTCTTATTTTCTTTCCCCTCTCATTAGATTTTGGAGTCCCGGATGTTTTATCTTGGTTAGAATGCACATTGTATATTGCTTTTTGACTGACCAACACGGTATCTTGCATACTCTTACCTGCGTGCCATTCACTTGTAAAAAGTAAGAGAAAGACTTAAGTTTCTTACGGTCAACTTTCATGGTTCTCGGAGAAGATTTACACTTGGAGTTTTATAAAATATAATGGTTTTCTCATATCTTGCAGTGAATAAAATGAAATCATTATGGAATTCCGGTCATCTTTAAAAATCTTATGATAACACTTACATTTGCACATACAGTCTGTATGTTTTGCTTCCTTCGCAGCCACCACTTGGTCGCAGTCTCTTTTGAATATTCTTTTTACATTGTTGAGGGTTATGCTTTCTCTTCCTGGACTTCTTAAGAGTTATAGCCAAACAGATGAGATGGGATAGAAGTAAGCAACTCCAAACAGCTGATACAGTGTGTACTGTCTACCAACATTCTGCAGATAGAACCAAATTTAGCTGCTTATTGTCTGGAAATGGTAAATGATACGGATCTTGCCGTCATGGATAACGATAGTGCATATCTCCCAGTACCATTTGCAACGAAAAAATCAAAATCCTCAAAAAGTGTAGATAGAACCCTCTGGTTCTCACCTCACGACATGACAACTGTGTTTTGGGATCAAAAAGGGGTATTGTTGGTCGACTTTATGCCCGCTGGGACCACAGATAACGCTGACAGTTACTGTGAGACCCTGAAAAAACCAATGACAGGCAATTCAGAACCGGATAAGAGGAATGTTGAGCAAGGGCGTAAACATTCTCCATGACAACGCTCGTCCACACGTCGCCCTGCAAACCGTTGCTCTCCTGCAACAGTTTCAGTGGACCATCATCACCCTCCCACCCTTTAGTCCCGACTTGGCGCCCAGTAATTATTACTTGTTCCTTAAGTTAAAAGAACGTTTGTTCAGAAAGGGATTCAGCACCAACGAGGTGAAACATGAGGTTCACAACTTCCTGAACAGCAAGGTGGCGAGCTGGTATGGCATAGGCATACAAAAACTGTCACTGCGTCTACAAAAAAAGCTAAATGTTCAAGCTGTAAAATGATGTAAACCATTGTAGAAATAAACAGGTATATGTATTAACCCTCTTAGTGCCAAGCCATTTCCTGAAATACTTGCCAAGAATGCCAAGCTATTTTCAATGATAATAATAATAATATAATATCGTATGGCCTCGTGTGCCTGGTGCAAGCTTTGCTATTTGACACCCAGATGGTAGCTTGCATGTCGAATTTCGTAGTTCCTTGACTATGAAAGTCAAGGAGGTTAGATGTTAGATATCTAATCTCCTTGAACACAATAGCGCTTTCTAGTAGAGAAATGAGGAACTTTGTGCTGGCGGAAACTCCCGAGATTAATTTTGCCATTATGAACTCGGCCTACTGAATTCAAATGGGTTCTTTGACATGCCAACATCGTATGACATGCGTATCGTATTTTTGCCGCCTTTCAAAAATCACTTACCACGGTCAGGGGCGAACCTGCAATCTTGGGGTTAGTAGATAATGATAATGCAGACTATTTGAAAAGAAATCATTAATACCTCATTTTCAACGATAGAATCATTACATTTGCTTTGCATTATAACCAATACCCCATTCTTTCATACATTATGTTCATAAAAGTAAATACTGCATCTAAACCTTTATTATGGAGGTAATTCTGAAACTTTTTCAATTTTTTTTTTGTAGAAAAACAATTGAGTCTAAATTAAGGTCACCTAAGAGTCATATTCGAAGAAATACTACGTTTCCAGCTGTATAAAGTTCTTAGATACATCTGTAGGCAGAAAACTTCAACAAGAAGAAAAGAACTGCACCTCAATTTTGGCGGGAATGTGCGTGATTGGGGGAGCGCTAAGGGAGGGCGTGAATACAAACTCAACCTATCGCATAACGGACTTCGAAGGATAAAAGTATACACCGCACAGGCAAGCCTGGAACATCACCTTTCCAACAGTATGAAATAATCACGGACATATGCCTACAGAAATCAGCAAATATAAGATAAACAGCGCGCCGATCCAATCGGCTTTGGCACTTTTAGCGCGAGCAGCGAGAGCCGATCTGATCGGCGCGTGGCACTAAGGGGGTTAATAAAAAAAATAGGAGACCTTAATTTTGGGATTACCCTACTATGATAAGCTTAAAAAAGTGGGGAGGGGGATATGAAAACCGACCGACCAGTACTCACATAGTGGCGACACACTTTGCCTGACAAATTTCCATGATTTCCAGGTTCTATCGCCACCGTGACTGAGGTAGATAGATAACATTAAGGGTATAATGACTATGGCTTTAAAAAAATGGCTTCATAGAAAACTAAAATCTCTGGAGACACTCCATTGATGCAGCTACCCCAAGCAGTCCTTAACTTTATGCAAGGTGTCGAGCGATGGCCTTTTTTCAAATTCCCGTATAATTCCCGTATTTCCCGTACGAAAATCCACCAAATTCCCGTATATTTTAGAACTCTCTAAGACTCGAGTTCGCATACTGAATGGCTGAAAAATGAATCTTAAAGCGCGAATCAAGATTTTCTGGCGTAAGTGTAACTGCATTTTAGGAGACACTTCCGCAGCTCACGGGTGATGGCGATATTTAGGCCTAACCCGTAGCGTGAGCAAAGCGCGCGCCCGCGCACACGAGTGAACTCTCTCGCAGGTGGAATGGCATGCTACGAACACAAATAAAATACCGTTTACCTGAGGAGAGCTGATATAAATGACTGTTTTACTGGGGAGTAGTGATGTGCACGAATGACGCTTGGACTCACGAGAATAGAGTCTAGCAGTTCCGAGTCTGAACGAGTAACCCGTGCGAAGGACTCGAGTCTCCACGGTGACGTCACGATCCGTACTTACGATCTAGGACAGAATGCGGCCAAATTCCCAACACTCGCTAAACTTGCAAACGACTTTTCTACTAGTGATTTACAAGAGAAATCGTTTGCAAAATGCACACTATGCTTCATATTATAATGACTAGGTAATGATAAAGAAAGAAATGTAATTTAAAAAATCAAGTTAAAAAAACCTCCTTGCCGGGAATCGAACCCCAGCACGCTGCGTGAAAGTTAGCACCGTTAACCACTCAACCAGAGATATCGATAAGACTATTGGCGTTATCAACAGCGATATATACTACTTCTTATCAAATTATCACGTTGAAGGAAATTTCTCTTTACTGTATTGCGTTCTTTCCTTCTGTCATCAGTCCACTTCTTGCCGGTTTCCAATTTTGAATATTCTATTGTATCACTGTGCATTGATGGGAAACGAATACAATACTTGGCCAAGGCGTACCGACATTACTATATATCGTGTAGTTTCCATATATGGCTCACGGATAACGCTGACAGTGTCCTCGGCCTCGATTCCGGACTCTAGTATCTCGAGTTTTACGGTTCCAGACTCGATTCTTTGCGAGTCCACTCGCAGCCCATCACTACTGAGGAGGGTTGAGAGAGTAGAGAATAGGAGTGTCACATCTTCATATATATTATTTCAGTAGTATGCATCCCTCCTGCGGTGCTCACAAGCGACTGATCGTGACAAATGAGCATTCAAATGAAAGAGAATAGACATTAGCAGCGACTTATTGCACTATAATTTCATAAATATCTATAATTTCTTTAAAAAAGGACTTTAAAAAAATTGTACGAAGTGTGCAATTTGCAATCACCGTTGATGTAGGATAATACGCTCCATACTTGCTGTCAACGGGCCACTGAGACGCATGTTTCATGTCATATTAACATTCTGAGGTCTTTCCTTTATCCTGAAATGTTAATAGTGTTCTATAATCATTTGGTTGAAATATAAACATAACCTTTCTCCTTAAGTGTCTCATTATAAACCTATTGGAGAAAGTGTGGTTTATGAACATGCGAGATTTCTCGCACGGGTCCGCTAGTAATAAATATTTACGGGAAGTGATTTAATTGTATGGTACCGTAACCTTATAGAGCTCCCACGAGTTAAAATGGCATCGAAGCTAATGATAACGAACTTCCGGTCCGCGAATCTCCATTTGATTTTCATTGGCAGTGAAACGTTCGTTCGTGATTATCTTCCTTATTATTTCGGAATGTGGTTTTGTTATTAGGCGTTCAACTTATGAAATAATAACTAGAGGGTTGGTCTTTCATGAATATTCCAAAGACAAGTGTCTCCAAAAAGAGTAATTAGTAGAACTTCGCATCAGAGACGACCATAACAAACAGCTTGCCTACAAAGTGTGCGATTTGCACATTTCAAATGGCATTGGTCTAACATATCTTAGACTACAAGAATTAAGTTGGTGCAAATTATATATGTTATATGTGAGAATATTATTATAATTTGCTATCCGGTTGTTATATTGGCATATTATGCATTAACGTGACCCGTTTAAATGCTAAATTGTGACGTAAGCTACGAGTTGTAGGCTATTCGCCGTACCGGTAGGCCTAATATTTACTAACAACGCATCGTTTCTTCTTTAATATTTATTTAATCATTATAATTATAACAGCCTATCTATTAACACTTATTTAACCAATAATCATTTTATAATTCTATACATATTCCAGGTATTGCAAGAAAGTGATTTGATAGCACATGCGGCTCTACCTTAAAATCCAACCGTGCCCAGTTTTCAGTACCTATGGAAAATATTACCGTAAGTTAATAAACCAAACAACTGGCAACGTTTTTTTTAAATGCTCATTTACATCTTCACCCTAGTCTACGTAAAGTACCATACGGTAATCACTGAAAGGGTAGGGGGGTTATGACCCCAATTTCACAAACGAAGGACCTCATTTTGCATGAATTATGAAACTCGAATCCTAATGGAGGTATGGATTGTCTGCATTTAGAAATATGTTAGTCAATAATTTAAAACAAGATGCCAGAAAACTAAATACAGAAAGCTGCGAGCCTACTACCGTGTTAAGTTGCTCCGTGAAAAAATACACTTCGCCAAGATTATACGACGTGCATACAGTTAAATACAATCATCCAATTGGAGGAACACTTTCTTTGTCACGATCTTATAAGCAATTAAAAACATAAACTGCTGCAATTTACGGGAAAATGTGCAACATTTAGAGACTACGAATGTTGTATGTGGCACAACGTTAGCTGACATTTCGCATCATTAATACACAAGGAATGAACATATGCAGAGCCTTCTCACTGCACACAGCTGAAGATCATATTCTTGGTGCATTTTACGTTATCTTAACAACAATAAGTTGCTTAGTTACATGCAAGGAAAATTGTAGTACACACTTCCCATTGCTTCCATTACCTGACTACTAAAACAGAAGCTGGTAATGCATAACCATACGCCGGTGGCACGTCCTATGGCAAATGAAAGATCGAAAGAAAATGTAAGCTCTATAGGAGCCCGGAACAAGGCGATACATCATCTACACTACTGAAAATAGTCTAAATACCCTTTGTAATAATGAATAATAATTTTGGGGGTCATGTAGCAATAAATGTTACCCACCTACTTTCCCTTATTAGATCACGACTTTTATAGTAAAATTGGAGGAGTGACCGCTATTACACGCGTAAATTATGCGACAAATACAGTATTGCCCACCCCACGCATTCGGTACTGACAGCCTTCCTGTCACTTTGTCCCGCTTTTCCTCTCCGTAACCCACGGTCACCACATAACAAGACCCTACGTCCAACCGCCACACGGCAAGAATTCTGAGCATGCTTCTCACCTACACCCTGTATTTCGAAGGAAACAACGCGAAGGATATGCCGGGAGCTTGGAACAGCTGAGCTGTGTTGCTAAGTTTTTAGAGTTGTTGTAAATCAACTGATTTGAATAATACACAGCGCTATATACTTCAGACATTATTTCTGTACAATTATACGTAATATATTTAAAAAAACGGTCCTGAGTCAACGCAGAGGACATTCAAACAGAGAAATACGATACTTTTAGATGAATAAATGAATTACAATGATTATCCTTTAACATGAAACAAGAGTCTGAGTGGAGGTCGTTCACAGCTTACTGCAGTAGTTGACAGATAACACCATGCACTCTCACTTAATCGCGACTCTCTACGTTTAATATTAGCTTTCGTGATAATACAAAAGTAAAGTTAAGGTAAAGACATATTTAGCACTGAGCACTCAAAACAAGCCCCTCGGTGGCGATATTATTGCCATGGTTTTATATTTTCGAGTTGTAGGCTATTGAATGACGGACGATATTTTGAACACTATGACGGGAAACAATAGCCTGTGCTCTATTATCGATTGACGCAAGCAAACTGACACCAAGAAATAAATTATCCTCAGTCACTTGGCAAGGGTTTCTTTGACACCCTCCATCCCTACACTGTCCCTATCATCATCACCACCATCATTGTCTTCGTCAGAGCTTGATGAATTGCCAAGGTTAATAATCATTTCATCCAACGCGATATCCAGACCGCCTTCAGTATTTCTTTCTGTTCATGCTGTACGGGATGTGTCCAGTCCTCGGGTCGAACTTCGGCGAAGTAAAAGTAATGAAACAATGACAATGAAAGGAAATCCGACACAGACAGTGGTTAACAAGCGACTGAAACAATGCCTGCCCATACGAGAAGAATTCCGTCACTCTTGTGGTGTATTTTGTAGCCACATGTTGGTAACGGGTGGTTGATAGTAAAATGTCGAGAGCTGTGAGATTTTGTTTGTAGTTTTTGAAATGTATGCATGTGTAACGCATTTGCATTGAGTGTTTGCACGGACTTAAATAAGTCACTTTGACAAATACAAGATTGTTACTAGGAACTTCAGTTATACAAAGCACAAAATTAAATACTTTTGACAGTACTTTTTTTTCCTTCCTGGAGACCTTCCGTGGCTTTTCTTTCGACTGCCACCTTAGCCGTCGCTTTGCACCTGTTTTGGTTCCTTGAAGACGGCGTAGAGTTTCATGCAGTATGGACTCTTGCTCACGGTTATCTTTTCTACTGCACCAGCTGCCATCACAGCGTCCTGAACAGTAGGCTATGCATGCCAATCAGACTTGCTTCTTTGAGATTGACGATCATGCACTCCTTGTTCAGGGAGAAACCTCAGTCTAAAGCTGCATTGTTGTGATACAATATCAGTATCATTTTAACGAAGCTTGTGAGATAGTTTTTGGCAGGAACTGAGGAAGGTGCTGAAGCCACTAATTCAGACCACAGCATGTCGAACCGTGGCTCTTTTCCGTCTAACTGCTTCAAACGCGCAGTAACGGAGAGCAGTCTCAGAAGTGCGGAGTAGCTGCTCTTGATGCGGTCAGCCATTGCGCCAGAAAGCAAATTCTTCTGATTACAAAGAATTTCCAGGGCAATGACGATCGTAACTTCTTCCAACTTAGGAGTCTCAGCGACCCCTATAGTGTCTAGGCAGGAAATAGCACGGGTCTCTCGTGAGCAAGAGTTGACCACTCTTTGATTTTTTCAGCCATAGGATACGAATGTACAATTTCCGGCAGTTGGTGCGAAATTGCAGCACATCCGCGTCTGGAATTTTCTGATATCTTGATCTGTTAGCTTCATTAAGGACTGCTCTTGTCGAGAAACCCAGGTCTCCTCTGTGAATAACAATGCGGACTGATTCCTGTATGTCATTGTCAGCAACGAGCGCGGAGCGCGTAGCCCCACGCGTCGAGGGTACGGCCGGCCAGGCTAAGTATGCATTCGACGTTGGCTGGGTTCTCATCTCGCTCAGCGCTCTATCGGTGGCGCAAATTACGGGTGGCAGCGCGGTCTGCAGGCGAAATAGAAGATTGAGCGGGAGGACTCTACCGAGCATTCGGGGGCTAAGAAGTCGGGCATTATGAGACTTTTCAAGATTTCCCGTATCAAGTGCGAATTTTCCGTATTTTTCCCGGGTCACTAAAATTCCCGTATAATTCCCGTATCGCTCGACACCCTGTTATGGCACCTGATCATGTCCTAGCAGACGTGCAACTGCAGTTGACTTTTTTTTTTTTTTTTTCACAGCTAGTAGTTAATCAAGCACATAGTTTAAGTGGTTTACGTTGACGTCTAACTTATCAGAGATAGATAATACTGTAGGTTCTGAATACAGTTCAATCAATAGCCATGCACCAGCTATGACAGGCAATACGAGAGAGATAGTTGTCAATCCTTTCGAGATGGTAAACCGATTAACTACAAAAGCTGCCCTAAGGTATAGGACTGTTTAAAGAACCGGGATACATAACTCATTGCAGTGGATCAGGTCCATGAGGGATACCAACCCAGGAAGAATACCAGCATTGGTCTTTCCAGGCCCACTTCAACACAACTCAAGAACACAGTGCACGAAAGTGGACTACAAGTTTATCCAGATAGCTCCATAACTGTCCTCGGTTTAAATCGAGAAACAGACGCACGTTAATGGTTTACAAAGGTTAGCCTGCACCGTGATCGGTCAGATAATATCTTTAGTAATGAGTGAGAGTTTCCCTCGACAAACAATGGGCCGCGTGTATTTCAACATTCCGGCGCCCGACATAATCAGGCTGAGAACTGGGGCTCTAGCCATATATCAGTTGAATGTGAACGTTGGATGAGCAGTCATAGGATAGAAATGGTGAACAGAATCGACCAAGTTCAGTTGGACGTGGTCTCTCCAGACAATATGTGCAAATTCTAGAGAAAATTATCGACCTTCCTATACAGATGCTATATCCCAACAGTCATATTTGATTCCAGTCCACAAGTACCAAGTAATCCAGGAATAGTTCACAAGGAAGAATAAGTCTTAACTTCTTGATTGGTCACCATGTTAAGTGGATGAACCTAATTGAGCTAATGCGAGCGGAGACCAAGAACAAATTGGAGGTGTAATGACCCAAATAATGATAATTTGTGTTTTAAGGGGCCTAACGTCTAGGTTATCAGCCCCCAATGGCCTGGGTGATAGCGAAAATGACAATGAAATGGAAACCAGAACGAAAATTAAGTGAGACGGAAAAGACTTACAAGAAGGAACTCAGATTGAAACGACTCACAAAATGGAGACCGGTAATACTTACAAAAGGGAATGTAGAAAGAAAATACTTACAAAAGGTATAGATCGAAAAATATGCACAAAATGTAGGTCAGGTTAAAAATACGTACAAAATGCAATTGAAATTCAAAATACTTACAAAATGCAAATGCGATTTAAAATACGTACAAAATGCAATTGAGGTTCAAAATGCAATTGAAATTGAAAATACACAATGCAGATTGAAAAATGCATATTTCAGGTCCAAAATACTCACAAAGTGCAATTGAAATTCAAAATGCTTACAAATTGAAATTGAAAATGCTTACAAAATGTACGGTAGATTCAAACTACTCATTTGGATTGACAAT
Organism: Meconema thalassinum; assembly: GCA_946902985.2. Taxonomy (NCBI): domain Eukaryota; kingdom Metazoa; phylum Arthropoda; class Insecta; order Orthoptera; family Tettigoniidae; genus Meconema; species Meconema thalassinum. Next base: position 1,755,578,979 of record OX336388.2, on the reverse strand, counting down.
ACTCCCAAAATGCAACTTAGATTGTAAATACTTACAAAATGTAATTTAGATTCAAAATACTTGCAAAATACTTGCAAAATGCTCATCATATAAAATGCAATTTAGATTGAAAAAACTTGCAAAAACCAGTTTAGGTTGAAAATACAAAATGCAATTGAAATTCAAAATACTCAAGTCCCATCCCCTTTATTGAAAGACTTACTAAAAAGTAATTTAGATTGTCAATCATTACAAAATGCAATTGAGATTGAAACACTCGCAAAATGCCATTTAGATCCAAAAAACTTACAAAATGCAACGTAGCTTAAAAATACCTACAAAAGGGAGTGTAGATGAAAAAAAAATCGCTAAAGGGAATTTAGATAAACGTGGAGCCAATTAACAAAAACAGTGCGGGAATCATAAAGAGAAAAGGAAATATAAAGAAAAGAAAACAAGAGGTCTGACCCCTCGAAGGAGGGATCAGGAAAGATGAGACGAGGGCCACTTAAGGCGGGAAAGTGAAATCCGCCCAATCAATACAAAAAATTATTGGCAATTAACAATTTATTGCCTCTGGGGACATGTTTCGGGCCTCATGGGCCCTTCTTCAGCCACATAAATTATGTACATATATACATCCATCTTGTTACTTATACACAGATCATGCATATTATAAGAAAAACATTAAAATTAACACTCCAAAATTTGTTCTAAAATATCATCTTATCCTTATTATAAGAAAACTAAAAGTAACACTCTAATAGCTAATTCTAAAATGTATCTTATCTAAATTATAAAAATAGAAAATACGGCTAAAAGCGACACATGTGGTCGTGGTGACCTTTCTTAATATTTTGATCTAGTAGATGTCCTGTTCAAATTGCTATTAAAATGTTAGTTTAGAATGTTAAAAAATATTGAGGTAGTTAGAATGTGACCAGTGGGCTTATAGGTCCTCCTCCATTTGTAATTCGGCATCCTATTTTACATCCAATCTTCATGATTTTGGCTTGAGAATATGTTTTTATCAAAGCTGGACCGTTGTCTTTTTCTTTAATGCTGGAATTGGGTAGAGACATTACACTTTAGAAGAAACGTCATTCGGAGCCTGTGAAGAAGTGAACCAGCCAATGGGGTATGCCTGCTGTTCCAACTATAAAGATAATAATAAGTCTTAGAAAAATGAATGCGTCAAAAAGACTGGGAAAAGAAACGAAAGTGTATATTGATAACTTACTAAGTTCGAATTGAAAGAGTAACCGACAGTCAGCTTTCTACCTGGAGGCTGTAATGGGAAGAGAAAGAAGTAACATTATAGTCGCCTGCACATATGAAACATGTGAGAGGGTGACTCATGCGCCGGAAAGCTTACCTTTAATTAATAGTTCAGAGTGTGTCTGACCTTGTAACAGGAACTTGAAGGAAGGGGAGGGGGAGGGAGGAGATGTGTGTGGGGGTAATGAATGACTGGTGCAAAGCGGAGTTTGACCAACAACAACAATATGATTAATTACCTTGATCTCAATTTGTCCATTAAAAACGAGAAATTCCAATATAGCATTTATAGGAAACCCACGCAAACCAGCACAGTCATAAAGAACAATTCTAACCATCCACAAAGTCATAAAAGGGCAGCTTTCGTAAGCTTTGTCAACAGGGCCATCAGCACCCCCATGACCGAACATGACTACCAGCACGAAATAAATGTCATTTTTCAAATAGCAGAAGCCAACGGGTACTCCAGAACAGAAATAGAAATAATCATCAATAAAATTAAAAACAAACCTATTTCCTGGCTCACCCCCATAAGAAAAGAAAAAACTCAATTTGCTGTCTTCACATATATTAATCGGCACACCTATGACATAGCAAACACTCTAAAGAAATTCAACACTAAAATCGCGTTCAAGACTAACAACAATAACCATAAAATAATCTACAATTCTAATAAAATAAACAAATCCGATAAATACAATTCTTCAGGCATATATAAACTCAAATGCCAGCAATGCAACTCAGATTATCTAGGACAGACCGGACGTAGCTTCACTACGAGATACCTTTGTAACTGTCCCAGGTTACAATAGTACACTCCAACCCGCAACTCTGAGACTTGGGTACAAGTCAAGTTAGGCTATCATGTTTCATATCATTTTATTTTGTGTCCATCATTCATCCCCATCATTTTAGTTTATAGGATTGTAGTTATTAAGTATATAATTGTGTATTACAAGGATTCCGTCTAGGGACTTTTATTTCATTGAAAGAAAATGTCATCACATGTACAAGCTTTGTATCTGCCAGTACCAGCATATGTGGCAATACGGAAGTTCCAATCCGAATTTAGGATCTCTTTGGATAGTGAGGCTTTGCTCTTGGCCAAGATCAGTGACAGAGGTTATATATTGCAAGTTTTTTTTTCATGGATTTGTTGAGAGTTCGAGATTGTTCTCAAGTTATTGTCTGGATTGGAGGTTATAATTCTTAGATGACACGGGTGATGGCAAGCGAGTAGAGACTTCACTTGATTATGAGTTCCTGAAGTGAAAGATTGTATTCTTTGGTTGTATTACGAAGTCATCCGGACTAGCCTAGAGTATACTTGATTTCGTGGTTCTGAACTGAACGGTTGTGAGATAACGTCATTAGGACTAGCTGAGAGTGGATTAGATGTGATGGAAGTACCATTGTGCTCGCGGTATAAGTAATTCATGTATCAAACCAGTAATTATATTCGTTTCTACGAATTTTTGTAACCACACATACCTTTGTTAGGTTACAGCATGCGGTCAGCAACAAGCAGTATTATTACCGCGGTAGTATGTGTACCACTGGTAAATACTGTCATCATCATCATCTTGCACAGTTTCCAGCCACTGGCCGGGTCTGTTTGGAACACAAGCCTCTCCAACGTCTTCTGTCTTCCCACCATCTCTCAGCCTCCACCCTTGTCCAGTCTTCTCCTCTCTTCTTCACGCTTTCTTCCACCCCCTTCAGCCACCTGTCTCTCGGTCTTCCCCTCGGTCTCTTTCCTTCCCACTTCGTCTCATGTACTCTCCTGGGTATCCTCTTCTCCTCCATTCGTTTTACATGTCCATACCATCTAAGTCTAGATTTCTCTATACCATCCTGTAATGGTTCCTCCTTCATTAATTCTCTGGTCCTCTCATTTCTTATTCTGTCCATCTTTGTAGCTCCAATACTGCTTCTCAAGAACCTCATCTCACTGGCCTGTATTTTGCTCTTCTCCCTTCCTTTCATAACCCAGGTCTCCGAGGCATACGTCAGGATAGGGACATAGTACGTCCGATATATGATCTTTTTGCTGTTCTGAGGGACATCCTTGCTCCATAACATGCTTCTCACACTCCTCCGAAATGCTTCTGCCTGCCTCCCCCGCTCATTTATTTCTCTATCGTTTCTTCCATTATCTTGTATCAGGCTTCCCAGATACTTAAAACTCTCCACTTTCTTCAGCTGTTCCCCACCAATTGTTATTCCCGTTGTGGTTCTTGGACGGACACGTGTAAGGATTTTACGGTTATGTTATATAAAGTATCTGTACTAAATGCATTTGGAGACGCTGCTAGATATATATCCGTGTGAGCATAGTATGCAATAACAGACAGAAATTGAAAGCTATACGAAATTATAATCCTTCGAGAGAAGCCAAGACGATCTACAAGAATCTTCTGTTACGTGAGTAGCCTACACCTGTCGCCAACACCCAGTTATTCTATACCGGTCACATGTCTCGTCAATGCCAAAGGAAAATGATAGCCAGTGTAAATAGTTTGTGTAAGGCGAGAATCCTTGTCAGTTCATATCTAATACAATCTTTTCTTACAATCAATCATAAGTTTATTCAGAGTAGTTAGATTCCCATATTAATGTATGTTGTGCTAACCTAGTGTGCTAACACCCTACCACCTGATATATATATATAAATGTTTCTCCATAGGAGAGAAGTTACTCTGTTTGTCCAAGTGGACAAAGTAAATTACAAATGGTAGTACAAGTGGGACAGATAACTCACAATATTGCGCCTCAGCGTGGTGCTAGAATAGGGAAGCATAACAGAGATTATCAGGGCACATATGCACACAACCGATAGACACCTTCACAGTAATTTGTTTTGTTTTAAGGGGTATGTCCACATCAGACATTTTAGAATTAAGATCCAGGGTTGTGAGTAAATCAAACAGTAAAATGCCAGGTAATCAGGAAACGGGGGGAAGTGGCAGTGAGGAAGATATGGAAAAGACAGTGGGAACATATGTTACCATTGATACCACTGAGTCGCAGCTGATCGCTGAAGGTAGTAACTTAAATGTAAGTGGGGGGGTTATAAACGATAGTTTGATCCAAATGCTACTGAGTGAAATAAAAGGAGAGATTAAGAAGCAAGGAGAATCTATGAGTAAGGAGATGGTAGAAGTGAAGGAGTCTATGAGTAAGGAGATGTAGAAGTGAAGGAGTCTATTAGTAAGGAGATGGTAGAAGTGAAGGAGTCTATGAGTAAGGAGATTAAGGAGCAGGTAGGCTCTGTAAATGAGAAGGTAGAGTCAGTGACCAAACAGATAGTAGAAGTGAAGGAATTTGTAAGTAAGGAAATTCAGGAGAGCAACAGGACCACGAACACAAGGATAGAGAGTCTCAGCAAAGAAATACAGGACCATAAGTCTGTACTTAACAGTAGAATGGAGGGTATGAACCTGGAATTAAGTGGGAAAATTAGCAAACTGGGAGAGGAAATCAGGGCAGAAATGCAGGGGAATCAGGATAGGATCACAAGTAGGCTAGAAGGGATGGAAGACCATCAGAATCAGCATGATGTGGAAATAATGAAAATTAAGTCAGAGATAGCTAGTTCAAGGGCAGAAGTACAGAATGTAACGGGAAAGTGTGATGAGATATGCAACACTGTAAGTGGGAATAAGAGGGAATATTTAGATAGAGTAGGCACCGTTGAAAATAAGTTGGGAGAGATTGAGGGTCTGAGAGGGAAGCAGGTGGCATTGACCCAGAAAAACGAAAAGCTGCAGGAAGAGCTGATAAAGGTCAGGAGAGAGTTGAAAGAGCGACCGATGAGTCAAAGAGTTGTGATGCCATCTAGTTTGCTACTCAGGGACCCTGGTCTGCCACAATTTAATTCAAGGCAGTTCAATCCTATGGAGTTTTTAAAAACCATTGAAAAGAAATTCAGCAAGGATCTAGACGACGGGGTTGTCGAATGGGAAACAGTGTTGGAGATCTTGTCTAACTCATTTCAAGGGGATGTGAAAGCATGGTTCCAAATATACAGGCCTAACATGAATAGTTTATGGGAATTCAGGGATAAATTCAAAGCTAAGTTCAGGGGGGAGGGGGTACAGTCTAGGGAAAGGGAAAAATTAACTTTTGGGAAATATAAGGAGAGAGAATATTTTTTGGCACATGTACTTATTTGGAAGAATTTGGATGGGCTGACCTCTGACAGTGATGTGGTTAGGGTCATGTTGAAGCACTTCCCACCTAGAATTCAGGAGGCAGCTTGTATGCAGAAGGTTAGGACGGTAGAAGAGTTGGAAGAGCTTCTTACGAGCTTTGACACTTTAGGCAAGCAGCATATGGAGAGGCCAGAGGTCAAACAGGAATTTAGGGGCAATAGGGGGAATAATCAGGAGTTTAATAGGGGTAGATTTAATCAGGGGCAAAGAGATTATCAGCAAAGACAGGAAAACTATCAGAGAGGTGGGGGGCGTCAGGAAGGTGGTAACGAAAGAGTACAGGTGAACCAGAGGAGACGAGAACAAGGTGGTCAAGGAGCTTTAAACTCCGAACGGGCTGTGCAGGGTGGTCAGTCAGGCAGTCCGTAAGAAATGAAGTCAGGCAATGTGTTATTGTGGGTGAGGAGGATTTTATGCCTATGAGTCGGGAGGATCTGCTAGCTGACCAGCAGGAGTTCTCGTGTATCGGGGAGAAGGAGGCTTTTATGTCAACTGTTGAGTTGAGCATACTAGGTAAGAGAGTGCAGGCATTGGTGGATTCGGGGAGTGAGAGAAGTGTCATCAGTAAGGGATTTTATGATACTTTAATCAAGGACGGTGGTAAGTTGGAAGAAATTCCAGTTAAGTCGACATATGTGGCAACTGCTGTTGGTAATAAATCCCAAGGAGTGGGAAAGCAGGTATTGTTGCCCATGAGGTTTGGTAATGAAGTTGACCACAAGACTTGCTTGGTAATTCCTAACCTAATTTATGAAATGATTTTGGGGATAGACTGGCTTAACGAGCATAGTGCTGTTATTGATTTTGACCGGGGTGTTATCAACTTTGTGAGGGGGAATATAAGCCAGGAGATGAGAATGAAATGCAAGAGTGTAGATAAGACAGTAAAGGCATGTGTTACTAAGGTCACTGTAGGGGAGATGGCAGAAGGTAAGGTTGACGATGAGGAGGAAGTTGTGGATTTATGTCACATTGCTGTGGAGGGTGATAAGAGTGATCAACTCCAGCAGGCTGTGGATAAGAGTGGTTTAAGTGTTGAGGAGAGGGATAGTTTGTTCGAGGTTTTAGAGCTAAACCAAGAAGTTTTCAGTGACAAGCCAGGGCTAACACATGTCTATATGCATCAGTTCGAAATTGTAGATCATTCTCCATTTTCAGGACCCAAGTACCCGATACCTCACAAATTTGCTAATGCTGTGGAGAAAGAAATAGGCATTATGCTGAATCAGGGTATTATTGAGCCTTCAACTAGTGCATATCTGAATCCCTTAGTTGTGGTTGGGAAGAGTGATGGCACGGTCAGGTTGTGTATTGATGCCAGGCAGCTCAGTTGTAGGATATGTGGGGGACCAACAGAGGCCAGAATGCATTGAGGAACTGGTTCAGAAATTCAATGGCAAGCAATGGTTTTCCACTATGGATCTGAGTGCATCATTTTGGCAGGTGCCGTTGAGAGAACAGGACAGGAAGTTGACTGCGTTTAGTTTTAAGAGTGGTTTGTACCAATTCAGGGTCGTTCCTTTCGGAACAAAGACCAGCCAGTTCAGCGTTGATTAGGGCCTTAAATCTAGTGTTAGGGAGGGACACACACGAGTTTGTGACAATGTACATAGATGATTTAATTGTTGCATCTTACACATTAAAGGAACACCTGGATCACTTAAGACATTGTTTTGAGGAAATTAAGGGACGGGGGATTTACAATTAAACTTAAGAAGTCTCTGTTTTGCACAACAATCACATTTTTAGGGCATACCATCACAACACAAGGGGTGTCTCCCGAACAGTCACGATTAGACAAAATTCACAACACTGCTACACCACGTAACGCCAAACAATTGAGATCAATATTAGGGGTTTTTAATTATTTTCGCAGATTCGTAGTTAGATATTCCTGTCTTGTAGAACCGTTTAGGGAATTGCTGAAGCAGGGTACTAAGTGGGTATGGGCCCAGGTGCACGACGAGGCTTTTGAGGAGTTGAAGAGAGGCTTTGTAGAGACTGTCATGCTTAGGTATCCTCGTCTGGATTGTCCCTACATTTTGATGACTGATGCGAGCATGCAAGGCATCTCTGGCATTTTGTGTCAGGAGGATAGTGAGGGCAATCTAGGGATTGTCTCATTAGCAAGTAGAGGGCTAAGCATGGCGGAGAAGAGATATACAATTACTGAAATAGAGATGTTAGCAATCGTATACTGTCTAGGGAAATTTAGGAGTTATGTGTTGGGCAGTAAGTTGCAGATACTGACTGACCATCATGCATTACTGTTTATTGGATCCTGCAAGCTCACTTCGAACAGGATGTCAAGGTGGATATTAGCTATAAGCGAATATGACTTTGAGGTAAGGCATGTTAAGGGTACTGAGAACATTGTAGCAGACTTCATGAGTAGAAACATTGGGGGTGAAGAGGGTCATCAGGTACTGGAGGTACAAGAAGGTGTTGTAATCTGCGTAATCAAGGTAAGCGAGTGTGATGATGAGATACGCTGCTTAAGGAATCTGCTTGCAGAGCAGGAGAAGGATGAGGTCTTGGGTGAGATCTTGACTCAGTTGAGAGGTATGGATGTGGACAGTAGAATTAAGGTTGGAAAGTATTGGTACAAGTTGGAGAGTGTGTGTGTGCCAAGCTCATTGCAGGTAACAATGATTTGGTATCATCACAAAGCTTTAGGGCATTTTGGATCAAGCAAGGTTCTTTTCGCTGTTCAGCAGCATTTCATTTGGAAGAACATGGGAAGGCAGATTAGGAAAGTTCTGGCAAGTTGTGACTCGTGTCAACGGTGTAAATGCCCAACGAGGTTTCTTGAGGGACCTCGGCAAATGGTGATCACAGAAAAACCAAGGGATTTACTCTGTGTCGATTTGTATGGTCCATTGGTTAAAGCTCAGTTTGGATATCAGAATATCTTCGTGGTTGTTGACGCATTCAGTAAACTCGTCAAACTGTATCCCCTGAGAAAAGCGACTGGGAAGGGTTGTGTCCGACAGATCACTGATAAGTATGTACCTGAGTTTGGGGTGCCTCTCAGGATACTATCAGACCATGGTAGCCAATTCACCTCTAAGATATGGAAAACCAAGTTGAGTGAATTGGGTATCAAGCACATATTCTCATCTATTCGATATCCTCAAGGGAATTTGTCCGAACGAGTTATGAAAGAATTAGGGCGAGTATTTCGCACCTATGTGAGCAATCGCCACAATGCGTGGTTCTCCAAGTTGGGAGATATTGAACAATGGTTCAATAGTACGTTCCATGAGAGTGTGAAATGTACTCCCTATGAAATTCAGTATGGTAGGAAGCCTACCAATGAGCTTGCTAGGTTTGGTCACGGGAGAGGAAATTGGGAAGGATGTTTGTATCCAGCTGGCTAGGGACAACTTAATCAAGGCAGGGAATAAGCGTAGGCGCCAGCAGAAACGGGTAAAGTTTGATTCTTTTGAAGTAGGCGATCAGGTGCTTCTGAGGGTTCCACATCCGTCTTCAGCTGTAGATAAGGAGATGGGGAAGTTTTTTCATCTATTTCAGGGGCCTTTTAAGGTGGTGAAACGTATTGGTGAGTGTGCATATAGTTTAACGGACCAGGACGGTAAGTCAATCAACACTCATAACATAAGGAATTTGCGTAGATATCATTCTACTATATGAAATGGCATGGATTTTTTGTAATCTAGTTCTAAGGACAGTGATGGTACGATAGACTCAAGAAATGTGACGAAGAGGCCAGATGGCAAGTGATAAGTGCGAGTGAAAGAGAAGGTAAGCATGGTAATGGTAAATCCTGTGCAGGTGATACCATGGCTCACGACATCATAAGAATTTACTATATAACAAAGGAGATCATCAGTCTGAAATGGATAATGAAATATCATAGAATGAGACAAAAGGATTTGGTCATTACTTTTGTGGATTTTAAGAAAGCTTATGACAGTATCCATCGAGGGTCATTACTTAATATCCTTAGGGAATTTGGGTTACATCAAAAGCTTATCAACCTCATCGGCGTTACTTTGAAAGATACTAAATCAAAGGTTAAATTTCGAGGCACCTTGTCTGAACCATTTGATATCCGGACTGGACTTCGACAGGGAGATGTTCTATCACAGTTATTATTTAATTGTGTTCTTGAAAAGATCATGCGTGAGTGGAACAAAACTTGTCCTCCAAATGTAAAGATTGGTACTAATATAAAACTGAATTGCTTGGCCTTTGCGGATGACCTTGCACTGCTTGCAACCAGTATAGATGAGGATAAACACCAAATTGAAGAACTTGGGTCTATTGCAGCAAAAGTAGGACTTCAAATTTCATCTGAAAAGACTGAAATAATGGCATCCTTTGATGTGGAAACACAAGCTATTACATTGATCAACAATAAAGAAATTAAAGTTGTACATAAATTTAAATATTTAGGGGAGATTATAACATGGAATTTGAATGAGAAAGCGTCAATCGAAAATAGAACAACAAAGTTAAGACAAGCGCAATATAATACTTGGTCTAGTTACAAAAAAAAATCACTCTCCATAAATGCCAAATTACGACATTACGAATCAGTTATTAAACCGGAAGCAATATATGCTTGTGAAACACTTTTCAAGTTAAACACTCGATCAGTTACTGACACATTACAGAAGATTGATAGAAGAATTCTCAGGACTATAATTAATAAAAAAACATCAGGTGGATGGTCAATGGCGTCTATTACCAAATGAAGTGGTTTATAAAGAAACAGAGTCTATAGTCGATACTATGCGAAAAAGGCGAATTGCCTTTTTTTTGTCATATCTCACGCCTGCCGGATACCAGACAATTAAAAGTATTATTTAATTATTTTTTCAAAAGTAAAACAAAGAACTCTTGGTTTATGGAAATTCAAAATGATCTGGATGAACTCGGCTTGACAAAGTCCCAAATTGCTAACAAAGATGAGAAGAATATTTTGAAAAAACAAGAACATCCGACTTCCCTTAAAAACTTTTACCCGCAAAACTTACACTATAAGCCATGCAGAGAGAGCGGCAAGGTCAACTAGCATGAAAATGCTTTGGGAAAAGAAGAAAAATAAGAAGCTGAATCTCTAATATTGTTTTTGAGATATGTATATACTTGTTTTGGTTAAGTGCACCAATGCGGGCGTAACATATGTAAATAAATAAATAAATAAAAATAACACAGGAGAAACTGTTCCTCCTAGTCAATACATTTATTTACAACAAGTTATAAACTTGCTATTATATGGTACATGTTTCGGGGCCTCTAGTACTGGTCCCTTCTTCAGCCATAAATTAAGTTGCAAAATCCAGCATAATTAAAGATATCATAATAAAAAAATACATAAAATGATGAGTGAATGGATTAAATGAGGCGAAAAAGAACATATTACTCATGAGAAGTAATGTGAGTGCAAATCAGTAAAAATTAACACCATTGGTATTGCTAGGTTCTTGAGAATACACTTATATAGCACTGTTCTAATGTTTGTGCATGTGGAAATCACTTCACTTGGGATTTATAGCCTGTTGTTTACAATGCTGTTGACTGAAACTTGCTGTTCAAGCTGGGGCTTCTGAGCTTAATAGTCTCGCATTAGACGGAAAACATCGAATGTCATGTAATGAAATACATCATCATGATGAGGAGACGTCCAAGTATGGAAAAAGCATATTTTACTTAGACCAACTAAAACAATTTCCTTTGTTGATCTAATTCACAGAATCTCAATTTACTTCATGGCCCCATTATTGCTTCATCCAGTTGCTTAGATACCTTGGATCCAAGGCTTCTAGATTATATGCATTGCTTAGGTCATGAAGTATCTAAATTTGTAACCATTGCACTCTCATTATTAATATATTATTAAATTTAAAAAATAATAATGACAATAAAAAAAACATAAAATACAATATGAGATTTAAATTAAAATAAGGTGAGGTAAAATAATATTATATCTTTGTGACCTGGAATTTTTATAAATGGAATATAGAAAGGTAGATGGGGTTATAAGGGTGAGAGGAAATGGAAGAGGGGGGAATATTGGGGGAGTTTGTGTTGGGGAATTCACGGTGGTTTGTTGTTGTCAACAATTTTATTCTTTATATATTCCATTAGGGTGTTGTACAGGATATTCAAAATTTACTTCATTAAGATTATGAAGAGGAGATAGTTTCTGTGCGGTGTTAATTTCTATCGCTTCTAGTACATTCATAGTGGTCCCCTTTCCTGTAAAATGGAGGATTTCTAGGTCTTTCTCGATGTTGGTGAATTTATGATGTGACTCCTCCATGTGTGTTGCCATTGCTGAGAATCTTCTGTACTTTGTGGCATTAAAATGTTCGTAGTATCTGATTGTGAATGCTCTACCCGTTTGTCCCAAATAATTCGCATCGCACTCGGAACAATTAAGTCTATAAATGCTTGATCTATGGAATTTGTCTATAGAATTTACTTTGTTCGAATTAAAGAAGAAATTTGCATTGGTGTTGGATGTTTTATAGGCCATTTTTAAACCGTGTTTTTTGAATATGTTAGAGATGCTGTATGTATGTGCATTAAAATAAGTGAAAACCGCGTATACAAGTTTTTCTTTATGATCTGGTGTTAAATGGGTGGGAGGTCTATTTCTTATTTTGTTTATAATGTTGGAGATGAATTGATAGTTAAAACCATTAACTTTAGGTATTTGGCGTATGGTCTTTATGTCACTGGTAAGGTCATTTTTTGAAAGGGGAAGGTTGAAAGCTCTGTGAATCATACTGAAGAAGGCTGCCTTTTTGTGGTTGCCAGGATGATTAGAACTATTGCTTATGGTAGTATGAGTTTGTGTAGGCTTTCTGAAAATTTTATAGGAAAGTCTATTGTTCTTTATGGAAACTGTGGTATCCAAAAAATTAATCGAGTTATTGACTGCAGATTCTGGGACGAACTGTATATTGCTGTCAATGCTGTTAAGTTTCTCTACAAGTTGGTCAATTTTCTGTATTGTGTTATCAATGATGATGAAAATGTCATCAAAATATCGACCCCAGTATGTCAAACCTGCAATTTTTCCATGTATTTTAGTGTATTCCATATAATCCATATAAATATTTGCTATAATGCCAGATAAAGGGGAGCCCATGGGAAGGCCTTCCTTCTGCCTGTATATTTTATTATTGAAGGTGAAATAATTGCTATTAAGGGTGAATTCCAACAATGATATGAATTCGTTGATTTCAACATTTGATAGTTTGCTGCTGGCTGAAAAATTTTGTTTAATAATTTTGATGGTAGGGTTAATTGGGATATTGGTATACATATCCTTCACGTCAATGCTATGCAAAGAATGTTCATCATGTAGTTTTACATTCATAGTACTTTCGCAAAAAATGAAGGGTGTTTCTAAGAAATTTTTTAGCTTTAAAGGTATAATGTTTAACTAGAAACTTTTGAATGAATTGAGACATTTTATAAAGTGGGCTGTTTATGAAATTAATAATAGGTCTAATTGGCATCCATTTCTTGTGTATTTTTGGTAAGGACTTCATAGTGGGAAGTCCCGGGTTCATATTGATGAGTATGTTAGTTTGCTTTTCATCTAAAATAAAAATGGAATTTTTAATGATGCCTTTTAATTTTCTTTGAATGGTCTGTGTAGGGTCCTTCTTTATTTCTTCAAAATTAGGGTTGTTTAAGAAGTTATTTGTTTTACTAATATAGTCCTCTTTTTCTAGGAGTACGATTGTGTTGCTTTTATCAGCTTTGGTAATGATTATATTATCATTTATTTTATTTTTTTATTTTTTTGATTAATCAAGTTTGAAAATGATTTGGTCTTAACTTTTTTGTTGATATTAATTATTTTCTGAATTTCCTTATTGGTTTCGTATCTTGCTTCCCCCTGTTTCTCAATTGGGAGTTTACGAATTGCTACTTCCGTTTCAGTAATCATGGTTGTGAGTGTTCGATTACTGAGATCTTCTTCCCAAGATCTAGTCCTCTTTTCTAGGAGTACGATTGTGTTGCTTTTATCAGCTTTGGTAATGATTATGTTATGAAATGGAAAAAAAAAGATAACATAATCATTACCAAAGCTGATAAAAGCAACACAATCGTACTCCTAGAAAAAGAGGACTATATTAGTAAAACAAGTAACTTCTTAAACAACCCTAATTTTGAAGAAATAAAGAAGGACCCTACACAGACCATTCAAAGAAAATTAAAAGGCATCATTAAAAATTCCATTTTTATTTTAGATGAAAAGCAAACTAACATACTCATCAATATGAACCCGGGACTTCCCACTATGAAGTCCTTACCAAAAATACACAAGAAAGGGATCCCAATTAGACCTATTATTAATTTCATAAACAGCCCACTTTAAAAAATGTCTCAATTCATTCAAAAGTTTCTAGTTAAACATTATACCTTCAAAGCTAAAAAATTTCTGAGAAACACCCTTCATTTTTGCGAAAGTACTATGAATGTAAAACTACATGATGAACATTCTTTGCATAGCATTGACGTGAAGGATATGTATACCAATATCCCAATTAACCCTACCATCAAAATTATTAAACAAAATTTTTCAGCCAGCAGCAAACTATCAAATGTTGAAATCAACGAATTCATATCATTGTTGGAATTCACCCTTAATAGCAATTATTTCACCTTCAATAATAAAATATACAGGCAGAAGGAAGGCCTTCCCATGGGCTCCCCTTTATCTGGCATTATAGCAAATATTTATATGGATCATATGGAATACACTAAAATACATGGAAAAATTGCAGGTTTGACATACTGGGGTCGATATGTTGATGACATTTTCATCATCATTGATAACACAATACAGAAAATTGACCAACTTGTAGAGAAACTTAACAGCATTGACAGCATTATACAGTTCGTCCCAGAATCTGCAGTCAATAACTCGATTAATTTTTTGGATACCACAGTTTCCATAAAGAACAATAGACTTTCCTATAAAATTTTCAGAAAGCCTACACAAACTCATACTACCATAAGCAATAGTTCTGATCATCCTGGCAACCACAAAAAGGCAGCCTTCTTCAGTATGATTCACAGAGCTTTCAACCTTCCCCTTTCAAAAAATGACCTCACCAGTGAAATCAAGACCATACGCCAAATAGCTAAAGTTAATGGTTTTAACTATCAATTCATCTCCAACATTATAAACAAAATAAGAAATAGACCTCCCACCCATTAAACACCAGATCATAAAGAAAAACCTGTATACGCGGTTTTCACTTATTTTAATGCACGTATATACAGCATCTCTAACATATTCAAAAAACACGGTTTAAAAATGGCCTATAAAACATCCAACACCAATGCCAATTTCTTCTTTAATTCGAACAAAGTAAATTCTATAGACAAATTCCATAGATCAGGCATTTATAGACTTAATTGTTCCGAGTGCGATGCGAATTATTTGGGACAAACGGGTAGAGCATTCACAATCAGATACTACGAACATTTTAATGCCACAAAATACAGAAGATTCTCAGCAATGGCAACACACATGGAGGAGTCACATCATAAATTCACCAACATCGAGAAAGACCTAGAAATCCTCCATTTTACAGGAAAGGGGACCACTATGAATGTACTAGAAGCGATAGAAATTAACACCGCACAGAAACTATCTCCTCTTCATAATCTTAATGAAGTAAATTTTGAAACGAATATCCTGTACAACACCCTAATGGAATATATAAAGAATAAAATTGTTGACAACAACAAACCACCGTGAATTCCCCAACACAAACTCCCCCAATATTCCCCCCTCTTCCATTTCCTCTCACCCTTATAACCCCATCTACCTTTCTATATTCCATTTATAAAAATTCCAGGTCACAAAGATATAATATTATTTTACCTCACCTTATTTTAATTTAAATCTCATATTGTATTTTATGTTTTTTTTATTGTCATTATTATTTTTTAAATTTAATAATATATTAATAATGAGAGTGCAATGGTTACAAATTTAGATACTTCATGACCTAAGCAATGCATATAATCTAGAAGCCTTGGATCCAAGGTATCTAAGCAACTGGATGAAGCAATAATGGGGCCATGAAGTAAATTGAGATTCTGTGAATTAGATCAACAAAGGAAATTGTTTTAGTTGGTCTAAGTAAAATATGCTTTTTCCATACTTGGACGTCTCCTCATCATGATGATGTATTTCATTACATGACATTCGATGTTTTCCGTCTAATGCGAGACTATTAAGCTCAGAAGCCCCAGCTTGAACAGCAAGTTTCAGTCAACAGCATTGTAAACAACAGGCTATAAATCCCAAGTGAAGTGATTTCCACATGCACAAACATTAGAACAGTGCTATATAAGTGTATTCTCAAGAACCTAGCAATACCAATGGTGTTAATTTTTACTGATTTGCACTCACATTACTTCTCATGAGTAATATGTTCTTTTTCGCCTCATTTCATCCATTCACTCATCATTTTATGTATTTTTTATTATGATATCTTTTATTATGCTGGATTTTGCAACTTAATTTATGGCTGAAGACGGGATCAGTACTAGAGGCCCCGAAACATGTACCATATAATAGCAAGTTTATAACTTGTAAATAAATGTATTGACTAGGCGGAACAGTTTCTCCTTTGTTATATAGTGAATCTGTCAATACGGAAAATGAACTTCTTTCAGAGCACAATTCATAAGAATTTGTTAGAGTCTCACATTGAGATGAAGATATTAAGTGTACATATAAGACGCTAATTTAATTGAGTGCTGACAGAGAGAGTAAGGACACAACTGACATTTGAAAGAATGAGAATGTGAGATGTGTAACTGTATAAGATGTTTTCCAGGGTCTGTTTTTTTGTTTGGTTTTTATTTGTATGTCAGGGAATTTCTTTGTGTTTTGTTTGTGTTTTCTGAGTGTTTGTGATTCACATTCGTTTCACTTGTGTGAATCCCAGTGGGGCGTTATTGTAACTGTTCCAGGTTACAATAGTACACTCCAACCCGCAACTCTGAGACTTGGGTACAAGTCAAGTTAGGCTATCATGTTTCATATCATTTTATTTTGTGCCCATCGTTCATCCCCATAATTTTAGTTTATAGGATTGTAGTTATTAAGTATATAATTGTGTATTACAAGGATTCCGTCTAGGGACTTTTATTTCATTGAAAGAAAATGTCATCACATGTACAAGCTTTGTGTCTGCCAGTACCAGCATATGTGGCAATACGGAAGTTCCAATCCGAATTTAGGATCTCTTTGGATAGTGAGGCTTTGCTCTTGGCCAAGATCAGTGACAGAGGTTATATATTGCAAGTTTTTTTTTCATGGATTTGTTGAGAGTTCGAGATTGTTCTCAAGTAATTGTCTGGATTGGAGGTTATAATTCTTAGATGACGCGGGTGATGGCAAGCGAGTAGAGACTTCACTTGATTATGAGTTCCTGAAGTGAACTATTGTATTCTTTGGTTGTATTACGAAGTCATCCGGACTAGCCTAGAGTACACTTGTTTTCGTGGTTCTGAACTGAACGGTTGTGAGATAACGTCATTAGGCCTAGCTGAGAGTGGATTAGATGTGATGGAAGTACCATTGTGCTCGCGGTATAAGTAATTCATGTATCAAACCAGTAATTATATTCGTTTCTACGAATTTTTATAACCACACATACCTTTGTTAGGTTACGGCATGCGGTCAGCAAAAAGCAGTATTATTACCGCGGTAGTATGTGTACCACTGGTAAATACTGTATATAACTAATATTGGACGGACACGTGTAAGGATTTTACGGATATGTTATATAAAGTATCTGTACTAAATGCATTTGGAGACGCTGCTAGATATATATCCGTGTGAGCATAGTATGCAATAACAGACAGAAATTGAAAGCTACACGAAATTATAATCCTTCGAGAGAAGCCAAGACGATCTACAAGAATCTTCTGTTACGTCAGTAACCTACACCTGTCGCCAACACCCAGTTATTCTATACCGGTCACATGTCTCGTCAATGCCAAAGGAAAATGATAGCCAGTGTAAATAGTTTGTGTAAGGCGAGAATCCTTGTCAGTTCATATCTAATACAATCTTTTCTTACAATCAATCATAAGTTTATTCAGAGTAGTTAGATTCCCATATTAATATATGTTGTGCTAACCTAGTGTGCTAACACCCTACCAACTGATATATATATAAATGTTTCTCCATAGGAGAGAAGTTAATCTGTTTCTCCAAGTGGACAAAGTAAATTACAAATGGTAGTACAAGTGGGACAGATAACTCACACCTTGAACATGTAAATGCGATCAAGCATAAAAAAATTTCGGCCATGGGGAACCATATGAAAGACAGTAACCACACCTTCACAAACATTAAGAAAGATTTAGAAACTATCCACTACGTTAGGAAAGGGCCTATTATGAATATATTGGAACAAATAGAAATAGATAACGCACAGCGCACTAATTCGATGCATAATTTAAACGAAATCAATTTCGATGCTAACATACCTTTTGAAAATATTCAAAAATTTTTTCCTTCGCCACAACAATCATAGAAGTCAAAACACATACATATTTATTGAAGCTCAGATCCGTCCCCAGCTCCTTGTTTATCTCCCCCCCCTGTTAAGGTCCACCCGCCCCACATAGCCTGCCAATCAGGCCACAAACCTAAGACAAACTCCGCTTTGCACCAGTCATTCATTACCCCCACACACATCTCCTCCCTCCCCCACCCCTCCTTCAAGTTCCTGACCTGTTACAAGGTCAGACACACTCTGAACGATTAATTAAAGGTAAGCTTTCCGGCGCATTGTAACGTGTTTTTCGAGGGTTTTTTATGCCACTGGCATAAGTCAGTAGGAAGCCATTCTATATTTATTTACGCGGCAAATTGTTCAAAGAGAATTTTTCATGTTAATCTATTATTATCTTATTATTATTATTATTAAATTTATTATTAAGGTATTTTTGGAGCATTTTTATAAAATTATAAGCATACAGATAGGTTTTCTATGTCTTAGAAAACACTATCAAGCAAATTATTACGAACGACATTATCATAGAAAATTATGATTACGGAATTTTACGGAGTTTTGTCAGTTAGGGTATTATGAGAGAGATGACTCACTGGGAATTTGGATACAGGCTTGTTCTTGTCAAGAAGCATGTCGCAAGCCTGGGTTGCAGCGTCACGAAAAGGCGAAATAGTCTGGAACGGCAAACGACATCATCCGCGCGCCGTGTGTATTGAGCCTAAGGAGGGGAGTAGCGGGGTGGTACAGCCAATCAGTGGAGACCACGTAAGGTGGAAGTCGGCACCGGAGAGGGGAGCCGACGAGTGCATATATCGTTTGCGCGCCGTGGAGCGGGGACAATCTGTGTAGAACTTAACGAGTATGGTTGCGCGTGTGGGTGGCTCCGATATTCCGTGGAGTAGAGGACTATCTTTGTAAAACTTAACCGGTGTGGTTGTACGACTGTTTGGCTCCGATGTTCGGACCATAAAGTGATCATATCTACCAGTATATCATCAAATAACGAAGAAGATAACGACGTCCAGGAGACAGTGGGGACCTCTCTTCATCATCCAGTACGAGGGAAATGCTTCGGCAATTTCCAGTGGTAAGCGCGAATGACGCAGAACTACGCAATCTCTCGTTTCTCTTTGTTTTAAATTCAGTATTTCAGTAACTTCATAGCTTGGGAATAAGAGTAAAATCAATAATTTATCAGACTCCGTTTTCACGTAATTTTCTAGCGGTTATATTCAAATCGCAACGCTCCAATATAAATTTTAAACTTATTATTATTATTTATTTTGCAATACGTGTTATATATAATAAATTCATTTCTTTTAACCATGCAATCTTTGCTTTCAGTAGGTAGCATTAGATATAGACCAATTCCTTCTCCTGATACAATTGTTTGTTGGGTTAATGATCAAATCATACCACGATCTGAGTGAATAGATTCTTGAAGGTGTTCTACCGGAGCTAGATGTTGTAAAATATAAATTTAGATTTCAACATAGCGTTGAGGTCTTGGCGCCCATTAAAACAACATAGCTTAGGCAAAGGTAAACAGTTACATTTGTCACCCAACAGTAAGGACCAGTCAAAGAGTTTCAGCATGAGTCACCCTCTCACATGTTTCATATGTGCAGGCGACTATAATGTTACTTCTTTCTCTTCCCATTACAGCTTCCAGGTAGAAAGCTGACTGTCGGTTACTCTTTCAATTCGAACTTAGTAAGTTATCAATATACACTTTCGTTTCTTTTCCCAGTCTTTTTGACTCATTCATTTTTCTAAGACTTATTATTATCTTTATAGTTGGGACAGCAGGCATACCCCATTGGCTGGCTCACTTCTTCACAGGCTCCGAATGACGTTTCTTCTCATGTGTAATGTCTCTACCCAATTCCAGCATTAAAGAAAAAGACAACGGTCCAGCTTTGATAAAAACATATTCTCAAGCCAAAATCATGAAGATTGGATGTAAAATAAGATGCCGAATTACAAATGGAGGACCTATAAGCCCACTGGTCACATTCTAACTACCTCAATATTTTTTAACATTTCAAACTAACATTTTAATAGCAATTTGAACAGGACATCTACTAGATCAAAATATTAAGAAGGTCACCACGACCACATGTGTCGCTTTTAGCCGCATTTTATTTTTTTATAATTTAGACAAGATACATTTTACAATTAGCTTTTAGAGTGTTACTTTTAGTTTTCTTATAATAAGCATAAGATGATATTTTAGAACATATTTTGGAGTGTTAATTTTAATGTTTTTCTTATGATATGCATGATCTGTGTATAAGTAACACGATGGATGTGAATATGTACATAATTTATATGGCTGAAGAAGGGCCCATGAGGCCCGAAACATGTCCCCAGAGGCAATAAATTGTTAATTGCCAATAATTTTTTGAATTGATTGGGCGGAGACCCCCCAACCCATTAGAATTGTCATTGTACACGTCAATACGGACCTTGTGAAATGGATAATCCTCCAATTAATCTTGAAGATAAGGCGAGCCATGCCAAGAGGTTAAGATTCAAATTTAAAGAACTCAAATTAAAACTATCCACAACCATCAAAGACATTTATTTTATTAAAGAATGCAGGAATCACAATCTAATTCCTATGCACATAAAGTTCATGCAGAAGAAAAACATTAGAAACAAATTTGAGGAGAGAACTCAAGAAATCATTACCAATAGGATACTCCAAAGAGAACTTAAATTTTTATACTTAAAGAAAAACCATATTAGTAACAAACTGTACAGCGCCCACCTGGAAGCTGCCAACTTATCAGACGTAAAAGAATGGGACGAGTTCCTCGTTCACACGCACAATATCGTCACGAACGTGGTTACCAGGAAGCTAAACAACCTAAACAACAAACTTTCTCGCCTTAAAAATATGAAACCCGAAAAAAAGTTACAAAGTTCAGTAATCCCCACACAGAAATTCCAAGATCCTGTTGTAAACATTTCGCAAACCAACTTTTCCGATGCGGAACTCGACATCTTAGGAAAAGGTCCCCAATTCAACTGGGATGCAGGGTAAAATAGGAAAAACACCACCGTACTCATTGCTGAATCAGAGGCTGCAATTAAAAAACTACCCGCCGAGGAACAAGACGGTGCACACCATGAAATGAACAAAAGATTTAACAAAGTGTTAGAACGCAATAAAACCAAGAATGTCAGGAACAGTAATGCTGAAATAGCGAAACTTAATAAAAAGATCAAACGCGACAACATAATTATTACAAAAGCAGACAAAGGTAATACTACTGTTATCTTAAGCAAAGAAGATTACATCACAAAAACGGAACAATTTCTCAGCAACAAAAACTTTTCCAAAACCAACAAAGACCCAACCACATCCACCCAAAGAAAACTTAAACAAATACTCCAAGACATCGTCTTCATCGTGAACGATAAGCAAAACTATAACCTTATTAACATGAACCCGAAAATATCAACTCTCAGATCTCTTCCTAAAATCCATAAAGACAACATCCCCATAAGACCGATTGTCAACTACAGGAGCAGCCCCACATATAGAACAGCCCAGTTTATACAGAAATTTCTCCAGAATAATTACACATTTAAAGCGAATAAATCTTTCAAAAATTCATTACAGTTCTGCGAAAAAAACAAAAATCTGAAAATTAAACCTACACATTCATGTCATACAATTGACATAAAAGATATGTATACGAATATACCAATACAAAAAACAATAGAAATTATCAAAAGCAATTTAAAAGATAATGACAAACTTTCAGAAATAGAAATCGAAGAATTTATCGAGATCCTCAGCTTCACTCTCAACAATTTATTTATTTATCGTATGGCTTTTAGTGCCGGGAGTGTCCGAGGACATGTTCGGCTCGCCTGAGTATGTAGCTGCTTCCAGCGGACACCCTAAAGGGTGAGCTACCAGTTCCGTTCAATTTCAAGTAGTTCCAACTTTCGCCACCAGATATCAATGATACCTAGTGGTGAACGTTGGAACTTTGATAGAGCGTTCTGACGAAATCTAACCTAACAAATTTTGCTTTACACAAGTTTAGTCTGTGAAAGGATCTTTAACATGCCATAAATCTATGACATGGGACCGCCGGCTTTACTTCCCCTCCGAAGGAAGGCATACTGAAGGATTTTTAACGCTCTTAAAAAATCCGACGACTTCGGCCGGGTTTGAACCCGCTATCTTGGGCATAGCAGTTCAGCATGCTACCGACTACGCCACCGAAGCATTTATAAACAGAAACAAGGTCTAGCAATGGGATCCCCAGCCTCCGGAATTCTTGCCAACATCTATATTGACCACTTAGAAGCGAGTGAGATCTTAAACAAAATAAAAGGCATAGAATTCTGGGGAAGATATGTGGATGACATATTTGTCATTATTGACGGAAATATCACCAACTTAGACCAGCTTCTCGTTGAGCTGAACAACCTAGATCCTTACCTCACATTCACAGGCGAAACCAACAACAATATGATTAATTACCTTGATCTCAATTTGTCCATTAAAAACGAGAAATTCCAATATAGCATTTATAGGAAACCCACGCAAACCAGCACAGTCATAAAGAACAATTCTAACCATCCACAAAGTCATAAAAGGGCAGCTTTTGTAAGCTTTATCAACAGGGCCATCAGCACCCCCATGACCGAACAAGACTACCAGCACGAAATAAATGTCATTTTTCAAATAGCAGAAGCCAACGGGTACTCCAGAACAGAAATAGAAATAATCATCAATAAAATTAAAAACAAACCTATTTCCCGGCTCACCCCCATAAGAAAAGAAAAAAACTCAATTTGCTGTCTTCACATATATTAATCGGCACACCTATGACATAGCAAACACTAAAGAAATTCAACACTAAAATCGCGTTCAAGACTAACAACAAAAACCATAAAATAATCTACAATTCTAATAAAATAAACGAATCCGATAAATACAATTCTTCAGGCATATATAAACTCAAATGCCAGCAATGCAACTCAGATTATCTAGGACAGACCGGACGTAGCTTCACTACGAGATACCTTGAACAGGTAAATGCGATCAAGCATAAAAAAATTTCGGCCATGGGGACCCATATGAAAGACAATAACCACACCTTCACAAACATTAAGAAAGATTTAGAAATTATCCACTACGTTAGGAAAGGGCCTATTATGAATATATTGGAAGAAATAGATAACGCACAGCACACCAATCCGATGCATAATTTAAACGAAATCAATTTCGATGCTAACATACTTTTTGAAAATATTCAAAAATTGTTTCCTTCGCCACAACAATCATAGAAGTCAAAACACATACATAATTATTGAAGCTCAGATCCGTCGCCAGCTCCTTGTTTATCTCTCTCTCTCTCCCCCCCCCCCCCCATGTTAAGGTCCACCCGCCCCACATAGCCTGCCAATCAGGCCACAAACCTAAGACAAACTCCGCTTTGCACCAGTCATTCATTACCCCCACACACATCTCCTCCCTCCCCCTCCCCTCCTTCAAGTTCCTGACCTGTTACAAGGTCAGACACACTCTGAACTTCTTCGTCTTCTTCTTTTGAGACCACAAAGGATCACTTTACCCAACCATTAGTTCGTCGACTTGTAGGAACTGTACGAGCCTTGCGGTCCTCCCAGTACTTCTTCATGCGTTTTGATCGTCTTGCCCGTTCTTCGGCGGAAAATATTCTTGTAGGAATTTTCTTCTTTGTGAGTGGAAAATAAAACGTCATATTTTTAAGTGCTGTAGTTAAACTTTTCTTATTTGCAGCATCTTCTGTTGTTAGGCCAATTTCTTTTAAGTCCTCTCTGATTTGTTTTAACCATCGGCATCCAGTTGTGTTTTTTGAAGCAAGATTGTACTGCACTAGTTGTTTTAGAAGACGTGAATCTGGCATTCTCATGATGTGCCCAAAGAATCCTAGTCTTTTCTTTCGCATGGTATCAGTAATGGGTTCTAGGTTGTTATAGACCATACTGTTAGGTATTATTCGCCATTGCCCATCTTTTTTATATCCTTTATTGATACAAGTTCTTCCAATTCCCCTTTCGATCTTCTGTAATCTGTCGGTTTTAGAATGTTCATTTAGATGGAATAATGTTTCTGCTGCATATGTGGCTTCCGGTTTTATGACTGTATTGTAATGTTTAATTTTTGCATTAATTGATAAGCATTTCTTTTTGTAAGTTTCCCATGTTAATTTTTGTGCCCTAGATAACTTGTTGGTTCTTATTTGAATTGACGCTTTCTCATTTAAATTGTTTGTTATTAGCTCTCCTAGATATTTCAATCGTGTTACAATTTTAATTTTTGTATCATTAATTTGTATTTCCTTTAATGGTGTTGGTTTTTGTGGCATGATTTCTGTTTTTTCGAATGATATCTTAAGGCCAATTTTATTTGCAATTGTCTGAAGCTCTGATATCTGTGTTTTGGCTTCCTCTAAATCTTTCGCCAATAATGCCATGTCGTCTGCAAAACCAAGACAGTTTGTTTGAATTTTTCTCCCTATTTTTATATTTGGAGGGCATTTCTTAAGACCATTCTCGCATTACCATTTCCAATGCACAATTAAATAGTAATGGTGATAAGCCATCACCCTGTCGTAAACCGGTTGTGACCTCAAATGGGTAGAGAATTCACCTCTGAATTTAACTTTTGATTTGGTGCCTGTAAGAGTTAGTTTTATGAGATTTGTCAATTTGGGGTGTAATCCCATGTGTCTTAGAATTTTTAATAAAGATTCTCTATGAATACAATCATATGCTTTTTTAAAGTCGATAAATGTTATCACCATATCTCTATTCCTTTTTCTATTACAATCCATTATCAATTTTAGGCTCATAATTTGATCTGGGCAACTTATCCAGGGCCTGAAACCTCCTTGATATTCTCCTAATTCATTTTCAAGTTGTACTTTAATTCTATTGAGAAGAATTCGAGAAAATATTTTATAGGTAACATCCAGGAGTGAAATCCCTCGGTAATTGTTAGTCTGTCTTATCCCCTTTTTTATGTAGTGGATGGATGATAGCTGATCTCCAATGTTCAGGGAATTTTCCTGTAATCCAGATGTTGACTAGTTGTTGAAGAGCGATTTTTGCCGAATTTCCAGCATACTTCCAAATCTCTGCAAAAGTCTGGTCTTCTCCAGGGGCTTTGAAATTCTTCATCTCATTCAGTGCTATGTAAACGTCTTCTAATGTGGGCGGGTTAATGTTCTCCGGTGGTGTTGTTATTGGAGTGTCAACATCCAATTGGAGAAATTCTACGGGTTCTTCACAGTTTAGGAGTGTCTTAAAATATTTAGCCATAATTTGTGCATTATCCTGGTTGTTGTGGGCCAATTTACCATTTTCATCTTTTAACAATAAGGTAGGTGCTTCATATTTTTTCAGATGTTGTTTAAAGATTTTGTAATAATTCCGCGATTGTGAAATTTTGAATTCCTCTTCAATTGTTTGCAGGGTGTCAGTATGATATTGCCGTTTTATTCTTCTTAAAGTTTTAGTTGTTTCTTTTCGTTGTGTAACTAAATTTTGAAAAGATGTTTCCGATTTTTGGGATTGGTGTAATAACCACGCTCGGTGTCGTTTTTCAATCATCTCATCACATTCATTATTCCACCATTGATGTTTTTTCCGCGGTTTAATTGGAGCCAGGTCTTCTGCTATTCGTTGTAGGTTGTGAACCAAGTTTTCGAGTTTATCAGTTATTTTAATGTATCCAGTTGCTTTTTGGTACTGTTCACTGTTGATTAACTGGATAGGATCTATTGTTCGTTTAGTTTTGGGGTTTTTCCTTTGTTGTCTCTTCTGGGGCGTGAGTTTAATTTTAATTTTGACTACGTAGTGATCAGAACCTGTGTCAATTCTGCGGAGGACTTTGACGTTATAGATCTCTTTATGGTGGTGTTTATCCATGCACACGTGGTCCAGTTGCCATTCTCCCTTAGTGTAATCAGGGTGTTTCCATGTTTTAAGTTTTTGAGGTTTTCGTTTAAAACATGTAGATTTTGAGATTAAGTTATGGTTTCGACACAGGTCAACTAGTCGCTCTCCATTTTTATTTGTTCTATTGTGTGCTGGCCATTTTCCGATGATGTCACGGTATTTTCTTTCTCTACCTAGCTGAGCGTTAAAGTCGCCAATTAATAATTTAACATGGTGTTTGGGGATGTTATCTATGGTTTGATCCAGTAGGTCCCAAAATTCTTCTGTTTCTTCACGGTCTTTGGGGGAAGTGTTTTTATCATTAGTGGGAGCATGGGCATTTGTGATAGTATAAATCTTATTAGATGTGTTAAAGGTGAGTGTTGAGATTCGAGGAGATGGTGAGCGGAATTCTTGAACTGAATTTATAATTTTAAGGTTGATCAGAAATCCTGTTCCAAATTGTGGAACATTCTTCATGACTCTCTTCCCCGGTATACCCTTATATAGTAGATACCCTTGAGATTCCAAAGCATCCTGGTCAGTGTTCCTCAATTCCTGTAATCCCATGATAAGAATTTTGTGCTGATCCATTATGTCAGTGATCACCTTTAGCTTACCAGTTTGCATGAGGGAGTTCACATTATGTTTAGAGAAGTAAGTTATCTGCATTGGTTTGATTCTTGATCTCGTCTTATTCGCGTTTGTTGTACTGGGATGTTTCCGTGCCTCCGACATCACTGTATCTCGTAGGTTGCAGCCCACCGGATCCGAATGCTGCTTTCTCTGAACTCTAGGTTCAGCCGGTGGAGTATTCCTTGAAAGACCTTCCATGGTTGACTGTCACGGTAACACCGATGAGGGACTAGGTCCCGAGTTACAACTCTGGATGTGATCCAGAGAGGTGATAAGGCCGCTCCTCTGGAGTACAGACGCCTTGCGCAGCCGCCCCTAACCTGGAGAACAGACGCTGCATTTTCTACGCCATTGACCACAAGTGGTTCATCCGCCTTTAGGGGAAGTTTCCCACCCCAAGGGCAAGAGAGTGCCCCAACCTCCACCAGTTCATCCGCCTCCCTAGAGAGCCGCTGACCGGGTAGAGGTGGACTCCTTATCCCGGGAGTCACTCGGTCGTCAGAGCCTCGTCAGTCTAAAGCAGGGTGCACCACGTGCAGGTGAGGATGACTTTTGGGTAGGTTCTACCCCTTACACCACTCTGAACTATTAATTAAAGGTAAGCTTTCCGGCGCACGAGTCACCCTCTCACATGTTTCATATGTGCAGGCGACTATAATGTTACTTCTTTCTCTTCCCATTACAGCCTCCAGGTAGAAAGCTGACTGTCGGTTACTCTTTCAATTCGAACTTAGTAAGTTATCAATATACACTTTCGTTTCTTTTCCCAGTCTTTTTGACGCATTCATTTTTCTAAGACTTATCATTATCTTTATAGTTGGGACAGCAGGCATACCCCATTGGCTGGTTCACTTCTTCACAGGCTCCGAATGACGTTTCTTCTCAAGTGTAATGTCTCTACCCAATTCCAGCATTAAAGAAAAAGACAACGGTCCAGCTTTGATAAAAACATATTCTCAAGCCAAAATCATGAAGATTGGATGTAAAATAGGACGCCGAATTACAAATGGAGGACCTATAAGCCCACTGGTCACATTCTAACTACCTCAATATTTTTTAACATTTCAAACTAACATTTTAATAGCAATTTGAACAGGACATCTACTAGATCAAAATATTAAGAAGGTCACCACGACCACATGTGTCGCTTTTAGCCGTATTTTCTTTTTTTATAATTTAGATAAGATACATTTTAGAATTAGCTTTTAGAGTGTTACTTTTAGTTTTCTTATAATAAGGATAAGATGATATTTTAGAACAAATTTTGGAGTGTTAATTTTAATGTTTTTCTTATGATATGCAAGATCTGTGTATAAGTAACACGATGGATGTGAATATGTAC
Organism: Meconema thalassinum; assembly: GCA_946902985.2. NCBI lineage: Eukaryota > Metazoa > Arthropoda > Insecta > Orthoptera > Tettigoniidae > Meconema > Meconema thalassinum. The sequence continues at coordinate 1,755,551,035 of OX336388.2, read as the reverse complement.
ATAATTTATGTGGCTGAAGAAGGGCCCACGAGGCCCGAAACATGTCCCCAGAGGCAATAAATTGTTAATTGCCAATAATATTTTGTATTGATTGGGCGGAGACCCCCCAAACTATTAGAATTGTTACCCTAATACTGTCGGGGTCGGAAAAGAACAAGAGTTGACCAAGGGAGGTCGACAGGAAAGAAGAGCCCGGCACAAGTAAGTGGAAGCAATGCCGGTCTCAGCTGGGGTCCCGTGGTCACCAACCAACGTCCTACTAGATGTGAGCCCCTAGGGGGTGGCCCAAATAACTGCCACAATGAGAGTTGACTGTGGGAGGTCTAACCGGATGCCTAGGATGAGATAGCCTGATCCATGCCCCATCGCATGTGAGAGATAGTGCACAATGATGGTTTTCGGTCCTGATATATAGAGAACAAAGAGGGTCCCAAAACTTCTGCTACTACACCTACAAAGCCAAGTAAATATATACATAAGATTGGCTATATCACACAAACTCCGTATTTCACAGTCTGTTCTCATGATTAACACCATAAGCTTTGGGGAGAAAAATACCCGAAGCAATGCTAAAAAGTGGGCATATGAAGCTAAATCCGTACTGCATAATCCCAAGGCGGCTTAACGTGCAGTGAAATTCAATTCATGAGGCTATTTGGCAATTTTTCCAAAAGCAAGGCATGAAACGGTATCAAAGGTGCCAACCTTTGAAGTGGGTTATCAGTAATCCCTTATGATGCCCCCCCCCCCCGCTCCTCAAAAATTTTCACGCCAAATCCAAAACATGCTCCTCCCTTATCGATAATGACACCACCTTTGCCCTACCCGGAAGAAACCTATAGTAAAGAATATCATATTACGCAATAAAATTTGCACATTACCTGTTAGTTATGTGATTTAAAAAATCCTTGAAGCTTGTTTTGCACCCAGTAGCCGCTTTTCCGTGAAAGGTTTCTTATAACATACTTCCCCCTTTGATAACATTTTCGTCTTCTGAATCATAAGCTATTCCAGTGTAAATGTGTTTAATGTAGGTCTGAATTCAGTCCAATTTTTTCCTAACACTGAAAATTCTGTGGGAGAGTTACTGTGAGGTACACGTAATATTGCAAATACCACATTACTTAAGGTTTTATACTTGAAACTGTCCACTTTCGTTTTTAAGCTCAGTTATGTTGCCCCAGTTTACATCAATTCTAGGTCCTTGTAAAATACTGTACATTCAGGGATAGTATCTCACTGATAAACAGCAAGTTCCTCTTCAAGTTTGTCATGTTCACTTGACTTGACCAAACTTCGGAATCTTGGAACAAAATCAAGAGATGAATAGGAAATCTTCATTCTAAGAGAAATATCGAGATGTTACACGATCGGCACTGGTCTCAGCCGTTTGACGAGATTCCAGTAGTTTTCACCATAGAACACAGAGATAAATCACGATTTACATACTTGGTGTCACTTTTAGTCGATCAACGAGATTTCCAGTGTCCTTGAGGTGGGCACGGGAAAATATAGCATAATTACGCAATCAGCGCCGATTGCTGTATGTTTGACAATAATTCAGTTGTTCTCGTCAACGAATGCGGAGAAATATCGTGATGTATCGCAATCGCTGCTGTTTTCGGCTGGTATACGAGAATCACGATGTCCTCACGGTTGGTCACTGAAAACGCGTTAATATGCAATCGGCGTCGAACCCAGCCGTTCAACGATTGTCTGCCTGTCTACCTGCCCTGGCAGAATGGCGGAGGCAAGCTCGAGGTTGGGCATGGTTAAAATTCACGAGCAGTTATGGACATGTTGTATGGTCGGCGCCGTGATTCCCGCTGTCCCTATGCTGTGATTGGGAGTTCATGGTGGATCACGAGGAGAAATGAGTATCGCGATGCTACGTAGACTCTTATTTCTAAGTGGGTTGACGCACTTCTCGCTCCCCGTACGCTTTTAAGTAGCCTACAGTATACGGTCATGGGAAAAGTGGCGAGTAGGTTTGGGGATTTTTCGTGATGGGTGCCCAATCACCTTTGACAGGATGCCCGCAGTCCTCTTGGTCACAAGTTCGTGATTGGGCACAGGATTTATGATTTTACGCAACTGGGGTCGATCTTGGTCCGTTTGACGGGATTCCCGCAGGCAAGTCGTGCGGTCAGCCGGCCGTCTTGAGCATGAGAGTTTGGAGGATGAACGTTCGAAGTAGGTATCGAATATTACGAATTATTCTAAGAGGATTGCATGAATAATACGACAAGAGGGCACATTTTCTTTCCATTTCGAATCACGAATTATACAAGTTATACAAGTTTTCGAGATAACCAGTCAGATTATATATCCGATGGAACCAAAGTTCGAAGGAAAAATCGGCATAACGGAATTTCGAATTAACCATACTGGATGTCACAAATTTTCGAGACGGATAGGTTTTTAATCATGTATTTAGGAGCTTTTTCGCGATTTGTTCTCGAAACTGCAGCATTTCGCAAGATTATGACATTAAATTATTTCGCGTTATTTCTGGACTTCAATTTGAGATAGTCTCCAAATTAGAGGTCAATAACAGAAATGAGAGGTTTCTGTTGAGTTACGGAAGTTTTCGCGAATAAACGTCTCGCGGAAAGTCAGGTTTCCAAATAATACAGAAAAATATTTCACACACAACTAAAAACTCTTCTTGATGCCGAAAATACCGTATACCGGTACGTTGAACCGATGTAAATCACTCAAGGTATCCTCAGTATGCATTTCCTTGAGGTCGGGCACGGGGAAATAGAGCTTACGCAATCGGCGCCGCTTGCGTGAAACTTGCTCCATCGCAATCTAGGAGCCTAGCAGTGCGAGTTCAAATGATTTAAACCGACCTCGGCGAACTTTCGTAACCTCCAACTATCTAGACGTAAAAAATAGCTACGCATCGTTACATGTTTGTAAAATTAACTACTTTTTCGTTACTTTTGGTTACCGGTCGACACCCTGTAACTTTCCTTCTTTTTTTTCCCATAGAAATGTGTGTTTTTTTTTTCTTTTCGTGATAATGTCACTTTTCCGTAATAATTCCCCCTCTGACCATAATGCCGTAAACGTGAGATGAAATCCGTAATAGTTGGCACCTCTGCAGTATACAGGTATCCCCCGATTTACGGGAATTTAAAAAACTCGTAAAGTGAATGTATTACACTATGGGTTAGATAGGGACTATTTCAAGGAAAAATTAATAGCCTACGAGTGTTAAACAAATGCAATTTCAGAGGCTGGGTAGGATGCGTTCAGTTCTTTAAACAGAGATTTTGCTTTAGTCTGAATAACCATGGTGGATATCGGAATAGTATGTTTAGTTTGATGGTCAGTCATTGAGCCAACATTCTTTCCATTTTCTCCATAATTGGTGCCTTTATTAAGGATGATGTCATACTGGTCGCACTTTTGCAGCTTTCTTCAATATTTTCTGCTTGACTTCTTAATTCAACAAAATTATGTTAAATGGTCCGGCTAAGCTCAAATTATCAGCGTTTCGCCCCGGTGTACTATTGGGCTCGTCAGTTGGTACAGTACACCTCACCAAGACGCTGAAAAGTGCTTACTGAGTAGGCCAATGCAAGACACTATGATACACATTATAATATGTCGTATCGACGTCACGAACATTGCCAAAGCACTTCAGGAAGTATAGTCTTCCTTTCAAAACAAATGCAAACCTTACCTTGGTTATCGATAATAATTTTGTTGAATTGATGGAGCTCAAAGGACCATAACAACAGTTTCTCATTCGAGAACATTTTTCGACATATTGACTTCTTAAGGTTTTAGGAGTTGATTCTGAGATTTCTGTAGCTCTGACAATGTCCATACTGCGCTCATTGAGTTCATATCCCTTAATAACTCCCAGCTTTTCTTCACGTGTATTATTGATTTCCTTTTGGAAGCATTTTTGATTACACTCTCTTTTCTCCATAACGTTTTTAGAAACGATAAAACACAGCTTGTTAACTCAATGCTCTCTTTAATAATGACCCCATGCCGGCAGTCAACACTGAAACTACGCAACATAGCAGTCTCCTTGAGACCGACTACACGCCGCAAACCGCCTTGCAGCGCTGCACACTCGATCATGAAATTGTCCCACAGGGTGATTGTTAGGGGCGTTTTTTTTTTGGTGAAATAAAACTGTTGGTTTTGGAGTTAAAACTGACGCTATTTCGGTGGGTATTTCGCGAAATAAATGATCACAATGAGCAAAGTTTCTTCTGAAATCTTCCTTATAGTATGGGGAAAATCTAATAAATTATGTGTCGAGGGGGTTTTTCAACTTTTTTGCGTATGTGTCAAGTATCACCGAATGTTATTTGTCGCGTAGAATTATGTTCATTTCCTTCTTTCTTCCTTTTTTTATGCGTTTCTGAATCCCTGCAGTGTTTATCCCACATGTCTTTTCGTTCCCACTGAATACGAACATTGCAGTATTTACACATTAGAATCTTTCTTGCAGCGTCAAACACATATAACCCCTCACAGTTGTATTCCTGGGCCATCGAGAAAACTGTTGTGACTTTAATTTTCGGCATTTATAAACTTAAATACTGGATGTTTGCCGATAGTTTTATCAGTCGCGAACTCGCACTGCTGTATCTACGACCACAACACCATTTGATGTAATCGATAGCAGATCTAGATTTTCATCGATAGCCTTCGAGATCGCGACACTGAATACACATACTTCCGACGCAGCACTATCAATCAAACGAGAAGGAAACCACGACGGTCAATTCTTCAGAAGCATTTAAACGTGCATCGGAGAGCTTTTTCGATAATATTTAGCATTTTCGTACCAAGTGGAGTATATTTCGTGATTATTTGTGAAATTCGCGCAATAAATCAGATTGTGATATTTCGAGAGTTCATTTTGCTAAAATATGCTACCTTAAGTACCTACAAGGTCATATATAGGCAAGAAAGAAGATCTGAAAAAGTTCACGCGTATCGCTATTACCAAAAAATACGGCCCCTAGTGATTGTGAATCCGCAACCTAACTTGTATATATATTTTACATTTTTTACATTTTGAAAATCGCGTAAAGTGAGAACTCTTATAGCGAGGGATGACTGGATTGCAATTGACGTCATAGGTGTGCAAGGTTAAATAGCCATCATACCTGCTGGACAAGTATGAAAGTGTATAAAGTGGGAAATAACAATAACAACCACAGTGGAGATCTAAGCTCCTAATAATTAGTTCTCAGTCGCTTACCATATCTACTATTCTACCAAGCCACAAGCCACAAAAAAAGTCGTCTGCCAACTTCTGTTAAGTTGCCACTACGGTACTTCAACCCATGTATTAATGACTATTTCTCCCAAATATTCTTAAGCCTTTCTGAAAGCACAGAACTGCATACTTTTGTAGGCTGAGCATAGACTTATCTCAATATGCTCTTTGATAATCTATGAAAATATTGACAGTATAGGATATTAAAATTAGTTGAGGGAGGAAGTGATCAAATAGTATGTCTAAATTTCCCAAATATCAGTGTTCCTCAAACTTATCGGCAGGCTACACAACATCTTGTCTGCTGACACTAAATATTTCCAGAGCTGTCAAAATTACTTATGTAAAACAATTTTAATGTATAAATATCTAACTTTGAAAATTAAACAATTTAGTGAGAATATGCTACAAGTGACTTTCTCTCTTCTTCAAAAGAGAGACATGCAATATTTGATTTTGAAATAATTAGCATTAAGAATGCCAACTGTGTAACGCCGCGCCTCACCTTGTATTCGATTTCACCCCTGCCTCATAGTTTGAGACACGCTGATAATCTAAGTTCGAAGGCCTAAAGCTGCTGAAATGAAAAGAAATCTGTAATGAAGTAATTACCAGCAGTACCAGACAAATAAAATACAAAGAAAACTATTCAAGCATTAATTGCTACACACAATAAAGCATAAAATGCAGATATTTAGCAAAATATCTACTCACAATTTCACAAATGTAATGAGTCTAGTAATACAAGAGGTATTTTGGTTTTCATAGGAAAACTGTCTAGGAAATAGCCAACAACAGAATAAAACTGAAAATGATCAATTACAATAAAATAATAACTTCAACCTCAGACAGAAAATGGTTACATATGGAGAAGAGGAACACAAAACTCACATCTTCATTATACGGCCAGATGTGTTATCCATTCCAAATTGCATATTTAAATGATTACAGACATAACAATGGAGCAGGGAACACATAAAGCTTACTATAATAACTGATACCTGCAGCATTTCCCTACTATGAAGGTAGGATGAAAAATAAAAACAGAAAAATATGAAGAATGATTATATCAGTGAAAAACCAAGCTAATTGAATGTCCACCATGTTAGATTCATTTCTGTACTAGAGATGCACAGAAACTTGGGGGACGAGATGATGATAAAACATAGGAACAGGAAAACTTGATTGGTATTACTGAATATAATTAACAGATGGAAATTTGCACATGTGTACAAGCAAGGCATGTTGCTGACTTGTAGCTACAAGATCAGGTTCTACATGGATATGCTTAGAAGAATTGTAAAAAATACAGAATATGCTACTGTTCATTTCAAGCCCTGATTATTACCATGTGTTTGTGATCAGGGGTGAGGAAAGGTAAATTTTCTATGTAGCAGATAGTGTTTACAACCGGATGGCCTTTCTTTGTTGTTGTAGTTTCATGCAGGGACATGGACATCATGGTCATTTTAACCCCTGGGGGTGTGAAAGTATAGAATTTGACTGATAACCTGTGTCAAAGGGGTGTCTATATTAAAAGTGACACCAACCTCATGAGAACCGTTAATGAGACATTAAAGGACTGAAGCTGAATAAACTGGGCAAGGAGTTGGTAGGAATCAGCCTTGGCTAATTAGAAGGCACAGTCTGAGCGTTTTCCTGAAGTTGAAAATGGGGAGAACCAAGGAAAGCTATTAGAAGGATGGCCAACGATGGGTTCAAATCTCCCTCTCTTGAGCCTGGCGCCATTCATGACGTTACGTCTTTGCGCATGTAACTATAGCCTCCGTGCTTCGGGGTTAGAAATGCACCGCTGCGCTACGAGTGGACAAACTTACAAGCTCGTGAATGTTACCATGGCTGAAGTGGAACGATGTGTAGGTAAATTCTGAAAATAAACATGAATCATTGAGGGCTTTCCAGACATCCGATCAGAGAAGCCGATGCAGAGGTGCCAACCTATGAAGTGGGTTATCAGTAATCCCTTATGATGCCCCCCCCCTCAAAAAAGTCCATGCCAAATCCAAAACATGCTCCTCCCTTCTCGATAATGACACCACCTTGGCCCTACCAGGAAGCAACCTATAGTAAAGAATATCATATTACACAATAAAATTTGCACATTACCTGTTAGTTCTGTGATTTAAAAAAATCCTTGAAGCTTGTTTTGCACCCAGTAGCCGCCTTTCCGAGAAAGTTTTCTTATAACATACTTCCCCCTGTTATAACATTTTCGTCTTCTGAATCATAAGCTATTCCAGTGTACATGTGCTTAATGTAGGTCTGAATTCTCTCCGATTTTTCCTAACAACACTGAAAATTCTTTCTATGAGAGAGTTACTGTGAGGTACACGTAATATTGCAAATACCACATTACTTAAGGTTTCATACTTCAACTGTCCACTTTCGTTTTTAAGCTCAGCAATGTTGCCCCAGTTTACATCAATTCTAGGTCCTCGTAAAATACTGTACATTCAGGGATAGTATCACACTGATAAACAGCAAGTTACTCTTCAAGTTTGTCATTTTCACTTTACTTGACCAAACTTCGGAATCTTTGAACAAAATAATCAAGAGATGAATAGGAAACCTTCAATCTAAGAGAAATATCAAGATGTTACATAATCGGCGCTGGTCTTAGCCGTTTGACGAGAATCCCGTCATTTTCACCATAGAACACGGGAGAAAAATCGCGATTCACATAATTGGTGTCACTTAAGTCGATCGACGAGATTTCCAGTCTCCTGCTGTACGTTTGACAAGAATTCAGTTGTTCTCGTCATCGAATGCGATGTATCGCAATCGCTGCCGCTTTGGGCCGGTATACGAGAATCACGATGTCCACGCGTTTGATCACTGAGAACGCGTTAATATGCTATCGGCGCCGAACCCGGCCGTTCAACGATTGTCTGCCTGTCTATCTGTCCTGGCAGAATGGCGGAGGCAAGTTCGAGGTTGGGCATGGTTAAAATTCACGAGCAAATATGGACATGTTGTTGGGTCGGCGCCGTTTTTCCCGCTGTCCCTATGCTGTGATTGGGAGTTCACGGTGGATCACGGGGAGAAATGAGTATCGCGATGCTACGAAGACTCTCATTTCTAAGTGGGTTGACGCACTTCTCGCTCCAAATTTAGAGGTCAATAACAAAATTGAGAGGTTTCTGTCTAGTTACGGTTGATTTCGCGAATAAACGTCTCGCGGAATGTCAGGTTTCAAAATAATACAAAAAAATTTCACACAAAACTAAAAACTCTTCTTGATGCCGAAAATATACGTTGAACCGATGTAAACCACTCAAGGTATCCTCAGTATACATTTCCTTGAGGTCGGGCACGGGGAAATATAGCATACGCAATCGCCGCCGCTTGCGTGAAACTTGCTCCATTGCAATCTGTGAGACTAGCAGCGCGAGTTGAAAGGATTTAAACCGAACACGGCGAATTTTCGTAACCTCCAACTATCTAGACGTAAAAAATAGCTACTTTTCATTACTTTCGTTACATGTTTGTAAAATTAACTACTTTATAGTTACTTTTGTTTACCGGTCGACACCCTGTAACTTTCCTTCTTTTTTTTCATAGAAATGTATTTTTTTCGTGATAATGTCACTTTTCCGTAATAATTTCCCCTCTGACCGTAATGCCGTATGCGTGAGGTGAAATCCGTAATAATTACGGACAATCCATAATAGTTGGCACCTCTGCCGATGTCCAAAGATCCCTAGAAAAATCGAAATATCTAAAAGATTTTCAAGGGGGCTGAGCTGATGAGCATTAAAATTGGACTTCAGAAGCAGTTCGGCGTATTTTCACCCATCGGTTCACCTGTTTTCCAAAGCGATTACCTATATTTTTTTTTAGCTCAAATGTTTGCTGAAGGTCCGAACTAACTTTTAACATCAGCAAACCTAATTCAAGTTAGGCTAACTAAATCACAAATGCACAATTTAAACTTATTGATTGTGATTCACCGTCAATATCGCCCATGTTTTCAAAGCAATTTTGTGAGTTTGTGAAGGGAAACTATGTAGAAAATTACATTGTTCTGTGATTTACAATATCTGTTATTGCAACCAACAATACTACACAATGTTTTGACATCGTTAATGTATAAAATAATAGAATAAATGCTCACACATTTTCGATGTACACCAATACTCAGCTGATCGCAGGACATAACAGCATCTCGGAACGGCCGCTTACAGCAGCACTTTAGTATGCGCACGGAGTCTAAAACGGTTGGCAAATCAGTTCTGTAAGTGTGCATATGTCCATACCTTATTCCAGTTTTCAACGGAGTCAGGGATGTGATGCGATGAATTTCTGTGAATCAGGTGGCTTTATGGCCAGATGCCCTTTCTTACACCACCCTCATGAGGCATTTGCCCGAGTTGAATAGAAGAAGCTAACGAAAACCATTTCAAGGATGACCAACAGTGGGGGGTAGTACCCACTCATCTAACGAGTCCAAAGACAGTTAGGCCTCATAGCCTAGCGCTGCATTTTAGTGAGCGTAGCAACAGTTGTCGGTAGACTTAATTCCGTAAATGTTAACACAAAATCAATAGCACCGGAGCAAATTTCAAATGTTGGTCTCACTGCAGAAGTGCAGTGCATTTAGTGAATCTTATTCGTCCTAAAATGTATCTCTCAATTGGTACTGAACCAGTATTTTGTGAGCTAAATAACATGTCACAAGCCATGAAACGAACGGACATTTACATGTTATTTTATGATTGGATTTAAAGGGGTCAATAGCCAACCCACTTTTACAGCAAGTATGCAACCCGCTTCTTGCCAGACAAGGACACTCATGTTGAAAAGAGAAAAAGGAAATATCGATCGCAGACAATGCATTGTATTAAATTAAGAGAGCTGTAGAAATGACACAAATCTCACCAGAGGACAGATCAGCTTAAAAAACAGACCGGTTTAAAAAACAGGAACGGTACGTCTAAGGATTTGGTGAGTGCGTAACAACCACTAGGGTTGGAAGAGGGAAACGCGACCAGCCACGCTTTTTGACACGTGCGGTATATTGGCGAGCCAAACATTACCAGCCAATAAAATAAATGGAATCTGATAAAGTAAATAGATCGCTTGCATGAATGCACTTCTGTAGACGGTGAGCAAGAGAGCATTGTACTGATCCCAGTGTTTCCACAGTATTTCCGCGCACACCGCAGTAATACGCTGTTGCATATTCGCTGTTGTAGTTGGGACTTCCTGATAGACTATCTTCCAATGCGCTCCAGAGAAAGTAGTCTACTGGCGTCGAGTCGGGGGACCGTGATGGCCATTTCACAGGACCACCACGTCCTATCCACCGATTTGGAAACTTCGCATCCATTACATCTCTGGCAACACATACAAAATGTGCCGGTCACTTATCATGCTGGAACCACATTGATACAAGAGTTTCCAATCCCACGTCCTCCATGAAAAGGGGGAAACGAGTCTAGAAGAAATAATGCATATCGCTGTCCGTTTAGTGTTACCTGATAAAAATAGGGACCTACAATACGGTTGCCAATGATAAATTGTATAAATTAGGGTTTTCTTGAATTATATAAATAGTAAATTATTTGGGTAACGTCGTCATATGACAAATTTTTGACCATGAGTAGACACAAATTAAAGATACCTGTAATTAATGTGATGGTGAAATTTGAAGTAAACTTATTGGAGGAGCTTACTAGCTTCCTAATTTTCCAGTTGGATAACAAGCGATGGCTTGATTAAAATAATAATGTGTGATATGAATAATAATATGTGGAGAAATATTGTGTGTCATAAAAGATGAAATTTGTCATTCCAATAGTGCAATTAAGTCACATGAATGAATGTTGTTAAATGAAGCATCTACCATAGTGATGGTTAGATGGCTTATATAAAATATGCTGATAAAAAAAATATGGAAGTAAAAAAAGATATAATTACAAATCACACTCTCGTCGAAATGGATGACCCTTTGGTTATTTCATGCAACCATCACGGTTATATTTCACATTAGATTTTCTCGTGTTCTACATATTTTTCCCAGTACTTGTCAACCCGAGTTTATTACAGATAAACCTTTAGTTTTGACGATGCCTTGCCGTTAGTCAAATACAATGTGATCAGGTAATTGTTGACACATTAGTAGAATAGGACGGTGCTAAAGATTATGAACAGCCACTACCATCTCAAGGATATTTGTGATCCTATTGAAGTTCCAAATCTTATAAAAGTATAAATTTTGTAGAAGTTAATATTTCAGGGTGTCGAGCGATGACCTTTTTTCAAATTCCCGTATAATTCCCGTATTTCCCGTAGGAAAATCGACCAAATTCCCGTATATTTTAAAACTCTCAAAGACTTAGTGTTCGCATATCGAACGGCTGAAAAATGAATCTTAAAGCGCGAATCAAGATTTTCTGGCGTAAGTGTAACTGCATTTTGGAGCTATTTCCGCAGCCGACGGGTGATAGAGAGATTTAGGCCTAATCCGTAGCGTGAGCAAAGCCCGCGCACACAGGAGTGAACTCTCTCGCAGATACCGCTTACCTGAGGAGAGCTGATATAAATGTCCGTTTTACTGAGAAGGGTTGAGAGAGTAGAGAGTAAAAGTGTCACATAATAAATGTTTACGGGAAGTGACTGAATTGTATGTTACCGTAACCGTATAGAGCTTCCACGAGTTAAAATGACACCGAAGCTTATACATAGTGAACATCCGGTCCGCGAATCTCCATTTGATTTTCATTGGCAGTGAATCGTTCGTTCGCTATTATATTCTTTATTATTTCGGATTGTGGTTTTGTTTTTAGGCGTTCAACTTATGAAATAAGAACTGGAGGGTTGGCATTTCATGATTATTCCAAAGACAAGTGTCTCCTAAAAGAATAATTAGTAAAACTTCGCATCAGAGACGACCATAACAAACAGCTTGCCTACAAAGTGTGTGATTTGCACATTTGAAACTGCAGTGGTCTAACATATCTTAGACTAAAATAATTAAGTTGGTGCAAATTAAATATGATATATGTGAGAATATTATTATAATTTGCTATCCGGTTATACAGTATTAGTATATAATGCATTAACGTGACCCGTTTAAATGCTAAATTGTGACGGAAGCTACGAGTTATAGGCTATTCGCCGTACCGGTAGGCCTAATATTAACTAACAACGCATCGTTTCTTCTTTAATATTTATTTAATCATTATAATAGCCTATCTTCAACACTCATTTAACCAATACTCATTTTATAATTCTATACCGTATTGAGATCAGAATTTGATAGAGCTTTGGAAGACTTAAGCAGGAACAAAGCACCAGGCATAGATGATATACCGAATGAGTTGCTACGCTGCATAGGAGATGAAGGTCTGATCAGGTTATTTCACTTGGTGTGTAGGATTTATGAGACAGGTGAGGTACCCCCTGATTTCAAGAAGAATGTAATCATCCCTATACCAAAGAAAGTGGGAGCTGACAGATGTGAAGATTACCGTACAATCAGCTTGATTACTCATGCTTCAAAGATCCTGTCTAGAATAATTTACAAGAGGATTGAAAGCCAGATAGAAACGGAGTTGGGTGAAGACCAGTTTGGTTTCAGGAGAAATGTAGGAACAAGGGAAGCTGTACTAAGTCTTAGGCTGATTTTAGAAGGTAGAATAAGGAAAGATAAGAGAACGTTCATGGCTTTTGTAGACTTAGAAAAGGCTTTTGATAACGTTGATTGGACTAAATTGTTTGACATTTTGAAATCAATTGGAATAAAGTACAGGGATAGGAGGGTCATACACAATCTGTACAGAAACCAGACAGCAGGCATTCGAGTTGAAGGACATGAGAGAGAAGCTGGTATTCAGAAAGGTGTAAGGCAAGGCTGCAACTTATCACCCATACTTTTCAATCTTTACATTGAACACGCAATGAAGGAAATTAGGGAAAAATTTAAAGTGGGGGTGAAGATTCAAGGAGAAATAATTTCAACTCTGAGATTTGCTGATGACATAGTCATCTTGGCCGACAAGCCTGAGGATTTGAATGAGTTTTTGAATGGTATGGACTCCGTCTTACAGAAAGAATTCATGATGAAAATTAATAAATGTAAAACAAAAATACTGGAATGCAGCCGAAATAAATCAGAAACCTCTATGGAGATCAAATTGGCTGGTGAAAAGCTGAAGGAAGTAGGAGACTTCTGTTACTTAGGAAGCAGAATAACCAGTGATGGACGAAGCAAAGAGGATATTAAAAGTAGGTTGGCTCAGGCAAAGAAAGCATTTCTACAAAAAAGGAATCTGCTGACATCGAATATAGATTTAGGTATTAGGAAGTCATTTTTGAAAGCCTTTGTCTGGAGCGTGGCGCTCTATGGAAGTGAAACTTGGACTATTGGTGCAGCAGAAAAGAGGAGAATTGAAGCATTTGAAATGTGGTGTTACAGGAGAATGATGAAGATCAGATGGGTAGATAGGGTTACAAACAAAGAGGTATTAAGACGAGTGGGAGAGGAGAGATGTTTCTGGCGACTGCTAATGAAGAGAAGAGATAGGTTGGTAGGACACATACTAAGACACCCAGGAATAGCAAGCTTAGTTATGGAAGGAAGGGTCGAGGACAAAAACTGTAGGGGTAGACCAAGGTTAGAATATGTTAAACAGATTGCCTCCGATGTAGGGTGTCGGAGCTATGTAGAGATGAAACGATTAGCTCAGGACAGGGAGGCATGGAGAGCTGCATCAAACCAGTCAAAAGACTGAAGACTCAAACAACATACCGTACATATTCCAGGTATTGCAAGAAAGCGATATTTGATAGCACATGCGGTTCCACCTTAAAATCCAACCGTGCCTAGTTTTCAGTATCGATGGAAAATATTATCTAAGTTAATAAACCAAACAACTGGCGACAATTTTTTTTTAATGCTCATTTACATTTTCACCCTGGTCTACGTAAAGTACCATACGGTAATCACTGAAAGGGTAGGGGGGTTATGACCTCAATTTCACAAACGAATGAACCTCATTTTGCATGAATTATGGAACCCGAATCCTAATGGAGGTATGGATTGTCTGCATTTAGAAATATGTTAGTCAATAATATAAAACAAGATGCCAGAAAACTAAAAACAAAAAGCTGCGTGCCTACTACGGTGTAAAGTTGCTCCGTGAAAAAAAATACACCTCGCCAAGATTATACGACGTGCATACACTTAAATACAATCATCTAATTGAAGAAACACTTTCTTTGTCACGATCTTATAAGCAATTCATACATAAACTGCTGTAATTTACAGGAAAATGTGCAACATTTAGAGACTACGATTGTTGTATGTGGCACAACGTTATCTGACATTTCGCATCATTAATACATAAGGAATGAACACATGCAGAGCTTTTTCACTGCACACAGCTGAAGATCATATTCTTGGTGCATTTTACGTTCTCTTAACAACAATAATTTGCTTAGTTACATGCGAGGAAAATTGTAGTACACAGTTCCCATTTCTTTCATTACCTGACTACTAAACCAGAAGCTGGTAATGCATAACCATACGCCGGTATTTTCAAAAGAAAATGTAAGCTCTATAGGAGCCCGGAACAAGGCGATACAATTTTCTGCACTACTACGAAGAACATATAGAAGGTGCCCAAAGATGGCGTCCAGAAGCTTAAACGTCCCAAGATAATTGCTCTCCTTAAACCAGGAAAACCTGCAGATCTCCCGCAAAGCTATCGTCCCATTGCATTGCTTAGTGTGATATACAAACTCTAAGAGCGAGTACTGTTTAATAGGATTGGACCACCAATATTCTCGGCAATCCCATCTGGGCCATATGGTACCACAAGGCTTCCACAGAACAAGCTGGCTTTCGACCCAACCGAAGCTGTGCAGATCAATTGTTGGCACTAACATCGCATATCGAAGCAGGCTTTCAGAAGAAGATGAAAACATCTGTGGTTTAAAAGTCTACGCATCAAAAACTGAGGTGAGTTGCTTCCATCTCAACAGACAATCCAACAGGACTATGGAAGTGTATTTTGATGGTACACAACTTACCCATAGTAAGGAACCATCATATCTGGGTGTCAAGCTAGATAGAACTCTATCGTATAAATCACACCTTACAAAAGTTGATGCAAAACTGAGGACAAGAAACAATACCATACAAAAGCTTTGTGGAACCACTTGGGGATCAACCGCCACAACTCTGCGGACATCTGCTTTGAGCTTGTTATACTCTGCGGCGGATTACTGTGCCCCAGTATGGTTGAACAGCACACATAGAAACAAAGTCGATGTCCAGCTTAATTTATTTATTTATTTATTTACATATGTTACGCCCTCATTGGAGCACTTCACCAAAACAAGTATATACATATCTCAAAAACAATATTAAAGATTCAGCTTCTTATTTTTCTTCTTTTCCCAAAACATTTTCATTCTAGTCGACCTTGCCGCTCTCTCTGCATCGCTTATGGTGTAAGTTTTGCGGGTCAAGGTTTTTAAGGGAAGTCGGATGTTCTTGTTTTTCAAGATATTCTTCACATTTTTGTTAGCAATTTGGGACATTGTCAAGCCGAGTTCATCCAGATCATTTTGAATTTCCACAAACCAAGAGTTCTTTGTTTTACTTTTGAAAAAATAATTAAATAATACTTTTAATTGTCTGGTATCCGGCAGGCGTGAGATATGACAAAAAAAAAAAAGGCAATTCGCCTTTTTCGCATAGTATTGACTATAGACTCAGTTTCTTTATAAACCACTTCATTTGGTATTAGACGCCATTGACCATCCACCTGATGTATTTTTATTAATTATAGTTCTGAGAATTCTTCTATCAATCTTCTGCAATGTGTCAGTAACTGATCGAGTGTTTAACTTGAAAAGTGTTTCACAAGCACATATTGCTTCCGGTTTCATAACTGATTCGTAATGTCGTAATTTGGCATTTATGGAGAGTGTTTTTTTTTTTGTAACTAGACCAAGTAATGTATTGCGCTTGTCTTAACTTTGTTGTTCTATTTTCGATTGACGCTTTCTCATTCAAATTCCATGTTTATAATCTCCCCTAAATATTTAAATTTATGTACAACTTTAATTTCTTTATTGTTGATCAATGTAATAGCTAGTGTTTCCACAGCAAAGGATGCCATTATTTCAGTCTTTTCAAATGAAATTTGAAGTCCTACTTTTGCTGCAATAGACCCAAGTTCTTCAATTTGGTGTTTATCCTCATCTATACTGGTTGCAAGCAGTGCAAGGTCATCCGCAAAGGCCAAGCAATTCAGTTTTATATTAGTACCAATCTTTACATTTGGAGGACAAGTTTTGTTCCACTCACGCATGATCTTTTCAAGAACACAAATAATAACGGTGATAGACCATCTCCCTGTCGAAGTCCAGTCCGGATATCAAATGGTTCAGACAAGGCGCCTCGAAATTTAACATTTGATTTAGTATCTTTCAAAGTAATGCCGATGAGGTTGATAAGCTTTTGAATTCCCTAAGGATGTTAAGTAATGACCCTCGATGGATACTCTCATAAGCTTTCTTAAAATCCACAAAAGTAATGACAAAATCCTTTTGTCTCATTCTATGATATTTCATTATCCATTTCAGACTGATGATCTGATCCGAACAGCTGCGACCTGGTCGGAACCCTCCTTGATATTCTCCTAGTTCTTGGTCGAGTTGTTGTTGAATTCTTGTCAAGATAATTCTAGATATAATCTTGTATGTTACATCAAGCAAAGAAATCCCACGGTAGTTGTTCGGGTCTGATCTATCACCCTTTTTATGAATTGGGTGGATTACAGCCATTCTCCATTCCTCTGGTATTTGTTCCGAATTCCATACATCGATGAGGCCTTTATGGAGGTTGGAGATGGTTTGTTCATTTGCATATTTCCATAGTTCTGCTACCAATGAATTCTCTCCTGCTGCTCTATAATTTTTGAGCCAATTAATCGCTGCACATACTTCAGTCAAGTCGGGAGGAATAATGTTCCGTAAATTTGTTTTATTTTTTGGATTAGGCTCAAAATCAAGATATTCCTTAGGTTCATCAGCATTTAGTAGTTCTCAAAAATAATCCGCTAGAATTTTAGCATTATCAGTATCATTGTGGGCTAGTTTACCTCATTTATCTTTCATTAATAGTGTAGGAGGGCTGTATTTAGAATGATATTGACAAAATGTCCTGTAATAGTCCCTTGTTTTGTGTTACTTAAAGGAATCATCAATAATTTGTATGGACTTTTTTTTATTTTCTCTTTTAATTCTCCTAATTTCTTTGGCAGTTTCCCTTCGAACAATGGTTAATTCTTCTCGTGATTGTGTGGTCCTCTTTTGCTGATCATTGAGCCATGCTGTGTGTCTTTTACGAATTGCAGCATCACATTCCGCATTCCACCAAGCATGCTTTTTCCGTTTCCTAATAGGGGCAATTTCGACAGCAACGGTTTTCAGTGTGTCAACCATCGTTTCTAGCTTGTCACTTAAGAGAGTTTTAGACTTTTCCTTATAGGACACATTATTTATTAAATAACCAGGGTCATATTGCCTTTGCATGGTCGAGTTTGAAGATTTTTGTTTACGTCGTGGAGTTAACTTTATCTATATCTTGGATATATAATGATCAGAGTCAACATCGACCCCACGTAGTACCTTCACGTTATATATTTCTTTGTAGAACTTTTTATCCATTGCAACATGGTCTATCTGGAATTCCCCTAGTACATTATTAGGGCATTTCCAGGTCATAAGGTTGTGTGGTCTTCGCTTAAATCTAGTGGTTTCGAGACGTAGGCCATGTTCTTCACAAAGGGTGATTAATCTTTGACCATTCTTGTTAGTGAATTTGTGAGCTGGCCACTTACCTACTATTGGACGAAATTTTCTTTCTTGACCAATTTTTGCATTAAAACCCCCAAGCAAGATTTTAACATGAGTGTCTGGAATGTTTGATATTAGTAAGGCAAGTTCTTCCCAAAAATTGTCCGTTTCATCTCTAAATTTTTTGACATTCTTGTCATTAGTTGGGGCATGAACGTTTATCAAAGAGTATATTTTGTTTCCTGTCCTAATTGTTAAAGTTGCTAACCTTGATGAGTTCGACGAAAAGTCTTCCACTGAATCAATAATACTGGGATGTACTAAAAATCCCATACCAAATTGGGGGACATTTTTCATAACTCGTGGTCCTGGAGGTCCCTTGTAGAGACGGTATCCTCCAGATTCAATGGGGTCTTGATCTGTGTTTCTAAGTTCTTGAAGTGCTGTTATTAAGATCTTGTGTTGGTCCAATATATCGGTTAAATGCTTAAGTTTTCCAATTTTAATTAACGAATTTATGTTTAATGTTGCAAAGAATGAAAATTCCCTATGTTTGTTAATTTTGAGTTTGTATTTGGACTTTCGGGTTTCCAGGCGCTCCGACTCACCTGACTCTTCTACGCGGCACCCCACCGTATCCGAATGGTGCCTTGCGGTGGAAGAGTTCATTAGAAGACTGTTCATACTTGAGTTGATTGTCTGGTCTAGGACCCATGATCTGACCGTAGTCAGGGATTACAATTCCAGATGTGATCTGGAAAGGTGATGAATGGAATTAGATAGGATGATTGATGAGAAATGGGAGTGTGTTTGGTCCGCGAGAGCTATTTTATTTCGCTCAAGTCCGCCAGCAAAACTGGTGAGGATCCCCCTATCCGCCACCTGGGACGCGCCACGTCGGAGTATCACCTCTCCGCCTTCCTACGACAACGTAGTAATACAATGCGTATAATTTTGGGAACCATCAGGTCTATACCCTTCATCTGGCTGCCTGTCCTAAGTAATATACCACCCCCTCAGCTGCGAAGGAAAGTTGCTTTGAGAAGAGAATACACCAAGATCATGGGAAACCCTGATCTCCCGATACATTCTGATATCCCTGACCTTGGGATCAACAGACTCCGCTCAAGACATCCACCTCTTGCACTTGCCAGCTGCCTCGGCGAGTTCAAAATCATTGACTCCTGGAGGAGAGATTGGCTCGAAAACGCTTCAGTTACTTGCCAGTCTATGCCTTGTATCAGTAAGACAGTTCCAGGTTTTGATCAGTCTCGTAAAATGTGGTCAACACTCAATCGCCTTAGAACGGGACACGGACGATGTGGAGATTCGCTTTTTAAGTGGCGAATGCTACCCTCACCAGCATGCGACTGTGGAGCACCGCGGCAAACTGTTGAACACATTAGGAAGGACTGCTCAATCAGAGCATATGAAGGACGCTATGAAGACTTCCTGTTGGCAACCTCAAAATCCATTGAATATATACAGGGCCTAGATGTTTGTAATAAATGTTATAAATTTGTAATAATGGATTTGTATGCCATAAGCGAAATAAATACATAAAATATACTTTGATGCTAAGATATTTGCTTAGCAAGAGATAGTACGAAGGTCACTACGAAAGTTTTGAGATACACCAAAAGTATTTTTATTTAAATTATTCCGATTGTTGCACTTTCTCAAAGTACTCACCACCACACTGTATACACTTTTGCATTCGCTGAAACTATTTCTGGAAGCACTCCTGCCACTCGTTTCCTTCGATGGCTGCAAGCTCATCTTCGTAGGTCGTAACAGCTTCTTCAGGGGTTGAAAATCTCTTTCCACGCATGCGATTTTTTACCATTGGGAAGAGAAAAAAATCACACGGAGCCTGGTCAGGACTGTAAGGAGGATGAGTCATTAGTTTGACCTCCGTAGAATCCATGAACTGAATTGTCATGTTGGCCGTGTGTGCAGACGCGTTGTCGTGATGGAGAAGGATTCCTTGCAGCCCGTGCGTGGCCGCCGTTCTTGAAGTTCGGCAAAAAGTTTTGCCAGGCAAACCGTGGTGTACCAATTAGCGGTAACTGTCCTTTGTTCCTCCAGAGGAATGGTTGCCACATGACCACTCTTCGAGAAGAATGAAGGCACCATTTTCTTGCCAACACTTCGGGGGTGCTTCACTTTTGTCGTCTTGTCATCAGGAAAGATCCACACTGCTGATTGCCGCTTGGTCTCCGGATCAAATTGATAAATCCAGGTTTCGTCACTTGTAACGATGTCAGAAACCCGTCTAGAGTTCCCTCCTTTGAATCTAGTCAGCATTTCCTCACACAATTCAACACGGGCGTGTTTTTGTTCTTCTGTCAAATTGTGAGGCACCCGTCGGGATGAGACCTTCTTCACACAAAGGGATTCATGCAGGATTTTCAAAACTGCTGGCTAACCAATCTGCAATGCTGCCTCAATTTCTTTAAATGTTAAACGATTATTTTCGCAAAGAATTTTCTCCATAGTTCAGATGTTTTCCTCAGTCACCGTCGTTGCCGGAAGCCAGCTTCTCTCCTCATATTTCAAAAATTTTCGGCCCCTTTAAATTCCTGAAACCACCGGAAAACTGTGGCACGGGAAGGAGCTATCTCCCCTAAAGCCTGTTACAAACACTCAAAACATTGAGACTGGTTTAACCCACTTTTAAAATCGTAGAAAATCATTGCACGAAAATGATCTCTTTCCAGCTCCATTGCAGCAACTGACTACCTGCGCACTGCGGCTTGTTCGACCTTGCACTGCGGGACTTCCCGGAACGGGAGAGTCACTTCCTGCTACCAGGTTACTCACAAAGGATGGGGCTTCCGCTGCCTGCGTTCCATTCAAGTGGGTCAACCTCCACTTTCTCACATCTCAAAACTTTCGTAGTGACCCTCGTAGTGAAAGTCATTGGGGGGGAGGAGGAAACAGTGATGGATAAGTGTGGTTATGGCAGTCTCATAATGGGCTGATTAAAGATGTAAACTTTGTTTATTAAGATTCAATATATCCTACTATGTAGCATCAAAATGAAATCTCTTATTTTGACTCTCACCCTTTCCCAAAATAATGGATTTTTGCGAAGTTTGCATCTATAGTACCCCCACCGCCCCCCCAAATTTCGGAACTAAGAGTTTAGAAAAAAGGGGGTATAGCCGAGTAAATACGGTATTTACAGTACTTTAGGCAACAAACTCAAAACTAAAATTTACAGGCTAGAGGTGGTATTATTATTATTATTTTTTTTATTTACAGCGTATTTTCCCAATATTGGAAAGCGTTAAGCAATTTGACTCAATTCTTGACGTTCTTATTTTGCCAGTATTGTTTCATTCTGTTGGAGAATGCCAATTTTCTTTCATCAGACCATTGAGGTCTGTAAGGTGTAGGTTTTGGTTGCTCTGGTTGGACTTCCCAGTTGTTCACTTTGTTACGGAAGGAGTCTCTGTCTGATGTGTCGGTTAAGTTAGCAGTTCGCGTGTCTTTTTGTACTTCTTTCATCCATGGTGTTATACTTTTGAGTGATGATATGTAATGTAGTATTCTTTTGGTTTGTCGTGTATTCGGCAGTCTACTTATGTGCCTGAAGAATTTCAATCGTCTTTTTCGGAAGTCTACTTCGATGTTTGGGTATTTTTCAGTTGTCTTGATTGACTGTAGTCTGTACCCGTCAGGGGTGAGTCTTGCTCCCAGTATTTTCCGAATGATTTTTCTTTCTTCTTTCTTGATGTCTTCAAGTTCATATTTCTTATTGAGTGTAAGTGTTTCGCTTGCGGAGAGACTTGCCGGTTTGATGACAGTGATGTAATGTCGAAGTTTGGTTTGTCATGACATGCATTTTTTGTTATAGAAGTTTTGGATAAGTCCGAGTGCTCTCCTGGTTTTCTGGAGACTGTTTTGTTGAGAGATATTTTCGGATCCAGTTGGTTCGATAAATTCTCCCAGATATTTGAAATGTGGGACTCTTTTGATCGTTCCGTATTTTGTTTGCATGTTGTCGCCTTTGTGACTTAGCACTTGAGGTTTCTCAAAGGATATATGAAGTCCCACTTTTTTTCCCCTTTTTTATATATATTTTTTTATGGACCATCTTGAGGAAAGAGTTCATGATGAAAAATAATAAATGCAAAACAAAAATATTGGAATGCTGCCGAAATAAAACAGAAACCTCTATGGACGTCAAATTGGCAGGTGAAAAGCTGAAGGAAGTAGGAGACTTCTGTTACTTTGGAAGCAAAATAACCCCAGTGATGGATGAAGCAAAGAGGATATAAAAAGTAGGTTGGCTCAGGCAAGGAAAGCATTTCTAGAAAAGAGGAATCTGTTGACTTAGGTATTAGGAAGTCATTTTTGAAAGCCTTTGTCTGGAGCGTGGCACTCTGCGGGAGTGAAACTTGGACTATTGGTGCAGCAGAAAAGAGGAGAATTGAAACGTTTGAAATGTGGTGTTCAGGAGAATGATGAAAATCAGATGGGTAGATAAGGTTACAAACGAAGAGGTATTAAGACGTGTGGGAGAGGAGAAATGTTTGTGGCGACTGCTAATGAAGAGAAGAGATAGGTTGGTAGGACACATACTAAGACATCCAAGAATAGCAAGCTTAGTTATGGAAGGAAGGGTGGTCGAGGACAAGAACTGTAGGGGTAGACCAAGGTTAGAATATATTCAGATTGCCTCGGATGTACGATGTGGTAGCTATGTAGAGATGAAACGAATAGCTCAGGACATGGAGGCAAGGAGTGCTGCATCAAACCAGTCGAACGACTGAAGACTCAAACAACAAGTGGATCAAAGAGTTCGAAACAAGACATTGGTCATCACTTTTGTAGACTTTAAAAAAGTATATGACAGTATTCATCGTGAGTCATTATTAAAAATCCTTCAAGAATTTGGTCTAGCCCGTAAACTCATCAACCTTAAGAATACTAAATCAAAAGTTAAATTTAGAGGTTAATTGTCTGAACCATTTGAAATACAAACTGGGCTTCGACAGGGAGATGGTCTCTCAGATTTATTGTTTAACTGTGCACTGGAGAAAGTCATGCGAGAATGGAATAAGAAGTGTAATCCAAACATTAAGATTGGCAGAAATATCAAACTTAATTGCCTAGCATTCGCAGCTGATCTTTCCCTACTAGCAAGTCGTATTTACTCGAATACGACCCGCCCTCGAATAAGACCCGCACCCTGATTTTGAAGAACAAAATTCAAAAAAAAAAATTTTTTTTACTCAAAATTATTTACTATCTTAACTAAATAAACAGAATAGCATTTATCCAAAATAGTTTCGAAGAGTTTTGAAGTCGTCCTAAAATAACACACATCAAACGATTAAAAATACAATTATTCACAAACACTTCATTCGTCGTCGTCAGAAGTACCAACTTCGGAACTTTTATCACTATCACTTTCCCACTAAATGTCGTCATCACTGCCATCCATAGCATTCGAAATACTACATTTCTTGAAGCTCTTCCGTATGAGATCTCCAGAGATACGATTCCATGCCGTCAAAATCCACGAACACAGCAGCTGAACTTTCGGGCACTGAATACGACCAGTTGGAGTCGGTGTGCGCTCCGTATACAGCTGTTTCAAGGCTGCTTTGAACGGGCGGTTCACGCAGACATCCAGTGGTTGTAGCATAGACGACATCCCGCTCAATCACGAATACATGACTCGTCAATATCATATTTCCTGCCGGGCACGATTTCCAATAACTTCAGCTTCCCTCACAACTTTCAATTTTTCACTCACAGTAAATGACCGATAAACTTGCCCGTCGGAAAAAGTAAGAATTTCCGTTCGGCCATCAACGGGTAGCGCTATCGGCGGTATAAACTTCGTCTACCCGCAGTGCAAATTTTCGGGAGCTTCAAGAGGCCGATAAAGAATTGCCAGCCAGATTTGAGCCGTGCGTAAGGCTTTCTTTGCATCATCTATGCTGTACATAACCTCTTCATAAATTACTAATACAATTAGAATCATTTGGTAATTTTGTTGTCACATAATGATATAATTACAATTATTAATTAATTATAAGGGATGTAACAGTTACTAAGCATATTTTATTTTAAGGTTATGGAAGAGCTAATTGACGTCCTGGTAATGTATAACTTTTTTGTCGACGTAGAAGAAGACGCAGTCACACGTCCAAGACGGAACAGAGATCGGCTAGAGCATGATGAAATTTGGTCGAATGAGGAGTTCTTCGTCCGGTTCAGGCTGCAAAAGCCAACAGTTTTATATTTGATGCGGTTGATTGGACATGAAATACGACCGCTTAGTGATTACCGTACGGAACAATCATAGATTTTAAAATATTATCCCAATTACATGTTTAGGAATACTGTATGAAGCGCTCATATAATTTAATAAATTCGCACAAGTGTGCATGAGAAATACAGAGTGTACAGGATATTAAGACACTCCCATATAGTTGTTCTAGGGACACTATCGAATGCTTTTTCGGTGTCTAGAAACACAAATGTCAAATTATGATCTTTCTCCCAGTAATTTTCCAATATCATTTTCAGTGTGAATATGAGGTCTATAGTTTATCTATCTTTCCTAAATCCATATTGTTGTTCTTGCAGTTGGGGTTCAATAATTTTCCTTAACCTTTTCTCAAGAATCTTCTCAAATATTTTTAAACCCTGAGGCAGTAAAGTAATACCTCTATAGTTGTTGCACTTTTTTCGACTTCCTTTCTTAAACAGGGGAACTATAACTCCCTTCTTCCAGTCATCTGGTATTATTTTATCCTTCCATATTGCTCTTATCACCCTGTATAGCCACTGAATTCCTTGTGGGCCAACAGCTTTAATCATGTCTGCACTTAGTTCAAAGCCAGTAGCTTATTCATTGCGCATACTTTTAAGGGCTGATTCTACTTCACTCCTAGTTGGTGGCTTTTCTTCAGATCATTATGCCAATTATTTGTAGATGAGCACGACCCTCAAGAAGTAGGTGTGGTGAATTTTGGTTTGGCGCATAGATATAGCAGGACTTCATTGAAATAATATACTTAGGTAATACACTTATCACTGGAAATTACTTCCACTTTTCATAGCTGTGGCTTTTTTTAGCTTCCCGCAAAAAGTCTGGGAAAAAGTGCTGGCATAACAGAGACCAGAACTCCTGGTCTTCAGAATAGAAATGGACTCCAGAGATTCATTTGACATGACAAAATTCATGCATTTTCTTCACTTCGGAAAATTATGAGTTCAACAGCATTAATATAAAACACCACAGTAACCGATCACTAATAAGGGTCTGATTTAAGAGCTAAAGTTGTGGTTTGTTTTGCTTTCTTCAGAAAGTCAATATGTGTATGTATTCAGAACTTCTGGTCTTCAAAATAGAAATGGCTTCCAGAGTTCCATTGGACATCGATGACCTGAACTGTGTCCTGTTCTTCATAATCAGGCTAAGAATTCGTTCACCTTGTATCATCGCAGTCAAGTACGGAGAAATATCGAGATGTTACACGATCGGCGATGGTCTCAGCCGTTGGACCAGATTCCTGTAGTTTTCACGATAGAACACTGGGAAAAATCGCTATCTACATAATCGGTGTCACTTTTAGTTGTTCGATGAGATTTCCATTGACCTTGAGGTCGGGCACGTATTATTACGCAATTGGCGCCGCTTGCTGCCCGTTTGACAAGAATCCAGTAGCCCTCGCCATCGAATGCGGAGAAATATCGCCGTTTTACGAGATTCATGTAAACGCGGTTGGACACTGAGAACGCGATAAGAAGCACCAGGCCGTTCAACGATTGTCTATCTGTCCTGGCAGAATGGCGGAGGAAAGCTCGAGGTTCGGCATGGTTAAAATTAACTTTCACTACACTATTTCCGTCCTTTCAATTGTATTGAAAAGACTATAGTGAAAGTTAGTAGAATATTCAATACCGACCTAATATGGAGAATAATACACTTATGGTTAAAATTCACGAGCATTTATGGACATGTTGTATGGTCGGCGCCGGGGTTGAGGAGGCAGTTTTCTTTTTTTTGTTATTTAAATGATCTGCTAATGTATCAAATAATACGTTCAGATTATTGCATTCATTAGATCTCTGATAAGTGTTGATATGAATATTTCCCAAAACATTCATATAGCTGCCTTTCGATGCGTAATGCAAAATTTTGACATCATTATTTATGTCCGTGAACAAAAAAAAGAAAACTGCCTCCTCAACCCCTGCCGTAATAGATTAATTCCTACATATACCCTCACTTGATCAAAATTTCTTGACGCCACATCCAATCATCCTTACAAGGAATAAATATTTTAACGTTTCCACGTACGGTAATTCGTTCATCACTTCAAATAATAAGTGCTTATTCCATGGTTTACATTAATATGTCTAATGACACAGGCTCAACAAAAGAAGAACAAGAGAGAAAGTATGAAGTATTTTAGGTTAGGATTTCGATGTCATATGATGTTTCACACCAACATATGGGCTGAAGAAGGAAACATATGAAGTTTCCGAAACATGCATCTATAGTATTTTTAGTAAAGTAAAGTATTAATTTGGCGAGTGAAAATTGTGTTATACTTCTTGTAAACATGGTCAATACGGAACCTGGGACAAGTGCGGTTTATATGAAAATGACAATGAAATGGAAACCAGAACGAAAACTATGTGAGACTGAAAATCCTTACAAAATGTAACTCAGGTTGAAACGAATCACAAAATGGAGAGCGGTAATACTTACAAGAGGGAACTGATGAGGTAAATATTCACAAAAGGAACAGATTGAAAAACACGCACAAAACGCAGTTTAGGTTCAAGATACGTACAAAATGCAATGTAGAGTCAAAATACTTACAAAATGCAATTGAAATTCAAAATACCTACAAAATGCAAATGAGATTGAAAATACATACAAAATGCAATTGAGGTTCAAAATACTTACAAAATGCAATTGAAATTGAAAATACACAATGCAATTTAGATTGAAAAATGCACATTTCAGATTCAAAATACTCACGAAATGCAATTGAAATCAAAATGCTTACAAATTGCAATTTAAATTGAAAATGCTTACAAAATGAATGGTAGATTCAAACTACTCAATGGATGGACCATACTTACAAAATGCTATTTAGATTGAAATACTTACAAATTGTAATTTAGATTCAAAATACCCCAAAATGCAATTGAGAATCAAAATATTTGCAAAATGGCCACCATACAAAATGTAATTTAGATTGAAAATACTTGCAAAAAGCGGTTTAGGTTGAAATACTTACAAAGTGCAATTGAAATTCAATATACAGTGAAACCTCGTTAGTACGTTTTTCAAGGGACTGAAAAATTTGGACGTCAAAAGCGGGAAAACGTACTAATGGAAAATAATAATTAAACCTCATAAATTTGTATCAGTAAGGGAAATGTAAAAAACGCGTTAATCAGAAGTGCCGCGGCGCGTGGTACTGTCTTACTTTTAAGAGTCCCCTATACCTGTTAAGTCGCAACCCTCGCCCGCTTGTTGGCAAGGAATGTTATCTCAGTGCGGTCGGTCTCACATTCCACTAGGGGTGGACAAAAAATGCTTTCAGGGCTGACGAAAATGCGATCGTACTACGCGATGCGCTGCGCGGCTTACTGTCTTACTTTTAAGAGTTGCCTATACCTGTTAAGTCGCAACCCTCGCCCGCTTGTTGGCAAGGAATGTTATCGCAGTGCGGTCGGTCACACATTCCACTAGGGGTGGACAAAAAATTATTTCAGGGCTGACAAAAATGCGATCGTACTACGCGATGCGCTGCGCGGCGCGTGCTTCTGTCTTACTTTTAAGAGTCGCCTATACCTGTTAAGTCGCAACTCTCGCCCGCCTTTTGGCAAGGAATGTTAACTCAGAGCGGTCGGTCTCACATTCCACTAGGGGTGGACAAATAATGCTTTCAGGGCTGACGAAAATGCGATCGTACTAAGCGATGCGCGGCAAAATGTGCGACGTGATAAATGAGGTACTTTTACATTATTGTCATCAGATGAGAATCGGGACTTGAAAATTACGACGTGATATGCGATAAAACGTACTAATGAGGAACGTGTTAACGAGGTTCTACTGTACTAACAGAAGTCCCAGACTCTATATTGAAAGACTTACTAAAAAGCAATTTAGATTGTCAATACTTACAAAATGCAATTGAGGTTGAAAATACTCGTAAAATGCAATTTAGATCGAAAAGACTTGCAAAATGCAACGTAGATTGAAAATAATTACAAAATAGTATCGAGGTAAAACATTCGCTAAAGGGGATTTAGATCCACGGGGAGCCAATTAACAAAATACAGTGCGGGAATCTTAAAGAGAAAAGAAAATATAATGAAAAGAAAACAAGAGGTCATCACGAAAGATGAGACAAGGGCCAATGATGGCGGGAAAGTGAAAGACTCCCTAGGCCTTGGATACCCTAATACCTTCGGGGTCGGAAAAGAGCAAGAGTTGACCAAGGGAGGTCGACACGAAAGAAGACGGAGAGGACCCCGGCAAAAGTAGAAGCAATGCCGGACTCAGCTGGGGTCCAGTGGTCGCCAACCCACGTCCCACTAGGTGTGAGCCCCTGGGGAATATCAACAAATCAAGCAGTTGGCTCAAGATAGAAGGTCATTGGATGAAGACAGTCATGCTACCCACCAACCATCAGGTTGAGGAGAACGAGAGAATTTGAATTTGAATTTATTGTTTCTCTTATACAGGCCACTGAGGCTACAAAGCCTCTTTATGCAGCTCTCTTCATTCAGAGGGCGGTTATATACAATAGAATAAATGAAGAAAGAAAAGAAAAAACTTAACCTATACATACAGTTGACAATAGAAGTTCTTGTTATTACATCCGTTCACCTTGAACATGATAATTGTATAGCTGATAGATCACAATGAAGGGAGTGTTTTATCGCTCTGATAGGAAGTCCTGAATACTGGTGCAATTTATATTTATTCCAGAGAATACTAGCTGAAATACGGAATGAACCTTTGCATTTTTCGGTTCTGTGATGAGGTATCTGGAGCATTTGTGCAGTGTGTCTATTCGCACGGTTATGCACCGATTGCATGGGAGTTAGTGTGCAGTAAATATAAGACGGAATTTTGAATTTTAGAATTTTTATCACAGTCAGAGCCATGGCATACTGTCTTCGTTCCTTTAACTTTAGCCATCCAATCTGGACGTAAAATGGAGTTATATGAGACTCTCTTGGTACATTGAGAACAAACCGCAAGCAAGCATTTTGCATTCTTTGCAATTTTGTATTGAGGACCTCTCCCATATCATGGTAAATTATAGATCCATAGTCAAATATTGGTAATATCAAACTCTGTATCAGTATCTTTCGTACATTTTGGGGCAAATAGAAGCAAGTTCGCCTAATTTGATATAATGACGATGCAACCCTTTTCAGAATCATGTTTGTGTGATCTTGCCACGATAATCGAGAGTCAAAAATAACTCCCAGATTTCTTACTGCTGACTGGTACTGAACTGTTTGGGATGCAAGCTGTAAAGGTGGTACTGGGTCAGGTAGGGAACTGAGTAATTTGGTATAGCCGATGATGATCGGTTGCGTTTTTTCGAAGTTAAGTATTAGATTATGATCGAGTGCGTACTGAGATAGGCTTTGAATGTCACTGTTAATTAGAGCTACCTTCAAATGAATGGATTTCAGATCCGTGTGTAGATATAGCTGAAGGTCATCTGCGTACATATGATGTTGACAGAATTTAAGGACAGATGGAAGGTCATTTATATACACGGAGAACAGGAGTGGACCAAGGACCGAACCCTGCGGCACACCTGTTGTTACTTCACACCATTCTGAAACATTGTCATCTGCTAGGACTACTCTCTGACATCTGCCTGTTAGGTAGGACCTAAACCAGTTCGTTACTGACTTTGAAAGGCCTAGATTTCTTAATTTAACTAGTAGGATCTCATGGTGAGAGAGAGAGAGAGAGAGAGAGAGACTGTAAGCAAGTGGGCAGGCAAGCTGTTCCTCGAGTACGAAGGAAGGGCGTGACACGTATTTGTCTGATCGTACGGTGAACAGGTGAATGCAACTGAGCGAGTTCAGAGTGACGCGACGTGGCAATCAACCGGCAGTGTATGATAGTGTCTAACATCGGTATAATTCATGACCAGGCTATACGAAGAATCATTTGCCCTCTCTCACACCACAACCGCGAGCGAAGCAATCCTTTCAACAACCATTTGCAGCCCTCAAGTCATGTCCCACCTTGAACCTGAAGTTTGCTACTGCTTCCTTCCTAGGTTTGTGTCTTCTCTCTCTCTCTCTCTCTCTATGGAGACAGAGAAAATATCTCTCCATATCCTCGTGGAGCCCAACTCGTTGGCTTCTGTTTGTTGTCATTCAAGAATTTTTTCGAAGTGTTTCTTTAGCAGGGACATTATCTGGTGTCATGCTGTTTTGAAGATCCTTCAGAACATTGTTCGGTAAGATATAAATTTATCAACTTTTGTGCTGTAACTGTCACTAGTTGCTAGTCACTTGCTAGTTAGGGTAAATACAGTGGCACCACAGCCCATGTCGGACCAGGGGGACTAAGCGACCGCTGCCAAGCCATTTGCGAGGTGGCACAGGGTCAGCGCATCAGATCCCCTTGTCCATTAATCTTGGTTTTTGTGATGGGGGCACTGTCTCACTGTCAGACAGCTACTCAATAGGGATGTATAGAACTAGCACCGATAGAGCGCACTGCTGTTGTACTGGGTAAGCGCAAGGCACCCTTTAAGTTGTTTAAATTGCTATTTTCGTGACTATGCTGAGCTATTGCAGAGTTCCTCTTTGCAAAAATCAGGGAAGCCCGTTTTCGTTTCACCAATTTTCACAAAATAAAGAAATGAGGAAGAAATGGTTACATGCTATAAGAAGGAAAAATTTCGGTGAAGAAAATCTGACCGAAAATATCAAAGTGTATTCCCATCATTTTCAACCCGATGATTTCACGAAAACTGTGCTGGGTAAGTGTGATTTACAAAGGTAAATAATTCTTATTTTGTACCTATAAGCTGGTTAGACAGTTCGATAACCACCACTGAATTTATGCATTTGTATTTGAAGGTGAGAGAGCAAGATTAAAACCGGGCACTGTTCCATCGCTTTTTTAGGGGCAGATGACCTCGTAGTTCCGCCCCTTAAATCAACACTAACTAACTATCGCTTTTTCCGTGGACCACGAACACAACAAAAATAAGGAAGAGGCCATACACAAGAAAATTGCTGGATTACCACGATAAGCCTTCAATATCGGAATCTGCAGAAATTATCTCCATTGAAGTACGGTACGGGAAGAAATCGTCAATATACAGGAAGAAGTGAATGTAACATATGTGACTCCCATTATCAAAGGCATCAATACTTGGGCGAATACTTCAAGAATGTCACAACATTAACAGTCACAAACGTATTATGGTTGGTTTCTTGAAATCAGAATTAATCGTCAACTTCCATCTGCCCGACGGAGAATGTGATACCGGTAGCGACTGACTTCTACATTCTTTAGACATAAGTTAGTCAGATGAATGGAAACAGTTCGTGGTCATAAAGCAGGAATTCTCAAACTTTTTAAATATTGTACCCCTAAGTCGTTTCCAAGAGGTACGGAGTGATTAGTATTGAGAAATTGACAAAATTACATAAGAACCAAACGATGCTATGAAATTTGAGGTATACAATATAGGTATCAACTTTCTTTGATTATGTTTACCTTAAAACATGACAGTTTCAACAAAGAAACAAAAGAACATGAATCGAAGTCTATAAGCAAGGGGAGCAAGTGAATATTTAAATCTCTATTTATGATTTAAGTCTTATGGAGATATATTTATCAATATAGTCCTACAATACTCAAGTATGCTGATTCCTATTCATTATTTGAATAATAAAACGTGTTAGAATGTTATTACCGCTGTGGCCTATTAATTCTTTCTTCCTCCCACTAGTTTTAGCACCTCTAGTCCGTAGCTCATTTTGCAGCTCTTTAACGCTTAAACGCTGAAAATCGTCCATAATATATTACAGGATATACCTATAGAATTAATTAATATAGTCTTGGAGTAAAATTAGAGAAGATATAATTTACTTTAGCTTAGCAAACTCGGTTACAATCTATACATTCCTTGCAGCTGACTGGGGGAAACATAAGACGATCGCCTTGCGCTTACCCAGTACTACACGAGCGCTATCTGGCGCGAACTTTCTCAGGCTACATCCCTATTGTCCTCACGAGGCAGAGCGCACTCCGTTCCAGGCCTCACGTCGGTTTCTAAAATACCTGACGGAGCCGGGAATTCAACCCAGGGACTCTGGGTAAAAGGCAGGAGTTATGGCCAACAACAGGGAACAAATACAACAGATATGGCAAAATCTCTGACTGTGACAAGACTGGCTATTTTATAACTAAATCAAAATGAACACAAAATGGGCTCATTAAGTACAGAGGAGACTAGAACAACTCAACACAAAATTAAGAAACCCCTGAAAGCAAGGCACAAGAACAAGTGTCTCTCCATAGAATTGGATGACTATTGTCAACTTCTAATAATACTGTGCACCTCACAATCCACTGATATTTCATGATCAAGTCGGGCACTATTTATTAGCATAAAATAAAGCTTACCCTCCTGAATTCTGCAGCTTGGTGGATTCGAGCTGCCGAGCTGCTTCTTCCGTGCGCTTAAGCAGAAGCACTTTTTGACTAAGGTTTCTAAAGTGCATCTCCTGAAGCATGGTCGAACGCTTTTTGGAAGCTTCACTTCTTGAGATCACACTAAGCACACCTCGATCTGCCACGTACCGACAGATAGCAGCACCTATCGCTTTCTGGAACTCTTTATGGGCTGTATCCATTTTTGCACTGTGGAAAAGAAAAAAATGTTAGTACTGAGACGCTGTATTACTCTTCCACATTCTCCCGTTATATTGTTGTGACGATACCTGTATCTGCAGTATGAAGTGTGGTAGCATAGTTGACCTAATAAGACACTTTGAAAGGTATCGTTCATATGACATGTACCAAAATTCCAATTTTAGACTTACCAACACAGCTTAAATTAATTATTAATAAGGTTTATACACCTACTATTGATAATTAGGTAATACTGATAAACATAAGGATGGTATGTTGGCTATCACGGCCAGTGAATTAAAACTCAGCAATTTTTCTAGGTTTGTGCCGTGTCTTGTGTGGGGTTTCGCTTAGGAACACCAAACTGGCTATGCGGGCTCTTCATGTCCATGCCCGGACCCCTACAGGAGTAGCGAACTGCGCGTTACCTCCCTTTCTATGAAGCGCACCTGCGCCTCTTTACTGCGAGAGACAAAAGCTCAAGCAGCCGTAACCTACCTATGAGGCAGCTTTGGTGGCGTAGTTGGTAGCATGCTGAGCTTCTATGCCCAAGATCGCAGGTTCAAACCCGACCGAAGTCGTCGGATTTTTTAAGAGCGTTAAAAATCCCTCAGTATGCCTGCCTTCGGAGGGGAAGTCAAGCCGGCGGCCCCATGTCATAGATTTATGGTATGTTAAAGAACGTTCCACTAATTACACCTGTGTGAAGCTAAATTATTAGTTATTTGAACAACTCTCTTAGGTTCCAACATTCGTCGCCAGGAGGAGACAGCGGTGGCGTCTAGTAACTAGTTCTTAACTAGTAGTTGTTGACGGTTGCGTTTGGCAGCAAAAGTAGGAACTACTTGAAAATTCAATGTATGCAGTGCTTACTTGAATTAAAAACAGATAATACACACTAATACAGCCATCACAATTAACACCGGTTATCAGACAGATTCTCTTTCGAGAACATTTGATTATATCAGACAGATTCTACACACACCCAAAGTACACAGGGCTACATGACCGCGTTGTCGCAGCCCCTAAACTGAGGAACCAACCACAACCTACCTATGAAGGCTTCCGAAAAGATGGTATAATTGGCTTTCACGGCCGGTGAATTAAAACTCTGCAATTTTTCTAAGTTTGTGCCGTGTCTTGTGTGGGGTTTCGTCTAGGACCACCAAGGTGGCTCATCAGCAGGCACTTGGTGTTCCTAGGCGAAACCCCGCACAAGACATGGCACAAACCTAGAAAAATTGCTGATATTTAGGTAGGCTGTCCTTCACTGGAGAAAGAAGAATTTGAGCATGAAGTGCAAAGACAACTGAATGGTCAAGAGGTTATAATTATGGGAGACCTAAATGCCCATGTAGGTACAGAAAGACAGGATTATGAAAGTGTGCTGGGAGCAGAAGAATGGGGAAGTAGAAATGAGGAGGTAAAACGGTTACTGGAATTTTGCAAAAGGAGGCTCCTCATTGGGAATTCATGGTACAAAAAAAGAGAGAGTTATAAAATAACCTGGTATAGCAGTGACTGGAGTAGGAGATCGGTAGTAGACTATGTAATTTTTGATGGGCGAATTAAGAGAAATGTAATGGATATTAAAGTTATTCTATCAGAGGCCTTGGATAGTGATCATCAGCTGGTGGTAATGAGCTACAGAATGAAGTTAGAAAGGAGAGTGATAGAAAGGCAGGAGAGGAAAATAAAAGTATGGAAACTCAAAGAGGAAGATACCAAAACGGAATATCAGGAAATAATAAAGTGTAGGCTTCCCAGAGAGGAAACAGGAACTGAGGAAGAGGAATGGGAAAGGCTGAAAAGAACACTAGGGGAAGCAGCAGAAACGGAATGCGGGAGGACCAGTGATAAGAAATGATGGAAGGTTGATGATGATGATTGTTGTTTTAAGGGGCCTAACATCTAGGTTAATGGCCCAAATGATGGAAGGAGACACCAAGGTGGAACAAGAGTGAAGGGAGTAGTGGGAAACAAAAACAAAGCTTTCCGGATGTGGTTCCAACTTGGAACAGCAGATGGAAGGGATGAATATATAGCAAGAAAGAAGGAAGCCAAAACGGTGATAACACAGGAAAGGAGGAAGTGGAAGGAGAAATGGACAAGGATGATGGAAGAGGATAGTAAAGGTAATAGAAAACTGTAGTATAGGATGGTGAAGAATAAAAGGAAAGATGAGAAGATTAACAGGGAGAATGGAGGACAAAAATGGCAATATTATTGAGAGAAAAAAAGGGATTAAATCACTCTGGAAAGGATATTTTGAGGAGTCTTGAATGTGACAGCACCAAGTAAGGAGGAAGATTATACTGGAAGGGTTAATGTCAGTAACCAAGTGCAAGTGGAAGACCTAACCTGGGCAGAAGTGGAAGAAGAAATAAAGAGGATCAAAATAGGAGAAGCACCAGGTATAGATGAGGTAAGCTTGGAGTTGATAAAAGCTGCAGTGGGAACACAGTGGTTGTATAGGGTGATACGAGCTATATGGAAGGAGAAGAAAGTCCCAGAAGATTGGAAAAAGGGGGTGCTAGTGCCCATCTTCAAGAAGGGAGACAGGAAGATATGCCAAAACTACCGGGGAATTACACTGATGTGCCACTGTGCAAAGATATATGAATGGGTAGTGGAGAAACGGATACGTAAGGTAACGGAACAGCAACTGAGGGAGGAGCAACATGCATTCAGGCAGGGGAGGTCCACTACTGACCTCATATTTGCAGTGAGACAGTTACAGGAGCTTCACTACGAATATGAGGAAGATTTGGTATTGGTCTTTATGGACATTGAGAAGGCATCCGACAGTGTCGTAAGAAACAGAGTATGGGAAGCAATGAGAGCCAATGCAATAACTGAAGAAATAGTGATGAGAGTGAGAGATGCATACCTGCCACCTTCGGAAGTAAAAAATAGGAAGATTTTTTAAAATTATAGATTTCATCATGCGCAGTATACCATTGCGTGGGCGAAAGAGGGTACACAAAAGACCTGCGTGTCTTTATTGGCAAAGTATGAATACAGCATAAAATTCACAAAAATGTAAACAATCATCAATCATCGAGTAGTACGTATGGCCAATATTTAAACGTAAGCGAACATAATTGTGTGTTTAAAGAAAATGCATACAATCATTCTGATGGATTACACTTCGCATTCGCTACCACATATTCAAGTTTCGTCAGACTTAAGTTAATTACCATGGACAACTTACCTAATTATGATTAGGTGATGTATATACATGTGGATGGTAATCTTGAGACTGCTTACTGATTTAATGCAGACCTTGTAGCCAACTTTGCTCTCCTCAAATATGCCCTGTCATACTGCTGCTCGTAGCAATTTCCACTTAGGCTTGATTTAACCACTAACAGTTTGTTGAGGTTTTCGTCATTCAGAGAACGGAATTGTGTCCTTGTCTTCATCACCTGGCAAAACAATCTCTCACATTCAACGTTGCTGTGTGGGATTGTTAATATTGACAGCATTACTCCAGCTAGTCTGTTATATTTCAGACACCCATCTCCACCTCGTATATCCCCCATTGCAGACCAAGAACAATCTGCTCTTTTTCCTTCCACAATAGAAGATGGCAAACCCTCCATTTCGAGAGCACAAAACTGGCATTGTAAAGCATCCATTGCTTGGTGCTCATCTTCACCGTCTATTTTGGCAACACCATTTTTCCTCCATATCATAACAGGGGCATTGTTTGCACTAAAAGCTAAACAGTTTGCCATTGGAATGGCATGCCTTTCCAGAAGACGCAGAAGCAAATTTCCAATGTTAGCACCAGTCGAGTCACCTTCCAAATTTTCCATGGATAGCAACGATTTTCAATCATCTTCGATTCTTTGTTGAAAAGTGACACGACGACAGGATACAGCTTACTATCTCTATCATTGCTACCATCAGTGGAGATTGCGAAAGGCCCATATTTTAAAATGCACAAGTTTCCCTCCTTTGCAGTCTGCTGAGAGCTTTAACAGTGTGAGGTTCAGTTTAGTCAATTGTTCACGTGTTAAGTGCTCAGTGTGCTGTTCCAATGCGATTTTCTTTAGGTGAACGTGTGTATATATATAATAGAGTGCACTCTCGTTAATTCGCGGTAATTAATGCACGAACTTCCGCGAATTACCGAAAACCGCGAATTATCCGCAATTATTTTTGTTAAGCCTAGTAAAAACAAAACTATTGTTTAAAATATTGAAATAGGCCTGAACATGCAAAATAATAACTATAACACTTGATTGTACTAGGTAGTGTCTTATAAGACATGCTAGGCTAGAGGAAGGCCTATGTGGATTATGCCTACATTAATATTTAAAATAACAAAAAACAGTCGTCACGTTTTGTTTCTTAGATCGTTTATTCTAATTTTCGATTACACATTTCCGAAGAAAACATTATATGAGAACGAAAATTCATCTAGTTTTTCTATATAAGAGATAAGTGTGACTAGAGACGCTAGCTCGATTGTGGGAAACTTTCGGGATTTCCGTTGCATCATTCCCGGACTCGATATCAACTGGATCTCCGTATTCCTCACCAAAGTCAAATTCCGTGCTATTTCTTCTATGTATTCGTGTCTTAAATCATAATCGTCTTTATCGACGTCTAGCTTGCCCGTTCGAAATATCGTCGTCACAGAAGTCGACAAGAGCTTGCTTTTGTACGAGCGTAGTGGCTGTATTTTTCTCCCATGACTTGTTGACTGCATGAAGAGCATCCAACAAACACGCTCACGGTGTCGCGTAAGTTTGCGTCATTAGGCAATAATCGCCGTTTACAATTCGCTGTCCGCGCATCCACCCTTCACAGCTCACAGATCAGTGACCTTGGAGTTTGGCTGTTGGGGAAGGGAGGGTAGGTTCCGAGTGAAAGTGCATTCCTCTTGTATAGTTTGGGCTTCGGAGATAACGGAAATCTGTGCTATACCACTCGCGACAACATGCTCGTATGTTTCGAAGATTGCGCAAGTAGGCCTACTGTTCCATCGCAGAGAAATGCAGTTCAATCTTCTCGAATCTCAATGATTTCGTCTTTACGCATTGCGTGACATCAAAATTATTTTCAACAACGGAGAGATTGCTTTACTTGGCGTGATGTTATTTTAAAAAATCCTCTTGGAGATCCGCGAATTAACCGCAAAACGAATTATCGGGAGTGCACTGTACCTTCATTAAGTACAGGAAATCTTGTGCGAAAACACGACGGAAATCGGTGCTGAGGTACTTCAGAAAGTAAATGCCAGTTTCATACAAAGGTGCCAGGGATGTGTAGCAGTGAATGGCGAATATTTTCAGCACCAGCTGTGAACTAGGTAAGTACAGATTCCTATACTCAATGACTCGGTGCCGCGCTGCACCGCGTAACGGCAAAGTGCGTGGCGGGAGACAGGCTCGCAGCGCGGGCGATTGGGCAGGAGAGGGTCTCCGTCAGATGCAAAATGAACTCTCTGTAGGTGTGAAACATGCATAAATTTGCTTTCTTGGGTATTTTGTCATTTCATAGTAGATTTCTCACTAGACAATAAAAAAGAGAAGCTCTTTGGGTCCTGTTAAGGGTCTCTTGCTTTATACAGTAGTGTTGTCCTTTGAGACAACACATCCAAGGTACTTGAAGTTAGAAACAGATTTGAGCCGAGTTTCCGGGATGAGCAGAAAGATGTTTGAACATGAGCCTTTCCTGCTGATAGTTATTTCAACTGC
The DNA here is from genome assembly GCA_946902985.2 of Meconema thalassinum. NCBI lineage: Eukaryota > Metazoa > Arthropoda > Insecta > Orthoptera > Tettigoniidae > Meconema > Meconema thalassinum. The sequence goes on along the minus strand of OX336388.2, from coordinate 1,755,512,331 downwards.
TTTTGTTTGACTGACCTTTAGTTCAAATTCGAACACTCCAAAAGTTTAGTTTCTCCTGCACTTCTGTTTCTCTCCATATCAGAACATAATCTGCAAGTACCAGAGTCTTAGGTTCATTGTAATGTTCTTTGGCAGATTTTATGATCTGATTCATGGTTACGGCACTTCCCTGGTGGACTCCTCTGCTTGTTTCAAATCATTTTGATCTCCTATCCCCTACTTGTACACAGCTTAGGCATTTTTGATATTGCATCTTTACTTTATCAATTAGAAATTTTGGCACACTTATACTCTCCAGGCATTCCCATATTTTCGTCCTGGGGACACTGTCGTAGGCCTTTTCGATGTCCATGAAAACCATTACCAAATTCTTCCCATGTTCCCAGTACTTCTCTGATAGCATTCTCACAGCGAATATGAGGTCTACAATACTTCGGTCTTTCCAGAAGTCATGTTGCTCCTCCTCTCAGAGTGGTTCTATTTTACCGTCCTAACCCTGTTCTCAATTACCTTCTCCAAAAGTTTGAGTGAATGAGAAAGTAGAGCGATTCCTCTGTAATTCCCACATTTTATCCTTATTTCCCTTACTATGAGGTCTTCCATCCCCTCATTCGTCCAAAAATAGTGAAATAGTGAGTGGTTTTATTTCAAAAAAAGTGAAAAAAAAGGTGAGTTTTTATATGAAAAAGTGAGTAAATAGTGAGTAAATTCATAGCATTATTCGCATTTATAGCCGTAGGCCAATATCTGGTTCATAATTTTAACTTTTGTTGATATCTGTAGGCTCAATTAGGGGGTCTTGGGTGGCTAAGCTCCCCAAAACAAAGCCATAGCCCCCAAGAGTGTGACAAAACTGTATTGAAATAGAGAACATTTTTAAGAATGTGTATCTGTAAAACAAATTAGCCACCCAAAAATGTCAACCAAATTTCGCCTATGTTAATATCTCTGAGTACTGTTTGTGATTTTTTCGTCGATCGCTGCACGGCACCAGCTGTGGTATTGCACCATGAAAGCTTTTTATGCTTTCTGGCCGCCTGGCTCGCTGCCGGCAGCGGTGGCAGAAAAACGAACTACCCATTCATGGGTATATTTTGGGACATTTCTAACAATCTGATTGTGCACGAGACCATTTTTAACGCAGAATGTGACCAGTTTTGAAAAAAAAGTGAGAATAGTGAGTAATTTTATCAAATAGTGAGAAAAGTGAGGCTGCTTTAAAAATAGTGAATAATAGTGAGAAAAGTGAGTCGCTGGAAGCCCTGCTTACTATGCATAGGAATTATAGTTCCACAAATGCATGAACTTCTGGGTCATAATTATGACATTAAAGTTCGAAGCTGTGTGTGTGAACTAAAATCAACGTTTCTAAGATAATTAATTAAATATATAGCGGCTTTGGTGGCGTAGTTGGTAGCATGCTTAAGTGCTGTGCCCAAGATAGCGGGTTCAAACCCGGCCGTAGTAGTCAGATTCTTTAAGAGCGTTAAAACTCCTTCAGTATGCCTTCCTTCTGAGGGGAAGTAAAGCCGGCAGTCCCATGTCATAGATTTATGGCATGTAAAAGATCCTTCCACAGGCTAAACATGTGTGAAGCTAAATTGTTAGGTTAGATTTCGTCAGAACGCTCTATCAAAGTTCCAAAGTTCACCACTAGGTATCATTGATATCTGGTAGTGAAGGTTGGAACCACTTGAAATTGAACGGAACTTGTAGCTCAACCTAAGTGTGTCCGCTCGAAGCAGCTACAGACTCAGGCGAGCCGAACATGTCCTCTGACACTCCCGGCACTAAAAGCCATACGATAGATAAATAAATAAAATAAATAAATATAGTCACAACAGTGACCTCTTCAGTGTAGAATTTAAGTGGGCCAACTCACGATAAACAAAATGTCAAAACAGCCATTCGGCTAGCACAAGTGACATCTGAACAAAATTTCAGTTGGCAGGCTTGTATAGGGTTCCCACTCTGAGAACTGAAGTGTGTTGAGAGCTTATGAGGATATAAATAGTAACTAAATAATTCAAGGGACCTACGAAATGTACAGAATGGATCGGGGGAAGCGAGGTGGTGGGCTATTTATGTGTGTGCGCAAAAATACAGCTAGTTTCATAAAGTGGGCTGATACGGATCATGAAATGTTATGTGTACAAATTTCGGATAAAGGAAATAAATTCCCTCTCTAGAGGAGCGTATAGAGCACCGAAAGATAACTTTTCTCTCCTCGACACACTGTATGATATAACTTGTATGGGCAATGCCATGAAAAACAGCATAATAACTGCCGGAGATTTAAACCTCCCCAAAGTAGACTGGTCTGATGAGTCAACTAGCTGTGGTCAAGCTCAGAGCACTACAAACAAATTCTTAAGGAAGGAGGATTTTCCCAAGTACAGTAGAACGTCGTTGATCCGAACTAATTGGGACCAAAACTGTTCCGGATAACGATTTTTCCGGATAATCAAACATGTGTTTATTTCACAGGAAAAAAACATGCACAGTACATTATGGTGATAACCACCAAGCTTCTCATTTAGGCCGCTCCTACATTGGAAGCGGAATTTCTCCCGACCAGACCAGACGGTCTGAGCGGGTCTGGTCGAGTCTGAAGAAAACAAGCACATGACGCACCGTCCGCCTTCCTACACTGGAGCCAGTGCTCGTTCCGGGGAGGGGAGTCTGGTCTGGTCTGACAGCAATCAAACAGGTTTGTTTTTTCTTCCAGTTGCATGGAAGCTTCTGGTGGTGCTGGTGTGTTCTAACATCATTGAACTTGGTTTTTGTGTGGAATTGTGCCATAATGGTAGACAAAGGAATGATAATTAAATTAGTACGTGAGCGAGTTGTATTATGGTTATGTAAAATTCACTTTGACGGTGGTCTTCATTGAACTCGTGAACCCATTTTCTTTTACACGAGTTTATTAATAAATTCCTGTCCAATAACTTAAAATCAATTAGTTCCTCGTCCATTTTTCAACTGTAATAATAGACAACTTAGCTCGTCCAGAGTTGACACAGTACTGGTTCTTCCGCTGAAAACTAGCTGCAATGTAGGAGCGCCGAGTCTGGACTGGTCTGGTCTGGCCGGGTCTGGTGGAGGCTTCCAATGTAGGATCAGCCTTAGCTGCAACGCTTTCTCACATAACAAAGGTCTAGAAATTGGATCTCCCGTACGTCTGGTCTGAATAAACCATAAGTACACCGCTTCTTCCAATATTTCAACTGTAGCTGATCTCATGGTTATTCTCTTTTTGACCTTTCTTCACTATCTAACTTCGATGCTTAATTCAAAATTTCATCATTTCGGTTCTTCAAATCATAAATTGTGGATTTTCCAACACTGTAAGTCTTCATTAGACACTGCACATCTCCACCTTCTTCTCAATTGATAAAACATTGTGATTTCGTTTTTCCTTTTTGCCACTCCTAGAGGCCATTTTTACAACTTAGTATAATACAGTACGCGCACTGTAACACGTTGAAACATCATAGAGTAAACAAACGCTGGGAGACAACTGAGGCAACAATTGAAAACGAGAACCGACTCTCTACTGTAGGCAGCGCGCGGTGTTCATCTTTTATTTTGCTTGTCCGGACAATTGGCGTACCGGTTGTTTGAAGTCCGGATAAATGATGTTCTACTCAGGGTTGATACGCTTTCAGGATTTCAAATTTCCCTGACTTTTCCCGGTTTTCCAGACCAAATTTTAAGAAATTCCCTGACCGCAGGGCCGTTTATTTCCCTAACTTTTCCCGATTTTCCAGAGCAAAGTATAGAAAAATTCATTAACCACAGGGACGACATTTACCTCGCTGTTCCTTAGGTTATCGAAATCTAGCAGAAGTGCATTTACCTTTAGGAAACGTTTTTCTGTATGATAGATTAAGATTAAGTTAGAAAAACTGATTTTAGACTAATTATTTGTGCAAGGCTATTCCTAGATGCGAGGAGAAATGTTGTAGTAGATGAAAATAATAGTGTTAAAAAAATATCCGAGCAATGTTTCATTATATAAACCGGACGTATATGTAGCTCTCTGTATAAATTAACGCGTTTCTTTAAAAGTATAAAAACAAATAACAAAAAATAAATTTAAAAAAAAACAGTTCTTTACTCTAATAAATAACATTTATTACGATAAGAACCGGAACACATTTTTACAATAAATGTTAATTTGCTAACATCAATTTAAAAAAAAATAACTGTGAAGAAAGGAACCAATCATCAATTCTTACTTTCTGGTCAATCACAATAAAAGTATCTAGAAACTGTCAACTGATACATTTTATTCTAACATTAGATATTTAATATCAAATGAGTTGTTTCAGTTAATATGCCGTCTTATGTACAAGAAGTTATGATTACCAAGAAGTTGCTATGATCTTGACCGTTTGGGGAGATTTCCTTTGTCCCCACGGAAGATCACGAAATATATGCGACGTTACGTGACTATCACCGAATCATGTCTTCGCAGTCAAGTACGGAGAAATATCGACACGTTACACGATCGGCGCTGGTCTCAGCCGTTTGATGCGATTTGTAGTTTTCACGATCGAATACGGAGAAAAATCGCCGATTTACATAATTGGTGTCACTTTTAGTCGTTCGACGAGATTTCTATTGTCCTTGAGGTCGGGCACGGGAAAATATAGTATTATTACGCAATCGGCACCGCTTGCTGTCCGTTTGACAAGAATCCAGTACTCGTCATCGAAAGCGGAGAAATATCGCGATGTATCGCAATCGCTGCCGCTCTCGGTCATTTTACGAGATTCACGTTGTCCTCGCGGTTGGACACTGAGAACGCGATAGTATGCAATCGGCCGTTCAACTATTGTCTGCCTATCTGTCCTGGTAGAATGGCGGAGGCAAGCTCGAGGTTGGGCATGGTTAAAATTCACGAGCAGTTATGGACATGGTCGGCGCCGTGATTCCCACTGTCCCTATGCTGTGGTTGGAAGTTCACGGTGGATCACGAGAAGAAATGGGTATCACGATGCTACGTCGTCTGTTATTCCTAAGTGGGTTGATGCACCTTTCGCTCCCCGTACACTTTTAAGTATACGGTAATGGGAAAAGTGGCAAGTAGGGTTCGGTATGTTTCGTGATGGGTGCCCAACCACCTTTGAAGGATTCCCGCAGTCCTCGTAGACACAAGTTCGCGATCGGGCACGGGTTTTATGACTTACGCAACTGGCATCGATCTCTGTCCGTCTGACGAGATTCCCGCAGGCAAGTCGTGCGGTCAGCCAGCCGTTTTGAGGATGTGATTTTGGAGGATGAACGTTCGAAGTAGGTATCGGATATTACGAATTATTCTGAGAGGATAGCACGAATAATACAAGGGGCAAATTTTCTTTCGAATTCAAATTATACAAGTTTTCGAGATAACCGGTTAGATTATATATCCAATGGAACCGAAGTTCGAAGGAAAAATAGACATATAACGGAGTTTCGAATTAACCGAACTGGATGTCGCAAATTCACGAGACGGATAGATTTTTAAAATATACCATCGTCTATGAATTTCGGAGCATTTTTGCGATTTTCTTTCGAAACTGTATCATTTCGCAATATCGCGACAATAAATTATATCGCATTATTTCCGTACTTCAATTTGAGATATCCAAATTTATAGGTCAATATCAGAAATGAGAGGTTTTTGTGGAGTTTCGGATGTTATCACGAATAAACGTCTTGCAAAATGTCAGGTTTTCGAATAATACAGAAAAACATTTCACACAAAATTAAACTCTCTTCTTGATGCCGAAAATATACATTGAACCGATGTAGACAGTACCACTGAAGGTATCCTCAGTATGCATTTCCTTGAGGTCGTGCATGGGGAAGCCTACGCAATCGGCGCCGCTTGCATGAAACTTGCTTCATCACAATCTGTGAGCCTAGCGGCGCGGGTTTAAATGATTTAAACCGACCTCAGCAAATTTTCGTTACTTTCGTTACCCGTTTGTAAAAATAGCTACTTTTTCGTTACTTTTCGAACCACCAAAAATTACTGTCAAACCTTAATAATTCATTTTTTCTTCCTTTTTCTTTCTTTTCTTCTTTCTCTCTCTTTTTTTTTTTACAAAATTCCCTGACTTTTCCAGGTTTTCCCTGACCGCAACAAAAATCCCTGACTTTTCCCGGTATTCCCGGTCGCGTATCAACCCTGTCTACTTTAGTTTACTTCCCTACTAGAGACAATAATACCTTAGATGTTTATCTCTTAATGCCTGTAGAGCTGTATATTAACTGTCTGAAAGTACCAGGAATTAGTGATCATTCTGGGGGTGAATTAAATATTAGATATGGTGACATTACAAAATTAGACTCTGATATAGCAAAAAAGATATATTCCAGTATCGCAGGGTGGATCAGGGCAAATTTCAGGGGTATTAGAATGAACTATTTGTAGGATGGGCATCGGAAGGAAATCACATTAATATCCTGTGGACTAACTTTTTGAAAATTTCAAAAAGGCAAAATTTGTCCCATTTAAATTACTGAAACAAAACCCAGATCCTGAGTATTAACCGTGAGACATCAGGGGTCTAAAACGGAAAATTAGGAAATTATACAATAAAAGACATGATAGTGACAAGTATATGTTGAAACTTAAGTCCTTATCAAGAGAGCTCATCTTAAAAAAGAGGGCTGCTCATGACAATTATATTAAAGGTTTACTTGGTTCGGGAGGCGATGGGTGGAAAAAAATTCAGTTAGGAGAAGAAAGGGAAATTAAATAATTTGTCGATGATAATGTCCAGCGACGGTAAATTAATTACTGAGAAACAGGCCATTGCTAATGAATTAAATGTCTTTTACGGTAGTGTGTTCAATAAATTCAATAGCTGTGTGTTGGACCTTTACGGTGAATCAGGGATTCCCCTTTTCCAAATAAACCAGTCAGCAATTGTAAAGCTAATACAAAAATTATGTTACAATATATCGAAGGGTCCTGATAATATTCTTAGTGAAGTACTTAAACTAGGAGGTAGGGCCGCGGCACGATACGTGGAGGTGATGTTTAATGTGTCCATAAAAAATGCGCAAATCCCAGATGACTGGAAAAGAGCTATGGTAGTCCCAATATCTAAGTGAGGGAGCAAACTTGAATTGGGCAACTAAAGGCCAGTTAGCCTTACATCCATCGTTTGTAAATATATGGAGCATTTCATTTGCGACTACTTGAGGGAACAGTGGGAAGGATTATAATGGTTTAATGATTGGCAACATGGATTTCGGAAAGTTTACTCATGCGAGAGTCAGATGCTACCACTTTTTCAAGATATTAGCGAATCGTTAGACAATAGAATTTCAGTCGACGCAGTAGTTATAGATTTTGCGAAGGCATTTGATGTCGTGCCGCATGACATGTTACTCCATGAATTAGCATCGACCAAGATTGATAGAAGAGTAATTTTATGGATCCAAGAATTTTCGACGGGTCGTTCCCAGAAAGTGAAAGTGGAAGGCCGATTCTCGGATGAAATTACGGTAACGTCGGGTATCCCTCAGGGCAGTGTAATCGGAACTTTGTTATTTTTGGCGTTCATAAATGATTTACCAAATGGGATTTGCAGTGACTGTCGATTGTTTGCGGATGATTGTGTAATATATCGAAAGATACATGAGTCACAAGACAATGCAGTACTTCAAGATGACCTGAACCTGGTCTATAAGTGGGCGATTGAAAATAAAATGAAAATAAACACAAGAAAATGTAGTCTCATAAAAATAGGGGAAGTGTGAAGGCAAGATTTTCAATATAACATTGGCTCGGAAATACTGGTAGAAGAAGATTCTTGCAAATATTTGGGTGTTCACGTAAGGAATGATATGAAATGGAGTAGTCATGTAGGATGTGTAGTTTCTAAAGCTTACAAATCCCTGCACTTTGAAATGAGGGAATTAAAAGGAAGTAGAACTACTGCTAAAGAATAAGGATATTTGTCACTTGTAACACCTATTCAGGAATACGCCTCGGCGGTTTGGGATCCATATCAAGTAGGGCTCATAAATGAGTTGGAAATGGTACAAAGAAAGGCCGCTAGATTTGTGCTCACAAGGGGAGGATACGATGCATGGGTCACCGATTCGAACCATCTTTAGTACACGTGTAGACCATCACCAGGCATATATCAGGTGCAAGTAGTAAGGTGCACTTCTCAGCAGTTTCCGAGAAATTAATTAATTGCAATAAATGCAGTGCAGCGTCTACTGTATGCGCGTTGTACGCCAGCAAGAATCCAACTAACGCCTGGTGCAGGGGTAAGAGCCCTGCTTCGTAAGCGCGGGAGTGCTGGATCGAATCCCACCGGTGAGCCTTTGCGTTGGCTGTTTTACTTTTTTTATACATTGGCAATTCGTACAACTGTAGGTGTCGTGAATACTGTTTATTTTTCAGTCAATTGTAAGAACGTGTCATGTGCGCCGAAAAAGGGGTCTGAAATCATCGTATCCGGGTCAATGTTTGTGACATTACATAATGTATAGTATTGGTATTGCAAATCCATTGGTATTATACACGGTCAGGTATATTCTAGTATATGTATACATTTATACATTGAAGGCCCAGTCTGTTCCGTTCATTGCACGTCTGTCAACCATCAGACCACCCCGTACCCCGCAAGCAGTGACTCATGCTATGGGTAGTCGTTGGATATAGCCAATGGTTACAAAAAAAAAAAAGAAGAAACACAACACACTGCAAAGGCGCACCAGTGGGATTTGATCCAGTGATCCTGCGCTTACGAAGCAGGGTTCTTACCGCTGCACCACGCGCTCTTTGGGTTCTTGCTAGCATACAACGCACATGGACGCCGCACTGTAATTGCAATTAATTAATTTCTCGAAAACGGCTGAGAAGCGCACCTTACTACTTGCACCTGACATACGCCTGGCCATGTCCTACAAGTAGTGATGTGGGCCGGGTAAATACCCAGTGGGAAGGTAAATATAAATTGGGTATTTACCCGGGTATATACCCAGTGGTCATTTTAATAACCACAATGAGGGTATTTTCAGTTTTTTTTTTAGCTTTGTACAACACTTTTTGATGTGTTGATGAAGTGTTGGACAAACAAGGACTGAAACACAGGTATTTGATGCCTTAAATTGAAATTGATCCTTCAAAACTAAAAAGCAAACTCAACATCTGGGTATGTTTGGGTATTTATATCTTTTGGCACTGTAACCTTGCCTTTAAGTGTGTTCTTTCCTTAAACTTAAGTACAATATTGGATAAAACCTTTTGGTTGTTTTGTGTTTTAAATTTTTAATAAAGGTCTAGTTTTATTACGGAACTGGAAATGAGCAACAAAGATGTGGGAAAGGAAAAGTTACCTTTGTAGTAATAAGAGTAGGCTATATGCATATTAATTGAAATGTGTGTATGCCAATCAAAAGGTAATAAAACATATTCAATAGAAAGGACATTTGAGAAAAAAATGCTTAGTACAAGTGCTTTAAGGGGGGGATGTAACAGACGTATGGTCAAAATATCAAAATTTTGAAATATGTGTTTTTGTAAGTTTGCCCTCTTTTAGACTTTGTGTAAAACTTTCAAGCTCATTACTCAACTGGAACTATTTTTAAAATAAATTTATATCTGATGCTGCATACCTAAAGACAAAGTTGATTAAATGCGGGTAAAAGAACATATCCAACTTTCAAATATTGTTTACTCAATACCAATTTCTTTCACCACATAGGTACACTTTTATCTGAAACCCTAAATGCCACATAACTGAAATTATCAGGGATTGTTTATTGAGTGATTATACACATTTATGTAGAATTATTCTTCTATTTAATCCATAATTATGTAGAATTTGCATGCATTTACATTCATATTTTCACTGAGGTTTATGAAGTCCTAAATTCAAATGACCATAAATTAAAACCTTTTCACAGTATTTGGATAATTCTACATAAAGTTAGATATAGTGACAAATATTTATACTAGTTGAAAGCTCAGGCCAGGATCTTTTATAGTTACGTTGTCAAGTGTACCCAAATAAGAGGATGTAACAAACTTTTAGCAGTGACTCTACTGGTGCCAATTTGCCATCCAAGGTAGCTGGTGGTTGCCACGTAATAGATCGAATACCATTAGTAGAGACACGATTTTATGGTGTATCGCGAAATTTGTTTATATGTGCATCAAAGGTGTTTTAAATGTGTGTTTAATATTGTTTGATCATAAAGCACTGAATTTGTCCTCACGACTAAACGCGAAATTCCACCTTATTTGCGATATATCATGAAATCGGCTTGTTTATTACGTCTTTACACGATTTGGTGCGATATCGCGAGCCTTCAGTGGTTTTCACCTTGTTAGCATTGCTGGTAGAACCCAATTCAAATGTATTTTTAAGTGCTTAAAGCCTAAGCATATCCTAACATCATGTAGCAAGAAATTACTACACAGTTTCAATATTGACTATCCTGTCGTACTGGGAGACAAGTGAGAGAGATGGGCCGCGCATTGCTGACCACGTGGGTGGGCTGTGATTTGTAGTTGAAATTTCTATTTCTAATGTGAATTCGCAATGCCAAAAATAACGACGTGTTTTGATAGGGCTGACGAGTTTAAAGACGAAGGCTATCATGTTTTCGATGAGCGGCAGAAGATAGTGCAAATTCTGCAACATTAGACTAGATTGGAAGAGTCAAGATTCCTGTGTGAAACACAACTTAAGTGAAAATCACAAAAAGAAGAAAAGGATTTTGTCTGAAGGAGGTACCAAAAGACAGATATCAGTTCAAGAGGCGGTCGGGAATGCCAAAAAAGTGAGAAATGACTCCGACGAATTTGTAATGTCAACAGTGGAGGCCTTTTTGAATGCCAACATTCCTTTAGAAAAGCTAGATCATCCAACAATGAAGGATTGGATGAACAAACATATCCCAGGCGAGTTAATTTTTTTTCGGATGCCGCTACACTTAACAGTATTCCAAAAGGAAAAGGAAGCTTGTAGTTTAACGTGACCGTTAATCTTGAGATCATGAGCCACGGGACCTCCTTTTTACGTGGAATCCGAACCACAGGACATGGCATTTCACTTCGAAAATCTCACATGCATTGACCGGGAATCGAACCCGGACCGCCTTGGTGAGAGGCATACAGCTAGACCGCTGAGCCACCACGCCCCACTAACAGTATTCCGCAGCCCCACTTTTCGTAGCGATAAAAATAATAATAGGTGGAAAGACGTAGTTTTATGTAATGAATTTTATCAGGGAGGGAAGGTAATTCTTTTACGATTGCCGAGAATCCACCAACCCGCCGTGACATTTACAGATGAAAGTTTTGCAGCCACCATGGAAACGTGATGTGGGATACTAGAAAGTGTAGTAATGACTTAGTTTACTTTTAAATACTTTTAAGTTCATATCATAAACAACAAATAAGTCTGATTTATTAATATTTTAAATTAAAATTGACGCGTTTTAATTTCCATGAGGAGAACTTTATCCTTACTAATATGTAACCGAGTTGGTCTAACTGCCGTGCATGTGATTGAGATAAACAGACTTGCCACGCTCCCTGTTGAGCACGAGTAGAAACTCGTTTGACGCCGCGCGATGCTGCCATCTGACGGAGAATATTAGTACTACTCCTACTGGATTTGCCGCTTGGAGCGCTTTACTCTCTAATCTACGATTCCCTCCGATGGCTACCGAAGTCAACAGTGTCTCTTACCTTGGATACAGCTATAATAAGAAGAGTGGTTCTCTATTGGAATCCTTACAAGCAAGATGCAAAATTTATAACTCCGATATTAAACCGGGCTGGTTAGCCCTGAAGGCTAACATAGCCTCTGTTCTGGAATATGTTCATATCCAACTTGATTCTGAAGTACTTCCGACATCTCGCAAAAGCTATTTTGACTTACTTGGTGTAATAATATTTTCAGGCATCTCAACCGGTATGGTTTAGAAAAGGTTTGTAAATATTGTGAGATATTTTGGAAACTGTTTTATTTCTGTCGATATGTTTTATTATCTTGGACGTATTGTAATTTCTTAACTTTGTGTTAGTTTATGTTGGCGGTCTGTTGTTCACACTCGTGTTTTGGCCTAGCCTTGTGGTCGGAGTAACGGTAAGGTTTTTGTCAATAATATTTAAAATAGTTTCCAACTATCTAATATATTCTATGTATCTTTTGGGGGAATGTGGTTATTTAATTTCTTTTCTGAGCTACAAGCCATGTAGAATTCAGTCTTCATCTTGGTCTAGAGCAAGGACTTTCTTAACCTAAATACCTTTATGTAAAATTTCTTCATCTCCTTGAATCTACTTAGTATGCCTCATATAGGCACTGTAACTTGTCGAAGATTATGGCACTTATTTTATTCTGAGTAATGGGTTGCTTGGTGACAACCTAAGCTATTGTTATCGTTTCTTCCTTGCAGTTAAAACAATAGTTTTTTTTGTTTTCTTGTCGATAAATGGGAGACATGTTTTAGCATTTGATTGCGATCACACGTACCTAGAATTTGCTCCTATTCATGAAACTACCTAATTGATTGCATTGAGTTGAGACCGTATTTGAACTTAAACTAGTTTCGGTTCATATCTTGAGTATCGTTTAAAGGTAATTTATCTGTTTTATGTAACGTTGTATATTTTTTCGTTGGTCTTTGACTTTTCATTTGCTCATTTAATATGATTAATTCAACCCTTTTCCTCCTCAATCGATGGGATTCCTTGCTTATATTTCCTTAGCTGTTTATACTAGGAACTAATTTCTTTTAAATATTATTCCCTTCTTGTAATGCATGTAATATTATTGATTGTCAATTATATATATATATATATCAAAAGTGACCTCTGTGTTCTGGTATCATAGTTTTAATTATTCTCTTATGTTCATGCTATTTAACTGCCTGGGTAAATGGTTTTGTTCAACACCTTCCACTTTCAACACTGGTATTTTTGGGGGTCTTTCTTATTTTATTTGTAAATTAGTTAGCTCTCAGTTCTACCAGTGTGTCAAAAATGATTTTCTTGCTAATAGATTTTTTTCATTACACTGTCTTAGGAAATGGAAATTTTGCCACAGCTGACTGGTTATGAAAGAAATATTTGCCCCTATTACATCAAGAAAAAGAAGAATCAAGTAGTGAGAAATTAAAGAATCAGCATGTTATTCTACACTGTGATGAAACCACAGATAGGATGGGTCGAGCTGGGTTCATTGTGCTATTTAGAACTCTTAGACTCCTAAAGTGCTAGTAGGTGGTGTCCTAATGCTTCAGAATGTTAACTCGCAGGAATGTTCTCAAGCCATAGTGGAGGTTATTAAGAGACATAAACTTGAATACAAAAATATCATAGGTATTTCAACAGATGGTGCAGGATATATGAAAAAGTGTGTGCAAACTTTACAAGGTTTGATATCGGACAACCTTCTTCACATAGAGTGTCGGACACACAAGCTTGATTTAGTAGCAGGAATCTGGCCGAAGAAACTTCATCGTGTGAATGAGTGTGTTACCAAAACAAAGCAAGCTTTTCTTAATACAAGAAAATGGAAACTTAGGTATATTAGGGTCTTGCAGCAGAAGTATGGTGCAGGAGAAAAGGATATAAAGCTCTTTCTCTCACCAGTTATCACAAGGTGGAATACGTGGTTCACATCAGTTTCCTACTTGGCAGACTATGCCATGGACTTGGTTCAGTATTTTAAAACAGTGGAGAGTGATGCTGAAAGTGTTAAATACTTTCAAAAATTAAGTAAAAGTGAAGTAAAATCATTTTTGTGTGAGGCAATTTTTGTGAAAGAACACTGTGCCTCAACTTCTGAAAAGATAACTTGCTTCGAGGGTTCTAATTATGCTTTGGCACATAAAGTTGTTCCAATGGTAAATGAACTCATTTCTGAGTACACGGTTATCGAAAAACTAGTGATGAAACCATACACATTGAAGGCATTGAATGAACTATCAAGCGATAGAAAGAAAAGTGCTGAAAAAAGGTTCGTAGCCCTTGCCAATGCATGTCACACAAAACTCTCAGATATGCTGGCAAAAGACTCTGCTCATGAGATTTTTAATTCACTCTCCTCACTGTTTCATCTGCCCCTGCTAAGAACTGTGAACATAGAGTAATCTCTCTTCAACAAGATAGAGAAAATCCCCCTTTTTGCTGGAGTGAATTCTCATGACTTTTTGAAGTTTGACATTCAACTGCAAATCACCTGTATAAATCTTTTTCATGTAGTGACGGTAATGTAGTTGAAGATGTATTGAAGGGAATGTTAGAGGAATATCCTATAGCTGTGAAATGTCTTCAATCTTTGTACATTTCCATTCCAAATGTTAGAGTGAAAGGGCCTTTTCTGCCTACAATGATATTTTGTCTGACAAGCGTACCAACCTGTCAAATGATAACTTAGAAACATTACTGAGTTACTACTTCAACAGCAAATGAATACTGTAAACCAAGCCATACTTAGTGTGTTTGTTGTTTCCTTCATTGCAACCTAAGGCAAAAGTATGTATATAGTCTAGTAAACTTTTCTACACCGTAAGCAATGGCATTTATTCACCACTTTTATCCCGCTTTGCCCTTAGTTTTTACACCTCTATTGTGGTTTTTTATTCACCATAAAATCGTGTCTCTAACCATTAGATAACTGTAAAAAGTTTCAACGCTCAATATTTTATATTGTGAACTCGGTGAACTTTTAAAGCCAGCTAAGCATTTTCGGTTACATCCCCCCTTAAGTTATTTTTCATTCAATTTATTTAAATATTTTAAAAAAAAAACTAAAAAGTTAATGTAGAATAGTTTGCATACCGGTACCCTTTTTTTAAGGTTCAACTTTCCAAGACACAGGATTTTTAATGAAACATCTAAAACACGCATGTATGTACCCAAATTGGGTATTTACCAGAGTATAAATATAGAATAGTTTGCATACCGGTACCGTTTTTTAAGGTTCAACTTTCCATGACAGGATTTTTAATGAAACATCTAAAACACGCAGGTAAGTACCCAAATTGGGTATTTACCAGAGTATATACCCTGGGTATTTATTTACCCCAATTTATAAATACCTGGGTATTTTACATCACTACCTACACGTGTACTAAAGATCGTTCGAATCGGTGACCCATGCATCTTATCCTCCCCTTGCCAGTGACTTTAATCCCAGGAGCAGTGTGAGCCGTATGTTAAAGAAACTTGGGTGGGAATCGCTTGAGGTTAGGAGGATGAAATCTAGACTCTGCACGCTATGTACAACACGTATACAAATCAACCAGCATGGGGTGAGCTTAGCAAACGTATGGGAAAGCCCACTTACATGAGTAGGAGTGATCATCCTTTCGAAGTTAAGGCCGACCACAGCGAACAAATTATGGTAAATATTCTCTCGTAAACCATGCCATTGATAACTGGAACTCTCTACCTGCCGCTGTCTTAGAGCCTTTTCCCAAACATATAGATGTGTTTAAGTAAAGTGACTATTTGTGTAAATACTCCAGTTTAATTATTATTGATTGTTATGTATATTTATTTGTTATGTACAATTTGCCACCTGGGGACACATCCCCAATTGCAAATAAATGAATGAATGAATAACCCTGGAAGAGCGACCAAAAATTTAAAGTAAAAACTGATCAGCTCTCATAACAATACGTGTGTGTGTTTTTCGGTCAAAAGAACTTTGGGTAAAATTTTTCTAACCATATAGGTTCGTTTGCACATGGTAAGTAAAAGGGAAATGATGCCAGGCTGTTGTGAGTTAATTTAATTATGGTTGTATTAAACAGCTTCGGTGGCATAGTCGGTAGCATGCTGAACTGCTATGCCCAAGATGGCGGGTTCAGACCCGGCCGAAGTCATCGGATTTTTAAGAGCATTAAAATCCTTCAGTATGCCTTCCTTCGGAGGGGAAGTAAAGCCGGCGGTCCCATGTCATAGATTTATGGCACGTAAAAGAACCTAGCACTGCAATTGGTGGTATGTAACAAAATTTGTAGGTTATATTTGGCTAGTACACAACGCTCTAACAAGTTCCAACGTTTGCCGCTTAGTGTTAGTGACAGTAGCATCTGATAGCCAAAATTGGAACTACTTGAAATTGAACTTGTTGGGAGCCCTCGGGTGTTCAATCAAAAATGCCCAGCTTATGGACATAGCCAGTGATTCATATATCAATATTATGGTTGTATTTGGATAAATGTCTTAGGTTATGTGAGTTTGACTTTTGTATCAGTTTGTGTGATGTAGTTTCCGCATGCGGGGCGACGTTCCTCTGTAACCGAACTTTTGTAGTAGATCACAGACATTACTTTTAGTTTTTGTTTTGTTGGTATTTTTTTTTTGTTTTATCGGGTTGCCAGCCATGGATACTTGTTGGTAGGCCGCCATGGAGAATTTTGTGTGCTCTGCTTTGGGATTCTTTGATGGTGGTCAGCCAGTGGTTGGACCAGGTGGTCTTGGCTATGGCATATGTGCTTTGATCTTAGGTCAAGGTTGCCATGGGAATGGTATTGATACTGGCCAGAAAAGAATTGAAGCTAGTTGGTTTTTAAGCAGAATGGGAATGTTGTTGTGAATTGAAGCTAATTGATAATTGCCATGCTGAATGGGAGCCAGTTGATGGACAATGGGAATGAATGATAGTGATCATGTTATATTATGTTATATATTGATAATTGATGCTGAATGGCAGCCATTTGCAGCACAAGGGGAATGAATGATTGGAAGTGTTGATTTTGTGTGGAATGCCAGGCAAGGATAATTGAAGCTTGCTTATATGTTGACAAACAAGGAATTGTTAGTTTGATTTGCCAGAAATGCAGGTAATGGAAGCATGCCTTTTATTAATAAATTGTGTGTGAATTGTGAAGTTGGTGTCCTTGACTTTGTGGATTCATTTAAAGCTAGTATTATAGCCCCTACACCCTGAGGTGGCAAGTTTTATTTAATATTACAATGGCGCCCGCCCAACGTGAAAGCAAGAATTCAATGAATCACACAAAGACAGGCGTAGGGATGGCCAAAAATAATAGAAATATTGAAGCTGAGATGATGGTCATGTTGAGGAGGCTCGTGTATTTTAGTGACAAGTCTGTAGGCATGGAGGAGAGGTTGACCCGCCAGATGACAAGAAAGTCAAGGAAGTTTGGTGAGAAGCTTGATGAGGTCTCGGAGCATTTGTCGGAGATGCTTGACAAGGTCTCGGAGCATTTGTTAGAGATTATCACAGACAACCATGTTACTAGCCAGGTCAGTGTAGTCAGTGTAGAAGCCACTAATCTGGAGACTAACCTAGGTGGTCAGATTGCTGTTTAGGAACAGAGCCTCCCTGAAGAAGACGAGTTGGATGCTCAACAAGTTAAGCTGAAAGAGCAGACATTGGTGAGCATATGGGCTGTAGAAAAGAAAGTTGAGATTGTAGAATCTGAGTGTGTGTCTGTGGAGGAGGAGAAAGAGAAGAATAAATGTGAAGTACGTGATGCTAGGGGGCGTAAAGAAGTGGAAAAGATAAAGTCAAGGAAGCTTGGTGAGGTCCTTGATGAGGTCAGTGAGCATATGTCTGAGAAACTTGACAAGGTCAAAGAGCAGGTGGATAGCATATGCATTGTAGAAGAGAAAGTTGAGATAGTTGAATCTGAGAGCGTATGTGTAGAGGAAGAGGAGGATAACTGTGATGTACGTGATGCTAGGGGGCGTCAGAAAAATAATCAAGAAGTGGAAAAGATAAGGCTTGGTTGTAGTGGAATATATTGGAGAGACAATAGCAAGCGAAGAAGAGAGAGCAGTTGTGGAGGTAGACACAGAGATCGCCGCCGACGTAAAGGAAGAGGACGTCAAATGGTGGAGGAGAATAAAACTGAAGACAAGGAGGAAGATGAGATAGAAGATAACGTGAGGAAGCTTAGGAGAAGGATGAGGATAGGCAGGAGAACAAGGTGGAGGGAGAAATGGATGAGATGTAAGGCAATCAGAAGAAATTAAGGTGAGGAAGGAAAGACTGAAGGCTGAAGGCAAGTGGCTGACGCACAAGCAGAAGACAGATCTTGCGCGTGCTCAGGCCCTGCTACAGGCTTGCATGGCCCATGGCATGGAGCTGCCTGCGGCGGACAGCAAGCCTCCTCAACTCGGCACCAGGATATGGCTCAACAAGACCAAGCAGCAGCAAGCCCTTGCCGACCATGAAGAACAGAAGGTGGAGGTGGAGATTGTGGACCGGGTACCCCTGCCGTCAAAGGGCAGCATGGAACATAAGAAGAAAAGGAAAAGCAAAGAGGAAGGCTTTGATGAAGGTGGTAATTCTGGATCAGTAGAGGACCTGCTGCAGGAATTTGTATCATATATTCAGAAAAGCCTGCTGCCCATGTTCCCATTCAGGGCCGTGGGAATTATGGAGCTAGGCCCAGAAGAGCAGTTAGAGCTTGCCACGTTAGAGCACGTGCGAGAAATACAGCCCAACACTATAACGAATCTGATAATGCAGATGCCGAAGATGACATTGAGCCCAAAGGTATTGACATTTCTGATTAAGTTGGTGCCAAGAAAAGAGCTAAGTTGTAAGCTAAAGCAGAGAAGAAGGCCCATAGAGAGGCAGAATTACGAGAACAAGAAGAAAAGAAGCAGAAGAAGAAGAAAAATAAAGGCAAATATGATACTGAATCGGAGGAGAGACCAAAAGAAGAAGAAAGGAAAATATCATGATACTGAATCAGAGGACACAGACCAAAGGGAAGATGAAGAAAATTAAGAAGGAGAAACAGAAGAAAAGACACAAGCGTCGTGCAGAAAGGTTGAAGAATGAGCAGGAGAGTAGTTCCGATGAGGATAAGGTTCTCAATCCTGACGTCATGTTTTTGGATTCTGGTTGTGGATATAGAGGACGTGAAAATGAAGAGGGTGGTACTGGTGATGCTCTGCGCTTTGGAAGATATAATGGAGACAGGCCCCGGAGAGGTCGGAAGGGTGACGAGAATGATTATGATAACCGCACAGACAGGTCTGATGACGATTCTGCCGTTTCTTCCGACTATGATATTGTTCCGTCATATATTGTTGGCGGATTTTTCCGATAGAGCAGGAATGTCTGATAGACTCGATGAGATAGCTTCGGCAACTATGTCAGAAGAAAATATTTATGCTGGTGAACCTAGAATGGTTGTTTCTGCGATGATAGTGCCAATGGTTTTTCTGACTATGATGTATATTTTGTTTCTGTATGTGATTTTCTTTTAGTTAGTGTTTGCTTCATGTATTTTATTTATGTATTTGTTTCTATGTTTGAGAATCAATTTCTAACTTTCAGTTATATATTGGTTCTCAAAGAGGGCGTTTCTGTAACCGAACTTTTGTAGTAGGTTACAGACATTACTTTTAGTTTTTGTTTTGTTGGTATATTTTTTTTGTTTTATCGGGTTGCCAGCCATGGACACTTGTTGGTAGGCCGCCATGGAGAACCTTATGTGCTCTGCTTTGAGATTCTTTGATGGTGGTCAGCCAGTGGTTGGACCAGGTGGCCTTGGCTATGGCATATGTGCTTTGATCTTAGGGCAAGGTTGCCATGGGAATGGTATTGACACTGGCCAGAAAAGAATTGAAGCTAGTTGGTTTTTAGACAGAATGGAAATGTTGTTGTGAATTGAAGCTAATTGATAATTGCCATGCTGAATGGGAGCCAGTTGATGGACAATGGGAATGAATGATAACGATCATGTTATTTTGTTATTGATAAGGACCGAAAAATTCGCATTTGCGATAAATGCGATTTTTTGTAATATGAGTTAAATCCGTTTTTTAAATAGTTTAAGGTGTTCAGAAGCACTGTGGTGCCTAAATTCAAAATGCGACAAATGCGAAATTAGTACAAATATGCGATTTTAGTGCGAATTCTGCAAAAAAAAGTGTTCTTTTACTAGCGAAAACCACATATTTCGACGAAATGGTGAGAAATACTGCAAATATGACGCATAAATATTTTGACTGCTCTGATCGATATACCGTATATAGAAAAGTAGTCGATCGATCGCTGCTTGCTGACTTTTATCGATATTTACAATGGGAATAGGATGTATCGATTATTCTCGAAAAGTAAATCGAGTGCCAAGGAAATAACTAAATAGACGCAGCGTTGTTTTCCTGTTGTTCATACTCTTCGTTCAAAGTTGAAACTGTTTCCGTGTAAAGTGCTGCATGTGAATAGTGGAGAGAAGAAAATCAAGCGATTGTTAAGGTTACGGCGCACAACAATAACTGCACGCGAAAGGGCTCAGCAGTATGCTAAGGACGGTTTATATGCCACAGATTCAGTGACAGTGTTTTGTAAATACTGTAATTGCCGAGTTGCGTGGGGAAAAAAGGATAGCATTGCGAAACATGTCAAGTCGGAAAAACACGTGGGTAAGCGACGCGATAACAAAAGTTCAACCCTTGCTGCTAGTACGGCTCAAGGAATGCAAACTTTTGTGCTTACACAGTTGGATAGTTTTAAAGGACGAAAAATTTCCAGAGATAACTTCTCGAAACGCACAGTTGCCAAAGCAAATATACCTGTAGAAAAGCTCGAAAACAAAGAGCTAAGAGCCAGGATTACTGAGTTTTCAAATGAAGAGCTGCCATGTGTGAAAACTCTACGTGAATTAGATTTACCAGGTTAGTTTCGACTTCATTGATCGGATATGGTTTAGATATCACGACATCGAAACCGCACTCAGAATTCAAGGAGACCGAATTTGAGTGCGATTTCCGTATCGAACTATCTTACCCGTACCTAATTGATCCAGTAATTTTAAATTATTTTGTTATAATTTGATGTCTTTCTTCCTTTCTAGAAGTTGCATCTTACCACCAGAAAAGAACAGCAGAGGCTCTGATGGGGAAGAACATCAACATACTCTGTGATGAAACTACAGATAGAATGGGCCGTTGTGTTTTTATCATCATATTCCAAGTCCCAGCCAGATCGAAAATAGAGCTGCACATTGTTTCTGTGAACTACCTTGATGCAGGAAATGCTACAAACTGCTCCCGTGCGGTTTTAGAAGCTCTGCGGAGTTATAGTGTACAATATGATGCGGTTAAAGTTTTTGTTAGTGACAGTGCCCCATACATGACCCTATGTTATGAAACATTAAGAGTGGTCATAGGGGATCATTTAATGCATGTACAGTGCTGGGCACATAAGATCAGCTTGGTTGGCAATTGTTGGGTCACAGTGATGACAGATTTAAATCGTGTGGTTGCGATGGCCAAGTCGGCATTTTTGAACACAAGAAAGCGAAAATACAATTATTTACATTTCTTAAAATCAAAGTATGGGGCTTCAAAGGAAGCAAAGCTTTTTCCTGCACCTGTCATAACCCGATGGAATAGCTGGTTTCAGGCTGTCTTCTATTTAAGTGCTTACTTTACAGAAGTTGTTACATTTTTCAAGATGTCTAACATGAAAGACATTAACAACTGTGGTATTAAGTACCTGACCGATCTCACTGACCGAGAAGTGAATAGACTTCACTCCCACATGGTTTTTGTCACAGATCATGCAGCTGGATTGGTTGACCACCTTACTGAACTTGAAGGGTCTCTGTATCCTACCGCTCATCTCCTTTACCCCAAATTGCATGACCTTGACACCAGTCTTACCTTCATTTGTGCAGGGAATTTTTCTGCAGCAACTAAAAGTGCTTTGATTAAGCTCACTCTTCTAGAGCAGGCTGCATGTAGGGACACATTTGTCAAAGCTGCTCATTCTTCAAAGTGCAAGCTAGCCACATTGAAAGCTGAAGACCCCAACCATAAGCATTTTGTGTCAATTTCTCAAGCTCTGTATCCAAAAAATATAATTTTGAATAACATTGATAAATTAGCTGAGCTTGAGAAATTGTTTGGAGTGCTCTCACAAAACGAAATCTGGTCTGGTTACTGTTCTCTGAAAAATGCAATTCAAACCCAGATGAAAGAAAGTGAAAAATTTGATATCATGCTTGCATTAACTGCAGTTCAGACAGAGTTCAGCATATTTGCTAAATACTGTGTTGAATTGTTGTGGACACCAACGAACAATGTAGATAGCGAGCGTGTGTTGTGCCATTACAACACACTGGTTACAGACAGACGGTGCAATTTGAAACAAAGCAATGCTGAAGTACTGACAATGCTTTCGTTTGAGGAACATAACTGCACTTCATTAACTAGGAGTCATTAAAATAATATTACAATGTGATGATTTTTAACTTTGTAAATAGATGCTAATTTTGAAACAAATAGATGCTAATTTTTCCGGTCCCTATATATTGATAATTGATGCTGAATGGCAGCTATTTGCTGCACAAGGGAAATGAATGATTGGAAGTGTTGATTTTGTGTGGGATGCAGGGCAAGGATAATTGAAGCTTGCTTATATGTTGACAAACAAGGAATTGTTAGTTTGATTTGTCAGAAATGCAGGTAATGGAAGCTTGCCTTTTATTAATAAATTGTGTGTGAATTGTGAAATTGGTGTCCTGGACTTTGTGGATTCATTTAAAGCCCCTTATACCCTGAGGTGGCAAGCTTGAAGTTTCATAAAAATTACACCTTATTGTGAGCAAGTTTCTTGTTGCTTTCGCCAATACCCGATCATGTTTGATTGAACAGCGAATTCACGGCCATTGGCCCACACACCGTTCTTATCGGCAAACATAAGAATAAATAGTTTAAAAGACGAAAATCTTTTACGCTTACCGGTATTTACTTTACCGCTCATGGTACTCTTAGAACAAAACTACCGTAATTCGAAGGATATCGTCACTTTCCCTGACTACAACCAGGCTACTGTAATTTGACTGAAGGTAACTGCCTGATAAGCGTATTGACAAAGACAGAAGAGTGACAGGGATGGCTCAGTGTGACTGACTGGCTATGAATGTAGCCTTGGACTGGGATTTATGGTTTATTTCTGTTACAACAGCTAGCCCCAAACTTTCTGCAGGTAGAAAGAATGCATATTCTTGTACTATAACAAAGTACCGTAACAGCAATTGGTACACTCCTGATATTCACGGTAATGCAGGAACGTCCTCAGAATACCTTATATGTAGAGATACAGGAAAATCGCAATTGCGATAAATGCAAATTTTGCTTTTTTCTAGTTTTTCAACTACCTGGTAACTAATATGACTATGTATACCCAAAATTTGCGAAACTGAATGTGCGACAAAGTGCGATAACTAAGGGTTCTTGCGAATTATTCCCATAAATGCGAAAAGTGCTGAATTTACCAATTAATGTTGAATATTATGTTTTATAACATTTTCGCGCCACAAATTTGAAATTTGCAAGTTCTCAGCAATGAAAACATCGGCGAAATAATCGATATGTACGAACATAGATTATTGTCGTGAAAACAATCGATTACGGTAAAAAATCAATTTGAAATTTGCTGCTGTTATTGCCGCAAAATATCCACTGTTTATCGCCAGTAAAACTATGTTTTTGGAGAAATTCTTTCGTAGTTTCATTTGGTTGTGCTAATAAAAGGAATATCCCAATTGTTTGTGCCAATTCTTTTTAAAAATTAGAGCAATAAGGTTTTGCCACTGATCTCTATACATGGATCGCTGATGGCAGCTCTCCGCTGCACAAGAAAGTACGCCAGGTACAGCGCGCGGTCCGCCATGTTGGCGTACCCATTCTCGAGCTCTTCTTATGGGGAAGCAATGATAATCTAGTCAATTTTAAATCGTAATTAATGGTGCTTTGGGACAAATAAAAATATAGAGATATGTTCACTCATAGCATAAGGGAATTGGGATCACTGACACGTCATTCCGAGGTCAGTAAATCTCCGGAATAGCAATAAAAATGAATGTATAATAACGGCTGACAAATATCAACTTACGTGCTGAGTACACGCAATTAGCGATCAGTAACAGAGTAACGAGTGAAAAACAATTTCTGGAAACATTCTTGTAAATTGTATATATATATGCCACGAAATTATGCATTCTTCAAATGATGTACCTATAAACGTAGCTCACTATACAGGCCTAGACTCGACATATCGTAATCGGTGCTTGGTAATGCTTGTCAACAACAGCAACAACTCCATATACCCATCCCCTCACTTCTCTCCCTCACACCAACACTTCCCCCAAGTAATCCCAGCACTCTATATCAAATACTACAGCTTTTAATCACACTAGCAGCACAATAAACTTAATAATAACGGGAAGTAGATCAAAGCCAAAGATGCACTTTAAGCCAAACCGATTTCACTCCTCAGGCCCACATAAAACTTAAAACAACTAAAAATCTGCTCAAAATATACTCTCCCCACCGTTTTACAACTATTAAGCGAACTATTCGCACCCAGAACCGAAAAACCCTGAAATGGAATCAAATTTAAAAACACAATGGCCTAGCCCGATCACATCTGCTTCAGCTCCACCGCGTATGTATACTTAACTTCACAATAACTTCCAAATTACGGCTAAGTGACCTATCTGCCTGAGAAGTCAAGGTATTACCGGCTTGCCTGGGATGATGGGTCACCAAACCGGTACTTAAAACTAAGATTTTACGCTATAAATAACCAAATTCAGCCCATTTTACAACTACAAGAAACATAAAATATTTACTGCCAGTATAAATACATGACAACTTCAAACTACCAGTAACCAATCACAGAGCCGGATTCGCAATATTGCACCATGCGCTCGCTGCCATCTTGCTATACCTGTCATCGTCTAATCGGCTTACTGCAGCTTTAGCTACCTGCCATCCATGTATAGAGATCAGTGGGTTATGCTTATATAGGTTTATATCGTGCCGACCGTCATTTCTTGTATTTGACCATTATAATTAAAAGTGAAAAGTACGTATCGTGATATGAATAGACAAAGTTTGTTAGGCGTTCTATTTGCTTTGGGAATGTTGTATAATATGATGAAAGTATTCTCTACCATATGTCGTCCGGCGATTTCTCCGTGAATTCGGATAACATTTGACAGATTGTCAGTCAAGAGTCGCAAAAAGGTATATCGGTAATTGCGTGTTTGCATATTCTGTTTAACTTAAGAAATCCTTTGAGACTGATAAGATGTGATCATTTAAATCTTTGGAGCAGATATGAAAGGTGCACAATCAAGTTCACAGGATTGTCAGCATTCATCTATACAAGTTGCATTGGCAGCAGTGTTAAGTCTCCTGTTGTGTGTGTGGTTTTTATTTTTACCAAGGGAGTGTTAGAAGTATTAAAATCCTAATATCAGTATTAAAGAAATTTAGAAACTTGACATCATATATTTATCAGAAATGTGAGATCTCTGAAAACAAAGGCATCAGCCTGGCTAATTGACAAGATTGAGTTGAAGTGCTGTCGGTTGGTTGTATGACGTGAGACGATGGTACCTGAGCTATGCTCAAAAGATCCAAAGGTCATGTTCTCATTATGCAATCACCAATATCAGGTGTTGTGCAGCAACTCTAGGGCCGGCAGAGAGTATTAGTTCACTGGTACTGCCTCCGTAAAATGAATTATTTGGGATGAAAATAGGAATATTTTTCGAAGCCCATGATAAAATTTAACCAAGCAATATCGAGGCTGGAGGTTGGCAGAAACCAGTCTTGTGGCGACGTCGAGCAGGAGGGAAATTCCGTCACGTGATTATAATGTGCAATGGAAGCTCCAGAAGCTTAGAATCGGCCTAGCAACAGCGAATCATCCCAGGAATTGTTTAAACATTGTTATAAATTATCCGATTGGATATGAGCCCACAACCAATAAGAAGAAGTTTTAGAGAAGACGGGAGTTCCGGCAACTACATTTTATAGATATTTAACACATTTAAGCCCCAAGAGAGTGAATTTATGTAATGATAAAGTGAAGAATTATTGGAGATATTTTATAAGCCGACAGCAGGTCGCAATTCGAAGGAATAAGCAATTTGCTCGAGCCCGCTCAAATTTTCGAGGGAACGAAAAAGGCGGCCAGATTCGGTGACTTGGAGGGGAGACGCCAAGCATCGAGGCTCTTGTTCATCTGAAGTTTGATCTGATCAGACGTGTTTTGTCGGGAGAGATTGGAGTCCTGAGTGCATCACTGAGTCCGTGAAAGGTCGACTCGTGGAGTCGCGGTATCGCGAGGCTAGGAGTTGGAGATTGCCGCGCCAGCAAAATGAGTGAAGTTGCGAGGAGTACAAATGCCGCAATAACTTCAAACTGATCGCCTTCAGAAACATTATTTCTATTACAGATCATTGTATATAATCTAGTGAAGTGTATTATGAACTTTTATTGAATTCGGAAGAATATTTTGGAAAATATAAGCAGTTTTGTGAAGCGTTAGAAAAGTGTCTGAATCCAGCGCCACAAAGCACTTTTGTTCGAGGCAGACTACAGCGAATGCACAGATACACGTGAGTAACATTGATTGTTTGCATTGCTAGTGAGGAACTTGATTGTAGCACCAGTATGATGACTGTGTATTTTCAATGGAAGAACAGTATTAAGTATCGTAATATGATTACAATTATGGACTAAATTAGTATGTGCGCCAGGAATACAAGCAGAAGCAATATATTCAACGATGGAGCTTCATTAGAGGAGTTTGTTCATGACTGTCAACTTTACGACCAAACATGAGACGTTATGTACAACCACATTCTAGTGCATTATCGTCAATCATGAGCTCGATAATAACACCAGCGACTACTAAACGATATTCATACTCCATCTCCATGAATATTCAGTATACGAGTGAGGTCCACGACTTACTTTTCGAATTTATTTCGGAACGTGAAGCTGAATTTTCGACACTTCTCGTTGTTATGATGAAACTGTACCATGACGGAGTGAGAAGAGACATGAAGACTATCAAGAGGTCCAGGGTATTCCCGGTCACAAAGAAGATGATGGTAGGCGGTCCGCAGTTTGATCCCGGTTGGAGCTTGATGTTTTCCAGGAGAGGGATTCTTTCCTCGCCTGAGGTGTTGAGTTCTCGGAGACTAACTAGGATCCAACGTAACAACTGAGCATTTTACAATACTCTATTTGAACTTCTAGACTTCCAGACAAGGTAGCTGTGTTCATTAAAGTTGTAGTTAGAGCATTATTAGTGACATTCTAGAGCAATTCCTTTATCCATATTTCGACACAACATTTATGTATTCCATGTATAGATATTTTATTCTTCAAGATCATTTGTAGTGATCGTCTTTCGACGTTTTTAGCATTGTTTGTTTGCAATCAAGTTTCTGAACTGAGATTTTAACTTGTTTGAGGACCGAGTTTTTTTGTCATTTCCTTTATGGAACAGTAATTTATTTTCGACGCTTATGAATTCATTTTGAATTCAGGTGATAGACATATTCGTCTATGTTACCAATTAAATTAATTTATTAGTTTAATTTGGGCTTCTTATCCGTCGAGAAGTAACATCAAGAGAGAAGAAAGAAATGGTGATATATTGTGAAATATCACAGCATCGTTACGATCTTAGCATCGTATTGGAGAGAAACATTTAACGAGGAAACTATGATTGTCGTTACAACTCATTGACATTCGATCAGAATGGAGATAATACGAATATGACTAACTGTACGTTTTATTGCAGAAAGCTATGATCTTTCAGTCAGTTAAAATAATTTGAGAATAGAATCTTCTTGGAGGATTATTATCATTCAACTTTAGGAAAGTTTTAGTTTGATTACCTCGTCGAGATTGATCCCTTATCGAACCTACGTAAATAACTTTTGTGATTATTTATTCACGATGGGTAATATAATGTCATATTGTAGACATGATATTCCTTCATCTGTGAAAGTGAAACCCGAAGCATGTAGTGACAGTACAGTATTTTTATTAAATGTATACGCAACAGTTTAGAGATATCCTAGTAACGTTTTTAAAATAATTGTGAGGAGGTCTTTCACGCTTAGTCCAAAGGTCGTTGACATGTATAAATTAGTGGATTAACAACTGATGTCATTGTTTGTTATACCAGCGGTTGGTTTGGCAACGCTGAGGAATTATGCCCTTTTTAAGGAATGCCAGTTTTAAGGAAGTGAAGATGATAACCTTTTCATATTGGTTAATATGTTTGTAATTCCATGTGCAGTTGGCATACGAGAGGTTTGTAGCGAAGGAGTTTCCGCATTGTAACACAGTCATTGCATGGGCAAGACTATTTTTGGCAAGGCATAAGATGTGAGTTGGTAGAACTCCTCTTATTTCATACACGACTTTGGATAAGTGAAGATAAGTAGGGTCACAGCTGAAATTTAAACGGGAAAAATCGGGTAATGAAGTCTGTTACGTATTACTCTTATTAACCTTTATTAAACCCAAGTATGTAACTGCGTACGTTTTACCTTTGCTGGTCGAATATATCAGAATTATTTTGACGACAGACCAGAATTGAGTATAAGTGGTAGTATTTCTGAAGTTATGGAGGATTGTGAGGATCCCATTAAATTGCAATTGGCATTAATGCGAGATCGGAGCTTATGCTCGTGTGTAAATAGACAGTACATTTTTATCTTGATAATAGCTCATGCTATTGAATGTATTTTAAATTCATTTGTTATCAACTTTCTTTATTATTCAATCGAGGGTATAACGTGTCAGTTTTAGGAAGTTATTTGATGTTTTAGCATAGTGTATAGAGTATGAAAGTCGATGTGTCTCGAATGTGGTTTGTTTATTGTTCAGTGTGTATGAAGACATCTCCGTTGGGGTATCACAACGCGAGGGAGTGAAAGGAATAGCGTGTAGAAGTTTCATTTTGTTAACATGAAGGATGTTTGAAAGATTTGCGTCTGTCTAGCGTATATCAGATTTTTATAACGTTGCCTGTTGGGTGACAGAGGTGTGCATTCTCGGTCAGGGAAGGCAAGCGAGGGACTGCTTCAGAACTCGTTTTCCAGCCAAGGCCAGTGCACCGCCACATAAATGAGTCGACATGTTGCTTGCCAACAGAGTCAATGAATGAATCAGCCGGTATTGGAGATTGTAACGGGCTTGATTATATAATCTGTTCCGTGGCTTGAGTCGCGCGCTGCGAGGACACAGGTGTCCAGTTGAAGCGTGCCATAGGAATGTGAAACACATCAGGGGTTTTAATTGTTTTAGCTTGTTGTAAAGGCTTGGGCCGCCCCAAAATTATGTCACAGTGTTCGTGGAACACAGGATTGTCAGTGGCGTAGATGTGAAGAGGTGAGAATGGGTGTGTGTTTTATTAAGTGTATGAATGTTTAGTTATAGTATACCTTGGTTATTAAATTGTTTAGTTTTGTTAGCCGCCTCGTTTCGATTTATTTTAGATATAAAGAGATGCAACTGTGAAACCCCTTTTAGGTCCAGAAGCTGACCACGAGTTCCCCGAGAACACTAGGTAGGTGCTCTACTTTGAGCCAAGTGCATATATGTAATTCACAGTTTCATCGTATCTTCTGCTACGTATATTCTTGAGGGTCGTGTTGGAGTGGATTCCCGACTAGTATTTGAGCCGGAGCAGTCAGTGTCTACAAATCCAGCTTTGCTTCGGATATCTGACAGACCGCCTCTCGAATATACGGGTACGGTACCAAGGTGCCAATTGTTAGAATAAAGCGAGCTGTGGTCAGGCGACAATGCTTGTCTTAAGAAGTTTACAGTCTTTTAATAACTTATCTTATGAGGTTGGATTCAAGAAGTGCCATTTGACCATTAAACCACTGGCAAATAGAAATTCAATGTCCCTCATCCATGGCCCTCATTGAAAAGGAAATAATGAGGGAGTAAACATACATTTTATTATTTAGTTAATTATCCATTGTATGGTATTTACCTAAAGTTAAGTAAATGTATGATTCTCATTGTATTAAATGCTTATGGGTCATTCTCCAGAAAAGGGCAGATTTGATTGAAAAGAAATAATAATCCAAAACTTTTATATTTTTATGTTGTAATTTTTTATGGGGCACAGTAATGTATAATACTATATCATAAATGGTTTTGTAAAAAGATTTTTTTTTTTTTAAATCTTTGTTTATTTTTGTTGGTAACGGTGGCGAAGGTAACGGAGTTGAGATTTTTAAAAGAAGTCTGTTTTATTACAAACGAAGGCCTAATATACATCAAAATAAAGAGTAAACACTTCATTTTTCTTTGATCTTTACTTCAAAAACATTTTAACTCTTTTATCAATGCCACCGAAGCGTTTTAGCATGAAGTGGAGGTTCGACACAGGAATAGGTGGTTCTGGGATGACACAATATTTCACTGGTTTTTATTTCTTGGTTTTCTCTCCAGTTTTGTTTATGAAGTTTACAGTAAAAAATTCCCCATATTTTGATTCTACAATTCCTAAAAACAAAAGTGTCAGTAGTTGTAAACACTTAGATCATTAACGGAGTTGAGGGTAACTGAGTTGAGGGATTTGTGAAAAATGATGGACCACATGGCATCAATTGAGGTTAGTAACTAAAGTCTTAGCCCTGAATGTGCAGGTAGAATGTCTTATTCATGTAGACAAACAATAAGCAATTAATATTCGGTCACTTACCTCTCAAGCTAAGTAACGGAGTTGAGAACTTGTAATGTCCAAGTGAACTTTGAATCTTATTTCAACTAATCACTCAAATATACACTTCACAAAAACACACAGCTTCTCTACTCAGTCAAGAAATAGCTGCCTTTTTTATGTTTAGTGAAGAAATGGGCCAGGTGCTATTACCTGTGAGTAATTCTTTGAACTATAATCAGTGGTAATGGAGTTGAGAACTTCCCTCAGGGACAAAACTAAAAAAGAAAAAAAGTTACTTTGTTTCATATTTTATTATTTTGAAAAATAACTTTTTAACTATTAAACTAATTTAGTATTAATTACTGTAAGTTCTGTGAAATTACAAATATGATTTATATTATTTATTTTTGAAAAAGACATTTGAAATCGTGGGGGGGTTCAGTCACGGAGTTGAGGTTTACACCATAAAAATAATTTAAAATGGTGTTAGATTTAAGTTTTAAACCAAATTAAAAACATTTTAAGACACTATTAGTATTATAGTAAGCAATAAAAATAAAAATATTAAATAATATTTAAAAAATATGTTTAAAATGTTACGAGGACTGAAATCTGCCCTTTTCTGGGGAATCACCCTTATGCCGTTTATCAGATTCCAATCCTGCACATGTTTGAAGTTTCCGTGCATATTATTTTGAACCTGTTCAAGTTTTATTGTACCTGGTGGCGAACTTTTAAGTGCTCCAAAATGCTAATTTTTAAATTTCAAAATGCTCCAAAATGCTATTTTTCAAAATGAAAGTGCTACAAAATCAATTTCAAAATGCTATTTTCTCGTATCTTTACTTATATGAATAGCAGGAACTAAGTAGTAAACGTGCATCGTTACCCGTATTTCGTTAATAAAATGAGTCCAATATACTGTGTCCAATTAGGCACGGCGGACTGGCATCGAACTCGGGTCTTATCAAAGAAGACCAGGCCCATGATTCTGCACAGAATCGAATCATTGATCTCTGAGGGGGAACAGACACAGTGAACCCGAGGAACAATGAGTTATATCTGCATATAAGTATAATAGCAGGATTTCACGGCTAGAACGGGAATATCATAGCTTTTAAGGTGGATCATTGCAGAAATATACCAGCCTATGTACGTTTTAGAAGCCAGAATGCAAGAAAGCGAACCAGCTTGACAGTTGACAAATCGTGGTTAGCGAAGGGGCGTTACCAGATGACGCCAAGGAACTAATTTTCGTCTGCACTGGAGGAGCGGCCAAAGATTAATGGCTCCGGGAACCACAGTCTAACAACGCGAAACAAGAGAGTGGGGACAGTCGCCCACAGAAATTAATTGATTACAGCCAATTGGAGCAATGAATTGAAATGAAACTCACACCTAGATGCATGTATTCTAGGAAAGATAATTTAGGAGTGTTCTCACGCCTAAATTAAAGCCTGCATTTATAAACGAACCTATGCACAGACCTCATCCGCTACGGAGGAAGGATTTGTAGATGAGCCGAGGGGGAATTACCGGAGTAGCGTCAGGACCCCATGGAAGAAGGCAATTAATTATAATTAATTGGCCGAAGCGATCGCTTGCACGCGAGTGATTTTGGGACCTCCACACTTAGACAAACGAGGATCATACTTCACTTTGTCTGGAAATGTATTATATCAAGAAGGGAGTCGGTCCTGGAGATCCAGTGGACTATGTTTCACAAGGGAGCTTTATATAGGAGAAGCTTAGCAGGAAAGTCAGTTCGTCTTGACTCAACCCGTAAGCTGGTACGCTGCCGGATCACGCAAGGAAGTGCGCGGAATTTATAAAGTATTAACGCTCAAATGTATTAGCGGTGAACAATGGAAAGC
Source organism: Meconema thalassinum (assembly GCA_946902985.2). Lineage (NCBI taxonomy): Eukaryota > Metazoa > Arthropoda > Insecta > Orthoptera > Tettigoniidae > Meconema > Meconema thalassinum. The sequence continues at coordinate 1,755,479,975 of OX336388.2, read as the reverse complement.
GCATCATGCAGCTTCATAACAGTAATTCTGCATCGTATAAGATTTAGTGTACAATAGACGTTTAAGCAATAACATACGCGAGTATAGATTCAGTACACCGTAGAGATCATTTAGGATGTTTGTAGCCAATGAACATAACCATGAGGTGTTGTCATAGGTAAAATGACATATTATTGTGATGATCACTACAGTTACGGAGCCTGGAAGGCGTCACAAGTAGTCGTGACATAGGATTGAACACACACGCAAGATAGACTTTCATGGAGACCAGCGGTTGTCAGGAGGTAGCTGCATCGCATCTCGGAGGTCAGGCGGTAGTGGGAATCCAATCAAGGATCCATGTGTGAGAATATAGTGCGAGAATTGTGTATAAAGTTATATCACAGTGATTTTTAAAAGTGTTTATGTGTATATGGTAAAATAATATGTATTGTGTCAAAGTGAAAAAGCCAGTAATGAAAAATATGATTACCATGTGTAAAGTTTATACAATGTGTCGTGTGAATAATATCATGATGGCTTAAGACGAGCATCATGGCAGGTGCGTGGCTGGCGTACTGGACCAACCCAGCAAAAATGAGAGCGAGTACAAATTTAATATGTTGATATGATTAAATAGCTCACCATACAACGAAGCATCACTCTAAGATTAAGAATTAACAGTCATTTATGTACGAGTCCACACCCCCCTCGTATTTTGGTAAAATATGGCTTGGAGGGTGATTTGTCTACGGCCATTTAGGCGTAAGACATTGATGAAAATAACGGTAACGTTAAATAATAATAATAATAATAATAATAATAATAATGAATCTTACAATCGACTATCTAGCCTTTGCAGATGATCTAGTGATCTTTTCAGATTCCATTGATACGGCAGAAGAACAACTTAACCAACTGAAAAATCAAGCACTGAAGGCTGGGCTTCAAATCTCCTTTGAGAAGACACAATTCATGACAAACATAAAATCAGCGCCCAGGGAACTGGAGGTCGGACTAGGAAAAGTTCAGAAGGCAGAAAAGTTTAAATACCTCGGTGAATGGATAGAGCCTAACCTATCAGAGAAAGAAGCCTTCGTGTCACGCATTAATAAAATGAAAATGGCATACAACCTGACTAAAGACATCTACAATAAGAGAACGATATCCTTAAACGCCAAAATTAGACATTACTGCACTGTTATTCGACCAGAGGCTCTGTATGCAGCAGAGACTCTAACAATGAACAAGAAAGGTCCAATGGAAAAACTAGAGGCGAAAGAAAGGAAGATTTTGAGGAAAATCCTGGGTCCTATCAAAGAAAACAGCGAGTACAGAAGGCGTCACAACCACGAATTATACAAGCACGTGGAGAAGATCAGTGAAACGATTCGAAAAAGAAGGATTGCCTTTTATAGCCACGTGACACGAATGAGCCCAGGCAGGATATCAAAACGGATATTGACGTACTTTCAGGATAAGAAAACCAAAGGGGCATGGTTCACGGAAGTAGAGAAAGATCTACGTGAAATGGAAATTTCCCCTGAAGATATCCAGGAGCGTGTTCCACTTCAGGAAAAACTACGTACGCACAAAGGTTTCCAGGAAAAGCCAAAGCTGAAGACAGGGAAGGTGTGGTCCCAAGAGAGAAAAGAACAACACCGGAGACGAATGCGGGAACACTGGGCGGTAGTTAAAGCTCAGAAGAAGAGACAGTTGAACCGACGTGGTCCCTAGTTGGCCGAATCGAAGAAAGAAGAAGAAGAAGAATCTGGGGTCGGTAACAGTCTCCCTCAAGTCCAACCCCTCCTCCACGTGGTGGGAGGTGGGCAACGGCATGAAGTAGGGGATTGCCTGTAGGGGTGAAGTACAGTGGGGACTTTGTGTGCCCCGGGACCGCTGCGGTAGCTGTGAAGGCTCTATGGGAACCCTGAAAAGTGACGGCTGACGGGGCTCTGGTGAAGCTACGATAGAATAATATTATCAATTTCAGGTCCGTATTGAATATGTTTACTAATAAAACTATCAATTCTCCGTCTTTTCAATACAATATTAATAGTCTATTTATACAATTGGGTACATGTTTCGCACAAACGTTAGTGCTTCCTCAGCCCCAATATGCACTAAGACATAAACAAATATTACCCACTTATCAAATACATACAATGAAAATATTCCATAGATAAAAATGTAATATTTGTTTATCTCTTAATGCATATTTGGGCTGAGGAAGCACTAACGTTTGTGCGAAACATGTACCCAATTGTTTAAATAGACTATTAATATTGTATTGAAAAGACGGAGAATTGATAGTTTTATTAGTAAGCTACGATAGGCCTAGTAAGCCAGTAGTGGATATCATATTTGCTTTCAAAACAGGAACAGGCCTCGGAAAGTACGGATGCAAACGATAACGACCCGGATATGCTAATGGACTACGAGTTGGGACATTAAACATACAGACACTGACAGGAAAGGTGGAGGAGATTGTAGATGTGATGGAGAGAAGAAAACTGGATATACTGGGCTTGGCAGAAACAAGATGGAAAGGAGAAGGTCGCAGAGAACTGAGGAAAGGGTACCAGTTGTACTGGAGTGGGAACAGTGAAGGAAGGAGCAGCGGAGTAGGAGTAGTTGTGAGAGATGGAATGAAGGAAGAGGTAAAGGGAATAAGTGACAGGATCATGAAGATCAGAGTAACTGTAAAGGGAAGAAGCCTGGAGATAGCCCAGGTATATGCCCCTCAAGTTGGATGTACAGCTCAAGAGAAGGAAGACTTTGAGGAGGAGCTACAACAGCAGTTGAATGGTCAGAGCATCATTGTCATGGGAGATTTGAATGCACATGTAGGAAGTGGAAGGCAAGGATATGAAAATGTATTGGGAGCAGAAGGATGGGGTAGCAGGAATGACGAAGGGAGACAGTTGCTGGATTTTTGCAAGAGAAACGGTTTAGTGGTAGGCAACTCCTGGTTCCGGAAGAAAGAAACCCACAAGGTAACGTGGTACAGCAGTGATATAACAAAGAAATCTTTGGTAGATTACATGCTGTACGACTGGGAAATGAAGAGAAGTGTCAGAGACATAAAGGTAATACCATCAGAGGCCTTAGATAGCGACCACAGAATACTTGTAATGAACCTGGGATTTGTTAAGGATAGCAAGAGGACAGAGTACCAGGAAAGGAGAATCAAAGTATGGAAACTCAAGGAAAAGGAAGTCAAGGAAGAATTCCTGAAGATAATAAGGGAAAGGATGCCAACAGAATCTTAAAACAGGGGAAGAGGAATGGAAGCAATTCAAGAACACAATGGTGGAAGCTGCAGTGGCAGTATGTGGAAGAACAAGCAACAGAAAGCGGTGTAAAGAGACACCATGGTGGAATGAGAGAGTAAAAGAAGCTGTGGGAAGGAAGAACAAGGCTTTCAGAGTGTGGTTCCAGGAAAGAACTGATCTGGCAAGGGAAGATTATAAGATAAAGAAGAAAGAAGCAAAGAAGATTGTCGCAGAGGAGAGGAAGAAGTGGATGGTAAGGTGGACAGAGATGATGGAGAAGACAGCAGAGGAAATAAAATACTTTATGGGATGATCAAAAGTAAGAGAAGAGGTCCGCGAGAGGATGTGGTAATGATGGACAAAAACGGAAATGAGGTACACAACAAAGAAACACTCAAGACAGTGTGGAAAGAGTACTTTGAGGATTTGCTGAATCCAAATGGTCATAGGGAGGAAGACAATGTATTGGAAGATGGAGAAGACAACACAGGAATGGAAAAGGACCTGAATTGGAGAGAACTGGAGATGGCTATAGACAAGATGAAAGGAGGAAGGGCACCGGGTGTGGATGAAGTGAGTGTTGAAATGGTGAAGGCAGCAGGGGAGGTTGGGAAACAGTGGCTGTACCGTGTGATGAGGGTGATAATGGAAGGAGAAAAAGACCCCAGAAGATTGGAAGAAAGGATTAATTGTCCAAATATTTAAGAAAGGAAGCAGAAAGGAGTGCAGAAATTACAGGGGAGTCACACTCATACCTCACTGTGCCAAGATATATGAAAAGATATTAGAAAGTAGAATACGAGCCAAAGTGGAGAGAAATTTGAGAGAGTAGCAGTATGGATTCAGACCTGGGAGATCAACAGTGGATCTCATATTTTCAGTGAGACAGCTCCAGGAACACCACTACGAATTTGGAGAGGATCTGTTGATGGCCTTCCTGGACATCGAAAAGGCCTATGATAGTGTGTGTAGGGAGAAGGTTTGGAAAGCAATGGAAAACATGGGAGTGGAAAAAGGGACTGTAGGCAGAGTGAAGGAGATATATTGTGGAAGTGTGAGTTGTGTGAAAGTTGGAGGGGAAAGAACAGACTGGTTCAGACAAATGAGTGGCCTGAAACAGGGTAGTGCGCTATCACCCCTTCTCTTTATTGTGGTTATGGACGAGGTAATGACACGGATAGCAGGAAAGATAGGAGAAGATAAGATGAAAGCAATGGTGTTTGCAGATGATCTCATGGTCTGGGGAAACTAGGAGGAAATTCAGGAGCAACTGAAGGCTTGGGAAGAAACAGTGGGAGAGTACGGATGGAAGTTCAACATCAGTAAATGTGAGATCCTGTTAACAACCAGGAAAAAGGACAGACCAATGAGTGGGATAACACTTGGAGGTGGACAGCTGAAGAAGGTGGAAAGTCTCAAGTACTTGGGAAGTATAGTGGAGGAAAATGGGAGAAATGACAAAGAGATTACGGTACGTGCCAGACAGGCACAAGCATTTCTGAGAAGCATTAGGAGCTTAGTGTGGAATAAAGATGTCCCACAAAAAAGCAAGGAAGTGTTATACAGAAGCTACTATATCCCGATACTGACCTATGCTTCAGAAACGTGGACAATGAAGAAAAGAGACATAAGCAGAATACAGGCAGGTGAAATGAAGTTCCTGCGAAGTAGGATCGGAGTAACAAGAAGAGACAGGATGAGGAATGAAAAGGTCAGGGAAATGGTGAAAGAGGAGCCCTTGCAAGGTAGGATTGAGGCATCAAGACTGAGGTGGTATGGACACTTAAAGAGAATGGATGAGAAGAAGATTCCCAAGAGAATACATGACATGCAGATGCAGAAGAAACGACCAAGGGGAAGACCAAGAGATAGATGGCTGAAAGGAGTGGAGGAATGTGTCAAGAAGAGAGGCGAGGACTGGACCAGAATGACAGCGGAGAGGTGGTGGGAAGAAAGGACTAAGTGGTGAGGCTTATGTTCCAAACAGACCCAGCCTGGGGCTGGAAACCGTACAAGATGATGATGATGGGGTCGGTAACAATAATAAATAAATGGGCATGTCAGGCCTATAGTACGTGCTAAGTGTGTCATGTCTAGCGTAAGAATACTGTGTTATTGTAAACAGTAAGAAAGAAACGTAAAATATCGAGATAAAAGAGAGTTTTTCAGTGTCATTGAATTGTTGAATGAATGTTTATTATGGTATATTCTACAGGGTTGTATTTAAGAGCCTTTAAGATAGTTAAATGTAGGCCAGTAAATTTATACTTGTTTTGGAGCTACGTAGAGCTTTGGCTTATGAGTAATTGCAGAGAGGACGTGAGTGCTTTAAGAATTGAGTCATCTGTAAGAGATATTGTTTGAGCCGCGTTCAAGCGAGCATGTAACGTAGAATCAAGAGATTTACGTCAATGAGTTGCGGGGATCGTCCGAAAACAGCTTGTGCGTTAGACGAATCTAGTCGGCTAATCTTCGAAATCTACGAGATAGTATCGCCTTAGAGCATACTTGTGTCATTCGCAACAGAGCTGGGACAGAGTCTGTCTGTATCCACTGTTTGCAGAATTTTTGCCACCAGGGATAACTGTTAGAGACCCTGTGTGAGCCCATATATTAATTGATCTGCCCTTACAGGTAAGACTAATGGTTCTTCGTATAGGAAACGTCGATTTCCTCTTGTTATATGCATGCTGCACCAGTGAGAGAACTGTGATACTCACTTGAGATGCGCGCAAAAGCCACTAATGTCGACCACAGAACGGCAAAGCTATTTCGTGATCCATCCCTTGCCATGAATATTAATTAGGAGCCGAGATGAGCCCATTATACTCTAAATGTAGGTGTTATATAATTAGGTTGACTCAATTACTAAGGACACGACCCACTCAGGTTGCCTCCAGCATGGCCACACTAGTGAAGGAACTTGACCCAGACGGGGAGCAGGTAGTCCTCTAAACCGGCGGAGCAGGTAGTCCTCTAAACCGGCGGCCATCTTGCTGAGGCAACCGGGACTAATTCATCGTCCGCATGGAATGGAAGTCTATAGACCTGATCCTTTTATTTTAAAAGTGTAGTGGGACACTGAAGAATCTCGATATTTCGAAAAGTAATTAAGATATGCTTGATGTGATGATGTCAATTGAATTAAATGCATTATTTCCACACACATACCATGTTGGAATGTTGTGATCGGATAATATTTGGCCCAGTTATTCTCTGAGGAGGAATACTGCACCAAATAAATATAGGCATCTTTGTAAGGTGTATTTGCCCAGTTCACACTAATTTATTCATACGGGTAGCGTAATTTGAATGACATGACACGTTTGTAACGATAATGTTTTGACCAGACCCAGAAAATCGTTGTATGGTGAAGCTATAAAACATCTCTATCCATGTGTAAAAAGAATACGATTCGCACGACACAACACTTATTAATCAAGGCATAAGATAATGAATTAATGTTACTGAAAGTAAATGCCCGTGTAAAACGGATAAATGTTTAATAATTCCAGATTTAATGTAATTTAAATATAATTTGTGTTTATTGTGTTGTGATATTCCAGTTTATGTTAAATTGTGCCACGTGAAGAACACTATGGACACTCGCAAATGTCGCAGAGTATCAATAATAGGATGTTTTGAATAGACTTGAGTGCGGTGAAGCACTAATTTTGAGGAGAAGAGGCTCACAAATAACTTTGATTTTTGTTGTGGGAAGTAAATGTAAAGTATCTTTTTTTGTGTTTTATGTTGTATTGCCATGATTTTCTATCATTAAATGTTATACTTAGGAATATGTTGTTTCTTTCAAGTAGAGTAGTCACCTGACAGACTCAAATCCTGAACATGTGATCGTAAGGTGGGTTGAACGCCCCATACCTCGAAAGACCGTGAGTTAGCTGGGATACAAACACATGTTCCATATGATGACGATTGGGTACAATACTAAGCAATTTTTTTTACCTAACATAAAAAAAGGGTGGTCTTATATGCAAGTAAATACGGTATATACAGAAAAACCATCGTAAATGAAGTAGGATAGATAGTTTTTCCTTTTGTTTAAATAATTACTGAAATTGAGCTGTAGAACTTGCTCGAAACATGTTCTATTGATAAGGGATAAATGTTTTGATAAGGCGGACTAAACCCTAAAGAAAAATTGTTGTCAGCTTATAACCTGATGTGAACTTGTCTGAATAAAAGAGTCTGCATGTAGGCTATGACTCACGTCAGCACTCGTGACAACGCTCGCACCAGTCCAGGGGAGAGGAACTTTTATGGACACGTCACTTCCGTAATTTGGCCATGGAATGACGGGAAACAATAAGCCACCGTACTAAGCCCTGCTAAACCCAGGCCGCTCACTTGAGAAAGGGCCCCACTACTATTGGCAGAAACTTAACTGAAGGACACCGCGCACCTGTCTAGCATCAGCTACTTCTATGGTAGCATCGCAAGAGAGATCCGTGCGTGGTGATCACAATGAGAAAATACAAGAATTATATGGTGATCTTGATGAACATGAAATACAAGGGATTACAAATTCAGCAAATAATTATACAGTAGAGTCCCACTAGTCCGAAATAATTGGGACTGAACCCTGTTAGAATTACGGTAGGTGGATTTCGTCAAATACGACAATATAGAGACTTGAAGGTTCAAAAACCAATTACGCTGTGCTGTAATGTTTTTATAAGCACTGTTGGCGTCTACCTAGCTGTATCAGTGCATTTCGTCAAAAGAAGATCACCGACTTCACTTCTTAAGCGTTGTTTTGCTTTTCAGTTTGTTTTGTCGTTAACGTAAAAAAAAAAACTTTGTTATGCACATTGTTAGTAGGTCTAGGGCTTCCGTTTTTAGTTTTTGTGTATAAGATAGCCCACAGATTCGTTGTTTACGACTGTAGCATTAGTTTCATGTTTTTCTGTGCTAATAAATTTCAGTTTTTACTTGGAAAAACTAGTTAGTTTTTTACTTGGAAAAACTAGTTTAATCTTAATCTTTATTTTTTCCTGCTTTAAAATTCAAAACAAATTAGTAGGGGCCGTTTCTTTTGTAATAAAGATACGCGCAAAATTTTTCATATCTCCTTTCTTGCCTATATATGACCTTGTAGGTACTTCAAGTATATACTGCATGAGAAAGAACTAAATAAGAACATCACGGACATTAAGGTTATACCATCGGAGAATCTGGATAGCGACCATCGATTGCTGGTAATGAACCTGAGAGGGAGTAAGGAGAAGAAAGGGACTGAGAACCAGGAAAGACGTATAAGGATATGGAAACTGAAAGAAGGGGATAGAAGGGTCGAGTACCTCAAAATGGTAAAGGAAGGAATTCCAACAGATGAAGAAAGAGGGGTGGAAGAGGAATGGGGTAGATTTAAGAAGACACTAGTAGCAGTATGTGGGAGGACAAGTAGTAAGAAGAGGTGGAAGGAAACACCATGGTGGAATGAGAAGACAAAAGATATAGTAAGGCAAAAGAATAGAGCCTTTAGGACGTGGTATCAAAACAGGACGGTAGAGACAAGGGAAGAGTACCAGGAAAGAAAGAAGGAGGCGAAGAGAGTAATGGCTGAGGAAAGAAGGAAGTGGATGGAAGAGTGGACAAAGATGATGGAGGAGGATAGTGAAGGTACCAAAAAGGTCCTGCATGGGATGGTAAAAAATAAGAGGCGGAAGGATCCTACGGATTATGTTAGAATGGTGAACAAAAGGGGACAAGAGATAGAAAATAGGGAAGAACTGAAGAAAATGTGGAAAGAATATTTTGAAGAACTTCTGAACCCAAATGGAAAAGATGGTGAGGAGGAAGAAATCGGGGAAGAGGAAGATGAACTGCAAACAGAAAAGGGCTTAACATGGAAAGAAGTGGAAGATGCAGTGAACAAGATGAAAGGAGGGAAGGCACCGGGTGTGGATGAGTTGAGTGTGGAGATGGTGAGAGCAGCAGGAGAGGTGGGGATACAGTGGTTGTACCGAGTGATGAGGGCAGCATGGAAGGAAAGGAAGACCCCAGAGGACTGGAAAAAAGGAATAATTGTCCCGATCTTCAAGAAAGGTAGTAGAACAGATTGCAGAAATTATAGGGGAATAACACTGATGAGTCATTGTGCAAAGATCTTCGAGAAAGTTTTGGAAAAGAGAATTAGGACAAGGATAGAAGGAGGGATGAGGGAAGAACATGGTTTCAGAGCAGGAAGGTCCACGGTGGATTTGACTTTTGCTGTAAGGCAGTTACAAGAACAGCACTATGAGTATGGAATAGATCTACTGATGGCCTTCCTGGACATTGAGAAAGCATATGACAGTGTATGCAGAAACAAAGTATGGAAGTCCCTGGAGGATAGAGGAGTAGAGAAATGGACTATAAAGAGGATAAAGGAGATGTACAAGGGAAGCGTGAGCTGTGTGAAAGTGGGAGGAGAGAGATCAGACTGTTTGGAACAAAGAAACAGCCTGAAACAAGGTAGTGCACTGTCACTGTTACTTTTCATTGTGGTGATGGATGACATAATGACCCGAGTGGCGCAAGTAATTGGGGAAGGAAAGTGAAAGCAATGGTGTTTGCAGATGATTTGATGATTTGGGGAAACAAGGAGGATATATCGGACGGACCATGTCCCTATCCTGACGTATGCCTCGGAGACCTGGGTTATGAAAGGAAGGGAGAAGAGCAAAATACAGGCCAGTGAGATGAAGTTCTTGAGAAGCAGTATTGGAGCTACAAAGATGGACAGAATAAGAAATGAGAGGACCAGAGAATTAATGAAGGAGGAACCATTACAGGATGGTATAGAGAAATCTAGACTTAGATGGTATGGACATGTAAAACGAATGGAGGAGAAGAGGATACCCAGGAGAGTATACGAGACGAAGTGGGAAGGAAAGAGACCGAGAGGAAGACTGAGAGACAGGTGGCTGAAGGGGGTGGAAGAAAGCGTGAAGAAGAGAGGAGAAGACTGGACAAGGGTGGAGGCTGAGAGATGGTGGGAAGACAGAAGACGTTGGAGAGGCTTGTGTTCCAAACAGACCCGGCCAGTGGCTGAAAACTGTGCAAGATGATGATGATGATGAGGTACTTCAAGTAGCGTATTCTAGCAAAATGAACCCGCGAAATATCACGAAATCTGATTTATTGCGTGAATTGCACAAATAATCGCGAAATATACTCCACTTGGTACGAAAATTCTATACATTATCGAAAAAGCTCTCCAATACACGTTTAAAGGCTTCTGAGGAATTGACCATCGTGGATTCCTTCTCGTTTGATTGATAGTGCCTCTACACAACTGCCTACAAAGCTGGTAGTACGTGCATTCAGTTCCGCGATCTCTAAGGTTATCGATGAAAATCGACATCAGCTATCGATGAAAATCGATATCTGCTATCGATTACATCAAATGGCGTTGTGGTCGTAGATACAGCAGTGCGAGTTCGCTACAGATAAAACTATCGCAAACATCCAGCATTGAAGTATAAAAATGGCGAAAACTAAAGTCCAAACAGTTATCTCGAAGGCCGAGGAATACAACACTGAGGGGTTATATGTATTTGACGCTGCAAGAAATATTCTAATGTGTAAATACTCCACTGTTCGTATTCAGTGGGAACGAAAAAACACGTACAATTAACACCGCAGGGATTCAGCAACGCATAAATAGAGGAAGAAAGAAGGAAATGAACATCATTCTAAGCGGCAAATGACATTCGGCGATACTCTACACATGGCAAAGAAGTTTAAAAACCCTCTTATGACATAATCTGTTAGATTTACCCCATATTATAAGGAAGATTTCAGAAGAAACATCAATCATTATGACAATTAATTTTGCGAAATGCCCACCGAAATAGCATCAGTTTTAGCACCGAAATCAACGGTTTTATTTCACTAAAAAATAAGGCCCTTACAAATTAAGTAGATATTTTTTCTAGCCCTGTTCGGATTAGGCAGATTTTCGGGGTTCGGATTGGAGGGACTCTACTGTATTAAGAAAGCACCCAAGTGTGCAGCAAATAATGATAACAGTATATTTAAAAAAAAGATTGAGGGTTTTCTTCTTTGAGCTTTAACATTCTTTGCACCCTACTTTTCTTTCACAAATTCTAAACTAATAATATGTGACAATTACATACGTGCCAACCTTCGGAAGTCAAAAATAGGAAGATTTTTTAAATTATAGATATCATCATGCACTCCGGCTGAGTTAGGTGAACGCCCATCTGCTTGTCAACTTACAGGTACAGACGAGCAACTTGGTCGGCAGAGAACAGCTAGTAGGCCTCGTTCTATCATGGCGGAAAATATACGCTGAACGATGTATACCACTCAAGGTATCCTCAGTATGCATTTCCTTGAGCTCAGGCACGGGGAAATATAGCTTATGCAAACGGCGCCGCTTGCGTGAAACTCGCTCCTTCGCAATCTCTGAACCTAGAGGCGCGAGTTTAAACGATTCAATCCGCCTTCAAAAAATTTTCGTTACCCGTATCTAAAATTCGTTACTTTTTAGTTACGTTCGTTACCCATTTGTAAAATTCGTTACTTTCGTTATTTGCAGTTCCTTTTTCTTTTACAATATATCACTGGGGCCGAAATTCGGAAGAAATAATAGTAATTGAGAAGATCGGAAGACTAGGTGAAAATTCGGAAAGTTTCCGAATAAATCGGAAGGGTTGGCAGGTATGCAATTATGTGAGAAAATATGGTATTTCTCTTGGCAACACTATATACCGAAAATCAATTAATAGATATTTATATACATACCGTATTTCCTCGCATAATCGTCGCCACCGCGTAATCGTCGCACCCCACTTTTCAAACACCAAAATAGGTTTATAAAATTTCATCGCATAATCGTCGCATAGCATATTCGTATTTGTGCGCCAGTCAGTTGCACAAGCTGCCTGCCGCAACTTTATAACCTGGCGCGACTTGTCAGAAGAAAAATATCTAGTCTTTATGCTTCCGGGCTATGAAATGTGACGCGAGCGGCAAGCTTAGTCACTTAGCACATTCCGCGAGCGTATGATCAGGCGTGATCTTGTTAGGAGAAAGTAATCCCGTCTCTATGCCTGCGGCCTATGAACTGTGACGCGATCGGCCAGCACACATTCCGCGAGCTTATAGGCCTAATCTGGCGTGATCTTGTCAGGAGAAAGTAATCTCGTCTTGATGCCTGCGGGCTATGAACTGTGACGCAAACGGCCAGCACACATTCCACAAGCTAATAGGCCTAATCTGGCGTGATCTTGTCAACAGAAAGTAATCTGGTCTTTATGCTGCGGGCTATGAATTGTGGCGCGAGCGACCATCGCACATTCCGCCAGCTTATAGAATTAATCTGGTGTGATCTTGATTGGAGAAAGTAATCTTGTCTTTATGCCTGCGGGCTATGAACTGTGATGCGAGCGGCCAGTTTCGTCACTTAGCACATTCCTCGAGCTTTTATGCATAACCTGGCGTGATTTTGTCACGAGAAAGTAATCTCGTCTTTATGCCTACGGGCTATGAACCGCGACGCGAACGGCCAGCTTCTTCAGCACATTTCGCGAACTTTAACCTGTCGTGACCTTGTTAGGAGAAGTCTCTGACTGCAGGCTATGACTCACGCTATGCGAATGATTGGCCCTTGCAGCAAATAATGACACAGTATATTCTTTGAACTTAAATATTCTTCCCATAATCGTCGCACCCAGCTTTTTTCCACAAAATGTAGGCTAAAGAAGTGCGACGATTATGCGAGGAAATACGGTAGGTTAATGATACAATATTTGCTATACTCACTATTCCCGTAGATCTTCAGGTACTTCAATTTCAAACTTATGAAAAGTACTTTTATTGATAGGGAGGTTTGGGTTTTTGGGTCGCAACCTTTCACTAGCAACTATTTCCGTGTAGGTATTCTCCCATCCCAAATATTCCACGACATGGAAGTCTCCCTTTATCATCTGAAAAAAAAAAAAAAAAGCACATACATATTTTCAAGGGGATCTGTATCACAGTAAAATGTACATAAGTTTTCAGAAGTATACCCTACTTCATGCAAGCCAATGTTATAGTATAATGACATTGTAATTACTTAAGAAATCAAATATCACAGGAATAATCCCAAAAAATATAACTCTACAATTTCCATTTCTCTATGAACACATGTATAAAATTATACATTTTGAAATTCAGGCCATCAGAAGCACTCGAGTCATTATTAACATGAAATAAGCATCCATATCATCACAGACTTCCCAAAGCAACTGGCTGCATGGCTCAGTGAGAACGTTATAGCCTTCTGTGCCCAAGGTTACAGGATGAAATCTTAGCACAGTCAGCTGGTATTTGAGGGCGCACAAATGCGAAGAAGCTGTGTCAGATTTACTGGCATGTTAAAGATCCCCTTCGGGCCAAAATTTCGACACCCCGGCATCTCTAAAAGCCCCAGTAGTTAAAAGGGACATAAAACATTCTTATTATTATTATTATTATTATTTTACTTCCTCCCAAAGCAACAGTAAAAAAGGACAATGGAAAGCCACAAGCTAAAGAAAGCTGAGACTGAGGAGAAAGTTAAAAACCACACACATTGGGAGGCTAGGATTATAGAAAATCCTAATAAATTGGAGAGGGGGGTATAAGCCAGGACCTGGCTGAACCATTACACCCTACCAACACCCGTTTCATAAATGTAAAGAATTATGAAGGGGAAAAAGAAAAGAAGTTAACTTGACGAGTTGAAAAAGTTGGTAAATAATATTAGGAGATGAGTTTCTATCTCCAGCCCCACTAAATTCATTAAAAACCAATGGTATTCCTCCAGTACCACTGAATGCAACCATCATTCCCTTTGGTAAGGAAATACGGAACCTCAGGTTGACACTATCGGAAACTCTCGACTGGTCATCCCCCTCCCCATCTTGCACCATAGCCCATAAAGGGCCTTAGCCTACCAAGCGACCGCTGTTCAGCCCTTGGCCGACAGATTATGGGGTGACGTGTGGTCAACGTGCTTGGGCTGTGTTTCTATCTCCCAAAATTTTAATAATGGCACCCCGTCGAGTTTGTTAAGCCGCCATTTTGGTGGCCGGCACGGCCTAGGGCGGGGGCTTAACGAAGACGAGTGAATCAAAAAGTTCTAAAATTTTTCCGAGCATGGTCTCCAATCAAAACGTCCCTGATTGGCTGAGCACTTATTGGGTCCTTCCCGCCATACAGCCGCAATCAATTCCGCAATTAACCTCAACTTAACCTAAGTTACTTAAATTACAAATACTGTATTAATGTTGGTGAAGGGTGGGTGACTTTTGGATTAGATAAGCCATTTTTAGTGTTGCTTTCTATAGATTTGTGGGTGGCATTGCGTTTTTTTTGGCAATCTCGTTATCTTGTAGACATTAAGATAAATAGTTCTATTTCGGGGGCCTATCACTCAGTAGCGGTTTATCACAACAGTAGCCTACTATTACGAATAGCTGTACTTTATGAAGATTTTTCTGCACCTTCGCGAAATAGTGGCGGTGGTTTGAGATTATTTTTGACTACCATTATGGGGTTTTAATAGTTTTTCATAGAGCATTTTTGTTGTCTTGTAGCTATGATTTATTTGACACGTTAGGCCTCCATGTACAGGTCTTTTTTTCTGGTTTTGGGAATAATGCTCATTACTATTAAGTGCAACCGTGTTGACCGACTGAAAGACATTGAATATTTCATTTACTAAGGCAACACTGAAATATGGGTTCCAACACGATATGGACTTGGAACTTATGTTCGCTTAACAAAATAATGATACATGAACAAGTCATCCTTGTAATCTCTGCAAATAATAAAAATATTTCCCATCCGATATAGGCCTATTCATGTTGAACGGTAGAAAGTTATCAACCTTTATTAAGGCAACACTGAAAAATGTTCATTTTGATCTAGCCTACTTACTCGGAGTCATCAGCATCAATATCCCTAGAGGTCAAACAACACATGAATATTCCCTATTTTTCTTAAGGGGATTCAATGACCTTATGCTGAACTGATTAAGAATAGGGCATGTACCCCAACCCCTTAAAATATGAAGTTGTCAGGATAAAAACATGTCCATAGCCATCAGAAACTTGAGAACACTGAGATCAGGAGAATGTTGATCAACCATGGATGCTAGACCAGAATGTCTTAAAGAGACAAGAAAGAAAAAGTATCTCTTCCCATAAATATTCAACAAGTCAAAAAAAAAAAAAAACAACCCCTGGCACTATCCAGCCCATGACGGGCTAAGGCCGACCAAGCGACCGCTGCCCAGCCATTTGGCCTGCAGATATTGGGATGACGCGTGATCAGCGCGTCGGGTCCCCTCGGCCGTTAATCTTGGTATTCGTGATCGGGGCTCTGTCTCACTGTCAGACAGCTACTCAATTGTCCTCACGAGGCTGAGTGCACCCCGTTCCAACCCTCACGTCAGTTTTAAAATCCCTGACTGAGCCGGGGATCGAACCCGGGGCCTCCGGGTGAGAGGCAGGCGGGCTACCCCTACACCACGGGGCCGGCATTCTTCCCATAAATATTACACAAATAATAATCTTATAAACAAAATTCTTGCATATTCTGCCATAAAAATCAATGCAACCCCCCCCCCCCTCTTCTATATTCTGTTTCATTTAGAGGCTTGGAACATCATGACCAAGACCCCTGTACTTGGGTGTGTGCTCAATCTGTTTGAAAACCCGTTGACAGATCACGAGTTAATCTGTGGCTGGAATCCACTCATTCCTATGCTAAGCTGTGAGTACTGGGCACCAGTAGTTCTGTAACTACTGTATCAATTTCTGAAAGTTGTGTCATAGGCCTATGCATAGACAAGTCGCAGAGAATGTTCTCTGAATGGTGAATACCAGTAGGCTAGCATACTTAGCTGCCTCCTTCACTAGCATTTCCAGGCACCTGGTTAGTTAGTAAAATGAAATTGAAAAATCACTTGAATGGTTCAAGTTGTCCTTGATTGTCCTCGTGGAACAGTGTACATGTAGATGGAAGCAATGTGAGACCAACCACTAGGTAGTTGGGAGTGTTAGGGAATGGGAGATTGGTTCAACATGTCAGCCTATGTTGTTGTATATTTCATTAATGTATGGGATCTAAAAGTGTATCATAGGAATATTAAAGCAAGCCATAATATATTACCAGTTGGTCAATTGGGTACAACAATTCGATGAAACATTCTGTTAATAATTAGGAAGTGTCGTAGGTAACCAGAGAAGCGACACAAGAAAAAACACCCGAGTCTTCCAGGCAATTGTCATCAACTGTATTTCACATAGAGAAGAATACCTAAAATAGTTCCTCATGAAAAAAATAACTGGTCAATGACTTGAAAGACAGTAGTAAGGACTTACATGCTGTCAGTAAAAGTGGAGTTAAGAAAGATGTCTGGAATATTTAAATCAGTAGTTGATAGCCAGGATTTTTAAAATTACCGTAGGTAATTGCACCATAATATGATTAGTAGCCTATGTGCAAGATTTTAAATGGTAGGTTTTTCTGTGAACCAAAAAACAGCTCTTAACATGGATTATGTTCAGGTTAGGCCTACAAGTTATTGGGAGGGAGGTTTATTCTACATACCATTTGCACATAAAATGATCTTCTGATTAGAGCTCTGTGGGAATGTATAAACAGATTGATACAGGGTTTATCAAGCCACTTTCTATGCATCTTTTAAAAACATTTTAACAATTCATAAGTTACTGTCATCATTGCTAATGCTGTAATCTGTCATGTTTATTTATGCAGCATGAGGAATCAGGAAACATTGGTAGGATTGGTATATTCAGTGAAGATATAATAGTAGGATAAAATGCAACTGTGTCATGGAAACCTAAGATGTATTTTTATTTCTCAACTTTATTTTCTGTAGACTCCAACACAGCCTACCACCAGGGGAAAAAAACTTGTTGGTGATGTTTAATGAGAGCAAATCTTGAAACAATGTGATTTAAGTGGTTGGTATCAAAAGTTGTATAGGAAAAATGAAAATGTGAATTCACGCCCAAGTTTACGAAGCCTTGCCAGACTCGGCTGAAAGTATCTTCGATGCAAAACAAGTCTCAATAGTTAAAACTTTAGGACAACCTTTGACATGAGCACTATAATAGGCCTACATTTAGGATCGACATAGCTTGCAGTAGGTCTTATGCTACTGTATGCACCTGGGCATGTTTAAAAAAACTCAGCCTGCAGGTTAATAATGTAGAATATTACTATAAATCTATCTCTAGCAAATCCAAGAAGTTACCAGACTGAGAAACTACATATCAATATTTAAAAAAAAAAAAAGGGTGGCGGTGCAAACTGCACTTTTAATCCTTGCTTCATTAGTTAAACCATAATATTTGTACATAAATACCGTAAGGACTTCACATTACAAACGGCCACTTAAATTATATGCCTTAGGCATAACCTACAAATTACATGTCATGAAATTGGTCAATATATTCAGACAGCAACATCAATACGCAATGGTCAGTAATGTAGTTTTATAGTGCACAAAAAGTTATTGTACTGAATATATTTCGAACTGGTGATTAAACTGGTGGAAACGACAGCCAATTGATTTACATCCAAAGTAGTAGAAACTTTCAGTTGATCAGCAAGAGTATTGATTTGTACTTTTATTTTCACAAATTTTGATGAACAGTGTCACGCTGCAATTTAAATATAAACGTACATACAATTCCTCATAAATAAATGATTTGCACTTCATACTGTCTCATGAACTGGAATAGATTTCTAGCAATTTAATTGATGTAGAAATCTATTCCTCTCGCCGCCATGTTGGCGATTTATTTTGTAAACAAACCAGCGGGCAGCCAATGGCTTTTAATAATTGCCAGCCAATAACAAGCCAGGATGATGAATATCTATGACTTTAGTCATTTTTTCAAGTTTTTCCGTATTGATTTTGATAAGTTATGTACTTGTCCACTTAACAATACAAAATATCTTTTTATTTATACATTTTGATACATGTTTCGGCCCTGTGAGCCTTCTTCAGTCAAAATCAATAAAATTCTGCTAGATCATTCTAAAGGTTGGTCTCTCATAAAAAAAATTTGTAAATCAATTTTACATCGTCAGGATGCTTAAAATACATGAATATAAAATGCTTAAAGAAATTAAAAGATTTAAAAATGCACGAAATTTTGAAACGTGGGCTCCATTCTTGTTAATCAATTTTCAAAACGAGGGACCTGGAACAATAAAAAATTACCTAACAATCTATGGTTCCTACTTGGAAACATGAAGAAATGTTGACTTTAGTTATGTAGAAAACATACCCCATTGTACAAGCATCTTGAAAAAGGCAAGCAGAAATAGGAATCGAACGTTGTTTATTTAGAGCTTTGCCAAAATGTTTTTCAACAACCTGTAAAGCGAAAAACTAAATGAAAATGAAAAATTGAAAAAATTGAAATTATAACACAAACCCACGCATAAATGACCAATGTTTACATACCGCAGTTTGGAAACCATAAACTGTCACCTCACAACTTGAAAGAGCTACTACATATGTGTCCGTCTTGCTGTTCACCTTTGATCACATGTTGACTAGAATACTGCAAGTGTGAGGTCAACGGTCGCAGAAGGGGAGGTGTAGCATACGTCAGAACCTTACGTTATGAAGGAGGGAGGGCCGCTTCTTGTTTATGCCAGGATGATGCGGATCATAATTCACGTTTCACTCTCATTGCGTTTTAACTTGAGGTGAAGAATCAGCTGTTAGTTAACGCCACGGGGTGCCATTATTAAAATTTTGGGAGATAGAAACACACCCTTGATCTCCTCAGCCGTTAATCTTCGTTTTCGTGACTGGGGCACTGCTTCACTGTCAGACAGTTACTAAACACTTCCAACACTTCCAGCCCTCACGTCAGTTTCTAAAACTGCTGACTAGACCAGGAATAGAACTTGGAGCCTCCTGCAGAGAGTCAGTTGTGGTACCCGAACACCACAAGGCCGGGCTTTCGACCGGTCACCACATGTAGCATAACTCCTCTCAGAATAGCAAGAAATTCTAACCCAGAAATGTCATACTGTGCATAATTTCACACGGAGGCAGTGAGTTGCACACGAGCGAAGAAGGGAGCTATCCGCCTGACGCGGCCGAGGCCTACTAGCTGTTCTCTGCCGACCAAGTTGCTCGTCTGTACCTGTAAGTTGACAAGCAGATGGGCGTTCACCTAACTCAGCCGGAGTGCATGCGTGACACACACCCTGTAAAAGATGAAAGGAAGTTTAACTGCCACATTGGCATAAGAGACTCTTCACTGGACCTTGGTTGGTTTAAGGAGGGATAACTGCATACATCCTTGCAATGGACAATTTTCGTTCATCACCTGGAGGAGCATTGTTTTCAAGAAACTTTGAGTATTTAAGAAGGAAGATTGTAGTTTAACGTGACCGTTAATCTCGAGATCATAAGCCACGGGACCTCCTTTCTACGTGGAATCAGAGTTTCGAGGCCTAAATATTATTATTGGCCCCTTCATCAGCCGCCATGATAGAACGATACAAGAATATTTTTTTTGCATAGCACCTAAAATTCCCTTAGAAATGAATCTTGTATGGTGCACCATAAAGAAAGATTGAAACATTTATGCCTAATATGAGTTACGGTATGTCAAAAGTCTTATGAACTACTGTAGGTCTATAAACATTTTCAATGGACGCCTCATGGTGGTACTTTAGATGTTATTGAAGACACAAATGTATGGTACTGGTTCGGTACGTCAGCAACAGTTCAGAACACCTTTGTTGGAATCAGCTAAGTCACTGCACTGAAATCATATCGTGCCTAATATAGATCTTACGAAGTGCATAACTTCAACACTTGCCATGGCAGAGATTGGCCTCTAATCCGTCCTGTTAGAGCCATGATAAATAACCAAACATATTATATTGGCAAATAGCAAGAGGTTAAATTGAAAATTGTAAGATTTATATTAGGCAAGATATGATTTCAGGGCAGTGAAGAAATTATGGAGATAGGCCCAAGAGAGGTCGGAAGAATGATGAAGTAGATGATCCTGTCATCCTTTCTGAATAGGAAGACATCGCCATTGAAATGGAAGATGACGCTGCCACTAGTGGCGAAGAGAATAAAGCAACGTCTAAAGAAGATCTATAATTTGTTTCACTTTGTTCTAGTCAGTGTATGATTGATGTGTATTTTATATATGTATTTGTGTGAGGGTCGAGGATAAATCTATAACCCTCTAGTTACAAATTTACCCTCGAGGGGGCAAATTGTAACCGAAATTATTTTGGTTACAAAGCTCACCCTCAGGTTTTAGCCTTGTGCTGTTTGTATTATGTTTATTTTAGGTTACCAACCATGGCCACCTATTGATGGAGCACCACAGAGAGTCTAGTGTTCTGTGCCAAAGAGATTCTTTGTGGTGGTCCAGCAGTGGGCGACAGGTGGCTTTGACAACTTACAATGTTACTATGGTGATGTCATGTTTTAATCAATATTATTTTATGTTCTGAGGTATGGCAATGTTATGTTTTGGATAAATAGATGTTATGGTCATATGTATGCTGATGTAAAAAAAAAAAATATGTTTTAAGAAAATGCAAGAAGAAAAGAATGGAGCAGAAGAATATTAAGCTTCGTGAGGGGTATTTTTTTGCTCATGAAGGTAGTTGTGGATACTGAACAAGAGACGCAGGTAAAGGAAGCTTGCTTTCATGAAGGCAAACAAGTAATAAAAGTATTGTATTTCTAATTTCCTTGCGTGTTTAACGCTATATCGACCCGGAAGATTATTATATTATTAGAAGGAAGAGATTAGTTACATTGATTGCCCAACGGTGGGGCATGTTGTTTTTGGTTGACCCCGACCAATAGAAGAACAGATTAGTTACATCGATTGCCCAACGTAGGGGATTTGTTGTTGGTTTACCCTGACCACTTTGAAAGTAAGTGATGTTCGGAAGAAGTGCCACTGGCGTGAATTTGTTTAGGGTGGATCTCAGCTTGCCAGGATGAGACCCACACACTATGATCTCTGAGCCTTATCCTGCGGCTCACGAAGAATGAGACATGCAGGACCGAACACAGACTGCAACGAACTGTGCTTTAACCAAGTGAAGAGCCCAATCGCACACCGGGACGAAACACTGTCATTTTGTTGAGTTAAGCCGGAACATTTAGCACTATTTGTGTTTAAATATATAATGGCTCAACGGACAATACATATTCTTCTTTTGAAAATATATATTCAATGCCAAGGTAAGATTATAATTGCTTTGGAGTGGAGTTTCGACTCCCATAGTGCACTGGCTTTGCTCGTGACGTGGATACACATGTATCAAATACGTCTTGCAATGGCCTTCCCAGTGTGTACTAGACAGTGTCTTGGTGAGGTGTGCTCTTTAACCAACTGAAGAGCCCAATCGCACACCGGGGCGAACCAGAACATTTAGCACAATTTGTGTTTAAATGTCCTATAATGTACCATTCTCTGAATGGGAACTGCGCAGTGCGCTTGCATTGTGCAGGGATACGGCTCCTGGACCGGATAACATATATAATCAAATGTTAAAACATCTGTGCGAATCCAGTATTAAAAAACTGTTGATCCTCTTCAATCGTATATGGATTGAAGGGGAGTTTCCATCTCAATGGCGAGAGGGGATCGTGATACCGAGAATCGTAACTCCCGGAGCAGGATACATCGGAGAAGTGCGAGCCAATGCTGTTGGCAATAGCGAGATAGTCCGTGATGATGACTCCATTGATGGACACTCCGGGTATCGACAGTGATGTCAGGAGTCCAGAGATCCGACGAAGCTTAGTCCACACTTGAGATGAAAGAGTATGCGCCGTCATAGACGACACATACTTTTCCCACGTCAAAGTCTGCACTGAAAATCGAAGTGCCATTGAACCAATTATAAGTGCAAAGGTAAATGATATCAATATGAAACTTTGACAATAATATGCCAGTTACCCAAATAGGACTCTATAGAGTCAGCTAAAGAATTCCAGCGTATATCCGTAGGAAGAGCAAGAGCTGTTCCGCCAGCCTGTTTGTACTTGGCTGCTACGTCGTTTTCTTACTCTCCCGAATCAGATATCGGGCTCTAGCACGCATCCTTCTGAAGGTGATAAGGTTGGCCATAGTGTTTTGCCTCCGATAGCATTTGAAAGCACGTCGACGATCTTTAATGGCTGCTGCAATCTCGGCTGTCCACCAAGGGACAAGCTTCCGGCGTAAGTTGCCAGATGAGGAAGGTATTGTTTCCTCAGCAGCAGCCAAAATACCATTCGTTATGTGAATGGTATGATCGTCGGCACTCTCAAAGGTATCTTCGGCAAACACCGCACGTGCCGTGAAAATTGGCCAATCAGCCCGACGGAGAAGCCATCGACTTAGACTTGGTAAGTCGATGGCTCTCTGGTTCGGAAGAGTAATGATAATTGGAAAATGGTCACTATTACAAAGCTCATCGTGTACACCCCACTGTAGCAGGGGAACCAACGCATGACTGCACAAAGTAATATCGATACTTGAATAAGTACTGTGTGCAATAGAGAAGTGCGTAGGTTCCCCTGTGTTCAACAGACACAGGTCCAACCGCCTGATCAGCCTCTCAAAATCTCTCCCTTTACCGCTAGTGGTAGCGGAGCCCCAGATGGTGTTGTGGACATTAACATCTCCCAGAAGGAGAAAAGGAGGGGGGAGCTGAGAGACAAGATCCACCAGCTGGTCGTAATCCGGCTGAGAATCAGGCAGGATGTACACGTTACATACTGTTGCCATTACTGGCAACGAAGTACGAACTGCAACTGCCTCTAGCTGAGTACGCAACGGCACCTCTTCACTAAAGAGGCTAGAGTGGACCAGAGTGCAGACGCCACCAGCGGCCACAGCTCCATCCACCCGGTCTTTAGAGAAGAGTTTGAAGTGACGCATTGTTGTCTCATGTCCAGGACGAAACCTGGATTCCAGAAGACAGACAATGGTTGCCGAAAAAGAAGATATTAATTGTCGTAACTCAGCGAGATGAACAGAATAGCTATTACAGTTCCATTGTAATAGTGCCATGGTGTGGACTTAAGTAGAAGTGCGTCTTCTACTTATGCTTGACCGTTTGCCACCCTTCCCCATCTCTAGTTGGAGATGATGGGGCAGGAGAGCACACCTCAATCTCCACATCTCCTTCCGAAGACTAAGAAAATGGAGCGGGCGCTCTCTTGGGTTGCGCGCGGTCGTCGTCGGACCTCACGAGTCTCGCTCTTGGGGAAGAGCGAGAGCGGTGTCGAGGGACTTTCTCCCGGTCCGAAGACTGGGTGTCTGTCCCTGACACGCCCCGAAGAGATTTCTTTCTGTATCGGCGCCGACGTGTGTTTGGGGAAGTAGATGGTCCCTTCCCCACAGACGCCGGGTCCTTATAAAACAAGGTCGCTCCTGCTGGCACCGCTCCACTGGTAGTGGTGGGAGCGGGATGGCCAGCAGATACGTGAGCAGCCCTGCCTTTAGGAGAGGAAGAGAAACTGCGCTGAACCTTTCCACTCTCCTCCGCCGATCTATTTTCTTTTCTATAGGGGAGTTCCTCCATACGGACGGGCTGGGCTTCAGCAGGCTTCGCTCCCTTGGTGGTCGTGGGAGCGTAAAGGCCTGCAGAGACGGTAGCCACCCCGTCAGCAGGAGGGCGAGAGAGACGGCGACGAACCGTCTCCTTCTCCCCTATATTTTCGTATTAGGTGGGCTGGAAGAAGGACCAGCCCTGGTCGGCAAAGTCTTCTTTCCCCCTTTAGCTGGGGAAGACTTGTTCGCCGACCGTTTCGGAGAAGAAGAGGACTTCTCCGTATTCGCCGGTTTAGGTGTTAAAACCGGCGCCTTCTTAACTGTGGCCGAAGAAGGTTTTGGGACCTCCTTCGGGCTGACAGTGCTCGCTGGTACAGCGAGGGGAGATTTCAAACTCGTACTATAAGAGGACATCGAGGGTACTGCACTGGAAACTTTAACGGCAGGGGTGATTGAGGGCGTCGCTGCAGCTGCAAACGATACCCGTAATTCGGGGGCATTCATATCACGTTACCTCTTGTGAACGTCGTGATATGAAAGCCTGGCAAGGGTCCTGATTTCCTGGATCTTGGCTTCCATAATGAATTCAGGGCACTGTTTTGACCGTGGAGAGTGACTTCCTTGGCAGTTGGTACGAAAAATGCTGAATATTATCGGGAAAGCTCTCCAATAAATATTCAAATGCTTCTGAGGAATTGACCGTCAGGGTTTCCTTCTCATTTGATTGATAGTGCTGCGTATTCTCTACACAAAAGCCCGCAAAGCCGAAAGTATGTGTATTCAGTTCCGCGAACACTAAGGCTATCAATGAAAATCGATATCTGCTATCGATTACATCAAATGGCGTTGTGGTCATAAATACAGCAATGCGAGTTCGTGTCTGATAAAAATTTATCTGCAAAAATCCAGCATTTAAGTATAAAAATGCTGAAAACTAAAGATACAACAGTTTTCTCGAGGGCCGATGAATACAACAGTGAGGAGTTCTATGTATTTGACGCTGCAAGAAAGATTCGAATATGTAAATACTACAATGTTCGTATTCAGTGGAAACGAAGTCACGTGCAATAAACACTTCCGGGATTCAGAAACGCATAAAAAGAAGAAGAAGCAAATTAACATAATTATAAGCGGCAAATAACTATCGGCGATGCTCTACACATCGCAAAGAAGTTGAAATATGATAGCAATTTGTAATAGACACAACAAAAGCATTCATTGTTAGATTTATCCCATACTATAAGGAAGATTTCAGAAGAACATTATGACAATTTATTTCGCGAAATACCCACTGAAATAGCGTCAGTTTTAACACCGAAATCAACAGTTTTATTTCACCAAAAAATAAGGTCCTTAATTATAGTATTAGATAAAATATTGTACCATAATGCAATTAAGTGTTTTGACAGCCATAGGGATTTCTAGTACAAAATGATTTTTATTTGCATTAGCTTAATAATCAGAGTTACAACTGAAGTTACAGCAACATACCTTGATGATAGCTTTCCACCATCCACATGCCTCTTGTTCATTCGCTCGTGAATAAACTTCAATTTCTTGGTGTTCACTGAAGTCTTTCCCAGGTGATCCATCTGGCGGAAGACGAACTTGGGAGAATGGAAATTTTGATTCAGGTTGCCAACTGAAAAATAATCATAATTTTCAACTTGTAGTAAAACTGCATGTTAAAACCATTAAACCAAAAGCAATATATTGATAACATCTTCCAACCATGAGTTAAAATACTGAGGCAATATGTTAAGGAAATTATGGACAGATCGTAAGTGATCATTATGCATTAACAAAATAAATACCTTAACTCACAAGGTGGATTTTTTTGGGCTTACCAAGTAATTAAAACACTTCTCTGTTATTATTATTATTTAATTGCAATACAATGTTTTCTTACGGCTTGTCATCAAAGATTTTAATTTTATTAATACAGCCAATGGCCATTTGTTTTCTTTTCAGGATGGGTCAGGGAAGGGAAATCACCCGTGGACCTATTGAAAAGAACTGTCCCGACATTTGTCTGGTGTTGAAAATGGGAAACCACTAAAACCATTTTCAGGACGGCCAAGGTCTTAAGGGCCGGTTCTACCATCTCCTGGCAAAGGACGAGGTACTGCTCGGGTCCGTGATATCTGGTATTCCTTTCTATTCCAATACTGCTAACATAGGGCCGTTGCTCGAACCACTGAGGTGTTACGAATGAGTGAGTCACCGACCAACGTATTTGGTTCTGTACTATGCACGGACCGAGCAACCTCATCACTCGTCAACACCACTTCTCATAGTCCGTGATGCACATTCCTCTCAGGTTCACGCAGCTTAGACCCGAGCAGTAACTTGCCAGCGGAATAAACTGAGATTACCGTTCGATCAACATCAGGTAGTGCTACCAGCGGCATAGATATTATTTATCGAGAGTGTAAACTGTCGGCCGCTCCGAGATGGTGATAAAGCTTCACCAGCCGGATAACACTCCAAAATGGCCGACGAACTCTTTTGCCTTATGTGTATTTCAGAGGAATTATGGTCTTCTGTTTAATACAGCAACAAAAGCAATGAACATTCCATGTTAGAAATACTGTCTTGCATTTTTAAATAACTTACTAATATTTGAAACATTCATGTTGTTATCTGATCTGAAAAATCTCCACTCAAGACCACAACATGCCGAAGAAGGTGCAAAATGGCGAGCCAAGATCAGAACAGCGGATTCTGCACCAGCGGGAAAACACCAAGAAGAAGGAGATTCATGTTGTTATCATTTGGTTGTATACAACTTATAAATGGTCCAGTGATCAGCATTGCTGTCTCTGGATCTTAACATATCAGGTTTGATTCCCACCTTCAGCATTGATTTTTTCCTACCACGCCCTCATTATCAAAACTTCAAATACTTGCGGAAGTAGAGAAAGGCGGACAGAAAGGAGTAGCGAAGAAGTATGGCATTAGCCCATCAACACTATCTAATTTTTTTAAACAGAAAAGTAAGATAGAGGAAAACATTGACGCTGATGACCTAGGTCCACAGCGAAAGAAGTTAAGGACAGCCAACTACAAGGTGGCCCAAGCCGTCGATACATGATTTGTTGAAAACATTCCAATAAATGGCCCACTGTTGTGACCGTGCGTGTTCGCTTGTCCCTCATTAAACTTATTTCCTGCCCTGAGCTGCTAAGTTTAACACCCCTAACACTAGGGGTTACAGCAAATTTGCCCCAATTCCCTAACCCCCCCAAGATCCTCAAAATTTACCCAAGTTTCAGAGGAACAAAATTTCTTACATTCAACCTCTGTGGTTAATTCAAAATCTACGAAAAGCATACAGATAGCTATGAGAATGGCTAAAATATGCGGCAACGCCCACTTGCGCTGGGCCATTTAAATGGCTGCTAAGAGCTTTAAATGGTTGACTATTAAGAAAATCGAAGTGCAAATAGAAAGTACTAGGTATAAGCATAATAAAAATGTTAAAGTAAGAAAAAGATTTTTTCACAATTTTCGCAAAATATAAGCGCACATTAAGCATTTGCTTATGGTCTGGTGAAACGGGTCACGTCCTTGAGGATAGTTTAAACCACTCTTAATTCGTTAAGCGGAACTGGTGAAACCGGCCCTTAGTCGCACAAAATTGTTTACATCTTCTCGTAATCCACTGATGTCCAAACATGGATATGACATAGAAGGACACCGATCAACCACTCCCACCATGATGCAGGATTAAATTCCTGTTATTTTGATACACACACTAATACAGCCATCACGATTAACACCGGTTATCAGACAGATTCTACACACACCCCAAGTACACGGGGCTACATGGCCGTGTTGTCGCAGCCCCTAAACTGAGGAACCAACCAACCAAATTCCTGTTTAATTCTAATGGCAGTACTATAAAAGTTGTTAGCATCCCAATCATATTTCTTGCATGTATTTTCAGTTTCAGAAAAGTTGGTGCCATTATTACTAAACATGATAGATTGTAGACCTCTTCTACTTATGAATCTCCTAAAACTCAGATCCAGAATCTCTCCCTTAGAAGGATCATCATCATCATCTGCATGGTACAGTTAGTTGTATTAATCCATTATCAAGCAGGCCAATGCAGGATGTTCATGGTTAGGAATGGCAGCAGTGTGATAAAAATCATTTAGGTTTGTTCTCTGTGAGATTTTCATCTTAAATGTATATTTACATCATCAAGTTAAGGCAACTAACTGGATAAATTTTGGGTCATTCACACCAGCATATTCCTCTCCTTTAACTACAGTAGATTCACTACTTTGAGCTCAGGAGTCATAAATTCTTCAGCTGTCAGGTTACCATGGAATCTTTCTTAGTCTTTGGTTTATCTGTTCTTCACAAAACAATACATCCAACCATTTAGATGAACACACTGTTTGAAAGAAGAACAACAAGCATAAAACCAATGGGATTCAGCTGTTGAGAGAATTGAAGAAGCAATGCCTTTCATCTTACAAGTAATCTCTTCCTCACATGAACTGGGTGGTTCACGTAACATGCCAGCCCTCCAACCCCCCCCCCCCCCCATCACTATTCAGATAACTTCTTGGCAATGACACCACGGAAAGGGAGATCTACAGGATACGCAGTACCAGGAGTAACACTGAATGACACAAGAATGAACAATAAAATTTTCTAAAATACAAAAATTAGCCAAAATTCCTTTTAAAATTATGAAAAATATCAGGAAATTATTAAGTAATAGAGGTTTTACTCCTCCGCTGTCTATAACCTACCCACTGCCCCAAATTAGATCACGACTTATATAGATAAAATTCCAGCTGGGTCTGCCATTATGTGCCTGATTTAGCAACAAGGTATCGTAAAGCAAAAGAGCACCGTCTTGTTAATGTCAAAGTGTGCCAAGTCTGAGTCTTCAGACATGGATTGTGCAAGTTAATGTTCTCCAATTTCAATCAAGAATAACATAACGCATCAATAATTTTCATCCAAACCAATGTTTTTAGCCAAGCCCAATATTTTCATCCAGACCAATGGCTTTAGCCTAGACCAGGGGTTCTCAACCTTTTCCAACCATCATACCCCTTTAAAAAATTTAAACACCTTGCATACCCCCTACTAACCTTTCTTAGGTAGTAATAATGGTTATTAAAAATGTAAAAGGTATTTAGTTGGTATGGTTTAACCTTTGTAATTTTATAAGGAAGGATATTTTAATAAAACAAACTATAGTTGTTTTTCAATTCCTTTTCCCAAAGGGTGATTTTTGCAATCATTGCGTTAGTTTTCATTTCAACATAGAACATATCAGAAACACTACCTTGCATACACTTATTCCAAATGCTCAGTTTTTCAAAAATATCACAATAGGCCAATTTTAGAAGCCAGCCAAAGTCATTGAGTACTGATGATAAATTAGAATTATGCTCGGTAAAGAAAAGATGCAATTCTTTGTGGAGTTCAAATACACGCACCGGAAATAACTCGCACAGTAGTCACGGCACGAAGCTCACTGCGCATGTGGATCGAGTAGAAGGATGGCATGCCGCATACCCCTAAAGGGGTTGAGAACCCCTGGCCTAGACCAATAATGGTTAGGTAGCGAGCCAACATAATCACGCACAGTGGGGGTAGACACGCATCAATTATCATTATCCAAGCCAATGGTTTTGCCAAATTATTTCTTTTTTCACATAATTATGTTACGTGTGTCATCATCATCATCATCATCTTGCACAGTTTCCAGCCACTGGCCGGGTCTGTTTGGAACACAAGCCTCTCCAACGTCTTCTGTCTTCCCAACATCTCTCAGCCTCCACCCTTGTCCAGTCTTCTCCTCTCTTCTTCACGCTTTCTTCCACCCCCTTCAGCCACCTGTCTCTTGGTCTCTTTCCTTCCCACTTCGCCTCGTGTACTCTCCTGGGTATCCTCTTCTCCTCCATTCGTTTTACATGTCCATACCATCTAAGTCTAGATTTCTCTATACCATCCTGTAATGGTTCCTCCTTCATTAATTCTCTGGTCCTCTCATTTCTTATTCTGTCCATCTTTGTAGCTCCAATACTGCTTCTCAAGAATCTCATCTCACTGGCCTGTATTCTGCTCTTCTCCCTTCCTTTCATAACCCAGGTCTCCGAGGCATACGTCAGGATAGGGACATAGTCCGTCCGATATATGATCTTTTTGCTGTTCTGAGGGACATCCTTGCTCCATAACATGCTTCTCACACTCCTCCGAAATGCTTCTGCCTGCCTCCCCCGCTCATTTATTTCTCTATCGTTTCTTCCATTATCTTGTATCAGGCTTCCCAGATACTTGAAACTCTCCACTTTCTTCAGCTGTTCCCCACCTATTGTTATTCCCGTTGTGGTTCTTTCCTTCTTCCTTGTGATCACCATCTCACTCTTATTTATGCTAAATTTCATCCCATATCCTTGTATTATTCCTTCCCACACGTCCAACTGTTCCTGTACCTCCTCCTCGTGTCCCCAAATCATCGGCAAACACCATTGCTTTCATCTTTCCTTCCCCTATTACTTGTGCCACTCGGGTCATTATGTCATCCATCACCACAATGAAAAGTAACAGTGACAGTGCACTTCCTTGTTTCAGGCCGTTCTCTGTTCCAACCAGTCTGATCTCTCTCCTCCCACTTTCACACAGCTCACGCTTCCCTTGTACATCTCCTTTATCCTCTTTATAGTCCATTTCTCTACTCCTCTATCCTCCAGGGACTTCCATACTTTGTTTCTGCATACACTGTCATATGCTTTCTTAATGTCCAGGAAGGCCATCAGTAGATCTGTTCCATACTCATTGTGCTGTTCTTGTAACTGCCTTACAGCAAAAATCAAATCCACTGTGGACCTTCCTGCTCTGAAGCCATGTTGTTCTTCCCTCATCCCTCCTTCTATCCTTGTCCTAATTCTCTTTTCCAAAACTTTCTCGAAGACCTTTGCACAATGACTCATCAGTGTTATTCCCCGATAGTTTCTGCAATCTGTTCTACTACCTTTCTTGAAGATCGGGACAATTATTCCTTTTTTTCCAGTCCTCATCACTCTATACAACCACTGTATCCCCACCTCTCCTGCTGCTCTCACCATCTCCACACTCAACTCGTCCACACCCGGTGCCTTCCCTCCTTTCATTTTGTTCACTGCATCTTCCACTTCTTACCATGTTAAGTCCTTTTCTGTTTGCAGTTCATCTTCCTCTTCCCCGATTTCTTCCTCCTCACCATCTTTTCCATTTGGGTTCAGAAGTTCTTCAAAATATTCTTTCCACATTTTCTTCAGTTCTTCCCTATTTTCTATCTCTTGTCCCCTTTTGTTCACCATTCTAACATAATCCGTAGGATCCTTCCGCCTCTTATTTTTTACCATCCCATACAGGACCTTTTTTGTACCTTCACTATCCTCCATCTTTGTCCACTCTTCCATCCACTTTCTTCTCTCCTCAGCCACTACTCTCTTCGCCTCCTTCTTTCTTTCCTGGTACTCTTCCCTTGTCTCTACCGTCCTATTTTGATACCACGTCCTAAAGGCTCTATTCTTTTGCCTTACTATATCTTCTGTCTTCTCATTCCACCATGGTGTTTCCTTCCACCTCTTCTTACTACTTGTCCTCCCACATACTGCTACTAGTGTCTTCTTAAATCTAGCCCATTCCTCTTCCACCCCTCTTTCTTCATCTGTTCGACTCCTTCCTTTACCATTTTGAGGTACTCGACCCTTCTATCCCCTTCTTTCAGTTTCCATATCCTTATATGTCTTTCCTGGTTCTCAGTCCCTTTCTTCT
This sequence comes from Meconema thalassinum, assembly GCA_946902985.2. Lineage (NCBI taxonomy): Eukaryota > Metazoa > Arthropoda > Insecta > Orthoptera > Tettigoniidae > Meconema > Meconema thalassinum. The sequence goes on along the minus strand of OX336388.2, from coordinate 1,755,448,342 downwards.
CCTTACTCCCTTTCAGGTTCATTACCAGCAATCGTTACGTGTGTAATGTGGTGTATTTGGTATCGGACATGTTGGCTACTATTGACGTCAACGTGTGCACCTCATTGCTTTCGCTTTAACGGCAGTTTAAGATACTAAATAGGCAGACGAACAAGGCTTCTTTTGTTAAAAGAGCAATAAATAAAAACACATATTTACATAATTTAGCACATACTTCAGGTGCAGTAGTGACCAGGGTTACTAATTTGAATAGGTAATGTCACCCAGAAGATGAAACAGGGAAACAAGGTATGTAAAAGCCACGTTTATGTCTGATGCGAGTGTAAAAGCCACGTTCTGATCTCACTCAGAATTAATGTACCAGGTACACAGTTACATTCTCGCCCTTCATTCAGCTTCCTGATCTCTTTACTTTGGTTACAAATACGTCCTCCAAGCTAGCACTGCTGCTGCTTTGCTCCAAAATATTGTCTTTATGTTGGAGAAGTTGAAATCTTGAATCAGGTTGTGATACAACCTCCAATTGTAGCAGCCATTAATTCCAACCTAAGAACTGTCATTTGCTCATTAGGCTTATTGATTGGAGAAACTCTTGCCTTTCACAAGGACAAGCTAATAAAATATGATACGGATTGATACTGGACTTATTCACAGAAGATATGAAGCAACCAGTTTTTTTTTGCAAATTCGACCCTGGTATCCATCTGGGAAATCTCACCTCTTTTACACAAGGTGTGAAAAATTGACACCTAAGGCCATCATTCACTTCCTGGTCCCAACCTGCACCTGATTCCCATGTTTGCTTATAAAGGAGTTGATTGAGTAAGGTGAAACTGCAAGGTAGATCATGGAATCAAAAACACACTGAGCTGATGGTTGGTTATTTTCTCGAAACGGAAGTATTTTGGTAACAGTTCATTTGATCAGAACCGAAGTAAAAAATGCTTGAACTACTGAAATTAGCCACAATACCTATAGTAATGGTAGGGAAAAAATCTGGAGATGATATAGTAATAGATGTTTACTCCACTGTCTGTAACCCATCCAGCCATCCCAAATAGGATCAAGACTTATATAGATGAAATTCCAGCCGACCCCGCCATTTTATAGCATCATGTACAGTATTGCCAACCCCATGCATTCGGTACTATATCGCATCTGGCAGACCAATAGTTTTCGCCGAGACCAATAATTGTTAGGTAGCGCGGCCCTGCATTAGCTAATTTAAACACCCCTGGTTTTGTCAAGCACAGTGGGGGTAGTCACGAATCAGGAATCTTTATCCAGGCCAATGGTTTTGCCTTTTATTTATTTCTTCACATAATTACAATGTTACGTGTGTCGTGTGGTGAATATTGTATCGGACATGTTGGCAACAGTGATGAGACATAATATGGCGCAATATGACGTCAATGAGTCGGCCATTAGAGCCGGGCAAAAAACTCCTGAGTTCCGATCGAACTCGTTAGACGAGAATGTAAAACGGAAATGCTGGTACCGGAACTGGTATTACCGGTAATGTGGGCTCGATAACGATAATTATCGCCATCTCGCTCGTTCTCACTTGGGCAATAAGGTGCTGCCTGAAGGCACCGAGTCTTGTTGTGTAAGGATTCAATGGAAATTGTTCATTCTGTTGACTGGAGTCTGCTAATTGGAAGAATCCGCTCAACTTCAACGGCATCATACTAACATATTGAGCATAACATCCTAATAACATATCGAAGGAGGTTTCGATAGTCAGTCAGTATTACTTGGTCATTAAATTTCAGCAAGACATGTCATAACAAGATTTTTGGGTGTCATACCACATTCAAGCACTATGTAACTTTCTTGTAATCGAACCTGAAAATTCATGCACTCGCTATATTACTAGTGCCCCTGTGATGCAACTGCGTTCTGTCGTATCATTGTTGCAGTAAGATACTGGTAAAGCAGTCGACACAAACAATAAAAAACATAACGAAAACAAATTTTAAATTACTTCCTCTACCAAGTATCGAACCCCAGTCCAACGCGTAACCAATTCAGCCACGGACACTCTCATACACATACTCGGAGAGAACTTTTGCGTTGGATACTTGACTCTCTTTATCTAATATGCTCCTACCAGTTTGCATAATATTCTCTAGAATTATAGCATGGTAAAGAACCTTCCACTAATTACACCTGTGTGAAGCTAAATTATATAGGTTAAGAATGTAAACAACGCTCTTAGGTTCCTACGTTCGTTGCCAAGAGCCGACTGCAGTGGCATCTAGTAGCTAAGTTCTGAACTAGTAGTCGTTGACGGTACCGTTTGGCGGCAAAAGTAGGAACTATTTGAAAAATTCAAAGTCTGCAGTCCTTACTTGAATTAAAAAACAGATAACACACACTAATACAGTCATCACAATTAACACCGGTTATCAGACAGATTCTACACTAGAGCCGGGCAAATTTGCTCTATTTCCGATCGGGATCATAAGTTTCCGCATGGCCAGTATCGTCCCCCACCAAGCGCACTTAAGGCCAGGTCTCTCCACTGAATGAGAATGTTAAGTCTCGATAATACCAGTACTGAGTGGGAGTCTCGATAATACCGGGACTCCTTTTTTCTCGGTGTTATCGACATTATTATATTTAAAGGTAAAAGCAGACTCACTCAAGCCGCTGCACGTGTAAAGTCAAAGCCTTCCATAATAACTCCGGAATGTAAACCACTATTATGAAAATTATTAATGCATATTGGAATTGAACATGTTCACGCAGTATATCGTCTGTCATTTAGATTAATACAGCTCTATCCTTGAGGTTTTTTTGTTTTCTTGTTTGAAACATAAATGAATGTCGGATTTGGTTAAGTATCTGCATGAATTTTTAATATTTAATAGGATGGCGTTTTGCATCAAACGCGCAGGCATTAAATTAAAATTAATATAAACATTTGAAGCCTACTTAACGGGATATTCATGTACCGTATTCAACATCAAATATCTACCCGCCTTCTGTGGCATGGTTCGTAATTCAAGGCCACTGCCACCTCCTTACCACTCCTACCCTCAGTTACAAATATACACACACTACTACAGACACCATAATAACTCAGGTTATTAGACAAAGTTGACACACAAGAACACAAAAATGATCACGATGTTGTAGCCCCTAAAGTAAAATAAAACTCAGATAATTGACATAGCGGAGAAGAGCAGAAAGAAAGTCTCACGTATAGGCTGTGGCTCATGAATTATTAGCCCTACTGACCTAGGAATTTGCTTTAAAGAATACTTTCAACCTTCTTCTCCACCTTGTAACTGGTTGTTATTCAAGGCAACTATAGTGCCAAAATTGGCTACGATGGTGAAAATACACTTGCAAAATATTTCGCTAAAAAGTTTCAACTAATTTCATCCACTAAAAACTCTGATTTTGTGCTTGAAAGCAATACCAGTTTGTAGCATGCGGTGTATTAATCATGTCAGTGCGAACACCTCACCAATTTGTCCATAAATGCCAAAGATATGACAGTTTCAGTGAGAATAGTGCGACGGGAGTTGCACTGAGAACAACTCATTACCGCAGGAATGTCACTTTGTCCGATACTCCAGTCTCATTCGATCACAAGGAAATATCGTTGCTCTCACTATCACCCATGATACAACGTGTGAGCACATGCGTAGGGACGCGATTGAAATGGCAGTGGCTTAAGCATATGGCAAAGCCATTATGACGAAAGATAAAATCAATCTTATTCTTGAAGGTGAACATTATTTTTTCGTATGCCCGACGACTAGAGAATATTCAAACTGGTAGGAGCATTTGAGATAAAGAAAGTCAAGTATCCAACACAAAAGTTTTCACTCTGTATATTTGTGACATTTTCCCTTTGTGTATACTAGTCTCAGTGGCTGAATTGGTTACGCGTTGGACTCACGAATGAAAGGACTGGGGCTCGATACTTGGTAGGGGAAGTAGTTTTAATTTTGTTTTCGTTATGTTTTATTGTTTATGTCGACCGCTTTACCAGTATCTTACTACAAAAATGATACGACAGTACACAGTTGCATCATAGGGGCTTTAGTAATATAGTGAGTGCATGAATTTTCAGGTTCGATTACGAGAAAGTTACATAGTGGTTGAATGTGGCATTACAAGAAACAAATCTTAATATGTACACGTCAAATAGAATTTTCTTTTGCTCAAATTTGATGACCAAATAATACCGACTGACGATCGAAATCTCCTTCGTTATGTTATTTGGACGATATGCTCAATATACCTTAAGTAGTCTGTTAATATATCGTTGAGGTTGAGTGGATTCTTCCAATTCGCAGACTCTAGTCAACGGAATTAACACGTTCCATTGAATCCTTACACAAGTCTCAGTGCCTTCAGGCAGCGCCATATTGCCCAAGCGAGAACGAGCGATAATGTCGAGAATTATCATTATCGAGCCCACATTATTGGTAATACCAGTTCCGGAACCAGCATTTGCGTTCTTAATTATCGTCCAATGAGACCGATCAGAACTCAAGAGCTTTTTGCCTGGCTCTATTCTACACACACCCAAAGTACACGGGGCTACATAACCGCGTTGTCGCAGTCCCTAAACTGAGGAACCAACCAACCTAATATTCTCTAGTCGTCGGGCATACGAAAATATAACATTCACTTTCAGGAATTAATTTGATTTTATCTTCAGTTATGATAGCTTTGAAATATGCTTGAGCCACCGCCATTTCAGTTTCATCCCTAGGCACTTTCTAACACGTCGCAAGCCGTTGCATTGTGGGTAGCGATAAACATTACCTTGTGAACAGAAGAGAATAGAAAATACCGAACGAGACTATGGAGTATCAGACCAAGTGACATTTCCGGGGTAATGAAGAGTTCTCAGTGAACTGCTCCGTACTCTTGTCACTCAAACTGTCATATCTTTGCCATTTATAAACTAATCAGTAGGGACCGGAAAAATTTGCATTTGCGATAAATGCGAATTTTTGTAATATGTGTTAAAACCATTTAAAAAAATAGTTTCAAGGTGTTCTGAAGCGCTGTAGTACCTAAATTCAAAATGCGAATTTTGACCAAAATGAGAAATTAGTACAAATATGTGATATTGATGTCAATTCTGGGAAAATATGTTATTTTTCTGGCGAAAACCACATATTTCGGCGAAATCATGAGAAATACTGCAAATATGACTAATAAATCATTCGACCGCTCTGATCGATATATATAGAAAAGTAATCGATCGATCGCTGCTTGCTGACTCGATTATTCTCGAAAAGTAAATCGAGTGCCACGGAAATAACGAAATAGACGCAGCGTTGTTTTCCTGTTGTTCATACTCTTCGTTCAAAGTTCAAACTGTTTTCGTGTAAGGTGCGTGTGAATAGTGGAGAGAAGAAAATCACGCGATTGTTTAGGTTATGGGGCGCACGACGATAACTGCGCGCGAAAGGACTCAGCAGTATGCAAAGGATGGTTTATATGCCACAGATTCAGTGACAGTGTTTTGTAAATATTGTAATTGCCGAGTTGCGTGGGAAAAAAGGATAGCATTGCGAAACATATTAAGTCAGAAAAACATGCGGGTAAGCGACGAGATAACAAAAGCTCAACCCTTGCTGCTAGGACGTCTCAAGGAATGCAAACTTCTGTGGTTACACAGTTGGATAGTTGTCAAAGACGAAAAATTTCCAGAGATAACTTCTCGAAACGCACAGTTGAAGTATTTGCCAAAGCAAATATAACTCTGGAAAAAGCTCGAAAACAAAGAGCTAAGAGCCTGGATTACTGAGTTTTCAAATGAAGAGCTGCCATGTGTGAAAACTCTACGGGAATTATATTTACCAGGTTAGTTTCGACTTGATCGGGTACGGTTTGATATTACTCAGAATTGAAGGAGACCGTGAGCGGTAACGTTCAGACTCGATTCATGTTTCAGATGTTAGCAATGACGCATTTCACTCCCATTTGTCAGTCACAATGACTCCTCCCAGGTTTATTCCTGGGACCCCATTATTATTATTATTATTATTATTGAACTTATGAGCTCCTTTCTAAAAGAACAAGGCTACTAGACTGAATTGGTATAAATTTACAGAGAGGGACTTTAAGGAATTAGGATCACCAAACTTACATGACCGGAAGAAAATCAGGAAAATCACTCAGACGCAGGATTTCGAGGAAGAAGAGAAGACTACACAACATCAATGGTCAGAGCAGCGGAAACAGACCCACTCGTTGCGAATGAAGGAATACTGGGCCAACAGGAAGGCTAGAAAGTGTTGATTTCACGTGGTCCTAAGCGACCCATTCGCGAAGAAGGAGAAGAAGAAGAACTAATAAGCATGACTGAACCTATATCACAGATAAATTTCAATTAGCTCTCTCTCTTCACACAATCTCTTCATTATCTCACTATGATTTTTCTTCCCTTCTGCAGCCCATGCAGTGGTGGCTCTCATCCGGGGGTTTGCAGCAAAATGGAGTTTGTTCACCAACGATCTGAATCTAAGCCTGCCCCATAAAATTATCATTGTTATTGTTATTATTAATAATAATATTAATAATAACAGGGTGGTTGTTACATAGGAAATCAAATTCTTTTGTATCCACAGAAGCCCATATAGATATATTTTGAAATGATCAACCAGCCACTCGCAGTTGGGAGTGGTGTTCTCATTTAGTACTTTTTGTATTCCTTTCGAAACTTTATGAAGAGTAGCCCCTGAAGTAAAAAAAAACTCAAATATGGCATCGCCAAGAAGTACCAAAAGAAAGTCTCACATGCATTAGCCTTACTGACAAGGAATTTGCTTAAAAAAATACTTTCAACCTTACTAGCCACCTTGTAACTCGTTCTTCGAGGCAACTATTGTTCAAAAATTGGCTAAGATGGTGAAAAGCTTCTTGCAAAATATTTCGCTTAAAACGTTTCATCTAATTTCAGCTACTAAGAGCTCTGATTTTGTGCTTGAAAGCAATCCCAGTTTGTGGCATGGGGTATATTAATCATGCCAATACAAATACCTCACTGATTAGTAGGGACCGGAAAAATTAGCATCTATTTGTTTCAAAATTAGCATCTATTTTCTTCAAAATTAGCATCTATTTACAAAGTTAAAAATCATCACATTGTAATATTATTTTAATGACTCCAAGTTTATGAAGTGCAGTTATAGTCCTCAAACGAAAGCATTGTCAGTACTTCAGCATTGCTTTCTTTCAAATTGCACCGTCTGTCTGCAACCACTGTGTTGTAATGGCACAACACACGCTCGCTATCTACATTGGTCGTTGGGGTCCACAACAATTCAACACAGTATTTAGCAAATATGCTGAACTCTGTCTGAACTGCAGTTAATTCAAGCATGATATCACATTTTTAACTTTCTTTCATCTGGGTTTGAATTGCATTTTTCACAGAACAGTAACCAGACCAGATTTCGTTTTGTGAGAGCACACCAAACAATTTCTCAAGCTCAGCTAATTTATCAATGTTATTCAAAATTATATTTTTTGGATACAGAGCTTGAGAAATTCACACAAAATGCTTATGGTTGGGGTCTTCAGCTTTCAATGTGGCTAGCTTGCACTTTGAAGAATGAGCAGCTTTGACAAATGTGTCCCTACATGCAGCCTGCTCTAGAGGAGTGAGCTTAATCAAAGCACTTTTAGTTGCTGCAGAAACATTCCCTGCACAAATTAAGGTAAGACTGGTGTCAAGGTTATGCAATTTGGGGTAAAGGAGATGAGCGGTAGGATATAGAGACCCTTCAAGTTCAGTAAGGAAGTCAACCAATCCAGCTGCATGATCTGTGACAAAAACCATGTGGGAGTGAAGTCTATTCACTTCTCCGTCAGTCAGATCGGTCAGGTACTTAATACCACAGTTGTTGATGTCTTTCATGACAGACATCTTGAAAAATGTAACAACTTCTGTAAAGTAAGCACTTAAATAGAAGACAGCCTGAAACCAGCTATTCCATCGGGTTATGACAGGTGCAGGAAAAAGCTTTGCTTCCTTTGAAGCCCCATACTTTGTTTTTAAGATATGTAAATAATTATATTTTCACTTTCTTGTGTTGGAAAATGCAGACTTTACCATCAGAACCACATGATTTAAATCTGTCATCACTGCGATCCAACCATTGCCAACCAAGCTGATCTTATGTGCCCAGCACTGTATATGCATTAAATGATCCCCTATGACCACTCTTAGTGTTTCATAACATCGGGTCATATATGGGACACTGTCACTAACAAACACTTGAACCGCATCATATTGTACACTATAACTCCGCAGAGCTTCTAAAACACATACCTGCCAACCTACGGAAGTCAAAAATAGGAAGATTTTTTAAATTATAGATTTCATCATGCGCAGTATACCGTGGCGAGGGCGAATGAGGGTACACGAAAGACCTGCGTGTCTTTATTGGCAAAGTATGAATTCAGCATAAAATTCACAAAAATGTAAACAATCATCAATCATCGAGTAGTATGTTTGGCCAATATTTAAACGTAAGAGAACATAATTGTGTGTTTAAAGAAAATGCATACAATCATTCGTATGGATTACACGTCGAATTCGCTACCACATATTCATTCTCCTTTAGATTCCGCCATGGTCCGTATTGACAAGAGATTATAAACCAATATAAGACAATATATTTCCGTCAATCAATACCAAACGGAAATATATTGTACTATATTGGTTTATTACCACATATTCACGTAGGCTTGACGACTGTTTGTCCGTAATATACCACCAATCAGTATGCGGTACGGCGATCACCTGACTCACAATTCCGAAATCGCAGCTATGGAGCTCACGGCCAGCAAGGAACTTACACAAACTTGCACAAAAAAACAAGGTTACGCAAATCACAAAAGAAATTACGACTTACGAGAGAATCTCCTTGAGCAGGGTGTCTACTGTAAGGATGAAGTAAAAATTAGTTACTTTTTAGCTACCTTTTAGTTACCTTTTAGTTAATTTTAGTTACCTTTGAATTCTAGATACGTCTGCGGTCTGCATGTAAAGGGGCTTATCACGAGGTAGCGGCTTCGGTGGCGTAGTCGGTAGCATGCTGAACTGCTGTGCCCAAGATAGCGGGTTCAAACCCGGCCGAAGTCGTCGGATTTTTTAAGAGCGTTTAAATCCTTCAGTATGCCTTCCTTCGGAGGGGAAGTAAAGCCGGCGGTCCCATGTCATAGATTTATGGCATGTAAAAGATCCTTTCACAGACTAAACTTGTGTAAAGCAAAATTTGTTAGGTTAGATTTCGTCAGAACGCTCTATCAAAGTTCCAACGTTCACCACTAGGTATCATTGATATCTGGTGGCGAAAGTTGGAACTACTTGAAATTGAACGGAACTTGTAGCTCGCCCTTTAGGGTGTCCGCTGGAAGCAGCTACAGACTCAGGCGAGCCGAACATGTCCTCGGACACTCCCGGCACTAAAAGCCATACGATAAATAAATAAATCACGAGGTGAAGAAAAACAACAATGAACTGTGTTTAAAGCGGTAAATACAATTCACTTAGGGAGTTATAAAAAATTTAAAAATAATAAATAAATACTATATATTTATTAACAAATGAGTTGTTTCAGATAATATGTCGTCTTGTGCACAAGGCATTTTTATAATTGCCAAGAGGTTGCTCTGCTCTTGACCCTTTGGCGAGATTTCCTTCGTCACCACGGTAGATCACGAAGAAATTTATGGGACGTTACGTGATTGTAACCGAATTCTGTCTTCGCAGTCAGGTACGGAGAAATTTGGAGATGTTACACGATCGGCGCTGGTCTCACCCGTTTGTCGAGATTCCCGTAGTTTTCGCGATAGAACACTGATAAATATCGCGATTTAGGTAATCGGTGTCACTTTTAGTCGTTCGACGAGATTTCCATTGTCCTTGAGGTCGGGCACGAGAAAATACAGCATTATTACGCAATCGGCGCCACTTGCTGTCCGTTTGACAATAATTCAGTTGTCCTGGTCATTGAATGCGGATAAATATCGCGATGTACCGCAATCGCTGCCGCTCTCGGCCGTTTTACTAGATTCACGTTGTCCTCGCGATATTAAGCATACCGCGCCGCACCCGGCCGTTGGAACGATTGTCTATTCGTCCTGACAGAATGGTGGAGGCAAGCTCAAGGTTGGACATGGTTAAAATTCAAGAGTAGTTATGGACAAGTTGTATGGCCGGCGCCGTGATTCCCGCTGTCCCTATGCTGTGGTTGGGAGCTCATAAGTTCAGGGTGGATCACGAGGAGAAATTAGTATCGCGACGCTACGTAGGCTGTCATATCTAAGTGGGTTAATGCACTTCTCACTCCCCGTACGCTTTTGAGTATACGGACATGGGAAAAGTAGCGAGTAGGTTTCGGAATGTTCCGCGATTGGTGCCCGATCACCTTTGCCGGGATTCCTGCAGTCCTCGTGGTCACAAGTTCACGCTAGGGTACGGGTTTTATGATTTTACGTAACTTACGTCGATTTCGGTCCATTTGACGAGATTCCCGCAGACAAGTCGTGCGGTCAGCCGGTCGTCTTGAGTATGAATGTTCGAAGTAGATATCAAATATTAAGAATTATTCTGAGAGGATTGCACGAATAATAGACTAGAGGACACTTTTCCTTTCGAATGCGAATCACGAATTATACAAGTTTTCGAAATAACCAGTTAGATTATAATATATCCGATGGAACCAAAGTTCTAAGGAAAAATCGACATATAACGGAATTTCGAATTGACCATACTGGATGTCGCAAATTTACGAGACAGATTTTTAAAATAAGTTACAGCCCAGGTATTTCGAAGCTTTTTCATAATTATTTTTCGAAACCGTAACATTTCACAAGATTGCGACATTAAATTATTTTTTGTTATTTCTGGACTTCAATTTGACATAGTCTCCAAATAAATGCGAGAAATGCGAGGTTTCTGATTAGTTTCAGAAGTTTTCGCGAATAAACGTCTCGCCAAAAGTCAGGTTTCCTAATAACACAGATAAATATTTCACACAAAATTAAAACGTCTTCTTGATGCCGAAAATATTCGCTGAACGATGTATACCACTCAAGGTATCCTCAGTATGCATTTCCTTGAGCTCAGGCACGGGGAAATATAGCTTATGCAAACGGCGCCGCTTGCGTGAATCTTGCTCCATCGCAATCTCTGAGCCTAGAGGCGCAAGTTTAAACGATTCAATCCGCCTTCAAAAAATTTTCGTTACTCGAATGTAAAATTCGTTACTTTTTCGTTACCCATTTGTAAAATTCATTACTTTTTCGTTACTTTCGTTACCGGTAGACACCCTGTTACAATCACTGGGGCCCGAAATTCGGAAGAAATAATAGTAATTAAGAAGATCGGAAGACGAGGTGAAAATTCGGAAAGTTTCCGAATAAATCTGAAGGGTTGGCAGGTATGAAAACAGCACGGGAGCAGTTTGTAGCATTTCCTGCATCAAGGTAGTTCACAGAAACAACGTGCAGCTCTCTTTTCGATCCGGCTGGGACTTGGAATATGATAAAAACACAACGGCTCATTCTATCTGTAGTTTCATCAGAGTATGTTGATGTTCTTCCCCATCAGAGCCTCTGCTGTTCTTTTCTGGTGGTAAGTTGCAACTTCTAGAAAGGAAGAAAGATCTCAAATTATAACAAAATAATTTAAAATAACTGGATCAATTGGGTACGGGTAAGATAGTTCGATACGGAAATCACGCTCAAATTCGGTCTCCTTCAATTCTGAGTGCGGTTTGGATGTAATATCTAAACCGTACCCGATCAATGAAGTCGAAACTAACCTGGTAAATATAATTCCCATAGAGTTTTCACACATGGCAGCTCTTCATTTGAAAACTCAGTAATCCAGGCTCTTAGCTCTTTGTTTTCGAGCTTTTCCCAGAGGTATATTTGCTTTGGCAAATACTTCAACTGTGCGTTTCAAGAAGTTATCTTAGGAAATTTTTCGTCGTTGACAACTATCCAACTGTGTAAGCACAGAAGTTTGCATTCCTTGAGACGTACTAGCAGCAAGGGTTGTCCTTCTGCCCCGTTGCCCTGCTTTCTTCTTAGCACATCCCCGACCAACTGTCTAGGCACACTGCCATAGGTCTTCTCAATATCAATGAGCGTCGTCACCATATCTCATCCAAATTCCCATCTTTTCTCCATCATATTTCTTAAGCTGGAAATCAGATCAAATGTTAATCTGTCTTTCCAAAAACCGTACTGTTCTTCCATTTCTCCTATCTTTCTCCTCGGCCTTCCTTCCACACACTCTCAAAAATCTAAGGCACGTGGGCAATAAGGGTCATCCCTCTATAATTGTTGCATTCCTCTCTATAGCCCTTCTTGAACATCGGAATAATCAAGCCCTTTCCCCACTCTTCTGGAACCTCTTTTTTCTTCCAAATTAACCCGAATAATCTACATAGCCACTGTAAGCCTGTTGGTCCTGCTGCTCTTATCATTTCTGTAGTCACTTCATCCACACCTGCTTTTCCAGTCATGTTTTGTATGGCTTCTTTTATTTCTAACATGGATATCTCTTTTCCCTGGTCTTCTTTCCCTGATTTTTCTTGCTCCACTTTGTCTACAATCTCCCTGTATTTGATATTTAGCAGTCCAGAGAAGTATTCTTCCCATTGTTCATGAATATTATCTCTCTCCACCAGTATTTGTTCTATCTCTGCTTTTACAAATGACGAATCTTCCCTAGTTTTGACTCTGCTTTCCACCAACCCATACAAAACCTTTTTACTTTCATCCTCCTGAAAAGTTTCTGTAAAAACTTTCCCAACACTTTATTTTCTCTCTCTTTCAATATATGATTTTCATACGCATTCTTGCTTGAGGTGCTCAAGGTTGCAGGATCAAATCCGGGCACAGTCAGCTGGCAGTAATGGTCAAAAATATCTGGAGATAATGCAATAATAGAAGTTAACTCCTCCGCTGTCTAGAACCCACCCGCCATCCCTAACAGGATCAAGACATATATATGAAATTCCAGCTGTGTCCGCCAATTTCACCATTAATTATGCACTAATGCAGTATTGTCAACCCTACACTTATGATACTACTACCATACCCACCAACTTTCAAAAAGGGCTTTCAGTAAAACTCGAGAGCGCCAAAAAATTTAACAAATTTCGACATACCCAGGCTTGAAACAATAATCCTTCTGGGCTACAAAATACAGTAATTCATGCTTTGAACAGGTTATTTCAATGAAATTTTATCTACTTACATCATACACCAATTATTTGTAGATGACCATGATCCTCAAGAAGCAGGTGCAGAGAATTTTGGTTTGGAGCATTAATAATAATAATAATATCGTATGGCCTCGGGTGGCGGGTGCAAGCTTTGCTATTTGACACCCAGAGGGTAGCTTGCATGTCGAATTTTGTTGTTCCTTGACTATGAAAATCAAGGAGATTAGATGTTAGACATCTAAGAACCTTGAACACTACAGCACTTTCTAGTAGAGAAATGAGGAACTTTGTGTTGGCGGAAACTCCCGAGATTAATTTTGCCATTATGAACTCGGCCTACTGAATTCAAATGGGTTCTTTGACATGCCAACATCGTATGACATGAGTATCGTATTTTTGCCGCCTTTCAAAAATCACTTACCACGGCCAGGAGCGAACCTGCAATCTTGGGGTTAGTAGACCGACATGATATCCACTCACCCACTGTGGCATTAATATAACAGGACACCTTGAAATAATATACCTAGTTAATACACTCATCACTCACTGGAAATTACTTGCACTTTTAAATTCATAGCTGTGGCTGGAGAAAAGGTGCTGGCAAAGCAGGGACCAGAACTCCTGGTCTTTAAAATAGAAATAGACTCCCGAGATTCATTCAGGACAAAATTCATGTATTTCCTTCACTTCGAAACATTAAAGAGTTCAACAGAATTAATATAAAACACTACAGTAACCGGTGACATTATAAGGGTCTGATTTAATAGCTAAAGTTATGGCTTGCTTCCCTTTTTTCAGAAAGTCATTAGAATATGTGTTTGTATTTCTTTAGAACTTCCGGTCTTCAAAATGGAAATGGCTTCCCGGGTTCCATTGGACATCGATTACCTGAATTGCGTCCTGTTCTCAATCAGGCTAAAAAAATGTTCACATTCTGTCTTCGCAGTCAAGTACGGAGAAATATTGAGATGTTACACGATCGGCGCTGGTCTCAACCGTTGGACGAGAGTCCCGTAGTTTTCACGATGGAACACGGGGAAAAAAACGCGAATTGCGATTTACATAATCTGTGTCACTTTTAGTCGTTCAACGAGATTTCCATTGTCCTTGAGATCGGGCACGTGAAAATATTGCATTAATACGCTATAGGCGCCGCTTGCTGTCCGTTTGACAAGAATAAAGTTAACCTCATCATCGAATGCGGGGATACAACGGATGTATTGCAATCGCTACCTCTCTTGACAGTTATACGAGATTCAAGTTGTCCTCGCAGTTGGACACTAAGAACGCGATAATATGCCATCGGCACCGCACCCGACCGTCATCGTGATCACAAGTTCGCGATCGGGCACTGGTTTTATAATTTTACGCAACTGGTGTTGATCTCTGTCCGTTTGACGAGATTCCTGCCAGGAAGTTGTGTGGTCAGCCGGGTGTCTTGAGGATGAACTTTCGAAGTAGGTATCCAATTTTACGAATTATTCTGAGAGGATTGCACGAATAACACAGGAGGGCCCATTTTCTTTCGAATTCGAATCACGAATTATACAAGTTTTCGAGATAATCGGTTAGATTATATATCTGATGGAACCAACGTTCGGAGGAAAAATTGACATAACGGGATTTCCAATTAACCATACTGGATGTCACAAATTTTTAAAATAAATGTATTTCGAAGCATTTTAGTGATTTTTTTTTTCTAAATTGTCATTTCTCAAGATTGAGACATTAAATTATTTTGCGTTATTACTGGACTTACGGTATATTTGAGATAGTCTCCAAATTTTGAGGTCAATGACAGATGTGAGAGGTTTCTGGTTTGTTTCGAACATTTTCGCGAATAAACGTGTTGCGAAAAGGCAGGTTTCCTAATAAGAAAGAAAAATATTTCACACAAAACTAAAAACTCATCTTGATGCCGAAAATATACGTTCAACCGATGTATACCATTCAAGGTATCCTCAGTATGCATTTCCTTGAGGGCGAGCTTGGGGAAATATAGCTTACGCAATCAGCGCTGCTTGCATGAAACTTGCTCCAACGCAATCTGTGAGCCTACCGGCACAAGTTTAAATTATTTAAACAGACCTCAGCGAAATTTAGTTACCTCCAAATATCCAGACAAAACTTTTCGTTACAAAAGTTTGGTGCTTTTCAGTCGGTCAACACGAATGTACCCAAATAGAGCTGGGTTATGCCCTAATCCTGAAATAGGAAGAAGGAAGGAAGATTGTAGTTTTACGTGACCGTGAATCTTGTGATTATGAGCCACGGGACCTCCTTTTTACGTGGAATCCGAACCACAGGACTTGGCATTTCACTTCGAAAATCTCACATGCATTGACCGGGAATCGAACCCGGACCACCTTGGTGAGAGGCATACAGCTAGACCGCTGAGCCACCATGCCCCCCCAATCCTGAAATAAATTACATAAGATTAATAAATACACTAGGATGACCAGTTTCGATCGTCAAGCGATCATCATCAGATCCATTACACTTAGGCTATAACATCTATTTTTGAGACTACAGGTGAAAAATATATACAATATGTACAATTATTTAGTTGCAGTGTTGGTAATGCAACAGTCGGTGTCTGCTAAATGTGGTATATCTAATATTAGGTAAACTTCTAAAATAGTGATAAAAATCCGGAATTTGTCTGTTAGGGGTGATTATATGGTTATACAAAATCAACTATGGTTATACTGTAATAATGTGGGCTTATACTTATCGGGTTGTCTCCTTAACTAGAACTTGAAGCAGTTCCGTGTTTCCTCAGGCACCAGTACATATGTACATATTGTATATATTTTTCACCTGTAGTCTCAAACATAGATGTTATAGCCTAAGTGTAATGGATCTGATGATGATCGCTTGACGATCGAAACTGGTCATCGAGTGTATTTATTAATCTTATGTAATTTATTTCAGGATTAGGGCATAACCCAGCTCTATTTGGGTACATTCGTGTTGACCGACTGAAAACCACCAAACTGTTGTTTACTTAGGCCACGCTGAAAAATGGCTTCAAACCTCACAATGTTTTCGTTACATTCGTTACTTTGCATTACCAGTCAACACCCTAATAATTCACATGTTATTCCGTAACTACAACACGACCTACGCTTTGAAATTCGTAGTGAACAAGAAAGGTAAAGGTTATCGAACTAATCAACGCATTAAGGGGAGTATAAATGGCCTTTTTGTTGAAAAAGTTGTAATTTCCTGATTAATTTGGTGTATAATTTATTACATTTGCTTGATTAGAAATATTTTTAATTTAATTTAATTAGTTGCACATGGTATTTTCAGGATTTCATGTACCATTTTTCAGTAAACATTTCATATCTCAAGAACCATAAGGTCTAGAAGCCTGTGGTTTGATTTAAATTCTAGAGGAAGGTTTGCTACGTAAGTTAGTGGGACTGGCATAACAGTTGTGTTCTTTGTTTATGCTGTGCATGCGATATTCTTGGTATAACTTTCATATTGTTTCATTTTTTTGTGTTATTGATCTTGAGAACATCTAATCATGACAGGAGCAAAAGGAGTGTTCAAGAAAGTAAATAACAAAGGAAATCGGTACTAAAGAACTTATCCAGGTGTAAACTAGGTTGTGAATGGGGTTAGGAATGAAAGTTCACCTAGTACATCACCTCTACACATTGCTACACCTTCAAGTTCCTCCTCGAAAAAGAAACATTGTTCCGATGAGTGATGTAAATACAAAAAAGCTGCTGCAGCTGGTATTTTAGATAAGTTTACCTACAAGACCTTTATACCTGAGGCTGTTATGTTGGCTATAAAGCAAGTTTATAGAGATTTGGCAAATCCAGACCTACTGAAGAAATGTCTGCCAGGGAAAACACAAAACGTGAATGAGTCATTCAACAATGTAGTGTTGTCAAGAGTACCTAAAAATGTATTTGTGGGGTACCACACAATGAAACTTTGTATGTATGCTGCCATCACTTTGAATGATGGCAATACTGGTAGAATGAAAGTCTTTGAGGAGCTGGGAGTGAAGACTGGTTGGAATACACCAGCCATACTGAAGGAACTGGACAAGGAGTGAGTCAACAAGGCAGAGCTACTGGCACAAAAAGTGTCCAAGGACGCAAGATCTTTCAGGAGGAAGACGAGGATGCACTCGGACAATGTAGGAGATGATGAAGACTACACTGCCGGCGCATTTTAGCTGTTGTTTCCATTGAAAAGTGAGGTACAATCTAAATTAATTTTTAATTGCAATTTCTGAAAAACTAACTTTTTTGACAAATGACCCGTTATCTCCGGATCTTCAGTAGATATACTCTTGATTTTTTCACTGTCCATGTAGAATCCATTGTAATACCATACCTCTAGAATAGTAGAGATAGCTAGTATATTTGAAGAAAAATGCCCAATAATTTGACCAAAATAAGGTGTAAAAAATGAAACGTAGAAACAAATTCTATCCCAACTCCTAGAATATGTATGTCAGTAAAACTAGAGGAGTAAGTACATAAAGCATGTATAAATAATCTGCTTAAGTTTCACTACTTTCCATGAAGTAGTTCTTGAGGAAATGGGTCATGAAATTAGCAAATTTATCATTAGCAGGATAGGCCATTCATACTCCCATTAAAGAACAAGCAAACGGTTCTCCTAGAGCTGCCTTTCAACACAAACAAATCAATATCGAATGACTAGGATTCAGGCAAATCAGGACGCATCTCTTATTCCCAGTTGAAGACTGTAGCGATCGGATGAATATAGTTCAGAGCGATGTATCGAATGTGCGTCTGTCACACAGCAATGTATCGGTAGCATGTGGAAGCTCCATCTGGAGCGAATTTTAAAAAGAAGATCTTCGTACGTAAATCCGTAAAGCACTCTGCCTTTCCGTAAATTTTACGGAAAACCCATAAAAGTTGGCAGGTTTGTACTACGTATATATGCGGTACGGTGAAAAAAATAGCGCTGAATTCACTTGACAGTGCGCTGAGTTTGAACCAGATCGCAAAGGATTGTGCAGGTTGTCTGATTACTATATTTTCAATCGTTTTTACAATGACCGCAAAGAGTTGCTGAAGCTGTTATAGGGACACCACAATGAATGTGTGTTCTTTTTGTTGTTTTTTTTTTCCACTGTAATCATTAGAGTTTTTTAAATAATTTTCATCCAAACCAATACTGTTCTACATACAAAACAAACCTAACATGGGGCTTATGCCCCAGACCATCTTCCTTGTAGTGCAATCAGTAATTTTCGTCCCGAAAGTAGTCTAACCAAGTAGCGACCAACAGTTTAGTCCAGACACCCACTTTAGTTCATCAGTATTTTGTGTCCAGACAATCGCCAAACTTCGCTACAGGGGATTGCGGTTAAGTGAAGTTGGCACCATTGCCTCATACAGGCATTATTTAAAAATACAAATAATACACAAAAGCACAATTATTTCTTTTTGCACATAATTACAACGTTATGCGTTTCACCTTTGTATCGGACAAGTTGGCAACAACTGATGTCCATGTCTGCGCCTCGTGAGCGCTCGCTTCGGCAGTATTACAGTGCCGGAAAAAAGTTTAAGACCACCCCTAAAAATCAATGAATGTGCTTTCTGTTTTAAACTTGTTACTATTTCACCTTTCCTTTAATATGGCATAAACTACGTTAAAAATAGAATATTTTGGCTCAATGGGATATACTGCAGCTGAAATGGTTCAAAAGTTACAACAATTTTTAGGAATTATATAACAACAAAAATAACTATTTCGTCATGAAGAAAACTTCACAATTCAAAATTGGGATAAGACAGGGGTACGATTTTTGTTGTCCAAAGAGAATATACGTAGGGTATTTCAATGCAAGCCTTGGAAAAAAATTACAAAACATAAGTCATACAAAAATTCTGGGTTTTGCCCCTCTGTATTTAGGACTAAAAAGTGTCAATTTTTGCACTTTTCATTTATTGCAGTTTCAAGTCCCCTCCTTGCCTTTCAGTTTGCAATATGTGTTCATTCTGATATTACAAACTCTATGGAAGTCAGTTGGCATTCCTGCTTCGCAGTTCCCGCCATTTAGCTGTTGTTTTGTTTCAACATTTGGAGTTTAACTCTTGTGCTGGAGACAATACGGGGAAAACGTCTGTGTCAGAAGCCACCAAGTGGCAAATTATTGGTTTAAATAAGAGTTGAAAGTGACAGAGAGAGATCGCTGAGATTTGGAAGTGTCCAAGACGTTCGTGCAACAAACAATTCATCGATACAGTGAGTTTGGAACAGTTGTTGACAGGCCAAGGCCAGGCTGCCCAAGGAAGACATCACCAAGGCAAGACCATAAGTTACTGCAACTTTGTAAGAGGAACAGAAATGCTAGTTGTAGTGATCTTCTAGGAGATCCAATGAACACATGTGGTGATATTGCCATAGTCAAATACATTATGCTGCTTCCCTGGCCTCCTCGTAGTTCAGATCTCAACCCCATAGAAGACTTATGGAACACAATGGGATACCTGTTGGCAAAACACAAGCCCAAGAATGTAGAAGAATTGAGACTGGCAGTCCTCACACTATGACAACAAGTGTCACAAGCCCAAGAATGCAGAAGAATTGAGACTGGCAGTCCTCACACTAAGGCAACAAGTATCACGCGAGAAGTGTAAGAAACTGATCCACTCTATGCCGGACAGGGTCAAGGCATGCTACAAGTCCAGACGGGGACAAAAAAAATTAATAAGCTTGTATTTTTATGTATCTTTGTTTTAAGTAAATAGATGACAGAATAATAGGTTGAATTATGAAAAATAGCATGTTTTATTGGGTGGTCTTAAACTTTTTTCCGGCACTACATACTAAAAAAAAAAACTGAAGGAAATGGCTCCGGTTGTTAAATTAAACCCATATGAATGTGATTTAGCACATGTGCAGAGGTGATAAAGGTTAGAAGTTACAATTGATAATGTCCCCCAAAAAGATTTTAAAAAAATGGTATGAAAATGATATGTCGAAATGAAAGCGAAAAAGAAAAGAGTGATACGTCGTGCCTAATTTAATGAAAAATATTGATGAGTGTTTACCTCCAGTGTGCAGGACAAAAACAAGGGGTGTTAATATTGCCTAACGCCCAACAATTATTGGTTTAGACAAAACCCAATTGGTCTGGATTGAACAAATTTTATTAATTGTACGGAAGAGGAACACCACACGACACGTGAATAAAGAATTAAAAGACAAAGAATAAAGATTATTGATGAGTGACTAAGGTAAGTGTACCGGTTTTCGTCACTGATCCAGTCGTCGTCACTCTCGTATATAAGTACAAAAAATAAGCATGTCAACGGGTCTTTCTCAACGCACGAAGTCTTACGAGATGCATCATCCCTTCGTTGCCGATAAGGAATAACTTTGGGAAATCACGAGTGTGATGTAAAAGACTATTCCCGGCGTCAAACATCTCCTGTGAGCTGAGCTGTCTTGACGTGCTATTTGCTTCCCGCATGAGCTAAGCAGGCAAACGAGTTAATTATGTGCATGCGAGTTATGTTCCGACATTTTAAAATGTTGCAAGTGCGTGATATACAGAGAATTTAGTTTGTATGTAACGGAGACCCTCGCTTGCCCGCTCGCCCACGTTGCGCGCCTGTCTCCCGCCAGGCACTTTGCCGTTATGCGGCGCTCACGCGGCACTGAGTCATTGAGTATAGGAATTTGTACTTAAATCTGTACATCAATGTGATCCTTGACCAACCTATTTTTTGACGAACTGACTTACGGAGAGTGATTGTCAAATTACTTTCAACAAGATTCTGCCACTGTTCACACTGCCGAAGCATCCATGACAGAATTGCGTCGCATATTCGGTACGAGGATTATAAGTTGGAACGTGTGGTCCCCGCAAAGCCCAGACTTATCATGATGTGACTTTTATTTGTGGGGGACCCTTAAAAATAGAGTGTATGCGAGAAATCCTCACACTATAAATGAGCTTAAAGACTATATTACAGCTGAAATACAGTCAATCGGTGCTGAGGAACTTCAGAGAGTATATGCCAGTTTCATAAAAAGGTGCCAGCGATGTTTAGCAGTGAATGGAAAACATTTTCAGCACCAGCTGTGAACTAGGTAAGTGCAAATTCCTACTATCGGATTCTTTTATCATGGATACTCGAGTTTAGGCCTTAATTACAACCAAACCAACAGACCTATTGAAAAACGAGTTATACCAATATTTTCTTTGTTTAATTCTGCGTTAGACTATATAAGCCAATTATTTTCAAGTTTATTAATTATTTATTTATGGTTGTATGAAAAATTGTCCGTGTTTTTGACGTCTTTTCTAGGAACCGCTCACTTAAAACTATATACATGGAAAACTGCTTGGCTGAGGGTAATGAAATTTTTATATGTGATAGGCACAAATATTGGTAGTGCAAATCTCAAGTTTCAATTTTTTTCAATAACCCAATAAAAAGTTCTTATACTTTTTCTGACGTAACGTTTTCTCAGCCCAGGATAAACGTACAGCGGGAAACTTGGTCTCATTTTGAAGCTCTCATTCGTGATTATTGGAAACTACGACCACTGTAAAGCTTAAGAACCAGCAGAGATTGGACCAATTTAAACTGGAGCTCAGAAATAAATTCCAGGTGTTGGACTCCGAGACAGAGAAGGACGTGGAGACTGTGTGGAGCGAGGTAAAGAATATCTTCGTGGAAACCAGCGAGATGAAGCTCGGGTACAAGAACTACCTGCGGAAAGAATGGATAACCGATCAGACCTGGGACAAGATAAATTATAGGAAGGAGATTAAGGTCAAGCTAAACACCTGCAAGACTAGGCAGCAGAAGGCTCTCACACAAGCAAAGTATTCAACAGCAAACAGGGAGGTAAAGAGGAGTGTACGGAAGGATCATAGGGGGTGGATTGATGAGTAGACGGAGAAAGCAGAAGAAGCGGCAAGAAGGGGGGATGTTAAGGGGCTCTATGGCATCACAAAGATGCTTTCGAAGAAAGGTTTTAATAAAACTAGGCCTGTGAAGAGCAAGACGGGCGAGATCCTCACGACGTGTGAACAGCAGCTGACAAGATGGAGAGAACACTTTGCGGAGGTTCTTAATAGAGATAGAGGACCAGAAAGTAAGCAGCGAGGAGAAGATGGAGAGGAAGCAGAAAGTGACCCAAGCATCAGCCTCGACTCCCCAACTCGGGGCGAAATACGGACAGCTTTGAAGCAGATGAAATGCGGGAAGGCACCAGGTCTGGATAATATCCCAGCGGAAGTACTGAAAGCAGACCTGGATATTACGATCGATCTGCTGTACCCGCTGTTGGAGAAGATCTGGAAGGAGGAGAAAATACCAACCGACTGGGAGAAGGGGTTGATAGTCAAGTTGCCGAAGAAAGGGGACACCACAAACTGTAACAACTGGAAGGGTATCACCTTGCTGTCTATTCCAAGCTAAGTGCTGGCGAGAGTCATCCTGAATCATATAAAAGACTGCGTAGAAAAAAGGCTTCGGAAGGAACAGGCTGGATTTCGACAACATCGCAACTGTGTGGATCTCATCAACACCCTCCGAATCATCCTGGAGCAGAGTGTGGAGTGGCGGAATACCCTTTACCTCACATTTGTTGACTTCGAGAAAGCCTTCGACTCCGTAAATCAAAGAATCATGTGGAAGACCCTCGAGGAATATAAAATTCCAACAAAGATCATCAGAATCATGGAAGAGATGTACGAAGGGTATGAATGCCAGGTTCTTCACGAAGGCAAATTAACAGAAAATATAAAGGTCAGTTCCGGAGTGAGACAGGGGTGTGTCCTTTCCCCCACTCTGTTCCTGTTGGTCCTGGATAGTGTGATGAAGAAGGTAATGGGAGTACGGAAGAGGGGGTATTCAATGGGGTATTAATGACAGGCTTGAAGATCTGGATTTCGCAGACGACATTTGTCTTATGGCACAACGGTACCGAGACATAGAAGATAAGCTGGGGAGGTTGCAGAGAGAAGCAGAACGTGCAGAACTGATGATCAACACCAACAAGACCAAAGAGATGAGGATAAATTCTGACATCACGACTAGTTTGACAGTCAACGGAAAGGACATTGAGCGAGTTGAGTCCTTCCTCTATCTTGGAAGTAGAGTCACAAATGATGTGGGAGCAGAGGAAGATGTTCGAAGCCGTATCAGGAAGGCAAATGGTGCCTTTGTCCAGCTCTAACCCATCTGGAGAAATAGAAACATATCCAGGAAGAAATAGCTCCGCCTTTTCAATAGCAACGTTAAGTCGATTCTTCTCTACGGCTGTGAAACATGGAAAGTCACAAAACCGATCAACAACCAGCTACAAGTGTTCATTAACAGATGTCTGTGTCGCATCATGAATGTGAGGTGGCCGGACATAATCTCAAATGAAGATCTTTGGACCATCACCAATCAACAACCGATTAGCATCCAGATCAAGGAGAGGAAATGGCACTGGATTGGTCACACACTAAGGAAGCCGGGCGGAGCTAGACTGGAATCCTCAAGGCGCCAGGAAGCGAGGTCGACCTAAGAAGACCTGGAAGAGGACGATCGAAAATGAAATTGCAGAGGTGGACAAGAACTGGAGTCAAGTGACGAGAATGGCCAGGAACCGTACTGCGTGGAGAAATTTCGCCAAGGCCCTATGCTCCGGAAGGAGCGGCAGGAATTAAGTAAGTACGACCACTGTAAACTTACAGTGTGTTGACGAATTTATGAAGAGTAATATTAATGGTAGGTTTTGTGCGTTCCGGTCCGTGCGAGTAAAAGCGAGCGAGCCGGTGAATTCGAGTGCAGCGTTGCCGGGCAGTTGTGTAATGGAATGCGAGTCACCTGGCTATGTGCACATGCTCTTCTTGTTTACTACTTATATGCCACAACACATCACACCCAAATGCCTCAGAGACCACCATTGTCTGAGGACCAACTTGCGCTTAACATATTACAAAATGGTAGAAGTAAGGAAGCAATGAATGTTTTATGCCGAGAAGCCTTGCTTACCGTTGCTCCTGAACTCTGGAAACAATGTATTAAACACTCTAAAAGAATTGAAGACCACTACTGGGAGATAAATGGCCTGTCTGAAAATGTCCCTCATTTCGAGCAGTTCACAATTAACATGAATGCCAGCAGTTCTGAAAGGCGCGGATCTAGAGTTTGGCTTTGGGGGGGGGGGGGGTCAGAGAATCGAAATTGTTAAGAAAAATGGTATCACTAAAAACGCAATCACAAAATAACCAAACGTACAAAACCAGACCAATTTTTTTGCAAGCTGCATGGATAATTTGATGCGTTTAGCGCACCAAAAATATTCGTACAAATTGCAATGGCGTGTTTTGCGACTTTTAAATCGAGCTTCGAGAATAGTATCAAGGTACGTTACAGTTTCGGCAAGTCGAGTTGGTACCGACAAAGGGAGAAAGTCACAGCTTAAATTGCCAACCAAGCTTGCAGTTTGGACATCGGCAAAATTTTTTGGTGCGAAAAAAGCCCCAAATTCCTATCCGCGCACTGCTGCACAATCATCGTGACATCTCTATAAACATCGATTCGGTAATCACAAGGTTTGATAAACAAAATAGAAGAGTTGATTTTGTTCTTATAAATAATCGATTTTATATAACAGGTAGGCCTATGAAGTTGTAAATATGTACACTTGTAACAGAACATAATAACTGCAATAGCTATATTTTCAGTATTGAATAAAATGGGAAAAAAAAAGAAAAAAAGACTGTTTTTCAGTTAAAATTCGTTAAGTTTTATTTGTCTGGTTATTGTGTTTTTGTTTTTGGAGTTAGCAAATAAAAAATTGGTCTCCGTCCTCCCCCCTTGAATCCGCGCCAGAGTTCTGATTAATCGGAACATCTTCAGACGAAGGATACTGACTGAATTACATATTGTAAAGATATTATGTAAATAATGCAGATAGCCATGTAAAAATTGTGTACCAAATTAGGAAGACAAACCACTTTTAAACCTGCCATTGAAGGTCTAAAGCCCTTATGTGAAAAAGGTGATGGAAAATGAAATTTGTACGAGGAAAGAAAATAAAAGGTTGAAAGGAAACTTAAACCAGTGTCGTTCGTAGCGAGCCGCAACGACTGCAACTTTAACACGGCAACGCTGCACCGGATTTCACAAGTCTGCTCGCTTTTACTCGCACGGGCCGGAACGCACAAAACCTCCCAATAATATTACTCTTTATAAATTCGCCATCACACTGTACGTTTACAGTGGTCGTAGTTTCCGATAATCACGAATGAGAGCTTCAAAATGAGACCAAGTTGCCTGCTGTACGTTTATCCTGGGCTGAGAAAACGTTACGTCAGGAAGAGTAATAAGAACTTTTTATCGGGTAGTTGAAAAAAATTGAAACTTGAGATTCGCACTACCAATACTTGTGCCTATCACATATAAAAATGTCATTACTCTCAGCCAAACAGTTTTCCATGTATATAGTTTTAAGTGAGCGGTTCCTAGAAAAGACGTCAAAAACACGGACAATTTTTCATACAACCACAAATAAATAAATAATTAACAAACTTTAAAATAATTGGCTTATATAGTCTAACACAGAATTAAACAAGGAAAATATTGGTATAACTCGTTCTTTAATAGGTCTGTTGGTTTGGTTGTAATTAAGGCCTAAACTAGAGTATCCACAATAAAAAATCCGATAGTATACTCAATGACTCAGTGCCGAAGAACACATAACGGCAAAGTGCGTGGAGGGAGACAGGCTCGCGCCACGGGCGAGCAAGGGTCTCCGTTACATACAAACTAAACTCTCTGTAGTTGGTAATTGTTTCTGTAGCATATGTGATTTGTTATTTCATGCTCACAGGTCTATTTTTTGTTAGAAATGCCGGTGATGAACACTGGATTTAAAAAAACGCACTTTACCAATGGTCGTCATTTATGACGAAAACTGGCACATTGTCATTTCTCTTTGTAAGACCTAACTATAGTTCATCTACTGTAAGTTTGCACTTTTTTGACAGCTAGGGTTGCCAACCTTCATAAGGAAAGACTCAATTTATAACCTGTAGTCCAAAACAAATATATACATGTTTTATTCACATGTAAGTTTTTTCAGGTTATTTTTTCGCTTGTCCCAGTAATTGGGAATATATTGGCAACATATTCTGTCGGCCAGACTGAAAAGTTGCATTATCACACTGAACTACCACGTGCTCATGGGATGGACGTGCGGTTGGTAATGGATGCTTTACCGTGTTCATCCGCCTGTGCATATAACGTTATAATTATATTAAATAATAATAATTATAATTGATAATATTGCGCAAAGTCGTCTGAAAGTATTATTTCCATTTGAACTCGTGTTCACTTTTCAGATAAATATATAGTGGTTATCTTATATGTCGAGTACTGAGATGTCTCCAGGTCGGACATTTTTGTATTTAATATCGAGTCCGAAGCAGATAAGGAATTTATTGTTCAAGATATTTATTTTATTTCCTTCTTTTTGAAGGTAAAAGAAAAGTCAGCAGAACTATTTATTTCCCCAAGGACACTGGCCTGGTGAATAATTTTCATATGGCATGATTTGTGCAAAGAAGTAGGCCTAAATTAAGAGTTGTTTTTAGGCCTAAAAGTTAACTTACATTGTGAAATGTTGCGTAAGTTTTATTTTAACATCAATCCAACAGGTCAAGCAATGATCGTATCGTCTTAGGGACATCTTACACCATACCTTAGTAAGCATTTTCCTCAAGCTGTGAAATGATGGGCCTAAAATAATTCCACTCTTACATGTAAGTTGTCAACTGCTGTGTCATAACCAAGGTTTTGGTCATAGCGCGTCCAATGATGTAACATTATTCTGTCAGCGAGCCATCAGTGGGTGTGCTGTTAGAACGATTATTTCATAAACGTCACAAAGAAATACAAGTTTCCCTTAAAAAGGGCAATGAATTGATATTGTGAGATGAATGTAGGTTTAGGCAACTCATAACAGCTGTTGACACCTTGACGGAATACAGCGGCCATTGCTGGCTGCCACGTGGGTGATAGCTCATTGGCTGGAATGCACATGGTAGAGGCGGATAGATATGTTCTGCAGGAGTATTCGTTCCCGCGAGAACTGTCAAAAAAGTGCAAACTTACAGTAGATGAAATATAATAGTGGCAATATACTTATAATGTAGCTCTAAAGCACCCTGTATTACAGTAGAACCCCTTTTTAACGAATCTCAGGGGGATTTGATATTTCTTCCTTAGAAGGGGGTTTTCCTTAAAAGGGGGTTCGAAGAAAATAGGCTATATATCACAAGAAATAATGATACCGGTACATTTATGTCTTCAACTAATGTGATGTCAAGAAATAATAAATGAACATGTTAAGAAATACTAAATAGTCAAATTAACACAAGAATAACAGAAAATATTTACGAAACAGCACAGGTAACGGATTCCTTAGTGGTCCATTGGGAGCACAAGCTGCAGCAAGGAAAGGAGAAATAGGTATTACTGACTTGTAAT
Organism: Meconema thalassinum; assembly: GCA_946902985.2. NCBI lineage: Eukaryota > Metazoa > Arthropoda > Insecta > Orthoptera > Tettigoniidae > Meconema > Meconema thalassinum. The sequence continues at coordinate 1,755,420,600 of OX336388.2, read as the reverse complement.
TGTAACTTGAAGGAACAGAGGCCTAACATATATTAAGGATATTTGTGAAGGCAGACCATGAGAACTATGAGAATAAGCATAAGGTATTACCCTTCACTTTCTGAAGTAGTCCAGTAAAGTAGTTTGCTTCCTCTTGCCCAGATGTCTCACGGAATGAAGTTTTCTCTCAATTTGGTTGAGAGTGTTGAGGAGCTCTTCATCCACACTGAAGGAGGAGAAGTACCGGCGGACAATATCCAGTCCTTCCACTGCTGCCCCAAAAGTTGGTTCTGCTGGATCCTCCTCTTCTTCTTCGTCTTCCTCTTCAGTACTTTGCCTTTTTGCATCATCACAAAGGTCTCCAACATCCATCTGTGGTGGTGAGGTTAGGATATCATCATCACAAGTAACAAATTCTTCAAATGTTGTGACAGTAGAATCCTTTGATACAACCCCCCAATCTTCCCCAATGTCATCAGTAGCGTCTTCTTCATTAAAAACTTCTGAAATAGCATCAAAACCTGCATGGCCAAAGCAGTCTTGAATAATGGTCGTTGTGACTAGTTGCCATGCTGCTACAAACATATGCATGGCTTGGAGTATGTTCAATTTCATTACCTCATTTCTTTCGAGGAAAGAAACAGGTCTTTGAACCAGGGCCTTCCAGTACTTCACTTTCAAAGAATGAATAATGCCAAGGTCCAAAGGCTGCAGGTGACTGGTGCAGTTAGGAGGAAAGAAAACCACTTTGATATTCCGCAGGAAAGACTTATCTGAAGGATGAGCTGGACATCTGTCTATCACCAGCACTATTTTCCTTCCTGCCGATCCCATCATGGCATCCAAGCTTTGTAAAAATTTTCGAAATATCTCCGATGTCATCCATGCACTTTTGTTAAAATCATATTTACATGGGAGTGTAGGGGTGTTCTTGAAACATCTTGGATTCTTAAATTTTCCAATTATTAGTGGGGGTAATTTTTCACTCCCGTTGCTGTTAACACATAACAAAGCTGTCAGTCTTTCTTTACTTTTTTTGCCCCCGTGGCATTTTTCTCCGCGAACAGCATATGTTTTGGACGGGAGCAAGTTGTAAAACACTCCTGTTTCATCGGCGTTAAAAATATCCTTAGCATCATATATTTCAAGAACGTTTTCTCTTTCCAGTATACAACTGTATCGTCATTAACTTCCGCACTCTCGCCGCACATGTTTTGGAACGAAAGATTGTGCCGTTTTTTGAAGCGATCAAACCAGCCATTAGAAGCATGGAAATCGACCAAACCCAGCTTAAGTGCGATTTCTTAAGCTTTTTGTTTAAGTATGTTCCCGTCAATTGGAGCGTTCTCACTCCTTTTTCCCTCGAACCATTTCATTAAAATGTTTTCAAGTTCCTAGTACGGCGAAGAACGAATATTCTTCCGTATTTTTGCCCCAGAACCGCACTCAACTTCCGCGGTCAGAATAGCTTCCTTTTGTTTCATGATGCCAAACAGCGTAGAGGGTGCCAAGCCATATTTTTTTGCCATCTGTGACAAAGGTACTTGGCTATCCCTTTCAACATCCCTGATGATGTCTATCTTTTTCTGAAGAGTCAGCTTCTTACGTTTTACAGCCATAATGAATGTGGTCCGCCGTAACTCGCAGTACAACTCTTATCACAGACCCAAAAAAACTCATAGCACAACTTCCAACAACACAGGAACAAAAACAGAGAATGAGCCTTCAGTCCGCACCCCTCGCGTCCGCGTGATTCCTAAGCAGCGATTGGAGCAGCGGGACAGAAGTGCCTAGCCGGTGTAAGAGCGCTGAGGCTATAGGTTAAGGCAGCTGACGTCACTGTAGACATTACCCGACTAAAACTGTCCCAACTCCCTAACGGTTGGAGATAAGTATATGCGTTTGCGGACTTTTTTGTAGAGCTTGAAATGCTCTACATTTCGTACGCATATACTTGGGGTCTATCAATGACGGTTCAGGCAGCGTAAGCCATGGAAGGCACGACTTTCTACTTATTCCGTAATTTTTTCTAGAATACATTTTCATTTTGTAGAATATCCATAAACATTTTCAGTTTCTTATTGCTTTCAATCTTCCACCTAAATCACATGAAGTTTGCAAGAGACCTTTGGCCTAAATATTTATATTTTGTGAAGTTACCCGAGTCTCGCGGCATTTACGCGTAGGCCCTACGTCAGTCATGCCTCTAGGCTGTATAGCTAGTCTCAAGGTAAACCGCACTTCGTTCCCATACAGCCGTCATTCCAGTACTACCTACAGTTCAATGGACATAACTAACCAACAGCGTCTAGCGTGATAGTGACTGCTGCTTGCCGGTAACAGTAATTTCCAGCGGCCGCGCCAATTTATCACGGTTCTATACATCGCTAAAGGAGCGATTTAGTTTAGCGCGTCAACTTCGGACTGAGATTACGTCAAAACGGAAGTTAATTTAAATTCAAAACAAGTTTAGAAAAAAGTATCTTATCGACATATTCGTTACAACGGGATGCACGATCGTAATTTATGTGAAATATATTCCTTAGAAGCGGACTTTTCCTTATATCGGGGTTCGTTAGAAGGGGGTTTAAATAACACTGTTCTTATGGCGATTTGGCTGGGATTTACGAAAATCTTCGTTAAAAGCGGGAATTCGGTAGAAGCGGGCACGTTAAAACGGGGTTTTACTGTAATTAAATTATCATTTGATCATCGTGTCCAGTAGTCGTCACGGCTGACGAACACTAGTGCACGATAATGTTAAAGTTTGTGTTAACGTTTCGCAACCAATAAACATTTACAGTGTATTGTTATTATTACACAGGTCTCTGTTCTTGACGGCCGCACCTCAGTAGGCCTAGGTTTTTTTGGCTAGGCGTGCTACAGATGATTATTTTAATTTTTTATTTAGATGAAAAATATTATATTATTCTAAGACTAAATCTTTGCTTTCAGGCAATATGTCAAAACGCACAGTTCTGAATGATGATATTGAGCAAATGGAAGCTGCTATTAAGGCCGTTGTGGAGGACGGCATGAGTATTAAAAAGGCCGGGGAGAGGAATGGTGTTCCGAGAAACACCCTCTCGGACAAAATTAAACGAAAATCTCCCAGAGAGAGGAAGATGGGGCTAAGTTCCTTTTTAACAAAGGAAGACGAGGCTATGCTAGTTCAATGGGTAATCTCACTACGAAAAGCGGGGTCCCGGTTACAAAGGACGATTTGCAAAATAGCGTCCAGTGCCTCGCACAAGAATAGTAGAGGGACTTTCCTTTCATAGATGGTGGCCAGGAAGGAAATTGTGTGATTTTCCTAAAAAGAAATCCGGGTCTATCTTTATGAACTCCTCAAAATTTGACAGTAAGCAGTGCTGCAATTACAGAACATCAAATTAAAACCTGAGTTTCAGAAGTCTGCAGCTATTTGGTGGAAAACGACTTTCAGTCTATTTTGTCAGACCCTCGGTGACTGTTCTACGCTGACGAGACTGCTTTCTTTCTCAATCCGAAAGGTAACAAAGTGCTGGCGAACAGGGGTTACAAGACTATATAACAGCAAGTGAATTCGGTTGAGAAAGAATGCTTAACGGTACTTGTAACAGGCAATGTCCACGGCGATATTTTCCCTTCCCTTGTAGTGTTCAAGTATGAACGTCTGCACAAGACATCATTGCCGCAATGCCAGCACACTGGGGCATTGGCAAATCGCCAAATGGGTGGATGATGGGGAAGTGTTTTACGAATTTCTCAGTAACATATTTCATCCTGGGTTGGTTGAGAAAGAGATTCCTCTCCCTGTCATTCTATTCATAGATGGGCACTTCTAACACTTGACCATACATACTAGTAAATTTTGTGAGGATCATGGAATTGCTTTGGTCACTTTACTGCCTAATGCCACACACGTACTTCAACCCATGGATGTAGGGGTTTTTAAGCCACTAATGACTGCCTGGAAGAAAAATGTACATGAGTGGTGAATTTAGAGGGTTGCTAATAGCGAAGATACTGCACTGAAGAAGGATTTATCGATACTTTTGGCAACAACAATTAGTGTTAGGCCTCGGTGAATGGTCATTTTCCGGGCTGTTATGCCAGGGTCTCACTTGTTTAGAGCAGAATTACGATATTTTCATGCTCGTATGTCTTCTACCCACCATAACTGCTTCCCGATGCTTTATATTTTTTAAACATAATTACTGGTAGTTTTATTCGTAAACGTTAGCCTCCAAGTCGATAAATCGGTCTTACACAACAATTGACAGAAATGTATTATAAACAGCAGACAAGGAAAACTAACAATGAGACGGCAATTGGTGCCAACAGGTGACAAATATAGGAAAAATCCAAATACATCGTGCCGGGGACTGGCTCAAAAACACACTTTTAAGAAAGACTTAATTTTTCCTAAAACAAATATCTTTGATATTTAGACTTTCCTAGTGCTTGAGTAGAGTTTGAGGTTAGGTACAGTGCTTTTGTTGATTCAATTTACCAAAATGTATAAGGTGTATATATTTTCTTGACTAAATCTGTCTAATTCAGTAAAGTTTATTATATTCCGCCCTATTCAATACAATTCAAAGACTTAGTTCATGGAAAACTATGATGATACATGTTTCGGGAACGTATGGTCCCTTCTTCAGTCCTTATAGTGACCTAATTTAACATTTGAACATCATAAGACATCGATAAAATCTGGATAGATTAACCATTAAAATTCTAAAATTAATAATATTATCACAGAATTCGCTAAGTTATATGCCTATGTGTAAAAAATACTTATTGTATTAAAAACATGTAGGTTATTATAATAAAACAACATTGATGTATATGGCCTTGTGTAGCCTAGTATGTACATATCGCACTGTGAATTAAAAAAGAGGACACACTAAAACATGATTAAAATGACACAATATTATGTTATAGACTTTTGGTTTTGGGACTGCTATACGTCCGTTCATTTGCAAACTGTAAATAGTTCAAAAATGTGAGTTCCTCTCTGGAATGGCGTTCTTCCAACATACGCTGGCCCCATTTTATCATTGGTGAGTGGCGTGGATGCTGATCAATTCGCGTGCGACACGGTGCCGATAGTAAGCGTACTATGACGAATTTATGTTCTGAAAGATTGAAGAAGAAAGAAAAAACTACATTAGGTCGATATTCTTCGAAGAAATGTAGGTAAAAGGAAAGAAAAAAAAAAGAAAATACATTGGCTGACTTACTCGTGAAAAGTTGAAAAACTGCGGCATCCAATTCCGCTGGTTCAAAGGATTGAGACGTAGATGGGGGTGGGAAGAAAAACTGCTATAAAAAATAATGATTTTTTTTTACTAACAAAACTAACCAAAGAAGAAAAAGAACCTCTCACATATGCAGCCTTCACGTTCACCAACCAATCCACCTACCACGTCACAAGCACCCTTAAAAAATATAAAAGCAAAACAGCATTTCGAACGAAAAACACTAATCAGAAGAAAAAAAATTAACTCCAAAAATATTAATGTTACTAACAAGAACAATAATTCAGGAGTATACAAACTCAACTGCAACCTTTGTGATACCGATTACGTGGGACAGACCGGGAGAGGGTTCAAGGTCAGATATATGGAACATGTTAATGCAGTCAAACACAACAGATTTTCAGCAATGGGGAACCACATGACAGAAACAGGACACAAATTTACCACCATAGAAAATGACTTGAAAATACTACACCAGGAAAAGAAAGGATCTCTCATGAACATACTAGAACAAATAGAAATCAACAAAGCACAAAGATTCAATCCCTCACACAACATCAACGAAATTAATTTCGATTCCAACATTTTATTTGACACCCTAATAAGATTAATATATGACAACAGGTAATTCTACTATAGGTCAATTATTTATAGCACAGGACCATAATAGAAAGTTCAACATCTCTTTACTCTCGGCAATTACCACCGCACTCCAACCCCACTCCCTCCCCATCCCAGCACATCGCACATCTCATTCAGACTCCCCCTCCCATAGACAGCGCCCCCTCCCCTCTCCCTCTGAAGTGTCCTTCCCCGCACGCTACACTACAGAGCTCTTACGCAGAGAGGCTTCAGCTACGGCACACACACACGCAAGGTAAGATGCGCATTTGATTGACAAGTAACCTCCAGTTCAAGTTTGTTGTCTATATCCCACCACCACCACCACAATAAGTTATTTTTGCTCGATATTTATATGAAAAAAAAAAAAAAAAATATTTTTTTTATAGCAGTTTTTCTTCTCCACCCCCATCTAAGTCTCAATCCTTTTAACCAGCGGAATTGGATGCCGCAGTTTTTCAACTTTTCACGAGTAAGTCAGCCAATGTATTTTCTTTTTTTTTTTCTTTCCTTTTACCTACATTTCTTCGAAGAATATCGACCTAATGTAGTTTTTTCTTTCTTCTTCAATCTTTCAGAACATAAATTCGTCATAGTACGCTTACTATCGGCACCGTGTCGCACGCGAATTGGTCAGCATCCACGCCACTCACCAATGATAAAATGGGGCCAGCGTATGTTGGAAGAACGCCATTCCAGAGAGGAACTCACATTTTTGAACTATTTACAGTTTGCAAATGAACGGACGTATAGCAGTCCCAAGACCAAAAGTCTATAACATAATATTGTGTCATTTTAATCATGTTTTAGTGTGTCCTCTTTTTTAATTCACAGTGCAATATGTACATACTAGGCTACACAAGGCCATATACATCAATGTTGTTTTAGTATAATAAACCTACATGTTTTTAATACAATAAGTATTTTTTACACATAGGCATATAACTTAGCGAATTCTGTGATAATATTATTAATTTTAGAATTTTAATGGTTAATCTATCCAGATTTTATCGATGTCTTATGATGTTCAAATGTTAAATTAGGTCACTATAAGGACTGAAGAAGGGACCATACGTTCCCGAAACATGTATCATCATAGTTTTCCATGAACTAAGTCTTTGAATTGTATTGAATGAATTCAATTTGCGTCAATACGGGCCAATATGAGCGAAATGACGGATAAATCTGTCTAAACATGACGACCATTGGTGCATTTACCTTACCCCCACTGTGCATGACAAAAACCAGGGCTGTTTATATTGGCCAACGCGGCCCAAGTCTAGGCGAAATCCATTGGTCTGGATGAAAATATCGGTCTAGGCAAAACCGTGGCCTGGATAGAGATTATTGATGCGCGACTACCTCCACTGTGTGTGCCAAAAACCAGGGGTGTTTATATTTGCTAACGCAGGGACACGCTACCCAACAATTATTGGTCTAAGCGAAAATCATTGGTCTGCCGGATGCGATATAGTGCCAAATGCGTGGGGTTGGCAATACGGTACATGACGTGAAAATGGCTGAATCAGCAGAATTTTGCCTATCCTATGTCGTGTTCATATTTGGGATGACTGGGTGGGTCACAGACAGCGGAGGAGTAAACATCTATGGTGGTGCTGCAGACCGTGAGAACTATGTATTAAAAAAATTGAGTAATGAAATTAGCGAAAGTACCTGTAGTAATGGTATCTGGGGATGATAAATTAATAGATGTTGACTCGTCCGCTGTCATAGACCCACCCAGCCATCCCAAATAGCAACACTACTTATATAGTTGAAATGAAGTCTCTGGGAGCCATCTTTCTCACTAAGTCAGGAATGCCAACCCCATGCATTTGGTACTATCTTGCATACAAAGAAACAAAAGAGCGTCGATAATGTAATATACAATTGCGCCCAATCCAACTCGTCAGTCGTACTTTAACCATGGATTGTGTGACATGTGCAATTACTTAATGTTTTGCATACAAAAACAAACCTAACCTGGGGCTTACGCCCCAGACCCCCTTGCTTGTGGTACTAGCAGTAATTTTCGGCCAGGCAGTACGTGTGAAATGGTGAATTTTGTGTGCGACATGTTGGTAACGTAGTCACATGTCCGTCTGTCGGGTGTCACATGACGTGTCCAAGATGGCATCCGTAGTGAAATGAACACTATAAAAATTCTTTATTTTCGTGAAAAAAAAAAAAAAAACATTATTGAGGTGCGGCAGTTGTAGTCGAGATTGTGAAACGACTCCCAACAACTCCGAGAAAGGTATGTAAATCATAAATCCTATATTTTCAATAATATACCTCGTTAAAAGTTACGAAAAGGCATGTTCTCAAGGCGTACAGAATTAATGAATTTTGTACCGAAAAGTACTGCTGAATTTTTACCCAAATTTTAATAACATAGCGCCATTGGGTGCTATTTTGTTTAACGGCACCAGGTAGCATATATACATAGAATCATAAGCGCCGGGTTGGCAATACAACAATTAACGGTAACTCACGCGCTTGAGGGGCAGATGACCTCCCAGTTCTGCCCCTTAAAACAACAATAACTAAATCACACGTAAAATGCCAGACATAGCTGGAATTTCATCTTTATAAGTCACGACCATATTTGGGATGGCTGGGAGGGTTACAGACAACGGAGGAGTAATCATCTATTACTACATCATCTCCAGATTTTTTTCCAGACCACTACTACAGGTATTTTCGCTAATATTTGTACTTGAGAAATGTTATCAAGGAGTGATCGTTCATTCTCTTTTACCCTACATGCAAAGAAGGAAGACATTCCACAGGATTTCTACACAACAGCAGCATTGACAAACGCAAACTCGACCAAACGTACCACTTAACCCTGTCGCGAGTGCACCTACTGAATTGTGCAAGTTGCATTTTGATAAATATCCTGCCCTCATCTGCTTGAAGAGAACAGTGTCTCTTACTGAATTCTGCAGTGAATGACAAAGATATAGTATTAAAACTACAGAACAGGAGACCAAGCCGTCGTAACTTTCAACAAGGTATATTACTGAAAATATAGTATATATGATTGACAAACCTATCTCGGAGATGTTGGGAGTCGTTTTACTTTCTCAATTGCCACTGCTGCACCGGAATAGTTCCTTTTAATTGATTATTTACGAAAATAATGCTTTTAGCATTGTCTTCATTTCACTATGGACGCCATCTTGGACACTACGTCATACGTCATGTGACACCCGAAAAACGAACATCTGAGTACGTTACCAACATGTCCAATACAAAATTCACCATATGACACGTAAAGTTTGAAATTGTTATGAAGAATAAAACTTTCAATTTTCTGCCTATTCCATATTATAATTTGTTAAAACATTTCAGGGGTACATGTTTCAAGTCCTATTTCTTTTGGACCCTTCTTCAGCCCACAAACTTATCTATGGAGCCCATCAGAGCACAAAAAACATCGATGACACAAAATGCACATACATAATAAAAAGTTAAAAACACTGAAACAATATCTGAGAGTCTAAAAATCTAAAAATAGCATGCATAGTTTACGGGCTTCAGGTACATGTTTTTGCACTTGTTCTATATCTATGTAAAATGTCATTTGACACTGTAAAACGCCGGGCACATATTTTGATGTCTATAACTGGCATACTGTAGGAACTTGCAGCATATCTTGTATTGTTTTAACATATCTATTGGTGTTGCTGAAGATGGGTTGGACGGCAATGGCTACATCTTTTATGAAATTCTTTTTATAAAATTTTTTGGCATTTGGCAACCTGTCTTTGATGGATTAAAATAATCTTCCGTCACACGGTATCTGAAATGATTGACCATAATTAGTACTGAAAGTAAGGAAAAACAACTACGGAAGACAGCTCGAAAACGGATTGAGAAAAACTTACGGAAAAACAAGAGAAAATGGCGTGTTGTTACATTTGACCCTGAAGAAGACCAACGGTGTGAATTAGTAACAATGCATATTACTTATTAAAACAGCTTACTTGAAAAAAGAAGTATTGGTCGTATGAATTTAAGAAAACGTGAAAACTTACCGAAGTCAGACGATAACAGCCCTGCGACATCAAGTGGAGGTCAAGCTACGCTTAGCGAGAGCAACTTGCTACTACTGAGCGTGTGTGCCTGACATGTATTATGTAGTCAACAACCTGCTCGGCGTGAGGAGGTGGGAGGGGCGGTCGAGAGTGGGGCAAAGTGGTTTAGATGACCGAGTTGGGGAAAAGGGGGGGGAAGGATTGGGGCTTATGGAAAGAAAAGATTGGCTTTATGATCTATGGCGGTTTACGTGTTTTGACATTTAAATGATCTGCTATCATATCGAATAATATATTTGTCTCAAAAATAATGTCGTTCAAATTATTAGAACAATTTGATCTCTGGGATGTATTTATGTGAATTGCTTCTAAGACATTCATCAAACTGCCCTTATTGACGTAATGTAAGATGTTCATGTCATTGTCTATGGTCGTAAACTTATGACCGGATTCCTCCATATGTGACGCCATTGCAGAAAATTTTCTGTGTTTAATGGCAGAAATATGTTCGTTATAACGAATACGGAAGCTTCTTCCGGTTTGACCTATGTACGTAGCCTTGCAGTGGTTGCAATTGAGCTCATAAACGCCGGATTTCGTATGTTTATTTGTGACGTTGACTTTACTGGAATTGAAGAATTTTTTAAAATTTGAGTTATTGGTTTTGTAGGCAATGTCTATATTGTATTTCTTTAAGACGCTAGTTACTGTATAAATACTGCGGTCTATACAAGTTAAAGTGGCGAAATTTTTCTTGGTAGAATTATCTTTTGATAATTTAGTAACTGGTTTGTTTTTCAATTTATGAAATAAATTATTGACATAATTGAGACTATAACCGCCATAGATCATAAAGCCAATCTTTTCTTTCCATAAGCCCCATCCTTCTTCCCCCCCCCCCCCCCCCCCCTCTTTTTTCCCCAACTCACTCATCTAAACCGCTTTGCCCCACTCTCGACCCACCTCCTCCCGCCGAGCAGGTTGTTTACTACATAATACATGTCAGGCACACACGCTCAGTAGTAGCAAGTTGCTCTCGCTAAGCGGAGCTTGACCTCCACTTGATGTCGCAGGGCTGTTATCGTCTGACTTCGGTAAGTTTTCAAGTTTTCTTAAATTCATACCAATACTTCTTTTTTCAAGTAAGCTGTTTTAATAAGTAATACGCATTGTTACTAATTCACACCGTTTGTCTTCTTCAGGGTCAAATGTAACAACACGCCATTTTCTCTGTTGTTTTTCCGTAAGTTTTTCTCAATCAGTTTTCGAGCTGTCTTCCGTAGTTGTTTTTCCTTACTTTCAGCACTAATTATGGTCAATCATTTCAGATACCGTGTGACAGAAGATTATTTTAATCTATCAAAGACAGGTTGCCAAATGCCAAAAAATTTTATAACAAGAATTTGATAAAAGATGTAGTTATTGCCGTCCAACCCATCTTCAGCAACACCAATAGATATGTTAAAACAGTACAAGATATGCTGCAAGTTCCGACAGTACGCCAGTTATAGACATCAAAATATGTGCCCGGCGTTTTACAGTGTCAAATGACATTTTACATAGATATAGAACAAGTGCAAAAACATGTACCTGAAGCCCGTAAACTATGCATGCTATTTTTAGACTCTCAGATATTGTTCCAGTGTTTTTAACTTTTTATTATGTATGTGCATTTTGTGTCATCGATGTTTTTTGTGCTCTGATGGGCTCCATAGATAAGTTTGTGGGCTGAAGAAGGCTCCAAAAGAAATAGGACTTGAAACATGTACCCCTGAAGTGTTTTAACAAATTATAGTATTGAATAGGTGGAAAATTGAAAGTTTTATTCTTCATGATTACTGTCAATACGGAACCTGAAATGAATAATATTTCTAATAATCGCAAGGCTGGCCAAGCCAACAGGTTGAAGGTCAGATATAAAGATCTTAAAATAAAATTAGCCAACATCATAAAGGACATCGATTTTCTTAAAAAATGTAAAAGACACAGAGTAGTACCACAACACTTGAAGTGTTATCAAAGGAAAGGATGTAAAAACCCATACGAAACTCACACACAATTTCTAGTTAATGACAAGGTTCTCAAACGCGAAATAAAATTCTTACACATGAAGAAGACCAACGTGAGCAATACTTTTTACCGTGTTCATTTAGAAGTAGCCAATACCATTAATAAAAAAGAATGGGACAAGTATCAAATTACCGTATGTCGAATGGTACACTATTGCGTCATCAGAAAAGTCAACACTTTAAATAATAAATTACAAAGGCTATTGAATACCAAAGAGAGTTCCATGAATTCGAACAAACCCACAGAAAGTATTGACCACGTTTTTCAGAGCCCCGTGAAAAATTTGACCAATGTCAGTCTCGACCAAAACGAATTGGAGTTACTCCGGAAAGGCCCCAAGCATAATTGGGAACAAAACCATAATAATGACGATCTAAATAACCTTGTAGCAGAAACTGAAGCAGCCATTCGAAAACTCCCAGCCGAAGAACAGAACGCGGCCAGATTCAAAACCAATAAGAAAATCAAGAAAATAGTCAATGCAAGGGAAATAAAACCGAAAAGCAATCATAACAGTATTCTGAAATCCAAAGCCCTCATCAATAAAATTAACAATAACAACATCATAGTAACAAAAGCAGACAAAGGAAACACCACGGTATAGATTAGCAAAGATGTTAACAAAACCAACGACTTTCTAAATGCCAATAGATTCACTGAAATCAAAAAGGACCCAACCAATTCCATTCAGAAGCAACTAAAACAGTTATTAAAAAATACCATTTTTATCATAGAAGAAAGTCAGAATGACAGACTCATTAATATGAATCCCGGCCTCCCCACATTAAGATCGCTACCCAAAATACACAAACCAGGCACCCCGATTAGACCAATCGTTAATTTTAGGAACAGTCCGACGTACAAACTGGCTAAATTTGCGCAGCAATATCTGAACAAATTTTATAGATTCAAAGCCAATTCATCATTTAAGAACACCATGCACTTTTGTGAAAAAACGATAGATTTAAAACTCAACGACAACAACACTATGCATTCTGTAGACGTCAAAGATATGTACACCAACATCCCAGTTGAGAAAACAATAGAAATTATCCATAATAAGTTGATTAACGACAGCGATCTTTCTAAAGTAGAAATAGAAGAGCTCATAGCAATTATAAAATTCATCACCAGTAACAACGTGTTTACCTTTAATGGGAAGATCTATAAGCAATTTGAAGGTCTCGCTATGGGATCCCCTCTTTCAGGCATTTTGGCCAACATATACTTGGACCACCTGGAGCAGGAAAAAATTATTAATAAAATCAAAGGCATTGAGTTCTGGGGCAGGTATGTGGACGATGTTTTCCTAATCATAAACAACCAAGTACAAGAGATAGATCAGGTACTGGACATTTTGAATAGCATCGATAATAACATTAAATTCACCTTAGAGTCAGAAAAAGATAACAAAATTAATTATTTAGATTTAACAGTTACTAAAAAAGATAACCGTTTACAGTACAATATTTACAGGAAGCCTTCACAGACAAACGTGATCATACGTCAAGATTCTAACCAACCGGGCAACCACAAGAATGCGACTTTTATAAGCCTCATTAACAGAGAAAAAGAAATCAAAATAATACATCAAATAGCCAAAGTCAATGGATATAGTCGCAATTATGTCAATAATTTATTTCATAAATTGAAAAACAAACCTGTTACTAACTTATCAAAAGATAATAATAATAATAATAAATTTTATTTCAGCCAATGGCCATAATAGTAGGAATACCATACAAGTTCATTCGGTACAAAATTTTGTAATAGACATCTGACGTTCACCGCATGTTAATACATGATATCTCTCACACTGCCTCTTACATAAAATACACACGCAGTTTAAGTTTGGCTGGTGATACTTCTTTTCAGTGCAAACTTTATGGTGAAAACCGTGCACTGCCATTCGTGTCATCACATGACGGAGTTCATAATTCGAGTTCATCCACTCACAAGTCGTCATGGCATCTGTACAGTAGAAGTCACTCCAAATATGTCTCCTCTTGTCACGAAGTTCACTCAGTAAAGCATCATATGCTCCAGTGGCGGGCAGCATCCATTGATTTCTTAAATCTTCTATATAAAATTGCTCTTTGGCCAATACATATACAAGGCGAGAGGATGTGTATTTTGAAAGATTGAGTAACTTTTTTAAGTATAGGCTACTGCCTTCACTCTTTCCATTTTCTTCAGGTCATTCTTTGTCAGGTGTTGCCATATATTTTCCAATGCATATGCAACTATGGGAGTAATTTTGAGCTTAAATAACGCCATGCCTGTATCAAGGGACAATTTTCCGAGTTGTCTTATGTCATTCATTGCTACAATTGCTGTGTCAACTTTGTCTTGTATGTGCTTCGTAAATACAACTCCCTGTGTTTGGAATGTTACTCCTAACTACTTAAAATTGTTCAATAATTGTAATCTTTTGCCTTTATATTCCAAATGATGATTGACTGACAGTCTACCTCCTTTTCTAAAGGCCATGAACATTGTCTTGTTTTCGTTCAATTTAAGTTCATTTTCATCCGCCCAGTTTACTAGTCTGTTGAAAGTCTCCTGTAACCTTTCAAGTGATGTGGATGTTAGCACCATGTCATCCGCATACATGTATATGGAGACATCTTGATCCTCTATAATCTGGGTCACATCCATGGTTGCAATATTGAACAGGAGAGGACTTAGTGGGTCCCCCTGTAGCACACCGATTGTCTGTTCAATGCAATGCGATTCCATTCTGTTGTCATCAATTCGTACTTGGTTACTGGTTAGGATATTTCTTATCAGTCTCGTTAAATAGTGCTGATGTCCTATCAGTGAATCTAGCTTCTCCAACATCTTCCTGTTTACTGAATCAAACGCTTTCGAATAGTCGATAAATACCACATTCAACTTGCCTCTTCCGTGTCGTAAGGCTTCCTCAATGTCACCTTGAAGACATTTAATTGCATGTGTAGTTGACCTGCCTCTCCTAAATCCAAATTGTTCATCTGGAATTTGGTGTTCCGTTAGATCTGTCAGTCTCAATGTTAGTAGTTTTGTTAACAATTTAAATCCTGAGCATTCCAGAGCTATGCCTCGGTATGCATCTGGACTACCTGCATCTCCCTTTCCCTTATACAAAACTTTAATTGTGGAGTGCCTCCACTTGTCCGGTATATTCGCTTGTATTAAGCACTGATTGAGAAGGGCCAACCAGTCTTCTTTCATTTCTTCAAAACTACCTTTAATGTGTTCATTAAATATCCTATCAGGACCACATGCTTTTTGGTTCTTCAACTGTTGCACAGCTAATTCGACCTCGCCACTTGTAAAGGGAACAATTACACTACTACTCTGGTGTTCGCCATTGTAATCTGGTCTTGTGTCATTTGCTTGTAACACACTCGTAAAATGCTTTTCCCAATCCTCCATTGAGAGGTCTCTGGGAAATCGTGGTTGCCGTTCACTCAGAGCCTTGTAGGGGTGTCGTTTTGCTTCTTCCAACATTTTTGCTTCTTCCTTCTTATGGAATGAAGTTCTTGCATCTGTCAGTATGACTTTATATACTCTCCTTTTTTCTCCATATTTTAGTAAAGCCTCTTTTGACTGGTTTTGTCTTACTTCATGCAACGCTCTCAGTGCGTCTTTCCGTGATTTGTAACACTCCACATTAAACCAAGGTTTTGCGCGTCTCTGGGATGGGCAGTACGGTTCTGCTGCTGTTTTGATTATATACTCTTTACGCTCTAAGGCCATATTTAAGTCATCATCTTCCTGACAATAGGGTGCTCCTAATGTTTCCACTACAGCATTGTGAAGTCTTTCTTTGTTTATCTTCCTGATCAGATGATTATGCTTCTTGATGTTTGGCGATTCACCCCAAGCTTCTATTTCAAATTCCGCTTCCACTGGTATGTGCTTCCTTATAACAACGTCATCTCTCACTTTTGTATTAATGACCTTGGCGCGTTTCATGTTTGAAAAGATGAGATCGATGGTGCTACTACCATTGCTACATATGTAAGTTTTCATATGTGGATCATTGACAAGTGATAGGCCTTCACACTGTAGAAAATTCAACACAGCTTTCGATTTGTTAGTAACCTGATCTATCCGACAATTGAAGTCCCCCGCTAAGATGATCATTCCGCTCCTATTTGCTTTCCGCAGCACAAAGTCAAGTTCCTCTATGATTTCTTCTTGTTTATAGTCCGGTTGAAAATATACACCGATCACTTCGAAAAATTTAGTTTCAATCATTATAACATTTGAGCTGCTATATAACGTTCTCGTTGGTGCAAGTTCTGGGTTTACTATACATGTTATCCCACCACTGGGTCTTCCTCTTTCACCTTGTGAAGCAAACGTGTGCATGGTATACCTATTATATTCACACCATTCTCGAGTTAAAAATGTTTCTGTTAGAATTGCTACTGAATAATTTCGTAGGATGTCTCTTGGAATCGTTTTCATGACACTTAATAGACCCTCTATGTTCCATACTAATATTGAGCATTTAAAAATCTTATTCCCTGAGTCCTCTGAACCTCCATGGAGCTCGAAAAGGACGACAGATTACATCCTTCGGCCAGAAGTTACTATTGTTTACGTCTTGGAGAGCATCTAGTGGAACCCCTACTTTGTAGGCTCGACTGGACTCCGAGCTGCTTACTATCTGACAGTTAACATCTTCTATACCATTTTCTCTTAGAAAGACTTCTAAATCATCTTTTGTTGTGTTGGGATGAAGTTTTCCCACATAAATCCATCCTTTTCTTTCAGCTGCTTTTATTCTATAATCTCCCGTCCTATCCCCTTTTATTATGACCCTCTTCTCCGCTGTCATAACGTACTGGTTGTCTGTACCTTGAATGTTTTGCGAGGTCCGTGGGGTTCTCCGACGGCTAATTTGCGTCTTCCAACCTTCATTTCTTTCATTCTCATGCGCTGCAATTTGTTTGATGACCTCTCTTTCCTCTTCAGGAATGTTTACCACTGAATTAGTTGTCTCATTCGTTGTTTCATCCGTATGTGCTAGTTGCGATGTCCGTGAGGTACTCTGACGGCTCATGTTCGTCTTCCAATTTTCATCTCTTTCATTCTCATGCGCTGCCATTTGTTTTATGACCTCTCTCTCCTCTTCATGGATGTTAACCACTGAATCGGTTGTCTCATTCGTTGTTTCATCCGTGTGTGTTAGTTGGTGTACACTAGTTGTTTCTTCAAATGGTAATGGAGGTGGAGGTGGTAGAGCTGTCCTCTTGTTGTTCTCATTCCTAGTTCGAGAAACCGTCGATCGTATCTGACCATTTTCGCAGTATGCTTGCATTGCTTTCTTAATTTCCGTCCCAATTATTACTTTGAGATCTTGGCGCATTGCTTGAATTTCCTGTTTCAAAGCAGTTAATTCCTCTCTATCACTCCTAAATGACGCCCAATCCTGTCTACAAACCGGACATAACCACAAGAGCGTGCAGCTATGTTTCTGCAGTGTCGTATAGTCGCCAACTCCCATGGATACACATTCTCTGTGGAACCAAGCGTTACATTTTCCTTCACAGCCGACTGCTGCGGCATCCTCATCAACTAATTTACCGCACACCCGGCAGAAAGCGTTGTCTACTCTTGTTTGCATTCTTCCTGCCTTTATACACTCTTGGACTTCCAGTAGTGAAACACTCGACTAACTATGAACCCTCAATTTACACTCGTATGCCACTCCTTTTAATTAAAGTGTCACTCAACTTTATAGCTAAACACGCAGACCGATACGTAAAATAACCGATACCACACACTATTCGACAAGTATACACGTTAAACACTCCACAAACATATATATCAGGAACCTATATCCCATCATCTACTTAAGGAAGCCATCCTCGTTATAGCGGCTCTACCAAGAAAAATTTCGCCACTTTAACTTTTATAGACCGCAGTATTTATACAGAAACTAGCGTCTTAAAGAAATACAATATAGACATTGCCTACAAAACCAATAACTCAAATTTTAAAAAATTCTTCAATTCCAGTAAAGTCAACGTCACGAATAAACATACGAAATCCGGGGTTTATGAGCTCAATTGCAACCAGTGCAAGGCTACGTACATAGGCCAAACCGGAAGAAGCTTCCGTATTCGTTATAACGAACATATTTCTGCCATTAAACACAGAAAATTTTCAGCAATGGCATCACATATGGAGGAATCCGGTCATAAGTTTACGACCATAGACAATGACATGAACATCTTACATTACG
The DNA here is from genome assembly GCA_946902985.2 of Meconema thalassinum. Lineage (NCBI taxonomy): Eukaryota > Metazoa > Arthropoda > Insecta > Orthoptera > Tettigoniidae > Meconema > Meconema thalassinum. The sequence continues at coordinate 1,755,402,400 of OX336388.2, read as the reverse complement.
TCAATAAGGGCAGTTTGATGAATGTCTTAGAAGCAATTCACATAAATACATCCCAGAGATCAAATTGTTCTAATAATTTGAACGACATTATTTTTGAGACAAATATATTATTCGATATGATAGCAGATCATTTAAATGCCAAAACACTTAAACCGCCATAGATCATAAAGCCAATCTTTTCTTTCCATAAGCCCCATCCTCCCCACCCCCCTTTTCCCCAACTCACTCATCTAAACCGCTTTGCCCCACTCTCGACCGCCCCCCCCCACCTCCTCAAGCCGAGCAGGTTGTTTACTACATAATACATGTCAGGCACACGCGCTCAGTAGTAGCAAGTTGCTCTCGCTAAGCGGAGCTTGACCTCCACTTGAAGTCGCAGGGCTGTTATCGTCTGACTTCGGTAAGTTTTCAAGTTTTCTTAAATTCATACGACCAATACTTCTTTTTTCAAGTAAGCTGTTTTAATAAGTAATACGCATTGTTACTAATTCGCACAGTTTGTCTTCTTCAGGGTCAAATGTAACAACACGCCATTTTCTCTGTTATTTTTCCGTAAGATTTTCTCAATCCGTTTTCGAGCTGTCTTTCGTAGTTGTTTTTCCTTACTTTCAGTACTAATTATGGTCAATCATTTCAGATACCGTGTGACAGAAGATTATTTTAATCCATCAAAGACAGGTTGCCAAATGCCAAAAAATTTTATAACAAGAATTTGATAAAAGATGTAGCCATTGCCGTCCAACCCATCTTCAGCAACACCAGTACAAGATATGCTGCAAGTTCCTACAGTACGCCAGTTATAGACATCAAAATATGTGCTCGGCGTTTTACAGTGTCAAATGACATTTTACATAGATATAGAACAAGTGCAAAAACATGTACCTGAAGCCGTAAACTATGCATGCTATTTTTAGATTTTTAGACTCTCAGATATTGTTACAGTGTTTTTAACCTATTATGTATGTGCATTTTGTGTCATCGATGTTTTTTGTGCTCTGATGGGCTCCATAGATAAGTTTGTGGGCTGAAGAAGGGTCCAAAAGAAATAGGACTTGAAACATGTACCCCTGAAATGTTTTAACAAATTATAGTATGGAATAGGCAGAAAATTGAAAGTTTTATTCTTCATGCTTACTGTCAATAAGGAACCTGAAATGAATAATATTTCTAATATTTGAAATTGTTACAAATTACCACTAAGTTAAGCACTGTCTTGCGGAAAATTACTGCTAGTACCACAAGCAAGGGGGTCTGGGGCGTAAGCCCCAGGTTAGGTTTGTTTTTGTATGTAAAACATTACTAAGATAGAATTTAAAATATAAATTTGGCATTTGGCAATCTGTCTTTGATGGATTTTCTATGCTTCCATATTCGTTATAATGAACATATTTCTGCCATTAAACACAGAAAATTTTCAGCAATTGCGTCACACATGGAGGAATCCGTTCATAAGTTTATGACCATAGACAATGACATGAACATCTTACATTACGTCAATAAGGGCAGTTTGATGAACGTCTTAGAAGCAATTCATATAAATACATCCCAGAGATCAAATTGTTCTAATAATTTAAACGACATCATTTTTGAGACAATCATATTATTCGACACGATAGCAGATCATCTAAACCTCAAAACACTTAAACTGCCATAGATCTTAAAGCCAATCATTTTCCTTCCATAAGCCCCATCCCTCTTTCCCCCCCCCCCCCCACCCACTCATCTAAACCGCTTTGCCCCACTCTCGGCTGCCCCCCACCTCCTCACGCCGAGCAGGTTGTTTACTTCATAACACATGCCAGGCACACGCGCCCAGTAGTAGCAAGCTGCTCTCGCTCAGCGGAGCTTGACCTCCACATGATCTCACAGGGCTGTTTTCATTTGACTTCGGTAAGTTTTACTATTTCTAAAACTCAAACGACCAATACTTCTTAATTTCAAGTAAGCTGTTTTATAAGTAATAAGCATTGTTACTAATTCGCACCGTTGTTCTTCTTCAGGGTCAAGAGTAACAAGATGCCAATTTCTTTTGTTGTTTTTCCGTAAGTTTTTTCAATCCGTTTATGAGCTGTTTTCCGTAGTTGTTCCTTACATTCAGCTAACCTCAGTACTAAATATGGTCAATCATTTCAGATACCGTGTGACAGAAGATTTTTCAATCTATCAAAGACAGATTGCCAAATTTATAACAAGAATTCGATAAAAGGTTTAGCAATCGCCATCCAACCTCATCTTCAGCCACACCAATAGAAGTGTTTGGAACAGTACAAGATATGCCGCAAAGTTGTCCCACAGTACACCAATTATAGACATCAACCGTCAAAAGTGAGTCCGTCGTTATACAGTGTCAAATGACGTTTTACACAGAACAGAACAAGTGCAAGAACGTGTACCTGAAGCTTGTGAACTATGCACGCTATTTTTAGATTTTTAGATATTGTTGCAGTGTTTTTAACCTTTTATTATGTATGTGCATTTTTTGTCATCGATGTTTTTTTGTGTTTAGATGGGCTCTATATATAAGTTTGTGGGCTGAAGAAGGGTCCAAAAGAAACGGGATTTGAAACGTGTACCCTTGAAATGTTGTCACAAAGTATTGAATAGGCGGAAAATTGAAAATTCTTATTCTTCATAATTACATTACTTTATCGACGCTCTTTTGTTTACTCGTTCTATACCCGATGTGAAATAGTACCAAATGTGTGGGGTTGGCATTCCTGTCTTATTAAGCAAGATGGCTCCAAAAGACTTCATTTCTGCTATATAAGTCGTGTATCTATTTGGGATGGCTGGGTGGGTTTATGGCAGCGGACGAGTCAACATCTATTATTTTAACATCTCCGGATACCATTACTAAAGGTACTTTGGCAAATTTCATTACATAAATTTTTTTTATACCTTTGGTCTCCTGTTCTGTAGCGCTACCGATGTAGTAATGACCTACATTTCACCCCAACTATGTACATTGCATGCCACTCTCTTTATTAAATAATTAACACATCCATAAAACCTATAATTCAGCAGTTAACATGGCCTGTATTCTGTTTCCAACACATTAAATTATTATTTACTACAGGCCATGCCAGGGACAGTTTGTGACGTTAAATCAACAGTGATGATTGTTACATGTGGGCATCAGCTGTTTCTTTACACCTAACTGAAGGAAGCAATTCTTGCAAAAATAAAAGCTTATGCCCTTAACCTCTAAGTCAGAAATGAGTAATGTCATTAGGAATGTCTGAAATAATCTGGGAAGCTATGCATTTCACATATTACGACAACTTTCAAAAACGTTACGAAAAGTCCCGAAAGAGCTTCATTGCTTCATTCCAGAAAACATTAAAAATGAATACACACAGCACTACTACTTACTCATTTTCAAAGGCTACAGAGACTTCATCCTCAAACACATCAGTCACAAAGGCCTGTAACAAGAACCATATAGTCACAGAACTAAGCAAATATAAGTGCTTCTTTATACATGCTATTATGCCACACACAAATAAGGTTGAATATAATAAATAGTACACACTAGATACATTGCATTTCATAGGAATAAAGTAAAACAAATCTATACTGATAAACAGGATAGGTAATTTGTGCCATTATTTTGGTTGTCGAGGAACAGGAAAGAACTTACACAGACGACAACATTTACCATATTTTATCAGTTTGTCTTATAAAACAAAATCCCATAGAAACATAATAGTGTCGATATAACGTGCTATCATGATAAATAACGTGGTAAACCGGTGATACCTCAGAATCAACCCCGAGCGATTACTAGGTTAGTGAAAGCCTAACAAACCACATCCCGAAAGGAGACTCGGTCATTTTCAGAGTTGCAAGTTTAACATGAAGATTTTTAATTTTTTTATCATCAATCTATAATTGCAGAGTATGAGTAAAGAAAGAAACAGTATCTTAAAAGGGGCACATGGGGAAAATCACGCCCTGTCAAATGGGACATGGCGTCCAAGCCGCGTTCTATGCAAACATTTGAAACCATGATTCTCATAAAGTAATGGCTTAATGACACAAATTCCAACACGAAAATGTGGTTGGCAGATAATTGTGCAAATCATTGGCTTATAATATTGAGAATTAAACATACTTTAATCAATACAAACCTTGTAATAGGCCCCATTCTCGCCGCATACTTCTACTGCGAGATCGTCCATCTTACTTTTGCACCAAAGAAACCTTGGGTTCGAGGTTAAAATGTCAGTAGCCAATGGCATACAAATAAATGTACAATGATACTTTCTGATTGGTGGAATTTTAGTACTTCATGACAGACATGGCAGCTGGTCGTAAGCTATCAATTAGCAGTCTAGTGATTTTCTGATGTATTTAATTCTGTTTTGAAATTGTTTTGGGGGAAAAGAACATGTCAGGTAGCAGTGACTCGGAAGAATTTTTCGATGCCGAGGATTTAACCCCAAATCATGTTCTTAGGTGAAGAATAAAGATTTGGTCTTAACAAATTGCTGTTTGTTATGCATATTTTTGAAGGGGGCGAGTCCCTGGACTCATCTCGAAGACTTTAATAGTCTATTTTATTTTAATTGCTCCGTCTTCAAAGACGCTGCTAAGTTTAGTCTTTGTTTCTTGTCTTTGACACATTATGCCTATGAGCCCTGTGTTTTGGAATGTGATTAACCTCTCCCTTAATTTTGTGGTTATGTAATTGCAGGAGAAACAAATCTTACAAAGAACAACCAATCACTGAAAATGAATCCGAATGTAATATTACTGAAAGGTACCAGCAAGAAAGCAAGAGAGAACCCGAAGAGAAATATTCAACTAAGGTTTCACCTACCCATCAAGTTATTGATAGAAAAGTAAGTTTATCCACTCCCACTATAGAACCATCTAAACTTTTATTTGGAATGTAGGCTAAATTATGTAATAAATACCTGGCATGTCGCTGTCTTGGACAAAAACTATCTGAATGTATGTTGTAGAAGGTAGAAACTCACCGACTTGCCCTTCTTTGCATGGCTTAGTTATTATTTTAATAATAACGGAATATCGCACAATGTGCATACATAAAAATCCTAGTGTTGAGTGCACAGGTCCAAAAGAGTTATTGTTCTTTTGACGCATATCTCCGCGTGATAGTGTTCACACTTTTTCCCACACAGTACACATAGGTATATAGTTTGCGTCTGGTTCATGGAACGCCCTCCTGTAGCACAGCTTGTGGTGGAATCCATGAACTGCGAAGCGTGTCATGGTATGGCGCAGTTCATAGCTTGAATTCATCCATTCTTGGTTGATCATGGTGTCAGTTCGATATAAGTCTGGCCTTATATTTGCTTTCTTCTCGTACAGCTCGTGAAGCAAGGCTTGATATTGAGGTGTAGAAGGCACTGACACTCTCAGGCGTAGTTCTTCTATGTAGAACGGCTGTCGTGTGAGTTCGTATGTTAACCGCGATGGAGTGGTTTTGGCTACACATAGAACCTTTTTGAGGTACGTCGCTTTCACACTTTCCACCAAAGCTAGATCACTCTTTGAGAGATGCTCTCAAATAATGTCTATTGCTTAAGTCATGATGGGAGAGATCTTGATGTGGAAAAGGACTATGGCCGTCTCTAAGGACAGCTCACGAATGCTTTTAATTTGGTTCATCGCCATGATCGCTGCAGATGCTCTTTCTCTAATGTGTTTGGTGAAAACTTTCCCATTCGTTTGCAGGGTCACGCCAAGATATTTGTAGGAGTTGACCCTAACAAGCTCCTTGTCCCGGTATTTGATGAGTGCTGCCGCAAGAGGCTTCCCTCCTCTGCGAAATGTCATCTGGACTGTTTTCTGTGCATTCAGACACAGGCTGTTCCTGTCCGCCCAGGTGATCAGTTTGCCAAACGCTTCCTGAAGCTGTTGGTATGATTGTGAAGCTAATGTCATGTCATCAGCATACATGAAAATGAAGACTTCCTTATTTGCTATGGTTTCGACAACGTCCCCATTGAATGTATTGCCTCTGATCTTGAGAGGTTGTCATCAATGTAGACAAAGTTTCTCGACAGTATGGCCTGAATCATCTTGCTCAGGTAGTGCTCTCTACCTATAAGTTGATTTAGTTTCTCTAACAATATAGACCGGTCCACTGAATCAAAAGCTTTGGCATAGTCAATGAACAGTACGTATAGCTTTCCTCTGGGGACGCGAAGAGCTTCGGTTATGTTTTCCATTAAGCACTGAATAGCCTGAATGGTTGAGCGCCCTTTCTGGACGTCAAATTGCTCTTCAAGTATCATTGAGTCTGTCAAGGTCTTTAGTCTGCTCAGTAACAGGGTGGACAACACTTTGAGGCCAGCATTCTCTAGGGATATTCCTCGATAAGAGTTAGGATCTTCAGTCCTGCCCTTGCCCTTATACAACAATTTGATAATGGAATATCTCCATTTCTCTGGTATTGTGCCTTTCTGAAGGCACTGGTTGAATGTCCAGGCTTCTGTGAGGAGTGGACTGCTCTCTTTCAGGTGTTCGTTGCAGATGCCATCTGGGCCGTAGGCCTTGCCGTTTTTTTGTACGTTTTATTGCCTCCTGGACTTCATCGGCTGAGAAAGGTTCTATTCCTACTGTGTCACCCGGTATGGGGAGGTCCATTAAGGGCATGTCCTTAGCCTGCAATATGGTCGTGAAGTGTGTTGTCCATCTGTCCATTGGTATTTCCCTCGAGAATTTGGGTATTCTCGGGTTAAGGGCCTTGTACGGGTTTTCCTTAGCTTTTGCTGCGTAATCCGCTCTTGATTCTTCTGTGCTGAACTTTAAGGTTTCATGTAGTGCTTCCAATGCTAATTTTCTGGCCTTATAGCAGATTGAATTGAACCATGGTTTTGATCTTCTCATATTGGGTTTAGCGGGTTCTATAGTGTCATGTAGGATTGTCTCTATTTGGAGGAGCGTTCCGTCTGGGTTAGGGTCGGTGTGATTCCCGATATTTTGGATATCCATCCTCCTTCTTTCCATACTTGTGATATTCAATCTCCTGAATAGCATAGTTTGTGGTGGTGTGGGGTTTTCTGACTGACCAAATATCTTGAAGGCAGTTTCCACCGGCAGGTGTTTCCTTACGGGTAGGTTGTCCCTCACGGTGGATCGTAATACCTTGTGTGTTGTTGTGATTAGTAAATACCAGGTCGATTGCGCTTGCCCCATTGTGGGCAATGTAAGTCATTTCTGTGGCTTTATTTGCGAGTGTAAGACCCTCGCCTTCTAAGTATTCAAGAACTATCCTAGATTTGAGTTCCCCTTTATCGACCCTGCAGTTCAGATCACCGGCCAGGATGAATGGAGCATTTGTGTTTATTGCCTCGAGAGCATTGCTTAATTCGTCTATAATGTCAATTTCTGTGAATTCTGGTTGAAAATATGTTGCTGCTATGGTGAGCTGCTTCAGTTTCAATACTAATATATTGTTTGTCTTCACTATAACTTTATAGGGGCAAAGAGTTGGTTCAATTACATATTCAGATTAAAGATTTCGATGCAATATTTATTATTATGAAATGAAAATAATTACGATGTGTATCGGAATCTGTATTAATGTGTCTGCCGGCAGCTATTGCGGTGTACTTTAAGGTGGGCCAATTACAGATTACGATATGGAAATTTAAAAATATCACCTGAAATTGCGAAATTTTCTATGCATCGGAATCTTTAATTGAGCTATGTAGGCGCAGACCCCCCCCCCCAAGTAAAAACATTATTGACCACAATGTTTTATAAGAATATTATAATGTGTTGTGTTTGTGGTTTTGATGGAAATTAATGCGTCTGCCGGCAGCTATTGCGGTGTACTTTTAGGTGGGAAATGTGTTTTACAATTACATTACTGCTTGTGGTCAGATTATGAGGGTGTTAATGTATTGATGCCAACCGGCGATTATTGCAGACCGCGATCGTTTGTGAATAACATTTCTGTAAAACCAAATTGGCAGCTTTTGTAATGTTATCAACAACTTAGCTTAATTAAAGATTCCATTGCATATAAAAACAAATCAATTTAAGGTTATATTTTTTAATTTACGTATCAAAATCTGTTATTGGCCTTTGTAGTTCAATTACATATTCCGATTCAAATTGTAATTATTTCATTTCATAATTACAAAACATTTTATCATAATTTTGAATTGACCTGTGTAGCTCAATCAAAGATTTCGATGCAATGTTTATTATTGTTGAAGAGAATGAATATTTCTCGGGCTTCCTAATCTTGCACGTTAATATCGTTTGTCTTTTGTCAAATGTATATTCTTTTCCTTTGGCTGTATTCCCTGTCTTGTTCAATACAATCTAAGTCAACATGTGTTCGTGTACTTTAATCCGTTCATCCTGTGTATAACTGATACAATAGAAGCCCATGCATAGCACAATTAGTTTCAATAGGTTATGGGCCCAGACATAACAGTGTTCTGTTATCATTTCCTTCAGTGAACTTTAAAGTGAGAAGGCAAAATGAGTGAACATGCTTCGAGTCCTTGTGCATATGGGTTTCCGAAATTGAGTGGTCGGGATGACTATTCGAACTGGCCTTCTGGGATGTCAAATTATCTCAAAAAGCATGGATTGTGGGCCAGTGTCCGAGGCACAGATGTGTCGGAGGGACATAATCGGCGTGACGAGAGAGCGCTGGCGGATATATGTCTCATGGTGGCTGTTCACAATTATCCCCATGTTCTAAACTGTGCAAAAGCTAAGGATGCCTGGCATGCCCTTGAAAAGGCTTTTGAAGATAAAGGAAAGTGGAGGTATATCACACTGATGTGAAATCTGTGCTCGCTCAAGTTATCAGATTTCGATTCCATGGACAAGTATATTGGTGAGGTTATGTCAGTTACACAGAAGATAGCAGCTGTTGATGAGCCTGTAGCTGATAAGTTTGTTGCTGCTATGATACTTTGAGGTCTTCCTGATGAATACAATAACTTAGTTATGACCGGAACCTCAACATCGGAGGAACTACAGTTGGACCGCATCAAGTCTATCTTGTTGGACGAAAGCTTTCGCCGAAGTCATGGTGAGAAGTCAGCTGATGGGGCAGCCCTGTACAGCAACACCAAGAAGGAAGTCAGGTATGTCAAGAAACCAAAGAGCTCTAGTGAGAAAGCAGTTGACAAGAGTCATTGGAAGTGTTGGATTTGTGGTGAAAAGGGTCACGGCAGAGATACTTGTCCACAGAAAAAAAAAGTTCCAAGTGCACCAAAGTGTCCAAAATCCAATAAAAGTCTGTTTTGTGCTCGCGTACCAAAGAATTGTTTCGTCATTGATTCTGGCTGTAGTGCTCACGTGTCTCTTAATGTTAAAATTATGACAAATTATAAATGCAATGATGATCCTGATATAAACATTGTAATTGTTAATAATAAGTTGTCTGTACAAGGAGTTGGTGACTTTGCACTGAATGTAAACAACAGTATTAATAATCTGTCAGACGTGATGCATGTTCCAGGACTGAGTTTTAACTTGTTGTCGGTAAGTCAGATGATTAAAATGGGTGCTGTTGTTGTGTTGAGCAAAAAAGGATGTGAAATCTTGGATTGAGAGAATTGCTCAGTGAATGGTAGCGTGCTAGCTACTGGTTCAGTTTTGAATGGTCTATATTATCTGAATGTTTACCAAGATATGTCTGCCCTTGTTGGTGATGTTTCTGATTACAATTTGTGGCATCAGCGGTTGGGCCATGTTGGACAACAACAGGTCTTAAGTCAAATGTCTGATGTTAAATTTAAGGAAATACCAAAGGAATTGTGTGAACCATGTGTTCTCGGGAAGCAGCAAAGGCAGTCGTTTCCACAGGTAAGTCACTCGAGGAGTGAAAGTTTTTTGGACTTGGGGCACTCTGAAATGATGACAATAATTGACGATTTTTCCAGGAAGATTTTTGTTTATTTTTTGAAACAAAAATCTGAAACCAAGGAGAAAGTCAAGGATTTTGTTGCATATTGTGAAACTCAGGAAGGTAAGACACCAAAGATTTTTAGATCTGACAATGGTAAGGAATTTGTCAATTCTGACCTGAACAAATATTTCAAGGAAAAAGGGATTGTGCGACAGAAAACTGTAAGGTATACACCTGAACAAAGTGGCGTAGCCGAACGTCGCAATCGTACCATTATGGAAAGGATTAGATGCATGTTGTTTACAGCAGGATGTTCTGAAAAACTGTGGGCAGAAGCAGCCAATACGGCAGTGTATATTTTGAACAGGAGTCCTCATAGTAAAGTTGATAATGCCATACCAGAGGAATTGTGGACTGGTAAAGCTGTAAGTCATGAGAATATGAAAATATTCGGTTGCAATGCTTATGCCCATGTTCCAAAACGGGTGCGTACTGGCAAATTGGAACCCAGAAGCAAGTGTTTTGTGTTTGTTGGGTATGATGGGTAAAAGAAAGGTTACCGTCTGTTTGATCCCAGTAAACCTAAAGATATATTTGTAGAGCACAGTGTTAAATTTTTAGAACATAAATTCACCAGGTGTGCTGAGAAAAATGTTGAAATGAGCGATGTAATGTATTGTCCGTTGCATGACATAGTAAATAATGATGAAAACAGAATTGGACAGGATTATAACCTGCCAATCATTGAAGTTTCAGTTGCTGGTCTGGTTAGTGACAACATTGATGTTCCAGGTATTGCTCAGGTTAATGAAGACATTGTTGTAATTCATGATGATGAAAATGATGAGATTGACCAGTTTGGTGTTCCAGAAAATGCAGGTAGGAGGTACCCTTTAAGGGAGAGATGCCCAAAACAATTTCCTGATTATGAGGTTTATTTTGCTGAAAGTGGTGGTTATGTGGAACCAACCACTGTGTCTGAGGCACTTAGCGGTAAGGATGGCATGTGATGGAGGAATAACTCAAGTCATTTCATGATAATGATGTATGGACATTAGTTGAGAAACCTGATGGAACAAATATTGTAAGACGCAAATGGGTGTTTAAAGTGAAACGTAATACCGAAGGTAATGTGTCTAAATTTAAAGCACGCTTAGTGGCTAAAGGTTGTTCTCAACGGTATGCAGTAGATTATCTGGAAACTTTTGCACCTGTAGTGCAGTATAGTACATTGAGATTATTTTTTGCTCTTGCTGTAAATATGGATCTGGAAGTTCATCAGCTTGATGTTTCAACAGCTTTTTTGAATGGCGTTCTTAAAAATTATATTTATATGTACCCCCCAGAAGGCTATGAGTGTGACAGTTCTAAAGTTTGTAAGCTTCGAAAAGCTGTTTATGGCTTGAAGCAAGCTTCTCGCACTTGGTATGAGAGGGTTCATGAAATTCTTACTGAAATCGGTTATAAGAAACCTCTGTTTGAACCATGTGTATATTACTGTAAAGATTCATCATCTTTTGTTGTTATTGCCCTCTAAGTTGATGATTTTATTGTATATTTTAATAATCATGACCAAGTGGAGAAACTGAAGTCTGTGTTGCATTCTCATTTTAAGATCAAAGATTTGGGACAAGTCTCTGAATGTCTGGGGATGAGAGTTCAAAGAAGCAAAGATTGGATCAGAAGTGTTATCTGTTAGAGGTGTTGGATAGGTTGGTTTAACATGTCAGATTGTACTCGTGTGAAAACTCCAATGGAAACAGGTTTGGTTGGTTGGTTCCTCAGTTTAGGGACTGCGACAATGCGGTCATGTAGCCCCGTGTACTTTGGGTGTGTGTAGAATCTGTCTGATAACCGGTGTTAATTGTGATGGCTGTATTAATGTATGTATCTGTTTTTTAATTCAAGTAAGGACTGCAACTTTGAATTTCTCAAATAGTTCCTACTTTTGCCGCCAAACACCACCGTCAACTACTACTAGGCCTAGTTCAGAACTTAGCTCCTAGACGCCACCGCAGTCGGCTCTTGGCAACAAACGTAAAAACCTAAGAGCGTTGTTTACATTCCTAACCTATACAATTTAGCTTCACACAGGAGTAATTTGTGGAAGGTTCTTTAACATGCCGTAAATCTATGACATGGGACCGCCGGCTTTACTTCCCCTCCGAAGGAAGGCATACTGAGGGATTTTCAATGCTCTTAGAAAATCCGATGGGTTCGGCCGGGTTTGAACCCGATATCTTGGGCATAGAAGCTCAGCATGCTACCAACTACGCCACCGATGCCGCCCGGAAACAGGTTTGTTGGAGAAATCCACATCCTGGGACAAATCCTATCCCTATCAACAGGCTATTGGTGCTTTGTTACACCTTTCCATTTGTACCAGGTAGATATTGCATATGTAACTAATTATTTGAGTCAGTTCAATAATTGCAAGGGATTGTGCGACAGAAAACTGTAAGGTATACACCTGAACAAAGTGGCGTAGCCGAACGTCGCAATCGTACCATTATGGAAAGGATTAGATGCATGTTGTTTACAGCAGGATGTTCTGAAAAACTGTGGGCAGAAGCAGCCAATACAGCAGTGTATATTTTGAACAGGAGTCCTCATAGTAAAGTTGATAATGCCATACCAGAGGAATTGTGGACTGGTAAAGCTGTAAGTCATGAGAATATGAAAATATTCGGTTGCAATGCTTATGCCCATGTTCCAAAACGGGTGCGTACTGGCAAATTGGAACCCAGAAGCAAGTGTTTTGTGTTTGTTGGGTATGATGGGTAAAAGAAAGGTTACCGTCTGTTTGATCCCAGTAAACCTAAAGATATATTTGTAGAGCACAGTGTTAAATTTTTAGAACATAAATTCACCAGGTGTGCTGAGAAAAATGTTGAAATGAGCGATGTAATGTATTGTCCGTTGCATGACATAGTAAATAATGATGAAAACAGAATTGGACAGGATTATAACCTGCCAATCATTGAAGTTTCAGTTGCTGGTCTGGTTAGTGACAACATTGATGTTCCAGGTATTGCTCAGGTTAATGAAGACATTGTTGTAATTCATGATGATGAAAATGATGAGATTGACCAGTTTGGTGTTCCAGAAAATGCAGGTAGGAGGTACCCTTTAAGGGAGAGATGCCCAAAACAATTTCCTGATTATGAGGTTTATTTTGCTGAAAGTGGTGGTTATGTGGAACCAACCACTGTGTCTGAGGCACTTAGCGGTAAGGATGGCATGTGATGGAGGAATAACTCAAGTCATTTCATGATAATGATGTATGGACATTAGTTGAGAAACCTGATGGAACAAATATTGTAAGACGCAAATGGGTGTTTAAAGTGAAACGTAATACCGAAGGTAATGTGTCTAAATTTAAAGCACGCTTAGTGGCTAAAGGTTGTTCTCAACGGTATGCAGTAGATTATCTGGAAACTTTTGCACCTGTAGTGCAGTATAGTACATTGAGATTATTTTTTGCTCTTGCTGTAAATATGGATCTGGAAGTTCATCAGCTTGATGTTTCAACAGCTTTTTTGAATGGCGTTCTTAAAAATTATATTTATATGTACCCCCCAGAAGGCTATGAGTGTGACAGTTCTAAAGTTTGTAAGCTTCGAAAAGCTGTTTATGGCTTGAAGCAAGCTTCTCGCACTTGGTATGAGAGGGTTCATGAAATTCTTACTGAAATCGGTTATAAGAAACCTCTGTTTGAACCATGTGTATATTACTGTAAAGATTCATCATCTTTTGTTGTTATTGCCCTCTAAGTTGATGATTTTATTGTATATTTTAATAATCATGACCAAGTGGAGAAACTGAAGTCTGTGTTGCATTCTCATTTTAAGATCAAAGATTTGGGACAAGTCTCTGAATGTCTGGGGATGAGAGTTCAAAGAAGCAAAGATTGGATCAGAAGTGTTATCTGTTAGAGGTGTTGGATAGGTTGGTTTAACATGTCAGATTGTACTCGTGTAAAAACTCCAATGGAAACAGGTATGGTTGGTTGGTTCCTCAGTTTAGGGACTGCGACAATGCGGTCATGTAGCCCCGTGTACTTTGGGTGTGTGTAGAATCTGTCTGATAACCGGTGTTAATTGTGATGGCTGTATTAATGTGTGTATCTGTTTTTTAATTCAAGTAAGGACTGCAACTTTGAATTTCTCAAATAGTTCCTACTTTTGCCGCCAAACACCACCGTCAACTACTACTAGGCCTAGTTCAGAACTTAGCTCCTAGACGCCACCGCAGTCGGCTCTTGGCAACAAACGTAAAAACCTAAGAGTGTTGTTTACATTCCTAACCTATACAATTTAGCTTCACACAGGAGTAATTTGTGGAAGGTTCTTTAACATGCCGTAAATCTATGACATGGGACCGCCGGCTTTACTTCCCCTCCGAAGGAAGGCATACTGAGGGATTTTCAATGCTCTTAGAAAATCCGATGGGTTCGGCCGGGTTTGAACCCGATATCTTGGGCATAGAAGCTCAGCATGCTACCAACTACGCCACCGAAGCCGCCCGGAAACAGGTTTGTTGGAGAAATCCACATCCTGGGACAAATCCTATCCCTATCAACAGGCTATTGGTGCTTTGTTACACCTTTCCATTTGTACCAGGTAGATATTGCATATGTAACTAATTATTTGAGTCAGTTCAATAATTGCTATGGTAAGGAACATAGGACATGTGTCCAGAGAGTGTTCAGATACTTGAAGGGTACGGTGGATGTTGGTATCATGTATAAAAAATCAGAATGTGATGTCAAGGGTTTTGATGCTACTTTTGGAAATCTGTGAGTGGTTATGTATTTAAATATACAGAAGGCCTAATAAGTTGGGAGAGTAAGAAACAGCCAGTTGTGGCACTGTCTAGCACTGAAGCAGATTACATAGGTCTGACTTTAGCATGTAAAGAAGCTCTGTTCCTTAGAGGTTTCTTCTTTGAGTTGTGTAAGAGAGGAGGTCCAATTCAGTTGTGTAATGACAGTCAGAGTGCTCAGAAGTTGGCTGAGAATGAATATTTTCATCAGAGAACAAAACACATAGATGTGCGCTATCATTTCATTAGGGACATCTTAAAGAAATGCAAAGTAAAGTTGTCCTATATGCCTACTGCTGAAATGATTGCTGATGTATTGACAAAAGGTCTGCCAATTCATGGTCATGTGAAATGTGGTACTGGCATTGGGTTGTCCTAAGTGCAGCATAATGTAGCATTGCTTGATTAAAGGTCCGAACATACCAGGACGGGCACCGCTGCGGCCACTGTTGCTTGCGTCTGGCGACCAGATGTAGCACGTGCTTTTCAATTGGGGATGAACATACCACACCGGCCTGAACGCAGCCCCTCGACCTTTTGCAGCGATCGTCCGTGCCTTTCACGGCCATCAGGGTGGATCCGGGCAAATTTCAGGGGTATTTGAATGAGCTATTTGTAGGATGGGCATCTGAAGGAAATCACATTAATATCCTGTGGACTAACTTTTTGAGAATTTTAAATAGTGCTATTGTTAAATTTGTTCCATTTAAATTACTGAAACATAATCCAGATCCTGAGTATTACACACGGGAAATCAGGAGTCTTAAACGGAAAATTAGGAAATTATACAATAAAAGACATGATAGTGACAAGTATATGTTAAAACTTAAGTCCTTATCAAGAGAGCTCATCTTAAAAAAGAGGGCTGTTCATGACAATTATATGCAAGGTTTACTTGGTTCGGAAGGCGATGGGTGGAAAAAACTTTACAGTTATGTTAGGAGAAGAAAGGGAAATTCAAATAATTTGTCGATGATAATGTCCGGTGACAGTAAATTAATTACTGAGAAGCAGGCCATTACTAATGAATTAAATGTCTTTTATGGTAGTGTGTTCAATAAATCCAATAGCTGTGTGTTGGACCTTAACGGTGAATCAGGGGCTCCACTTCTCCAAATAAACCAGTCAGCAATTGTAAAGCTAATACAAAAATTACGTTACAACATATCGAAGGGTCCTGATAATATTGTTAGTGAAGTACTTAAACTAGGAGGTAGGGCCGTGGCACGATACTTAGAGGTGATGGATGTTTAATGTGTCCATAAACAATGCGCAAATCCCGGATGACTGGAAAAGAGCTATGGTAGTCCCAATATTTAAAGGAGGGAGCAGACTTGAATTGGGCAACTACAGGCCGGTTAGTCTTACGTCCATCGTTTGTAAACAGATGGATCATCTCATTTGCGACTACTTGAGGGAACAGTGGGAAACATTATCATGGTTTAATGATAGGCAACATGGATTTCAGAAAGGTTACTCATGCGAGAGTCAGATGCTATCACTTTTTCAAGATATTAGCGAATCATTAGACGATGGAGTTTCAGTCGACGCCGTAGTTATAGATTTTGCGAAGGCATTTGATGTTGTGCCACATGACATCCTACTCCATAAATTAGCTTCGACGAAGATTGATAGAAGAGTAATTTTATGGATCCAAGAATTTTTGACGGGTCGTTCCCAGAAAGTGAAAGTTGAAGGCCGATTCTCGGATGAAATTACCATAACGTCGGGTATCCCTCAGGGCAGCTTAATCGGAACTTTGTTATTTTTGGCGTTTATAAATGACTTACTAAATGGGATTCGCAGTGACTGTCGATTGTTTGCGGATGATTGTGTAATATATCGAAAGATACGTGACTCACAAGACAATGTAGTACTTCAAGATGACCTGAACCTGGTCTATAAGTGGGCGATTGAAAATAAAATGAAAATAAACACAAGAAAATGTAGTCTAATAAAAATAGGGAAAGTGCGAAGGCAAGATTTTCAGTATATCATTGGCTTGGAAATACTTGTAGAAGAAGAGTCTTGCAAATATTTGGGCGTTCACGTAAGAAATGATATGAAATGGAATAGTCATATAGGATGTGTAGTTTCTAAAGGTTACAAATCCCTGCACTTTGTAATGAGGGTATTAAAAGGAAGTAGTACCTCTGCTAAAGAATTAGGATATTTGTCACTTGTAAGACCTATTCTGGAATACGCCTTGGCGGTTTGGGATCCATATCAAGTAGGGCTCATAAATGAGTTGGAAATGGTACAAAGAAAGGCCGCTAGATTTGTGCTCAGTGACTTTAATCCCAGGAGCAGTGTGAGCCGTATGTTAAAGAAACTTTGGTGGGAATCACTTGAGGCTAGGAGGATGAAATCTAGACTCTGCGCTATGTACAATACGTATACAAATCAACCAGCATGGGGTGAGCTTAGCAAACTTATGGAAAAGCCTACTTACATGGGTAGGAGCGATCATCCTTTCAAAGTTAAGGGCCGACCACAGCGAACAAATTATGGTAAATATTATTTCATAAACCGTGCCATTGATAATTGGAACTCTCTACCTGCCGCACTCTTAGAGCCTTTTCCCATACATATAGGTGTGTTTAAGAAAAGACTGACTATTTGTGTAAATACTCCAGTTTAATTGTTAGTGAATTGTTATGTTCAATTATTTATTTGTTATGTATATCTAATTTGCCACCGGGGGACACCCCCCAATTGCAAATGAACGATAGAATGAATGAATATACGGCTTGTCAGATTCGGCCGCAGCCTGCAGGTTTTTTGTTCCGAGTGTTTCATTCAGAAATGGCCAGCATTACAGAAAAAATAATTGAAAACTGTTACACCATTCAGTAATCCACGGAAGAGGAAGCCTGGAAACGACTAAGCCGTAATAATAGTAGTCTAATAATAATAATAAAACAATATCCCCACGAACCTACTACGTTGTCGTAGGAAGGCGGAGAGGTGATACTCCGACGTGGCATGTCCCAGGTGGCGGATAGGGGGTGTCCTCACCAGTTTTGCTGGCGGACTTGAGCGAAATAAAATAGCTCTCGCGGACCAAACACACTCCCATTTCTCATCAATCATCCTATCATATTCCATTTATCACCTTTCCAGATCACATCTGGAATTGTAATCCCTGACTACGGTCAGATCATGGGTCCTAGACCAGACAATCAACTCAAGTATGAACAGTCTTCTAATGAACTCTTCCACCGCAAGGCACCATTCGGATACGGTGGGGTGCCGCGTAGAAGAGTCAGGTGAGTCGGAGCGCCTGGAAACCCGAAAGTCCAAATACAAACTCAAAATTAACAAACATAGGGAATTTTCATTCTTTGCAACATTAAACATAAATTCGTTAATTAAAATTGGAAAACTTAAGCATTTAACCGATATATTGGACCAACACAAGATCTTAATAACAGCACTTCAAGAACTTAGAAACACAGATCAAGACCCCATTGAATCTGGAGGATACCGTCTCTACAAGGGACCTCCAGGACTACGAGTTATGAAAAATGTCCCCCAATTTGGTATGGGATTTTTAGTACATACCAGTATTATTGATTCAGTGGAAGACTTTTCGTCGAACTTATCAAGGTTAGCAACTTTAACAATTAGGACAGGAAACAAAATATACTCTTTGATAAACGTTCATGCCCCAACTAATGACAAGTATGTCAAAAAATTTAGAGATGAAACGGACAATTTTTGGGAAGAACTTGCCTTACTAATATCAAACATTCCAGACACTCATGTTAAAATCTTGCTTGGGGATTTTAATGCAAAAATTGGTCAAGAAAGAAAATTTCGTCCAATAGTAGGTAAGTGGCCAGCTCACAAATTCACTAACAAGAATGGTCAAAGATTAATCACCCTTTGTGAAGAAAATGGCCTACGTCTCGAAACTACTAGATTTAAGCGAAGACCACAGAAACTTATGACCTGGAAATGCCCTAATAGTGCACTAGGGGAATTCCAGATAGACCATGTTGCAATGGATAAAAAGTTCTACAAAGAAATATATAACGTGAAGGTACTACGTGGGGTCGATGTTGACTCTGATCATTATATATCCAAGATAAAGATCAAGTTAACTCCACGACGTAAACAAAAATCGTCAAACTCGACCATGCAAAGGCAATATGACCCTAGTTATTTAATAAATAATGTGTCCTATAAGGAAAAGTCTAAAACTCTCTTAAGTGACAAGCTAGAAACGATGGTTGACACACTGAAAACCGTTGCTGTCGAAATTGCCCCTATTAGGAAAAGGAAAAAGCATGCATGGTGGAATGCGGAATGTGATGCTGCAATTCGGAAAAGACACACAGCATGGCTCAATGATCAGCAAAATAGGACCACACAATCGCGAGAAGAATTAACCATTGTTCGAAGGGAAACTGCCAAAGAAATTAGGAGAATTAAAAGAGAAAATCAAAAAAAGTCCATACAAATTATTGATGATTCCTTTAAGCAACACAAAACAAGGGACTATTACAGGACATTTCGTCAATATCATTCTAAATACAGCCCTCCTACACTATTAATGAAAGATAAATCAGGTAAACTAGCCCACAATGATACTGATAATGCTAAAATTCTAGCAGATTATTTTAGAGAACTACTAAATGCTGATGAACCTAAGGAATATCTTGATTTTGAGCCTAATCCAAAAAATAAAACAAATTTACGAAACATTATTCCTCCTGACTTGACTGAAGTATGTGCAGCGATTAATTGGTTCAAAATTATAGAGCAGCAGGAGAGAATTCATTGGTAGCAGAACTATGGAAATATGCAAATGAACAAACCATCTCCAACCTCCATAAAGGCCTCATCGATGTATGGAATTCGGAACAAATACCAGAGGAATGGAGAATGGCTGTAATCCACCCAATTCATAAAAAGGGTGATAGATCAGACCCGAACAACTACCGTGGGATTTCTTTGCTTGATGTAACATACAAGATTCTATCTAGAATTATCTTGACAAGAATTCAACAACAACTCGACCAAGAACTAGGAGAATATCAAGGAGGGTTCCGACCAGGTCGCAGCTGTTCGGATCAGATCATCAGTCTGAAATGGATAATGAAATATCATAGAATGAGACAAAAGGATTTTGTCATTACTTTTGTGGATTTTAAGAAAGCTTATGACAGTATCCATCGAGGGTCATTACTTAACATCCTTAGGGAATTTGGGTTACATCAAAAGCTTATCAACCTCATCGGCGTTACTTTGAAAGATACTAAATCAAAGGTTAAATTTCGAGGCGCCTTGTCTGAACCATTTGATATCCGGACTGGACTTCGACAGGGAGATGGTCTATCACCGTTATTATTTAATTGTGTTCTTGAAAAGATCATGCGTGAGTGGAACAAAACTTGTCCTCCAAATGTAAAGATTGGTACTAATATAAAACTGAATTGCTTGGCCTTTGCGGATGACCTTGCACTGCTTGCAACCAGTTTAGATGAGGCTAAACACCAAATTGAAGAACTTGGGTCAATTGCAGCAAAAGTAGGACTTCAAATTTCATTTGAAAAGACTGAAATCATGGCATCCTTTGATGTGGAAACACAAGCTATTACATTGATCAACAATAAAGAAATTAAAGTTGTACATAAATTTAAATATTTAGGAGAGATTATAACATGGAATTTGAATGAGAAAGCGTCAATCGAAAATAGAAAAACAATGTTAAGACAAGCGCAATACATTACTTGGTCTAGTTACAAAAAAAATCACTCTCCATAAATGCCAAATTACGACATTACGAATCAGTTATTAAACCGGAAGCAATATGTGCTTGTGAAACACTTTTCAAGTTAAACACTCGATCAGTTACTGACACATTACAGAAGATTGATAGAAGAATTCTCAGAACTATAATTAATAAAAAAAACATCAGGTGGATGGTCAATGGCGTCTATTACCAAATGAAGTGGTTTATAAAGAAACTTGAGTCTTATAGTCGATACTATGCGAAAAAGGCGAATTGCTTTTTTTTGTCATCTCTCACGCCTGCCGGATACCAGACAATTAAAAGTATTATTTAATTATTTTTTCAAAAGTAAAACAAAGAACTCTTGGTTTATGGAAATTCAAAATGATCTGGATGAACTCGGCTTGACAATGTCCCAAATTGCTAACAAAGATGAGAAGAATATCTTGAAAAACAAGAACATCTGACTTCCCTTAAAAACCTTTACCCGCAAAACTTACACCATAAGCGATGCAGAGAGAGCGGCAAGGTCGACTAGAATGAAAATGTTTTGGGAAAAGAAGAAAAATAAGAAGCTGAATCATTAATATTGTTTTTTGAGATATGTATATACTTGTTTTGGTTAAGTGCTCCAATGAGGGCGTAACATATGTAAATAAATAAATAAATAAATAAAAAAACAATATCCACCTTTTATTATCCTCGTATACAAGCCGATTAATTTCTTTGCAGCGGTTGGTTTCTATGGCCGGATGATCATCCTGACGCCAACCTCATGAGAGGAGTCATTGAAAGTTGAATGAAATTGGTCCAGGAGATGATAAAAAGTGACCATGGCCTAAAAGGTATCGTCCCGGAATTTTCCTGGAGTTGAAAATGGGAATCAACGGAAAACCATTATTCAAGGACGGCCGACGGTGGGGCTCGAACCCACGTCTACCACGGGTGAAGTTAGCTTGGCCCCAAGGCACTCATAACTCTCTATTGCTATCCAGGAATAAGAACTGATCAATTAACTAGAAAGGTAAGGGCAAACGAGGTTCGAGAAGACCCTGAGGTGGTAATGATTCATGTAGGGACCAATTGCTTGAACAGTTCTCCAACACCAACTCACATTATGAATGACATGGACAAGCTCGTGGACGAAGTGAAGAGTGCCTTTCCGAGTTCGAAAGTGTGTGTTAGTGGTGTATTACAAAGACGTGACATAGACCCACAATACATTAATGCCGTGAATTCAACACTGGATTGGTTGTGTAGTGAAAAAAACATTATTTTTTTAGAAGGGAACTCTTGGTTACAAGACAGGGACCTTGCTTATGATGGTCTCCACCTCAATAGAAGAGGAACAATGAAATTTGGAAAACTTTTAAACAGAGTTGCCAAGTTTTTACTCTCGGAAAACTAATTGCTAGAACGAGTGATGATATCTTATTGTTTAGAGAGAAGAAAGCGCTGACTACAAGTGGACACCTAGGTGAAGTACAGTGCAGTGAACACAAGTACAACTGTTTGGATGAGTTCATGCAACAGGACTGTAATATAAGTGCATGCATAAACTCATTAGAATTAGGTGGAGAGGTTAGGTGTTTGTACATTAATAGCAGAAGTATTCGGAATAAGCTTGATGACATTGAAATTCTCTTGCAAATGATAGGCCAGATAGATGTATTGGTAGTTACAGAAACCTGGGTGAAAAGTAATGAGGCAGATTTTTATAACTTCAACAATTTCACAAGTGTGTTTGCTCATAGAGATGACAAAGTTGGTGGGGGTCTGGGTATTTATGTATCACAAAAATGGAAAGTGAATGTTAAAAGAAAGTGTGAAATGAATCATAGTTTGATGTGGATTGAGGTATTCAGAGATGATGTTAAATGTAATAGGCCAACATATAAAAGCATTGATATTATTGCAGCATATAACCCCAATAGAAGCAATGCCATACCCTTCTTAAATTCATTTGAAAGTTTTCTTAGCCAGATAAACAATAAATTATGCATCTTCCTCGGAGATACCAACATTGATATCCTAGCTGATGATCAATTAAGAAGGAAATATCTAAATCTAATAGCATGCTATGGTTTTAAACAGTGCAACACTAAATATGCTACACGACTTTGTGACACTGCAGCTACCTTAATAGATCACGTGTCACTAAACAATTCAGAATTAAGTTATAAAATATCAAATGTCAGCAATGATATTAGTGATCACAGTATATTAATTCTTGATATTTCCAAGACCAATTATAGCACGTACACTCAGTCACATAACTCGACAAAATCAACAACACACGAGGACTCTTGGGATAGGCAACACACTCCTGAAACTAATATATCTATAAACGCTGATTCCCATAATGATGCAAACAGTACTGTTAACTCTCTATATAACTCTTTCATCAAACAATTGAATCTAAGGAACAGGCATAGTCAAAGAAAAATAACAAACAAAACTAACAATAAAAGACAGACTACTAACTTACCATGGGTCACAGCTGAACTCCTTACACTTATAAAACAACGAGACACTCTGCATGCAAAGCTCAAAAATCCCCTTCACAAAAATAATAATGATATGAACCAAGAATACTGTAGATGCAGGAATAGTGTAACAAACTTAAAAAGAAGACTAAAGTCAAATTACTACTCAGAAAAATTCAGAACATATGGAAACAATTCCAAAAAAACTTGGGAGACTATCAAAGAAATCATACACAACAAAAAACCAACAGTTGAGACATGCACTTCACTTGAAATAGACAACAAAATTATCACAGACAATCAAGAGCTATGCGAATCATTCAACTTGTTCTTCACAAACATTGCTGGAAGTCTAGCAAAAGCTATTCCTGAACAGAAGGAAATCCTCAGTAAGGACCACAAGCAGTCAAATTCCCTCTACTTATACCCAACAGATGAAGCAGAGGTCAAGTCCATCATCACAAATTTAAAGAATAAAAAGAGCTGTGGCTTAGATAGGATCAAGACAAATTTCATTAAAAACAATATGCAATCATTTATTAAAATCTTGGTTGAAATGATTAATGTGTCCTTAGTAACTGGCATGATACCAGATGACTTAAAAGTGGCCAAAGTAGTTCCTATATTTAAGGGTGGTGACAAAAGAAATCCAAATAATTATAGGCCTGTTTCTATTTTATCGGTAGTTTCAAAAATTCTGGAAGAAGTGGTAAAAACAAGATTGCTTTCATTTCTGAACAAGAATACATTCTTTCATAATATGCAATATGGATTCAGGGAAAAATCTAGTACTGAGGCAGCAACTATTGACCTAATAACAATGCTACAAGAAACTATTGACAAAAATAATATGGCAGTTGGGTTATTTATTGATCTCACAAAAGCCTTTGATACAGTAGATCATAAAATACTGTTGTCAAAATTAGAAAATGCTGGTGTCCGAGGTATAGCTCTAAAATGGTTCCAAAGCTACCTTCTTGGAAGAAAGCAGCATGTAGCTTTGAATAAATGCATAAGTTCAGGAAAATATATAACTCATGGCGTTCCACAAGGATCTATACTTGGACCTACATTATTCTTAATGTATATAAATGATATTGTGGAATGTAATTTGAGAGGGCATATCAAATTGTATGCAGATGATACAAATATCTTCTACACTGGGAAAGACATAATTGAAATCATACAAAATGTGCAACAAGATATAAATACTCTCTCACAATGGTTCCAGGCCAATAAATTAACAATGAACCTACAGAAGACCAATTACATGGTAATTTCAAAACAAAGCATGAAAGAAATCACACATGACAAAATATATATAAATAATATTGAAATAAAAGAGCTTAATCAGGCAAAGTATTTAGGTCTAATCATCGACAAACACCTGACCTGGATTGAACACGTTGAACGAATTGCTAAGAAACTCTCACCTGTAGTGGGGATCCTAAGGAAACTTCGGTATCTTATTCCCCTAAACCTTGTAAAACAAATCTACTATTCACTTGTACATAGCAAGCTCCAATATTTAAATGTTATTTGGGCTCACTGCAGGAAATCCACACTGAATGATTTAATGACTATTCAGAATAGGGCTATTAGAAACATATTTAACCTTCCTTACTGCACTCCAGTAAAAGATCTGTACATCAAAAGTAAAATTCTACCCCTCAGCATAAGTGCAGAACTCCGAGCAGCTATGCTAATATACAAGATTAAACACAACACAATACTCTATAGCTCTCCCTACATCTTGAACTCAGACAATCATTCTTATGGAACTAGGCATGCGAAGGACGTAGCCTTATATATCATTCACTCTTCTAAATATGGTAGAAATAGTTTCAAGTTCTCTGCATCACAGTCATATAATAAACTTCCTGATGAAGTAAAAAGTGCACCAACTTTGTCAGTATTTAAGAGGAAAACTATGGAAGTATTGTGGGAAAAATTCGATGCATCTTAATACATCAAATAAGTTAAGTTATGTATAAGATTAAAAATCCTAAGTGCTTATCATTTTAAGGGACCTTGGTCTAAACAATCTTAGATATGTTATCAACCTTATAATAGGCCTATGTCCTTATTCATCAATTTGTGTTACCTTCAGAATTTTCTTCCTTGGTGTGTAAACACACATATTACTGTACAATTCCTCTGTACGAGCCTATGGCTCTTTGGAATTAATTGAATAAAATAAATATAAAATATCACTGTCAATGAACTCACCCAACATGCCAAAATAAACAGATATCAGAAATTGCGTGTTCTCGGCGGATATTTGATAATTCTGGTCGAGATTCGTATTAAGTTAGGAAATATATGCTGCCATAACTTACGAAGTACATAATTATTTTGCTTGTAATTCTACAGAAAATTAATGTACAAATAGCACAATATTTTTCTTTAAAAATGCATGACAAGTTTAGTTTTGATACTATAAACAGTGATGCCTAATTTGCAGACAGTATAATAAATTTAAATCATTTTAGATTTGGCAATAATTCAGTTCTTTTTAGTGTATTAACGTAATTGTACAGTATACTATAAAGTAATATAATATAATATTTTGTAGTGTTTCGGAATGAAGATCCTACTGTGATATTGCAAAGTGTATATACTGTATAATTCATGTAACATGTTTTAAGGTAAGGGAAATAAAATAATTGTTACTTCCTACCCAATATAATTGGGGACACTCGTATTGACCTCTAATGATAATAAATTTAGCACAGCGAGCATGCACATTACTATTATTATGAAACTTATTATTGTTATAATTATTATCGTATTAATGTCATAAGTCGCCTCCGTTGTGTAGTGGTCAGTGTGCTTAGCTGCCACCCCGGAGGTCCGAGGTTCGATTCCCGTCTCTGCCACGAAATTTGAAAAGTTGTATGAGGACTGGAACGGGTTCTACTCGGCCTCGGCTGGTCCAAATGAGTAGAGGGGGATCGATTCGAACAAAATAGTATAGATTCCCACCTCAGCCAACCTCGAAGTGTGTTTTCAATTTTTTTTTGCCACTTCGTCTTCTGGAAAATGCCGTGATGGTACCTAACGTCAGGCCACGGCCGCCTCCTTCCCTCTTCCTTATCTCTCCCATTCTTCCCACCCCGTCCCATCCTTCATGAGGTCCCCTGTTCGCTTTGCAGGTGAGGCCACCTGTATGAGGTGCTATTCCCGCCTCCCCAGTTGTATTCCCCGTCCCTATGTCAAGCTCCGGGACACTGCCCGTAGAGGTAGTAAAGGTGGGATCCCTCACTGAGTCCGTGGGAGATGCCTACTTGGAGGGTAAACTGACTACGACGAGAAAAAAATATGATTAACTTATTCATATTTAATCACCTTTTTGAATGACGTGCATTGATATCAAAGTATCCATTACGAGAAGAAGGGTAACAAATTCGTGAGTATTGGGCAAACTTTACTAAATCCCGACACAAGAGAGAGTTGAAATGACGTGTTCCTTAATTGGCCAAACAAATAATAATAATATTATACCTTAGGGTAACAGATAGACATTCCTAGGTTCAATGGGACTTCTGTAGTGTGTATGTTACTTTCTGATAATGTTCTTGATCCAGTACCTATTCAAAACATTTCACAGTCACTCGGAAGTAAATAAGGCATAGTTACGGATGTTGCCGCAGTTGTATTATAGATACAGTGTATGAAATTCACCATATTGTTCACGAGTTTTGTTTATCTCTTGAATTCCAACTGGCCGTCTTTTCTTACAACGAAATAACGAATATTAATAAGTGCTCAAAATAACCTACAGAATCTTAATATGATATAGGCTACCATTCTTTAGAAATAAGTTGCCCTACTCACTGATCATCTTCTATTAGTGCTGCCAAGAGCAAAGCTTCCTCTTAGATATTGTCATCCATCCTATTTACGTGGGGTCTACAACAGCAAACTGAGACACACAGCTGACGTCACCGACCGTGGCCGCGCTGGTTAGGTCACCCCCTCAGATCGTAGATATTGGAAATTGACTTCGCACTGTCCGCAGCCGAAGCCGTGGCCGCGGCCGACCTGGTATGTTCGGACCTTAAGGGAGAGTGTTGAAGTGAATGAATATTTCTCGGGCTTCCTAATCTCGCTCGCATGTAAATATTGTTTGTCTTTTGTCAAATGTATATTCTTTGACTTCATGTTCTTTTCCTTTTGTCTGTATTCTGTGTCTTGTTCAATACAATCTAAGTCAACATGTGTTCATGTTTAATCCGTTCATCCCGTGTATAACTGATACAATAGAAACCCATGCATAGCACAAGTAGTTTCAATAATTATTACGAAATGAAAATAATTACGATGTGTATCGGAATCGGTAATTGACCTACATAGGCCAATTACAGATTTCGATACAGAAATTTAAAAATATAACCTGAAATTGCAAAAATTTTCTATGCATTGGAATCTTTAATTGAGCTATGTAGGTCAATTACAGATTTCGATGCATCACCATCATCATCTTGTACAGTTTCCAGCCCCAGGCTGGGTCTGTTTGGAACATAAGCCTCGCCACTTAGTCCTTTCTTCCCACCACCTCTCCGCTGTCACTCTGGTCCAGTCCTCACCTCTCTTCTTGACACATTCCTCCACTCCTTTCAGCCATCTATCTCTTGGTCTTCCCCTTGGTCGTTTCTTCTGCATCTGCATCTCATGTATCCTCTTGGGAATCTTCTTCTCTTCCATTCTCTTTAAGTGTCCATACCACCTTAGTCTTGATGTTTGAACACAATGTATACTTAAAATACTAATTAACAATTCAATCCCATTCCTTGGGTACAATACACATGTTTTCGTTTAGGTAAAGGTTTGGTGAGAATATCTGCAATCATTTCTTGTGTGGACAAATAGTGCAATGAAATGATTCTCTCTTGAACCTTTTCCCTAATGAAATGATGTTTGGTGTTGATGTGTTTAGTGCACCTATGAAAAACAGGATTTTTTTTTGCAATTTTTTGTGCACTTTTACTGTCATTATACAACACACACTGCAAATCACATTCACCTTGGACCTTGTTTAGAACTAATCAAATCAAACATCAGATTCTTAAGATAAACTGCTTCCTTCGCAGCCTCTGACAAAGCTACATACTCAGCCTCTGTCGATGAGGTAGCAAATGAGCTCTACTTGCGAGCTTCCCATGATATGGCAGCATTAGCAAGCTTGAAAAGATAACCAGTATAGGACTTACTATCACCATCTGTTGAAAAACTGGCATCTGCAAACCGTACCAATTCTAAACCAGTGCTCTTAAAAATGAGTCCTTGGTTTATCGTACCTTTAAGATACCGAAGTACCCTTTTGGCTGCAAGCCAATGCTCCTCACTGTGGCAAGAATTAAACTGACTTAAATATGACAATGCATAGGCAATATCTGGTCTAGTACACGCACTCAAATACATAAGTGAACCTATCAGCTGCTGATAAGGTTTATCATCCACGTTTTTGGCTTTAGACAATTTCATATTGACTTCCATAGGGGTACCGATGGGATTAACATCAGTCATCTCAAACTTGTTCAGCAGATTCTTTATGATCTGCGTCTGAGGAAGCGTGCTGGGCCCATAACCTGTAGGAGTATATTGTTATCTGTGTCCCTTTCTATTTGCATTCCAAGAACCTGAGCAGCAGGTCCATCATCTTTCATCATGAAATTTTGTTTTTAGACATATTTTAGTTTACTAACTTTCTGTGGATTATTGTGGAACACAAAGAAATCATCAACGTACAGAGCAACAAGATTTAAAGTATTGCCGATATTCTTTCTGTAAACACATGCCTCATTATGACTGTTTGTGTAGCCCGAAGCAGACAGAACTGTATGAGCCTTTCTGTGCCACATATGTGTATCCTGCTTTAGTCCATAAATGGCCTTTTTGAGCAAACAAACCTGGTCTTCCTTTCCCTTCACCTGGAAGCCCTCTGGCTGACACATAAATATTTCCTCCTGTAACTCTCCATTGAGAAGAGCAGTCTCAATGTCTAGATGATCAACCTGTAAATTTAATTCAACCGTTAAAGCAAACAACATTCTGAGTGTGCCATGCCGCACAACTGGTGAGAATGTCTCAACAAAGTCAATGCCAATGCCCTTTGCAACCAACCTTGCTTTATATTTTACATCATCACCATTTGTATTACGCTTAGCTTTAAACACCCACATATTCTGTACAATGTTTTTACCTTCTGACTTAGGAACTAAAACCCACGCCTTATTAACCATCATGGAATCCATTTCGCACTTCATGGCTTTATGCCATTCCTTAGAGTAAGGTGATGACAAGGCTTCACTTACTGTACATGGTTCATTTCGATCAGAACAATGAGTGTAATGCAGAATGTAATCAGGATATTGTCTTGGTCTTCTTTCTCGCTGGGGGTAGAGACACGCTTCCTCATTGTGCTGTGATGGATTATCTTGATGATCAGGCTCAACTTCCACTTCTTCATTATGCTGTGGAGCTGGATCTGGAACATCCCTATCACATGCAGTCAATAGTGGTTTACTGACTTCAGTGGTTAGGGGGTATTATTGTATTCCCTGGTACCACTGGAGGATCTGTTAGAGCAGAGAAAGACATCTCATAAAAAATCACATCTCTCGCTGTGATTAATTCATCCGTTACTGGATGCAGGAGCCAGTACGCCTTTTTCTCATCCGAGTACCCAACAAATACCATTCTCTCAGTCTTGGGATCAAGTTTTCTTCTCAGCTGATCTGGAATATGAACGTAGGCATTACATCCAAACACTTTTAAGTGCGTCAAGTCTACTTTCTCTCCAGTCCACATTTGTTCTGGTGTTGAATTTGTGTTTTCCGTGCAGGAGACCTGTTGACAAGATATGCAGCTGTATTGACAGCTTCTGCCCACATGCGTTTGTCACAAGCTGCACCTTGCATCATAGCGAGTGCTCTCTCATTCAGAGTCCTGTTCATGCGTTCTGCAGTTCCATTTTGCTCTGGTGTGTACCTTACTGTTAGCTGATGCTTGATGCCACGCTGTTTGAAAAACTAATCCATAGCTTTATTACGATACTCCCCACCATTGTCAGAGCATATGACCTTGATTTTCCCTTCACACTCAGTTTCAACAGAATTAGCAAATTGTTCAAAGATTTCTCTTACCTCACTTTTCTTTTTTAGAAAAAAGACAAAAACCTTCCTTGTATGGTCATCGATGAAGGTGAGAAAATATTTGGCTCCTCCCCAGGATTCCTCAGGCATCGGTCCACACAGGTCACTGTGCAACAGGTCCAGGCGGTTCTTGGCACGATGCTTGGTGGTCTTAAAGGGTTGTCGAGCTTGTTTCCCTTCTATACATGGAACACACAGCTGCTTTTCACCCGAAAAATCAATAGCGGTAGCCCAACCATTTTTTAAAAAGTCCATCCCCACGTGATTGAGATGGCTAACCTTTTGTGCCACAATTCTCTAGAATTAGAACTTTTTGAACAAACACTTTTAGCATCACTTAAACAAGACACTGCTGATGCATTTGCACTTACAGAACCTGAGTTATTTAAGATATAAAGTCCATTTGACTCTTCAATCAATAATTGCCCATCACCTGTAACTTGACAGTTGAATATATTCTTAAAACACTTTACAATTACATGACCCTTTTTAACAATACTGTTCACAGAGAGCAAGTTTGCTGTAAGGTTAGGTACATACATAACATCGCTCACCTTTGTAAAAACATTTGCTTGTACTGGAACATCACCTATGCCGCCACTATATAGTTTACAATCGTTTGCTACGGTGACTTCATATCCAACCTCCCTTTTATCATCAAATTTTGACATCCAATCCACTCTACCAGTCATGTGTTTGGAGGCTGCGGAGTCCATGTACCAGCTGTCTGCTGAGGGGGTATCAACTCCAAGTGCTGTGAGCTGAGCCCTACCCTTCTTCTTTCTTCTCTAGTGGCTTGGCATCTGCTTGATGTGCTGCTGTCTTGTTTTGGTGTTTGCAATCTTGTTTCCAGTGGCCAATTTTGTGGCAGTTCCAACTGAACGGTTTCTTGGGTTTAGTATTCTTGAATCCACTCCTGTTAGTGTCGAGTGCTTTTTCTTTGCTGGAGCTGTGTTTGTTTTCCTGCAGCAGTTTACATTTCACAAAGTCACTAGTCAACTCTGTCCCTGAATTTTCCAATGCCATAATCATAGGTTCATAGTCATCAGGCAGTCCCTGCAGGAGCAAGGCACCTATAAATTCATCATCAAGTGTTTTTTTAACTGCTGCTAGCCACTGGGAGAGCCCCAAAACTGTGGTGACATATTCTTCCATAGTCTTGAATTGTTCAAGCGTGGTGGAACACAGTTGGCGAAGAATTCTTCAGTGCCTGTTGGTGCCTTTATCTTCATATGCCATCTCGAGCGAATTCCATGCTGCTTTCGCCGTTTTTGCTTCCATGACGTACGGAAAACACTCTTTTCCACCATAAGGTTAATCTTGCACAAAGCACGTTCGTCGCGCCGTACCTTAACCTTTCCGCCCGTTTTATCATCTTCTGCATAACCAGATATGCACTTCCAAAGCTCATTGTGCATAAGATAATTCTTCATCTGGAAATGCCAGTCAATGTAGTTTTCTCTCCCCTTCAGTTTCTCGAAGTTATAAAGCGAACCGGTGCTGGATTCCGCCATGATGCACATACTTATTGCACGCGATCACAGTTTTGTTAATTCAAATAGAATCACACTGGTCAGAAAACTATACACTCGTCAATGATCCTGCTGGACCCATAACCTGTAGGATTATATGGCAGGAGAAAGACGTCTGGGCGTATATGCAGTCTACATGTTTAATAAGAACTGAACGACAAGGTTACATACAGGCGTATATATACAAAAACAGACAAAAGAATCAACGAGAACATTCTCGTAACTAGAACCGCTACCAATGGCATTGCGCTTCCTGGCGCTGAATTTAAACCATAGATCACCTGTTGGGTTACATATTTCTAACAAATAGTTCCCCTAATTTTTATATCCTCTTTGCTTCGTCCATCACTGGTTATTTTGCTTCCTAAGTAACAGAAGTATCCTACTTCCTTTAGCTTTTCACCTGCCAATTTGATGTCCATAGAGGTTTCTGATTTATTTCAGCTGCATTCCAATATTTTTGTTTTACATTTATTAATTTTCATCATGAATTCTTTCCTCAAGACGGAGTCCATACCATTCCAAAACTCTTTCAAATCCTCTGGCGTGTTGGCTAAAATGACGATGTCATCAGCAATCTCAGAGTTGAAATTATTTCTCCTTGAATCATCACTCCCACTTCAAATATTTCTCCAATTTCCTTCATTGCTTGTTCATTGTAAAGATTAAAAAGTATGGGTGATAAGTTGCTGCCTTTCCTTACACCTTTCTGAATACCAGCTCTCTCTCATGTCCTTGAGCTCGAATGACTGCTGTCTGGTTTCTGTATAGATTGTAGATCACCCTCCTCTCCCTGTACTTTATTCCAATCGTTTTCAAAATGTCAAACAATTTAGCCCAATCAACGTTATCAGAAGCCTTTTCTAAGTCTACAAATGCCATAAACGTTCTCTTACCTTTCCTTATTCTACCTTCCAAAATCAGCCTAAGACTTAGTACATCTTCCCTTGTTCCTACATTTCTCCTGAAACCAAACTGGTCTTCACCTAACTCTGCTTTTATCTGGCTTTCCTTCCTTTTGTAAATTATTCTAGGCAGGATCTTTGAAACATGAGTAATTAAGCTGATTGTACGGTAATCTTCCCATCTGTCAGCTCGTACTTTCTTCGGTATAGGGATGATAACATTCTTCTTGAAATCAGAGGGTACCTCACCTGTCTCATAAATCCTACACACCAAGTGAAATAACCTGATCAGACCATCATCACCATTGCAGTGTAGCAACTCAGTCGGTATATCATCTATGCCTGGTGCTTTGTTCCTGCTTAAGTCTTTCAATGCGCTGTCAAATTCTGATCTCAATATTAAATCTCCTTTTGCATTTGGGCGGCTTCGGTGGCGTAGTTGGTAGCATGCTGAGCTTCTATGCCCAAGATAGCGGGTTCAAACCCGGCCGAAGCCGTCGGATTTTTTAAGAGCGTTAAAAATCCCTCAGTATGCCTTCCTTCGGAGGGGAAGTATAGCCGGCGGTCCCATGTCATAGATTTATGGCATGTTAAAGATCTTTCCACTAATTACACCTGTGTGAAACTAAATTGGATAGGTTAAGAATGTAAACAACGCTCTTAGGTTGCTACGTTCGTTGCCAAGAGCCGACTGCGGTGGCGTCTAGGAGCTAAGTTCTGAACTAGGCCTAGTAGTCGTTGACGGTGGCGTTTGGCGGCAAAAGTAGGAACTATTTGAAAATTCAAAGTTGCAGTCCATACTTGAATTAATAAAAACAGATACACACACTAATACAGTCATCACAATTAACACCGGTTATCAGACAAATTCTACACACACCCAAAGTACACGGGGCTACATGACCGCGTTGTCGCAGCCCCTAAACTAAGGAACCAACCAACCAACCTCCTTTTGCATCCTCATCAATTTCCTCTTCCCTTTCCATTACCTGATTCTCAATCTCCTTTCACTTATACAAACACTCTATGTAAGCTTTCCATCTTACAACCTTTCCATCTGTGTCCTTGATATTACAGCGCATATTCTTCTTTTCCCCAAAAGTATTCTTAATCCTTCGATAAGCTGTATCAACTTTTCCTAATTTCAGACAATTTTCTATACCTGCACATTTCTCTTCCAACCATTCTTCTTTCGCTTCCTTGCACTTCTTGTTAACCTCATTTCTCAGACGTCTGTATTCTGCTTTCCCTTTTTCGTCTCTTGCATTCCAGTGTTTCCGCCTTTCATCCATTAATTCTAGTATATCCTGAGTGATCCACGGTTTTCTACCTATTTTTTCTTTCCTACCAATGTTTTCCTCTGTGGATTTTGTTTTTTCATTCTTCAAAAGTGCCCATTCTTCTGCAATCGAAGTTTGTTTAGGGTTTTTCATTAGTTCTTCCTTTATACTCTTCTTGAATCTTTCGTTTACATCCTCCTCTTTCAGTCTGTCTATTGCCCACCTTTTTGGCTTTTGACTTCTCTTCAGTTTCTTCAACTTTAATCTGCATTTCATAACAATTAGATTGTGGTCAGAGTTTATGTTGGCACTAGGATATGTTTTACAATCCTAAATCTCTTCTTCTTCTTCTTAGCGTTTTCCCACAGGTGCAGGGTCCGCTGTCCAGATCTTGGCTCGCCACTTGTTACGATCGCGAGCATCATAAGGTGTTAGGCTGAGCTCCTTCATATCGGCATTTATCGTATCATGCCAGCACTGTTTTGGTCTCCCATTTGGTCGTTGCCTATTGATTTCCAAGCACTGAGTAGAATTGGCTACTGTTCCTGCTGCAACACGTAGGACGTGGAGACGTTTTTGCCGAGCCTTCTCAAGAATGGGTGAAATGCCCATTTGCTGGCGAATCCAAAATCTGGTTTCGAAATCTCTGCTTGACCATAATAAAGTCGATTTGGTAACGCCCTGCATCTCCTGGTCTCATCCATGTGTATATTCTTCTATTGTGGTTATTGAATAAGGTGTTAGCTATGACCATCTCATGCTCGGTGCAGAATTCCATCAGCCTGCTTCCTCGATCATTACTTTCACATAATCCGAAATCTCCTACTATCTTCCCTTCTCTTCCTTTTCCTACCACAGCATTCCAATCTCCCATTACTATAACCTTTTCATCACCCTTGACATACCTCAGAATTTCATCTATTTCTTCGGAGACCTTTTCAACATCTTCATCATCTGCTTGGCTGGTAGGCATATAGACTTGCACCACCGTGGTGCACGTAGCTTTGGTATTGATTTTAGCTACAATCAGGGCTAGATTTGTGACGGTATGCACCGGTACGCCGTACCGAAACCTCTGATCAGTGGAAAAGTTGAATATATAACATAATTTTTAGAACTGTGGAACGTTAGTTGTAAGTCAAGGTCAACTTGGTCTTTGACCGGATAATTATTTCAGAAAACTGTAAAGATAAAATTATAAAACAAGAAATAAATAATTGTTGGCGAACATGTCTGTATTTTCAAACCAAATGTATTTATTTTTTAAAATTACGTAAAAAAAATGAATGGTAGTCTAGTTGGCCTATATTAAAATTTAATATAGGCCAATGGCTATGGTAAGAAAAGTGTTGCCCCAGTAGTCTCAATTTAATTTAAAATTGCAATCATAATTAGATTACTATTTTGTCCACTGATAATTTTTAAAAGTGTTCGGAAAAGCGTAAAGATATCTTTTTTAGAACTCTATATTTCAATATTCCATAAAGCCCCCACCCCTCTCAACACCATCCTGTAGCCCACAGTACCGGAACCTCTTTTTTTTACAAATCAAACACTGGCTACAATAATCCGTTCACTATATTGCTCATAATATTCCACCTGCTGTCCAAGTTTCCTACTTAATATGAGACCTACCCCCGCATAGCCGTCGTTTGATTTAGTGCTAATGACCCTATAGTCTCCTGACCAAAAGTCCTGTTCTTACTGCCAGCACATTTCACTAATCCCAACCAAATCCAACCTCAGCCCATCCATTTCCCTTTCTAAGTTTTCTAACCTTCCACTGCCTAGCAGACTTCTAATATCCCACGCTCCGATCCGTAGAATGTCAGATTTCCTCTTTGTCACTTCTGTGCTGTAGTGGATCCGTACTGAACCCTTGCGAGAAGCTTCTTATGAGACTCTTTTCTTCTGGGAGTGTACGGTCCATAACGCCGTTGCTAAATACGCTTCTACAAGGTGCAAGGTAACATAGTCCAAATGTATGACAGAAAGAACAAAGTGAAGCCAAAACTTAAACAAAAACAAATTTAATATCAGAATAAGGAATAAACATAAAACACAACAAACAACACGAGGGAACACCCTCTTACGTTACACCCATATTTACAGTATGAAATGCAAAAAATTACTTATCTCACCAGAGATGTCAAAAGAAAAGATAGGTCCCGAATTACGGCCTGTTCATCCTAAAAATCGTGTGTGCGTGTGATGTGACAAGCATGCGATATGGAAGAGTACTTGATGTGCGATTTGTTGCCATCCTGCGACTGCCGTAAGGCTACAAATCCGCATCTGTGATACCTTAGCGATGGGATCTAAACACTACTAAATACTATCAATACACTAAGCCGACACTCGTTAACTTTAATTATTTACAACAAACAAAGATTTCCTTTGAAATCTGGACCAACGTGCTACAGCACAACATTACTGCCTCATCACAGTACTTGTCAATTAAACTCAGGAGTGAGTAACGTGACCATGAAACAATCATCATCATCTTGCACAGTTTCCAGCCACTGGCCGGGTCTGTTTGGAACACAAGCCTCTCCAACGTCTTCTGTCTTCCCACCATCTCTCAGCCTCCACCCTTGTCCAGTCTTCTCCTCTCTTCTTCACGCTTTCTTCCACCCCCTTCAGCCACCTGTCTCTCGGTCTTCCCCTCGGTCTCTTTCCTTCCCACTTCGTCTCATGTACTCTCCTGGGTATCCTCTTCTCCTCCATTCGTTTTACATGTCCATACCATCTAAGTCTAGATTTCTCTACACCATCCTGTAATGGTTCCTCCTTCATTAATTCTCTGGTCCTCTCATTTCTTATTCTGTCCACCTTTGTAGCTCCAATACTGCTTCTCAAGAACCTCATCTCACTGGCCTGTATTTTGCTCTTCTCCCTTCCTTTCATAACCCAGGTCTCCGAGGCATACGTCAGGATAGGGACATAGTACGTCCGATATATGATCTTTTTGCTGTTCTGAGGGACATCCTTGCTCCATAACATGCTTCTCACACTCCTCCGAAATGCTTCTGCCTGCCTCCCCCGCTCATTTATTTCTCTATCGTTTCTTCCATTATCTTGTATCAGGCTTCCCTGATACTTGAAACTCTCTACTTTCTTCAGCTGTTCCCCACCAATTGTTATTCCCGTTGTGGTTCTTTCCTTCTTCCTTGTTGTAATTACCATCTCACTCTTATTTATGCTAAATTTCATCCCATATCCTTGTATTATTCCTTCCCACACGTCCAACTGTTCTTGTACCTCCTCCTCCTTGTTTCCCCAAATCATCAAATCATCTGCAAACACCATTGCTTTCATCTTTCCGTCCCCAATTACTTGTGCCACTCGGGTCTTTATGTCATCCATCACCACAATGAAAAGTACCGGTGACAGTGCACTTCCTTGTTTCAGGCCGTTTCTCTGTTCCAACCAGTCTGATCTCTCTCCTCCCACTTTCACACAGCTCACGCTTCCCTTGTACATCTCCTTTATCCTCTTTATAGTCCATTTCTCTACTCCTCTATCCTCCAGGGACTTCCATACTTTGTTTCTGCATACACTGTCATATGCTTTCTCATGCTACAATTGTGTCTTGAGGGCCTTACACCATATCTTGTCAAAATAATAAATCTGATATAATAAATCTGGTATATTCCCCGATGCCTGTAAAGTCTCTAGGGTGGTCCCGATCTACAAAAAAGGGGACAAAACCCACCCATCAAATTACAGACCCATTAATATTATATCTGCCATCAGCAAGGTTCTAGAAAGCGTTGTTAAACGAAGACTTATGAATTTCTTCATGAAAAATGATTACTTTGCAAACTGCCAATATGGGTTTATTCCAAATAGAGGAGCTGATAGTGCTATATTTGAAGTAGTAACTGATGTAGAAAAGGCATTAGATGAAAACAAACTAGCTGCTGGTGTACTAATTGACCTTCAAAAAGCCTTCGATCTGGTTAACCATAAGATTCTCCTTAATAAACTAGAATTTGCAGGCATCAGAGGAGTGGCACATGATTGGTTCAAGAACTACCTCACTAACAGAAAACAATATGTTGCAATCGATAATGTAAAAGGATCTCAAATGAGAATTGACACAGGAGTACCTCAAGGTTCTGTCTTAGGACCAATTCTTTTCTTGGCCTATATTAATGATATAGTATTATTAGAATTGAAAGGCAAGCTTAAACTATTTGCAGATGATATTTTTATACTCTATCTGGGAACATCTGAACAGGAAATTATGCTAAATATTAATTATGATCTCAATAAGCTGGTGGATTGGTTGAGAGCACACAAAATGGTTATCAATATCACTAAAACAAAATATTTGTTCTTCCATAAACCATCATACAAGATTGAGACCACAAACATAGTCAACATAGCCAACAAAGAAATAGAAAGGGTTAAATCGGCAACATACTTAGGTATCACACTAGATAGTACACTAACCTGGGAAAATCATGTAGAAAATGTAAAACATAAAATCAGCCCTTTAATTGGTATTATTTTCAGATTAAGATATAGCTGTCTTACTAGCCAACAATTGAAAAATATATACTTTGCTCTGATACATTCACATCTAATGTACATGAATTTCATATGGGGATATTGTAAGAAGGAGCTGATAAAAGAACTTGAGATACTCCAGAAACGTGCTATAAAATCTATCTTTGGATTACCTTGGCTCACACCCTCAAATGAATTGTACTCAGGAACTAAAATTATGCCACTGCAAAAACAAATAGCTATGTCAGCAACAGTATTTGTATACAAATTAGAAAACAAATTGATACACACACACATCCATTTTACCCATGCAAATGACATTCATCACTATGCAACAAGAGGAGTAAATCAAATATTCACCAGCCATTCCCAATCCATTAAATTTGGAACTAAAGGAATTATGTCCTCTATAATAAAAGAATACAACTCGCTACCATTAGCCATAAGGGAAAGTTTCTCTATAAAAACATTTAAGAGGAAAACAAAAGACTTCCTATTAAGGAATGAATAGCCAATGTACAATAGCCTTAAGCAATGCAATGTATCATACCGTATTATCTCTGTAAAGTTAGTCACTAGCAATCTAAGTTACTATTAAACTAAACAATAATGTTACAAAAATTATATATATGCCATGCTGTAACTATGTTACTTGATTGTCCCTAACACGAGCTCAGGCTCATTGGGACCTATGTAAATATATAAATAAATAAATAAAATGTCCAGGAAGGCCATCAGTAGATCTGTTCCATACTCATAGTGCTGTTCTTGTAACTGCCTTACAGCAAAAATCAAATCCACTGTGGACCTTCCTGCTCTGAAGCCATGTTGTTCTTCCCTCATCCCTCCTTCTATCCTTGTCCTAATTCTCTTTTCCAAAACTTTCTCGAAGATCTTTGCACAATGACTCATCAGTGTTATTCCCCGATAGTTTCTGCAATCTGTTCTACTACCTTTCTTGAAGATCGGGACAATGATTCCTTTTTTCCAGTCCTCTGGGGTCTTCCTTTCCTTCCATGCTGTCCTCATCACTCGGTACAGCCACTGTATCCCCACCTCTCCTGCTGCTCTCACCATCTCCACACTCAACTCATCCACACCCGGTGCCTTCCCTCCTTTCATCTTGTTCACTGCATCTTCCACTTCTTTCCAAGTTAAGTCCTTTTCTGTTTGCAGTTCATCCTCCTCTTCCCCGATTTCTTCCTCCTCACCATCTTTTCCATTTGGGTTCAGAAGTTCTTCAAAATATTCTTTCCACATTTTCTTCAGTTCTTCCCTATTTTCTATCTCTTGTCCCCTTTTGTTCACCATTCTAACATAATCCGTAGGATCCTTCCGCCTCTTATTTTTTACCATCCCATACAGGACCTTTTTGGTACCTTCACTATCCTCCTCCATCATCTTTGTCCACTCTTCCATCCACTTCCTTCTCTCCTCAGCCACCACTCTCTTCGCCTCCTTCTTTCTTTCCTGGTACTCTTCCCTTGTCTCTATCGTTCTATTTTGATACCACCTCCTAAAGGCTCTATTCTTTTCCCTTACTGTATCTTTTGTCTTGTCATTCCACCATGGTGTTTCCTTCCACCTCTTCTTACTACTTGTCCTCCCACATACTGCTTCTGCTGCACCTACTAGTGTCTTCTTAAATCTAGCCCATTCCTCTTCCACCCCTCTTTCTTCATCTGTTGGAATTCCTTCCTTTACCATTTTGAGGTACTCGACCCTTCTATCCCCTTCTTTCAGTTTCCATATCCTTATACGTCTTTCCTGGTTCTCAGTACCTTTCTTCTCCTTACTCCCTCTCAGGTTCATTACCAGCAATCGATGGTCGCTATCCAGGTTCTCCGATGGTATAACCTTGATGTCCGTGATGTTCTTATTTAGTTCTTTCTCATACAGTATATAGTCGACCACCGACTTCCTGGTCAAGTCATCACTGTACCATGTGATTGTGTGGCTCTCTCTTTTCTTAAACCAGGAGTTCCCAACTAGCAGGCTGTTCCTCTGGCAGAAGTCCAACAGTCTCTTTCCTTCCTCATTTCTTCTGCCCCAACCCTCTGGTCCTAGAACACTCTCATAACCTTGTCTTTCTCTTCCTACATGGGCATTGAGGTCCCCCATAACAATCATATTTCTTCCTACCAGCTGCTTCTGCAATTCCTCTTCAAACTCCTCCTTCTCTTCAGAGGCGCAGCCTACTTGTGGAGCATACACTTGCACTATTTCTACGGTCTCTCCCCTCAGTGCTACTTTCACTTTCATCATCCTATCACTTATTCTCCTCACTTCTTCTTTTAAACCATCTCGTACTACTACTCCCACTCCATTCCTCTTTCCCTCTTCGTTCCCACTCCAGTACAGTCTATAGCCTTTTCTCAGTACTCTCCTTCCTTCCCCTTTCCACTTTGTTTCTGCCAATCCCAATAAATCCAACTTCCTTCTTTCCATCATATCCACTATCTCCTCCACCTTCCCCGTCAGCGTTCTTAGGTTTAAAGTTCCAAATCTTAGTCCGTGTGTACAGCCGTGTCGTCGTCTATTAAATCCATCCTGCCCGAGGCTCGTTCCATTTTTGAAAGCATTTGGTTTCATCCACTACTGGCTTGCTGGGCCTATCGTAGCTTCTCCAGAGCCCCGTTAGCCGTCACTTTTCAGGGTTCCTGTAGGACCTTCACAGCTACCGTAACGGTCCCGGGGCACACGAAGTCCCCACTGTACTTCGCCCCTACAGGCAATCCCCTACTTTGTGCCGTTGCCCGTCTCCCACGACGTGGACGAGGGGTTGGACTTATGGGAGACACCATGAAACAATAACAACAACAAAGAATGACCGCATGTCATTTTACACTGAAATACACAACAAGGTGTCAACAAGAAAATTACATTAATCAAGAAAAATAAATAAAACACATGCTCAAAAGCACGACAATTAACTATACAAGAAAAACATTTCATTTGGACGTCAAACATGGTAATATAATTTTCAGAAGAAAAATATGTATTGTCCGTTGAGCCATTATATATTTAAACACAAATTGTGTTAAATGTTCCGGCATAACTCAACAAAATGACAGTGTTTCGCCCCGGTGTGCAATTGGGCTCTTCAGTATCAAATACGTCTTGCAATGGCCTTCCCAGTGTGTACTAGACAGTGTCTTGGTGAGGTGTGCTTTAACCAACTGAAGAGCCCAATTGCACACCGGGGCGAAACACTGTCATTTTGTTGAGTTATGCCGGAACATTTAGCACAATTTGTGTTTAAATATATAATGGCTCAACGGACAATACATATTTTTCTTCTGAAAATTATATATTCAATGCCAAGGTAAGATTATAATTGCTTTGGAATGGAGTTTCGACTCCCATAGTGCACTGGCTTTGCTCGTGACGTGGATACACATGTATCAAATACGTCTTGCAATGGCCTTCCCAGTGTGTACTAGACAGTGTCTTGGTGAGGTGTGCTTTAACCAACTGAAGAGCCCAATTGCACACCGGGGCGAAACACTGTCATTTTGTTGAGTTATGCCGGAACATTTAGCACAATTTGTGTTTAAAAAAAAACATGGTAATACCGCTCAGGCGTGGCGATCTCAATCCCTGAATATCATATCGCTCTTTAAATGAACAAGCAAGCTATCTCTTTAATAAGTAGGTCACGGCAAGGCCGTTCCCCCTTTCCTCACACACACAGGTGTCCTGAAATACACATCAGATCAGCGTTCAGTGTGGAACACGTTATCGGTTGTCAAAATCACCCCTGCGTGAACATGTCCCGGGCCAGCACTAATTGCTTGGTCCCCAAGACCCACGAAGAAATATAGCTGTCACCGCAGCTCAAATGTGTGTGTGTGTCATCAAAATCAATATCTCATCAATTCCCCTTGGAATTATAAGACCAGCATTGGATTGGTAGAGGTCCCTGCGGGCAACACTCTCCATCCTAAAAACAACATTGCAGCAGTCAGAGGACTAGCCCAAAGCTATCCTCCCGCGCAGATAAAATCACACCATGTGATACACGTAGACACACAGACACACACAATATCACGCGCTAGGGTTTTGACAAACACCTGAAATAAAAGTACACAAATATATTTTCCACACACAACGCGCCTGATCTGGTATCCTGACCACAGAAATAATTACTCAAAAAGCAAACATTAATGAAAATAAAAGAACGGATGGTTCTTTACAAAATCATGTTGCAACAAGGCAACTCAAAATAAAGACTTGTTCATTCATAGTCCTAACAACACAAGTTTTCCCCCCTTGGCTATTTTTAACTATAATTACGGCAGCGCCACTTGTCACCGGTGCCACATCCATGTTCACGCCAAATCAAATATATGCGTACACGAATACACAAATACTCTGAATCAAACTAATGGTCACGCATTTACATAATTGAGTGTCGGCACACTATGTTAATCTAAGTCAAAAAAATGAAACAAGAAAAATATACACAAAAATTGTTCCCATGCCCAAAATATCTAGAATATGGATAATTCAGTATTAGTACTCCTCCAAATCACTTGTCACGTCAGCGGACATCCTGCGCCATGACCCACTATGGATCTACTCAGCCATCTCAAACATCTTGGTTGCAGGTACATCACTCCAACGGTCGACCCAAAGTTCATCATCTTGCTGCTGACTTCGGCGATGAAAAAATACAGTTCAAAATTAATAATCTTTCCTATTCCTGCTATAATTGCAACAGAGCTACACAATCACTCTTTGTCCTAGGCAATTAATAAATCGTCGACACTTTCCCTAAAATAAGCACTTGGCTGAATTCACACGCAAACATATTATAAAGTTTGCAAATATTTACACTCGGCTCTCAACAGAGTCCACACAACTTGAAACATCTCACGTGAGATCGAAGACCAAAAGTACTTTAAAATGTTAGTAGCGCTTGGCTATACCAAAATATGAACTTGAACAACTATGTGTAGTACCTCCCAGGTACATCAAACTAAGAACAAACGTACGTGTAGCAGCCTCGGCTACATCGAAACTAAGAACGTGGTCCCTAGCACAGACAACTAATTTATGCAATCTGGTCAAATGCATAGTAGTTGGGACGTTAATATTTTTATAATTCGAAGCAGTCATCGTAGGAACTTGCGGGTGGTGTCAAACTTCATAATTTCTTCTGAACGTCAAAACGGTGCCTCGCGGAATCGCATCGGTGATTACATTCGCGGGCTTTTCTTGGGGTACGCCACGATGATGCCGAGCTTGGCTTCGCCCATCCAAATGTAAAATCGTTGAGTAAAGTAGGTCACTTCCCCCACTTGTCATCATCAAACATATCTCTGTCTCTTACTTTCATCACTA
The DNA here is from genome assembly GCA_946902985.2 of Meconema thalassinum. NCBI lineage: Eukaryota > Metazoa > Arthropoda > Insecta > Orthoptera > Tettigoniidae > Meconema > Meconema thalassinum. The sequence continues at coordinate 1,755,358,762 of OX336388.2, read as the reverse complement.
CTTGCTCTGGCTAACAAAGACTGGGGACGCGAGATCATCGATCATCGACCCCTTTTCCAGGAAAATGTTTAAATATATCAGGCTCGCTCAACTGCCCTACCTATTGCAACACACAGCTCTCAAGTTGCTTCAACTGACTGCGGCCTCAATGCAGTACATAAAATAAAATATGAACAATTATTCTATGACATAAAGAATAAGGGTTCAGTACATAATAAGAAAGAACAGCGAAGGAGGACAGCTCGCACACAGGAGAGGTTAGACGATATGCAGGCAAGACTGTAAGTCAGTTCATATAAGTCGGGCGAAGATTAGCTCAGGAAACTGTTATTTCACGTAATTCAGCTCCTAATGCAACAAAATTATTACATTTATGATCTTACCAGTCTCATTCAGTCCATAACATACAGCCAGCATATTTCGTTGCAAGAATAAGATTTTGCAATTGGCTACAACAACGGTTTTAGAACTTAAATGGTTCATTCTGGTTCCGTATTGATAAACTAATTAGTATAAACAGGTTAAAAGTTTCGCCTGATCAATACTTTATTAATTACGTTTATGGGCGTAGTTCATTAAGACTTTTTACATGGCTCATGTTGGGCGTGAGATGTTTCAATCTCGCTTTATGGTGCATCATACAAGATTGAATTTTGAGTGCTACGTGAGGTATAATCTTGTATCATTCTCTGTGATATCGGCTGATGAAGGGGCCAAAATATTAAATAGGCCTCGAAACATGTCCCACTAGTGACCACACGGTGATCATAATTAAGAAAGTATTGATCAGGCGGAACCTTTAACCTGTTTATACAACAACGGTATCATGGATCCGAACTTTCTTTTTATGAGCGACGAGGCGTGGTTCCATCTGAGCGGATTTGTCAATTCACAAAATAGTAGTATCTGGGATACAGAGAATCCGCACATTTTATATCCAAGACCTCTGCACGATGTGAAGCTGGTTGTATGGTGCGATCTTAGTGCCCGACGAATTATCGGGCCGATATTTTTTTAAGAAACTGTTACCTTCGACCGATATATTCTCAATATCCTCGAACCATTTTTTACCGAACTAACTGAAGAAGAGAAAAGATACTGTTATTTCCAGCAGGATAGTGCGACTGCCCATACAGCACTTAGATCTATGATTAATTATGCACGACATATCACTTTTTCTTTTCGCTTCCATTTTCATACCTTATGTTAGCTTTGGAAGTCATTATCAGTTTTAACTACTAACCTTGATCACTTGAGCACCGACTGCACCCAATATGTGCTAAATCACGTAAGTATGTGTTTTATTTAACAACCGGAGCCATGTTTGTTGGATGTTTTTTAGTATGTGAAACAGCCGCAGCGAGCGCTCACAGCGAGGCACACACATTGACATCAGTAGTTGCCAACATGTCCGACACAAAATACACCAGACGATACACGTAACGCTGTAATTATGTGAAAAAAAAAGAAATAATTGTGCTTTTGTGTTTTATTTGTATTTGGAAATAATGCTTGTATGAGGCAATGGTGCCAACTTCACTTTACCGCAAACCCCTGTAGCGATATTTTGAGACTGTCTGAACGAAAAATACTGATAAACTAAAATGGGTGTTTGGACTAAGCCATTGGTCGCTACTTGGTTAGACTACTGTCTGGACAAAAATTACTGATTGCACTACAAGCAAGGGGGACAAGGGTGTAAGCCAAAGGTTAGGTTTGTTTTGTATGTAGAACAGTATTGGTTTCAAGGAAAATTATTTTAAAAACTTTAATTATTACAGTGGAAAAATACAATAAAAAACTCACATTCATTGTAGTGTCTCTGTAACAGCTTCAGCAACTCTTTGCGGTCATTGTAAAAACTCAGATTGAAATTACATATAGTAATCAGACAGGAAAGCATAGAGAAAAGAGGAGTAAAAGAAAAAGAAGTATTGAAAGAAGGAAATTAATGGTGGAGGGATAGACAACTGTGGAGGTCCTTGGTTCGCAACCCGACCCAGGGAACTGGAAACGGGAAATGAAGGGGAAGAAGAAGAAGAATCAGATAGCTAGCACAATCCTTTGCGATCTGGTTCAATTTCAGTGCACCTTCAAGTGAACTCGACGCTAATTTGTTTCACGGTACCGTGCATATACGAAGTAGTACTGTAAGTGCGGGATTGGCAATGCTGTATTAATGCATAATCAATGGCGAAAATGGCGGACACTGCTGGAATTTCATGTATGTAAGTCATGATCCTATTTGGGAAGGTGGGTGGGTTATAGACAGCGGAGGAGTAAACATCTATTACTACATTATCTCCAGATATTTTTCTGACCATCACTACAAGTATTTGGATTAGATTTTCTACTTTTGAAAATTTATGACAAGTCATACGTCATGCACTGCTACCGGTCTATGCTTAGGTTACATGAAGTGTTCCATAATGATCAAATCATCAGTTAAGTCTTATGGGCCCCTCATTCTCCTGATTTAAACGCATGTGACTTTTATCTTTGGCTTTTTTTTTTTTTCCCAAGTACCGATGGACTGTATAAAAATAACAGATTGACATATCAAACTGATTTTACTGCTAAATGTTAGCTTGTTTTATTCATATGTCTCAACATAATCGCCAAAACAATTGAAACATCTGTCGTATCGTTACACCAGCTTTCCAATGCCCTCGTCAAAATATTCTGCCGCCACTGAGGTGGGTACGTCTGGATAGTCTCCTGAAGTTTTTCCTTTTTGACGAGGCGTTGCTGCCCAACCATGCCTTCAATTTTCGAAAAAGGTGAAAATCATTCAGTGCTGGTTTGGACAAATGGCAGATGGTCCAAAATTTCACACTTGAATTCTTTGTAAAAGTCTATCGTAACGTTGGTGCAGTGTGGTCGGTTAAGCGAGACTCTACTGTAACAAGAAGGCTGGAGGAAAAGTGGCGCAGTAATATGTCAGCATGAATAATGAGTCCTTCCTTCAAAAGACGGAGAAACCATAACAAGGCATGGCACAACCTTGGACTCACAATAGCAGTCTTATCAGTCTTGTCAATCACAACTGCCAGTATTTTATCTACAGAGTAATTTGAATGTCTCAAGCATTACTCAATACAAAGGTAGTATGAAACAAATAAACTCCCAAATTTCCTAGTTGAAAGAATAGGTTACAGATTGTGCCAATTGCTTTTTTTAATTTACATACCGCCACTGAATTTTGTGGTAAATGGAAACGTGCATTCTTCTCTTCAATTCCATTATAGGCTGTTATGTTCTAGAACATTCATCCTAGTCTGTGAGCTTCTTTAAGTAGAAGTAAGTACCTCCATGATCTTCTATTTACAGAGCCTTTCAGACTCAGTTGTTTCTACAACTCTCTCCTTGTGGTTTCGGTGGCATAGTCGGTAGCATGCTGAACTGTTATGCCCAAGATCGCAGGTTCAAACCCGGCTGAAGTTGTCGGATATGTTAAGAACGTAAAAATCTTTCAGTATGCCTTCCTCCAGAGGGCAAGTAAATCCGGTGGGCCCATGTCATGGATTTATGGCATGAAAAAGAACCTACCACTACAATTGGTATTGTGTAGCTAAATTTGTAGGTTATTTGGCTAGAAACCCTCTATCAAGTTCCAACATTCACCACTGAGTGTCAGTGACATCTGGTAGCCAAAGTTGGAAATACTTGAAATTGAACTTGACCAGTTCCATTCATTTTCTTTCATTTCATTTCATCCACATTTTTTTAAATTGTTAGCAGCATGTTCCATTACAATGAAATTAATACTACATGCTATGTTTACAAATATTTACAATTTTAATAACATATGAATCCATTCAACTACTTGACATTTTTTCAAATTCTATTAAATTAAAATATAAAATTAATTCTTTTACATAATGTTTCATTAGAGAAGCCTCCGTGGCTTAGGCGGCAGCACGCCGGCCTCTCACCGCTGGGTCCGTGGTTCAAATCCCGGTCACTCCATGTGAGATCTGTGCTGGACAAAACGGAGGCAGACAGGTTTTTCTCCGGGTACTCCGGTTTTCCCTGTCACAATTTCATTCCAGCAACACTCTCCACTATCATTTCATTTCATCTGTCATTCATTTAATCATTGCCCCAGAGGAGTGCGACAGGCTTCGGCAGCCGGCACAGTTCATATCCTCGCCGCTAGATGGGGGCTTCATTCATTTCATTCCTGACCCGGTCGGAGACTGGAAGCAGGCTGTGGATTTTCATTTCATACATAATGTTTCATTAGCTTAGTTCTTTCGAATGTCCATTTTCCATGTTTATTTATCATATTGTCCTTTAACAACTGTCTTTCTTTTTCCAGTTTCACGCATATAAATAACAAATGATCAACTGTTTGTTCTTCATTGCCACACGCACACAATGGACTGTCTTTTATTTTGAAACGAAAGAAATACGAATTTATCTTGCCATGTCCTGTTAAGAAAGTAGTTACATTGCTAGTTAATTGGAAGTTAATTTTTAACCTATCCTTGACACTAGGTATGAATGATTTTGTCACTGCACCATTTAAAGTATTCTTCCATTCGTTTTACCACTTATTTATAGTCTCTGCTTGCAGTTCACTTAACACAATGCTTGCTAGTTTACGGTTATAACTCACAATTAGATATATATCTTCTGCTGCTTGTTTTGCTAGATTATCCGCTGTTTCGTTACCAGCATGTCCATTGTGTGCCTTAATCCAGGTGTAATGAATTATCCAGTTTTGAGTTTCTAATTTTCTAGTTTGTTCCCTAATTAATGTTATCAGGTTGTGCTTGATGGCATGATTTTCAAGTGAATGTAAAGTTATTTGACTGTCTGGGTGAAGTACTGCTGTTTTCTGGTGATTTGGTAGCTGGTCTTCTGTTTCTAAGTACTCAAGTGCTTTTAAAATCACTAATTGTTCTGCTGGATTGTTCGAACAGTAGTCCTGTAGCCTGTATTTCAACTGATGCACTAGCTCTTTCTCGATGTACAGTATATAGCTATCCCAGCTCCAACTCCAGTGTCACATTTACTGCCATCAGAATACAGGCAGGTGAAATGAAGTTCCTGCGAAGTAGGATCGGAGTAACAAGAAGAGACAGAGTGAGGAATGAAAAGGTCAGGGAAATGGTGAAAGAGGAGCCCTTGCAAGGTAGGATTGAGACATCAAGACTGAGGTGGTATGGACACTTAAAGAGAATGGATGAGAAGAAGATTCCCAAGAGGATACATGAGATGCAGATGCAGAAGAAACGACCAAGGGGAAGACCAAGAGATAGTTGGCTGAAAGGAGTGGAGGAATGTGTCAAGAAGAGAGGCGAGGACTGGACCAGAGTGACAGCAGAGAGGTGGTGGGAAGAAAGGACTAAGTGGCGAGGCTTATGTTCCAAACAGACCCAGCCTGGGGCTGGAAACTGTACAAGATGATGATGATGAGTGTATATGTCGAGTTTGTAATTCATATTTTCTTGCTTTAGTTTTATGGTGTATATATCTGCAGGATGTGGCCACATCGAGTAGTGCATTGGGAGGTCGACTGTTGTTTCCTTCCTCCCACCCGTCTCTCTAAAATAATAATCTGAATACTAAGCGTAGTAGGATAATTTTGTGTGGGAAGTAAGTTCCTTCTTGCAGAATTCAGTGCTCCACAACTGACTATACAGTATTAGCTTTAGCTTTGATGCTACTTTTTCATGATATTAGCATTCAGTGTACCTTAGCTAACATGAGTTGTATTGGGGAATGCATTGCCCGTTTGGACGGCTACTTCTACGGAGCTAGCCAACAGGTGGGAATCCTTTGTCCTGTTCTAGGTTAGTTGATTTTTGCCATTTATATAGAAGTTTGTGCAGTGTTTGACCATCTAGAAGCGACATAGTGAAGGCGACAAATGGGATTCGGCAGAATTCTCTCCACGGTTAGATGACTTCATATTTTTGAAATTGTATGCGTTGTTCCATATATACCTGGCTGGAAGCAGCAACCCATAGCTCTCAGCAGCGACGTCCGATAGACAGTCCGTTAAGTTAGATTTATGTTAACTTTTAATCTTGTTCTTTTATGTATTTTCTAAATATTTTTTGAACTTTCATTTTTTACATTCTAATGCTTTTGTGAGGATATCCATTTTCTCTTTGTATTTTTTAACTTAGTTTTTAAGATTCTTTTTATTTAATCTACGCTGACGAAGGTATCTAATATAAAGGGAACAGAATTCCGCCTGATCAATACAACACTTTCAGTTAAGGGGCTATATTAAACCCATTTGGATGGTACATGTTTCGAGGCCTCCCTTGGCCCCTTCATCAGCCATACATATAAACATATTGTCAGTACCATTATCAGAATAAAATTGAAAAGGTTAAAACTAACATGAGATAACAGGATGAAAATAAGGTATCATTGTATACCGAAACATGTACGTTTTATTGTTTGACAAGGCGGATTTTATAATTGGGGATTAATATCAGTCAACATGAATAATATTTAATACCATATTCATAATGGTTAAGATCTATGCATTTTAGAATGTATCATTACAACCAGGTTATCAGAATAAGCCAAGTTTCTTATATGAATGCATCTAACCAAATATCAACCTGTTGATTATAGTACCTTTTTTCTATCCATGTTTAAAATGATCCATAGCAGAGAAAGATTTACAGCCTGAACTGACTCCTGTAACTGCAAGATTTTGAACTTGGATTTTGTCTCTTGTTGATTGTTTTTGGAGAGGACTGTGTTGTATTGTGTACAAAATCAGAAAGATAGAGGAAGACTAATGAATATTTATATGAACATACGATTTACTTGTACCTGCTTCATCTGTTTCAGGAAGTGGAGGAAAAAATAACTGACAATCACCAAGGTCAGCAACGTTTCCGAGAACTACGACAGCGCATGCAGACAGAGGATGAGGATACAGGTTTAAATAATGCTTCACCTCCTGACAGCCAAACTTCTTCTGTTGAAGGAGTATTTGCTGTTCCGTCTATATCTTCACATCCATTTCGTATCATTGGGCATGATACTATGAGTCTTCAAAGTATAACTTCATTGGGACGTGTTGGCAGAATTTTGGGAGGTGTTACAGACACATCAGGTTGAACATACCTCTATATTTGTATCATGCATATGATAAGGGACCAGGTCCCGGCTTTCAGTTTAGGAGATATTCCACTATAGACAGAAAGGTGACAAATTTTAGTTTTTCTTTTCTTGCTATATATAACCCCAGATTTAAGAATGAAGGTCACAAGCAAGCAATATCATAAGGCATTTTAGTTGATTTTCTAAACTAACTACATTCTAAGTTCCTTTATTTCGAAATAAATTGTGAATACCCTTATAATCACAAGCCATTAAAATACAGTAGAACTCCAATTATCCGAACCGCTTTCAGAAAAAGGGGGGGGGGGGGGGGGCGGAAACATACAGTGATTCGCAAAATAATGATTCTGTCTTTGCGTGCTATTGTCCTTCCCTCCACGAAGCTAGTGTATGCGCAGCGCAAACATTATTGGGATGATGAGTTTACTTTGACCGTGATATTCAGCAAACAATGACTTTCTTTTACTACTATTGTATAGCACTTGTAAACGCTATATAACATGTAAAATTGTTGCCTTTTCATTTAATTACATACAGTAGAACGTCATTTATCCGGACTAATTGGGACCGAAAGTGTTCCGGATAACGATTTTTCCGGATAATCGAACGTGCGTTTATTTCATAGGAAAATACATGCACAGTACATTATGGTGATAACCACCAAGCTTCTCATTTAGCTGCGACGCTTTCTCACATAACAAAGGTCCAGAAATGGGATCTTCCTTACTTCTTGTCTGAATAAACCATAAGTACGCCATTTATTCCAATTTTTCACCCGTGATTTCTCTCTTTTTAGACCCTTCTTCAGTATCTAACTTTGATGCATAATCGAGAATTTCACCTTTTGGTTCTTCAAATCATTATTGTGGATTTTCCAACATGGTATGTTTTCATTAGACACTGCACACTCTCACCTTTATCCAGATTATTAATGATCTTCACCTTTTATCATTCGATAAAATATTGCGATTTCTTTTTTCCTCATTGCCATTTGCCACTCATAGAAGCCATTTTCACAACGTAATACAGTCCACTCACATTTCGTTAGTTAGTAATTGTTGTTTTAAGGGGCGGAACTACGAGGTCATCTGCCTCTAACTCACATATTGTAATACGTTGAAACATTATAGAGTAAACAAACGGTACAGGACAATAATTGAAAACGAGAAACGACTCGCTACTGTAGGCAGCGCGCACTTTCCATCTTTTTTTTTGCTCGTCCGGATAATTGACGTTCCGGTTATTTGACGTCCGGATAAACGACGTTCTACTGTAATTAAAAATGCATAAGCTCTCTTTCTTTAAAATGCATTTGTACGTGTACCATGTATGTAAATCCAATTATCCAAATATTTGATAATCCGAATGGAGCCCGGTCCCAATTGATTCGGATAATTGGAGTTCTACTGTACTCGAGTTAGTTTTATACAGTCAATAGTTAGTGTTAACTCTATGCCCAATAACTGGTCCCTTACATTTTATAGTCTACTTTTCACATTTTGCAAAAATGATGAGAAAGTAGTCTTATGAGATCACCCGGGCAGATGTGTGTCTGTCTATCCTTCAGTGTGTGTGTATGTCTGTCCTGTGTGTGTGTGTGTGTGTGTGTGTGTGTGTCGTCATCGTCCCTCCCTCCCCTACTCCCAAACGGCTGAAGCTATCAAAACCAAATTTAGTAATGATTAGAGATCTATACCAGGACATCTCACGACCATATTTGAAAATGAGCTCTATGTGGGATATCTTGGAAGTTATCCATGGGAAATATTCCAAAATTGGTACACATATAGATAATAATATTTTAGATTAATTTACAGGAGTGTTACCAACATGATTCTACTCTTGCTGATAGATTTAAATTTTAAATGCAAGTAACTTTCATAATAACATTTGAAACTTTGTATGTGCTTTGTGTACCGTAACAGATATGAATATGCGTGTTCTTTTAAGTCACTGTTGATAAATGCTCTCTCAATTTTTATTCTAGTCTCATTATATCATAAAGTCTGCTGGCCAACAGTTCTAAACTTTGCACGTTTAAATACCTGAAATTGTAGATTAATTTTGAGTAATTGAAATACGACAGTGCTGCTAAAATTATTTTACACGTGCTGACAGGCTCAATGCTTATTCGCATGTAACTTTAGATTAACAAAAGGATATCATCCAAAATTGGAGCATATATAGATTATAATATTTCAGGTAGAATTTGAGCAACCCATACATGGCAGTGTTGCCAACATGATTTTACGCATCCAGGTAGATTCAATGTTTAACTGCATGTAACGTCCATTCTATCTAGCCTATTGGACTGAAACTATTTTGTATGTGCATTGTGGAACTAAGCGTATATTCAGAGTTGCCAGGGCTGCTAACTGTTGATATATGCTCTACAATTTTAAACCCTAGTCTCAGTAAATCACAATGTATGCAGGCCAGCACTTAGCTTTGCAAACTGATAGAACAAAATATCATCATCATCTGCCAGTCAAGTATTAGGCCAGGTGGCCTGTTACGGTCTCATTCCATCTTTTAGCTGGACGTCCAAGAGATCGAACCCCTTTTGGTTGGTATCGTACAATCTGCTCTGGGACTCGTTCCCTAGGCATTCTGTTGACGCGGTCTCTCCTGTTCGTCCTATAGGTTCCTATGTAGTTTGATACAGGTTCTGTCTTTAGTTCTTTCATCACGTCCTTTCCTTTTGTGGTCCCAACGTGTGTATCCTGCTGTGCGTCTCATAAACTTCATCTGAGCAGCAGTGATCCTAGTTTCATCTCGTTTTCCATGCTTCACTTCCATATGTGAGGGCAGGTCTAGCTAGTGTTTTGTAGACTCTTAGTCTTGTGTCCCTCTGCACTAAGGATGGTTTCATTACCGAGTTCACTGTGCCTATGATCTTATTAGAAAATAGCAGTAGTGCCCGGCTTCGCCCGGTGGATTTATTTGTTTTATGGATGATCATCATCATCATCTTGTACAGTTTCCAGCCCCAGGCTGGGTCTGTTTGGAACATAAGCCTCGCCACTTAGTTCTTTCTTCCCACCACCTCTCCGCTGTCACTCTGGTCCAGTCCTCGCCTCTCTTCTTGACACATTCCTCCACTCCTTTCAGCTATCTATCTCTTGGTCTTCCCCTTGGTCATTTCTTCTGCATCTGCATCTCATGTATCCTCTTGGGAATCTTCTTCTCATCCATTCTCTTTAAGTGTCCATACCACCTCAGTCTTGATGTCACAATCCTACCTTGCAAGGGCTCCTCTTTCACCATTTCCCTGACCTTTTCATTCCTCACCCTGTATCTTCTTATGGATGATAATGAATACTAATACAGAACTGGCACATGATACTTAAACTACCAAGGAAAAAATAATTAAATATAACTTTTTGTGGTGGTGGTGGTGGTTGTAGTGAGGATGATAAGCAGTACAGTATAATGGACGTAACATTTAGGTCATTTTCCCCTAATGATGATAATGATAATAATGAATAGGGAAACGGCTATTTACTAACTACAGCACTGACATGTAGTTTCTAAAAATGATTAGAAAGAGGAGTAAGTGAAATAAAAGACACTGCCTAGGGCCTATATCTCATTGTTAGAAATGTATAGACCAATAGTGTCGTCTTTTGTCGCATAGCGCCGTAGGAAAATAATCAGAACGCTTTGGAAAACTTCGGCTGTCCGGAGCTCCTGAGGTAGCAATAGTATAATTTATGGCCACATAGCGCTCAACGATAAGTTTCGGAATACATTAAGGTAAATTTGAAGGCACCAACGCTTATTGCACCAACACCATTGCACTTAAACAGATGCATTATATGTTCATGATGATAACTGTTTTAAGGGGCAAAAGAAATCTTTTTGCACTAATTACTCCCCATGACTGCAATTTATAAGCAGCGCAAGATTTAACTATTTTCGCAATTCTGCACCAGAACACTGGTAGGGGCGATGTGATGCAGCCCGAATTGCCAGTCAACAATCATCATCATCTTGCACAGCTTCCAGCCACTGGCCGGGTCTGTTTGGAACACAAGCCTCTCCAACGTCTTCTGTCTTCCCACCATCTCTCAGCCTCCACCCTTGTCCAGTGTTCTCCTCTCTTCTTCACGCTTTCCTCCACCCCCTTCAACCACCTGTCTCTCAGTCTCTTTCCTTCCCACTTCGTCTCGTGTACTCTCCTCCATTCGTTTTACATGTCTATACCATCCTGTAATGGTTCCTCCTTCATTAATTCTCTGGTCCTCTCATTTCTTATTCTGTCCATCTTTGTAGCTCCAATACTGCTTCTCAAGAACCTCATCTCACTGGCCTGTATTTTGCTCTTCTCCCTTCCTTTCATAACCCATGTCTCCGAGGCATACGTCAGGATAGGGACATAGTACGTCAGATATATGATCTTTTTGTTGTTCTGAGGGACATCCTTGCTCCATAACATGCTTCTCACACTCCTCCGAAATGCTTCTGCCTGCCTTCCCCGCTCATTTATTTCTCTATCGTTTCTTCCATTATCTTGTATCAGGCTTCCCAGATACTTGAAACTCTCCACTTTCTTCAGCTGTTCCCCACCAATTGTTATTCCCGTTGTGGTTCTTTCCTTCTTCCTTGTTGTGATCACCATCTCAGTCTTATTTATGCTAAATTTCATCCCATATCCTTGTATTATTCCTTCCCACACGTCCAACTGTTCTTGTACCTCCTCCTTGTTTCCCCAAATCATCAAATCATCTGCAAACACCATTGCTTTCATCTTTCCTTCCCCAATTACTTGTGCCAATCAGGTCATTACGTCATCCATCACTACAATGAAAAGTAATGGTGACAGTGCACTTCCTTGTTTCAGGCCGTTTCTCTGTTCCAACCAGTCTGATCTCTCTCCTCCCACGTTCACACAGCTCACGCTTCCCTTGTACATCTCCTTTATCCTTTTGGTTGGTTGGTTCCTTAGTTTAGGGGCTGCGACAACGCGGTCATGTAGCCCCGTGTACTTTGGGTGTGTGTAGAATCTGTCTGATAACCGGTGTTAATTGTGATGACTGTATTAGAGTGTGTATCTGTTTCTTTAATTCAAGTAGGGACTGCAATATTGAATTTTCAAATAGTTCGTACTTTTGCCGCCAAGCGCCACCGTCAACAACTACTAGGCCTAGTTCAGAACTAGCTACTAGATGCCACCGCAGTCGGCTCTTGGCAACGAACGTAGCAACCTAAGAGCGTTGTTTACATTCTTAACCTATCCAATTTAGTTTCACACAGGTGTAATTAGTGGAAAGATCTTTAACATGCCATAAATCTATGACATGGGTCCGCCGGCTTTACTTCCCCTCCGAAGGAAGGCATACTGAGGGATTTTAACGCTCTTAAAAAATCCGACGGCTTCGGCCGGGTTTGAACCCGCTATCTTGGGCATAGAAGCTCAGCATGCTACCAACTACGCCACCGAAGCCGCTCTCCTTTATCCTCTTTATAGTCCATTTCTCTTCTCCTCTATCCTCCAGGGACTTTCATACTTTGTTTCTGCATGCACTGTCATATGCTTTCTCAATGTCCAGGAAGGCCATCAGTAGATCTGTTCCATACTCATAGTGCTGTTCTTGTAACTGCCTTACAGCAAAAATCAAATCCACTGTGGACCTTCCTGCTCTGAAGCCATGTTGTTCTTCCCTCATCCCTCCTTCTATCCTTGTCCTAATTCTCTTTTCCAAAACTTTCTCGAAGATCTTTGCACAATGACTCATCAGTGTTATTCCCCGATAGTTTCTGCAATCTGTTCTACTACCTTTCTTGAAGATAGGGACAATTATTCCTTTTTTCCAGTCCTCTGGGGGTCTTCCTTTCCTTCCATGCTGTCCTCATCACTCGGTACAACCACTGTATCCCCACCTCTCCTGCTGCTCTCACCATCTCCACACTCAACTCATCCACACCCTGTGCCTTCCCTCCTTTCATCTTGTTCACTGCATCTTCCACTTCTTTCCATGTTAAGTCCTTTTCTGTTTGCAGTTCATCTTCCTCTTCCCCGATTTCTTCCTCCTCACCATCTTTTCCATTTGGGTTCAGAAGTTCTTCAAAATATTCTTTCCACATTTTCTTCAGTTCTTCTTCAACAATAGACTTATTAAAATACTCGTACAGTTACACTACTACGGACATGAATGATTCTTGGGCCTTAATACATGGTTTTCAAGTTCAGTTTGTTTGTTATTCTAAATGTATGTATAATTTGGTGCAATTAGGAGGAACGGTGTGGATTTGTGATAAAGGGCCTAAATGCAGGGAATGGAGTGGCCTGTCCAAAATTTAAAGTGGACAGTGTCACCCGCAGAGTTCCAAAGGGTAAGTGTACAAAATGTGGTTCAGATGGGTGAAACGGTGTAGATTTGTGCCAATGGACCTAAATGCAGGGAATGGAGTGGTCTGTCCAAAATTTCAAGCAGACAGTGTTACTCGTCGGGTTCCAAAGTGTAAGTTTGTGAAATTTGGTTCAGATCGGTGAAACGGTGTGGATTTGAGCCAAAGGGCCTAAATGCAGGGAATGGAGTGGTCTGTCCGAAATTTCATGCAGACTGTGTTACTCGCAGGGTTTCAAAGGGTAAGTATACAAATTTTGGTTCAGATCGGTGAAACTGTGTAGATTTGTGCCAAAGGGCATAAATGCAGGGAATGGAGTGGTCTGTCCGAAATTTCATGTAAATAGTGTTACTCGCAGGGTTCCAAAGGCTAAGTATACACATTTTGGTTCATATCTGTGAAACGGTGTAGATTTGTGCCAAAGGGCCTAAATGCAGGGAATGGAGTGGTCTGTCTGAAATTTAACATAGCCTCAACTATTCCTCTTGAATCTGGCTATCATATAAAAAAAGAATTTTTCGAATCCGACTGGTAGTTCCAGAGATTAGCGCGTTTAAACACAGAAACACACAAACTCTTCAGCTTTATTATATTAGTATAGATATCTGCATCATTATCGAATGATAAAGAGTAGCCTAGGTAGTTGAAGGTGTTTACTCTTTCCAACAGTTTGTTGTTGAGGCAGATCTTACTCGGAATTGGTTCTTTGCCCGTGAAAGTGAGTACTTTTGTTTTTTTGAAGATATTTTCATGTTATATTCAGTGGCTATTCTACTGAGATGATGTATGGAACGTTGTAAGTAGTCTTCTGTTCTGGCGAATAGTACTTGGTCATCAGCTTACAGAAGCGTGTCTAATTTCAGGTTTCTGTTGATTGTGATACTGCCGTGGGGGAGACGTCTCTAATCATTTATAAGGGCATTCATGTAAATGACTCCTCTGTTGATTGGTTTCCATGGTGTAACTGTGTTGTTAACTCAGACTGCTATCAAGTTGCTTGAATATAGTTTACATAGGCGGCTTCGGTGGCGTAGTTGGTAGCATGCTGAGCTTCTATGCCCAAGATAGCGGGTTCAAACCCGGCCGAAGCCGTCGGATTTTTTAAGAGCGTTAAAAATCCCTCAGTATGCCTTCCTTCGGAGGGGAAGTAAAGCCGGCGGTCCCATGTCATAGATTTATGGAATGTTAAAGATCTTTCCACTAATTACACCTGTGTGAAACTAAATTGGATAGGTTAAGAATGTAAACAACGCTCTTAGGTTGCTACGTTCGTTGCCAAGAGCCGACTGCGGTGGCGTCTAGTAGCTAGTTCTGAACTAGGCCTAGTAGTCGTTGACGGTGGCGTTTGGCGGAAAAAGTAGGAACTATTTGAAAATTCAAAGTTGCAGTCTCTACTTGAATTAAAAAACAGATACACACACTAATACAGTCATCACAATTAACACCGGTTATCAGACAGATTCTACACACACCCAAAGTACACGGGGCTACATGACCGCGTTGTCGCAGCCCCTAAACTAAGGAACCAACCAACCATAGTTTACATATTGTTTCGATCAGTTGTTGTGGTACTTCATCTTTATGTAAGATATGTAATAATTTTACTCTGTTTACCCTGTCAGATGCCTAGTGTGTTGGTATGTTGAAATGCTTCTCTATTAAAATTTTGAGAGAGAAGTAACCATCAGCACATGATCTTCCTTTCCGGAAACCATACTGTTCTTCACCGATCCTGTTTGAGTAGTGTTTATACAGTTTATTTTTGAAAATGTTTGCAAATATCTTATAGCCTGAATTAAGAAGGCTCATTCCTCTGTAATTTTCACAATTTTTAAGATCGCCTTTCTTATGAATGGGCACCACAAGCGCTTTCTGCCAGCTTGTAGCGGGGTTGCCACCTTGCCAAATCCTGTTTAGAAACCGAAGGAACCTACCATTGAAGCTGTTGTCTGCATATTTGAATAATTCAAGGTTTAAACCATCTTCTCCTGGTGATTTATTTTGTCTTAATTGCTTGACGACTGTGTGTAGCTCTTCTGGTGTAATATCTTCTGTAGTTTTATTGTCTGATGCTTGGGGCATTGTGGTTATCTTGTATGATGTCCATAGGTTTGAAAGAACTGAAGCCATGTGTCCTGTGAGATAGGATTTATTCCAACATTTGCTCTGGTCTCATTCTCCAGGTGCTTTAGGATCTTGTATGTTTGTGGCTGTGGTCTATAGAGGTTTGCTTCCAGGTGAAGAACAAATTCATTCCATGTGGTTCTTTGTAGTTTCTTCACTTCTCGCTTGGCTATGGCCCTTTTGTGATGGTATTCAATTTTGTATTCTAATCTGTTAGTGGACAGATATTTCTGATAAGCAGCTCTTTTATCATTGATAATTTGTTTGATGTCTTCATTCCATTGTCGTAACCTTTTATTGGTCCTCTTTTTCTTTTTTATTCCTAGGCTTTCAAAGGCAGCTTGCTTTAGTATGGCCTGTAAATTCTTCCACTCAATTTCTGTGTCATCATCTTCTGCGATTGATGCAACGATTTCAGAGAGGTTGTGTTGATACGGCCATTTAATACTTGGGTCTCATAAGAGATGTATTTTGAAGCTGTTTTCTTCGTTCTTAGGGGGTCTTTCCGTCTTCAACCAGGTAGGTTTGTATCTTATCTTGCCTATTACTAGAAAGTGGTCTGTTTCTAGTTCTAGGCCTCGAAAGGCTCTAACATCTAACATCAGTTTCGAAGCTTTCTCATTGCATATGATGTAGTCAATGATAGATCTCAGTCCTCTGGCAGACGAGGTGTATTTGTAACTGTCTTTATGTTTGAATTTTGTATTCATAATACTTAATTCTTAACATTAAGACCATAATTTCCTACTGTACGGTACGATCAAAACCTTATGTTGTGATTTTTGTGGACTTTCAAAAGGCTTATGATTGCATTCATAGACACAATAATTAACACCTTACGTGAGTTTGGCCTAGACAATAAATCAATAAATTTGTTCAAAGCAAGCTTAGAAAACACCATTTCTAAGGTCAAATTTCGTGGTGAATTGTCCGAAGCCTTTGCAAACAAGACTGGCTGCAGACAAGGTGATCTGGGATCACCGATGCTGTTCAACTGTGTCTTGGAAAAAATTATAAGAGAATGGTTAACAATCTTACCAAATAATTATGGTATTCGAATTGGTTATAAAAAAGAAGACCTGAATATAAACTGTCTCACTTTTGCAGATGACATTGCTTTGTTTGCTAATTCAATGGAAGAGGCCACTGACCAACTTAATAAACTACAAATCATAGCTGCTAAAACTGGACTTAAAGTGGCCTTCCATAAAACTAATTTTATCACAAATGTCAAAGATGCCTCAAAATTCATCACGATTGGTCTGCAAAAAATCAAAAAAGTACGAAAATTTAAATACCTAGGGGAATGGATTACCCCTAATAATTCAGAAATAACTGCCATTGAGAGCAGATGTAACAAATTGGATGGTGCCTTTCAAACCTGCAAAAACATTTACAAAAGTAAAAGCTTGTCCCGAATTGTCAATTGTCATTATAACACAGTAATTAGGCCGTCAGCACTGTAAGCCGCAGAATGCTTACAGATGACAACAAAGGCCCATTGAGAAATTTAGAACTTAAGGATCGGAAAGTTCTAAGGAAAATATTAGGACCTGTTAATGATAATGGTACTTACAGATGAAGACATAACAATGAATTATTTGAACATATAAAAGATTTGGTGAGTGTGATGAGAAAAAGGAGAATGTCTTTCTTTGGACATTTGGAACGGATGGAGCATCATCGACTTTCATATCGAAGACACTCATCAATCTCTAAAAAAAAATCCTATTGTAAATGGTCGATGCAAGTTAAAAAGGACCTAACAGAAGCTCGAATCAATCAAGCTCTGGTTTGGGATAGGAACCTGTTCAGTAAGGGGGTTAAATCAACCAGTAATATACACCCTTTAACATCTGTGATGCCTCGCCCTCGCTTCAAGTGGACGGAAGAAAGGAGAGCTGAACATTCGTCAAGAATGAAGATCTACTGGCAGACAAGAAAACAAGCATTACAGTGATCATGTAAGTGAAGAACATCGTGGTCCATTGATGGCCGAAACGACTGGAAAAAAAAAATTGTTGTATACATCGAAATCAATTAGTCTAGTCCCATTTCTGTTCCTAGTGCTTTCTCCAAATTTTCCTACACAGTTATCAACTGGTTTATTACCCACTCTTGCATTAAGGTCACCCATTAGGATTAGTAGATCAGATTTGTTGACCTTATCGATTATTTTCTGCAGATCTTTATAAAATGTTTCACTTTCCGCATCTTGGCCTGTTAGCACTGTTAGGTGTCCACGAGGACATTTAATTCTGAATTCTATTATCCTCTCATTCCAGTATACATAATGGTCAATGTCTTTGCTTAGTCTTTTATGTATTATTAACATCATACCAGATTTGGCTCGTACATTTAGATCAACTCCACGGTAGAACTGTAGATAATTCGTTGTTTCCTTGGATCCATTTGCAGTAACTTTCTTTTGGTTTCAGTTATTGCTGCTATTGAGATATTTTTCTTGGGTAGTATGTCATCTAGCTGATCATCTTTATAGGATATACCTTGGACATTCCAGGTACCATATTGTACTATATTCTGTTTCTTCCATTTCTTATTCTTTACCCGAGACATGCGTGGGTTGTCATCTTTATTATCCGTCCGGCTATATTTGTTTTGAGACTTGAAAGCAATTAGAAGTCCTCTCAGTTGGGGTTAGCCAATTGAGAGCAAGTCTAGATTAATTTTGTTATATCCATATATGACAGTGTTGCTAACATGGTTCTAGGCGTGCTGATAGATTCAATGCTCATACTAATGAATGGATTTCTTCCAAATTTTGTACTTACTATGTGTGCTTTAGGATATATAACTGTGCTTATTTTAAGAGCCTGCAGCATTACCAATTTTGTATTAATAATCTCAAAACGTTTGAGCCCTAAATTCAATATCTCAGAATATGTGCACAAAACACACTTCCAATTAGCATACTGGAACTTCTAGATGTGGCTGACATATTTAGAGTACGGTAAATTGTCGAAGTTCTACCAACATAATTCTATGCAAGCGTTTAGGTTCAACTGCATGTTTTCAACCAAATTTCGTATGTGTAATGTATGTCACATGAGATATAACTCGGCATGCTTTTGGAGTCATCAGGGCTACCAACTGTGAATAAACCTCTCCATAATTTCCAACCATAGTCTCACTGTATGCAGGCAAACAGTTCAAAATTTGGCACATGTGTATAGACGATGATTTTGAAGATTCATTTTGAGGAACCCATTCATGACCGTGTTGCCAACATTATTCTATACATGCTGATAGGTTCAATGGATATGTAGGAATATTTGAATTCATTTATGGTTCCGTATTGACAATTCAGTATAATAGGCTACACAGCATACACAGCATAGTCAATACCTTTTCATTTATATAGTTATTCATAATAAAATCATTTTGGTACATGTTTCGGGGGCCACAACTCGTGCTCCCTTCATCAGCCAATAATAATTAAAGCCCTTAAAATATAATACTATAAAGACATTAATAAAAACATGACACTAAAATATAAATGTATTAAAATTCTTGTTAAGAAGCTTTTTTAATTTTTTACTCCACTACTGTAATTGGTGCAGGGTTGCCTTCTCCAATGAGTCATATTTTATGCATTATCAAATGGAAGTTGCCATGTCAGATATGAAACTTCAGAGAACAAACAATTTTTAACCATTACTGAAAAGGCACTTTGATTAATATTTTCTTGGCATTCTCTGGGCTCACTCGTGTGGAAGGCTCTCATTGACTGATGAATCCATCCTTGCAAATTGTGTGCATCGATATATGCCAGTTGATTTCTGTCATCATCCAGCAAGAAAATGTGACATGCCACATGGCTATAAATGTCCAAAAACAGTTGAAAAAGCATGACCAGACTTTCAAGTACTTCCAATACCCACAAATTTGCCAGATTTGAACCCAGTTGAGCATCTGTACCAACACATCATTATGTTTGCTCTATTGATCCTCCACAATTGACCCTCCTGCAATTGTGGACTGCACTGCAGTCAGCATGACTCCAGATAACTTTGACAGTATACCAACACATTACTGAGTCCCTCCCAGTCCATCTAACTAATGTCAGTGCTTCATATGGTTATTCTGGATATTAGCTGGTGGTTATAATGTTGTGACTTGATGATGTAGAGAATGTAATTTGGCAGTATAATTTACTTGATGAGTTTATTATTAAAATCTACATACTAATTTATTAATTTATTTTTATTGTTTAGGGAGCAGTGTTGGTCGTGAAAGTCAGACACAGTTAGTATCTGCATTCTCCAAATCTTCTCTTTGCAAGGATGATGATTCAGTGTCTGAGACTTCATCCTTGCATTCTCAGACCTCCCATAGCCTTGCTAGTGGTGCTGGTGTCCTGCCCAGAAAACACGATGCTGTGATAAGTTCTTCTCAAGTGTGTCTCGTGCAGAAAGGGGAGCTTGTCCCCCAAATTTTGCAAGAACCTGATGTAATAGCCAGCACAAAGAATTTGAATAACCTTGTGAGTGGGTCTCTGGATAACAACATTCCACCAATTGCTCCGCCTAGAAGGAAAAAGAAGAGCAGAGTTCAAACACCTAGAACTCTTACTGTAAGTCCAATCTTCTTTAAAAATCATAATCTTCTTCCCCTTTACCTTTTCCTGCCAAACGGGTTCACCTTTCTTAATCTTGAGATGCCATTTACTCCTTTGCTGTGTGTCTTTTTTGGCAAGCCCTAACTTTTTGATGTCCCTATGCACAGTCATCAACCAGGTGGTGACAGATCTGCCACACTCTTTTTTTTCTGTAGTGAATGATAAACATCTCTTCTGAATGTAATCATCGGGTCTTTGCATCATGTGTCTGTACTATCTCAATCATGATTCTGAAAGTTTATCTGTGATGCGTGTACTTTTAGATTACCCCTATTATATTTATTTTGCATCATGTTTTCTTAATTTAATTAATTACTATTCAATAGTAAATAAGGCAACACTGTAAAAAGGCTTCATAACATCCTTGTCTGTTCAGCCTAGGCCTGTCAGTGAACCGTAGCATGCTCATTTCCACAGAGTAGTTTCTGTTCATTGACTTATTTTGCTAGATAAACTTCACTATCATACAGTATGGCAGTCCTTACAGCTATTTAGTAAATCTTACCTTTTGCTCTAACAAGCATTCATGCATCACATAAAATATCTGATGGTGAGCACCATTTGCTCCAGACTGTGGTTGGGCTACAGTGTGTACACCAAACCCAGCTATACAGAGCGCAGTAACGAATTACCTCTAACCACGGTCTGCATACCAGTAATGTGCCGGCAAGATTGAAGTGATAAAAGCCATTTTTCAGTATTGCCTAATTCTATTAAAGAAAGCTTTCCAGTCGGTCAACACAAATTGTGTCCAATTACATTAGGCGGGAAACAAGTACCGTAGGCCTATTTACATGCCCTAACCTGAAAGAAATGAGATATTATTACAAAATAAAATGCCTTTATGTACAACATGGGGTACTTATTTATATGACATGTTTCGAATATCAAGCGTTCATCCTCAGATCCTGTTCACTTAGGCTTAATTAGTATATGTTTATGAATTACTCTGATTCACAAATATATACCTAGGTATATACTGTACAATGTTTAGATTACATAAGTTTGTAAAAACTTGTGTAACGCATCAAACTTATTTACATATCAAGCTAAAATTCGTGAGATAAAAAACAACTGGTGGCAAATTGAAGCCAAAGAACTGCAGAATTTTTCAGACGCTAGAGACCTACGCAACTTTTATGCGGGACTGAAAGAGCTGTATGGACCTATCCGCTCCTCTTCAGGTACTCTAAAAGATGCTGATAACATCACCCTACTTACAAACAGCCAGGACATCTTGGAACGATGGAAAGAACACTTCAGTTCACTCTTAAATCGTCTCTACCGCGGCTGAAGATTTTCTATGATTTGTTCCTCAACATCCTCTTCAACCCTGGATGGCAATACCTCCGACTTTCCATGAATTTGACAAAGCTTGCAGTAGCCTGAAACCAAGGAAGGCTCCAGGTTCAGACAACATCCCTCTAGAAGTCATTCAAAATGGAGGCTTACCCCTAAAAACCAGGCTCTTTTACCTGATCCTCTTAATCTGAGAAACCCAAAAAATACCTGCTGACTGGAAGAATGCCACCATTGTTACTATCTTCAAGAAAGGCGATCGCAGTATCTGTGGATACTACCAAGGTATTTCCCTCCTTTCCATAGTAGGAAAAGATTTTGCCAGAATCCTACTGAATCGACTCCAAACTATCTCAGAGAGAATACTTCCTGAATCACAGTGTGGATTCCGTACTTCCCGAGGAACAGTTGACATGATCTTTTGTATATGGCAACTGCAGGAGAAATGCAGAGAACAAATGACACCTCTATTCTTAGTCTTTTACGATCTTGAAAAAGCCTTCGATACTGTTTCCAGAAATTCAATGTGGTTGGTTTTGGGGCGTTTTGGATGTCCTGAACATTTCGTTGGATTGATTCGGGCTCTTCATGATGGTATGTTCGGGTAGGTGCCTTATCAGAATGATGTCTCAGAAGAATTTCCGATCACAAATGGGCTCAAGCAAGGGTGTGTTCTTGCACCTACTCTTTTTGTCCTATACCTGATGGCCATGCTCTATGAGACAGCATCTGCAAACAACACAGGTGTGGAAATTAAATATCGATATGATGGAGGGCTATTCAACCAGACCAGACTTCGTTCCAAAAGATTAACCAATATCCACCAGGTTACAGAATTACAATATGCCGATGACAATGCCTCACCAGCCCATTCATCTGAAGAGCTGTAACAGTCTGTCAACTGTTTCAGGAGTGCATATGAACTTTTTGGCCTTACCATAAACATTCAGAAGACTAGAGTATTAGCTCAACCTATTCATGGAACCTCTATCCCAGGTTTTGATATTACTATCTCTGGCACATCTTTGGACCAAGTCGATCACTTCTCATACCTTGGGAGTATTCTGTCTACGCAATGTTCTGTTGGGAAGGAAGTGGATAACTGAATCTGTGCTGCGCACACAGCGTTCGGGGTCTCTCACGTCATGTATTCCAGAGCAAAGATTTAAGAATCTGTACAAAACTAATGGTATACCAAACTGTTGTCATCTCTACGTTGCTCTATGGATGTGAGACCTGGACCCTATACCGCCAGACCATCAAAATACTGGAACGCTTTCACCTGCAGAAACTCCATTCCATTATGCACATCAAATGGGATGACTATATAACGAATGCTGCGGTTCTCGAGAGAGCAGAGATGAAGAGCATAGAGGCCATCATCATTAGTCACCGGCTTAGATGGATCGGTCAAGTTCAACGCAAGAATGACGACAGACTCCCACGGAAAATCCTGTACAGCGAGCTCAGCACGGGCAAGAGACCTCGAGGAGTACCTCAGAAGCATTACAAAGACCAGCTTAAATAAACCTTGAGGAGTGTAGCCATTGATCCTGATAATTGGCATACACTTGCGGAAGATCGCGCACGTTGGCGTGCAGCAACCTCAGCTGCGGTTTCACATTTTGAAGAAGAACGCCGAAGGCAGGAAATGGAAACTCGTCAGAGGAGAAAGCTGCACCAGATATTGCCACGTCCTCCACCTTCCATTATATGCATCGTGTGCGGCCTTATGTTCTATGCCAGAATTGGTCTGTTAAGTCACCAGCGACCTCACCATCGAGTGAATACAAATTAGTAATGCAGGAAAGAAACATACACTCGGATATGAGTATTGGCCGACGACTTCACTTCTATGGTTGTTGAATATAGTTTAAGTATGTTGCCTGTGAACTATTGAATTATTATTGTGAATAACTTCAGGAATGATGTTATGATCTAAATCAACCGTGCCTATTTAAACTAGTGGCCTAATTGTATTGTAATATCTCGTGTGGCAAATACATAAATGATACACTGCACTAAATGGAATAAAGTTATGCCAACTATCTGGTTTTAGAAACTGAGCCTTGTAGCATCCGTCCTTGATTCAAACTCTCCTCGGACTGACGCCCTGAAAAAAATGCTAGCTTTCTGTTTACCGTCTATAGTGCACTCTGCTTGCTATTCTGAGTACAGTGAAACCTCTCTTAACGGATACTCCTCTGAGGCGGACACCCATTCATAATGGACGATTTTCTAGGTCCGTAACAAAACCCCTATTAAGTATATTAGTAATTAATCTCTCTTATTCGGACAGTTGCTCTTACAGACACAAACACCCCGGCCACATTTTAAATAATCAACCAACCTCACTCAGCGGACACTTGTTTTGTTGTGTTAATGTACTTTCGACACATCCTGTGCTTCCTGGAAGCCATTTGGCGTTGACCTTCCCATCCCCTATCTTCTGCACTGCTCCAAAATTAAACCTTGGCCTAACGGTATCGCTTTCATTGTTCTCTTGAACTTGAAATGGTCGGGATAAGGGAATTCATACTGTCACTATCTGGTCAGTTTTACCATGAAACTTCTTAAATCTATTGTAGGACCTGCGCGTTGCAGTAGCAAGTGAGTGCATCTGAAATGGCTCCTCGTAAAAGTTGAACTTTAAAATAGAAAGTAGACATCGTAGATTATCACAAACGTGAGAAATTTGGTGTACGGAAACCATGTGAAGTGTTTAAGATTGGAAAGACACAGGCAGCAGAAATTGTAAAAAAACAAGAAGAGATAATTAAGATATGGCGTCTTAAGGCTAAATGTCCTGACACTTTGGTAAGAATATATTTCAACATATGGCAGCACAAGCGAAGCTGAATTTATTTATTTATTTTTGAATCGAAGGGGAGCTCCGATCTGCGATCTGAAAACTGCTATGCACTCTGTCTAGTAGCAGAATTGATATTAATTCATTGCTTACTTTTTAATTTCAAGAACAGAAAAGTTGCTGTTTGTTTTTCAAATATCTGATTAAAATTTGAAAGAAAGCGGGTAATACGAAAGTTGAGTTTTACTCACTGATTCCAAAGCCGCATCGAAAACCTAAATCGGTTGAATAGAACCGCCGGGATCACTTTGGGGAGTTTGTGAATAAAAGTGTTATTGTATTTGCAACAAGGCGCGGCAGTAGAACAAGGTCATGGTGAAGGGTTGGGGGAGGGGAGTGGAGCTAGAGTGATTTGAGAGAGCGACAACCTTGCCAGACGGTATGGAATTCCCGAGCATCTTGTCCAATATTGCTATTGACTGAGCTGGTTAGTTCTGAATTATTGTCAAGGTCTGGATATTTCTGAGTGATCCTTTGATATTTTACCAGTTCCTAGTTACGACTTCTTGTTTTCTAGTTCATCGTTCTCATTAATTACTTTTTGTGGTGTTTGAAGCCATATTTTCAGTGTTGCCTTAGTAAACAAGAGTTTAGTGCTTTTCAGTCGGTCAACACGAATGTACCCAAAAGAGATGGGTTATGCCCTAATCCTGAAATAAATTACATGAGATTAATAAAACACTAGGATGACCAGTTTCGATCGTCAAGCGATCATCATCAGATCCATTACACTTAGGCTACAAAATCTATGTTTGAAATACAGGTGAAAATATTTACAATATGTACAATTATTTAGTTGCAGTATTGGTACTGCAACTGTCAGTGTATGCTAAATGCAGTATATATGTTAGGTGAAATGCTAAATGGTGATAGCTATCCGGAGATTGTACTTTAGAGAGATTATATGGTTGTAAACTATGGTTAAACTATAAAATTTTGGCTAACTACTTATCTGATTGTCTTCCGTATTACAGCTACTCGCAGTTTTCATGCTCACTGGAACTCGCTGTGCGGTCGACTGCGGTGGTTATCTTAACGACTGGATTTTCCCCTGCCTCCTCCCCCCTGTCCCTACGTGCTGTGGGGAGTGATAGCGATGTGTTTATGTGAGGTGTTGCCAACCTAGATAAGATGTATGTTATTGAATGAGGTGGGTCCACAACTATTAAAGACCGTGGATTGGCCCTCGCCACGCGTGGAGCATAACCCATTCGAACTAAGTGTTGACGGTCTTATGAGGACGTCCCGGCATCTTTAATACTGCCGCGAATATGGGCCTTGGTTTATTGCAGAAGCAAAGTACATCGTACACCTGATCCAGATAACATTTACCTATTAAAAACCCCCTAATTTCCCCCCTTTTTTTTATCTAGCTTGGCTGTGTCGCTAAATTGTGTTTTGTTTCCGACAGGGTGTGTTTTTTAGTAGCGTGAAGAGGGGTGAGCTCTCCATGAACGTGTGTTCATTTAGATTGTTGGGATTGTTTCGTTTGGCTAGGTGTATCTCGATTGCTTCCTTTATGTCAAGAGCTCTGCCTTTCGATTCGTGATGGATTATTTTAAGGTCCGACTCTATGTTGGTAAAGCTGTGCCCTGCGTCACACATATGTTCGCACACGGCTGAATGTGTTCCGTATCTTATCGCATTCCTATGTTCATTATAACGTGTGTCTACTCGCCTTCCACTCTGCCCGATGTAATTAGCTTGACAATCGGTGTCTTGGCACGTTATAGAATATACCCCTGACCTTGAATACGGGTCACGTTTATTTAGATTACTATTTAGGAGGTGCCTAGCGGTTGTGTTTTTCGTCGTGAAAGCTATCTTTATGCCTTGTTTTTTGAATAGGTTAGTGATTTTATATGTATTCGCATTCACATAGTTGAAACGCGCAAATTTTTTCTCATTACTGTCCGGTTTGGGAATCGTTTTATATTTATTTTTATGTTTGGCTATAATTTGATTTATTTTGCTTGGCGAGAAGTTGTTTTCCTTTGCTATTTGCATAATAGTTCTTATTTCCTTATTATAGTTGTCTTTTGACATGGGTATGTTTAAAGCTCTGTGCACCATTGAATTGAAACCCGCTAGTTTGTGCGTACTGGGGTGATTAGACTGATTGTCGATTGCATGCGAGGTTTGTGTTGCTTTCCGGAATATGGAATATGAAAGGTCGTTGTCTTTACGTTCAATAGTTATATCGAGATAATTTATTTTCCGGTCTATTTCGGATTCCTTAGTGAATTTTATAGAGTGGTGAAGGCTATTATTCCGATTATTGAAGCAATCAACACTATCGAAAACAACTTAAAATCCAACAATTCGGTAAAAGAAATTGAAGAGATTGTGAGATTACTGAGGGTCGTTCTCACCCAAAACGTGTTTCAATTCGACAATAAAATATACACACAGAGAGAAGGCCTAGCAATGGGATCGCCACTAAGTGGGTTAATCGCTGACATCTTCATCAATGCACTAGAAAATTCGTTCTTAGAAAAGACTTCAACAAAGGGAATAGTAATGTGGAAAAGATACGTAGATGATGTAATTTGCATCTACGATACTGAACTAACAAGCGAAGAAACAATTCTCCAATCCATTAATAGCCTTCACCACTCTATAAAATTCACTAAGGAATCCGAAATAGACCGGAAAATAAATTATCTCGATACAACTATTGAACGTAAAGACAACGACCTTTCATATTCCATATTCCGGAAAGCAACACAAACCTCGCATGCAATCGACAATCAGTCTAATCACCCCAGTACGCACAAACTAGCGGGTTTCAATTCAATGGTGCACTGAGCTTTAAACATACCCATGTCAAAAGACAACTATAATAAGGAAATAAGAACTATTATGCAAATAGCAAAGGAAAACAACTTCTCGCCAAGCAAAATAAATCAAATTATAGCCAAACATAAAAATAAATATAAAACGATTCCCAAACCGGACAGTAATGAGAAAAAATTTGCGCGTTTCAACTATGTGAATGCGAATACATATAAAATCACTAACCTATTCAAAAAACAAGGCATAAAGATAGCTTTCACGACGAAAAACACAACCGCTAGGCACCTCCTAAATAGTAATCTAAATAAACGTGACCCGTATTCAAGGTCAGGGGTATATTCTATAACGTGCCAAGACACCGATTGTCAAGCTGATTACATCGGGCAGAGTGGAAGGCGAGTAGACACACGTTATAATGAACATAGGAATGCGATAAGATACGGAACACATTCAGCCGTGTGCGAACATATGTGTGACGCAGGGCACAGCTTTACCAACATAGAGTCGGACCTTAAAATAATCCATCACGAATCGAAAGGCAGAGCTCTTGACATAAAGGAAGCAATCGAGATACACCTAGCCAAACGAAACAATCCCAACAATCTAAATGAACACACGTTCATGGAGAGCTCACCCCTCTTCACGCTACTAAAAAACACACCCTGTCGGAAACAAAACACAATTTAGCGACACAGCCAAGCTAGATAAAAAAAGGGGGGAAATTAGGGGGTTTTTAATAGGTAAATGTTATCTGGATCAGGTGTACGATGTACTTTGCTTCTGCAATAAACCAAGGCCCATATTCGCGGCAGTATTAAAGATGCCGGGACGTCCTCATAAGACCGTCAACGCTTAGTTCGAATGGGTTATGCTCCACGCGTGGCGAGGGCCAATCCACGGTCTTTAAATAGTTGTGGACCCACCTCATTCAATAACATACATCTTATCTAGGTTGGCAACACCTCACATAAACACATCGCTATCACTCCCCACAGCATGTAGGGACAGGGGGGAGGAGGCAGGGGAAAATCCAGTCGTTAAGATAACCACCGCAGTCGACCGCACAGCGAGTTCCAGTGAGCATGAAAACTGCGAGTAGCTGTAATACGGAAGACAATCAGATAAGTAGTTAGCCAAAATTTTATAGTTTAACCATAGTTTACAACCATATAATCTCTCTAAAGTACAATCTCCGGATAGCTATCACCATTTAGCATTTCACCTAACATATATACTGCATTTAGCATACACTGACAGTTGCAGTACCAATACTGCAACTAAATAATTGTACATATTGTAAATATTTTCACCTGTATTTCAAACATAGATTTTGTAGCCTAAGTGTAATGGATCTGATGATGATCGCTTGACGATCGAAACTGGTCATCCTAGTGTTTTATTAATCTCATGTAATTTATTTCAGGATTAGGGCATAACCCATCTCTTTTGGGTACATTCGTGTTGACCGACTGAAAAGCACTAAACTCTTAATTACTTTTTATTTAATTTATTTTACCTGCAACAGTATTATTTTGTAATGCCTGTTAGGTGTTCTATTTTCGGCACTTAATTTTTTGGACAGTATTTCTGGTAGAATAGATTTTTTCTTTTAGTCAATTTTACCCTCCAGGTTGGTGGTTCCCACGGACTCAGCGAGGGAACTCACCACTACCGCCTTTCCAGGCAGTGTCCTAGACCTGGGAACCCTTGGTTGAATTGGATACAACTGGGGAGATGTGATCAGCACTTCACCCAGGCGGTCTCACCTGCAAAGCGAACAGGGGCCTCATGAGGGATGGGATGGGAAAGGAAGATTGGGATGGATATGCAAGGAAGAGGGAAGGAGGCGGCCGTGGCCTTACAGTAGGTACCATCCCGGTATTTGCCCGAAGACGAAGTGGGAAACCACGGAAAACCACTTCGAGGATTTCACACCCGTAAGTTTCTTTTCCTAGTTTATATTTCAAATTTTATAATTCTTTACGCTTGCATTAGAGAATCTGTAATGCTCTGAGCAGTTATGATTTCACTTATATTTTACCTGTAGCCTACAAGTTGGATGACTAAACGTCACCCCGAAATCTGCAGGCTACATGGCTGAACAGCGCAGCGGTTGCTTGGTAGGACTAGGCCCTTCAAGGTCTGTCGCGCCATGGGTGTAGTTTGTTTTTTTACTTCTAATACATAAGTGTAGGAGTACAAAATCACGAACTACTCAGTGTCAACTTTTTTCAGAGAAGCAAGTTCGACTTCAAATGAAAACAATGCGTTGTGTGGAAAAATAAAGGCGTAGCGAATGTGAAAATGAAAAATTGGTTTCCGGAAATACTGGATTGGATTGGGATCCATAAAGACTGCAAACAGTACTTTTGAACTACCAGTGGGCAAGGTGAAGACAAACAGCTAACTGCAACCAAACTTATGCGTTATAGCTTGCAGCCCCTAATTGCAAAAAGTTCCCAGCTAGTATCAAACACCACCAGCAATGCTGCCGAAAATTATATGTCCCTTGTTGCAAAATTCACGGGAGGTAAGCAGATCAATCGAGGGAAACGTGGTTCCTTCACTCATAGAAGCAAAGCTGCCGGACTGGTCTTTCAGTTTGGGCCATCCTGGCACTATAAAACAATGAAATCCGTTTAGAAAAGAAAACTGCCACAATAGTGAAGGACACTGCACTCAGCAGAAAGAGAAGAAGAGCAGCTTTCCGAAAAAGTTTATTTGCGTTGCGAGAAGGGAAAAGAATGTCCCGACAACAGTCTAATGAAAGGAAACGTACTGTCTCACGTGATTATAGAAACCGATCAATGCAGTTGAATTTCGATGAGGTACTGTTGAGAGAGTTTAGTGATGAGAAGATCAAGCAACTAACGCTTAGTGAAGACCATATACAAAAACTGGAAAAGGAAACAAGGGGCCAAAGGGAAAATGAAAAGTGGCACACAACTAGAACGGACAGACTTACGGCATCCAATTTTGGATATGTATGCAAGAGGAAACCTACTTCGAAATGGGCTCCATTAGCAAAAAACATTCTGTACGGTGAATTTCACTCAAAAGCAATGCAGTATGACTGTGATAATGAGCGAATTGCAAAACGAAATTCAGAGGAGAATTCGGTAGAAAAGTCGAAGGATGTGGTATTTTCGTACATAAAACTTATGGGTTTTTAGGTGCCTCCCCAGACGGATTAATAGGAGACGACGCTGTAGTTGAAGTCAAGTGCCCTTATTCTGCACGGAATATGACCATACTGGAAGCCTGCAAAAAGCTAAAGGGATTTTGTTTGGCAGAAAGTAAGTGAAAAAGAAAGTCAGAGAATGTCAATAACAGTGCCTTTCAGAAGAGAACAGATTGATAACTCTCTAACACTCACATGGTTTTAGGTAGATTTCATTAGAAAGCTAACTATTGCAATGGGTCCCATGTTTCGACTTCCGGAAAATTTCGACATATCTTCGCGTTTCACATCCCCCAGACCCCAAAACCACCGTCAGTTCAAAAGTTTATATATAATTTTTATTTCCACAACCAGGGCCAGTTGGAAATAACATAGCGGGAAATATGTTATTTTGTGGTATGGACGCCTAAGGACATTAACATAGAAACAATAAATAGGGACGAAAAATGCTTATGTAACTGACATGCCGCTGCGAGAAAATCTTGTTGCCAGAGATCATTGATGCCGGGATGACCAGATCAATGGATATAAGAGAACCTGAGGTGAAGTAAAATACTGAGTGTGTGTAAATCATAAAACGCTATCTTTGATATGGAAAAAATTGAAGCTTTGATTTCAAGAACAGGAAATAATTAGGTATAATATTTTTTGTTTGTTTATAGTACACAATGCTAGTGCCTGTGCTAACAATAGGCAGTTGAGAATATCTTAGGAACTTTAATTCTATTATGTACCTAATAATTTTGCTCTTGTTATGCATTTTCATAATTTGTTTATTGTAATAAAATGTCCTACATAAATGAACTTTTATTATTACCTCCATGAAAATTGAAGTAAGTTATAGTGATTGGCCACACGAGTCGTTTCAGATCTCATGAAAAAAAAGGGAATTAGAGTCAAAAGAAGCAAAGAACCATACGAATTACCAAAATAAATGTATGTATGTTTGTATGTAGGTCTATGTGCGATTGTGCGTGCGCATTTGGCCTCTTATAAATCGATTGATTAGAATATTACACGGTTTGTGGTCTTGTTTGTTATGTCTAGAAGACGATACCTAGATTTGGACGTCCGCATCGGATGGTTTTTAGAATAGATATTCCCAATAAACCTGAACACGAACATATCTTGTCCATCTTTTTTCTAAAATATCATGAACGTGCTAACTACAAACCAGTCATATCTTTCTATACCGTTTTCAATTTCGCATCGAGTGAAACCAGTCGCTGATCTGTGCGGTAAGAATTATGCCCTACAAAGTATTACTAATGTAGGAACAATATGTTTTTGTTCGGGAGTTTATCCTCAAATAACTCTAAAACAGTTACCTAGAAGGGAATCCAACGCTGTCAGCTTCTATCCTGAGTGTGTTTTCACCGGTTTTTCCACATTCCCTCCAGGTAAATGCCGATATAGTACCGTACGAGAAGTTTCAGGGCACCTGTCCCATCCCTGACTCTAATACAGTTACACACATAATCAACTACACGGGACTGATGATGATGATAATAATAATAATAACGTTACTGGTTTTACGTCCCTTCTAACTCCTGGGGGTTTTTAGAGACGCCGGGGTGCCGGAATTTTGCCCCGAAGGGGATCTCTAACGTGCCAGTAAATCTAATGGCACGGCTCCCTCGCATTAACGCACCCTCAAATGCCAACTGGCTGCACCAGGTTTCGATCCTGCAACCTTGGGCACAGCAAGTGAGAACGTTACCGCTGAGCCACGCAGCCAGCCAAAGGTACTGGTGACCAAGATGTCCCAAGCCCCTACAATGTATTATTATCAACAAGAATGTTAGAGGAAGTAAGAAAGGCATCTGTACAAACACATTGTGTCAACGTTACATATTGTGACACTACTACAGTATAATTTTATTGCTCAGACATTTTCCACGCCTAGGCATTTGTACACGTAACTCGTCGAACTATAATATTTGTGACAAGAGGAAGACAATTCCTTCCTTTCGTCAAATCGTCCCATTCTCACTCGGCCCTGTCAGCGTGTTCATCATTTTACTTGCACAAGAGATCTTGTGAAGCCTACCACCATTTTCAAAACAATTTCCAAACTAATGCTATCGATTCCATTCACCCGATTTTAATTCTGAAAAATGCATTGGAAACAGGATATAAATCTCCATTTTCGTATTACCAGGTTTTTTTCATATTTTAAGCAGAGATATAAAAATTGTTATTAACTTTTTTGTTTTTCACATTTTGGAAAATGCATCGAAATAATATCAATTCAATTGCAGTCTAGTATACATAGTGGTTTTCAGATCGCAAATACGAGCTTTCATTCAAGAGAAAAATGAAAAAAGAAATTGTCTCACTTTGGTGCTGCTACGTGGTGTCAGAATTACAAACTAAAAAACGGGACATTTAGCCTTAATGGAAATGAGCTGCAAATTAGACAGTTTCAAAGTGGTAATGGTGCTGTTATTGATAAGTCAGTTGTAACCGAACTTTTGTAGTAGGTTACAGAGATTGCTTTTGGTTTTTAGTTTTTTTTTGTGTTTTGTTTATATTTAATTATTTTTATTTTGAGGTTACCAACCATGGCCACCTATTGGTGGGGCACCATGGAGAATCTTATGTGTTGTGGCATAGAGATTCTTTGTGTTGTTCCATCAGTGGGTGGCAGATGGCTTTGATCTGAGAGTGAGGTCAAGATGGTTTACATGGTGAGGTATTGAGAATTGCCATGCGGAATGGAAGCTAGTTTTCTTTTTTAGAAGAATGGGAATGGATATTGATAGTTGATGTCATGGGGAATGGTGTTGATGATATGCTCTCTGGTCTTGGATTTTTAGTTGTGGATAAAGAGATGTTATGTGCTGTGGTATGTTAGTGAGGATTTAAAAAGAAAAAATAGATGTTACATCTAGTATGAAGAAGGTTATAGTTGTTGCTGATGTAATTATGTTCTGTGGTATGAATGTGATGGATTGGAATAAATAGATGTGATATCTTGAAGATTGCTCATGTAGAAAAATATGTTTTAAGAAAATGCAAGAAGAAAAGAAGGATCAGAAGAATAGTAAGAGTTGTGAGGCATATTATTTTTTCCCCTTATGAAGGTGGTTGTGGATAAGAAACAAGAGATGCAGGTAATAAAAGCTTGCTTATATGTAGACAGACAAGGTATTAAAAGCATTGTATTTCTGATTTCATTATGTGCACATCATCTTGACCCCAGAGATTATTATGAGAATGAAGATAAGCTTATAAATTTGGAAGTAGAAGAAATATGATTCAGAATTGTTTCACAGTGATAGGGTGGTTCAGCAAAATAAGAAGTCAGAACGTCCCTGTGTCCGGACCAATGATACAAGCCAAAGCATTGGATTTTGCGGCAGAATTAGGTATAATAGATTTCAAAGCCTCAATCAGTTGGCTCGAGAATTTCAGAAAGCACCACGATATAAAATTTGAGCAATTTTCAGAGAATCCTCCAATATTGATAAGGATAATGTTTCAAGCTGAGAAGAAAAATTGCCTTCCATCACTGAAGGCTATTCGCCGGAAAACATTTTAAATGCGGACGAAACTGGGCTGTTTTATCGTGCGTAACCCTATGTTTTCATGTAAGTACACATACTGATTTTCTCTAACCCTCTCTATAGTGGACAGTATTTACGGTTCCAAGGGTGTCCGTTATAGAGAGGTTTTACTGTACTAGTACGTGGTTTGGGCTGTCTTCCACGGAACTCTTCAGGATTGCACAGGATAGGAAGGTGTTAGCCATGGTGGTAGCCAACGTCCATATCGGATAAGGTAGAAGAAGAAGAAGAAGTAGTCATTAGTGCTACGTCTAAGTGCTGTCAGTGACATCTGTTGTTGCAACTTAAAAACATTACTTGGTGTTTAAATTAGTTTATGTTCAACCATGCCGAAATATAAATATTATATGCCAGAAAACTGCATCTTAACGAGGCTCATTATAGTTCAAGTTTCATTATGATACAGGTTCTCCACCCATCAGAGTTCAAGATTTTCATTACGATACAGTTGTTAGATCAATTAGGTAAGGATAGCAACACACCTGCGCTGACTTCCACGGCCTATTTTAAATTTCACTACCTGCCTAGTGTCATGGTGGGGTATTCGAGGAGGCCGTGGTTGAATATAAGGTATTCTCTGCATCCCATGCGGTCTGTTCAGTAAAGAAAATTGGTGGAATCTTCACAGATACTTACAAATATTTATTTTGGAACATAAACAGTCATATGCAACTCTCCTATAATGGTAATTAAGACACTCGAATGGAAATTATGAAACTCGCTTTGCTCGTTTTATATACATACTCGTGTCTTAATTATTGTCATTATAGGCTTGTTGCATAATGTACTATTGTGTCGTGGTCGGCAATGATCTAATTTGTATGATGTCGGCGGCGGCGGCTTTAACTCGTTTCCGAGTATACATCTTCTTCCAAAACAGTCTAAAATAATCTAAGGTTGAGGCGTGTGGGCATGTTTGCGGTGACTGAACAGCCCAATAACGATTCTAATGGGTTGAGGGGGTCTCCGCCCAATCAATAAAATTTGTAATTGTATTGATTGGGCGGAGACCCCCTCAACCCATTAGAATCGTTATTGTACACGTCAATACGGACCTTGTGAAATGGATAATCCTCCAATTAATCTTGAACAGCCCAATGCGTGCATGAAACAAACGTCCACACAGATCACACAGAACTGTTGGTGGAGGGCGTGGCTGTGCTGCACGGAGCTTTCGTGCTTGTCGCTTGGCCTTAACAATTCTACGACGTTCTTCTTCAAACATTTTGACAGCAGCCAGGATGGTCTGGCGCCAAGTTGAACGGTCTTTAACAAGCTGGTCCCAGGTTTGTGGATTGAGTCCTGTCAACTTCATATTCTGCTTAAATTGGTCCTTGTAACATCTCTTAGGGCCTCCATGAGGTCTGGTGCCGGAGGTGAGTTCACCATACAGAACCTGGCGTGGTAGTCTCGTATCATCCATCCAATGGACATGTCCAATCCATCTAAGTTGATGACCAATGATGGATGATTCTATACTACACTGGTCAAATTAGGGGATCAGGTCAGATATCATACACGAGATACATGTGGTAACGTCTTTTATTCAGAGTTCGGTTACAATTATAATTTGTGTGTGCTACAGTACGATATTGTGCTGTCTCAACTCTTTACTGGAGGTTTACATGGCGTTTACTTAGAGCGAGGCACGATGGGGCTACCATAATAGTGGAAATGTCATTCTCGTTGCCCTCTAATATGGTGTGTGATCACCTCGAACGGCCAGGACAGTTGCACACCTGCGTGGCATGGACAGTATGAGGTTATCAATCAGCTCTTGGGGGATATTTGGCCATTCTTCCATGAGTGCAATATCCAGCTCAGCAACCATTGTGGGAGGTGTTGGACTGACTGGAATGCGTCTGCCAAGTGCATCCCAGACATGCTGAATCGGGTTTAAGTCCGGTGAACAAGCTGGCCGCTCCATTCGTTCAATGCCCTCATCATCAAGCATGTTGTCCACCAGTGCAGCTCCGTGGGGACGTGCTCTATCGTCCACCAGAATGAACCCATCCCCTATGGCACCTGCATAGGGCACAACAAATGGTCGAAGGATCTCGTCTCGATACTTCTGAGCAGTCAAAGCTCCATTCTGAACGAAAGAGAGGTCCGTACGTCCGCCAATACTGACTCCTGCCCTCACCATTCGTCCACCACCATGATATGATGCTGTTTCCTGCACATAAGCGGGATTGTTCCGCGTTCCACGTTCTCTCCAGATTAGGGAACAACGATTGTCCGGCTGAACTCAACATCTTGACTCATCTGTGAACAGAACCCGGCGCCATTCGTTACGACGCCAATCCTGATGTCCCTCCGCCCAGTTTCTGCGGGCTAAACGGTGGCGTGGTTTTAACAGGGTGTCTACGACCCGGGAAAACCGGGAATTCTCAGGGAATTATGAATTTCTGGAATAATCAGGGAAAAATCAGGGAATTTCTTTGTTAATCAGGGATTTTTCTCCATTTGTCTATATCCCGTAAAAGTGGAAGCAATACTTTCGAATTTCGCGGGAAGTGGTCGCTCGTTACCGGTAACGAAAGTAACGAATTTTACAAACGGATAACGAAAGTGACGAAAAAGCAACGAATTTTACAAACGGGTAACGAACATTTTCTGTAGGCGGGTTGAATCATTTAAACTCGCACCGCTAGGCTCAGAGATTGCGATGGAGCGAGTTTCACACAAGCGGCGCCGATTGCATAAGCTATACTTCGCCGTGCATGAGCTAGAGGAAATGCATACTGTGGATACCTTGTGTGGTAAAGGCTACATCAATTCAACGTATATTTTCGGCATCAAGGATACTTTCTAGTTTTGTGTGAAATATTTTTCTGTGTTATTAGGAAACCTGACTTTTCTCGAGACGTTTATTCGCGAAAACTTCCGAAACTAAACAGAAACTTCTCATTTCAGTTACTGACCTCTAAATTTTGAGTCAAATTGAAGTCCAAAACTAACGTGAAATACTTTATTGTTGCTATCTTGTGAAATGTTACCGTTTCGAAACAAAAAATACAAAATAGCTTCGAAATACATAATAACCTACCGGTATTTTAAAAATCTGTCTCGTAAATTTGCGACATCCGGTATGGTTAATTCGAAATTCAGTTATATGTCGATTTTTCCTTCGAACTTTGGTTCCATCGGATATATAATCTAACTGGTTATTTCGATAACTTGTATAATTCGTGATTCGCATTCGAAAGAGAATGTGCCCTCTTGTTGTATTATTCGTGCAATCCTCTCAGAATAATTCGTAATATTCGATACGGTACCTACTTCGAACGTTCATCCTCCAAATCACATCCTCAAGACGACTGGCTGACCTCATGACTTGCCTGCGCGAATCTCGTCAAACGGACCGAGATAGACGTCAGTTGCGTAAAATGATAAATCCCGTCTCCTATCGTGAACTTGTGACCACGAGGACTGCGGGAATCCTGTCAAAGGTGATTGGGGACCCGTCACGAAACATTCCAAAACCTACTCGCCACTTTTACCATGACCGTATACTTAAAAGCGTACGGGGAGCGAGAAGTGCATCAACCCACTTAGAAATAAATGACTGCCTACGCTGCATCGCGATACTAATTTTCCCTCGTGATCCACCCTGAACTTATGAACTCCCAACCACAGCATAGGGACAGTGGGAATCACGGCGCAGACCATACAACATGTCCATTACTACTCGTGAATTTTAACCATACCTAACCTTGAGCTTGCCTCCACCATTCTGTCAGGGCAGATGGCAGGCAATCGTTGAACGGCTGGATGCAGCGCCGATTGCATAATATTGCGAGGACAACGTGAATCTCGTAAAATGGCCGAGAGCGGCAGCGATTGCGTTACATCGCGATATTTCTCCACCTTCAATGACTAGAACAACTGGATTCTTATCAAACTGACAGCA
The DNA here is from genome assembly GCA_946902985.2 of Meconema thalassinum. Lineage (NCBI taxonomy): Eukaryota > Metazoa > Arthropoda > Insecta > Orthoptera > Tettigoniidae > Meconema > Meconema thalassinum. Next base: position 1,755,320,923 of record OX336388.2, on the reverse strand, counting down.
AGTGGCGCCGATTGCGTAATAATGCTATATTTTCTCGTGCCCGACCTCAAGGACAATGGAAATCTCGTCGAATGACCAAAACTGACACCGTTTATCTAACTCGTGATTTTTCTCCGTGTTCTATCGTGAAAACTGCGGGAATCTCGTCAAACGGCTGAGACCAGCGCCGATTGTGTAACATCTCGATATTTCTCCGTACTTGACTGCAAAGTCAGAATTCGGTAACGATCACGTAACGTCGCATACAATTCTTCGTGATCTACCGCGGGGACAAAGGAAATCTCGCCAAACGGTAAAGAGCAGAGCAGCCTCTTGATATTAAAACAACGTATTGTGCACAAGACGACATATTAGCTGAAACAACTAATTTGATAATTGATATCTAGTATGTTTTTATTATTTATTTTATTTACAGCTTTAATCACAGTTCATTGTTGTTTATCTTCACCGCGTGATGAGCCTCTTTGCTTGCAGACCACAGTCGTATCTTGAATTCAAAGGTAACTAAAATTGACTAAAAGGTAACTAAAAAGTAACTAATTTTTACTTCATCCTTACAGTAGACACCCTGATGACAGTGCTCAGCCAATGAGCAGTGCCTTCTCAAGGTCAACTGAACGTATGATGTGGCAACTTTTCCGTTCGCTTTCTGCGCAGGAGCCAACTACGCCATTTTATTGGGCCTTGAGCATTTTGTTCGTTGCGATCAGTATTGCCAATTTAGCGATTTTGTCGGTAGATGTAGCAACTTTGGCGACAAAATATTTTAAATTTAGTATTGTTTATAAATATACTATGTGAGCTGTCTGAATAGGATTGACATTTCAGCGGAAATTCCACGTCAGTCATCACCGCTCTGCCTCTTGACCAATCCATGTTCGCATAGTTGATGTCATAATACTCTGCGTTGCAATATTACCGCCCACGTGCCTCAGTGCCTGGCCAGCTTTATCTCTGGCTTGTACAGTTTGGCAATCTCGTTCTCAGACCACATGGCGAGACGAGAACTGTCAATCCTATTCTGGCAGCTCACAGAGTATAATATACTAGCTTCACCCGGAAACAGTTATGAATGCATTACGTGACAAGCGCTTTTTTTTTTTTTCGATGTCAATGAACTACGACCTAGGCCTATATCCGTTTTACGTCTCTGCATGATGGGTTGAAATCACTGACTGGACTGTTAATTATATTATCATGGAGATAGCATGTACAACGAATTCTTGTCAGACGTAATTTAAGAATGGCGAGGTGCATGAAACTCAAATCCCCCTCCCGTCCAATCTAAAAACACTTATAGTGGGCGATGTATTGAAGATAGATATATGCTCTCGCGGACTTTTTTGTAGAACTTTCCATGCTGAACAATTCTTACACTCATAGTATATTGATATTTTTAACGGTTTGCCCAGTGTAAGCTTCAAAAGCGCAGATAGGTATATTGTCTCGATAGTGCTTTTGGTACAGGAAGTGAGGTTTTACCGTGTGTATTGTCATGTCAAGTGTTAGCGCGCGCCCGGGCAACATGTGTTAGACCTGGGTTGACAATACTGTTTGCGCGGCTTTTCCATCCCAGTATTCTTTGATTATTGTCTGCTGTAGTTCTACTGTTAATGCTTTAGTGTGCTGTTTGAAGTTTACGAAAAATATAACATTTGTGCCATTGTGTGCTAAATCTATAGTGAAAACTTATGGTGTGCAACAATTTCCAGGGTGTTCTTGTGCTGCTGTTGATATATGATTTAGCCCCTAAAATACGTAGTCGTTCAAACACGTGGTTGTGCTACCCCCTATTATATCGTGTGCTATTCGATCTGTGTCTACTCTTGTGCATCGAGGCAAATAACCTCTCGCTCTGCTTACGAATATTTCATTTGTACTTTATACTGTAGTGATCAAAAGGCTTAACGGAAGCTCAAGCACTTGTGCTGTTGTCTAGCTCATGATCACTATGAGATTGTTAATGTGATCATCTGAAGTCCACTTGGTATCTTTACCTTGTAGATGCTGCCAGTTATGTTCAGGTTGGTTCACGCTTGGCCCGGGAATGAGAACGGGAAGCTTGCTGGGGCTCTGGTTAACCACTGGAACGGGAACAAGGAAAATGTTTGATGTTTATGTAATATGATGGATATGCCTAGTGCCCTTAAATGCATATTTATTGCTCCTACGTTCCTTGGCTAGGCTAGAACTTATGTCCTATTTTGTTTTTAATTGCGCCCAGGAAATGTGTTTGTAACACCTTTCAAACTCGGCCTTGTATTATCAAACAGACTAGGTTAAATTATTTTAGACTGATAATGGTGTGTTCTGGCCTGTCGAAACATCATTGATAATGATTTCCTTCATTTAAATGTATTTATAAATTACTAAATTGACGAAATTAATATTATATAAACAGTATTTTATACCAATTGTAACATATGGACTGGAAACACTGGTAACGAATAAAAGGCAAAATAGTAAGATACAAGCAGTATAAATGAAATTTTTAAGAACGTCAGCTAAAAAGACAAGAAGGGATAGAATTCAAAATATTGAAATGAGAGAAGAGTTAAATATGGAACCGTCAAATCAGAAGATACAGAAAGCAAGGTTACGTTGGTTCGGACATGTGAAAAGAATGGGTAAAGAAAGAGTAGCAAAAAGGGAATTAGAAAGAGAAGTCAAGGGAAAGAGACCAGTTGGAAGACCGAGAAGAAGGTGGTTGGACCAAATTTTGAAGGACATTGGAGAAGCTGGGTTGGATGTGGCAGAAGTGATGGAACAGTAAAAATGGCGGGACCGAAAGGAGTGGAGGAGGCTTGTAAACCACACCCGGGTGGCTGGAGTGGGGCTTTGATGATGATTACTCAATTACAACTGTCATGACGAGGTGGACCTAATTCAGAGTGAGAACTTGGAATATGCCTCCCTTCGTCCCTTGGATATGTGTAAATTACTGTATAGGCTTATATTCAGACTTATGCTACCGAATATCATACCTGCGACGTAGATTAGTGATTTCAATGGTAATGAAAGGTTTTACAAATTAAATATTGGTCTAAGATGATCCCACTCATATGGTGACACCTTGATGTGTGTATTCAACCTCCCTTTGTCCCTTTTATTGGAGGCATTTACTGTAGCATGACTTAATAGACCTTGCTTATTTTACTGGACAACAAGTTCACTTATTGAAATAAATTTATTTTCACAACTGTTTCCCTTGTGCCGCCATTGCTCACATCTGTTTGGATCCTGGAATTTCCGAGAACAGAAAACAAAAAACTTAATTCTATTTTCCTTTTGCTTTCCTGGATTACATTTTGCTTCTTGTTCCTGGAGAGCGCTTAAAACCAATCAAAAATAGCGTTCATTTCATCACACTTCCCGTTCCCGGGCGAATGTTTAGCATTCTTTACTCAGGGAATTCTCTCATTAATTCTGGAAAAATCAGGGAATAATCAGGGAATTCTTTTAAGATGAGTTGGTAGACACCCTGTTTAATGGGACACACACCATAGGTCTCCGTGCGTAGAGGCCACATTCCCGAAGGCGATTTAGGACTGTTTGTGTTGATATGGCGCGTCCTGTTGCCACCTGGAGGGTGCGTTGCAGCTGAGTTGCATTCATCCCCCGTCTCGACGGGCTGTTAACCGGAGATAACGGTCATCTTTTGGTGATGTTACCCGTGGATGACCTTGGCCTGGCCTTCATTTAACGGTCCCTGTTGTCTGAAATCGCGTCCAGGTCCTGGAAATTACACTTTGGGTCACTCCAATAGCTGCAGCCACCTCCCTCTGTGTCTGTCCCGCTTCCAACCTTCCTATGGCACTCCATGCCATACATTTGGGTAAGTCACGTTGTTGTTGCATTGCACTACCTGCTCACTACACCATCTGAACCCAACTGCTTGTGTCATTCGTTTGGTAGAGTAAATACACGTCCACACCAACCCCCTCTGCAGCAACTTTCTGTTATAACCACTATCTCGGTTGCCGTAATGTTGTTGTCTCCACTCCTTAAAACCAACAGAAAGACGCCGAACCATTTTAGGTCGTTCTGCCAATAACAATATGTCAGAACCTGGATATCTCAACTGATCCCCTAATTGTTTTGACCAGTGTATTAGCAAGCGCTTTCTCAAGAACATCAAGATTGGTGATGTGGTCTTCCCACTTTATCTTAAGGATGGATCGAAGTTTCTGTTGATGGAAGCGCTCAAGCTTTCGGAAGTCATGTCGATAGAGGGTCCAGGTTTCACAGCCATACAACAATGTTGAGATGACAACAGCTTGGTACACCATGAGCTTCGTCTTCACGGTCAGATCTTTATTCAAGGAGACCCGGTGCGATAGTCGCCCAAATGCCGCATGGGCAGCACCGATTCTCTTCTCAACATCCTGCCCACAATTGCCGTGTACAGATAGCAGACTGCCCAGATACGAGAAGTGGTCTACCTGCTCCAATGGAGTATCTGAGATAGAAATGTGGAAGTGCGGAAGGGAAGTGCCTGGTGAGGGTTGTGCCAGAACCTTGGTCTTCTGAACATTAATGGTGAGACCAAAACGTTCACATGCATTCTTGTAGCAATTAACAGTCTGTTGCAACTCCAATGGCGTGAGTGTAGGCGATGCCGCATCATCTGCATACAACATATTGGTTATCTTCGTAACCTGAGTTAGCTTCTTGGAGCGAAATCGAGCTAGCTTGAAGAGCCCTCCAACAAATCGGTAGCTGACATCTACACCTGGGATGTTTGTGGGCGATTTATAGAGCATTGCAGCCATTGGAGCAAGTACGCAACCTTGTTTCAGTCCATGAGTGATAGGAAATTCGTCAGAGATCTTATTTTGCTGACAAACCTGACCGGTCATGCCATCATGGAGAGTTAGGATTAGATCAACAAAGCGTCGAGGACAGCCAAAGCGTTGTAGCACTGCCCACATAGCAGATCTTGGAACTGAGTCAAAGGCCTTTTCCAGATCATAAAAGACTAAGAAGAGTGGATTCTGTTGCTCACTACATTTTTATTGTAGTTGTCTTACGCAGAAAATCAAGTCAGTTGTGATTCTGGAAGATCGAAATCCACACTGGGACTCGGGGAGGATCTTTTCTGAGATAACCTGAAGGAGGTTAAGTAAAATTCTGGCGAGAATTTTACCCACAGTAGATAGTAGCGATATACCGCGATAGTTGCCACAAACACTACGATCACCTTTCTTGAAGATTGTGATGATAGTGGTGTTCTTTAGGTCACCAGGTACTTCTCCTAATTCCCAAATTTTGAGAATAAGAGTGAAAATCCGCGTTTTGAGGGACTGACCTCCAGCTTGAATTAATTCCAGTGGGATGTTATCTGGGCCAGGTGCCTTTCTTGGTTTCATTTGATTGAGAGCTACACTGAATTCCGTGTAAGAAGTAGGTACAGCCATCCATGGTTGTTCAGAATATTTCGGCACATCACGAAGGAAGTCTTCAGCAGCTGTTGAAGGACGATTTAGAAGGATGGAGAAATGTTCCTTCCAACGCTCTAAGATATCATGGCTGTCAGTAAGAGTGGCAGAGTTGTCAGCACTTTTTAGTGTACCTGATGAAGAACGAAGTGGGCCATATATCTCTTTAATCCCTGCATAGAAGTTCCTCAGATCACGAGTATCAGCCTCTGAAGTTCCTCAGCTTTCCGCTGCCACCAAGTATTCTTTATCTCTCTTATTTGTGTCTGACACTTACTCTTGAGTTCTAAATACAGAGCTTTCTTCGTATTTGAGGATGGGTCTTGAAGACGAGATAGATAGGCTTCCCTTTTGATGTTGATGAGACGCAAAATTTCTTCGTTGTTGTCATCAAACCAGTCTTGACTTTTCTGCTTTACCAAACCAATGATTTCTTCAGCTGACTTAGTGATTATCTCCCTCAGATTGGTCCATTCTTCTCGAATGTCACTTGTTTTAACTGGATGATCTGATAGCTGGACATTGATCATATTCTCAAAGTTGGTGGAAATAGATTCATCCTGAAGTTTGGAGGTGTTAAACTTTCCTCTGGATGGGGTTTGGAAACGCCTTGGTGGTTTTGGGCTGATGGATATCCTGAGTTTACAGATGAGAAGTTTGTGATCCATCCAACAATCGTCAATATTCCTTGCTGTTTTGGTAATAAGTATGTCCTTCTTATCTCATTGTCGGGTAATGACGTAATCAAGGATGTGCCAATGCTTAGAACGTGGATGCATCCACGTGGTCTTGAAGCGGTCAGGTAATCGGAATTGAGTGTTGGTGATGAAGAGTTCATGTTCTGCACAAAGACCAAGAAGAAGAAGTCCATTGGGATTACAGGTTCCAAGACCTTGTTTACCCATCACATTGTGCCATAGCCGGTTATCTTTCCCAACTCTTGCATTGAAATCACCAAGGAGTAAGAGCTTATCTGTAGATAGTACCTTGGAGATGATTGTGCCAAGCTGGTCATAGAACTGGCCCTTAACTTCATCATCGGCCTTCAAAGTTGGAGCATAGGCAGATATGAGAGTCATGAATGAACCTCCAGAGAGTGGAATGCGGAGAGTCATAAGTCTTTCGCTGATTGCAGTGGGAGTAATTTGGAAATCATTAACTAGCTTGGTCTTTACAGCGAATCCTACACCATGAATACGATGTTCTCCCTCCTCCTTTCCCTTCCAGAAGATGGTATAACCTGATCCAAACTCAGTAATTTTTCCTTCAGTGGACAACCTGGTTTCACTGAGAGCAGCGATGTCAATGTTGAGTCCGGATAATTCATGAGTAATAAGAGCCGTTCTTCTTTCAGGCCTGTCGTTATCTTTTAAGTCAAGCAAAGTTCTGACGTTCCATGTTCCGATGATAAAATTATGTGTCCTTATTGACTTGGTAGTTTTTGTTTTTCGACCGCATGAGGGGTGACCTGCTGGGTGCGGCCGCCCAGCCGGACAGTAGATGTGACTTCCGATGTTTAGCCCACCTTTTCTAGGGCCTTCCCCATGTGGGGTGAGCAGCGGTAATCCTAAACAGGCCTGCTCAAACACAGATGCAGGACCGAACTCCTGAGTAGCCACAGAGTCCCAGGAAGACGACCATCTCACATCTGCTGCCAACGTGCAGGTCCGAACTAGGGGCTTCCAGTTACACCCATAACCTGCCCCCACCATCCATATCCCATCGCCGTTGGACTTTGAAAATAAGTGACTGATGGAAGAATTGCCACTGGCATGTATTTGTTTAGGGTGGATCACAACTTGCCAGGAAGTGACCCACTCACTATGATCTCGGAGTCGTGTCCTGCGGCACATATGAAATGAGACATGCAAGACCATACACGGAGACTGCAACGAACTGCCGCAGACTCAAAATATTACTGAGGTGCGCCTTCACAGCCAATTCGTCTGGCATGGCCTCTTCCGCCTTCACGACCGTTGGGAACCATAAAAGTAATGGATTCTTCTTCCGCCCGCTTTGCCGTTGGGCCTAAACACATGTGCCCCATCCGCCAGCTCCGCCGTACCGAAGTTCATCTTCTCTGCCTTCACTGCCGTTGAGGTCTTCACTCGTAACCCTGAGCTGGGACCCTTACCAGATGATACACACCAGGCCAGTGCGCTCTGGGACTCACATAGGCAACGCCACTCCCTGGGTAGGGCTACCTCCGAAGAGGGTCCCTACCTGCTACCTGCTGATGTATACCAGTTGTAAAGGACTATCTCAACTATTAACGACCAATCTCTTCCCCATCTCGCATAAACTAATGAGTCTTATTTAATCGCTCCAGGGGCTTCTTGATCTCGTTAAAACTGCCTAATTTAGGCCTTGGTTTATTGAGAATATGGTACAAAGTACATCCAAGAATGTGTGTTCATTTAGATTATCTGGGTTGTTTATAGCGAAGTGAATTTCTATGGCTTCTTTTATGTCAGGTTACCTGCCTTTGTTTCGTCATTCGACAACGACAGATTTGGTCTTTGCCGGCCAAGACACAAACTAATTTAAAAAACAAGTAATGTTGTTAAGTTGCAACAACAGATGGCACTGACAGCAGTTGGATGTAGCACTAATGACTAGTACTCCAAATAGCAAGCAGAGCGCACCACAGGTGGTAAACATGCAGCTAGCATTTTCTCGGAGCGTCAGTCCGAGGAGAGCTTGATTGGAGGACAGACGCTACAAGGCTCAGTTTCTAAAACCAGATAAGTTGGCATAACTCTATTCCATTTAGTGCAGTGTATCATTTGTGTATTTACCACACGAGATATTACAAAACAATTAAGCCACTTCTTTATAGCAACAGTTCATTTAGAACATAAATAACAAAGTAGTGTGGACTTCATCATTCCTGAAGTTATTCACAATAATAATTCAATAGTTCACAGGCAACATACTTAAACTACATAAATAACGCAACAACCATAGAAGTGAACCTTACTGTCTGTAAATACTTTTGACGCGTTAGACAAGTTTTTACAAACTATGTAATCTAAACATTGTATATACGGAGGTCATTCCATAAGTCATCGCAACTATATTATACAGCACACTCTCATTAATTCGCAGTAATTAATGCACGAACTTCCGCGAATTATCCACATTTTATTTTGTTAAGCCTAGTAAAAACAAAACTATTGGTTAAAATATTGAAATAGGCTTGAACACGCAAAATAATAATTATAACACTTGATTGTAGTGTCTTATAAGACATGATAGGCTAGAGGTAGGCCTCATGTGGATTATGCCTACATTTTTTTAAACCAAGAAACAGTGATCACGTTTCGTTTCTTACATTGTTTATTCTAATTTTCGATTGCACATTTCTGAAGAAAACATTATATGAGAACGAAAATTCATCTCGTTTATCTATATAAGAGATGAGTGTGACTAGACATACTTGCTTGACTGTGGGAATCGATCGGGATTTCCGTTGCATCACTCCCGTCCGCACTCTATATCAACTGGATCTCCGTTTTCCTCACCAACAGTCAAATTCCGTGCTATTTCTTCTTTGCTTTCATGTCTGAAATCATAATCGTCTTTATCAACTTCTATCTTGCCCGTTTGAAATATCGTTGTTACAGAAGTCGGCAAGCGCTTGCTTTTGTACGAGCGTAGTAGCGGTATTTTTCTCCTATGACTTGTTGACTACATGAAGAGCATCCAACAAACACGCTCTCGGTGTCGCGCAAGTTTGTGCCATTCAGCAATAATCGCTGTTTACACTACTCGGCCCGCGCATCCACCCTTCACAACTCACAGATCAGCGACTTTGGAGTGTGGCTGTTCGGAAGGTTCGGAATTAAAGTGCATTCCTCTTGTATTGTTTGGGCTTCGAAGATAAAGGAAATCTGTCCTATACCACTCGCGGCAAAATGCTCGTATGTTTCGAAGATTGCGCAAGTAGGCCTACTGTTACATCAACATCATCTTGTACAGTTTCCAGCCCCAGGCTGGGTCTGTTTGGAACATAAGCCTCGCCACTTAGTTCTTTCTTCCCACCACCTCTCCGCTGTCACTCTGGTCCAGTCCTCGCCTCTCTTCTTGACACATTCCTCCACTCCTTTCAGCCATCTATCTCTTGGTCTTCCCCTTGGTCGTTTCTTCTGCATCTGCATCTCATGTATCCTCTTGGGAATCTTCTTCTCATCTATTCTCTATAAGTGTCCATACCACCTCAGTCTTGATGTCTCAATCCTACCTTGCAAGGGCTCCTCTTTCACCATTTCCCTGACCTTTTCATTCCTCACCCTGTCTCTTCTTGTTACTCCGATCCTACTTCGCAGGAACTTCATTTCACCTGCCTGTATTTTGCTTATGTCTCTTTTCTTCATTGTCCACGTTTCTGAAGCATAGGTCAGTATCGGGATATAGTAGCTTCTGTATAACACTTCCTTGCTTTTTTGTGGGACATCTTTATTCCACACTAAGCTCCTAATGCTTCTCGGAAATGCTTCTGCCTGTCTGCCACGTTCCGTAATCTCTTTGTCATTTCTCCCATTTTCCTCCACTATACTTCCCAAGTACTTGAGACTTTCCACCTTCTTCAGCTGTCCACCTCCAAGTGTTATCCCACTCATTGGTCTGTCCTTTTTCCTGGTCGTTAACAGGATCTCACATTTACTGATGTTGAACTTCCATCCGTACTCTCCCACTGTTTCTTCCCAAGCCTTCAGTTGCTCCTGAATTTCCTCCTCCTTGTTTCCCCAGACCATGAGATCATCTGCAAACACCAATGCTTTCATCTTATCTTCTCCTATCTTTCCTGCTATCCGTGTCATTACCTCGTCCATAACCACAATAAAGAGAAGGGGTGACAGCGCACTACCCTGTTTCAGGCCACTCATTTGTCTGAACCAGTCTGTTCTTTCCCCTCCAATTTTCACACAACTCACACTTCCACAATACATCTTCTTCACTCTGCCTACAGTCTCTTTTTCCACTCCCATGTTTTCCATTGCTTTCCAAACCTTCTCCCTACACACACTATCATAGGCCTTTTCGATGTCCAGGAAGGCCATCAACAGATCCTCTCCAAATTCGTAGTGGTGTTCCTGGAGCTGTCTCACTGAAAATATGAGATCCACTGTTGATCTCCCAGGTCTGAATCCATACTGCTCCTCTCTCAATTTTCTCTCCACTTTGGCTCGTATTCTACGTTCTAATATCTTTTCATATATCTTGGCACAGTGGGGTACGAGTGTGACTCCCCTGTAATTTCTGCACTCCTTTCTGCTTCCCTTCTTAAATATTGGGACAATTAATCCTTTCTTCCAATCTTCTGGGGTCTTTTTCTCCTTCCATATCACCCTCATCACACGGTACAGCCACTGTTTCCCAACCTCCCCTGCTGCCTTTACCATTTCAACACTCTCTTCATCCACACCTGGTGCCCTTCCTCCTTTCATCTTGTCTATAGCCATTTCCATTTCTCTCCAAGTAAGGTCCTTTTCCATTCCTGTGTTGTCTTCTCCATCTTCTAATACATTGTCTTCCTCCCTATGACCATTTGGATTCAGCAAATCCTCAAAGTACTCTTTCCACACTGTCTTGAGTGTCTCTTTGTTGTGTACCTCATTTCCGTTTTTGTCCATCATTACCACATCCTCTCGCAGACCTCTTCTCTTACTTTTGACCATCCCATAAAGTATTTTCTTATTTCCTCTGCTGTCTTCCTCCATCATCTCTGTCCACTTGACCATCCACTTCTTCCTCTCCTCTGCGACAATCTTCTTTGCTTCTTTCTTCTTTATCTTATAATCTTCCCTTACCAGATCAGTTCTTTCCTGGAACCACACTCTGAAAGCCTTGTTCTTCCTTCCCACAGCTTCTTTTACTCTCTCATTCCACCATGGTGGCTCTTTACACCGCTTTCTGTTGCTTGTTCTTCCACATACTGCCACTGCAGCTTCCGCCATTGTGTTTTTGAATTGCTTCCATTCCTCTTCCCCTGTTTTAGGATTGTCTGTTGGCATCCTTTCCCTTATTATCTTCTGGAATTCTTCCTTGACTTCCTTTTCCTTGAGTTTCTATACTTTGATTCTCCTTTCCTGGTACTCTGTCCTCTTGCTATCCTTAACAACTCCCAGGTTCATTACAAGTATTCTGTGGTCGCTATCTAAGGCCTCTGATGGTATTACCTTTATGTCTCTGACACTTCTCTTCATTTCCCAGTCGTACAGCATGTAATCTACCAAAGATTTCTTTGTTAAATCACTGCTGTACCACGTTACCTTGTGGCTTTCTTTCTTCCGGAACCAGGAGTTGCCTACCACTAAACCGTTTCTCTTGGAAAAATCCAGCAACTTTCTCCCTTCTTCATTCCTGCTACCCCATCCTTCTGCTCCCAATACATTTTCATATCCTTGCCTTCCACTTCCTACATGTGTATTCAAATCTCCGATGACAATGATGCTCTGCCCATTCAACTGCTGTTGTAGCTCCTCCTCAAAGTCTTCCTTCTCTTGAGCTGTACATCCAACTTGAGGGGCATATACCTGGGCTATCTCCAGGCTTCTTCCCTTTACAGTTACTCTGATCTTCATGATCCTGTCACTTATTCCCTTTACCTCTTACTTCATTCCATCTCTCACAACTACTCCTACTCCGCTGCTCCTTCCTTCACTGTTCCCACTCCAGTACAACCGGTACCCTTTCCTCAGTTCTCTGCGACCTTCTCCTTTCCATCTTGTTTCTGCCAAGCCCAGTACATCCAGTTTTCTTCTCTCCATCACATCTACAATCTCCTCCACTTTTCCTGTCAGTGTCTGTATGTTTAATGTCCCAACTCGTAGTCCATTAGCATATCCGGGTCGTCGTCGTTTGCATCCGTCCTTTCCGAGGCCTGTTCCTGGTTTGAAAGCAAATATGATATCCACTACTGGCTTGCTAGGCCTATCGTAGCTTCACTAGATCCCCGTCAGCCGTCACTTTTCAGGGTTCCCATAGAGCCTTCACAGCTACCGTAGCGGTCCCGGGGCACACAAAGTCCCCACTGTACTTCACCCCCTACAGGCAATCCCCTACTTCATGCCGTTGCCCGTCTCCCACCACGTGGAGGAGGGGTTGGACTTGTGGGAGACAGGCCTACTGTTACATTGCAGAGAAACGCAGTTCAGTCTTTTCGAATTTCAATGATTTCGTCTTCACGCATTGCGTCACATCAAAATTCTTTTAAACGACGGAGAGATTGCTTTACTTAGGGTGATGATTAGTTGCTGTGAGAATTTCTAATTTACAAAATCCTCTTGGAGACCCGCGAATTAACCGCAAAACGAATTATCCGCACGCGAATTATCGGGAGTGCACTGTATCTTTTGAAATGTGGCATCACGGTAATTCCAGTATAGACATTCGAAACCCCGCGGCAAATAGTACAGAATTTACCCAACAGAAGGTGACTGTAAGTGCTGGTGGCTGGGTACCAGCGCCTGACACTTTCATTCCGAGCTTGGCCGTGCTGCACGATTTGTGAAAATTGCTTTTCTCGGAGGTAGAAATGCTACACAGTGTCACGCAGCACTACATAAAGCTGTTGGTGATAGGCCATTGCCCTATCGAACAGTTGCACGTTCGGTGGTGGCTTTCCGACATGGACGCGCAGCAGCTGCAGACTCGCCGCGAAGTGGGCACCCCATGTCTGTCCGTACTGACATGTCCGTGGCTGTTATTGAACAGTGTTTAACAGAGGACCAACGTTGGGCAGTGCAGGAATTAATGACACACACTGGTATTTCTAGAGCAACAGTGTTCCGCATTTTACGACAGGACTTGAAGGTGTGTAAGAAGTTTTCAAAATGGGTACCACATCAGTTAACAGAGGTGCAGAAGTGGATATGAGACTAGCCATGTCAACCTGGAGCGATTTGAGCAGGAAGGGAATGCCATGCTCAGTCGCATTATTGCTATTGATGAAACCTAGGCATGAGCTTATGAACCATAATCGAAGACCCAATCAGAAGAATGGCGTATGACAACCAAGGTATTCTGGAGTGTCACCCTGTTAGTGAAGGCAACACCGTCAATGCCCAATACTACTGCAACCTTCTGCTATACAATCTGTGACATACACTTCGGCGAAAACGACCGTCCCTGCTGGACGATGCAATCATACTCCATGATAACGCTACATCCCATACTGCAGAAGTCATAAGAATTGTGTACAGCGGTGGGGGTGGAAAACCTACCCCATCCCCCCTATTCACCAGATCTCAGCCCATGCGACTTTGACCTCACTCAAAAAATGAAGAAACTATTGCGTGGGAGGCGCTTTGCAAACAGGGTGGATATCCTAACGACATATCGGTGACAAGTGGCACAGTGACACGGCCAATGGCATTCAACGCCTTCCCCTTCGTTGACAACACTATTTGGTTGCACTGGGGGACTATTTTGAAGGACGGTAGTTGTTTGCAAATGGTGCCCGGGATGTTAATATATTGATTTGTGTTCCATTTGTACTAGTGTAAAATAAATTTACACAGTTCCATTGCGTGGCTTTCATTTGTACCTTTTGCATTAACTCATATACTTGAACCCTATTTTCTGTTGGCATTGAGATATCACACAGCCTTGATGGTTCAATGCTCATTGGATTTCCCATGCAGTAGCATTATCGAAAGATATCCATATAACATAGCTTAGGGAATGACCCTCGTATATTTGTGATGAGTGTAATTCATAAACGTCGTTTACTAATTAAGCCTAAGGAACGGTTCTGAGGATGAATGCTTGACGTTCGAAACATGTCATTTAATCAATTACCCCATTTTGTACATAAAAGGGTGTTATTTTGTAATAATACCTTGCTTCTTTCAGGTTAGGGCATGTAAGTACTGGTACTTGTTTCCTGCCTAATGTAATTGGCTCAATTTGTACTGACCGACTGGAAAGCTTTCTTTAATAGGATTCATACTGTGCCCGAGAGCCACTTTTGGCCTGAATATATTTTTAAGAATATTAAATGATTGCTGGAATATGATGGAAAATATTGGAAGGCCATGGAGAGCATCACACATTAACAAGTATATTACAACCAAGGGGATAGGAATATATGACTTCCAAGTGTGTCAGACAACGTTTTGGGGCATGAAGAACGATTGTTATGAGTTCCATTATGATTGGATGAGCCGTTTAGGTGCTATAACATGTACTTGTTCTCTGAGGTGTGTAGCCCCCTTGACGTCTGCCCATCGCCAGCGTATATAAAGGCGAACCCAGGCAGCAGGTATTCATTCACATTTCCGAGTCTCAATCTATTCACAATTCAGATATTCTGTCTTCGATATTATTCTGAGTTTGTCACCAGATCTCTGCATGCTAGCAAGGTCACGCCGACACATCGTGCAGAGCTTATCAACACGACATCCTGAAAAGTACAAGGTACCCGATGAGTCAACTTCTGGGATCATCGAAATATTCATCGCTGGCAAATTCTTCGAAGTACACTTTAATTTACGAGTCTGAATGTACAAAATATCACAGTTTTATAATATTCGAATTTAAGGTGCATCGCTACGTAATTTGGACTGCACGTTCTATAAAAGACAAATTCATCGAAGTAATCACTTGTAACTATTGTGATATGCTTACAAACTACAGCATCATGATTGAAAACTACAGAGCAACGTTATCCACTATTCTACAGCATGCTAGAATTTCCACATCCAGTAACATGTGCTTTGCTATGGAGAACTAGACAAAAGTGGATTGGTGAGGATGGATAATCCTGACGAAGAGACCTCAAGCTAACCCTGGTTTATCACCAGAGGGGATCTGTAGCCCACCAGTTGGACGGAAGACCGAGGACACGCCAACCAGGAATTATCCAGGATGATTAGACTATCCAGGAGGATGGAACTCAAGTCGGAGGCTGTGTTGAACCAGTCTGAATTCGATGGAGGAATCAACGTGGGAACAGGTACGACTTCATGGTTTAACAAGGAACCATAAGCCATGGACACCCCCTACCGAAGGTCTGACAAATCCAACAAGTATTCTGTAGTTTATACTCATTTGGGAACAGTTTATGTAGTTCATGTAGATTTCCGTATAGTTCTACCCCATAATTTATTTTTGAAGTAATAGGACTGAGTATCACGATTATTTTTCACTACGAGGAAGCTTGTTACTTTGCCATGTGTATTGGCAAACAGAAGGTTATATGTTCTGCATCATGATTGATTCCGCATATCTGCGAAGGCCGAAGCCCAGTTCTGTTAGATGGACACGATGAGCTAATGGTCTATGTCTTGTAGATGCATACTTTATGCCTGATAATAATAATAGTAAATTCATTTCTTGAACGACCCATTGTCGTTATTAGGGTTGTTAGAACAGACAGCGTTTTTCATATATTCATCCCGCAGGAGTTGAACAATTCTGTGAAATTGTTTCTAATTAATTCTCCAAATACCGTTGTTAGATTTAATTGTATTTGTATTGATTAAAGTGCTCCAATGAGGGTGTAAAATATGCTCCAAAAAAATTCAAGATGTAATAATAATTGTTGTTAACTGGTCAACAATCAATTTATAGAGGAGGTATTTGTTGCTAAAAATAGAGAAAGCAGATCAGACACTAATCATAATCTGTTGATGAAATATAAGCTATTATTGAAACTCATTTATGGTGAAAGTATTCTTGAAGTTAAATGTTATTATTGGACATAGTGAGATAGCCTCTGGTCCCTATGTGAAATGTTATTGGACAGAGTAGGGTAGCCTCTGGTCCCTGCGTTAAATTATGTTGATATGATATAATGGGAAGAGTGAAATAGTTCCCCGAGTCATTGAAGTTGTGATGATAATCGTTTCCAAGAATAAAGTGAATATTTGTATTTTCCGCAAATGTGTGCGAGGTTTTACAAGTGAGCATTGATAATGATGAGAAGATAGTGTAATAATAATAATTGTCAACGTGTTTCTTAAAGAGCAATACCATCCTAATTAGGTTAATAATATGTTATTTGAATCATAATGTGAAATATGAAAACAGAATCTAATATATTTGATGTTGTGAATTATGCGATAGCTGATCGCTCATGAAGGCAGTTAATAATAATGATTTATTTATTTATTTATCTATCGTATGGCTTTTAGTGCCGGGAGTGTCCGAGGACATGTTCGGCTCGCCAGAGGCTGTAGCTGCTCCAAGCGGACACCACTAGGGTGAGCTACAAGTCCCATTCAATTTCAAGTAGTTCCAACTTTCGCTACCAGATATCAATGATACCTAGTGGTGAACGTTGGAACTTTGATAGAGCGTTACGAAATCTAACCTAGAAAGTTAGCTCTGCACAAGTTTAGTCTGTGGAAGGATCTTTTACATGCCATAAATCTATGACATGGGACCGCCGGCTTTACTTCCCCTCCGAAGGAAGGCATACTGAAGGATTTTAACGCTCTTAAAAAATCCGACGACTTCAGCCGGGTTTGAACCCGCTCTCTTGGGCACAGCAGTTCAGCATGCTACCAACTATGCCACCGAAGCCACAATAATAATATTTGTTTATAACAGACAGGTTGATATCTGAAGTAATAGCCATCTATCTGGAGCAAGAATAATTGATGCTCACATATGCTTATTTCACTTCAGCAGTAAGAAATAATAAGAGATGGTGTGAGTAACTATCACTAACCATTGGATAGACCAATTAAAAGTCTCCATTTTCAGACGGATTTTGAGTGAATTCAGAATCAAGTACATATTGAGCTTTAAGGAACATGGGATAGATATTTACATATATGAAACAAGAACAAGAAGTAGAGAGAGCAGGTAGCTTTGACATATATATATATATATATATATTCTTCTAATAAATAACATTTCAAAATTACATCATTAAATAGGTTAGCATGACTAATATTATTAATGCTTTGAAGGTTTTTCTTTACTAACAAAAAGTAAGTGGTAAATGATTTATTGCACAGTTTTGTTTTAACGAGAAAGGAGAAAACATAGCCTATAGAAGATGCTAGTGGCTGTCAGGAGCCGAATCCTGCAGTACCTTATGAAAAAAAGTAGGGGAAACTGAAAGCAGTTACACAGAAAAGACATAGCCTATAGAAGGTGCTAGTGGCTGACAGGGGCTGAATCCTGCAGTACCTTATGAAAATAAAGAATGAAATTAGTTGCCATAATGCACAGAAGCAAACCATCAAATGTTACACACAAAAAAAGGTGCAATGGCAGACACAGGTATGCATGAAAGTTAATGAGACTTTTCCCAGAGGGAAAATTACTAAAGCAAGTAGATACGTTATACCTCCTAGGAAAAATGGAAAAGGCAAGCAGATATATTAAAATTGAGAAAACTTCTAAAGTAAGCTGGTATAAATCTTTCCTCAGAAAGAAGTAACATTATAAAGTAGAACAGTAGATTACACTTTTCAAAACACAGGTTATGTATAAGCAACAGATTACTTAACTTTATGCTTGAGGAAAATAACTGTCTTGTAGAGCACTTGCATGAGCAGTAATGATGACATTAGTTCTGTCACTTTGAATAGCTTTCACAAAAAAGTAGAGCTTTATAATAAGCCATGCGTAGACGAAGACTTAAGTGATAATGTATTCACTTTGTAGATAGATTGTATAGGAATAGTTTTCCTTAACACTAAAAGATGTAGAGTCCACATCTGTAAAAGTTTGTTGCACTAGTATGTAGTAGAAACACGTGACTGGTGATCGAGGTTTGATCACTAAGAAAAATGTCGAAGGACATTACGAAGTTTTAATAAGATTTCTTGATGCGGAAATTAAAGATGATATGTAGACAAAGTTGAAGTTTTAAGTCCGGTTTTGCAAGACCGGTGGACAGCTCGTTAGCTGTCGAAGAAATCACGAAGAGCCCAGCAGGTCGCTTAAATAGCCAAGCAGCTGACATTCCAGAAACGTCCATGGCACGAGATTGGAGAAGACGTGCGTTGATTGACTGAAGCGTAGCTGACGCGTGGTGGCTGGCCAATGAGCGCGTAGCTAATGGAGATTGGAAGACCACGAGGTCTCAATGCGTGCAGAACAACCGAAGTACATACTAGAACACTTAGAAAATTTTCTGAGAAGTGAACTAGGCTTATGAACTAACAAGTAAAATATTTTACGACATATTTGATTTAACATGTAAGCGTTTTACAAAAAATGAAATGTTACGTACATGTGATGACAAGATTAGGTTATGAAAGATAAATTTGTGTCTGACTTTGACACTTGCACAAAACTTGCAAAATTAACAAATTAATTATTTGCAAATGCGAACAATAGGAATGTTTGCTCACATATGAGACATAAGGATTGCCAACCTTAGTTGATTGAAGTCTATGAGGATAATGTAAATGTTGTAAATAATTATATGAATTACGGTTATTGTAGTGAAAGTTATTGCATCGTTTCAGTTTTGAGCGCACTTTGATGTAGCGCATGTTGATTATTTGGTAATTCTAGCACTTTTTTGCAAAGCACAGTTTTTGATAGATTTTCATTTTGAGCATTCCACATGGTGTAGGGGATCACTTTAATCAGTCTGGTATGTCAGGTCATTCTGAATCGTGACTTGTCCACATTCAACATGACTTGGTCATATTCAGGACTCCAAATAATCTAATAATAATTAAATAAATTATTTAATTAATTCATTATTTTCAGAATTGACCGACTGTAAGGGTAGGATTCAGGATGTTTTCTTTTCACAGGAGTGTTTTTAAGTAGATATCTTACCCTACAATTTTTTTATGATAAACAAATTTGTGCTTCTGATTTGTGATTTCCTATTTCCCATTTCCTCGCATGGAAATTGCGGACAATGTTGCATTTATCTCGAATATACGCCCAGGATGACCCCGAGGTCCATCTCATTCTCTCATTGTTCTCAAATTTCACATATGTGCATGGTGACCCATCGGTGCCCCAGTGGCTTGCCATCGTGTACCGGTGGCGAATGGGCACAATGCATACACAGTTGTTGTTCTGGTGATACTTAGGAGGCCTAAAAGTTTTCGCCTATTTACACCCCTTCCAAGCTTGATCGTACCCTGAGCTTCAGGAAACATTGTATAGAATTGAAGTGCAAGATCAGCTCAAGGAATAGCATACTGTGAAAGTTGATTGGTTCAACATGGGGAGCGAACCCTCAGGTTCTATCTTCAACAGCTTTGGGACTTTGCTTCGCAGCAGGATAGTATGGATCATCAGTGTGTGGAACATCTGCCCATACCAAGCAAGTGGACACAGCTCTTACTAAGTCCACCCGTATTGTCACTGGATGTCTGAGACCTACTCCAGTGCAGAAGATCCACCATCTCACTGGCATTGCGCCTCCAGCTTTCGACTCGTGGTGGCATCAGAGAAAGAGAGACATAAGCTTGAGACAGATCCCATACATTCAATGTTCAACCACAAGGTGACCACTTCTCGCCTAAGATCCAGGATGTCCGGCGTGTGTCACTCTGGAAACAAATATTACCAGAGGAATTTACCCCTAGAGAAGAACTGACCAGTGAATGTCATTTGCCTTATACCACCTGGAGTCCTTAAACCGGATGAGAACAGGAGTGCCTAAGTGTCGTAGCAACCTTGTGAAGAGGTTATGCAGAAGATCCGAGATGTGACTGTAGAGAAATCCAGACTCCACAACACCTGCTCACGTGCTAAGATCTGAATGATACCTGCAGCCAGGAAGACCTTATGTTTATTTATTTATTTATTTATTTATTTGCGCACAACAGGATTTTCATCCCAATTACAGTGGCATTAAGATTACACAGTATGTTATTTTAAAACTTATACTAACTTAAACTAAACAGTAATAATAATAAAACACTAATTAAAATTACACAGTGTGTTATCTTAAGATGTATACTAACTTAAACTAACAGTGACTAAATAAAACTAATTAAAATAACTAGGTCTCCCACAAGTCCAACCCCTCCTCCACGTGGTGGGAGACGGGCAACGGCATGAAGTAGGGGATTGCCTGTAGAGGTGAAGTACAGTGGGGACTTTGTGTGCCCCGGGACCGCTACGGTAGCTGTGAAGGCTCCATGGGAACCCTGAAAAGTGACGGCTGACGGGGCTCTGGTGAAGCTACGATAGGTCTAGCAAGCCAGTAGTGGATATCATATTTGCTTTCAAACCAGGAACAGGCCTCGGAAAGGACGGATGCAAACGACGACGACCCGGATATGCTAATGGACTACGAGTTGGGACATTAAACATACAGACACTGACAGGAAAAGTGGAGGAGATTGTAGATGTGATGGAGAGAAGAAAACTGGATGTACTGAGCTTGGCAGAAACAAGATGGAAAGGAGAAGGTCGCAGAGAACTGAGGAAAGGGTACCGGTTGTACTGGAGTGGGAACAGTGAAGGAAGGAGCAGCGGAGTAGGAGTAGTTGTGAGAGATGGAATGAAGTAAGAGGTAAAGGGAATAAGTGACAGGATCATGAAGATCAGAGTAACTGTAAAGGGAAGAAGCCTGGAGATAGCCCAGGTATATGCCCCTCAAGTTGGATGTACAGCTCAAGAGAAGGAAGACTTTGAGGAGGAGCTACAACAGCAGTTGAATGGGCAGAGCATCATTGTCATCGGAGATTTGAATGCACATGTAGGAAGTGAAAGGCAAGGATATGAAAATGTATTGGGAGCAGAAGGATAGGGTAGCAGGAATGAAGAAGGGAGAAAGTTGCTGGATTTTTGCAAGAGAAACGGTTTAGTGGTAGGCAACTCCTGGTTCCGGAAGAAAGAAAGCCACAAGGTAACGTGGTACAGCAGTGATTTAACAAAGAAATCTTTGGTAGATTACTTGCTGTACGACTGGGAAATGAAGAGAAGTGTCAGAGATATAAAGGTAATACCATCAGAGGCCTTAGATAGCGACCACAGAATACTTGTAATGAACCTGGGAGTTGTTAAGGATAGCAAGAGGACAGAGTACCAGGAAAGAAGAATCAAAGTATGGCAACTCAAGGAAAAGGAAGTCGAGGAAGAATTCCAGAAGATAGTAAGGGAAAGGATGCCAAAAGACAATCCTAAAACAGGGGAAGAGGAATGGAAGCAATTCATAAACACAATGGTGGAAGCTGCAGTGGCAGTATGTGGAAGAACAAGCAACAGAAAGCGGTGTAAAGAGACACCATGGTGGAATGAGAGAGTAAAAGAAGCTGTGGGAAGGAAGAACAAGGCTTTCAGAGTGTGGTTCCAGGAAAGAACTGATCTGACAAGGGAAGATTATAAGATAAAGAAGAAAGAAGCAAAGAAGATTGTCGCAGAGGAGAGGAAGAAGTGGATGGTAAAGTGGACAGAGATGATGGAGGAAGACAGCAGAGGAAATAAGAAAGTACTTTATGGGATGGTCAAAAGTAAGAGAAGAGGTCTGCAAGAGGATGTGGTAATGATGGACAAAAACGGAAATGAGGTACTCAACAATGAGGCACTCAAGACAGTGTGGAAAGAGTACTTTGAGGATTTGCTGAATCCAAATGGTCATAGGGAGGAAGACAATGTATTAGAAGATGGAGAAGACAGCACCGGAATGGAAAAAGACCTGACTTGGAGAGAACTGGAAATGGCTATAGACAAGATGAAAGGAGGAAGGGCACCAGGTGTGGATGAAGTGAGTGTTGAAATGGTGAAGGCAGCAGGGGAGGTTGGGAAACAGTGGCTGTACCGTGTGATGAGGGTGATATGGAAGGAGAAAAAGACCCCAGAAGATTGGAAGAAAGGATTAATTGTCCCAATATTTAAGAAGGGAAGCAGAAAGGAGTGCAGAAATTACAGGGGAGTCACACTCATCTCGCACAGTGCCAAGATATATGAAAAGATATTAGAAAGTAGAATACGAGCCAAAGTGGAGAGAAAATTGAGAGAGGAGCAGTATGGATTCAGACCTGGGCGATCAGCAGTGGATCTCATATTTTCAGTGAGACAGCTCCAGGAACACCACTACGAATTTGGAGAGGATCTGCTGATGGCCTTCCTGGACATCGAAAAGGCCTATGATAGTGTGTGTAGGGAGAAGGTTTGGAAAGCAATGGAAAACATGGGAGTGGAAAAAGAGACTGTAGGCAGAGTGAAGGAGATGTATTGTGGAAGTGTGAGTTGTGTGAAAGTTGGAGGGGAAAGAACAGACTGGTTCAGACAAATGAGTGGCCTGAAACAGGGTAGTGCGCTGTCACCCCTTCTCTTTATTGTGGTTATGGACGAGGTAATGACACGGATAGCAGGAAAGATAGGAGAAGATAAGATGAAAGCAATGGTGTTTGCAGATGATCTCATGGTCTGGGGAAACAATGAGGAGGAAATTCAGGAGCAACTGAAGGCTTAGGAAGAAACAGTGGCAGAGTACGGATGGAAGTTCAACATTAGTAAATGTGAGATCCTGTTAACGACCAGGAAAAATGAGTGGGATAACACTTGGAGGTGGACAGCTGAAGAAGGTGGAAAGACTCAAGTACTTGGGAAGTATAGTGGAGGAAAATGGGAGAAATGACAAAGAGATTACGGAACGTGGCAGACCGGCAGAAGCATTTCTGAGAAGCATTAGGAGCTTAGTGTGGAATAAAGATGTCCCACAAAAAAGCAAGGAAGTGTTATACAGAAGCTACTATATCCCGATACTGACCTATGCTTCAGAAACGTGGACAATGAAGAAAAGAGACATAAGCAGAATACAGGCAGGTGAAATGAAGTTCCTGCGAAGTAGGATCGGAGTAACAAGAAGAGACAGGGTGAGGAATGAAAAGGTCAGGGAAATGGTGAAAGAGGAGCCCCTGCAAGGTAGGATTGAGACATCAAGACTGAGGTGGTATGGACACTTAAAGAGAATGGATGAGAAGAAGATTCCTAAGAGGATACATGAGATGCAGATGCAGAAGAAAGACCAAGGGGAAGACCAAGAGATAGATGGCTGATAGGAGTGGAGGAATGTGTCAAGAAGAGAGGCGAGGACTGGACCAGAGTGACAGCGGAGAGGTGGTGGGAAGAAAGAACTAAGTGGCGAGGCTTATGTTCCAAACAGACCCAGCCTGGGGCTGGAAACTGTACAAGATGATGATGATGAGGTGTTCAATTAAAGCAGTATATTACAAATAAAACATGTGTAATACAAGCTTGGCTATGTAAAATGACTCAGTGGTAAGAATTCATGATTTACAATTTGCAAGGTTTGTGACATTATTTCAGGAGAGTGGTTAGGAATTCCATCAAAAATACTGTCAAGGAAGTACTAAAATCTGTGGCATTATTTCTTTGAGCAACATTGTTGAAAATATTACATAGTCTGTTCAGCGGTGAATTTTTGTGGGCAGATGTCCTGGTTCTTTTAATTTCAAATGTGATATTGCTCCTAGAATTGATGCGTGGTACATGGAAATTTATGAGAGAAAGGAATTCGGAATCATCAATTGAATTGTTTATAATTTTGAAAAGGATTTTCATAGCATCTATTTTTCTTCGTATTTCTAAACTGTCTACATCAAAATTTATTAGCAGTTCCTGGTATGGTATCAAGTGAGGATAGTTGGCTGTTCTTTTAAAATGTAGATATTTTAGGAATTTCTTTTGTGTGTTTTCAATCATTGAGGTATATGTCTTGCATCTAGGACTCCATATAATGCTAGCATATTCTAGTTTCGGTCTGACTAGTGTGTTGTACAGGTGGATACACGTGCTTACGTTTTTGAATGGTTTTGTATTCCTGATAACAAATCCAAGTGTCTTGTTTGAGTCAGCTATCATTTTCAGTATATGGGGGGTAAACGTTAGTTCTCGATCTAGCAACGCACCGAGATCTTTGTTTTCATGAACGGAATTCAGGACACTGCAACCTAACTTGTAATTAAAAACGATAGGGTTTATATTCCGGGTGAACGACATTGAGATACATTTTTCTATGTTTAATCCTAATAAATTTTCTGTAGTCCATTCCATAATACTGTTCAGGTCATTTTGAAGCAAGTCACAGTCGGTAGATACAAATATTTTTCTATATACCTTGAAGTCATCAGCATACAATAGACAATTAGAATGCTTTATTCTTTGAGGTAGATCGTTTATGAAGATGAGAAAAACTAAAGGTCCAAGGTTCGATCCCTGAACTATTCCCGAATTAGCTACAAATTCTCGAGAGTTCTTTCTATGAAATGACACATATTGTTTCCTGCCTTTAAGGTAAGAGCTGAAGAGGCATAAGTAAGTCAGAAAATCCTAAGATTTTGAGTTTTTTCAGGAGGACATCGTGGTTAATTTTGTCGAAAGCCTTCTGAAAGTCTGTGAATACAACATCCATTTGTCCTCCTGAGTCTAATGTTCTGGACACTGATTCAGTAAAGTTGACCATATTTGTGATAGTCGAACGTCGGGCGTGGAAACCATGCTGCTTTTCGGATATTAATGGTCTGACATAAATGGAAATTCTTTGTACAGAATGAATTCAAAAATCTTTGCTACCGCTGACAATATACATATCGGACGATAGTTACTAATTAGCATTGGATTTCCAGATTTTAAGATTGGACATGCTCGGCTTTTTTTCCAATTAGATGGAAATGTGGCGGTTTTAATAATTAAGTTATATATGAAAAGGAGAGGGTGCTTAAGAACATCTGCACAGCCCTTAATTACATATGGCGGGATATGATCTGGTCCAGTTGAGGATTTAGGCTTCAGTTTTCTTATAGCTACTTCTACCTCACGTAAGGTGACTTTGTCAATGTGCAGAGTGTCGGTAGTGATAGATGTATCGCTAGGCATGCAGTATTGGGCTTTATTTGGTGAGTAAACCGATTTGAAATACGACACAAAAACTTCAGCTACGTCTTGTTCATTATCGTATGTTTTACTGTCGTGGCAAAATGTATCACAACTATTATTATTCTTCTTTTTATATTTTACATATGCCCAGAAGGATTTTGTATTTTCAGTGATATTCTGTTCAATAGATTCAATGTGCCTTTGATATGCTGATTTTATTTCGGATCGCATTGTTTTAAACTGACTGTTGAAGTAGTCCGACAATCTTCTTCGTTTCCTATAAAATTCCTTCTCATGTAATTTTTTAATTATGGCATCTGTAAACCATATAGGATATTTTCTTTTGTTCTGCGATTTTAGTTGAGGGACCGATTCGTTAATTACCCCGTATAGGTTCGAGTAAAAGCAGTCTACTGCAATATAGACATTATTGCATTTGTATAAACAGTCCCAGTTCGAGTCCCTTAGACCCGTGAATAGATTTTCAAAGTTTGCGTTTTTAAAATTGTATGATATTTGATAATCAATTTTGCATTTTTTATTTGTAGAAGTGGCCTTTATTTCTATATTCAGAGCGGGGTGGTGGACATCCTCAGGCAGTATGTTGGCCACAGACCGAGGGATAAGAGCTGCAGAGTTCTGGAAAGGAAGAATTTAGTGTGTCTCCTGGACACGGAAATATATAATATATCCCTTCCCCTTCCCCAAGGAGGTGACCCAGAAATGCGGTGGAGAGAGGAAGGGACCGGGAACCCGTTTTTAAGTGGGAGGAGGTAAGATAGGTGGTGTGGGTGGAACCAGGTAGTAACAATCTAAGATAAGGGTAGAAATAATAATTTTTTATGACAACAAATCAAGTTACAAAAGGTCAGATCAGAAAGGAATGTCATTAAGAAAATAAAACATATCATCATCCAAAGGCTATGCCTTATCTCTGTTACCATTGTTCTCTGTCTTCAGCACCTCGCTTCATTTCGTAGTAGGAACCATAATAAAGAGTTAGTGTGATGTCTTGCTGGAAAAGTTTTCTCGGTCCATCTCGGACTTTCTTCCCTGTGATTTTTCCTTCTAGGAGATAGTTAGGAAAGCATTATGTCACAAGATGTGGCCTGTGAATTTAGCTTTTCTTTTATGGATCGTTGGTCTCAGTTCTCTCTTCCCTTAAATTTCTTGCAGCATGTTGATGTTAGTCCTCTTTCCAATCCATTTAACCCGTAACATTCTCCGCTAGACCCGCATCTCAAACGCTTCAAGTCGCCTTCAATCCTGACCTCTGATCATCCAAGATTCACATCTGTACAGAAGCACACTCCATAAAAAGGACATGACAAATTTCTTTTTAATTGCAATATCCAAATTTGCCTTAATCAAAAGATTTTTCTTATTATTGAATCTATTATTTAAACTAGTTTCCATGATGGTTCCGTATTGACGTACTAAATAGTTTTAACAACAAATTGTATATCCGCCTTAATCAATACATAAACGAAAATAAATTATAATTACACTTGCTCCTGGTACATGTTTCGGGGATTAATTGCTTTTATCCCCTTCATCAGCCAAGATAAATATTCGAAGAAAGATATAAGATAGCGTATCACTCAAAAAATAAATGGCTATTTAACTTAATATGGTGCACCATATAAGTAGGTCACAGGAAAATGTTGAGCAAAACTAAAAATATATATGTGACAGCGAAGATATTCAGCCATCAAAACACAGAGAATCAGTGGACAGTTAATTCGTAAATCCGCTCCAAAACACTGGCCGAAGCTTGAATTGGCAAAAATCACAATACTTAACCATATGGACACAACCAATGAAGAAGCCTTATGCTCAACAGGTCCAAAATCAAATGCCTGCATACGAAATAGACGAGCGTGGAAGGAACAACTTCAAATAGCAATGAGGTTAGCTCAATGCATAACTTCAGGTTAAGTCAAGGTATCAATTTTGAAGAGATAAGACAATCTCTTCAAAATTGATGTTAGCTCAATGCATAACTTCCGGTTAAGTCAAGGTATCAATTTTGAAGAGATAAGACAATCTCTTCAAAATTGATACCTTGACTTAACCTGAAGTTATGCATTGAGCTAACCTCATTGCTATTTGAAGTTGTTCCTTCCACGCTCGTCTATTTCGTATGCAGGCATTTGATTTTGGACCTGTTGAGCATAAGGCTTCTTCATTGGTTGTGTCCATATGGTGAAGTATTGTGATTTTTGCCAATTCAAGCTTCGGCCAGTGTTTTGGAGCGGATTTACGAATTAACTGTCCACTGATTCTCTGTGTTTTGATGGCTGAATATCTTCGCTGTCACATATATATTTTTAGTTTTGCTCAACATTTTCCTGTGACCTACTTATATGGTGCACCATATTAAGTTAAATAGCCATTTATTTTTTGAGTGCTACGCTATCTTATATCTTTCTTCGAATATTTGTCTTGGCTGATGAAGGGGATAAAAGCAATTAATCCCCGAAACATATACCAGGAGCAAGTGTAATTATAATTTATTTTCGTTTATGTATTGACTAAGGCGGATATACAATTTGTTGTTAAAACTATTATTATTGAATGCCTGTTTTGCGAGTGCTATCCACCTTCTAATCTCTTTACTATATCTGTTGTCATTGGTGATTAGACTTCCCAAATAAGAGAAACTGGTGACTTGTTACACTATCTTGTCAGTAAACTTAATGTTTGTGTGATTACTTTCAGGATGTTAATAAAACATAATGATTGGAAATTGATGTTCGGCAGAATGATCATCTATATAAATTGTTGAGGTGTATGTTTCACAAAACTCAAGCTCTTAAACCAAATCATCTCAATAGTACAAGAAAAAATTTGCATTTCTTGAAAAGTCAACGGAAATATATTTATTTGTTTATAAAGTGTGTTTGAGCAAATAAACAAGACGATGGCCCCTGGCAGAACTGTGTCGTGTTCCGCCTGCATAACACTAGAGTCTGTACATATGGGGCGCTCCCAAGCAGCATATTGAGCATTCAAAAGAAAGATAATTCCCCACAACAGGGACGAATTGCACTCTGATTTCATAAATATCGACAATTTGTTTAAAAAGTGCATGTAAACAAGAAGCTCGCATAAAGCTGGTTGGGTGGTTTATGCACATGCGAGATTTCTTGCACAGGTCCGCTAGTTATCAATATAACCCTACAATAAAACCTAACCTAAATCTTATAACAAAGAGGATCCTCCCTAACCTAAAATCAAATCAAATAAACTTGAAGTAGAAAAACGGAAGAAAAGAAAAATCAAAGGGAACTAACTAGTCTAAAATAGTTTTTAAATTTAGAAAAGGTCACAAATTTCGGATGCCTACACAAGGACTTATGCTTCACCCACATGCTCAGCAGAAAATAAAATTAAACTCTTTCAAACCTAATAAAAGAATTATGATCACGGGGTAAATGAAGGATAGAGTCCGAAGATGATTAAATAAGCCTGGACACCAACAAAATAACACAAAAAGCACAGGCCAGGACAGAAAATTAAAATAGCCTAGGTAACTGAAAAATAATCCACGAAATTGCTCACGTTAGCTTAATAAAAACAAATGTTTATCACCAAACAATAGTGAAGGTCAATTAGATAATTTTCACAATCGTATGAGGATCCAAGATTCAGTGGCGGCTCGTAGATAAAGAATCAGGTGAAGTGCGAAACTCTAATTTCAGCAGTGCTTGATTGTTTGCATTTGTGAATATTGGCCTATTCTTTTTCATATTTTAATGCTAAAATATATACTCAGTCATCCTGAAAATGATTTTCGTGGTTTCCCATTTTCACCACCAGGCAAATGCTGGAACGGTTCCTTTCAATAGGCCCACAGCCGATTTCCTTCCAAAATCCCTTCCCTGACCTGTCCTGAAAAGAAAATGCATGGCCATTGGCTGCATTATTAGAATTACTGTACTCCCTCTGTAATTCGGCATCTCAGCTCTCCGGCACTCCCAGTAATCCGACATTTTGTATTCAAGTACGAGCTCAACACTTGATTTGATAATGCGTCCCCAATACTGTACTCATGGATTCACCGGATAACGCATTGACAACTGATGGCGTAGGCGTGTGGCTTACTGGTGAAGATGATGAAAACGACCAGTTTATGACAGAGGATGACATCATAGAGTAAGTGGCAAGAGAGGAAAGGGACGAGGAACAGGTCGAAGAAGAAGTGACAGAGGCTGTACAATGAATCTCTCACGATTCCGCCATCGCCTCGTCAATTGCATAGGCGGAGGAAAATGGCGTCTCTGCTAACGATGTCTTAGTTTTAAGAAGGTTACAGAAACAAGTTCTCAAAGTGTCTCTCAACCGTAAAAAGCAAAAGACAATGGATGCATATTTCCAACCGTCTACTTCCAAGGAATAACGTGAGTTATATGATGTATTTGTATAATACAATGTAATTAAAACTGATTTTCAAGTGATATCTGCGTTTTTCTCGATATTTTCCAGTAATTCAGTGAAGTTTATTATATTCCGCCCTATTCAATACAATTCAATTGTATTGAATAGGGCGGAATATAATAAACTTCACTGAATTCAATTTGAGTCAATACGGGCCAATATGAGCGAAATGACGAATTTTCCAGTAATCCGGCGTTTTTGGTAATCCGGCAGTGCTCTGGTCCGATATCTGCCGGATTACCGGGAGAGCACTGTAATATAATTCCATCAAGTTCCCATGGGTTACAGTAGAGTTTCAAGTTTATAGGAACTCTCTTCTAGAGGTCATGACGAGAGTGAGACCTCAAGTATAGAACAACTCTAATTGCAAGCCTCAAAATCTGCCTATTTAAAGTCACATTCTCATTATATCTAAATGCACATAGTCTTACATTATTCCTCAAGGCGTCAGATGTGTTAGTGTTTCTTTTGAGTGTTCTGAGTTGTAACTGGCACTTCAAATGTTCCTCACTGTCTTTGTGTTTGTTCAACCCGCGCGTAGGCCTAATGTCTTGAAATCGCCGAAACTTGTTTATTCCAGATACCTCATGTGTTACTAAAAAGTAAGCAAGGCTAACAGAACAGGTTGTCTTTAAGAATACATCTACTGCACAACCATGTGAACTGTTCGAACCAAGATCCCTTGCAATGAAGGCTGTAAGATTTGCCGGTTATCTTGATATCTCTTTAGCGCACAGTTCTATCAATTTATTTGGCCGTCCACAATTTAATAACTCCCCTTTGTCTTCGTCTTACCACCTACTGAAGGGAATTTCTAATAAAATTAATACTGTGTCTTTCACTGAAAACATTATTACACTAAAAGCCATCAACTTTCATCAACGACATGGTAAGTAACGTTATAAATAAATACCGTACTATCTATTTGGAAAATATATACAAGCTTCAGCATAAAAGAAAAGAATCCTGTCGCGATGCCAACTTTCATCAACTGGTCTTGACGTGTTGCCTTGCACACACAGCAACGTCTTCACTCGACTGTCTAATGGCAGGTACTGTCGTCACACCTCATGTCAGGTTACCATGGCAACGAGACGAAGTGGCTGACATAAACAAGTTATTTCGTCTCCTGCAGATTCCCCTCCAAGTTAAGACAGTACAATCTAGCAACAGGGAGTTCAACTGACACAAGGACGTCATGCAGCCTCGCTTGCGTACCATCTAGTGACGGAGTGTAGAAATAACTACACTACATGATAAATAAGCCCAAGACAATTGCAACATTTTTATTTAAATTAGAATATATAATGTTTATCTTACAAGATGGCTAGTGAAGAGGCTCTTCACTCTCTTCACCTGAATAGCCGCTACTGCCGAGATTGCTCTCCAAGCATCCACTCCGCGTCGAGCCCAGTCCAAAACAATATCTCAAGATAACTGCTTTTATAAAAGTTACTCAAATTCAAAGAATTTAATCTTCAGAGTACCGTAATAACTTGGAAGAATTTCTACATATGGATTTTATTTACATCACTGAGCAGCCTGTAGATATTCCACAATTTCTGATAAGTCTCCATATCAGATCTTTCAACACATTATTGATAGACAAACACTGCTTTTGTATGTTGCAGTTCTAGCTTTTTACTATCATCACAGCAGAGGACTTGTAGTTCATTCCCGCATATTAGTTTACAATTCTACAGTAGTTTAGGGCTTATTGCTCAAGTGTATCAGCAATAGTAGCTCCACCTTCATACAGTAGATTAGTTGGGGGAGGAACACCGTTTGTTGACAGGATCGTCATTTCTAAGTTTCTGCAACATTAAATTAAATAGTTCTATTTTCTAATGCTTAATGCCTTAATATTTATCAGTAATATTTACCACACTTACTAAGTTTTATGATATTTTTTGTGTTTGGAGAGCAGAGACGTCTGTGGGTGTCATTGTAGGTTTGGTAGTGTTTTGTAGAGCTATTTGTCTTGTAGATTTGGATCTGAAAATGCTCGCTTGATGAGCATAACATTTCATCCATTAGTTTTCTCCTTCTTCAATAGTCCATAACATTCCAGTGATTCCAGTGATTGGAATTATTTTGTGTTGACCAACAGAAAGTTAAAATATCAATTGTCGATAAGGAAACACTGAGAAATAACTTCAAAGCTCTCTTTAAATTAATAAAGGCTATTAAATACCGCAAAATCAAATATGTATCTATCCCTAAACCATACTACAGTAGCACACACATGACTTCGGAATGGCAAACAAATTCAACATTACACAACATACGAAGCTGTTCGCATTTGCGAATAATTAATTTGTTAATTTTGCAAGTTTTGTGCAAGTGTCAAAGTCAGACACAAATTTATCTTTCATAACCTAATCTTGTCATCACGTGTACGTGACATTTCATTTTTGTAAAACACTTCCATGTTAAATCAAATATGTCGTAAAATGTTTTACTTGTTCATAACCGTAGTTCGCTTCTCAGAAAATTTTCCAAGTGTTCTAGTAATGTACTACGGTTGTTCTGCACGCATTGAGACCACGCGGTCTTCAGGCCTCCATTAGCTACGCGCTCATTGGCCAGCCTCCACGCATCAGCTACGCTTCAGTCAATCAAAGCATGTCTTCTCCAATCGTGGCCCGGCTTCTCCAATCTCGTGCCATGGACGGTTCTGGAATATCAGCTGCTTGGCTATTTAAGCGACCTGCTGGGCTGACCTCTTCGTGTTTTCTTCGACAGCCAACGATCTGTCCACCAGTCTTGCTAAACCGGACTCAACATCAACTTTGTCTACATATCATCTTTAATTTCCGCATCAAGAAGTCTTATTAAAACTTCGTAATGTCTTTCGACATTTTTCTTAGTGATCAAACCTCGATCTCCAGTCACGTGTTTCTACGACATATTAGTGCAACAAACTTTTATAGATGTGAACTCTACATCTTTTAGTGTTAAGGAAAACTATTCCTATAAATCTATCTACAAAGTGAATACATTATCACTTAAGTGTTCGTCTTCGTATGGCTTATTATAAAGCTCTACTTTTTGTGAAAGCTATTCAGAGTGACAGAACTAATGTCATCCTTACTGCACACGCAAGTGCTCTACATGACAGTTATTTTCTTCAAGCATTTAGGTTGCTAACCTATTTCAGCATCAAGTTAAGTAATCTGTTGCTTATACATAACCTGTGTTTTGCAAAGTGTAACCTACTGTTCTACTTTATAATGTTACTTCTTTGTGAGGAAAGATTTATACCAGCTTACTTTAGAAGTTTTCTCAATTTTATTTTATCGGCTTGCCTTTTCCATTTTTATTAGGAGGTATTATGTAATGGCTCGCTTTAGCAATTTTCCATTTGGGAAAAGTCTCATTAACTTTTAGTTATCTCATGCATACCTGCGTCTGCCATTGCACTTTTTCTTGTAACATTTCATGATTTGCTTCTGTGCATTATGGCAACTAATATCATTCTTTCTTTTCATAAGGTACTGCAGGATTCAGCCCCTGACAGCCACTAGCCCCTTCTATAGGCTATTTTTTTTTCCTTTCATGTTAAAACTAAACTGTGCATTAAAGCACTTACCTATATTGCATGTTCAAAGATTTTTTTTTTTTTTTGTAAAGAAAAGTCTTCTAAGCATTAATAACAATATTAGTCATGCTAACCTATTTAATGATGTGTTTTGAAATGTCATTTATTGGAAGAAAATATATATATGTCAAAGCTACATGCTCTCTCTCCTTCTTGTTCTTGTTTCATATATGCAAATATTTATCCCATGTTCCTTAAAGCTCACTATGTACTCGACTCTGAATTCACTCAGAATCCGTCTGAAAATGGAGACTTTTAATTGGTCGATCCAATGGTTAGTGATAGTTACTCATACCAGAAGCATACAAACAGCAATCTTCTCCATCCCTCAAGGCATGATACAAATCGCCAACAATTTTCCTTACCCAGGCCTACCTGTCTTTTATCGTGGAACAGGCAAATGCTCAACTTGCCACACATTAGACAGTTAGCAGACTTTTGAGCTCGTGGACAGATTCAGTTATCAAGGTTCCCCTATGGAAGCTTCTTGGATGAGATGCCAATATCTGGAAGGACGGAGCCATCACTAGCAACATCAGACTCGTGCTGGTGAATGCTTCGGTTTTTCCTATCAAAACAAGTACGGCTGAAACATTGACAACAAACCTGACAGCAAAAAGATTAAATCAATCGAAATATGAGTTTGGTTGGTTGGTGGAGGAGGTGGTAGACTTCATGGAGAGGGAGAAGGTTGGATTGATGGGGCTGAGTGAAGGAAAGGTAAAGGAAGGAAGAAATTGAGGAAAGGATATACATTATACTGGAGTGGTGGCCAAGAGGCAAAAAATGGCGTGGGACTGATAACCTCGAAACAACTGGAGGAGTATGTTGAAGTGGTCGAGTGTGTGAGTGACAGAATAATGAAAATTAGAATGAAGATGAAAAATGACGTGATGGACTTCATACAAGTGTATGCACCACAGACTGGAAACAGAGAAGAAGATATTGAAGTATTCCTGGAGGATGTAGAAAGAGTAATTTCAGATGTAGAAGTGGTGATCATGGGAGATATGAATGCACAAGTCGGAAACGAGAGACAAGGAAAGGAAGAAGTCATTGGACCATATGGATATGGGAAAAAGAACCGGGAAGGAGAGGAACTTGTAAACTTTTGTGAAAGGAATGGACTGATAGTGGGTAATTCATGGTTTCGGAAGAAAA
Source organism: Meconema thalassinum (assembly GCA_946902985.2). Classification (NCBI taxonomy): domain Eukaryota; kingdom Metazoa; phylum Arthropoda; class Insecta; order Orthoptera; family Tettigoniidae; genus Meconema; species Meconema thalassinum. Next base: position 1,755,286,495 of record OX336388.2, on the reverse strand, counting down.
ACAGCAGGAAAATTACGAGATATGGTTGGGGCGATAGAAGAACAAAATCAGTAATTGACTACTTTCTGGTGGAAAGGACTAGTCGCAAAAAGCTGATAGATGTGACAGCTTTACCAGGAGAAGCATTTGATGGGGACCATAGAGCTGTGGTGGCAAAATTTAGATGGGAAAAATTGGAAAACCTAAAGGAGATCAGAGAAAGTAAACTAAAAGTATGGAAATTGAAAGACAAAACTGTACAGGAAGATTTTCAGGAGAGATTGAAGCAACAAATCCCAGTTACTGAAGTGGAAAACATAGAAGAGGAATGGTCCCACTTTAAAAAGGCATTTGTTGGTGCAGCAGAGAATGCTTGTGGTAGGACGTCAACAAGAGTGAAAGAGAAGGAGACACCGTGGTGGAATGAGGAAGTGAGGAAAGCAGTGAAAGAAAAGAAGTCTGCATGGAAAGAATGGAACCGAGATCAAACAGAGGAAAGCAAAAGGAAGTATCACGACAGCAAACGGAGGTGTAAGAAAGTGGTAGGAGAAGAAAAGAAGAAAAGTTGGGAAGAATTTACACGAAGAATGGAAACAGATGTAAGTGGCAGTAAAAGGATGCTGTATGGGCTTCTAAGAAGTAAGAGGAAAGAAAGAGTTACTACAAAGCTAGTGAAAAAGGAAGATGGAGAGTTGTTAACACACCCAGAAGAGATAAAGGGACGATGGAAGGAGTATTTCGATAAGCTATTGAATGTGAGCAATTGTACTGGTGAGATGGAAGTGACACAACCTGACGACTCTATAACAGAAGATGATATAACAATGCTGGAGGTGGAATTAGCAGTACAGAAAATGAAGATGGGAAAAGCAACAGGGGTGGATGAAATCAGTGTAGAAATGATAAAGGCTGCTGGACCTGTTGGTATGCAATGGTTGTATCGACTGCTCAAGTGTGTGTGGAAACGGAAATGTGTACCAGAAGACTGGGAGAAAGGGCTAATAATACCAGTGTTTAAGAAGGGGGACAAGAAGGTGTGTGATAACTATAGAGGGATCACCCTCATATCACAGATAGTAAAAATACTGGAAAGGATATTAGAAAGAAGAATGAGAAGAAAGGTGGAAGGAGAGTTGCAAGAGGAACAGTATGGCTTCAGGAGTGGAAGATCCACAGTGGACCCAATCTTTAGCTTGAGGCAGGTGATGGAAAAGAACTGGGAATATGGAGAGGATTTGATCATGACTTCCATAGATCTAGAAAAGGCATATGATAGTGTCCCCAGAGAGAAGGTGTGGGAAACCATGGTTAAGAAGAGACTGGGAAGAGAAATGTTGGAAATGGTGCAAGCAATGTACAACAACTGTGTTAGCAGGGTACTGACCCCAGTTGGAAAGACAGATTGGTTTAGGAACAAGACTGGACTAAGACAGGGGAGTGTGCTGTCACCTCTCTTGTTCATAATGGTGATGGATGAAATTGTAAAGGAAACAAAGGAAGCATATGGACATAAAGAAATGAAGTTACTGTTATTTGCAGATGATATTGTGGTCTGGGGAAGGAACACCGAAGAAGTTCAAAAACAACTAGATGCACTGAACGAAAATATTCAGAAGTACGGCCTGAAAATCAGTATAGAGAAAAGCAAGACCATGGTGATGACAAGAGGGGAAAGACAAGGAAAGGGCACTGTGAAAATTGGAAGTCAGAATTTGGAAATTGTGGACACGTTCAAATACCTAGGAAGTGAATTGATGCAAACTGGTAGGTTGGACATGGAGATTGGCAGGAGGGTACAGCAGAGCAATGCATTCTATCAAAGAGTAAGAAAACTTGTTTGGGATAAGGAAGTACCAAGGAAAAGCAAGGAGGTAATGTATAAAGTGTACTATGTTCCCATATTAACTTATGGAGCTGAGACGTGGACCTTGACAAGCAGGCAAGAGAGTAGAATCCAAGCCAGTGAAATGAAATTCCTAAGAAGTATGATAGGAAAGACAAGGAAAGACAGAGTGAGGAATGAAGATGTTAGGAAGGAAGTTGGGATGGGAAAACTAAATGAGAGAATTGAGAAGAATAAACTAAGGTGGTTTGGACATGTAAAGAGGATGGAGGAAAATAGAATACCAAGACAGATGCTGGAGGCGAAGTGCAAGGGTAAGAGAGCAAGAGGAAGACCTAGAACAAGGTGGATTGATTCAGTGAAGAACAGCGTAAGAAAAAGAATTCTGGACTGGGACAAGATCGTGGAAGAAGAATGGTGGAAGGAAAGAGGAAAGTGGAGAAGTGCCATAAATACCCCCGACCCGGCAGAAGCTGGATAAGGGGAAATGATGATGATGATGATGATGATGATGGTTGGTCCCTCTGTATACAGCTGTTAATCAAGATGTGCTGACAAACCTGAGATTCCGTTTCACATGAGAGTAAACAAACTTGCTTTTTTCTAGAACATGCTACTTGCTTAAAAAATGTCAATTATAATATTTCTAACACCGGTGGTGATACATTTCATGTACACTAAAATTTTCAGTTCACAACGTCATATTTGTTACTTACCAAAGTTTCCACTACCAATTTTGCTACCCCATGGCGGCTTCTTCAGGTAGACGGTTATGACTCTGTTCTGCAATGCAGTGAATTCTTCTGATGGCTGACATGACGTCACAGACTCTCCTCAACGCTGTCAGGGCTGTGTTTTGCACCAGTGTGTGGATTATGTTCCTTCGGTCTCAGTATAGATCACCAACTATCACTCAAGTGATGTCCACCATCCCTGTTCATATTGGTCAATATTCGTATATATTTACCATATTGATCTGGTAAAGGTAAATAAATAATTCCTTATTTTGCTCCAAGCACACTTGATTGCATATAATTCTCATATGACAAATACAAGAAGTCCAAAACCATAACTAAAAAGGAGAATCTTATTAAAGCGTACTGTGTCACACCATGGGCAATTGCCTCTGTATTAATCTCTTTATGGCCAGCCCCATGGTGTTGGAGTAGTGCGCTTGCCTCTCACCTGGAGGCCCCGGGTTCGATTTCCTGCTCCGTCGGGGATTTTAGAAACTGGCTTGAGGGCTGGAACGGGGTGCACTCAGCCTCGTGAGGACAATTTAGTAGCTGTCTGACAGTGATTTACAGATTTACAGCCAAGGGGGCCCGATGCACTGACCACGTGTCACCCCAATATCTGCAGGCCAAATGGCTGGGCAGTGGTCGCTTGTTAGGCCTAAGCTCTTCATGGGCTAGTGCCAGGGGTTATTATATTAATCTCTTTATAGGTCTTTGGGATAATATCTTCCAACCATGTATATATAGAACAGTGTTAGGAAGAGAATCTTCCCACCCATTTCAGTTCAAGCAGTTCCACATGCTTCCAAAAGATGGCTGCCCAGAAGCATTGAAAATACATTAATTTGAAGTATACTGCCATCTAAAACCAAAGGTGGGAAGCATATATCCCAGTGGTCTCCACAGTGCACGTGCTCGTCAGTTCTGTTGTGCTGAGTTAATGTAAAGCATTGTTTTGGAGAAGAGATTTGGACAGATTGATATAAAGTTGGAATATTAATGGGTTTGGTCATTGAGTAAATATATTTCAGCTAGAAAGGAAATAATTGTGCTGGTTAGGATGTTAACCATAGAATAGATTTTTTTTATCATTTTAAATGATTATGTCGACTTCGCTGGGGTCTGGCGTTATGTTACGGTGACAGGACGAAATGTACCGAGAATGCACTGAGGTGTGACGTCATAGTACTGCTTGAGCTTTCTCGTTTCCCGCGCTCTCCGGTGAGCATGACGTCATCCAGCCAGCTACCTCCTTTGACCTTGGTTTGCACTTGCTTTTTTTTTTCTAACGGACTTTGAGTTTACGTAGCATTTAAAATGATATAAAGTCTTCAGTCTGACTATCAGTGTTTTTTTCATTAATTTTCTGTGTTTTTAGTAAAGTATATTTTGAAATTATAGAATTATATTTCAAGCATACTAACTTTCAACATTCCAAAATCACTTTCAAATTTCTTGTGCAGTTTTCGGCAAAGACGTTATAGGTAAAGCCCTGCACGGATGCGGATACCCGTGGATATCCACAAAATTTTTCGTCATCCAGATATAGTTTGTATGGCTGTGCGGATAGTGAATAAGCTGCGGATAATGTTTGGGGTAAATTAGCGGATAGTTTTTAGAATGCAATCTGAACTTGTTAAATATCATTACTAAGATCCGGATGTTTATGATTATTTTTTTTCCATTTCATGACAAATGTAAGATGATGATTTACACTAATCTCATTCAGATTATGCCATTAAGCAGAGTTAACACTCCAAACTGAAAAGGGTTGCAATTCTGGCTGTGTAACATTCATTTTTAACATAGAACTTGACATACATAGCCTAAGGAAAGTACTTTCTCCTCAAAACTAAATGTGTTGCTTTATTATTTTATCTAATTGAAAATATTATTGTGATGCCAGTACATTCGGATAATAAACATGCGGTTTCTGATAAAAGTCATGCGGATGGGAATAACAGTCGTGCAGATGCGGATAACAGCCATGCGGATGCGGGGCGGATAACGATTTGTTTATCCGCGCAGGGCTCTAGTTATAGGTCACTGAACTTGAGTTGTTTGGGAGTTAGTGGTATGCCTGGGCCATATTTTTGTGTGCTAGTGCTCATGTTGCATAAACGTGTATCTAAATATAGAAAAGGTTTTGATAATGAGGATGATATTTATTTTGATTTTCACAATAGGGCAATTAATCCTCAAGCCAGAATATGGACAGGAAAATTAGAGCCTGGCAGAATGAGGTACCAAGTGATATTTCAGTCTCTATGATTTTTAAATTATAGAGCATGATGGGTGTTTTTTTATATACTATATCATGTTAATTAAACCTCATTATTAAGTGATAAGCACAGTATCATCATTATTTGTAGGTTGGGAATGATTACCCCATTGCCCATATAAGAAAACATACTGTCCGCAATATCCAGTAGGATAATAATATCCCAACCCATATTTTATAATATAGAATCCAGACCCACAAAATAGTTCCATATTCATACTTCTCTATCACTCCCAATTACAAATGAGCAAAACAATTAATTATTTTCATACCTCCAGTCTTTTTGTAACCTAGTGCACAGGGTTGAATGTAGACGATTTAAACAGCAGTAGTGATTAGTGAGCATCTTATCTTGCAGCAGTCAGAGCTTTGAATGCAGGCAGCATAGTTCAGGGGTTATGCATGGCATTGAATTAGTTTTCTAGCTTTTTATACTAGGATTTCAGATGTTAAGATATGGAGACTAAGTTTCAACACAGTAGTTTACATTTCTGAGGCTACCTGTGTCATAAAAGTTAACCAATCTTGACTGAGATGCAATAAATTGCACAGAGTAAGAAACCATGCAGTAGTTAATTGTATTGAATTTTCCTTTAGATTTAGATCAAATTACAAACAACATTTTGTACAATGCAACGACTAAACTTGCGAACACTTACATATATTTCATTCAGTTGAGAAACATTTGCCATAAATATTTCTCTTAAGCCCATTTTTTTTATTCCAGTTTTTGTCATGCACAAATGGGGCTCGTTAGTTACACAGTGGCCCTGGGGACTCAAAATAAGACAGTTCTGGTAGATACTACTGGACTGAACTTTAATATGCTGAAACCACCTATTCTGGCACCCATCTGTCCACTTCTTTTTGCCAAGATAGTTCAAGTCAACATTACTTCACAAGTAGTGAGCTACCTAAGGTTATTGATAAATATCGTATTTTGTTGTAGTGTGAAATAACCTGTATTAATTGAATTCATTTATCTCATGCTTTCAATTTGAATCCTCCACCCTCTGTTTTCATTGTGTTGGTGTGATAATTTGTTAATGTGTTGTTGAGTCTGTTTTCTGTACATTTGACCTCTTGTCAGTATTAATTTGCCTAACAATATTGAATGTTGCTTCTTTACTGTAACTAGATCTCGGAAGTTCATGCACTAAAAAATGGCAAAATATACATGCATTTGTAAACTGTGGTTGTTGATAAATCGTTTCTGATGCTTGGGATATCTTGGACATCAGCCCCGAGTAATTGGATGTGTGTTCAATTTTTCTGATAACGTGTTTTCCTGTGGTGACTCTAGTATTGTATGTATGTAACTGTAATTATTAGAGTCAGGGGTGGGGTAGCTGCCCTAGGACTTGAAATAAGGTACTATCCTGGCATTTGCCTCACAGGAGTGTGGTAAAACGTGGGGAAACTCCTCTCGGAATAGCCGATGTCAGTGCTGGGATTTAAACCTTCAATCTTGGGACTTGCTGCATCTCCCAATTATGCATCTATGAACCAAAACGAACTTGAATATGCACTAAATGTAACAAATACATGCATTTTAAAACTAAATGACAATTCATAATTTGTCACAAAACCAATTCTGATTGTTGTACTATATGCGGATTATCCCCTACATCAGCAGAGTCCAGAGTACTTCACACTGTGCAAAGTAGCACAGCTGCCACACCTTTAAATGCATAGTGCAGAGTCGTGTTAGGCTTGGTTTCTGTTCGGTCACGGTAGACAACCGTGCGTGCACATTATGGTAGGGACGTATCTGTTTCCCCCATAATTAATTTCCTCGCCTTCATCACGAGGCCGCCAAACTTATGAGTATGTTCGGTTCTATCTATGTATGTGAAATATTTTTTTCTATATTAAAAAAAAGACGAGGTTCCGAGCAGGCATTTCAGATGAGAATTTGAAAAGTTGTTTACGCCTCTCTGTAACACGCTCATTTGCGCCTAATTGTAACAAGATTGTTAACGCACACAAACAAGGCATACTGTAAATGAGAACTGCATTATAGACTGTAGTGTGCGGATGCATCGACATGACAGATGTCACATGCACAGGCCTGATGACCTTGATGAAACCTCTCCATATTTGAAACAACACACTTGACCTACTTGACTTTCCTTTGACATTTGGACTTCAATTTTGAAGCACTTTCACTAAACTTGTACAGAATCACACAGGTTGTGCACTTAATGGCAGCTGGGGCTTTACTTCTGATGTTGACTGCAACAACTAAGATGAGACTCACAGGGAAGCATAGACTGAACATGGCAATAACCATAAAAAGATAAGAATTTCATCTTTAGAGCTGGTTCTGCATTGACTTAATAAATATACATATGTGACGTTCTCCAGGAAACCATTCCTTAAGTCGCGTGACAAAATTTTACGCTACGCCGCAAAGAGCTGAGAAGGGCGAGAAATATCGATTTTTAGATTTCAGCACCATCTGTTAGCCGAATCTTTGAACTACATGATGCGAGCATTGTATGTGTCATCATGATATGGTTAAGTCTTCAAAATAACCTTGGAAACAGGTTGTGTAATTTAACAAAACCATACCTTAAGTCACAATGGGAATTTAAAATTGCGACTTAAGGTATGGTTTATTCAATGACGTTTCTGCACTGTCTTCTTGGGCTAAAATACGAAATTACCAGCTCGTCCTTCAGGATAATGTATAGTTACAATAATTTTGTAAATAGTAATTTTAATGTGTGTGGACCGCCAGCGCTGGAACCTGGCCAGGGAATTCCCAGTGTCTTTCTAGCTTGTCTGATGTTATGCACTAAAGCTGGCGGAGATATGGATAATGCAGATAATCTCCCTCCAAACCTACCTAAGAAGTTGGAAGTAAAAGGCATGACTGCCGAAAGGATGAAATACCTGTTCGACAACATTCGAGAGTACTGCACAGCGGGAACAAGGGATCTATTGTGCTCACGGCCAGGCAACATTGAAGCCGCTGAACCTGGCCCAAGTAGTGCAAAGTATTGTGTGCGCAAAAGGAAAAGACATACAGTACATTAACATTCCACAAAAATGAGCAATAGTTCAGTTTGCTACTACAGAATACAAGACAGATTCCTGTAGAATTGGATACTAACATTGAGTAGTTTCAAAACGTTTTTAATATCCAACATTAATATGTTCTGAATTCTTCTTATTATTATTCTTATTATTATTATTATTATTATTATTATTATTTATTTATTTATTTATTTACATTGTTTAGACCCAAAGGATCACATTAAGCAAATTATGTTCTGGTGCTGTTCTTCTTGTTCTTCCAGAACTCCTTCATCATCTCACTGTGTCGGACTCGACGTTCCTCCGTCCATCCTTTCCCTGGTCTCCTTGGTCGATCTTCATGTGTGACTTCCCAACTGTGGATCTTATGTCGGAATGTCATTCAATCGTCTATGTCTATTGGTATGATGTTGGCACTTTCGAGATCAATTTGGACTTGGGTAACCCAGACTATTGTCACTTTAAGTTTTCGTAAGTAAGTCAATATTCTCTTTGTTAGCCAGTCGTCATTCAGTCTCATAATGTGGCTGTAGAATCTCAGTCGTCGCTTGCGGAAATCTGACTCTATGTTAGAGTATCTCTCTGTGATTGTGTGTGATTGCAGACGATATCCATCATCTGTGAGTTTAGGGCCCAATATTTTACGGATGATTTTTCTCTCAGCCTTCTTGATGTTCTCAAGACCCCCTCTGAAGTTGAGGTTTAGTGTCTCGCTGGTGTAAAGTGTCTCAGGTTTGATGACAGTCGTGTAGTGTTGAATTTTGGTGTTGATGCTCATGTATTTCTTGTTGTAAATATTTGCGATTTTTCCGTATGCTTTCCGCAATTTAAGTTCACGAGATTTTTGCGCCACTCTTTCCATACCTGTGGGTTCAATAATTTCACCCAAATACTTGAATTGATTAACCCTGTTTATCATACCGTACTCTGTGAGTAAATTTTGTGCTTGAATGTGTTTTGTCGATATAAACTCGGTCTTTGTGAAGGAAATTTGTAGTCCGACATTTTCAGCACACTCTTTTAAGACCTCAATCTGAAGAATTGCCGTTCGTTCATCTGCGGAGAGGATTGCAAGATCATCCGCGAAAGCGAAGCATGTCACGTCGATATTATCCGTTTGCCTTCCTAGCATGACGGGCTTCCAGGTATTCCGACTCCTCAGTTCATGTCTCCATTCTTTCATGATCTTCTCTAGGACGATATTAAAGAGTAGAGGGGAGAGCCCATCACCCTGCCGTACACCTGTCCCGATGAGGAAAGGTTCAGTTACTTCACCAAGAAACTTGACTTTGGAAGTTGTTTCAGATAGGGTCTGTTGGATGAGGCGTCGTGTTTTCGGGTCGAGCGTGTATTCTTCGAGTATATTAAAGAGGGATAGGCGGTCGACAGAGTCATAAGCTTTCTAAAAATCGACAAATACGCAGATGGTTGGGAGATTTCGTAAAGCTCGAAGTTTCAGTGTGGACTTGAGGTTGAAAATTTGTTCAGTACTTGATCTGTTTGGTCTGAACCCTGCCTGGTATTCACCAATGAGAGGCTCGAGCTGTTCTTGTGTGCGTTGTAGGAGGCAAGCAGAGAAGACTTTGTAAGGTACAGAAAGGAGGGATATCCCTCTATAGTTATTCACATCCAATCTGTCTCCTTTTTTGTAGAGTGGGTGAATGAGTGCGCATTTCCAATCATCTGGGAGATTTTCACTTCGCCAGACTTCTTGGATGATCTGTGTAATTTCCTGCAGTGATCGTGGTCCAAGATTTTTCAGCAGTTCCGCGACAATTCCGTCTTCTCCTGCTTTCTTTCCATTCTTGAGTTTTTTGATATGGCGAGTGATTTCTTCTTGTGTTGGTGGATCGGCGTCTGGCTTGACGTGTTCTGAGGTCGTATGCAAGAAACGTTCAGGTGGTTCGGGACAGTTAAGGAGCCCAGAAAAGTAGCATGCAAGTTCATCGCAATTTTCACGATTAGTAAGTGCCAGTTTTCCATCCTGTTTCCTAAAGGTTAAATTTGGCGGTGCATAACCCTTAATATTATTCGCGAAGGTCCTGTAGAAATTCCGACTATCGGAGTTTCTGAAATCATTCTCCATGGACTTAAGTTGCTCAGTGATATAATCACACTTGACTTTCCTGATAGTCTTGTTTGTCTGTTTGTGGATGTCGAGGAAGTGTCCCAGGGTTCCTGGTGATCTACTGCTGTTGTATTTTTGGAATGCGATTCGGCGATTGGCAATGGCTTGATCACACTCAGAATTCCACCATGGATGTTTTGTCTTTCTTTTTAGCGGGATCAGTGCTTTAGCTTGTCCGATAATTTTGCTACGAAAGTCGTTCCAGTTATTCACCGGTTCCTTTTCCCATTCCTCTACAATATTTGTTTTTTTGAATCATAGCTAAATGGAATTTCGGGATATGTGGTTTGCGACGGTGAACTCTCTTTGGGGTGAACTTTACTTTGATTCTTGTAAGGTAGTGATCCGAGTCGATATTCGCGTCTCGTCGGACTTGAACGTCGTGAATGGTTCTGTAGTGGGCATAGGAAATGGCGACGTGATCAATCTGATACTCACCGAGATGTTGGATCGGAGATCGCCATGTTTTCTGTTTATGCGGTGATTTTCTAAAGTGCGTGGACATAATTTTAAGGTTGAATTGGTGACAGATGTCAAACAGACGCATGCCGTTAGTGTTCGTGTTTTGGTGTGCGGAATATTTACCAATGATTTTTCGATAGATTTTCTCTTTGCCAAGTTCAGCATTGAAATCCCTCATGAGGATTTTAACGTCGTCGCGGGAAATCTTGCTCATGATGTTCTCAAGTTTGTTCCAGAATTTTTCAACCGTTTCAGGGTTCTTCTTATTGTCAACATTGGTGGGGGCATGTTCATTGATGAGTGTGAAATTTTTGTTGGCGCATTTGATGCGCATGGTCATGAGCCGACTATTGACGGGTGTAATTTCCCTGACGGAGATGATAATAGATCTGTGTATAAGAAACGTCATATCGAAAATTGGTGCGCCCCTTGCGACTCTTTGTTGTGTTTTGCTTTTAAAGATGCGGTAGTTTCCGTAGTCCATAGTGTCGTTGTCTGTCATTCGTGTTTCTTGAAGAGCAACGATGAGAATTTTTTGTCGGTCAATTTCCTGCGTGAGGTCATGTAATTTACCTGTTTGGATCAATGTATTAATGTTTATCGTTCCAAGGAATGATTTCTGGTTGTAGGGAAGTTTACCAGAGATCTCCGATACTCTCTGTTGTGCACGTCTGAACTCCCCAGAATCCGAAAGTTCAGTGGCCGTCTGTTGACGGGTGGATTGTGTACCACCTGGGGTAAGATTGTATTTACTTGCACATTCCATAATATTGTATGGCCTCGGGTGCCGAGTGCAAGCTTTGTAATTTGACACCCAGAAGGTAGCTTGCATGTCGAATTTCGTTGTTCCTTGAATCACTATGAAAGTCAAGGAGGTTAGATATCTAAGCTCCTTGAACACTATAGCGCTTTCTAGTAGAGAAATGAGGAACTTTGTGTTGGCGGAAACTCCCGAGATTAATTTTGCCATTATGAACACGGCCTACTGAATTCAAATGGGTTCTTTGACATGCCAACATCGTATGACATGCGTGTCGTATTTTTTCCGCCTTTCAAAAATCACTTACCATGGCCAGGAGCGAACCTGCAATCTTGGGGTTAGTAGACCGACACGCTATCCACTCACCCACCGTGGCAAGCTAATGAAATTAATAAAACAATAGTAATAAAAACAACATTTGAAATGTGTAGTTATGCCCTTTGGCAAAATTTGAAAAAATAAAACACGGCAAAGAAGTTGTTGCACCCTTTAATATGAATCCCTGCACGACTTTGTACAATTATTGGTTCACGAGATATTTAAAAAATATAGTTATGCCCTTTGGCAAAATTTTGAAAACTATAAATAACCCGTGGCAAAGAGGGTGTTTAATTTGAATCCTTGCACAACTTTTTTCAATTATTGGTTCGCCAGATATTTTTAAAATGCAGTTATGCCCTTTGGCAAAATCTAAAAGAATTATTATTATTATTATTATTATTATTATTATTATTATTATTATTATTATTATTATTATTACTAACATTACCACAGATACTATTATTGTTTCCTGATATTGTTTGTACTTCTTAAGACAGAAAATCTGTGTAGGCCTAATTGAGTCTTGCAATACTATAATTTTCTGTTTCACTTTCATTATGTTGGTCATATTTACATATTTACAATACTTTCTAGAGAATAAAACTCCGATATACACTCACCGGCAAAGAAAGCGAAACACTACGAATACTAAACTAAACTCAATGTTGGACCGTTCCAAACCTTGTATTAATCAAATACTGTAACATTACAACAATATGGCAATGCATCGTAAGTTAATCACCCTAATCAGCACAATAATTGATAAACATTATTGACTATGATAATCACAACAGTGCACAAACACGAATTTGGATATGTCGAAACCTGGAATCCATCGTACTGTCATCCAACCTGTTACAATGTATGATTACGAATGTTGTAGACAAACCGTAACGTTCACAGAAATACACTGCACGAAAATTCACAGCAATAAACCTTAAGACAGCCATTTATGGTTATCGTTGTCCAAAGGCGGGAAACTGTAACGTTGGTGTTGTAATTGTAACGATCAACGATGTTTATCAATTGTTGCGCTAGAACTTCTCAAATGAGCTAATTAAATCACGGCACATCGCCATATCGCTGCAAAGTCCTGGCATTCAATTAATACCAGGTTTGAAACGGTCAAACGTTGAGTTTTGTCTGATATTCGTAGTGTTTCGCTTTTTATGCCGGTGAGTGTATTTATGAAATATTATTTTAATACACAATGCTGATCATCCTTCATCCAGTGAAACAGTCAGATTTTCTTAAATATTCAATATATTGTCCCAGCACTATACTAAATTTTCAAATCGATTTCCTCGACATTCAATAAATTCTGTCCTATTACTTCAATGTTTCATAAAATAATCAGTTTATAAGATAAATACTTCTAGTTTTCACGAAAATGATCGCAAATTACCTACTATCAAAATATAAAATAAACCAAAAATGAGATTTTCCGACTTAAGGTATGGTTTCCTGGAGAATGTCACCTTCTTCAGCTAGTATAAAATATCAATTATTGTCTGCATTAAATAGTTGAAAATAAAATATATAATGCTCAACCAATGAAAATGGGTGTAAAGGTGAGGTGAGACATGACTGAAATGTACATGGATGGTGAAATTAGATTTAAAGTCAATGTTACTTAAATGTTCATTATTTTCTTGATGTGATGAATTCCAAAACATTTCATTAAGTTGAATTGCTAACACAAAATTCTTTTCAACACTTATACCATTAGCAAATCCAATAAATACACAAAATCAAGAATTGAACAAATAACATGCTCTGAATACAAAACCAGTTATGTAGAACAAAGCATATCCATCTGCTACTCCCCCAGGGGCTCACATGTAGTGGGACGTGGGTTGGCGACCACGGGACCCCATCTGAGTCGGCATTGCTTCCACTTTCTTGTGCCGGGCTTCTCTCTGTCATCTTTCCTATCGACGTCCCTTGGTCAACTCTTGTTCCTTTCCGACCCTGACGGTATTAGGGTGGGAGTATTCTACATCATATTGGTCCTTATTGACTGATATTCCTATTTGACTAGTAATTATACATTATTTTTTACGTATTCTTGATTTTCCTGATATCTCGGCTGATGCTATTTGACTAGTAATTATACATTTCCGTCTATTTAATACAATTTATTGATAAATTATCTTGTTTCAACCTTGGGACACGTTTCGAGCATAACAATTAGCTCTTCTTCAGCCAGGTGCACTCATATTATAAAAACACTCATTTAAGAAAACACATAGTTCATAATAAAATACATCTTAAAATGTTCATTAAAACCGACATATAGTAAAACTTAGCTTGCCTATAGTAAAACATTACAATTGTCATATTACGCAGGAGACACATAATGTTTATCAATAAAATTTTGCAGTTGCTTCCCTCCAGCAGACTTCCTCGTCCCACACACGCAAAACGGCGAAGGTATGACATGCCCAATTTGTTGACAACCATTTAACCAACACCAAGTCATTCCTTGACGACTTGTGGAATGCTCAATCAATCCTATTTCCCATTGATGAGGCAAGGTTCCTGCACTATATCAGCCAATGCTGCATCCTCATTTAACTATAATAAAAAGAAAAAAGCACTACTCTAATATCTTAAAATATTTGAAACTTCGACAAACTTTGTTAACCTAATTCACGTGGATTAAAAACTTACGTTATATTCAGTTTTTTGTCGTGTGGCCTCTTGAGAGGCCGAGTGCAGGTCTTTCTAGTCGACGCCCGTGGGCAACCTGCGCGTCGGAGTGAGAGATGGAATGGATGAAGATGAATGAAATTGGGCAAGGATGTGGAGGGAAGCAGCCGTGGCCTATCAGAAGGCACCGTCTCAGCATTTGCCTGGTGTTGAAAATGGGAAACCACGGAAAACCATTTCAAGGACAGCCGACGGTGGGGCTCGAACCCACGCGTCTACCGAGTCAGCAGAGAGCTTGGCCCCATGACCTAACGCTGCGCTTTAGCCAGCGTAGCCACTGCTGTTGGTGTTATATTCAGTGAAAATCCCCTAGTTGCATGTAGCCTGTTATGAGCAGCATTTCATCTAAGGAAATACAAAATAATACTAGTCAGAACTAATGATCCCTTGAAATTTGATATAAAATGCGAAGCTGATTATATAGGTCAAACAGGACGCAATTTACGCACGCGATATGCTGAACATTGTAATGCAATTAGACATAGAAATTTTTTTGCCATCGGAACGCACATGAATGATAAGGGTCAAAAATTCACCAACATTGAAACGGATTTAAAGATACTTCATTACGAGAATAAAGGATCCATAATGAATATCTTTGAACAATTAGAAATCAACACTGCTCAAAGAACTAATCCGACTCATAATCTTAATGAGATCAATTTTGAAACCAATATTTTGTATGATACACTAATGGATCAACTTACAAGTAAAAATAAATTGGCGTAGTATTGTTTCACAATATTTAATAATAAGGATTAAGGAATTAGTTTTTTCACTACATTCTATGCAATAGGAGCTATCAAACTTGTACGCCCGACAACTACTGTTCATAATGTCATAATTATTCATGTCCGTATTGACGTAACTATAACTTTGAAAGAATAATAAAATTTCTGCCTTTCAATACTGTTTATTGCTAATTACTTACAGGGACATCTTTCGGGGGCTAATACTCCCCCTTCATCAGCCTGTCCAAAAAAACTTCACAAAGGATAAAACTTTCCTTGTATAAGCACATACAAATCACATGAAGAATAATGAATATTCATTATTCTTCTAGTTCTGACTAGTATATTTTGTATTTCCTTAGATGAAATGCTGCTCATAACAGGCTACATACAACTAGGGGATTTTCACTGAATGTAACGTAAGTTTTTAATCCACGTGAATTAGGTTAACAAAGTTTGTCGATATTAGAGTAGCACTTTTCTTTTTATTATAGTTAAATGAGGATGCAGCTTTGGCTGATATAGTGCAGGAACCTTGTCACATCAATGGGAAATAGGATTGATTGAGCATTCCACAAGACGTCAAGGGATGACTTGGTGTTGGTTAAACGGTAGTCAACAAATTCGGCATGTGGGACGAGGAAGTCTGCTGGAGGGAAGCAACTGCAAAATTTTATTGATAAACATTATGTGTCTCCTGTGTAAAATGACAATGCTAACTTTTTACTATAGGTAAGCTAAGTTTTACTATGTCGGTTTTAATGAACATTTTAAGATGTATTTGATTATGAACTGTGTGTTTTTTAAATGAGTGTTTTTATAATATAATGAGTGCACCCAGCTGAAGAAGAGCTAATTGTTAAGCTCGAAACATGTCCCATGGTTGAAACAAGATAATTTATCAATAAATTGTATTGAATAGATGGAAATGTATAATTACTAGTCAAATAGCAAAATAGGCATCAGGGTATCCGAGGCCTAGGGAGTCTTTCACTTTCCCGTCTTAATTGGCCCTTGTCTCATCTTTCCTGATCCCTCATTCTTCGAGGGGTCAGACCTCTTCTGATCTCTTCATATCTCCTGCCTTCTGCTCAAGGCCCTTAAGGAGGCAGGGTGTGTGTAGCCCCACCACTTATGGTGCACCCTGGATTGTGCTACACCCTCAAGGGCTCACGTCTGGTGAGTTCGGGAGTTGACAACCCCGAGGGCTTCCTGAGCTGGGTCCGGTTTTTCTCCTTCCATTGCCTTTGGGGTGGTCCCCCTCCTCTTTACCTTTCCTGTCTGCCTTTCCTGGCTCTCCTTTCTTCCAAGTCACTTAATTCTCATTCTTCGAGGGTTGAGGGCATTTCCTTTCCTCCTGTCTTTTGTTTCCCTTATTCTTATTTTTGTTTTCCATTTCCTCTTCTAGTATGTAAGTATGTAGTTAGTTTTTGGTTTAGTTTTATTTCATTTACATTTTCACTATCTCCCAAACCATTAGGGGCCGATAACCCAGATCTTAGACCCCTTAAAACAACAATTATCATCATCATCATCTGCTACTTTGAGCATTTCCTCAAAAGACAAACATTTCTCACCCAAGAGTGCTCATATGTAAGACAGAAAACAGATCTTAACATTCTCAATCAGCGATTCCACCCAACTCTAAATTTATATGATTTTTTCATCGATAACAATATTTTTTTATAATGAAATTATAGACTACATACTTACATTTTGTTACTTTGTTGTGTGAAAGCATCAAGAGAAAGTGGGCAAGTGTGTTGGCAATATGATGCAGGTCAGTGTAGTGATGTTAGACAGATGGTTTGAAATGTTTTGGAATGTACCACATCAAGAACATTTTAATAACATTTAAATTATAATATGTCTAACACTTACAATGCATCTACAATAAAATATTCGCTACATCGCATCATATTGTTACTTTCGGAAGTTTTTTACTGCTAGTTTCGCTACCACATGGCAGCTTCATCAGGTGGATGGTTATGACTGCTCCATAATGTGGCGACTTTTTCTCACTGCAGACGTAAGATATCACGGTATCTCTCCTCAGCGCTGTCTGATGGTCACTGTTTGATCCCAGTGATGTCCTCTGTCGGTGTGTTAGGACATTGTGTGGATTCTGGGTTTTGGTCTCAGTATAGGTTGCCAAATATATATGCCACACCTCATGACGGAAGCTGGAGTGTTACAGTGGCATCCAGCCAATATGAGCAGGGATGGTGGACATCACTTGAGTGACATTTGGTGACCTGTACTGGGACTAAAGGAACATACTGGTGCAAAACACAACCCTAACACACCAGCAGAGGATGTCCCTGGGATCGACCATTACCAACAGACAGCTCTGAGGAGTGAGACTTCCAGGTCCGCTGTGAGAAGAAGCCACCGTATCACGGAGCACAGTCGCAACTGTCCACCTGACAAAGCTCCCATCGTAGTATCGAAACTAGTAGTGAAAACTTTCTTACATAACAAAATGACATGATGCATCGAATATTTTAATGTACACGAACATTGAATGTAATTCTATTTTAACCATCTATGTACATTTCAATCATTGTTTCCTTTCATTTTCATCTTTTTATCATATTTATTTTATTGGTTCAACTATTTAATGATTGGCTTTTTATACTAGCTGAAGAAAGGCATTTAGGTGACCCAAAACATGTACACTACTAGTGGAAATTAATAAGCATTGACCAAGGCAAAACTACTTTTGAGGTGGTGTTTTTTTAATTTTTCTCCTTCCTTTTGAAAAAATTAATTTCTCTAAAACTTCTTTCTCTGAAACTTCTTAATGTTGGCTAATACCAGGAATTTTCCCAGATTCCATGTTACTTACAAAACAGGAGGAAATTAGTTCTCTAATATCCGTTAAATGTTAAATATATATTTTTAAATAATGTGAAAAGAAGTAAATATGCATGTACACATATATAAATGCATTGGTGGCTGAAATCATCAAAATATGAAAAATTAACTTCGTACTTTTCATAGTACAGAACATATGCAATGTTATATCAGATTGTATTTATTATGGCTATCTAATAAAACACATATACTTGCATGAACTTCCAAGGTCTAATGATAATACTCTTATTATTATCAACATCTTTTGAATTTTTGTAACTGTTGTTTAGCTTCGTGGTGCACTTGTGCAAAGGTAGGGTAGTCTATAACAATGTGTGTTAATAGTGAGTTTGAGTATTGAGTGGGTTGCATTTTATATCATTAGCCACCCTGTGTAGAAGAGATTTATTCCCAGTCTTCTCCTCTGCCAAGCCCAGCCAGCACAATTGAGTCCCTGACACGAGAATTTGAGCATTCATTAGACATCAGGTCTGCGACAAAGGGCCAATACGTGGTGAAAGCTCAGGTGAGATCCTATTTGCTCATTCATGTAGATTTTAATGTGCAAGGTGTGAGAGGTGTTAATGTGGAATTTAAACTTAAAAATGGGTGTGCAGGAATGTTGTTGTAGACCCAACAATAACTCCCAGGAGTTGGGCTACTGGGAAGGAATAGAAATATATAATAAAGATTGGTAATAACAATGAATTAGCACTCTAAGTGAACTGTGTGGAATGTCAGTCATCTCTTATGAATATACAGGTATATTTTATATTACCATTATTTATTTTCTTAGAGAAATCATAAGGGATATTGGTAATAATTTGCATTTAAAGCATATTTCAATGTACATGGAAATGGAACAGGAATATTTTTTTTAGTTTTCAACGTTTTGCAGCACAAAAGCCATAAGGAAGCAACATTATCTAGTTGTCTCTAGCCTTGTGACCCAAGGACTTCATTACTCCTCCTACCAGTTAGTGCCTTACTACATGATCTTCTGCCCTTCATTCATCATGCAATTTAGTAATGTTTTACACGGACTGGCTGTAAAGGCGCACCTCATTAGAGCTCGCGTCAGCCCGGAAGGCGGCCGGCTCTCTGGGATTTGCGTAGAGAGAGAAAGAGATACATGTCCACTGTTGCAACAAGTCCACCATGTCCGATCCCCACACCGCAGGCCGCTGCCATGAGTTCCCGCAGTATGGCAACACCGTAGCTTAGCTCATCGAGCCTGTCTCTTTCACGCTGCTTTACACTTGGCTTTCCTGACAACACACTAGCTCAGATTCTCAAGACAGACTGACTGTGATTGGTGGGATGGAAGTGAGGCATGACGTAATGGTAGCGTTGTGTTCTGCGCACCGCCTTCCCGGCTGGCTCGAGCTCTAGTACTTTAGTATGCGGCAGTTCGTTGCAGTCTCTGTGTTCGGTCCTGCATGTCTCATTCTTCGTGAGCCGCAGGATAAGGCTCAGAGATCATAGTGTGTGGGTCTCGTCCTGGCAAGCTGAGATCCACCCTAAACAAATTCACGCCAGTGGCACTTCTTCTGAACATCACTTACTTTCAAAGTCCAACGGCGATGGGATTTGGACGGTGGGGGCAGGTTATGGGTGTAACTGGAAGCCCCTAGTTCGGACCTGCACGTTGGCAGCAGGTGTGTGATGGTCATCTTCCGGAGACTCTGTGACTACTCAGGAATTCGGTCCTGCATCTGTGTTTGGGCAAGCCTATTTAGGATCACCGCTGCCCACCCCACATGGGGAAGGCCCTAGAAAAGGTGGGCTAAACATCGGAAATCACAATCTTGGTCCGGCTGGGCAACCGCACTCAGCAGGTCACCCCTCATGCGGTCGAAACTCATAAACAGTAAAGAATCACAAATTGATTATTGGATCATGGAACATCAGAACTTTGCTTGATTTGGACAATAACGTTAGACCTGAGAGGAGGTCAGCTCTCGTAACCCATGAGTTATCAAGACTCAACGTTGACATTGCTGCTCTCAGTGAAACTAGGCTGTCTTCTGAAGGCAAGATCACTGAAACTGGAACAGGACATACCATCTTCTGGAAAGGAAAGGAGGAGGGTGAATGTCGTATTCATGGTGTGGGCTTCGCTGTGAAGACCAAACCGGTAAATTATCACCAACTTACGCCCATTGCAATCAGCAAAAGGCTCATGACTCTCCGCATACCACTCTCAGGAGGTTCCTTTATGACACTCATCTCTGCCTATGCTCCTACCTTAGATTCTGATGATGAAGCAAAGGCTCAGTTCCATAATCAGCTAATTGAAATCATCTCCAAGGTACCATCTGCAGATAAACTCTTGCTCCTCGGTGACTTCAATGCCAGAGTTGGGAAAGATCACAGGCTATGGAATAATGTGATGGGCAAACAGGGACTTAGAAAATGTAATCCCAATGGACTGTTGCTTCTTGGTCTTCCTTTGTGCAGAACACGAACTTTTCATTACCAACACTCAGTTCCGGCTACCTAACCGCTTCAAAACCACGTGGATGCATCGTCGTTCCAAACATTGGAACATTCTTGATTATATCATTACCCGGCAATGTGATAAGATGGACACTCTTATTACCAGAACAGCAAGGAATATAGACGATTGCTGGACAGATCATAAACTTCTTATATGTAAGCTCAGGATATCCATCAGACCTAAACCATCTAGGAACATCAAAAATTTGCCAAGAAAGAAGTTTAATACATCCAAACTTCAGGATGAATCCATGTATAAACATTTTGGAAACAGGATCGTCACCCAGTTATCAGAAAACCCAGTAACAAATGACATTCAGCAAGAATGGGCCACACTACAGAAGGTTATCACACAGTCAGCTGAGGAAACCATTGGTTTTATAGTGCGGAAAAGACAAGACTGGTTTGATGACAACAATGAGGAAATTCTGTCTCCCATCAATGCCAAAAGGAATGCCTATCTTGCCCATCTTCAAGACCCAACATCCAACACAAAGAGAGATAAACTACTGGAACTCAAGGGTAAATGCCAGACGCAGATAAGGCAGATTAAAAATACTTGGTGGCAACAGAAGGCTCAGGAACTGCAGAGACTATCGGTTGCTCGAGACTTGAGGAACTTCTATGCAGTACTCAAGGAAATATATGGACCATCTCGCTCATCATCAGGTACACTGAAAAGCGCTGATAATTCTACTACCTTGACTGATAGTCAAGAAATCATGGAACGCTGGAAGGAGCACTTCTACAATCTCCTAAATCATCCATCAGCAGCTGCTGAAGACTTCCTTTGTGATGTGCCGCAGCAACCTGAACAACTGTGGTTGGCAGTACCTCCTACTTATCATGATTTCAGTGCAGCTCTCACCCAATTGAAACCCAGAAAAGCACCTGGCCCAGATAACATCCCTCTGGAACTAATTCAAGCCAGAGGTCGTTCCCTCAAAACAAGGATTTTCACCCTTATCCTCAGAATATGGGAATCAAGAAAGGTACCTGGAGACCTAAATAATGCCACTATCGTCACTATCTTTAAAAAGGGTGATCGCAGTGTTTGTGGCAACTACCGTAGTATATCACTGCTATCAATTGTTGGGAAGATTCTTGCAAGAATTCTACTTAACCGCCTCAAGGTTATCTCTGAGAAGATCCTCCCAGAGTCACAATGTGGATTTAGAGCTTCCAGAAGCACAATTGACTTGATTTTCTGTGTGAGGCAGCTACAAGAAAAATGTAGAGAACAACAGAATCCACTCTTCTTAGTCTTTTATGACTTGGAAAAGGCATTTGATTCGGTTCCAAGACCAGCCATGTGGGCGGTGCTGAAGCGGTTTGGTTGCCCTCAGAGATTTGTAGATCTAATCAAGACTCTCCATGATGGCATGACAGGTCAGGTTTGCCATCAGAATAAGATGTCCGATGAATTTCCTATTACCCATGGACTGAAACAAGGATGTGTACTGGCTCCAACGCTTTTCGCGCTGTACTTGGCTGCAATGCTTTATGATTCACCCACAAACATCCCAGGTGTGGAGGTCAAGTATCGTTTTGATGGAGGGCTTTTCAACCTAACTAGTCTCCGCTCCTTGAGGAAAACTCAGGTTACTAACATGTTGTATGCAGATGATGCTGCGTCGCCAACTCTCACACCAGAAGAGCTGCAAGAGTCAGTTAATTGTTATAAAAGTGCATGTGATTGCTTTGGTCTTACCATAAATGTCAATAAGACTCAAGTCTTGGCACAACCTTCACCAGGCACACCTCTTCCTCAGTTCAATATCTCCATCTCAAATTTGCCATTAGAACAGGTAGACCACTTCTCGTACCTGGGCAGTACCATTTCTTTGAGCTGTACCTGTGAGCAGGATGTGGATAAGAGAATTGGCGCAGCATATGGACGATTAGCGCACCGGGTCTTCATGAATAAAGATCTATCCATGAGTTCAAAGCTTATGGTGTACAAAGCAGTAGTCATTTCTACATTGTTGCATGGCTGTGAAACGTGGACCCTTTACTGACGTGATCTTAGGAAGGTTGAGCGTTTCCACCTACAAAAACTTCGATCAATCCTGAGGATTAAATGGGAAGACCGCATTACCAATATTGCTGTTCTGGAAAAGGCTCAAATCAACAGCATAGAATCATCCATAATAGGTGAATTTAGATGGATTGGTCATGTCCATCGGATGGATGATGTGAGATTACCTCGTCAGATGCTATATGGTGAGTTATGCTATGGCACCAGGCCTCATGGTGGTCCTAAGAGGCGCTACAAGGACCAATTTAAGCAGACCCTGAAATTGACAGGTCTTGATTCACAAACCTGGGACATGCTGGCTTAAGACCGCTCAACTTGGCGCCGTACCATCTCGGATACTGTAAAGACGTTTGAAAGGGATCGACGCACACATGAAGAGGCCATGCGTCAAGCTAGGAAACTTCAAGCAGCCCAACCACGTCCTCCTCCAGCAATACTTTGTGACTTGTGTGGTCGCTTGTTCCATGCCAGGATTGGACTCTTTAGTCACCGTAAACACATCCACAAATTGGACTGAAGGAAGAAGATTTATACTCGGATTCGAGTTAAAGCCGATGATGATGATCAACCTATTTTTTTGTAATTTGACAATGAATATTAATTTCTTTGTCCAGGTTCCTCTTTGTAATGTGATCAAAAGTACTTAGGAATTTTCATACTCAAAACGACAGACTTTCTATATCCCCACTTCCTTTTGATGGAACTGTTCCTTTTTTTACCTGGCAGTCCATGGTATTTACAACATCCTCCTCCAGAACTACAGTTTAAAGGCATTAATACTCATCCATTATGGCCCACATTTCATGCCCATGGAGGATTTTTCTAGCTTGCCATATGTTGTGCATTTTGTTCATAGCTCCATGTCCCAGTACATGTGCCACTGAATTTCCTTTCCACAGTTACTGGTATCATCCACAAATTATAAGCAATATGTTTTGAATTTTTGTAACTTTTATTACAGATTCTTGGTATAGTCCGGGACACCTTAAATAAGTTACTAGAAAACCAACATGGCCACCACATTTGGTGTTGCCAACCTACATCATTTAACACCAAAAAGTCAGCACACACATCCTTGTAACACGTACGCAAATTATCCAAACTACGTAAAAGCCCTTTACATTTTACATAAAGTTGTGAAGCAGTCCTTGCTCAAGTTAGGGACATCTTGGTCATCAGTCCTCAACAGTCTAACTCTTAAGCAGTATTATGGTAGTGAAGTTAACTTAAATTAGCTCTTCTAGATTGATTTTTAAAGCATCATATAAAATGCAAATGGACTTGATAACAAAACAAGAAATATTATTAAAGATACACTAACTGAAACGAAGGCTAAAGTTAAATTTATGGGTGGTTGTAGTGATGAGTTAGAAATAAACACAGGTGTCCGTCAAGGGGATGGGCTCTCCCCTTTACTTTTCAATTGTGCTCTTGAGAAAGTTGTCAGAGAATGGAGGAAAGCAGGTGCACCATCTCACCGCCTGGGCCCAAAGATTAAGGGTATTGACTTAGATTGTCTAGCGTTTGCTGATGATTTAGCACTAATTGCCAAAAACGTCGCTGATGCACAGAAACAGCTTGTTATACTAGAGGAGCAAGCAGCCAAAATAGGACTAAAAATCTCCTATGCAAAAACTAAATTTATGACAAATATTAAGAATGGTCCACCTGAAATTGTCATTGGTATCAATAAGATTGCAAGAGTGAAAGAATTTAAATACTTAAGTGAATGGATCACTGAAAATGGCAATGAAAATAAATCTGTAGCATCACGAATTCAGAAAATGGGAATTGCTTTTCAACACACAAAGAATGTTTATAACAAAAAAAGCTTGTCCTGGAACAACAAAATTCGTCATTACTGTACAGTGATTAAACCTGAAGCTCTATATGCTTCAGAAATGCTCAGTTTACATCGTAAGACCTTAAAGGAAAAATTAGAGATTAAAGAAAGGAAAATCATGAGGAAAATCTTAGG
The DNA here is from genome assembly GCA_946902985.2 of Meconema thalassinum. Classification (NCBI taxonomy): domain Eukaryota; kingdom Metazoa; phylum Arthropoda; class Insecta; order Orthoptera; family Tettigoniidae; genus Meconema; species Meconema thalassinum. The sequence continues at coordinate 1,755,262,128 of OX336388.2, read as the reverse complement.
GCCCAGAATTGTAAATGGCATGCACTACCCCAAACCCAACTCTGAAATTTATAAAAGAGTTTCTAAATTAACTGATACAATGAGATTGCGACGAATTCAGTTTCTAAGCCATTTGGAAAGAATGAATCCTACCAGACTCGCTTATCGAATCCACAAATTTCTGCAAATCAAACGCACAAGACCAAAATGGTATAAACAAGTAGAGAAAGACCTTAATGAATTGGGTTCACCAAATTTACAAGATAGAAATATGATCCGGAAAATTGTTCACACAAGGGGATTAGAGGAAGATGAGAAGAAACCACAGCGACGTACCTGGTCGGAGGAACAGAAATTACAGCAATCAGTGAAAATGAAGAACTATTGGGCAAGGAGGAAAGCTCAGAAAATGTTGATTCCGCATGGTCCTAAGTGACCCATTCGCGAAGAAGAAGAAGAAGAAGAAAATGCAAAAGAACAGAAACATTAATACTTACTCAAGGTTTTTTCCAGTTTTGCCGGGGAGCTAAAGATGAGCATGTTCATTTCTTCTTACAGGCTACATTTTTATAATTAGTCAAAAAATGCAGACCATTCTGTTTTAAGATGAGTATTCAGAGAAGGATTTAGGAGTAGGGGAGAAATAGAATAGTATGGTACATATTAGCTTATTATTTCTTTATTTTTGATAAGTACCATTGCATGTATAGGCCTACACATATGGAAGTAGAATTGAGACAAGCTATTGAAAGCCTATTGGCATATCCCTATTGAGATGCAAGAAGATGGTTGATCCAATGCTTAGGCCTAAATCCATTCGAACTAGTCGTGGATTTTAGGGGCATAAGACTGTAATGGCAACTCTAAGATTTCTTCTTGGAATGGTAGAAAGCAGCAGTTGTTGGTTGATCTTGGGGCTTTGCGACATCATGGTCATGTAGATCTGTGTACTTGGACATGTAGAATTTGTCTCATAACCAGTGTTATTGTGATGGCAGTATTAGTGTGTGCATTTATTATTCAGATGAGGATTGGGAACGAGGCGGCCATGGCCTTACATTAGGAACCATCCCGGTATTTGCCTGGGGTAGAAGTGCGGAAACCACTTCCAAGATGGCTAAGATGGGAAGCGAACCCTACTCTTCTCAGTTTTGCCTCACGAGGCTTAGTGTGCCTTGTTCCATCCCTCAGACCAAAATTAAAATTTCTTGGCAGAGCCAAAAATCGAACCAGGACCAACTGTCAAAAAAATGCTAGCGGTACAGCGCAAGATGGTTGGTAGAATACTCTCCTGACCTTTCGTCACCTGGCACATTAAAAGCCACTAGCAGAAAATTCACTGAATTCACTGACAAATTGACTAGTTAAATACACGCGTTGGAAGGCAAGCTTTATCGACGGAGTAATACACAGACCGGCACAAAGAGTGGAACAGTTAAAAATGTAATATAAATAGTGTTACGGCTGTGAGTTTGTTTCGTCGCTCGCCGCATGAGTCACAACTGCCCCCGGGCTGGGCTGTGCTCTGCCTCAGTGTATTGCGTACACCTTACGCAACAGGACTACTAGGACAAAGGGATGGTCCAGAATATTCGTGACCCAGCCAGTGATGGAAATCTCGAGAAGCCGTGAACCCTGGATGGGTCTAGAAGCATTTTTTGAGTCACTGGCCTGCTATATAAGAGCGACCTGTCAAGCAGCGGGTGTGTGTTTTTCGAGCTAGTGCGAGCGTTTATCCTGAGCGACAGAAGTGTGGTAACGTGACTTTCGAAACCCCTAGTGAAGCTGATTCTCTTGACAGCGAGGGAGTGAGAAGCATACAGGGGACTGCCTGTGTTTTGAGCGAGTGTGATTTCACTGAGCGACAGAGGTATTGTGGCTAAGTGCCGTGCGAGTTACGAAATCCAGTGACATTGTTTCCCAGTTTGTGGACAGCGAAGCAGCGTGTAGCAGGTTATCGTAAGTAACTGTAGTTTGTGTACATAAGGAAGAGGTGCAGGTATTCCACGGGTCTCATTAGTGGAGGATTAGCTGCATGACTAAGTGAAAGGGGCAAGAGCGCTCCATAAGGAAGAGACTTGAGGAAACTGGAGTAAGGTTGTATTTGCTGTTGAGTGGTGTATCTTTCTGGCCACAATAAAGTTAATTATTTCTTTAAAGGAACAATCTGTGTTGTGCTTCAACCCACCGTAATCCAGTTAACAAAAGTGCCACTAGGGGGTGGCACGTAACAATAGTATAAAATTAGCTATGAAAAAGATGTAATCACATTTTAAAAGCTTTTCACGCATTAGAACAAACATCTGAAATATCCGTGAATAGTAATTGATAATATGACATTTCTTAGGGTGGTTTATTACCACCAATTACCCAATCGTCGATGGCGGGAAGCGCACTGTAAGCATTTAAGGGTTATGAGTGTTGCCGCTCGCTTATTGTTCTAGGAATAACAACTGGCATTTGTTGAACACGAGCAGTGGGCCTCTGTTCTCTTCACTGACGAGAGTCGCTTTAATCTTAGATCTCCTGATGAAAGAGAAAGAGTGTGGAGAAGGCGCGGGGAGAGGTACAGCCCTGTTGCTTTCTCCTCCAGGACTCCATTTGGAGGTGGCTCGGTTATAGTGTGGGGTGGCATCAACCTTATGGCCCACACTGAGTTGGTGTGCATCGATCACGGGACACTCAATTCCCAAAGGTACATCGAAGAGATCCTGATGAACCATGTGGATGCCCTTTGCGCCTTTCATTGGTCAGAATTTCATGCTGATGCAGGATAATGCCCTCATACTGCTCACTGTGTTATATAATATTTGCAGGAAGTGGGGATTCAAACCCTGGACTGGCTAGCTCGTAGTCCTGACTTAAACCCCATCGAACATGTACGAGATATGCTTGGAAAGAACGTCAGACAGTGTGACACCACCATGTTGCCACAACTGAGAACATCGCTGCTGGAGGAATGGGATCGCATCCCGGCAAATGTCATTCGACGATTTGTGAACAGTATGCCTGAGCGTTGACAAGCTGTCATAGACGCTAAGGGTGGAAACACTTGTTTTTAGTGACCAGTGGTGTTGTGCAGTGCAAACATTAACACTGTTTTGTTTGAAAAAAAAAAACAGCCCAAAAGAACACTACTAAACAATAGAAAATTGTAAGATTTGCAAAAATATGTAACGAAATTTGTGAGTTAAAGCGTTTTGAAAAACAGGTTTCAGCATTTTCTGTAGCCAACCATCTAAAATTTACATGAATCATGCAAATATTGGAAAACCGACACATATTAGTGGAATAAATTAAGAAATTGCATAAAATAATAGCCCTTCTTCAAGCAAAAATGTTCAAGGCTAAACGACACACGTACCGTAATAGAGGTAACACTTCAGGAGTGATGAACCAAGTAGTATACTTAAATTAGCCTAAATACCTTGTGTCTCCCATAAGTCCAAACCCTCGTCCACGTCGTGGGAACGGGCAACGGCACAAAGTAGGGGATCGCCTGTAGGGGCGAAGTACAGTGGGGACTTTGTGTGCCCCGGGACCGTTACGGTAGCTGTGAAGGTCCTACAGGAACCCTACAGGAAGCCTATCTGGTGAAGCTACGATAGGCCCAGCAAGCCAGTAGTGGATGAAACCAAATGCTTTCAAGAATGGAACGAGCCTCGGACATGAGGGATATAATAGACGACGACACGGCTGTACACATGGACTAAGATTTGGAACTTTAAACATAAGAACGCTGACGGGGAAGGTGGAGGAGATAATGGATGTGATGGAAAGAAGGAAGTTGGATTTATTGGAATTGGCAGAAACAAAGTGGAAAGGGGAAGGAAGGAGAGAACTGAGAAAAGGCTATAGACTGTACTGGAGTGGGAATAAAGAGGGAAAGAGGAATGGACTGGGAGTAGTAGTACGAGATGTTTTAAAAGAAGAAATGAGGAGAATAAGTGATAGGATGATGAAAGTGAAAGTAGCACTGAGGGGAGAGACCGTAGAAATAGTGCAAGTGTATGCTCCACAAGTAGGCTGCTCCTCTGAAGAGAAGGAGGAGTTTAAAGAGGAATTGCAGAAGCAGCTGGTAGGAAGAAATATGATTGTTATGGGGGATCTGAATGCCCATGTAGGAAGAGAAAGACAAGGGTATGAGAGTGTCCTTGGACCAGAGGGTTGGGGCGGAAGAAATGAGGAAGGAAGGAGACTATTGGACTTCTGCCAAAGGAACAGCCTGCTAGTTGGGAACTCCTGGTTCAAGAAAAGAGAGAGCCACACAATCACATGGTACAGTGATGGTTTGACCAGGAAGTCGGTGGTCGACTATATACTGTATGAGAAAGAACTAAATAAGAACATCACGGATATCAAGGTTATACCATCGGAGAACCTGGATAGCGACCATCGATTGCTGGTAATAAACCTGAGAGGGAGTAAGGAGAAAAAAGGGACTGAGAACCAGGAAAGACGTATAAGGATATGGAAACTGAAAGAAGGGGATAGAAGGGTCGAGTACCTCAAAATGCTAAAGGAAGGAATTCCAACAGATGAAGAAAGAGGGGTGGAAGAGGAATGGGCTAGATTTAAGAAGACACTAGTAGGTGCAACAGAAGCAGTATGTGGGAGGACAAGTAGTAAGAAGAAGTGGAAGGAAACACCATGGTGGAATGAGAAGACAAAAGATATAGTAAGTGAAAAGAATAGAGCCTTTAGGAAGTGGTATCAAAATAGGACGGTAGAGACAAGGGAAGAATACCAGGAAAGATAGGAGGCGAAGAGAGTAGTGGCTGATGAGAGAAGAATGTGGATGGAAGAGTGGACAAAGATGATGAAGGGGGATAGTGAAGGTACGAGAAAGGTCCTGTATGGGATGGTAAAAAATAAGAGGCGGAAGGATCCTACGGATTATGTTAGAATGGTGAACAAAAGGGGACAAGCGATAGAAAATAGGGAAGAACTGAAGAAAATGTGGAAAGAATATTTTGAAGAACTCCTGAACACAAATGGAAACCACGGCGAGGAGGAAGAAATCGGGGAAGAGGAAGATGAACTGCAAACGGAAAAGGACTTAACATGGAAAGAAGTGGAAGATGCAGTGAGGAAGATGAAAGGAGGGAAGGCACCGGATGTGGATGAGTTGAGTGTGGAGATGGTGATAGCAGCAGGAGAGATGGGGATACAATGGTTGTACCGAGTGATGAGGTCAGCATGGAAGGAAAGGAAGACCCCAGAGGACTGGAAAAAAGGAATAATTGTCCCGATCTTCAAGAAAGGTAGTAGAACAGAATGCAGAAACTACCCGTGAATAACACTGATGAGTCATTGTGCAAAGATCTTTGAGAAAGTTTTGGAAAGGAGGATTAGGACAAGGATAGAAGGAGGGATGAGGGAAGAGCAACATGGCTTCAGACCAGGAAGGTCCACAGTGGATTTGATTTTTGCTGTAAGGCAGTTACAAGAACAGCACTATGAGTATGGAATAGATCTACTGATGGCCTTCCTGGACATTGGGAAAGTATATGACAGTGTATGCAGAAACAAAGTATGGAAGTCCCTGGAGGATAGAGGAGTAGAGAATGGGCTATAAAAAGGATAAAGGACATGTACAAGGGAAGCGTGAGCTGTGTGAAAGTGGGAGGAGAGAGATCGGACTGGTTGGAACAGAGAAACGGCCTATCCTTCATTGTGGTGATGGATGACATAATGACCCGAGTTGCACAAGTAATTGGAGAAGGAAAGATGAAAGCAATGGTGTTTGCAGATGATTTGATGATTTGGGGAGACAAGGAGGAGGAGGTACAGGAACAGTTGGACGTGTGGGAAGGAATAATACAAGGATATGGGATGAAATTTAGCATAAATAAGAGTGAGATGGTGATCACAACAAGGAAGAAGGAAAGAACCACAACAGGAATAACAATTGGTGGGGAACAGCTGAAGAAAGTAGAGAGTTTCAAGTATCTGGGAAGCCTGATACAAGATAATGGATTAAACGATAGAGAAATAAATGAGCGGGGGAGACAGGCAGAAGCCTTCAGGATGAGTGTGAGAAGCATGTTATGGAGCAAGGATGTCCCTCAAAACAGCAAAAAGATCATATATCGGTCGTATATGTCCCTATCCTGACGTATGCCTCGGAGACCTGGGTTATGAAAGGAAGGGAGAAGAGCAAAATACAGGCCAGTGAGATGAGGTTCTTGAGAAGCAGTATTGGAGCTACAAAGATGGACAGAATAAGAAATGAGAGGACCAGAGAATTAATGAAGGAAGAACCATTACATGATGATATAGAGAAATCTAGACTTAGATGGTATGGACATGTAAAACGAATGGAGGAGAAGAGGATGCCCAGAACGGTACAGGAGACGAAGTGGGAAGGAAATAGACTGAGAGGAAGACCGAGAGACAGGTGGCTGAAGGGGGTGGAAGAAAGCGTGAAGAAGAGAGGAGAAGACTGGACAAGGGTGGAGGCTGAGAGATGGTGGGAAGACAGAAGACGTTGGAGAGGCTTGTGTTCCAAACAGACCCGGCCAGTGGCTGGAAACTTTCCAAGATGATGATGATGATGACCTTGTGTAATGATGAATAATAATTGTGGAAATGATGTCCTAATAGATGTTTTCTATTTCGCTGTCTCTAACCCACCCGCTATCCCCTTTACAACACGACTTATATACTGTAGGGAAATTTCAGATTAACTCTGTACAACGTATCACTCTTTTCCTTTTCACTTTCACTTTGATAATATATCATTTTATACCATATTTCATCTTTTGGCGGGGGTGGGGGGGCATTATCAATTGGAACTACTAACCTTGATCACGTCTGCACCGGATATATGTGCTTAATCACTTAAATATGTGTTTTTATTTATTGTATATTTAACCACCGCAGCCATGTTCGACAGCATATTTAGTATGTGAAACTGCTTCAGCAATCACATTGACATCATTAGTTACCAAAATATCCGGTACAAAATAGACCTACATTAGACGACACATGTAATGTTGCAATAATGTGGGAGAAAAAAAAGAAAGAATCGGGCTCTTCTTAGTTAGACGACTGTCTGGACGAAACCATTGGTCGCTACTTGGTTAGACGACCTGGACGAATATTACTGATTGCACTACTGGGCGTAAGCCCAGGTTAGGTTTATTTTTGTGTAGAACCGTATTTACCACTGTAATGAACGCTGATCGCAAGGATTCCATGTTTTGAACTAATCGGCGAAACCAGCGCCTCAGTGCCTAAAAATTATTGGTCTAGGCAGAAACCATTGGTTTGGATGAAAATTATTGATGCGTGTCTACCCCCACTGTGCGTGACAAAAACCAGGGGTGGTGTTTGTATGTCGTAACGACCTAACAATTATTGGTCAGCCATCACAGCACTTTTCGATAAACGAAAACAAGCCATGAAATTAAGATTCATGCAATTAACATACAAATCCATGACACAAATGAAAGTGTTCACAGCTGGTAGGAGAAACACAACAAGCAACTACGGAGTGTCACTACTCCAAAGGTTTAATGCTTATTCAGCACAAATAGCACCGAGTAAATATGACCAACTTGCCCACCACATTAATTCCCTTGGCAGCGCTGCCTAGCGATTGAAAAACACAATATGGCGTTTGATGCTGGGAGTACGCTACTCTGAACTTTGCCTAGCGATTGAAAAACAGTCAACCTCCATCAAAATCTGGAAAATTTTCTACAGTAACTTATGTAATGTGACTAAGATACAAGAGTTGAATCTTTTATCGCTAAAGGGTGTTATTACATTTTTCAGCAGTGCCAACATTATTGTTTGGCACTGGTCTTGCCTCTTAGTTCGAGCGTGGTGAACCCGGAATAAGGCTTTGCATACAAACCTAACCTGGGGCTTATACCCCAGACCCCCTTGCTTGTATTAAAAGCAGTAATTTTCATCCACTCAGTCACCTGGCCTAGTTGCGGCCAATGGTTTCGTCCAGACAGTCATCTATTCTAGAGTTGTATTTTTAGAGATGTGTTCTGGCAGTTCGGCGGATAAGCCATTGAGCTGAAGGAAGAAGGGTAATCTCGAGAACCACTGGATGGATTATGATGCGGTTTGCACTGTTCTCGAGGGAGGTAATTTTGGAAAAAATATTAATTTATGACCAAAGGAAGCCGATTTTGTATCCCACATGTTGGCATCAATGTGTGCGCATCGGTGTGTGCCTCTAGAATGCGCCTTGTTGACAGTTGAACGAGATGCAAGCGCTGTTGGAACCTAGCAGCCGTTTTTAAAAGGGCAATAAATAAAAACGCATATTTATGTACGGTACTAATGCAAATATATGAAGTGCAGTAGTGACCAGGGTTCCTAATTTCAATACGTAATATCGCCCAGAATATGAAACAAGGACACAAGGTATTTAAAAGTCAAATTCATGTCCGATGCAAATGTATAAGTCGCGTTCTACTTTCATTCAGAATTAATAATACAAGTAGCCTAGGCGATAGTTGCGAGCAATATTTATAACGTATTGCAACTAGTGACCGAACTGTGTCATCTAACCAAGTAGCGAACAGTGACTTTGTCTCACCCAACTTAAGTACATCAGTAATTTTCACCCAGACATTCAGTGGTGCAGTAACTTATGTCGAAAACTAAAAGAGAGCCAAGAGATATTGTTGGTATTTTCTGAAAATGTGCATCTGTGACTCGAAGCGCAGTGCATATCCCGTGCACATGTGAGTATATGGCTCTTCAGAATGATGATTGATTCATGTTGCACAACCCTTGAAGTTCGTTGAAGGGCACCACACTACTCTGTCGCAACCATGACTGAAACAAATAAAAATAGGCCTAATATAAATATTTTATATTCCTACTACTAAGTAGGTTATAGGTCAGTAGCCAAGTACATAAGTTATAAGCTACATAAATAATCACCAATACATTCACTACCACTAACCGAGTGTGAATCATAGACTAGGCCTACATCCAAGCTTACGAGTTAAGGCTTACATGTGCAATGTATTATAATATTATGGCTGACGGCAGTTGGAAGTCGAGAATAAGATACATTACAATATTACAAGGCAAATTGAATCTAAGAATATATTCCCGAGAGAGTGCTTACATTGACTATATTTTAGGTTATGTTTGAATTAGGCCTATATGGAAAATGCAGTCAGAAGACTATTTCAAAATTTCCAAAGACCATTAAGGTTTTTTATTACGTTATTTGTGCTCTGACTGTAAATAAAAATAAATAAAACAACGATTAAATAACTTTATACTTTTAATTGTGTAGGTCTAGGCTAGGCCTACTTACTCAAATCGTAGTGATCTTCGTAGAGTTTCTCCGATCCATCTCCAATCTTGTTCTCGTGTTTATTAGATGTCATGATGAAATCTAAATAAGAATTTATCCAAAAATTAATTAAATAAAACCTTCGAAACATCTCAGACTAGTGGATTTGACGCACACATGTCAAGAGTCTATAATAACTGTAGAAACTGTTTTAATCGATGTATATTAGTGGTACTTACCTTGTACAACTTGTTACAACTTCATTAGACTTGAAATTCCAAAGAAAACTGTGAAATTATTCAAATAATAAGTCATTAGTTAAAGTCGTAATTATAATGTTGGCTGACTTTGTGAAAAATGCATTCTGGGAGTTATTGCCAGAAACATGTCGGCAACTGTGTGGTACGGAAGTTTAGTGGTATTATGGTCTTTGGAGATGGCGAGATTTTAAGCAGGGTTGGCGACAATGTGCTCGCACCTGAAAACAACTTAACTTCAAGAAATGCAAGCATAAACCAACATTTACGTAGGCGGGACGGCTGTTAATGTTGCCTACCCTGTTTTGATCTAGTAACTTATTAAGGTGTCCCAGACTATACACTTGTGGAGATGATAGTGTAGTTTATTACAGTATATTAATGTAGTGTGTTAATAGTAATTAAGTTGGTTATGTTTTATACCATTAGCCACCCTGTGTAGAGGTTTACCTTTGTCAATGATTAAAATATTATAACTTCATCAAATCAGGTTGTTTTGACTCAAGATATTATTCATTTCATTCTGCACACTCATACCTCGCACACCTCACATAGTGGCATGCCTTTATATTAGTGTGTCCATAATAATGAGTACACCGTATTTATGTTAGAGGAAGTAGGATTAGCAGTAGTGTTTATTTTATACTTATTATAATATATTTAATAAGCAGCACATTTTATCCCCTTGCTTGTTAGGATATTTTTAATGTTCTCTACTAAAATATTTTACTTATAATGTTATTTAGAGGTGTGATGATGTAGCAGTCTAGCTGCTTGTCTCACACCGAGTTGGACTAGGTTGGATTTCTGATTAATACATGTGAGATTTTTTAAATGAAAAGTAAATAGTGGTTCATATCCCATGTAAAAAGCAGGTCTGGGTGGCTTATGATTGCAAAGTTTAAATCCATGCATAACTGCCAGCTTCCTTCCTTTTTTTTTTTTTATCGTTGTTTGCATGTATTTGGGATGTTCCACTGTTAAAATGATGCATTATAAATTGCTAACCTAATCAGATTTTATCTGTTTGCTCTAATATTGAATTGCATTTATACAGGAAGTTTCTTTGTGTGAGCTCCATAGCCCTTTAGAACTCAGAGAAGACCCATATCTGAGCTTACACCTACTTGTGCTAAGTTCCTGTCTTTTACACATTTTGCCCAGACTCCCTTATTCAAACCACGTATTCCTCAAATTCGTTGCTCTTCAGATATCTGAATCTGGCTTAACGCCATATATTCAACCAATTGTGCAAATCTAGGTAAAAGCGATTTTATTTTTTAGTTACGTTAAGGGGTCCATAAGGAACGTTTTCAGCCATGGAGGCATTCTGTACACCCCCAGGTTAATTTTTTACAGCCCCCCAAACATGTGATGGGGCGCGTACCTTTATGTTATGGGTGAAAAATTTGTAATTATTCTTTTATGGGCAAAATTAATAAAATTACTATCATTTCCGATGTTTTTGAGGGCAAGGAATTCATTTCTGGGGTCATTTTTCTTGTCGGGGGACAGGGGGCCAGCGCTACAGGGTGCAGGAGGTCAAAAGCCGTAAAACTTGGTTGATGCATATCATTTTCAAGGTATTTCGGGGCGCAGAATTCATTTCTGGGTTTGGTTTTGATATAGGAGGTATGGGGTGGGGCCAGTGAATCCCCCAGGGTGGAACTACGGGGGAGGTGCAGACTATGACAGCAAACATTTGCTTATAAAGACTCATTTCCAAAATTTTTTGTGGTGTAGAATTCATTTCCGAGGTCATTATGTATTTAGGTGATTGAGAGCGGTGGTTTAAAGGATGCTGTTGCAAATATATTATGCTTCACAGTAGTGTTGTTAAGTATTATTTATTCTTTGGATAATTTGTTTAATCAAAATACCATACAGTAAAATCAAAATTTCTGACGGTGACTTCTTCTTCGAAAATACTATGTACACAAATCGAAGTTACTGGTGCCCCGAAAAGAAAAGAAGTTCATACAAATTTCGTATTTCTTGAAAGAACAAGAGAAGATTTCAGTAATAATTAAGAACCTTACCGATCATTTGCAAAGGGAAGTGCAAAGAAGACCTGCCTTTGCACAACCGCACCGAGTTGTACTGCACGTCACTCTGCGCAAACAGGTCACAATTTCCTTGCACACTTTTGCCGCAGACGGAATTAGGGTCCATATTACCAAACAATCAAGAGGTTTTTTTTGCGGTTACTTGGTATTCTTATAAATTAAAATGAAAGCCCTTTCTACGAATGCTTGCCTACCTTCAAGTTACTGGAGTTTTGCTTGTTTGCATCCATCCGTACTCTTGGGGATCCGGAAGCGACGCTGTTTTGTCCAGGCTCCTGATCCATACGTGCCCTGCTTGCAGAGATGCACTCAGAACATGTTGGATGAGAGCGTCGTGGGTTGGGGGGATGTTCTCAATCTCCCGTCCTTAAAACAGAACAAAGTCTTCCTCACCGCGTTGACGCTGTCTTCGTCGCTGCATCAGTCGTAAGGATCACGACGTACTTCTCCAGTGCAGGTACAATTTTCTGTACTTCTGCTGGAGTGACGGGTTGAGACATGGATTTGAAAACTTTGTCGGCATTTGGAAAAGTTTTCCAGGCTGCCCAGGAAGATCGCTTTCCCTTGCTCCTGAAGGACGACGTCGTATCGCAACCTGTGAAGGCGTGAAACGCCAGCAGCCCAGCACACTTCTCCGGTCCTATGTGATGTGCAATAGCACGGATGTCCAGCAATCGATATGATTCTCCCGTGCCTAATCCAACGCACGGCTGTTCACATCCATGGAGATTATCCAGCAAGGTAGTAGTGTGCCCATTCTAGGGGAGGTTATATGGTGACCACCAACCGTGCGTGGCCTCCCAGACAACCCCATCCTTTAAACACATTGCTGAAGATGATCGGAATGCATTTCTTGTGGGACTAGCCGGCACAAGACTCGAAATCCCTGAGGATCAGGTCCCCATCCTTTAGCAATGTCAAAGACACCCAAAGAAATTCACCCCCAAAAACACAAACTAATAAATGATAACATCCAGACTTACGTAAAATTCGTGCAATGACTTATTGAAGAAATCAAACCCCTATCCTACCATCGGAGGGTTTGAAATCGCCTAATCCGCTATCTTAATTTTAAAAAACAACAACAAAAACATCCCCTAACTAAATGTAACTAACCCTCTCGACGAGACCTAAATACATTAGAAATAGCAAAGCAAAGCTTGGGCAGTGGTACTAAAAATATCCCTGATTGAAGATACATGAAAATAAAATGATGTTTCAGAATGAAAACATCACCTGAAATAATGTCAAATCATGACAACTAATCTAAATATACTGGTACCACCCCGTATTTACATTTAACGTTACCTAGTCTAGCTAACCCTGGCTTAATCTAGCCTACGGCGATAAGCGTCCATATAAACAAATAGCTAAACAAAACTACGATAACAGTCATTTGTTTACAATAGATTAATTAACAACAACAGTATCAAAATACAATCACAAAACAGTAGGGTACAATTGGGATAATACACTCGTAAATAAAGAATATAACACATAAATAGTATATTATTGTCCTGCCTACAACAGAATGGTAACGGTTTGTTCACATTCGTCATCTAGCATAACGAAATAGTAGCTAAAGCACTGTAAGAACAGTGTCTCACCATGAGGTCATCGCGGCCCCCGAGTTACAAACTCTTGGTTAGCCGGTGATCTCTGGCAGTCGAAAGTAACTTACTTCCTAACTATTCCTTCAGGAATTTCCTAACAAGCATATGTGTCGATCAGCTGTGGTTCAGAAAATCAAGATTTAACAATGATTAGTACTTAACGTGTATTTTAACATCGTAGGTTTAAAGGGAGTGAATTTCAAGATTTAGAGATTGATTATTAAAAATCGTAGAATTAAGAATTCATTATTTATGACGAATGACCATACGACACAAGGCTTCTGTCTATCAAATGAGTTACCTCACGGTACTCAACAAAGTAAACTCGAACATCCTAAAGCAATCGTTGCGGTTCAGAAAAACACACGAACGGAAGTCCTCGGTCAGAATGATCAGGAGATTATAATCTGCCGGCAAGCACAATAACACGGGCTACTTAAAGACTCCTGTTTCCAGACAATCAGTTATCTTAGTGGCACACTAGCTCACTATAAACATCCTCGGTCGGTTAAGTTGAAACTTAAATCTGCCGGCAAGCACAAATACTATAATACTTCACGTATCAAAACACGGACATAAACATTCACATAAAGTGAGAAAAATAGCCTATCAAAATGTCTGGTTCATCGAATGAATACTTATAATATTAAAGAAATAATCAATGGTTATTTGCTTACAACATGTGCGAAAAATTGAATATGGATTCATGACTTCGGAATCACCCTGTATCAAAGCAATTTATAACATTGGTTGCTTGACCTTCATAAAACTCTAGCATACACAGGCTAGGCTTGGTTGAATCCCTTACAAAATACTATCAGAAGTGTCTGTCATTTAGTCCTAGTCTCAATGGAAATCACCGTTGGCTTTCTGGGTAATGTGAGCAATGGGTTTCTCGACCTCCAGAACACCTGTCATCTGTTCTGGCACGGCTACTGCCTCATCACATGTGAGTTCATTGCCTGATAGCAAAGTCTATCAATATTACAAAAATACTTGCAGGGTTCACTCTCAAAATGTTCATTAATTACCCTGGTACACATCTGAGTATAGTTACTCAATAATAACACATATAATGTGAAGTCGTAGACCTTCAAAAATGATTGACACTAGTATAAATGTGTAGTCAAAGCAATGAGAATAAAACGGAAGATATTCTTCTCCAAAGAATGTAGTAAAAGTTATTCCTATGCCACTGGTGTTTCAAAAATTGTACAATCTCGTGCGTACAAGCACAGTAAAGAATTATAAATGGTTTTAAACACCTTCATCTTCTGGCGTTAAATATAACTGATACAATTATCATGTAATCGGGATTACAGTGTGCAAATACTGCCTACACTTCTTACAATGATCTGATTCAATTCGGATCTTGTGGTTTCACAATACCACTGGAAAAATGTATTTACAATAATCATAATTGGGATGAGTAGTCTTTCTCATCGAACTGATACGCCCGCAAATAACAGTGGCATACTAAAATAGTACAAAAGTGGGAGCTTAAAAAATGTTAAAACTAATTCAGCATCAGCTGTTATGAAAATATTACTGCTCCTCGTGTAAGTCATAATCTGGGTTAAATTCACGTTTTACAATAATGATGCACCAGTGTAAAGGACACTAAAATGGTGTCTAACTCTTAAGCTTTTGAAAACAACGGTGTGGAAGCTCAAAATTAATGAAAATTGCCAAAACTGGTATCTACGAAAAAGGAAACCTACCTACATGACTGTTATCAAGTACTGTTGCTAGAACTAACTCCACCATGACCTATGACCTGAACATGAGATTCAGAAGCACAACTCACGGCGTTGGTTGATCACCTCGTCCATAAGGAAATTATGAGGGGTCCTTCCTTAGAACTTAGGAAAGTTCTCCATTCTCCACGTGCGTCCATGAGTAATATCCTCCTCTCTCGTTCTTCCATCTTGAAATTTCATCAGTTCTTCGATGTCCTCTCCATCGAGTGGTTTAGGCCATGTTAAACAACATGTTCCAAATGGTGAAGAATCCTAACACGTGGTGTGTTAACAGCATCTTATAGATGGTGGTGAATATAATTTTCACAGAATTTAGCATAGTGGTTTGATAGATCAAAACTGAATCTACACTTGTGCAAACTATTGCAAAATGACCATGTGTCTGCTCACAGATTTTACTGATACTTTGTGTATCTCTTCAAACACAGATTCTACTCTCTGGTGAATTTCATAATAGTAATATCAGAGTAATCTGAGCACTAAAAATCACGGTTTGAGCGTGGCTCGTATGTGCGTTGTATTATTTCAAATTCACTGGTACAATTCACAGTATCACTGACGTTATTTTCACCCTTATGAAAATTTCCTACAATTGCACTGATGCCATGTAGCATGTAAAATATGACCATGTGCTCGGTCTAAAAATCGGCGTTTCACAAATTTCACAATTTTGTGGATAAATATTGTAGTTAGGGTTGCCACACGCAACTTGCGATGTTCACCAGCACACTTCGTGCTTACGAGGGGACGGTACGAAGTCGGACCATGAATTTCGACTTTATTTTTACATATTCGTGATGGTCTTTTTATGCTGAAACAGGTAGTGGTCTAATTTTTCGCTGGTCCTTTTTAAGGAGCCATTTGGGAGCCCCAAGTTGGCGGTGCGCACTCTGAATTGTACAGTACATGCCGGCACACATCAGTGCGCACAGCCAGCGGCTGACTTGCCTCGCCTTCTCTCTACCCTCGTTCTGTTCTCCACTATCACCCACCACATAGGCTACGGTTGCCTACAGTGGTTATGTATATGGGGCTGCGAGCCGTTTTCTATACGGTCAAGTTCTCCACGACTGATGGCTATTCCACATACAGGCGATCGCATTGGAGTCTTTGCCTTGTAATGACCGCTTGCAACATTATTGTAGCTCTTATTAATGCCTACGGTGTTCAGGAAGCTACAGAGCTTTCTGATAAAGAGCAAATATTGTTCATATAAATAATGACAACATTTGATGCAATTATGAAAGAGAGTTGTTTTGTGACTCCTACTTGACAAACCTTAAAAGGCGTTTGAAAATTCGGTCCCGAAAAGTAACCAAACTCGTTGGTAAAACGTTTAAAACAGACGAAGAAGTACGATATGAAGAGGCTAAAATATTTGTTAAATTCATTATTGAATTGCAAGAAGAGAAAGAGATCCCGGATGCCAATATCTGGGATTCGGATCAGTCCCGATTCGAGTGCGAAATGGCAACATAGAGAAGTTATGATTTTCGTGGTGTGAAAGACGTTCTTGCTACGCACACCCACACAGTGCATTATCACATTCCTAAAGCCGGAGAAATGGGACATTTGTTCTTGATCGTTTTCAAAGAAATTAATGGAAAGTTTGGACCTAGGGTACAAGAAAGTATCAACGCCTACATGGATGTCTTTAAATATGTCGTCATTGATTGTTCATCTTCCGGGTAAATGGGGAAAGGGCATGTACTGCACGTGCCCGGTTCCAAGACATTTTCCATCCCCAATTATAGGACGACAAACGAAATCTTCTTCTCCTAGATTCATTCAGTGGCCAGGGCAAAAATGCACAGCTTGAATCTCTGACGAACAAACATGAACAAATTGAATGCATACCGAAAGGAACTACATATCTTTGCCAGCCGTGTGATCTTGGACTCTTCCGACAACTAAAATGATTAGTCCATCGAATGGAAAACATTTGCCAATTAAGGAATTTACTCGGCCAGTCAAAATTAAAACCCAACAACAGACTTTTCATTATAACTAGTCAAATGCTAGCGCATAACTGATTACAAGCTGATTGTTTCGTACTAATATTGAAATATGCTTGGAAAACGGGTGGTTATTCCATTACTGACAATATACCACAATTTTATACTGTCTCACAAACTACTTTTCATGATTTGACTGATAAAGAAGTATGCTGGAATTGATTGTACCAATTTTTCTTTTATAAGGTGCGCACAATGATTTTCTTGTGTTTTGTTATTCACATTTTGTGTAAGAGTTTCACTATCATGCCATGAACAATGCACCCATGCCAGACTGTGTTAGAATAAAGGCATTTCTTGAACAGTTTGAACGGCATGATGATGATGATATGTGATATTATATGATTTGTAAACCATTGTTTTTGTTTCTATATTCCACAATGAATTCATCTTTGTAAATAAAATTTCCAAACTAACGTCAGTTTTAACCCGCCATCCCGTGTACACAACTGTAGGCAGCCGTATGTGGTGGGTGATAGTGGAGAACCGAACGAGGGTAGAGGGAAGGCGAGGCTAGACAGCCGCTGGCTGTGCGCGCTGACGTGTGCCGGCATGTACTCTACAATTCAGAACGCGCACCGCGAACTAGGGGCTCCCAAATGCCCCCTTTAAAAGGACCAGCGAAAAATTAGACCTCCACTACCTGTTTCAGCGTAAAAAGATCTTCACGACTATGCAAAAATAAAATCGAAATTCACCTTCCGACTTCGTACCGTTCCCTCGTTAATAAATACTGGATGTACTCAGATTTTCACAAATGGACTCTCAGTCCTACAATAACTCCAGGTCTTGCAGACCAATTGACAAATACGTCTGTGCGAGTCAAACTCACTAAAAGGAGTGTCGCTGTATGAAATCTACAGTTCCGGCGTCGATGCCTTGTGAGTCGTGGAGCAACTATTTACTTCCTTCATGCATTTCTGCGTTGTCGTACCTTTACCAATAGGCAAATAAATAAATATTAGGCCATCTCAGAGTGGCCAAATCATACTGAATTACTGTAGATGATTCTTCCAAACTTGCACATTAAAGATAAAATCTTTAATCATGGATAAAAATTATATGGAGCGTCTGAGTGAAGTCAAAAGAACATCTGAAGCTATGACATGCTTCCTGGGCGCGTTTTATGTTTCTCAGTTATAAGAATACAGAATTCTTATAAAAATTATCACCAGCATGAGCGAATACGGGCTCAGTAGCCAACACAACGACTTCGATGTCTGCTGTCCTGATCAAGATTCTTCTGCATCCTTGTCTTGCGCCATCTGTGGCATGTAGAAGCATTCTGCCGTCAGCTTCTTCGTGATTAAAAGGCATCAATCCTGATAAATCGCTTTGGACATTGCAAAGAACTCTTTCTTGAAGCGTGACGACAACTTTTCGGGAAAATGCTGTCGTGCTGATGTAATTAGCAAGATACGCGAAGAACTCATGTTTATTCGCATTACATCTCAAAAGTGTGATCTTTTTTTTTTTTTTTTCGGAACTTGTCTTGTTGGCTCCATTTTTGACGAACCTGTCCTCTTTTCATTCGTAAAGCAGACTTCAATGATGTACGTACGTATTCGCTGAACTCAACATCAATCCTTCGCGCTTTCAAATACCCAGGACTGTTCATGTAAGAAAGGAACTTCCTCCAATAATCACCGAAGGTGCTTCCAGGATTTGAAAACATGTAATTGACTGCGGCGACACCAACATGTCGAAGTCGATGCACTGCTGCGCTGGATTTTCTTCGTTAGGTACCAAGCATGGCAAGAGGTCTACTTTGTTTTCAAATTGAAGTTCACCATTTTCAGAGTGTGCTGAAGGGTAAGTGTGATTTTCGGGGTTGAAAAAGACTTCTAGATTGCCCTGACGAGTCTGACATGCTATGTACAGTCTTGCAAGTAGGCTACGATCTTTTTTAACCGAGACAAGCTGTCGTTCCTTCGAAGATGAAGTCTTTGCGGGAATCCTGCAGTACAACTCGGTGTGGTTGTGCAAAAGGAGGTCTTCCTTGCACTTCCCTATGCAAATGTGGTGGTAGCGAGACGTGACACATCGGTAAGGTTCTTAATTATTACTGAAACCTTCTCTTGTTCTTTCAAGGAATACGAAATTTTTATGAACTTCTTTTCTTTTCAGAGCACCAGTAACTTCGATTTGTGTACATATTTTTTTCGAAGAAGTAGTTATCGTCAGAAATTTTGATTTTACTGAATGGTATTTTGATTAAACAAATTAATCAATGAATAAATAATACTTAACAACACTACTCTCAAGCATAATATTTCTGCAACAGCATCCTTTAAACCACTGCGCTCGACCATCTAAATACAAAATGACCTCGGGTATGAATTCTACACCCCTAAAACTTTGGAAATCAGTCGTTGTAAGCAGATGTTTGCTGTCATTGTCTGCACCGCCCCCGTACTTCCACCCCGGGGGATTCACTGGCCCATCACCATACCTCCTATATCAAAACCAAACCCAGAAATGAATTCTGCGCCCCACAATACCTTCAAAATGATATGCATCAACCAAGTTTTACGGTTTTTGACCCCCCGCCCCCTGTAGCACCGCCCCCAATATTGACAGCCCCCACCCTACCCTCTAAAACAAAAACTACCCCAGAAATGAATTCTTTACCCCCGAAAACCTTGGAAATGAATCGTTATGAGCACCAGTTTGCTATCATTGTGTGCACCCCCCTCCCACGATTCACTTCCCCCACCCCTTACCCCGTAGAACAAAAACTAACCCATAAATGATATCTACGCCCCAAAATACCTTGAAAATGATATGTATCAACCAAGTTTTACGGCTTTTGACCTCCGCACCCTGTAGCGCTGGCCCCCTGTCCCCCGACAAGAAAAATGACCCCAGAAATGAACTCCTTGCCCTCAAAAACATCGGAAATGATACTAATTTTATTAATTTTGCCCATAAAAGAATAGTTACGAATTTTTCACCCATAACATAAGGGTACGCGCCCCATCACATGTTTGGGGGGCTGTAAAAATTTAACCAGGGGGTGTACAGAATGCCTCTGAGTCTGAAAACGTTCCTTATAGACCCCTTAACGTAACTAAAAAATAAAATCGCTTTTACCTCGATTTGCACAATAGGCTACTTTCCTTAACACGCCGGATTAGAAGGCTGGTGTGTCGTTGATCCACCTTCTGTATGATCCTTCTTTTATAACGGTACTGTATCATTCTTTGAAAGGTCATGACTGATTTAATAAGACTGAGGCTTTGATATTAAAGCCTTAAAACTGTAACTCCAAGCAATTACCTTTTTTTCCTCCTGAGAAGCAAATTCGTATTATCTCATCTATCCCAAGTAAGGGGGATACTGTGGGCTGGAGATGTCATTCAATGTTCATTGCTCAGTATACAATAAGCACACAAAGCAATAAGTTGCTATACTTATGACGGGAGACGGGCAACGGCACTAAGTAGGGGATTGCCTGTAGGGGCGAAGTACAGTGGGGACTTTGTATGCCCCGGGACCGTTACGGTAGCTGTGAAGGTCCTACAGGAACCCTACAGGAAGCCTATCTGGTGAAGCTACGATAGGCCCAGCAAGCCAGTAGTGGATGAAACCAAATACTTTCAAGAATGGAACGAGCCTCGGACATGAGGGATATAATAGACGACGACACGGCTGTACACATGGACTAAGATTTGGAACTTTAAACATAAGAACGCTGACGGGGAAGGTGGAGGAGATAATGGATGTGATGGAAAGAAGGAAGTTGGATTTATTGGAATTGGCAGAAACAAAGTGGAAAGGGGAAGGAAGGAGAGAACTGAGAAAAGGCTATAGACTGTACTGGAGTGGGAATAAAGAGGGAAAGAGGAATGGACTGGGAGTAGTAGTACGAGATGTTTTAAAAGAAGAAATGAGGAGAATAAGTGATAGGATGATGAAAGTGAAAGTAGCACTGAGGGGAGAGACCGTAGAAATAGTGCAAGTGTATGCTCCACAAGTAGGCTGCGCCTCTGAAGAGAAGGAGGAGTTTAAAGAGGAATTGCAGAAGCAGCTGGTAGGAAGAAATATGATTGTTATGGGGGATCTGAATGCCCATGTAGGAAGAGAAAGACAAGGGTATGAGAGTGTCCTTGGACCAGAGGGTTGGGGCGGAAGAAATGAGGAAGGAAGGAGACTATTGGACTTCTGCCAAAGGAACAGCCTGCTAGTTGGGAACTCCTGGTTCAGGAAAAGAGAGAGCCACACAATCACATGGTACAGTGATGACTTGACCAGGAAGTCGGTGGTCGACTATATACTGTATGAGAAAGAATTAAATAAGAACATCACGGACATCAAGGTTATACCATCGGAGAACCTGGATAGCGACAATCGATTGCTGGGAATGAACCTGAGAGGGACTAAGGAGAAGAAAGGGACTGAGAACCAGGAAAGACGTATAAGGATATGGAAACTGAAAGAAGGAGATAGAAGGGTCGAGTACCTCAAAATGGTGAAGGAAGGAGTTCCAACAGATGAAGAAAGAGGGGTGGAAGAGGAATGGGCTAAATTTAATAAGACACTAGTAGGTGCAGCAGAAGCAATATGTGGGAGGACAAGTAGTAAGAAGAGGTGGAAGGAAACACCATGGTGGAATGAGAAGACAAAAGAAATAGTAAGGGAAAAGAATAGAGCCTTAAGGAGGTGGTATCAAAATAGGACGGTACAGACAAGGGAAGAGTACCAGGAAAGAAAGGAGGCGAAGAGAGTAGTGGCTGATGAGAGAAGAAAGTGGATGGAAGAGTGGACAAAGATGATGAAGGAGGATAGTGAAGGTACAAAAAAGGTCCTGTATGGGATGGTAAAGAATAAGAGGCAGAAGGATCCTACGGATCATGTTAGAATGGTGAACAAAAGGGGACAAGAGATAGAAAATAGGGAAGAACTGAAGAAAATGTGGAAAGAATATTTTGAAGAACTCCTGAAGACAAATGGAAACCACGGCGAGGAGGAAGAAATCGGGGAAGAGGAAGATGAACTGCAAACAGAAAAGGACTTAACATGGAAAGAAGTGGAAGATGCAGTGAGGAAGATGAAAGGAGGGAAGGCACCGGGTGTGAATGAGTTGAGTGTGGAGATGGTGAGACCAGCAGGAGAGGCGGGGATACAATGGTTGTACCGAGTGATGAAGACAGCATGGAAGGAAAGGAAGACCCCAGAGGACTGGAAATAGGGAATAATTGTCCCGATCTTCAAGAAAGGTAGTAGAACAGATTGCAGAAACTATCGGGGAATAACACTGATGAGTCATTGTGCAAAGATCTTCGAGAAAGTTTTGGAAAAGAGAATTAGGACAAGGATAGAAGGAGGGATGAGGGAAGAACAACATGGCTTCAGAGCAGGAAGGTCCACAGTGGATTTGATTTTTGCTGTAAGGCAGTTACAAGAACAGCACTATGAGTATGGAACAGATCTACTGATGGCCTTCCTGGACATAGAGAAAGCATATGACAGTGTATGCAGAAACAAAGTATGGAAGTCCCTGGAGGATAGAGGAGTAGAAAAATGGACTCTAAGGAGGATAAAGGAGATGTACAAGGGAAGCGTGAGCTGTGTGAAAGTGGGTGGAGAGAGATCGGACTGGTTGGAACAGAGAAACGGCCTGAAACAAGGAAGTGCACTGTCACCGTTACTTTTCATTGTGGTGATGGACACATAATGACCCGTGTGGCACAAGTAATTGGGGAAGGAAAGATGAAAGCAATGGTGTTTGCAGATGATTTGATGATTTGGGGAAACAAGGAGGAGGAGGTACAGGAACAGTTGGACGTGTGGGAAGGAATAATACAAGGGTATGGGATGGAATTCAGCATCAATAAGAGTGAGATGGTGATCACAACAAGGACGAAGGAAAGAACCACAACAGGAATAACAATTTGTGGGGAACAGCTGATGAAAGTGGAGAGTTTCAAGTATCTGGGAAGCCTGATACAAGAGAATGGAAGAAACTATAGAGAAATAAATGAGCGGAGGAGACAGGCAGAAGCATTCCGGAGGAGTGTTAGAAGCATGTCCCTCAGAACAGCAAAAAGATCATATATCGGACGTACTATGTCCCTATCCTGACGTATGCCTCGGAGACCTGGGTTATGAAAGGAAGGGAGAAGAGCAAAATACAGGCCAGTGAGATGAGTTTCTTGAGAAGCAGTATTGGAGCTACAAAGTGGGACAGTAAGAAATGAGAGGACCAGAGAATTAATGAAGGAGGAACCATTACAGGATGGTATAGAGAAATCTAGACTTAGATGGTATGGACATGTAAAACGAATGGAGGAGAAGAGGATATCCAGGAGGATACACGAGACGAAGTGGGAAGGAAAGAGACCAAGAGGGAGACCGAGAGACAGGTGGCTGAAGGGGGTGGAATAAAGCGTGAAGAAGAGAGGAGAAGACTGGACAAGGGTAGAGGCTGAGAGATGGTGGGAAGACAGAAGACGTTGGAGAGGCTTGTGTTCCAAACAGTCCCGGCCAGTGGCTGGAAACTGTGCAAGATGATGATGATGATGATGACTTTTGACATACTGTAGTTCACTGTCCTACATGGCAACATTTACATTCCAAGGGTTTCTTCCTTTCTCTACCAAAATATATTGAAATATTTGCCAATCATTATCTCTATTTTTATGGCAATGCAAAAACAGGCACTGCATTAAGGTGCCTGGCTCAAGTACTTTCGTAGTGTCCTAAAATTAACCTTTTAGTAATTTAGTAATTGGTCATGCTTCCAGCAAAACAATACAATAGACAAATTCATCTTAAACACTGTGTCAGTACTTAGACTTCATCTACTTGGAGGATGACCAATCATATCCTGAGAATTATAAACGGGAGGAAACATGTACTAACAGGCCACAATAAGGTTTCCTCTCCACTAATTCTTCACCACAAAGTTGAGAGAGAAAGAGAGAGATATACTCATGTCCCCACCAACACTGCAGTATATTTGAAATACTATAAATTCTATATCAATAAATGTTTTAAACAATTTTATTTTTACATGTAAGTCTGTACCTCTATTGCATATTAAGGCACTTACCATATCGTGATATTAGCTTGTGAATTCCATCCTCATAAAAATCTGTCTCCTGATACACCGGCCACTGCAGCACAGTCGCTTTTAGGTCATCGTCATCGTAATGCTGACCACCTAAATGCTTTTTCAAGTGCGGGAACAAGTGGTATTCTCTATGTGTTAGGTCAGGGCTATACGGAGGATGATCAAAGTGTTCCCAACCAAATGAAGCGATGAAATCTCTGGTTCGATTAGCCATGTAAGGGTGGGCATTGTCATGAGGCAAAAGAATACAAGAATCCCCTTTTTGAGCATACCATGCCATTTGTTTTGAATTGAACGACATAGTTTATGTTAGGTCTCAAAATATATCTCAGCATTTATTGTGCCACCCAGTGCAAAAAATCCACAAGCAACACACCCTGCCTATCCCAAAACACAGTGCACATGATTTTGTGAGTTGAAATTGTTTGCTTGAACTTCACTTTCTTGGGTGATGTTGTGTGTGCCCATTACATGGATGCTGTTTTGATTTTGGCGTAGGATAAGTCACTATTTTTTTGTCGCCTGCAACATTTTGGCTTGGAAAATAATCACCTTCATTACTGTAACATTCATGGAAAGCCAAAGGACTGCCTACGTGCTTGGTTTTGTGCTCCTCTGTTAGCATCTTCGGCACCCAGCGTGCACAACTTCCGATAATTTATGCGTTCTGCCACAATTCAATAACACTCCTTGAAATTTCAGGAAACTCAATCATATATCGTTCGCTTACTCAAACCTTTGCATGAACTTTCTGCACCAAGTCTTCAGTCATGACAGCCGGTTGCCTACTACACTCCTCGTTATGGGCATTAGCGTGGCCTTCTTTAAATGCTCTAACCCATTTTACCATTACTTTGCTGATAGTGTATTCTCCATATACCTAGGTACTTCACTTATCTGCAATGAATTTTACTGTTTTCACGTCTTTTGCCTTTGGAAAACTAATCACAGTGCGTATTTCACACTCGGCGGGACTGTTAAATTTCAGAGGCATTTTCAATATACATAAATAAATGTAAATACAGACAAATGCATCCATGATGGCTAGCCAACAGATGGGCATTGAATGTAATCATAGATCACATATTCTACAAGTACATGTTTCGAGATGCTCAGAACGACGACCGGAGCACTGCAGCGCCCATATTTTGAAGTACTTACATAAAAGCTCACTTCGTAAAATTTGATAAAATAATATGGACTAACTATATATTCTTAATAAATTACTAGCAGAAGTACCCATTCTTTGAACGGCGTTGGTAGTTACCAGCCTAAAACTATCAATACTCAATGTATTTATTGTGAGGTTTGAAGCCATTTTTCAGTGTTGCCTAAGTAAACAAAAGCACCAAACTTTTGTCAATGTATTTATATTATTACCTATTTATGAATTAATTTCATAAATTATTTGCTGCCATTAACAATATACAGTAAATGTTCTTAAGATAGCTCAGTGTATGTGACTTGATAGTGTTTCGTGACACGGAACCAGAAGAGAGTGAACCAAGTTATCTTTGAACAACACTGATCTTCCAAACTAAATAACTAAGAATTTCATTACTTTTAATCAAGAATGCCAGTCTCGCTTCAAGGGAAACAATAATATCAATGACAACACAACAAACAATCCGAAATACCCATTAAATAAACCATTTTGATATGGCATAAAGGAATTATTATAATTTTCCCCCAATATAATTGTGCATTTGGAATCTTTTTTTTTTTTTTCAGAAATGTTAACTTCAAAGTCATTAACATTTGACATTGTTCCGTATTGTCAGGATTAAGCTATATGAATAGATAAATAATTATCCTTTTATTCTAGATCCGCCTAGTCAATACTAACTTTTATTGAATGTAATCATAGATCACATTTTCTACAAGTACATGTTTCGAGATCCTACATCAGATGATCCCTTCATCAGCTTACAAAGTGACAGGCCAACATTCATGACAATTGCTCCATTACACGAAAACATATTAAAATACGGACAGATGAGATGTCTTCAGTGTTTTTTAATGTTTTTAATTCTGTTTTTGAGTGTACCGATATATGGTGTTTTTATATCATGCCCCTAGGTTTCGCGCACCATTCATTTCATTCTCATTTCATCTCATCTGTCCCTATTTTAATATGTTTTCGTGTAATGGAGCCGGCTTTACTTCCCCTCTGAAAGAAGGCATACTGAGGGATAATTGAGTACAAGTTTTTCGGGCTTGTACGCCGTGGTCCGGACAGGATATCTCCCGACGTTTCTCCGGAAACTGCGTCCGGCATTTTCAAGGGTTCCGCTCCTTTCCTTGGTCAGCAGTGGACCTCGGCCTACAAGCCCGAAAAACTTGTACTTAATTATGAACGCCGTCTGTGAAAGCCTAAACTGTTATACTGAGGGATTTTTAATGCTCCTAAAAAAATCCAACAACTTGGACCGGGTTTGAACCCGTGACCTTGGGCATAGAAGCTCTGCATGCTACCAACTATGCCACCGAAGCCGCCTTATTCATTCATTTGCAATTTTAATAAATATGAATGTATAGTGGTCTGAGTCAACCAACAACAACATGCCCCACAGTTGGGCGTTCATTGTAATAAATATGATATTGAAACTTGCCACCTCAGGGTAGCGGGGCGATGTATACTAATATACACATTTATTAATAACTAATACTAGACGGGGGAAAACATCAAACTGGACATGTACGTAATGACACTGCAATCGAACATTTGTAGGAATATCGGAATAAGAAGCTGGCTGTTAAAAGACTGATCCAGGAAGAGAAGGATAAATGCTGGGTTGACTTTACCACTAGGTTAAAGGAGGATGGCCAAGGCAATAAAAAACTAGTGTATAGAGTGGTCAGGAATAAAAGGTGTGAGCATACCAATATTGTTGCTCTGGAAACTGATGATGGAAAGTTGTTAAGAACAAACCTCGAAGTTAGAAAGGAAATGAGGAAGCATTTCAGCATGCTGCTGAATGGTGATGTTGACAACAGTAATGAAGACCAACAACCTTTAACATGGCTGGAAGTAGAGATGGCACTGACGAGCATGCAAAATCGAAAGTCTCCAGGGTTTGACGAATTAACCTCAGATATGATAAAGGCCGCTGGAACACCTGGCCTACAATGGATTTTCAGAGTACTGTCAGTCATCTGGGAGGAGAATAGTATTCCAGATGACTAGACGAGAGGAATCATCATCCCACTGTTCAAAAAGGGAAACCGCAAGATGTGTGGAAACTACAGGGGCATTACTCTGCTATCGCATACTCCGAAGTTGTTGGAAAAGATCTTAGAAATCAGATTGAGGAAGATAGTTGAACCCTTATTAGAAGAAGAACAGCATGGTTTCAGGAAAGGTCGAAGCATTGTTGTTCTCATTTTTGCTGTAAGAATTTTGGCTGAGAAATATTGGGAACGTGGAAAGGATCTTGTGATGGTGTTTTTGGACATTGATAAGGCCTACGATAGTGTTCCCCGTGATAAGATCTGGAAATGTCTTGAAGACTTAAAAGTGCCCTACTACCTGGTTGACAAAATAAGGATGTTATATCGGAGTTGTTATAGTTGTGTCCAAGCAGGAAATGGTCGTTCTGAATGGTTTCAGACAAAAAAAGCAAGCAAGCTTGTAGTTTAACGTGACCGTTAATCGCGAGATCATGAGCCACGGGACTTCCTTTTTTACGTGGAATCCGAACCTCAGGACATGGCATTTCACTTCGAAAATCTCACATGCATTTACCGGGAATCAAACCCGGACTGCCTTGGTGAGAGGCATTCAGCTAGACTGCTGAGCCACGATGCCCCCTTCAGACAAAAGGGGGAGTCCAGCAAGGAAGTGCCTTGTCACCACTATTGTATGTCACTGTTATGGACAGAATTTTAAAATCTATTGAAAACTGCAAATGAATCACGAGCTTTGGTATTTGCAGATGATGTGGTCTTATGGGGAGAAACAGAAGTGGAAGTACAGGAGAGACTGACTGCTTGGAACAACAAATTTAAAGAATTTAGCCTGAAGATCAGCAAGGCCAAGACTGTTGAAATGACCATTAGCAGAGAGAGGAAAAGTTCAAACATATATTTGGAGGGAGGAAAACTAGAATCCATTTCTCACTTCCAGTATCTTGGAAGTATGGTCTCCAAGGATAACACCCTCAAACAAGAAATTCTAAATAGGACACAGAAAGCATCACATTTCTATAACCAAGTTCGGCACTTACTTTGGGACAAAAATATACCCTTGGCAGCAAAGGCAACGTTGTATCACACCTACTTTGTTCCAATCCTTACTTATGGTATGGAAACATGTACATTGCTAAGTAAGGATTACAGTAGAATTCCAGCCACAGAAATGAGATTTATTAGGACTATGAACCAAAGTACCAAGAGAGACAAGATCAGAAATGAGGTACACAGAGCAACAGCTGGACATGCCCACCGGGTTTTGTATATAAGGAGCGGGGTCGGCCGGCTCGGGAACAGTCGTTCAGCGGAGGAGAAGTCAGCAGCTTGTTTGTCTCTCTTGTAGTGACCCGCAGTGTTCCATCGGAGTATGCCACCTAAACCAACAGCAAAGAGCACACCAGCAAAGAATACAGTTAAGCATACACCACAGAAGAAGTCAACGATATCGCAACCTAGTGTCTCGCAGCACTTCCACGAGGTCAAGACTCCTAAACAAAAGAAGACAAGTACACCGAACAAAGCGAAGACGGCATCCCAGCCCGCATCACGTTCCAGGACGCCGTCCCCAAGCAAGGGGCGATCCACTGCATCAGAGGCATCCACAGAATCATCGCAGCAAGCTTCACCAGCATCTACTATCACAAATCCACCTATGGCAACAGAACAGCAATTTAAGGAGCTCATGGGGATGATGAAGAGATTGAACGACAGGATGACTTTTTTAGAGCAGGAGCAGCCGGAAGAAGCACCAGACGAAAACGATTACGAATTGGGCGGGCCTCCACAGCAACAGTTCAATTGGAGGACCCTAGCTCCAGGGGATTACACACGCGGGTTACCCATGCCCCCCAACGAGCAACGAGTCTCGAACTTGGCGGAAGCCTTGAAGCAGCAATTACTCTACATACCAGCAGGGTGCGATCACACGACGTGCAGACTACGCTGTACCTGCTGACCCTTTGGCCTCATATGGACGTAGGGCAGAGGAAGTATTCCTTCTACAGAGTGAATCTCCTCTACGCCGCAATCACCAAGGGATGGAGCTTCGCCATCCAGGTCGACAGCGCCGGAGGCGACGAGATTCTAGCGCTACCTCCCAACTTCCAGTACGTGCAGCCAGTATTTCAACCCGCGGTCACCCGCGGAGGTGCCAGCCGAGGACGCGGACCACGCGGGGGCAGACGAGGGGCCACAGCAGCAAAGTAGGACGTCGTCTTCCCTTGCCGTCCCGGCAGGCAGGGGAAAACGTCCAAGTAACCTCGGGACATCTGGATCCAGGAGAGACGCAACTTCAACGAACAAGGTCGTGGAGGACCCTACACGACTACGAACAAGCCCTGGCAGTGTGCGGCGGTAGTCATGTGAGGGCGGAAGACAGTGATCTCGGGACGAGCAGAACTTTGTGTGATCAGGACAGTGATCATCAACAGAACGAACTTGAGTGATTTCCTTTAGGGAATGGTCTGTGTAAAGTGTTCAATGTGTCAGTGTTCAAGGGTATTTCTTATGTATATGTGTTTTGTCTATGTCTTTGGATATGTTGAAACCCCAGATGGGGTATTTATAATTTTCAATAAAGTAGTGGGCCTTCGGCCTGACCGCTCCTTCGCTGGGCGGCTGCGCCCGTGCCGGTCGGCTTCGCCCTTTGTACATGCCCACCGGGTTTTGTATATAAGGAGCGGGGTCGGCCGGCTCGGGAACAGTCGTTCAGCGGAGGAGAAGACAGCAGCTTTGTGGTGTCCGTATCAAACTATCTGAACAACTCAACTTACGCGTCCCCCCAGGCGCGCGCTCCTTATAACCTAAAGGAGAGCTGCATGTACCTGGCATCAGGGTCCCTGTTACCAACTTTCTGGGGAAAAGCAGACTTCAGTGGTATGGCCATGTAATGAGGAAGGATAGCTCTAGAACAGCTAAGAAGTACTTCAACCTGAATGTCAGAGGGAAGAGACCAAGAGGAAGACCAAGGAGACGATGGATAGAGACAGTTCAATCAGAGGTGGAGAAGAATGGTTTTAACTGGGACAATGTCCAAGAACAAATGGTGTACCAAGATCGGGCAAGATGGAGAGCGCTTGTTTGCCACAACCGGGAAACTGGAGATGGAAAATTATGATGATGATGATGATGATGATGATGATGATGAATACTAGATACATAACACAATGACAGTTCAAATGCAAATACCCTGAAGAAAGGTTGAAATCACAAACATATAATGATAATAATTCTTCTCCACTTACAAATTTTTCTTTTCTGGTTGTTTTCTGGCAATCAAAACTATCAATACTTGTTTGTCAATATGTAAGCAAGCTTCCTTTACCTACACATCTTGTTCAGTATCCAAAAGTACCTTCATGATGAAAATAGATACCCCTCACAAAGCTTAATATTCTTCTGCTCCATTCTATTCTTCTTGCATTTTATTAAACATCTCTTTCTGTCCTTCTTCTTACTAGATGTTCTCTGGCAATCAAAACTATCAATACTTGTTTGTCAATATGTAAGCAAGCTTCCTTGACCTGCATCTCTTGTTCAGTATCCAAAACTACCATCATGATGTAAATAAATACCCCTCACAAAGCTTAATATTCTTCTGCTCCATTCTATTCTTCTTGCATTTTCTTAAAACATCTTTTTCTACATCAGCATTCTTCAAGACATAAGATCTATTTTTCCCCAAAACATAACATTGCCATACCTCAAGAACATAAACTAATCGTGATTAAAACATGACATCACCATAGTAACATAGTCCTTAGTCAAAGCCACCTGTCACCCACAGCTGGACCACCACCAAGAATCTCTATGGCACAAAACACAAGATTCTATGTGGTGCTCCACCAATAGGTGGCCATGGCTGGCAACCTGATTCGCCCAGATCATACACCATGGTGCCAATACACCCACAGAAACAAAAGGTGAGCTCTGTAACCAAAATAAATTCGGTTACACAATTAGGGGTGTGTCCTCCAGTGACAATTATACTTAACAGTTCAATAACATTATCGTCAAATTATAAGCCTCAAAATAAAGAACTGAAATAAATTGTTTGTATGATAAAAAACCTTCAAAGACTCCACAAACAGATCTCATTTCAGTGGATCCCTTCTCATGTTGGAATAGCAGATAATGAAGAGGCAGACAGATTAGCAAAAAAAAGGTACTACACTACAACAACCTGTCAGTCAGACTGATTTTATGTCAGCAAAAAGGATCTTGAAAAATACTATCAAAAACAGGTATGAACAAATGGCAAAGAAAACAGCAGAAACCAAATTATGGAAGGACACTGATGCTAAATGGGATCAATATAAATTAACACCAAGAAGAGAAGCTGTAGCCTTCTTCAGACTTAAACTGGCCATGACTGCCTTGCAGCTCATCTGAAACGAATCATAATAATGAATAATAATGTTATTGGTTTTACGTCCCTTTTAACTACACTGGCTTTTAGAGACGTCGGGGTGCCGGAATTTTGCCTTGAAGGGGATCTTTAACGTGCCAGTAAATCTACGGACACGGCTCCCTCGCATTTGCGCACCCTCAAATGCCAGCTGACTGCGCCAGGATACGAACCTGCAACCTTGGGCCCAGCAAGCGAGAACGTTACCCTTGAGCCACGCAGCCAGCCTGAAACGAATCAACATCCTGAGATCTGAACAATGCACACTTTGTCACGAACCTGGATGTAAAATGGATAAGGGGCACCTGCTACATTGCAACAAACTTGATGTGACTGCTAGAACTTCAGGAAACCTCACACAACTCTATTGGAACGCAAGAAAGCTGATGGATTGGAATCCGGGCTAGCCATAGGAAACAACAACAATAACATTATCGAGTTGGAAGCCATTTTTCAGTGTTGCTTTAGTAATCAGAATTTAATGTTTTTCAGTCGCTCAACACGATTGTATCCAATTGTAATGGGTGGTTCCCTAATCCTGAAAAAAATTTACATGAGATTAATAAATACGCACGATATCTACAGTGGAATAGATGAACTTTGGAACAGTGTTGATGGCGGAAGAGGCAATCTAGTGCCCGGGTTAATAAGGGTAAAAGGTTTATGGTTGCCATATTCTAATTTTAAGGGTTAGTGGCGGTACCCCGACAGCATCAAAAGTTAAATTTATGGGAGGACTCAGCGCAGAATATCAATTGATACAGAAGTGCGTCAAGGAGATCGATTATCTCCATTTTTGTTTAATTATGTGCTCGAAAACGTCTTGTAAGTTAGGACCAAAACTCAAAGGGATACCACTAGACTGTTTGGCATTTGCGGATGACACGGTGTTAATATCTCCGAACATCTCTGATGCCCAGAAACAACTTGAATTACTTCAAGAACAGCAGCAAAAATCGCTTACAAATTTCTTTTAACAAAATGAAATTTATGACGGATATTAAAACTACTTCAAATACACTCCACATTGGTAATGGTAAGGTATCCCGAGTGAAAGACTTCCCAAGTATTTAGGTGAATAGATCAATGAAACTGGTAACAAACGAAAATCAATAGAAGCAAGACTACAGAAAATGGCAACTGCTTTCCACATGATAAAAATGTTTATAACAAAACATGCCTCTTGTGGAATTGTAAAATTCAACATTATAAAACAGTAATTTTACTGAAGCACTTTTATGCAGCTGGAACACTTCATCTGCAACACAAAGCACTGAGAAGTCAATTAGAGATTAAGGAACACAAAATCATGCGAAAAATTTTGGGACCAAGAATCGAGGATGGAATTCACCTTCCAAAACCTAATGCTGACATCTATTTGAAAATTGCTAAAATTACAGATACAATCCGTATGACAAGGATCCAATTCATGGGACATTTGGAAAGAATGGACCCAACTAGGTTAACACATAAAATCTATATGTTCTTACAGAAAAAGGCAACAAGGTCCAGTTGGTATAAACAGGGCTGAATTAGGCTTTCCTAATCTCAAGGATCGAAAATAAATTTAAAAAAAAATGACCCATACACGGGGTTTGCAGGAAGAAGAGAGAAGACCTACCAGACATGTCTGGTCGCAGCAACGGAAACTCCTCACATGAAGAGTTATTGGGCGAGCATCAAGGTCAATAAATGTTGATTCCCCATGGTCCTAACAGACCCATTGGCGAGGAATGTAGTACTACATGCACTTACAATACATTTTTACAAATGAACAAAATAAATTACATTTTAATAATTAAATTTCTAGATGGCAGTAATCATAACAATATTAGTCTTCGGTTTCCCTAAGAGCTTGAAAATCCAGAGCATTAACAAATTTAGAAAATTCCTTTAAATACTTTTTAATAGCACAGATCTGCATCGGCCAGTTATCGTCCCAATTAACACTATCAATCAAGAATTGCCTAATTTTTTTCACTTCACTGCACACGAAAATCATATGATCTATAGTCTGAGGGCTGCTTTTGTAACGTGTTTTTCGAGGGGTTTTTATGCAACTGGCATAAATCAGTAGGAAGCCATTCTATATTTATTTACGCGGCAAATTGTTCAGCCAAGAGAATTTTTCATGTTAATTTATTATTACTATTAATTTATTATAATTATTATTAAGGTATTTTCGGAGCATTTTATAAAAATTATTAGCATTCAGATAGGTTTTCTATGTCTTAGAAAACGCTATCAAGCAAATTATTACGAACGACAATATCATAGAAAATTATGTGATTGCGGAATTTTACGGAGTTTTCGTCAGTTAGGGTATATCGAGAGACGTGACTCACTGGGAATTCAAGTACACGCTTAATCTTGTCGGGAAGCATGACGCAATCTTGGGTTGCAGCGTCAAGAAAAGGCGAATGTATGGAACGGAAAACGACTTCTCCCTCCCGCCGAGTGTAATGAGCCAGAGTGGGGATCTAGCGCGTAGGGAGCAGCCAATCAGTGGAGACCACGCAAGCTAGAAGTCGGATGAAGAGTGGGGATGCGACGGGTGCATATATCGTTCGGCGCGGCATGGAACGAGGAATCTGTGTAGAACTTGCCGAGTATGGTGCACACGGGAGTCGCTCCAATGTTCCGTGGAGTGGAGGACTAACTTTTGTAAAACCTAACCAGTGTGGTTGTACGAGTGTTTGGGTCCGATGTACGGACCATAGAATTATCTAATCTACCAGAATCTCATCAAATATCGACAAAGATGTCGACGTCCAGGAGACTGTGGGAAGCTCACAGCATCATCCAGTACGAGGGAAATGCTTTGGCAATTTCCAGTGGTAAGCGCGATTGACGCAGAAATACGCAATCTCTCATTTCCTTTTGTTTTATATTTCATATTTCAGTAACTTCATAGCTTGGGAATAAGAGTAAAATCAATAATTTATCAGACTCCGTTTTCACGTAATTTTCTATCGGTAATATTAAAATCGCAACGCTCCAATTTAAATTTTAAACTTATTATTATTATTAATTTTGCTATTCTTGTTTTATATAATAAATTCATTTCTTTTACAATGCAATCTTTGCTTTCAGTAGGTAGCATTAGATATAGACCAATTCCTTCTCCTGATACAATTGTTTGTTGGGTTAATGATCAAATCATACCGCGATCTGAGTGAATCGAGTCTTGAATGTGTTCTGCCAGAGCTAGACGTTGTTAAATACAAATTTAGATTTCAACATTGCGTTGAGGTCTTGGCGCCCATTAAAACAACATAGCTTAGGCAAGGGGTGGGCTAGCAGAACTGCTACAATTGTCGCTACCAACATGGGGCATTAATTAACATTACACTTGTACGCTCAACGTGGAGCAAAGTGAAAACGTTACAATTGTCGCTCAAAGTGTGGGCTAGGAAAACTGCTACATTTGGCGCCCAACGTGGGGATGAAAACCTAATAACATTTGTGGAAGGAGAAGGGTATATATTTCTGTGCCTGTATTTTGGGGGTTATTTGTCTTTATCAGTGTATATCATTATGGGGGATGAGAAAGAAAGACAGATGAGGTTACGTAGTGGTCATCAACTGGAGAGTGATGATACGAGCAGTATGTCGAGTGATGGTAGTACCGGGGTAGCGGAGGTAAATCCCGATACTGAAACAGGGAGTGTAGGCGGCCAACCAGAATTAAAAACTTTACTTCTCGAGTTCATGTATCAGAACAAAGTTAGTAGTGATGCCTTAAATGCAAAATTATAACAGAATAATGCAAAATTAGAACAAAACAGTAGGGAAAATAAAGAAAGTACAGAAGCTTTAAATAAAAAATTAGAACAGAATAATGCAAAATTAGATAAGAACAACAAGGAAATTAGTGTGAAAATGGAGCAGATTAGAGGAGAAATCAGAGGAGTAATGGAAGAGAAGGTTAAAGAGATCATTGCAGATGTAGACAAGAAATTAGGAAAAGTACAGGAGGAGTTGGAAAGTAGAATCAGCACACAGGCTGAAAATTTAAAGGAATTAGTTAAATTAGAAACACTGCAGGTTAAAAAGAAATTGGGGGGAGAAATTGACAAGATTCAGGTATCAACTAAAGAGGTTAAGGAACTGCTGGGGGGTAGAATTGAGAAAGTCCACTCGCAAATAGTTGCAGAAGTAAATGATTTAAGAGAGAGTAATAGAGAGAGCATTAGCAAGATTGAGGAGAAACAAGCAAAGCTATATGATAAAGTAGAAGAATCAGAAGGAAACATTAAATTAACAGTAAACAGTATTGAGAGGAAGGCTGAGGAGAAAATCGCAGAATTAAAATTAAAAGCTAGGATCAGGCAAGAAAATAGTCAGAATAGGCCAGTTTTTGTGAATAGCACACACAGGGAGGTAGAACTGGGTAAGTTCAGCAATCGACAGGGGTGCCCAATGGAGTTCATGAACACTATAGAAAATAAATTCGGGGAGAGGTTGGAAAATGGTAGTATTGAGTGGTGCCAGGTAGTTGAAATTTTAGAACAAGTGTTTGTGGGGGAAAGGAGGAATTGGTTTGCTGTCTACAGAGACAAGTTTACTGATATTAATGATTTTAAAATGAAATTCTGTGAAAAGTTCTGGAATGAGGTTATTCAGTCGCAGCATCGTGAGGGAGTAGTGTGTGGTAAATATAACCCTAAAGGAAGCTCCACCATGACCGAATACTTTTTAGGGCAGGTATTAGTGTGTAAATATCTGGATGGCTTGAAGGAGGAAAGTGATGTGGTAAGGTTGCTACTTAGGCACTTTCCCTATAGGATCAAGGAGGCTGCTTGTATCCAGAATGTAAAGACAATATCACAAGTAGAAAATTTGTTAAGCACATTTGATGCACTAGGGAGAGGGGGTTATGAGGACAATTTCAATCGGAACCAGGGTAATAATAATAATAGACCTAATGAAGCCAGGCATCAAGAAGTTCAAGGGAACGGTGGCGAAGGAGCCAACGCTCAAAATAGAAATAATAATAATCAGCTAAATCAGAACAGAGGAAATGGCTATGGTAATCAGTATCAAGGAAGGAACAATGATTACAGGGGAAATCAAGGGAGAAACAATGATTTCAAGGGAAATCAAGGGAGAAATTATAATGACAATAATTACAACCAGAATAGGGGTCAAGGAAGAGGACAGCCTAGTGGTAGTAATATACAGCCAAACAATGACAACACAGCCCAGAACAACCAGACCAGTTCAGTAGTTAGTAGTACTACGGCCAGCTGTAGCGGTTCTTTAAACGCGAACCAGGCTGCGAAGTAAGGTCAGAATCTCAGTCTGTAGCATGCCATGTCCATACAATTATACAGGAACCCTATGACCTAAATGTAAGAAATGAATTATTACATGAACTAAATGATGAAGGTATTATTCAGGAAGTGGTTAGTAAGAGCCCCATAGTTAAATTTAACGTGTCCGAGGCGTTCACAGATGTTTTAATTGATAGTGGTTGCATGAAGAGCTGCATAAGTAGTGCATTTTATGATAAAATGAAAGGAACTGGAGTAAATTTTGAGGAGATGCCAATTAAAAGCAGTTTTGTTATCACAGCTGTTGGGAAGAGGTCTAAAGTAATTTCTAAGCAAGTTTTAGTAGACATTAAAATTAATAATCATGTAGAGAAGCAGATTTGCCTTGTAATTCCAAATTTAGTATTCAGTGTTATCTTGGGTTCAGAGTGGCTAAGTAGAGTGTCTGGTAACTTATGTTATGATGTAGGGAGTTTGAAATTTAAATGGGGAGATTCTGAAGTAGAAGTAGCATTCAATGACCAAATTCAGAGAAGTAGTATTGTAGGTGTGATTTGTACTTTAAATGAGATATCCCCAGCCGTAGAGCGGGGTTCTCCATGTTTTGTGGGCAGTGTGATTACGAACGGAAGTCTAGAGGACTCGTTACGTGATGCTGCATTTCAGGGTAATATAGAGGTGGAACAATGTGTTCGGCTCTATGATGTGTTATTGTGTAATAGGAGAGTTTTTGAGGATCGCATTGGTATGGCCAATTGCTAAACCCATTCATTGAACGTTATTGATAGGTCAGTATTCACAGGACATAGATATCCTGTACCTTTCGCTTATCAGAGTGCAGTTGAGGCACAAATTAACCAGATGCTTGAAGATGGGATTATTGAGCACTCTAACAGTCCGTATGTTAATTCTTTGATCACGGTACCCACGGTTCGTATTTGTTTAGACGCTCGTTTGGTTAACAGTAGAATTAGTTCAGATAAGCTGAAATCTATGTCAATAGAGGAATTAATGCAAACATTTGAGGGGAAGAAGTGTTTCACTTGTGTAGATTTGAGTTCCAGTTTTTGGCAAGTGCCACTTATGTACGAAGATAGACCATTTACAGCTTTTAGTCATAAATATAACCTTTATCAATTTTGTAGAACACCTTATGGGTTAAAGAGTAGTTCAGCAGCTTTAATTAGGGCTTTGAACATCGCATTAGGGGATGACACAGGAGAGTTTGTAACCATTTACATAGATGAGATGGTAATTAGTTCACGCAGTTTTGAGGAGCATCTAGGTCATTTAGATATAGTTTTTCAGAAGTTACATCAGGCAGGGTTCACTTTGAAGCTGTCTAAGTCGTCATTCTGTCAGTCAGAAGTGACATTTTTAGGTCATAGAGTGTCGAGTAGAGGTGTTACACCAGAAGAAAGTAGGGTTAGCATGTGTGGACAGTAGCAACAGGGCATCGTTACAGACACTGAGAAATATGCTAGGTAGAGCAACGTGATGACGTTCATTTAAGGGAGCCACTTGCAAGGTTGGAAGCAGGTGACGCAGTAACATTTATAGTTTCCAAACGTATTGGAAAAACAGCATATGTGCTGGAGGATAGTAAGGGAAACAGATTATACGGGACTTATAATATACATAGTCTACGAAAATATGTGTCATAAAGTGAGTGTGTTTAGCTGGCGAGCCAGCCTATCAAATGAGTAAGTGTGGTATTTGGTGCGTGGGAGGAGATGGTCTTCCAGGCAGGCGTATCAGAAGTCACACAGGGGGGTAGTATGTAAGTAAATGAGAGTTTTTAAGGTACAGGGAAATATGACGGGATTGTCGGATGCTCTTGAGCACTAAAATGTCTCGATACACCAAGGCCAGAATTTGGTAGCGCTGGTGAATTCCCATTTGCCTCCTAGAGATGGGTGAGCGCTTGGACAGGGTATTTTTGCTTAAGGCGTCCACGAGGCAAAAGATGGGCCATCAGAATGCGAGACAGTCCTTCATGAAACTCATACATATCAGCACACGTGATTTCTGTTTACGGCCTCGCCATGTAAGATTTGTAAGTGAGAAATTTAAGGTAATTTGTACAAAGGTATTATTTGTGTCAGGAGAACTGGTCTGTGTTGAGAACTAGTATTAAGTAGAATATGGTCTACGGGAACTTAACAAGACAGGGCGATTACGGCACAGAAATATTTGGTCTTATATGTAATGCGCATTTACTGTTTTTTTTTTTTTTTTTTTTTTTTCAGAAGTCAATATTAATTTAATCTACTTTAAAGAGAGATTAAGTATTATGGTCACGAGGCGCTGCCACAATAGTGTGATCGTGTGCTCAGTGATAAGTGAGATTAAATTTCACCATAAGGAAGGGACCTCCAGTGAAATTAGGAAGTTCTATGGAGATATAAATATATCAGAACACCTTCAATGCGTGTGATATGACATCATAAATACATAGTGCTCACACATTAATTATGTCTATTTCTCCAACATAGAGAAATTTGAGAGGCGGAAATATCCGTGGAACACTATTCTTAATGTAAAACATTGGACTGGTTGCAAAGTGCAATCCATAGTGACAACAAACTTTGACGCAAAGTGCGTGAAGAAAAATTATGAGTGTATATATCTGTAATTTAGGGTGATCTCATTTATGTAATATGTATTTTGGATGGGGTTTATTAACGTGTCTGGGATAATCGGATAATGGACCGTCGTCACGGTAAATCATCCGATGATCCGAGGCGAATATGTAACGTGTTTTTCGAGGGGTTTTTATGCAACTGGCATAAATCAGTAGGAAGCCATTCTATATTTATTTATGCGGCAAATTGTTCAGCCAAGAGAATTTTTCATGTTAATTTATTATTATTATTAATTTATTATAATTATTATTAAGGTATTTTCGGGGGGAAGCCTCCGTGGCTTAGGCGGCAGCACGCCGGCCTCTCACCGCTGGGTCCGTGGTTCAAATCCCGGTCACTCCATGTGAGATCTGTGCTGGACAAAACGGAGGCAGACAGGTTTTTCTCCGGGTACTCCGGTTTTCCCTGTCAAAATTTCATTCCAGCAACACTCTCCACTATCATTTCATTTCATCTGTCATTCATCTAATCATTGCCCCAGAGGAGTGCGTCAGGCCTCGGCAGCCAGCACAGTTCATATCCTCGCCGCTAGATGGGGGCTTCATTCATTCCATTCCTGACCCGGTCGGAGACTGGAAGCAGGCTGTGGATTTTTTATTAAGGTATTTTCGGAGCATTTTATAAAAATTATTAGCATTTAGATAGGTTTTCTATGTCTTAGAAAACGCTATCAAGCAAATTATTACGAACGACAATATCATAGAAAATTATGTGATTGCGGAATTTTATGGAGTTTTCGTCAGTTAGGGTATATTGAGAGACGTGACTCACTGGGAATTCAAGTACACGCTTAATCTTGTCGGGAAGCATGACGCAATCTTGGGTTGCAGCGTCAAGAAAAGGCGAATGTATGGAACGGAAAACGACTTCTCCCTCCCTCCGAGTGTAATGAGCCAGAGTGGGGATCTAGCGCGTAGGGAGCAGCCAATCAGTGGAGACCACGCAAGCTAGAAGTCGGATGAAGAGTGGGGATGCGACGGGTGCATATATCGTTCGGCGCGGCGTGGAACGAGGAATCTGTGTAGAACTTGCCGAGTATGGTGCACACGGGAGTCGCTCCGATGTTCCGTGGAGTGGAGGACTAACTTTTGTAAAACCTAACCAGTGTGGTTGTACGAGTGTTTGGGTCCGATGTACGGACCATAGAATTATCTAATCTACCAGAATCTCATCAAATATCGACAAAGATGTCGACGTCCAGGAGACTGTGGGAAGCTCACAGCATCATCCAGTACGAGGGAAATGCTTTGGCAATTTCCAGTGGTAAGCGCGAATGACGCAGAATTACGCAATCTCATTTCTTTTTGTTTTATATTTCATATTTCAGTAACTTCATAGCTTGGGAATAAGAGTAAAATCAATAATTTATCAGACTCCGTTTTCACGTAATTTTCTATCGGTAATATTAAAATCGCAACGCTCCAATTTAAATTTTAAACTTATTATTATTATTATTAATTTTGCTATTCTTGTTTTATACACACATCAAAAAAAGTTTTGCATCACCTCGGTTCCAAGAGTTCCGGAACCGTTAAATACAAAGGGAATAGAGATCAACACAAACAACATTTCAGCTAGTTTTATTGCTCATGAGACCCACACATTGCATGTTGTACCATCATACAGCTAGACTTTCAGCATTTGTGGTCCAGATTGCAGTACACACCACTACCTCTAATACCCAGTAGCACGTCCTCTTGCATTGATGCATGCCTGTATTCGCCGTGGCATACTATCCACAAGTTCATCAAGACACTGTTGGTCCAAATTGTCCCACTCCTCAACGACAATTCGGCGTAAATCTCTCAGAGTGGTTGGTGGGTCAAGACGTCCATAAACAGCCCTTTTCAACATATCCCAGGCATGTTTGATAGGGTTCATGTCTGGCGAACATGCTGGCCACTGTAGTCGAGCGATGTCGTTATCTTGAAGGAACGCATTCACAAGATGTGCACGATGAGGTCGAGAATTGTCGTCCATGAAGACAAATGCCTCTCCAATATTCTGCCGATATGGTTGCACTATGGGTCGGAGGATGTCATTCAGGTATCTTAAAGCCGTTTCGGAGCCTTCCATGACCACCAGTGGCGTACGTCGGCCCCACATAATGCCACCCCAAAACATCAGGGAACCACCACCTTGCTGCACTCGCTGGACAGTGTGTCTCAGACGTTCAGCCTGACCAGGGTGCCTCCAAACACGTCTCCGACGATTGTCTGGTTGAAGGCATATGCGACACTCATCGGTGAAGAGAACGTGATGCCAATTCCGTGGGGTCCATTCAGCATGTTGTTGGGCCCATCTGTACCGCGCTGCATGGTGTCGGGGTTGCAAAGCTGGACCTCGCCATGGACGTCGGGAGTGAAGTTGCGCATCATGCAGCCTATTGCGCACAGTTTGAGTTGAAACACGACGTCCTGTGGCTGAACGAAACGCATTATTCAACATGGTGGCATTGCTGTCAGGGTTCCTCCGAGCGGCAATCCGTAAGTAGCGGTCATCCACTACAGTAGTAGTCCTTGGGCGGCCTGAGCGAGGCCTGTCATCGACAGTTCCTGTATCTCTGTACCTCCTCCATGTCCGAACAACATCGCTTTGGTTCACTCTGAGACGCCTGGAAACTTCCCTTGTTGAGAGCCCTTCTTGACACAAAGTAACAATGCGGACGCGATCGAACTGCGGTATTGACCTTCTAGGCATGGTAGAACTACAGACAACATGAGCAGCGTACCTTCGTCCTGGTGGAATGACTGGAACTGATCGGCTGTCGTACCCCCTCCGTCTAATAGGCCCTGCTCATGCATGGTTGTTTACATCTTTGAGCAGTTTTAGTGACATCTATGAACAGTCAAAGGGACTGTATCTTGGATACAATATACACAGTCAACGTCTATATGCCGGAGATCTGGGAACCGAGGTGATGCAAAACTTTTTTTGATGTGTGTATAATAAATTCATTTCTTTTACAATGCAATCTTTGCTTTCAGTAGGTAGCATTAGATAGAGACCAATTCCTTCTCCTGATACAATTGTTTGTTGGGTTAATGATCAAATCATACCGCGATCTGAGTGAATAGAGTCTTGAATGTGTTCTGCCAGAGCTAGACGTTGTTAAATACAAATTTAGATTTCAACATTGCGTTGAGGTCTTGGCGCCCATTAAAACAACATAGCTTAGGCAAAGGGTGGGCTAGCAGAACTGCTACAATTGTCGCTACCAACATGGGGCATTAATTAACATTACACTTGTACGCTCAACGTGGAGCAAAGTGAAAACGTTACAATTGTCGCTCAAAGTGTGGGCTAGGAAAACTGCTACACTTTTACAGGAACACTCGGGATTATGTATAATTTTAAGTCTTTGTAAGTACAAAGCAATATTTCC
Source organism: Meconema thalassinum (assembly GCA_946902985.2). Lineage (NCBI taxonomy): Eukaryota > Metazoa > Arthropoda > Insecta > Orthoptera > Tettigoniidae > Meconema > Meconema thalassinum. The sequence continues at coordinate 1,755,219,183 of OX336388.2, read as the reverse complement.
ATGTCCAGTCGGTATTTTAGTCATATTAGGTGTTAAGGTGATTTTGGATTTTACCCTACCTGCAACTGTTGGAAAGAATTCTTTTGTATGTGTGCCTTTTGAAGTTTGTTCCCATTTTTGCTGCCATTCATGAATTGGTTCTTCTTTGAGATGTTTTTTAATTGTTGAGATGGGTATTCTATCGAAACAAACCTCACTTAATTTTGCAGCCTCCTCTGCAATTTTATCAGCCAGTTCATTGCCTGCAACACCTGTATGTGCCTCAACCCGTTCAAATTTTATTATCCAATTTTTATTTTTAGAATAGCTGTAGTCCTTCTTATATTCTCAATTATAGCGCCGCCATTGTTACTTCCCACTTGACAGTTCACCGGCTGGCGATACGGTGTTGCCAGTCCACTAACGCGAATCAGCTGACGTACATGATTATAGCCATAAAGTTAACAAAACTCCCGTAATGTGAACAGACATGTTTACACACATCATACTCGTGAATAAGTATATAGTAGCAGAAATTACACTTATACTGCGGTTAATAGAATATTTCCGATAATGAAGCAGAAAAAAACTGTAACAAATAAATTACTCACCATTACCGCCTCACGTCCGGGGTTGAAGATAATCCGAGTTCGAGAAAATGTATTATAAAACCTATAAAGGGAACACACCACTCATTTTGGAGTCACGTCGTCACGTAAAGAAATGTTGTGGCTCGTCAGCCACTCAATGAGCACATTCTTTCTTGCTGCCATTGTTGGAGCTTTGTCATGAATGACACTATGATATGGGGCATTGTCCATAACAATATTGTGCTCTTCTCAGGCAAGTTGTTCAGCAATATTTCTTCAAACCATTTCCTCTCTTGGCGCTTGTCTTCCTCGTGCTACACCCCGGCATGACACTATCACTTACACGCACGGCAGAAATAACACAAACACTCACTGACCTAAAGCTAACCTACAACTGCACGTAATGTTACTACACTGTGTCAAACGACAAACAAATACTAAGCTATTAAATAACAACAGACTAGAAAAATATCAAGAAGAAAAATATACGAGAAATACGAGGATACACAAAGACCGCCAATGAAACTAACCGAGCACAATGCAAACAGCTGACAACAACATGTGTGACCGCAAGATGTTAGCTGGCAACATCGTCAGCGAAACTCGATTTATCTCGATATATCAATTTGAATGGCTGCCTGTAATTGGCTGGTTAGAGTGCAGCTGTGACTTAGCACGGAAACTTAAAGTCGGAAGTAAGGATGGCTCTAGTATAGTTGGTTATGATTTCTGAGGTGTGCAATGGAGTCAATTGCTTACTATCTGTGTAAATAATTACTTTCTTATCTTCAACATCCTCTGTCCTAGTAGTGTCTAAGAATTCCCGAGATTTTAGTATGACTAATTGCTCCGCCTGATTATTCGAACAGTTGTCTTGCAGTCTATATTTCAATTGGTCTAGTAATTCATGTGATCTGAATATAGCTATGCCAGCTCCCACTCCTCCTTCACTTTTGCTTCCATCTGTACAAATATTCCATGGGATATTTTCATTTAATGCTATTCTTGGATCTTCGGTTCCAGGAAAATTGGCTGGATGGAGCCATCTCATAGGTTTTTCTGGGTGATCGATTTCATAGTTCATAGTTGTTTTTCCTGACTTGATTTTGTATAGAGTACCAATCTCTTTAGCCATTATATCTATAGGAGTAATTCCCGTAATAATGCACAGTGCCTCATTAGATACAGTGCAGTACGATTTTGCTATTCTCAAGAGAATAAGTCTTTGCACTCTCACGTATTTAATCAGATTACATTTCTTTTCTAGGGATTCAATCCAGATCTGAGCAGCATATAACAGCATTGGCAATATTGCTCCTTTATACCGATATATTGTTTCCAAAGCCTGGTGTTTTAGACCCAATCCTATTCTAGCTGATTTTGATAATGCGTTTATTAATTTAATACATTTTTCACTAACTTTATTGATGTGGTCATTGAACTTAAAGCGAGAGTCTATAGTTATTCCTATATATTCCATCGTATCTACTTGTACAAGACGTTTCCAATTCATAAAGATATCAATTGTCTTCTTTGCTTTTCTTCTTCTTGATATTGGAATAACTCTTGACTTACTTTCATTAAAACGGGTTTTGTTTTCTGCTGACCACTTGGTAACTTTCCGTAATTCCATATTCACAATATTTTCTGCTTCAATTTCAGTTTCAGCCCTGGCTGCAATTATAAGGTCATCAGCAAGTGCAATAGCTTTGGTGTTTTTACCATATTCCAAACTGAGCAGAGCATTATACTATACATTCCAGTACCCCGGTCCACAACATGAACCTTGAGGACATCCTTTATTAACTACTGTTTGTACTTGGATACTATTGGAATTCATGAACGTTGTTCTATCCTTGAAGTAGCTCCTAGTCAGGTAGTACAAATTTCTCGGGCATTTAAAGTCTTTTAGGGCCTTTAGGACACATGGCCACCACTCAGAGTCAAAAGCTCCTTTGACATCAAGACTAACTATAATGGTAATTTGACCATTTTGAACGCCTCAGTTATAAATTCCTTAAGTGCCATAGCTGCATCAGTAGTAGACTTTTGAACAGTAAAGCCATATTGATTTTCGTTCAGTAGTTTATTGGTATATAGGTAGTGATTTATTCTATTTATTAGAAGTTTCTCTAATACTTTGCCCGCCACATTTATCAGGCTTATTGGTCAGAATTTAGAGGGATCCTGAATCTTATCTTTCCCTGGTTTTGTGATTGGTGTAAGTCTCGCATTTTTCCACCGCTTCGGGAAACAAGCATTCTTCAAGCAACCATTATATATCATCATCATCATCATCTTGAACCAACTCCAGTTGCCCGGGTGTGGTATATGAGCCCCCTCCATTTCATCTTGTCCTTGTACCACTCCTCCTCCACCAACTTGTCCCAATCATGACCTCTCTGCAGTACATCGTTCTTGACTGTATCTATCCCCTTCTTTCGTGGCCTTCCCACGGGTCTTCTTCCTTCTACTTTTCTCTCAAATTCCTACCGTGCAGTTCTGTTTGGTGGCATCCTCTTCATGTGACCAAACCACTTCAGTCTTGAGATCTGGATCTTATTGAGGAGAGAATCATCTATTCCTACATCTTCTCTAATCTTTTCATTCCTGATCTTGTCTTTCCTGGTTTTCTGAATCATGGTACGTAGGAATTCCATTTCGGCTGCCTGGAGTTTAGAGTTATCTCTATTGGTTAGTGTTGTGGTTTCAAGACTGTATGTAAGAATCGGTGTATAATAGGACTTGTACAATTTTTCCTGATGCTGATTTATAGACCATTATATAATGTCATAATTCTAGTGATACTTTCATACGTCCACTATAGTATTTTACTAGTGATTCCATATTCACCTGGTTTCTTTTTATGACCTGGATCTTTCATTGCAGATTTAATTTCTTCTTCTGTAAATTCCCAGTCGTCCAGAGTGTCTATTGGTTCCTCTACTTCCTTCCTTATTTGCTTTTGCTGAGCAGTATCTTCCATTTCATCATCTTTCTGAATGAGATGGTTTAATATACACTGCATCGTTTCCTTTAAGTCTCTTGTGTAGTGACCTTCATTGATAATAATAACATCGTATGGCCTCTGGTGCCGGGTGAAAGCTTTGTTATTTGACACCCAAAGGGTAGCTTGCATGTCGAATTTCGTTGTTCCTTGAAGCACTATGAATGTCAAGGAGGTTAGATATCTAAGCTCCTTGAATGCTTTCTAGTAGAGAAATGAGGAACTTTGTGTTGGTGGAAACTCCCGAGATTAATTTTGCCATTATGAACCCGGCCTACTGAATTCAAATGGGTTCTTTGACATGCCAACATCGTATGACATGGTGTCGTCATTTTTGCCGCCTTTCAAAAACCACTTACCACGGCCAGGAGCGAACCTGCAAACTTGGGGTTAGTAGACCGACACGCTGACCACTCACTCACCGTGGCAAGCACCTTCATTGATAATAAGAGTTGATACAATTTGAGTATTCTTATTTTTTCCTGACGCTGATTGATAGACTATGTCCCAGGGATTTGAAGAAATGTTACTACAGTATTCTTTCCAAGACAGTATCTTTGCATTTCTGATTTTAGCTTGGTATTTAGTTTTTTCAGCAAAGTATTCTGTTTTTCGCTGATCTCGGAGGTCATTATTATTTAACATTCTGTGGAATTTTCTTCTGAATGCATTTACTTTCTTCCACATTATCGTAAGTTCTTCATTCCACCAAGGCACTGTTCTGTGTTTTAGACTGATAGTTTTGCCAGAAGGTCTACTAACTTTGAAAGCCTGCATGCAAACTTTCGTTTGGGCTGAGCTAACTTTATTTACTATGTCCTCCATATCTGCAGAATTATTTATGTACACTGATAGTTTGTTGTCAATATCTTCAGTATGTTCTTCCTGTATTATTCCCCAGAACTGTCGTGCTATTTCTTTCTTTAATATTTCTTGATAAAATTCACGATCTTCTTCTCTCGTTATATATTTTATACCGGTGAATCTGGTTTCTGTTGTATCATAACACAAGTTTTGTGCTACTGAGAATTGCAAAATTCTGTGATCTGAACAACTCTCTTCTTCGCTTATCCTCCAGTTAGATATTTCCTTGAGGAGTTTATACACTTATTTAGTTGCAGTAGTAATTAAACTAGTACAACTAGTCAAGATATGTGATTTTTTGTTGAGATACTGATAGTGGTGATCGACCTTCAAATTTGATTGCTTAGAATGATTATGTGATTGTTATTGCACTAGCGCAGGCAGCAGGAGGTGGCAGCTTCGCGGAAACGGATCACACATCACTCAAACAGCTAAGTGCATGATCCTCGATAACCTGACCAATTAATAACAATCACATAATCAGAATTGAATGTTCTCGAAAGAAAACATGTTGTATTGTCCCGTTTGAGCTAATATATTGTAACACAAAATATGTCAAAATGGTCCGGCTAACTCAAACAAATTGCTAGCGTTTCGCCCCTGTGTACCATTGGACTCTTCAGTTGGTATGGTACACCTCACCAAGATGCGTAGCTAGTGCACACTGAGAAGGCCATTGCAATGCAAAAACACGGCAACAATATTGCCACAGTGTGGCTTAATTGTGTGTTCAGTGCTATCTTAAAATTACTTGTGTATTTTAATGGCTTCTTTCATCTTGGAGGATAATCATCAATACCTGCTTATTGCATGGCGAGTGTTGATATATTCTTCAGAATATTGTGTATTAGTTGTAGAATGTTTGCACTCTTTGTCGTATTTCTTGAATTGTATGCCGATGATAAAGGTAGCATGGCTTCAGCGTGTAATTTATTTATTTCTGTATTTGAATGTATACGGCGTTGACTTAAGATCCATTTATAAAATATTTTATGTATAATTGAACCGATTTGAATGTTCGAAGTGTAGCCCTGACTATTACTCGAATCAGCTGACTTAAAAACTCGGCAGCGCGGCTCAGCTGTTCCAAGCTCCTGCCGTTTCCTTCACATTCTTTCTTTCGAAATACAGAGTATAAGCAGGCAAACTTGAAGGTCAATCGCCACTATCAGCATCTCAAAAATATGGACATATCTCGACCAGTTGTGTTAGTTTAATTACTAGTGCAACTAAATAAGTGTATATATTGTAAATATCATAACCCACACTTGCAGACATAGATTTAATAGCCTAAATGTAAAGGATCTCATGATCGCTTTGATGATCGTGACTGGTCATCCAAGTTTATTTATTAATCTCATGTAAATTTTTTTCGTACCCATTACAATTGGGTACAATCATGTTGACCAACTGTAAAACATTAAATTTCAATTCAATAACGATTACACTGGAGTATTTACACAAATCGTAAACACAACTATATGTTTGGGGAAAGGCTCTAAGACTGCAGCAGGTCTAATACTGTGTATTCCCTGCCAGGGAATTGTTACCACTAGACGTGGAGCGGGACTGTTGTGTATACATTACGTCAGTTTGCCATGTTATGGCTGCCGCGGACAGGTGGGGAGAAGAGGGGGAACGCATGTACAGTCATACAATGAGAACACAGCGCACGAACCATGCACACACACGGCATGCGATGAGGTTTTGCTGGCGACGACTGCATGTCTATCGCAGGCGTGTGGCTGGGTGGAGCGTATTTGTTCCGATTTCCGCCACCGGTAACAATTCGCTGGCAGGGTAGTAGAGAGTTCCAGTTGTCAGTGGCATGGTTTACAAATGAATATTTACCATAATTTGTATGCTGTGCTCACTCCTACTCATGTAAGTGGGCTTTCCCGTACGTTTGCTGAGCTCGCTCCATGCTGGTTGATTTGTATACGTGTTGTACGTAGCACAGAGTCTAGATTTCATCCTCCTAGCCTCAAGTGATTCCCACCCAAGTTTCGTTAACTTACACGTCACACCGCTCCTGGGACAAAAGTTATGGAGCACAAATCTAGCGGCCTTTCTTTATACCATTTCCAACTCATTTATGAGCCCTACTTGATATGGATCCCAAACCGCCGAGGCGTATTCCAGAATAGGTCTTACAAGTGTAAAATATCCTAATTCATTAGCAGAGGTACTTCCTTTTAATACCCTCATTAAAATGTGCAGAGATTTGTAAGCTTTAGAAACCACATCCTACATGACTACTCCATTTCATATCATTCCTTACATGAATGCCCAAATATTTGCATGAATCTTCTTCTACAAGTACAGTAGAAACCCGCTTATCCGATGTAATTGGGACCGAGGGTAGCTCGGATAGCAGAAAATTCGGTAAGAGGGAATGTGTAGGAAATCGTATTTAATTCAACTCATTATAAAAATGGAAATACAGTATTTACAGTGCCTTTTTAAATCAATTACACTTTCATGTCTTCAAATTGTTTTTGGAAAATGGCCACATCCCCTTCGTTGGCAGACAGCTTTTCACCAGCAATGTTTAGCTGTCTTATGTCATACCGTTTTTTTCCAACCATCTCACACTAGTTAAGAATTCTTCTTCACCATTTTGGAAATATTATCTTATGGAACTCAAGTGCTTTTGCTTGAAGTATTGGCCTGCTAATTGGACTCCCTTTAGACCTCATTTCAGAAAGCCAGATATACAAATCCTCAGATGCTCACATTCTTTTTTAGTGTTCTTCGACTCGAACCTTCATCGTAGACACTCTGGGATGCCCACTTCTCAATGTCTGCTCTTTTCCGTCTCCAATCCAATGTTAACGCTAATTTAATGAATTCATCATCATCATCATTTCCCCTTATCCAGCTCCTGCCGGGTCGGGGTATTTATGACACTTCTCCACTTTCCTCTTTCCTTCCACCATTTTTCTTCCACGAAATTGTCCCAGTCCAGATTTCTTTTTCTTACGCTGTTCTTCACTGAATCAATCCACCTTGTTCTAGGTCTTCCTCTTGCTCTCTTACCCTTGCACTTCGCCTCCAGCATCTGTCTTGGTATTCTATTTTCCTCCATCCTCTGTACATGTCCAAACTACCTTAGTTTATTCTTCTCAATTCTCTCATTTAGTTTTTCCATCCCAACTTCCTTCCTAACATCTTCATTTCTCACTCTGTCTTTCCTTGTCTTTCCTATCATACTTCTTAGGAATTTCATTTCACTGGCTTGGATTCTACTCTCTTGCCTGCTTGTCAGGATCCAAGTCTCAGCTGCATAAGTTAATATGGGAACATAGTATACTTTATACATTACCTCCTTGCTTTTCCTTGGTACTTCCTTATCCCAAACAAGTTTTCTTACACTTTGATAGAATGCATTGCTCTGCTGTACCCTCCTGCCAATCTCCATGTCCAACCTACCAGTTTGCATCAATTCACTTCCTAGGTATTTGAACGTGTCCACAATTTCCAAACTCTGACTTCCAATTTTCACAGTGCCCTTTCCTTGTCTTTCCCCTCTTGTCATCACCATGGTCTTGCTTTTCTCTATTCTGATTTTCAGGCCGTACTTCTGAATATTTTCGTTAAGTGCATCTAGTTGTTTTTGCACTTCTTCGGTGTTCCTTCCCCAGACCACAATATCATCTGCAAATAACAGTAACTTCATTTCTTTATGTCCATATGCTTCCTTTGTTTCCTTTACAATTTCATCCATCACCATTATGAACAAGAGAGGTGACAGCACACTCCCCTGTCTTAGTCCAGTCTTGTTCCTAAACCAATCTGTCTTTCCAACTGGGGTCAGTACCCTGCTAACACAGTTGTTGTACATTGCTTGCACCATTTCCAACATTTCTCTTCCCAGTCTCTTCTTAACCATGGTTTCCCATACCTTCTCTCTGGGGACATTATCATATGCCTTTTCTAGATCTATGGAAGTCATGATCAAATCCTCTCCATATTCCCAGTTCTTTTCCATCACCTGCCTCAAGCTAAAGATTGGGTCCACTGTGGATCTTCCACTCCTGAAGCCATACTGTTCCTCTTGCAACTCTCCTTCCACCTTTCTTCTCATTCTTCTTTCTAATATCCTTTCCAGTATTTTTACTATCTGTGATATGAGGGTGATCCCTCTATAGTTATCACACACCTTCTTGTCCCCCTTCTTAAACACTGGTATTATTAGCCCTTTCTCCCAGTCTTCTGGTACACATTTCCGTTTCCACACACACTTGAGCAGTCGATACAACCATTGCATACCAACAGGTCCAGCAGCCTTTATCATTTCTACACTGATTTCATCCACCCCTGTTGCTTTTCCCATCTTCATTTTCTGTACTGCTAATTCCACCTCCAGCATTGTTATATCATCTTCTGTTATAGAGTCGTCAGGTTGTGTCACTTCCATCTCACCAGTACAATTGCTCACATTCAATAGCTTATCGAAATACTCCTTCCATCGTCCCTTTATCTCTTCTGGGTGTGTTAACAACTCTCCATCTTCCTTTTTCACTAGCTTTGTAGTAACTCTTTCTTTCCTCTTACTTCTTAGAAGCCCATACAGCATCCTTTTACTGCCACTTACATCTGTTTCCATTCTTCGTGTAAATTCTTCCCAACTTTTCTTCTTTTCTTCTCCTACCACTTTCTTACACCTCCGTTTGCTGTCGTGATACTTCCTTTTGCTTTCTTCTGTTTGATCTCGGTTCCATTCTTTCCATGCAGACTTCTTTTCTTTCACTGCTTTCCTCACTTCCTCATTCCACCACGGTGTCTCCTTCTCTTTCACTCTTGTTGACGTCCTACCACAAGCATTCTCTGCTGCACCAACAAATGCCTTTTTAAAGTGGGACCATTCCTCTTCTATGTTTTCCACTTCAGTAACTGGGATTTGTTGCTTCAATCTCTCCTGAAAATCTTCCTGTACAGTTTTGTCTTTCAATTTCCATACTTTTATTTTACTTTCTCTGATCTCCTTTAGGTTTTCCAATTTTTCCCATCTAAATTTTGCCACCACAGCTCTATGGTCCCCATCAAATGCTTCTCCTGGTAAAGCTGTCACATCTATCAGCTTTTTGCGATTAGTCCTTTCCACCAGAAAGTAGTCAATTACTGATTTTGTTCTTCTATCGCCCCAACCATATCTCGTAATTTTCCTGCTGTTTTTCTTCCGAAACCATGAATTACCCACTATCAGTCCATTCCTTTCACAAAAGTTTACAAGTTCCTCTCCTTCCCGGTTCTTTTTCCCATATCCATATGGTCCAATGACTTCTTCCTTTCCTTGTCTCTCGTTTCCGACTTGTGCATTCATATCTCCCATGATCACCACTTCTACATCTGAAATTACTCTTTCTACATCCTCCAGGAATACTTCAATATCTTCTTCTCTGTTTCCAGTCTGTGGTGCATACACTTGTATGAAGTCCATCACGTCATATTTCATCTTCATTCTAATTTTCATTATTTGTCACTCACACACTCGACCACTTCAACATACTCCTCCAGTTGTTTCGAGGTTATCAGTCCCACGCCATTTTTTGCCTCTTGGCCACCACTCCAGTATAATGTATATCCTTGCCTCAATTTCTTCCTTCCTTTACCTTTCCATTTCACTTCACTCAGCCCCATCAATCCAACATTCTCCCTCTCCATGAAGTCTACCACCTCCTCCACCTTGCCTGTCAGGGTCATGACATTCATGATTCCCACTTTCATTTCGGTTACTGGTCGCCCATTTCTCACAGTTCCCCCAGTACCAAAAGAACTGCGCGTCGCCTGCAGGGTATGCCCTAACCTTCTCCGAATCATTTGAAGTGCCATTTCCATTTTAGGCTATTATTACGATGGGGTCGCCACTCCCAAAGGCATTTTGTGAAGCTACTGCCAGCTATTATACAGGCCGCCCCTAACATGGGAAACAGATGCCCTTGCAGTCGCCCCTAACCTGGGAAACAGACGCTGCCGATTGATGCTGTACTCATACTATTCCCTGAGTACTGGGTTGCCTCTTCCGCAATCTCCACCATTCCGAAGTCCATCTTCTCCGCTGCAGATTCCGTTGAGGTCTTCGCACGTAACCCTGTGCACGGGGCCTATGTTATACCCCATAGGACTGGGTCCTCACCAGAACTTAGCCGGTACTGTAGTTCCATGGTCTATTACAGTACCGTTGCCCTCCCCCGCGACGTAGACGTACCTGGCCAGAATTATCCATGTAGCCAATTATAATTGCCTCATGGACCGGGTTAAGGAGCTGTCTAAATCCAGCCCCCAAGGCATTTAATGAATTAATGAATTATGTTGACAAAATTAGTGCCTCGGTTAAGCGGGTTTTTACTGTATTTCCATGGCAATATTGTATTTGAAAATCTCACCTTTGCCCTTTCCCTAATTTTATGATACTACATTTTCTTGTATTTATTTTCATTTTATTTTCAATCGCCCACTTAGAGACTATCTCTAAGTACTGCATTGTCTTGTGAGCCATACATCTTTCGACATATTACAATCCGCAAACAATCGACATTCACTGCGAATCCTATTTGGTAAGTCATTTATAAACAAGAGTTTAGTGCTTTTCAGTCGGTCAACACGAATGTACCCAAAAGAGGTGGGTTATGCCCTAATCCTGAAATAAATTACATGAGATTAATTAATTTATTAATTTATTAATCTCATGTAATTTATTTCAGGATTAGGGCATAACCCATCTCTTTTGGGTACATTCGTGTTGACCGACTGAAAAGCACTAAACTCTTGTTTACTAAGGCAACACTGAAAATATGGCTTCAAACACCACAATGTCATTTATAAACGCCGATAACAATGGTCTAAGGGATACCCAACATTACAGTATTCAATCCGAGAATAGGCCTTCAACTTTCACTTTCTGGGAACGACCTGCCAAAAATTCTTGGATCCCTAAAATTACTCTTCTATCGGTCTTCATTGAAGCTAATTTACGAAGTAGCATGTCTGGCAGCTCGACATCAAACGCCTTCACAAAATCTATAACTATGGCATCCTAAGATTCACTGATATCTTGAAAAAGTGATTGCAATGACTCTCGCTTAAGTAACCTTGCCAAAATCCATGTTGCCTATCATTAAACCATGATAAATTTTCCCACTGTTCCTGCAAGTAGTCACAAATTAGATGCTCCATCTGTTTACATACAATGGACTAAGGTTAACCGGCCTGTAATTGTCCAATTCAAGTCTGGACTTAACTTTCAACATATGCTTGTAACTATCATATCTTTTATTGTATATTTTCGTAATTTTCCATTTTAGACTCCTGATTTCTCATGTGTAATACTCAGGATCTGGGTAATTTAAAATTTTCAAAAAGGTAATACACAGTGTATCAATGTGATTTCCTTCAGATGCCCATCCTACAAATAGCTAATTCAAATACCCCTAAAATATGTCCTGATCTGCCCTGCGAAACTGGAATACGATGTATGATTTTCTTTTGCAATGTCAGAGTCTAGTTTTGTAATGTCACCGTATCTAACATTTAATTCAACCCTAGGATGGTCACTAAATCCCAGTACTTTCAGTCAGTTAATATACTGCTCTACAATGCTACTCATTATACGAGCTGGCTGCAGAGCCATTCTGTATTGAGCAAATCAGACTGCAAATGCTGCTTCAATCTAGCGCTGCCTATCAGGAACTTCTTGCGGAACTTCATTCAAAAAAGAAAAGAATTTGGTTGGACTTCTATGGGACAGAAGCAATGTTGTCATCTGACTGGAAGAGAGCAGATTACAATTTACGACACTCTGTGACGCGTTTTGCATTCCATGGATTTCACTTCACGATATGCAGAAAAAAAGACTTGCACACTGCAAACACAGCTACATCGGTTTTACCCACGTGGGCTATTTAGCCATACAGGAGCACAGTATTCAGCAGCAGAGTAGAAGAGTCCTAAGGAAGAAAATCGTAGTGTTGTAGCTGTTGCACCCCATGAGGTTCCACACTAAGCATTGTGAAAGAAATTGAGAGTGAGTTATCGAAGGCACGGGGTGAAGTAGCTTACAAGGTCAGGAAAAAATTGCGACGTGTGCTTGAACAAAATCCTGGATATACACTATAGTGTAAAGTTGCTGACATTCTTTGTCGAAAAGAAGCAAAATTCAACGAAAATGAACCGGAACTTTCCGCTTATGATTTCCCTATTTTCAAGAATGGCCCCGTTACGTCATGCAAGGCTCTGCTTGCTGACAACCGAAGATCCTTCAAGTTTGACCATCTCAAATTGCATGTCGTCGTCCAGTGTAGCTCTACTGAAAATGAAGGCTAAGACAGGTATGAATGATTCCATCTGTAACCAATTGTTACAAGTGAATACATTTTTTCAATAACACAGGCTATCATGCAGCAATCGTGCACACCTACACAGGCCTGATGACCGAGATGCCCTTAATCCATAAATGAAGTGAAAGGAACATACGGATTCAGTTTATTCAAGATAGCAAAGCTGATTGATTAAAATGTTAAACAAATGCTATTTTATCATAAACAATATCAGTTTAAATGTCCATCAATGTCATTTTATTAACCAGTGTGCAGAACTTTTCCAGGTTTCTTGAACATCGCTGAAGTAATAGCATTTTTGTTCAGACCCAGCTTGTTGAATACTGTATTTCTCTTAAATTCAAATGTGTAATATCCTCTAATGTATGTTATGCTAGGATGAAGATCGCTCCAAGGCAGAGGGACCATCAACTGAAGAGTTGGAACGAATCGAGAGACTGAAAGTAGAGCTGTTAAGTACAACATCAAGTCAAGCTTCTACCAGTCCTATGGGGTCCATCAGTAGCAACAGTGTTGGTCGAGGTATTTGTTATCGGAAACCAGGAATGAGCCCTCGAGGCTCCAAAGAAAGGAGACGATCTGCTGGAGATGAACATAGTGTGATGTCTCAATTGAACATGTTCGTACGCACGAGGACAGACTCCGGCAAGCAACTTACAGACCTGGTTAGTATTGATTTCTTACTTTCTATTAAGGTTCTTAACTCAGTTGTTTCACCATTTTCAGTCACTATCTTTTGACACTTTTTAAATATTAATTTTCTTCATTTAATGATGATTTAATTTATTTTCAGGAAATTCTAGAACAGGTTACTGTGCTCAACCTGGACACTGGTGAGAGGGTTCCTTTGAGCATTGCTGAAGATAAATTACCTCAATGTATCAACCCCTTGTCCTTGCACATCATGCGACTCACTTCGGAGTATGTAAGCAACTCTAGTCTTGAAAAGGAGAAAGAATCTGATGAGGAGAGTGTTGGCAGCAAGAAGTCCTCTGCCCTTCGAGAGGAAGATTCAGATACTAGTAAAGTGCGGAGACGTACAGCACAGTTAAAAAAATTTCTTGGTTCTAAAGTAAGGAAAACTATGGACAAAGCAAAGTCCATAGCACACGAAGTATCTCATGCACGACATAAGGAAGATGTGGAAGATATAGTCGACGATACGAATCCTGGTGAACAATACATCAAGCTCAAAGTGTCTGGAAGTCATAAGGGTCCTTATGAATTTGATAGTCTGCAACACGTTCAAGATTTAAGTGGTGAACATGTTGGACCTGTATGGTGCATGAAATTTTCGTCATGTGGTCGTTTATTGGCTACAGCTGGCCAGGACAGAGTATTGAGAATTTGGGTAGTTCGTAATGCTTTCACATATTTTCAAGACATGCGCACAAAATACAGTGCTGAGAAAGTCTCCCCAACCCCTTCCCAGGAATCACTAGTGTCTCAACATTCCTCAGAAGATCCAACTGCTACATATGCAGATCTGAAAGGAGAAGAGGGAAACAGGAGTCCATTTATGTCAAAACCTTTCTGTACATATGCTGGTCATACTTCAGACCTTTTAGATGTATCATGGTCCAAAAACTATTTTGTGTTATCCTCCTCCATGGACAAGACAGTACGTTTATGGCATATATCAAGAAAGGAATGTTTGTGTTGCTTTCAGCATATTGACTTCGTTACAGCTATTGCATTCCATCCTAGAGATGACCGTTATTTTCTAAGTGGTTCTTTGGATGGTAAGCTACGCCTTTGGAATATTCCTGATAAGAAGGTAGCAGTATGGAATGAAGTAGATGGACAGACTAAGCTCATCACTGCTGCTAATTTTTGCCAAAATGGTAAATTTGCAGTTGTTGGTTCATATGATGGGCGCTGTATATTCTATAATACTGACCAATTAAAGTATTACACCCAAATTCATGTTCGCTCTACTAGAGGTAAGAATTCCACTGGCCGAAAGATAAGTGGAATTGAACCAATGCCAGGAGAAGATAAAATTCTCGTAACATCTAATGATAGTCGTATTCGGCTGTATGATCTTCGTGATCTAAATTTATCTTGCAAATATAAGGGCTATGCTAACGTTAGCAGTCAAATTAAGGCTAGTTTTAGTCATGATGGAAAATATATTGTAAGTGGCTCTGAAAATCAGTGTATTTATATTTGGAAAACACATCATGATTATTCAAAATTCTCTTCTGTCCGAAGAGATCGAAATGATTTCTGGGAAGGAATTAAGGCACACAATGCAGTAGTAACCTGTGCTGTCTTTGCACCCAATCCAGACATAATTATTCATCAGATTGAAGAACAAGAAGCTCAAAGCGGTAGCCAGAATCTGAAAGCTGAGGTAGACCCTATGGTGGAACAACGAACAAAAGGGTGTGGAGGTTATGTTCTAGTTAGTGCTGATTTCAATGGTGGTATTAAAGTATTCCTTAACAAAATGAAGCCCAAACATAGCTCACTACCAGCTTCTGCTCTGGCATGAATAATGACCATAACACCAAATTTTCATCACCATTTCATCATTTTGAAGATGATAGAAAGTTTATTTTTAATTTTTCATATATTTTTTAAACACTTCAGAAATTTACTGTTTATAATGCAGAGTTTCAGAATCATTGAAATCTTCGCTTGAGACCAATGATTATTTTATTCTTGTGTTTAAAAGATTGGTATATTCAGAAGGCCAGGGGAAAGCAGCAGTCCGAGCCTGAAAAGTGCCTAACTAGCAATATTATATGTGGGTAAAGTAATCCTCATTTTTCTGAATGACCAAACTTCATAAGGTGGAAATTATGCTTTAGATCTGTTAATCAAGTAACACGGGTTAGAAGGGAATGATTCATTCATTTTAGCCATCTTCAATGTTATGTCGAAGGAAAAAGAATAAACATTTCAGTGTGTTGCTGATATTTAAAAAAAAAAGAAATCGAGGGTCAAGTAGTTTCAACCATTGTTATAAAGTAACTCAATAAAGAAAAATCTATTTAGTTAAATTGACTGTTACTACTGTGTTTAGACTGAAAATTGCAATCTTTGAGTAAAACTTGCAAATATTTTAAAATAGAAACGTTGGACATATTCCTAATGTTTGGGATAATCCAGTTTATGAGAGGTTAGCCTCCAAGTTTCCTGTTACAACGTTTGAAGGCAATAATGATGATGATGATGATGATGATGATGTGCTAATGAGCATTGCTTGTTGTATGCCTTAGCTGAGTACTCAACCACCAAACTCACCAAGAGCTTTTATCTAAATTGCACTTGTTATATATAATGTATAAAATTAATCGCTGGACATGATAAGAAGGATAAAATTACAGAGAAAGGACAAACATAATGACAGTTGGATGCGAGTGGAGGGAGAAACAAAAAGGAGAGACTAGGAAAAACACACACCTAGGACAAGAACAATCTTCACAACCTGACTCAAGAGTTGTTTCCTTGTCTTTCCTTTTGTCTCAACCTCCATCTATACCAGTCAAGATGCCTTGCTTGCCTCTCAACTAGGTGGACCGGGTTCAACTCCCATTTGATTCAAGTGGGATTTTTTAAGTAAATTGTCACGTCCTGTGGCTTGATATCCATGTAAAAAGGAGGTTTTGTGGCTCATGATAGTGAGTAAAACAAGCTTACAGTACATCCTTTCTTCATCACCACCTTCACCTATCTGTCATGTATTTGTCCTTTCTCCATGCTTTTCTTATCCACTACTTGATTGTACAGTCTACCTTAAGGATTCTTCCTATGTATATTCGTCTATATATATTGAAACACCAAGCAAAAGAAGAAATTGACAGACAAAAAATATTCTGTTTTGGTGGGATTCGAACTCTCTGTGCCATTGGACCAAATTTGTTCTCACTCACCCATAGTCACTTGATTGATATATTAGGGAAGGTTTCTGCTTGAATCGCCTGGTATTTTGAACGCTGATCTTACTTGAAAATAGAATGTTATTTTCCTAACATGAGTTGTTGAACGAATCTGTTCCAGTCCTTCACCTTTCTCTCCTGTCTCTCTGAAACTGAGAATTGAATTGTAAATTTAGAACTATGAAAATGTTCACATGGTTAATCATCTCACTCCACCCCTATCATTTATGTTAGTAGCATAGTCTAGTTTTTAATCTGCTGCACAATATTCATTGTGTTTGAGTTCAAATAAATAAACACTCTGTGTGTATAGAAATATCAGAGTCACATTATTTTCAATGGGAATATCCATTCCTGTGTATCATTATGTAGAGTGTCGTGATTTAATAAAGGTTTTGGTTCAAATTGTGATATAATGACTTCACGTATGAATGGAGTTGTTCACTGCAATCTGAAGTGACATTTAGAAATAATTTAAAATTCCCTTAAAGGAGACCAAAACACAAAAGTCAACTTGCCTCAAAATCAAAGTATGTATCAGGCAGTGTTCAACTATATATTTGCTTTTGCTCTATGCCGCTCCGCGGGCTGGTAAACGAAGGAAACACGAATAGCTGCAACGTCACTGCGCCGTAAGCGGTGAGTGAGCTATCCGCTCCATTCAGTTCATTGTTGCAATACGCACGCTGCCACTCTTCCGTTTATTAAGTGTTGTTTATTATAATCGAATGTGATAGCTAGTTGGCAAAATGCCTTCGTGTAGAGTATACGGTTGTAACAACAGAACGAGTAAAAACTGAAACTGTAGAGAAAAAGAAGTACATTTCCATAGATTTCCAAACCGAAGTAAGTCGCCACGTAGATTTAGCAGTTGGGTACAATTTTGCTCTTTACAGCACCCCAGTCAAACATTGATCGCCTCGAGAGGTGTCAGAATAATGCCCTACGAATCATAACAGGCACAATAAAAACCACACCTATAACCGCCTTGCAATTATATACCTACAACTTACCAATAGAAGAAGAGATGAAACATCAAACAGCCAATGCATCTCTCAGTATACAAAGACTACCTCAAATGACATGGATCAAAAAACCAGTTTCTAGCCCCAATCTTAAAACACAAAAAGATCCCTTAAGTCTCGCCTAAGAATATATCAATAGGAGCAATCTGCAAATAAAACTTGAACCACTCGGTTTGCCAGTCAACCCCATTGAATATATACTAGTGACTACAGATCTTACTTTGCTAGAAGAGGTCTGCAAGAAAGACTCTTCACCACATGATCTAAAACAACTGGCCCTCTGTACAATAGAAGAAAGATATCCGTCTAATCAATGGCTAAAAATATTTACAGAGGGCTCACAAGACAAAGAAAATAGAACTGGAGCAGGAATACATTCATCTCTCTTCTCACTCTACTTCCCAGTAGGCCAAAACAAAACAAACTTTGATGCTGAGATAAGAGCAATTTCACATGCACTCCATCAGTTATTTGGCAGAAACATTGATTATCAAAAATGTGTTATCATTACAGATTCAAAAGCAGCCATCCAAGCCAACTCGTCAAATTATAAGCCTCAAAATAGAGAACTGAAAGAAATTTTTTGTATGATAAAAACCCTTCAAAGACTCCACAAACAGTTCTCATTTCAGTGGATCCCTTCTCATGTTGGAATAGCAGGTAATGAAGAGGCAGACAGATTAGCAAAAAAAAGGTACCACACTACAACAACCTGTCAGTCAGACTGATTTTATGTCAGCAAAAAGGATCTTGAAATATACTATCAAAAACATGTATGAAGAAATGGCAAAGAAAACAGCAGAAACCAAATTATGGAAGGACATTGATGCTAAATGGGATCAATATAAATTAACACCAAGAAGAGAAGCTGTAGCCTTCTTCAGACTTAACACTGGCCATGACTGCCTTGCAGCTCATCTGAAACGAATCAACATCCTGAGATCTGAACAATGCACACTTTGTCACGAACCTGGAAGTAAAATGGATAAGGGACACCTGCTACATTGCAACAAACTTGATGTGACTGCTAGAACTTCAGGAAACCTCACACAACTCTATTGGAGCGCAAGAAAGCTGATGGATTGGAATCCGGGCTAGCCATAGGAAACAACAACAACATTTTTCTCCCAGTAATGGGGCTACTGTGTGTTCAATGCATTTTAACTATGATGAAACGCAACTTTCGAAAATGAAGTTGATGCCTATGGAAAAGCTACAAGGTCCAAAATTGAAGCCAGGAGCTGTTCGTTCAATAAGGTGTCCGGCGCCGACAGATGGATATGCTTCTCATGCGGGAATGCTAATTCATACGCAAGCCGCTTCACAAAGTACAGTGTGGGGTTCCTCGTCAGGAACTGAGCAGGACAGAAAGGTATGAGACTAAAAGACGAAGGAACATATAAAACATTACGTTCATACCGGAAACCTAGAAAGTTATCACAATCTTCATTTGAAATACGCTCCTAAAAGAGTTCATTTCTCGTATAGCGGCTTAAAGCTCAGGTCAATGATTGCTGCACTGGACTATGATTGGAACATCAATAAATTGAAAGTCTGTACCAAAACTCAGTACTCAAAATCAACAGGAGCCTGGGTGATAAAACAGAAATATGAAGAGTCAAACGCCCTGTTCATTGTTTTTAAGCTCATGTTATGCCTTGCCATTGTCAACACTTCGCAGTCTAAAATAAGCCTTGAAAACGAGGAATTTCTTGTTATACACATAAGTTCTTCCGATTTCACTGCTTTTACATTGTCTAATTCATAACAGCATACACTTTCTTCATTCGTATCCTTGATGGTACACTTGTTACACTTACACCAATTTTGCATGCCGGCTCGGCCTGTAGTATTTACTATATCCATTTCATGATCGCTATCTGAATGGACATCGGCAAATGTTGTTCGTTCTGGCTCAAACTGATATGGACGAATGTTATTTACATCCATTATAAGTCTTTTGGTGAGCCTCCGTGGCTTAGGCGGCAGCACGCCGGCCTCTCACCGCTGGGTCCGTGGTTCAAATCCCGGTCACTCCATGTGAGATCTGTGCTGGACAAAACGGAGGCAGACAGGTTTTTCTCCGGGTACTCCGGTTTTCCCTGTCAAAATTTCATTCCAGCAACACTCTCCACTATCATTTCATTTCATCTGTCATTCATTTAATCATTGCCCCAGAGGAGTGCGTCAGGCCTCGGCAGCTGGCACAGTTCATATCCTCGCCGCTAGATGGGGGCTTCATTCATTCCATTCCTGACCCGGTCGGAGACTGGAAGCAGGCTGTGGATTTTCATTTTTCATAAGTCTTTTGACTAACACTAACAATGGCAACAGAAGAACACGGCAGCAGATGGAGTGCGGGAAAAGACTGCCCGAGCTTATGCACAGCAACAAGGCTCTTATGTGGACTCGAGAGCACAGTGGCGTCACCAGCAGTTACTAGTTTCGCACATAACTTGAGAACGGTTGGACGTAGAGGCACCGGATTAACGGCATTGTTATTAAATTTCCATGTTGCATATTTAGCAATAAAGAACGAAATATGTGTTTTTGTGTTGTGATCTCCTTTGATCTTATATGAAAGAATTAAGATTCTTGAGCTCTTTTACATTTGTATATATATGTAGAAAATACAAATAATATTGATTATGTTAATGAGAAGATAGTTCCCCATTCTTTTCCTAACGGTTTGTGATACTAGTAGTGAAGATAAATTATTACTTTCTGAACATTTTCTTTATTTTGTATGTTGGTTTTATATATATATATATAATTTGCTTATTTCATGATATGTCTTCTCATCAGGTTAAACTATGTCAGACTAATGCTCAAATTTATTAATTTCACTAGGCTAATGTCTTGCAGGTTTTACGAGATTTACTGTTGTAATTTATTAAATAATTTAATGTTTCAAATGTTTGTAAGAATTTACTTGTAAATATGTATATTATATAAGTTCTGTGACCATGTTTGTATGCACGAAAATGAATTTTCATTTGTATACTATATTTTTAGAATGTTAATTAAGACTGATGCTTTTGTGCATGTGTTGTAATTTATAAACAGCTTATCAGCTTTATAGAATATAAAGATTATACCATAGATTGTATAGAATATAAATATTATACCATGGATTGTGTTAAGAAACCTACTGTTTGGAAATGTCTAATCAGTTGACATTTATTTATTAAGCATGAAAGAACTTGTAAAGAAATTAAGTTTCATTGAATAGGAATCAGATCTTATGGATGTATATGGTTCATTGCATGTTCTCTGGCAACATAAAGTTATATGCTCTGCTGAGCCTTCACTCTTTGTACAACATATACCACAAACTACTTTTTGATCTCTGCCATTTAATATTTTCATACAAAGGTATGTGTTCTTTGCTGTCTCGTCAAGCAGTCCTTCATGGGTACCTTCTGTCAAGAAGGAATATGAAGGTGGTCCAATAAAGTGTATGTATTTCTACCCCTTATCATTCCCATTTCTAAGTGGTTTGGTGTTAAATGGATTTTGCGACCGTATGCCCTTCTTAAAACCAACCTCTTCAGAGGAGTGATGAAATTGGGCCAGGATTGAGAAAGAGTGGCCTGTTAGTTGATACCATCCTGGCCTGGATTTAAAAGGAGAAACTGCAGAAAACCATTCCAAAGATGGCCAATTGTGAAATTCTAACCCATCCGTCTCCCTAGTGCAGAGTTTGCCAGGCCCCTTGGACTAGCATGTTACCACACCGAGCTGCCAAGTTCTATAAATGAGGTGCAACCTAATTATTAGAAATATATTTTCCAAAATCTGGAAAGAATATAGTAAATAATACATACTAGATGTGTAAGAGTTGAATATGAGACTGCCTTCAGGCCTCCATTACATTCTTGACAGGTGTACTGACTGGCTGCACCATAGCAGTCAAGTGCTTCAAGGAAGTCCATTTCATGTGAAGCTGGCAGATAATGACCAATAACTCTGTGGTTGCACTTTGTGTAGATTAAGCACTTGAGGAGATCTTGTTGGAATCAAACATTGGTACATTTAAAAACCAATTGAACCATACTCGTCTATGCCCAAAGGAAGTTCACTCTTGACTCTTTGATGTAATATCTGAAGGTTTAGACTAGTTTTTGTTTAATACCTTTAATAATTTAAACTTATCCAAGTGTTTCATAACTTTAAAGATTTTTTCAAATTAGTTCACCTGTCCAAGGGCCATGAAGAACTCCCAACTTCAGCATGTACATCTTGGGCTTCAATTCTTTTTCATCTGTGACTGTGTATCTATACCGTATGTGTGTAAGGTGCTTGTTTTAAATTATTCAGTTTAATTTGGCCATCTTTGAATTTGTTGCAACACATGCACCCTTTTTTCCAGCTGTAAATGTTCTGGCCATGTATGGTGCCTAACCTGCAATTAATGTTTTGTTGATTCACTACATGCTCCTTAAACCACATTGATCATCTTGTTTGTGTCCCAAATTCAGACTAGTGGATGGAGGGCAAGAATGCTTCTGTGACTATTACGCTTTCCTCCACAAATCAATAAATGCCTGTGACATTGAGGCTGAGTGTGCATTTTATTTATAGCCAATTCCTGTACCTTTAGCATCTGGGACACCAGTTTTCATAGCGATCTCGTAGATTGTCTTGCTTTAACATCTGTTGAAACACCTTCAAATAATTGTCATACAGACTGAGAGGAGATAACAGAAGATAGATCAAGGACCAATGGTGGTGACAGCATGAAGAATTCTTTTTTCAGAAGTGCAAGTACTATTTACTGAAGATACACCAAGTATCATATATTCATTGCATGTCACCAAATATAAGAGCTACTGAACCCTTGCAAAGAAGCTTATGAGACCCTATTTCGGGGGGTGTAACAGTCCATATCGTAAGTTGTTTAAAGCGCTTCATTAACATGCAGGGTAACATATAACAAAATAACTTGCAGGAAAAAGTGAAGCCAGGGTTAAAACAAATGAATGTAATAACAAATCACCTAACTATACAAAAGAATTAACAAAACAAACTCCCAAAATACTCCCACTGAATAATTAAAATACGCCAAAACTAGGCCAAATCTCTGGAGAGATTAATACACGGACAAAGTATCCTTAAGAAAATCAACAAAAGTGACACTGTATGCGCGCGTGTCGTTCTGCATGCTTCACGATGTGTACAATCGAATGCATGATTCGTCATCATCCAGAATGAACATTCAGACGACGAATCCACATTGCTTAGAGCTAGACAGACGCGGGGAACAACTATACAACACTAAAACTAAACCGACACTTCCTATACTGAAAATATACAACACAATAATTTCCGAGTGAAATTGGAATCAAACTGCCGTAGCAAAAACATTACTGCCTAAAAACTTAGGACTTCTCACACAAATCAACACAAGTAAGTTAACACGTGACCAATAAAAGAAATACACATATGACCGCCGTCAAATTTACAAGTACACTACCACTACACCACACAGGTGTGACATACTAAAATACATGAATTGAGTCATAAACAAAATCAATAGGCTCAAAGCCAACATTTACATTATTAACACAAATATATATCCATACAACATGCAACAATCCGTCGCACACATGGCGAACTCCCAATTAATTATGGTACCAAAGTGACCATCACAATGAACAGGTTTGCTACATGAAAGCTTAAAGGGGCCATTCGGAACAACAGGACTGCCTATCAAAAATAAGTCACCAGGCGAGACGGGCGATTTGTGGAAATCTGCATATCTGTCAACCCACGTGTGTATCGAAGAAGCGTGCCCCAAAGCACAAAATACATGTGTGTGTGTCAGAACCAAATATCCCGGCATTTCCACTAGGAAATCCAAGAAAACAGCATAATCGACAAGGAACAGCGGTCTCCCTAGAGCACCCTGCCTTTCCATCAAAATACAACAACAACAAAATACGAGGGCGGTAGGACCTCTACCCCTCTTCACGTAGAATCAACACACACCTGACACAATAACACACACAGAATCACACGTACGGGTTTGACAGACCCTGAAATAAAAAGACATAAATATTTTCCACTTGCTGGCGCCACCGTTCCACGCCGTGACTAATTAACCTGAAAAGGACTCAAAAGAAATCTATCAAATTAGAACGAAGGTGTTCTAAAATTACATCTTAAATCGTTGCACTTGGCAACCCTAAGATGACTAATAACCTGTTCAGCAATCATCTTACAGTAATTACCTCCCATTCCTATCACAAATATGAACTTTAATAAAGCACCACTTATCGAATGTAACGGGCTTCGCATTTGCATGGATAAACATCACGTACACGCGCCGTGCACATTACATATGACTCCAAGAAAAACAAATATACAACAAACACTTTGGCCACGTGCCAACGTACATTCAAAACAATTAGTGCCGGTACAAAGAAAAACACTCTAAACAAAAAAAAAGACTAAATTAACTATTTACAAAGGTTCCCCGGCCAATCTAACTACATAATTGAATAATCAATTGTTGTACGTCACCGTCTCAGCTTGCAGAACATTATGACATCCATCTCAGCCCATTTCCCTATGGAAAAGTTAGCACTCCATATTCGTCTTCGTTGAAGCGCCGGACGTCATCCCGACTGCTGACCACATGTTGGATATCTTGATGTAGTCTCCTTGGAAGAAAAGTTCAATGATTATACACACATCAAAAAAAGTTTTGCATCACCTCGGTTCCCAGATCTCCGGCATATAGACGTTGACTGTGTATATTGTATCCAAGATACAGTCCCTTTGACTGTTCATAGATGTCACTAAAACTGCTCAAAGATGTAAACAACCATGCATGAGCAGGGTCTATTAGACGGAGGGGGTACGACAGCCGATCAGTTCCAGTCATTCCACCAGGACGAAGGTACGCTGCTCATGTTGTCTGTAGTTCTACCATGCCTAGAAGGTCAATACCGCAGTTCGATCGCGTCCGCATTGTTACTTTGTGTCAAGAAGGGCTCTCAACAAGGGAAGTTTCCAGGCGTCTCAGAGTGAACCAAAGCGATGTTGTTCGGACATGGAGGAAGTACAGAGATACAGGAACTGTCGATGACAGGCCTCGCTCAGGCCGCCCAAGGGCTACTACTGTAGTGGATGACCACTACTTACGGATTGCCGCTCGGAGGAACCCTGACAGCAATGCCACCATGTTGAATAATGCGTTTCGTTCAGCCACAGGACGTCGTGTTTCAACTCAAACTGTGCGCAATAGGCTGCATGATGCGCAACTTCACTCCCGACGTCCATGGCGAGGTCCAGCTTTGCAACCCCGACACCATGCAGCGCGGTACAGATGGGCCCAACAACATGCTGAATGGACCCCACGGAATTGGCATCACGTTCTCTTCACCGATGAGTGTCGCATATGCCTTCAACCAGACAATCGTTGGAGACGTGTTTGGAGGCACCCTGGTCAGGCTGAACGTCTTAGACACACTGTCCAGCGAGTGCAGCAAGGTGGTGGTTCCCTGATGTTTTGGGGTGGCATTATGTGGGGCCGACGTACGCCACTGGTGGTCATGGAAGGCTCCGAAACGGCTTTACGATACCTGAATGACATCCTCCGACCCATAGTGCAAGTATATCGGCAGAATATTGGAGAGGCATTTGTCTTCATGGACGACAATTCTCGACCTCATCGTGCACATCTTGTGAATGCGTTCCTTCAAGATAACGACATCGCTCGACTACAGTGGCCAGCATGTTCGCCAGACATGAACCCTATCGAACATGCCTGGGATATGTTGAAAAGGGCTGTTTATGGACGTCTTGACCCACCAACCACTCTGAGAGATTTACGCCGAATTGTCGTTGAGGAGTGGGACAATTTGGACCAACAGTGTCTTGATGAACTTGTGGATAGTATGCCACGGCGAATACAGGCATGCATCAATGCAAGAGGACGTGCTACTGGGTATTAGAGGTAGTGGTGTGTACTGCAATCTGGACCACAAATGCTGAAAGTCTAGCTGTATGATGGTACAACATGCAATGTGTGGGTCTCATGAGCAATAAAACGAGCTGAAATGTTGTTTGTGTTGATCTCTATTCCCTTTGTATTTAACGGTTCCGGAACTCTTGGAACCGAGGTGATGCAAAACTTTTTTTGATGTGTGTATTTCGACCTGGCTATAATCGCTTGTGGGTTACTAAATTCGCCCAGAATTAGTCCTATGCGCTTAATTACGAAGACTTTCCCTAAATATCGCTCACACACGCGCAATACACACATGAAAAATACACTTAAAAATATACATGAAATACACACTTCGAGTCCAACGCCACTGGCTCGACAAACAAGTTACAAAGACTGCCTGACTCACAGTCGCTATCTCGCTCGGTAATCTCTACACTGCTCTGCGCTGCTTTGACCTTCGCTCGGGTGAGCGCTAATTAGAATGTTACAAGTCTTGCCCCTAAGAGCTGAAATAGTTGTCTTTAAGATAATATTACAAGTTCCAAATCATCACGCGCACTGGCGTGAATTTAGCTCACAAAGTAATTGACTTCAAATAATTAAGAGCGTTAAAATTTTGCTGCGCAAACTAGCGTGAATTTAGCTCATCAGAGCTCACAAATAAAATAACTTCAAATTATCAGAGCGTTAAAATCGTTATACAAACGGGCGTGAAGTTAGCTCACAGAGCTCACGAGCAGAAAGACATCGAACAGCTTCTCATCGAACAATTTATTAGAAACTGACAGGGTACGGAAGAGTGGGGTGGATTTAGAAAAAATTTCCAGAGTTTTCATCACACACAGACGGGACTAGTATCAATCTTCATCAAATAAATCAAACGTCTCATCGCACTCATGCGGAGATAATTCCGATCAGCGGTTCTTTAGATAATCAATTCCGCGCGCTTTTTACCACTGACGCCTTCCATCGCGTGATATTGGCGTGGTCTCTCCCGATTGGTTGATTCAATCGTAGGTCGGTTGTAAGTAACTCGTGACCATTCCTTTGTGATTCCAATTCTGGTGCAAGTTGTTACACAATTTGGCCTTGAACTCAGCTTACCAGGCCGTTCTTCAAGAATAGCTACAAGCTCTACCTCTGTGGCAATCATTGCGACACGCTACCTTGCCTTTATTCTCGTCAACTTCCTCATGTACTGCCTGGGCCGCAGTAATAATAATAATAAATTATGAATGCTTATTTATCGTAGATCAATAAGGGTTCATTTATCCTCAGCAAGGTTTTGAAATTCGAAGCAAGTAATTGATTTGGATTTCAAAAACAATATCCACAGTAGTAACAACAACATCTCTTTAGTACCCCACTCAGCTGCTCGAGTGTACAGTCCACTGACCCAATTAGTGTGCGCGCTCCCTCGTCGGAATGTCATTCATACTTCTTCGGTAGACCTCCCCCTTCTCCTCTCATGATTGCCACTCCTGTCGTCTCAGCTGCTTGTTGTTTACAAAACAAAGCGCTCTCTCTATGGCGCTCCACGTACATTTGAGTGTTGGCTCTCAAATAAAATTTTTGCAATATGATTTTGCACCCATCATCTCGCTTATTCATCAAATGGTCCCCCTGTAATATGGTTTTAAGTTGGCGCTATTAAAAACAGATTTAGCACCAGTGCTCACTTCTTCAAGCCTGTAAGCATTGTTACCCAGATTCTTAATGACACGGAATGGGCCAATAAATTTTGCACAGAATTTGGCAAAGACTTTGTTTTTGGGGTCAGATATCGGTGGTCTGCGAACCAGCACTAACTCTTGTTCTTGTAGTTCCCGGTGAAACTTCTTTCCTCTGTATCTTCTGAGTCTTCGGTCCGCTTGGTTCCTCATGTGCTCTCTCGTTCACTGGATTCGCAACTCGTGCGCTAATAGTGGATCCCTTGGACATGGAATAATCTTGTCCCAAGATCTTTCTGGCAACCTGTTGTGGTGTACAATTAGTGGAACTTGACCCGTCGATTCGTGCTTAGTGGTGTTCATGCACATCTCAATCTCTCCTACTTTGTCAATCCATTTATTATGATCGTTAGGGATCATTACTCTATAGTATTTGGCAACACATCGAATCGTTCTCTCGCTCGGATTCCCACAAGGATGACGAATGCTTGAAAATATGTGTTTTATTCCTAGGCTCTCCAGACCTTGCCTAAAAACATTGCTTGTGAAATAAGTACCATGGTCTGATAAAATGGATTCCGGCTTCCCAAGCATCGGAATAACTTTGTTCTGAATTCTACTGAGGACTTGTTTTGATGTAGTCTTCTGGATTGGACATAACACGACCATCTTTGAAAATACATCGACACACACTAGAAGATGTCGGCATCCACGCTTTCCTTTGACTAGAGGGCCAAAACAGTCAATAGCGAGCATCTCGCATGGTTTCTGAGGTAATAGTGGTCTCGGAGGTTGTTTCATAATGAAGTTGTTCGGTTTAGTGCGCTGGCATGCGTCACAAGTTCTTATCACTTCCACAATAGTGAATCGCATCTTAGGCCACGTAAAAGTCTCCCCTATCGTAGCTTCAGTCTTATCCGTGCCGATATGTGCTAGGCTCTCGTGGACATGCCACGTCAATCCTCTCTGTAGTGATGCTGGAACCAGGATTCGCAGCTTGGTATGATGCTCATCCACGTACTTATGCAACAAGTTATTTAAGTAGTGAAATCTCGCTTCTTTAGCACGGGCTTCTCGGTATTCAGGTGAATCTGGTTGTAATTCCTTCCTATAGAACTTGATCATCATCATCATCCATGGGTCTGCTTCTTGCTCCTTCCGAATTTCCTTTAATTTCTCCAAGAACTCACGAGCCTTAGGTGCTAGTGTTATAGTGTAAACTTCCGCTGTTACTTCGTTCTCGTCTTCAGGATTCCTGCTCAAGGCATCTGGTATGACGTTCATCCTTCCAGGGCAATGCTCGATTGTAATGTCAAACTGCTGTATGTAGATGGACCAGCGCGTAACTCTCTCACTTGCCATCGTCGTCTTGAATAAAAATGTCAGTGCATGGTGGTCGGTTCTGACAATAATGGAATAGCCGTAGATCATCTTACGCCACTGTTGAAGAGAATATGAAATTGCTAGCTGCTCGAGCTCCGTCACAGTATAGTTCCTCTCATGCTTCCTCAATTTACGACTCGTAAATGCCAAATATGATCTCTTCTTGGGTTCTTCAGCGTCCTCTTGGTACAGCATAGCACCGATTCCAATCAATGAAGCATCTGCTTGAATAATAAATCTCTTCTCAAAGTCCGGATATCCAAGCTTCACACAGTTTTCCAATAAATCTTTCGTGGCTCTAAAAGACCTGTCGCACTCCTCATTCCATGACCATCGATTTTCCTTCTTTAACATCTCCTGCATAAGTGCTACTGTTTCTGTGTATCCAGGGCAATTTTCTTTGAAGAAGCCTGTCACTCCCAAAAATGCTCTTACATGCTTGACTGTAGTTGGTGTGGGAAATTTCTTGATAGCATCAATCTTGGCTGGATTAGGTCTCACGCCCTCAACATCAATTATATGTCCCAAATATAGAATCTCGCTCTGGCAAAAGTGTGATTTCTTTAGATTAATTTTGAAGTTCATGGTTCTCAAGTTATCCAGAAGTTTATTTACGTTTATCAGGTGTTCCTCCATTGTTTCAGATGCAATTAATATGTCGTCAACATATCTCGTAGTGAAGCTCTTGACCTCCTCAGTCAGATTCCTATCGAGTGCTCTTATCAGTGCACATCCAGCAGTTTTCACGCCAAAGGGCATTCGAGACCAGATATAACTTTGGTTGTCGAATAAAAATCCCGTCAACAGTTGAGATTTTTCTTCAAGTTCAAGATGGTGGAAACTATTTGTCAAATCGACACTCGAATATATCTTCTTCCCACGGAAGCCTTTCAAAACATCTTTGATCCTAGGTGCTTGGTCATGCTCAACTAGCAGTTTACTGTTCAAAACTCGCGCGTCTAGGCATAGCCTAATTGATCCATTTGGCTTGGTCACAGCCAATATTGCGTTCAGGTACGGGGTTGCTGCTTTCCTTATCATGCCAGATTCTAATAAATTAGTAATAATGTCCTTCACCTGAGCAAAATGTTTCTCCGGGATCGGGTACAATTTACTTTTAAATGGGGTCCAGTCTGTAACTTGCATGGCATATTGAAAATTTAAAACTTTTCCAGGTACGGTGTCAAAAGCTCCTTTATGTAATCTCAAAATTTCTTCCAGTTTTCTTCTATCAGGTTCCCCTACTATGGCCTCCTTAAGTCACTCCTGAAGTAGAATTTCAAATTTAGTTCCGCTAATTTCTTCTTCCGCCAAATGTACCCAAAGTTCCTGCGAAATATCTCGGCTGTCGATTTCCACCACTGCAGTCTGGCTTACTCGCTCCTCCGTCAAGTTCTTATCTCTGATCGCCTCATTAGTGCATTCTTCAATGACCCAAGTATTCGCCTCTCTCTCTAGTGGACTCTCTTCCATGTTTAGACCCACGTGATCCAACCCCTCAACTTGTTTGAAACTTACAGTGTTGTTATGTAAGTCAATTACAGCATGAAAATCACAGATGAAGTTGGCTCCCAAAATTATGTTATAGTTCATCTTCGGTATAACAATGAATGTTTGCGAAAAAGTGTGGTTCAAGATTTCCAGGTCTAAATATG
Source organism: Meconema thalassinum (assembly GCA_946902985.2). NCBI lineage: Eukaryota > Metazoa > Arthropoda > Insecta > Orthoptera > Tettigoniidae > Meconema > Meconema thalassinum. The sequence continues at coordinate 1,755,188,827 of OX336388.2, read as the reverse complement.
CTTGCTGTTTACAATTGATGGTCTTGTCAGGAATAACCCCTCTGACTTTCATTAGCGGTACAGGCATAATTGGAACGGTTTGTTTTCTTCCGATTTCTTTTACCAAAACTTCAGTGACTAAGCTCACCTGGCTACCTGTGTCAATTAAACATCTCACCCTCATACCTCCGATATGTGCGTAAATAATTGGCAGTTGTCTGATGACGTTTTCTCGGTCTTTCGCCACTTCCTCCAGGCAATCGTCCGGGAATGCTACCCACTCTTCTATATTGGCCACTATCAGCTCTTCTCGCTCCCTGGCATCCTCCGTTTTCAGACTATCATTTTTTAGTTCAATTGAAGTTTTTTTTAATCCCGGGGCCCATTTGTTGTGTTCCGCCGGTTGTCATCGCGCCTCTCCTGTTGCCTCAATAAACTTTCTGCCCCCTCTCCTTGATGATTGTCTGGGCTCTGTCTGTTTGCCATTGCACGCCCCCACTTCTCTTTTTCCGTCTCTTCGGCATTTAATTGGTCTAAGTATTTTTGTGACCCGACATACCGCTCGTCCCAATTGTTGCGATAGTCTCCCCTATTTTCCTGGCGATAGTTCCTCGCGTTGTTCCACCTGCCATCTCCATTTCTTTGGTAAGGTCGACCCTGTCTTTGGTTTCCCCTCCAATTAGTGTATTCCCGCTGGTACGTCCATTGATTCTGCTGGTTTTGGTTGTTTTGGTTATATCTCTCGCGGTTATTCTGAAAATTTCTATTGTTTTGGTTGAACTGGTTCCGGCCATCAAAATCTTGCCTCCTTGGTGTGAACTGTGTTCCTGTGGACTGAGTTTTCGTTTGGTTCCCCTGACCGTGACTATTTTGGAGTCCCTGAACCACTTCTGCCGTGTTGACACATTCCATATTTCTCCTTCCCGTCTGTGGACTGACCATACTCGTCTCGTCTAGGTGTCGGAGTAATCCTTCGGCCTGCACTGCAGTCTGAATGTTTCCTGCTACTAACAGCTGTTGAATGTGCATGGGAAGTTGTTTCCCGATGGTTAGAACCATATTTTGCTCGCTAGGGGGGGGTCGTCAAAATCGCGGAATTTTACCAGCTGTTGGCTAAAGAATTCCTAAAATCTGGTCGGATGCGTACTGTGGTATTTACGTGTGTACAGGTCCATTCTTAACCCCTGCTGTAAAGAAGGGTTCCAGAACTTCTTTAGAAACGCTTCTCGGAATTGGGCCATGTCGGTGAAAGTATATTTAAAGCTTAAAAACCAGGTTAAGCTTGGTCCATCTAAAAATTTCTCCACGAGTCTCAGCTGTTTTTCGGGGCCGATATGTTGATCATCGAAATAATCAGTTAACTGTCGTAAAAAGGCTTTGGGAGTGGTTCCTGAGTGTTCCTTGAATTTATCGGGCTTGAAATCGTTTCCCCTAATGACTTGGATTACTTGGGCGGGTGCCAAGTTTGGTTGTGGTGTTGATGTCTCTCCCCCTGTACTCTTGGAATGCGTTGCTCATTAATTTGGGACTTTGACCCCGGCTGTTATCCTCAGCCAACTTCAAGCCTACCGGACTTCCAATGCTTCCCTGCTTTTCTGGTACATTTTCAGCCGAGAATAATGTAGCATTCTCTAATGATCTAATTTCGTTTTTGATTATTAAATCTGAGTGCTCTTGTAATTTAGATTTTACGCCTTCCTCCAAAGCCTGCATTCTCGAGTTGTATTCCCCTAAGCGCTTTAAAATTGTCAGCCTGTCTTCTTTATTTGCGTTTGCCTGCTGTTCCCAATCTCTTCGGATCCTACTTTTCAAACTATTAATTTTCTCTTCGCTCCTTTCCTGATTCCTTTCTAGCTCTTCTCGTATCTGCTGCTGTGTTTTGCCTAATTGTTCTTCCAGATTATCCCGATTTTTAATGAGCTGTTCTCCTACCTCTTCTCTCATGATCTCTTGTGTTTTAACCAATTGTTCTCCGACTTCTTCTCTTATGACCTCTTGTGTTTTAACCAATTGTTCCCCGACTTCTTGTATCTGCTGCTGTGTTTTACTTAATTGGTCCTCTACGTTGTCACGCAAGTGCCTACGTTCTGTTTCGGCCTTGACCTCAAGTTTATCCATTTCTTTTATTAATTCCAGTACGTTGCTGTCGACTGAATTAATTTGTAGCTGCAATTTCTCTTGTGTTTTCTTTATTCCCGCGGTGTTATTGACACATGCTGCCTCTATCTGCCTTAATTTGTCGGCCACCATTTCGTCAAATTGTACGAGTTTGTTATCAAATTTCGCTTCCAACTTTTTAATTTCACCCAATTGTTTGACGTTATTCTCCGCGACCTCACCTGCCCGTTTCTCTACCTCCCTAACACTTTGATTGATGTCGTTAGTGATCTTCTCTAATTGTTCGGTTTGTGTTATCGCCTGTTCCGATAATTTGTGATTTAATTCGTGAAATTGTTTATCAGTGTCCAATTTCTGGACCTCTAATTGGACTGAAATATTACCGCTCATGTCGTGTAACTGTTTTTCACTGTTCTTTAACTGTTGTTCCGTTTTCGCGGACATCTGCTCTAATTGTTTATCATTATGTTCACGGTGACTTTCTAATTGCTCTTTTAATTGTTTATTATTGTCTTCGCTTATTTCCTCCTTCATGTTCTTTAACTGTTTTTCCGTTTTTACGGACATTTGTTCCAACAATGCCTTGATCTCCTCAACACTCGCCATTGCACATTACACAAATATAATCAGAGAAAACAGGGTCATGCACTAAGATTTCAGTCATACACACGCATACATGTCATAACATTTAAATATTACTGATTCTAATTTAATAAAAATTTCAGTAACAAAATTTACTGAATGAAATTACTCTTATCCCAAACAACAAAATAACCCCTAGTGATCTGCTTTTAAATTCCTAACCAACATAATTTACGAAGAACACCAATTAACCAAAGTTAATTAAATGTCAAATATAAGGCAACACCTTCCTGCTTTGACTGAGTTCAATAATATGCAAATTTTCTAATTTTAATGCCGGGCGCCAGAACAGGTTTATAACAAATACAATATCAAATTCTAACCTTGTTCATTATCTCTAACTTTAGGAACTCAGTTATTTTACTAATGCACATGGCGGTACAACATCGCCTCAATTTACTGAATTTACTTTGCCCGCTTGACCTAGCATTATTTCTCAACGAAATAAATATGAGATCAGCGAAGCAACAACAACAACAGTCCCACTTGGGCAGCCATTTTTGTTTTATGAACCCTTGCAAAGAAGCTTATGAGACTCTATTTCGGGGGGGGGGGGGGTGTAACAGTCCATATCGTAAGTTGTTGATTAAAGCGCTTCATTAACATGCAGGGTAACATATAACAAAATAACATGCAGGAAAAAGTGAAGCCAGGGTTAAAACAAATGAATTTAATAACAAATCACCTAACTATACAAAAGAATTAACAAAACAAACTCCCAAAATACTCCCACTGAATAATTAAAATACGCCAAAACTAGGCCAAATCTCTGGAGAGATTAATACACGGACAAAGTGTCCTTAAGAAAATCAACAAACGTGACAATGTATGCGCGCGTGTCGTTCTGCATGCTTCACGATGTGTACAATCGAATGCATGATTCGTCATCATCCAGAATGAACATTCAGACGACGAATCCACATTGCTTAGAGCTAGACAGACGCGGGGAACAACTATACAACACTAAAACTAAACCGACACTTCCTATACTGAAAATATACAACACAATAATTTCCGAGTGAAATTGGAATCAAACTGCCGTAGCAAAAACATTACTGCCTAAAAACTTAGGACTTCTCACACAAATCAACACAAGTAAGTTAACACGTGACCAATAAAAGAAATACACATATGACCGCCGTCAAATTTACAAGTACACTACCACTACACCACACAGGTGTGACATACTAAAATACATGAATTGAGTCATAAACAAAATCAATAGGCTCAAAGCCAACATTTACATTATTAACACAAATATATATCCATACAACATGCAACAATCCGTCGCACACATGGCGAACTCCCAATTAATTATGGTACCAAAGTGACCATCACAATGAACAGGTTTGCTACATGAAAGCTTAAAGGGGCCATTCGGAACAACAGGACTGCCTATCAAAAATAAGTCACCAGGCGAGACGGGCGATTTGTGGAAATCTGCATATCTGTCAACCCACGTGTGTATCGAAGAAGCGTGCCCCAAAGCACAAAATACATGTGTGTGTGTCAGAACCAAATATCCCGGCATTTCCACTAGGAAATCCAAGAAAACAGCATAATCGACAAGGAACAGCGGTCTCCCTAGAGCACCCTGCCTTTCCATCAAAATACAACAACAACAAAATACGAGGGCGGTAGGACCTCTACCCCTCTTCACGTAGAATCAACACACACACCTGACACAATAACACACACAGAATCACACGTACGGGTTTGACAGACCCTGAAATAAAAAGACATAAATATTTTCCACTTGCTGGCGCCACCGTTCCACGCCGTGACTAATTAACCTGAAAAGGACTCAAAAGAAATCTATCAAATTAGAACGAAGGTGTTCTAAAATTACATCTTAAATCGTTGCACTTGGCAACCCTAAGATGACTAATAACCTGTTCAGCAATCATCTTACAGTAATTACCTCCCATTCCTATCACAAATATGAACTTTAATAAAGCACCACTTATCGAATGTAACGGGCTTCGCATTTGCATGGATAAACATCACGTACACGCGCCGTGCACATTACATATGACTCCAAGAAAAACAAATATACAACAAACACTTTGGCCACGTGCCAACGTACATTCAAAACAATTAGTGCCGGTACAAAGAAAAACACTCTAAACAAAAAAAGACTAAATTAACTATTTACAAAGGTTCCCCGGCCAATCTAACTACATAATTGAATAATCAATTGTTGTACGTCACCGTCTCAGCTTGCAGAACATTATGACATCCATCTCAGCCCATTTCCCTATGGAAAAGTTAGCACTCCATATTCGTCTTCGTTGAAGCGCCGGACGTCATCCCGACTGCTGACCACATGTTGGACATCTTGGTGTAGTCTCCTTGGAAGAAAAGTTCAATGATTATATTTCGGCCTGGCTATAATCGCTTGTGGGTTACTAAATTCGCCCACAATTAGTCCTATGCGATTAATTACGAAGACTTTCCCTAAATATCGCTCACACACGCGCAATACACACATGAAAAATACACTTAAAAATATACATGAAATACACACTTCGAGTCCAACGCCACTGGCTCGACAAACAAGTTACAAAGACTGCCTGACTCACAGTCGCTATCTCGCTCGGTAATCTCTACACTGCTCTTCGCTGCTTTGACCTTCGCTCGGGTGAGCGCTAATTAGAATGTTACAAGTCTTGCCCCTAAGAGCTGAAATAGTTGTCTTTAAGATAATATTACAAGTTCCAAATCATCACGCGCACTGGCGTGAAGTTAGCTCACAAAGTAATTGACTTCAAATAATTAAGAGCGTTAAAATTTTGCTGCGCAAACTAGCGTGAATTTAGCTCATCAGAGCTCACAAATAAAATAACTTCAAATATATCAGAGCGTTAAAATCGTTATACAAACGGGCGTGAAGTTAGCTCACAGAGCTCACGAGCAGAAAGACATCGAACAGCTTCTCGTCGAACAATTTATTAGAAACTGACAGGGTACGGAAGAGTGGGGTGGATTTAAAAAAAAATTCCAGAGTTTTCATCACACACAGACGGGACTAGTATCAATCTTCCTCAAATAAATCGAACGTCTCATCGCACTCGTGCGGAGATAATTCCGATCAGCGGTTCTTTAGATAATCAATTCCGCGCGCTTTTTACCACTGACGCCTTCCATCGCGTGATATTGGCGTGGTCTCTCCCGATTGGTTGATTCAATCGTAGGTCGGTTGTAAGTAACTCGTGACCATTCCTTTGTGATTCCAATTCTGGTGCAAGTTGTTACACAATTTGGCCTTGAACTCAGCTTACCAGGCCGTTCTTCAAGAATAGCTACAAGCTCTACCTCTGTGGCAATCATTGCGTCACGCTACCTTGCCTTTTTTCTCGTCAACTTCCTCACGTACTGCCTGGGCTGCAATAATAATAATAATAAATTATGAATGCTTATTTATCGTAGATCAATAAGGGTTCACTACATACTGAAGAGAACTTGATTGGTTCTCCATTGGAAATCTGCTAGCCATGAGATATCTGTCGAGTGTTAGCAACTGTTGTACTGTAACCAATTGCAATTTCTTTGTAGGGATCTCAAGAAAAAGTAGCTTCCCATTTGAAAACCATTGTTAGTCTTTTACAAACATATTCTAGAATTGATCATATGTAAACAAGGGTTCTTGAGAGCCTTCAAACCATTTACTAGTCAGAGTCTTAGTGAGGTGTACCATACCAGTTGATGAGCCCAATAGAACTCAGGCAAAATTGATTTAAATATCTGGATAGTATTAGTGTTTCAAATTTGAAATCAAACATCAAAGGCACTTCACCATCAGAAGTTATTGAACTACCAAAGAAGTTTTAAATATGCAGGCTAACTGGGTGAAGAATATTCAGAACTACTTTTCGGGTCACTAAGCCATTTTAAACGTTTCTTGATATCACATTTCTCCTGCAAGCTCAGCTGGCATTTTCAAAGATTTGATGTGGTACTAGTCTAGGGATTATGTAGGCTGTTGGAATGAGCTAGAATTATCACGAAACGTGAATGGATTCGAGTTGACAGTAATATTGTTTCGTTGGCACATGGTGATGTTATTGATTTTACCCTACGTGATTGCTTACCTGCTGTGGGATGCTCCACCCCCATGTACAGAAGTGAGGGGAACTAAGCATTATGTGGGCCACGTTCCAGAAATTGTATTTCGAGAGAGGCTGACTGCTAATTTCCAAACCTTATAGAATGCGTAGGTTATTGACTATTGATATGGACCTACCGTCGATTTTCGATATCTGAATGTGCTTTCGGAGTTAGAAATTACTCCAAGCTATCAAAAATTCGAGATATGAAACAAGGGGTTCTTTAATATATTGATAGTCAAACGTTGCTACTCAAGAAAGCCTTCCAGTCGGTCAACACAAATTGTACCCAATTGCATTAGGTGGGAAAACCAGGATTTATATGTAACAACATGAAAAATATTACATAAGTTAGGCTATTTAACACAAAATAACAAGCTTTTATGTACTAAAATGGGGGGTACTTAATTGGATGACATGTTTCGATCGTCAAGCAATCATCTTCAGATCCTGCTCACTTAGGCTTCACAAATGTAGGGTGTTGATGAATTATACAGTACTTATGCAAAAATATATACCTGTACAATGTTCAGATTACATAAGTTCTTAAAAACTTGTGTAATGCATCAATCTTATTTACAGATGTTATGGTTCACTTTTATGGTTGTCGTGGCCTATTGTATGTGGTTATGATACACTGTAAAATGGAATAAGATTAAACATCTGTTATTCGAAACCTGAGTCCTATGGCGTCCACTCTTGTTCACTGTTCACCTCGGACTGAAGTTAGCTTCCACCTCACTATGGTGCTGCTCTCTACTTGCACCGTACTTCCATGGACTGTGTTACTAACAGCTACGCCTAAGTGTTTTCCGTGTCATATGTTGTTGCTTCTTCAAACCTTGCTTGGTTGTCCTGAGACGGCAGTGACCTAACCTGTAATGATGTATGCCAATTGTAAAGGACGATCTCAACTATTAACGACCAATCTCTTCCCCACCTTGCATTACTAATCAGTCATGTTTAAGCACTCCAGGTCTATTTGGGGCTTCTTGAACTCGTTAAATACTGCCTAAGTTAGGCCTTGGTTTATTGAGAATATGGCACAACGTACATCCTTCCCGCTTAGTATTTTTCGCATGTTATCCCCATTTGTATTCGTTGCCTGGCTTCTTTCGTTACGTTGTTACCTTTTTGTTGGCAGGATTGTAGCCTAATAGTGCGAATAGGCGTGAACTCTCCAAGAATGTGTGTTCATTTAGGTTATCTGGGTTGTTTACTGTAGTTAAGCTAAATCAATTTCTATGGCTTCTTTTATGTCAAGTTCTCTGCCATTTGTTTTGTAGTGTTTGATTTTTAGGTCTGTGACGCTACGTTCGGTGTCATACACTGCTGAATGTTTCCTGTGTTTGATAGCATTTCTATGCACTTTATAATGTATGTCCATCTGCCTTCCTGTCTACCCTACATAATTTGCTTGACACCCTGTTTCTTGTCATGATAAGTACACCCCTGATTTTGAGTATGGGTTTGTTTATTTAAATTGCTATAGTGAAGAGTGTGTTGTTTGTTCTGAATGCTACTTTGATTCCTTGTTTTTTGATAAGATTAGGTCTAGTGATTTTGTAAGAGTTTGCACTCACGAAATTGAAACGCGCAAACTTGCTTAGGTTGTTGATGTTTAATACAATATCTTTAGTCCGATGTCTTGGTATTATTTGATCTATCTTCTTGGGTGTAAAGTTGTTTTCTTTAAGATACTATATTGGCTTTCAAGGCCAGTGAATTAAAACTCTGCAATTTTTCTAGGTTTATGCTGTGTCTTGTGTGGGGTTTCGCCTAGGAACACCAAACTGGCTCATCAGCGGGCTCTTGGTGTCCGTGCCTGGACTCCCACAGGAGTAGCGAACTGCGCACTACGTCCCTTTTTATGAGGCGCACCTGCGCTTCTCAACTGTGAGAGCTAAAAGCTCAAGCAGCCTTTCACCACCCTATAAAGGCTTCCAAAAAAGATGGTATATTGGCTTACACGTCCAGTGAATTAGAACTCATCAATTTTTCTTGGTTAATGCCGTGTCTTGTGTAGGGGTTGCACGAAGGAACACCAAGCGGGCTCTTGGTGTCCGTGCCAGGACCCCACAGGAGTAGCGAACTGCGCGCTACCTCACTTTTTACGGAGCGCACCTGCGCTTCTTTACTGCGAGAGATAAAAGCGCAATCAGCCTTTCTCCTCCCTATAAAGGCTTCCAAGAAGATGGTATATTGGGAGTTACGGCCGGGCAAGGCCATGGTCAATATGGCGTCACAGTGAATGTGTAATGTAAAAGCAAAATTGGACAAAATTTTTATTACAAGCTGTTATTATTCGTGCAAACAACGACAATATTACCCCAGGTGGTACCCAATCCACCCATCAGCGAACGGCAACCAGGCATTCTGATTCTGGGGGACCTGGTAAGTCACGAATACAGAGAAAGTCGGAGTTCTCTGGCAAACTACCTTCAATGACACCCATGTAGATCGGAACTTTCAACATTAACACCCTAATTAAACCAGGCAAACTGCATGTCCTTGTATTAAAACTAGATCGTCAAAAGATACAGATACTAGCCCTTCAGGAAACACGCTTTGCGGACGAGAATACTGTAGATTACGGTAACTACCGGATCTTTAAAAGCAAGACGAAAATGATGGTTGGCAATAATGATATCCCACTATTGTGTAAGGCATTTGACGTACAGCAAAACAGAGACGTAGCAATATGATACGCCGGGCGTTTCCTGATTTAAAATATAGAATGTGTATTCATCAAAGAGTAAAATATAACATGGTTTTTATTTTATATAAATGCGGCATTAGCATATTACATGGCGCTTAGTTATTCTATTTCCGCACTCCCATATAACAAGTCTTAGCCCGGCCACGGTCTACTGCTGTGCTTTGCTTTACTTGTACGCCAGAGCTTCTTGGCGTCAAGAGATACAGTAAGTGTAAAAATTATTCGGACAACCGCAGTTATCGCGATGAGGCGCCCAAGATGCGTGAAGACAGGGATATAGCGGTTTAAGAATTGCATTTTCTGTCCACTGGCATATGGATTTATTCATACGTAGCTATAATACACAATCATAGCAGTACCAATGCCTGGTGAATCACAATATTAGAAAGAAAAGTCTCTTTTTGCGGCGACAAAAAGTATTCGGACTCTCCAGTGTAACTATGATTTAATGCAGGGCCAGGTCCTGATATTGTCCAAATATCACAAACTTAATACCTTTTTGCGTGGCCCTTGGCTTTTATTACAGCCTGAAGACGGTTCGGCATTGATCTGACGAGGGATTTGGTTAACGATGTTGGTATTTTATGCCAATCTTCCTGTAGTGCTGTTATGAGGCTTGTTTTACTCGAAATGTCTCTCTTCCTAATGCCTTCTCGAGAAAACTCCACAGGTTCTCGATGGGGTTTAAATCTGGCGACTGAAGTGGCGTTTGTAGTCGTTTGGGCGTGTTATAGCACCCACATCCGCGTGTTAAGCGCCGTGTGTCGTGTTGAAACACAACATTGTCAAGAATTCTTAACAGTTCTGCACTAGGCACTAAATTGTTCTTTAAAACGTCTATGCATTTCATGTGGTCCATGATGCCGTCGATGACATGAAGTTTTCCGACCCCCGAGGTGCTCATACAGCCCCGCACCAACACCGAGCCTCCTCCGTGTTTCACCGTAGCTTTTAGACTCGCCGGTTGTAGTCCCTTATTTGTTTTCCGCCATACCGTTTGACGTCCATCTGAACCTAAAATATTAAATTTACTTTCGTCACTGAAATTAACCTTGTCTTGGACCTCAGGGGAGTCATTGCGATGCTCCTTCGCGAACTGCAGTCGCTTCTTGCGATTTGCTTCACTTATCCATCCATTTCTACGGGCTACTCTACCATGAAAGCCTTCTGCGCGGCATACATTACGCACTGTACTCACGAATACATTCACTCCTCGCTTGCGTATGTCGGCTGCTATTGTAGGGGCACTGGTCTTGGGGTCCTTCTTTATCTGTCGCACGATGAACCGCCTATCCGCGTCCGTGAGGGAGCGAGGTCGCCCACTTCGTGGCTTGTTTTCCGCCATTTTCCGGTGCCCAAATCGTTGAATGACATCATACACCGTCGATGTTGGCCTTCCAGTGAGCGTTGCAATTTCTCGGAGTGTTTTATTGATTGTGCAGCCGTACAATCAACTTGCGCTCTGATTCCGTTGTCTCCCGTACTTTGCGACCCATATTGACTCACTAGCGTTCGTTCACTGACCTGTTCGTCTGATACTGATCGTATGACCACGTTATCGCACTCGTGATCTCCTCGTACACCCCCAAATGTCCAGGTGTCCGAATACTTTTTGTCACCGCTAAAAGAAACTTCTTCTTTCTGATTGTGATATACCAGGCATTGTTACTGATATGTTTGTATCTTTATGCTTCGTATGAATATATGCAGATGTCAGTGGACAGAAAATGCAATTCTTAAACAGCTATATCCCCGTCTTCACGCATCTTTGGCGCCTCCTCGCGATAACTGCGGTTGTCCGAACAATGTTTACACTAACTGTATGTACCACCCTGGCAGGGGCGGCGCGAGATATAAGTGAACTACGCGGCCGCGGGTGGCGCCGTGAGACGGGGGAGCACCGCGGCGCGCCGAAATATCAAGTTAGGGGTGCCCGGAGCTAGTTTGTAATGTTGTAAACATTACGAATTCTAATTTTTACAACATTAACAAACTAATGTTTACATTATAAACAATGTAACCAGATAACATAACCATTCTGTTTATGTTTCGTCTTTTCAGTTTTACTTTACTATTTCATTAACAAACAAAACGAAATAATATTTGAAAAATTCAGCATAACCATTTTAAAGAGTTGCCGCTTTACGGGTGATGCTACTTATGAAACAAACTTCGAACTATTACGGAGTGCCTGGAGCCGTTCGGTCGAAGTATGACCGCTCGCCATTCACGAAAGGGAGAACACCCCTTCCACTAATGACTTCGACTCGTCCGCGTGACTCATACGTCTCTTGTCTTTATCCGCTCAGTGGCTCAGTATTGCCAGCTGGCTGACAGCCTTCACTCATCGTTGTAGTCTGTAGTGTGTTGATGTGTTGACGTAAGCTGCAGTGTGTTATTGCCCCTTCTTACATGACGAGATGATTTTTTAGACACACGAAATATCCAGTAATAAAAAGCCATCAGGTGCATTTCACCGTAAAAGAAATTTACAGCATTCTAAAGAAGATGAGAAGCAATCTAAAGCGCTGAAAAAAATGTTTGCGCCTTCGGCTTCATCGTCATGTGCAAAAATGATCGACGAAACAACTAAGTTAACTGAATCCGTTCATAACGATGAGGATGACGACAAGTTACCAATATCGGAGCTGCCTGGGCCATCAATGAGTGAAGATCCCTCAAAAAGGTAAGTGTAACTGTAAATAATTTTAAGTTATATATATATATTTTTTGCTAATGACTCTAAATGCCTAAATTAATTTAATCTAAATTGATGAGCATTTGTATAAACAATTTACCCTTATAACGTAAATTATGATAGTATTTTTGAAATAGCATTACTTTACTGAACACTGTCGTAATTTATTTAAAGTAGGCCTATTATAGCACTAATCCTTAAGTAGTATTAATTTATACTTGAGTTGAATATTTAGAAAATAAATTTAGGAATTGAGTAGTAGTCCATTGCTAGTTTAGCCTCTGTTAGGATGAGGGAGGAAAGAAGGCGGAAAAGGAGCACCTTATATTTTTGTATCAAGGGGAGACTGTACCCAGTGCCGGCCCTAGGTCCTTTTGTAGTGTAAGCAAAGAACATTTTGCCCCCCCCCCCCTCCCCTCCCCCCACTATACTCATCAGAGTACATTTACTATTTTTACTAAACGTGGTATATGGCCAAAAGGCAAAGGGATACACAAAAATAACTTAAAAACCAAACATTTATTTACAGGTCATTATTATTACATAGAATGACAATTTTATTATTGTTGATTTTTTTGCACACTGTTGAAATATTTTAAGATTAAAACGAGATTTTCCTGGCTTTCACTTTAGAAAACTCGTTCAGCAGCAAATCTGTTTCCATTCCATTTAACAAATCATTTTCAATGGCCAAAGTAGCTAGTTCACTCGAGTGCTCTTGGCTTAAAATTGATTGCAAGTATGTTTTTTTTATAAGTTTTAACTTCGAAAAACTTCTTTTTACGCTGGCCACTGATACAGGGAGCGTTAGCAGAATCCTCAATGCAACAAAAACATTTGGGAAAATGTCCACATAACCACGTTTCATTATAAAAACTTTTATCTTTAGCTATACGTAGTTTAAAAGCCGTAATACATAGATACGGTACCTTAAACTTTGCATTCATAATTATGGGTACTTGTTGAGTACATTAAACTAACATTTTATTAATATTAATAAATATTTCTATTTTCAAAAAACATTTCTATTTCTAAAAAATGGTAAGAAAAAATTGAACATTTCCAAACTGTTAAAAATAAGTAGTATGTATAAACTTTTATAACAATTTTCGTTTATCAGGAAGATATGAAAATGAAAATGAAAATCCACAGCCTGCTTCCAGTCTCCGACCGGGTCAGGAATGGAATGAATGAAGCCCCCATCTAGCGGCGAGGATATGAACTGTGCCGGCTGCCGAGGCCTGACGCACTCCTCTGGAACAATGATGAAATGAATGACAAATGAAATGAAATGATAGTGGAGAGTGTTGCTGGAATGAAATGTTGACAGGGAAAACCGGAGTACCCGGAGAAAAACCTGTCTGCCTCCGTTTTGTCCAGCTCAGATCTCACATGGAGTGACCGGGATTTGAACCACGGACCCAGCGGTGAGAGGCCAGCGTGCTGCCGCCTAAGCCACGGAGGCTTTTATCAGGAAGATATGGATGTAGTAAATTAATAAGTATAAAATTATGGAATAGTCGGTTCAATGGTTTTATTTAATATGTAGGGGAGGGTGGTCAACAATGAGACAAGGCCTCTGGCCAGTGCCATATTTGAGTTAGCGGGTGCTGCTTTCTTGTGGAAGATGTACAAACTGTTGAAATATGTGACCATGGTTTGCGTTGGTCACACTGTTAATTATAAACCTGGTCCATAGAGATATGTTTCTCTTTTGTTTTATGGTAATGGTGTGTATAAAAAGAATGTTGTATCACCTTGTTCGTTCAGTTCTGTTGTAGTAAATGTCAAGTACATTAAACGTGTGTTCCATTTTAATTGCCTGTGTGCCTCGTAATCCTTTAGGTTATGGGCCCAGCCACGAATCCACCGTGCGAATATAAAGTACGTATGATAGACTGATTGTTATATGAACTGTGAATTCAGCTACGTAGCGAAATTCAACATGTCTGCAACCAGCACCTCGTTACCGGCTATAGATATGCTGCGAGGTAGTCTAAATTACGTGGATTGGCGATTCGAGATGGAAAACGTCCTAAGACTCGAAGATCTGTGGAGCTGTATAGTTGGCTACCCGGATGGAGATACTACAACATCTGCGAAGAAAGCAAAAGACGAAAGTCGGGCCAGGGCCAGACTTAACCTCATGGTGGATAAATCAATTTTCCCAATCGTCATGCCTTGTAAGACCGCGAAGGAAGTCTGGGAAGCTCTTGAAAAGGCCTACTCAGATAAAGGAGTGAATCGGTGGATCGTCATCTTGAAGAAATTGTGCAAAGTTAAATTAAAGCACTACAAGACGATGAAAGAGTATGTTAGTGAGGTTATGGGACTTGCTCAGCAACTTGCGTCTATGAATAAGGCACTGGACGACGAGTTTGTGGCAGCTCTTATGCTGAAAGGTCTACCAGATGAGTTTCAGCCTATGATTATGGCTCTGGAAAGTTCCGGAACAGACCTTACTGCAGACACAGTCCGAACCAAGTTGCTACAAGATACTACTTGGAGTGGGAAAAGTACTTCCAAGCCATCCAAGGATTCTGTTCTGTTTTCACGAGAAGACAAGACGAAGAAGAAGCCCTTCTGCTGGAAATGCAAGAAGCCAGGACACTGGAAGCGGGATTGCAGGAAAGAGGAGATGCAGAGCTCAACTCAACAGAAGTCGAAGAAAGACAATATGATGCTGGCGACCGATGGACAGGCATTAAGTGCATAGGCCTCTACAGGGGCCTGGTTCGTTGACTCTGGTGCTACTAAGCATATGAGTTCAAGCAAGACTGCGATGGTGAACTTCACTGCTGGTCCTAATCTGGAGATCAGTACAGCAAACAATCAAAAATTGTATGGCCAAGGATCTGGTAATGTAACTGTTCAATTAGAAAATGGTATTTCACAAACCTTGTCCAATGTAGAATATGTTCCTGGTCTCACTGCTAATCTTTTATCTGTGTCTGCTGCTACTCAAAAGGGTTATGCTGTGGTATTCACCGACAATACTTGTGAAGTTTATGATAGTGAAAACTTTGTTGCTACAGGTAATGTAGCACTGACTGCGAGCAATGTGGGGGGTGTTTACCAAGTCAATGCTCTCAGTGGTCAAGCTAATATTTGTTCACAGGACTCAGAATATTTATGGCATAAACGACTAGGCCATCTTAACAACCACAGTATGAAGTTGTTAAGAGATAGTCTCACTCATGGAATTAATTTCTCAGATAATGGTTTTAAAAACTGTTTTTCATGTGCTGAAGGTAAACAAGCTAGACAACCATTTAAGTCAAGTAAGAGTAAAACTGTATGTAAAAATAAGCCAGATCTTATTCATTCAGACTTATGTGGGCCTATGCCAGTTCCATCTTGGAGCAATGCTTGCTATTTCTTGACCTTTATTGATGATCATTCTAGAAAGGTTTTTGTGTATTTCCTTGCTAAGAAAAGTGATGTTTTGGATTGCTTTATTGATTTCAAGGCACAGGTTGAGAATCAGTGTGAAAGATCTATTAAGGTCCTACGCACTGATAATGGTGGTGAATTTTGTAGCAAAGCTTTTGAGAGGCTACTTAAATCAGAAGGTATTCAGCATCAAACTACAACTAGCTATTCTCCACAGCAGAATGGTGTAGCTGAACGCATGAATAGAACATTGCTTGATAAATGTAGAGCCATGATGAGCGAGTCTAAAGTAGATAAACGCATGTGGGCTGAAGCAATAAATACAGCAGCCTATCTTGTAAACAGATCCCCAACCAGAAAAATTCCAGGTAAAGTTCCAGAGGAGATCTGGACTGGTAACAAGGTCAATATGGAGCATCTAAGAATTTTTGGTTGTGTAGCACAAGTTCATGTCCCTGATCAAAGGAGAAACAAGTTGGATCCTAAAAGTGAAAAACACATTTTCTGTGGTTATTGTGAGGACAGTAAAGCCTATAGATTCATGCATCCTGTTACTCATCATCTTGTTAAGTCCAGGGATGCACAGTTCTTTGAAGATGTGTTCCAGGAGGTGTCTGATGTGTCTCCAGGTAATGTTGGTCCATCCTTGCAGATTAATGAACCTGCAATGTTGCAGATCTCAGTTCCCACTGACAGTGAGGCAGAACCCGACAACTCAGGGGATGGGGCAGAGTGCATTTCGGAACTTGAAAGCGTATCGCCCATTAGCAGTGCTGGTGTGGCTGAGACTGTTGACTCAGCTGATTTAAGCTATGTCCCTGGTGGAACAGATTCAGACTGCAGTGATTCTGTGGGCTCTGCCACCATCGTCAATGAGCCAATGGAGGGGGATGCCGAAGGTAATCAAAGGTATCCTAGGCGCCAACAAACGCCTGTAGACATGTCAGACTATGTGACATACTTGACTCTCACTGATGACTCTGAACCTAGCACAGTTAAGGAGGCACTGTCCATGCCTGATAGGGTTAAGTGGGAGCAGGCTATGAAAAGAGAAATGGAGATACTTCAGTTAAATGACACATGGGATCTAGTTGATAAACCCCAGGGCAAGAATGTTGTCAGTAGTAAGTGGGTTTTCAAAGTAAAAAGAGACTCTAATGGTAACATTCAAAGGTATAAAGCCAGACTTGTGGCCAGGGGCTTCACCCAAAGGTACGGAGTAGATTTTACAGAAACTTTCTCTCCTGTTGTTCGACACAGCTCGTTAAGGATGCTGCTTGCCTTGGCTGTCCAAACAGATCTGAAGGTGGTACATTGGGATGCTGAATCTGCTTTCCTCAATGGAAAGTTAGATGAAGAGATCTACATGCATCAGCCAGAAAGTTTTGTCAAGAGAGGTTCAGAGCATAAAGTTTGCAAGTTAAAAAAATCTATTTATGGCTTAAAACAATCTTCTCGTTTGTGGAATGAGCGAGTTCACTCTGTTCTTGTCAAATTGGGTTAAAAAAATTGTGCTGATGAACCCTGTGTGTACTTTAAGAAACAAGCCCAAGGTATGGTAATTATTGCATTATATGTGGATGATTTCATTGTGGCTTATAATGATGAGTCTGAGATCAAGTCATTGAAGACCTGTATTGATAAAGAATTTAAGGTACGAGATCTTGGGCCAATTTCTTATATTTTAGGTATTAAAGTAAGGCAAGATAAGAAGAATGGTACAATGTATCTTAGCCAAGAGCAGTACATCAGTGAGATTGCAAAGAAATATGGTATGCACGATGCACGTCCCATTGGTACTCCCTTGGAAACCAAACCAAATCTTGGTGTTTCTGATACAGAAACTAGTGATCTTCCTTATAGAGAACTCGTAGGTTCGCTCATGTATTTAAGTGTTTGCACGCGTCCAGATATAAGCTATGCGATATCATATCTCAGTCAATTTAATCATTGTTACAATGAATCTCACTGGTCTGCTGCAAAGCGAGTGCTGCGTTATTTAAATCGCACAAAAGTCTTGTCACTTAAGTATGTCAGGAATGGAGGTCAATTCATGGGATTTGTTGATGCTGACTGGGCTAATGATAGCAATGACCGAAAATCATACAGTGGTTTTGTGTTCAAAATGGCAGGTGGTGCTGTATCATGGGGGGCTCAAAAGCAATAATGCATTTCCTTATCATCTACTGAAGCAGAATATGTTGCACTGAGTGAAGGTGTAAGAGAAGCTGTTTGGTTGAAACGTGTTTTGTCTAACTTTATAGATCTCAAGTCACCCATCATATTATTGAGTGATAGTCAATCAGCTCAAAAACTGGAAAAAAATCCAGTCCACCATAATAGGACCAAACATATTGACACTAAATATCACTATGTTAGAGATGCTTTGGATTCTAAAGTCATATGCATCAAATATGAAGAGACTTCAAAAATGTGTGCAGACATCCTAACAAAGCCTCTTCCTAAGCCTAAGCATATTTATTTTTGTAAAGACTTGGGTCTTAAATCATGTCCTCTACTCCCACAGGTTTAAGGAGGTGTGTTGAAATATGTGACCATGGTTTGCGTTGGTCACACTGTTAATTATAAACCTGGTCCATAGAGATATGTTTCTCTTTTGTTTTATGGTAATGGTGTGTATAAAAAGAATGTTGTATCACCTTGTTCGTTCAGTTCTGTTGTAGTAAATGTCAAGTACATTAAACGTGTGTTCCATTTCAATTGCCTGTGTGCCTCGTAATCCTTTACAAACAACTATAATCCTGTACTGCATAAATTATAAGCTAGGCTCCACTGGTTATAGAGTATTCCTTGCATGTGTGTTTTTATGGCGCAAAAGCTGTGATTTTGTTATGTAGGTTTGGTCTTCGTGTATAGTAACTTCATGAAATTGTTGTTTTTTTGCTGTTGTGTCTGAAACTGTATGCTTCTATCATACTGTGAATATATTTAGATTATTAGTTATTGTCAAAATAGTTGTTCTGTAAGAGAAATATTGTAGAGATGTCTGCTGGTACCAGTGCTGGATTAACCAAAAGGCACAATAGGCAATTGCCTGGGGCCCACGGCTCAAAAGGACCCCCTAAAATGAAAGAAATCCCACCAAAAAAATGTTTTTTTAAGAAAGTCAAATAAATTAGTTACGGTACCGAAAAAAAATGTGAAACTTAGAATTACAGTTCTAATTTTACAGTTTAATTTCTTGGTTTATACTTCGTAAAGTGCTGTTCGTAAATTACCTCTACCCGGGTTTTTCCCATAAACTCTATCTTCTTATTATACTTCCAATTCATAAATAACTTAACTATTGTTTGACACATTCCAAGTCAATCGAAATTTCAACTTTCTGTTCGCTCTATTGTTTAGGGATTGGAAGCAATTAGGCCATATACGATATTACAGAAAGACATATCACTGGAGATTTGTTGCATCCCCCATTTTTTGACTGATACTCCCACGGTCGGGTCCCATAATTCCCAAAAAGCCATGACTATTTGAATTACGGTAACTGATAAGTCCCCCGCCATCCCTTCCACTTTATTAGCCATAGATAAGCTCGGAAGAGTTTTTTTTTCAAATCTGGCATTCTGGACTGTAGAGTAATTTCGGAAACAAGTAACTTGCTCCCGCTTGAGTTCAGACTTCAAGTCGACGGTTTTGTGATCGACAATTTCAATTCGTTAGTGTTCGATGAACAGATTTATCTGTGTATCGGGTTGAATTAAAACCCCAACTCAAAAATGGGTACATATTTAAGTGGTGCACAAAAAAGAAAGGCGGAAACACAAGAGTGTAAGTGATGCAAAAGGGAAAGCAGAATACAGACGTCTGAGAAATGACGTTAACAAGAAGTGCAGGGAAGCGAAAGAAGAACGGTTGAAAGAGAAATGTGCAGGTATAGAAAATTGCCTGAAATTAGGAAAAGTAGACACAGATTATCAAAGGATTAAGAATACTTTGGGGGAAAAGAAGACTAAGTGCTGTAACATTAAGGACACAAATGGAAACCCTTTAACAGATAGGGAAGAAAAGGTTGAAAGATAGAAAGCTTACATAGAGTGTTTGTATAAGGGAAAGGAGATTGAGAATCATGTAATGGAAAGGGAGGAGGAAACTGATGAGGATGCAAAAGGAGATTTCATAGTGAGATCAGAATTTGACAGTGCATTGGAAGACTTAAGCAGGAACAAAGCACCAGGCATAGATGATATACCGATTGAGCTGCTACGCTGCATAGGAGATGAAGGTCTGATCAGGTTATATCACTTGGTGTGTAGGATTTATGAGACAGGTGAGGTACCCTCTGATTTCAAGAAGAATGTTATCATCCCTATACCGAAGAAAGTTGGAGCTGACAGATGTGAGGATTACCGTACAATCAGCTTGATTACTCATGCTTCAAAGATCCTGTCTAGAATAATTTACAAGACGATGGAAAGCCAGATAGAAGCGGAGTTGGATGAAGACCAGTTTAGTTTCAGGAGAAATGTAGGATCAAGGGAAGCTGTACTAAGTCTTAGGCTGATTTTGGAAGGTAGAATAAGAAAAGATAAGAGAACCTTCTTGGCATTTGTAGACTTAGAAAAGGCTTTTGATAACGTTAATTGGTCTATATTGTTTGACATTTTGAAAATGATGGGAATAAAGTACAGGGATAGGAGGGTGATCTACAATCTATACAGAAACCAGACAGTAGTCATTCGAGCTGAAGGACATGAGAGAGGAGCTGGTAGTCAGAAAGGTGTAAAGCAAGGCTTCAACTTATCACCCATACTTTTCAATCTTTACATTGAACAAGCAATGAAGGAAATTGGAGAAAAATTTAAAGTGAAAGTGAAGATTCAATGGGAAATAATATTAACTCTGAGATTTGCCGGTGACATAGTCATCTTAGCCGACGCACCTGAGTTTTTGAATAGTTTGGACTCCGTCTTGAGGAAAGAATTCAGTATGAAAATTAATAAATATAAAACAACAATATTGGAATGCAGCCGAAATAAATCAGAAACCTCTAAGGACATCAAATTGGCAGGTGAAAAAACTAAAGAAGTAGGAGAATTCTGTTACTTAGGAAGCAAAATAACCAGTGATGGAACAAGAAAAGAGGATATAAAAAGTAGGTTAGCTCAGGCAAGGAAAGCATTTCTACAGAAAAGGAATCTGTTGACATCGAATATAGATTTAGGTATTAGGAAGTCATTTTTGAAGGCCTTTGTCTGGAGCGTGGCACTATATGGAAGTGAAACTTGGACTATTGGTGCAGCTGAAAAGAGGAGAATAGAAGCGCTTGAAATGTGGTGTTACAGGAGAATGATGAAGATCAGATGGGTAGATAGGGTTACAAACGAAGAGGTATTAAGACTAGTGGGAGAGGAAAGATGTTTCTGGCGACTGCTATGAAAAGAAGAGATAAGTTGGTAGGAGACATACTAAGAGTGGTGGTTTGGGGGGGGGGGGTCTAATGCCACCGCCACCGCTGGAATTCAAAGATGGCGATATCTTTCGAGCGAATTATTGGAGGAAGTCATGTTAGGTATCAAATTACTCAGGGCGAAGCCCCCTTTTCAGCCCACCATTTATTTTTATTAAATTTTGACAAAGGGCCTAACTACACATTTTGAAAATATTGTTATGGATGGCGCGCTTTTCAAATAAAGATGGTGAGCATAGCTTAAACTTGCCTATCCTAGTCAAGCTATTTTAGTCTAGTATACCTAATCAAACCTAATTGAGGACATGCCAAGGGCCTACGTGTAAAACTTGGTGAATAGATGCTCTCTAGTGCTGAGGCTAATGCATACACCCAAGTACACGGGACACACGAACTATTCCTTGCTGTTTTTTTCTGAAGGGTGAGGGAAAGCTAGCACCGGGGCTAATGCACACACCAAAGTACATGAAGCACATGCAACTATCCCATACTGTTCTTGTAGAGAATAAGGTAAGTCTGTCATGTGTGATTTTAAAACATGCTAACTCTCGCAGTGTATGACGTCATGTGAAGCAGGTGCTACAACCGGATGCAAGGTCAGCGTTAGGCTAAGAAAGTGTGTGTGAAACATAATTCTTGCTGACGTAGAATGTCAGCGAAAAAAAGAACTCGCCACCGGATGCAAGGTATAGTGTTACAAAATAGTAAGTTTGCGAAACATGATTCTAGCAGACGTTTGATGTCAGCAAAACATGAACTTGCCCCCGGATGTAAGGGGCTGTGTTACAGGATGCAGGAGTGTGAAACAGGAATATTGCAGACATATGGTATCACGTGATGTAGGTGTTTATTATCGACCATAAGAAATGTTACATTGACGGATATTTGAGGCGACACAGGTGCACACATGACATAGGTGTGTTTGTGGTATAAAAGGCTAGTGAGGGGGAAGGCCTTTCTCACTTTGTACTTGAATCTCGTGAACGACAGTTGACAACGTGTTATCTCTACAGCTTACCTGTGTGTTGGAAGAGGACTTGAAAATACCTTACTACTTTGGCAATAATATTTTCTTTAAAAATTATATTTTAGTTGGATATAAGCACTCTATTAAGTTCCAACGTTTATTACTAGGTGTCAGTGACAGTAACATATCTAGTAACCAAAGTTGGAACTACTCAACAATTGTGTGAAGCTAAATTTGTAGGTTAGATTTGATTAACGCTTTATCAAGTTCCAAAGTTCACCGCTAGGTGTCAGTGACAATGATATATGTTAACCAAAGTTGGAACTACTTGAAATTAGACTAGCTGAGAGTCCACAGACGTTCAATTAAAATACCCTGCTATGACCATTGGCTGTAATTTAATTAAAATATTTATATTAACATTTATGATTTCTTTCTTTATAGGTAATTTGGAAAGTGATTGATAATCATCATGTTCAAGTGTAGTGATTGTAAAAACAGTCTTCAAGACCTGACAGCCTTCAACTGCATGCAAGTACTAAACATAATCTTAAAATGTTTGTGTGCAGTCATTGTGCTACGACATTTAACAGACAGGATAGTCTTACACGACATGTAAATTTAAAGCATGTCAGTTCATTACCTTTCTCGTGTTCAGTTTGTGATCTTGGTTTTTCTGCTGTAAAGAGATATCAATCACACATGGTTGAAGTGCACGGAGAACAACAGGAAATAAAAACTGCAAAACCATCAAGTAGCACGGAACCTTTAAACAAATGTGATGCTCAAAAGCGTAAACGTTCTCAAGATTGTAAAAATAGTTGTACAACAAAAAGAATGATGAATGGTGAACCTACGATAACGCATTGTGATGTATGTAATATTGATATACCTTCTTCAATCCTTCGTGGACATTTACGCAGTATTAATAATAAAAATAACACTTGCCATGAAAGAAATTCTGCGAGTATTCAACAAATTGGTAGTGCGTTTAAATGACGAACTGCTAGTTACAGACTTCATATGTGAGAAAAAAAACCACAAAGTATTGAATCATTTTTAAAGGCTATTCAACCTAGTGTGTTTGGCTTGGTAGATAATGTTTTAGTAGAGCATAAAACATTCAAAATGAATTTCGAACTCTTTGGACTGTATGTAAAAACTGGGAGTGAAGGTGAAATTACTGATATCAAATCCTTTAATACAAAAAACGTAATTGTTAGTGAATCAACTAATATCAGTGATATGTACCAAGATATTTCAAGTGCTATCATTGTAAAGAGTGAAGAGTTCCAGGAAAGGGAGTCAGTCTGGGCGTTGGTTGAAGTACTTTATTTAGAAACCAACATGAATAAATATAACCCCATTCGAGCATCATCTTACATTGATTTACCTGCATGGATCAAACGAAAGAGAGCTGTTGTGAACGTTTTGAATGGTGATCAAGCATGTTTTGCATAGGCCGTAACTTCAGCTATCTAGCAGTGGGGGACACGATGAGAACATCATCATATCCTCACTATTCTTCGGTGTTAGATTTAAAAGAAATAGGATTTCTCATGGAGATAAAAGACATTAAACATTTTGAAGAGCTGAACAATGTAAATATTAATGTGTATGGAATTGAAAACAAGAGTATAGTAGGTCCTCTATATTATACTCAGGATAAGAGGATGCTGATGTAAATTTATTATACATAACTAAAGGTGAAAATGCTCACTATTGTTGGATAAAACATTTAAGTAGACTTGTCGGTAGTCAACTATCAAAACATAAATCTAAGAAGTGGTTGTGTGATGGCTGTTTGCAATATTTTAGAAAAGAGGATCATCTAACTCAGCATCAAAAATGGGGTTGTAATCATGTTTGTACAGTATTACCTACTCCTAGAAATAACATTCTGAAATTTAAAAACTTCGAGAAACAGCTTCGAGTACCATTTGTTATATATGCTGACTTTGAGGCATTGCTAAAACCTTTTAATACATGTTCATAGAATCCAACCAATCTTTTACCAACACCACTGACGTTCATGAACCTCTTAGCTTTGCATATTATATTAAATGTAGTTATGATGACTCGTTAAATAAGTTTGAACTCTATAGAGGACCTGATGCACCTAAAGATTTTATGGAATGACTTGAAAAAGATGCAATCCGTATATCCTCTATTTTAAATACTATTATTCCAATGGAGTCACTAACATCATTACAGCAAACGTGTTTTGAAACTGAAACTAATTGTTTTATATGTGGTGAATGTTTATATACAGATAGGGTTCGCGATCATGACCATTTAACAGGAAAATATCGTGGTGCTGCTCACCAAGAATGTAATTTAAAGTATAGAGTAACTAAATTCATTCCAGTCATTCTACATAACGGTAGAAAATACAATAACCACTTTATCGTTCAAAAATTTGGAGCTTCTAATGTGAAAATTGATGTGATTGCAAATAATAAGGAACAATACATATCGTTCACAAAATACATCAAAACTGACACTGAAAAAACTATAAACTGAGATTTTCAGATTAATTTCGCTTTATGCCGAGTAGCCTTGATAAACTTGCTAGTAATTTAAAATCAGATCAGTTGTGTGAAATTCAACGTGTCTTTCCAAAAGAAGATGATTTTAATTTGATTCGTCAAAATGTATATTCCCTAATGGATATATTAACTGTCTAGATCGTCTTGAGGAATGTTCTTTGCCACCAAAAGATGCATTTTACAGTTCCTTAAACACAAGTCATATCAGTGATCAGGAATATTTACATGCACAACGTGTATGGACACAGTTTGACATTCAAACTTTAGGTGAATTTTCAGACATATATTTAAAGACAGATGTGTTATTATTAGCAGATGTTTTTGAACATTTTAGGAATGTTTGTATGAAAACTTATGACCTTGATCCTTGTCAGTATTTCACTGCTCCTGGGTTAAGTTTTAGTTCAATGTTGAAAAGGACAAAAGTAAATTTAGAATTGATGACTGATATAGACATGATTAATTTTATAAAATCATCAATTCGAGGTGGATTAAGCCAATGTAGTGGACGTTATTCTAAAGCAAATAATAAGTACATGCCTAGCTACAACCCTTGTGAGGAGTCAAAGTATATTGTCTACCTCGATGCAAATAACCAATATGGTTGGGCTATGAGTCATTATCTACCACTGAAAGATTTTCGCTGGCTGACACAATCTGAAATTGATATCTTACATGTTAACACTGTAATTTATAACGATGATATAGGATATATTTTAGAGGTAAATCTTGAGTACCCTAAAGAGTTACATGATGATCATAATGATTTACCATTTTGTCCTGAGAATATGAAATCTCCGTACATCACATCACGAACGAAAATGTTAATTGCTAATGTGAATGATAAATGTAAATATGTAATACATTATCAAAACTTGAAACAGTGTCTACAGCCTGGAATGAAATTAACTAAAATTCACTGCGTATTACAATTTCGTCAGTCAGCATTGCTCAAGCCATATATTGATCTGAACAATAATTTAGAACACTGTCAACAAACGCTTTTGAAAAAGATTTTTATAAACTCATGCATAATAGTGTATTTGGAAAGACTATGGAGTTGATGTAAAGCTGATAACAAAGTGGGAGAATGATGGTAAAAGGTATGGTGCGAGCAACTTAATAAGCAAGCCTAACTTTCATAGCTGTTCAATTATTCATGAGGATTTAGTTGTAATACAAATGAATCGCCTTAACGTAACTTACAACAAACCCATATATGAGGGTTACGCCATTCTGGAATTGTCAAAAACACTTATGTATGAATTTCACTATGATTACGTTAAGAAAAACTATCATGATAACGCTAAATTACTCTATACAGACACAGATTCTTTTATTTTTGAGTTAAAAACTGATGATTTTTATGAGGATATAAAAACTGAGCTAAATAGATTTGACACAAGTGACTATCCCGAGGATAATATCTACCATTTATCTCTAGTAAACAAAAAGGTTCTTGGAAAATTTAAAGATGAATGTGCTGGTGTTGTTATAGATACCTTTGTAGGCACAAAATCTAAATCTTATAGTTATATGACGATTGATGATGTAGTAATAAAAAATTAAAAGGAGTGAAAAAGAATGTTGTTAGTAAAGAGTTAGATATAAGTGATTATAAAAACTGTATAGTCAGTAACCCACCTGTATTATATAAGAAAATGTGTGTATTTAGAAGTAAAAATCTTCAGCTACATACTAATTAGCTGAACAAAATTGCTTTACGTAATGAAGACAACAAACGATTCATTATACCCACCTCATTTGATACTCTCGCTTGGGGAATCAGTCGCATTGACGGCTATTATTTTACTTAAGTCTGATGTTCACCATTTTTTATTATTTGTAGTATGTAGTAGTATTTTAATATATCTGTAAAAACTGTAAGTATGATGTATATAGTTAGACTACTGTAGTTAAGTAAAAATAACATAAGTAATACATTTTACTGCAAAATTTTGCTTTTTTTTAATTATGGAAAAGGTTTAAAAAATTGTACAGAATGAGAGAACTGAACAAGGGGATTGTAAACAAAATGTACTGAACCGTTTTTCTTTTCCACCCGTAGTCTTCCCTTTTTTCTCTCTTTTCTTCGGCGTGTCAATTATCGGAATTGTTCTCTTTTCTTCTTGGTTATTGCTGGCCAGAATAGCCGAGCAGATCAGTGGACATTTC
Source organism: Meconema thalassinum (assembly GCA_946902985.2). Taxonomy (NCBI): domain Eukaryota; kingdom Metazoa; phylum Arthropoda; class Insecta; order Orthoptera; family Tettigoniidae; genus Meconema; species Meconema thalassinum. Next base: position 1,755,162,050 of record OX336388.2, on the reverse strand, counting down.
TATAATCGCTGATCAAGGTTCGTTATAGTGATTTCTTGCTATGCCGAATCGTGATTAGTGACACCTCTTACCTTTTTATCTTCTTTTTCGTCACCTGTGACAACCGCTTGTTACTCTCTGGGTAGTCTTCTGTTTTTTCTATCCTGGTAGGACCTTTTTGTTTATGCACCCGCTCTCATTTTCGAGATGCCTTGCTTTTCTATCCGTTTTTTTCCCCGTTCGTTTGTGGTTTTTATAACGGTGCGCGTAGAGGTGCGAATCTAGTTCATTTAATGTAATTCCGTGATGCCGGATTAATGCTGATACCATCAAGGTAGGTTACGTATTTTTGTCTTTGCTCATTGTATGGAATACTAGGGCGTTTCGCCTATTCTAGTATGTCCATGGAGTATCTGTTTCGTTCCCGTTATTCTTTGTCCCCATTTCGTCGTATCTTTTTGTGTAGGTATTTGGTCCGGTTTACTGAGTAACGTGTGTTCAACAGTAAGACCTATGCCATATCTCTTATCTTTTTGTTTGCCTCTTATCTTAGGATTGCGTTTTCATATGCAAGTCCATGAGTTTGGCTTAATCCCTTCCTGACGTAACTTATTTTGATGGGTATCTTTTATTTTGTGTTGCAATACCTTTCTCGTAATTATTTTTAATATCGGTTACTTGCCCCTTTTTGTGTTTATTCTTTTACGTCATATCTACGCGCGCTTTTATTAATACTCCGCCCCCCTCGCACTCCCTCATCTCCTTCAGGGCTATTTGAGCTACCGTTCGCTCCTTTGACGGTAGACTCACTTTCCCCGACTCTTTGTCTAGCCCTTTTAATCTTTATTTTTCACAATGTAATTTTACTCTTTACGAGTATACTTTCCCAGATGTGTTCCCCACCTTTATCGTTTCTCCCTATCGATCTTGACATTTACGTTTCGGTCCTTTCGACCGTTATTTTACCTAGTATCACAAGTTTGTCGTCCACTCAACCTCATTCCTAGCATGTAATGCTTCCTCGTCATTCCTTGATGTTATCTCTTTGGTCAATACATAACCTCTTCTTTGCCTATGTGTTGAGTATGTGTACCTTATTTAGTCTTTATTTCTTTAGGCTAAGCTAAGCTAGGCCCATAATGTATAGCGCATTCGAATAGAACTTGCATTCACATGGCAGTGAATGTACGTTCAATCCATCGCCTCTGATACCTTCATAACCTTAGTCCGGTTTAATGGGCCCAGCGCCTGGCTAATCGGTACACACTTCCACTGCGAACTACATCTTGCGAAAGGCCAGACGGCACAGTACTATCATAAAATGTATATAAAATGTATATTGAATAAAAAATACATGATCTTGCAATAATGTTTTATTTCATATTGTACCCGATACCTACTTGAGGCTATCGGCTACGCCAGTTGTGGTAGAGCCGTAGTTGATATTTGTAGTCAAGAAGAAAAGATAGCGCTCAGATCGAGTCAGAGGAATTGAAGGAAATGGCGTATGATACTGAGGGGGAAGGAGCCACTATCCCTCAAACGCAAGGAATCACGGGAGAAGTAATGGATGTTTGTGAAGATTAATTGGAAATAAAGTCTTATCTAACCTCCGAAGAGAAGGAAATAACATGGAATATTATTAATATAACTTGAAAAAAGGTGGATAACTCCTTAAGTTAATGTAATTGCTTTATAACAGAAGATAGGGGCCAAGGTTAGATCTGTGACGTCAGAGGAAGACAGCGGAAGGAATGAGAAGTCACGTGCTAGGTCAAGGTGGTGTTGCCGCACGCAGTGACAAGGAATCAGTTCATCAGTTGTTCTGTTGCATTATGTGCAAGCAACAAGTCGGGAGCGCGACAATTCATAACGCAGTGCAGTACGGTGACTTGCACATGCAGGGAAGAATCGCTAAGCGAAGCCAGCAGTGTGATTTTATGAGCTCGGTATTGTAGCATAGGCTGACCGAAGGTCGAATCGAGGTGGCCGTGAGCTTTAGGCAGGGAGCCGGCAATAGGAAACGTGCTAGTTTCAACATTGGAAATGCATTCTCATACATGTTAAACAGCAACGCTTTTACAAGCGTATAACTTACCGTAGTAACGCGCAGTATTCCAATGGGAATGAGGAACATTATGTCGACTTCATTCACTATGAATAACCGCGTATTGAAGCAGTACAATGAGGCCAGTGTTTAACTTCATGTTACACATAGACAGTGAAGCAGAACTTGTCGTGCTTTGGGCGACTTTTTTTTACAGTTTGGTAGTCAACGAGTTGAACATTATACTCCGAAATTTTTCAAGTTTGAGATGGTTGGACTTGGATTTCAGCAGTCCAGTCGTTCAGTACAGTTACAATTACACACTTTTCTACGGATAGCCAGATGGACTTAAAAATTATTTCAACGATGTTACAGCATACTTTATAATGTGTTTGAACAGGGCATGTTTAAAGCGACCATGAGGCCGTTCAAACATTGCTGCATTTTGCCAATTAGGACGTGTGATCTTATGCACTTTATGAATAGTGGCATGTGCATTATAACAGTTATACGTCATGAACATTTATGAAATTTATTCACAACGAACGCAGATACAGGGTGTCTGATAAATAAGTACACTTTTTGAAGTTACAATTTTCTACCAATGTAATTCGATCATAGTGAAGACGAACATTATTAATGGATGTCGATCGAACATTTTACTGAACAGTGGCGTAACACATCCGAAGAGAGAATGGGGTACTCAGTTTATTCGAACTTTTGTGGAGAATATTGGACAATATCCGTGATGGATATCCTTCATTTCATCATGTCGTGCTAGGTGTATGAGGAGACGTGATGGCAGCTCAGAGCGATGGATTCGGTTCCTAACGATGAGGATTACTACTACATCATGTTCACTTGGATGGAGTCAGGTGTTAGTTCAGTGATTAATACAGCGTTTTTCGTCGATCTTTCGAGAAATCTGTTGCGAACACTTGGATTACCGACGATCTTTGAATATTTTATTAACATCTGGAATATGAAGGTGTTGTGAGAGCTATTGCATTACTGATATGATTTTTACATGAACACTGGGCACACTTGTATTTTATATAGGAGTGTTATTTTTCGACATGGCTTGAAAGTTTTACTACTTTGTTTTCTAAAATATGGTGTTACCATATGACATGGCAGGCACATTTATCCAACGTTTTCACTATTGATTGACTTTATTAAGCAGGATTTTATCTTTATATTTTTCTGTGATGATAGTACTTTTGATTATGGATAGTTTTAGCGAGTGTTTCGAAACTCGTGATCTGCAATTGGATAGTTTGGATTTTCGTCAGTTCAATGCATACTAGCGAGTATGTGGAGTTCATCAGCAGGGATTTTTTTCTTTTATTAGGTTGTTTGGTGATGTTAAATTTTATTTGCTCAAGCGAATATATATTGATTTTATGTGACAAGTAGAATATTGTTGATTCCAATCATGTACACTCATTCACCAGTCTACGGAGACGGGGCCTGTTACCTTGCGTAGCTGAGTGGTGGTACACACCTTACCTGTCGTGTTAGGGATTTTTCATCTGAGTCTACGGAGGCGGAGCCTGTTACCTAGCGTAGCTGTGTGGTGGTATACACCTTACCCGCCGCTTTAGGGTCTCATATTATCATCCGAGTGTAATTATGATCGTAAGAGGATTAAACAATAAACTACCAGTCACATATTAGTTGATCTTTGTTAAATAATTTAAAAATAAATGTCAGCAGGGTTACACTTTGTAATTCTTGTCTTGCTAATCCAATAGTTTGCTGCAGTACTCTTTTGAGAGTATATTCACTTAACAGTTAATATTTTTGATACTCTTTGTGAGTGATTTCATACCTTTGAGAAGGATTTCAAGTAATTGAGTCTTGTAAGACGACTTATTTATTATCAGAATTTATTTACAGGCAGATAATGATCAGATATTTTTGATGTGAGTTAATATAACACATTGGTGTTCTTTTTGAAGTAAATTTTGAGGATCTTAACAGAGATTTTATACTCTGAATTAAACCATCTCTTGAATTGGATTACGATTACTATGGTAATTTTCCTATTGTTTAAGAAGTTGTCTGGACATGACAATATTAATTACAGTTCTTGTAGGTTATACTGAAGCCAGTTATATTTTTTGTGGATTATGCTACATGATGAGTTGAAGTATTTTTGATCGGAGTTTGTGAGGTTGCCAGGATAAGGTTTATAATATTGCCAATGAAAATTTTGAAGCCGACATGAGGTCGTCGAACCCAGTCTAGCGTATTTTTGAAATGCATGCTGTGTGCTGAATAATTGTGGTGTTATGTGAAATAATAATGGTGTTCAAATGTGATATTTGACAAAGTGAATTTAAATAGTGAAGTTTTGGATGGTGAGATCCAACGTTATTTTGTAGAGGCAACGTATTATTTCGGCATGAAAATTAAGTATGAGGTATAGTTTGGAACTGGTAGATTTTTAGGGCAACGTTCTATAACCAATATTAAACATTTTGAGGATTTTTTTTGATAATCCAAGATTTTCTAATAATAATAATAATAATTTATGGAATTATTATCTGAAGTTTAAACATATTAATGATCTGACCAAATAAATTAAATAAATAAATAGTTGATTAAACAGCTGATAAATAGATGAATTAAATAATGATAATTAATTAAAGGAGCTGATAAAATAAATTTAAATAAATTTAAATTAATTTAAATAAGTTATATGATTTAAATAAGCTGATGAATTGCAACTTAAATTGATGAATTAAATAATTTAAATGGATGGATTGAGATAATTTAATTTAAATGAGATGATGAAATAAGAGTGTGTGGGTGATTTACAATTGATTTAATGAGTTGATGAATATAATAATTATTTAAATGATTTGATGATAATGAATTAATAATTCTGATTTGAGTATAACAAATCACTGAATGATAGCTGATGTGAGAAGCATTTAATTATTTTGACATGATAATGATGATGATAACAGATGATTAGTGAAGATTTTTCGATTCACAACCGAGTAGTAGTTAGAGGTGATGTAAATATTGTGTATAAATTTGTTATTAATTTTTAGGAGTGATTGTTGGGATTTCCAACATATTGATCAATGCCATTTGAGCCATAAATGATTGAATATTTGAATATTAGTGATATGATATTTTGTGTGCTAGACAGATTAACATTTCATTACATCCACATTCCTGATGTTACATTAACAAAAGTTAGGTCTCAGGGATCACGAAATGTCAGTGACGAAAAGACATAGTGCTACGGTGGCCCTGAGAACTCAAGCGAACTCTAGTTATTTTTGTTTTTCATGTGGATGAAAATATTTTATATAGTGCAGAGATGGTTCGATTTGTGAGGACTATAACATCATAACTGTTATGTTCGACCATACTCTTAGGCAGGTTTATGTTTGTTTCTGTCTGACCGTTCAAGTTGAAATAAATTTTGTTTTTATCTTAGTTGTGATCTGATGATGATGGTTGTTTTCCCAATCCTTTCCTTTGTCACGATTAAGGCTTAACCAGCAAGGATGTGGTTTGTTAAGGATTCAGTTGATGGCGCCCATTTCTATTTGCTATTATGACTAAATTTAAGCCCGTAACGACCCTAGAGATACTTTATCTCGTGTTACCCTCTGCTTTTGTGATGTTTCAACTGAATTTCCGACACATTCCTCTCTGGCCTGGGATGCCAGGTATGCGATGTAATGGCAGATGGGTGATCGCATACCTCAGATGAACGGGTGCAATATATAATATAACTATCAAAAGAAAATCATAGTTATGCATTTCCCTTTATCTTTTTAAGCCCACTTTTCCTCATTATGCCTAAGCAGTTACGGTGATCCATTACACATAATACCAGCATAACAAAGTTCATTTTCTATTTCTAATAGTTCTTTCCCATAACTAGTCTGTCCAGCTTGTTTAGAAGCATGCGAAAAGAATATGGCTTACCATGGCTGGTTGTTAAGACTTTCATAAACTAATAGACATTAATTCAATTTTAGTAAAGTCACTTTAGTAATAATAACAACAGTAAAATAAATGAAGTGGATTGATATTTATTAAAGGTGGAATTTTGAAAGTACTGTCAATAATAATACATACATGAACATTTTTTAGACTACAAGTGATTTTCACACACACACACACACACACACACACACACACACACACACACACACACACACACACACACACACACACACACACACACACACACACAACACACACATTGCTCAATGTCAAGATTTATACTCGACACAATTTATAGTGAATATGATTTTTTGGACTATGATTGATAGTAGCCACGGTTAGTAGACGCGTTTAATACTGGGTGGGTTTTATACTGATTATGATTTATACTGAGCTCGATTTTTACTGAAAGCGATTTCACAGGGCGTAATTGATAGTAGGCGCAATTGGTAGTAGGCGCAATTGATAGTAGGCGTGATTGGTAGTAGGTGCGATTGGTAGTAGGCGCGATTGGTAGTAGGCGCAATTGCTTGAAGGCGCAATCGACAGTATGCGTGATTGATAGTAGGCGCAATTGGTAGTAGGCGCAATTGGTAGTAGGTGCAATTGATAGTAGGCACAATTAATAGTAGGCGCGATTGGTAGTAGGCGTGATTGGTAGTAGGCGCAATTGTCAGTAGGCGCGATTGTTAGTGGACGTAATTGATAGTAGGCGCGATTGGTAGTAAGCGCAATTGGTAGTAGGCGCAATTAATTGTAGGCGCGATTGCTAGTAGGCGCAATTGATTGAAGGCGCAATTGACAGTATGCGCAATTGATAGTAGGCGCAATTGATAATAGGCGCGATTGGTTGTAGGCGCTATTAAGAGTAGGCTCAATTGGTAGTAGGTGCGATTGATAGTTGGCGTAATTGATAGTAGGCGCTATTTATAGTAGGCGCAATTGACAGTAGGCGCGATTGATAGTAGGCGCAAGTGATAGTAGGCGCGATTGATAGTAGGCACAATTGATAGTAGACGCGATTGATAGTAGGCGCGATTGATAATAGGCGCAATTGATAGTAGGCGCAATTTATAGTCGACGCAATTGACAGTAGGCGCGATTGACAGTAGGCGCAATAGATAGTAGGCGCGATTAGTAGGCGCGATTGATAGTAGGCGCAATAGATAGTAGGCGCAATAGATAGTAGGCGCAATTAGTAGGCGGGATTGATAGTAGGCGCAATTGATAGTGGACGCGATTGATAGTAGGCGTCATTGGTAGACCTTGAGGTGATAACCCCTTTTGATTGATCCCTGTTGATTTGACCCTTTGGACTGGTCCCTGTTGACTAGCCCCTTTGGACGGGTCCTTTATGAAGGGAGTCATTTTTGACGGGTCCCTGTGGACGGGTCCTTGTTGACGGGTCCCTGGACCTTTGACATAATTTGGATAAATGCTTGTGCCCGTCCACAGGGACCCGTCAAAAATGACTCCCTTCATAAAGGACCCGTCCAAAGGGGCTAGTCAACAGGGCACAGTCCAAAGGGACAAATCAACAGGGATCAATCAAAAGGGGTTATCACCTCTAGGTCTACCAATCACGCCTAATATCAATCGCGTCCACTATCAATTTCGCCTACTATCAATCGCTTCTACTATCAATCGCGCCTACTATCAATTTCGCCTACTATCAATTGCTTCTACTATCAATCGCGCCTACTAATCGCGCCTACTACCTATTGCGCCTACTATCACTTGCGCCTACTATCATTCGCGCCTACTGTCAATTGCGCCTACTATAAATAGTGCCTACTATCAATTGCGGCTATTATCATTCGCGCCTACTATCAATCGCGTCTACTATCAATCGCGCCTACTATCAATCGCGCCTACTATCACTTGCGCCTACTATCAATCACGCCTACTGTCAATTGCGCCTACTATAAATAGCGCCTACTATCAATTACGCCAACTACCAATCGCACCTACTACCAATTGCGCCTACTGTCAATTGAGCCTACTCTTAATAGCGCCTACTACCAATCGCGTCTATTATCAATTGCGCCTACTGTCAATTGCGCATACTGTCAATTGCGCCTTCAATCAATTGCGCCGAATACCATTCGTGCCTACTATTAATTCCGCCTGCTACCAATTGCGCTTACTACCAATCGCGCCTACTAACAATCGCGCCTACTGCTAATCACGCCTACTATCAATTACGTCCACTACCAATCGCGCCTTCTGTCAATTTGTCCTACTACCAATCGCGCCTACTATTAATTGTGCCTACTATCAATTGCGCCTACTACCAATTGCGCCTACTATCAATTACGCATGCTGTCAATTGCTCCTACCAACAATCGCGCCTACTATTAATTGCGCCTGCTACCAATCGTGCTTACTACCAATCGCGCCTACTATCAATCGCGCCTACTATCAATAGCACCTACTATCAATTACATCCACTACCAATCGCGCCTACTACCAATCGCGCCTACTATTAATTGTGCCTACTATCAATTGCGCCTACTACCAATTGCGCCTACTATCAATTACGCCCTGTGAAATCGCTTTCAGTAAAAATCGAGCTCAGTATAAATCATAATCAGTATAAACCCACCCAGTATCAAACGCGTATACTGACCGTGGCTACTATCAATCATAGTCAATAAAACTCATAATCAATATAAATTGTGTCGAGTATAAATCTTGACATTAGCAATGTGTGTGTTGTGTGTGTGTGTATGTGTGTGGGTGTAAATCACTTGTAGTCTAAAAAATGTTCATGTAAGTGTTATTCTTGACAGTACTTTCAAAATTCCACCTTTAATAAATAACAATCCACTTCATTTATTTTACTGTTATTATTACTAAAGTAACTTTACAAAAATTGAGTTAATGTGTATTAGTTTATGAAAGCCTTAACAACCAGCCATGGTAAGCCATATGCTTTTCGCATGCTTCTAAACAAGCTGGACATACTAGTTATGAGAAAGAACTATTAGAAATAGAAAATGAACTTTGTTATGCTGGTATTATGTGTAATGGATCAACGTAACTGCTTAGGCACAATGAGGAAAAGTGGGCTTAAAAAGATAAAGGGATATCTATAACTATGATTTTCTTTTGTAATGTTATATTATATATGAAGTAAAACATTATTGCAAGATCATGTATTTTTTATTCAATATACATTTTATATACATTTTATGATAGTACATTTTGTTTACAATCCCCTTGTTCAGTTCTCTCATCCTGTACAATTTTTAAACCTTTTCCATAATAAAAAAAAGCAAAATATTTCAGTAAAATGTATTATTTATGTTATTTTTACTTAACTACAGTAGTCTAACTATATACATCATACTTACAGTTTTTACAAAAAATATTACAATATAAAACACACTACAAATAATAAAATATGGTGAACATCAGACTTAAGTGAAGTAATAGTCGTCAATGCGACTGTTTCCCCAAGCGAGAGTATCAAATTAGCTGGGTATAATGAATCGTTTGTTGTCTTCATTACTTAATGCAACTTTGTTCAGCAAATAAGTATGTAGCAGATGATTTTTACTTCTAAATACACACATTTTCTTATATAATATAGGTGGGTTACTGACTACAGTTTTTATAATCACTTATATCTAACTCTTTACTAACAACATTCTTTTTCACTCCTTTTATTTTTCTTATTACTATATCATCAATCGTCATATAACCATAAGATTTAGATTTTGTGCCTACAAAGGTGTCTATAACAACACCAGCACATTCATCTTTAAATTTTCCAAGAACCTTCTTGTTTACTAGAGGTAAATGGTAGATATTATCATCGGGATAGTCACTTGCATCAAACCTATTTAGCTCAGTTTTTATATCCTCATAAAAATCATCAGTTTTATAATCATAAATAAAAGAATCTGTGTGTGTATAGAGTAATTTAGCGTTATCATGATAGTTTTTCTTAACGTAATCATAGCGAAATTCATACATAAGTGTTTTTGACAATTCCAGAATGGCGTAACCCACATATATGGGTTTGTTGTAAGTTACTTTAAGGCGATTCATTTGTATTACAACTAAATCCTCCTGAATAATTGAACAGCTATGAAAGTTAGGCTTGCTTATTAAGTTGCTCGCACCATACCTTTTACCATCATTCTCCCACTTTGTTATCAGATTTACATCAACTCGTTTACCAACATTCTCCATAGTCTTTCCGAATACACTATTATTCACGAGTTTATAAAAATCTTTTTCAAAAGCGTTTGTTGACAGTGTTCTTAAATTATTGCTCGGATCAATATATGGCTTCAGCCAAGCTGACTGACGAAATTGTAATACGCGGTGAATTTTAGTTAATTTCATTACATGCTGTAGACACTGTTTCAAGTTTTGATAATGTATTACATTTATCATTCACATGAGCAATTAACATTTTCGTTCGTGATGTGAAGTATGGAGATTTCATATTCTCAGGACAAAATGGTAAATCATTATGATCATCAAGTAACTCTTTAGGGTACTCAAGATTTACCTCTAAAATATATCCTATATCATCGTTATCATTTACAGTGTTAACATGTAAGACATCAATTTCTGATTGTGTCAGCCAGCAAAAATCTTTCAGTGGTAGATAATGACTCATAGCCCAACCATATTGGTTATTTGCATCGAGGTAGACAATATACTTTGACTCCTCACAAGGGTTGTAGCTAGGCATGTACTTATTATTTGCTTTAGAATAACGTCCACTACATTGGCTTAATCCACCTCGAATTGATGATTTTATAAAATTAATCATGTCTATATCAGTCATCAATTCTAAATTTACTTTTGTCTTTTTCAACATTGAACTAAAACTTGACCCAGGAGCAGTGAAATACTGACAGGGATCAAGGTCATAAGTTTTCATACAAACATTCCTAAAATTTTCAAAAACATCTGCTAATAATAACACATCTGTCTTTATATATATGTCTGAAAATTCACCTAAAGTTTGAATGTCAAACTGTGTATCATACACGTTGTGCATGTAAATATTCCTGATCACTGATATGACTTGTGTTTAAGGAACTGTAAAATGCATCTTTTGGTGGCAAAGAACATTCCTCAAGACGATCTAGACAGTTAATATTCATAAGGGAATACACCCTTTTGACGAATCAAATTAAAATCATCTTCCTTTGGAAAGACACGTTGAATTTCACAAAACTGATCTGATTTTAAATTACTAGCAAGTTTATCAAGGCTACTCGGCATAAAGCGAAATGAATCTATAAATCTCAGTTTATAGTTTTTTCAGTGTCAGTTTTGATGTATTTTGTGAACGATATGTATTGTTCCTTATTATTTGCAATCACATCAATTTTCACATCCGAAGCTCCAAATTCTTTAACGATAAAGTGGTTATCGTATTTGCTACCGTTATGTAGAATGACTGGAATGAATTTAGTCACTCTATAATTTAAATTACATTCTTGGTGAGCAGCACCACGATATTTTCCTGTTAAATGGTCATGATCGCGAACCCTATCTGTATATAAACATTCACCACATATAAGACAGTTAGTTTCAGTTTCAAAACACGTTTGCTGTAATGATGTTAGTGACTCCATTGGAATAATAGTATTTAAAATAGAGGATATATGGATTGCACCTTTTTCAAGTCTTTCCATGAAAACTTTAGGTGCAACAGGTCCTCTATAGAGTTCAAACTTATTTAACGAGTCATCATAACTACATTTAATATAATATGCAAAGCTAAAAGGCTCATGAATGTGAGCGGTGTTGGTAAAAGGTTTGGCTGGATTCGATGAACATGTATTAAAAGGTTTTAGCAATGCCTCAAGGTCAGCATATATAACAAATAGTACTCGAAGCTGCTACTCGAAGTCTTTAAATTTCAGAATGTTATTTCTAGGAGTAGGTAATACCGTACAAACATGATTACAACCCCATTTTTGATGCTGAGTTAGATAATTCTCTTTTCTAAAATATAGCAAACAGCCATCACACAACCAATTCTTAGCAAGACAAGAGTTTAGTGCTTTTCAGTCGGTCAACACGAATGTACCCAAAAGAGATGGGTTATGCCCTAATACTGAAATAAATTACATGAGATTAATAAAACACTAGGATGACCAGTTTCGATCGTCAAGCGATCATCATCAGATCCAATACACTTAGGCTATAAAATCTATGTTTGAAATACAGGTGAAAATATTTACAATATGTACAATTATTTAGTTGCAGTATTGGTACTGCAACTGTCAGTGTATGCTAAATGCAGTATATATGTTAGGTGAAATGCTAAATGGTGATGGCTATCCGGAGATTGTACTTTAGAGAGATTATATGGTTGTAAACTATGGTTAAACTATAAAATTTTAGGCTAACTACTTATCTGATTGTCTTCCGTACTACAGCTATTCGCAGTTTCCGTGCTCACTTGAACTCGCTGTGCGGTCGACTGCGGTGGTTATCTTAACGACTGGTTTTTCCCTGCCTTCCCCCCTGTCCCTACGTGCTGTGGGGAGTGATCGCGATGTGTTTATGTGAGGTGTTGCCAACCTAGATAAGATGTATGTTATTGAATGAGGTGGATCTACAACTATTAAAGACCGTGGATTAGTCCTCGCCACGCGTGGAGCATAACCCATTCGAACTAAGCGTTGACGGTCTTATGAGGACGTCCCGGCACCTTTAATACTGCCTCTAATATGGGCCTTGGTTTATTGCAGAAGAAAAGTACATCGTACACCTGATCCAGATAACATTTACCTGTTAAAACCCCCCTAATTTCCCCCCTTTTTTATCTAGTTGGCTGTGTCGCTAAATTGTGTTTTGTTTCCGACAGGGTGTGTTTTTTAGTAGCGTGAAGAGGGGTGAGCTCTCCATGAACGTGTGTTCATTTAGATTGTTGGGATTGTTTCGTTTGGCTAGGTGTATCTCGATTGCTTCCTTTATGTCAAGAGCTCTGCCTTTCGATTCGTGATTCGTGATGGATTATTTTAAGGTCCGACTCTATGTTGGTAAAGCTATGCCCTGCGTCACACATATGTTCGCACACGGCTGAATGTGTTCCGTATCTTATCGCATTTCTATGTTCATTATAACGTGTGTCTACTCGCCTTCCACTCTGCCCGATGTAATTAGCTTGACAATCGGTGTCTTGGCACGTTATAGAATATACCCCTGACCTTGAATACGGGTCACGTTTATTTAGATTACTATTTAGGAGGTGCCTAGCGGTTGTGTTTTTCGTCGTGAAAGCTATCTTTATGCCTTGCTTTTTGAATAGGTTAGTGATTTTATATGTATTCGCATTCACATAGTTGAAACGCGCAAATTTTTTCTCATTACTGTCCGGTTTGGGAATCGTTTTATCTTTATTTTTATGTTTGGCTATAATTTGATTTATTTTGCTTGGCGAGAAGTTGTTTTCCTTTGCTATTTGCATAATAGTTCTTATTTCCTTATTATAGTTGTCTTTTGACATGGGTATGTTTAAAGCCCTGTGCACCATTGAATTGAAACCCGCTAGTTTGTGCGTACTGGGGTGATTAGACTGATTGTCGATTGCATGTGAGGTTTGTGTTGCTTTCCGGAATATGGAATATGAAAGGTCGTTGTCTTTACGTTCAATAGTTATATCGAGATAATTTATTTTCCGGTCTATTTCGGATTCCTTAGTGAATTTGATAGAATGGTGAAGGCTATTAATGGATTGGAGAATTGTTTCTTCGCTTGTTAGTTCAGTATCGTAGATGCAAATTACATCATCTACGTATCTTTTCCATATTACTATTCCCTTTGTTGAAGTCTTTTCTAAGAACGCATTTTCTAGTGCATTGATGAAGATGTCAGCGATTAACCCACTTAGTGGCGATCCCATTGCTAGGCCTTCTCTCTGTGTGTATATTTTATTGTCGAATTGAAACACGTTTTGGGTGAGAACGACCCTCAGTAATCTCACAATCTCTTCAATTTCTTTTACCGAATTGTTGGATTTTAAGTTGTTTTCGATAGTGTTGATTGCTTCAATAATCGGAATATTGGTGTACATGTTAGTTACGTCGAAGGATACTAGCCTGAAGCTAGGTTTCAATTGTAGGGTGTTCAATGCTGTTACTAGTTCTGTTGTGTTCTTTACAGAGTTGTTTTTGTCGTTGGAAAGACGGCATTTTAAGATTTTTAGTAACTCTTTGCTGATTTTGTAATTAGGGGCATTCCTACAATTGACTATTGGTCTCATTGGGCATTCCTTTTTGTGTATTTTTGGTTGTCCCCTCAATGACGGTATTTTCGGGTTCATGTTTATTAGTTTTGATTTTTCGGCTTTGGTCAGTATGTATTCTGTTTCTTTTAGCGCACTTTTTATTTGTTTTTGGAATTTGTTGGTGGGGTCTTTTGTTAATTCCTTGATTTCGTTGTTGTTTAGGAATTCGACTGTTTTTTCAATGCATTCTGTTTTGTTCAAAATTACTGTAGTGTTTCCCTTATCTGCTTTTGTGATGATTAAGTCATGTTCTTTTATTTTTTGTTTCAACGACTTTATTTCTTTGATTTGTTTGTTGTTTTGAATGTTATTGCTATCGCCCTCTCGTTTGAGGATTTTTTTGGCTTCGTTGGTGGCGAGATTTTTGGTTAATTCCCTGTCTTCTGCTGGGAGCTTGTGACTGGCTATCTCAATATCTGTGATTAACTGTTTTATATTGTGGTTCGTGTGTGCGTCTGTGCAGTTGTATTTCAAACCTTTGTCTAACATATTCATTTCACCTTGAGAAAAGGTTACGTTCGTTCTGTTGTTTACTCTGCTGTGGAAATTGAATTCATTGTTACTCGTGTGTTGTTCGTTAGATTGATGGTTCTGTGTTTCTCCTAGTTTTCTTAATTTATTTTCTAGCGTTTCATGCTTCCTCGTTGCTCTGATTTAGATGGTGTCATGTAGGTGTTCGGTGAAGCTGTCCCATTGGGCTGCGTGCCAGAAATTACTTAGTTGCAATTGAATGTCGTATAATTGTTGGTTAATTTTTTGCTTTCTTATGTATGCAAATCTTAATTCGTTTTTTATCCAAAGCGCTTTGGCTTGTTTAGTTGAAATGATCGAGGCTGGTGTGTTCGGTACAGTTTTAATTGGTACGTATTTAGGGGTGAGGTTTAGTTCTATACATTTTTTGTTGAACCAAATTGACTTGTCTAATTTCATGAGTTTAAGCCTGAGTGATTTGAATTTCTTGGCTTCACGATTTGCCTGACAAGCCGTGAACATTGTGGTGTTTGAAGCCATATTTTCAGTGTTGCCTTAGTAAACAAGAGTTTAGTGCTTTTCAGTCGGTCAACACGAATGTACCCAAAAGAGATGGGTTATGCCCTAATCCTGAAATAAATTACATGAGATTAATAAAACACTAGGATGACCAGTTTCGATCGTCAAGCGATCATCATCAGATCCAATACACTTAGGCTATAAAATCTATGTTTGAAATACAGGTGAAAATATTTACAATATGTACAATTATTTAGTTGCAGTATTGGTACTGCAACTTTCAGTGTATGCTAAATGCAGTATATATGTTAGGTGAAATGCTAAATGGTGATGGCTATCCGGAGATTGTACTTTAGAGAGAGTATATGGTTGTAAACTATGGTTAAACTATAAAATTTTAGGCTAACTACTTATCTGATTGTCTTCCGTACTACAGCTATTCGCAGTTTCCGTGCTCACTTGAACTCGCTGTGCGGTCGACTGCGGTGGTTATCTTAACGACTGGTTTTTCCCTGCCTTCCCCCCCTGTCCCTACGTGCTGTGGGGAGTGATCGCGATGTGTTTATGTGAGGTGTTGCCAACCTAGATAAGATGTATGTTATTGAATGAGGTGGAATAAGTAAATGTTATCTGGATCAGGTGTACGATGTACTTTTCTTCTGCAATATACCAAGGCCCATATTAGAGGCAGTATTAACGGTGCCGGGACGTCCTCATAAGACCGTCAACGCTTAGTTCGAATGGGTTATGCTCCACGCGTGGCGAGGACTAATCCACGGTCTTTAATAGTTGTAGACAGGGAATTAACCAAAAATCTCGCCACCAACGAAGCCAAAAAAGTCCTCAAAAGAGAAGGCGATAGCAATAACATTCAAAACAACAAACAAATCAAAGAAATAAAGTCGTTGAAACAAAAAATAAAAGAACATGACTTAATCATCACAAAAGCAGATAAGGGAAACACTACAGTAATTTTGAACAAAACAGAATGCATTGAAAAAACAGTCGAATTCCTAAACAACAACGAAATCAAGGAATTAACAAAAGACCCCACCAACAAATTCCAAAAACAAATAAAAAGTGCGCTAAAAGAAACAGAATACATACTGACCAAAGCCGAAAAATCAAAACTAATAAACATGAACCCGAAAATACCGTCATTGAGGGGACAACCAAAAATACACAAAAAGGAATGCCCAATGAGACCAATAGTCAATTGTAGGAATGCCCCTAATTACAAAATCAGCAAAGAGTTACTAAAAATCTTAAAATGCCGTCTTTCCAACGACAAAAACAACTCTGTAAAGAACACAACAGAACTAGTAACAGCATTGAACACCCTACAAATGAAACCTAGCTTCAGGCTAGTATCCTTCGACGTAACTAACATGTACACCAATATTCCGATTATTGAAGCAATCAACACTATCGAAAACAACTTAAAATCCAACAATTCGGTAAAAGAAATTGAAGAGATTGTGAGATTACTGAGGGTCGTTCTCACCCAAAACGTGTTTCAATTCGACAATAAAATATACACACAGAGAGAAGGCCTAGCAATGGGATCGCCACTAAGTGGGTTAATCGCTGACATCTTCATCAATGCACTAGAAAATGCGTTCTTAGAAAAGACTTCAACAAAGGGAATAGTAATATGGAAAAGATACGTAGATGATGTAATTTGCATCTACGATACTGAACTAACAAGCGAAGAAACAATTCTCCAATCCATTAATAGCCTTCACCATTCTATCAAATTCACTAAGGAATCCGAAATAGACCGGAAAATAAATTATCTCGATATAACTATTGAACGTAAAGACAACGACCTTTCATATTCCATATTCCGGAAAGCAACACAAACCTCGCATGCAATCGACAATCAGTCTAATCACCCCAGTACGCACAAACTAGCGGGTTTCAATTCAATGGTGCACAGGGCTTTAAACATACCCATGTCAAAAGACAACTATAATAAGGAAATAAGAACTATTAAGCAAATAGCAAAGGAAAACAACTTCTCGCCAAGCAAAATAAATCAAATTATAGCCAAACATAAAAATAAAGATAAAACGATTCCCAAACCGGACAGTAATGAGAAAAAATTTGCGCGTTTCAACTATGTGAATGCGAATACATATAAAATCACAAACCTATTCAAAAAGCAAGGCATAAAGATAGCTTTCACGACGAAAAACACAACCGCTAGGCACCTCCTAAATAGTAATCTAAATAAACGTGACCCGTATTCAAGGTCAGGGGTATATTCTATAACGTGCCAAGACACCGATTGTCAAGCTAATTACATCGGGCAGAGTGGAAGGCGAGTAGACACACGTTATAATGAACATAGAAATGCGATAATATACGGAACACTTTCAGCCGTGTGCGAACATATGTGTGACGCAGGGCATAGCTTTACCAACATAGAGTCGGACCTTAAAATAATCCATCACGAATCACGAATCGAAAGGCAGAGCTCTTGACATAAAGGAAGCAATCGAGATACACCTAGCCAAACGAAACAATCCCAACAATCTAAATGAACACACGTTCATGGAGAGCTCACCCCTCTTCACGCTACTAAAAAACACACCCTGTCGGAAACAAAACACAATTTAGCGACACAGCCAACTAGATAAAAAAGGGGGGAAATTAGGGGTTTTTTAATAGGTAAATGTTATCTGGATCAGGTGTACGATGTACTTTTCTTCTGCAATAAACCAAGGCCCATATTAGAGGCAGTATTAAAGGTGCCGGGACGTCCTCATAAGACCGTCAACGCTTAGTTCGAATGGGTTATGCTCCACGCGTGGCGAGGACTAATCCACGGTCTTTAATAGTTGTAGATCCACCTCATTCAATAACATACATCTTATCTAGGTTGGCAACACCTCACATAAACACATCGCGATCACTCCCCACAGCACTTAGGGAGAGGGGGGGAAGGCAGGGAAAAACCAGTCGTTAAGATAACCACCGCAGTCGACCGCACAGCGAGTTCAAGTGAGCACGGAAACTGCGAATAGCTGTAGTACGGAAGACAATCAGATAAGTAGTTAGCCTAAAATTTTATAGTTTAACCATAGTTTACAACCATATAATCTCTCTAAAGTACAATCTCCGGATAGCCATCACCATTTAGCATTTCACCTAACATATATACTGCATTTAGCATACACTGACAGTTGCAGTACCAATACTGCAACTAAATAATTGTACATATTGTAAATATTTTCACCTGTATTTCAAACATAGATTTTATAGCCTAAGTGTATTGGATCTGATGATGATCGCTTGACGATCGAAACTGGTCATCCTAGTGTTTTATTAATCTCATGTAATTTATTTCAGGATTAGGGCATAACCCATCTCTTTTGGGTACATTCGTGTTGACCGACTGAAAAGCACTAAACTCTTGTTTACTAAGGCAACACTGAAAATATGGCTTCAAACACCACAACCAATTCTTAGATTTATGTTTTGATAGTTGACTACCGAGCAGTCTACTTAAATATTTTATTCAACAATAGTGCGCATTTTCACCTTTAGTTATGTATAATAAATTTACATCAGCATCCTCTTATCCTGAGTATAATATAGAGGACCTACTATACTCTTGTTTTCAATTCCATACACATTAATATTTACATTGTTCAGCTCTTCAAAATGTTTAATGTC
Organism: Meconema thalassinum; assembly: GCA_946902985.2. Classification (NCBI taxonomy): domain Eukaryota; kingdom Metazoa; phylum Arthropoda; class Insecta; order Orthoptera; family Tettigoniidae; genus Meconema; species Meconema thalassinum. The sequence goes on along the minus strand of OX336388.2, from coordinate 1,755,143,109 downwards.
TTTTATCTCCATGAGAAATCCTATTTCTTTTAAATCTAACACCGAAGAATAGTGAGGATATGATGATGTTCTCATCGTGTCCCCCACTGCTAGATAGCTGAAGTTACGGCCTATGCAAAACATGCTTGATCACCATTCAAAACGTTCACAACAGCTCTCTTTCGTTTGATCCATGCAGGTAAATCAATGTAAGATGATGCTCGAATGGGGTTATATTTATTCATGTTGGTTTCTAAATAAAGTACTTCAACCAACGCCCAGACTGACTCCCTTTCCTGGAACTCTTCACTCTTTACAATGATAGCACTTGAAATATCTTGGTACATATCACTGATATTAGTTGATTCACTAACAATTACGTTTTTTGTATTAAAGGATTTGATATCAGTAATTTCACCTTCACTCCCAGTTTTTACATACAGTCCAAAGAGTTCGAAATTCATTTTGAATGTTTTATGCTCTACTAAAACATTATCTACCAATCCAAACACACTAGGTTGAACAGCCTTTAAAAATGATTCAGTACTTTGAGTTTTTTCTCCACTATGAAGTCGGTAACTAGCAGTTCGTCATTTAAACGCACTACCAATTTGTTGAATACTCGCAGAATATCATTCATGGCAAGCGTTATTTTTATGATTAATGCTGCGTAAATATCCATGAAGGATTGAAGAAGGTATATCAATATTACATACATCACAATGCGTTATCGTAGGTTCACTATTCTTCATTCTTTTTGTTGTACAACTATTTTCACAATATTGAGAACGTTTACGCTTTTGAGCATCACATTTGTTTAAAAGTTCCGTGCTAGTTGATAGTTTTGCAGTTTTTAATTCCTGTTGTTCTCCGTGCACTTCAACCATGTGGGATTGATATCGCTTTACAGCAGAAAAACCAAGTTCACAAACTGAACACGAGAATGGTAATGAACTGTCATGCTTTAAATTTACATGTCGTGGAAGACTATCCTGTCTGTTAAATGTCGTAGCACAATGACTGCACACAAACATTTCAAGATTATGTTTAGTACTTGCATGCCGCTGAAGGCTGTCAGGTCTTGAAAACTGTTTTTTACAATCACTACACTTGAACATGATGATTATTAATCACTTTCCAAATTACCTATAAAGAAAGAAATCATAAATGTTAATAAAAGCTAAAATAAAGTAAAATATAAATATTTTAATTAAATTACAGCCAATGGTCATAGCAGGGTATTTTAATTGAACGTCTGTGGACTCTCAGCTAGTCTAATTTCAAGTAGTTCCAACTTTGGTTAACAGATATCATTGTCACTGACACCTAGCGGTGAACTTTGGAACTTGATAAAGCGTTAATCAAATCTAACCTACAAATTTAGCTTCACACAATTGTAGAGTAGTTCCAACTTTTGTTATCAGATACCATTGTCGCTGACACCTTGCGGTGAACATTGGAACTTGATAGAGCGTTAATCAAATCTTACCTACAAATTTAACTTCACACAATTGTTGAGTAGTTCCAACTTTGGTTACTAGATATGCTACTGTCACTGACACCTAGTGGTAAACGTTGGAACTTAATAGAGTTTTTATATCCAACTGAAATATAATTTTTAAAGAAAACATAATTACCAAAGTACAGTAGTAAGGTATTTTCAAGCCCGCTTCCAACACACAGATAAGCTGTAGAGATAACACGTTGTCAACTGTCGTTCACGAGATTCAAGTACAAAGTGAGAAAGGCCTTTCCCCTCACTAGCCTTTTATACCACAAACACACCTATGTCATGTGTGCACCTGTGTCGCCTCAAATAACTGTTAATGTAACATTTCTTATGGTCGATAATAAACACCTACATCACGTGATACCATATGTCTGCAAGATTCATGTTTTACACACCTGCATCCTGTAACACAGCACCTTACATCCGGTGGCAAGTTCATGATTTGCTGACATAAAACGTCTGCAAGAATCATGTTTCGCAAACTTGCTATTTTGTGACACTATACCTTGCACCCGGTGGCGAGTTCTTTTTTTCGCTGACATTCTACGTCAGCAAGAATTATGTTTCACACACACTTTCTTAACCTAACGCTGACCTTGCATCCGGTTGTAGCACCTGCTTCACGTGACGTCATACACTGCGAGAGTTGGCATGTTTTAAAATCACACATGACAGACTTACCTTATTCTCTACAAGAACAGTATGGGATAGTTGCATGTGCCTCATATACTTTGGTGTGTGCATTGGCCCCGGTTCTAGCTTTCCCTCACCCTTCAGAAAAAACAGCAAGGAATAGTTCGTGTGTCCCGTGTACTTGGGTGTATGCATTAGCCTCAGCGCTAGAGAGCATCTATTCTCGAATTTTTCCCTTAGGCTTTTGGCATGTCCTCAATTAGGTTTGATTAGGTATACTAGACTAAAATAGCTTGACTAGGATAGGCAAGGTTAAGATATGCTCACCATCTTTATTTGAAAAGCGCGCCATCCATGACAACATTTTCAAAATGTGTAGTTAGGCCCTTTGTCATAATTTAATAAAAATAAATGGTGGGCTGAAAAGGGGGCTTCGCCCTGAGTAATTTGATACTTAACACGACTTCCTCCAATAATTCGCTCGAAATATAACGCCATGTTCCAATTTCAGCGGTGGAGCGGTGGCGGAGGCATTAGAACCCCCCACCCAAATACACTACTACTAGGACACCCAGGAATAGCAAGCTTAGTTTTGGAAGGAAGGGTCGAGGACAAGAACTGTAGGGGTAGACCAAGGTTAGAATATGTTGAAGAGATTGCCTCGGACGTAGGGTGTGGTAGCTATGTAGAGATGAAACGATTAGCTCAAGACAGGGAGGCATGGAGAGATGCATCGAACCCGTCAAAAGATTAAAGACTCAAACAACAACATAAAAGGAAACCAGCCAAAGACAAAAATTACCGAGAAAGTGTGGTGTTAGAGAAAATGCCAAAACTGACTAAATTTCTCCTTCGGAATGAAACCTCTTCAAATTCATCAGAAAATCAAGGATCTGCCACTAGCGATTGGTCAACATCAAAGGAGCAAAACAAAACGAACACTGGTCACGCAGTCATATCAAGGTCTCAAACATCCAGTTCATTCGAGGATGAAAATGAACCTGGACAACCAGGTGCCGAAAATTTGAACCGTTTCACTGATCCAGGACAATGGGGAAAATAAACCAGTGAAGACATAGAGTTTTGGGTTACACATGGTCCGTCAAATAGTCAAAATTTTACTGGACCGTTTGAATCGTCCAAGCGTCGATATGATAAGGAATCAACGTCAAGATATTGCTCCCAACATTATTCTTTGGAAAGGAATCGAATGGAGAGAACACAAAACGAGATTGGCTCATTTATTCACCTTCGGAAGGTAAGCTTTGATTAACAATTGAGCCCTTCATGTATTTATGATACATTGACAGTTTTTGAAATGTTATGTAATTTTTATCAAAACGATTGTTAATTATGATTTTTTTAAAATTTTCCTGTTTTTGGAATTCTAGTTCAATTTTATTCGTTTCCAGACTTCAATAAGTTCTCCCTTATGTGCAACAACGCGGTATTTTTGAGCACCATATGCACTTCTGATAGGCCTAGCTTGGTCCAAATTATCAGCAACGAGCGTGTCACGCAAAGTATATTAAAATGCATCCAAAACTTTAGAATTTTTGACACGAATAAGATCAAATTTTTAGTTCATTTTTGTTTATCAGTTTGCTTTTTTTTGAATTTTAGTCAATGGTATTTGTTTCAATTTTGTTTTTATTATTGTAATTAGAGCTGGGATTATTATGTAGTATCAAGTGGCATAATATGTACATAAATATGTAACAAAAAGCACCAAAATATGTACATTGGGAAAAATATGTATTACCATATAATTAATATAAACTTGCCATTTGGTCAGTTACAACACTCTAAACATGCTTTATATTACATTTTGTAGCACAGTGAACAATTAAGTATTTTTCGATTTTCTTTGGAGTTATATTATATGAATATATCACACACTTGAAAATGAAAATGAAACTTATTATATTCAACACTCAAAGCACGTTTATTCATTAAATTTTGTAGCACAGTGAATTATTTAGTATTTTTCAATGTTCATTGGTCATATTATATGACTATATTACACACATATTCAAAAGAAACTAAAACCTAATTGAGACATTTCAAAGGAAGGCAGCTCTAAGAATAGATTTGGAAATTTCTAAGTACATAACAAGAGGTCACAAAAATGCCCTTAGAGAAATATTCCTGGAAACTCCAACATGAAAGTGGCTAGTTGTAAAGCAATTAACTCTAAAAGGGATGAAAGATTTAAGACTGGCACATGTAAAGTAACCTATTTCGGAAGGGTCTCTACCTGCAACTATCATCCTCTCAAATACCTGTCACTCATAATTACCTTAATCCCCCTGTTGAGAGGACAGACAACAGCCCCACCATAACGAATAGAATATAAAGTGTGATCTCTTCTCCCTCAATAGCATGTAATGAATAAGGATCGGGTTGGCAATCGCCGCTACGCAGCGCTACAGTCGATTTGAGATTGTTGATTTCCACATATTTTTATGTGTTTATGTGCGATATATTAAGTATTTAATCGGTCGGAGTGTTTTGGTGGTGTTCTGTGCAAACGTTTATTGATATGCAAGTGCTTACACTATTACTTCATAGTATTAATACCTGAAATGCTATTGTAGGAAGCATTAACTGAAATGGAATTTAATTTCTTGTCGTTTGTTGACGTTATCTTCGTGTGTTAATTTTATTGTTATTTAATGTAAGTAAACAGCAGTTTATCCCTTACATTTTCATGAGTGCTTAATGTGAGTAGTGAAGATGCCTTGCTTTAATGTACCAGAATGCAGATCTAGCTGTGGGGACTGTAAAGAGGTCAGACGGTTTTTCAAACCTCCTAAAGATAACGAACGTTTTATCAAGTGCAAAGGGGCCATACCAGGGAAGGATAGGGAACTTACTGAAAAGTCCTACATCTGTGATGCTCACTTTTCAGAAGATTTAATTGTTAAATTTGACAAATTTGTGATAGAAGGGAAGGAAGTAGTACTTCTCCCAAAAACCAACTGGCGATTGAAAGACTAATCTGTTCCACATATATTTCCTAATTTGCCTAAGTATTTGTCCGGTATGGTGTAAATAAAAATGCTCTTGTTGAGAATAAAAAGGCAACGAGTTAAAAAACATATATGTACCGTAATGCTGAAGGAGGCGTGTTCAGTTTTAGGCAATAGCCTACTCTATGGAGGGGTCATAACTATGCCTTCTATGTCTGTTTAATGTTATGTTCTTCTGAAATGATGGTAGTTGACTGATTTTGATGTTTGTGGAGTGAAATTTTTGGTTATTATTGAATCGTATAGTGATCTACGGTAAAGTTGAAAGTTGCGTTCGTACGGCTTTTTTTTTCTGTGTTGCAAGTCTGTTAAGGGAATGTAAAATGTGTAACAATGTGAAGAAATCCTTTCTGATAGCGAGGTTAATTTTTCCGTTCTTTTTTAAATTTACCGATAGCTGGCAAAACTAATTGCATTTTGAACTTGCTCTTTGTCTTCGCTTATTGTCGAAACTGGACTATTACAGGAGACGACTTATTAAATTATAATTGGGCACAGTAAAGTAAGTGGATATGTCGAACTTATTAGCGCCTATGAGGATATCTTGCGGTGATTTAACATGTAAAACAGGTCGCAATGTTTTAAAAGTCTCGTAAGCGCCAATGCTAACTTACATCACAGATCGGAGCCAGCGCTGCGCTGCGGCGGACCAGGCGTACTAGGCCAGTGATATCACTTCTTATTCTATTCGTTATGAGCGCCACATTAAGTGTGGAACTTCAATTCAGCAATTTAGTTCATATGGAAACAGGAAAACGCTGAAATATGTAATTTTATGTAATATCACTAAGAATATGAAGAATACCCACAAATATGAAAAAATATGTAATATGAAATTTGGTCATAATAATCCTAACATAGTATTTTGTGAACATATGACTTTTCCCAGCATCTAAATAGCAAGGAACAAAATATGTAATTACAAAGAAATTATAATTATAAACGCTTTTATTTAACTTCACTTGTGGCAAATCAAATCTTGCAACAACAATTTTGAATATTTCTATCTTACCAAAACGAATCATATTTTGCATAGTTGTGTAACTTGAAATTACAAATAATTTTTTAAAAAACCGCTCTTTTAGTCCAAAAAAATAATATGATCATTCAAAAAAAAAACCAAGAAAACAACTGAAGCGCAAAAAAATACAACAAAAAAGTCAAAAGTGATAAAAAAATATTAATAAACGTTTTCATTATACTTAAAATAGTGCACATGTAGGAAGGGTTGATGTCCAGTTAAATGATACAATGAGAACAATATCGGGCACACTCAAATTTACACCACTCAAGTGGCTGCCAGTATTATCCAACATTCACCCTCCTCCCCTGCGAAGGCTCTAAAAAGGGAATGGTCAAAATGCGTTGCAAATAATCTCGTATCCATACATCAGGTCTGTAATCCACAGAAGCAAGAGAACAAGAGAGATTAAATTCTCGACATCCGTCATGGCAACTAGGCAAGATGCTTGTTGAATCTAAGTTCAATATGGACGAAACTTGGCGAGAAGAATGGACTACATCAAATCCTGATGAGCTAGGATTGATCACCGACCCCTGCAGGAAACCTCCTGGTTTCTATCTACCAAGAAGGATATGGACGTCCCTGAACAGAGTGTGGACCGGTCACGGAAGATGTAACTTTTGGCTCCACAAATGGGGGAAAATTTCTAGTCCTCAGTGCGATTGTGGAGTTTCAGTGCAGACAATCCATCATATTGTGTCGGAATGCCCTTCGCGGTCCTTCAAGGGAGGATATGACGACCTGCAGAACACAACTGATGATGCAGTGGAGTGGATTACTGCTCTGGACATCCAACTGTCACGTTTAGTTTCGTTAGTGGATGTTACTAGATATTCATTACTTGTTTATATTGTATATACTGTAGTATTACTCTTATCCTCTGTATGGCATACGATATATTAAAACTTAAAACGCAACGCAAAAAGAAAGGAAAAAAACAAGAATTAGGTAAATTTATGAAATTCATTGATAATCAATAAATGATCGAAATTTGTATGATCAATAAATGATCGAAAATACATCGTTTTTGGAGAGGTACGATGCTACTTTTTAATCCCCAGACTAAAAGGGTTTACATTTCAGTGACGGTTTTATGTCTTGAATACCGTTAATTCATTTTTGTTCTCAAATTATAATAATATTTTTTTGTTTTATTTTCAGGCCGAGTCTATTGCTTTTTTTTGCAAGTTTTTTGTCGCCAGAAAAATCGAACAGACTTGCGCGTGAAGGATATGATTATTGGAAGAACGTCGGGTTTCATTGACAGCAGCATGAGAAGAATTTGAATCATCGGGAGAGTGTGCTAATTTACCTGGAAAAACGGAAATATGAAAATTTGCCAGATCTATTCAGAAATGGACTACTTGAAGATAAAAACTATTGGCGCGATGTTATAAAACGAGTAGTTGCTGTTATCATCACTCTGGCAGAACGAGGATTGTCGTTCCGACGTACGAACTAGCACTTTGGAAAGCCGGATAATGGGAATTATTTAGGTATACTTGAACTTCTTTGGCAGTTTGATCCATTTTTGCGGGATCATATTGTGCGATACGGAAATGCTGGAAAAGGTGTTCCTTCGTATTTATCCAAAAACGATTTGCGAAGAGTTAATAAACATCACGGGCCAAAAACTTAGATCATATATTTTAGAAGAGGTGTCTCTAACTCTATAGCCTTTCCGTTGATTCAACTCCCGATGGATCGCATATAGATCAATTGTCAGTTGTGCTCCGGCATGTTTCACCAAAAGATCACGAACCAGTTGAAAGGTTTAAATATTGTTTTGAAACAGAAGGTCATACTGGCGAAAGTTTGAAAACTCATACTGTGAACTTCGTCACTGAAGATTGCGGTTTGGAAATTCAAGATTGTAGAGGACAGTCTTATGACAACGCACCAAACATGTCTGGAAAGTATCAGGGTCTGCAAGCCTAAATATTAGAACTGAATAAATATGCGATTTATGTTCCTTGCGGCAAATAGCTTATAAAGATAATTTTCCATTGCACCTGCTGTCAAGTCTGATCAGCGCATTCCAATAAGCTCAAATGACATTCACATCCTGCTAGTCTGCTCCTCTGCAAGTTTTTTTCTGTACTTGCTTCAACCAACATAGAACCAAGTTCTCATAACCGTTTACACGTTAAAGAGCCCCTTCGGGGGTAAAATATCAGAAAAACCGAACCCTCGCTCTGTCATAAACCGACTTGTCGAAATCTCGATTGTTCTATTGAGCACAGCCACCGTGGTCAGCGACAGGTTCGTTGAAACACACACACACACAGCAGTATCGTCTCTCTCAACAACCACGCTTCATGAACATCTTAAACAGGTAAAGAATTTTTTTTTCAACAAAAGTGTCGTTAGGCTCTTTGTCAACATTTCAAAAATATATTCAAAAAGGCGTTCGCCCGAGTCCTATGACACCTCGTACACGTATCTAGCATTATTGGATTGCGAGATAAAGCAAAAAGTCTAAAATCACGGTTTAAACCTCAAAAAGGTTTTTCATTTATGCTCAACACTAACATCCTCGGCAAGAGGACAACGCGACGAAAAACATGGCACCTCGTACAAGTCCCTAGGCTTATTGGTTCGTGATATATCAGCAAAAATCACATAAAACATTTGCTTACCTTAAAATCGAGTTTCCAAATTGTTTAAAAATATAACAAGTGGTCCATAGCAAAGAGGACGTCACCCCGAGTCCTTGGACCCCTCTTACACGCCTCTGGCATGATGTTTTGCTAGATATAACAAAAAGTTTAAAATAACGGTTTTACCCCCAAAAATATTTTTTCAGATTTTTACCTTTTCAACACCTACATATCCGTAAAGAGCACAACGAGACGAAAAAAACGAATCCAAGCACACCCTCCTAATATTACTCCTTCCTTCCCAAGTTCGCCAGGGGCTCACAACTTCCTAAGTGCAGCAGGACCTACAACCTAGCACTACTACAGTTTTAGTCCTAGAGGCTTGGAATTTATTTTAATGGTAGAGGGGATCAGGGCCATTAATTTATGTCAAACAATTTTTTGTAAACTCCTTAGTTTCCAAAATATAAAATTTTCAAAATTGTACTTTATTAAAAAAATGTAAAAAATAAATAAAAAATATATTATTAAAATAAAGGACACAGAGACCATTCTTTTAAGCCCATAGAACACTTTTTAGAATGTTTGATTTTTTAAAAATCGCGTACTTTCACAAACAAAAATTTTCAAATTAAAAATAAAATATAATACAGGGTCCATATGAAAGAGGACGTCAGCTCGAGTCCAACGACACCTTATTTGTCAAAATCGGACCATGAGTTCACCATATATTAATTATTTAACATGGACGCCGCCCGAGCAACGCCGGGTGAGCTAGAATCAGCACTACTCCCCTACTTCCAGCTTCCACCTTTTCCAAAACGAGTTACGCAGGGCCTAAATTTTACGCTAAAAAATCGGCATGCGCGAATCTCTCGGGGAATTAAGCAAGGGGGGAAGGGCAGATAGAGAACTACCAATGAGGAAATGACCGGGAGTTGAGGGAAGTAAATCATCAGGATCATTAGAAAGAGGGCTGAAAAGGCGAGAATTAACAAAACATTCGATTAGGATAGATAGCGAGTTAAATTCTTCATAGTTTAGGATACGATTGCCCAAAACTTTTTTAGATGACGTTTGGTAAGTTTAACACAGGATACCCACCTTCCACCATGATGAGGTGCGTAAGGGGGTATAAATCGCCATTTAAAACCTTTGGCAAAGGAAAATTCAGAAATTTGTTCCATAGCAGGCGAAGATGCAAGAGCTTTTTCCACAAGGAAGCTGCACCTTGAAATGTGGAGGCATTGTCAGAGAATATTTCAGAAGGAACTCCACGCCGAGCAATAAAACGAGAAACAACTGCCAGGAAATACGAAGTAGAAGCATTTGTTACTAGCTCACGGTGGATCGCACCAGTAACCATGCAGACGAAGAGGCATACATAGAGTTTTCCAAACAATTTGTGTTTAGCTTCAGGGGAATTAGGATGGTATTGAAAAGGACCAGTATAATCAACGCCAAATAAAGCAAAAGGCCGGCTAGGGGAAGAGCGGAAAGAAGGTAGATCGCCCAAAATCTTAGTGCTAACCGTAGGTTTCACCTTAAAGCAGGGGATGCATTTGTGTATGACTGAAGAAACTTCATGAACGCCATTTATTATCCAGTATTTTTCCCTTAGTAGGCAAAGCAAAGTGCGAGTACAAACATGTAGATTTCGATAATCGAATTCACGAATGATTAAAGACGTTACGTGATGTTTAGAAGACAAAATCACAGGATGTTTTTTTGTCTTTGGAGAGTGAGGAGTGAGAAAGTCTCACGCCTACTCTTAGTACCCATTTTCATCATGAAAGGGAACGAGGGCGCAAAGACGACTAAATTAAGAAAGATCTTTCTTAGCTGAGAGTAAAGAAAATTCTGTAGAGAAAGCTTATTTGTGCCTGAGTTGTAAAACTTAAGTAGTGGCAAGCGTTAGTTCATGATTAGTTAGATGCGGTTTAGGAAGAACTAGTTGGTCAATAACAAGGTATTTCCACATGAGAAGATAAGAAAAATTCGAATGAGTTTATAAAAGGACGAATAGCGAGGCAATAAGGGAAACGAAACGCTGGTAATGAGACAAGAAGCGCTTGCTTTTACCACTTTAGCATCGGGCAAGTTAGACATTGGAGCGGGAGGTTTAGAAGGCCAGTAAGAATAGTCTTCGACTAACCACGAGGGACCGTGACAGTACAGTTGATATACGGCTAACTGAGATGGTAAACAACCGCGTGAAATGATATCAGTGGGGTTATCAGTGCTGGGAACATGTCTCCAGTGACATCGTGACGAAAGGGTTTGTATTTTAGAAACTCTATTGGCGACACAAGGTTTGCCAGTGAGTAGCAGTTTTGGCGATCCATGAAAGAGTAATCATGGAGTCGCTCCTTAACCAAATTTGGGAAAATTGGACTTTAAAAACTTTTTGCAGTTTTTGAGAAAGTTCTGCTGACATGAGGGCGGCGCACAATTCAAGCCGGGGTAAAGTAATGGTTTTGAGTGGGGCTACTTTAGATGTAGCACAAATAAGAATCAAGCGTGAAAATTCATTTAAAGAATTGCAATGAACAAGGAATGCACAACAACCGTAGGCCTCTTCGGAGCTGTCGGCAAAGACATCAAGCACTAGGGGTGTATTAGACGAAGTGTTAGAGTTCTAGGGATTTCAATAAGTGAAAGGTTAAGCAAACTACAAGGAAAAGAAAGCCATATATTAAGAAAAAAGTGGGGACAGCTTCATACCTTTCGCACTTAAGAGACCATAGCTCTCGCATTAAAAGTTTGGCGATAACTATAACTGGAGCGAGAAATTGAAGAGGGTCGAAAATCTTAGCTATCTCGGGCAAAATTTGCCTTCTAGTGTGAGGAAGTTCTACAGAAAGAGACACTTTGTAAATAAGGGTATCAAAGCGAGTGCACCAATGTACTCCTAACGTTTTTATAGAATCGGAATCGCCACAAATTTCGACAGAAGAGGGAGCTACATCTTCGACTGGAAATTGCGCAAGAAACTCGGGTGAGTTTGAACTCCACTTATGGAGTGAAAAGCCTCCATTCTTTAGCAGTGGATTTAGTTTTTGAAATATGAGAGAAGCTTCTTCCGGAGTTTGACAGGATTGCAGATAATCATCAACGTAAAAGGATGTTGTTAATGCTTTTGTGGCTGTAACATGAAAAAATGACCATCTTGAGAAACTAGCATATATAGGGATCGGATGGCTAGGAAAGCGGAAGGTTTGAGACCATTAGTAACGGTTTTTAAACGAAATATTTTGATAGGCTCACTAATTTCGTCAGGCTATAAAATTCGCCGAAGACCCTGCTGCTCAGAGTGAATTAAGACTTGGAGGTACATTTGTTTTATGTCGGCAATGACGGCTATAGGAATTAAACGAAAATTCAAAAGGATGGTAGACAGATCGGACTGGATGGCTGGACCAGAGTGAAGAGTATCGGGTGATGACCCATTAAATACAACACGAATTTTATCTTTAAGATGGTTTTCCACGCTGGATGGTGATTTAAAAAGACGGTATCGACTGGGGGCTGTAATTCGTCATCAGATTTATTGACAACTTCCATGTGATCTAGACTTTCATATTCTTCCATGAATTTGGTGTATTGTTGTTTACAAGGGGGTCCTTTTTGAAATTTCTCTCAATGGGGAACATAGCTTTACGCACTTTGTGTTGAGAATTACTTAGTTTAGGAGGGTTAAGCGGTCTTGGCATTTGGACAATAAATCTACCTTGACGATTTCGAGTGGTGGTGGATATGAAGAGCTGCTCGCAAAATTCGTTTTCAGATGAAATTGTACTGGGGGAATCAATATTTTCAAGTTTCCAGAACTGCTCCAAGTCGGTTCTGACTTAATGACAATGAGAAGTAGGTTGAATGGTAAAATGCGGGATCTGGACTGTAATGATCCAATATTTGTTTCTCTAGCAAAGACGTTAGAAAATAAGTGACGAATTTGCTTGCATAGACAGTTCCAGAAGACATTTGCACTAAAGAGTATGTCAATAGGTCCTTGTATGTTAAACAGAGGATCGGCAAGCCTCAAGTTAGAGGGGATGGTAAGACAAGTAGTGTCGACAGGGCGACAGTTTAATTTAAGGGAATTGTTTCTGTGACAAGTGTCTTTGATTGGTAATTTGGAAACCTGTAATGCCTGCGTTTTAGAACAATTGATGCCTGATACATTAATAGAAGTGGGCGTTACGGGAAGACCAAATTTTTTAGTTAGAGAATTGGAAACGAAATCGTGGGTTGCGGCCGAATCTAATAGACCTCGAGCACGAATCCAGTTACCTGACCCATCCTGAACCTCTACTTGAATAGTGGACAGTAATACTTAGGCACTGCGCCCAGATGTGGCGTTTTGAATGTATGATAACTTATTTGGCTTTCTAGTATCGTCACTTTGTTTGGAAGTGGAAGGTGCTGATGACCTCGGTTGATCATGACGATGAAATAGTGTGTGATGTGCTCTTTTGCAATGAAAGCAAAGTCTGGGAGATTTACAGTTAGAGGCGGAATGTTTTGGTGAAAGGCAATTAAAGCAGAACATATTCTGAGATACTAATTTCCTTCTGTCATCAACTGATAGCTCTTTGAAGAAATTACAAAAGTATAAAGCATGATGATCTTAACAAAGTATGCATTTTACAGGATCGTTAAGACTTTTTTGGGGTACACCTTGCGCGTTTAAAGCAAGAGAACTAGTCGGACGTTTTTCAGAAGATCTAACTGTGTAACCAGCAACGTGGGTGGCGGACCTAGATGAACTGCACTCAGGTTTTTGAGTGCTAGTAGATGCAAGCTCGCGTCTAGAGTTGGTAGATGTGTTTTCACGTTTAGAATTAGTAGAGGCCGGTTCACTTTGGTTTGCAAGAGCGTTTAAAAGATGGCATCTGCTATTTATGAAAGTGACTAGATGCTCATAGGAATACTCATCGTTATTGGAAAGTTCAATCTCCCATGCTTTTAGAGTGGCTACATCAAATGTTGTAGTTACTAAATGTATTAGGAAGGTATCCCAGTGTTCAGTAGGTTGTTCCAATTGGGATAACGCCTTCACGTGGTGTTGGGTTGTATCAACGAGAGTAGCCTGCGCAGACTATTTACGTCATTGTGACATGAAGGGGCCAGGTTAAATAAGGATTCCATGTGACGCTGGACACGTAAGCGTACATTGTCATATCTTTTTTTAAGTAGGTTGAAGGCAATGGGGTAATTTTCGGCACTTAGTGGAAGAGTTTCTACTAATGGCAACGCCTGATCGTGAAGAGACGATCTCAAGCAATGAAACTTATGAATTTCTAAGATATTTTCATTATCGTGAACTAGAGACCAAAAATAGTTCATAAAAAGAATCCCATTTGGATTCGTCGCCAGAAAAATGGGGAAGTTCTATTTTGGGGAGTGCCTACACGAGGCAAAGTTTGTTGCGTTTGTGGCGAATTAGGAGCAGGATTATCCTTTTTTTGATCTTCGATGAGTTTGCACATTAAGGCGTAGGCGGTACCAATGCCTTCATAGTATAGATTTTCAACCTCGATCCTATCTGCTGCCTGATTGAGCATGACTGTCTTGATTTCTGTTTGAGCCGTCATATTTCTCATAATCTTTTAAACGATGTGAAAGTATATCTAGATTGTACACTTCTGGAGATTAATTCTTGAGAAAAGTTCTGAATATAGTGCGTTGCCCTTTCTAAGAAGCACGTTTAGCGGTAAGCTTGTCATCTTTATCTTTATCATTATTTGCGGGTGCCATAATGAAATTTGGAAGTTGAGGTACAACTTACGCCCTTGAAGAAATATGATAATTCTGTCAGGTTGGCAGCGGCAACAAGTTGGAAGGTGATGCATACTGTAGGAGTTTACAGGGGGACTCTTCTCTCCTCCCGAATAGTTCAACAGCCTTATGCAGATTGAGTTACGGCTGAAAATTACAAGTAAAGATTAGTAATTTGCAAAATATTGACAAATTGGATCCCGGGTTTCGGCACCAACTATTGGTAGGTCAAGCCTAGGCTTAAACACTGCCAGAGAGAAGATGATTTGAGAAAAGGAAAAGTTTTCGAGAATAGAGACGATTTTTGGACAGACAGGATAGAATCCAAGCCAAGAAAGAAAAAAATATAGTTGGATGATGAAAAAAATAGTTGTGCGTTTATTAAAGCTTGCGAGTGCAAGGTGAAAAAGCAAGCGTCTATAAGCAGTAATACAGGTGCGAACAACGCTGGCTGAGGTTGCCGGTATGCAAGCGCTAACTGTACCGTCCCTCCCGAACGGAAAATAGGGTACTATGTAGGTACATAGGTCGCTGGCGATGAAACACAACCAAGGGAAAGTTGAATTATTTATTTTCCTTTCTGAAGGGAATTGTTTTCGGTAGCACTCTAATGTACTCATGGTATTGAAATTGACAAGAATAATTTTATTCCCCAACAAGAATGGAACGCTGAGCGAGAAACCAAATGCCCCCAGAGTGGACAGAGATAAGACGCTTTCAGAGCTTTTAGTAAGATTATTGTTATTTGTAGAAATTACTAGATGTAAACAATTGTTGCGTTTAAAGTAAGCTAAACTTTCATCCAGCAGAGTGCCGACTAACAGTTTAGAACGGGGTAGGAATCTCAAACCTAACTTTGACAAAACCACAATTCAAAGTAAGAAAGAGAAAATCGCTTCAAGTAGGAAGCTGGCTGAGCGATCTATACTTGCCTTTAATGATTTACCAGGATTAGCTAAAGTAAGATTTATGAGCAATGTTAGCAGAAGTTCATCTATAAACGCAAAAAATGAATGATTTTTTTTTAAATTTAGCATTTAGTATTTGTAATTATTTCTTTGAATATAGAAGGTAATTCGAAAAAAAACGAAGAAGGAATGACCATAGCTAACAGCTCTTCGAGCAATAGAAGAAAGGGCAAGTAACGAAGTTATTTATTCAATGGAATACATTATTTAAAGGCTTACAAATTGTACACATATTTTGCTAGATTGGTTAGGTAAAGTACCAATTCTTAATTAGAATGCCTTTGAAGTAAGGCGAAAGTAGCTTTGAACAGATTTTAAATTCCTGGCCACAGCAGGAAAGGAAAACAAAGATTTAAAGGTGGATTTATAACCACTTAGATTATTGAAGCCGTAATTGAGAGATGTTAAATTCAAATTAGAAAGGTCATATGAGTGAAGCCTTGATTACGTAATAATAGATACAAACATTTTAACAATTGAGAAGAAAGGAATTCAAAATTCCTGAACGCAGCAGGAAAACGCAAGGGCGTATTAAAGTGTGGATTTATAACCACATGGAGTATTTATGCAGTAATTACAAAATGCAATGCATGAAGAAATGGGAGGGAGCCTATTTATAGGCTAAGCCTAGTTGAGAATTGCAAGAAGATTGTTTATATTACACTACGTTGTTAGTAAAATAAAATTGGGAGTATAGGAAATAGGGAATTAAAGTCTGGCTGATTTTACAGGTTCGAATGAAACGCGGCCCGGAAGATAGCCACACTTACACTTTTCGAAGCACTGACAATTTTGTTGTACATGAGGGAAATGGTCTCTATTGCAGTTTATAATTCCATTTGAATTGGAAGTTAGCAGTAATTTGACGTTGTTGGTATAGTCCTTTATAGTTTGAAGTTTATTGTGAATATAAATTTCTAGAGATATAATTACTGTTGAATAGGGCAAGTAGAAATCCCAAGCAAGAAGCAAAGTTATGTTTCCAGACAGCTATGAGTTTAGCAGAATTCCCTCGATATAGGGAAGGTACCCCCTTATTTTGTACAAGAAGTACTAGGTTTCATGATTTTCAATAGCAAGCTTGGTTAGATTAGCAAGACAAGGAAATTTCCCACGTTGGTCCGTAAGAAGATTGCACAATATTGCGAAAATTCTAGGTTTGTGCCGTGTCTTGTGTGGGGTTTCGCCTAGGACACCAAGCTAGGCTCATCGGCGGGCTCTTGGTGTCCCCGCCCGGACCCCCACAGGAGTGACGAACTGCGCGCCACCTCCCTTTATATAAGGTGCAACTGCACCACTTGACTACGAGAACTAAAAGCTCAAGCAGCCTTAACCTCCCTATGAAGGCTTCCAAAAAGATGGTATATTGGCTTTCACGGCCGGTGAATTAAAACTCAGCAATTCTTCTAGGTTTGTGCCGTATCTTGTGTGGGATTTCACCTAGGACACCAAGCTAGGCTCATCGGCGGGCTCTTGGTGTCCCCGCCCGGACCCCCACAGGAGTGACGAACTGCGCGCCACCTCCCTTTATATAAGGTGCAACTGCACCACTTGACTACGAGAACTTAAAGCTCAAGCAGCCTTAACCTCCCTATGAAGGCTTCCAAAAAGATGGTATATTGGCTTTCACGGCCGGTGAATTACAACTCAGCAATTCTTCTAGGTTTGTGCCGTGTCTTGTGTGGGGTTTCGCCTAGGACACCAAGCTAGGCTCATCGGCGGGCTCTTGGTGTCCCCGCCCGGACCCCCACAGATTAAGTTCATTAAAAGCTCCTGGATCCTTATAAAACCTTCAAAATATGGTTTAAGATCACTCTAGGTAGTTACTTATATTTCATTGTAGAGCAGATGATGTTTCCGGCAGCCGTTACACAAACCTTTAAGACATGGCGTCGATTCAAATTACCTCATGGGTAAAGGAGGTGTGCCTCCTACAAAGAGGACTTAACTTTCACGTAGGCAATCAGAAGAGAAGTGAGTGAGGGATTCAAACACTCCGATAGCCAGGGCAAAGAGAGGAAGGGAGTGGGGGGGGGGGGACAAAAGAAGATATACATTGTAGGCAACATAATAAAAATGAAAGTATATACTACAAAATTTCGATACTTAGAATAAAAGTCTTCATGGAGCTGGTAGATAGCAACAAGGATGCCATCTGCTTGCATGGATTGAATTAATTTTTGGAATTGCAGGGTCCAAAGCTTCAACGGGTTACCGCGTGCAGAGCTATGGAGAGGCTACATGGAAAATACACATCTGAACCAGACTTGCAAAAAGAATAACCAAGTGTTCAAAGAAACAGGAATACATGAAAAGTCACTGTTGGTGACTGCGAGAAGGGAAATAAAAGAACTAACTAAAATAAAGAAAAGCAAAGAGCAGTGACTGCTAATTCTAACGAAACCTATATTCCATAGAATATACCAGCCTCCTTTTATCGGAGGCAGTTCCACAGCACAGTTCACCAATTTCCGAACGCTGGCATTCTCTACACGGATGAATCGAAGGTGGACGAGAAGGTGGGTTGTGCTTACGTTATTGATAGTGCAAATATCAAGAGCTCTTTGCTTGAATCCTGTAGCGTGTTTGCTGCCGAGCTCGTTGCCATCTATGAAGCTCTGCAGTTGCTTTACTGGATACTGGATACACGACTCCACTTTCTCGTGTGTACCGACTCTTTGAGTTCGTTGCAGTCAATTGCTACATGTTGCCCGCAACACCCCCTAGTGCAGTGAATCCACTACCTACTAGCCGGGTCGTGCCTCGTTGACACTCGAATCACCTTTCGGTGGCTTCCAATCCACATGGGAATTGCTGGATATGAGTTAGCGGATCAAGCTGCAAAAGAGGCGGTATCACTACCACCTAGACCAATGGAGGTACCAGCTAGAGATATTCGCTCTCAGATACGTCGGCAAGTACTGGCATTTTGGGAGCGTCAGTGGCTAGCTGACCCAATACCCAGTAAACTGAGAGCCATAAATGGAACTACTCGCGTGTGGTGGAACTTTTTCTGGTCTCGGAGGGAGTCCGTCATTTTGTGTAGGCTAAGGATAGGTCATACAAGATCCACCCACTCGTACCTAATGAGAAGGAGTGGTCTGTCAAAAATTTCAAGTAGACTGTGTTACTCACGGGTCCCAAAGGGTAGGTATGTAAAATGTCGTTCAGATCGGTGAAACGGTGTAGATTTGTGCCAAAGGGCCTAAATGCAGGGAATGGAGTGGTCTGTCCGAAATTTAAAGTTGACAGTGTTACCCGATGGGCAGGGCTGGATTTAAGAGAATGCCGCCTATAGGCTAAAGTCCATTTGCCGCCTCCCTCTATAGTTCATATTTGCATAATACATTTGTTTCACACAACAAAAGAGTAGAGTTCATTATAGTTTTCACCTTTTTAAAACATAAAGTTCATTTATTTTAGATAAAACTACAATTTTAATGGTTTACATAATAAATTATAACGTATAATAAAATTAGTTACCTACCTGTTTTCTTACTTACTTCCTTTAAGATTCGTTAAAAGATGAAATGGGTTTCAAACTTAATCAATTAGTTTGTTCTTGGAGATAAGTTATCACTATTTTACACATATTTTTATATTTTAATGCTAATGACTATATTTGCTTAATTGAAGAACTGTGTTCAATTTGAATTAAGTTGCCCTACACGGTGAAATGAAATTACACAAAATTTAGTTAGTTACTGGTTTATTTGTTGAAAAATATACAAACTTCTTTAAAACCACTCACCCCACGTAATCTTAATGTTCAAATTTGCATAGCCTACTTACGAGATTTATTAATGGCAAACTCGTTAATAATGTCCTCATATGGAAGTGTTTTTGTTGTATTTGCCTCAATACAAAGTAATGAAACTGAGTTTAACCGTATTTCAGAAATAATAGTTCGCAGATGGTACTGCTCCCAAAAATTGAATTATTCTGGGTCAAAATGAGAGTATTTTCCGTCCCCATGATAAAATTTAACTACCAAATATAGATTCTGGAAATGTGACACAGGAGGGTAGTGTTACAAGCTCGAGGCCGTGGGAGAGCCCGATCACGTGATATATTGCACAATAGACGCTTCTAGAAGGCTAAAATTGGCATAGCAACAGTAAGTTTGGAAATTAATATTATAAATATTGTTGTAAATTATGCCATTGTATCCCAGCCCAGATCCAATTAGAAGAGTTCTTATTGAAGACGGGATTAACTTCAACTACATAATTTGGTGAAATTATGCATTTAGGCTCTTAGAAGATTTTCTTATTTGGTAATGAAGAGAAAATTAAAGGAAATTATGTCTGGTACTTTAAAAACCGCAGCTCGGTTAATCTACGCAGTAATAAGCATTAGTAATCCACGCGCTAAAATTATGGTGGCAGATTGATATGGCCACCAACATTTCGACTTGGAGGGGGAGATCCAAGGATCGAAGTTCTTATTCCAGCAGTCTTTGAAGTGTGAGGAAGTGTTTACTGGGTTAACGGAGATTCCAAGGCTTTGTCCGAGTGCGACGACTGTCGACTTGTGGAGACGCGAGGATAGCAAGGTAGATCGTAGGAGATTACCGCACTTCCATTCTATGTGAAGTTATGTGGAACATTGAAATTAGTATATCTCGTATATAATTGAGATTTGAATTCAACTAAGTGAATATATATAAAGAACAGGTCGATTACTACATTCTGTTGAAAGTTGAGTGTTCTAAAATTTACCGCTTCGACAATATAAGCCTTTTAAGACAGATTTTCAAATGTGTTGGAAATAAAGCTGAATATCATTTTAGATTGCAACGTGACGTTGGCGAACGCAGTTCAAGTGAACAGTAGCGAAGAACTTTTAACATTGGCACAACACATAAACATTATAATAATGACTATCATTATACTTCAAGTGGTTTCATTCAACATAATTAACACTGTTGATATGATGAACTAAATAGTCATGCGCCAGAGACATATTCGATAACAGAAGTTCAGATACAACGATGGAACTTCGTTAGACGACGTATTCTTGAATACAGACGTAGTGTACGGTCCATCTTGTACATTTTCGTCTGTCTACGAACACTAATGTAACATCAATTAGCAATAGAAATATTTCATTCACCATCTATATGAATATTTCTATAAATTATATTCCAATGATGAGGCTGATACATATTTGCGACGGAGAATGAAGATTCTACAGAAGAGATTTGTCAAGATGCTAGGAATAGCCCAGCAACCACAGAAGAATTTGCCAGAAGGATGTCGTTCGAGCCCAGGCGAATGTTGGTGAATTCTGGAGAGGGAACGTTTTTCCTATCTCTGAGGTCGCAGATCCGAGGTTCGAATGCAGATCCATCTCAGTATTTTGAACTGAGGAAACATCTAAAGTATTGTGTGAATACTTATATAGATCTTCAAGTTTTCGTCCAAATAAAGTAACTGTGTCTCTTATTTTTAGTATAGAGCTTGGTTAGTGACATCCTGAGCCAACGATCTTACTCCATATTTTCACATTTCATGTATTTCAGTATTCTCATGTATTTTACACTTCAGATGTGTGCTATGATTTTTATGCTTCAATATTATTTAGGAGATGATTGCCTTTCATCTATTTTTCAATTTTATTCTACGGATCAGTTGTGGAACTGACATTAAAATTTTTGTTTGAGGAATCATATTGCCTCATAGAAGACTAGTCGTTTCGACTCTCGAATTTTAATAATTTGTTTTTAACCAAGTAATCTGACATTATTGTGTCATAGCTTCATTAAATTCTTTTTAAATTTAATTTGAGCACTTTAATGTAACAACATCTAACTTCAAGAGCAGAAGAAACTTCGAATGATATTGTTATATCATTATTGTACATAAACCGTCGACGATCTAGGAAATACTAGTCGTTTGATAAGACCGAAGTCTTAACCCCTATAAACATTCTTTGTGTAGAGTGGAAAAACATTACGACGTTGACAAACCTTTTTTATTATTTGTAAAGCTGAGAGCTTTGTTCATTTAATATGTTAGAGGAAATACCTTTTGATAGGAGATTATTCAAATCTTTGGCTAGGAATTCAAAGCTATTTTATCCCGGTCAAGATTGAATTCTATTTGACACTATACATAACATGTGTGTTATTTTACACTATTTGTGTAACATCACGTCATTATGTCGACCTGATATTACCACGATAAACAATTTAAAGCTTGACAAGTGAGATGAGACAGGAGTATTATTTTTATTACATGTATTTGCGACAGACGAGTTAACAGTTTTTTTTGTGGAGTAAACTTTAGGAGGTCAATCACGACAGTCTAATATCGTTCATTACGATTGGAAGTATCGTTTGAAGAACTTAAGCATGTATAATTGTAGATCAGTAGTCGTATGAAACGATACTAAGGGTCACGCCTTTATTTGAGAGAAGTTCCTACAGAAGAAATGTTAATAACAATTAATCCATTTTTGGTTATTGTTTAACATAGTGGATGATTATTGTTTATGCCATATATATTGTTATATAAGGATTTGTAGAGCTATGAAGTGCTCGTGCGAAGGAATTTCCGCATTTTAAGGGAAGTCAAAGTGTTATTGTTCTTTGATAAGAAGGCATGGATCATGATAAGTGTCGTTGTATACAAGTAGTCCAGTTCATGTGAAGTAACATTTTAGCTGTGTTGACAGAAGGGTTTTATCGGAAATACAACACTAGAGAACGATTGTCTACTCATGTCAATGATACAATTATTATATTTTATTAAACCCGAAGTTATGTAATTACGTACAGTCAACCTTAGTTAGTCGACTGTATTAGACCGACAATGTAAGGAAACCTATATGAGACGATGTGTAAGCAGTATATCAAAACTACGGAGTGTTAGAATGATTATGTGGAAAACAGTGTATATAAATAATTGAGAGTTGTATTGTAACCGAGAAACCAGAAACTCGTAAGTAACGTGTTAGGAACACTAAATAGTGTATATTATTATGAACAAATTACATGTAAATATTTTTCGGAAATGATTTAATTAGTTAAATAATTTTGGTAGGATTTATTAATCGATTGTTTTGGAATAGCGTGTGTTTTGTGAGCAGATGTTTTGTATGAATGATTGTCCACTGTTAAGAGTAATTGTTGAACCGGAATGGTCTAGAACAATTTCGGGGTGGGAATGAAAGAGTGTATACAATTTTCAGAATGATTGTTAAAGGAACATAGAAGTTATGAGCATTTTTGTAATATCTGAATGTTAATTTTACGTGTATTTTAAACGCACACAAAGCAGTCGCAATGCGGGCTAGCCAGAATGATTCACCGTTAGGATTGGAGAGCGGTGTGACATAATGTTACGGCTGTGAGTTTGTTTCATCACTCGCCGCATGAGTCACAACTGCCCCAGGGCTGTGCTGCTCTGCCTCAGTGTATTGCGTGTGCCTTGTGCAACAGGTCTACTAGGACAAAGGGATGGTCCAGAATATCGTGACCCAGCCAGTGATGGAATCCTCGAGAATCCGTGGACGCTGGATGGGTCTAGAAGCATTTATTGAGTCACCGGCCTGCTATATAAGAGTGACCTGTCAAGCAGTGTGTTTGTGTGTTTTACGAGATAGTGCAAGCGTTTTTCCTGAGCGACAGAAGTGTGGTGACGAAGTGCCGTGCGAGTTACGAAATCCAGTGACATTGTTTCCCCCAGCTTGTGGACAGCGAAACAGCGTGTAGCAGATTATCGTAAGTAACTGTAGTTGGTGTACATGAGGAAGAGGTGCAGGTAGCTTCTGTCAAGGCCACCGGACTCATTAAGACGGTTTAACTTCTGTGGTTTGTTGACAAGTGAAAGGGACAAGAGCGCTCAAGGAAGATACTTGAGGAAACTGGAGTAAGGTTTTAATTGCTTGTATTTGCTGTTAAGTGGTGTATCTTTCCTGCGAGCAATAAAGCTAACATTTCTTTAAAGCAGTAATTGGTGTTGTGCTATCTACCCACCGTAATCCAGTTAACGGAATTGCCACTAGGGGGTGGCACGTAACAACTGGTGTCTGAAGCCGGATTACGAACTCAAGCACAAGCACAACACCTGACGGTCCTGGTTTCAAAACCCGAGCAGGTCATTTTCTCTAATTTTCCTGTGAGTGCATGCCCTTTACAAGACAAACAACTAAAATGGAGGCGCAATTGGTAGCATTGCTAGAAAAGTTAAGTGGCATGGAAACCAAGATGGAAGACGGTCAGAAGAAGATGGAAGACGACCAGAAGAATTTAACCAAGGACCTAACTGCCAAATTAGAAGACGGCCAGAAGAAGAGGGAAGACGGTCAAAATAAGTTAGCGGAGGGCATGAAGAAGATGGAGGACGGCCAGAAGAAGTTAGCCGAGGACCTAACTGCCAAACTAGAAGACGGCCAGAAGAAGTTAGCCGAGGACCTAACTGCCAAAGTAGAAGACGACCAGAAGAAGATGGAAGACGGTCAAAATAAGCTAGCGGAGGACCTGAAGAGGATAGATGATGGCCAGAAGAAGATGGAAGACGGTCAGAATAAGTTGACACAGGACCTGAAGAAATTAGAACTGGGTCTGCGTGAGGAAGTCACGGCAGTGGAAAAGAATTTCGACGCATACAAGTGGAAGTTGCCGAGCTGCGCCAACGCCCGCTGATGGGGGTGGAGGAGAAATTCAACGCCTTACAAAAGGAAGTTGCCGAGCTGCGCCAACGCCCACTGACGGGGGTGGAAGAGAAATTCAACGCTTTACAAAAGGAAATTGCTGAGCCGAGCCAACGCCCGCCGACGGGGATGGAAGCGAGATTCAACGCTCTACAAGAGGAAGTTGCCGAGCTGCGCCAACGCCCGCCCACCGTTACACCGGGAATATCAGGAACGGGACATAGCAGAGTGACGCCCCCAACCTTCGACGGAAAGGTCCCGTGGAGCACCTACTTACGTCAGTTCGAGGCGGCCTGTTCCATAAATAACTGGAACAACACAGAAAAGGCTACAGCTCTCATTGTAGCGCTGAGAGGTGACGCCCTTAACGTCCTTCAGGCCATCCCGACTGGATCCCAAGACTACGCTTCACTAATCGCCCATATGGAGTCCCGATATGGAGATAGCCATCTTCAGCAGGTCTACCAGATGCAGCTCCGGACCCGGGTACAGAAGAACGCGGAAACCCTGCAGGAATTCGAGATGGACATCGCACGCCTCGTAAGGCTCGCCTACCCAACAGCGCCGGCCGACTTTCTGGAACAGATTGCGACGCAGACCTTCACCGACGGTCTACGGGACTCGGACACTCAACAGGCGCTGCGACTCGCGCGCAATAATACCCTGGCAGATGTGCTGAGCCTCGCACTTGAGTTCGAGACGGCAAAACAGGCATCTAGAATGCACGCGCGGGTGCGTCAAGTGGACGTCGACGAACCAGCAAAAACCAACGAGACCAAGCCCCTGGCCGACGAATTGATGGAGGCGCTAAGCCGTTTCTTCAATAGTCGCGGCACCACCAGTAACGACACAGCCGGAAGACAACCGGAGAGGCAGCCCGGAAGAGGACTACCGACCTGCTGGGCCTGCGGTAAGAAAGGCCACCTGAGCAAGGACTGCGGTGATCGCCGCCACCGAGGGTATCCGACGGGAAATCAGTCGTCTGAAAACCGCGCGGCCCAGGGAAACGAGTATTAGCCAGCCTTGGGGGGCAAAGGTTGGCTTGTGACAGTCGTCAAGCCCCGGCAGTCCAAGTGCGTGTGACGAAGTTACGGAGGGACAATAGCTGCCTGATGGTCGACGGAGTCGTCAACGGAGTGAACTGGCACATGCTGATCGACATGGGAGCGTCGAGGACCATCGTCAATCCCACCGTGATCCCGAAGTGGAGAGTGCAACCCACACAAAGGAACCTCCAGCTAATAACCGCGACCGGAGAGACCGCACCGGTACATGGCGAAGCATCACTGGTCGACGGGTGGTGAAGCATTCAGTGCTTGTGTCTGACGTATCAAACGAAGTGATCATCGGACTGGACTTCCTGGACCAGAACAACATCATCTTGGACTTGAGTACCAACACTCTGCACTTCGGAGGTGAGGAACTTGCTTTGCAGCCAGCACATGAGGCCGTTACCGCACGACGAGTAAGGCTGAGAGAGGACGTCATCGTTCCTGCCAGGACGGAGGTCAGTGCCGCCGTAATTGTCGACGGAACTGCTGAGGGAGTGGTGGCTATCATCTAGCCAAAATATGAGGACATCCAGACAAAAGGATTGCTAGTTGCCAAGACCCTCATCAACACGACGCCTCGGCCGTACGTCCGCCTGTCCAACCTGAACGACTACGATATTACGGTTCACCGGGACACCAACCTAGGAGTCTGCGAGCCCGCTACCTGGATTGCCCGCATCACAGACACGACGGACGGACACCTGCAGACGGACAACCGAAGAAGACGCGCCCTGCCAGAAGAACTACAGAAGCTGTACCAAGGATCCCAGGACCATTTAAACGAGGAGCAAACACGCCAACTTCAGGACCTGCTACGCGAATTCCAGGATGTCTTCTCCGTGGGGAGCAAAGACTTCGGTAGGACAAGCTTGGTCCAGCACAGAATCGACGTTGGGGACAGCGCACCGATTAGGGCCCCATTCCGACGTGTCCCGCTCGCCAAGCAAGCCGAAGTCGACCGGATGGTAGAAGAGATGAAGGAGCAAGGGGTGATCGAGCCATCACATAGTCCTTGGAGTTCTCCGGTCGTGCTAGTGAAGAAGAAGGACGGTTCCACCAGGTTCTGCGTGGACTACAGGCGGATGAACGACATCGGGAAGAAGGACAGCTACCCTCTACCCCGGATCGACGACACGCTGTACACCATATCAGGATCAAGATGGTTCTCCACCTTGGATTTGAAGAGTGGCTACTGGCAGGTGGAGGTCCACCCTAAGGACCGCGAGAAAACGGCGTTCTGTGTGGGCAGCGGGCTCTGGCAGTTCACCGTCATGCCATTCGGTCTGTGCAACGCCCCTGCGACCTTCGAAAGGCTAATGGAGTCAATTCTGAGGGGACTACACTGGAAGACCTGCCTGGTCTACCTAGACGACGTCATCGTTCTGGGAAAAAGCTTCGAGGAGCACTACAGCAACCTGAAGGAGATCTTGATGAAGCTACGGGCTGCCCAGCTGAAGTTGAGCCCCAAGAAGTGTCAGCTCTTCCAGAAGCAGGTCCAGTACTTTGGGCATATTGTCTCCGAGGAAGGGGTGCGCACCGACCCAGAAAAGACCGCAGCTGTGAGGGAGTGGCCAGTTCCGAAGGACAAGTCCCAACTACGAAGCTTCCTGGGACTCTGCACTAATTACCGTCGCTTCGTGAGAGGATTCGCCGACATCGCCAAACCACTGCATCGACTGACTGAGAAGGACCAACTCTTCACATGGACAGCAGAATGCCACAGTGCCTTCGAACAACTCAAGCAGGCTCTGTGCACCGCGCCTATTCTGGCCTACCCCAGACCTGGAACAAGGTTCATCGTCGATACCGATGCCAGCGACTTTGGTATAGGGGGAATCCTGTCGCAAATAGTGGACGGCGAGGAGAGAGTAGTGGCCTACTTCAGCAAAGCCTTGTCAAAGCCATAGAGGAACTACTGCGTCACCAGGAAGGAACTGCTCGCCATCGTGAAGACCATCGAACACTTCCACAAGTACCCGTACGGGCAAGAATTTCTCATCAGGACCGACCATGCACCCCTGCGGTGGCTCCTGAACTTCAAACAGCCCTAGGGTCAACTCGCGCGGTGGTTAGAGAGGCTTCAACAGTACAACTTCGAGATCCAGCACAGGAAAGGCCAACTGCATTCTAATGCCGACGCCCTGTCACGAAGACCGTGCCCCGAAGACTGCACCTTCTGTACTAGGAGGGAGGAGAACACCGGGATACAGTGCCGGCGGACTACTGTGGAACTTCAAGGGAACTGGAGCCGCGAATCTTTCACGCGGGCACAAGCAGAAGATGGTGACCTGGGACTGATAGCCAAATGGAAGAGGGTCTGTGTCCCCAGACCCGAGTGGAACATTGTGAGTGACTGCAGCCCAAAGTTTAAGTCCTACTGGGCGCAGTGGGACTCGCTGATTGTAAGGGATGGCCTCATCTGCCGCGCCTGGGAGAGCACCGACGGGAAGACATCTCGGGAACAAGTCGTCGTTCCAAAGGCTATGACGGAGGAAGTCCTTAAGGAAGTCCGTGGAGGATCATCTGGTGGACATCTAGGGATAAAGAAGACCCTGGAGAAGCTGAGAGCGGTTCTACTGGATCGGATGCTGAACCGACGTGGAGAACCACTGCGCGAGGTGCCACGATTGCGCAGCCAGCAAGGGCCCAGGACGAAGACGACGGGGTCCACTGAAGACCTACAACGTGGGCGGCCCCATGGAGAGAGTGGCCATCGATGTTGCTGGGCCATTCCCGTTAAGCGAGGCAGGGAACCGCTACATATTGGTCGTCAGCGACTACTTGACCAAATGGCCGGAGACGTATGCGCTCCCTAACCAGGAAGCCGCGACGATTGCAGAGACCCTGGTGAAGGAATTCGTCAGCTGGTATGGAGTACCCCTGGAGCTGC
Organism: Meconema thalassinum; assembly: GCA_946902985.2. NCBI lineage: Eukaryota > Metazoa > Arthropoda > Insecta > Orthoptera > Tettigoniidae > Meconema > Meconema thalassinum. The sequence continues at coordinate 1,755,114,982 of OX336388.2, read as the reverse complement.
ACTCCGACCAATGGAGGAACTTCGAGTCACAGGGGTTCCTGAACCTATGCCAGCTGCTGGGAATCCAGAAGACAAGGACAACGCCGCTACACCCTCAGAACGACGGGATGGTAGAGCGATTCAATCGCACCATCGAGAACCATCTCCGAATAGTCGTCAGCGAGCACCAGAGGGATTGGGACAAACATCTTCCACTATTTCTCCTGGCCTACCGCGCCACCGTGCATGAAGCCACCGGGTGCACACCAGCCCGGGCCATGTTTGGGAGGGAGCTCCGTCTACCTGTCGATCTTGCCTTCGGCTGAACTGGGAATGATCCGGTCCCGGTAAGCCAGTATTGTCAAGAACTGGTCGACCAACTGGAGGACGTGCACGCGTTCGCGAGGAGGAAACCGAATGAAGGAGACCGACCGAATGAAGACCCGATACGACCAACAGACGGATGCCGGCGGATTCCACGAGGACGACCTGGTCTGGCTCTTCAACCCATTACGGAAGAAAGGCCTGTCACCCAAACTGGAGAAGTCCTGGGAGGGCCCGTACCGAGTCGTGAAACGGATCAACGATGTCGTCTACAGGATCCAGCGGAGCCCGAGGGCGAAGATGAAGATCGTGCTTCGAGATCGCCTGGCAGCCTACGAAGGGACACAGACGGACCAATGATTGATCGGTACGAACAGCCTTTTAGGAAGGGGGTGGTGTTACGGCTGTGAGATTGTTTCATCGCTCGCCGCATGAGTGACAACTGCCCCAGGGCTGGGCTGCTCTGCCTCAGTGTATTGCGTGCGCCTTGTGCAACAGGTCTACTAGGACAAAGGGATGGTCCAGAATATTCGTGACCCAGCCAGTGATGGAATCCTCGAGAATCCGTGGACCTTGGATGGATCTAGAAGCATTTATTGAGTCACCGGCCTGCTATATAAGAGCGACCTGTCAAGCAGTGTGTTTGTGTGTTTTACGAGCTAGTGCAAGCGTTTTTCCTGAGCGACAGAAGTGTGGTGACGAAGTGCCGTGCGATTTACGAAATCCAGTGACATTGTTTCCCCCAGCTTGTGGACAGCGAAACAGCGTGTAGCTGATTATCGTAAGTAACTGTAGTTGGTGTACATGAGGAAGAGGTGCAGGTAGCTTCTGTCAAGGCCACCGGACTCATTAAGACGGTTTAACTTCTGTGGTTTGATGACAAGTGAAAGGGGCAAGAGCGCTCAAGGTAGAGACTAGAGGAAACTGGAGTAAGGTTCTAATTGCTTGTATTTGCTGTTGAGTGGTGTATCTTTCCTGCAATCAATAAAGCTAACTTCTCTTTAAAGCAGTAATTGGTGTTGTGCTTTCTACCCACCGTTATCCAGTTAACGGAATTGCCACTAGGGGGTGGCACGTAACAATAATATGAACGGGTGGAGATTCACAGCCTTGTATAAAATTTAAAAAGTTCTGAAGGCAGGGTGGTGTTTCATTGATGAAACAGGCCAGTGCACGAGCGTTTTCCAGACGCCTGCTAGTGAAGGTAACCCGTTCTCAGGAATGCCACGAATGTAAGAGCCATCCTGAAACGTTTTTCTTTTTACGTAGTGTAGGCCTAAACAAGCTAAGACTTTTATGTTGATATTTTTGCACGGCATTGTAGTAAGTTGTGTAGTAGAAAGGAAGTGGGTATGATTGTGTGGTTTTATTTTTCTTTTGTTATTAAATTAGTTTATTGTTATTTTGTTTATTTAGGTTAGTTTACCATTGTTAATAAATTTATTCAGATCGTTATCTGTCGTTGTTCACGTGTGATTCACGTGGATATATTGTATTCGAAGCTGAATTCCCAGTCCCCGAGAACGTAGGTAAAGGTAGGTGTGCCCAATGTAGTTTGTTGTTTATCCACAATATTCTTGTAACTGCTGTAGGTAAATCCCTAAAGACCATGTTTGGAGCGATTTCTAATGTAGTAATTGGCCGGTGCTGTTAGAAATAGGCGATCCAGCTGGGGCAATGGATAATCCAACAGGCTACTCTCCGGATTTACGGGTACAGTACTTAACTCTTCTAAGGCATAAAAACTGTAGAAGGACTAAAACGTATTTTTAAGTAACATTTATCCTTAAATTCGTACGAAAAATATTATTAACGTCTGAAATAATTCATTTTAACTTTTCAATAAATTGCCAAACTGCCGCCCCTGAAAATTTGCCGCTCTAGGCTGCAGCCTACTAAGCCTATTTAGAAATACGGCCCTTCCGCAGGGTGCCAAAGGGTACGTATAAACATTTTGGTTCAGATCGGTGAAACTGTGTAGATTTGAGCCAATGGACCTAAATGCTGGGAATGGAGTGGTTTGTCGGAAATTTAAACTGGACAGTTACCCGCAGGGAAACAAATTTTGGTTCAGATCGGTGAAAAAGTGTAGATTTGTATAAATAACAGACAGACACACATTGAGCTTCTTCTTCTTCTTCTTCTTCTTCGTTTGGGCCTACTGAGGACCACGGGGCTCGTATCTCCTCGTCGCTTGGTCTTTTCTCTTCTTCCAGTACCTTTTTATCATCTGACTATGAGCCAGCTTTCTTTCCTTCGACCATGGTGGTCTGCTGACCCCGGTGTTATTCCTAGCCGTCAGTGATACAGGAAAAAATCCCTGTCGGATGGCTTGCCGGAATTGTTGGCGGTCATGTATGGAATTAAGTGTGATCCCTGTGTGGTCTAAATCCGTCCTGAACGTAGAGATCCACTTGGTCCGTGAGGCCTTCCCTCTCCCTGCCACTGTGAAGATCTTACTGGTGAGCCGGCAAGGGATCATGCGGATCAAGTGTCCATATAAGTTCAGGCGCCTTTTTCTTATACAAGTCACAATGTCTTCTTGATGGCTGTAAAGCTCATCATTGTGCCGAATTCTGTAGGTGCCTCCCTCTTCCCGTATAGGTCCTAGTATTCTCCGCAGGATCTTCCTCTCCTTGAGTTCAAGTTTCCTGAGTGGGCCTTTCCTGGCCATCACGAGGCACTCAGAGGCGTACAGAACAGATGGTTTTACTACTGAATTGTAGTGTCTGAGTTTGAGGTTTTTGGAGAGAAATTTTGATGCGTAGATGCTGCGGCAGTAGTGGTAGGCCTTCTCGAACTTGGTGCACCTGGTGTCTATAGCCAGATTCTCACTCTGGTTTGCCGAGATCCACTCTCCTAGGTACTTGACCGCAGGGAATTTTCGGATGATGAACCCCTCAAGTGGAATTGTGGACGGGGCTTCCTTGATGTTAGTCATTAATTCAGTCTTCCCAATGTTGATCCTCAGGCCAGCCCGAACCGCTACATCGTGAAGACTCTGTAGGTGGTGAGTAGCTTCCTCTATAGTGTTGGTCAGTATGGCGAAGTCGTCGACAAAGGCCAGGCATGACACATGAAGGTTATCTTTCTTGTATCCAAGCTGCAGACCAGTCCTTGGTGTTAGTCGCACCATCCATTCCCTTATGATCTTCTCCAGGATGCAATTGAAGAGGATGCAGGAGAGTCCATCGCCCTGTCTAACTCCCGTCTTGATGGGGAAGCTCTCGGATGGTTCACCTCTGAACTTGACTTTAGATGTTGTGTTTGTCAAGGTGGCCTAGATTAGTTTAAGGGTTTTTCATCATGGCCAAATTCACGCAAGGTGGAGAAAAGACTCTCTCTGTCCACCGAATCGTATGCCTTCTGAAAATCCACTAAGACAACTACCCAGGGTTGTCCCTCACGACTCTTATAGGTGAGGATGGTCTTGAGATTTTGTATCTGCTCTGGACAAGATCGATTATTACGAAAGCCGGCCTGATATTCCCCTAATTGAGAGTCTAGTTGGTTGGTGACTCTAGATAACAGAGCTTTTGAAAGAACCTTGTAGGTAACCTGCAATAAGAAGATATCTCTGTAATTGTTGAGGCCAGTCTTGCTTCCCTTCTTGTGTAACGGGTGAATTACTGCTGATGTCCACTCTTCCGGTAGGGTCTCTGTTGTCCATATGTCTTGTATGATCTGTTGGATGCTCTGCAAGTACTGTTCATCTGCGCATTTCCACATCCCTGCTACTATTCCATCTTCACCTGAGGCTTTATTATTTTTCAGGTTATTGATTATACTCCCTATTTCCTCTCTGTCAGGCGGTTGAGAATCAGGATTCCTGATAGATGGTTCATGGAAGATTAATCTTTCACTAGGTTCTTCTGTGTTGAGGAGCTTCTGGAAATAATCTGCAAGAACGGTTGTACAATCCTTGTTATTTAGTTGGATCTTGCCGTCTGGTCCACGAAGAAGTAAGGTAGGGGCAGTGTACTGGGTTATCTGTTTCTTAAGTCCCTTGTACAGGTCTCTGGAGTTGTGTCTCTTGAAGTCCTCTTCTGCCTGTTGTAGCAGGGTTCATAGGTAATTCCTTTTAGCTCCACGTACAGTTTTCGCTCTTGCCTTTCTTTGCAAGATGAAAGCCTCAAGGTTGAAATTATTCTTGTACTGGTTCCACATGATCCAGGCTCGACGTCTTTCTTCTATGGCCTTATCGCAATCTGTAGTCCACCAAGGGTGTTTTCCTTTATTGGACGTAGCGGGAATAGTTTGGTGAGCGGCATCCAGTAACGCTTTCTGGAGGGCTGTCCAACCTTCTTTCTGTGTATTCATCGGAAGTGTTTGTTGGAAGTTACAGTTTTCATCACGTAGGCGTTGAGTATTGAACCGAGGTATTCTAGAGCTCCTTGGTGGTTTTGCTACTTTTCTCAAGGGATGAAAATTAGCTTTGACTAGTGAAAGGTAATGGTCAGAGTCTATATTGGCTCAGTACTTTGACGTTCTGTATCTCCCTGTGATATAGTCCGTCTATAGCCACATGATCAAGCTGAAATTCACATAGCAAAGGATTTGGGATTCTCCAAGTCTTGGCTTTCCTAGGTAGTCGCTTGAAGGCTGTTGATTTTAGGACCAAGTGGTACTTGCCTCAGAGTTCTATGAGGCGCTCACCGTTTCTATTTGTTCTCTTGTGGGCTGGGTAGAGACCTACTATCCTTCGGTATTTCTGTTCCCAGCCGACTTGGGCATTGAAGTCCCCCATGAGTATAGTTGTGTGGTTATGTGGAATCTTGTCTAGTATTTCTTCTAGGAAGTCCCAGAAGTGTTCCACTAATTCCAGGTCTTTACGGTTGTTGTCATTTGTGGGTGCGTGGAAGGTCACTATCGTATAGGCTCTGTTACGAGATCTGAATGATAGTGAGGAGGTCCTTCCGTTAGGTGAAGTAAAATCTAAAATGAGGTCAACCATACTGTGATGTACGGCAAAACCTGTGCCCAGGTGTGGGACCGTCCTCATCACTCTTTCACCCGGTTTTCCCTTTTAGATCCTATACGCACCTGACTCAAATGCATCTTCGTCCATAAACCGAGTCTCTTGGAGCGCTGCTATCTTTATTTTGTACTTGTTGAGCACTTCAAGTGTTAACTTTAGCTTACCTACCTTTAGAAGGGAGTTAATGTTGATTGTAACTAGTTAGGTGAAGTTTCTCTTATTCTTCTCTTATTTGTGTAAAGGTAATAGGGATGGAAAACATGAAAGTGCAGGTTCCCCAGACTCCGAAGACCTGCTTGCCCCATCCTGAGTGGGGGTGGATTGGGTACCACCTGGGGTAGATTTCCTGAGTGATCGTTTCTTCATGCTTCGAGTTCTACGAGAATTGTAGAGGAATGGTTACCTAAAAGGTAACGAGTTTTTAATTATCAAGGTAGTAAGCCTTGAAGCCCTCAGCACTGATCAGCTCACCGACCCAGCTTCCCGCTGGGATTAAGGACCCAACATTTCACAGTGTTGCTCGGTTTAACGGGGGCACCTCGTGTAGGTTACGTGCTGAAGATGAAGTGAAAGAGGCTAGTTGGGTTCTCTTGCTGAACCCAAAATATGACGCATTTCACTCCCATTTGCCAGAGTCTCAACGACTCCTCCCAGGTTAATTCCTGAGCTTATTATTATTATTATTATTATTATTATTATTATGTGCGAATGGATCCAGATGGATCACGCAGTACTTTTATGATTCACGTTTCTGATCTTCCATATAGCTCTCATTCTCTATCCGTGGGCCATCTTCCTTTCCACAGTCGACTTGGTTCCTGGTCTCTTTGGAGCGTCATTCTCTGGTGTTACATTCCATCCATTTACTCTACATCGGAATAGGCTCCTGTCTAAGACTTCCACTGTTCTTACTAGGGCCTTCTCCAAATCCTGCTGAATCCACGGTATATTCTTCAGTTTTTCTGCGTAGGTCATGATCATGTGTGTAAGCCTAGTCGGTGGAAGTCTTTGAACATGTCCATAAAACTTCAATCTTTGTTTTCTGATGTCCGCCGCAAGATTATATAATTTCTCATTTGCTTTACGAGATTTCAACCTGTATCCATCTTCTGTTCTTTCTGGGCCAAGAATTTTCCTCAAGATCTTTTGTACCGGTACTCCCTTTAGGATAATTTCCAAGTCACCCTTCCTGTTATGTATTAGAGTTTCACTTGCATTCTGAGCTTCCAGTTTGATCACCGTGTTGTTGTGTCTGATCTTTGTATCTAAGGACATGCACTTTTTGTTGTAGATGTCGCGCGTTCTCCTATACGCTATCTTCAAATTCTGTAGCCTAACTCTTTGCGCTTCCTTTTATAAACCTGTTGGTTCCAACATCTCCCCTAGGTACTTGGAGTGTGGGACGCGATTGATTTTACAAATATTTGCTGTTTCATTTCTGAATGTTGAACCCAGTAGTGATGAACTCAGTTTTGTCAAAAGAGATTTGTAGGCCAACTTTTCCAGCACATTCCTCGAGAACTTCTATCTGTTTGATTGCAGTGATTTCACTGTCCGCTAGTATCACTAGGTCGTCTTCGAAAGCCATGCAAGTACAGTAACCTTAATGTTATCTTTTGCTCGTCCAAGTTGAATGGGCTTCCAGTGTTGTTGGTATTTCAGCTCCTTTTCCCATTCTCTGATTACTTTATCTAGGACGATATTGAAGAGGAGTGGTGACAGTGCATCTCATTGACGAACACCGGTTTTAATTTCGAAGGGCTCTGTTACTTCACCCATAAATTTAACTTTGGACTTTGTGGCTGTGAGTGTTTGCTTCTGACTTATTTCCTTTCGCTCCGTGCGGAGCATAGGGCATCCAAGAATGATTTCCATCGAGCTCTGTTTGTTGCCAAGTTTTTCACTTCCCTCCACGTCTTTCCAGCTTTTCTGGCCTCCTCTTCAATGGTGCTTTTCCAGGTGTTCCTTGGTCATCCTCGTCTCCGAACACCTTGAGGATTCCAGTCCAGAGCTCCCCTTTCTACTGCATCATTCTGTTTCCGCAGAGTATGCCCAATCCAGCCCCATATGCTCCCATTAATTTAGACTTCTATAGGTTGTTGTTTAGCCCTTTGCCACAGCTCTTCGTTTGGTATTATATCTCACAATCGTATACCTAGAATTCGACTCAGACAACGATTGATGAATGCTTGAAGCTGGTGGCTGATATGATTGGTAACTTTCCATGTTACACATGCACACAATAGGACACCTTTCACATTGGTATTAAAATGTCTGATTTTCGGCATCCTGGATATGTTACGGTTTCTCCAGACTGGATAGAGCTGTACAAAAAACCCTTTTGCCTTTAGTATTCTGCTCTTGACGTCCTCCTTAGCCCCTCCACTTCTCATTTCCACACTTCCCAAGTAAACAAATGTATCCACCTCTTCTACTTCTACTCCTCCCACAGTGAGGCCAGCCTGTACTGTCGAGTTCACTCTCAGCTGTTTTGTCTTCTTTGAGTTTATCTTATCTCTACTTAGTGTAAAACAAAGTCCCCGATTCTTGGATATCACGGGTAATCTCGAGAACCACTGGATGGATTTTGATGCGGCTAAAACCACCCTTAGCAGCTTCAAGTTTGCAGGTTTCCCTCTATGTCTCTGAAGCGCTGTCCTAGCATACAGATATCATCAGCAAAATCAAAATCCTCCAACCTGTCTCGAAGTCCCCACTGTATCCCTCTCTTCCTTCCTCTCCCCACCTTAATATGAGTATTATCAAGAACAATCAGGAACAAGGTGGGAGAAAGTGTACATCCTTGTCGTACTCCAGTCTGGATGGTCAATGGCTGGGTTAGATGACCCTCATGCAGGACTTCACATTCATAACCAGAATATATCTCTCGTATGATGTTAAATATTTTACTTGCTATACCATATTCCTTTAAGGTCTCCCACATGACCTCCCTATGAATGGAATCAAAGGCCTTCTCAACATCTATAAACGTGATGTGCAGTGCTGCTTGCCATTCGTTGCTCTGCTCCACAATAACCCGTAAATTGTTAATTAAGTCCAAAAAACTGCGATGTTCCCTAAATCCAGCTTGTTCTTTCCTCAACTTCGACTCGATAGACTTCTTCACGCGATTCAAGATTATCCTGAGAAATACTTTGCTTGGTACGGATAGTAAGGTAGTACCTCTCCAGTTGTTACATTACGTCAAGTCACCCTTCTTTGGGATTTTAACAATCACACCTTTCTTCCATTCTGCAGGCAGCTTCTCTTCCAACCAGATCTTTTCCATCAATGGTTTCAGGATATTAGCTTTGGTGTTCATGTCTATCTTGAGGACATCTGGCGAAATGTTCTCGACACCGGGGACTTTTCCATTCTTCAGCTGTAGCAAGGCTTCATTGATTTCAGCACAAATCGGACTGTGCAAGAGAATATTTGGATCAGAATTTTCAGTTTCATCATTCCTATCTTCGTGTGGTTCATCAATCCCTCTATCAACATTAAAAACTTCGGTAAAGTAATCCCTCCACCGTTCTTGTTGTTCTTCTTGAGTTGTGAGTAAATTTCTCTGTTTGTCTTTTATGGGTCGGTTCTTTTGGAAACTCTTCTTGGACAGCACTTTTGTGATACGGTACATTTCTTTGCTGTCACCCTTTGATGCAGCATCTTCTGCCTTCTTCGCCATCTCATCGATCCAATTACTCTTATCTCTCTTCACACTCTTTTTGACTTCTTTGTCAACGACCGTGTATTCTGCTTGCACTTTTGCTTTCCGCTGTCGAGTCTTACACATATTCAACCTCTCCTTAATCATTTTCCTATGACTTATTGTCTCCCAAGTTTTTTCTGACATCCAATCCTTCTTGAGAGGTTTTCTGTTTCCCAAGACTATTTTACTTGTATCAAGGATGATGCTTTTTACATTACTCCAGGAAGATTCAATATCAGTTTCCACTGTATCGGATTGGAGTACCTGAAAACGATTTCTTTTCTCCAATTTAAATTCTTCTCTGACCTTCTCCTCCTTCAACTTCCTCACATCAAATCTCTTGCTCTGTTTTTCAAACCTCTTTTTTGCCACCATGATCTTCATCTTGAACTCAGCCAGCATAGGGTGGTGATCACTGCTAGCATCAGCTCCTCTCTTATTCCGAACAACGGTGAGTGATCTTCTGAATCTCCTACTCACTGCGATGTGGTCAATTTGGTTCTCAGTGTCATGATCAGGGGAAACACACGTGATCTTATGGCACCTCTTATGAGGAAACAAAGTACCTCCAATAACAAGGACATCGCTAGCACAGAAATTTGTGAACATTACTCCATTTCCATTCATATCCCCAAGGCCATGTATACCCATCACATGTTCTAGTCCCTCGTTGTTCTCTCCAACCTTAGCATTAAGGTCTCCCATTAATATAATCACATCTCTATTACTGCTTTCCCTTACTGTCTCGTGTAGAAGGGAGTAGAATGCTTACATATGAGGCTTTTTTTGCATGTTCAGTAAGCAAAAGACCAAATCCATATCTGCCTTCCGCATTCTCCTCCCTCCTCCCAAAGTACCGTATATGAGGATAAGTCCTTCATAAGATTTATCTCACCAATATCTGGCCATCTTATCTTACTGAGGCTAAGTATATCAAGTTTATACGAGATCATTTCTCTGGTTACCTGCCTCAGCCTACTACTCTCACCCAGAGTCCTCACATTCCAGAAAACTATTCGTGTCTTCCTTTTCGTGCCGAAAGTTGTCAACATGAGATCCGTCCGGTTTTCATTTTTTCAGTTTCTTTAATAATACACAATTTCGGAGAGTGCGAGTTATTAGCCCACAGCTTCCTAGTTTTCTGGTAGGGCTGTCACCTTAAGGACTGAAAACGAGCCCCGCAGTTTTCCAACCGTACCACTGAATTATAGCTCCGCCTGGAAATAACCTACTGATGACGCTGCTGCTCACGATCATGGTGTAGTCTGTCATGTAGTCTGGTCTCTCACCCTCGACCTTACCGGCATTGGTACCCTGCCAGGAGCCGAAGTTCCCACCGGCATTGCTCTCGGGATCACTGAAACACACAAGCCTCCCCGCCACGTGAAGGTACCAGACCATGGGGGAGGGAGTGTTTGCTTGATAAGACTTAAAGTCTTTAGGTCGAGTCCTTGCCCCTCCAGGATGTTGAAGAGGGAATGTCGGTCGACGGAGTCGTACGCCCTCTTCAAGTCAACAATCGTGCATATGATTGGGCAGTTTCTGATTGATTTATACTTCGGTATTGGTTTGAAGTGGAAGATCTGTTCCACGCAGGAGCGCCCAGGTCGGAAACCCGCTTGGTATTCGCCGATCGTATTTTACGCTGTTCTTGTGCTCTTTTAAGTAGACACGCTGAGAGAATCTCGTAGGCAACTTAAAGTAAAGAAATCCCTCTGTAGTTATTCACATTCGTCATGTTACTTTTCTTGTAGAGTGGATGGACGAGGGAACACTTCCAGTCTTATTGTAATTTTTCTGTTAGCCAAATATCTTTGATGATTTGAGTGAATTCCTCCAGGGTTTTGGGCCCTATGTTCTTCAGGAATTCAGATATAATACCATCTTCTCCAGATGTTCTGTTATCTTTGAGTCTGTTGATTTCCCCTTTGGTTGGTGGTTGGGATTCTGGGTATGAACATGAAGGCATTTCCTTAGGAAATCTCGAGGGTGGTTCTGGGCAGTTGAATAGCTCAGAGAAATATCGAGCTGGCTCTCTGCAGTTCTCTTAATTAGTCAGTGCGAGTTCACCGTTCTGTTTTCTAAAGCATAGGTTCTGTGGGGTATATTCTCTAATCTTTCCTGCGAATGTTCTATAGAAATCACGTGTATTGAAGTTCTTTTCAATGGATTGCAATTGCTCCTTCATTGTCTGATTATTATCGCAACCTCTTTTCTGATATCAAAAAAGTGCTGTTGCGTCTCAGGTGATCTTATACTATTATATTTCTGGAAGGCTCTCTTTCGATCTTCCAGAGAATCCTCACAGGCATAATCCCTCCACGGGTGTTTTGTGTTCCTCTTAAGGGGAATTAAGCTTTCGGATTTCTCTATGACCTTAGTGTGGAACTGTTCCCAGGTGCCCGCCTGTTCTCTTTCCCATTCTTCCTTTATACTGAACCCTTGCAAAAAGAAGCGTAACAAGACTCAATTTCAGGGTAATGTTTCGGTTCATGTTAGCCGTGCAGTTAAATTTGCTTCTCAGAGTTTACAAGGATACATAGGGCAAAAACATAACTAAAGGAAGGAGGTAAACCAGTATACTAATAAAAACAAGTTTAATAACCAAAAGAAAATATAAACAATTAACTAAAACTACACATTGAATTTAAATCCCACAACTTCTAAGTTAGACCACAACTGCAAATCTAAGTTGTGTCTGCATCAAATCAAGTGGTGTTCGAATATCCACAATTTACCATTTAATAAAATAAATATCTCAGGAGAGATTGTCAAAATAAAAGACGTTTGAAACAGTAAGTCTGCTTCAAATCTATACTTTGTGCTTGCGTGGCGATGTTTGACTAAATGAAGGAAAAACGTACGATTACGTGATTCGTTACCATATGGATTCCCGTCAAGCAACGAATTCGCAATTCTGCGTACATTAGATTAGCTCAGGGAACACATAACAAAGCACTTAAGAAATATATGACACCCGCTAGCCTTATATAATACAAAATAGATCTCCGAACGAGATCTTGACAACGTGCCAGAAACACGGATAATGCCCAAAACGGGTCTTGACAAATCAACACAAGCGTAAGTGACTACAAAAAAATACACAAGGACATGACCAAGCGTCATTCTAATATTTACAACAACAACAACAACAACAACAATCCAAAGTGGATTATAATCAAATACACATAAATCAGCACTATGCCCAGTGGCATTTAATTACAACAACACAAATATTTTATCTCAATATAACGATAGAAGTTACAGTTAGAGTATGGCGAACTCCCCTTTAAATCACAACATACAGGCTCATCTCACTTAAAGAATCGAGGACACGGACCACCGGCCTCAAACCTAATTAGTGTTATCTTAAATCTGTCCGTCCCGTCGAAGCCACATGTCATTAACCCAGTGCGTTTCATAACAAGATCGGATGCTCGCTCAAGGCAGCCCACAATCATGGAAATACCTCGTATCTCCTGAAAACATGTGTGTGAAAAAATACCATATTTGTCCCAATAACTCTCTAAGGAATTATAAGACACGACGATCCAGCCAGCAGACTCCATGGAGTACCATAATGCCGTTAATTATATTTTGCTTCAGACAGTAATCATGGTCAGATTACCACGATGTTCCCAGCGCATGTAGACACTCATCATCACACATAACCACATATCGTTAACGCACACCTGGGTAATGACTTCATCTCACATCACAAAACCTGAAATACGCACTGATTTAAGATGCCACGGAAAGATCTAAACCGCTTTCCCAAAAATCAATAAAATCATTACATCATTAGTTTTACAGCTTACTAAGACAACTATGGTTCCCTGCAAATATAAAATTGCACTAGGCAAATCACAAATAAAACGCCTGTTTATCGAAACACAAGGTCAAATGTTACCCCCCAAATTCAAATTTTATCGTTACATTTATTCCACTACAGCACTGCTCAAACCATAAGTTGTGCTCAAGCAATTTGACCATAGCAATCTGTACACGCATTGTACAATTACGAGTTAAATTACAATCCTCTAAATTAGAAAAATAAAATATAGTCACGCACGACGTTACACTCGAGTGTCGGTACACTGAATAAAAATCAAACTACAACTAAAAAAAATACAATACAATTATTTACAGTCCCCAAACTAATCTAACTACGACTAAAATTGAATAATCAATATTTTGTACTTATTCCCTCGCCAAACACCTCAGCTCACGTCGCCACCCATGACCCAGCAGTTATTTATCCCGACGTCGACATCGTCGCTGGTGTGTCCATGGTCATCCTTCCGACTAATGGCCTCGTTCCAGACATCTTGATGATTTTCTTAGGATGGAAAATGTTCAGTTATTACACAGTTCTCTAAATTGACTACACAAATTTTTAAATGAGTTGCTAGATCCACTCAAATTCCTAAGCAATTTGTTCAAAGAAACATTCCCTAAATATGTTTTTAAGCCTGGTAGCTTCTACGATTCACACGCAAATTATACATGGCAAAGATGGTGAAAGTTAAAATGACTTTCTGCCGAATACTTAATGTATTTTAAAAAACTCTTCAGAGTTTCGAATTTATACTATTTATCACTCGTCTCCACAGAGACGTCAAAATATGATAAGTGTCCCACGACACATCAAAATAAAGTAGCCTACTCAAGTATCACCTCGGACACATAAAAAAGTCTATACACAAGTGTCACCCCCGACACATCGAAATAAAGTCAGTTCTATCATCATTTCGGCGACATTTATAAAGAACACGGCAAATTATCGGTGGAGGGGACGAAATTGAAAATAATTTGAAGTTTTTGAGCTACAGAGTTGCGACTAATTTCATTGAACTCCTCTCATTGCACAGGTTAAGAATTTGATCGGCGGACTCACAAACGATCATGGGTTTCATTATCCTTTTCGCGCCAAATCATAGGAACGCCAGTTTTCGCGGGTCTACACGGCGTGTCGTGTTTCATTCGTCGATTCAAATTCATCTCGTAAAGTGTGACCTAGAAACTCCTCCCACTTTTATGACGTGCAAGTATCTTCTTCCTTGTCAGATTCTGTCCCCCCTTCTCTCGCTGGTGTAACTCGGTAGCAACCGTCTCAAGGCTTGCCAACTGAAGCCACGCTATTTGAGCGTTGATCTCTTCAGTTCCACGAATTCTGACACATATTTCCTTGTCTCACCAGCTTGGGTTAAATATACTTGCCTCGTCTTCTTACTTCAATACTTGCAACATATTTCCTCAACTTGTATCCATTGCTGCTAGTATGAATGCCCTCTTTGAAATAAATGAAAATAAAAATATGAATCATTATTATATTAGATGACATCATAAGGGTTCATTACCCTCTTGCCAAGGAAAATTCGATCTACAATGCAATTGGAGTCGAATTTGCAAATCCCACTTCTCATTTTTTTCAAAATTTTTTTTTTTTCAAGTTCACTACCAAAACAATAATTGTGTCCCATCTTCCGTGTTATCTGTAGTAAATATCTTGATCGCTAATTGCTTCTTCCTGTTGACATCGGACCTTGGACTCGGCTCTCCACTCGCCACCTGCTAATCACATAGCCATCTACCCTCTCTCTGGTACAAGGTTGACCTACATCGGCTCCCTCCAGTTTGTTAACAACTTCAGCTGGTGATTCCTCACGACACTCCCAGTAGCCTCGTATCTTTGAGTGTGGTTTCTCAAAATACGTCAAATTTACATTTTACAACAATGTTAATCTTCTCTACAGTTCCAAGGTTCCCTACTTGTTCTTCTTCTCCAAGTCCCGTCTTCTTCTCCCATCTTCTTCTACTCCCATCTTCTTCTCCCATCATCTTCTCTCATCTTCATCTCCGGCTTCCGTACGATACATTTCTTCACCATATTTCGAGACCATTGCCGACTCCGGTCTGCGAATCTCTCCTGCAATTTTCTGTTTCTCCTTGTCGGCTGCTCTCTTCTATTCTCCATGCAGCTGCTCCAAATACCTTTGCGTCTCTATGTGCATGGCCTGCCTGGTTGGATTTGTTCCACCTTCCGTTTTGTAGGTGTCTGGTTTTTTGCGGTTATTGATCACTCTCCCCATTTTTCGCGTACTGACTCCTCGCCAGCGTGAGGCTCCTGTACATATTTCTGAGATTACTCGTATCGTTCATCCCAATTTTTCCTGTTATCCCTAGGATCGCCTTGCCCATTGTTCCTCTGGACCTTCCAGTTTCGATTTTCCCTCGGGTTATTATTATTCCGCTGGTATGGTGCATCTTAACTACGGTTACCCCTCCAATTGGAATATCCGCGCTGGTCTCCTCTCTGGTTTGAATAATTATTCCTGTAGTTATTATTATTATTATTATTATTATTATTATTATTATTGTAGTGGCTATTACGATCATCGTACCGTTCCCTGTTATCGTAAAACTCTTGCCTTATCGGTGTTGCTTGAGTGTTCGTGGCTTGTGACCTAGTATTCGTTGGGCTAGACTTTACGTTTTCCGCCGTGTTCACGTCATATTCTACGTGCCTCTGTCAGTATTGTTGGGTTACCATAGATGTTTCACCTAAGTGCCTTAAGATCTCTTCTGCCTGAATTTTGGTTTTAATGTTTGCTGCGACAAGAAACTGTTGAATATTTACAGGAAGCTGTTTCCCGATTGTGAGAACTAGATTTTCCTCACTAGGCAGTTCATCTAAGTCTTTCAGTCAAAATATTTGTTGGACAAAGAACTCTGAATAGTTTGTGGGGTTGGTACTGCGCCCGTTGACGCATGTTTGCACAGCTAATAAACACCAAAATCCATACTGAAGAGTAACTGAACATACCCTGCGAGCGGCGGGAAGAAGCCGAAGCAATATCGCGTATAATAACATTTTATGCACCTTAGACATTCCATAAATCATTAATTATTAAATCGTGCGTCAGGCCTCGGCAGCCGGCACAGTTCCCAGTAGCCTCGTATCTTTGAGTGTGGTTTCTCAAAATACGTCAAATTTACATTTTACAACAATGTTAATCTTCTCTACAGTTCCAAGGTTCCCTACTTGTTCTTCTTCTCCAAGTCCCGTCTTCTTCTCCCATCTTCTTCTACTCCCATCTTCTTCTCCCATCATCTTCTCTCATCTTCATCTCCGGCTTCCGTACGATACATTTCTTCACCATATTTCGAGACCATTGCCGACTCCGGTCTGCGAATCTCTCCTGCAATTTTCTGTTTCTCCTTCTCGGCTGCTCTCTTCTATTCTCCATGCAGCTGCTCCAAATACCTTTGCGTCTCTATGTGCATGGCCTGCCTGGTTGGATTTGTTCCACCTTCCGTTTTGTAGGTGTCTGGTTTTTTGCGGTTATTGATCACTCTCCCCATTTTTCGCGTACAGACTCCTCGCCAGCGTGAGGCTCCTGTACATATTTCTGAGATTACTCGTATCGTTCATCCCAATTTTTCCTGTTATCCCTAGGATCGCCTTGCCCATTGTTCCTCTGGACCTTCCAGTTTCGATTTTCCCTCGGGTTATTATTATTCCGCTGGTATGGTGCATCTTAACTACGGTTACCCCTCCAATTGGAATATCCACGCTGGTCTCCTCTCTGACCCGGTCGGAGACTGGAAGCAGGCTGTGGATTTTCATTTTTCATTTGTAATTAAATCAACGTAATTCTGCTTATTTAAAATACGGTATACATCGCTGATAAGCGAAACCGTCAATTTACGCGGCTAACTCATGTCCTGAGTGAACGCCATGTTTAGTTAAGCCAGTACCTACTTGTCGTTTGTTGAAGCAACATCTATGTGCATGTGAAGCACGAGTAAGGACACGTTCCGAGATCGGAACCCATGTGCAATGGAAAAATCCAAGTGTATTAAGAGAATGGACAGCCATCATGGCATAATCTACTAACCAAGTGATTGTAGACAATTACTAATGTATAACAGTGAAATATTTTTGATCCACGAAGTGAAAAACTATGGAAGCGTTGTACGCAAACTTTAAGACCGCATGGTCGCATCTAAGTGCATCATAAAACTACGAAACTGATAAACTGTGAAAATCTAGAAGTACAGTTTATGTTTTGCCGGATGGGCAGTTATTTTGGTTTATATTTCAGTGTAAATAATTAGTGAAAAGTTGCGAGTGAGCATCGCACAAGCGATAATTTAACGCCAGTGGCGGAGAGAAAAAAATTTGCAATTGTGATTACCGCACATTAGAATCTATGAGTGCAAATTACTTTAAAATGTGTAATTATATAACCAACGGCAACATTATGGAACTACTGAATCATCTAATTTTGAAATATAAGCCAAATCACGCAATGGAAATGGATTATTAGATCATGCGTGAGGAATTGATAACGGAAGTTGACCGAAACAACGATGATATGATCTAAGACCATTGAGGAGACCGCTTATAACACCTCATGGTGGTCTCGAACGGGGGTCGCTACAATCTGTAAGTCAGATCATGTATCAATAGCGTAATTGTAATGAGTTGGAACAGTAGATTAATTTTAGTATGGTTTCATTTAAAGTGCTCAACGCAGGTAGCTATTATAAGACCATGTGTGGAAAGTTACAGTTTCGTTATAAATTGATAAACGCCAGGAAGGCAGTATTTTTCAATGTCCATTTCGTATCATTTCAGAACCGTTATTATCAACTTTTATTTTGTCAAGATGATGACAAAGAAACTAGTTTTGGCAGATGACAAACCAAGGCCAAGGTTACATGTGTGCATGCCAAACCACTACACAGCACACTAGATCTTAGGCAGTGCATTATTTATTTAGAAGGCTGTGAAATTCCTAGTATTATATAATCGGAATGCAGAGTTCCGTTATTCACATTTGTTTTGCCAGATCAATACTTGAAAACAGGTATATTTCTTTACGAGAAGCCAGACAGGCAATGAAGGAAATGATATTTTGTAACCAGAGAACATAGGTTCGACCTCATTCAGGGAAGAGGCAATTTAATTAATGCACAATCTCACACTTTAGTTTGTATCAGAAGCCTACGTGTTAATTCAGAGCGTTGTTAGAATGTGTTTTCTACATACATAACCTTTATTATCAGTATTTAAAACGTGTATAATTCAGGGATCCACACTTATTGTAAGTAACGTTAATCTTGTATTATTGAAATGAGTCGTGATGGTGGATGTTATTGTGGTTATACAGGTGGTAACGAGCTCCTGCTGTCCTACCAAACCGATGTTGCCAGGATTGATGAATCCGTAATTGTAAGAGTGAGACACAGGGTGTCTAATAATAATGAAGTATTGGCGGAGACACAGGGTGTCTATTAAACTATTAAGTTATTATGCATTAGTTGGATACACACGTTACCTGAGTACACTCAACGCTATTTAAAGGTCCATAAACTGAACAACTATACTGTGAGGAATAAATATTTGTGTGAAGCATTAATAATCAAAGATAGGATTTTGTGAAAATTAACAAATCTCATAATTCCCCCTGAGCCTAAATAAAGATAATAAATACTAAAAATAAAATATTTTCTGGACCAATTGTTCGACACTAATTATTGTTAAGTTATTTTAGATACATTTTGATACATTTTTACATGAATAGTCGACAACCAATTGGTGATGTGATAACAAGAGCACACACATCAGATTTGTAGCAATATGAGTCGATGTAATTGTTTAATTACCATCGCATTTGCAGGCTTTCCTATTTTTCTAACTTTCTTAACACTTTGAAACTATGACCATTTGTTACAAACAGTAACAAATCGAGGACGCAGACAGTGCCAATTGCACAACCATAGGAGTGCTGAATTATTGTATGTGTTCGTGTTGTATTAGCATAGTTTTTTTTATATTAACCAACTTTGTGCACATGGCTTGATTTTCTTTGTAATAAACGCGTCTCGTTTATTAATTAATGATATTTAGGACTAGCTAAACACGTAAATTTAAAGATAAATGTTGGAGATGGCACCATCATAGCATAGGACAAATTTTCCCCTTGCTATTAAATGTAAATATTTCTAGTATTTGTAAACAAGTAAATGTCTTGCTTTGCAGTAGATTATTTTGATGTTTGATCCTCACGTAGTCATTTTCGATGTAATTGCTTAGGGCTGATCTTACGTTGTTCGTTCTTATTCAGATTTTGTATTAGGACCATGAGAGTAAATTAGATCTTGATTAAAACTTTTTTTGATATTTTCTTTCAGGGCAGAATAGTATTGGACTAGCCATTTGCAACTCTCAAGCTAGGCTAGGTATCTGTTCTGAATAAAATTTATTCGTGATCTCTCTATATATAAAAATGAAAGTTTTTCTGTTTTTTTTTCTGATTTTCCACGGAAATTTGAGTTATTAATGCGTTTCAAACTGGTTTATGACGGTTGCGCGCAAAAACAAAATTTTTGACTGTCTGTCTGCCTGTGTGTGTACCACTTTGCAAGCGTTTCACTCGAGAACGGCTGAGTGGATCAACGTAAGATTTGGTACAGATGTCCATCAGAGGCACGAAAGTAATCATTGATGTAACTCTTCTCCATACCTCTCATAAAAGAGGGCCTATCCCCTTAAAATGCATGCTGAAATGGGCGTAGAAAGACGAGACAAAGCTCATTTAGAGCGTCTCAATGTGAGAAACAATACTCGGAGCCCTACGGGCCCCGAAAACCACATTTTAAGGTCCTAAAACCAACAGTTTTTGAGATATACCCAGAAAACTAATTTCATTTATTAAGCTATTGAAAGAATGCAAGCTGGTAACCATGGCAACACAATATCAGAAGTCCATCTACTGTATTTCAGTAAGACGCAATGCCATTTCATTTGTTAAATTACTGTGAACGTTCGCAAACGGCTATAAGGTTATCACGGAACCAACTTAAGCTGTAAAATTCATCAATACGCTTCAATGCGCTTAAGGGGATCAAGGGGTGCTTTTGATTTTTCACGTGATTTGCACGGGCGGGTGTGGAAAGGTCTATTATATCCCTATCCCTATGTTATTTAATTATTATTTTGATTATTATATTATAGCATACAAGGACAAGACAAAATTAATTTTCAGGCCCTCGGTGGCTCGGAGGCTACTATGTTTTAAGGGTATGAAACCACGTTTCTGAGATGTTCCCAGAAAACTAATTTCATTTAATAAACTAATAAATAGATGACGAGTACAGAAGAAGACCAAATCAGGAGCTATGTAGATATACTGAGAAAATCACAGATATGGCCAGGAAGAGACATCTTGCTTTCTACGGACATGCCTCATGGATGAACCCAACAAGACTAACCAACCGGCTTCTCAACTACTGGGGGAATAGAAAGAGCGTGACACCGTCTCTAACAGTAGTTAACAAGGATATCCAAGAACTGAAAATAAAAAGTGATATTAGAAGCCGATTTCACCTCAGAAAGATACTTAAACAGAATAGTTTTCAGGACAGACCACCCTGTAAGAAAACCGGCATCATCTGGACAAAATAGGGAAAGGAGAAAAATAGCCAGAGAATGCGCGAATATTGGGCTAACATCAAGTCCCTCGGCAAGCTGAAAAGTTGAATGTCGTGGTCCTTAGCTGGCCCATCCGAAAGAAGAAGAACACGAAGGAGTTAATGAAGTCATGCAAGCCGGTAACCATGACAACTGTAGGCATATCACTAGAGGTGACATCCAACTTTCCATCTATTTCTGTAAGAAGCAATGCCACTCAATTTATTAAATTTCTGTGAAAGTTTGCAAATGGCTAAAAGGTTATCGTGGAATCAAACATAGACTGTAAAATTCAACAATGCGATTAAGGGGGTAAAGGGGTACCCTACAATTTTTACACGTGTTTTACACGAGCGATATGCGATATGTTGTACAGAAGGTCTATTATATCTCCAAACTGCAACATTAGTTTCAACAATTCCTGGATTGGAATAGTGTCTTTGCAGCTTTTTGGGAATTTGGGCCATTGGAGGCTAAAATCCCGAATGTTCATGCACCACAAGCCTTTATAATTTATTAAAGAGTTCTTCCTGGGGATGGGGACTTTCCAGAACGGTGAGGGTCAGTTTTAATTTGACATATATCGTGTTTCTTCTGCGAGGTTATCAATATTATTTTCACGTCAGGAAGTACACGTTAGGTGAATTTAGTTTGAAAGCACATTTCAACTAATCATATTTTTGTCGACAAACGGGTTCATCGTAAAGATGATTTTGTTTGATACTGTGTGGTTGATATATCTTTATGTTTATGTACGCCTATAATTCAAGTTCGGGTGCTTGGAGCATCGTAAAATTAGGTATTTTAACAATGAGTCAATACACCCATCATTTATAATACTCTTCAACGTACTTCTCATAGAAGGGTATGTATAAGGAACAACTTTTCAAAATAAATGCGGAAATAGACGAAAAATAAAAATTATCCTAGAAGGACGATCAAAGCATATGTTGCGCTTCTCAATGTGTGACACAAAACTAGGGAGTTTATAAAGGGTCTCCGAAAACCACATTTTATGGCCCTTAGATTAACAGTGTCTGCGATATACCCAGAAAACTAACTTCGTTCTGATAAACTTATGAAGGAATGACAAGCCCCTAACCATTGCAACAGTAGCTCAATTGATAACGTCTGGTTATTAATGCCGAAGACCATTCGAAGAGCGGGTACTTCTGCTAGTTTTAACATAAGACTGACCTCTCTTTTTTCGCTTGTTTTTTTTATCGAACCTCCCCAATTCCCGATACCCCCGAGTGCAGACTTTTGTGCAACACCAGCCTATGAATGTGTCGTCCCCTATACTTGTGTGTTAACTGGAAGAGGGTCTCGGAAGTGTAATTTGAAACCGGTGAATCCCCGAAACCTTCGGCCAGCGGGCACAGTACTATGGTATTTACGTGAATATAATTCCATTCTTAAGCTTTGTTGGTACGATGAGCTCCAGAACTTTCTTAAAAACGCTTCCCTGATTGATCCATTGTTTCAAACGTGTATTTAAAACGTTGAAACCAGACAAGCCAAGACCTTGTACAAATCTCTCTTTTACCGGGCTAATCTGCTGGTCAAGAAAATTGTCGTCCAGTTCCCGCAGGAAGGCCTTGGGAGTGGTCCCAGCACCGTCATTATATTTTCCAGGACGAAAATCATTGCATCTAATGACCTGAATGATTTGAGCTTGACTTACATTCGGCTGTGGAGTTGAAGCCTCGCACCTATGTTTATTGAAAGATTCCGTGTTGCAGTCAGTCCGTGGACTCGGGACCGGACTCATCCCCCCTATCTCGTGAGTTAATCCTAGACTGTGAATACTTTCCGGTGTTTCCGCCTGCCTCTCGGTTGTAAATAGAGTCATATTTTCTAATGACCTAAGTTCATTCTTGACGATTTTTACTTCGTGCTCTTGGAATCTCACTTTAATATTTTCTTCGAGAGCCTGAATCCTTAAATTGTTATCTCCCACTCTCTTAATTATCAATTCTTTTCCCCCTTTACTTTGTTCTGACATTTGTTTCCAATCTTTCTTGATCCTATCCTTAATGGCTTGATATATTTCTTCTGTTTGTTCAATGTGATCAATTTGTCCTATTTCAATTCTATCTAAGCGTTCTTCTATCTTTTTCTTAGTTTCCCGCATATTTTGCTTGATGTGATTTTGGTCTGCCTCTAGAGTCTCCCATCTATCGCTCGACTGAAGATCCAATTTCTCCATATCCTAAACTAAACCCAAGACGTTGCTATCTATGGATTCGATCTGTCCTTGCGTACTGTTATTCTTCTTCTCCATCCTTTCTAACCTGATTTGCAATTTATCCTGTGCTGTTTTAATCTCAGCTGTATTAGTGACGCATGCCCGTTCTATCTGTTCAAGTTATGCGGCCACCATCTCATCCAACTGAATTAATTTTGTGTCAATTTTCCCCTCGATTTTCTGTATTTGGGTTTTAATTTGGTCATTTTGGATAACTGCCTGTTCCGCTATTTCTGTGTTTATATCGGATTTTAAGTTCTGTTCTGACATTGTATTGTTAATATCAGATTTTAGTTCACCAATTTGTTCTTTAACGTTATTATTTTGAGTTATTGCCTGTTCTGAAATTGTATTGTTCATTTTGATAGCTGTGCGCTACTACTGTCTTTTAATTCCGTTTTCATTTCATTTAATTGTACACTACTACTGTCTTTCATTTCCGCTAATTGTACACTTAACTTATCCTGGATTCTTGCCATCGCAAGTTCGATAAAATCATTTATTTCTTCCACAGACGCCATTGCAAATACACAATACACAATTTGAGAACTAGGGTCATACTTAAGGTAACATCAGCTGCACACACTCACACGTATAGTTTGACATTTAAATGGTTTTTACAATACTCAAGTCATTTATCTTTACGTTATAAAGACCCCAACAAACATGCATCATTGAGTATTATCTATCTTTACATTCAATTTAAACCCCTTATTTCTGGTTATTGAAGCCTCCGTGGCTTAGGCGGCATCACGCCAGCCTTTCACCGCTGGGTCCGTGGTTCAAATCCCGGTCACTCCATGTGAGATCTGTGCTGGACAAAACGGAGGTAGACAGGTTTTTCTCCGGGTACTCCGGTTTACCCTGTCAACATTTCATTCCAGCAACACTCTCCACTATCATTTCATTTCATCTGTCATTCATTTAATCATTGCCCCAGAGGAGTGCGTCAGGCCTCGG
Source organism: Meconema thalassinum (assembly GCA_946902985.2). Lineage (NCBI taxonomy): Eukaryota > Metazoa > Arthropoda > Insecta > Orthoptera > Tettigoniidae > Meconema > Meconema thalassinum. Next base: position 1,755,091,302 of record OX336388.2, on the reverse strand, counting down.
CAGCCGGCACAGTTCATATCCTCGCCGCTAGATGGGGGCTTCCTTGATTCCAATCCTGACCCGGTCGGAGACTGGAAGCAGGCTGTGGATTTTCATTTCATTTCTGGTTATTAACTTTGCTGACCTTACTGATTTTAAATGAACTGTATTTTAATTAACCAACTGTTAATTAATTTTTTTTAGTTATCACCTTCCTGACTTTTAATTATTTTAATTATACTGAGTTCATTGTTTAAACAATCATATATAACCAAGGAGAAACTGTTCCGCCTAGTCAATACATTTTTTTTTTTTTTTTTTTTTTTTTGTATTGACTAGGCGGAACAGTTTCTCCTTGGTTATATAGTGAATCTGTCGATACGGAAAATGATCTTCTTTCAGAGCACAATAAACAATCATAATTTAGATCTAACAGGGCGCCAGAACCACACCTCAAATTAATAGCAAATATCAAATATAATTGTGTTTTAAATTTATTTAATTTTAAATGACTTCATTGATTTTAATCTTTAGGACTTGGCGGTAAAACTTCGCCTCATTTTACTGAATCTATTCATAAATTAGTTACCATTGGCATATGTCCCTCATTCATAGCCTTGTTCATCTCTAAACTGGTATCGAATGTACACCCTAGGACTCGGTGTACCATAAAATACAACTGCAAACCCCACGTTGGCCTCTTCAAGTTTACTCTAGGAACCCTTGCAAAAAGAAGCGTAACAAGACTCAATTTCGGGGTATTGTTTCGGTTCATGTTAGCCGTGCAGTTAAATTTGCTTCTCATAGTTTACAAGGATACATAGGACAAAAAAATAACTAAAGAAAGGAGGTAAACCAGTATACTAATGAAAACAAGTTTAACTACCAAAATAAAGTATAAACAATTAATTAAAACAACACCTTGAATTTAAATCCCACAACTTCTAAGTTCGACCACAACTGCAAACCTAAGTTGTGTCTGCATCAAATCAAGTGGCGTTAAAATATCCACAATTTACCATTTAATAAAATAAATATCTCAGGAGAGATTGTCCAAATAAAAGACGTTTGAAACAATACGTCTGCTTCAAATCTATAATTTGTGCGTGTATGGCGATGTTTGAATAAATGAAGGAAATAAGCAACGAATCCGCAATTCTGCGTTCATTAGGTTAGCTCAGGGAACACATAACAAAGCACTTAAGAAATATCCGACACCCGCTATCCTGATATAATACAAAATAGATCTCCGAACGAGATCTTGACAACGTGCCAGAAATACGGATAATGCCCAAAACGGGTCTTGACAAATCAACACAAGCGTACGTGACTACATCAAAATGCACAAGGTCATTCTAATATTTACAACAACAACAATCCAAAGTGGATTATAATCAAATACCCAAAAATCAGCACTATGCCCAGTGGCATTTAATTACAACAACACAAATATTTCATCTCAATCTAACGATAGAAGTTTCGGTTAGAATATGGCGAACTCCCCTTTAAATCACAACATACAGGCTCATCTCACTTTAAGAATCGAGGACACGGACCACCGGCCTCAAACCTAATTAGTGTTATCTTAAATCTGTCCGTCCCGTCGAAGCCACATGTCATTAACCCAGTGCGTTTCATAACAAGATCGGATGCTCGCTCATGGCAGCCCACGATCATGGAAATACCTCGTATCTCCTGAAAACATGTGTGTGAAAAAATAACATATTTGTCCCAATAATTCTCTAAGGAATTATAAGACACGACGATCCGGCCAGCAGACTCCATGGAGTTCCATACTGCCGTTAATTATATATTGCTGCAGACAGTAATCATGGTCAGATTACCACGATGTTCCCCGCGCATGTAGACACACATCATCACACATAACCACATATAACGCACACCTGGGTAATGACTTCATCTCACATCACAAAACCTGAAATACGCACAGATTTAAGATGCCACGGAAAGATATAATCCGCTTTCCCAAAAATCAATAAAATCATTACTTCATTAGTTTTACAGCTTACTAAGACAACTATGGTTCCCTGAAAATATAAAATTTCACTAGGCAAATCACAAATAAAACGCCTGTTTATCAAAACACAAGGTCAAATGTTACCCCCCCAATTCAAATTTTATCGTTACATTTATTCTACTACAGCACCGTTCAAACCATAAGTTGTGCTCAAGCAATTTGACCATAGCAATCTGTACACGCATTGTACAATTATGAGTTAAATTACAATCCTCTAAATTAGAAAAATAAAATATAGTCACGCACGACGTTACACTCGAGTGTCGGTACACTGAATAAAAATCAAACTACAACTAAAAAAATACAATACAATTATTTACAGTTCCCAAACTAATCCAACTACGACTAAAATTGAATAATCAGTATTTTGTACTTATTCCTTCGCCAAACACCTCAGCTCACATCGCCACCCATGACCCAGCAGTTATTTAGCCGGACGTCGACTTCGTCACTGGTGTGTCCATAGTCATCCTTCCGACCATTAGACTCGTTCCAGACATCTTGATGACTTTCTAAGGATGGAAGATGTTCAGTTATTACACAGTTCTCTAAATTGACTAATAAATTTGCTAAATTAGTTGCTATATCCACTCAAAGTCATCAGAAATTTTGTTCGAAGAAACCTTCCCTAAATATGTTTTTAAGCCTGGTAGCTTCTACATTCAAACGCAAATAATACATGGCAAAAATGGTGAAAGTTAAAATGACTTTCTGCCGATTACTTAATATATTGAAAAACTCGTCAGAGTTTCGAATTTATATTATTTATCACTCGTCTCCACAGAGACCTCAAAATATGATAAGTGTCCCACGACACATCAAAATAAAGTACACAAGTGTCACATATGACACACAAAAAAGTCTGTACACAAGTGTCACCCCCGACACATCGAAATAAAGTCAGTTCAACCATCCGCTCGGCGACATTTATACAGAACACGGCAAATTATCGGTGGAGGGGACGAAATTAAAAAATAATTTTGGAGTTTTTGAGCTACAGAGTTGCGACTAATTTCATTGGACTTCTCTCATTGCACAGGTTAAGAATTTGATCAAGGGAAGCACAAAGATCACGGGTTTCATTAATATCCATTTCACGCCAAATCAAAGGTACGCCAGTTTTCGCGGGCCTACAAGGCGTGCCCTGTTTCATTCGTCGATTCAAATTCATCTCGTAAAGTGTGACCTAGAAACTCCTCCCACTTTTATGACGTGCAAGTATTTTCTTCCTCGTCAGAGTCTGTCCCCCCCCCTTCTCCCGCTGTCGTAACTCGGTAGCAACCGTCTCAAGACTTGCCAACTGAAGCCACGCTATTTGAACGTTGACCTCTTCAGTTCCACGAATTCTGACACATATTTCCTTGTCTCAATAGCTTGGGTTAAATATACCTGCCTCGTCTTCTTACTTCAATAGTTGCAACATATTTCCTCAACTTGTATCCATTGCTGCTAGTATGAATGCCCTCTTTGAAATAAATGAAAAAAAAAATTGATATCATAAGGGTTCAATACCTGTTTCCTGGAACCGTTTTGTATCAAATTTCTGGAGGTGTGTTCATTTGCGATGGGTTGTTTTAGGGGTAAATTTCACTTTGATGCGCACTAGATAATGGTCTGAGTCAATGTTTGCACCTCTGCGGACTTGTGCATCATGGATTTCCTTCTGCGAGGAATATGTGATGGCTAGATGATCGATCTGATCGTAGTATGAGTGATCTCGAAGTCTTTTTGCTTTCAAGGGTGTTTCCTCAGGGAAGTTGACATGATCTTTAGATTGTTTTGTTGACAAAATTCATTAAATCTCGTTCCGTTCTCGTTAGTGTATTTATGTGCAGGGAATCTGACTACAGTTTTTTGATCTCTGCCGAATTAGGCATTGAAGTCTTCCAGTAGTACCTTTGGGTCCACCATGGGTACTTTGGTCATGACCTCATCAAGTGTGGTCCAGAATTGTTCACCCTTATTCGGATCCTTCTTGGTATCGATGTATGTGGGAGCGGGTGCGTTAATCAGGGTGTACCGTACTTCTTGTTAGAACATTGTACACGCATTGTCATAATCCTGTTGTTTATGGATGTAACTTCTTTTATTGAGTTGAGTATATTTTTGTGTAGTGTCGTAGCGTGAAATTTTGAGCTGGGGACGCCAAAGTTTATAACTACAGTTAAACTAAGGAACAAATCAAAAAGCTAATATGAAAAATACTGTCACGTACCTCACACAGTCCATTCGTCTTTTCTGCGAAAATGTCTGTGATGTGTTCAAGAAATGCGGGCTCTGATGATAGCTCACCTAATAACTGTTTTTCATTGGCCAATGAATTTAAACATGACAAGCGACTATTGCTCATATAATTTCGAAGGTAGCTTTTAATTCTTTTCATGCTGCGTTCACTACTAGCTGTAGTAGGTGGAATAGTCAGTACTAAGCGTAGTAGTTTAGTTACTTCCTGATAGATGGAGTCAAGGCCGTTCGTAACAAAATATTTTAAAATATCTTTTTGGAGCTAAATGCTTTGCCTGATCTGCATAAACAATGGAAAGTTCATTTAGTAATTGATTAACATTAAAGAATGGATACTGTTTCATCAAAATATCTAATTCGCTTGGGGGAATGTTTCGGTGTATTCTTTAAACTTTTTCTCTTGTACTAACTCAATGAAATTTAGATGAGTAAGATTTTCATATTTACTTTTCATTTAAGCTGTTAGTGAATCTACTATTTCAAAAGTCAGCACTCTCAAAGTGTTCTATTTATTGCCATCATACATTACGTTTTCATTCAACTCCATGCTGTTTTGAACCCATCTGTCAGTGAAATCTTCATTTCTTAAGTTTTCTATTCTTTTGACGACAGCCTCTATCATATTATGGCAAGTTACAATACTCACTGTCGATGATTGTAACAATTTGAAGAGATGATCAGTGTAAATGAAACAAGCTTCGAATACACATAGCAATTATACAAAGGTTGGGTCATCCATATGTTTTTGAGACCAATGGCACAGTTCACAGAATCGTCGTCCCATTCACTATTTTCATAATCAATAATACAGCACAATCTTGGATATGTTTCATAATGGTGAAAACTGCCCTCGAATGAAAATTCCATCTCATATTGCTAGCTTGCGGAAGCTTAAATCCTTTTTCGGTCAACAAAACCGTCCTTTTAGAAGACGTTCTGAAAAAAATGTGAAAAGCAGTAAAGGCACAGACAAACAAACGAACCTGTTTTATTGTTTATGAGCCATACAGAAGTACCAAATTTAATTGGTGGGCGAAACAATGGACGAAAAGAGCATATGGGCAAAACTGTTTCACTAGCCTTTGAACTTCCCCTTGTATGCCTGCCATTACAGCTGCGCCATCGTATGTCGGACTTACGACTTTTCTCCATTTACTTCCCAGTCAAGACAAACTTTGTGCACGACTCCTGACAATCCCGCAGCTGTTTTATTCTTGTAACGTCATAAAAGCCGTATAATCTCTCCTCTATTCTATCATCCACACAATAGCTAAATATTATGCTCATCTGGCTCTTACATGACACGTCTAATGTCTCATCCGCTTGTATGGATAGACAGGGGGCTTCATTTATTTCTGTTTTGATTTTTCATTTAATGCAATAGTTGTAACTTCTATCAAGTCATTTTGAATGTCTGGAAATGTTCCTTTTAATAATGATGATAACTGTAAATGGTCTCTAACTATCGATTCATTTTGAGCGAGCAGTTTCAACAATTGCAAATAATTCCCCTTGTTAATAGAACTTTCATCTTCTCTATGCCCACAGAAGGCTAGTTCTTCTGTACTGAGTAATACTACAGATTGAATGAGTCGTCGTTTGAAGACACGATTTCATTATGCTTTACTGAGTGTTGAGGTCGAGCAGCTTCAGATAATGCATGCACAGTGCGAGTTTAACCTTGCAGATGAAATGCTTCACAATGTAACAAATGGTGTTTTGAAGATTGGTGTTTTACAGCTTTTTTAATTAAATTACTCAGGTCAGAAATTCCTTCTGTGCAACATTCAGTATCTTTCGCCCCAAACATAAGGCAAACGTAACAAAACATTTTGTTATTCAACACGCCCAGTTAGCCAGGAAAACCTGTCATACCAAGAATGCTGGAAACTAGGTGTGCGATTTTTACCAACTTCTTTAATTGTTAAATTTGGCTTTGGTCTTCTTGTTTTTAATTCACGTCGTTGTTCATATGATCAAGTGCTCAAAGGAGTTGCCCTTAAAAATTTAATAACATTAGAGTCAGGTGAACTTACTTCTGTCATATTGGCAGCATTAAACACACACACGCACAATTAAAAGAAACTACACTCCAGCCAAACGCCAGCGTACGGAAGCACTTTCCTTCCGAGAAGCAGGTATGAACTCGCGCATGCGATGCAACGTGACCTGGCCAGGGTGCAGTGCCGGCCTAGGTCTTTTTGTAGTGTAAGCAAAGCACATTTTGACCCCCCCGCTATACTCATCAGAATACCTTTACTATTTTTACTGAACGTTTTATATGGCCAAAAGGTAAAAGGCAAAGGGATACACAAAACATAACTTAAAACCAAACATTTATTTACAGGTCATTATTATTACATAGAATTACAATTTTATTATTGTTGATTTTTTGCACACTGTTGAAATATTTTAAGATTAAAACGAGATTTTCCTGGCTTTCACTTTAGAAAACTCGTTCAGCAGCAAATCTGTTTCCATTTCATTTAACAAATCATTTTCAATGGCCAAAGTAGCTAGTTCACTCAAGTGCTCTTGGCTTAAAGTTGATCGCAAGTATGTTTTTATAAGGTTTAACTTCGAAACACTTCTTTCTCCGCTGGCCACTGATACAGGGAGCGTTAGCAGAATCCTCAATGCAACAAAAACATTCGGAAAAATGTCCACATAACCTCGTTTCGTTAGAAAAGACAAAGCTCCATCTGGGTGACTTCCAGGGGATTGCATTGGTGAAAGCATTTCCAGTTCCTCGAACAAATCATCTCCGTTCACATCACAGTGTCATCCAAAACTCAAAACGGTTTGAAGGTGCTTACAGGCTTTCTTCAACTCTTGTTCGTTCAAATTCTTCTCGAATCTAGCAATGTCATAAAGAAATTTGAAACGTTCACTATGGTGTTCCATTAGCTCAAATCTCTCCCTTAATGAGGCTATTGCTGTGTCAAGTACGACAAAGAATAATTTAACTTTAAATTATTTTTTTCCAGAACGTACAGCTTCATCTTCACTCTCATAGGTGAATTGTTTTTTTTTTACTTTTATTGGCTGAAGTAGGGTTTCTAATTCAAAGTTAGCATCAACCTCGATTTTTTCTGCAAGTTCTTTCACATCTATAATGACGCTATTTAGTCCTTGATCTGAACTCATCTTTTCCAGAAATGATTTTACACTTTTAATGAGATCCATTGAACTTTGTACGTCATTTGTGACTTTTTGCAACAGTTTACTAACCATATTGGTTTTGTGCAGGATCTCATGCCATGTCACTAAGCAGCATAGAAACTTGAAGTATTGCAGTTTTTTTAAGTCCTACGACAGTGTTCCTACCAAATGCATCAAGTTTCTGATCTTGAGAAACTTCATATAAGGCATCATACACTTCTTCCATGTGGTAGCTCAAAGGCAACAATGCCTCAATTCTACTTTCCCAGCTAGTATTGCAGAGTGGTTTTACTGTCAAACTTGAAACATGTTTCAGCAAAATATTCCATCTTTGAGTAGAACTGGAAAAAAATTAAATATTTCTTTTATAGTGCTGAAACAGTCCACAGCAATGTTGCCCGACAGCGCTGCATCATTAATAACTAAGTTCAAGGAGTGGTTCCCACACGGTACATACAAAGCTCTAGGATTTAAATCAAGGATTATCTTCTGGACTCCAACATGTTTTCCCTTCATAGCGGAACCATTGTCGTACCCATGGCCTCTCATGGCTTTTAAATGAATGCCTCGTGCTTCTAACTGTTAGAGAAATACCTCTTTGAGGCCTTCACCTGAAGAATCTGTAATGGGAACAAATCCCCAAAAATGTTCCTTAATTGAAATATCCTCATTTGCTAAAATTGTTACAAATCTCACAACAAGAGTCATTTCCTCTGTGTGGCTAATGTCTGGAGTACAGTGTAATATAATAGAATAGTACGTTGCTTGCTGTATCTGTTGTAAAATGTTAGCTTGAATCTTGGCCGACAAGAAACTAACAAACTCATTTTGGATTCTCTTGCTCAACTAGTGTACGTGTGTTTCTTTTGAACTTATTCTTCTCCTCACATGTTCAGCCATAAAACCATCAAATTTAGCTATGTGTTCTACCAGCTTTAAGAAATTTCCATTATTACGTTCAAATAGGGTGTCTTTTTTCCCCTCTAAAGGCCAATCCTTGAGTTCCCAAAAATTGTACAATACATTGTAGGCGTTTAAGAACTTGATTACAATGTTCAGTTTCAGCACGAATAAGTCTTTCATTTTCCTCGCCAATAGTTTTTTTAAAGTAAACTTAAAGAGAGTTCACGCCAATATTGGCAGTTTTGAATATGAATAGGGGATTTCTCATGACTGGTCAAAGTTTTGCTCAAGTTTTGTCAGTCAGAATACCCTTGGCCACCAGCAAGAAGAGAATTATCATTTCCAAAAAGAATGCAAGCAAAACAAAAAACTGCGTTTTTCAATATGGAATATATTAATCAAATCCTGCGGACTTGCTCTCCGATGCTAAGCTTCCTTGTGTAATGCTTTGAGGAAAATCGCCTACCTTTAAGGTCCGCAGGATATTCTTGGTCTCTGACCTGCTGTGGTCCTCGCTCAACAAGAATTTTTCGTACATCATCGTTTATTTTAGGTGGCTATTCTCCACAGTCATTTGAAAAAACTGATGACGTTTCTGCAAATAAACCACCGACCTTAAAACTTTTATCTTTAGCTATACATAGTTTAAAAGCCGTAATACATAGATACCTTAAACGTTGCATTCATAATTATGGGTACTTGATGAGTACATTAAACCAAAATTTTATTAATATTAATAAATATTTGTATTTTCAAAAAATATTTCTATTTCTAAAAAATTGTAAAAAAATTGAACATTTCCAAACTGTTAAAAATAAGTAGTATTGTGACCATTTGTTGTTTTTGTCGCGGCTCTGTTTGAATTTGAAGCGAGCACCTGGCTGAGTTGAGATTCACCGCTACAGAGTGCATATCTGAGGAGATGCGCGGGTGACGATGCGCTTACACATGCCATCACCTGGCGATCTGAAGGGCGAGCAAGCAGAAGCAAGAGGAGTGACATTCGTTCTTATGCAGTAACTCGAGCATGAAAGGACAGCTTAATCAATCTTGGTTACGAGTACCGAACCTGAAAGCCAAAAGTAGCCTACGAATGAGACATTGTTCGCAATGCGCTCATGATAGTTTTTTCTAGGCGGGGCCAACCTCTTGTGTGTTCATGGTTGTGTTGGGTAATACCGAATCTCACAGGCGATAGTTTGAAAACCAAACATGATAGAACGTTGTGCCATGGTTCAAACGAATGGTGTTTATGTCCTTTATTTTTTGCAAGAAAACGTTTTTATTTTTTATGTTTTTTTTGAAAACAGTCCAATTTTGAAATTCCTATATTTTGGAAACTAAAGAGTTTACAAAAAAATTCCTTTGACATAAATGAATGGCCCTGACCCCTTTTACCCCCAAAATAAATTTCAAGTCTCTAGGACTAAAACTGTGCAGTAGTGTGAATTGGAGAGTTCTACCCCCCCCCCCCCCCCAACCTACTTTCATATAAACTTTCGGCGATATCTCCCGAACGCGTGGTCGGATATTAACGAACGAGGTATTGTTGGCGTTGGGATGACGTTCTCTTGGCTAAGCATGTGTGTTGGTATTAAAAAAATTAAATTTCTTGTTTTTTGGATTGGCACTATTTTGGAAACGGTGAATTGGAAAAAAGTTTGTTTGACGTTAATGAAAGGTGGGTATGCCCTCTAGGCGGACAGAAAGTTTCAAGGGTGTAGAAGTAAAAACAAAATGTTAGCCTACTTTCTCGGGGACATTGGTGGTTATTGGCGAACGGTTGGTCAGATTTTAACAAATGAGGTGTCGTTGGACTTGAGCTGACGTCCTCTTTCCTATAGACCACTCGTTATATTTTTCAATTTTTTTTTTGAAAAATTTTGTTTTGGAAAGTAGGCGATAGTTTGAAAACCAAATATGATAGAATGTTGTGCCATAGTTGAAACGAATGGTCTCTATGACCTTTATTTTCTATAAGAAAACTTTTTTATATTTTGAGATTTTTTGTAAACCCTTAAATTTTGAATGTTTACTATTTTGGAAACTAATACGTTGACAAATAAGTTTGTTTGACATAAATGAAGGGCCCTTACCCCCTCTACCATAAAAATAAATATCAAGTCTCTAGAACAAAAAACTAGGCATTTTTTTTAATAAAAGCGTGTTTACAGACAGAGAGCCGGTAGCGCTGGGCGTGTGTTCCAACGAGGCTATGACTGGCTATGGTGGATACGGGAAATGGCTATTTCGACGGGACAGCAGGGCGAGGGAGCGCCTTTTGATATATTTTTTTATCCTATGACAGATGAATGAAGGCAAATATTTTCGAAAATCCCTCATGACGATCGTTAAAATAGGTTGGTAAACTCTGACCAGTAACCAGACAAAATTCGTAATGCTATGAGACGAATAAAAAGCAAAGCTTTTTATAGTTGTTAACAACAGAACTTGTTTTTCTATGTCTAGCTGACAACCATAATGAAAAAGAAAACAGAATATCTGCTCGAGAAACACGCTTGGTGTCTGGCTAGCCAGCTAAGAGAATGGAATGTGGTTGAGAGCTGACAACATTGCTGTAAGATGATAACAGTTTGCATCCATTTGACAGCTCTGTAAAAAGTGATAACGGCCAGCCAGATTAGCAGACAGCGGTGGGCAGGGCCCCGCAGAGTGGGTGAAGGGAAAGGAGGGAATCTTCTACACAACAGGAAATCACGTGACCACTGAAGAGTGGTGAGGGCGCCGGTCAGAGAGCCGGAGGAGAGGTGAGGGGAGGAGTGGGAGAACCCATGACAGCCAATAGCTGAACGAGTTGTATGTCATTATTGAGTGAAGGAGTGAGACACGGGTGTGGGGAGAGAAAGAGAAACATGTATGGACATGCATGAAGCGTGGAGCGCCGTACACAGAGCTCTCGTACAACACGATTCAATAAAAAGTAGTGCACAGGTTCATACAACATGTACTTTATTGATCCAAGAATTAAACGTAGAGTTAAATCCTAACCATTTGACATATAATTTATTTCCTTTTTGTTTCAACACTTTCTCCACAAGATAATGCTTAGGAAATGCTGTTTTTTGAAGTTCATGGAGATAAAATCTACCTTTTATGGGTTGATGGTTGAGGTCTTGGAGTAAATAGGTGACTGGACTGTCCAAGTTGACTTGACGAATTCGAAATAGTTCAGTCCCCCACTGAGGCGTGTAGCCCTTATTAAAGGCAGACTTAAATTTGCTCACACGATCAAAATCCCCAATTTTCAGTCGGTGACGTTTAGGATCTGCTGTTTTTATGGGGTTAATCAGTTTATCCAGTCGCTGAATATTTTTTATCACGAGACGTGACTTGGTCCCAATGGTTCTATGTTTGGTGTCATTGTAACGTGACACTAGCTCAGGTAACACGTCCAACCAGCGATAACCGCCCTGAGCGGTAAACGCTTTCCACATATGGGTTTTCAATGTTCGGTTAAACCGCTCGACCACGCTGGCTTTGAGATTGCTGTACGTGGTGTAATGGTGAATATCCTTAGATTTGAGAAAACTGGAGAAATCCTTGTTGAAAAATTCTTTCCCCTGGTCGGTTTGTAGCAACTGAGGTTGACGTTTGGAGTGTTGAATAATATGTTGAAAGGCCTTGGTGACTAGTGGACCAGACTTGCGACGCACAGGTTCAAAAAAGGCCATTTTGGAATACACATCAATGACGGTCAACATAAAGCGTACACCGTCGTTAACGCCAGCATAGGGTATCATTTCAACCAAGTACGCCTGCCAAAGTTCATCCACACCTCGTGAAATCACCTTGAGTCGCGGATAGTGACGCCTAGCAGGGCGATGCAACTCGTGAGCAATACCCATTTTAATGGGTGAGGGCTTAAACAATAATTTTGGCATTTCGAAGTTCTTGTTCAATATCTTGAATTTCCCAATCGTGACCGGTATGCCGGCTTGACGTGAAGCATGCAACAACTGTAGCCGCTGGATGAGCTTATTGGGACTGTGCCAGTAGGTAACATCCACAAGGGGTTTTAATGGTTTAAATGTCACTCGAAGCGGATGCTTTGCGACGACCACTTTGACAGGTGGGAAACATTTTTGCAATGATGGTTTTATATTTTTGAGATATATTGTCATTCACTTGTTGAGCTGGATCATACTGTCTTTTATGGGCATGGGTGTTCGATAAAATGGATTTATATTTGCCAAGATCCTCTGACGTATAATCATGGGAAGAGGGGGTTCGAGAAAAGAACAGCTTTAACAGTCCTGGTGTTAATTTATAGTAGATGTTTTTAATGACAGCTTTAGTACGAGCAAATTTAATGGATGAATCGCCAATTTTAAAACTATCATCCTCATAGTGAACACCATACGTGATATCTATGTTTCCAATAAATAGATCGGTGAAATAGGGTTCCAGTGTTGATCCATAATATTTTATTAAAATGATTTCCAGTTGAGCTTTATTTTGAAGGGTGGTCAAGAGTTGTGAAAACGGAGACGATCTGGAAGGGCAAGGTGTTTCGACCATGACCAAGGATTTCTTTTTTCTCAAAAACTCTGCAAGGGGTGTGGCCTTTTTTCGAGGCGTAAACACTTGTTACCCCTCATCCTCAACTTCGCTAACACTAGTCAAATCTTCCCGTTCCTGTTCCTCTTCCTCAGGGTCCTCGTGCAGCGTCTGCGTGGCTTGTGAAACGGCGGGTAGCGTTTCAGATGGCTTGAAAGTGGGTTTCAACATGGCTTTTAGCGGAGGTGCTAAATGTTGTTGAATAAACAAAGCATAATTTGCTCGTGATCGTTTCAATTGACGAAACTTTTGGCGAATAGTATTTTTTGCTCTAATAATATGCTTTTTCAATCGACTCTCTGCTAACGCCATGGTGTCTTGACAAATGACTTGACAGGGAATAAGACAGGGCCTTAAATAGCAATAAAATGATCAAACCCTAAGCGATACCGTCCTTGGTTGAGTTCACTTTGTTTTTCAATCACTAAACAGGCATGACGTTGAGTGTTCCAGCACTTGGCACACAATTCTGTAAACATTTAAAAGGTCATATCCGGATTCACATGTTCATTATAAATGTGACGACTGTTCCTCTCGTCCTGGCGAAATAAAACAATGACATTGGCATTGTCACGAATCAACTCTTTGGACATTTTAGAATACGTTTGTCCAAGATAGAAGCAATCGATATGTTTGTGACGACCCATGCTGAAATAGCTTTGAATGATGCCTTGACGTTCAGTGGATACATCATCGAAAATCATGAGTGAATCGGGCTTTACCTCATCCGGTGAAATAACATTTTCTTGCATGGAAAATGTGAAATAACCCATATTCTCATTCTGTAATCCAGACATGACTTGATTCAGAAACACGTAGAGGGGTTGGTGGAGAGATTTTGCAAATATATAATTATTTTGAAAACGCAGACCATTGGGCGCTGTAATGATAGTCAGCAAAAGATTAGTCTTTCCACAGCCGGAAGGCCCCACAATTATGCAGCGAATGAAAGATGGAAACAGTGAACCATGGCGTTGTTCACGTGATGTGGGACAGGGATGGGAAACCATGTCCCCCACGGGGAATGACACTTGCTGCTTAATAATCTTCAAATCAACTAAGGCTTAGAGAGGCTAGCAGGCTGTCTATATACAGGACATCGAGCCTTGTCATAGAAACAGTCGAGTCATACTATAGGTTGGCGATGGATGTCTTTGGACGTGCGTTGATGGCCAAATCTAGGTCTGTCCCCGTACATGATCCTAAACAAGAAACAGATCCTGCTAATAAACACTATGTGGATGGGTCAGTAGTGCCACGCACTAAACAGGGAGATTATGACTTTAAGGGAAAGCGGTTAACCCAGGTAAAACATCCTCAAGTGTCTACAGACGTTACTACAAAAAAGTATGTGGATAACAAAGTGTATGAGTTTTATGACAAAGTGCCTCAGCTTACTGTGAATGGCCATAGCGCTAATCACCATCGATTATTCACGTGGAAGATCCGCAAGACGAAGACGATGTCTGTAACAAGCGTTACATGGCATATGAGATGAAAAGGCTTTGCAAATGTATCCCATCTGTATTTTTAGTGTATCTGACAAATGAAAAACCTGTGAATGACAAAAACCATTTACTGCTAGTCCATGATCAGCACTTAACCTATGTGCTTGCTTCGGGTTTAAGCCACTATCGATTACACTATGATGGAACCATTCACATGAAATATACCATACATTGATGAGAACCATTTACAAATACAGATAAATGGTCATAGGATGTTGGTCCATAACCATGAAATGGTCAATGCAGGTGACGAATTATCCTTTCATCTCATGTTGACATGGGATGAAAAGCAAGCGGGAAAAACCATAAACGATTTCCCTCTTTATGTGGAATTGGAATATACAGCCATGAAATAACAATCTGACGTTAGTTGTGATTTGAACTTTCTTGTGAAATGTTGTTGGTGATTATCATCATGGTGAAACAAAGGTATGTCGTGAGAAAGAATAAAAATACTAAAAATAAGACCCTGTCCTTGGCAAAGCCTGGGCTTACGACATTCGTGGACAAGCCCACACGAAATAAAGATGAAAAAAATAATGTATTGACCATAAGAAAAGTCCTTCGAGCAGCACAGAGACATGTTATTCCAAAACGTCGGCGACAAGGTTCAAACCAAGGGCGAGTGATTCCCGTCCCCAAACGAGCGGGATTTTTACCTGCTTTATTTGCTGGTCTGGCTGCTCTAGGTTCACTTTTGGGTGGTGCCAGTGCAGTGGCGAAAACCATTAAAGCCGCGCAGCAGGGAAAGCAACAACTCAAAGAAAGTCAGCGACACAATGAAACGATGGAAGCGATTGCTATGGGGGCTATAAATGCCAATTTAAAGCCAGCCTTTTATCAACAAGATTTGGGATTTCACCATTTCGAAATATAAAAAAATAACCTCAGCCATAGCAAGACATGCCCTGAAGAATGAACAAGTGGAAAGCTATGCTAAACAACTAAAGCTTTCTCATTTTCGAGGTGTGTTTATGCGAAACCAATTACCCCCACGAGCCTGGAAACAGGAATGTGCTGTTGTCAATTTGGATGATCACCGAGGACCAGGAACGCATTATGTAGCCTATGTCAAAGAGGGATCCACCGTATGGTACTTTGACACTCTTGGGAATTTGCCCCCGCCCATGGAACTAGTGACCTATTTTGGAAACAGGATCAAGATATATTATAATGTAAAAAGTGAGCAAACGTTTAACAGCCAACAGTGTGGACGTTTGTGTTTTTTTTTTTATATAAGACGCAGCATAAGCAAAAACGCCAACAGTATGTCGGCAGAAAGTAAAACGTTTACACTGCATGGACGTGGACCTGAAGTCAGCCTAGACTTTTACCCGCCTATCGAATTGAGTGAAAAACCATATGGTTTCGGACTTGTTTCTCTTGAAACGTACAATCGAATATACAACATACGTGAAAATGTGAACAACAAGTTTTACTATGATGATTCTGTGCTCACCCTGAACTCTGGTGGATACACGATCGATGACATTTATGAACACATTTATGTGGTGTTGATCAATGAATATGGTTTAAAGTCATTTATCGATGGAACGCGCAAGTTTGAACTTGTAGGAAATACCAACACTCATGGCTGCAGTATTTTCTCCACATTCAAAATTGACTTTAAAACACGCCCCGATTCCATTGGTCCATTACTAGGATTTAAACCACGCGTGTTGGAGCCCAACAAGAAACATGAATCGGATCATGAAGTGAAATTCATTGAGGACCATCATGTGTCGGTAACGTGTAATATTATTAGCCAAGTGTACACTAATCAAGAACCATCGCATTCGCTTTATGACTTTATTGTAACATCGCCGAATGGCTATATTATTCGTGAAAACCCTCCAGTGTTGCTTTTTCATTCTGTGGCTGTCGATGGTATTAGTAATATAACATTAAGACAGATCAATAGAGAGCAACAACTCATTGATCTAGATTCTACCACACCAGTGACTTACAAGTTGGTGCAAAAGCCACTATGAAGATTGTATATAAAGCAACAACACCTTCTAGGAATGGTGTTAGTTGTTTGCCACGTGAATACACGTTAACATCTCTGGACAAGCAGATTTTACTGCATTTGGGTTACCACGTCAACCCCCATGATGAATTCTATCCTAGAGGTAGCGAACTACATCGAGGAGCAACCAGGAGTGGTAAGAATTGATCTCCATTCCTATCAAGCTCAAACACCTGGACTCAATAACAATGATGAAATTCAATTAGTTATCAACAACCTAGATTTTTACACCCTACCGCATGAAAGTGTCATTCAGATCGAAGGTCGGTTCACCAAAGCCGATGGCTCTACACCCTCCACATCCAAGTTGGCCAACCATTGTTTGGCCTTTCTGTTTTCTGAGGTACGCTATGTCATTAACGATATCGTGGTGGATAGCACTCGAAATGTGGGTATTTCCAGTGTCATGAAACTATATCCCTCTTATAGTGAGGAAGAAGGTAAAACACTTTGCATGGCAGGTTGGTGCCCTGACTCGACCAATGACTGGATGGTACACACCGATGGGACATTTACTGGATATTTACCCCTTAAACTGATTTTAGGCTTTGCCGAAGTCCACCAGCGCATTGTGGTCAACGCAAGGCAAGTGCTTTATCTGGTGAGAGACGGGAGTGATAATAATGCACTCAAGGGAGCTAACAATTCCCCCATAGATCCAAAAATTCAACTACAACGCTTGCTATGGAAAGTGCCCCATGTGACCCTTGGAGATAGCAAAACAAATGGACATACTCAAAATGGTAAAGAGAGATATGCCTCTACCCATGGAATTTAGAAACTAGGCACTCCATGAGTACCCACTATTGCCCACCACCAACACACACAGTTGGTCTGTAAAAAGAGCTCGCTATACAGAGAGACCTCTCTAAATGATCGTGGCTTTCAAACGAATCGCAAGTATCGACAAACCAAAGATGCCACGCAATTTGATCACCTGCGATTGAGAAATGCACGTCTTTTCCTCAACGGAGCTGTGTTTCCCTATGAAGGACAGGATTTGGATTTTTCAAAAAATAAGTTTGGCCCCCTGTACGACCTTTTTTTTCTAAATTTCGATGGTCGTATTATCAAAAAGAGAACGGCCCCATGCTGCTACCCCAAGCGTTTAAGGCAAGGGTGCCACTGATTGTCTTTGACTGTTCTTACCTGGAAGAGTCTGTCAAGCCATCCAATATTGACATTCGACTAGATTTTGAAACGCATGCCAATGTACCAGCCAATACGACAGCCGACTGTTTGATTATTCATCACAAACAAGTCAACTATTATCCACTGTCCAACCAAGTGAGTGTATAAATAACAGGTCAACCCACGTCAAGCCGCTCAGTCATGCCTTGCTTTAAAGCATCAAGAGAAGTCACATCCAACGAATTTAAACTCTGAGGAACAACGTTTCAAGACTTTTGCAACTTGGCCAGTGCCTTTCATAAACCCTCAAGCCTTGGCGGCCGCTGTATTCTACTATTTAAAAACAAGAGATGAAGTGAAATGTGCCTTTTGTCCCATCATCATAGACCAATGGCAGGAGGGCGATGAACCCATGCAGGAACATCAGCGCTGGTCACCTGCCTGCCCCTACCTGTGCAGAATGGAGGTGGGAAATATACCCTGTCATTCAAGCTATCCCTCACTCGTGTCCCTGAGTGATGAAAAAGCAAGTTACGATACGTGTGGACCGTATGGTGTCCATGGTGCTTCAGTAAGCAGCTCACCATCGAAAACGCCTAGTTTAGAGATATTGGGACATAATCGGTGTTATGGACGTTACAAACACAAGAGATTATATTGTTGTGTGAGTTGGTATCGTCCTTATCCCAAAATGACAAAAGCCTGTAATACGTGTTATAGCAATAAAATGATGTGATTCTAAAATTCTTACTTTTTTCATGTCCTCCTGTCCTACCCTAACCTTTTTTTTTTCAAACTAGCATGGCTGTTAAGTCCATGTCATGATCCACCTTAGTCATTGATTGTCAGTCAGTCATCAGTTGAACTTGGTCCAGGCAAGCGGCAACATGTTGCACACACTCATTGTGGATTACCAAGGGTTTAAAATCGGTGACAACAAATGTATATTTAAACAAGTGGCCATTATCGATTGTACCACGTTTTGGATATCGCAAGCTACACATTTGCTATTTAAACCGCCCCATGCTTTTGATTTGTTGTGTGAAAAAGACCGCAAACAAACTCAGTGGATTGAAAATCATAGGCAACTAGACTGGAATCAAGGAACCATTGCCTATAAATATTTGGACGTGGTCATGAAAGCACACTTGTCCTCGGCCAATGTAGTATTTGTGAAAGGTAATGAAAAACGTGAATGGTTGCATCCATTTTTGGCGTCTTACTGTCAATGTATCGACCTCATGGAGTTGGGCTGCCCCTCATTGCAAACGCTGATGGAGTTCCTGTGGCAACATTACCCATACAACCCTAGCGCATACGTGGCATCTCTTTCATTGGTTAACCACCCATGCCTGCTGGGAGTTGTTGAACAAAATTATAACTCAAGATTTACCTTTGAATGACGCCAGTGAGATTTCTACAAGCGACGTGTAAACATCTACAACACGTGATACCATGGAGAAAGGCAATGCTACCGACAAAGCCATCGGGAAGTTCTTTGTGTGCAAAAAGAAACTAGGCAGTTTTACCAAAGAGGAACTCTTAGCGCTGCCCAAGTCGTTCATTTATTATGTGGCCGCCAACGCGGTGAAAGAAATCTGGCAACATGCACCATAATCATGGACTCAAGACCCTGTGTTGAGTGAATTGCAACCCTGTACGGATTACGATCACCATAAGCAATTGGCCATGACAAAAATTCCCTCTATGCGTCAGTGCGCGACTTGTCAGCTAGTTTTTTTTAAGCGTATGGCCCTTAGTGCCGGGAGTGTCCAAGGACATGTTCGGCTCGCCAGTGTTGTAGCTGCTTCGAGACGGACACCCAATGGGTGAGCTACGAGTACCGTTGGGGAGGGAAGTTGGAAGGTAAGGACGAGGAGTTGGAAGGTATCGGCTGTGGCCTATAGTTAGGGAGCAACCCCGGCATTTGCCTGGAAGGAAGATGGGAAACCACAGAAGACCATCTTCAAGGTTGCCGGCGGGGGGATTCGAACCTCCTCGCCTCCCGGATATGAGCGACTGCCAACAGTCATGCCGTAACGCCCACGGCTAACTCACCCGGTTGTCAGCTAGTGAAACTGTATCATGGTCATAAAAGTCCGTGTAAAGACTTTGTTGAATCATTCCACGGGTGTCATGGCGAGAAAAAGCAACAACAACAAACACAAACATCGTCTACAGAGGAAGAGGAAGACCAAACCTTTTCACCATCAATGGAAAAGGATATGCCAGACCTGTACTGACAGTGGCGTCATTGACAAAGTGATTCAATACTTACCTTTCGAAATCCATATTCCAGGTTATCGTTTTTGTGGCCCTGGAACTCATCTTGCAAAAACGTTTGCAGCGTACCCATTAATCTTTTGGATCAAGCATGCAAAGAATATGACCTATCTTATCGCCATAGTCATCCTGGTTTAAGACATGTGGCAGATAAATTGTTATTGAAAACAGCAAAACAACGTTTCACATCCTGTGATGCCTCAGTGGGTGAAAGAATGGCAGCCCTGATTGTGATGAGTGCTATGAAAGGAAAGTTGATGATGCATGGACATGAACATTAAGGAATTGAGGAGTGAGGAATTGGGTTGTGTTTGTATTCTATTTTTCCTTTTGTCAATCCCTATGGTTATGAAATAAAAAAAACAAGGTTTACCAGAACTCAATGTTTCATTTTAATTTAAAAAAAAACATCATGTTGAAGGGATGATTTTTCATTTTCACATTTTCACACATTGTCATTTGCCAATTTGCAATTTACAGTTAAAAAAAATGTCTGTTTCAAGTTTTGCGTTTTTGATATTATGGATTTTCCATTTTGTTGATGACACTTTTAAAAATGTCCGTTTTATGTTTTTGAATTTTTATATTTCACACATGGCCATTTCCAGTTTTTAAAATGACTGTTTTACGTTTTTTTGAATTTTGGTATTATTGAAACATGGATTTCCCATTTTGCTGTTTTCACATTTTTCCATTTGGCGTATGTCGAAAGTTGAGATTTGTCAATGATGTTGATGCGAGTGCTTGACCATGATAATGCTGCAATGTGTTTATGTGTGTTTTGAGAAACATTGAGGTCTACGACCACTGCAGGTAAGACTGTTTTTACAAAAATAATGTCTATTCACCGCTACATTTCAAAGAAAGAAAACTATCGACAAAACAAAATGAGTATATAAGTGAAAATTTCCCCCTCCCCACCCACCCTACCTCACCGTGTTTGCTCTGGTCATACACACACACCAGCTTTCTCTCTACTCACACAACCCTACCTGTCTTTGGGAACAAACACAACCACTTTATTTATCCCCAAAAGCACATTCTCCACATGCACACTCATCCCAAAAGAACTTTTTTTAGTTTTCCATTTACGATTTACATTACAAAAAACAATATAAATACTAGTCATTAAAGTTACTAAAAAAATACTATTACTCATTTCATATTTACAAACAATACAACTTTGTACAGCTTTAAAAGAATCACACTATATACCATTTTCCAATTCCCAACTCGGTTAAATTTTAAATAAAAAATAAATTTGCATAGAACTTTTAAAAGAGCAAAAGGTCCAAGTGGGTTGCCACTATTTACAAAATCTACTATTTACAATGGCAAAAACCAATATTTACAAAATACAAAATACTAAATCAACGAGTTACATAAAGCCATGTCCCTAAACGAACAAACAGAAAAATCACACATCCTCCTCCTTGCGGTCATAACCCCAGGGCAGGCTCGTGAGCAAGTTATTAGCCCACACAAGTTTGTTACCATGGAGGTGAGGGTGCGTTTTCTCTGTTCTACAAGATACAAATTATGGTTGCTGGATTGTATCCTGCATTGTGTATGGGACATAGCTTTCCCAGTGCGTAAAACCGCTAAGTAATCGTTTACACGTAGCGATTTTACCACTGCCCTACCTACACCTTTTGCTCTTTTGGCTTCCTTACAGTCTAGTGTGCGATAAACATACATTTTCGAAGCCAAACCTACGAATTCCGTCATAATGGAATCACCGCATTCATCTTTTAAAACACCCATTTCCTTCTTGTTTTTATGGGCAGCTGAAACATGTTGTCAGCACTATACGAAGAGGTGTCGAACCAGTCACTATGCTGCCTCATGACGTCATAGGGGTTGCAGTGGCGAATGTGGTAAATGGATGAGTCCGTATCCATATACAAAAGAGAGACGTCCTCAAAATGGCGTTTGGCAAACTTATAGTGGAATCGATACATGACCGATTTAGAAAAGTCTAAAATGACTTGGCCCAAGTAAATGGGCTTATCCATGGTCACGCTGGTCCTACTCAATTCAATGGTGGCCAAATCCTCATCGATAATGTTGATCGATTTAAAATTTGGCTTGGCAATGTACCGCCGGGCACCGTAACGTCCTTCCCAGACATTCACCAATTTAATGTCACGGTATTTGCGGACATTCTCCATGGACTTTCCATAGATACAGTTGTTCATTAATTTGAAAAAATTAATTTCAAACTGCTCTGTTTCCATTTGTCGGTGCTCTGTGTTGAGTGGCATGTGTGGCTCGAGCCATGCTCTTTGAGCAAAAGAAATACCTCTATGGATTTTCTTCAACAACAAGCCTTGGGCGAGGCATTGCACCAACATTTGGATATGTAGCACATACCAATTTTTGTTGTAAAGTGTGCCCATGAGTTTTTCAATTTTCACTTTACTGTCGGGGGGGACCATTTGCTCAAGGCAGAATGGGAAATCGGCATGTTGATCATACAAGAATGAGGGATATTCAATATCCACTTCTAAGACATATCCACGGCCTGTTTCTTGGCTAGCCTTGATCACATCAAATTCTGACACTTGTTTCTCTGTCAGCCAAGCAAACTTCCCATAGGGCAAAGGCTGACTCATGGCGTAACCATACAAATTATTAACGTCATAGTACATTAAGTACGATTCTGGTTTGTCTGGTGAATAATCAGGCATGTAGACATTGTTCGCTTCGGCATGGCGCTGGTTAAGCGACACAAAGCCTCCGCGAATGCCCTTTTAAAAAAATTGAACCATGTCTACACCAGTGAGTAAATCCAATTCCACTTGAGCGTATTTCAAAGCGGCATCAAACGAAAGCCCAGGACTCGTATAATAGTGAGCCGGGTCAAGACCATAAATGTGTTGACACAAGTTACGGAATTTTTCAAACACATCAGTGAGCAGCAATACACCCAGTTTTAGGTAATTCATAGCATATTCACTTAGCGTCTTCATGTCAAACACTCGCCAAACTTGACACGCATGTGCATAGTCTTCATCGGAAATGGTACTGCGTGTTAGTTTCGAGTAAAATCTCTCTTGCGGTGGGAGTTTTGTTTGCTTTAACACGTCCCAGCTGTTGCAGAAATCATACGGGAATATACCTTTCCGAATGCACAATTGAAATTGCTTAGGATCATTAAAATGCATTCTGGTATTTTTTAATTCCTCTTCATCCAAGCCATTCACAAGACTGTCTAGCGAGGATGCCATAAACTTAAAGGAATCCAAAAATCGAATTCTAAAGTTGCTCAACCGCCATGTCAGGGCTGTAAAACGCTCATGGTTTGGGGGGATAACGGTAAACGAGCCCTTGTTGACATGAGCCAATTCACGAATCAAAAACTGAATGTCATAATTCGCCAGATTGTGGAAAAAGACACTGATGAAACGAGGAGCTGAAAAGTTCAAATTACATTTACTATGCGCAGCTCCACGAAACTCTCCCGTAAAGTGCGAGTGATCACGAACGGTGTCTTCAGCACTGATCAGTGGCTTTTCGCAAATATGACATGTCGTGGCATGCTCATATTGCTGCTGCTGTTCCGGAGATAGGTTCATGGGTACTGTGTGGTCCAGTAAACCCTGTACATGGTCGGCCAACTTTACAAGTTCATCCAAAAACCATCTGGCACCATCTGGCCCCTCACGGTATTTGTAAACGGATTGTGTGTGGTCATAGGCACACACCACATTAAATCCTATGGCAAAAGGTTCATGTTTTTGAATGGGTGTGGTTGAGCTCATGGTGGGATCTGGTTCACATCCCGCCATGGGTGTGGTGAGAGCTTCAAAATCTGTGTACAGCACATAGGGAACTGTGTCACGCTTATGAATGTCCTTAAACTTTAACATAGCCTTGTCCCCTTGTGGCAATATCAATCTCACCGCTTCCTGAGAAACACAATCTACCCTATGACGTTCCAAAAGTATAGGGGTTGTAAAATATTGCAGGCAACGGTCGCAAATGTACTTCTTACCATTATGCTTGGACGCTTGACTGCTTATCAATCTACTCAGGCTTTTAATGAGGCAATAGTGATTCACCTCTCCCTCAGACAGATATAAAAGATGAATGTGATGTCGTTTCGGTTCTTTTGTGGCATAAATAGGACCCACAATCTCATTACCATTAAGGCCATACACCATGAACGAAAAGTCCTGGTTGTCTTGTTCAAACCTATGGATTTCCGTTAAGTCCATAGGGAACGATACTCTAGTTAAATTTAATGTTTGTTTTAATTCATTAAACTTGGCCTTGTACTTTCCCGGCCAACAACCATGATGTTGTACCGGCTGCAAATAGGCAGCCACAGACCACAGGAAGCAATCATTGTCACGATTCTTTATATTGACCACAGCCTTTTTTGAAGCTATTGCTGGTGGTGTTTTAATATAGCTAGACCCAGCATTCAACGGGTTGAAATGACAAATGTTGATTTGCAGGTAATGGATTTTGTCTAACACTAAACCACTTGGTCCTTGTTGCAGTTTATCAAATTTTGATAGCAAGGCATTGAATACATGGGATTGATACCACTCGTTCAGATTATCGGCTATCAAAAGCTCTTGCATTTTACTGCCAATATAAAATGGTTGTTTATACTCACCGTCCTTGTTTTTGTATATGAAATCGCACACAAGTTGTGTATTGACCTTTAAAGCCGTATGCAACCTTTGCGCTGTACAAATTTGTTCTTTAAAAATGTCAAAACATGATTCGACAAAGTCTTTTGGGATTAAACTCTCTCTAACATTCACGACGCGGCCAGAGCAAACACGCTTTTTAAAACAAGAGTCAAGGGGTTCCCAAGTAAAGCTATCGGTAGCAGTGGCAAAAGACATGATTTTTATAGAAGAAACAATCTCACCACAGTTTTCAGCCGTAGACTTTTCTGCAATGGCCCCAAACACACACGTTCTAAACAGCAGTTGTCAGGCTCAGACTCTATAAAAGAAATAAAATAAACCACCATGAGTATATCCATTCGCAATAGCATCTTTCATAAACAAACAAAAAATATATATAAAAAAAAGGTTTTATATATTTCATTTTCAAAAAATCTTACCTTGCTTTGTAAAAAGCCCTGCTTTTCCCTTCTCCTAGGCTTCAGTGGAATGGGGTTTCTCTCTCCCAACACCAGGTATGCCAATTATCTAAAACAAAACAAAATAACAATTCATCAATCAAATGGTAAACATTGTTTAACATAAAATAAACTAAACAGTGTTATTCCAACACTTACCTCAATATATATAATGTATCCAATATAGTAACCAACTGGCGTTGAGTACACGAATGCAATTAATTTTATACACATAAGACACAGTCTATGTTAACACAGTAACGTTTACCATAGGAATGACGCGCAATGTGCAGTGACATGCTCAATACTCCCTTACCCAACCCCTCACCACCTCGCGGTCCTCTGGCCTCGTCCCTCACTGCTCTTGGCAGGCTCTGCAGTGGTCACGTGATTTCCTGTTTTCTCTCTTTGTGTTCCCCTTTCCCCTCTCTCACACCCGTTCTTCTCTGCGAGGCCCCTGCCTGCTGCTACTGCTCAGCTCGCCTGACTAGCCGTTATCACCTTTTTACAGAGTTGTCAAATGGTTGCAACCTGTTATCATCTTACAGCAATGTTGTCAGCTCTCAACCACTTTCCATTCTCTTGGCTGGCTAGCTAGGCACCAAGCGGGTCTCTCGAGCAGATATTCTGTTTTCCCATTCTGGATGCCAGTGAGATAAAGAAAAAAACAAGTTCTGTTGTTAACAACTTCCCCTCATACCATTGTGAATTTTGTCTGGTTACTGGTCAGTGATTACCAACCTATTTTAACGATCGTCATGAGGGATTTTCGAAAATATTCGCCTTCATTCATCTGTCATAGGAAAAAATATATCAAAAGGCGCTCCCTCGCCCTGCTGCCCCGTCGAAATAGCCATTTCCCGTATCCACCATGGCCAGTCATAGCCTTGTTGGACCACACGCCCAGCGCTACCGGCTCTCTCTCTGCAAACACGCTTTTATAAAAAAAATGCCTAGTTTTTTTGTTCTAGAGACTTGACATTTATTTTCGTGGTAGAGGGGGTAGGGACCTTTCATTTATGTCATACAAACGTATTTGTCAACGTGTAAGTTTCCAAAATAGTAAAAATTCAAAATTTAAGGGTTTTCAAAAATCTCAAAAAATAAAAAAGTTTTCTTATAAAAAATAAAGGTCATAGAGACCATTTATTTGAACTATGGCACAACATTCTATCATGTTAGGTTTTCAAACTATCGCCTACTTTCGAAAACAAAATTTTTCAAAATATGTTTGAAAAATATAACAAGTAGTCTATAGGAAAGAGGACGTCAGCTTGAGTCCAACGACACCTCATTTGTTAAAATCCGACCATCCGTTCGCGAATGATCACCAATGATCTCGAGAAATTAGGCTATCACATTGTTTTTCATCCTACACCCTTGAAACTTGCTGTCCCCCTAGAGGGCATACCCACCTTTTGGGTAGTTTATTGGCTGAGGAATAACCCACCCACCAAGGGAAGATGATTAAGAGAAGGAAGTAGATTTTGGATTGGAGAAAAAGGATAGAAAAATAGGAGGAGAGTTCCACAAAATTAATAAGTTTAACTTTAAACACACTTAAAGGTGGTTGCCACCGCAAATCCGTTCTCGGATACCTAAAGTGGGTACGAGGTTGGTCGAAGCTGACGGGAACCGCAGCTAAGACTTTGGCGGTTTGCCAGAGAAAGGCTTTAGTGTATTTCCTCCCAAGCGTGCATGAAAGTACTATAGGGAAGGGTGATAGTCTGGCAAGACAAATGGTAAAAGCTTTATTGAGTATGAACGAGGGCATAAATCTAGGAAGAGCTAGGAAAGCCAGGATCTTGCCTAACTGTAGTATCAGAGAAATGATGAAACCAAAAACAAATATTTAATTTATTAAACAATGCAAAGAAGTTTGAGGAAATTAACAAGCATGTAATATAATTTTGACAAACATAGTTCATTTGAACTTTTTAACAAATGGGGTCGCAGACCTCTCAACATTAAACGTTTGCTCCAGGCAATTGACAATTTATGAGGTTTTAAAACCTTGCATGTTTCTAAAATCTTTATAAGATTTAAACAAATAAACAATGAAGTAATTAAAGTTTGAACGTGAATTGGAGTACAAAGAGTGTACCTTAAGAAATTCTTGAGAGAATGTTCTAGAGAAAGTGACAACTTCGAAAATAACAATAATAAAAACATGAAAAATAAGATAGAAGTTCCTACAACTTCTTATATTTATACAGAATTACTATATGGGAATTATACGAAAGAGGGCAGGTCACTTACTGTGAAACCTGAAGAAAGTTAAAAGGAAGGTTCTAGACTTCCCAAGTTTGAGCAGGAATTACTAGCCAAATGGGACAGTTTCCATTTCGTGAAACCTGAACATGACTCGCTCAAGAGTTTAAGGAATTGTTTTCCCTGATTATAGGAAAGGAACAACGTGAATTTAAAACTTGTATCACACAAGCAATTATGCAGAATTTAATTAATGTTAAACTAGCAAAGTTGGAAGGGCACTTCTTGAGTGACACCTTATAGAAAAGTTACAATATTTATTAATAATGGTGGTTAGTAGAAGGTTGAGGAAAGATCATTGGGATATAGGATCAATGTTCATGGCCGTATTTAATATAAACGGACGATCGCGACGCGGTAGAAACGTGGAGCAAGCACTGGTTATCACTGTAGTCTATAAAGATGGATGCAAAGTTCACTATAGAAACACTAAAGTTTATGAGAAAGAAAGTTATTGCAATTATGGAAATAACTGATTGCACTATATAGGTGAGAGTCTATTTCTTGAAAAAGTTGTGATTTACAATTAAATGTACCATAAAACATTCCAGTGGTTCCAGCGGTGGAAGAAAGTTAGCTATTGCAACAATTTGTAAGGAAGATTCCTCATTTTAAATATTATTTTCACATGTGAGTGAAAAATGCCTAATGGCAAGACTCGCAGATAGAGTACCAGATCTGGAAAGTTCCAGAACGATCTTTATAGAAGAATGGGGTTGAGAAAATCCAACGGAGGAACTAGCTTGATGAATTATAGACAGCGGGTATTAGGTAATATCCCACGTAGTGAGAGGATTTCTCATTTGAATAGCTTAAGAAAAGCTCTTTTTAGTAAGGTTGGCTTATATGAACAAAAGCTCAACATGGCAAATCCCACGAAGAATGATTTTTGCCCCAAAGTAAATAATTTCACACTGTCTATAAAAATATCATTAAAAGCACGTGGAAGTTAAAACCATGAAGATGAGGTTAAAACTTTTAAAATGGTACTTATATCGATTTCATGTTGAAGGCGAAGTTTCCCTGGATGACAACTACCTTGCCAACATGGCGTAGAAGAGTGTGTGCCTCTTGGTTTGAGGAGGCTAGCTCGAGAGGAGCTTTAACTGATCGAGTCAACTGCCGACTGAGAAGTGAGACCTGCTCAACGGAGCACGGAGGGTCCAAGGAAGGGAAAAAGAGTGGGGGGTAGGAAACAAAAGGAGAACATATAAACATTGCCAATGTTACAACAAAAAATGATCTTCTCTTGGTGAGCTGGTCTTCAAAGAGTTGACAACAGATGATACTAGCGCAGCATGGTGAGTAAAGAAGTAGACGTAGTCCTCTTGCTCAAGGAAAAAATAGCTGGCGAAGGTAACAGGATCTGGTGGCCAGATGGAGAAGGAATTCCTCTTGCGCGAGGAAAAGTTAAAGAGCTTCAGAGATTCGCTGCTATATGACGCTAGGTGGGTCATAGAATATATATCTGGAACAGACTCATAAAAGATATAAGCGACCTGAACCCCTAAGAGAAAACAGAAGATCACTGTTGGTGTTTGACAAAGAGGAAGGAAAGAACATGCAAAAGCACTGAAAATTATAATCTCTGGTACCGTGTATTCCAAGAATGCACCATACTGGGAGGGGAAAACACCAACAGGGAACAAGAAAAACAAGTAAACATTTAAAGGTAATAAGCAACTGCGGAGAAGTAGTCTTGTGATCTGACCATTAGTGGTCAAAACTCTGACTACCCTGACTCTCCCATCTCTTCCAGGATAACACTCGGTCACTCTTCCAAAAGGCCAGACTAGGGGGGGTGAAACATCCCTAACTAAGACCAAGTCTCCCACTTTAATGTCGGGACTGGAAAGAAACCACTTCTGTCTCCTTTGAAAGGAAGTTAAATATTCCAAGTTCCACCTCTTCCAAAAGGAATTGCAGAGGGCTTCAAGTTTACACCAAACAGTAGGTAAATTAGAATCCCTGTAAGAATTAGGAAGGGGAGGAGGGGCAGAGTGAGAAGTGCGTGTAAGACAGTGACCAGGTGTGAGTGGAAGGAGGTCATCAGGGTCATTAGAAAGCTGAATTAAATAACGAGAATTAACGACATCTTCCATCACAAAATAACTAGAAGCTGAGGGAAATAAAGCACTAGTAAAGATTACGATACGATGAGAAAGAAGAATTGACAAGTTTAAACAAAGCGTATAGAAACAAGTACATCTATTCAGGACAAGAATATACCAAATAAACAAAGAAACTATGCGAGTAGAAAGCAAGAACGCCATAGGTAACAAACGAGTAGCCATAAACAACGACCTCAAGTTATAATGAGTATCAAAGGGGTTACTCAGAAAAATACTTAAGTCAGCGAGAAACGTGACGTGACAAGTATAAATGCAAAAACACATCGAATGTGACGACGAGAAAAAGTAAGTTTGTTCATCAATGAACAATAAGATTTCAAAATATGTGAGCAGAGTGCAATACATAAGCGCGTGAGAAATACGCAACGAAGTTTTGAAACAAGGATCGAAGCAGTTATAGAATACGAGCATGAGTAAGTGGAAGACGTAAGCAAGCGCGACCTTGACCCACAGAGTACAGCGAGATAACGAATATAAATATCTGAAAGAGTCCTTGACTAGAACAAGTTTATTTTGGGAAATAGGTGAGCGGCTTCCGAGCGTGCGGTAGCGACTCGCCAGACAATGGTTGGCAATCAGCCAAAGTTGAGATAAGAGAAACTTGCTTTGAACTGTGTCAAGCGTACAGGAAATAAACAGTGACTTGACCTTACTCCGGCTTGTAAACAAACAAGTTTGAAAAACAAGCAGTTCGGAATAAACAAACAACACTTGTTGAATCAGCTGTGACTTAAAGCAGATATTCAGGTTGGACGGCATGCAGTCAATCGTAACTTGGACGTGAACAAGCAATTTAAAGACGTATGAAATAGAGTAGGAAATCAATTTCGCATAATTGAGAGGATCACGGAATCCGACAATTTTCGACAAGAAAAAGCTTGATTCTTCCGAAATAGGAAGAGAAGCCGGAACATTGAGAAGGAGGTTATACATAAGAATAGTTATTCTAGATGTTAGGGAATTCAGATTTTCAAGCGGTTTCAAAAGCGGCTTCCAATTGTGAGGAAGGAGGGAGGAGCCGACCGTGGCCATCCTTCTAAATAACGAAAGAAGTGAAACATGGCTTACAGCAAAGTGATGGTGACTGATAGCCATGGTTTTACACAAGGGGAAGATAGTTTTCGAGAAAGAGTTTAAGCAATTACCTGCTATAAAAAATGACATGAGAAGGTAAACGAAATAACACAAAGCAAGGCGAACTTGAATGGCCATCTTGTGCGGGAAGAAGGAAAAACCATTTAAACAACTTACAGAGGTAGTGTAGTTGTTCACGATAAGACATCGTTTCGGCAAGTGTTTTTCAAAAATATTGAGATCTGAAACATGAGCGTTCTCTTTTTCAGAAATGGGATTTATGTCAGCTGTAACGAAATGACATTGCGCTTTGGTTTGAACACTGGGTTGTGGAATCTCACCAGTAATAACCCAACCAAAATCGGTGTCTCTGGCGACCACGGTTGAAGATAACTTACGTGTTTGTTTGCGAATGCACTTCCAAAAAACATTGGCACTGAAAAGTACATCAATGGGACTTTGAGCATTAAACTGAGGATCAGCTAACCTTAAGTGCGAAGGAATGTTTAAACCGGAAGTATTGATAGAGTGACTTGGAGTGTCCTTGCCAATACTGGTAAGAATGAGACAGTTTAAATTAAGATTGGTGTTTCTTTGGCAAACGTCTCTGATTTTCAATTTTGAAGACTGCAAAACTTGAGTTTTCAAATTGTCAATGCCGGTCACACTGATAGAAGTAGGCGATGACGAAAGACCTAGTTTTTTAATCAACGATTGCGAAACAAAATTATGAGTTGAAGCGGAATCGAGAAGACCACGGGTTCTAAACCAATTTCCAAATTTATCTTGGAT
This sequence comes from Meconema thalassinum, assembly GCA_946902985.2. Lineage (NCBI taxonomy): Eukaryota > Metazoa > Arthropoda > Insecta > Orthoptera > Tettigoniidae > Meconema > Meconema thalassinum. Next base: position 1,755,060,074 of record OX336388.2, on the reverse strand, counting down.
TTCGAATTGTACAGTGGTCAAAAGGGTTTGCGCACTATGAAAAGTTTCGGCGTTGGAAATGCAGGAAGAAGCATTAGTTTGTTCGGAGCTGCTCTGCAAGGAGCTTGAAGAGGCAGGTACTGATGACCTCGATTTATCGTGAACGTGCAATAAAGAATGATGCGGTTTTTTGCAATGAAAACAGAGATTGGATGACGTACATTTTGAAGAAGAATGCTTAGGTGATAAGCAGTTGAAACAATGTTTGCTATTGAAGACAAACTTCCTTCGATCTTCGACAGACAATTCTTTAAAGGATTTGCACAAATACAATGTGTGAAGCTTTTTACAGAGCGTGCATTTTAACGATTTGTTGAGCGGCCTGATATGTTCTCTTGCATGATTGAAAGAAGAACGGGTTTGCTTGTTCTCGACAGATGGGGGCTGATGTCCCTTTGAAGAAGCAAGTTTTTTTCTCAAAAATTTGACACTGAGGATTCGTTTCGACCTTTTCGCACTGAAATGCGAGTGCTGTAAGGACTTGGCATCGGCTGTTAAGAAACGAGATTAAGTGTTCGAAGGAAAATTCTTCCTTGCGAGCGAGTTCAATTTCCCAAGCCTTTAAAGTTGAAAAATCGAATCTTGATGTAGCCAGATGAATGAGTATGGTGTCCCATGTTTGGACAGGCTGCTTAAGTTGGTATAATGCTCTAACATTTAACTGTATAGAGTCTAAGAGGTCTCTTAAAGAGGTGACGTCATTAGGTTTGACGGCCGGTAGGTTGAAGAGACAGCGTATGTGGCGAGCTACACTCAAACGTAAATTGCCATATCTCTCTTTAAGGAGATTAAAGGCGATGTGGTAGTTGTCTGCGCTTAAAGGCAGTGACTCCACCAAGGCTAAGGCCTCACATTCCAAAGAAGTGCGGAGGAAGTAGAACTTATTAATGTCTGGGATTTCAGTATTTTCATGAATTAGGGAGCAGTAAAGTTCATAAAAAGAATACCATTCACCTTCCTTGCCTGAGAAGTGCGGTAGGCTTATCTTAGGAAGTAACGGTTTCGGTTTGTTCTTGTGAACTGAAGTGGGTGCGAACTGGGCCGGATTGATGACCCTAGTGTCCGGTTCTGAGATATTGCGGATCAGTTGGTGGGCCTTTGCAATCCCTTCAAAGTATAAGGGTTCGACCTCGTCCCGATCCGATTGAAGTTCTGGGCAAGCGGATTCAATCTCGGTTTGAATTTGATCATAATAATCATAAGACCGTTCGTACAACTTAAGGCGATGTGTCAAGATGTCTAAATCACACTCGGCGGGATTTAACTTGCTGATGAAATTTCTGAATCTAGTGAGTTGCCCTTTATAGGAAGAACGTCTGGCAATGAGAGTTTCATCTTTTTCAGTAGGGGCCATGACAAAGAGAATAAATTGAAATACAACCCACGAAACTGTAGAACCTTGGAGATGCTGTCAAGTTTGCAGCAGCAAATGGGTAGAAAGAACGGGACACACCATAGGAGACAGGAGCGGCCTCTTTCCCGTTCACAGGCTTTGCATGATGTAGTTATAGCTGAAAAATCCAAAGCAGATATTAATAATTTGCAAAGTATTGTCAAATGACACTTGACAAACAATGGACATAGCAAATGGACTCTCCCGGGTTTCTGGTACCAAATTTTGGGTAGTTTATTGGCTGAGGAATAACCCACCCACCAAGGGAAGATGATTAAGAGAAGGAAGTAGATTTTGGATTGGAGAAAAAGGATAGAAAAATAGGAGGAGAGTTCCACAAAATTAATAAGTTTAACTTTAAACACACTTAAAGGTGGTTGCCACCGCAAATCCGTTCTCGGATACCTAAAGTGGGTACGAGGTTGGTCGAAGCTGACGGGAACCGCAGCTAAGACTTTGGCGGTTTGCCAGAGAAAGGCTTTAGTGTATTTCCTCCCAAGCGTGCATGAAAGTACTATAGTGAAGGGTGATAGTCTGGCAAGACAAATGGTAAAAGCTTTATTGAGTATGAACGAGGGCATAAATCTAGGAAGAGCTAGGAAAGCCAGGATCTTGCCTAACTGTAGTATCAGAGAAATGATGAATCCAAAAACAAATATTTAATTTATTAAACAATGCAAAGAAGTTTGAGGAAATTAACAAGCATGTAATATAATTTTGACAAACATAGTTCATTTGAACTTTTTAACAAATGGGGTCGCAGACCTCTCAACATTAAACGTTTGCTCCAGGCAATTGACAATTTATGAGGTTTTAAAACCTTGCATGTTTCTAAAATCTTTATAAGATTTAAACAAATAAACAATGAAGTAATTAAAGTTTGAACGTGAATTGGAGTACAAAGAGTGTACCTTAAGAAATTCTTGAGAGAATGTTCTAGAGAAAGTGACAACTTCGAAAATAACAATAATAAAAACATGAAAAATAAGATAGAAGTTCCTACAACTTCTTATATTTATACAGAATTACTATATGGGAATTATACGAAAGAGGGCAGGTCACTTACTGTGAAACCTGAAGAAAGTTAAAAGGAAGGTTCTAGACTTCCCAAGTTTGAGCAGGAATTACTAGCCAAATGGGACAGTTTCCATTTCGTGAAACCTGAACATGACTCGCTCAAGAGTTTAAGGAATTGTTTTCCCTGATTATAGGAAAGGAACAACGTGAATTTAAAACTTGTATCACACAAGCAATTATGCAGAATTTAATTAATGTTAAACTAGCAAAGTTGGAAGGGCACTTCTTGAGTGACACCTTATAGAAAAGTTACAATTTTATTAATAATGGTGGTTAGTAGAAGGTTGAGGAAAGATCATTGGGATATAGGATCAATGTTCATGGCCGTATTTAATATAAACGGACGATCGCGACGCGGTAGAAACGTGGAGCAAGCACTGGTTATCACTGTAGTCTATAAAGATGGATGCAAAGTTCACTATAGAAACACTAAAGTTTATGAGAAAGAAAGATATTGCAATTATGGAAATAACTGATTGCACTATATAGGTGAGAGTCTATTTCTTGAAAAAGTTGTGATTTACAATTAAATGTACCATAAAACATTCCAGTGGTTCCAGCGGTGGAAGAAAGTTAGCTATTGCAACAATTTGTAAGGAAGATTCCTCATTTTAAATATTATTTTCACATGTGAGTGAAAAATGCCTAATGGCAAGACTCGCAGATAGAGTACCAGATCTGGAAAGTTCCAGAACGATCTTTATAGAAGAATGGGGTTGAGAAAATCCAACGGAGGAACTAGCTTGATGAATTATAGACAGCGGGTATTAGGTAATATCCCACGTAGTGAGAGGATTTCTCATTTGAATAGCTTAAGAAAAGCTCTTTTTAGTAAGGTTGGCTTATATGAACAAAAGCTCAACATGGCAAATCCCACGAAGAATGATTTTTGCCCCAAAGTAAATAATTTCACACTGTCTATAAAAATATCATTAAAAGCACGTGGAAGTTAAAACCATGAAGATGAGGTTAAAACTTTTAAAATAGTACTTATCTTGATTTCATGTTGAAGGCGAAGTTTCCCTGGATGACAACTACCTTGCCAACATGGCGTAGAAGAGTGTGTGCCTCTTGGTTTGAGGAGGCTAGCTCGAGAGGAGCTTTAACTGATCGAGTCAACTGCCGACTGAGAAGTGAGACCTGCTCAACGGAGCACGGAGGGTCCAAGGAAGGGAAAAAGAGTGGGGGGTAGGAAACAAAAGGAGAACATATAAACATTGCCAATGTTACAACAAAAAATGATCTTCTCTTGGTGAGCTGGTCTTCAAAGAGTTGACAACAGATGATACTAGCGCAGCATGGTGAGTCAAGAAGTAGACGTAGTCCTCTTGCTCAAGGAAAACATAGCTGGCGATGGTAACAGGATCTGGTGGCCAGATGGAGAAGGAATTCCTCTTGCGCGAGGAAAAGTTAAAGAGCTTCAGAGATTCGCTGCTATATGACGCTAGGTGGGTCATAGAATATATATCTGGAACAGACCCATAAAAGATATAAGCGACCTGAACCCCTAAGAGAAAACAGAAGATCACTGTTGGTGTTTGACAAAGAGGAAGGAAAGAACATGCAAAAGCACTGAAAATTATAATCTCTGGTACCGTGTATTCCAAGAATGCACCACCTTTCATTAACGTCAAACAAACGTTTTTATAATTCACCGTTTCCAAAATAGTGCCAATCCAAAAAACAAGAATTTTCAAAAGAAAATTTAAAAAATACCAACACACAGGCTTAACCAAGAGAACGTCATCGCAACGCCAACAACACCTCGTTCGTAAAAATCTGACCACGCGTTCGGGAGATATCACCCAAAGTTTATATAAAAGTAGGGGGGGGGGGGAGTAGAACTCTCCAATTCACACTACTGCACAGTTTTAGTCCTAGAGACTTGAAATTTATTTTGGGGGTAAAGAGGGTCCGGGCCATTTATTTATGTCAAACAAAATTTTTTGTAAACTCTTTAGTTTCCAAAATATAGGAATTTCAAAATTGGACTGTTTTCAAAAAAACATAAAAAATAAGAACGTTTTATTATAAATAATAAAGGACATAAAGACCATTCGTTTGAACGATGGCACAAAGTTCTATCATGTTTGGTTTTCAAACTATCTTTTACTTTCAAAAACAATTTTTTTTTGAAAAATATAATACGTGGTCCATAGGATAGAGAACGTCAGCCAGAGTCCAACGACCCCTCATTTATCAACATTCGACCTTGGGTTCACGAGATATTGGCTTGGACTCACGTGGCGGCCATGACACTGGTTAGAACTCTCACTGCTCCCTTACTGGCATATTTTCAAGAATCATGAATGACCACAGTATTATTTAAGATAAAATTGTACCGGCATCAATTTCATTGATCCATTCAACCATCCTAATCTTTACAAGGGGTATACTCAGGGAGAAAACTAAACACCATTCTGAAAAAATAACACCCTGCGCTCCCCCCTGTGATCCTATACTATTTAATCGTAGGCATTAAACCATGTTCCATAACAATTAATTAACTATGCAAAAAAATCAACGAATTGTAATTATTCACCTGCATTAGAATTAAATTAAAATTAATCGGTATTCTGCCCGAAGGCAGGTCCGAGCCTCCGAAGAGGCTACCCCCAGCCAGAGTTTACGTGCGGTAGGGTGGCCAGGGCCTTTCCGCTCCTCCTTATGTTGGCTAACAGCGCGCAGTGCCTAGAACCGGCACACCATCCAAGTTCCGACTACGCCCAATGTTGCTTAACTGCGGAGTTCTCATGGGATCCGGTGTTTCAACACGGCTAGGCCGTTGGCCGCATTAGAATACCCATGAAATTATTAGTCAATCATGGTATTCCATCATAATTAAATGTTATTTACAATATTCAGGATGTGTAGATCACTGATCGTTCTATTAAACGCCTGAATAAAATTTTATTTTCAAAGTTCCACACTTTTTTTCATATTTCCAAAAATCTTGGACAATCCTATCGGATATTCTCTTCCATGAAACGAGAAAAATTCCAAACACTACCAGAATTATTAATTACGCCTCTTAACACAAATCATCTTATGTCCAATCAATGATTGATCCATTAGAAAAATAATACAGTTTAAATTTCATTAATTCCAGAAAGGAATATTCATATCAGAATTTATAAATTAGGGATCCGTGATCTAGTTTCAATAAAGAAATAAATTATGGGATTAATTATTCTTGTGATGCTGATTGCAACTCAATCTGATTTTTCAAATTAATTTCAGACACTTATGGATGATTTGTAGCCATTACAAAATTTTATCGGAATATGAGGCCGCATTTTAAATGCCCCATTTCTCTATTCACTTTCATCAATCTGATTTACTCCATAAATAAGATTATTAAGCAATTTATTCTATCGGCAGGTTTATATCATTTAACAAGAAAACTTTTAATTATGGTTAGATCATATTAAAGCAGAATCTAAAATTCCGCTGATGACAAGATCCCGATAGTGGCGTGGGGTTGCAACTGTGGCACTACCCGTCTTTTTTGAGTAAAATTATGCTGACATCCTCCAAATCTCAACATTTCATTATATTCAACAATTCTATTTCTTTTACACCTTATTTTTACATATTGAACTTCCATCCAGTCATATTTACTGTATTTAATGGATTATCATAATTATTCATGGGACAAAAATGCAGCACGCATTCCCAAGTCAACTCCTCACCCTACCAGATTTATCATATGGATGTTATAAATAACTATTTCCAGTAACCTGTTCAATTATCCGCGTGTCATCATAACAAAAATCCTCCTAATTTATAGAAACTGAAATGTATTTTTTGTCTTATTGTTGACCACCCTCCCCTACTTAAAGTTTGAAAAATCTTCATTAAAAAGCATTGAATCGAAAAAGGTACAGTCAGGGGCGGCGCGAGATATAAGCGAACTACGCGGCCGCGGGTGGCGCCGAGGCGTGCCGAAATATCAAGTTAGGGGCGCCCGGAGCTAGTTTGTAATGTTGTAAACATTACGAATTCCAATTTTTACAACATTAACAAACTGTAATGTTTACATTATATACAATGTAACCAGATAACATAACCATTCTGTTTATGGTTCGTCTCTTCAGTTTTACTTTACTATTTCATTAACAAACAAAACCAAATAATATTTGAAAATTTCAGTATAACCATTTTAAAGAGTTGCCGTTTTACGGTTGATGCTACTTATGAAACAAACTTCGAACTATAACGGAGTGCCTGGAGCCATTCGGTCGAAGTATGACCGCTCGCCATTCACGAAAGGGAGAATACCCCTTCCACTAATGACTTCGACTCGTCCGCGTGACTCATACGTCTCTTGTCTTTATCCGCTCAGTGGCTCAGTATTGCCAGCTAGCTGACAGCCTTCACTCATCGTTGTAGTCTGTAGTGTGTTGATGTGTTGTCGATAGCTGCACTGTGTTATTGCCCCTTCTTACATGAGGAGATGATTTTTTAGATACCCTAAATGTCTAGTAATAAAAATCCATTAGGTGCATTTCACCGTAAAAGAAAGTTGCAACATTCTAAAGAAGATGGGAAGCAATCTAAAGCGCCGAAAAAAATGTTTGCGCCTTCAGCTTCATCGTCATGTGCAAAAATGGTCGACGAAACAACTAAGTTAACTGAATCCGTTCATAACGATGAGGATGACGACAAGTTACCAATATCATAGCTGCCTGGACCATCAATGAGTGAAAAATCCCTCAAAAAAGTAAGTGTAACTGTAAAAAAAATAAGTTATTTTTTTGCTAATGACTATAAATGCCTAAATTAATTTAATCTAAATTGATGAGTATTTGTGTAAACAATTTACCCTTATAACGTAAATTATAATAATATTATTGATTTAATAGCATTACTTTACTGAACACTGCCGTAATTTATTTAAAGTATTATAGCACTAATCCTTCAGTAGTATTAATTTATACTTAAGTTGTATATTTAGAAAATAAATTTAGGAATTGAGTAGTAGTCCATTGTTAGTTTAGCATCTGTTAGGTTGAGGGAGGAAAGAAGGTAGAGATGTAAACGGGGCACCTGATATTTTTTGTATTAAGGGGAGACTGTACCTTTTTCGATTCAATGCTTTTTAATGAAGATTTCTTCAAAGTTTAAGTACATATTAAATAAAACCACTGAACCGACTATTCCAAAATTTTATATACTTGTTAACTTACTACATCCATATCTTCCTGATAAACGAAAATTGTTATACAAGTTTATATATACTGTGACCGTTTGACGGACGTCCTACGACTACACAAGTGTGCATCCTAACAACAGCCGAGCACAATACTCAAAAAATATCTCGGGGTTAACTGTGAGCAACAACAAAAGTTGTATAATAAAATAAAAGCTCTGCTGTTCCCCAGATGCACACTACAGCGAGGATAGAAGGCATAAGTAGGGGAGCAGTGAGAGTTCTATCCAGTGTCATGGCCGCTCGTGAGTCCAAGCCAATATCTCGTGAACCCAAGGTCGAATGTTGACAAATGAGGTGTCGCTGGACTCTGGCTGACGTCCTCTTTCCTATGGACCACGTATTATATTTTTCAAAAAAAAAAAATTGGAAATTATTGTTTTTGAAAGTAGGCGATAGATTGCATTAGCATAGTTTAGCCAACGAGCAGGAACTAACTCCTGACCCGAGTTATGTGAAGATAATATCTTCTACCCGAGTAGTTTACTGGATAGCATATAAAATGGAAAATAAGGCTGAACAGGTGTGTAAGTGTACTGTGATAACTATAGAAAGATTATGAGCACGAGACCGTGAACATTGTAATTATCGGAGATAATTCGGAACGGTAAAACACCGGGTGATTGTCGTGAAACAACTGAACATTTTAGACACGTTTTTCTTTCATACCAAAAGCTATGGTGATAAGAAAATTCGACCAGGAAGTCATGGTAGCGATACGCCGTTATGAACTTTTGGAAACTACCGTGAGTCGAGCAATTACTATGGTGCACTAAATTTGAATTGGGTGTACGATGGCTGCCGATGTGTGGAGACTTGGACCGTGGACCAGTGGAATCAGGGAAGTGACGTGTACACACTCCGTGTACAGAAGAACGCCTAGGACAAGGGCATTCCAAAGGAACAGGAGCCTTCTTCAAGAACATCTGAAAATGGACATGAGCCCTATATTCTATTTTTAATAGCTAGTACCGGTGAATATCCGACTGTAGACTACACCCTTCAACCATGTAGGAATCGTTTTACTCGCCATGATTCATTATTTTCTTACATTATGCTGAAGCATAAGCATGCTCTAATAACAAAACTACGTTACGATCTCACTAGCATTCCAATGTGCATTAATTTATTATTTATCTCTCATTTTTCCGATATCATTAACTCATATTTGCTTAATTGAACATCACATAAATTGTTCAAACTCATCCATTAAAATATTATTATTATTATTATTATTATTATTATTATTATTAAATATTCAACAATCCCGAAATAATTAATTCTCATGGATAATTGCCATGTTCTATTTCTCATAAGATCCGTTAAATTGTTATAAATATTATTCCTTAATCCCACATGTCATTTTCAAATCATGACCATTCTGCATTATCATTATTAAAGAAATCCTGAACCACAAGAAAAATCGAATCATTTTACGACAAATGATAATTAGAACTCATCTAAGATGAATTAAATCTATACGAAAAGAATTACATTTATCCAAACAAAATATTTCAATAAACTAGCCCATAACGGTAGTCTATAAAAATAATATGCCATAAAAATATGCACTGAACTGTACAACAAAAATCAGGACGAAACTCCTGTCTAACTAGAAAAACTGGATGTCTTTGAAAGAAATAGCCTCATTCTACGATATGCCTATCGTTGATATGCTATCTCAACAAAACTGAAGAGTGGAAAAACATCAAAAGGCCCCATGCTTATGCTTCAGCATAATGTAAGAAAATAATGATTCATGGCGAGTAAAACGATTCCTACATGGTTGAAAGGTGTAGTCTACAGTCTGATATTCACCGTTACTAGCTATTAAAATAGAATATATGGCTCATGTCCATTTTCAGATGTTCTTGAAGAAGGCTCCTGTTCCTTTGGAATGCCCTTGTCCTAGGCATAATGTCCCATGCGTTCCTCTGTACACGGAGTGTGTACACGTCACTTCCCTGATTCCACTGGTCCACGGCCCAAGTCTCCACACATTGGCAGCCATCGTACACCCAATTCAAATTTAGTGCACCATAGTAATTGCTCGACTCATGGTAGTTTCCAAAAGTTCATAACGACGTATCGCTACCATGATTGCCTGGTCGAGTTTTCTTATCACCATAGCTTTTGCTATGAAAAACACGTGTCTAAAACGTTCAGTGGTTTCACGAGAATCACCCGGTGTTTTACCGTTGTGAATTATCTCCGATAATTATAATGTTCACGATCTCGTGCTCATAATCTTTCTATAGTTATCACAGTACACTTACACACCTGTTCAGCCTTATTTTCCATTTTATATGCTATCCAGTAAACTACTCGGGTAGAAGATATTATCTTCATATAGCTCGGGTCAGGAGTTAGTTCCAGCTCGTTGGCTAAACTATGCTGTGAGATTGGGTATTACCCATCACAACCTTGAACACACAAGAGGTTGGCCCCAACTAGTAAAAACTATCACGAGCGCATTGCGAACAATGTCTCATTCGTAGGCTACTTTTGGCTTTCAGGTTCGGTACTCGTAACCAAGATTGATTTAGCTGTCCGTTCATGCTCGAGTTACTGCATAAGAACGAATGTCACTCCCCTTGCTTCTGCTTGCACGCCCTTCAGATCGCCAGGTGATGGCTTGTGTAAGCGCATCGTTGCCCGCGCATCTCCTCAGATATGCACTCTGTAGCGGTGAATCTCAACTCAACCAGGCGTTCGCTTCAAATTCAAACAGAGCCGCGACAAAAACAACAAATGGTCACAATACTACTTATTTTTAACAGTTTGGAAATGTTCAATTTTTTTACAATTTTTTAGAAATAGAAATATTTTTTGAAAATACAAATATTTATTAATATTAATAAAATTTTGGTTTAATGTACTCATCAAGTACCCATAATTATGAATGCAAAGTTTAAGGTATCTATGTTTTACGGCTTTTAAACTATGTATAGCTAAAGATAAAAGTTTTAAGGTCGGTGGTTTATTTGCAGAAACTGAGTGCAGAAACGTCATCAGTATTTTAAAATGACATGGAGAATATCCACCTAAAATAAACGATGATGTACGAAAGATTCTTGTTGAGCGGGGACCACAGCAGGTCAGAGACCAAGAATATCCTGTGGACCTTAAAGGTAGGCGATTTTCCTCAAAGCATTACACAAGGAAGCTTAGCATCGGAGAGCAAGTCCGCAGGATTTGATTAATATATTCCATATTGAAAAACGCAGTTTTTTGTTTTGCTTGCATTCTTTTTGGAAATGATAATTCTCTTCTTGCTGGTGGCCAAGGGTATTCTGACTGACAAAACTTGAGCAAAACTTTGACCAGTCATGAGAAATCCCCTATTCATATTCAAAACTGCCAATATTGGCGTGAACTCTCTTTAAGTTTACTTAAAAAAACTATTGGCGAGGAAAATGAAAGACTTATTCGTGCTGAAACTGAACATTGTAATCAAGTTCTTAAACGCCTACAATATATTGTACAATTTTTGGGAACTCAAGGATTGGCCTTTAGAGGGGAAAAAAGACACCCTATTTGAACGTAATAATGGAAATTTCTTAAAGCTGGTAGAACACATAGCTAAATTTGATGGTTTCATGGCTGAACATGTGAGAAGAATAAGTTCAAAAGAAACACACGTAAACTAGTTGAGCAAGAGAATCCAAAATGAGTTTGTTAGTTTCTTGTCAGCCAAGATTCAAGCTAACATTTTACAACAGATACAGCAAGCAACGTACTATTCTATTATATTACACTGTACTCCAGACATTAGCCACACAGAGGAAATGACTCTTGTTGTGAGATTTGTAACAATTTTAGCAAATGAGGATATTTCAATTAAGGAACATTTTTGGGGATTTGTTCCCATTACAGATTCATCAGGTGAAGGCCTCAAAGAGGTATTTCTCTAACAGTTAGAAGCACGAGGCATTCACTTAAAAGCCATGAGAGGCCATGGGTACGACAATGGTTCCGCAATGAAGGGAAAACATGTTGGAGTCCAGAAGATAATCCTTGATTTAAATCCTAGAGCTTTTTATGTACCGTGTGGGAACCACTCCTTGAACTTAGTTATTAATGATGCAGCGCTGTCGGGCAACATTGCTGTGGACTGTTTCATCACTATATAAGAAATATTAAATTTTTTTCCAGTTCTACTCAAAGATGCCTTATATGAAGTTTCTCAAGATCAGAAACTTGATGCATTTGGTAGGAACACTGTCGTAGGACTTCGGCCAATAAAAGTAAAAAAAAAATTCACCTATGAGAGTGAAGATGAAGCTGTACGTTCTGGAAAAAAATCATTTAAAGTTAACTTCCTCTTTGTCGTACTTGACACAGCAATAGCCTCATTAAGGGAGAGATTTGAGCTAATGGAACACCATAGTGAAAGTTTCAAATTTATTTATGACATTGCTAGCTTCGAGAAGAATTTGAACGAACAAGAGTTGAAGAAAGCTTGTAAGCACCTTCAAACCGTTTTGAGGTTTGGAGGACACTGTGATGTGAACGGAGATGATCTGTTCGAGGAACTGGAAATGCTTTCACCCAGATGGAGCTTTGTCTTTTCTAACGAAACGAGGTTATGTGGACATTTTTCCGAATGCTCTTGTTGCATTGAGGATTCTGCTAACGCTCCCTGTATCAGTGGCCAGCGGAGAAAGAGGTTTTTCGAAGTTAAACCTTATAAAAACATACTTGCGATCAACTTTAAGCCAAGAGCACTTGAGTGAACTAGCTACTTTGGCCATTGAAAATGATTTGTTAAATGAAATGGAAACAGATTTGCTGCTGAACGAGTTTTCTAAAGTGAAAGCCAGGAAAATCTCGTTTTAATCTTAAAATATTTCAACAGTGTGCAAAAAATCAACAATAATAAAATTGTAATTCTATGTAATAATAATGACCTGTAAATAAATGTTTGGTTTTAAGTTATGTTTTGTGTATCCCTTTGCCTTTTACCTTTTGGCCATATAAAACGTTCAGTAAAAATAGTAAAGGTATTCTGATGAGTATAGCGGGGGGGTCAAAATGTGCTTTGCTTACACTACAAATAGACCTAGGCCGGCACTGCACCCTGGCCAGGCCACGTTGCATCGCATGCGCGAGTTCATACCTGCTTCTCGGAAGGAAAGTGCTTCCGTACGCTGGCGTTTGGCTGGAGTGTAGTTTCTTTTAATTGTGCGTGTGTGTGTTTAATGCTGCCAATATGACAGAAGTAAGTTCACCTGACTCTAATGTTATTAATTTTTTAAGGGCAACTCCTTTGAGCACTTGATCATATGAACAACGATGTGAATTAAAAACAAGAAGACCAAAGCCAAATTTAACAATTAAAGAAGTTGTTAAAAATCGCACACCTAGTTTCCAGCATTCTTGGTATGACAGGTTTTCCAGGCTAACTGGGCGTGTTGAATAACAAAATGTTTTGTTACGTTTGCCTTATGTTTGGGGCGAAAGATACTGAATGTTGCACAGAAGGAATTTCTGACCTGAGTAATTTAATTAAAAAAGCTGTAAAACACCAATCTTCAAAACACCATTTGTTACATTGTGAAGCATTTCATCTGCAAGGTTAAACTCGCACTGTGCATGCATTATCTGAAGCTGCTCGACCTCAACACTCAGTAAAGCATAATGAAATCGTGTCTTCAAATGACGACTCATTCAATCTGTAGTATTACTCAGTACAGAAGAACTAGCCTTCTGTGGGCATAGAGAAGATGAAAGTTCTATTAACAAGGGGAATTATTTGCAATTGTTGAATCTGCTCGCTCAAAATGAATCGACAGTTAGAGACCATTTACAGTTATCATCATTATTAAAAGGAACATTTCCAGACATTCAAAATGACTTGATAGAAGTTACAACTATTGCATTAAATGAAAAATAAAAACAGAAATAAATGAAGCCCCCTGTCTATCCATAAAAGCGGATGAGACTTTAGACGTGTCATGTAAGAACCAGATGAGCATAATATTTATCTATTGTGTGGATGATAGAATAGAGGAGAGATTATACGGCTTTTATGACGTTTCCAAGAATAAAACAGCTGTGGGATTGTCAGGAGTCGTGCACAAAGTTTGACTTGACTGGGAAGTAAATTGAGAAAAGTCGTAAGTCCGACATACGATGGCGCAGCTGTAATGGCAGGCAGACAAGGGGGAGTTCAAAAGCTAGTGAAACAGTTTTGCCCATATGCTCTTTTCGTCCATTGTTTCGCCCACCAATTAAATTTGGTACTTCTGTATGGCTCAAAAACAATAAAACAGGTTCGATTGTTTGTCTGTGCCTTGACTGCTTTTCACATTTTTTCAGCACGTCTTCTAAAACGACGGTTTTGTTGACCGAAAGAGGATTTAAGCTTCCACAAGCTAGCAATATGAGATGGACTTTTCATTCGAGGGCAGTTTTCACCATTATGAAACATATCCAAGGATTGTGCTGTATTATTGATGATGAAAAGGCGGCTTCGGTGGCGTAGTCGGTAGCATGCTGAACTGCTGTGCCCAATATAGCGGGTTCAAACCCGGCCGAAGTCGTCGGATTTTTTAAGAGCGTTAAAATCCTTCAGTATGCCTTCCTTCGGAGGGGAAGTAAAGCCGGCGGTCCCATATCATAGATTTATGGCATGTAAAAGATCCTTCCACAGACTAAACGTGTGTAAAGCAAAATTTGTTAGGTTAGATTTCGTCAGAACGCTCTATCAAATTTTTTTTACCTAGTGGTGAACGTTGGAACTACTTGAACTGTGCCATTGGTCTCAAAAACATATGGATGACCCAACCTTTGTATATTTGCTATGTATATTCGAAGCTTGTTTCATTTACACTGATCATCTCTTCAAATTGTTACAATCATCGACAGTGAGTATTGTAACTTGCCATAATATGATAGAGGCTGTCGTCAAAAGAATAGAAAACTTAAGAAATGAAGATTTCACTGACAGATGGGTTCAAAACAGCATGGAGTTGAATGAAAACGTAATGTATGATGGCAATAAAAAGAACACTTTGAGAGTGCTGACTTTTGAAATAGTAGATTCACTAACAGCTCAAATGAAAAGTAGATATGAAAATCTTACTCATCTAAATTTCATTGAGTTAGTACAAGAGAAAAAGTTTAAAGAATACACCGAAACATTCCCCCAAGCAAATTAGATATTTTGGTGAAACAGTATCCATTCTTTAATGTTAATCAATTACTAAATGAACTTTCCATTGTTTATGCAGATCAGGCAAAGCATTTAGCTCCAAAAAGATATTTTAAAATATTTTGTTACGAACGGCCTTGACTCCATCTATCAGGAAGTAACTAAACTACTACGCTTAGTACTGACTATTCCTACTACTACAGCTAGTAGTGAACGCAGCATGAAAAGAATTAAAAGCTACCTTCGAAATTATATGAGCAATAGTCGCTTGTCGTGTTTAAATTCATTGGCCAATGAAAAACAGTTATTAGGTGAGGTTTCATCAGAGCCCGCAATTCATGAACACATCACAGACATTTTCGCAGAAAAGACGAATGGAGCTGATGTACAAGACAGTGTGAGGTATGTGACAGTATTTTTCATATTAGCTTTTTGATTTGTTCCTTTGTTTAACTGTAGTTATAAACTTTGGCGTCCCCAGCTCAAAAGTTCACGCTACGCCACTGCACAAAAATATACTCAACTCAATAAAAGAAGGTACATCCATAAACAACAGGATTATGACAATGCGTGTACAATGTTCTAACAAGAAGTACGGTACACCCTGATTAACGCACACGCTCCCACATACATCGATAACAAGAAGGATCCGAATAAGGGTGAACAATTCTGGACCACACTTGATGAGGTCATGACCCAAGTACCCATGGTGGACCCAAAGGTACTACTGGAAGACTTCAATGCCTAATTCGGCAGAGATCAAAAAACTGTAGTCAGATTCCCTGCACATCAATACACTAACGAGAACGGAACGAGATTTAATGAATTTTGTCAACAAAACAATCTAAAGATCATGTCATCATTCCTGAGGAAACACCCTTGAAAGCAAAAGAGTTCGAGATCACCCATACTATCGCTTGGTGAATATCAGATCGATCATGTAGCCTTCACATACTCTTCGCAGAAGGACATCCATGATGCACAAGTCCGCCGAGGTGCAAACATTGACTCGGACCATTATCTAGTGCGCATCAAAGTGAAATTTACCCCTAAAACAACCCAACGCAAAAGAACACACCTCCAGAAATTTGATACAAAACGGTTCCAGGAAACAGGTATTGAACCCTTATGATATCATATTTTTATTTTCATTTATTTCAAAGAGGGCATTCATACTAGCAGCAGTGGATACAAGTTGAGGAAATATGTTGCAACTATTGAAGTAAGACGACGAGGCAGGTATATTTAACCCAAGCTATTGAGACAAGGAAATATGTGTCAGAATTCGTGGAACTGAAGAGATCAACGTTCAAATAGCGTGGCTTCAGTTGGCAAGTCTTGAGACGGTTGCTACCGAGTTACGACAGCGAGAGAAGGGGGGGACAGACTCTGACGAGGAAGAAGATACTTGCACGTCATAAAAGTCGGAGGAGTTTCTAGGTCACACTTTACGAGATGAATTTGAATCGACGAATGAAACAGGGCACGCCTTGTAGGCCCGCGAAAACTGGCGTACCTTTGATTTGGCGCGAAATGGATATTAATGAAACCCGTGATCGTTCGTGCTTCCGTTCATCAAATTCTTAACCTGTGCATTGAGAGAAGTCCAATGAAATTAGTCTCAACTCTGTAGCTCAAAAACTCCAAAATTATTTTTTAATTTCGTCCCCTCCACCGATAATTTGCCGTGTTCTGTATAGATGTCGCCGAGCGGATGGTTGAACTGACTTTATTTCGAAGTGTGGGGGGTGACACTTGTGTACAGACTTTTTTTTATGTGACCGATGTGACACTTGTGTACTTTATTTTGATGTGTCGTGGGACACTTATCATATTTTGAGGTCTCTGTGGAGACGAGTGATAAATAATATAAATTCGAAACTCTGACGAGTTTTTCAATATATTAAGTATTCGGCAGAAAGTCATTTTAACTTTCACCATTTTTGCCATGTATTTTTTGCGTTTGAATGTAGAAGCTACCAGGCTTAAAAACATATTTAGGGAAAGTTTCTTCGAACAAAATTGCTGATGACCTTGAGTGGATATAGCAACTAATTTAGCAAATTTATTAGTCAATTTAGAGAACTGTGTAATAACTGAACATCTTCCATCCATAGAAAATCATCAAGATGTCTGGAACATGGCCAATGGTCGGAAGGATGACTATGGACACACCAGGGACGAAGTCGACGTCCGGCTAATATAACTGCTGGGTCATGGATGGCGATGTGAGCTGAGGTATTTGGCGAAGGAATAAGTACAAAATATTAATTATTCAATTTTAGTCGTAGTTAGATTAGTTTGGGAACTGTAAATAATTTTCTTGTATTTTTTTTAGTTGTACTTTGATTTTTATTCAGTGTGCCGACACTCGAGTGTAATGACATGCGAGACTATATTTTATTTTTCTAATTTAGAGGATCGTAATATAACTTGTAGTTGTACAATGCGTGTACAGATTGCTATGTTCAAATTGCTTGAGCAGAACTTGTGGTATGAGTGATAAATGGTGCTGTAGTAGAATAAATGTAACGATAAAATTAGAATCTGGGGGGGGGGGGGGTAACATTTGACCTTGTGTTTTGATAAACAGGCGTTTTATTTGTGATTTACCTATTGCAATTTTATATTTGCAGGGAACCATAGTTGCCTTAGTAAGCTGTAAAACTAATGAAGTAATGATTATATTGATTTTTGGGAAAGCCGTTGAGATCTTTCCGTGCATCTTAAGTCTGTGCGTATTTCAAGTGGTGTGATGTGAGATGAAGTCATTACCCAGGTGTGCGTTATATGTGGTTATGTGTGATGATGTGTGTCTACATGCGCGGGGAACATCGTGGTAATCTGACCATGATTCCTGTCTGCAGCAATATATAATTAACGGCAGTATGATACTCCATGGAGGCTGCAGCCGGATCGTCGTCTTATAATTCTGAGAGAATTAATAGGACAAATATGGTATTTTTCACACACTTGTTTTCAGGAGATACGAGGTATTTCCATGATCGTGGGCTGCCATGAGCGAGCTTCCGATCTTGTTATAGAACGCTCTGGGTTAATGACATGTGGCTTCGACGGGACGGACAGATTTAAGATAACACTAATTAGGTTTGAGGCCGGTGGTCCGTGTCCACGATTCTTAAAGTGAGATGAGCCTGTATGTTATAATTTGTGATTTAAAGGGGAGTTCGCCATATTCTAACCATAACTTCTATCGTTAGGTGGAGATGAAATATTTTTGTTGTTGTAATTAAATGCCACTGTGCATAGTGCTGATTTTTGTGTATTTGATTATAATCCACTTTGGATTGTTGTTGTTGTAAATGTGCCGTTTCTTTTAGGCACGTTGTACCCAGTATTCTTCTAAAGTACGCATTCCGTCTCGAGCGATGACAGTGAGTTGAATTTACGTCGATTCTCACTAGGTGGCAGCTCCTTTCAGCGTGAAATGATGTATTTGTACAAATGCTCACTAGAGGGTAGCATAGTTCTGAGAGAGACAGAAGATATTTGTCGTCGTCCTGTAATTAGCGCGCTGCGTTCCTCAACTGTCTTTGTGTAGAATTGTCTACGAATCGTGTTTGCCAACTGAAAGGAAACACTTGTGCGGACCTTATTATGTATTGCACTGAGATGTAGCAAAAGTTAGAAAGTATTTGGTTTCTTTTGCGTTCTACTTCCTTATGTCGGTACTTAAGTAAGATTTCCTAGTAACGTCAATATTTAGTCTGGGATTCACTTGATAGTATTTAAATTATTAGTGTATGGCATCAGTGCGATTGGCAGACACGGGATGTTCTGATTGGTTGCAGATTAAACATGGTTTCCCCGATGTTGAACTGGCCGAGTATATCCTACTTATTATTTTCTTATATTTGTCGTTTCTGTAAGTTGTCGTTTGTTTGTTGTTGCCGTACGAGATAAGTTGGTATTTTTCTGTTTGTTTATTTGGGGAGATTATGATATATCTGGTACTAGTTATGAGCATCTCGGGTCAGCTATGCTCCTTGTTATTCTTTGATGTTTTTCATTTCTGTTTTGTCTGATGTGATGGGCAGAGATGATTATTGTCCAACTATGGTTGGAGATCAGATGTTTTTTTTAATTAAGAGAGATTTTGGGAACCATTAAGACGTGATAGACGTATTTTCTGGAGTGGTCCGTATTTAATGATAGTCGACGATTGATGTTTAATTATGAACCCTATATGATGATGTCGAAGTCGTGGGACGTTGTTTGGGAATTTATAATAAGTTGACTTCTTAATATTTTCTATAAATATGTGCGGATCGGAAACTCTTATGTATGTTACGAGATACTTGTCTTCAATCTGTAAAATGGAATGCTGATCTCCTTAAATAATTATATATATATGATTGTACGACGTTTTTAAGAATATTAGTTGGACGTTTGAAGTAGTTCTGCCGAATTGTATGAAGACGTACGTTATGAATATTTTAACTATTGCATGTTGGATTTGTCGAGCAATGGAGCATGAATCAAGTTTTGATTTATTTAAAGGATGTATGTTGGGATTTTGACGATGCAGAATGGTACTTCAGTAATGCATGTAAGTTTGAGTTTCACACCTTAAGTTTTAAATGTGCATGTTAATTAGGTTATGTGCATGTGTTTTTTATTATTGTAAATATGTTTGTCAGAATAGATGATGTCGCAATTGGTATAAGTGTATCATTTCTGAGTACTAGTTCTCGATGACATTTCCAAAGATATTCCTCGGGTATGGTTTGCAAAAGCTCAGTGGCTCCACACACATATTATTATTTTACTTTAAGTAGTAAGGGGGGTGTCAGTAAATATTAGAATGACGCTTGGTCATGTCCTTGTGCATTTTGTTGTAGTCACGTACGCTTGTGTTGATTTGTCAAGTCCCGTTTTGGGCATTATCCGTGTTTCTGGCACGTTGTCAAGATCTCGTTCGGAGATCTATTTTGTATTATATCAGGATAGCGGGTGTCGGATATTTCTTAAGAAGTTTGTTATGTGTTCCCTGAGCTAATCTTATGTACGCAGAATTGCGGATTCTTTGCTTGATGGGAAAACATATGGTAGCGAATCACGTTATCGTACTTATTTCCTTCATTTAGTCAAACATCGCCATGCACGCACAAATTATAGATTTGAAGCAGACGTACTGTTTCAAACGTCTTTTATTTGGACAATCTCTCCTGAGATATTTATTTCATTAAATGGTAAATTGTGGATATTTGAACGCCACTTGCTTTGATGCAGACACAACTTAGGTTTTCAGTTGTGGTCTAACTTAGAAGTTGTGGGATATAAATTCAAGTTGTTGTTTTAATTAATTGTTTATGCTTTATTTTGGTTATTAACTTGTTTTTATTAGTATACTGGTCCTTTCTTTAGTTATGTTTTTGTCCTATGTATCCTTGTCAACTATGAGAAGCAAATTTAACTGCACGGCTAACATGAACCGAAACAATACCACGAAATTGGGTCTTGTTACGCTTCTTTTAGCAAGGGTTCATAGAGTAAACTTGATGTGCCAACGTGGGGTTTGCAGTTGTATTTTATGGTACACCGAGTACTAGGGTGTACATTCGATACTAGTTTAGAGATAAACAAGGCTTTGAATGAGGAACATATGCCAACGGTAGCTAATTTATAAGTAGATTCAGTAAAATGAGACCAAGTTTTACCGCCAAGTCCTAAAGATTAAAATCAATGAGTTCATTTAAAATTAAATAAATTTGAAACACAGTTATATTTGATATTTGCTATTAAGTTGAGGTGGGTTCAGGTGCCCTGTTAGATCTAAATTATGAATGTTTAAACAATGAACTCAGTATAATTAAAAGTCAGGAAGGTGATACCTTACAATTTTTAATTAACAGATGGTTAATTAAAATACAGTTCATGTAAAATCAGTAAGGTCAGCAAAGTAAATAACCAGAGATAAGGGGTTTAAATTGAATGTAAAGATAGATAATACTCAATGATGCATGTTTGTTGGGGTCTTTATAACGTAAAGATAAATGACTTGAGTATTGTAAAAAGCATTTAAATGTCAAACTATACGTGTGAGTGTGTGCAGCTGATGTTACCTTAAGCATGACCCTAGTTCTCAAATTGTGTATTGTGTATTTGCAATGGCGTCTGTGGAAGAAATAAGTGATTTGATCGAACTTGCGATGGCAAGAATCCAGGATAAGTTAAGTGTACAATTAGCGGAAATGAAAGACAGTAGTAGTGTACAATTAAATGAAATGAAAACGGAATTAATAGACAGTAGTAGCGCACAGCTATCAAAATGAACAATACAATTTCAGAACAGGCAATAACTCAAAATAATAACGTTAAAGAACAAATTGGTGAACTAAAATCTGATATTAACAATAAAATGTCAGAACAGAACATAAAATCCGATATAAACACACAAATAGCGGAACAGGCAGTTATCCAAAATGACCAAATTAAAACCCAAATACAGAACATCGAGGGGAAATTTGACACCAAATTAATTCAGTTGGATGAGATGGTGGCCGCGAAACTTGAACAGATAGAACGGGCTTGCGTCACTAATACAGCTGAGATTAAAACAGCACAGGATAAATTGCAAATCAGGTTAGAAGGGTTGGAGAAGAAGAATAACAGTATGCAAGGACAGATCGAATCCATAGATATCAACGTCTTTGGTTTAGTTTAGGATATGGAGAAAATGGATCTTCAGTCGTCCGATAGATGGGAGACTCTAGATGCAGACCAAAATCACATCAAGCAAAATATGCGGGAAACTAAGAAAAAGATAGAAGAACGCTTAGATAGAATTGAAATAGGACAAATTGATAACAATGAACAAACAGAAGTAATATATCAAGCCATTAAGGATAGGATCAAGAAAGATTGGAAACAAATGTCAGAACAGAATAAAGGGGAAAAGAATTGATATTATGAGAGTGGGAGATAACAATTTAAGGATTCAGGCTCCCGAAGAAAATATTAAAGTGAGATTCCAAGAGCACGAAGTAAAAATCGTCAAGAATGAACTTAGGTCATTAGAAAATATGACTCTATTTA
Source organism: Meconema thalassinum (assembly GCA_946902985.2). NCBI lineage: Eukaryota > Metazoa > Arthropoda > Insecta > Orthoptera > Tettigoniidae > Meconema > Meconema thalassinum. Next base: position 1,755,038,138 of record OX336388.2, on the reverse strand, counting down.
CAACCGAGAGGCAGGCGGAAACACCGGAAAGTATTCACAGTCTAGGATTAACTCACGAGACAGGGGGGATGAGTCAGGTCCAGAGTCCATGGACTGACTGCAACACGGAAACTTTCAATAAACATAGGTGCGAGGCTTCAACGCCACAGCCGAATGTAAGTCAAGCTCAAATCATTCAGGTCATCATAGGCAATGATTTTCGTCCTGGAAAATATAATGACGGTGCGGGGACCACTCCCAAGGCCTTCCTGCGGGAACTGGACGACAATTTTCTTGACCAGCAGATTAGCCCGTAAAACAGCTCAGGATGGTCGAGAGATTTTTACAAGGTCTTGCCTTGTCTGGTTTCAAAGTTTTAAATACACGTTTGAAATAATGGATAAATTCAAGGAAGCGTTTTTATGAAAGTTCTGGAGCCCATCGTACCAACAAAGCTTAAGAATGGAATTATATTCACGTAAATACCATAGTACTGTGCCCGCTGGTCGAAGGTTTCGGGGAGTCACCAGTATCAAATGACCCTTCCGAGACCCTCTTCCAGTTAACACACAAGTATAGGGGACGACACATTCATAGGCTGGTGTTTCATAAAAGTCTGCACTCGGGGGTATCGGGAATTGGGGAGGTTCGATAAAAAAACAAGCGAGAAAAGAGAGGTCAGTCTTATGTTAAAGCTAGCAGAAGTACCCGCTCTTCGAACGGTCTTCGGTATTAATAACCAGACGTTATCAATTGAGCTACTGTTGCAATGGTTAGGGGCTTGTTATTCCTTCATAAGTTTATCAGAACGAAGTTAGTTTTCTGGGTATATCGCAGACACGGTTAATCTAAGGGCCATAAAAAGTGGTTTTCGGAGACCCTTTATAAACTCCCGAGTTTTGTGAACACATTGAGAAGCGTCGTCCTTCTAGGATAATTTTTATTTTTCGTCTATTTCTGCATGTATTTTGAAAAGTTGTCCCTTATACCTACCCTTCTATGAGAAGTACATTGAAGAGTTTTATAAATGATTGGTGTATTGACTCATCGTTAAAATACCTAATTTTACGATGCTCTAAGCACCCGAACATGAATTATAGGCGTACATAAACATAATGATATATCAACCACACCGTATCAAACAAAATCATCTTTATGATGAACCCATTTGTCGACATAAATATGATTAGTTAAAATGTGCTTTCAAACTAAATTCACCTAACGTGTACTTCCTGACGTGAAAATAATATTGAAAACTTCGCAGACGAATCACGATATATGTCAAATTAAAACTGACCCTCACCGTTCTGGAAAGTCCCCATCCCCAGGAAGAACCCTTTAATAAATTATAAAGGCTTGTGGTGCATGAAAATTCAGGATTTTTAGCCTCCAATGGCCCAAATTCCCAAAAAGCTGCAGAGACACTGTTCCAATCCAGGAATTTTTGAAAATAATGTTGCAGCTTGGAGATATAATAGACCTTCTGTACAACATATCGCATATCGCACGTGTGAATCACGTGTAAAGATTGTAGGGTACCCCTCTACCCCCTTAATCGCATTGTTGAATTTTACAGTCTATGTTTGATTCCACGATAACCTTTTAGCCATTTGCAAACTTTCACAGAAATTTAATAAATTGAGTGGCATTGCTTCTTACAGAAATAGATGGAAAGTTGGATGTCACCTCTTGTGATATGCCTACAGTTGTCATGGTTACTGGCTTGCATTACTTCATTAGCTCCTTCTTGTTCTTCTTCTTCTTTCGGATGGGCCAGCTAAGGACCACGACATTAAACTTTTCAACTTGGCGAGGGACTTGATGTTTGCCCAATATTCGCGCATTTTCTGGCTATTTTTCTCCTTTCCCTATTTTGTCCAGATGATGCCGGTTTTCTTACAGGGTGGTCTGTCCTGAAAACTATTCTGTTTAAGTATCTTTCTGAGATGTGATCGGCTTCTAATATCACTTTTCATTATCTTCAGTTCTTGGATATCCTTGTTGACTACTGTTAGCGACGGTGTCACGTTCTTTCTATTCCCCCAGTAGTTGAGAAGCCGATTGGTTAGTCTTGTTGGGTTCATCCATGAGGCATGTCCGTAGAAAGCCAGACGTCTCTTCCTGGCCACATCTGTGATTTTCTCAGTATATCTACATAGCTCCTGATTTGGTCTTCTCTGTACTCGTCATCTATTTATTAGTTTATTAAATGAAAGTAGTTTTCTGGGAATATCTCAGAAACGTGGTTTTAGAGCCTTAAAACATAGTAGCCTCCGAGCCACCGAGGGGCTGAAAATGAGTTTTGTCTCGTCCTTGTATGCCATAATATAATATTCAAAATCATAATTAAATAATATAGGGATAGGGGTATAATAGATCTTTCCACACCCGCCCGTGTAAATCACGTGAAAAATCAAAAGTACCCCTTCACCCCCTTAAGCGCATTGAAGCGTATTGATGAATTTTAAAGTTTAAGTTGGTTCCGTGATAACCTTATAGCCGTTTGCGAACGTTCACAGTAATTTAACAAATGGAATGGCATTGCGTCTTACTGAAGTACAGTAGATGGGCTTCTGATATTGTGTTGCCATGGTTGCCAGCTTGCATTCTTTCAATAGCTTAATAAATGAAATTAGTTTTCTGGGTTTATATCAAAAACTGTTGGTTTTAGGACCTTAAAATGTGGTTTTCGGGGCCCGTAGGGCTCCGAGTATTGTTTCTCACATTGAGACGCTCTAAATGAGCTTTGTCTCGTCTTTCTACGCCCATTTCAGCATGCAATTTAAGGGGATAGGCCCTCTTTTATGAGAGGTATGGAGAAGAGTTACTTCAATGATTACTTTCGTGCCTCTGATGGACATCTGTACCAAATCCTACGTTGATCCACTCAGCCGTTCTCGAGTGAAACGCGTGCAAAGTGGTACACACACAGACAGACAGACAGTCAAAAATTTTGTTTTTGCGTGCAACCGTCATAAACCAGTTTGAAACGCATTAATAACTCAAATTTCCGTGGAAAATCAGAAAAAAAACAGAAAAACTTTCATTTTTATATATAGAGAGATCACGAATAAATTTTATACAGAACAGATCCATAGCCTAGCTTGAGAGTTGCAAATGGCTAGTCCAATACTATTCTGCCATGAAAGAAAATATCAAAAAAAAAGTTCTAATCAAGATCTAATTTACTCTCATGGTCCTAATACAAAATCTGAATAAGAACGAACAACGTAACATCAGCCCTAAGCAATTACATCGAAAATGACTACGTGAGGATCAAACATCAAAATAATCTACTGCAAAGCAAGACATTTACTTGTTTACAAATACTAGAAATATTTACATTTAATAGCAAGGGGAAAATTGTCCTATGCTATGATGGTGCCATCTCCAACATTTATCTAAATATCATTAATTAATAAACGAGACGCGTTTATTACAAAGAAAATCAAGCCATGTGCACAACGTTGCTGAATATAAAAAAACTATGCTAATACAACACAAATGCATACAATAATTCAGCACTCCTATGGTTGTGCAATTGGCACTGCCTGCGTCCTCGATTTGTAACTGTTTGTAACAAATGGTCATAGTTTCAAAGTGTTAAGAAAGTTAGAAAAATAGGAAAGCCTGCAAATGCGATGGTAATTAAACAATTACATCGACTCATATTGCTAACAATCTGATGTGTGTGCTCCTGTTATCACATCACCAATTGGTTGTCGACTATTCATGTAAAAATGTATCAAAATGTATCTAAAATAACTTAACAATAACTAAGTGTCGAACAATTGGTCCAGAAAATATTATATTTTTAGTATTTATCATCTATATTTAGGCTCAGGGGGAATTATGAGATTTGTTAATTTTCACAAAATCCAATCTTTGATTATTAATGCTTCACACAAATATTTATTCCTCACAGTATAGTTGTTCAGTTTATGGACCTTTAAATAGCGTTCAGTGCACTCAGGTAACGTGTGTATCCAACTAATGCATAATAACTTAATAGTTTAATAGACACCCTGTGTCTCCGCCAATACTTCATTATTATTAGACACCCTGTGTCTCACTCTTACAATTACGGATTCATCAATCCTGGCAACATCGGTTTGGTACGACTGCAGGAGCTCGTTACCACCTGAATAACCACAATAACATGTCTGAGGTATCAATCCACCATCACGACTCATTTCAATAATACAATAATAACGTTAGTTACAATAAGTGTGGATCCCTGAATTATACACGTTTTAAATACTGATAATAAAGGTTATGTGTGTAGAAAACACATTCTAACAACGCTCTGAATTAACATGTAGGCTTCTGATACAAACTAAAGTGTGAGATTGTGCATTAATTAAATTGCCTCTTCCCTAAATGAGGTCGAACTTATGTTCTCTGGTTACAAAATACAATTTCTTTCATTGCCTCTCTGGCTTCTCGTAAAGAAATATACCTGTTTTCAAGTATTGATCTGGCAAAACAAATGTGAATAACGGAACTCTGCATTCCGATTATATAATACTAGGAATTTCACAGCCTTCTAAATAAATAATGCACTGCCTAAGATCTAGTGTGCTGTGTAGTGGTTTGGCTTGTACACATGTAACCTTGGCCTTGGTTTATCATCTGCCAAAACTAGTTTCTTTGTCATCAGCTTGACAAAATAAAAGTTGATAATAACGGTTCTGAAATGATACGGAATGGACAGTGAAAAATACTGCCTTCCTGGCGTTTATAAATTTATAACGAAACTGTAACTTTCCACCCGTGGTCTTATAATAGCTACCTGCGTTGTGCACTTTAAATGAAACCATACTAAATTAATCTACTGTTCCAACTCATTACAATTACGCTATTGATACATGATCTGACTTACAGATTGCAGCGACCCTCGTTCGAGACCCGCCATGAGGTGTTATAAGCGGACTCCTCAATGGTCTTAGATCATATCATCATTGTTTCGGTCACCTTCTGTTATCAATTCCCCACGCATGATCTAATAATCCATTTCCATTGCGTGGTTTGGCTTATATTCCAAAATTAGATGATTCAGTAGTTCCATAAAGTTGCCGTTGGTTATATAATTACACATTTAAAGTAATTTGGACTCATAGATTCTAATGTGCGGTAATCAAAATTGCCCATTTTTTTCACTCCGCCACTGGCGTTAAATTATCGCTTGTGTGATGCTCACTCGCAACTTTTCACTAATTATTTACACTGAAAAATAAACCAAAATAACTGTCCATCCGGCAAAACATAAAATGTACTTCTAGATTTTCACAGTTTATCAGTTTCGCAGTTTTATGATGCACTTAGATGCGACCATGCGGTCTTAAAGTTTGCGTACAACGCTTCCATAGTTTTTCACTTCGTGGATCAAAAATATTTCACTGTTTAAACATTAATAATTGTCTACAATCACTTGGTTAGTAGATTATACCATGATGGCTGTCCATTCTCTTAATACACTTGGATTTTTCCATTGCACATGGGTTCCGATCACGGAACGTGTCCTTACTCGTGCTTCACATGCACATAGAAGTTGCTTCAACAAACGACAATTAGGTACTGGCCCTAAACATGGCGTTCACTCAGGACATGAGTTAGCCGCGTAAATTGATGGTTTCGCTTATCTGCAATGTATATCGTATTTTAAATAAGCAGAATTACGTTGATTTAATTATTAACGATTTATGGAATGTCTAAGGTGCATAAAGTGTTATTATACGCGATATTGCTTCGGCTTCTTCCCGCCGCTCGCAGGGTATGTTCAGTTACTCTTCAGTATGGATGTTGGTGTTTATTAGCTGTGCAAACATGCGTCAACGGAAGCAGTACCAACCCCACAAAATATTCAGAGTTCTTTGTCCAACAAATGTTTAGACTGAAAGACTTAGATGAACTGCATAGTGAGGAAAATCTAATTCTCACTATCGGGAAACAGCTTCCAGTAAATATTCAACAGTTTCTTGTCGCAGCAAACATTAAAACCAAAATTCAGACAGAAGAGATCTTAAGGCACTTAGGTGAAACATCTATGGTAACCCAACAATACAGACAGAGGCACGTAGAACATGACGTGAACACGGCGGAAATCGTAAAGACTAGCCCAACGAATACTAGGTCACAAGCCACGAACACTCAAGCAACACCAAGAAGGCAAGAGTTTTACGATAACAGGGAACGGTAAGATGATCGTAATAGCCAATACAATAATAATAAAAATAATAATAACTACAGGAATAATTATTCAAACCAGAGGGGAGACCAGCGCGGATATTCCAATTGGAGGGGTAACCGTAGGCAAGATGCTCCATACCAGCGGAATAATAATAATAATAACCCGAGGGAAAATCGAAACTGGAAGGTCCGGAGGAACAATGGGCAAGGCGATAATAGGGATAACAGGAGAAATTTGGATGAACGATACGAGGAATCTCAGAAATATGTACAGGAGCCTCACGCTGGCGAGGAGTCAGAACGCGAAAAATGGGGAAGAGTGATCAATAACCGCAAAAATCCAGACACCTACAAAACGGAAGGTGGAACAAATCCAACCTTGCAAGCCATGCACATAGAGACGCAAAGGTATTTGGAGCAACTGCATGGAGAAAAGAAGAGAGCAGCCGACAAGGAGAAACAGAAAATTGCAGGAGAGATTCGCAGACCGGAGTCGGCAATGGTCTTTAAATATGGTGAAGAAATGTATCGTACGGGAGCCGGAGATGAAGATGAGAGAAGATGATGGGAGAGGAAGATGGGAGTAGAAGAAGATGGGAGAACAAGACGGGACTTGGAGAAGAAGAACAAGAAGGGAACGTTGGAACTGTAGAGAAGATTGACATTGTTGTAAAATGTCAATTTGACGTATTTTCAGAAACCACACTCAAAGATACGTGGCTACTGGCAGTGTCGTGAGGAATCATCAGCTGAGGTTGTTTACAAACTGGAGGGAGCTGATGTAGGTCAACCTTGTACGAGAGAGAGGGGAGATGGCTAAGAGATTAGTAGGTGGCGAGCTGAGAGCCGAGTCCAAGGTCCGATGTCAACAGGAAGAAGCAATTAGCGATCGGAGATATTTACTACAGACAACACGGAAGATGGGACACAATTATTGTTTTGGTAATGAACTTGAAAAAATTATATTTTGAAAAACATGAGATGTGGGATTTGCAAATTCGACTCCAATTTCATTGTAGCTCGAATTTTCCTTGGCAAGAGGGTATATCATCTGATATAATAATGATTCATATTTTTATTTTCATTTATTTCAAAGAGGGCATTCATACTAGCAGCAGTGGATACAAGTTGAGGAAATATGTTGCAACTATTGAAGTAAGAAGACGAGGCAGGTATATTTAACCCAAGCTAGTGAGACAAGGAAATATGTGTCAGAATTCGTGGAACTGAAGAGATCAACGTTCAAATAGCTTGGCTCCAGTTGGCAAGTCTTGAGACGGTTGCTACCGAGTTACGCCAGCGAGAGAAGGGGGGACAGAATCTGACAAGGAAGAAGATACTTGCACGTCATAAAAGTGGGAGGAGTTCCTAGGTCACACTTTACGAGATGAATTTGAATCGACGAATGAAACAGGGCACGCCTTGTAGGCCCGCGAAAACTGGCGTACCTTTGATTTGGCGCGAAATGGATATTAATGAAACCCATGATCGTTTGTGAGTCCGCCGATCAAATTCTTAACCTGTGCAATGAGAGAAGTTCAATGAAATTAGTCGCAACTCTGTAGCTCAAAAACTCCAAATTATTTTTTAATTTCGTCCCCTACAGCGATAGTTTGCTGTGTTCTGTATAAATGTCGCGGAGCTGATGATTGAACTGACTTTATTTCGATGTGTCGGGGGTGACATTTGTGTATAGACTTATTTTTATGTGTCCGATGTGACACTTGTTTACTTTATTTTGATGTGTCGTGGGACACTTGTCATTTTTTGAGGTCTCTGTGGAGACGAGTGATAAATAATATAAATACGAAACTCTGACGTGTTTTTCAATACATTAAGGATTCGGCAGAAAGTCATTTTAACTTTCACCATTTTTGCCAGGCAAAATTTGCGTGCGAATTGCAGAAGCTACCAGGCTTAAAAACATATTTAGGGAAAGTTTCTTCGAACAAATTGCATAGGACTTTGAGTGGATCTAGCAACTCATTTAAAAATTTTAGTAGCCTATTTAGAGAACTGTGTAATAACTGAACATTTTCCATCCTAAGAAAATCATCAAGATGTCTGGAACGAGGCCACTAGTCGAAAGGATGACCATGGACTAACCACCGACGATGTCGACGTCCGGATAAATAACTGCCTGGTCATGGGTGGCGATGTCAGCTGAGGTGTTTGGCGAAGGAATAAGTACAAAATACTTAATATTCAATTTTAGTCGTAGTTAGATTAGTTTGGGAACTGTAAATAATTGTATTGTATTTTTTAGTTGCAGTTTGATTTTTATTCAGTGTACCGACACTCGAGTGTAACGTCGTGCGTGACTATATTTTATTTTTCTAATTTAGAGGATTGTAATGTAACTCGTAATTGTACAATGCGTGTACAGATTGCTAGGTTCAAATTGCTTGAGCACAACTTATGGTTTGAGCGATAAATGGTGCTGTAGTAGAATAAATGTAACGATAAAATTAGAATTTGGAGGGTAACATTTGACCTTGTGTTTTGATAAACAGGCGTTTTATTTGTGATTTGTTTAGTGCAATTTTATATTTGCAGGTAACCATAGTTGTCTTAGTAAGCTGTAAAACTAATGAAGTAATGATTTTATTGATTTTTGGGAAAGCGGTTTAGATCTTTCCGTGGCATCTTAAATCTGTGCGTATTTCAGGTTTTGTGATGTGAGATGAAGTCATTACCCAGGTGTGTGTTATATGTGGTTATGTGTGATGATGTGTGTCTACATGAGTGGGGAACATCGTGGTAATCTGACCATGATTACTGTCTGCAGCAATATATAATTAACAGCAGTATGGTACTCCTTGGAGGCTGCTGGCTGGAACGTCGTGTCTTATAATTCCTTAGAGAATTATTGGGACAAATATGGTATTTTTTCACACACTTGTTTTCAGGAGATACGAGGTATTTTCATGATCGTGGGCTGCCATGAGCTAGCATCCGATCTTGTTATGAAACGCACTGGGTTAATGACATGTGGCTTCGACGGGACGGACAGATTTAAGATAACACTAATTAGGGTTGAGGCCGGTGGTCCGTGTCCTCGATTCTTAAAGTGAGATGAGCCTGTATGTTATAATTTGTGATTTAAATGGGAGTTCGCCATACTCTAACCATACCTTCTATCGTTAGGTTGAGATGAAATATTTGTGTTGTTGTAATTAAATGCCACTGGGCACAGTGCTGATTTTTGTGTATTTGATTATAATCCACTTTGGATTGTTGTTGTTGTTGTTGTAAATATTAGAATGACGCTTGGTCATGTCCTTGTGTATTTTGTTGTAGTCACGTACGCTTGTGTTGATTTGTCAAGACCCGTTTTGGGCATTATCCGTGTTTCTGACACTTTGTCAAGATCTCGTTCGGAGATCTATTTTGTATTATATAAGGCTAGCGGGTGTCAGATATTTCTTAAGTGCTTTGTTATGTGTTCCCTGAGCTAATCTAATGTACGCAGAATTGCGGATTCGTTGCTTGACGGGAAACCATATGGTATCGAATCACGTAATCGTACTTATTTCCTTCATTTAGTCAAACATCGCCACGCAAGCACAAAGTATAGATTTGGAGCAGACGTACTGTTTCAAACGTCTTTTATTTTGACAATCTCTCCTGATATATTTATTTTATTAAATGGTAAATTGTGGATATTCGCACGCCACTTGCTTTGATGCAGACACAACTTAGGTTTGCAGTTGTGGTCTAACTTAGAAGTTGTGGGATTTAAATTCAAGGTGTTGTTCTAATTAATTGTTTATATTTTATTTTGGTTATTAAACTTGTTCTTATTAGTATACTGGTTTACCTCCTTCCTTTAGTTATGTTTTTGCCCTATGTATCCTTGTAAACTCTGAGAAGCAAATTTAACTGCACGGCTAACATGAACCGAAACATTACCCTGAAATTGAGTCTTGTTACGCTTCTTTTCTGCAAGGGTTCAGTGTAAAGGAAGAATGGGAAAGCGAACAGGCGGGCACCTGGGAACAGTTCCACACTAAGATCATAGAAAAAGCCAAAAGGTTAATTCCCCTTAAGAGGAACACAAAACACCCGTGGAGGGATTATGCCTGTGAGGATTCTCTGGAAGATCGAAAGAGAGCCTTCCAGAAATATAATAGTAAAAGATCACCTGAGACGCAACAGGACATTTTTGATACCAGAAAAAAGGTTGCGATATTCATCAGACAATGAAGGGAGCAATTGCAATCCATTGAAAAGAACTTCAATACACGTGATTTCTATAGAACATTCGCAGGAAAGATTAGAGAATATACCCCACATGCTTTAGAAAACAAAACGGCGAACTCGCTCTGACTAATTAAGAGGACTGCAGAGAGCCAGCTCGATATTTCTCTGAGCTACTCAACTGCCCAGAACAACCCTCGAGATTTCCTAAGGAAATGCCTTCATATTCATACCCAGAATCCCAACCTCCAACCAAAGGGGAAATCAACAGACTCAAAAATAACGGAACATCTGGAGAAGATGGTATTATATCTGAATTCCTGAAGAACATAGGGCCCAAAACTCTGGAGGAATTCACTCATACCATCAAAGACATTCGGCTAACAGAAAAATTACCAGAAGACTGGAAGTGCGCCCTCATCCATCCACTCTACAAGAAAAGTAACATGGCGAATATGAATAACTACAGAGGGATTTCTTTACTTTAAGTTACCTAGGAGATTCTCTCAGCGTGTCTACTTAAAAGAGCACAAGAAAAGCTTAACTTACGTTCGGCGAATACCAAGCGGGTTTCCGACCTGGGCGCTCCTGCGTGGAACAGATCTTCCACTTCAAACCAATACCGAAGTATAAATCAATCAGAAACTGCCCAATCATATGCACGTTTGTTGACTTGAAGAGGGCGTACGACTCCGTCGGCCGACATCCCCCTTCAACATCCTGGAGGGGCAATGACTCGACCCAAAGACTTTAACCCATATATGCCCATCGCCCCATTTTTGGGGCGGTTGTTATTAATAGTTATAAAAAATGAAAACTACTTTTCTGAGAGAGTTTGGTGTTGTAGATCAAGTGAGTTGGCATTCTTGGATATGATGTAGGTGCCTGTCAACAAACAACTGCTCTCTGAGAACAGTTATACATTGTTGACTACAGTCCATTATCAGAATGCGAAATGTCTTCTCAAAAGAGGTAAGTAATTCAATTATATCTTATTATTTTAAGGGTGACAATGTGATTCTATGTTCTTCTTAAGTTAATAAGTGATGCCGTATTGAAAAATTATCCGTTGCCTCTAATTGGAATACTGTAGGGGGCATTTCATAAGACGCCCCAAAAATGGGGCGGTGGACACAGACGGGTACACTGTTTATATGCGATATTTTACAATTATTTTTAGATGACATTAAATAATAGTGTCATATTTGTATATCCATGTAATAAATAGACAGGCCTTTTATTCTAACTGATTAGGTGTCCACCCACGACCTTTTAAATAATTATCATTGGATTTCAATATCCTTATACTGTACTATTAGATTTTACATCAAATGCTGATTATATTTACATATGATTTTTTATCTTTTAGGCTTACTCTTGATGAAATACTGGCAATTCTGGAGAAACCTAATCAGCAATTTGTAGGTGCTACCGTGTATACCAGTCCTCCAGAAAATCACCTCCAGAGTGACGGAGAAAATGGTGATGAGAATGAACATGGTGACCTGAATAATTTGTCCGGGAATCAACTTCGGCTGAGGGAGAACTTCGGGCAACTACACTCACTGACATTGGTCTTGAGGAAGTGGAAATAGCAGGTAATGAGGACAGAGATGACACATTACCCAGTACTTCCAACCAAGTAGATCAGATCACGCGTCCAATTACTTCATGTGATAGCTCCAGGACACCACGATCTCGGAAGAAGAAACCATAACGATTCTAATGGGATAATCCTCCAATTAATCGAGAAGAAACCATTGCCACCATCACGCAAATGGAAACGCGTAGATTTACCATCCAAACCAGAACGTGAATGGGTAAGATCCGAAATCACAAGTGTAGACAAATCTCCAGAAGAACTTTTTGAGATGTTTTGGGATGATCATATAATAGAAACTATTGTCAGAGAATCCAGACGATATGCCATGTTTAATGCCTACCATAATTTTGATGTTCAAACAAGTGATATCAGGTTACTCATTGCTATTTTACTCCTGTGTGGATATATGACTCCCGCTAGGCACCGTCTCTACTGGGACTCGAGTGTTGACACCTACCATCCCGGAGTTGCAAATTCCATGTCAAGGAACAGGTTTGAGGAATTACTTCGCTACTTACACTTTGCAGATAATAACTCTTTAAATCCCAATGACAAATGTGCAACAGTGCGCCTCCTTTGGGATCATCTCAATGAGATGTGGTTACAGTACTTCCCTAAAGATGCCTATTTGAGCATCGATGAGTCCATGGTTCCATACATTGGAAGACATGGAACTAAACAGCACATTCAAAACAAACCTGTAAGATTCGGTTTCAAAGTGTGTTCGATGTTTTCAAGATTAAGATACCTTGTTCAAGCTGAGCCTTATCAGGGTGCCTGCACAGGTAACACACATCCTGAACTGGGTGTCGGGAGCTCAGTGGTTGTAGACTTGGTGAGTAAACTGCCTCAGAGTTCCGGCTACAGTATATTTACAGACAATTATTTTACTTCCCTGCCTCTGCTTTCGAAACTGGCTAGCGATGGCAACAACTGCACTGGAACTATTCACAACAACCGTATTGAAAAGGCTCCCCTCAAAGATCCTGCTACAGTAAAAAATCTACCACGAGGAAGTTATAACCAAGTTACAGATGTAGAATCAGGAATAACTCTTGTGAGATTCAATGACAATAACGTCGTAACCCTTGCATCTAACAAGATAGGTGTTTTCCAATGGGTACATGCAGTCGTTGGAGTGGTAAGGAAAAGAGGAGGTTGTCAGTGAGGCAGACAGCAATTGCTGCTCAGTATAATCTGTACATGGGTGGTGTAGACAGGCTGGACCAAAATGTTTCTTCCTATAGACCCGGTATAAGAATGAAGAAATGGTACTGGCAACTTATACTATTTCCCTTGAGCTGCAGTGTCAACAATGCATTCCAGTTGTACAGGATGACCCCTGCGGGCATGGCTAGAGGTTCTTATGACTTTCTGGGCTTCATTCCTTATATTGTCCAATGCTACCTTGGAAAATACACAAAACGCCTACCAATGGGTAGACCTTTGAAACCTGTGAAAAGGCGTGTGCAAGACGAAGTGAGATTGGATGGCGTTGGCCATATAATTATAACCAATCCAACACAGGATAGATGTGGAGAATGCCATAAGAACACTACAGAGAAGTGCAGGAAATGTGATGTCGGTTGCCACGCAAATTGTTTCGAGAAGTTCCACTCATGAGTGTTTGTGATAAACATTTGCTGCTGAGTAAAACCCCTGAATGGATGCTGTAGACATGCTAGACCATAATGTCTTTGCTTATAGACATCCTATCAGGATGGTGAAGTTTCCGTGAGTTGCAATTTCAACGTGTATATTTTAGTTCTAATATCTTATTCTTATTGTTTCTTGTTCTGAATAATATTGTTTTGCATTTTATTGTCCTTCTTGTGCAATTTCTTGTATATTACTTGACTACATTCAAAAAATAAAATCAAAAGCCAAGCAAAGGTTGTTTACATTTACCTTCACCCATCCATGCCCACCGCCCCATTTTGGGGAGCCATTAATCTCAAGACAGGAACACAAAGTAAGTATTTTAACAACTTTTACAGAATGAGGTGAACCCTTGGACTAATCCATGATGATATGAAAGAAATATGAGACGGAAAAAAAAGTTGGGCATATATGGGTTAAGTTTATCAAGCAAACACTCCCTCCCCCATGGTCTGGTAACTTCACGTGGTGGGGAGGCTTGTGTGTTTCAGTGATCCCGAGAGCAATGCCGGTGGGAGCTTCGGCTCCTGGCAGGGTATCAATGCCGGTAAGGTCGAGGGTGAGAGACCAGACTAAATGACAGCCTACACCATGATCGTGAGCAGCAGCGTCATCAGTAGGTTATTTCCAGGTGGAGCTGTAATTCAGTGGTACGGTTGGAAAACTGCGGGGCTCGTTTTCAGTCCTTAAGGTGACAGCCCTACCAGAAAACTAGGAAGCTGTGGGCTAATAACTCGCACTCTCCGAAACTGTGTATTATTAAAGAAACTGAAAAAATGAAAACCGGACGGATCTCATGTTGACAACTTTCGGCACGAAAAGGAAGACACGAATAGGTTTCTGGAATGTAAGTACACTGGGTGAGAGTAGTAGGCTGAGGCAGGTGACCAGATAAATTATCTCGTATAAACTTGATATACTTGGGCTCAGTGAGATAAGATGGCCAGATTTTGGTGAGATAAAACTTATGAAGGACTTACCCTCATAGACGGTACTTTGGGAGGAGGGAGGAGAATGCGGATCGCAGATATGGAGTTGGTCTTTTGCTTACTGAACATGCAAAGAAAAACCTTATAAGTAAGCATTCTACTCCCTTCTACACGAGACAGTAAGGGAAAGCAGTAATAGAGATGTGATTATATTAATGGGAGACCTTAATGCTAAGGTTGGAGAGAACAACGAGGGACTAGAACATGTGATGGGTATACATGGCCTTGGGGATAGGAATGGAAATGGGGAAATGTTCACAAACTTCTGTGCTAGCCATGTTCTTGTTATTGGAGGTACTTTGTTTCCTCATAAGAGGTGCCATAAGATCACGTGGGCTTCCCCTGATCATGACACTGAGAACCAAATTTACCACATCGCAGTGAGTAGGAGATTCAGAAGATCACTCACCGTTGTTCGGAATAAGAGAGGAGCTGATGCTAGCAGTGATCACCACCCTATGCTGGCTGAGTTCAAGATGAAGATCATGGTGGCAAAGAACAGGTTTGAAAAACAGAGCAAGAGATTTGATGTGAGGAAGTTGAAGGAGGAGAAGGTCAGAGAAGAATTTAAATTGGAGCAAAGAAATCGTTTTCAGGTACTCCAATCTGATACAGCGGAAACTGATATTGAATCTTCCTGGAGTAATGTAAAAAACATCATCTTTGATACAAGTGAAATAGTCTTGGGAAAGAGCAATCCTCTCAAGAAGGATTGGATGTCAGAAAAAAATTGGGAGACAATAAGTCATAGGAAAATGATTAAGGAGAGGTTGAATATGTGTAAGACTCGAAAGCAGAAAGCAAAAGTGCAAGCAGAATACACGGTCGTTGACAAAGAAGTCAAAAAGAGTGTGAAGAGAGATAAGAGTAATTGGATCGATGAGATGGCGAAGAAGGCAGAAGATGCTGCATCAAAGGGTGACAGCAAAGAAATGTACCGTATCACAAAAGTGCTGTCCAAGAAGAGTTTCCGAAAGAACCGACCCATAAAAGACAAAAAGGGAAATTTACTCACAACTCAAGAAGAACAACAAGAACGGTGGAGGGATTACTTCACCGAAGTTTTTATTGTTGATAGAGGGATTGATGAACCACTCGAAGATGGGAATGATGAACCTGAAAATTCTGATCCACATATTCTTTTGCACAGTCCAATTTGTGCTGAAATCAAAGAAGCCTTGCTACAGCTGAAGAATGGAAAAGCCCCCGGTGTCGACAACATTTCGCCAGATGTCCTCAAGACAGACATGGACACCACAGCTAATATCCTGAAAAAATTGATGGAAAAGATCTGGTTGGAAGAGAAGCTGCCTGCGGAATGGAAGAAAGGTGTGATTGTTAAAATCCCAATGATGTGACTTGACGAAATGTAACAACTGGAGAGGTACTACCTTACTATCCGTACCAAGCAAAGTATTTCTCAGGATAATCTTGAATCGCGTGACGAAGTCTATCGAGTCGAAGTTGAAGAAAGAACAAGCTGGATTTAGGGAACATCGCAGTTTTGTGGACTTAATTAACAATTTACGGGTTATTGTGGAGCAGAGCAACGAATGGCAAGCAGCACTGTACATCACGTTTATAGATTTTGAGAAGGCCTTTGATTCCATTCATAGGAAGGTCATGTGGGAGACCTTAAAGGAATATGGTATAGCAAGTAAAATATTTAACATCATACGAGAGATGTATTCTGGTTATGAATGTCAAGTCCTGCATGAGGGTCATCTAACCCAGCCATTGACCATCCAGACAAGGATGTATACTTTCTCCCACCTTGTTCCTGATTGTTCTTGATAATACTCATAGGAAGGTGGGAAGAGGAGGGAAGAGAGGGATACAGTGGCGACTTCGAGACAGGTTGGAGGATTTTGATTTTGCTGATGATATCTGTATGCTAACCCTACCAACCTGGGCCCAATAACTGGGAAGCCAGGCTCTGCCTGTCACAAGTCAGGACAAAATGGGGAGTGATAGAGGAGTAACACCTCTAATTAAAAAAAAAACTTGGTCCAGCTGACCCGGCTGGTAGTACCATGTAAGGGTCCCTTGCCAGGGTTGCGGTGAAGACCTTAACGGCATTTACGGTGGAGAAGTTGTACTTCAGAACAGCGTAAATGGCGGAAAAGGCAGCCCAGTTATCGGGATTAATAGGTAAAAAGGCATCTGCACACTTGGACAGATGTCAGCTCCGATTACCTCCCGGGATAAGGAGATACCTTTTACCAAGTGCCAACAGCCTTCGGGGTGGATGAGCGGGTAAAAGAAGGGCACTCTCTTGCCCTTGGAGTAAGAAATTACTCCTAAAGGCGGATGAGCCTACCGGTAAGGCCAACGGCATAGGATGAAAAAGGCAAGAGGAAACTATTTCATTTAATATCCTATGGATATCCTTTGTTACGCAGCAAATATGACAAGCTTTGTAACTAAATTCAATTCCGGAGGTAAAATAGTCCTCCATTCGGATCTCCGGCGGAGGACAGTATCGAAGCTAAGAATTCCAATACGACCACTCAGAATAGGAACTTGGAACGTACGATCGCTCATGATCTGCGGAAAACTAGAGAATGTAAAGTATGAAATGACTAGGCTCGAGATTGACATCTTAGGAGTGAGTGAATTACGATGGCCAGAAAGTGGTGATTTTTGGAGTGGTGATATGAGAGATATACATTCTGGTGAAAAGGGAAGCTATGCAGGTGTAGGCATGATCCTCTAACGACATGTGGCTAATAAGGTAAAAAGCTATGTGCAATACAGCGACAGAATAATAATGGTCAGGTTAGAAAATGACCCAGTAGATATAGTGTTACTTCAGGTACACATGCCAACTTCACGACATACTGATGAGGAAGTGGATCAGGTGTATCAACAAATAGAAGAGCTATTGGATCTACTAAAAGATAAGAGAACCTCATTTTATTAGGTGATTGGAACGCTGTTGTGGGCGGGGGAGAAGATGGGAAAACAGTTGGTAAATATGGACTTGTCAATAGAAATGATAGAGGTCAACACTTAGTAGACTTCTGTAAACAAAATGATCTCATAGTTACTAATACATTGTTCGAACATCCTGCGAGGCGACGGTATACGTGGACTGTTCCTGGCGATACAGCACGTTACCAATTAGATTATATAATAACAAGAAGAAGATACTGCAACCAAGTCAAACAATGTAAAAGCTATCCTGGGGCGGATGTTGCGAGTGACCACAACCTTGTTTTAATGAAGTCTAAGTTGATCCTCAAAAAGAAAAGACCCATTATTCAAGGCCGTAAAATGTTCGATGTCGGCAAGTTTAAACATGCCAGCATTAAGTTGCAATTCCAAGACCAGATACAGGAAAGAATAAAGGATATATCCGCTAGTACAGTGAATGAAAAATGGATTGGCTTCAAACAAACAATTCTTGAAGTGGCTGATAAAACAGTTGGAAAGATGAAAGCATCACCTCAGAAACCCTGGATCACTGATCGACTACTTGAGCTTATAGAGGAGAGAAGAAAGTATAACAACTCTAGAAGTGATGAAGGAATTCGTCATTACAAGAGCCTTCGAAATATCGTAAACAGGGAAGCTAAGAATGCAAAGGAGGATTATATAATGAGACAATGCTCAGAAATTGAAGATAGTTTGAAAAATGGACAAGTAGAGAAAGCTTACGACTTGATTAATAAGCAATTTAAAAGGAGAAAGGGTCGTAGTGTTTGCATAGTGGATGAATATGGGAAGCTAATGATTGAGAGCAAGGACGTAGTGATGAGGTGGAAGAATTATTTGGAAAATCTGTATGCAGACCCCACACAATTGACTGAGCTGGAAAATGGAGACACTATTTCGCATGATAACTTAGGACCATCCATTCTTGAATCAGAATATTTTCATGCTGTGAATGAGCTGAAATCACATAAAGCCCCAGTATATGATAAAATAACAGCAGAAATGTTACAAGCCTTGCATTCTAGGACACACAAATATCTGTCTGGGTTGATCAGTGAAATATATAAAAATGGAGAAGTCCCAGACGACTTTACAAAGAGTCTCATGATACCAATACCAAAGAAACAGGGAACACTGAAATGTGAGGAACATCGTACCCTTAGCATCGTATCGCATGGATCAAAAATATTGACTAAAATAATTTACAGACGAATAAAAAACAAAATAGAGCAAGATCTGAATGAAGATCAATTTGGCTTTAGGCAGAACAGAGGAACAAGGGAAGCCATATTACTAATTCGGGAAATAATTGATAAAATGATGGATATAAGGAAACCACTTTACATTGCTTTTGTGGACCTAGAAAAAGCATTCGATAACGTGAATTGGAATATTCTCATGGAAATTATGACTGATATTGGCTTGGATTACAGAGATAGGCGGATAATCTATGAACTTCATAAAAACCAAAAAGGCATTGTGGACATATGCGGAGTAGTGCAAGAAGTTTGTATTCACAAAGGAGTTAGACAGGGATGCAGCTTATCGCCTGCACTTTTCAACTTATATATTGAGAAAGGCATTGAGGAATGTAAGACAGTTATGAGAGGAGTTAAGATCAACGGAGTAGCAGTCAAGACAATAAGGTTTGCAGACGACATAGCAATCCTGGAAACCAGTGAAGAGAAACTGCAACATGCACTCACGGAAATGAACAGGATTCTACATGAAAAATATAATATGAAAATCAATATTAAAAAGACGGAAATAATGGTATGCGCTAGAGAACAACTTAATGCAGCTATTCACATAGCAGGTGCTCCACTTAAGCAAGTTAACACTTTCACCTATCTAGGGAGTAAAATTACTTCCACTGGAAAAAGTTCAACTGATATTCAAGCTAGAATTGCCCAGGCCAAAATTGCATTTAACAGCAAAAAATCCCTTCTGACTTCAAATAATATATCTATTGAGACCAGGACTAAATTTATAAAATGTTATGTGTGGAGTGTAGCCTTGTATGGCTCAGAAGCATGGACAATGGGATGTGCTGATAAAAGAAGATTTGCAGCTTTTGAAATGTGGTGTTGGCGGCGGATGGGAAAACTTCCATGGACCGCAAGAGTGACGAATGACGAAGTGCTCAAAAACATTAACGAAAAGAGAGCATTTCTCAAAACAATACGGAAAAGACGAGACCAACTGATAGGACATCTCTATCGCCACAATGACTTTATGGTAACTGTGTTAGATGGCAAAATTCGGGGCAAGAGGGGAAGAGGGCGACTGAGACTGCAATACATCAAGCAGATCATAACAGATGTTAATGTCCATTCATACAGAGACATGAAGAGACTGACTGGCGACAGGGAAGAATGGAAGAGGAGGATTGCTGTCGACCAATCTACGGATTGAGAACATGAATGAATGAATCTGTATGCTAGCACAGCGCTTCAGAGACATAGAGGGAAACCTGGCAAACTTGAAGCTGTTAAGGGTGGACTTAAGATAAACTCAAAGAAGACAAAACAGCTGAGAGTGAACTCGACAGTACAGGCTGGCCTCACTGTGGGAGGAGTAGATGTAGAAGAGGTGGATACATTTGTTTACTTGGGAATTGTGGAAATGAGAAGTGGGGGGGGGGGGGGGGCTGAGGAGGACGTGAAGAGCAGAATACGAAAGGCAAATGGGGCTTTTGTACAGCTCTATCCTGCCTGGAGAAACCGTAACATATCCAGGATGACGAAAACAGACTTTTAATACCAATGTGAGAGCTGTCCTATTGTATGCATGTGAAACATGGAAAGTTACCAATCCTATCAGCCACCAGCTTCAAGTATTCATCAATCGTTGTCTGAGTCGAATTCTGGGTATACGATGGTGAGATATAATACCAAACGAAGAGCTGTGGCAAAGGGCTAAACAATAACCTATAGAAGTCTAAATTAATGGGAGCATATGGAGCTGGATTGGGCATACTCTGCGGAAACAGAATGATGCAGTAGAAAGGGGAGCTCTGGACTGGAATCCTCAAGGTGTTCGGAGACGAGGAAGACCAAGGAACACCTGGAAAGGCACCATTGAAGAGGAGGCCAGAAAAGCTGGAAAAACGTGGAGGGAAGTGAAGAACTTGGCAAAAAACAGAGCCCGATGGAAATCATTCTTGGATGCCCTATGCTCCGCACGGAGCGAAAGGAAATAAGTCAGAAGCAAACACTCACAGCCACAAAGTCCAAAGTTAAATTTATGGGTGAAGTATCAGAGCCCTTCGAAATTAAAACCGGTGTTCGTCAATGAGATGCACTGTCACCACTCCTCTTCAATATCGTCCTAGATAAAGTAATCAGAGAATGGGAAAAGGAGCTGAAATACCAACAACACTGGAAGCCCATTCAACTTGGACGAGCAAAAGATAACATTAAGGTTACTGTACTTGCTTGGCTTTCGAAGACGACCTAGTGATATTAGCGGACAGTGAAATCTCTGCAATCAAACAGATAGAAGTTCTCGAGGAATGTGCAGGAAAAGTTGGCCTACAAATCTCTTTTGACAAAACTGAGTTCATCTCTACTGGGTTCAACATTCAGAAATTAAACAGCAAATATGGAAAAGTCAATCGCGTCCCACACTCCAAGTACCTAGGGGAGATCTTGGAACCAACAGGTTTAGAAAAGGAAGCACAAAGAGTTCGGCTACAGAAATTGAAGATAGCGTATGGGAGAACGCGCGACATCTACAACAAAATGTGCATGTCCATACATACAAAGATCAGACACATCAACACGGTAATCAAACCGGAAGCTCAGAATGCAAGTGCAACTCTAATACATAACAGGAAGGGTGACTTGGAAAATATCCTAAAGGGAGTACCGGTACGAAAGATCTTGAGGAAAATTCTTGGCCCAGAAAGAACAGAAGATGGATACAGGTTGAAATCTCGTAAAGCAACTGAGAAATTATATAATCTTGCGGCGGTCATCAGAAAACAAATATTGAAGTTTTATGGACATGTTCAAAAACTTCCACCGACTAGGCTTACACACATGATCATGACCTACGCAGAAAAACTGAAGAATATACCGTGGATTCAGCAGGATTTGGAGAAGGCCCTAGTAAGAACAGTGGGAGTCTTAGACAGGGGCCTATTCCGATGTAGGGTAAATGGATGGAATGTAACACCAGAGAATGACGCTCCAAAGAGACCAGGAACCAAGTGGACTGTGGAAAGGAAGATGGCCCACGGATAGAGAATGAGAGCTATATGGAAGATCAGAAAGGCGAATCATAGAAGTACTGCGTGATCCATCTGGATCCATTCGCACATAATAATAATAATAAGCTCAGGAATTAACCTGGGAGGAGTCGTTGAGACTCTGGCAAATGGGAGTGAAATGCGTCATATATTGGGTTCAGCAAGAGAACCCAACTAGCCTCTTTCACTTCAACTTCAGCACGTAACCTACACGAGGTGCCCCCGTTAAACCGAGCAACCCAGTGAAAGGTTGGGTCCTTAATCCCAGCGGGAAGCTGGGTTGGTGAGCCGATCAGTGCTGAGGGATTCAAGGCTTACTACCTTGATAATTAAAAACTCGTTACCTTTTAGGTAACCATTCCTCTACAATTCTCGTAGAACTCGAAGCATGAAGAAACGATCACTCAGGAAATCTACCCCAGGTGGTACCCAATCCACCCCCACTCAGGATGGGGCAAGCAGGTCTTCGGAGTCTGGGGAACCTGCACTTTCATGTTTTCCATCCCTATTACCTTTACACAAATAAGAGAAGAATAAGAGAAACTTCACCTAACTAGTTACAATCAACATTAACTCCCTTCTTAAGGTAGGTAAGCTAAAGCAAACACTTGAAGTGCTCAACAAGTACAAAATAAAGATAGCAGCGCTCCAAGAGACTCGGTTTATGGACGAAGATGCATTTGAGTCAGGTGCGTATAGGATCTACAAGGGAAAACCGGGTGAAAGAGTGATGAGGACAGTCCCACACCTGGGCACAGGTTTTGCCGTACATCACAGTATGGTTGACCTCATTTTAGATTTTACTTCACCTAACGGAAGGACCTCCTCACTATCATTTAGGTCTCGTAACAGAGCCTATACCATAGTGACCTTCCGCGCACCCACAAATGACACCAACCGTAAAGACCTGGAATTAGTGGAACACTTCTGGGACTACCTAGAAGAAATACTAGACAAGATTCCACATAACCACTCAACTATACTCATGGGGGACTTCAATACCCAAGTCGGAAGGGAACAGAAATACCGAAGGATAGTAGGTCTCTACCCAGCCCACAAGAGAACAAATAGAAACGGTGAGCGCCTCATAGAACTCTGTGACAAGTACCACTTGGTCCTAAAATCAACAGCCTTCAAGCGACTACCTAGGAAAGCCAAGATTTGGAGAAGCCCAAATCCTTTGCTAGGTGAATTTCAGCTTGATCATGTGGCTATAGACAGACTATATCACAGGGAGACACAGAACGTCAAAGTACTGAGAGGAGCCAATATAGACTCTGACCCTTACCTTTCACTAGTCCAAGCTAATTTTCAACCCTTGAGAAAAGTAGCAAAACCACCAAGGAGCTCTAGAATACCTCGGTTCAATACTCAACGCCTACGTGATGAAAACTGTAACTTCCAACAAACACTTCCGATGAATACACAGAAAGAAGGTTGGACAGTCCTCCAGAAAGCGTTACTGGATGCCACTCACCAAACTATTCCCGCTACGTCCAATAAAGGAAAACACCCTTGGTGGACTACAGATTGCGATAAGGTCATAGAAGAAAGACGTCGAGCCTGGATCAGGTGGAACCAGTACAAGAATAATTTCAACCTTGAGGCTTTCATCACGCAAAGAAAGGCAACAGCGAACACTGTACGTGGAGCTAAAAGGAATACCTACGAACCCTGCTACAACAGGCAGAAGAGAACTTTAAGAGACACAACTCCAGAGACTTGTACAAGGGACTTAAGAAACAGACAACCCAGTACACTGCCCCTACCTTACTTCTTCGTGGACCAGACGGCAAGATCCAACTAAATAACAAGGATTGTACAACCGTTCTTGCAGATTATTTCCAGAAGCTCCTCAACACAGAAGAACCTAGTGAAAGATTAATCTTCCATGAACCATCTATCAGGAATCCTGATTCTCAACCGCCTGACAGAGAGGAAATAGGGAGTATAATCAATAACCTGAAATATATTAAAGCCTCAGGTGAAGATGGAATAGTAGATGGGATGTGGAAATGCGCAGATAAACAGTCCTTGCAGAGCATCCAACAGATCATACAAGACATATGGACAACAGAGACCCTACCGGAAGGGTGGACATCAGCAATAATTCACCCGTTACACATGAAGGGAAGCAAGACTGACCTCAACAATTACAGAGGTATCTCCTTATTGCAGGTTACCTACAAGGTTCTTTCAAAAGCTCTGTTATCTAGAGTCACCAACCAACTAGACTCTCAATTAGGGGAATATCAGGCCGGCTTTCGTAATAATCGATCTTGTCCAGAGCAGATACAAAATCTCAAGACCATCCTCACCTATACGAGTCGTGGGGGGACAACCCTGGGTAGTTGTCTTAGTGGATTTTCAGAAGGCATACGACTCGGTGGACAGAGAGAGTCTTCTCTCCACCTTGCATGTATTTGGTCTTGATGAAAAAAAAACTTAAACTAGTCCAGGCCACCTTGACAAACACAACATCTAAAGTCAAGTTCAGAGGTGAACTATCCGAGAGCTTCCCCTTCAAGACGGGAGTTAGACAGGGCGATGGACTCTCCTGCATCCTCTTCAATTGCATCCTGGAGAAGATCATAAGGGAATGGATGGTGCGACTAACACCAAGGACTGGTCTGCAGCTTGGATACAAGAAAGATAACCTTCATGTGTCATGCCTGGCCTTTGCCGACGACCTCGCCTAACAGACCAACACTATAGAGGAAGCTACTCACCACCTACAGAGTCTTCACGATATAGCGGTTCGGGTTGGCCTGAAGATCAACATTGGGAAGACTGAATTCATGACTAACATCAAGGAAGCTCCGTTCACAATTCCACTTGAGGGGGTCATCATCCGAAAAGTCCCTGCGGTCAAGTACCTAGGAGAGTGGATCTCGGCAAACCAGAGTGAGAATCTGGCTATAGACACCAGGTGCACCACGTTCGAGAAGGCCTACCCCTCCTGCCGCAGCATCTACGCATCAAAGTTCCTCTCCAAAAACCTCAAACACCTACACTACAATTCAGTAGTAAAACCATCTGTTCTGTACGCTTCTGAGTGCCTCGTGATGGCCAGGAAAGGCCCACTCAGGAAACTTGAAATCAAGGAGAGGAAGATCCTGCGGAGAATACTAGGACCTATACGGGAAGAGGGAGGCACCTACAGAATTCGGCACAATGATGAGCTTTACAGCCATCAAGAAGACATTGTGACTTGTATATGGAAAAGGTGCCTGGACTTATATGGACACTTGACCCGCATGATCCCTTGCCGGCTCACCAGTAAGATCTTCACAGTGGCAGGAAGAGGGAAGGCCTCACGGACCAAGTGGATCTCTACGTTCAGGACGGATTTAGACCACCTAGGTATCCCACCTAATTCCATGCAGGACCGCCAACAATTCCGGCAAGCCATCCGACAGGGAATTTTTCCTGTATCACTGACGGCTAGGAATAACACCGGTGTCAGCAGACCACCATGGTCGGAGGAAAGAAAGCTAGCTCATAGTCAGATGATGAAAACGTACTGGAAGAAGAAAAAAGACAAAGCGACGAGGAGATACGAGCCCCGTGGTCCTCAGTAGGCCCAAACGAAGAAGAAGAAGAAGAAGCTCAATGTGTGTCTGTCTGTTATTTATACAAATCTACACTTTTTCACCGATCTGAACCAAAATTTGTTTCCCTGCGGGTAACTGTCCAGTTTAAATTTCCGACAAACCACTCCATTCCCAGCATTTAGGTCCATTGGCTCAAATCTACACAGTTTCACCGATCTGAACCAAAATGTTTATACGTACCCTTTGGCACCCAGCGGAAGGGCCGTATTTCTAAATAGGTTTAGTAGGCTGCAGCCTAGAGCGGCAAATTTTCAGGGGCGGCAGTTTGGCAATTTATTCAAAAGTTAAAATGAACTATTTCAGACGTTAATAATATTTTCCGGACGAATTTAAGAATAAATGTTACTTAAAAATACGTTTTAGTCCTTCTACAGTTTTTTATGCCTTAGAACAGTTAAGTACTGTACCCGTAAATCCGGAAAGTAGCCTGTTGGAATATCCATTGCCCC
Source organism: Meconema thalassinum (assembly GCA_946902985.2). Taxonomy (NCBI): domain Eukaryota; kingdom Metazoa; phylum Arthropoda; class Insecta; order Orthoptera; family Tettigoniidae; genus Meconema; species Meconema thalassinum. Next base: position 1,755,012,267 of record OX336388.2, on the reverse strand, counting down.
AGCTACATCGCCTATTTCTAACAGCACCGGCCAATTACTACATTAGAAATCGCTCCAAACATGGTCTTTAGGGTTTTACATACAGCAGTTACAAGAATATTGTGGATAAACAACAAACTACACGGGGCACACCTACCTTTACTTACGTTCTAGGGGACTGGGAATTCAGCTTCACCTACAATACATCCACGTGAATCACACGTGAACAACGACAGATAACGAACTGAATAAATTTATTAACAATGGTAAACTAACCTAAATAAACAAAATAACAATAAACTAATTTAATAACAACAACAACAAAATAAAACCACCAATCATACACACTTCCTTTCTACTACACATCTTACTACAATGCCGTGCAAAAATATCAACATAAAAGTCTTAGCTTGTTTAGGCCTACACTACGTAAAAAGAAAAACGTTTAAGGAAGGCTCTTACATTTGTGGCATTCCTGAGAACGGGTTACCTTCACTAGCACGCGTCTGGAAAACGCACGTGCACTGGCCTGTTTCATCAATGAAACGCTAGCACCACGCTGCCTTCAGAACTTTTTACATTTTATATAAGGCTGTGAATCTTCACCTGTTCATATTATGTCACACCGCTCTCCAATCCTAACGGTGAATCATTCTGGCTAGACCGAATTGAGACTGCTTTGTGTGCGTTTAAAATACACGTAAAATTAACATTCAGATATTACAAAAATTCCATGTTCCTTTAACAATCATTCTGAAAATTTTATACACTCTTTCATTCCCACCCCGAAATTGTTCTAGACCAATCCGGTTCAACAATTACTCTTAACAGTGGACAATCATTCATGCAAAACATCTGCTCACAAAACACACGCTATTCCAAAACAATCGATTAATAAATCCTACCAAAATTATTTAACTAATTAAATCATTTCCGAAAAATATTTACATGTAATTTGTTCATAATAATATACACTATTTAGTGTTGCTAACACGTTACTTACGAGTTTCTGGATTCTCGGTTACAATACAACTCTCAATTAATTATATACACTGTTTTCCACATAATCATTTTAACACTCCGTAGTTTTGATATACTGCTTACACATCGTCTCATATAGGTTTCCTTACATTGTCGGTCTAATACAGTCGACTGACTAAGGTTAACTGTACGTAATTACATAACTTCGGGTTTAATAAAGTATAATAATTGTATCATTGACCCTTCTGTCAACACAGTTAAAACGTTACTTCACATGAACTGGACTACTTGTATACAACGACTCTTATCATGATCCATGCCTTCTTATCAAAGAACAATAACACTTTGACTTCCCTTAAAATGCGGAAATTCCTTCGCACGAGCACTTCATAGCTCTACAAATCCTCATATAACAATATATATGGCATAAACAATTATCATTCACTATGTTAAGCAATAACCAAAAATGGAGTAATAGTTATTAACATTTCTTCTGCAGGAACTTCTCTCAAATAATGGCGTGACCCTCAGTATCGTTTCACATGACTACTGATCTACAATTATACATGCTTAAGTTGTTCAAACGATACTTCCAATCGTAATGAACGATATTAGACTGTCGTGATTGACCCCCTAAAGTTTACTCCACAAAAAAAACTGTTAACTCGTCTGTCGCAAATGCATGTAATAAAAATAATACCCCTGACTCATCTCACTTGTCAAGCTTTAAATTTTTTTTCGTTGTAATATCAGGTCGACATAATGACGTGATGTTACACAAATAGAGTAAAATAACACACATGCTATTGATAGTGTCAAATATAATTCAATCTTGACCGGGATAAAATAGCTTTGAATTCCTAGCCAAAGATTTGAAAATCTTCTATCAAAAGTTATTTCCTCTAACATATTAAATGAACAAAGCACTCAGCTTTACAAATAATAAAAAAGGTTTGTCATCGTCGTAATGTTTTTCCACTTTACACAAAGAATGTTTATAGGGGTTAAGACTTCGGTCTTATCAAACGACTAGTATTTCCTAGATCGCCGACGGGTTATGTACAATAATGATATAACAATATCATTTGAAGTTTCTTCTGCTCTTGAAGTTAGATGTTGCTACATTAAAGTGCTCAAATTAAATTTAAAAATAATTTAATTTGAAGCTATGTCACAATGTCAGAATACTTAGTTTAAAACAAATTATTAAAATTCGAGAGTCGAAACGACTAGTCTTCTATGAGGCAATATGATTCCTCAAACAAAATTTTTAATGTCAGTTCCACAACTGATCCGTAGAATAAAATTGAGAAATAGATGAAAGGCAATCATCTCCTAAATAATCTTGAAGCATAAAAATCATAGCACACATCTGAAGTGTAAAATACATGAGAATTCTGAAATACATGAAATGTGAAAATATGGAGTAAGATCGTTGGCTCAGGATGTCACTAATCAAGCTCTATACTAAAAATAAGAGACACAGCTACATTATTTGGACGAAAACTTGAAGATCTATGTAAGTATTCACACAATACTTTAGACGTTTCCTCAGTTCAAAATACTGAGATGGATCTGCATTCGAACCTCGGATCTGCAACCTCAGAGATAGGAAAAACGTCCCCTCTCCGGAATTCACCAACATTCGCCTGGGCTCGAACGACATCCTTCTGGCAAATTCTTCTGTGGTTGCTGGGCTATTCCTAGCATCTTGACAAATCTCTTCTGTAGAATCTTCATTCTCCGTCGCAAATATGTATCAGCCTCATCATTGGAATATAATTTATAGAAATATTCATATAGATGGTGAATGGAATATTTCTATTGCTAATTGATGTTACATTAGTGTTCGTAGACTGACGAAAATGTACAAGATGGACCGTACACTACGTCTGTATTCAAGAATACGTCGTCTAACGAAGTTCCATCGTGTATCTTAACTTCTGTTATCGAATATATATCTGGCGCATGCCTATCAACAGTGTTAATTATGTTGAATGAAACCACTTGAAGACTAATGATAGTCATTATTATAATGTTTATGTGTTGCGCCAATGTTAAAAGTTCTTCGCTACTGTTCACTTGAACTGCGTTCGCCAACTTCACGTTGCAATCTAAAATGATATTCAGCTTTATTTCCAACACATTTGAAAATCTGTCTTAACAGGCTTATATTGTCGAAACGGTAAATTTTAGAACACTCAACTTTCAACAGAATGTAGTATTCGACCTGTTCTTTATATATATTCACTTAGTTGAATTCAAATCTCAATTATATACGAGATATATTAATTTCAATGTTCCTCATAACTTCACATAGAATGGAAGTGCGGTAATCTCCTACGATCTAACTTGCTATCCTCGCGTCTCCGCAAGTCGACAGTCGTCGCACTCGGACAAAGCCTTGGGATCTCCGTTAACCCAGTAAACACATCCTCACAATTCAAAGACTGCTGGAATAAGAACTTCGATCCTTGGATCTCCCCCTCCAAGTCGAAATTTTGGCGGCCATATCAATCTCCCACCATAATTTTAGCGCGTAGATTACTAATGCTTATTACTGCGTAGATTAACCGATCTGCGGTTTTTAAAGTATCAGACATAATTTCTTTTAATTTTCTCTTCATTACCAAATAAGAAAATCTTCTTCTAAGGGCCTAAATGCATAGTTTCACCAAATTATGTAGTTGAAGTAGATCCCGTCTTCAATAAGACCTCTTCTCATTGGCTCTGGGCTGGGATCCAATAGCATAATTTATAACAATATTTATAATATTAACTAGAAGACCCGTGCTGCTCCGCAGCATTCACTTCAACAATCCTACAGCACTTCTGTCCATATGACATTTGCATGACGTCATGCTAGTAACCTGAACAGACATTTACGGTACCGTCGCTTCTGGGTAAATGATGAAGTAGACTTATGAGATCAAATGTGTGGGTGTCTGCCTGTCCTTTGCGAGTGTGTCCCACTATGTACCCTGTGTAAGCTTAAAAGGCGTCCGGACGTCAGGCCGAGGTGAACAGCTAACTCCAAACACATAAGCTATACTCTTCTCTGAAGAATTAACTCGACACGACTCGGCAGTTTGATGCTGGCTGAAGCTAGGGTGATAGGTCACTCGCAAGCTCGTAAACTCACTCTGAAGCTAGTAATTTAAATTTCCACTGATTGGAGATTGCTGGAAGAAATGAAAACGTAAAAACACTTACAGTGGTCGATGTGGGAGCTGTCGCGGACTTTCTTGCAAAACATTTCATGCTGGACAATTCTCAGAGAATATCTATTTTTTTAAAGACACATGGTCGTTAGGATTTTCTTCAACTCATTTCACTGAAATCGTAAATGATCGGATTCTTTTGGTCATAAATAAATGTCTTTTTACCTAATCCTTCATCGAGAAATCCTTTACAGAATGGTGAAAACCGCATCAAAATCCATCAAGTTGCTCTCGAGATTACCCGTTTCATCCAAGAATTGGGAACTTTGTTTTACACTAAGTAGATAGAGATATCCACACAATGTAAGGCTACGGCGGTACAATTTGGTGTTTTGTCTACTTATGAACAATGGCATAAATTTAAAATAAAAGATGGGTCTCTTATATTTGAATTTAGAGATGTAACTCTTGGTTAACGTATAGAGGTGTGCAAATTAATAGAATTAAATAAATAATTTTAATTAGTCGTAATTACTTTTATTCAAAATCATTTTATTGACCAACTTCTTTTGTTGTCCTACTTAGTAGTGTTTCCTCTCCCGTGGAATTACATCTTTTCCCATAAGGAATTGCGTCTGGAAATTTTCAGATTATTGGATTCCGAGGGATATCTGAGCTGGGTCCATTTTCAATTTTTCATTGACTTTAGAATTCAAGTCAGGTGATTTCAATGCATATTTCATGAATCTTTGAATAGTTCAATAGGGTTCATCAGTTGAAAGACCCCAAATCCCTCCGCTCTAAATGCACACGAAAAGTAGAGTGAAGTAATAAAAACGAAACGTGTGGCATTTAGCAATTGCAAGGCTCCTCAGTTGATGAAAATTCTAAAAAATCATTTTGATTTGAATTTTTTAAATGAAGATATAATTAGGAGTCTTGTTTAAACATTTGATGTAATTTCATCGCCTTGTAAACATACTTAGTGCATTAAACCGTGAAAAGTAAAAATGCAATTTTGGAAAACTGACATCTAATCTAATAATTTGCACATCTCTGTAAGACAGCTATCGCCTCCACCCCTACACATAGAATAGTAAGTAAATGCGATTGATGAGAAATGAAAAGATAACTCACACAGAAGGAATTAATATTAAGCTGTAATTTTGATTGAATATATATTTGTTATAGAACTGAGGGAATGGAATAACATGATGTAAGATAGTAATCACCGATGTAGGGCAATAGTAATTTTTTTGCCATTACCACAGGAGAGTTATCGTATTAGGGATGCGGACGTCCTTGTATAATAGTTATTTAGTCTGTGCCCCGTTTGCTGAGGTCTGTGCTCCTCCGCACCATTCGTTTCAACATTCTAATAGTACTTCCTTCCATTCGACATTTGCTGTTCGCTTGCCTTTTGGTTCTATTTGAACTTTGACGTCATGAAAGGATTTTGCTCGCGATAGTGTGGCATACAGTAAAGTTGTCCGTGGCAAAACACCGGTTGAGGTAAATAAATGCCTACTTGATCTAGTGTTTGACCTTGAGCTTTATTGATAGTTATACAAAAAGCCAAACGTACTGGAAACTGCCTCCTTTTGAAGGAAAATGGCATAGAAGTATCTGATGTCGTAAGGTCAAGGCGAGGGAGTAGGACATTGTTTCCAACATTTACGCCAGTAATAATTTCCAGGTGTAAGCAATTGTCATGCATCTTCCAAACCAACATTCTTGTACCGTTCAACAGACCTTGGGTAACATTAATATTTCTCAACAAAATGACAATTGAGCCTTCTTTAGTCGAAGGATATGAGGTGGCAATCCACTTATGCCTATGCTGTCTAAAATTATATTGGGAATTGTAGAAGTTCACTCTCATCTTCATTAATCAAATTATTCACACTAATGTAAGTTCTGGGATTAGGTCTAACATTTTGTCATTGATTTCTTTACAATGTTCAATTTTAGGTGCTAAAATCGCTATTTTTGAAAAGCGTGAAATTTTTTTCAGCGTGGGATTAATTCTGAATTTTCTCCATCGACGTGAGGGTATTCACCGTTACCAATTTGTATGAAGAAGTTTGCAAAGTCACGTTGATCTGTATCCGCTCGCATATTTTTTTGATTTCAAAAATTTTGAATAATGGCCACAAAGGAGAGAACCTTACTGACATTTGGACTGATGCTGCTTTAGATGCGTGGGGCACAACAGGCAATACCTGCCTAAAATATCCACCTAAGATGATAATTTTTCCTCCGAAAGGCATGTCGTTATTCATGATGTCCTTGAGCAACCGATTTGCACACATCAACGGGTGCTTATTAGCCATAGGGGCTTCATCCCAGATGATAAGTTTTGCTGAACGAATATAAAAAGTTTCCTTGCTGTTAACTTTTATTCCTGATACAGAACTTTCATGTAAATGTAGAGGTAACTTGAACTGGCTGTGTACAGTAGTAACATTGCTGCAATACCAGTCCATGCAACAGAAACTACATTTAACCCCAAATTTGTGCAACTGTGAATCAAGCATTGGTAAAGAAATGTTTTCCCGGTGCCCCCAGGACCGTCAATGAAATATGCATTACTCATCCTTTCATTGCTGTTTTGTACTAACCCCAAAATTTCTGTAATTATAGCCGTTTGGTTTCCATTTGCTTGGTTTATCATCCGACTTTGGATAATTCATAGGTAAATTTGTCTGAGGGAAATTATCAATAATAGCTGGCAATTCGAGATAAGTAATGGGAAGACCATGGAGCTTTAATGTATTAGAAATATGTATAAGAGTGAACTGATATGCAATGTTAGGTTCCTGAAACTGCAGATAATCTTCTGATAATGAATTCTTGAAAATGTCCCATAACTATCTTACATTCGAAAGGGTCTGAAAGATTCATATGTAAGAAATCAGTTGTCGTAACTGAGAAGGCATCTGAAATTGTGACGCTTCTGCCAAACAATGCTGCCTTTCAGAATCGTCAATCAGCAAACCTCGCTCCTTAGCTGTTTCTTTGAAAGTAGAATAGACAACTGCTTTGTATGTTCGTAGATCCTGGAAGCTGGTAGCACATATGACGTGAAACAATAACAGGCGTAAATAATACCTTTCTGTTTCTGTAGGCGAAACATTATACATACTGCCTATAGTTTTTGAAAATTTTTTTGTTTTTTGCCACTGGCAGTTGCTCTTATTCCAGACGTAATGCACTGGTGCTTCAGGATATATATACGGACTTCTGGCTTGCGAATCTTGATTTAACTTGAACCACGCTTGTAATTCCGTGTTGCGCAACTGTGCTTGAAGTAAAATATCAGGATCGTTATCATTTTTAAAATAGATTTTTGCAAGTTTGGCAAGTGAACTGGTAATCGCATGATAGAATGTGACTGTTCATGCATGTGAAATGAAAATATCTTGAATGCGGCTCCTGTTGGACCAACATATCTAGCATTTAGGAAAGAAGTAATTTCATCGTAGTTCACCGTTTCGCCTTCAGGACATATTTTAACAATGCAGCAGTCATGACCTTTATACACATACTTGTGGATTTTAATATATAAGATATTTGTGGATGTATTTAACACTCCGAACACTTGAGCATATTTCAACATTAATATGAGCGTGCTCATAAAGTAAAAGAAATGGATTGTAGGGAGCAATGAATCGACTATCGACTTCAATGTCAATGCCTCGAATTGTTTTTATAATAATCCGTCCATTATTTCTTCTCCTATACGAAGGATAACCATTGGCATTATATTTGGTCTCTTCCTGAAACTGTTTAGGGAAATCTTTCTTACATACGCCATCTTTCATACAGACTGAAGCAGGATTCAAAGATCCGGGAGGACCATGTACCATATGACGCCTTACTAACTCGTATAGCGCTTCATCCTCGAGATCTGGTATTTCGGCTGACACCACACTGTCATTGTCAGAAATTTCTCGAAACTTACAATCTTCCGTTAATGTTAAGAGTAAATGGATATGCGGGAGACCTCGTTTTTGAAATTCCACTGTATATCGATATGCTTTTACCGAAAATTTCCTTAACATTAATCAATCGTAGCAATTCCTTTACTTTGCAATGGAAAACTCTCACTTCAATATCAGGCCTATTATTAGTCGTATCCCAGAGATGAATGCTGTTAAGTATTTCTGGCCATCCCGCATTATAGGTGAACGTAATGAATAAATCTGGCTTTCCAAACTTCCTTACTATCGCCATCGCATCTTGATAATTTTGCAATATTTTCCTTGGGCTACCTGTAAAAGAAGATGGCAAAACTACAATACGACCGACTCTGAGATTTTCATTTTCTGCTCGTACATGCAAGGCGTCTGCTAAACCGGCATATGTATCAACTCGTAACTTCGTTTGTTGATGACTTATATATTTTAACCGGTCACCTTCCATACGACAGTAGTAATCCACGAATAAATATCCATTTTGCTAACTTTAGCAGCGACAACTAACTCAACATTATCTCCATGAACACCATTCATAGACATATACATTTTGTAATCATCGCTCGTATTGATAGCAGTTTCGTACATATTGCTGTTGCCAACAATAAAGGAAGAATAATTATTCCACTTGTCTGTAACATAGTTTACAATTCGCTTTCTAACCTGTGTAAATAAACTCTGATTGTTGTACTCACAATATGCCAATGACCTGAACAGACAATTACCGTCACCTTTAATCTTTATAACATTTGTAATTGAGTGTCGCCTCTCATTCATCATAATATGTTTAATTGTATTGATCGAGCACACAGCCTATAAGGACGAATGATGAAACGATAAGAAGACAGTTAGTAGCCGGTGAGACCAAAGACTATATAACATAAAGATCGGATACACAATACAAAATGGCGGTTCCAACATTCGACTGTAGCGGCATCTTCGTGAAATTAGTTGTCTTTCGTATACAGTATTTGTTGTAATTCAAAGAGATGTTGACATGACAGTGTCATTAGCAAAATGACTGCTGATTGTGCATGAGCATTTCAGTCTCAAAGTAATCCATTCTTTGAGAAGTTTTAATTAAATTATGTGTACAGAATCCCCTTCTACTTATTGCATGGATACATGCGACATTAGCGCCCGAGTGGAGCAGGTAGAAGTTAACGATATCATGACGTAATTAGGGAACTCTCTGTTAATATCAAGTTAGATTTATTATTGAGGCGGCGTTGAATATCATGATATAGTGTTAGTCGTTGTCGCCTAGCGACAATATGTCCGTCAAGTCATTCGATTCTATTTTCGTGAGACCTTGAAGGAAGTAATATTCGCAATTATTTTAATACTCGAATTATATAATCAAGTAAGGTGGGTATCAATCGACGGTGCTTGACGGGCATTACATTTTAAGACAACAAACGTCGTCGTAGCGCAAATACTTCCCGATATATTTCAGTTTTAGTAAAGGGTGACATTTTTTGAAAACTATTTTAATATATAAGATTTCCAAACTTACTGTTGCTATGCCAATTTTAGCCTTCTAGAAGCGTCTATTGTGCAATATATCACGTGATCGGGCTCTCCCACGGCTTCGAGCTTGTAACACTACCCTCCTGTGTCACACTTCCAGAATCTATATTTGCTAGTTAAATTTTATAATGGGGACGGAAAATACTCTCATTTTGTCCCCGAATAATTCAATTTTTGGGAGCAGTACCATCTGCGAACTAATATTTCTGAAATACGGTTAAACTCAGTTTCATTACTTTGTATTGAGGCAAATACAAGAAAAACACTTCCATATGAGGACATTATTAACGAGTTTGCCATTAAGAAATCTCGTAAGTAGGCTATGTAAATTTGAACATAAAGATTACGTGGGGTGAGTCGTTTTAGAGAAGTTTGTATATTTTTCAACAAATAAACCAGTAATTAACTACATTTTGTGTAATTTCATTTCACCGTGTAGGGCAACTTAATTCAAATTGAACACAGTTCTTCAATTAAGCAAATATAAGCATTAAAATATAAAAATATGTGTAAAATAGTGATAACTTATCTCCAAGAACAAATTACTTGATTAAGTTTGAAACCCATTTCATCTTTTAACGAATCTTAAAAGAAGTAAGTAAAAAAACAGGTAGGTAACTAATTTTATTATACGGTATAATTTATTATGTAAACCATTAAAATTGTAGTTTTATCTAAAATAAATGAACTTTATGTTTTAAAAAGATGAAAACTCCAATGAACTCTACTCTTTTGTTGTGTGAAACAAATGTATTATGCAAATATGAACTATAGAGGGGGGCGGCAAATGTACTTTAGCCTATAGGCGGCATACTCTTAAATCCGGCCCTGCCCATCGGGTAACACTGTCAACTTTAAATTTCGGACAGACCACTCCATTCCCTGCATTTAGGCCCTTTGGCAAAAATCTACACCGTTTCACTGATCTGAACCACATTTTACATACCTACCCTTTGGGAACCGACGAGTAACACTGTCTACTTGAAATTTTTGACAGACCACTCCTTCTCATTAGGTACGAGTGGGTGGATCTTGTATGACCTATCCTTAGCCTACACAAAATGACGGACTCCCTCCGAGACCAGAAAGAGTTCCACCACACGCGAGTAATTCCATTTATGGCTCTCAGTTTACTGGGTATTGGGTCAGCTAGCCACTGACGCTCCCAAAATGCCAGTACTTGTCGACGTAACTGAGAGCGAATATTTCTAGCGGGTACCTCCATTGGTCTAGGTGGTAGTGATACCTCCTCTTTTGCAGCTTGATCCGCTAACTCATATCCAGCAATTCCCATGTGGCTTGGAAGCCACAGAAAGTTGATTCGTGTGTCAACGAGGCACAACCCGGCTTGTAGGTAGTGTATTCACTGCACTAGGGGTTTTTGCGAGCAACATGTAGCAATTGGCAACTCAAACTAACACTTGGGGCGCTGCAGTCGTCTGGATAATTAGGGTAAAAATACTCAATAACACGCGTTTGATACGGAACACTTTTTATTTTTCGGTTATAATCAGTAAACGTGGTCCCTAAAATAATGACAGTGTTATTTTCAATTGTATATATGTATAACTGTGCGATACACGTGATCTAATTTGTGTGTTCCACTGTATTTTATGTGTCAATTGCATATTATCAAGCATCGGTTGACTGCTGGTATTTGTTTTTGTGCAGTTCGAGTCATGGCGCTGTTACGTTTAAAAGCTATATTTGAGTTTGCTCATTGTACCATAGACTCTAGAAATTATTTGCTGCTTGGTTGGGTGAAGGGATGAGTTTAACTTGTATTAAAACTCGGGGTAGACAGGAATTGCTTGATTTGGATGGTAAGTATTTACCCTGCGAAGTCAAATTAGGCCTATATGGCTCGTAGTGGAATGGCTCGGATTTCGCAGAGCGAGGTGATGACGGTTGGTAGGGTTATTGGAAATGAACTAGGGAGCGGGAAAGGATACCTGACTGATGAAGCTTGGCTGTCCTCAGCTGGTGTAGGCCTAGGCTTGGCTGTCTTGGTACGGCTTGGCTCGGCGAGACTGTGCTTGGCTCTCTAGGTGCGGATTGGCACAGCGTGAGTGAACAACCCGTCCTGTCGTCAGTGAGTGTAGTGGTGAGTGGTCCAACCCGCTCTTGGTATCGTCACCTTTCTGCTATTGCTATTTGCATCTTTTGGAAAGTGATGAAAACGTATATCCGCAGCCCTCTTATGCATCGACTTACTGCCGTAAACTGAGCAATATACTTTGCTTTTACTCATTTTGCATTCTTATCAACGAGTAAAACTTATTACTTATGTATAAACACGAAGAATTTCCCACGATCTGCTTACCAATACAAGAAACCATATACAAACAGTCATTACGTGACAAATGTTCCCTACTTGGTAAGTTTCTCATTTTTACCGCTAGATGTCATAACAGATAGCTGGAGTTGCCAATTGACTGCAACGAACTCAAAGAGTCGGTACACACGAGAAAGTGGAGTCGTGTATCCAGTATCCAGTAAAGCAACTGCAGAGCTTCATAGATGGCAACGAGCTCGGCAGTAAACACGCTACATGATTCAGGCAAAGAGCTCTTGGTATTTCCACCATCAATAACGTAAGCACAACCCACCTTCTCGTCTACCTTCGATTCATCCGTGTAGAGAATGCCAGCGTTCGGAAATTGGTGAACTGTGCTGTGGAACTGCCTCCGATAAAAGGAGGCTGGTATATTCTATGGAATATACGTTTCGTTAGAATTATCAGTCACTGCTCATTGCTTTTCTTTATTTATTTTAGTTAGTTCTTTTATTTCCCTTCTCGCAGTCATCAACAGTGATCTTTCATGTATTCCTGTTTCTTTGAACACTTGGTTATTCTTTTTGAAAGTCTGTTTCAGATGTGTATTTTCCATGTAGCCTCTCCATAGCTCTGCACGCAGTAATCCGTTGAAGCTTTGGACCCTGCAATTCCAAAAATTAATTCAATCCATGCAAGCAGATGGCATCCTTGTTGCTGTCTACAAGCTCCATGAAGACTTTTATTCTATGTATCGAAATTTTATAGTATATACTTTCATTTTTATTATGTTGCCTACAATCTATATCTTCTTTTGCCCCCCCCCTCCCTTCCTCTCTTTGCCCTGGCTGTCGGAGTGTTTGGATCCCTCTCTCACTTCTCTTCTGATCGCCTACGTCAAAGTTAAGTCCTCTTTGTATGAGGCACACCTCCTTTACCCATGAGGTAATTTGAATCGACGCCATGTCTTAAAGGTTTGTGTAACGGCTGCCGGAAACATCATCTGCTCTACAATGAAATATAAGTAACTACCTAGAGTGATTTTAAACCATATTTTGAAGGTTTTATAAGGATCCAGGAGCTTTTAATGAACTTAATCGGCAGTGTTTGAATTTTCGCAATATTGTGCAATCTTCTAACTGACCCACGTGGGAAATTTCCTTGTCTTGCTAATCTAACCAAGCTTGCTATTGAAAATCATGAAACCTAGTACTTCTTGTACAAAATAAAGGGTTGCCTTCCCTATATCGAGGGAATTCTGCTAAACTCATAGCTGTCTGGAAACATAACTTTGCTTCCTGCGTGGGATTTCTACTTGCCCTATTCAACAGTAATTACATCTCTAGAAATTTCTATTCGCAATAAACTTCAAACTATAAAGGACTATACTCAACAACGTCAAATTACTGCTAACTTCCAATTCAAATGGAATTATAAACTGCAATAGAGACCATTTCCCTCATGTACAACAAAAATTGTCAATGCTTCGAAAAGTGTAAGTGTGGCTATCTTCCGGGCCGCGTTCCATTCGAACCTGTAAAATCAGCCAGACTTTAATTCCCTGTTTCCTATACTCCCAATTTTCTTTTATTAACAACTTAGTGTAATTTAAACAATTTCTTTGCAATTCTCAACGAGGCTTAGCCTATTAATAGGCTCCCTCCCATTTTTTCTTCATGTATTGCATTTTGTAATTACTGCATAAATACTCCATGTGGTTATAAATCCACACTTTAATACGCCCTTGCGTTTTCCTGCTGCGTTCAGGAATTTTGAATTCCTTATTTCTCAATTGGTAAAATGTTTGTATCTATTATTATGTAATCAAGGCTTCACTCATGTGACCTTTCTAATTTGAATTTAACATCTTCAATTACGGCTTCAATAATCTAAGTGGTTATAAATCCACATTTGAATCTTTATTTTCCTTTCCTGCTGTGGCCAGGAATTTAAAATCTGTTCAAAGCTACTTTCGCCTTACTTCAAAGGCATTCTAATTAAGAATTGGTACTTTACCTAACCAATCTAGCAAAATATGTGTACAATTTGTAAGCCTTTAAATAATGTATTCCATTGAATAAATAACTTCGTTACTTGCCCTTTCTTCTATTGCTCGAAGAGCTGTTAGCTATGGTCATTCCTTCTTCGTTTTTTTCGAATTACCTTCTATATTCAAAGAAATAATTACAAATACTAAATGCTAAATTTAAAAAAAACATCCATTTTTTGCGTTTATAGATGAACTTCTACTAACATTGCTCATAAATCTTACTTTAGCTATTCCTGGTAAATCATTAAAGTCAAGTATAGATCGCTCAGCCAGCTTCCTACTTGAAGCGATTTTCTCTTTCTTACTTTGAATTGTGGTTTTGTCAAAGTTAGGTTTGAGATTCCTACCCCGTTCTAAACTGTTAGTCGGCACTCTGCTGGATAAAAGTTTAGCTTACTTTAAACGCAACAATTGTTTACGTCTAGTAATTTCTACAAATAACAATAATCTTACTAAGAGCTCTGAAAGTGCCTTATCTCTGTCCACTCTGTGGGCATTTGGTTTCTCGCTCAGCGATCCATTCTTGTTGGGGAATAAAATTATTCTTGTCAATTTCAATATAATGAGTACATTAGAGTGCTACCGGAAACAATTCCCTTCAGAAAGGAAAATAAATAATTCAACTTTCCCTTGGTTGTGTTTCATCGCCAGTGACCTATGTACCTACATAGTACCCTATTTTCCGTTCGGGAGGGACGGCACAGTTAGCGCTTGCTTACCGGTGGTGTATTTTTGCAAATACACGGAAAGAAAGAATTAGCATTTGCTGTTCATTACTTTATATCAGTTCATTTATTTTCATTTCTTTCCCGCACACACCAACATCGAATTGTTACCTCCCGTTTGCCCCGTGCATTTGTTCATTTTTTCTGTCATTTTTTTTACAGAAACGCATATATCGCTGAACCAGCCTGACAGCGTCCCATCGCTGCCTTCCGATCTTCCATTGCTTCAAACCATGAAGACTTCTATATTAATCCGCAGAGCGTCGTGTTCTTCACAAACCAACTACTCCACGTAGGCACCGCTCCAAGAAGAATTTTGTTTCTGTAAAGTTTTTTCATGTTTATGTACAACCTCTTTGTTTCCTCCCCTACTCGCCCGCTTCCCCCTCCTCTCCCCTCCTCCTACTGCTCTCCTCTCCGCGCGCGCAGCCCGCTCGCTCGGTCACTTCACTTCTGCACTTCGTCTCGACTTGTCTCCGTGTCGTGAGCAACCGCTCACCCTCTCAGTGCACTCAACTTCTCGTTGGACATGCCGTCTAGGCTAGTGTGCTTTCGCTGCGTCTAGCAGCCCTCACTTGCAGGTCGGAAGTCGAACCAGTCAGTTAGAGCTTAACTAAAGCTCGCCTCCTCATCTCTAGAGGCAAACTTTTAAATTCTACGCCATGTTAGAATTTTAGTATCAACCGTCAAAAGGAACATCGCCTTCGCCATGAAGCAAAGCTAAGTACTACTTCTACGTTCTTCAACTTATTTTAATTGATTTTAAATAGCTACATGCTTTTAAATGATCATTTTATAGGCAGTGTGAGATTTCTATATTTGGGGCAATAATCATCCTTCGCGGGATTTTCTATGTTGGGCTTTTGTCTATCTAAGCCAATCTTAACAGGAAGCAGCATTTCTTATGCTTATTAAATGAGAGATTTTCTCACAACGCGGGATACCATTAAATTACCCACTGTCTATAAAATACTTAGCTCGTTCCACCGCTGGACTAACTTTTGCCCTATTCTTCAGTCATGATTGCTCTGGAACCTTCCAGAATCTGCACTCTATCTACCAGTTATACTGTCATGTATTTTCCACTCACATATGGGAATACTTTTTCATACTAAGGAATCTTCCTTATTAACTGCTAATCAATATCTAATTTTTCTTCCTCCGTTGGGATTTCTTTTCTGTGCATTCAACTATAACCTACAAGTTTCTCAAGCAATAGACTCTCGCATATCTAGTGTTACTAGTTATTTTCCACCATTGTAATAACTTTCTTCGCCATCAACTTTTTGTGCTACTACAGTGAACGTTTCAACTATATCAACAGACTATAGTGAAAACAGTGCTTGTTCAACCTTTCATCCGCGTCGCGCTCATTCGTGTACAATAAATACGGCCATGAACACTTTTCCTCAATCCCATTTGATCTTTCCCAAACCCTTTACTAACAAACCAAAATAATAAAATTGTTACTTTAGGTCTTTTTTCAATGAGGTGTCACTCTCAATAAGTGCCCTCCCTCTCTTGTTTTATGTGCAACGAATTAATGTCTGTAAAACTTCGTGTTCAGTACACGCCTTAAATTATATTATTTCTCCCTTCTAATTAGGGAATACAATTCTTTCAACTCATAAATGAGTTATCTCTAGGTTTCACGAAAGGGAAACTTGCCCCATTTTTTCTCGTGATCCCTACTTAAACATAGTTCTAGAAACTTCCCTTCAATTGTTCTTTTCAGGTTTCACAATAAGTGACCTGCCCTATTTGTATAATAATTAAAAGTAATTCAGTATCAATACAAGAAGTTATAGGAACTTCTATTTCATTCTTCCTTTTTTGTTGTTACTTTCGAAGTTGTTATTATTTCTATGATACTTATCTAGAAATTCTTAAAGTACACACCTTGTACTTGATTTATTGTCTACCTTTAATTACGTCAGTTATCTTTAAATTTTTCATTTATTTATCTTCGTCATTTCAAAATCTTACGAAGATTTTAAAACATATAAACGGTTTGAAACCAAAAGAATTGTTAATTGCCTGGCGCAAGCTTTAAATGTTTTCGGAGGTCTGCGACCCCAATTGTTTGTACAAAATCAAAATTATATATTTGTTACAAAAACTACTTCTTTTTATATTGTTAAATTAAATATTTGTTCTTTGATTTATCATTTCTCAAACATAACGGTTAGGCAAGATCCTGTCTTCCCTAACTCTTCCTAGGTTCATGCCCTCATTAATAAAAATAAATCTATTGATAGGGTGTTCACCACTTGTTGCATTTGAGCAAGAACTCTTAGTTATAACTTATGTCAAACACTCTTCCTATTTCTCCATCCTTCTTCTCCGGTCCGAAACCCACTTCCTTTTTTTTCATCATCTTCCCTTGGGAGTTAGGTTATTCCCAAGCTAATAATCTACCCAACCGGCAACCTCAGCCAGCGTTGCTCGCACCAGAATTACTGCTTACAGACACTTGCTTTTTCACCTTGCGCTCGCAAGATTCAATCAACGCACAACTATTTTTTTCATCATCCAACTATATTTTTTTCTGTCTTGGCTTGGATTCTATCCTGTCTGTCCAAAAATCGTCTCCATTCTCGAAAACTTTTCCTTTTCTCAAATCATCTTCTCTCTGGTAGGCTTGACCTACCAATAGTTGGTGCCGAAACCCGGGATCCAATTTGTCAATATTTTGCAAATTACTAATCGTTACTTTTAATTTTCAGCCGTAACTCAATCTGCATAAGGCTGTTGAACTATTCGGGAGGAGAGAAGAGTCCCCCTGTAAACTCCTACAGTATGCATCACCTTCCAACTTGTTGCCGCTGCCAACCTGACACCATTATCATTTTTCTGCAAGGGCGTAAGTTGTACCTCAACTTTCAAATTTCATTATGGCACCGGAAAAATAATGATAAAGATAAAGATGACAAGCTTACCACTAAACATGCTTCTTAGCAAGGGCAACTCACTATATTCAGAACTTTTCTCAAGAATTAATCTCCAGAAGTGTACAATCCAGATATACTTTCACATCGTTTAAAAGATTATGAGAAATATGACGGCTCAAACAGAAATCAAGACAGTCATGCTCAATCAGGCAGGAGATACGATCGAGGTTGAAAATCTATACTATGAAGGCATTGGTACCGCCTACGCCTTAATGTGCAAACTCATCGAAGATCAAAAAAGCATGATCCTGCTCCTAGTTCGCCGCAAACGCAGCAAACTTTGCCTCGTGTAGACACTCCCCAAAATAGAACTTCCCCATTTTTCTGGCGACGAATCCAAATGGGATTCTTTTTATTAACTATTTTGCTCTCTAGTTCACGATAATGAAAATATCTTAGAAATTCACAAGTTTCATTATTTGAGATCGTCTCTTCACGATCAGGCGTTGCCATTAGTAGAAACTCTTCCACTAAGTGCAGAAAATTACCCCATTGCCTTCAACTTACTTAAAGAAAGATATGACAATGTACGCTTACGTGTCCAGCGTCACATGGAATCCTTATTTAACCTGCCCCCTTCATGTCACAATGACGTAAATAGTCTGCGTAGGCTACTCTCTTTTATACAACCCAACTCCTCGTGAAGGCGTTATCCCAATTGGAACAACTTACTGAACACTGGGATACCATCTTAATAATAATAATAATGTTATTAGTTTTACGTCCCTTTTAACTACACTGGCTTTTAGAGGCACCGGGGTGCCGGAATCTTGCCCAGAAGGGGATCTTTAACGTGCCAGTAAATGTACTGACACGGCTCCCTCCCATTTGCGCACCCTCAAATGCCAGCTGACTGCGCCAGGTTTCGAACCTGCAACTTTGGGCTCAGCAAGCGAGTACATTACCCCTGAGCCACGCAGCCAGACGCCTTCTTAATACATTTAGTAACTACAAAATTTGATGTAGCCACTCTAAAAGCATGGGAGATTGAACTTTCCAATAACGATGAGTATTCCTATGAGCATCTAGTCACTTTCATTAATAGCAGATGTCATCTTTTAAACGCTCTCGCAAACCAAAGTGACCGGCCTCTACTAATTCTAAATGTGAAAACACATCTACCAACTCTAGACGCGAGCATGCATCTACTAGCACTCAAAAACATGAGTCCAGTTCTTCTAGGTCCACCACCCACTTTGCTGGTTACAAAGTTAGATCTTCTGAAAAAAGTCCGACTACTTCTCTTGCTTTAAACACGCTAGGTGGACCCCACAAAAGTCTTAACGATCCTGTAAAATGCATACTTTGTGAAGTTCATCATGCTTTATACTTTTGTAATTTCTTCAAAGAGCTATCAGTTGATGACAGAAGGAAATTAGTATCTCAGAATATGTTCTGCTTTAATTGCCTTTCACCAAAACATTCCGCCTCTAACTGTCAATCTCCCCGACTTTGCTTTCATTGCAAAAGAGCACATCACACACTATTTCAACGTCATGATCAACCAAGGTCGTCAGCACCTTCCACTTCCAAACAAAGTGACGATACTAGAAAGCCAAATAAGTTATCTTACATTCAAAACGCCACATCTGGGCGCAGTGCCTAAGTATTACTATCCACTATTCAAGTAGAGGTTCAGGATGGGTCAGGTAACTGGATTCGTGCTCGAGGTCTATTAGATTCGGCCGCAACCCACGATTTCGTTTCCAATTCTGTAACTAAAAAATGTGGTCTTCCCGTAACGCCCACTTCTATTAATGTATCAGGCATCAATTGTTCTAAAACGCAGGCATTACAGGTTTCCAATTACCAATCAAAGACACTTGTCACAGAAACAATTCCCTTAAATTAAACTGTCGCCCTGTCGACACTACTTGTCTTACCATCCCCTCTAACTTGAGGCTTGCCGATCCTCTGTTTAACATACAAGGTCCCATTGACATACTCTTTAGTGCAAATGTCTTCTGGAACTGTCAACGCAAGCAAATTCGTCACTTATCTTCTAACGTCTTTGCTAGAGAAACAAATATTGGATGGATCATTACAGTCCAGATCCCGCATTTTACCATTCAACCTACTTCTCAATGTCATTAAGTCAGCACCGACTTGGAGCAGTTCTGGAAACTTGAAATTATTGATTCCCCCAGTACAATTTCATCTGAAAACGAATTTTGCGAGCAGCTCTTCATATCCACCACCACTCGAAATCCTCAAGGTAGATTTATTGTCCAAATGCCAAGACCGCTTAACCCTCCTAAACTAAGTAATTCTCAACCCAAAGTGCATAAAGCTCTCTTCGCCATTGAGAGAAATTTCAAAAAGAACCCCCTTGTAAAACAACAATACGCCGAATTCATGGAAGAATATGAAGGTCTAGATCACATGGAAGTTGTCAATAAATCTGATGACGAAATACAGCCCCCAGTCGAAACCGTCTTTTTAAATCACCATCCAGTGTGGAAAAACCCTCTTAAAGATAAAATTCGTGTTGTATTTAATGGGTCATCACCCGATGCTAATGGCAATAGTCTTAACGATACTCTTCACTCTGGTCCAGCTATCCAGTCCGATCTGTCTACCATCCTTTTGAATTTTCGTTTAATTCCTATAGCCGTCATTGCCGACATAAAACAAATGTACCGCCAAGTCTTAATTCACTCTGAGCAGCAGGATCTTCAGCGAATTTTATGGCCTGACGAAATTAGTGAGCCTATCAAAATATTTCGTTTAAAAACCGTTACTAATGGTCTCAAACCTTCCGCTTTCCTAGCCATCCGATCCCTACATATGCTAGTTTCTCAAGATGGTCATTTTTTTCATGCTACAGCCTCAGAAGCATTAACAACATCCTTTTACGTTGATGATTATCTGCAATCCTGTCAAACTCCGGAAGAAGCTTCTCTCATATTTCATAAACTAAAACCACTGCTAAAGAATGGAGGATTTCACTCCTTAAGTGAAGTTCAAACTCACCCGAGTTTCTTGCGCAATTTCCAGTCGAAGATGTAGATCCCTCTTCTGTCGAAATTTGTGGCGATCCGATTCTATAAAAACGTTAAGAGTACATTGGTGCACTCACTTTGATACCCTTATTTACAAAGTGTCCCTTTCTGTAGAACTTCCTCACACTAGAAGGCAAATTTTGTCCGAGATAGCTAAGATTTTCGACCCTCTTCAATTTCTCGCTCCAGTTATTGTTATCGCCAAACTTTTAATGCGAGAGCTATGGTCTCTTAAGTGCGAAAGAGACGAAGCTGTCCCCACTTCTTTTCTTAATAGATGGCTTACTTTGCCTTGTAGTTTGCTTAACCTTTCACTTATTGAAATCCCCAGAACTCTAACACTTCGTCTAATACACCACTAGTGCTTCATGTCTTTGCCGACAGCTCCGAAGAGGCCTACGGTTGTTGTGCATTCCTTGTTCATTGCAATTCTTTAAATGAATTTTCACGCTTGATTCTTATTTGTGCTTCATCTAAAGTAGCCCCACTCAAAACCATTACTTTACCCCGGCTTGTATTGTGCGCCGCCCTCATGTCAGCAGAACTTTCTCAAAAACTACAAAAAGTTTTTAAAGTCCAATTTTCCCATATTTGGTTAAGGAGCGACTCCACGATTACTCTTTCATGGATCGCCAAAACTGCTACTCACTGGCAAACCTTTGTCGCCAATAGAGTTTCTAAAATACAAACCCTTTCGTCAGGATGTCAATGGAGACATGTTCCCAGCGCTGATAACCCCACTGATATCATTTCACGCGGTTGTTTACCATCTCAGTTAGCCGTTTATCAACTGTACTGTCACGGGCCCTCGTGGTTAGTCGAAGACTCTTCTTGCTGGCCTTCTAAACCTCCCGCTCAAATGTCTAACTTGCCCGATGCTAAAGTGGTAAAAGCAAGCGCTTCTTGTCTCATTACCAGCGTTTCGTTTCCCTTATTGCCTCGCTATTCGTCCTTTTATAAACTCATTCGAATTTTTCTTATCTTCTCATGTGGAAATACCTTGTTATTGACCAACTAGTTCTTCCTAAACCGCATCTAACTAATCATGAACTAACGCTTGCCACAACTTAGGTTTTACAACTCAGGCACAAATAAGCTTTTTCTACAGAATTGTCTTTACTCTCAGCTAAGAAAGATCTTTCTTAATCTAGTCGTCTTTGCGCCCTCGTTCCCTTTCAAGATGAAAATGGGTACTAAGAGTAGGCGTGAGACTTTCTCACTCCTCACTCTCCGAAGACAAAGAACATCCTGTGATTTTGCCTTCTAAACATCACGTTACGTCTTGAATCATACGTAATTCCATTATCGAAATCTACATGTTTGTACTCGCACTTTGCTTTGCCTACTAAGGGAAAAATACTGGATAATAAATGGCGTTCATGAAGTTTCTTCAGTCATACACAAATGCATCCCCTGCTTTAAAGTGAAACCTACGGTTAGCACTAAGATTATGGGCGATCTACCTTCTCTCCGCTCTTCCCCTAGCCCGCCTTTTGCTTTATTTGGCGTTGATTATACTGGTCCTTTTCAATACCATCCTAATTCCCCTGAAGCTAAACACAAATTGTTTGGAAAACTCTATGAATGCCTCTTCGTCTGCATGGTTACTGGTGCGATCCACCGGGAGCTAGTAACAAATGCTTCTACTTCGTATTTCCTGGCAGTTTTTCTCGTTTTATTGCTCAGCGTGGAGTTCCTTCTGAAATATTCTCTGACAATGCCTCCACATTTCAAGGTGCAGCTTCCTTGTGGAAAAAGCTCTTGCAGCTTCGCCTGCTATGGAACAAATTTCTGAATTTTCCTCTGCCAAAGGATTTAAATGGCGATTTATACCCCCTTACGCACCTCATCATGGTGGAAGGTGGGTATCCGGTGTTAAACTAACCAAACGTCATCCTAAAATGTTTTGGGCAATCGTATCCTAAACTATGAAGAATTTAACTCGCTATCTATCCTAATCGAAGGTTTTGTTAATTCTCGCCTTTTGAGCCCACTTTCCAATGATCCTGATGATTTACTTCCCTTAAGTCCCGGTCATTTCCTCATTGGTAGTTCTCTATCTGCCCTTCCCCCCTTGCTTCATTCCCCGAGTGATTCGCGCATGCCGATTTTTTTAGCGTAAAATTGAGGCCCTGCGTAACTCGTTTTGGAAAAGGTGGAAGCTGGAAGTAGGGGAGTAGTGCCGATTCTAACTCACCCGGCGTTGCTCGGGCGGCGTCCATGTTAAATAATTAATATATGGTGAACTCATGGTCCGATTTTGACAAATGAGGTGTCGTTGGACTCGAGCTGACGTCCTCTTTCCTATGGACCCTGTATTATATTTAAAAAAATATCGACAATTTTTGTTTTTGAATGTACGCGATTTAAAAAAAACATTCATTCTAAAAAGGGCTTAAAATAATGGTATCTATGTCCTTTTTTTTATAATATTTTTTTAATTTTTTACATTTATTGAATAAAGTTCAATTTTGAAAATTTTATATTTTGGAAACTAAAGAGTTTATAAAAAAAATCGTTTGACATAAATTAATGGCCCTGATCCCCTCTACCATTAAAGTAAATTTCAAGCTTCTAGGACTAAAACTGTAGTAGTGCTAGGTTGTAGGTTCTGCTGCACTTAGGAAGTTGTGAGCCCCTGGCGACCTTGGGAAGGAAGGAGTAATGCTAGGATGGCGTGCTTGGATTCGTTTTTTTTCGTCTCGTTGTGCTCTTTACGGATATGTAGGCGTTGAAGAGGTAAAAAGCTGAAAAATGTTTTTTGGGGTAAGACCGTGATTTTAAACTTTTTGTTATATCTCGCAAAAAAATCATGCCAGAGGCATGTACGAGGGGTCCAAGGACTCGGGGTGACGTCCTGTTTGCTATGGACCACTCGTTATATTAAAAAAAAATGGAAACTCGATTTTGGGGTAAACAAGTGTTTAATGTGATTTTAGCTGATATATCACGAACCAAAATGCCTCGAGACTTGTACGAGGTGTCATTTTTTCTTCGCGTTGTCCTCTTGCCGAGGATGTTAGTGTTGAGCAGGAATGAAAAACCATTTTGTGGTTTAAACCGTGATTTTAGACTTTTTGCTATATCTCGCAAACCAATAACGCTAGAGACGTGTACGAGGTGTCATAGGACTCGGGCTAACGCCTTCTTGAATATATTTTTGAAATTTTGACAAAGGGCCTAACGACACTTTTATTGATTTTTTTTCTTTACCTGTTTAAGATGTTCATGAAGCGTGGTTGTTGAGAGAGACGATACTGCTGGATGTGTGTGTGTTTCAACGAATCTGTCGCTGACCACGGTGGCTGTGCTCAATAGAACAATCGAGATTTCGACGGGTCGGTTTATGACAGAGCGAGGGTTCGGTTTTTCTGATATTTTACCCCCGAAGGGAATCCTTAACGTATAAACGGTTATGAGAACTTGGTTCTATGTTGGTTGAAGCGAGTACAGAAAACAAACTTGCAGAGGAGCAGACTAGCAGGATGTAAATGTCATTTGAGCTTATTGGAATGCGCTGATCAGGCTTGACAGCAGGTGCAATGGAAAATTATAAAGACGCAGAGGATGCTTGAAGGTTAAATAATCTGACAACCGTGGTGGCAGGGGAGTGCGAAATGCATGCATACACGTGTGAAACCACATGTAAGCTAAACATGTTACATCCTGTTTTGCTTTGTATGTGACAAAATGCAAGTTCATGTGAAATTTGACCTGGCACAGGTGTTCACCTTGGACGATAGCTGTCCACGTGCACGATAACAGAATGTTCAAGCGTGAGAAAAAAATGATTATACATGCAACGTAACATATATAAAGACATGTCGTTATCATTTCCACTCTCACTTATGTGACTACCTTTGAACACATTGCGTTGCGTGAAACACATGGTCTTGTTTAACAGTTTTGTTGTTGGTGGAAAATACTTAACATTGTTGAGGGGTAGGTATTTATTTATATATTTATTCATTTATATATTTATTCATTTATATATTTATTCATTTATATATATATTTACATGCAATTATTTATTGATTGTTGAAGTTATAAATAAATGGTTATTTATTTGTTTGCAGATAACGTGTATACCTGTTGTGTGTGTATGTGTATGGGAAAGACATTAAAGAAAGAGAAAGACGGACAGCTAGAGACGGAAACCATTACCACACTAGCCCATGAGACGGGAATAAAGCAAAGCATTACAAGTCAAGGTGAGATTTGTTTTTATATATATAACCTGTTTGATTTTGTTTTGTTTATGAAATGCATAAACTATATGGAATTGATACACTTATGGTGGTTTATTTTAGTTTCTTTTTAGACATTTGGAGAAAAAAACTCTATTGCTTTAGCCACAACAGCTGAAAACCAAGTGGCTTTAGAGTGGAACCATTGTCAAGCAGTCTACAGCTGAAAACTCAGGTGAGAGTATTCTTTCAAAATAATGTATTTTACTGCTGCGGATACGTTAACTTGGGAGCCTCTCGAGTCCTGTTTCAAGTCACGTGTCTGCTCTGGCCTCGTAGTGAATGTTAGAGAAAGTTTAATCCCAAAAGACTTTATGGAATCTTGTTTCGAAATTTTTAAACAACACATTTGTACAGCACAAAGGTTGCATACGGCTTTAAAGGTCAATACACTACTCGTGTGAGATTTCATATACAAAAACAAGGACGGTGAGCATAAAGAACATTTTATATTGGCAGTAAAATGCAAGAGCTTTTGATAACCGATAATCTGAACGAGTGTTATCAAAGCCATGTGGTGAATGCCTTGCTATCAAAATTTGATAAACTGCTACAAGGACCGAGTGGTCTATCATTGGACAAAATTCATCATCTACAAATCAACATTCGTCATTTCAATCCGTTGAATGCTGGGTCTAGCTATATTAAAACACCGCCAGCAATAGCATTGAAAAAGGCTGTGGTGAATATAAAGAATCATGACAATGATCGCTTTCTGTGGGCTGTGGCTGCGTATTTGCCGCCATCACAACGTAATGGTTGTCGAGCAGCAAAGTACAAGGCCAAGTTTGATGAATTAAAGCCAACTTTAAACTTAACTCGAGTATCGTTCCCGATGGACTTAAATGAAATCCATAGGTTTGAACGAGACAACCAGGACTTTTCGTTCATGGTGTATGGCCTTCATGGCGATGAGATTGTGGGTCCTCTTTATGCTACAAAAAAACCGAAACGACACCACATTCATCTTTTATATCTGTCTTACGGAGAGGTGAATCACTATTACCTGATTAAAAGTTTGAGTAGATTTCTAAGCAGTCAAACGTCTAAGCATGGACATAAAACACATATTTGCGATCGATGCTTGCAATATTTTATCACTCCTACGCTTTTGGAACGCCATAGGGTAGATTGCGTTTCTCAGGAAGTGGTGAGACTGATATTGCCACAAGGGGACAAAGCTGTGTTAAAGTATAAGGTCATTTATAAGCGTGACACTGTTCCCTATGTGGTGTATGCAGATTTTGAAGCTCTCACCACACCCATGGCGGGATGTGAAGCATATCCCACCATTAGCTCATCCACACCCATTCAAAAACATGAACTCTTTGCCATAAGATTTAATGTGGTGTGTGCCTATGACCCCACGCAATCCTTTTACAAATCCCGTGAGCGGGCAGATTGAGTCAGATGGTTCTTGGATGAACTTGTAAAGTTGGCCGACCATGTACAGGGATTACTGGACCACCCAGTACCCATGAGCCTAACGCCACAACAACAGCAACAGTATGAGCATGCCACGACATGCCATATTTGTGAAAAGCCTACTTTAGGCGGAGAGGAAAATGTCAGAGACCACTCGCACTTTACGGGAGAGTTTCGTGGAGCTGCACACAGCAAATGCAATTTGAACTTTCCAGCTCCTCGTTTCATCAGTATCTCTTTCCACAATCTGGCGAATTATGGCATTCAGTTTTTGATTCGTGAATTGGGTCATGTCAACAAGGGCTCGTTTACCATTATTCCCCCAAACCATGAGCGTTTTAAAGCCCTGACATGGAGGTTGAGCATCTTTAGCATTCGATTTTTGGATTTCTTTAAGTTTATGGCATCCTCGCTAGACATTCTTGTGAATGGCTTGAATGAGGAGGAATTAAAAATACTAGAATGCATTTTAATGATCCTGAGCAATTTCAATTGTGCATTCGGAAAGGTATATTCCCGTATGATTTCTGCAACAGCTGGGACGTGTTAAATCAAAGAAAACTCCCACCACAAGAGAAATTTTACTCGAAACTAACACGCAGTACCGTTTCCGATGACGACTATGTAGATGCATGTCAAGTTTGGCGAATGTTTGACAGTAAAACGATAGGTGAATATGCTATGCATTACCTAAAACTGGATGTATTGCTGCTCACCGATGTGTTTGAAAAATTCCGTGAGTTGTGTCAACACATTTATGGTCTTGACCCGGCTCACTATTATACGAGTCCTGGGCTCTCATTTGATGCCGCTTTGAAATACGCTCAAGTGGAATTGGATTTACTCACTGATGTAGACATGGTTCTATTTTTTAAAAAGGGCATTCGCTGCTGCTTTATGTCGCTTAACCAACGCCATGCCGAAGCGAACAATGTGTGCATGCCTGATTATTCCCCAGACAAACCAGAATCGTACTTAATGTACTAAGACGTGAATAATTTGTATGGCTACGCCATGAGTCAGCCTTTGCCCTATGGGAAGTTTGCTTGGCTGACAGACAAACAACTGTCAGAATTTGATGTGAACATGGCTAGCCAAGAAACAGGTCGTGGATATGTCTTAGAAGTGGATATTGCATATCCCTCATCCTTGTATGATGAACATGCTGGTTTCCCATTCTGCCTTGAGCAAATGGTTCCCCCTGACAGTATAGTGAAAATTGAAAAACTCATGGGCACACTTTACAACAAAAGTCGGTATGTGCTACATAACCAAATTTTAGTCCAATGCCTCGCCCAAGGCTTGGTGTTGAAGAAAATTCATAAAGGTATTTCTTTTGCTCAAAAAGCATGGCTCAAGCCATACATGCAACTCAACACAGAGCACCGTCAAATGGCAACACAGCTGTTTTGAAATGATTTTTTTAAATTAATGAACAACTGCATATATGGCAAGTCCATGGAGAATGTCCGCAAATACCGTGACATTAAATTGGGGCGGTGGGGAGCCCAGAGGTACATTGCAAAACCAAAATTCAAATGGATCAACATTATCGATGAGAATTTGGCCACCATTGAATTGAGTAGGACCAGAGTGACCATGGATAAACCCATTTACTTGGGCCAAGTCTTTTTAGACTTTTCTAAATCGGTCATGTATCGATTCGACTATGAGTTTGCCAAATGCCATTTTGAGGACGTCTCTCTTTTGTACATGGATACGGACTCATTCATTTACCACATTCACCATTGCAACCCCTATGACGTCATGAGGCAGCAGACTGGTTCGACACCTCTTGCTATAGGGCTGACAACGTGTTTCAGCTACCCATAAAAAACAAAAGGGAAATGGGTGTTTTAAAAGATGAATGCGGTGATTCCGTTATGACGGAATTCGTAGGTTTGGTCTCGAAAATGTATGCTTATCGCACATTAGACTGTAAGGAAGCCAAAAGAGCAAATGTGTAGGAAGGGCAGTGGTAAAATCGCTACGTGTAGACGATTGCTTAGCGGTTTTACGCACTGGCAAAGCTATGTCTCATACTCAGTACAGGATACAATCCAGCAACCATCATTTGTATCTTATGGAACAGAGAAAACGCACCCTCACCTCCATGGATAACAAATGGGTGTGGTCTGATGACCTGCTTACCAGCTTGCCCTGGGGTTATGTCCGCAAGGGGGAGGAGGTGTGATTTTTCTATTTAATAGTTAGGGACATGGCTTTTTTTTGTAACTCGTAGATTTAGTATTTTGTAAATTTTGGTTTTTGGCATTGTAAATAGTGGATTTTATAAATAGTGGCAGACTAGTATTTAATTATTTTTTGCAATGTAAATGGTAAACTAAAAAAGTTCTTTTGGGATAAGTGTGCATGTAGAGAATCTGCTTTTGGGAATAAATAATGTGGTTGTGTTTGTTCCCAAAGACAGGTGTGAATGTATGAGGAGAGAGAAAGCTGGTCTGTATGTATGACCAGAGCAAACACGGTGAGGTAGAGTGGGTGGGTGGGGGGAAATTGTTATTTATATATCAAATGGTCAATTTTCATTTCGTTTTCAATAGTTTTGTTTTCTTCGATATGTAGCGGTCAATAGACATTATTTTTGTAAAAAAAACAGTCTTACCTGCAGTAGTTGTAGACCTCGACGTTTACACAGTCCCATAAACACATTGCAGCATCATCATGGTCAAGCACTCGCATCAACATCATTGACAATTTTTTTATTTTTATTTATTATCTCATAAGGGGCACCTGAGCCGAGGCTCGTGATAGAGCAGTACATCAAGGTAACAATGGCATTTTAGTAATTACATGTAAGTTACAGTGTTGAATCCATTGAGAATTTAAACAGTTCTTTCCTGAAAGTTCTCAGTGAGGAGATATTTTTCAGGCCATCAGGCAGTCTATTATATATAAATGATGAGTAATGCCATAGTGAATTATTTCCAAACCTGCTGGTATTTATTATTTATAGTGGATATTGCTTGCATTTCTGGTGATGTGTGAGTGAGTAGCTGAATTGGTTGTGAGTATGATATTTGAAGTGGTTATTTTATGTTAAATTTTATATATCATTATTACTGAGGCTCTTTGACGGAGACAATTTAGTGATAGGACATTGCATTGTTGGTATAATTGAATTGTAGGTGTTAACATGGGAAGATTGAAAAGTATTTTCTAAGCATTTTTATGTAATATATTAATTTTATTGAATAATCCTTTGCTGCAACAAGCCCAAATGTGAATCATGTATGCAATGTGACTTTCAATAAGTGCGTGATATATAGACTTTAGTAGTGCTCGAGAAACTTTGTATTTTACTCGGCTTAGAACTCCTATAGCTGGAATTATTTTTCCACCAATAGCTTTGACATGATCATCCCAAGAGAGTAGCTCATCAATGACTAACCCCAAAAATTTGGTAGATTTAACTCGGGGTGGACATTGGTCGTGGAAGTATAATCGCATGTCTAAAGGTAGGTTGTAGGAAGGATTGTGAAAGACGATATCGTTAGTTTTAGTTAAGTTAACTGTTAGACGGGTTTCATGCATCCATGGTAGAATCAGATGTGAATCTTCCTGCATTTTCTGTTCGAGTTCATGGACAGACTTTCCAACATACAATACATTGGTATCATCAGCAAATAAGGATATCTTACCGTTTAAATTTAGTCTACCAATGTCGTTGATAAATATTAAAAATAATATTGGGCCTAAAATAGATCCCTGTGGCACCCCAATAGTAATTGCTTGGCAACTACTCTCAGCATTCATGCAACTAACAAACTGTTCCCTGTCCTTAAGGTAATCTACAAACCAGTGAAGTGCAGTTCCTCTCACACCAGGTGATTCTAATTTATGAATCAGTAGAGGGTGATCTACAGTGTCGAAAGCCTTTTTAAATCTATAAATAAACCTGAAGCAAGCAATCCTGAAACTCAACTTTCAACATACACCAAATGAAAAAAATGTGTAAACGACAAAATGGAAAATCCATGTTTTGATATCACCAAAAACGCAAAACTGGAAACAGACATTTTTAAAAACTGGAAATGGCCATGTGTGAAATATGAACATTGAAAAAACTTCAAACGGACATTGTTTACAAAGTGTCATCAACAAAATGGAAAAATACATATCATCAAAAACACAAAACTTGAAACAGACATTTTTAAAAACTTTAAATTGCAAATTGGCAAAAGGCAATGTGTGAAAATGTGAAAATGAAAAATCAGCCATCAACATCATGATTTTAAAAAAACATCATGCTCTGATAAACCTTTGTTTTTATCTCATAGTCATAGTGATTTGACAAAAGAAAAATAGAATACAAACACATCCCAATTCCTCACTCCTCAATGTTTATGTCCATGCATCATCAACTTTCCTTTCATAGCACTCATCACAATCAGGGCTGCCATCCTTTCACCCACTGAGGCTTCACAGGATGTGAAACGTTGTATAGTTTTTTCAATAACAATTTATCTGCGACATGTCTTAAACCAGGATGACTATGGCGATAAGATAGGTCATGTTCTTTGCATGCTTGATCCAAAATATTAATGGGTACATCACCACGCTGCAAACGTTTTTCAAGATGAGTTCCAGGGCCTCAAAAACGATAACCTGGAAGATGGATCCCGAAAGGTAAGTATTGAATCACTTTGTCAATGACGCCATTGCCAGTACAGGTCTGGCATATCCTTTTCCATCGATGGTAAAAATGTTTGGTCTTCCTCTTCTTCTGTGGACGATGTTTGTGTTTGTTGTTGTTGTTGCTTTATCTCGCCATGACACCCGTGGAATGATTCAACAGAGTCTTTACACGGACGTTTATAACCGTGATACAGTTTCACAAGCTGACAAGTCGCGCACTGACGCATAGAAGGTATTTTTGCCATGGCCACTTGCTTATGTTGATCGTAATCCGTACAGAGTTGCAATTCACTCAACACAGGGTCTTGAGTCCATGATTTTGGTACATGTTGCCAGATTTCTTTCACCGCATTGGCGGCCACATAATAAATAAACGACTTGGGCAGCGCTAAGAGTTCCTCTTTGGTCAAACTGTCGAGTTTCTTTTTGCACACAAAGAACTTGCCGATGGCTTTTTCGTTTCATTGCCTATCTCCATGGTATCACGTTCTGTAGATGTTTACACGTTGCTTGTAGAAATCTCACTGGCGTCATTCACAGGTAAATCTTGAGTTATAATTTTATTTAACAACTCCCAGCAGGCATGGGTGGTTAACCAATGAAAGAGATGCCATGCATGCGCTAGGGCTGTATGGGTAATGCTGCCACAGGAACAAGTATCCATCAGCGTTTGCATTGAGGGGCAGCCCAAGTCCATGAGGTCGATACATTGGCAGTAAGACGCCAAACATTGTTGCAACCATTGACGTTTTTCATTACCTTTCACAAATACCACATTGGCCGAGGACAAGTGTGCCTTCATGACCACGTCCAAATATTTATAGGAAATGGTTCCTTGATTCCAGTCTAGTTGCCTATGATTTTCAATCCACTGGGATTGTTTACGGTCTTTTTACACAACAAATCAAAAGCATGGGGTGGTTTAAATAGCAAATGCGTAGCTTGCGATATCCAAAAGTTGGTACAATCGATTATGGCCACTTGTTTAAATATAAATTTGTTGTCACCAATTTTAAACCCTTGGCAATCCACAATGAGTGTGCGCAACATGTTGACGCTTGCCTGAACCGAGTTCAACTGACGACTGACTGACGATTAATGACTAAGGTGTGGTCATGACATGGACTTACCTGCTATGCTAGTAAAAAAAAAGAAATTGAGGTTAGGGTAGGATAGGGGGACATGAAAAAATAAGAATTTAAGAATTACATCTTTTTATTATAATAACACGTTTTACAGGCTTTTGTCATTTTGGGATAGGGACGATACCAACTGATACAACAATATAGTCTCTTGTGTTTGTAACGTCCATAACAACGATGATGTCCCAATGTCTCTAAACCAGGCATTTTTGATGGTTACTGAAGCACCATGGACTCCGTACGGTCCACACGTATCGTAACTTGCTTTTTTTTCATCACTCAGAGGCACGAGTGAGGGATAGCTTGAATGACAGGGTATATTTCCCACCTCCATTCTGCACAGGTAGGGGCAGGCAGGTGACCAGCGCTGATGTTCCTGAATGGGTTCATCACTCTCTTGCCATTGGTCTATGATGATGGGACAAAAGGCACATTTCACTTCATCTCTTGTTTTTAAATAATAAAAGCCCGCGGCCGCCAAGGCTTGAGGGTTTCTGAAAGGCACCGGCCACGTTGCAAAAGCCTTGAAACGTTGTTCCTCAGAGTTTAAATTCATGGATGTGACTTCTCTTGAGGCTTTTAAGCAAGACATGACTGAGCTGCTTGACGTGGGTAGACCTGTTATTTATACGCTCGTCACTTGGTTGGAC
Source organism: Meconema thalassinum (assembly GCA_946902985.2). Taxonomy (NCBI): domain Eukaryota; kingdom Metazoa; phylum Arthropoda; class Insecta; order Orthoptera; family Tettigoniidae; genus Meconema; species Meconema thalassinum. The sequence continues at coordinate 1,754,979,513 of OX336388.2, read as the reverse complement.
AGTGGATAATGGTTGACTTGTTTGTGATGAATAATCAAACAGTAGGCCGTCGTATTGGTTGGTACATTATCATGCGTTTCAATATCTAGTCGAATGTCAATATTGGATGGCTTGACAGACTCTTCCAGGTAAGAACAGTCAAAGACAATCAGTGGTGCTCTTGCCTTAAACGCTTGGGGTAGCAGCATGAGGCCGTTCTCTTTTTGATAATACGACCATCCAAATTTAGAAAACAAGTCGTACAGGGGGCCAAACTTATTTTTTGGGAAATCCAAATCCAGTCCTTCATAGGGAAACACAGCTCCGTTGAGGAAAAGACGTGCATTTCTCAATTGCAAGTGATCAAATTGCGTGGCAACTTTGGTTTGTTGATACTTGCGATTCGTTTGAAAACCCACGATCATGTAGAGAGGTCTCTCTGTATAGCGAGCTGTTTTTACAGACCAACTGTGTGTGTTGGTGGTGGGCAATAGCGGGTACTCATGGAGTGCCCAGCTTCTAAATTCCATGGGTAGAGGCATATCTCTCTTTACCATCTTGAGTATGTCCTGTTTTTTGCTATCGTCAAGGGTCACATGGGGCACTTTCCATAGCAAGCGTTGTAGTTGAATTTTTGAATATATGGGGGCATTGTCGGCTCCCTTGAGTGCATTATTATCACTCCTGTCTCTCACCAGATAAAGCACTTGCCTTGCGTTGACCACAATGCGCTGATGATCTTCGGCAAAGCCTGAAATCAGTTTAAGAGGTAAATATCCAGTAAATGTCCCATCGGTGTGTATCATCCAGTCATTGGTCGAGTCAGAGCACCAACCCGCCATGCAAAGTGTTTTACCTTCTTCCTCACTATAAGAGGGGTATAGTTTATGACACTGGAAATACCCACATTTCGTGTGCTATCCACCACGATATCGTTAATGACATAACGTACTTCAGAAAATAGAAAGGCCAAACCATGGTTGGACAACTTGGATGTGGTGGGTGTAGAGCCATCGGCTTTGGTGAGCCGACCTTCAATCTGAATGACACTTTCATGCGGTAGGGTGTAAATATCTTGGTTGTTGATAACAAATTGAATTTCATCATTGTTATTGAGTCTAGGTGTTTGAGCTTGATAAGAATGGAGATCAATTCTTACCACCCCTGGTTGCTCCTCGATGTGGTTCGCTATCTCTAGGATAGAATTCATTATGGGGGTTGACGTGGTAACCCAAATGCTGTAAAATCTGCTTGTCCTTAGATGTTAACGTGTATTCACGTGGCAAGCAACTAACATCATTCCTAGACGGTGTTGTTGCTTTATACACAAACTTCATAGTGGCTTTAGCACCAACTTGTAAGTCACTGGTGTGGTAGAATCTAGATCAATGAGTTGTTGATCTCTATTAATCAGTCATAATGTTATATTACTAATACCATCGACAGTCACAGAACGAAAAAGCACCACTGGAGGATTTTCACGAATAATAAAGCCATTGGGCGATGTCACAATAGAGTCATAAAGCGAATGCGATGGCTCTTGATTGGTGTACACTTGGCTAATAATATTACACGTCACCGACACATGATGGTCCTCAATGCATTTCACTTCATGGTCTGATTCATGTTTTTGTTGGGTTCTAACACGCGTGGTTTAATCCTAGTAATGGGCCAATGGAATCGGGGCGTGTTTTAAAGTCAATGTTGAATGTGGAGAAAATACTGCAGCGATGAGTGTTGGTATTTCCTACAGGTTCAAACTTGCGCGTTCCATCGAGAAATGACTTTAAACCATATTGATTGATCAACACCACATAAATGTGTTCATAAATATCATCAATCGTGTATCCACCAGAGTTCAGGGTGAGCACAGAATCATAGTAAAACTTGTTGTTCACATTTTCACGTATGTTGTATACTCGGTTGTACGTTTCAAGAGAAACAAGTCCCAAACCATAAGGTCTTTCACTCAATTCGATAGGCGGATAAAAGTCTAGGCTGACTTAGGGTTCACGTCCATGCAATGTAAACGTCTTACTTTCTGCCGACATACTGTTGACGTTTTTGCTTTTGCTGTGTCTTATATAAAAAAATTAAACACAAACGTCCACACTGTTGGCTGTTAAACGTTTGCTCACGTTTCAGATTATAATATATCTTGATCCTGTTTCCAAAATAGGTCACTAGTTCCATGGGCAAATTCCCAAAACTGTCAAAGTACCATACGGTGGATCCCTCTTCGACATAAGCTACATGATGCGTTCCTGGTCCTCGGTGATCATCCAAATTGACAACAGCACATTCCTGTTTCCAGGGTCGTGGGGGTAATTGGTTTCGCATAAACACACCTCGAAAATGAGAAAGCTTTAGTTGTTTAGCATAGCTTTGCACATGTTGATGCGTCAGGGCATGTCTTGCCATGGCTGAGTTTTTTTTTTTCATATTTCGAAATGGTGAAATCCCAAATCCTTGTTGATAAAAGGCTGGCTTTAAATTGGCATTTCTAGCCCCCATAGCAATCGCTTCCATCGTTTCATTGTGTCGCTGACTTTCTTTGAGTTGTTGCTTGCCCTGCTCTGTGGCTTTAATGGTTTCCGCCACCGCACTGGCACCGCCCAAAAGTGAACCCTGAGCAGCCAGACTGGCAAATAATGCAGGTAAAAATCCTGCTCCTTAGTGAGCGGAAATCACTCGCCCTTGTTTTGAACCTTGTCGCTGACGTTTTGGAATAATACGTCTCTGTGCTGCTCGAAGGACTTTTCTTATGGTCAATACATTACTTTTTCTTTTTTTTCCTTCGCAAGGGCTTATCCACGATTTGCTTAAGCCCATGCTTTGCCAAGGACAGGGCCTTATTTTTAGTCTTTTTAGTCTTTCTCACCACATACCTTTGTTTCACCATGATGATAATCACCAACAACCTTTCACAAGAAAGTTTAAGTCACAACTAACGTCAGATTGTTATTTCATGGCTGTATATTCCAATTCCACATAAAGTGGGAAATCGTTTATGTTTTTTCCCGCTTGCTTTTCATCCCATGTCAACATGAGATGAAAAGATAATTCGTCTCCTGCATTGACCATTTCATGGTTATGGACCAACATCCTATGACCATTTATCTGTATTTGACAATAGTTCTCATCAGGTATGGCATATTTGATGTGAATGGTTCCATCATAGTGTAATCGATGGGGTACACGAAAGGAGTCTCCCCGAAGATTGCGTTGATGATGTTGATGAATGATAAGAAAAGCAATCGGGCGTACCCTGGGCAACGGCAGAGAATTAATCAACATTCTCAGACGGCTGATCCTTTCACACCAGAAACATCAACCGAGTCTTTTTCAGGGCCACAGTTAACAATTATCTCTGCAAATATAGAGGGCATATCATCCGCCAAAGAAGAACTACTGCAAAACCTTTGTATGCAGCATGGATGCCATGTGCTATGCATACAGGAGACACATATAAGCCATAATATGCACAGACCAAAAGTAAAGGGAATGGTCCTTGCAATAGAAAGACCTCATGATAAGTATGGAAGTGCCATATTTGTCCATCCAAATGTTCAAGTCCTCTCCACGGCACTCACGGAGGAAAATAACATTGAAGTTCTTACCCTAGAAACAGACAAATGTACGATTTCATCTCTTTATAAACCATCCGGCGCTGATTTCATCATCACCAAACCATCCAATTTCCAAAATAAAAGTACACGGATTGTGATTGGCGATTTTAACAGCCAAAGCTGCGCATGGGGTTACGATCATGAAGATGAGAATGGAATAGCAGTGCAAGAATGGGCAGAAATAAATCACTTAACCCTGATCCATGATGGAAAACAGCCTGCATCATTCAATAGTGGTAGATGGAAACGAGGTTACAACCCTGACCTCATTTTCAGTAGTAATAAAATCAGCGAACTTTGTGTAAAATCTGTCTGCTCTCCAATACCTAATACACAGCATCGGCCAATAATGTGTCAAATATTTGCTGCCGTCAGACCTCAGAAAATACCTTTCCGCAGGAGGTACAACTTCAAGAAAGCTGACTGGTCAACATTTGCAGATATGTTGGACAACGAAGTGTCTTATATAGAACCTACACCAGCATCCTACGACATCTTCACCACAACTGTAAAGAAGTGCTCCAGAAGGTCTATACCTCGCGGCTGCCGGACTTCATTCATCCCTGGTCTTACATCAGATGAAGTTAACCTACTAACAGAATACAGGAAGGAATTTGAAGAAAACCCTTTCGGCGAATCAACAGTAGAAGCTGGGAACAGACTCATCTCCGCCATTAGAGAAACAAAACGGGATCATTGGGTTAGAACTGTAGAAGACCTGGATCTGAGACGAGACAGCCATAAGGCTTGGAGACTTTTAAGGCGTTTAAGCAATGATCCGACAAAGACCTCTGTACATTACAACATCACTGCCAACCAAATAGCTCATCAGCTTTTGATGAACGGGAAGCCCATCTATAAGCACAAAGTGCCCTGATATCAAAGAGGATTTCAAGAGGAAAGTAACGATCTTACAATACTATTCACTATGGTAGAACTGGAGAAGGCTATCAAACAGACTAAAAATGGAAAATCAGCCGGCTTGGATGACATTCGGACAGAACAAATTAAGCATTTCGGCTTAAAAACCAAGGATTGGATACTCCAGCTCTTCAATAACTGCATGAAGAATTGTCAAATTCCAAAGATATGGCGGAAGAGCCGTGTGATAGCTTTGTTGAAACCTGGCAAAGAAGGGGACAGTCCAAAGAACTTCAGACCAGTTGCACTACTGTGTCACCTCTACAAACTACTAGAACGAATGATTTTGAATCGCCTTTTACCAGTAATTGATCCTCTGCTCATACCTGAACAAGCTGGATTTCGTCCCGGCAAAAGCTGTACTGGGCAGTTGCTGAACCTTACGCAATTCATAGAGGATGCTTTCGAAGCAGCTAAGGTAACTGGAGTGGCATTTGTCGATTTATCGGCAGCCCACGACACTGTTAATCATCAGCTTCTATTTGCTAAGGTCTACACGCTGACTAAGAACTTCAGCCTAACCAGGTTCATTGCTACTCTCCTGCAGAATCGGAGATATTTTGTGGACTTCCAGGGGCAACGCAGCCGTTGGAGACTACAGAAGAATGGCCTACCGCAAGGAAGTGTTCTCGCTCCATTTCTGTTCAACGTGTATTCAAATGACCAGCCGATAGCTCCCAACACCAGGAGTTTCTTGTACGCTGACGATCTCGCTCTTGCTACCCAGTGGAAGGATTTTGAATCAGTGGAGAAAAACCTCACGAGTGCCTTTAAGGATCTGTCCAAATATTATATCGTAAATCAATTGAAACCAAATCCCTCCAAGACACAAGTATGTGCCTTTCACTTGAGAAACAGGGAAGCCTTTCATAAACTGAAGGTAATATGGTCAGGAGTTGAACTGGAACACTGTTACACCCCAAAATTTCTAGGAGTGACACTGGACAGAGCTCTTATCTACAAGAAACACTGTTTGAATACCAAGTCAAAAGTTCACACCAGGAACAATCTTCTGAGGAAACTGGCCGGATCAAAATGGGGTAGCCAACCTGACACTATTCGAACATCTGCAATGGCATTGTGTTATTCCGCTGCAGAGTACGCCTGCCCGGTTTGGTATAACTCAACTCATGCTAAACAGGTAGATGTAGCTCGCAATGAAACGTGTAGAACTATAACTGGATGCTTAAGATCAACACCAACAGAATGCCTCTACCAGCTTGCGGGAATAGCACCACCCTCTATTCGACGAGAAGTAGCTGCAAACAAGGAAAGGAAGAAAGTTGTCCAGGAAGCAACCCATCCTCTACATGGGCAGGAACTACATGCTCTGAGGCTGAAGTCTAGGAAGAGTTTCCTAAGAACATCCAAACAATTGAAGACTACATGTGAAAAAGCCAGGCTAAAATTATGGAAAGCTAAGAAATCTCCTCTCCTGGGCTGGAAAAGGATAGCCGAAACTTTACCTCCTGGTCATGATCAAGATTGGGTAACATGGAAATCCTTGAATAGATTAAGATCAGGAGTGGGCAGAACTAAGATCAATCTTGCAAAGTGGGGCTACATTAAGGAAGATGACATACAGTGTGACTGTGGAGAAGATCAGACTGTGAAACATATGCTTTAGTGTAGACTGTGCTCGACCTCCTGCACAGAAGATGAACTTTATGAAGCATCACAGAATGCAGTGGAAGTGGCCAAGTTTTGGTCAAATATTATATTATGTTTGCAGTCATAGTATTTGTATCTGTGTTAATTTGATGTTTTCTGACTCGAGAATAAAAAAAAGTGTAATCGATAGTGGCTTAAACCCGAAGCAAGCACATAGGTCAGGTGCTGGTCATGAACTTGCGGTGAATGGTTTCTGTCATTCACAGGTTTTTCATTTGTCAGATACACTAAAAATACAGATGGGATAAATTTATAAAGCCTTTTCATTTCATAGGTCACGTAACGCTAGGTACAGACATCGTCTTCGTCTTGCGGGTCTTCCGCGTGAATAATACGATGGTGATTAGCGCTATAGCCATTCACCGTAAGCTGAGGCACTTTATCATAAAACTCATACACCTTGTTATCCACATACTTTTTTGTAGTAACGTCTGTAGACACTTGAGGATGTTTTACATGGGCTAACCGCTTTCCCTTAAAGTCATAATCTCCCTGTATTGTGCGTGGCACTACTGACCTATTCACATAGTGTTTATTAGCAGGATCTGTTTCTTGTTTAGGATCATGTATGGGGACAGACCTAGCTTTGGCCATCAACGCACGTCCAATGATATCCATCGTCAACTTGTAGTATGAGTCTACTGTTTCTATGACAAGGCTCGGTGCCATGTATATAGACAGACTGCTAGCCTGGCTTAGCCTTAGTTGAAATGAAGATTATTAAGCAGCAAGAGTCATTCCCCGTGGGGGACATGGTTTCCCATCTCTGTCCTACATCACGTGAACAACGCCAAGGTTCACTGTTTCCATCTTCCATTCGCTGCAACATTGTGGGGCCTTCCGGCTGTGGAAAGACCAATCTTTTGCTTACACTCATCACAGCGCCCAATGATCTGCGTTTTCAAAATATTTATATTTTTGCAAAATCTCTCTACCAACCCCTCTACGTGATTCTGGATCAAGTCATGTCTGGATTACAGAATGAGAATATGGGTTATTTCACATTTTCCATGCAAGAAAATGTTATTTCACCGAATGAGGTAAAGCCTGATTCACTCATGATTTTCGATGATGTATCCACTGAACGACAAGGCATCATTCAAAGCTATTTCAGCATGGGTCGCACACATATCGATTGCTTCTATCTTAGACAAACGTATTCTAAAATGTCCAAAGAGTTGAATCGTGACAATGCCAATGTCATTGTTTTATTTCGACAGGACGAGAGGAACAGTCGTCACATTTATAATGAACATGTGAATCCGGATATGACCTTTCAAATGTTTAGAGAATTGTGTGGCAAGTGCTGGAACACTCAACGTCATGCCTGTTTAGTGATTGACAAACAAAGTGAACTCAACCAAGGACGGTATCGCTTAGGATTTGATCACTTTATTGCTATTTAAGGCCCTGTCTCATTCCCTGTCAAGTCATTTGTCAAGACACGATGGCGTTAGCAGAGAGTCAATTGAAAAAGCATATTATTAGAGCAAAAAATACTATTCGCCAAATGTTTCGTCAATTGAAACGAACACGTGCAGATCATGCTTTGTTTATTCAACAACATTTAGCACCTCCGCTAAAAGCCATGTTGAAATCCTCTTTCAAGCCATCTGAAACGCTACCCACCGTTTCACAAGCCACGCAGACGCACCACGAGGTCCCTGAGGAAGAGGAAGAGGAAGAGGAACAGGAAGATTTGACTGGTGTTAGTGAGGTTGAAGATGACGAGGAACAAGTGTTTTCGCCTCGAAAAAGGCCCCACCCCTTGCAGAGTTTTTAAGAAAAAAGAAATCCATGGTCATGGTCGAAACACCTTGCCCTTCCAGATCGTCTCCGTTTTCACAACGCTCGGCCAAGCCTCAACATAAAGCTCAACTGAAAAACATTTTAATAAAATATTATGGATCAACACTGGAACCCTATTTCACCGATCTATTTATTGGAAACACAGATACCACGTATGGTGTTCGCTATGAGGATGATAGTTTTAAAATTGGAGATTCATCCATTAAATTTGCTCGTACTAATGCTGTCATTAAGATGATCAACTATAAATTAACGCCAGGACTGTTAAAGCTGCTCTTCTCTCGTACACCCTCTTCCCTTGATTATACACCGGAGGATCTTGGCAAATATAAACCCATTTTATTGGATACCCATGCCCACAAAAGACAGTATGATCCCACTCAACAAGTGAATGCCAATATGTCTCAAAAATATAAAACCATCATTGAAAAATTGTTTCCCACCAGTCAAAGCACTCGTCGTAAAGCATCCGCTTCCGGAGTGACATTTAAACCATTAAAAGCCCTTATGTATGTTACCTACTGGCACAATCCCAATAAGGTCGTCCAGCGGCTACAGTTGTTGTATGCTTGACGTCAATCCGGCCATACAGGTCACGATTGGGAAATTCAAGAAATTGAACAAGAACTTCGAAATGCCAAAATTATTGTTTAAGCCCTCACCCATTAAAATGGGTATTGCTCATGAGTTGCATCGCCCAGTTAGGCGTCACTATCTGCGACCCAAGATGATTTCACGAGGTGTGGATGAACTTTGGCAGGCTGACTTGGTTGAAATGATACCCTATGCTAGCGTTAACGACGGTGTACGTTATATGTTGACCGTCATTGATGTGTATTCCAAAATGGCCTTTGTTGAACCTGTGCGTCGCAAGTCTGGTCCACTGGTCACCAAGGCCTTTCAACATATTATTCAACAATCCAAACGTCAACCTCAGTTGCTACAAACTGATCAGGGAAAGGAGTTTTTCAACAAGGATTTCTCCAGTTTTCTCAAATCTTTGGATATTCAGTTTACCGCTCAGGGCACGTATCGCTGGTTGGACATGTTACCAGAGCTTGTGTCACGTTACAATGACACCAAACACAGAACGATTGGGACCAAGTCACGGCTCGTGATCAGAAATATTCAGCGACTGGATAAGCTGTCTAACCCCATAAAAACAGGAGACCCTAAACGTCACCGACTGAAAATTGGGGATTTTGTTCGTGTGAGCAAATTTAAGTCTGCCTTCAATAAGGGCTACACACCTCAGTGGGGGACTGAATTATATCGAATTCGTCAAGTCAACTTGGACAGTCCAGTCACCTATTTACTCGAGGACCTCAACCACCAACACATAAAAGGTAGATATTATCTCCGTGAACTTCAGAAAACAGCATTTTCTAAACATTACATTGTGGAAAAAGTGTTAAAACAAAAAGTAAATAAACTATATGTCAAATGGTTAGGATTTAACTCTACCTTTAATTCATGGATCAATAAAGTACATGTCGTGTGAACCTGTGTACTTTTTATTTATTTATTTATTTATTTATTTATTCACACGTGTTGTACACCACCTATAGCTCTGTGTGTACAGTCCTCAGCTCCACATATTTCTTTCTCTTTCCACCTGTGTTCTCTCATACATCACCCCTCCCCCTCTCCCCCGTTCACCTCCCACCACTGCTGTTCGCAGCTCTTGCCTATCTATTGGTTGTGACATCATTCCCACAAGTTGAATCATACTTTTTACTGATACAGCGATTCCCACGCTTTGAACATTCTGTTATCAAACACATGTAGGCAGCTAACGTCCAATGTGAACACGTGTGTTTGATCATATTACACGTCAAATTACATTTTGTCACGTACGAAGCAAACAGGATGTGACTTGTTTAGCTTGCATGTTGTTTCACATGTCACCTCACACGTGTATGCATACATTTCGCACTCCCCTGCCACCCGGTTGTCAGATTATTTAACCTTCAAGCGTCCTCTGCGTCTTTGTAATTTTCCTTTGCACCTGTTGTCAAGTCTGATCAGCGCATTCCAATAAGCTCAAATAACATTCACATCCCGCTAGTCTGCTCCTCTGCAAGTTTGTTTTCTGTACTCGCTTCAACCAACATAGAACCAAGTTCTCATAACCGATTACACGTTAAAGATCCCCTTCGGGGTTAAAATATCAGAAAAAACGAACCCTCACTCTGCCATAAACCGACCCGTCGAAATATCGATTATACTATTGAGCTTAGCCACCGTGGTCAGCGACAGGTTCGTTGAAACTCACACACACCCAGCAGTATCGTCTCTCCAAACAACCACGCTTCATGAACATTTTAAACAGGTAAAGAATTTTTTTCTACAAAAGTGTCGTTAGGCCCTTTGTTAAAATTTCAAAAATATATTCAAAAAGGGGGCGTTAGCCCGAGTCCTATGACACCTCGTACACGTCTCTAGCGTTATTGGTTTGCGAGATATAGCAAAAAGTCTAAATCATTCCTGCTCAACACTAACATCCTCGGTAAGAGAACAACGAGAGGAAAAAAATGACACCTCGTACAAGTCTCTAGGTTTATTGGTTAGTGATATATCAGCAAAAATCATATAAAACAATTGTTTACCCCAAAATCGAGTTTCCAAACATTTTTAAAAATATAACGTGTGGTCCATAGAAAAGAGGACGTCACCCCGAGTCCTTGGACCCCTCGTACACGCCTCTGGCATGATTGTTTCGCGAGATATAACAAAAAGGTTAAAATCAGGGTTTTAACCCAAAATTTTTTTTTCCAGCTTTTCACCTTTTCAACACCTACATATCCGTAAAGAGCACAACGAGACGAAAGAAACGAATCCAAGCACGCCCTCCTAGCATTACGCCTTCATTCCCAAGGTCGCCAGGGGCTCACAACTTCCTAAGTGCAGCAGAACCTACAACCTTGCACTACTACAGTTTTAGTCCTAGAGGCTTGAAATTTATTTTAATGGTAGAGGGGTTCAGGGCTATTCATTTACGTCAAACAATTTTTTGTAAACTCTTTAGTTTCCAAAATATAAAATTTTCAAAATTGAACTTTTTTCAAAAAATGTAAAAAAATAAAATAGTTTTATTCTTTTAAGCCCATAGAACACTTTTTAGAATGTTTGATTTTTAAAATTCGCGTACCTTCAAAAACAAAAATTTTCAAATTTAAAAAATATATATAATACAGGGTCCATAGGAAAGAGGACGTCAGATCGAGTCCAACGACACCTCATTTGTCAAAATCGGACCATGAGTTCACCATATATTTATTATTTAACATGGACGCCGCCCGTGCAACACTGGGTGGGTTACAATCGGCACTACTCCCCTACTGCTGGAGTACCTAACTTCGCTATAAAGGAGGCAGGAGTGACTTCTCTCTAATCTTGATATCAAGGTGGGAAATCTGGTCCTTGTCTGGTATGGATCTCGGGCAGGGTGACCGAATGCTTTCCAGGACGGGATGGGAGAATTCGAGTTGATAAGGTTCTCACTGCCATTGGTCATATTGTAAGACCTATATCTATGCTCGTACTTATGCCACTTGAAAATCAAAACTGTTTTTTCTCCTCTCTGTTGGTGTCTCGCCCCCAACATGGTATATTCTGTGGAGTATACGTTTCGTTAGAATTAGTAAGATGGCATCATTGTTGGTATCTACAAGCTCCATAAAGACTTTTATTCTGTATATCGACCTTTTATAGTGCACACTTTCATTTTTATTATGTTGCCTACAATGTATATCTTCTTTAGTTTCCCCCTCCCTTCCTCTCTTTGGCCTGTCTATCGGAGTGTTTGAATCCCTCACTCACTTCTCTTCTGATCGCCTACGTGAAAGTTAAGTCCTCTTTGCGGGAGGCAAACCTCCTTTACCTATGAGGTAAATCGAATCTACGCCATGTCTTAAAGATTTGTGTAACGGCTGCCAGACACATCATCTGCTCTACAATGAAAGATAAGTGATTTTAAACCATATTTTAAATGTTTTATAAGGATCCAGAAGCGTTTAATGAATTTTAACGGCATTTTTTGAATTTTCGCAATATTGTGCAATCTTCTAACTGACCCACGTGGGAAATTTCTTTGTCTTGCTAAGTTATCTAAGCTTGCTATTGAAAGTCACGAAACCTAGTACTTCTTGTACAAAATAAGGGGATACCTACCCTACATCGAGGGAATTCTGCTAAACTCACAGCTGTCTGAAAACATAACTTTGCTTCCTGCGTGGGATTTCTACTTGCCCTATTCAACTGTAATTACATCTCTAGAAATTTATATTCGCAATAGACTTCAAACTATGAAAGCAAAGCAAAAAAACCCAACTCCGTACAGGCCATGGAGGCCCTGGGAGTAGTGGAAGGTAGAGGCTTCCACTTTTTGTGACATCGGCACTAGATGGGATGGAGTTGTCAGCTCCACGCACGGCCACCTTTGCTTCCAGGAATTACCCCGGTACTCATTTCCGGTGTAGGCTGAGTGAACCCCAGGGCTATTTGCGTTTGCGAAAGTGGTAGTTTTGTTTCTTAAATCCACTACCTGGGTGGGGATCGAACCCACTCTCTTTCAGTTAGAAGCTCAGTGCCTCTACCGACTGCACCACGCAGCCCCCCAGACTTCAAACTATAAAAGACTATACTCAACAACGTCAAATTACTGCTAACTTCCAATTCAAATGGATCTATAAACTGCAATAGAGACCATTTCCCTCATGTTCAAAAAAATTGTCAGTACTTCGAAAAGTGTATGTGCTGCTATCTTCTGCACCGCATTTCGTTCGAATCAGTAAAATCAGTCAGACTTTAATTCCCTATTTCCTATACTCCCAATTTTCTTTTATTAACAACTTAGTGTAATTTAAACAATTTCCTTGCAATTCTCAGCGAGGCTTAGCCTATAAATAGTCGCCTCCCATTTTTTCATGTATTGCATTTTGTAATTACTGCATAAATACTCCATATGGTTACAAATCCACACTTTAATACGCCCTTGCGTTTTCCTGCTGCATTCAGGAATTTTGAATTCGTTATTTCTCAATTGTTAAAATGTTTGTATCTATTCTTATGTGATCAAGGCTTCACTCATGTGACCTTTCTAATTTGAATTTAACATCTCTTAATTACTGCTTCAATAATGTACTTTCTTATAAATCCACTTTTAACTGTGGAGTTTGAAGCCATTTTTTCAGTGTTGCCTTAGTAAACAAGAGTTTAGGGCTTTTAAGTCGGTCAACACGAATGTACCCAAAAGAGCTGGGTTATGCCCTAATCCTGAAATAAATTACATGAGATTAATAAATACACTAGGATGACCAGTTACGATCGTCAGGCGATCATCTTCAGATCCATTACACTTAGGCTATAAAATCTATGTTTGAAAATACAGGTGAAAATATTTACAATATGTACAATTATTTAGTTGCAGTATTGGTACTGCAACTGTCGGTGTATGCTAAATGCAGTATATATGATGTTAGGTGAAATGTTAAATGGTGATATATATCCGGAGTTTGTAATTTGTAGTGAATATATGGTTGTAAAATTACTATGGTTAAACTGTAATCCTATTACAGGCTAATACTTATCTGGTTGTATTCCTTGCTAGAGCTACGCGCAGTTTTCGAGTTCACAGTAACTCCAGAGTGATGGTGTGGCAATGGGAAGTCCACTCTCGCCTGTCGTGGCCAAATTCTTTCATGGAACATTTTGAGGTGGAGGCTTACCTTTTTTGGATGTTCTTGTGAGAAGGAAGGCGGATGGCTCCATGGGGCACAGCGTCTATCGTTAGCCAACTCACACTAACCGTTATTTACATGCAGACTCCCACCACCACTCAGCACAAAAACAAGGAATTATAACAACTCTAGCCAAAAGAGCGGAACGTATTTGTGAGGCATCAACTCTTCAGGAAATGTTACATGCGTTACAAACCATGTTTAAGGGTAATGGCTATAATGAATCCACTATATATAGATCCCTACATCCAGAAGGAGGGATAGACAACCTTCTCAGAGCTCCGACGTGAGGGGAACTGCTTACCTCCCTTATATTCACAACACCACTGACCGCGTTGCTAAGATTCTCCGCAAGCACAAGATAAAACAGTTTTCGGCACTATGAGGAAAATTGGTCAACGTTTAGCGTTAAACAAAGATAAATTGGCCCCATTACTACAACCTTACTGTGTATTTCCCTCCGAACTCCAAACTAGAGTCTTATCTTGCATTCTTCAGTGCAATTGAAGAAAAATATTATCAAAACCATAATATAATCATTGCAGGGGATTTCAATATTCCAACAAATTCAGGTATATACGATTTTATAGCGGGTGAACCTTGCAGAAGATTTCTTGCAAATGTTATGTCATTGTATGACTTTTCATCCCATAACAATATTCAAAACTCCAATCAAAGAACATCAGACCTTGTATTAACAAATATAAATAATACTATATCAGTTTTTAGGGAAAGGGATCCGTTAGTATCTGAAGATGTTCACCATCCTGCACTAAGTTTAGTTATCGACTACAATCGTATAGGAAGGGTAACAAATAGTACTACAAAAAAGTATATAATTTCAAGAAAGCACATTTTTAGGCCTGTATTTCTCGTTGCAAAATTCGGACTGGACCCCATTAAACTATCTTGCAATGTTGAAGAAGCTGTTGGATATTTTTACAAAATATTCAACTTAGCTTTGGAGACAAATTGTCCTATAAAACATATTCAGGCAAAAAGAAAGTATCCTTGTTGGTTTAATAAAGAAATCATTAATGCTTTAAAAGTTAAAGATTATCACCGGAAAAGGATGACGTACAGTCAATCAAGTCTTGAATCCTACAAAGAGCTAAGAAAAAAAATTAAAACTATGATAAGCAGGAGTTACCGAAATTACATAAAACAGGTTCAGGAAAACTTAGGCGATAACGAAAAATATTCCTGGAATTTTATTAAAAATAAGAAAGGTAGCACAAATCAGAGCAATCAAATAATGACATACAAAAGTAATCAGCTGAATAATTCAAGAGATATAGCAGATGGTTTCGCTGCATGTTTCCAAAGTATGTATTTGCCACAAGCTGCAAAATACGTCAATCAAGCAGAAGGAGCTGGTCCTGAAAGTTATTCTCCATTTTTGAATGATGTGACTGAAAATGAATACAAAATGGCTGTCAAACATCTAAAGCCCAAGCATTCAGTTGGCCCTGATGGTGTTCCGCTATATATACTAAAGGGCTGTTCAGAAGTGCTCAGAGAACCACTGTGTCTAATATTTAACCTGATACTGCGTACTCAAACTTATCCTTTATTATGGAAAATTACTAGGATCTGCCCAATTTTCAAATCTGGAGATAGGAACACAATTGAAAATTATAGGCCTGTATAAATTGTATGCGCCCCCGCAAATATATTTGAATTTATTCTGTACAATAGAATATTTACACACGTTCAGAACTACATATCGGATAAACAGCATGGATTCTTCCCTAATCGCTCGACCACTACTAATTTAATTAATTTTGTGCAGTGCGTAATTAATGCATTTCATGATCGTAGCCGTGTTGATTGTATCTTTACAGACTTCGCGATGTATTAATTAGAAAACTCTCTGATTTTGGCATCTGTAAACTGCTATTAAACTTGATTGCATCATACTTGAACGGTAGACGGCAATACGTTTTTTATAATCGGTATGAATCCTATGAATTCATAGCCAAATCCGGAGTTCCATAAGGATCAAATTTAGGCCCATTATTTTTCATAATATTCATCAATGATCTACCACAAAGAATAAAACATTCAGAATGTCAATTATATGCAGACGATTTTAAAATTTACAAAGTTATAAAAAATGTAGAAGACGCAGTAAAGTTACAAGAAGACATTGACCGTGTTTTTATCTGGAGCATTAAAAATCAGCTAGCACTGAATATAAACAAATGTTTCTACCATAAATTTTCATCAGCAAAAAGAACATCCGATTATACATACACAATTAATGGATCAAACGTTAAACCAGTTATGTTTATCAAGGACCTGGGAGTTATTTTAACACATAACATGTGTTTTAAGCAGCACATCTATTTCTGTGCCAATTCGGCATTCAAAACTCTGGGATTTGTTATTAGGACATCTAAAGAGTTTACGCGCATTAAAGCCATCGATCATCTATTCAAAATCTTGGTCCGTAGCAAGTTAGAATATGCTTCAGTTATTTGGCATCCATATTATAAATCACTGGAAGGGAGCCTCGAAAAAGTTCAAAAATATTTTCTAGGGTACTTATATCACAAATACAACAATATATCTGCATTTCAAGCAAATAAATCATATACTCAACTACTGGATGAATTCAACTACATTAGCTTGGCATCAAGGCGCGAAAACTTACAGCTGGTGTTTTTGTATAAAACAGTTAATGGATGTTGGACAACAGTGGCTTCTTGCAGCAGATTCATTTCAATGCCGGAGCAGGAAATTTGTGAAATCGAGATCTCTTAGTTTGCAAAATACCAAAAACAGTATATTATAAAAAATCACCATTAGTAAGAATGTGTTTGATGTACAATAAACTTACCAAAATCAACAATAGTTTAGACTTCAGCTCTGCATTAACAGAATAGATTAAGGTTTTAAGAGCTACAATTCTTACATTGTCAATGAATAAATTGTAAATGTTAGCAACTACCGGTATGGAATGTAACCTGCAATTTTATCTGTATGTGTAAATATGCATAGTACTTATGTTATATCTGACATTGTGAGGTTTGAAGCCATTTTTCAGTGTTGCCTAAGTAAACAAAAGTTTGGTGCTTTTCAGTCGGTCAACACGAATGTACCCAAATAGAGATGGGTTATGCCCTAATCCTGAAATAAATTACATAAGTTTAATAAATACACTAGGATGACCAGTTTCGATCGTCAAGCGATCATCATCAGATCCATTACACTTAGGCTATAGCATCTATGTTTGAGACTACAGGTGAAAAATATATACAATATGTACAATTATTTAGTTGCAGTGCTGGTAATGCAACAGTCGGTGTATGCTAAATGTGGTATATCTAATGTTAGGTGAACTTCTAAAATAGCGATAAAAATGCGGAATTTGTCTCTTAGGGGTGATTATATGGTTATACAAAATCAACTATGGTTATACTGTAATAATGTAGGCTTATACTTATCGGATTGTCTCCTTAACTGGAACTTGAAGCAGTTGCGTGTTTCCTTAGGCACCAGTTATGGCCGACTACCCCGGGTGTTAACTGGGCGGAACTGGTGTTTCCCCTTTTCTCCCCCTTTAGTTGCTATGTTCTTTCTGAGGTCAGTGCCATGTTTATTTGTGTGACATTGCCAAATCTAGATAAGAATGTATGCTATTGAATACAGGAATTGGCAACTATTAAAGACCGTGGAACTATCTTCGCCACGCGTGGACTAAAATGCCATTCAAACTAAGCGGTACAGGTCTATTGAAGACGTCCCGGCACCTTTAATACTGCCGTGCATATCGGCCTAGGTTTATTGCAGATGAAAGTACATAGTACCCTGATCCAAATAATATTTACCTATAACCACCTCTATTTTCCCCCCTTTTTTATCTAGCTTGGCTGTATCGCTAAGTTGTGTCTTGTTTTCGACAGGGTGAGTTTCTTAGTAGAGCGAAAAGGGGTGAACTCTCCATAAAAGTGTGTTCATTTAGATTGTTGGGATTGTTTTGTTTGGCTAGGTGAATCTCGATTGCTTCCTTTATGTCGAGAGCTCTGCCTTTCGATTCTTGATGAATTATTTTTAGGTCAGTCTCGATTTTAGTAAAGCTGTGCCCCGTGTCACACATATGTTCGCATACGGCTGAATGTGTTCCGTATCTTATCGCATTCCTATGTTCATTATAACGTGTATCTACGCGTCTTCCGCTCTGTCCAATGTAATTAGCTTGACAACCAGTGTCTTGGCATGTAATAGAATATACCCCTGACTTTGAATACGGGTCTTGTTTATTTAGATTAGTATTTTGCAGGTGCCTCCCAGTCGTATTATTCGTTGTGAATGCTATTTTTATGCCATGACTTTTTGAATAGATTAGTGATTTTATATGTGTTCTCGTTCACATAGTTGAAGCGCGCGAATTTTTTCTCATTAATGTCCGGTTTTGGAATCATTTTATCATTATTTTTATGTTTGGCTACAATTTGGTCTATTTTGCTTGGGGGGAAATAGTTTTCCTTTGCTATTTGTTTAATGGTTCTTATTTCCTTATTATAATTGTCTATTGACATGGGTACGTTTAAAGCCCTGTGCACCATTGAATTGAAACCCGCTAATTTATGCGTACTGGGGGTGATTAGACTGATTGTCGATTGCATGCGAGGTTTGTGTGGCTTTTCGGAATATGGAGTATGAAAGCTCGTTAGTAGGTGAGCAGGAAGGGTTCTGACTCAAATACGTTATTTATGCAAATTAGGGGAGCGAGGCAAGGTCAATGACCTTGAGGTAGTTCATGATCAATGACCTTGAGGTAGGTCATTGACCCCAAGGTCGCCGGGACACCGGAAGGTAAACAAACCTTGGAGGGTCCAGGAACCGGTTTGAGGGGTGTGGGTGGAGGGGGAGGAGTGGGGGTGGGGGAGGGGTTGGGCGACGGAGGGGGGGGGGCGAGGAGGATGAGGGGGAAGGATGGAAGAGGATCTGCACGAGACCCTCCTCGACCCAGTCTCTCTGTTGGACTGAGCGCCTTCTCTGGTATTTGTCTCGTGCTATAGAGCTTTGCTTTGTACCCGATGAGATCCGAGTGTTGCCGAAGGTTTCCGAATCTTTGTTTGTGAATGAATTGTCAGAGAATTGAACGGTCAACTGGTGTGTGTGACGTCACAACAGATTACGGGATGTGGGGTAGGTCATGGACGGGAGTGTTTTGAATGGAAAACATGAATGGCGGTGGATGGTGGTGGTTGTTGAACCCTGACGTGGTAGGTTGGTTAGGTGTGAATGGGTCTGAGAGACAAACAAAATGGGGTTAAAAGCGCTCAATGGTAAACAAACATCAATGCGTGGGTGGATGGTTAATGAACATAGGTGGGTATGTGAATGAATAAACAGATTTGAACGGTTAACCTGTGTGTAACGTCACATGGGATGATGACTAATCCTGAGATTGACAATGGGTTGTATGGTAGGTCATGTCTGGGAATGACCTTACGGTGGTTGAGAGGGTGGGGGACCAATGATGAGGTAAACGTGATTGAATCATGAATGGAGATGGATGGTGGGTGTTGAACTCTGGCTTGCTTGGTTGGTTGAATGTAAAAACAAATAAAACCAGAAGCAAAATAAGTAAAATTATGTTTTATGTTGTGAACTGTTTTTACAAATATTTTGTTTTATATCACCAGCTTCTTCTTCCTCTTCATCTTCCTCTTCATCATCATCATCATCTTCCTCACCTCTACCACGCCCTTCCATCGCTGTCATTAAAGCAGCAAAAAGAAACCACCAAAACTGGATCATTTCCAAAGCTATAAAAAAAATGTATACAATAGAGAGTACAACAAAATTGTTTTATAACGCTTGGTTATCTAAATATTTTATTGCGAATTGCTGGAAGTGTGCGAGAACAAGTACAGCTCACCTAAGTCTGCAGCAGCTGCCAGCGGACACCCTTAGGGTGAGCTACAAGCTCTGTTCAATTTTAAGTAGTTTCAAATTTTGCTACTAGATATTAATGATACCTAGTGGTGAATGTTGGAACTTGAGTATGGGTTTCAGTGCTGGAAGTGTCCAAGAACACGTGTGACTCACTTGAGTATGTAGCTGCTTCCAGCGAACACCTTTAGGGTGAGCTACAAGTTCCAACTTTTTGCTACTAGATAAGAATGGCATCTATTGGTGAATGTTGGAACTTGTTTTGACAAAATCTAACCTGTCAATTTAGCTTCACACAGGTTTAGTCTGAGGACGGATCTTTTACATGTTATAAATTGAGAACATGGAACCACTGGCTTTACTCCCCCTCCAAAGGAAGGCATACTGAAGGATTTTTAACACACTTAAAAAATCCGACTTCCTTCCCAATCCTTTTTGATTAATACATTCATCGCAATAACACAGGTTATCAGACAAATTCTACTCACACCCAAGTAAACATGGGCTACAAAAGGTGGTAACTACGCTGAGTATTTCTAATCATTTTGAAGAAAAAAACACCGATTGTTTCCAGTATCTGACCAGCTCAGGAATGGAACGAATTAAGCCCCATCTAGCGGCGAGGATAGGAACTGTGTTGGCTGCCAAAGCCTGTCGCACTCTTTTGAGTCAATGATTAAATGAATGACAGATGAAATGAAATGATAGTGGAGGGTTGTGCCGGAAGAAAATTTTGACAGGGAAAACTGGTATTCCCAGAGAAAAACCTGTCTGCTTTTGGTTTGTCCAGCACAGATCTAACAAAAAGTGACTGGATTTGAACCACGCACCCAGCGGTGAGAGACTGGTGTGCTGCTACATAAGGCTTTAGTAAATAAAGTAAATAAATTATACTTACATTAACACATCAACAGTCGAATCCTCATCGTTGTCTTCTTGATCCAGTTCCATAGTCTCCTTGCTCTCTTTGGCAGACATTGCAGCGAATGATATGTTTGATTTGAACCACGCACCCAGCGGTGAGAGACTGGCGTGCTGCTACATAAGGCTTTAGTAAATAAAGTAAATAAATTATACTTACATTAACACATCAACAGTCGAATCCTCATCGTTGTCTTCTTCATCCAGTTCCATAGTCTCCTTGCTCTCTTTGGCAGACATTGCAGCGAACGATATGTTTTGAAAAGGAACAACCCCTTTTTATACTGTGTTTTCTGGTGTAAGGAGGTTAAATTAGGAGTGTTTAAGGTATTTGTGCAGGGTTATACAGTGTGGAGCTAATTCTGGTGAAAGGTAGACCAGTAACGCTTCCTGTATTCATGCAGGGTAATGCCGTGTTGAGGTCATTTTTGTGCGAAAGGAACGGTAATCCAGGGGCTTTTCCTGTATTTGTGGGGGTATAAATAGGGGGGGCAGAATTGAAATGAAAGTAGAGTTAACTGCGAGCTTACAGCGTTCACACCAGATTGCAATTGGATCCTTGTCTATCAGGTAATATTCAACATACTTAAGTATTTAACTTTAAAGTATATCCTAGTGGATATATTTGACTATGTGCTACTGGGAGACTAATTCAGCCTGATGGTTTACAAAATAAGTGATTGTACTGCACATTACAGTACTTGCAAATGCTGAGATTGTAGGTTTAAATCCACATGAAGATGTTAGAACTTTAATAGTGTAATGGCCTATTGACAAAGCTGGTTCAAATGTTAGATAGTATGAATCAGGCAAGCAATAATTACTACAAGGATGAAACAAGCAGAATTCATTGCATGTAATAAGATTGGTTTCAACGTGACATGCAACATAAACCATTAGCTGCCTGGAATATTATAATGAATGCAGCTCAATGACATAATTACTGTTTTTATCCAATTAAATGTTGCAGTTTTCACTGCATAGCCCGCGGGATAAATACTGTGCTAGACACAGACACGGAAGAGATGGTGAACTCTTATGTATTGCAAAGGTGAAGGATATATTTATTATTAGCACCTAGACATGCATGCACTTCTGTTCCCGGCTTTGTCTGTGAAGAGTTACAATATAACAGAATTCTGTCCACGGCTTCGCCTGTAATCAGTCAGTAACAGTTGAGAATGCTAACTTCTATGTATTGCTGAGTGAAAGGATACTTAGAACATCAGCTCCAGGTCATGTACCCTATTTAGTTAAGGACATTTAAATCATCAGCTCCTGACCATGTAGCCCCCATGCACTTGGGTGTATAGAACAGGTAAATCATTTAAGCAAACTGACCCGGCTTCGCCCGGGAACAGATATAATATACAAGCAACCTGACCCGGCTTCGCCCGGGAAGAGTTATATTATACCAGAAACCCCGACCCG
Source organism: Meconema thalassinum (assembly GCA_946902985.2). Classification (NCBI taxonomy): domain Eukaryota; kingdom Metazoa; phylum Arthropoda; class Insecta; order Orthoptera; family Tettigoniidae; genus Meconema; species Meconema thalassinum. The sequence goes on along the minus strand of OX336388.2, from coordinate 1,754,957,504 downwards.
GCTTCGCCCGGGAACAGTTATATTATACCAGAAGCCTGCACCGGCTTCGCTCGAGAACAGTTAAATTATACAAGCAATCTGCCCCGGCTTTGCCCGGGAACAGTTAAATTATACAAGCAATCCGCCCCGGCTTCGCCCGGGAACAGTTATATATTATACTAGAAACCCGCTCCGGCTTCGCCCGGGGACAGTTAAATTATACAAGCAATCCACCCCGGCTCCCCCCGGAACAGTTATATATTATACTAGAAACCCTCCCCGGCTTCGCCCGGGAACAGTTAAATTATACAAGCAGTTTGCCTGGGCATTGCCCGGGAACAGTTAAATTATACAAGCAATCTGCCCTGGCATCACCCAAGTACAGTTATATATTATTCTAGAAACCCGCTCCGGCTTCGCCCGGAAGACAGTTAAATTATACAAGCAATCTGCCCCGGATATGCCCGGGAACAGTTATATTATAAAAGCAATCCACTCTGGCTTTGTGCGGGAACAGTTAAATTATACAAGCAATCCGCCCCGGCTTCGCCCGGGAACAGTTATATATTATACTAAAAATCCGCCCACGGCTTCGCCCGGGGAACTGTTAAATTATACAACCAATCTGCCCCTGGCTTCGTCCATGAACAGTTATATTATTCAAGCAACCTTCTCCCGCTTCACCCGGGAACAGTTATATTATACAAGCACCCCATCTCGGCTTCACTCGGGAACATTTACATTAGCAACCCGCCCATGCTTTGCCCGGGAACAGAGAGCAAACTCCATTCCAAACTTAAGACCAGAATTAATTTCTTTTACAGAACAAACCAGACCTCCACAGTAACAGTTCAGAATGCTAACTGCTATGTATTGCTGTTTGAAAGGACATTTAGATCATCAGCTCCAGGTCATGTACCATATTTAGTTAAGGACATTTAAATCATCAGCTCCTGACCATGTAGCCCCCATGTACTTGGGTGTATAATTTGTTAGATAACCTGTGTTCTTGAAATGGATTGAGGAGTAGTAGGAAAATAGTGAACGCAAGCTGTTGACGATTAAATTAGTGGCTAGCGATAATGGGTGTGTAGAAGGGTTTTGATAACTTGTGTGTGTGTGTGTGTATACATATTTGCTAATGGCTTAGGTATACAAAAACACTATTATAGATATAAAATTCGATTTCTGAATGTTGGCAATAACAAATGCGAATTCCATAGGGAAAGATGCTGGACCAGAGACTAAACGACTACAGGATCTGGTGGTAAATGAGTCTTATTTGGTAACTGCTGTTCGTCGAGTCAAAACCAAATTTGGCGAACGTATTGTTTGCGAACTGGAGGACATTGCAGTAATTCTTCCGTCGAGATTCAAGGAACTCAGCGGGGAAGACGTATCTGATCTCAACAAAGGGACCATCTATTTAAAATATTTGGGACTGGAAAATAAAATATGTCTGGTGGAATTCATAGAAGAAAAAATAAGATTTAAAAATAGTTTATGTGAAAACGGAATTTGCAGGAAAAATAAACTTTGGTTCACTCCCTCTGCAAACCGTTCAGTTTTTGTAATTGTTAAGTACTAAGGGACATCATGTCGCCACCGGAACAAAGTTGGCAAGACGTGGATAGTTGTTTCCATAACAAAATCTGTAGCACTAAAGTCAATAATGATGCAAACATTTTAGATCTCAATGAATATTTAAACACTAGTTACAACATTTTTCAAAACAAAATACAATACTGTTTAAGAGAACATGTAGCGTTAAAGGTTAACGCTGAATTATTATGTGACTTTGCTATTTTAAAACAAGGTGTGGAAATCATACAGCCAATCTATTTACACACTCACATGACTAAATTATACCGCACTGATAATATACACAGTTGGTATAGTAAAATCATTGTTGATAAACTCACAACACGCTTTGCTGAGTTTCAAGAATTAGAAAGCGGCAAATCGCTGGAAGCTATCAAACAACTTAAAATTAATTTATGCACCTTTGATCCCATAAATAGCGGGTCATCTCATGTTAATTTGCCTAAACAGTTGGAAAACCGTCACGCAGTTATCAATGTGGATAATAATGACGTTTTCTGCTTTATTTGGTCCCTGGCTGCTTGGTTATGTTCTGCAAGTAAAAATGTTTACAGAATGGGCAAATATCACCAGAAATTTATGGAATTAATGATAAGTCTAAATTTAGCAGACATAGAATTCCCAATGGACCTCAACGCCATTTCTCGTGTTGAATCTAAAAATCCGCTTTACTCCATTAAAGTATACGGAGTTGAAGGGGACAAAGTTATTGGGCCACCTTATGTGACAAAGGAAAAAAGAAAAGCATTTTAATTATTGTACATTGAAGGGGAATTGTGCAACCATTATTGTTATGTCAAAGATCTTTCCAGACTAGTTCGTTCACAAGTTACAAAGAGTAAAAATAGGGTATATATATGTGATCGCTGTTTGCAATATTTTACTAGCAATCAAAAGTTGACAGCCCATACTATTGATTGCATTACACAACCAGCTGTAAAAATTACGTTCCCAGAAAAGGATAAAGCCCGTATGAAATTTCAAAATGTGTATCGTCAAGAACCGCTTCCATTTACAGTATATGCAGATTTTGAATGTTTAACCACACCCATTGACACATGTAACCCGGATCCAACACGCCCGTACACTCAACAAGTACTGCAACATGTGCCATTCAGTTGTGCCCTAAACGTGATTTGCTCATATGCCCCTTCGCTTTCTTACTTCAAATCTTATCGCGATGCAAATGCTGCTGCTTGGTTTTTAAATGAATTGGACGCCTTGGCAGATCGGGTGTAAATTATCCTGGAAAACCCAATTCCGCTTCAAATGTTGGATGCAGACGAGGTGGCTTTTGCAACAGCAACCACTTGCCACATTTGTCAAAAACCAATAGCACCTTGTGACACGCCAGTGAGAGACAATAATCGGTACACTGGTAAATTTAGAGAAGCGGCTCATAGTGCATGTAATTTGGTCTGTAAAAGAGCACGCTATATTTCTTGTTTCTTACACAACATGTCTCGGTATGACAGTCATCTAATTATTAAGGAATTTGTTAACCTTGAAAACCAAAAGTTTACTTTAATTCCACAAAATCATGAAAATTTTATTTCGTTTTTAAAATGGCGAAATGGAATTAGTATACGATTTTTAGATTCGTATAGATTCCTCGCATCATCATTGGATGCGCTTGCCCAAGGGCTTCACCCAAACAATTTGCATTTTGTACGTCAAAACATTACTGATGACGAACAATTTGAATTATGTATTCGAAAAGGGGTGTTTCCCTATAATTATGTAAACAATTGGGCATTTTTACAGGAAACTGCACTCCCTTCAAAGGATAAATTTTACAATGACTTAACAAAAAGTCATATTTCTGAAGAAGACTATTTACACGCCCAAAAAGTATGGGACGTGTTCAAGATATCAACTTTGGGCGAGTATGCTGATTTTTACCTCAAAATTGATACACTACTTTTGACAAACGTGTTTGAACACTTTCGCAAACTGTGTCTTGAAATCTACAATCTAGATCCAGCCCATTACTAAACCCTTGCCGGATATAGTTGGGACTGTATGTTGAAGGTGACTGAAATAGAACAGCAACTATTAACAGACATCGACATGTTGCTCTTTTTTGAACGCGGGATACGTGGCGGGCTTGTATCGCTTGTGCAAAAGCATGCCAAAGCAAATAATCCATATATGGATACATACAAACCAAAGCAACCTACAACATACCTCACCTACCTGGATTGTAACAATTTATACGGATATGCTATGGAAAAACCGCTTCCGTATCAAAATTTTAGATGGCTGACTTCAGATGAAGTTTCAAATTTTAATTTACAGGACGCGTTGAGCAATAACACACGTGTCTATGTCCTAGAAGTTGACATGATATCCCCGCGAGATACACAATGATCATTCTGATCTACCATTTTGTGTTGAAAAACTACAACCTCCCAGTTCACGTTCCAACAATAAAAAGTTGCTGGAAACTTTAAATCCGAAAAATCACTACGTCATACACATCGAAAATTTAATGCAATGTTTGAAACACGGTTTGTAACTACAAACCATTCACCGCATAATTTTTTTGACCAGAAACCATGGTTACAACCGTACATGCAATTAAATACTCATTATCGGCAGCACGCCATGACTACATTCGAGTCAAATTTTTATAAATTAATGAACAATGCATGCTACGGTAAATCTATGGACAAGATTTGAAAGCATAGAACTATTCATTTGGTAAACCACTGGGATGGTCGATATGGGGCACGAAAATATATTGATATGCCCAATTTCCATTCTGTACGAGTTATTGAAACTGATTTAGTAACCATTGAATTGTCAAAGACAGAAATCATGTATAACAAACCAATTTACTTAGGAATGGTAATACTTGACTATTCAAAATTTGTAATGTATCAATTTCATTATGAGTTTGCCAAACAAAAGTTTGGAGATGTAAAATTACTGTATATGGATACAGACAGTCTTATTTATCAAACCAAATAGACGGATATTTACTCTGTGATGAGATAACATCCAAGTTACTTTGATACCTCAAACTATGAGGTTAACAATATGTTTGGCATAATTCCCATTAATAAAAACACATTGGTCTATTTAAGGATGAGTGTGCAGGTGATGTTATGACGGAATTTGTTGCTTTGGCGCCGAAAATGTAAGCATTTTCAACACAAAAGAATAAAGGTCAATGCAAAGCGAAGGGTGTTCTTCGTAGCGTCACACAATTCCACAATGTTGAGGAATATCGATGTGTACTCTACACAAACACCTCTCGCTTGTACCAGCAAACACGCATTCTTTCAAAGAACCATAATATCTTTACAGTAAATCAAAATAAAACATCGCTCTCCACATATGACAATAAACGGCTGTGGGATGGTGTAAATAGCTTGCCTTTTGGACATTTCCACACCTAGTAAATAAGAACACACTTTCATTTTTCAATTCTTTTTATTACAATTGTATGTTTTTACAAGAAGAAACCAAAACATCTTTTGTGAATGCTGTAATCTGGTGGACTGACTCTCAAATAAATACTTATCAATATTTGATTCATGGTTATTTCTTTGTCCTTTTCCTCACTAATCCACAACCACCACCAATCATTAGCTTTGACTTCATAGCTCCTGCTACGATCAAGGCTGCAATCGTTTCACCAATGGAAGCAGTAGATGATGTCACGCGCTGCACAGCCTTTCATAGAAGAATGCGGTCTGCAACTCGACGTACTTCTGCATTCTTGTCGCTGTAAGCAATGTCATGATCTCTACACGCAGCATCCAATTTGTTGATTCCATAATTCCCTTGTGCTAGACGTTGGCTTAGTTCCAGGTCCACAAAATTGATAGCCAGGAATATGCAGTTCAATGGGAAGTAGAGCAATGGCCTTGTTAACTAGACCATGACCAGCAAAGGTCTGGCATATCTTTTTCAAGCGTTGTCTTACTTTTTGGCACTGGCGATACTGCCGCTGCTGTCTCTTCTTCCTCTTCTTCATCGCACCCATGGAATGACGAAGCAAAGTCTTTACAGGACGGTATATTTGTATGCCCGTGGTACAATTTGATGAGCTGACACGTTCCACACTGTTTAATGGAGGGCATTTTAGTGATAGACACTTGCCGGTGATGACTAAAGTCAGTGCATGGTTGTAGTTCACGCAGACCAGTATCTCTGCCCCATTCAATAGGTACACTGTGCCAAATATTTTTCACCGCGTTTGAAGCAACATAAAAAAGGAACGCCTTGGGCAAAGCGTTCAATTCCTCATCTGTGAAACTGTCAAGCTTCTTTTTACAGGCAAAAAAACTTGACAATAGCTCGCTCTGTGGGGTTGGAGTCCAAACCTTTAATTGCAGCCATATTACTACAGTCCACACTGATCACTGGTATGTTTCACACTGAAGCTGACGTTACAACGCTTTGCACTCAACATGCAAGTTTTGACATGCTTTGCGAGCTAGCCAATCAAAAAGCTTCCAAACATTTTGAAGTGTTTTATTTTGTAGAGGTTCATCAGGCACGGACAGGTTGTACAGTGCAGGACATCCCAGATCATGAAGGTCAACAAGTTGACATGTTGAAATAACATACTGACGCAACCATTCCTTTTTTCACTTCCCTTTACAAAGACAAGGTCAGCACCAAACAAGTGAGCTTTCAGAACAAGTGATAGATGAAGGTATGGAATGTCGCCTTCCTTCCAGACTAGTCCCAAATTGCGTTGCAACCACTCTGTTTGTCTTCTGTCCTCGTCTGACTGCAAATGCAATGGAAACGGCGGTTCAAAGACAAAACTGGTTACTCTTGGTGCCCACATGGTTGTGCAGTCAATAATTACTACTTCTTTAAATACAAACTTGTTTCCGTTCACCTTGAAACCCTGCACGTCGACAATCAATGTTTTCGGCATGGCGACGGATATCACACCTTCCACTACCGCTACTTCTTAACAACTAACTGATTGGATAGGAGTGGGAAAATAATATACACACAAAGAATCAATTACACAATTTTATTCATAAAGTTATCAGAACATCGCTTACAATTTTTTATCATAGGATTTGGACCATCCCAATCACAGTGAGAATCTTCTCGATGCATAAACTGTCTACGACAGGGACGGCAGGCTGCAACATCCGCCGACATACGGAGGTGTAATGGTAGCTTATCCCAATTAAGATCAATGTCGTCTGCACCGTACGCGGTCAGAAATCCAGCTGGTAAATAGGCAAGCAGATGCTGCGGCATTTCACGAAGAAATTGTGCTTTATGGTAGGCGCGTATTGCTAATCTCACCAGGGTGCGATAAATCTCAAATGCTGCATCAGCGTCTCGACTTGTTGAGCAACGATCGCATTTGCAGTCCATGCAATCTACCCGCTCTCCAACATGACAAGATGAAGCTTTGGCAACGCCATCGTTCACATTATTTGTTTGATTGGTGATGGGCTTGTTGCTGTACCCCCTGTCATGAATACCAAACGTAGACATGAATCCATCTGGTAAATAGTGAACCAGATGGGGCGACATTCTAAGCACAGTATGATTCTTGTGATAGGCAGTTATAGCTTCGCTCACTAGGGCGCGATAAATGGTAAACCTTGAATCTTCATCTGAACTTGGTGAATCACTTTCACATTTGCAGACCCACCTCGCAGAGGGGGTTGTGACTTCATCGTAGCTTTCCATGTCTGTGAAGGGCAATGCAGGAAGACATGCTATTTATACTCTGGTCATCATGTTGAACAGCGGTTGATAAAACACTTGCGCCTCGTGAACAATAAGGCAATAGGCTGTTGTTTTTTTCTGGAATAACTGTAGATGTTTCAAATTCTAGTCTGATATCAATAGTTGTTTCCTTCATCGACTCCTCCAAATACGATCAGTCCATCACCACCAGAGGCGCCTTGGACTTGAAGTCTTGTGGTGATAATAGCGGACATGCCTCTTTCTGATAATAGGATGACTGAAAGTTTACAAACATGTCATAGAGCTTACCATATTTGTTCTTGTTAAAGTGTAAATCCATTCCCTCACAGGGAAAGGTAACACCGTTCAAAAAGAGTCGTATATTTCGTAATTGGGTGCGGTCACATTTTGATGCATCTTTATTCTGTTGATATTTGCGATCTGTTTGAAATCCAACCAGGACATAGAGTGGCCGCTCTGTATACCGTGAGGTTTTTATAGACCAAGTATGTGTATCGGAGAGTGGTAATACCGGGTATTCATGCAGCTCCCAGCTTCTAAATTGAATGGGTAAAGCTGTATCCTTCTCCACAATCTTGAGCAGACTCAATTTTTTCTGATCTGATAGAGTAACGTGCGGTACTTTCCATAGAATTCGTTGCAGTAGAATTTTTGTATCTATTGGCGCTGTATCAGCTCCCTTTAGCGCATTATAATCACTCCTGTCTCGTACAAGAATCAGATCCTGTCTTGCGTTCACAACAATGCGCTTATGATCCTCTGCAAAGCCTAGTATTAATTTTAGAGGTAAATGTCCAGTAAATGTACCTTCATCGTTAATCATCCAGTCGTTGGTTGAGTTGGGACACCAACCAGCCATACAAAAAGCTTTACTCTCTTCGCTTCCGTACGAGGGATAAAGTTTCATGACATATGTTATGCCAACATTTCAAGTAGTATCCACTTCAATACCGTTGATCACGTAGCGAACCTCAGAAAACAAAAAGGCCAAAGCATTGTTGGCCAACTTTGACGTTGTTGGAATGGTACCATCCAATTTGGTGAGTTGCCCTTCAATCTGGATGTAACTTTCATGTGGAAGCGTGTAGATATCTTTTTGGTTAATCGTAATGCAAATCTCATCATTATTATTTAGTCCCTGAGTATACGGTTGGTAGAAATGGTGTTCAATTCTTACAATACCCTCCTGTACTTCAACAGGGTTTGTCACGTCTAGAATCGAATTCATGGCGTAAGGTGTAACCAAGTTGTTGTAGGATCTGCTTGTTGACACGTGTTAACCTGTACACGTGTTGAGCACAACTAACACCTGCTCTTGACAGCGTTGCCGCTTTATACACTTGTTTCATGCTGGCTTCAGATACAGTTTGTAGGTCACAGGTGTATGAGGGTCTAACCGGATGAGACGTTGGTTTCTATTCACCAGTCTTAAGGTAATATTCTTGATGTTGGTCACACTCACAGGATGATAGAGCACCACCGACGGGTTTTCGCGGATGATGTAACCACCAGGTGAAGTAACAATAAAATCATAAAGCGAATGCGAGGGATCTTGATTGGTGTAGACGTCTGTAATAATATTACACGTGACAGATATGTGATGATCTTCAATTATTTTCACCGGTTGGTCAGACTTGTGTATCACGTTCGGTACTAACACTTGTGGTGAATAGCCTAACAATGGCCCAATCGAATCTGGTTGAGATTTAAAATCAATCCTAAAAGAAGAAAGAATACTGCAGCGATGTGTCACGTTGTTGGCTATGAGTTCAAACTTGCGTGTCCCGTCAAGAAATGCTTTTAGACTAAATTCCTTGGTGAGAGTTGTGTAGATGTGATCGTGAATATCATCTTCGGTGTAGCTGCCAGACGGTAGAATTAACTCATAGTCATCGTAGTAGAACATATCATTGACGTCTTCAATTATGTTGCAGATTCTATTATAGCCTTCAAACGAAACAAGTCCCAGCACGTAGGGTCATCATCCCAATTCAATAGGAGGATAAAAGTCAACAGTTACTTCCGCACCTTGTCCGTGCACTGTAAACGTTCTACTTTCCGTTGTCATAATGACCACGTCACCCGCCGTGCTCGGTCTTATATAGAAAAGTCAAACATAGACGACCCCACTGTTGCGTGTTAAAATTTTGCACTCGTTTCACATTATAGTGTATTGTTGCACTGCTTCCAAAATAGCGAACAAGCTCTGTCGGAGGAGGAAGATTTCCAAAACTGTCAAAGTACCACACGGTTCGCCCATGCTTTATGTAGGCCACATAATGCGTTCCCGGTCCATGTCATCCAAATTGACAACTGCACTTTCATGGCTCCGTGGTCGAGACGGTAGTTGGTTGCGCATAAACACACCTCGAAAGTGGGAAATCTTTAGCTGTTTTGCATATCTTATAAGTTCCTCATGCGTCATGGCTCGTCGTGGCAGTGCATCGATTAACCGTTTTTTGGCGACATGTAAATGCCGAGTCCTTTCTTGTAGGGTGCTAGCTTCATGTTCACACCTTTACTGCGCAGTGCTATGGCCTCCATAGTTTTATTATGCCTTTCACTTTCCTTCAACTGTTGCTTCGTCTCCTCAACAGCTTTCACCGTTCGTGCTACCGCACTTGCTCCTCCAAGAAGTGAACCCAGGGCTGCTAGTCCAGCAAACAGTGCAGGTAAAAATCCACCACGTTTCGGCACAGGAATAACTCGGGTACGTTTTCTAAAACGTAGTTTACTTTTGGGATTCGCATGCAATCGTGCTGCTCGGAGTGCTTTCTTTTATTGCCAACTCACTATTTGTTTCTCCGCGCGAAGCTTGACGTGCCGCATGAAGAATAGCTTTAAAGCCTCCCTTTCTTGACAACTTCTTCCTCTTCTCCACCACATATCTCTGTTTCACCATCGCGACCAAAGAACAAGACAACCTCACACCGCAAAGTATAGAACACAACTAACGCTCCTCAGGAAGGGAACCTGTAATTATTTACTCAATGGTGGCTGTATATTCAAGTTCTATATACAGAGGATAATCGTTCATCGTTTTCCCCGCCTCTTTTTCTTCAGACGAGAGTTTCAAGTGAAAGAATAATTTGTCTCCGGCTTTCACCGGTTGATCAATAAGTGGTTGAACACTACCGTTTAATCGTACCTCTAAATGTTTCAAATCTGGTGCATACTCAATTACACGAATGGCACCATCATACATTAAACGGTAATTGTCATACCCCGAACGTAGTATGTAGGCGAGGTTATTGGGATCTTTTACCGGTTGTTGGTTTACAATGTGAAGCAGAAATATAGAGGGTATTGATTTAATAAAAAGCGATAACCGTTGTTCCAAAAATTGTTTGGTCGCCACGTCGTGTGGTTGCACAGGATCAGCAACTTCGGCTATTTGTCTTCGCTTCATCTGTAGAGCGTTCTCCATAATTTCCCACACCTTTTCCATTTCAGAGTTTAAAAACCGTTTTGTACAAACATCTTGATCATCTTCAGGATCGGCGACATGCACAAGGCGTGCATTATTTGCTGTATAGCCCTTTACAGTTAGGGTGGGCACAATACTGAGCACATGTTTCACCTTGTTATCTACATAGTCCTTTCTAGCAGCGTCCATGTTGTTTGTTGGAAGAGCCAGCTGAGTGATTCGACGTTGGTGTACGTCATAGTCCTTTGCTTCTGTTAACACCACAGCATTGGTTAACACATAGGCTTTGGTGCACACATCTTGATCGTTCACAGGATCTGCAACGCCCGTAATACGTTTATTCTGAGCCTCATAATCTCCTTTGATACGTAGTAAGCGGAAATAATCTACATAATTTTTTGAACATGCGTCCGAGGGTAATACGGGTTCTGTTATATTGGTCAATCGCTTTCCATTAAAGTTGTAATTGCCATCTGTTGTGCGTGGCAATACATTAGAATCAACACATCGTTTAGTAGCCGGATCTGTATCACGTTTTGGATCGTTTTTCAAAGCAAATCGTTCGTTTGTTTTAAGAGTTCTTCCAAAGGCGTCCATGGTTACACTGGAACTGAAACACCCGCTTGCCTCGTGTATATAGAGACCAGCTCTTCCCCTTTCACATTTAGTTGATATGCAGATTATTAAGCAACAACATTCCCTTCCGGTGGGAGACTTGGTTTCACACCTCTTCTCGACATCGTCCGAACAACGTCATGGATCACTCTTCCCACCCTCCATTCGCTGTCTCATCGCCGGTCCGTCGGGATGTGGAAAAAACCAATCTTCTGCTTACCCTCATCACCTCCTTAAACGGAGTGCGCTTTCAAAATATCTATATCTTTGCCAAATCGCTGTATCAACCGCTGTATGTGTTCTTGGAACAGGTCATGTCAGGTCTGCGCAACATGGGCTACTTCACATTCGCAGCGCACGAAGATGTCATTTCTCCAGACAATGTTCGCCCCCATTCGCTTATGATTTTTGACGATGTGGCCACAGAACGACAGGGCATTATTCAGGCTTACTTTAGCATGGGACGTCATAAATATATTGATTGCTTTTATCTCGCTCAAACCTATTCGCGAATACCAAAACAGTTAATTCGTGACAATGCCAACGTGATTGTTCTCTTCCGACAGGATGAGCGCAACATGCATCACGTCTACGATGATCGCGTGAACCCAGACATGACCTTTCAAGCCTTTACACAGTTGTGTGCCATGTGTTGGAACGCTCATCACCACAGTTGTCTTGTTATTGATAAGCAGAGCAACATCAACAACGGACGCTACCGCATGGGATTTGATCATTTCATTCGTATTTAAGTAGCTGCATTGCTTTTCTGAACATCATTTGTTCAGATGTCATGGCGACAACAGGGAGTCAATTAAAAAAGCACATAATCCGTACGCGAAATAGCATTCGACAAAAGTTTCGCTATCTAAAACGTGCACATGCCGACAGTGAACTGTTTGTCAAGAAACATTTGAAGTCACCTCTGGAAGCTGTGTTGAAAGGAACATTAAAGCCTAGTACACGCTCAAAAGAAACGCAAACAATTGAAGAGGAAGAGGAGGAAGAAAATGATGAAGAACCTGAGGATGTTTTTTCTCCATTGCTTCCGTCTTCTGACTCCAAAGAATCGCCGCTGCCCCAGTTTTTGAAAACATCAATAATTGCTGAAACACCCACTAGAGTCAAAGAAAAGCAGCCTACTCTTAAAGAAATATTGAATACGCCCGAACAATATGTGCGGTTAAAATCCATTTTACTACAAAATTATGGTGCGTTGGTTACCCCCTTCCTTGAAGATCTTTTTACTAAGAAAACTGATACTACCTATGGTGTTCGCTATGAAAACAATAGATTTCAAATTGGCGATTCACCAATCAAAATCAGTGAGAATGTTTTGATTGTTAAAACAGTTCGTTACAAATTTAACAAAATTTGATGTAGCCACTCTAAAAGCATGGGAGATTGAACTTTCCAATAACGATGATTATTCCTATGAGCATCTAGTCACTTTCATAAATAGCAGATGTCAGCTTTTAAACGCTCTTGCAAAGCAAAGTGAACCCGCCTCTTCTAATACTAAACGTGAAAACACATCTACCTGCTCTAGACGCGATAATGCATCTACTAGTACTCAAAAACCTGGGTCCAGTTCTTCTAGGTCCACCACCCACGTTGCTGGTTACAAAGTTAGATCTTCTGAAAAAAGTCAGACTAGTTCTCTTGCTTTAAACACACAAGGTGAGCCCCGCAAAAGTCTTAACGATCCCGTAAAATGCATACTTTATGAAGTTCATCATACTTTATACTTTTGTAATTTCTTCAAAGAGCTATCAGTTGATGACAGAAGGAACTTAGTATCTCAGAATATGTTCTGCTTCAATTGTCTTTCACCAAAACATTCCACCTCTAACTGTAAATCTGCCAGACTTTGATTTCATTGCAAAAGAGCACATCACACACCATTGCATCGTCATGATCAACCGAAGTCACCAGCACCTTCCACTTACAAACAAAGTGACGATACTAGCAAGCCTAATGCGTCATCATACAATCAAAACGCCACGTTTTGGCGCAATGCCCAAGTATTACTATCCACGGTTGAAGTATAGGTTCAGGATCGGTCAGGTAACTGGATTCGTGCTAGAGGTCAATTAGAATCGGCCGCCACCCATGATTTCGTTTCCAATTCTTCAATTTAATTAAATACTTGGTCTTCCCGTAACGCCCACTTCTATCAACGTATCAGGCTTCTTCTTCTTCTTCTTATCCTTCTGGTTCCTATCCGTTCCGGATATTGTCTACCATCTTGACTGTGCTGTTCCTATCACTTGCAGCTGGGAATAATCCAGTAGATGTTTTTGAGGTCCAGACTGTGAGATTTTTTAACCAGGATATTCTTCTTCGTCCAACACTTCTCTTCCCTGATATTTTTCTTTGAAGAATAGACTGTAGGAGACGGTACTACGCGGTATTGCTCATGATGTGTCCTAAGTATTGGATTTTACTGTTTTTCACGGTGGTTAATACTTCTTGTGTTTTTTTTTTCATTTTTTGGAGAACCTCAGCATTTGTGACATGGTCTGTCCATGGTATCCGCAATATCCTTCTGTACAGCCACATTTCAAATGCCTCTAGCCGTTTACATAAATTCTCTGTTAGAGTCCATGTCTCAGCTCCGTAAAAACAGTAGAGAACACATAACAACGCAAAAGCCTGATTTTCGTAGTCATTGTCAGCCCATGATGTTTCAACAAATTCCACAACTTATTGAAAGTGTAATTACCCGACAGTAGTGGCTACGCTGGCTAAAGCGCAGAATTAGGTCATGGGGCCAAGCTCTCTGCTGACTCGGCGGTCCTTGAAATGGTTTTCCGTGGTTTCCCCATTTTCAACACCAGGCAAATGCTGGGACGGCACCTTCTGACAGGCCACGGCCGCTTCCTTCCCCATCCTTGCCCAGTTTCATTCACCATCATTCATTTCATCTCTTATTAACTCCTCTCATGAAGTTGGCGTCAGGAAGGGCATCCGGCCGTAAAAACCATCGCCACAATGTCTTCCATCGCATCTCATCCCCGACCCCGTTGGAAAAAAAGGGAATAATAAGGGGTAGAAATACAGTACAATTGAAAGTTGTCCGGGCTTTTCCAATACGAGACCTCACCTCATCAGAAGGGTCCCATTGATCATTTATGATAGTGCCAAGGTATAGATACTTATGCACTTGAGCAAAGGGTTTCTGGTCTATAGTTCTGGCATCAATAGTTCGAAAACCCAGGCATTAAAGGTTTCCATATTACCAATCAAAGACACTTGTCACAGAAACAATTGGCTTAAATTAAACTGTCTCATTCTTGATAGTATAGTACAAGATACTCCGAGTTGCTCTGTCAACACTACTTGTCTTACCATACCCTCCAACTTGAGGCTTGCCGATCCTCTGTTTAACATACAAGATCCTATTGACATACTCTTTAGTGCAAATGCCTTCTGGAACTGTCTACGCAAGCAAATTCGTCACTTATCTTCTAACGTCTTTGCTAGAGAAACAAATATTGGATGGATCATTACAGTCCAGATCCCGCATTTTACCATTCAACCTACTTCTCAATGTCATTAAGTCAGCACCGACTTGGAGCAGTTCTGGAAACTTGAAATTATTGATTCCCCCAGTACAATTTCATCTGAAAACGAATTTTGCGAGCAGCTCTTCATATCCACCACCACTCGAAATCCTCAAGGTAGATTTATTGTCCAAATGCCAAGACCGCTTAACCCTCCTAAACTAAGTAATTCTCAACACAAAGTGCGTAAAGCTCTCTTCGCCATTGAGAGAAATTTCAAAAAGGAATCCCTTGTAAAACAACAATACACCGAATTCATGGAAGAATATGAAAGTCTAGATCACATGGAAGTTGTCAATAAATCTGATGACGAATTACAGCCCCCAGTCGAAACCGTCCTTTTAAATCACCATCCAGTGTGGAAAAACCCTCTTAAAGATAAAATTCGTGTTGTATTTAAAGGGTCATCACCCGATGCTAATGGCAATAGTCTTAACGATACTCTTCACTCTGGTCCAGCTATCCAGTCCGATCTGTCCACCATCCTTTTGAATTTTCGTTTAATTTCTATAGCCGTCATTGCCGACATAAAACAAATGTACCGCCAAGTCTTAATTCACTCTGAGCAGCAGGATCTTCAGCGAATTTTATGGCCTGACGAAATTAGTGAGCCTATCAAAATATTTCGTTTAAAAACCGTTACTAATGGACTCAAACCTTCCGCTTTCCTAGCCATCCGATCCCTACATATGCTAGTTTCTTAAGATGGTCATTTTTTTTCATGCTACTGCCTCAGAAGCATTAACAACATCCTTTTACGTTGATGATTATCTGCAATCCTGTCAAACTCCGGAAGAAGCTTCTCTCATATTTCATAAACTAAAACCACTGCTAAAGAATGGAGGCTTTCCACTCCATAAGTGGAGTTCAAACTCACCCGAGTTTCTCGCGCAATTTCCAGTCGAAGATGTAGATCCCTCTTCTGTCGAAATTTGTGGCGATTCCGATTCTATAAAAACGTTAAGAGTTCATTGGTGTACTCGCTTTGATACCCTTATTTACAAAGTGTCTCTTTCTGTAGAACATCCTCACACTAGAAGGCAAATTTTGTCCGAGATAGCTAAGATTTTCGACCCTCTTCAATTTCTCGCTCCAGTTATTGTTATCGCCAAACTTTTAATGCGAGAGCTATGATCTCTTAAGTGCGAAAGGAATGAAGCTGTCCCTACTTTTTTCTTAATAGATGTCTTTCTTTTCGTTGTAGTTTGCTTAACCTTTCACTTATTGAAATCCCTAGAACTCTAATTAACACTTCGTCTAATACACCCCTAATGCTTCATGTCTTTGCCGACAACTCCGAAGAGGCCTACGGTTGTTGTGCATTCCTTGTTCATTGCAATTCTATAAATGAATTTTCACGCTTGATTCTTATTTGTGCTACATCTAAAGTAGCCCCACTCAAAACCATTACTTTACCCCGGCTTGAATTGTGCACCGCCCTCATGTCAGCAGAACTTTCTCCAGAACTGCAAAAAGTTTTAAAAGTCCAATTTTCCCAAATTTGGTTAAGGAGCGACTGCATGATTACTTTTTCATGCATTGCCAAAACTGCTACTCACTGGCAAACCTTTGTCGCCAATAGAATTTCTAAAATACAAACACTTTCGTCAGAATGTCAATGGAAACATGTTCCCAGCGCTAATAACCCCACTGATATCATTTCACGTGGTTGTTTACCATCTCAGTTAGCCGTATATCAACTGTACTGTCACGGGTCCTCGTGGTTAGTCGAAGACTCTTCTTGCTGGCCTTCTATACCTCCCGCTCCAATGTCTAACTTGCCCGATGCTAAAGTGGTAAAAGCAAGCACTTCTTGTCTCATTACCAGCGTTTCGTTTCCGTTATTGCCTCGCTATTCGTCCTTTTATAAACTCATTTGAATTTTTCTTATCTTCTCAAGTGGAAATACCTTGTTATTGACCAACTAGTTCTTCCTAAACCGCATCTAACTAATCATGAACTAACGCTTGCCACTACATAGGTTTTACAACTCAGGCAGAAAGAAGCTTTTCATTCAGAATTGTCTTTACTCTCAGCTAAGATAGATCTTTCTAGATCTAGTAGTCTTTGCGCCCTCGTTCCCTTTCTTGATGAAAATGGGTAATAAGAGTAGGCGGGAGACTTTCTCACTCCTCACTCTCCGAAGACAAAAAACAACCTGTGATTTTGCCTTCTAAACATCACGTAACGTCTTTAATCATACGTGAATTCCATTATCGAAATCTACATGTTGGTACTCGCACTTTGCTTTGCCTACTAAGGGAGAAGTACTTGATAATAAATGGCGTTCATGAAGTTTCTTCAGTCATACACAAATGCATCCCCTTCTTTAAGGTGAACCCTAAGGATATCACTCAGATTATGGGCGATCTACCTTCTTTCCGCTCTTCCCCTATCCGGCCTTTTGCTTAAACTGGCGTTGATTATATTGGACTTTTCAGTGTATTTCTCCTGAAGCTAAACGCAAATTGTTTGGAAAACTATGAATCCCTTTTCGCCTGCATGGTTACTGGTTCGATCCACCTGGAGCTAGTATCAAATGCTTCTACTTCGTATTTCCTGGCAGCTGTTTCTCGTTTTACTGCTCGCCATGGATTTCCTTCTGAAATATTCTCTGAAAATGCCTCCACATTTCAAGGTGGAGCTTCCTTGTGGAAAAAAGTTCTTTCATCTTCGCCCGCTATGGAACAAATTTCAAATTTTTCCTAAGCCAAATGCGATTTATATCCCCTTACGCACCTCATTATGGGGGAAGGTGGGAATCCTGTGTTAAAATAACCAATCGTCATCTAAAATAATGTTTTGGTCAATCGTATCCTAACATATGAAGAATTTATCTCGCTATCTATCCTAATCGAAGGTGTTAATTCTCGACCTTTGACCCCACTTTCTAATGATCCTGATGATTTACTTCCCTTAACTCACGGCCATTTCCTCATTGGTAGTTCTCTATCTGCCCCTCCCCCTTGCTTAATTCCCATAGAGATTCGCGCATGCCGATCTTTTGGCGTAAAATTGAGGCCCTGCGTAACTCTTTTTTGGAAAAGGTGGAAGTTGGAGCACCTAACTTCGCAACAAATGAGGCAGAAGTGGCTTCTCTCAAATCCTGATATCAAGGTGGGAAATCTGGTCCCCCCCCCCCCTGCTATGGATCTCGGGCCGGGTGACCGAATGCTTTCACGGACGGGATGGGAGAATTCGAGTTGTTAAGGTTCTCACAGCCAATGGTCATATTGTAAGACCTACATCTATGCTCGCACTTATGCCTCTTGAAACTTAAAACTGTTTTTCTCCTCTCTGTTGGTGTCTCGCCCCCAGCATGGTATATTCTATGGAATATACGTTTCGTTATAGTTAGCAGTCACTGCTCTTTGCTTTTCTTTCTTTTAATTAGTTCTTTTATTTCCCTTCTCGCAGGCACCAACAGTGATCTTTCATGTATTCCTGTTTCTTTGAACGCATGCTTATTATTGTTGAAAGTCAGTTTCAGATGTGTATTTTCCATGTAGCCTCTCCGTAGCTCTCCACGCGGTAACCTGTTGAAGATTTGGACCCTGCAATTCCAAGAATTAATTCAATCTATGCAAGCAAGTTGGTATCTACAAGCTCCATGAAGACTTTTATTCTATGTATCGACGTTTTATAGTGTATACTTTCATTTGTATTATGTTTCCCACGATGTATATCTTCTTTTGTTTCCCCCCACCCTTCCTCTCTTTGCCCTGGCTATCGGAGTGTTTGAATCCCTCACTCACTTCTCTTCTGATCGCCTACATGAAAGTCTTCTTTGCAGGAGGCGCACCTCCTTTACCCATGAGGTAATTTGAATCGAAGCCATGTCTTAAAGGTTTGTGTAACGGCTGCCGGAAACATCATCTGCTCTACAATGAAAGGTAAGTAACTACCTACAGTGATTTTAAACCATATTTTTAAGGTTTTATAAGGATCCAGAAGCTTTTAATGAACTTAATCGGTAGTGTTTGAATTTTCGCATTATTGTGCAATCTTCTAACTGGCCCACGTGGGAAATTTCTCTGTCTTGCTAAGCTAACTAAGCTTGCTATTGAAAGTCATGAAACCTAGTACTTCTTGTACAAAATAAGGGGATACCTTCCCTACATCGAGGGAATTCTGCTAAATTCATAGCTGTCTGAAAACATAACTTTGCTTCCTGCGTGGGATTTCTACTTGCCCTATTCTACTGTAATTACATCTCTAGAAATTTCTATTCGCAATAGGCTTCAAACTATAAAAGACTATACTCAACAACGACAAATTACTACTAACTTCCAATTCAAATGGAACTATAAACTGCAATAGTGACAATTTCCCTCGTGTTCAAAAAAATTGTCAGTGCTTCGAAAAGTGTATGTGTGGCTATCTTCCGCGCCGCGTTTCATTCGAACCTGTCAAATCAACCAGACTTTAATTCCCTATTTCCGATACTCCCCGTCTTCCTTTACTAACAACTTAGTGTAATTTAATCAATTTTCTTGCAATTCTCAATGAGGCTTAGCCTATAAATAGGCTCCCTCCCATTTTTTCATGTATTAGCCTACTTTTCACATTTTGCAAAAATGAGGAAAAAGTAGTCTTATGAGATCGGGCAAATGTGTGTCTGTCTGTCCTTCTGTATGTCTGGTTGTGTGTGTGTGTGTGTGTGTGTCCCTATCAACTCCTAAACGGCTGCAGCAATCAAAACAAAATTTGGCAGGAGAAAAGATCTATACCTGAATATTTTTTCGACCGGGAACGGGGTTGGTCGAACAAAAGGGTGTAAATGGTAAATTTAGAAGGTGTGGTCCAATCGAGAGAATTTTAGTGAATGGGTTGGAATTCGGGATGGGGCGTGTACGAGGGAGTTGTGGCTGACGGGAGAAGCTTTGGTTTGTCGGGATGGCGTTATTTAGGGGATGCGTTATTTAAGTGGTCTTTTAGCGCTCAGAGTGAGTGTTGCGAGTACGCGCTTTTACTATTAGCTGACGGCGCACGGCTTGGCTCGATAGCACTCAAGGTTCTGGCAATGAATTAGAATACTGCATACACGCTAATTCTATAATTACAAGCACTGCAGGGTCAAAGTGTAGGGAGTCGGGAGGTAAAAACAAGTGCGGAATAAAATTGTACAATGAGCGTGTAGTGTAAATGGTCAATGGTTTACTAGACCGTGATGTTATAAAGGCGTCCCTCTATTTAGGGACGTTTGAGTATACAATTGTAAATGTGGTTTATACAACAATGAATTGGGGTGCAAGTGGACGGAATACACTTGGCAATGTGGTGTAATAGGACTCTGAGATGCACACTTACCTGTAGGTGAGAGTCAGGATGCAAACGGGCGTAGCCTCGGGCAGCGACAGACGGTTGGTTCAGATGAGACCTCTCTTTTATGTCTTTCGGCATTGCTGACTCATTATTACTCCACATGTTGTCGTCCCAGATACTTTTAAGTGTATATTGTATGTGTGTGGCGCAAGCTCTTGGTCAACCACCTGTAATATGTGGTCGCCTGCTTGCTGTGTTAAGATGGTGTTCTGGATTTTATTGTATCTCCAGCTGGGGTAGTTTTGGGGCAGAAGAGGGTGTTTGGTGTTAGGGTTGAATCGTAGCTTTGTAGGTTTGAGTTCTTGATGTGTTAGTGGATTCGCAGCTTGTGGGTGAGCGTGGGTTCAGTGGCGTAAGCCACCTCTCCCTGGAGGGTGCGTAAAGGTCCTAGGGTCCTGAGGGTGTAAGGACCCAGGGCCTGAACAATACCTCGTCGATGTTTAGCTCGAGTCCTCGCGAGCTGGAATGAGAGTTAGGGGTAGTTCTCTCCTCCTCTTCTTCCTTCCTCCCTCTCTTCCTCCTGGCCCTCTTCTTCCTCCTATTCTTCTCCCCTGGTGTTCTTCTTCTTTCGCGCGGTGTGTATGTTGTGTGTTGGTGGTCATCGGTTCCTCGACGGTGTGTAGGTATAGTGTGCTCTCAGAGGGGGTGGGGTTAGGTATGGAACATAGATAAGTTTAGCTCTGCTTATAAGTACAATAGTTATGTTTACAGTAGCGTGACTCCACATGAAGGGGAAAAAACATCGCAATAGCATTCTTGCTGTCTCTGCAGCGGGATAAAAAATTGCCTTCTGCGGGTAAGGTGAATAAGGTTAACATGTAAAGAAAGTGTAGAGATTGAAGAAAAAGTAAAACAGATGGCCTGGGTGTAAGTGTTAAGGGTAGTTTCATAATGTTTTTATTGTGTGGGGTAAAAGTAAGCCATCTTCACAAATTTGTAATTTAGAAGGGTGAAAATGAAAGTACATGTGTTGAAATGTATAGGGTTTCGTGTGATAGTATGCAGTGAAAAAATGTAAACAATATTCGACGTAGCGATGCTGTCAATTATGGTGCGGTGTACATAATGGTGATATATAATGACAGTTGTAACAACAATAATGATAACAAGCATGACACTGATAATAATAGTAGTAATAATCACAATAATTGTAATAATAATAATAATAATAATAATAATAGTTGCAATATTAGTACCCTTCGCACAAGTATATTATTCAATCATGTGGAATATGTATGTGTAGCATCATATTGTGCTACCATAATATAATTACAAAATACAAAAATAAATTACAAAATAGTATGCATTATCTTCTGTGGCCAGTTATTTTATACCTCTTGCGCGCTGTTAATGCTATACCTTGCTTCGCATTCTTAAGCGTTCTTAAGCGGCCGTTCCTGATAGGGTTCAGTGGCTAATCCGCTGTTTCATTTTTATTTATCTTATACCCTAGTGGTTAGGAATCCCACCTTAGCGTCAAAGGCTCGGCGCTTACAAGCTTTGTGCCGCCCTTAGACACTGGATTCACGCTTCATTTGCATGTATGATGTATATTTGCGTTCAGCGAAGTTCAGTATCCCACGGTTACTGTGCATCGCTGGCCACTGCGTTGTCACCGTTAAGGGGTGCAACTGAAATCGATGAAGAGTGTATGTGTTTGTGACATAGGAGTGTATTGCGTTTGTGTGTGTGGGATGTGTATTTACAAGAAGTATGTACATTCCCAAGGTCTCCATCTGTGAAAAAATATGTTATGGGTGTGTTAATACTCTGCCGTTTGTCCTGTGGATGAAACGCATGTTATTTGATATTAAATGACCTGTTATTGCCTTCATCATCTTGTACAGTTTCCAGCCCCAGGCTGGGTCTGTTTGGAACATAAGCCTCGCCACTTAGTTCTTTCTTCCCACCAACTCTCCTCTGTCACTCTGTTCCAGTCCTCGCCTCTCTTCTTGACACATTCCTCCACTCCTTTCAGCCATCTATCTCTTGGTCTTCCCCTTGGTCGTTTCTTCTGCATCTGCATCTCTTGTATCCTCTTGGGAATCTTCTTCTCATCCATTCTCTTTAAGTGTCCATACCACCTCAGTCTTGATGTCTCAATCCTACCTTGCAAGGGCTCCTATTTCACCATTTCCCTGACCTTTTCATTCCTCACCCTGTCTCTTCTTGTAACTCCGATCCTACTTCGCAGGAACTTCATTTCACCTGCCTGTATTCTGCTTATGTCTCTTTTCTTCATTGTCCACGTTTCTGAAGCATAGGTCAGTATCGGGATATAGTAGCTTCTGTATAACACTTCCTTGCTTTTTTGTGGGACATCTTTATTCCACACTAAGCTCCTAATGCTTCTGCCTGTCTGCCACGTTCCGTAATCTCTTTGTCACTTCTCCCATTTTCCTCCACTATACTTCCCAAGTACTTGAGACTTTCCACCTTCTTCAGCTGTCCACCTCCAAGTGTTATCCCACTCATTGGTCTGTCCTTTTTCCTGGTTGTTAACAGGATCTCACATTTACTGATGTTGAACTTCCATCCCACTGTTTCTTCCCAAGCCTTCAGTTGCTCCTGAATTTCCTCCTCCTTGTTTCCCCAGACCATGAGATCATCTGCAAACACCATTGCTTTCATCTTATCTTCTCCTATCTTTCCTGCTATCCGTGTCATTACCTCGTCCATAACCACAATAAAGAGAAGGGGTGACAGCGCACTACCCTGTTTCAGGCCACTCATTTGTCTGAACCAGTCTGTTCTTTCCCCTCCAACTTTCACACAACTCACACTTCCACAATACATCTCCTTCACTCTGCCAACAGTCTCTTTTTCCACTCCCATGTTTTCCATTGCTTTCCAAACCTTCTCCCTACACACACTATCATAGGCATTTTCAATGTCCAGGAAGGCCATCAAAAGATCCTCTCCAAATTTATAGTGGTGTTCCTGGAGCTGTCTCACTGAAAATATGAGATCCACTGTTGATCTCCCAGGTCTGAATCCATACTGCTCCTCTCTCAATTTTCTCTCCACATTGGCTCGTATTCTACGTTCTAATATCTTTTCATATATCTTGGCACAGTGAGGTATGAGTGTGACTCCCCTGTAATTTCTGCACTCCTTTCTGCTTCCTTTCTTAAATATTGGGACAATTAATCCTTTCTTCCAATCTTCTGGGGTCTTTTTCTCCTTCCATATCACCCTCATCACACGGTACAGCCACTGTTTCCCAACCTCCCCTGCTGCCTTCACCATTTCAAAACTCACTTCATCCACATCTGGTGCCCTTCCTCCTTTCATCTTGTCTATAGCCATTTCCAGTTCTCTCCAAGTCAGGTCCTTTTCCATTCCTGTGTTGTCTTCTCCATCTTCCAATACATTGTCTTCCGCCCTATGACCATTTGGATTCAGCAAATCCTCAAAGTACTCTTTCCACACTGTCTTGAGTGCCTCTTTGTTGTGTACCTCATTTCCGTTTTTGTCCATCATTACCACATCCTCTCGCATACCTCTTCTCTTACTTTTGACCATCCCATAAAGTACTTTCTTATTTCCTCTGCTGTCTTCCTCCATCATCTCTGTCCACTTTACCATCCACTTCTTCCTCTCCTCTGCGACAATCTTGTTTGCTTCTTTCTTCTTTATCTTATAATCTTCCCTTGTCAGATCAGTTCTTTCCTGGATCACACTCTGAAAGCCTTGTTCTTCCTTCCCACAGCGTCTTTTACTCTCTCATTCCACCATGGTGTCTCTTTACACCGCTTTCTGTTGCTTGTTCTTCCACATACTGCCACTGCAGCTTCCACCATTGTGTTTTTGAATTGCTTCCATTCCTCTTCCCCTGTTTTAGGATTGTCTGTTGGCATCCTTTCCCTTATTATCTCCTGGAATTCTTCCTTGACTTCCTTTTCCTTGAATTTCCATACTTTGATTCTCCTTTCCTGGTACTCTTTCCTCTTGCTATCATTAACAACTCCCAGGTTCATTACAAGTATTCTGTGGTCGCTATCTAAGGCCTCTGATGGTATTACCTTTATATCTCTGACACTTCTCTTCATTTCCCAGTCGTACAGCATGTAATCTACCAAAGATTTCTTTGTTAAATCACTGCTGTACCACGTTACCTTGTGGCTTTCTTTCTTCCGGGACCAGGAGTTGCCTACCACTAAACCGTTTCTCTTGAAAAAATCCAGCAACTTTCTCCCTTCTTCATTCCTGCTACCCCATCCTTCTGCTCCCAATACATTTTCATATCCTTGCCTTTCACTTCCTACATGTGCATTCAAATCTCCGATGACAATGATGCTCTGCCCATTCAACTGCTGTTGTAGCTCCTCCTCAAAGTCTTCCTTCTCTTGAGCTGTACATCCAACTTGAGGGGCATATACCTGGGCTATCTCCAGGCTTCTTCCCTTTACAGTTACTCTGATCTTCATGATCCTGTCACTTATTCCCTTTACCTCTTCCTTCATTCCATCTCTCACAACTACTCCTACTCAGCTGCTCCTTCCTTCACTGTTCCCACTCCAGTACAACCGGTACCCTTTCCTCAATTCTCTGCGACCTTCTCCTTTCCATCTTGTTTCTGCCAAGCCCAGTACATCCAGTTTTCTTCTCTCCATCACATCTTCAATCTCCTCCACTTTTCCTGTTATTGCCTTAAGCTACTTTATTACTAACTGCAGTTCTATGTTAGTTTCTTATACCCTAGATGTGTACCTGTAGATCATGATTTTGTTCTCTTTCTTCAGCACTTCTCCGCAGCAGTGCTGGAGCTCATAGCTGAAATGCAAAACATGTTAGTGAAATACATTTGGCCAAGTTTATTGTTGTACGCGCAGTGCTGTTTTTAAGGGTCGGGTTAGGTCCTACCGCCCTTGAGACCTCTTCGGACGTCTCGTGTATAGTGTCTTGTTGAGCCTTTTTGAAACACTAGGTGTCGCTACCCGCTATTTAAAATAGGCTGTATTACTATGTCTCTGGTCTCGATGCCAGGAAATTCATACGTTTCATCGCGGAATATACCTTGCGAGATGCGTTTTGTTCTGCCTGTCTCGACGGTCGATTACCGATCATTTATATCTGTAGGGATCGCTACCCTCTATTTAGAAAAGGCTGTATTATTTCGTCACGGAATGCAACCTCGCGGGATTATCTATGTATTACCGGGCTTACCTCTGCCATGTTTAATGGTCTTGTTGGTGCCGTATAAGTGTATCTTATATCTAGCTACATACTAATCTATATGTAGAAAAAAATGCCGAAATGTCTCCTTATTCTAAGGCTGAAATATGCGTTGCCAGCTGCTGCTTTGGGACAGCACTGACTTACGAAATTTGCTTATTATCTAAGTTGCTCTCGAAATATGCAACTATACCTTACATACTAAATTTCCAACGAGGAATATCTCCCTTTTGGGGGTTCCGTGCGTGCAAATTCTGTTGCCACCGGAAGGCTCCAAAACAGCCAGACTGAACTCCTTGTATACTTTCCTTCTTATGTACTACTTGAGGATCTGCCGGTCAGCGGACCTCCCGGACGCCGTCGCATGCGTTCTACCAGAACCTGAATCCTGGTAGAGGCCCTTCTCCCCTCTTAAATCTAAGTGTCGACGTCCCCCCTTAATAACTAAATGTGTTTGTGTGTGTATTAAGGCCTGTGTATCGGGATCCATGGCTTATAGCCGTTTTTATAAATCATTATATGGGTGTCCCCGGAATGTAGTTGTTTATATTATTGTGTGTAATTCACGTTAAAGTAACGTGGCAGCTAGTCCGTCGTCACTGGTCGATGCGGTGCGGAAACTAGTGCTTTGGGAGCCCATCCCCCTCTGGGGGTCGTTACCCTCCATTTATTGCCCTATTTACTTGAGCTATGTCTTGCGGAATGTGCATCGCATAGATACTCATTGTATCATCTGGGAATACACCGTTGGTGTATTTTTGCAAATACACGGAAAGAAAGAATTAGCTTTTGCTGTTCATTACTTTATATCAGTCCGTTTATTTAAATTTCTTTCCCGCACACACCAACATCGAACTGCTACCTCCCGTTTGCCCCGTGCATTTGTTCATTTTTCTATCAGTTTTTACAGAAACGCATATTCTGCTGAACCAGCCTGACAGCGTCCCATCGCTGCCTTCCGAACTTCCATTGCTTCAAACCATGAAGACTTCTACACTAATCCGCTGGGCGTCGTGTTCTTCACCAACCAACTACTCCATGAAGACACCGCTCCAAGAAAAAATTGTTTTTGTAAAGTTGTTTCATGTTTATGTATAACCTCCTTTTTCCTCCCCTCACTCGCCCGCTTCCCTCTCTTCTCCCCTCCTCCTACTGCTCTTCTCCGCGCGCAGCCAGCCCGCTCGGTCACTTCACGTTCTACACTTCAGTTGTACACTTCTCCGCGTCGTGAGCAACCGCTCACTCACTCTCTTAAGTGCACTGAACTTCTTGTTGGTCATGCCGTCTAGGCTAGTGCTTTCTATGCGTCTAGCAGCCTTCACTTGTACGTCGGAAGTCGACTCAGTCAGAGCTCAACTAGAGCTCGCCTCCTCAACTTGAGAGGCAAACTTTCAAAATCTACGACATGTTAGAATTTTAATCTCAACCGTCAAAGGGAACATCGCCTTCGCCATGAAGCAAAGCTAAGTACTACTTCTACGTTCTTCAACTAATTTTAATGGATTTTAAATAGCTACATGCTTTTAATGATCATTTTATAGGCAGTGTGAAATTACTATATTTGGGGCAATAATCATCCTTCGCGGGATTTTCTATGTTGGGCTTTTGTCTATTTAAGCCAATCTTAACAGGAAGCAGTATTTCTTATGCTTATTAAATGAGAGATTTTCTCACAACGTGGGATACCATTAAATAACCCACTGTCTATAAAATACTTAGCTCGTTCCACCGCTGGAATAACTTTTGCCCTATTCTTCAGTCATGATTGCTCTGGAACCTTCCAGAATCTGCACTCTATCTACCAGTTATACTGTCATGTATTTTCCACTCACATGTGGAAATACTTTATCAAACTAAGGAGCCTTCCTTATGAACTATTAATCAATAGCTAATTTTTCTTCCTCCGTTGGGATTTCCTCTGGCGCATTCAACGATAATCTACAACTTTCTCAAGCAATAGACTCTCGCATATCTAATGTAACTAGTTATTTTCCATCATTGCAATAACTTTCCTTGCCATAAACTTTTTGTGCTACTACAGTGAACTTTTCATATATTTAACAGACTATAGTGAAAACAGTGTTTGTTCAACATTTCATCCGCGTCGCGTTCGTCCGAATACTATAAATACGGCCATGAACACTTATCCTCTATCCCATTTGATCTTCCCCAAACCTCTTACTAACAAACCATAATAATAATAAAATTGTTATTTTAAGTCTTTTCCAATGAGGTGTCACTCTCAATAAGTGCCCTCCATCTCTTGTTTTATTTAAAATGAATTAATGTCTGCATAACTACGTGTCTGGTACACGTCTTAAATTATATGGTTTCTCCCTTCTAATAAGGGAATACAATTCTTTCAGCTCATAAGTGAGTTAATTCTAGGTTTCAAGAAAGGGAAACTTGCCCCATTTGTCTCGTGATCCCTACTTAAACATAGGAATTCTAGAAACTTCCTTTCGATTGTTCTCTCCAGGTTTCACAATAAGTGACCTGCCCTATTTGCATAATCCAACCAAGTAATTCAGCATTAATATAAGAAGTTATAGAAACTTCTATTTTATTCTTCCTGCTTTTTGTTGTTACTTTCGAAGTTGTTACTTTTTCTAAGATAATTACCTAGAAATTCTTAAAAGTACACACCTTGTACTTGATTTATTGTCAAACTTTAATCACTTTAATTGTCTTTAAATTTTTCATTTTATCTTCGCCATTTCAAAATCTTACGAAGATTTAAAAGTACTTATAAAAGGTTTGAAACCAAAAGAATTGTTAATTGCCTGGCGCAAGCTTTAGAGGTTTTTGGAGGTCTGTGGTCCCATTTGTTGCAAAATCAAAATTATATATTTGTTACCAAACTACTACCCAACATTGTTAAATAAATTAAATATTTGTTTTTGGATTTATCATTTCTCTAACATAACGGTTAGGCAAGATCCTGTCTTCCTTGACTCTTCCCACTTAATGCAAATAAATCTATTGATAGGGCTTTCACCACTTGTTGCATTTGAGCAAGTACTCTTAGTTATAACTTATGTCAAACTCTCTTCCTATTTCTCCATCCTTTTTCTCTGGTCCGAAACCCACTTCCTTTTTTTTCATCATCTTCCCTTGGGGGTTAGGTTATTCCCAAGCTAATAATCTACCCAACCATCCGGGGAATTATATCATCCGGGGAAATACCGTCCGGGAAATTATATCATGGGATGCCCAGTTCCCCTCTGAATGGTCGCTACCTTCATTTACTACTGCAGGGGTGCGCTGCTACCCAATTTATGCTCCAGAGTCGCTACTCAACATTTGTGTGCGCGGAACAAATTCATCATATATATTGAACCCGTGCAAAGAAGCATATGAGACTCAGTTTCGGGGGGTGTAACGGTTCATATCGTAAGTTGTTGTCAAGGCGCTTCATTAACTTGCAGGGTAACATATAACAAAATAACATGCAGGAAAGAGTGAAGCCAGGGTTAAAACAAATGAATTTAATAACAAATCACCATATTTACACTCAACAATAAACAAAAAAAACTCCCATCTGACTCCCACTTAATAAAAATGCCAAAAAAAATAGGCAAAATCTCTGGAGAGATTAATTACCTGGACCAAGTGTCCCGAAGATAGAAATAACAAAAGTGACCATATATGTGCGTATGCCGTTCTACATGCATCACGATGTGTACATTGAATGCGTGATTCGTCATCATCCAGAATAATCATTCAGACAACGAATCCACATTTCTTAGAGCTAGACCGACACGGGGGAACACAACTACAATACTTAAAATTAAACCGACACTTCCTAAATCTAATATAAACAAACACAAAATTTCCGTGTGAAATTGGAACCAAATTGCCGTAACAACATTTACTGCCTAACAACGTAGGACTTCTCACACAAATCAACACAAGTACATTAACACGTGACCAATAAAAATACACAAATGACCGCCGTCAAAATTTACAAATACTCTACCACTACACCGCACGGGTGTGACACACAAAAATTACATGAATCGAGTCATAAACAAAGCAATAGGCACACAGCCAACATTTACGTTAATAATACAATATTTTACCCATACAACGTACAACAAGCCGTTACACACATGGCGAACTCCCCAATTAATTATGGCTTAAAAATACCATCACAATGAACAGGTTTGCTACATGAAAGCTTACAGGGGTCAGTCGGAGAATCAGGACTGCCTATCAAAATAAGTCACCAGGCAAAACGGGCGGTTTATGGAACTCTGCATGTCTGTCAACCCACGTGTCAATAACCTCGACCTCCCAGGACATGGGGTCGAATCTCGAAGAAGTGTGCCCCAAAGCACAATAATACGTGTGTGTGTGTCAGAACAAATATGGACAAGAAACAGCGGTCTCCCAAGAGCACCCTGTCTTTCCATCAAAAATACAACAGCAGCAAAAATATGAGAGCGGTAGGACCTCTACCCCCTCCTCACGTAGAATCAACACACACTTGACACAGTAACACACACAGAAACACACGTATGGGTTTTGACAGACCCTGAAATAAAAAGACACAAATAATTTCCACATGCTGGCGCCACCGTTCTATGCCATGACTAGTCAACCTGAAAAGGACTAAAAAAAATCTATCAAAATTAGAACGAAAGTGTTCTACAAATTACTTTTAAATTGGTGCGCTTGGCAACCCTAATATGAATAATAACCTGCTCAGCAAATATCTTACAGTAATTACCTCCCATTCCTATTTCAAATATTAACGTTAATAAAACACCATTTATCGAATGTAACGGGTTCCGCATTTTGCAAGGATAAAATCACGCACTCACGCCGCGCACATTACATATGACTCAAGGAAAAACAAATATCTAACAAACACTTTGGCCACGCGCCAACGGACATTTAAAACATTTAGTGTCGGTGCAAGAAAAACTCTAAACAACAAGAAAAGAAACATGACTATTTACAAAGGTTCCCCGGCCAAATCTAACTACATAATTGAAATAATCCAATTTTTGTACATCACCGATCTGCTTGTAGAACTAAGGACATCCTCCTCAGCCCATTGCCCCTATGGACAAATTAACACTCCATCGTGGTCGTCTGCGTTGAATTGTTGAAGATCATCCCAACTCCAAACCACGTGCTGATCATCTTGGTATCGACTCCTTGGCAGAAAAGTTCAATGTTAATTATTTTACCTATCTATAATCGCTTGCAGGTTACTCAATTCGCCCACAAATGTCCTAATGCGATTAATTGCGAAGACTGGCCCTAGATATCTCGCACACACGCACAATAAAACACATAAAAAATACACTGCAATTTGTACATAAAATATACACCTCGAGACCACGTCACTGGCTCGATAACAAGTTTAAGATCTTGGCTGGACTAGCAGTCGCTATCTTGCTCGGTATTTCCGTACTGAACTGTTGACCTTCGCTCCGGTGAGCGCTAATTAGGGTGTTACAAGACTTGCCCTCAGAGCTGAAATGGTCGTCTTTAAGTAAATGTTACAAGTCATCACGCACTGGCGTGAAATATTTAGCTCACAAAATAAAGTTGATTTCAGAATAAAATGTACTAGAGCTTTAAAATTCGATAATGCAACTGATGTGAATTTAGCTCCTCAGAGCTCACAAATAAAATAACTTAACCAAATTCAGAGCGTTAAAATCACGATGCAAACTGGCGTGAAGTAAGCCTCTCAAGGCTCTAAAACGAATGACTTAGAGTAGCGTCATGCCAAACTATTTATTAGAAACTGACAGGGGACGGAGGAGTGGGGTGGAATTGGATAAAAAATTCCAGAGTTTTTGTCTCACAAATATGGGACTAGTGTCATTCTTCTTCAAATAAATCAAACGTCTCAATGCACTCGTGCGGAGATTAATCCGTTCGGCGGTTCTTTATATAATCAATTCCGCGGGCTTTTTATTACTGACGCTGTCCACCGCGTGGTCATGGCTTGGTCTCTTGTGATTGGCTGATTCAATCGTATTTTCGTTGCAAGTGACTCGTGATTCTTCCTTTATGCTTCCAATTTGGTACATGTAGTTGCTCAATTTGGCCTTGAACCCGACTAATTCTAGCCGTCCCCCAAGAATAGATACCAGCTCAGCCCCTGTTGCAATCATTACGAAATGCTGGCCTCCCTTTATCCAAGTCGACTTCCTCAAGTACTGCCTGGGCCGTAGTAATAATAATAATAAATATGAATACTTATTTATCGTAGATCAATAAGGGTTCATTATCAATCGGGAAAATCGTCCGAGAAAATTAATTTATTATATAGCAGCCGGGAAATATCGTCCGGGGAATCATATCATCCGGGAAATATCGTCCGGGGAAATTAATTTATTCATAATCTTCACCTTTCTTCTGGGAAAGGACTTTTGTGGCCTGGGGGGTTCCGCTGAGCCCAGGCTCACGTCTTCACTTCCATACGATCGGAAGACTCATCCCCACGCCTCAGGGATGCTACTTAACATTACAGACTAACTAATAGGTCAAGTCTTAAATTTGGTCGTCAGGATCTGCCCTGCCGCCCTTGGCTTTGTTCTTCTGTGCCCTTTTTTATATCGTCTTTCATATACATATATATTCTGTATGTCATCACCTGGTGTGCACTCAGATCCTTTATTATCTGTTTATAGATATTTCTCTGGGGGAGGTAATTAAGTGTACAATGTATAGCAATTTAGTGTAATATGTATAATAATTTATTGTATATGTGTGTAATAATTTAGTGTATATGTATATAATAATTTATTGTATATGTATATAATAATTTATTGTAGTCTGGGGTTGTAGAACATTCGAAACGCAGTGCCTGCTTTCGCCCTTCTTCGCCTAGTCGGATCTCCCATGCTGATATTTTTGTATTATACATATTATACATGTTAGTAGGACTGTGGATAGATATGGTATTGTTAGCGAGGTCCGCTGTAGTGTTATTTGATGTGAAGGTACGATACGTGGGTCTGGAGAGGTATGTATTGTCGGACTCTGTAATTCAATGGCCTAGAGTCGGAAATGCTGTGTGGAAGTTCTTAATTTACTGGATGGGGTGGATTTTTCCCGAATGACCAAAATTCAAATGCATGCAGGTGTGATACTAATAACCCTGGGTAGGTTGGTAGGTGTACATGCATATCGGGTAAGGGAATGGTTTCGCACGGGTTGAATAGTTTTATAGTTAACCATGTGGGCTGTTTTATTGCAAATCTGTGTTAGTTTGTTAGTGGCCTTTCATCTATGTAAAATAGATGTATATCTAGCATGTATTATTTGCGTCCAAGCACCCCTATTATTCGGGTTAAAGCGTTCTGGTGCGGGGCGCAGTTTGCCCTCATTTTACAAGCATGAATGTCGACAACCCTCGTGTGTAATTAGTATAGTGTACATGTGTGAAATTGTTGGAAGGTGTTAGGAACGTAGGAGAAAAGTATATGGATATTGGCCTGTATATATTTTATGGGAAATTGTGGGTATGTTATTTCTCTGTGCCGTTTACTATGTGACCGTCCTCTCATGGTCATGCTGTGTTTTCTTTGCTCTTTGTTGCTATTCCCGTACGCTCACCGTGCATCTGTACGTCCTGTATATGCCTCATGGCATATAATGTCTATTAAAATCCAGTACCTTGTTTAACTATCGTTGTGGGATTATCTTCCCTTACTTAAACTAGAATATGAATATACGGCCGGGTAGCGTCCCTGCGCTGTCCCACTTTCTTTGATATAGCGTGTCGGCTTTACCGCTCCAGGCTATCTTTAACTTAATTACTAATACCATAGGGTTTGCGCTTAGCGCCCAGTCAAACATGGCTACTTTAAGAATTATGTAAAATATGCGCGCTTAGCGCCCTGTGGCCTGCCTAAGCAGCCTTGTCCTTTATAATTGTATGTGTCCGCCCTATCATGGGGGTCAATTTATTATCCTGCCCTTATAATCGATTGTCTTCAGTGGCTATTTGCCAGTATTGAGATCGCTATGTATCGGGGTGAACTTCCCTGAATTTTATAATTATATGCATCCCTATCTTAGGGGATGTTTTATTTATTGAGGACGCTATTGCTATCTGCCCTTGCAGGTAAGTATCTGTGGGCGTTTTTCTGTCTACATAATGTGCGTCTAATGTATGAAGTGTGAATGGGCAGGAGACACCCATGGCTTGCAGCGTACTTTGCCGCTGGGAGCAGTCTCGCTCGCCGCACTGTAATGGACCGTCGTGTAAATACTTTGTAATCCTAAATACGGTTGGGCTACCTGTAGGATACCTTTGGCCTAGGCATGCAACTCCGTGTCCCGTAAAATGTATAACTATTCGGTGGTGTAACCGCGATCTTCCCCTCTATGTCGCCTTTTGTTTATTGTTATGACCCGTCTGAGTGAATCCTGCTATCTGAGTACCTGCCTCGAGCTGGGCCTTATCGACGTGTCTGTAGGCGTGTCCCATATACGTTTAGTCTTATCAGCCAAACCTGAGGTCGGCTTTTTTAATGGCCGCTAAGAGCGAGTATTAAAGTCGGCTTTCGCGATGGCGGACTAGTGTACTGCGTATTTGCATTGTTTGCTTTTTTGTTGATCGTTTCAGCTGTCCCACTGTGGATATTATTGTAAGATAGCCGGAAGCTCCGCGATGATGCAATACTGCGCTGTTGCAAGTATATGTCCCCGCGTGTATATTTGTTTGTTGGTGGTCAGCACTTCTGCAACATTGTGTTTTATAGACGTGCCTAGAGTCGCCTGTGGTATGTAGATGTTTTGCGGCTAAGAATTTTTCCTGTTATGTAACCGCAGGAGTGCAATGTTATTCCGTTGCACCATTGCGACAGGATTGTGTATATAGATTGTTTACCGTGTGAAGCAACAGTGCTTCTCGTTGGTTTATGAATATTTCTAAACCCCATGTGTGTCGATAGTGAAATATCATACTTGTTCAAATTTTTTTTGCGCTGTCCTGGGTGAAGTGAGTTGTGTACTTAGGGCTGATTGCTTTTCAGTTGGCCGTTAATTTCGTCTACTAGCCCTTGTGGTTTCCTGTATGCCTATTTTCACTATGCGCTTATATACAGTGTCAAAGCCTTTCCTAATGTGTCTGTCTGTCTCCGAGGGGAGTCGGTACCACTTGATTTTCAGTTGGTCGACCCTTTCTCTCCAGTGTAAGTCTCATCCATTCCGGAAGTCACTCGCTCACCTCTGTGTGTCCTCTACACCTTGTGTTTGCGCGTGTTATCTGTGTTATTTGTATTGTGCGTGATTAGCAGTCCCTGTCCGTAATGTAGAGTTTCCCTGCCATGTGGGTTGTACGCGACTAACAGGAGTATTGTGTATACTTAATAGAGTTTGTATGCCCTCTATTGGTATTTCGGGGTCGCTAATTCCTTAATTATGTTTCTGTAGTGTGTACTGTGGAACTGGCATACATATGTAAAAATATACCCTGTCTGTAATGATTTGGGGAATTCCGGTTGTCCCTCGTCTTGAATTTTGGGAGGTATGAGGTTTTGAAAGTGGCGTGAATGATTGTACGTCACTGTAGTGTTATTGGTAGCGCTTCTAAGTGTGCTGGCGACTCGCTATTCTACCGTATTGTACTCTGTGTTTCTGCTGATCTAGCAATGGTTTCACATTACAATGCGGTAACAGCAGTCCTGACAGCACAGCTGCTTGCTCGCCGTGTGTTGACAATTTAATGTGGAAAGCAATCATGTACGTAACCTGGCCTGAGAAATGGTGTCAACTTGTCTACCACTTCTTCTAATATAAGAACGTACTGTTCCATACATTTGTGTGTGTTTATAACCCTCTGTTATGGATACATAATGACGCTGCGTATTGTTAGAATTATGTATTGTCTGTGAACCTCTGTGTTCTATGTCTGCCCGCGTTTATCTGTTATTACCGGATGTGCCCCTGCGTGGCCTCTAGTGTTGTGCTTCGCATCTAGGTGTCGCTGTCTATTTTGCCCATACTGATCCCCTGTAACGTTTTGTGGTGTAATAGTGACACCTATGGAGTTTATTGCATGAGCACTGTGTATGTGGAAGTTTGTGCTCGTAGGCTTGCTTTTTCGGACTCTTTGTCCGCCAGCCTTTATGTGTTACTTGGGCCCTAATTTAAGAATATTGTAATTGCCGTAGTCAAGTGTATATGAACCTACGGGTTTTGTGTAAATGTGTGATTTATGTTGTTCGTGAAGTTGTCACTCGTGTCCGTGTCTACCGTTTGTGTTTACGGCACTGGCTTCGTTTCTCCTATGCTATGTCAATTGCCGTTTTCTTGGGCCGTAATTCTTATCTTATTAAATATGTTCCTCCGTTTCCTTAATTTCATTATCGCCCGAGCGCCCTTGGTCGATGTGGTGCCTGAATTTGCCCTGTAACCAAGGCGTAAGCTTCGGGCACCCACTGGGGTCGCTCCCTGCTGATTCCCTTGGGAGTTCGCAGTAGGGTGAGCTTGGGCCTATTTGCACTGTAGTGCCCTCTTACTAGCTGGGGTGCGCGCTTGCCTGAAGGGCTAATTTCGCACCGCACTGTACTGTAAGTGTTTGAAAGGGTGTGTTGTGCCGCCCTGTGTAAATGACTTGTGGGGGTGGGAAGCAATACTTTCCTACTACTCCGTGTAATTTGTGTATGCATACGCGGTGTACAATGGGATGCATGCCCTATATTTGGATAGTTCGCGGCTGTAGGAAGTAACTTTTTCCTATTACCCCGTGTAGTTTGTGTCTGCGCAGGCGAAGTCTTCTGGTATGTGTGGATGGTGTTCTTAGGGGTTGAATGCAACACCCTTCTGTATATTTGTGCCAGGGGTGCAGATGGCAGGGTTCGCCTGGTTTCGGGGGTGAATTCCCTTCGAACCGGCGCAGTGTGTCGTGTGTTTATATGCCCCTGCAATGTTTTGGAGGGTGGGTTGGCCTGCTTTTGTTCTATGGCCACGGCGTACTCCTTCCTCCTCGTGTTGGTAGGTGCAGTGCAAATTTCTCTGTCATCTGCGCAACCTCATCGATGGGGTGTATGTAACCGCTGGCTATGAATTCTAACATCGTGTTCTTTTTCTATAGTTTTATATAGCGTTCCCATAGTTCTGCATACTCCTGGGTAAACGCTTTTGCCTGCTCGGCCAACTTTGTACCATGTGTACCTACATTAATGTGCTGTTGCCTTAGCTTATAATATTCTTGGAATATGACATCATGCTGTAAGTGTAGGCGCCAGTGTGACCGGTTGAACATTTTCCGGACACTGGAAATTGGCCCTTTAATTGTGTAATCTCCCTTCTTATGCAGGAGCGCTCCAAGAATCCTCCTGTACTGAGCTCTGAGGAATTCCTGGTACCTTCTCAGGTAATTTTGTCTCTCCGCTATTCTAGTGTGCCACACTATCAATTCTTGGTACATGTTGATCTTGCTCACCCTGGCTTGGCGTTCATTCACAGACATACTGTTCGTGGTCAAGGGAGGTTGTGTCAGTGTGTACTGTGTGTTTGTGTTGTAATGCCTCTAACAAATCCAATATACCTGCTTCGTAGGGCTAATGTACTTTCTTAGGGCGTGCTTAAAGAAAATCCTTGAGCCCTGTGATAATGCCCCTATTGTAAATTATGTGAGTGTTTATGAATGGGATGTGTAAATATATATCCTGGGGGTTGTGAGTTACTTCGTGCCCTTAATTTAATAAATTGGCGCTATTATACTCTCACTGTAGGGTGCGATAAGTTTCCCTGAAATTGCCTTACAAATGTTTCCCCGCGTAACTGCCCTATCGGGTGGGTGGCTAGTTTGGCGTGTGAGAGGTATTCCTACTAAACTCTGTATGGGGTGTGTAGATTAGGTGGGTGAGTGATATAGGTTATAGTGTCACATCAAAAATATCAGGTACGTAGCTTTGAAAAAGATAAAAATCTTCTATACTTGCTTCTATAAAGAAATTCCTATTCCTTGCTCTATTCTACGCGCGGTTTATTTCGCTTTAACTCCCTATGTGGTGTGTAGGGTGGGAAAACTATAATTCCTGCCGATCGGGAAAAATTTTCTGCTAGTTTACCCTTAAAAATGCTGCTATTCGGGGGGTTGCTTCGCTGCAAGGGTGGTACCGTTCGCACTGCTGGGCTCGTTGTATGGGTCCGTTTTCTAATACGCAGTGCCCGGCGCCTCCACCAATATGTTTTTCGACCGGGAACGGGATTGGTCGAACAAAAGGGTGTAAATGGTAAATTTAGAAGGTTTGGTCCCATCGGGAGAGTTTTAGTGAATGTGTTGGAATTCGGGATGGGGCGTGTACGTGGGGGGGGGGGGTTGTGGCAGACCGGAGAAGCTTTGGTTTGTCGGGATGGCGTTATTTAGGGGATGCGTTAATTAAGTGAGCTATTAGCACTCAGAGTGAGTGTTGCGAGTACGCGCTTTTACTATTAGCTGACGGCGCACGGCTCGGCTCGATAGCACTCAAGGTTGTGGCAATGTAATAGGATACTGCATACACGGCGATTCTATAATTACAAGCACTGGAGGGTCAAGGTGGAGGGAGTCGGGAGGTAAAAACAAGTGTGGAATAAAAGTGTACAATGAGCGTGTAGTGTAAATGGTCAATGGTTTACTAGACCGTGATGTTAAAAAGGTGTCCCTCTACTTAGGAATGTTTGAATATACAATTGTAAATGTGGTTTATACAACAATGAATTGGGGTGCAAGTGGACATGAATACACTTGGCAATGTGGTGTAATAGAACTCTGAGATGCACACTTACCTGTAGGTGAGAGTCAGGATGCAAACGGGCGTAGCCTCGGTAGGTTCAGATGAGACCTCTCTTTTATGCCTTTCGGCATTGCTGACTCAGTTTTACTCCACATTTTGTCGTCCCAGATACTTGTAAGTGTAAATTGTATGTGTGTGGCGCAAGCTCTTGGCCAACCACTTGTATTATGTGGTCGCCTGCTTGCTGTGTTTAGATGGTGTTCTGGATTTTATTGTATCTCCAGCTGGGGTAGTTTTGGGGCAGAAGAGGGTGTTTGGTGTTGGGTTGAATCGTAGCTTCGTAGGTTTGAGTTCTTGATGTGTTAGTGGATTCGCAGCTTGTGGGTGAGCGTGGGTTCAGTGGCGTAAGCCACCTCTCCCTTGGGGGTGCGTAAAGGTCCTAGGGTCCTGAGGGTGTAAGGACCCAGGGCCTGAACAATATCTCACGGCCATATTTGAAAATGATGTCAGTGCTACCAACTGCTGAAAAATTGCAATTGAAATTTGAGCTCATTGTGGATATCGTGGAAGGTATGAATGGGAGCTATTTCAAAATTGGCACACGTATAGATAATAATATTGCAGTTTAATTTCCAGGCGGCCATACATGGCAGTGTTGACAAAATGATTATAAGCCTGCTGATAGTTCCAAATTTTAAATGCATATAACTTCTACACTATCAATTGGATTTCAACCAAATTTCGTATGTGTTATGTGTACATAAGCAGATATGACTGAGCGTATTCTTAAGAGCCATACGCAATTAAAGCCTTCAAATCAACCTGACGTAAACAAACCAAACTCATTAAAAAGCCACCAACTAGCTAATTATCTGAAAATTTTAATTCCGGTTGGCAAAGCAATGATTATTGTTGCTGAAGTGAAATAAGCTCGTGTATCTACATCTGTTAACAAATGCTCTCAATGTTATTTATCCAAATACCCATATATCAGAAAGTATGCAAGCCGACTGCTTTAAACTATGCACACGTAAACTACCTGACATTCTGTATTAATTTGGAGTAACTTATATACATCAGTGCTACCAACATGATTCTAAGCCTGCTGAGAGGTCCAAATTTAAATACATGTAACTTATATACTATCATTTGGATTTCAACCAAATTTCGTGTGTGCTATGTGTGCCATAACAGATATGACTATGCCGATTCTTAAGAGTTACCACGGCTGTCAACTGTTAATAAATACTGTCTCTATTTTTGTTACCCTTACTTCAATATATCAGAAAGTATGAAAGCCAATAGCTCTAAACTTTGCACACGTATAGTACCTGGCATTCTAGATTAATTTGGAGTAACTAATATAGGCCTACGCCAGTGCTGCCAACATGATTCTAAGCCTGCTGATAGGTCCAATTTTAAAATGCATGTAACTTCTATACTAACTAACGGATTTCATTCAAAATTGACACAACAATAGATCATATTATTTAAGATTATTTATGACCAATACATGTATGTCATTGTTGCCAACATTATTTTACGCCCGCTGTTAGATCCAATGTTTAACTGCATGTAACGTCCATGCTATCCATTGGACATCAACCAAATTTTGTATTCTGTACCTTAAGAGATGGAACTAAGAATATATTCAGTCACCAGGGCTGCCAGCTATAGTTCTCTATTAGGCTATATTATGCCAAGTATACAGTATTTCGAACTAATTAGAAATGTCGATATTACCAACTTAATTTCGTCATTATTCTAGATAGATCCACAGTAGATTAATCATTGGCAAGAATCTTACATTTTAAGGAAAGTAGGCTCTTTAGTTCATCACGGAACTTCTTGTTGCATTTTGTAATTACAGCATAAATACTCCATGTCGTTATGAATCCACACTTTAATACGCCCTTGCGTTTTCCTGCTGCGTTCACGAATTTTGAATTCGTTGTTTCACAATTGTTAAAATGTTTGTATCTATTCTTACGTAATCAAGGCTTCACTCATGTGACCGTTCTAATTTGAATTTAACATCTCTTAATTACGGCTTCAATAATCTAAGTGGTTATAAATGTGCCGATATCTCGTCACATTTGACCCTTACACTTACTTAGGTCATGTCTCGTGATTGCTGCCTGGTCTGGTACCAACGGTTCTCTGTTTTCCCGCTAGAGAGCTGCACCGAAAGGTAAGAACTTGTGTCTGCCTAGTTCTTCAGTATGTATCTTGTGCGCAGGTCCAGGATGTGTACGCCAAGATGGTCGTCGTTTGTCTTTATGTTTGTTTTGAAGACAAGTATTTGGAGTTTTGACAGCTTATAATAAAAGGTCGGAAATGGATCCTCGTGCGAGAAAGTTGTAGAAAAGGTTTGCTGCGAGTTCCTTTTAGGAATTCAGAGTGGACTGGGAACGCTTAAATGTTCTATTCATCTTCGTTTCCCATCTAAGAAACGACAGTACCTACTATGTATAGCAAACAGCATTAATATTTATGTCAAATTTAATATTTGCTATGTAATATTGACTTCGCCGGGAATGGAATGGAATGGATATGCCTGTGGAATGTAGTGATCTGTTACGGAGCTGAGAGTAGCCGACGTGCAAATTTGGATGTCTACGCTATGATTGATGCTCTTGTATTATCATTTTGATATGTGGTTTTTTAACTACTGTGGAGTATGCTTAGAAAAACGTATGATATTTAATATGCTAGTTATGTGTGGGATATTGGTAAGTTTGGTGAAGTTGGTATGATGGTCTGCTTGTAAGGTACGTTATGTATTACTGTATTTCATGGTGTGTGGATTCTGTTCCTGGGATGTGTACTACTTCATTCGTCACCTGCATGTTTTCTCATTGTGAGGTTGGCTTGCAACTTGTATTTAGGATATTGGGTTTTTGTAATATATTGTTTCTGTAATATTTCCTCCCCCTTATTCCTTCTTATTATGACCGTTCTTGGTTCTGTTTATTTTATTTTTCTTCTGGGATCCCAAACCCCTTTCTGTTTCTTGTTTGCTTGGCCTTTGTTTCCTGTATCTTCTGTTGGTAGACGATAACCGTGATCGTCCGTCAGCTGATGAGAAAACAAATGGAGATCGAGGTCGCCATTACAAAAAGTCGGATGACTTGTAATTTTCTCTGTGGATAGTAATGAATTAATTGGGAATTAAATGGATTCATTTATCTTGATATGTGCAGAGGCATATATATATATATTGAGCGAACGTCGTTAGAAAGATTGTCGTGTTTTGAAAGAGTCGTGTCGACGTAAGTGAGGAAATTTGGCTTGAGAATTTGTAGGCTATTCCTCCCTTGGTACTGTCACCTTGAATTTAATTTTGGTTAATTACCATGGACATACGACGTCTATTTATGATAAGGAAAGTACTGAGAGTTATTGTATTTCCACATCTTCTTAATATATGTTTATTGTTTGTTGTAATTTTAAAGATTGTAAATGTTACCAAAGATGTTAATAGAAGTTGTTGCGTTATCTGAAAACAAGTGTATTATTTCTAGGTCTGTACTCAGTAGTGTAGTCTCGGAATGTTCATCTGGGTTATGTTGCAAATGGTTCTGGCCTTCTACACCCAAGGGGGTGGGGGTGGGGTGTCAACTATTTTTATGAAGAGTGTGGTTACGTCTACATTCCACATTTTTTATGTTTCGAGATTGCAGTGTTGTGTATGAACGTGGAAGTATACAATTAAACTTAACTTACGAGAAGTATGATGGTGGATATTTTTATAATCTCTAATCTATGTATGTTGTTCTGTTTCATGTTTAATATTGGCACAAATGGAAGTGAGAGCCTTGCCTGCTAGTTATTATCTGACCAAACATGAGGTGGTCCACGAATTGATTGTCAGAAGCGAAACGCCTAGCTATCATAGGGAATTGGATATTGCTGTGCTGGAAAGAGTGAAAGATAAGCCTATTATTATTCCTGACCATGATCATCCTTATTGGAATGCCGTTAAGTCCACCATAGTTCCCTCTGTTTCTAACTTAATTGATTCTTTAAATGCTGTGAATGTCCTAGGAAAACCTGCTACATCTCAGCGGAATCGAATAAAATATAGATCTATAAATAATTCATGTTTTTTGGGGCTAATGCCGTGTGTATTTAGATTATAACCACACGTTTCGGAGAAACCTTGCCTCCTTTTTAAATGGAATCAAACAATGCGGCCAAAGAAAGTATATCAGATAGATTACAAAAATTACAAAAAATATAGATAAATTCCTCGGTTCGTCACCAGAGAGCAGCTGCCAGAAATTACTGTATGGACCATGGTAGAACAGCGGACAGAGTAGTAAGTAGGGAGAATGTAAAGGGGGCGGGGTTTAAATATATATAGAATCCTCGAAGAATGAGGATGTCCAAAAGAAAAAGGGGGGAGGAGGAGGTGGGAGGGTTTGATGGATATAAGGAAACATAAACAAAAGGAAGTGTATCTGAATGATACCTAACGTCGTACAGGCAACGGCGAAAAAACAGATGGAAACTCCTCCAGTGACGAACAAAGGAGATCAAATCCAGGCTCTGTAGCCATAGAGGAAAAAAGTACAATTTGAAATAGGTGAAGAACAGAGAGACTGAGAGGAACTATCTACCTAGATCCTTAATAACTGGTAGCCAAGTGTCACTTAGCTGATATCCAGTGTCTCTGTTAAAATTATTGGGATTTTTACGAATTTCAACTGCCTCCCTTATAATTCTAGACCAGTAGTGCTTAACAAGGGCAAGCGCATGAGCATCCTTGAAACATACATCGTACCTGGCAAGACAGGGCATGTGCAGCTATTGCTGATTTGTCAGGTTGGTTTAGACGGATGTTCCTTTGATGCGAGTTGCAATGGACCGTTTTGTTTGTCCAATGTAACTTTTCCGCAAGTACAAGGGACGTCATGCACCCCAGGTTGTAGTATTGGGGACAATTTATCTTTGTTTAATGCTAAACGTTGACCAATTTTCGTAATAGTGCCAAAACCTGTTTTATCTTGTGCTTGCGGAGAATCTTAGCAACGCGGTCAGTGGTGTTGTGAATATAAGGGAAGTAAGCAGTTCCCCTCACGTCGGAGCTCTGAGAAGGTTCTCTATCCCTCCTTCTGGGATGTAGGGACCTATATATAGTGGATTCATTATAGCCATTACCCTTAAACATGGTTTGTAACGCATGTAACTCTTCCTGAAGATTTGATGCCTCACAAATACGTCGGTAGATTACCACGGAGTCCCGACTCATTATGGGCGGAAAGGATCCCGTAGCGCCATGTGGTATCGTAGGCTTTCTCAAGGTCAAAGAAAACCGTGACTAGGTGCTGCTTTCGGAGAAATGCCTCCTGTATGGTGCTCTCAAGTCGCACCAGATCGTCGGCGGTGGACCTATGAGAGCGCAATCTACACTGGTACTCAGACAGGAGGCCTCTCTCTTCCAGGAACCACACC
This sequence comes from Meconema thalassinum, assembly GCA_946902985.2. Classification (NCBI taxonomy): domain Eukaryota; kingdom Metazoa; phylum Arthropoda; class Insecta; order Orthoptera; family Tettigoniidae; genus Meconema; species Meconema thalassinum. The sequence continues at coordinate 1,754,913,954 of OX336388.2, read as the reverse complement.
AGTCTGCGGTTCACCATCTTCTCTAGCAGCTTACATAGGCCATTTGTTGGACAAATGGGACTATAGCTGTTGACAAGCTCGGAATCTTTTCCAACCTTGGGAATCGGTATCACGATGCTGTCCAATTGACAGAAAAACAGATTGTTACTTCTATGGTAAAAGGCATTAACCCTATGTATAGGTCATTTCTATCTATGAATGTCAAGCCCCAGTCTTACAAAGAAATTAATGACATTATTTTGGAGGCTGAGAAGATAAGAAGATAAGCTGAAATACATGACTACCAGGTACAGAATCACGATAGTCCCCAGCAGGCAGTACAGCTTCACGCCACTGAAAATTGTTAGAAGGAAAAGATTGCACAGGTGCATAAGTGCATAACCTAGGCGAATCATTCATGCGCCTTAAATCAGCTTCGAAATAATAATGCGATGTGTTCTCAACTTAACCTAAAATCTAATTTGTCTCTGATGCCTACATCTGTGCAGACTGGGGACAGTTTATTTGACGAAACTGATGTGGTAAGGGGGAATGCTTTCGATTTTGGTGAGAATAATAGTGTCTTGCCTCAGTGTGACATATCGGGTCGTAACATGTCTGAGTATGATGTTAAGTTCTCAACCGTGCCCGATCCGTTGAATGTAATTTTAAGGGACTTTAATGTGTGTGATGGAATGGATAATGATATGTTGATTAAATTTCTTAGGAAATTCATTGAGCTTAAAGATAGTGAACGGTTTTTGGATTATCTGAGCTGCAAATTTTTCGGATTGTGTTCCCATGTACTAGTGGGTTACTTCGCAAGAGTTTAGTGGATAGTATGAGCACCCATCGATCCTTAACTTCCTTTCATCTTGAAGTTTTAAACTTTTTCTTTACTCCTACGACCTTATCAGACTTACATCGTGAACACTTATTTAGAGTGCAGAGGATGGATGAAACTCTCAATCAGTACTTTATTGATGTTAGAACCAGGACCTTCTATAATACCGGACCTGACACTAGCGGCGGGACAGATGAAAGATGGCTGTCGCTGTTGGTGATTACATGCTTTGTTTATAAGTTGAGTCGTTTTGTTTACGATGTTATAGTGGTATGAATTTCGGTTAGCAATCGTCTCCTTTGATTATCTGTGCTTATTGATTATTGCTTAATGATATTACACGTTCGTGTAAATAAATGTCTGCATTAGTGCTTCATAAATACGAGATACCGGTGACTTCTGTTACGCTTGTGATACCATCACTATTGCCAATCAGAGGGTAAGTTTGGCCTATATATTATTCTATTTAGGGTTTATAAATTATTAGTAATGGTAATTCATTATGAGCAAGCATAGTAATAATTAACGTATTCCAATTTAAGGCATAAGAAGATCTGAAAATTGATTACCGTACGTATGAACATAACCTACTTTTTAAATTGTCTGCAGTGTTCTCTCATCCAATTATACGCCTGCTAGTTCAAGGATATCAATCTTATCACGTACTTGGTGTGGATCCCGTTTTAATAAACTACCAGTAGGCTTACTCATGCATAGGCTATGCTAAAATTGTGGTAATATGCCATGAAACTGTTGTGTGACTGGATGCAAATCCAATTATTATAAAGATAAGCCACTGGTGCCTATTTTCTAATTTCCTATCAGGGGAATTCAACCCACACCCAACTTCACGGAGCTGATGACCAAGAAGTCACAAGCCTATAAAATGAATTAACAGCAGACAAAATCACGTCATGATGTTATTTTTTGTGTTGGGTTGGATTCTGACACACGTCATGCGTTTGACAGAGGGCCATGTAATCTCATGAATAGGAATGAATGAATACGACTAGCCTACTTGTTGACGGATTTACAGAAGGCAGTCGTGACCTTATGATAGGAATTACCTAGGCATTTATCTTCAGTATGTGTGGGACCCCTTGGTAAACCACTTGCTGGGTGGCTACGCGGAGAATCGAACCCAACATTTACCGGTTTACCTCAAAGGCTGTGTGTACCCCGTTCTTACCCTTAGACTAGAATTAAGATTTTTTGACAGTCAGGAATCAAACTTGGACCCCAGAAGTGATAACCAAGAACTACACCACCTGGTTGGTCACATTTATTTTTAAGGATAATATGTCTGTCTGTTATGTAGTCAGCCCGAAGGCTGGTTGGATCCTCAAAAGGCACTGCCGTTAGGTTATGTGGGTAGATACCCACAAAAACCCAAGGCAGAGCTATATTGAGGCGTACTAAGCAAGAAGAGGAGTGAGGTAGATTATCATTGCTTTCCTCATTGAGTCAGTACAGCAGTACTAACCCTATGAGTAGAACCTTTCACAGCATCCACAGGCACTTACTGTGCCCTGAATGTCATTGCTAAGCACCACCCATACCTCAGTAGCTTCCATATAATCACAGCCAAGAGTGAGACTGAGACATCGGTGATACTCTAGCCTGTGCCAACACACACTGACTGTGCCCTGAAAGTCATTACTAAGCTCCACCCATACCTCAGTAGCTTCCATACAATCACAGCCATGAGTGAGACTGAGACATTAGTGATACTCTAGCCTGTGCCAACAGACACTGACTGTGCCCTGAATGTCATTACTAAGCACCACCCATACCTCAGTAGCTTCCATATAATCACAGCCATGAGTGAGACTGAGACATCGGTGATACTCTAGCCTGTGCCAACACACACTGACTGTGCCCTGAAAGTCATTACTAAGCACCACCCATATCTCAGTAGCTTCCATACAATCACAGCCATGAGTGAGACTGAGACATCGGTGATACTCTAGCCTGTGCCAACACACACTGACTGTGCCCTGAAAGTCATTACTAAGCACCACCCATATCTCAGTAGCTTCCATACAATCACAGCCATGAGTGAGACTGAGACATTGGTGATACTCTAGCCTGTGCCAACAGACACTGACTGTGCCCTGAATGTCATTACTAAGCACCACCTATACCTCAGTAGTTTCCATATAATCACAGTCATGAGTGAGACTGAGACATCGGTGAAAAGCCTCATTTTACTCTAGCCTGTGCCAATAGAAAAATGCAAATGTACTGCATTCATCAAGAGATGGCAAACAGGCCCCGAATAATAGGTAACTTACTAAAAAGAGATTGAAATTCCTACAGGAACATATACAACTCCCCCCAGGGGCTCACATCTAGTGGGACATGGGTTGGCGACCACGGGGCCCCAGCTGAGTCCGGCATTGCTTCCACTTACTTTTGCCGGGCTCCTCTCCGTCTTCTTTCCTGTCGACTTCACTTGGTCAACTCTTGCTCTCTCCCGACCCCGACGGTATTAGGGTATCTGAGGCCTAGGGAGTCTCTTCCTTTCCCGCCTTAATTGGCCCTTGTCTCATCTTTTCTGATACCCTCCTTCTGTGAGGGGTCAGCCTTCTTTTTCTTTTCCTGTTATCTCCTGCGTTCTGCTCAAGGCCCTCAAGGAGGTAGGGTGTATGTAGCCCCACCACTTCTGGTGCACCCTAGATCTTGCTACACCCTCAGGGGCTCACGGCTGGTGAGTTCGAGAGTTGGCGACCCCGAGGGATTCCTGAGCTGGGTCCGGTTTTCCCTCTTTTATCCATTACCTGTGGGGAGGACCCTCTCCTCTTTCACTTTCCTATCTGCCTTTTATGGCTCTCCTTCCTTCCAAGTCCCTCAATCCGCATTCCTCGAGGGTCGAGGGCATTTCTTTTCCTCCTGTCCTTTATTTGTCTTGTTCTCCTTTTGTTTTCTATTTCTTCTTCTAGTACAGTATATAAGTTAGTAGTTAGTTTTAGTTATAGTTTACATTTCATTATCAGCTTCACCATCACCCAAACCATTAGGGGCCGATAACCTAACTGTTAGGCCCCTTAAGACAACAATTATCATCAACATCATCATTTACAACTTTCCCTGTTCACTCAGCCAAGATATTCTACAGATCTCTCCTGTGGGCCTCAACATTATTTTATTTTATTCCTTTCCTGATGGAACTCCGGTAGTACCTTATTTTAACTCCCGGGGCACCTCCCCATGCCTGTCCCTTACACAGCTACACACACTACTACAATAATCACGTAATTGGAGGAATTCAACCCAAACCCAACTGCACGGGGCTGATGACCAAGATGTCCCAAGCCCATAAAATGCATTAACAGCAGACAAAATCACGTCATGATGTTATTTTGTGTTGTGTTGGATTCTGACCCACGTCATGCGTTTAATGTCCGACCACCAACTACGGCGGCCATCTTGGATTGCAGTGTCAGGTCCGGTAGTATAGAAGGTCCTGTTAGAACTCGTGTAGTATACGTAGCCCGCCGCCATTGAAATCCGAAAAAAATTCTATAGAAATGGCCAATGTTACTAATATACAGGATTTGAATATTTTATCGCTAGAGGGTGTTAGTGAATTTTTATCAGAGTGCCAACATTATTGTTTCCAGACCTTGGCATACCAATTAACATCAAGGCTCTCGTGTAGTATACGTTGCCCGTTTCGAAAGTGCGTTATTTTACTCAGTAGCGCTCTGAAAATGGTTTGTAATTACTCTGCCACGTTATTAAAGCCATTTGCCATTAACAAACACCGCGTAAACACTTCCAAAATAAGGAAATAGTCCACATCAACTTTCAGTAATAAACTTATCAAAAAGCATGCCGCCATGTTTGCAGCCAACTTACTGATTGCACTACTAGGCAAAACCATTGGACTGGATAAAGATTATTGATGCGTGACTACCCCCACTGCGCGTGACAAAAACCAGGGGTGTTTATATTAGCCTAACGTGGCCCGCAGGGCCGCGCTACCTAACCTTTATTGCTCTAGGCGATAACCATTGGTCTGTATCCCCTCTCGCCATTGAGAAGGAAGCTCCCCTTCAATCCATATACGATTGAAGAGGATCAACAGTTGTTTTATACTGGATTCGCGCAGATGTTTTAACATTTGTTTATGTATGTTATCCGGTCCAGGAGCCGTATCCCTGCACAGTGCAAGCGCAGTTCCCATTCAGAGAATGGTACATTGTAGGGCTCCGAAGCAGCAGTGGCAAGGGACAAGGGACGAGCCTCTGACCCCTCCCCGCTTCAGAGTCAGAAATGTAGGATCATAACTCCCACAGCAGGATACATCACTAAAGTGCGATCTAATATTGTTGGCAATGGCAAGATGGTCCGTGATAATTTGTCCGTTGATGGAGACTCGGTGTATCGTCGAAGATGTCGGGAGTCCAGAGATCCGACGAAGCTCAGCCCAAACTTGAGATGAAGGTGTATGTGCCGTCATAGACGACACATACTTTTTACACGTCGTTTTCTTACTCTCCCGAAACAGATATCGGGCTCTAGCACGCATCCTTTTGAAGATGATACGGTTGGCCATGGTGTTTTGCCTCCGATAGCATTTGAAAGCACGTCCACGATCTTACATGGCTGCTATAATCTCGGCTGTCCACCAAGGGACAAGCTTCCGGCGGGAGTTGCCGGATGAGGAAGGAATTGTTTCCTCTGCCGTAGCCAAAACCATTCGTTATGTAAATGGTAAGATCATCAGCACTTTCAAAGGTATCTTCGGCAAAATCAGCGCGTGCTGTGAAAGTTGGCCAATCAACCTGACGGAGAAGCCATCGACTCGGTAATTCGATGGTTCTCTGGTTCAGAAGAGTAACGATAATCGGGAAATAGTCACTATTACAAAGGTCGTCGTGTAACACCCCACTGTAGCAGGGGAACCAGCGCACGACTGCACTTGAGTAAGTGCCGTGTGCAATAGAGAAATTCGTAGGTTCCCCTGTGTTCAGCAAACACAGGTTCAGCCGCCTGATCAGTCTCTCAAAATCTCTCCCTATACCGCTAGTGGTAGCGGAGCCCCAGATGGTGTTGTGGGCATTAACATCTCCTAGAAGGAGAAATGGAGGGGGAAGCTGAGAGACTAGATCAACCAGCTGGTTGTAATCCAGTTGAGAATCAGGCGGGATGTACACGTTTCATACTGTTGCCATTACTGGCAACGAAGTACGAACTGCAACTGCTTCTAGCTGAGTACGCAGCGGCACCTCTTCACTAAAGAGGCTAGAGTGGGTGAGAGTGCAGACGCCACCGGCAGCCACAGCTCCGTCCACCCTGTCTTTGGAGAAGAGTTTGAAGTGACGCATTGTTGTCTCATGTCCAGGACAAACAATGTTTGCCGAAGACGAAGATATTAATGAACGTAACTCAGCGAGATGACCCGAATTGCTATTTCAGGTCCATTGTAATTGTGCCATAGTGTGGACTTAAGTAGATGTGGGTCTTCTACTTACGCTTGCTCGTTTGCCACCCTTCCCCATCTCTGGTTGGGGTTGATGGGGGAGGAGAGCACACCTCAATCTTGCCACACTCTTTACAAACGGCCTTCGCAGTACACCTGGCGGAAACATGCCCGAATTTCCGGCATTGGTAGCAGCGCATAGGTGGAGGGATGTAGGGTCGAACGTCACAATGGGAGGACGTGACCTTCACCTGATTAGGAACCACATCACCCACAAAATGGAGAATGAAAGCGCCGGTATCGACGCTATCCTCTCCAATTTTCCGGGTGATGCGCCTAATTTTGGTGACGCCTCTCTTCCCCACAACCCGCATTAGTTCTTTGTCCGTGTTCAAAATGAGATCGCGGTGGAATATTATTCCACGGACCTCATTTAGTGTTTCGTGCTTGGTAACCTTAATGGGAATTTCGACGAATTGCGTGCATTCCAGCTACGCTTCGTTTTGCTGCCGGCTATCAGTATGCAGCAGGAGCTGACCGTTCCGGAGTTTGGAAATTCCATTAGGGTCTCCAGATTTCCCCTCGATTTCTTCCGAGAAAATTATCGATTTCACGAGCTTAAAATCGTTCCCGTCCGTCCTGTTAGCTACCAGGTAGCGAGGAGACCTGTCTACGGGGAATCGCTTGTTAAATTCTTCATTTATATGCCACTCCAAAGACGGCTTTTTAAGGGGGCCACCCTGTGATGAGTTTTTGGGCCACTTACGCGTCATCCCAGAATCATCCTCCCAAAATACTACCTACTCCGAACGAAGGTCATCACTGTGGGCGCCACCCAGCCAAGTCAATACCTACCTGGCACTAGTAAGTATTGCCCGGGGTCCTAGTGCCTTGAACAGGCATATACCCCTCGGCATGCACAGTGATATGTTCGGCGCAAGTATTCAGCCGTACAGGAACCACCGTTGTGAGGTGGATACTACTGAAAGGGTACATGGCGCACCTAAATGAGGGGATGGGGAATACCATCTAGGCATTCTGGCAGATTGGCTAAGTTGGTGGCAGTAGTGGTTTTTGGGGGGTTCTAAATCCTCCTCCTCCTCACCCTCCTCACAAGATGGCGGCGGCACGATATCTCTCGAACGCATGGTCGGATTTTGACGAATGAGGTGTCATTGAACTCGGGCTGATACCCCCTTTCCAATGGACAATATATTTCCACCACAAAATGAACCCTACACCTACTAGGGGAGAAAATTGTAATTTTTTAGAAAATCTCGCTTTCCAAGTGCAATATGTGAGAGTTTGAATGCCAATATGGAATTAAACGTTGTCCTGCACAAGAGACATGTATACGGTGGATAGCCAATACGAATTAACATGCTTGTTTTTTGTTTTTATGCATGCCCACTCATAGCTTTTGTAAGAGGGCGAGCTTTTTAAAAGATGGCGGCTGTAGTGTAACCTAACCTAACCGAACCTAACGGGTCATTGTTGACAGGTCATTGTTGACGAGTCCTTGTTGACAGGTCCTTGTGGACGAGTCCTTGTTGACGAGTCCTTGTTGACAGGTCCTTATGGACGAGTCCTTGTGGATGAGTCCTTGTTGATGAGTCCCTTTGGACTGATCCCTTTGGACCGGTCCCTTTGGACTGGTTCCTACGGACTAGCCCATGCATTTATTTAAATTATGTCAAAGGGCCTAACTACATTTGCGTGTAAAGCAGCACTACTATAATGTGATAACGATATGAAAGGAATGTGACGAAATACATGTGAACATACAAGGGATCTAACTTGGTGGATGGATGTGTTCTAACGAGTCATTTGTAGTTGAAAGAGAATAATACATGTTCTTAAGATGTTAAAACTGTGGAGATGGTACATGCAGTAAGACGTCTTGATATTTCCTGTGTCATGGCAGAGAGCGCACAGATCTCTTGCTATGACTAACGCTGCAGTAATTTGAAACCGCAAGTGTTCATTAAGACAATGGGTGATGATCATGCAAAGTTAGCAGTTATTGGATATTACACAGGTGTTCCTTCCGGCGTCATGTAGCTGACATAACAGAGAGCACACACTGCTGTTGCTATGACTGACGCTGCAGTAATTTGAAACCCCAGGTGTTAATCAAGACAATGGGTGATGATCATGCAAAGTCAGCAGTAATTGGATACCACACAGGTGTTCCTAGTGTACTTTGGACTCTCAGCTGTATTGGGAAAGGAATTGCAATGATCTGCAAAAAACTGCTGACACGAGCGATGAGAGTTTATATAAGAGAGGTGTCATATATTTCCCTACTGTCAGTCTTTATTACTCGCTTTGAGTGAACAGTGCTCTATTACTGCTCAAGAGTTGTAAAAAAGCCTTTTTGATTGAAAATCATTAAATTATTTTGCAAGGTGATAACTTATTTTTAATGGATTGTAGTCTTTTATTACTAATTGATGTTGAAGTTATTGATTGGAATGTATTTATTGATTGATTGATTGAATGATTTGTTTACAGATAATTGGGTACCTGTAGGTTACCAGATTCCTACAATCTGTTCATTCAGTGGCAGCAGTTGATAAATTATAAAAAGGTAAGTGCCCCCCTAATAACTTTTAAACAGTTAAGAGTGATATTTTCCAATCTTCACCACTACATGTCAGTGAAAATGGTATATTTGGCAGTCAAAAGTTGTAACTACTTGACCATCGTGTGTAAAGCTAATTTCATAGGTTATATTTTGATTACCGCTCTATTAAGTCTGAATGTTCATTGCTAGGTGTCAGTGAGAGAGGGAATATTTAAAGACTTAACCTCAGTTCACCTAACATAACCTAACTTTACTTAACTTAACCTTGTCACGTGACATGTTTTACAAGTTTAGACTAGCTTTATGACTGACTATGACGTCACACTTAGCTCACTTAACTGGTGGCTGCTGGTTTCTATCACGTGACATGTTCTACAAGTTTAGACTTGTTTTAAGACGGGATATGACGTCACACTTAACTCACTTAACTGGCGATCGCTGGTTTCTATCACGTGACATGTTCTACAAGTTTAGACTTGTTTTAAGACTGGCTATGACGTGATATTTAGCTCACATAACTGGTGATCACTGGTTTCTACCACTCTATCAAGTTCCAATGTTCACCACTAGGTGTCAGTGACAGTGGTATATAGTAACCCCCAGTTAGAACTACATGAAGTTAGACTTGTTAGGAGTTCACATATGATCGATTTAAATACCCTGCTATAACCATCGACTGGAATGTAATTAAACTATTTATATTTTACTTTGTTTTATCATTTATTAACATTTTTGATTTCTTTCTTTTATAGGTAATTCCAAGTGTGGTGAATGTAAGAAACAGTTCTCAAGACCTGACAACCTTCAACGACATGCAAATGCTAAACATGACATTAAAATGTTTGTGTGCAGTTATTGTGCTACCACATTTAACAGACAAGATAATCTTGCACGTCATGTAAATGTTCGTGTTCAGTTTGCGAACTTGGTTTTTCTGCTGTAAAGTGATATCAATCCCACATGGTTGAAGTGCATGGAGAACAACAGGAATTGATATCTGAAAAACCATCAACTAGCACGGAACCTTTAAATGAATGTGATGATCAAAAGCGTAAACGTTCTCAAGATTGTGAAAATAGTTGTGCACAAAAAGAAAGAAGAATGGTGAACCTTCGATAACACATTGTAATATATGTAATATTGATATACCATCTTCAATCATTCATGGATATTTACGCAGTATTCATTATAAAAATAACGCTTGCCATGAAAGAAATTCTGGTAATATTCAACAAATTGGTAGTGCATTTAAAAGTCGAATTGCTAGTTATAGGCTTTATAGTAAAGAAAAAACTCAAAGTATTGAATCATTTTTTAAAAATGTTTAACCTACTGTGTTTGGCTTAGTAGAAAATGTTTTAGTAGAGCATAAAACAATTAAAATGAATTTTGAACTTTTTGGACTGTAAAAACTGGGAGTGAAGGTGAAATTACGGATATCAAATCTTTCAATACAAAAAACATAATTGTTAGCGAATCAACTAATATTAGTGATATATACCAAAATATTTCAAGTGCTATCATTGTGAAGGTTGAAGAGTTCCAGGAAAGGGTGTCAGGCTGGGCGTTGGTTGAAGTACTTTATTTAGAAACCAACCTGAATAGGGCATCACCATCCATTGATTCGCTAAGATGGATCAAACGGAAGAAAGCTATTGTGAACGTTTTGAATAATGATGACGCATGTTTTGCGTGGGCTGTAACTTCAGCTCTCCATCCAGCAGTGGAGCATATAGATAGATCATCATCTTATCCTCACTATTCTTCAGTGTTAGATTAAAAGAAATAGAATTTCCTATGGCGATAAAAGACATTCAACGTTTTGAAGAGCTGAACAATGTAAGTATTAATATTTATGGAATTGAAAATAAGAGTATAGTAGGTCCTCTATATTATACTCAGGAAAAAAGAATGCTCATGTAAATTTACTGTACATAACTGAAGGTGAAAATGCCCACTATTGTTGGATAAAACATTTAAGTAGACTTGTTGGTAGTCAAGTATCAAAACATAAATCTAAGAAGTGGTTGTGTGAAGGTTGTTTGCTATATTTCAGAAAAGATCAACTAACTCAACATCAAAAATGGGGTTGTAATCATGTTTGTACGGTATTACTGACTCCTAAAAATAACATTCTAAAATTTAAGGATTTTGAGAAACAGCTTCGAGTACCATTTGATAAATATGCTGACTTAGAGGCTTTGCTAAAACCAACACTACTCACATTCATGGACCTTTTAGCTTTGAATATTATATTAAATGTAGTTATGATGACTCTTTAAATACGTTTGAGCTCTATAGAGGACCTGATGCACCTAAAGTTTTTATGGAAAGGCTTGAGAAAGATGCCATCCGTATATCCTCTATTTTAAATACGATCATTGCAATGGAGCCACTAACTTTATCAGAGCAAATGAATTTTGAAACTGAAAATAATTGTTTTATATGTGGTGAATGTTTATATACAGACAGGGTTCGCTATCATGACCATTTAACAGGAAAATATCGTGGTGCTGCTCACCAAGAATGTAATTTTAATTATAGAGTAAGTAAATTCATTCCGGTCATTCAACATAACGGTAGCAAATACGATAACCACTTTATCGTTAAAGAATTTGGAGCTTCAGATGTGAAAATTGATGTGATTGCAAATAATAAGGAACAATACATATCGTTCACAAAATACATCAAAACTGTCAATAAAAAACTATAAAACTGCGATTTTTAGATTCATTCCGCTTTAAGCCGAGTAGTCTTGATAAGCTGGCTAGTAATTTAAAATCAGATCAGTTTCATGAAATTCAACGTGTCTTTCCTAAAGAAGATGATTTTAATTTGATTCGTCAAAAGGGTATATTCCCTTATGAATATATTAACTGTGTGGAACGTCTTGAGGAGTGTTCTTTACTACCGAAAGATGCATTTTACAGTTTCTTAAACACAAGTCATATCAGTGATCAGGAATATTTACATGCACAACGTGTATGGACACAGTTTGACATTCAAACTTTAGGAGAATTTTCAGACATATATTTGAAGACAGATGTGTTATTATTAGCAGATGTTTTTGAAATTTTCGGAATGTTTGTATGAAAACTTGTGACCTTGATCCTTGTCAGTATTTCACTGCTCCGGGGTTAAGTTTCAGTTCAATGTTGAAAAGAACGAAAGTAAATTTAGAATTAATGACTGATATAGACATGATCAATTTTAAAAAATCATCAATTCGAGGTGGATTAAACCAATGTAGTGGACGGTACTCTAAAGCGAATAATAAATACATGCGTAGCTACAACCCTTGTGAAGAGTCAAAGTATATTGTCTACCTCGATGCAAATAACCAATACGGTTGGGCTATGAGTCAATATCTACCGCTGAAAGATTTTCGCTGGCTGACACAACCTGAAATTGATGTCTTACATGTTAACACTCTTAATGATAACGATGAAAAAGGATATATTTTAGAGGTTAATCTTGAGTATTCTAAAGAGTTACATGATGATCATAATGATTTACCATTTTGTCCTGAGAATATGAAATCTCCATACATCACATCACGAACAAAAATGTTAATTGAAAAAATGAAAATCCACAGCCTGCTTCCAGTCTCCGACCGGGTCAGGAATGGAATGAATGAAGCCCCCATCTAGCGGCGAGGATATGAACTGTGCCGGCTGCCGAGGCCTGACGCACTCCTCTGGGGCAATGATGAAATGAATGACAGATGAAATGAAATGATAGTGGAGAGTGTTGCTGGAATGAAATTTTGACAGGGAAAACCGGAGTACCCGGAGAAAAACCTGTCTGCCTCCGTTTTGTCCAGCACAGATCTCACATGGAGTGACCGGGATTTGAACCACGGACCCAGCGGTGAGAGGCCGGCGTGCTGCCGCCTAAGCCACGGAGGCTTCTATAACAAAAATGTTAATTGCTAATGTAAATGATAAATGTAAATATGTAATACATTATCAAAACTTGAAACATATATATTGATCTAAACAATAATTTAAGAACACAGTCAACAAACGCGTTTGAAAAAGATTTTTATAAACTCATGAATAATAGTGTTTTTGGAAAGACTATGGAGAATGTTGATAAGCGAGTTGATGTATAGCTGATAACAAAGTGGGAGAATGATGGTAAAAGGTATGGTGCGAGCAACTTAATAAGCAAGCCTAACTTTCATAGCTGTTCAATTATTCATGAGGATTTAGTTGTAATACAAATGAATCGTCTTAAAGTAACTTACAACAAACCCATATATGTGGGTTACACCATTCTGGAATTGTCAAAAACACTTATGTATGAATTTCACTATGATTTTGTAAAGAAAATCTATCATGATAATGCTAAATTACGGTACACAGACACTGATTCTTTAATTATGAGTTTAAAACTGATGATTTTTATGAGGATATCAAAACTGAGCTAAATAGGTTTGATACAAGTGACTATCCCGAGGATAATATTTACCATTTACCTCTAGTTAACAAAAAGGTTCTTGGGAAATTTAAGGATGAATGTGCTGGTGTTGTTATAGACACCTTTGTAGGCACAAAATCTAAATCATACAGCTATATGACAATTGATGATGTAGTAGTAAACAAATTAAAAGGAATGAAAATGAATGTTGTTAGTCAAGAGTTAGATATAAGTGATTATAAAAACTGTATAGTTAGTAACCCACCTGTATTATATAAGAAAATGGGTGTATTTAGAAGTAAAAATCATCAGCTACATACCAATTTGCTGAACAAAGTTGCTTTTAGCCTATTTTCAATTTTGAAAAAATAGGCTTATGAGATCACCTTTTGTCCGTGTGTGTGTGCGTGCGCGTGTGTGTGTGTGTGTGAGGCGTGTGTGTGTCCCCCCTAATAAAATCTAAACGGCTGGAGCGATTTCAATGAAACTCAGTAAGTTCATAGCACTATTCCCGGCGACCTCGACCGTGCCCTTCAAATTTTGTTACGTCTCACCAATCCAACATGGCGGCTGTGCGAAATATTTCACTAGCATTCAATATCTCCGAAACTATTACCGATATCGCCCTGAAATTGTGTACGGTGATAAAGGGCACTACTAGAAGTTCACCTATGAGACTTTCAAAAACCTGGTGACTACAAAACCAACATGGCGGTCAAGCGAAATTGAGACTTTTAAATACATTTCTCGCGATTTAACTATCCCAACGTAATGAAACTTGGTACAGCAAATATTTGTACACATTGTAATGCACTGGAGTCTAATTTAGTTAAATTGTTTACATAACCTCAAAATGGCGGATGTGCGAAATATTTCACTGACATTCTATATCTCCGAAACTATTAGATAGATAGATAGATAGATAGATAGATAGATAGATAGATAGATAGATAGATAGATAGATAGATAGATAGATATATTTATTTACCATCAACAGGATAGGCACCCAATTACAGATGATATAATATAACATAATAAACATTAAATTTACTTAAAAGCAACTATTTAACTAACCTAGAAACAAACATTGATTCAAGCTTATAAACTAAGTTCTCTATACACTTAAATTAAAATAACAATTATTCCACACTATATATACAACAAACACCTACGATCTTGAGTTCAACAATGATCTACGAATTTCCGTAGGTTTCGAGTAAAATATATCTATAGCGCTATCAAGATAGTTTAGAGAGCGCAACGCCATCAATAACCAGGAATTGGCATGGGCTACAGTTCTACACTTCTGGATCCGGAAAGTGAGTCTTTGCCTTTTATTGCGGCCTGGAACATGAAGCGGAATCAAACACAAAACGGGCGCACAGTCGATTCTATTGGTCAGACACTTATATAGAAACATGGCGTTGGCACACATGCGGCGAAACCTCAAAGACCGCATACCCATGGTTCCACAGAAGGTCTCATAATCCAATGTAGAGAGTCGAATGCCCATATACCTACAGCTGATCCACTTCATGAATCTCACCTGCACTCTCTCTAACCGCTGAATAGCATATTGCTGAGAAGGCAGCCATACCTCACAACAGTATTCACCAGTCGACCTTACATATGCTAAAAATAAAATTTTGAGAGAACCTATATTGGCGAATTCACTACAATTTCTCTTCAGAAAACCTAGTAATCTGAACCCCTTTCTTGTCACCTTATCTACATGTTTTAGAAATGACAGCCCGTCATCGTTGGTAATTGTTATACCTAGGTCGTTTACTTCATTCACACGCACTAATACAGAGTTACTTATACTATAATTCCTCATGACAGGCGCCAACTTCCTAGAAAATGTTATCACATTGCATTTTGATATATTAAGGTCAAGTAACCACTTAGTACACCAATCTGTTAGTAGATGTAGGTCTAATTGAAGCAAGTCACAGTCTGACTCGTGGTCTATTACTCGAAACAGTTTCAAATCATCAGCGTATAGAAGGCAGTTACTATTCTTGAAGACCCCAGTTAAATCATTAATAAAGATTACAAATAAAAGTGGCCCCAAGATGGAACCCTGAGGAACACCAGAAGTTGGAAAGTATGGATTTGAAGTTTGACCATCGGATTTAACAAAGCAAATTCTTTCAGTGAGATAGCTTCTAATCCACTCTAAAACGCTGCCGCCTATTCCATACGCCGACAATTTGATTAATAATGCCTCATGTTGTACGGAATCAAAGGCTTTGGAAAAATCTGTGTATATGGCATCTACTTGTTGACTCCTGTCCAAGGCATTTGATATGAAGTTGACGTACACTGCCAGGTTCGAAACAGTCGAGCGCTTCTGCACGAATCCATGCTGAGCAACATTAATGTACTGGCCGACTGACCTGTATATTCTATTGTACACAATCTTCTCCGCCACCTTTGATAGGAGGGATAGCAGGACGACTGGCCTATAGTTAGAGCCCTGCGCGGATAAACAAAACGTTATCCGCATCCGCCCCGCATCCGCACGACTGTTATCCGCATCCGCCCCGCATCCGCACGACTGTTATCCGCATCCGCACGACTCTTATCCGCATCCGCATGACTTTCATTCGCATCAGCCCCACATCCGCATGACTTTTATCCAAATCCGCTGATAATTCAGTATTATGTTTAATTTATTAGATCAAGCATAACGTGTTAAACTAACACATTTAGACATTTGAGGAGAAAGTCGGTCCTGACAATTTGCTTAATTGCAAGGAACTTCAAGTTGGCATTCCAAGGGACTTCAAGTTGGATGACACTTCTGGTTCTTGACCTCCGCTTTAGACACACACAGAAAATGGCTACTTTCGCACTTGTGCCTCAGTAAGTTCCATGTGCCCGATTTGTGTCCTGAGTATGAATACACTTTTTTACAGGTAAAACATCACTATATAATTCACCTTTTCGTTTTCATTGAAAACGTAACCAAATGTCTGCCATATCGTTGACTTGAGCTTTGTTTCACTCGCTATTGAATATTCACCTTGGTTTATTTTAATAGATAGTTTATCCATGTTGGTGAAATGATGTTCATACTCACGGTCGCGGTAACATTGAATACGTGAACTTCTCTTTACGCTTGGAGAAAGGCATTGACATTTGGCCGGAAATTCCAAGTCAGTCATCATCCTTCTGCTTCTGGACCCATCCATGTTCGCATATATGATGTCATAGTTGATGTTGCAATATCACAGCCTACGTGCTTCAGTGACAAGTTGGAAATAAATCTACAGATAAACCTGAATCCCGATCTTCCAGGATAGCTTAGATGGCGAAGTAGCTGACATGAGGAATGTTAATGATGTCACCACGATGAACTAACAAGCTTATTGACAGCATTATATCTCGTACGTATAGTAATAATAGAAGTGAGAATTGATGATGATGATGAAGAGATCTCAAGACCATCTACTACAAACATACGGTACTTAATAAAATGTAGTTGAAAGCATATGAGTAAAACGTTCTTCTCGTGTATAAGTGCAATGCGTGCCCGAATATTTCGTACGCAATAGGCTATAGGCTATAGGAGTATTCCTATTTTAAGCATGAAGCTGTAGATTGGCATATCAAATATGTACAGGCCGGACGTTTGTTTTAGACGAGTGAAAAATCTTAATGGAAGCCTGGAGGCGAGTTACTACAGTACCTGTGTTGTTATCAGCTGCCTCAAGCGGACCGATGATGGGTAACGCTCTTTCACACTACTCCTGAAGTACAGTCATTGGCAAATATAATGGTGTTCTGTTCGTAACTATGTAACTTGTACTTCCGCGTCACACAATACTTCGGCGTGGACTGTACTGTCTGCTAAGTCTGGAATTCCATTACATCAGATCGGTGGTGACAAGTGTGAAGCGATAGGGTGAGAGATTGAGTGTGTGTAGGCTCGCCCACAGGCTTCAAGGTCAAGGGCAATCGTCTAAAACAAACGTCTGGGCTGTAATATTAACGTAAGTTTGTATTCTAAAGACTATCCGCAAATTTACTCGAAACATTATCCGCAGCGTATCCGCTATCCGCACAGCAATGCAAACTATATCCGCGTGGCGAAAATATTTGCGGATATCCGCGGGTTTATCCGCGGATATCCGCATCCGCGCAGGGCTTTACCTATAGTTGTCAAATACCCTTTTGTCACCCTTTTTGAATACTGGAATTACGTATCCCTTCTTCCACTCACACGGAAAGCATCCAAATTTAAAATATATATTTAAAATTGCACTGAAAGGTATCGCCAACTGAGGAGCACATTCTCTAAGTACAAGACCTGGTATCTCATCAGCCCCAAACGATTTTGCAGTATCCAATGATGACAGAATCTTACACACTTCAAAGGGCGTAGTCCGGATCGACATCAATCCCTGATTACACACGATTGGGACAGACGAGTGACACGGCCTCGCAGGAGAGTGATACTTCTTGAAGCCCTCTGCAAATTTATTAAGAATAGTTTCCTTGTCCTGGATTTCGATTCCATTCTGAAACATAGTGGATGGTAAACGTGAAGATTTTCTTTTATTGTTTACAAAATTCCAAAAATGCTTTGGATTGGTGGTTAATTTTGATTCAACTGAGATCACATAGTCTTTGTATTTTCTGTTCTGGAGTCTCTTATATTCCCCCCGTATCACCGAAAATTGAACATAGTCACACCAAAAGCCCGATTTCTTGAACCTTTTTCTGACTCTCTCTTTTTCTTTCAACTTGTTGATTGCCTCTGTATCGTACCAAACTGGATACTTCCGAGTATTGATTGTGCGAGTGGGCACTGAATCCTTGATAACTGCTTTGAGGAGGTCGTAAAACAGACTTAAAGCCTCATCAACAGAGGGAGAATTACCCATCAAATACCATGGACACATCGATAGAAGGTCTCTCATGAGGGGAAAATCAGCTTTAGTCCAAGTATATATTACCCTTCTTAGTGATTGTGGACGGATAATTCGCGGCAAGGATAGTGAGAATTCCACAGCATCGTGGTCTGACTTAACTACCTTCTCAGCCTGAATACATTGCGTATGTGCGGAGAGTTGTTCAGAGACTAGCACCAAATCCAGGAAATTGTTATTGCGTGTAGGGAAATGACACATTTGCTGTAGATTAAACTCACTGATAATCTCTAGAAACGATAGGACTTCCTCACATCTTTGCTTTATAAAAGGTTCAGGGGTCCAGGCTAATTCACTGATGTTAAAGTCCCCACACACTACGACTATGTCTTGGGGGTTTAAAACAGCTGTGACATTGCCCAGCGTCTGACGCATATCACTCAGCCTAACCTTCACCTCGTCCGGTGGTAGATAGCAGCACACGATGAATACCGCCCGTCCAGGTTTAGGCCTGACCTTGACCACAAGGCACTCCCAACATCCTGCCAACTCCGGCCTTGATACCGGATCCAGGATGTTTTTCACGGCCACAAGTACGCCTCCACCCTTAGTTTTGGTGTCATGAACGAGTTGTCTGTCTTGTCGAAATATACTGTAATCACTGGACAGTATCTCGTTCTCGTCCACTGCATCATTCAACCATGATTCTACGATACAAATACAATCAATTTCAGCATCACTAAAAGCTAGGTTGAATTCCGATAATGAAGTACACATACTCGCTACATTTTGATAGAAGAAAGTCATATCATTACACTGACCAGGTCCCGGGTTCAATTGCACATCGCCTGACAGTGCCAATAGGAGCATGGCTATCACATTGCCGGACATTTTCAAATACGTGGACCTTTGACAACCACTTGGTTGCTTCAAAGCCAGGTACTGTGTTCCATTCAAGCAAAGCACATGGCATGATATTTTAAGTTAATTGTTCACAAGGAAGTCTTCCCAGCATTCCATGAACTCGAAATGGTAGCCACGGTAGCCACGAACACAAACGTTAACCGATATTAAGCAGCATTTAAAAGCCACGAATACGCAAAAGAGACGGAGCGCAGCCGACACCATCCTGTTCGCTGGGTAAAAAACAGTGGGTAAAGTGAAGATGAGGGAATTAGATTGTTCTTCCCTAGTTCAAGAGTCTTAGGACTACGATTATCTTAAATTAAGGTTCTGATTTAGGGCTTAAATTGGCTTCTATAACAAGTGCTACTCATCATTATGAATGTGCTGTTGGAGTCATCAAAAATGTTTCTCCCCAATAAACGCAGCTCTCCTGAACACAACCAGGCTGACTTAAAATGCCTTCTTACTAATGACACAGGTACATGCCCACAGTCCCAAGAGAGAAAACTATCATTTTCGACTGTGGACAGCACAGAAGCGAATGTCAATCCCTTGGCACATGTCGCGCATGAGAGCTTTCCAACTCCCGAGTGGCTATTTCTTCACTGTCTGCTTCCAGCGCGCAGCCATATCATCATGCAATTTTGTACGGTGATAAAGGGTACTGATACAAGTTTACCTATGTATATTTCATAAACCTGTAAAGTACAAAACGAACATGGCGACCAAGCGAATTTTAAATATTTTAATAAACTTTTCTCGTGATTTAACTCTCTGAGCGCAGTGAAATGTGGTACAGTAAATGATTTTGCAAATTGTAATGCACTGCCATCTAATTTAATTCAATTGTTTACATAACCTCAAGATGGCGACTGGGCGAAATTTTAAAATTAAGTTTTTATTCTTGTGTCGTAATCATGCGATCGAAGTGAAAGTTTGAATAACGAAGCTAGGCAATAATTGTCCTTGAATGGTACATAACTCTATGGCCTATACATATAACAATCCTAAATGGCGAGCTTCCGAAATATTTTGACGGTTCTCAATATCTATGAATGTTTTGCAGCAACCAAACTGATTTTTTTAAATGTTCATAGAGACTATGAACTTTCAGTAACCTGGTGAGCACAAATCCAACATGGCGGCGACGCGAAGTATAAATATTTAAATTGACGTTTCTCGCGAATTAACTATCCGAGTGCCGTGAAACGTTGCACGATAAATGCTTATACACATGTTGATCCACTGGCATGTAATTTATTTCAATTGTTTGCATAATCACAAGATGGCTGGTGTGCGTACTTTTAAAATCTCGTTTTTACTTCTTGTGTTCTAATCATGCGATTGAAGTTTGAATACCACACGTACACAATAATCGTAATGTAATAGAACAAAAATAAAAATCCATCCTGGCGACCATATGAAATATTTAGACGGTTCTCAATATCTACGAATCTGTTACAGCAATTAAACTGAAATTTTGTATGTTGATAGAGACAATTAACATGAGCAGGATATATGAAAATAGGCTGTATAGTTCTTCACGGAACTACTTGTTAAATTAAAAGATATAGTGATCAGGTGAAC
This sequence comes from Meconema thalassinum, assembly GCA_946902985.2. NCBI lineage: Eukaryota > Metazoa > Arthropoda > Insecta > Orthoptera > Tettigoniidae > Meconema > Meconema thalassinum. The sequence continues at coordinate 1,754,893,324 of OX336388.2, read as the reverse complement.
CTTATTTTATTTCACAACAACAACAAAATGTACAGAATGTGTGAACTAAACAAGGCGAATGTAAAAAATATATAAAGTGGAAATTGTAAATATTCATGTGTGAAAAAATGAAAATGAAGAAATGGCTATCACCATTTTTACAATTAAAAGACATTGTGATCTGGTAAACCTTGTTTTTATTTCACTACAAATAGAGCTTTACAAAATAGAATACAAAGAAATACCAATTCCTCAACCCTTTTCATTGTTCATGTCCACTCATCATTAACTTTCCTTTTATAGCACTCATTACAATGAGGGCTGAGCCTGTATACGGGCATGCAAGTGCTGAAACCGCTGGATTAGCTTACTGGGATTGTTCCAGTAAATAAATTTAACAAATGATTTTAGGGGTAAACAAAGCATTAGCATTATCATCATTATTATCATCTTCATCATTATCATCATAGGCATTTGCACCCACTTTTGCACCTACCTTTGCACCCACTTTTGCACCCACTTTTGCACCTACCTTTCACCTACCTTTGCACCCACTTTTGCACCCACTTTTGCACCTACATTTGCACCCACATTTGCACCCACTTTTACACCTACCTTTGCACCCACTTTTGCACCCCCTTTGCACCCACTTTTGCACCCACTTTTGCACCCACTTTTGCACCTACCTTTGCACCCACTTTTGCTCCCACTTTAAACTATGATTTATATTATCGAGTGAACTTAACTAGAGATTATTTCATGCTGGACAAATGATATGAAATTATCAACGAATAGCTATGGTAAGCCATTTTGCATACTATAAAGTATATATATATATATATTGTAAAAGGAACCAATAAAAATAGAATTATTTGGCGTTGTTCAAAACATCGTTCAAAACAGTGACGAGGTGAGTTAAAAAGTAAAAATAGTGAGGTATTAAGTGTGAGTGATCATCAATGTAGTGTAACAGATAAAACATCGTTGCTGTTTAAAAAAATATCTTCAAAATGCTAAAACACTATTCCGAAAAAAAAGATATTGCAGCTCAAGATAGTGGATTGTTTGTTAAAAAGCATTTATCATCTCCTCAGAAAGTCGTGTTAGGACAGTTGTCAATGTCTGAAAAACTCCCAACACTATCAAAGTCAACACAGACTGTGCAAAATGTGGTATTGCAAAACGATCAAAAAGGACTATATAGTAATAATAATGATGATTATAATGCTAATGATAATGCCTATGATGATAATAATGATGATAATGCTAATGCTTTGTTTACCCCTAAAAATCATTTGTTAAATTTATTTACTGGAACAATCCCAGTAAGCTAATCCAGCGGTTTCAGCACTTGCATGCCTGTATACAGGCTCAGCCCTCATTGTAATGAGTGCTATAAAAGGAAAGTTAATGATGAGTGCACATGAACAATGAAAAGGATTGAGGAATTGGTATTTCTTTGTATTCTATTTTGTAAAGCTCTATTTGTAGTGAAATAAAAACAAGGTTTACCAGATCACAATGTCTTTTAATTGTAAAAAGGGTGATAGCCATTTCTTCATTTTCATTTTTTCACCCATGAATATTTACAATTACCACTTTATATTTTTTTACATTCGCCTTGTTTAGTTCACACATTCTGTAATTTTTGTTGTTGTTGTGAAATAAAATAAGGTTCACCAGATCACTATATCTTTTAATTTAAAAATGGTGATAGCGATTTCATTTTTTCTAACATGGATATTTACAATTTCCACTTTACATTTTTTACATTCCCCTTGTTTAGTTCACACATTCTGTACATTTTTTTAAAATCTTTTTCGTAATATAAAAAAGCAAACATTTTACACTAAAATGTATTACTTATCTTATTTTTACTAAACTACATTAGCCTAACATTATACATTCTACTTACAGTTTTTACAAAAAATATTACAATATAAAACACACTACAAATATTACAATTTAGTGATCATTAGACTTTAGTAACGTAATAGTCGTCAATGCGACTGTTTCCCCAAGCAAGAGTATCAAATGTGTTGGGTATAATGAATCGTTTGTTTTCTTCATTACTTAAAGCAACTTTGTTCAGCAAATTGGTATGTAGCTGATGATTTTTACTTCTAAATACACACATTTTCTTATATAATACAGATGGGTTACTAACTATACAGTTTTTATAATCACTTATATCTAACTCTTTACTAACAACATTCTTTTTCACTCCTTTTATTTTTTTACTACTACATCATCAATTGTCATATAGCTGTATGATTTAGATTTTGTGCCTACAAAGGTGTCTATAACAACACCAGCACATTCATCCTTAAATTTCCCAAGAACCTTTTTGTTAACTAGAGGTAAATGGTAAATATTATCCTCGGGATAGTCACTTGTATCAAACCTATTTAGCTCAGTTTTGATATCCTCATAAAAATCGTCAGTTTTAAACTCATAAATAAAAGAATCAGTGTCTGTGTACAGTAATTTAGCGTTATCATGATAGATTTTCTTTACATAATCATAGTGAAATTCATACATAAGTGTTTTTGACAATTCCAGAATGGTGTAACCCACATATATGGGTTTGTTGTAAGTTACTTAAAGACGATTCATTTGTATTACAACTAAATCCTCATGAATAATTGAACAGCTATGAAAGTTAGGCTTGCTTATTAAGTTGCTCGCACCATACTTTTACCATCATTCTCCCACTTTGCTATCAGCTTTACATCAACTCGCTTATCAACATTCTCCATTGTCTTTCCAAAAACACTATTATTCATGAGTTTATAAAAATCTTTTTCAAACGCGTTTGTTGACTGTGTTCTTAAATTATTGTTTAGATCAATATATGGTTTGAGACATGCTGACTGATGAAATTGTAATACGCGATGAATTTTAGTTAATTTCAATCCATGCTGTAGACACTGTTTCAAGTTTTGATAATGTATTACATATTTACATTTATCATTTACATTAGCAATTAACATTTTTGTTCGTGATGTGATGTATGGAGATTTCATATTCTCAGGACAAAATGGTAAATCATTATGATCATCATGTAACTCATTAGAGTACTCAAGATTTACCTCTAAAATATATCCTTTTTCATCGTTATCATTAAGAGTGTTAACATGTAAGACATCAATTTCAGGTTGTGTCAGCCAGCGAAAATCTTTCAGCGGTAGATATTGACTCATAGCCCAACCGTATTGGTTATTTGCATCGAGGTAGACAATATACTTTGACTCTTCACAAGGGTTGTGGCCACGCATGTAATTATTATTCGCTGTAGAGTACCGTCCACTGCATTGGCTTAATCCACCTCGAATTGATGATTTTGTAAAATTGATCATGTCTATATCAGTCATTAATTCTAAATTTACTTTCGTTTTTTTCCAACATTGAACTGAAACTTAACCCAGGAGCAGTGAAATACTAACAAGGATCAAAGTCATAAGTTTTCATACAAACATTCCGAAAATTTTCAAAAACATCTGCTAATAATAACACATCTGTCTTCAAATATATGTCCGAAAATTCACCTAAAGTTTGAATGTCAAACTGTGTCCATACACGTTGTGCATGTAAATATTCCTGATCACTGATATGACTTGTGTTTAAGGAACTGTAAAATGCATCTTTCGGTGGTAAAGAACACTCCTCAGGACGATCCACACAGTTAATATATTCATAAGGGAATATACCCTTTTGACGAATCAAATTAAAATCATCTTCTTTAGGAAAGACACGTTGAATTTCATGAAACTGATCTGATTTTAAATTACTAGCCAGCTTATCAAGACTACTCGGCATAAAGCGGAATGAATCTAAAAATCGCAGTTTTATAGTTTTTTATTGACAGTTTTGATGTATTTTGTGAACGATATGTATTGTTCCTTATTATTTGCAATCACATCAATTTTCACATCTGAAGCTCCAAATTCTTTAACGATAAAGTGGTTATCGTATTTGCTACCGTTATGTTGAATGACCGGAATGAATTTACTTACTCTAAAATTTAAATTACATTCTTGGTGAGCAGCACCACGATATTTTCCTGTTAAATGGTCATGATCGCGAACCCTGTCTGTTTATAAACATTCACCACATATAAAACAATTAGTTTCAGTTTCAAAATTCATTTGCTCTGATAAAGTTAGTGGCTCCATTGCAATGATCGTATTTAAAATAGAGGATATACGGATGGCATCTTTCTCAAGACTTTCCATAAAAACATTAGGTGCATCAGGTCCTCTATAGAGCTCAAACGTATTTAAAGAGTCATCATAACTACATTTAATATAATATGCAAAGCTAAAAGGTTCATGAATGTGAGTAGTGTTGGTGAACATGTATTAAATGGTTTTAGCAAAGCCTCTAAGTCAGCATATATAACAAATGGTACTCGAAGCTGTTTCTCATAATCCTTAAATTTTAGAATGTTATTTTTAGGAGTCGGTAATACCGTACAAACATGATTACAACCTCATTTTTGATGTTGAGTTAGTTGATCCTCTTTTCTGAAATATAGCAAACAACTATCGCACAACCACTTCTTAGATTTATGTTTTGATACTTGACTACCAACAAGTCTACTTAAATGTTTTATCCAACAATAGTGGGCATTTTCACCTTCAGTTATGTACAGTAAATTTACATAAGCATTCTTTTTTTCCTGAGTATAATATAGAGGACCTACTATACTCTTATTTTCAATTCCATAAATATTAATACTTACATTGTTCAGCTCTTCAAAACGTTGAATGTCTTTTATCGCCATAGGAAATTCTATTTCTTTTAATCTAACACTGAAGAATGGTGAGGATAAGATGATGATCTATCCATATGCTCCACTGCTGGATGGAGAGCTGAAGTTACAGCCCACGCAAAACATGCGTCATCATTATTCAAAACGTTCACAACAGCTTTCTTTCGTTTGATCCATCTTAGCAAATCAATGTATGATGATGCTCGAAGGGGTTATTTTTATTCAGGTTGGTTTCTAAATAAAGTACTTCAACCAACGCCCAGCCTGACACCCTTTCCTGGAACTCTTCAACCTTCACAATGATAGCACTTGAAATATTTTGGTATATATCACTAATATTAGTTGATTCGCTAACAATTATATTTTTTGTATTGAAAGATTTGATATCCGTAATTTCACCTTCACTTCCAGTTTTTACAGTCCAAAAAGTTCAAAATTCATTTTAATTGTTTTATGCTCTACTAAAACATTTTCTAATAAGCCAAACACAGTAGGTTGAACATTTTTTTAAACTGATTCAATACTTTGAGTTTTTTCTTTACTATAAAGTCTATAACTAGCAATTCGACTTTTAAATGCACTACCAATTTGTTGAATATTTCCAGAATTTCTTTCATGGCAAGCGTTATTTTTATGATGAATACTGCGTAAATGTCCTTGAATGATTCATTCATTCATTTCCGTGTCCGATCATTTCCAGAATGTAGCAACTCCGATGGCCTTGTTGTTTGCCTCGATCAGGTCCTGGGTAGTGCAGGGTTGTTCTAGTAGTGGACATGAATGATTGAAGAAGGTATATCAATATTACATACATTACAATGTGTTATCGAAGGTTCACCATTCTTCTTTCTTTTTGTTGCCCAACTATTTTCACAATCTTGAGAACGTTTACGCTTTTGAACATCACATTCATTTAAAGGCTCCGTGCTAGTTGATGGTTTTACAGATTTCAATTCCTGTTGTTCTCCATGCACTTCAACCATGTGGAATTGATATCGCTTTACAGCAGAAAAACCAAGTTCGCAAACTGAACACGAAAATTTACATGACGTGCAAGATTATCTTGTCTGTTAAATGTGGTAGCACAATGACTGCACACAAACATTTTAATGTCATGTTTAGCATTTGCATGTCGTTGAAGGTTGTCAGGTCTTGAGAACTGTTTCTTACATTCACCACACTTGAACATGATGATCACTTTCGAAATTACCTATAAAAGAAAGAAATCAAAAATGTTAATAAATGATAAAACAAAGTAAAATATAAATAGTTTAATTACATTCCAGTCGATGGTTATACCAGGGTATTTAAATCGATCATCTGTGAACTCCTAGCAAATCTAACTTCATGTAGTTCTAACTGGAGGTTACTATATAACACTGTCACTGACACCTAGCTGTGAACATGGTTATAGCAGGGTATTTAAATCGATCATCTGTGAACTCCTAGCAAGTCTAAATTCATGTAGTTCTAACTGGGGGTTACTATATAACACTGTCACTGACACCTAGCGGTGAACATTGGAACTTGATAGAGTGGTAGAAACCAGTGATCACCAGTTAAGTGAGCTAAATATCACGCCATAGCCAGTCTTAAAACAAGTCTAAACTTGTAGAACATGTCACGTGATGGAAACCAGCGATCGCCAGTTAAGTGAGCTAAGTGTGACGTCATAGCCAGTCTTAAAACAAGCCTAAACTTGTCGAACATATCACGTGATAGAAACCAGCAGCCACCAGTTTCGTGAGCTAAGTGTGACGTCATAGTCAGTCATACAGCAAGTCTAAACTTGTAAAACATGCCACGTGACAAGGTTAAGTTAGGTAAAGTTAGGTTATGTTAGGTGAACTGAGGTTAAGTCTTTAAATATTCCCTCTGTCACTGACACCTAGCAATGAACATTCAGACTTAATAGAGCGGTAATCAAAATCTAACCTACAAAATTAGCTTTACACACGATGGTCAAGTAGTTACAACTTTTGACTGCCAAATATACCATTTTCACTGACATGTAGTGGTGAACATTGGAAAATATCACTCTGACTGTTTAAAAGTTATTAGAGGTGGCATTTACCTTTTTATAATTTATCAACTGCTGGCACTGAATTAACAGATTGTAGGACTCTGGTAACCTACAGGTACCCAATTATCTGTAAACAAATCATTCAATCAATCAATCAATCAATAAATACATTCCAATCAATAACTTCAACATCAATTAGTAATAAAATACTACAATCCATTAATAATAAGTACTTATCTTGCAAAATAATTTAATGATTTTCTACCAAAAAGGCTTTTTTACAACTCTTGAGCAGTAATAGAGCACTGTTCACTCAAAGCGAGTAATAAAGACTGACAGTAGGGAAATATATGACACCTCTCTTATATAAACACTCATCGCTCGTGTCAGCATTTTTTTGCAGATCATTGCAATTCCTTTCCCAATACGGCTGAGAGTCCAAAGTACACTAGGAACACCTGTGTGGTAACCAATTACTGCTGACTTTGTATGATCATCACCCATTGTCTTGATCAACACCTGTGGTTTCAAATTACTGCAGCGTCAGTCATAGCAACTCTGTGTGCTCTCTGCCATGTCAGCAACATGACACCGGAAGGAACACCTGTGTAATATCCAATAACAGCTAACTTTGCATGATCATCAACCATTGTCTTAATGAACACTTGCGGTTTCAAATTACTGCAGCGTTAGTCATAGCAACAGATCTGTGCGCTCTCTGCCATGTCTGTAATATGACACAGGAAATAACAAGACGTCTTACTGCATGTACCATCTCCACAGTTTTAACATCTTAAGAACATGTATTATTCTCTTTCAACTACAAATGACTCGTTAAAACACATCCATCCAACAAGTTAGATCCGTTGTATGTTCACATATATTTCGTCACTTTCCTTTCATATCGTTATCACATTATAGTAGTGGGGGGCTGGTGAACAACGGCAGTTCAACACACTGCTTTACACGCAAATGTAGTTAGGCCCTTTGACATAATTTAAATAAATGCAGGGCTAGTCCGTAGGAACCGGTTCAAAGGGACCGGTCGAAAGGGATCAGTCCAAAGGGACTCATCAACAAGGACTAATCCACAAGGACTCGTCCACAAGGACTCGTCCACAAGGACCTGTCAACAAGGACTCGTCAACAAGGACTCGTCCACAAGGACCTGTCAACAAGGACTCGTCCACAAGGACCTGTCAACAAGGACTCGTCAACAATAACCTGTCAACAAGGACCTGTCAACAAGGACTCGTCAACAATGACCTGTCAACAATGACCCGTTAGATTGGGTTAGGTTAGGTTACACTACAGCCGCCATCTTTTAAAAAGCCCGGCCTCTTACAAAAGCTTTGAGTGGGCATGCATTAAAACGAAAAACAAGCATGTTAATTCATATTGGCTATCCACCGTATACATGTCTCTTGTGTAGAACAACGTTTAATTCCATATTGGCATTTGAACTCTCACATGTTGCACTTGGAAAGCGAGATTTTCTAAAAAAAATACAATTTTCACCCCTAGTAGGGGTAGAGTTTATTTTGGGGGTGGATATATGTTGTCCGAGTTCAATGACACCTCATTCGTCAAAATCCGACCATGCGTTCGAGAGATATCGTGCCGCCGCCATCTTGTGAGGAGGGTGAGGGGGAGGAGGGTATAGAACCCCCCAAAATCCACTACCGGTGGCCCTTCCCTAGGCAGCATGCAGTTTATTTCCAAGGGTCAAACCAAAAATGGGACCGGACGTCCAAAAATACCTTAATTAGGCCTCCCTATTAGTCGCCTTTTTCGACGGGCAGGGAATACCGTGGATGAATTCTGCCCCCCCCCCCCATCCACAAGGGGTCTTCCAAATCGAAGTCAGTTATGTCAGTCGGTCTTTTCGGCCCTATTAGTCACTTCCTACGACAGGCAGAGCATACCGTGGGTGTATTCTAACCCGCGCCCACACGGGAGGGGGCATGGTCAAGTCGTGTGACCAAAATGTTGCAGAGTTCCAGCAGAATGATGACCTTACGGCTAGCAAGCCGAGGCTTACGAGTAGCGAGACAACAAGTGTCAGTTGACGACTTGTGTGCTGGATGTCCCACAGCTGACCGAGATTTTATAGGAGCTCAGAGACGAAAACTTCCAGAAAGATCGATGGAACAAGTAACGTGATTGGCCCGCTGAACATCAGCAACCAATGAGAAGCGCAGAACGAGAAAGCAAGACACCGCAAGCAAGATGGCTGTCAATTTGAATCGGTGAATCAATGATTAACAGGCGAGACAATTGAACTGTAACAGTCCTAAAGAACATGTCACATTTAGGTTAAGCACCAAGAAAAAACAGCGTAAAGCTTAACTTTTTCTCTCGAAAAATACGAAAAGCTGAAGTGTATAAATTACCGGCTTTTGTAGCCTTCGCAAATGCGAACATACTGTCAGAGGGGCGACAACAAGAAAAAAAAAACACAAGAGAAATGAGAGAAAAAGAAAAAAAGAGAACAGACAAAAGAAGAGCAGAGCTGGAGTGGTAACGGAGAAATCATGGAAATTGGACGTACACAGTGTCCGTTAGGAGTAATTAATTTTACCACTCGCACTCTACCATCACGACTGGTGAAACACTTCTCGATTTTACTGGCGTGCCATACAAGAGCACCAAGTCATCCTTCTGAAGGTTAGGTTGAGGGAGCTATCTGCCGCAGTCTTAGAGCCTTTTCCCAAACATATAGGTGTGTTTAAGAAAAACTGACTATTTGTGTAAATACTCCAGTTTAATTGTTATTGAATTGTTATGTATAATTATTTATTTGTTATGTATATCCAATTTGCCACCGGGGGACACAGTCCCAATTGCAAATAAATGAATGAATAATGAATGAATGAATGAATGAATGAATGAATGAATGAATGAATGAATGAACTTCCCTCACCTCTTCAACGAGTTCAAGTACTCCAGTTTCCACAGCTTCCAAAACCTGGCCCTAAGAGCCTCAATTTCTTCCAGAGAATAGGTAAAGGAAGATCCAGCCTGTGATTAATGAGAGGTGGTGGAGTGCTTAAAGACTACCTATCAGGAAATGGCCAGGAGTCTGAGGAAGGAAATCAGTTATTGTTGTTTTAAGGGGCGGAACTACGAGGCCATCTGCCCATAAGGAGGAAATCAGTAGGATCATTAGACAGAGGGGAAAGAGGTCCAAAGTTGACAGTACCCTCGATGAGAATAGTTAAAAGAGTTAAATTCTTCACGGACAAAATAGTAGATCCGATGATTTTTTTCTAATAGCCTTTTGTCAACTCGACACAAGATTCCCAACGTCCACCATGATGAAGTGCGTAGGGAGGAATGAAATGCCACTTGAAGTTTTTCAAATGCGAATAATTAGAAATTTGTTCCTTACCAAGTGGAGAACAAAGAGCCTTTTTCCATTGCTCGGAAAGCACTACGGAATTTTTTGGCGTTGCCAGAAAAAGCTTCTGAAGGAATCCGTCTTGTAGCAACAAAGCGGGAGAAAGCAGAAAGAAAATAGGAAGTGGAAGCGCTTGTAACGAGTTCCGAATGAATAGCACCAGTGACCGTACATACAAAAGAGAAATGTACAGTTTACCAAACATTTTTCTTTTGGCTTCGGGATGAAGTTTCTTGGTACAAAAAGGGACCAGCGTAATCAATACCAGTGAGAGAGAAAGGTCTGCTCGGAGCAGAACGAAAAGGAGGAAGTTCAGCCATAAGTTTCTGAGGAAGCTTAGGTTTCGCTTTAAAGCAAGAAATGCACTTACGCACTTACGCACAACAGAAGTGACCTCATGCAAGCCGTTGATAGGCCAGTACTGTTCGCGAATAAAGCACAGAAGAGTTCTAGTGCCAAGTGCTGGTAATGGAACTAGCGAATGATCAGCTGAGTAATATAATGTTTTGAAGGGAGAATGACAGGATGTTTTTTTCTTCAGAACAGTCGGCTAAAGTTAACGTACCGCCTACTCTCAGTAAACCATTGTCATCGATAAAGGGACAAAGGACGAAGAGCCTGCTGTGATTTTTAAAATACTGACCTTTAGTCAAAGTATTAATTTCATGAGAAAAGATTTCACGCTGGGTAAGCCAAAGTACTTTGATGTTGGTCATTTGAAGTTCAATGGTAGAAAGAAATTGTTGAGGAAATAGGGGTTGATCAATTACTGAAAATTTCCACCTGAGCAGATACGCCACAATACGGATTAGTATTTGAAAAGAGGAGTACCCTATCAGTAAAGAGGGGGAAACAGAAGCTACGTAAGAAGAAGCAGATTTACGAGTTCAGGAATGTTTGTTAAATCTGAAGGTGTGCATACAGGCCAGTTAGAGGTCTCTTCTTAAAGCCAAGCAGGGCCATGCCAATACAAATTGAACTCAGCTAATTGCTTAGGGGAACAACCACGAGAAATGACATCAGCAGGATTTTCCTTGCTAGAAACATGATTTCATTGAGACAATTTAGAAATTTTTTGATTTTTTCCTACACGATTGGCAACTTAAGATTGCCAGTGCGAAGAGGTTTTAGCAATCCAAGCGAATGTGATAGCAGAATCTGTCCAAAATTAAGTATGAAGGAATTGACAGTTTAAATTTTGACTAAGTTTGTTGGCCAACTCGGCAGTAAGGAGGGCTGCGCAAAGCTCTAAACGAGGTAGTGAAACGTATTTTAAGGGGCTACCTTAGATTTATCACAAATTATCATTGAGAAGAAAGAAGGAGAAGCTCGATTGACAACATAAGCACAACATTCATAGGCTTTAGTAGAGCTGTCGGTAAAAGATGTAATTCCAAGTTGGGTGAAGAAGAAGAGGGAATTAACTCTGTTGGGATATCTATGATAGACAAGTCACAAAGACTTTGACGGAAAGAAAGCCATCTCTGCAAGATAGGTGGTGGGGTGATATCATCCCAGTCTGATTTTAAAGACCATAACACCTGCATGAACATTTTGGCTAAAACTATAACGGGAGCGACAAATTGAAGAGGGTCATAAATTTTAGCAATTTCAGAAAAGACTTGTCTCTTAGTTTAAGGAAGTGAAGTAGATAGGTGAACTTGATGGAAGAAATAATCCGATTTAGGATACCAATGAATTCCTAAAACTTTAGTGGAGTCATCCGTCTGAAGGAGCTCAACGGGTGAATCAAACAAGTTATCAGAAAGGAGGTCAGTTAGTAACTCCTCGGAATTGGAATTCCATTTATGAAGAAGGAACCCTCCATAGAGTAAAGCCTTGAGATCTCGTGAAGGAATCCACGTAGAAGGAATTCTTCAAAGGAATAGAGGCTTTAAGGGAAAATAGGTAGTGGTCTTGATCAGCACGATGTCTTAAAGTGCGAAGAGCGAGGAAGGCAGATGGCTTGAGACCATAAGTGACCATAAGTGACAGTTTTTAACTTGAAAATCTTAATGGGTTAGCAAGGACTATCGCGCCAGAGCATTCTCTGAAGATCTTGTTGTTCTGAATTAATTGAGATTAGTAGGTAAGGTTAGCCGGTTCAGGGGCAGGGGCTAATGCGCAAGATGGCCGCCACGCGCAACTGCACTCTTAAATGGAGGGCTTTTCAAATCATTATTTATTTGGTATTAACTACCGTATGCATTGTTTGTTATTTATTTAGTTTTTATTTATTATTTAATTTTTAAATGTATTATTTACATAATTTTTAATCATTTATTTCTGCCTTTATTTAATTTTTATTATTATTTCTTTTTAAATATTTTTATTATTTTTTATTGTGTCAAAGCACTAAACTGCAAGGTCATTACCCAACAATTATCTAGCCCATAATTACACAAACCTGATTTCAAAATTTAAATTACTGCATGCCATATTTAAAAAAATATTTTTTACATTTTACATTTTCCAAAAACAGTAAACTACAAGATCACATACCTAACCTGACCTAACCTAACCTAACCTAACCTAACTTTACCTAACCTCAATTAACTTAACCTAACTTTACATAACCTAACCTAACTTCACCTATCCTAACCTAACTTAACCTAAACTAATTTTACCTAACCTCAGTTCACTTAATCTAACTTTCATAACCTAACCTAACCTAACTTAACTATACCTAACCTCAGTTCACCTAACCTAACCTAACCTAACCTAACTCACACAAACCTCATTTCAAAATTTAAATTAATACATGTAAGATTTTCTACGGTATTTTTACATTTTATATATTTAATTTTTTTATTTTACATTTTAACATTTTACATTTTAGATTTTTTTCATTTTACATTTTTTATAATTTACATTTTTGATTTTCCAAAAAGAGTAAAAGAATAGAACCTTTAAAGCTAAGCCAAAGTCTAATCAACACACCCAAAGTATATAAGAGCACATGCAACTATCTTTATGCAAGTCTTATTGAGAGTAAGGTAAAGCTAACACCTGCACTGTGACTACTATGCAACATGTTCGCTACACACAACCAGCTTAGAATTACAAAGTCAGTTAAGTTTTAAAAGTAAAAGATTTTATTATTTTTTTCTTTTCATTTTCATATTTCACAAATTGTCATTTACCAATTTCCTATTTGTAGTTTTAAAAAATGTCAATTTAAAGGTTTTGAATTTTGGATTTTCCAATTTTGTTGTTTACATGTTTTTGATTTAGTCCATGTCGAAAGTTCATATTTGCGAAACACAAGTTTTTTTCATTACATATAACAAGGCTGTACACCTTATTCCAAAGCATATAGGTAATAAATGGGTTATACTATAATTTGACTACCTAGTTTTAGCTAACTAAGGGGAATTTCTCAAGATTACTATAGGTAAAGCCCTGCGCGGATGCGGATATCCGCAATATTTTTCCCCACGCGGATATCGTTTTCATGGCTGTGCGGATAGCGGATAGGCTGCGGATAATGTTTCGAGTAAATTTGTGGATAGTTTTTAGAATACAACGTGGAACTAACGATAATATTATATATTCGATATGCCAATCTACAGCGTCATGCTTAAAAGAGGAATACTCCTATAGCATATTGCGTACGAAATATTCAGGCACGTATTGCAATTATACACGAGAAGTTTATTTTACTCATATGCTTTCAACTACATTTTATTAAGTACCGTACCGTGTGTTTGTTGTAGATGGTCTTGATATCTCATCAATTCTCACTGCCATTATTGCTATGCGTACGAGATATAATGCTGTCAATAAGTTAGTTCATCGTGGTGATATTAACATTCCTCAAGTCAGCTACTTCGCCGTCTAAGCTATCCTGGAAGATCTTTAAAAGGCATATCTTTACTCATACACCTACCTCTATACCACCCTCAATTCAAAAATAGTGTATTTTTCACATTTTTCCAAAAAATATTTTCAAAATGGGTTATATTTCTCAAATTAGGCACTTTACAAAATGTTTGTTTGACATAAACCAATGGTCATTACGCCCTCTACCAGTAAATCAAGTTTCAAGTCTCTAGGACAAAAATGAAAAAAGTTCAATTTTGAAAGTAGGCGATAGTTTGAAAACCAAACATCCTAAAAAGTGTTATATAGGCTTAAATGAATGGTTTTTTTGTTGTTTATTTTTATAAGAAAACTTTTTTTTCTTCAAAAAGTCCAATTTTGGAATGGCTATATTTTGGAAATGGTGAAGTTAAAAAAAGTTTGTTTGACGTAAATGAATGATCTTTACCCCCTCTACCTACAATATGAGTTTCAGGTCTATAGCACAAAAAAAGAGCTTGTATAAGCTGTGTATACAAATTTAATATACAAGTAACCACTAAGTGTTTAGAACTAACATGTATAGCCTTGTGTAGGGAATATAGGGAACCTTAGCAAGAAAGGGTGTCTAACCCACGAGTGTACAGCCTTTTGATATGCAGTAAGTACCTGATAACCTTGAGTAGGGTGTAGGAATACACTGGTTGCCTGGTTCTTTAAATGGAACCTCACTATTAATACCACCAAATCCCAGTTAGTTCTATTTGGCCTCAAGTCTACCATCAGCCACTACCGACCATTCCGCCTCAACATCTTCGACGAAGCTATTACTCCCTCCCGCCAGGCAGTGTATTTGGGAGTCACACTTGATCACCAGATCTCCTGGAGACCTCACATCAAACAGCAAGCCCACAGAGCGCGCCAACATTTGGCGCTAATCCGTCGACTGAAACGGGTTTCCTGGGGTCTTAGCCCACTCAACTCGTCCATACCTACAAAGTCTTCATCCGTTCATTGGTTACATATTGCTCATTGGCCTGGATAGGGGCTATCTTACCCCAATATCAAATTCAAAATTCTATCGAACACTTCGTCTTGAAGATCGCATTTGGCCATCCTCTTGACACGGACAGCAATCTGTTAAATTAGCCCAGGACTCTCCCATCACTCTACCGTCACCTTCGCTAACTACACCTAGGTTCCCTGCAGACACTAGTTGACTCACGACTTCCACTTACCTATGACCTTCTCATGACGCCTATTACCCGGAGGCAACGTCGCCTATGCAAACCACTTCCCCAAGCCTTGGCACTATCCCTTCTCCATCATAATATTCTCCCTGACCTCTCTCACATCATTCCTCCTGACACATATCCCCCATAAATGTTAACCAAATAAACATCCAGTGTGCACAAACTGTTTGTCTTCACATAGATTTTCCGGCATTTTTACAATGTTTTTATCCATTCCTCTCAGCCATTTACCACCTGGCATCGGGCCACCTTTCAACATCAACAAAGAAGACAACTTACTCTACGAACAGACGAACTGAACGCATCTCACCGACGTTTCATCCTTCATTTCATACACATTATTTAACTATTACCTGTAATTCTATTAAATTTTGATACTACATTTGTATATTTTTAAATAATATTTACATCAAGAACAAGAGCAATATATTGAGCCATTGTAATTTTATATTTTTATATATTTTTGTACATGTTTTAGCACAATAAACAGGGTACCCCACGGCCGAAGATCACCGTAGTTGTGATGGCGGCCAGCCCTCCTTCGGAGGGCAAAACAACCCATTTTATGTATGTATGTATGTAAGAATATTTGCAGTTGAATACTACCTTTGACAGTGATCACATAGTGAAGGATCGTCTCACCGACTTTGTACAGCCTTGTACTACGTGGTAAGTAGCTGTTTGTCTTGAATAGGGTATATAAGAGGTCTCTTAGCAGGAATACAATTAGTTGACTACTATCTTTTACAGTGTTCACAACGTGAAAGATCGTCTCACCGACCAGCCTCTAGCCTTGTGATACACAGTAAGCAGCTGTTTGTAGAAATCAACATCCACAATGGAAGAATCCATTCCTGGCTATATGTGTAAAGAGTGTGGAAAAACTTTTCTTCGAGAATATGATAGAAAGCGTCACGAAGTAACGTGTGGTAAATATCATGAGTGCAAAACCTGTGGCAGTAAATTCAACAATGCCTACAACGGACGTCGCCATGACGAATGTTGTAATGTTGTGTCATCAGCTAAAAGACAAAAATCTGAGCCGACAAAACATTACCTGCTGCCAATGGTCCCTGACAAAAATGGACTTAGTGAATATGAAACGTGTTTTGATTGTCGTCTTAAATCCTATTTTATACGTTGTGATACGTGTAAGGGTTTAAATTCAATGATACAAGCTATGTACAAAGAACTAGCAATGAACAAGTCAATAAAAGTTAATCTTGTGGCTGAATGTAGATTCATTCATACATCTTCCAATGAAATTACAGATCGTGCTTTCAAAACACGAAATCAGGCCCTATTTTTGGAAACAGACTTAAGAAGTTTCTTGGAAACACAATTTAAAAAGTTAACTACTGAAATGGAAGAATCTGAGCTAAAAGGCACACATATTCCATTACCAGCTGCTGTAAAAGCAAAAAAGCCTGCATTAATCCTCAAAACTTTATGGATGAAAGGTGTTTCATGTATGATATTTTAGGAAAACTGGTTAAAACAAAAGCTCAACGCATTAGTAAATACAGGGATCAGGACAACAAGTATGATTTTTCAGTAATATCGTTTCCTATATCGCTAGGTGACATTCCTAAATTTGAAAACGCCAACGACATATCCATTAATGTATCTGGACTGGAAGAAGACAAAAACTGTTTCCTCTAAAGGTTATGAATGAAGAGCTACAAGACCACCGCGACCTCCTTCTGCTATGTTCTTCATCCGGCCAGAACCACTATGTCTTTATGAAAGATTTTGCTAAACTAGTAGGACATCAGATTACCCGCCATGAACATAAGATATATACGTGTAAACCGTGTTTTACTCACTTCGATAATCAATGTGGGCAACAAGGAATGGAAAAATTGAAAGAACATAGAGCTTTGTGTGTCCTGCATGACATTGCTAGGGTTGAAATGCCTATTAAAAACCCCATTCTGAAATTCTTAAATTTGGAAAAAATGTTGAGAATACCCTACGTTATATATGCTATCGAAAAGAACATGATGAAGATACTGACAAAACTCCTCGCTAAAAGGATCACAGAAGCAGTGGACCATAAACTCCCAGATGAACAGTTTGGATTCCGTAAAGGGCGAAGCACTCTCCACGCCATTAGCAACCTACTCAACGATATTGAAGAAACCCTAAGACATCCTAGTGGCAAATTTCACGTAGTGTTTGTCGATTACGCGAAAGCCTTTGACTCGTTAAGCAGGTCGCTAATAATTGCGAAACTGGTAGCCATAATGGGCGAAAACAACAAGCTCACGACACTGATAAGCAACATTCTGACCACAAATTACATACAAATTGATGACCGTGTCGCAACTTCGAATTTGATAACACAAACCAACGGTGTATTGCAAGGAGACCCACTCAGCCCCCTACTGTTCAACATTGCAACATACGATGTGGTGACGGCAACTAAGCTAGGAGCGGAAAATGTTAAGATATACCTCTACGCTGACGATATGGTCATTGGTTCAAGTTCCGTACATGAAGTGCAAAAAGCCATAAGAAATCTCGACAGTTGGGCAAAGGATAACAAGATGGAAATTAACACAGAGAAGACAGTAAAAATGACGTTTCGGAAAGGTGGCAGAGAGGCCTCGGGAGACAGAATATACCTAAGATTGAATCCCCTCAAGACAGTAAATACATTCACATACTTAGGATTGACAATGCAAACAACAGCTAGAGCCTACCGAGTCCACATAAAGTCTCGTGCAACGGCAGCAACTAAAGCCATATATGACATTAAAGCACTCACGAAGCTCTCTTTGGGAACTGCTATGAGATTATTTGACGCGAAAATAGCGCCCATCGCCACATACGGGATAGAAATCATCTGGGAGAAACTGACCCTGGCGGACTTGAGGACGCTCGAGGCAGTGAAGTCGCGCTTCCTTAAAGCAACCCTGGGATTATCGAAATATGCAAAATCTAGACTAGTGTACGAACTTGCCAAGGAGAACTTTTTCATTGAGGACCTACGGACGAAGAGAGGACTACCATCTACGGACGCCTGGAAAAGACTAATGCAAGAGAGAGAGTGAAGAAGAGAGATGAAATCTGGCCTGAATTTTACATAACGGAAGCCATGATGAATAGGGTATGGACTGACACCAATCAAGACCTACGACACTTCGTTAACTCGATGGCGGTACATGGGTACCACCATAAACTGTGCGTCACCGAGTACTTTCATGACATAGACGTATCCTGTACTTGTAAATTATGTGGTAAACAATGTAGTCGGTACCACGTAATCACATGTAAGAACCGGGGTCCTTCCATTGTGAAATTTTGTGAAGGTGGAAAGTGAAAACATTAATGAATATTCACATTTATTAACCCTATGCACAATTTGTGCTCTGTATTTTCAATAATATATGCAATTTCAAAGTATACTCTTACCATATCAAACATGTCTACCCAATCCTGAGGCAAGTTATACAGTACCATACCAGAGTCAGAGTCATGTTCCTATGAGCATTTTTTATCGTATGGCTTTTAGTGCCGGGAGTGTCCGAGGACATGTTCGGCTCGCCAGTCTTGTAGCTGCTTCGGACAACCAATGGGTGAGCTACAAGTACCGTTGGGGAGGGAAGTTGGAATGTAAGGACTGTAAGGACGAGGAATTGGAAGGTAGCGGCTGTGGCCTATAGTTAGGGACCAACCCCGGCATTTGCCTGGAAGGAAGATGGGGAAACCACAGAAGACCATCTTCAAGGTTGCCTGCGGGAGGATTCGAACCTTCTCGCCTCCCGGATTTGAGCGATTGCCAGCAGTCATGCCGTAACGACCACGGCTAATTCATCCGGTCCATGAGCTTTGGTATATATGTTAAACCCTCACCAGCTGTGGAACGTATAAAGACAAAACTTCCGAAACAACCTGTTATTTATCATGGTCCTGACGCTGCAGAAAAGTTTATGGACTGTTTGGTCTCAATCGCTAATGAAATTGATCGCCTTTACAGCTTAAATGTTCCAAAGGCCTTAACCCAGGACCAAGAAGCAGAGTTCCAATCTTTTGAAACCTGTTATTTGTGTCATAAATTTACCAAAGGGGACTGGAAAGTTCGAGACCATTGTCATATTACAGGGGAATACCGTGAGAGTGCACATAATAACCGTAATTTGAGGTGTAAAACACGTAACCCCGTTCCCGTATTTCTACATAATATGAGTGGCTACGACGCAAATTTCATTGTAAAGCAATTGGGGTGTACTATTGACAGAGTGGATGTTATTCCTAATTCTAAAGAAAAGTACATTTCCTTAACCAAACATGTAGGAAATATTACGCTTCGATTTGTGGATACGTTTCGGTTAATGTCTAGTAGTTTGGAAAACTTAGTTTCCAACTTAACATCATACCTTGAAACAGACAAGTACTTTGGAAAAGAAAATGCAACGCTAATGACTCGTTGGGGGTATTTTGTTATGATTACATTGATTCATGGGAAAAGTTAAGTGAAACGTGTTTACCTCCAAAAGAGGCATTCTTTAACAAATTAAGTCAAGAGGATGTTAGTAAAGGAGACTATGAACATGCTAAAAATGTGTGGAATCAGTTCAAAATTAAAACTCTAGGGAAATATAGTGACCTCTACCTAACTTTGGATGTACTCCTTCTTGCAGACAGCTTTGAAACTTTCCGAAACAAAGCACTAGAAACACACCAAGTGGATGCTGCACACTTCTTTATTTCGCCTGGTTTACGTTTCTAGGCTATGCTCCTTTACACTGGAATTGAACTGGAATTCGATCAGATTCTTTTAATAGAGTCTGGAATACGTGGAGGCATATGCCAGGTGTCTCATCGGTATGCTGAAGCTAACAATAAATACATGGAAACCTATGAATCCGAGAAACCGTCACAGTTTATTACCTATGATGATGCCAACAAACAATACGGGTGGGCTATGTGCCACTCCCTTCCTTACGGTGGATTTCAGTGGGTTTCTTCAGATACTATTGATCTAGAAACGTTAAAGGAAAATGACCCTGTGGGATACATTCTAGACGTTGATGTTGATTATCCATCTGACCTTCATGATCTACACAACGATTTACCTTTCCTACCAGAGTGTACACAACCTAAGGATTCGCCTCTGAAAAAACTAATTCCTCATCTTGGTATTCGAAGGCAATACGTTGTTCATTACATGGCATTATACAGGCTCTAGATCAGTGGTCTTCAACCTTATTTTAATGAAGGGCCAAATTTTTGTTATGAAATGCCTTGAGGGCCGCATTAATCTTATGATATATCTGTCTATATATATAGCCTATATTGTGTTTCAACTTGGAAGAAAAAACATAATTTTTTAAAATATTTTTATTTTGTTTTAAATTACAGTGAAATCAATATTAAAATATGTTACGAAATACAAAATAAATTAAAAATATCAAAATGTTATTTTTTAGTTCAATGAAATCTGATACTGTTTCCCTTTCACTAATCTGTCAACATTGGCTTTTATGTTGGATGAAGCAATTCGATGAGAGTTCTCTAAATGAGTGTCAGAAACACGATTCCTCAATTTTGACTACACATTCTTCATTTTGGAAAATAGCTACTCACATATGTAGCTGCCAAAAGGGGATTCTGTCGACAGAGCATGAGATCTGATTGCAGGAAATTGATATTTTTCAACTTACAATCAGTAAAACTCCTAAAGTCCAAAATGTTAAAATTTCTCCTGAAAATCGCTATTACCCTGAAAATCAAAAAGTTTCGTTCGTATGTTTCCGGGATAGTCTTCCACATCCACACCAAATGGAGTACAGAATAGCACTTTTCCGTTTGCTACTAGTCATAGCCTTTATTCACAAAACATAAACAAACGTTCACTCACTAGGAGAGATCAGATGAAACTGATTAGTGCACCGTGGAAAGCAGTCTCAGTTGACTGACCTTGAGACACAGGGTTGCCACACTTGCTTCGCCGCTTACAAAATTCCCTATTACGGCCTACGAAGTAACATAACCTTTAAAAATCATCAAAATGATGCAATCTTCTGAACTCTTTGTTTTTTTTTATCATCGGTACATCAACATAACACTGTTGTGGCTGTCGAAATACCATTAAATATGAATTATTGAAACTCAATCGTTTTGCGGGCCGCTGAAATATACGTGGTGGGCCGCAAGCGGCCCGCGGGCCCCGGGTTGAAGTTCACTGCTTTAGATCATGGACTAAAATTGGTAAACATTCATCGTGTGTTAAAGTTTAAACAAAGACCTTGGCTAAAGGCATAAGTTGATATTAATAACAAGCCAAAAATGATTTTGAGAAAAATCTGTGTAAATTATTCAACAATGCCATTTTCGGAAAAACAATGGAAAATATTTGTAAAAGAATAGACATAAGTCTTGTGACTGACCGCAAAAAGGCTTAGAAGCTAATAGCTAAACCATCATTCATCGACAGAACAATTTATGGTCCTAACCTAGCTGCTTTCCACATGGCTAAACGTAACATTGTATTTAATAAGCCTACATATATTGGAATGTGTATACTGGATATTTCAAAACATCTAATGTATTTCCACCACTAGGATGTCCTGTTCCCCTATTATGGAATGAACAATCTTTAACTAATGTATATGGATACGGACTCGTTCATTTATTTGGTTAACACCCAAGATGCATATCATGACAAGTTGGATTTCCCAGAACTCCTGGACACATCAGATTATCCTACTAATCACATATGTTACTCTACATCAAACAAGAAAATGTTGGGAAAATTTAAAGCATTTATTGGACTTAGAGCTAAAATGTACGCTTTAGACATAAATGGTGAAGAAATCAAACAGATTAAAGGTATTAGCAGAGGCGTTGTCAAAAATTGTATAAGCTTTCAAGATTATAAGGATTGTATCATGAAAAAACGAGTTAAAAAGAATACCAATGAACAATATCGCTTCTTAACAACATGAAATATCATCTATAAGACTAAACAAAATTGCTTTGTGTCCTGGTGATGATAAAAGAGTAACGCCTGTGGTCATTACTCAATCATTGACCATGCTTAAACAGTTAACTTATCAATATGAAAATGCTTTACCTGCATGTAGCAAATACATAAACCAAACAATTAAAAAAACACCAATCAAGCAAACAAACAAAAAAAGAAAAATATGGTATTCATACTTAAGAATTTAAAAAAATAGAAAACAAATAAAACCAACTGCACAATTTATAACAAAAACAATGTGAAAAATGAAAATCCACAGCCTGCTTCCAGTCTCCGACCGGGTCAGGAATGGAATGAATGAAGCCCCCATCTAGCGGCGAGGATATGGACTGTGCCGGCTGCCGAGGCCTGACGCACTCCTCTGGGTTAATGATTTAATGAATGACAAATGAAATGATAGTGGAGAGTGTTGCTGGAATGACATATTGACAGGGAAAACCGGAGTACCCGGAGAAAAACCTGTCTGCCTCCGTTTTGTCCAGCACAGATCTCACATGGAGTGACCGGGATTTGAACCACTGACCCAGCGGTGAGAGGTCAGCGTGCTGCCGCCTAAGCCACGGAGGCTTCACAAAAACAATGCATTATGTGTAAATATTGTACATGTATTTAAAAATGAATAAAAATATTGTATGGACACTACTTGTACATTTTAATTACTACCCACCTGCCACCCCAATCCAACTGTTAACCTATAGTTAGAGCCCTGCGCGGATAAACAGAACGTTATCCGCATCCGTCCCGCATCCGCACGACTGTTATCCGCATCTGCCCTGCATTCGCACGACTGTTATCCGCATCCGCCCGCATCCCCACGAGTGTTATCCACATCCGCCCGCATCCGCACGACTGTTATCCGCATCCGCCTCGCATCCGCCCCGCATCCGCATGACTGTTATCCGCATCCGCCCCGCATCCGCATGACTTTTATCAAAATCCGCTGATATTTCAATATTATTTTTAATTTATTAGATAAAGCATAAAGTGTCAAACCAACACATTTAGAAATTTGAGGAGAAAGTCGTTCCTATTTGCTTCATTGCAAGGACCTTCAAGTTGGATGACACTTCTGGTTTCTTGACCTCCGCTTTAAACAAAAAACTGGCTATACTCTTTTGGCTACTTTTGCACTTGTGCCTTAGTACGTTTGATGTGCCTGATTTGTGTCCTGAGTATGAATACACTTTTTTACAGGTACGGTATAACTTCCTACTATATCGTTCACCTTTTCGTTTCCATTGAAAACGAAACCAAATGTCTGCCATATCGTTGACTTGGGCTTTGTTTCATGCACTATTGAATATTCACCTTGATTTATTTTAATAGATAGTTTCTTCCTGTTGGTGAAATGATGTTCATACTCCCGGTCGCTGAAACATTCACTAATAATAAGTGAACTTCTCTTTACGCTTGGAGAAAGGGATTGACGTTTGGCCGGAAATTCCAAGTCAGTCATCATCCTTCTGCTTCTTGACCCATACATGTTCACATAGTTGATATCATAACTCTCTCCGTAGCAATATAACAGTCAACGTGTTTCAGTGCCAAGTTGTAAATAAATCTACAGATATACATGGAACCAGATCTTCCAGGATAGCTTAGACGGCGAAGTAGCCGACTTGAGGAATGTTAATATCACCACGATGAACTAACTAACTTATTGACAGCGTTATATCTCGTACGCATAGTAATAATGGCAGTGAGAATTGATGAGATATCAAGACCAGCTACTACAAACACACGGTACGGTACTTAATAAAATGTAGTTGAAAGCATATGAGTAAAATAAAATGAATAAAAACTCTCACTTTTAAAACTTAACTGACTTTGTAATGCTAAGCTGGTTGTGTGTAGCGAACATGTTGCATAGTAGTCACAGTGCACGTGTTAGCTTTAACTTACTCTCTATAAGACTAGCATGAAGATAGTAGCGTGTTCTCTTATATAATTTGGGTTTGTTGATTAGCCTTTGGCTTAGCTTTAAAGGTTAGGTTAGGTAAAGTTAGGTGAGGACATGTTTGGTTAGGTAAACTGAGGTTTAGTAAAGTTAGGTTAGGTAAAGTTAGGTTTGGTTAGTGAATCCTTAAATATTAAGGAATATTTAAGTGTTCAAGTAATTTATTTCTACAGCTCTGAACCAGCGCAGTTGAGGAAAGTTCATATCATATTTCGCAAGAGCAGGCTGTCTGGAAGGACAAAGTGAGTTGCTACTGTCGCCAGTTGGAACAACAGGCCGAGCTATATTTAGTTAATTCTGAGAATTGGAGAGCAGGTGTGACCAGGAAGTTCGTTACTTTGTCTAGAAGCTGTGGTCAGTGATTTTCCCTTGTTCTGGAGAAGGTAGACAGAGAGCGAAGGGTCGTCAGACATGGAAAGGGATAGTGTTCTACGTCACAGAGGAGGAGGAGCTCAGCAAGTGATACTTGCAAAATTTGAATGAACAGCCAACAAGAGATATGACGCATCTTTAAGCGGGAATTTATTTTTCCCGCAAAATTGAGAAGTGTGTGACCCTACGATCGAACTTTTTGCACGCGAACACCAGTGTGAAGTGCTGATTTTCATGAGTTCAATGAGATGTTTCCGACGTCCGTAGGACAATTTTCAAGATTTATTGAGGAGCTCCATTCCCCTTCCACTAACATTTGTGCCATATCATATAAATACGACTATTGTTCTATTTTGTGAATCTGTAGACTATATTAGGGTGAAACTCTGCGTGCGTGTGTAGCACGCTGATACTTTAACTTTTTGCGAAGTGCAATTTTAGCACATAGGTTTTGGAATATTTATTTGTGTTGTGTGCGAAGCAGCATGTGTTGTGTTAATTTCAGTGTATTTTAGGTGGATACACCTCCACAATAATTAGGCAAGATGTTCACCAACGGACGTGAAGAGATGAAGATATTTGGTTCATCAGGCACGATGAAGACCAAGATGGGCTAGGTCTCAATGATGGGACGATGACCGGGGTGTCATCATGGCACCAGGCAGACTGAAGTGATGAGTACCAAATTAATTTTTAATTTTGTCGGGGCGGGTTACGCGCAATATTGCGAATTTGTTGTAAAATATTTGCTTTGCTATTTTCTTAATGTAGATTCTTTGCTTTGCTGACATATTAGTTTTCTGGGCATCGCGTGACAATTTTTTCGTAAATATTTTATTTATATGTGATTTTTCTTGCGGGTTTTGCCTTTTTCTTGTTTAATTTGAGAGCTTGTTTTTATGTCGCCTTTCGCGCATGAAACCATAGTACCGTGGAGATATTTTATGACGGAAAGATTAGAACCTGGTGATAAATGAATATTTGATAGAATGTAATATTAGTCATGGGGAAAAGTTCCCGTTTGTAATGATTATAATTATTCAGGCTGAGCTATTTTGTTTTGTTTTACTTTGTACAACTTTTGTTGTGACACGGAAGGTCGTCTGCCTTACCGTATTAGATGTCATTAGCCTTGTTGTGAACTTGTCATTTCTGAAATGGTAATTCTATTCTTGGTCTGATGTATGAGCGATGATCAATGATCAAGCTTCGACAGGTGTGTGTGTCATATGTGTGAATCTTCGATAGTGAGCAGGTAGGGACATGGCGTTCCACTACTGTTGCTACTTATTCCGGCATATGTTACCTGAGGGGCATAATTGCTGATGATTGAATTCTTGATTTCCCATGGTGTGGATTTTTCAAGAAAATATTATTGTGTTGAATTTGATAAATGTCGCAATTTCAGGAAGCCACTGAAGGCTGTTCTTCATCACTCAAGGCCGTGCAGGCTCTGGTTATTTTATCAGGCAC
Organism: Meconema thalassinum; assembly: GCA_946902985.2. NCBI lineage: Eukaryota > Metazoa > Arthropoda > Insecta > Orthoptera > Tettigoniidae > Meconema > Meconema thalassinum. The sequence continues at coordinate 1,754,867,301 of OX336388.2, read as the reverse complement.
ACACCGGGCACAATTAGGGGAGTGCTTGATTGACAGCCATACACAGATTGAGAATGTTGATATGTCGTAGCTGGTTCTCGCTACGCATTCTTCGTGCAGGCTAATAGTTAAATGTCAAGCCTGATGATTATAATGAGTTGCTTTAGTTTATGGGAGTTATTCATGCCACTTATCTAATGCTTTTCCGGCCATATTTATTGTAGTGTAATGTAATTGTTTATACGCCTGTTGAGGCCTGTTAATATTTTGTTGTTGTTGCTTGGCTTGTTTTCGCCAAGACTTTAAGATGTCATATTAAGGTGGCAAACGGCTAACCTGTGTTCTTGTATGTCACGTGATTGCATATGTCATATTTTGGGGTATGTCGCTAGATGTACGAAGCACGTTTCGAAACAAAAGAGGGCGATTAAAATTATGGCAACTATAAACACTAGAGAATCATGTAGATCTCTGTTTAAAGATTTAAACATTCTCCCTCTGCCCTGTATATATATCTTTGAAAGTATTATGTTTTGTAAAAATAATTTAATGAATAAGGATGTTTTTCTTAAAACAAACAATGATGTTCATAGGCATAACACAAGACAAAATCAAAACCTTCATATTTCACACACACAAGCATATATCAAAAAGGAACTTATCACACAGTAGTTAAATTATACAATAAACTACCCTAGTATATAGAACTTGCCCCAAAAATAAAAACCTTTGATAGAATGTCGAAAGCTTATCTGCAGTGCCATTGGTTTTACTCTGTAGTTGAATATCTTAGTGTATAGAAATGATGAAATCTATAATTATATTTTACTTTTCTATTTTAATTGTAATACCTAGCTGTAAGTTGTTGTATTTATAGAATTAAGTTTTCATATTATGATAATAGAATAAGGTGTAAATAGTTGTCCAATAAGATTGTATCTCCTAAGATCTGTTATTGTAATAAGTTATAAATAGTTATAGTATTAGTATTACTGTATATACTGAATCCTTTACCCTATGTTGGTTAAATGATTCTACTTTTTATTTCTTCAATTAATAAATATTTCAACCAGCATCATGAAAGTAGCCAGACAGTGATGAGGAAATTTCAAGCATTTGTTGGAGACAGTAGGGACATACCTGCGACAGTTTAACAAAAGGCTAAATACTTGAGCTATGAAAAGAAATAGCAGAGCGATGTATCATAAGGACAGGTGTGGCTACCTCAATTTTAGAAGCGACGCGCGGTGAGACATGGTTCTGGTATGTTCATTGTGATATTCGCGCCTAGAAGAAATATGATGCAGTAACGTGAATGGCTGATGAAGAAAATAGACACTCCCAAGACGCCAAGATCTACTAGAAACCGCCAAATTATTAGAAATGGAGAACCAATGAGAGAAGAATGCCTACTTGCGCGCCTACTCCGGCTGGGGTACGCGGTGGCTAGCATTCACGCGGGAAATCGCCTAGACAAAATCTCTACGATCGATTCTAGGATTAATGGGCATATTCTTGACCTGTGCAATATTACGAGTTCAGTGATATTTATTTCATTCCTGTATCACAATTATTTCGATAAATTTTTACATAAAATCCCCCTCCATCTAGACCCAAGGGCCAGTTCATTTATAAGTGTGTCGAAGAGCCAAGACATTGACTTTTATTCTGTGTGTCGAGGACACAAGACATTATTATTATTCTGTGCGTCTACGGACGTAGATTATTATTCTGTTCGTCTGAGGACGTAGACTTTTATTTTGTGTGTCGAGGACACAAGATATTCATTGTAAAGTGTTAAATTCAGTGATAGATAGTCATAGTACTATAATTATAGGGGCAGTATCGTCGATAATTCGCCAACGAACAGTGACAGGGAATTTAGTACCTGAACAAGCGAATTTAGTAGTCAGACAAAGTGTATAATAACCTAATTTTTGTATCAGCGCAAGGATGACATCGATAAAGGCAGAGGAAGTTTGGAATTCTCAACACTCCGTCCAGATGGCTGATATGAGATAAAGAACCATCCAGTTGGGGAATGGCGTCTGATGTTCTTTGACGGTTGACTACAAAAAGAGATGAGTACAAAATAATATTTTATTATTTATTAAATTAACTTATGGTTTATGGGACATATTTTTGTAAATACTTTGATTGTGTGATTAATGTAGTATATTTAGTTTTGATCTGACACATTTTTGTTTGGAAGCAGCTCGCACAATTGTAGTTGATGGAAGGTTCTTTTCTTTGTGTTGTGTTAACTAACGTAGCTATGTGAACGGCCGTGTTCGCCTATGTTACGAAGTGCGGTTAAAAACGTCTCTCGGAGATATGTCGTGTTTCAGAAGTAGGACTGATTTAATATAATTATATAGTAGATTGGAGGGTAATTACATTTTGTTGAGATTTATTATTGATCAGATTCAGTGTGATTATTGCCTTTTGGAGCAATGTAATTTGTGACGAAGAGTATTCAGCTCTATCGTAAGTTTTAAATATTGTGTTAAATGTTTGCGAGCTCTAATTCAGCAGACCCGTGTGAAAGGCGTTATGTCAGTCCCAGATGTGTGTATTGTGAGTATATATTTTTGTGGTATTACAAGCGGGAACTTCAGCAGAGACTGATTTCTGTCAGCTTGGTACCAGATTCATATTGTATCCTTGCGAGGACAATTATGGATATGTGATTATTGTCTGACCATATGTTGAGTTGGAGGAGATGTTAGTTGCTGTTGATTCCTTGAGATAACAGTCCAGCTGGTCGGCTATTTATATACACTGGAAGGGGGACATGACTGGTATTGTGGAAAGGGTGAGTTGTTGTCACAAGGGCTGGCTGAGTTTCGCAAGCAAGCTCATCATTAGTGGAGTGCACGTCTGGCTCCCAATTACTTGAAAATAAATATAAATGTGAGAAACTGATCAATGGTAAAATTGTTTAAATAAATGGGAGTTGCCTACGAAACACGATAATCTTCGAAGCGTTTTCTTTAACATGCAGTTTTGTTAATATAAAGTAATCTTAACCACTCAGGTTGTTTGTTGTTGTTGGTTTATTCTATGTTTATTTTCCATGTCAGTGACCCGTGAGTCACGTGCGGCGCTGTGTTTCCTTGTTGTTGAGTATCTGGCCATTGTGGCAGCTCATTTGGTTAAGTGTGTCACCACACTAATAAGGGTCTCAGTGAGATGCCTGTAAATAGTAGAGTTGTAATATGTGTGTCAGAGTTAGATTTAAGGATTTTTATTAATGTTATGCCCATATCCATAAACGTTGATTTACGAGATGATTGTTCGTGAGCACCGTGGCTGTTAACCCGTTGTGAACGAACGATCATCCAAGTACTCATTTCTCGTAGATAGTCATCGCGCGAACATAAATTCATATGCAAGGTAGTGGAACTTGGATCCACATTTTATTAGAAAAGGGGAGATCCATCTGACTCCTCAAAGTGATAAATATTCCTATCAGGGGAAAATTCAGGGAGGATTTTGTTTATTATTGTTTGTTTTATTCTTTTATGCACAAATTAGTTATTAAATCTTGTTATTATCTTTCGTTTTGTCTCCTTACTTTCTTAGTTATAGTTTTTATCCTATAACCCTTGCCTCAGAAAAGCACGTAGTTTGGCGGACGTAAACACCACACTATGAACTGAACGCGACCCCTTGATCTAAGATTCTTGCATAAAACACTGCTATTCTGAAGGGTTCAATACCTATTAGTTCTTTTATTTTATAGATGTAAATTCTGACGTGTCCTATATCAAAAATGTATTGTATACATGTATTTGATCAAATGGAATTAATGAAACTATCTATCTATCCATCTATCTATCTATCTATCTATCTATCTATTGATTTGTGAGCTTAAGACCGCTTGTTCGGCTGCTATGTAGTGTAAAATACAATTCGTGTATTATTGCTTATTTTGTAGATGGGTTAGACAATGTCAGCTTGTTTATTTAAGTGTTAGCCATTTCATTGTGTATTCCCATATTGTCGTGATTCCAATCGCAGAACGGGGATTCATAACTTATTAGATTGTTCGAACGGGAACAAATTCTCGTCAAAGTACTCATTATCTTTAGTTGTCTGACCGCACACACAACACATAAAAACATGTTTTATTTTTGATTTTTGGTATTTTAGTATTTTTCATGTTTTTTATTCAGATTAATATTTCTTTATGTGACATTTTGGTTCACCTTGTTTTGACAGCTGTCTAAGCTGAGTTTTAGATGTTATTTTGTGGACTGATATTTTATTCAGTCATTCTGCTTTTTGACGGCTAACATGGGTCTGAGAATATTATGACGCCGCTTGTGGGCTATTATATTGCTTGTGTGTCATTTATGGCATGCAATGGATACAATAACACGCATCAGGGTGGTACTCATTTTAATTGTTGTTAGATTAAATTGTTATTGTTTCAACCTGTGTTATGTAAGTTATTCATAATATTAAGTTCCCCTGGGTAGTTTATTAGCTGAGGAATAACCCACCCACCAAGGGAAGATGATTAAGAAAAGGAAGTAGATTTGGGATTGGAGAAAAAGGATAGAAAAATAGGAGGAGAGTCCCACAAAAGTTATGAATTTGACTTTCAATACCTTTAGAGGCAGTTGCCACTGAAAATTAACTTTCTGATACCTAAAGTAGGTACGAGCTTGGTCGAAGCTAACGGGAACCGCAGCTATGATTTGGGCAGTTTGCCAGAGAAAGGCTTTAGTGTATTTCCTCCCAAGCATGCAAGAAAGTACTATAGGGAAGGGTGATGGTCTGGCCAGACAGATAGTAAAAGCTTTATTGAGTATGAACGAGGGCATAAACCTAGGAAGAGCTAGGAAAGCCAGGATCTTGCCTAACTGTAGTATCAGAGAAATGATGAATCCAAAAACAAATAATTAATTTATTTAACAATTCAAAGAAGTTTGAGGAAATTAACAATTATGTAATATAATTTTGACAAACATGGTTCATTTGAACTTTTTAACAAATGGGGTCGCAGACCTCTCAACATTAAATGTTTGCTCCAGGCAATTGACAATTTACAAGGTTTCAAACCTTACATGTTTCTAAAATCTTTATAAGATTTAAACAAATAAACAATGAAGTAATTAAAGTTGGAAAGTGAATTGTAGTACAAAGAGTGTACCTTAAGAAATTCTTGAGAGAATGTTCTAGAGAAAGTGACAACTTCGAATATAACAATAATAAAAACATGAAAAATAAGATAGAAGTTCCTGCAACTTCTTATATTTATACAGAATTACTATATGAGAATTATACAAAAGAGGGCAGGTCACTTACTGTGAAACCTGAAGAAAGTGAAAAGGAAAGTTCTAGACTTCCCAAGTTTGAGCAGGAATCACTAGCCAAATGGGACAGTTTCCATTTCGTGAAACCTGAACATGACTCGCTCAAGAGTTTAAGGAATTGCTTTCCCTGATTATAGGAAAGGAACAACGTGAATTTAAAACTTGTATCACACAAGCAATTATGCAGAATTTAATTAATGTTAAACTAGCAAAGTTGGAAGGGCACTTCGTGAGTGACACCTTATAGGAAAGTTACAATTTTATTAATAATGGTGGTTAGTAGAAGGTTGAGGAAAGATCATTGGGATATAGGATTAATGTTCATGGCCGTATTTAATGTAAACGGACGAGCGCGACGCGGTTGAAACGTGGAACAAGCACTGGATATCACTGTAGTCTATAAAGATGGATGCAAAGTTCACTATAGAAACACTAAAGTTTATGAGAAAGAAAGTTATTGCAATGATATCTGGTTTCACTAGGTAGACGAGAGTCTATTGCTGGAGAAAATGGTGGATTACAGTTAAATGCGCCATAGAACATCCCAACGGTGGACGAAAGTTAGCTATTGCAGTAATTTGTAAGGAAGATTCCTCATTTTAAATATTATTGTCACAAGTGAGTGAAAAATACTTGACGGCAAGACTCGCAGATAGAGTACAAGATCTCGAAGGTTCCAGAACGACCTTAGTGGAAAAATGGGGTTGAGAAAATCCAACGGAGGAACTAGCTTAATGAATTATAGACAGCGGGTATTAGGTAATATCCCACGTAGTGAGAGGATTTCTCATTTGAACAGCTTAAGAAAGCTCTTTTTAGTAAAGTTGGCTTATACAAGCAAAAGCTCAACATGGCAAATCCCACGAAGAATGATTTTTGCCCCAAAGTAAATAATTTCACACTGTCTATAAAATATCATTAAAAGCACGTGGAAGTTAAAACCATGAAGATGAGGTTAAAACTTTTAAAATGGTACTTATCTTGATTTCATGTTGAAGGCGAAGTTCCGTTGGATGACGATAACTACTTTGCCAACATGGCGTAGAAGAGTGTGTGCCTCTTGGTTTAAGGAGGCTAGCTCGAGTGGAGCTTTAACTGATCGAGTCAACTGCCGACTGAGAAGTGAGACCTGCTCAACGGAGCACGGAGGGACCAGGGAAGGGGAAAAGAGTGGGGGGTAGGAGACAAAAGGAGAACATATAAGCATTGCCAATATTACAACAAAAAAATGATCTCTTGCTGAGCTGGTCTTCAAAGAGTTGATAACAGATGATACTAGCGCAGCATGGTGAGTAAAGAAGTAGACGTAGTCCTCTTGCTCAAGGAGAAAATAGCTGGCGATGGTAACAGGATCTGGTGGCCAAATGGATAAGTAAGTCCTCTAGCACCAGGAAGAATTGAGGAGCTTCAGAGATTCGCTGCGAGTTGACGCTAGGTGGGTCACAGAATATATATCTGGAACAGACTCATACAAAATATAAGCGACCTGAACCCCTAAGAGAAACAGAAGATCACTGTTGGTGTTTGACAAAGAGGAAGGAAAGAACATGAAAAAGCATTCAAAATTTTAATCTCTCGTACCGTGTATTCCAAGAATGCACCATCCCCTATGAATCCTGGAAATTTAAAAAGCACGATTCTCCTCAAAACCACTTTTTACAAGAACCGATTACGACCCCGAATATGAGTCTTGTGTAGTGCTTCTTTTCTAAGGGTTCAGTTAGGTTAGGTTAGATATGTGACCTTGTAGTTGACTCTCTTTGGAAAATCTAAAATGTTAATTCAAAAAAATGAAAAATGAAAAAATCTAAAATGTAACATGTTCAAATGTAAAATATAAAAATAAAAATGAAAAATATAAAATGTAATAATAGAAAATCTTACATGTATTAATTTAAATTTTTAAATGAGGTTCGTGTGAGTTAGGTTAGGTTAGGTTAGGTTAACTGAGGTTAGATAAAGTTAGGTTAGGTTAAGTTAGGTTAGGTGAGGTTATGTCAAGTTAGATTAAGTGAACTGAGGTTAGGTAAAGTTAGGTTAGATTAATTTAGGTTAGGATAGGTAAAGTTAGGTTAGGTTAGGTTAGGTTATGTAAGGTTAGGTTAAGTGAATTGAGGTAAAGTAAAGTTAGGTTAGGTTAAGTTAGGTTAGGTTAGGTTAGGTTAGGTATGTGACCTTGTAGTTTACTGTTTTTGGAAAATGTAAAATGTAAAAAATATAAAATAAAAAGTGTGGCATGCAGTAATTTAAATTTTGAAATCAGGTTTGTGTAATTATGGGCTAGATAATTGTTGGGTTAATGACCTTGCAGTTTAGTGCTTTGACACAATAAAAATAATAAAAATAAAAAATATTTAGAAAGAAATAATAATAATAATAAAAAAATTAAATAAAGATATAAAATGATTAAAAATTATATAAATAATAAGTTTAAAAAATTAAATAATAAATAAAAACTAAATAAATAATAAACAATGCATAGTTAATAACAAATAAATAATGATTTTGAAATCCCTCCATTTAGAGGGCATTTGCGCGTGGCGGCCATCTTGCGCATTAGCCCCTTGCCCAGGTATGACTGTCCCTCTATAAGACCAGCATGGGGTTGGATTCACGCGGCCGCCATCTTGCGCATTAGCCCCTGGCCCAGAACCGGCTAACCTTTGTCTGTACATTTGCTTTATGTCTGCGATGACTCCATTAGGAACTAAACGGAAATTCAAAAGGACGGAGGAATGATTGGACTGAATGGCGGGTGTCGTTTAAAGAAGTACCAGTGGAATCAGGAGCAGATCCTTTAAATACCCTTATTTTCAGAAGCGTAGCGTGAACGTTTGAGCTGGGGACGCCAAAGTTTTAAACGACAGTTAAACTAAGGAACAAATCAGAAAGCTATTATGAAAGATACTGTCACATTCCCCACACAGTCTTGTACATCAGCTCCATTCGTCTTTTCTTCTTTTCTGCGAAAATGTCTGTGATGTGTTCAAGGAATGCGGGCTCTGATGAAAGATCACCGAAACAACTGTTTTTCAATAGCCAATGAATTTAAACACGACAAGCGACTATTGCTCATAGAATTTCTAAGGTAGCTTTTAATTCTTTTCAGCTTGCTCATGCTACTTTCATTATTAGCTGCAGTAGTTGGAATAGTCAGTACTAAGCGAAGTAGTTTAGTTACTTCCTGATAGATGGAGTCAAGGCCGTTCGTAACAAAATATTTTAAAAGATCTTTTGGAGATAATGCTTTGTCTGATCTGCATAATCAATGTGAAGTTCATTTAGTAATTGGTTAACATTAAAGAATGGATACTGTTTTACCAAAATATCTTATTTGTTCCGGGGAAGCCTCCGTGGCTCAGGCGGCAGCACGCCGGCCTCTCACCGCTGGGTCCGTGGTTCAAATCCCGGTCACTCCATGTGAGATCTGTGCTGGACAAAACGGGGGCAGACAGGTTTTTCTCCGGGTACTCCGGTTTTCCCTGTCAAAATTTCATTCCAGCAACACTCTCCACTATCATTTCATTTCATCTGTCGTTCATTTAATCATTGCCCAGAGGAGTGCGTCAGGCCTCGGCAGCCGGCACAGTTCATATCCTCGCCGCTAGATAGGGGCTTCATTCATTCCATTCCTGACCCGGTCGGAGACTGGAAGCAGGCTGTGGATTTTCATCTTATTTGTTCCGGGGTAAACTTTCGGTGTATTCTTTAAACTTTTTTCTTGTACTAACTCAACGAAATGAAACAGTTCACAGAATCGTCGTCCCATTCACAATTTTCATCATCAATAATTTCATCAAAAATACAGTACAATCCTTGGAAATGTTTCATAATGGTGAAAACTTCCCTCGAATGAAAATTCCTTCTCGTATTGCTTGCTTGTGGAAGATTAAATCTCCTTTCGGTCAACAAAACTGACTTTCTGAAAGATCTGTGAAAAGCAGTGACATTTCCATGCAAATCTTCTGTCAAAGTTTCTAAATGAACCTTTACTGTATCCATGACTTGACTTTAAAAGCTAAATTAAGTTTCAAAAATATGACAAATTTACAAAAGTTAGATCTCACAAGATTTTACTGTCTATTTTAAAATTGTTTTATCAATTTACTCTGACTCGTGTATAGGCTACTTGACCGACATTTTGAGGTTGGATTGCCTTAGCTGACGTTTCTCGGGCTGACCATGTGGTTGACGTCCTCTTCGACGGGGCTGACTTTGTCTGCGATGATTGACATGGACTTTCTCTGCTGACTGGACTGACCTGACGACTAACTTCTGACTTGGACGACGACGACTGACTCGGCTGACTTTTTCTCGACGTCCAAATTGTTTCCCGTAATGCTCGGCGTGTCTGAAGTATGAGCGGTACCTGGGCCGTTAACCTGTTATAATTCTTAGGCTCCGAGCAGAGATGACTGAAACAGCAAAAAAAGGCGCCTGGCAAAAAAGAAATAATACAATAATAGTTTACACTCCCAGTTACAAACTTCTTCTATAATTATGAATATTTTGTAAACTTAAGGTGTGCTTCCATACAATATATAACCTCATTCAAATACAAGTTGAAAAATACATATTAGATAAGTCGGCAATATCATACATTTTGACTCTACAGCATAACACATGTTTATGAGTGATCAAAAACTTCCCTACATTCGATATAGATACAATTTTGATGGCTGATAGGTACAGATTTCACAGACAATATCTTACACATACATTTCGCCTTTAGCTGTACATCTCCTTCTGGTTTAAAGCAATTGCCAACTTATAAAAGTAAAATACATTTTTGATCACATTGTTGCCAACTTAAGATTTACAGTGGAAGTTATAGTCAGTTGTAAACATAATTAAATTTCAGCAATCACTCAGGTCGGAAATTCCTTCTATGCACCATTCAGTATCTTTCGCCCCAAACATAAGGCAAACGTAACACAATTTTTTTTTTCAACACGCCCAGTTAGCCAGGAAAACCTGTCACACCAAGAAAGCTGAAAACTCCGTGTGCGATTTTTACCAACTTCTTTAATTGATAAATTTGGGTTTGGTCTTTTTTTTTTAAATTCACATCGCTGTTCATATGATAAAGTGCTCAAAGGAGTCACCTTTAAAATATTAATAACATTAGAGTCAGGCGAACTTACTTCAGTCATATTGGCAGCATTAAACACACACGCACAATTAAAAGAAACTACTCTTCTACAGTTTGAACTAGCACTAGCGCAGCGGTTGGGCTATTGAGCAGAACAGTGATCATATGATCATACAAAGCTTACGCCAGTCAAACGCCAGCGTACGGTTGCACTTCCCTCCCGAGAAGCAGGTATGAACTCCCGCATGCGCTGCAACGTGGCCTGGCGAGGGCGGTACATAGCTCTTGAGTCCAAGAAGCTCTGGCGTACAAGAAACGCAAAGCACAGCAGTAGACCGTGGCCGGGCTAAGACTAGCTATATGGGGGTGTGGAAATAAAATAACTAAGCGCCATGTAATATGCTAACGCCACACTTATATAAAATAAAAACAATGTTATATTTTACTCTTTGATGAATACACATTCTAATTTTTAATCAGGGAATTATAGCGCTACGCCTCTACTTATTTGTTCTCTAAAGGAAGGGTTTTTCCAAACCGGGTGGTGTTTTAAGTAGGTTAAACACTTTCAACAGCAAGTTTAGGGTTACTAACAACTTCCATGTGATTAGAAACTTCGTAATCTTCCATGAATTCAAGATATTGCTTATGAACTAAGGGGTCTTGCTTAAGTTGGGTTTCCACAGCAAATAGGGCTCTAAGAGCTCTAGGGTGAGAGTTAAATAAAGTGGGAGAAGAATGAACGCGAGGCATGGATACAATGAATCTACCCTCTGAATTACTAGTGGTGGTATCAAGAAAGAGTTGCTCGCAGAGTTCATCTTCTGAAGAAAGGGAAGAGGTGGAATCGATCGATTCAATTCGCCAAAAAAATTCTAAATTTTGGTTTAGGGAAGTATGAGTGTGCCAGTTGCACTGACACACGTCATACACACTCCGGTTATACTTCGTGGACAACACCATATTTGTCATCAATCGTCTCTGCACCTACAGAATGAATAATTAACGAAATTGTGGAAGAGAACTGTTTCTGTAATGAGAAATGATCTGTAACGGAACAATGTAATATTATAATTAATTGTATTCTTTTCCCTTGGTTTGAGTGTCCCGATATTAACTGAGCCGATGATGACGGCCGTATTGGGATAGGTCAAACATTTAGGTGGTGCGGTTACTTATCCTTATCTTGGGGACTTTTTGATTGTTAATTGTTTTTATTTTATTATTGATATATTTGTGATGTAAAATCTTGTTCTTCGATTGTAGTAGATTGTGAATGGGAAGTCTAGAAGAAGTTATATGATTAAAATGTATGTCCCGATACGTTATATTTCCTCGTCCATCCTTACACATATTGAGAGTTTGATTTGAGATGCTTCACTACGTAAATGGAAATTATATTACAGTTCGATCATGTAACCGCACATCGCCCGAGACCAATAATAAGGAACACGGATTTTGTGATGTACCGGTATGTTCATATTGTTATATAGATTTTCAATATTAAATTTCCTGTGGTTCTAAGAATTATTACCATCGTTGAATTGAGTTTTTATTTGGTTAAAGGTAGGTTCAGTAAGATCATCCGTACGAGCGGTGGAGAGGTGACCCGGTTCTGGGCACGCGGTCCTCTTCTACTTAAGGAGCTAGTCTCCATGTCCTTTGCCCTAAAGACACTAATGTGTTGAATAACGATTGGTATTTTTAGGGGAAGGGGCGCTGGTCCGTTTGAGATTACCTGGGTTTATCTAGGGGGTTTCGTCCGGGACAGGAAGTTTTGGTAGCAGTAGCATAGGTTTCGTGTTTCATTACTGCCGGTTGTTGCGGGGTGTTCTTGTTAATTGGGCTTGGTAATTATTCTCTAAGCATGGCCAAGGGAAACGTTGAGGTACCATATCTGACTGACGAAGAAGTAACTTACGAGTTACTGATAAGGAATTTGAACGTTCCTGAAGAAGCGTCTGATGCTCGGGAGAGTCTTGAGATGGGACTTTGTTTCCCCGTGTCCTTGCCAAGGTTAACAGATTCAGCTTATCAGTATGGTGAGTCTCAGTTGTGTAAGCTTATTTATGATGTAGTGAATGTGGTGGATTTGTATTTCACCGAATTTGCGTGTACTCCGATTCAATTTCCCAAGTTGCGGGCTCGTATCATGTATTTGTGTACCCGATGTGATGACTTGTTAAATGTTTCGGGAAATCGACCAGTAACTCGGTTGAGAAAGTTAATGGAAAGTCAGTTGGAATTGGTTGAATCTGCAGAAAGGTTAGATAAGGCGAATCCGTCAGTTGACAATCGGAATGTGATTATGTTATCTCCAGGTCGATATAATGCCGGAGTGAGTGTAAGTTTTAGTGGATCTGCAAATTGCAGGAGTGTAAATGAAGTCAAAGAAAATAGAGCAGGTAATCTGAGCGAATCGAATGTTGAAGATGCGAATGCGGAAACAGTTGGAAGTAAAATAGATGAGGCGGTTATAAATCCTAGTCTCGGACAAAAGATTGTGTCATCGTTAGAAAGCGATGAGAAGCGGTATGTTGTTAGCGATGCGATAGGACAATCCTGCCAGCCGACACAAGATAACAGTCATTTGAGTTATATTCCTAACTCTTTGAATAGAGGAGGAAATAATATTAACAATTCCAATAGTGAGAGAGTAGTTTGTAATGCAAGTCCAGAGTCTGATAAAACAGTATGTAATGTTCCGATTAATAGGCCGGGAACGAATGATAATAGTACGTGCACTGCTTCGATCCGTGAGAATGTAATTCCGCCAAATATAAATGCGATTGAGGAAACCCGTTATTGTAATCCGCAAATCACTTATACTGTCGTGGATCAGGAATTGTTAAATCATGATGTTACTGATGGGTGTATTGAAACGTGTCGTGGTCATATTGTACAACGAGGAGATCTTAGTGATAGTTCGAGGTCGAGGAGTATGATAAAGTATTGCGTTCCTCAAACTAGGACCCACATGGAAGGAAAAGAGAGAGATTCGGTTATTGTTGGCTTGTCGCCATGCGAGCGTAGAACATTGTCAGCGACTATTAATATGCCCGTTCCTTCAAATGTGTATCCTAGTACTTCGTTTGCTGGAGGTGAACACTATTCAGTACGGAGTTCTAAAGGAACAGAAGTTTGATTGTTATCAGATATAGAAACAGAGGTCAGATCTGGTGTAACAATGAACTCGTGTTTATCGAATGGTAATAAGGTTCATGATAATTCCGAGGATGTATTTCCCGTTTTCACGAGAAATAATCCCGTTGTGGTACCATTGAATAATGTGTTTGAAAGATTTCGGGGAAAAGATGGACAGCATATGTCTGCAGTGAACAAAGACCTTGCCTTGCCAGGTAGAATTAACGATAATAACTTGGGCTTGCAAGGAGGTAAGGTTGAATCTGGTATTAGTGAGTGTAACGTTGATCCGTCATCGGACTAAAGGAAAAGAGATTCGGAACAACATGCTCAAGAGGTTATGGAAGCGATGAGGGATAATAGGTCACGGAATGGGAATTCTAATCGCTCCATATTCACGAAGACAAGTTTTAGTCATGTGGGGCATCCTCTTTTAGACATTATTAATAGATTAAGAGGGATGCAGGTCGATACGGTGCACGGAGTAATAGCCTTTTTGAGAATTCTGGTGGAAGTACAGGAGAACGCTAGATTGTTTAAGATTACTGACACAGAGGTGCTTGAATTAATATTTCCAGTAACATCCGAAACGTTAAGGATGTTTATTGTCGAAACTAGTGGAAGGGGGATGAATATAGAGGAATTCATAGTTGAAGTGTTGCGAGTATTTGTACCTATGAGATCGTTGGATTCAATGAGGGATCAATATTGAGCCCGTCAGAGGAGCTGCCTGGATAGCCAACAACCGCAATGACTTTCCTAACATCTCATCCGCCGGACCTAACTGCCGAGAGGAACGGGTGAACTTCCAAATAGGCCAAAGCGGCACGAGAAACTGTAGTCCACGGGGATCGCGGTACATGGTGATGAAGGTCATAGACTGCCTAAGGAAAGGTTCACCTTAAAAGCTAGACTGAGAAAAGAAACATCCAGACTTATGTAAAACACCGTGAAAATTTATTGTAAATTATACAAACCCCTAGCCTAGTTTGGAGGGTTCCTATCGGCTAATCCGCAAGCTAATAAATAATCAAAAATAAAGAGCAGGTCCCTACCTGAGAAGTTACAGTAAACCCTCGCGAAAGATCTGTCTCACAATAATAAAGCAACAACAGCAACACTAGGAAAATGGTACGACGCAAATCCCTAGGTCAAGTTACAAGATCAAGCTAATATCGGAATTTACATTTACCAGGGTAGCAAAACAAATCTAAGTTAGGATGATACCATCTCCACATTTACATTTAACGTTAATTCATCTAAGCTAAGTCCTATCAATTAATAACAAAATTTACGGTGGTGACGACCGTAATAACAAACAATTACATTCAAAGCTAAGTGAACAGCCATAAAAAACATCTAAGCCATTCTTAGGAACTAAGTGCTAATTAGCACACAAAAGGGTAACATAGAGGATTCATACACTTTTACATTATCAAATGAATAAATAAGAGACCACAGTTTTATTCAAATGCCTGCCTGCACCTTGGTTTACTCTTTGTAAGCCATAGTCATCTAATGTGTGTAATTACGGTGACGACTGCGTAGTAAAGACTACGTCTAACATCGTATGACCTGCGCTCCACCAGCTACGAACTCAAGGTTCGAACAAGCTTCAGTCACAACAAAAATGTGTCAGTTGTCCTCAAGTCATTTCCTCCAGGAAATATCTTCATAAACACGGCTATGTCAGCAGGTTCCAAATGCAAATGAACAAGGTTAAGCAGAAAGAATTCGTTAGTTAGCTTTTGTTTTATCAAAATTATGCGTTTTTTTATTAAGATGTCGGTTTAGGTTATCGTTGGTTTATGGCGAATAATACTGACAAGCCTGGGCACGGAGCGTCTCCCCTGAGATCATCTCTGCCAAAAAGCCTCGACTCAAAAGTCGGAATACAATCAACGAGCAATAACAACTCGGACACACAATAACACAAGTTACCAGCGGCGCACAGCTCGCGTTCAATAACTCTGGGATGGGCCTGGACACAATCAGTTACCCTCCCTAAACATCTGGTCCACGGGAACAATCCCGGACATGGTACACACAATACCATCATTCATGAAAAACCTCCCTAGCGGGGCTAGCCTACAACGTACTATAGAAACCTGACATAACTGTACTCGTCAAAACAACGGTACACGCAACAGCGTTTAACTAACAAATGACATTCTACAAAACAGATGATCAGATACAAGAATGGACACTGGGTTCCATAAGCTATAATGGCAATGAAAGGGAAAGTGAATGCTAAAAGCATTCTGTCCTATGTTAACATAAGTCTGTCTCACTTAGAAGCATGCGCTCTCACACGGGCGCTGAGTAGAATACACAAAACCTGTTCGTGCCGCCACAGGCTACAAGATTCCTGCGCTGAATGACACAACACACAAACTAGGCCGGCAATTTAAGCAAGATAATAACCGTAAAACTGGCCTCACAATAATACCTTTACCATAGGTTATAAACCTCGAAGAATATGAGCATAAAAAGCACGCTATAAATCTGAATACAATCATATAACTCTGTCTTTCACATCAAAGACGTTTAAAAGGTAGCAATGTCACTCATTGCTGGAGCTCTCTGCTCTCAAAGATTAAATACTCTTCAGTAGTTACTTGTATCAAATATCAAATAAACACGTGTCATCACACCTGACACTAACAAAATAATAATTTTGGCGCAAATTCCACTCTCTGCTGGATCGGCTTAATGATACGTTGGGAACTGGGTTCGATGCTAGGCAACGACGAAACTTCCCTTTTACTTATAAGGTCTACACATGACCTGGATGGCTTCTGAGCTCATCTCAAATGAAATATAATGCAGTTACAAAACTGGTAATTACAGTCGATTACCCAAATGAAACGACTACTCTAACGAAGTCAGGGGTGTAACATAGACTGGCTGCTAAAAGTGCAGTTAAAGAAACATGACCATGGCATCAGATTGCCATAATTAAAGTCTGCAAAGACTTGAAAAATCAACCCAGATAGGGTTAAACAAAATAGCCTAAAATGACTACAGTCACGTTTAGCAATAGGCAGAAATTGGCGTCCTACGACGTCCATCAAGCTGCACCAGGGTTGACCAAAATATCAGACCCAAGGGTGACTCACAATCACTGCAAATAAACGACATTTAATTAGACTAAATTACATTCCCTACCTATGAAATGGCTGTCACTAAGTTCGGTTGGTTCACAAACTGCACTAATCTAACTGTACCACCAGAAACTAGAACAAGGAAGGGTGTACAAAACTCACGATACGAAGGAGCTCACACTTAGCTCTCTGTCCAACGACAAGGGTTGAACAAAAGCGCCTCTGGCTGTCAGGATTGGCATCGTCCTCATCAGAACTTCCATCTGGGCTCTCCCAAATACCAGGGTTCGGTCTGACCCTGTAGTTGACCTCGTGAATGGACTGGACATGCCTAGGAAAGGCATCCTCGGTTCCTTCCTTCTCGATCGATGTTCTAGAAGTTCCATAACCAAGCTGGTCCCATCCGAGACATCTCCCTCATACCATAATGGTATTAGCCCATGGTCTCGGTCTCGAACATGGTGTTGGAAAAGTTAACCACGTGGGCGGTAGAATAAGACTTGTAGTAGTTCATTATTATCACTTGAAAATTACAGTATTTCGTCGTAGATATCACAGGCTTTAAATATAACTGACAACACAGCCTCTACACTTTGCAGATGTAAATTATAAATGGCCATGCACTGTTCTGCGGTTCCACACGTGTACATACGCTACTTTCTCTGTCACGTGGCATCCGTGAAATGGGCGTCGTTTTATTACGGATAAATTCACCGTAGCAATTTCTATATAATGTACTTTTATAATCACACTTGTTCAAAGTAATAATTTCACATTTACCTGTATATTTCCGCACCAGGCTCTCGGCCCTCCACAAACACGTGGGTGTAAAAATGTGGTGCTACATTAATGTCGTAAATTTCACAATACTTGCCAAATAATTCACTATACAATTCGTATTGATCACTGCACATCAACAACAGTGATTCGTAGTATAATTGTGCTCGATGGCACCCGATAATGATTTCCACGCTGAAAAGTGGACTGTTTGCCACGTCTAATGCGACGGATATAATAACACGCCTACACAGGGCGGATTCTCCAGACGTAGTGCTGATCACTGCACATAAACAACAGTAATTCGTAATATAATTGTGCTCGATGGCACTCGATAATGATTTCCACGCTGAAAAGCGGACTGTTTACCACGTCTTATGCGACGGATATAATAACACGCCTACACAGGGCGGATTCTCCAGACGTAGTGCAAGGAACTGCGTTCCTCGTGGAAGCAAGTTGTCAAACTAAGTCGTTGAGCGACTACTTACATTCCTATTTGCGTATCTGCAATGATATTACCTTACCTTAAAGTGAAAAAACATTCTCCAAAATGTTTCAATAATACAGAATGACGAAATTGAATATTCTGAGTCTCGTGGAAAGATAAAATTGATTAATAAGACCTCAGATAAATAATTAGCAGACTTCACCAAAGTCAAAAGTGCGATTCTTCGCTACTTCAAAGAGAATAGTATAAGCTCTCGGCTTCTCGTAGCCTTCTGTGTGTGTTCAAAGGTACTACACCCCATCATAAATGTGCTATCGTGAAAAATATCACATGAACCTTAGCTCAGCGGGTTCATCTGCCTTTCCGTCGTTTCAAATAAAATGTTGGGACGACATTTTTATTTGACTCAAAGTTCAATCATAAGTGATATTTTTTTAGATTAGTTTCGTTGAAGGTTCTTATGCGCTCTCCTGTCCGAATGTCTTCAATCACATAACTTCCATTGTTCAGAGGTTGTCGAATACGACTGGGGCCATAATATAAAGACAGAAATTTCCCATATATGCGGTCTATAGGACTTGAAATTCCGGGTCTCCTTATAAGGTCAAGGACTCCCGCTACTAGTGGTTCCCTGAATCTCTGACGTCTAGTTCTTCTCAAGCGTTTGGCAGCTTGTCTGTCCAAAGTGTCCCTTGCAGCTAAAAGTCTGCTGGCGAGTGATGGTTGTAAACAAGGTGGATTTACAATCACACGATTCCATATTCTCATTGGCATCTGGTTCAAATGCAAAACCATGGGTATTTGACCAGTGCTCTCATGGACTGTTGAGTTAATACATTTTGCCATGATGACTAAGACTTCGGTCCATCGCCAGTGTTCTTCCTGACAATACAATCGACAGAATTTTGCGATAGTTGACATTACGCATTCTGCTGGGTTGCTCTCCGGGTGGCGAATAGACGATAAAACATGACCTATCTCCAACTCGTTCATAGCATTGGCAAATTCTGCGGAGGTGTACTGTGATCCATGATAAGTCAACAGGAATTGTGGCTTTCCTGCCTCCGGTATCACTTGTCGTCTAATTCTCTGAATAATCTGGTGTGCGGTGGCTTTCTGAATCGGATGAAGCATCGTATATTTCGTGAACACATCAATGGTTACAACAATGAAGCGATTCCCACGACGGGCCTTAGGTATTGGGCCATAAAGGTCCTGTGCGTATAACTCTCTAGGTTGAGTTGGGAGTATTGGTCTAGGAGGGTCTTTCAACAAGTGTGACGTGTACTTGTTCCGCTGGCATGCGTCGCAAGCACGTAAACACTGTCTAACGGTGGTTCCTAGCCTTTTCCAAGTAAAAGACTCTTTGATGGTTGCAATAGTCTTGTCAGTCCCACCATGTCCAATGGATAGATGAACCACAAGAATAACAGATTCTTGATATCTCCTCGGTATGTTTGCACGCAGTTGAGTGTGGTCCTCGTCCACAAACTTATACAAGACACGATGATAGATCAAATAGTCATCTGCAACAGCAGCAATCCTCGCATAGTGAGCAACCTGTGGATCCATTCGTCGTTCCAGTAAACGGATAATATGCATGAGTTCCTCCTCACGTCGTTGTCCTTCAGGTAGATGACGAAGTCGGCGAAGGTGTTCCTCGCATTCTCCCTCGATGTCAATGGCATTCACAGTGGCTTCAGGATTCTGGCTGAGAATGTCGGCCAACACATTCTCTCAGCCTGGTCGGTAAGCAATTTCCAAGTCAAACTGTTGGAGAAACAGCGTCCAACGTGTGATCCTGTCGCTTGCCAGTCTTGTTCGTAAAATGAAGGTCAGCGCATGGTGATCGGTCCTCACAATAATCCTCTGGCCTAACAAAAGTTTATGCCAGTACTCAAGTGCGTAAACAATCGCAAGTGCTTCAATCTCAGTGGTGAAATAATGAGATTCATGCGCTCTCAAACGTCGACTTAAGAAAGCGATGTAATGACGTTTCTTCTCATCATCCTCCTGCAATAGGATGGCACCTATTCCAGTCGCAGATGCATCAGTCTCTAGAATAAAATTCCGGGAGTAGTCTGGATATTCTAACTGAATCGAATCAACCAGCATCTGTTTAGCTTTCCTGAAAGCTGTCTCGCACTCGTCATTCCAAGCCCATCTGCAATTCTTCTTCAGTAAAACTTGCAGTGGTGCGACAGTCTCAGAATACCTCTCACAATGAGCAGCAAAGAATTGGAGAATTCCCAGGAATTGTCTCACGTGTTTCACACGGGTTGGTGTTGGAAATGCGGCAACGGTTCTGATCTTTGCCGGATTCGGCCTGTATCCATCTCCATTAATTATGTGTCCCACAAATTTGACTTCTCTCTGGAAGAATCGACACTTGTCGAATTTCACTTTGAAATTAGCCTGTCGAAGATTCTCAAAAACAAGGCGTAAAGTTGTTAAATGTTCTTCCTCTGTTTCCGAAGCTATGATGATGTCATCCACGTAACATATCACCTTCTGTTTCACTTCAGGAGTCAGCTTCGCATCAAGCGCTCTAAT
Organism: Meconema thalassinum; assembly: GCA_946902985.2. Taxonomy (NCBI): domain Eukaryota; kingdom Metazoa; phylum Arthropoda; class Insecta; order Orthoptera; family Tettigoniidae; genus Meconema; species Meconema thalassinum. The sequence goes on along the minus strand of OX336388.2, from coordinate 1,754,846,877 downwards.
TAATGCAGCTCCGGCATTTTTCACTCCAAAGGGTAGTTTTCGAAAGACATAGGTGGTCTGATCTAAAAGAAATCCTGTATACTTCTGAGTATGCTCAGATAATCTTATATGGTAGTAGGATTGTACCAAGTCCAATGACGAAAATATCTTCTTTCCCTTAAACATCCTGAGGATGTCCCTAATCTTGGACGGTCTGTCATGCTCAGGAGCTAAGCGTTCATTTAAGGCCCTTGCATCGAGACAAAGTCTCAAGCTTCCATCCACCTTTACCACAGGTGTTATAGGATTCAAGAAAGGAGTCGGTGACTTCCTGTTTGTACCTGCTGCTTCCATCTCATGGATCTTCTTAGCAGCTTCCTCGCGGTGTTTCTCTGCGATAGGATAAATCTTCTTCTGGAATGGGGAATCATCCAGTAGTACAAGATCGTACTCGTAGTCCAATATCTCACCAGGTGTGGTGTCGAATATATCCTCGTATCCGTTTAATATTGCATCTAGTTTCTCTCGTATGGGTGCTGATAATTGTTCTGCCTCTTCGTCGGCATCTTGTGTCTCCTCAATTTCCTTGCCATTTAAATTCTCAACAACGTTGACTTCGGATACAAATTCCGGTTCTTTCTCTACTAAGTTCATTTGAATGGGTTCGTTCGGCTTAAAATCCACCGTATTACGTCCCATATCAATGATTCCATCATACTTCCTAATGAAGTCTGCACCCAATATGGCATCATGATGCAAGCCTTTCATCACAAGAAATTCGTGCAAGTACACGTGGCTCGAAATTTTCAAAGTGCATAGAATCGGGATTTTGCACGTTACAACACGGTCAGGTATGACTCCTCCGACTCTTACTGCAGAAACTGGCAGCTCTGTCACCTCAGAGTTTGCTTTCAGTCTGGCATGGCAATCGGCGGAAATGACACTTATCATCACCCCAGTATCGATGAGAATGACTACGTTACATCCATTCAGGATAGCTACAATCTTCGGTAGACGCGTCAATTCGTAGTTGTGGTTCGTCGTTCGTCGTTCGTCTAATAGATCTTCCTGAATTGGCTCCCAGAGTAAGATGGTGGCAGTTACTCTGTGCTCAATCGGGTAAGAATCTACTGGTTTTTCGGCGTTTTTTTTTCTTTCTTGGCGGGAAGTACCTGGCTGGTTTCGCTCCGTTTCTTCCGCCGTATTACGTGTTTCCCTCGAAGTAGGGTTCTGATCTCCCTCTTCTTGTATTTCTTGAAGTTCTCGGAGTTGCTGAAGATATTCACGACTCTCCCGTGCTCTTCCTCTCCAGTCTTGATCGGTTTGGTATCTGGGGTCTCGATCTCTATTATAACCTCTGCTACAGCGGTAATCCCTGCGGATACTTCCGTGCTGTGGGTTCCGGCTATTATTCCCTCGGTGGTCGTTTTCGTGACGACGGTCGTCGTTCGTCCCTCGATCGAAGCGCCGGTTCCAGTGACTACGACGGTCATCTCTCTGGTCTCTAGCATATGGAGTGTTGTTCCATTCTCTCCGACCACGATTATAGTCATTGCGCTGTCTAGAGCTCTCTTGAGTCTGTGTCTTCTGTGGCGTCTGGCACACTTTGTCCACAGTTGTCAAGTTGACATGTCGCTCTTCACGCCTGTCAGCCTTCTGCTGACGGTGTGTCGGAAACTGTTCGGTGTTAGCGTCCAATCGTCTCAAGATTTGGTCGCATTGCTGAAAAGTGGATGCTCCAGCAGCGATCAATACACGTTGCACGTCTGCAGGGTATTGCCAAACGATGGTGTTTACCAGGTCTTGCTTTGACAGTGGGGGTTGTAAACAACGGAGTTTCGCAAGCTGGGTTGCGAAGTAGTTCGCATAGCGCGTCGGAGTGTTTGAGCTGTATCGGCGAGTGTACATCTCAGCTCTGATACTCTGCTTGATGTCGCTTGACCAGTAAGTCCTCAATAAGGCTTCTCTAAAATCTTGGTAGCCTACAAATTAGTAACGGAAGGCTCTAAACCAAGTGCTGGCTTGCCCCTCAAGCAAACGCTCAATAACTCGGAGCTCTCTCTCCGGAGTTACCATTGTGTCTCTTAAGTAGCTTTCCACATTCGCCAAAAATTCGACTGGAGTGATGCCACTTCCATTACCTGAGAATCGAGCTGGTTGCACCTCTCGTGAACGGATGAAAGTCACGTTCCCCTGCGTGTGCGAGGGTCTGAAAGAATTCGGCATATAGTTATGCGTTGGCGTACTCGTCTCATGACTATGTCGGTTGGGTACAGGTTGGAAAGTATGTGCGTCAAAGTTTAACGCATGACTCTGCGCTGAACCGGTAAATTGAGATGGTTGCGGTACTATGGGTGCGCTAGGCTGAAAATGTGCAGGCATAATCCCTGCGGATTGCAATCCTGGTGTCGCCTGAGAGTCTCCCATCTGTGAGGGTAAATGTGTCTCTCGTGGATGCGTCTCCAGTCGGTCGAGACGTCTCTCGATAACCTCGAGTCCTGGGATGGTCTTAGCTGCGACCTTATTCCCTAGATCGTTGAGCTGTAATTGTATTATTTCAACATTGCCTTTGAGGTTGGTGTCGACTTCGCGAATAGCCGTCCTCAAGTTATAGCTGAGGTCTAACCTCTCGGTTATCGCTACTTGCTCGAATCGTTTCTGTAGGGAGTCGATTTCTTCCTCGACTTTTGACATGTTGTCCTGGATCCTACCAACATCATCTTTGACCTCGGCTACCTTTGCCTCCATAGTGGTCTTATGTTCATTGAGGTCACCCCTCAACATCATGACATCGATCTTATTCTCTTCTCGATGAACATCAATGATTTCACGTAGCCCTGTTACTGTCTCAGTCAATTCTGTAATATTCTTTCTGTTTGTGTTCAACTCGTCCTTGACCTCGATCATACCATCGACGATCGTTTTGACGTTGTTGTTGACTGCGTTCGCTGCACCTCTCATCAGTATGAGACCTATATTCATGGTCGCCATGTCCTTCTTGACGGTATCCATGAATCCCTCGACGTGAGTTAAACGAGTTCCGAATTCTTCTCGAGTGTGCTCCAAGTCGGCCCTCATATCGATCTGGACTCTGTTAATCGTTGTCTGGATTTGAGCGGTGCGCTCCTCTAATCGGGTCTGCACGTCCTCCCTAGCTCTATTCATCTGATCAGTTAAACTATCTATACGCTGGTTAGCTTCCTGATGGTGTCGTATAACATCAACTCTAACAGCCGCTAAACCTGCCGTAAGATCATTCCTAGCCTCTACCCTATGAGCGTCAATGTTGGCCCTGGCCTGCGTTAGGTCAGCCCTAACATTATTGATTTCATCTCTGACTTGGTCCACATGACCACTCACATTGTTAATTGATTGGGTGTTAACTTCTAAGTCCTGTCTAACTTGGTCCACATGACCACTAACAGTGTTGACAGCTTGGGTATTCTCACCTAAGTCAGCAGTAATCTGCTGGGGATTGGCATTGACACCTGCCAACATCTCCCAAAACACACGACGAATTGTTTCCTCATCCATGACAAGAAAATTATTTGAGAAAGAGAGGGATCAATCTCTAATGGAACTTACAGCTATGATTAGTTACATGGTGGTATAAAGCTTGTTTCATTTAAATAAACATCACGAGTACAGCTGGAGTATGCAAACTAAGTGCTTCTACATTTACAAAGACAACGGCGAGCTAAGCAAAGTATTACATTTACTCAGGATGAGGCATCATCAAAGAAAATCCTATCCATCATTTATCTAACACAAAAGCCTCACCCCATGGACTTGTATCAAACATGAATGCCATGCGGTTAATTGATCTGCAGTACGACTTTCTAAGTTCGTTCCAGTCCGGTCAATTTACCATTAATCAACATTAAGATCCTCTTAACTAACATGGAACTGACGGTCACCACGTTAACGTCGGCACATGAGTTGGGCGCCATTAAAAATATAAGAAGAAGTATATGAGCCCGTCAGAGGATCTGCCAGGATAGCGAACAACCCCAATGACTTTCCTAACATCTCATCCGCCGGACCTAACTGCCGAGAGGATCGGGTGAACTTCCAAATAGGCCAAAGCGGCACGAGAAACTGTAGTCCACGGGGATCGTGGTACATGGTGACGAAGGTCATAGACTGCCTAAGGAAAGGTTCACCTTAAAAGCTAGACTGAGAAAAGAAACATCCAGACTTATGTAAAACACCGTGAAAATTTATTGTAAATTTTACAAACCCCTAGCCTAGTTCGGAGGGTTCCTATCGGCTAATCCGCAAGCTAATAAATAATCAAAAATAAAGAGCAGGTCCCTACCTGAGAAGTTACAGTAAACCCTCGCGAAAGATCTGTCTCACAATAATAAAGCAACAACAGCAAAACTAGGAAAATGGTACGACGCAAATCCCTAGGTCAAGTTAAAAGATCAAGCTAATATCGGAATTTACATTTAACAGGGTAGCAAAACAAATCTAAGTTAGGATGATACCATCTCCAAATTTACATTTAACGTTAATTCATCTAGCTATGTCCTATCAATTAATAACAAAATTTACGGCGGTGACGACCGTAATAACAAACAATTACATTCAAAGCTAAGTGAACAGCCATAAAAAAACATCTAAGTCATTCTTAGGAACTAAGTGCTAATTAGCACACAAAAGGGTAACATAGAGGATTCATACACTTTTACATTATCAAATGAATAAATAAGAGACCACAGTTTTATTCAAATGCCTGCCTGCACCTTGGTTTACTCTTTGTAAGCCATAGTCATCTAATGTGTGTAATTACGGTGACGACTGCGTAGTAAAGACTACGTCTAACATCGTATGGTCTGCGCTCCACCAGCTACGAACTCAAGGTTCGAGTAAGCTTCAGTCACACCAAAAATGTGTCAGCTGGCCTCAAGTCATTTCCTCCAGGAAATACCTTCATAAACACGGCTATGTCAGCAGGTTCCAAATGCAAATGAACAAGGTTAAGCAGAAAGAATTCGTTAGTTAGCTTTTGTTTTATCAAAATTATGCGTTTATTATTAAGATGTCGGTTTAGGTTATCGTTGGTTTATGGCGAATAATACTGACAAGCCTGGGCACGGAGCGTCTCCCCTGAGATCATCTCTGCCAAAAAGCCTCGACTCAAAAGTCGGAATACAATCAACGAGCAATAACAACTCGGACACACAATAACACAAGTTACCAGCGGCGCACAGCTCGCGTTCAATAACTCTGGGATGGGCCTGGACACAATCAGTTACCCTCCCTAAACATCTGGTCCACGGGAACAATCCCGGACATGGTACACACAATACCATCATTCATGAAAAACCTCCCTAGCGGGGCTAGCCTACAACGTACTATAGAAACCTGACATAACTGTACTCGTCAAAACAACGGTACATGCAACAGTGTATAACTAACAAATGACATTCTACAAAACAGATGATCAGATACAAGAATGGACACTGGATTCCATAAGCTATAATGGCAATGAAAGGGAAAGTGATTGCTAAAAGCATTCTGTCCTATGTTAACATAAGTCTGTCTCACTTAGAAGCATGCGCTCTCACACGGGCGCTGAGTAGAATACACAAAACCTGTTCGTGCCGCCACAGGCTACAAGATTCCTGCGCTGAATGACACAACACACAATCTAGGCCGGCAATTTAAGCAAGATAATAACAGTAAAACTGGCCTCACAATAATACCTTTACCATAGGTTATAAACCTCGAAGAATATGTGCATAAAAAGCACGCTATAAATCTGAATACAATCATATAACTCTGTCTTTCACATCAAAGACGTTTAAAAGGTAGCAATGTCACTCATTGCTGGAGCTCTCTGCTCTCAAAGATAAAATACTCTTCAGTAGTTACTTGTATCAAATATCAAATAAACACGTGTCATCACACCTGACACTAACAAAATAATAATTGTGGCGCAATTTCCACTCTCTGCTGGATCTGCTTAATGATACGTTGGGAACTGGGTTCGATGCTGGGCAACGATGAAACTTCCCTTTTACTTATAAGGTCTACACATGACCTGGATGGCTTCTGAGCTCATCTCAAATGAAATATAATGCAGTTACAAAACTGGTAATTACAGTCGATTACCCAAATGATACGACTACTCTAACGAAGTCAGGGGTGTAACATAGACTGGCTGCAAAAAGTGCAGTTAAAGAAACATGACCATGGCATCAGATTGCCATAACTAAAGTCTGCAAAGACTTGAAAAATCACCCCAGATAGGGTTAAACAAAATAGCCTAAAATGACTACAGTCACGTTTAGCAATAGGCAGAAATTGGCGTCCTACGACGTCCATCAAGCTGCACCAGGGTTGACCAAAATATCAGACCCAAGGGTGACTCACAATCACTGCAAATAAATGACATTTAATTAGACTAAATTACATTCCCTACCTATGAAATGGCTGTCACTAAGTTCGGTTGGTTCACAAACTACACTAATCTATCTATACCACCAGAAACTAGAACAAGGAAGGGTGTACAAAACTCACGATACGAAGGAGCTCACACTTAGCTCTCTGTCCAAAGACAAGGGTTGAACAAAAGCGCCTCTGGCTTTCAGGATTAGCATCGTCTTCATAAGAACTTCCATCTGGGCTTTCCCAAATACCAGGGTTCGGTCTGTCCCTGTAGTTGACCTCGTGAATGGACTGGACATGCCTAGGAAAGGCATCCTCGGTTCCTTCCTTCTCGATCGATGTTCTAGAAGTTCCATAACCAAGCTGGTCCCATCCGAGACATCTCCCTCATACCATAATGGTATTAGCCCATGGTCTCGGTCTCGAACATGGTGTTGAAAAAGTTAACCACGTGGGCGGTAGAATAAGACTTGTAGTAGTTCATTATTATCACTTGAAAATTACAGTATTTCGTCGTAGATATCACAGGCTTTAAATATAACTGACAACACAGCCTCTACACTTTGCAGATGTAAATTATAAATGGCCATGCACTGTTCTGTGGTTCCACACGTGTACAGACGCTACTTTCTCTATCACGTGGCATCCGTGAAATGGGCGTCGTTTTATTACGGATAAATTCACCGTAGCAATTTCTATATAATGTACTTTTATAATCACACTTGTTCAATGTAATAATTTCGCATTTACCTGTATATTTTCGCACCTGGCTCTCGACCCTCCACAAACACGTGGGTGTAAAAATGTGGTGCTACAGTAATGTCGTAAATTTCACAATACTTGCCAAATAATTCACTATACAATTCGTATTGATCACTGCACATCAACAACAGTGATTCGTAGTATAATTGTGCTCGATGGCAACCGATAATGATTTCCACGCTGAAAAGCGGACTGTTTGCCACGTCTAATGCGACGGATATAATAACACGCCTACACAGGGCGGATTCTCCAGACGTAGTGCTGATCACTGCACATTAACAACAGTAATTCGTAATATAATTGTGCTCGATGGCACTCGATAATGATTTCCACGCTGAAAAGCGGACTGTTTACCACGTCTTATGCGACGGATATAATAACACGCCTACACAGGGCGGATTCTCCAGACGTAGTGCAAGCAACTGCGTTCCTCGTGGAAGCAAGTCGTCAAACTAAGTTGTTGAGCGACTACTTACATTCCTATTTGCGTATCTGCAATGATATTACCTTACCTTAAAGTGAAAAAACATTCTCCAAAATGTTTCAATAATACAGAATGACGAAATGGAATATTCTGAGTCTCGTGGAAAGATAAAATGGATTAATAAGACCTCAGATAAATAATTAGCAGACTTCGCCAAAGTCAAAAGTGCGATTCTTCGCTACTTCAAAGAGAATAGTATAAGCTCTCGGCTTCTCGTAGCCTTCTGGGTGTGTTCAAAGGTACTACATCCCATCATAAATGTGCTGTCGTGAAAAATATCACATGAACCTTAGCTCAGCGGGTTCAATATTTACACCGAGCACAGACCGTAGGAGAGGCGCTGAACTCGTATATTACGGAAGTTTCTAGGTTTGTGAAAGTTTTTGGTTTACGCTTGTCGGAAAGGGAAATTGTTTCGCTCATCTTAACGGGGATAACCCCCGAGTGTCGGTCGTGTTTGAGTGCGGTAGCGCATCCGACGACGATTGCAGATTTGCGAGGAGCTACCATTCAGGTGTAATCTGTTCAGTTGACTGATTATCATCGTTTAGTTACCGACAACAGTGGCTACGAGGGGCTAAAGCGCAGTGTTAGGTCATGGGTCCAAGCTCTCTGCTGACTCGGTAGATGCGTGGGTTCGAGCCCCACCGTCGGCTGTCCTTGAAATGGTTTTCCGTGGTTTCCCATTTTCAACACCAGGCAAATGCTGGGACGGTACCTTCTGATAGGCCACGGCCGCTTCCTTCCACATCGTTGCCCAGTTTCAATCACCTTCATCCATTCGATCTCTCTCATCCCGACGCTCAGGTCGCCCACGGGCGTCGAATAGAAAGACCTGCACTCGGCCTCTGAGGAGGCCACACGAAAAAACATCGTTTAGTTTCCAATGCACCACCTGTCGTAGATAAATTTTTTCATCTTAACAGATTTCAAGGGGGGTCGAGACGAGTGAATGATAATGGTATATTGAGATGCCAAAATTGTGGAGGGAGAAATCATGTGGAGAATATTTGTTGGAAAAAGAATTCATGACTAGCGGAGAACGAGCGTTACGAGAACACCCGGTCATAGAGTCATTTTGTAATTTAGTGAACGAGATAATGAAGGGTGTTTCTGACAATGCGAAGGAGAAAAAAAATGCTCTAAAATTTACGCTAACAATCCATTATCTACCCCCGTTGGTTGAGGTAACTTTAAATGATTCATATGTGAGTGCACTCTTGGATTCGGGTAGCTCGGCCTCTTTAATTAGTGAATGTTGGTATCAAACTATGAAAGTAATTTGTAAATTACCCAAATTAATTTCGGTAAATGCGAGTCTTATATCAGCTAATGGTTCCAAGTTGAGTGTAATAGGTTCGGTGAAACTTAAGATACATGATGGTTTTTTCTTGGAAATTCGATTTCTGGGTATTGAAGGGTTTGACGTGTCTGCTCATTCTGGGAGCTAATTTTTCGCCCATGCAGGTTTATTGTTAGACATGCAACATAGAAGGTGTTGGTTCAGGTTTTAACCTCAGGTTAAATTTAACCTTTTATCAGATAAATCAGCCAAACAAGAGATTCGAGTGGTAGACGTGAATGAAATTGAAACTGTTCTGGATGATGGTATTGAAACCCTCGATTTAAGTAACCTGTCTATGGAACAAGGAAATCGGATTCTAAAGTTGTGTACTGAATTTTCCGAGGTACTTACAGACAAACTTGGGGTGACGAATGTCTTGGAATATAGAATCGAGGTCACGGATAAGATGCCAGGGAGGCATCCCCCATATCCATTAAGTCCACCTAAAATGATGGAATTGAAGAAAATTGTGGATAAGATGTTGGAAGAGGGAGTGATAAGGCGTTCCACATCTGCGTATTCGTCGCCGATATTCGTAGTTCCGAAAGCAAATGGTATCTTTCGTCCTGTGGTGGACTACCGAAGATTAAATAAGAAGGTAGTCCTTGAGTCTATCCTTTGCCGGACTTGCATTCGTGCTTTGCTTTGTTCAGGGACGCCAACTATTATAGTATTTTGGATTTAAATTCAGCGTATAATCAAATTCCTCTATCGGAAGATTCTAAACCTCTCCCTGCATTCGCCACGGATTGGAATTTATTTGAATTCAATCGAATTCCCTTTGGTCTTCTTACCGGCGGTGCTGTACATAGTAGGCTTTTAGATCACGTCTTTTCTGGTAATAAATGTAAATATTTATACCACTATCTTCATGATGTGGTTATTTATAGTAAAACATTTGATGATCATGTATGTAATTTACGCGAGGTATTTGAAAGACTGAAGTCGGCCGGACTAACGGTTAAATTGTCAAAAGTGTCCTTCGCCAAATCCGAAATTGCTTTTCTTGGACACATTATCTCGGCAGGTGGAGTTTCGATTGATGAATCCCGAACTCAGGGGATTCGGGGTTTTCAACCGCCCAAGAATGATAGGGGTGTAGCAACGTTCGTCGGAATGATTAATTTTTTTAGGAAGTTTATTCCTGATTTTGCTAGAAGAGCCTTGCCCTTGAATTCATTACGTAGATCAGGTGAAAAATTTGAATGTGGTTTTTCACTGCAGGCAGCTTTTGACGATTTAAAATGCATTGTGTTGTGCTCCCGTCCTTGCTATACCTGATATTTTTTTTAAATGTTATTCAAACGGATGCTTCGCTCGGTGCGGTAGCGGCCGTTTTATTGCAGGAAGGAGAATCGGGTAGGCGTCCAGTGGGTTATGCTTCCCGTACTTTATCTCCTGCTGAATCAAAGTATTCGGTTTATGAGTTGGAGTGTCTTGCCGTACCGAATGTATGTCGAACACGTTCATTTTGAGCTGGAGACCGATAACCCGGTCTTGAGCTGGGTGCTGGAAAAACCTAGGACCACGGGTTGAATAGCAAGGTGGGCAACCAAAATATCATAATTTCAGTTTGTGGTTCGACATATTCGGGGGAGTGAAAATGTCATTGCGGATTCTCAGTCATATGTACGAGGAAAACCCGAATAAGCGTACGCTTATTGACTTTCAGAATGATTAAACCTTTGGGGTCAACTCGGCACAACATATGCTTGGGAATTCACCATTATTGTTTGGTGACATAGTGATTCGCCAAAAAGAAGACTCTGTAATTAAGTGAGTTAATTAACAAGTTAAAGGCTGGAGAAGAAATAAGACCTTATGTGATTAAATCTGGAGTATTATGTTGCGTGAACAAAAGAGATAAGAAACCTAAGGTCGTTCTTCCGTCTCAGTTAAGAAATGGAATATTGAGATATTTTCATGAGTCTCCGGTTGGTGGTCACCAGGGAATTTTCAAAACCAGACAGAAAATTAGGCAGTTTTTCGTATGGAAGGGATTGGATAAGGATGTGAGGAAATTTGTATTAAACTGGCATGATTGCAATGTGAGTAAACCTGCTATAAATAGTAGAGTCGGGAAACTATCTTCGGAACAGGCGACTCATCCTAGGGAACGTATGTTCATCTATTTTGTGGGCCCATTTCCGAGATCAAAGTCTGGTAATCGTTTCACCTTAGTTTGTGTGGATGGTTTCTCGCGATTTTCATGGATTTTCCCACGCGTATGTGTTATACGGTTACGGTTATGAACTGTTTAAAGATATTTTTTTCCTGGTTTGGTCCGTGTCAATATCTGATCTCAGACAACGCTAAAGCATTTACTTCAAATCAGTTTAGGAACTTCTGCTTTGATTTTGGTATTGAGCTGAAAGGGTAAACAGAAATTTAAGAGCTGCACTTATCGCTTATCATCGCGATAACCACGCAAGTGACTAAAATCATGCAAATATGCTTTAAAGTATCGTGGCCTAATAGATGGTATCGTCCTAGCATTTGCAAGGGTTGAAAATTGGAAACCACGGAAACGTAATTCAAGGATATCCGACGGAGTGATTCGAACCCCCTTGTCTATTCAGTCCAGAGCAGCAGGGTTCATGGTCTTATGCCTTGGCACGGTCGGTATTTCACTGATCACTGTTAGGAAACGTATGCACAAGGGAATACTTTGAATGAGTTTTAGTGTTCATATATTTAAAAAAAAATGAATGGTACTTAAATACGTGAATTATAAAATAAAGCTATATTATACACAACATTTAGAAATATCACCCTAAAGTGCAGTCATTTTGAAACAGGTTCCTCAAAACTCTTGTTGCGTATGATACACTTTGAAACACTTCATCCCTCGAGAAGACATCATCAGAAAATGTATTTTGTCAACCAAGGCCCTTGCAAAATAGTCCTTGACATCTGGCAAGGGGTGAAGGCCCATGTTGATGATAACGCCAATAAATGCCTTGATGTCGCTCGTGGTTGGGTGATGCCAATTTTTCATTCTGGCCCGCTTGATGGCTGGTGTTGACTGCATTTTTCGTTTGTCTCCGTGTAATTTAGTTTCATAAAGAATATCTTCAATTACTTCATCATCAAAAAACAAATAAAAGAAATCTACAGGGTGTGTGTCTACATCAAAGCTTGTTGGTAATATTGGCCCTTGATCAATGTTCTGTATGGGGATGGTATTTGTGGGTCCGCGATCCCTATTACTCACGCCTGTCCAGTTATCTGCTCGCTCACCAGCTGTGTCGCTTATGTCGTTGTTGCTCTCAGATGAGCTGTAGGAAGGATTTTCCGTTTCAGAGTCACTATAACTAAGATCTGATAAATCTTCATCTGAATAATCAAGTATTGACACTATCTCAGCATCACTAACTCGTTTTTTAGATGCCATTATATCCCAAAACCACCAAAATACGGCAAATACCACGAGACGAAAATACTGCGTCGTGCAACATACGTAATTATCAGCTGTCACTACCAGGAAAAAAATCTTACCGATATGCTGAGGGGATTCCCCTCGCGAGTAAGGATGAAATAAAGAGCTCCTGCCATCTATGAGAACTTTGGTGTACTTCATTGAACTCTGCAGCGCGCTATTTGAACAGAACATACATATATGGTTCCGCCCGTGGTGGACAAGAAACGGGGCATATATGGTTCCGCCCGCCGAAGGTTAAATATGAATGGTCGAGTATGCATGAAATACGTTCCTGGTCTTCTCACATATATTTCGGACGTGTCATTTTGTGAAATTGGTACCGTAACTCTGGATTTATTTCGAAAATTGGATCTTTAAGAAATGGGGAATGGTGTCAAGAAGAAACTATTTAGGTTGTTATTACTGGGGAGTTGTTGCCCTTGGGATGATCTTCGGGTATATTATGAGTTCCTTTTGTATGATATAATGTGATGTTTGTCAGTGATCATTAATGGTCTACGGCTTTGCCTTGTTATCTGATCGGGCGTTGCAGTTGTATCAATCGGATAGAGTTGTGACTGGAGTAGAATTGATGTAAACCTTTGAGTGAACTCACTGAACTTGGATAATTTCGTTCTCTTGGCATCGAATGTTTGATATGTGGTTTGGTTGTGATTAATTTCAATAATTCACATAGGGTGCTGTGCTATATATTATTTAGGGGTGGTGAATTTAGTGATAATGTATCTCCATTTTAAGGTATATAATATCCTTGTACGTCTTTGCAATTTATCATTTGCCTGTTCTATGGCGTAGTAATCCTGTATATTTCGAATGCAGTGGCATTTGGAAAATCTGTTGGTCAAAATATTGTCGTCAGGTGTTTTGGAGATAATAATTGTCTCGTGCATTTTTTTTTTGAAATACGTCCTGTGCCACCTAATGGGTGTAATTAGTATTCCGTTATGTCTCTCGTGAGTTGGGGAGGTTTTATTGTGAAGTAAGTGGAGTTCCTGGGTTTGTCCGTGTAAATACTTTTGATTTTAAATATGAATTTTCTGTATGATGGACCACATTGGTTTGGGTGTGTGTGAATGCGTTTGAGATGAAACTTTTAAGAGTTGAGTAATATTTGTTACAACATTGTTTATTCTGAGCTAAATGATTTAAATTGAGTAATATGGATGTTAAGTGTTGAGTAATATTGGTTACAACATTGTTTATTCTGAGCTAAGCGCTTTTAATTGAGTAATACGAATGTTCGGTATCTGAACTCAGGTTTGGAGTGAAACTTACGAGGTGCAGGTTATTGTGCAGGATACCTGTTTTGTAGATGTAAGTGCGTTCGTTACATGGACTATTTTGGTCTAGTGATTGGTAATTGTAACCTTGTCCACTATGTTCAAACTGGTGTGATGATTATGGGTATTTTTTTCTGTAGCCTGTCCTACAGCGTTGTCTGTGTCTTGATGTTTATTGTGAGTAAGGGCGTGTAACTCTTTTCTCTAGGACCTGTATCCTGCCTTGAATGTGTTAGTTTGAATGTTGTTCTAAATTATGTTTTCTCTTTGGGGGTATGAATCGGTATGTGGTCCATCTATCTATGGCTATTCTATTGTTATTCTTGTTACTGGTTAATTATTTTCTTGTTACTGTTTTTTTTGGTCCTTCGTGTGGCCAGCGTAGGAAGCGAGATACAATAGTGGTGATATTGAACCGGAGCAACACGTAATGTAATGTAATGTAATGTTAAGATTTTCTTACTTGAATATTATATTGTTCTGGGATAAACCAAAGGTAAGCTGTATTTTAACACCTCGGTGATGTGACTGAATTTGGTGAGGTCTTTTCTGGTGTTTTCGGCTGGGATCGGTTTCTTGTAAATTCTTTCACGTAGCCTTTGAGGTATTTATATATATTTTATTTTTTGTTTTCTTTTTCCTCAGCCATGTCTTCAAAAGTTCGTTATGGTACCTTTTCTTTTCCTTCCTTGTGAGGAGATGATTGGGGAATTCTTTGTGTTTCCTTATTTAAATTATTTTGGGCTAGTTTTGGGGTGTTTTTCCTTTTGGGTTGAATACGATGGTGTGGTTTTATTTTTTCCTATTTCACAAAATCATGTTCCTAATAATGGTCTTGAACGATGGAGAACCTTGTATCATGTAAGAAAATATTGTAGGAAAAGTAAACCTTTTGGTTAACGTTTTTTTTTGGGGGGGGGGTGGATGGAAAGGTACGGTAGTCAATTAGTCAAAATTGAATATTCTGGAGACTACGACTGTAACGGAGTCTATTCATCGACTAGTGTCAAGAGTGTGAGATGTAACTCACCAGTGTCGTCGGCCGGCATGTATTGATGGCAGAAATGATACTCATCTTGGAAATGTTTCAGCAGGCCATATGGAAGTATTATTTTCTACGTACATGGAACTTCGATTTGGGGCCCCAGGTCGAAAGTTTCGTATCTTCTGGAGGGTGTTTAACAACGAGAGGTGATGTCTTAAAGTCTGCTGGTGGATTTGAAAGGTGTCAACTTCAACCCATCATGATGACCAGTTACCTTACATCGCGAACGTCATTTATCCATGGTCAGCTTGGGGGGGGGGGGGGGGGGTGGCTGTGCCAGTTGCACTGACACACGTCATACACACTCCGGTTATACTTCGTGGACAACACCAACACCATATTTGACATCAATCGTCTCTGCACCTACAGAATGAGTAATTAACGAAATTGTGGAAGAGAACTGTATCTGTAATGAGAAATGATCTGTAACGGTGCGTGCGTGGATAGCGTGTCGGTCTACCAACCCCAAGATTGCAGGTTCGCTCCTGGCCGTGGTAAGTGATTTTTTTTAAGGGCGGCAAAAATACGACACGCATGTCATACGATGTTGGCATGTCAAAGAACCCATTTGAACTCAGTAGGCCGTGTTCATAATGGCAAAATTAATCTCGGGAGTTTCCGCCAACAGTAAGTTCCTCATTTCTCTACTAGAAAGCGCTATAGTGTTCAAGGAGCTTAGATATCTAACCTCCCTGACTTTCAAAGTGATTCAAGGAACAACGAAATTCGACATGCAAGCTACCCTCTGGGTGTCAAATTACAAAGCTTGCATCCGGCACCCGAGGCCATACGATATTATTATTATTATTATTATTATTATTAATTGTATTCTTTTCCCTTGGTTTGAGTGTCCCGATATTAACTGAGCCGATGATGACGGCAGTATTGGGACAGGTCAAACATTTAGGCGGTGCGGTTACATATCTTTATCTTGGTGGCTTTTTGATTGTCAACTGTTTTTATTTTATTATTGATATCTCTGTGATATAAAATCTTGTCCTTCGATTGTAGTAGATTGTGAATGGGAAGTCTAGAAGAAGTAATATGATTAAAATGTATGTCCCGATATGTTATATTTCCTCGTCCATCCTTACACATATTGAGAGTTGTTTTGAGATGCTTCACGACGGAAATGGAAATTATATTAGAGTTCGATCATGTAACCGCACATCGTCCGAGAGCAAAAATAAGGAACACGGATTTTGTGAAGTACCGGTATGTTCATATTGTTATATACATTTTCAATATTAAATTTCCTGTTCTATTACCATCGTTGAATTGAGTTTTTATTTGGTTAAAGGTAGGTTCAGTAAGATCACCCGTACGAGCGGTGGAGAGGTGACCCGGTTCTGGGCACGCGGTCCTCTTCTACTTAAAGAGCTAGTCTCCATGTCCTTTGCCCTAAAGACACTATTGTGTTGAATAACGATTGGTATTTTTAGAGGAAGGGGCGCTGGTCCGTTTGAGAACACCTGGGTTTATCTAGGTTTCGGCCGGGACAATGAGTAAAGTGACACTGAGAAGAACATTGAACGCGTTTAAGTGGAATGTGACCAGTCATGAGACAGCCAAATTTAGTGTGATGAGCATAAATGCCAGGAGCAATACCAACTCAAGAAGATAAAATATTTTGCCAAAATACGCTAACACCAAGAAGAATGTCGACAGAGAATGATGAATAGTGGTCAGCTATTTTCAAATCTTAAGGAAGTTTCCATGTATCGATTGAAATGGAATGACTGGGGATTGTGCTACCAATGATGGGAATAGATGAACAATTAAAGCGAAGACTGGTACCAAATTGAACTGAATCCTTAATGTTCAGTTTTACATAATGCAAAGAAGTGGACTTACTGTTGTTGATACCGGATATTTCAATTGAAGTAGATTGAGGTTGAAGGCCTAACTTTTCAACAAGCGATAGAGTGATAAAGTCGTGCGTGGCAGCATTGTCGAGTACGGTAAGGCTCGTGCTGCCTGCCAGTTACCTGCAGAATCTTGGACTTGAACTGGCACGGTTGACAAAAGAATTTGCGCACTGCGCCATGAGTTAGTGTGGTATGATTATAAGATTGAGCACTGGTCTTGGAATCCGATTGAGTGAAGGAGGTTAGGAATTATTTACTATTAGAGCTTTAAGTGGTTTGAGAACTAGATTAAGCGGCAGTTTCAGATGATTTGGTCGCAAGGGGGTATACCGTTGACTCGCAAAACGATGCAACAAGGAGTGATGGCGTGATTTGCAATGCATACAGACTCCCTTGGAAGGTTAATCTGTTAGAGCATACTTTTCGGAAAGACAATTGAAACAACATTTTTGGGGGGAAATAGTTTTCCTACGGTAGTGATTTCCTGATAGTGATTTGAAGGTGGATCATAAATAAAAAGGGTGAACATTATTGCAAAGTATGCATGTAGACTGATGACTTTGCACGGAAAACGCTTGAGAACGGGGAGATTTTTTGTTCCGCGTAGACTTGTTGAACACATTTTTGCCGGAGCTGGCAGAATTTTCTACCTGATGGGGTACTGCAGACAGCACCTGACACCAATTTTTTATAAAAGAGGTTAAGGTTTGAAACGTGGGCGCAGGTTTGTTAATCAATTCGGACTCCCAAGCCTTGAGGGTGTTCGAATCTATTTTAGAAGTGGTGAGATGAATCGGGAACCGAGTCCAATGCTCCACGGGTTGCTACAAGTGCTCGAGAGCTCTTACGTGAAGTTCAACCTTATCTCATAAGCTGCGATGGGTTATGAGATTACCTTTACGACAGACGGGAAGGTTAAACAAAGCATTGATGTGTCGCTGTATGCGGAGCCTAGTTTTACCGCATCTCTCCCGCAGTAAATTAAAGGCAACGGAATAATTGTCAGAAGTAAGAGGGAGTGCCTCGATTACTTTAAGGGGAGGCCCATGTAATACCGATTTAAGGTAATGAACCTTTTAGATGTCAGGAAGGGAAGAGCTGTTGTGTACTAAGGACAGAAAGAGCTCATAACAGGAGTCACGTTGCTTCCCTTCACGAGAGAAGGAAATATAAAGATAAAGAAAAAGATGCTTCCTTTTTTACTTCAATTAATGTTCTGATTAAAGTTTTGGCTTCACCAAACTCTTCATTATAACTATCTTCCACCGACCCGCGATCCAGCTCTTGATTTGAGTCAAGGATCTCAATTTCGGTTTGGATGGAATCATAAGTTTTAAAGTCATTTTGAGTAGTCTGAGGTTGTGAGTTCTACTTACAAACTTATTGATCCCTCCTCGTATTGGCCTCTAACTTGATATCTCGCTAACCCATGGTCGGATTTGTACTTACAGGATTTCCTAAGACTTGTAGCGATGTCCCCTTTTCTGTTTATTATTTATTTTCCAAGTTTTGACAAAGGGCCTAACAGCACATTATGAAAATTTTGCTTTTAAACTTTTTAAATTTTATTTAATAGTTAATGCACTTTTTTAAATTGTGAATTGACCACTTAGGATCACGCTACAATTTCATTGTTTTAGTTGTAATTTTCTCTGTCTCCAGTACTCCTTCATGCGATCGCTGTGCTGCTGCCGTTGTTCGGCCGTCCAAGCCCTACCGGTCTTTGTAGCTCGTCTCTCGTCATGAAACCCTTCCAAATTGTGTATCCTTTTTCGAAACGTATCCCTTTCCAACAATTGGGCCTCCTGGATGTTAGATCTTTCAAGGACTTTCCGAGCTTCTTTAATCCTTGATGTAGTTTTTTTTTTTTTTTTCTTTTTCCAGAAGTAGTCAATCAACTGCTTGGTTAATCTGGATTTGTCCAATCTGTACATGTGTCCAAGAAATATTAGCCTTCGTTTCCTCATGGCAGCGGAGATTTTTTCTTCATTCTTGTAGACTTTGGCGTTGCTCCGAAGTTTCCACCCTGTTTCCGTCTGGATTGGGTCCATGATTTTCGGAGGATTCTCCTTTCCAGAACCTCCAACTTCTCTAGCCTATAGTTCATTGAAAGGCATTCACAGGCGTACAGGCATTCTGTTTTGACTACAGTGTCGTAGTGCTTTATTTTGGCGTTCCAGGATATGCATTTCTTGTTATAGATGTTTTTTGTAAGCCCATACGCTCTCTCCATTTTTTAGATCCTATCGCCTACCGCAGCTCTCTCTAGACCATTGTCCTGTATCGTTTCACCAAGGTATTTAAATTTCTTTGCTCTCTGAATCCGCCCTATCTCCGTTTCAAGGAATTTCGGTCATTGTGCGTCATTTATCATGAATTTTGTTTTCTATATCGAGATCCTGAGTCCCGTCTTACTGGCGATCTTTTCTAAGAGGTTAATCTGAGTGATCGCTTCCCTTGGGCTTTCCGAGAGTATCGCAAAGTCATCTGCAAAGGCCAAACAGTTGACTTTAATCCCTCCTGATTTCCTCCGTAAGCAGATCGGGTTTATTCCTTGATTTATAAGCTCTGAGTTCCACAATTGTACGATCTTTTCCAGGATGCAGTTGAATAGTATTGGTGAAAGTCCGTCGCCTTGTCTTACACCCGTCTTGATTTCAAACGACCGGGACAGTTCTCCCATGAACTTCACTTTGGATCTTGTGCCTGTCAATGTATCTTTATGTTGGCCATTTATTTTTTATTCTTATTTTTTGTCAAAAGGGCCTAACTACACTTTTGTTAATATTTTCTGAACCCATAATGGGATGTTGACATATAAAGTATCCTAGCACTCGGGGTGACACCCCGTTTTTGAATTTATTTCTAATTTTTGTCAAAAGGGCCTAACTACACTTATCATGGTATTTACAGAACCCATGGTCAGATTTAGAAATATGGGTTGTCTTAGGACTCGGAGTGAACCCCCCTTTCCTATGGACGACCTATCTACACCCTATAATAAATACTACCCTTACCCAGGGGTGAAATAGTGATTTTTTGTAAGCATGAGCACATGGGGCTTTTGTAAGAGGTGGGCTATTTAAATAATTATTTATGGATGAGTTATTAAAAAATCATTAAAGGACCCAAAAACTAATAGGTCATCGGCTTTAAAATTTTTATAAAATGAGGTAAACGCATTTTGGGGTAAAACATGATTTTTGGAATTTTTGTTATATCTTGCCAACCAATAAGGCTAGGGACTAGTATGAGGGGTTGTAGCACTCAGGGTGACGCCCCCATTTTGAATTTATTGTTTATTTTTGTGAAAAGGGTCTAACTACACTTTTGTTAATATCTTGCGAACCAATAAGTCTAGGGACTTGTATGAGGGGTGGTAGCACTTGAGGCGACCGACGCCCCGTTTTTTTATGTATTATTAATTTTTGTTAAAAGGGCCTAACTACACTTTTGTTAATATATCGCAAACGAATAAGGCTAGGGACTTGTATGAGGGGTCGTAGCACTTGAGGTGAGGTCCCGTTTTTGAATGTATTATTATTTTTGTCAAAGGGGCCTAACTACACTTTTGTTAATATCTTGCGAACGAATAAGACTAGGGACTTGTATGAGGGGTCGTAGCACTAGAGGTGAGGCCCCGTTTTTTAATTTATTTTTAATTTTTGTCAAAAGGACCTAGCTACATTTTTGTTAATATCTCGCGAACCAATCATGCTAGGTACTTGTATGAGGGGTCCTAGCACTTGGAAGGAAGGAAGGAAGATTGAAGTTTTACGTGACCGTGAATCTTGTGATTATGAGCCACGGGACCTCCTTTTTACGTGGAATCCGAACCACAGGACATGGCATTTCACATCGAAAATCTCACATGCATTGACCGGGAATCGAACCCGGACCGCCTTGGTGAGAGGCATATAGCTAGACCGCTGAGCCACCACGCCCTCCTAGCACTTGGGGGGACGTCCCCATTTGGGGGGTGAAACTACCCCCAAAATTGAAAAATCGATACCTTGGAAACTGAGAATCCTAAAATTATGTGTGATAGCTCAAAAAAAAAACAAGATGTTCAGTAAAGAACATATAGCCTACTTTCTCCTAAATGTATGAGTATAGTTATAACTCGTTGCTTTTATCAAAGAGTATAATAGAATAATTTCTTGGTTGAAGACCTTAAAAACTATTTACCTCTACCAAACACCACAACCTCGAAAATAACTTTGCAGGTTCGAAACCTGGCGCAGTCAGCTGGCATTTGAGGGTGCGCAAATGCGAGGGAGCCGTGTCAGTAGATTTACTGGCACGTTAAAGATCCCCTTCGGGGCAAAATTCCAGCACCCCGGCGTCTCTAAAAGCCAGTGTAGTTAAAAGGGACGTAAAACCAATAACATTATTATTATTATTATTCGAAAATAACTGCTACCATCATTGAAGAAAGAAATATAAGAAGTATCTAAAGAATGTTATGGATCTGGAGACATAATCGACCGGACTGGCTGCGTAGCTCAGCGGTAACGTTCTCGCTTGCTGGGCCCTATGTTGCAGGTTCGTATCCTGGCGCAGTCAGCTGGCATTTGAGGGTGCACAAATGCGAGGGAGCCGTGTTAGTAGATTTACTGACACGTTAAAGATTCCCTTCGGGGCAAAATTCCGGCACCCCGGCGTCTCTAAATGCAACAGTAGTTAAAAGGGACGTAAAACCAATAACATTATTATTATTATTATTATTATTATTATTACATAATCGGCCTGACGCGGGCAACATCCAACTTTGAGTTGAGGCATGTCTTTACACGTCCGGCTGTGCATGGCTTTCACAACCCTAATTCAATTAACAAATATTTCCATGATCCTACAGAGACGTGTGTATACCAACTATGTGGATATTTTCGATTGCTATTTGGCAGCAATAAAAGTATTAATTAATATCCTGAACTAGCACCAACGGCTAGAGTTCAGATACTACTGTATGTGAAATCATTTTGTTCTTTACTTCAATTAACATTTTCAAATAACGCACAATAGGCTGTTACAAAACCTTTAAAATAAAAAGTAAAAATGTATCGTAGTATCATCTTGTCATTCTTCAAATTCGATGCGCATAGAATGCCGATGGTATACTAATAAATGGAGTCCCATGTAGACCAGTCGTGACATCTAATGGAGAAGTATCGAACAAGATAATCCTAACAGGGGGAGTGCATTCTAGCGGCCATAAACATAAACTTTTCAATAAAATCTGTAAGTTAATATGTTGACCGGCGTGCAGTTCGCCATGATAATTCACATTTTTGATCGTAGATGTCTCGTGCAAATCTGCTGGCGAATTTTGTTTTAATTATATATTTTCCATCGTACTATGCACAATATAACGATTAATTTTAAAACGTCTGAGTCATTCAAAAACAAAATAAATATAAAGAAATTCAAGCAAAAAACCTAACTCTGATAGGGTTTGAACCATAGCCATATGATTGATAGGCTAACGCTTTACCACGGAGCCAAACATGCGAACGGACATTAACCGATATCAATGAGTTACATAGAACGTGTTAGCAATTAATGATTTACACTAAACGCTTTCATCAGTGGAGTATATTATTTATATATGAAGCATTTCATACAAAGTTTATTTATTTTGTATCAGTACGCTATATTGCATGCAATACTCAAATTAGTGAAATATAAGTCAGGCACAAGATATCCGCTGCCATCTTGCCTTGTACTGAGACGGCTCAGTTTTTTAAAATCACTTCTGCACTATAGTATTACAAAATAAACTTTTAATTTCGAACGTGCCTTTTCCTTTAGAACAGTTAAAACGATTCTCGGCTCGATAATCGGAACTGGTGGGTCCCATGATATGGATTATAATGTTCGCATAATTCGCACGGCCGCCATCCTGAAATGATACGGCGGATGACCTTGTAGTTTGCTCACAAGACGCGCCCTATATGAAGGTATGTTGTTACCAAATTTGGTAGAGATCGGATGATTTGGTTAGTCGTTATTTGATTTTACGTTTTGAACGTTTGAGTGGCCGCCATTCAGTTTTGGTAAAGATGGCGGCGATATAAAACATAACTCTGAGGTGCCCTTTGCTAGTTCTACCTAAGTACCAAATTTCTTTCAATTCGGTTTCACCGTGTTTGAATTGATAGGGGGGACAGACATTCAGAGTACACACACACTCACACACACACAGACTCACACACACACACACACACACATATACACACACAGACAGACACACAATTTTTCACCCTGTGTAGATCTCATAACTAAGTCTACTTTCATTTTTTGCAAAAATCGAAAGTAGGCTAAAAAAAATGGTCATGCCATAGGCTTTTACCTCAATTGGTCATTTCACCCTTAACACAGTAAATAGTAATTTTATGGGAAAAACGTGTTAAACACCTAAAAATTATAAATGAACCTAAGATCTTTTGTTTTTGATGAGAAATAGTAGGGGGGTGAAAACTACCCCAAAATTGAAAAATCGATACCTTGGAAACTAAGAACCCTAAAAGTATGTGTGATAGCTCAAAAAATAGGTAAACAAATGCGCTTTTACCCTTATAGATCATTTCACCCCTAAAATAGTAAATAGCGATTTACAGGGGGAAAAGGTGTTAAACATCTAAACATGATAGATGAACCTAAGATCTTTTGTTTTTGATTAAAAAATAGTAGGTGGGGGGGGGGGGGGGGAACTACCCCAAAATTGAAAAATCGATACCTTGGAAACTATGAACCCTAAAATTAGGTGAGATAGCTCAAATAATAGGCAATGAAATACGCTTATACCCTGATAGGTGATATCACCCCTAAAACAGTCAATAGTAATTTTACATGGAAATAGGTGTTAAACAGATCTGGAGTTTAAACAAGAGCCATTGTGGCTCTTAGACAGTAGTACAGTGTAAAAGGCATCATTTTGGTTCTTTACAAAAAGAAAATGAATTACAGTAATATAAGGTAATGAATTCGACAAACAGGGATACAAACGTTTTATAGGTAGGAGAGAGACTGATGTTTATTTATTTAATTATTATTTATTATTATTTATTATTATCATTATTGTTATTTGTTAGTGAACGTATAGGTACACGTTAACGATTTATAGCTTGTTTTAAACCGTGAATTATTGTGTTTACTGTCAATGAATAATGAACCAACCCCCCAAAAAATTGTTATGTCATAGTATATAACGCTATGGCCTACCTATATTAAAAAATCCATCATGGCGACCCATGCTACATCCTCGACAATGCTCACTTGCATTACAAATACACACACTAATACAGCCATCGCACTAACACAGGTTAGCACATACAAAACTAAATTTAAAAACAGTTAATGATCTACATTAGGCTTAAACTTTTTTTATTTACACCTAGGCAAACGGTAGCATAGCTGTAATTCAAAAACCACGGCCGCCCACTTTCCAATCCTACACCATACACCGCAGTTAAAATCAATAATGACCACGTCACAGGCACCCAGTTTTGGAGTCATGAGAAATAAGTGGTCAAAATATAAAACTCACGACCCAGTCAGAAATTGAAGCTGGAGTTCTTTGGACAAAAGACAAGCGTTCTATAAACTTAGCCACCAAGCTGCCCTGCCTAGAATGATGAACAGTCCTTTTGCACAAGTTACTCTGGTCACATACCAACACCTTTCGGGACCTAACCTTGACAAAAAGTGTTTCCAGGTTCTTGATGATGATGATGATGATGATGATGATGATGATAATTGTTATTTTAAGGGGTCTAACATTTGGGTTATCGGCCTATAATGGTTTGGGTGATGGTGAAGATAAAAATGAAATGTAAACTTTAACTAAAACTAACTACTAACTTATATACTACAAGAAGAAATGGATGATAAAAGGACAATGAGGCAAATAAAGGACAGGAGGAAAAGAAATGCCCTGAACACTCCAAGAATGTGCGTTGAGGGACTTGGAAGGAGGGAGAGCCATGAAAGGCACATAGGAAAGTGAAAGAGGAGAGAGTCCGCCCCAGAGGTAATGGATAAAAAGGGGAAAACCGGACCCAACTCAGGAATCCCTCGAGGTCGCCAACTCCCAAACTCATCAGCCGTGAACCCCTGAGGGAATAGCAATATCCAGGGCGCACCACAAGAGGTAGGTCTTGAGCAAAAGGCAGGAAATAACATAGAAATAAAAAGAAGGCTGACCCCTCACAAAAGGAGGGAATCAGAAAACATGAGACAATTGGGCAATTAAGGCGGAAAAGAATGAGACTCCTTAGGGCTTGGATACCCCAATATCGTTGGGGGGTCGGAGGAGAACAAGAGTAGACCAAGTGAGGTTGACAGGAATGAAGAAGGAGAGGAGCCCAGCACAAGTCAGTGGAAGCAAAGTCGGACTCAGCTGGGGCTCCGTGGTCGCCAACCCGCATCCCACTAGATGTGAGCCCCGGGGGGGGGGGGGGGTGGAAATAAAGACCTCTTTCTCTTGTATTACTGGCTTTAAGGACGGTAACACATGGAATGCCTTTATGATCCGATATTGGTCGTATGGGTATGCAAATTTGTATTAGATACTCAGCTAATAATACTATGCATGACCCCTTATTATTTTTCCTAAGTACAGTACATTGGACGGATGACCATGATTTACAAGCCTGTAGGTAAGACAACAACAAATTATTTCTGTTTTCATGCAGTTGGGTATGAAGTCAGGCGAGTTTTCTGAACGCCAAACTCATTAGAGAAGTTAATTAGACATGCAATTTGAAGATCAATACAGTTTGGCAAGGAGCTGGACAAAAATAAAAATAGTGATTGTGGTCCATAAATGACAATAACACACAACCAGAATGCTTCTCGATGACACGTCTGCTTCGTTGTCTACAGACTAGCATTTAATTTAATTCAGGTTTGATTGCTGGAATGGGGTACACTCATCCCTGTGAGCCAAAACTTTGAAGAGGTGGGTTTGATTGCTACCTCTGACATCCTGCAAGTGGTTTCTGTAATTTTGCACAGACAAGTGCAAAGAAAACCGAAACAACCTATGTGTAACTTACAACTTGATACCTGCTTGTCAACATGTACTTCAAATAACAAGTGATGAGCATTCCATGTTAACAATAGTGAGATGGTTGCAACCGCCAATGCTTGGAGCTCATTAGCGGCTTTTAAGGATGGCATGGAGTACACTTGCCTCAAAACTAACAAGAGGAGTGTTGGATTTTCCACAACACCCATCCTGAAAGTGAATATAAATGGTTATCTACTGAACCATTTTCACCCATCTTCATTTACGCCCATTTACGTTTCCTTATCTTGTGCCAATTATTTCAATTGCCCTCTCTACTTCTCGGTTATTACTGGCCAGAATAACTGAGCAGATCAGTGGACAGTTCGGTAATTACCGATCAGGTTCGGTATAGTAACTCGTTACTATTAGTGGCCCCTCTCTTTTCTGTATCTATGCCTCTCCGTTACCAGGGACAACTCTTTGTCTCTGGGCTGTTCTTCTGTTTTTCCAATGTAGGGTTAAAGTGTTTTTTGAGCTGCCGCTCCCGTTTTCGGGATGCCTTTCTCCCTCTTTTCTTTTTATTAATATTTATCATTTCTCTTTGAGAAATGCTCGTACCTGACGTGATTGAATTAAATCTTTGTTCCTGTTATATTTATTATGTGAGATTTGCTTCACATCGATTTCATCGGGGTAAGGCCTCGATAGTCTTCTTTGTTTTGTATGTGTGTGTGTATCTTTCATGTGGAATACTATGGTGCTTCACCTAGTATGTCCACCGTGTGTATGTTTGTTTCATTTGAGTGCAGTCATTCTTTACCTTTACCTCCCCCCCCCCTACCGGGTGAGTTAGCCGCGATCGTTACGGCATGACTGTTGGCAGTCGCTCACATCCGGGAGGCGAGGAGGTTCGAATCCCCCCGCCGGCAACCTTGAAGATGGTCTTCTGTGGTTTCCCATCTTCCTTCCAGGCAAATGCCGGGGTTGGTCCCTAACTATAGGCCACAGCCGCTACCTTCCAACTCCTCGACCTTCCCTTCCAACTTACCTCCCCCACGGTACTTGTAGCTCACCCATTGGGTGTCCGTCTCGAAGCAGCTACAAAACTGGCGAGCCGAACATGTCCTCGGACACTCCCGGCACTAAAAGCCATACGCTAATAAAAAACTTCCCCCTTTTTATGTACCGTTTGTATTATTGTGTGTGTTACGGCTTTATGGCTTACTATGCGGTTTTCTTCCACCCGGGGTCTATTGGTCCCGTGTTCGAGCAACGCGCTTGTTCGCAAGTCTGTTCTCTCGGGGCCGCAATTATGACCCGTGAATTCACCGATCTCTATCAATCTAGCTATGGACTTGTGGACATAGGGTTCGGTTGCGACCTCCCATTGCACCCTGGTCCACCTGTGATATCTGTATCTGGTGGTCACAACTTCGATCTTCGTGGATTTATTTGCCTCTGTCGTACACCACATTATATACATTCATTTATCTTCGTACCTTGCACCTATGATTACGCTTTACTCACTTAAGTCATTGTGTTTATCTAATTGTCCTTTTTGTCGAACGTATCTCCCTACACTGCACTCGCCTTTATGTCTACTTCCTTACCGTAACTTACCTTGATGGATTTTACATAATTATACTGTACGTTACCCTTCAGGTTTTCATTTTAATTGTCGATTGTTCTGTCGTCACATATTTAGTTTAGTCACGTCAATCCAACGAGTATTTACTCTATTCATTTTTGTCCCTCCCAAACCCCCCACTTTCTCTGTATCCTCTAGGCTGTTCGGAATACCGCACACTTCTTTGTCGGTATATCCCTTTTCCTGACTCCCTTGTCTAGCCTCTTAGTCTTTTATTTCCGAACTTAATTTTGCACTGCGTGTGCATACCATTTCACCGACGTACCTCTATCTCTCTTATGTCTATGACATAAACTTCACGTACATTCATACATGTATTATTGTTTTCACATAACCTAACTATTTAGAATGTATCGCTTCCTCGTCAATACTTATTAGCCTAATTTCGATTTTTGCAAAAAATGAAAGTAGACTTATGAGATCTACACAGGGCCAAAAATTGTGTATCTGTCTGTGTCTGTGTGTGTGTGTGTGTGTGTGTGTGTGTGTGAGTCTGTGTGTGTGTAAGTGTGTGCACTCTGAATGTCTGACCCCCCCCCCCCCCCTATCAATTAGAACACGGTGTAACCGAATTGAACGAAATTTGGTACAGAGGAAGAACGAGCAAAGGGCACCTCGGTGTCATGTTTTATATCGCCGCCATCTTGACGGAAACGTAATGGCGGCCACCCAACTGTTCAAATATTAGTAGGATATAAAGGGCGGTTCTGGCACAGTGGCTAATGGGCAAGATGGCCGCCGCGCGCAATTACTCTATGTTATTCTTATGGAGGGGTCAGTCATAGCTGGCACAGGGGCTAATGGGCAAAATGGCCGCCACGCCCTGAGACCGTGGATGACGTCACAGGGAGAGGTCGGCCGTGTAGTTGCTAAATGGAATATATAATATTATTATTAATATTTTATTATTATTATTATTGATTGATCAAGTACAATCAAGACCAGCCTTATATTGTCTACGTTGTGATGTAGTGGTTAGCATTCTTGGATGTCACCGCTTAAGCCTGAATTTGATTCACCGCTCAGCCAAGAAATGTAATTCTGGTCTCAGAATTGGAACGGGGTACACTCAGCCTTGTGAGGCAAAACTGACAGGAGCTGGGTTTTGATACCTACCTCAACCATTTTGGAAGTAGTTTTCTGTGGTTTCCCACTTTTACTCCATGCAAATGCTTGCATAGTTCCTAAATTAAGACCACGACCACGTCGTTCCCAATCCTTATCTGAATTACAAATACATACACTAATACAGCCAGCACAATGACACAGGTTACCAGACCTATTCCACACTGATCGAAGTACATGGGAACAGAATAATCACGATGTCAAAGCCCTCTCAAATGAAACACCAACAACAACTACATGTCTTCCTTGTGGTGTAGTGGCTACCATTCTTGGATGTCACCGCTTAAGCCTGAATTTGATTCACTGCTCAGCCAAGAAATGTAATTCTGGTCTCAGAATTGGAACGGGGTACACTCAGCCTTGTGAGGCAAAACTGACAGGAGCTGGGTTTTGATACCTACCTCAACCATTTTGGAAGTAGTTTTCTGTGGTTTCCCACTTTTACTCCATGCAAATGCTTGCATAGTTCCTAAATTAAGACCACGACCACGTCGTTCCCAATCCTTATCTGAATTACAAATACATACACTAATACAGCCAGCACAATGACACAGGTTACCAGACCTATTCCACACTGATCGAAGTACATGGGAACAGAATAATCACGATGTCA
Source organism: Meconema thalassinum (assembly GCA_946902985.2). NCBI lineage: Eukaryota > Metazoa > Arthropoda > Insecta > Orthoptera > Tettigoniidae > Meconema > Meconema thalassinum. Next base: position 1,754,817,877 of record OX336388.2, on the reverse strand, counting down.
AAGCCCTCTCAAATGAAACACCAACAACAACTACATGTCTTCCTTGTGGTGTAGTGGCTACCATTCTTGGATGTCACCGCTTAAGCCTGAATTTGATTCACTGCTCAGCCAAGAAATGTAATTCTGGTCTCAGAATTGGAACGGGGTACACTCAGCCTTGTGAGGCAAAACTGACAGGAGCTGGGTTTGGATACCTACCTCAACCATTTTGGAAGTAGTTTTCTGTGGTTTCCCACTTTTACTCCATGCAAATGCTTGGATAGGTCCTAAATTAAGACCACGGCCACCTCTTTCCCAATCCTCATCTGAATTACAAATACACACACTAATACAACCAGCACAATGACACAGGTTATCAGACCTATTCCACACTGATCCAAGTACATGGGAACAGAATAATCACGATGTCAAAGCCCTCTCAAATGAAACAACAACAACAACTACATGTCTTCCTTGTGGTGTAGTGGCTAGCATTCTTGCATGTCACTGCTTAAGCCTGAATTTGATTCTCTGCTCAGCCAAGAAATGTAATTCTGTTCTCAGAACTGGAACGGAGTACACTCACCCTTGTGAGGCAAAACTGACAGGAGCTGGGTTTTGATTCCTACCTCAACCATTTTGGAAGTTGTTTTCTGTGGTTTCCCACTTTTACTCCATGCAAATGCTTGGATAGTTCCTAAATTAAGACCACGGCCCCTCTTTCCCAATCCTCATCTGAATTACAAATACACACACTAATACAGCCATTGCTGTTACACAGGTTATTAGACAAATTCAACACTCAACCAAGTACGCGGGGCTACATGACTATGAAATCACAAAACTCCTAAAAGAACGGGGTACACTCAGCCTTGTGAGGCAAAACTGAGAAGAGACGGGTTCAATTCCTACCTCACTCATTCTAAGAGTGGTTTTCTGTGGTTTTCCACTCTTACCCTCTTAAGCAAATGCCGGCATGGTACCTAACTTAAGGCTACAGCTGCTTCCTACCCAATACCTACCTCTATTACAAATGCATACAGTAGTACAGACATCACAGTGACACAGGTTATCAGACAGCTTTTACATACACCCAAGTTCACAGGGATACATGACTACGAAATCACAAAACTCCTAAAAGAACGGGGTACACTCAGCCTTGTGAGACAAAACTGAGAAGAGACGGGTTCAATTCCTACCTCACTCATTCTAAGAGTGTTTTTCTGTGGGTTTCCTCTCTTACACTCTTAAGGAAATGCCGGGATGGTACCTAACTTAAGGCTACAGCTGCTTCCTACCCAATACCTACCTCTATTACAAATACATACAGTAGTACAGACATTACAGTGACACAGGTTATCAGACAGCTCTTTCATACACTCAAGTTCATAGGGTTACAAACCAAGAGGTATTAAGACTAGTGAGAGAGAAGAGATGTTTCTGGTGACTGTTAATGAAGAGAAGAGATAGGTTGGTAGGACACATACTGAGGCACCCAGGAATAGCAAGCTTAGTTATGGAAGGAAGGGGTCAAGGGCAAGAACTGTAGGGGTAGACCATGTTTAGAATATGTTAAACAGATTGCCTTGGAAGTAGGGTATTGTAGCTACAGTATATAGGGATGAAATGATTAGCTCATCAATCAGTCAAAAGACTGAAGATGAAAACATCAATATAGAATTTGGAATTAAGTTACTTACCTCAGTAATGCATATCTTTTGTTGATAATCTTGTTACGATGTTTTAACATTTCTAACCACACGCTACTCATGAACTATATGTCACTATTTATTTCCTATTCAACTACAAGGGACTGATGATCATGGTGTCTCAACCACTTATCGTGAATGATACACTCTCAACTACACGGGTCTGATGACCATGGTGTTTCAACACACTGACGTGAAAGATACACTCTCAACTATACTGAGCTGATGACCATGGTGTCTCACCCCACTAACGTGAATGATACACTCTCAACTACACGAGGCTGATGACCATGGTGTCTCAACCCACTAACGTGAATGATACACTCTCAACTACACGGGGCTGATGACTATGATGTCTTACCACACATACATGCTATAACGCGTGATTGATGATTGAATTTTGTTACAAGTTTTGATTGAATTTTGTTACAAGTTTAAACAATTCATTTGCAAGCGAACACTATGTGAGTTGAAAGGCGACTGTTCTCTCCAGCGTACTGTGGGAGCTTGGTAGGTGCAAGTTCGCAGAAATTTGATAGCTTACATTGCGTGTAATCTCCGAGGCTGAAGGCTTGGCTCTTGACTGTTAGTGAAACTTTTATATGAATTTTGAATACAGAATTTAACCTTGGTTGTCTTAAAAAATGGATTTTGTGGTTTCCCACTTCTACTCCAAGCAAATGTCGGAATGGTTCCTAAATTAATGCCGGGGCAGCCTCCTTCCCAATCCTTACATGAATAACTAATACACACAATCCTACAGACACCACAATAACACAGATTATCGCATACATTTTGCATACACCCAAGTACAGGGGTATAAAAGACCACGATGTCTAAGCCCTTCATAACAACAACAACAACAACGTCGTAACATGAGACTGTACAAAGTAGACTATCATAAGAGACGACCTCGTTGTGTAGTGGCTAGCATTCTAGGTCGTCACCTTGGAGGCCTGAGTTTGATTTCCGGCTCTGAGAAGAAATTTAATCTTGGTCTACATTAGGCTTTGTAAGGAAGAAATGAGAGGAGGTTTTCCTTGGTTTCCCACTTGTACTTCAGGTGAATACCGGGATGATTCTTAATTTAAGTGTCCGCCTGCATCCTTTCCAATCCTCATCCAATTACTAATACACACACTACTGCAGTCATCACAATAACACATGCTATCACACAAATCCTATACACCACGATGTCTAAACCCCTCAAATGAAATGCATATGCACAGTACTTTGAATTGACAGGTGAAAAGCTAATGGAAGTAGGATACTTTTTACTACTTAGAAAGCAAAATAACTAGTGATGGACGATGCAAAGAGGATATATTATGAATTGCAGCCAATGGCCATAGCTGGGCATTTTTGATTTAACGCCCGAGGTCTCCCAACAAGTTCAATTTCAGTTAGGTCCAACTTTAGTTACCAAATGCTACTGTCACTAACTCCAAGTGGCGAACGTTGGAACTTAATAGAGCGTTACTAATTAACCAATATCGCCTATAAATTTTACTACACACTGCCAATTGCAGTGCTAGGTTCTTTTACGTGGAACAAATGTATGACATGGGACGGCAGGCTTTACTCCCCGCCCCTCCGAAGGAATGCATACTAAAGGAATTAGCGCTTTTAAAAATCCCACGACTTTGTCAGGGTTTGAACCCGTTATCTTGAGCACAGCTATTAACTACACCACCGATACCGCTACATTGACATAGGTAATCACGCATATTCCAGAAACATTATGTACATGGGTTTTAATAAATAGTCATAATATCGGATAAGCCCTAAAATGTGACCCTGTGGCTAATTGGTTAGCATGGTAGACTTTGACCTTGAGGGATTTAGCTTTCACTCCTAGGATTTTAATTTGTTATGGAAATAGGAAACATAATTATGGCAAGAAAGGTTGAGGCTAAGAACTGCAGTGTAGTTCAAGGTTCGAATATGCTAAACAGATTGTCTTAGATGTAGCTTAAATTAGCTTGAGCAGGGAGTAACTACCAACCTTGTGAAGAAAGCTGAGACGTGATAAACTCATTTCTACCTCACTCATATTGTTTCATGGTTTTACCACTTTTATTTAAGGCAAATGCATGGATGATTCTTAACTTAAGGCTATGACTGTCTCATTCCCAATCCTCACTTAAGTTTAAAAATCTATACACCAATAACTATGCAGGAATCATTTATCTATTGGTTCTTTATTATTGGAGTCGTTGCTCATATAGGTAAGAAACGGGTCATACTATACTTTCAACTACACTAGTTTCAACTACTTTTCAAGGCCACGCTCACCGAGCATTGCCGAAGACTGCCGAAAGTTAACGATTGGATTAAGAGTGTCAGGCGGGTAACAAGAAACACAAGCGGTACCCATGCAATAGTTTTATTAATTACATATATCTACAATTTTTACATATAATACACTCTTTTCTTTATTTTAATAACATTCATTTTCATTTTTCTACATTTTAACTTAAATTATTGCTTAAATCTCTTAGGTCCCTTTTGTATCCATTTGTTTAATACGAACAGGGCAGCCCAAATTCTTGATTTGTCATGCATAATTACACACAGAACACAACTCTTTCCTTATTTTTGCTTGGTGTAGTTTTAAGAGCATCCAGCTAAATTTTGATCCGATAATTCAAATCTGTATCCGAATCTTCTAGTTCCTTTTCCAGCCAGTAATTGGATATAAACAAAGAGTCAATATTCTCCATTTCCAACACATATCTAACTTTATGTCTATATACTATTGGTTTTATTCCCTTAATAATTAGTTCTGTTCCTTTTTCCAAACTTTCTAACCGGGAGCACTTTCGGATTTTTATTTGGCCTTTGATTTCCTGCATAGTGATGTTATTAAGCAGATCAACGTCACCTTGCGTATACGATGTCGACTCTACTCTATAGTCTGTTTGAATGCTTGTGAACAACTTAAAATTCTCGATTTTAGCAAACGAGTTACCATTAAATGTAGTAATTCCATTGGTGTTGAATGCTGCAAACGGTTTTTCAGTTTCCAAATGTACAATGTCCAATCCACCACATCGAGTTACAATAAATCCATCCTTTTTAAGCAAGTCTAAATTACCATGACTCTTTAAAAACATAGATTTTAAATATCCTCTTAAGTAGCACACATGTTTACATTTTTCACTTTCTACAAGCACTCCAACGCGTGGATAAGTTCCTTTGTAATTAACAGTAAATGCTGAGAGTTTGTATTTCCCACTCACATATAGATTTTGCCAGGGACTTTGTTTAAAGTAAACTGTAAACCTGTTTCTTGCATCCACAATCGTCTGTTCTTTCTGCAACACTGCTTCGTACTTTTTCTTTAGGGCAGTAGTCTCTGCAACATACTCCACTTTCCTTTTTTTGATCTCAATTTCCTCTAACTCCAATTTTCGTTTCCTTACACATAGCACATTAACTGTACTCAATGGGGTAATTTCCTTAAGAGGGTATGGTTTAAGTCTGTTAGATTTATTGGTTCTTTTTTCTCAACACCTGGGGAGGAATATTATTTGTAGGAGTCAATCCTAATTCGCTAATGTTTATGTTTGCGGGAATTGTGGAAAACAATGTCCTGGATTGGGAAAAGAATGTTTCCCCAGCTTTAAGATAGCATTTCTGTATAATGCGAACATTGTTGTTTCCAGAATCATCGTTAACAATTTCTACAAAGTTTACAGGTAAGTAATTAAAACTATAGGCAGAGAGAGCATAGTTTATCATCTTTTCCCGATCTTGTCCATCGCGCAGTTCGATTTGCACACCAGTCAATTTCCGAGTATTTTTATTACCCCAATACACAAATTGCAAAACTTTGTTAAACACCACACAGCAACTATTTCGTAGGTTATCCGATAGTTTGGTCCACATGGACGCGATCGGCACCGAGTGCAGGGGCGCTTCTTTTAAGTAATGTTTGTTGGCGTTTAATACACTAACACAATCTTCGAGTGGGTCAAATACACCATCCATTTTGTAGTTGTAAATTGTTGCCTCTAGTCTTGTAATACCATGTTCTTTAGCTAAGTAAGACGTAAACGTTTCCCTTAGACGGGAGTCTGGACATCGGATAAAGTCTATAATATGGTTTCCAATGACTTTGTTTACACCAGGACTTGTAATTTGACATATAAATTTGTTATATATCTTTATTCTAGAATTAGAGTTCATCCATGTTAAACAGTCTATACCAACCGTTTTATCATTGTTCACAATCACATTACACTTTTCTCGATACTCTCCTTGCACACAAAAGTTGTGATTCGATGTTAGATAATCACACATCTCTGCCTTGTTAAAAACACCAGCCAAATCTTGGGTTATGTTCAAATCCATAAGATAAAACTCCTCAGCACGAAGCTGTTCCAATATCTCTGGAAGTTCGGCTAACAGAACATCTAATTTAACATCAGCTAGCTCCACTTTGTATGGTATAGCCACAGGATTTTTATACTTTTCCATAATGTTAACCATTCCTTTCTCCCCAAGCTGTGTCCTGAGTCCCCGTGCCATTGCACACTCGTTATTGAGTAGAGGAAATTGTAGCTTTGCCTTAACACCATGTTTAGCAGAGATGAACTTGGAGAATTTACCACGTAAATAGAGGTTGAAAGCACCACACACCTCTTTCTTTAGCAGCACAGACTTACTATTTTCCAATTGTTCTTGGCAGTCCACTTGATCACATATCCTAACCACCATAATGTTATCACAAAACGGCTCCGTAATCGGTGTAAGTAGATTAACATTTTTATCACTTAGGAGCGTCTCGTTTTCTGTGTGGTTTATATTACCAATGTCTGTAACCAGATTGTCCAGGTTTTCCAACAACAACCACAACCCAAACCGCTCGTTGGTAGGCTTTATTCTGTTCCCCATAAGTTGGGGGACACTAAACACTTTAGAGAGAGACATCTTCACACTTTCAACTACCACGAAGCACTGATCAAATGCATCTGTAGCGTCTCTTATATATACCATTAATCAATTCTATTTTTAGATTATGACGTAACTGACAACGCTTGTCGGCAGAAAGCAGTACACATATAAATACAAAATCTCTCGAACATTGCCGGAGACTGCCCAAGGTTAACGATTGGAACTCAAACAAGATTTAACTTGTCACATGACGTAACAAAAAGTTAAATGATTTAATTGCATGGGAATGTTGCTTTACCTAAAATGTAATACTATGCAAGTGTTTAACATTTTACAATCAGCTTGTGTATTGGCTTTTTATGTTGGCTTTTTTGTTGGCTTTTGTTGGCTTTTGTTGGCTTTTGTTGGCTTGTGTTGGCTTTTTTGTTGGCTTTTGTTGGCTTTTGTATTAGCTCTCTCATATTTGCTCTTGCTTGTGGGGGGCTTATTATTTGGTCTTGGAAAGTATGTCAGTCCTTTTTTATGGCTGCAAAATGCTTACAGCCATGTTTGTAAGCAGCAACAACAACAACAACACACAAAATCCCCCCCCCCCCCAAAAAAAAAAACCAAAGTACTCTAAGCTTTATCAATGACTCTCCACTCTTACACTTACCTCTATCCCATGCCTAGTCAAAAAATTAGTGTATTTTTCAAATTTTTCTATAAATATTTGGACTATTTTTGGACTGAGAGTGGTATAGAGGTAGGTGTTGGAGTTAACATATGTCTTTTCAGGATTTTTAGATTAATGACATAGCCTACTTTCCAAATATTTATAGAAAAATTTGAAAAATACACTAATTTTTTGACTAGGCATGGGATAGAGGTAAGTGTAAGAGTGGAGAGTCATTGATAAAGCTTAGAGTACTTTGGTTTTTTTTTGGGGGGGGGGGGATTTTGTGTGTTGTTGTTGTTGTTGCTGCTTACAAACATGGCTGTAAGCATTTTGCAGCCATAAAAAAGGACTGACATACTTTCCAAGACCAAATAATAAGCCCCCCACAAGCAAGAGCAAATATGAGAGAGCTAATACAAAAGCCAACAAAAGCCAAAAAAAAGCCAACACAAGCCAACAAAAGCCAACAAAAGCCAACAAAAAAGCCAACATAAAAAGCCAATACACAAGCTGATTGTAAAATGTTAAACACTTGCATAGTATTACATTTTAGGTAAAGCAACATTCCCATGCAATTAAATCATTTAACTTTTTGTTACGTCATGTGACAAGTTAAATCTTGTTTGAGTTCCAATCGTTAACCTTGGGCAGTCTCCGGCAATGTTCGAGAGATTTTGTATTTATATGTGTACTGCTTTCTGCCGACAAGCGTTGTCAGTTACGTCATAATCTAAAAATAGAATTGATTAATGGTATATATAAGAGACGCTACAGATGCATTTGATCAGTGCTTCGTGGTAGTTGAAAGTGTGAAGATGTCTCTCTCTAAAGTGTTTAGTGTCCCCCAACTTATGGGGAACAGAATAAAGCCTACCAACGAGCGGTTTGGGTTGTGGTTGTTGTTGGAAAACCTGGACAATCTGGTTACAGACATTGGTAATATAAACCACACAGAAAACGAGACGCTCCTAAGTGATAAAAATGTTAATCTACTTACACCGATTACGGAGCCGTTTTGTGATAACATTATGGTGGTTAGGATATGTGATCAAGTGGACTGCCAAGAACAATTGGAAAATAGTAAGTCTGTGCTGCTAAAGAAAGAGGTGTGTGGTGCTTTCAACCTCTATTTACGTGGTAAATTCTCCAAGTTCATCTCTGCTAAACATGGTGTTAAGGCAAAGCTACAATTTCCTCTACTCAATAACGAGTGTGCAATGGCACGGGGACTCAGGACACAGCTTGGGGAGAAAGGAATGGTTAACATTATGGAAAAGTATAAAAATCCTGTGGCTATACCATACAAAGTGGAGCTAGCTGATGTTAAATTAGATGTTCTGTTAGCCGAACTTCCAGAGATATTGGAACAGCTTCGTGCTGAGGAGTTTTATCTTATGGATTTGAACATAACCCAAGATTTGGCTGGTGTTTTTAACAAGGCAGAGATGTGTGATTATCTAACATCGAATCACAACTTTTGTGTGCAAGGAGAGTATCGAGAAAAGTGTAATGTGATTGTGAACAATGATAAAACGGTTGGTATAGACTGTTTAACATGGATGAACTCTAATTCTAGAATAAAGATATATAACAAATTTATATGTCAAATTACAAGTCCTGGTGTAAACAAAGTCATTGGAAACCATATTATAGACTTTATCCGATGTCCAGACTCCCGTCTAAGGGAAACGTTTACGTCTTACTTAGCTAAAGAACATGGTATTACAAGACTAGAGGCAACAATTTACAACTACAAAATGGATGGTGTATTTGACCCACTCGAAGATTGTGTTAGTGTATTAAACGCCAACAAACATTACTTAAAAGAAGCGCCCCTGCACTCGGTGCCGATCGCGTCCATGTGGACCAAACTATCGGATAACCTACGAAATAGTTGCTGTGTGGTGTTTAACAAAGTTTTGCAATTTGTGTATTGGGGTAATAAAAATACTCGGAAATTGACTGGTGTGCAAATCGAACTGCGCGATGGACAAGATCGGGAAAAGATGATAAACTATGCTCTCTCTGCCTATAGTTTTAATTACTTACCTGTAAACTTTGTAGAGCGCCTCCGTGGCTTAGGCGGCAGCACGCCGGCCTCTCACCGCTGGTTCCGTGGTTCAAATCCCGGTCACTCCATGTGAGATCTGTGCTGGACAATACGGAGGCAGACAGGTTTTTCTCCGGGTACTCCGGTTTTCCCTGTCAAAATTTCATTCCAGCAACACTCTCCACTATCATTTCATTTCATCTGTCATTCATTTAATCATTGCCCCAGAGGAGTGCGTCAGGCCTCGGCAACCGGCACAGTTCATATCCTCGCCGCTAGATGGGGGCTTCATTCATTCCATACCTGACCCGGTCGGAGACTGGAAGCAGGCTGTGGATTTTCACCTGTAAACTTTGTAGAAATTGTTAACGATGATTCTGGAAACAACAATGTTCGCATTATACAGAAATGCTATCTTAAAGCTGGGGAAACATTCTTTTCCCAATCCAGGACATTGTTTTCCACAATTCCCGCAAACATAAACATTAGCGAATTAGGATTGACTCCTACAAATAATATTCCTCCCCAGGTGTTGAGAAAAAAGAACCAATAAATCTAACAGACTTAAACCATACCCTCTTAAGGAAATTACCCCATTGAGTACAGTTAATGTGCTATGTGTAAGGAAACGAAAATTGGAGTTAGAGGAAATTGAGATCAAAAAAAGGAAAGTGGAGTATGTTGCAGAGACTACTGCCCTAAAGAAAGAGTACGAAGCAGTGTTGCAGAAAGAACAGACGATTGTGGATGCAAGAAACAGGTTTACAGTTTACTTTAAACAAAGTCCCTGGCAAAATCTATATGTGAGTGGGAAATACAAACTCTCAGCATTTACTGTTAATTACAAAGGAACTTATCCACGCGTTGGAGTGCTTGTAGAAAGTGAAAAATGTAAACATGTGTGCTACTTAAGAGGATATTTAAAATCTATGTTTTTAAAGAGTCATGGTAATTTAGACTTGCTTAAAAAGGATGGATTTATTGTAACTCGATGTGGTGGATTGGACATTGTACATTTGGAAACTGAAAAACCGTTTGCAGCATTCAACACCAATGGAATTACTACATTTAATGGTAACTCGTTTGCTAAAATCGAGAATTTTAAGTTGTTCACAAGCATTCAAACAGACTATAGAGTAGAGTCGACATCGTATACGCAAGGTGACGTTGATCTGCTTAATAACATCACTATGCAGGAAATCAAAGGCCAAATAAAAATCCGAAAGTGCTCCCGGTTAGAAAGTTTGGAAAAAGGAACAGAACTAATTATTAAGGGAATAAAACCAATAGTATATAGACATAAAGTTAGATATGTGTTGGAAATGGAGAATATTGACTCTTTGTTTATATCCAATTACTGGCTGGAAAAGGAACTAGAAGATTCGGATACAGATTTGAATTATCGGATCAAAATTAAGCTGGATGCTCTTAAAACTACACCAAGCAAAAATAAGGAAAGAGTTGTGTTCTGTGTGTAATTATGCATGACAAATCAAGAATTTGGGCTGCCCTGTTCGTATTAAACAAATGGATACAAAAGGGACCTAAGAGATTTAAGCAAAAATTTAAGTTAAAATGTAGAAAAATGAAAATGAATGTTATTAAAATAAAGAAAAGAGTGTATTATATGTAAAAATTGTAGATATATGTAATTAATAAAACTATTGCATGGGTACCGCTTGTGTTTCTTGTTACCCGCCTGACACTCTTAATCCAATCGTTAACTTTCGGCAGTCTTCGGCAATGCTCGGTGAGCGTGGCCTTGAAAAGTAGTTGAAACTAGTGTAGTTGAAAGTATAGTATGACCCGTTTCTTACCTATATGAGCAACGACTCCAATAATAAAGAACCAATAGATAAATGATTCCTGCATAGTTATTGGTGACTGGTGTATAGATTTTTAAACTTAAGTGAGGATTGGGAACGAGACAGTCATAGCCTTAAGTTAAGAATCATCCATGCATTTGCCTTAAATAAAAGTGGTAAAACCATGAAACAATATGAGTGAGGTAGAAATGAGTTTATCACGTCTCAGCTTTCTTCACAAGGTTGGTAGTTACTCCCTGCTCAAGCTAATTTAAGCTACATCTAAGACAATCTGTTTAGCATATTCGAACCTTGAACTACACTGCAGTTCTTAGCCTCAACCTTTCTTGCCATAATTATGTTTCCTATTTCCATAACAAATTAAAATCCTAGGAGTGAAAGCTAAATCCCTCAAGGTCAAAGTCTACCATGCTAACCAATTAGCCACAGGGTCACATTTTAGGGCTTATCCGATATTGTGACTATTTATTAAAACCCATGTACATAATGTTTCTGGAATATGCGTGATTACCTATGTCAATGTAGCGGTATCGGTGGTGTAGTTAATAGCTGTGCTCAAGATAACGGGTTCAAACCCTGACAAAGTCGTGGGATTTTTAAAAGCGCTAATTCCTTTAGTATGCATTCCTTCGGAGGGGCGGGGAGTAAAGCCTGCCGTCCCATGTCATACATTTGTTCCACGTAAAAGAACCTAGCACTGCAATTGGCAGTGTGTAGTAAAATTTATAGGCGATATTGGTTAATTAGTAACGCTCTATTAAGTTCCAACGTTCGCCACTTGGAGTTAGTGACAGTAGCATTTGGTAACTAAAGTTGGACCTAACTGAAATTGAACTTGTTGGGAGACCTCGGGCGTTAAATCAAAAATGCCCAGCTATGGCCATTGGCTGCAATTCATAATATATCCTCTTTGCATCGTCCATCACTAGTTATTTTGCTTTCTAAGTAGTAAAAAGTATCCTACTTCCATTAGCTTTTCACCTGTCAATTCAAAGTACTGTGCATATGCATTTCATTTGAGGGGTTTAGACATCGTGGTGTATAGGATTTGTGTGATAGCATGTGTTATTGTGATGACTGCAGTAGTGTGTGTATTAGTAATTGGATGAGGATTGGAAAGGATGCAGGCGGACACTTAAATTAAGAATCATCCCGGTATTCACCTGAAGTACAAGTGGGAAACCAAGGAAAACCTCCTCTCATTTTTTCCTTACAAAGCCTAATGTAGACCAAGATTAAATTTCTTGGCAGAGCCGGAAATCAAACTCAGGCCTCCAAGGTGACGACCTAGAATGCTAGCCACTACACAACGAGGTCGTCTCTTATGATAGTCTACTTTGTACAGTCTCATGTTACGACGTTGTTGTTGTTGTTGTTATGAAGGGCTTAGACATCGTGGTCTTTTATACCCCTGTACTTGGGTGTATGCAAAATGTATGCGATAATCTGTGTTATTGTGGTGTCTGTAGGATTGTGTGTATTAGTTATTCATGTAAGGATTGGGAAGGAGGCTGCCCCGGCATTAATTTAGGAACCATTCCGACATTTGCTTGGAGTAGAAGTGGGAAACCACAAAATCCATTTTTTAAGACAACCAAGGTTAAATTCTGTATTCAAAATTCATATAAAAGTTTCACTAACAGTCAAGAGCCAAGCCTTCAGCCTCGGAGATTACACGCAATGTAAGCTATCAAATTTCTGCGAACTTGCACCTACCAAGCTCCCACAGTACGCTGGAGAGAACAGTCGCCTTTCAACTCACATAGTGTTCGCTTGCAAATGAATTGTTTAAACTTGTAACAAAATTCAATCAAAACTTGTAACAAAATTCAATCATCAATCACGCGTTATAGCATGTATGTGTGGTAAGACATCATAGTCATCAGCCCCGTGTAGTTGAGAGTGTATCATTCACGTTAGTGGGTTGAGACACCATGGTCATCAGCCTCGTGTAGTTGAGAGTGTATCATTCACGTTAGTGGGGTGAGACACCATGGTCATCAGCTCAGTATAGTTGAGAGTGTATCTTTCACGTCAGTGTGTTGAAACACCATGGTCATCAGACCCGTGTAGTTGAGAGTGTATCATTCACGATAAGTGGTTGAGACACCATGATCATCAGTCCCTTGTAGTTGAATAGGAAATAAATAGTGACATATAGTTCATGAGTAGCGTGTGGTTAGAAATGTTAAAACATCGTAACAAGATTATCAACAAAAGATATGCATTACTGAGGTAAGTAACTTAATTCCAAATTCTATATTGATGTTTTCATCTTCAGTCTTTTGACTGATTGATGAGCTAATCATTTCATCCCTATATACTGTAGCTACAATACCCTACTTCCAAGGCAATCTGTTTAACATATTCTAAACATGGTCTACCCCTACAGTTCTTGCCCTTGACCCCTTCCTTCCATAACTAAGCTTGCTATTCCTGGGTGCCTCAGTATGTGTCCTACCAACCTATCTCTTCTCTTCATTAACAGTCACCAGAAACATCTCTTCTCTCTCACTAGTCTTAATACCTCTTGGTTTGTAACCCTATGAACTTGAGTGTATGAAAGAGCTGTCTGATAACCTGTGTCACTGTAATGTCTGTACTACTGTATGTATTTGTAATAGAGGTAGGTATTGGGTAGGAAGCAGCTGTAGCCTTAAGTTAGGTACCATCCCGGCATTTCCTTAAGAGTGTAAGAGAGGAAACCCACAGAAAAACACTCTTAGAATGAGTGAGGTAGGAATTGAACCCGTCTCTTCTCAGTTTTGTCTCACAAGGCTGAGTGTACCCCGTTCTTTTAGGAGTTTTGTGATTTCGTAGTCATGTATCCCTGTGAACTTGGGTGTATGTAAAAGCTGTCTGATAACCTGTGTCACTGTGATGTCTGTACTACTGTATGCATTTGTAATAGAGGTAGGTATTGGGTAGGAAGCAGCTGTAGCCTTAAGTTAGGTACCATGCCGGCATTTGCTTAAGAGGGTAAGAGTGGAAAACCACAGAAAACCACTCTTAGAATGAGTGAGGTAGGAATTGAACCCGTCTCTTCTCAGTTTTGCCTCACAAGGCTGAGTGTACCCCGTTCTTTTAAGAGTTTTGTGATTTCATAGTCATGTAGCCCCGCGTACTTGGTTGAGTGTTGAATTTGTCTAATAACCTGTGTAACAGCAATGGCTGTATTAGTGTGTGTATTTGTAATTCAGATGAGGATTGGGAAAGAGGGGCCGTGGTCTTAATTTAGGAACTATCCAAGCATTTGCATGGAGTAAAAGTGGGAAATCACAGAAAACAACTTCCAAAATGGTTGAGGTAGGAATCAAAACCCAGCTCCTGTCAGTTTTGCCTCACAAGGGTGAGTGTACTCCGTTCCAGTTCTGAGACCAGAATTACATTTCTTGGCTGAGCAGAGAATCAAATTCAGGCTTAAGCAGTGACATGCAAGAATGCTAGCCACTACACCACAAGGAAGACATGTAGTTGTTGTTGTTGTTTCATTTGAGAGGGCTTTGACATCGTGATTATTCAGTTCCCATGTACTTGGATCAGTGTGGAATAGGTCTGATAACCTGTGTCATTGTGCTGGTTGTATTAGTGTGTGTATTTGTAATTCAGGTGAGGATTGGGAAAGAGGTGGCCGTGGTCTTAATTTAGGACCTATCCAAGCATTTGCATGGAGTAAAAGTGGGAAACCACAGAAAACTACTTCCAAAATGGTTGAGGTAGGTATCCAAACCCAGCTCCTGTCAGTTTTGCCTCACAAGGCTGAGTGTACCCCGTTCCAATTCTGAGACCAGAATTACATTTCTTGGCTGAGCAGTGAATCAAATTCAGGCTTAAGCGGTGACATCCAAGAATGCTAACCACTACATCACAACGTAGACAATATAAGGCTGGTCTTGATTGTACTTGATCAATCAATAATAATAATAATAAAATATTAATAATAATATTATATATTCCATTTAGCAACTACACGGCCGACCTCTCCCTGTGACGTCATCCACGGTCTCAGGGCGCGGCGGCCATTTTGCCCATTAGCCCCTGTGCCAGCTATGACTGACCCCTCCATAAGAATAACATAGAGTAATTGCGCGCGGCGGCCATCTTGCCCATTAGCCACTGTGCCAGAACCGCCCTTTATATCCTACTAATATTAAATCAAATTACGACTAACCTAATCATCCGATCTCTACCAAATTTTGCAACAACATATATTTGTATGGCGAGCGCCTTTGGATTAAACTACGAGGTCATCAGCCCAATAGTTTGCAGATGACGGCCATGTATGTATGCAAATTGATTCCCTCTATCAATTCAAACACGGTGAAACCGAATTGAACAAAATTTGTACAGAGGTAGCACTAGCAAAGAAACCCTCAGTGTCATGTTTTATATCGCCGCCATCTTGACGGAAACGTAATGGTGGGCACCCAAATGTTCAAAGCTTAAATCAAATTACGACTAACCTAATCAACCGATCTCTACCAAATTTTGCAACAACATATATTTTTATGGCGAGCGTCTTTAGACTAAACTACAAGGTCATCAGCCAAATAGTTTGCAGGTGGCGGCCGTGAATGTTTGCAAATCGATTCCCCCTATCAATTCAAACACGGTGAAACCGAATTGAACGAAATTTGGTATAGAGGTTGCACTAGCAAAGAGCACCTGAGTGTCATGTTTTATATCGCCGCCATCTTGACGAAAACGTAATGGCGGCCACCCAAATGGTAAAAGCCTAAATCAAATTACGACCAATCTAATCATCTGATCTCTACTAAATTTTGCAACAACATACCTTTATGTGGTAGGCATCTTTTGACCAAACTACAAGGTCATCAGCCGAATACTGTGCGGATGGCGGCCATGTATGTGTGCAAATCGATTCCCCCTATCAATTCAAACACAGTGAAACCGAATTGAACGAAATTAGGTACAGAGGTAGCACTATCAAAGAGCACCTCAGTGTCATGTTTTATATCGCCGCCATCTCGACGGAAACATAATGGTGGCCACCCAAATGTAAAAAGCTTAAATCAAATTACGACCAAACTAATCATCTGATATCTACCAAATTTTTCAAGAACATACCTTTTTGTGGGAAGCATCTTTTGACTGAACTACAAGGTTATCAGTCCAATAGTTTGCAGATACCGGCCATGTATGTGTGAAAATCGATTCCCCGTATAAATTCAAACACGGTAATACCGAATTGAATGATTTTTTTTACAGAGGTAACACTAGCAAAGGGCACCTCATATTCATGTTTAATATCCGTATAGAACGTTGTATTTCAACAAGCTACTACAACCAACATTCAATTATACTCCTTGAAAAGGACAAAGAGTTATAACAATATCCATGCATTTAGGAGAAAGTAGGCTATATGTTCTTTACTGAACATCTTGTTTATCTTTCTTGATGAATACACTACCTTGATCCTTATTTCATCTACGTGGTATCTGAGTTCATTCATTCGTTAGATCGTTTGGATCGTTATCCCTCCCTATATTATTTTGCTATGGTCCCATTCCAGTTTTGTACCAAAAATAAGGTCCCATTAACACCAACCTACACATATGAGGTATCTACAGGTTCAGCATAGCCCAATGCGTCAGCGAAACGCACTCACTTACTCTTTAAATGCCTCACAATTAAATAAATACCTTAAAACATGTATATTTACAATGAAATAATGAAGGAATGCAACACGGTAACCATGGTAACAGAATCTCACAGGTCCATCTATTTATGTAACACGCAATGAAATTCCAATTATTACATTACTGTGAAAGTTTCCAGACGGTTATAAGGTTATCACTGAACCAAATTAAGCTGTAAAATTCATCAATACATTCAGTATAATGTGCTTAAGGGGGTCAAGGGGCACTCTAGAATTTTTCACGCAATTTGCACGTGTGAGTGTGGTACGAAAGGTCTTTTTCACCCGACTATAAAGGGTCTCCGAAAACCACATTTAAAGGTCCTTAAATTAACAGTGTATGTGATATTCCCAGAAAAATAACTTCGCTCTGATATACCTATGAAGGAATGACAAACCCCTAACCACTGCACCAGTAGCTAAATTGATAAAGTCAGATTATTCATACCATGGATAAATCAGTCATAGCATTCATGATTGAGATTTTGCTAAGTGTACTCTTTACATCTAGAATATTCGCGGGCGAAGCCGCGACGGGTAATGCTATATTTTCTTATATTACTTTGGTTCTAGGCTAGACCCTTGGTCCATTGAACTTACATCCACTGACATGTGCATGTACGTTCAGTCGACGCCTCTGATAGATTTCTCTCCCTTTCGATCTCTCGTTATTCTGGTCTTATATATATATGCATCTCCCCCTAGTCCTGTTACATGGGCCCAGCACAGGATTAAGGCACTCTTATCCACTGCTGCTACAACATCAAGCAAGGTAAGACCGTTTCAATGGTAGTCAGAGCTTTGGTTTCTATACGATACTACCTCTCTATACGTAACTACACTTTATTTCAAAACTGAAATGACATATGAAATCTGTCAAGGCCTATAAATACGTCCATCTAATTGTGTAAGTTGGCAGGATGTATCTATATCGTCTGTGTTCTGTTTTCATGTATTGAGAGTTGGAAAGATGTAGGGTATGCCGATTATTGAAAAAAAAAAAAAGAGAAAACAAACAAATGTAATGGTACATGGAAGGATCACCAAAATATTATTCACTTAATACCTATATCTAACTGTATACCTGTATTGACATTGAAGTAAGGTAAGATCTGTATTGTGTATTTTTTCTGTAGAACTTTCATTTCCTGCAGTTGTTATGGCAAACTTGAAATACAATGTCAAATGTGAACTCGACTCGCCTATTAACATTGATGTGCCGCTTGAATCCACACCCAAAGACTTGACGAAATCTGAATATTGTTGGAATTTGTTCCTTTATTTTCCACATTTCCTATTCCTGAACCTCGTAACTTAAATATTCATATTGGAAGTGTTGCAACCATTGTGAATAAATAGAATGTTCGATATTCGGGGGGAGAAGGCACTTCCTCAGTATTCGAGTTTATTGCACATGTAGAGGAATTATGTGCATGTTATGGTTTAGTTCCTGACAGTATCATTCAATGTCTTCCTATGTTGTTATGTACGAATGCTCTGAAATGGTACCGTCTTGTACAATACCCCTTTAGTTCGCGGTCTGGGTTTGTGTGTGCTTTGAAATAGAGGTTACTCCATCTGATTTTGAGTACGCCTTGAAAAATTAAATATTCTCGCGCACTCAAGCACCCGACGAAAACATTTGTTGTTGTAGCAATTCGAACCCTGATATCCCACCTCCCTATCTCACTGTCAATACGCGAAACTATTGATACCGTCTACCGTAATTTGCACCCGACATATAAGCAGTTCATTCAGCGTTCATCTGTGCTAGTCCTTGAAGACATTCTCGCCCAGGAACGTGAGTTTGATGCAACTTCCCGACTATGTAGGAATTATTCACCGCCCCCGTTGCCTTCAGAAACAATGTTTCCAGAGTTAGCGTTTGGCATTGATGGAAAAATTACTGAGACCGAAACCCCTACATCTCAGCAACGAGGACAACTCCGCAGCCGTTCGTTGGTCAACACTACACTCAAACAATCGAAGTAATAGTTTGCCTTCTTTTGACATCTCTCGTCATATTAATTCACATGCAACTAATATGCGTTTTAACTCAGTGAACCCAGTCCAGAATAATACTTCTCGGTCCAACAATCGTAGCTTGAATGCCCATCCTCAAGTAAATGCTCCACTGTCCTCTGTTCAATGCTGGAACTGTTTGAAAAGTTCGCATGTCTATCGCGAATGTTTGGAACCGCAAAAAACGAAAGTTCTGTTTTGGTTGCGGATTGCATGGAGAAGCCAAACTGATCTGTCCTCGTTGCAATACTAATAATAATTCGGGAAACCAGTGAAGCCTTGTGATGATGAACCCGATCGTGAGGCTAGGATTAATTATTTTTGCAAGGACTATACGGTACTTCTGTGGTTAACAGTATAACAATTCCTCTTGTCAATCCGAATTCCATCGACACCACATGGACTGATCTCTGTGAGTCAGTGACTATTGCTGCAGCAGAAACATTGGGCACCACAAAGCCAAGGTGTCGCCTTATTGACAAGCAGACATGGCTATGGACAGATCAAGACCAACTACAATACTCAGACCTTAATGCAGGTCTCGAAAGTGTGAAAATGGCGTATGCTGAAGCCCCGGCATATTGTTTGTTTACATTCGTTGCTGGGATACACTATTTAGCTTTGATTAGCTTCGTTTGATGAAAGTTGGGATAAACTGTCGCTCATCTGTAATTTTTAGTGTCTTCTGTATGTCTGTAAAGTCCATTTCGCGTTAATGTACTGCAATCGTATGTAAATATGTGATGATACGCTTAATATGGACTAGTTCGTTTGTGTGATGATTGTCCAGTCAACCGATGGCATTGTGTCATTTACTTCGGATGTTGAAGTACCTAAGACTAAAGCATAATAGAAGTGTCTCAAGAATATACACATCAATGATTTGCTAGTTAGTGACAATATAATAATAGCTTAGTACACGTCAATAGTGTCGAGCTTAAGTACGTAATGGGAAAACTCAATGAGCATCTACGGCTAGAAATGTTGACGTTATCTTGAACGCTCAGCAATGCGTGCCTCCGTAAATCATTACCAGTCTGGCAGATGTTCTACACTGCCTTGTATACACCCCAAATAATACAGTGAACTTCTGTTTTATTGGTTAAGGAAGATGTTCCCCCTGTGCCAAACAGTGACTCATTGTGTTCCGTCATTATTCATACTTTTGTGATTCTTACAGCTTGCAAGTTATTTTTTATTATGATGTGCGTAATAAAGTGTTGTGAGTACCTTGCCTATTATGTACTTATATTGCGAGATGGTGTGCCGCGATAATTCCGTAAGAGGGAGATGGTGTTTTCCAACCTATAGTACTTTACTAAATCAACTATTTCCAGCGTACAACTATTCCAAATGGTAACAGCGAATGTTTAATAGGTTAGATGGTAACATATTATCGTGTCCCTTGTATGTAGTATTCTCCATAATTATGTTCTGATATCCACACGACGACTTATTAGCATATTTCAATCAACTAATTCGGTGTGATGTTTTACCCGAGATTTTAGGCAATTCCACGAGAGGTCTTAATTGAATTGTATCTCTATGGCGTTGGTCCGATTATTTCAGGCAACTATTCTCATTCCGACTGTGTACACAAATACTCTGCATGTGCTGGGACAGCACTTCAGTAACCGGGTACTTTCTTTTCTCCTACTTCAGAATCTGTTTGATTTTTTGCTAAAAATATTATTCTATAATTACTGAACTTAAATACAAATCGTGATAACTCGCCAAAAAGCTTCTTATTCAACCACAGAAACAGTGAGACTATTGTAGCTGTCCCTTGGGTGAAGACGAGGAAACCTATAATTCGAGGCCAGCACTATATAGATAAATTAATTCAGGTAAGTCTAAATTATTGATGCATATTTCTTCGGAACCTAGTCTCGTCTTGTGATATCTTTTATGCTCTTAGGTGAGTAAAAATAATAATTTACACGAACTATGACAAGCCCGATGACATGATCTTAGCTATTGGTAGGGCAACCATCGCCGCCATGTTTTTTCTACATTAAGGTCTGAGGATTGTAGTTGGTCTTGGACAGATCAGGTACAAGATAAAGTCCGTGATAAGAAGAAAGCATATAAAATCTGACTTTGTCTAAAGACAGACGTGAACAGAGAGAGGTACGTCACTGCTAAACGAGAGGCAAAGAAAGCCGTGGCTGAAGCAAGAGCCAACCACTACAACAACCTCTATCTTAACTTGTACACCAAAGAAGGTGAAAAGGATATTTACTGTCTGGCCAAAGCCTGAGCAAGAACAGCAAGGGATATTGAATACTATGTGTGCATAAAGAGCAAGGAAGGCCAAAGACTACAGAACAAACATGCTATTCTCAAGCGATGGAAAGAGCATTTCGAGGAGATCTCAAACATTGAGTTTCCGCATCCAACAATCCCAGAAGGTGTCCCAACTAATGGGCCTATCCCCCAAATCACTGCACAGGAAGTTACCACAGACCTAAATGGCATGAGAAACCATAAATCTCCTGGGCCAGACAACCTCCCTGCAGACTTCTGGAAACTTAAAGAACTGCAATCTACGGCGATAGATTGGCTTGTTACCTTTTTTAATGCCATATTGGACTCTGGCCACATCCCTATTAACTGGGCTACAAGCATTACAGTACCGATTTTCAAGAATAAAGGAGACCCAGCGGAACGTTCAAACTATCGCCCAGTACGTCTTCTCTCACATACAATGAAGATCTTTGAGAGGACTCTTGATCGACGCCTACGTGCCATCACCGAAATAAGCTCCAACCAGTGCGGGTTTGTCAAGGGGGATGGAACCACTGTCGCCATCTTCGCTGCACAGTTACTCATGGAGAAGCAACGTGAGAAAAGAAAGACTCTGCATATTGCCTTTCTTGACCTTGAAAAGGCCTTCGGATCGTGTTCCTCATGAGTTGATTTGGTATGCGCTCCGCAACCATGGTGTACCAGAGTTATTTGTAAATGTGGTCAAGATGTTATACACGAACACCTGCAGTAGAGTACGTTGTGTTGTTGGCACCTCGGAAAACTTTCCTGTAAATGTCGGCGTCCACCAAGGCTCAGCACTATCACCGTCCCTTTTTGTTCTTGTGATGGACACCATCACTCGTGACCTGCAACGGAATGTTCCTTGGACCCTTCTGTATGCAGATGATATAATGGTTGCAGATGACACCCGAGACAAACTCCGATGTCAAGTTGAAGACTGGAATAACCGCCTATCCCAGTATGGCCTATGTCTGAATGTGAAAAAGACGGAGTATCTGGAGTTAAACCCAAGCGACGGTACCATTCAAGTCGCTGGACAAAATCTAGTCAAGACAGAATGCTTCAGGTACCTTGGATCTCGTCTTCAGAGTGATGGCAACTTCCATGATGAAGTAAGAGCCATAGTAAGCGCAACCTGGTTGCGGTGGAAGGAGGTCACGGGTGTTTTTTGCGACAAGAAAATGCCACTTCGTCTCAAATCGAAGATGTATCGGACAGTGGTACGGCCAGTTGCGCTGTATGGAGTTGAATGTCGACCATCCGACAAAATTTCAGAACGTCACCTGCACGCTATGGAAATGAGAATGCTCCGTTGGACAATGGGCATCTCCCTTATTGACCATGTCAGAAACGACACAATTCGTGAGCAAATGGGTGTCGCCAAAATTGTGGACAAAATGAGAGAAAAACGGCTCCGATGGTATGTCCATGCCATGCGTGCAGCGTCTGATACTGTTACTAACTCTGTCCTTCATTTTGAGGTTGAAGGCCTACGCCCCAGAGGACGACCGAAGTAGCGTTGGCAAGACACAATAAATGGTGACTTAAAAATACCGGCCAAATCCAGCTGACGCACGAAACCGGACAAAATGGAGGTCAATGACCAAAAAAGCGGACCCTGCACCAGCGGGACAACGCTAGGAAGAAGAAGAGGAGAAGAAAACTATACATCTGAGGTACCTGATATACCTTTTGCAAAGATTTTTCTACCGTAAGTTCATCTTTTTATTTCTCGTCTACATTTTCCTGCTCTTCTAGACAGTGGCGCGTGTCGAAGCTTCGTACATAGTTCTGTAGTTGAGAAAATCCCTGCTGCATGTAAACGTCTACACAAGACTCGAATCAACTGCGTCTCCGCCACTAGCGACCCTATTCGTGTCTACGAAACTATATCTTGTCATATTAAAATTCACGTTTTTTCTTGGGACCAAGAGTTTCATGTCATTGATAACTTGGCAGCACCTATCTCACTGGGTTCTGATTTTATGAAGAAGACTGGTTTGAGGTTAGACTTCAGTGATGATACTTTTATTAGTTTTCTTTTCTCGTCTAGTGAGGGGTTTCCTTTCGACAATTTTATGCCTGGAGTATTTAATGTCCTACCTGAGTGTGTAGTGCAGTTACCTCTTTCCTTGTTCTCTGAACAACGCCAGGTTTTATGCGAATTAGTGAGTGAATTTTCTGACATGGTCACTGATCAGCTGGGAACTGCCATTGGATATGAATGTCATATCGATTTAACAGACTCTGTTCCTGTGCGGTTTGCCCCGTTTCCTTGTTCCCCTCGCAAGCTATTAGCAATGAAGAAATATGTTAAGGACCTTCTAGAAAGATATGTAATAAGGCCGTCTAAGTCTGCTTATGGTTTTTCTGACTTTTTAGTTCCTAGGAAGGACGGCGAATTTCGTCTCGTGGTGGATTATCGACTGTTAAACAAGAAGGTAGTGTTTGACAATTTCCCACTTCCTACTTTGGAATCTGCGTTTCAACATTTTCACAACGCAAATTTCTTTTCGATAGATTGATTGAAATTCCCCCTATTTTCAAATTCCTTTAGATGAACAAAGTCATAAAGTTACCGCCTTTTCGACCCCCTTTGGTTTGTTTGCATTTCAGAAATTACCCATGGGGATTGCCATTGGAGCTCAAGTACTTAGCCTTGTACTAGAAGATCTATTAGGATATCTGAAGTTTCAGTACGATTTTAATTATCTTGATGATCTTGTTGTCTAGAGTAGTTCTTTTGAAGAACACGTCTCGCATCATCGCGAAGTATTCCGACGTCTGAAGCGTGCCGGTCTAACAGTCAATCCTGACAAAAGTTCGTTAGGGTCCACCCTGATAAAGTTCCTAGGTCACCTGCTGTCTGGTGAAGGTACCGTATCTCTGTTACCCATGAACGTGTGAAGTGCCTACAAGAACTCCCCCGCCCTACTACCTTGAAATCTTTACGTCGTGTACTGGGAATGTTCACCTTTTATTCCAGGTTCATAAAACATTTTTCTTATATTGCTGCTCCTTTAAATGTCTTGAAGAAGAAGAATAGTTCATTCATTTGGGGACCGGACCAAGAACGTGCCTTTTTAAGACAAAGAATGTTTGTCTTGCTCTTCTTTATTACAATATCCCAATTTTTATTCCGGATTCTTTTTGCATTGTGATGCGAGTGACCTAACGGTTTCGAGCGTTTTGAGTCAACAAGTGGAAGGGAGATTTGCTCCCATTGCTTTCGCTAGTAGAATGCTGAACGAACACGAAATACGTTACTCCATTTTCGAGAAAGAGAGTTTGGCAGTGGTGTTCGGATGTGAACGCTTTAGGAGTTTCCTGGAGCATAGGCGTTTTACTGTGTATACTGATAACGAAGCTTTAAAGTGGAGCCTATCACACGTTGAGAAATTAGGTCGTATTAATCGATGGATTTTACGATTATCTTCCTTCAATTTCGATATAATACATGTGAAGGGCAGTGAAAATTCAGTACCTGACTGTCTCTCACGCATGTTTGAAGAAATTTCTTCCATACCCATTCCTTCTCCTTCGCCTTCGGTAGAATCACCTGAACCCGTGTTTAATTTGCAACACTGTCCCTGGTCTTTCGTGGATATCCGAACTTTCCAAACTGAGGATCCATATTGTATGGAATTACGTGATAAGATATCGAACAAGGACCCCTTGTGCGTCGACTTTTGTATTCGCAATGAAGTTATTGGCTATACTTTACCTGGATCTTCGAAGTTTAGGATCTTCGCTCCTCAAGCTGTTCGTAACATGCTTCTGGAGTATTATCATTCCTCCACCTTGGGTGAACACATTGGTATGAACAGAACTTTCAGAAAGATCTCTAATGAGTTTTATTGGCCTTCAATTAAGTCCGATTCCTTTGGTTATGTCAGGAAATGTTTAATATACCAACGTTCCAAACCTGCGCAAATCACCAAAATTGGTCTTCACCAGGCTGGCATTGTGTCTCGACCCGGAGAACGTTTGTTCATTGACTATTTTGGCCCTCTAGTCAGATCAAAACTAGGCAATCAGGCAATCCTCACTGTGATAGATGGTTTTTCTAAATTTGTTTGGCTTTTCCCAGTGAGAGAAATTACTTCAAAAACTACCATCCATTTCCTGAGTAGGTATATTTTCGGTGTCTTTGGTCCTCCAAAATATCTTGTTTCTGATAACGCCACTGTCTTCAAATCAAAAGCATTTGAAACCATGACTTTCGATTGGGGCATTCGTCACGTATTTCTATCTCCGTATCGTCCCCAAGGAAATCAAGTGGAAAGATTCCATTGAAACCAGAAGGCTTGCATTTCTGCATTTCACAACGTGGATCATACATCCTGGGATGTAAACCTTCAATAATTCTGTCCTGGCTTCAACACTTCATTCCATTCTGCGACCCAGACCACCCCTGCCGAATTATTTCTTGGTAGGACCCTCGTGGATCCCCTACTAATCAGGTGGAACATAGAATACCTATCTGAGCCTTTAAGACATTCTTCTGTGCTCCAAAAATGGGAGATTGCTGTTAAACATTTGAAAAAGGCTCGCTCTAAGGTAGCCAGTAGGTTCAACGTAGGAAGAACTACAGTTACATTTCAGGTGAACTACAAGGTTATGGTGAAACTTCACCCAGTGAGCAACGCACCTGCGCAGATCTCCGGAAAACTCTGCCTGCGATGGTGAACACCATGAATTATAACTCGTTTTCTCACGCCTGTCACCGTGGAGCTTGTAAGTGACGACGCTCTACAACTGATATCCACTGCTCATGTCACTCAACTGAAACGTTTTGTAAGTTAATGTAGTTTAGTTTTGTCACGTTTCTTCATTCGCCCTTAAATGTTTATTTTTCCTTGTAATTTGTATTTCAGTTATTTTTCATCAAGTTTACGTGCGGTGGTGCAAGATAGCACTGTTATCAATTATGTTAACTATTTTTCTTTCAGGTTACTTCTATGAATGATATTCGAATAGTTGACGTGTAGTCACTTTTACTGATCCCTAATCAAAGGTTGACGGAATGCTAGGAGTAGGGGGATGATGAGAGTTCTAACGCACAGTCTGTTCCACAAGTTAGTACACACTTTTTGCCTATTAATATTTCGCGAACCCATGGTCGGATATTGACAAATGAGGTGTCGTAGGACTCGAGCTGACGCCCCCTTTGCTATGGACCACTCGTTATATTAAAAGAAAAAGATGTTTTTGAAAGTAGGCGATAGTTTGAAAACCAAACATGGTAGAACGTTGTGCAATAGTTCAAACAAAAGGTCTCTATGTCCTTTATTTTCTGTAATATTTTATTTTTATTTGTTATGTTTTTAAAAAAGTCCAATTTTGAAATTCCTATATTTTGGAAACTAACAAGTTTACAAATAAGTTTGTTTAACATAAATGAAAGGTCCCTACCATCTCAACCGCCAAAATAAATTTCAAGTCCCTAGAATAAAAATGTAAAAAGGTGTAATAGTGCTAGAACGGGCGTTCTACTTACTCTCCTACTTTCATATAAACTTTGGCGATATCTCCCGAACGCATGATCGGGTATTAACGAACGAGGAGTTATTGGCGTTGGGGTGACGTCCTCTTTGCTAAGAATGTGTGTTGGTATTAGGTAGATTTCTTTAGAAAGCTAACTATTGCAATGGGTCCCATGTTTCGACTTCCGGAAAATTTCGACATATCTTCGCGTTTCACATCCCCCAGACCCCAAAACCACCGTCAGTTCAAAAGTTTATATATAATTTATGTATATATGTATCTATCTATCTATATATATATATATATATATATATATATATATATCAGTTTCTTGTGGACACGATAACTGCCGTAATTTTGCACCAATTACTTTGAATTTTTTACATAATATGTATCCCTATAAAATCTCGGTCGAGTTCGTTAATGGGCAAGATCGGTCAAAGGGGGTAAAAATGGGGGGCTTTTTTTTCGAAAAAGTGAAATATTGCTATAACTCTCTTAATACATGAAATATCGAATCCCTTCAAAGTTCATAATATGTGTCGGATAAGTGCCAAAAATTTATGTCAAATAAGTTTTTTGATAGCACCAACCATTGACCAAAGGGGTGGGAAAAAGTGGGTTTTTCGGGAAACATTAATCATATCTCTGTTAATAGGCACAATATCAAAACCGCACAAAATGGACAATATTCCTCCAATAATTACCTAAAACTTTTGTCTGAAAGAATTTTTTATATGACCCACCATTACGCCACGGGGTGAACAAAATGATTTAAATTATAAGAAAATGCCAAGTGCCAAGAGAGGTTGCCATGACAACTTTACTTTTAATTGATAAGGGATGACCATCAGCAGTTGCTATGACAACGCCACTGCACGAGATCACATTCAGTTTTCATATGTCAGTGGGAAGCGACTTCGGTATCGGAACTGGTAGCATGCTGAACTTCTATGCCCAAGGTCGCGGGTTCAAACCCGGCTGAAGTCGTCGGATTTACTAAGAGCGCTAAAAAACCTGAGTTTGCTTTCCTTCGGTGGGGAAGTTCCAACGTTCGTTGCGAGTTGCTGATTGAGGTGGCATCTAGTAGCCAAGTTCACAGCTAGGTGTCGTTGACGGCAGTATTTTAGGTAGATTTCATTAGAAAGCTAACTATTGCAATGGGTACCATGTTTCGATTTCCGGAAAATTTCGACATATCTTCGCGTTTTACATCTCCCAGACCCCAAAACCACCGTCAGTTCAAAAGTTTATATATAATTTATGTAATATATGTATATATATGTATATCAGTTTCTTGTGGACACGATAACTGCCGTAATTTTGCACCAATCACTTTGAATTTTTTACCGAATATGTATACCCATAAAATCTCGGACGAGTTCGTTACTGGGCTAAATCGGTCGAAGGGGATGAAAATGGGGGACTTTTTTTTTCGAAAAAATGAAATATTGCTATAACTCTCTTAATATGTGAAATATCGAATCCGTTCAAAGTTCATACTATGTGTCGGATAAAGCTCAGAAATTTATGTTTGAAACGTTTTTTTGATAGCACCAACCATTGACCAAAGGGGTGGGAAAAAGTGTTTTTTTCGGGAAACATTAATCATATCTCTGTTAATAGGCACAATATCAAAACCGTACAAAATGGACAATATTCTCCTAATAATTACCTAAAACGTTTGTCTGAAAGAATTTTTGATATGAGCCACCATTGCGCCAAGGGATGAGAAAAATGATTTCGGAATTATAAGAAAATGCCAAGAGCTATCAGTGGTTGACATGGCAACACTACTAAATTGATGAGGGATGAGCCATCAGACATTGCCATGACAACGCACTTGCGCGAGATCAGATTCAGATTTCCATCTGACTAAGTGTGAAGCGGCTTCGGTGACGTAACTGGTAGCATGCTGAACTTCTATGCCCAAGGTCGCGGGTTCAAAGCCGGCCAAAGTCGTCGGATTTTCTAAGAGCGCTAAAAATCCCTCAGTAATCTTTCCTTTGGAGGGGAAGTTCCAACGTTCGTTGCGAGTTGCTGATTGAGGTGGCATCTAGTAGCCAAGTTCACAGCTGGGTAGCGTTGACGTTAGTATCTGGTAGCAACATTAGGAACTACTGCTTGAAATGTAGCGTCTGCATTCCTTACCTGAATTACAGACTAATACAGCCATCACAATTCACACCGTTTATCAGACAGATCCTACACTCACCCAAAGTACACGGGGTTATATGACCGCGTTGTCGCAGCCCCTAAACTGAGGAACCAACCAACATCTCTGCGGGAGATATAATTTTGCGTGAAGAAGTAACAGACCGTTACATAGTTACACATCAGTGTCGAAACCTTGCATAAGGACAGTGTGACCACAAGTATAACAAGTAGTTCCGTGAAGAACTGTACAGCCTATTTTCATATATCCTGCTCATGTTAATTGCCTCTATCAACATACAAAATTTCAGTTTAATTGCTGTATCAGATTCGTAGATATTGAGAACCGTCTAAATATTTCAGATGGTCGCCAGGTTGGATTTTTATTTTTGTACTATTATATTAAGATTATTGTGTAAGTGTGGTATTCAAACTTCAATCGCATGATTAGAACACAAGAAGTAAAAACGAGATTTTAAAATTACGCACAGCAGCCATCTTGTGATTATGCAAACAATTGAAATAAATTAGATGCCAGTGGATCAACATTTGTGTAAGCATTTAAAACGTGCAACGTTTCACGGCACTCGGATAGTTAATTCGCGAGAAACGTCCATTTAAATATTTATACTTCGCGTCGCCGCCATGTTGGATTCGTGCTCACCAGGTTACTGAAAGTCCTATAGGTGAACATATGTTCATAGTCTCTATGAACATAAAAATTTCAGTTTGGTTGCTGTAAAACATTCATATATATTGAGAACCGTCTAAATATTACGGAAGCTTGCCATTTAGGATTGTTATATGTATAGGCCATAGAGTTATGTACCATTCAAGGACAATTATAGCCTAGGTTCATTATTCAAACTTTCACTTCGATCGCATGATTACGACACAAGAAATAAAAACTTAATTTTAAAATTTCGCACAGCCGCCATCTTGAGGTTATGTAAACAATTGAATTAAATTAGATGGCAGTGCATTACAATCTGCAAAATCATTTACTGTACCACATTTCACTGCGCTCAGAGAGTTAACTCACGAGAAAAGTCTATTAAAATATTTCAAATTCGCTTGGTCGCCATGTTCGTTTTGTACTTTACAGGTTTATGAATTATACATAGGTAAACTTGTATCAGTACCCTGTATCACCGTACAAAATTGCAGGGTGATATCTGTAATAGTTTCGGGGATATAGAATGTCAGTGAAATATTTCGCACAGCCGCCATTTTGAGGTTATGTAAACAATTGAACTAAAATAGACTCCAGTGCATTGCAATGTGTATAAATATTTGCTGTACCAAGTTTCATTACGTTTGGATAGTTAAATCGCGAGAAAAGTCTATTTAAAAGTCTCCACTTCGCTTGGCCGCCATGTTGGTTATGTTGTAACCAGGTTTCTGAAAGTTTCATAGGTGAACTTCTAGTAGTGCCCTTTATCACCGTAAACAATTTCAGGGCGATATCCGTTATAGTTTCGGAGATACTGAATGCTAGTGAAATATTTCGCACAGCCGCCATGTTGGATTGGTGAGACGTAACAAAATTCGATGGGCACGGTCGACGTCGCCGGGAATAGTGCTATGAACTTACTGAGTTTCACTGAAATCGCTCCAGCCGTTTAGATTTTATTAGGGGGGGGACACACACACACGGACAAAAGGTGATCTCATAAGCCTATTTTTTTCAAAATTGAAAATAGGCTAAAAATGGACTCCAAATGACAAGAAGGTTACCGTCCCCGTAAGACAATAAAATGTTTAAAATATGTTTAAAATGAAGAAAAACAAAGTTAATTAATCTCCAATTATAAAATACTTTCACGCGATAAATGAGGTCTGATCCTTCTACGAAAACCTGCATATTCTGCCTATTTTCGCCTATCTCCAAGTTTGTCCGGTGAAATCTACCTCCGCCTTCCGGCGTGCCGAGAGGACTTTTTTTTATTTTTTTTTCCTGAAAATTATTGTTTTTGACATTGGTGCTATTTTGGAAACGGTGAATTTTGGAAAAACGTTTGTTTGACATAAATGAAAGGTGCCTACGCCCGCTAGGAAGACAGCAAGTTTCAAGTGTGTAGGACAAAAAAATGATAGCCTACTTTCTCGTGAACATTAACGATAATTCGCAAACGCCTGGTCGGATTTTAGCGAATGAGGTGTTGTTGGACTTGAGCTGACGGGGGCTTTGCTATGGACGACTTGTTATATTTTACAAAAATATTTTAAAATATTTTGTTTTTGAAAGAAGGCGATAGTTTGAAAACCAAACATGATAGAACGTTGTGCCATGGTTTAAACGAACGACCTTTATGACCTTTTTTTTTATAATAAAACGTTTTTATATTTCATGTTTTTTGAAAGCAGTCCAATTTTGAAATTCTTATATTTTGGAAACTAGGAATTCTACAAAAAGTTTGTTTGACGTTAATGAATGGTCCTGACCCTCTCTACAACGAAAATAAATTTCAAGTTTCTAGGACAAAACCTATGCATTATAAAACTGTTTTCCTTTTTTTTTTTTAATTTTAAATAAAGAGTGTTCGTAGACAGCGAGACGGTAGCGCTAAGCATGTGATTCAACGAGGCTATCACCGGCCACGGTGGTGGTATTTCAATAGAGCAAATGGGTATTTCGATGGGGCGATGTATGGCAGAACGACAGAACGAGGGGTCGCTTTCCGATATTTTTGCTATGACAAACAAATAAAGGCGAATATTTAAAAAAAATCCCTCATGGCGATCTTTAAACATGTTAGTAATTGCTGATCATTAACATGACAAATGATAATAATTGTTGACAAAGGGGCTCTAACGATGAAACAAACAATTATTATTATTTTAAATAATTTTAAATTGTAAATGTAAAGTGGTGGTAGACAGACGGTACCGCTGGGCGTGTGTTTGAACAAGCCTGTTGCTGACCATAGTGGCAGTGCCGAGAAGACATGGATCGCTATTTAGGCGGAACGGCGGGGGCGGCTTATGACGGTTGGTTTTCTGATATTTCCTATGACAAATGGAGGCTAATATTCCAAAACGTGTGAAGCGTGCTAAGATTTTTTACCCCTGAAGGGGACCTTTAACATGCTAGTAAACGGTAATAAGCGTTGGCACAGCAAATGGTTGCAGAATATGAAAACCTATAACATTTGGTCGACCAAGTCATGTGCCAAAACGGTAAGGTCATTGCACCTGAGATGATATAAGCTAAATATTGAACTGGGTGAAATTATGTTGTTAACATGGTCATGTATTGAGGATGGCCGCTTGATAATAATTATTATTTCAGTAAAAATGTTTAAGAATAATAATAAGACAAACATGTTTTCAATTTTAACACACACAGTCCTGCTCGCTGGAGACTGTATACTGTACCTAGCCAGAGGCCTTGTCAGAGCTGCTGCTGCTCCTTCTGATAAGACAAGAATGTCTGTGTGGGCAGGAAGTACAGTGTCAGGTCACTTGTCTGGTGGCGGCTAGCAGGTCTGGCGTTTAAACAGAGACCGCCATGTTGGTTCTTATGCAGTAGTACTATCGATTTATAAGAGGCAGCCATTTTGGTTCTTTATTAAAATAATGAAACTAGTATAAGGTACAGGAATCTTAAGCTTAAGGAATGTGGGGAGGCGTGGGAACACGTGCGAGACAGACAACAGTTAGAGGTCAAAACGCTGAGAAAATGCAACTCTCTCTGTTGCTAAGCAGACTGATAAGGATTGCGTTAGTGATGCACTTGCCATTTTAGCAAACGGACGTATATAGTAGAGCTGTGGAAGATAAATCCTTTTATTTTTGTTAAGTACCTATGAATGATCATTTTAATAATGTAATGCTAATGAACCTTAAATTTGTAGTTATTGATAAGGTAATTCAGGATTTTTTATTTATTTGTTTGCAGATATCCGGTATACCTCACATGTCTGAGAGAGAAGAAACCATTGCAACTTTGAGCCCACTAGAAGGAAACAGCAAGAAGCCAGTACAAATGAAGGTGAGATTTTTTTAAAACTAACGTGTTTCATTTTTTGTTTGATATTTTTTATTTTATTTTATGAAATGCATGTATTAACCTGAATTTAGTTATTTATGGCGGTTAATTTTATTTATTTTTAGAAACTTGGAAAGAAACGTTTTACCGCTGCAGCAGTCGCTGAAAACCCGAGACGCACTTGAGTGCAACCATTGTTCCCAAGCAGTGAACTATTGAAAACTCAGGTAAACCTAACTTAAAATGCTATTCAATTTTACCATTACTGAAAACCCCTAGACAAAAGAAATGAAAAATGCATTACCTGTGCATGACTGGGACGATGATTGCTTTCTTGATTAATGGCTATGTATTGGCAACCGGTAGAAGACCATATTGGTTGTTGACCGGGAAAGTACAAGGCCATATTGGATTTTCTAAAAACAAAAATTTAAATTCAACTGATGGGTGGTTTCCTAGGGACTCCACGAATATCCACAGGTTTCAACATGATAATCTGAACAAAATGACATGACATTCATTTTTTGTTTATATATTGGTCAAAGGGGGATGTAAATGACTGGTAGGCATGATTAGTAGACGCGTTTGATACTGGGGTGTGTTTTATACTGATATAAATGACTTCAGCTTTATATAAAAATAAAGTAGATGGGTTACTGTTAGTGCTGACATACATTTTATTTTTAAATATAGTTTTGATTGTGTTTTTCTTTTAATGTCAATTAACGGTAATGTTTTGTTCGCAAGTATTGATTTATTAATTGATTGATTGAGTTATGGGTTATTTTGTTTGTTTTATAGGTTTGGTCATGCGCCATTAACGTAGTGAACAGACAGTGAACAAGCATACATTATGCTTTAAAAGTACTATGTGCTCTTGTGCAACGTTAATAACTTACAATAAGAATTTTTTTATTATAACACATGGCGTTAGTACCAAATACAACAAGTGAGCAAGTCTGTTTACCACGTGGGTTAAATTTAAAATCAGAAAACGATCGTTGGTTAACATTTGAATCTTGGCCTGTAGGCTTTTTGTCGGCACATAAACTTGCTGGAGCGGGTTTTTATTACTTGAACCGAGAAGATGTTGTACGGTGTGTGTTTTGTTGTGTTGAACTTTCACACTGGGAAGGAGGGGATGATCCCTTTAGAGACCATTTGCGATGGTCTCCTCATTGTCCTTACATGCTTGGAAAACAAGTGGGTAACATACCAGTGAATCCATTTTCCCGAACCACAAGGTCATTCGCTACTAATTACGTTGCTGAATCACAAATAAATAATCATAATAATGTATTACCAGCCAACGGTAGTGTCGATATATGTGGTCCATATGCCATAAACAGTGTTGAAATGACATGTGCTTTTGAAAAATTGGGAGTTTGCAAGACTAAAGCACTAGCACACCCAGAGTACTGGTCTGTTAAAAAACGTTTAGAATCTTATAAAAATGTTTGGCTATTAATATTAAAACACCTTACAAAAGAGCTAAGTGAAGCTGGATTTTTTATACTGGTGAAGGGGATAAAACAATATGTTTTCATTGTGGATTTGCTTTAAAGGATTGGCAAATGACTGATGACCCTTTTGTGGAACACGCTCGTTGGTTACCTAACTGTAGATACATGGTGTTGCTTAAAGGTCAGGAATTTGTGAACACTATTTGTGAACAGAACGTGATTGCAGAACAAGAGATAGAAGTGCATTTAGAGTTAGAACACGCGGTACAAATACATGAGGGTGAAAAAAGAAACATGTATCTGAACAACAAATACAAAAGTGTGGCCAACAATCATGTCAAATTTGTTATCAAGGAGAACTAGGTGTTGTATTTTTGCCTTGTGGACACTTGATAGCCTGTGTCAAGTGTGCATTAGCACTTAACACTTGTGCTATATGCAAAAAAGTAGTATCTGCTACAGTTATTAGGGCATTTCTTGCATAACTAGTATAATTTATTAGCAATGTATAGTGCAAAATACCTATATGCACAATATTATTACGAATTGAAACTTGCTGTCTGCCTAGAGGGCGTAGGCACCTTTCATTTATGTCAAACAAACATTTTTCCAAAATTCACCGTTTCCAAAATAGCACCAATGTCAAAAACAAAAAAAATCAGAAAAAAACATTAAAAATACCAACACACATTCTTAGCAAAGAGGACGTCACCCCAACGCCAACAACACCTCGTTCGTTAAAATCCGATTATGCGTTTGGGAGATATCGCCAAAGTTTATATGAAAGTAGGAGAGTAAGTAGAACGCCCGTTCTAGCACTACTACACCTTTTTTGCATTTTTATTCTAGTGACTTGAAATTTATTTTGGGGGTAGAGGGGCTAGGGACCTTTCATTTATGTTAAACAAACTAATTTGTAAACTTGTTAGTTTCCAAAATATAGGAATTTCAAAATTGGACTTTTTTCAAAAAACATATGAAATAAAAAAGTTTTATTACAGAAAATAAAGCACATAGAGACCTTTCGTTTGAACTATTGCACAACGTTCTACCATGTTTGGTTTTCAAACTATCACCTACTTTCGAAAAAATTCATTTTTTTACATATATAATTATACACTCGACTAGTACTACAGTATACTATACACTCTACTAGTAATACAGTATACTATACACTATGCACTCTACAGTATACAAACGAGTGGTCCATAGCAAAGGGGGCGTCAGCTCGAGTCCTACGACACCTCATTTGTCAAAATCCGACCATGGGTTCGCGAAATATCAATATGCAAAAAGTGTGTACTAACTTTTGGAACAGACTGTGCGTTAGAACTCTCATCATCCCCCTACTACTAGGCCATCCCACGCTCAACTTTATCTCAGTTCCCTCTTCTCCATAATCTTATCATACTAAATGAGATGGTTTGTGTCTGTCTGTGTGTTACTCAATAACGCAAGAACCACTGGTCCGATTTAAATGTAATTTTGCATGGATGTAGCTGATTTACCAGGTTTACATATAAGATACTTTTGATTTCGATATTTTGCACTATAAAAATGGCGACATTTAATGACGTCACTACACCCTTTGGTTTCAAAATTTCATATTTCCATTTTAAATAAAAAGAGAACGCTAAGAAATAGTAAACTTTTGATGGCACATGCGAGCTTTAAAATTTAATTTTCTATCCGAAGGGTCCTTATCACTTTTCGTGTATCTCCAACGGTTAAAGTGTAAAACCCACCATTGTGACGTCACTGCACCGTTTGGTTTCAAAATTTCATATATCCATTTCAAATAAAAAGAGAACGCTAAGAAATAGCAAATATTTGATGGCATACGTGAGCTTTAACATTTAATTTTCTATCCAAATGGTCCTGATCACTTTTTGTGTATCTCCAACGGTTAGCGAGTAAAACCTAAATTTGTGCAAGAAAACACGGTCAACACCGAGCGGTGCAGTATATCTCAACATATATACAAATGAAAGTTTGTCTGTTTTTTTTTCTGAATTTCAGCGGAAATTTGAGTTATTTACGCGTTTTACACTGTTAACTGATGGATGCGCACGAAAATATTTTTTTGTCTGTTTGTCTGTTTATTTGTTTGTTTGTTTGTTTGTTTGTTTGTTTGTTTGTTTGTGGTAATCTCGTGTAGTTCGCGAACGAACTAGTTCGGAAGAGCGGGTCCCACAGACGAACTACCGAACTAGTTCCCAGATCCCTCGCTTGTTAGTTAGTTCGATCCTTGTAACAGCGCGAGAGCGCGGGACCGCCGTAGCTCGTCAGCTCGTCACATTGCACAATCACACGCGCTTTGGTTCGTTCAGTCAGATAGTTCGGAGCAGTTGATTGGGTGTATCTATTGTTAGTTGCAAGATTGTCAAGTTTTGGCGTGGTGCGGCGAATGTTGAATGTTGGTTTGTAATACAGTAATAACTGCATAACACACTACTAGTGCTAACACGCTAACAGGTAATAACTACCTTATATTTGTAATGTAATACAGTGGCGGTTCATAAATTGAAGTTACTGATAGTTAACTGATTTAGATGTGGGGATAATTCCACGGTTTTATTTAACTTAGTCATATGGGATTAGTTGAAAATATCTCCAATTATTTAGAAAATTGGCGAACTGGATTAACATTACCATTTTAAGGAACTGCTTGTTTTCTATTTTTGTTGATACATGGTGACACAACTACTTTTTACCTGTTTTTAACAAATGAACATTATGACGATGATTCACAAAGAAAAGCGATGGACAAAAACTCTGAACTAAGAAATCCTATTCCTCCCATTTAGATAATGATAATGTTAATAAAGATAATGTCAAAAAATCCTGTGGGCGTTCATGAATCGGATGGTGATGCGCCAATTTACGCGAAAAAAATAAAGAGAATAATTAGTGTATGCTTCAACAAACACATCGTCCATATTGTTTTCTTTTAGGTACGGTATTTCACTAATGATACACAAATGACGACTTTTGGCTTTAGAAACAATAGAAAGAGAAGTCGTCCCAGAAGGAAAGACATGGAACCAAATTAAAAGGATGGCCAACAACACAGTGAGATGGATGAAGTTTGTAGCTGCCCTATGTTCTTACAAGGAATAAAAGGAAATGAGGAAAGAATAAGGAATTTCACTAATGTTTCAATACTCATATTTTTGTATTTTTTATCTTCGAATATCAAAATGTAAAACATATTACACACGCAATACGTCGCTATCTAATACACGAACTGCACGTGCAGCGAGCACAGTAACGGTTACAGTAGTCTACAAGAGATTAGTAGCCTTACCCAATACTCAATCAACAACGATCTTGTCAGCACATTCATATCGCATCAAGTTAGTTGAGCAACGCGGCAGTAGATTCGCCATCGCGTCACCGTGCCGTGTCGTTTGAAGGTCGATGTTCATGTCTTATATTGGTAACATCTAATGCAGTAGAATTCTTGTTTAATAAAAAAATCCAAAATATTTATTACTTATTTTGTAATAGAGCAGGTGAAACGGCGATTCAAACGCTTCAATGGAGAACCGCCACTGATGTAATATGACTATCAAAATATTATGTGACTTCTACAATGCGATGATGTGAAGTAGTGTAATGTATATCAATTTCATAATTGGGTTCATATGCTTTGTTTTAGGTCATTTATTACGATGTCATAAAAAAGGAAGCATAGCTCCCTTTGGATACATTTCACGGAAGGCACAGATAAGAAGAAAGCAAAATGTAACCACTGCTCAACATTAATAAGTATTGCAGGAGGCTCAAACGGAAATTTAACCCGGCATATGAAAACAAAACATGCTTTCATCCCATTAACAATTGAAAGACAGCCACCGACAGTATATCATTTAAACACACTTCAATCAAATGAAACCACATCCGAGTCGGAGAATATTATTTCGGCTTCGCCAAGTGTAGCAGACTCACAACAATCAATGAACCAATACATTCGTAGACCACCGTCAGTCGGAAAGGTTGAACGAATAGACAGACAAGTTGTCAAGATGGTTGCTAAAGGGCATCACGCTTTACGAATAGTGGAAGAAAGAGAATTTCGACAACTTATTGAATTAGTTTCTTATTGCCCAGGTTACAAACTTCCGTCAAGGAAAACGTTATCAGAAAATTTAATGTCAAGCGTTTACAATGACGTAAAGGACGAAGTACAAAAGAAAGTGCAAGCTGTATCTGAGTTGTCTCTCAGTACTGATGGTTGGACTTCTAGGAATAATGAAAGCTATATAGCCATTGTAGCCCATTTTATAGATGAAGAGACTAAACTTCAGTCGGCATTACTTGGTTGTATAAATTATAATGAGCGGCATACCAGCCAAAACTTATGCAACTTCTTGAAAGATGTTATGGAAGAGTGGCATATTTCCCATAAAGTTGCTGCCATCATTAGCGACAATGCTGCAAACATCTTATCTGCTGTCAGACTTGGTGGGTGGCGGTCAATCTCATGTTTTGCTCACTCTCTAAATCTTGTCGTACAAGAAGCTACGAAAGAAATATCTGACGTTTTAGTGCAAGTTAAAAATACTGTCGACTTTTTCAATCGTAACACACAAGGAAAAAAGAAATTGATTGCTACACAACAGCAAATGAATTTGCCTGTTCTCAAGCTCAAACAGGACGTCCAGACCCGCTGGAATTCTACGTTTGATATGCTTCAGCGAATTGTGAAGATAAAGGATGCTGTGATTGCTACGGTTGCACTTCTACGCTCTGACCTAACTATAAAGGAAAGGGACTGGGAGATAATAGAAGAAGTTTTGCCCTTCTATGAAATAACAGTAGAAATAAGTGCCGAAAAATCTGTGACTTTATCAAAAGTTATTGTGTTTTGTAACTTGCTTAAAAGTTTCCTGCAAAAACATGCTTCTAGCAAAGAAAAAATTGTTGCTGTGCAATCAGTGTTAAAGAAAGGCATGGAAGACCGTTTCAAAGATATAGCGAATAATATTCTCTACGCTGAATGTACCATTTTGGACCCCCGATTTAGACAGAGAGGATTTAAAAACCAAAGAGCTTGTGAAGTTGCAATACAAGGCCTCAGAAATAAAATCGGCAGAGTGCAATTACTTCAAAGGGAGAATCAAGATATTTCAGTAGCTGCTCCTACTCCTAGCACCTCATCCGTGTCTAGTTCTAGTATCAGCAGTATATGGGCTGAGTTTGACCAAGAAATTACAAAAAATAATAGACCAGATAACCAACTTGCTGCTGGTATTCGCGAATTCGAAAAATACCACAAGGAAGAGTATTTAGATCGAAATAAAGATCCCCTTCAATGGTGGCACGAGCGTCGCCAGTTATATCCTCATGTTTACACCTATGTGTTAAAGAGATTTTGCATAGTAGCGACATCAGTACCCTGCGAACGCGTTTTTTTTTTTGGCGACGGGACAAATCCTCAATGATCGAAGAACTCTATTATCGACGAACAAAGTGTCCAAATTAACTTTTTTGCATAACAATATGTAAGTTAATTATATTAACGAATGATAGGTAAAGAACAAACAAGATGCTTTAGCATACGATCTCACTCAAGAGTCATTGTTATTTTCATTGTGCCTAATTGTTAGGTAACAAATTAGAATTGTGTGTTAGTATTACTTTTCTTAACACTTTATAGGGCAAACCTATTTTGTTTTACTTTTATGTGTTTTTTTACATTTTAATTTATTTTAATTATAATTATTATTAATAATGTTATTTTTGTTTCTCTAATTTTTATGTTTATGTATTTGTTTTTAATTTTCAATTTATGTTCTTATAAGATAGATTTAGTTTTGATATTTATATTGAATTATTTAATTAACTAATTTCAAATTGATTTTTACAATTATTTTTATAATGTTTTATAGTTAAGTTTCTTATTTAAATTTATATATTTCTTTTATTATTGCAATTTCATTTTTATAATTTTTATAATTTTTATTTCTACATTCATATTATATTTAATTTTTACACTTGACTTGTTAATGATTTTACTTTTAAATCGGTTGAAATTTTATCCAATACCGTACATTACGTCAAGTACAGTGTTCGCATTATATCTCTGCCGGTGAGGACAGTTATATTTATGAGAATTCGAGCCGTCAACTCCTCTTCTCCGATTCATAAGTCATTACCTCACAGTGTGGGGCTCGGGAGTTCTGACGGTCGACTTAGCATAATGCACTCGGCACACTCATTAGTGCTTCCCACACAATTGTTGATGTGCCAATTTGAGAAATGTATTTGGTGATGCTTTTACAGTCGGTGCACGGTATACCTTTCCTGGAAGTATTAACGTAGCTCACCGGCAGGGATATAACGTGGGCACAGTAGATACGTACGGAATTTATTTAATATTTCACTTCGGCAGGAAAATTCTCAGAAATTTGGCTGAAAGATTCAACTATCAGCATCTTTGAAAGCATAAACTGTCCTTATAACAGGTGGTTAATAAAGAGACCACTATCCCATGAAGGGTTATTAATATTGGTAATATTGCTTGTGCGGCATAGCCCACTTAACCTGTACCCAATAGTAGAAGTATTTTTGTTACCATATATAATGGTATTATTATTTACTAAAATAAACGTATTTAGAATATTCTATAAGTAATATTTCTTCAAACGGAAATTTAACCCGGCAAATGAAAACAAAACACGCTTTCATCCAATTAACAATTGAAAGACAAAATAAAGAATTTTAAAAATTAACAAATACATTTAAAAATAAAATACTACGAGTACGCTTACAATGTATGTAAAGTAAAAAATAAGAACAGAATAGCTGAATATGCCATTTTACATTTTGTGTAAATTAGGCTACTGATTTATTTTCCCATTTGATGTTTAATTACCCAAAATACGGGTAATAACCCAGGCATTGTCTGCACTGATCGTTATAAAGAAACTGCTATAACAAGCAAAGGAGCGCGTGCAGTAGCAGTAGCAAGGCGAGCGAACGATCTGTCTTTCAGGGAACTCGTGATGGGAACTAACGAACTAGAAGAGCGACCTAGTTCGCTAAGGAGCTGGGAAAGTGCAAACTAAACTGATCGCTCCCAACCGCGAACTACTATGCGCACCAGTGCCTGACGAGTAATAAGTGTTTACAGACTGCTATAAAAAACAAGGAGCGCGTGCAGTGGCAGTAGCAAGGCGAGCGAACGATCTGCCTTCGAGATGGGAACTAACGAACTAAAAGAGCGAACTAGTTCGCTAAGGAGCTGCGAACTAAACTGATCGCTCCCAGCCGCGAACTATTATGCGCAAGACTAGTTTGTGGACAACTTTGTTCCCTTATAACTCGAGAACGGCTGGGTGTATCAACGTAAAATTTGGTACAGATATCCATCAGAGGCACGACACTAATCATTGATGTAACTCTTCTACGTACCTCTCATAAAAGGGGCCTACCTCCTTAAAATACATGCTGAAATAGGCGTAGAAGGACGAGACAAAGCTCATTTTCAGCCCCTCAATGTGAGAGACAAAACTCGGGGGCCCCCAAGGGCCCGAAAACCACATTTTAAGGCCCTAATACCAACTGTTTTTGAGATATTCCCAGAAAACTAATTTAATTTAATAAACTAATGAATGAATGCAAGCCGGTAACCATGGCAACAGATTCTCAGAGGTGCGTCTATTGCCGTAAGACGTAATGCAATTCCATTAATTGCATTAAGTTAGTGTGAAAGTTTGCAAACGGCTGGAAGGTTATCACGGAACCAAATTAAGCTGTAAAATTCATCAATACGTATAATGCGCTTAAGGGGGTCAAGGGGTACTCTAGAATTTTTTCACGCGATCTATTATATTCCTATCCCTATATTATATTTTTATTATTAGTATTATATTATGGCGTACAACGTCGAGACAAAGCCCCTCGGTGCCAGAAACAAAACTCGGGGGCCCTAAAGGGTCCTCGAAAAGGCTCTAAAACCAACAGTTTCTGAAATATTCCCAGAAAACTAAT
Source organism: Meconema thalassinum (assembly GCA_946902985.2). NCBI lineage: Eukaryota > Metazoa > Arthropoda > Insecta > Orthoptera > Tettigoniidae > Meconema > Meconema thalassinum. The sequence continues at coordinate 1,754,775,711 of OX336388.2, read as the reverse complement.
TTAATTTAACAAACTAATGAAGGAATGCACATCGGTAACCATGACAACACTATCTCAAGGGGTGGCATCCAACTTTCCATCTATTTCTGTAAGAAGCAATGTCACTCCATTTATTACATTTCTATGAAAGTTTGCAAATGGCTATAAGGTTATCACAGAACCAATGTAGACTGTATAATTCATCAATGCAATTAAGGGGTAACCTAGATTTTTAATGCAATTTTCACGTGCGACATATAGTACAGAAGGTCTATTATATCTCCAAACAACAACATTATGTTCAAAAATTCCTGAATTGAATCAGCATTTTTTGCGGTTTTAGGAGTTTGGGCCATTTGAGGCTAAAGAACCTGAATTTCCATGCACCACAAGCCTTTATAATTTATGAAAGAGGTCTTCCTGTGTTTGGGGACCTAACACAACGTAGAGGGTCAGTTTTTATGTGACGTGTATTGCGTTTCGTCTACAGGGCTTTCAATTCTATTTCATGTCAGGAAGTACACGTTAGGTGAATTTAGTTTGAGAGCACATTTTAACTAATCTTTTTTTTTTTTTTTTTTTGTCGACATACGGGTTCATCGTAAGGATGTTTTTTTTTTTTATACTGTGTGGTAGATATACCCATATTTGGATATCTGGGTGATATGTTTTAGTCAATAGAATTGTCTGTCTGTCTTACTGTGTATCTTTATGTACGCCTATAACTCGTGTTCGGATGCTTGCTGCATCGTAAAATTAGGTATGGTAATCATGAGAGTCAATACGCCAATCATTAATATAACTCTTCACCGTACTTTTCATACAGTAGAAGGGTGGATATAGGGAACAACTTCTCAAAATACATGCTAAAATAGGCGAAATATAAAAATTATCCTAGAAGGACGACCAAAGCATATGTTGCGCTTCTCAATGTGAGACACAAAATTTGGGAGTCTATAAAGGGTCTCCGAAAACCACATTTTAAGGCCCTTAAATTAACAGTGAGTGGGATATTCCCAGAAAACTAACATCGTTCTGATAAACTTATGAAGGAATGACAAACCGCTAACCATTGCAACAGTAGCTCAAATGATAATGTCTGGTGTTAACACCGAACACTTTTCGAAGAACGGGTTCTTCTGCTAGTATATATATATATACGAGTATATAAAAATGAATGTTCGCTTGTCCGTCTTTTATGCGTTCATAAACCATTCATCCGATTGCGATAAAATTTTGGTGAGTTGTTGTAAACACTTCCGGGATGGTTATAGGCATAGTTAATCCAACTTACAATAGAGTGCGCGCGAGTAGTTTAAACAAATGAGTGTTGGCGATGCATTCATATAGCCTACAATTCCTCCGATTGCGACCAAATTTTGGTGGATTGTTTAGCACACTTCGGGGATGGTTATAGACATAGTTAATCGAATTTACAATACATAGCGCGCGAGTAGTTTAAGCAAATGAGTGTTGGATATGCGTTCATATACAAATCATCCGATTGCGATCAAATTTTGGTGAGTTGTTGTGCATACTTCCGGGAAAGTTATAGGTATAATAAATCCATTTACGATAGATGGCGCGCGAGTAGCTTCAACAAAATGACGTGCAATTCGCTTCAACAAAGACCACATGCCTTCATATACCATTCATCCCATTGCGATGAGAACAGGAGTGCCTAAGTGTCGTAGCAACCTTGTGAAGTGGGGTTATGCAGAAGATCCACGGTGTGCCTGTGGAGAAATCCAGACTCCACAACACCTGCTCAAGTGCAAAGATCTTAATGAAACCTCCAGCCAGGAAGACCTTATGTTGGCCACAGACCGAGGGATAAGAGCTGCAGAGTTCTGGAAAGAAAGAATTTAGTGTGTCTCCCGGACACGGAAAGTAAGTATTGCGATTAAACTTGGGTGAGATGTTGTGTACACTCCAGGGAGAGTTTCTGGCTTATTAAATCCATTTTACAATAGGTAGCGCACGAGTAGGTGATTCAACAAATGAGCGACGACGCGTGAAACGTTTCAACAAAGTCCCGTATGCGTTCATATACCATTCGTCCGATAGCGATATAACTTGGGTGAGATATTGTGTACACTTCAGGGAAGGTTTCTGCCTTAGTAAATCCATTTTACAATAGGTGGCGAACGAGTAGATTCAACAAATGAGGGACGACGTGCGAAGCGTTTAAACAAAGTACCGTATGCGTTCATATACCATTCGTACCATAGCGATGAAACTTGGGTAAGATGTTGTGTATACATCAGGGAAGGTTTCTGGCTTAGATCACCCACTTTTCAATAGGTAGCGCACGAGTAGATTCAACAAATGAGGGACGACGTGCGAAGCGTTTCAACAAAGTCCCATATGCGTTCATATACCATTCGTGCAAAAGCGATGAAATTTGGTTGAGTTTTTGTGTACACTCCAGGGAAGGTGTCTGGCTTAGTACATGCATTTCACGGTATGTAGCGCACGAATTTATTCAACAAATGAGCGACGGCACTTGAATCGTTTCAACCAAGTACCGTATGCGTTCATATTACCATTCATCCGATTGCGATGGAAATTTTGTGAATAGTTATGTACACTCCAAGAAAGATTTCTGGCTTAGTAAATCAATTTTACAATTGGTAGCGTACGAGTAGATTCAACAAATGGCCGATGGTGCGCGAATCATTTCAACAAAGTCCCGTTTGCGTTCATATACTATTCATTCGATTGCGATGAAACTTTGGTGAATTGTTGTGTACACCCCAGGGAAGGTGTTTGGCTTAGTACATGCATTTCACGATAGGTACCGCACGAGTAGATTCAAGAACTGAGCGACAGCACGCGAATCGTTTCAAAAGAGTCCCATATGCGTTCATATACCATTCATCCGATTGCGATGAGACTTTGGTGAATCGTTGAGTACACTCCTGGAAAAGGTTCAGGCTTAGTAAATCTATTTTACAATAGGTAGCGTACGAGTAGATTCAACAAGTGAGTGACGGCACGCGTATCGTTTAAACAAAATCCTTTAATCGTTCATATGCCATTCATCTGATTGCGATGAATCTTTGATGAGTTGTTGTGTACACGCCTGGGAAGGTTTTCGACTTAGTAAATCCATTTTACAATAGGTAGTGTACGAGTAGATGCAAAAAATGAGTGACAACGCGTGAAACGTTTCAACAAAATCCCGTATGCGTTCATATACCATTCGTCCGATAGCGATATAACTTGGGAGAGTTGTTGTGTACACTTACGTGAAGGTTTCTAACTTAGTAAATCCATTTCACAGTAGGTAGTGCTAGAGTAAATTTTAAAAATGAGTGACAGCGCACGAATCGTTTAAATCAGTTTTAACCAAGCAAGCAAGGTGAATAGACGTGCAGTGTAGTGTAAGGAAGAATGGGAATCCCTACTCAGCAGTAACGGGCGGTCATCGGCCGCTGGCAGGCTAGAGTGAACTGCGATTTCGGTGTCGGGAAGGTGATAGGGGGCAACGTCACTGAACAGATGGGGGTTTTGGCGATGGGGATGGTAGCGCTGGTTGTTGCGACGCTACTATTAATTGGAGGAGTAGAGTCAAACCCAGGACCTGGGCAGCTAGGATGGCAAGAAATGGAAAAAATAAGAGAAATTGTGAAGGAAGTGTCACAAAATGACCAGATCCGGGACATTCTTCGAGAACAATGCAAGGAATTCAGGGAGATGAAAACATGCATAGGAGAAGAGATGGGAATAGTGACAGAAAGGCAGGCCGAGAATAGTAGAGAGGTAAAAGACCTAAGAGAAAAGGTGAAGATATTATAAGTGGAGGTAAAAGAATTAAGGAAGACCAAGGTGGATGAGAGAAAGAGAAATGTCTTCTTTTACGGAATAAAGGAAGATGCCAATGAAAGCATCGAGGATCTTGTATCCAAGGTGCTCCGTGTGATTTGTGAAGGCATGCGGATAAACATATGGGGTTTCAGAGATTGACATTGTGACCAGGATAGGGCGGGGAAAGGGCACGAGGCCCGTAAAAGTGTCGTTAGTTTCTTCGCTCACAGAATTCTGGCGAACACAAGGAACCTGAAAGGGGAGAGGATATGGGTAAGAAGAGAAATGAGCAATGAAGAGGTAATCGAGCAGCAGAACTTGCAGTTTCATTTAAGGAAGGCAAGGAACTCGGGTCTCAAGGCTTATGTAAAAGGCAATAGACTGGCGGTTAGCGGCAACAACTGGGAGCGGGTTTGGATAGTGGCACAACTCCAGGATATGGAGAAACAACAACAACAGGAGCCAGTTAGACCAAGCATTCAGGTGGAAGCAGCTGTCGGTTCAGAGGGAAGTGCGATGGTGACTCAACAGAGAGCTTCGACCTCCAAGTCCAATACGGAAGTGGCGCGAGCAGGAACAACTAACGTCAGCTCCAAGAGCACCGGAGAAGTGCGTGGTTTGCAGAAAGATGAGACTGTCAAACAACGAGTTACTAGTTTAAAGGAACTTTGGGACAAGAAAACTTTGGTAGAGCAGTCCCATGTGGAGAAGGAGGTAATTCCTTCTCCAGCTGGTAGTATACTTTAGGTAGAGAAAGCTCGAGTTACTAGAAATAAAGCCACCGCCAGCGAAGAGGGTAGGGGTAAAAAATAACTAAACTGGAATATTGCATGCGTAAATATAGAGGGTTTTTTAAATAAGAGAGGGAACGAGGTAGTTTTGACCCTAATAGAAGAGATGCAGATAGTAGGATTTGTTGAGAGTTGGCTCCCTGCAGGTTGCGAGGTTAAAATAGATGGATTCAATATATATACAAAACCTAAGATTAGGAAAACTAGGACCGGTAGGTTCCCGGGGGGATTGTTGTTTTAATTAAAGAACAGGTCAGCGAATTATCAGAATTTATTAGTTCAGAACTGGAAGAAGTAGTGTGGGTGAAAACAGATATTAGGGGGAAGGGGAAAGGAATGGTATGTTTTGGTTTTGTCTACAACCCTCCCGAGAATTCCCCGTATGCAAGAGAAAGCTTCTTCGATGAATTAGCAATTGAAATAAACAGAATTCAAAATATATGTGAAGAGACAGAGATTGTGCTTTTAGGGGGACTTCAATGCGAGGATTGCAGACAGAAAGCCTCTTTACAGCAAGGGGGTTGGCGAGGCCTCATGTGGGGATAGGCACAGCAAAGACAGGGAGTGAAACAAGAACGGAGAAACGATTTTGGAACTATGTGGTGCAGAAGAGTTATATATACTAAATGGTGTCTGTTGGGGGATGAAGGAGGTAACTTAACATATATAACAGAGAATGGAGGAAGTGTAATAGACTTAGCAATATGTTCCAGAGGAGCACTAGCCATAATTAAGAGGTTCACTGTTGAAGAATGGGGGGAATCACACCACCTACCAATTGTCGTCAACATGCAGGGAGCGGTGACAAAATCAAAAGGGAATCCACAAATTAAAGCTAAAGGGAGAAAGGTAAATAGATTCAGATGGAGGGAGGAAAACTGCAGAGAGTTCCAGAACTACTCCCAAGGAGAAAATTTTGAGCTGATAAAGGTAGGGATAAGTTTAATGATCAGTAATGATTAAATTGAAGGGGTAAGACGTCTGATTGAGAATGCAATTATGATGGTCGGGCGGAAAATGTGCGTGAAGGCTAGGAGAAAAGTAGGGAGAATTAAAGGATGGTACGATGAATCTTGTAGAAGGAAGAAAACCGAAGTTAAGAGGGCACTTAAGTTATACAAGAGAGGAGGGGATGTTACGATGTGAGTAGAATTTTGCCGTCTAAGGAAAGAATATAGGGAACTGCTCAACAAAACGAAAAATGAGTGGCAGGGTAAGGAAGCAACAGCACTTAACATGAATTCTAAAGCTAACGACTGTAGGAAAGTGTGGAGCAGGATAAATTCTTACTGTAGGGGGCGCAGAAGTGGTGGTGGGAACTCTATTAGTGATGAAGTATGGATTACATATTATGAAAATCTGTTAAATGCTGAAGATAATTGGAGAAAGAGAGATGGGTTTGGCGTCCCAAGGGGGCTGGAGGTCGTTCTGCCTATGCTGGACCAAGTCATATCAATAGATGAAGGTAAGAAAGTAATGGCAAAAAGTAAAGGAGGAAAGTCAGGTGCTATTTCGGGGATAACAAATGAATGTTGGCAAGAGTTGAGTAAGAATAGGTTCATGATGGAAAGCTTGGTAAACATCTTTAACAAGATTTTTGAAGGAGGTAGATTTCCGAGGGCGTGGCAGGAGGGGATAATTTGTCCAATATATAAGAAGCGTGGGGACAAGCTAGACCCAGGCATAACTTTGCTTGGCAATTTGAGAAAAATGTACACCGGGGTCATATCCAAGCGTTTAATAGCATGGGCAGAAGGCTGTTCGGTGTTCTCGCGACTACAGACAGGGTTCAGAAAAGGGATGAGGACCAGTGACAATATAATGGTGGTGAAAACGGTGATGGACAAGTAGGCTACATGAGGAGGGAAAGAGATAAGCGGTATATCACAGCTATTGATTTGGAGAAGGCGTTTGATTCAGAGAGCAGGGGAGCTGTCATGGCTAAACTGGAAAAAATCGGGGTGTCACATAAAATTATAAGAGCAATTGAGAATGTGTATTCCGAAGTGAAATGCGCAATTGAAACTAAAGAGGATGTAATTGTAGGAGAGATAAAGTCTAATATAGGATTAAAACAGGGATGCAAATTATCCCCGGTGCTTTTTTTGTGCTATTTTTATCAATGATATTTTCGATTCCAAGGGCTTTGAGCAACGGTTCAACCCTTGCTTGGACAATTATGATATCCCGGGCCTAGCTTTTGCTGATGACAGCCTTCTGCTCGCTCTAACATCCCATAACATGCAACATAGTATTGACGAGATTGTAAAATACTGTGAGGACTGGAACTTAAAAATTAACCCGCGTAAGACCAAAGTCATGGTGTGCAAAAAGGGAGTTAAACTGGCTAAGAATGAAAAGTGGGTCATGTATGGATCAAAGTTAGAGACAGTGAAAAATCTTGAGTATATAGGGACGATAATGGCGAGTAATGGAAAATGGACCGAACAAATTAAAAGGGCAAAATCGAAAGGGCTAGCGGCATTGGCGAGTGTTAAAGTGTTAGAGCGTAAGTTACCGAATCTTGACTACAAAGTGTATAAGAATGTGTTTAACGCACTCATCATTTCAAGAGCACTTTATGGAGTGGAAGTATGGGGTTTAGAGGAAGAAACGGCAACCCTGGACAGTATTGTAAGTAGGTTTGCCAAGATAATTTTTGGTCTACCTAGTTGCACGGCGAATTATGGAGCGAGAATGTTGTGTGAGGATGTAAGCATTCGACAACATATCATAAAAAGGGTCATAAAGTCTTGGATTCGTTTGAAAATAGGTGGAGCGGGGGGAGGGGGGAGGATGCTAAAGGTAGCCTACCTGCAACAAATGAAGCATCAGCAAGAGGGCTACTGGGTGGACGGGGTAAGAAGTGTACTGGAAAGATTACGAATGGGTTATCTATGGGATAGGGACTTACGAGGAGAGGAAGGTAGGGTGTGTAAAAAAGTGGGCAAAAGGGTTAATGACGTAGAGTTGCAGGTGGTAAGAGAAGAGTGCACCAACATGAGAACCTTAACAGAGTTCTGCGAAATTAGGAACTTTATGAGCATGAAGCCTGAATGTCTAATGAAAAGAGAAATGAGAGGGATAATTTGGTGGTTGATGGGGGTGTATAAGATCAAAGCGTTGAGGGAAGTAGGAAAAGAGGACCTTTGACTGTTTTGTGGGAAGGTTATGGGTGAAGGACATCTGATCAGGGAATGCAAAGAGATTAAAACGATAAGAGCAAAGTTTGTAGACAAATCAGATCTAAACAGAATAGAAAATGTAAATGAGTATCACACTTTAATAAAATTACTAAAAAGGGAATGGGGGAAGGCAGGTCAATTAGCAATATATTTTAATATCAGCAGGGCAATGTGGAATAGGAAAGCGTCGGATGAGATTCAGAACAGAGGTGCATGTGATTTAAGCATACAAGTACAGGAGATGGCTTTCTAAGCTATAAATCTTGTTAAAGCCTAGGAGAGCCTGTCGGTATTAACTAGGTGTACTACTACTATAGTACATCCATATATTGCAGTCTGTAGATTTTCCGTTCTGAATCCATGCTGTGAGTTTCATGCTCTGGTTTTTTTACTTACTATAAAACTTATCAGTCTCTTACAGACAGTAAGGGCTCGATAGGAAAATAAAAAGTTTTTTTTTTCTGTGTTGTGCATACGGAACATGCCATATTCATGTAGCTCAAAGGTGTCTCCCATGGAGAACTGTCAAACATGAAGAACACTGTTGCCCACATTATACTCTGTATGATCAAGTAAGTACCTTGTGCAATCTCCATCAGAAAAGTTGCCCAGTGATTTTTTGAATGAAGACAACTACTGCAAAAGAATTAAGGAAGCTATTAAATGCCGTATGAACATTTGGTTTATTTATCTAACGCCATATTTAAATTTATGTATTCAAGGTATTTATTGTATTTCCCATTATTCTGTACGTCATTATATGACTCTCTGAGTTAAAGTGACAATTAACAAGTAGATTTGGTTTAAATAAACAGATTTGGGCCTTTGCCCAAACTCTCTCTCTCGAATCGTTTAAATAAAATACCGTATGCGTTCATATCCCATTCATCCGATTGCGATGAAAATTTGGTGAATTTTTGTGCACGCTCCCACGAATGTTTCTAAATTAGTTAAACCATTTTGCGATAGTTTAGAGGCAGTTAACGGAAATTGAAAAAAGATTGTTTCTTTTGTGTTCTCAAGATTGACCATTTATTATGAGGAAGCCAAACAACATATATACAGAACAATACAGATCAGTGCGCCACAATAACGGCTCTCGTCCGGTCGAGTCATCGATAACTGAGTCTCTAGTGGTGTGTATGTGTTGCCAACTCTTGAGGATGAAATTTCCTTAAAACATACATTTCTGAGGGTTCGAATACACAACATTTCCTCCCTCTTTTAAATTGAACTTGTTATGTCTATGGTGAAAATCTTAATGGTGGGCGGCGTTTGGGTGTAGACATGCGCGGTATAACTGAAGTAGCTGGTGTTGGTGTTCGGTTTCCACGGATCACTTGTGGCATCCTCTCGGGTGGTACTGCGGTAGCTGGTGCAGGGAAGAACCGAACACGTCGTGGCCTAGGTGGAATTTCGGTAGGTTCATCGCTGGTCGGTTCCTGGTTCTCTGTGTTTGGCCGTATTCCTAGAAATGGCCTAATTTTGGTCGATGTGGCGCTTTATTCGTTTCTCCCGGTAGTTGATATCATAATGAAGATCTCCGATGCGGGCTGCGATGGTACCGGGGAGCCACTTGTCCAGGTTCGAGTTGCCAGAGAGAAAGTAGACTGACTGACCCGCTTCGAAGGTGCGGAATGTCGAGTCCATTTCTGCTTTCTGTTTCTCGCAGACTCTACTGCGAACGTCTTAGGGTCTCGCCAGGTTGAGACGTGTCCGAAGTTCTCGTCCCTGAAATAGTTGAGATGGAGATTGTCCGGTGGTAGAGTGCGGCGCTCTTCTAAATTGGCGAAAGAACTCGTTCAGGTTTGTCTGCAGAGTTCCTTTGGTTGTTTTCATCGCGTAGAGGGCATCATTCACCGTTTGGTCATACCGTTCTGCTAGGCCATTAGTTGATGGATGGTATGGTGCTGTAAGCTTGTGGTACTTCACACCACTGTTCTGCAGGAAGGCCTTGAATTCTTCTGAGATGAACTGCCTGCCATTGTCTGAAACGACGGTGACTGGGGTGCCGTGCGCTGTGAACAAGTCATCCATCAGGGCGATTGTTGCTGCAGCTGTCGTGGAGGTTGTTGTCTTGACCTCGAGACACTAGCTGCAGGCGTCTACAACAATCAGAAGCATGCTGTCAGCTACTGGGCCCGCATACTCGATGTGAATGCGTTCCCACGGTGCCTTCGGGTACTCCCAGTGATGCTCGCGGAACTTGGATGGAGCGTGCGCATGGGTTGCGCATGTGGTGCAGGACTTTGCGAGCTTCTCGATGACGGAGTCAATGCCTGGCCAAAATACAATGGAAGGTGCCATTCCCTTCATTTTGACGATCCCTAGGTGAGCTGCGTGGTGGTCGTTGAGGATAGCATCTCACAGTGCAGGTGGAACCACTACTCTGTGCTCGAACATCAAGCAGTTGGCGGCGAGCGAGTATTTTACCTCGGGTGCCTTGAAGTCGTGGTGGGTGAGATCTTGGCCTCCTTCCAGAAGTTTGACAATTCTACCGAGATCAGGGTCCTTCCTCGTCTCTCGTGCAATGGCTTCGGACTTGACGGGTAACTGCTGCGTCTGGTGAACTGTAAAAAAATCAAAATCGTCATTGTTTCCTCCCTCTGTTGCGAGATTGAGTTTTGGATCTTGTTGACGGTCGATGGTAAAGGTGCTCTAGAGCAGTAGTCGGCGTTGGCGTTTTGCTTCGATGTTTTAAAAACCACAGTGTAGTTAAAGTTTGCGAGGTAGTCGGCATAATTGGCCATGCGACTAATGCACAGGACTGGTAGCGACTTCTCTGGATGTAGGATCTGCGTCAGGGGCTTGTGATCCGTAATTAGCGTGAAGTGTCGAGCGTACAGATAGTTGAAAAACTTTTGTACTGCCCAAACGATGGCGAGCGCTTCCTTGTCGATCTGGGGGAACCTTTGCTCCGTACATGACATTGTCCGACTAGCATATGCGATAGGTCGTTCTAGTCCGTTGCTGAGCCTGTGTGACAGCACTGCGCCGAGACCGGTTTTGCTTGCGTCCGTTGCCAGCAAAAGTGGTAGTGTTGGATCGTACTGCATAAGGACCTGCGGTGAGGTTAGAGCGTCCTTGATGTCCTGGTAGGCCCTGTCGCCGTCTGGTGTCCATATGAGAGGATCCTTCAACAGCATGTCTCTGAGTGGTCGATCTCTCGTTGGCAGGTTGTGGATGAAGGCACTGTTTACCCAAAAACAGCTGGAGTTCCTCTGGAGTCGTTGCTTTAGGCACATCTCGTACGGCTTGGATGCGCACATCAGACTTATGAATGCCTGAAGCATCGATCTTGTGGCCAAGAGCTTCCAGGACAGGTTCGGCAAAGCTGCATTTTGTTCGGTTGAGCTTGAGACCGTGTTGGCGAAAGCGCTCTAGTGCCACGGTTAGGGCCTTCGTCAGATTGCTAAAACTATCGGCAAAAACAATGGTGTCGTCAAAGAAACTCACAACATTTGGGAGTTTCTCCAAAACCGTGTCCATTCACCGTTGCCAGATAGCGGGGATGTTGGCTGCTCCGTAGGCAGAACGAGTTGGACGGATCAGGCCATGGGTTGGAGTGTTGAGCGCGAGGGCTTGGCTAAACTCATCGTCGACCTCGAGATGAGTGTATGCGTCTGTGACGTCCAGGTGACATACGAGGGTGGCGCGACGCAATTGGTTGAACAAGTATTCCACTTTCGGAATCTGGTGTTCATCAAGACGATCCGCGGGTTGAGAGTTGGTTTGTAGTTGCCCGTGATTCTCAACTTGCCGTTCTTCTTCACAACGACATGAGTTGTTGACGCCCACTCTGAGTAGTCTACCCTCTTGTAGAAACCAGATGCGATTTTTGCGTCGATTTCCTTAGCATAGGCATCTCGCAGGGCTACAGGAATGCCACGTGCTCGGGAGAAGATTGGGGTGGCGCCATTCTTCAGGTGCATCTTCACTGGTGGACCTGACAGCTTCCCGGGGGTATCACTGAAGACATCATGGTAGCGGTTGAGGGTGGCGTCAAGTTCCTTTTGCTGGTCCAGGGACAGAGACCGATTGACGGAGAGTGGGTGGAATGGTTCTGGTTGCCCAAAAAGCTGCTCAAAATTGATCTCTCGCACAAACTCAGAGATCCACTCTCGACCATGGAGTGTCTCGAATTCATCGTCGACGATGTAGAGGTCGAGGTTCCTGGAGATGGTGCCAATGGTGGCGGTGACTGGTGTCTTCCCAATTCAGTGAATACGGTGGACAGAGTAGCTCACAAAAATACGATCAACCTTCTGTAAAACACAATTTGGTTTGATCATAACTAACCTCAGTTTACTCATCATCGAAAAGGGGGCGCCGGTGTCGAGTTCCATCTTGACGGTGGTTCCCTCTATGATGACATCTATCAACTGCTTCCCTGGAGACTGCATTGTTCTGATGACCTCAACTTTGTTGAAATGATGTATGACATCAACGCTGTCGGCTGGTTGTTCTCCTTCGGTCACGTGATTTGTAATCCGCTGCTTTGGTTTGGACCTACGAACTTTAGCAATATGACCTTTCTTGCCACAAGTACGGCATTCAGCGTTGAGGAACCTGCACTGACTGCGTGGATGTTCCCCACCACACCCAGCGCACAACGATTGGTTACTTGATGTTCCCTGATTTGCTGGATGCAATCCTTGTTGAGGCCTTGATTGGTCGGATTTCTGTTGACAATTGGTCGATATCCCACGTTGCCATTGGTTGCCACCCCTCCGCGACTGTGGCTTTTCGAAGCCTATCCTATTTGTTGAATCGGATTTTGAGGTTATATTCGAATTCTTAACCTCGTCAGCAGTGTTCCGGGTAGCTTTGAGTGGGCAGGCTATCTCGTACGCAGCAGTGAAGCTCTCCGGTTTCTTGGCAATAATTTCGTGACACATGTCCCTCGATTCTAAACCTTTAAGCAGTTGCTCAATTAGCATGCGGTCTAAAAATTCTCCGTACTCACAGTGTGTTGCTGCCTGTCTTAATCTGAGAGTGAAGATGGCGATCGTCTCCCCTGCTCTCTGCATGACGTTCCGGAATTTTATGCTCTCTGCATATTTGTTGCGGCTGGCGTCGAAATGGTTCGACAATCTTGACTGGATTTCGCTGTATGAGAGAGTTTCCGGGTCGACGGGACTTACTAGGATCCTCAAAGCTTCGTTAAGTTCGGCGCCCATGTAGACACGTGCGTGCTGCGCGTGTTCGTTTTCCGAGACCTTACTCAGACCGAGCGCCCATGTGAACCGCGTGAAATAGTCCCATATGGTGGTCCCATCGGCGGCGTGGTTTGCTGACATTGATAATTGTGATGGTCTAGGCCGTCCCGGTGACATCGGCTCATTCCCGATGCCGCCTCGCGTGGTGGATTCCCTGAGAGCGCTAGCAATAATCCCAGAAAGAGTCTGAAGGAGTTCTGTGGATATTCGTTCTGCCATGATGAAGGGAGATGATTCACTGATACACTAAACAGCGTGGAGTTGAATTTCGTTCGGTAGCACGTTTCGCACAAGTTTCACGGCGTGGAGTTGAACTTCGGTACCGTACACGTTATTTATCAATCATACTTCTGACACCACTTTTGTGTTTTCTAAGATTGACCATTTATTACGAGGAAGCCGAACAACATACATACAGAACAATACAGATCAGTGCGCCACAATAACGGCTCTCGTCCGGTCGAGTCATCGATAACTGATTCTCTACTGGTGTGTATGTATTACCAACTGTTGAGGATGAAATTTCTTTAAAACATACATTTCTGAGGGTTCGAATACACAACAGTTTCCAAAAGCACTTCATGAAACAAATATTACAACGCCAACCTTTTTCTTTGATTGGCATTGCAACGCATGCCGGGTACATCTAGTTATATAATAATTATTACTCACTATTAATCCTATTTCTTTTGATCAATTACAGATCTCAGCACTCGGGAATTCCACTTTGGAATAAAGAAGACAGCCGTTTAATATATATATATATATATATATTCTTTTTAATTGTTGTAATTTGTGTACCTTATTGTGAATATTTGACGAGGAAGCTAGGTTATACTGCTAATGCTGTTTATTCGATTCAACGTTTTTATATTACACTTCCTGTTTACATTTCTGTTCATTTGCTTTTATCTCTATGAATATATATATATTGCCTATTTAATCAACTTTGGAATCTCTATCGATTCCGCCCATCACCGCCATCCCTCCCCCCCCCCCCCCCCCCAATTTTGGCTCACATCCTGTTACACTTTTGTGGAGCAGTACCGTATCACATCTTCTTCTTTGCGGTGTGATTTTGTGTATACTTACATAAGTGAGTGGATTCTCTTCTTGTAGGATAACTCATTTCTACTTCTATGACTTTACGTAAACATAAAATTTTTGTTCGTCCTGTTTCTAGGACGCAATAAATCTTTCACAGAGAGTGGGGGAATTTAAACCCTTTTCACCCATTTTCATTTACGCCCCTATACTTTTCTTTCTCTTGTGCCAATTATTTGAATTGCTCTCTCTTCTTCTCGGTTTTTACTGGCCTGAATAACTGAGCAGATCAGTGGACAGTTCTGTAATTACCGATCAGGTTCGTTATTTATAGTAACTCGTTACTATACCGAATCGTGATTAGTGGCCCCTCTCTTTTCTGTATCTATACTTCTCCGTTACCAGGGACAACTCTTTGTCTCTGGGCTGTTCTTCTGTTTTTCCAATGTAGGGTTAAAGTGTTTTTTGAGCTGCCGCTCCCGTTTTCGGGATGCCTTGCTCCCTCTTTTCTTTTTATTAATATTTATCATTTCTCTTTGAGAAATGTTCGTACCTGACGTGATTTAATTTAATCTTTGTTCCTGTTATCTTTATTATGTGAGATTTGCTTCACATCGATCTCATCAAGGTAAGGTCTCGATATTCTTCTTTGTTTTGTATGTGTGTGTGTATCTTTCATGTGGAATACTATGGTGCTTTACTTAGTATGTCCACCGTTTGTATGTTTGTTCCATTTGAGTGCAGTCATTCTTTACCTTTACCTTCCCCCTTTTTATGTACCGTTTGTATTATTGTGTGTGTTACGGCTTTATGGCTTACTATGCGGTTTTTTTTTTGTTCCCGGGGTCGATTGGTCCCGTGTTCGAGCAACGCGCTTGTTCGCAAGTCAGTTCGCTCGGGAACGCAATTATGACCGGTGAATTCACCGATCTCTATCAATCTAGCTATGGACTTGTGGGCATAGGGTTTGGTTGCGACCTCCCTATTGCACCCTGGTCCACCTGTGATATCTGTATCTGGTGATCACAACTTATATCTTCGTAGATTTATTTGCCTCTGTCGTACACCACATTATATACATTCATTTATCTTCGTACCTTGCACCTATGATTACGCTTTACTCACTTAAGTCATTGTGTTTATCTAATTGTCCCTTTTGTCGAACGTATCTCCCTACACTGCACTCGCCTTTATTTCTACTTCCTTACCGTAACTTACCTTTATGGATTTTACATAATTATACTGTACGTTACCCTTCAGGTTTTCATTTTAACTGTCGATTGTTCTGTCGTCACATATTTAGTTTAGTCACGTCAATCCTACGAGTATTTACTCTATTCATTTTTGTCCCTCCTAAACCCCCGACTTTCTCTGTATCCTCTAGGCTGTTCGAAATACCGCACACTTCTTTGTCGGTATATCCCCTTTCCTGACTCCCTTGTCTAGCCTCGTAATCTTTTATTTCCGAACTTAATTTTGCACTGCGTGTGCATACCATTTCACCGAAGTACTGTACCCTCATTCTCATGACCAGAATGCTTTTATTAGAAGATAATACGTACAATTACTTGGGAACATGGAGAGTGAATCAGGTTCATATGTTCTCGCGGCCCACTAGCTGACTACGGAGAGGTGTCAGGCTGAGCGAAGCATGGCACATGCGTTGCAAGAACTATCGCCACAGCTGGTTGGTCAGTGGTATTGATTTTTATATCGACCACCACCAAGAGAGAAATTATGCCCATAAAACGGGAATAAAAGCTTGTTACACGTTCTGGTGTATCATGTCATGTCTACAATAATAGCAGATAACGGATTATCAACTATTTTCAAGTAATTGAAATCCCAGGAATATGGAATTGAGATATTTGTATATTATGATTGCCAATGTTGAGCACAGGTAGCGCGACGATCGGCGTGACTGGAGACGTGAGTTTACATGCTTGACAAGACGCCAGAACGGATTGTATCACTCTTGAATATACATACAGGGTTGGACCGGTGACCGTCACGTGAATCGAAAGTGAAATTTCGCGTTGAGTATATTGTGCAAGCACTGTACAGCGGTGAGATTCCTGGTGTCGAACAGGACTCCAGTTTCTCGTATACGAATACGTTAGTGCGAACTGAATGGCAATGCAGTTTGTCATGTCAGACAACTGTTCATTATAGGCAAGCTATGCACTGTTCTTGTAGAGTTTATACTTGCTTTTACAAGCCCAAAGAAATGTTGCAAATGCAGTTACAATTCACCGTATTGGGACTAGCTATCATAAGGCACACATCTTGTGTGTATTGAGAACAATAAGTGCTAGTATTCGAGAAGCATTTCGGTATACAAGTGCATGGATATTGCACCTTCTTCATTTTTTATAAAGCCTGATTTATGCTTGTTTGACATCACAATCAAGTTGAGTAATTGGATGTCAGGAGGAAAGGCTATTATGTGCTTTATTAATCTAACCATGGGCGGTTAGAAGCTACAGACATGAGTGTCACTATTTTGGCGAGGCCTCGAATATTTTCAATGCAGCCGGCATAGCTGTTCGCGCTTGTGAGTGTCGGCGGACACAGCTGTTGCTTTTGAGTACAGTGTGTTACGCAATGACCCGGTTTCGCGAGGCTTTTGAACTTACAATTCAAGCCGATATGGATATCGTTGTGCTGCGATTGTTAAGACCTTATCCTATGATGGAAGGAACTTTCGGTGGAGTTAGAGCTGATCATTCTGCCAGGATGGGAAATATCCTGAGGACCAAAGGAAACCAGGAGAATGATGTCTGGAGTTGCTGGGTTCAGTTCTTGTTTCCTGGAGAATCGAGACCTCTACTGTATATATGGAAGGAATAGTCGTGAAGGACATGCCTATGTTTTTTCGCGAGCTCCGAGAATCATCTAAAGGTACTGAAAATCTCACCAATCGTAGTAAAGCATGTTTATTCTAACGTTGTCACATTGCCACATTTTATAGGATTTTTGTAGTATGTCTAAGGGTAGAGTTTAGGCTTGATCTTAGTGTCAAGACTGATTCTATTCTAGACAGGGTTTTGATTCCACTATAGGATGCACCCTTTGTGATTAAATATATTGTAGTTTAAATTTTATTTTGGTAACTGTAAATTCAAGTTTATTTAATTGGGAATTTACTTAATGTAGAGAAGAGGAACATTAGGCCAAGATTCGTCATTCCTCGTGTTGTTTTTTATATAGTGAATGAACACTCGTTTCATGTCCTGCGAGGACATTACTCACTGTTGGGTGGACTCAATTTGGAGTCTCTACTATCTTCTTCTTAAGTATTCAGTCCATGGATTGGTCTGCGGCAGTTCTCCAGTCGGCTCTATTTATAGCTTTCCTCTTCATCCCTTCATAGTTTCTGCATCCTACGTCAGACATGATTTGCTGTACATATTGTAGGCGTGGTCTTCCTCGACATCCTTTGCCTTCAACCATTCCCTCCAATACCGTTTTCAGCAGGCTATCGTGTCTCAAAATCTGTCCTATCAGTCTAGTCCTCCTCCTCTTTATGCTTTTCCATAAGGTATAATTTTCCTCCACCTTTTTAAATACTTCAGCATTCGTTATTTTTTCTGTCCAGCTAATTTTTAGCATTCTTCTATAACACCATTGTTCAAACGAATTTATCCTCCTTTTTTCTTCGTTTCCAATTGTCCACGTTTCGCAACCATAAAGGGCAATACTCCAAACATACGCTTTTAATAATCGTTTTCTGGTTTTAAGATTAATGGAATTTGTAGTGAATAAACGATTCTTTTTGTGAAATGTTAATTTGGCTTGTAAAATTCTACATTTGATTTCTTTCTTGCTTCTTCCATCTTTGGTAATTTTGCTTCCGAAATATTTAAATTCTTGAACATTTTCTAGTGTTTTGTTGCCCACCACTAATTGCATACTTGAGTCTGCCTTTTTATCGCAGACCGTAACTTTCGTCTTTGACTTATTTACTTTCATCTTGTATTCATTACCCATGATTTCCTCCATTTTTACTATTATTTGTTTGAGATGTTGTTCACTATCTGCAACTATGGCAATGCCATCTGCAAATCTAATCATATTTATTTGTTCACCTTGTATCCTTGTATTCCTAAATCCAAATCCTCTCGAACCTTATTCAATGCATCCTGGATGTAGGCATTAAAAAGCGTGGGAGACAAAGCACAGCCTTGTCTAACTCCTTTCCCTATTTTGCTTCCTCTTGTTCATTTCCGATTTTAATTACTGCAATTTCATTTTTGTACAAATTCCAGATTATTCTTCTATCTCTATATGGAACTCCTATGTTTTTAAGAATTTCAAACATTTTTATCCAATGTACATTATCAAAAGCCTTTTCAATATCCACAGCATAAATAAGTTCTTTGGTCTTTTTCCAATCTTTTTTCAAGTAAAAGTCTCAATGCCAATATAGCTTCTCTAGTACAAACCCAAATTGGTCTTCAGTCAGAAATTCTTCAATTTGCTTTTCAATTAGTCTTAATATTATGTTGGTGATAATCTTTGATGCATGTACGACTAAACTGATAGTGCGATATTGTTCACAATGTTTTGCTGCCATTTTCTTTGGTATAGGGATCATTATACTTTTTCAAAATCAGCTGGTATTTTTCCGTCCATGTAGATGTTTTGTACAAGTTGTAGCAATCTCTCCTTCATACGAGGTCCGCTTTTCTTGAGGAGTTCAGCTTTGAGATTATCAATGCCTGGCGCCTTATTATCCTTCAGTCTTCATAGAGCTAATTCAAATTCCTCTCTCAGTACTTGGAAGCCTAAATTATCTTCTGTTACTTCATCTTCTTCTGTACCGTGCTTTTCGAGGGTATTTTACGCCACTGACATAAGTCAGTAGGAAGCCATTCAATGTTTATTTACGCGGCAAATTGTTCTGCCAAGAGAAGTTTCATGTAACTTCTTATTATTATTAAGGTGTTTTCTGGAGCGTTTTTTTAAAGATTATACGTATACAGATAGGTTTTCGATGTTATAGAAAACACTATCAAGCGAATTATTACGAACAACATTATCGCGGAAAATTATATGATTACGGAATTTAACGGATTTTAGTCAGTTAGGGTATTGTAAGAGAGATGAGTCATTGGGAATTCAGCTACAGGTATATTCTTGTCGAGTAGCGTGACGCAAGCCGTGGGGCACTTCCAGCTGGCTGCATCAAGAAAAGGCGAAATGGCCTGGACCGGTAATCGACATCGTCGCGCCGAGTATATTGACCCTGAGGTCGGGTGTATCGCGTGGTGGCTCAGCCAATCATTGGAGACCGGGCGAGTGGAAGACGGGTCCGGAGAGGGGGTTCGGCGAGGGCATATATTGTTTGCGCGCCGAGGAGGGAAGACGATTACATTGTAAAACTTGACCGAGGTGGTTGCTCGTTTGGTTGGTTCCGGTGTGATCGGACCATAACTTTACATTTCTACAACTATCTCCACAACTGACGAAGAAGATGGCGACGACCAGAAGGCTGTGGGAAGCTCTCTTCAGCATCAAGTACGAGGGAAATGCCACGGCAATTTACAATGGTAAGCGCGAATGACTCAGAACTACATAATCTCTCGTTTCTTTGTTTCATATTCAGTATTTCAGTAACTTCTTAGCTTGAGAATAATCAGTAAAATCAGTAATTCATCCGACTCCGTTTTCACGTAATTCTCTAGTGGTAAATTCAAATCGTTACGCTCCAATTTAAATTT
This sequence comes from Meconema thalassinum, assembly GCA_946902985.2. Classification (NCBI taxonomy): domain Eukaryota; kingdom Metazoa; phylum Arthropoda; class Insecta; order Orthoptera; family Tettigoniidae; genus Meconema; species Meconema thalassinum. Next base: position 1,754,755,960 of record OX336388.2, on the reverse strand, counting down.
ATTATTATTATTATTATTAAAATTGCCACTACTTGTTTTTATATAATAAATTCATTTCTTATACTATGCAATCTTTGCTTCCAGTAGGTAGTATTAGATATAGACCAAATTCCTTCTCCTGATACAATTGTTAGTTGGGTTAATGATCAAATCATACCACGATCTGAGTGTGAAGATTCTTACAGGTGTTCTGCCAGAACTAGGTGTTGTTAAATATAAATTTAGATTTCAACATAGCGTTGAGGTCTTGGCGCCCATTAATACAACGTATCTTAGTCAGAGTAAACATTACACTTGTCATCCCAACGTGGAGAAACAGTTACACTTGTACGCTCAACGTGGAGCAAAGGAAACAGTTACACTTGTCGCTGCCAACGTGAGGCCGAAAACCTAATAACATTTGTGGAAGGAGAAGGGTATATATTTCTGTTCCTGTATTTTGAGGGGTTTTCATTTATCGGTGTGTATCAGCATGGGTAGTGTTGAGGAAGAGATGAAGTTGCGTAGTGGTCACCAGTTGGATAGTGAAGATACGAGCAGTATGGCTAGTCTTGAAAATGAAAGCAGTACAGGGATGTCGGAGGTAAATTCCGATACTGAGGGGGGTAATCAAAACAGTCAAGTAGGGTTAGAGAGTTTGCTTCTTCAGTTTATGCAACAAAATAAAATTAGCACAGATGCTTTAAACGCTAGACTCGAACAAAATAGTAGGGAAAATAAAGAGAGTAATAGGGAATTGAGCGATAGTTTAAATGCTAAACTTGAACAAGATAGTAGGGAAACTAAAGAGAGTACTGAAACTTTAAATGCTAAACTCGAACAAAATAATGCTAAACTTGAACAGAATAATGCTAAATTGGATCAAAACAGTAGGGAAATTAGTGATAAATTCGAGCTGATTAGAGGTGAGATCAGAGGGGTGATGGAAGAGAAGGCTAAAGAGATTATTGCAGTTGTAGACAGAAAATTGGGAACAGTACAGGAGGAGTTAGAAATTAGCTCTCTTCAGCATCAAGTACGAGGGAAATGCCACGGCAATTTCCAATGGTAAGTGCGAATGACTCAGAACTACATAATCTCTCGTTTCTTTGTTTCATATTCAGTATTTCAGTAACTTCTTAGCTTGGGAATAATCAGTAAAATCAGTAATTCATCCGACTCCGTTTTCACGTAATTCTCTAGTGGTAAATTCAAATCGTTACGCTCCAATTTAAATTTATTATTATTATTATTATTATTATTATTATTATTAAAATTTCCACTACTTGTTTTTATATAATAAATTCATTTCTTATACTAAGCAATCTTTGCTTCCAGTAGGTAGCATTAGATATAGACCAAATTCCTTCTCCTGATACAATTGTTAGTTGGGTTAATGATCAAATCATACCACGATCTGAGTGTGAAGATTCTTAAAGGTGTTCTGCCAGAGCTAGGTGTTGTTTAATATAAATTTAGATTTCAACATAGGTTGAGGTCTTGGCGCCCATTAATACAACGTATCTTAGTCGGAGTAAACATTACACTTGTCATCCCAACGTGGAGAAACAGTTACACTTGCTCAAGAACTTCATTTTCCTGTAAATGTACACCTTCGTATACGGTTTCAATGTAATTTTTCCACCTTTTTGCAATATCGCTATGATCATCGAGAATTACTCCCTCTGCATTACTTATGGCATTACTCTCGTTACATCTCTTACCAAAGAAAATCTTTACCATCTGATATACAGAATCTACATGTCCTTTAGTAGTTTTTTCTTCTATCATTGTGCATATACCCTCGTAATAATTTTCTCTTGCTATTCTTGCCTTTCTGTTTATAGCATTTCGCAATCTTCTATATTCTTCTTTGTCTTCCAATCTTGTTGAGCTCTTGAGTAACCGTCTTTTATCTATCATATCTAGAATTTCTTTAGTGATCCATTCCTTTCTAGGAGGTATTTCTGTTCTCCCCAAAATTTCATCAGCTGCCTCCGTCAGATCTTTTTTAATTTGAGTCCATGAATCTTTTATAGTATTCCATATTTCTGTGTTAGTTAACTCATCAGTTTTCTGCTGGTATGCCTCAGCAATATTCTCATCTTTCAATTTACTTATTAGCCAAGATTTGTTATTTCTTTTCTGTATTCTTTTAAATTTCTGCCTGCTCTTCATCATAACGAGATTATGATCTGTTTCCACATCAGCACCCGGATAGCTTCTGCTATCTTTGACTTGATTCATAAATCTCTTCTTAACTATTATATAATCAATTTGATATCTATTGATATCACCTGGTGCTTTCCAAGTGTACCTTCTTCTTTTATGATGATTAAACCATGTATTGGTGATTACAAGTTCATATTTAGCACAAAATTCTAATAATCTTTCGCCTCTTCCATTCCTCGTCCCCAATCCATATTTTCCTAATATGTTATCTTCCGCTCCTTCTCCGATTACAGCATTCATGTCACCTAGTATGATAAGGTTTTCCTCACCCTTTACTCTACTAATAGCTTTTTCTATTTCTTCATACATGTGATCTATTTCCTGGTCGTCATGACCAGTTGTTGGCATGTAAACTTGTACTATTATTGTGTCCCTTGGTTCTGTTTCTAGTCTAACCATTATTAATCTTTCACTGAATTGGACATATCCTTTCACTCTTATGCCCATGTCTTTATTTAGGACTATTCCTACTCCTGCTTGACCTGGTTTGTTAGATGATGTTCCTGAATGAATTATTCTGATATCGCCACTCCAAAAGTCTCCTGCGTCTGGCCACCTCACCTCTGATACTCCTAAAATGTCAATCTTCATTATTTTCATCACTTGTATCAAATCTTCCAATTTTCCACATTTAATCATCGATTGCAAATTCCATGTTGCTATTCTTTTCTCTCTTCCACTATATTTCCCACGTTTATTCTCTTCAGTTGTCCTCGCCAGGAGATTCGAATGGAGGACTATTCCGGAATAATTTACTAAAGAGCCTTCCATCATACTGCCGATTCTTGGGAAATCATAATGGATCAATAATGGAGTAGTTTCCCGTTGCTTTCTCCATTCTATGCCGTTGACCAGCACGTTAGTGGTTCATCCGCCTTCAGAGGTAGTTTCCGACCTCTAGGGGCAAGAGAGTGCCCTGTTTCATTACTTGCTCATCCGCCCTCCTAGGAGGCCGTTGGCACTTAGTAATGGTTATCTCCTTATCCCGGGAGACACTCGGTCCCTGTATTCGTCAGCCGCTTGAATATGACAAATGTATATTCAAACGTTGCCCCCTCTCTACCGCTGAGAGGTGAATATCAGTAATTCCCTATATGCAGTAAAAATAACTATCAAAAATATAATATATACAAAAATTGGCAGAATATAAAATGAAGGGATCAACAATTACTACATAGGTGCATTTAATATGCTATGCGTGCGTTGAATCCTTTGGAAAATCTTAAGGTAATGTAACATTTTATGGATGGAACTACTGGATTTATGTGTTTATGTGTACATAACCTTATATAGCAATACGTTGATTGACTTCTGGTAAGATCTTACACCATATGAAAGCGTGCGACGATAAGAGACTGTTTTACACTCGAAAGTTGACTTTCAGTGTTCAGGTTGATTATGAAATATTGCAGTAAGCTTTTTGAAGCTAGTTCATTGAGGAAAGTGGATTCTTTTGCTTTGCTAGGAATTTATATTCTGCTCTTTTGGCAGATCGACGCTTTTAGTATTTCTAACCGGTCATTTGGAGCGCTGATTGATATGATCACCCAGACCGGTGGTGTAGGATGCTATTTGTTGTTCTTGACACCATTCGAGTAGATTTATTCCGACCTTTGACTTGATCCAATTTATTTCTTCAGTAATTTTTTGAAATGTTGTATGACGATTGCTTCGTTAGATACGTTTAAGATCCATTGTAGATGGACAATACGGGTGTTTTATACACAGTTTGAAGTTTGAAGATTTTTGCAAACATTCATCCTATTTATTAACGCAATTCCCAGATTAAATGTATGCGGAGGCAAATCTATCGCCAGATTTATAATTATAATTAACACTTATTAAAAGCAATGCACATTGGTCGTGATAAATGATAATATAAAAGTAAATGAAACAATAATTAAACATTGATTAATTGAAGTGTAATGAAACTTGTATAATTTTAACAACAATATTTTATTGTGAATTTGATCTGTTAAATAAGCCGAGTATAGAATTCTTCGTTCACCAAGGAAGGTGATTATGTAAGGCACTAAGTTATAGTAGTGCAATATAAATAATGATATGAATGCTCAGTGCAGCACGATATTTGATGGTAAAGCCATGTAAAGACTAGTGTCCTTTATTGTTGAAAGGATATTCAATGGAATATTCCGAGTTGTAATAGGAAATTCAATCCACTCAGTTGGATTTTGAAAGTAAGAATAATTATGGTTTAAGGCATTGTATGCCAGCATCTTTTCACGTTAATAGTCTGTTGTGGGAATCATGCATTTCAGACATGTTAAATTAAATTTACTTGATAGATTTTCGAATCTTTGTATCACTAGAATGCTTATCAGGTGTTATAATTATCGCTAACTCCGCTCTGATGATGAAAGTTCATTTTAGGTGGATGTAAAATAAATTAAATTCGACTTAGCTTAATTGCTCGGTCATATGAAATGAATAAATCAAAATAGTACTGCAACCATGAATCTAGTAATACACTGATGGAAGGTGTCATTTCTGAATCCTGCGAAGAACACTAAGAAAGTGTTACAATATGACTGTACATATGTATTATAACTTTAAATATTTTCTTGGTATTAATTTATGTGTTCTATAAATATGAAATATTCAGGGACTCAATTTAATTGATTTCATCGTTTTCCAACATTGCCGTTGGACTGTATATTTTGTTCTTGTTTATATTTGGGTAAAATGCCGTCATTTCCAGTGGTGACTGGGGGCTAGCATTTGTTCCCAAAGATCTTGAAACTTCAGTTGGAAGTTGGGCACTTTGCCTCAATTATAATATAGTGGTCCTCACTATATTCTTCATTTCTGAATAAATTATTTAGTCAATTTTTAAAATCTTCGAAGTGTGATACTTTATAGAAACGATAAGAGAACACGTTAAGAAGGCCAGTGGTGGGTATTTCAGTGGTTTTCCACACACCAAAGGTTACGTCTCGTCGTAATCCTTGTGCTTTCGAGTTTCTTTTGGTCGTTTACCATGTTTTTTCTTAACGTAGTCTCATTTAGGAATTCCTGTACCCTTTTCCTCGCCACATGTTGGGTAGAATCTGGGGGTTTTTAGCCGGGGTTTTCAGGTTCTACGATCCAGTTGCCATCGAGGGATTCCAACATGCTGATGGTAGGTATTTCGGGTACATAGAATTATGGCGCACCATCGATTTGGGGCACGAATTTACTGGAATACCATTAAATTCCATGGAATTATTGAAGCCATTGTTTGGGCGATAATTTAACTGGAATACCAGAGAAAGAGCCATAGACTATGGGGACTTAGACAGAGATGTCATACTCCATGATGGTCCTATAGGCTGGTTGAATGACGCCATTTCATGCCAGTGTCTGACATTGCTGTCAACCACGTGGATGGTGTCATGAACTGGTATACTCTGACGCCATTGCATCGATCATTGCGAATTCTATGAATGAACGTCAGAAAGTAATGGTTTACTGACATTTTTAGCACGAAATGTTGGAATTACTTGTGAACAAAGCGTTTATGAGAATACTGAATTTTGTATGGCATATATGCAGATACGCAACCATTAGTAGACTTTGTTTTTCTTAATAGTGGTGCTACACTAGTTTGCAATAAATAAACGATTAGAGCTTGAACAGTGAAAGGAACACTTCGGAATCTTTACTGACGTGTTCAATCGACTGGGGCATTTGATGTAGTTCACGTTTGAGCTGCATACGAATTGCTTGGAGTAGTTAAATCCGGCTGATGAGCACTTTTGAACTCATCGTAATATAGGATGGTTTTTGTTCATTTAAATTATGGTCAAATTAGGATTTAAAAAAATATCGTTGATATAAGGTATTTCGGGTACAGTACTGTGCCCAAATACAGTTGCCTAGATTTGAGAGCACAGGCCACAATGCTAAGTCCAGAATTGAAAGTTTGAATAGAGCGCGCCGAACCTTCTAAGACGGAAATGGAAGCTCTGTGCAGCCAAGAAATGGTTAAGTGACGTAGGCGAGAGCGTCATAGTCGAGGTTAAATTGACATTAAATATTTCCCGATGGAGTAGAATCTTGAGACTAACATCAGATTACTGGCACGGACAAGGGAGGAAAAATGTGCTTTATTTCGAGGAAATTGATTGAGCGGAAGCTAAGATATGAGATGTTTTGGTTTCAGCATACTTCACGCATTGACCTCGAGGAGTCCGCTTGCGGGGTATATAAAGCCTGCGTGCCAGAGCTAAGTACAATCACTTCTTCGCAAGAGCTAAATTCAGTCACTCCTTCGAAAGAGCTCTGTCTCTAAACACTTTACGTCGCTCCGAACACGGTTTTACTGTATAAATAATCTTCGTGCTCATGGTTGCAAAATCTACATTATTACTAGCATACAGTTGCTGGGACTTAGTGATTTCGACGACAGTACACGGTTACTGGTCTTAAAAAGTGTTTAACATTATAGTGATCTTCGAACTTTTCAAAAGTTATCAGCGAGGTGATAGACTTTGTGGCATTGGTAATACTTTACTGCTACAATGGACTTATGAATAGACTTAGTCTATATTTTGCTTTCCACTGTCCACTAAAATTTAACTTGGATTATTTCATCCAAAAATCCAGAATAAGTCTCGGACTTAATAACTTTCGACCAACCAAAATAAGTCAGTACTGTTCACCTACCAGTCTTGCACAGTTCAGTTCACTAGCCGACATAGGGAAACCAGCATGCATAGCATTGTCTAGAGAGTGAGAAACTCTGCCCAGGGAACAGATCTTCATAACTCGAACATGTGTTGCATAAGATTGTAAGAGTAGTGACAGTATTGAAGGCATTACAGTTGGGTCGAGTTAAATCTGGTAATTTTTCATCAAGGATCTTTTCGATCTTACCCCAGTCAAGATTACTTCAGCGGTTGAAGCAGCACATTTTACGACCTATTTTCATCAAGCTATTCAGGCTACAAGTATGAATACCGCTATGTCTGACTAAGACCATTGCGGGTATAAAATGGAGGCCGATACAAGATTATAAATACGTGTCCTAATGGGGACAAGAAGACTGAAATAATCTGGTTCAGTCCGGATTACCAGCATCAAGATCTACAGGAATGTAAGCTACAATTTTCATTATTTTTATGCGTAGTTAGCTGGAATTTATCAATTTTTCTACAGTCTTACTAACACATATTTTCTTTTCATCGATGTTTTTGCTGTTGCAATTTTTCTTTTTGCAATAGAAGCTTTGATCTGAGCAGTTTTTACACTCAGAAGTCAATGATTAGAAATTCATGGACGAGCAGAACGAGCATTTATTTAATTTTGATATTTTTCTAATCACGGTCATCAGCCGTCGTAACTGAAAATTTAATAATAAATTTAAGTTGAGGAATGGATATTTATCCATTATTAAGAAGTCGAGGATGGTATTTCCCGAACAGTTTAACAAGTTTAAATCCATTTGTTGAGGAAATAATAATAATTATGTTGATTTAATAATAATAATTATTTTCAATTTTCTGAGATAATAATATTTGTGATTTCTAATAATCATTAGCATGTAGTGTGATTTATACATTTGACATTTAAAACAATTTTCTAAGATAGGATACGTGTTGATTCCGAAGGTTAGTGGTTAACGCATGCCCACAAACAAATAGCATATTAATTCAGTGGAAGTATTTTACGCTTGCATTATGCATTTAAATCTTTGAGAAGACACGGAAAGTAACGATACGGGAAGCCAAAAGCGTGTATAAAACAGGGTTTTTGCTAGAGTTTGTATAAATATGAAATCATTATTGAGCAACGTCTTTTGATAAAACGTTTGGCTAAAAATAGACACGGTGTGGAGTTATTCATGTTTTAAACTGATAGTAAAATTATTATTGTAAACTCATTGGGGGAGATTACTAACTTATAAATCTTCCAGTTGTCGTAACAAGCAACGGCTTGATTATTCTGTATAATTTGGGAAGAAATAATTGTTGTGTGTGCAAAGAGTTAAATATACAATTCTGATTGTGCAATTAAGTCGCAGGAATGAGGTTGTTGAAATGAAGCAACAACCATATTGTAGGTTGGAAGTCCTTGAAATTAGTGGAGGAGTTGAATTTAGCCACACTTTCGTCGAGATATAACCAAAGGTTATTTTGTTGAGCCATCATTGTCAATTCACAGTTTACCCACGTGTTCTAGAAATATTCCTAGTAATTGCTAGCCCGAAAACTGTTATTGTTAAACTTGTACATTTCATTATGAAAATACTTTACCGTTGTCTAGATGCTAATTAAGATTATATGATTTTTGACGCATCTAAATCGAATGGGCCGATGCTGTAAATTATTTAATACTGTTACTTCTTAACAACCACTACAAACAGAGAGGATCTGTGTGATCCTGTAAAAATATAAACATTTTGCAAATAAATTTGATGATTAACATATTTGACATTTTGTCAAATAATTGTAATTTTGATAAAAACAAATGATATTGTTTTATGATAAATTTTCTAAATAATATTTCCAAGTGATAGTTAATCGATTGAATGGTTGAATCGATATTGAATTTGAATTTATATTTTGTTGATAATAATTTTTGACCATTATATTGATGATTGAGTCAAAATATCTGAATAGATTTTGGATCGAGAACAGATGATACAATAAATATTTTCTGTTTATCGAAGTTCTTCGAATCCAAATGCTCGAGTGTCCATGAAAATGTTATTGTGTTGTATTCCTCGTTAATAACTTTGTATTTGAACAAATCTTGAGATAACTGAATCCTGAAGTGTTAGTTAAATTGCTACTATAATTTTGAAAAACTGAAACAGTGATATTTTTTTTTTCATTTTAATATGTGAATACTCGACTAAGATAGGAATCAGGAAGGACAATTAAATTTGCACTGACAAAACCCTACTACTGTAAATAATTCTTTTGAGCGAAGTCAACAGGACTACTAATTTGACCTTCTTCTCAATTGCCAAGTGTCCATGTGTTGGTGGAATTGTAAATCTTGTATATAACGTATGATTCGTCATGCACCTACTATGCTATTTTTGGCATGCTTTCAGTAATTTTTTACGTTTTAAATAAAATGAGATAATTTTACAGGTTGTGTTATTTTCAGAAAATCTCCTTCTATCCTTATTGTTGCATCGAGTTGAAAATCAGTAAAGCAATTTTTTTGTTGAGTTATTGTAGTTACTTTAACCCATCTAACGCCCCGGGATATTTTTATTCTCGTGCTGACTGATTTTTGGTGAAATGCATATGTGGTCGTCCGGACTTCGGTCTAAACGGGCACAGTACCTCTATCTCTTATGTCTATGACATAAACTTCACGTACACTCATATATGTATTATTGTTTTCACATAACCTAACTATTTAGAATATATCGCTTCCTCGTCAATACTTATTTATCTTTCTTGATCAATACACTGCCGTGATCTCTATTTCATCTACGTGGTCTCTGAGTTCATTCATCGTTAGATCGTTTGGATCGTTATTTTTCTTATATTACTTTAGTTCTAGGAAGGCCCATGGTCCATTGTATGTACGGTATCGTATTGAACTTACATCCACTGCCATGTGAATTTACGTTCAGTCCACGCCTCTGATAAAATTCTCTCCCTTTCGATCTCTCGTTATTCTGGTCTTATATATATTAATCTCCCCCTAGTCCTGTTACATGGGCCCAGCATAGGATTAAGGCCCTCTTTTCCACTGCTGCTACAACATCAAGCAAGGTAAGAACGTTTCACCACTTAAGGCCATGACCGCCTCCTTCCCAATCCCACCCTTCATGGACAAATGCGCAAAATAATACAGCCATCATAATGACATAGGTTATATGTTAAATACCTAAATATCTAAGATTTACCTTGAACATGACTAGAATTTTAAAAAACCACCAAATTTACCGCAAATTCACCAAATTCCACTAAATTCCAGCAAAATCCAACAAATGACAATCAGATTTATTGAAATCCCATTGATTTACCAAAGAATGGTTTAATCTACCTCAAATTTATATAAAATTACCTGAATATATATGAAAATTTACTAAAATTTACCAAACCAAGAATTTAAACCAATTTTTTGAAATTCTCTAGATGTACTAGAAAATTCCATAATATTCCCTTAATATGTATGTTTTTTGTTTGTTTTTTGTTTACCACACTCCTTACAGGATAAATACCTGAACACAACATTATGATAGGCTATGACCTCTACTTTCCACATCATAGCTGAGTTTCATCTCCCATAAACTCCTCTCTGAGGTGGGCGTGGGGAAAGGTATCCAGCTGTAAAAACTACACCCTCACATAAACTTCCATGTCATTTCACCCCCAACCTTGTACGTTGAGGTTCATAAGACTGACTGCATCCAATGATTAAACGGTTTCCTTTCTACAATCCCTGTCTATACTTTCCTCCCCAAGGACGCAAGACGTTTGCAAGGTTCCTAAAATACAATTTAATTTAATAAAATACCTTAAGATGGTTTGATTTTTAATGACACGATGTTGATGACTGATATACGTCAAGGCTATTTTTTAGATCTTGACTGGCCTTGCAATAAAAATTGTCTAACCAAACATGAGTTAGCTACCAGGGAAACACTTTTGGCGACTATGCTTATTATTATCGGTCAGTTGAGTTCTACAAAGCCGGTTACCATTTGTTGTATCATATACAACAGAGGCTTAGACCTAAATACAAACCGAGCAACCATGTTTGTTAACAAGACATTATACCAGAGACGATTAGGATATTTATTGGGTAGGATTTTGCTAGGAATTAACACTACACCCAAGGGAAGATGAAGAGAAAAGGAAAGGGAAGTGGGTTTCGGAATGAAGAACAAGTGTGGGTAAATAGGACGAGAGTCCAACACTAAGCAAACAAAATTAATTTGAATGAGTTAGTGACGAGTGTCACTGCAAAGCCCATGAAACACCTAAAGTGGGTATGGACCTGTCCGTAGCTAACGGGAAACGCGGCTGGAGCTTGAGCTATTTGCAAGCAAGCGGCGTTTGTGCTTTCCCTTCCCAGCCTAAAATTGGGAAATATGGGGAAGGGTGGTAGTCTGGCAAGACAAGGAATGACAGATTTATTGTATATCCTTTCAAAGGAGTTAGATTTAATCGACGGTATGAAAGGCGCAAATAATTTAAATTCGCCGTGATGTTTTTAGTTCTTGTAATTGTAGAATTTCCAAGGAGCGACCGAATGCTTCCAGGAAGGGTAGCGATGTAGCAGTTATAGTGCTTCTGGGAACAATTTGATTGTTTTAGAAAATTTTTGGTTTTAAATTTTGGTAAAAACACCAATGGTTGCATTCAAGAAAGGCTAAGCTTCTACCCAGCAAAGTGCCGACTAAAAGTTTAGACAAGAAGAAAAACTTAAATTTGGAAAACCAACCATAAGTTATAGAGAAAGTCTCAACAAGCAGGAAGCTGGTGGAGCTAGCTATACTTGCCTTACTGGCTAGTTAGAATTAGCTATAAAAGCTAAGAGCGACTTTGAAAAAGTTTTTGTGGAGAGTTTTTGTTCAAATGCAACAAATAGTGGAACCTTTTTTAATGTGACGCTTGATTTTCTTAAAGTGAGCATGAGCTTTTGGGTAGAGTTAGGGGAAGTAGGATCCTGCCTAATCGTTATTTTACAGAAAATAATGAAGTTTTAATATGATAACTTTAACAAATATAAGTAAAAATGTAGACTTTTACGACCGGCGTTGAAATAGGAATCTCCGTTTCGCGGGCTTATAGGTCGTGTTCCAAGGACATTTTGTCGTCCTGACGTTTCGCTGAATACTGCGTTCAGCATGTTCACAGGTTACATAAAGCGAGGTAAAACAAGTAAACAGAAGATATATAAATAGTCAACAACCCACACATAGAGGCTACCATAGCAACGGCGTACCACATAAAAGTAATGCATCAAGGACAGGGCTGCTTGTCTGTTGCATCTTCTCGTCTACGACGGTCAATAAGGGCAGGCTTGAGGGGATTAAGGACTGGAAGCCAAGCTCTGTTCACACGTTCTGCTTCCTCCTTAAGATTGAAGCTGTTAGTATGCTTCAGGATTTCAATGGCCTCCCTTTGTAGCCTGGCATGATAAGACACCGTGGTGGACAGAACTTCGGTGTCTCCATATCTTATATCGTGACCTGCAAGTAGCGAGTGTGCTGCTACAGTGGATTTATCTGTTTGTCCCAGCCGGCTGTGTCGTTCGTGCTCCTTGAGGCGAGTGGCAATACTTCTTTTCGTTGTTCCAATATATACTTGGCCACAATCACACGGGATTTTATAAACCCCTGCCGCGGTATGAGGATGTCGCTTATCTTTAGCGGACCTAAACATGTCCTTAATTTTTCGTGTAGGCCTGTATATGGTCTTTATATCATGGGACTCGAGTAGCCTCCCTATTCTGTCCGTGACCTTTTTTATATATGGAAGAAAAGCTCTAGCCAGGGGCTGCTTGTCTCCAATTACCCTTGTAGTTGGACGTCTCGGATGGAGTGCTCGCTGGATATCTTTCTGGCTGTACCCATTCGCGCATAAGGCCTCGTTGAGGTGTTCAATTTCTTGTTTTAGGCACTGCTTATCACAAATTCTTTTAGCGCGGTCAGCCAGTGTTTTTATAACTCCGTATTTCTGTCGTGGGTGGTGGTTGGACGTCTTATGTAGATATCGTTCAGTATGGGTCGGCTTACGGTAAACTGTATGTCCCAAAGTTAGATCAGCGGTCTTCGTTACCATAACGTCGAGAAACGCGATTTTCTGTTCATTTTCTAACTCCATGGTAAACTGAATGTTCGAGTTCTGGCTGTTAAGATGTTGTAAAAACAGATTTAATTGATCTTTACCATGGCCCCATATTACAAAGGTATCGTCCACGTATCGTAGCCACACTTTAGGTTTCAAAGGAGCGGTCTAGTGCTATTTGTTCAAATTGTTCCATGAAGAAATTCGCGATCACCGGACTAAGGGGACTGCCCATGGCGACGCCATCAATTTGTTCATAGAAATCACCCTTCCACAGGAAATAGCTAGCGGTGAGGCAGTGGCGGAATAAGGCGGTGATATCATCAGGAAAAATCCGTGCGATGTACTCCAGGGCTACCTTTATAGGTACTTTCGTGAAAAGAGAGACCACGTCAAAACTTACTAGTAAGTCACCAGCTTCTAGTTGAATAGTTTTCAATTTTTCAATGAAATGGCCGGAATTTTTGACGAACGACTGTGTACCGCCGATATGTGGTTGAAGTAAGGTAGCTAAATGTTTGGCAATGCTATAAGTTGGTGATCCAATAGCACTCACGATAGGACGAAGAGGAACATTATCTTTGTGTATTTTAGGTAAACCATAAAGTCTTGGTGGTAAAGCTTCACTTCTGGTGGTTACCTTCTTTACGTTTTCAGGTAGCGAAGATACCTTGATCAGGCCGTTTGTTTCACGAAGAATCCGGTTGGTAGGATCTCTCAGTAGTTTGCGGTAGGTACCCGGGTCTAAAAGTTCCAAACTACTGAGAGATCCTACCAACCGGATTCTTCGTGAAACAAACGGCCTGATCAAGGTATCTTCGCTACCTGAAAACGTAAAGAAGGTAACCACCAGAAGTGAAGCTTTACCACCAAGACTTTATGGTTTACCTAAAATACACAAAGATAATGTTCCTCTTCGTCCTATCGTGAGTGCTATTGGATCACCAACTTATAGCATTGCCAAACATTTAGCTACCTTACTTCAACCACATATCGGCGGTACACAGTCGTTCGTCAAAAATTCCGGCCATTTCATTGAAAAATTGAAAACTATTCAACTAGAAGCTGGTGACTTACTAGTAAGTTTTGACGTGGTCTCTCTTTTCACGAAAGTACCTATAAAGGTAGCCCTGGAGTACATCGCACGGATTTTTCCTGATGATATCACCGCCTTATTCCGCCACTGCCTCACCGCTAGCTATTTCCTGTGGAAGGGTGATTTCTATGAACAAATTGATGGCGTCGCCATGGGCAGTCCCCTTAGTCCGGTGATCGCGAATTTCTTCATGGAACAATTTGAACAAATAGCACTAGACCGCTCCTTTGAAACCTAAAGTGTGGCTACGATACGTGGACGATACCTTTGTAATATGGGGCCATGGTAAAGATCAATTAAATCTGTTTTTACAACATCTTAACAGCCAGAACTCGAACATTCAGTTTACCATGGAGTTAGAAAATGAACAGAAAATCGCGTTTCTCGACGTTATGGTAACGAAGACCGCTGATCTAACTTTGGGACATACAGTTTACCGTAAGCCGACCCATACTGAACGATATCTACATAAGACGTCCAACCACCACCCACGACAGAAATACGGAGTTATAAAAACACTGGCTGACCGCGCTAAAAGAATTTGTGATAAGCAGTGCCTAAAACAAGAAATTGAACACCTCAACGAGGCCTTATGCGCGAATGGGTACAGCCAGAAAGATATCCAGCGAGCACTCCATCCGAGACGTCCAACTACAAGGGTAATTGGAGACAAGCAGCCCCTGGCTAGAGCTTTTCTTCCATATATAAAAAAGGTCACGGACAGAATAGGGAGGCTACTCGAGTCCCATGATATAAAGACCATATACAGGCCTACACGAAAAATTAAGGACATGTTTAGGTCCGCTAAAGATAAGCGACATCCTCATACCGCGGCAGGGGTTTATAAAATCCCGTGTGATTGTGGCCAAGTATATATTGGAACAACGAAAAGAAGTATTGCCACTCGCCTCAAGGAGCACGAACGACACAGCCGGCTGGGACAAACAGATAAATCCACTGTAGCAGCACACTCGCTACTTGCAGGTCACGATATAAGATATGGAGACACCGAAGTTCTGTCCACCACGGTGTCTTATCATGCCAGGCTACAAAGGGAGGCCATTGAAATCCTGAAGCATACTAACAGCTTCAATCTTAAGGAGGAAGCAGAACGTGTGAACAGAGCTTGGCTTCCAGTCCTTAATCCCCTCAAGCCTGCCCTTATTGACCGTCGTAGACGAGAAGATGCAACAGACAAGCAGCCCTGTCCTTGATGCATTACTTTTATGTGGTACGCCGTTGCTATGGTAGCCTCTATGTGTGGGTTGTTGACTATTTATATATCTTCTGTTTACTTGTTTTACCTCGCTTTATGTAACCTGTGAACATGCTGAACGCAGTATTCAGCGAAACGTCAGGACGACAAAATGTCCTTGGAACACGACCTATAAGCCCGCGAAACGGAGATTCCTATTTTAACAAATATAAAATGAACAATTTGATTTTTAAACCTTTGAGGTCTCAGACCTCTAAAATTATTGAAGTTTGCACTAGGCAATTAACAAAATTTGGTTTGGAACCTCTTGTAAGCACCAAATCTGCATAAGATTTTAAAATAATTCTGAGATTAGCAAATTTAAAGTTTAACAATAAATCAGGTACGATATATGTACTTTGAGAATTCCTATGTGGAAATTCTAAAGTATGAACAAATGTTAAATTTGAAATTATAACAAGAAAAGAGAGAATTAAGAATAAGTTTCTATAACTTCTTGTATTGAAGCAGGGATCACGAGAAAAATGGGGCCAGTTACCCTTTCGTGAAACATGGAAAAAGGAAAGTTAGAAAACTCACTTGTGAGTAGAAATAATTGAATTCCCTGATAAAAGAGGGAAAGAATTTTAAAGTGGACTTGCCCCAGATAAACAGAAGTTAATTCATTAAATGCGAAGCAAAGTTGGGAGGGCACTTGATAACAAGCGAGGCCTCTTCGAAATTGACATAAGTTGTAGTTTAAACAGCTAGGTACATCAGTACTTAAATTTAAAGCTTAATTAGATAAAGTTGGTAAGGTGTTTATGAAAAGGAAATAGGAACTGTAGGAGAAAGTTTATGGCCGTATTTATTGCTTTCGTTCGAACGCGACACGGATGGTTGTTGAATGGGCACTGTTATGCACTGTAGTCCGTTGAAAAGTTCACTATTGCAACACGGAACGTTTATCAGACGAAAAGTTATTGCAATTGTGGAGATCACTAGTTGTCTTTTAGTTTGAGAAAGTTTATTGCGTTATGACGTTTATAGATGGTTGTTGAATGCAGCGGACAATTCCAACGAAGGAAGACAAATTATATGCTGATTAGAATTATTTTCAACATAAATTCCTCAGTGAGGAACAAGCGTTTCCATATTTAAGTGGAAAGTAATTGACGGTTTTACTTGTAGAAAGATAAATTGATGTAGAAAGTTCTTGAGTTGTGATAACAGTAGAATTGGGCAGAACATCCCGCGGAGGAAAAGAGCTAAGTTTTTATAGACAGTAGGTTTAATAAATCTCCCACGGTGTGAGAAATCATTCCCAATTAATTTGTGCAGGAAGCACTAATTTTCCAAGTTGGAAAGTCAGCTTAGACGGATGGAGCATAACTAGAAAAGTCCCTCGAAGGCGGTTATTATGTTATTGATGGCAATACCGCACACTGTCTATAAAATCTTATTTAAAAACCATTAAAACCATGTAAAAACTTTTAAGATTAATACTTAGCTCATTTCTAAAGAGTAGGCGATCCAGGCGACCGTTAGCTTAAATCCACATAATGGCGTAGATATTTAAAACATGTCTCACACGAACAGGAGACGAGCCTTAGTAAGGCTCTGACTGTGAGCTTTGAAGACTAACACACAAGTGGGGACCGCACAACGAAGCACAGAGCTACCAAGGAGGGAAGGGGGTGCGGGAAAAAATCAAAGGAACATACATATGAAATACAAACTTTAGAAATAAAACTAAAAGTAATCTTCAAGGTGTTGATAGTAGGCGTCAATAGCGAAGCCTGATGGAAGGGTGTGTTGTAGAAGTCCTCTTGAGCATGGAGATGTTAGCTGAAGATAGCGGCGACATCTTGTGGCTGGATTGGGAAGGAACTCCTCTTGAGCATAGAGATGTTGAGGAACTTCAGCAGTTAGCTGCTAGATGCCGCTAGGTTGATCATGGAAGTTATATCTACAAAAAACTTTTAAACAGAGTGAACAAGGTGCGCACATAAATGAAAAGGTAAGAAATCACTGTTGGTGTTTGAGAAAAAAGGGAAGAAATAAGTTAAGCAAAGAGCAGCGAAGGCTAACTCTGTCTTACCGTGTATTCCAAAGAATACACTTATGTAGAGCCTTCCAAAATAAGGTTGTGTAACGGTAAATGCTAGTAAACGAACAGTTATGCAACATACTAAAAAACTCATGATACGATACCTGAGATCTTTTCTAAAATTATTGATGAGTAACATGTTTCCTCTTGGTTGCCGTTTTTGTGAGGTAATTTTCAAGAAATGAAACGGAAATGAGAAGAAATGCAACACAAACAATGAGCACGCGTGGTGGTGGATATTGATACAACGATGTACTGCTGGTTATATAGCTATGAGGAATGTATATCGCATATGGTTTACTTGAAGGTTTGGAGGCCCATTAAAGATATTCCTACAATAAACCATCTTGAAATGGTCATTTTTTGGTGTGAAAAAATGTATTATATCATATATGATGAAAACAATTATGATTGATTAAATCTTTATACTTTTACTGTATTCCTATATAATGTAAGCATTTCGAGGTACTTTCGACAAAATAACAGCACTATCTGGAATGTATATTGAGCCCGCTGTGCTCATGTCCTGGTGATATTTTCTATGAGAATGTTTGAGTGTTTTGCTACAACACCGAACGCACTCAGAAGCATGCATGAGCTCTGTCTGAATATTAAACACATTTTGTCTTGGTAAGAGTGTCATACTTCTTCGAATATTTTTCTGAGCATTTATTACAACAGATTTTTATTCCACAAAACTCAGCATTTATAACAACGTAATTCTGCTTGAATTAAACACTTGGATGTTTATTATTATTTATAAGGTAAGGGTATTTACATCGCGGATATGCGAGTTGGATTTAATTAGTCGCTCAACGACTAACACACTTCCATGAGCCTGGACTGCCGTCCCAGCGTTCGCCAAACCAAGTATTGAATCCGTCTAGGATAGACGCAATTGTATGTGAGTCTCAGTACCCGGAGTAGTAAGTCCGCTCCAGTTAGAGCGAGAAAGTGAAATCGCTGCACATCAGTGTTGTATGAGCACCGTAGTTATGCCGAATCGTATTAGAACGCACATGTGTGCGAGAACTATTCAAGGAAATCGTTTATTGTGTGGAATTTTCCATTATTTCGATTTTTTTTTCATTCAGCATATGGGAACGTCACTTATCGTCCACGAGGCTAAAAAATTGTCAGAGTCCACGAGTAAATAATCCTGAGGAGTCATCGAACACTGAAATACATTACTGTAAAATATTCTACTACATTAAAATTAATCTCCACGTGTAGTGCGAGAATTGTGCACATTACGATCGCCGAGATATCATGCGATTTGCCAAGTGATAGAATCTGTTAAATAGTTAGTTATTGTTGTTTTAAGGGGCGGAACTACAAGGTCGTCTGCCCCTTGATAGAATCTGTGTGAAATACTGTACAAGTATTATAAAATTTGTGAGCAGACCAGTGCAAGGCCAATTTATCTTTATCTGAATTGTGTAGAGCAAGTGAGCTTTATTTTGTGTACTCCGATTAACGATAGTAAATTCTGTGGAACACGTGTGAATTTTTACTACCTAACATGTGCTATTTCACCGTCCACGTGTTGTGCAAATTATCACCGTTATTCACGATGGTGAATATGGAGTAGAGCACCACTATTTGAGTGGGATGTCCTGAAGGAAGAGCCACATCATGAATGGAAGTATGCAAACAAGGAAGAACATGGCAATCATCATCTCCAAGCCATGGTAGCATCTGTTAAAATGGGAAGGAAGCGCCTCAGTCGGAGGCCACGAGGTCGCAGAAAATGGTACGAAGAGGATGAGACCAAGGAATGGATGGTCTGCAATGGAATAATCCCTTCTAATCCAGAAGTTTAAATATCCCTCAATTCCGTGCCAGGAATAAGGTGATAAATGGTTCTGTGAGTCACTGTAGATCTTTTCATTATACGGGATCTGTTACGGTAGATGTAAATTTTATGTAGTTATTTAATCAACCGAACGTTTGACAACCAATTAGGTACGGTTTCTTAGTTAGTTTTCATGTGTTCTTATTTTCGAAGCATTCTCAACGCTTGTGAGACACCTAGTTTTGGATTAAGTTCCATTGGTGCATTTCTTAAGGGCGTGTTATCATGCCGGACCTGAAAGCTAACTAATCTCGATCACAACACTGTTGAGCTGGTTTTTCCTTCAGTTTAGACTGAATTTTTATGGATGATTTGGACATCCTTCTATTTTTAGACACCCTGTCCTATTATTTTGGTAGTTACGCCACTGTTTTGCTTAGCCTCGTATCGTTTGATAGCCAGCAGTAGCTATCGCTGCTTTTGATTAGTTTATTTTTCACATTGTGACTTCAGAAGCCACATTTGTTCAAGTTAGATCCAAAGTTAGGGTTATATTTAAATACGCCAGCTTAGCTTTCAACCCTGTACAGTCATTGTATCAGTTTCTACAACCCAGAGTGGAGTGCTTGTGTGTGTTTTATTATAATTTTGTGTCCAGGAGTAGACACCAAAGTTTTTAAAGGCAATTTTGTAAATACGACAAAAGTGTTATATCTGTCAGAATTCCAATGCATTTATAGGAGATGCTACATCTTGCATTTTATAGTGTTTGACTTGTTGTATCAGTGTACTGCGTATTCTTGCAGCAGTACTAATTCATGTGAATACTGTATTATAGGATGAGAACACTTATATTCACACATCTGAACTCTTTAAGTGAATTATAGCCCACAATTACTGTCATATTTTACTTGCCTGATGCAAGAAGCTTATAAGCGTGCAAGTTATTGTACCGCGCTGTGTGAAATACGAGTTTGATCCCAGAATGCAACGTACTCTTATTGAGACAGACTTAATTGATTACTTGGTGACGGATCATGACGTCACATAACTGTAAAGGGACATGCATTCTTGACCTTGTCTCAAGGCCGGTAACTAAATGTAGGACAACACTTGTTTTTCTGTTATATTAGAGAGAGTGAGAGTAGCGTCACAGGTGATTTGAAACCGCCATTGTGTGCGAGATATTTAAATGAATGTAATTTCATGGAACTAGAGAACTTGATGAAGGTTTAGCTTTACATTTTTTTAGCATGGACTGCAGTGTATAAGGATAGAAAACGATGTTATTGTAGTGCATTTGTCGCACCGTCGTGAGTTGGAATGAATATCTCCACCCTGTATTGTTATTGTGCAACCGGAAAGTACTGAAGTTGTTGACAGACTTATCCGAGGACTGATAGGTAAGCTGTGCGCTGCATACAGCTTGTGGTATTGTTGAGCCGAGTCTGTGTTTACTCGTGCTGTTATTCTGACTATATGTCAATGTTGTTTATTGTGAAGTACTCAGTGGTGACTCACAGTTATTTTGCCTGCATGCCATGGTCCATCAGTATTCGTCATGAACCTACGATAATCCTAAATCTACGATCATAAATCATGAAATCTCAATTACCTAAATTGTTTAATTAATTAATGATAACAGTATTGAAACTAAGCTTGCACCTACATTTTGTTTACTCGCTGATGCCATGAGAAGGAATCAGTTCCACCAGGAAGTGACTACTAGACTAGCTGACACGACTTGAACCGACGGAGTAGCGAGCCGAACCATTAGTTCGTAACTTGGAGTCCACAATAATCGTGTAACTTAAGACGTAGGTTTTCCTGCGCTTTTGCCAACATAATTTCACACGCATTTAGATGACAATTGATTGCAAACAACAATTCAATTTGCGGAGGAGGGCTTTATCAATAATAGATGATTGTGTATAGTGCCTTATTTATATATTTGTACCCATTATTACCCATTTGTAACTGCATTTGTGTTGTTATTAGGCATTGTTATTTATGGATTGGCATTGGTTGTCATATTAGCTTTTGAATTAATTATTTGTTTACGAACACCTATCGTCTTAATTTTTCTCCATGACAGGGCTTAGCTAACATAATTTAACGTAAATGTAAATTGCGAATTGGTACTGCGCCCGAATTTTGGATGGTTCATGATGAAAATGATGTTATTCTTCGAGCCCATGCTACAGTTTAACATTGCAATATAAATCCCTGAAGTTGGCTCAAGGCGAGCTTTGTTTGCTAACGCAGGCCATGGGAGAAACCCATCACGTGATCAGAGACGCCCCAGAATATTCTCGATCATTGGAAAGTGCCTAGCAACAAGTAAATAGCGCGAAATAATTCCAGTTAATTGTTATAAAATATATCATTGGATATATGTTTTCAGCCGATGAGAGGAGGCTTTATGGAAGTAGATATGGAATATTTACCTAGTTAATGTGATTAACTATGCCATTTAAGCCCTATGTAACAATTTTACTCCATTGAAAACTTCAAGAAAATTAAAAGAAGATATTACTACCACTTTGAACGACGCAAAAGGGAAGAATTTTACTGTAATAAGCATTATGACTAGTGCGCGCCACTAACTGCGCGGGACCAACAATGGCGCGGAATTTCAGACGAGATGAAGGGGGGACGACAGCCAGGATTGTTCTTGTCACGACTGACTTTGCAGCGACATGACGTGTTATGGAGGGTAGTTCATTCCCGTGGACACGATACTGAGCGTGGTCCTACGCGATTCAAGAGACGGTGGTGATACCGGCCAATAGTTTCGAGAGGCCCACATCAAACTAAGTGAAGTTGAGCGGTGGACATTTAGTTTAGTAGCGAACAAGTTCTTGACTTCCTGAATATTTAAGAGTATACATTACACTTATCAAGTGATAAGGCTTCGCCACGAAAAGATTTAGGAAAATCTATCGAGAATTTTGAAAGATATAAGACATTTTGCGTTGCCAGCAAAAGTGTTTATCTCAGAGCAGAGAAAGTCATTTAGTGCAGCGCGGCTTTAACACAGGCAAGTCCACGTTGCAGCAACAAGTGAGTAGAGTGATCTTGTATGAACATTATGACTTTTTGGTTTATAAACATTATGATGGCTACAGACAATTATAATATGGAATTGGTTTATGACATTTTTAATATGTGTGGGATGACAGATTAAACTATTACACGACTGGGATATGTTGGGACAGAGTTATGGATAACAATATGAAACAACGTTAAGGAACATTGAGAATATCTATAACATCTAGAATGATATAATGCCGAGACAATATGAAATATTATGTACACTTCCATCCAGTACATTTAATGCATTTTCATGTACATCTATTCTCGACTATGAGCAGATATAATCTTTCATTGACCAACCAAATGAACATTAACATCTACGATAGTGAATCAACATTCAACCTACAAATTTATTTGTAACGATGTTGCTATCAAGAATATATTGCTCAACGATGATGGAAGACTTTCGAGTGATGTCGACTATTGAAGATTCGTCAACGGGAAGACGGAAGATAGAAGATACTAGGCCTGATGACTGTTCGAGATGAAATCCACGTTCAAGGAACGATGTTCGATACCCGGAGGAGATGAATATGCCGAGAAGGAAATCTTTCCGTTCTCGAGGTCGCAGCTCTTATCCGATGGTGTGGACTGGGTTTGATTTCAACAAATCATACCTGGATGACGAACCAGCTGGGTATTTTCTAATACCCGACAATGAACTTCAATTTTCCACGAGACCAAGGTAAAATTGTTTTTCATTATCCTATAGTTTGAGTATGTTGGACGGCATTTGTGAACAACAATTATCCATATTTATTTCATGTATTTTCACTTTGATGTCTTTAGTAAGTTTTATTCTTCATGTTTGTATAGGATGATAGTCATTATCATCTATACTTAGAAAGTTTCATGATTCAGTTTTAGAACTGAAGTCAGCTGTTTGAGAAATTTATTTTCCATTGGGAAAAACTTAAAGGAAGCTTTTATTCGACGATTTCGATTTTATTCAAGAATTCAGACATTTTGTCTGATATTTTTGGTAAATTCATTTTGTATAAATGAATTTGGGCATTATTTCTGTAAGAAGAATATATAGTTAGGAGAAGAATCTACGTGTGATATAAAGTGAAACATCACTTAATATTATAAACAATTCGTCGATCTAGCAAATACATTCATTATGAATACGACGTGAAGTTAGATATTTATGAACATTCTTTGTGTAGAATGATATAAGTTCAGTTGATGACAAACAAATATTTATTTGAAGGAAGGCTTTGTTTGCTCTTCAGTAAATGTTAAGTATTTGAGACATATCTATTGAAAGATAATTTATCCGACCTTAGGAAAATTAGACAAAACCTTTTCTGGTCGTGAGCGATCCTTATTGAGCGATATAATGACACGAGATGTTATTAATGCATAAATGTAACACTACGCTACTTGTCAACGTAGTATTGCAACCGTGCATATTTTAGGAAGGACCAGTATGAAAGAACTTGTGTATTTTTATTAAATGTCTAGAGACATTGTGTTTTATTTCCTAGTAACTCCGTTTAGTAATCCTTTAAAGATCTATCAATAATCGTTTGAGAACGACCAATGAATTTACAACAGATATTGCTGTTCGTTTATCAGCTGTGAAGTGTAAACGACATTAAGATCAATGCTAGGAAGAAGGTATGCCAGCACAGTGCTGAACAATTATTGAGAACAATTGAATTTATATCAAGTGCGTTTTGTAGTATAAATATACGGAGGTTTTTGTCGTATATAGTTGCTTGGAATACGAGGGAGATTCCGTATTCATTGTTATGAAGTACTGTGGTTTTAAATAATAGAAGCATTGTTGTATTATAGTTGAGTCAGGGAAGACTCCTTTATTAGTGATCAGATCTACGACACGAGAGTCGTTTATTGGCAGAACAACGATGGGAAAAGATATAAGATACCTGTTCTCTAAACCATTATTAATTTTCATAAACTGGATATGTAATAACAATGAACTCATCTTAAATGATCGGTCATTTGTACACCGAGAAAGTCTTTTACCTGATATGTCATGAAAGTGGTTTTAGCATCTGAAATAAGAATTATATAGTAAATGAAAACTATATGGAAGGAAGGAGCGTTAATAATATCGCGGTCTTATCGCTCAAGAGTGAGTTTTTAAAGCGATAGACGATTGTATTTAGTGTAAACAGTTTTTCATTTTGTTAATATTGAGGATTTAGAACTTAAGTAACTGATATCATTTTCAAATGTTTTTGAATTAGATTATAGTTAGAGAGAGCGAATGTTTTCTATATGAGTATTTGAATTTTATTTGTAATATTGTGTGAATGAAAGCTTCGTTGGTCTAGAACAACGGTAGCGAATGTAAGTATGATAGTTTATGAGTATGAATGCGTTTAAAAGAGAATTAGGTTAAATAGAGCCGTTTATGTAAATTTGTTTTCGTTTGAAAGACGAGTCGCCTCTGCGAGGTTCAATGTCTCGCATTGTGTGTGCTCGAAGTCGAGTCCAGGCAGGTGGGAGACAAGTAGGTCCCGTTTCACGGCGTGGCCGAGTGTAAACAGTTGAACCGCGGTTCTCACAGCTGTGTGCAGAGCTGACGACCAGTCCATTGACAATATAACGTGTTGCAACTCTGTAGGCAGGCACGCGACAGTAGTATGTCAGGAATTTTAAACGATTTGCCAGTGTTAATGGAGCACGAGTAAAATGTTCAGATTTGTGTTAAAAAGGTTAGAGACGGCAGAATCATTTTATTTTTCTTTACCTTTATGTTAGCATGAATGCAAGGAGTTTTAATGAGCGTCAGTGGCGTAAATGTATATTTATTTGAGGGTGTTATTTTTTGTGAGATTGTTAACTAGTTTTAATTAATAAATTTATAATTTTTATACGTCCTGTTTCGCTGTTCCTTTACTATTCTATTAATGGAGGCGTTTTATGGAACAGCCTAAAATAAATAGAATGTCCTTTCTATCCCCAACATAGCCCCGAGAAAAGCAGGTAAGTTGTACACTTCCGCACAACAGATAGTTTGTTTCATCCATAACACGTCGTAAGACTACTGTGTATAACTTTGGAGAGTCCGCTGGCGGGAGTGTGGTAGGATCTTTAGCCGGGACTATCATTATTCTAAAATCCAGCTGTGCTTTGGATGTCCGGCGAGTACCTCATTGATATTTACGGGTACAGTACCGTCATATCTTTGGCTTTGATTTGTTGTCATGTTAAATGTAAATTCAGATATTAGATCCATTTATAATTGCGTAGCGACTTACATTACGTGCCAGAATCCAAGCTTTGTTGTTTTTGATTACTTTTCTTTGTAGCAGAGGACTTTCGTGAGGGTTTTAACTTAGCTTCAGTTAGGGCCTGATCAATTCATTTTCTTTATTCATTAGCTATGCGGATTAGCCGAAACAAACCTCCGAAGTAGGATAAGGGTTTGTTTTATTGAATAAACAAGTTCACGAGATTTTACAGAAGCCTGTTGTTAAACTTTGTGTTTGAGGGTGTAATTCTTTGTCTGTCTTTAACATTTACCTCAATGATACACCCAGATCTCTGGGACCACGATTCTCGTGCCGCGGTGGTCTAAAGGAAGTGCATCCGATCCTCTCAGGTCATGTGTTCGACAGATGGGATTGTCTGGGACTATCCTTTCGGTTGTTGGTATCACGGCAACCTCCTCTGACGGGCTCATACACTTTTTTTAATTTAATTTGGCGCCCAACCATAGTGGGCGATGTGGACATGGAGGCCATCAGGTCCTTGTTTATTTTGAGAGGATCATGTAATAATTATTTAAAGACAAAATTGACTGAACTGGGACGAATTTATAGGTCGTACTGCTGTTCAATTAGCCACATGGCATTCTTTTGATATCAAACCATGAGGGTGAAGCGTTATTATATTGTTAACTTCAGATTAGGACTTTGATTTTCCTCATGCTTCATCCTAAGTAAATGTAACTGTTTGTTTTGCTTATTGTTGTTCTTTATTAAATGTAGAATTACTTCGATTGTAAACCAGCTGTACTAGTGACGTTTATTCAGTGAAGGTAAACTGTCTACCGTGGCAATTTCCTTTCATAGTTGTAGGCTTACCTTTAAGGACATCTTTCTCTTCTCTCTCAACTAAATTTATTGTGGCAATGGATGAGGCGACAGTTCGCCGTGTTTGGAGGAGATGTTGGCTGGTGTCAATGCCAATTTGGTACAGATCAGGACTGATCTGGAACAGAAAACTGTTGCTATAGAGGATGTGAGGACGGAATAGGTGAAGTCCGAGGTAATATAGAAGTGGTTAGGACTGTCTTCGATCAAGTTCGAGGGGACTTAGGTCAGAATACCAACGCTTTGGGTAATGCTAATGCCACAGTTTTAGAGAACACAGCAGCATTAAATAACATGAGAGGCGACATAATTCAAGTTAGGGCTGATATTGAAGCTAATGCAAACCAAGCCAGGGAGGACTTGGTAGCGAATACAGGTGCCTTGAATCAGGTTATAGGTGAACTAAACGAGGTCAGAGGCGATGTAAATCAAGTCAGAGCTGACATGGAAGCTAACGCAAACCAAGTCAGGGCTGACATGAATCAGGTCAGGGTCGACGTTAACCAAGTTAGAACTGATATTGAGAATAACAAGACTGAAGCTAATGCTAACATAACGGCAGAATTAGCAGCTATCAGGGTCGATGTGTTACGACACCAGCAGATAGCCAATGGTAGGATTGGAATTAACGGAACAAATGAACCTTGCTAGAAACGGAGTACAGGTTCGGTTAACCACGTTAGGTGCTAATGTTGAAGACATTAACGAATGTATCCGACGTGGGACAGCCGAGATCCAGGGTACCATTGAGCAAGTTCAGATCGACATGACGGCTGATCTTCAGACAAATTGTACCGAAGTTAACACGAGCATAGATGAGTTGCGAGACGCCATCGACGATGCGCAGGACCAACTAGGAAACAGAGTGGCAAACGTTGAGGGATTAGTCAGGAACGTCCGCAAATTAATCGCTACAGTCAACGTAGGACTTCGACTCATGAGGGGAGCCACCATAGCCATGAACACTAATGTCAAGGAATCGCCGATGATGTGGTGAAGTTCAGAGAGGAAATCGCCGCTAACTCGATGAATATGACGAACCTTGCTAGCACCGTTGACGATCTTAAGTCAAAGATGGACATAAATAAGGAAGAACTGGGCGTGGACATGGATATTTTGAAAGGTAGTCTTAATGAACATAAGACGAATGTGGAAGCCCCGGTCTTGAGCCTCAGGGGTGACATGGCAACCATAAAAGACGATGTGTGGGACACTATGACCGATGGTTCGCAAGTTAAGGCCGTTGTTTCAAGAGTGGAGGCGCAAGTGAAGAAGGACTTTTCGAATTTCAAGGAAGACGTCGACTTTCTGTGACACCGAATCGAAAAGGTAGCTATCACTGAACGCTTCCAGTAGAGTTCCAACGTAGGCAAGGCCGTCCGGGAAGTGGACGCTGCACTTCGTGGGAAAATCGAACGGATTGAACTCTAGTTAAATGAGATCAGTAATAGAGCTGAAAATCTAACGACACAGGAAATGGAAGATATTGAGAGACGTTTACGTGAACGATTGGAAGGACAACCAAGTGGGGAACAGACGATGTCACAGTCTACTATGTCTCCTAATACCGTGACACAGCATATCATGACACAACCCATGATGTCACAACCAGCGCAGATGTTTACTGCGACACCTCAATTTATGCCGCAGGTGACAACGCAGACACAATATTCGAGCGCTGCAATCCAAACTGAGCCGCCAGCACAACTACATTATAATGCACCGATTTTCACACCGACGCCTACATAACACAACGGAAACGTTATGATAATTCGATCGCGAGAAGAGCAACCTGCTCATTTCTCAGGGACTGGTGGAGGCATCACACCAGTCGAGTTTCTGGCTAATGTTGAGAGTTACCTGAGGGATACTATGGTTATGCCTGAGAGGGAGCTCAGGGTAATCGAACGTCTGCTTTATGGACAAGCAAGTACGTGGTTTATGGTCTTTAGATACTCAGTTAGCAAAGTTGCGTTGCTTGCAGCCGCCTTTGTCCGAGCAAGAGCTCATAAACACCGTAACGAGGCAGTATCCAGCAGATGTCCAGATGGTATTGATTGCCGCTGAAGCGAAATCGTTTTTAGAATGTGACAAATCTTGAGGAGGCTCGACTCAAGTAGCGAACAATTCGCTATCCATAGACCCAGAGGAGATACCAGAAACGTCAATGTAACGACTGTAGACAAGGTCTCACAAACATCTAAGGAAACCCAGGTTATGAAGATGCCTTACAAACAAACAAATGTAGGACCCGATCGCCGATCATGGAAACGGGCACCCTACGACAGAGCCCGCCAACCTTATCGAACGCAGTGGGGTAGAAGGTTCGATGACAGGGCGAACGACAACCGTCGCCAGGAGGATAACGACCGCAGGAATTATTATTATTATTATTATTTATTTACCATAAATCGTACACGAAGTATGGAAGGCCTAGTGAAAAAGGGCAAGCCCCACTTACATATTTCATGCTTCACAGGCACAGCTTACATCTACATTTGTTTTAACAATATTTACAAGTTTTACAAAGATATTTGCAGTATTTACATATTTAGAATATTGACATAGTACATTTTCCTGTTCACTCACTCTCTCACGCACGCACTTTCATAACCTCGATCACGCAATACATACATTCATTCCATTCAGATACTCATTCATTCAGCGAGACAATCAATCACTCACACATACGTTTATTTATACAATATACTTTTTTACGTACGGCTTGAATTTCCTAAGAGGCAAGATCTTGGCATCCCCTGGCAGCGCGTTCCATAACCGCGCAGAGCGGCCGTAGAAACCTGTCAGGTAAGCATTGCTACGTGCGAAGGGCGGAACGAGGGTTACACCTCGTCCTCTCCGAACTGAGCGATATGCCAATGACAGTCGGCAAAAAGGGTCAATATTAATGGAACCTGTAAGGGTTTTTTTAAGAAAAATTAGATCAATTTGTTTGGCTGTTGCCTCTATAGATGGAAATTTTGACAAAGGGGAATAACGAGCTATTAGCCTTTCTGCGCGGCGCTGTACACGCTGGAGCTTGTTCATGTTTTCCGCTGTAGTGGGATGCCAAGCAGGTAAGCCGTACGTTAATATCGGACGGACCATGCATGTGTAAGCCATCCTGAAGGCTCTAGGTCTACAACCTCTCATGTTTCTGTACAAGAAACCCAGAACTTTGGTGGCCTTACATCTTGCCTCTTCACTGTGAATGTTCCAATTCAGGGTGTCGGAGATTGTTACCCCTAATAGCTTTAAGTTTGTGCACTGTGGGATGACACTGTTCATAATTTTGTATTCATTCTCAATGGGTTTTTGTGACCTGGTTATTCTTATGTATTTACATTTTTGTACATTTATATTTAAATTATTCACAGAACACCACAGCGATAAGTTGTCCAGATCTGATTTAAGACAGAGGGAATCTTCTTCACATTTAATGCCCCTGTATAGCACGGTGTCATCTGCATATAGTGATATTGATGAGGTGACACAGCCAGGAAGATCGAGCACATATATAGTGAAGAGAAGAGGTCCGATCACAGAGCCCTGAATCACTCCAGAAGTAACTTGAGCAGCCTGCGATCGAGCTCCTCCGTACACCACACACTGTGTTCGACCCTCTAGGAATGACCTCACCCATGCAAGTAAGCTACCCCGTATGTTAAGCTGCTGTAGCTTTAACAAAAGTCTTTCATGAGACACTTGATCGAAGACCTTAGCCCAATCCAGTGCAATACAGTCCACTTGTTTCACTTCTGGCTGATTCAAGTAGAACTGAAACTCATCAATGACTTTTGTCAATAGAGTAGTGCAAGAACGACCCGGAAGAAAACCGTGCTGATTTGGGTCGAGCAGATTGTTCTCCCGTAGGAATTCCAGCACACTGTTTGCTACTAGCCGCTCCATACATTTACAAATTATAGATGTTAGACACACCGGTCTGTAATTTGCAACATCTTCTCTGTGACCTTGCTTATAGATTGGCACCACGTTAGCACATTTCCACCCACACGGCACAGAACCTTGGTTGATAGACAGGTTGAATAACGCACACAGAGAGGGCGCTAATGCTTCCGCACACTGCAGCAGGATCCGTCCGGGAACATCATCTGGGCCGGTCGCCGCATGTGGTCTAATCTTCCGTAGGCTCTGAATCACCTCAGTTGTTGTGAAGTACAGGTTGGAGAGTGGGAGGGGTGGAAGTGATGCCCTTGGCAGAAGCAGGTTCGTGGTCATATCCGGCTTAGAAAAGTTCTGCTTGAAACTGTCACTGAACGCTGTTGCAATATCTTGGGGTGCACTGAGGAATGTACCGTTACAGTGAAATGAGGCTGGCGCAGCGGTGCCGCGTCTTCTGGACAAAAATTTCCACATTTCACTGGTGCTGCTTATTTTGTGAATATAATTGTCGTATGTTTCGCGAATTAATTTCTTTGTTTGGTTCCTGATGTTCTTGTATTTTTCCCACATGATGTCAGTTGAGCAACTTTTCCATTTCTTGTATAAAACGTTCCTTTTCCTAATCATTTTAATGACTTCCTTCGTCACCCAAGGAGAATTTTTCTTCCCACTAATGGTTATTTTGGGTATAGCTATATCCACACATTCAAAGAAACAATTTCGCCAGGCGTGCCACACTGAGTTGATGTCGCTGGTGTCCAGAATACATGGGGTGGGAAGGTGTTTGAGGAATAAAGATGATAGCAATTTCCAGTCTGCCTTTTTGTAATTGTATACTGTCCTCACTGTGCTCTTGCTGCGTGGTTTGTTGTAATGCAATGTGGTAAAGATGGCTGCGTGATCACTGAAACCGGGTATGACTTCAGCTTTCTGTACGGAGGAAGGAAGGCTTGTTAGGAATAGGTCTATTGTGGAGCGTGTAGTTTGTGTGATTCGAGTTGCTTCGGTTATTAATTGGTCAAGGAATAACTCGTAGAATGCGGTAAGGAATTCATTAGCAATGGGATCCTTGGGAGTGGGAGGAGAGTTTTGCCAGTCTATTTCTAAATTAAAATCGCCTGTTATGTAAATGGCCTTGTATTTGTGCTGGATGTTTTGTACACGACGGAGGGACTCCAAAAGTTCATCATTGATGTGCCGAGTTGAATTTGGAGCACGGTATACAGAGCCTATTAGAAATGTATTGTTCGCACACGTGAATTCCACCCACACAGCCTCAGCATCAGTTTCAAGCTCCCATTGGCGAACAGGCCTTAACTCAGGTTTCATGGCTATTAGTACCCCTCCCCCTGATGGAAACACACCTCGCAACCAGCAGTCAGGAAACATACGACGGGACTATCGATATAGCGGAGGCTATCGCCGTGATCGCGGCCCCCGATATCTTCAAGATCGAGATCCCAGATACGAAGTAGATCGAGATTGGCGTGGAAGAGCGCAGTATAGTAAAGAACACATTGCGCAACTCCGGAAACAGGAGAAGAAGGAAGAGGCAGACAAGAGCCAAACACCGAGTGAGGACTCTCGTAAAAAAGAAGAACCGCCAGACTGTTGTGCCGGATGTCCACCAGATAGAAATGTGAGTTCGCATTCACAAATTCTCATAGTGTATTTCGTTTGTTTTTGTATTTCTCAGTGATATTTTTTGTTTTCGTATACCGTACAAGTCAAATGTACTTTTCGGAATGAAACTGTTCTGCTTCCGAATGTGACCAATGGATGTCGATGTTTGTTTTCTTCTCCCATCAATTTGGAGTTTAGGACTGTATAGAAAACACGTTTTACTAATTATTTATGAAAAGAATTAGACCCAGATACAACCGACTCCGACGAAGACTGCTATGTTCCTTCAAAGAGAATGGAAGAAGAATGGGACAGACTTCAGGAATGGTTCAGTCCACCCCGACGGGATAAGTGTCGCCGCCTGCAAGACAGTGATGGCGATGGATATGGAGATCTCTTCAAGGAGGAGGCGTGATGGATCCCTGGATGCCTGGAATTTTTTGGGGGAGGACGAACTACGAACGACGAATTAAGATTTCTACCGCCGGGGGAAGGTGAAGAAATATCACCAGAGTTAACCCAGATTTTTTGAGCAAATAAAAAAGCAATCATTACATTTTTATTTGAAACAACGGAGAGGCATATGAGTCCGCTGTGCTCATGTCCTGGTGATATTTTCTATGAGAATGTTTGAGTGTTTTGTTACAACACCGAACGCACCCAGAAGCATGCACAAGCTCTGTCTGAATATTAAACACTCTTTTGACTTTGGTAAGAGTGTCATACTTCTTCGAATATTTTTTCTGACATTTATTACAACAGATTTTTATTCCAAAAGATTCAGCATTTATAACAACGTAATTCTGCTTGAATTAAACACTTGAATGATTATCATAATTTATAAGGTAAAGGTATTTACATCGCGGATATCCGAGTTGGATTTAATTAGTCGCTCAACGACTAACACACTTCCATGAGCCTGGACTGCCGTCCCAGCGTTCGCCAAACCAAGTATTGAATCCGTCTATGATAGACGCGATTGTGTGTGGGTCTCAGTACCCAGTTTAATAAGTCCGCTGCATTTAGACCGAGGAAGTGAAATCACTGTACAACAGTGTTGTATGAGCACCGTAGTTATGCCGAATCGTATTAGAACGCACAAGTGTGCGAGAACTATTCAAGGAAATCGTTTATTGTGTGAAATTTCCATTATTTTGACTTTTGTTTTCATTCAGCACGTGGGAACGCCACTTATCGTCCACGAGGCTGAAAAATTGTCAGACTCCACGAGGAAATAATCGTGAGGAATTATCGAACACTGTAGTACATAACTGTAAAATATTCTACTACGTTAAAATTAATCTCCACGTGTAGTGCGAGAATTGTGCACATTATGATCGTCGAGATATCATGCGATTTGCCTAGTGATAGAATCTGTGTGAAATACTGTAAAAGTATTATAGAATCTGTGAGCAGACCAGTGCAAGGGCAATTTGTCGTTGTCTGCATTTGTGTAGAGCCAGTGAGCTTTATTTTGTGTACTCCGATTAACGACAGTAAATTCTGTGGAACATGTGTGAATTTTTACTACCTAACATGTGCTATTTCACCGTCCACGTGTTGTGCAAATTATCACCGTTATTCACGATGGTGAATATGGAGTAGACCACCACTATTTGAGAGGTATGTCCTGAAGGAAGAGCCACATCATGAATGGAAGCTTTCAAACAAGGAAGAACATGGCAATCATCATCTCCAAGCCATGGTAACATCTGTTAAAATGGGAAGGAAACGACTCAAGGAGGCCACGAGGTCGCAGAAAATGGTACGTAGAGGATGAGACCAAGGAATGGATGGTCTGCAATGGAATAATCCCTTCTAATCCAGAAGTTTGAATATCCCTCAATTCCGTGCCAGAATTGAGGTGATCTGTCATTGTATCAGTTTCTACAACCCAGAGTGGAGTGTTTGTGGGTGTTTTATTTATAATTTTGTGTCCAGGAGTAGACACCAAAGTTTTGAGAGGCAATTTTTTTAAATACGACAAAAGTGTTATATCTGTCAGAATTCCAAAGCTTTTATAGGAGATGCTACATCTTGCATTTTATAGTGTTTGACTTGTTGTATCATTGTACTGCGTATTCTTGCAGCAGTACTAATTCTTGTGAATAATGTATTATAGGATGAGAACACTTATATTCACACATCTGAACTCTTTAAGTGAATTATAGCCCACAATTACTGTCATATTTTACTTGCCTGATGCAAGAAGCTTATAAGCGTGCAAGTTATTGTACCGCGCTGTGCGAAATACGAGTTTGATCCCAGAATGCAACGTACTCTTATTGAGACAGACTTAATTGATTACTTGGTGACGGATCATGACGTCAAATAACTGCAAAGGGACATGCATTCTTGACCCTGTCTCAAGGCCGGTAACTAAATGTAGGACAACACATGTTTTTCTGTTATATTAGAGAGAGTGACAGTGGCGTCACAGATTATTTGAAACCGCCATCGTGTGCGAGATATTTAAATGAACGTAATTTCATGGAACTAGAGAACTTGATGAAGGTTTAGCTTTGCATTTTTTTGAGCATGGACAGCAGTGTATAAGGATAGATAACGATGTTATTGTAGTGCCTTTGTCGCACCGTCGTGAGATGGAACGAATATCTCCGACCTGTATTGTTATTGTGCTACCGGAAAGTACTGAAGTTGTTGCCAGACTTATCCGAGGACTGATAGGTAAGCTGTGCGTTGCCTAGAGCTTGTGTTAACTCGTGCTGTTATTCTGACTGTATGTCAATGTTGTTTATTGTGAAGTACTCAGTGGAGACTCACAGTTATTTTTCCTGCATGCCATGGTTCATAAGCATTCGTCATGAACCTACAATAAACCTAAATCTACGATCATAAATCATGAAATCTCAATTACCTAAATTGTTTAAGTAATTAATGCTTATAGTATTGAAACTAAGCTTGCAACTACATTTTGTTTACTCGCTGATGCCATGAGAAGGAATCATTTCCACCAGGAAGTGACTACTAGATTAGCTGACACGACTTGAACCGACGGAGTAGCGAGCCGGACCATTAGTTCGTAACTTGGGGTCCGCAATACTCATGTAACTTAAGACGTAGTTTTTCCTGCACTGTTGCCAACATAATTTCACACGCATTTAAATGACAATTGATTGCGAACAGCAATTCAATTTGTGGAGGAGGGCTTTATCAATAATAGATGATTGTGTCGAGTGCCTTATTTATATATTTGTAACCATTGTTACCCATTTGTTACTGCATTTGTGTTGTTATTAGACATTGTTTTTTTATGGATAGGCATTGGTTGTCATATTAGCCTTTGAATTAAATATTTGATTACGAACGCCTATCGTCGTAATTTTTCTTCATGACAGGACTTAGCTAACTTAATATAACGAAAATGTAAATTCGGAATTGGTACTGTACCCAAAATTGACGTAGCCCTCATCGAATATCCTAAGGATGGAAGGGATCGCTAAAGACGTTGATACCCAGCCAGATAAATCAACAGTACCTCGCTAGGTGAAAGGCTAGTAATTTCTCGATACAGGTATATTTATAAAACCATGATAGTACTCCTACTTAGTTACAAATAAAACATCCTACAATCAAATACGGTAGGACGAGATTCTGGGAATCTCGAGGGTGAACGGTTACTAAGTTGCAAAGAGCGCCATTACCTAATTAGTAGCACTATCGTCATCAGATTATTAAATTAGAAAGTCGAGATGTTCTATAAAAATCGGACAGGCAAACGAACACGTGCCTGCTAATTTATTAAACAAACAAGGACTCTTCCAGTCCATACAACTCCAACATTCACATGTTACATACATAAACAAAAGCAAATTAAAATAAGTAGCATTTCTTTATGCATAATAAAAAACGTAGTGAACTTCCTGTCACTATTTTATCAGTCCTCATTGACTATAACAGAAAAAACAATACTTCTTCTACACAACGTTAAAAACCCATTATAAAAACGTAATCACACTTGTGTCTCATACTGTACTCGTTTTATATATATATATATATATATATGTATATGTATGTATATATTAAACATTCCACTCGCTAATCGTTTTACATTCATCCCCTACATGATGCATTCTGTAATAACTTTTACTCAAACCTAAATTCCACACATTCGAAATAACCGTAAAAAAATCCTATTACTACTTTATACAAGAATTTACAGTATTATCGTTAGCTACTCGATAATATTTTATCGATCACTCTTCCTGCATTATACTTTCGTCATTTATAATAATAAAACCTTCTACTTCATTGTCAAATCAGAGTTAAATTTCACTTCCAATGAGCATAGTGTTTCAAGCAATGAATCTAAAATCTGCTCGGTAAAGACGAATCCATGATAAAAATTTAATAAGTAAGACGGATATATAACAGACGACTCTGCGGTTCCTTTCACTCACGTAGTACAATTCATTACTTCAATAGTTACATAATATTTTAATCGCATCTTCAAACATACAACACCTCAACAACAGGGTCGGAACTTCATTATAAAATCGCATTGTTTACTATACTTCTTTAGGAACACCATAATATTTTACCACAAGCTAGTGTCAACACCTACGCTTTCGTATTCATTTCCTGTACACTCAATAGTAATAAATAATCCCATTTCTATGCACACTCTAGGTGTCCATGAAATTCAGTAATTTTATTTTAGAGTTCAAATTACAATTCTTCTATCTCTTATACTTTCAATTCCTTTCCCATTTACTTAATTACCACTTGTATTTTCGTTCCTGTTCCTTTTTCTATACATTTTCTGTCACAACACCATTTAAAGTATTTCAGTATGCGATCTTGTTAACCTTCTATTATTTTATGGAACCATAGTTCATAGAACTTCATAAATTTAGAGAACTGTCTGTATATTCTCGTCTTAATGAAATATAAATACGTTACATGACATCTCCTTTCTAGTATTTCGTGCTTATGCATTGCATCTTATACGTTTCTTTCATTTCTCACAATATTTCAGTTACATAGGTATTACTTTATATATTTCGTATTTTTCCGTACCGCAATATAGCGTTTTTTATCTCTGACAATTCATCAGATTGATTAATAAAACATTACGCTTCAATGATGATCAGTTTTGACGAAATAAGTTTATTGTTGTTCTCAACAGAACGAAACAATAACTTATTTGTCAATGCAGAATTTACATAAAACTCTGTCACGAAAAATTATATTCAGAAATATGTCTACTTCAACTTTCTTCACAAAGAAGAAATTTAGAACTAACGCATTTTTAAATATTCCAAATTAATCTAGCAAATACCAATAAATTCAAAATAAAACTCGCAATATCAAACAACGACGACTAAAAATCCAGAATACGTCAAAATCCGAATGACGACGTTTCAAAAGCATTTACTTGAACATTAAACGACAATAACGATGCTAAAATAAAAATTAACACATTTTAAATAGTTTCAAAAAATATCAAATTTGCCACACAAAACTAGGTCAGGTCAAGGATATCTACGTTACTGAATTTGTAACTACAATAATATTCGTTGGGTATCTTTTACCTTCAGCCAGAATCCTTTTTATAAATCCAAATCGGACCTGAAACACCCACGCCGCAGTCTCCACCAACAGTAGCCTGCCAGTCAGCTGATGTAACGGGACCAGCGGTTAGCGCGTGCCAGACAGCAGGATGAACACCTGTCTGCGCTCCCCTCGTCTTCATCAGCCGGGACCGTCTGCAGTGCCTCCTTCTCCGTGCTAGGACTCGAATCTCCCCGCACTCTTCTGAAACTAGGGCGTTTCGGACGATCGTCTTCTAGCGAACTGCATTCTGGAAGTTTTGCTTCGAATAGTTGTAGTTCATTGGTGTTTCTCGTGTTGGCACGAAAGTGCCTTACAGTGGCAGATGCGTTTGTAATTATTTGGTGAAGCATGATGGTAGGCTTACACCTTCCTTGACAAGGCCGTGATATGCGGGCTAAGTCACTGCTGGAATCCTCATATTGTAAAGATCTAGTTCCCCTTCATAATTTAGTAACTCTTCATGACAATCAGGTAATATACCATATCAGACATCCTCGTTGACCCCAGTTCAAATAACATCTTCGTATTTCTTAATAGCGGTTAAAACTATCTCGTTGGGTAGGGTTTTGTAAAGGTCACTTAGTTTTCGAATAACTCTTGCATATCTGGAAAAACGTTGCCTCTGCTTGGCATTTGTAGCTCCACACCGTAGGTTGAATTTCCCTTGGATATTTCAATGAATTCCCTTCGTATTATTTGCCAATTATATTGCTTACTTTCGTTGAATTATAACTTCGACTTTCTGGTGTATTATTTTTCAGCGATACTTGTTGTCATCTTGACCGGCGGCAATGCTCTGCTCCCCGTCAAGTCTGCTTAAGATACCTCGGTCAACTATTTCCACTTTCAACTAACACGTTCGTTCAACTTCGAAGACAAGTAGAGAATGAACTTCTTCTCGCCGTCTCCCCACTCTGATAACAATAAAAAATGGCGTTTCTGGCATTCGACATTGTAATATTCTTTATCTGTAAATATCTGTCTCATCCATATAAATCTTTTAATAACATTTACATCATTGGCTTTCAGTTCTCTATTTCTTTCCGTTTCTGCCATTTATGTTCTTATGAAAGTTATTTTTTATAAACATAAAAATATTAGGGACCGCCAATAGATAAATTTCCCATTGGTCAATATGCGGTCACGTGATGAAACTCCTTCCTTTTACGCGGCCTGATACCTTTTCTCGCACGCGTCAATGTCACCTTGGTACGTGGCTCTGCTTAACTGGATTTTCCCAAACGTCACCACTGGTAAACTTGCCAATCTCGCCAGTTTCAAGCATGTATAAATTCTCATTTATCTCCATGCTAATGAAATAACATTTTACATTTCCTCACCTCGCCGTGCTAAATGTATACGGAAAACTTTCAACTCAACACTAGAGTTAGCTACAGCCATGATACCTTATACAATGCTGCTGGTTGCCTAACCAGACTCGTAACATCGGCGCTTGTCTCAAGAGCTGTCGGTTCACATCCCGACCCATACCATATCCTGTGTCCTTTAAATTACGGGTTCAGTACCATCATATCTTAGGCTTTGCTTTGTTGTCATGTTAAATGTAAATTCAGATATTAGACCCATTTATAATTGCGTAAGGGCTTACCTTACCTGTCAGATTCCAAGCTTTGTTGTCGTTGATTACTTTTCTTTGTATCAGAGGACTTTCGTGAGGGTTTTAACTTAGCTTCAGTTAGGGCCGGATCAATTTCTTTTCTTTATTTACTAGCTATGCGGATTAGCCAAAACAAACCCTCCGAAGTAGGATAGGGGTTTGTTTTATTGAATAAACAAGTTCACGATATTTTACATAAGCCTCTTTTTCTAATATCATTAGCTTTGTGTTTGAGGGTGTATTTCTTTGTCTGTCTTTGACATTTACCTTCATGATTCACCCAGATCTCTGGGACCACGATTCTCGTGCCGCGCTGGCCTAAAAGAAGTGCATCCGATCCTCTCAGGTCATGGGTTCGGCAGATGGGATTGTCGGGACTACCATTTCGGTTGTTGGTACCCCGGCAACCTTCTCTAATGGGCTTAATATGGCATACTTGAAGGTTTGGAGGTCCCATTAAAGGTATTCCTACAATAAATGATTTTCAAGTTGTTGTTCTATGGTGTGAAGATATACAACATACGTATCATATTTGCTGAAAGGATTTGGCACTGGAATTATTTTAAAAGTAGTCATTTTAATAACAAACAGAGTTGACTGTTAACAAGGTAGAGCCCTATATGGAATGTAGGATAACATATCACATGTTATACATCATATGCGACTACTGCAAGGCTTGTAATTTTTTAAAGATGCCTTTAACCCTACATTAAACATCCAGTTTACAAAACTCGCAACTGCAATGTTACGGAAAAATCAAAACAAAATCTGCATTGAAAATTCAAAAAAGGGTTTGAGAAAATATACACTGGGGGAAAAAGTTTTGTAAACACTCAAGTCCAACAAGACTAATTAAATTAGTAACTGTCAGGGTGGCCGAGTGGTTGAGGCGTTCGACTTAAGTTCAAATTTCCAAATATAAGGAAGCAAGGGTTTGAACCCCTTCCCTGACATAACTATTGCCTGAACATGCAAATACAAGAAATATACATAAACTATTTTTATTAATTTAATTGATTTTTTTTACAATAGGTACTCACCCACAGAATACAACTCTTTCTGGTTATTTGTTATTTGAAGTACATGTTGACAAGCAGGTATCAAGTTGAAGTAAGTTAAACATAGTTTGTTTCGGTTTTCTTAGCACTTGTCTGTGAGCAGCCATGGCATTTGCCTGGCGTAGAAGTGGAAAACTACAGAAAACCACTTGCAGGATGTCAGAGGTAGCAATCAAACCCCTCTTCTAAGTTTTGGCTCACATGGGTGAGTGTAACCCATTCCAGCCATCAAACCAGAATTAAATTAAATGCTAGTCTCTACACAACGAAGCAGACTTGTCATGTAGAAGCATTCTGGTTGTGTGTCATGGACCACAATCACATTTTTTAAATTATTTTTTTCAACTCCTTGCCAAACTGTATTGATCTTCAAATTTCATATCTAACTAACTTCTCTAATGAGTTTGGCGTTTAGGAAACTCACCTGACCTGATCCCCAATTGCATGGAAACAGAAATAATTTGTTGTTGTCTTACTTACAGGCTTGGAAATCTCGGTCATCAGTTCCATGTACTGTACTTAGGAAAAATAATAAGGGGTCATGCACAGTATTATTAGCTCAGTATCTAATACAATTTGGCATACCCATAGGACCAGTATCGGATCATAAAGATATTCCATGTGTTACCGTCCTTAAATCCAGTAATACAAGAGAAAGAGGTCTTTATTTCCACCCCTCCCGCAGGGGATCACATCTAGTGGGGTGTGGGTTGGCGAGGACGGAGCCACAGCTGAGTCCGACATTGCTTCCACTGACTTGTGCCGGGCTCCTCTCCGTCTTCTTTCCTATCAACCTCACTTGGTCAACTCTTGTTCTCTTCCGACCTCC
This sequence comes from Meconema thalassinum, assembly GCA_946902985.2. Taxonomy (NCBI): domain Eukaryota; kingdom Metazoa; phylum Arthropoda; class Insecta; order Orthoptera; family Tettigoniidae; genus Meconema; species Meconema thalassinum. Next base: position 1,754,715,013 of record OX336388.2, on the reverse strand, counting down.
AACAGTATTAGGGTATCCGATGCCTAGGGAGTCTCTTTCTTTTGCGCCTTAATTGCCTCATTGTCTCATCTTTTCTGATACCCTCCTTTTGCGAAGGGTCAGCCTTCTTTTTATTTCTATGTTATTTCCTGCCATTTGTTCAAGACCCACAAAGAGGTAGGGTGTATGCAGCCCCACCACTTGTGGTGCACCCTGGATATTCGTACACCCTCAGGGGCTCACGGCTGATGAGTTTGGGAGATGGCGACCCCGAGTGATTCCTGAGCTGGGTCAGGTTTTCCCCATTTAATCCATTACATCTGGGGCGGACACTCTCCTCTTTCACTTTCCTATGTGCCTTTCATGGCCTCCTTCCTTCCAAGTCCCTCAACGTACATTCTTGGAGGGTTCAGGGCATTTCTTTTCCTCCTGTGCTTTATTTGCCGTATTGTCCTTTTATCATCCGTTTCGTCTTGTAGTATAAAAGTTAGTAGTTAGTTTTAGTTATAGTTGACATTTCATTTTCATCTTCACCATCACCCAAACCATTAGAGGCCGATAACCTAAATGTTAGACCCCTTTCAACAAAAATTATCATCATCATCATCATCTTTATTTCCAAGGACCTGGAAACTCTTTTTGTCAAGGATACGTCCCAAAACGTGTTGGTATGTGACCAGAGTAACTTGTGCAAAAGGACTGTTCATCATTTTAGGTAAGACAGCTTGGTAGCTAAGTTTATAGAACGCTTGTCATTTGTCCAAAGAACACCAGCTTCAATTCCTGACTGGGTCGTGAGTTTTATACTTTGCCCACTTATTTATCATGGCTCCGAAACTGGGTGTCTGTGAGGTGATCATTGTTGATTTTAACTGCGGTGTATGGTGTAGGATTGGAAAGGGGGCGGCCGTGGCTTTTGAATTACAGGTATGCTAACGTTTGTCTAGGTGTAAAAAAAGTTTAAGCATAATGTAGATCATTAACAGTTTTTAAATTTAGTTTTGTATATGCTAACCTGAGTTATTGTGATGGCTGTATAAGCGTGTGTATTTGTAATGCAAGTGAGCATTGTCAAGGATGTAGCATGGGTCACCATGTTGGATTTTTTTAATATAGGTAGGCCATAGCGTTATATACTATGACAACATTTTTTTGAGGGGTGGGTTAGTTATTCATTGACAGTAAACACAATAATCCACGGCTTAAAACAAGCTATAAATCGTTAACGTGTACCTATACGTTCACTAACAAATAATAATAATAATAATAATAATAATAATAATAATAACAAATAAATAATAATTAAATAAATAAACATCAGTCCCTCTCCTACCTATAAACCGTTTGTATCCCTGGTTGCCGATCTTATAAACTTATACTAGTTCATTTTCTTTTTGTCAAGAACCAAAATGATGCCTTATACACCATATGCCTCTGTGCTATTGTCTAAGAGCCACAATGACGCTTGTTTGGACTTCAGATCTGCCAGCCGCCACCAGCCAAATAAGCTGAAACTAGCTGGCAACACCGCACTGCTGTTATCAACAGCTCTCACCAAACTGGCAAGCCCAGTGTGTGTCTGCAACCTGCTCCCAGCGGAAGCATGAAAGCGTGTGTCTCTCTTACAAAATCCATCATTTATTATTATTATTATTATTATTATAACTCGGCGGTCATCACAGAGGCCCGGGTTCGATTCAGCGCTGTATCAAGACATTTTTTCTCTGGTCTAAGGGCTGGAACACGGTTTACTAAATCTTGACAGGTAAAACTTTTGGATCAATTCATGGACCATGACTAAGGTTGACCATCCTGAGTTCTCCACCTCATACAAATATTCACTATTCTATATACACATTAATCCATAATTACTTAATAATGATAATAATAATAATAATAATAATAATTAGCGAGCCGTCATCCTCCATACACATAACCATTAAACCATGGTTTGACAAAACGCTTATCCTTTTTTCTTTTAGGTGTTTAACACATATTTCCATGTAAAATTACTATTGACTGTTTTGGGGGTGAAATCGCCAATCAGGGTATAAGCGTATTTCATTGCCTATTATTTGAGCCATCTCACCTAATTTTAGGGTTCATAGTTTCCAAGGTATCGATTTTTCAATTTTGGGTTAGTCCCCCCCCCCCCCTACTATTTTTTAATCAAAAACAAAAGATCTTAGGTTAATCTATCATTTTTAGATGTTTAACACCTCTTTCCTCCCATAAATCACTATTTACTGTTTTAGGGGTGAAATGACCAATTGAGGTAAAAGCCTATGTCATGAGTTTTTTTGAGCTATTACACATAATTTTACTATTCTTAGTTTCAAAGGTATCGATTTTTCAATTTTTGGGGGTAGTTTCACCCCCCGAAGGGGGACGTCGCCCCCAAGTGCTAGGACCACTCATACAAGTCCCTAGCATGATTTGTTCGCGAAATATTAACATAAGTGAAGCAAGGCCCTTTTGAGAAAAAATAAGAATAAAAAACGGGGCCTCACCGCAAGTGCTACGACCCCTCATACAAGTCCCTAGCCTTATTCGTCTCGAGATATTAACAAAAGTGTAGTTAGGCCCTTTTGACGAAAATTAATAATACATTCAAAAATGGGGCGTCACCTCAAGTGCTACGACCCCTCATACAATTCCCTAGCCTTATTGGTTCACAAGATATTAACAAAAGTGTAGTTAGACCCTTTTCACACAAGAAAAAGCAATAAGGGGGCGTCACCCCGAGTGCTACAACCCCTCATACAAGTCTCTAGCCTTATTGGTTCGCCAAATATAACAAAAACTCAAAAAATCATGTTTTACCCAAAATTCGTTTACCTCATTTTACAAAAAAAATAAGCCGATGACCTATTAGTTTTTCGGTCCTTTAATGTATTGAAATAACTCATCCATAAATAATTATTTAAATAGCCCATCCTCTTACAAAAGCCCCGAGTGCGCATGCATACAAAAAACCACTATTTCACCCCTGGGGAAGGGTAGGTTTCATAGGGTGCAGATATGTCGTTCATTGGAGGGGGGATTTACCCCGAGTCCTAGGACAACCCATATGTCTAAATCCGACCATGGGTTCAGCAAATATCATGATAAGTGTAGTTAGACCCTTTTCACAAAAATTAAAAATAAATTCAAAAACGGGGCGTCACCCCGAGTGCTAGGATACCCTATATGTCAAAATCCCATTATGGGTTCAGAGAATATTAACAAACGTGTAGTTAGGCCTTTTGGACAAAAAATAAGAATAAAAAATAAATGGTAAATAAAAATTATATAAATAATGCAATAACTATTAAGTAAAATTTAAAGAGTTAAAAAGCAATATTTTCATAATGTGTAGTTAAGCCCTTTGTCAAAACTTGGAAAATAAATAATAAACACAAAAGGAGACATACTACAAATCTTAGGAAACCCTGTATGAACAAATCCGACCATGGGTTAGCGAGATATCAAGCTAGAGGCTAATTCGAGGAGGGATCAATAAATTAGTCAGTAGAACTCACAACCTCACACTACTATTTTGGTAAATTTTTAATCTTTCAATTAAGACATCTAAATTATGATCATCAAGGCTTTTGTCTGTCAGAAAGGATCCAAACCTTGATATTTTTTATTTAAGAACAGCACGCGTGACAATTAGTTTGTCGGAGGTGGACATGGTGGAAACTCTAGCAAAACTCACCAGACCTGGCAATGATTCTGAAGCTGTTTGAGGTTGAGCAGAAACAGGGGGAAGCAGCAGCAGCTCGCTTTCGTGAGGCCCCACATTGGTTGACTCCGTCTTTGCTTTGAAAAGTGAGAAAAGATTAGGAAAAAAAAAAAAAACCTGAAAATGCAACTTGTTCTGGGATGTAAAGGTCCAGGTTGGATTCCGTGGGGATCGTGCACCAAGAGTGAGGATCGGTCGATGAGACCTCCCGTATCGGAGAGAACTCTAGAAAAACTTTGAGCTCAAATCAAATTGAGCGTTACAAGGGGGTATCGGGGATGAGAGGTTAGTGTACGCCCTTAAATGAAAGATACATTTGTTGCTCTCTCCCATCAACTAATTACTACTGCTATCTAATGAAGTTAGGGAGGGAAGCAACCGGGACAATTGCCCGTTGATGGAATGGAGCTCGTGCCCTGAAGTCCGGAATATCTCATTTTATTAGCCTGATAAATAAAAACACATAATACCATAATATATATGAAGAATTTAATAGGAGCGAGAATAGGTCTACAATACAGAAATCACAAAGCTGGAATTCAACCACATATGCAGGATATCTTAAAATGTCTTCTAAATACTACCATACACATGCATCCAAAGATTTACTACACACATGCAATTGACAATTTAAATCTGTATTTACTTACATATGGTATTCATTTCCAATAATGTATGTATAACAACATATGATACTCACCACGAATACCTGGTATAAATTAACATTTATTTTATTTTGTAACGTAGATACGTTTGATTTAAGTATGGGAATTATTTACACTCAATAAACTTCATGCTAGCTAGCTCCAGATCGGGGGCCTTTTAAATGGCAACACCCACGTTTAATGTGAAATAACCTATTACCAGGCTACCTTATTTGCGTATCTTAAATTCATCTTAAGTATAGGTCAATTTAGTTGCAGGGATTAAAATAATATTACATGTAGTATAATAATTCCAAGACGAAATATTTTAACTTGAAACAACGCCACTCAACTCGCTCGCATTTATTAGGTCAAGACTAATAACAATATTTTAAAGACAGGATATTAAAAACGGGCGCCTATCGTGCGGGACAAACCATTGCAAGCCTGAAGATCACGCGTAGACAGTGCGGTGTTGTCCTGTACGTTCTCGCATCCAGCACGTGACAGATGGTACGGGGCAATAGCATGGCAACAACACCAGGCGCGGAGAAGGGAGCGGAGCGGAGGGCCCGTTGACCTTCAGGCTTGCAATGGTTTGTCACGCACTATAGTCAATGTAATCCGAAATGGCAGGATATCAAATTTAATCTAGAATTCCTCGAGATGATATATATATTAATTAGTGAAGCATTTGGGAAATAGTCAACCCCTGGCACTATCCAGCCCATGACGGGCTAAGGCCGACCAAGCGACTGCTGCCCAGCCATTTGACCTGCAGATATTGGGGTGACGCGTGATCAGCGCGTCGGGTCCCCTCGGCCGTTAATCTTGGTATTCGTGATCGGGGCGCTGTCTCACTGTCAGACAGCTACTCAATTGTTCTCACGAGGCTGAGTGCACCCCGTTCCAACCCTCACGTCAGTTTTAAAATCCCTGACGGAGCCGGGGATCGAACCCGGGGCCTCCGGGTGAGAGGCAGGCGCGCTACCCCAACACCACGGGGCCGGCGCATCTGGGAAATGTTTCTTCTAATCTGCCGCGATCTCATTAACAAGGAAAATACTCATTATCATATTTCATTAAAAGAACACTCAATCACACTCGTGACGATTCCAATCAATTCATCATTACTTTCTCAACACAACACAACACAACAATTACCTCCATCTTTCATAAATCTTAGCGCCATGACGACGGCAACCAAATCACTTTAGGTTAAGAAAACACGAAAAGCCATTAGGCCTCAACGAACCTTTTCATTGCGCAACATGTGTGGGAACAGACCTAGCTTTGGCCATTAACGCACGTCCAAAGACATCCATCGTCAACCTGTAGTAGCAGTCTACTATTTTTATGACAAGGCTCAGTTCCATGTATATAGACAGCCTGCTAGCCTCTCTAAGCCTTAGTTGATATGAAGATTATTTAGCAGCAAGTGTCATTCCCCATGGGGGACATGGTTTCCCATCTCTATCCCACATCACGTGAACAACGCCATCTTCCATTCGCTGCATCATTGTGGGGCCTTCCGGGTGTGGAAAGACCAAACTTTTGCTGAGGCTCATTACAGCGCCCAATGATCTGCGCTTTCAAAATATTTATATTTTTGCAAAATCTCTCTACCAACCCCTCTACGTGTTTCTGGATCAAGTCATGTCTGGATTACAAAATTAGAATATGGGTTATTTCACATTTTCCATGCAAGAAGATGTTATTGCCCCGGATGAGGTAAAGCCTGATTCACTCATGATTTTCGATGATGTATCAACTGAACGACAAGGCATAATTCAAAGCTATTTCAGCATGGGTCGTCACAAACATATCGATTGCTTCTATCTTGGACAAACGTATTCTAAAATGTCCAAACAGTTGATTCGTGACAATGCCAATGTCATTGTTTATTTCGCCAGGACGAGAGGAATGGTCGTCACATTTATAATGAACATGTGAATCCGGATATGACCTGTGTGGCAAGTGCTGGAACACTCAACGTCATGGCTGTTTGGTCATTGACAAACAAAGTGAACTCAACCAAGGACGTTATCGCTCAGGGTTTGATCATTTTATTGCTATTTAAGGCACTGACTCATTCCCTTTCAAGTCATTTGTCAAGACACCATGGCGTTAGCAGAGAGTAAATTGAAAAAGCATATTATTTGAGCAAAAAATACTATTCGCCAAAAGTTTCGTCAATTGAAACGATCTCGTGCGGATCATGCTTTGTTTATTCAACAACATTTAGCACCTCCGCTAAAAGCCATGCTTACACCCTCTTTCAAGCCATGTGAAACGCTACCCACTGTTTTACAAGCCACGCAGACGCTACACGAGGACCCTGTGGAAGAGGAACAGGAAGATTTGACTAGTGGTAGCGAGGTTGAGGATGAGGAGGAACAAGTGTTAACGCCTCAAAAAAATCCTCACCCCTTGCAGAGTTTTTGATAAAAAAGAAATCCTTGGCCAGGTTCGAAACACCTTGCCCTTCCAGATCGTCTCCGTTTTCACAAGTCTTGGCCACCCCTCAACATAAAGCTCAACTGAAAAACATTTTAATAAAATATTATGGATCAACACTGGAACCCTATTTCACCGATCTGTTTATTGGAAACACATATACCACGAATGGTGTTCGCTAAGAGGATGATAGTTTTAAAATTGGTGATTCATCGATTAAATTTGCTCGTACTAAAGCTGTCATTAAAAAGATAAACTATAAATTAACGCCAGGACTGTTAAAGCAGATATTCTCTCGTACACCATCTTCCCATGGTTATACGCAACAGGGCCTAGGCAAATATAAATCCATTTTATTGGACACCCATGCTCACAAAAGACAGTATGATCCCACTCAACAAGTGAATGCCAATATATCTCGAAATATAAAACCATCATTGCAAAAATGTTCCCCACCAGTAAAAGTGGTCGTCGTATAGTGTCCGCATCGGGAGTGACATTTAAACCATTAAAACCCCTTGTGGATGTTACCTACTGGCACAATCCCAATTAGCTCGTCCAGCGGCTTCAGCCGTTGCATGCTTCCCGTCAAGCCGGCCATACCGGTCACGATAGGGAAATTCAAGAAATTGAACAAGAACTTCAAAATGCCAAAAGTATTGTTTAAGCCCTCACCCATTAAAATGGGCATTGCTCACGAGTTGCATCGCCCAGCTAGGCGTCACTATCCGTGACTCAAGGTGATTTCACGAGGTGTGGATGAACTTTGGCAAGCTGACCTGGTTGAAATGATACCCTATGCTAGCGTTAACGACGGTGTACGCTATATGTTGACCGTCATTGATGTGCATTCCAAAATTGCCCTTGTTGAACCTGTGCGTCGCAAGTCTGGTCCACTGGTCACCAAGGGCTTTCAACATATTATTCAACAATCCAAACGTCAACCTCAGTAGCTACAAACCGACCAGGGGAAATAATTTTTCAACAAGGATTTCTCCAGTTTTCTCAAATCTTTGAATATTCACCATTACACCACGTACAGCAATCTCAAAGCCAGCGTGGTTGAGCGGTTTAACCGAACATTGAAAAAACATATGTGGAAAGCGTTTACGGCTCAGGGCACTTAACGCTGGTTGGACATGTTACATGTCACGTTACAATGACACCAAACACAGAACCATTGAGACCAAGCCACGCCTCGTGACCAAAAATATTCAGCGACTGGATAAACTGTTTAACCCCATAAAAACAGCGGACCCTAAACGTCACCGACTGAAAATTGGGGATTTTGTTCGTGTGAGCAAATTTAAGTCTGCCTTCAATAAGGGCTATACGCCTCTGTGGGGGACCAAACTATTTCGAATTCGTCGAGTCAACTTGGACAGTCCAGTCACCTATTTACTCGAGGACCTCAACCATCAACCCATAAAAGGCCGGTTTTATCTCCATTAACTTCAAAAGACAGCGTTTCCAAATATTATCTTGTGGAAAAAGTGTTGAAACAAGAAGGAAATAAACTATATGTAAAATGATTGGGATTTAACTCTACCTTTAATTCTTGGATCAATAGATTACATGTCGTGTGAACCTGTGCACCTTTTATTTATTTATTTACTTATTTATTGAATCATGTTGTACGAGAGCCCTGTGTACGGCGCTTAGCCCTTTATGCATGTCCACACATGTTTCTCTTTCTCTCTCTCCTCACCTGTGTCTCACTCCTTGAATCCATGTTGACATACAACTCGTTCAGCTATTGGCTGCCATGGGTTCTCCACTCCTCCCCTCACCTCTCCCCGCCCCCTCTGGCCCTCCCCTTGCCCCTCACCGCTCTGTAGTGGTCACGTGATTACCTGTTGCGTGTCTCGGTTTCCCTCCTCTCCCCGCTTTTGCCCGCTCATGCACGCCGCTCTCTCTTGGGCTGTCTGAGGCCGGGTCTGTTATCTCAGTTACAGACTTGGCACATTGTTCCAACCTGTTATCACCTGCCAGCGGTGTTGCCAAGTCACGTCCTGTAATAAGGTTTCACATTCCATTCTCCTAGCCAGCTCCCAGCCAAGCCCCGAGCAGATTTTCTGTTTGTCGTTCAGGCTTCCAGCAAGACATACAAATCAAGTTCTTAAAGTTGTTGACAACTATCAAACGCCCCGCTTTCATTCACGTCATACCATTATTATCATTTGTTAAATTACTCACAACCCGTTTGCTAACATATTTCGAAATATTCGTTCGTCATAGGAAAATATCGGAAAAGGAACCCCTCGCCCTGCTGCCCCCTCGAAATAGCAATTTTCTGTATTCACCAAGGCCGGTGATAGGCTTGTTCAAACACACGCCCAGCGCTAGCGGCTCCCTGTCTACGAGCACGTTTCATTAAAAAAAAGACAGGTAAAAAAGTTTTAAAATGCATAGCTTTTGTCCTAGAAACTTGACATTTATTTTCATGGTATAGGGGGTAGGGACCTTTCATTTATGTCAAACAAACTTTTTTTTTTAATTCCTAGTTTCCTAAATAGTGAGCATTTTTTCAAAATTCATTTTCTTTTGTCCTACCGACTTGAAATTTATTTTGGGCGAAGAGGGGGTAGGGGCCTTTCATTTATGTCAAACAAACGTTTTTGATACTTGTTAGTTTCCAAAATATAAACATTTCAAAAAATAAATAAATAAAAAGGTTTTATTGTAAAAAATAAAGGCCATAGAGACCATTCGTTAGAACCATGACACAACGTTCTATCATGTTTGATTTTCAAACTATCGCCTACTTTCAAAAACAATATTTTCAATTTAAAAAATATCTAATAAGTGGTCTATAGCAAAGCCCCCGTCAGCTCGAATCCAAAGACACATCATTTGTTAAAATCTGATTATTGGTTCGCGAGCTATCGCAAATATTACATGGCTGAGGCTTAGTAGTGGAGTGAGGTCGGTTTCAGATTGAGTTAGAATCCCTACTACTAACCTACTAACATTTGTATAAACATTTAACGTGCAAAGTTTCACTGCACTCGTATGGATAAATCGCGAGAAACGTCCATTTAAATATTTATACTTCGCGTCGCCGCCATGTTGGTTTGTGCTCACCAGGTTACTGAAAGTCCTATATGTGAACTTATGTTCATAGCCTCTATGAACATAAAAATATCAGTTTGATTGCTGTAAAAGATTCGTAGATATTGAGAACCGTCTTAATATTTCGGATGCTCGCCATGCTGGATTCTTATATGTATAGGCCATAGAGTTATGTACCATTAAAGGAAAATCATTGCGTAGGTTCATTATTCAAACTTTCACTTCTATTGCGTGATTACGACCCGAGAAATAAAAACTTAATTTTAAAATTTCGCACAGCCGCCATCTTGAGATTATGTAAACAATTGAACTAAATTAGATGCCAGTGCATTACAATATGTATAATCATTTACTGTACCATATTTCACTGCGCACAGAGAGTTAAATCACGAGAAAAGTCTATTAAAATGTTTCAAATTCGCTTGGCCGCCATGTTCGTTTTGTACTTTACAGGTGTTTGAAAGTTACATAGATAAACTTATAGCAGTGCCCTTTATCACCTTACAAGATTTCAGGGTGATGTCTGTATTAGTTTCGGAGATATAGAATGCAAGTGAAACATTTCGCACAGCCGCCATTTTGAGGTGATGTAAATAATTGAACTGAATTAGACGCCAGTGCATTAGAATGTGTATGAACATTTGCTGTACCAAGTTCCATTACGTTTGGATGGTTAAATCGCGAGAAAAGTCTATTTAAAAGTCTCAAATTCGCTTGGCCGCCATGTTGGTTTTGTAGTCACCAGGTTTTAGAAAGTCTCATAGGTGAACTTCTAGTAGTATCCTTTATCACTGTACACAATTTCCGGGTGATATCGGTATTAGTTTCGGAGATACTGAATGCTGGTGAAATATTTCGCACAGCCGCCATGCTGGATTGGTGAGGCACAATATATCTTGAAGGGCACGGTCGGGGTCGGACAGAATGGTGCTATGATCAAACTTAGTTTCATTGAAATCGCTCCAGCCGTTTAAAAGTTATTAGGGGGACATACACACTCCATCACACACACACACGCAAACGCACACACACGGACAAATGGTGATCTCATAAGCCTATTTTTTCATAAAATGAAAATAGGCTAAAAATATAGAAATTCACTGAACTAATCAACCACCGTGTATTACATATTTACACTTTCAATATTTTACAGACATTATCCATGCCTTTTTTTGGTCATTGTCTAATCGTTACCAGTATCCTTATAGGCCTAATAGGTTCACTTCAGTAATTCACACTAAAGAGTTCGGTATCCAAGAATATGTCCTTCATGAGGGTCTCTTTTCTTTTAATAGACTTTTAAAAATGTAAACACCTGTAGCAAATGCCTCTGGTATTATACACAGAACACGGGTCATTATTCTTACACTATGACTTGCAGCAATAGTCGCCTACACAATATACTCATAATATTATTAAGTAGCGTCATTCAAATCGACGTATTTTCTTTGTGGACGTTTCAAGTAAAAAGAAAAAAGAAAAAAAACTATATGTATTGGTACCGGTAACGGTAGTCAATTATTTTGAGATGCAATAATAGATAATTTTTCATATCTGAAGCTCCTGTCATTGCATCCACTACAATCAGAACATATAAGTGGCTTAACCTCTCAACCCTCGAGTACTCAGGTATAAATATTTCCACTTGGAGATATAATAGTCTACGATCGCCCTCTATTCCAATGAACTGAGTCCAACAACACACACTTTTCCATTACCGGTGGCATGGCCTTTAGCTTCCTTCATTTTCAAATAATACGGCAATTACTCAAGAACTGTCGCCAATTCCTCATTCCCAAACAGTAATAACTTAACATCAACAAATGCTTATTCAACCAATGTAATTAGTACTCTCGACATTTATGGCTCACAGTGTTCGCATACTTCAAAGAAATATTTTTATATTTCACTACATTATAAATGTGCCTGCATGCGATTTTTAAGAATGTCGGATAGTTCTACTGCCTAGTAGGACTGGGTCGATCTTCCTATTATCAAATAAGTACTGCCCTCACGGAAATGAAATGGCGAAAACGAGGATCTAGCTCAAATTCACACGCAACTATAAATTCATGACTCAAAGTATCGAAACTAAACGACAATACGGAACGGTTAATTCATGGCTAAATATAATCAAACTACTTTAAGAAAATCCTTTACAAGACATTACTGTCCCAGCCTTGTCCAAACAGAGGTGAGTTCATGCAGGATAAACCTGTGGGGTGGAAGAAGGCCCAAATCTCAGCGGCCGGATAAGGTTGCACATACACATAGCAATCAATAAAATAAAAACCAAACATAAAAATAGAAAAATATATTGAAGAAATAATATGCGATGTGGAACACAATTGATAACAACCGAAGAAAGAAAACACAAATACACTCCTAGTTTAACCCCGGTAGCTATATTGCTACTTCGTGGTCTGGCTTCGCGTCGGTTGGCCGTGACATAATCAAGGCGGGAAAATTACACAAATTCACGGATATTTCTCCAAATAAAACGGGAGATATGCTCCCAAAACGAAGGAAGCCACGCCATGAGGCGAAGTGAAATCCATATCCATTTGGATCACAAACTCCAACATTAATGTCATAAAGGCGAGCAAAATATGCTCGAAAATAATTACCAAAAGTTACCTCAAACATGAAGTAGGCACACGCCGTAACAGAAATAATTAAGCTAAAGAAAAATTGTATTCTAAGGCCAAAATTGCCTCCGAGCAATAGCTCAACACACAAGCCATTTTGTCTCGACCAACGCGACTTGATAACTACATACGACTCGCCTACAATGGGCTTTTGCCGTTAGCCATTATTGGCCACCACAGACGACAAGCCAGGAGACCTTGTCACCACCTCAGCTAGATCCACCAAAAAACTAATAATCACGAACTGAACAGTTATATATTTTTTTAAACGTGGCCACATTAAAATACCAGAATGAGGCAAGCTACATAGCCATGGCCCCTCGATTACAAAAGATAGAGTTCCAAAATGTGGTCCACAAAAGCTAAAAGTTCTTACACAGCACGGCTCGTAATCCGCACTCGAGCATCAAAAAACAAATATATATTAACAAAGAATATAATTCAGTTCGGTGAATATCCCCAGTTCATCTAGAAAGTCAGCATAACACAACGCATTACCTGAGAGTTCACGACAAGCAAGCTGCCTCGTGGCGGGCCACCGATGCCCGCCACACGTCCTTTCAGTCATATTTTTAATCTCGTAATGAACACACCACTCAAGGCTTGGCTCCACGTAAGGCTCCCGAGGGAAACCGAGCGCTTCCGAAGATTGCACGAAGCAGCAGTTTTACCAATAGCAGAGGCAGTACATTGCCTAATTAAACATCGCGATAGCGCGAGTCAGGACGGCAGCATTACCTTACCCACAGTTCCATAATCACCCAGAGTTCAATGCTGAATACATAAAGAAGAACAAGGCGTTTAAATAATGTTCAGAAAGTCCACGGTCATCTCGATCTTGTAAGACCGGCACAAGATGGCGGCGGCCAGCGGGAATTTCAAATGTTGGGGTTATGATACTTTATTATTTCATGTCCAGAAGAGGAGCTGCCGGGATGGGAGGGGGGGGGGGGACGCGGGGTGACGAATTGTGTCACCTTTTAGGCGGCACAGCATCCCCCTCATAAAAGTTCACACAGGGGTGAGGGCGACACGTAGAAGGCCCCAAAGGTCTTTTAGTAGCTCTGAACCATCCAACAAGCAGGCATTATAGATTCATGTCCATGCGTCACTCACGCTACCAGTACACGATTTGAAGTTTCAGAAACAGTTGTCAGCTACCAGGCGGGTGAAATCGAGCAGAACCATCCAGATGTCCAGGAGTTTGGGCACCAACACCACCATAGCAGAACCATGTCCCCAGTTTCGGATGTTCACCAGCCACGGGTTGACGACGAGGGAAGCATCACCAGAGCACCGACCAGCAGACATCAGGATCCGCCACCAGATGTTGGATGTCATCGTGACAGTGACTCTTGCACACGTCACCATCTCCAAAAGTGAGGGGTGCAACCCCCACACAGGACCACCACTGAAACAGCCAAGAACAACAGGAGACACAGCACGCAGTGTGACTCCAACACAAGGTTGAGCCAGGGTCTTCCACCACAGGAAGCATTCACGCAGGGTCGAAGATAGCCACTGGTCTGACGCGAGACCAGGGCGAGAGCTCTTGAGACTTCCGAAGCACGCACTGGGACAAGCACGGAGATGAGGGAGGACTTGGCAATTCACTTGCCTTGAGATGCAAGATCACTTTAACCTTTAGTAACAGACGATGCACTCAGAGTAGCACACGCAATGAACTTTACTTTCACAGAACTAATTAAAATGATAAATTAAAACTTGCACGAAGCACCTTAATGGTGTTCACTTGAATTAAGACTAATTCATCTTCCACAGATGTCCAAAATTAACTAACTGGTTCCCCTTCCAAAATCCTGATTTTACAATACTAAATCTTTAAGAAAAATAATTAAGATGGGGCACCACGAAATTGAATTGAAGAGACCCAAATGTCAGTAGAGGAGGGCTCAGCTCTCACTCAACAGGGAAGGAAATGAGGCACGGTTGCCCATACACATACACACCTCTCTTGGCGTCATCAATATTGCCACACTTTTACATTTATCTTTAAAGAACACATCAAATGACCCAAATACCGGTAGACGCACCACGAAGAAACACACACATATAACCAACAGAACACAGACACGCAGAAAACACTCCAACAAAACACAAAAACAGCTCCACACGCAGCGACAGAATGCAGTAACACACATTAAAGATGAAAATTTTTCCAAACAAGATCCAGAACACTCGATCAAACCTCATCACAACCAAAATTCTCACTCCAACACAACTGGATGTCCATGATACCCTACAACCCAACGATATCCTCACAAGAACATCAGCCGCCTACTTCCCACGACAGGACAACCTAGTCACTACACCAAAGATGACAGAGACACTTCGTCGTAGACGGTACTCAACATCTGCCACACAGTACCTCTCCCACGACCAAAATGTGGAACAGAGTCCACGATAAGAATAGCAAAATTAGCATGATTCACAATTCAACGCTGAAAGAAGGACACGAGGGGCTGCGCCTCACTGCAGAACACCCCAATATCACCAAACACACACCAACACGAGCAACAACGGCCCGGACGTCCACTACGTTCATTCACAAACGCACCAAAACAAAAGAAGTAAGAATAGGCCATAAGAGGAGTAGAAAGACCTCCAGCAGGTCCTACTGGCAAGAATGAAAAAAAAAAAAATAGAAAAGATAATAAGGAGGACTCAAAATGTCTCTCTCTTGACGAAAACTGCCGATGACACCAGAATAAAATGAACGGACCAAAATTGGCTCCATTGCCAGCTGATCACACAACGATTCACACAGTTCCCATACTCAAACAAGGGTAACTCTTCCAGCACAGGGGCCTTTACCACAACACAATTTACTTAGCAATAATCCAACAATTTCGACAGCGGACACCCTCTAATTTGCTTCAAGAGATATTCTGCGACTACTGCAGCACCAACACAAGTGTACACAACCCATTTGAAACCAACACGAAGTTCGGAAATCTTACATATTACCAAAACAACAAGAAAGTTACTGCAATCTCATCACAACACAAGAACACATCCTCTCGCTCAATCACACACACCACACACTCAGCACTCTGCATCCTCTGCATCTTCAGCTTCACACTCACCTGCAGCTTTACAATTGGTCAGGTGAGTCCTGAAAATACGTCTCCTTTCGTTATCTTCCAACAGGACGGTGACATCAGTAGGAAATGACAAGTTCCTATACGTGCCACGGAATCTTGGTATGAGCTTACCAGATACCTGATGACCAGGAGTTTTCCTCCAGAAATTCTTAACGTAGACCAAATCGTCAACTATAAATTTACACTGACCACGATCTTGGTTATACCTCTGGGCCAACTTGTGTCAAATTCTGATGGCATTTTGAGCTTCCTTCCAAATCTCTCTAACTCGCTCGGGACTGGGTTGGTCAGGAAGAAGTTCATTAAGTGACCATAAGTTAGAAAGTGGAGAGTTTGGCACAAACGCGTGCATCAAGGAAAATGGAGTCTTTCCACGAGACTCGTGCTCAGTGGTATTAAACGCAAGGGATAGCCAATGCAACGATGAGTCCCATTTAACATGGTTGTCGCGGTGATAAGCGATCAACGCAGCTCTCAAGATCCTATTGACCCTCTCGGCCAAACTGGGATAGGGATAGTAAGGACTAGTTGTAACATGAGAGATAGAGTATTCGAAACAGAAGTTTCGGAATTGATTAGACGTGAAGGTATGGGCATTGCCAGATATAAGGTACTGACACGGACCGAACGAGGAAAAGATAACTTTCAAACTCTTGATTACAGCAGCAGAATTGCTCATTCTTGTGGGAAATATCCAGCAAAACCTCGAAAATCCATCCACACAGACTAGTGCGAAGCGATTGCCTAACCTGGATCTCGGGAATGGGCCCACGAAGTCGATGTACAACCTTCCCATAGGATGCATTACAGGCTCTGAAGATAGAAATCCCACTCTACTATTGACAGCAGGTTTGCTAACGCCACAATCACGACATCCCAAACCAAACCTCTTGACTTCCCTATCCATGTATTTCCACGTGAACGACTGCTTGAACTTTTGCCTAGTTTTGAAGATCCCTAAATGTCCACCTACAGGTGACTCGTGATAATACTTTAGCATCGCATCCACTAACTGGACAGGCAAGACGACTTTCGGATTCTTGTCATGCTTGGCAACGCAGCATAACACTCCTGACCTAAGGAAATAAGGTCTCGCAACTTCTCCAGAACTCAATTTAGACATGATAGATTCCAACTCTTGAACTTATTTCTGGTGAACTGCTATGTCTTTAAACAACATCGGCGAATTATTCATCGTGTGTTGGGCGGAACACACCCCAACAACACCGGTTTGAACAGGACCAGGCTCCGGTTTCCTAAGGTGAGACTCCTCGTACATCCGACTGAGAGTGTCAGCGATCACATTGTCGGTCCCCTTGATGTGAAGAACGGTGAAATTAAATGAAGAAATCCTGGTAGCCCACCGAGCGATACGCCCAGTGTTCCTTGTCCTCACCAGTACCAAGCTCAGGGCCTGATTATCGGTCTCCAGTTCGAACGGTACGTGTTCCACGTATAACTTGAATTTCTCAAGACCAAACATGACGGCTAGACCTTCCAGCTCGTAAACCAAATATTGAGACTCTGGGACGGTCAAAGTTCGTGAAGTGAACGCGATGGGACGTCGGCCTTCGTCACCATCTTGTAACAGAACGACTGCAACAGCACCTAAAGAGGCATCAATCTGTACAATAAATTTCTTGCTGAAATCAGGAATAGCGAGGACTGGAGCATTGCACAATGCTTCCTTCAATTCATCGAAGGCTGCCTGCTGAGATTCACCCCACTCAAACAGAACCTTCTTCTGACTCAATTTGTTCAACGGCATAGCCTTGCGCGCAAAATCTGGGATGAACTTCCGGAAGAAGTTGTCCATTCCGACGAAACGGGCCACGCCCTTGACATTAACAGGTCTTTGAAAATCACGGATGCCCTGGGTGCGAGAGCCGTCGATCGACACACCAGCTGCAGAGATGAAATGTCTCAGAAAAGTGATTTGGGGTTTTGCGAAAGAAACCGTTGAGAGCTTGACTGTCAGTGCAGCATTTTTCAACCGGGCGAAGACTTCCCGCAAATGACGAACATGATCATTGAACGTCTCACTGTACACCACTACATCATCGAGGTAGTGATATAGGTATCGAAATTGATTCTTGAGAAGACCTTATTCAACAATCTGCTGAGTACTGCTCCACCAATCAACAGCCCGAACGGTAAGCTATTGAACTCATACAAGTTCCAGTCGGTTGCAAAGGCTGTGAGATGCTTCGACTCCTCAGCTAAGGAGACCTGATAGGAGGCCTGGTTCAGGTCTAATAAACTGAATAGCGGGCGTTCCTGAACCACGAGAAAGAGGAGTGGAGGTCCGGAAGAGGGAATGACTCCATCACTACTTTCTTGTTTAGTCTACAGTCATCAACCACAGGACGAAATCCGCCATTTGGCTTCGGAAACAAGAACATGGGGGACGAGTATGAGGAAATCGAGGGACGAATGACCCCATCTGACAACATCTGGTCGACGATGTTCTTCAATTCCTTCATCCTCGGAGGGTTGAGTCTGTAAGGCGGATGCCTAACAGGGATATCATCTGTCGTAATGATCTTGTAGGAAATTAGGTCTGTCACACCTAACTTGTCGGTGAATATCTCGGGGAAACGATTACACTGATCGCGTATAACCGCTGCCTGACCTTCGGAAAGATTTCATAGATCGAGGTCACCCACACCACTCGACAGCTCGGGAGACTCAACCTCATCAATGTCCACCACACGGTTGCCAACATCATACCTCTCGGTCTCAGAGAACTTTAACTTCAATTCGGGACAGAAGTTGAACCAGAAATGTTCACGTTTAATGTCCAGCAACAAACCTGAATGAGAAAGGAAATTCTATCCTAAGATAACAGGGCAAGATACATTCGACACGACCCAGAACCGGAATCGCCATGCAAAATTTTGGATCTTAACCTTGAGTTTGACAACGCCAAGGACTTCCAGCGGAGAATTATTGGTGGAAATTAAACGAACATCGACCTTGGACAGGTGCGGAAATTTGCAGATGCCTTTCATGGCCTTAAACCATTCCTCACTCATTAGCGACACTGCACTGCCAGAATCTAACAACGCTTCAACATTGGCATCATTAATCAAAATATCTTCGATAGGCGCGGTCAACAGGACATTCGCAGCAACCCTAGAACATACTCTCATATTACAGTTTTCAATACTAGTGAAATTTGACATCGCTGTCCCTACTGGACGTTCACTACGATGCCCAGACTCTTGATGTCATTGTTGACGAGAATTACAGTTTCGGTCTGAGTGACCAAAACGACCACAATTGTTACACTTTACATTAGTAGAATTTCGACGAACAGAAGCTCCTTGCTGACTTAAATTCTCACAAGAGTTTAGTGCTTTTCAGTCGGTCAACACGAATGTGCCCAAAAGAGATGGGTTATACCCTAATCCTGAAATAAATTACATGAGATTAATAAAACACTAGGATGACCAGTTTCGATCGTCAAGCGATCATCATCAGATCCATTACACTTAGGCTACAAAATCTATGTTTGAAATACAGGTGAAAATATTTACAATATGTACAATTATTTAGTTGCAGTATTGGTACTGCAACTGTCAGTGTATGCTAAATGCAGTATATATGTTAGGTGAAATGCTAAATGGTGATAGCTATCCGGAGATTGTACTTTAGAGAGATTATATGGTTGTAAACTATGGTTAAACTATACAATTTTAGGCTAACTACTTATCTGATTGTCTTCCGTACTACAGCTACTCGCAGTTTTCGTGCTCACTGGAACTCACTGTGCGGTCGACTGCGGTGGTTATCTTAACGTCTTAACGACTGGTTTTTTCCTGCCTTCTCCCCCCTGCCCCTACGTGCTGTGGGGAGTGATAGCGATGTGTTTATGTGAGGTGTTGCCAACCTAGATAAGATGTATGTTATTGAATGAGGTGGGTCTACAACTATTAAAGACCGTGGATTAGCCCTCGCCACGCGTGGAGCATAACCCATTCGAACTAAGCGTTGACAGTCTTATGAGGACGTCCCGGCACCTTTAATACTGCCGCGAATATGGGCCTTGGTTTATTGTATTAAAGGTGCTGGGACGTCCTCATAAGACCGTCAACGCTTAGTTCGAATGGGTTATGCTCCACGCGTGGCGAGGGCTAATCCACGGTCTTTAATAGTTGTAGACCCACCTCATTCAATAACATACATCTTATCTAGGTTGGCAACACCTCACATAAACACATCGCTATCACTCCCCACAGCACGTAGGGGCAGGGGGGAGAAGGCAGGAAAAAAACAGTCGTTAAGACGTTAAGATAACCACCGCAGTCGACCGCACAGTGAGTTCCAGTGAGCACGAAAACTGCGAGTAGCTGTAGTACGGAAGACAATCAGATAAGTAGTTAGCCTAAAATTGTATAGTTTAACCATAGTTTACAACATATAATCTCTCTAAAGTACAATCTCCGGATAGCTATCACCATTTAGCATTTCACCTAACATATATACTGCATTTAGCATACACTGACAGTTGCAGTACCAATACTGCAACTAAATAATTGTACATATTGTAAATATTTTCACCTGTATTTCAAACATAGATTTTGTAGCCTAAGCGTAATGGATCTGATGATGATCGCTTGACGATCGAAACTGGTCATCCTAGTGTTTTATTAATCTCATGTAATTTATTTCAGGATTAGGGTATAACCCATCTCTTTTGGGTACATTCGTGTTGACCGACTGAAAAGCACTAAACTCTTGTTTACTAAGGCAACACTGAAAATATGGCTTCAAACACCACAATGTTAAATTCTCACTACGATCAGAATCACCTTGAGGCTGAACATTGCCTCCGCTGTTAGAGTGACTTTGAAACTGGATCCCCACACGATTTGTAGGACCTTGAAATCGGACATTCCTCTCACGATTAGTATTTTCAGGACCATTGGCATCACCACTCCGAGTAGGCGCACCTTGGGTCTGACCACTCGACCATCTGCCTCCCACTTCTTGAGGTTTTCGATTGTTCCAAGTATTTGGCCGACCCTGGGAACGACCATTGTCCCTGCGACCAGACCCACCTTGTGGTCTACCATCATTCCAACGACCGGATACACCTTGCGGTTTACTTTCACCCCAACGCTCCGACTGACCTTGCGGTTTACTGAATTTCGTTTTAGGAAAGTGATTAACGGTGCCTCGTCGAGACTCAGACTGGCGTACCGACTCCGCACGCACAGTCGCAGCACACAACTCAGATAAATTAGTGGGGTGAAACCAAAAACTTAAAAGAGAACGATACTCAGAAGTTACACCATCCAAAATATGTTCTACCATTTCCGCCTCTGTGAAATTGAAAATACCCAAGCGAATTTAAGCATGTCTTGGATGCAGGTATCCAACGACTCCCCGTTACTTTGCATTCGACCAAAATGTCGCTCAATTACAGAACCCATTTGTCTGGAAGGGACAAATTTCGCAATTACTTGTTCGCAGAACAAATCAATGGCGGTATTCATGGGCATGGCTTCGACCACCATACTCTTCATCATTCCAGGTGTGAATGGGAACATCAGTTGATACACCTGGTTGGTTGGTTGGTTCCTTAGTTTAGGGGCTGCGACAACGCGGTCATGTAGCCCCGTGTACTTTGGGTGTGTGTAGAATCTGTCTGATAACCGGTGTTAATTGTGATGACTGTATTAGTGTGTGTATCTGTTTTTTAATTCAAGTAGAGACTGCAACTTTGAATTTTCAAATAGTTCCTACTTTTGCCGCCAAACGCCACCGTCAACGACTACTAGGCCTAGTTCAGAACTAGCTACTAGACGCCACCGCAGTCGGCTCTTGGCAACGAACGTAGCAACCTAAGAGCGTTGTTTACATTCTTAACCTATCCAATTTAGTTTCACACAGGTGTAATTAGTGGAAAGATCTTTAACATGCCATAAATCTATGACATGGGACCGCCGGCTTTACTTCCCCTCCGAAGGAAGGCATACTGAGGGATTTTTAACGCTCTTAAAAATCCGACGGCTTCGGCCGGATTTGAACCCGGTATCTTGGGCATAGAAGCTCAGCATGCTACCAACTACGCCACCGAAGCCGCTTGATACACCTGGACGCAGCTTACATCGAACAGAGCAGCATACACGTATATTTCCACCAATTCACGTAGAAAATAAATAGTACCATCCCGAGAATCGGTTTTCACGTGCTTCAGTTTAGCAACACATTCTGACAATGGGTGCGCAAGATTACTAAAGTTTCGAGTAGAGAACACGGAACGACTAGAACTCGGACCCTTCCGCTCATCACGAACCTGTCCACTCGCACCATCACACGGGCTATCAAAATCCCAATTTCTAGCTTCTGAACGTGAAGAACCTCGGTTCCAGTCAAACCGGACTCCATCTCTTGGCCAACGAAAAGGAGCATTAATAGGCCTAATGCCTAATGAAGACGGGGAATTATTAACATGGATATCTTGAATAAGGTTTCGCCTCGGGGCTTGCAACGCACCTCGACGGATGAAATCGACTTGCTGATTACCCCTTGTACTGGGAGGCTTAATACTACAAGTAGGCCGAGAGAAGGCACTTGAATAAGAAAGGGTAACTCCATGATTGGAATTACTAATGGTGTACACAGGTGTGTACACATTTCGGTCGACACGATCAGCCCTCTAGCACTCGGTTGCAAAATTTCCGAAACCGGCTGATTTAAATTAACTTCAACACCGGAGTTATGTATAGCATTAACAGAATGAACTGACAACTCTCCTCGATAATCAGAGAAGATACCCAAATTATCATTGCACGAAGCGTTCGACACCTCGACCAAGTTGGTGTCGGACGATAACCTCTCATTGACATTAAACTGCCTAAGCTCAGGCGTTAAAACAGTATTTACTGGTACTCTCTCCATGACTGGGAGGTACCAGGTAGACCTAGGATATGCACTTTTGTTACCACCAGCATCGACATCACTGGTTGACAGCACTGATACGGCACGTGACCTGGCCGAACAAGCAAGAACACGATATACATCTGACAATTTGTTCACAGAAGGAGGAGTATATAATCTAGCATTATCCACTCCACCAAAAGAAACTACTGGCAACTCAGTTCGACTACTCTCTACAAGCGAATAATTGTTAGTTGAAGAAACGGGGCAATAATTACCATTACGCCGGGTAGACTGAGGCATGTTCACAGTATTTGAACTTAAATCATTTAAAATTACAGCATTAAACAAGGCAGAAATGCTCGTAGCAACAGAAAGATTATTATTATCTTCAACAGTAGAAGTAAAGTTTACAGATCTATTCAAATTAACAGAACGAGGTGAATCTTGAACATCTCTGCTAGAGAATGCAGTCTCAACACCATCCGAATTGACAATCTGGGATGCACCAAGAATATTACCACCATCCGTGGTGTCACCAAAAACCTTATTGGCACAATCCACTAATTTACGTTGAACTTCGAACACATTGAACAACTCCTCGTCTGAACAATGATCAGATGCGGCTAAAAGATCTTCACACCTGATGAACAAATATTGTAAACGGGCTCGCAGTCTACAGTACTGGGCAGATGTCCCATAATCTTCCAGAAAAAAAAAAGTAAATCATATTAGCACACAAATCTACCTTGTAAGCAATTGATGACTCATCAAACATGAGGTCCAGATCAGTTACCTCGGGCAAGACAACAGGATCCCGAAAAGCAGACCGCAACAGAGCTCGAGCTTCCTCCGCATTCACAGGGGTCATCAATTTCCTTATTGTGAGCTCGTAGCTCACTTCTTCAGCATCCAAGTACTGAATCTCAGGCACGTGGCGCTCCATCACAATTTAGTGAGCATGAAACAAATTAAACAAAAATCTTTAGACAATGGAATTACACAAATCCTTACCCTAATCACTTACTGTTCCACTTTGACATTTACAGTACTGGTTATTCAATATTAAATTGAAAATTACATTTACACATTGGCATTATAATACTGATTGCATACAGTGCAGAGAAGGTGAAAACATGACCACATGCTCTACGAGCCAAACATTGCTAACAGATAGCATGCATAAATCGATAACCACCGCTCTTTAATCCACACTGTCGCAGCCTTGTCGAAACAGAGGTGAGTTCATGCAGGATAAACCTGTGGGGTGGCAGAAGGCCCTAATCTCAGCGGCCGGATAAGGTTGCACATATACATAGCAATCAGTAAAATAAAAAACCAAACATAAAATAGAAAAATATATTCAAGATATAATATGCGATGTGGAACACAATTGATAACAACCAAAGAAAGAAAAAACAAATACACTCCTAGTTTAACCCCGGTAGCTATATTGCTACTTCGTGGTCTGGCTTCGCGTCGGTTGGCCGTGACATAATCAAGGCGGGAAAATTACACAAATTCACGGATATTTCTCGGGAGTGAGAAATATCTCGGCCCAAGTAAAAGGCTGAATGACAAAATCCACAAGGCATCAAACCTCCAAATAAAAAAGGAGATATGCTCCCAAAACGAAGGAAGCCACGCCAAGAGGCGAACTGAAATCCATATCCATTTGGATCACAAACTCCAACATTAATGCCATAAAGGCGAGCAGAATATGCTCGAAAATAATTACCAAAAGTTACCTCAAACATGAAGTAGGCACACGCCGTAACAGAAATAATTAAGCTAAAGAAAAATGATATTCTAAGGCCAAAATTGCCTCCGAGCAATAGCTCAACACACAAGCCATTTTGTCTCGACCAACGCGACTTGATAACTACATACGACTCGCCTACAATGGGCTTTTGCCGTTAGCCATTATTGACCACCACAGACGACAAGCCAGGAGGCCTTGTCACCACCTAAACTAGACCCACCAAAAAACTAAAAATCACGAACTGAACATTTAGAAATAATAATAAAAGAAAATATTTAGGTTTAATTTAGTGCTGTTCCTACGAAGTAAATTAACGTGGCCACATTAAAATACCAGAATGAGGCAAGCTACATAGCCATGGCCCCTCGATTACAAATGATCGAGTTCCAAAATGTTGTCCACAAAAGCTATACGTTCTTACACAGCACGGCTCGTAATCCGCACTCGAGCATCAAAAAACAAATATATAATAACAACGAATGTAATTGAGTTCGGTGAATATCCCCAGTTCATCTAGAAAGTCAGCATAACACAACGCATTGCCTGAGAGTTCACGACAAGCAAGCTGCCTCGTGGCGGGCCACCGATGCCCGCCACACGTCCTTTCAGTCACATATTTAATCTCGTAATGAACAAACGACTCAAGGCTTGGCTTCACGTAAGGCTCCCGAGAGAAACCGAGCGCTTCCTAAGATTGCACGAAGCATCAGTTGTACCAATAGCAGAGGCAGTACATTGCCTAATTAAACATCGCGATAGCGCGAGTCAGGATGGCAGCATTACCTTACCCGCAGTTCCATAATCACCCAGAGTTCAATGCTGAATACATAACGAAGAAAAAGGCGTTTAAATACTGTTCAGAATGTCCACGGCCATCTCGATCTTGTAAGACCGGCACAAGATGGCAGCGTCCAGCGGGAATTTCAAATGTTGGGGTTATGATACTTCATTATTTCATGTCCAGAAGAGGGGCTGCCGTGTCGCCTTTTAGGCGGCACAACTACCTTCTATAAGGCATCCATCGTTTAGAATGAAGCACTGGTTAGATAGGGATATTCTTCTCTCTTTCTGTTGCACGTGAGACATGTATGACGGTGACATTTTCTAGCAATCCACTGTTGTCATATCAGTCGAAATTTTTTCTTTGTCGAAAAAAAACAGCATATTCGGGTAGAACTATGTTTTGCCGATCTTTTTTGTCCTATATTAGAACTACGTAAACTTGATAGAAATGCGAGAAAAATTAGATATCCATATTCTTTTAAAAAACGATAAACTGTGTCCCCGTTTTAGTAAAATCGATCTTTATCATGTTGCATTGACTTTGTGATGCCTATTTTTCACACACGTGTAGCTAAATGTGCCATCTTGGTGATGGATTATTGAAATATTTTGTACTGGCAATTATACGATTTTCATGTAGGTAAAACTTCTTTATATTCTCTCATAACCGCGTAGCAGCATTGAAAAAGTTCGTATGCTGCCAACTTTTCTATTTTTTAAGATAACCATGTCATGTCAGTTTGACAGTTGTAGAGGAATGTTGGAAGAAGTTTTCTACCTGCTTACCCAGAGTGTAGGTTTAATTGTTTACACAGGCCGGGCTGTTCATTGACCGCGGATTATATGAACGAAGTTTCGAAGGACAGCGGGGTTCAGTTTGCTCACAGCTTTATTACTGTGCCCTTCGAGCTTCTATTTCAGTTGTTCAGCAGTCTCTATCGTGAGTGTGTGTGCAGCAGTTCTGTTAGATTTAACGTGTTGTATTTTACGTATTTCACGTTCAACAATGGATAGTTTTGAGAAAAGAAAGCGTGGTCAAGTGCTCATAAGGAGGGAAAACAGGTCGTAATTCATGTGTTCAGTTATTTTAAGAATCTTAAACCTAACGAAAGTATAAAAATTTTTGTCAATGAAACTGCTCTGGCCACAGTAATATGAAAGACCACCGTTTTAGGTAGATTTCTTTAGAAAGCTAACTATTGCAATGGGTCCCATGTTTCGACTTACGGAAAATTTCGACATATCTTCGCGTTTCACATCCCCCAGACCCCAAAACCACCGTCAGTTCAAAAGTTTATATATAATTTATGTTTATATGTATCTATCTATCTATATATCAGTTTCTTGTGGACACGATAACTGCCGTAATTTTTGCACCAATTACTTTGAATTTTTTACATAATATGTATCCCTATAAAATCTCGGTCGAGTTCGTTAATGGGCAAGATCGGTCAAAGGGGGTAAAAATGGGGGGCTTTTTTCGAAAAAGTGAAATATTGCTATAACTCTCTTAATACATGAAATATCGAATCCCTTCAAAGTTCATAATATGTGTCGGATAAGTGCCAAAAATTTATGTCAAATAAGTTTTTTGATAGCACCAACCATTGACCAAAGGGGTGGGAAAAAGTGGGTTTTTCGGGAAACATTAATCATATCTCTGTTAATAGGCACAATATCAAAACCGCACAAAATGGACAATATTCCTCCAATAATTACCTAAAACTTTTGTCTGAAAGAATTTTTGATATGACCCACCATTACGCCACGGGGTGAACAAAATGATTTAAATTATAAGAAAATGCCAAGTGCCAAGAGAGGTTGCCATGACAACTTTACTTTTAATTGATAAGGGATGACCATCAGCAGTTGCTATGACAACGCCACTGCACGAGATCACATTCAGTTTTCATATGTCAGTGGGAAGCGACTTCGGTATCGGAACTGGTAGCATGCTGAACTTCTATGCCCAAGGTCGCGGGTTCAAACCCGGCTGAAGTCGTCGGATTTACTAAGAGCGCTAAAAAACCTGAGTTTGCTTTCATTCGGAGGGGAAGTTCCAACGTTAGTTGCGAGTTGCTGATTGAGGTGGCATCTAGTAGCCAAGTTCACAGCTAGGTGTCGTTGACGGCAGTATTTTAGGTAGATTTCATTAGAAAGCTAAACTATTGCAATGGGTACCATGTTTCGATTTCCGGAAAATTTCGACATATCTTCGCGTTTTACATCTCCCAGACCCCAAAACCACCGTCAGTTCAAAAGTTTATATATAATTTATGTAATATATGTATATATATGTATATCAGTTTCTTGTGGACACGATAACTGCCGTAATTTTGCACCAATCACTTTGAATTTTTTACCGAATATGTATACCCATAAAATCTCGGACGAGTTCGTTACTGGGCTAAATCGGTCGAAGGGGATGAAAATGGGGGACTTTTTTTTTTCGAAAAAATGAAATATTGCTATAACTCTCTTAATATGTGAAATATCGAATCCGTTCAAAGTTCATACTATGTGTCGGATAAAGCTCAGAAATTTATGTTTGAAACGTTTTTTTGGTAGCACCAACCATTGACCAAAGGGGTGGGAAAAAGTGGTTTTTTCGGGAAACATTAATCATATCTCTGTTAATAGGCACAATATCAAAACCGTACAAAATGGACAATATTCTCCTAATAATTACCTAAAACGTTTGTCTGAAAGAATTTTTGATATGAGCCACCATTGCGCCAAGGGATGAGAAAAATGATTTCGGAATTATAAGAAAATGCCAAGAGCTATCAGTGGTTGACATGGCAACACTACTAAATTGATGAGGGATGAGCCATCAGACATTGCCATGACAACGCACTTGCGCGAGATCAGATTCAGATTTCCATCTGACTAAGTGTGAAGCGGCTTCGGTGACGTAACTGGTAGCATGCTGAACTTCTATGCCCAAGGTCGCGGGTTCAAAGCCGGCCAAAGTCGTCGGATTTTCTAAGAGCGCTAAAAATCCCTCAGTAAGCTTTCCTTTGGAGGGGAAGTTCCAACGTTCGTTGCGAGTTGCTGATTGAGGTGGCATCTAGTAGCCAAGTTCACAGCTGGGTAGCGTTGACGTTAGTATCTGGTAGCAACATTAGGAACTACTGCTTGAAATGTAGCGTCTGCATTCCTTACCTGAATTACAGACTAATACAGCCATCACAATTCACACCGTTTATCAGACAGATCCTACACTCACCCAAAGTACACGGGGTTATATGACCGCGTTGTCGCAGCCCCTAAACTGAGGAACCAACCAACATCTCTGCGGGAGATATAATTTTGCGTGAAGAAGTAACAGACCGTTACATAGTTACACATCAGTGTCGAAACCTTGCATAAGGACAGTGTGACCACAAGTATAACAAGTAGTTCCGTGAAGAACTGTACAGCCTATTTTCATATATCCTGCTCATGTTAATTGCCTCTATCAACATACAAAATTTCAGTTTAATTGCTGTATCAGATTCGTAGATATTGAGAACCGTCTAAATATTTCAGATGGTCGCCAGGTTGGATTTTTATTTTTGTACTATTATATTAAGATTATTGTGTAAGTGTGGTATTCAAACTTCAATCGCATGATTAGAACACAAGAAGTAAAAACGAGATTTTAAAATTACGCACAGCAGCCATCTTGTGATTATGCAAACAATTGAAATAAATTAGATGCCAGTGGATCAACATTTGTGTAAGCATTTAAAACGTGCAACGTTTCACGGCACTCGGATAGTTAATTCGCGAGAAACGTCCATTTAAATATTTATACTTCGTTGCGCCGCCATGTTGGATTCGTGCTCACCAGGTTACTGAAAGTCCTATAGGTGAACATATGTTCATAGTCTCTATGAACATAAAAATTTCAGTTTGGTTGCTGTAAAACATTCATATATATTGAGAACCGTCTAAATATTACGGAAGCTTGCCATTTAGGATTGTTATATGTATAGGCCATAGAGTTATGTACCATTCAAGGACAATTATAGCCTAGGTTCATTATTCAAACTTTCACTTCGATCGCATGATTACGACACAAGAAATAAAAACTTAATTTTAAAATTTCGCACCTCCGCCATCTTGAGGTTATGTAAACAATTGAATTAAATTAGATGGCAGTGCATTACAATCTGCAAAATCATTTACTGTACCACATTTCACTGCGCTCAGAGAGTTAACTCACGAGAAAAGTCTATTAAAATATTTCAAATTCGCTTGGTCGCCATGTTCGTTTTGTACTTTACAGGTTTATGAATTATACATAGGTAAACTTGTATCAGTACCCTGTATCACCGTACAAAATTGCAGGGTGATATCTGTAATAGTTTCGGGGATATAGAATGTCAGTGAAATATTTCGCACAGCCGCCATTTTGAGGTTATGTAAACAATTGAACTAAAATAGACTCCAGTGCATTGCAATGTGTATAAATATTTGCTGTACCAAGTTTCATTACGTTTGGATAGTTAAATCGCGAGAAAAGTCTATTTAAAAGTCTCCACTTCGCTTGGCCGCCATGTTGGTTATGTTGTAACCAGGTTTCTGAAAGTTTCATAGGTGAACTTCTAGTAGTGTCCTTTATCACCGTACACAATTTCAGGGCGATATCCGTTATAGTTTCGGAGATACTGAATGCTAGTGAAATATTTCGCACAGCCGCCATGTTGGATTGGTGAGACGTAACAAAATTCGATGGGCACGGTCGACGTCGCCGAGAATAGTGCTATGAACTTACTGAGTTTCACTGAAATCGCTCCAGCCGTTTAGATTTTATTAGGGGGGGACACACACACACCTCACACACACACACACACACACACACACGGACAAAAGGTGATCTCATAAGCCTATTTTTTCAAAATTGAAAATAGGCTAAAAATGGACTCCAAATGACAAGAAGGTTACCGTCCCCGTAAGACAATAAAATGTTTAAAATATGTTTAAAATGAAGAAAAACAAAGTTAATTAATCTCCAATTATAAAATACTTTCACGCGATAAATGAGGTCTGATCCTTCTACGAAAACCTGCATATTCTGCCTATTTTCGCCTATCTCCAAGTTTGTCCGGTGAAATCTACCTCCGCCTTCCGGCGTGCCGAGAGGACTTTTTTTTAAACACGTAGTGAGAGTGGACAGGGTCCAGTACTGTCGACACGCAAAAAGAGGCTGTAATACACTTCGCAAGAATAGCAGGAATGTTAAATATAATGACTTTATAATGACGTTATAGTTAATTTAATTTCGTTGTATGTGTTATGTTAGCATACTATTATTATTATTATACAGTACTTAATTCAAGACTTCGTCACTGCACAATCGCTGGATGTGCGGAAAGTGTACGCGAAGCGCTTTGTACTGCCTCCTCTCATGGAGTGGCAATCCTGTCGTAACGCGCCATAAGACCAATGCTTCATTCTAAATGTTGAATGCCTTATAGTTTGATGGCATTCCAGATGTACTGGACCTGGATGTTGATTCCAAGCGAAGCATCACGATGCTGCTGGCACTCCACCGTGGGTTGGATTCCATCGCAGCATTTCTTGGCTCATTACCACGGACATCGCCTCGAGCTTGGAACAGCGACGTTCCCAGCCCATGATTCTCTCGACATCTTGGCGTTTCCTCCGTCTCACCTCCATTTTAGACAGTCAGCTTCATAATTCTGGCAGTCGAAATAATAATATAGTCCATTTCTACAGTCTTCTCTTGTGACATATTTATATAGCCAGCTTTGAATAAATACCAGTCCATGGTTAAGTCCTTCAATATAACAACTTTCAAAGTTAGTCCACTTACTGATAGACCACAATAATAAGTATCCGTACACAACAAAATCAGAGTAATAATTGAATGGGTCCCCACAAGAACGTTGCAAGTGCCAGAAACCAAATTTTACAGGAACTGAAAAAAAAACGCTTATTTCTCAAATTTATTGAATGATACTTTTTTTAAGGTAATATAACCTGAATTTGGGATATTATCTGCTCCCCTTCGATTTCAAAATGTTCAAGTTATGAACAAAATATTTTTCTTTCAGAGTTAGAACATTGCATGTGCAGTACAAGCAACCTTCTAATATTGTACTCCATTGCTCCTGTTATAGTACTTGTGGGTAGATTATAGGCTAGGGAATAACCCACCCACCAAGGGAAGATGATTAAGAGAAGGAAGTAGATTTGGGATTTGGAAAAGAAGGATAGAAAAATAGGAGGAGAGTCCCACAAAATTAATAAGTTGACTTTTAATCCATTTAGAAGCGGTTGCCACCGCAAATTAACACCTTGATACCTAAAATAGGAACGAGCTTGGTCGAGGCTGACGGGAGCCGCAGCTAAGGCTTGGGCAGTTTGCCAGAGAGAGGCTTTAGTGTGTTTCCTTCCAAGCACGAATAAAAGTACTATAGGGAAGGGTGATGATCTGGCCAGGCAAATAGTAAGAGCTTTATTAAGTGTTAACGAGGGCATAAACCTAGGAAGAGCTAGGAAAGCCAGGATCCTGCCTAACTGTAGTATCAGAGAAATGTTGAATCCAAAAACAAATATTTAATTTATTTAACAATTCAGGATTAATTGATCTTTTTAACAAATAAATATTTTTTAATCTTATTAGCAATTTGAGGTCGCAGACCTCCGACAACATTAAACAGTTGCTCCAGGCAATTGACAATTTTTAAGGTTTTTTAAACCGTGTATTAAAATCTTGGTAAGATTTCATAAATAGGCAAAATGGAATAATTAAAGTTTTAACATTTACAGGAGTACAAGCAGTGTACTATATGCAACCTCTGAAAGAACATTCTAACGAGAATAACAACTTCGAAGATAACAAAATGGAAAACATAAAGAATAAAAAGGAAGTTCCTACAACTTCTTATATTTATACAGAATTACTTTGTGAAATTTATACAAGGAGAACAGGTCACTTACTGTGAACCTGAAAAGTTAATCAGAAGGAAGGTTCTAGACCTCTTATACTTTGAATAAGACTCGCCAGTCAAATGAGGCAGTTTTCATTTAGCGAGACCAAAAAATAACTCACTCAAGAGTTGAGAGAATTGTTTTCCCTGCTTTTGAAGGGAGGAACAATGTAAATTTAAAACTTGTATCACACAAGAAATTATGCAGAATTTAATTAATGTTAAACTAGCAAAGTTGGAAGGGCACTTTGTGAGTAACACCTTATAGAAAGTTACAATTTTATAAATAATGGTTGTTAGTAGAAGGTTGAGGAAAGATCATTGGGATATAGGATCGATGTTCATGGCCGTATTTAATATAACCGGACGATCGCGACGCGGTAGAAAAGTGGAGCAAGCACTGATTATCACTATAGTCTGTAAAGATGGATGCAAAGTTCACTAGAGAAACACTGAAGTTTATGAGAAAAAAAGTTATTGCAATTATGGAGATAACTGATTGCACTAGTTAGGTGAAAGTCTATTTCTCGAAAAAGTTGTGATTTACAATTAAATGCGCCATAAAATGTTCCAGCGGTGGACGAAAATTCACTATTGTAGTAATTTAGTTTTGAACAGAATTCTCCCCAGTACATGAAAAATACATGACGGCAGGACTCGTAGATTGAGTACCGAATCTGGAAAGTTCCAGAACAATCTTAGCAGAAAAATGGGGTTGAGAAAATCCAACGGCGGAAATAACTTTGTAATTATAGACAGCGGGTATTAGATAATATCCCACGTAGCGAGAGGGTTTCTCGTTTAAAGCTTAAGAAAAGCTCTTTTTAGTAAGGTTGGCTTATACAAGAAAAAGCTCAACATTGCAAATCCCACGAAGAGTGATTATTGCCCCAAAGTAAATAGTTTCACACTGCCTATAAATTATAATTAAAATCACTTGGAAGTTAAAACCATGAAGATGAGGTTAAAACTTTTTAAAAATGGTACTTATCTCGATTTCATGTTGAAGTCGGAGTTCCTTAGGAAGACTATCTAGCCAACATGGCGTAGGAGAGTGTGTGCCTCTTAGTTTGAGGCTAGCTCGAGAGGAGCTTTGACTGATCGAGTCAACTGCAGACGGAGAAGTGGGAGCAGCTCAGCGAAGCACGAAGGGTCCAAGAAAAAGGGGGAAAGAGAGGGGGGTAGGAGACAAAAGGAGAACATATAAGCATTGCCAACTTAGCAAAACATAATTGATTTCTTGGTGAGCTGGTCTTCAAGGAGTTGATAGATGATACAAGCGCAGCATGGTGAGTAAAGAAGTAAACGTGGTCCTCTTGCTCAAGGAGAAAGTAGCTGACGATGGTAACGAGATCTGGTAGCCAAATAGATGAGTAAGTCATCTTGCACGATGAGGAATTGAGTAGCTTCAGAGGTTCGCTACTAGATGACGCTAGGTAGACCACAGAAGTTATATATCTGAAACATACTTATGAAGACATAAGAAACATGCCCAACAAGGAGAAAACAGATGATCACTGTTGGTGTTTGGCAAAGAGGAAGGAAGAAATGAACATGCAAAGAGCAATAGACATTATATCTCTCGTACCGTGTATTCAAAGAATACACCAACTTGCAACGTGTTGCCAAAAGGGATTTAATTTCTGATTATGTGAAGAAAAGTTTTTATTTCCTATATTGTTCAAACGTGCATAACGTTTTCATATAAAAATATATATTATTTTCTTTTCAAAGAAAATAAGAAAAAATAAATAAAATTCCATAGGGAATTATTCATTTTGACATACCATTCAGCACTTCCTGGCGTAGCAAAGTTAGTAGAATGCTGGTTTGACTGAAGAGCCGAAGTTGTTAACGTGGTCATCGATCTATTACCAGATCCGTACGCATGACAGCCCTAGGTCATTCACGGAAATCTGAATGATACAAGAGCAAAAGACTCGCTTGTCGGAAGATGTGACAACATCCGGGTTGTCGAATAATGTTAATGTGGGAGGCGTAAGTGACGATGACTTTTCGCAGGTTCACCAACCTCGTGGTGGTAACAGTGACAGTTTTGCTGACTCGAAGAGTGACGGAAATGAAGACGGACGCGTAGGCAACAATGACTGCATTGTAAATAATAATGCAGTGTTAGTGAAATAGTAGGAAATCACACTAGGTTCGAGCCTTGCCCGCTGGATCACGACAGTCCAGGTCCTAAGCATGCCCCACACTCTAATGAGCTATACTTTTTTCTTAAAAAACTGCTGCGAATAGACAAGGGAAATTTTCTAGAGAGTGAGAGTAGTTGTTTTTGGACAGATCTACACCGTCCACCTCCACATTCCTCCACACAAGATGGCGACGGCGCGCAACCACGTACATGCGTGGCGCGCTTTTCAAATAAAGCTGGTGAGCATAGCTTAACCTAGTCTATCCTAGTCAAGCTAACCTAGTTTAGTTGACCTAACCAATCCTAATCTGATGCTATGTCAAAAGGGCTTAACTACACTTATGTTGATATTTTCTGAACCCATGGTTGGATTTGGACCTATGAGGTATCAAATTACTTGGAGTGAACCCACGTTTCCTATGGACAACATATTTTCACGCCAAAATAAAAACTACCCCTACCTGGGGGTGAAATAGTGATTTTTTGTATGCATGTACATTCGTGGCTTATGTAAGAGGACGGGCTTTTTAAATGCTTTGTTACGGATGAGTTATTTTTTAAAGAACCCAAAACTAATAGGTCATCGGCTTTTTAGTATCTCGCTATCCAAAACACCTAAACATGGTAAATTATTCTAAGATCTTTTGTTTTTGATGAAAAATAATAGGGGGTGAAAACTACCCCCAAATTTGAAAAATTGATACCTTGGAAACTAAGAACCCTAAAATTATGTGTTACAGGTTAAAAAATGTAATCAAATACGCTTTTACCATGATAGGTTATTTCACTTCTAAACCAGTGAATAGTGGTTTTACGGGGAAAAAGTGTTCAGCACTTAAAAATGATAAATTATCCTAAGATCCATTGTTTTAATAAGAATTAGTAGGGGGTGAAAACTACCCCAAAATTGATACCTTGAAAACTAAGAGCCCTAAAATTATGTGCTATAGCTCAACAATTGGTAATTAAATACTCTTTTACCACGGTAGGTCATTCCACCCCTAAAACAGTGAATAGTGATTTTACAGGGAAGAAAGGTGTTAAACCCCTGAAAATGATAAATGATCCTAAGATCTCTTGTTTTTGATGAAAAATAGTAGGGGGGTGAAGACTACCCCAAAATTGAAAAAAAGATTCCTTGGAAACTAAGAACCCTAAAATTATGTGTTATAGCTCAACAAATTGGTAATTAAATACTCTTTTCCCACGATGGGTCATTTCACCCCTAAAACAATGAATGTAGATTTTACAGGGAAAAAGGGGATCCAGTAATCAGATTTGAAAACATGACATATCATAGGACTCAGGATGACACCCCCTTTTAGAATTTTTTTTTTTTTTTTAAATTTTGACAAAGGGCCTAACTACACATTTTGAAAATTTTGATTATTTTAACTTTTCAATTTATTTTAATATTTTTAGTAGAGAGAGACAGTACCGGTTGTGTTTTATCGAGCATGTCGCCGATCACGGTGGCCATGTCCAATGGATGAATCGATATATTGCGAAGCATTGATCAGTGAGGGTTATAGGATGACTTGTTTTAAGAGTATATTTTATGATTTTTCCTATGGTGCACTTATTGACTCAGAAGACCCAAAACAGAAAGGTCATTGACCTGAGATTTTATAAACTAATAATTGAATTTGAACACATGAGGTGTCCTAAGACTTGCCATGGCGCGCTATTTCTTTTTTTTATGACTTATGAATCTTCCCAAAAGACTGGAAACAACAAAGTCATGGACTTTTGTTTGCCCCCATATTTTGCAAACCCATAATGTTAGATTTTTACGGTGAGTGATGAAACATAGCTAGGTAGAGAAAGAATTATTGTAGGCTAAACGTATGGTGACTGACATGTCTTTTATGATTGAAACTTGTTTTTAGGCCTGACTGCAGTACAGTGGGAGTATAGGTTGCAGGCATGCTGGGTAGATTATTGGCGGAGGAATAACCCACCAACCAAGGGAAGATGATTAAGAAAAGGAAGTAGATTTTGGATTGTAGAAAAAGGATAGAAAAATAGGAGGAGAGTCCCACAAAAGTTATAAGTTTAAATTTAAACACACTTAAAGGTGGTTGCCACCGCAAATCCGTGCTCGGATACCTAAAGTGGGTACGAGCTTGGTCGAAGCTGACGGGAACCGCAGCTAAGACTTGGGCAGTTTGCCAGAGAAAGACTTTAGTGTATTTCCTCCCAAGCACGAATAAAAGTACTATAGGGAAGGGTGATGGTCTGGCCAGACAATTAGTAAAAGCTTTATTGAGTATGAACGAGGGCATAAACCTGGGAAGAGCTAGGAAAGCCAGGATCTTGCCTAACTGTAGTATCAGAGAAATGATGAATCCAAAAACAAATATTTAATTTATTAAACAACGCAAAGAAGTTTGAGGAAATTAACAAGCATGTAATATAATTTTGACAAACATAGTTCATTTGAACTTTTTAACAAATGGGGTCGCAGACCTCTCAACATTAAACGTTTGCTCCAGGCAATTGACAATTTACAAGGTTTCAAACCTTACATGTTTCTAAAATCTTTATAAGATTTAAACAAATCAACAATGAAGCAATTAAAGTTTGAACGTGAATTGGAGTACAAAGAGTGTACCTTAAGAAATTCTTGAGAGAATGTTCTAGAGAAAGTGACAACTTCGAAAATAACAATAATAAAAACATGAAAAATAAGATAGAAGTTCCTACAACTTCTTATATTTATACAGAATTAATGTATGAGAATTATACAAAAGAGGGCAGGTCACTTACTGTGAAACCTGAAGAGATAATCAAAAGGAAGGTTCTCGACCTCCTAAGTTTGAGCAGGAATCACTAACCAAATGGGACAGTTTCCATTTCGTGAAACCTGAACATGACTCGCTCAAGAGTTTAAAGAATTGTTTTCCCTGATTATAGAAAAGGAACAATGTGAATTTGAAACTTGTATCACACAAGCAATTATGCAGAATTTAATTAATGTTAAACTAGCAAAGTTGGAAGGGCACTTCGTGAGTGACACCTTATAGGAAAGTTACAATTTTATTAATATTGGTTGTTAGTAGAAGGTTGAGGAGAGATCATTGGGATATAGGATCAATGTTCATGGCCGTATTTAATGTAAACGGACGATCGCGACGCGGTAGAAACGTGGAGCAAGCACTGGTTATCACTGTAGTCTATAAAGATGGATGCAAAGTTCACTATAGAAACACTGAAGTTTATGAGAAAGAAAGTTATTGCAATTATGGAAATAACTGATTGCACTATATAGGTGAGAGTCTATTTCTTGAAAAAGTTGTGATTTACAATTAAATGCGCCATAGAATGTTCCAACGGGGGAAGAAAGTTCGCTATTGCAGTAATTTAAGGAAGATTCCTCATTTTAACTAGTATTTTCACAAGTGAGTGAAAAATACCTGACGGCAAGACTCGCAGATAGAGTACAAGATCTCGAAGGTTCCAGAACGACCTTAGCAGAAAAATGGGGTTGAGAAAATCCAACGGAGGAACTAGCTTTATAATTATAGACAGCGGGTATTAGGTAATATCCCACGTAGCGAGAGGATTTCTCTTTGAATAGCTTAAGAAAAGCTCTTTTTTAGTAAAGTTGGCTTATACAAGCAAAAGCTCAACATGGCAAATCCCACGAAGAATGATTTTTGCCCCAAAGTAAATAATTTCACACTGTCTATAAAATATCATTAAAAGCACTTGGAAGTTAAAACCATGAAGATGAGGTTAAAACTTTTAAAATGGTACTTATCTTGATTTCATGTTGAAGTCGAAGTTTCCGTTGATGACTACCTAGCCAACATGGCGTAGAAGAGTGTGTGCCTCTTGGTTTGAGGAAGCTAGCTCGAGAGGAGCTTTAACTGATCGAGTCAACTGCCGACTGAGAAGTGAGACCTGCTCAACGGAGCACGGAGGGACCAAGGAAAGGGAAAAGAGTGGGGGGTAGGAGACAAAAGGAGAACATATAAGCATTGCCAATGTTACAACAAAAAATTGATCTCTTGCTGAGCCGGTCTTCAAAGAGTTGATAACAGATGATACTAGCGCAGCATGGTGAGTAAAGAAGCAGACGTAGTCCTCTTGCTCAAGGAGAAAATAGCTGGCGATGGTAACAGGATCTGGTGGCCAAATGGAGAAGGAATTCCTCTTGCACGAGGAAGAGTTGAAGAGCTTCAGATATTCGCTGCTATATGACGCTAGGTGGGTCATAGAATATATATCTGGAACAGACTCATAAAAGATATAAGCGACCTGAACCCCTAAGAGAAAACAGAAGATCACTGTTGGTGTTTGACAAAGAGGAAGGAAAGAACATGCAAAAGCATTGAAAATTATAATCTCTCGTACCGTGTATTCCAAGAATGCACCATACTGGGAGGGGAAAACACCAACAGGGAACAAGAAAAAAAGTAAACATTTAAAGGTAATAAGCAATTGCGGAGAAGTAGTCCTGTGATCTGACCATTAGTGGTCAAAACTCTGACTACCCTGACTCTCCCATCTCTTCCAGGGTAACACTCGGTCACTCTACCCGAGATCCAGACTAAGGGGGGAAAAACTTCCCTAACTAAGACCAAGTCCCCCACTTTAATGTCGGGACTGGAAAGAAACCACTTCTGCCTCCGTTGCAAGGAAGTTAAATATTCCAAGTTCCATCTCTTCCAAAAAGAATTACGGAGGGCTTCAAGTTTACGCCAAACGATAGGTAGATCAGAATCCCTGAAAGAATTAGGAAGGGGAGGATGGGCAGAGAGAGAAGTGCGTGTAAGACAGTGACCAGGTGTGAGTGGAAGGAGGTCATCAGGGTCATTAGAAAGCGGAGTTAAATAACGAGAATTAACGACATCTTCCATCACAAAATAACTAGAAGCTGAGGGAAATAAAGCACTAGTAAAGATTGCGATACAATGCAAAAGGAGAATTAACAAGTTTAAACAAAGCGTATAGAAACAAGTACATCTATTCAGGACAGGAATATACCAAATAAACAAAGAAACTATGCGAGTAGAAAGCAAGAACGCCATAGGTAACAACCTAGTAGCCATAAGCAATGACCTTAAGTCATAATAAGTATCAAAGGGGTTACTCAGAAAAATACTTAAGTCAGCGAGAAACGTGACATAACAAGTATGAATGCAAAAACACATCGAATGTGACGACGAGAAAAAGTAAGTTTGTTCATCAATGAACATTAAGATTTCAAAATATGTAAGCAAATTGCAATACATGAGCGCGTGAGAAATACGCAACGAAGTTTTGAAGCAAGAATCAAAACAATTTTAAGATACGAGCGTGAGTAAGTGAGAGACGTAAACAAGCACGGCCTTGACACACATAGTACAGCGAGATAAGGCATATAAATAGCTGAAAGAGTCCTTGACTAGAACAAGTTTATTTTGGGAAGTAGGTGAACGGCTTCTCTACTTGCAGGAGCGGCTCACTAGACAATGGTTGGCAATCAGCCAAAGTTGAGATAAGAGAAACATGCTTTGAACTTTGTCAAGCGTACAGGAAATAAA
Organism: Meconema thalassinum; assembly: GCA_946902985.2. Lineage (NCBI taxonomy): Eukaryota > Metazoa > Arthropoda > Insecta > Orthoptera > Tettigoniidae > Meconema > Meconema thalassinum. The sequence goes on along the minus strand of OX336388.2, from coordinate 1,754,675,298 downwards.
CAGTGACTTGACCTTAATCGGGCTTGTATACAAACAAGTCTGACAAACAAGCAGTTCAAAGTACACAAACAACACTTGTTGAATCAGCTGTAACTTAAAGCAGATATTCAGCTTGGACGGCATGCAGTCAATCGTAACTTGGACGCGAAAAAGCGATTTAAAGATATATGAAATAGAGTAGGAAATCAATTTCGCATAATTGAGAGGATCACGAAATCGGACAATTTTCGACAGGAAAAAGCTTGATTCTTCCAAAATAGGAAGTGAAGCCGGGACATTGAGAAGAAGGTTATGCATAAGAATAGTTATTCTTGATGTTATAGAATTCAGATTTTCAAACGGTTTCATGAGCGACTTCCAATTGTGAGGAAGGAGGGAGGAGCCGACCGTGGCCATCCTTCTAAATAACGAAAGAAGTGAAACATGGCTTACAGCAAAGTGATGGTGACTGATAGCCATGGTTTTACACAAGGGGAAGATAGTTTTCGAGAAAGAGTTTAAGCAATTACCTGCTATAAAAAATGACATGAGAAGGTAAACGAAGTAACACAAAGCAAGGCGAACTTGAATTGCCATTTTGTGCGGGAAGAAGGAAAAACCATTTAAACAACTTACAGAGGTAGTGTAGTTGTTCACGATAAGACATCGTTTCGGCAAGTGTTTTTCAAAAATATTGAGATCTGAAACATGAGCGTTCTCTTTTTCAGAAATGGGATTTATGTCAGCTGTAACGAAATGACATTGCGCTTTGGTTTGAACACTGGTATATTGGATTTCACCAGTAATAACCCAACCAAAATCGGTGTCTCTGGCGACCACGGTTGAAGATAACTTGCGTGTTTGTTTGCGAAGGCACTTCCAAAAAACATTGGCACTGAAAAGTACATCAATGGGACCTTGAGCATTAAACTGAGGATCAGCTAACCTTAAGTACGAGGGAATGTTTAAACCGGAAGTATTGATAGAGTGACTTGGAGTGTCCTTGCCAATACTGGTAAGAATGAGACAGTTTAAATTAAGATTGGTGTTTCTTTGGCAAACGTCTCTGATTTTCAATTTTGAAGACTGCAAGACTTGAGTTTTCAAATTGTCAATGCCGGTCACACTGATAGAAGTAGGCGATGACGAAAGACCTAGTTTTTTAATCAACGATTGCGAAACAAAGTTATGAGTTGAAGCGGAATCGAGAAGACCACGGGTTCTAAACCAATTTCCAAATTTATCTTGGATTTCGAATTGTACAGTGGTCAAAAGGGTTTGCGCACTATGAAAAGTTTCGGCGTTGGAAATGCAGGAAGAAGCATTAGTTTGTTCGGAGCTGCTCTGCATGGAGCTTGAAGAGGCAGGTACTGATGACCTCGATTTATCGTGAACGTGCAATAAAGAATGATGCGGTTTTTTGCAATGGAAACAGAGATTTGATGACGTACAGTTCGAAGAAGAATGCTTAGGTGACAAGCAATTGAAACAATGTTTGCTATTCAAGACAAACTTCCTTCGATCTTCGACAGACAATTCTTTAAAGGATTTGCACAAATACAATGTGTGAAGCTTTTTACAGAGCGTGCATTTTAAAGATTTGTTGAGCGGCCTGATATGTTCTCTTGCATGATTGAAAGAAGAACGGGTTTGCTTGTTCTCGACAGATGGGGGCTGATGTCCCTTTGAAGAAGCAAGTTTTTTTTTCAAAAATTTGACACTGAGGATTCGTTTCGACCTTTTCGCACTGAAATGCGAATGCTGTAAGGACTTGGCATCGGCTGTTAAGAAACGAGATTAAGTGTTCGAAGGAAAATTCTTCCTTGCGAGCGAGTTCGATCTCCCAAGCCTTTAAAGTTGAAAAATCGAATCTTGATGTAGCCAGATGAATGAGTATGGTGTCCCATGTTTGGACAGGCTGCTTAAGTTGGTATAATGCTCTGACATTTAACTGTATAGAGTCCAACAGGTTTCTTAAAGAGGTGACGTCATTAGGTTTGACAGCTGGCAGGCTGAAGAGGCAGCGTATGTGGCGAGCTACACTTAAACGTAAATTGCCATATCTCTCTTTAAGGAGATTAAAGGCGATGTGGTAGTTGTCTGCGCTTAAAGGCAGTGACTCCACTAAGGCTAAGGCCTCACCTTCCAAAGACACACGAAGGAAATAATATTTATGTATGTCAGGGATCTCAGTATTTTCATGAATTAGGAAGCAGTAAAATCATAAAAAGAATACCATTCACCTTCCTTGCCTGAGAAGTGCGGTAGGCTTATCTTAGGAAGTAACGGTTTCGGTTTGTTCTTGTGAACTGAAGCGGGTGCGAACTGGGCCGGATTGATGACCCTAGTGTCTGGTTCTGAGATATTGCGGATCAGTTGGTGGGCCTTTGCAATCCCTTCAAAGTACAAGGGTTCGACCTCGTCCCGATCCGATTGAAGTTCTGGGCAAGCGGATTCAATCTCGGTTTGAATTTGATCATAATAATCATAAGACCGTTCGTACAACTTAAGGCGATGTGTCAAGATGTCTAAATCACACTCGGCGGGATTTAATTTGCTGATGAAATTTCTGAATCTAGTGAGTTGCCCTTTATAGGAAGAACATCTAGCAATGAGAGTTTCATCTTTTTCAGTAGGAGCCATGACAAAAAGAATAAATTGAAATACAACTCACGAAACTGTAGAACCTTGGAGATGCTGTCAAGTTGGCAGCAGCAAATGAGTAGAAAGAACAGGACACCCCAAAGGAGACAGGAGCGGCCTCTTTCCCGTTCACAGGCTTTGCATGATGAAGTTATAGCTGAAAAATCCAAAGCAGATATTAATAATTTGCATAGTATTGTCAAATGACACTTGACAAACAATGGAAATAGAAAATGGACTCTCCCGGGTTTCTGGTACCAAACTTTGGGTAGATTATTGGCTGAGGAATAACCCACCCACCAAGGGAAGATGATTAAGAAAAGGAAGTAGATTTTGGATTGTAGAAAAAGGATAGAAAAATAGGAGGAGAGTCCCACAAAAGTTATAAGTTTAAATTTAAACACACTTAAAGGTGGTTGCCACCGCAAATCCGTGCTCGGATACCTAAAGTGGGTACGAGCTTGGTCGAAGCTGACGGGAACCGCAGCTAAGACTTGGGCAGTTTGCCAGAGAAAGGCTTTAGTGTATTTCCTCCCAAGCACGAATAAAAGTACTATAGGGAAGGGTGATGGTCTGGCCAGACAATTAGTAAAAGCTTTATTGAGTATGAACGAGGGCATAAACCTGGGAAGAGCTAGGAAAGCCAGGATCTTGCCTAACTGTAGTATCAGAGAAATGATGAATCCAAAAACAAATATTTAATTTATTAAACAACGCAAAGAAGTTTGAGGAAATTAACAAGCATGTAATATAATTTTGACAAACATAGTTCATTTGAACTTTTTAACAAATGGGGTCGCAGACCTCTCAACATTAAACGTTTGCTCCAGGCAATTGACAATTTACAAGGTTTCAAACCTTACATGTTTCTAAAATCTTTATAAGATTTAAACAAATCAACAATGAAGCAATTAAAGTTTGAACGTGAATTGGAGTACAAAGAGTGTACCTTAAGAAATTCTTGAGAGAATGTTCTAGAGAAAGTGACAACTTCGAAAATAACAATAATAAAAACATGAAAAATAAGATAGAAGTTCCTACAACTTCTTATATTTATACAGAATTAATGTATGAGAATTATACAAAAGAGGGCAGGTCACTTACTGTGAAACCTGAAGAGATAATCAAAAGGAAGGTTCTCGACCTCCTAAGTTTGAGCAGGAATCACTAACCAAATGGGACAGTTTCCATTTCGTGAAACCTGAACATGACTCGCTCAAGAGTTTAAAGAATTGTTTTCCCTGATTATAGAAAAGGAACAATGTGAATTTGAAACTTGTATCACACAAGCAATTATGCAGAATTTAATTAATGTTAAACTAGCAAAGTTGGAAGGGCACTTCGTGAGTGACACCTTATAGGAAAGTTACAATTTTATTAATATTGGTTGTTAGTAGAAGGTTGAGGAGAGATCATTGGGATATAGGATCAATGTTCATGGCCGTATTTAATGTAAACGGACGATCGCGACGCGGTAGAAACGTGGAGCAAGCACTGGTTATCACTGTAGTCTATAAAGATGGATGCAAAGTTCACTATAGAAACACTGAAGTTTATGAGAAAGAAAGTTATTGCAATTATGGAAATAACTGATTGCACTATATAGGTGAGAGTCTATTTCTTGAAAAAGTTGTGATTTACAATTAAATGCGCCATAGAATGTTCCAACGGGGGAAGAAAGTTCGCTATTGCAGTAATTTAAGGAAGATTCCTCATTTTAACTAGTATTTTCACAAGTGAGTGAAAAATACCTGACGGCAAGACTCGCAGATAGAGTACAAGATCTCGAAGGTTCCAGAACGACCTTAGCAGAAAAATGGGGTTGAGAAAATCCAACGGAGGAACTAGCTTTATAATTATAGACAGCGGGTATTAGGTAATATCCCACGTAGCGAGAGGATTTCTCTTTGAATAGCTTAAGAAAAGCTCTTTTTTTAGTAAAGTTGGCTTATACAAGCAAAAGCTCAACATGGCAAATCCCACGAAGAATGATTTTTGCCCCAAAGTAAATAATTTCACACTGTCTATAAAATATCATTAAAAGCACTTGGAAGTTAAAACCATGAAGATGAGGTTAAAACTTTTAAAATGGTACTTATCTTGATTTCATGTTGAAGTCGAAGTTTCCGTTGATGACTACCTAGCCAACATGGCGTAGAAGAGTGTGTGCCTCTTGGTTTGAGGAAGCTAGCTCGAGAGGAGCTTTAACTGATCGAGTCAACTGCCGACTGAGAAGTGAGACCTGCTCAACGGAGCACGGAGGGACCAAGGAAAGGGAAAAGAGTGGGGGGTAGGAGACAAAAGGAGAACATATAAGCATTGCCAATGTTACAACAAAAAATTGATCTCTTGCTGAGCCGGTCTTCAAAGGGTTGATAACAGATGATACTAGCGCAGCATGGTGAGTAAAGAAGCAGACGTAGTCCTCTTGCTCAAGGAGAAAATAGCTGGCGATGGTAACAGGATCTGGTGGCCAAATGGAGAAGGAATTCCTCTTGCACGAGGAAGAGTTGAAGAGCTTCAGATATTCGCTGCTATATGACGCTAGGTGGGTCATAGAATATATATCTGGAACAGACTCATAAAAGATATAAGCGACCTGAACCCCTAAGAGAAAACAGAAGATCACTGTTGGTGTTTGACAAAGAGGAAGGAAAGAACATGCAAAAGCATTGAAAATTATAATCTCTCGTACCGTGTATTCCAAGAATGCACCACATGCCATGACAAACGGTGTACACAAAATCCGATTTATCGATCCAAGAATTAAGAGTAGACTATCTTTAATTGATTGGTTAAAGAGGGTAGCACAAAAAAGAAGATGGTGACTACACTGAACTAAACTGAACCAAACCGAATCAAACCAAACCAAACCAAACTGAACCAAACCTGATCGAGAACAAGCCAAGGGCCTGAGTCTAAACTTGTGAGTGGATGTTGTCATTGGCGATGTCAAAAGGAAAGGGCTAACGTTCTACCTATAGAGGGTAAGTTAAACCTAGCGCATGGTGCTAATACACACACTCAAGTACAAGTACCACACACAAATATCCTATGCTGTTCTTCTGGGTTGACCGTAAAACTTGCTCAGTGGTTACTGGGACAAAATGGTCGCTGCGCAGCCTCGTGTACTTTGGGTGTGTGTAGAATCTGTCTGATAACCGGTGTTAATTGTGATGACTGTATTAGTGTGTGTTATCTGTTTTTTTAATTTAAGTACTGCAACTTAGAATTTTTCAAATAGATCCTACTTTTGCCGCCAAGCGCCACCATCAACGATTACCAGGCCAAGATCAGAACTTAGCTACTAGACACCACCGCAGTCGGCTCTTGGCAACGAACATAGAAACCTAAGAGCGTTGTTTACATTCTTAACCTATCCAATTTAGCTTCACACAGGTGCAATTAGTGGAAGGTTCTTTAACATGCCATAAATCTATGACATGGGACCGCTGGCTTTACTTCCCCTCCGGAGGAAAGCACACTGATGGATTTTAACGCTCTCTAAAAATCCGACGGCTTCGGCCGGGTTTGAACCCACTATCTTGGGCATAGAAGCTCAGCATGCTGCCGACTACGCCACCGAAGCCGCCGTACATAAGTCTAATAATCTATGTATGCACTCGCATCAAGCTAAACTAAAATGTCTTGCTGGCAGTGCTCAGACAGTAGGCAGATGACAGAAATGCATCGCTAACGGAAATACAATCATTTTTGGTTGTCTAACGTGACCATCTAACCATTTTGTGCTGCAGTGGCAAGATCTCCTGCATCTTGCACTGGAGATTTTAACTCGATTTCCAGTTCCGAGCCCTAGAACGAACCAAAGTAAGAAAAAAGGTTATGCTGGCGCAGTGGTTAAGCTGTTAGTCTTCCACTAAGGTAGACCAGGGTTCGATTTCAGGTTAATACGCATGTCATAAACATATAAAAAAGCATGGATAATGTTTAAAACCGATTACACTTGTCTGCTTTTCAAATTATTACTTGGATTACAAATATAAAGGTGGACCGGGTTTGATATACAGTTGATGCATGTAAGATTTTTATTTATTTTAGACTTAATTTTAGATTTTAAATTTGGCGAAAAGACCAAACCATAATGTCATGACTTAAAATTTACGGTAACTAATTATTACATATAAGGATTAGTATTATTTGGAATTACACTTGAATTGAATTATTTATTTATTTAGGTTTAAATTTTAAATTTTAGATTTAATAATTAACTTTTTTATTTTATTTTAGATTTTGTGAAGAGACCAAACCATATTGTCATTGACTGGAATTTTTTGGTAACTAATTATTAAAGAAAGACATATAAGGATTTATATTACTTGGAATTGTGTTTTCTGTACTATACATTTTTAGATTTTAGAAATTAGATAATTGATTTTTGATTTTAGGTAAAGACAAAACTGTTATTGGCTATTTATTATACACTGGTATAAAGGTAGAAATATGATTACACTGACTAATTTTTAGGTCTTGACTGGCCTTGCAATAAGAATTGACTAACATGACATGACTACCAAGGAAACACTTTGGCGACTATGCTAGTTATTGACCAGTGAGCAGGGTTTTAGAAAGCGGTTTGCTATTTTGAGTTATATACAACAGATGCTTAGACCTATATAGAAACCGAGCGACCATGTTTGTTACACAAGACATTATACCAGAGATGAGTAGGATATTTATGTAGCTCAGGCAAGGAAAGCATTTCTACTGAAAACGAACCTGTTGGCATCGAATATAGATTTAGGTATTAGGAAGTAATTTTTGAAGGACTTTTATCTGGAGCGTGGCACTCTATGGAAGTGAAACTTGGGCTACTAGTGCAGCAGAAAAGAGGATTTGAGCGTTTGAAATGTGGTGTTACAGGAGAATGATGAAGATCAGATGGGTAGTGTGCCCGTTGGCCGAGGATATCTGGTTACCACCAACCGTAACGTGGCCTCCCAGATGACCTCTACCTCGAGACACATTGCCGGAGAGGATCGGAATGCACTTCTTATGGGACTAGCCGGCACAAGACTCTGCTTCCCTAAGGATCAGGTTCCCATCACAGTGATTGTCATAGACACCCAAAGAAAATGCACCCCCAAAAGGTCAAAACTACTAAATAATTACATCCAGACTTAAGACATACTCATGGTTTGTTTATTTGAAATGCCAACCCCCTGTCCTACGGTCGGAGGGTTTGGTAAAACGGCTATTCCGTAGCTAATAAACAAAGAAAAAAACTCCTAATGTTATCGTAGAATCCCCTCGACAGGTCCTAAATACAGCTAAACAAAAGCAAAGCTAGGGAAATGGTACCGTATGAAAAATAGTTATACAAGAATAAATGATGCTTCTAGGAAGAAGGCATCATGTCATCAAAACATGACAAACATGACAGCAAAGTTAAAGGACTGGTACCATCCCATATTTACATTTATACTCTAATTAATTTGAACTAAGCCTGCTTTAAGCTGATCAACGGCGTTAGACGTCCGTGATAAACAAACTAAACAAAAAATAATGATTGTCAGTCATCATTACAGTACAATGGTACAATTATATACAACAACAAAGATATTATATTACAAGAGACAGTAGGGTAACAGTGGGAAAACATATCAGTAAATAAATAAGTTGTACACACAAATAATCATCTTATTATTCCTGCCTACAATCAGATGAACAACTGTTTGTTGTCCACCGTCATCTATCAGTGTATTTAAACTTGAGAATCCAACTGTGCAAGAACAGCATTCTCCCGATCGGGTTACGACCCTCGAGTTCTGAACTTGGGGTTCGTGCGATCTCTGTCAAAAGTCTATCTGTGTTAGCTACTAGACTTACTAGTAAGAACAAACGAAAGCTCAATGCATTGGTCCGCTCGACCAAAGAAACAAGATCAAGATTTAACAACGATTAAAGTTTAACTGTATTATTAGCATCGTAGGTTTAGGAAATAAATTGATGGTTCATGATTTAGTCCTAAGTTTAATGCCGTAGATTTATGAGTCCATTTATTATTAAGATAGTTGACCAAATGCAAGGCTCCGCAACAAAGAATACGTGGCTCGCACGTTAACAATAACACAATCGGTACTCGTAGGAGACCATACCTTTCCTCCTCGGTCAAACTTGTTCTGTGACATAGATTTGCCGGCATTCACTAACAAACATGGTAACCAACACGACGACGTGTACTGAAACACGGTAAATAATCATTCACTTACAAGTGAGAATACACAATGGCCTTAAGGGTCCAACCTATCAAATGGTTACTCAAATTAAGTATAAATCATGACAAAACATATTGGGGCTCACTCACAAATACCTGCGAGTATATTAAATATTTAGCATTACTTATTAGTACACCTGTACCAGAACAACTTTACAAAAATCGATACTTAATCAAGGTCAATAGCATGAGCATAAACACAAGCATGGCCCGTAAGAACATTCCTAGCCAGGTCTAGAAATAAAAAATAAAAATGAAGTCGTTAGTCAATTGTCTCACAAGAGAGATCGTAAATAACCTTGGGCAATGTCATCGGCGTGAACTGGACAAGCATCTGTCATTATGCTCCCAGCGCCCTGCACTACGCGTTATAGCGTGTCAGTGAGTTCTCAAAGAAATGTCTTTCACTGATATTTAAAACACATTAAATTCAGAATAAATGTAGGCTGAGTGTTCTTAGCATTCACTCTATAAGATTATACACATGTAAGAAAGGTTATGATGTCGTTAAAGACGAATAAATTACAATACGAATGATATGTTTGGCTTCTAAAAACCAAACAGACGTAACGGAAAGATATCTCTCTCCTTCTGAAAGTCTTTGACATTGTGTAGCACCACTGAAGCTCACAGCAATTGGGTGCTGCGTACAAAATACGTTTAAATGAGAATAAATACTGGTTTTACACCTTAACCTTAGGTGGAAATAATCGAAAAGATACGAATATTGTGTAACAGAAAATGTATGACTAAGTTCAAAACATTACTTGACTCATGTATAGCGATGTGAATTACCTGAATTCTGGTGGCAAACTGCTCACTCTTTAAAAATGTACATTACAATAACAATGGGGCTGGATCCTTTCCATGCCTAAACGATACGCCATAATGTTAAATAAAAGACGTCAGTGGCGTACAAAATAATAGAAAAATGGGGACTTCAGAAACTTGAACAAATAATCAGCTGGAGCTGAATTAAACATATGCCCCTGTCACAAATTGACTTAATGATCTTCCGTCATGCGGAATTACCTTTCAAGAACAATATTGCACCGTGTGAACGCACACAATCATGTGACTAACTCAGTGTCGAGTAACGAAATGCAAAGAAGCATTTAGAAGCGTGAAAATCACCTTAAGAAGGTGGTCAAAAGGAATGAAAGAATCCTACCTTGATGACTGACAATAAATTACGGATACTACAAACTAATCCACCCATGACCATCCACCGTACAGAAATAGATTAGACAATCATGACTCACAGCTATTGCAGTTATTATCCAGACACGAGGATTGAGGATTTTTGCCTTTCGTCCTGGCAATCCACAAATATCTTCTCTGCTTGGCCATTAGCATGGTTATACACTGGTGGTTCTCCATAGTCGTAGTGTGGCTTAGGTGTTCGGCATTCCTCCCATTTGGATATTTAAGCCAAAGTCATCTTCTTCTTGAGTATAGGACTATTATGCCACAGCACATGGTTAAATGAAGGCATCTTGTAGAATCGTAGAAATTTGTAGAATAGTAGACACTGCTTATAGCGTATTTTAAATTCACAGCTTTTACACTTTTTAGCCAGCAGACTATATTAAAAAATGGCCTTGTCTGCTAAGATCACAGAAACTAGCTTTGACACCAAACACGTGTCTTTCCACTGAAGCTAACAAAAGGAAGGAAGGAAGATTGTAGTTTTACGTGACCGTGAATCTTGTGATTATGAGCCACGGGCTGAAGCTAACAACTTAGTCGTTCCTTCAGTTGAAAACCATAAATAAATATTATCAGCCCAAGAAAATGTGGCTAATTAAGCTGAATGACTTCTTATTATAAATTCTAGATTGCACATCAAAGAAAACTTCTTTGATCATGTAGGGTAATTTTTCATAGCTTCTTAATGAAGTCAAAAGAACATCTAATGTAGTGGCATACATCTGGGATGCGTTCATAATTCTTGAACATTATAAATTCCATGGTTCGTGTACAAGCTATCACCAGCATGAGCTATTCGGGCTTATATGTCCCCTCGTCGTTTCAAAGAAAAATGATGACAGCATTATTCTTTGACTCATCAATACTTCTTAATTCTGGTGATACTTTTTGAGATTGGCAGCATTAAAGGTCCCAATGCGTTCTCCTGTATTCAGATCACATATCAGTAGGAATAAAAGAACGGTTCTGGCAGAGGGGCTAATGGGCAAGATGGCCGCCGCGCGCAACCAGACTTATGTTATTCTTATGGAGGGGTCATTCGGAGCTGGCGCAGTGGCTAATGGGAAAAATGGCCGCCACGGCCTGAATCCATGAATGACGTCACAGGGAGAGGTCGGCCGTGTAGCTGCTAAATGGAATATTTATTATTATTATTATTATTATTATTATTATTATTATTATTATTATTATTAGGTAATTATTAATTGATCATGTGCAATCCAGACCAGCTTTATATTGTCAACCACTTGGTGTAGTGGCTAGAATTCTTGGCTGTTACTGCGAAGGCCCGGGTTCTATTCCGGGCTCTGCCAAGAAATTTAATTTCTGGTGTCACGAGTGGAACGGGGTACACTCAGGCTTGTAAGGCAAAAGTGAGAAAAGGCGGGTTTTAATTCATACCTCTGCCATTCAGCTTAACCCAACTTCATTTAACCTCACCTTACCTAACATAACCTAACCTAACCTAACCTCACCTAACTCGAAAGAGAGAGCAAATATGAGAGCAAATGTGACAGCACAAATAATAAACTTAGTTATAACCTAACCTAACCTAACCTTACCTAACCTAACCTAACCTAACCAAACTTCAAAGTCAGAGCAAATATGAGAGCAAATGTGAGAGCACACATAATAAACCAAGTTATAACCTAACCTAACCTAACCTAACCTAACTTTATCTAACCTAACCTAACTTAACAGTGCGAGTAAAAAAAAGTAAGAGCAAAAAGTGTGAGCAAAAAAAAGTGAGAGCAAATGTGAGAGCACAAAAAATAAACTTAGTTATAACCTAACCTAACCTAACCTAACCTAACCCACAGAAACCTCATTTAAAGATATTAGATTTTACATTTTAACATTTTAGATTTTTGATTTTTTCATTTTATATTTTTTAGATTTTACGTTTTACATTTAGATTTTAGTTTTTTTAGATTTTACGTTTTAAATTTAAGATTTTTTGATTTTAGATTTTACATTTTACATTTTCCGAAAAGAGTAAACTACAAGGTCACATACCTAACCTCACCAAACCTAACTTTACCAAATCCAACTTAAGCTAATCCAAAGCCTAATGCACATACACAAAGTATATAAGGTCACATGCAACTATCCTTATGCTAGACTTATAGGCTACTGTACAACATGATCATTACCCCAACCGGGTATTTTTTTTTTCATTTTGTTGTTTACACATTTGTTAATTTTCCAATTTCCCATTTTCAGTTTTTTTAAATATCAGTTTTAAGTTTTTCAATTTCATAATATTGAAACATGGATTTTGCATTTTGTTGTTTACGCATTTGTCAATTTTCCAATTTCCCATTTTCAGTTTATTTTAATGTCAGTTTTAAGTTTTTCAATTTCATAATATGGAAACATGGAATTTTCATGTTGTTCTTTACACATTTGTCAATTTTCCAATTTCCCATTTTCAGTTTTTATGTCAGTTTTAAGTTTTTCAATTTCATAATATGGAAACATGGATTTTGCATTATGTTTACACATTTATCAATTACACAATTTCCCATTTACAGTTTTTAAAATGTAAGTTTAAAGTTTTTTCTATTTTATCAATATGGAAACATGGCTTTTCCAATTTGTGTTTTACATGTTCATTTTGCATTAAGAGTGGGGAGAAGTGGGTCGTAATTAAAAATGTACAAGCAGTGTCCATACAATAATTTTTATTTTAAATACATGTACACTATTTACACATAATACATTTTTATATATTCCTATTTTGTTATAAATTGTACAGTTGTTTTTAATTTGATTTCTATTTAATTTTTTTTGAGTATGAATATCATTTTTTCTTTTTGTGTTTTTCTATTTTTGTAGTGTTATTGTTTTAATTTTTAAAATTGTTTTGTATTATGTATTTGCTAGTTGCAGGCAGAAGATTTTGATATACATAACTTAACTCTTTAAGCATGGTTAATAATTGAGTAATGACCATAGGCATGTGTAAATATACCATCAGCATCAATCAATCTTTTATCATCACCAGGACACAAAGCAATTTTGTTTAGTCTTATAGATGATATGTCATGTTGTTTAGAAGCGATAATGTTCATGGGTATTTTTTACATTGTTTTTCATGACACAATCCTTATAATCTTGAAAGCTTATACAATTTTTGACAACACCTCTGCTAATACCTTTAATCTTTTTGATTTCTTTACCATTTATGTCGAAAGCATACATTTTAGCTCTAAGTCCAACAAATACTTTTATAATTTGTCCACAAGCCTCGTCTTTAAATTTCCCCAACGTTTTCTTGTTTGATGTAGAGTAACATATGTGATTAGTAGGTTAATCTGATGTGTCCAGGTGTTCTAGGAAATCCAACTTGTCCTGATTCACATCTGAGGTGTTAAGCAAATAAATGAACGAGTCAGTATCCATATACATGAGTTTAAGATTGTCCATGCCATAATAGGGGAGCAGGACATCATAGTGGTGGGAATACATGAGAGTTTTAGAAATATCCAGTATACACATTCCAATATATATAGGCTTATTGATTACAATGTTACGTTTAGCCATGTGGAAAGCAGCTAGGTTAGGACCATAAATTGTTCTGTCAATAAATGTCGGCTTTGCTATTAGCTTTTCTGCCTTTTGCTGTCAGTCACAAGACGTATGCCTATTCTTTCACGGATATTTCCCACTGTTCTTTTTCCAAAAATGGCGTTGTTGAATAATTTGTACAGATTTTTCTCAAAATCATTTTTGGCTTGTTTTCGAAGGTGGTTATTAAAATCATCGTATGCCTTTAACCAAGGTCTTTGCTTAAACTTTAACACACGATGAACTTTTATCAATTTTATTCCATGATCCAAAGCCTGTTTTAATGCCATGTAGTAAGGCGGTATCTACTTAGTAGTGCATAGTAGTGGGGTGATATGTGTTCTAGAGTGGCGAAGAAAACTGCACAGTTTTTGTCCTTGAGACTTGAAATTTGATATGGGGGTAGAGGGGTAGGGATCATTAATTTATGTCAAACAAGCTTTTTTGTAAACTCTTTAGTTTCCAAAATATGAAATTTTCAAAATTGAACTTTTTTCAAAAAATGTCAAAAATAAAAAAAGTTTTATTATAAAAAATAAATATCATAGATACCGTTCGTTTAAGCCCATTGAACACTTTTTAAAATGTTTGGCTTTATGAAAAATCGCCTACGTTCCCAATTGAACTTTTTCATTTTTATCCTACAGACCTGGGACTTGGTTTTCCGGTAGAGGGGATAGAGACCTTTCATTTATGTTAAACTTTTTTGTAGAATTCCTAGTTTCCAAAATAGTGACAATTTTTTTCAAAATTAATTTTCCCTTGTCCTAGAAACTTGAAATTTGGTATTGTGCTAGAGGAGGTAAATACCATTGATTTATGTCAAACAAACTTTTTTGTAAAATTCCTAGTTTCCAAAATAGTGACCATTTTTCAAAATTCATTTTCTTTTGTCCTAGTGATCTGAGACTTGGTATGGCGATAGAGGGGGTAAAGACCATTGATTTATGTGAAACAAACTTTATTGTAGAATTCCTAATTTTGGATATATAGCCCATATCAAAATTTTATTTTTTTGACCTAGAGACCTGAGACTTGGTATGGGGATAGAGGAGGTAAAGACCATTGATTTACGTCAGACAAACGTTTTTGTAAAATTCCTAATTTTGGAAATATAGCCTATTTCCAAAGTTTTATTTTTCGTCCTAGAGACCTGAGACTTAGTGTAGGGGTAGAGGGGGTAAAGACCACTGATTTACGTCAGACAAACTTTTTTGTAGAATTTCTAATTTTGGAAATATAGCCCATTTTCAAAATTTTATTTTTTGTCGTCCTAGAGACCTGGGTCATGGTGCGGCGGTAGAGGGGGCAAAGGCCATTCATTTATGTCAAACAAACATTTTTGTAAACTTTTTAATTCTGGAAATATAACTCATTTTGGAAATATGTTTTGGAAAATTCGAAAAATACACTATTTTTGGGACTGAGAGTGGTATAGAGGTAGGTGTTGGAGTTAACATATGTCTTTTTAGGATTTTTAGTTTCATGATATAGCCTACTTTCCAAATATTTTTTGAAAAATTTGAAAAATACACTATTTTTTGACTAGGCATGGGATAGAGTTAAGTGTAAGAGTTGAGAGTCATTGTTAAACCTTAAGAGTGCTTTGGATTTTTTGGAATGTTGTGTGTTGTTGTTGTCTTTGTTGGTGCTGCTTACAAACATGGCTGTAAGCATTATGCTGCCATAAAAAGGACTGACATACTTTCCAAGACCAAATAAGCCCCAACAAGCTAGAGTAAATAGGAGAGAGCTAATACAAAAGCCAAATAAAGCCAACAAAAAAGCCAACACAAGCCAACAAAAGCCAACAAAAATCTTACAAAAAAACAAAACATGTAGCATGCTGGTAGTTGAGTGAGTTGTCATATTGTCCGATAGGTAGCAGGCAGGTAGTTGAGGAGTATTGATATCAACCGCTAGATAGCATGCTGGTCGTTCAGTGATTGAGTGTTGAGATAGAGCGCTAGGTAGCATGCTGGTCGTTCAAGTAGTTCTCATAGTCACCGCTAGATAGCGGAAACATACTTTGCGTGTCGCATGCAGCTATTTAACAAAGTTTTACCTCATGAAAAACGTGCTTGTATAAGCTTTGTATAAAAAATTGAATATACAATTAACTACTAAGTGTTCAGAACTAACATGTATAGCCTTGTGTAGGGAATATTGGGGTCCTTAGCAAGAAAGAGTGCCTAACACACATGAGTGTACAGCATTTTGATATGCAGTAAGTACCGGATAACCTTGAGTAGGGTATAAGAATATAACACTCACTGTCTACTTCCTAAGTGCCGGAAACGCTGCTCAAATCTGTGATCAAAGAGCTACGTCAGTTTACCAACAAACATCAACGAGAAAGATATTGTGTCTTGTGTCAGTTCAGTTCAGTGACTTATTATTACTATCATCTGTGATGTCGGGCGAATCACCTCCGCCGCCTATAAGTGGAAGGCGTGCGAGTATCTTCGACCCTCCAGAACTCAATCAAATGGAGCAGACCCAAATCAAATGTGCACGAAGACCAGAAGATTCCATCAGCCCTGACCATCAACGGAAGCGCGTATGTGGCGATGAATCTAGATCTTCAGGATCCACGTCAACTACACCAGACATAGGTACACTGAGTGGCATTGAATTCTTGACCACGACTGAACTATCTTCAAATACAGACCACTCACTATTCCCACAACCAGCAGCACCCACATACATGCCAGGCAACCTTCGCAGTTTCGCTGAGATGGCTAAAAATCCAGCCTTGCACCCACAAGTACGCCAAAGAAGCCAGGTGACACCTTGCCCCATTCCACCGACCCCATTTTATATTATCAAATTAACCAATCTGGATCTTGCTAAGTCAAACCCTCGTTCCTTATATACAATTATATCTTCCTTCACCCCCGACCTTCAATCATACCAGCTTGAACTCCAGAAAACTAAAGAGGGCTATAATATCAAAACAGCGCAGCCATTCTACCACCATTTGGTGCACACAATAGGACTAGCCCAATTTGGACCCCGCACGCGGGCCACCAATTTATCCAACCTGCAACCTTCCCGCCCTATGCCCCCCCTTCCCGCCCCACCCCTCTACTATCAGTGGTGATCTACGGAGTCGACCAGCTGTACACGGATGATGAAGTGGCCCAACAACTATCCCAACAAGGACATACCATCTTTAGAGCCATCCGCATTAAAAACAACGCGGGACCCACGACGCTCGTCAGAATCCTAAGCCGGGACACTGCCACGCTGGATGCACTTCTGAGAGACGGAGCATTAATATATGCTAGGCGCCACCGCGTTGAGCCTTCCCGCGCTTCAGGCCCTCAAAGGATGAGGTGCGAGAAATGCCAACGCTATGATCATGCTCCAGGAGCACCTTGTGTGCAACCCCAGGTATGTGGCATATGCAGTTTGGACCACCCGACATCTCTGTGTAATAACCGTGCAAACCCAAAATGTGTAAATTGTACCCTCCCCCATCCAGCATTCAGCTATAAGTGCAAGAACAGACCTCCCCCAACTCCTGCCGAACCTGAAACCGTTATCCCAGTGATCTCCCTAGACCTCCCCACCCCTGCTCCATCTTCTAACCTCCCCTAGCACAGAAAATATTATTAGATTCATGTCTATGGTATTGCAGAACTGTCTCCCATTCCACCGCCCTCTCATCACCCAACACATTCAAATGGCAGCCCGGTTGGTGTTCCATACCCACGTAGATATTGCTTATGCAGGGAATAGAATGCACTATGCATTCTTCCCCCTTGCCAGTGCTCCCCCTATAAGCTAAGATGACTTTACAAATTTACTATGACAACATCCGTTCTCTACGTGCCAACCGGGTTACTTTTGAGTTTGCCATCAATCAGCACTCCCCGGAAATTTTTATTCTAAATGAAACTTTTCTTAACCCTATCCATCAGCTGCACTTGCCCCCGTTCACTATCTATCGTGCAGATAGGCCGTCTGGTGCGGCTCGGGGAGGTGTAGCAGTTGGAGAACACCGTAAGTTAACAGTCAAACAGCATTTCTATAATTGGCCACGCAACTTTTCAGAATATCTCATTCTGGAAATTTTCGCTCCATCCAAACCTTTAACCATAGTCACTATTTATCACCTCGAACCCCTCCTCCTATAGATTTTTTACAACATATCGATCGCACCTTCACCAATTACATACTAGCCGCAGATATCAATATAAATTCATACAATGTAACAGATAATAACAATTTTCAAAACTAGCTACGTCAGACCCGAGGAGTGCTGGTTCCCTTCCCAGCGCACACTATTCCCCAAACAAACTCAACCCCGGATGTCATCCTCATGCCTACCACCCTCTGTGCCAACCCTGAAGTCAAACTCCTACCTCATAACGGAAGCGACCATCTTCCTGCACTCATATCCATACCAAACATATTTCCCCGTTCAACAGACTCAAATAGCCCCCCTCCTACCCGTCAATATAAGATAACCAACTGGAACGCCCACCGAAATACCATCACCTCACTCCTAGAAACAACCACACCACCAACCTCCCTTCCCAATCTCCAAACCCTTATAGGAGAAACAGAATCTGCCCTCCTGACTGCCGATCGCCTTCATATCCCTCGCCATTCCCGCCATCCAACTAAACCGCCATTACCTCCAAAAGCCTTAAAACTCCTACGTCTCTCCCATGACTACTACCGTACATATATTCGCACTCGTGACCCGGCTGACCTACACCAACATCGACTTCACCATCGCCATGCCAAATCTTATATATAAAAGTAAAAGTCTGTATGTATGTATGTATGTATTGTGCCCAATTAGTCACGGCAGTCTGGCATCGAACTCAGGTCTCATCAGAGAAGACCAGGCACATGGTTATGCCTAGGGTCGAACCATTGGTCTCTAAGGGGGAGCAATTAGGGAACCCACAGAGCAATGAGAGATATACTGACATATATTAGTCTAGCGTGATTTCACGAATTATACGTGAAAATCATAGCAATTAAAAGGAGGAATTGTAGCCAAATTATAGGAAATATACGTTTTCAGAGCATACGAAAACGAGAGAGGCGAGTTTGGCATTTTTCAAATGACCCTTAGCGAGTGGGCGGAGTAGCCTAGACGCCAACCGAACTACTTATGTCTGGGGCGGAGAGACAGCTCAAAATTAATGACCCGGGTATCCACCATTCGACAACGGGGCAAGCTGCATGCACAAGGAAATTAATTAATTCCAGCTAAATGGAACATTGTAATGCATTGAAATATACACACAGATGAATATATTCACGGAGAAGTAATTTAGGGGTGGTTTTTCACCTAAATTGATGCTTATATCTCCAAATGACCGCATTACAACCTAACTCACGCTCAAGAGCAGAGATATTGTAACCAGCCAACGGGGAACCCCACCGTGGCGTCATAACGCGCTGAACTAAGGCAATTAATTGTAATTAATTGGCCGAAGCGATCGCCGGCACGCGAATGTTTTTGAAATCTCCACACCTAAATAAACAAGATGCAGATGTCATTTCGGCTGAAGAGGGATTATTTCAAGAAGGGAGTCGCTCTCACATGTCCCGTGAACTATTTTGTGCAAGAAACCTTTATAAGGGAGAGCAGCCCACGCCAAGCGTCAGTTGGAAGCAGTTGAAAGTGAGTTGAAGTCAGTTGGAAGCAGTTGAAAGAACCAGTTGAAAGTAGTCAGAAGCAGTTGATCTACAGTCGCTCGAGTTGAAAGTTGTTAGTTGACCTACAGCAGTTGGAAGTTAGTCCTTTGTCTACATTCGCTCTGCAGTAAGCACGCCAAGTATTAAAATATCAACGCGCCGCCGTTGAAGACAATGGAAGCAAGTATAAGCTTCGTAAATAATCATGAAGTGCGTCAAAAGTAAAGTAATGCAGATATTTGTCTATTATCTGACGCAGATATAAATTCGCTACAGCGAAAAGGAACTTATAATGTTTTCGAACAGTTCTTATACCGGGAGGTATTATCAGAATTGTATGACATTATCATCAGGATCACAACAGTGATGGGAGCGTGGAAGTCATTGCCACCTAACCAGGATAGTGAGCTGAACGAGAGTGCAGGGAACTAGGATCGAACATCCGTAAAACGCTACTAGATTTCACGTAGACCAGCGGTTGTCATAATTGCATCGCATCTCTGAGATCAAGAGTAGGAGAAGTCCGGATTAAGGATCAATATGTGAAGTCATGGATGAAGTGTACATAAATTGTGAAATAATGATTTAAAGTGTTCATGTGTCTAATGGTTAATAATCAGTGTATAGCAGTGGTAAAGGCCACTTATAAAAATATGTGTGTCATGTGGCAAGTGTGTGAATCTCAGTGTTGTGTTAAGGATATCATGATGGCTTAAACCAAACATCATGGTAGCGCTTAAGCAGAGGAGCTGGCATTTTCCAGCAAGAAGGAAAAAAGTGAGTACACATGCAATTATATCCTTATAACTGAATAGTTCACCATGTAACGATTTATCACCTTGAGATTAAAAGATGTAATAGTCACTTACTGAACGAGTTTTCACCACTCGTCTTGAATAAAGTATGGATTGGAAGGTGATTTGTTTAAGACCCTTTAGGTCAAAAATAGTGATGAATCTAACGGTAACGGTAAATGAATAATAATAATAACTGGGGTCGGCAACAATAATGTAATGGGCAAATTTGGCCTAAATAATGTTCAAATAGTGTCATGTCTAATTTAAAGGTACTGTAATTTGGTAAACAGTAAAAATGTAACGTGGAAAATAGTGAAATACGAGAGCTTTTTCAGTGTCAGTGAAAATTTGAATGAATATTTGATATGGTTAATCCTTAGGATTATGTTTGAGGACCATTAAATTAAAGTAAGCCAGTAAATTTATACGTTGTGTTAGGAGCTATGTAAAGCTTTGGCTTAAGTAATATAACAGAGAGAACGCAGGTGCCTTAATAATGGAGTCATCTATGTAAAATATTGTTTGAAGCCGCATGTTTAGCGTGCAGATTAACGTAGAATCCAGTGGTTTACGTAAGATAATCGCGGGGATTGACTAGAATAGCTTGCGCGTTAGGTGAAAGAGTTGGCTGAATCTTCGAGGAGTATCGCCTTTGTGCATACTGTATTATACGCAGCGATTTGGATAGATCCTGTCTATTTCCAACGCTTGCATGAATTATGCCACTATTGACGTCCGTCGAGACGCTGTGAGCATGTGTGTGTTAATGACCCACCCTGTGAGGTGAGGATCATATTCGTCGTCTAGGAACGCAGATTCCTGATATATATTTACTGACAGCTGCTGGTGACAACCGTGGGGTTTCACTATGATGCGCGTCTTAAAGCCACATAATCACCATAGAACCGCAAGGCTATCACTAGAATTCCACCCCAGCCATGAATGTTTATTAAGGAGCCAGTTTGAGCCCAAATACACTAAAGATAGGTGTTAATTAATTAAATGACTCAATTACTTAGGAATCACGCCTAGCGTATCTGTACTGTTATATAATTGTAAACAAGTTTGACCTTGACGATAGAGAGAGAAAGGTAGTGTGGATCACTTCCGTGGCAGCCATCTTGGTTAGCCAGCTGGAACGAATTTTATGACCTGCTGAGGGGGAGAAGGGTCCGTCGACCGATCCCTTGTCATTTACAGTCACAGTAGGACACTGAGGAATCTCGGTATTTAAATATGCAATCAAGATATGAGTGTTATAATGATGCCAATTGAATTAAATGGTGTGTGGCATGTCACATACGTTGTTGGATCATAAAAATCAGATAATATTTGGCGAAGTTATCCTCTGAGGAGGAAAGCTGAACCAAAATAATGTAGGCATCTTCTTTAAAGTGCATTTTGCCAGTTCATGCTAATTTATGCATACGGGTATGTGTATTTCCCAGAACATGACACAGTTGTAACTATGGTAAGCCCGACAAGACCCAGAAAAATCGTTATATGGTGAAACTATAAAATATTCTATCCATGTTTATTTATTAAGGAGCATGTACCACTGTCCTAGATCGTTCATAGGAATGGAAAGAAGGAAGATGATTCGCACAACACAACAAATATTTGTTAGTAAATTCAGCATATAATGAAATTTTGCTAGTTAAAGTAAATGCCGTAAGAGGCGGAATAATGTCTTAGTAATATCATTTTTATGTGACATGTGATTTTTGTGTTAAGATACTCCCATTAACTAAGATTGTGTCACATGATGAACACTATGGAAACCTTGTAATCTGAACTATTATTGACAGGATGTTAGAATTAGGTTTGAGTGCAGTGTAGCACTACTTTTAAGAAGAAAGCTCACAGAATAACCCTATTTTATTTGTGGGAATTAAATGTAAATTGTCCTTTGATTTGTATTTATTGTATAGCCATGATTTTAGACCAGTAAATGTTTTATTTGTAGGAATGTTGTGTATTTCCTGTAGAAGTAGTTACCTGGTAGACTCAAATCCTGAGCATGTGGTCGTATTGTGGGCAGGAACGTCCCATACCTCGAAAGACCGTGAGCTAGTTGGGATACGAACACATGGTCCACATGGTGACAATCGGGTACATGGGGGAGTTGTCTCTGAACTTGGATTGAGTCACAGGTATTGCTTAAAGTCGGCCGAGATATTAATGGTAGAAGCAAGGATAGCATAGATCTTAGGACAAAATAGGAAAGGCCGCGTCCCATTTGTTAATAAGCCATCACGTTTAAAAATAATTGTTGATAATCCTCCATAAGACATGCTTATATATGTAACTTTCACCAAACCCCTTTAATTATCAGGTCACTATAAATTATGTAACTTGACGCTGATACGTGGGGCCAGTTTAAAATACAGGTAACCTCCACTTAAGCATGATAACTACCCCAATGAGCATTTTATTAACATGGCATGGCCCAAGTGGGGCATTCGGCAGTAAAAAAATAACCACTCCCTGATCAGTTTTAATAATAAATTAGAAGATGGCCGATGTCTTACAATAACCATAGCCATAACTACCCAACATATTTTATTAACATGGCGCCCGTACGTGGATGGCTTATGGGATTCAGAAAAACCCCATAATAATAGCATGGTTTTCATGGGGAAAACCATAGAAATAATATTTTTCCTCAAACTTTGTGTGAGCGATTGTGAGTCTTTCTAGATGATGTTCAGATGTCAGACATTGTTGTCAGACGGGTACGAGGGTCAATACCCATTCCATAGTTAGTTTTGACATTTTATAATATGTTGTTGTTGTTGTCGCGGGATCGGAATCTTTTCTTTCCAATAGAATGTGCCAGCATACTCAGCTGCGGCCTACCTGAATCTCAAATTAAGTAGTACAGGATGGCCGGAACGGAAGAAGTACTCAGGTGTATTGCTGAGTTAAGGGAACATTTCGATGTTATTAATGCTAAGAGTAAGGAAGAATCCAAGGCATTTAAAGATGAAATAGCGGATAGATTGGATGCCAATCAAACCGAAATAAACAATAGACTAGGGGCTAGTCAAACTGAGGTAAGCCAGATGTTGGCTACAGTCGATACTAGATTAGAGGCTAATCAAGCCGAAGTAAATACTAGATTGGATGCTAATCAAGCTGAAATAAATACTAGACTAGAGGCTAGTCAAGCTAATGTAAACACGCAGTTAGAATTAAACCTAATAGAGGTTAATAAGAAAATGGACGACGTTAAAGAGTCTGTCCAGCGTGAGGTAACTAAGAATATTGTTAGCGTGATCTCAGAAATGCAAGATGATAATGATAAACGCTTTGAGTCTATTGAATTAAAATTAGAGAGCAACCTGCAAATGTGCAGAGAGTCACAGCGTGAAATTAACGATAATTTAAACAGTATGTCCAGGGAGCTTAAAGACATTCAAAGTCAGAATGAAGCTAATACTAAACGTCAGTTAGAGCAATTTAACACGTTCACTCAGACCGTGGATAATAGGTTCGAGGATAATGATGTAAAATGGAATACGCGAATGGCAGGTTACGCCAAGGCAGTAGACGAAGCCTTAAGAAAACAGGATCAGAATATCCTTGACCAATGTAAGGAAATTCAGGAAATAAAAACTTCTGATCAAGAGAATAAGGAGATAATGTCTAATATGAAGAGACAAGTCGGAAAAGTGCAGAAAGAGTTGGAACAAACTCAGAGTGACTTAGCAGTTATCCATAAAAGACAGGACGAAGACCAAGGGGAAATCACGAAAATAAGGACTGAAATCTCTCATATACAAGGTCACATTCAAAGGGAAGTTACAGGCTTACGCGAGGAATTAGAGCTTCGAGAAGGCTTAAAGACTGAAGCTAGCGATAAGACTCTTGCCGAAGTAAGAGAAAGTCTAGCAGGGGAAATTATCCACCTGAAGGAAAACCTTAAGGATGACAAGGAAAAGGTATTTTCTATGGCAGAAAGAAACCGAGATCGCCTAGAGAAAATAGAACGAGAGGTACTAGCTCGTTTGGAAAGGGCGGAAAACAGGCACAGCCAAATTGAGACTAGAATGATAGCGCAGGAGGAATCCATGTTGCGGAATCCTAGGTCTAGCGAAGGAAGTATAGACGAGAATAGGAGAAATAAATGGGCGGAGATAGAAATACAGCCTACTCCAAAGAATGCAGCCATGCCAAGTGACAGCCCGTATGCCACACCTGGTATGCCGATGGCCATGTCAACACCGCATGAAAATGCTGTACAAAACCAAATAGTCACAGTTATAAGGGCTAGTGATGAGAAACCAAAGAAATACTCTGGGAGTAATTCTAATATGACACCCAAGTACTGGCTTAAAGAAGTTTCCGAGTACTTGAATGATGCGAAAGTACCGCCAGAGCGCAGGTTGAGAGCGATTGAAAAACTAACCGAAGGGGAGTGCGCCCTATGGTTTAGGAGTTTTCGGTACACGTTCGACACCGTTGATGAATTTCGCCAAGCATTTTTAAGCAGGTATTGGAACGCGAGCGTACAACAAAACCTCAGACTCGACTTGTATTCCAGGCGTTACAGTACTAGTAATCCGACTAAGTACGGGGAGTTTTTTGTGAATCAATTATGCCGTTTTCGCGAGGTTGATGAAGGGCTTAAAGAGTCAGATTTATGTATAGCAATAGCCAAGCAGCTGCCGTATGAAGTGCAGCGTCTGCTAATCTCAGCAAACGCCAAAACTGCAATCGATATGGAGGAGGTGCTGAGACAACTCGATCTAACCACAGTGCAGCACGCGAGACAAAGTCGACAGGTGGAACAAGTTAACATGACGAATACGCCGATTGAGCCAACGAAGGTGCAGACAAAGAGCAAATCTACAAGCACCGAAACAGAAAAATCCGACTGGCAGCGCGAAGGACGCGAAAACCAAAATTGGAGGCCAGCGTATCGAGGAGGTTCGAACCGTGGTAACCGAGGAAGGAAAAACTGGAATCAGCGTGGTACCAGAGACCAGCAGCTGGAGAACAGAAGAAATTACGGCCGAAATGGGAACAACCAAGGATGGAGATCCCAAGAGAAGAGTCGCGGGTTCGATGAAGAGGCGGAAGAACGTTATCACGCATCTTTAAGATACATGGAAGAGCGCGGAGATGATCCGAGACAATCGCGAGTTCATTAGGATGAAGCGATTCGGAATAGAAGATCACCCGACATATATCAAAATGATGACGGTGCCAAAAGTCTGGAACTTCAACAGCATGAAGACAGGCAGAAAAACTCCACAAAGAATGGAGCAATTGAAAAAAAAAAAAAAAACACCAATTTTAAATGACCAAAGAGAGATAGGTTCAGGATGGAATGCAGTGAATGTTGTTAACTGGATTGCCAAACCTGAGGAGCTTATCGAAGATCTCGATGAAAGAACGGTCAATGTAAGAAGGGAACTACCTATTATTATTGTGAACATTGCGGGAATGAAAGTAAGAAGTCTCATTGATACAGGGTCAACAGTAAGTTTGATAACCCAGGCATTATACAGTGAAGTCCAGAGTAAAATCCACGTATTGAAAATACCTATTTCAAGCGTGAAAATAAAAGGTGTCATACCAGATAAGGTTATGATATGCAAATACCAAGTATTTTTAGATTTGCAGATAGGGAACTCTACATTCTCACAGAGCTTCCTACTTGTGAATAAGCTGCCGTATAACCTCATTGTTGGGATGGATTTCATAAGAGAGTATAAAGTTATTATAGATCTCTCGCAAGATATCGTGATGTTTCGCGCAAGTGAGGGAAAGGAAGAGTTAGAACTCTCATTAAGGCATAATGAAACGAGACAAGAAGAATACGTATGGCATACATACGGAGATATGACTGGGGATGCAGTGTCGACAATAGAAGACATTGAGGAAGAGTTGGCAACACTGGCCGCAGACATTGAAAAGGATCTCGAACCAAAATTTGAAGAATGCCTGGAAGAGAAGATTGAGGAAGCTAAATTTGGTCCAGAATATAAGAAAATGTTAAGGGAACTGCTATTCGAGTATAAAGGAGTCTTCGATTCGAGACCTGGCCGGATCAAGAATTTCCAGTACGCGTTCCAAGTCAGCGATTGGACGCCATTCAAACAGAAGCCGTATCCTGTAGCTGAGAAGCATTACTTAAAGGTCAAAGAAGCGATACAGGAAATGCTAGAAGCAGGCGTCATTGTAAAGACAGCCACACCTTATGTCAGCCCACTGGTAGTTGTACCGAAACAGGATGGAAGTGTGAGGATATGCCTGGACCTACGAAATTTGAATTCCAAGGTCATACCGGAATTTGATAAAGTGCCGCCCATTAAGGAGGTACTCAGGAGGTTCAAAGGAAAGACTGTGTTCTCAAATCTTGACCTGACTGCAAGTTTTCACCATCTTGCTCTGGAAGAGAAAACAAGTCTATTAACCGGATTTTTATTTGACCAGCACACGTATTCTTACGTACGTCTTCCATTTGGATTAAAAACAGCAGGTTCAGCGTTGATACGAGCGCTAGATAGGAACCTATCCGAAGAAGTAAAAGCTACAACCATATGCTACGTAGATGATATACTACTGACCTCTGAAACGGTTGAAGAACATGTCAGAGATCTACGCAAGTTGTTATATGACCTAAGTCAGGCTAACTTTAAGGTCAATATAAAGAAGTCTAACTTTGCTCAGAGAGAAGTTAAATTTCTAGGTCACGTAATAGATGCACGAGGAGTCAGACCTAATCCGGGAAAATTGGAAGTCATTAAACGTTTCCCGAGACCAACGAAGGTAAAGAACGTCAGGCAATATCTAGGCGTTATTGGATTCTTTTCAAACCATTGTCCGAAGTATACCGAGACTGTAGCACCACTCCAAGACTTACTTAAGAAGGGATGAAGATGGCGATGGACGGAGCAATGCGGGGAAGCCTTCGTGAAATCTAAACAGATGCTGTTAGATTATGTAAAATTGGGATATCCTGACTACACTCAGAAATTTATTATCCAGACTGACGCATCCTTCATAGGCATTGGAGCTATGTTATATCAGGAAAATATGGACAGGCCAGAGGAGAAAACGTATATTGCATTTATCAGTAGAAGGTTGAAGCCTAATGAAAAGAATTATACGGTCACGGAGATCGAACTACTTGCGATACTGTATGCCTTACAGTATTGGCACAAGCTGATTTATGGTTTTAGAATTATATTGAGAACAGACCATAAAGCCCTAACGTTCCTGCTAAAAACGGACTTGTCGAGTCAAAGACTGACAAGGTGGTCACTGTACATACAACAATTTCAAGTGGAAATAGAATATTGCCCGGGGAAGGACAATATCATACCTGATTTGCTAAGCAGATACCCTACAGCAGAGGAAGAAGAAGCTCTAGCTATCGAGATAGAAGATAGAGATCAGAAGACCTTAGATGATCTGAGGAACATCACCGTTTTTCAACGTGAAGATCCCTGGATACGGTTGATGATTAATTACTTCGAGGGAAAACTGGATAGAGGAACCCCGATGTATGTGGAAGCTGAAGCACTATCAACGGAATATCTATGGTTTAACCAGATGCTACATAAATGGAGCGACTCTGACCACACCAAACCCAGGATTGTTGCACCACCAGCATTACAGAGAAGGCTAGTATGGCTAGCACACCGAGCTTTTGGACACTCCGGTGTAGATAAGACTGTTGCCCTGCTTAAAGAGGCATTTATTTGGCCAAAACTTAGAGAAACAGTCAGAAATACTATCAGGACATGTGATATGTGCCAACGAGTAAAGCCTAACTCGTACTTAATGAGGCAGAAACCTATACCACTCTTACCAGAGAAGCCATGTCAGCTCCTGGCGCTGGACAACTTTGGACCCCTTCCTAGAGCTAGAAGAGGAAATAAACACATCCTAGTTGCACTAGACGTGTTTTCCAAAATGGTAGTCCTGTGTCCAATTCAGAAAACCAGTACAAAACAGGTACTTAAGAGGCTGAAGGAAAGAATCATTCCTATATTAGGACAGCCAGAAAACATCTTATCTGATCATGGAAGTTGTTTTACCAGCATAGAATTTCGCAGGGAGTTGGAGAATCTGGGCATAAGACAGATTTTGTCCACAGTTCGACACCCAGAGTCAAATTCCGCTGAGAGAGTTATGAGGGAACTGCAAAAATACATGAAGATATATTGCTCTACTGAGAATTGGAGATGGATTGACGTACTTGAGATTATTGAATATTGTATCAACAATACCGTGCACGAAGCGACAGGAGAGGTACCAGTGAGCCTACATCTCGATAGAAGACCAGAGAGGCCGTGGAATAATGTCATCCAGACACCCATCGATGCACAACTTGGACGTGAGTTGAGGATCCAGAGGACGTTCGAGTATCTCAAGAAACAAGCTGATAGACGGCAGCGAAGAAACAGGAGAAAACGTTATCACAGACCGTTACTCGTGGGAGAGTACGTCTTATTGAAGAAACCCGCCAGTTCAGCTCCAGAGAGCAGGAAATATAAGAAATTTCAGCATGCTTACCACGGACCCTACCTGATTATAAGGGATCTGCAAAATAATGCATATCGGATTAAAGACGAAGCAACGGGTAGAGAAGTTGTGGTAAACGCAGCTAACCTGAAATTATATAGTCCACCAGAAGACTATGATGCGAGAGAGGAGCAAGCTATGCACATCCAAGTGAACGGGGAATCTTTACGTATGCACGGAAAGATTCTGGAGAAAAGCTTGCAGGCTCAAGAAGGGTCGCAGCGAAACAACCAGCTCGCCAACCCAGCGGACACGAGGGAAGAATGCAGCTGTCTGCTGCAAGAACTTTATGACCAGTTGAGGGAAGCCGCTGTGAAGCTGAGGGGGATGAATGAACAATTGAGAAGGGAGAACGAGAGTCTACGAGACACCAGACAGAGTGGAGTGGGGAACGAGAAAGCCCATTGCCGAGAGCAATGACCGCTTAAAGTAAATACTGCATGGAGTTGATGCCAGCTGATAGGCCCGAAAAATTCACTTATGAAATGAATTTTTCGAACTTAGCAGGAGAAAGATGTGCTCAATTAGTCACGGCAGTCTGGCATCGAACTCAGGTCTCATCAGAGAAGACCAGGCACATGGTTATGCCTAGGGTCGAACCATTGGTCTCTAAGGGGGAGCAATTAGGGAACCCACAGAGCAATGAGAGATATACTGACATATATTAGTCTAGCGTGATTTCACGAATTATACGTGAAAATCATAGCAATTAAAAGGAGGAATTGTAGCCAAATTATAGGAAATATACGTTTTCAGAGCATACGAAAACGAGAGAGGCGAGTTTGGCATTTTTCAAATGACCCTTAGCGAGTGGGCGGAGTAGCCTAGACGCCAACCGAACTACTTATGTCTGGGGCGGAGAGACAGCTCAAAATTAATGACCCGGGTATCCACCATTCGGCAACGGGGCAAGCTGCATGCACAAGGAAATTAATTAATTCCAGCTAAATGGAACATTGTAATGCATTGAAATATACACACAGATGAATATATTCACGGAGAAGTAATTTAGGGGTGGTTTTTCACCTAAATTGATGCTTATATCTCCAAATGACCGCATTACAACCTAACTCACGCTCAAGAGCAGGGATAGTGTAACCAGCCAACTGGGAACCCCACCGTGGCGTCATAACGCGCTGAACTAAGGCAATTAATTGTAATTAATTGGCCGAAGCGATCGCCGGCACGCGAATGTTTTTGAAATCTCCACACCTAAATAAACAAGATGCAGATGTCATTTCGGCTGAAGAGGGATTATTTCAAGAAGGGAGTCGCTCTCACATGTCCCGTGAACTATTTTGTGCAAGAAACCTTTATAAGGGAGAGCAGCCCACGCCAAGCGTCAGTTGGAAGCAGTTGAAAGTGAGTTGAAGTCAGTTGGAATCAGTTGAAAGAACCAGTTGAAAGTAGTCAGAAGCAGTTGATCTACAGTCGCTCGAGTTGAAAGTTGTTAGTTGACCTACAGCAGTTGGAAGTTAGTCCTTTGTCTACATTCGCTCTGCAGTAAGCACCCCAAGTATTAAAATATCAACGCGCCGCCGTTGAAGACAATGGAAGCAAGTATAAGCTTCGTAAATAATCATGAAGTGCGTCAAAAGTAAAGTAATGCAGATATTTGTCTATTATCTGACGCAGATATAAATTCTCTACAGCGAAAAGGAACTTATAATGTTTTCGAACAGTTCTTATACCGGGAGGTATTATCAGAATTGTATGACATTATCATCAGGATCACTACAGTGATGGGAGCGTGGAAGTCATTGCCACCTAACCAGGATAGTGAGCTGAACGAGAGTGCAGGGAACTAGGATCGAACATCCGTAAAACGCTACTAGATTTCACGTAGACCAGCGGTTGTCATAATTGCATCGCATCTCTGAGATCAAGCGTAGGAGAAGTCCGGATTAAGGATCAATATGTGAAGTCATGGATGAAGTGTACATAAATTGTGAAATAATGATTGAAAGTGTTCATGTGTCTAATGGTTAATAATCAGTGTATAGCAGTGGTAAAGGCCACTTATAAAAATATGTGTGTCATGTGTCAAGTGTGTGAATCTCAGTGTTGTGTTAAGGATATCATGATGGCTTAGACCAAACATCATGGTAGCGCTTAAGCAGAGGAGCTGGCATTTTCCAGCAAGAAGGAAAAAAGTGAGTACACATGCAATTATATCCTTATAACTGAATAGTTCACCATGTAACGATTTATCACCTTGAGATTAAAAGATGTAATAGTCACTTACTGAACGAGTTTTCACCACTCGTCTTGAATAAAGTATGGATTGGAAGGTGATTTGTTTAAGACCCTTTAGGTCAAAAATAGTGATGAATCTAACGGTAACGGTAAATGAATAATAATAATAACTGGGGTCGGCAACAATAATGTAATGGGCAAATTTGGCCTAAATAATGTTCAAATAGTGTCATGTCTAATTTAAAGGTACTGTAATTTGGTAAACAGTAAAAATGTAACGTGGAAAATAGTGAAATACGAGAGCTTTTTCAGTGTCAGTGAAAATTTGAATGAATATTTGATATGGTTAATCCTTAGGATTATGTTTGAGGACCATTAAATTAAAGTAAGCCAGTAAATTTATACGTTGTGTTAGGAGCTATGTAAAGCTTTGGCTTAAGTAATATAACAGAGAGAACGCAGGTGCCTTAATAATGGAGTCATCTATGTAAAATATTGTTTGAAGCCGCATGTTTAGCGTGCAGATTAACGTAGAATCCAGTGGTTTACGTAAGATAATCGCGGGGATTGACTAGAATAGCTTGCGCGTTAGGTGAAAGAGTTGGCTGAATCTTCGAGGAGTATCGCCTTTGTGCATACTGTATTATACGCAGCGATTTGGATAGATCCTGTCTATTTCCAACGCTTGCATGAATTATGCCACTATTGACGTCCGTCGAGACGCTGTGAGCATGTGTGTGTTAATGACCCACCCTGTGAGGTGAGGATCATATTCGTCGTCTAGGAACGCAGATTCCTGATATATATTTACTGACAGCTGCTGGTGACAACCGTGGGGTTTCACTATGATGCGCGTCTTAAAGCCACATAATCACCATAGAACCGCAAGGCTATCACTAGAATTCCACCCCAGCCATGAATGTTTATTAAGGAGCCAGTTTGAGCCCAAATACACTAAAGATAGGTGTTAATTAATTAAATGACTCAATTACTTAGGAATCACGCCTAGCGTATCTGTACTGTTATATAATTGTAAACAAGTTTGACCTTGACGATAGAGAGAGAAAGGTAGTGTGGATCACTTCCGTGGCAGCCATCTTGGTTAGCCAGCTGGAACGAATTTTATGACCTGCTGAGGGGGAGAAGGGTCCGTCGACCGATCCCTTGTCATTTACAGTCACAGTAGGACACTGAGGAATCTCGGTATTTAAATATGCAATCAAGATATGAGTGTTATAATGATGCCAATTGAATTAAATGGTGTGTGGCATGTCACATACGTTGTTGGATCATAAAAATCAGATAATATTTGGCGAAGTTATCCTCTGAGGAGGAAAGCTGAACCAAAATAATGTAGGCATCTTCTTTAAAGTGCATTTTGCCAGTTCATGCTAATTTATGCATACGGGTATGTGTATTTCCCAGAACATGACACAGTTGTAACTATGGTAAGCCCGACAAGACCCAGAAAAATCGTTATATGGTGAAACTATAAAATATTCTATCCATGTTTATTTATTAAGGAGCATGTACCACTGTCCTAGATCGTTCATAGGAATGGAAAGAAGGAAGATGATTCGCACAACACAACAAATATTTGTTAGTAAATTCAGCATATAATGAAATTTTGCTAGTTAAAGTAAATGCCGTAAGAGGCGGAATAATGTCTTAGTAATATCATTTTTATGTGACATGTGATTTTTGTGTTAAGATACTCCCATTAACTAAGATTGTGTCACATGATGAACACTATGGAAACCTTGTAATCTGAACTATTATTGACAGGATGTTAGAATTAGGTTTGAGTGCAGTGTAGCACTACTTTTAAGAAGAAAGCTCACAGAATAACCCTATTTTATTTGTGGGAATTAAATGTAAATTGTCCTTTGATTTGTATTTATTGTATAGCCATGATTTTAGACCAGTAAATGTTTTATTTGTAGGAATGTTGTGTATTTCCTGTAGAAGTAGTTACCTGGTAGACTCAAATCCTGAGCATGTGGTCGTATTGTGGGCAGGAACGTCCCATACCTCGAAAGACCGTGAGCTAGTTGGGATACGAACACATGGTCCACATGGTGACAATCGGGTACAGTATGTATGTGGGTGGGTGGGTGGGTTGGTTCCGTATACAAATATACACCGTTTCACCAATCTCAACCAAATTTTGCATACACATAGTTTAGAACCCAGAAGGAACCGCTGGCTACATGAATTTTCGATAGACTTTTTCATTATTCTGATTTCGGCACTTTTGCACTCAAGCACAGGCTAATCAAATCATAAAATATACTCATGAAGGAATGGCAAGGCAGATAGTTTCCATGGCAACATAGCTCAAGTCGAGACACGGCCGACTGGATGCCATTTGAGCTCTGCACTACCGGTATAGAAAATGAGGATCTTTATTTGAAATCCCGTTAGTTACTCAACTGCTCACAAAGCACTGTCAACCGAGTATAGCATAACAAAGGCTTGACACTATCTACTAGATATTTGTCAAATACCACTCACACACTCCCTCACACATTCATCACGAAATCTCAGAAACAACCCAACGGATTGGAATGAAATTTGGAATGCAGCTTCCTCAAGGACCGCAAACGCCCACTAAGAAAGGATTTTTGGGTATTCAGGTTCTAAAGGGGTGTTAAGGGGGTAGACCTGCATTTCATTGAATAGCAATATCTCCCGATTGGTTTCATTGGGGGATGTGATACTCGGCATATAAACTCATCATTAAAAATAAGAAGACACGGGTCTGAGTGTTTTTCGATGTGGTGTATATTATGAGGTGTAAGGGGAGAAAAGTGGGGGTTGAAAGATTCCTAACGGAACCTGTATCTCTTAAACGACATAGGCGAGGAGTTTGAAACACAGCGGAAAAAAATCAGCCAAAAATAAGTAAATAGGTGTTTGACCGTTTTTTCATAAATCCAATTTAAGGGGGCCCATGGAGAGGGGTGAAATTCTGGGTAAAAAAAAAACAGGAAAGAAAGTGTCCTAACCGATTGACTTACTCGCTCTTCAAACTCTGGGGGAAAAACTGCTTAAAAATAAGTATACGTGAGTTCGACAGTTTTTTTGATAAATCAAATTTAAGGGGTTCATCGGGAGGGGTGAAATTCTGAAGAAAAAAAAATGAAAGAAAATGTCCTGACTCACTCACCCATCATCGCCCAGCCAAAAATATTGAAGTTGGAAACATGTCATTTTCGGGATATGTTCGTTGTATGTCAAAACCATACACTAAGGGAGGATTTTTGAATATTCGGGTTCTAAAGGGGTCTTAAGGGGGTTAAACCTGCATTTCATTGAATAACAATATCTCACGAGTGGTTTCATGTGTGGATGTGATACTCGGCATATAAACTAATCATTAAAAATAAGCAGACATGTGTCTAAGGGTTTTTCGATGTGGTGTATTACTATGAGGTGAAAGGGGTGAAAATTGGGGGTTGAAGGATTCCTAACGAAGCGTGTAGGCCTATCTCCTAAACGACATAGGCGAGAAATTTGAAACTCAGCGAAAAAAATCAGCTTAAAAAATAAGTAAATCGGTGTTCCACCGTTTTTTTTTTCATAAATTAATTTAAGGAGCCAATGGGGCGGGGTGAAATTCTGGGGGAGGGAAAGGAGAGAAAGTGTCCTAACTGACTAACTCACTCACTCATCAAACTCAGGGGAAAGAAGACAGCTTAAAAATAAGTTAATAGGTGTTCAAGCGATTTTTCATCAATCCAATTTAAGGGGCCCATGGGGATGGGTGAGATTCTGGTAAAAATAATTGAAAGAAAATGTCCTGTCTGACTCACTCACTCATCACGCCCAGCGAAAACTATTAAAGTTAGAAACATGAAATTTTGGGAATATGTTCGCTGTATGTCGAAAACGTCAACTAATGAATGATTTTTGTTATTCGGGTTTTAAAGAGGTGTTAAGGGGGTAAACGTGCATTTCATTGAATAACGATATCTCATGAGTTGTTTCTTTGGGGATGTGATATTCGGTATATAACTAATCATTAAAATAATCAGACAAATGCCTAAAGGTTTATCGATGTGGTGTATATTATGAGGTGAAAGGGGTGAAAATTGGGGGTTGAGGGATTCTTAACAGAGCGTGTATCTCTTAAACGACATAGGCGATAAGTTTGAAATTCGTCGGGAAAAGACAGCTTAGAATATAAGTAAATAGGTGTTCGACCGTTTTTTCATAAATCCAATTTAAGGGGCCCTTGGAGAGGGGTGAAATTCTGAGGGAATAAACAGGAAAGAAAGTGTCCTAACTCACTCACTCATCAAACTCAGGGGGGAAGAACAGCTCAAAAATAAATAAATAGGTGTTCGACCGTTTTTTTTTTTCATAAATCCAATTTAAGGTGTTCATGAGAGGGGTGAAATTCTGAAAAATAATTGAAAGAAAATGTCCTGACTTACTCACTCACTCATCATCCCCCAGCCAAAATTATTGAAGTTAGAAACATGACATTAAGGGGCTATGTTCGTTGTATGTCGAAAACGTCCACTAAGGAAGTAATTTTGGATATTCAGGTTCTAAAGGGGTGTTAAGGGGGTAGACTTGCATTTAATTGAATAACAATATCTACCGATTGGTTTCCTTTGGGGTGGGATACAAGGCATATAAACTCATCAATAAGAATAAGAACACACATGTCTGAGGGTTTTTCGGTGTGGTGTATATTATGAGGTGTATGTGTGAAAAGTGAGTGTTGAAGGATTCATAACGGAGCAAGTATCTCTTAAAAGACAGAGGCAAAAAGTAAGAATCTCAGGGAGAAAAATCAGATTGAAAAAGTAGTAAATAGGTGTTCGATCGTTTTTTTATAAATCCAATTTAAGGGCCTCATGGGGAGAGATGAAATTCTGGGGAAAGAAGTCCACTAAGGAAGGATTTTTGGATATTCACTCATCATCCCCCAGCAAACCTATTGCAGTTAGAAACTTGAAATTTTGGGGATATGTTCGTTGTATGTCGAAAAAGTCCTCTAAGGATGGATTTTTGGATATTCATGTTCTGAAGGGGTGTTAAGGGGGTTAAACTTGCATTTCATTGAATAACAATATCTCACGAGTTGTTTCATTTGGGGATGTGATATTCGGCATTTAAACTAAGCATTCAAAATAAGCAGACATATGTCAAAGGGTTTATCGATATGGTGTATATTATGAGGTGAAAGGGGAGAAAATTGGGGGTTGAAGGATTATTAACGGAGCGTGTACTGTATCTCTTATTCAACATAGGCGATAAGTTTGAAATTCAGCGGAAAACGCAGCTCAAAAATAAGTAAATAGGTGTTCGACCATTTCTTCATAAATCCAATTTAAGGGGCCCATGGGGAGGAGTGAAATTCGGGGGGGAAAAACAGGAAAGAAAGTGTCCTAACTGATTGAATCACTTACTCACTCATCAAACTCAGGGGGGAAACAACTTTAAATAAGTAAATAGGTGTTCGACCGTTTTTTTTTCATAAATCCAATTTAAGGGGTTCATGGGGAGGGGTGAAATTCTCAAAAATAAATGAAAGAAAATATCCTGACTGACTCACCCACTCATCATCGCCCAGCCGAAATGATTGAAGTTAGAAACATGAAATTTTGGGGATAAGTTCTTTGTATGAGGAAAACGTCCACTAAGGAAAGAGTTTTGGATATTCAGGTTCTAAAGAGGTGTTAAGGGGGTAAACGTGCATTTCATTGAATAACAATATCTCACGAGTGGTTTCATTTGGGGATGTGATACTTGGCATATATACTAATCATTAAAAATAAGCTGACATATGTCTAATAGTTTTTCGATGTGGTGTATATTATGAGGTGAAAGGGATGAAAAGTGGGGGTTGAAAGAGTCCTAACGGAGCGTGTATCTCTTAAACGACATAGGCGAGGAGTTTGATTTTCTCCGAGTTTCAATCAGCTTAAAAATAAATAAATGAATAAATAATTAAAACAAGTAGGTGTTCGACCGTTTTTTTTTTCATAAATCCAATGGGGAGGGGTAAAATTCTGGAAGGAAAACGTCCACTAAGGAAGGATTTTTGGATGTTCACTCTCTTCGACCAATCAAAACTATTTAAGTTAGAAGAAGGGGATATGTTTGTTGTGTGTCGAAAAAGTCTACTAAGGAGGGATTTTTGGATATTCAGGTTCTAAAGGGGTGTTAACGGGGTTAAACCTGCATGTCATTGAATAACAATATGACACGACTATGACACGAGCGAAGCGAGGCTAAAAATGATATGGTGTGTGTCTGTGTATTACTCAATCCCGCAAGAACCACTGGTCCGACTTACATGAATTTTACATGGAAGTAGTTGATTTACCTGGTTAACATATAGACTACTTTTGATTTCAATACTTTGCACTATTTTAAGATGGCGACCATTTTAGTGACGTCACTATACCCTTTGGTTTCAATTTTTCATATTTCCATTTCAAATAAAAAGTGAACGCTAAGAAATACCAAACTTTTGATGGCATATACGTGGTTTAGAATTACATTTTCTATCCGAAAGGTATCTCCAACGGTTAGCGAGTAAAACCTAAATTTGTGCTATAAAACACGGTCAACGCCGAACGGTGTAGTTGGACAAAATGTTCCATCCTTAATCTCCCTCTGTGCAGCACCTCGCCTATCCCCTGTTTTAACTGTCACTTTCACATTTTAATTTATTTATGACGCGTAGCGAAGCACGGGTACTTCAGCTAGTCATATATAAAAGCTATAAAACGCAAATACTGGACTAATACCTGTACGCGACTCTCCGATACCCCCGATGCCTCCAAATTTTGGCCTACGTTCTGACGACTGACGAATACCCAACCTCCTTCCCCTACATATCCTATACGATCAGATAACATAGTGCCAACTTCATTTCAAGAAAAAGCCAACATGTTTGCTACCCATTTCCACTCTGTCTTTTCCCCCGTCCAAAATCCTAAATTCTGTAATCCAAATGATCTACTTATCCATCGATTAAACAACCCAACCCACACTCCCGACCTCCTCCCCTTATTCGACCACTTTCCCCAAATTCAATACGATCACCCTCTAAACCACCCTATCACTCCAGAGGAAATCAGCCGTATCCTACACCGACGTAAAACAACCGCACCAGGGACCGACACCCTTACATACAGACATGTTCAAGAAGCCCCCCTCTCCTTTCTCCATATTCTTTGTCTCATATATAATACTATGTTATATACCGGCTTTTACCCAGCCCACTGGTGCAAAGCTTCTATCCAGCTATTCTTAGAACCTAACAAACCCCCCTCCGACCTACACTCTTACCGACCTATCAGCCTACTCCCTGTACTCTCCAAAATATTTGAACTTATCCTTGCCCGCCGTATGTCCACCTATCTGGAAACCCTACACCTCATCCCAGAGTCC
Organism: Meconema thalassinum; assembly: GCA_946902985.2. NCBI lineage: Eukaryota > Metazoa > Arthropoda > Insecta > Orthoptera > Tettigoniidae > Meconema > Meconema thalassinum. The sequence continues at coordinate 1,754,637,048 of OX336388.2, read as the reverse complement.
CAAGCCGGTTTTCGCAAACGACGATCAACCCAGGATCACCTCTTTCACCTCACTTCCTCAATTAACGCTTACCTAAAACCTCGACACACAGCCGCCCTCATATGCCTTGACATTGAAAAAGCCTTCGATACAGTATATCTACCAGTTCTTATGTTCAAACTCCGTCATCTCTCCCTCCCCCTTCTATTATTCGATTCATATACAACTTTCTACACTATCGCACCGCCTACATCCGTTTGCGCAATGCCCATTCCTATGTTTTCCCTCTCAGAGCCGGCGTCCCACAGGGATCGCCCCTATCACCCCTTCTCTATCTCCTCTTCACACACGACATACCCCACCTTCCCACTCCCTTACGCCTCTACCAGTTTGCAGACGATTTAGCAATACTCGGCCTAGCACCTACAGCCCCCGCCTTACCAGACTCCTACAAGCTTACCTAGATAGACTTCAAGACTGGTTTAACGCTTCCCACATTACCGTAAACCCTCGTAAAACCCAATTCATCGTCTTCCGTCGAAAAGCCCGCATTTGCCGACCACGCAACAAAATCCAACTCACCATTCACTCCCTTCCCCTTATTGAAACAAACATCATAACCTACCTAGGCATCACCTTTCAAAATAATTTTAAATGGAATCACCACCTCCAAAACATCTACCGCCGTGCCTATCACCGGCTAGCAGCCACCCGGAAACTTAAAGGCCACACCTGGGGCCTCAAAGCCCCCCAAATCTTACAGATCTACCAGACTTTCATTCGCCCTGTCCTTCTCTACGCTTCGATATCCTGGATCACCGCAGACCCCCCTCTTTATTTTAATCTTTGTAAACTAGACAGACATGCCCTTCGCCTAGCCCATCACCTCCCCTACGACACACCTTCAGCAGATTTCACAGCCCTGTATTCCTTTCTGCCTATCCTTGCAACTATCCATAAACTCCGCCTCAAATATTTAACCAAAGCTAGTATAGATAACTTACCTTTTTTCATAGAAGCCCTCACCATCTCACCCCTTGCCCAAGCCATCCTCGACGACAACCGCACCCCAGCAAATTCATACCTATTCCCACCGCCAATCACCTAACTTCTTTGAATGTACCCTACTAAACTAATACCCAGCCCCCAGTCCACTATCTATCAATATCAACCTCCCCTTTATGTTAAAATATAAAAACACACACTTTGGGTTGGCGACTTTTCGGTCATTTGGAAGGTCAGTGAGCCAAAGGCGTACAGCCTGCTCAAACTTACGTCCTACAACTGTATTGCCACATCTCCGTACCAATTTGATATATATATATATATATATATATATTTACATTTTCTTTTCTTTTTATGCCCACTGAAATGCTCCGTCTCCAGAAAATAGTGAAAACCACCGTCAGTCACACAACAACCAGTGAAGTGAATATGTGCCATAATAATGTGTGAGGCCAAGTGTCCAATGATACTACATGAAAACACGTGTGAAACCGAAATTGTGCAAAAGTGTAATAAGAAAGACACTACTCTGCAATGACAGAAAACATTATACCAAAGAAAAGAACTAAAACCACCATCCAATGTTGTGTCAAAATTGTAAACTGTTTACCCTTGTATAACCATTGTAAAAAATTTTCATTCACTATGAATATACATTGCTGTGACAAATAAATGGGGGACTAGCAGGATGCCGGCCCGAGAGGGGTGCGGTGTGATGGGGGGCCCTCCCTGGGGGGCTGCTTTGTTGGTTGGGGTGACCTCGGCGCCATCCTTATACAACCCATACGTACGTCATGACGTACACCCACAATAAGAAAATAAATTTCAATAATTAAATTCCTAAGGCCTAAGGGCTACTAGTCTAGCCGATGGCCCGCGTAACAACCAGTATTTAGTCTTGTCATATGCAACAAGCAGCTGTTACCCTTAACTAGGGGTATATTAGAGGACCCTTAGCCAGATTATCATTAGTTGACTACCACTACTCACAGTGACCACAAAGTGAAAGACTGTCAAAACAAATATTGTACAGCCTTGTACTACACAGTAAGGGCTGTTGGTCTTGACTATTGTATATTAGAGAACCCTTAGCAAGTATATAATCAGTTGACTACTACTTGTTACAGTGTTCACATCGTGAAAGACCGTCTCACTGTCCCGTCTACAGCCTTGTCATACGCTGTAAAGAGCTGTTGGACTAGACTAGGGTATATTAGAGGACCCTTAACAAGAATATCACCAGTTCACTACTACCTCTCACGGTGTTCACATTGTGAAAGAACGTCTCACCGACCAACCCCTAGCCCTGTGATACGCAGTAAGCAGCTGTTTGTAGAAATCAACATTCGTGATGGAAGAACCCATTCCTAGCTATATGTGCAAAGAGTGTGGAAAAACTTTTCTTCTGGACTATGATAGGAAGCGTCTTGAATTTTCGTGTGTCAAATTTCATGAGTGTAAAACATGTGGCAGTAAATTCAACAATGCCTACAATGGACGTCGTCATGAAGAATGTTGTAATGTTGTGTCGGCAGCTAAAAGACAAAAATCTGAGCCTACAAAACATTACCTACTGTCATTGGTCCCTGACAAAAATGGACTTATTGAATATGAGACATCTTTTCAAGGTCGAATTAAATCCTATTTCATTCGTTGCGATACGTGCAAGGATTTAAATTCATACCTTAAAGTGTCCAAACAGCAAATAATACAAGCTATGCAGAAAGAACTAGCAATGCACAAGTCGATAAAAGTTAATCTTGTGGCTGAATGTAGATTCATTCATACATCTACCAATGAAAAAGCAGATCGTGCTTTTAAAACACGAAATCAGGTCCTATTTTTGGAAACAGACTTGAGTAGTTTCTTGGAAACACAATTTACAAAGTTAACTACGGAAATGGAAGAATCTGAGCTAAAAGGCAGTAATTGGTCTTTGTTAGCAGTGGAAGGAGTACGATTGAAAATAAATAAGTACAATCCCTTGCGTGGCAGCACATATATTCCATTACCAGCAGCTATAAAAGCAAGAAAAGCCTGCATTAATCCTGGAAATTTGAATGATGAAAAGTGTTTATGTATGCCATTTTAGCAAAATTGGTTTAAAAGGATGCTCAACGCATTAGTAAATACAAGGACCTGGAAAACAAGTATGATTTTTCTGTAATATCATTTCCTACATTACTAGCTGACATTCCCAAATTTGAAAAAGCCAACGATATATCCATTAATGTATTTGGATTGGAACAAGACAACTAATTGTTCCCTCTAAAGGTTGTGGATCAAGAGCTGCAAGACCATCGCGCCCTCCTTCTGCTAAGTTCATCATCCGGCCAGAACCACTACGTCTTTATCAAAGATTTTGATAAACTAGTAAGACATCAGATTACCCGCTATGAACATAAGATATATGCGTGTAAACGGTGTTTTACACACTTTGATAATCGATATGGACAACAAGGAATGGAAAAATTGAAAGAACATAGAGCTTTGTGTGTCCAGCATGACATTGCTAGTGTTGAAATGCCTATTAAAAACTCCATTGTCAAATTCTTAAATGTGGAAAAAATGCTGAGAATACCTTACGTTATCTATGCTGATTTTGAAAGTATACTGTTACCCTATCAAACATGTCTACCCAATCCTGAAGCAAGTTATACAGTGCCATACCAGAGTCATGTTCCTATGAGCTTTGGTATATATGTTAAACCCTCACCTGCTGTGGAACACATAAAGGCAAACCTTCCAAGCCAAGCTCTTATTTATCGTGGACCTGACGCTGCAGAAAAGTTTACGGACTGTTTGATTTCAATCTAATATATAAAAGTGAAAGTCTGTATGTATGTATGTATATATGTTGATTCCGTATACAAATCTACACCGTTCCACCAATCTCAACCATATTTTGCATACACATAGTTTAGGACCCAGAAGGAACCGCTGGCTACATGAATTTTCGATAGCCTTTCTCATTCTTCTGATTTCGGCCCTTTTTCACTCAAAAACAGGCTAATCAAATCATAAAATATACTCATGAAGGAATGGCAAGGCGGATAGTTTCCATGGCAACATAGCTCAAGTCCAGACACGGCCGACTTGATGCCAATTGCGCTCAGCACTACTGGTATAGAAAATGAGCATCTTTACTTGAAATCCCGTTAGTTACTCAACTGCTCACACAGCACTGTCAACCGAGTTTAGCATAACAAAGACTTGACAATATCTTCTTTCTACTATATATTTTTCAAATACCACTCACTCACTCACTCACTCATTCATTTATTCATCACGAAATCTCAGAAACCACCGAACGGATTGGAATGAAATCTGGTATGCAGCTTCCTCAAGGGCCGCAAATGCCCACTAAGAGAGAAATTTTGGCTATTCAGGTTCTAAAGGGGTGTCAAGGGGGTAGACCTGCATTTAATTGAATAGCAATATCTCCCGATTGGTTTCATGGGGGGTTGTGATACTCGGCATATAAACTCATCATTAAAAATAAGAAGACATGTGTCTGAGGGTTTTTCGATGTGGTGTATATTATGAGGTGAAAGGGGTGAAAAGTGGGGATTAAAAGATTCTTAACGGAGCGTGTGTCTGCTAAACGACATAGGCGAGGAGTTGGAAACACAGCGAAAAAAAAATCAACATAAAAAAGAAGTAAATATGTGTTTGACAGTTTTTTCATAAATCCAATTTAAGGGGCCCATGGGGAGAGATGAAATTCTGGGGGGGGGGGCAGGAAAGAAAGTGTCCTAACTGATTGACTGACTGGCTCACTCATCAAACTCAGGGGGAAAAACTGCTTTAAAGTAAGTAAATAGCTGTTCGACAGTTTATTTTTTCATAAATCAAATTTAAGGGGTTCATGGGGAGGGGTGAAATTCTGAAAAAAGAAAATTGAAAGAAAATGTCCAGACTCACTCACTTACTCACTCACTCATCATCGCCTAGCCAACATTATTGAAGTTAGAAACATGACAGTTTGGGGATATGTTCATTGTATGTCAAAACCGGCTACTAAGGGAGGATTTTCGGATATTCAGGTTCTAAAGGGGTCTTAAGGGGATTAAACCTGCATTTCATTGAATAACAATATCTCCCGATTGGTTTCATTGGGGGATGTGATACACGGCATATAAACTTATCATTAAAAAGTAACAAGACACGTGTCTGAGGGTTTTTCGATGTGTTTATGTGGTTAAAGGGGTGAAAAGTGGGGATTGAAAGATTCCTAACGGAGCGTGTATCTCTTAAACGACATAGGCGAGGAGTTTGAAACTCAGCGGAAAAAAATCAGCATAAAAATAAGTAAATATGTGTTTGACCGCTTTTCCATAAATCCAATTTAAGGGGCCCATGGGGAGGGGTGAAATTCGGGGGGGGGGACAGGAAATAAAGTGTCCTAACTGATTGACTGACTGACTCACTCATCAAACTCAGGGGGAAAAAACTGCTTTAAAGTAAGTAAATAGCTTTTCGACAGTTTGTTTTTCAATCAAATTGAAGGGGTTCATCGGGAGGGGTGACATTCTGAAGAAAAAAAATTGAAAGGAAATGTCCTGACTCATTCACTCACTCATCATCGCCCAGCCAAAAATATTGAAGTTGGAAACATGACATTTCGGGGATATGTTCGTTGTATATCAAAACCGTACACTAAGGGAGGTTTTTTGGATATTCGGGTTCTAAAGGAGTCTTAAGGGGGTTAAACCTGCATTTCATTGAATATCAATATCTCACGAGTGGTTTCATTTGTGGATGTGATACTCGGCATATAAACTAATCATTAAAAATACGCAGACATGTGTCTAAGCGTTTTTCGATGTGGTGTATTATTATGAGGTGAAAGGGCTGAAAAGTGGGGGTTGAAGGATTCCTAATGAAGCGTGTAGGCCGGCGAGAAATTTGAAACTCAGCGAAAAAAAATCAGCTTAAAAAGTAAGTAAATCGGTTTTCGACTGTTTTTTCATAAATTAATTTAAGGGGCCAATGGGGTGGGGTGAAATTCTGGGGGGAAAAATGAGAGAAAGTGTCCTAACCGACTGACTCAGGGGAAAAAGACAGCTTAGGAAATAAGTTAATAGGTGTTCAAGCGTTTTTTAATCAATCCAATTTAAGGGGCCCATGGGGAGGGGTGAAATTCTGGTAAAATAAATGAAAGAAAATGACCTGTCTGACTCACTCACTCATCACGCCCAGCGAAAACTATTAAAGTTGGAAACATGGAATTTTGGGAATATGTTCGCTGTATGTCGAAAACGTTAACTAAGGAATGATTTTTGTTTATTAGGGTTTTAGAGACGTATCAAGGGGGTAAACGTGCATTTCATTAAATAACGATATCTCATGAGTTGTTTGTTTGGGGATGTGATATTCAGTATATAAACTAATCATTAAAATAATCTGACATATGTCTAAGGGTTTATCGATGTGGTGTATATTATGAGGTGAAAGGGGTGAAAATTGGGGGTTGAGGGATTCTAGACGGAGCGTGTATCTCTGAAACGACATAGGCGTGAAGTTAGAAATTCGGTGGGAAAAAACAGCTTAAAATACAAGTAAATAGGTGTTCGAACCTTTTTTCATAAATCCAATTTAAGGGGCCCTTGGAGAGGGGTGAAATTATGAAAAAAAAAACAGGAAAGAAAGTGTCCTAACTGACTGACTCACTTACTCACTCATCAAACTCAGGGGGAAAACAGCTTTAAATAAGTAAATAGGTGTTTGACCGTTTGTTTCATAAATCCAATTTAAGGGGTTCATGGGGACGGGTGAAATTATCAAAAATAAATGAAAGAAAATATCCTGACTGACTGACTCACTCATCATCGCCCAGCCAAATTTATTGAAGTTAGAAACATGAAATTTTGGGGATATGTTCGTTGTATGTCGAAAACGTCCACTAAGGAAAGAGTTTTGGATATTCAGGTTCTAAAGAGGTGTTAAGGGGCTAAACGTGCTTTCCATTGAATAACAATATCTCACGAGTGGTTTCATTTGGGGATGTGATACTTGGCACATATACTAATCATTAAAAATAAGCTGACACATGTCTAATGGTTTTTCGATGTAGTGTATATTATGAGGTGAAAGGGATGAAAAGTGGGGGTTGAAAGATTCCTAACCGAGCGTTTATCTCTTAAACGACATAGGGAGGAGTCTGAAACTCGGAGGAAATCTATCAGCTTAAAAATAAATAAATAAATGAATAAATAAACAAAATAAATAGGTGTTCGACCGTGTTTTCATAAATGCAATTTAAGGGGCATATGGGGAGGGGTGAACTTCTGGAAGAAAAACGTCCACTAAGGAAGGATTTTTGTATGTTTGCTCTCATCGACAAACCAAAACTATTAAAGTTAGAAGAATGATATTTTGGGGTTATGTTTGTTTGTTGTGTGTCGAAAACGTCTACAAGGAGGGATTTTTGGGTATTCAGGTTCTAAAGGGGTGTTAACGGGGTTAAACCTGCATTTCATTGAAAAACAATATGATACGACTATGACGCGAGCGAAGCGAGGGTAAAATTGAGATGGTGTGTGTCTGTGTATTACTCAATCTCGCAAGTACCACTGGTCCGATTTACGTGAATTTTACATGGAAGTAGCTGATTTACCTGGTTAACATATAGGTTACTTTTGATTTCAATACTTTGCACTATTTAAAATGGCGACCATTTTAGTGACGTCACTACACCCTTTGGTTTCAAACTTTCATATTTCCATTTCAAATAAAAAGAGAACGCTAAGAAATAACAAACTTATGATGGCATATGCGAGGTTTAAAATTATATTTTCTATCCGAAAGGTATCTGCAACTGTTAGCGAGTAAAACCTAAATTTGTGCTATAAAACACGGTCAACGCCGAGCGGTGTAGTTGGACAAAATGTTCCATCCTTAATCTCCCTCTGCGCAGCAGCTCGCGTATCCCCTGTTTTAACTGTCACCTTCACATTTTAATTTATTTATGACGCGTAGCGAAGCACGGGTACTTCAGCTAGTAGCTAATGAAATCGATCGCCTATACAGCTTAAATGTTCCAAAGGCTTTAACTGAGGATCAAGAAGCAGAGTTCTAATGTTCTGAAACCTGTTATTTGTGTCAAAAACCATTTACCCAACAGGACTGGATAGTTCGAGACCACTGCCATGTTACAGGGGAATACCGTGGAAGTGCTCACAATAACTGTAATTTTAGGTGTAAAACACGTAACCCCGTTCCTGTGTTACTACATAATATGAGTGGCTACGACGCAAATTTCATTGTAAAGTAATTGGGGTGTACTACTGAGAGAGTGGATGTTATCGCTAACTCCAAAGAAAAATACATTTCCTTTACCAAATATGTAGGAAATGTTAAGCTTAGATTTGTGGATACGTTTCTGTTAATGCCGATTAGTTTGGAAAACTTACTTTCCAACTTAACATCACACCCTGAAACAGACAAGTACTTTGGAAAGAAAATGCAATGCTCATGACTCGCAAAGGGGTATTTTGTTATGACTACATTGACTCAAGGGAAAAGTTAAGTGAAACGTGTTTACCTCCAAAAGAGGCATTCTTTAACAAATTAAGTCAAGAAAATGTTAGTCAAGAAGACTATGAACATGCCAAATATATCTGGAAACAGTTCAACATTAAAATTCTAGGGGAATACAGTGACCTCTACCTAACTTCAGATGTACTCCTTCTTGCAGACAGCTTTGAAACGTTTAGAAACAAAACACTAGAAACACACTGAGTGGATGCTGCACACTTTTTACTTCGCCTGATTTAAGTTTCGAGGCAATGCTCCTTTACACAGGAATTGAACTGGAATTGCTACAAGATTACGATCAGATTCTTCTACTCGAGTCTGGAATACGTGGAGGCATATGCCAAGTGTCTCATCGGTATGCTGAAGCTAACAATAAATACATGGAAATCTATGATTCTGAGAAACCATCGCAGTTTATTACCTATGATGATGCCAACAACCAATACGGGTGGGCTATGTGCCACTCCCTTCCTTCTGGTGGATTTCAGTGGGTTTCTCCAGATACTGTTGATCTAGAAAAACTAAAGGAAGACGATCCTGTGGGATACATTCTAGACGTTGATGTTGATTACTGTAATTGCTACAGGATTACGATCAGATTCTTCTACTCGAGTCTGGTATACGTGGAGGCATATGCCAAGTGTCTCATCGGTATGCTGAAGCTAACAATAAATACATGAAAACCTATGATTCTGAGAAACCATCGCAGTTTATTACCTATGATGATGCCAACAACCAATACAGGTGGGCTATGTGCCACTCCCTTCCTTATGGTGGATTTCAGTGGGTTTCTCCAGATACTGTTGATCTAGAAAAACTAAAGGAAGACAATCCTGTGGGATACATTCTAGACGTTGATGTTGATTACCCATCTGACCTTCATGATCTACACAACGATTTACCTTTCCTACCAGAGTGTACACAACCTAAGGATTCGTCTCTGAAAAAACTAATTCCTCATCTTGGAAATCGAAGGCGATATGTTGTTCACTACATGGCATTAAAACAGGCTTTAGATCATGGAATAAAATTGATAAAAGTTCATCGTGTGTTAAAGTTTAAGCAAAGGTCTTGGTTAAAGGCATACGTTGATTTTAATAACAACCTTCGAAAACAAGCCAAAAATGATTTTGAGAAAAATCTGTACAAATTATTCAACAACGCCATTTTTGGAAGAACAATGGAAAATATCCGTAAAAGAATAGACATACGTCTTGTGACTGACAGCAAAAAGGCAGAAAAGCTAATAGCAAAGCCGACATTTATTGACAGAACAATTTATGGTCCTAACCTAGCCGCTTTCCACATGGCTAAACGTAAGATTGTATTCAATAAGCCTATATATATATATATTGGAATGTGTATACTGGATATTTCTAAAACTCTCATGTATTCCCACCACTATGATGTCCTGCTACACTATTATGGCATGGACAATCTTAAACTCATGTATATGGATACTGACTCGTTCATTTATTTGTTTAACACCCCAGATGTATATCAAGACAAGTTGGATTTCCTAGAACACCTGGACACATCAGATTATCCTACTAATCACATATGTTATATGTTACTCTACATCAAACAAGAAAACGTTGGGGAAATTTAAAGACGAGGCTTGTGGACAAATTATAAAAGCATTTGTTGGACTTAGAGCTAAAATGTATGCTTTCGACGTAAATGGTAAAGAAATCAAAAAGATTAAATGTATTAGCAGAGGTGTTGTCAAAAAGTGTATAAGCTTTCAAGATTATAAGGATTGTGTCATGAAAAACAATGTAAAATGAATACCCATGAACATTATCGCTTCTAAACAACATGTCATATCATCTATAAGACTAAACAAAATTGCTTTGTGTCCTGGTGATGATAAAAGAGTGATTGATGCTGATGGTATAGGTACACCTGCCTATGGTCATTACTCAATCATTAACCATGCTTAAAGAGTTAAGTTATGTATATCAAAATCTTCTACCTGCAACTAGCAAATACATAAAACAAAACAATTTAAAAAATTAAAACAATAAAACTACAAAAATAGAAAAACACAAAAAGAAAAAAATGATATTCATACTCAAAAATAAATAAAATAGAAATCAAATTAAAAACAACTGTACATTTTATGACAAAAAAAATCCTCACGGCACGCCGGAAGGCGGAGGTAGATTTCACCGGGAAAACTAGGGGATAGGCTATAATAGGCCAAATATTCATGTTTTCGTAGGTGGATCAGACCTCATTTATTGCGAAAAAGTATTTTACAATTGGAGGTAAATTAACGTTTTTTTCGTCTTTCTATGCATATTTTTAACATTTTATTGTCTTATGGGGATGGTAACCTTCTTGTCATTTGGGGTTCATTTTTATACTTGTGATCACGCTGTCCTTATGCAAGGTTTGGAACTGATGTGTACCTATCTAACAGTCTGTTACTTCTTCACGCAAAATTTTATATCCCGCAGAGATGTTGGTTGGTTCCTCAGTTTAGGGGCTGCGACAACGTGGTCATATAACCCCGTGTACATTGGGTGTGTGTAGAATCTGTCTGATAAACGGTGTTAATTGTGATGACTGTATTAATCCGTAATTCAGGTAAGGTCTTCAGAAGGTCAATTTTAAGTAGTAGTACCTAATTTTGTACCAAATACCACCGTCAACGACACCTAGCTGTGAACTTGGCTGCTAGATGCCACCACAACCAGCAACTTGCAGCGAACGTTGGAACTTCGCCTCCGAAGGAAAGCATGCTGAGGGATTTTTAGCGCTCTTAGAAAATCCGACGACTTTGGCCGGTTTTGAACCAGCGACCTTGGGCATAGAAGTTCAACATGCCACCAGTTAGCCGCTTCCCACATAGTCAGATGCAACAAGAGTTCCGTGATGAACTAAAGAGCCTACTTTTCTTAAAATTAAGATTCATGCCAATGATTAATCTACAATACATGAACCTATCTAGAATAATGACGAAATTAAGTTCGTAATATCAGAATGTCTTAATTAGTTCGAAATACTGTATACTAGGCATAATGTAGCCTAATAGAGCAATACAGTTGGAAGCTCTGGTGAATGAATATATTCTTAATTCCATCTCTTAAGGTACAGAATACAAAATGTGGTTAAGTCCAAAGGACGTTACATGGAGTAAGACATTGGATCTATCAGCACACGTAAAAGCACGTTGGCAACAATGTCATGCGTGTGCTGGTCAGAAATAATCGGAAATATTATGATATCTTTTTGTGCCAATTTTGGATGAAATCCATTTGTTAGTATAGAAGTTACATGTATTTTAAAATTGGAGCTATCATCAGGCATAGAATCATGTTGGCATCATTGACATATTAATTACTCCAAATTAATCTAGAATGTCAGGTGCTATACGTATGCAAAATATAAGACCTGTTGGCTTGCATACTTTCTGAAATATTGATATTAGGGTAAAAAAATATAGACACCATTTATTAACAGTTGGCAGCCCTAATTGCTCTTAAGAATACTTATAGTCATATCTGTTATGTTACACATAGCACATACGAAATTTGGTTGAAATCCAACTGACAGTATAGAAGTTACATGTATTTAAAAATTGGTCCTATCAGCAGGCTTAGAATCATGTTGGTAGAACTGACGTATATAAGATACTCCAAATTAATGTAAAATGTCAGGTACTATACGTGTGCATTGTTTAAAGCTGTCGGCTTGCATATTTTCTGATATATTGGTGAAAATGAAAATCCACAGCCTGCTTCCAGTCTCCGACCGGGTCAGGAATGGAATGAATGAAGCCCCCATCTAGCGGCGAGGATATGAACTGTGCCGGCTGCCGAGGCCTGACGCACTCCTCTGGGGCAATGACTAAATGAATGACAGATGAAATGAAATGATAGTGGAGAGTGTTGCTGGAATGAAATTTTGACAGGGAAAACCGGAGTACCCGGAGAAAAACCTGTCTGCCTCCGTTCTGTCCAGCACAGATCTCACATGGAGTGACCGGGATTTGAACCACGGACCCAGCGGTGAGAGGCCGGCGTGCTGCCGCCTAAGCCACGGAGGCTTTTCTGATATATTGGTATTTGGATAAAAAAAATAGAGAGAGCAATTATTAACAGTTGGCAGCCCTGGTGGCCCTTAAGAATACGCTCCGTCATACCTGCTTATGTGCACATATTACATACAAAATTTGGTTGAAATCCAATTGATTGTGTAGAAGTTATATGCATTTAAAAATTGTACCTATCAGAAGGCTTAAAATTATTTTAGCAACACTGTCATGTATGTCCTCCTGGAAATTAAACTGAAATAGTATTATCGACATGTGTGCCAATTTTGGAATAGCTCCCATGTATACCTTCCATGATATCCAACATGGAGCTCAAATTTCTAGTGCGTTTCTTTAGCAGTTGGTAGCACTGTCATCTTTTTCAAATATGGGCTTGAGATATTCCGGTATACATCTTTACTCATACTAAATTTGGTTTCAATTGCTGCAGCCGTTTAGGAGTAGATAGGGGGTGGGTGGTGGACACACACACACACAGCCAGCCAGACAGACAGGCAGACAGAAGGACAGACAGACACATTTTCCCGGATCGATCTCATAAATCTACTTTTTCCTCATTTTTGCAAAGTGTGGAAAGTAGGCTAAAAATGAATGTGATCTCGTCAATGGCGTTGTCTTGGCAACCTCTGATAGCTCATCCCTCATCAATTTAGAAGCGTTGTCATGGTAACCTCTGATGGCACTCGGCATTTTCTTTAATTCCGAAATCATTTTTCTCATCCCTTGGCGTAATGGTGGGTCATATAAAAATTATTTCAGACAAATGTTTTAGTTAATTATTAGGGGAATATTTTCCATGTTGTACGGTTTTGATATTGTGCCTATTAAGAGAGATATGATTAATGTTTCCAGAAAAAAACAATTTTTTCCACCCCTTTGGTGCTATCAAAAAACTTATTTGACATAAATTGTTGGCATTTATCCGACACATATTATGAACTTCGAATGGATTCGATATTTCACGTATTACGAGAGTTATAGCGAAATTTCACTTTTTCAAAAAAAGTCCCCCATTTTCACCCCCTTCGACCGATTTTGCCCATTAACGAACTCGACCGAGATTTTAATGGGATACTTATTATGTAAAACATTCAAAGTGATTGGTGAAAAATTTCGGTAGTTATCGTGTCCACAAGAAAGTGATATATATACATATATACATAAATTATATATACACTTTTGAACTGACGGTGGTTTGGGGCCTGGGGGATGTGAAACGCGAGGATATGTCGAAATTTTCCGAAGTCGAACCATGGTACCCATTGCAATAGTTAGCTTTCTAATGAAATCTACCTAAAAGGAATATATAAAAATGTATTATGTGTAAATAGTGTACATGTATTTAAAATAAAAAATATTGTATGGACACTGCTTGTACATTTTTAATTACAACCCACTTCTCCCCACTCCTAATGCAAAATGAACATGTAAAACACAAATTGGAAAAGCCATGTTTCCATATTGATAAAATAGAAAAAAACTTTAAACTGACATTTTAAAAACTGTAAATGGGGAAATTGTGTAATTGATAAATGTGTAAACAACAAAATGCAAAATCCATGTTTCCATATTATGAAATTGTAAAACTTAAAACTGACATCTAAAAAAACTGAAAAGTGGAATTGTAAAATTGACAAATGTGTAAAGAACAACATGAAAATTCCATGTTTCCATATTATGAAATTGAAAACTTGAAACTGACATTTTTTAAAAACTGAACATGTGAAATTGGAAAATTGACAAATGCATAAACAACGAAATGCAAAATCCATGTTTCCATATTATGAAATTGAAAAATTTAATACTGAAATTTAAAAAAACTGAAAATGAGAAATTGGAAAATTGACAAATGTGTAAACAACAAAATGAAAAAAATACCCGGTTGGGGTAATGATCATGTTGTACAGTAGCCTATAAGTCTAGCATAAGGATAGTTGCATGTGCCCTTATATACTTTGAGTATGTGCATTAGCCTTTGGATTAGCTTAAGTTGGATTTGGTAAATTTAGGTTTGGTGAGGTTAGGTATGTGACCTTGTAGTTTACTCTTTTAGGAAGATGTAAAATGTAAAATTTAAAATCAAAAAATCTTAAATTTAAAATGTAAAATCTAAAAAAAAACTAAAATCTAAAATAAATAAAAAATGTAAAATGTAAAATCTAAAAAATATAAAATGAAAAAATCAAAAATCTTAAATGTTAAAATGTAAAATCTAATATCTTTAAATGAGGTTTCTGTGGGTTAGGTTAGGTTAGGTTATAACTAAGTTTATTATTTGTGCTCTCACATTTGCTCACACTTCTTCTCTCATTTTTTTTTACTCGCACTTTTAAGTTAGGTTAGGTTAGGTAAAGTTAGGTTAGGTTAGGTAAAGTTATGTTAGGTTAGGTTATAACTTAGTTTATTATGTGTGCTCTCACATTTGCTCTCATATTTGCTCTGACTTTGAAGTTTGGTTAGGTTAGGTTAGGTTAGGTAAGGTTAGGTTAGGTTAGGTTATAACTAAGTTTATTATTTGTGCTGTCACATTTGCTCTCATGTTTGCTCTCTCTTTCGAGTTAGGTGAGGTTAGGTAAGGTTAGGTTAGGTAAGGTGAGGTTAAATGAAGTTGGGTTAGGCTGAATGGCAGAGGTATGAATTAAAACCCACCTTTTCTCACTTTTGCCTTACAAGCCTGAGTGTACCCCGTTCCACTCGTGAAACCAGAAATTAAATTTCTTGGCAGAGCCCGGAATCGAACCCGGGCATTCGCAGTAACAGCCAAGAATTCTAGCCACTATACCAAGTGGTTGACAATATAAAGCTGGTCTGGATTGCACATGATCAATTAATAATTACCTAATAATAATAATAATAATAATAATAATAATAATAATAAATATTCCATTTAGCAACTACACGGCCGACCTCTCCCTGTGACGTCATTCACGGTCTCAGGGCGTGGCGGCCATTTTGCCCATTAGCCACTGCGCCAGCTCCGAATGACCCCTCCATAAGAATAACATAGGGCTGGTTTGCGCGCGACGGCCATCTTGCCCATTAGCCCCTGCGCCAGAACTGCTCTTTTATTCCTACTCCTATCACATAACTCCCGTTATGTCGGACTTCAAGTACTCGGTTCGGGCCATAATAGAGGGACATGAATTTTGCGTACACTCGTTCTCAAGGGTTTGAAATCCCCGGGTGACGAATCAAAACCAAGTCTCCCTCGACGAGTGGTTGTCGGAATCTCTTGTTCCTCATCCTCCTTAGACGTTTGGCCGCTTGACGATTTAAGCGGTCCCTCGCAGCTTCAATGCGACTTGCATGTGAGGGTTATATGCTGGGTGGGGTAACTATCACTCTGCTGCACAATCTGACGGGTGTTTGGTTAAAATGCAGTACGCTTGGTATCTGGCCGGTGCTTTCGTGAACTGTGGAGTTCACGCAATTGGTTATTACGCTCTGGACTTCCGTCCAACGCCAGTGTTCCTCTTGGCAGTAAAATGTACAGAATTTTGCCAGAGTAGCCATCACACATTCGGCCGGGTTGCTTTCAGGGTGACGAATAGAAGACAATACATGCCCGATTTGTAGTTCGTCCATCTCATTTGTAAACTCTGCAGACGTGAATTGGGCTCCCGTGGTCGGTAAGCAAATATTGCGGCTTTCCCGCCTCCGGAATCACCTGTCTCTTTATCCTCTGGATCACCTGGTGTGCGGTGGCCTTTTGAATAGGGTGTAACATCGTAAATTTCGTAAAGACGGCTGTCGTCACCACGATAAATCGATTACCGCGCCAAGCCTTGGGAATGGGGCCATACAGGTCCTGGGCATACAGCTCTGGAGGTTGCGTTGGTAATATCGGTCTCAGTGGCTCCCGCAGTAAGTGCGACGTGTACTTGTTACGCTGGCATGCGTCACAAGCACGAAGACACTCACGTACGGATACTCCTAGACCTTTCCAGGTAAATGACTCGCCGATGGTTGCGATCGTTTTGTCTGTGCCGCCGTGTCCGATGGAAAGATGCACCATCATGACCACGTTTTTCTGGAACCTCCTCGGAACCACAGCACGAAGCTGTGTGTGGTCCGGGTCGACAAATTTGTAGAGCGGTCTCCGATACAATACATGATCCCTCGCAACTACCTCGGTAGCTGCATAGTCAACATCCTGGGGGGTCCATACGGTTTTCGAGGAATCTTATTATTTTCCGTAATTCTGCTTCGCGCCGTTGAGCCTCTTGAAGATATCGAAGACGTTGAAGATATCCTTCACACTCTCCCTCGACGTCCATGGCAAGTATCGCCGGCACAGGGTAGCGACTCAAGATGTCGGCAAGAAAGTTGTCTTTCCCTGGTCGGTGAACAATAGTGAGGTCGAACCGCTGAAGGAACAGCATCCAGCGTGTGATCCGCTCACTTGCCAGTCTTGATTTCATAATAAAGGTCAGAGCGTGGTGATCCGTGCGAACTACAATTCGCTGGCCAAAGAGTTGTTTCTGCCACTGCTCTAGGGCGTAAACGATGGCGAGAGCTTCAAGCTCGGTGGTGAAATAGCTGATTTCGTGTGGCCGTAGCCTGCGACTCAGAAACGCGATGTAGTGGCGTCCCTGCGAATCGTCTTCTTGCAAGAGGACGGCACCAATACCAATGCCAGATGCTTCTGTTTCCATGATGAAGTTTCTGGCGAAGTCTGGGTATTCCAAAGTCATACTATCAATCATCATCTGTTTCGCCTTCTTGAAAGATTCCGTGCACTCCTCCGTCCAATTCCACCGCTTGTTCTTGCACATCAAATGTTGAAGTGGAGCCACGGTTTCTGAATAATTAGGGCAATGTGCCGCGAAGAATTGCGTTATTCCGAGGAACTGTCGGACATGTTTGACCCGGGTTGGTTGAGGGAATTTAGCAATAGCCTCAATCTTGGCTGGGTTCGGTCGGTAGCCTTCACCGCTAATTACATGACCTACAAATTTGATTTCACTCTTCAGGAATTTGCATTTAATCATCAAATACAAGGCGGAGGGTTTCGAAATGTTCTTCCTCCGTCACAGATGCGACGATAATGTCGTCCACATAGCAGACAAACTTCTCCTTGACTAGTGGAGTGAGATTGGCATCTAGGGCTCGAATGAGTGCTGCTCCAGCATTCTTTAGGCCGAAAGGCATTTTACAAAACACATACGTTGTTTGGCCGAAATGGAAACCCATGTACTTCTGAGATCTTTCCGTCAACTAAATATGGTAGTATGATTGGACTAAATCCAAGGAAGACAACACCTTATTTCCTTTGAATCTTCTCAGAATGTCCCGGATTTTGGGCGGTCTGTCGTGCTCAGGGTTCAATCGCTCGTTGAGGGCTCGTCCATCGAGGCAAAGTCTCAAGCTACCATTTGCTTTAACCACAGTCGTGAGGGGATTTACATAAGACGTCGGAGCCTTTCTGATAACGCCGGCCTCTTCCATTTCTTGGAGCTTCTTGGCGGCTTCCTCGAGGTGCTTCTCAGCGATTGGATAGACCTTCTTCTGGAAAGGCGATTCATCCATCACGATTAGGTCATATTCGAAATTCTTGATCACGCCAGGCGTCTCAGCGAAAATGTCGGCATACACTTCTAGTAGCTTATTCAGTCTTTCTTCTGCCTTTCCTTCGGATACGGGCTCTTTCTTGCCCTCTTCTTTAGTGCTTTCTTCAACGTCTGCATCCTGCATGTCTATGACGTTCACGTCTTCCCTTGAATCCTTTTCATTCGTAATGTTTTCCATGTGATCCGCCTCGTTGGCTTAAATTGGATGGTATTTTCCCCCATATCGACGACTCCATCATATGTCCTCATAAAATCGGACCCTAAGATGGCTTGATATTGTAAATCCTTTAAGACAATGAATGAGTGCAAGTACATGTGGTTGGCAATCTCCACGGTACAATAAACTTGCACAGTGCATTTGACACTCTTGTCTGGGATAATTCCTCGCACTTTCACTGTTGATACTGGCAGTTCAGTCAACTTGGTGTTGATCTTTAGTATGGCATGAAAATCTGCTGACGGAACACTGATCATGGCTCCTGTGTCTATCAGTAATGTTACAGGGTAACCGTTAATTTTGCCGGATATAACTGGTAGTCTTGTCAGTTGTACGTCGTTCGTCGTTTCCCTCTCATAAAGTAGGTCTTCCTGGAGGGGTTCCCAAAGAAGTATGACAGCCCTTACTTTGGAACTCGTCTCCTTAGACAACATTGAGATTTTGGCGTTTTTTGTTTTTGTTTACCCTTCCCATTATTAGAAGTACCAGGTTAGTTAGGGTCTAATCGTATCTCATCGAGATCTTCTGGAGGTTCTCTCGGTGTTCGAGTTTTCTCTCTCTCTTCTCTCGTCTGGCGAAGATATTCTCGACTTTCTTGAGCTCTTTCACTCCAATCTTGGTCAATTTCCGTTTCCTGTAGTCGTGGATCTCTGTCTCGACGATATCCTCCCGAGTATCTGTAATCTCGACGAATATTACCTCTGGGTTGATTATGATGATCCCGTCGTTGATTAGCATAATAATTTACTCGATCTTCATTTGGTCGTTCGAAACGACGTTCCCAATTCGGTTGGTTTCTGAACCTATCGTTTCTATCATAGTTACGATTATACGGTTGCCGGTTCCAATTTCTCCGGTCAGGTCCTGAATTGTCTTGCTGATACCGTGTTCCCATATTGAACGTTGGTTCAGGTGTTTGACTGTTTTTGTCGACAGTGGTTAAGTTAACTTGTCGATTTGCCGGTCTGTTATCATTACGTGGTTCACCACGAAGTCGTTGACTAAGGAACTGTTCGTTGGTCGAATCGAGTCTTCTCAAGATTTGATCGCATTGTACAAAAGATGTTGCGTCAGCGGAGATCAAGACTCGTTGAACATCTGAAGGATATTGCCTGATTATGGTTTGGATCAGATCAGTTTCCGCTAGTTGGGGTTGAAGGCATCTCAGCTTAGCTAACTGAGAGGAGAAGTAATTAGCATAGCGCGTTGGCTGAGTAGAGCTGAACCTCTTCGTGTACATTTCAGCTCTGATCCCTTGCTGAATATCCGAAGACCAATATGTGCGCAATAAAGCTTCTCTAAAATCACGGAAACCAGTGAACGAGTACCTAAAAGTGCGGAACCAGGTGCTGGCTTGGCCTTCCATCAAGCGCTCTATTACCCGGAGTTCACGTTCCGATGTTACCATCGTATCACGTAGATACGCTTCAACATTATTCAGGAATTCAACGGGTGTGACGCCTCCTCCACTTCCTGAGAATCTGGCAGGTTGTTCCTTCCTTGAACGTATTATCATCACGTTCTGATTCCCCGAACTACGTGTCGGTGTAAAGATCGGTGCTTGACTATTTAATAAGCTCGGTTGCTCCATGGCAGTTGGATAGCAATTCCCTGCCACAGTAGTGACATTTGGAGTGGTAGTCATAGTATATAATCCAGTTGTATTGATTGGCATTTGATAATTGTATTGCAGTGGATTTCCCGCAGTGGAAGTAGCATTTAGTGGTGACTGCCAATAATGTGACGTACTGGGTTGCCCTGAGGTTGTGGTAGGGTGTGCCTCAGCAGTCATCATCATTTTTGGTCTCACTGTTGATGATGTTGGGATAAACGGAGGTGTTATGAATGTCGTGGATTTCATTTGAGCTTCAATCCATTCTAATAAACGCTGCTCAAGATCTTGGATGTCAGGCGAATTAGAAATATTGCCTGGCGAACCTATTGCATTTATTTGTAGCTCGATCCTCTCTATCTTCCCACGGAGACACTCGTCAACATCGTGGACGGTCTTCTTAATTTCGCCCTGATCCTTCTTATTTTCCTCCTTAGCTAAACTCATCTCCCTCATCAATTCCTTCAAATTTTCGTGAGTTTCCAGCCTTAACCATTGCGTGTTAGCAGTAAGTTCCGCTAGTTTTCTTACTGTCATCTAAGTTTTCTCGAAAACTGCCCATGCCTCTTACCATTGTTCTCATATTATTGTGAACAGCAGTCGCTACGCCTCTCATAACTCTCGTACTAGCGCTGACAAGTTCGACTTGACGTCTAATCTCTTCGATAGCCGTTTGAGTTTCATCCATTCGTTCCTCAATAGCAGAAACCCGAATACCTAACTGCTCCTTCACGGTCGCAATCGCAAGTTGGAGTACACTCCTCCCTTCATCCATACTATCGCTTACCTCTTCAATTCTGACATCTATCGCATCTAACTGTGTCTACATCTCTAATCTACCTGCATCGATGGTATTGGTCAGGGTTTCAAAGCATGTATCAACCTCCTTACTCTGCGACAAGATTAGCATTTTCTTCTGCACGATTCGTTTCCAGATCGTTTCTGACTTGAGTTAGTGTACAATTTAAAGCAACAGTGTTTTCGACATTAGCATTAATGGATTCGTTCAGTGCTTCTACATGATTATCCATAGTTTGATTCAATTCTGCCCTAACATTATTTACATTTGTGTTTACATTGGTTATGTCAGCCCTAAGAGTGGCCATAGTTTCATTAATTGTGGCAGCATTAGTGGCCATAGTTTCATTAATTGTGGCGACATTTGTAGTCATGTCACCTCTGACCTCAGTCAGTGTGTTGTTAATTGTGGTGACATTAGTGTTTATGTTTTCGTTAAGGTTGGCAGTATTAGTCGCCATAGCCTCATTTAAGTTAGCAACACTATCAGTTATGTTGCGCCTAACTCTACCTAATGATCCATTTACATTAGTCACATCTGCTCGGACTAAATCTAGATCGCTTCTCAATGTCGCTGTATTTTCACTAAAATCAGCTCGTAATATTGTAATGTTTGCCTCCATATTGGCATTAAATTGAGCCAACATTTGGTTCATCAATACTTGGAACCGCTCCTCCTCCATTACACAAATGCAATTAATGAGATGAGGAAGAAACACCTTACACCCAGCGAACACTACACTATGGATGAATGGCCATGGTGGAAAGCTTGGCCATCCCCAATAAACTCCCATGAATTCTGCAGGATTCGACGACAAAGAATGATTCGACATTTACATTTAACAGGCAAAGCAACACAAACAAGTTACATTCACTACGGATGAAGTACCGGCAAAATAAAATACCTCGACTTAATTTTAACTCTATTAGACTTCACCCCATGGTCTAATATCTAAACAGAATGCCATGTGACCTTTGGTACGGCTGTACGACCTCTAAAGTTCGCCACAGTCCAGATTTGTCAATAATCAAAATACATGATCCTCTCAAAAATGACATGTTGCTGATGGACTACATGTCCACGTCGGCTTACCAGGTTGGGCGCCAAAAGAATGGTTACGTTATGTGCCCGTTGGACGAGGTTATTTCGTTCCACCAACCGTAACGTGGCCTCCCAGATGACCTCTACCTCGAGACACATTGCCGGAGAGGATCGGAATTCACTTCTTATGGGACTAGCCGGCACAAGACTCTGCTTCCCTAAGGATCAGGTTCCCATCACAGTGATTGTCATAGACACCCAAAGAAAATGCACCCCCAAAAGGTCAAAACTACTAAATAATTACATCCAGACTTAAGACATACTCATGGATTTTTATTTGAAATGCCAAACCCCTGTCCTACGGTCGGAGGGTTTGGTAAAACGGCTATTCCCTAGCTAATAAACAAAGAAAAAACTGATAAAGTTAACGTAGAATCCCCTCGACAGGTCCTAAATACAGCAAAACAAAAGCAAAGCTGGCGAAATGGTACTTCAAGAAAAATAGTTATACAAGAATAAATGATGCTTCTAGGAAGAAGGCATCATGTCATCAAAACATGTCAAACATGACAGCAAAGTTAAAGGACTGGTACCATCCCATATTTACATTTATACTCTAAATAATTTGAACTAAGCCTGCTTAAAGCTGATCAACGGCGTTAGACGTCCGTGATAAACAAACTAAACAAAAAATAATGATTGTCAGTCATCATTACAGTACAATGGTACAATTATATACAACAACAAATATATTATATTACAAGAGAGAGTAGGGTAACAGTGGGAAAACATATCAGTAAATAAATAAGTTGTACACACAAATAATCATCCTATTATTCCAGCCTACAATCAGATGGACAACTGTTTGTTGTCCACCGTTATCTATCAGTGTATTTAAACTTGAGAATCCAACTGTGAAAGAACAGCATTCTCCCGATCGGGTTACGACCCACGAGTTCTGAACCTTGGGTTCGTGCGATCTCTGTCAAAAGTCTATCTGTGTTAGCTACTAGACTTACTAGTAAGAACAAACGAAAGCTCAATGCATTGGTCCGCTCGACCAAAGAAACAAGATCAAGATTTAACAACGATTAAAGTTTAACTGTATTATTAGTATCGTAGGTTTAGGAAATAAATTGATGGTTCATGATTTAGTCCTAAGTTTAATGCCGTAGATTTATGAGTCCATTTATTATTAAGATAGTTGACCAAATGCAAGGCTCCGCAACAAAGAATACGTATCTCGCTCGTTAACAATAACACAATCGGTAATCGTAAGAGACCATACCTTTCCTCCTCGGTCAAACTTGTTCTGTAACATAGATTTGCCGGCATTCACTAACAAACATGGTAACCAACCCGACGACGTGTATTGAAACACGGTAAATAATCATTCACTTACAATTGAGATTACACAATGGCCTTAAGGGTCCAACCTATCAAATGGTTACTCAAATTAAGTATAAATCATGACAAAACATATTGGGGCTTACTCACAAATACCTGCGAGTATATTAAATATTTAGCATTACTTATTAGTACACCTGTACCAGAACAACTTTACAAAAATCGATACTTAGTCAAGGTCAATAGCATGAGCATAAACACAAGCATGGCCCGTAAGAACATTCCTAGCCAGGTCTAGAAATAAAAAATAAAAATGAAGTCGTTAGTCAATTGTCTCACAAGAGAGATCGTAAATAACCTTGGGCAATGTCATCGGCGTGAACTGGACAAGCATCTGTCAGTATGCTCCCAGCGCCCTGCACTACGCGTTATAGCGTGTCAGTGAGTTCTCAAAGAAATGTCTTTCACTGATATTTAAAACACATGAAATTCACAATAAATGCAGGCTGAGTGTTCTTAGCATTCACTCTATAAGATTATGCACATGTAAGAAAGGTTATGATGTCGTTAAAGACGAATAAATTACAATAAGAATGATATGTTTGGCTTCTAAAAACCAAACAGACGTAACGGAAAGATATCTCTCTCCTTCTGAAAGTCTTTGACATTGTGTAGCACCTCTGAAGCTCACAGCAAATGGGTGCTGCGTACAAAATACGTTTAAATGAGAATAAATACTGGTTTTACACCTTAACCTTAGGTGGAAATAATCGAAATGATACGAATATCGTGTAACAGAAAATTTATGACTAAGTTCAAAACATTACTTGACTCATGTACAGCGATGTGAATTACCTGAATTCTGGTGGCAAACTGCTCACTCTTTAAACATGTGCATTACAATAACAATTGGGCTGGATAATTTCCATGCCTAAACGATACGCCATAATGTTAAATAAAAGACGTCAGTGGCGTACAAAATAATAGAAAAATGGGGACTTCAGAAACTTGGACAAATAATCAGCTGGAGCTGAATTAAACATATGCCCCTGTCACAAATTGACTAAATGATCTTCCGTCATGCGGAATTACCTTTCAAGAACAATATTGCACCGTGTGAACGCACACAATCATGTGACTAACTCAGTGTCGAGTAACGAAATGCAAAGAAGCATTTAGAAGCGTGAAAATCACCTTAAGAAGGTGGTCAAAAGGAATGAAAGAATCCTACCTTGATGACTGACAATAAGTTACGGATACTACAAACTAATCCACCCATGACCATCCACCGTACAGAAATAGATTAGAAAATCATGACTCACAGCTATTGCAGTTATTATCCAGACACGAGGATTGAGGATTTTTGCCTTTCGTCCTGGCAATCCACAAATATCTTCTCTGCTTGGCCATAAGCATGGTTATCCACTGGTGGTTCTCCATAGTCGTAGTGTGGCTTAGGTGTTCGGCATTCCTCCCATTTGGATATTTAAGCCATAATCATCTTCTTCTTGAGTATAGGACTATTATGCCTCAGCACATGGTTAAATGAAGGCATCCTGTAGAATCGTAGAAATTTGTAGAATAGTAGACACTGCTTATAGCGTATTTTAAATTCACAGCTTTTACACTTTTTAGCCAGCAGACTATATTCAAAAATGGTCTTGTCTGCTAAGATCACAGAAACTAGCTTTGACACCAAACACGCGTCTTTCCACTGAAGCTAACAACCTCACACGCTGTAGATATCTTATCTAAGTGTATCAGCTCAATCTTACTCGTTTTACATTCGGCCTTTGCACGGCTCGTAAATATTTCACTGAAACTGCTGAATACTTCGGCTAGATTCTCCACTCGTGTATTACTGGTGCACAAATCACTAGTCACACTGGTCACCCATTAAGCATGCTGCAACCATGTGGTCAATCACTTCACTGAGTGGAAATACAACAAAATTCAAGATCTTGGACGGACTTTTCGCGTCACCAGCACTTCGTGCTACAATCAATAATTTAGTCGTGTTCACTTCACAAATTTGAATATCGATGATACTAATACTCGGTCACCTTGGACCTTCACAATTTAACGTCTGCCCGCCATTCAAGCACGGATTAGAGTCGTTCCTTCACGGAAGTAGGTGTGCTCAGTTCTTTCACTTCCTAGTCATTTAGCGACTAAGTTCATTCCTTCCGCGTGTCTGCGGTGGTATACCTTCAGTTGTAAACCATAAATAAATATTATCAGCCCATGAAAATGTGGCTAATTAAGCTGAATGACTTCTTATTATAAATTCTAGATTGCACATCAAAGAAAACTTCTTTGATCATGTAGGGTAATTTTTCATAGCTTCTTAATGAAGTCAAAAGAACATCTAATGTAGTGGTACACATCTGGGTTTGTTCATAATTCTTGAACATTATAAATTCCATGGTTAGTGTACAAGCTATCACCAGCATGAGCTATTCGGGCTCACTAGATAGGGTGACAAGCGAAGAGGTATTAAGACTAGTGGGAGAGGAGAGATGGTTCTGGTGACTGCTAATGAAGAGAAGAGATAGGATGTTAGGACACATACTAAGACACTCAGGAATAGCAAGCTTAGTTATGGAAGGAAGGGTTGAGGACAAGAACTGTAGGGGTAGACCAAGGTTAGAATATGTTCAACAGATTGCCGTGGATGTAGGGTGTGGTAGCTATGTAGAGATGAATTGATTAGTTGAGGACGGGGAGGTATGGACAGCTGCATCAAACCAGTCAAAAGACAGAAGACTCAAACAACAACAACATGTAGAGCTTACAAAACAATGTTGAGTAACGGTAAATGCTAGTCAATGGACATTAACTCATTACTAAAACCCATTACACAATACCTGAGAGGTTTCTTAATTTTTTTAAATATACCTTTAACCCAGTTCCGAAGACTGATAACTGCAATGTTACAGATAAACAAACAATCTGCATTCAAAAACAAACAAGTCATTGAGTCAATGTACACTGGAAAGATTTGTAAGCACACAAGTCCACGGAACGAATTAAATTAGTAACTGTTAGGTTGGCCAAGTGGATAAAGCGTTTGACATTAGTTTAAATTTCTAGTACAAGGAAGCAAGGGTTCTCAACCCCTTACCCGACATAACTATTGCCTTAACATTGCTTGACGAGACTGTATTATTATGATACATGGTACACAAACCACAGATAGAGTGTCTTGTTTAAGGCAACTCTCTTTTTTAACATAGCCAGAGACTGTTGATGGTTAACAATAATTAATTTTATTAATAGTGGGACATGGCGATATCAATTAAGAAAAACAGACAATACCCATACACTATTTTTATTTATTTTATGTTAGTACTTTTACAATATTAACATACAAAATACAACTATCTTTACTATCTAGTACTTTCGATCCTCTTGCAATACTACCTCTTGCATATCAAGGGCAGTTGACCTTGCAGTTCCGCCCCTTAAATCAACAACAACACTACATCTTGCATAGACTGTGATGTTGATGGCTCTTGAGACGTGGAAGATGGATTAAACATAACTCTTTCAACAGGGGTTAAACGTTGCTGAATAAACAATGCACTATTTTGAGTAGCAACATTTTTTTTCTTGTGCTAGCCTTGTAACATTCTGATGATTTTTGTCAACACTAACAGTGTTTTGTCTGGAGCACTACATTGATGATCACTCACGCTTAAAACCTCACCATTTCTACTTTTCATATCGCCTCGACTTTTTTTTTACCTATGTTTTGAGCATCGCCAGAATATTATCCCTTTTACGTTTTGTTGTCTATAGTTATAAGAGTAACCTTTATAGAGTTTACGTTGTTTACCTTGGTTGGTTGTAGTAAGTTCCATAGTACGATACTTGTTTGGGTTGAAATCGAGAGAATCATGCAGAGTTGCATTTAAGAAGCATAATATTTTAACAATATTTTCATTGTTTATCTTCAAAGTTATCTTGCTTGTAAGGGAAAATCAACATAAAGTTGTCGCAATCAACAATGTCCACAATCATGAAACCAGAGGGCAGAATGACTATTTTCAAAAGAGGGTAAATAAACAATATGCAGAAAAGGATCCTTTCAAAAACGGTGCTATATACCAAAAAAAGCTTCAAAAACCACTTAAAATCTTTGGCTGGAAGTGGGTTCAGAAAGTCTCTCAAGATATACTGTACCCAATGGGACACGGCAGATTGGCATCGAACTCGGGTCTTATCAGAGAAGACCAGGCCCATGATTCTGCCTAGAATCGAACCATTGATCTCTGAGGGGGAACAGCTACAGGGAACCCGAAGAACAATGAGTTGTAATGGCATAAAATAATAATAGCATGATTTCACGGCTAGAATGTGAATATCATAGCTGTTTAAGGTAAATAATTGTAAGAGAAAGTGCAGGCATATGTACGTTTTGGAAGCCTGGGCGCATGAAAACCAACCAGCTTGACACTTGACTAATCGCAGCCAGCAGAGGGGCGTGTTTTAGTGACGCCGAAGGAACTCATTTCGTCTGGACCACAGGGACAGCTCGAGATTAATGACTCTGGGGTTCACCAGTGGACAAGCCTTGAGACCGGAGAAGGGGTAGTTGCCCACAGAAATTAATTGATTGCAGCCAATTGGAGCATAGAAATGAAGTAAAATTCACACCCAGGTGAATATATTCCAGGAGAGATAATTTAGGAGTGGTCTCACGCCTAAATTGATAACTATATCTCTAAATGAGCCTGTGAACACACTGCCTACGCGCAGGAGGATTGATTTGGAGACCAGCACGCGGGGAACTACCCGGCTAGCGTCATGACGCTATGGAAGAAGGCAATTAATTGTAATTAATTGGCCGAAGCGATCGCTTGCACGCGAGTGATTTTGGGACCTCCACACCTAGACAGACGAGGATTATACGTCATTTTGGCTGGAAATACATTATTTCAAGAAAGGAGTCGGTCCCGAACGTCCAGTGGACTACGTTTTACGAGAAACCTTTATATAGGGGGAGCAGCGCAGAGGGGTCAGTTCATCTCGAGTTCATCGTCAGTTCTTCTCCAGTTCGTCTTGACTCAACACGTAGACTAACACGCTGCCAGATCACGCTAGAAAGTGCGCGAAGTGTTAAAGTATCGACGCTCAAGTATATTGGGAAAACAATGGAAGCGCATCATACAGCTTCTTAATAATAATTATGAATCATGCAAGATTTAATCTACGGCAGATATTTAACCAATCTCATACGCAAGTATATAGTCGATACAGCGTAGAGATAATTCAGGATGTTTTTGGACAGTGAATATACCAGGAGGTATTGTCATAGTTAAAAATGACACATTATTATCAAGATCACTATAATTGTGGGAGCCTGGAAGGCATCACAAATAATCGTGACAGTGAACTGAACAGGATTGCAGTAGAGATGATATGAATTGAAGGTGACGGGAATCGAACGCACGCACACGCAAGATAGACTTTCACGGAGACCAGCGGTTGTCGTAGCTGCATCGCATCTCTGAGGTCAGGCGTTAGTAGGAGTCCAGTTAAGGATCCACATGTGAAATAGTGCGGGAAGTGTATATAAGTTTTATTACAGTGATTTTAAAAGTGTCTATTTGTATGGTAAAATTATATGTATTGTGTTAAAGTGAGAAAAGCCAGTGATGAAAATATGATTATCATATTAGAAGTGTATAATACCAGTTGTCGTGTGATAACTACTATGATGGCTTAAACCAAGCATCATGGCAGGTTCGTGGCTGGTGTGCTGGAATAACCCAGCGAAAATGAAAAGTGAGTACAAATTTAAAATGTTAATATAATTAAATAGTTCACCATACAACGAAGCATCAGTTTAAGACTAAGATGTAACAGTCATTTTTGTACGAGCTTTCACCACTCGTATTTTGGTAAAATATGGTTTGGAGGGTGATTTGCTTACGGCTATTTGGGCCTAAGATAGTGATGAAAGTAACGGTAACGTTAAATATTAATAATAATAATAATCTGGGGTCGGTAACAGTAAAAAGTAAAGTAATAGGCGTATCAGGCCTAGCGTACGTGCAAATTGTGTCATGTTTAACGTAAAGATACTGTATTTTTGTAAACAGTAAGAAAGTAACGTCAAGTATATCGAGATATGAGAGTTTTTCAGTGTCGTTGAATTGTTGAATATATATAAGATGGTAAATTCGACAGGGTTGTATTTGAGAACCATTAAGGTAATGTAAGCCAGTAAATTGATACTTATTTTAGGAGCTACTTAAAGTTTTGGCTTAAGAGTAATTGCAGAGAGGCGTGAGTGCTTTAATAATTGAGTCATCTATTGAGAAGTATTGTTTGAGCCGCATACAGCGAGCAAGTAACGTAGAATCAAATGATTTACGTCAATAAAGTTGCGGGGATCATTCAAACATAGCTTGCACGTTAGGTGAAAAGTTGGCTAATCTACGAGACAGTATCGCCTTGGTGCATACTTGTATTATTCGCAGCGAGTGAGACGGAGTCTACCTGTATCCACCGCTTGCAGGAATTGTGCCGCGAGGGATAACTCTTCGAGACCCTGCGTGAGCCCATGTATCAATTGATCTGCCCTGAGAGGTAAGAATCATGTTCGTCGTATAGGAAACGCAGATTTCCTTATTATTATTAGGCAGCTGCTGATGAGAAAAATTGGATACTCTATCGTGATGCGCGCCGAAGCCACTAGTATCGCCACAGAACGGCAGTGCCATTACAGGATCCATCCCTTGCCATGAATGTTATTTAGGAGCCGAATTGAGCCCGTTATAATATAAATATAGTTGTTAAATAATTAGAATGACTCGATTACTAGGGACAACACTCAGGGTACCTCCATTGTTCTGCACTTGTAAACAAACGTGACCTTGCTAGCAGCCATATGGGGTGGTAGCAGGCCACGAGGATGGCGGCCATCTTTCTCGGCCAGCTGGAACTCATTTTATTACCCGCTTGGAAAGGAGGTCTGGTGACCTGATCCCTTTATTTTAGAAGCGTAGTGGAACACTGAAGAATCTCGATATTTCGAAAAGTAATTAAGATATGATTGTTGTGATGATGCCAATTGAATTAAATGATGCGTTTCAACACACATACCTTGTTGGATCGCTGCGATCGGATAATATTTGGCCCAGTTATTCTCTGAGGAGGAACGCTGCGCCAAATAAACATAGGCATCTTTTTAAAGTGTATTCTGCCCAGTTCACTTTAATTTATGCAGACGGGTAGGTGATTTCAATGACATGACACGTTTGTAACGATAATATTTCGACCAGACCCAGAAAATCGTTGTATGGTGAAACTATAAACATTTCTATCCATGTGTATTTAGGAAGGGAAAACGTACCACTTTACCGTTTCAAATTGAGGGGGAAAAGAAGACGATTCACACGACACAACACTTGTTAATTAAGGCATAAGATAATGAATTTATGTTAATGAAAGTAAATGCCCCGTGAAAAACGGATTAATAGTTAATTATTGCATAATTAATGTCATTTCAAGATATATTGTGACTATTGTGTTGTGATACTCCAGTTTGTGTTAAATTGTGCCACGTGAAGAACACTATGGACACTCGTAGATGTCTGAGAGTATCAATGATAGGATGCTAGAAATAGATTTGAGTGCAGTGGAGCACTAATTTTAAGAAGAGACTCACAAATAACCTTGTATTTCGTTGTGGGAAGTAAATGTAAAATATCCTTTGTTTATGTTTTTTTGTTGTATAGCCATGATTTTTATCATTAAATGTTTTATTTAGGAATATGTTGTTTCTTTCATGTAGAGTAGTTACCTGATAGACTCAAATCCTGAGCATGTGGTCGTATGGTGGGCAGGAACGTCCCATACCTCGAAAGACCGTGAGTTAGCTGGGATACGAACACATGTTCATATAATGACGATTGGGTACATGGAGGAGATGTTATTGTACTAGGATTGAGTCACAGGTACTACTAAAAGTCGGCCAAGATATTAATGGTAGAAGCAAGTACAGCAGAAAAATTAGTATATATTAGAAAAAGGCCGCGTCCCATTTGTTAATAAGCCTTCACGTAAAAATAAATGTTGATAATCCTCCATATGACATGCTTAAATGTAACTTGTTAGCGATGAGCACCCACCCACTTATAAATACCATAAAATCACGTCCTCCTCTTTACATTATCATGGCGCCCAACGTGGGACATTCGGCAATAAAAACCACTCCCTGGACAGTTTTACTAATAATTCAGAATATGGCCGATGTCTTACAATGGGGCAACCATTGATAACCAGACTATCTATTTATCATGGCGCCCAGATACGTGGAAGGCTTATGGGAAAACCATAATAGTTTTTTCCCCCTCAAACTGTGTTTGAGCGATTGTGAGTCTTTTTAGGTGATACTCAGACATTAAACACTGTTGTCAGACGGGTACGAGGGTCTAAACCCATTCCATAGGTGGTTACAGCACTGTGTTATATGAATGTTGTTGTTGTCGCGGGATAGGAATTCTTTTTCCCAATATAAAGCGCCAGCATGCTCAGCTGCGGCCTGCCTGAATCTCAAAATAAGGAATACAGGATGGCTGAAACTGAGGGGGTACTCAAGTGTATCGCGGAGTTAAAAGAACATTTTGATGCTACTCATGCTAAGAGTAGGGAAGAGGCTAAAGCATTTCAAGATGAAATAGCAGGTAGATTGGCTACAGTAAATACTCAATTAGAGACCAATCAAACTGAAATGTGCCAGATGTTGGCTACAGTAAATACTCAGTTAGAGAATAATCAAACTGGAATGAACACTAGATTAGAGGCTAATCAAACTGAGGTAAGCCAGATGTTGGCTACAGTAAACACGCAGTTAGATTCAAACCTATTAGAGGTCAATAAAAAATGGATGATGTTAAAGAATCTATTAAGCAAGAGGTAACTAAGAATATTGTTAGCGTGGATTCAGAGATGCAAGCTAATAACGACAAACGCTTTGAGTCAATGGAGCTAAAACTAGAGAATAATCTGCAAGCGTGCAGAGAATCACAACGCGAGATTAATGATAGATTAACCAGTATGTCCGTAGAGCTTAAAGACATTCAAAATCAGAATGAAGGGAATACTAAGCGTCAGCAAGAGCAATTTAATACGTTCACTCAGACCGTGGATCAAAGGCTCGAAGACAGCGACGGAAAATGGAATAAGCGGATGGCAGGCTACGCAAAAGCTGTAGACGAAGACTTACGGAAGCAGGATCAGAATATCCTTGACCAATACAAGGAGATCAGTGAAGTAAAAACTTCTGCTCAAGAGAATAAGGAAATAATATCAAACATGAAAAGGCAGGTTGGAAAGGTTCAAAAAGAGTGAGAACAAACTGAAAACGACCTAGCAGTCATTCATAAAAGGCAGGATGAGGACCAGGGAGAAATTACAAAAATAAGGAATGAAATTTCCCATATGCATGGTCACATACAGAAAGAAGTTACAGGCTCACGAGAAGAATTGGAACTGCGAGAGGGCTTGAAGACTGAAGCCAGCGAGGTAAGACAGAGTCTAGCGGGGGAAATTTCCCATATGAAAGAAAGCCTTAAGGATGACAAGGAGAAAGTCTTTTCTATGGCAGAGAAAAACCGGGATCGCTTGGAAAAAATAGAACGAGAGGTATTAGCTCGGTTAGAAAGGGCAGAAAACAGGCACAGCCAAATAGAAACTAGAATGATCGCACAGGAGGAATCCATATTGCGAAATCCGAGATCTAGTGAAGGAAGCATAGATGAGAATAGGAGAAATAAATGGGCAGATATAGAGATACAGCCCACTCCAAAGAATATAGCCATGCCAAGTGACAGCCCGTATACCACGCCTGGTATACCTATTGCTATGTCCACACCCCACGAAAATGCTATACAAAATCAAATAGTCACTGTTGTGAGGGCTAGTGACGAGAAACCGAAGAAATATTCAGGGAGTAATTCAAACATGACACCCAAATACTGGCTTAAAGAGGTTTCCGAGTATTTGAATGACGCGAAGGTACCGCCATAGCGAAGATTAAGAACTATCGAAAAACTGACTGAAGGCGAGTGCGCCTTATGGTTTAGAAGTTTTCGGAACACGTTTGACACCGTTGACGAATTTCGCCAGGCATTTTTAAGCAGGTACTGGAACGCAAATATACAACAGAATCTCAGATTGGACTTGTACTCTAGACGCTATAGTACAAATAATCCAACGAAGTATGCTGAGTTCTTCATAGCTCAATTGTGCCGTTTCCGTGAACTTGATGAAGGGCCTAGAGAGTCAGATCTGTGTATAGCGATAGCCAAGCAGTTACCATATGAAGTACAACGTCTATTAATATCGGCAAACGCCAAGACAGCGACTGACATGGAGGAAGTGCTGAGACAGCTCGACCTCACTACAGCGCAGCACACAAGGCAAAGTAGGAACCCAGAACAAGTCCACATGACTACTACACCTACTGAATCGACTAGGGTGCAGACTAAAAGTAAGTCTACTAACACCGAAACGGAGAAATCAGACTGGCAACGCGAAGAAAGGGAAAACCAGAATTGGAGGCCAGCATACAGAGGAAGATCGAACCGCGGATACCGAGGAAGGAAAACCTGGAATCAGCGCGATACGAGAGACCAGCAGCCTGATAACAGAAGAAATTACTGCCGAAATGGGAATAACAGAGAATGGAGATCCCAAGAACAGAGTCGCGGGTTCGATGAAGAGGCAGAAGAACGCTATCACGCATCATTAAGATATATGGAAGAGCGTGGGGACGACAATAGAAAATCGCATGTGCATTGGGATGAAGCGATTAAGAATAGAAGGTCTCCCGACATATATAAGAATGATGACGGAGCCAAGAGTCTGGAACTTCAGCAGTACGAAGACAGACAGAAGAACTCCACAAAGAATGGAGCAATAGACAAAAAAAACACCAAAATTAAATGACCAAATAGGAGAGGTAAATGCAGGATGGAATACAGAGAACGTGGTTAACTGGATTGCCAAACCTGAGGAACTTATTGAAGACCAGGATGAAGGGACGGTCAATGTAAGAAGGGAACTACCCATTATAATTGTAAACATCGCAGGCATGAAGATAAGGAGTCTTCTAGATACAGGCTCAACGGTATGTCTAATTACCCAGGCGTTATATAATGAAATCCGAAGTAAAATCCACGTATTGAAAATACCTATTTCAAGCGTGACGATAAAAGGCGTGATACCAGATAAAGTTATGATATGCAGATACCAAGTAATTTTAGATTTACAGATAGGGAACTCTATATTCTCACAGAGCTTCCTACTTGTGAATAAGCTGCATTTTAACGTTATTGTTGGCATGGATTTCATAAGAGAATATAAAGTCATAATAGATCTCTCGCAAGACATTGTTATGTTTCACGCAAGTGAGGGAAAGGAAGATTTAGAGCTCTCATTAAAGCACAATGAAACGAGACCAGAAGAGTACGTATGGCATACATACGGAGATATGACTGGGGATGCAGTATTGACAACAGAATACATCGAGGGAGAGTTGGCAACACTGGCCGCAGACATTGAAAAGGACCTCGAATCATAATTTGAAGAATGCCTGGGAGAAAAGATAGAGGAAGCTAAAATTGGTCCAGAACATAAGCAAATGTTAAGGGAACTGCTATTTGAATACAAAGGAGTCTTCGATTCAAGACCTGGCAGAATCAAGAATTTCCAATACGCGTTCTAAGTTAGTGACTGGACACCATTCAGACAAAAGCCTTATCCGGTAGCCGAAAAGCATTATTTAAAAGTCAAGGAAGCAATACAGGAGATGCTAGAGGCGGGCGTCATTGTAAAGCCGGCCACACCTTATGTCAGCCCACTGGTAGTTGTACCTAAACAGGACGGAAGTGTAAGGATCTTCCTGGACCTGCGAAATTTGAATTCCAAGGTCATACCAGAATTTGACCAAGTGCCGCCCATCAAGGAGGTCCTCAGGAGGTTCAAAGGAAAGACTGTATTCTCAAATCTTGACCTGACAGCAAGTTTTCACCATCTTGCTCTAGAGGAGAAAACAAGTTTATTAACTGGGTTTTTATTCGATCAGCATACATATTCATTCGTGCGCCTCCTGGTGTATTCTTTGAATACACGGTACCTGAGATATAATGTCTACTGCTCCTTGCATGTTCATTTCTTCCTTCCTCTTTGCCAAACACCAACAGTGATCTTCTGTTTTCTTCTTGTTGGGCAAATCTCTTACGTCTTCATAAGTATGTTTCAGATATATAACTTCTGTGACCCACCTAGCGTCATCTAGTAGCGAACCTCTGAAGCTACTCAATTCCTCATCGTGCAAGAGGACCTACATATCCATCTGGCCACCAGATCTTGTTACTATCGCCAGCTATTTTCTCCTTGAGCAAGAGGACTACGTCTACTGTTTCACTCACCATGCTGCGCTAATATCGCCTACTATCAATTCTTAGAAGACCATCCATCAAGAAGAAAATTTATTTTTTGATAAGTAGGTTATGCTGATATGTATACCTTTTGTTTCCTACCCCCACTCTCTCCCCTTCCTAGGACCTTCCGTGCTTCGTTGAGCAAGTCTCACTTCTCAGTCGGCAGTTGAAGCAATCAGTTAAGGCTCAACCAGAGCTAGCCTCCTGACCTAACGAGGCATTTTTTAAATTCCACGCCATGTTGGAACTCTAGGCATCAGTGAGGAACTTCACTTCGACATGCAACAAAGATAAGTACCTTCTTCAAGTTTTAACCTCATCTTCATGGTTTTAACTTCCACGTGTTTTTAATGATACTTTTATAGACAGTGTGAAAGTATTTATTTTGGGGCAATAATCATTCTTCGTGGGATTTGCCATGTTGAGCTTTCCCTTGTATAAGCCGACTTTACCATAAAGAGCTTTTATTAAGCTATTCAAATGAGAAATCCTCTCACTACGTGGGATATTATCTAATTACCCGCTGTCTATAATTCAACAAGCTAGTTCCTCCGCTGGATTTACATTAGCCCCATTTTACTGCTAAGATTGTTCTGGAACCTTCCAGATTCTGTACTCAATCTACAAGTCCTGCCGTCATGTATTTCTCACGTACCTGTGAGAATTCTATTTAAAATTGAATTATCTTACTTCTAAATTACTACATAGTGAAGTTTCGGCCACCGCGGGAATTTTCTATAGCGTATTTAATTGTAATTTACAACTTTCTCAAGAAATAGACTCTCACTTATCTAGTGAAACCAGTTATTTTCATCATTGCAATAACTTTCTTTTCCATAAACTTTGTGTCTACACAGTGAACTTTTCATATATTTCAATGAACTATAGTGAAAACCAGTGCTTGCTCAACTTTTCTACCACGTCGCGATCGTCCGCTTATATTCAAATAAGGCCATGAACATTTTCCTTGATTCCCATTTCTCTTTCCTAAACCTCTTACTAACAATCTGCAATAAACTTTTAATCTAGGTCTGTTCCAATAAGGTGTCATTCCAAGAAGTGCCCTTCCATTTTGTTGGTTTATCATTAAGTATCTCTGTATAATTACGTGTCTAGCACACGTTTCAAACTTCCATTGTTCCTCCCTTCAAAAGCAGGGAAAACAATTCTCTCAATTCTTGAGTGAGTTATTTTTTTTGGTCTCGCTAAATGAAAACTGCCTCATTTAACTTGCGAGTCTTATTTAAAGTATAGGAGGTCTAGAACCTTCCTTCTGATTAACTTTTCAGGTTCACAGTAAGTGACCTGCTCTCTTTGTATAATTCTAATAAAGTAATTCTGTTTAAATATAAGAAGTTGTAGGAACTTCCTTTTTATTCTTTAAGTTTTCTATTTTGTTATCTTCGAAGTTGTTAGTCTCGTTAGAATGTTCTTTCAGAGGTTTCTTATAGTACACTGCTTGTACTCCTGTAAATGTTAAAACTTTAATTATTCCATTTTGCCTATTTATTAAATCTTACCAAGATTTTAATACAAGGTTTAAAAACCTTAAAAATTGTCATTTGCCTGGAGCAATTTCTGAACGTTGTTGGAGGTCTGCGACCCCAAATTGTTAACTACATAGAACATATTTATTTGTTAAAGTTACGCTTCTTTGAATTGTTAAATAAATTAAATATTTGTTTTTGGATTCTCACTTTTCCTATACAACGGTTAAGCAAGGTCCTGTACTCCTTGGCTCTCCCTACTCGATGCCCTTAAATCTATTGATAGGGATTTCACCACTCGTTGCATTTGAGCAAAAACTCTTAGTGGTAATCTTGTCAAAGCTTCTCTTAGCTTTAATAGCTAATTCTAATTGGCCAGTAAGGCAAGTAAAGCTCGCTACGCCAGCTACCTGCTTGTGGAGATCCTCTCCGAAAACTTATGGTCAATTTCCCAAAAGATAAGTGTTTCTTTTTTGTCTAAGCTTTTAGCCGGCCTCTCGCTGAGTAAGGGCTTAGCCATTTCCAAATGCAACCATTGAGTCACTTACCAAAATTACTTTCCAAGTTATAATTTTTTCGTCACTCCCCTTCCTTGAAGCACTTGGTCGCTCTTTTCAGGAATTCTATAACTTCAAAAAATTGAAAATACCAAGCTTGATTAACTATTGGCATTCTTCGAATCATTTCGAAAAAACTAATTTCTTTGAGAAGACATACAATAAATCGTTTGCTCTCGGTCTTGCCGGACCATTACCCTTCCACATAATACTTTTATACATGCTTGGGAGGAAACATACTAAAGCCTCTCTCTTGCAAATCGCCCAAGTCCCAGCTGCGGTTCCCGTTGGCCTCGACCAAGCTCGTACCTATTTTAGATATCAGGAGATTAAGTTTCTGTGGCAATCGCCTTTAAGTGTGTTTAAAGTGAAGCTTATTAATTTTGTGGGGCTCTCCTCCTATTTTTCTATCCTTTTTCTTCAGTCCGAAACCTATTTCCTTTTCTTAATCATCTTCCCTTGGTGGGTGGGTTATTCCCTAGCCTATAATCTACCCACCTCCCATTTGGCCTGAAAACAGCGGGTTCAGCGTTAATACGAGCGCTTGATCGAAACCTGTCTGAAGAAGTAAAAGCAACAACCATATGCTATGTAGATGATATACTACTGACATCTGAAACAATCGATGAACACATCAGAGACCTACGCAAGCTGTTGGATGACCTAAGTCAGGCTAACTTTAAGGTCAATATAAAGAAATCTAACTTTGGTCAGAGATAGGTTAAATTCCTAGGCCATGTAATAGATGCGCAAGGAGTTAGGCCTAATCCGGGAAAATTGGAGGTTATTAAACATTTCCCGAGACCAACGAAGGTGAAGAACGTCAGGCAATATCTAGGCGTTATTGTATTCTTTTCAAGCCATTGCCCGAAGTATACCGGGACCGTAACACCACTCCAAGATTTACTGAAGAAAGGGGGGAGGTGGCGATGGACGGAAAAATGCGAGGAAGCCTTCGTGAAATCTAAACAGATGCTTTTAGATTATGTTAAATTGGGATATCCAGACTACACCCAGAAATTTATCATCCAGACTGACGCATCACTTATAGGCATTGGGGCGATGCTCTACCAGGAAAATGTGGACAGGCCAGAGGAGAAAACTTATATTGCATTCATAAGCAGAAGGTTGAAACCTAATGAAAAGAACTATACGGTCACGGAGATTGAATAACTCGCAATACTGTATGCCTTACGGTATTGGCGAAAACTGATTTATGGGTTCAGAATTGTATTGAGAACGGACCATAAAGCCCTAACATTCCTGTTGAAAACTGACTTGTCAAGTCAGAGACTGACGAGGTGGTCCCTGTATATACAGCAATTTCAAGTGGAAATCGAGTATTGCCCGGGAAAGGACAATATCATACCTGACTTGCTAAGCAGATACCCGACAGCTGATGAAGAGGAAGCTCTAGCTATCGACATAGAAGATAGAGACCAGAAGACCTTAGATGATCTAAGGAACATCACCGTTTTTCAACGTGAAGATCCCTGGATACGGTTGATGATTAATTACTTCGAGGCAAAGCTTGTCAGAGGAACCCCGATGTATGTTGAAGCCGAGGCACTATCAACGGAATATTTATGGTTTAACCAGATGCTACACAAATGGCGCGATACAGACCACACTCGACCCAGGATTGTTATACCACCAGCATTGCAGAGAAGGCTAGTATGGTTAGCACACAGAGCTTTTGGCCACCCTGGCGTAGACAAAACGGTTGCCCTGCTGAAAGAAGCATTTATTTGGCCAAAACTTAGAGATACAGTCACGAATACAATCAGGACATGTGATATGTACCAACGAGTAAAGCCTAACTCGTATTTAATGAGGCAAAAACCGATACCACTCTTGCCAGAGAAGCCGTCAGCTTCTGGCATTGGACAATTTCGGGCCGCTTCCGAGAGCTAGAAGAGGAAATAGACACATCCTAGTTGCACTAGACGTGTTTTCTAAAATGGTAGTCCTATGTCCAATTCAGAAAACCAGTACGAAACAGGTACTTAAGAGGCTGAAGGAAAGAATCATTCCTATACTAGGGAAGCCGGAGAACATATTATCTGATCATGGGAGCTGTTTTACCAGCGTAGAATTTCGCAGGGAGTTGGAAAATCTGGGAATAAGACAGATTTTGTCCACAGTTCGACACCCGGAGTCAAATTCCGCAGAGAGAGTGATGAGGGAACTGCAAAAGTACATGAAGATATACTGCTCTACAGAAAACTGGAAATGGATAGATGTACTAGAAATTATCGAGTATTGTATTAACAATACAGTGCATGAAGCAACAGGAGAAGTGCCCGTGAGCCTACACCTTGATAGAAGACCGGAGAGGCCATGGAATAACGTCATTCGGACACCTGTAGATGCACAGCCTGGACGCGAGTTGAGGATCCAGAGAACATTCGAGTATCTCAAGAAACAAGCGGACAGACGGCAGCGAAGAAATAGGAGGAAACGCTACCACAGACCAATACTCGTAGGAGAATACGTCTTATTGAAGAAACCCGCTAGTTCAGATCCAGAGAGCAGGAAATACAAAAAGTTTCAACATAACTATCACGGACCCTACCTGATTATAAGGGACTTGCAAAATAATGCCTACCGAATCAAAGATGAAGAAACAGGTAGAGAAGTTGTGGTAAATGCAGCTAATTTAAAGTTATATAGTCCGCCAGAGGAATATGAAACAAGAGAAGAGCAAGCCATGC
Organism: Meconema thalassinum; assembly: GCA_946902985.2. NCBI lineage: Eukaryota > Metazoa > Arthropoda > Insecta > Orthoptera > Tettigoniidae > Meconema > Meconema thalassinum. The sequence continues at coordinate 1,754,596,663 of OX336388.2, read as the reverse complement.
ACACCCAAATGGACAGGGAGTCATTATATATGCACGCAGAGAGTCCTGAGGAAAGAACGCACCAGGAAGAAAGAAAGCGAGACGACCAGTTCGCAGACCCAGGGGAGACGAGGGCTGAATGCAGCTGTCAGTTGAAAGTATTTTACGACCAGTTGTGCGAGGCCGCTGCAGAGCTCCAAGGAATGAATGAACAGCTCAGGAAGCAGAACAAGAGAATACGAGACGGCAGACATAGTGGAGTGGGGAAACAAGACATCCCATTGCCCGAGAGCACTGACCGCTTAAAGTAAACATTGTATCGAGTCAATGCCATCTGAAGGCCCGAAAGAATTCACTTGTAAAATGAAATTTTCGAGCTTAGCGAGGGAAAGATGTACCCAATGGGACACGGCAGATTGGCATCGAACTCGGGTCTTATCAGAGAAGACCAGGCCCATGATTCTGCCTAGAATCGAACCATTGATCTCTGAGGGGGAACAGCTACAGGGAACCCGAAGAGCAATGAGTTGTAATGGCATAAAATAATAATAGCATGATTTCACGGCTAGAATGTGAATATCATAGCTGTTTAAGGTGAATAATTGTAAGAGAAAGTGCAGGCATATGTACGTTTTGGAAGCCTGGGCGCATGAAAACCAACCAGCTTGACACTTGACTAATCGCAGCCAGCAGAGGGGCGTGTTTTAGTGACGCCGAAGGAACTCATTTCGTCTGGACCACAGGGACAGCTCGAGATTAATGACTCTGGGGTTCACCAGTGGACAAGCCTTGAGACCGGAGAAGGGGTAGTTGCCCACAGAAATTAATTGATTGCAGCCAATTGGAGCATTGAAATGAAGTAAAATTCACACCCAGGTGAATATATTCTAGGAGAGATAATTTAGGAGTGGTTTCACGCCTAAATTAATAACTATATCTCTAAATGAGCCTGTGAACACACTGCCTACGCGCAGGAGGATTGATTTGGAGACCAGCACGCGGGGAACTACCAGGCTAGCGTCATGACGCTATGGAAGAAGGCAATTAATTGTAATTAATTGGCCGAAGCGATCGCTTGCACGCGAGTGATTTTGGGACCTCCACACCTAGACAGACGAGGATTATACGTCATTTTGGCTGGAAATACATTATTTCAAGAAAGGAGTCGGTCCCGAACGTCCAGTGGACTACGTTTTACGAGAAACCTTTATATAGGGGGAGCAGCGCAGAGGGGTCAGTTCATCGTCAGTTCTTCTCCAGTTCGTCTTGACTCAACACGTAGACTAACACGCTGCCAGATCACGCTAGAAAGTGCGCGAAGTGTTAAAGTATCGACGCACAAGTATATTGGGAGAACAATGGACGCGCATCATACAGCTTCTTAATAATAATTATGAATCATGCAAGATTTAATCTACGGCAGATATTTAACCAATCTCATACGCAAGTATATAGTCGATACAGCGTAGAGATAATTCAGGATGTTTTTGGACAGTGAATATACCAGGAGGTATTGTCATAGTTAAAAATGACACATTATTATCAAGATCACTATAATTGTGGGAGCCTGGAAGGCATCACAAATAATCGTGACAGTGAACTGAACAGGATTGCAGTAGAGATGATATGAATTGAAGGTGACGGGAATCGAACGCACGCACACGCAAGATAGACTTTCACGGAGACCAGCGGTTGTCGTAGCTGCATCGCATCTCTGAGGTCAGGCGTTAGTAGGAGTCCAGTTAAGGATCCACATGTGAAATAGTGCGGGAAGTGTATATAAGCTTTATTACAGTGATTTTAAAAGTGTTTATGTGTATGGTAAAATAATATGTATTGTGTTAAAGTGAGAAAAGCCAGTGATGAAAATATGATTATCATATTTGAAGTGTATAATACCAGTTGTCGTGTGATAACTACTATGATGGCTTAAACCAAGCATCATGGCAGGTTCGTGGCTGGTGTGCTGGAATAACCCAGCGAAAATGAAAAGTGAGTACAAATTTAAAATGTTAATATAATTAAATAGTTCACCATACAACGAAGCATCAGTTTAAGACTAAGATGTAACAGTCATTTTTGTACGAGCTTTCACCACTCGTATTTTGGTAAAATATGGTTTGGAGGGTGATTTGCTTACGGCTATTTGGGCCTAAGATAGTGATGAAAGTAACGGTAACGTTAAATATTAATAATAATAATAATCTGGGGTCGGTAACAGTAAAAAGTTAAGTAATAGGCGTGTCAGGCCTAGCGTACGTGCAAATTGTGTCATGTTTAACGTAAAGATACTGTATTTTTGTAAACAGTAAGAAAGTAACGTCAAGTATATCGAGATATGAGAGTTTTTCAGTGTCGTTGAATTGTTGAATATATATAAGATGGTAAATTCTACAGGGTTGTATTTGAGAACCATTAAGGTAATGTAAGCCAGTATATTGATACTTATTTTAGGAGCTACTTAAAGCTTTGGCTTAAGAGTAATTGCAGAGAGGCGTGAGTGCTTTAATAATTGAGTCATCTATTGAGAAGTATTGTTTGAGCCGCATACAGCGAGCAAGTAACGTAGAATCAAATGATTTACGTCAATAAAGTTGCGGGGATCATTCAAACATAGCTTGCACGTTAGGTGAAAAGTTGGCTAATCTACGAGACAGTATCGCCTTGGTGCATACTTGTATTATTCGCAGCGAGTGAGACGGAGTCTATCTGTATCCACCACTTGCAGGAATTGTGCCGCGAGGGATAACTCTTCGAGACCCTGCGTGAGCCCATGTATCAATTGATCTGCCCTGAGAGGTAAGAATCATGTTCGTCGTATAGGAAACGCAGATTTCCTTATTATTATTAGGCAGCTGCTGATGAGAAAACTTGGATACTCTATCGTGATGCGCGCCGAAGCCACTAGTATCGCCACAGAACGGCAATGCTATTACAGGATCCATCCCTTGCCATGAATGTTAATTAGGAGCCGAATTGAGCCCGTTATACTATAAATATAGGTGTTAAATAATTAGAATGACTCGATTACTAGGGACAACACTCAGGGTACCTCCATTGTTCTGCACTTGTAAACAAACGTGACCTTGCTAGCAGCCATATGGGGTGGTAGCAGGCCACGAGGATGGCGGCCATCTTGCTCGGCCAGCAGGAACTAATTTTATTACCCGCTTGGAAAGGAGGTCTGGTGACCTGATCCCTTTATTTTAGAAGCGTAGTGGAACACTGATGAATCTCGATATTTCGAAAAGTAATTAAGATATGATTGTTGTGATGATGCCAATTGAATTAAATGATGTGTTTCAACACACATACATTGTTGGATCGCTGCGATCGGATAATATTTGGCCCAGTTATTCTCTGAGGAGGAACGCTGCGCCAAATAAACATAGGCATCTTTTTAAAGTGCATTCTGCCCAGTTCACTTTAATTTATGCAGACGGGTAGGTGATTTCAATGACATGACACGTTTGTAACGATAATATTTCGACCAGACCCAGAAAATCGTTGTATGGTGAAACTATAAACATTTCTATCCATGTGTATTTTGGAAGGGAAAACGTACCACTTTAGCGTTTCAAATTGAGGGGGAAAAGAAGACGATTCACACGACACAACACTTGTTAATTAAGGCATAAGATATTGAATTTATGTTAATGAAAGTAAATGCCCCGTGAAAAACGGATTAATAGTTAATTATTGCATAATTAATGTCATTTCAAGATATATTGTCACTATTGTGTTGTGATACTCCAGTTTGTGTTGAATTGTGCCACGTGAAGAACACCATGGACACTCGTAGATGTCTGAGAGTGTCAATGATAGGATGCTAGAAATAGATTTGAGTGCAGTGGAGCACTAATTTTCGTTGTGGGAAGTAAATGTAAAATATCCTTTGTTTATGTTTTTTTTGTTGTATAGCCATGATTTTTATCATTAAATGTTTTATTTAGGAATATGTTGTTTCTTTCATGTAGAGTAGTTACCTGATAGACTCAAATCCTGAGCATGTGGTCGTATGGTGGGCAGGAACGTCCCATACCTCGAAAGACCGTGGGTTAGCTGGGATACGAACACATGTTCATATAATGATTGGGTACAATACCTAGTCCAGAAATTGTTGTATTCTTTAAGTGAATTTTAAAGAAACATGTAACTGTTTAATTATGTAAAAAGTGTTGTAAATATGTAAATTTAACTGTGAGTATGTTGTGTGACGTATCCAATTCTCTATTATGCAGGTTCTGGAAATAAAGAGGTTTGTATGGTATAGTAAGCAACTAACCTGCTAGTATGATTTGCACACTATAAATGTTGGTTGTTTCCTCACTTTATGGGCTGCGACTACGCAGTTATGTAGCCCCGACACTACAAATGTTATAACTGTTCTGGTAATAGAGTGATTTAGTGTTGGCTTTTATATTTAATATGTACAGTTTAAGGTGACAGCAAAAGTGAGAGCCAAGAGGTAGAAAAGTGGGAGCAAAGTGGTAGAAAAGTAGTAGCAAAGTTGTAGAAAATATTACATGTATTGTTAAGAAATAGTTTAAGTGGTTACATGGATCCATTACACAATAATTTTAGCACGACGAAACTCATTTGCTATATCCAATAGTTCTTTCTCATATTCAGTATGACCAGCCTGTTTACGGGCATGCAAGTGCTGAAGCCGCTGGATTAGCTTGCCGGGATTGTTCCAGTAAGCAAATTTAACAAATGATTTTTAGGGATAAACAGAGCATTACCATTATCGTCATCATCATCAAAATCATGATTATCATCGTCAATATAATCATCATCACTGTTACTATCTAATCCTTTTTGTTCCTCTTGCAATGCAACAACGTTTTGCATAGTATGTGTTTGCTTTGATAGTGTTAGGGGTTTCTTAGACGTTAACGACAGTCCTAACATGTCTTTTTCAGGAGATAATAAATAATGCTTTTTAACAAACAATGCGCTATCTTGACTTGCTTTTTTTTTACCTTGGTTAGAGTATTTTGTCCATTTAAATGAGTATTATTTTGAGATTTACGATGATGATCGTTTGAAATAAGAATGTCGGAGCCTTTTGTCTTTCCTCGACACTGTTTTGAACGTTGTTTCGAACAGCACCAAATAACAGTTTCATTTTTATTAGTTCTTTTTACAGTATATGAATATATATGTATGTCCCAGGGGCTCACATCTAGTGGGACGTGGGTTAGCGACCACGGGACCCCAGCTGAGTCCGGCATTGCTTCCACTTACTTGTGCCGGGCTCCTCTACGTCTTCTTTCCTGTCGACCTTCCTTGGTCAACTCTTGTTCTTTTCCGACCCCGACGGTTTAGGGTATCCTAGGCCTAAGGAGTCTTTCACTTTCCCGCCTTAGATGGCCCTTGTGGTTAGGATCTGTCAATGCGAGACCTCCTTTTTCGGGAAGGACTAGAAGTGAAGCTTCTAGTCTAATAAGAAAATGAACTTTACTAAGTAGGAACAGATTGAACATTGATGAGTAAATAGGAATGGAAACAGTTTGCCAATAACAGTGGTATTTTATTCAAAAACCAACTTTAAAAAGATTAACAATAAATAAATATATAAACATGTAATGGAAAGGTGACCTTTGACAGGCCAACAACAAGCGAACAAGATTTCATAAGTTTGAAAAGGATTAACAATAAATATATAAATATGTAAGGGAAATGTGACCTTTGACAGGCCAACAACAAGCGAACAAGATTTCATAAGTTTGAAATGCCAAGAACCCTGAGAATAAGTAACCACTTTGTGGCCAGTTAGTCTGAAGTAGAACTATGCAGGGTAAAATAGTGAGTAACTATAGTGCTCAAATGAAGGCTTAAAATTTAGCCTAGGACTGCACACAGAGAGTAGGCTAGTTTATTTACAGAAAAATCAATATTTACATGCCAGTAGGGATAGCATCCCACTAGTTGCCTGATAGTTACAAGGCGAGGTTGTTTACAATTGAAATGGGAGCATTCCCAAGAACACGTTGATAGATTAAATGAAGAACAAGCCATTCACTTCGTCAGATAGGTGAACTGGTGTTAAGCCCAATAGTTTGTACAAAAATAGAGAAAAGAATGATTTGTTTTGAAGGAAAGTTAACATGCGAAAGAGAGAGAACAGCCATTTTCTCATAGCCTACAATTTAAAGGCATAATACATGCTTAAACCACTTAATAGAAAGAAATAAGTTGAGTTTGGCATAGTTTGACAAGTTGTTTAAGTCGGGTAACATAACCCTAAAAAGAAAGATACATTTTTAAGATTTAGAAATTTTTGAGGTTATAATAAACACTTAGCTTGTTGGCGTTGGTGTAGAGGAATTTCCACATAATATAAATAGAGGAAGAGCGTGATGATCACTTTTTTCCGTCTTGGAAATGTTGAAGACTTCGTGCCCAGCACAGAAGAAAATTTGTTTATCGTTTTTTGCTCACGACAAACTGACGTAGGCCAAGTATCGATGTTAACTTAAATAGATTTCGTAGATTTTAGAATGCACTGCTGGTTTGACTAGAAGCATTTTGCGATGTATTACCACACAGCGTTGAGACACATTCAAGCGTTGTGCAAACAGCGTGAAGACAGCTTACGACAAGTGACTGGCATTGTGACTTGCTGGAGACAGACGAGACAGACAGTTGATGTAGGCCAGGGCAGGCTATATACCGGAGATCACGCGGAATGCGTGACGCGGACAGGTGGCGTCGGCCAATCCGAGAGCATGGAAGATTCTCGAAAACTGCTGAGGCCAATCAGAGCAAGGGGCCAACTGAAAATGAACCTCGTGACCAACATTAGTTCCGGAAATCATTACAGTGTCATGGAACATGTGCTAGCAAGAACAGATTGAAGAAAAATGGAATGACAGGTGAGAGGTTATGTTATAATAAAAATAAGTGAACTTTGTAAATTTCACTGAAAAGTGAACATACTGCCAGAGGGGCAACAGAGAACAAAAACAAAACAAAAATAACATGAGAGAGAAGAGCTAGAGTGGCAGAGGGCAAATGACTGAAATAGGACGAACACAGTGTCCTGATGAAGTTTTAAGTTTGACCACTCGAACTCTAGCATCTCTGCCATAATAGCATTTTATAACACGACCAGTTTTCCATACAAGAGGAGGACTTGGGTCTTTGAGAAGAACCAAATCACCCTCCTGAAGGTTAGGCTGAGAGAGCTGCCACTTGTTCCTCCTTTGGAGCGAGTGAAAATACTCAAGTCTCCACCTCTTCCAAAATTGAGCTTTAAGGGATTCTATCTTTCTCCACAAGATAGGCAAAGACAGATCAAGTTTACGATCAAGCAACGGAGGAGACGCAGCTAAGGAACTGCCCACCAGAAAATGACCTGGAGTCAAAGGAAGGAAATCACAAGGATCGTTGGAAAGAGGAGAAAGAGGTCGTGAGTTGACAATTCCCTCAATGAGTATAATTAAAGAATTGAATTCTTCGTAAGTTACAATACTAGAGCCTAGAGTTTTCTTTAAATGATTTTTTGTGAGTTTTACACAAGATTCCCATCGTCCGCCATGATGGGGAGCATAAGGAGGGATGAAATGCCATTTGAATTGGTTTAAGTGCGAGTAATTGGAGATTTGTTCTTTCGCACGAGGGGAACAAAGGGCTTTATACCATTGCTGCGAAGCTCCAACGAAGGTTTTGGCATTATCAGAGAAGACTTCTGAAGGAATGCCTCTTCGTGAAATGAATCTAGAGAAAGCGGAAAGAAAGTATGAGGTGGAGGCACTAGTTACGAGCTCAAGATGAATAGAGCCAGTGACCATACAGACAAATAGAGAAACGTACAGTTTTCCAAGGATTTTCCTTTTAGCACTGGGGTGATTTTGTTGATACACAAACGGACCGGCGTAATCAATGCCGGTGAAGGAAAAAGGCCTGCAGGGAGCTGAACGAAATGGGGGAAGGTCAGCCATGAGTTGCTGATTAGGTTTAGGCTTAGCTTTGAAACAAGTAATGCATTTATGTATAACAGAAGTGACTTCGTGTAAACCATTAATAGGCCAGTATTTTTCCCGTATCAAGCATAGAAGGGTTCTAGAACCAACATGCAAGTTTTGATAATGAAACTGACGAATGATTATCCGAGTAACATGATGTTTAGACGGAAGGATAATAGGGTGCTTTTTTTCATCGGAGAAGTCAGAAAGAGAAAGTCTGCGCCCACTCTTAACAAACCATCGCCATCGAGAAAAGGGCATAAGGCAAAAAGCCTGCTGTGTTTCTTGAGAGTTTTACCTTTAGCCAATATGTTTACTTCGACTGAGAATGCCTCTCTCTGGGTGAGCCAAAGAACTTTGATGGTGGCAATTTGCAGTTCAACAGCCGAAAGAAAAGGCTGAGGGAATAGAGGTTGATCTAGTACTAAAAATTTCCATCTGAGCACATAAGCAGTGACGCGCACTAGTTTTTGAAAAGAAGAGTAACGTTCCAACAAGGAAGGAGTGTTGGCAGTTACAAAGGCAGAAGCTTTTTTGCTGATTTCAGGAATATCCTCTAACGGGAAATTAGAGTTGGAAGGTCGGTTTTGAATTCTTTCAGAAAGCCATGAAGGGCCGTGCCAGTACAAACAGGATTGAGATAGTGACTTAGGTGAACAACCACGAGAAATGAGGTCGGCGGGGTTGTCTTTGCTAGAAACATGGTTCCATTGTTCTGGTTTAGAAACAGTTTGAATTTTCTCAACTCTGTTAGCTACAAAAGTTTGCCAATTAGAAGGAGGTTTAGAAATCCATGCCAAAGCAATAGAGGAATCTGTCCAAAAATATGTGTGTGAGAACTTACAGTTGAGTGTTTGTTTGAGTTTGTTAGCTAATTCGGCAGCAAGTAGTGCGGCACAGAGTTCAAGACGAGGTAATGAAACGGGTTTCAAAGGCGCAACCTTAGATTTAGCACATATCAAATTGGAGAAAAAGGGGGAGCGGCTTACAATGTAAGCACAACATCCGTATGCTTTGGTCGAACTGTCAGCGAAAAGGTGCAAATCCAAGACAAGAGAGCAAGAGAACGGAACTAGCACTCTAGGAATGTCTATTAATGAGAGATCACAAAGACTGTGCCGAAAGGTAAGCCACTTTTGTAAAAGCGAAGGAGGAATGGGATCATCCCAATTCGAGTTCAATGACCATAGCTCTTGCATAAAGATTTTAGCTAGAACAATTACGGGTGCAATGAACTGAAGCGGGTCATATATCTTAGCTATTTCTGATAGCACTTGTCTTTTGGTTTGTGGAGGTGAGGAAGACAAATTTACTTCGTAAAAGAATGAGTCAGCTTTAGGATACCAGTGTATTCCCAAAACTTTAGTAGCATCCTCCAATTTACAAAGCTCTACTGGAGTATCAACAGGACATTGTGGCAAGAGATTGGATAGAAGTTCCTCAGAATTTGAGTTCCAACGATGAAGTAAGAATCCTCCTCTGCTAAGTAAAGTTTTTAAACTTTGAGAGAGTTCGATAGCCTCAGATACATTCTTGAAAGAAAAAAGAAAGTCATCAACGTAGAAAGAATTTTTCAACAAAATAGGAGTTTCAGAAGTGAACAAGTGACCATCTTGGTCGGCAAGATGTTTCAAAGTACGAATGGCAAGAAAAGCCGATGGTTTAAGCCCATACGTTACGGTTTTTAATTTAAAGATCTTGATGGTTTTGGTAGGAGCATCACGCCAGAGAATTCGTTGAAGATTTTGTTGTTCGGAATTAATCAGAATTTGTCTATACATTTGTTGTATGTCAGCTATGATTCCAATTGGAAATAGACGGAAATTTAAAAGAATAGACGGGAGATCAGACTGAATGGCAGGTCCAGATAGGAGAGTCATTTAAGGAAATGCCATTGGCATCAGGGGCAGAACCATTAAAAACAACTCTTATCTTTTCTTTGGTGGAGGGATTCTTCCAAACGGGATGGTGATTTAAATACACTGAATCTAAAGAAGGGTCGAAATCTTTAACAGTCTCCATATGGTTTGAAGCTTCATAATCCTCCATGAATTCAAGGTATTGTTTGCGAGTGGAAGGATCTTGCTTGAGTTGATTCTCAACTGCAAATAAAGCTTTAAGAGCTTTCGGATAGGAATCACATAAAGAAGGAGGAGAAGAAAGGCGTGGCATTGTGACAATAAATCTGCCATCTGGGTTACGAACAGTGGTTTCTAAAAAATGTTGTTCACAAAATTCATCTTCTGATGAAAGAGAAGGAGCAGATTCAATAGACTCGATTTGCCAAAATTTTTCCAGACGCTGATGAAGATCTGCATTAGTGAAATGGCATTGAGAGGAACCTTGAACAGTTTGAAGAGGAATATAACCTGTGATAAGCCAGCCAAATTTAGTATGGTGGGCGTAGATACCAGATGAAATATTAACCCTTGACGGAAGAAGATTTTGCCAAAATGTGTTAGCGCCAAAAAGAATGTCAACGTGAGAGCTTTTATAGAATTGAGGGTCAGCCAGTTTTAGATCAGAGGGAAATTTCCATTCGTCAATGGAAAAAGAGCGACTGGGAGTAGGACTGCCAATACTCGGAATGGACAGACAGTTTAGATGAAAGTTAGTGCCATATTGGACTGAATCTTTCACCTGCAGCTTGACATAATTTAAGGAAGTAGACTTGCTGTTGTTGATACCAGATATTTCAATATTGGTGGAGAGAGGTTTGAGACCTAACCTTTCAACTAATGATGAGGTTATGAAGTCATGAGTTGCCGCATTGTCGAGCAAGGCTCGTACTAAGTGCCAATTGCCGGAAGAATCTTTAACTTGGACCTGGATCGTAGATAACAAAACTTGAGCACTACGCCATGAGGGGGTTGTTTGATTGTAGGATTGGGCAACGGTATTTACAGTAGAAACAGAAGAGCTTGGTGGAGAAGCATCACTAGTGAGGCTCAGCGCAGGTTGGGCATTAGGATTTGAAACTGTTCCAGGAATAGACCGTGGCTTTTCGAAGCGGTGCAAGGTAGAATGATGTCTTAGCTTGCAATGCATGCAAACTCCTTTTGAAGGGCAGTCCGCTAAGATATGCTTTGAAGAGAGGCAGTTGAAACAAGATTTGGTTTGCGACACAGCTTTTCTACGATCGTCAACTGAAAGGCCTTTGAAGGTATTGCAGAAATATAAAGGGTGCAAATTATTGCAAAGAATGCATGAGGTTTTATTACCTTGTATAGAGAAAACATGAGAATGTGAAGCTTTTTCCGAGAAATGCTTGATGGGTTTACTTTTGCTGACATCGGTGGAACCTTCAGCTTTATTGATTAAAGCAGAAAGAATTTGACAACGTTTCTTTATGAAAGAGATCAACACTTTAAATGTGGGTTCAGGTTTGTCCACTAAATCGGATTCCCATGCTTTACGAGTATTAAGGTCAAATTTGGAGGTAGTGAGATGTATAAGAAAAAGATCCCAATGTTCAACAGGTTGTTTAAGATGTTCTAGGGCTCTTACATGAAGTTCAACGGTGTCTCCCAGATTTCTAAGGGATGATAAATTATCAGGGCGTGAAGCGGGTAAATTAAACAAGGCGTTCATATGGCGTTGAATTCTAAGTTTGGCATTGCCATATCGCTGTTGGATGAGGTCAATAGCTACCGAGTAATTTTCGGTTGTGAGAGGTAAAGCTTCAATTAACTTTAAAGGAGGACCCTGAAGAACAGACTTTAAATAATAAAATTTTTGAATCTCAGGGAATGATCTATTATCATGTATTAGAGAAGAAAAAAGTTCAAAAAAGGAATCCCACTGTTTTTCCTCCCCTGAAAAGGTAGGAAGTTGGATTTTAGGAAGAAACGGTTTGCTAACTTCGGTGTTTTGATGGGTTGCTAATTGCTTAATTAAATCCTTAGCTTCGCCAAACATATTGTAATACAGTTCTTCAACAGAACTACGATCCTGTTCTTGATCAGGTTCGATTGTTTCAATTTCGGTTTGCAACACATCATACTCTTGAAAATGTTGCTGATAAACATTAAAACGTTGAACTAGAACGTCATAATTGTGATCATCAAAAGATTTGGAACCTAAAAACTGCTGAAAACGAGTAAGTTTGTTTTTACAGGCGGTTCTTTTGGCTACAAGCTCTTTAGGAAGAGACATGGCGGAACTTTGAGTACTTTCACTCACCAATCTGCTAGACTGCCGAGCGTCTGTAGTAGTAGTAGTAGTAGTAATGGTACTGGTAGAGGTGGTAACAAGGGACATCTCCGCTCACCCCAACACAGCTTTCATAGCGATAGCTGAAAAATACAATTAGCATTAGTGACAGAAGTGAAAAGCTGCAATAGCTTATCGAATGGCTTGGCAACCTGTTTCATACAATAAACAATTATGAAGGTTATTTAAAGGTCCCGGGTTTCGGCACCAACTTGGTTAGGATCTGTCAATGCGAGACCTCCTTTTTCGGGAAGGACTAGAAGTGAAGCTTCTAGTCTAATAAGAAAATGAACTTTACTAAGTAGGAACAGATTGAACATTGATGAGTAAATAGGAATGGAAACAGTTTGCCAATAACAGTGGTATTTTATTCAAAAACCAACTTTAAAAAGATTAACAATAAATAAATATATAAACATGTAATGGAAAGGTGACCTTTGACAGGCCAACAACAAGCGAACAAGATTTCATAAGTTTGAAAAGGATTAACAATAAATATATAAATATGTAAGGGAAATGTGACCTTTGACAGGCCAACAACAAGCGAACAAGATTTCATAAGTTTGAAATGCCAAGAACCCTGAGAATAAGTAACCACTTTGTGGCCAGTTAGTCTGAAGTAGAACTATGCAGGGTAAAATAGTGAGTAACTATAGTGCTCAAATGAAGGCTTAAAATTTAGCCTAGGACTGCACACAGAGAGTAGGCTAGTTTATTTACAGAAAAATCAATATTTACATGCCAGTAGGGATAGCATCCCACTAGTTGCCTGATAGTTACAAGGCGAGGTTGTTTACAATTGAAGTGGGAGCATTTCCAAGAACACGTTGATAGATTAAATGAAGAACAAGCCATTCACTTCGTCAGATAGGTGAACTGGTGTTAAGCCCAATAGTTTGTACAAAAATAGAGAAAAGAATGATTTGTTTTGAAGGAAAGTTAACATGCGAAAGAGAGAGAACAGCCGTTTTCTCATAGCCTACAATTTAAAGGCATAATACATGCTTAAACCACTTAATAGAAAGAAATAAGTTGAGTTTGGCATAGTTTGACAAGTTGTTTAAGTCGGGTAACATAACCCTAAAAAGAAAGATACATTTTTAAGATTTAGAAATTTTTGAGGTTATAATAAACACTTAGCTTGTTGGCGTTGGTGTAGAGGAATTTCCACATAATATAAATAGAGGAAGAGCGTGATGATCACTTTTTTCCGTCTTGGAAATGTTGAAGACTTCGTGCCCAGCACAGAAGAAAATTTGTTTATCGTTTTTTGCTCACGACAAACTGACGTAGGCCAAGTATCGATGTTAACTTAAATAGATTTCGTAGATTTTAGAATGCACTGCTGGTTTGACTAGAAGCATTTTGCGATGTATTACCACACAGCGTTGAGACACATTCAAGCGTTGTGCAAACAGCGTGAAGACAGCTTACGACAAGTGACTGGCATTGTGACTTGCTGGAGACAGACGAGACAGACAGTTGATGTAGGCCAGGGCAGGCTATATACCGGAGATCACGCGGAATGCGTGACGCGGACAGGTGGCGTCGGCCAATCCGAGAGCATGGAAGATTCTCGAAAACTGCTGAGGCCAATCAGAGCAAGGGGCCAACTGAAAATGAACCTCGTGACCAACATTAGTTCCGGAAATCATTACAGTGTCATGGAACATGTGCTAGCAAGAACAGATTGAAGAAAAATGGAATGACAGGTGAGAGGTTATGTTATAATAAAAATAAGTGAACTTTGTAAATTTCACTGAAAAGTGAACACCTTGTCTCATCTTTCCTGATACCCTCATTTGTCGACGGGTCAGCCTTCCTTTTCTTTTCATTTATTTTCCCAGTCCTATGGGATATAACATAGGCCCCATGCACAGGGATACATGCGAAGACCTTAACGGCATCTACAGCGGAGAAGGTAGACTTCGGTACGTAGAGATGGCGGAGGAGGCAGCCCTGTACTTGGGGTTTAATATGAGTACAACCTGCTGCCTTGTAGGTTGAGGTGACTGGACACCAAAGGCTAAGGGAGTAAACCCCAAAAGAAAATCTTCCTCTGTGTTAGGCTTAGCAGGTCAACAGAAGAAAAATGCTTAAGTTGCTTCCAAGAATATTATGAGAAATTCAAGACAGTGACGTCAGCTTGGTGCGAATGATGGCTTCCAGCCTGATGCTACACCAGCTACCCAAACTAGACAAAACCGAAGTATCCGAATGGGAACATTAAATATTCTGACACTAACATCCAAAACTGAAGAACAGGTTGACCTCATGGAAAGGAGGAAACTTCTGATTATGGGGTTAGATAGATATTTTATTCAATTAATTCCAAAGAGCCAGAGGCTCGTACAGAGGAATTGTACAGTAATATGTGTGTTTACACACCAAGGAAGAACATTCTGAAGGTAACACAAATTGATGAATAAGGTCATAGGACTATTAGTAAAGTTGATACTATATCTAAGATTGTTTAGACCAAGGTCTCTTAAAATGATAAGCACTTAGGATTTTTAAGCTTATTTGATGTATTAAGATGCATCGAATTTTTCCCACAATACTTTCATAGTTTTCCTCTTAAATACTGACAAAGTTGGTGCACTTTTTACTTCATCTGGAAGTTTATTATATGACTGTGATGCAGAGAACTTGAAACTATTTCTACCATATTTAGAAGAGTGACTGATATATAAGGCTACGTCCTTCGCATGCCTTGTTCCATAAGAATGATTGCCTGAGTTCAAGATGTAGGGAGAGCTATAGAGTATTGTGTTGTGTTTAATTTTGTATATTATCATAGCTGCTCGGAGATCTGCACTTATGCTGAGGGGTCGAATTTTACTTCTGATGTAAAGATCTTTTACTGGAGTGCAGTAAGGAAGGTTAAATATGTTTCTAATAACCCTATTCTGAATAGTCATTAAATCATTCAGTGTGGATTTCCTGCAGTGAGCCCAAATAACATTTAAATATTGGAGCTTGCTATGTACAAGTGAATAGTAGATTAGTTTTACAAGGTTTAGGGGAATAAGATACCGAAGTTTCCTTAGGATCCCTACTATAGGTGAGAGTTTCTTAGCAATTCGTTCAACTTGTTCAATCCAGGTCAGGTGTTTGTCGATGATTAGACCTAAATATTTTGCCTGATTAACTTCTTTTATTCCAATATTATTTATATATATTTTGTCATGTGTGATTTCTTTCATGCTTTGCTTTGAAATTACCATATAATTGGTCTTCTGTAGGTTCATTGATAATTTATTGGCCTGGAACCATTGTGAGAGAGTATTTATATCTTGTTGCACATTTTGTATGATTTCAATTATGTCTTTCCCAGTGTAGAAGATATTTGTATCATCTGCATACAATTTGATATGCCCTCTCAAGTTACATTCCACAATATCATTTATATAAATTAAGAATAATGTAGGTCCAAGTATATCCTTGTGGAACTCCATGAGTTATATATTTTCCTGAACTTATGCATTTATTCAAAGCTACATGCTGCTTTCTTCCAATAAGGTAGCTTTGGAACCATTTTAGTGCTCTACCTCGGACACCAGCATTTTCTAATTTTGATAACAGTATTTTATGATCTACTGTAACAAAGGCTTTTGTGAGATCAATAAATAACCCAACTGCCATATTATTTTTGTCAATAGTTTCTTGTAGCATTGTTATTAGGTCAATAGTTGCTGTCTCAGTTCTAGAATTTTCCCTGAATCCATATTGCATATTATGAAAGAATGTATTGTTGTTCAGAAATGAAAGCAATCTTGTTTTTACCACTTCTTCCAGAATTTTTGAAACTACCGATAAAATAGAAACAGGTCTATAATTATTTGGATTTCTTTTGTCACCACCTAAAATATAGGAACTACTTTGGCCACTTTTAAGTCATCTGGTATCATGTCAGTAACTAAGGACTCATTAAACATTTCAACCAAGATTTTAATAAATGATTGCATATTGTTTTTAATGAAATTTGTCTTGATCCTATGTAAACCACAGCTCTTTTTATTCTTTAAATTTGTGATGATGGACTTGACCTCTGCTTCATCTGTTGGATATAAGTAGAGAGAATTTGACTGATTGTGGTCCTTACTGAGGATTTCCTTCTGTTCAGGAATAGCTTTTGCTAGACTTCCAGCAATGTTTGTGAAGAACAAGTTAAATGATTCACATAGCTCTTGATTGTCTGTGATAATTTTGTTGTCTATTCCAAGTGAAGTGCATGTCTCAACTGTTGGTTTTTTGTTGTGTATGATTTCTTTGATAGTCTCCCAAGTTTTATTAGAATTGTTTCCATATGTTCTGAATTTTTCTGAGTAGTAATTTGACTTTAGTCTTCTTTTTAAGTTTGTTACATTATTCCGGCATCTACAGTATTCTTGGTTCATATCATTATTATTTCTGTGAAGGGGATTTTTGAGCTTTGCATGCAGAGTGTCTCGTTGTTTTATAAGTGTAAGGAATTCAGCTGTGACCCATGGTAAGTTAGTAGTCTGTCTTTTATTGTTAGTATTGTTTGTTATTTTTCTTTGGCTATGCCTGTTCCTTAGATTCAATTGTTTGATGAAAGAGTTATATAGAGAGCTAACAGTACTATCTTCATCATTATGGGAATCTGCGTTTATAGATATATTAGTTTCAGGAGTGTGTTGCCTATCCCAAGAGTCCTCGTGTGTTGTTGATTTTGTCGACTTATGTGACAGAGTGTACGTGCTATAATTGGTCTTGGAAATATCAGGAATTAATATACTGTGATCACTAATATCATTGCTGACATTTGATATTTTATAACTTAATTCTGAATTGTTTAGTGACACGTGATCTATTAAGGTAGCTGCAGTGTCACAAAGTCGTGTAGCATATTTAGTGTTGCCAGGGGCGGCGCGAGATATAAGCGAACTACGCGGCCGCGGGTGGCGCCATGAGAAGGGGGGCGCCGCGACGCACCGAAATATCAAGTTAGGGGCGCTCGGAGCTAGTTTGTAATGTTGTAAACATTCTAATTTTTACAACATTAACAAACTGTAATGTTTACATTATAAACAATGTAACCAGATAACATAACCATTCTGTTTATGTTTCGTCTTTTCAGTTTTACTTTACTATTTCACTAACAAACTAAACGAAATAATATTTGAAATATTCAGCATAACCATTTTAAAGAGTCGCCGCTTTACGGGTGATGCTACTTAGAACTATTACGGAGTGCCTGGAGCCATTCACGAACACCCCTTCCACTAATGACTTCGACTCGTCCGCGTGACTCATAGGTCTCTTGTCTTGATCCGCTCAGCATTGCCAGCTAGCTGACAGCCATCACTCATCGTTGTAGTTTGTAGTGTGTTGATGTATTGACGTAAGTTGCATTGTTTTATTGCTCCTTCTTACATGAGGAGATGATTTTTTAGACACACGAAATGTCCAGTAATGAAAAGCCATCAGGTGCATTTCACCGTAAAAGACAGTTGCAGCATTCTAAAGAAGATGAGAAGCAATCTAAAGCGCTGAAAAGATATTTTGCGCCTTCGTCTTCATCGTCATGTGCAAAAATGATCGACGAGACAACTAAGTTAACTGAATCCGTTTATAACGATGAGGATGACGACAAGTTACCAATATCAGAGCTGCCTGGACCATCAATGAGTGAAGAATCCCTCAAAAAGTAAGTGTAAGTGTAAATAATTTTAAGTTTTTTTTTTTTTTTGCTAATGACTCTAAATGCCTAAATTAATTTAATGGAAATTGATGAGCATTTGTATAAACCATTAACCCGTATAACGGAAATTATAATAATATTATTGATTTAATAGCATTTCTTTACTGAATACTGTCGTAATTTACTTAAAGTATTATAGCACTAATCCTTAAAAAGTATTAATTTATACTTACCGTAAGTTGTATATTTAGAAAATAAATTTATGAATTGAGGGTAGCTTTAGAAGATATATTGGTGCTTAAGTATACTTGGCCAACAGCTATTTTTATTGCAGGATGAGGGTCTGACACTGACTACAGGAACGCCATTGGCACTACCAATTGGCTATGACATAACCGGGACCGAAGGTGTTGACGAGGATTCATCAGAACTTACAGACCGGGCGTCTACAAGTCAACAAGCCATTGAAACTGAAACTGGAAGTTTATGTTGATACAATACAATGGGTTATTTATTAGGTATTTCTTTAAGAATTACAATTTACAATGGTGTAAATTGAATCTTAGTTAACGGAGTACAGGTTTTGTTAAAATATAACTAGGCCTAGTAGTCCATAGTTAGTTTAGCCTTTGTTAGGTTGGGGGAGGAAAGAAGGCAGATATGGAAAAGGGGCACCTTATATTTTTTGTATTAAGGGGAGACTGTACCTTTTCCGATTCAATGCTTTTTAGTGAAGATTTCTTCAAAGTTTAAGTACATATCAAATAAAACCACTGAACCTATTATTCCAAAATTGTATGTACATATTAAATTACTACATCCATATCTTCCTGATAAACGAAAATTGTTACAAAAGTTTATACATACTACTTATTTTTAACAGTTTGAAAATGTTCAATTTTTTTCTTACCATTTTTTAGAAATAAAAATATTTTTTTGAAAATAGAAATATTTATTATTATTAACAAAATCTTGGTTTAATGTACTCATAAAGTACCCATAATTATGAATGCAAAGTTTAAGGTCTCTATGTATTACGGATGTTAAACTTTGTATAGCTAAAGATAAAAGTTTTAAGTTCGGAGGTTTATTTGCAGAAACTGAGCGCAGAAACGTCGTTTTTTTTTTTTTTTTTTCAAATGACTGTGGAGAATGGCCACCTAAAATAAACGATGATGTACGAAAAATTCTTGTTGAGCGAGGACCACAACAGGTCACAGACCAAGAATTTCCTGTGGACCTTAAATTGTGGTGTTTGAAGCCGTATTTTCAGTGTTGCCTTAGTAAACAAGAGTTTAGTGCTAAACTCTTGGACCTTAAAGGTAGGCGATTTTCCTCAAAGCATTACACAAGGAAGCTTTGCAACGGAGAGCAAGTCGCAGGATTTCGTTAATATATTCCATATTGAAAAACGCAGTATTTTGTTTTGCTTGCAAACTTTTTGGAAATGATCATTCTATTCTTGCTGGTGGCCAAGCGTATTCTGACTGGCAAAACTTTGACCAGTCATGAGAAATCCCCTATTCTTATTCAAAACTGCAAATGATGGCTCGAACTCTCTTTACGTTTACGTTTAAAAAAACTATTGTCGAGGGAAATGAAAGACTTATTCGTGCTGAAACTGAACATTGGAATCAAGTTCTAAAACGCCTACTATGTATTGTACAATTTTTGGGAACTCAAGGATTGGCCTTTAGAGTGAAACAAGACACCCTATTTGAACGTAATAATGGAAATGTCTTAAAGCTGGTAGAAAACATAGCTAAATTTGATGGTTTTATGGCTGAACATGTGAGAAGGGTAAGTTCAAAAGAAACACACGTACACTACTTGAGCAAGAGTATCCAAAATGTGTTTGTTAGTTTCTTGTCGGCCAAGATTCAAGCTAACATTTTACAACAGATACAGCAAGCAACGTACTATTCTATTAGATTAGACTGTACTCCAGACATTAGCCACACCGAGCAAATGACTCTTGTTGTAAGATTTGTAAAAATTTTAGCAAATGAGGATATTTGAATTAAAGAACATTTTTTGGGCTTTGTTCCCATTACAGATTCTTCAGGTGAAGGCCTCACAGAGGTATTGCTCAAACAGTTAGAAGCACGAGGCATTCCTTTAAAAGCCATGAGAGGCCAGGGGTACGACAAAGGTTCCGCAATGAAGGGAAACCATGTTGGAGTCCAGAAGAGGATCCTTGATTTAAATCCTAGAGCTTTTTATGTACCGCGTGGGAACCACTCCTCCTTCAACTTGGTCATTAATGATGCAGCTGTGTCGTGCAACATTGCTGTGGACTGTTTCAGCACAATACAATAAATATTTAATTTTTTTCCAGCTCTACTCAAACATGGAATATTTTGCTGAAACATGTTTCAAGTCTGACAGTAAAACCACTCTGCAATACAAGATGGGAAAGTAGAATTGAGGCATTGTTGCCTTTGAGGTACCACATTGAAGAAGTGTATGATGTCTTATATGAAGCTTCTCAAGATCAGAAACTTGATGCATTTGGTAGGAACACTGCCGAAGGTCTAAAAAATCTGCAAAACTTCAAGTTTCTATGCTGCTTAGTGACATGGCATGATATCCTGCATAAAACCAATATGGTTAGTAAACTGTTGCACAAAGTCACAAATGACCTACAAAGTTCAATGGATATCATTAAAAGTGTAAAATCATTTCTAAAAAACATGTGATCAGATCAAGGACTAAACAGCGTCATTACAGATGCAAAAGAACTTGCAGAAAAAATCGAGGTTGATGCTAACTTTGAAAAAGAAACCCTACTTCGGCCAAGAAAGGTAAAACAAAAAAACAATTCTCCTATGGGAGTGAAGATGAAGCTGTACGTTCTGGAAAAATGCATTTAAAGTTAACTTCTCCTTTGTCGTACTTGACACAGCAATAGCCTCATTAAGGGAGAGATTTGAGCTAATGGAACACCATAGTGAAAGTTTCAAATTTCGTTATGACATTGCTAGCTTCGAGAAGAATTTGAACGAACAAGAGTTGAAGGAAGCCTGTAAGCACCTTCAAACTGTTTTGAGTGATGGAGGAGACTGTGATGTGAACGGAGATGATCTGTTCGAAGAACTGCAAATTTTTTCACCAATGCTACCCCTGAAAGTCACCCTGCTGGAGCCTTGTCTTTTATAATCAAACGTGGTTATGTGGACATTTTTCCAAATGTTTTTGTTGCATTGAGGATTCTGCTAACGCTCCCGGTATCAGTGGCCAGCGGAGAAAGAAGTTTTTCGAAGTTAAAACTTATAAAAACATACTTGCGATCAACTTTAAGCCAAGAGCACTTGAGTGAACTAGCTACTTTGGCCATTGAAATGATTTTTTAAATGAAATGGAAACATATTTGCTGCTGAACGAGTTTTCTAAAGTAAAAGCCAGGAAAATCTCGTTTTAATTTAAAAAGATTTCAACAGTGTGCAAAAAATCCACAATAATTGTCATTCTATGTAATAATAATGACCTGTAAATTAATGTTTGGTTTTAAATTATTTTTGAGTATCCCTTTGCCTTTTACCTTTTGGTCATATAACACGTTTAGTAAAAATAGTAAAGATACTCTGATGAATATAGGGGTGGGGAAGGGGGGGGGGCGCTAAAATGTTCTTTGCTTACACTACAAAAAGACCTAGGGCCGGCCCTGAGTGTTGCACAGTCTCTTATACGCTCAGCGAGCCAATCTATCGGCTTGAGTGGCTAGGCTTAAAACACTCACGGTGCCGATCTATCGGCTCTGTGTTGGAATGGCTGTATTAGTGACTATCTGGACTCCCAGATGGCAGGAGAAGATTGGCACAGTAGCATTTGAGTTTGGTTTTCACTTTTCTCGACAGATAGAGACACTATATTGCCGTATTGGTATGAAACAAATGAAATTATAAAGCTGCGTATGAATGTTTACCGCATGGCGTGTTGACCTGTTCTGTGTGCCAGTCAAGTCATATTTTGCGCTTTAAATTACGTGTTCGGCATTGTTATTTTGTTTCCATTTTAATACTAGTTTATTATTTGTTATATTTTGTTTATATTTAGCGTTTATCTGTGTTATCAAGTGAAGTGTAGCGTTTATTATTTCGTGTTATTACGTTTTCGTGACGAGTATATGCCAAATTTTTTTCAATGGCCGGGCCGAGTTCTAGGCTAAATGATGGTGAAGTATTGGATTATTTAGAGGCTATAGACGATGACAGTGACTTTATTGCCGACAGTGATTCTGATGTTATAGAAAGTGATGATAGTGCCCCAGAAATATCCCCGATAGCTGCTCACAGATTATCTGACAGTGATCATGATGATGATGATGATATTATGAATGATGGGGACTACACAGAGGGTCTGTCGCCTGAAAATCCTCTCCCTCTCCCATTTCAATATCATGAATTATCTGGTCCTAAACACATGCCACCTCCTGATTCTCTTCCAACAGCTTATTTCCTTTTGTTTTTCACAGATTTTCTTCTTTCTCTTATGGTGACAGAATCTAATCGGTATGTCCAGCAGTTCATCACCAGTAAGGGAGATAATGTTCCCACCCTCTAAAGAATTGGGTTAGGATCACAATGTCTGAAATGAAAGGATTTATTGCATGCCTTCTAAATATGGGTATCAATAGAAAACCAACCATTGCCTCTTACTGGTCCACTATGCCTTCTCAGTTCAGCCCATGGTTCCCTAAAATGTTTTCTAAACATAGGTTCTCTCACTTGCTGCGATTCTTTCATCTTGTCAACAATGAGGGGATGCCAGGGCCTGGAGAAACAGGATATGATCCCTGTGCAAAATATCATCCTCTAGTGGATCATGCCAACTGGGTATTTAGGCACCACTATACACCACATCAGCAGATTAGCATTGATGAGTCTCTTGTGGGGACTAAAAATAAAACTAGCCATCTCCAATACCTGCCGAACAAACACCACCATCGCTGGGGTATCAAATTTTGGATGCTGTGTGATTCAGTTTCAAATTACTGCCTGGGATTTTTTATACCTATAGTGGTGCCAGATCTCAAGAAGACAGAGACAATATCATAAAGCATGGTTTGGGATACATTGTTGTGAAGAAGCTTTTAGTCATGGGTGGCTACCTCAACAAGGGTTATCATGTCTTTGTTGACAATTACTTTATGTCTGTACCACTTGTACGCCATCTCTACAAGCTGGGTACATACATAACAGGAACTGTTAGGAGGAATAGGAAATATTTGCCTCAGAATTTTAAAAATAAATTTGCTGTTGGACAGAAACAATATTTTAGGTCAGGTCCAATGTTAGCATGTGCATTCCGAGAGAAAAAGTCCCAGAAAAACCCAGTCATGCTTCTATCTAGCCATGCAATAGCACAAGAACAGGAAATTCCAGCAACCCACAACAGTGCCAACAGCAAAACTAAACCAGCTATAATAACATCTTATAATAAATGTATGGGTGGGATTGACACATCTGACATGATGTTGTATAGCTACCTCGATGAGAGGCGAACTGTACGTTACTGGAAGAAGGTGGCTTTCAATATCATTGCTAGAATGGTACTAAACAGTTACATTCTTTATAAGGAAAATAATAAGGGAGCAGGGAAAATAAAATCTAGACTGAACTATACAGTGTCAATAATTGAGAGCCTAGGGGAGGAATGGATTTCTACAAAATTAAGTGCGATTAATGATCAAAGTGGACCAGTGGGGGTGAGAAAGCTTCCTGAGAAGAAAGAATCGAACTGCGTTGTATGCAACACCAAAGAAAAGAGGAGGAGGGCCAGAACAGTATGCACTAGGTGTAACAAGGGTTTGCATGGAGAGTGCTTCCCTAAGCACAAGTGCTGACCCAGGAAGGTACGTGTACAGTTCTTTACATTAGGTGCTATATTTCATGGCTGGATAAGAATACAAAAAATAAAATTATATCATGTTATACAGAATTAATTGCTCTTGTTTTCAGTATGACTGGTCAAGAAGATCACTAAAGAACAGATTACTTTCTTGGTATTTGAAAACATATTTTTATTTTTTGTAATTTATTTTCCAAATTTCAATATTTTTTTTGTGGTAAAATATGTCTTTAACAATTTTGGGATATATTCTTCCTAAAACTACATTGAATAATATGCTAGTGTGATTTTTTTCAATTTTGTATCTGTAGATCTCTTTATGCAGTGATTTTTTTACATTTTAACATGCATAATCATGAAAAATGGCTAGTGAATATAGCCTGAGAGCAAAAGGGTAAAAACCATAGCATGCTATTAAATTTAGATATTTCCTTCTTAATTGATCATCAGTTAGGTTATCAATGTTGGTATCTCCGAGGAAGATGCATAATTTATTGCTTATCTGGCTAAGAAAACTTTCAAATGAATTTAAGAAGGGTATGGCATTGCTTCTATTGGGGTTATAAGCTGCAATAATATCAATGCTTTTATATGTTGGCCTATTACTTTTAACATCATCTCTGAATACCTCAATCCACATCAAACTATGATTCATTTCACACTTTCTTTTAACATTCACTTTCCATTTGTGTGATATATAAATACCCAGACCCCCACCAACTTTGTCATCTCTATGAGCAAACACGCTTGTGAAATTGTTGAAGTTATAAAAATCTGCCTCATTACTTTTCACCCAGGTTTCTGTAACTACCAATACATCTATCTGACCTATCATCTGCACGAGAATTTCAATGTCATCAAGCTTATTCCGAATACTTCTGCTATTAATGTACAAACACCTAACCTCTCCACCTAATTCTAATGAGTTTATGCATGCACTTATATTAGAGTCCTGTTGCATGAAATTATCCAAACAGTTGTATTTATGTTCACTGCACTGTACTTCACGTAGGTGTTCACTTGTAGTCAGCGCTTTCTTCTCTCTAAACAATAAAATATCATCACTCGTTCTAGCAATTAGTTTTCCGAGAGTAAAAACTTGGCAACTCTGTTTAAAAGTTTTCGTAACCAAGAGTTCCCTTCTAAAAAAATAATGTTTTTTTTTTCACCACACAACCAATCCAGTGTTGAATTCACGGCATTAATGTATCGTGGGTCTATGTCACGTCTTTGCAATACACCACTAATACACACTTTTGAACTTGGAAAGGCACTTTTCACTTCGTCCACGAGCTTGTCCATGTCATTCATAATGTGAGTTGGTGTTGGAGAACTGTTCAAGCAATTGGTCCCTACATGAATCATTACCACCTCAGGGTCTTCACGAACCTCGTTTGCACATACCTTTCTAGTTAAATGCTCAGTTCTTATTCCTGGATAGCAATAGACTGCGGCATCATCAACTACTGGGCCTACATTTCGCAGAATTGAGTCACCCATGACAAGTACACGGGGACGTCTCCTTTTCTTAGTAGGGTTATGGATAGTTTTGTCGTATCTGGATGTCCCGTTTTCAATACCGGTATCTTGTCTTTCTTCTACTTGGGAATCGGAACGGCTGAGGATTTCAAATGGATTCTGGGAGATAATGTTGTTAGGAATATTCCCAGATTTCACCAAGGTAGGCCTACGTCTTGCAGGGGCGTGTATACAATTTTTTTCGGGGAGGGCTGGCTATCCTGGAAAATTGTGAGTATTCTCAGGGGATTGTCACCGCAAAATTCCCAGAAATATCAACCAATATCTTAGAGCATATAAATTTGTGTAATTATTTTAGATAAGATTCAAAGTTTATATAGCTTACAATTACTGGCAATACAAAAAAAGTTGTAAAATACAACACAACACACAAATAATATTTTATACTTAATGAATTTTCCATTATGATCTATGGAGTATATGAATGGCAAATATCTAAACATTTGTCAATTTACTAAGCAGAAAGGTAAACAGTTTTTTTTTGTCTTTTTTTTTTCTTTTCTTCAAATTGATAGACTAATTTATTTCTCAAAAGTACCAGTTTTGCCTCACAAGGATGAGTGTACCCCGTTCCAGCCCTCAGAGTAGAATTAAAATTTCTTGACAGAGCCGGGAATCGAATTCGGACGTCCGGAGTGGCAGCCTACAATGCTAGCCACTACACCACGAGTTAGTCTGATTTCAATCTTAATACTCTTTATAACTTAGCCATAAGTTAAGATTAGGATACAACCAAATTTACAATTATTTTATGATCTTACCAAAGCATCACTTTCTTAATTCTTATAACTTTTTTCGGGGGGGGGGGGGGGCTGGAGCCCCCTCAGGTACCCCCTTATATACGCCCCTGACGCCTTGGAAAGCGTGCATTCGTTTTAGACCTAACCTCTAAATAGTCTGCCTGAGTAGGCCTATCTTCTTCTGTGTAGTCTTTCTTTAAGGAGACTTATTTGAGATTGTGCGTTTTTTAAATTAACCACAAGCATTTTGATTATTTCCTGGGAGCGTGATGGCGCAGTGGCTTAGCTGCTCGTCTTTCACCCGGACGACCGGGGTTCGAATCCCGGTGACAGCGGGGTGAAATTTTCACCTGAAAAATCACGTGGTGTCAGGAAGGGCATCCGACCTTAAATCCCCGGCCAAAACCAAAATGAGCCTGGTTGGCTTCGGTGACCCCAATTAATTGGGAAAAGCCGAAGAAAGATGATGATTTTGATTATTTCCTCTTTAGAGGCCAATTCTAATTTGAGGAGTTCAGATTCACTCGCCGCTCGCGGCAACTCGTATTTTTTTCCCAGTTGATTTCCTTCACATCTCACAATTTTTTCGCCACTACATGCTTTGTCTTCACAATTAAGACACACCTCTTCAATAGGTTAAGAATTGTTATCACATTGAACACTTACATCACTCGAATGGGAACAATTTTCAAGAGATAACCGTTCGTGACTTACGTTTAACATCGCCATCTTGAAGCAAAGTGGAAGAAAACAGGGAAAAGGACGTCCGAAACGGGGGAGGAGCTTACGGTCAGCTGTTTGCAATATGGCGGCGATATGGTGACGTGAAGTAATTGGGTGTGCGTTTGTTATGGCTTCTAATTTATGATGGCAAAATACTACATATTTCCTTTCATTGATAGAAATATTTTTATAATCAATTTAAATGCAGTGCCTAATTACTACCAGTTAAAAATATTACCCACATGTAGATAGTTAATTTACTGTCTGCTGTTACATATATGAGGCCTGTACTTGGGAGCCTAGCGGTATCGATGTTTTTTATTAATATATATATATATATATATATATATATATATATATATCACATAACACAAAGGATGACTCCCTGATAATAAATTGAATCAAGCAACCCTGAATTTGCATGAATGTTTTGGGTTCAAAGAAGCGTTACTTGGGATGCTCAAATCATACTTCAATATTGCAAATATTGACCTACATACTTGCTGTTCAAAGGCAAGAATGTTAATTTATTAATCTCTTGCCACAGGCAAGTTAAAATGGAGGCATCCTCTTTATCAATATATTTAATTAAATATTTAAAATACAGATATTTAACAAAGCTGGAGTCTTCATTTGAACTTGTCATAAGCAAACGGAACAGATCAAAAACTACACTAAAAGCCAAACCAAATTCACTCCTCAGCTCGACATAAACCATAATACCAATTAAAACCTGTACAAAACATACTCTCCTTACTGTTGTACAACTTTCAAACCAACTATTCGCACTCAAAACTGTAAAACCCTGAAATGAGAACTAATTAAAGTTAGAATAGCCTAGGCCGATCCGGTCTCCCACTACATTACCGCATATATAGCCTATACTTAACATCACTATAACTTTAAAATTACGGCTAAGTGACCTATCTGCCTGAGTAGTATAGGTGTTCCCGGCCTGCCTGGGATGATGGGTCACCAAACCGGTACTTAAAACTAAGATTTTACATTTTAATTAACTAAATTCAACAGTAGGGAGATCATAGCCAAAAACACAATTTAAGCCAAATCATACTTCAATGACCTACATATTTGCTGTTCAAAGGCAAGAATATAAATTCTCTGGCAAATTAAGGCTAGGAACAGCATTTTTCTTAAGTTTTCTAACCATTCGGCTATTGTCAATCGGAAGAACCCCTTAAATAAGTTTACGAAGAGCGGATTACATTCTTTGTACGGCACAGAAGTAATAGGCTATAAGTTTATCAGTATTTTTGATGTAGCTAAATCCATGTGAATACAAATTAGAGACAATAACTATCAATAATCAACAGTACCGGTGGAAAGAAGTCGTCTTCACAAAAATGCAGGCTGCACACTGTCATGTAACATGTAACACGTTTTCCAATTGACAGCGCCGAAGCCCATCTTTCTCTCTGAGCTTTTTGTACAGGAAAGTAGTGAAGATATTTCGTAGCCGTTTTATACGTTTTGCAACCTTATACAGAGCAGTACCTCCTCGAATTTGACAAATTTCTTTCTGTTTCCATCACGACGTCAATGCTTCACCATCTAAATAAATCTCACCAATCACAATGTTACAGCTTCAACATTCTGCCGCGTGGCTGCGCCATCCAACTTTTCTGACGTCAATAGCCTGTACTGGTGTAGAAATGAAGTGGAGTCAAACAAGATGTTCAGCAAAGAACATATAGCCTACTTTCTCCTAAATGTATGGGTATATTTATAACTCTTTGTCCTCATCCCTAAGTCAATCACCTCTACCACCATGTAGTGTTTGTTTTCTTCTATATTGATAATTAACCAGTAAGTGTCAAAATCAATATTATATACTTTATGATGATTGAATAACAAAACTACTAACTTATTGTAACGCATTCACGTCCGTTAATCTCTATATTAAGCCAGCCTCCAAACTTAAGGATATTTCGTTTTGGGTGTCTTCCCCTTTAAAAATCCGAGCCGATCACAGTAGGTTGGTGCTGCGACCTAGGTGTTCAATGAGCAGGCAGTTTAAAGTAGCCAGGAGGGAGGCGATCCAGCTGGCAGTATTTAAAGGTAATCGGAGCGCGATCGTGGCTAATAGTTGAACTACCAATATTACAAAATTGCCAAACTTCAGGAGGGCAGGTATTTACACAGCGGTATGTTTGGAACAATATTACCCACATAACCCACAAGAGGACAGCACCGTACAGAGGCATTAAGATGGCTGTGGTTGATGACAACGTGTATTTCTTCTATTCTCCTTTTCCTAATGTCTTCTGTTTATGTGCAATGCTGGCGCTGGGACTGTGATTTTATTAATAAACGAGTGTATACATTAGCCTCCCCTTTGAGCTAAATTACATTTTATTCAGTATCTGTGGAAAGAGCTTGTGCACATCATTTGTAAAAGAATTCAAGAAAAAGAAGTTAATAATAAATATGTATTGCAGCCAAGTGGTCATAATGGACAGTTATAAGGTGTTCTTACAAATAATTATTACAGGTAGATTAATCTTTACTGTATTCAACTATGCTCTTTGTCCGTTTGTTGCATGATGTGATGTGGTATTTGTCGCAGGGGTTATTGCACAGAGAACATATGCATTCTTCATTCGTTTCTTGGTATTTAACATTTTTACAGATCTTGTGGTGGAAACCGTGGATGGCGAGTCTTGTTACCACATGTCTCATCTCCTGGTTCTCGTTTGTCCATCTTCTGTCCACCATTGCTTCTGTTGCGTAGAATTCAAGCGGGATTTCGTTCTGCTTCTGATGTCTTATCTCGAGGAGTTTCTTCATATGCTTAGTAGATGGCAGTTGTAGTCTTAATCTGAGATCTTCAATGTAGTATGTTTCTTTTGTTAGGACATATGCCAGCCTAGACTGGGACGTTCTTGCAATTCCTAGCACCCTTTTCAGGAAAGAAGCCTTTACTTTTTCAATTGTGATTAGGTCTGTCATGGATAGCCTTTCCCATATCAGTTCTAGACCATATGTAATGACGGGGGTTATTTTCGCGTGGAAGAGAATCATTGCTGTTTGTAGAGATAGTTTGGTAATATTGTTCAAATCGTACATTCCTCTAATGGCTGCTGCTGTTCGTTCCTTTATATGTAGTCTAAAGGATTGGCACGTTGTCTGTAGGGTGAGGCCGAGGTAACTGTAACAGTATTCGATCCCCAGTCAACTGCGTGACAGACTAACATGCTAGCCCAGAGCTAACCATATCCTTAACATCATAGTGTTCTTAACTGACATATTAGATACAACCTGTTGGCAAATAATGACTTGGAATAAACGATTTCTTCACTGCAGTACATCTTCATTATAGATCATTTCATACAAAGTTTATATTATTGTATCAGTAGGGTATATCACATATAACATACTAAAACTACTGAAATATAAGACAGGCTCATGAGGACAGCTTCCATCTTGTCGTGTGGCAGAGACGGCTCAGCTCTTTTAACCCTCTTAGTGCCAGAGTCACTGTGAGCGATCCTCATAAAATGAACGAAACTTGCCAGCGTCGCTCTGAGAAACGCTTCGTTTTTGTATTCTTAGAGGGGCTTATAGACTGAAAATGGCGTCTAAACTTGACGTGACCATTTAAGAGAGTTCTAGCTACTATTTTCTGGCTAACATCTTTTGTTTTCTGTCTATCGATATACTCGATCGATATTTAAAGTTCCTTGAGTTGTTTACGCGCGACTCGTGAAAGCATGGCAAGGAAAGGAAGGATTGTTTGAGAGAGGAAGAGATTGAAGAATTAATGATTGATGAGTCAAGTGGTGTACTCTTGGACTTCGTGGACAGTGATTGCGATCTTGTGTGTGACGAATCAAGTGCCGATTCCGCTTCGGACAATGAATTACCTGTGCTGAATGCGATCGTACATAACCAAACAAGTGATAGTGATGGTAATGATGTTGATAGTAACTTAATAGTGACTTGGAAGAAAGGAATATTGACCAGGACAATCCTCCACAAGCTACACGACCACAAATGTGAAAGATAAAACTACAGGGTGCCCTTCTGTTTATTAATTTTCACAGTATTTTTTTTTTATATCAACAATACCATTGTTGGTGTACGGTATTTTATGAATATGCTAGATTTTAGAATTTCCGATTTTTGACACCCCTGCTGATATTTTTAAAACGAAAAAACTGCATTTGCTGGTTCTTTTGTTATGTATGTGTGCTCTCCAGTGTTCATTTTTACTCCATTTATAAGCGTGTGGTAATAGAAATAATCAAACTTTCTAATTTTTATTTTGCAGAAGAAATTATTTTAATTAATTAATTAATTAATAATGAAAGAAATAAGTTTCATAATGATCTGAAAATTTCCCTGAATTTTAATAGCTATGTTTTGCACTCCCTGACTAAATTTCGCTTTCGTATCTTTCAAAATAGGGGATATACATATTCTTTTGTGAAAGCCTATATTTTCCATTAAAACAGCCTGGCACTTTTAGACTTCACCTTTACCTTTTCACCTGGCACTAAGAGGGTTAAGCCACTCATACAGTATAATATTATAATATTAAATTATAATAAATAACGGATCACGACCTTCAGGATAGCTTAAACTACCCTAGGCTCGATAATCGGAATTGGTGGGTCTTAAGCTATTGATTATAATGGTTGCATAATTCACACGGCCGCCATCCTGAAATGGCACGGCCGATGACCTTGAAGTTTGGCTGAAAGACGCGTCCTATATAAAGGTATGTTGTCACCAAATTTGGTAGAGATCGGATTAGTTTAGCCGTAATTTGATTTTACGTTTTGAACGTTTGAGTGGCCGCCATTCAGTTTTGGTAAAGATGGCGGCGATATAAAGTATGACACTGAGGTGCCCTTTGCTAGTGCTACCTCTGTACCAAATTTCATTCATTTCGGTTTCAACGTGTTCGAATTGATAGGGGGAGACAGACATTCAGAGTACACACACTCACACACACACACACAGACAGACACACAATTTTTCGCCCTGTGTTGATCTCATAAGCCTACTTTCATTTTTTGCAAAAATCGAAAGTAGGCTAAAATGGAGTAGGATTTTTAATCCATAAAGACATAGACGCTTGCAGTCAGGTCTAGTTTGTTAGTGAAAGGATATTAAGGTTGTCTGTGAACTTGAGAGGAAAGAAGTACAATGTGGCCCAAGTCTATGCCCCACAAGTAGGATGCTCACAAGAGGAAAAGGTTGAGTTCTTTAATGACATGGAAGAGCACACTGACCTTGAAAATTTGATTGTAATGGGTGACTTTAATGCACAAGTTGGAACACAGCGAGCTGGATATGAATCCATACTGGGTCCCCATGGAATGGGAAAGAGAAATACAGAAGGAAAGAATATGCTAGACCTGTTTGAGAAAAATCCTGATGGTGAACAACACTTGGTTAAAAAAAAGGGACTCCCATAAAATCACGAGATACAGCTGGGATGATAAAATATGTACAATAATAGATTACATACTAACAGATCGGAATGTATGGAAACATGTGAATGATGTCAAAGTAATTCCAAGTGAAGACCTTGGTGGAGAACATAGACTACTAGTTGCAGTTATTGAAGAGAAAAGACCACCAAGGGTCTGTAACAAAAGAGTCCTAAAAATTAAAATTTGGCGGCTAACTGAACCATGTATTAAGGAAGAATTCAAGGAAGGTGTCCGCAAAATGTTGCCAAAAGAAGAAATGGCATCGGTAGATGAAGAACGGAACACTCTAAAGAAAGTCATGGTACATACAGCAGAAAAAGTATGTGGACGACAGAGCAACATAAGAAAACATAAATAAACTAAATGGTGGAATGATGATATTAAGAAGGCTATTAGTGACAGGAACTCAGCAAGAAGAGCACTCTATCGAGCAAGAACGCAGGCAGATCCACGTGTATTAGAAGAGAAGCTTACAGCTTACAGACCGAAAAAACGACATGTAAAACAGCTAGTTGTAGCCGAAAAGTAGAAATGTAAGGAAAATCTGGCTGCCAAAATAACACAGGAGGGGAATAAGAAACTATTGAACAGTGTCATTAAAAACAGAAGAACTGCAAATGAATCTATCCAATCAATACAACTTCCTAATGGTGAGGTGACGAGAAATAGTACTAAAATACTAAACGATTTCGAAAGGCACTTTGAAACTTTACTGAACTGTAATGGAAATGTAAATGTTTCGGATGACAGGCCTTGTGATGGTAACAGCCTAAATGCAGGTAGTTTGATATGGTTGGAAGTAGAGACAGCAGTATCTAAGATGAGGAACAACAAGTCACCTGGCAATGATGAATTCAGTGTTGAGATTGTGGCGAAACCATAACACTTCTCCACTACAGGAATCCAGAGCGCAGCACCACCTTTGTGACTGCCGAGCTGGACTCAGGGAGGCAGGATCAAGGAGGTCATGCGAAACAGTTGTTATCTCTGGGGTAACCAGAGAGACAATAAAATAAACAATGTACACTCGTTGTTCTTTGGAGTAGTATTGTACGAGACAAGCCAAGACCAACTACAATACTCAGACCTTAATGCAGGTCTCGAAAGTGTGAAAATGGCGTACGCTGAAGCCCCGGCATATTGATTGTTTACATTCGTTGCTGGGATACACTATTTAGCTTTGATAAGCTTCGTTTGATGAAAGTTGGGATAAACTGTCGCTCATCTGTAATTTTTAGTGTCTTATGTATGTCTGTAAAGTCCTGTTCGCGTTAATGTACTGCAGTCGTATGTAAGTATGTGATAATACGCTTAATATAGACTGGTTCGTTTGTGTGATGATTGTCCAGTCAACCGTTGGCATTGTGTCATTTACTTCGGATGTTGAAGTACCTAAGACTAAAGCATAATAGAAGTATCTCAAGAATATACACCGCAATGATTTGCTAGTTAGTGACAATATAATAATAGCTTAGTACATTTCTGTAGTGTCGAACTTAAGTACGTAAAGGGAAAATGCAATGAGCATCTACGGCTAGACCAAACTGTTGACGTTATCTTGAACGCTCAGCAATATGTGCCTCCGTAAATCATTACCAGTCTGGCAGATGTTCTACAATGCCTTGTATACACGCCAAATAATACAGTGAACTTCTGTTTTATTGGTTAAGGAAGATGTTCCCCCTGTGCCAAACAGTGAACTCAATGTGTTCCGTCATTATTCATTCTTTTGTGATTCTTACAGCTTGCAAGTTATTTTTTATTATGATGTGTGTAATAAAGTGTTGTGAGTACCTTGCCAATTATGTATTTATATTGCGAGATGGTGTGCCGCGATAATTCTGTAAGAGGGAGATGGTGCTTTCCAACCTATAGTACATTACTAAGTCAACTATTTCCAGCGTACAACTATTCCAAACGGCAACAGCGAATGTTTAATAGGTTAGATGGTAACATATTATAGTGTCCCTTGTGTGTAGTATTCTCGATAATTATATTCTGATATCCACACGACGACTTCTTTGCATATTTCAATCAACTAATTCGGTGTGATGTTTTACCCGAGATTTTAGACAATTCCACGAGAGGTCTTAATTGAATATTGTATTTCTTAACGTTGGTTCGATTATTTCAGGCAACTATTCTCATTCCGATTGTGTACACAAATACTCTGCATGTGCTGGGACAGCATTTCAGTAACCGGGTACTTACTTCTCTCCTACTTCAGAATCTGTTTGATTTTTTGCTAATAATATTAATCTATAATCACTGAACTTAAATACAAATCGTGATAACTCGCCAAAAAGCTTCTTATTCAACTACAGAAGCAGTGAGACTATTCTAGCTGCCCCTTGGGTGAAGACGAAGAAACCTATAATTCGAGGCCAACACTATATAGATCAATTAATTCAGGTAAGTCTAAATTATTGATGCATATTTCTTCGGAGCCTAGTCTCGTCTTGTGATATCTTTTATGCTCTTAGGTGAGTAAAAATAATAATTTACCCGAACTGTGACATGCCCGATGACATGATCTTAGCTATTGGTAGGGCAACCATCGCCGCCATGTTTTTTCTACATTAAGGTCTGAGGATTGTAGTTGGTCTTGGACAAGCTTAGGTACTCAAGTCTAATAAAGCAAACAAATTCACGTTGTAATTTATTACTACAAGATGATTAAAACTCTTGAAGGGATCGGTCAACAATGGATGTACAGAGTAATCAACAGAATATGGAAAGAAAATACAATACCCAATGATTGGAAGCAGGGAATCATCATCCCATTATTGAAAAAGGGTGATAGGAAGAAATGTACAAACTACAGAGGTGTCACTTTGTTGTCGCATGGCTTGAAAATGTATGAGTCCATCCTTGAGGGAAAATAAGGAAATATGTTGAGCCAACACTTTAAGAGGAACAACGTGGATTTAGACCACATAGATCAACTGTGGACCTTATTTTTGCAACCTGAATGCCATACGAAAGGTACTGGGAGAAAAATAAAACACTTACCGTATAACTGTTTTTCTGGACATCGAGAAAGCATATGACCATGTACCACGCATGCATATATGGGAATGTTTGAGACGTAAGAAAGTGCCCAAGGACATCATAGCACGGGCACAACGATTATACGATGAAACCAAGAGCTGTCTACAGGTCCAGGATGGAAAGTCAGGTTGGTTCGAAACAAAGAGCGGAGTCCAACAGGGAAGTTGCCTTTCACCGCTTCTCTTCATTATCATAATGGATGAAGTCTTAAAAGCAGTTAAAGGCAAGGATCAAGAAACTAATGCCTTAGTTTTCGCCGATGATGTCTTGGTGTGGGACGAGTCAGAAGAGGAGGTCCAGGCTAGACTAGAACTTTGGCAGAATGAATTTGTGAACATAGGTCTTAAAATCAGCAAAACCAAGACAGTTGGTTTGGTGATGAGTAGAAATACTTCAACGGTCCATCTAAGACTTTGAGATGAGGAGATAAATGTTGTAGACAAATTCCAGTATTTAGGTAGTATTCTTTCCTCGGGCAATACCATACATCAAGAGATTGACAACAGAATACAGAAAGCTTACAATTTCTATCAGGCGCGTCAGGTAATTTGGGACGAAACATTTCCATAAGCTTCCAAGATTAGTTTCTTCAAGATATACTTAATACCTATACTAACATATGGACTGGAAGCAGCAAACCTTACTGGACCAACAAACAGTCGTCTCCAGGCAGTAGAAATGTAGTTCCTCCGTCCTTGCCTTCAAAAGACGTAAATTGGACAAAATAAGGAATGGGGATATCTGACAACAACTGGGATTGGAAAGGAGCCTGCTGGAGACACTCAAACTCAAGAGATTGAGATGGTATGGTCACATGAAGAGGATGGCTCCCCACAGGATACCTCGAGTGTACTTTGGCCAGAGTGTCCCCGGGAAGAGACCAAGAGGAAGAACTCGCGATGTGTGGGAGAAGCAAATGTATAAGGACCTTGAAGCAAGAGATAAGAACTGGCATCAAATACAAGAACAACAGTTATGGATGGACAGGACAAATTGGATACGGCTCATTTATAACCGCACCCGGCTTGCTGGAGCGAAGAAACGATGATGATGATGAAGATAATAATATCGCATGGCCTCGGATGCCGGGTGCAAGCTTTGTTATTTGACACCCAGAGGGTGGCTTGCATGTCGAATTTCGTTGTTCCTTGACTATGAACGTCAAGGAGGTTAGATGTTAGATATCTAAGCTCCTTGAACACTATAGCGCTTTCTAGTAGAGAAATGAGGAACTTTGTGTTGGCGGAAACTCCCGAGATTAATTTTGTCATTATGAACTCAGCCTACTGAATTCAAATGGGTTCATTGACATGCCAACACCGTATGACATCCGTATCATATTTTTGCCGCCTTTCAAAAATCACTTACCAGGGCCAGGAGCAAACCTGCAATCTTGGGGTTAGTAGACCGACACGATATCCACTCACCCACCGTGGCAAGCTATGATGAAGATGATGTCTATCCTTTATAGTAAGCACATGGCTTACCATAGCTAGTCGTTGATACTTTCATGTCAACTGTTAAGCATAAACTAATCTCTAGTTAAGTTAACTCGGTAATAAAAATAATAGTTTGTAGTATGTGCAGTTTAAAGTAAGAGCAAAAGTGAGAGCAAAATGGTAGAAAAAAGGTAGCAAAGTGGTAGAAAAGTGGCAGCAAAGTGGTATAAGAGTGGTAGCAGTTTATAGTAGTCATGATTTTTATTGAATGTGATTCGAGTAAATGTAATTTCTAAACCTTAGTAGTGAGTAGTCTGTTAGTCTTGGTTCAGACAAGCTTAAACAATTCTCTAACGAATCAGAGCTCAAAATTTTCATTATGAAACAGTTATGTAACCAATTAGGTATCGGTACTTGATAGTTTCACAGATGAACAAAACATCCAACATGTCTGACATGAATTACATGCTTTGAAAGTTGACAAAGGATATCCAATCTACCATTGTAGTTGCAATGTCAAACACAAAGACAAAATAAGCATGAACATTTACGGTAACAGGCAAATACTATGAAATAGGCTATGCAAGAAATTTGGAAATCCACATCAGAAGTTTGCAACACCATCCTTTTAGCCCATATAAATTACCGACATCGAAGTGTGCACCATCCCTAACGTTAGCCTCTTAAAACAATGCATCAATAACACAAGTCAACAAACAAAACGTTTTGTGTTGAGTCTATTATTTAATGCATATATTCTTTCTACATCGAACAGTAACCAAAAACGCCATTCATAATTAATTAAGTTTGCTTTCATACTTTATGTAATGATAAATACATATTTAAAGTTTTGTCAGACTGTTCAAGGGGGATTATTTAAAGACTTAACAAAAAGGATTAGATAGTAATAGTGATGATGATAAAGATGATGATAATCATGATGTTGATGATTGATGATATGATAATGGTAATGCTCTGTTTACCCCTAAAAATCATTTGTTAAAATTGTTTACTGGAACAATCCCGGTAATCTAATCCAGCGGCTTCAGCACTTGCATGCCCGTTAACAGGCTGGTCATACTGAATATGAGGAAGAACTATTGGATATAGAAAATGAGCTTCGTTGTGCTAAAATTATTGTGTAATCGATCCAAGTAACCGCTTAAACTATTTCTTAACAATATATGTAATATTTTCTGTCATTTTGCTGCCACTTGGCTCTCAATTTTGCTGTCACCTTAAACTGTACATATTAAATATAAAAGCCAACACTAAATCACTCTATTGCCAGAACAGTTATAACATTTGTAGTGTCGGGGTTACATGACCGCGTTGTCGCAGCCCATAAAGTGAGAAAAACCAACCTTTGTAGTGTGCAAATCATACTAGCAGGTTAGCTGCTACTATGGAACTTACTACAACTAACCAAGGTAAACAACGTGTACACTATAAAGGCTACTCTTATAACTATAGACAACAAAATGTTAAAGGAATAATATTCTGGCGATGCTCAAAACAGAGGTAAAAAATGTCGAGGCGATATGAAAAGTAGAAATGGTGATGTTTTAAGTGTAAGTGATCATCAATGTAGTGCTCCAGACAAAAGACTGTTAGTGTTGACAAAAAATCATCAGGATGTTACAAAGTTAGTACAAGAAACAAGCGTTGCTACTCAAAATAGTGCATTGTTTATTCAGCAACGTTTAACCCCTGTTGTAAAAGTTATGTTTAATCCATCTTCCAAGTCTCAAGAGCCATCAACATCACAGACTATGCAAGAGGTAGTGCTGTTGTCGTTGTTTTAAGGGGCAGAACTACAAGAACATCTGTCCTTGAAACTTAAGGGGTAGTATTGCAAGAGGATCAAAAAGGACTAGATAGTAATAGACAAAAGAGAGTTGTATTTTGTATGTTAATATTGTAAAAGTACTTACATTAGATAAATAAAAATAGTGTATGTGTATTGTCTGTTTTTCTTAATTGATATCCCCATGTCCCACTATTAATACAATTAATTATTGTTAACCATAAACAGTCTCTGGCTATGTTAAAAAGAGTGGCCTTAAACAATACACTCTATCTGTGGTTTGTGTACTGTACCGTTTTTTTTCATAAGGTTTTTGTCCAGATACTGTAATAGAAACGTCAGGAGGCGCGATGCAGTTGAGCTCGTGAGACAAGCCATGCTATGCAGCGCAGAGATTATGAGAAGTATCATTCGGCTACAGATCGGGAGTCACGAGCATTTCCGAATGGACTGACCCGTAGCCCGGCCGATCAATAAATCCATACGTGACGTCATGTCGTACATCGACCACAGCTAGAGGATTATCTTGACTGGTTTGAAGCAAATCAGAGATATTAAAGACTTTACGAAGACTGTAGAATGTGTATTACCATAGCAGAAAGCTATTATATATGAGAAATAGAACCTAAAAAGTGAAACGCAGTAATAACAACTGTAATGATCAAAGCTACAAGCGAGATATTGACATATCGATATATCTATAAAGGAAGGGAGAAGGGGTAGCTTCCCGTGGCGTGTCGCAGCCAGCGAGGGAGTCTCACTCGTTTTCCAGTTGTCAGATGTGCTTTTACGGAACTCGGCCGGTGAGCTATTCGCTAGTGCAAGGCGAGTTGAAGTTCCAACGTGTTGAGGCGGCTAGCATTATACTTGGCTAGGCAGAACTATTTCAAAGTGTGTTTTCTACGGACACAGTATTATGTCTTAACAAGCGACCGTGTACCGTGTGCGAGTATTTACTGCAGCTACCATATCATTGGAATGGAGACTTGCAGTTCAATTCAAATGCAGATTGTCGAATTGAGAAAGAAAGACTAGTTTCCAGGAGCGCGGACTGATTTATTTCTTTGTCCAGTGGTGTCCGTGTTAAGGCAGCCATTACGAAATCCTTGTGTGGATTCTTTCACGTGATATAGCAACGTATATTCTCGAGCCTGTATATGCCGACATCAAGACTTGTTACACAGTGCATTATGCGGATAATTAAATGCATATTATTATTTGAGATTTCGGTGGGGAAGATTAACGTTAAAGTTATAACTTCCAGAATGGCTGGTTAAAAGATATGGGGTAGCTACGTGTGGGATGCATAAGCGGGATGCATACAATCCACAAACTGCATTTTCCTTTTAGGAAAGGAGCCTACTTTCGAAGTACTCCAGTGGTTGTTAGCAGATGTTTTCACAAGCTACGACATGCAGGACCATTGTTCGTATGATGCGCGTTCCCGGGTTCGAATCCCAGATCCAAAGAGGAAGAATGTATTATCTGATGACAGCGTGGAGGTTCATCAGATTATTATATCGTTTTTACGACGCTACAAGACGCAACGAATGGTACTGGACCAGCAACTTCTTTATCGTAGTATAGTGAGGGCATTTGTTAGCAATTACAACTGTCATACTGCTTTCTTTTGTAGATTAAATGGGCATGCACAAGTTTAGGTTCGATGTTTCTGCCGAAACTGATTTGTTGCATACCCGGGATTTTGAATTCACTTAATGAATTCATCCCTTGCGTATTAATAGTTTTGATATTTATCTGTAAATTCAGTAATGCCATTTATTTAGTTGTGCGTATTTTTATTGCCGAGAAGCAGGATTAGGAGAAGAACTCCAGATGTTTGTATAAGTATAGTTTTAATCGCGTTTTGTTTAATAGTGTTTGGAACACTATTCTCCTTGTGGCCAGTGCATATTTTCATGTACTACAGTTGAGTTAGGAACTCTGTTTTCTCGCAGCGACTTGAATCTTGGAAAGTTTTTCTTGGTGTTCAATGCCTTGATAGTTTTAGTCCACTTTTTGGATTATTTTCATGGAGAGCACTTCGCTTTTGTGCGTGAAGATTTATTAGTGGATTTGCCTAATGATTGTCATTGGATTAACCGGTGAAGTTAACTTGCTTTCATGGCGTAGGTCTTATCCATTGATATTTCGAAGCCCACCGAAGTTGGAGGCTATCCTAATTTAGGGAAGGATCAGTTTCACCTTCTATTAGGTATTAATTTGAGGGTAACTTAACATTAGATGTCATTCCGAGACATTAATTTTCCATAACTCTAACGTAATTAATTGCATTTAGTGCAATTGTGTGGGTGAGATATTAGTACAGCATTTTTGAACACCATCCTGAATTTTGATAAAATTATTCCAGGGAAGCTTGACGTTGAGTCAAGAGAATTAAGCAGTATACTTGTTGTACTTTATTGTGAGGCAAGATATTTTATTTTGGCTAGTGAAATGCTTTAATTTCATGACTTTGAACAACGTGTTTTAGGTTAGTGTGTAGTTTAAGCATGTATTGTAGGTTTTTGTGATAGTAATTAGATTTAATAACAGTGTTTTGAAGGTTCTTATAACCTTATTTTTGTGATTCGAATGCATATCCGGGATTATGCTGTATTTTTGTGATTCTTCACCTAATCATGAGCAATGCTTGGATAATCTGTTTATGTGACTGAAGGCATTTCCACAGCTGATAATCGAAACCTCTACAATCTTGCACAATTTTATTTTATCATGAAACATGAACGTAGACCATTAATATTCTACTTAGCTTAATCGCTTGGTGAAATGTAACCCTGTTTAATGAGTATTTCGTTTTATAATATGTAACGATGCGAATGCTATGACCCAGAGCTGCTGTTAAAATGAAACATTTGAGTGTCCAAAGACACATTTCTGTATAAATCCTTGTAAATTCATTGTATATAATTTTTGATAAATGCTACAGCATTAGAAAATCGTTTAAGACGATATATCTTATATATAAAAGTGAAAGTCTGTATGTATGTATGTATGTGGATCTGTTCCGTATACAAATCTACACCGTTCCACCAATCTCAACCAAATTTTGCATACACATAGTTTAGGACCCAGAAGGAACCGCTGGCTACATGAATTTTCGATAGTCCTTCTTATTCTTCTAATTTCGGCCCTTTTGCACTCAAACACAGGCTAATCAAATCATAAAATATACTCATGAAGGAATGGCAAGGCAGATAGTTTCCATGGCAACATAGCTCAAGTCGAGACACGGCCGTCTGGATGCCAGTTGCGCTCTGCACTACCGGTATAGAAAATGAGGATCTTTACTTGAAATCCCGTTAGTTACTCACCTACTCACACAGCACTGTCAACCGAGTTTAGCATAACAAAAGCTTGACACTATTCTACTATATATTTGTCATATACCACTCACTTACTCACTCATTCATTCATCACGAAATCTCAGAAACCACCGAACGGATTGAAATGAAATTTGGTATGCTGCTTCCTCAAGGGCCGCAAATGCACACTAAAAAGAGAGGATTTTGTATATTCAGGTTCTAAAGGGGTGTTAAGGGGGTAGACCTGCATTTCATTGAATAGCAATATCTCCCGATTGGTTTCATTGGGTATGTGATACTCGGCACATAAACCCATCATTAAATATAAGAAGACACGAGTCTGAGCGATTTTCGATGTGGCGTATATTATGAGGTGAAGGGGGTGAAAAGTGGGGATTGAAAGATTCCTAACGGAGCGTGTAACTCTTAAACGACATAGGCGAGGAGTTTGAAACTCAGCGGAAAAAAATCAGCATAAAAATAAGTAAATATGTGTTTGACCGTTTATTCATAAATCCAATTTAAGGGGCCCATGGGGAGGGGTGACATTCTGGGGGGGGGGGGAGGAACAGGAAAGAAAGTGTCCTAACTGATTATCTGACTGACTCACTCATCAAACTCAGGGGGAAAAACTGCATTAAAGTAAGTAAATAGCTGTTCGACAGTTTTTTTTTCATAAATCAAATTTAAGGGGTTCATGCGGAGGGGTGAAATTCTGAAAAAAGAAAATTGAAAGAAAATGTCCTGGCTAACTCACTCACTCACTCACTCATTAGGGGCCGATAACCTAGATGTTAGGCCCGTTAAAACAACAATTATCATCATCATCATCACTCACTCATCATCGCCCAGCCAAAATTATTGAAGTTACAAACATGACAGTTTGTGGATATGTTCATTGTATGTCAAAACCGTCTACTAAGGGAGGATTTTCGGATATTCAGGTTCTAAAGGGGTCTTAAGGGGGTTAAACCTGAATTTCATTGAATAACAATATCTCCCGATTGGTTTCATTGGGGGATGTGATACACGGCATATAAAATCATCATTAAAAAGTAAGAATACACGTTTCTGAGGGTTTTTCGATGTGGTGTATATCATGAGGTGAAAGGGGTGAAAAGTAGGGATTGAAAGATTCCTAACGGAGCGTGTATCACTGCACCGCCCTCTTAAAATAAACATATTCTTGGCGTGCCTCCTAGCTGCATCACTGGAACCAACTAGAAAAGAAAGGAGTACGCAGTGGAAATGGATGTTAATTTCTGACCTGTGCTGGGCCCGTACTTGCAGGCCAGATGTGCCGAGCGACTCCAGACTCCGTGAAGGTGGTCCCACGACGAGTGGTAGGAATACCCTCCTGGTGCTAGAAAGCTAGAATAAGTTAGGCCTAGGGTTGAAGAGAGAGAGAGAGCAGCCCGATCGTCAAACACTACTAAATAAGACACATGGATAAATAAATGGAAATTTAATTATAGTGAAATCGAACACACAAAAAAAAACGGCCAGAATAACACACTCAAAGAAAAGAGTACCCTAGGGGTCAAATACAGTCACTTTCAAACGGGGAAGATAAATATAAATAACAATAAATAACTTACGATAGTAAATAACGTTAACAAATTAAATTCATACCTGTGCTCACTTCGGTGAAAACGATGTAAAAAGGGAGGAAGTAAAAGATCAAGAGGCAATCGAGCCGGTCGCTGGTCAACAACAATCACTTCTCTGCCTAGAGATGGATGGTTGTCATGACGACCACAAATAACAAGCATAGCAAAGATAAAACAAGAGGATGTGTGCGTGTCGCAGAGGCTGTGGCGAGCAATGGGGATGCGATCGAGCTGGCAGTCCCCAGAGAAAAGAAATGCAAAAACCAAAGATACTACAAGGAGAAACAAATGACGTCAAGTGTCCGTGAAATATATCATGATACATACACGCAATCAAACACACAAAATGCCAGCCGTCGATGCAGTAATAAAACACAAAGCAACTCGTGCTTGTAGGTAGTCTAGCAAAACATGCTAAACCTATATGGTCCCCAACTTACGTTCCGAGTTCGAGCTGAATACGGTAAGGCCTACTTAAAGTTACCGCCGTGATCCAGTTGCCCGAAGCATGGAATGAAGGGAAAACATAAGGGCTAAAATATATGGTGGCATGCCTCGTGTTGGGAGAATGGTCGAAACGCCAACGTCCACAAACCACGGGAGACCCATTCGAAGATATGCCCAATCAAAACAGCATCAATGCACCTGGCAGCAAGAAAAACATACACTCACAAAATCACTCGCAGATATATTTCACGGCACAAATAAAAGGTTAAACGAAGACTCAAACAAAATAAAACAGGATACCGCCATTACGATTGGTTCCACAGCAAATACAAGCACACGACGAAGATCAAAAAGAAAGGTTAAATTTAGGAAATGAGCATAGTGGACACAAGGTTAGATGTATTACTTACATGAGTAAATGGAAGGCTTCGGCATAATAACAATGTTAAATAAAAAGGAAAAACATTACATTTTAAATAATAAGGCGGAGAGCCTCGAGGCACGTCCGGACAGAACGTATCTCACATGGCGTCTGAGTCTACCGGGACGGCCGCCAAAGAAAATAAAGAAAAGAGAGATGTTAAACATGGCTCAGGATCCACCCCCCCCCCCCCCCCAAAGAAAAATTATTTATAATAATAAAAGATTTTTCTTTTTACATCACTAAGTACCACCGCTTTGAAATCAAACATGTCCCAAGTGTTCCTAAATACACAACATCCTTATCACACAGGTGGTTTGTCAACAACTATAACAGTACACAAAATATGAGGGGGGAGGGTG
The DNA here is from genome assembly GCA_946902985.2 of Meconema thalassinum. Classification (NCBI taxonomy): domain Eukaryota; kingdom Metazoa; phylum Arthropoda; class Insecta; order Orthoptera; family Tettigoniidae; genus Meconema; species Meconema thalassinum. Next base: position 1,754,552,057 of record OX336388.2, on the reverse strand, counting down.
ATCGATATAACAATCACTTAAGCAATTGAGCCATATCAGAAAGAATACAGTTATAAAATGAAGTAATATATAAAAATAATCAGATCGCTTCGGCGATCGCAATAACAGGACAGAACTCCTTCGGGGTCCCCAAAGGCGCGCGTTCCTTTGACGATCCCTGGGCTTGTCATAATGGTATTACGGTTCGCCTGCGCGTTACAATGACAAGAAAAGTAGATAGGGACACGGACGAAAATCATAAACAAAAGACTTTCGCCCTTTGACGCCGAAGTCTGCCATTCTCCTTATACCCATCATGAAAGTGACGTATTAAAATAACAAAGAAGCGATATAATGTGTCCATTATTTATAGAATATAAATTCTCTACTGGCCGAATTCGCAAAAATACATATTTTTACAACAAATATTAAGTTACACAGAGTATGTAGGCCTATTTCTTCTTGTATTATTTTCTTTCTTGAGCTCGTAAATTTGTACTTGACTCTGCCTCGGTCAAAATTGGTTCAATAATAGGCAGGTCAAGGAGACGCCATATGAATACTAGCTTCCTTGGATAACATAAGCAAATTATGATTGGCTAACCTACGCAGAAAAAGGACAACATTAATCACAGAAAATAAGAAGGTTACACAACAAATGGTTTCAATTGAGATATGTGAGCTCTGGATACGTCGGTGGGATTCTCCTTGGAGATCAATTCAACAGTGACAGGTGTTAAAAATCTAGTTATAGTTTTGGGCGTGCTCCAGCGAAGCATTAACTTAGCTGACTCCTTATTCTTGGCCGAACTCTGTGGGTGCAGGCGCACTAGCACGTCGTCATTCACCTGAAAACAAACAGGTTGCCTACCCTTGTTATAGCGAGACGCCACGCGATCCCGTGCCCTTTTCAGATGCCGTACAGCAACTTCCCATTTTTCTTTGACTGAGGTACGGCGGGATGGCGCAGCCAGATAATCTATTTTCCACTGAAGCTGAAGTGGATCAACAATACGCCTTCCTAAAAACAATTCCGAAGGGGTAGAATTCGTCGATTCGTGAAGAGCAGTGTTAAATCCTAAGGAGAAAAACTGAAGATTTGCGTCCCAACGTGACTGATCTGCGTTGTGGAACGTACTCAAGCAAGCCTTCAAGTTACGATGAAACCTTTCAACGTGATTTGGCTGAGGGTGGTAGGGTGCCAAAAAGACATGATCAATTCCCCAAGAAAAACACATTGATCTAAAAGACTTGGACCGGAAAACGCTCGCGTTATCGGACACTAAAAACTTTGGAGGACCAAAAACACCAAAAATATGATTGGTCAAAAGCCTAACAGTGGTACGTGTCGTGATTTCCCTGACAGGAAATAACCATACAAATTTTGAAAATCCATCAACGACAGTAAGTATAGCTTGATGACCAGAAGATGACCTAACTAGGGGACCAAAATAATCTATAAACAGGCGCTCATTAGGATATGACATCGTGTCAGCGTGGTGAAGTCCAATGCGAGAATTCTTTGCTGGCTTAGAACGTTGACACGTAACACATTTTCGGACGAAAGCAAAAGCGTCCGCTTTCAAATGAGGCCAGAAGAATTCCTGAGAGATTTTATGGAAAGTCTTCGTCATACCTAAATGTAATCCAAAACAGGATTCATGGAAATACGCCAAGAGCATACTTCGTATATTCTCTGGCACGAAAATCCTACATTTCGAAGATCGAGGAGCGGTATGCACTATAACATCATTGCGCAATGAAAACTCAGATACACCAGGATCTTTCCCGAGAATTTTTTCACGCAATGTGACACAAAATGGGTCATCTGCTTGGTACGTACGGATGTCAGTAAAAGACCATGGAATGTGTTGGAGAAGATTCACTGGCTCGGGGATCTCAACAATGGGAGGAGGTTCCTCAAACATGCGTGACAAACAATCCGCTACAACATTTTCACTGCCTCTGACGCGAATGATGTCAAAGCTGAAAGAGGATAGACGAAGAATCCAACGATTTATACGTCCCAATTTTTTGACATGCGAGCGCATCCAGGACAGAGCTTCATTGTCGGTATACACTATGAAATGCCGATGTTCTAGAAAAGATCTGAAACAATCACAGCCGAATACGACAGCCAGACTTTCTTTCTCGAAAGTGGAATACCGGCGTTCGCAATCATTAAGCATCCGACTGGCAAAAGCGATGGGTGCCAAATTACCATGCACCTGCTGACTAAGCACACAAGAAACTGCGACATCACTCGCATCACAATGTAACATAAAATCTTTCCCAAAATCCGGAGTTCGAAGGACGGGAGCAGAAGAAAGACATTCTTTCAATTTCTCAAAGGCGAGACACTGGTCGGGGCCCCACACGAATCGTACATTCTTCTTCTTCAAATAATTCAGGGGCGCAGAAATGTCCGAAAAGCCCTTAATGAACCTACTGTAAAAGCCTGCCATTCCCAAAAAACGTCGGACTGCTTTCACATTCGTGGGAGTAGGGAACTCTTGGATACATTGCACACGCTCAGGGTTCACTTCTATGCCCACATCCGAAAGAATGTGACCTAAAAATTTGATTTGCTTCGAAGCCAAACAGATTTTGTCCGGGTTAACAGTGAGTCCGGCTCTGCGAAGACGACATAGGACTTCACGTAAATGGATCAGGTGATCCTCAAAAGACTGACTGTAAATCACGAGGTCATCTAGATAGTTAAACACAGATGAATACTTTAAATCTCCAAATAACTCGTCCAAAACCCTACTCAATACTTGTCCGCCGATAGAAATGCCCATGGGTAACTTATTGAACTCAAAAAGGCCGAACGGAGTGGAGAACGCAGTTACCTTACGGCTCTCGGGATCGAGAGGAATTTGATAATATGCACAATTCAAATCTAGGACGGAATAGTACTTCGCCCCGTGAAAATGCTGAAAAGCGCTCTCCAGAGTTGGAAGGGGAAAGTTGTCGAACACCACCTTAGAATTGAGTCGACGATAATCAACTACTAAACGAAAAGTACCCTCTTTCTTAGGCACCAGGAATGCTGGACTACCATAAGAAGACTTAGAAGGACTCACAACACCGCGTGCCTTAAGATCATCAATATATTCTCTCATGGCAATGAGTTTGGGTGGAGAGCACGAAAATGGCGCCGACCTAACTGGAACCTCATCAGTTAAATCAATATGACACTCGTAGCCGATAGCGGAACCCAGTTCCGACGTGAGAACATCTGGAAATTCATTCACCAAATCAGATAAAGCGTCACGTTGACTCGTGAATAAAGTAGGAGGGATTAGAACAGCAGAGATACCAGAAAAATGACAAGGAACACTCGCTTCACAAGTATTAAAATGAAACCGCTCCTTGGATTTAAACAAAAAACTGAAGGAATGATCCGAAAAATCAAGCCTCAACCCTGCTTTGTGCATAAAATCAGAACCTAAGATCATAGGCGTAGATAAGTCATCCACCACATGGAAGTTCCAATCCCAAGAATAACCACATATCTTAATATGACATGTTACAACGCTAGAAACAGAAATAGATGACTTCACCGTTGAATAAAATTTCAAACCCCCATCTTGTGGACAAATCTGAGTAACAGTAAGCTGTTCCGCGATGGAGCGCTGAATAAATGAACGTGAAGCACCAGAATCCAGTAAAGCGGGTATCAACAATTTCTTAACACTTACAGGGACCCAAGGACAGAAGTTTCCAGTCGTGGAAATGTTCATTTCCCGGCGAACTTCATTGCATGGCCACTCCGGCGGGTCTAAACCGGGGACCCATGCTCGTTTCCCTGACGCGAAGCACATCTAGGACAGGCTATGTGCGTCACGTCACGAAGACCACATGTGTGACAAAACACACGAGAGGGCGCACGGCAGGAATTAAAATGATGCCCCAAACGATCACAATTCCAACATTTTATACGGTTATACATGTTCGGGTTTCGAGGTAACTGTTGATCCTGAGGAGCGGGATTCGCAGAAGAAGTAGCATTGGGAATACTCCCGACAATATGCGAGTGGGGACGGTTAACTGCCCGGTCCTCCTGACGAGATATTGAAGATGGGTGCGCAGTCCTCTGAATATGGGATTGCGCGCATGCAGTCTCTGGAAACAAACTGTCAGAGGGGAGGGGTGGGGGTACATATGACTTGCGCAGGCGCCGATTGAACTCGCATTCACGTCCTTGATCAACAATGTCAGCCACACTATACACACTGGACCGGCGTATGAAAGACTTCTACTCAGGTGCTAGATTTCTATACACAATATCAACAGTTTCAATAAGGGGAAGGGGCTGCGACAACCTACTTATTAAAGTCATTAGCCCAGTAACAAAATCGTCTACAGGCTCTTCCAAACCCTGGGTACGGCGATGAATTTCAGCCTTCAAGTCATGTTCAAAATCATAAGTCGTAAACCGCTCCTTTATTGACTTACAGAAATCAACCCACGAGATGAAAGATCTGTTGGTAAGTCGATACCATTTTAAAGCTAAACCACTCAACAATAACGGTAGGCAGACAACAATGTCGTCTGGTTCGAGGTCATAACAATGGCAGAGTTCACTGACCCTGTCTAAGAACTCAAATACAGACGAAACTCCCAGTTCACCAGAAAATGAAATTCCCCACTTGGACACTATATTGGCTACGCCTCCCTTGCGATGGCCTTTCACCTCAGTCAATGGATTAGTGTCTTTCCCACAGACACTTTCAAACGATAGCAGATCATCGTTACTGGATGAGCTCCTTCTTCACGTTACAACCTGGGAGAGAATACATGGCTAAACTACAGAAGTACTGCTAGCTACAATTCAAAACAATAACTACAAATGTCTTGCCTCCGTCCTGCGCCTGAAATGAGTACGAAACAAGAAGTAGGGTTGGTTAGTACATTACCAATGCTGGGGTTCGTTGATAGGGTCCAACTCATTGCACTCTCCTTACAGTTTGTTATTTTTATGGTCCATACTCCTTGGAAGTTCACATTACTCTCAATATTTGTTTGCATAGTATGCAATAGGGAACATGAAACAGAATAAAAACAACATTGAAAAATATGCAGCGAAATATTAAAATCCAATGGATATGGCTAAGCGACCAGGAGACTTAACCTCGCAACTGATACCATCTGCACCGCCCTCTTAAAATAAACATATTCTTGGCGTGCCTCCTAGCTGCATCACTGGAACCAACTAGAAAAGAAAGGAGTACGCAGTGGAAATGGATGTTAATTTCTGACCTGTGCTGGGCCCGTACTTGCAGGCCAGATGTGCCGAGCGACTCCAGACTCCGTGAAGGTGGTCCCACGACGAGTGGTAGGAATACCCTCCTGGTGCTAGAAAGCTAGAATAAGTTAGGCCTAGGGTTGAAGAGAGAGAGAGAGCAGCCCGATCGTCAAACACTACTAAATAAGACACATGGATAAAGAAATGGAAATTTAATTATAGTGAAATCGAACACACAAAAAAAACCGGCCAGAATAACACACTCAAAGAAAAGAGTACCCTAGGGGTCAAATACAGTCACTTTCAAACGGGGAAGATAAATATAAATAACAATAAATAACTTACGATAGTAAATAACGTTAACAAATTAAATTCATACCTGTGCTCACTTCGGTGAAAACGATGTAAAACGGGAGGAAGTAAAAGATCAAGAGGCAATCGAGCCGGTCGCTGGTCAACAACAATCACTTCTCTGCCTAGAGATGGATGGTTGTCATGACGACCACAAATAACAAGCATAGCAAAGATAAAACAAGAGGATGTGTGCGTGTCGCAGAGGCTGTGGCGAGCAATGGGGATGCGATCGAGCTGGCAGTCCCCAGAGAAAAGAAATGCAAAAACCAAAGATACTACAAGGAGAAACAAATGACGTCAAGTGTCCGTGAAATATATCATGATACATACACGCAATCAAACACACAAAATGCCAGCCGTCGATGCAGTAATAAAACACAAAGCAACTCGTGCTTGTAGGTAGTCTAGCAAAACATGCTAAACCTATATGGTCCCCAACTTACGTTCCGAGTTCGAGCTGAATACGGTAAGGCCTACTTAAAGTTACCGCCGTGATCCAGTTGTCCGAAGCATGGAATGAAGGGAAAACATAAGGGCTAAAATATATGGTGGCATGCCTCGTGTTGGGAGAATGGTCGAAACGCCAACGTCCACAAACCACGGGAGACCCATTCGAAGATATGCCCAATCAAAACAGCATCAATGCACCTGGCAGAAAGAAAAACATACACTCACAAAATCACTCGCAGATATATTTCACGGCACAAATAAAAGGTTAAACGAAGACTCAAACAAAATAAAACAGGAGACCGCCATTACGATTGGTTCCACAGCAAATACAAGCACACGACGAAGATCAAAAAGAAAGGTTAAATTTAGGAAATGAGCATAGTGGACACAAGGTTAGATGTATTACTTACATGAGTAAATGGAAGGCTTCGGCATAATAACAATGTTAAATAAAAAGGAAAAACATTACATTTTAAATAATAAGGCGGAGAGCCTCGAGGCACGTCCGGACAGAACGTATCTCACATGGCGTCTGAGTCTACCGGGACGGCCGCCAAAGAAAATAAAGAAAAGAGAGATGTTAAACATGGCTCATCACTTAAACGACATAGGCGAGGAGTTTGAAACTCAGCGGAAAAAAATCAGCATAAAAAATAAGTAAATATGTGTTTGACCGTTTTTTCATAATCCAATTTAAGGGGCCCATGGGGAGGGGTGAAATTCTGGGGGAGGGGGGGGGAACAGGAAAGAAAGTGTCCTAACTGTTTGACTGACTGACTCACTCATCAAACTCAGGGGGAAAAATGCTTTAAAGTAAGTAAGTAAGTAAGTAAATAGCTGTTCGACAGTTTTTTTTATCAATCAAATTGAAGGGGTTCATCGGGAGGGGTGAAATTCTGAAGAAAAACAAATGAAAGAAAATGTCCTGACTCATTCACTCACTCATCATCGCCCAGCAAGTTGGAAACATGGCATTTTGGGGATATGTTCGTTGTATGTCAAAACCGTACACTAAGGGAGGGTTTTTGGATATTCAGGCTCTAAAGCGGTCTTAAGGGGGTTAAACCTGCATTTCATTGAATCATTTGTGGATGTGATACTCGGCATAGAAACTAATCATTAAAAATAAGCAGACATATGTCTAAGGGTTTTTCGATGTGGTGTATTATTATGAGGTGAAAGGGGTGAACAGTGGGGGTTGAAGGATTCCTAACGGAGCGTGTAGGCCTATCTCTTAAACGACATAGGCGAGAAATTTGAAACTCAGCGAAAAAAAATCAGCTAAATAAATAAGTAAATCGGTGTTCGACCGTTTTTTCATAAATTAATTTAAGGGCCCATGGGGAGGGGTGAAATTCTGGTAAAATTAATTGAAAGAAAATGTAATGTCTGACTCACTCACTCATCACGCCCAGCGAAAACTATAAAAGTTGGAAAAATGGAATTTTGGGAATATGTTCGCTGTATGTCGAAAACGTCAACTAAGGAATGTTTTTTGTTTATTCGGGTGCATTTCATTGAATAACGATATCTCATGTGTTGTTTCTTTGGGGATGTGATATTCGGTATATAAACTAATCATTAAAAATAAAAATAATCAGACATATATCTAAGAGTTTATCGATATGGTGTATTATGAGGTGAAAGGGATGAAAATTGGGGGTTGAGGGATTCATAACGGAGCGTGTATCTCTGAAACGACACAGGCGAGAAGATTGAAATTCGCCGGGAAAAACAGCTTAAAATACAAGTAAATGGGTGTTCGACCGTTTTTTTATAAATCAAATTTAAGGGGCCCTTGGAGAGGGGTGAAATTCTGGGGGGAAAAGAACAGGAAAGAAAGTGTCCTAACTGATTGACTCACTTACTCACTCATCAAACTCAGGGGGAAAACAGCTTTAAATAAGTAAATAGGTGTTCGACCGTTTGTTTCATAAATCCAATTTAAGGGGTTCATGGAGAGGGGTGAAATTATCAAAAATAAATGAAAGAAAATGTCCTGACTGACTCACTCACTCATCATCGCCCAGCCAAAATTATTGAAGTTAGAAATATGAAATTTTGGGGATATGTTCGGTGTATGTCGGAAACGTCCACTAATGAAAGAGTTTTGGATATTCAGGTTCTAAAGTGGTGTTAAGGGTGTAAACGTGCATTTCACTGAATAACAATATCTCACGAGTGGTTTCATTTGTGGATGTGATACTTGGCATATATACTAATCATTAAAAATAAGCTGACACATGTCTAATGGTTTTTCGATGTAGTGTATATTATGAGGTGAAAGGGATGAAAAGTGGGGGTTGAAAGATTCCTAACGGAGCGTGTATCTTTTAAACGACATAGGCGAGGAGTTTGAAACTCTGGGGAAATCAATCAGCTTAAAAATAAATAAATAAATAAAAAATAGATGTTCGACCGTTTTTTCATAAATGCAATTTAAGGGGCCTATGGGGAGGGGTGAAATTATGGAAGAAAAACGTTCACTAAGGAAGGATTTTTGGATGTTCACTCTTATCGACCAACCAAAACTATTAAAGTTAGAAGAATTACATTTTGGGGATATGTTTGTTGTGTGTCGAAAACGTCTACTAAGGAGGGATTTTTGGATATTCAGGTTCTAAAGGGGTGTTAACGGGGTTAAACCTGCATTTCATTGAATAACAATACGACACGACTATGACGCGAGCGAAGCGAGGCTAAAAATGAGATGGTGTGTGTCTGTGTATTACTCAATCACGCAAGTACCACTGGTCCGATTTACATGAATTTTACATGGAAGTAGCTGATTTACCTGGTTAACATATAGATTACTTTTGATTTGAATACTTAGCACTATTTAAAGATGGCGACCATTTTAGTGACGTCACTACACCCTTTGGTTTCAAAGTTTCATATTTCCATTTCAAATAAAAAGAGAACGCTAAGAAATAGCAAACTTTTTATGGCATATACGAGGTAGCCGAAAGGTATCTCCAACGGTTAGCGAGTAAAACCTAAATTTGTGCTATAAAACACGGTCAACGCCGAGCGGATTAGTTGGACAAAATGTTCCATCCTTAATCTCCCTCTGCGCAGCACCTCGCCCATCCCCTGTTTTAACTACCACCTTCACATTTTAATTTATTTATGGCGCGTAGCGAAGCACGGGCACTTCAGCTAGTATATATATATATAATCTATTCATGCTAATTCATTTTTATTTGTCGTCCAGTCTATTATCCAATTTACACAATATCATTTTGAGATTGACAAGTAACAGTTTTGTAATATAATGCTAGTTATAATTTCTAGGATCACCCCAGCGGGTAGGTGATTGTCATAATCCATTCTTGGATTTTATTATGTTTTCTTGACACAGTTTTTGTAACTGTGACTTTGGTCGTTATTTGATTTGATTTTTTCTTTTTTCTGTTGTCATGTCCTTTTTGGAATAAAGTTTGTTTTCCCTTTTTAAATCATGGCTTGATATTTTAACGAAGAGATGGGAGGTCGTGTTAAGAAGGCCATCGCTTGGAATTTTCAGGGTATTCCACCCTTGAGATAGTTCTCTTTCGAGTTGTTTTTCGTGTCCTTGAGCTAGTTTTTTATTTATTTCTCCTTCAAAGACATGGCCATTCTTAAGACAACCTGTTAGGATGACTAGTTCCCCAATCACTCCTGGGAGGGTTTTTCGCCGGGCATTTTCAGGTTCTACGATCCAGCGATCATCGGGGGTTTTCACCAGGTATTGGTAAGTGGTTTCGGGTACATAGTTATGTGGCGGCCAACGTTTGGGCTCGAATAAACCTGGATTACCAGATTTGTAGCCATAGTTAGGTGGTGAACCATCGTTTAGGGCCCGAATTAACTGGAATTCCGTGTTGATATCTAGTTATGGGGTAGCCACAGTTGTAGGCCTAAAATAAAATTGGAATAACAGGGTATGGAGACCATTTTTATTATCATGCTATACGGAGCACGAATTAGGACATTGTGATTCGTTATGGTAGTGATGAAGGCAAATAGATAATGGTGAATCAATATTTTGGCACAAATTATTGTAATTCCTGTGGAATAATGCAATTATGATGTTACTCGAACTACTTGACAGTTTTGGTAGTATTGCAACCATTATCAGATTTTTGATTTAAATGTATTGAAGTGGTGCCACATTTGTTATTTTTGTGATAAACGACTAGAACCTGTTCAATGAGAGTTATTCACAGTAATCTTCTTTGACATGTTCAGCCGAGTTCGACGCTTATTGTAACACACGTGTGAGTTACATATAGGTGATTTGTCCTATTTTACTCCGGCTGATGATATTTGCTGACATCATCTATAAGATAGGAAGCTTCGTGTAAACTTAATTTCGTTTTATTGTAGAATCAAGGACCATCTCTGATTTAAAGTGTCACGCATATTGAGGTTTAGGCAATCTCAGAATAATATTGGACAACATGAATGTATTTTAAGTCTAAATATAAGGTAACGCAAGGCAATAAAAAACGCACCTTTATGGCAAATTGTGGTTGTGTGCAAATGTTCTCGCTATGCTTTCACATGTAGTGTTCCCATGTTTTCAAGTGACCAGTGTATTTTGTTGAATTATGGCTGATAACCAGGCAGTCACGGTTGTAGACTTTTAAAAAAATGTTTGAGATGATAGAAGGAAAGTTACAGCATCTCAACCAAGACATTGAAAATATCAAATCTCAAACCAAGACTACATTTGATAATATATATGAAAATGCTTCACGTAATCATGACATTCTGAAGGATGCAGTAGCTGAAAGCATCCTAGGTGAATTAGATAGCACACAGTCATCCACGAGAGAAATTAAAGACAGTTCTAAAAGAAATTCAGGCTAATGTTAGTCATGTTAGGTCGAATCAACAATCCATGGAAAGCAACCTTAAAACTGGCATTAGTAATGTTAAAACTGACATTGATAATGTCCAAACCAACCTTAAAACTGACATTAGTAATGTTAAAAATGACATTGATAACATGCAAACCAACCTTAAAACTGACATTAGTAATATTAAAACTGAAATTAGCAATGTTCAAAATAGTCTTCAAACCGATATTGGTAATGTTAAAGTAGAAGTTTGGAATGCCCAGGCTAATCTTAAAAAAGAAATTATTAATGTTAAGACTAATCTTGATCAAGTGCAGAAAAGTCAAAAGGAGGTTGAAGAGACTGTTAAAGATGTTAGAGTAATACAAGCACAGGTTAACGATATGAGAACAGATGTGGGTTTAGTAGAAACCACACAAAAGGAAATACAATCTCAGGTTAAGAACATTCAAAATGACGTCAATCAGATTGAGTCAATACAAACTAATATCCAATCCCAAGTTAATAAGATCGAGTCAAGTCAAGCCTACACAGAAATATAATTAAATGAAATGGAACAGTCAAATACCAATTTTCGTAGTGAAATCAAATTGGATTTCGAAAGGGGTAAAAAGGAAAGTAAAGATCTTATTGATGCACTACAGTCGCAATTTACTCACGACACCAGTCAAACACAAAAGAGTTTGGAGCATTTGAAATGTGAAATGAGCACGTTGCAGACTCAAGTGACTGATCATACTAAATTAATTAAGGCAGACATTGACATCGACCTCAAAGCTATTATTAATGAAAATCTTGTTCTTATAAAACAGGATCTTAGTAAGGTTAATGAGGATAGTTTTCAAGACGCTAAATCTAGTATAGAGAAAAGTCTTGCCATGAAGCTTCCCACTGCTAATAGGGGAATTATAGATGTAAGGACTGATTTAAACAAAAGATGCTGTTCAGGAAAATCAGATAGAATTAAAGCCGTAGAACTTAAAATTGATCAGGGACAGATTGAATTAAACGAGATAAGGGAAAAGAAAACTTCCGAGATCAATGAGCTAAGGAAAGGCCTCGAAAGCATTAATTTTGGAGGAAGTATCAACTTGGATACACTTAAGGACCAATTGCGATTGCTAATAAATACTGATTTTAGAGTCGCCATAGATGAGCCAGTTAACCCAGTACAGGAACAGAGAGAAACTGACATTCAAGAATCTTTTAATGCTCCAACGTCTGTTCAGTTTAGTCCGATTGAACAATCGAATAGGGCTACACCTCGCACATCAGAATTCCAAACTCGAGCGGAAGACTTTACTTCTTCAAGTCCCAATGTAGGTGCAAGTGGTTATGTCACAAGAACGTCAGACAGGGCATCTAACATAACCATCATTAGGAATTTTGAAGATAAGCCCCGAAAATTTAATAATCTAGATGGAACCACTTCTATAGAGTTTATTAGAGGAATCCAGGATTATTTTGTGGAATCCCATGTGCCACATGAACATAAACGGCGAGTAGTAGAGAGATTTTTATCTGACGCACCTCTACAGTGGTTTAAAACGTTCAGGTACACCTTTGAGGATTTTGACCAGTTTTCACAAGCGTTTATTCAGCGTTTTTGGTCTATCGAGGTCCAACAGAACATAAGATCCGAGATTTATTCAAGGAAGTATGCTACTACAGGACCGACTAGCTATGCAGAATATTTCGCTTGTCAGTTAGCGAAACTTAGATGTCTTAATCCACCCTTATCACAGGTTGAATTAGTAGAAGCTATATCACGACAGCTTCCAGCTGAGGCTAGGAAGTCACTCATAACCACTGGTATCTCGACTTTAGCATCGATGGATGATCTATTGCGTCGCCTAGATCATATTAGTCTAATGACGCAACCGACAGTCACCAAGAGTTCTAGACAGGAACCTAAGACCGTAAACGCAGTCATGATGAATCGGGCACAACAAACCGAGCGTCCTCAACCTCGAACTGAGAATATACCAGGTCCAATCAGAAATAGCTATCAGAACGATAGAAGATGGAATGACCAACACAGAGATGATCGTGGTAGACCTTGGCAACGTCGTTATGACGACATAAACTTTTACAACAGTCGGTATAATCAGAATGATCGGAGAGAAGCTCCATATGACAGGTATCGGAGAGAAGCTCTGTATGACAGAAACCGGAGAGAAGCTCCGTACAACAGGAATCAAGGAAATAACCGACAGAACCAAGGTTACTCCAGATATAAAAACTAAAGAACTGAGGAATATGAGAGAAAGAGACAGCAAGATAGGCCCAAGAGAGGACGAGATAGGTCCTCAGAAGAAGGACGAAGAAGGTTAAAGGAGAGAAAGGAGGGAGTGAGAGATCAAGCACAAGCCAGCACCAGCAGAAAGGACAGAAGTCAGGAAATAACTCCTGACAGAGAAAAAAACTCCAATTTCGCAATAAGGGTGGATACTGACGCTGACATACATTCGCATTTAATTACTTATCGTGAAATTTTTGAAACCACGTATGATGATTTGCTATTCGAGCAAAAGGATCAACCTACAGGAAGAACGGTAGAGTTACCTGTTATAAATGTTCAAGTGGGCAAGCAACAATGTAAAGCTCTGGTGGATACGGGAGACATGATTTGGATTGTGAATGAGGAATGTTTTGAAAGACTGAAGATGGAAAATCAGTTCATCACGTTGCCAGCTTCTCCGACCAAGTTAAGAGGGATATTTAAAGATAAAAGCATGAAATGTAAAATCCAAATCCTCATGAAGTTTGGGATTAATCAGAAAATGTATGAACATGTGTTTATCATTGTGAAGAACATTAATTTCGATGTAATATTGGGAATTGATTTAATCGCGAAGGCCAGGGGTATCATTGTTATGGATCAGAGGATAATAAAATTTCAGGAAGAGACTGTAGATAGGACAGTCAATGAAGAAACAGACAGTAAGGAAAATGATATAGAAATCCCCAGATTGGAAATCCTGGAGAATGTAGTAGAGGAATCCGAGGGAGAAAAGGAGCATTATACTCTAAAATCAGAAGGATTCGAAGACGTAGAGAAAGAATTTGATGATATAATTCAAGAATTCTATGACATATTTCATGATAAACCCGGTCTAATAAGAGACTTCAAATATCAGATTAGGCTTACGGATGAGTCCCCGTATCAAGCCAAATTATATCCCTTACCCGAAAAATACCACGAAGAGGTAAAACAATTATAGTCAAGATGGAAAGAGAGGGTATAATTCAGAAACAGGCTTCCTCATATCTCAATCCCATCACGGTTGTTAAAAAAGCGAACGGACAGCTGAGGCTATGTCTGGACGCCAGAAAAATTAACACCAGAATCATGCTTGAGACAGACCAGCCACCAAAGATTAGAGAGCTCCTAAGAAAATTTAAAAGGGAAAGCGTGTTTTAGTGTCCTAGACCTGACCGCTTCCTTTTATCAGGTTGAACTAGAAGAAAATAGTCGACAGTATACAGGTTTTCTGTTCGACCAGACCACGTTCGTGTTCTGTCGCGTACCGTTTGGTATGGTGAACAGCGGTACGGCACTTATTAGAGCCCTAGACGGTAAACTGACTGAAGCAGTGAAACGCAATGTGATTTGCTACATCGACGATCTGATTATATCGTCAGCAAACGTCAGAGAACACCTGATACACCTGAGACAGTTGTTTGAAAATCTCAGAGATGCAAACATTTAGGTTAATATGTATAAATGCCAATTCATGCATGAGCCGATCAATTTTTTGGGCCATACTATTGATCAACACGGGTATCACCCGAATACGAAGGTAATAGAAGCCATCTGTAAATTCCCCAGACCTGCTAAGATCAAGCAATTCCGAGAATTCCTTGGCATGTGCCAATTCCTTAGTAGTCACTGCCCTGGATACTCCGCAACAATGGCTCCTCTGTATGAAGTTTTAAAGAAGAATAACCGGTGGAAGTGGACAGAAGAGACGAATAGGGCGTTTGAAGAGGCGAAACATATGCTACAGAATTGTAACAAATTAGAATATCCAGAATTCAATCGAACGTTTTATGTCGAGTGAGATGCTTCAAGAGTAGGAGTTAGTGCTGTCCTCTATCAGAAGGACGAGAGGAAGCACTACTTAGATTTCCACAGCAGAAAGCTGCAGGAGCATGAGAAAAATTATTATACCACCGAATTGGAAGCGTTAGCATTTGTTTCAGCCCTTCGAAAGTGGAAGAAACTTCTGCTAGGTCATCAAGTGGTCATTATAACGGATCACAGAGCGCTCCAGTTAATGATGCAAACGGACCTTTCCAGTGACAGGCTGATGAGGTGGACATTGTTTCTCCAGCAGTTCAATGCCACCATCGTGCACCAGCCTGGGAAGGATAATCTGCACGCGGATGCTCTCTCAAGAAATCCAGTAAGCGGAATCGAGATTAACACTGTACAGTTGGAGAGGGAGCAAGAACTTACCCTAGACAAGCTACGCAAGATAGCAGTGTCATAGAACCGACACACCCCAACTAGACAAATGTACAGGTTATTGAGAGGCACCATGGACAACTCCGATCCTAATTACGAGCAGGTTAGGAGACACTCTGTGAAATTCCTGTTGTGTGACAACACAGTTTGCAAATACGTTGACCGAGAGAGGACGAAAATTAGAATTGTAGTCCCTCCTAAGCTGATTACTGGTTTGGTGTGGTTAGCTCACTGCACGATTGGACACGGGGGTGTGGACAAAACGTTTCGAACGCTTTTGGAAACATTCACGTTGCCGAGAATGCGGGCTCCATAGCAACCATTATCAGGTCATGCCCAGAGTGCCAACGTAGAAAATACCCGTCCACTCTGACGAAGGAAGAACCTCGGGCCATTATTCCGGAAAGGCCGAGAGAGCTAATGGCTTGCGACATCTTCGGTACTTGTCCGAAGGGGGCTAGGGGGTATCAGTTTCTCTTAGTCACGGTTGACGTATTTTCCAAGTTTGTGACCCTTGACCCTATGCAGAGGGCCACGTCAGCCCAAGTCCTTAGTCGTCTGGAAAATAGTCCTCTTCGGAAAGCCGGAATCCGTGCAACTTCATTGTCAGACCATAGAACCCAGTTTACTGCGCAGAATTTTGAGGATGCCATGAACAGATTGGGAGTCAGACACATCTTCTCGAGCGTGAGATATCCCGAATCTAACGTCTCAGAGAGAATTATGGCAGAGGTTAGTAAATTCGCGAGGATTTACTGCCCTGATGACCATGCAAGTTGGGTCAAGTATGTTCCAGTCATGGATGAATGTCTGAATTCGACTTTCCATGAATGTCTGGCTGATATCCCGATGGTAGTCCATTAAAACAGAAAGCCAGAGAGAGCTTGGACAGAAGTTGTCAGATTCTTGCCAAAGGACACTGAGCCCACAGAGCAAGAACGGATACTTTCGGCAAGATAAAAACTGATGGATGCAGCCGAGAAGCGGCAGAAAAGAATTAAGAACAAATATATCGTCCACCGTCGAGAGTGAATGATCTAATCCTCATCAAGAAACCATCAAAAGCTGACGTGAAAAAGAAAATGTACACGAAATTTTCACATATCTTTCATGGCCCCTATATGATTGCAAGAGCTTTTGGAAATAACTGCTACGAGATTGTAAGAACTAATGGTAGAGAAGTCATAGGACGTTTCAATGCTAAAAACCTTAAGCGATTTGTGGAGAAGATTGTTTAAGATCTGGATGAAAAATAACGATACATATATCGTAACTACCTAGATTGGTGCAAATAAAAGCTCAGATGACTTTTATTTGAGATATCAGTGGGGAGATGTACCGTTTTTTCATAAGGTTTTTGTCCAGATACTGTAATAGAAACGTCAGGAGGAGCGATGCAGTTGAGCTCGGGAGACAAGCCATGCTATACAGCGCAGAGATTATGAGAAGTATCATTCGGCTACAGATCGGGTGTCACGAGCATTTCCGAATGGACTGACCCGTAGCCCGGCCGATCAATAAATCCATACGTGACGTCATGTCGTACATCGACCACAGCTAGAGGATTATCTTTACTGATTTGAAGCAAATCAGAGATATTAAAGACTTTACGAAGACTGTAGAATGTGTATTACCATAGCAGAAAGCTATTATATGTGAGAAATAGAACCTAACAAGTGAAACGCAGTAATAACATCTGTAATGATCAAAGCTACAAGCGAGATATTGACATATCGATATATCTATAAAGGAAGAGAGAAGGGGTAGCTTCCCGTGGCGTGTCGCAGCCAGCGAGGGAGTCTCACTCGTTTTCCAGTTGTCAGATGTGCTTTTACGGAACTCGGCCGATGAGCTATTCGCTAGTGCAAGGCGAGTTGAAGTTCCAACGTGTTGAGGCGGCTAGCATTATACTTGGCTAGGCCGAACTATTTCAAAGTGTGTTTTCCCCGGACACAGTATTATGTCTTAACAAGCGCCCGTGTACCGTGTGCGAGTATTTACCGCAGCTACCATATCACAATGGAATGGAGACTTGCAGTTCAATTCAAATGCAGATTGTCGAATTGAGAAAGAAAGACTAGTTTCCAATCGGAGCGCGGACTGATTTATTTCTTTGTCCAGCGGTGTCCGTGTTAAGGCAACCATTACGAAATCCTTGTGTGGATTCTTTCACGTGTTATAGCAACGTATATTCTCGAGCCAGTACATGCCGACATCAAGACTTGTTACACAGTGCATTATGCGGATAATTAAAGGCATATTATTATTTGAGATTTCGGTGGGGAAGATTAACGTTAATGTTATAACTACCAGAATGGCTGGTTAAATGATATGGGGTAGCTATGTGTGGAATGCATAAGCGGGATGCATACAATCCACAAACTGCATTTTCCTTTTAGGAAAGGAGCCTACTTTCTAAGTACTCCAGTGGTTGTTAGCTGATGTTTCCGCAAGCTGCGACATGCAGGACAGTGCAATATCACGGGCGTGTAATAACATTCCTGGCATGAACGGTTAGGGGACGGACTGCCACCCGTCCATTGTTCATGTGATGCGCGTTCCCGGATTCGAATCCCAGATCCAAGGAGGAAGAATGTATTATCTGATGATAGCGTGGAGGTTCATCAGATTCTTATATCCTTTTTACGACGCTACAAGACGCAACGAAAGGTACTGGACCAGCAACTTCTTTATCGTAGTTTAGTGAGGGCATTTGTTAGCAATTACAATTGTCATACTTTTTTTTCTTTTGTAGATTAAATGGGCATGCACAAGTTTAGATTCGATGTTTCTGTCGAAATTGATTTGTTGCATACCCGGGATTTTGTATTCGGTTAATGAATTCATCCCTTGTGTATTAATAGTTTTGATATTTGTCAGTAAATTCAGTAATGTCATTTATTTAGTTGTGCGTATTTTTATTGCCGAGAAGCAGGATTAGGAGAAGAACTCCAGATGTTTGTATAAGTATAGCTTTAATCGCGTTTTGTTTAATAGTGTTTGGAACACTATTCTCCTTGTGGCCAGTGCATATTTTCATGTACTACAGTTGAATTAGGAACTCTGTTTTATCGCAGCGACTTGAATCTTGGAAAGTTTTTCTTGGTGTTCAATGCCATGATAGTTTTAATGCACTTTTTGGATTATTTTCATGGAGAGCACTTCGCTTTTGTGCGTGAAGATTTATTAGTGGATTTGCCTAATGATTGTCATTGGATTAACCGGTGAAGTTACCTTGTTTTCATGGCATATGTCTTATCCATTGATATTTCTAAGCCCACCGAAGTTGGAGGCTATCCTAATTTAGGGAAGGATCCGTTTCACCTTCTATTAGGTATTAATTTGAGGGTAACTTAACATTAGATGTCATTCCGAGACATTTATTTTCTATAAGACTAACGTAAATAATTGCATTTAGTGCAATTGTGTGGGTGAGATATTAGTACAGCATTTTTGAACGCCATCCTGAATTTTGATTAAATTATTCCACGGAAGCTTGACTTTGAGTCAAGAGAATTAAGCAGTATACTTGTTGTACTTTATTGTGAGGCAAGATATTTTATTTTGGCTAGTGAAATGCTTTAATTTCATGACTTTGAACAACGTGTTTTAGGTTAGTGTGTAGTTTAAGCATGTATTGTAGGTTTTTCTGATAGTAATTAGATTTAATAACAGTGTTTTGGAGGTTCTTATAACCTTATTTTTGTGATTCGAATGCATATCCGGGATTATGCTGTATTTTTGTGATTTTATGCTTGTTGAAGCATTAGGCCATTTTTGGATTGAGCCGGTAAGAGCTATTGAGCCAGTGAGTGCCAATCTGTTTTTGACTTCGAGTAGTCTAACACCCGTGTTTGGTGTAATATAAACCTAGGTGGGTTTTCTTGTATTTTCTTGTCCGTTTGAGACATTGGTAGTTGTTGATCTTTGCTAGATCAAGCCTAAATGCTTTTCTTCACCTAATCATGAGCAATGCTTGGATAATCTGTTTATGTGACTTAAGGCATTTCCACAGCTGATAATCGAAACCTCTACAATCTTGCACAATTCTATTTTATACATGAAACATGAACGTAGACCATTAATATTCTACTTAGCTTAATCGCTTGGTGAAATGTAACCCTGTTTAATGAGTATTTCTTTTTATAATATGTAACGATGCGAATGCTATGACCCAGAGCTGCTGTTAAAATGAAACATTTGAGTGTCCAAAGACACATTTCTGTATAAATCCTTGTAAATTCATTGTATATAATTTTTGATAAATGCTACAGCAATAGAAACTCGTTTAAGACGATATATATATATATAATCTATTCATGCTAATTCATTTTTATTCGTCGTCCAGTCTATTATCCAATTTACACAATATCATTTTGAGATTGACATGTAACATTTTTGTAATATAAAGCTAGTTATAATTTCTAGGATCACCCCAGCGGGTAAGTGATTGTCATAATCCATTCTTGGATTTTATTATGTTTTCTTGACAGTTTTGGTAACTGTGACTTTGGTCGTTTGACGACAGGTATTTGATTTTTTCTTTTTTCTGTTGTCATGTCCTTTTTGGAATAAAGTTTGTTTTCCCTTTTTTTAAATCATGGCGTGATATTTTAACGAAGAGATGGGAGGTCGTGTTAAGGTATGTGTACACCCAGAAATTGTCAAAAAGTCGTATTTTTTTTTTCAATTTTGAATTGTACATTGCCTGGATTCGTTATTTTATTAGCTTTAATTTGGTGTAAATTATATAACACTACCTTCACTAATTTTTGAGTTATTAGCATTTATATAAAATCCTGCACACTGAGCCACGACCCCTTTACTGGACACGAGGCAATTTCTCTGCCTTCTGCTCATGCTGATCATCTGTGACTGTTGTTTTCTTTCTAATTACTCATGTACAATATAGAGTTCACTCCATAGAAACCCTGTGCTGCTATCTATGAGAATTGTTTTTAATTATTTGAATCAGCAGCTGTGAATGTTTTGATGTTTTGAGCACCCTTGCATTTTGTAGGCCTACGATTTATATTGATATACTTTTAGAAAGTTTTTGAGCAATTGTAATTTGTTTATCTTGAATATTGTTGTGCAATGTTGTTGTAACCATGGGTATCAGAAGAACTAAAAGGAGGCCTGTAAAGAAGTTCCATGGAAACCAGTGAAGCCATATGGACTTCCCATTGAACTGTAGGTACTACTGGAACAACTCCTCCCATGGTAACCCTCGATGAAAACTGCTTCCTAGTCATCGCCTCCTTGACGTGCACTACCAGGCGTAACTAGCCGCACCATAAACTGTCATACCATTGTACTCTAGGTTGCAAGTGGTTGCAAGTCAGCTGATATGTCGTGATTCTTTTCATATATATTTGATCCTACGTACCTCTGTGCAACATTATATGTATGGTATTTTCCAATAATACGGTAGGTTTACGGTCTACTTTATTTTCGAATTGAGATTTGCAATGAAGTAGCCTATTCGGTAGCGCTGCACACCGCGAGAATTTGTGTTTAAAAAAAATTAGTAATGAAATTAGCCAAAGTACCTGTAGTAATGGTATCTGGAGATGATAAATTAATAGATGTTGACTCGTCCGCTGTCATAGACCCACCCAGCCATCCCAAATAGCGACACTACTTATATAGTTGAAAATGAAGTATCGGGTAGACATCTTGTCACTATGTCAGGAACGCCAACCCCGCGCGTTTGGTACTATCTCGCTCCGTGCATAGAAAGAAACAAAAGAGCGTCGATAATGTAATTTATAATTGCGCCAAATCCAAATCGTCAGTCGTAATTTAGCCATGGATTGCGTGTCATGTATTAATGTTTTACATACAAAACCAAACCTAACCTGGGGCTTAGGTCCCAGACCCCCTTGCTTGTGGTACTAGCAGTAATTTTCGGCCAGGCAGTACCTAACCTAGTAGCGGACATAAATTGTATCTTATTAATGTTTTACATACAAAACCAAACCTAACCTGGGGCTTAGGCCCCAGACCCCCTTGCTTGTGGTACTAGCAGTAATTTTCGGCCAGGCAGTACCTAACCTAGTAGCGGACATAAATTGTATCTTATTAATGTTTTACATACAAAACCAAACCTAACCTGGGGCTTAGGCCCCAGACCCCCTTGCTTGTGGTACTAGCAGTAATTTTCGGCCAGGCAGTACCTTTGCGTCTGAGTCATTATTTACGTCTCAATAATGTGTGTGTCAAAAACAATTTCTAACTTTACGTGTGAAATAGTGAATTTTGTGTGCGACATGTTGGTAACGTAGTCACATGGTGTCACACATGGTGTCACATGACGTGTCCAAGATGGCGTCCGTAGTGAAACGAACACGATAAGAATTCTTTATTTTCGTGAAACAATTATTATTGAGGTGCGGCACTTGATGTTGAGATTGTGAAACGACTCCCAAGAACTCCGTAAAAGGTATGTAAATCATAAAACCTATATTTTCAATAATATACCTCGTAAAAGTTCGTAAAATTACGAAAAGGCAAATTCTCACGGCGTGCAGAATTACCGCCTATTCTGCGTTTATGGATACGTCTTACATCAAATGTTGACCTAAATATCATATGACACACGTAGGCCCTATTATAGGTTATACGTTATTAGTCACAGAATTATAACCTAGGCCTAGCTTATATTACAGATTTCCATGGAAACGTCCAGATGTATTAAATAAATGGGTTATAGCTCTGAGGAGGAAGGACTGGACCCCAACAAAATACAGTTATATCTCTAGTGAACACTTTTATAAATCATGCTACTTGTATCATTCAAATAGAAACAAACCAATGCTCAAAGATGATGCAGTACCTGCAATTTTCAATTTCCCGCAGCATCTGCTTCAGCCACCCAAGAAAAGACCGAGAGTTATTGAACGACAACTACAAGTTGAAGTATGTAGACCTAATATTTACTGTTACTTTTTTCATCGGCATAGGCATGAAATTTCACATTTTCCAGTATACTTTTATGATGTCAGTCTTGGAGACGATAAAAAGAATTGGGCTTAAGGGATCTTCCCTGCAGGACCCTATTCGTTTGCTGTTTGACTAAATTTCGACCTGCTTTGAAGGAAAAGAAGCTTGTAGTTTTACGTGACCGTTCATTTTGTGATAATGAGCCACGAGACCTCTATTTTACGTGGAATCCGAACCACAGGACATGGCATTTCACTTCGAAAATCTCACATGCAAAGACCAGGAATTGAACCCGGTCCACCTTGGTGAGAGGCGAATAGCTTGACCGCTGCACCGTCACGCCCCATTGCTTTGAAGAATATGGAACTTGTGGTGGTTTTGTGTAAATAAAGTGAGTATTTTTGTTCACTAAGCATCTATTTAATTGTTTAGTTGTAGGCTTATTATGCATATTCACACACATATGATGTGCCTTTGAGTTAATAAAAATGTTGAATACCAAGTACCGTATATTTTGAACTTTATTCTTAGTCATTCCCTGTCTAACCTCTATTTTATTTTAATGTAGCCTACGCACGACTTTACGTATTTAATGCCAGTAGACCTATAGTTATTGTGTATGCTGTCTTTGATCTAAGGATAATAATGATAGAACAATCAGGCTGCAATAAAATATTTTATTTTGGCGTATATTCCTAGCCATTTAAAGTATCAAATTACTAAGATATTTTGAAATATGTATTTCGGCGTAAGTTCCATTTAGTTTACCGTTCGCCTAAATGTTCAAAAGTACCTCTTTTACTTGGACAGGGAGCGGCAAAAAGATCTGACGGTTTTTAAATCACAACAACACAAACATATTAAATGATACAAACTCTTTTATTACTTATCTTTTTGTCGCTCCTTGTATCTCTCCTTGCGTTCGTATACGTCAAACTCTCCTCCTTGACGTGCACTACCAGGCGTAACTAGTCGCACCAAAAACCGCACTTTGCTCCCATATAGTCGGCATTCCAGTATTACCTCGAGTTCAATGGGACTTCCCTGTATCATTTAGCAGCAGGCAGCAATGTGGAACTCCATGGTAAATGTCCCAAAGGTGAAGGCAGTTGGTGTTCTTCAAAAATGCAGTGTCAACTGGCACACTGGATAAATATCAGCCTAAAAATGGACTACCTGACAATGAACTTGAAGCTGTCAAGCCAGTGTACTCCAAGTTGACTGATCCTGCCATACTAAGGCGTTGTCTCCATGGCAAAACACAAAACCAAAATGGAAGTTTTAATAGCATTATATGGAGAAGATGCCCAAAAGATAGTTATGTAGGACTGAAAACATTGAATTTTTGTGTTATGGATTCTATTTGCCATTATAATTGTGGCCGAGATATAGAATTGGAAATTCTAAAGCGGGTGGGTGTTACTATTGGTAAACATACTCGAGCCGGTGTGGAGTTGGCTAAAGCTCTAAAACAGAAAAAGTATCACTTACAAAACACCCCAGAGCAGAAAACCAGGAGGAGGTACCTGAGAGGAAGAAGGAAGATGAAGGAAGACCACAATACTGCATTAAAAGCGACATCATGAGGCAGGAGGTTTCTGAAACAGTTGTAAAACTTTGAGATGGATTTCTCTGAATAATAATTTTTAATGACCTCAGTATTTCCAAAAATCATAACATTAGACCTAATTATCCCATTTCACTGATTTTTTTAAAATGAAAGCCAAAAGCCTACTCCAGTGCACTAATCTCTGATATGTAACTAATGTTGTAAAATATAATTATTTATGTGATTTGTTTATAAACACTCACAAAAAATTGTAATCACTAAAGTAATAGGACACCAACAGGCACAATTTCATCTAGGCTCATGTATTTTAGGTTTATACACTACCTAAAAGTGTTGTGAACAAAATGCAAAAATCAGATTTGAGGAATGTCAATTAATTTGGGAGCTATGATGTTTAAAACAATATAATACATTTTTAAACAAAATAATTTGTTATTAACAAATAATGCAACATTTTTAGTTCATAAACATACTGATCTTTCTACTTTTTCTTGCTCTTTCTAGTAACCTAAATTCTAAACAGGTAACTTTGTAATTTAAAAAAAGAAAATTCTGGGTGTACACATACCTTAAGAAGGCCATCGCTTGGGATTTTCAGGGTATTCCACCCTTGAGATAGTTCTCTTTCGAGTTGTTTTTCGTGTTCTTGAGCTAGTTTTTTATTTATTTCTCCTTCAAAGACATGGTCATTCTTAAGACAACCTGTTAGGATGACTAGTTCCCCAATCACTCCTTTACTTGGTGGTAGGACCTGGGAGGGTTTTTCGCCGGGCATTTTCAGGTTCTACGATCCAGTGATCATCGAGGGATTTCACCAGGTAATGGTAAGTGGTTTCGGGTACAGTACCAAGTATCATAATAATACAGTCTCGTCAAGCAATGTTAAAGCAATAGTTATGTCGGGTCCTTGTACTAGAAATTTAAACTAGTGTCCAACGCATTAACCACTTGGCCAACCTAACAGTTACTAATTTAATTCGGTCCGTGGACTGGTGTGTTTACAAAACTTTTCAGTGTACAATGACTCAATGACTTGTTTGTTTTTGAATGCAGAATGTTTGTTTATCTATAACATTGCAGTTATCAGTCTTGTGAACTGGGTGTTTAATATAGAGTTAAAGGTATCTTAAAATAATTTTAGAAAACCTCTCAGGTATCGTGTAATGGGTTTTAGTAATGAGTTACTGTCCATTGCCTAGCATTTACTGTTTCACAAAATTGTTTTGGTAAGCTCTACATGTTGTTGTTTGAGTCTTCAGTCTTTTGACAGGTTTGATGCAGCTGTCCATACCTCCCCGTCCTGAGCTAATCAATTCATCTCTACATAGCTACCACACCCTACATCCAAGGCAATCTATTTAACATATTTTAACATTGGTCTACTCCTACAGTTCTCGTCCTCAACCCTTCCTTCCATAACAAAGCTTGCTATTCCTGGGTGTCTTAGTATGTATCCTACCAACCTATCTCTTCTCTTCATTAGCAGTCACAAGAAGCATCTCTTCTCTCCCACTGGTCTTAATACCTCTTCGTTTGTAACCCTATCTACCCATCTGATCTTCATCATTCTCCTGTAATACCACATTTCAAACGCTCAAATCCTCTTTTCTGCTGCACTAATATCCCAAGTTTCACTTCCATAGAGTGCCACGCTTCAGACAAAAGGCCTTTAAAAATGTATTCTTAATACCTAAATCTATATTCGATGTCAACAGATTCCTTTTCTGTAGAAATGCTTTCCTTGCCTGAGCTCAATAAGTATCCTACTCGTCTCTGGTATGTCTTGCTTAACAAACATGGTCGCTCGGTTTCTATATAGGTCTAAGCATCTGTTGTATATAACCCAAAACAGCAAACAACTTTCTAAACCCTACTCACTGGTCAATAACAAGCATAGTCGCCAAAGTGGTAGCTAACCGCTGTCTGGTTAGTCAATTCTTATTGCAAGGCCAGTCAAGACTTAAAAATTATTCTTAACGTATAGTGTAATCACCTTTCTACCTACATACCAGTGTATAATAAATAGTCAATATTAGTTTGCTCTTTACCAAAAATCTAAAATCAATTATCTAAATTCTAAAATCTAAATATGTATAGTACAGAAAACATAATTCCAAGTAATACAAATCCTTATATGCAGTGGCGTCGGAAGGGGGGGGGGGGGGTGCCAGGGTGCGGCCGCCGCCCCAATATTTATTTTGGGGGTGCGACACACCCCCAATATCCTTTGAAAATGCAAAACTTTATATTGAAAATTGAAAAGGAATGACCTTTTTGAGATACATGGCGCGAATTTGAAATGCGAACTCACGAGCAGCTAAGTGTGAATGCCGATTGTGAATGCATGCCAATCGTCTCTGGGCCAGGCTTGGACAAGGCAAGGCCTCAGGCACGGTGTAGGCAAAGACCTCGCGATGGGGCGCATCAGCTGGGCCTGGGCTGGGCCATCGTCATCTGTTCGAAGACTGGCTGGCGGCTGGCCGGCCGGACGGCTGCTGCACGTGTTTGCTCAACATCTGGAGGAGACAATAACAAGTGCATTGGGGGGTGCGGGGTGCGGCAGGCAGGGGTGGATAGCTACTGTGCCTTTGGGATCCACGTGACCATCCGCCAGCTGCAAGGGGCACGGTGGCAAGGCGAATCAGCGTGATGGGACCTGCAGGAGTGAGGGGTGGAGAGAAGAGGAAGGGAAGAAACGGCAACTTTCCGGGGGGGAAAAATAAACACTCAATCATTCCATTCCACTTGCTTCACAGGAACAAGAAGGAGGTGGTGTAAGTTTTCGCTGCGGGTGGTAGTTAATGAGGGGAGGGAGGAATTAGGAAGTGTGCTTGTGATGAGTGCTAGTGATAAAAATAGTGATATTGCAGTGATTTTAAATAGTGATTATAAAAAGTGGATTTTAGATTTTAATTCGGTGACAAGACTGGAGACTTGAATAGCCGTTTAATTTAGTGGCAGGATAGTGAGTCTCGCTGCTAGCGCTGAGCATGGTCAGAGAATTACGGAGAAGGATTTATCCATAATATCGGTAAGTTGACAATGTTACACGTTCTATCTATTTTCACGTTTATTTTTGTTTCTTTTGTTTGTTTTATTACACTGAGAAACAATTTTTTAAAATTTTTCTGCCACGGAACGGGGCCCGGTTTTTCTTGTCCCGTATGTCCCAGAGACCCTAGGGATTATTTTTTTTTTTAGATTTTTGTTGTTGTTGTTTGAGTCTTCAGTCTTTTGACTGGTTTGATGCAGCTCTCCATGCCTCCCTGTCCTGAGCTAATCGCTTCATCTCTACATAGCTACCACACCCTACATCCGAGGCAATCTGTTTAACATATTCTAACCTTTGTCTACCCCTACAGTTCTTGTCCTCGACCCTTCCTTCCATAACTAAGCTTGCTATTCCTAGATTTTTAGAACGGGAAAATATCTTAATTTTTATTATTTTTCAAAACTATAAAAATGGCCAATTTTTTACTTTTACCGATTTGGTTAAATATTTACTGAGTTTGTTAGTCCATATGCCAAAGTACGCATACCAAATTTCAGATTAAAAACACGTATATTAACGAAAATATTGAAGGTTAAAGTTGCGAAAAGTTGAAAAATGCCTAGAGTTTTTCACCGAGACACCTACATTTTTTGGGTGGTCTCGGTATGATAACAAACAAACCTTACAATTTTGAGCCAAATCTATTTTGATGATATTTTCAATTTTATTTGGCTTAAGTTAAACCCCTTTTTAAAGAAATGTTTCCATTCTAAAAATAAAATAAAAAATCTATAGGATCTCTGGGCATAAGGAACAAGAAAAACCAGGTCCCACCCCATGGCGGAAAAATTGCTAAAATTTTGTTGCAAAGTGTTGTTATCTGAACGTATTGTTATTGTTGTTAAAAGTAAAGGCAAAAGAGCGCCGGGCCGGCCGGGTTAAAAATAAAGGAGCGACAGTCACCCGGCTAGATATTTGGAAACGGACAGATACGTTATTTTCTTTGTTTCGTGTTTGTGCCGGCATTCACAGTGATTAATGTGATTTATGTATGTCTACTTGTTCATTAATTTAAAAAAAAACTATCAGCTATAAAAACTGAGCACAACATAACCTTTTTATTAAAAATTAAACTTTGGTACTTTTTATTGACTATAAAAAAGCCGATCTTTCAATTCACTACAGTATTTACTTTTCAATACGTGTTTACTTTATTTATTTATTTATTTTCGGTACCGGTACATCTGCACGCAAGAAGGCAACGCTCTTTTTTTTTCCCTCGTCAAACCTATTTTAACAACAATAATGACTCTCTAACACCAAGGAGATAAGAAGATAAAAATATATTTGCTTAGTCTAAAAATTCCTTTTCCCGCTTTTACACATTTCGCTAAAATGCCTTGCTCGTTACCCTTCTGAAGGAGGTCATAAGGTCAGGAATCGTTGTTTGAAACTTAAACTTAACGGTTAATAATTTGTCGCAGATTATTATGGCGCAACAACCGACCATTAAAGCTCTTTTTGCGCGGATGGATCAGAGTCGTTCGGCAAAGAGGGCACGTATTGAAGATGACAACGGACCTCCTGATCCAGCGACTAAGGCTGAGGCTAAGAGAAACGAGTTGTTACCTGTAGCATCTACATCTACAGTGAGTAAAGGTAAGATAAATTTAAAATTACAACAAAGTTATTAAATGCCGGTATCTAATGTTCATTCGGTCGAACATCAATTCCCCTCGATTTTCCTTAATTCCACTCGGTCCTCCAAGGGACCCAAACATAAGTTCCTCAACTCCGCTCAGGCAAAGGGGTTATCCTCAATGACGTAAACAAATGTCATAACCCTCCTGCTCGCATACCAAGGACCGGGTCAAAATATTTAGGGGATGAAAAGAGTTTCATCTAATGTTTTTTGTTTAGTTTGAAATGAAGTAAAGATTTATGTGAATTTAAGATGCTGATTGTTCTTATTTTATTAAATTTCCTGTCCATATTCTTATTAAACAACAGTGATTAATATCTAGTTCTTTATGTATTATGTTTATATCTGATTTAACGAATGAGCGGACTTTACTTCAGAGCGCTTGACCGATGGCGTGGTGGTGTTCGCAAGACATTGTTGTGCCAGTGGTCAACCGCTCTGATGTAAAGTCCGCTCATTCGTTATATCAGGTATAAAATGTTTGGCACATTATAACTTATATGGCAGAAAATACAAGTGATTTAAAATTAATCATAATATTCTTTTAAATAAGTCTGCCAAGTTTTCTGTTTTTTTCTACAAATTTTATACATTGTTTTTAACATGTGCATAATTAAATGTTTGTATGTTTTTCAA
The DNA here is from genome assembly GCA_946902985.2 of Meconema thalassinum. Classification (NCBI taxonomy): domain Eukaryota; kingdom Metazoa; phylum Arthropoda; class Insecta; order Orthoptera; family Tettigoniidae; genus Meconema; species Meconema thalassinum. The sequence continues at coordinate 1,754,522,863 of OX336388.2, read as the reverse complement.
CCTAGTCAGACATTATTAAATTACATTTACATAATTGAGTCCCTTGGAGGACCGAGTAGAATTAAGGAACATCTTGCGGAATTTATGTTCGACCGAGTGGAATTGATGCCCGCCCGTTCATTCTGCTTTCGTCTGCCTCGGAATTTTGTGATTATCAACACTGACTTGGACATCTAAATGATTTTTAATTTAAGTTAATAATCTCCTTCTCAATACTTAATGCGCATACTGTTCAATTAAATTAATGCTTCGTTCGTTCCTATGTTTTTAGATAGTGGTCTACCGGACGACATAAAAGAAACTGGGCTTGCTGTGGCTATACTTGACACAGTTTCTACTGAATTGTGGATGCGGAGAGGAGAGTGACACCGGTAACATCAACAACGGGCGATGATCAAGAAATTCCTGACATCCGAGAAAAGTATCATCCAAACAAGAAATTTGTGTTTCCAGAGAACGCCCAAAATCGAAAGTGCAGTGCTCATTGGTTGGAGTTGTACTCTTGGTTACATTACAGTGTTGAAAAGGACGCAGTTTTTTTTGTTTTGAATGCATGAAAGGCAGTCGAATGGTTGGTATCACAAGTAGAAGTTGGTTCTCCAAAGCGGAGAGAACATTTTATATCAACGGTTTCCAAAATTGGAGAAAGGCGGGTGAAAAATTAAAATCACATCAAAACAGTGACTTTCACCGGAGAAATTGTGAACTAATCATTAATAGAGAAAATAGCCACCCTGTAACTGCGAAGATTGACAAGGGAATGTTGAAACAAATGAGCGTTGCGCGCAAATGTTTTCTTGTTGTTATTAGTTGTCTTAGATATTTAATGCTTACTGGTAGCGCTGTTCGCGGCCACGACTCTGATCAAGGAAACCTCATGGAGCTTTTACAGGAGAGAAAAGACGATGTACCCGAACTTACTTGGTGGATGTCGCGTCGTAACAATTTCCTCAGCCCTGACATGCAGAATGAGGTGATTGAAATAATGGCCCACTCTGTCCTTCGAGACATAGCAAAACAGGTACACGAATCACCCTTTTTTGGTATTACTGCCGATGGCACCACCGATATTGCGGGCTTAGAGCAGTTCTCTGTATGTGTTAGGTTGGTTCACCCTAAAACCTTTCAAGTAACTGAACATTTTCTCGGGTTGTACAACCCACAAGATGCAACCGCAAAAACGCTGGCTAGTGCCATAAAAGATGTTCTCTTAAGGCTAAATATTCCATTGTCAAAATTTTGGGGTCATTGTTTTGATGACGCCTCTAACATGTCTGGGCACATTAATGGAGTTCAAAAACTTATTTCTGATGAGCAGCCAAAATCCCTTTATGTTCACTGTTCAAACTATTCCCTAGACTTAGCTCTTCAAGAAATCTCACGAAAAAGTGCTGTTCTTTGTGATGTGCTTGTTGTTGTGAAACATTCAAGTAATATCATACTCGATTCTTCGAAGAGACAGAACACCTTTAAAGATGTCGTCCTGGCACCCTGTGATGGCGATGATAATGCCGTCGCCAATCGACCGTCATCAAAGCTCATCGCACTTTGCCCAACGAGATGGAGCGTGAGATGCCGGTCTCTTAAAAGGTACAAGGAGAACTACAAAAGGGTCATACTGACTCTCCAAGCTATCCTCGATGACCTCACGGGTGCTTCTCCGGAAGTGAAGTCGGCAACTCGTGGGTACCTGAAGAAGCTGAAGTCATTCGATTCCGTTTTTTTTCTTCACGTCAGTGTCGAAATTTTTGGTCCATGTGAAGAACTTGCAAAGGCCCTTCAGAGCCCATGTTATACTGCCTCAGGAGCAAAGCAAGCTGCTCTGATTTTAATGTCGGCAATGAAGGCTCTTCGAACGACAGAGGAGTTTGATCGGATCTACAAGGAAAGCTACGTTTATGCTACGGAGATAGTGGAACTTGACTGCTCTTCTTTACCAAACCCTAACCAACAAGTTTCCGAAAACCACGCCACATCCGAACCCGACGATGAGGAGGAAGAAGCCGATGAAAACCAAAAAATGAAGCAGAAGCAGAGCAAGAAGCCCAAACCTGAACAAAAACTTCCCAAAAGACGGCAGAGGAAAATTCCAAAGCGTTTAGAACAAACGAGCAATCCAGCTCCTCCAGCAAAGCTCACAGATCAAGAGGAGCTTAGAAAAGATTACTTCTCTATTCTGGACCTCCTTTTGAATGAAGTAGAAGAAAGATTTAACCAGAAAGGTTTTGACACTTTGGCGAGTATTGAAAATATTCTGATTCAGGCATATCAGGGCATCGTTCCATCTGAGCAGGTTCTGAAGGAAACGCTGAGTCCACATCAGGATGATTTTGATCTCAATCAGCTTCGTACACAGCTAAAATTGTTGAAAAGTCTGCCAGGGAAGCCACCGAAGTGCATTGCAGATATAGTTAAGCAGATGAATGAGTTGGCTACATCCACTAAAGATCTTTTCAACGAAGTAGTTTTGCTTGTTCTAGTACTCATGACCGTTCCAGCTTCTGCTGCTTCTTCAGAAAGATCTTTCAGTGCACTTCGGAGGTTAAAAAATTATTTGCGCAGTACCATGACCCAACAGCGCCTGACTCACGCTTTGCTTCTGCACGTGCATAAGGACTATACAAGAGCCATAGATCAGCAGGGTATCTTGCGCGAGTTTATTTCGCGTAAGACTGAACGAGGGCAAGTGTTTGGGAAAGATTAGCGTTAGCTAGCCACAAAGCAAACTTATGTAAATATTATCCTTTTTTGTGCTGTGTGTTTTAAGTTTAATTTTTATGACGTTGTTGTTGTTGGTCGTTACGTTACGTTGTTACGTTACAAAGTCGCTTGTTCAGGCCACTGTTCATTTTTGTTTTTAATCAAGGGAGGTCTATTAGTCTTGAGTCAACTTGACTGAGTTGTAGGCTATAATGTGTGGTGTTAAAGTGTTTGTGAAATTTATTACACGTCTTGAGTTCTAATAAACAAATAAACTGATTTTTTCTTTTTTTCATGGCATCTTTTAGTGAATTAGTTCATACCCAAAATATTTACCAAATCAAAATAGTTATTTCGTTATAATTTTTCAAACCGTTTGTCGTCACCAACTTCGCTAAAAAAAGAAAACAAACAAAAACAGACTTGCTTTTGCTGGCTTATAGCTCGCGTATTATCAACTTTTCTCCTTTCGTGGATTACAAATGCGAAGTCGCATAAAGGAAATTAAGCTGTGCTTCCGAAGTTAAGCAACCCGCTAAGGCCGAGTAAACATTGCACCCCCCCAAAAAAATCCGCTCCGACGCCACTGCTTATATGTCTTTCTTTAATAATTAGTTACCAAAAATTTCAAGGCAATGACAATATGGTTTGGTCTCTTCACAAAATCTAAAATCAAAAAAATATAAAATGTAAATTATTAAATCTAAAATGTAAAATTAAATAATTCAATTCAAATGTAATTCCAAGTAATACAAATCCTTATATGTCTTTTTAATAATGAGTTACCGAAAATTTAAAGTCATGACATTATGGTTTGGTCTTTTTGCAAAACTAAAATCTAAGGTCTAAAATAAATAAAAATCTTACTTGCATCAACTGTATATCAAACCCAGTCCACCTTTATATTTGTAATCCAAGTAATAATTTGAAAAACAGACAAGTGTAATCGGTTTTAAACGTTATCCATGCTTTTTTATATGTTTATGACATGCGTATTAACCTGAAATCGAACCCTGGTCTACCTTAGTGGAAGGCAAATAGCTTAACCACTGCGCCACCATAACCTTCTTTCTTAGATTGGTTCGTTCTAGGCCGCGGAGCTGGAAATCGAGTTAAAATATCCACTGCAAGAGGCGGGAGTGCTTGCCACTGCAGCACAAAATGGTTAGCTGGTATCATTAGACAACCAAAAATGATTGTATTTATGTTAGTGATGCATTTCTGTCATCTGCCTACTGTCTGAGCACTGCCAGGAAGACAGTTTAGTTTGTTGCGAGGGCATACATAGATTATTAGACTTGTGTACTTAAAGTTTGTTGTGCGTTGCGACCATTTTGTCCCAGTAACCACTGAGCAAATTTTAACGGTCAACCCATAAGAACAGCATAGGATAGTTGTGTGTGGTCCATGTACTTGGGTGTGTGTATTAGCACCATGCGCTAGCTTTACCTTACCCTCTATAGGTAAAGCGTTATCCCTCTCCCTTTGACATCGCCAATGACAACATCAACTCACAAGTTTTACACTCAGGCCCTTGACTTGTTCTCGATTAGGTTGGATTCAGTTTAGTTTGATTCGGTTTGGTTCAGTTAAGTTCAGTGTAGTCACCATCTTGTTTTTTTAGCTACCCTATTTAACCAATCAATTAAAGATAGTCTACTCTCAAGTCTTGAATTGATAAACCGGATTTTGTGTACACCGTTTGTCATGCCATGCCTGCAACCTATACTCCCTCTGTACTGCAGTCAGGCTTAAAAACAAGTTTCAATGGTAAAAGACTTGTCAGTCACCATACGTGTAGCCTGCAGTAATTCTTTCTCTACCTAGTTATGTTTCATATCTCACCGCAAAAATCTAACATTATGTGTTTGCAATATATTGGGGGAAACAAAAGTCCATGACCTAGTTGTTTTCAGTCTTTTGGGAAAATTTAGGTTATAAAAAAGATAGCGCAACATGGCAAGTCCTAGGACACCTCAAGTGTTCAAATTCAATTATCAGTTTATAAAATCTCAAGTCAATGACCTTGATGTTTAGGGTCTTTTGACTCAGTAAGTGCACCATAGGATAAATCATTAAAAATACTCTTAAAACAGGTCGTCCCATAACCCTCTCCGATCAATGCTTCGCAAAATATAGATTCATCCATTAGACATGGCCACCGTGGTCGGCGACATGCCCGTTTAATCACAACCGGTACTGTCTCTCTCTACTAAAACATATTAAAATAAATTGAAAAGTTAATATAATCAAAATTTTCAAAATGTGTAGTTAGGCCCTTTGTCAAAATTTCAAAAATTAATAATAAAGTCAAAAAGGGGGTGTCACCATGAGTCCTATGACACCTCATGTGTCCAAATCTGATTATTGGTTCCCCTTTTTTCCTGTAAAATCTACATTCATTGTTTAGGGGTGAAATGACCCATCGTGGTAAAAGAGTATTTAATTACCAATTTTTTGAGCTATAACACATAATTTTAGGGTTCTTAGTTTCCAAGGTATCAATTTTTCAATATTGGGGTAGTTTTCACCCCCTACTATTTTCATCAAAAACAAAAGATCTTAGGATAATTTACTAATTTTAGGTGTTTTCGTTAGCGAGATACTAAAAAGCCGATGACCTATTAGTTTTGGGTCCTTTAAAAATGACTCATCCGTAACTAAGCATTTAAAAAGCTCGTCCTCTTACAAAAGCCGCGAGTGTACATGCATACCAAAAATTACCATACACCCCTAGGTAGGTGTAGTTTTTATTTTTGGTTGGAAATAGGTTGTCCATAGGAAAAGTGGGTTCACCCCAAGTAATTTGATACCTCATAGGTCCAAATCCAACCATGGGTTCAGAAAATATCTACATTAGTGTAGTTAAGCCCTTTTGACAATGCATCAGATTTGGTTTGGTTAGGTCAACTAGACAAGGATATGCTAGGTTAAGCTATGCTCACCAGCTTTATTTGAAAAGCGCGCCATGCATGTACGTGGTTGCGCGCCGCCGCCATCTTATGTGGAGGAATGTGGAGGAGGAGGGTGTAGAACTGTCCAAAAACAACTACTAGTGAGTCACCATGCAGGGGCGGTCGCAGCCAGAACTTTTGGAGGGGGCCCTAAGCCCATAAGGAGGGGGGGGGGAGGCATCCGTCCTATTTTTATATACATAGACCCCCTGACAATCCACTCGTTCGATCCTCGGTCTTCCCTTCGACCTTGTTCTTCTTCTCGTTCCTCCGGACAATTTTGTAGCCTCTCTCCATTACAGTACAGTAAGTATGTAGTTAGTTTTAGTTGTAAGTATGTAGTTAGTTTGTTTATTAGATATAGGTCATTGTTCTATTAGACTGTGGTGTGTGAGTGTGTCTGGTAGCAGTTGCATTGTTTATTAGTTATAGTTCATTGTTTCAGTAGACTGTGATGTGTGAGGGTGCAGGTGAGTGTGCCTGGTGACAGACTGTTTTAGTGGTAGTATTTGTTGTTGGTGGAACTTAAGTTTTTTTCTTCGTAAGTAGAATTTTGGTATTTAATGGTTAGTAGAAGGTTAGTATTTTTGTTAGTAGAATTGCTCTTTACTTATTCTGAAAGGGAGTAGCAGCCTTTCAGAATAAATCAATTCTTTACTAGTCTTATAGACGGTTAAGATATTGATAATATAAGCCAAATAATGGCTACACTGCGTCCTGCTGCACGGCTGAAAGCAACGGGAAACTACAGCCGTAATGCTATTCCCGAGGATATGCACCTCTCTATGCATAATTACATGTGATGATGGCCTCCTCCCTTGTAAAATTTCAATCCGGAGGTAAACTAGTCCCCCGTTCGGATCTCCGGGTGGGGACTACTCGAGAGGGGGTTAACATCACAAAAGTGACAAAGAGGAAATCTGACATTCTACGGATCGGAGCGTGGAATGTTAGAAGTCTGCTAGGAAGTGGAAGGTTAGAAAACTTAGAAAGGGAAATGGATAGGTTAAGGTTGGATTTGGTTGGGATTAGTGAAATGCGCTGGCAGGAAGAACGGGACTTTTGGTCAGGAGACTATAGGGTCATTAGCACTAAATCAAACAATGGCCAAGCAGGGGTTGGTCTCATATTGAGTAGGAAACTTGGACAGCGGGTGGAATATTATGAGCAATATAGTGAACGGATTATAGTAGCAAAAATCGAAATAAACCTACGTGCACCACAGTGGTACAAGTCTATATGCCTACCAGTCAAGCTGATGATGAGGATGTTGAAAAGGTCTACGAAGAAATAGATGAAATTCTGAGGTATATCAAAGGTGATGAAAATGTTATAGTAATGGGAGATTGGAATGCTGTGGTAGGAAAAGGGAGAGAAGGGAAGATAGTAGGAGATTTCGGATTAGGTGAAAGGAATGATCGAGGAAGCAGGCTGATGGAATTCTGCACCGAGCATGAGTTGGTCATAGCCAACACCTTATTCAATAACCACAATAGAAGAATATACACATGGATGAGACCAGGAGATACAGGGCGTTACCAAATCGACTTCATTATGGTCAAGCAGAGGTTCCGAAACCAGATTTTGGATTGTAAAGCATATCCTGGTGCTGACATAAACTCTGACCACAATCTGGTTGTAATGAAATGCAGATTAAAGTTGAAGAAACTGAAGAAAAGTCAAAAGCCAAAAAGGTGGGTAATAGACAGACTGAATGTAAAGGATGTAAACGAAAGATTCAGGAAGAGTATAAAAGAAGGACTAATGAAAAACCCTAAACAAACTTCAATTGCAGACGAATGGGCACTTTTGAAGAATGAAATAACAAAATCCGCAGAAGAAAACATTGGTAGGAAAGAAAGAATAGGTAGAAAACCGTGGATCACTCAGGATATACTAGAATTGATGGATGAAAGGCGGAAACACAAGAATGTAAGAGATGAAAAGGGGAAAGCAGAATACAGACGTCTGAGAAATGAGGTCAACAAGAAGTGCAAGGAAGCGAAAGAAGAATGGTTGAAAGAGAAATGTGCAGGTATAGAAAATTGTCTGAAATCAGAAAAGTAGACACAGCTTATCGAAGGATTAAGAATACATTTGGGGAAAAGAAGACTAAGTGCTGTAATATTAAGGACACAAACGGAAAGCCTCTAACAGATAGGGAAGAAAAGGTTGAGAGATGGAAAGCTTACATAGAGAGTTTGTATAAGGGAAAGGAGATTGAGAATCATGTAATGGGAAGGGAGGAGGAAATTGATGAGGATGCGAAAGGAGATTTAATATTGAGATCAGAATTTGATAAGAGCTTTGGAAGACTTTAGCAGGAACAAAGCACCAGGCATAGATGATATACCGATTGAGTTGCTACGCTGCATAGGAGATGAAGGTCTGATCAGGTTATTTCACTTGGTGTGTAGGATTTATGAGACAGGTGAGGTACCTCCTGATTTCAAGAAGAATGTAATCATCCCTATACCAAAGAAAGTGGGAGCTGACAGATGTGAAGATTACCGTACAATCAGCTTGATTACTCATGCTTCAAAGATCCTGTCTAGAATAATTTACAAGAGGATTGAAAGCCAGATAGAAAGGGAGTTGGGTGAAGACCAGTTTGGTTTCAGGAGAAATGTTGGAACAAGGGAAGCTGTACTAAGTCTTAGGCTGATTTTGGAAGGTAGAATAAGGAAAGATAAGAGAACGTTCATGGCATTTGTAGACTTAGAAAAGGCTTTTGATAACGTTGATTGGACTAAATTGTTTGACATTTTGAAATCTATTGGAATCAAGTACAGGGATAGGAGGGTGATCTACAATCTATACAGAAACCAGACAGCAGTCATTCGAGCTGAAGGACATGAGAGAGAAGCTGATATTCAGAAAGGTGTTAGGCAAGGCTGCAACTTATCACCCATGCTTTTCAATCTTTACATTGAACAAGCAATGAAGGAAATTAGAGACAAATTTAAAGTGGGAGTGAAGATTCAAGGAGAAATAATTTCAACTCTGAGATTTGCTGATGACATCGTCATCTTGGCCGACAAGCCTGAGGATTTGAATGGTATGGACTCCGTCTTACGGAAAGAATACATGATGAAAATTAATAATTGTAAAACAAAAATACTGGAATGCAGCCGAAATAAATCAGAAACCTCTATGGACATCAAATTGGCAGGTGAAAAGCTGAAGGAAGTAGGAGACTTCTGTTACTTAGGAAGCAAAATAACCAGTGATGGACGAAGCAAAGAGGATATAAAAAGTAGGTTGGCTCAGGCAAGGAAAGCATTTCTACAAAAAAGGAATCTGTTGACATCGAATATAGATTTAGGTATTAGGAAGTCATTTTTTGAAAGCCTTTGTCTGGAGCGTGGCGCTCTATGGAAGTGAAACTTGGACTATTGGTGCAGCAGAAAAGAGGAGAATTGAAGCATTTGAAATGTGGTGTTACAGGAGAATGATGAAGATCAGATGGGTAGATAGGGTTACAAACGAAGAGGTATTAAGACGAGTGGTAGAGGAGAGATGTTTCTGGCGACTGCTAATGAAGAGAAGAGATAGGTTAGTAGGACACATACTAAGACACCCAGGAATAGCAAGCTTAGTTATGGAAGGAAGGGTCGAGGACAAGAACTGTAGGGGTAGACCAAGGTTAGAATATGTTAAACAGATTGCCTCGGATGTAGGGTGTGGTAGCTATGTAGAGATGAAACGATTAGCTCAGGACAGGGAGGCATGGAGGGCTGCATCAAACCAGTCAAAAGACTGAAGACTCAAACAACAACAACAACAACAACAACAGGCTATATTTAATTTTTACTGGTAGCATGTCGCATAATATCATAAGGACTGAAATTCGTATAATAACCTATTAGTTTTATAAATATCGAGGAGAGGGTCGAATAGACTCTAGAAAGAGAACACACATAATAAAATTTAAATTTGTTTATTGTAGGTATCTGATCAAAGAACAAAATCCAATCGCCTTGTCTTCATTTTGGCAAACCGCTCAATTACTTTCTCCAAACTGACTTTCGTTGACCGATGGCAATGTAACAGAGCCAGTCCGGTTAGCCTTTCTTCCGACATTTGGGACCGTAGCCAGTCCTTCAGGCGTCGCAATGTCGGGAGTGGCGTTACTCACAGGCAACGTCGCCAAAACCTGCAGGAGAGTGTTGACTGTAGGTGTCAAGCTTTGAGAAGCAGCTACCATTGACTCAATTGCAGTTGATGGCAATTTCTTCCCTGCCGAGTTCAATCTCAACCATCGCTGTCTACATACAGCATACTCTCCCTGCAAGTGGCGCCCGTCGGAAATTAGCAAAGGCTGATACTTGATACGAAGAGCCTCCAAACATTGCACCACTGTTGGGTTTTCAGCCGGTTTTTCAACGCAGATTGCAGGCATCAAGTCGAATGCGGCCATAGATTCATTTGGAAATTGTTCCTTGAGATCCTCCACCACATGCTCGATCAGCGGAATGAAGTCAGTTCGGCGGTAGAACTCTTCCTCCTGCCTGCTCTTCGGGGCAACGCCACCTCAAACTCCAGTTCTTCCGCAAAATATTATCTCGAAGTACGGTTCAGCATTCTCACGTGCAGTCGAAAGCGACTCGATGGTGTCCATGACACCCGCGGAAGCCATCACCAAGTCCAATGAATCGTCCTGACGAAGAAGGCTCAAAGGCCGGGTTTTACCTAGGACGTCGCACAGACACAACATTGAAACCACAAATTGCGTATCACACAATGATTGAATAAGGGATTCAGCTGCACTCGATGTGTCGCTGTCCTCCAATTCTGCTATGATTCCTAAAGCTCGAATTATCTTAACTAAGAGTCTCTCGAACTGTAAATGGCCATCATGTTTTTCACTCCACCTCGTTTCACACAGTTTGCCAAAATCTTCGCCCAAAACTGACAAAAAAAAAGCTTTGTATCTTTTAGGAGATGATCTAGCAGAGTTAATTGTATTTTTCATCAATGCTGTACCATTACGAGAGGGCACTATTGAAGTTTTCGCTAAGCTGCTGTTAAGGGCGTGATTGTAGCATGGACACCTAGAACCGCAAGGTGCCGCTTTCAAAAGTTCCTGTACTGCACCTTTCGTTTCCGATGACATCACCGAACAGTTATCCGTGCCTACCCCAACACAAAGCTTAAGATCGAGTGAGAGCGAGAGCTTTGTAGTGAGATCTTGTACAACGTGACCAAGGGCAAAGCCTGACAATTTTGGTTCCCCGCCTTGAATATCGTCCTCCCTAATAGACTCGTAGGCGTCCGCAAATGTCAAAAAATCTTCGTGCACGTAGCGAAGTGATAATGCAAGCTGTTCTTTTAGGGAAATGTCTGATGTCTCATCGAACATGACGGAAAACATGCTGCTACTTTCACCTTCCGAACAATGTCTTCTTGGATTTCCTCACGACAGCACTTAATCAGTTCATTTTGTGTTCTATTACTAATATACGTAGCCCGTGCTGATGCATTTTCAAGGTGGCTACGAAGAGTTTCGTCGCCGCTTTCGACTCGAAACTGAAGGAGTTCACGGAAGTTTCCTTCATTTTCTAAGGGGTCTGGAGGGCTGGTCTCACTCTCACAGGCAGGTCCTGTGATGTCAAAATTGGAACTGTCAAGTCAAACCTTTGCTCTCTTCCCTCTCTCTCCTCTGCCTTTCTCTTTCTCATTTTCTTTTTCCTTTCTATTTTTGAAGACCGTTTGGGGAGGGGGGGGGGGGCATGGCCCCCCTGGTGACCGCCCCTGTCATCATGCAGCTCAAAACATAAAAATTCGTAATGAGTTATTTCAGATTTCATTAATGTTTTCTTTTTCTTTCAAGTTTGTGTTTTAATTTTTTATTTCATTAATCTTGATTTAAAATGTTGTTGATTCATTTAGGGTCTTTGCGACATTGTGGTCATGTAGCCCCGTGTACTTGAGTGTGAGGGTAATTTGTCTGATAACCTGTGCTATTATAATCGCTGTATTGGTGTGTGTATTTGTAATTCAGATGAGGACTGGGTAGGGGGCTGCCGTGGCTTTAAGTTACGAACCATCCCGGCATTCGCCTGGACTAGAGGTGGGAAACCATTTCCAGAATGGCTGGAGGTGGGAATCGAACTTACCTTTTCTCATTTTTGCCTCACGAGGCCGAGTGTAACCCGTCCCAACCCTCAGATGAGAATTAATTTCTTGGCAGAGCCGCGAATCGAACTTGGACCTCCGGGGTGACAACCAAGAGTACTAGCCACTACGCAACGAGGTGGACGAGAAAATGTCACTACAAATGTAATATATTCGTAGAAAGTGACATGTTAGTTGTTTGTAGCGACTAATTTTGCACTTCAAATAAATATTTCACCGTTATTATTTTTATGAATAGAGAAGATATTATGATCTTCTTGAATCAATTGTATTTCATAAAAATGAGGCTGGTATTTTTAGCCTACTTTCGATTTTTGCAAAAAATGAAAGTAGACTTATGAGATCAACACAGGGCGAAAAAAGTGTGTCTGTCTGTGTGTGTGTGTGTATGTGTGTGAGTCTGTGTGTGTGTGTACTCTGAATGTCTGTCCCCCCTATCAATTCGAACACGGTGAATGCAAATTGAACGAAATTTGGTACAAAGGTAGCACTAGCAAAGGACACCTCAGTGTCATGTTTTATATCGCCGCCATCTTTACTAAAACTGAATGGCGGCCACTCAAACGTTCAAAACGTAAAATCAAATAACGACTAACCAAATCATCCGATCTCTACCAAATTTGGTAACAACATACCTTCGTATAGGATGCGTCTTGTGACCAAATTACAAGGTCGTCCGCCATACCATTTCAGGATGGCGGCCGTGCGAATTATGCAAACTTTATAATCCATATCATGGGACCCACCAGTTCCGATTATCGAGCCGAGAATCGTTTTAACTGTTCTAAAGGAAGAGGCACGTTCGAAATTAAAAGTTTATTTTGTAATACTATAGTGCAGACGTGATTTTAAAAAGCTGAACTGATTCAGTAATAAGACAAGATGGCAGCGGATATCTTGTGCCGGACTTATATTTCACTAATTTGAGTATTGCATGCAATATAGCGTACTGATAAAAAATAAATAAACTTTGTATGAAATGCTTTATATATAAATAATATACTCCAGTGATGAAATCGTTTAGTATAAATCATTATTTGCTAACAAGTTCTATGTAAGTCATTTTAAATAGAACGATATTCGTTGACACAATTAGCTCAGTGGTAGAGCGTTAGCCTATCGCTCAAATGCCTATGGTTCAAACCCGATCAGAGCTAGGTTTTTTGCTTGAAATGTTATATGTTTATTGTTTTGTAATGACTCAGATGTTTTAAAATTAAGCGTTATATTGTGCACATTATGGTGTAAAATATATATTTAATTAAAACATAATTCGCCAGCAGATTTACTCGGGACATCTAGCTGCCAAAAAGGTAACTTCCAGATTTTATTGAAAAGTTTCTTCTTCTGGCCGCTAGAATGCACTCGCTCTGTTAGGATTATATTGTTCGATATTTCACCAATAGATGTCACGACTAGTCTACGTGGGGATCCATTGATTACTATACCATTATCATTCTATGCGCATCGAATTTGAAGAATGACAAGATGATACTACGATACATTTTAACTTTTTATTTTAAAGGGTTTGTAACAGCCTATTTTGCGTTACTTGAAAATGTTATTAAGCGTTATATTGTGCACATTATGGTGTAAAATATATATTTAATTAAAACATAATTCGCCAGCAGATTTACTCGAGACATCTAGCTGCCAAAAAGGTAACTTCCAGATTTTATTGAAAAGTTTCTTCTTCTGGCCGCTAGAATACACTCGCTCTGTTAGGATTATATTATCGAAAATATCCACATAGTTTGTATACACACGTCTCTGTAGGGTAATGGAAAGATTTGTTAATTCAATTAGGGTTGTGAAAGCCATGCACAACCAGACGTGTAAAGACATGCCTCAACTCAAAGTTGGATGTTGCCCACGGCAGGTCGTAATAATAATAATAATAATAATGTTATTGGTTTTACATCCCTTTTAACTACTGCTGATTTTAGAGACACCGGGGTGCCGGAATTTTGGCCCGAAGGGGATCTTTAACGTGCCAGTAAATGTACTGACACGGCTCCCTCGCATTTGTGCACCCTCAAATGCCAGCTGACTGCGCCAGGATACGAACCTGCAACCTAGGGCCCAGCAAGCGAGAACGTTACCGCTGAGCCACGCCGCCAGTCCGGTCGATTATGTCTCCAGATCCATAACATTCTTGATATACTTCTTATCTTTCTTTCTTCAATGATGGTAGCAGTTTTTATCTAGGTTGTGGCGTTTGGTAGAGGTAAATCGGTTCTAAGGTCTTCAACAAAGAATAGTTCTATTATACTCTTTGATAATAACAACGAGTTATAACTATACTCATACATTTAGGAGAAAGTAGGCTATATGTTCTTTACTGAACATCTTGTTTTGAATATGAGAGTAAAAGCGACTGGTATTAAAGGATAAATCCTAATCGCCTTTCTACGGTTCACCAGTTACATGCGGTAGGAGGATCAACAATACATTATTTAGAGAGTAAATGTAAGTTGCCAAGAGGGTTGTAAGGGATACCATGTGTTTATCGAAGAGTATTGTATCGGACGTTCGTTATCACGGCGTGTGGCGGTGTCTTGATGCGTGTGTCGTGTATTCATCAGTGTGAAAATGAATACCGTTCGGTTTCTTCTAGATAATACCTTTCCAACACTTAGTATAGAAGAAAAGTGCAAAATAAAGCAGCTTGGCAGGCCTCTTCCCTCCCTGAACTTTATTCAGAAGCAAACTAGTAGAGGTAAGGATTTTTGTAGAACATTGAAGCCACAGATTTACGAGAGGAGGCTATGTGGTTGCGATACCATTAACAGGCTTTTCTGTTTCCCGTGCTTACTTTTTGCTAAGGGTAGGGACACGAATTGGACAAAAACAGGGGTATCAGATCTCAGCCATTTAACACGAAAGATCAATAAGCACGAAGCATCTATTACACATAAGAGTGCATGTTTAGATCTTTCAGTTCGGGGAAAACAGATATTAGGCAGCAGCTAAGTAGCGCTTTCAGAAAGAATATTGAGAGGCATAATGATAGTGTCAGAAAAAATAGGTACGTGCTCTCGAAGATCATTGACCGCGTGAAATTCTGTGGTGAATTTGAACTTGCTTTGAGAGGTCATGACGAAACACTCGATTCAAACCATCCAGGCGTATTCAGAGAACTTATTAATTTTACTTCGGCATAGGATACCGTCGTTAGGGGTCATTTCAACAGTGCTCCAGTCTTCAAGGGTACGACGAAGGACATTCAAAATGATTCTGGAATGTATGTTGCATGTGTGTCGCGAGAATATTTTAGCTTAAGTAGCTACTGCAGACTTCGTCTCCCTGATAGCAGATGAAACATCTGATGTGTCTTCAAAGTGTCAGTTAGTCATTGTACTTCGATATGTATTAGCTAATGGGAAAGATTGTTGAAAGATTCTGGACTTTCTTAAACCCAGCAGGAAACGACGCCTGCTCATTAGCCGATTGTATAAAAGGGGACCTCACTTACGTAGTTGGAGAGCACAAAGAAAAAGTAGTCTCCCAAAGTTACGATGGTACCAATGTTATGAGTGGCCGACACTCCGGAGTACAAAACATTGTAAGACTAGTTGGTGTCCTAGGCGAAACCCCACATAGGACACGGCACAAACCTAGAAGAATTGCTGAGTTTTACTAGACTACCCATTTGCTTACTTTGTGCATTGTTACGCCCATCAATTGAATTTTATTCTGGCTCAGGCTGCTAGCCACAACAAAGAAGTGCGATTGTTCTTTGCCACCATTGGAGAGATTCCAGCATTTTTTTTTCTCATTCGCCTCTGAGTGTGGGCATTCTTGATGAAGTGGTGGGCAGAAAGTTCCGCAGGGCTCAGCTACGAGATGGAACTTTAAATCAAGATGGGTTCTCACATTGCATGAGCATAAGGATGAAATACTGGAATGCTTGGGGAAAATCGAAGACACGAGCAGACAAACAGCTACTTTGAACCAAGCACATGAACTGCGTCTGAAAATACAACAGCCAACGTTTACTTTTAGGTTCGAGTTCTTTTACAGTGTTATGCCTCACGTGGATATTCTATACAACCAATTACAAAAGCTTTCAGCTAACCCTGTATCAGTGCTAAGTGCAGTAAGCTCCTTCGAAACTGCAATTTTGAAAGTAAGGGGCAATGTTGACAGCATCGTTGTGGAGGAAAATGTAGAAGGCAACAGAGGGAAAAGAAGATGCGAAAATAGTTATTACTCGAGGAACATTGCGGCGAAGGTGGTGTGTGACGTGATTATAAATCACAGCAAAGAGAGATTCAACTTCTCCAACCACTTACTGGCCTCCACCTTCTTTGACCACCAATCCTTCCAAAATAATTTTCCAGAGGAGAATCTTACGTATGTTATAGAATCCTATCCTTTTCTTGATAAAAATAAACTGTAAACCGAACTGCAGGTGATTTATTCAAGAAGTAATTTTAAAGAAATGAAAGATACAACTGCTTCCTTGCTTTTTTGATAGAGAGCAATCTCAAGGAACTTTTCGGAGAAGTGATGAAACTTTTGAAATTAATTATTAGGCCTACTGTCCCCATGACTACTTCTGAAGCAGAAATATGTTTTTCCACTTTAAAGCGGATTAAGACATTTCTGAGTAGAATGCATGAAGATAGACTGTCTGTTATCGCTATGTTGTCCATTGAGAAGGAGATGACTCATAAATTAGTCGATTTTAATGAGAAGGTAATTGACTTATTCGCCGCCAGGAAGGAAAGGAGGATGGATTTCCTGTACACACAGACGACAGCTGTTATATCAACGCCAGCAACGTCTTCAACATCAGACGAAACTGGATCAGCTTAAGGTAATTACACCTTATATTCTCTGTCTTTCATTTCTCACAAGGCGGCTTAGTTGGTAGCATGCTGAGCTTCTATGCCCAAGATAGCGGGTTCAAACCAGGCCGAAGCCGTCGGATTTTTTAAGAGCGTTGAAAATCCCTCAGTATGCATTCCTTCGGAGGGAAGTAAAGCCGGCGCACAGTGGGCCAGAATCTTGAAAACGTGGCCAAAATATAAAGAGTTGTTCAATTTGTACGAAAGTTGGTATGTAAAGGTTATCGAGGTTGCTTATTAAGAATATATAAAAAAGTCAAAATGGCGGATCCAAGACGGCTGGTAAATATTGATAAAAGTCATTTTACTCATAAAAAAGTATTTTTGTGGAATTATCGAGGTTGCTGATGAAGATTGAGTTCAAAATTTTAAGAAAACAAAATGGTGGGTCCAAGATGGCGGACAAAAATTGATAAACGTCTTTTTATTTATATAAAAGTCAATATTTAGGGGTTGTCGTAGTTAATGGTTAAAAATATAAGCTCAAAAATGAATAGCTCGAAAAAAGAACCAAATAGAGGATGATAGTGTAAAATATTACAACAATAATTTTAATTCAATTACAATTATTAATTTAGTAAATTGTTTGTAACTATAATTAGAAGTAGTCGTTTTCTTCTTCTTTTTCATCTTTCATCATCTTCTTTATATTCTTCAACTGAATCGTCATCATCTTCAAAGACTGTTTCCTCATCATTTGAATCGGAATCATCATAATCTTCCGCCACAGGAACTAAGAGGGCAATGGCTTCTGGCGACAAACTCCTCTGTTTCTTCGGTGGTGATTTGCATAGTCTTAACTCTGGAAAACCTTCGAGAAATCTCAGGCGATATTGCGTTATCAACTTATTGGTTGATTCTTGAGATAACCGATGGGTAAAATGGCCGAAGAAATAATTTCTGGTCCGTGGATTAACAATCTATGGACTGTTGTTGGCATGTTGTACCAGGGGTATTTTTGACGTATTGTCTGGCAGTTGCTATGGCGTAAGCTCGAAAGTCTTCAACGTCGATTTGACGTCCGCTCGAAATTGTCTGCAAAATAATGTGAAAACGGTGGATCATTTCTTCGGAAATTCCAGTTATCAACGCTGATGTTGGAGTGTTTTCAAAGAAACGTCGTCAGAGGTGTTTCCGTCCTTTTTCCACTTATTAAATTCTTTACAAAGCTTCTAAGCATCGATTATAAATTAAATTGTAGCCTACAAATGTAGCTAATAATTAATTAAATTTATTGTCATTTTTCAACATGTCTCAAAAATGACATTTTGCAAATATCGCTTGAAACGTGGCTCAAGGCCGGAGTTGGTGGATTTGAAGGTTAATTTACAAATTTACTTACGGATACAGTGGAAAAGAAAGCGGAATGTCGTGGAACTCGTAACATATCTCTAATTTTTAAGCACGTTTTACAATTTTCTCGTGCATTTTCCGGTATTGAGTTAATTAAAAGAAAACATGTATAATTTAATGACTTAATAATGATATAAATGGGTTTTATATAGTACATACCTTCTAGATGGCCTGTTTGCCATCTCTTGATGAATGCAATACATTTGCATTTGTCTGTTGGCACAGACTAGAGTAAAATGTGGCTTTTCACCGAGGTCTCAGTCTCACTTATGGCTGTGATTATATGGAAGCTACTGAGGTATGGGTGGTGCTTAGTAATGACATTCAGGGCACAGTCAGTGCCTGTGCATGCTGTGAAAGGTTCTACTCATAGGGTTAGTACTGCTGTTCTAACTCGGTGAGGAAAGCAATGGCAAACTACCTCACTCCTCGCCTTGCCTAGTACGCCTCAATATAGTGCTGCCTTGGGTTTTTGTGGGTATTTACCCACATAACCTAACGGGGGTACTTTTTGAGGATCCAACCAGCCTTCGGGCTGACTACCTAACAGACAGACCTTCTAGAACACTCACCATATTGAAAATATTCGCTTCACTTACACAGAACACAAATATTTGTCTTTTACGAAAGACTATATTGTAGCCTGGCCAGCTGTACGCTCCGCTAACAATGAATTGCCGCGATTGACCTGAAATATAACGGACGAAATGAACACCTACTCGTCCGCACAACTGGTATTCAGAAGTCCCAACATTACTGTAGCCTAGTCTTGCGCATAATAGTTCGCGGCTGGGAGCGATCAGTTTAGTTCGCAGCTCCTTAGCGAACTAGTTCGCTCTTTTAGTTCGTTAGTTCCCATCTCGAAGACAGATCGTTCGCTCGCCTTGCTGCTGCCACTGCACGCGCTCCTTGTTTGTTATAGCAGTCTGTCACCACTCATTACTCGTCACCAGTGATTGCTCATTCATATTGCTCTCGTTTCAAGCAATACTGTAGGCTACTGTAACAGTTACTATGATCGCTGCACGTGCAGTTCGTGTATTAGATATTGACATGTTGCGTGTGTAGTAATGTGTTTTACATTTTGATATTCGAAGATAAAAAATACAAAAATATGAGTATTGAAACATTAGTGAAATTCCTTATTCCTTCCTTATTTCTTTTTATTCCTTGTAGGAACATAGGGTAGCTACAAACTTCTTCCATCTCTATTGTTGGCCATCCTTTTAATTAGGGTCCATGTCTTTCCTTCTGAGACAATTTCTCTTTCTATTGTTTATAAAGCCAACAGTCGTCATTTTTAATCATTAGTGAAATACCGGTACCGTACCTAAAGGAATAACAGTATGGACGATGTGTTCGTAGAAGCATACACTTATTATTCTCTTTATTTTCTTTCACGCGTGGGGCCGATAACCTAGATGTTAGGCCCCTTAAAACAATTATCATCATCATTTTTTGCGTATATCGGCGCGTCAACATCCGATTCCATTTCCTACTTGTCACTAGGTGATGATAAGACGTACCCCCACCCCCCAATTTTCGTTTCATTTCTTACTTGCTTCGTGATATTCATTATTTGCCTGCTCTGAAACCGTTGGGTACATTATCTTTATGGCATGAATGGGAGGAATAGGTTTTTTAGTTCAGAGTGTTTGTCCATAGAAGTTCGCTTTTCTTTGTGAAACATCGTAATAATGTTCATTTCTTAAAAACAGGTAAAAGTAGTTGTATCACCATGTATCGAGAAAAATAAATATCAACCAGTTCATTGTGAGGTTTGAAGCTATATTTCAGTGTTGCCTGAGTAAACAAAAGTTTGGTGCTTTTCTCAACCAGTTCATTAAAATGGTAATGCTAGTCCAGTTCACCGATTTTTTAAATAATTGGACATATTTTCAAATACCGTAATCAAAAATGACTAAGTTAAATAAAACTGCGGAATTATCCCCACATCTAAATCAGGTAACTATCAGTAACTTCAATTTATGAACCGCCATTGTATTACATTACAAATATAAGGAAGTTATTACCTATTAGCGTGTTAGCACTAGTAGTGTGTTATACTGTTATTATTATAAACCAACATTGACAATCGCCGCGCCAAAACTTGACAATATTGCCACTAACAATAGATACACTCAAACAACTGAACTGACTGAACGAAACAAAGCGCATGTGATTGTGCAATGAGTGATGACGTGACGAGCTACGGTGGACCCGCGCTCTCGCGCTGTTACAAGTCGGTCAGCGGAAAAAGATCGAACGAACTAACAAGCGAGGGCTCTGGGAACTAGTTCGGTAGTTCGTCTGTGGGACCCGCTCTTCCGAACTAGTTCGTTCGCGAATTACACAAGACTACTGTAGCCAACCTAATAGTCCAAAATTCCCATCTAGAATTGTTTATTTTTTCCTTTTTGGCCACGTTTTCAAGATTCTGGCCCACTGTGCGGCGGCCCCATATTATAGATATATGGCATGTTAAAGAACTTTCCACTAATTACACCTGTGTGAAGCTAAATTGTATAGGTTAGGAATGTAAACAACGCTCTTAGGTTTCTACGTTCGTTGCCAAGAGCCGACTGCGGTGGCGTCTAGTAGCTAAGTTCTGAACTAGGCCTAGTAGTCGTTGACGGTGGCGGCAAAAGTAGGAACTATTTGAAAAATTCAAAGTTGCAGTCCTTACATGAATTAAAAAACAGATACACACACTAATAGAGCCATCACAATTAACACCGGTTATCAGACAGATTCTACACACACCCAAAGTACACGGGGCTACATGACCGTGTTGTCGCAGCCCCTAAAATAAGGAACCAACCATAATTTCTCATAGTTTTAGTAACTTCTTCGAGCTGCAATCGTGTGTCTTCAAAGTAAAATCACCTTTCTAATCATGCAATGTCACTATTTTACGTCTATGTAAACATCAAGTAACATTAAATTTGGCCACGTTATTTTTCAAAGTAGTGAATCCCCGAATGTTTATCCACGTGCCGCCACTGATATACAGTAAACAAAAGTTTTGTGCTTTTCAGTCTGTGTTGACAGACTGAAAAAGCACCAAACGTTTGTTTACTAAGGCAACACTGAAAAATGGCTTCAAACCCCGTAATGTGTATATACCGTAGTAGGCTATATACAAGTTGGTCTCGCCATTAGCAGGATGTAACACGAAACGTCACGCAATTTGCCATATTCTTCGTTAAAAATCAACATTATTTCGGCATTATAGATCTTCTTAAAATTTAATACGGAGCTGCCAGATGATGTCTGCTACATTCCAACTAACTTTAATTTCTTTACTCCGATATGATTTTCGGCTATATTTTATTTTGACAATGCTGGTATTGTTTCCATTTTCGCGCGCTTTGTCGCTTCACTCTCTGACGAGATTTAGCACTTTCGCGTCACAGTTCCTCGCGCTGAATTCAAATTTACGTTCATCCACCATGTTGTCAGATCTCCCAACAGGCACTGTATCTCTCTCCTTATATCGTCGTAATCTTGCCTTAATTCGTTGCTTTGTAATTCCTCCTTTTATCGTGGTGTGTGTAATAATAATAAAGATTGTGTTTGCTTTATGTATCTCTCTTTATGTCATTGTATTTCCTCATAGCTTTATATGTGAAAATGAAAATCCACAGCCTGCTTCCAGTCTCCGACCGGGTCAGGAATGAAATGAATGAAGCCCCCATCTAGCGGCGAGGATATGAACTGTGCCGGCTGCCGAGGCCTGACGCACTCCTCTGGGGCAATGATTAAATGAATGACAGATGAAATGAAATGATAGTGAAGAGTGTTGCTGGAATGAAATTTTGACAGGGAAAACCGGAGTACCCGGAGAAAAACCTGTCTGTCTCCGTTCTGTCCAGCACAGATCTCACATGGAGTGACCGGGATTTGAACCACGGACCCAGCGGTGAGAGGCCGGCGTGCTGCCGCCTAAGCCACGGAGGCTTTATATGTATGTAGGCCTAATAATAATAATACCATAAAAATATTGATAGTCATAATAATAATAATAATAGCAATGATGGTAAGGTAGTGACAATAGTAATCAGGGGCGTAAAACTGACCCCCCCCCCCCCTCCCCAAGTTTTAGGTGCAAGACAAAATTTTAAAGTAGCCTACCCTAAAAAATATTAAAATAAAATAACCAGAAAGCATTCTCAGGGATTCTACCGGTAACGAAAAAGTAACTAAATTTACAAACAGGTAACGGAAGTAACAGAAAGTAGCTAATTTTTAAGTCTGGATAGTTAGAGGTAACGAAAAATCGCCGCCTTCTGTGTAATAAAGCTATATTTTCCCGTGCCCGACTTAAGGAAATGCGTACTGAGGATACCTCGAGTGGTATACATTGGTTCAACGTATATTTTCCAAATCAAGAAGAGTTTTTAGTTCAGTGTGAAATATTAATTAAGGTGGGAAGGCCTCAGAACTGTAGGAGTCTGAAGAGAACGAAGGGAGGTTGTTAGGAGATATGAAAGGGAGGTGTCCAGCACAAGTGGAAGCAATGCTGGACTCTGCTGGTATCGCCAGCCACATCACACAAGTTCTGAGCTCCTGGGAGGGTACAAAATATTCTTATATCACAGATTGTACTACTGCTCACTTGCAACATTTCAAATTAATCTTCTCTTGCTTTTGTTAAAGTAAAGAATACCAGAATAGACCCAAGTTTGGTTGGACATTCAATGATGACAATTGTTAAACATTATATGACCACTGGGTAAAATAATGCATTATGATGGTATATTGGCCTTTACATCCAGTGAATCAAAACTCAGCAATTTTTCTAAGTTTATGCCGTGTGTTGTGTGGGGGTTTCACCTAGGAACATCAAGCTTGGTGTCTGTGCCTGTACTTCTTGAGCTTTTAGCTCTCGCAGTAAAGAAGTGCGGGTGCGCTTCATAAGAAGGGAGGTAGCGTGCAGTTCGTTACTCCTGTGGGGGTCCGAGCACGGACACCAATAGCCCGCCGATGAGCCAGCTTGATGTTCCTAGGTGAAACCCCACACAAGACATGGCATGAACCTAGAAACATTGCTGAGTTTCCTTGTTTACACTATTTGTGCATTCGTACCAAAAAATGTGGTCCCCGGGGGAACCAGTAACGTCTAGAGGGTGCGTCCCCAGGTGGCAGAGAGGGGAGCCCTAGGTATTATTAAGGTTGGTTAATACCTTCCAATAGAACCCGCAGACCAACAGGTAGCCTATTTCCTGGGGACTTAACAATGCTGGGACACCCATCTCCAGGGGTCATCAATAAGGAGGGCCCAGCTCAGGGTTATGAGTGAATACCTCAATGGCACCTGCAGTGGCGAAGGAGTCCTTCAGTACAGTGTATTTGGCGGAAGAGGCAACTCAGTGCTCGAAGTTAACGGAGTGAAAGGTATTTTTCCATCACAAGGAAGTTAGCAATATAACCAATGAAATAAATTATGTATTTTAAGAATCATGAGATAGTAAAATACTACAATAGAATACCGGTACCCTCTGAACAGTTTAAATGCTTCCAGATAGCTTTTAAAATTTCATATCAATGATGCATCTTTACCGGATTGCTGTGCGGTAACTCTCCCAAATGTCAGGTAGAGAAGCCGCACCCTCCTCTAGTCATACTGTAACCGTACATACTTCTTTCTGGGTTATCGGGGCGTGGTTGTTATTTCACAATTAGGGAGTTTTCTTTTAAAAATAACATCTTTCTCCATTTTATTCTTCTAGTATTTAACACTAAGCATCAATCACTACCACTTCACTTCTCGGGATCTTTTCACACAAAACCTTATCTACTTCCAAGACCAAAAACACAATAAACATCTCAACAGATACTAACATGGAACAATACCCTATCTCCAAAGATAAAACGGACAGATACTCTAATACAAAATCTAGCAGTATGGACTTTAACAAGAATAGACATAGATATATCTAAAAACAAAACAGCATCAAAAAAGGAACATATAAAAGAAACTATACAAAACATCTAACTCCCAGCAAGCGCCATATTCCCAACCCAAAAGAGCTGAGCCTTGCAATCAGAATGGTTGCAATCGTCCCTCTATGTGATTCTCACGTGAGGATCACATACATTAAAAATACATACATAAAACGTAATATACATCAAGCATACTAAAAACACACAGAGTACAACAAATTATAGATTATCAACATCACATAACATTGTATCACTCTCCTCAGATGAAGTAACCAAAACTATATCATTTAGTTAGTCAAACACTCCTCCTCCATCAGAAAATCGGACATCATCATAATCAGAAGGAATGGCAGAATCGTTATCATCTTCGTTCTCCCCTTTCTCCTCCTGCCTCCACGCCTGCTTCGTCGTCTTCTACGATGCCTCCTGCCTCCCCGTCTCCTGTATTCCAAACCTCTCTTTTTCTTCTTCCTTTGGTCTGTCTCCTCTGATTCAGTATCATCATATTTTCCTTTCTTTTTCTTCTTTTGGTCTGACTCCTCTGATTTAATATCATATTTTCCTTTCTCCTTCTTCCTTTGGTCTGATCCTTCACTCTCTTACCTTCCTTTACCTGACATCTCATCTTCTTCCTACTCCTTCTCTTTGCTTTCCAACTCATTATTTTATCTATTCTCCTGGTCCTCTTTGTCTTCATTCTCAACCACTTCTCTCTTCTTCCTTTCCACCTCTTCCTCGTCTGTCTGGTCTTACTCAACAGTTCCTTTCTCTTCTTCCACTTTGCTTTCCCCTGTTTCTTCTTCATCTTATCTTCTTCTAGTATGTTGTCTTCTCAATGGCTCACTCTTGCACGTTCATCCTCATCTTTAGCCTCTTTTTCTTGATTGCTACTTTCTTCATTACCAACCTCATCTGATTCTCCTTTCTCTTCAGTGTCTTCCATTTCACCTTCTCCGTTATCCACTTCTCCTTTCTCTTATGCCTTTTCCTTTCTTTCACCTGCCTCCTCTCCTTCAGTTTCTTCCATATCACCTGCTTTCTCACGCCCCTCACATCGCTGATAATTTTCTTGCTTTCCTTCAAGTGAATCACTTATCTCATTCACTTCCTCCTCTTTTATCTTTTCCTCCACTTCTTCCTCCTCTACAGCCACTTTCCAGGATTCCAACTCCATACTACTATTAAGTACAGACTTATGGTCCTGTATTTCTTTCCTGAGACTCTCGATCCTTGTGTTCGTGGCCCTGTTGCTCTCCTGAATTAACTTACTTGCAAATTCCTTCACTTCTACTACCTGTTTGGTCACTGACAACTACATTCTCATTTACAGAGCCTACCTCTCCTTAATCTCCTTACTCATAGATTCTCCTTGCTTCTTAATCTCTCCTTTTATTTCACTCAGTAGCATTTGTATCAAACTATCGTTCATAACCCCCATTAGTTCCCCTCGGTGTGTCATTTTGTAATTTTTCTAACTTCCCTTTATCGAGCTCCACGTTGGGGCGCAATAATTGTAACCATACATACTTCTTTCTGGGTTATCGGGGCATGGTTGTTATTTCACAATTAGGGAGTTTTCTTTTAAAAATAACATCTTTCTCCATTTTATTCTTCTAGTATTTAACACTAAGCATCAATCACTAACACTTCACTTCTCGGGATCTTTTCACACAAAACCTTATCTACTTCCAAGACCAAAAACACAATAAACATCTCAACAGATACTAACATGGAACATTACCCTATCTCCGAAGATAAAACGGACAGATACTCTAATACAAAATCTAGCAGTATGGACTTTAACAAGAATAGACATAGATATATCTAAAAACAAAACAGTATCAAAAAAGGAACATATAAAAGTAACTATACAAAACATCTAACTTCATTGGCAAGGCCACCTGCCATGCCACACAGAGATGCAAACTACCCTCCCAGCAAGCGCCATATTCCCAACCCAAAAGAGCTGAGCCTTGCAATCAGAATGGTTGCAATACCTCAAGGCTAACATGGCCGAAAATAAGCATACTATCTACTACAGTCACGTAAAGACTTATTCTTTATTGAAAACAGCCGACTTAAGTATTTGAAACCAACTTAATATACACGACTTGAGGTGTGGCTCAGCGGTAACGTTCTCACCTCCTGTGCCCAACATTGCAGGATAGAATCCTGGAGCAGTCAGATGATATTTTGAGCAGTGCCCGCCGGTAATAAGGTTGCAGTGATGCACAATGACCAGATTAATTCATGAAAAACAATTAATACCATAATAATATTTATGTTCGACCCTCACTATTATGTGTTAGAAAACTGTATCATAATGATGGTCATTATAACACCATTTTTCATTATGATACAGTTTCTCCAGCCAATCAGAGCTCGTTCATTGACCAATTAGGTAACTATACCTTCGCGCATGCACTCAAAATCCAACATGTCGGACATAAACACAACATCGAACTATAATAAATTACCGACATGGAATACGCACCGTCCATATGTTCGCGTAAATAAACTGGCGAATATGAGACAAGAAATAGCACTGACCGGTACCTTAATATCCCCAAAACCAATTTCTACACAGCGCGTGGTTTTGACAAGACTTCAGTGACAGTTTTACTGAATACTGGTGCGCAATCTGAACATATGGTATTGAAGCACACAGAGCGCATGCATCGGTTGTCCAGAGAGCTTGGACAAGAGAGATATACTACCCACCGCAGCACCCGATCACAACATTCTACTGTAGTGACTGAACAGATATTTATGAATATTTATGTTAAAACATATAATAAAGTTATAATTATCGTTGAACATAAACAGTCGTATGCAACTCGCCTATAATGGTAAATAAGACACTCGTATGGAAATTATAAAACTCGCATACGCTCGTTTTATAAAAATACTCATGTCTTAATTATAGCCATTATAGGCTCGTTGCATAATGTACTATTTTAGTAATAAGAGTTGTACGTTTCCTTTTTTATGCATAGGAATTCATAATTCTGTTCTTTAATAATTCAGGAAATCTTAGGCTATAGGAAGTTACTGTGAACGGACTGAGAAAGGGTAGCGCACCAGCAGTTGATAATGATGATAATTGTTGTTTTAAGGGGCCTAACATTGAGGTTATCGGCCCATAATGAAATGAAATGGCGTGAAATGAAAGGATGTAGATAAAAACAGCTCACTGCCATGGATGAAACGAAAATGGTGTTTACAAAACAGACAGTGAGCCCCAAAAAGTATGCCTTATTTGAATAAAAAGAATAAAAGGCGGATGGTAAAAAAGTATAAAACAAATAAGGCATAGTGAACAATAAAATAGATGAACACAATAAAAAACATAAAACAGACGTAACCTGAATTAAAAGTCGTAACTACACATTAAAACTTAAAAAAGTAACCACTCTCCCTCATGAACCGGATGACGAGGTCTACTGACGGCCCGTCATCACAGAGAATAAGGGAGAGGGTATTAGGCAGTTTAAGAGTCCTTCGTAGATCGGCCAGATCCACACACTCCAAGAGAATGTGTGCCACAGTTAGATGGGCACCGCAAGTACACACAGGGGGAACTTCTCTCTTTAGCAAGTGGGAGTGCGTAGCAATCCCATGGCCGATCCGGAGTCGACAGAGTACCACAGCTTCCTTCCGGAGAGATCGGAAGGAAGATTTCCACACCTTCGTTGTCTCCTTGATGCCTCTCAGTTTCTTGGGTGGAGGTGTGGCACGCCACGCTTCCTCCCAATGCGACAGGATCGAATGCCGCAACTGAGAGCGCACATCACTAGCAGGCACCTTATACGGTAGTGAGGGCAGTGCGACTGCCTCTCTCGCCGCCTGATCAGCAAGCTCGTTTCCCGCAATACCCATGTGGCTAGGAAGCCACACAAAGGTCACCCCGGTTCCAGCGTTACACGAACTGAAGAGCAGGTCGTGCACACGCTGGACCAACGGGTGCTTTGGGAAACACACATCGAGCGCTTGCAGCGCACTCAGAGAGTCAGTACACACAAGAAAGTGCTGGTGATCGTCTGATAACGTGTGCCGCAGAGCCTCTAAGATGGCATAGAGCTCCGCTGTGTACACGCCACAAGCCTCGGGAAGTGAAAAGAGAAACCGACGATCCTCAACCACAAATGCACAGCCTACTTTCTCGTTTACCCTCGAACCATCCGTGAATAGAAGCCCTGAACCTGGATACCGGCTCACCACGTACTGGAACAGCCTCCGATGGACGGAGGAGTCCGTGCCCGACTTGGGGCCGGTGTGCAGATCCAGGATAATATCAGGGCGAGGGACCATCCACGGAGGGGCCTGGCTAGGTACTTGGACGATACAGGAGACAGAAGGAAATCGGAACTGACAGTATAAGTCATCCAAGCGAATCCCCGCCGGCCGAGTGGCTCGGGCGAGCGCATTATACAGCCGGCAATTCGGATTGGTAAACAAACATAGATAGCTTGGATGAAGTGGCATCTGTCGAATAGTTGCAGCATAGGTCAGCAGTACTTGTTGGCGCCTCAGGTGTAAAGGAGGTACGCCAGCCTCGGCGAGCAAGCTGACGACTGGGCTCGTCCGAAAGGCTCCCGTCGCCAGCCTCACACCGCCGTGGTGGACACTGTCCAGTTTAACAAGCACTGACTTACGGGCCGAACCATATGCTACACTGCCATAATCTAATCTAGATACAATCGATGCCTTAAAAAAACTTAGGAGCACCGCGCGGTCCGCCCTCCACGATGTGCCTCTAAGCAACCGCAACATGTTGAGTTTTTTAACACAGGCAGTTTTTTCACTGCACGTGTGGCTCCCATGTCAATTTCTGATCGAAAAGGAGCCCAAGGAACCGGTACACAGCAACAACAGGCAAAGCTACATCGCCCAGATAAAGCTCAGGATCAGGATGGAGAGTGCGCTTTCGGCAGAAATGGACAACGGAGGTCTTAGCGGTTGAGAACCGAAAGCCATGCTCTAGTGTCCAGCGTTCCACTCTCCGAATAGCTTGTTGTAGCTGTCGTTCAGCGACCGCCATATTGTGCGCACTATAATGTAGAACGAAGTCGTCTACATATAGCGACGGTACCACTGCTGGACCAGCAGCAGCGACTGTACCGTTTATGGCAATCGCAAATAATGTTACGCTAAGCACCGATCCCTGTGGGACTCCGTTTTCCTGTATATGATATTGCTAATATGTGTCCCCCCCCCCTATTCGGACACGGAATAGGCGAAGGGACAGAAAATTCACAATAAAAACCGGCAAGTTACCTCGGAATTTCCATTAATGCAGGTTAGAGAGGATGCCGTAACGCCAAGTGGTGTCATAGGCCTTCTCTAGGTCAAAGAAAACAGCGACTAGGTGCTGTCTCCGGAGAAAAGCGTCCTGTATGGCGGTCTCCAGGCGTACCAGATGGTCGTTGGTACACCGAGACGCCCTGAATCCACACTGGTATTCAAGACAGGAGTCCTCGCTTCTCCAGGACCCACACCAGGCGCCGATTGACCATCCTCTCAAAGAGCTTGCACAGACCGTTAGTGAGACAAATAGGTCTGTAACTCCCTGTCAAATTGGGATCCTTATCGGGCTTCAGGATAGGTATAATGATATCTTCCTGCCATTGCGCTGGAAACACACCTTCCAACCAGATACGATTAAACACCCTGAGCAAATAACGAATGCTCTCATCGTTAAGGTGTTTAAGCATCTGGTTGTGAATATTATCCGGGCCGGGAGACGTGTCCCTGAAGAGCGCCAGCGCTCCGCGGAGATCCCACTCCGTAAAGGGCACGTTGTACTCCTCCGAAGCGCTGGAAGCAAAACTGAGCTGGAAACGTTCTGTCTCGTGCTTCATGGCCACGAAGGCAGGATCATAGTTATCGGAACCGGATATATCCGCAAAATAAGATGCGAGATGGTTTGCAACGCGGTACGGATCTGTAACCAATTCATTATCAATGGAGATTCCCGGTACAGTAGAAGATGTCTGAATACCCGAGATGCGTCGTAGTTTAGTCCACACTTGAGAGGAGGGGGTATGTGCCGTAATAGACGACACATACCGTTCCCATGATTCTTTCTTACTCTGGCGGATAAGAATCCGTGCCTTGGCACGAAATTTCTTAAACGCCACCAAATTGGCCATGGTTGGACGCCGACGGTAGTGCTTATGAGCTCGACTACGGTCTCTTATTACCACTGCAATAACCTCTGTCCACCAAGGGACGAGTTTGCGACGAGGAGTCCCAGAAAAGGATGAAATGGACTCTTCGGCGGCAGCAAGAAGCACATCGGTGATGTGCTGCACCTCGTCATCGACGCTCCGGCAACTAAGATCAACGAACACAGCTCATTCTTGAAACTAGGGCCAATTTTCCCGCTTAAGCACCCAACGAATGGGGAACTCCACGGGCTTCTGGTTCAGAAGTGTACGGGAAATGGTCACAGTCACAGAGGTCGTCGTGTACATACCAACCAAATAGGGGGACCAGCGCATGGCTACACACACTCAAGTCAATGTGCGAGTACGTGCTGCGCGCTAAGCTAAAATGTGTAGCTTCCCCTGTATTTAATAGAGATAAATCCAACCCTTGAATTAAGCCCTCCTCGTCCCTTCCTCTGGGGCAGGAAGATGGTGATCCCCATTGGGGGTGATGAGAGTTGAAATCACCCACGATTAGGAAAGGGACTGGAAGTTGATCAACAAGATCAAAGACGTCATTAATATCAAGGGGCTGGTTCGGTGGAAGGTACACATTACAAACAGTTGTCATAGCAGGCAAGGATACACGGACTGCAATAGCTTCCAGAGGAGTGGCGAGTGGAAACTCCTCACTATAGCAGTCAGAGCGAACGAAGGTACAAACGCCCCCCTGAAGCCCGGGCAGCGTCTTGTCGCTCTTTAGAGTATAGTCGGAAACCTCTCAGAACAGTCTCGTGATCAGGTCTGAGGATTGTTTCCGGTAGGCAGACTATACTCGCTGTGTATTGTGCAATAAGCTGACGGAGCTCTGTCAAATACCTATCATAACTGTTACAATTCCACTGTAACAGTGCCATTGTGTGAACTTATAAACTAGGGAATAAGTTGGAGCAGCAAGCTACAAATTAACCTCTGGAGGATCATCAGCCACTACGTCGACTATAATCTCCATGTCCCGAGGCGAGGTCGTGGAGTGATTCGACTCAGCGGAAGATTTCCTAGACGCAGTTCGGCGGCGGGGGGATCTCCGTGGGGAGCGCGCAGATCTGGGGACCGAAACGTCCCCAGGCGCAGAAACCACCGCGACTTCCTCCCCTGCAGTGCGGGAGGAGCATCCTTCACTCACACAGCCTTCGTTGTGGCCGAAGGTGGAGTTGAAGTCACCTTCGGGCTTTTCGTCATATTCATAGGTGCTGGTTTCTGAACAGTAAACTCAGTTGTAGGTTTCACAGCTGGTACAAAAAATGAGGTAGACGGAACCAAATTAGGTATTATAACCCGATAATCAATCGCGGTATGGTACTTCTTGCGGGCTTCCTGGTAGGTGAGACCATCCAGGGTTTTGATCTCCTGGATTTTCTTCTCACTCAGGAAGACAGGGCAGTTCCTGTCCCGAGGAGAATGCAATCCAGGGCAATTAGTGCACTGATAGGGTGTTGTGCACTCTTCCGCTTCGTGTGGTACGGTACCTTACCGCATGTTCCGAGATTTCTGGGCTCGAGCATCGGGATAACATGTGCCCGAACTTCTGGCACTTATAACACCTCATTGGCGGTCACAACGGTAACTTGTAACTTTGACTTTCTTCGGGAGCACCGAAAGCTCAAAGGAAATAATGAAAGCACCAGTATCCACGAATTGACCATTGACCTTGCGCGTTATGCGCCGGACATCAGTCACGTGACGGTGCTGCATATCCTCCTTGAGCTCCTCGTCAGTGTTCAGTATCAGGTAGCGGTGGAAAATAACTCCTCGGACCAGATTCAGGGACGTGTGCTTTTCCACTTTGACGGGTATTTCTCCAAAGTGGTCACATTGCAAAAGTTGTTCAACTTTCTCACAAGTCCTAGTCTTGAGCAACAAGCTCATCTTTTGTACTTTCTCAAGCTCACCATAGACACCTATGTGGCGAGAAAACAAAATACTCTTTACCAGCTTGAAATCACCCCCATCTGTTCTGGTAGCTACCAGAAACTTGGGGGTGTTAGCACCCAGATTTTCATGCACAGATTGTTCCCAAGGGGTTGATCCCCGTAGGGAATCAAATGTTAAAGACTTGGGTGTAGGACCACCCTGTTTGGGGATTTTTCTTTTAGAACCCATGGCCAGATCATCCTCCCCGAATGCCACCGACATCCGATCATGGGCCGTCACAGTAGGCGCTACCCAGCCAGGGCAAGGCCCGCCTAGCTTGGAAGGCATTGCCCGGGGGTCCCATGTTTTACAATGCCGTATCGGCATGCACCCCTTGGCATATACTGGATTTTACAGCTCTGACATTCGGCTGTGCGGGGACCTGCGTAGTCAGGCGGATACTACTGCACGGGTACATGGCACACCCACCTGTCGGCGCGGCCAAGACCGGAACAGGCTTTTGAGTGTAGTCGCAAGCGTAAGTGGCCCATCCCCTAACAGCACGCACAAATAGAAATTTTAGTTGCCAGACCTGAAAGCAGTAACGGAAAGAAGTGCGATATAACCTAATGAGAGTTATACTGCACGGGTGTATGTCTTTTAGAGCTGACTGTCAAACCCTCGAAAGGGGACCGATCCGAGAAACCCTTTTAGTCGTCTTTTACGACTGGCAGGGATTACTTTGGATGTATTAGCTTCCTCCCACCCACTGGGGGTCCAATTCACAAAACAACGCAGAGTCCTTAAAGTATAGCCAAGGTCGCCCTTTTTAGTCGCCTCTTACGACAGGCAGGGGATACCGTGGGTGTATTCTAAACCCCCCACCCACAGGGGGGGCACCAGCAGTCTAGGAGCGCTCGTCCATTTGGTCGTTGCCAGGCCCAAGCACCAACCAGATCTCAATACTGAAGGGTATGGCAGAGATGCTAGACTGAGTAATTCCTATCCCAACAGTTAACACGGCTGGTCGTTGCCCGCTGACTGCAGCAAGGAAGCCGAGATGCAGGCTCGGATGCAGACATCCGAGATGCTCCGTCAACTGCTGATACTATGTCTTGCAATGTTGGGCGTACTTGTGACACTCGCAGTTCTGGCCCTCGTATATAATTTACGCTGTTTTGTTCTCGTGAAGGTTTTCAGGTAGACTAACTTATATTCCATTTAATTCGATGAAAATGTGATGTCTCTGATATCAAGCAGTCTTTTATCCATCACCTCATGGGCGCCCGCAGGAGGCGGGGAGGGGGTGGGAACAAGAAGGGGCCCTGCCCCCACCCCATGAAATCCCGAGGATATTTCGGTTGTTCATTGTCACACCAGTTTATTTCATAAATTGAAGTTACTGACGGTTAACTGATTTAGATGTAGGGATAATTCCACAGTTTTATTTGACTTAGTAATTTGGGATTATTTGAGAATATCTGCAGTTACCGTATTTAAAAAATCGGCGAACTGGATTAACATTACCATTTTAATGAACTGCTTGATTTTTATTTTTGTCGATACATTGTGATACAACTACTTTTTGACTGATTTTAAGAAATGAACATTATAACGATGATTCACAAAGAAAAACAAACTCCAATGGACAAAAACTCTGAACTAAAAAAAAAAAAAAAATCCTCCCATTCATGGTATAAATTCCATGTACACAACGGTTTAAGAGCAGCCAAATAATGAATGTCATGAAACTAGTAAGAAATGAAACGAAAATTTGGGGGTGTGTGTGTGTGTGGGTACGTGTCATTATCACCTAGTGACATATAGGTAATGAAATAAAGAATACATGCCCCCCCCCCAGAAAAAATCCTGCGGGTGCCCATGTACCACCTTAATGAAAATAGTGCAACACCATGAACAATTATCCGCCAGCCACCACTGTATTTGAGGGTGCGGAAATGTAAGGAAGCAGTGTCAGTAGATTTACTGGCGCCTTAAAGATCCTCTTCAGGGCAAAATTCCGGCACAATGGTATCTCTAAAAGCCGTAGTAGTTAAAAGAGACATAAAACCACTAACAAAATAAATAAATAAATAAACTCAAGGGAAAACTTGTCAGAAGGAAACATGCACTCGCCTCACGTTATAGAATAAATTTGCTTAATATGCCAGCAAATTGCACTACACCCGCAGAGGATGGTTATTCCTTAGATACCAAAAAAGGACACACACTGCCATCTAGCTGTAAGAATGGGAACCTATGGCTACAGTGTGTGCGGCGTCTATACCGGAGCGGCAGCCTTACCAGATTTACCTTATTTATAGCCTAGCTGTTAGTAAAATTTCTGGCATCAGAATGGGAGAAATAGCTGATAGAGGTCAAATTGCAATGGTACATTGCTCAGGTACCAGCATATCTTGTTAGTTGCTCGTATGCTGCTGTTGTGAACACACACAAAAAATGGTGCAACGCTGGGCAAACAATGTCACGTCATCAACAGAGGATTATTAGCGCGAGAAGCTGGCGTGCATAGTTCGGAGCGACTGCCGGAGCACAGTTTGAGAAATTGTCACAGGTACAAAGAGTGGTGACCAAGACAATTTCTCACAGCACATAGTTCAATAATACTTGCTGCTCATGAGATTGTGCAGTCGACAACCCGATTGTACCTCAATGCTGACTGAACTCCACCCAAGGCAGCCCATAAGGTGGGCTTGCAATAAATGGCACTGGACTGTGGTTGATTAGAAAAACGTCACCTGGTTTGATAATCACATTGATGATAAGGTGCGTGTATGCAGAGTCCATGGCACGTGATTGCACCATTGGGTGGGGGAGGTTTGATGGTTTGAGAAATGTTTTCATGAGACACACAGGGGCCCGTTATTTCAGTTCACCAATCCCTGACAGCTGTCCGGTATCTGGACGTTATTGGGAACCATGTTCACGCGTTCAGATTAAGAGTGATCCTTGCTGGTGGTGGTTACTTCATGTTATTTCATTTAAGGGGCTATAACATCATGGTCATTTAGCCACATGTACTTGGGTCTGTGCAAAATTTGTCTGATAACCTAGGTAATTGAGGTGTTTGTAGGAGCATGTGTATTTGGAACTCAGGTGAGGATTGAGAAGGAGGTAACATCCCAACATTTGCCTGGAGTAGAAGTGGGAATGCAAGGAAAACCACTTCCAGGATGGTTGAGGTGTGAATCGAACCCCCTCCCCTCTTCTCAGCATTACCTCATGAGGGTAAGTATACCCCGTGCCAGCCCTCAGACCAGAATAAAATTTCTTGGCAGAGTCGGGAATCAAACCGGACTTCCAAGGCAACAGCCAAGAATGCTAGCCGCTACACCATGAGGTGAATGGTGGTCACTTATACAAGACCACACTGCAAGAATTGTGAAGGACTGGTTAGAGGAATATGACTGAATTTTTCTTATTGCCATGGCTCCCCAATACCCCAGAAATGGATACAATTGAATACTGTATTTGTAGTTCAATTTAGAGTAGGTGTATCACCACTGCCCTGCAGGCAAGATCAACTGTAGGAACTGCTAGCTCAAATACACCCAGATATCTTCTGCCACCTTGTGGAATCGATGCCATATTGAATGGCCACGGTTCTGTGGACTAAACGTAGTCGTACAGCATACTCTTATGATGAAGTGATGGCTCATCAGTGTTCATCACTTCATCTAGATTAGTTTGTGTTTGAGATAAAGTTTGGCTTGCGTGTGCACGTTCCCAGACTCTCATCCCACCAGAATTCCTTGGAATGGCAGGAGGTGATAGAAAACAGCATCATTTGGATGCTATGCTAGTCACTAGAGCATGGTGGTAGTAACCAAGAGCAAGTTCACCTATTCTCCTGTAATTTATTTTCCTCTACCTCCCATTGAAATACTCCTCCTGTCTACTAATTAGTGCCCTTGGTGTTCCCACTCTGTTCACATGCCCAAACCAGGTCAGTTTTTCTTTTCAGGTGATTCATCTCAGGTATGTGTTGCTTTTTTTCTTCTTTGTTTTATTAATTGTGTACCCTTCCTGCTTTTCTCGGAGAAGTGACATTATTGTTGCTGGCATACTAATCAAATCTTTCTTCATGCAAGCCCTGCACTGCACTAGGTTTGAATTGGAAGACTGTTTACTATATAACTTTGTATTACTTGACATACCCCAGTCTCTAATAGTGTTTTTAACACTATGAGTTTTGAACAGTTACGTATTCTTTCTAAAACTTCTTCTATTAGGTTTCCATTTTTGTTCATTTTACTTTTTAAATACACTAGCTATAAAAATAAAACATACAAAAAACGCATCAAGAAGGAATTGTGAAAATTGCATGAAACCGGCTATGGACGTTTGTATGTAAATTATTACAATCTGAACACTGACCACCTGCATGGAAGGCTCTAGTACCCTGTTCATTAGCTAGGCTGCAATATGGACAGGCATGGAGCCATACAGAATTTGTATGGTATCCTGCGGCATATCTGTCCATTTTGCTGCAACTGGTTCTCAATATCATGAACACTCCTTCGCTCCTGTAGTTGGCGTTCCAGGTTGTCCCAGACATGTTTGATTGGTGGCAAATCTGGGTATCATATGGTCCATGGCAGTGTGCCATTCTTGCATGTGTGCGGTCAAGCTTTGTCCTACCAGAATAGACCACATAGATTCCCTGCCATGAGTGGCAAGACAAGTGGCCAAAGATATCCAGCACTATTACTTGGGGTGCTTGGCTGCCATATGTAATGGCCTACCATACCAACACACCAGTATTGGGGACAGTGTGATGTGTCACAGAAAACGCTGGATTGAGGCACACACCATGAAATCTCCAGAACTAACATGACCATTGTCAGAGCACAAAGAGAACCTAGATTCATCATCAAAGACAACCCAGTTCCAATGTACAGGAGTCGAAGGTTTCTTAGTCCCAAAGCCACTGCAAATGGAGACAACAGCAGGCAGGCATCAATGGCTGGGCAAGTAATGGGCGCTGAGAGGCCAAAATTCCCTTCAGCCAAAGCACCTGGAAATGGTGCAGGTGAACACAGGGGACTGTAACCATGGTGCAACCAGTCTCTGGATGGTGGGCACCAAAGCAGTAGGACCTGCAAGTGCTCCTCACCCGATAGTCTGTCGAGGGCATCCTGAGCCCTGTCGTCGTGTGTGCGCGCACTCACACATTCACTGATCCCAACATGCCAAAACAGTCTGGTCAGAATGGGCTAGCTGGTGGGCAGTTTGCTGATATGATCACAGCCTTGTGCAGCCCAATAATGCAACCCCTTTCCAGCTCTGTTAAATGGATAAATGCACTTTGAATGTTTAATAGACATCTCAAATGGTCAACGAGAATAACAGTCCACTATGTACGAGTAACCTGTGCAAGCCAGTTATAGGCTTCAGATGAGGATACATGCACAACCTCTGGTTGCGAGACTGTTCAACTAATCATGTTCCTACACTAATCATATGGCTAATGGGCTGAGATGCAACTGTATGTTGAAGTGTGCAGCAAACGAATAATTCCTTCTTGAGGTATGTTTTTTTTTTTGTTATCCAGTGAATTTTAACCAATTAACGCTGGAATGAATTAATATTTGTTTATAATTTTTCTTTATTTTATTACTATTAGACCTAATGAAAAGAGTAATGTCAGTTTTTTGATATTTTGACTTCCAGATTTTGAAATATTTGTGGCGCTTGGAATACGTGTATTTGTAAAATTCTGAAATGACTAGGAAACGAAACTACTCCATAAATGATCATAGACACTGCGGTATCATCAGTTTACAAATTTATTATTATACTCGTACATGAAATAATGTTGAAATGCATCACAAACACTAGCGAGTATGGAATGGGATGAAACAATAGATACACAATCCGACATTACATTTGGAACACGGGTTCTTACAATAGATTTACAGTTGTTACGAGCATATTTCCTCCTTTTGTGTCCTTCCGTGTGTTTCACAAGGTGATCAGTATGGTCAAATCTTATGGATGTCGATATGCGGCTATCTGAGGATGATGCCGGTGACACAGGAGGCCTTAGGTAGTACCTGGTATCTTTTCACATAAAAAATTGCAATTTCTTGTTTGAAATCTAGTTGCGGAATTCGTTGTCTGGTGGATTTGTTATACAATAACCAGCTATTCTGGAAGGTCACATCAAACATCCACGTAATCAAAGGCCAGCACCACTTCTTCCCCCGAATTCCAATGCGATAACAGCTCACATTCTGATTCATCTGATCAGTACCACCCATAAATGAGTTGTATTTCGTAACTAGTTTAGGCCTGGAAACCATGACATGCCGCTTCTTTTCTTGCGAATATCTCTTTACTTGACTCGCTTCCTTAGTGCCACATGATGATCAAATCATGGTGACGGTTCAACTGTCTACCCATCTCACAAACAAATGTGTCATTCATCCCCATTGCTGTCTCAAATATCCACGATCCTTCTTAGAGACATTTTTTTCTCACCAATAGACATTCTTTTGGAATTCTATTCTCCCTGATAGTGCCAATGATTGAATGTCCAAGAGATGTGAGGTAGGAGAATAGCGCAGGGCAAGAAAATAAATTATCCATGTAAAATTGAGAACTGTAGCACTTCTTCTCGTCTGGAGGTTCATTCAGTAGCACAAGTAATGGGACAGCTGCCTTACCGAATGGCTTCTCCATCTGTATTACACTTAGGGCCTTTACCAACATAAAGTTCAAAATTTGCTAGGCGGCTTCAGTGGCGTAGTTGGTAGCATGCTGGGCTTCTATGACCAAGGTCGCGGGTTCAAACTCGGCCGAAGCCGTCGGATTTTTTAAGAGCGTTAAAATCCCTCAGTATGCCTTCCTTCGGAGGGGAAGTAAAGCCAGCGGTCCCATGTCATAGATTTATGGCATGTTAAAGAACCTTCCACTAATTGCACCTGTGTGAAGCTAAATTGGATAGGTTAAGAATGTAAACAACGCTCTTAGGTTTCTATGTTCGTTGCCAAGAGCAGACTGCAGTGGTGTCTAGTATCTAAGTTATGAACTTGGCCTAGTAATCGTTGACGGTGGCGCTTGGCGGCAAAAGTAGGAACTATTTGAAAAAATTCTAAGTTGCAGTACTTAAATTAAAAACAGATAACACACACTAATACAGTCATCACATTTAACACCGGTTATCAGACAGATTCTACACACACCCCAAGTACACGGGGCTACATGACCGCGTTGTCGCAGCCCCTAAACTTAAGAACCAACCAACCAAAATTTGCTAGATAACCATCTTTAGTATTCAGGCTCCACATCTCGTACCTAAATCTTACTGGCTTTCAGCCGATGAACTCTTTTGCAGCTGTGGCGCCCGAAATACGTCACCATACTTTCGTTCAAGAACAATGCACATCGCCTGGTTTCCTCAGCTAAGAATTCAACAATTTCACTGTCTATGAACTGTTCAAAAATGTCCACTACTGACAAATTTTCATATCTAGAATAATCTGGATGTGGAAATGAAGTAGGAGTTTCAAATGTCAAAATTAGAGTCTTTTACCCATTGCTGACTCAAAGTTGTTTTTTCCTTTTCCATCTTTGTTATCCAAGTTCTTCCGTGACCAGAGGTTGGTGGGTGGGTGACGAATTGTGCTGATAACTGGTTGCGGTATGGGTTGTGTTATGTCATTGTTGTCATTGCAGTCGACGCCCAGTCTTTCTCCATTTGGTAGTCTAATTTCAGCATTACCTCGGTCAACCATTCTGTAATAATAATAATAATAATAATAATAATTTCAAGAAACACTGTTCTGAACTATGGTATGCAGAGCTAAATATAACTTACCTCCTTCATCTTCACCACCTGAATCCTCATCTGTGTCAATATTTGGTTCTGGTGGTTCAACAAAAATGTCAACATCACCATTTATGTCCTCTTTGTATAGAATATAAAGTGCTTCTGCCAGCAAGAAACCTCTCCTAAAATAATATAGGACGAAAAATCTATTTGACAATGTCACAGAGTACAAACGCCTAGGGTTGCCATATGACAATCACCTGAATGAATTGCTGCAATTTTTCACAAACGATCTATTGACATATCAAAAACAATAATTTGAAGTAAAACGCTAAGAATGTAAAATATGTGAGCAAAACTTACGCGAAGCCAACGTTCATTTCATTTGTGTCTTGCTACCGAGCTGAATATTCACACAGCGGTATACATTACATTAAGACGGAACAAGTGTAACTGATAATCGTGGTGCATTGTTGACACCTTTATGCACCAAACAATCAATTTCGCGCCGTTCTAACGCCTGTTGCAGCTTGTGGGTGCCTCTTAGGAACATAGCGACATTCATTGCCATATGGCAACCGGAGGCGCTAATGGGTTAAGTTAGCCATAAACCATCGTATGTTATTTTGTGCTTCGAATACTCTTAAGTTCAGACTGCAAATACTATACACTTTTGCCAAGAAAACTTCCTGCAGCTGCATGCTTAAGATGGTCTTTGACATTACAATGTTGGGGTCTGCTTATCTGCTTACTTTGATCTTAATCCACAGCCCTCACCCATATATCACAGAATTTGACTACTGGAGGTCACATAGGCCTACAACTGATGCTGGCAAAAGAATGACAGGAAATGGATACAGAAAAGAATTGCGAGGAGAAGACCAGCATCAAACAACACATTTTGGATCAATAACCTATTGCATGTTTATAATACTTTCTTCTGTATAAAATTATGTTACATTCATTGTCATTGTTCAACTAAGGAATGTACAAAATTGTCTGTGCATTTATTTACAAGATGTGGGTGTACAAGACTAACAAATCCTTGTAAACCTTCGTAGTCCAATTACTTTCAATATTTTACAAGGACTATGATTAAGGTTAAGTTACTGTAAGAACAGTAGAAAATACTCCGCCAAATGACGAGTCGCATGATCAAATACAACATATGATACAAATATACATACACTCACACATTCATTCTTAGTCCCAATGTGGGAGACAGTGTATAATAAAATATATATGGATTAAAATAAAGAAAACTGGCTAAAACCAGTTAGTATTATCTTATGATCCATATTCTTTTCAAGACATATGAAATGGTTCTTCATAAAATACCATTGTAATAAACTTCCTGCGCTTCAACTTCTACACTCTTCACAGTTAGAGTTGGTATGTACACAGACCAGTCACTTGACTTAATTCAGATTACACTTCAAAAATTTCTTGAATTGTTTAAAGAAGTCTTCCAATTCACTCAAACTTCATATTTCCCAATACTTTGCTGACTAAGAAGTATAAAACAACAACACTTCAAAGATGCTTTCAATCCCTTCACTCGTACAACTTGGTATTTTGCATTATTTGTTTCATAGGTAAGTAAAAAACAATACTCTCTTCAACTGTATAAAATATATCATGAAATTTTCCCCCCAAGTCCTGGTATTCTTTTCATACACAACTGGTCAATCACTGTCAGACCCAACAGGATTCATCTTTTTCCTCTTCTTTGGTTGTTTAGGTTTTACGATCTCTTCTTCCTGAAACACAGTAGACAAAAGTTATATTACTTACCTTAAAAAATGGGAACAGGAGGAGGAGGGGACACTGCAATTAAATACCATGATACATTACGTTTAAGAAGCTTAATATCAATCCCCTTGAGAGAGGAAGGGAGGAACCTGGCAGCATCTGAAATCACAACAGTTTTAAATGTCTTACTGGGCAAAATTTCACATGAACGGAGTGTTGTTTGCAAGCGAGGTAGAAGTGACTTGTTAGGCGTGCCTGATCCAGCTCATCACCCTACTGTATTGAGATCACCAATTACTGAAGAAAATTTGCTTTGGAAATCTGTTTTACTATACAAATTGCCATTTTTTTCATCAACTGGTGATTTTGTAGTGGTACCAGTTAGAGGTTGTACAGTTACAGTAAACAGAGGTCTCCTATTTTTCTATCAATTGTGACAGTTTAAGTCACATGCAATTTATCATCTGACATTCGTCACATGTAATTCTATGACATTTTACTCCTCCGCCATATAGAAAATGTTTTCTAAAATCCCATTGGAACAAACCAAATTAGGTTTGTTTCCTAACCCTAAACATAATATATATCTAATCGAGGTCGTTCATGCTTCAATGACCCATCAACTCAAGACCTGAAACGCCATCTTCTATTCTGTTGCTTACCTTGAGTTCTACTTCTGTTTGGCATGCGCCTTACCGATATCTTATTATCTAGCATAATTCCTGTTCGAACCTTTCGAGTTCGAAAGTCCGGAGTACACTCGTATAAGGCAAACTATTGCTGTCTCTTTGCTAAAATATTTTACCCTGAAACATGTCCGTGGATCGCTGGTCTGTCAGCTGGTGAGAAGAAAGAAGTTTCTCCATGTGGGGCGCTCTATCGAAGCATTGGCGGAAGTTGGTATTGTAAGAATGAAAAACAAGAGGAGCGAATTAATTAACAAGCAACAATAGACTGGAAAAAAAAGTTAGAAAAGATTGGATTGAGACTTTGATGTATTTCAACGTAATTAATTGTATTAATTGCGAAACGTTTCCCCGACAAATGGTATCTTATTTGATACAGTATCGGACCGAGAATTTCCTGATTATTGTTGTTGTTATTCTGAACAAAT
Organism: Meconema thalassinum; assembly: GCA_946902985.2. Taxonomy (NCBI): domain Eukaryota; kingdom Metazoa; phylum Arthropoda; class Insecta; order Orthoptera; family Tettigoniidae; genus Meconema; species Meconema thalassinum. Next base: position 1,754,480,195 of record OX336388.2, on the reverse strand, counting down.
GTTAAATATGTCATCGATTGTCTTTCATTTTCAAGGAGAAATCTGTCTCGAGTATTTGTATTTTAAGCGAGCGAGTTGGAACAAATTAAAGATCAACTTGGGGGGTATTGAAATACTATGCATGCGTTCGTACTGAGGTAGAAAAATATTTTGTGTGGTACTGAAAACGATTAATTGTAGAGCGAATTTGATACGTTAGTAACTTGGCCAAGTATTTCGACGTGATTCACGGAGCCCGATCGGAGCTCAAGTATACGATACCAAGAGTATAATTATTGTCCTTTCCTAAATAAAATACAGTACAGCAAGTGATGGATATGTTGGTTAATTACCTGGAGAAATGTGAGTACCAAATACATGATTCTTAGGCATATGTGTTGAAATTGAGTTGTGCATGCACCTAATGAATAATTGTTAGATTATTAAAAGAAGTACCTGTATGTGTTTGTTGAAATTATAATTGCTTCCTGATATTGTAGATATCTTCTCGCCCGTATTAAATTTTGTTGTGGTGTTATAATATAATTTCATTTACCAGGTTGATAATTTTAATAATTAGGATCTCTGGGTACGGGTCGACTTCCATTCCACGGGCTTTGTCCCGGTTACTTCCCTCCTTAACTTCAATAGGTAGCATTGATAATAATTAGTTGGGTGGGGAGTGCAACAAATGTATCTTCTGATTAAGGTGGTACATCAATTATTGTCAGAGCAGCTTGAAGGCAGTATTATCTTATGATCCATATTCTTTTCAAGACAGATATGGTAAGTTACCACAGTATTAGTAGACAAACACCGATTATTTGAAGGGGTCGGGGCAAAAGAGTGCCAAGCAACATTTTTTTGTGAAAATGAGTTGTCAGTTCTATCTGATGAGGATAGTGAATATCTATTAGTCGGTAATATAATCTTCCATAGAAACACGCTCAGGTGGCGTAGCATGCGACTTTCATCTTGTGGTCCCCTCCGGTTCTTAGAAACTCTCAGGGCAATACAGTGTCAAGCAACAAGGTGACCAAGAGTACTGAACCCGTATTTTAGAAACTATAGATAAGTCACAAGGCGAGACTCGAACTGTACTCGTGTGATAATGTGTTTCAATTTAAAGGGAATGACATGGGCGACCTTCTTTGCATGAACGCAACCCACTCAGTTTGAAAGACGGAGAGAGAATTATAATATAATTACATTATTTAAGAAGCGAATTGGAATATATAACGATCAGATTATAATGGGCTGTGTTAAATGTTACGAGTCCTGGAAAGGGACAGTCTGACAAGTTACTAGAGACAGCACATGAAAAAAAAAAAAAAAAAGTTGACAAACAAGTTCGCGGTATAAAAAACTGGATTGGAAGTGAGCCGAGGGTCGGCGGAGACACACTTACGGCACATGCAAGAAACGACCGTGAGAGATTGGTCACGTGAGGGCCGTATCCAATCAGAGAATTACAATTTCATGAGGAGTAATTAGACGACAATTATTACTACATACTTTTGGAAATGATTTGGGATTTAAAAATGGACAAACCGGTATACTCAGATTTCTGAGAATAATAAAGCTGACACTTGTAATAGAAGTGTGACCAAGATTTTAGCCGCGTAAATACGTGAGTCGCTATCAATTTTGATAAGGTGGGGGAAAGCAGTCCCTCCATCGAGGTCCTTTGTCGTGAAACTTTGAACTGTGTGGATGTATCGGTCCATGGCAAAATTAGTGCGGGATCGTAAGAATATTGTCGGAGAGGACGGAGCCCTCGACGGTCAAGTTATATGTGATAGATGGTGAAAGTTCTATTATACACAGTGGGAACTTATAATATTTCAGCGATTGTAAGATTGCTAAAACTACAAGTGAACTGTATCAAAGATTAATTAACGCGAGTATGTATTAACATTATTCGGTTGAACAGTATATATTGACTACATAAAGAATATTACTACACATTATTGAAATATAAAGCTACAACCGATATACGAGAGTTGTTCGAAAACTACAAGCAGCAAATATTTATGGTAATTCGCTACAAACATTGAACATTTCGGTGATCATCACTACAAAATATTAAATTATTTAAGACGGATTACAAAATGGAGTTAACGAGGACGCTATATTTGAACATTTCGATGATGTTGGAGAAGTCACACTAATTTCATGGAAGGGAAACTGAACCTATGATAAACACGTGGATCACCGGAGTGACTTAGACACCAAGATGAGATGTAGAAGAACATGTGGATCTACAAAGTACTATCTGTCTACAGAATTTGAACCTAATAGCTACAATAATTAATTTCCAATGTTACCTCGGAAATAACATTATCCAAAAATGCACAAAATGAGTACAATAAATTCCACCGATGAGATCTTCAAGAGAGCAGTCGTTCGAAGCATGATAACATCATCCGGTTCATCTGAACTAAGAAGCGAACGTGATCTATGAAGTAACCAGACTTTGCAGAGCCGTATTCAAAGGGGTCGTCCGACAACACGACATCGAACCCAGGAAGGCGAGGGTGAGATCACCCGTAACTGGAGGAGATATCTATTCAAGAAGATCAGAATACACCAGGTTTGGAGATGCAGATTCCGGCTGAAGGTAGATGAGCGATTTGACTTATATTAATAGTTTGGATAATTTTGATCTGACCCTGATCTAATAGCGATTGACGATGTTTAGTATTTCATGTTTCATCCACGTAAAATTTCTTAGTTTGTTAGAAAGTCATCGTTTTTCGATTTTGATGTTTTGGATTTAATCTACGAACGTATTTTTCGATTATTTTTATTCGATTTTCATTTTTCACCGAAGGGGAGATTTTATGGATAAATATTATTAACATTGAGAAATATCTTCGAAGAACGTCAGTTTAGAAGTCTTATGAGATTCTTTGATCTTGTTGTGATAGATAGAACGATAGATAAGTTTGCGATGGTTTTGCTATGGCAACCATGAATTAGTATTTTACTGGAGTCAACGAGGATATTTTATATTGACGTAAGACAGCATTATGAAGTTCTAGGTAGTTTGTCGTGAACTATAGAAGTCTTGACAACACTATTCCAATTGCTAATAAATATTATAATGATTGTAATGGATATAATCATGTAACATAAGGAAGTGAATGTTATTCCTTATTTTAAATACTGACAGGGAGGAAATGAAGTGTATTATTATTTACTTATGATATATATAGACAGATGAGGCTGAAATACAACAGAAGCTGAATGATTGGAATGCTATATTCAAGCAATTTGGTCTGAATATAAGCAAGTCCAAAACGGTAGTGATGCCCGTTAGTCGACTAAACATCTGTACTAACATCACTCTGAATGGTACAAAGTTAGAAAAAGTACATCAGTTCTCTTACCTTGACAGTGTAGTGTCGACAGATAACCAACCATCTGCAGAAATCACTAGTAGAATTCAACATGGAATGCAATTTTATCATCTCGTGAGAGGGCTTCTTTGGGATAAGCAAGTTCCTTTAAGACCAAAACTAATACTCTACAAGAGCTTCTTTGTACCTGTTACTACATATAGCTTAGAAACTTGTACCCAATCCAAGAGAAATACCAGCAAACTACAAGCGGTGGAGATGAAGTTTTTAAAAACTATGATTCAAAAGACAAGGAGGGACAAAATAAAAAATGATAAGATATGCCATCTTGTTCAAGTAGAACGATATCTTAATGAATCTGTGTTGAAGCCAGGCTGAAATGGTTCGGTCATCTCAAAAGAATGGACATACAAAGAACAGCTAGAGTGTGGTTTGAGAAAGAACTGAAAGGCAAGAGACCAAGAGGTCGACCGAGGAAGAGATGGATCGACCAGGTTAGAAAAGATCTTGCAGGGAGAGGTCTGGATTTGCAGCAGGTCGTGGTGGTGGAGACATTCTTGGAGAGAACGAAATGGAGAGCGCTCATTCACCGCACCCGGGAAACTGGAGCCGGTTCGTGATGATTATGATATATAGACAGAAATCCAAGATTAAGTTTGCACAGATAATATAAGACATAGTGGTTAATTATGAAAAGAAATAATGTATTGTTGAAATGGAAACAGTAAGATCAAGAAAAGTTGCTACTGAAGGTAATATTATGTTGATGAAAGCACGAAAGGTATATGTAAATGGAGGCAAGATAAGTATTATGGTGATGAAAGCATGATAAAATGTGTAAACAAGTACTGTTGAAGTAATTAATGTTGAAAGGAATATGTTGTTGAAGTAATGGTATTGACAATGGTAGAATATGAAGAATGAAGAATATGAAAAGGGTATTGTATTTCGTGCAGTTATTTAAGTCGATGAGGAGAAATGTGTTAAAGAAGGATTGTGCGTTTATTGTTAAATTGAGTAGGACTTGTTGAAGTCTGTATAAATACCTGATGAATTTATCGACGATATTTACGTTAACGATGGTGATTTATGAAAGCAACAGTGCATTGGAAAGTAATAAAATAATGTAAAACCACTTTTAAGTATCAACTAATGTGTATAAAGGAAAGAAGTAATATGTAATACCAGTATTATTGTTTTATCACAGATTAGACACTTCTTCTTCTTTTCTTCTACTTTTACGGCCTCATTAGACCACTTCAGTCAATCATTTCTTGATCCTCTCCTTCAGTAAGTTTCCTTTCCGAGTCGCCCAGTAGCTCTTCATTCGCTCTGATCTTCTGATCTGTATTACGTTTGTTTATTTTAGCCTGAAATCTTATTTTTATATCTCTCAGTTTTTTTGTTTTGCAAGTCATCCAAGGTTATTTCTAATTCATTCATATTTTCTCTAATTTCCTTAATCCATCCTACTTCTTGTTTCATATTCCAAAGTTTCACTACAATTTTTCTAGATAACCTGGTTTCTGGTGTCCTCATGATGTGACCAAAAAAAGAAATCCGTTTCTTCCGAATAGTATCAGTGATGGGCTCCAGTTCTCTGTATAACACTTCATTTGGTACTATCCGCCACTGTCCATCTTTCTGATATTTTTTATTTATGCATGTTCTAGCTATTCTTCTTTCTACTTTAAAAATTTTGTTGATTCTGTTTTTCTGAGTAATTTTAAGAAGAGTTTCACTTCCATATGTCACCTCTGGTTGAACCACCGTCTTGCAATGTTTTAATCTTGTTGCGATTGATAGACATTTTCTTTTATATGTAGACCATGTTAATTTTTGGGCTTTTATCATTTTATTAGTTCTTTCTTGCCATGCAGGTTTCTCATCCAAGTTGTAAGTTATAATTTCTCCTAAGTATTTAAATTGCTTCACTATTTTAACTTTCTTGTTATTTACTGTTATGTGATTGATTACAAGTGGATTTGCTACCATTATCTCGGTCTTTTCAAATGATATCTGAAGTCCAATTTTTTGTGCTATATTTTGAAGGCTTATTATTTGATTTCTGGCTTCTTGAATATTATTAGCCAGTAACACTAAGTCATCTGCGAATCCCAAGCAATTTAAGTCTATTTGATCTTTCTTGGTTCCAATTCTTATGCTCCTATATAACTAGAATTAACCTAACCATTCGTTCCATAGTTAATTGATGGTGACAGTATTGAATACTATAAGGTAATGTGAGGCATATCAGAAGATATTGTAAAGAGAGAAATAGACAGACAACGATAACAATGTAAATAATGTATATAATTTAATAATAGCATTGGAAGGATTTAGTGTTTTAATATTTAACTAGAAGACCAGTGCTGCTCCGCAGCATTCACTTCAACAATCCTACAGCACTTCTGCCCATATGACATTAGCATGTCTTCATGCTAGTGACCTGAATAGACATTTACGGTACCGTCGCTTTTGGGTAAATGATGAAGTAGACTTATGAGATCAAATGTGTAGGTGTCTGCCTGTCCTCTGTGTGTGTGTGTCCCACTATTTACCCTGCGTAAACTTAAAAGGCGCACGGACGTCAGGCCGAGGTGAACAGCTAACTCCAAACACATAAGCTATACTCTTCTCAGAAGAATTAACTCGACACGACTCGGCAGTTTGATGCTGGCTGAAGCTAGGGTGATGGGTCGCTCGCAAGCTCGTAAACTCACTCTGAAGCTAGTAATTTAACTTTCCACTGAATGGAGATTGCTGGAAGAAATGAAAATGTAAAAACACTTACAGTGGTCGATGTGGGAGCTGTCGCGGACTTTCTTGCAGAACTTTTAAAGCTGAACAATTCTCAGAGAATATAGATATTTTTAATGGTTGTTGTTGTTGTTTCTTATGGCTAGCCCGGATTCCAATCCATCAGCTTTCTTGCGTTCCAATAGAGTTGTGTGAGGTTTCCAGAAGTTCTAGCAGTCACATCAAGTTTGTTGCAATGTAGCAGGTGCCCCTTATCCATTTTACTTCCAGGTTCGTGACAAAGTGTGCATTCTTCAGATCTCAGGATGTTGATTCGTTTCAGATGAGCTGCAAGGCAGTCGTGGCCAGTGTTAAGTCTGAAGAAGGCTACAGCTTCTCTTCTTGGTGTTAATTTATATTGATCCTATTTAGCATCAATGTCTTTCCATAATTTGGTTTCTGCTGTTTTCTTTGCCATTTCTTCATACCTGTTTTTGATAACATTCTTCAAGATCCTTTTTGCTGACATAAAATCAGCCTGACTGACAGGTTGTTGTAGTGTGGTACCTTTTTTTGCTAATCTGTCTGCCTCTTCATTTCCTACTATTCCAACATGAGAAGGGATCCACTGAAATGAGATATGTTTGTGGAGTCTTTGAAGGTTTTTATCATACAAAAAATTTCTTTCAGTTCTTTATTTTGGGGCTTATAATTTGACGAGATGGCTTGGATGGCTGCTTTTGAATCTGTAATGATAATGCATTTTTGATAATCAATGTTTCTGCCTAATAACTGATGGAGTGCATGTGAAATTGCTCTTATCTCAGCATCAAAGTTTGTTTTGTTTTGGCCTACTGGGAAGTAGAGTGAGAAGAGAGATGAATGTATTCCTGCTCCAGTTCTATTTTCTTTGTCTTGTGAGCCATCTGTAAATATTTTTAGCCATTGATTAGATGGATATCTTTCTTCTATTGTACAGAGGGCCAGTTGTTTTAGATCTTGTGGTGAAGAGCCTTTCTTGCAGACCTCTTCTAACAAAGTAAGATCTGTAGTCACTTGTATACAGTATATTCAATGGGGTTGACTGGCATACAGAGTGGTTCAAGTTTTATTTGCAGACTGCTCTTATTGATGTATTCTTTGGCGAGACTTAAGGGATCTTTTTGTGTTTTAAGATTGGGGCTAGAAACTGTTTTTTTGATCCATGTCATTTGAGGTAGTCTTTGTATACTGAGATATGCATTGGCTGTTTGATGTTTCATCTCTTCTTCTATTGGTAAGTTGTGGGTATATAATTGCAAGGCAAGGTGTGGTTTTATATTGCACCTGTTATGATTCGTGGGGCATTATTCTGACACCTCTCGAGGCGATCAATGTTTGACTGGGGTGCTGTAGAGAGTACTTCACTGCCATATTTTATGATAGGTTTGATGTAAGTATTGTAGGTTTTGTTGAGTGTGTCTTGAGTGCTCCCCCAAGTAGCTCCTGCTAGTCTCTTCAGTAATTTAATCCGTTTGCTTACCTTACCCTCCACATGTTTTATGTGTTTGGTCCAGTTCAGCTTCTTGTCCATGATGATTCCTAGGTACTTTGTACTTTCACTTTTTGGAAGGTCTTGATTACTAAATTTGAGACTAAAAGTTGGATTGTGGGTCTCAGGGAGAAAAACTGGTATACTGTTTTGGAAGTATTGATTTCCATATTATTGTTTTCAGTCCAGTCTTTGAGTTTTATAAGTGCCTGGTTCATTCTGTGTTCAAGAAGCATTTGCTGATTTGGGCTGTTACGTGCTGTGGTCCAAATGATAACATCGTCAGCAAACATGCTGATATTCACATTACCTACTTTCTTTATTGTTTTTGGAAGATCGTTGATGTACACATTGAATAAAGTTGTGCTTGATACAGCTCCTTGTGGGAGGCCTAGTTTTGATTGCTTGCAACCTGAAGTTTTGTTGTTGTAACGAACATTGATCATTCTTTGTGAAAGGAATCTTGAAAACCAGTTTAACATACATCCATTTACTTTGAAGTTGATAAGTTTCTTTAGCAGCATGTTTCGCCATACAGTATCATAGGCTCCTTTAAAATCGATGAAAACTGCAAGAACACTTTCCCTTTTGTTAAAGGCTTCTTTAACAGCTTGTGTAAATCTCATTATTTGGTGGGAGGAGGACCTGTTTTGTCTAAACCCTGCTTGTTCTTCAGATAGAAGAGATTTTGTTTCCAAGTACCAATTGAGTCTATTTGTAATCATCCTTTCTAGAATGTTTACCAGAATGGAGGTAAGTGCTATAGGTCGGTACGAGGGGACTTGGTTTTTTGGCTTGCCTGGTTTTAAGATTGGAATGATGGTTGCTTTGGTCCAGTCTTTAGGTAGGTTATCATTTGATGTCCAAAATTTGTTGAATATGTGTAGCAGGATGTTTAGAGCAGATGGACCTAGATTTTTTTATGAATTCTGGGAATATCTCATCTGGTCCTGGTTGTTTTCTGACTTGTGTGTTCATTATTGCTAACATTAACTCTTCCATTGAAAATTTATTGTTAAAGATATCATCTGCATTATTATTCATGAATTTTTTGACTATTTTTTTGAGAGTCTTGTCTTCTTTCTTTTTCTGTTTTGATAGTCTAATTGAAGTGAAATGTTTACAGAAGTGGTTTGCTATTTTATGACAGTCTGTAATTTCCTTATCATTTATCATAATAGGATTCAAAGGAGTGACTACGTGTTTGTTGTTTAGAGAATTGATAAGTTTGTGAGCTTTATTGCTGTCTGTCCTATAGTCAACTGTTGTTAAAAATGTGTTCCAAGATTCTCTTTTAGATATTGTTATTGCTTGTTTTAATTTTGCTGTTGCTTGTCGCCATTTCCGTACATCATTTTGATCCTGAGTAAGTTCAGCTGTTCTTCTTGCTTTGTCTCTGGCGGACTTAAGATTGTTCAATTCATCTGACCAGAAAGGTTTATATTTTGTTTGGGCACCTCTGGGTATGCACAGTTTGGCTATGTCTTTTATGGCTGTAGTAAATTTATTTAGGATGATGTTAGGAGGTGCATCAAGATCAATTTCCGACATTTTTGTTTCAAGTTTGTTTCTGAAATTTTCCCAGTCTGCCTTTTTTAAGTTCCACCGAATCTTCTGGTCTGCACTTTGAGCAGATTCACTGTATGATGTAATAGTAAGAAGGGACATTCTATGTCCACTGCCTGGATCTTCGCGTACTGATCGATGACTGTGGTTTGTAAGATCTGTTGAGACTAATATGAGATCTGGGTTAGTTGTGGAACCAGAGTGGTGAATGAATGTTGCTGGGTCTTTGTTACTATATAATAGCTCAAGAGAGCTACTCTCTATCATCATCATCAATGTCCCACTCCAGTCGCCCGGGTGTGGTTAACAAGCCTCTTCCACTCGTTTCTGTCCTTCCACTTTTCCTGCTCCATTACTTCCTCCACATCCAATCCAGCTTCTCCGATGTCCTTCCGAATCTGATCCATCCATCTTCTTCTTGGTCTTCCAACTGATCGCTTACCCTTAACTTCTCTTTCCAACTCCCTTCTTGCCGCTCGTTCCTTTCCCATTCTCTTCACATGTCCGAACCATCTCAGTCTTGCTTTCCGTATCTTCTGTACTAACGGTTCCACATTTAGCTCCTCTCTGATTTTAACATTTTGAATTCTATCTCTTCTTGTCTTTTTTACAGATGTTCTTAAAAATTTCATTTCTGCTGCTTGGATCTTACTATCTTGTATCTAGTTAGTTACCAGCGTTTCCAGTCCGTATGTTACAATTGGTATGAAGTACTGTTTATATAGTGTTAATTTCGTTCTCCTGGGCACTTTGTCATCCCATAAAAGCTCTCTGACTTGATGATAGAATGTTGTGCTTTTACTTAGTCTGTTGTTAATTTCAGGGCTGATTTCATTACCTCCGTTAACAATGCTACCCAGATATGGGAACTGTTCCACATTCTCCAACCATTCTCCATCTATGTTCACTTGGCTTCTCTTTTCCTCTTTTCCACAGTGCAGGACTACAGTTTTCTTTTTACTAATTACCATTCCAAACTCCTTCAGCTTTTCATTCCAAATGTCCAATCTCCTTTGTACTTCCTTTTCTCCCTCTCCCCAAATCACCACATCATCTGCAAATACCAAGGCCTTCACTTCATCACTACTGATACTCTGTTTTACACGTTTTATGATTTCATCCATCAATATAACAAATAATAATGGTGACAGTGCACTTCCTTGCTTGAGGCCTTTTTTTGTATAGAATGTTTCAGAATCACCACTACCCACTTGTACACTGCTCTTACTCTCATAATACAACATTTTTATCTTGTTAATTAGTGATTTTGGTACATTCCTTTTCAGTAGGCATTCCCATACATATTTTCTTTTAACTGTATCATAGGCTTTTTCCACATCCAAAAATATAAAGATGATTTCCTTATTCATTTCTAGATGCTTTTCCATTATCATTCGCACTGCAAATATCAAGTCTATTGTTGATCTATTCGGTCTAAAGCCATACTGTTCTTCCTCTAACCGAGGTTCTATTATATCCCTCAGTCTCTTGCCTATGACTTTCTCCATTATTTTTAGCCCATGTGATAACAATGTTATACCTCTATAATTTTCACATTTCTTCCTATTTCCTTTCTTGAACAGTGGTACAATGCTTCCTTGTTGCCAATCTTCAGGTATCCTTTCATCCTTCCATATGGCATTGAGGGTTCGGTATAGCCACTGTAGTCCAATGCTTCCTGCTGCCTTAATCATATCAGCATTGAATTCGTCTTTTCCACTTGCTTTACCTTTGCTCATTGCTTTCACTGTCCTTTCAAGTTCCAACCATGTTATTGGGTTCTCTTCTTTTTCTCCATCTATTTCCATTTTCTTATCTCGTTCTTCCTCTGGGAAGTCATCCCCATTATAAAGCTTTTCAAAATACTTAGACATCACCTTCTGAAGACCTTTTTCATCATGTACTATGGAACCATCTTCTCTCTCTAATGCCTTGATTTTTTCTTGGTCTGCTCTTTTCGATTTTATTACTCTATACAGTAGTTTCTGATTTCCTCTACTATCTAGCTCAATTTTGTTGGTGAACTCTCCCCAGCATTTCTCTTTTTGTTTCCTGATACTCCTTTTTACTTGTAGTTTTAATCTTTTGTATTCCACATGTAACCTTTCTATCCTATCCTCATCTTTCTGATACGTTTTTTGCTTTTCCTTATCCATTTCTTTCTTCACCTTGTTCCTTTCTTTTATTTCTTGCTTTATTTTGTCTGTCCACCACCGGGTCTCCTTTTCCTTAACCTTTGCTTTTGTTTTCCCACATACCTCAACTGCTGCTTCAACAAATGTCTGTCTGAAATTGTTCCACTCTTCTTCTCCACTTTGTGTTTCTGTGTTAGGCAGCTTCATTTTTATCCTATCTTGGAATGCTATCCTTTTGTCCTCCTCCTCCAATTCCCAAATCCTGATCTTTGGTTTTTTCTTAAGTACAATTTTAGGGATTTTTACTCGTTTTAAATCCACTATGAATAACCTGTGATCACCTCCCATAGTTTCACTGGGGATTATCTTCGCATCCATGACGTATCTTCCCCATTCTCGGTCTGTTATCTCAAAATCGATGAGAGTACCATACTGTCCATCCCAACTATACCGGCTGATCTTATGGCTATTCCTCTTCTTGAACCACGTGTTCTTTATTATCAGGTTATTTCTGACACAAAAATCCAACAGTTTCTCTCCATCTTCATTTCGATCGCCATACCCATGTGGACCCAAAACATTCTCATATCCCATTCTATCAGTTCCTACATGAGCATTTAGATCTCCCATTATCATGATCCCATCTCCAACAATATGTGATTCCAGTTCACTGAGGAAATCTTCTTTTTCTTCCAAGCTACATCCTGTCTGTGGAGCATACACCTGTATTATCTTCAGTAGTTCCTTATTTACGTGTATTTGCATTATTATAATTCTTTCATTTACATACTCAACTTCAGCTATTGGTCCAACATTTTGATTCACTATAAAGCCCACTCCATTTCTTTTCTCTTTACGATTACCCATCCAGTACAAGGTGTACCCCTTACTTAGTTTCTTCATTCCTTTTCCCTTCCGTTTCACTTCACTTAATCCCAGGATGTCGAGCTACTCTCTATAAGGTCTTTTATTGTTTTACCAGCTGAATTTGTGTAGTTGTAGCCCCAGACTGGAGAAGCTGCATTGAAGTTTCCTATAAAAATTGTAGCTGCTTTGATTTCTAAAAGGTGAAGATTCAGATTTTTATTGTTTGGAGGACTGTAAACACAGGATATTGTTATTTTCTTGTTGTTGATCCATATGGATAATGCGATAATTTCTGATGTATCTGTTGGGTCCATTTCTTTTACAATTCTGAATTTTGACATGATGTTGTTCTTCACTGCTGCAAATATTCCGCTTGCAAAAACGTTCCAGAATAGAGAAACATGAGCAAACAAATGCAACTAATAAAACTGCTCTTTTCAGAGCAAAACAACACGAAGTAAGAATACTGCAATGGAATGCAGGTGGTCTATCAACAAAGAAACTTTTGGAAGTAAAGAAAATCATGATAGACAGAGATATAGACATCCTTCTAATCAATGAAGCCAACACTACACCTGAAAACATACAATATTTAAAGATATTTAAGATATTTTAAGATATTTTATATTTTTAATGGTTTACCCAGTGTAAGCTTAAAAGACACATGGACGTTAGGTTTTTCTTCAACTCAATTCACTGAAATCGTAAATGCTCGGCTTCTTTTGGTCATAAATATATGTTTTTCTACCTAATCCTTCATCGAGAAATCCTTTACAGAATGGTGAAAACCGCATCAAAATCCATCAAGTTGCTCTCGAGATTACCCGTTACATCCAAGAATTGGGAACTTTGTTTTTTACTAAGTAGATAGAGATATCCACACAATGTAAGGCTACAGCGGTACAATTTTGTGTTTTGTCTCCTTTTGAACAATGGTATAAATTTAAAATAAAAGATGGGTCTCTTATATTTGAATTTAGAGATGTAACTCTTGTTTAACATATAGAGGTGTGCAAATTAATAGAATTAAATAAATAATTTTAATTAGTCAAAATCATTTTATTGACCAACTTCTTTTGTTGTCCTACTTAGTAGTTTTTCCTCTCCCATGGAATTACACCTTTTTCCATAAGGATTTGCGTCTGAAAACTTTCAGATTATTGGATTCCGAGGGATATCTGAGCTGGGTCCAATTTCAATTTTTCATTGACTTTAGAATTCAAGTCAGGTGATTTCAATGCATAGTTCATGAATCTTTGAATAGTTCAATAGCGTTCATCAGTTAAAAGACCCCAAATCTCTCCGCTCTAAATTCACACGTAAAGTAGAGTGAAGTAATAAGAACGAAACGTGTGACATTTTGCATTTGCAAGGCTCCTCTGTTAGTGGAAATTCTAAAAAATCATTTTAATTTGAGTTTCTTAAATGAAAATATAATTAGGAGTTTTGGTTAAATATTTGAAGTAATTTCATCGCCTTGTAAACATACTTAGTGCATTAAACTGTGAAAAGTAAAAATGCAATTTTGGAAAACTGACATCGAATCTAATAATTTGCACATCTCTGTAAAGACAGCTATCGCCTCCACCCATACAGATAGAATAGTAAGTAAAGGCGATTGATGAGAAATGAAAAGATAACTCACACAGAAGGAATTAATATTTATTAAGCTGTAAATTTGATTGGGTATATCTTTGTTATAGAACTGAGGGAATGAAATAACAGGATGTAGGCTAGTAATCACCGATGTAGGACAATAGTAATTTTTTTACCATTACCACAGGACAGTTATCGTATTAGGGATGCGGACGTCCTTGTATAATTGTTATTTAATCTGTGCCCCGTTTGCCGAGGTCTGTGCTCCTCCGCAACATTCGTTTCAAAATTCTAATAGTACTTCCTTCCATTCGACATTTGCTGTTCGCTTGCCTTTTGGTTCAATTTGAACTTTGACGTCATGAAAGGATTTTGCTCGTGATAGTGCGGAATACAGTGAAGTTGTCCATGGCTAAACACCGGTTGAGGTAAATAAATGCCTACATGATCTAGTGTTTGACCTTGAGCTTTATTGATAGTTATACAAAAAGCCAAACGTACTGGAAACTGCCTCCTTTTGAAGGAAAATGGCATAGAAGTATCTGATGGCGTAAGGTCAAGGCGAGGGACATTGTTTCCAACATTCACGCCAGTAATAATTTCCAGGTGTAAGCAATTGTCATGCATCTTCCAAACCAACAGTCGAGTACCGTTCAACAGACCTTGGGTAACATTAATATTTCTCAACAAAATCACAATGGAGCCTTCTTTTAGTCAAAGGATATGAGGAGGCAATCCACTTATGCCTATGCTGTCTAAAAATTCTATTGGGAATTATAGAAGTTCACTCTCATCTTCAGTAATCAAATTATTCACACTGATGTAAATTCTCGATGATCCTGGGATTAGGTCTAAAAATTTGTCTGATTTCTTTACAATGTTCATTTTTAGGTGCTAAAATCGCTATTTTTGAAAAGCGTGAAATACTTTTCAGCGTGGGACTAATTCTGAATTTTCTCCATCGACGTGAGGGTATTCACCGTTACCAATTTGTATCAAGAAGTTTGCAAAGTCACTTTGATCTGTATCCGCTCGCATATTTTTGTCGAGTTTAAAAATTTTGAATAATGGCCACAATGGAGAGAACCTTACTGACATTTGGACTGATGCTGCTTTAGATGCGTGAGGCAAAACAGGCAATACCTGCCTAAAATCTCCACCTAAGATGAAAGGCACGTTGTTATTCACGACGACCTTGAGCAACCGATTTAGACACATCAAAGCGTGCTTATTAGCCATAGGGGCTTCATCCCAGATGATAAGTTTTGCTGAACGAATATAAAAAGCTTCCTTGCTGTTAACTTTTATTCCTGATATGGAACTTTCATGTAAATGTAGAGGTAACTTGAACTGGCTGTGTATAGTGCGCCCCTGAGGTAGAAACATTGCTGCAATACCAGTCCATGCAACAGAAACTACATTTAACCCCAAATTTGTGCAACTCTGAATCAAGCATTGGTAAAGAAATGTTTTCCCGGTGCCCCGTGAACAGTCAATGAAATATGCATTACTCATCCTTTCATTGCTGTTTTGTACTAACCCCAAAATTTCTGTAATTATAGCCGTTCGGTTTCCATTTGCTTGGTTTATCATACGACTTAATTAAGTTTTGGATATATCATTGGTAAATTTGTCTGAGGGAAATTATCAATAATAGCTGGCAATTCGAGAGAAGTAATGGGAAGACCATGGAGCTTTAATGTATTAGAAATATGTATAAGAGTGAACTGATATGCAATGCTAGGTTCGTGAAACTGCAGATAATCTTCTGATAATGAATTCTTGAAAATGTCCCATAACTATCTTACATCTGAAAGATACATATGTAAGAAAGCAGTTGTCGTAACTGAGAAGGCATCTGAAATTGTGACGCTTCAGCCAAACAACGATGCCATTCAGAATCGTCAATCAGCAAACCTCGCTCCTTAGCTGTTTCTTTAAAAGTAGAATAGACAACTGCTTTGTATGTTCGTAGATCCTGGAAGCTGGTAGCATCTATGACGTGAAGCAATAACAGGCGTAAATAATACCTTTCTGTTTCTGTAGGTGAAACATTATACTGCCTATAGTTTCTGAAACATTTTTTCCTTTTCGTCACTGGCAGTTGCTCTTATTCCAGACGTAATGTACTGGTGTTTCAGGATATATATACAGACTTCTGGCTTGCGAATCTTGATTTTACTTGAACCACGCATGTAATTCCGTGTTGCGCAACTGTGCTTGAAGTAAAATATCAGGAGCGTTATCATTTTTAAAAAAGATATTTTGCAAGTTTGGCAAGTGAACTGGTAATCGCACGATAGAATGTGACTGTTCATGCATGTGAAATGAAAATATCCTGAATACGGCTTCTGTTGGACCAACATTTAGGAAAGAAGTAATTTCATCGTAGTTCACCGTTTCGCCTTCAGGACATATTTTAACAATGCAGCAGTCATGACCTTTATACACATACTTGTGGATTTTAATATATAAGATATTTGTGAATGTATTTAACACTCCGAACACTTGAGCATATTTCAACATTAATATGAGCTTGCAAGTAAAGTAAAGTAAAAGAAATGGATTGTAGGGAACAATGAATCGACTATCGATTTCAATGTAAATGCCTCGAATTGTTTTTATAATAATCCGTCCATTATTTCTTCTCCTATACGAAGGATAACCATTGGCATTATCTTTGGTCTCTTCCTGAAACTGTTTAGGGAAATCTTTGTTACATACGCTATCTTTCATACAGACTGAAGAAGGAGTCAAAGATCCGCGAGGACCATGTGCCATATGACGCCTTACCAACTCGTATAGCGCTTCATCCTCGAGATCTGGTATTTCGGCTGACACCACACTGTCAATGTCGGAAATTTCTTGAAACTTACAATCTTCCGTTAATGTTAAGAGTAAATGGATGTGCGGGAGACCTCGTTTTTGAAATTCCACAGTATATAGATATGCTTTTACCGAAAATTTCCTTATCATTAATCAATCGTAGCAATTCCTTTACTTTGCAATGGAAAACTCTCACTTCAATATCAGGCCTATTATTAGCTGTTACCCAGAGATGAATGCTGTTAAGTGTTTCTGGCCAACCCGCATTATAGGTGAACGTAATGAATAAATCTGGCTTTCCAAACTTCCTCACTATCGCCATCGCATCCTGATAATTTTGCAATATTTTCCTTGGGCTACCTGTAAAAGAATGGCAAAACTACAATACGGCCGACTCTGAGATTTTCATTTTTTGCTCATACATGCAAGGCACCTGCTAAACCGGCATATGTATCAACTCGTAACTTCGTTTGTTGATGACTTATATATTTTAACCGGTCACCTTCCATACGACAGTAGTAATCCACGAATAAATATCCATTTTGCACACTTGAGCAGTGACAACTAACTCAACATGACCTCCATGAACACCATTCATAGACATATACATTTTGTAATCATCGCTCGTATTGATAGCAGTTTCGTACATATCACTGTTGCCAACAATAAAGGAGGAATAATTATTCCACTTGCCTGTAACATGTTTTACTATTCACTTTCTAACCTGTGAAAATAAACTGATTGTTGTACTTGTACCGATTTTGTAAATCAGTACATATTCATCTTTATCTTCGAGACGCAGTAAGAACTCCAGGTCTGACCGGATTATCATGGGAGCATACACTCAGCCTCTTCTGGGAACTCTTTTCGCCCCCCTCTGGCACCTGACTGTTGGTGAAATGGGTTCACCAAGCCCCTTTCTGTCAGGATTTCTACCCTTTGTGTATCCTGCCACTTAAGGTATTATCGCTAATGGAAACTTGTCGAGGGAGATAAATCAAGCTTTGTATCTGTGAACATTGGAAAAGTGAACATTTCCTGTCAGCTACATTTCGCCAAGCTCTTGTTCTAAGAAAAATCTTACAAGAACATTGTGTAACGCCTCAACTCCTGGGAAGTTTCTACGCACTAACTGTGGGGTGGTATTCGAGGTACCAACTGTAAACCTTGGACTCGGGCTTTGTTTTGGCCCGTTGCGCCACTAGTCACATTGGTATTACTGGAGTAGTGTGGTGGGGGTGCATTGGAATACAGGGTTGTGGCCTGTGACTCCAGAGACAGTGTGTGAAGGACCTCGCTGACATAAAGACTCTTAAGCAATTGCCTCCGGGGAAACTGATAGTGCAGTTTCCTCGGAGGGCCGGAAGACACCAGGTGGTACTATCATAACTTAATACTAAGGGGCAACTAAAAAAAAAAATGAATACAAACTTTGACTGCAAAACATTTTTAGTAATGTGAATTTTTCATGCCATGTGTCGAATGGCGTTTCTGGACTGATATTTCTAGAATTATGATTGTTAGTTAATAAGTATATTTTGCTAAGTTTTTGGATACCCAGATGCGTTTGGCTTGTATTAGATTCAGGGAGGAAAAAAAGGTTTTAACTTTGGTCAGAAAGGCTGCTGAGGACGGTAAGTCAAAAGCAGGCTTTCGGACCGCCTTAGTCGTATTAAACGGCTTTTAAGTTACTTATGTGACAGTGTTTTCTTGAGGTGACATAGAGCCTAATTTCAGGTTGTGATTCCTTTAGTTTTGTCGCCAGGGGAATCATTCTGGTTAAATTCATTTCTATCACAAATGTAGATGTGTGTAATCTTGCCAAGCGGGCAAGTGTCTGGTTTGTTTAGGTTAAGTCATTCATTTGCGTTTAATTAGATCATATTTGTCAGTTAGTTATTTAAGCGGTGGAAGGGTCTTCTCTTGTAATTGTTTTATTTTACTGCTCAATACATGTTAGCTTATTTCGATTTGTCACGTTATTTATTGCATGAAGTCACTAGGAAGATTATTCCCCTTTCCTTCATCTTTTGGCAGGGTCATTTTAATACGGCCTACTGAGGTACGCATCTGCCCTTCCTCTCGACAAGCAAGTCTTGACCTCGGTTACATCCCACCTTTTCCTTTATTCTAAATTAGACCAGAGTATTCCACAATGCTATGAAGCTAGGAATATTCTCTGCCTAGGTTCTTAGCTGTGAATTCAGCTGACCTAGCGAGTAATTAAATTAGGCCTTTTGTGTGTGTTATAAATTATTAATTTTTTGATATGGTAATATCATGTTGATGAAATATATTTTGATATGATAATATCATTGTTATTATTATTATTATCATCATTTTGGTTTATTTAAAGGGGAAGGGGGGATAGAGCCATTACAGTACTCACAATATGCCAATGAGCTGAACAGACAATTACCGTCACCTTTAATCTTTATAACATTTGTAATTGAGTGTCGCCTCTCATTCAACATAATATGATTCATTGTATTGATTGAGCACACAACCTACAAGGACGAATGATGAAACGAAAAGAAGACAGTTTGTAGCTGGTGAGACCAAAGACTATATAACAGAAAAATCTGATACACAATACAAAATGGTGGTTCCAACATTCGACTGTAGCGGCATCTTCGTGAAATTAGTTGTCTTTCGTATACAGTATTTGTTGTCATTCAAAGAGATGTTGACATGACAGTGTCATTAGCAAAATGACTGCTGATTGTGCATGAGCATTTCAGTCTCAAAGTAATCCATTCTTTGAGAAGTTTTAATTAAATTATGTGCACAGAATCCCCTTCTACTTATTGTATGGGTACATGCGACATTAGCGCCCGAGTGGAACAGGTAAAAGTTAACGATATCATGTATGGATACATGCGACATTAGCGCCCGAGTGGAGCAGGTAGAAGTTAACGATATCATGACGTAATTAGGGAGCTCTCTGTTAACCCTCTTAGTGCCAGAGTCGCTGTGAGCGATCCTCATAAAATGAACGAAACTTGCCAGCGTCGCTCTGAGAGACGCTTCGTTTTTGGATTCTTAGAGGGGCTTATAGACCGAAAATGGCGTCTAAACGTGTCGTGACCATTGAAGAGTGTTCTAGCTACCATTTTCTGGCAAACTTCTTTTGTTTTCTGTCTATCGATATACTCGAGCGATATTTGAAGTTCCTTGACTTGTTTACGCGCGACTCGTAAAAGCATGGCGTTGAAGGGAAGGAAGGATTGTTTGAGAGAGGAAGAAATTGAAGAATTAATGATTGATGAGTCAAGTGGTGAACTCTCGGACTTTGTGGACAGTGATTGCGATCTTGTGAGTGAATCAAGTGCCGATTCCGCTTCGGACAATGAATTACCTGCGCGGAATGCGATCGTACATAACCAAGCAAGTGATAGTGATGGTAATGATAGTAATCGTGACTGGGAAGAAAGGAATGTTGACCAGGACAATCCTCCACAGGCTACACAACAATTCTTGGAACTTCCATGTATGAAGCATGCTCCACCACAAAATTCGAGACCAGTGAATTATTTTGATTTATTTTTCACTTCAACACTGCTAAACCTGATAGTTACAGAAATGAATCGCTATGCACAACAATATCTTCAAACAGCTGGTCGATTCTCCCTGAATTCCAGAGCAAATTCATGGAAACCAACAACAGCTAATGAAATTAGGGCCTTTATAGCCTGCATTCTGAACATGGGCATCGTTCGTAAACCTACAATTTACAGTTACTGGTCAAAGAACGTCCCTCATGCTACCCCTTGGTATTCCATGATGTTCCCTCGCAATAGATTCCAGCTTTTACTCAGCTTTTTCCACCTATCAGACAATTCTCAACATCCGCCCCCTGACAGCCCTTCATATGATCCTTGTGCCAAGTTCCCAACCTCTAGTTGACCATGCGAACAACATATTCCGCCACTATTACACTCCACATCAACAGCTGAGTATTGACGAAAGCTTAGTTGGAACAAAGTGTCGTACAAGAATGCAACAGTATCTGCCTAATAAGCATCACCATAGATGGGGCATAAAGTTCTGGATGTTGTGTGACTCTGCAGTCAATTATTGCATGGGGTTTTATGCATATAAAGGAGCACAAGACACCGCAGATAAGGAACAAATAAAACAGCATGGCTTAGCATACACAGTCGTCACAACGCTTCTGTCAATGGGAAACTATATAAACAAAGGTTACCACATTTACTGTGACAATTTCTTCACATTCATCCCCCTGGCACAGCATTTGTACTCTCTCGGAACATTCATTACAGGTACCATACGGCGCAACAGAAAATTCTTACCGTTGCAACTGTTGCAGAAATTCACTGTTGGACAAGTGAAGTTTTTCAGGAAACGGTCTATGTTACTGAGTGGTTTCAGGGAAAAGAAAACACAAAAGAATCAGGTGCTCCTTTTATCCACTGCTTCGACTGCCACTATGTCACAGTCCAAACCCAAGGGTAATAAACCACCCGTATCGAAACCTCAAATGATTTTCGACTACAATACCTTCATGGGTGGCATAGATACATCTGATATGATGGTTTATTGCTACCTGGATGAAAGGAGAACCCTTGTGTATTGGAAGAAAGTAGTTTTCAACATAATCTCCAGAATGTTGTTGAATGCTTACGTTCTATACAAGGAGAATGTGCTGCCCGGATCGAAAGCAATGACACGATTCGATTTCAACAATGATGTGATCACTTCTCTTGCAAGGGAATGGCTTGAGAAGAGGGAAAAGGATAATTGCAGCCCTTCTCCTTCTTTAGCTGGTAGAGGTACTGCAAGTCAGTATGGTGTTAAAACTCTCCCTGAGAGAAAATTACGCTTATGTAAGGAATGTTCTACAGCAACCCGCAAGATACGCTCAAGAACTGTGTGTGTGAGGAGCGACAAAGGACTACACCCAGGATGTGTGATAAACCACAAATGTGAAAGATAAAACTATAGGGTGCCCTTCTGTTTATTTATTTTCACTGTCATTATTTTTATTTTATTTATCTGAGTGCTTGCCATTGTTGGTGTATTTTATGAATATGCTAGATTTTAGAATTTAGGATTTTTGACACCCCTGCTGATATTTTTTAAACAAAAAAACTGCGATTCCTGGTTCTTTTGTTATGTATGTGTGCTCTCCAGTGTTAATTTTTACTCAATTTATAAGCGTGTGGTAATAGGAATAATCAAACTTTCTAATTTTTATTTTACCATAGAAATTATTTTAATTAATTAATTAATAAAGAAAGAAATAATTTTCATAAAGATCTGAAAATTACCCTGAATTTAGATAGCTATGTTTTGCACTCCCTGACTAAATTTCGCTTTCGTATCTTTAAAAACAGAGGATATACATATTTGTTTCTGAAAGCCTACATTTTCCATTAAAACAGCCTGGCACTTTTAGACATTACCTTTACCTTTTCGCCTGGCACTAAAAGGGTTAATATCAAGTTAGATTTATTATTGGGGCGGCGTTGAATATCATGATACAGTTTAGTCATTGTCGCCTAGCGACAATATGTCCGTCAAGTCATTCAATTCTATTTTCGTGAGACCTTGAAGGAAGTAATATTCGCAATTATTTTAATACTCGAATGATATAATCAAGTAAGCTGATGGCTTGGAATCCGGGTAGCCATAGGAAACAACTGATATAATCAAGTAAGGTGGGTATCAATCGACGGTGCATGACGGGCATTACATTTTAAGACAAACGTCGTCGTAGCGCAAATACTTCCCGAGATATTTCAGTTTTAGTAAAGGGTGAAATTTTTTGAAAACTATTTTAATATATAAGATAAGAAATCCAACAAGATCTCAAAGCAGTTGGACTCAAGATAACAGATGCCGAGGAGAAAAATAAAATTAACACCATTCTTAAAACTCACAAATTTTCTGCAGAAATGACACATAGAAAGCCTATGGAGATTTCAGATGAGTTGAGAAAATCCCGATCTGAAAGAATGAAAAGTACTGGAAAGAGGAGCGCAAGAACCAAGCAGTACTACCTTCAAAGAAGAAGTGATTGTGGAACGACTCAAGTGGTCCAATGTGACCAATCAAGATTAATAATTGAGCCGGTACAATTTTAAGATCCGTTCGACGTTATTTCCATCTAGCGGTCTCTAGTAATACATCTAAGAGATCGTAATTTCCGCACGTCTGAAAAAGGAATGCGCCCGCGTTGGAGAACTAATCCTTGTCTAAGAAACACGCCTTCGGCGATTGTTATCGCGCCTGAATTGTTATCGCGAGGAGAATTTGATGATCGTCTGCCGTTATAACTGCCACTACCAGCAAATCTATTCTAATGTTCCGAGATGCCCTTTATAATATGCTTTAAGAAGATATAAATGTTGGGGAGACACTATGCGATTCCGGCTTTGTCTCATAGTGAAGAATTCCGTAAATATGGACTTGTCATAAAATAAAATTATTATCAGTGAACTTCCAGAACGTCTCGGAGTATCAGCTAAGTGGAAATGGTCCTTGTAGCTATTCTGTTTTAATGTGTCATGTTTTGAAGAAAACTGATCACGATATATATATACTCCCCAACTTTCAGTGTTAAAAGTTCCGTAATTTAATCTGCTAAGGTAGGGTTAAACTGGAGACCGTTCGTATTTCTCTATGAAGTTATTTGGTGTTTATTTTGTCCCCAGTTTGTTTATATACGCACGTAGTGGAGAATCAAATTGCTTGTTTATGGGTTTATTAATTTAAATGGGTGCTTGTTGTTGTTTCTTTTCCGTATCTAGTAGAGTTTTATTTTAGTGCGTGTTACTTGCGTTTGTTTTATGTTGTGAAACGCGATTGTATTTATGAGAGATGTTTCTTACCAGTTCCTAACCCCTTACAAGAGTATGGGATCTTTCAGGGACCTTTCAGGGACCTTTACGGACTGGTATTCTTTAGGTTAGTTCGCGATTTTAATTGTGCCTAGACGTAGGAGGGTGTGTTGTTCATTGCTTTGGATGTAATATCTTTTTGTTGGAACACACACCAGTTTATTTTATGTTTCAAGGGTTTGTTTTTATCATGCTTGTCATTTGTGCACTCCAAGGATGGCCGATTAGGTTTTATTTTTTATCCTTGGAGACTGGGCAAGCATTATCTATGTATGTTTCAGAAATATGTTTCATTTACTATCGCGGTTCTAGACTTATTTTTAAGGGTGGGTTTATATCGTTTGTTTAAGTGGGAATTTGACTGAAGGTCGAGAGTCATGTTTAGTGTTGTTCTGTTTTGTTGTGGCCTTCAGTCAGCAAGCAACGCGTGACCCCATTACGTTATTAAATCAGGTATATTGGTTACTTTTCCGGGATGATGGAATGTGTGTTCGTTGTAAGTGCCCGGGACTGCAATTGACGCTTATTTGGCATCCCGCAAGGTAACTGAACCTTGTGCTTTCGTTCGAGAGAAGTTTTATTCTACCAGCTCATGAAATCGTTTTGTTTTATCTTCATTTGGGATTTGCTTGTTTTAATTTTACTGAACTGATCTATGTTTATTTGCTGTGTTTGTATGTCACGGCACGTCATGTGAAGTGTAGTTCCTTGTGAAGTTGTGTAATTTCTGTGTTTATTGACGTGTCATTTAAGGGTTGTTGCTGTTGTTGGTTGTTTCTTTGGGTAGCTTGGCGTGACATACAGTTTAATGTAAGGGTGGTCGGATAGACAGTTCGTGGGAGACACGATTTCATGTACTTCTAAGAATGATGCTTCTGACTACCTTCTTGTAGTCAGCCTGTGGTGGAACGAAACGCACTATTAACACTATTGTCAATTTCTGCCCCTCTACTGAACGATCTCCAGCGACTTAGGCATTCTCCTCGTCGTCGACATTCTCCTTTTATAGATCTTTATTGTGTGTTTTACGTTTTATTGTTTTACTGTTTTATAATACCATGTACATATTTTATTACAGGCCCATCATCCCTCATCTTACCATTTCATGCACCCCTCATGTCCCCTTTTGCTATGTCTTGTTTTTTGATATATTACATTTTATTTACAACCTCTACTCGAAAAGTGTAGTCATTGGATGGTCGGTGCTCCATCTAGTTCACCATGTGTTAAAGGTCTCGACTTAGGTCTCTATGGTCCGCGTCCTCAACACCTGCACGCCACAATAATAATAATAATAATAATATAAGATAATTTAATAAGTAGAGATAGGAATTCAGGAGAATTATGTATAGAGGTAAAGAAATGGTTGTAAATAGAAAGACAGAATTATTATTATTATTATTACGGATATATTATGTGAAAATATGACGTCAACAATTTATTTATTTATTTATTTATTTATTTAAAGAATGATATGATAGACGGAGAAGTCTACCGACAGCCGAAAGTTTTATTTAACTCCTTAATTAAGATGGATAGATTTGCATCGACCGAATTGTTGGTAATTATTATGGAAGTCAAAGAGTTTTATTTAGGGAATTTTTAATATTTTTATTTAATTTTTTAATGATTAGGATTTTTGTTTGAAATTGTTGTAAGAGTCTTCATGAATAAATATTAGCAGGCGCTAGTTAGATTGCCTGTTCCTTTTATAACGAACAACGATCTCTTCATTTAATAACTTAGTTCCAAGTGAACTACTGGTCAGATACTGGCGCCCTTTGCTTATTATTTTTATTTTCACCGATCACCCCCGAGATTCCAAGAATCTCGTCCTTGAATCTTTTGTTGGATTTTTGTTTGTAGCTAAGTAGACTAGTAGTACATTCGTGTTTTCAGTAACTGTGTGTACGACGAGTTCCTAACTTGCCAACTAGCAGGGAACTGTTGATTTTTCTAGCTGGGGATCAGCGTCCCTTGCGATAATTTCCATCCTTTGGATACCGGTTGGTAGTTACATGAATTTCAGGTACTGTACCATGGACTGCAGAAGAAATCTTACATTTTCTAATGATTCTAAAGCATATCCCAGTGACTCTGATGTAGACAACTATCTGCCACAGATAGCATGTGGAACTTCCTCTGAAAGTAGAAGCGAGGTAAGTGTTGCTTGGCATTATATTGCTCATAACAAAAGCTTCCACAATGTGTTGCTGACGTTATGTAAATTATTAAGTTATTAGATTATGCTTCAGCAGCTGTTATATCACATTCTTAGCTCTATATCATAAGTGGCTTTGTACTTATATTTAACTTTGCTCAGCCAAAAATCTCAGATATGCATAGTGTGGCTTGGCACTATATTATTCCCTTTTTAAATCAGTTTTTATCTGTGATAATTTTTCAAAGAAATATTATATTGCCACTCATGATTTGCGGTTTAAATGAGTCGCTGAGAAAAAAGTTCATAATTTTTCAGCACTCTTGTTAAATTAATAAATACTAGTTACATAACAGAGATAAAACATTTATATCACACAAGCCATCCAATGTTTACAGTTAGATATTGAGGAAGCATTAACATTACCATGGAGGAAACTGCATGCTGTAGTCATAGACTACAAAAAAGCTTTTGACACCCTTAATCGCCAAATTATCGACAAACTTGAGAAATTGGTAAGCAAAGTTAGCTACTTAGCTAGATTCAGGCAGTGCGTGCAATCTCTGTGACATGTTTTCTGAAAGATACCATGTGTCAAATGTTAAAAGAAAATTTATATAAGTTTATATTTACTGGCATACCTACTATATATTTTGGCCATTGGCTGCACTGATTAAATTATTTATTTAATTCACTGTAATGTGACGCAGTATCGCAATTTGTATAATTTGACACAAATAACACGCGGGAATTCAATTTGTTTAGTGAAATTAGTTGTCTTGCATACACCGTATTTGTTGTCATTCAAACAGGTGTTGACACGATTGTGTTATTAGCAAAATGGCTGCCGATTGCGCATGAGCATTTCAGTCTCAAAGTAATCCATTCTTTGAGAAGTTTTAATTATAATATGTGCACAGAATCCTGTTCTGCTTATTCTATTGATATGTGTGACATAAGCGCCCGAGTGGAGCAGGTAGAAGTTAACGATATCATGACTTAATTAGAGAACCAATCGCCCTATACCAGTGAATGTTATAATTATAATGGATGTATTGAAACGCCAAAAACAAACAAAATAAAACAAAAAATGACAGGCAGAAATATTCTGTTTTGGCGGGATTCAAACCGCATAGAAGAATTTTAAGTGGATGCGTTATGTCACCAAGGAGATTTGGTCTCAGTTAATAGGAAGATTTTTAAGTGGATGCGCATTACTACCACCATGAAGATGTGCCCTCTACTTTCTAATTACAGCGTTGCCCAGGTCAACCATCTGTAAGATGGACAATGCCCTTTAGCATTTTTTAACAGACTATCATGATACAGAGTAAGTCGTTGTCGCGTAGCGACAATCTTTAAGACGGTCAATCTATCCATCAAGTTATATTCAGTATTGGTGCGGCGTTGACTATCATGATACAGTGTTAGTCGTCGCCTAGTGACAATATGTCCGTCAAGTTATTAGATTCTATTATCATGTGGCTTTGTAAAATGTGACCTTGAAGAAATGAATATTCACAATTATTTTAATACACGGATGATATAATCAAGTAAGGTGGGGTTCAATCGATAATGCGTGACGCGCATTACATTTTAAGACAAGAAATGTTGTCGTAGCGCAAATACTTCCCAAGATATTTCAGTTTTAGTAAAAGGTGAAATTTTCTACCTAATTATTTTAATATATAGATATATATTTGAATCGGTCGTTTTTAAAACGGCGAAAGTCAAGAAATGTAAATTTGTGGGAAATTGAAGAAGAAAAAAAAACTACTTCAGGGGGAACCTACCCATAAAGATACCATTTTGAAAGTATAATTTGTTAGTTTTAGTGAATATTTATTACTTTTGAATGTAATTGCCTACTTAACATAATAATTTTATTAATGCAGCCAATGGATAGAGACACGATTTTATGGTGAATAAAAAACCACAATAGCGGTGTAAAAACTAAGGGCAAAGCGGGATAAAAGCGGTGAATAAATGCCATTGCTTACGGTGTAGAAAAACGGTTTACTAGACTATATACATACTTTTGCCGTATGTTGCAATGAAGGAAACAACAAACACACTAAGTATGGCTTGGTTTACAGTATTCATTTGCTGTTGAAGTAGTAACTCAGTAATGTTTCTAAGTTATCATTTGACAGGTTGGTACGCTTGTCAGACAAAATATCATTGTAGGCAGAAAGGGCCCTTTCACTGTCAACATTTGAAATGGAAATGTACAGAGATTGAAGACATTTCACAGCTATAGGATATTCCTCTAACATTCCCTTCAATACATCTTCAACTAAATTACCGTCACTACATGAAAAAGATTTACAGGTGATTTGCAGTTGAATGTAGAACTTCAAAAAGTCATGAGAATTCACTCCAGCAAAAAGGGGGATTTTCTCTATCTTGTTGAAGAGAGATGACTCTATGTTCACAGTTCTTAGCAGGGGCAGATGGAACAGTGAGGAGAGTGAATTAAAAATCCCATGAGCAGAGTCTTTTGCCAGCATATCGGAGAGTTTTGTGTGTCATGCATTGGCAAGGGCTACGAACCTTTTTTCAGCACTTTTCTTTCTATCGCTTGATAGTTCATTCAATGCCTTCAATGTGTCTGGTTTCATCACTAGTTTTTCGATAACCGTGTACTCAGAAATGAGTTCATTTACCATTGGAACAACTTTATGTGCCAAAGCATAATTAAAACCCTCGAAGCAAGTTATCTTTTCAGAAGTTGAGGCACAGTGTTCTTTCACAAAAATTGCCTCACACAAAATTGATTTTACTTCACTTTCACTTAATTTTTGAAAGTATTTAACACTTTCAGCATCACTCTCCACTGTTTTAAAATACTGAACCAAGTCCATGACATAGTCTGCCAAGTAGGAAACTGATGTGAACCACGTATTCCACCTTGTGATAACTGGTGAGGGAAAGAGCTTTATATCCTTTTCTCCTGCACCATACTTCTGCTGCAAGAACCTAATATACCTATGCTTCCGTTTTCTTGTATTAAGAAAAGCTTGCTTTGTTTTGGTAACACACTCATTCACACGATGAAGTTTCTTCGGCCAGATTCCTGCTACTAAATCAAGCTTGTGTGCCCAACACTCAATGTGAAGAAGGTTGTCCGATATCAAACCTTGTAAAGTTTGCACACAATTTTTCGTATATCGTGCACCATCTGTTGAAATACCTATGATATTTTTGTATTCAAGTTTATGCCTCTTAATAACCTCCACTATGGCTTGAGAACATTCCTGCGAGTTAACATTCTGAAGCATTAGAACACCACCTACCAGCACTTGAGGAGTCTCGCTACTACCCTTGGGAAGAGTTCTAAATAGCACAATGAACACGGCTCGACCCATCCTATCTGTGGTTTCATCACAGTGTAGAATAACATGCTGATTCTTTAATTTCTCACTACTTGATTCTTCTTTTTCTTGATGTAATAGGGGCAAATATTTCTTTCGTAACCAGTCAGCTGTGGAAAAATTTCCACTTCCTAAAACAGTGTAATGAAAAAAATCTATTAGCAAGCAAAACATTTTAATTTAAAATATTAATAAATCAGACTTATTTGTTGTTTATGATATGAACTTAAAAGTATTTAAAAGTAAACTAAGTCATTACTACACTTTCTAGTATCCCACATCACGTTTCCATTGTGGTTGCAAAACTTTCAGCTGTAAATGTCACGGCGGGCTGGTGGATTCTCGGCAATCGTAAAAGAATTACCTTCCCTCTCTGATAAAATTCGTTACATAAAACTACGTCTTTCCACCTATTATTATTTTTATCGCTACGAAAAGTGGGGCTGCGGGATACTGGTAAGTGTAGTGGCATCCGAAAAAAAATTAACTCGCCTGGTATATGTTTGTTCATCCAATCCTTCATTGTTGGATGATCTAGCTTTTCTAAAGGAATGTTGGCACTCAAAAAGGCCTCCACTGTTGACATTACAAATTCGTCGGAGTCATTTCTCACTTTTTTGGCATTCCCGACCGCCTCTTGAACTGATATTTGTCTTTTGGTACCTCCTTCAGACAAAATCCTTTTCTTCTTTTTGTGATTTTCACTTAAGTTGTGTTTCACACAAGAATCGCGACGCTTCCAATCTAGTCTAATGTTGCAGAATTTGCACATAACTATCTTCTGCCGCGCATCGAAAACATGATAGCCTTCGTCTTTAAACTCGTCAGCCCTATCAAAACACGTCGTTATTTTCGACATTCCGAATTCACATTAGAAATATAAATTTCAACTACAAATCACAGCGCACCCGCGTGGTCAGCAATGCACGGCCCAACTCTCTCACTTGTCTCCCAGTACGACAGGATAGCCAATATTGAAACTGTGTAGTAATTTCCTGCTACGTGATGTTAGGATATGCTTAGGCTTTAAACACTTAAAAATACATTTCAATTGGGTTCTACCAGCAATGCTAACAAGGTGAAAACCACTGAAGGCTCGCGATATCGCACCAAATCGTGTAGAGACGTAATAAACAAGCCGATTTCGTGATATGTCGCAAATACGGACGTACATCGCAAATAAGGTGGAATTTCGCGTTTAGTCGTGAGGACAAATTCAGTGCTTTATGATCAAACAATGTTAAACACACATTTAAAACACCTTTGATGCACATATAAACACATTTCGCATTTTCGCAATACACCATAAAATCTTGTCTCTACCAATGGAGGACGGGTCAGGGAAGGGATATTGGAAGGAAATCGGCCGTGGACCTATTGAAAGGAACCGTCCCGGCATTTGCCTGGTGGTGAAAATGGGAAACCACGAAAACCATTTTCAGGACGGCCGAGGTGGGATTCGAACCCACGCTCTCCCGATGCCAGCGAGGCACGAGGTAGCGCGTTAGCGCTCTCGGCCACCGCGGCCGGTACTTAACATAATACACAATAGTATTTTTATAGGTTTCAATTGTGGTGTTTGAAGCCATATTTTCAGTGTTGCCTTAGTAAACAAGTGTTTAGTGCTTTTCAGTCGGTCAACACGAATGTACCCAAAAGAGATGGGTTATGCCCTAATCCTGAAATAAATTACATGAGATTAATAAAACACTAGGATGACCAGTTTCGATCGTCAAGCGATCATCATCAGATCCATTACACTTAGGCTATAAAATCTATGTTTGAAATACAGGTGAAAATATTTACAATATGTACAATTATTTAGTTGCAGTATTGGTACTGCAACTGTCAGTGTATGCTAAATGCAGTATATATGTTAGGTGAAATGCTAAATGGTGATAGCTATCCGGAGATTGTACTTTAGAGAGATTATATGGTTGTAAACTATGGTTAAAGTATAAAATTTTAGGCTAACTACTTATCTGATTGTCTTCCGTACTACAGCTACTCGCAGTTTTCGTGTTTACTAGAACTCACTGTGCGGTCGACTGCGGTGGTTATCTTAACGACTGGTTTTTCCCTCCCTTCTCCCCCCTACCCCTACGTGCTGTGGGGAGTGATCGCGATGTGTTTATGTGAGGTGTTGCCAACCTAGATAAGATGTATGTTATTGAATGAGGTGGGTCTGCAACTATTAAAGACCGTGGATTAGCCCTCGCCACGCGTGGAGCATAACCCATTCGAACTAAGCGTTGACGGTCTTATGAGGACGTCCCGGCACCTTTAATACTGCCGCGAATATGGGCCTTGGTTTATTGCAGAAGAAAAGTACATCGTACACCTGATCCAGATAACATTTACCTATTAAAAACCCCTAATTTCCCCCCTTTTTTTATCTAGCTTGGCTGTGTCGCTAAATTGTGTTTTGTTTCCGACAGGGTGTGTTTTTTAGTAGCGTGAAGAGGGGTGAGCTCTCCATGAACGTGTGTTCATTTAGATTGTTGGGATTGTTTCGTTTGGCTAGGTGTATCTCGATTGCTTCCTTTATGTCAAGAGCTCTGCCTTTCGATTCGTGATGGATTATTTTAAGATCCGACTCTATGTTGGTAAAGCTGTGCCCTGCGTCACACATATGTTCGCACACGGCTGAATGTGTTCCGTATCTTATCGCATTCCTATGTTCATTATAACGTGTGTCTACTCGCCTTCCACTCTGCCCGATGTAATTAGCTTGACAATCGGTGTCTTGGCACGTTATAGAATATACCCCTGACCTTGTATACCAGGGGTATATTCTATAACGTGCCAAGACACCGATTGTCAAGCTAATTACATCGGGCAGAGTGGAAGGCGAGTAGACACACGTTATAATGAACATAGGAATGCGATAAGATACGGAACACATTCAGCCGTGTGCGAACATATGTGTGACGCAGGGCACAGCTTTACCAACATAGAGTCGGATCTTAAAATAATCCATCACGAATCGAAAGGCAGAGCTCTTGACATAAAGGAAGCAATCGAGATACACCTAGCCAAACGAAACAATCCCAACAATCTAAATGAACACACGTTCATGGAGAGCTCACCCCTCTTCACGCTACTAAAAAACACACCCTGTCGGAAACAAAACACAATTTAGCGACACAGCCAAGCTAGATAAAAAAAGGGGGGAAATTAGGGGTTTTTAATAGGTAAATGTTATCTGGATCAGGTGTACGATGTACTTTTCTTCTGCAATAAACCAAGGCCCATATTCGCGGCAGTATTAAAGGTGCCGGGACGTCCTCATAAGACCGTCAACGCTTAGTTCGAATGGGTTATGCTCCACGCGTGGCGAGGGCTAATCCACGGTCTTTAATAGTTGCAGACCCACCTCATTCAATAACATACATCTTATCTAGGTTGGCAACACCTCACATAAACACATCGCGATCACTCCCCACAGCACGTAGGGGTAGGGGGGAGAAGGGAGGGAAAAACCAGTCGTTAAGATAACCACCGCAGTCGACCGCACAGTGAGTTCTAGTAAACACGAAAACTGCGAGTAGCTGTAGTACGGAAGACAATCAGATAAGTAGTTAGCCTAAAATTTTATACTTTAACCATAGTTTACAACCATATAATCTCTCTAAAGTACAATCTCCGGATAGCTATCACCATTTAGCATTTCACCTAACATATATACTGCATTTAGCATACACTGACAGTTGCAGTACCAATACTGCAACTAAATAATTGTACATATTGTAAATATTTTCACCTGTATTTCAAACATAGATTTTATAGCCTAAGTGTAATGGATCTGATGATGATCGCTTGACGATCGAAACTGGTCATCCTAGTGTTTTATTAATCTCATGTAATTTATTTCAGGATTAGGGCATAACCCATCTCTTTTGGGTACATTCGTGTTGACCGACTGAAAAGCACTAAACACTTGTAGGTTTCAATTGTGGAAAATACCGCCCTTTTTAAAAAGAGGAGGATGGACAAACTTAATGATTTATCAATAATACAACATTCTATTACACTGGAAGTTTTCCTGAATCACATACAAAGAGAAAAATGTTAATGAAACCCAAAATATTGTTCACAAGATAAAATAACACATTAACTAATTCACTACCTTTCAATCACTATCCACACCATTATTCTCAGTAGGCCGGTTGAAAATTTCCTCATAAAATTCCATATGTTCATGCGGAATATACTGCTTCATCTTTTTCAAGTCTTGTATTTTGTTAACTGCAATTGGCACTTTTCCTGAAGGGTATGCTAGTGCTGATGGTGAAAGGACAGGTCCTCTCCTAGATGCCAAAAAGAATGTGTGTTTGATTAATCCATTAATTCCACTGGATCCTTTGATATATCCAACTCTATCATGTGAGTACACAAGGTGAAACAGGGTACTGATTGCAAAATGTATTCTTTCAGTTCTAGGCTTGCTCTTTTTTCTTCAGCAACTGCTGTTTTCTTACAGTATTTTGCCCACCAATTCTTGAAGTCCATGAT
Organism: Meconema thalassinum; assembly: GCA_946902985.2. NCBI lineage: Eukaryota > Metazoa > Arthropoda > Insecta > Orthoptera > Tettigoniidae > Meconema > Meconema thalassinum. The sequence continues at coordinate 1,754,446,681 of OX336388.2, read as the reverse complement.
TTTGGATGCTTCAATTTCTATTACTGTGAAATGGCCTAGTTTAACAGTACTTAGTACCATGTGCTCAATAATCTGATGGATTGTGAAAATTCTGTCATATCGACGAATCCTTCTCGAGATGATTCCAAAATCTCTGTCACAGCGCATAAAACTGTGCCCTGGCATGGGATAATACTGCTGAATTTTTTTGGAAACGGCCAGAATCTGTCAGTGATAGTAAAAATCTGCAGAGTGGCTGGTTCTTGTTCTGTCCAGCACAGTTTCACAGAACAGTCTAAGCTCTGTGAAGTTTTGGAAAGTTAGTGTAGGTTGTGAAACAAAAAGGAACATACTTCGTTAGGACCCTTTTTACCGATTCCTTCGTGGTAAACATAATATGAACTGGTTCCTTTTCTTATATCATGAATGCAAAAAACATTCACTGTAAGTTTTCTTAAATAAAATAGGTCCTGAACTGGCACTTTTGCCAGACTAATGTTCTGCATGTAATCAAATGACAATGCCAATACATCCATCTCCTTTTTTGCTTCACTTGATGCCTCATTCATGAGAACAGAGTAATTTTTTTTACTTCGACGCTGATGTACCATCAACTCTGCAGCCGCTGTGCGTTTTGCTACATCATTAAGATGTGGCGATCTAAGTTTCAATTTGAGCTCATAACAGGTACAGGCCGGACGTTTGTTTTAGACGATTGCCCTTGACATTGAAGCCTGCGGGTGAGCCTACACACACTCACTCTCTCACCCTATCGCTTCACACTTGTCACCACCGATCTGATGTAATGGAATTCCAGACTTGAGCAGACAGTAGTCCACGTCGAAATATTGTGTGACGCAGAAGTACACGTTACGTAGTTACGAATAGAACGTCATTATATTTGCCAATGACTGTACTTCATCAGTAGTGTGAAACAGCTTTGTCAATTATCGGACCGCTTGGGGCAGCTGATAACAAAACAGGTACTTAACTCGCCTCCAGGCTTCCATTAAGATTATTCACTCGTCTAAAACAAACGTCCGGCAGCAGGTATCTACCTGAGGTCGCCCAAATCGATAATTGAAGTTTCTTTTGAAGAACTTCCAGTAGAAGTCATAACTTCCTTTAAAAATTCTGGATGCTTCTCTAACAACAATGTCCACATTGTTTCCACATCTAATTCTGCACTAAGGTAATACAACTTTCCAGAAGTATAATGGCTCTCCTTTAGGGGAATGACTGAATATGCTCCGGTACTGCATCATGAATTGATGTGTAATTCTCCTACCGCTCTTGTCTTCTAGGGTTTTACCAGACTGCTTAAGCAGCCTTATTCTTCGAACTTGTTTTTCACTAAAGTCAAAAACTGAGAGGAACCCTTTCATGCAAACCTCTTGACGAAGTAAACCGACCAGTACATGATACAAAAAAAGTAGCAGAATGTAGTGCCAAAGGGTTATCCTTTTTTCGCCTCTGCTTGACCTCTCTGACATCTATTAGGTCTTGAAGAAATATATCTTGTCATTCTTAGTAGGAATATTGTAAACTTTGTGAAAATATCTAAGCAATTTTCTTCTCCAATTACCTCCAAACATTTCTTCTTACATCTGCAAAAATAAATAAAATTGTTTTCAGAATAAGAAACGAATTACATTATTTTGAGGTTATGTGTGTGGTAGGTCAATAGATTATATCATTTATTATTCGTGATATGGTAATGCATTTCTATATAATGGGACTGATATATACAGTACATGGTATAAAATGAACTTAAGTCTTGCTTACCTGCAAGAGAATTCAGGTTTTTTTTAGCCTCAATTGACTTGCCTCTGTGATTGACGTAGGCTACTCCTTTCAAACGAGCTGCTTTTATTTTGTTACTTTTGTACCTGGAAGGATCTCTTCCTCTCTCCAGTTTCATCTTCAAAATCACCTTCTACACTGCTATCATCTGACATTTTACAGGTAATTAAGTCTTTAATTTGCACAATAATATATTACTAGATTTCATTTCACAAGGCAGCAACAAACAGGTTTGTTTTTCTCCCGCTCAAACGCTCTTGATCTGTTTCCATGTCAACTGTTAATTTTTAAAACGGCGTACGTCAGCAACATCCGCCCGTTAAAAAACAATTACATCTTTCATTCTTCTGTTACCAACCAACCAGGAGCATTACAAACGCCCTTTTAAAAAAGACTGATACATCTACATTGTTTAGAATGGAAATTTGGTGCTGAAAGAAAAGTTCCAGCTATGTCAGAGGATAACAACAGACAAATTTTCAATGAAAAGTACAATAATGAAGTTGAGCAAGTGTAAACAAGAGACAGTTGATCTGTCAGTTTTAATGTTATGTATGGCACTAACGTTCCTAATGTTCCAAACTTAAAAAAAAAAAAACAACACAGTGATAAGATGCACACATATCCTTTTCATGACTGATTTATGATGATTCCATTTATTTTCATCCACCAGTCCTAACCCAATTTTGAATGCTAACATTTAAAGATTCTTGATAGAAATGTTATTTTAACTGACGACTGGCATAGTTTTAGTTTCTGATTACAAGAGTTGAAATACATGTACCAAAAATTGTTTGATTACCTTTAAACATTTAATATTCCTAACATAAAACTCCACTCGAAACGGTACAATAAAGTGCCAAGCCACAATATTCGGTGATATGGCATTAATAAGTAATAACTTGGGGCCCTAAGGATAGCATCCCAATCCTGTACATTGAGTGCAATGAATGAAAGTTAATAGTACAGCATTCTCATGATTAGTACGATTTCACGATTTAACAAACTTTCAAACTGCTCTCCTTTAAAATGAGGGAAATGTTGCTCGTCACTAATTTGCCCCGACCCCTTCATTTCTACTTACAATTGTAGTTTTTTTTTTAACCAACATTACCGCACAATACTTTTAGACCATTACTTCATATTTATGTTTACAATTCTATAATAATAATAATGTTATTGGTTTTACGTCCCTTTTAACTACACTGGCTTTTAGAGACGCCGGGGTGCCGGAATTTTGCCCCGAAGGGGATCTTTAACGTGCCAGTAAATCTACTGACACGGCTCCCTCGCATTTGCGCACCCTCAAATGCCAGCTGACTGTGCCAGGTTGTTTACAATTCTAGTTTGGGGCTTATTGCTTAAGTGTAACACAGCAGTGGTAGCTACACCTTCATGGATTAGTTAGTGGAGGGCGACTGTTTGAGGGTGGTATTGTGACTCCTCAATCTCACAGCCTTGTAGATATTAAAATAATATTTTTTGGGAGCTTAATGCTTTAGTACTTTTCACAGCAATACTATCTGCATTTTTAAAGATTTTGTTGTGTCTTTAGTGGGTTGTTGTTGGAGGGCCACGACTGTTTGGGGGTTTTGATAGTGTTTTGTAGAGCGATTTTATCTTTTATATTCGGATCTGATGATGCTCTCTTGACAAACAAAACGTCATCCAATTAACTCCCCTCCCATTTGTTAGAAGTGTCCTGACTATACATAGTATAAAATAAAGTCCTCGATTTTGTCCGTCTGTTTGTCCGGGTTAATCTCGAGAACTACTGGACGGATTTTGATGTGGTTTTCAAGCTTCTATGAAGCATTTATTGACAAAGCTTTGTATACTTAAAAACATTCATCTATCATTAAAGGAAGCTGAGCAATAATGATTTAAGTGAAGCAAGTCTAAGAAAATAAACCTTATAAGCCTTATCGGGAGTGTTGGTGGCGCAGCGGTCAAGCTGTTGACATCTCAACAAGGTATGATTCCCGGTCAATGCATCTGAGATTTACGAAGTGAAATGCCATGCCCTGTCGTTCGGATTCCACGTAAAAAGGAGGTCCCGTGGCTCATGATCACAAGATGTTTCACAAACCTCAAGCTCCTAAACCAAAGGGAGTTAGAAGGTGTGGTTTGTACCAAAATCTTCCAAATTGTCTAACTAGTACACGAAAATTCTTGCATTTCTTGAAAAGTCAACGGAAATATATTTATTTGTTTATAAAGTGCTTTTAAACAAATAAACAAGTTGATAGCCCCTGGCATCGCGTACAGCCCACATAGCACTAGAGCAGGGTGGGTAGTCTGTACACATGGGGCGCACACAACCCAGTATGCGAGAGTTCTCGCATGGGTCCGCAAGAATTTCATCAATTGCATTGTTGAACATAAAACATTCCACAAAAAAGTCCTGGACAGCATATATCTAATTTAAATACATAGCTCTCTGAAAGTGTTTTAAGTTAGAATATGTTAAACATTTATTACTAATTTACTATATATGTAAAAATGAATGTTTGTTTGTTCGTCCCTTATGCATATACACTATATACCAGTTATCCGATTACGATCAAATTTTGGTGAGTTGTTGTGCACACTCCCGGGATGGTTATAGGCATAGTAAATCCAATTTACAATAGATAGAGCGCAAGTAGTTTCAACAAATGAGTATTGGCGATGCGTTCATATACCATTCGATTGCGATCAAATTTAGGTGAGTTGTTGTGCACACTCCCGGGATGGTTATAGGCATAGTAAGTCCAATTTACAATAGATAGTGTGTTAGTAGCTTCAACAAAATGGTGCACGATTCGTTTCAACAAAGTCCCACATGTGTTCATATGCCATTTATCCGATTGCGATGAAATTTTGGTGATTTGTTGTGTACTCTCCTGCAAATGTTTCTGGCTTAGTAAATCCATTTTACAATAGGTAGAGCACGAATAGATTAAATAAATGAGTGACAGCGTGCGTTTCGTTTCAACAAACTCCCGTATGCGTTCAAAAACCATTAATACGATTGCGATGAAACTTTGGTGAGTTGTTGTGTACACTCCTGTGAAGGTTTCTGACTTAGTAAATACATTTTACAATAGGTAGCGCACGAGTAGATTCAACAAATGAGTGACAGCACGCGATTCATTTCAAAAACCAGTTTGCGTTCATATACCATTCATCCGATTACGATGAAACTTGGGTGAGTTGTCGTGTACACTCCTGCAAAGGTTTTTGACTTAATAAATCCATGTTACAATAGGTAGCGCACGAGTAGATTCAACAAATGAGTTATGGCGCATGAATCGTTTAAACAAAGTCCTGTATGCGTTCATATACCATTTATCCAATTGCGATGAAACTTTGGCGAGTTGTTGAGCATGCTCCCAGGAATGTTTCCGAGATAGTAAATCCATCTTACAATAGTTTAGAGGCAGTTAACGGAAAAAGAAAAAAAAAATATTGTGTTTCCAAAAGCACGTCAACAAACAAAGTTACAACGCCAACTCTTTCTTTGATTGGCATTACAATGCATGCTGGGTAGAGTTAGTTACAACATAAAAACACTTACAATGGAGTACTGTATGTATTGAAGATAAATGCTGTCAGACTTTTTTGTAGAATGTTTTATGCTGAACAATAATATAGAATTGATGTATCTTTAACAGTTTACCCACCATAAGCTAATACTGCACTCCTACATACCCTGGTTTCATAATACAATATCCAATATCAGTTATGAAAGTGTGCGAGTCAGCTGCCAGGACCAGGGCCAACATTCACGCGACATCAAGGAAGACTTTGGAATAGAGTAGATGAGTTATCTTTGTAAGCGATTTGAGTTAGAATTTGTTACTAATTGTAACATAAAAAGCTAGTATAGCTAGCTAGTATTCAGGTTATTGAGGAAGAAGTTGAGGCAGTTAGTGTCGACAAGGTATCGTGTGTTATTCCAGTGTATAATTTGGTACTTAGGGAGGACCGTGTGGTTAGTGATGTAGAGTTTGAGAAGGTTGTAAGGGATACCATGTTGGACAATATTCAGTAGTCTGAGTTGTTAGACGTTCTGAGAGAACCTAGGGAGGTGTTCTTGGAGAAATGTGGGTGTACTGTACTCATGTATATGAGCGTAGTCTCAATATTATGGATAGATCTAGATTTAATGGTCCTAGGTACCCCATCGCTCACTCCCCTATGGAGGCTGTTGAGGAAGTGATTATAATCAGATGTTGAGTGGTGACATTATTGAGGATAGTAGTAGTCCTTACGTTAAACCTTTGGTAGTGGTGAATAAGGATGATACCATCAGGCTGTGTTTGGATGCTAGGCAGGCAAATAACACAATTGCACTAGACCATCAGCATCCTGAATTCACTGAAGATCTTGTCCAAAGATTTAGGGGGAGAGGGATTTTGTCTATTATAGATTGAAGTTCTCCATTTTGGCAGATATCATTGCATAGGGAGGATAGGCAATTCACTGCTTTCTGTTATAAGAAATAGGTTATACCTGTTCAAGAGGATTCCTTTTGGGATGAGGGCTTCGAGTCAGGATTTGATTAAGGGGCTTAACATTGCACTGGGACCAGATACAAGGAAATACACAACAGCTTACATTAACGATCTTGTGATCGCTCTCACACATTCAGGGAACACTTACGGAGTATTAGCATAGATTTTGGGAAGCCCATTCTCAGGCAGGAAATTTAAGAAGTCCACTTTTTGCACTCAACAGATAACATTTTAGGGCATAATATTTCATTACAGGGGATAGACATTAACTATCAAGACTTAACAACATTATGAACAAGAGAACACCCGCACCGCAATGTTAAGCAGCTTAGGTCCTTTCTGGGAGTTTGTGGGTTTTGCAGGTGGTTTGTGTAATGGTATTCCTATCTTACTGGAGCGTTCGGGGATTTGTTACAGAAAGGGGCTTTGGGGTAAGGAGATGGATGAGGCTTCCATCAAGTTAAGGGAAGGGTTTATTGGGGCTGTTGCTCTGAGCTATCCGAGTCCTGATAGAGGATATAGTGTTCTTAATGTCACTTTGGAACTAAAGAGGGGTTCGAAATGTGAATTATCCGGAATGGTATAGGGTAGATTACTTTGTAGGTGCTAAACCTTTCAAATATAATGCTTAATGATATATTTAATTAAATACTTTACAAATGCAGTATATATTCGCAATTTAATACTTTCAAAACACATATAATATGAATAGAAAATAAAAATGCCTACAATGCAAATGAACACAAATTTAATTTAGTAAAACCTAACATAAGACTAGAAACAAACATAAAGTTGATTATCTTGAGTTACTATAGGCTATATCTTGTATTTTAGTGTTAGTTATTGTTGTTTTAAGGGGCGGAACTACGAGGTCATCTGCCCCTATCTTGTATTTTCGAATACCTCAAGTTTCTGGAAATTATTTTCAAAAGGACCTATTGGTGCGGGGTTCTCACGTTCAACTCACAAAAATAATAAAAACTTATTATTAGGTTCTAGTCAAAGATTTCTTTTTGTTATGGGTTTCTTCTCTTTTAACTCATTTTACTGCAATTTCACAGTTTCACTCGTTTCCTTTTTCTTGCATAACAATATATGGTACCTGCCTCTCAATTCTTTACATCAAACGTTGCCATTTTCACCAATATTCACCACTATTACTGAAAACAGCAGAGAAAGGAAAGCCACGAACGGACAGAGTCCCACCATAACCGATAAGCACTAAGCAGTCATATCATAATGCATGCTGGTTTATGGGTCGTGCGGAGTTGCGCCAATTTGGAAATAAAGGCAGTGAGCAGTTGCATCACATTGGAAATATGTAAAACTTTTGGAAGCCATTTAAAAAAAGATATACTACACTTTGAAAATAAATAAGTTTCCACACGATTAAGTACTATTGTGGGAATACATTTGCATCTTCAGCTCGCAATCCAAAAAAAAGTGAGGTTATGTCACTTTGGAAAAAAGCCCTTTAATTGTGTACAGAAAAACAGGCCATTTTAAACAAGGCAAACACTTACTACTGTATGATAAGAATTTTATGCAAAATATCACTGTTAATGAATTTTATTTAAAACTTTAAACAATGCTACTTTTTTTTCACTGCTAATTTGATTTATTTACCGAATATCCAAAGTTCCTAGGAATATATGAGCTACAAATGGATTATTGCAAACTAGGTCTTAGTTTTGGAAAGAAAGGACAAAAAAAAAATCATGGTGCCTTGTACCGGTTTGGCGTTTCAATTGAGGGGCTTGGACATTGTGGTCATTTAGCCGAGTGTACTTGGGTCTGTGTAAAATTTGTTGGATTACTCGTGTTAATGAGGTGTCTATAGTAGTGAGTTTAATTGCAATTCAGGTGAAGATTGGAATGGAGGCAGCCATGACCATAAGTTAGGAACCATCCTGGCATTTGCCTAGAGAAGAAGTGGGAAATCACTGAAAATCACTTCCTGGTTGGCCTCACGAGGCCGAGTGTAATTAAATATCTTGGCAGAGAAGGGAGTTGAACTCGAAAGCCAGTGGTCAAAGCCAAGAATGGTATCCACTGTGCCACGAGGTGGACACCTCGTATGTGAGAGTGTGACTGGGTTATTGGTGGTGTAATTCAGTGCCTAAAGTGAGAGTTCTAAATAGCTGGCCTCAGGAATTCTGTTCTCATTATTGCTGTAGTTTCAAATTCAATTACTGTAAAAATACCATATGCATTTTGACTATTGTTTATTCTAATTTTGAAATAACCTTCTTTTATTGAAATGCTATTTATCTTATTAGCATTTATTAACAAGTATTTAAGTTTTTTTTTTTTAAATTTCCATGTATCCTAATTTGGCATTTCTTGGACTTGGGAACAAATAGCTGATCTTACTCCTTTAGGTGGCAGTGTATTGGGGCAACTTGAGATTCTAGATCAGAGCTATAACCAGGTGCCTGTATCCAGACGACTTCTGACCGGTTTTGATTAGGATAAGGTTAGACAAAGGTTTAAGAAGGAAGTGGTTATGGGTTACTGGGAAAGTCAGGGTAGTCTGTAACAATTTTGTCCCTGACAAATGTTTTTATGAGCTGTAAATCTACAGAGAGGAGACTATTGCAATAATCATTGATTAATTATTAAATACAATTTACACATTGCCAATCCATTTTGTTTTGCCATATTACTGGAATCCATTATGGTGTAATGAAGTGTTACTTCACAATTGTAACTGTAATACACTTATATTTTGAACAAATTACCTGTAACTTTTTTGGTAAGCAACTGTAATTCAAAAAGTAACTTACCCAACCCTGTGCTGCATGTATGTATGTAGTATGTAACATATTACTCACCTCACTACTCTCTTCAGAGCTATCTGAAACTTCCTTTACAGCAGCTCTCCCCTTGCTGGTGCCTCCTTTTGACCCTGAATTGTTACTGGTAGCACTTTTCCTACCCCTTCCCCCACCACTTGATCTGGCTTTGGTCCCACTTGGTTCCAACTCCTCCACTTCAGCCAAGGCAAACAAGTCACTAAACCTCTTCCTTTGGGCATCAGTACATACACTTTGTGCCTGTTGAAGAGCTCGCTGCATCGAGTCCAAACTGTATAAATGGAAATTGTTCTGTCGGCAGCACTGACGAAGCTGATCCAAATGTCCTAACACTTGCTCCGCACTCGGTGGACCTGTCCCAGCACTTGCACTTCCACGATTTCCTCCGCCACCTCCTCTTTTCCGCTTGTTAGGAGATGTGTTGGGGTACCTACTGCTCAGCAAACTTGCTACTAACTCTCCCAGCTTTTCTTCATGTTCACGGCACCAATATTTCAGCACTGATACGACAAACACATCCCCAGGTGGATGAACTTCTCTTGATAGCACATGTTTCAAGAGGTCTGCTGTAGGCCTAATGAAACAGATGAAAATATTTAGAATCTTATAAACTCAGTAACTTACGAGATATGGTTGATAACACAAGCTATGGATAACAATAAAAATAAAAACTTTTTATAATACATATTTGCCATGATCGCTATGATTATCCTTCAAAACAAATATTACGGTTATTATTAAAGAACTATTATTCACCCACTTGGTCATCATAAATGTAAAAGTATATACAAGGGAAGTTCCGAAAGTAAATTTTATTGCACGAGCAGATGGTACACCAGGTGACACAAACAATCGCCATAAGAATCCACACCCGTGGCTAGTTCAACGAGGGAACGAGTGTCAGCAGAGGGGGGAATGACTCATGCACAGAGCGCCAACAAAGAGAGGAGCAGCAGACCGGTGTGCCCGATATCGTTAAAATACAACTCACGATGGAAGACAGACGTGTAACTGACAACGTGGTCGCCAATATAAGTACGTGCTGTTATCCGGTATGAATGGGCACATGGGACTAGCGTGTTAGTCATCTATGAACGCTTACAGTGTATCGTGAAGCGGTCATATCTCCTCAAATGGTCGGTCGCTGGTGTTGCAAGTTAAGTGAAGGACGGCAGAATGTTGAGGATGAAGATCGAAGTGGGCGTCCTTCCACATCCATGAATGAAAACAACATTGCTCGAGTGTTAGTGGACAGGTGCAAAATGGTGGCAGACATGGTGTCCATACTGCATATTTGTCGTGCCCAGGGCCCAGCACATGCTCCATGATGTGTTGGATTACCAATAAGTGTCCACAAGATAGGTACTGAGAAACCAGACCCTGGTGCAGGCTGTGCGACAATTCCTTCCATCACAGGTCACCGAGTTTTACCAGAGTGGTTTCTTCAAACTGATTGCATGCTACGAAGTGTCTCAGTGTTGGTGGTGACTATGTCGAAAATAGAGCAAGGTGTATAGTTCATGATGCAATGGTGTATGTCAGTTAGGCAATAAAGGGTCCCTGAGAAAAAAAATGATGAAACTTATTTTCAGAACTTCCCTGGTATTAAGGGCCGTGCAACATCACTGTCATGTAGCCACATACATTTGTGTATGGGTGGAATCTGTCCGATAACCTGTAACATTGCGATAGCTGAAATACTAAGTGCATTTGTAACTGGGTTAGGATTTGGGTAGGAGGCAGCCATGACCTTAGTTTAGGTACCATCCAGTCTAGAGTAGAAGGGCGGAAACCAAGGAAAACCCCCACTAGGATAGTTAACATGGGAATCAAACCAGCCTCTTGTCAGTTCTGCCTGACAAGGCTCAATGTGCCCTGTTCCAGCTCTCCAAAAAGAATTACACTTCTGGGCAGAGCTGGGTATCGAACCCAGAACTTCGCATTAACAGCGACAAATACTAGCCACTACGCCATGAGGCGGACTAGTTGGAAGACTTGTGGATTGGGTAATATGTACCAAGGTAGTGGTACACAGTAGTATTCCCATTCTTGAGAAAAGTGATGGGAAACCTTACGAATGTAAAAGCTTGATACAGTAGAATCCCACTATTCCGAACTAATTGAGACCGAACCCTGTTCGGTTTAGCGGGAATTTTGGAATAGGCGGATTTCATTAATAATATCAACGTATTGATTCGTTGAGGCATAAATTAAGTGTGGAGCCATCTGCTAGTGTCAGCTCTACACAGTATTGATCAGCCTGTGAACAGGTTCAGTGAAAGTCGGAAGGTAAGGACAGTGACCTTTGACTACTCATAGCGCAGACAATTGACTGGGTTGTAAAAATAGACTTGTCACCCCACCCTACCTATCCCTCTCGTCCCGCATTCCTGACATACGACTCACTGCACTGCGCTCTGTCTAGTCCTATCAATCAGGTCAGTGATTACTCCAGCGAAGTTTGATGAACTGGGTGCGCTTATTGCAAATTTGTTGAACTGTATTCTCTAAGAGCATTTATTTAATTTCCTTGTACAGTATAACAATACATGTACGTTTTAACACGAAAAAACTAACGTCTTCTTGATTTCTCCTGTTTTAAGTAAAAAAGTAAAAAGTAATGAAGTTAAAAAAAAAAACACTCAGTGTTTTTTCTGAACTCTGTTTGGAATAGGCGGATTTTTGGAATAGCGGGACTCGACTGTATATAATTTTTACAGCAAAACTTTCGGAATCAGACCAATCACATCACATTTAATACATCGAGTTTTATGAATATCCCATACACAATTTTTAACTTAAAATGACTCTATACTGCAGCATGGTTTGACAGGAAACATGCAATTAATTCACTAGTATTCCAAATAATAATAATAATAATAATAATAATAATAATAATAATAATAATTTAACATTTCTTTTAAAAGCTGTGGTTTTAGAGATACTGGTGTGTCAGAATTGTCCCTTAAGTGGGCTTCTACCGATACAAGGATGTCTGATTTGAATACACTTAAATGTGATCGGACTGAGCCAGGATCTTAGGGTTTTGAAGGCCAACATTTTACTGACTGTATCATTCAGCCCAAATGACATACAGTAGCTGTATGTGAATTGCCACAGATATTTACTATGAGACATGGAGTGCAAGACGTGAGAAAAACAATATTTACCTTAGCAGACAATACCTTCAACTATTAAGCAAAAGAGGGTCATCCAGGGTTTAAATGAACCTGTCATTGCTAATAGGACACAGAGAACTACATCTCAATATTTTGAATACACCAATCACCATCGTCCAGACCCATTAACATACACCACAATTTAATTTATCAGTCGTAGCTCGCTGAATACTGATAATGAATTTCAAACATTCTGACCAATCACATTGTCAGAACATAACACAAGCGATAAACATATTTCATCAATATCATAATAGCAAAATATTCTAAGTACAATACTTAGAATATTCAGCCAACCACCAAAAGATGGCACGGCACACATGCAGTGTTTCAAAGTAACGTGTACTAATGCGAAGAACACACATAAGCAACAGCGTAAGTGTAGACAGGAGCATTTCATAACCAAATAAGATTGTGTATTATAGCATTTTGACATGGTGTTTGTAAACTAAATTGAAAGAGACTTCAAGTTAAGGAGGCTTTGGTACCAGGCTGTCATTAGAGTAGTGTCCTAGGGTTTTGGCGTCTAACGGTAATTCCTCTTCTGTTTCTGGAGTAGTGGCAGTGGATGAAGAGGTATTTCCTAAGGGTTATACAGGAGAGACAAGAGGTAGCAACGAAGGTGGTGTATTTATATTAGTTATATTTTCATGAGTCATCCAGCTTTAGGGATGATGAAAATGAGATTTTAGGGGTTAGAATTTGATCTAAGTGTATGGGAAAGGTTGACATTTCTTCACAATGATATCACCCCGAGTGATATCTACATTACAAAGTTAAAAAATAGATTTGTAGATGTGAAATTGTATGTTAACGACGTTCTTATTAGTTACAGTAGGTATATTTGAATTTCAGCCAATGGCCATAGCGAGGTATTTTAACCCTCCGGAAGGCGCGCGGCCGTACTCATTGCGGCAAAATAGTTTATTTTCCGCCTTGGAAACCAAGGTATGCTAGGTTTCAACACAATTGATCGCTTATCTGCCCCTTGTCAGTCATCTATGGGCTGTGGAAGTTGACAGGTACTAGATGCCGCACTGAGTGAAGCGCGCGCTCGCTTCCGTAACAGTTTCTTTCACGCTTGGTGTAGGACAATTTCGCTCCGTGTGTGCTTGTTTTACAGTTCATGCAGCTCGTCCGTTGTAATGTAAGTATTATTTTGTATAACTCTTTTTGCTCTGAATGTTCCAATAATATTTTTCACATCGGCAAATATGTTTCAGATGGATTTCATTACCATAAATATAAGGGTTTCCTTTTGTTTTGTCCACAAATTGTTTCTTGCTCTACGTTGTAACCATAGTTCGAAAGTTATTACTTCTCTTTTTTTTTTGAAAGGGCTGAAAGATTGGCAAACGTGGAGGACATTCGTCAATGCCTTCTTGAGCTTTCCGATGATGATCCAGAACTTCAACCTGAATTTCGCGAGGATGAGGACGGAGATGAGGACGACGATCAGGGGCACGTAGTTGTGGAGATGGAGGTGGAGGAGGAGGATAGTGATACGGATCAGTCAGTGGATTCGGGAGCAGGTGCGCCAGACATCGACGGAGACGATTTCAGATATTATTTAGGTAAAGACTTAGATACAATCTGGTGTAGCAAACCACTTAATGAATCGGGCAAAACTGGGTCGAAAAATATAGTAAAAACTTTTCCCGGTCCAAAACGAGTTGCAAGAGATACTAGAACTGAACTAGATGCGTTTCTAAAATTCTTTGATTTTCGTATCATTGACAATATCGTTTAAAGCACCAATTTTTTTATTGACAAACAAGCTGTACCCGGCATGCGTTGCAATGCCAATCAAAGAAAGTGTTGGCGTTGAAATTCTGTTTCTTGAAGTGCTTTTGGATACACAACATGTTTTTCAATTTCCGTTAACTGCCTCTAAGCTATCGTAAAATGGATTTTCTAATTTAGAACAACTTTCAAAAGTTTCATCGCAATCGGTTGAATGGCATATGAACGTATACGGGATTTTGTTTGAACGATTCGTGCGCTGTCACTCATTTGTTGATTCTACTCGCACGCTACCTATTGAGAAATGGATTTACTAAGTCGAAACCCTACCCTGGCGTGTACACAATAACTCATCAAGGTTTCATCACAATCGAAGAAGGTTATATGAACGCATAGGGGATTTTGTTGAAACGCTTCGCGCGTTGTCACCCATATGTTGCATATACTCGTGCGCTACCTATTGTGAAATGGATTTACTAAGTCGAAACCCTTCCCTGGCGTGTACACAATAACTCATCAATGTTTCATCGCAATCGGATGAATGGTATATGCACGTATACATTTTTTTTTTAAAACGATTCGCGCCCCGTCACTCATGTGTTGAATCTACTCGTGCGCTACCTACTGTAAAATGTATTTACTAAGTTAGAAACCGTCACGTAAGTGTCCACAACATCTCACCCAAGTTTCATCGCTATCGGATAAATGGTATATGACCTTATATGGAACTTTGTTGAAACGCTTCGCACGTCGTCGCTCATTTGTTGATTCTACTCGTGCTCTACCAATTTTTAAAGGGATTTACTAAGCCATAAACCTTCCCTGGAGTGCACACAACATCTCAGCCTAGTCTCATCGCTATCGGACGAATGGTATATGATCGCATACGTGACTTGGTTGAAATGCTTCGCGCGCCGTAGCACATTTGTGGAATCTACTCGTGCGCTGCCTATTGTAAAGTGGATTTAGCAAGCCAGAAAATTTCCCTGAAGTGTACACAACACTTTACGCAAGTTTCATAGCTATCGGACGAATGGTATATGAATGCATACGGGACTTTGTTGAAACGCTTTGCGTGTCGTCGCTCATTTGTTGAATCTACTCGTGCGCTATCTACTGTGAAATGTATTCACTAATTTTGAAACCTTCACGTAAGTGTATACAACAACTCACCCAAGTTTCATCGCTATCGGACGAATGGTATATGAACACATACGGGACTTGGTTGAAACGCTTCGCGCATCGTCGCTCATTTGTTGAATCTATGCGTGCGCTACCTATTGTAAAATGGATTTACTAAGTCAGAAACCTTCCTTGGAGTGTACTCAACATCTCACCCAAGTTTCATCGCAATCGGTTGAATGGTATATGAACGCATAGGAGACATATACACCCACAGACAGACTGACAAACTATCACGTACAATTGAATTTTATATATATAGATTGCGCTCTACCACCGAATTTGTGAGAGAGAGGGACTGCAATGATACGACGAGAACAGAAATAATGGCTCTCTTGGGGGTTTTATTCCTGGTCGGAGTGAAAAAAGGAAGACACACTAACGCTGAAGAACTATGGAAAGCAGATGGCACTGGCATGCCTATCCTAAGAGCTGTATTCAGTCTCAAGCGATTTTGTTTTTTGATGCGAGCACTTCGATTTGATAATGCGCACACTCGTCAAGAACGACAACAATGTGATAAGTTAGCAGCTATTAGGGAATTGCATACAAGCTTCCTGAATAATTGCCAACTGAATTATTCGCATAGTGAGTTCGTCACAGTAGACGAAATGCTTGTAGGATTTCGAGGGCGCTGTGGTTTCGTGCACAAACTGGCCAAATATGGCATAAAAATATATGCCCTGCTTGACAGCAAAACATATTACACGTCTAATTTTGAGCTGTATTGCGGAATTCAGAAACCAGGTCCTTTTGTGACATCCAATAAGCCATTGGACATTGTAAAAAGATTGACTGCCACCATACAAAATTCCAACCGAAACGTTACCACTGACAACTATTACTCCAGTTATGATTTGGCAACGTATCTTCATGAAAATGGCGTCACATTTTTAGGTAGTCTCCGAAAGAACAAGAAAGAAATCCCACCTGAGTTTATGCCGAGCAAAACAAGAGCTCTTTAGTCTTGTATGTTTGGGTTCCAGTACAACATGACGCTTTTGTCCGTGATGACAAAACCTACACGGGGTGTGCTATTTTTGTAGACTATGCACGACTTTGATGAAATTGATAAGGATACCAATAAGGCAGTTGTGAACCTTGACTACAATGCGACGAAGGGAGGAGTCGACACCATGGATCAAATGTCAGCATCTTACTCGACTTCTCGAATCACAAGAAGATTGCCATTGACTGTATTTTTTCACTATCTGGATATAGCAGGAATAAATTCAATGATCATTTTCTTCGCAAATAATCCCGAGAAATTGCGCAGAAGAAGGTTCTTACTAATGACCTGGCCTTTCAGTTGATGGAAAGCCACCTTCGACTGAGAGCAGCCATGAAAAGTCTGCCAAAGGATGTCAGCTTGTTTTTGGCGAAGTATCGTGAGCTGCCAGCTCCCACGCATATGCAGCAGTGGAGAACTGGACCATTTCATCTTTGTGGAATAATACAACCACCGAGTGCGAAGAGTGTGCCTTACACGTCTGCAAGAATCACTGTATTCGGGAGGTACTTTGTTTCACGTGTAAAAATCAAAATGCAGAACTTGATGACGATTACTGATCATGACATTTCTAAGTGAAGGCTACAATTTTGTTAAATTTTTAGGTTTCTTGCACCTTCGCTATGTTTTTCTGGTAAATACCTCCTTTATTTCAATATTGCTTCCCTTTAACTTCTAGTTACGGTATTTCTGCATTCCTTTCTTCACAGAACAAAATTAATTTGCCAAACTGTGTGTCTTATTTTATTTTGAAACTAAGTAATTTCTTTAGATCCCTTGATTACTACTGAAAATGTGCATTTAAGTGATATTCAGTGGAAGCCGCACTCCATGCTGCGCACGTCCGTCCAACTTCGTAAGGCGCGCGCTCCGCAGGGTTAATTGAACGCCCATGGGCTCCCCATCAAGTTCAATTTCAAGTAGTTCCAACTTCTGGTTACCACAGATGCCACTGTCACAGACACTGACACCTAGCGGCGAGCGTTGGAACTTGATAGAGCGTTTCGAACCAAATCAACTACAAATTTAGCCACACACTACCAATTGTAGTGGTAGGTTCTTTTACATGCCACCAACCTGGACCCAATGTTTGGGAAGCCAGGCTTTGCCTGTCACAAGTCAGGACAAAGGGTGAGTGATAGAGGAGTAACACCTCTTTAAAAAACTTTGGTCCAGCTGACCCGGCTGGTAGTCCCATGTAAGGGTCCCTTGCCAGGGTTAAGGTGAAGACCTCAACGGCATAAACAGTGGAGAAGATGGACTATGGAACAGTGTTTATGCCGGAAGAGGCATCCCAGTGCTCGGGAGAATAAGAGTAAAAGGTATATGGTGTCCATATATCAGTTTAAGAAAATAGTCAACGGTCTCTAAGGTGGAAGAGGACGAGAATGAATGAGTCCCAACGGTTTAGAGGGCAGAAGAGCCGATACAACTCTGGGGCTTACAACCTCAGTTTTAAACCCGAGAAGCAGACCATGCCTGCCCTCCCTATTAACTTCAACATAAGGCATGATGGAAACACTTTCAGGAAAGATTACTTCAGGGGGCAGCCGGAAACGGAAATCCCCCACCGCGAAGAGCGGTGCAACCAGGCCTTTGGATTCTGGAAAGCCGGAACAATCATGTGGGGAAGAGTCAGAGCTTCCCATAACCTCACCGCAGAAGGTACGAACAAGGCAAAAATATCTGCTGGGAACGCTGAGCATCCAACACCATACCTGCCAACTTTCAAGAATAGAAATCCAGAAGATCCCAAAGCGCAAAAATTTAACGCGTACATGCGTCGCCAGGTCTTAAAAATAGCGAGTAAAGACTACAGGGAAAGAGATGACAAACTCTTGATGATGTGAGACTATCTAATTCGTTGTGCCAGTTTCCAAAAATATTGCAATTACATCAAGAACACATAATTGGATGGAAACCGTTCACACACTACACAAACATGAGCTTTTCTTCATTTTGATCTTGCAAGTCTCAGAAGACTGGCTGTGGTGGGAATCGAACCCACCACTCCTCAGTTCTTCGTCACGAGGCTAAGCAAACCAGGTTTGAGAGGAGAGATGAGAATATGAATGTTTCACCTTTCCGTGATCGCTTAATACAAGGAAATTCTGAAGGATATGCCTCCCTGAAACACTGATGATATCGTTTCTTACTTGAATTCATCACGAAAACACTAAATCGCTCAAAAATTCGTCACACAATTGCACGAATACCAGAACTACAGCAACAGGGTGTCTACTGTAAGGATGAAGTAAAAATTAGTTACATTTTAGCTACCTTTTAGTTAATTTCAGTTACCTTTTATTTCAAGAAACGTCTGCGGTCGGCAAGCATAGAAGCTCATCACGCGGTGAAGAAAAACCACAATGAATTTTGTTTGAAGCAGTGAATGAAATTCACTTATGGTGTTATAAAAATTTAAAAGATAAAAATAAATAAAGGATATTTAATATCAAATGAGTTGTTTCAACTAATATGCCATCTTGTGTACAAGAAGTTATGATTACCAATAAGTTGCTCTGATCTTGGCCGTTTGGGGAGATTTCCTTTGTCCCCGCGGTAGATCACGAAGAAATATATGCGACGTTACGTGATCGTCACCAAATTATGTCTTTGCAGTCAAGTATCGTACGGAGAAATATAGAGACGTTACACAAACGGCGCTGGTCTCAGCCGTTTGACACGATTTCCGTAGTTTTCACGATAGAACACGGAGAAAAATCGTGATTTACATAATCAGTGTAACTTTTAGTCGTTCAACGAGATTCGTATTGTCCTTCAGGTCGGTCACGGGAAAATATAGTATTATTAGGCAATCGGCGCTGCTTGCTGTCCGTTTGACAAGAATCCAGTTGTACTCGTCATCGAATGCGGAGAAATATCGCGATGTATTGCAATCGCTGCCGCTCTCATTCGTTTTACGAGATTCACGTTGTCCTCGCGGTTGGACACTGAGAACGCGATATTATGCAATCGGCAACGCACCCGGCCATTCAACGATTGTCTGTTCTGACAGAATGGCGGAGGCAAGCTCGAGGTTGGGCATGGTTAAAATTCACGAGCATTTATGGACATGTTGTATGGTCGGCGCAGAGATTCCCGCTGTCCCTATGCTGTGATTGGAAGTTCACGGTGAATCACGAGAAGAAATGA
This sequence comes from Meconema thalassinum, assembly GCA_946902985.2. NCBI lineage: Eukaryota > Metazoa > Arthropoda > Insecta > Orthoptera > Tettigoniidae > Meconema > Meconema thalassinum. Next base: position 1,754,427,315 of record OX336388.2, on the reverse strand, counting down.
GTATCGCGATGCTACGTAACTTGGTAATTTCCAAGTGGGTTGACGCACTTCCCGTTCCCCGTACACTTTTAAGCATACGGCCATGGGAAAAGTGGCGAGTAGGTTTCGGTATATTTCGTGATGGGTGCCCAGCCACCTTTGACAAGATTCCACAGTCCTCGTGGACACAGGTTCACGACCGGGAACGGTTTTATGATTTTACGCAACTGGCGTCGACCTCGGCCCGTTTGACGAGATTCCCGCGGGAAAGTCGTGCGGTTAGCCGGCCGTCTTGAGGATGTGATTTTGGAGGATGAACGTTCGAAGTAGGTATCATATACACTCACCGGCATAAAAAGCGAAACACTATGAATTTCAGACAAAATTCAATGTTGGACGGCTTCAAACTTTGTACAAATTGAATATTGTGACATTGCAGCGAGATGGCAATGTATCATGAGTTAATTAGCCCATTTGAGAAGCTTCAGTGCAATAATTGCTAAACATTGTTGATCGTGACAATCACAGCACCAATATTACCGTTTCCCGCCTTCGGACAAGAATAACCACAGACGGCTGTCGTAAGGTTTTATGGTGTGAATTCTCGTGCCGCATATTTTTGTGGACATTACGGTTAGTCAACAATATTTATTCTCGCTCCTAGTCAGATCATAATGGCTCTTTCTCCTGAAACCGCTGTAAGAGCAGTGGCATTAGTGGAGGATGGGCGCAGTATATGCTATGTGGCAAACGTTATAGACACATCTTGTTCTAACGTGTACAGGACTGTTAAAAGGCACAGGGAGGACAATATCTACTCCAGAAGGCCCGGTTCTGGACGTAGGAAAAGCACTACTGGGCGCGATGATCGCTAGCTCGCAATGCAAGATCTTCATGATAGGCACACAACAGCTGAGGAGGCCAGCAATCGCTTGCAGCAAGTATGGGGCAAGAACATCAGTGAAAGGACAGTAAGAAGGAGGTTGTATGAAGTGGGTTTACAGTCCAAGAGGCCCGCCACAGGACCTCTCCTTAGACGTGAGCACCATGTCACTCGGATGCAATTCGCCAACGCCCATCGAAACTGGATTGTGGAGCAGTGGAGCTCCATGCTGTTCACGGATGAATCTCGATTCTGTTTGAGGGCACCGGATGGGAGGGAGAGAGTATGGAGAAGGCCCGGGGAACGTTATTCGCCCTGTATCTTCTCTGCAAGGACACCGTTCAATGGAGGCTCTGTGATGGTCTGGGCTGGTATTACCTCGGATACGCGCACGGAGCTAGTGTTCGTTGACAATGGGAGCCTGACAGCCCACCGGTACATCGAGGAGATTTTAGTACATCACGTCGTCCCTTTTGCACCTGTCATCGGAGAGAACTTCATCCTGATGCATGACAACGCTCGCCCACACGTTGCCGTCTGTGTACGTGATTACCTGGATGAAGTCGGAATTGAGCACATGGTGTGGCCTGCTTGTAGTCCCGACCTAAACCCGATAGAGCATGTCTGGGATATGCTTGGGAGACGTGCTAGGAGTCGTTCTCCTGAAACATTAGCTCAACTTCGAGCTGCGCTCGAGGAAGAATAGGAGCTCATACCACAAGAGAACATTCGAGATTGCATCCTGAGCATGCCTGATCGAATCACAGCTGTAACTGCCGCTAGAGGTGGAAATACCCGTTATTGAGCCAATTGAAATGTGGTGCAAACATGTGGACAAATGGACTAAGTCATAGAGTAATCATTCATAAACATACAGTGTAACAGGAGTGAGGACAGTACGATGGATTCAAGGTTTCAACATTTCCTAATTCGTGTTCCTGAACAGTTGTGATTGTTATTGTTACGTGCATTGCCCGTCCCAACGTTTTCAAACATGTATCTTCCCTGTATTCTGGTATTCCTTGACATTTTGAAACGACCGCCTGGTGACTTGATTCCGTTTGTGAACACGAGATGGCAGCTGCTGTCGGACTTCGGCACTGCTAGCAATGGTTCCTTCTTCGCCACTAGAGTGTGTTGGTTGTGCCTTATAAACTAATCCTATTCGTGTCATATTTGAAGGCTATTTTAATTCTACGTCATGAAACAAAGGACTGTGTATAAATGATACCGCCAAATTAATTACTTAATAATCACATTGTTGTTTGATGTGTCAATCTGTGATTGGACTATTTCCAAATATCTAGCATGCAGCGCGCCTGGCTTCCTTGTTGGCGCCATGTTGTTGTCATCTGTGACTTGATATACTGTATTGGACTGAGTGGTCGTGAATTTGATCGTCTATTGAGGCGGGGGCCAGTGGCCCTCGCCTCACCAAGAAATGGAATTAAATTACAAAATATGTGAACCGCAGTGGGTAGGAAGTGACATCGTCACCCCTGAAGCAAGGTCTGCATTTATTTTCGCCGGAATGGAGAAAACTTGTAGTTGTTTGGTGTCCGTGGTTGCATGTGCCAGCCGGAGCCATGTGGGCAGTTTTCATTATTTAAAATTATTTATTAGTGTTATGTTTGTTTTATCTTTAGTGTCTCTGGAAAAAGGATTATATAAGGTATGTTAAAAGTTTTTTTTAAATTTTATTTGTGTGCATTCACGAGTATGTTTTATTATTCCTTTTTTTATCTGGCGTCATGGCCTAATTGTATTCACTAATTAGGTGAAAATTTGTTTGTAATTCTGGGGACACGTTTCTAGTTTTTTTAAACTTATTTATTTATTTATTTAATGCTCTCTAGGGGTATTTTCCTTTAATTGCGTAATTCACTTTCTTCTCGTAGGTCAGAGGTTGGCCTATATTTTGGTCTTTAGTTTTTTTGGTGTTTGATCCCTGGTTTCCGTTTTCTGTTTCTTTGTGTGTGCGTATTATTGATAAAAGGTTTTTTTTTCTCTTTTATTGTCATTTCTCTCTGGCGGAGCTTCAATTTTAAAAGGTAATTGTTTACCGTAATTCGGCTAGACATGCAGTCATCTGTTTCGTGGCCATGTTTGTTTTTGTTTTGCCAGAATGCATTCTGGTCTTGAGGGCAGTCTCTTGGAGTCAAGCGGTAAACTCAAACGTGTTGTAGTGTTAGCTTAATTTGTTTTTTATTTAATCTTGTTGGTTTAACTTTGTGTTTTTGGTGAATGTTCCTGTGTTTTTCTCCGTCATGCAAATTATGGATTTATTTTCTGATCCAATTTTATTTTGTTAATTTAATTTTAAATTTCTTGTTTTGCATCATGGCCTTGGTCTCTGCATGTCCGGCCGGTATTGCGTCCTACTAAATTATCAAGCCCGTTCTCACTTAATTATGCCTGTATTTTCTTTTTTTTAATCTTTGGGCTTTTAACATTTTAATTTTAATTTAATTCTTTTCTTTTTGTTTGTTTTGCAAGCAAGCATGTTAAGCGGTTTCTTGCCTTCTTTGTAAATTATGCTGGTTGATGCATGTTCTGTTTTCTGGTGGAGGTGTTCCTTAAATTTTAACAATTAAATTTTTATTTTAAATTTTTAAGCAACTGTTGTGGCATTATTTCGTCGACAGCAGTTCTGTTGGTTATTGGGGGGTGTCTGTAGTCGAGCCTGTGTCTTCCCCTTCTCCACCTTCCTTCCACCCCCTTTGGTGTTCTTCTGCTGGGACATGTCTTCTGGAGGTGATTTTGCTGAAGCGAGGCGGACCTCTAAATAAGGTAAGTTGGCCCATCCACCGCTGGCCATCCACGTGTCAGTTATGATGAATACTGTATATCAATTATTGTACTAAATAGGGTAATTAACTTCCGATTCACTGCCATGTTGTTGTAATGTCATAATATTTGATTAATACAAGGTTAGAAGCAATCCAACATGGAATTTTGTCTGAAAATCGTAGTGTTTCGCTTTTTTTTGCCGGTGAGTGTATTACGAATTATTCAGAGAGGAGTGCACGAATAATACGACAAGACGAAACATTTTCTTTCGAATTCAAATTATAGGCCTACAAGTTTTCGAGATAAGCGGTTAGATTATATATACAATTGAACCAAAGTTCGAAGGAAAAATAGACATATAACGGAATTTAGAATTAATCACACTGGATGTCACAAATTTACGAGACGGATAGATTTTTAAAATATAGTCTATGTATTGTCGAGATGGTATCATTTCGCAAGATTGCGACAATAAACTATTTCACGTTATTTCTGGACTTCAATTTGAGATAGTCTCCAAATTTAGAGGTCAATATAAAAAATAAGAGGTTTCAGTTGAGTTTCGGGAGTTATCGCGAATAAACGTCTCGCAAAAAGTCAGGTTTCCAAATAATACAGAAGAATATTTCACACAAAAATAAACGCTCTTTTTGATGCCGAAAATATACGTTGAGCAGATGTATCCTCGGTATGCATTTCCTTGTGGTCGTGCACGGGGAAATATAGCTTAAGCAATCGGCGCCGCTTTCGTGAAACTCGCTTCATCGCGATCTGGGAGTCTAGCGGCGCAGGCGCGGGTTTAAATGATTCAAACCGACCTCGGCGAATTTTCGTTACCTCCAACTATCCAGACATAAAAATTAGCTACTTTTCGTTACCCGTTTGAAAAATTAGCTACTTTCTCGTTACTTTCCGTTACTAGTAGACACCCTGAGCAAACACCACTTAAAATCAAGTTTTCCCGCTAACAAACAGTCGAAGCACAAAGAGTAATATAAATGCAGCGATAATCTGTGAGATGTGATTATCGATAAGACAGTTCGATCGACTTTCAGCGCAATGTCAAATGCTAGGAATTAATGACAAAAGCGCAGCGATAATGTGCGAGACGGGATTATCGATCAACTTATCGGTCGATTTTCAGTCGAATTTCGAACACTCGCATCTCAGAATAGCAACTATTATCGAAAATCAAAACTGAAATGAGAATTGGATGCAGAAAACCGAAACAAGCTAGGAAGTTGAAAATCCGGAAAAAAAAACTATGTTAATCCGGGAATACACACCAAAAATCCGGAAATCTTCCGGGCAAACCTGTCAACTTGGCAGGTATGCAACACGCTTCTACAAGTTGGAAAACTAAAACAACTGACTAACGTCTTGAAAGAAAGGAACATCTGTATACTGGCATTACAAGAGACGAGATACCTTGATGAAAATCCAATGGAATCTGAAGGTTTCAGAATCTATTAGGAAAACCTGCGGTAAAAAACAACTCCAATGCATCGATTCTAGGTACGGTCTTCATAGTTAAAAGGGATGTTACCGAGTCTGTCATAAGCTTTTCTTCATCATCTGAAAGGATCTCTCTTCTCTCTATTAAATCTGGAAACAAAGCTTACACAATTATTAACACACATGCCCCAATAAATGATAACAAGAGAAACCCAGAGAAGGTAAGAGACTTTTGGGAAACACTTAAAGATACAACCTTTAAAATTCCCCAACACCATGTTAAAGTTCTGGTTGGTGACTTCAATGCCCAGATAGGTAGGGAGAAAAAATACAGAAAAATAGTAGAAGAATACCCAGCACATAGGAGAACAAATAAAAATGGAGAAACACTAATAGGGTTCAATCTGAAGCTCATGTCCACACATTTCAAGGCATTACTGAGCAAGAAGAAGACTTGGGTATCTCCTAATAAGATGATGGGAGAGTTCCAGATAGACCATGTTGCTATAACAAACCAGAATCGTAAGGAAATCCTTAATGTCATAGTAAGGGAAAGCCTAAATATCAACTACGACCACTATCTATCAGAAATTAAAGTAAGATTCCAGCCAAACAAGCCCAAGCCAAGAGCCACAAAGAAGCCCAGAATAAATGCTGATTTTCTTCAACAAAACGAGGAGAAATATATTGAGAACTTGTATAAGCTTGATATGAATACCTGGGAAGAGATTAGAGAATCAATAACTAAAGCAGCCGACTATTTGGGAAAGCCGTCGAGGAAACGAAAACACAGGTGGTGGAGTGAAAAATGTGATGAGGCTCTTGAAAGACGACTTCAATCCTGGAAGAAATGGCACTCAAACAAGACCGAGAAGAGATGGGAAGAATTTAGGGAAGAAATGAAACGAACAGCATGGATCATAAGAACAGAGAAGAGAAATTATGATAGATGCAGGAAAGAACAAATAGAAGATTTTAAACAGAAAAACAGCCGAGAATTTTACAGAACCTTCAAAGAAGAACTACAAGGATATCAGCCACCAAGTTTGTGCTTCAGTTAGTTAGTTAGTTAGTTAGTTAGTTAGTTATTGTTGTTTTAAAGGGCAGAACTACGAGGTCATCTGCCCCTCTTAACACAGATTAAAGAATACAAATTTTGAATTGAATTTAAAATTTTGAGGTGGACATCTAAATTGAAAAAGACCAAAAATTAATAAAACAAAAACAAACAATTAAATAAAAAATAAAAATTATAAAAATAAACAAAAATTACGGAAAAAACAAAACATTATCATTCAAAAACGAACAAGTCGTTGAGTCAATGTTGACTGGAAAATTTAGATTGCTGGCCCTAACCCACTCTCACTTATAAAGCGGATAACGCGATCAGCAGCCACCGCGTCATCGGCTAATATAAGTTTGAGTGTCATCTGCAAACCAAGGTTTCTTCGTAAGTCAGCAAGATCCACACACTTGGTGAAAATGTGGGCCACGGTGAAAACGGCTCCGCAGGTACAAAGTTGGGGGTCTTCCCTTCTCATTAGGTACGAGTGGGTGGATCTTGTATGACCTATCCTTAGCCTACACAATATGACGGACTATCTCCGGGCCCGGAAGGAGCTCCGCCACACGCGAGTAGTTCCCTTGATCGCTCTCAGTTTACTGGGTAGTGGGTCAGCTAGCCACCGACTCTCCCAAACAGCCAGAACTTGAAGGCGTAGCTGAGAGCGAATATCTCTAGCGGGAACCTCCATTGGTCGAGGTGGTAGTGATACCGCCTCTTTTGCAGCTTGATCAGCTAACTCATTTCCCGCAATTCCCATGTGGCTTGGAAGCCACAGAAAGGTGATTCGAGTGTCAGCATAGCACAGCCCGGCTAGTAGGTCGTGGATTCGCTGCACTAGGGGGTGCTGCGGGAAACATGTAGCAATTGACTGCAACGAACTCAAAGAGTCGGTACACACGAGAAAGTGGATTCGTGCATCCTGTAGTGCAAACTGCAGAGCTTCATAGATGGCAACGAGCTCCGCAGTAAACACACTACAGGCCTCAGGCAAAGAGATCTTGGTATTTGCACCATCAATAACATAAGCACAACCCACCTTCTCGTCCACCTTCGAACCATCCGTGTAGAGAATGCCAGCGTCCGGAAATTGGTGAACTATGCTGTGGAACTGCCTCTGGTAACGGAGGCATCCGTGTTCACCTTAGGACCTCGGTGCAGATCTAACCGAATTTCCGGACGCGGGACTTGCCATGGAGGCACCTCGCTAGGTGTCCGGATCATACAGGGACCTACAGCCACTCCTATTTCAGTACACGAGCTATCAAGTCTAAAACCAACCACTCGGCCGGTTGGCGTACCCCTGGTGGTTTTGGGTATCGAAGAGAGCTTGATAGGTCGGGTGTTGCGGCATTTGACGCACATTGGCAGCATACGTTGGCGTCTATAATTTAAAGGTGGAACACCCGATTCGGCGAGTAGGCTGGGTATGGGGCTGGTCCGGAAGGCACCGGTAGCCAGCCTAACGCCACTATGGTGGATACTGTCCAGCATTTTCAAGGTTGCTGGCCTTGCTGAACCGTATGCCGCAGAACCATAGTCTAGCCGGGACAGGACGAGGGCTTGGTAGAACCGTAGCAGCACCGCACGGTCAGCCCCCCACGTAGTGCCACTAAGAAACTTGAGCATGTTCAGTTTCCTGAGACAAGTCATTTTCAATTGCCGTATATGGTGCTGCCACGTTAATTTGCTATCAAAATGGAGCCCCAGGAAGCGGTAAGTGTCCACCAACGGCAACGAAGCACCCCTGAGATGTAGTTCAGGGTGTAAATGTAGCCTCCGGAGCCGACAAAAATGCACGACGGAGGTTTTCGTTGCTGAAAAACGAAAACCCCGGTCGTGAGCCCACTTGTCGACCCGGTTGATAGCTAGCTGCAATTGCCGTTCCACGACTGCCATACTTCCAGAGCTGTAATGCAGAGCTAAATCATCTACATACAGCGACGGAACTATCGCGGACCCGGCGGCGGCAACAATGCCATTTATGGCAATCGCGAACAAGGTGACACTCAGCACTGAACCCTGAGGAACTCTATTTTCTTGAATATAGTATTGCGATAATGTCCTACCGACCCTTACACGGAAGAGTCGGACGGACATGAAATTCGCAATGAAAGTCGGTAGATTACCACGGAGTCCCCACCTGTGAAGGGTGGAAAGGATCCCGTAGCGCCATGTGGTGTCGTAGGCTTTCTCGAGGTCAAAGAAAACCGTGACTAGGTGCTGCTTTCGGAAAAATGCCCCCTGTATGGCGCTCTCAAGTCACACCAGATGGTCAGTGGTGGACCTATGAGAGCGAAATCCACACTGGTACTCAGACAGGAGACCTTTCTCCTCCAAGAACCACACCAGTCGACGGTTCACCATCTTTTCGAGCAGCTTACATAGGCCATTTGTCAGACAAATGGGCCTATAGCTGCTTACAAACTTGGGATCCTTTCCAGCCTTGGGAATCTGTATCACAATCCCCTCTCGCCATTGAGATGGAAACTCCCCTTCAATCCATATACTATTGAAGAGGATCAACAGTTGTTTTATACTGGCTTCGCACAGATGTTTTAACATTTGATTATGTATGTTATCCGGTCCAGGAGCCGTATCCCTGCACAGTGCAAGCGCACTGAGCAGTTCCCCTTCAGAGAATGGTACATTATAGGACTCCGAAGCAGCAGTGGCAAAGGACAAGGGGTGAGTCTCTGCCTCCCGCTTCAGAGTCAGAAATGTAGGATCGTAACTCCCGGAGCAGGATACATCGGAGAAGTGCGAGCCAATACTGTTGGCAATGGCGAGATGATGTCTCCATTGATGGACACTCCGGGTATCGACAGAGATGTCGGGAGTCCGGAGATCCGACGAAGCTTAGTCCACACTTGAGATGGAGTATGCGCCGTCATAGACGATACATACTTTTCCCACGTCGTTTTTTTACTCTCCCGAATCAGATATCGGGCTCTAGCACGCATCCTTCTGAAGGTGATAAGGTTGGCCATAGTGTTTTGCCTCCGATAGCATTTGAAAGCACGTCGACGATCTTTAATGGCTGCTGCAATCTCGGCTGTCCACCAAGGGACAAGCTTCCGGCGTGAGTTGCCGGATGAGGAAGGTATTGTTTCCTCAGCAGCAGCCAAAATACCATTCGTTATATGAATGGTATGATCGATGACACTCTCAAAGGTATCTTCGACAAACACCGCACGTGCCGTGAAAGTTGGCCAATCAGCCCGACGGGGAAGCCATCGACTTGGTAACTCGATGGCTCTCTGGTTCGGTAGAGTAACGATAATTGGAAAATGGTCACTATTACATAGGTCGTCGTGTACACCCCACTGTAGCAGAGGAACCAGCGCACGACTGCACAAGGTAATATCGATACTTGAATAAGTACCGTGAGCAATAGAGAAGTGCGTAGGTTCCCCTGTGTTCAACAAACACAGGTCCAGCCGCCTGATCAGCCTCTCAAAATCTCTCCCTTTACCGCTAGTGATAGCGGAGCCCCAGATGGTGTTGTGGGCATTAACATCTCCCAGAAGGAGAAAAGGAGGGGGGAGCTGAGAGACTAGATCCTCCAGCTGTCCGTAATCCAGTTGAGAATCAGGCGGGAAGTACACGTTACATACTGTTGCCATTACCGGCAACGAAGTACGAACTGCAACTGCTTCTAGCTGAGTACGCAACGGCACCTCTTCACTAAAGAGGCTAGAGTGGAAGAGAGTGCAGACGCCACAGCTCCGTCCACCCGGTCTTTAGAGAAGAGTTTGAAGTGTCGCATTGTTGTCTCATGACCAGGACGAAACCTGGATTCCTGAAGACAGACAATGGTTGCCGTAAACTGAGAAATTAATTGGCGTACTTCAGCGAGATGTCAAAAATAGCTATTACAGTTCCATTGTAATAGTGCCATAGTGTGGACTTAAGTAGAAGATAGTCGTCTACTTATGCTTAACCGTTTGCCTACAATCCCTATCCTTAGGAGTAGGTGATAGGGTAGGAGAGCATTCCTCAATCTACACATCTCCTTCGGAGGACGAAGAAAACAGAGCGAATGCTCTCTTGGTTGGCGAACGGTTATCGCCGGACTTTCCGGGTCTCGTTCTTGGTGAAGAGCGAGAGCGGTGACGAGGGACCTTCTCCCAGTCCGAAGACTGGGAGTCCGTCCTCGGCACGTCCCGACTATTTTTCTTTTTGAACCGGCGTTGACGTCTATTTGGGGAAGTAGTTGGTCCCTTCCCCCCTGACGTCTCCGTCCTGCCAAACAATGCAGCACTTGCTGGCACTGCTCCTCCGGTGGTCGTGGAAGCAGAATTGCCAGCAGGTATTGGAGCTGCCTTTTCAGCAGGAGGGCAAGAGAGACGGCGATGAACAGTCTCTTTCTTACCCGCCGTTCCTGATCCCTGTTTTATTTGGCTGGATATGGGTCCAGCCGTGGCCGGCGAAGACTTCCTCGAACGAGTCGGAGATTGCTTCTTCACTGGCCTTATCGAAGGAGTTACCTTCTCCGATGGCGCCGGTTTAGTTGGAGGCATCTGTGCCTTTTGTTGGATGCCAGAAGAAGATTCCGTAACCTTCTTCTGGCTAACACGGGTGATAATAGGGCTATTTGTAGCCCCTTTAATAGTGGTAACTCTTTTAGAACTTGTTTCCGCTGTCAAATTTGCCGCTTGATTACTAGATTCTTTTGATACCTTTTGAGCATATGATACTGAGAAAATAGGAGAGGCCATGGAGCGATATTTTCTGCGTGCTTCAGTGTAGGAGAGCTCGTCTAAGGTCTTTATTTCTTGAATTTTCTTCTCCTCTAGGAAGGCAGGACATTCCTTTCAGCGAGGAGACTGCTCTCCCTTGCAATTTGGACATGCGGGAGGTGGTGTACATTCCGCTCCCTCGTGAGTGGCCTTGCCACAGGAAAGACAGATAGGCTTTCCCGAGCAACGAGATGAGGTATGTCCAAATCGCTGACACTGAAAACACCGCAATGGAGATGGAATATACGGTCGCACATCGAGAGTGTACATTGACACTTTGATCCTCTTGGGCAGGCTATCCGACTCAAACGATAAGATGAACGCCCCGGTGTCAACTAGTACACCATTCATCTTACGTTTGATTCGTCTCACCTCGACAACGCCATGCTTTCCAGTTATTTTCAGGATACGCTCGTCGGTAGTGTTCACCCGGTCCCTATGAAATACTAAACCTTTCTTCAAGTTTAGGGACTGGTGCTTCACTACCTCGACTGGAATACCACCGAAACTTGTCGTCCCAAGAAGACCATCTGTCTGTCTCTTTCCTTGAGTTTTTATCAAGAGTGCGCCGTTTCGCAGCTTTTTTACTGTGTCTACATCGCCCATTTCCCCTCAATTGCATCATGTAAATCAAAAGGATCAACGTTTGTAAAATTTTGCCCTTCGGTCCTTGTTACCATAAGGTACCGAGGGAAAAACGTTGAATCCTTTTCATCAAGCGGCGATACTAGAGGCATAAACTTCCTCTTCTTCAATTTTAAAGACGGCTTTGTAAGGGAGCCACCCTGTGAAATAATGGACGCTCTGTTTGGTCCCATGAGTAGCTAGGGAACTAAAAGTCAACCCCCGGCAGAGCCCCGCTTGCCCGGGGTAAGGCTAAGGTACTCCAGAGGTCGCCAGGTATCTGGAGGTGGGTCGCTTGTGACTACTCACCCAGTAGCCATTCATCACCTCGCCACGACCACTCAGCTTGTGATTAGGGGAGGATTCCACCTCCTGTCACGCACACACACATTTACACCAAAGAAAGAAAAGATGAGACAAGGGCCAACTAAGGCGGGAAAGTGAAAGACTCCCTAGGCCTAGGATACCCTAATACCGTCGGGGTCGGAAAAGAACAAGAGTTGACCAAGAGAGGTCGACAGGAAAGAAGAAGGAGAGGAGCCCGGCACAAGTAAGTGGAAGCAATGCCGGACTCAGCTGGGGTCCCGTGGTCGCTAACCCACGTCCCACTAGATGTGAGCCCCTGAGGGCGTTTGTGCTTCAAACGAAAAGATGGTAGTGTGGCAATGAGTGATAAGGAAAACTGTCAGCTTCTGGCCGATTACTTCAAATTTCTGCTGAATGGGGAGGAGCCAGGAGAGAGATTGGTTGCTCAGAATATATCCCAAGAAAACCCTGATTCCCAACCACCAACTTTAAATGAGATCTAGCACATTATCAAAGAGCTCAAAAACAACAAAGCACCAGGTGAAGATGGGATCATCGCTGAAATGTGGAAGTTCGGAGGGGAGATCACAGCAAGAACAATCCATCATATTATAGAAGAAGTCTGGAAAACTGCAAGGATCCCAGAAGACTGGAAATGTGCTCTCATACACCCACTTCACAAAAAAGGTAATCGAATGGACATCTTCAATTACAGAGGTATCTCTCTACTCCCAGTCATATACATAATACTCTCCAAAGCACTGCTGAACCGAGTTGAATACCAAGTAGACCACTTAATTGGTGAATACCAAGCTGGCTTTAGGAAAGGAAGGTCATGTGTGGAGCAAATATTCAACCTCAAAAACATTCTCAGAACAAGAGCTTTGAGAGGTCAGAACACCGTGGTCATTTTTGTTGACTTCAAAGAGGCATACGACTCAATTGACCGGCAGACTCTATTTACTGCATTGGAAGATTTTGGGATTGACAGGAAAACAAGAGAAATAATAAAACAAACACTAACTGGTACCATCTCCAAAGTAAAGTTTTATGGAGAATTCTCTGATCCTTTCGAAATAAAATCAGGAGTCAGACAAGGGGATGGTCTTTCACCAATATTATTTAATATCGTTCTGGAGAAAATCATGAGAAATTGGGATAAGGCATAGGAAGCAGAAGGAATTCAGGGTATACATCTTGGGAGGAAAGGACAAAACCTGGGAATTAAATGTTTGGCTTTTGCTGATGACCTTGCCCTCTTAGCTCATAACAAAGATGATGCACGAAAGATGCTGGACACTTTGCACGAAATAGCTGAGAAAACAGGTCTTAAGGTGTCATATGAAAAGACTGAGTACATGGAATACAGACACCGGGAAGAGAGACGTATGCTGGTGGAACATGGAACTGTCAAAAGAACTGATAAGTTCAAATATCTTGGGGAATGGATACAACCTAATGGACTGGATAAAGAGGCAAACAAGGCAAGAGCGAGAAAATTGGACCTGGCCTATAGATTAACTTAGAACAGGTATAACAAACGAGCGATATCATCCAACGCAAAACTCAGACATTACAGTGGTAAAGCCAGAGGGTCTGTATGCCTAACCCTAAACAAGAAAGGGGAGCTGAAGGAACTTGAGATTAAGGAAAGAAGGATCCTGAGGAAAATTCTCAGACCACGGAAAGATGATGACAGAACATGGAAAAGAAGGAAAAATGAAAATCTGTATATGCAGACCGAAACCATTGTGGTCACAATGCGTAAGAGAAGGCTAAAATTTTACGGGCATTTGATGAGAATGGACGGGAACCGGCTGACAAAGAAAATTTTAAAATACATCACAGGGTTGAAAGCTACTACAACCATGGGTAGAAGAGGTCAAAAGAGACGCCATTGAAGTTGAACTAACTGAACTAGTCATTCATGATAGGAAAACGTTTCGAAGCCGAGTTGACAATATCAAGACATTCAAAGAAAAACCACCACAACACAGGCCAAATTTGGTAATAACAGAGGAGCAGAGAAAGATTAGAAGTGAAAGAATGAAGAGGTTCTGGGAAGAAAAGAAGAAAAAATTGACCAGAAAGCCTTAGGTTCCATGCGGTCCATAGTTGGCCAAAGTCGGAAACAAAAAAAATATATACTTCCCCTCCGAAGGAAGGCATGCAGAAGAATTTTAGGGATGTTCTTGGTGGGATGTTAATAATTATTTATATTAATGAAGTGAATTAAGGTTTGGAGGAGGTGTGTAAGGATATAGCTTTATTTTTGTGGATGGGAATGCCTGGTTAATGAAAGAGACTTCGGGTTTGACGATTTACATTTGAATAGAAGCAGTACCTATTTCTTCAAAATAGAGTGGTTAACCATCTGTGGGAAACTCCTAAAGGTCTTGAGAGGTAACACAGAGCTAAGTGCTCATAATATATGGTGGTGTTTAATTTGAGGTCACTTAGTCCTATGTACTTGGGTATGTGTATTTGTAATTCAGGTGAGGATTGGGAAGGAGGTGGCCGTGGTCTAAGTTAGGAACCATCCCAGTATTTGTCTGTAGTAGAAGTGGGATATCACGGAAAACCATTTCAAAGATGACCGAGGTGGGAATTGAAACTAACTTTTCTCAGTTTTGCCTCAAAAGGCTGAGTGTACCCTGTTCCAGTATAAAATTTCTTGGCAGAACCAGGAATCAAACCCGGACATCTAGGAAGACAGCCATGAACGCTAGTCGCTACTCCACGATGTGGCCCCATAATCTGTGTAATACTGTAAAGAGTCTAGTCAGACTCTGAAGTGCCTTTCGGTAAGGGTTATAAATTATAAATGAAGATGGTTATAAATTAGACAGTTCAACTGAGATATATAACCCAGATATAATAACTGGTGGTTGTTGATCCATTTGAGGGGCTTGGACAACATGGTCATTTAGCCCTGTGTACTAGCCCTACTGGCTGACAATCTGCATTATTGTGATGGCTGGGTTAGTCTGTGTATGTGATTCATGTGAAGATTGGGAAGGAAGTGACTGTGGCCTTAAGTTTGGAATCATCTCGGCATTCACTTGGAGTAGAAATGGGAAACCACAGAAAACCACTTCCAGGATGGCCGAGATGGGCATCGAAACCACCTCTTCTCAGTTTTGCCTCGTGATGCTGTGTGGACGCCGCTCCATCCTTCAGACCAGAATTAAATTTCTTGGCAGAGCCAGGACTAGAACTCTGATCTCCACGGCGACAGCTAAGAACGCTAGCCTCAACACCAGGAAGCATACATAAGAATTGGAGTTGAATCATGGTTAGTTGAGAATGAAGTAGATGAAGAGATATTTCCTGAGGGTTATACAAGAGAGACTAGAGATAGCAAGGGAGGTGATGTATTTATATTAGTTATATTTTTATGAGTCATCCAACTTTAGGTATAATGAAAATTAGATTTTGGGGGTTAGGATATTTTCTACGAGTATGGACAAGTCCCGAAGCGATTATTTACTGAGAAAATCACGGGAAGGCCGAGGATGAGGTGGATGGATGCAGTGAGGGAGAGCGTTGAGAAAAGAGGAATGAGAAGGGAGGATGTACTGGAAGAGTGGTGGAGAGACAGAAAAGTATGGAGGTCCTTTATTCACACCCCGACCCAGATCACTGGAACCGGAAAATGAAGAAGAAGAAGATGGACAAGGTTGACATTATAGGTGTGTATAGAACAGGTACTGATAGAGGGGATAGGGATATTAGTTTAGATACAAGTTAACTATGCTATGGAAGCTGATACACCAGGGAGAAATATTGTAGAAGTAACTTAATTTATAATGTGAACATAAATAACAAAAATAATGTGCAGACAGTTGAAGAAGGGCTTCATTTGAGCACAAAACATGTATAGATTTTAACAGAACAAAAAATACATTATACAAGGGGTGTAAAATAATTTACGCTTATTCATCGTGAATAACTTAAGTCATTTAAGTCAATATGGAACAAAAAAGAAAGAATCATGGTTTTTATCATGTCCACTTATTGGAAGATTTTAATATTGTTGGTAAAGAAACCAAACCTACTGTCGACCAAAGTATTATGTGGACTCGAGTTTGATGGTTGTTTGTGAAGTAACCAATAGACCTACATAAAATCCAATATCATCATCATTTTCGTCATTCTATTTTACGTTAGTTCATGTAGGTTTGGAATTTTTAATTTATATTTTAATATTTTTTATCGCAGTTGGAAAACAAAAAGTGCACGTTTTTAAGTGTGTTTCAACCATGCGTCACATTTAAGAATTATTATCTCAAAAACCTGTCATCAGATCGAATCCAAATTTTAATACAATATACATTGGAATGTTTTATAACTGGTTTATTAATTTCAAAATTTTGTGTGTCCAAGAAACAAAGTTGTTGTCAATTTTGTAAGGTAACTTTTTCTCGGCTCGGGGTGGTTGGAAAATGTAGTTCTTGGTCGCGTTGTTATCATTATACATCGAAAAGTTATGCTGTATGACTGTGAAATACGTAAATTAATTCACTTATTTTATATCAGTTTGTATTCGTAGAGGGAAATAAGGCATGATTCACCAGCTAGCCGCTCCGGCAAAGGCTGTACAGCGTTGCCGAAATGGAGCCCATCATGCATGATGCCGCGCCTCGCTCGGAAGTGATGGGCTGCATCTCACCAACGCTGTACAGCTTTTCCCGGAGCGGCTAGCTGGTGAACCATGTGTTATTTCCCCGTACAAATACAAACCGATATAAAATAAGTGAGTTAATTTACGTATTTCACAGTCATACAGCATAAAGTTTTGAATTATAAGGATTACAACGCGACCAAGAACTACATTTTCCAGCCACCCCGAGCCGAGAGAAAGTTACCTTACAAAAATGATAACAACTTTGTTTCTTGGACACACAAAATTTTGAAATTAATAAACCAGTTATAAAACATTCCAATGTATATTGTATTAAAATTTGGATTCGATCTGATGACAGGTTTCTGAGATAATAAATCTTAAATGTGATGCATGGTTGAAACACGCTTAAAAACTTGCACTTTTTGTGTTCCAACTGCGATAAAAAATATTAAAATATAAATTTAAAAATTCAAACCTACATGAACTAACGTAAAATAGAACGACGAAAATGATGATGTTATTGGATTTTATGTAGGTCTATTGGTTACTTCACAAACTACCTTCAAACTCGAGTGCACATAATACTTTGGTCGACGGTAGTAAGTCACATTCGTTCACTCGACAGAAGTATTCTGAAGAGAAGGCTATCTCGACCACGATATACCTAAGGTAGACTGGGAAGATAGGGCAGATTCTCGTGAGCACAATCAATTAATGGCAAAATAAAAAAAATATGGGATTGCTGAACAACTTTGTTCAAGTTAAAACTCAGCAATCTTTCTAGGTTTATGCTGTGTCTTGTGTGTGGTTTCACCGAGGAACACCAAGCTGGCTCATCAGCGGGCTCTTGGTGTCCAAGCCCGGACCCCCACAGGAGTAGCGAACTCTGCACTACCTCCCTAGAACTTTGTGGAGCGCTACTTCTAGAATCGTCTGTTGGCCATAACTTCTCAATGTTTAAACTTAAGAATTGACAACAAATTTCTGTGGACAAACTAAACCATTGTCATTGCTTGGCTTGCAGCAGAACCTACTACATAGAAAATATTTGTCACGAATTGGATTGCTTAGATCCAACAGTGGATGGAAGGCACCAAATGGAGCCACTTTAAGAGAATCAGCACTCGTCCTGCAAGACAATATACAATGGTGGGAGGAACCTTCCTGACTGAGGAAATCTGGCCCACATCGCATTGCCTTACTAGCTAGCACCCTTCCTTCTGAATTACCAGGCTTTCATCTCTGCATTGCATCTAGTTGCATGAAAGGCAATGTAAGGAGAACGGATTCGCTGTCGAGTAAGGAGCTCTTGTGGACATTGGAAAGGTGGATTAAAATGGCGCAAGGTTCTATCTATGCTACCGAGAGTGAGGTCTTGAAGTTAAAATCTACAATTTCACCCAAAAGTTCAATAAGGGCCCTTAATCCCTTTCCCAATGAACATGGGATTCTTAGAGTGGGTGGCTGGCTACACAATTCTTTAAGGCTGTTCCCTGAAGAACACAAGATAATACTGCCTCCTAAGCATCACGTCGCTCATATGGTTGTGATTGCAGAAAACAGAAGGCTGCGGCATGCTGGTGCTTAGCATCTACAGTAGCTGCGTCATTGCAGTGCAAGTATTAGATCGTGAACATACGGCAAGTGATACGTTGCCACATACACCAGTGTTTGAAATGTTTTAAACTAAAGGAGTCAACAGTAACCCAATTAATGGGACAACTACCACCTCCACGAGCGACACCTTCCCATCCGTTCACCAACACGGGTTGACTACAATGAACCTATTTAAATCAAACAAAGCAACACGAGGAGCAAGACTAAGGTGAAGTGCTATGTAGCATTATTAGTTTGTTTCACCACACCTTGAGTTGGTACGTAACCTGACATTGCACGCATTTATTGCTGCCTTGTGTAGATACATGGTAAGAAGTGGAAAATGCTTAATGCAACCAAATTTGTTGGAGCCAGGAACGAACTTGAAGAATTGATGGAAATGTTCAACTCCGAAAGGACAACTATCGAAATTGAAATCTTCGCTGTGAAAGAAGGATTCACATGGCACTTCATTCCCCCAGATGCACGATTTGAAGAGGACAGCTGGCAGGCATGCCTTACGTATGATGAAATGTACACCTTATTGTGTCAAATTGATGCCTGTCTAAACCCGCAACTGCTTGCTATACTTTCAGACGACTCTGACGACCTCTCATACCTCACTCCAGGCCATCTTTTGATAGGACCTCCTTTGATGTCTATCCTTGAACCTGACTTGACCAAGATTGTTCATAGTTAGAGATACGGGAAAATCGCAGCGAATTTTACTTTTTCCTCCTTTTTTCAACTACCTGGTAACTAATATGACTATGTATACCCAAAATTTGCGAAACTGAATGTGCGACAAAGGGTTCTTGCGAATTATTCCCATAAATGCGATAAATGCGAAAAGTGCCGAATTTACCGATTAATATAGAATATTATGTTTTATTACATTTTCGCGCCGCAACTTTGAAATTTGCGAGTTCCAAGCAATGAAAATATCGGCTATATAATCAATATTTACGAGTAATAATCGATATGTACGAACATCGATTATTGTCGTGAAAACAATCGATTACGGTAAAAATTGATTTGAAAACGGTGCTGTTATTATTGCCGCATAATATCCACTGTTTATCGCCAGTAAAACGATGATTTTGGAGAAATTATTTCGTAGTTTCAGTTGGTTGTGCTAATAAAAGGAATATTCCAATCGTTTGTGCCGATTCTTTTTAAAAATTAGAGCAATAAGGTTATTCTTATATAGGTTTATATCGCGCTGGCCCTCATTTGTTGTATTTGAAATGAAAATGAAAATTCTCAAGTACGTATCGTGATATGAATAGACAATTTTTGTTCTCTTTGCTTTGGGAAATGTTGTATAATATGATGAAAGTATTCTCTGGCTGCGTGGCTCAGGGGTAACGTTCTCGCTTGCTGAGCCCAAGGTTGCAGGTTCGAAACCTGGCGCAGTCAGCTGGCATTGAGGGTGCGCAAATGCGAGGGAGCCGTGTCAGTAGATTTACTGGCACGTTAAAGATCCCCTTCGGGGCAAAATTCCGGCACCCCGGCGTCTCTAAAAGCCAGGGTAGTTAAAAGGGACGTAAAACCAATAACATTATTATTATTCTCTACCATGTGTGAGTTGTAGGTTATGTTACATGTCGTCCGGCGATTTCTCCGTGAATTCGGATACAGTTTTACAGATTGTCAGTCAAGAGTCACAGTTTGGTCAGGAAATAATGAGTGAGTAAACATAATTTTTATTATTTAGTTAATTATCCATTGTGTGATATTTACACAAAGTTAAGTAAATGTATGATTCACATTATTACTTCCTTTTCAACGAGGGCCATGGATGAGGGGCATTGAATTTATATTTACCGGTGGTTTAATGGTCAAATGGCATTTCTTGAATCCTACCTCATAAGATAACAGGGTGTCTACCAACTCATCTTAAAAGAATTCCCTGATTATTCCCTGATTTTTCCAGGATTAATGAGAGAATTCCCTGAGTAAAGACTGCTACACATTCGCCCGGGAACAGGAAGTGTGATGAAATGCACGCTATTTTTGGGTTCGTTTTAAGCGCTCTCCAGGAACAAGAAGCAAAATGTAATCCAGGAAAGCAAATGAAAAATAGAATTAAGTTTTATGTTTCCTGTTCTCGGAAATTCCAGGAGCCAAACAGATGTGAGCAATGGTGGCACAAGGGAAAGAGTTGTGAAAATAAATTATTTCAATAGAATATTATAAGTGAACTTATTGTCCAGTAAAATAAGCAAGGTTTATGAAGTCATGCTGCTTTCACTACTGTAAATCCCCCCAATAAAAGGGACAACGGGAGGTTGAATGCACACATCAAGGTGTGTATCATATGAGTGTGATCATCTTAGACCAACATTTAATTTGTAAAAGCATTCATTACCTTTGAAATCACTGATCCTACGTCGCAGCAATGATGATATTCGGTAGCATAACTCTGAATATATGCATACACAGTAATTTACACATATCCAAGGGACGAAGGGAGGCATATTCCAAGTTCTCACTCTCAATTAGGTCCACCTCATCATGAAAGAAGTAATCGAGTTAATAAATTTATTAATTTATAAATACATTTAAATGAAGGAAATCATTATGAATGATGTTTCAACAAGCCAGAACACACTATTATCAGTCTAATATAATTTAGGTTGGTTGGTTCCTCAGTTTAGGGGCTGCGACAACGTGGTCATGTAACCCCGGGTGTGTAGAATCTGATAAACGGTGTTAATTTTGATGACTGTTTCAGTGTGTAATTCAGGTAAGGTCTGCAGACGGTCAATTTTAAGTAGTAGTTCCTAATTTTGTACCATATCCTAACGTGAACGACACCTAGCTGTGAACTTGGCTACTAGATGCCACCGCAACCAGCAACTTGCAACGAACGTTGGAACTTCTCCTCCAAAGGAAAGAATGCTGAGGGTTTTTTAGCGCTCTTAGAAAATCCGACGACTTTGGCCGGCTTTGAACCAGCGACCTTGGGCATATAAGTTCAGCATACTACCAGTTAGCCACTTCCAACAGTCAGATGGAAAAATGAATGTGATCTCGTGCAATGGCGTTGTCTTGGCAACCTCTGATAGCTCATCCCTCATCAATTTAGAAGCGTTGTCACGGTAACCTCTGATGGCACTTGGCATGTTCTTTAATTCCGAAATCATTTTTCTCATCCCTTGGCGTAATGGTAGGTCAGATCAAAAATTCTTTCAGACAAAGTTTTAGGTAATTATTAGGGGAATATTTTCCATTATGTACGGGTTTGATATTGTGCCTATTAAGAGAGATATGATTAATGTTTCCCGAAAAAAACACTTTTTTCCACCCCTTTGGTCAATGGTTGGTGCTATCAAAAAACCTATTTGACATAAATTTTTGGCACTTATCCGACAAATATTATGAACTTTGAATTGATTCGATATTTCACGTATTAAGAGAGTTATAGCGACATTTCACTTTTTCGAACCCCCCCCCCCCCATTTTCACCCCCTTTAACCGATTTTGCCCATTAACGAACTCGACCGATTTTTTAAGGGGTTACATATTATGTAAAACATTAAAGTGATTGGTGCAAAATTACGGCAGTTATCGTGTCCACAACAAACTGATATATATGCATATATATACACACACATATATATAAACTTTTGAACTGACGGTGGTTTGGGGGATGTGAAACACGAAGATATGTCGAAATTTTCCGGAAGTCGAAACATGGCACCCATTGCAATAGTTAGCTTTCTGATGAAATCTACCTAAAATAGGCTACATAATTTAAAATACTACCATCAACGACACCTAGCTGTGAACTTGGCTACTAGATGCCACCGGAACCATCAACTCGCAACGAACGTTGGAACTTCCCCTCCGAAGGAAAGCATACTCAGGGTTTTTTGTCGCTCTTAGTAAATCCGACGACTTCAGCCGGGTTTGAACCCACGACCTTGGGCATAGAAGTTCAGCATGCTACCAGTTCCGATACCGAAGTCGCTTCCCACAGACATATGAAAACAGAATGTGATCTCGTGCAGTGGCGTTGTCATAGCAACTGCTGATGGCTCAACCCGTATCAATTAAAAGTAAAGTTGTCATGGCAACCACTCTTGGCACTTGGAATTTTCTTATAATTTAAATCATTTTGCTCACTCCGTGGCGTAATGGTGGGTCATATCGAAAATTCTTTCAGACAAAAGTTTTAGGTAATTATTGGAGGAATATTGTCCATTTTGTACGGTTTTGATATTGTGCCTATTAAGAGAGATATGATTAATGTTTCCCGAAAAACCCACTTTCTTCCACCCCTTTGGTCAATGGTTGGTGCTATCAAAAAACTTATTTGACATAAATTTTTGGCACTTATACGACACATATTATGAACTTTGAATGGATTCGATATTTCACGTATTAAGAGAGTTATAGCGAAATTTCACTTTTTCGAAAAAAGCCCCCCATTTTCACCCCCTTCGACCGATTTTGCCCATTAACGAACTCGACCGAGATTTTATAGAGATACATGTTATGTAAAAAATTCAAAGTGATTGGTGCACAATTACGGCAGTTATCGTGTGTGTATATATATATATATATATATATATATATATATATATACACATATATACATAAATTATACATAAACTTTTGAACTGACGGTGGTTTTGGGGTCTGGGGGATGTGAAACGCAAAGATATGTCGAAATTTTCCGGAAGTCGAAACATGGTACCCATTGCAATAGTTAGCTTTCTAATGAAATCTACCTAATTGGACATAAGTTCTAGCCTGGCTAGGAGCAGACAATAATCAAAGACAATAATCAAAGAATACCGGGATGGAAAAGCCGTGCCAACGGTATTGTCAACCCAGGTCTACTCTATTCCTTACTGCGAACCGGGCAACTGAAGTACACCTAGCATGAGAAGTAAGATGGAAAATAAATACGTGTAATTTTACTTTCTTGTCCATCCATCAACCTCATCGTCACTACTTTCACTGCTATCATTGTCAATTTCACTCGTATATTATCGTCAACAGACTCGTCTGAACTGATTATCGCACTGTCAGTTCCGCGCACGCCAAATAGGCTACTTGACAATATACGCGGTAACTGAGTGTTATAAAACCTCACTTACAGTACCGAAAGCATTATCAAGACAATATACCTATCTGCATTTCGTTGAACAAAGACCTTAGTTCGTAAATAACACGTAGTATTTTGATTAATGAACGGTGGAGAGGAGAAAATTACACAAGAATGTACACAAGAATGAAGCACTGTAAGAAAACGTTAATTTACGTAGCCGGTTGTCCGCGCACCAATACAAAACTACGTAAATTAACGTAGCCCGTCATCATCCAGTAGTAGTCAAAGTTCGATCGCTAACGAAAGTTTAAATAGTCCCTAAATCTCTACTTAGTATAAAAATAAAATAATTTATTTATGTTCAAAGGAAGCCAAGCAGTAACGATAGCGGTAAAAAAGTCGAAAAAAAGAAGGCATCCGTGCACTTTTTAAGCTTACGCTGGGCAAACCTTTAAAAATATCAATATACTACGAGTGTAAGAATTGTTCAACATGAAAAGTTCTACAAAAAAGTCCGTGAGAGCATATCTCTTATCTTCAATACATCGCCCACTATACGTGTTTTTATAGATTGGATGGGAGGGGGATTTGTGTTGCATGCACCTCGCAATTAAATTAAGCCTGACAAGAATTCGTTGCTCATACTATCTTAATGATAATATCATGGATAGTCCAGTCAGTGATTTTAACCCATCATGCCGAGACGTAAAACGGATATAGGCCTAGGTCAGTTTGTAACGTGTTTTTCGAGGGGTTTTTATGCAACTGGCATAAGTCAGTAGGAAGCCATTCTATATTTATTTACGCGGCAAATTGTTCAGCCAAGAGAATTTTTCATGTTAATTTATTATTATTATTAATTTATTATAATTATTATTAAGGTATTTTCGGAGCATTTTATAAAAATTATTAGCATTCAGATAGGTTTTCTATGTCTTAGAAAACGCTATCAAGCAAATTATTACGAACGACAATATCATAGAAAATTATGCGATTGCGGAATTTTACGGAGTTTTCGTCAGTTAGGGTATATCGAGAGACGTGACTCACTGGGAATTCAAGTACACGCTTAATCTTGTCGGAAAGCATGACACAATCCTGGGTCGCAGCGTCCAGGAAAGGCGAATGTATGGAACGGAAAACGACTTCTCCCTCTCGCGCGCCGAGTGTAATGAACTAGAGGAGGGGAAGTAGCGGGGTGCAGCCAATCAGTGGAGACCACGTAAGCTGAAGTCGGATGAAGAGTGGGGAGCCGACGTGTGGATATATCGTTCGACGCGCCGTGGAACGAGGACAATCTGTGTAGTTCTTGCCGAGTGTGGTTATACGCGGGAGTCGCTCCGATGTTCCGTGGAACGAGGACTATCTGTGTAGAACTTAACGAGTACGTTTGCACGCGGGAGTCGCTCCGATGTTCCGTGGATTGGAGGACTAACTTTTGTAAAACTTAACCAGTGCGGTTGTACGAGTGTTTGGGTCCGATGTACGGACCATAGAATTATCTAATCTACGAGAATCTCATCAAATATCGACGGAGATGTCGACGTCCAGGAGACTGTGGGAAGCTTACAGCAGCATCCAGTACGAGGGAAAGGCTTCGGCAATTTCCAGTGGTAAGCGCGAATGACGCAGAAATACGCAATCTCTCATTTCTCTTTGTTTTATATTTCATATTTCAGTAACTTCATAGCTTGGGAATAAGAGTAAAATCAATAATTTATCAGACTCCGTTTTCACGTAATTTTCTATCGGTAATATTAAAATCACAACGCTCCAATTTAAATTTTAAACTTATTATTATTATTAATTTTGCTATTCTTGTTTTATATAATAAATTCATTTCTTTTACAATGCAATCTTTGCTTTCAGTAGGTAGCATTAGATATAGACCAATTCCTTCTCCTGATACAATTGTTTGTTGGGTTAATGATCAAATCATACCACGATCTGAGTGAATAGAGTCTTGAAGGTGTTCTGCCAGAGCTAGACGTTGTTAAATACAAATTTAGATTTCAACATTGCATTGAGGTCTTGGCGCCCATTAAAACAACATAGCTTAGGCAAAGGGTGGGCTAGCAAAACTGCTACAATTGTCGCTACCAACATGGGGCATTAAATAAACGTTACAAGTTCATTGACATCGGGGGAAAAAAGCGCTTGTCACGAAATGCATTCATAACTGTTTCCGAGCGAAGCTAGTATAAACAATTCTAAATTTAAAATATTTTATCGCCAAAGTTGCTACATCTACCGACAAAATCGCTAAATTGGCAATGCCGATCGCAACGAACAAAATGCTCAAGGCCCAATAAAATGGCGTAGTTGGCTCCTGCGCAGAAGGCGAACGGAAAGGTTGCCACACCATGCGTTCAGTTGAGCTTGAGAAGGCACTGCTCATTGGCTCAGCACTGTCATCAGTAGCGATCGATAACTTCCCGCGAAATTCGAAAGTATTGCTTCCACTTTTACGAGATATAGCCAAACTGAGAAAAATCCCAGATTAACAAAAAAAATCCCTGATTTTTCCCTGACTATTCCAGAAATTCATAATTCCCTGAGAATTCCCGGTTTTCCCGGGTCGTAGACACCCTGGATAAGTCATTAAAAGAAATGAATGGAACTTGGCAAGGAGTTAGTAGGAAAACCACACAAAAGGATTTCATAGACATCCTCAGAATTTGAACCAATTCGTACATCGAGTCCAGGACAGCCTGGTATTGTCGTCATTCCACCTGCCACACAGTAAATTTGAGTTGCTGCACAACACCTGATATTGTTGATTGCATAATGAGAACATGACCTTTGTATCTTTTGAGCATAGCTTAGGTACCCTCGTCTCACGTCATACAACCAACCGACAGCACTTGAACTCAATCTTGCCAATTAGCCAGGCTGATGCCTTTATTTTCAGAGATCTCACATTTCTGAAAAATGTATGATGTCAAGTTTCTACATTTCTGTAATACTGATATTAGGATTTTAATACTTCTAACACTCCCTTAGTAAAATAAAAACCACACACACAACAGGAGACTTATATTAAATGCTTATGACGTTTATCAGAAACGCCCATATTTCCAATCCTGCACATGTTTGAATTAGTTTCCGTGCATATTATTTTGAACCTGTTTATTGTACCTGGTGACAAACTTTTACATGCTACAAAATGCTAATTTTTAAATTTCAAAATGCTCCAAAATGCTATTTTTCAAAATGAAAGTGCTACAAAATCAATTTTAAAATGCTATTTTCTCGTATCTTTATTCATAGTCATGTCTCCAGGTGGCGATTCATCTAGTCCCTGCAGCAGAAGTTCTGGAAGCAGTGGTCTGCTGACAGCTTAAACAGCCTGCAGCAGTGACAGAAATGGAAGTCTACCCTTCCAACCCTGGAACCTGGGACAGTTGTGCTTGTCAAGGATGACAATCTTACTCATGGTGATTGGCAGTCATCAAGGAAGAGATGGACGAATTTGGATAGCCGTAGTTTGCAACAGTAATGACATTTCAAAGTGACCCTTATATAAACTGTGCTCCTTGCCAAATCAAGACTAGTAACATTTTTAGTGTGCTATTTATTTCATTGTTCTGCTTTATATTTGGACGGTGTTATGCATCATGCGGCTATGCGCCAATTCTTAGTTTTGAGCTAAACGCGTTTAAAGATTTTTATACTTAATACCATATAGGAAGATGCATTTTAGTCGTGATAAATCAATATTTGGCACAGTTACGTATTGTATTGAGCGTAATGTGATTATTCACACAAAAACTCACTTGGTGCAATATTTTCTTTGTTTTTCTCAAATTTAACTTAGCCGTATTTGCAGTTTGCGTTTCGCAGTTACACATCAAGCGGCTAAGCACCAATCTGTGGCGGTTAACGTGTTGATGCACAGGGCTCAGGGTTTATGTAGTTATGTAACAACAAGTTAAGTGCTACTTTGTGAGTTTTGTTGTTTATAACCAAGATCCGGTAACATTTGATTTTCAGTCAACGTATTAATATGTTATTACATAAGAATTTCACTGAAATATACAGTACATTAATATGACTATCAATAGTGGAAAGTGTTAACATTCAGATTTTAAATTCAATACAATCTATAGTTACAGGAAAACATAATCTCTTACACATTGCAATCACACGCGATAGTTTTTTCCATTATCACACATTTTCACTTTGCAGTGTGAAATCACGGTTTTCATCGAATCCATCTATATCATCATAGGTTCCACCTTTTGAATACAAGTTTTCATAGGAACCTTTACAGTCACTTGGAATGAGATGCATGATACTCTTCAAGTCTTGCAGTTTGGGTTCTGATATTGGCTTTCCATTAGGCCACAGGAGTTCCAGATTATCATCCAGGAATATATTGTGATCACTCAGACGTGAAGTGTTTCTTCTTTTCAAACTAACTTCTTGACCCTCGCTGTTGAAAGAATTTTTCATAATGAGAGAATATGGTTTTCTCCTTTCGATCTCAATTTCCCTGGTTTGGAGCCAACTCACAGTCTTACTCTCAACGTCCTTCTTACTGTTCCTTATCTTCTTTTCTAAACTAGCAGATCCAACAAAGTCTTCCTTCTTCATCTTCTTTACAATCATTTTATTTTTGTTACGGCAAATCTTCATTACGTGTACGTAATCATCCGGGGTGTACAATCGCTGCTGATTCTTTAAGGAGCACTCTATATCTCCGAAGTCATCATCGTTGGACAAGAAACTGTGCCCAGGTATTAGAAATTTCATTCGAATGGTTTTTAATGTTGTGATGTGAAGCCAGGATACTCTTCATCATAAGTACAAGCTTAATGTTCCTGTTCTGCCCTCCCCCCACAAGAATCAGACCACAATATTAAAGGTTTCTTTCCCTCGTATACATTTTCCATGTGATGTTAGTTAGTTATTGTTGTTTTAAGGGGCGGAACTACGAGGTCATCTGCCGCACCATGTGATGTTGTCGAAGAGAAGACCCTACTTCTTGTGCTCCACGACAAGCTTGCCCTTCTAACCAGACAAGGCATTTGCCTTTTTTTGAACCCCCATCGTGAACTCCACAGTTGTGCAGCCACAATAAGCGTTTGTAGAGTACGATATTAGTGGGGATTCTTGGCAGAGGTCAAGTTCACTGCAGGTCAAATGTCACGACCGCTAAATCTCTCTCCTAAGCAGCACGCTTCATATCATGCGTCATTTCTGAACGCGCCATTTCTGCCATTTCTTGATAGATCTCCAGATGTTGCCTTAGATAAAGCGAATCCTCATGATATTTCAGTTGAGCATTCAGAGAATCGCAAACATTACAGGTGTCTTTTTTCCATGCTTTGCGCCTCAGATTGAATTTAGATTAAAATATTTTCTTATAGGAGGAAAGTAACACAGGCTCCAAATATTCACTTTTATATAGACTGTACCATGACCGGAATGGTGACATATGATGGGAGAAAGTCACTACTTGTCTGTGCTCTGCAATAGTGTGACTTATAGGCTACCTAAGGAATTGGTTTTATGCTGATTACTTGCTGATTAGCTTGCCAGCTAATACGCAGGGACAAAAGAAACGACGTGGGATGTCGCTTAGCCGGATGTTACAGAACGCCATAACAATCTTAGTGAGAATAATGCGGATAGACGGTTGATGCAAAACTTGCAACCCCGTATTATGAGAATGGCGCTTACGTTTTTCTTCAATTACAACTGTGTAAATTCAAACAGAGCTTTGTCAATATGAGAGCAATTAGTTCAACCACTTAGGCGACAGATGGCGTTAGTATTCAGTTTTTCGAAAATTGTCGCTTAGCCGGTTGATGCATAACACCGTCCATTTATGCTTCATTTATGTGACGATTTGTGAAATTTTTCGAAGAAGCTCTGCGTTTTGATGGCAAGATTGAACATTTGAACTCTGACGTTGCCAAATAGTGATGTTGTATTGCTTTAAAATTTTGTTTTGTTCTAAATGTGATACATTTAGGTATGGCGGTAAGTTTTATATCTGTGTGGTATTCAAATAGGGAGCTTCTTGGTAGTTAATACATTGGTCGCTAATAAAAGCCAATCTCTGCCTGTCTTGTCCTATCGGGCAACATATTGGTTTTGGCGCTGCATGTGTCACATCACTGATGCTACTAGCCCGGTTAAGAGCTGGACCTTCGTTTTCATGCCTCGTGGGCATAAGATCAAACATCTATCACCATCGTGGTGATACATATACAGTATGTATTTGTATAATTTGTATATACAGTAATTAAATTGTTAGTGTGTAAAATGTACAAGCCATTATTCTTTATTCGAAGAAGAATCCATTTCAGGTTCCGTGTTGACAGTTATATTTCACCATTATTCTTTAACGTGTATGCGGTTATACAGTTCAACATTAATGAACCAGCTTGTGGCTTCCTACATTTTATGTGTAGCAAGAAGCCATTCCGCGAACGGGTTGTAACAATTATTTTGAGCTATTATATATATAGTAGAAACAAAGCTCTTATTATTATTTGGATATATGTGTCTGAAGTAATTTAAATATTTGTGACTTGAGGTGATATTGGAATGATTGAGTGTACATTGAGCGATACTGAGTGATTAATTGTACATTTCTGTTGAGAAGTGTGTATATGGGATTTATATTGCGCGTGCATTTAGTAAACATAGTCCATGGTGTAAATTAAAATTTCAAAGCATCTTTTGAATAGATAAAATTATTGCCAACTCATGTGGAATTGAATCCTGGATCTGAAACATGAAGAACAGTCTCCAACAGTGTAAGAACACACTGGTGAGTAAATTATTTTTAGTTAGAACTTGTATTTTATGTTCAATTGAAGATGGTCTGCATGGAGGTGGTTGGCTGAATTACAGCAACCTCACATATTCGTCACCATCACATAATCGTCACACCCTACTTTTCAAATACAAAATATTAGTTTATAAAATTTCATTGTATAATCGTCACAAGGCACATTTGTATTTGTGTGCCAGTCGATTGCACATGCTGGCGCGGGCTTATAACCTGACGTGACCTTGTCAGAAGAAAAGAGTCCCTGCCTCTGTGCCCAAGGGCTATGACACGCTATGCGAGCAGTCGGCAACGTCACATAGCACATTTGTATTCGTATGCTGGTCGGCTGTACATGCTGCTGCAAGCTTATAACCTGGCGTGACTTTGTCAGAAGAACGGAGTCTCTCTCTCTCTGCCTGGAGGCTATGACTCCTGCTACGCAAGCGGCTGGCACGCTAGACAGCACTCGGTGCCAGTCCAGGGGAGTGTAACTTGTATGGATCCATCGCTTCTGCGGCTTGGTCTCTGAATGACAAGATTACATAAACGACCGTACGAAGCGCTGCTAGTCTCAGTTTGCCAACGTGAAAACAGGTCCAACTGCTATTGGCAGAAACTTACGCAAGGGACACTCTGCGCCAATCTAGCTTCAGCCACTTCCGTGGAAACATCGCAACAGAGACCTGTGAGTGATGTTACACATATGTTCACAATGAGAAAATACAAGAATTATATACAGTGATCTTGATGAAAGTGTAATACAAAGGATTACAAAATAAGCAAATAATAATAATAATAATAATAATAATAGTACGGTATTAAGAAAGCACACAAGCGTGCAACACAATGATACAGTACATTAAAAATAAAAAGATCGTGGCTTTTCTTCTTTAAACTTTAATATTCTTCGCATTGTCGCACCCTGCTTTTCATCTAAGAATTTAGGCTAAAAATATTCGACAATTATGCAAAGAAATATGGTAATCCAGCAAAGGGAGCGCATGCTGAACCATGTTAAAATGCAGCAGTGAAAAGGCTAAAAGTATAAGAACCATAAGCCAGTCTTAGCTATGTCAATTCATTTTTTCAATCATGTTTTGTGAAATGCTTCAATATGCTAAATTTTCTACTTCAAGTATTATAAAATGCTAATTAATATTAGAGTTTAGGTGCAATAAAATAAATTTCAAAATGTTTACCATACATTTATCTAACTGGCATAAAGAATGTCTGGTGATGGACAGAAATTGTCTTTATGTTGTACAACAAATATGAGGACTACTGCTCAATAAAATAAATCCTCTCGGCACGCCGGAAGGCGGAGGTAGATTTCACCGGTCGAACTAGGGGATAGGCTATAATAGGCAAAATATGCTGTAACCGAATTTATTCAGTTACAGTAGCTCACCCTCGGGTTTTGTGCCTTGTGCAGTTAGTTTGGGGTATTTTATTTGTATCTTATTATATTGGGTTAACGTGGGGTTGCAGAGGTGATTTTTATTGTGCCTGTGTGTTTTTGTGGACGGATTCATCTTTGGATGGTCCGGACAACCTAGGATCATTGTTTATTAATTATCGGTTTTTGGATATTTGATATTATAAAATACGGGGTTTTGCGATTTATTACGTTTTGGGAATGAGGATATAAGACTGTATTAAGTAGAAGCATTATTTCATTTTGGTTTGGGGTTAATGGCTTTATTTTGACCTAGTAATGTTAAATGTTAGATTCGTGGCTATGCTATAAAGGTACAAAGAATTGATATTTTCGTGTGCTGGATATGTGACATACCCGGAAAAGACAGTCAGTAATTCAGCTTGTGTGGGATTACCTAGGCTATTTATGGCATGAACTCCCATGAACTTCGTGTGGAAACTACTGTGTGACGTCAGTGTGGATTTCGACTGTCTGATGTTCATGTGCTGACACAGATGTTCCGCTAGGAGAGGGCCACGCACAAATTAGTTCCGGCAGAAACGTTGGGGTTATGTAGCCCTGCGCCAGTGCATATAATGGAGTGTCTGGTGTTCTGAGCTCGTCTTATTGCTTTATCGGCAGAACACTGATCTACTAACGCCCAGGGTCGTTTTACGTGACATGGTTTCCGTAACGAACAGTTAGAGATCGTCTTCTTGCTTGTACAGCGAAGGTCCATTGTCTACTTGCAATTTAGTGTCGTTATTACTCGATCATGGTATCGTAATACGAACGAGCAGTGATTAATTATTAGCTATCCACTGAGCTCTTACGGGCTATTGGAGGCTACGTACAATTCATGGGTCCATCCATACCATGGGCTGTTGGTAATAACTTACCACGCCTAAAAGGATAATTCAGTCGTGAACATTTCATCGAAGTCATGCGAGAATGGAGACGTGAACGAGCAGTTTGACAAGTAAGAAAGTGGAGTGAACTAGTCTAACGTGTGTAGATATTTTGTGTACGGACGGTACAGTGTATATACGTAGGTGGCTGTTATGCCTGGGTCTGATATGGCCGTGTTTTGCTGCTCTCAGAGCCTAAATTCAGTGGCAAGGTACTGTATTATTTCACGAGTGTATGAAGGGTATTTTGTGTTGTAGATTATGTATATATGTGTATAGTACAGCCAATAGATTATCTCTTTAAAATTCACGTGTGTTTATATTCCTGTCTTGCATGAACCTGGTACATCAGCAAACGCATGCCAAATGCCCCACACCTGGGATAAGGGTTTTCATAGTCGGGGCAACAGTTATGTACCGTATTTTATTCTATTTTATTCAGGAAGACCCATATGGTCGACCTTGGCGCCCATTCAAAGTCGGGAGTAATGTTAAAATCACTTGTGGCCTGTATTTAAAGGCAGTAAATTCTGTAGGTTTGTGGTAATGAGGGTAGTTAATTATAAATCAACTCCAGCGAGGAGGGTGAGAGTGATTCAGTAGCAGCCCAACGTGAGGCCTTAGACATGCTGATGTGTACCAGGACACAGGAATTAAACTGTAAGCATATTTTCACAAATTCACATATTTCAATTAGGGATGGCTACGTTAGAGCCAGGATGCAATTCTGCTTTGTTGGGGGACAGTGCTGGTGAGCGGCAGAATCAGACAGGGTCTGATAGGAAATTTGCTGTAGGGATGGGGGAAAACAGTAGAGTCATGGGAGATTTATTAGGGCAGGGGGGAGATGAATTAAACATGAGATTAGGACATCAGAGCTCAAGCTCTGAAGGTAGTAGTAGTTCGGAGGTGA
Organism: Meconema thalassinum; assembly: GCA_946902985.2. Classification (NCBI taxonomy): domain Eukaryota; kingdom Metazoa; phylum Arthropoda; class Insecta; order Orthoptera; family Tettigoniidae; genus Meconema; species Meconema thalassinum. The sequence goes on along the minus strand of OX336388.2, from coordinate 1,754,394,163 downwards.
AGGGTGGCGATACTTCTGTGGCAGTGAATGGTGATGATTCAGTTTCGATGAGAGCCAGGTTGGAGAAGCTCCTGTTTCGTAGCAACAGTTCCGAAGGGATGGAGGAGAGGATTACCAGTCGGATGGATGGTATGGAGGAGAGGATGAATAGCATGGAAGATAGGATGACCAGCCGGATGGATGGTATGGAGGTGAGAATGTCTGAGAAAATAAAGTACAAGATCAGGTGACTAGCCTAGACAGCCGTGTTACTCGCCAGATTAGTGAAGTCAGAGTAGAAATCACTAATCTGGAAATTAAGCTAGGTAGTCGGATTGCTGCTCAGGAACAGAGGTTAGAATCTGAGTTAGAGAAGTTAGGTGCCAAGCAAGGGAAGTTGGCCAAGGAAATTTCAAGCCAGGCACTGGAGACAAGCGAGAAATTTTCCAGAGCAGATAGGAAGTTGGAAGAGCAGAGAGTGGAGACAATAGGCATCGTAGAAGAGAAAATTGAGGTAGTTAGAAAGGAAAGTAGCAGGAAGGTAGAAGAGGTTAGGGATAAGCAGGCTATAGTCGAGCAGAAGCTAGTAGCAAATAGTGGTGAGTTTGCTTTATTAGGAAAGAAGGTTGATGAGAATATCAGTGAGGTCAGAGAAAGAGTGACTAGGATAGAGGAAGAAACTGAATGTGAAGTGAAGAAGTTGAAGGCAGGTAGGGGTCATCCGATTCAGTTTTTAGGGCACTGTAGCCAGAGTCGAGATTACGAGGTGCCTTAGTTCAATGTCAGGACGTTCAATCCTATGGAATTTGTGAAGTTAGTCGAAAAGAAGTTTGCAAAGGGGTTAGATGAAGGATACTTAGAATGGGATCGGGTGGAAGAACTGATTTCAGCTGCATTTGTTGGGGAAGCTAGATCTTGGTACCGGGTATTCAGGGAAGGGTTCAGTGGCTTACAGGATTTCAGGGAAAAGTTTATGGATAAGTTCTGGGATGATAATATCAAGGGGAAGGAAAGAGACAGGATTTTATTTGGAAAATTTCAAGGAAACGAAGGGGTCACTTTGACCGCGTATTTCTTGAACCATGTCCTTATTGGTCAAAATTTAGAGCTAGGCGGTAGTGAAGAGGATCTTTTAAGGAAATTAGCACGTCACTTTTCAGATGACATTAGGACTGCAGTATGCATGCAGAATATAGTCTCAATTAAGGGCATGGAAAAGTTGCTTGGGAGGTTCGATGCTTTGAGAAAGACAGGTAGGCAACGTAAAGGAAATATGGGTAACCAGAGGGAAGGAAATTTCAATGGGGGCAATCAAAGGGAAGGAAATTATAATCAAGGGAGAGAGAGGAACTGGAATCAAGGTAGAGGAGACGGGACGGAAGGCAGGAGGATCATGCGAGAGGAAGAAATAGGAATGAGAATCAGGGGTACAGGGAAAACAATCAATCAGGGAACGGGCCATGTGAGGTAGAGCAGGGAAATAGGGGGCGTGGTAATGAAAGGCAAGTTGAGAGGAACAATAGGCCAGGAGGTTTAAACTCCGACGGGACTCACTAAATAGGGCAGGGGGAGAGTCCTTGCATAGCATTCCTGCTCACGCTATGGAGGTAAGATATAATTTGGATGTCAAAGAGGATTTATTGGAGGAGGAATTAGGTGTAGAAAAGGCGGGAAGCGAGCACATGTTTGTCCATCCTGTCATCAAGGTAGAGATTTGGGGCCAGGAAGTCGAGGCGTTACTAGATTCAGGCAGTATGTGCAGTTGTGTGAGTAGGGAGTTCTACGATGAAGTAAAATTGAATGAGATACACATGGAACATATCCCTATTTCAAATGTGCACATTGTGTCAGCTGTAGGTACAAAGTCGCAGAGGATTAGGACTCGGGTTTGTGCACCCATTAGGATCAACGGGTGGAGTAAAAATCATATGCTGTTAGTTGTGCCAATTTAGTGCACAAAGTCATCTTAGGATCCGATTGGCTAGGGGACCAGAGCTGTAAGTTAGATTACAGCAAGGCGCAAGTGAAGTTCAAGTGGGGTGAGCAACAGGATTGGGTTAGGTTAGATTATCAGGTTGATGGTAGAGATTCTGTTAGTGTCGCTGGATGCATTCAGGTCAGTAAGGAGGTTTCTGAGGAGGAAGAGTTAGGTGTCGGCATGGTGTCCAGTCCTTTTCCTGTGTGTAATTTGGTCATGAGAGATGATCGTGAGTTGAGTGACGTTGGTCACACTGTTGATGAGTTTGAGGCGGTTGTTAAAGACACCATGTTGGACGAGGGTCGGAAGTCGGAGTTGCTTGACTTTCTGAGGGAACACAGGGAGGTGTTCTCGGAGAAACCTGGATGTACTCACGTGTACGAGCATAGTTTCGACATCACAGATAGGTCGAGCTTTAGCGGTCCTAGGTACCCGATAGCTCACTCTCACATGAAGGCAGTTGGTGAGGTGATAGATGAAATGCTTAATGACGGCATAATCGAGAACAGCAACAGTCAATATGTAAATCCTTTGGTGGTGGTAACCAAGAAGGATGGTTCCATCAGGCTGTGCTTGGATGCGAGGCAGGCCAATAAGAGGATTGCACCAGACCATCAGCGTCCTGAATTCACGGAAGATCTAGTGCAAAGATTCAGGGGTAGGAAGTTTCTGTCCACTATAGATCTGAGATCTTCGTTTTGGCAGATACCGCTACGCAAGGAGGACAGGCCTTTCACTGCTTTTTGTTATAAGAATAGTTTTTATCAGTTTCGGAGGGTGCCTTTCGGTATGAGGACTTCGAGTCAGGGGTTAATTAAGGGGCTTAACATTGCACTTGGACCTGAAACAAGGGAATACACTACAGCTTACATTGACGATCTTGTGATTGCCTCTCTCACATTCAGGGAACACTTGCAACACCTTAGTACAGTTTTTGGGAAGCTCATTCATGCAGGTTTCACACTTAAACTTAAGAAATCCACTTTTTGCACGCAACAGATTACATTTCTAGGTCACACTATTTCACCACAAGGGGTTAGACCAGAACAATCGAGATTAGACACTATTGGGAACACGAAGGCACCACGCAATGTTAAGCAGCTTAGGTCTTTTCTGGGGGTTTGTGGGTATTTTAGGAGATTTGTATTGAGGTATTCATATCTTACTGGGGCTTTCAGGGATTTGTTACAGAAAGGGGCTAAATGGGTTTGGGGAAAGGAAATGGATGAGGCTTTCATCAAATTAAAGGAAGGGTTTAGAGAGGCTGTTACTCTGAGTTATCCGAGTCCTGATAGGGAGTACATTGTAATGACTGACGCCAGTGATGTGGGGATTGCTGGAGCGTTATGTCAGCGTGATGATGATGGTCACCTGGGTATCGTGTCGCTTGCTAGTAGAGGTCTGAATCCCGCGGAAAAGAGATACACTACTAGTGAGAAAGAACTGCTAGCTATTGTATATGCGCTGGGGAAGTTCCGGACGTATGTACTTGGCTACCGGTTCAAGATCTACACTGACCATAATGCGCTGACATTCATATTATCATGTAGGATCACCTCAAATAGGATTTCTAGATGGATATTGGCAATTCAGGAGTATTCTTTTGACATATTTCATGTAAAAGGCTCAGAGAATATACTTGCTGATTTTGTCAGTCGCCATCCAGAAATCGCAGGTGATGGGGTGGGGGTAGATTAGTGTAGGGGACATTCTGGTGTGTGCTGCCAAGACTAGTGATAGGTCTGAAGAGGGTGCACGTGTGAGGAAGATACGTGAGGAACAGAGAATGGACAAGCAGCTGGGAAGTATTGTTGAAGAGCTGGAAGCTCGTGGTGATGACATTGTGGTCAGGGGCACCAAGCAGTTCAAATGGGTGAACCGCATGGTAGCCATGAAGTGTCAGGGGGACGTGTGGTGTGTGTGTGTTCCTCGTGTGTTGGTGGAAGACATCACGTGGTACACTCACAAGGAGCTTGGGCACTTTGGTGCGGAGAAGGTTCTGGCCGCTCTGAAGCGACACTTCTATTGGAAGGATATGCAGCGCATGGTAAGGAAGATTCTAGCTGCGTGTGAGCTTTGCCAAAAATGTAAACATCCTACACGCTACTTGGAGGGACCCAGGCAGGCTGTGTTGGCACAGGGGCCGGGGGATCTGGTCTGTGTCGACCTCTATGGTCCTCTGGTGAGCTCTAGGTTCGGGTTCCAATACGTGTTTGTGGTGGTGGATGCATTTTTGAAGTATGTCAGGCTTTACCCTCTGAGGAAAGCTACCGCCAGAGCTTGTGTGAACTGCATGGTACTGAAGTACATACCGGAGTTTGGGAGACCACTCCGGATACTCTCTGACCATGGGACCCAATTCACAGCGAAAATATGGAGTACCAAGCTTAGTGAAGTTGGCACCCAGTGTGTATATTCCTCTATTAGGTATCCGCAAGGGAATATGTCGGAGAGAATTATGCGGGAACTGGGTCGCATTTTCAGGACCTATGTGAGTGACAGTCATAATTCATGGTTTTCAGTGCTTGGGGATATTGAGCGATGGATCAATGTTACCAAACACGATAGCACGGGGCTCACTCCCATAGAAGTCCAGCTGGGAAGGGAGCCTACCAGTGAACTAGCAGGGATTTTGGGTTTGTCTACAGGGGAAGCTGTACCCAGGGATTTAACAAAAAAGCTAGTAAAGGATAATTTAATAGCGGTAGGAAAGAAACGTTTAAAACAGCAGAGAAGGGAGGGGGGATAAGTTAAAGGTAGGTGATCTGGTGTTGTTGCGAGTGCCACATCTTTCATCGGCAGAGCAGAAGTGCATGCAGAAGTTCTTCCAACTGTATTCCAGTCCATTTGTTATAGACCGCAGGGTGGGTGCATGTGCCTACAGGTTGATTACCAACGATGACAAGGTCCTAGGTACATATAAAATTGCTAACCTCAAGCTATATGTCACCTAGAGATCTTGCTCACGATGAAAAGACAGGAGTACTAGTGTATTTGTGTGAGGGACAAGGATTAATCTATAGCCTTGTAGTTTAGAGATTGATCCTTGTGGGGGCGTTTGTAACCGAATTTATTCAGTTACAGTAGCTCACCCTCGGGTTTTGTGCCTTGTGCAGTTAGTTTGGGGTATTTTATTCGTATCTTATTATATTGGGTTAACGTGGGGTTGCAGAGGTGATTTTTTATTGTGCCTGTGTGTTTTTGTGGACGGATTCATCTTTGGATGGTCCGGACAACCTAGGATCATTGTTTATTAATTATCGGTTTTTGGATATTTGATAACCCCGCCAACCTGGGCCCAATGTTTGGGAAGCCAGGCTCTGCCTGTCACAAGCCAGGACAAAGTGGTGAGTGATAGAGGAGTAACACCTCTTTAAAAAACCACGGTCCAGCTGACCCGGCTGGTAGTACCTTGTAAGGGTCCCTTGCCAGGGTTACGGTGAAGTCCTCAACGACATAGACAGTGGAGTAGATGGACTACGGAACAGTGTAGATGGCGGAAGAGGCAGCCCGGTACTCGGGATAATGAGTAAAAGGTATATGTCCATATAATAGGCATATATCAGACACCGAACTTCTCCCGGGATAAGGAGACCACCTTCTATCAAGTGCCAACGGTCTTTTAGGAGGGCGGATGAGCGGGTAGAAGAAGGGCACTCTCTTGCCCTTGGGGTGGGAAACTGCTCCTAAAGGCGGAAGAGCCGACAGATGGCCAACGGCATAGAATGGAGAAGGCAACGGGAAACCACTCCATTAAAGATCCGACTGGATATCCCAAGAATCAGCAGCTCATGATGGAAAGCTCTTTGGTTAAATTCTCCGGAGGTAAAATAGCTCCCCATTCGGATCTCCGGGCGGGGGCAACTAAAGGAAATAATGGTATTATTAACAAACGCAAGAAACAGAAATGCGTAAGGAAAATAGGAACATGGAATGTTAACACATTATTAAAGGTGGGGAAGCTGGAAAACCTGAAAATAGAAATGAAGAGATTAAAAATAGATATTCTCGGTATTTCTGAAATGAGATGGCCTGGCACGGGTGACTTTTGGTCAGATGACTACAGAATAATCTATTCAGGGCCGGAAGACGGACCGCTCGGAAGAAATGGGGTAGGAGTGATTATGGAAAAATCCATGGGACTCAGAGTAGCGGGATATGTGCAGCATAGTGATAGGATAATTCTAGTCAAGATAAATACGGAGCCAAACAATACTGTTATAATTCAAACATATATGCCAACTACAAATGAAGATGACGAGGACATTGAAAGAATGTATGAAGATCTAAATCACCTGATAGAAGGAACAAGAGCAGAAGACAATGTAATCATTATGGGGGGCATGAATGCAACGGTAGGGGAAGGAACAGAGGGATCAATTGTTGGGCAGTTTGGACTGGGAGTCCGAAATTTGAGAGGTGAACGATTGATAGAATTCTGCACTAGGCACAAATTAGTCATAACAAATACACTCTTCAACCATCCCAAGAGAAGACGATACACTTGGAAAGCTCCTGGAGACACGAGAAGAGCGCAATTGGATTACATAATGGTAAAAGAAAGGTTTAAGAACCAGGTTAAAAATTGCAGAAGTTATCCAGGTGCAGATATCGTAAGCGATCATAATCTAGTCATGATGCACGCGGAACTCAAATATAAGAACATCGTTACGAGAAAAACTGAGTATCTACAGGTGACAAAACTTAAGATGCCAAATATTAGAGACGAGTTCCAAAGAAGAACAGATGAAATGATTGAAAGAAATACTGACATATTCGAGAAACCAATAGAAAGTCAGTGGGGAATTCTGAAGGAGGAAATACTAGGAACTGCAGAGGAACTGCTAAAAAATAAAAATAAAAACAGCAGGAAAGCATGGATAAGTGAGGAAGTTGTAGAAATGATAACTGAAAGAAGAAGGTTCAAAAACGCCACAAGTGACGAAGGAAAACAACAATATAGAAGACTGAGAAATGAAATCGTTAGGAAAAGCAAGCGAGACCAAGAAAAATACTTATGTGATATATGTGATGAAATAGACACCGATTTTAAAGCAAATAACTTAGAAAAAGCATATGGAAATGTGAAGCAATTTTTTGGTGAGAAGAAACAGAAGACATGTGGTATTAAAGATGAGAATGGACAATACCTGTATGAAGAGGGAAAGGTTGGGAAGAGATGGAAAGAATATCTAGAGAGCCTCTATGGAGATGAAGTTATGAATAAGGAAGTAATAGAGGAAGAAGACCAGATAGATGCAGAGAATAGAGGTGACCAAATACTAAAATCGAAATTTAAAAGAGCACTGAAAGATTTAAAAGACAAAAAAGCACCAGGTGTAGATAAAATCCCTGCAGAACTATTAAATAACTGCGGAGAGAAAACTGAAGATGCAATGTATGGAATGATATGCAAAATGTATGAAACTGGAATATTACCAACTGACTTTACTAAGTGCATAATAATTCCAATTCCAAAGAAGGCCAGAGCACAAAATTAGGAGAATAGAGAACAACCTTGATAACTACATTACAGACGACCAATTTGGATTCAGAAGGGGCATTGGAACAAGAGAAGCAATATTAACTCTAAGACAAATAATTGAAAAGAGGAATAGAAAAGGAATACCAACATATCTAGCATTCGTGGATCTGGAGAAAGCTTTTGACAACGTGAATTGGAATATACTGTTCAAGTTACTAAAGAAAGTGGGAATCTCTTATAGAGATAGAAGAATAATACATAGTTTATATAAGAATGAAAGGGGAATAATAAGATCTGGCAATAACCTGGAAGAGGTTGAAATAAGAAAAGGAGTACGACAAGGATGCTCGCTATCTCCTTACTTATTTAATTTGTATGTCCAAGATGCCATAAATAGGATAAGAGAAGAGATTCAAGTTGGAGTAAATATACATGGGGAAAAGATTGACATGCTCCGATTCGCAGATGACATTGCTTTAACAACAGATAATGAAGATGATCTTCAACAGATACTTCATGTAATGAATAACATCCTTAAAAACGAATTTAACAAGAAGATGAATAAAAATAAAACAAAAATACTCGTATGCAGTCGGAACCAGGAAGATCATAGAAGAGCACCAGCAATTTATATCGAGAATGATAGAATACAACATGTGAAGGAATATAAGTATCTGGGAAGCTTGATAACGTGTGATGGAACCAACAAACGAGAAATTTGGAGTAGAATTATTCAGGCAAAGAACGCCTTTTATAGAAAGAAGAATCTCTTCACATCCAGAAGTATAGACCTAAAAATAAGAAAAAGACTGTTGAAGACATACGTGTGCAGTGTGGCTTTGTATGGTAGTGAGACCTGGACAATAGGGAAGTCAGAAGAGAGGAAGTTGATGGCTTTTGAGGCTTGGTGCTGGAGAAGAATGCTTAAGATCAGTTGGATACAACATATGACAAATGAAGAGGTATTCAGAAGAGCAGGAGAAAGTAGAAGCTTTATGAAGACCCTGAAAACAAGAAGAGCAAATATGTTGGGACATATTCTCAGACATAATAGCCTGCCAGCAAGAGTCATCGAAGGGATGTTAGAAGGGAAAAACACTAGAGGAAGACCACCACTTGCATACATCACACAATTAATGACAGACACGAACACCAAATCATTTTGTGAATTGAAGAGGATGGCGGAGAATAGAGAAGATTGGCGAGTTGCTGCAAACCAGCCCCAGGGCTGTTAACTTAAGAGAGAGGATATTTGATATTATAAAATACGGGGTTTTGCGATTTATTACGTTTTGGGAATAAGGATATAAGACTGTATTAAGTAGAAGCATTATTTCATTTTGGTTTGGGGTTAATGGCTTTATTTTGACCTAGTAATGTTAAATGTTAGATTCGTGGCTGTGCTATAAAGGTACAATGAATTGATATTTTCGTGAGCTGGATATGTGACATACCCGGAAAAGACAGTCAGTAATTCAGCTTGTGTGGGATTACCTAGGCTATTTATGGCATGAACTCCCATGAACTTCGTGTGGAAACTACTGTGTGACGTCAGTGTGGATTTCGACTGTCTGATGTTCATGTGTTGACACGGATGTTCCGCTAGGAGCGGGCCACGCACAAATTAGTTCCGGCAGAAACGTTGGGGTTATGTAGCCCTGCGCCAGTGCATATAATGGCGTGTCTGGCGTTCTGAGCTCATCTTATTGCTTTATCGGCAGAACACTGATCTACTAACGCCCAGGGTCGTTTTACGTGACATGGTTTCCGTAACGAACAGTTAGAGATCGTCTTCTTGCTTGTACAGCGAAGGTCCATTGTCTACTTGCAATTTAGTGTCGTTATTACTCGATCATGGTATCGTAATACGAACGAGCAGTGACTAATTTTTAGCTATCCACTGAGCTCTTACGGGCTATTGGAGGCTACGTACATTTCATGGGTCCATCCATACCATGGGCTGTTGGTAATAACTTACCATGCCTAAAAGGATAATTCAGTCGTAAACATTTCATCGAAGTCATGCGAGAATGGAGGCGTGAACGAGCAGTCCGACAAGTAAGAAAGTGGAGTGAACCAGTCTAACGTGTGTAGATATTTTGTGTACGGACGGTACAGTGTATATACGTAGGTGGCTGTTATGCCTGGGTCTGATATGGCCGTGTTATGCTGCTCTCAGAGCCTAAATTCAGTGGCAAGGTACTGTATTATTTCACGAGTGTATGAAGGGTATTTTGTGTTGTAGATTATGTATATATGTGTATAGTACAGCCAATAGATTATCTCTCTAAAATTCACGTGTGTTTATATTCCTGTCTTGCATGAACCTGGTACATCAGCAAATGCATGCCAAATGCCCCACACCTGGGATAAGGGTTTTCATAGTCGGGGCAACAGTTATGTACCGTATTTTATTCTATTTTATTCAGGAAGACCCATATGGTCGACCTTGGCGCCCATTCAAAGTCGGGAGTAATGTTAAAATCACTTGTGGCCTGTATTTAAAGGCAGTAAATTCTGTAGGTTTCTGGTAATGAGGGTAGTTAATTGTAAATACACTCCAGCGAGGATGGTGAGAGTGATTCAATGCAGGGTTTCGTAGAAGGATCAGTCCTCATTTATTGCCAGAAAGTATATTACAATAGGAGCTTAATTAACTTTGTTTTCATCTTTCTATGCATATTTTTAACATTTTATTGTCTTATGGGGACGGTAACCTTCTTGTCATTTGGGATCCATTTTTATACTTGTGGTCACACTGTCCTTATGCAAGGTTACGACACTGATGTGTAACGTTCTAACAGTCTAACTTCTTCACGCAATATTTTATCTCCCGCAGAGATGTTGGTTGGTTCCTCAGTTTAGGGGCTGCGACAATGCGGTCATGTAACCCCGTGTACTTTGGGTGTGTGTAGAATCTGTCTGATAAACGGTGTGAATTGTGATGGCTGTATTAGTCTGTATTTCAGGTAAGGACTGCAGACGGTCAATTTCAAGTAGTAGTTCCCAATTTTGGTACCATATACTACCGTACTGTGAATGTTAAGGGATCTAAAAGTGTGACTATCAGAACAGGTGGTAATGAGAACCAAGGGTGCACGGTAATGTTGTGTATTCTCGCTGATGGAACCAAACTTTACGTTGTTCTCAAGCGAAAGACTCTTCCAAAAAATATAGCCGCTGGTGTTATCGTTAGAACTCAGGACTCTGGTTGGATGGACAGTTCACTGGTGGAAGACTGGTTAAAGTGTGTCTGGCAACGGTCGCCCTGGGGCATTATTACGACGAAAGAGCATGCTTGTTCTGGACAGTTACCGCGGCCATACAACAGACGCTGTGAAGAAATTCGTCAAGGATGGGGAAAACCGACCTAGCAATCATCCCGGGTGGGATGACGTCTATGCTACTGCCACTGGATGTCTGCGTGAACCGACCGTTCAAAGCAGCCTTGAAACAGCTGTATACGGAGTGGATGATAAGCACACACTGACCCCAACTGGTCGTATTCAGCGCCCGGAAGTTCAGCTGCTCTGTTCGTGGATTTTGACGGCATGGAATCGTATTGATAAACAAAGTTTTTTATGGATCTGCCTAGTCAATACTTGTTTTATTAAAGATTTTATCGTGACGATCACTTGTCTTTACTTATGTTGGTACATGTTTCGGTAAACATACGTAAAGGCACGTGATTATGTCACGATAAAGTCTTTAATAAGACAAGTGTTGACTGGGCGGATCCATGAAGAGCTTTGTTTATTAATACATTCTGTCAATACGAAAAAATGTGCGACCTTAAGTCAAAAAATGGAATCGTATCTTGGGAGATCTCATACGGAAGAGCTTCAAGAAATGTAGTATTTCCAATGCTATGGATGGCAGTGATGACGACATTTTGTGGGAAAGTGATGGTGAAAAAAGTTCCGAAGTTGGTACTTCTGATGACGATGAATGTAGTGTTTGTGTCTTTTATTTGTATTTTTAATTGCTTCTGTGTGTTATTTTAGGACGACTTCAGAACTGTTGGAAACTATTTTGTAGAAATGCTATTCTGTTTATTTAGTAAAGATTGTAAATAGTTTTGAGTAAATTTTTTTTTATTTTTTTTATTTTGTTCTTCTAAATCAGGGTGTGGGTCTTATTCAGGGGCGGGTCATATTCGAGTAAATACGGTAGCCCCCATTTATATGAGAAGTGTTTTAGTGTTATCTTATTTATTTCACATTTTATAGCCAACATAGGACCACTGTAATCAATTATATGAGGACAATTTTGCTATTCTATGCTTCCAATATTTCTTCATCCTGTGAAATGCCATGTCCTGTGGTTCGGATTTCTCGTAAAAAAAGGAGGTCCCGTGGCTCATGATCGCGATGTTGGCGGTCATGTTAAGCTACAAGCTTCCTTTCTTCAGTGGTGTACACCCTTCCTTTTGCCCTGTTATTTATTTTGGTTTGGTGTCTGTTTTATTCTTGAGATTATCTTGTGTTATTACTATTCCATACCTGCCAAGTTTTCCGGTTTTCCCAAAAAAATTCCGGATTTTTGGGGTGTTTTCCGGTCGTCCGGGTTTTCAACTCCCTAGCTTTTTTCCGTTCTCTGCATCCGAATCGCATTTCAGTTTTGATTTTCGATAATAGCTGCTATTCAGAGATGCGAGTGTTTAAATTCGACTGATAAGACTCAGGGTGTCGACCGGTAACGAAAAGTAGCTAATTTTATAAAGGTAACGAAAAGTAACTAATTCTTATGTCTGGATAGTTGGATATAACGAAAATTCGCCGAGGTCTGTAAAAATAACTTAAACCCACGCTGCTAGGCTCGCAGATGCTATGAAGCGAGTTTCACGCAAGCGGCGCCGTTTGCTTAAGCTATATTTCCCTGTGCACGACCTCAAGGAAATGCATACTGCATAGTGGTACTGTATACATCGATTCAACGTTTATGTTCTGCATCGAGAAGAGTTTAGTTTTGTGTGAAATATTTTTCTGTATTAATCGGAAATCTGACTTTTTGCGCAACGTTTATTCGCGATAACTTCCGAAACTCAACAGAAATTTATGATATTGGCCTCTACATTTGTATAGCTCAAATTAGAGTCCAGAAATAACGCGAAATAATTTATTGTCGCAATCTTGCGAAATTGTACCGTTTGAAAAAATAATCGCAAAAATGCTTCGAAATACAGAGACTATATTTTAAAAATCTATCCGTCACTTCCGTGATGAATTCAAGTAAGAAACGATATCAGTCTTTCAGGGAAGACTTTGCGACGCATGTACGCGTTAAATTTTTACGCTTTGGGATCATCTGGATTTCTATTTTTGAAAGTTGGGAGGTATGCTATTCCATAATTTTTCTATTATTCTGCTACTAAGTCTAGTTTCCAGTGTTCTAAGATGATGTCCAAAAATGAGATGTTTCTTTCTAATTATGCTTAAAACTGGTTTAATTTCCTTATAGACAATGTTATTTGAAGCTATTCTCCAATGGCCATTAACTTGATATTTTTTATTTAGACATGTTCTAAGTTTTATTCTAGTTTCTGGTTTAGGCATTTTATCTATTTCAGCTGTGTTAGTAGTTTAGAAAATAGTTTCACTAGCTTAAGTCACCTCTGGCTTAATAACTATTTTATAATGTCTTCATTTTGCTGCAAACGATAACTTTTTGTTGTTCGTAATTTTTGTAATATAGTTTGCGTAGTTAAATTTATTTATTCTATCCTGCGAGGTTGGGTTTTCTTTTAGATTATATGTGATAATTTCATCTTAAGTATTAAAATGTATTTTATAAAGTGTGTAAATAATTAATGCAATTTATTTCAGGCATTAGGCAATTGATTGCAACTCAGGGTTGATACGCGACCGGGAAACGTCAGGGATTTTTGTTGCAGTCAGGAAAAGTCAGGGAATTTTGTAAAAAGAGAGAGAAAGAAGAAAATCAGAAAGAAAAAATGAAGAAGAAGAATTATTATGGTTTGACAGTTACTTTCGTTACCCGTTAGTAAAATTAGCTACTTTTTGTTACTTTCCATTAACACTCAACTGGCGATGTCGGAGCCAACGTCGTGCTGCATCGATAACTTCCCCTTCATCAACGTACTGCTTTGCCGCGGAGTGCATCCTTCATTGCACCAAAAAGATGGAAGTCAGAAGGTGCGAGATCCGGGCTGTATGGTGGATGAGGGAGAACAGTAGCTAATTTTTATGTCTGGATAGTTGGAGGTAACGAAAATTCGTTGAGGTCGATTTAAATCATTTAAACCCGTGCCGCTAGGCCACAGATTGTGATGAAGCGAGTTTCACGCAAGCGTCGCCGATTGCATAGGCTTCTCCGTGTACCTCAAGGAAATGCATACTGAGGATACCTTCAGTGGTACTGTATACATAGGTTCAACGTATATTTTCAGCATCAAGAAGAGTCTTTAATTTTGTGTGAAATGTTTTTCTGTATTATTCGGAAACCTGACTTTTTGCGAGACGTTTATTCGCGATAACTTACGAAACTCAATAGAAACCTCTCATTCCTGATATTGACCTCTAAATTTGGATATCTCAAATTGAAGTCAAGAAATAATGCGATATAATTTATTGTCGCACTCTTGCGAAATGATACAGTTTCGAAAAAATCGCAAAAATGCTCCGAAATACATAGACGACGGTATATTCTAAAAATCTATCCGTCTCGTAAATTTGCGACATCCAGTTTGGTTAATTCGAAACTCTGTTATATGTTTATTTTTCCTTCGAACTTTGGTTCCATTGGATATATAATCTTCTCTCCATCACATCTACAATCTCCTCCACCTTTCCTGTCAGTGTCTGTATGTTTAATGTCCCAACTCGTAGTCCATTAGCATATCCGGGTCGTCGTCGTTTGCATCCGTCCTTTCCGAGGCCTGTTCCTGTTTTGAAAGCAAATATGATATCCACTACTGGCTTGCTAGGCCTATCGTAGCTTCACCAGAGCCCCGTCAGCCGTCACTTTTCAGGGTTCCCATAGAGCCTTCACAGCTACCGCAGCGGTCCCGGGTCACACAAAGTCCCCACTGTACTTCACCCCTACAGGCAATCCCCTACTTCATGCCGTTGCCCGTCTCCCACCATGTGGAGGAAAGGTTGGACTTGTGGGAGGCCATGTTGGCATGTATAGTTATTTAATGGATGTTTTGATACACTATTCATTTTTTAGATGCGCATCCTCAATTTTTGAGCATTAAAAATCATATAAAAAAACGGGTCTTATATGCGAGTAAATGAGGCGTCTAGAATCAAAATCCGCCAAATCCATATTTTATGAAAATAGAGATAAGCATTGTTTCTTATAGCTTATGCTACTCTATTATTTTGTCACAAAACCCACTACATCCCACTGTAAAACGAAGTCAAAGTTGAGGCTTAGTTGCAATATCCGCCAAGTCCAAAGACAGTTTCGCCATTTTTGGTTACAAAACCCGCCACATCCACATCAGCCAATAGGAGCACCCAGTTCCGCCATCTTACCTTCCATGACTCTTTACCTACCAGCATTAGTCAGAGAACGTACCCCAGCCTGACGTGATCTGAATGCTTTATGTTGTTATACTTTCCGATAATAATAATTTGTTTTGGATAATTTTGACAAAGAACAAGAGAACAATAACATTTTGGTCTGGGGTGAAGCTTTCCACAGAACTGACATTTGCAAACATAAACGTGTCGCGAAACCTGATTTTGATATGACTCACGTACAGCCAAAAGACATAAACAGAGAGATTGTCCTTCAAGCACAATAAGTGAAAGATGTTTCGAGACTGCTTTCGAAGCATTTTGGAGAAAGATGGAGGGAAAATGAAGAGCTGCAGTTTTATTGCAATCTTCAAATTTCAAATTTATTAGGGCTCTTCGGTATCAAAACCTGCCAAATCCAAATCTTAGTAACAAACACGAAGGGAATGATGAAGATTGTGAAACTACTATTGAGGATGAGGTAGAAACAGACATTGTATAGCTAGAACTTGCAGTAAAGAATGTGATTTAATAGTTGAATAACGATAGTTTTGTCTCTAAGAACCTGGACCATATGAATTGAACATGAATTTAATTTGACGTTTTTCCTTAATATTCAGTACTGTACAGTATTATTACCCTATCACGAATTGATTGCCGGCGGTGGAGATGGGAACTATTCTTTATGTTCTTGTGTCACACGTCAGACTGCTTCGTCGACAGGTACTGTTACGCGAGTAGGATATGACTCTGGCTCCAGTACCTCAGTCATCGTTTAACTGCCATGGTGACATGAGCTCCTGTGACGCTTATCTGACGCTATGCAGCTTGACCTATGTGCAGACTGCACTCTGTCATCGCTGTGTCCTCCGCTTCGCCCCACGGGGCTCATGCTACAATAAACATAAATGCTGGCACAGCCACGCTCAGCGGCAATCGAATATTGAATGGGTAATATTAGAAGATCCTCCTGTGTGTACTTGCGGCGCCCACCTAACCGTGGCACACCTTCTCTTGGAGTGTGTGGATCTGGCCGATCTGCGCAGGACTCTTAAACTGCCTAATACCCTCTCCCTTATTCTCCGTGATGACGAGCCGTCAGCTGACCTCGTCATCCGGTTCATGAGAGAGAGTGGTTACTTTTTTAAGTTTTAAGGTGTAGTTACGACTTTTAATTGTGGTTAAATCTGTTTTATGTTTTTTATTGTGTTATGTATTGTATTGTTCCCTATGCCTTATTTGTTTTATCCTTTTTTACCATCCGCCTTTTATTCTTTTTATTCAAATAAGGCATATTTTTGGGGCTCACTGTCTGTTTTATAAACACCATTTTCGCTTCATCCATGGCAGTGAGTTGTTTTTATCTACATCCTTTCATTTCACGTCATTCCATTTCATTAGGGGCCGATAACCTCGATGTTAGGCCCCTTAAAACAACAATTATCATCATCATCATCATCATCACCAAATTAAACAGCGAGTTGCATGATCAGCGACGATGGTGCAGAGGCTGTTGATGTTATGATTTCACATTGATGGCAGCATGGCACAGTTCAACCAACACGAAACCCACAAAGGCTGAATTGAATTCAAAACTCACCATTTTGTAGGAAAATCCCTGGCGTGCTTAACCTCACGTATAACAAGAGCACAGCTCAGCCAAAAACACAACACAAATCAAATCTGTCGTCCGGATTCGCCAACAGTTTGCCGACAGTCACAGTGATTTTTTTTACGTTGCTCTCTGCTTCTCGCTCAACAACTCAAACTCAAATGCACTTTTCACTAATATGCAAAGGTCTATTTAACAGAATGTTACGTGTCACTGACACTACAAAACTACTTTCACTACACAAAATCATCACACATCACACACTGTTTACATTTGAATTTGCATTGTGCTGCTCTCTCTTGTCACTGCCGTTGCTGGCGGGAAAGTAGGATGTGGAGGGGAGATGGTGCAGGCAGAGCGACACTAGAGGGCGCGCCGTTTGCTGTCGAAGGGAGCGGGAGGGAACAGATAGTTCGCAGAGGATTACGGCTAAATTCAGGAATGGCCAAAGACGGTAAGGTAGGACATGAGCACTTCTCGTAGTTCTCCGTCCGTTCCGCACTCATTATACCAATATCACTTGTAAAATTCGTTTTTTACTTCGGTCAACTTTTACGGCATTAAAGGCAATAAATACGGGCGAATTCCTAGATGCAGATATATATTTTTTTTTTTGGGGGGGGGGGGGGGTCATGACCCCCGTGACCCCCCCCCCCCCCCCCCCCTTGCGTACGCCTCTGATTCTACAAATTCTACAAATCCTTCTCTGACCTTTTCCTTAATGCATAATCTTCTTATATTAATGTGCTTTGTACGCTTATGAGATTGTTCATCTTTAGCAATACACAAAGCACAATTATTGTCATTGAAAATCTTAACACAAATTTTTCCTAAACCTAGAATCTCGAAAACATTTCTGATGTACAAAGACTCTTTGATGCCTTCAGTAAGTCCCAGGTATTCTGACTCAGTACTTGACAGTGTCACAGTTTTTAATTGCTTAGACTGCCATGCAAACACAGAACCTCCTAACTTCATTACATATCCAGTATGAGAGTAACCTTTTTCAACATCACAAGCATAGGAAGCATCAACAAAATATTCAATACTCAAATTTCCACTTCCAGTAAACACAAGACCACAAATTTTAGTACCACTAATGTATCTCAGCACTCTTTTACAAGCTGACCATTGTTCAACACTGTAACATTTGTTGTATTGACTTAATTTACAAACAGTGTAAATCAAGTCAGGTCTAGTAGAAATAGCTAAATACATCAAGGAACCTATCAATTCCTGATAAGGAATCCCTTCAGTTTTTGTTTCCAACTTGGGTAATTCACGACTTGCAGACATGGGTGTACTCTTTTGCAGACAGTTACCCATATTGAATTTCCTCAACAAATCAACAAATCTGACATGTACTCACTTTGGTCTAGTTTCAAAATACCACTCTCCTTGTTGTAGTTAACTCTCAATCCTAGACAATTTTTCAACTGACCTAAGAATTTCACTTCATATTTCTGAAAGGGAGTAGCAGCCTTTCAGATTAAATCAATTCTTTACTAGTCTTATAGACGGTTAAGATATTGATAATATAAGCCAAATAATGGCTACACTGCGTCCTGCTGCACGGCTGAAAGCAAGGGGAAACTACAGCCGTTTGCTATTCCCGAGGATATGCACCTCTCTATGCATAATTACATGGGATGATGGCCTCCTCCCTTGTAAAATTTCAATCCGGAGGTAAACTAGTCCCCCGTTCGGATCTCCGGGTGGGGACTACTTGAGAGGGGGTTAACATCACAGAAGTGACAAAGAGGAACTCTGACATTCTACGGATCGGAGCGTGGAATGTTAGAAGTCTGCTAGGAAATGGAAGGTTAGAAAACTTAGAAAGGGAAATGGATAGGTTGAGGTTGGATTTGGTTGGGATTAGTGAAATGCGCTGGCAGGAAGAACAGGACTTTTGGTCAGGAGACTATAGGGTCATTAGCACTAAATCAAACAATGGCCAAGCAGGGGTTGGCCTCATATTGAGTAGGAAACTTGGACAGCGGGTGGAATATTATGAGCAATATAGTGAACAGATTATTGTAGCAAAAATAAATACTAAACCTACCTGCACCACAGTGGTACAAGTCTATATGCCTACCAGTCAAGCTGATGATGAGGATGTTGAAAAGGTCTACGAAGAAATAGACGAAATTCTGAGGTATATCAAGGGTGATGAAAATGTTATAGTAATGGGAGATTGGAATGCTGTGGTAGGAAAAGGGAGAGAAGGGAAGATAGTAGGAGATTTCGGATTAGGTGAAAGGAATGATCGAGGAAGCAGGCTGGTAGAATTCTGCACTGAGCATGAGTTGGTCATAGCTAACACCTTATTCAATAACCACAATAGAAGAATATACACATGGATGAGACCAGGAGATACAGGGCGTTACCAAATCGACTTCATTATGGTCAAGCAGAGGTTTCGAAACCAGATTTTGGATTGTAAAACATATCCTGGTGCTGACATAAACTCTGACCACAATCTGGTTGTAATGAAATGCAGATTAAAGTTGAAGAAACTGAAGAAAAGTCAAAAGCCAAAAAGGTGGGCAATAGACAGACTGAAAGAGAAGGATGTAAACGAAAGATTCAAGAAGAGTATAAAGGAAGGACTAATGAAAAACCCTAAACAAGCTTCAATTGCAGACGAATGGGCACTTTTGAGGAATGAAATAACAAAATCCGCAGAAGAAAACATTGGTAGGAAAGAAAGAATAGGTAGAAAACCGTGGATCACTCAGCATATACTCGAATTGATGGATGAAAGGCGGAAGCACAAGAATGTAAGAGATGAAAAGGGGAAAGCAGAATACAGACGTCTGAGAAATGAGGTTAACAAGAAGTGCAAGGAAGCGAAAGAAGAATGGTTGAAAGAGAAATGTGCTGGTATAGAAAATTGTCTGAAATTAGGAAAAGTAGACACAGCTTATCGAAGGATTAAGAATATTTTTGGGGAAAAGAAGACTAAGTGCTGTAATATTAAGGACACAAATGGAAAGCCTCTAACAGATAGGGAAGAAAAGGTTGAGAGATGGAAAGCTTACATAGAGAGTTTGTATAAGGGAAAGGAGATTGAGAATCATGTAATGGAAAGGGAGGAGGAAATTGATGAGGATGCGAAAGGAGGTTTAATATTGAGATCAGAATTTGATAGAGCTTTGGAAGACTTAAGCAGGAACAAAGCACCAGGCATAGATGATATACCGATTGAGTTGCTACGCTGCATAGGAGAGGAAGGTCTGATCAGGTTATTTCACTTGGTGTGTAGGATTTATGAGACAGGTGAGGTACCCCCTGATTTCAAGAAGAATGAAATCATCCCTATACCAAAGAAAGTGGGAGCTGACAGATGTGAAGATTATCGTACAATCAGCTTGATTACTCATGCTTCAAAGATCCTGTCTAGAATAATTTACAAGAGGATTGAGAGCCAGATAGAAACGGAGTTGGGTGAAGACCAGTTTGGTTTCAGGAGAAATGTAGGAACAAGGGAAGCTGTACTAAGTCTTAGGCTGATTTTGGAAGGTAGAATAAGGAAAGATAAGAGAACGTTCATGGCTTTTGTAGACTTAGAAAAGGCCTTTGATAACGTTGATTGGACTAAATTGTTTGACATTTTGAAATCGATTGGAATAAAGTACAGGGATAGGAGGGTGATATACAATCTATACAGAAACCAGACAGCAGTCATTCGAGTTGAAGGACATGAGAGAGAAGCTGGTATTCAGAAAGGTGTAAGGCAAGGCTGCAACTTATCACCCATACTTTTCAATCTTTACATTGAACAAGCAATGAAGGAAATTAGAGAAAAATTTAAAGTGGGAGTGAAGATTCAAGGAGAAATAATTTCAACTCTGAGATTTGCTGATGACATCGTCATCTTGGCCAACAAGCCTGAGGATTTGAATGAGTTTTTGAATGGTATGGACTCCGTCTTACGGAAAGAATTCATGATGAAAATTAATAAATGTAAAACAAAAATACTGGAATGCAGCCGAAATAAATCACAAACCTCTATGGAGATCAAATTGGCAGGTGAAAAGCTGAAGGAAGTAGGAGATTTCTGTTACTTAGGAAGCAGAATAACCAGTGATGGACGAAGCAAAGAGGATATAAAAAGTAGGTTGGCTCAGGCAAGAAAAGCATTTCTACAAAAAAGGAATCTGCTGACATCGAATATAGATTTAGGTATTAGGAAGTCATTTTTGAAAGCCTTTGTCTGGAGCGTGGCGCTCTATGGAAGTGAAACTTGGACTATTGGTGCAGCAGAAAAGAGGAGAATTGAAGCATTTGAAATGTGGTGCTACAGGAGAATGATGAAGATCAGATGGGTAGATAGGGTTACAAACAAAGAGGTATTAAGACGAGTGGGAGAGGAGAGATGTTTCTGGGGACTGCTAATGAAGAAAAGAGATAGGTTGGTAGGACACATACTAAGACACCCAGGAATAGCAAGCTTAGTTATGGAAGGAAGGGTCGAGGACAAGAACTGTAGGGGTAGACCAAGGTTAGAATATGTTAAACAGATTGCCTCGGATGTAGGGTGTGGTAGCTATGTAGAGATGAAACGATTAGCTCAGGACAGGGAGGCATGGAGAGCTGCATCAAACCAGTCAAAAGACTGAAGACTCAAACAACATACTACCATCAACGACACCTAGCTGTGAACTTGGCAACTAGATGCCACCACAACCATCAACTCGCAATGAACGTTGGAACTTCCCCTCCTAAGGAAAGCATACTGAGGGATTCTTAGTGCTCTTAGAAAATCCGACGACTTCGGCTGGCTTTGAACCCGCGAACTTGGGCATAGAAGTTCAGTATGCTACCGGTTACGTCACCGAAGCCGCTTCCCACAGTCGGATAGAAAACTGAATGTGATCTCGTGCAGTGGCGTTGTCATGCCAACCTCTGATAGCTCATCCCTCATCAATTTAGACGCGTTGTCATGGTAACCTCTGATGGCTCTTGGCATTTTCTTCTAATTCCGAAATCATTTCGTTCATCCCTTGGCGTAATGGTGGGTCATATAAAAAATTCTTTCAGACAAAAGTTTTAGGTAATTATTAAGGGAATATTATCAATTTTGTACGGTTTTGATATTGTGCCTATTAAGAGAGATATGATTAATGTTTCCCGAAAAACCCACTTTATCCCACCCCTTTGGTCAATGGTTGGTGCTATCAAAAAACTTTTCAAACATAAATTTTTGGTCCTTATCCGACACATAGTATGAACTTTGAATGGATTCGATATTACAAATATTAAGAGAGTTATAGCGATATTTCACTTTTTTGAAAAAAAAAGCCGCCCATTTTCACCCCCTTCCACCGATTGTGCCCATTAACGAACTCGACCGAGATTTTATAGGGATACATATTATGTAAAAAATTCAAAGTGATTGGTGACAAATTGCGGTAGTTATCGTGTCCACAAGAAAGTGATATATGTACATACATATATATACAGGGTGTTACAAAAAGGTACGGCCAAACTTTCAGGAAACATTCCTCACACACAAAGAAAGAAAATATGATATGTGGACATGTGTCCGGAAACACTTAATTTCCATGTTAGAGCTCATTTTATTACTTCTCTTCAAATCACATTAACCATGGAATGGAAACACACAGCAACAGAACGTACCAGCGTGACTTCAAACACTTTGTTACAGGAAATGTTCAAAATGTCCTCCGTTAGCGAGGATACATGCATCCACCCTCCGTCGCATAGAATCCCTGATGCGCTGATGCAGCCCTGGAGAATGGCGTATTGTATCACAGCCGTCCACAATACGAGCACGAAGAGTCACTGCATTTGGTACCGGGGTTGTGTAGACAAGAGCTTTCAAATGCCCCCATAAATGAAAGTCAAGAGGGTTGAGGTCAGGAGAGCTTGGAGGCCATGGAATTGGTCTGCCTCTACCAATCCATCGGTCACTGAATCTGTTGTTGAGAAGCGTACGAACACTTCGACTGAAATGTGCAGGAGCTCCATCGTGCATGAACCACATGTTGTGTCGTACTTGTAAAGGCACATGTTCTAGCAGCACAGGTAGAGTATCCCGTATGAAATCATGATAACGTGCTCCATTGAGCGTAGGTGGAAGAACATGGGGCCCAATCAAGACATCACCAACAATTCCTGCCCAAACGTTCACAGAAAATCTGTGTTGATGACGTGATTGCACAATTGCGTGCGGATTCTCGTCAGCCCACACATGTTGATTGTGAAAATTTACAATTTGATCACGTTGGAATGACGCCTCATCCGTAAAGAGAACATTTGCACTGAAATGAGGATTGACACATTGTTGGATGAACCATTCGCAGAAGTGTACCCGTGGAGGCCAATCAGCAGCTGATAGTGCCTGCACACGCTGTACATGGTACGGGAACAACAGGTTCTCCCGTAGCACTCTCCATACAGTGACGTGGTCAACGTTACCTTGTACAGCAGCAACTTCTCTGACGCTGACATGAGGGTTATCGTCAACTGCATGAAGAATTGCCTCGTCCATTGCAGGTGTCCTCGTCGTTCTAGGTCTTCCCCAGTCGCGAGTCATGGGCTGGAATGTTCCGTGCTCCCTAAGACGCCGATCAATTGCTTCGAACGTCTTCCTGTCGGGACACCTTCGTTCTGGAAATCTGTCTCGATACAAACGTACCGCGCCACGGCTATTGCCTCGTGCTAATCCATACATCAAATGGGCATCTGCCAACTCCGCATTTGTAAACATTGCACTGACTGCAAAACCACGTTCGTGATGAACACTAACCAGTTGATGCTACGTACTTTTGTGCTTGATGCTCGTACTGTAGAGCAATGAGTCGCATGTCAACACAAGCACTGACGTCAACATTACCTTCCTTCAAATGGGCCAACTGGCGGTGAATCGAGGAAGTACAGTACATACTAACGAAACTAAAATGAGCTCTAACATTACCTTCCTTCAAATGGGCCAACTGGCGGTGAATCGAGGAAGTACAGTACATACTAACGAAACTAAAATGAGTTCTAACATGGAAATTAGGCGTTTCCGGACACATGTCCACATAACATATTTTATTTCTTTGTGTGTGAGGAATGTTTCCTGAAAGTTTGGCCGTACCTTTTTGTAACACCCTGTATACACACACATAAATTATATATAAACTTTTGAACTGACAGTGGTTTTGGGGTCTAGGGGATGTGAAACGCGAAGATATGTCGAAATTTTCCGGAAGTCGAAACATGGTACCCATTGCAATAGCTTTCTAATGAAATCTAGCTAAAACTACCATTCTCACAGTTGAGGTCATCTTGGATTTAGGGAAATAAGATACAATTGAGAACCTTGCATTATTGGTGTGAAGACTATAGTGGTAAAACAAAGGAAGTCACAAAAACCATGAACTGAGAAAATATAATTTTAATGTTTAGAACAAACTGTTCTAAATTTGATGTATTTAGGGCTTAAACATATGTTCCTCATATTTATTACCAACAAATACTGCCCCTTTCATACAAGATTCACTGCACTTCTATGCCAAGCTACATAGATAATACTTCTTGCTTATTCTTTCGTAGATAAATTTGGCTGGGACATCCCATATTTTACCAACATTTATCACTGCCAATCGAAAGGTATCACTTAATGCCACTAGATGTCAGATTATTTCATTTTTTGTAATTTTGTGACATTCCTTGTTGTTCCCCTGTGGTCCTCATATAATGATCTCATTATGATGAACTTACCGCTCCTGTTTCAACATAAGCAAAATGGAAGTGAGGGCTTCTGCATGACTTGTAAACTCCAATCTTGGTAAAATAGGTAAGATATAGTCAATTGGAATTCCATGTGCAGTGACTAGCTGCCAAAGGCAATACTGCTCAAATGTTTCCCAGGCTAAACTGGCTGATAGTAGAGCTCGGAATGAATCATGACGAAACATGACCAGTCGACCTTGCAGGATATGACACACTAAATCCTGTAGTTGCTTCGCATCCACAGCAGATACAACGAGATGAAGAAGTTGTGCATGACCCACAGCAACCGATGGAAATTGTGCGTAAACCTCAGGAACCAGCCAGCAGAGCATATCTACATCATCCTCTTGGCAGAGCTACAAATAAAAAGAAATCCACATTAGTATGAAAGATGATTGCGTTATGTCAGAAACTGTATTTTTAGTCAGGAAAGAATTTCAATATGTTACAAAACCTTTTGTAATAACTTTTAGTTGAATTATGTGACACCGGAATTGGATCAATTTTTCCTTGTAAGTGTCTGGCAAATGTTGCCAAATTATAATCTTCCATCTAATGGAGAGCTGGTGTCTGTCAAGAAAACGTTTGATCCAGCCACTTCTTGCTCGAAAATCCTGTCTATCTATGTCTAATTCTTTAGCGATAGCAATCGCCTTCAATTGGTACATCCCTGATGACACAGTGTAATCGAATTCTTGTTTACTTATTTTATATTCTTGCAATCGTCCTTTCACTGCGCGGAACTTTGCCTTTTTACCTCGAAAGGCCAAGAGATTTTGCGAACAGTTTTGAAGTCTGTCTTTGAATGTTCTCCAATCTCAAACACTGTTAGGTAGTCAGCCCGAAGGCTGATTGGATCCTCAAAACGTACCGCTGTTAGGTTATCTGGGTAGATACCCACAAAAAACCAAGGCAGCGCTATATTCAGGCGTACTAGGCAAGATGAGGAGTGAGGTAGTTTGTCATTGCTTTCCTCACTGAGTCAGTACAACAGTACTAACCCTATGAGTAGAACCTTTCACAGCATCCACAGGCACTCACTGTGCCCTGAAGGCCATTACTCAGCACACCCATACCTCAGTAGCTTCCATATTATCACAGCCATGAGTGAGAGTGAGACTGAGACATCGGTGAAAAGCCACATTTTACTCTAGCCTGTGCCAACAGACAAATGCAAATGTACTGCATTCATCAAGGGATGGCAAACAGGTCCATCTCAAACACACGATTCAGATACATCATATTTCCTGCCCATGGCACGATGATGATGATATTCTTCTTCCTCCTGAATCATTTTAACATTTTCTCCCATTGGAAATGATCTTATCTATTTTGCCATGCACAGTTTTACCGGACCATTAGCACACAATGAACATCAATCTTCACATGGCCAGTACAAGATTGATCAACTCGAACCATGCGTCACAAGCCTGCGTTGTCACTTCCACTAACAACGTGAGACAAATCAGCAATGATTTTCGACCAGATAAGTGTACTGTATCGCGTAATATTGTTTGAATTTTACAGTATTATATTTTATGTATCAATTTTATCAGGGGAATATATAGATGAGCAACTCAACGACTTAATAATCATTAAAATATTGCCGTTTTAGTTCTTATTATATATTCTATTCTTCCTGGGTTGTTGTTGATTTCGATTGTTAAAAAGGAAAAAAGAGAGGATGATTATGATAAATTTTGTATGTGGGTTGAGTTTTAAGACCAGGGATTGAGAAAGTCATCATTATTTTGCACAGTTTCCAGCCACTGGCCGGGTCTGTTTGGAACACAAGCCTCTCCAACGTCTTCTGTCTTCCCAGCATCTCTCAGCCTCCACCCTTGTCCAGTGGATTGAGAAAGTATAGAATTGAAATTAATGATGCCTGGAAAATGGTTTAAGGCTGCTTTTGGTAGAAGCCTGATTGGTTTGGGCTACCTTGATGTTATACTGGGAGAGTTTTGGCTGTGTTTTTTCTCTAGTTGGGAAGGGAGGGGGGATGGTGGTGGTGGTGGTAGATCCACAGTAATGGTATGTACAAATAATAACCATGGCACCGTATGTAGAATCCAGGCAGCAGAGATGAAGTTCCTTAGAGGTATAATTGGAAAGACTCACAGAGACAAAATCAGAAACAAAGAAATTAGGGAATAAACAGGGTTCCCGAGGTTACAAGACAAGATCGAGATCAGTAAACTAAAATGGTATGGACATACGATGCGAATGGAGAAGACACGAGTCCCGAAGCGATTTTTTTACGAAGAAAGTCACGGGAAGGCGACAAAGGGGAGGGCAATCCAAAAACTCCCATTTGATAAAAGGAACGAAATTAGACTTGTGCTCAACAAGAAAATCAGTAAAATAATAAAACAATCTCACACTCAAGAAATCAACCTCAAAAAGAAAATTTCTCAAGAAAACTTAATAATAACAAAAGCGGACAAAGGCAACAGCATTGTTATTATTAACAAAACTGACTACTGACGTATAAGGATATGGAAACTGAAAGAAGGGGATAGAAGGGTCGAGTACCTCAAAATGGTAAAGGAAGGAATTCCAACAGATGAAGAAAGAGGGGTGGAAGAGGAATGGGCTAGATTTAAGAAGACACTAGTGGGTGCAGCAGAAGCAGTATGTGGGAGGACAAGTAGTAAGAAGAGGTGGAAGGAAACACCATGGTGGAATGAGAAAACAAAAGATATAGTAAAGGAAAAGAATAGAGCCTTTAGGAGGTGGTATCAAAATAGGACGGTAGAGACAAGGGAAGAGTACCAGGAAAGAAAGAAGGAGGCGAAGAGAGTGGTGGCTGAGGAGAGAAGGAAGTGGATGGAAGAGTGGACAAAGATGATGGAGGAGGATAGTGAAGGTACAAAAAAGGTCCTGTATGGGATGGTAAAACATAAGAGGCGGAAGGATCCTACGGATTATGTTAGAATGGTGAACAAAAGGGGACAAGAGATAGAAAATAGGGAAGAACTGAAGAAAATGTGGAAAGAATATTTTGAAGAACTTCTGAACCCAAATGGAAAAGATGGTGAGGAGGAAGAAATCGGGGAAGAGGAAGATGAACTACAAACAGAAAAGGACTTAACATGGAAAGAAGTGGAAGATGCAGTGAACAAGATGAAAGGAGGGAAGGCACCGGGTGTGGATGAGTTGAGTGTGGAGATGGTGAGAGCAGCAGGAGAGGTGGGGATACAGTGGCTGTACCGAGTGATGAGGACAGCATGGAAGGAAAGAAAGACCCCAGAGGACTGGAAAAAAGGAATCATTGTCCCGATCTTCAAGAAAGGTAGTAGAACAGATTGCAGAAACTATCGGGGAATAACACTGATGAGTCATTGTACAAAGATCTTCGAGAAAGTTTTGGAAAAGAGAATTAGGACAAGGATAGAAGGAGGGATGAGGGAAGAACAACATGGCTTCAGAGCAGGAAGGTCCACAGTGGATTTGATTTTTGCTGTAAGGCAGTTACAAGAACAGCACTATGAGTATGGAACAGATCTACTGATGGCCTTCCTGGACATTGAGAAAGCATATGACAGTGTATGCAGAAACAAAGTATGGAAGTCCCTGGAGGATAGAGGAGTAGAGAAATTTATTTATTTATTTATTTATTTATTTATTTATGTCTTTTGCAGTGGCGAAGTTAGGGCTCGTGGCCCTCTCTTACACTTAACCACTTAGTTATAATAAAATGCACAAATACTACCATTGAATAAGATAGGTGAACTAGAAATTAAGTTAGAATAATACAGGACATAAAAAATAAAGATAGCAATGCACATCAAACAAAGAATCATATAAAATTGTTACCTGAAACAATAATAATACTAATAATAATAATAATAAGTGATAGTGTTAGATCTAGTAAATAACTGAGTATTTTAATTTTTATTTATATACCATAATGGCTCAATCATGCTGTCTATCATCCATCACCAGTCACACGAAACAGTCAGCGGTGTTCAATAGGAAATCTCTGCAAGCAGTCTTAAATTTTGTGTAGGTCTTGCATTTCCTTACGTCAGCTGGGAGTGTATTCCAAAGTCGCGACCCAGTCACAACGAAGGATTTATTGTACTTGGAAGAGTGGTTAACGGGAATAGCGAGGGAAGAGCCAGATCTAGTATTAATATTATGAAATGAGGACAGGAAATGAAATTTCGAAGAAATATACAGTGGGAGATTTTCGTCTAGGGTTCGATATACCGACGTCAAAATATGAAAATTTCGACGCCCTTCAGGTTTCAGCCAAGAAAGAGCTTTGTAGCTAGGGGTTACGTGAGAATCGTAATTCAAGTTGAAAGCAAACCGAAGACTAGAGTTCAATGCTCGTTGCAGTTTTTTAGTTTGTTCGCTAGTTGCATCAACAAGGACCACGTCGCAATAGTCAAGTATTGGTAGTATCAAAGTCTCAATAAGTTTTATCCTCACGTCTTGTGGTAAAATGTCCTTATGCCGTTTGAGTGGGTGTAGCGTCGCGTACATCTTCCTGCAAGTATTACTTACATGTGCAGACCAGTCAAGAGATTCAGTCAGAGTCATACCGAGGTTTTTCACTGTTTTACTAAACGGGATTACGGTTGCATTTAAAGTCACAGGAGGGATAGTGTAGTTTTTATACATGGAATTCAATAATCCCTGCGAGCCGATTAAAATAACTTGGGTCTTTTTGGGGTTGAGAAGGAGAGCGTTATCACTAGCATACACACTGAGTTGTTGCAGGTCGGTGTTTACATCTCGTATCGCTTCGCTATATCTTTGATACCAACGTGACAGTAAATTTGGAGGTCATCCGCATAAAGATGATATCTATTATATTTTATTACTGAGGAGATGTCATTAATATAAAGGACAAACAAAAGAGGACCAAGAACGGAACCCTGAGGGGTTCCTGCCTTCCTGAGTCGCCACTGTGAAGCAGTATCTTGTGTTATTACACGTTGCATGCGATCTGTAAGATATGCGGTGAAAAATTTTAAAGCCTCATTACCGAAAAGGCATGCAAGTTTCTTCAACAATGTCTGGATATGTATCGTGTCAAAAGCCCTACTGAAGTCAAGGAGTGTGAGTATTGTCACTTGTCTTTCGTCCATTGCTAGTCTGATATCATCAGTCACTTTTAGTAAAGCAGTTGCTGTGCTATGGCCCTTCTTGAAGCCAGATTGAAGTGGATCCAGAAGAGAGTGAGCGTGCAGGTATTCCAGTATTTGAGTATGTACCAACCGTTCTAACGCTTTGGAAAGAGCGGGGAGAATAGAAATTTGACGGTAATCGGATAGAAGTTTAGAGCCTGGGTTCTTGGGAAGTGGGATTACATTAGCGTACTTCCAAATTGCAGGTAATGTGCCGTTTTTGAGACAGTGATTAAAAATATGGGTGAGAATGGGTAGAATAGCGCCAATGATATTATGTATGAAAGTTATAGGAATATCGTCGACACCACTAGCTTTCGATTTAATAGAATACAAGACTTTCTTAACTTCATTAGTGCTGACAGTACGAAAAGCAAAGCATGGGCGACTTTGTGGGACAAATGATGGGTCATTATTTACATGAGGTATGTTAAGCGGATTAGACTGAACTCTCTCTTCCGTGAAATACGCATTTAAATCGTCAAGTGGAATGTCAGGTACCTGAAGCTGTTCCCGTGTTTTGCCTATGCCCATGGCTCGGAGATGCCTCCAAGCACTAGCTGTATTTAGATTCCTTGTTGATTCACGGACATATTTAAACTTAAGATTACGGATGATTTGTTTAGTTCTATTCCTCATTATTCTATAATTTTCATAGTCACTTGGGTCTTGGGTACGTTTGTAATGTCGGTAGAGTGTATCACGTTGAGACATCATATGTTTAACATCAGAGGTTAACCATGGATTCGGTTTGCGTGATATTCTTATTTGTCTTTTGGGTGCATGTTTGTTGTATAGACTGTGTATTAACGAATTAAATTTATTTATTTTGGCATCAATGTCTTTCAGATTTAAAATGTCATTCCACGGAAGAATGTAGGCATCGTACCTTAGTTCATACATATCGATATCTTTCATATTCCTGCACGTTATATACCTAGGTTGATATTTTGGAACGTGTAGTGAGTAAGCGAGAAATATAAGATCGTGGGTGGACACGGCCGGTACTGAAATCTGTCCGTGAGTTACCACTTTCTGAGGGTTGTTAGTCACTTTGAGATCTATTAAGGTGTGGGAAATGTTGTTGGTAGTATGTACATGGTTAGTAGGATTTGAAGGAAGGATAGTCAAGTCACATGAGGAAAACATGTCTTCTAATTTCTTAGTATCGTAATTCTTCGTAAGTAGATTAGTGTTGAAATCCCCTAATATAATGATATGTTCGTACGTTGGTAGCAAGTTAAGTAGATACGTTTCAAACTCGGCCATATAAGGTACTTTAGGTGGTCGGTAAACCACTCCAATAAGTATTTTCTGTCCACTAGCAACTACTTCAACGAACATGAACTCCGTCCTCGGCAAATCGCCGGTCGATGAGGTACAAATGACACGGCTCTTCAGGTCATCTCTACAGTAGAGAACGATACCTCCTCCCCTCTTATTAGTGCGGTCATGACGATGAACATTATAACCATCAAGCTGAACCATGCTGTTTGGGATTGAAGGCGATAACCAGCTTTCACTCATTCCTATCAAATGGACACTAGTTTTGTTAAATATAGCCTGAATTTCGTCAAAGTGTGCGGGCAAACTTAAGCTGTTTAAGTGACAACACTGGAGGGTGCGAGGATATGGTGAAAGTTCGTGTTTCAATAAGCTGCTGGCGTCTATGGTAGGGAGAGAGGTGAGGAGAGTTCTATTCTTAGAGCTAAGGTCGTTGTCATTGGAAAACACCGCAGCTACCTGACTAACGGACATACTTTAACTGAGACCAAAAAAAAAAAAAAAAATCTTACCTGGATTTCCTGGAGAACTGGACCGCTTGCTGGTTAATATACCACACACACACACAATCACACACGTAAACCTAGTAATAATGATAATAATAATAATAATAATAATAGTAATAATGTTTAGTGGGCACATCACAATGGTCTTATCGCTCTGATAATCCACCTAACCGCCCCATGTGAAAGTTCAATTCCTTAGGTGTGCTAATGTTGAGCTTCTTCCCGTCTTCTAAATGGACGATAATGCGGCCATCCTGCGTTGAAACCCGCCGCATACCCCAGAAGTCTCGTGCTTTACGCAACACTTCCTTCCTTGTGGACGTCAGAGATTCAGTTACGAGTAGTTTGGTACCTTTAAGAGCTCGCTTGGCACGCCAGATGCGGTCTCTCTCATGGTACCTGAGAAATTTAATGATGATAGGCCTGTTTCCTGCGGATACCACCTCAGCTGTCGTCCTCTTCATACGGCCCAGTCTATGACATCTATCTATACTGTCCATAGGCAATTCGATGTTCAGTCTGGTTTTTAAAGTTCCCAATGCCACAGCGTAGGTGTCCTCGCCAGGGGTCTCACTTACTCCATGAAGGAGGAGGCAGTTCCTTCTGCTATACTGCTCTGCCTCGTCAATCTGAATGTCCTGCTGGTCGATGCGTTCCTGCAGATGGTTTACTTCCTTCTTCATCTCGCCTAATTCGCTTGATATAGCTTCACGAAAGTCCTTAAAGTCTGAAGCGAGGCCGGTGAGTGTGTCGCCGGGGTTGGCAGCACTGGTCGCACTAGCAGCCATGGCTTGTTCCAAGCTTGCTTGGAATTCAGCCATTCGCTCTTCGAACTTAGTTATTCGTTCATTTACGGCCTTCAGCGTCATAGCACTTCACATTTATTCGAGTAAATGATTAAGTAGAACACTAGCACGCCCACGAATATTCAAATGCAACTTATCTTGCTGATATGGCAGGTGAATTTGCGGAGCATGTTTACTCGCATTGTACAGCGTGCGCCATCTTGTCTTGTCTATAAAGAGGATAAAGGAGATGTACAAGGGAAGCGTGAGCTGTGTGAAAGTGGGAGGAGAGAGATCTGACTGGTTGGAACAAAGAAACGGCCTGAAACAAGGAAGTGCACTGTCACCGTTACTTTTCATTGTGGTGATGGATGACATAATGACCCGAGTGGCACAAGTAATTGGGGACGGAAAGATGAAAGCAATGGTGTTTGCAGATGATTTGATGATTTGGGGAAACAAGGAGGAGGAGGTACAGGAACAGTTGGACGTGTGGGAAGGAATAATACAAGGATATGGGATGAAATTTAGCATAAATAAGAGTGAGATGGTGATCACAACAAGGAAGAAGGAAAGAACCACAACGGGAATAACAATTGGTGGGGAACAGCTGAAGAAAGTGGAGAGTTTTAAGTATCTGGGAAGCCTGATACAAGATAATGGAAGAAACGATAGAGAAATAAATGAGCGGGGGAGGCAGGCAGAAGCATTTCGGAGGAGTGTGAGAAGCATGTTATGGAGCAAGGATGTCCCTCAGAACAGCAAAAAGATCATATATCGGACGTACTATGTCCCTATCCTGACGTATGCCTCGGAGACCTGGGTTATGAAAGGAAGGGAGAAGAGCAAAATACAGGCCAGTGAGATGAGGTTCTTGAGAAGCAGTATTGGAGCTACAAAGATGGACAGAATAAGAAATGAGAGGACCAGAGAATTAATGAAGGAGGAACCATTACAGGATGGTATAGAGAAATCTAGACTTAGATGGTATGGACATGTAAAACGAATGGAGGAGAAGAGGATACCCAGGAGAGTACATGAGACGAAGTGGGAAGGAAAGAGACCGAGGGGAAGACCGAGAGACAGGTGGCTGAAGGGGGTGGAAGAAAGCGTGAAGAAGAGAGGAGAAGACTGGACAAGGGTGGAGGCTGAGAGATGGTGGGAAGACAGAAGACGTTGGAGAGGCTTGTGTTCCAAACAGACCCGGCCAGTGGCTGGAAACTGTGCAAGATGATGATGATGATGATGATGACTACATTGGGAAAAACAGAACTCTTTCTGAATAATCAAAATTTTGAAATTATCAGTAAGGACCCCACGGGGACAACACAAAGGAAATTAAAACAATTACTTTAGAATACCATTATGATCCTAGACGAACACCAAAGCAATAAGCTTATCAAAATGAACCCAGGCGTTCCTACCCTAAGGGCATTACCCAAAACACATAAGATTAACACTCCGATCAGACCTATCGTCAACTTCAGGGGCAGCCCGGTTTATAAACTGTCGCAGTTTATACAGAAATTCTTGAATAAACACTACAAATTTTCGAACAACTATGCCTTAAGAAATTAGTCCATCTTTGCGAGCAAACTAAAAATTTAAAATTGAAAAGTTCAGAAACGTTGCTCACAGTGGACATCACTGACATGTATACCAACATTCCTGTGGTTTCAACTGTGAATATAATTGAGAAAAATTTAAAATCGCATAGCAGGTTATCGCATGATGAAATGAATTAATTCATCACTCTTTTAAAGTTCACTGTGCAGAATAATTATTTTTCATTTAATCAGAAACTTTTTAAGCAAGTAGAGGGACTGGCCATAGGCTCCCCACTGTCAGCTGTAATGGCCAACAATTACATCGACCATTTGGAAAATAAATATATTAGTAAATTAAAGGGCATTAGCTTTTGGGTAAGATACGTCGATGACATTTTTCTTATAATAGATAACGATATCAGCGGTATTGATCATGTCACAACAGAACTCAATCAAATTGACAATAAAATTAAGTTTTCCACAACTCCGAAGTCGAACTATCTATAAACTACCTTGATTTAACGGTCAGTAGAGACACCACATGCCTACATTTTAATATTTAGAGGAAACCGTCCCAAACACATACTGTCATCAGGAAAGATTCAAACCACCCAGCTAGCCACAAAAAAGCTGCTTTTAGAGCATTCATAAATAGAGCAGTTAAAGTACCCCTCTCAGAGGAGGATTGGAAAACTGAACTTTCCATCATACATCAAATCGCCAGGGCTAATGGTTTCAATAGACCCTATGTCAACGCTCTTTTAAATAAAATCAAAAACAAACCTGCAACAAAACTGCGGCCAGAAGAAAAGAACAAGTCCCTCGCAGTTTTTACTTTCTCAAATCAATTTACTCACAACATCACAAACGTGTTTAAGAAACAAGAAATGAAAATAGCCTACAGAACAGTCAATACCACCAAAAAACATTTATTCAATTCTAATGAGATTAACATGCAGGACAAATCACAAATTTCAAAGATCAGGGATTTACAGAATAAAATGCAAAAATTGCAATGCGGATTATATAGGTCAAACGGGACGTAGTTTGAAAATCAGATATAACGAGCATATTAATGCGACAAGGCACAGGAAATTTTCAGCCATTGGGAACCACATGGTGGAGTTCGACCATAGTTTTTCTAACATCAACGAAGATCTGGAAATTCTGCACTTGCAGTAAAGGGGTGATGCTCAATATTTTAAAGCAAATTGAAATTGACCAGGCCTTAAGGAATAATCTGGCTTGTATTTTAAATGAAATTAATGTTGACTGCAACATTCTATACGAAACTTTGACGAATTACGTCACCAATAGAAAACGTAAAAAACCCCCATAGAGACCGTGCCTGATGACCAACCTTTTCCCTCTCCTTAACTCCCTGTTGTTGTGTCCGTACTTCTCCTATCACTCTTGCCCCCATTCCTTCTGTTGTTAGACCCGCGTCTCTTTCCTTATACGATCTGCCTCGCTTAGGAGCTTCTAGTCGCTGCAATAAGCTTGACCTGGTATGTGTTATGTTCTAACTAAGGTAAGGATGTCGGTTCGTTGCACCTTCATTTATTTTCTGGCTATCACACTTGCATTCTCATTGATTCATATTTTCGTCAGATTACGCTATTTAAATTTCCTCAATTTAGGACTGCCTTAACTGTCAGGATGGACTACTAGCTACTTCAAGAGCTGCTCATTTGGGATAAGCTTTCCATCTTTTAGACCCATTTGACAACACTTTCTTCTCTACAACAAGTAGAACTTCATTACCTATTTCGGTGTGAAGAATTTTATGGACAGGCAACAACAGGCATTGTGCTATTTAATGAACAGTGACTTTTAAATAGAACCAACAGTACACATGTGGTTTTAAAAATGTTTTTATGTGGTATGAACTATCTCACTGCTAAACCTAGTAGGAAGGTTTCCTAGAGACAGAAATAAACTCCGACTATTCATGTCATTTGAAGGGCAAAGGAATTGTGACAGGCCACATTTTAATAGTGTTTTATTATCATGTATTGCAAAAGTTTTTAATGTGTTTTGAATGATGTATGTATTTGTGTATTATCTATGTCTTTAATAGTATGCTGTGTTAAGACAAACGTCGGCTGATGAAAAACCGTATTTAAAAGGGTTCAAAACATGTACCGTGATTAGCGCCTAATGACGCATATTGTTTTGTATTGATTGGCGGAACTGTAAATTTGAATAAAATAATACTTCTGTTGTCTTCGAATAGAGTTTCAATGTAGTCCTTCCATTCTGTCAACTTCTCTTCAGTACTGGGGAGAATGATGCCATATCTATTTATGAGAATCCCAATCCCTCTGCTCTTATAAATCCCAGCTGCTTGCTTAACTTTTTTATACATGTTGAATGAGTCATGCTTTGCACACAGTAGTTCTATTTCGCTACATTCCTTTGAAAGGTGTTGTTCTTTGGCAGTACGGATTTCCTTCCGTATTAATTTCTGCAATTCTCTGTACTTTATCTGTCATCCAAGGTTTGCTTATCCTACTCTCCGTGGCCTGTAGTTTTTCTCGACACACTTCATTCACTGTGGATTTGAAATGGTTCCAATTGTCTTCAATATTATGTGTATCCCTGTTCAGACTGGATATAAACTAGTTTTGTACTCAATGCTGTTTGGCCATCATTTCTCAATATAGGGTCTTGGGAGCTTATGGATCGCAAAATGATTGCTGTGTGATATTTTTTGAAGTTCAAATTCATTGTGGCTAACAAAACATTATGATCCGAGTTAATATCAGCACCAGGATATGTCTTCACACTTTTTAGGGAATTTATGATCGCTTATTGACGAGGATATAGTCAATTTGATTCCTAACATTATTGTCGAAGTTTGAGGTCCATGTGTAAAGACGACGTGGAGGAAGCTGTTGGATTGGTGAGAATAATGTTTGAAGGGCACGGTCGGAGCCGGCCAAAACAATACTACGACCTTACTGAGTTTCATTGAAATCGCTCTAGCCGTTTAGATTTACGTGGACAAAAGGTGATCTCATAAGCCTACTTTTCATAAATGAAAATAGGCTAAAAAGGAGTGGGTGGGAGGAAAAAGGGGAGAGGGGAGGGGTAAACCCGGTACATGGAGGAGGGGGCAGCAGGTTGTGGATGGATCGTGCTTGAAAGTGCATCACCGCGGCATCCCACCGTCTGTTGGAACGACTTGCGCCGAGCAATAAGTTGGTGTCAAAATTATAAGATACATCTCTATTATATCCTCTTTGGACTGAAGCCTATGCATGGTGTTCTCCGCATGTCTCCGCCTATAACGTTAAGTCTCACATATAGCATAGGTACTAAAATGCCGGCTTATGATTGGTGGAAGATTGGGCTACAGCCGATTCACACACTCGCCAAGATATAGTGCGCCACTCGCGTCTACAGAGAAGGCAAGGGAGCTGCAGACGTGAATATTAGAAGAGTATTTTTCCCGAGTTTGAGATTTATCACTCAAGCAGTTTCTGAGAGAGACACATGTTTTCACGACTAAAAATATATCAAATCAAAAATTTCTGGGACACGTCTCCCTTGAAATTTATCAACGAGCATGAGTGCCAAGTTTTACGTTTGAAACTCAAGAGGTTTAAGATGTATTTATTTTCAGCTCCTATTTTTCTCCCGTTAGAAACTGAATTTCGTGAACCCTTGCCTATAAACAACCTCTGTGAAAAAATGTTACCGAGATACGGCAATGAGATCGTAATATTGGCCTTGTATGTGTAGAAATGTTTCACTTTGTCTCTATATTAATTTATGGATACGGCACTGTTCCATGCGAGTACCGTAGTTATGACAATGCCTATGTATACAGATATACGGCACCGGTATTGGCTTATATATAAAAAAAAGACTTGTGATCTTACATGGTTCTTAAACCTCGCGATTATAAGCTACAAGACGTCCTTTCTACGAGGATTCCGAGCCTCAGGACGCGACTTCTCACTTTGTAACCTATGAACCTGAAATTCAACATTACCGTAGTACATCTGCAACTACCTTTCGTTCACAGATTACAATCTACTTTCCTTCTCAGCAGACACGAGTGGCGCGCTATCTCAGATGAAAGTACGAATCAGATGTAGCTCAACCATCCAGCAATCACAAGCCGCCATTTGAAGGCCTATGCTATGCGAGACTTGACGTTACAGGCAGAGTATTGTACTAGAGTGGGATCGGCGAACATGCGTGTATGAGACTGGCCAGCTTAGCGCCAGCGAGTTTAAATGATTCAACCAGTGTTTGGAAAATTTCTTTTACCCGTTTGTAAAATTTGTTACTTTTTCGTTACTTTCGTTACCGGTAGACACCCTGCCAATGCGAGCAAATTTTGCAGAAATGCAAGTGATTGTTGATCTGTGATGATGGCATGCATGGAGCCATGGTAAATGCCGACCTAAACACAAATTTCTTCCTCCATGATTTGTCGGTTTTCCCGGATAAGACCCATAAATCCACGCTATCACATCAAGAGTAATGGCTCGATGGGCCTGCCCTTGGTACGCTTCGTCTCGCAGTGATGTGCGTCCTTCTCGGAATCACGTATGCCACTCGTGCACATTCAAAAAGAACGTCGGGTGTTGGCTACCCACACCAGACATGTGAAAATGAGTTTTGCGTATTCTAGCCACTAGAATACGAACAATACGTCTCTGTCCTTCTTCGGCTGCCTCCATTTCTACAGCAGGACGAACACACTAGGCTGTCCGCACACCAACAAAGACATACCTCAAGACCTGTGTGCACCTGAGAGTTGTCACTATGCAGTTCCCCTGCCACAGCGATGGCAATATCGATACGTAACAACAGATTTTGCCACCTTTCGCACGGAATGAGTGTTATGGCGGGTGTTCGGTTTTCATTTGACTGCCCCTTATATATATTTATTTTAATCACATGTAAATTTTTTCAGGTTATTTTCCGCATGTCCCAGTAATTGTGATTACATTGTGTTGACCAATTGAAAGTTACAATATCAATTGACAGTTAAATAAATAAGATCGAATGTTTGCTGAATTTTGATAGAAAAATCTTGAGTTGTTTTTGTAGTTGTTTGGCCCTTTTATTTGGTTGAATGGAGAGGGATTTATGCATTGTTGAATTTAGTTTGAAGAAACCCACCAACCAACAATCCCTGTGAATGCCCTGAGATCTGATATCTCTTCCTACTCTGCTAAAAATTTGAAATGATTCCAAACTAGATTCCTATACATACATTTTAAAATAATAATATGTAATATTGTGTCCGACAATGAGCAGTCGTTTTAAGTCGGTTTGTCGCATTCAAAGCTCTTCCATTTGGAGAAGTGTACAGGTGCAGCGCCATGAAATTGTCCCCTTGAACACAACAGATGGCACCGAAAACAAACGACGTATGCACACTGCCAATAAAATGTTGTAGACTTGGAAAAGATCTATGGGAAATAACACCTGCAGAATATTATTCACTCTTAAAAACAAGGGATGGTCAGGGAAAGCACGAATTTATTTCCATCTCAAGCACACATACTGTAGGCTATGGAAGAAATTGCCTCAATATATGTAATGATTCTGCAAAGAATAACCATGCCTTTGGTAAATATTATCATTATTATTTGTCAAAATTTTATGTGATATTTCCCAGTAGGCAGTATGACTGGATTTGAAATATAAACAGAGAAATCATCACTGTATGCACATATGTCTCGATACGAAATCAGTTTACAGTCCTGGTACCAATTTAAATAAACAGAAAAATCACGTTATGCACATGCACAGAGACACATTTAGAACAAAATAAGTTTGAAGGAACACACAGTGTTTTAGAGCAAGATACTCCATAAATATCTCAAGAATTACTATTGCACGAAATTTTAATGTACTCTTTCTTAAAAGAGATCATATTTTAGAGACTGACTAAGTTTGGTTACCATTTACTCACACATGCTACACAATATCAACTGCACTAGTTATCATTCTAAGAACTGTTATGTGTGTGTTCACTAGCCCACTCATCCAGCATGTTATTTTTTGTTTCTTTTGTTTTTGTTTTGTTTGTTTGTTATACGATACAGATAAGGTAACTCACCTTGAGATCATTCAATAAGCATGTTTCTAGATCCTTTCCTAAAGTTCGGCAGAAGTCTCTATAAACTGATGCTTTTCCATCATTTAATTTGCTGTAACACAAACAAGTTTAGTTGAGTTAGTAGGTAAAATATACACTAATACCACATAGACATGTGTCACATATGTGATATAACTTAACTCACCATGCCTTAAGAAAGTAAAGGAGGAGATACCCAATTCTCGGATGTTGATTTTTCATTTCAGCTAATACAGCTAACAGTGGAATTCTTCTCGAATCATCTTCTGGTAGCTGAGTTAGATTGCGGAACAAAACAAACAACGGCCGACCTATGCTGTCTTCCAATGCCCTATGAAAAGAAGGTTAGCAATGAAATTAAAGGAAAGCGATAAGAATTTCTAGCCAGTCCATGGAGAGAACAGCTTGTCATATAAGGGCAAATAAATTTAAATAATATTTTCCAACATTATTACAGCCATTTATATGTTTCAGGCATACAGGCAGGCAGGCAGGCAGACAGACAGACAGACAGACAGACAGACAGACAGACAGACCGACCGAGTGAGAGAGGAAATGAATGAAAATCCACAGCCTGCTTCCACTCTCCGACCGGGTCAGGAATGGAATGAATGAAGCCCCCATCTAGCGGCGAGGATATGACCTGTGCCGGCTGCCGAGGCCTGACGCACTACTCTGGGGCAATGATTAAATGAATGACAGATGAAATGAAATGATAGTGGAGAGTGTTGCTGGAATGAAATTTTGACAGGGAAATCCGGAGTACCCGGAGAAAAACCTGTCTGCCTCCGTTTTGTCCAGCACAGATCTCACATGGAGTGACCGGGATTTGAACCACGGACCCAGCGGTGAGAGGCCGGCGTGCTGCCGCCTAAGCCACGGAGGCGAGTGAGAGAGGAAACGAATTCAAATATTTTTCTTGTCCAAGAGGCTCATACTGTTAATATATTTACATTGATTTTTTTTGAAATATGATATAATACTCCACAGAAAGATCACAATCATATGTTCACTCCTGCATGAACCAGAGCATATTGGGAGAACATGATATTCATTGTTAAATATCAAAATTATTAACCACTAAGTAATACTGCTCAGTCTTAAACCAGTTTACCTTCTATTCATATAACCCACAACTTTGACAATGCCAATAGCACTTGCCTTAACCAATAGAATTTGTGTTTTTTAGCATTTGCAATAAATGCAAATTTTGTCAAACACTTATTAGTCCATGAATCATGTTTGTTATATGGTGGCTTCGGTGGCGTAGTTGGTAGCATGCTGAACTTCTATGCCCAAGACAGCGGGTTCAAACCTGGCCGAAGCCGTCGGATTTTTTAAGAGCGTTAAAAATCCCTCATTATGTCTTCCTATGGAAGGGAAGTAAAGCCGGCGGTCCCATGTCATAGATTTATGGCATGTTAAAGAACCTTCCACTAATTACACCTGGGTGAAGCTAAATTGTATAGGTTAGGAATGTAAACAACGCTCTTAGGTTTCTATGTTCATTGCCAAGAGCCGACTGCAGTGGCATGTAGTAGCTATGTTCTGAACTAGGCCTAGTAGTCGTTGACGGTGGCATTTGGCGGCAAAAGTAGGAACTATTTGAAAAATTCAAAGTTGCAGT
This sequence comes from Meconema thalassinum, assembly GCA_946902985.2. Lineage (NCBI taxonomy): Eukaryota > Metazoa > Arthropoda > Insecta > Orthoptera > Tettigoniidae > Meconema > Meconema thalassinum. The sequence goes on along the minus strand of OX336388.2, from coordinate 1,754,352,883 downwards.
CCTTAAGGTACGTCCACACCAAGATGTTTTCGTTAACTTTGTTAATGAACACTGTTCATGAACAATGTTCATGAACATTTTTGACTGTTCATAAACAAAATTGCGTGTTCATTAACTTTTCGAGCATGTTCATGAACAAAATCTCTTTAACTTTTGTGAATGAAACTTTTCATTAACATTTCGTGTTTTCGTTAACATTTTGGTTCGCGCATGCGCAAAGACGCAATTGAGGTTGTAAATTCGTAACGCGGAATACGATGCTCTTTTACTTCTCTAAAAATCGACTATCGAATCGCAAGCGACTCGTATATTGCGCGGAATTATGAAATACCAGGAAGCACATGAGAATATTAATTAACTTAATTCTAAACGCCTTTCCAATATTTTTCTTTTCCACACCTTGCGTCTGCGCTTTTCTCTAATTTTGTACTCACTAAAATAACTTCTTCCTGACCCTATCCATTATAACCTCACAAACAGTTTATTTAATGTTGAAGATGTTTGTTAACAAAAGTTTATTTGGTGTGGACATAATGTTGAAGAAGTTTGTTAACAAATGTTTAGTAAACATGTTGAGAAATGTTTTCATTAACATTGTTCATGAACATTGTTCATGAACATTGTTCATTAACTTTGGTGTGGACTAGCCTTTACTTAAATTAAAAAACAGATACACACACTAATACAGTCATCACAATTAACACCGGTTATCAGACAGATTCTACACACACCCAAAGTACACGGGGCTACATGACCGCGTTGTCGCAGCCCCTAAACCGAGGAACCAACCAACCATGTTTGTTGTGCCCCCTAAAATAACAACTATAATCTTTAAGTTTTATGTCCACTATATATGTAATAATTGGCACTGAAATAATGCAGTAAAAAATAAGCATTTTGGTCATTGATTGCAAAAGAAACCGATTTCTATGTCATTTTAAACACGGTCCACCATAAAGAAATGTAACCAAATTTATTCAGTTACATAACCTCACCCTCGGGTTTTTGCCTTGTGCAGTTAGTTTGGGGTATTTTATTCATATCTTATTATACTGGGTTAAAGTCTGGGACGGAGCGGTGATTTTTATTGTGCCTGTGTATATTTTTGTGGACGGATTCATCTTTGGATGTTCCGGGCCGACTAGATTCATTGTTTATTAATTATGGGTTTTTGGATATTTGATATTATAAAATACGGGGTTTTTGCGATTTATTATGTTTTGGGGACAGGGATGTAAGACTGTATTATTTTTGAGTAGAAGCATTATTTCATTTTGGTTTGGGATTAATGGCTTTATTTTGACTAGTAATGTTAAAATTTTCAATTCCTGACTGTACTAGGTACAATAAAATTGAATCTGTATTTCGAGGCCTGGAAAGTTGCATACCTGGAAAAGTTTAGCAGTAATTCAACTTGTTGTGGCAAGTTCAGGGAATACCTAGGCTATTAATAGTGTGAACTCTGATGAACTTCCCGTGAAAAATACTGAGATCACGTTCGGAGCCGATCGGGTCTGTCCGTGAGTGATCGAGTGAATTATGACTGTCATATGTTCATGTTTTGTCATGGATATTCCGCTAGGAGCGGGGTGCACAGCATATAGTTCCGAGAGAACGAAGCACAGCCGGTGGTGTAATGTATTCGTTTGCCAGTGTTTATAATGACATGTTTGGTGCTCAGAAATAGTCTTATTGCTTTTACAGCGAAAGTCCACGTCTACTTGCAAATTAGTGTCTTTGTTACTGGATCATGGTATCATAACAAGAACGAGCAGAGACTTTTAGCAAACCACTGAGCTCTTGCGGGCTATTGGTAAGCTACATTGTATTTCACGATTCCGTCCAAATACCATGGGTTGTTGGTAATGCTTTACCATGCCTAAAAGGATGATCATCATCATTCAAAAACATTTCATCGTGAAGTCATGGGAGAAGGGCGACGTGAAAGAACAGTTCGAGGAAAAGTGAAGTGAAACAGTCTTAACGTGTGTATATTTTTGTGTACAAACTGTACACCTAAACAAATGTATAGGAGGCTGTCATGCCTGGGTCTGTAATGACCGTAAGTGTTTGTTGCTCTAAGAGGGTAAATTCAGTGCCAAGGTACTGTACAAAAGTTATTACAAGTGCATTGAAGGGTATTTACGTGTTGTAAATGATGTATATATGTGGAGTACAGCCAATAGATTGTTTCTTTTAAAATTCTTGTGTGTGTTTATTCCTGTTTTGCATGATCCTGGCAACATCAGCGAACACATGCTCAAAATGCCCAACGCCTGGGATAAGGGGTCTCAAAGTCGGGGAAACAGTTATTTATTTTATCCTATTTTATTCAGGAAGATCCATAAGGGCAACCTTGGGGCCCATTCAAAGTCGGGAAATCAATGTTAAATTCACTTGTGGCCTGTATTTAAAGGCAGTTAGTTAATTCTGTAGGTTTGTGTTAAGGCAGTTAATTCTGTAGGTTTGTGTTAAAGGGGGTATTTAAAGTTAAATCAACTCCAGCGTGGAGGTGTGAGTGTTTCCGAAAACTATTTACTAAGGAATGAGTATTGAAAGCTTTAATTGCTACTTCAAAACCACTAGTCTACATGTCTTAAAAAGAATTTACAGCAAAATAAAAATGAAATAAGAGCAGCTAAAAAAACCTGAAAGAAATCAATGAGAATATGTGGGAAGACGGGCAGGAGTTTCGAGGTTTTGCCGCGAGTGATATAGAGGGCACGCGGACCAAGAGAAAAAGAGTTGCTGAGAAGGCATTGGTGTTCACCAAAACGCAATCTTTATTTTCATATGTATCTATCTTATTTTCATTTGTTAAATAAACAAATATTCATTTGACTTTCAACAAATCAAACATGAGTGTATTTTGACACCGGTTCCCAAAAATTGGGGCTCGTCCGGGATTAAATCAACTACGCATTTCTAAAGTTATGTTCACCTACCAATTTTGCTGACGACGAAAGGCCTACGACTAATTCAGCTCGAATTGACTACGGATTTTCGAGACTGAAGGCTTATCTCATCAGTGAAAGGTTTGCAGCTGGACAAAGATGTAAAGAGGTTGAAGACGATTTGAGAAAGACGACAAAAGAGCTTTGGGATCGGTGTTGACGCAGATAAGCAACATTTCCAAAATGATGACGTTAGGAGATATTGATCTCATAAACAAAAGCATTTCAACTGTTCCAGTGTCAGCTGTAAAAGCTTTACATAAGATTATATTTGAAGGCTCCAGATGATTGAAACAATAGAAAGAGGTTGCGAGAATTTTCAGGTTTTACTTTCGAACCTGATTTAGAGGATTATGCGGCCAAGGTCGAGTTTATAACAAAATAATTGACGGAAGAGGAACTGCAAGCATCTTGCGCAATCCTGCGCTAAGACGATGCACCCCGAAGGAAATAGCAGCGACAATTTGTCACCACCTGACACATTTTTCCGAGTACATTGAGATGATTGAGAAATCGTCGGACGACGAGCACGATGAAGACGAACAAGTACAAAAGAAGGAACAAACTAAAGCTGCAGCGCTCCCCAAAGCGCATCTAGAGAAGACAAAGAGGTTATGTGACACTGTCAAGAGGGAATTGATAGTGTGAAAACAAAAAAGAAGCTAAATCAAATGAAGCTCGACGACGACGAGAGTGAACCAGGGGACAGCTCAAGTGACGGTAGCGAAGCATCGAGGTATTCCCAGAAGTTTGCTTTGACGTTTCGCGACATCGAAGGTTCCATCAGTCATTTGATGGTAGCAGTGGATACCCAGTCAACCGATGGATCACCGAGTTTGAGGAAACAGCTGCGTTGTTAGGATGGAACGAACTGCAGAAGTTGATCTTCGCAAAGAAATCTCTGACCAGCTTGGCAAAACTCTTCTTCCAGGGAGAGAAGGGAATTACCAGCTGGACGGCGTTGAAGAAATCTATTCGAGAGGAATTTGACATGCAGACAAGTACTGCGGAGATCCATTCGACGCTGTTCAGACGAAGGAAAAAAAGGGACGAGTCGCTCCAGGAATATTTCCTTAGGATGAAGGAGATAGCAAGTAGAGGAGATATAGACGATGACTCACTCATGTAGTACGTGATAGACGGAATAGAGGATGACTCTGGCACCAAGCTGTTATTGTACGGCGCTCAGTCGCTTAGAGACTTCAAAGTGAAGCTACGTCAGTATGAACATGCCGCGGGAAGGATTACTTCGAAGAAGTCTTCCACGTCGTAGCAGCACAACAAGAAGAAATCCGGTAGATCAGATTCAAATAAACAGAAGGATGAGGATACAGGCAAGGCACAGAGGTGTTACAACTGTGGCAAGTCAAGTCACAAATCCAGCGAGTGCAAGGATAAGGACAAGGGTCCGAAGTGTTTCCAGTGTAATAAATTCGGACACATCTCTGCAGATTGTACCAATCCAAAGAAAGATGAAGAATTTAAAAAACAGTCGGTGGCCTTGAACACATCGAAGGAAGCAGTCAGTATTTACAAATACAAGGACGTCAAAATCGGCAATCTGGTAGATTGTGCTCGTCATTTCAACTTGTTGAGGCAGGACGCTTACAAGGACATGGAAAACTACACCCCAGAGCTGCAACCAAGCAACCAGATCCTGACTGGCTTGGGCGCAAGCAAAGTATCCGTGCTGGGATGCTTCAACACGACGATCACCGTCGACAACGAGGATTTTTGTGTTGACGTCCACGTTGTTCCCGACGAAGCTATTCCAGTTTCTATGATTATTGGAATCGACTTACTGGATCAGGCTGAGGTGTTGATTTCTAGAGAGGGCTCTCAGTTGAAAAAGAGAGAAGAGACGTTGGTCATGTGCATTGACGCTGGTGAAGACGAGAAGGAGCTGGTCATTGAGAAGACTGTATCTATCAAAATGTTCTCGAATGAGAAACATGTTTTTATGGTCCTTTGGGCTAGAATATTCAACAAATTATGTAGAATGGTCCGGTTAAGCTCAAATATTTACAGCATTTCGCCCCAGTGTACCATTGGGCTCGTCAGTTGGTATGGTACACCTCACCAAGACTCTGAATAGTGCTCACTAAGCAGGCCATGCAAGAAATCTTGATACTCATTATAAGAAGTAGTATCGACGTCACGAGCAATGCCAAGGCACTCAAGAAGTATAGTCTTCCTAAAAAAATAAACCTTACCTCGGTAAGGTAGCTTCAGACCATTCTACATAATTTGTTGAAAGACTGTATCTGACGAGGCAAAGGCAACAGTCGAGCACATCGTAGCAAGTTACACCCCGATGAAAATCAAATCCACGAATATCCATATGAAGATAGTTGTGAAGACAGTGAAGACAGAAGAACCGATATGCAGCAGACCGAGACGATTGGCACCGAGAGAATAGGAGGTGGTTGATAAGCAGATTAAGACATGGCTGAAAGATGGAATTGTGCAACGAGTATGCCAGTTTTGTTGTAGTTGTGAAAAAGGACAGTTCACATCGTGTCTGCATGGACTACAGACCACTAAATAGGATCATCGACAAGGATCACTATCCCCTCCCTCTCATCGAAGACTTCCTTGACAAACTCCGAGATGCTCGTGTATTCTCTACTCTTGACTTGAAGAACGGTTTCTATTATGTAGACGTTGAAGAGGAGAGTAGAAAGTATACATTGTTTGTCACCCACTCAGGTCAGTACGAGTTCAAGAAAGTCCCCTTTGGTCTCACTAACAGCCCGTCTGTCTTTCAACGATTTACTAACGCTGTGTTTTGGGAGCTGATAAAGAGAGGACTCTTCTTCATCTACATGGAAGATTTGATAATTCCAGCGAAAACTGTACTGGAAGCTATTCAATTGTTGATTGAAGTACTTGACATTGCACCAGACTACGGATTGCTGATAAATTTCAAGAAGTGTCAATTCTTGAAAAGGAGGTTCATTTTCTGAGCTACCAAATCCAGGAAGGAAAGATTCAACCGTCAAATGTGAAGACAGCAGCTGTACAAAACTTCCCAGTGTCGAAGACGATCACAGCTCTCCAAAGCTTCTTGGGATTGACAGGGTACTTCCGGAAATTTATTCCAGGCTACGGTTCAATCGCCAAACCTTGGAGCGATATGCTCAGAACTGGCCATGACTTCCGGTTTGGAGACAAGGAGAGAGAGGCATTCGAGGAGTTGAAAAGAATCTTGTCATCCAGTCCTGTGTTGATAATCTACAACCCCAGATATGAGACTGAGCATCATACAGACACTAGCAAGTTTGGTTACGGCACTGTGCTCCTGCAGAAGCTACCCGAGGTTGGTCTACTTCACCCGGTCTCATACATTAGCAAGAAGACTACGCTGCAAGAAGAAAAATATCGCAGCGCCGTTGCTCGAGCCTTGAACAAATTCAGAGTCTACCTTTTGGGAGTGGATTTTAAAATAGCGACAGATTGCTCGGCGTTCCAAAAGGCTATGCAAAAGAAAGATCTAACACCCAGAGTTGCTCGATGGGCCCTGTCGTTGGAAGAATTCTTCTACACCATCGAACATCGTTCTGGAACGAAGATGCGACATGCTGATGCCTTGAGTCGGTGTACCGCAGCCCTTTTCAGATTCGCTGACAGTCTGATTGCTAGAATCAAGAGGATTCAAGACAAGGAAGAAAGACTACTCGCCATCAAGACTATCCTGAAGAAAGGCCCCTATGAAGATTACGTGTTGAGACACCACATGTTATTCAAGTTTGTAGATGGCCGAGAACTTCTGTTGTTGTTTGAGTCTTCAGTCTTTTGACTGGTTTGATGCAGCTATCCATGCCTCCCTGTCCTGAGCTAATAGTTTCATCTCTACATAGCTACCACACCCTACGTCCGAGGCAATCTGTTTAACATATTCTAATCTTGGTCTACCCCTACAGTTCTTGTCCTCGACCCTTCCTTCCATAACTAAGCTTGCTATTCCTGGGTGTCTTAGTATGTCTCCTACCAACCTATCTTTTCTCTTCATTAGCAGTTGCCAGAATCATCTCTCCTCTCCCACTAGTCTTAATACCTCTTCGTTTGTAACCCTATCTACCCTTCTGATCTTCATCATTGTCCTGTAACACCACATTTCAAACGCTTCAATTCTCCTCTTTTCTGCTCCACCAATAGTCCAAATTTCACTTCCATAGAGTGCCATGCTCCAGACAAAAACCTTTATAAATGACTTCCTAATACCTAAATCTATATTCGATGTCAACAGATTCCTTTTCTGTAGAAATGCTTTCCTTGCCTGAGCTAACCTACTTTTTATATCCTCTTTGCTTAGTCCATCACTGGTTATTTTGCTTCCTAAGTAATAGACGTCTCCTACTTTCTTTAGTTTTTCACCTGCTAATGTGATGTCCATAGAGGTTTCTGATTTATTTTGGCTGCATTCCAATATTTTTGTTTTACATTTATTAATTTTCATCATGAATTCTTTCCTCAAGACAGAGTCCATACCATTCAAACCTCATTCAAATCCTGAGGCGTGTCGGCCAAGATGACTATGTCATCGGCAAATCTCAGAGTTGAAATTAATTCTCCTTGAATCTACACTCCCACTTTAAATTTCTCTCAAATTTCCTTCATTGCTTGTTCTATGTAAAGATTGAAAAGTATGGGTGATAAGTTGCAGCCTTGCCTTACACCTTTCTGAATACCAGCTTCTCTCTCATGTCCTTCAGCTCGAATGACTGCTATCCAACTTCTGTATAGATTGTAGATCAGCATCCTGTCCCTGTACTTTATTCCAATCGTTTTCAAAATGTCAAACAATCTAGTCCAATCAACGTTATCAAAAGCCTTTTCTAAGTCAACAAATGCCATGAACTTCTAGTAGTACCAAAGTCGATGCAGCAAGAGATCATCAGATCATTCATGACAAAGGACACTACGCGGTGAAGAGAACAGAGGAGGAGATAAAAAAAGCAGTACTACGATCCAAGATTGACGGGGAAGGTGAAGAAGTGATTGGAAGCTGTGTGAAATGCCTGATTGTAAACAGGAAGTCTGGAAACCTCATTCAACCTCATACTCAGAAGTATGGGTCAAACACTGTTTGAACTCTCGAAGGATTACTTCACCCTCTGTTCAAGGAAAGTCAACCTTCACACACCTATCATCTGGATCATGTAGGACCACTGGAATCAACGCATAAAGGCTACAACCACATCTTTGTGGTCGTGGATAGCTTTACCAAGTGCACCTGGTTGTATCCAGTCAAGACCACCAAGTCGAGAAAAACCATCAGCAAGCTGGAGCTGCATAGGATCCTCGTCGGAAACCCTGCTCAGATGATCACGGACCGAGGGCCATCTTTTACCTCAAAATAATTTGAAGAGTACTGTGAGGACCAATGGATCAAGCACTGCTTGGTGACCACCGGGTTACCCAGAGCCAACGGCCAGGTGGAGCGCATCAACACGATTGTGACGTCCATCATAGCAAAGCTGTCCGCCGAAGATCCAACCAAATGGTACAAAGTTGTCCCGTCGGTTCAACTGGCACTGAACTCGACTTATCAGAGAAGTATGGGTCAAACACTGTTTGAACTCTCGACCAGGGTCAAGTTGCGAAACAAAACAGGTCTTCAGATCATGGAGATGTTGGAAGAAGAAGCCATTAACAATTTTGAGGATCAACACTACCAGATCAGGCAGGAGGCAAACCTGCAGATTCTCAAGACTCAAAGAGGAGAACTGCAAGAACTTCAACAAAAACCGCAAAGAAGCCTTGACTTACAACATCGGAGACTTAGTGGCTGTCAAGAGGACTCAATTCGGACCAGGTATGAAATTGAAGGCCAAGTACCTGGGGCCCTATCAAGTCACGAAGGTCAAACCCAATGACATCTACGATGTCGAAAGACGAAGCAACGAAGGACCAAAGACCACCACCACCACCACCTGTGCAGAATACATGAAGCTCTGGCCTGAGGAAGGCTTATCGTCCGGGTTGGACGATGATGATCAGGACGGCCGAATGTGGGAAGACGGGCAGGAGTTTCGAGGTTTTGCCGCGAGTGATATAGAGGGCGTGCAGACATAGAGAAAAAGAGTTGATATCGAGTTCATTATTATTGTTCTTTGGAGCGGAGAAGGCATTGGTGATCACCACAACGTATTCTTTATTTTCATATGTAATCTATCTTATTTTCATTTGTTAAATAAACAAATATTCTTTTGACTGTCAACAAATCAAACGTGAGTGTATTTTGACACCGGTTTCCACATGAAAGCTTTAATTGCTACTTCAAAACAACTAGCCTCCATGTCTTAAAAAGAATTAAAAAAAAAAATGAAATAAAGCAGCTAAAAAAAACTGAAAGAAATCAATGTGAATATATTAACAGCACGTGCCTGTTGGAAAAAAAAATAATTCTGAATTACCTGCTTTGTTTCTTGTTCTGTCTGGGCAGATGACCGTGCTGTTCCACCCCTTAACACAACAATAACTAATAACTCTCTCTCAGTCTCTCTCCTTGTTGTACTAGTTCTGAAGCAACAATAAGTGCAAAATTGGCTCAAAGTACAAACCTGCTAAATCAATATGATATTCTTGGTTTCCTGCAAGCTAGATACGAAGGTACGTCAATAAATAAGTTCCAAACGTACTGTTACGGCTGTGAGTTTGTGTCATCACTCGCCGCATGAGTCACAACTGCCCCAAGGCTGGGCTGTGTCCTGCCTCCTGTATTGCGCGCGCCTTATGCAACAGGGCTACTAAGACAAAGGGATAGTCCAGAATATTCGTGACTGGACCAGCGATGGAAACCTCGAGAAGCCGTGAACCCTGGATGGATCTAGAAGCATTTATTGAGTCACCGGCCTGCTATATAAGTGCGACCTGTCTAGCAGTTGTTGTTGTTGTGTTTTACGAGCTAGTGCGAGCGATTATCTTGTGCGACAGAAGTGTGGTGACGAAGTGCTGTGCGAGTTACGAAATCCAGTGACATTGTTTCTCCAGCTTGTGGACAGCGAAATAGCCTGCAGCAAGTGATCGTAAGTAATTGTGGTCGGTGAACATAAAGGAGAGGAGCAGGTAGTTTCTGTCAAGGCCACCGTACTCATTAGGACGGATTAACTTCTGTGATCTGTTGACAAGTGGAAGGGCCAAGAGCGCTCAAGGAAGAGACTTGAGGAAACTGGAGTAAGGCTCCTAATTGCTTGTATTTGCTGATTAGTGTAATTTTCTGGCCACAATAGAGTTAATTATTTCTTTAAGCAGTAATTGGTGTTGTGCATTATACCCACCGTAATCCAGTTAACAAAGGTGCCACTAGGGGGTGGCACGTAACAACTGGTGTCAGAAGCCAAATTACGAACTCAAGCACAACACCTGACGGTCCTGGTTTCAAAACCCGAGCAGGTCATTTTCTCTAATTTTCCTGTGAGTGCATGCCCCTTACAAGACAAACATCTAAAATGGAAGAGCAATTCGCAGCATTGCTAGAAAAGTTAAATGGCATGGAAACCAAGATGGAAGACGGCCAGAAGAAATTAGCCAAGGACCTGAAGGATGACCTGAAGAAGATGGAAGACGGCCAGAAGAAGATGGAGGACGGCCAGAAGAAGTTAGCCGAGTACCTAACTGCCAAACTAGAAGACGGCCAGAAGAAGTTAGCCGAGGACCTAACTGCCAAACTAGAAGACGGCCAGAAGAAGATGGAAGACGGTCAAAATAAGCTAGCGGAGGACCTGAAGCGGATAGAGGACGGCCAGAAGAAGATGGAAGACGGTCAGAATAAGTTGACACAGGACCTGAAGAAATTAGAACTGGGTCTGCATGAGGAAATCACGGCAGTGGAAAAGAAGTTCGACGCCTTACAAAAGGAAGTTGCCGAGCTACGCCGACGCCCGCTGACGGGGGTGGAAGAGAGATTCAACGCTCTACAAAACGAATTTGCTGAGCTGCGCAGACACCCGCCGACAGGGATGGAAGATAGATTCAAAGCCCTACAAGAGGAAGTCGCCGAGCTGCGCCGACCGGGGTGGATGAGAGAGTCAAAGCCCTACAAGAGGAAGTTGCCGAACTGCGCCAACGCCCACTCACGGGGGTGGAAGAGAAATCCAACGCTCTTCAAGAGGAAGTTGCCGAGCAGCGCCGACGCCCGACCACAGGTACACCGGGGACATCAGGAACGGGACAGAGCAGAGTGACGCCCCCAACCTTCGACGGAAAGGTCCGGTGGAGCACCTACTTACGTCAGTTCGAGGCGGCCTGTTCCATAAATAACTGGAACAACACAGAAAAGGCTACAGCTCTCATTGTAGCCCTGAGAGGTGACGCCCTTAACGTCCTTCAGGCCATCCAGACTGGATCCCAGGACTACGCTTCCCTGATCGCCCATATGGAGTCCCGCAGCAGGCCTATCAGATGCAGCTCCGGACCCGGGTACAGAAGAACGCGGAAACCTTGCAGGAGTTCGAGATGGACATCGCACTCCTCGTAAGGCTCGCCTACCCAACAGCGCCAGCCGACTTTCTGGAGCAGATAGCGACGCAGACTTTCACCGACGGGCTACGGGACTCGGACACTCAACAGGCGCTGCGTCTCGCGCGCAATAAGACCCTGGCAGATGCGCTGAGCCACGCACTTGAGTTCGAGACGGCAAAACAGGCATCCAGAATGCACGCGCGGGTGCGTCAAGTGGACGTCGACGAACCAGTAAAAACCAACGAGACCAAGCCCCTGGCCGACGAATTAATGGAGGCGCTAAGCCGTTTCTTCGATAGTCGCGGCACCACCAGCAACGACACAGCCGGAAGGCAACCGGAGAGGCGGCCCAGAAGAGGACTACCGACCTGCTGGACCTGCGGTAAGAAAGGCCACCTGAGCAAGGACTGTGGTGATCGCCGCCGCCGAGGGTATCCGACGGGAAATCAGTCGTCTGAAAACCGCGCGACCCAGGGAAACGAGTATTAGCCAGCCTTGGGGGGCAAAGGTTGGCTTGTGACAGTCGTCGAGCCCCAGCAGTCCAAGTGCGTGTGACGAAGTTACAGAGGGACAATAGCAGCCTGATGGTCGACGGAGTCGTCAACGGAGTGAGCTGGCCCATGCTGATCGACACGGGAGCGTCGAGGACCATCGTCAGTCCCACCGTGATCCTGAAGTGGAGAGTTCAACCCACACAAAGGAACCTCCAGCTAATAACCACGACCGGAGAGACCGCACCGGTACATGGCGAAGCATCACTGGTCGACGGGCGATAAAGCATCCAGTGCTTGTGGCAGACGTATCAAATGAAGTGATCATCGGACTGGACTTCCTGGACCAGAACATCATCATCTTGGATCTGAGTACCAACACTCTGCACTTCGGAGGTGAGGAACTTGCTTTGCAACCTGCGCACGAGTCCATCACCGCACGACGAGTAAGGCTGAGAGAAGACGTCATCGTTCCCGCCAAGACGGAGGTCAGCGCTGCCGTAATTGTCGACGGAACTAATGAGGGAGTGGCGGCTGTCATCGAACCAAAATATGAGGACATCCAGACAAAAGGATTGCTAGTTGCCAAGACTCTCATCAACACAACGTCTCGGCCGTACGTCCGCCTGTCCAACCTGAACGACTACGACATTACGGTTCACCGGGACACCAACCTAGGAGTCTGCGAGCCCGTTACCTGGATTGCCCGCATCACAGATACGACAGACAGACACCTGCAGACGGACAACCGAAGAAGACGCACACTGCCAGAAGAACTACAGAAGCTGTACCAAGGATCCCAGGACCATTTAGACGAGGAACAATCACGCCAACTTCAGGACCTGCTACGCGAATTCCAGGATGTCTTCTCCGTGGGGAGCAAAGACTTCGGTAGGACAAGCTTGGTCCAGCACAGAATCGACGTTGGGGACAGCACACCGATTAGGGCCCCATTCCGACGTGTCCTGCTCGCCAAGCAAGCCGAAGTCGACCGGATGGTAGAAGAGATGAAGGAGCAAGGGGTGATCGAGCCATCACATAGTCCTTGGAGTTCTCCGGTCGTGCTAGTGAAGAAGAAGGACGGTTCCACCAGGTTCTGCGTGGATTACAGGCGGGTGAACGACGTCACGAAGAAGGACAGCTACCCTCTACCCAGGATCGACGACACGCTGGACACCATATCAGGATCAAGATGGTTCTCCACCTTGGATTTGAAGAGTGGCTACTGGCAGGTGGAGGTCCACCCTAAGGACCGCGAGAAAACGGCGTTCTCTGTGGGCAGCGGGCTCTGGCAGTTCACCGTCATGCCATTCGGTCTGTGCAACACCCCTGCAACCTTCGAAAGGCTAATGGAGTCCATTCTGAGGGGACTACACTGGAAGACCTGCCTGGTATACCTAGACGACGTCATCGTTCTGGGGAGGAGCTTCGAGGAGCACTACAGCAACCTGAAGGAGATCTTGTTGAAGCTACGGGCTGCCCAGCTGAAGTTGAGCCCCAAGAAGTGTCAGCTCTTCCAGAAGCGGGTCCAGTACCTTGGGCATATTGTCTCCGAGGAAGGGGTGCGCACCGACCCAGAGAAGACCGCAGCTGTGAGGGAGTGGCCAGTTCCGAAGGACAAGTCCCAACTACGAAGCTTCCTGGGACTCTGCACTTATTACCGTCGCTTCGTGAGAGGATTCGCCGACATCGCCAAACCTTTACATCGACTGACTGAGAAGGACCAACTCTTCACGTGGACAGCAGAATGCCACAGTGCCTTCGAACAACTCAAGCAGGCACTGTGCACCGCACCTATTCTGGCCTACCCCAGACCTGGAACAAGGTTCATCGTCGATACCGATGCCAGCGACTTTGGCATAGGGGGAATCCTGTCGCAAGTAGTGGACGGCGAGGAGAGAGTAGTGGCCTACTTCAGCAAGGCCCTGTCAAAGCCAGAAAGGAACTACTGCGTCACCAGGAAGGAGCTGCTCGCCATCGTGAAGACCATTGAACACTTCCACAAGTACCTGTACGGGCAAGAATTTCTCATCAGGACCGACCATGCATCCCTGCGGTGGCTCCTGAACTTCAAGCAGCCCGAGGGTCAACTCGCGCGGTGGTTAGAGAGGCTTCAACAGTACAACTTTGAGATTCAGCACAGGAAAGGCCAACTGCATTCTAACGCCGACGCCCTGTCACAAAGACCGTGCCCCGAAGACTGCACCTTCTGTGCCCGAAGGGAGGAGAACACCGGGATACAGTGCCGATGGACTACTGTGGAACTTCAGGAGATCTGGAGTCGCGAATCTTTCACGCGGGCACAAGCAGAAGATGATGACCTGGGACTGATAGCCGAATGGAAGAGGTCCTGTGTCCCCAGACCCGGGTGGAACATTGTGAGTGACTGCAGCCCAAAGTTTAAGTCCTACTGGGCACAGTGGGACTCGCTGATTGTAAGGGATGGCCTCATCTGCCGCGCCTGGGAGAGCACCGACGGGAAGACACCTCGGGAACAAGTCGTCGTTCCAAAGGCTATGACGGAGGAAGTCCTGAAGGAAGTTCATGGAGGATCATCTGGTGGACACCTAGGGATAAAGAAGACCCTGGAGAAGCTGAGAGGGCGGTTCTACTGGATCGGATGCCGAACAGACGTGGAGAACCACTGCGCGAGGTGCCACGATTGCGCAGCCAGCAAGGGCCCAGGATGAAGACGACGGGGTCCACTGAAGACCTACAACGTGGGCGGCCCCATGGAGAGAGTGGCCATCGATGTTGCTGGGCCATTCCCGTTAAGCGAGGCAGGGAACCACTACATATTAGTCGTCAGCGACTACTTTACCAAATGGCCGGAGGCGTATGCGCTCCCTAACCAAGAAGCCGCGACGATTGCAGAGACCCTGGTGAAGGAATTCGTCAGCCGGTACGGAGTACCCCTGGAGCTGCACTCCGACCAAGGGAGGAACTTCGAGTCGCAGGTGTTCCAGAACCTATGCCAGCTGCTGGGAATCCGGAAGACAAGGACAACGCCGCTACACCCTCAGTCCGACGGGATGGTAGAGCGATTCAATCGCACCATGGAGAACCACATCCGAATAGTCGTCAGCGAGCACCAGAGGGATTGGGACAAGCATCTTCCACTATTTCTCCTGGCCTACCGCGCCGCCGTGCATGAAGCCACCGGGTGCACACCAGCCCGGGCCATGTTTGGCTTCAAGCTCCGTCTACCTGTCGATCTTGCCTTCGGCCGACCTGGGAATGATCCGATCCCGGTAAGCCAGTATTGTCAAGAACTGGTCGACCAACTGGAGGACGTACACGCGTTCACGAGGAGGAAACTACGGATCGAGACCGACCGAATGAAGACCCGATACGACCAGCAGACGGATGCCGGCGGATTCCACGAGGACGACCTGGTCTGGCTCTTCAACCCATTACGGAAGAAAGGCCTGTCACCCAAACTGCAGAAGTCCTGGGAGGGCCCGTACCGAGTCGTGAAACGGATCAACGATGTCGTCTATAGGATCCAGCGGAGCCCGAGGGCGAAGATGAAGATCGTGCATCGAGATCGCCTGGCAGCCTATGGAGGGGCACAGATGGACCAATGATTGATCGGGACGATCAGCCTTTTTAGGAAGGGGGTGGTGTTAAGGCTGTGAGTTTGTGTCATCACTCGCCGCATGAGTCACAACTGCCCCAAGGCTGGGCTGTGTCCTGCCTCCTGTATTGCGCGCGCCTTATGCAACAGGGCTACTAAGACAAAGGGATAGTCCAGAATATTCGTGACTGGACCAGCGATGGAAACCTCGAGAAGCCGTGAACCCTGGATGGATCTAGAAGCATTTATTGAGTCACCGGCCTGCTATATAAGTGCGACCTGTCTAGCAGTTGTTGTTGTGTTTTACGAGCTAGTGCGAGCGATTATCTTGTGCGACAGAAGTGTGGTGACGAAGTGCTGTGCGAGTTACGAAATCCAGTGACATTGTTTCTCCAGCTTGTGGACAGCGAAATAGCCTGCAGCAAGTGATCGTAAGTAATTGTGGTCGGTGAACATAAAGGAGAGGAGCAGGTAGTTTCTGTCAAGGCCACCGTACTCATTAGGACGGATTAACTTCTGTGATCTGTTGACAAGTGGAAGGGCCAAGAGCGCTCAAGGAAGAGACTTGAGGAAACTGGAGTAAGGCTCCTAATTGCTTGTATTTGCTGATTAGTGTAATTTTCTGGCCACAATAAAGTTAATTATTTCTTTAAGCAGTAATTGGTGTTGTGCATTATACCCACCGTAATCCAGTTAACAAAGGTGCCACTAGGGGGTGGCACGTAACAGTACGTATACCTTATATATGTTTAAAGTATGCACGCATTAGTTGTCACCAAATAACAGCAAATGTATACTGGTCGTAGAGGCTGCACGACATTGCACAGGTCCACCGTCAATCAGTGGCAGCCAGTGCAAGAAGGCGGCTGCAGCAGGAGTGTACACAAGTAGAACAGAATGTGGGATTTAATTCCTCCATTTTTGGTCCGTATTGACTTTGATGATTTATTGCAAATATGTTAGCCCGTCGATCAATACATCAAGTTACATATAATTCAACAGTGGTACATGTTTTGGGCCATTAAATAGCCCTTCCTCAGCCACATTTTATCGAATCTAAAGAAACAATCTCATACAGATCAAAGACACTGTAACAACATTAAAAACATGCATAAAACTTGGTGCAAACAGGTCAACAACATGGAATAAAATGTATGTACACATTATTAAAAGATCACTAAAAAGGCTCTCTGGCCCATGAGTTCGTGGAAAAGTGAGTAAGTTCACATGGAATATTGGCACTATGTGAAGTCAGCCAGTCACTGTTCATTTTTCCTGATATGTATGTGGCTGGAAGGAGTTTGAACATTTCTTGACATGGACGCCTGGAGCGTCAAGTAGTGTTAATATGCGGTCGAAACGGACAAAAAATGGATCCCAAGAAACTTTCACTTTTCCACGAACTCATGGGCCGGAGAGCCTTTTTAGTGATCTTTTAACGATGTGTACATACATTTTATTCCATGTAGTTGACCTGTTTTGACCAAGTTTTATGCATGTTTTTAATGTTGTTACAGTGTCTTTGATCTGTATGAGATTGTTTCTTTAGATTCGATAAAATGTGGCCGAGGAAGGGCAATTTAATGGCCCGAAACATGTACCACTGTTGAATTATATGTAACGTGATGTATTGATCGACGGACTAACATATTTGCAATAAAGAAAGAATGTGGTCGTGCGTTTTTATTGGGGCAAAGGACTGTTCACAGAAGAAGTGCACTGCAAAATGCATCCCATGTATGGAGATAACTGTTTATCAAAGATAGCTGTGTTCAATTGGATCCAGAAGTTTAACAAGGGAAGGCAAAGCATCAGAGACCCGGAGCATCCTGGTCATCCTGCGGCGGTGGCAATTGAAATCACAGTACAGCATGTGGAACAGATCATTCGTAATGACCGGCATGTGACGATCGAAGATGTAGCACATGCTGTAGACTGTTCATATGAAACCTCTTACATCATCATCCATGAACAGTTGAACTTTCATCAAGTTTGTGCATGGTGGGTACCCCACCAGTTGACAGAGGAACACAAAATAAACAGAATGGGTCGGTCCTTGCAGCACCTCTATCAGGAAGGAGAGGAATTCATGACACGAATAGTTACAGGGGACAAGCCTTGGGTTCGCCACTTTCAACTGGAAACCAAACGAGTGTCCATGGAATGGAAACATCCCACCTTAACAAAAAAAGAAAAAAATGTTGAAGGCTATTCCATCAGACCACAAGGTTATGCTCTCTGTGTTTCAGGAAAAGCAAGGGGTCATACTGACGAAAATCCAGCCTTATGGTGAAACCATGAATGCCACGTTGTATTGGACAGGCCCCTTTGTCGAAAACAACCTGGCCTCCTGACAAAGAGAGTGGTTCTTCAGAATGACAATGCCCAAAGTTAGTAGAAGAGAGGTTATCTTGTAATTCTCGGCCAATATGAGAGCGCACGGGAATACGTCACGGACCTGCTGCGTTTGAATCCGCCATTTGTCCATAGCACATAACATGCTCGGAAAAATGTTTTTTTAAGGACAGCAGCCAGTTCATGGAGTCAACTAATGAATTGCTCAAACATCATTAGGCTCAATTATTCCTGCCAGTTTCATAACACTTGCTAACAAGAACTCATTACTTTGTACTCTCACATTCAGGGTATTTGTATTGTGTATCATATCGGTTTTCTTTTCCCAGCAGTATCATCCGTAACCTGTAGCCATTATTAGAGATTGGTTGGTTCCTCAGTTTAGGGGCTGCGACAACGCGGTCACGTAGCCCCGTGTACTTGGGTGTGTGTAGAATCTGTCTGATAACCGGTGTTAATTGTGATGGCAGTATTAGTGTGCGTATCTGTTTTTTAAATTTAAGTACAGACTGCAACTTAGAATTTTTCAAATAGTTCCTACTTTTGCTGCCAAACGCCACCGTCAACGACTAATAGGCTTAGTTCAGAACTTAGCTACTAGACGCCACCGCAGTCGGCTCTTGACAACGAACGTAGAAACCTAAGAGCGTTGTTTACATTCTTAACCTATCCAATTTAGCTTCACACAGGTGTAATTAGCGGAAGGTTCTTTAACATGCCATAAATCTATGACATGGGACCGCCGGCTTTACTTCCCCTCCGAAGGAAGGCATACTGAGGGATTTTTAACGCTCTTAAAAACTCCGACGGTTCGGCCGGGTTTGAACCCGCTATCTTGTTATTAGTGATTTAAGCAAACTAAGGAGCACTTATAACTAGTGCCTCTGCGACGCTTTCTTTGTTTCCCAATATCTCCTCAGTCCAGCCAATGTCCGGCCCCATGGCGAATTGGTTAGCGCGCAAGGCTTTGGCCCAAAGGGTTCCAGGTTCGATTCCCAGCCGGGCCATCGGGGATTTTCATCTCCTGGAGTTGACTCCTCTGGCCCGGGGACTGGGTGTATGTGACGTCTTCATCCCCATTTCATCATCATTCGGATGCGCAGGTCGCCTACGAGCGTTCACTAGAAAGATCTGCATTCGGCCTCAAAAAAAAAAAAAAAGTCCAGCCAATAACTTGTCCTTCCTCTCCTGTGTGAGGGGTGGTCAGGTCTCAATCACTTTGGGTGGGGAGGACCATGAGTTAACACTGTCACAAAATTTGGAAGGGTCAAGAATATCACAGTCTAAAATCCTAGCTTCTGTAGCCATATTAACAAACACATAAATAATCTGCCAGCTCTCTGTGCTTGGAGCCAGGAGCCTCCAACAGGCAAGTCACGAGGTAACCCTTCTTCTACTAACCTTGGACAATGCCCGCCTTCACACAGCAAGACAAACACAGGAACTGTTACAAACATTTAATTGGGAACGCTTGGAATATCCAGCGTACCATCCCAGTTACTTTCATCTATTTGGACCCCTAAAATCTCATTTGTGTGGCCGATGTTTTGAAACTGATGATGCTGTAGTCCAAGAGGCTGGGACAGCAACCGAACGATTATTTTGCTGTCGGCTATCAGGGACTTAATATTGTAGCTTTCAGTCGGACTATGTAAAAAAGTGAAATAAATCTTAGGAAGTTATGTTGCATATTATTGCCTCTATCTCATTTTGCGACTTATTTATTGACTTAACCTCGTAGAAATTTAAAAAAACTTTACACTGAGTATAGAATCAATTAGGACACAGTTTCTTTCATAATCGATGACAAAAATTATATATTTTTGGTGTATCATTTCATTCCCAATTGTTACATGCAATAATCCTTATTTTCAACCTACAGTAGAGTTCCACTAATACGAACTAATTGGGACCGAACCCTGTTCTGATTAGCGAAAATTCGGATTAGGTGGACTTTTGTCAAATACGACAACATATTGACTTTAAGGTTCGAAAAGCAATTACACTGTACTGTAATGTTTTTATAAGCACGGAAGTTGAGATCAACGCAGATGACAGTGAGGACGAGGGGAACGCCCAAACTGATGTTTCTTCACAAACTGCCGCTGCAAATGCCCTTGATCTCGCGCTATGCTACGTCGAGCAGCATGCCGCTGCAACTCCTAGTGATGTAATGTTTATATGACGTTGGTGAAACATCGCCTCTTCAAGTCGTTACAGTGCGTTGCGTCAAAAGAAGATCGCTGATTCACTTCTTAAGTGTTGATTTGCTTTCCGTATGTTCTGTCGTTAACGTAAAAAAAAATTGCATTCAAACTTTGTTATGTACATTGTTAGTAGGTCTAGGCCTACCGTTTTATTAGTTTTTGTGTATAAAATAGCCGACAGATTCCTGTAGTATTTATTTTATGTGCTAATAAATTTATGTTTTAATTTGGAAAAACTAGTTCAATCTTAATCTTTATTTTTTCCCGATTTAAAATTCAAAACAAATTTAGTAGATATTTCTTCCTAGCCCTGTTCAGATTAGGCGGATTTTCGGATTAGCGGGGTTCGGATTGGCAGGACTCTAATGTATTTGCTAAATCATGTTATATCCGATTATTTTGGATGCTACAAAATGTTATATTCGAAATTTAAAATGCTAACTTTATGTTTTGTAATGCTAGGCTGCTTGCATGCTTGGCTGATGACGAGTACCATTGAACAGTTAAAAAGTGAAGTCATAATAAATTTACATTGTAGACATGGCTAGCACCTTCGCCCTCAGGAAAAGTGTACCTAATTAATTATACCACTAATTTTCTAGTGTGTTCATAATTCATATTTAGAGTTTCCTTAAAAATGACAAATGCTCATCAAATATCTTACACTCCTCAATAAAAAAACGAAACTTTTTGTTGTTGATTGATATATTTATTTAGGAGATTTAACATCATGGTCATGTAGCCCTGTGTACTTGGGTGTGTGTGGAATTTGTCTGATAACCTGTGCTGTATTAATGCGTGTATTTGTAATTCAGATGAGGATTGGGAAGAAGGCAGCCGTGGCCGTATGTAGGGAACCTTCCCAGTATTTGCCTGGGGTAAAAGTAGGAAACCATGGAAAACCACTTCCAGGATGGCTGAGGTAGGAATGGAACCTGCCTCTTCTCAGTATTGTCTCATGAGGCTGAGTGTAACCTGTTCCAGCCCTCAGACCAGAATTAAATTTCTCGACAGGGCCAGGAAATGAACCCGGGCCTCCGCGGTAACTGCCAAGAATTCTACCCACTACGCAACGAGGTGGCAAAAAGAACTTTTACACTAATATATTTTAAGCACTTACTCGTCATTCACTTCTTCTGGAAAGACCTTCTCTTCTAACTGCTCCTTAAGCACAGTACAAAGGCAAGACCCCAGCACAGCACTGTTCATATCTTCTTCCTGAATAATAAGTTGTACCAGCCGTTCCATTGCTTGACATCTGAAAATAAAATATCCACATATTAAAACGGATGTCTTAATACATTGATGGGCTCTAAAAACTATAAACCTTTACAGAATTACCACAGGCAAATAGTACCTGAAACTAACATTTGAGGAAGCCAATTTGAAATTCAGACTGCGAGGGAGGGACTACCACAACAACCTATATACTGTATAATATAATAATTTATTGTGCACAATGTGCAAAGAGTAAGCATAATATTTGTCATCAAATTTACAAGCTATAATCCAGATCAACATGCATGAAACATATTAAAATACAGTGCACTTTCAATAATTCACGGTAATTAAAGCACGAACTTCCACAAATTATCGAAAACCGAAAATTATCCGAAGTTATTTTTGTTAAGCCTAGTAAAAGCAAGAAACAATATTGAAATAGGCTTGTATTTGTGAACACGCAAAATAATAATTATAACAGTTGATTATAGTGTCTTGTAAGACACGGCCTTTGTGGATTATGCCCACATTAATACGCCTATCTAACAAACAAAAAAAAACAGTCTCACTTTTTATTTCTTGGATAGTTTATTTAATTTTTGATTGCACACTTCCAAAGAAAACATTATATGAGAATGAAAATTCACAAGTGATAAGTGTCAAGGTACCGCGCACGATCTTTAAATCATACTAGTGGCGCCACACTGCGCTGGGTTGCAAAACAAGGGAAGGGGGCCGGATGAAGTTAAGCCATGCCAGTCGTTTAGAAGCCATGTGCGAGAGTCAATTTAATTGCAGCTTTTTACTGATTAAACACCCGAATTTTGGCGAATCAACTGTTGAAAGAGGTAGCAATCTCTACACAAGTGGGCATGTTAATAAAGTGGGGGAATTAAAGAGAGAAGATGAGTGCTTTCTAAAAGCAGAAGTGATTAGGCAAACTTCAGTTTCGCTTCCGTATTACCAAGTATCATTAAATTATGTTGTGTTTCCATCCATTGTTGAATGTTTTCATTTTCACATGTTTATTAAATTACTTACACATTATATTTACTACTATATTTCCCAGAACGACACTGAGCGAAAAGTTGTCGCCGCACTTGGCCCATGTCCAGCTGGTCTTGGAAATACTTGCGAGAATTTATTATTATTATTATGTTTCTAAAACTGATGTGTCCCAAGCCTAAGGAAAACCCAGTTCAATAAGTGCTGCGAAAGAAAAATATTCCAAGAAGGAAGCGCAATAAAGAATTATATCTTTGAAATAAATTATAAAACTCTGTAGCAACTTTCAATCCGACTGATGTTGATCTTTTAAAATTACCTTGTCCTTTATAGAGAATGTTCCAGAAAGAAAACAAATCGGAAGTCGAACGCACTGGTAGGAGGACTGTATTTGTTTTTGAGGTAAATTGCGCTGAGAATTTCATTTTGAAAGAGGAGTTTGAGTTACTTTGTATTTGCTCGAGAATCGGTGTGACACACTTGGAGAAATAATTTTCAGACATCTGAATGATAGGGAACAGTGGGCTTTTGGAAACAATGTCAACAGTGACAAAGCACTTCACAATTCCGTGACAACTCGGGAACAGGGCGAGTCCCCAGAATGGTACTGGTACCAAGAAAATGTAGAATAACAGCGAGTAGCATGGCTCATCGTATCAAAACCAGCAGAGAAAAATTAGAAAATTTAGCTTCTTCTATAATATCTGTCTAACCTCAGGGGAGTTTACTACCCGATGTTGCATATGCGAAAGAAATGGAACCACAGGCTATTACGTTGTATCAGGTAATGATTAATGTGAAAGTAGTTTGTTGTAGTTTAATTGTCCATAAATTGCAACCATGGTTTTGTAGAAGCCCAGATAGAATCGTTGTGAAACTAGTTAGGACACACGAGACTGTTGGAAGTGAAATGTCTGACCTATTGCAGGGATAGGGGAATAGTGGAAGTCACAAGAAAAGTAAAATTTAAGTTAGACGAGAAGAATAATAAATAGATTAAAAATAACTGATACCAGTATGTACAGGGAGATTCTTTTGCTGGAGCTGGACCGACGACCAGCTGCCAGGCGCGAGCACCTTCCGCCAGCCAACCGAGCTCGGGCCGCGGATAACCCGCAGGAGAGATAACCAGGGTCATTAAAGTCATTAAGTCACTAAACTTTCATTAACGAGGGTGTGAAGTGTCAGCACACAGATAAGAAGGTAACAAACAGCAGCTTCTTGCAAAATTTAATTAAAGAAGCACAGATTTTTGTTTTTATTTCTTGGGAATCTGGATGACCTCACGTCAGCAGTTAAAGGTTAGAACTTACCTTCTCACTGAAGATGCTGAAAATATTCTCCTTCAGCTGACAGACAGTAACTTCGGAAGCTACATCGTTACATTATGTAGCTACTCCTGTTTCCCCCTGCGTGGTAGCTGTGATTAATCGAAGCACGGACCTAAGACCGTTTGCTGTTTAATTGTGGGGTAATTTAAAATACGAAGAGTACAGATCAATTACCCGCACTCTAGTGGAGCTGGAAAACAATATAGGCTATGGCAGCAGATATCCCTCACAACAGGTGGAAATTACAATGTGTAAAAGCTAATTTATTTATACGGTGTCTGTCTTGTCAGCTGAAGGAGAACATTTTCAGCATCTCCTGTGAAAAGTTAAGTTCTTTAGGGCCGGTTTCACCAGCTCCGCTTAACGAACTAAGGGTGGTTTAAACTATCCTCAAGGATGTGGCCCGTTGCACCAGACCACAAGCAATGGCTTAAACTAGGCTTAGATTGAGCGGCTGTGCTCGGTGGTTTAAGACTTAAGGATGGTTTAATCCGTTCACTCATACGCTAAAATGGCGGCCGGCCCCATTGTGTCTGATCCATATCTCAGTAGGTTGGAGGTGTTGTTATATAATGTAGTGAACGAAATAATAAAAAAATATTATTAAATGGTTTATAATGACGGCACAATACACTGAAGAGATATTTTCTTCCGTGTGCTCATTTGCTAATCATTAGTATCTATACCTGTTGATAAAGGCGTAGCGTATATCGTCATCTGTGGTTGAGTGGATAACATTACAGACTCCCGCCCGGAGTGCCGGGGTTCGATTACAAGAGGGGTGGAATAATTTTGCTTGACTTTTATTGTTTTTATTGTTTTATAATTACTCAGTCGTTATAATATAAAGCATAAATAGTGTGGATTTTGCGATGCAAATTAAATATATACGTATAACATTCTTTCAACGCGTTGCCTCAGGGATTTCCTTCACGTTCCTAATAAAATCGCGGTAGCTTGTACTACAGATATCATAGCTATTGACAACGTAAAATGAAATACTCTTCTTTATATTGGCAGTAACACAATGTACATTTTTGGTTGTTAAACTAAATATTAGCCCAGGGACGGATGTAGAAATCCTTAGCCAATGACGAACTAGCCTATTGTGGATGCTTGCAATACAACATGCTGTGTCATTTGTATACATACTGTATATATATCATTAGAAAATACGCACTAGGCTATATGTGCTTAATGCTATAATATATGCGTATTTATAAACAAGCGATATAATGAAAACCAAGTAAGAAAACATAACCTTCGCAAGATGCGACCACCTCAATGTGGGGTGTAGTCAATAACATGTTCAAGAAGTAGGCTACCGTAATGATAAGGAAAATACACTGCATTATATTTCAACGACGGTTTTCCCAGCGTCTACTACAGCTGATGCTCACGCCTCGCAAACACAGTAGGCAATTCTTTCTACAACTAGTAATGTATTTTTGGTCGCCAACCCCAAAAGTAGAACAGCTGTAGTCGTTCAAAATTATTGCGACGGCTAGAACAAATGATAACCGTGACCAACATAACAAACAAAATCAATCTCGGAGGATCAATACTGCCGAAATTATTTCATATTATATGTATGATGCGAATACAATAATAGCGTTCAAATAGCTCCCTAGATACTTAAGTTGTCATTCTTTCCTTATATTGCATATGATCGTTACGCAAGTAATTCAGCACGGCTGGGATTATGTTGGCATAACGGTAAGACTACGTATTCTTTGCTGCAGGGAGCATTACTCACACAACAAAGATCTTTGACTCACACCGTAAACTCAGTTCACCTAAGCGAAGTACGAGACGAGTTGGTGCAACACCCAGCCTTAAGCCGTCGTATTTAAGATCGCTTAACCGTAAACCACCCTTAGCAAAGCAGGGTTTAAGCGGCCTCGTGGTGCAACCGGCCCTTAATCATGATTTGCTGGTGAATTTACCATTAATTAAGTTACACTGTTACGGTTTACACCTGCGCGCTATCGTCGGCACCAGCTCGGTTGGTTGGTGGAAGGCGCGCGCGCCCAACAGCCAGTCGCCGGCCCCACTCCAGCAAAAGAATCTGATGATGATGATAATTGTTGTTTTAAGGGGCCTAACATCTAGGTTATCGGCCCCTAATGATCTGGGTGATAGCGAAAATGAGAATGAAATGGAAACCAG
Organism: Meconema thalassinum; assembly: GCA_946902985.2. NCBI lineage: Eukaryota > Metazoa > Arthropoda > Insecta > Orthoptera > Tettigoniidae > Meconema > Meconema thalassinum. Next base: position 1,754,327,107 of record OX336388.2, on the reverse strand, counting down.
AACGAAAATTATGTGAGACGGAAAATACGTACGAAGAGAAACTCAGATGGAAACAACTCACAATATGGTCTTACAAAAGGGAATTTAGAACGAAAAGATTCACAAAAATAATAGATTGAAAAAGACACACAAAACGTAGGCTAGATTCAAAATACGTACAAAATGCAATGTAGCGTCGAAATACTTACAAAATGCAACTGAAATTCAAAATACTTACAAAATGCAAATGAGATCGAAAATACATACAAAATGCAATTGAGGTTCAAAATACTTACAAAATGCAATTGAAATTGAAAATACACAATGCAATTCAGGTTGAAATAGGCCCTATCCCAGTTCCAATCCAAATTAGTCACAAAGTGCAATTGAAATTCAAAATACTTACAAAATGCAATTGAAATTGAAAATGCTTACAAAATGTACGGTAGATTCAAACGACTCATGGGGATTGACAATACTTACAAAATGCAATTTAGATTGAAAATACTTGACAAAATGCAATTTAGATTGAAAATACTTGACAAAATGTAATTTAGATTCAAAATACCCACAAAATGCAATTGAGAATCAAAATATGTGCAAAATGCCCACCAAACAAAATGCAATTTAGATTCAAAATTCGTGCAAAATGTGGTTTTGGTTGAAAATACTTACAAAATGCAATTGAAATTCAAAATACTCACTAAAATGCCCGTCTACCTGCATTGAAAGACTTACTAAAAAGCAATTTAGATTGTCAATCTTTACAAAATGCAATGGAGATTGAAAACAATCGCGAGATGTAATTTAGATCGAAAAAAACTTACAAAATGCAACGTAGATCAAAAATGCCTTAAAAAATCGCTAAAAGGGAATTTAGATACACGGTGAACCAAGTAACAAAAAAAGTGCGGGAATCTTAAAGAGAAAAGGAAATATAAGGAAAAGAGGAGAGAAGAGGAGAGGGGAGAGAGGAGAGGGTCCGCCCCAAAGGTAAGGGACAAAGTGGAAAACGGACCCAGCTCAGGAATCCCTCGGGGTCGCCAACTCCCGAACTCACCAGCCGCGAGCCCCTGAGGGTGTAGGATTATCTAAGGTGCACTAGAAGTGGTGGGGCTGCATACACCCTGCCTCCTTAAGGGCCTTGAGCACAAGGCAGGAGGTAAAAGGAAAAGAAAAAGAAGGCTGACCCCTCACAGAAGGAGGGTAGCAGGAAAGATGAGACAAGGGCCAATTAAGGCGGGAAAGTGAAAGACTCCCTAGGCCTCGGATAACCTAATACCGTCGGGGTCGGAAGAGAACAAGAGTTGACTAAGGGAGCAAAAGAATCTCACTGTACTTTACTCAGTGTCAGATAATTACTAATGCACTTAACAGGACTCAGTTTATGTGACCTGTTTATTATCACTAAGAATCATCAACTGTGTGTAATCTTAGAGAAGGATTCCAGATATGTTCATAATTATATTCATAAAATTGAACAGTTTTATTTCATGTATTATCTATCTACACTTAAAGGCTAGCTTATAAACATTTGATTAAAATTAGGGCCTCTCACATCTGACAAATGTTTAATGCATCCTTTTCATTTGTTGTGGTTTCATTTGAGGACCTTGGACATCGTGGTCATTCAGCCCCGTGTACTTAGGTGTATATATTGAATTTGTCTGATAACCTACAGTATGTTATTGTGGTGCCTGTAGTAGTGTGCATTTGTACTTCGGGTGAGGATTGGGAAGGAGGCGGCTGTGGCCGGCATTTGCCTGCGGGTAGAAGTGGGAAACTACGGAAAGACACTTCCAGGATGGCTGAGGTGTGAATCGAACCCAACTCTACTCAGTTTTGCCTCACGAGGCTAAGTGTACCCCGTTCCAGCCATCAGACCAGAATTAAACTTCTTGGAAGAGCCGGAAATCAAATCCGGACATCTGGAGTGACAGCCAAGAATTCTCGCCACTACATGTGTTTGTATTTTATACTTTACTAGGTTAAAAATATTAAAATGACATACTAGTTATGAATGTACATTCAGTATTATAGATGTAGAGTTTATTACAATATTTGTTAAAATTAAAGTTGTGTGTTTGTCGTATTGTCTATCAAAATATTTAGTTATTGCCAAGGTATTTCTACAGCGTCATTATATATGTGCGCCCTGATAAACACAGCAAGCTAAGCCGGCTTTGACTGGCACAGATTGCGGGAGCGCATACACAGTTCAGCCGGTGGTTGGCGCACACTTTTACACTTTTACCAAACATGTTCAATAATGTGTACTTACAGTGCTCATAGCCGATGCTGAAAATGTCCTCCCTCTCTTGTAACGTTGTGACACAAACCTGACATCTTCTGTCTTCTGATGAAAGAATGGACAACAATCTCATCTGCTTTTTGTCCTCTAAGAACACAACGTTGTTTGTTAACTTTTTTATTATTTACGGAGCCTGTTTTCTTGAATCGTTTAGAGAGTCTCCTAATTGTACTAGCATTAGGCACAGGTCTACCTGGAAACTTGATTCATTTTCATCTTGTTTCAGAACAAGACTTTCTGCTTTTCATATACGAATTATGGATATACACACGTTCACACAATGTGAACTGGTGTCTAGGCATGATCAACAATCACAGTAATCACAATACTCACTAAACGTGCAACATCCATATGAATGACAAAACACTTGTGAACTAACGGTATGAGTCAGCGGAGCGTGCCAACCACCGGCTGAACCGTGTACGCGCACCCCCGATCCGCGCTAGTCAAAGCAGGCTTAGCTTGCAGTGTTTATCGGGGCGCACATAGATAATGACCCTGTATTTGCCTTCAATTTTTAAATTATTGTTTTTGGATAACAAGGGTCTGCAAATTTGTCAGAACGCAACACATATAAACAATGTTGCCAATATGAGGCAGAAGTTCAATAGGAAGCATCTGTAAAATAATGTATATTTTAATAAATGCTAACACTGCTACACTGTGTCTCTTCCTGACCACGTCAGCTATCAGCTTGCTATCATGAAGAAAAGGAGGGGTTATGCCAATCATTCCTCGGTTGGAAAGGCTTGTTGCTATTCCAGGGAAGCCTTTGTCAGCAATGATCTCATCACCAGGTTCTAACAATGTCAACAATCCACTGTCGTTTGTGATAAAACACGTCACTCAATCCCCCGGCGTAGCATTTGAACGTAAACTAATCATAGCACTGAGTGTGATATTAACTAAACATTTCACATTATATGTTCCCTTGTAATGGGATTAGAGAAATACTCTACGATCTACCTTAAAAGGTTGTTAAACTTTAATTTTCGTACAATCGCAATCAACCTGCATTACAGACATTTGTTTTTGAACACTCCATAGTCTCATCTACACTTTCATTACTGGGTCAGAACACGAAGCATTGCAGTGGTAGTGAAAATACATGACACAGTTGTACGATGGACTCGGAACAAAACTCCCATAGCCGAATTATACAGTCCTGTCTTCATCTTCATTAAAAATATCAACAGACGATTTTCATGACATACTTCACCAGTGCGTTTTTTGCGAGAATTTATTTTAAACAAGTTAAAAACTTTAAATGACACTCCTGTTAAATCTTACATTTGTATTTGGTCTCGAATAGAAGAATATCCTCTCCTTCGTTTATGCTCAGCTATATGCTGTACTCCTGCCTTGCCTCACAACTTTAGTGCCACTGCACTCTGCTAGAGCAATGTGCACAGTGTCAATGGCTTGAGTGTGGGAAACTTTCGGGATTTCTGTTGCATTACTCCCGCACTCGATATCAACTGGATTTCAGTTTTCCTCACCAACAGTAAAATTCCATACATTATTTTCTTTGATTTCATGTCTTAATTAATAATTGTCTTTATCGATGTCCAACTTGCCCGTTCGAAATATCATAGTCACAGAAGTCTGCAAATGCTTGCCTTTGTGCCAGCGTATATTTGACTTGTTGACTGCATGAAGAGCTTCCAACAAACACGCTCTCGCTGTCGCGTAGGTTTGCGCCATTAGACAATAATCGCTGTTTACAATATGCTGTCCGCGCATCCACCCTTCACTACTCACAGATGAGCGACCTTGGGGTGTGGCTGTTGGGAAAGGGAGGGTTAGGTTCTGAGTGACAGGGCATTCCTCTTGTATTGTTTGGGCTTCAAAGATAAGGAAATCTGTGCTATACCACCCGCGGCAACATGCTCCTATGTTTCGAAGATTGCGCAAGTAGGCCTACTGTTACATCGCAGAGAAACGCAGTTCAGTCTTCTCGAATCTTAACAATTTAGTCTATACGAATCATGTCGCATCAAAATTCCTTTAAACGACAGAGAGATTGCTTTACTTAGTGTGATAATTAGTTGCTGTGAGATTTTCTATAAATAAAAAAAAACAACACTCATAGAGACATGCGAATTATAGGGAGTATACTGTACTACTATTCAGTGCAGTTATCCACTATACAGTTGCTGTATGGATACAGTTCTCTTAGGGTACACTAGGGAGTGGTATCTATCACACGGATTTCCACACCATTCACAATGGCAGTAGATTGTCGGATCATGAAACTTCTTATTTATGCACACCTTATGGCGGAAACCATGGATGGCAAAACGTGTGACCGTGTTTCTCATGCCGTAGTGGGCATCTTTCACGTCGTTGGATGTCATTGCCTCCATTGCATAAAAATCTATCGGAATGTGTTTCTTCTTTTAAATTTGCATCTGCAGCAATATGTCTCTTTGCTGGGTATATGGCAATGAGAGTTGGTATCATAATTCCTCAACAAGGAAAGGCTCCCGTGCCATGTCGTAGACTAATCATACTAAGGAATATTTGGAGATACATAAGACCCTCTTTAGGTAGAGAGATTTAACTTGTTCTAGTTTCAGCAGGTCGCTTTTAGCGAGATATTCCCATGCGAGTTCGAGACCATAGGATAGAATTGGTACGATCTTATACTGTATAATGAACCAGTATAAAGTAGTAATAACAGAAATTCAAGTCCCAACCGGATCTTTATGGAGTGTTTTGTTGCTTCCAATACTAGTTAACTGAACCTCTTTTTGAAGTGAATGCCTATACAAATATTGAGGGCTTAACTCAGTTTAAAAAAATGCAACTAGCTCTTTGTGACACCCAATCATTCTGTAAAATACATGGTTATACTCATTTAACAAGTGTTTAAAAACAGGCCATTCTCTCCAATGAACCTCCCTGTATTTTTGTATAATTTTCACCTTCTTTATGAAATTTGTAGTCTTGACTGAAAAGGAGAGCGCACACAATTTATCTCATTAACAATAAGAACTACTGGCAGACTGAAAATTGTTGATCCCCCCCCAAAGCATTTCATAGTTGACTACATGCTCTTAGGCCATAAATAGCATTAGGAAGTATTTCACAAGTTATAAATTACTTTTTATAATAGTATATTATGATTAATTCATAACCATAATGATTCTTTAAACGGCTACATATTTTTAAGGTCAAACTGATGAGATGTAACTGCCTTTTATGTCAGGATTACACCCTTTGGTCCAGACCCCTGACTGATGATGATTGTTGTTTAAAAGGGCGGAACTGCAAAGTCATCTGCCCCTCGTAACAGTTAATAATGAAGATTATAATTTCTTTAAAAGAATCATGTGGATACCTAAATTTACACACAAAAGAAAACTGCCTAATATGAATAAAACAACAAGAGGAAGAAGAAACAAAAAAATTAATTTCATACCAAACAAGAGAAATGTTCCTTGAGTCATATAGAAGTAATACTGGAAAATTAAGATGGCTGACCCTGTTAAAACATATTAGGTTGGCAAGGGTTATAACCAAACGTTTTTCTGTTATGTTGGTACTTATTATGTAAGTTATTTTGTTTTCAAGAAAAATAAAAGAGTAGTACACTGCTCTGCCTTGCAAGTGAAAATGGTGTGTGAATCATTGAGTGTAGTGAAACCTAAAATACTATTAATTAGAGAAAGCAGACTGAATCAGTTTACTAAAATATCAAATCCAGAACAGGTTATGGGCCCAGATGCGCCAAATGCAATGGGTAAATTGTGAAACAAGATAAATAATCAAGAACTATGCAGCGTGTTGAAGAAAAACAAAAGACTAAGACAATGGCATCAGAAGATAGTGAACTACACAGCATACAAAAACTCAGCAGCCCCGACACATTTCAACTGTGGGATTTTGAAATTCAAATTCTATTTAAAGCCAAGCAAGAATGGAATGTTGTTAATGGACAAGCTCAAAGGAGAAAGGCATGGTTGGCCAAAGATGCTAAAACTCAGTATTATATTCTGAGAACAACTGACAAGGTGGTGAAAAATCATATTCTGACATGTACTACTTCCAAAGAAATGTATGAAGCACTCAGAGGTGTATTCAGAAGAGATACCAGCCAACAAAAACAACAGCTGCTCATGGACTTCCATGATTTTAAGTTTGATTAAACCAAAGGAATGATGATGAACATCAGCCATCTAAGAAATATTGTCTTCAAACTACAACAATTCAAACAAGAAATATCTGAAGAGATGGTTATGGCAAAAAATCCTTTTTTCACAGCCTGAGCAATATCACTATTTCTCAAGTGCATGGGAATCTACACCTACATCAGATAGATCCATTGAAAATCTTGTGGCTAGACTTTGTGTTGAAGAAGACTACAAGTTGTCAAGAGACAAGTATTGTTTTTGGTGCACAAAATAAATACAAGGGGTCAAAAGGGTCTCAAGTGAAGTGTTATAAATGTGGAGGAGAAGGGCATATTAAAACAAGATGTCCAAAGAAGAAATATTGCAAGATCTGTAAACATGACACTCACAATGAAGAGGAATGCTTCAAGAAGAGGAACAATGTGCTTGACAGTAAGAAATGCATTTACTGTAAGAAATCTAATCATGTGTCTGACAACTGCTGGTTCAAAGAAGAACATGAAAAGAAGAAAGACAAAGTATCCTTCTTTGCAGAATCTGAACAGTATGGTGAAGTGCTATTCTGTGAAAAATTAAATGAAAATATGTTTGTGGTAGACAGTGGTTCTACATCACATCTGACAAATAAGCATGAAATTTTATCAAATACAGAGTCATGAAAATGAAAATCCACAGCCTGTTTCCAGTCTCCGACCGGGTCAGGAATGGAATGAATGAAGCCCCCATCTAGCGGCGAGGATATGAACTGTGCCGGCTGCCGAGGCCTGACGCACTCCTCTGGGGCAATGATTAAATGAATGACAGATGAAATGAAATGATAGTGGAGAGTGTTGCTGGAATGAAATGTTGACAGGGAAAACCGGAGTACCCGGAGAAAAACCTGTCTGCCTCCGTTTTGTCCAGCACAGATCTCACATGGAGTGACCGGGATTTGAACCACGGACCCAGCGGTGAGAGGCCGGCATGCTGCCGCCTAAGCCTCGGAGGCTTCAAATACAGAGTCATCAGAAGCTAAAATATACAGTGCAAAGAGAGGTGAAACAATGAATGCTGTGTTGTCAGGAGACATTGAAACTGACAACATGTTGTTTAAAGATGTGTCTTATGTGCCACAACTTACTAGAAACTTACTCTCTGTCAATGCCATCACTGAAAACAATGGAGAGGTAAGATTCAAAAATAAAGAAGTTTTGTTTTTGAAAGATGATGAAGTTGTGCTTACAGGAAAGAAAACTCCAGGTGGATTGTTTGTTGTGGACTTAATCGCTCAACATCAAGAAGAAACACTCCTAACCCAAACTGAAGAAGAACACATGGTATGGCACAAGAAATTAGGCCATATTAGCTTTGGAAATCTACAGAAAAATCCTAACCTATGTCAGGGAATGCCATTTTCTCTAAGTAAATCCAAAGTTAACCCTAGATGTGAAATATGTGCTATAGCAAAACTTTTAACACAGTGCGACAAAGAGCAGAGAGACCTTTGGAAATTATACATACAGACTTATGTGGTAAAATTGATCCACCAACTTTTGACAACAAGAACTATTTTATGTTATGTATAGATGATTTCACCCATTTTGTACAAGTGTATTTGCTAGAAACCAAAGACGAAGCTGAAGGTTTTTTAAAGGACTATATTGCTGAAGCAGAAAACCATAACCTAAAAGTGTTGTTACTGTATGTAATTTTGACGTGAATAAAACGCTGTTGCATTTACCGATTGCTAAAACCTTTTATTTTGTGTCCTTACTTTCTGTCGTAAGTTTAACAATTTCAAACAATTTACTACACGCTCCTGCGAGTGCGGGTCGCAACAAAAATTAGTCGACACGTAATCGACCTTTCAACATCGAAGGGATGAAGTCTACTCATTAACATGCACCCCACCTTGAAAGGAATTCTTTCAATTAATTAATTCAATTATACAGAGTGAATCTATTTCATAGTAAATAATAATGATCCTTTTCTTCATCCTCTATGGGAAGAGGGCATATTTTCTCGATACTTCGAGTGAAGGTTCCACCAGGTGTCTGAATGGTGACAACACGCACCTCGCCATCTCGTTAGGGATGAACTTGAATTATCCTACCTCTTGGCCACTGTAGAGGCGGGATATTGTCTTCGATCAACAGTGTTGTTGTTGTTTCCTATGGCTAGCCCGGATTCCAATCCATCAGCTTTCTTGCGTTCCAATAGAGTTGTGTGAGGTTTCCTGAAGTTCTAGCAGTCACATCAAGTTTGTTGCAATGTAACAGGTGCCCCTTATCCATTTTACTTCCAGGTTCGTGACAAAGTGTGCATTCTTCAGATCTCAGGAAGTTGATTCGTTTCAGATGAGCTGCAAGGCAGTCGTGGCCAGTGTTAAGTCTGAAGAAGGCTACAGCTTCTCTTCTTGGTGTTAATTTATATTGAACCCATTGAGCATCAATGTGTTTCCATAATTTGGTTTCTGCTGTTTTCTTTGCCATTTCTTCATACCTGTTTTTGATAGTATTTTTCAAGATCCCTTTTGCTGACATAAAATCAGTCTGACTGACAGGTTGTTGTAGTGTGGTACCTTTTTTTTTGCTAATCTGTCTGCCTCTTCATTTCCTGCTATTCCAACATGAGAAGGGATCCACTGAAATGAGATCTGTTTGTGGAGTCTTTGAAGGGTTTTTATCATACAAAAAATTTCTTTCAGTTCTTTATTTTGGTGCTTATAAAATGACGAGATGGCTTGGATGGCTGCTTTTGGATCTGTAATGATAACGCATTTTTGATAATCAATGTTTCTGCCTAATAACTGATGGAGTGCATGTGAAATTGCTCTTATCTCAGCATCAAAGTTTGTTTTGTTTTGGCCTACTGGGAAGTAGAGCGAGAAGAGAGATGAATGTATTCCTGCTCCAGTTCTATTTTCTTTGTCTTGTAAGCCATCTGTAAATATTTTTAGCCATTGATTAGATGGATATCTTTCTTCTATTGTACAGAGGGCCAGTTGTTTTAGATCTTGTGGTGAGGAGTCTTTCTTGCAGACCTCTTCTAACAAAGTAAGATCTGTAGTCACTTGTATACAGTATATTCAATGGGGTTGACTGGCATACAGAGTGGTTCAAGTTTTATTTGCAGATTGCTCTTATTGATGTATTCTTTGGCGAGACTTAAGGGATCTTTTTGTGTTTTAAGATTGGGGCTAGAAACTGGTTTTTTGATCCATGACATTTGACGTAGTCTTTGTATACTGAGATATGCATTGGCTGTTTGATGTTTCATCTCTTCTTCTATTGGAAAGTTGTGGGTATATAATTGCAAGGCGGTTATAGGTGTGTTTTTTATTGCACCTGTTATGATTCGTAGGGCATTATTCTGACACCTCTCGAGGCGATCAATGTTCGACTGGGGTGCTGTAGAGAGTACTTCACTGCCATATTTTATGATTGGTTTGATGTAAGTATTGTAGGTTTTGTTGAGTGTGTCTTGAGTGCTCCCCCAAGTAGCTCCTGCTAGTCTCTTCAGTAATTTCATCCGTTTGCTTACCTTATCCTCCACATGTTTTGTGTGTTTGGTCCAGTTCAGCTTCTTGTCCATGATGATACCTAGGTACTTTGTACTTACACTTTTTGGAAGGTCTTGATTACTAAATTTGAGACTAAAACTTGGATTGTGGTGTCTCAGGGAGAAAAACTGGTATACTGTTTTGGAAGTATTGATTTCCATATTATTGTTTTCAGTCCAGTTTTTGAGTTTTATAAGTGCCTGGTTCATTCTGTGTTCAAGAAGCATTTGCTGATTTGGGCTGTTACGTACTGTGGTCCAAATGATAACATCGTCTGCAAACATGCTGATATTCACATTACCTACTTTCTTTATTGTTTTTGGAAGATCATTGATGTACACATTGAATAAAGTTGTGCTTGATACAGCTCCTTGTGGGAGGCCTAGTTTTGATTGCTGGCAACCTGAAGTTTTGTTGTTGTAACGAACATTGATCATTCTTTGTGAAAGGAATCTTCAAAACCAGTTTAACATACATCCATTTACTTTGAAGTTGATAAGTTTCTTTAGCAGCATATTTCGCCATACAGGATCATAGGCTCCTTGAAAATCGTTGAAAACTGAAGGAACACTTTCCCTTTTGTTAAAGGCTTCTTTAACAGCTTGTGTAAATCGCATTATTTGGTGGGAGGAGGACCTGTTTTGTCTAAACCCTGCTTGTTCTTCTGATAGAAGAGATTTTGTTTCCAGGTACCAATTGAGTCTATTTGTAATCATCCTTTCTAGAATTTTTACCAGAATGGAGGTAAGTGCTATAGGTCGGTACGAGGGGACTTGGTTTTTTGGCTTGCCTGGTTTTAAGATTGGAATGATGGTTGCTTTAGTCCAGTCTTTAGGTAGGTTATCATTTGATGTCCAAAATTTGTTGAATATGTGTAGCAGTATGTTTAGAGCAGATGGACCTAGATTTTTTATGAATTCTGGGAATAACTCATCTGGTCCTGGTTGTTTTCTGACTTGTGTGTTCTTTATTGCTAACATTAACTCTTCCATTGAAAATTTATTGTTAAAGATGTCATCTGCATTATTATTCATGAATTTTTTGACTATTTTTTTGAGAGTCTTGTCTTCTTTCTTTTTCTGTTTTGATAGTCTAATTGAAGTGAAATGTTTACAGAAGTGGTTTGCTATTTTATGAAACTCTGTAATTTCCCTATCATTTATCATAATACGATTCAAAGGAGTGACTACGTGTTTGTTGTTTAGAGAATTGCTAAGTTTGTGAGCTTTATTGCTGTCTGTCCTATAGTCAACTGTTGTTAAAAATGTGTTCCAAGATTCTCTTTTTGATATTGTTATTGCTCGTTTTAATTTTGCTGTTGCTTGTCGCCATTTCCGTACATCATTTTGATCCTGAGTAAGTTCAGATGTTCTTCATGCTTTGTCTCTGGCGGACTTAAGATTGTTCAATTCATCTGACCAGAAAGGTTTATATTTTGTTTGGGCACCTCTGGGTATGCATAGTTTGGCTATGTCTTTTATGGCTGTAGTAAATTTATTCAGGATGATATTAGGAGGTGCATCAAGATCAATTTCCGACATTTTTGTTTCAAGTTTGTTTCTGAAATTTTCCCAGTCTGCCTTTTTAAAGTTCCACCGAATCTTCTGGTCTGCACTTTGAGCAGATTCACTGTATGATGTAATAGTAAGAAGGGACATTCTATGTCCACTGCCTGGATCTTCGAGTACTGATCGATGACTATGGTTTGTAAGATCTGTTGAGACTAATATGAGATCTGGGTTAGTTGAGGAACCAGAGTGGTGAATGAATGTTGCTGGGTCTTTGTTACTATATAATAGCTCAAGAGAGCTACTCTCTATAAGGTCTTTTATTGTTTTACCAACTGAATTTGTGTAGTTGTAGCCCCAGACTGGAGAAGCTGCATTGAAGTCTCCTATAAAAATAGTACCGTAATTTCCCACAACCCTGGTCCAGAAGCTCAACTATGGTCCAAGATGTCACAAATCTGGGAAATCTATGCAAGTAGTTCAATATCTGCTCGTGCGTAGCACTACCGGTGGCATTCCACTGACCGTAGTGTGCTGCAGTCTGTTGGTACGATAAATCAACGTGTGTTGAGACGCTGGAGCTTCTTAGCTCAGTTGAAGTGGCAAGAGTGCAGTACATGAAAGTGACGTGTGTTGCAAAGCTGCAATTGTTGGTTCTGCTGTGCACAAACGGTAAGTCTTAACAATACGAACCTATGCATAGTGATTCTTTATTGTGTCCTAAATACATTCACGTTTCAGTTAGTAAAATATTTGAAACAATGCTCGAGCAGCTTAAAAACTAAACTTTGGAAGTGTGATCCCAACTATGTACCACATCGAGCGTGGACCATAGTTGGGCGACACTTACAAATTTGATATAAATAAAGAGAAGGTTTGATATTAAACTATTTGTGAACTTGGCACTCTGTTTGGAGTGTAGAGAACTGTTCAACATTTAATAATAGACTTAAACATGAGCAGTTTATGAGTTTATTTTTTAAAATAATGGGTGGATATTTTTAAATTGAAATTCTATTTTTGCTTGTAGGTTTTTAACAAGTCCCAATGGCAGCCAGGAGGGAAAAGAGGCGAAAAATTGGTGGACGACCATATCAACCATATTCACCCGAGCAGTTGGCTGGCTAATTGTATTGGAGCAATTAATGACAAAAGAATGACACAGCGGCAAGCATCTAATTTCTATAAAATACCTCGTAGTTCCATCATTCTTAAGCTAAAAGCCCTGAATAATAATGCAGTGGCTGTGCCAGGACGATCATGCGTCTTCTCTGCAGATGAAGAAGAAGCCTTTGTTGACCATGCTATTGCTTTGTGTGAATTTGGTTTCCCAATAACAACTTTTGATTTACGATGCATTGTGAAATTATTTTTGGATTCGACAGGACGGAAAGAGTGTAGATTCACTAATAACTTTCCGGGTAAGCGTTGGGCCGAGTGCTTCGTGGATCGTCATGCTGGTAAGTTATCTGTACGGTTTAGCAGCAACATAAAGAGAAATCGGGCAGGTGTAAATGATGAAATAATCAACAGATACTTTGACAATTTACAAAGAGAAATAAAAGATGTTGCTCCAACCCATCTATGGAACTTTGATGAAACTAATTTGGTAGACGATCCTGGGAAAATGCGTGTGTTAACTAAACGTGGTTGCAAATATCCTGAAGCAATCAAAAATTCAACCAAAGCAGCGGTATCGATCATGATGTGTGGCAGTGCATCAGGTGAGATATGCCCACCGTATGTCAATTATAAGGCCGAAAGAATTTATGATATGTGGACGGAGGGAGATCCTAACGGGACACGCTACAACCGCACTAAAAGCGGTTGGTTTGATACTGTAGTCTTTGAGGACTGGTTCTACACAATTATGCTACCACAACTGAAGAAACTGGATGGTAAGAAAGTGCTTATATCAGATAATCTATCATCACACATCAGTGTTCGTGTCCTCGATGAGTGTAAACGCCATAACATTCGTTTCATTGCTCTACCTCCCAATTCCACCCATCTGACTCAGCCCTTAGATGTGGCGTACTTCAGGCCTATGAAATCACACTGGCGTCAAATTCTGAATGAATGGAAATCTACTGGACCAGGCAGAAAGCAAGCGACAATACCAAAGCCTGTATTTCCGTCTCTTCTAGCTGAGCTAATACAAGCACTTGAGCCAAAGACCGAGGAAAATCTGGATTCCGAAAAACATGAATATGTCCTTTGGATAGACAGCAAGTACTAAGTAGATTACCTTCTGCTGGAAGGACCAAGGAAATTATTGGTTCCACTACAAACATTGGAAATGCATTCCTACATCACCTGGAAAAAATCAGGAACACTGAAACCATGCTATCAACTCCTAAATTAATGTTGAGTCTGGGAAAAGCATTTCAGCCGATGATATACCGGCACCAATCAAGGAAACAGCCAACAGAAAACAAACAAAAGGAAACGGTTTTAACCAGGAAGACGGCATCAACCATGCAGAATCAGCCGGCACAAGTGGTTACAGCACTCAGATGAAGTCGAAACTTAAACACAAGAAAAAGGTCATTGTTTCGGATAACAGTGAATCAGATTGCAGTGATGATTTGGATATGGAATCCGATGGAGATATTGATTTTTCCAACCGAAAATGCAGTGAACTGGAAGAAACAGGAGTTGTCACCAAAGAGACTGTACTAAAAAAAGACAGCTATGTAATAGTTTCCTATGAGGAAGAAATGTGGCCAGGAAAGATTCTAGAAGTGAAGAAAAATGGAGCAACTGTAACATGTATGGCGAGAAATGGGAAATTCTGGAAATGGCCAAAAGAACAAGACATTCTGTTCTACAGTAAACCAGACATAATAAGCAACATAAGCCAACCTTCATGTGTGTCAAAAAGCAGAGGACTGTACAAAGTGAAAGAGTTAGTAAAACACTGGGGAGATGAATGACTTTAAACTTACATGTCATTTTACTGGAAAGTTTTTGTTCGTTTATTTGTTCTAATATTCTTTTATTGATGACGAGATTGAAGACATTAATGTAAATTCCACATTTTTGGAGATATCTTTCCAATGCGTAATATAAATATATAAGTTACCAACTGTAAACAACAGATGTTTTTTATTTTTGAATCTTGAAAATTATTTGTAAAATATTTTAACATTTATCTATTTTGGATGCTTGGGACAAATTACAGGCAATTTGTTACCAATAACATGTATTGTAGACATTTGTATGATGAGTTTGCTACAATTTTGGACCCTACAATGGTCCACTCATATTATAAGCTGGAAAATCAGTGTTGGACCATAGATGAGCAACCTGAACCACAACTATGTACCATTTGTTATTAATTTTTATAAATTGTTAATTGTATTCAATATGAATTGTTGTGTTACGGATGTAGGCCTAAGGCATTAGAGAGGTCAAAGCCAAAATTATATCAATTTTCGATGACATGTGTAAGGTTCACATTAAGAAAAATACAAAAGGTGGACCATAGTAATGGGAAATTACGGTAGCTGTTTTGATTTCTAAAAGGTGAAGATTCAGATTTTTATTGTTTGGAGGACTGTAAACACAGAATATTGTTATTTTCTTGTTGTTGATCCATATGGATAATTCGATAATTTCTGATGTATCTGTTGGGTCCATTTCTTTTACAATTCTGAATTTTGACATGATGCTGTTCTTCACTGCTGCAAATATTCCGCTTGCTATTTGTCTTGTTTTGAAGAGAGTGTAGATGGTATACCCTTGGATCTTTAAATATTGTATGTTTTCAGGTGTAGTGTTGGCTTCATTGATTAGAAGGATGTCTATATCTCTATCATGATTTTCTTTACTTCCGAAAGTTTCTTTGTTGATAGACCACCTGCATTCCATTGCAGTATTCTTACTTCGTGTTGTTTTGCTCTGAAAAGAGCAGTTTTATTTGTTTGCTCATGTATCTCTATTCTGGAACGTTTTTGCCAAAATTGTTACACGTTTAGCACCACCCAGGGGACACGTACAGCTTAAGGTATGCTGCGGACATGAGTAACTTCATCATCAACAGTACTAAAGAGTAATTTTAATATGCCTGCGGACGTGAGTAACTTCATCATCAACAGTACTAAAGAGTAATTTTAATACGCCGATCAGTACTGTGCCACTTGACACGTTTTTGCAACTCCTGCAAGTATTCTTGCTGCCATCTCTGCCAGAGACTGCAAGAAATGTGGACATTTACATAACATGTTATTACATGCAGAGGACGATAAACAAAAACAAAATGTTGGAAAAAACGAAGAGAGTGTGTCGGGCTTTTTGTAAGTTTTTCAATGGGACAAGCGGTTATCAGGTTTCCTCGACACATCCATCTGTACAGGTTGCATAAGTGAGTCACTCAAGATGAAATGTGCAGGTGTTAGAACTTGCAAATCATTGGGATCATTTGCTAACGGAGTGAGAGGGCGAGAGTTTAATACTGCTTCAATGTCGGAAAGAATAGTGTAGGTCTCTTCAAAGGTTAGTATACGTCCCTGCGTTTCAATTAGTAAATGTCTCTTCATGGCTTAGACAACTGCCTCCCACAATCCCCCAGAATGCGGCGATCGGGGAGGGATGAACTTCCAATTGATTCGTTGCTGAGCAAGTGAGGAGGCAATGCCTGTTGATTCTTTCTCTAAAAATGACTGGATATCTTGTAGCGCATTGGATGCTCCAATAAAGTTATTTCCTTTATCAGAAAAGAGCTGGTTACATAAACCTCGTCTAGCTGTAAAACGTTGCAGTGAGGCTAAGAAAGCTTCACTTGTTAGCTCTGACACTAGTTCCAGATGCACTCCCTTGGTGCTGAAGCACGTTAATACAGCTATGCAACTCTTGTAAACATGGAACCTGCCTCTTCTGCGGCTCTCTCCCACAGATATGGGACCTGCGTAGTCCACTCCCGTGGTGACAAAGGGCCGAAGAACCAGCGTGACTCTTTCCTTTGGTAAATCCGCCATGCGTAACTCAGGAACTGTGGGATTAAAGCAATAACACTTCACACATCTTCTAATGACCTCCTTCGCCTCTCTTCTGCCACTGATGGGCCAATATCGCTGTCGTGTTGCATGCACCAACTGCTCTGGCGGACAGTGCTTAAGACGACGATGTTCCCCTTCCATGATTATCCTGGTGATGTGGTGATTTGCTGGGAGAAGTATGGGATGTCTCTGTTCCGATGCTAACTCTGAAAACCGAAGCCTTCTTCCAACCTTAATCAACCCATCGTTGTCTAGGAAAGGACTGAGGAATTTAATGGACTCTTTCTTGGGAGGTCTTGATTATTTATTAAACAATTTTGTATTTCAGAGAATGCTTCCAACTGTGTCCACCTGACCACATGTCTCACTGCTTGACAAATTTCCTCTGTCTCTAGTGAGCTTATTTTCCTTTCTGGTATATCATGTTTGCAGTTGTAGATGAATATGCTACTATAAGGCATAATTTCGAGAACAACGAAAATTTGATAAGCAAATTGCTGGTTGCAGTTGCCTTTAATGTCACTGTTGTAATCTTCAGTTCTGGCAGTTCTGTTTCAAATTCCTTGGATTGCCTTGGTTGTTGAATTTGTGTGCAGAGCCACGGAGGCCCTTTCCACCAAAGTGTTTTGCCTTCAAGTTCTAGAGAAGTAATCCCCTTGAGAGAAGATCAGCTGGATTTTCTGTTGATGGAACATGATTCCACATGGCGGGATCGGTGGCTTCTTGGATCTTTGCGATCCTATTTGCAACCAACGTCTTCAACGACCGTGGCTCGGTGTTGATCCATCCTAAAACAATTGTACTATCGCTCCACAATCTGATACGACCAACTCCTTCTTTCAAAGCACTTGCCGTCGTTGTGACAAGTTGTGCAAGAAGAAGTGCTGCCTCCAATTTGAGCCTGGGCAACGAAATGGTCTTTAACGGAGCCACCTTTGTCTTGGCACAAAGTAAATTAGACACGAAGTGATCCTTTTGTGTTTTACTAACTACATAGATGCAGGCTCCAAAGGCCTTCTCGGAAGCATCACTAAATCCGAACAAATCAAAAGTGTCAGAACAATTTCGAGGATTTACATTTCTGATTATTCTGATGTCGTTCAGTCTCTCCAATGATGAATAATAATCGTTCCAACTTTGAAGGTGCTTCGGACAGAATGGCTGATCCCAATATAATCCGTCTGCCCATGAGTGTTGCATCAACAATTTTCCTTTGATCAGTATTGGACTCGCAAGCCCCAGAGGATCAAAAATCTGTGCGATTTTGGAAGCCACTTCTGTTTTGGAATTTGGTGTTTGCCTTGCTAGTATAGCTCGAAACTGAAGACAATCCCATGCTGAGTCCCAGAGAAGTCCAAGAGTCTCACTGGCTTCACCTTTATCTAAAATCAACAAAGTTCCCTCGTTACCTTTGCTCTCCAACTCCTGCAAAATACGTCTGTCATTGGACCTCCACTTCCTCAAATGCATTCCACCACTCAAAAGGATACTTTGTATTTGTTGCCGTAGCTGAATCACATCTTCTAGAATATTTCCTCCACTCAAGCAGTCATCCATGTAATAATCATCACGAATAGCCTTGGCTGCTGTTGGAAGTTCAGTCTCATGAAGATTAGCCAATTCATTTAAACATCTCATGGCATGGTATGGTGCAGACCCTGTTCCGTATGTCACTGTGTTTAGTTGATAAATCCTCACAGGGGCTGAAGGATCCTCCTTCCACATAATTTGCAGTAATGCTCGATCATCAGGGTGGACGAGGATCTGCCTGAACATCTTTTCCACATCCGCTGTTATGACATACTTATGACTGCGAAATCTAAGTACAGTATGAAAAAGGTCTCTCTGTAAATTAGGCCCAATCATGAGCATGTCGTTGAGCGATGTACCATGTGATTTTTTTGCTGGGGCGTCAAATACCACTCTAACTTTAGTAGTGTCGCTGTCTGGTCTCACTACTGCATGATGGGGTATGAATATGAGTTTGTCATTTCCTTATTTTTCTGCTTTTCCATCAAAGTCATATGCCCTAGCATTTGAGCCGGTTAGAATGATAGTGGAGTAAGTCATACGAACATTGTTTTGAGTAATCGAAGGTTTTGTGAAAGTATGTATAAAAAAATCGAGATAGCATATATTTAACTATGAGCGATGGATTCGTGTTTGAACATAGTCCCTTTATTAATATGCATTAATGTTAGGGTCTAAACCAGCCTGTAAGTAATTTTTATTGTTATTTAAAAGTTATTCCAATGACTTACACCACTGTCATTCTACACCGTAAGTGGGTTCACTGAAAGAAAGTTAAAGTGAAATGTCACATTCACATTTATTGTTTGGAAGTTTTTATCATTTCAAATGATCTTGTCGACTTCATCGTTGTGCTTGAGTCTAACGTTATGCGTTACGGAGACGGTGACGTCATGTAGCCGCGCGGGAAGCCTAAGTTAATGGTTAATGGATTCTGTTGAAAGAGTCCTGGGGCGTGGAGCGACTTGGGGCTTCGAGCGAAGCGAAAATAATACAGGGCGACTCCTAATGTGGTGTACAAGATGCCAGATAAGAATACAGGGTGACTCCTAAAGAGATATACAAGATGACAGATAAGAATACAAGGTGACTCTTAAAGAGGTGTACAAGATGGCAGAGAAGAATACAGGGTGACTCCTAAAGAGGTGTACAAGATGTCAGACAAGAATACAGGGTGGCTCCTAAAGAGGTGTACAAGATGTCACACAAGAATACAGGGTGACTTCTAAAGAGATATACAAGATGCCAGTTAAGAATACAGGGTGCCTCCTAAAGAAGTGTGCAGGAAGTCAGAGCAAAATACAGGGTGACACTTAACGAGATGTACAGTATGTTAGATTCAATTCAAATACAGGGTGACCCTTAAAGAGGTTTGCAAGATATTAGATTCAAATAATGGGTGACCCTTAAAGAGTTGGAAAAGATGTCAGACTCAAATACAGGGCGACCCTTAAAGAGTTGCCTGCGCGGGAAGCCAAAGTTAATGGGTAATGGAGTCTGTTGAAAGAGTCCTCAGCAATTTTTCTAGGTTTATACCGTGTCATGTGTGGGGTTTCGCCTAGGAATACCAAATAGGCTCATCAGCGGGCTCTTGGTGTTTGTGCCCGGACTCCCATGGGAGTAGCGAACTGCGCAGTAAAGAATCGTGAGTGCGCTTCATAAGAAGAGAGGTAGCGCGCAGCTCCTGTAGGGGTCTGGGCACGATACCAAGAGCCCGCTGATGAGCCTATCTTGGTATTCCTAGGCGAAACCCCACACATGACACGGTATAAACCTAGAAAAATTGCTGAGTTTTAGATCAATTTGATATTATCTGTTATAATAAAAATAAATTATTATAGGTCCGTTCAGTTTCCTGCACAATCGGCTTTATCAAGTTAGTATCTCCACGTCTTCATAATGGGGTAAGGGCCTATGTTGTCTTCAACATTGGTAGTTTTCAAACTGTTAAATAACTCATGGTGTATTAGTGGTATGAATGGTAAGAGATCTGTCATGTCTGCCTTCTTTTTTATGGACACTGGCCTGATGTTAGGGTACAACAGGTCCCCTGGTAGGTTGTTGAAACGTGCTGGTCTCCCTTTTCGACCTGTTGGAGTAAGATCTAGTGTGTCAAAGTCAATGCACTCTTGAAGCATTTCTTTGTACTTAACGCTGTAAGAAAGGTTCTTTTCGAGTCTCATCTACTGTATTTTCAGCCAGTTTACGTCCATTTTGTTTGCGTTTCATTTTCTCCTACTAATATTTCGTTCTAACTGTTTGGAAGAGTAAAACTATTCACGATTCATTGAACAAACAATAAACTTTTTGGTGCGACGGCATGATGTCATTATACTATACCAATGTTCAGGTACATACACAGGTTTTCCTTTAGCAGCTACTTCCACGCACCCGAAGTCGGAGTCATTGGGGAGAAACGAATGTCCCGACACAAGAAATTTTTGATCTACGATTTCAATGTCCGTCTCGTCACTTTCAAGAAATCTCATTAAAGCAAGGGTTATGTTTTATTAC
The DNA here is from genome assembly GCA_946902985.2 of Meconema thalassinum. NCBI lineage: Eukaryota > Metazoa > Arthropoda > Insecta > Orthoptera > Tettigoniidae > Meconema > Meconema thalassinum. The sequence continues at coordinate 1,754,306,588 of OX336388.2, read as the reverse complement.
GGTTCTGCCCCGTACAAGTGTCACTGTAGATAGTTACGTATTTCTTCCTGGAAGCATACATTTTGAAGTGTTTCACTAAACAGGAAGCTAAATCTTGTGATCCTCGGGGTGCTATAGTTTCGACCCAAACGTAAAAGTAACCAAGGTCTTTTCCCAAATCATGTACACCGAAATTATAACAATAGCAATTCCGTTTGTAATATGCATCACTTACTGTTAATATGGGAAAAGGAAGAGCTTTCTGTAAATCTATACTACAAGCCGGATTACTTTTAGCAGATGTTGCATCATTTTTCATAGTGTCCCTGGCTAATTCGGCCCTCCGTAAGTGCAATTCATGATCAGTATGCAACTGTCTTTTCAGTAACACTCAATTCACGATTAGAATATTGTATTTTATACTGGTGTCCTTCTTGGGTACATAAAAGAGTAAATTGAATTTGGTATTAAACACATACCTATAGTAATGTTCTTTTACAGGGAGTTTGCCAGATGAAATACACATTTCTTCATAAAGTGCGTAAATTTTTCTAATGTTCAGAGAATCACAAAGGTATGTTCTATTTGGATTGTGTTTCCTTGTATAGTGGCTTTCGTAGGACGGAAATGAACGTATATGTTCCATTACCAAGTTGGTATCATCATCAGATATTTTTCTTGATGGACAGCCCTTGTTACCTCTACGATCTTCTTTGGGAGTGTTTCCTTGAACCATCTTTTTCAGGGCTGTGTCAACTCTCCCGCCTGACACACCGAACGTGTTGAGAAAATACTTCTTACATACGTGCATAGATACGCCCTTTTCGGACTTCAAAAAATGTTTGTATGACCCTCCCCTTATTAACCCATCCACTTTCCTTGGTCTCCTTTGTTTAATTTCATGCTGCTGGATCAGACCACAAATGTATGCATTTTGCCTACGAAAATCACCTATTTGCGAGAAGTTATTTTGAAAAATAGTCATTACACTTCAGTTTGCAGTTGCATTTTGCATCAGAATATTTTTTCTCTTGTATAATACTACCTGTTTTGTTGATATATTGTTGACCAGAAATTCTAAGGCGCTTGGCTTCTTTTTGTTTATGATTTGCAACAACTCTGGTCCTCTTTGTAGATTTACTTTTATTATCAGGCCCAATAGACTCGGGGGGTATGTTGTGAACTGTCAGACTCGGAGTCCTCGGAATTTGTTGTAGACGAATAGCTGACAAGTCTTTTTCTTTTTGCACGGGGTACAATATGTGACAGATCTACATTGTAATCGGGATCTTCATCAGGATCGTCCTCAAACTGAGAATCACTGCTCAAAGGCTCAAACCTGTTATTGGCCTAGCCATTTTAATATTGTATTAAAGATTGTAATAGTTCACATAACCTCAAAACACCACATAGCATTTTTTTTTAAATCAAATACAATGCATTTTTTTTAAAATCAAATACAATAAGTCTTCACTAGTTTTCAGATACACATTGCCACTAAAGCACTATAAAGAATTGAAACACACACGCAACGCTGCTGAACATCGATTACAGTAGCTACAGTAACTAGTAATAAACATCCGTAGCCTTGCAAGTGACTTACACCAGTGTCATTCTCAACTACACAGCTGTTCCGTTCCATATACAAAGTTGGTGTTGATCCTAGTGACCAGTTTGTGTATTATTGACTAACATCACTATCACACCAAGTAGAGGAACTAAAATGGAACACACATCCACACATAAGTCAGATTGTGCAATTTACTGACTTACACCACTGTCATTCTAACCGGCTCATTTGATATTCATTTAGAAAATCCATGTACGCAGTCTTGAGTTCTGGTTGTCTGCTTAATCTTGTGATTAATGATTCTAGTCTCTTTTATGCATGACCTTTAGACTCTCCAAGTATGACATCTGGTCTTAATGGCAGCCTTATGATGAATCTGCCTGTTTCATCTCTCGAAACAGTCTCTGTGAACTGCCTTTCACACATTTTTTCTTTTTTGTGTAATGCTGAATTTCTGGAACTGCGTCTTGCTTCCAAAATCTTTCTAAATGATCTGCTAATTGTTGGTTGCTGATCTTCATGCACCTGATTGATAATCCTTGTTGATTCTCGCAAACTTCACCGCCAACAATCCAACCTAATCGGGTGTTCTGTAGAGCTGGTTGTCCTTGTACTTCGTTTCTGGGTCGACCAATAACAAGCTTCCAATCGAGTCCCGCACCAATCAACATGTCTATGTCCCCAGGCTTGTTGAAAGTCGGGTCTGCCAAGCAAATATCCTTTGGAATAATAAACTTGTCTTTCTTGATCTCGAGCTATGGCAGTCGTTCTGTAATAGATGGCAACACCACAAATTCTTCCTCCATGGCAAAGTCATCATCTCTTGAAGCGAGTTGTACTCTTGCAGTTTTGTTTGTTTCTACTTTGGAACAATCAACTCTGATGATTTGCATGCTTCTCTTAACATTTGGCAAGCCGAGCTTCTTATACAGATTCTCTTTCATCAGATTGATTTGAGATCCAGGATCCAATAAGGCTCGACTTGTTGTTCTCCTTCCTTGAGCATCCCTCACATCGATTAATGCCGTTGACAGAAGTATTTGCGATGTTTTTTCTTTTGCCAAGCTTATATTGAGGGGAGGCGAATCCTGAAATTTGACGCAATGATTCACACTCTCTTCGTTTTTTCCAACATTTTGTTTTTGTTTATCGTCCTCTGCATGTAATAACATGTTATGTAAATGTCCACATTTCTTGCACTTTCATCCTCTACAGTCTTTCGCAATGTGTCCTGGCTTCAAACAGTTAAGACACCGTCTTTTCTCTCGGAGAAGCTTCTTCCTGTCTTCTGATCGTTGAAGTAACTCCTCACAAATGTAAATGGGGTGACTTCCTCCACACAAAATGCAGCCCTCCCGAGTGGCTGTCATAAAAACTCTCTTGCTAGGCCTTTTGTCCTTTGAATATGTCTTAGTATTGAAGTTTTTGTTTTTATTATAATTCAACAGCATACATGAATATAACAAATTTAAAGTTTCCGCCTATTTGTTATATTTAATTACAAAACGTCAACACGGAACCTGCAATGGACTCTTCTTCGAATATACAGCATATATGATTGAGAACGTTCAGTTAAAAACTGTAGAAATTCTTCTAATGTTGGCATCTCTTCTGGAGTGCATCCTTTTACTCTTTCTTGCCAATATCTTTGCTCCATGAAATCCAACTGCTTCTTTGCTAGGTGAATAATCAGCATATCCCAGTGTTGCACCTGTTGCTTCATTGCCTTTAATGAAGCTATGTGAGTTTGGATATTTGTCACTTGTAAGACCTATTCTGGAATACGCCTCGGCGGTTTGGGATCCATATCAAGTAGGGCTCATAAATGAGTTGGAAATGGTACAAAGAAAGGCCGCTAGATTTTTGCTCAGTGACTTTAATCCCAGGAGCAGTGTGAGCCGTATGTTAAAGAAACTTGGGTGGGAATCACTTGAGGCTAGGAGGATGAAATCTAGACTCTACGCTATGTACAACACGTATACAAATCAACCAGCATGGGGTGAGCTTAGCAAACGTATGGAAAAGCCTACTTACATGGGTGGGAGCGATCATCCTTTCAGAGTTAAGGGCCGACCACAGCGAACAAATTATGGTAAATATTCTTTCGTAAACCGTGCCATTGATAATTGGAACTCTCTACTGCCGCAGTCTTAGAGCCTTTTTCCAAACATATAGGTGTGTTTAAGAAAAGACTGACTATTTGTGTACGTTAGGTTCACTTCTCAATAAATCACATAGACTCCTCTAGAATGCATATTTTATTATTTGTTGTGGAAAGGTTCACAATTCACACGATACAAACCATATTGTTTTGACACTGAACTTCACTGATCAAAGAATATGTGGAAGATACTGCACTACCAACTCTTGTGCTTGCTGCCAACTCAACATTCTCCCACCTTGAGTTGTGGAAACAACTCAAACAAAACAATAAAATAACAATACATATATTTTCTCAAAATAAATGAACACAGAAATAAGTCACTCAAAATATCTCTTTGGTTTAACCACCACTCTCCCACTACTGGTTCTGATGAGATCAGAAGTATTAGTAGATGGCTTAACTGTCTTTGGATTTTTCTCCTTCTTCTCATTTTCATTCCGCTCAACTTGCAGTCTTAAAGCATGATCTTCTCCAGATGTCACTTCAAGTGGATACACCCTCTGTACTGGCCTCAGTAGCTCTCCCTTTGTAGTCGCCAAGCGAACAACTCTCACGACACCACCTTTGCCAGGGATGACCTCTGTCACTCTTGCCAGCGGCCAGTCTAGTCTCTTCGTGTTGTCACTGGCTACCAGTACTACTTCACCTATGCAGGGTTTGTGATGGCTTTTCCTAATGTGGTTCTTTTGTATTAGCTGTCCAAGATATTCATTCCTGAATCTTACCGTTAATGTTTCCTTTACTTTCTGTCTGTACCTGAATCTTCTGTCAAGTTTTAAGTCCTCTATCATGTCGATATCGGGCATTCCAATCTCCTTGACTTCCTGTAGGAACATTGCAGGGGTAATAGCATCAAGTCTTCTCCATCATTGGACAGGTAAGTAAGTGGTCGTGAATCCATGACAGCTTCAATGTCGCACAGAACAGTCATCATTTCTTGGTACGACAGACATGAATTTCCCAGAACTTTCCTGAGCATTTGTTTGAGGACACCAATCAGCCTCTCCCACCATCCTCCCCACCATGCTGCAGTGGGAGGATTGAATTTCCATTTTATTTGTACAGAACTATATTCAGCAATTTTATCCCACTGAATTGTCTCCGACATATTGCAGGTGCCTTGAAAGTTTGTTCCATTGTCACTATAGACAATGTCTGGACACGAAGCGCCGAAAAGCTTCGAGGAATGTTGCATTAGCCAAAGATGTTACTAGGCTCCAGGTGTACTGCACGAAAAACCGCACACGTGAACAGACAGACCCAGGCTTTCTCTCCACCTTTCACAATCAGAGGCCCGGCAAGTCGACCCCCGTTATTTCAAAAATTGAGGCTTCTCTCACTCTGTCTATGGGGAGATGAGTTTGTTCTGCTTCAAGATGTTTTCCATGGTACCTTCTGCAGACAACACATGTTTTAATTGCACCCTTCACCGTTCTCCTTCCTCCAAGGATCCAATATTTCTGTCTGAGCCCACTGAGCAGAATCTGGGTTCCAGCATGACATAAGTCTTTGTGCTTCTCCCTAATGTGAGCGTGAACTGTTGTATGCTTCGCAGGAAGGATAGCAGGACAACGGAAAGCATAATTATCTTTGCGCGATATAATTTTTGTTTTCAGCCTCATCAATCCCTCAACATCCATGAAAACACATAGTGAGTTGAATCTTTCATCCTTTTCACCAACAAAACACTCCTTTTGTATGAACTTCATCACGACTTTTTCTGCTTCTGTGGTTTCTTCAATGGATAGTTTTGTAGTTCTTCTCTTATTATTTTTCTGTCGACAATTGTACAGAAACCTCAAGATCCATCCTATCATACGAACTGTTTTACGGAAACTTGAGAAATAGTCAAGTTGCCATTCTTGGGTATTGGACTTGTCTTCTAACACCGTCATAGTGTTGACTTTCTTTTTTCCTTCTTGGAAGACTTCATTATCGTTTGTTGAAATTTCGGGGCTAGGCCATTGTGTAGTGGATTGTTTTAGCCATTTTGGCCCTTCCCACCATCTTTGTTGAAGTAACTGTTTTCTGCTACATCCCCTTGATGCCAGGTCAGCCGGATTTATGGTTCCTGGAACATGACGCCACTGTTCTATTCTGGACAGTCTTCGAATTTCTTGCACTCTGTTCCACACGAAGGTCCCCCAAGATTCGTCTAACTTGATCAAGGACAACACAGTCGACGAGTCACTCCAATAATAAGTAACGATTTCTTTTGCAGTTAATGTTGGCAGTACTGACGTCACTAGTCGAACCCCTATTGTAGCTGCTAATAATTCCAGGCGTGGTATGGTGATACTCTTCTTGGGTGCCACTGTTGTCTTGGCTTGTACAAATCGTAGCTCTATATTGTCAACCCTCTGTATTCGAAAGAATATAACTGCAGCATACGCAGTTTGACTGGCATCGCAGAACACGTGAAGAGATATATCTTCAACCGACTGGACACTACCGAACAAACATCTAGGAATCTTAATCTCAGACATTGGCGGTTTCAGTGGCGTAGTCGGTAGCATGCTGAGCTTCTATGCCCAAGATAGCGGGTTCAAACCCGGCCGAAGCCGTCGGATTTTTTAAGAGCGTTAAAAAGCCCTCAGTATGCCTTCCTTCGGAGGGGAAGTAAAGCCGGTGGTCCCATGTCATAGATTTATGGCATGTTAAAGAGCCTTCCACTAATTGCACCTGTGTGAAGCTAAATTGGATAGGTTAATGTAAACAACGCTCTTAGATTTCTACGTTCGTTGCCAAGAGCCGACTGCGGTGGCATCTAGTAGCTAAGTTCTGAATTTGGCCTAGTAGTCGTTGACGGTGGCACTTGGTGGCAAAAGTAGGAACTATTTGAAAAATTCTAAGTTGCAGTACTAAAATTTAAAAGAAAAAAAAAACCAGATAACACACACTAATACAGTCATCACAATTAACACCGGTTATCAGACAGATTCTACACACACCCAAAGTACACGGGGCTAAATGACCGCGTTGTCGCAGCCCCTAAACTTAAGAACCAACCAACCAATCAAACTCAGACAGCTGAGGTAGTTCTGCCAACCACTTCATGAATCTTCTCTTTGTTGTTTCGTCTACTCTGGTGTCCCAACCCAAGTCAGTGGCCCATAGTTCTTGCAAGATTAATTTTGGACAGAGAAATACCGGACATGAGAAGCCAATACTGTAGGGTCAAACACCTTATGTGCAGCTCCTAGTATAGCTCTTTTGGTGATTACATCATATTTGAAATCGTTAACATGAGAGATTCAGTTCAATGGTATCTTCTCCTTTATTCCAAATGAGCCCTAGCACATGAGTAAGATTTTCAGCTGTACCATCCTGAGAATACTCCCACCCTCGGAGATTGAAAGATGCCTTATCCATTATTATGCTTGCCTCTAGCATGAATGAATGAAGGTCATTTCTGTTGTTAACACTAATAGCACAGTTATCCACATAAAAACATTCTTCCAATCTTTCTATTGTTGAAGTTGAGTAGGAACTATTATCGACTGTTTGTCTCTTCAACTCGTTCAAGTGGAGTTTGATGGTTGCTGACAATAGGAACGGAGAACATGCAAGTCCAAAGACAACTCTACTGTGACGGAACACTTCTACCTTCCCTGTACTCCTCCTCCCACCAAAGGAATCTCAGAAAATCACGGTCTCCAGGATTAACACTTATTTGAAGAAATGCTTTTTCTACATCGGCCGTCACACCGATCTCATTTTCTCTGAACTTCAGTAGTGAACTAGGGATCAATTCTATGAAGTTAGGCCCTTTTTCAATACATTCGATCAGAGATGGAGCGTTTCTCCGCTTCGCCGAGGCATCAAAAACAGGCCTGATCTGGGTGGTGCTGTTTTCTTTGAAGACAGGTCGGTGAGGTAGATAGTGTCCACCATTCTTCAGTTCTTCTTCAGGTACCCTCTCGATGATTCCTTGCTCCAACCAACTTCGTAAGACATTATCGTACTCCTGATAATGTTGTTCAGCTTGCAGTTTCTTTGTAGCGATTTCTAATCTGTGCTGAGCAATTTCTCTGTTGTCAGGGAGAGGTGGATGTTGTTCACTCCAAGGCAGACACACTTCATACCTGTTATCTTCATTCAGTCGTGCAGTCTCAAGGAAGTTATTTCTAACATGCTCATTCCTCTCGACGATAGATTCTTTCACAACAGGGTCAGTAATTCCAAGAATTTCTAAGTCCCAGAGATCAGAAATTCTTGTATGTTGGGAAAACAATGATGACACTAATAATGATGCCGAATCCCTTTGGGCCTTGTTACCTATGACTTTTCCCATTAGTGTCCACCCTAGGGAAGTCTCCACCAAAACTAGCCCACATTTTAGTTGATGTTTCCTCCCAGTGAGCAGTTTACCCGCCTTATCGGCCCCAATCAGAATCTGCAGAGGCCCTCGCTCTCGTACATCAGTTAAACATATTTTCAGATCCCTTATCTCCTCACTCCAAGAACCATTCTATGGGACATCTTCACAAATAATCTCTTGGCTTAAAACTTCCAGCTCCTTGGAATAGTTTCCCTCCAATCGCTTTAAACTTATTCTGTAACAGACGTGTTTGCTTCTCGAGAACGTACTCCACCAAACAAGGAATGTATTAACGTTTCCTTCCTGATTGACTGATACCCCATTTCTTCGGCTAGGTCACGTGCAATGTAGGATTTAGTAGACCCAGTATCAATGACAGCTCGTACAGTTTTTTGTTATCCTTTTCCTTTCACGACAACTGCCAGGGTTTGCAAGTACACCTCAGGAGAACAAGACACATTAGCTAAAGCCTTATCCACATTATTGCCATCTTGGTGAACCAAATTCCTGTCTCCCTCGTAATTCTGTTTGGACACACTTTCATTTTCTTTGTCACGGAGCTTATAACACATTAATACCACATGTTTACCACCACAAACAATGCATCTGACAATCGATTTACAAGCTCTACTTGCATGGCCCTTCTTTAAACAATTGAAGCAACAGTGTTTATCAGTTAAGATTTTTCTTTTCTCCCCTACAGTCATTTTTTGAGCTTTAATGCACTCCGGGCTCAAATGAGGTTTAAGACAAAAAACACACTCCTGTCTCTTAGAAACATCAGCAAACAAAGCAGAAGCAGTAGGTATATTTGGTTCAATGACATCCCTTGGTTTCTTGTCTCCCTTAATCTTAGATCCTTGGGATGGGCTAATACTAAACCCTTTCATAGCCAATGAAATTCTTTCTTCACTTACTACTTCATTTTGAAGAAAAGCCATGAGCTGCTGCAAACGATATTTGGATACGGAATCACACCTGAAGGAAGTATTCCTCTGCCATGCTCTTAATAGGTCTTCTGGCAAAGATCATTCAATTAGGGGATACAGCATTGCAGTACATTTTTCTGTAGTAACACCTAAACTTTCCAGCCATCTGAGATGTGAGACTAATTTATCATACAAGCTACTCAGTGTTGGCCTTTCTTTGGAATTGACTGCATTCGTCAATACTAGTTTGAGCAATTCACGAACATAAACTTCCACCTGCAAGTCCTCTCTACCAAATCGAGCTTGAAGACTCTCTATAGCTTTGTCATAATTCTCGGCAGTGGGTGGAATACTAGAAACTAATTCATATGCTCTGGAACCTTCTGTCATAGCCTGAATTAAATATTGGAATTTATCTTCCTTCCCAATGTCTTCATCCTCGTGAATTTTACGGAACTGGCTCCAAAAATATAACCAATCAATTATTTCACCAGAAAATTTCTTAAATTCTATTCTTGGAAGTCTATATTTCTTTTTATCACACACATTGTCATTCACTACACTTTGTGGAGGGGTAATGGAAACAACGGGATTCATAAAACGTGTTGCTTTTGTTCTAGAGCTAAGGAATTTGTGTTTGTAATCATCAGCTGATTCACATTCCGTTTCTATTTCGTCATCCTCACACTCGTCGTCTATCATCTGTTGAAATATTAATCCATCTAAATTAGAGATATCATCATACTTTTCTCAAAGGATTTCAAGTTGTACTTGCACTTTTTCCGTTTCAGTTTGATCATCTTCTAAAGACGCCATTAGTTGATTGTGTGAGCGCGTAAATAACCGCCGCTTTACGGTTCTTTCTTTAGCGAGTCTTTCCATCTTCTTTCTTCACGGGAGCCTTTTACTATGAATGAATCATGTCATGGTCGCCATAAAATGTTAGGTTCACTTCTCAATAAATCACATAGACTCCTCTAGAATGCGTATTTTATTATTTGTTGTGGAAAGGTTCACAATTCACACGATACACACCATATTGATTTGACACTGAACTTCACTGAACAAAGAATATGTGGAAGACACTGCACTACCAACTCTTGTGCTTGCTGCCAACTCAACAGTGTAAATACTCCAGTTTAATTGTTAGTGAATTGCTATGTACAGTTATTTATTTGTTATGTATATCTAATTTACCACCGGGGGACACACCCCCAATTGCAAATAAATGAATGAATGAATGAAGATGTAACTGCATGAGTGATACAGATTTATTCTCTTTTGAAATTGTGGGAAACTTGAAAAGTTCATCTAGATGTGTCTCAATGATCAGAATTATCATACCTATATACAAGCAAGTTCCAGGCACTTGTGTAGTTTTCCTCCGAGATAGTAAATCCTTGTATGACCTTGCGTGCTTCACCCTGCAGGACTCCAATCAGATTTTGGTATTTCTGGATGTTTATCAGCTGAGTATCATGATGAATTGTTGACTCTTAACTATTCTTAAAGAACAACCATTTTGTGAATTCTCCATTGAATTCCGGTAATTTGATTTCTGGTAATTTATGTACTATTTCAGTGTGAATTGCTGGTAGGCCTACTTCTTGTTGATGAATGGTGTTATTTATAGCTGGATTCAATTGAACTAGTACAGTACTTTGAACCTCTTCCGCTTCATCTATAATTGTCTGCAAATGTGTAACTGCATTGGAATAAATGGACTCGAACGGCTGCCGCTCTCCTTCACATTCCACTTGAAACTCTTGTGCTGCTAATTCATCAGTGATCTCTGTTTCCTCTATTTGGATCTGTACTTCTTCAAAGGCACTCCATACTTCATCACATTTTTTAATTTTAACCTTTGCTTCCGATTTTGATGTTTTAGCTGTAATAGAATTGCTTATTCTCGTTAAGATGCCTTTTACTCGGTCACGCGATTGCTTTAATTTAGTAAGTTGCGACATGTCCAAATTGAGGTTATAAGTCGCTTCTGTAGAATTAGGCTATGTTTAGGTTATCAAAGGATTTCTAGGAACGTTTTTATTTTTTATTTGTATGTCTGGGCGCTTAGACCATAAATTCAATAGATGGCTGATGACGTCACATTGTTGAAACCAACATCTCGATCAGCTGACTGAAGGGAACTGCGGATAGTGATAATAGAATTATCCAATATGGAGCTCCTTTTGTATTCCTTGACGTTGCTTAGCATTCGCCATTAGCCCATTGTAGTCGTTCTTGAGCCATTACCCTGCAGTCAGCTGATCGAGATGTTGGTTTCACGTCACAGTACAGGCGCAGTGTGGCAATGCGCGCTCTATTGTATTTATGTTCCAAGTCTGGGCGACTCTCTAACCTATTTGCCGTCTTGTGACGTTCGTCTCCGTGAAGCGTATTGTTGTCTTGCCGATTGCCGTAATATCGGCTCGTTTCTGATGTTATTTCTGAATATCTCCGGTTTTCGAAGGCAGTGCCGTTGGGCGCCAATGTTATTGTATGTATTTTTGACGTGAATAAAACGCTGTTGCGTTTACAGATTGCTAAGGCCTTTTATTTTGTGTCCTTACTTTCTGTCGTAAGTTTAACAATTTCAAACAATTGACTACACGCTCCCGCGAGTGTGGGTCGCAACAAAAACCAGTCGACACGCAATCGACTCCTTCCTTTCAACATCGAAGGGAAGAAGTCTACTCATTAACAAGTGTCTAAAATAAGAGTTGATAATGGTGGAGAATATCGGTCTAATGACTTCAAGAACTGGTGTAAGGGTAAAGCTATCAAATTAAGACTATACCATACCTCATACACCTCATTTGAACGGCACTGCTAAAAGGATGAATCTGACTCTAGGAAACAAAATGAGCGTGCTACTGTATGATGCAAATTTTCCCAATGAAATGTGGGGAACTGCAGTGGAAACTGCCGCCTATCTTCAAAACTGGAGTCCAACGGTAATAGTTGACGCTACTCCTGCCGAAAAATGGTACCACAGAAAACCAGATCTCTCTCGCCTTCAACAGTATGGTTCTGTGGTCTACACCAAGAGTCTCGGGCATCTGAAGAAACTAGATCCTAGAGGTAAGAAAGGTTATTTTGCCGGCTACTCCAATAATGGATACAGAATCTGGGACAAGGAAGATCGTGTGATCTATGTATCCAGAGATGTGAAGTTCTTTGACACAGAAAATGACAAGAAGCCTGCATTACAAAACCAAAGTATCACCATTGAAAATGTACTTGAAGATGAAGACAACCAGGAAAATGAAATAAACCAAGAAAGTCAAGATGAAACAGATAGTGAGGATGCAAAAGATGAAGATAGGCCCTACTGGATCGGATTATGAACCCTCAAGTGATGAAGATGATGCACCAATAAATCCAAAACCAAACCAAAGACCACAAAGAGACATAAAAATGCCAAAGAAACATGAAGATTATGCATTGCTTACGGATGACTCACCTCTTACATATGAAGACTGATGCAGAGTCAAGATAGAGAAAAATGGAAGAAGGCCATACAAGAGGAAAAGGACTGCCTCAAGAAAAATGAAACTTGGGATTTGGTCAACGAAGAATGTGCCGAAGGTAAAGAAATCGTTACTAGTCGCTGGTTGTTCAAGGTTAAAGAAGACTGTCGCTATAGGGCAAGATTGGTTGCCAGAGGCTTCCAACAGAAAAAGGGCTTAAACTATGAGGACATTTTCAGCTCAGTAGTACAATCAAACACTCTGAGAATGTTATTGGCTATTGGAGCTTCAGAAGGTTTTAAGATATCAACCTTTGACATCAAATCTGCTTTTTTGTACGGTGACTTACAAACTGAGATATACATGCGCCTGCCAGAAGATTTTAATGTCTCAGGAACAATATGTAAACTAAGAAAAGCACTATATGGTCTCAAACAGGCCCCCCAACAATGGTTCAAACGTCAGACAGACTATCTCAAAAGTGAAGGTTTGAAACAAACTCAAACAGACTAATGTGTGTTCAAGTCCACTTCAGGAAAGAAATTATTTGTTGCTATCCATGTGGATGATGGGATGGTGATAGGAGAAGATGAGCAACAAATTATAGAACTAATGACGAAAATGAAGAAGCAATTCGAGACTTCCATAAATCTCGAACCCAAGACCTACCTGGGAATGCAAATTTCTCAAAACAAAGATGGAGTATTCATCAGTCAAGAAAGATATGCTCAACATGTCATTGAAAAATACAACATGGAAACATCAAAACCAACAAGTAATCCAATCTCATATCAAAATAATTCTCATGATGATGCCAAAACTTTCCTAACCAGCTTTCCATATCAAGAAGCAGTGGGAAGCCTGCTGTACCTATCCTGCAAGACAAGAACAGATATCAGCTATGCTGTGAACTATGCCAGCAGATACACAAGAAATCCTACGAAGCAAGACGTTGTCAACATCAAAAGAACATTAAGATACCTAAAAGGATCAATTGAACAAGGTATTCACTACTCAAACAATGTCAAGAATGTACATACTCTAGAAGTATTCTGCGACTCGGATCATGCAGGGGACAGAAAAGGATGCAAGAGTACATCAGGTTACATAATGCACTACGCTAATGGTCCAATTGCTTCGTGCTCTCGTTAACAGTCTATTGTAGCTCAATCATCAACTGAAGCTGAGTACATTTCAGCCGCCCAATGCTGCAAGGACATGAAATACGTGAAATCTGTACTTGAGGAGCTATTGGAAGAAACTAACCACGTAAACTTACATGTGGACAATACCAGTTGCATAAAAATGATTCAAGCAAACCAGTTGACCAGAAAGTGTATCTATATTGATGTTAAATAACATCTGGTTAAAGTTGAATACAAGAAAAGATGGTGATCAAAATGTTGCAGACATTTTAACTAAACCTCTGCTGCCAGGTAAATTTGCAAATCTCAAAAACCATGTTATGTTTTAAGTGTGATTTTTTAGAGTTTATCATATCAGTGTCATTTCCATTATGTAAGTGGAAAACAAGAAACAAAAAAGCCAAAAAAAAAACCTATTTCATTACACCCCTGAGGGAGTGTGTTAAAACATGTTAGGTTGGCAAGGATTATAACCAAATGTTTTTCTGTTATGTTGGTACTTATTATGTATATTATTTTGTTTTCAAGAAAAATAAAAGAGTAGTACACTGCTCTGCCTTGCAAGTGAAAATGGTGTGTGAATCATTGAGTGTAGTGAAACCTAAAATACTATAAATTAGAGAAAGCAGACTGAATCAGTTTACTAAAATATCAAATCCAGAAAAGACCCTAACCCAATCTTTCCTACAAAGTGGAAGAAAAGATCAGCAGCCATTGCATTATTGGCAGATCAAGTTTTCTTCATAGATCAGTAAGATCCACACACTCAGTTAAAATATGGTGAATACGACTACACTGCTACGAAGGGAGAATACCTCTAGCTGGTACCTCCTTGGTCAAGGTGGTAGTGATACTGTCTCTTTTGCAGCTTGATCCACTAACTCATTTCCTGCAACTCTCATGTGGCTTGGTAGCCACAGGAAGGTTATTCTGCCAATGTGCATCAAATACCACAACATCTAAGCTATCAAGCTATCAGACATCATCAGAAGTATGCCAACCGGCCTAGAGCTACACGGCCAGTTGGAATAGAGTTTGACAAACTGGCTAGAAGTCGTGTATTCGCTGCACTAACAGGTGTTGTGGGAAACATGAAGCAACGGACTGAACTCAGTGGGTCGGTACACACAAGAAAGTGCAGTCGTGCATCCTGCAATGCAAACTGCACATCTTCATAGATGGTAATGAGATCAGTAGTTAAGTCACCACAGGTCTTTGGCAAAGAGATCTTCGTATTTGCACCTTCGAAGACAAAGACACAACTCACTTCTCATCCAACTTCAATCCATTTGTGTATAGAATTCTAGCAACCCGTAATTGGTTGACTATGCTGTGGAACTGCCCCCGATAAACATAGGCATCTGTGTTCACCTTAGGACGTCTGTGTAGGTCTGAACGAATTTCTGGATGCAGCACTTGCCATGGAGAAACCTTGATAGATGTTTGGATCATGCAGGGTCCTACAGCTACACCTGTTTCATTACATGAGCTATTAAGTCAGATTCCAACTGGCTGTGGGCTCTACACCAGTTGGCGTGTCCCTGGTGGTATCAGATAAACAGAGCTTGATAGCTCGGATGTTGTGGAATTCTCCGCACATTGGTAGCATACGCTGGCATCTAATAGAAAGCAGTGGAATGCTCGCTTCGGCAAACAGGCTGTAAATTAAGCTGCACCGCCCCCCAACTGCCTCCTGGTAATTGTCTCATGTCTCCTCCTTGTAGGGGGTTGAGCTTATTCCTGCACGTGGTGCTCCTGCATAGGTACTTGCACTAGAGTCCAAGTACTGAACTGAACGTCAGCAGTCCAGAAGCACTTATGAGCTCAAAGATGCTCTTAAATAAACGGTTATTTTTAGAACCTACTCTGACAGTTATATCAGTGAATATCGAAGGTATTTCCATGACGAATATAATACATAGTATTATCACTGGCCGAGTTCAAGCGCGCCCCGCTGTTGGCTAGCGCTAGCGGCGCAGACCACCAACGCTACACAGTCAGCCGCAGTCAGCTGTTCAAATATGGGATACGCGCTGGGCTACGTAAACCTCTTTACTAAGGATGCGGTTACGCCGATTAAAAAAAATTGTTTGTTTAGACTTATGAATAATAAGTTACCGTGAAAAAGTTTTAATTAATATTCTCAGTCCCCATGTAGAACTATCTTTTAAAACCTTCCGATAGTCACGCATTGGTCTGACAGTTCCGTGGTTCGTTTTAGTTGTAATATCAAGCCAACAGTTCAAGTTATTATCTTATCGTCTCGGGACATCATACACCATACCTTAGTAAGCATTTCCCGGGAGTTGTGCAATGACGAGCCTAAAAGTAACTCTACACGACTTCTGCTGAAAGATAACGAATCGCTAGTTCATGAATCAGTAATTTCAAAGGAATTTGTGACTGATACTGAAGACAAAGTTGAAACAAGATCCGAAGACTCGGATACTACCATCATTTTGATCAGGAGTACGGTAACGGAAGCGAAGAATTGGATGGCCGTTTATTTAATTGGCAGGTTGGCCATTATTATTAGTATATGTCCGTCTCATTCTTGGCTATCACCGCAGAGGCCCGGGTCGATTCCCAGCTCTGCAAAGAAATGTAATTCTGGTCTGAGGACTGGAACGGTGTTCACTCAGCCTCGTGAGGCAAAACTGATTAGAGGCGCGTTTGATTCCTACCTCAGCTATCCTGGAAGTGGTTTTCCGTGGTTTCCCACTTCTACTCCAGGCAAATACTGGGATGGTACCAAACTGAAGGCCACGGCCGCTTCCTACCCAAATCCTACCTCAATTCCGAATACACACACAGTACAGACATCATAATGACACAGGTTATCAGACAAATCTACACACACCCAAGCACACGGGGCTACGTGACACAATGTCACAAATTCTTTAAAGAATCAACAACTATTATTATTTTAGGCCTATTATCATTAAGATGGATTATATATCTTTTCGTTTTAAGTAAGAATGGCACGAAGTAGAACAAGTAACCATGGAAGGCTGCCTTCATTCCGTATCCTACTGGGCGTATTCGTGATTTTAACACAGTGGATAGATATTTCGGTAAATTTTGAAAAAATGTGAGGTACTATTCCTGGTTTTAATTTCCACTTCACGCGAGGAAGTTCCACGTTCTCACAGTTCACTACGAAACAGTCCGCCTTTATAATAATTATTAAATCATCCGAAAAACGCACGTCATATATTCTACTTTTGATTGACAATTGCTTACCTTTCCGCGGAATAACTCTCGCCCATTTCGCAAACAGATTTGTTTCTTTTGGTGGTGTGAAAAAATGTCTACCATCAGATTTTCTTCCGTAACCCGATTTACATCGAGGAACGAAACAATACGACATTTTCCCGAAACAGCAGAAAATTTAGTTGTTTGCACTCACAAAGCACTCCACAGACATTAGTAAACTATTACAAAGAAACAAATTCCCTCGCATAATATGACTTCTCGCACACCTCGTGGGCTACTTGTCACACGTGCTGATGGTTCGGTGCGACTTCTGCGCCTCACACTGGCTGGACCATGAACTACAATGCTTAAGGAGCGGAGTGATGACACTGATTATTTCTATTCGTCATGGTATTTCAATACCTAAACAACAGCTGCTATACGAACTATGCCATGAACAGAAGTGTGATGTCCTATGCATACAAGAAACTCATAGAGATACTCAGCAGAGACTATCGAAAATACCCGGTATGCAGTTAGCGGCTGAAGTACCCCATACTGCATATGGAAGTGCCATTTTCGTCAAACCAGGAATCCAAGTCGTGAGTTCCCATTGGACATACGAGAATAACATTGAGATTATAACCTTGGAGCTTAGTAACTGTGTGATCACCTCAGTGTACAAGTCACCTTCAGAGAAATTCTCTTTTGTTTCTCCCAAAAACTTTGATTCGATGAAGACTTCTGTAGTAATAGGGGATTTTAACAGCCATAGTCATGCTTGGGGATACACACATGAGGATAAAAACGGAGAAGCCGTTCTTTCATGGGCCGAAACCAACTACCTCTCCCTCATTCATGATAGTAAACTACCTACATCCTTCAATAGAGGAAGGTGGCAACGAGGGTACAACCCTGATCTCCTTTTTGTAAGTGAAAACGTAGCACAACAATGCCATAAATCAGTGTGTTCTCCTATCCCTTGCACTCAACACAGACCAATAATGTGTCAACTTCTCCCCATCAAAAGACCCCAAGAAACTGGTTTCAGAAGAAGGTATAACTTCAAGAAGGCTGAATGGCTGAAATTCTCTGAAATGCTGGACAATAAAGTCCAAACAATCATGCCTGTACCTGATGAGTACGAACATTTTGTTGAGCTTGTTACATTCTGCTCGCAAGCATGTATCTCTAGAGGTTGCAGGACGAATTATCTTCAGGGTGTGACTTCAGGAACAGCTGTATTGCTCGAGGAGTATTATACCCGGTATGATCAAAACCCATTTAGCGAAGAAACCTCTCAAACAGCTAGATCCGTACTCTCCTCAATCACAGACGAAACTGTATAATGCTACCTAAGATTACCAACTGACTTGCTTCATCAGGAATCTCCTTGAATATAGAAGATTCTTTGTTGAATTTCAAGGACAAAGAAGCAGATGGCGATCGCAGAAGAACGGTTTACCCCAGGGAAGTGTGCTTGCTCCAGCGTTGTTCAACATTTATACTAATGACCAACCTTTACCCAAGGGAATGCAGGGCTTCATCTATGCAGATAATTGTGCCATCACTGCCCAAGATCATTATTTTGAAAATGTTGAACATAATCTGATGATGGCATTAACAGAATTGTCTGCTTACTATAGGGAGAACCAACTGAGACCAAATCCCAGTAAAACACAGACTTGTGCTTTTCACCTTAAAAACAGACAGGCAGTTAGAACCCTCAAAATTACATGGGAAGGAACCACACAAGAACACTGTACATCTCCAAAGTATCTAGGAATCACCCTTGGTCGTGCTCTAACTTACAGGAGACATTACTTGAATACCAAACAAAACGTGGCAGCCAGAAACAACATTATAAGGAAGCTAACAGGCACAACATGGGCAGCAAACCCTAGCACTGTAAGAACCTCTTGCCTTGCACTGTGTTACTCTGACGGGGAATATGCAAGCCCAGTGTGGTTTAAATCTAGTCACGCTAAAATACAGGTAGTAGATGTTGCTCTTAACGATACTTGTCGTCTCATCACCGGATGCTTAAAGCCTACTTCTCTGGACAAGCTCTACAGCCTTGCTGGTATTGCACCTCCTGACATCCGTAGAGAGGTAGCGGCAAAAGGTGAGAAGAAAAAGGCGCAAGCACACCCTTTATATGGATACCAACCAGCAAACCCAAGACTAAAATCAAGGAAAAGCTTCCTCAGAACAACAGAGGCTCTTGTCGGGACACCACAGCAATCTCTAACTGATTTATGGCGTGCTAGGTTTAAGAGACCTGAGGATTGGCTCTCACCATGTGAAAAGTTACCCGCAGGCTACTCAGAGAAATGGATAACATGGAGATCGCTCAACAGACTACGGTCAGGAGTTACTAGATGCAAGAGTAATTTAACGAAATGGGGTTTCAATGTGGAGTCGCCGCTGTGTGAATATGGTGTAATGCAGACTTCCTCCCACCTACTCCAGTGTAGCCACTGCCCAACAACTTGCACATTGGAAGACTTGGTACGTGTAACACCAAATGCAATAGAGGTTGCTAACTTCTGGGTGGCAGCAGTGTAGCCTAAATGAACTGTCTAGTAATGTAAATATGTTCATTGTCCATATTAACTTCATCCATTGTAAGTGCTTTTGACACGAATAAATAAATAAATAAATAAATAAATAAAATCTCCTTGTAAATATCTTGCGGACAGAGGGCCTGCCATCAAATCCCTTCTTAACAGCTGATCACCTGGGACTCTTCCTCACACTTCTTTCCTCATATATTTAATGCAGTATATCCTCGCCCATTGAGACTTCACTTATGACAACATTCTTTTCCACCAGATAAGTGGCACCACCATGGTTACCTGAATGACTCCCTCAAATGCCAACTTTTCAAGAGGAAACTCAAAAGGAATTTCCTTGCCACTGAGCCTCTTCTGATACTATAGTTTGGTGAAGGTTAATTTTTCATATGGCACCATCCATTTAGACTTGCTACTCAACTGCCTCAATACCAAATAAAAGATCCACTTCACCTGTACAATCTCCCTTCTGCTCCCTTTTTCCTAGAAGATGAACTCCACCTCTGAGATGGCAAAAACACTTAGTTTACATTAAGCTGACAACCCCTAACAGTACCTCCACTACTACCAAGTCAACCATTACACCCTTTTGGTTTGACCATTTGAGGTAAATGGATCTGTTACACCCTTGGGGCCTTGCATTCCTTATAACAAACAACCTCTGCAGAGCCTTCACTCCTGAGGCTAAACCACCAAGCTGGCAAAACAGCAAATAGCGGGTGTAATGAACCCCAACTATAAACCACCTGACACCAGTGGCTCAGTACCATTCATCACCCAGGCATTAAGAAAATCAGACAAGTCTTACTTCTACTGTTAGTCTCAGAACCAGGACCTACTTCACAATAGTCCCACAGTCATATGCAGGCACCCACCAAACCTTGGCAACATTCTTACTTGCATAGAACCCCATTAACCTGCCCTCAGCCCTGGTTTTTTTTTTTTTTTGGTAAGTGTGAACACAAATGATTTAAGATATGCTCATTGAGTCATTGCATACATCCTGCACCACTTTCATGCGCAGCGCCACCGATACAACATACCCCATACCTGGCAGTTATGACTGCAAGTATAGCACCATCATTTACTACTTCCTCCAGTGAAAATTCTGCCCTGCATTCTACATTGGGCTCTCCTTCAATTCATTAGCTATGCGGTTGTGTGACCATCAGAGCACCTGTAAATCCACAAACCCAACCTGCCAGTACCCACATACTCACAATCCACATATGACTTCTGACAGGTGTTTCAGTGTCAAAATTGTTAGTTACCTTTCCAACTCACCTGAGGAACTCAAAGGTAGGTCATCTAGGTCATTAACTGATACTTTTGAGGCAAATTACTCAGATGTTTTGTCCCTTACAACAACAATCACCATCACTATTTGATATTGCATACCTGCCCAACCTCTCAAACTGAAAAATCTGGTTGATTTTGATGACAGGGGGTGGGGGCGTTGAGTTATCAATTACTTGAAAATCGTCTGGATTTCCATAGCCACATAATACATACTCAGGCTAAGAAGTCACTGCAAATATATACATTAAACTGTAAATGTCTAACATGTAATGACACACCAGTTTGCAAATGTATTAAGTTAAACTGAGTAAACTATAAACTATCCAACTAGTGGCATATAGAAGATCACATTATTGGCCGTTGTTGCAGGTGACTGTGGTTGATTTTGCCTTCTTGCTCAAAACACTTGTGTTTGTAATTTTTTTAGTCTGGGAAAATCTTCCTAAATAAAGGACCTGTGTGATCGGAACTATTGACAGGAGGTTATGTTCAATAATGAATGATGTTACCAATACTTCTGCAAATGTTATACTGTCAGTGTCTTCCTCCTTCCACTTAAAATCAAGTTTCTTGCTTTTTCCAACACATTGGGCATTGTCTTTATGTTTCTTTGAGAGCACGTTCTGAAATGTCGCCCTTCCCCGTCTATGGTCCTTGAAATGGTTTTCTGTGGTTTCCCCAATTTCAACTCCAGGCAAATGCTAGGACGGTACCTTCACATAGGCCACGGCCGCTACCTTTCACATCCTCGCCAGTTTCATTATTCATTTCCTTTCTCATTAACCCCTCTCATGAGGGTGGTATCAGGAAGGACAACAGGCTGTAAAATCCAACCACCACATAGACTTTCATAGCATCTCATCCCCCACCCTGTTGAAAACGGGATTAATAAGGGGTCGACATACAAAACAACTAAGGGCACCTGTTAATACTATAATGTTATATTATGTCCATCATCATCATCTTGCACAGTTTCCACCGGGTCTGTTTGGAACACAAGCCTCTCCAACGTCTTCTGTCTTCCCACCATCTCTCATCCTCCACCCTTGTCCAGTCTTCTCCTCTCTTCTTCACGCTTTCTTCCACCACCTTCAGCCACCCGTCTCTCGGTCTTCCTCTCGGTCTCTTTCCTTCCCACTTCGTCTCGTGTACTCTCCTGGGTATCCTCTTCTCCTCCATTCATTTTACATGTCCATACCATCTAAGTCTAGATTTCTCTATACCATCCTGTAATGGTTCCTCCTTCATTAATTCTCTGGTCCTCTCATTTCTTATTCTGTCCATCTTTGTAGCTCCAATACTGCTTCTCAAGAACCTCATCTCACTGGCCTGTATTTTGCTCTTCTCCCTTCCTTTCATAACCCAGGTGTCCGAGGCATACGTCAGGAGAGGGACATAGTACGTCCGATATATGATCTTTTTGCTGTTCTGAAGGACATCCTTGCTCCATAACATGCTTCTCACACTCCTCCGAAATGTTTCTGCCTGTCTCCCCCGCTCATTTATTTCTCAATAGTTTCTTCCATTATCTTGTATCAGGCTTCCCAGATACTTGAAACTCTCCACTTTCTTCAGCTGTTCCCCACCAATTGTTATTCCCGTTGTGGTTCTTTCCTTCTTCCTTGTTGTGATCACCATCTCACTCTTATTTATGCTAAATTTCATCCCATATCCTTGTATTATTCCTTCCCACACGTCCAACTGTTCCTGTACCTCCTCCTCGTTTCCCCAAATCATCAAATCATCTGCAAACACCATTGCTTTCATCTTTCCTTCCCCAATTACTTGTGCCACTCGGGTCCTCATCCATCACCACAATGAAAAGTAACGGTGACAGTGCACTTCCTTGTTTCAGGCCGTTTCTCTGTTCCAATCAGTCTGATCTCTCTCCTCCCACTTTCACACAGCTCACGCTTCCCTTGTACATCTCCTTTATCCTCTTTATAGTCCATTTCTCTACTCCTCTATCCTCCAGGGACTTCCATACTTCGTTTCTGCATACACTGTCATATGCTTTCTCAATGTCCAAAAAGGCCATCAGTAGATCTGTTCCATACTCATAGTGCTGTTCTTGTAACTGCCTTACAGCAAAAATCAAATCCACTGTGGACCTTCCTGCTCTGAAGCCATGTTGTTCTTCCCTCATCCCTCCTTCTATCCATGTCCTAATTCTCTTTTCCAAAACTTTCTCGAAGATCTTTGCACAATGACTCATCAGTGTTATTCCCCAATAGTTTCTGCAATCTGTTCTACTACCTTTCTTGAAGATCGGGACAATTATTCCTTTTTTCCAGTCCTCGGGGGTCTTCCTTTCCTTCCATGCTGTCTTCATCACTCGGTACAACCACTGTATCCCCACCTCTCCTGCTGCTCTCACCATCTCCACACCCAACTCATCCACACCCAGTGCCTTCCCTCCTTTCATCTTGTTCACTGCATCTTCCACTTCTTTCCATGTTAAGTCCTTTTCTGTTTGCAGTTCATCTTCCTCTGCCCCGATTTTTTCCTCCTCACCATCTTTTCCATTTGGGTTCAGTAGTTCTTCAAAATATTCTTTCCACATTTTTTTCAGTTCTTCCCTATTTTCTATCTCTTGTCCCCTTTTGTTCACCATTCTAACATAGTCCATAGGATCCTTCCGCCTCTTATTTTTTACCATCCCATACAGGACCTTTTTTGTACCTTCACTATCCTCCATCATCCTTGTCCACTCTTCCATCCACTTTCTTCTCTCCTCAGCCACTACTCTCTTCGCCTCCTTCTTTCTTTCCTGGTACTCTTCCCTTGTCTCTACCGTCCTATTTTGATACCACCTCCTAAAGGCTCTATTCTTTTCCCTTACTATATCTTTTGTCTTCTCATTACCATTTTGAGGTACTCGACCCTTCTATCCCCTTCTTTCAGTTTCCATATCCTTATACGTCTTTCCTGGTTCTCAGTCCCTTTCTTCTCCTTACTCCCTCTCAGGTTCATTACCAGCAATCGATGGTCGCTATCCAGGTTCTCCGATGGTATAACCTTGATGTCCGTGATATTCTTATTTAGTTCTTTCTCATACAGTATATAGTCGACCACCGACTTCCTGGTCAAGTCATCACTGTACCATGTGATTGTGTGGCTCTCTCTTTTCTTAAACCAGGAGTTCCCAACTAGCAGGCTGTTCCTCTGACAGAAGTCCAACAGTCTCTTTCCTTCCTCATTTCTTCCCCCCCCAACCCTCTGGTCCTAGAACACTCTCATAACCTTGTCTTTCTCTTCCTACATGAGCATTGAGATCCCCCATAACAATCATATTTCTTCCTACCAGCTGCTTCTGCAATTCCTCTTCAAACTCCTCCTTCTCTTCAGAGGCGCAGCCTACTTGTGGAGCATACACTTGCACTATTTCTACGGTCTCTCCCCTCAGTGCTACTTTCACTTTCGTCATCCCATCACTTATTCTCCTCACTTCTTCTTTTAAACCATCTCGTACTACTACTCCCACTCCATTCCTCTTTCCCTCTTCGTTCCCACTCCAGTACAGTCTATAGCCTTTTCTCAGTTCTCTCCTTCTATATTATGTCCTCACTAAATTTAATTAATACGAAGTTAATACGTATATTAAACACATTATCTTTATGGTTAATGTTTTTGCTTCATAGGTATGATATTGTTCGAAGTCTATGGATGTTCCTGGCCTAAACTTCAAATATTTTTCCAGTCCCCTTCCTCCCCTTTCTTTTCCATTTGTCTTTTCCTTCCCCCACCACTCACCCCACAGAAGTATCTTGATATATATCTTTCCCATTGACAACTGCCTGGAAATTCTGGGCAATAGGTGATATCACTCCCTTCTGTTTCTACAGTGTTCTTACCTGGTAAGGCGCTGTTTCCACTATATTATACTGCTCCTTGTTAGCTTTCCTACTAGAGTATTTAACATTCCTAATATGTTTGTCCAAGAGAAGACCACTAGTTACTTCCAGATATTTCAAACAGTCACCTTGTGGTAGTATTGCAGATTCCTCTCGAAGAAGAAATGCAAAAACACAGTAGAAGAAAAAGAGTAGTTGTAGAGAAATGCAACATGTGAACTATGAACTCTAAATTATTTAAAAATTAATACTACTATTGGTAATTTACTCATACTTTGCTTCGTTGTCTTGCTCCGTATGCAAAGTTTCCAATGCAAGCCGCATGTCTCCATCGAGCTGAGAGAAATCACATTCATTTTCACCAAATTTACTGTCATCTGGTGATGGTTTTTCCTTGAGTCTTACTTTTGCTGAAACAGTAACAAATAACAGACAACATATTAGATTATATGTTTTATATATCCAAAACATCACGGTTTCAGGTGCAATAGAAAAACAACAGACCTAGTTTTCACCATGAGACGATTGATGGAAAGTACTGGGAAAGAGGAAGGGACCCGTTTGTTGTCTTCTTAGATTTAAAAATGGCCTACGACAGTTGGCCGAGAAGTAAACTATGGGAATGTTTAGACAAACTAGGGATCCCAATTTCTTTAATTCCAAAAATCCTTTTGTTCTATGAAGATTGTGAAAGCTGCGTTCAGATAGGAGATGGTAGGTCAAGATGGTTTCGAACTACGGAGGGGTGTTCAACAAGGCAGTGCACTATCATCTATTGTTTTCATTGGACTCATCCTTTCCATGGTGGGTGAGTGGTTATCGTGCCGGATTACTAACCCCAAGCTTGCAGGTTCGTTCCTGGCCATGGTAAGTGATTTTTGAAAGGCGGCAAAAATCTCAATACGCATGTCATACGATGTTGGCATGTTAAAGAACCCATTTGAATTCAGTAGGTCGTGTTCATAATGGCAAAATTAATCTCGGGATTTTCCGCCAACACAAAGTTCCTCATATCTCTTCTAGAAAGCGCTATAGTGTCAAGGAGCTTAGATATCTAACCTCCTTGACTCTCATAGTGCTTCAAGGAACAACAACATTCGACATGCAAGCTACCCTCTGGGTGTCAAATAACTAAGCTTGCACCTGGCACCCGAGGCCATACGATATTATTATTTTTATTGCACTCGTGGATGTAATTATTAAGGAAATCCATAGACCCTGAAAATGTGAATGTATTATTATTCGCGGATGATGTGACCATTTGGGGAGAGACAGAGAAAGAGGCACAGAAGAGGCTCAATCGTTCAAGTTAAAATGAACTGTTAGTAAGCAAAAAACAGTGGTAATGAAAATCAACAAAACACCCGCCCAATGTAATTAAGACTAGATGGAGAAAGGATTGAATGTGTGGAAAGCTTTAGTTATCTTGGAACCATCATCTTGAATCGTGGGAGTGCTAAATTAGAATTCCAAACTAGAGTGCCAAAGGGTTCCACTTTCTTTTACCAAGTGCAGAGCCTTGTTGGGGATAAAGCAATACCCTTAAGAGCCAAGCAGACAATGTTCAAATCATAGCTTCTGCCAATTATGACATATAGCTTAGAGCTGTGTCTTATTGAAAAGAGACATTAGCAAATTACAAGCTTGTGAAATGAAATTCGTAAGATCTGCTATGCAAAAGACGAGAATGGACAGAATCAGAAATAACTGCATTAGGACGGATATGCAGGCGACCTAAACAAAGGAAGAAAGAATGAGCATTATCACTAAAATGGTTTGGCCATGTGCAAAGGATGCCAGAGACACGAATCCCCAGACAGTTCTGGAATGGATAGTACCTGGAAGGAGACCTGTTGGACGTCCCAGAAGAAGGTGGTTAGATCAAATCAATGAATATCTACAACGAAAATGAACGATGTTACCAGATATACTGTAACGCTTTGCTCCACGTTGAGTGCACAAATGTAACGCTTTTACTGGGGTGAGTGATGCTAAACCACAACAAGGCCCACGTTTTGTGGGCACGTGTAACTGTTTTACTAGTGTCCCCACTGTTGGGTGACAAATTAACGTTTATTCTGACTAAGATAAGTTGTATTAATGGACACCAAGACCTCAACACTACGTTGAAATCTAAATTTATATTCATAAACACCTAGCTCGGGCAGAACACATTTAAGAATCTTGACACTCAGACCGTGGTATGATTGGATCATTAACCCAACTAACAATTGTATCCGGAGAAGGAATTAGGTCTATATCTAATGCTACCTACTGAAAGCAAAGATTGCATAGTATAAGAAATGAATTTATTATATATATATAAAAAAAACAAGTAGTGGCAAATTTTAATAATGAAAATAATAATTTAAAATGGAGCATAACGATTTTAATTTTACCACTGGAAAATTAAGTGACGTTGGAGACTGATGAATTATTGAATTTACTATTATTTCCAACCTAAGAAGTTACTGAAATTCTGATTCTGAGACCATGAAAAGAGAGAGATTACGTAGTTCTGCGTCAGTCGCGCTTACCATTGGAAATAGCAGTAGCATTTCCATCGTACGTGATGAATCAAGAGAGCTTCCATCAGCCTCTTGGACGTCGCCATCTTCTTAGTTTCTTGTGGAGATCGGTGTTAAAATGATGAAGTTAAATGCTTGATAGTGGTGGATCCAAAATCAGTTAGCCACCTACGCTGACTCCCTGTTCACAAGAACTCGCGTATTTCTCATGACTAATTTGTCAGTTGAGAGTAGCAGTGCTGAAATGTTCGCCATCGAACATGAGTACGAAGTCCGTAGACTATGCAAAAATACAATGTTCAAGTTACGGTCCGAACACAACGGAACCTACGAAACGAGCGTCCACCTCGGACAAGTTTCACAATGTTAATGGTCCCCTCTTCACTGCACGTGCTCACTATATGCACTCACCGGCCGTTACCCTCCAGTGTACCACCTCCCTGTGGTCCGGTCTCCTCTGATTGACTGTGACCCCAAGCGAGACTCCCGTCATTAAGTTCTTTGCACACTGTAAATTTTCCGTTCCACTCCAATTCGCCTTTCTTGAAACTGCCAGTTGTAAATGTTCCTCGGTTGCATCATCGCTTCACGACAAGATTATTCCTGTAGCCGAATTCCCGATGACTCATCTCTCTCTCTCCATAAGCCCGTAACTGAATAAAATTCGAAAATCTCCGCGATCAAATAATTTACTGTGATAATGTCGATTGTAATAATCCGCTTGATAGCGTGTTCTATAAAATCGAAAACCTATCTGTATAGTTATAATCTTTAAAAAAAAAAGCTCAAAAAAAAAAAAAAAACATTAATAATAATAATAATAAGTTAAATGAAAATTATCTTGGCTGAATAAGTTGCCACGTAAACAAACATTAAATAGCTTGCATCTGACTTATGTCAGTGGCGTAAATAGCCTTCGAAAAACAGGTTACATTTCGCCTCGGATCATCAAGTGATTTACCGTGACCACGGTACTTCATTTGATTACGTTCATAAAATCCCCATCCAAAATACATATTACACAAATTAAATCACCCTAAATTACATATATATATACCCTCATAATTTTCTTCACGCACTTTGCGTCAAAGTCTGTTGTAATATTGGATGCATACCTGCCAACTTTTGAAAAGGGCTATCAGTAAAACTCACGCGCGACAAAAAATCTAACGATTTTCGACATACCCCGGCTTGACGAAAATAATAATACTTCTGGGCTACAAAATACAATAATTCATGCTTTAAACAGGATACTTCAATGAAATCATATCTATTTACATGATTTGTAGATGAACATAACAATCAAGAATAAATCCATGTTAATCAGCAGCAGGCGTGGTGAATATTGGTTTGGAGCAGACATAACAGGACCTCCTTGATAGATTAAGCTGATATACGATAATTGAAAAAGGCTTTAAACAATAAAACTTGTTTAACGTAACACAGGCAAGAAATAATATAATACACACTGCAAATCACATGCTAGTTCGACTTTTAAGTCATGGTTGTGGCCTTTTTAGCTTCCTGCAAACAGTCTTGAGAAAATGTTTTGTCATAACAGGGACCAGAACTCCTAGTCTTCAAAATATAAATAGACCCCAGAGATTCATTGGACATGGATGACCTGAACTGTGTTCTATTTTTCTTCACAAGGCTAAAAGAAACGTTCACATTCTGCATTGCTATGGGGTATGGTGAGAATAGAGAGCAATACTCTAGAAATTCGGTTATACTTAAGAAGTCCATCGGCTCCACGAATTCTTAATATTTGTGCCCAACTGGAATCACTTGCAGCATCTTGATGTGCAGCCAAAGTGTCCTCTACCTGAAGAGCTGTGAACTGCCTCTGAAGCTCATTCACCACCTCATCTGTAGTTTCATTCTCTTCCTTGCATAACATGATAGGAAACTTTTCCAAGAAAAAACGAATGGAAGTTAACTGTGCATCTTCAATTTTGTCTAACCTAGCAACTTGAGCATTCTTTAACACGTCATCCTTGAGTGGAAACTTGTTGATGATGTAATCACAGGCAGTATAAAAGTAGTTTCTCACTGATGAAAAGAAAAGGGATTTATCTGTATCCGGTCCGTTCTGAAGGCACTTAACAACTTCAGATGATGCATTTTTTGCCATTTTATTTACAATACATATCGTTTTCGTGCGACCACAACTATATTTCTTTGCAACTTCTGATGTGGGAAACATCTTCTTAAATAAAGCACCAGCATGATCAGCCGCACTTAAGGGCACATTGTGTTCCACCAAAAAGGAAGTAAACAGACACTCGGCCCTAATTACGTCACTGTCAACGTTTCCAGACTTAGCAAAAAAGGTGTTGATTTTCTTGCTATCTTCCTTCGATTTAACATAACTAATGTGTTTACCGCACTTCACATGATTACTTAAATCGTTTTTTCCACCATGTGCAATATTAATATCACACCCACATACCGTGCAAAAGGCAAATTTTTCTCCCTTACTTGATTTTAGTATGCACGGAAAATCAACCGAGTATGATTCTTTAAATGTCTGGATGTACTGTTTCTTGTTGGATTTGTTCATTCTCGATATCCACTAAAACATCGAAAGGAACCTGGATCACTGAGCGTTACATAAAATTATAACATAAAACACTTAAGACAGCCAACACTTCATTAAAACATGTCAAAACACACAAAGTCTTCAACCATTAAATGAATACGACGCCAACCTCGTGAAGAAAGAATATGCACATGGTAGAAAAAAAACACACACACAAACGTGGAACGAATGTAATTAGTCCAAGGAATACAGGAAACTGCGAAGCATGAAGTTATAGCACAAAAACTCGAACGCTTCATTAAAATATGCCATAACCTTAAAATACGAAAACATTCAAGGAACGCCAACTTCACGAACAATGAACAACTAACGTGGTCAAAGAATATGGTTTAAATCGCAACGAGCGAACGGAACAAAGAATATGCGAAGCAGAGCCTGTCGACACCTAAGATTCACATGGAAGAACGGTTATCCCGGCTTCAAATTCAATTACAATGAAGACACAAACATCACACGGTTAAAAGTACGAATCATATCAAAGAACGAGTTATCAACTATCGTGGACTTGCCTTCGACCCACGCAAACAATCGATTGTACGGAAGTGGGCGGTATTATCGAATGTAAATTATCTTTTCAAACTTTTGTCCGCGAAATCGTAAAATAACACCATTCATCCGTAAAACCGTAAAATGCTGCAATTTCCGTAAATTTTACGGATAAACCGTAAAAGTTGGCAGGTATGGGATTGCCCTAGGCAATCAGTCCAATTTTTTTTCATTCCAATAAATGTTCCACGGATATTTCTGCTTCTCCAATATCTCTATGTTAGGAAAGATATACATAAATAATGTGTGAGCACTGTGTATACATGATGTCACTTCACACGCATCAAAGGTGTTCTGATACATATACCACCACAGAACTTCCTGATATCAATGGTTGTCGCTTTCTTCACGAGTAACTTAATTTCACTGATCACACTATTTTGGCTGCGCATCGTAACCATAATACTTAATCTCTCTGTGTATTAGATAAAATTACTATGGACTTCTGAAGAAAAAAAAAAAACCAGTACGTGCGCATTACATATAACACCAAATATTTCTGTGCCGTAATTGCCCTGTCTTACTGAGTTCCCGTCGACCATATTCTACTTAATACTAGTTCATCACCCACCATGCCTCACACCTTCATCAGCGCACAACCCAGACCAGTTCTCCACGATCCTGACCTAGTTGCCACCACCCTCAAATAATACCTATGTACTATTTACCTTAAATTCACACATACAGATCTTACATGGCGAGGCCGTAAACAGAAATCACCTGTGCTGTATGAATGAGTTTAATGAAGGACTGTCTCGCATTCTGGTGGCCCATCTTTTGTCTCGTGGATGCCTTAAGCAAACATGCCCTGTACAAGCGCTCACCCATCTCTTGGAGACAAAAGAGAATTCACCAGCGCTACCAAACTCTGGCCTTGGTGTATCGAGACATTTTAGTGCTCAACAGCATCCGACAACCCCGTCATATTTCCCTGTACCTTAAACTCTCAATTATTTATATTCTACCCCCTTTGTGACCTCTGATACGCCTGCCTGGAAGACCAGATCTCCCACGCACCAAATACCTCCCTTACTCATTTGATAGGCTGGCTCGCCAGCTAAACACACCCACTTTAAGACACATATTTTCGTAGACTATGTATATTATACGTCCCGTATAATCTGTTTTCCTTACCATCCTCCAGCACATATGCTGTTTTGCCAATACGTTTGGAAACTATAAATGGGCCCTCGTAGAGATAGAAGAACAAACAAATACTACGGAAAATCAAACCTAAACAAGTCTCATTCTTTTCTACACATAATGTTAACTCTCTGGTTCAAACTGGAAAATTGAAGATCATCACGGATATCATGAGAAGTCATAAAATTCTAATTATGGCCCTTCAGGAAATTAGAAATGGTGATCAAGGCCATCTGGAATCACAAGGATATAGACTATATAAAGGAATCCCAGGAAAACGAGTTATGAAAAATTGTCCACAATTTGGTAACGGATTCTTAATAGATCTCAGAATCATTGACTCGATAACAGAATTTAAATCTCAATCCTCCAGACTTACGACCCTAACTTTGAAATCGGCAAATAAAACATATACAATTATTAATGCACATGCTCCTACTAATCAAAAAAACAACACCATTAAGGACAGAGAAGAAGTACAAAAATTCTGGGATCTTTTGGATCAAACTTTAATAAACATCCCTTCATCAAACATCAAAATTCTCCTTGGTGATTTCAATGCGCAACTTGGACAAGAAAGAAGATATAGAGATATAATTGGAAAATGGACAGCACATAAACGAACCAATAAAAATGGTCAAAGATTAGTCGAAATTTGTAGAAACCACAAATTAATCTCTAAATCAACATGTTTTAAAAGACAGCCCCATAAATTGAAAACTTGGAAACATCCTGACTTCAGAAGGGGTGAATGGCAGTTGGATCATGTCTGCATGGATAAATTTCACCATCGCGAAATTCACAATGTCAAGGTTCTAAGGGGAGTTGACTCAGGATCAGACCACTATGTGGTAAAGATAAAAATAAAATTAACTCCAATGGCCAAGAAAAAACCTAATAATAACAATAGGAGGAAATTTGATCCATCTACCTTAATAAAAAATATAGAGTACTGTGAAAGAACAGGAGAAGAATCTCTCAACACTAAAACATTGGACGAATTAATCACTAAATTAAAATCAATAGCAGAGGAGTTAGCACCAATAAATCCTAGGAAAAAACATGAATGGTGGAATGTAGATTGTGATCAAGCAATAGAGAAAAGACACCAAGCATGGATAAAACATCAAGCTCTAAAGTCAGAAGAATCAAATTTAGAACTAACTATACAAAGAAAATTAACCCATAAAATCATCAGACAAACGAAACGTAATCATCTTAAAAATACACTGGAAAAGATAGAAGACGATTTCAAGAAAAAGCAATCTCGAGATTATTACAAAACATTTGGTAAATATCTAAAAAAATTTGAAGCTCCAACATTAATGTTGAAAAATCAAACAGGAAAGTTAGCACATTCTAACCAAGAAAATACAGAGATCCTTGCAGAAGCATTCGAGAAACTGTTAAATTGTGATGATCCACTGGAAACCCTGCAAGTAAACACTGATA
The DNA here is from genome assembly GCA_946902985.2 of Meconema thalassinum. Classification (NCBI taxonomy): domain Eukaryota; kingdom Metazoa; phylum Arthropoda; class Insecta; order Orthoptera; family Tettigoniidae; genus Meconema; species Meconema thalassinum. The sequence continues at coordinate 1,754,273,815 of OX336388.2, read as the reverse complement.
CACCTATTTTAACTTCACCTGATTTAATAAATCCTCCAAACATTAATGAAGTAGAACTCGCAATTAAAGAACAAAAAAATTACAAAACTTGTGGCGAAGACTTAGTCTTTGCTGAAATCTGGAAAAATGCTGGTAAACCTGCGATTATAAATCTTCATCAACATCTAGTTAAAATGTGGATTACTGAAGAAATTCCTGCACACTGGACCACAGGAATAATCCATCCATTATTTAAGAAAGGAGACAAAACGAACCCAGATAACTACAGAGGAATTACCCTTCTGGACTGCACATATAAAATTTTCTCTCGTATAATTTACAACAGGATCAAAAACATTCTGGAACCACAACTTGGAGAATATCAAGGAGGATTTCGCCCTTACAGAAGTTGTCCAGACCAAATCCTTAGCCTGAAATTAATAATGGAATATTACAAAAACAGAAATAAGCAACTCTTTATCTCTTTTATAGATTTCAAGAAAGCCTATGATAGTATTCATAGACTGACACTGCTCAAAATCCTCAGATCATACGGTCTCCATCCTAAATTGATAAAAATCATTCAATTAACATTAACAAACACAAATTCGAAAGTTAAATTTAGGGGAGAAATATCAACAGCTTTCACAGTAAAAACTGGTCTCAGACAAGGTGATGGATTATCCCCTCTGCTTTTCAATGTGGCTCTTGATTATATCATGAAGGTTTGGCAAAAGGAAAACCCTCCTAAGATCAAAATTGGAACAAAACCATCAATAAAAATAAACTGCTTAGGATTTGCAGATGACTTGGCTCTTTTAGCACTAGACAAGGAAGAGGTTTGTACTCAGATCACTAGTCTCCAAGAAATTGCTCAAGGGATAGGATTACAGATATCCTTTGAAAAAACTGAGATCATGCCTATGAAACCCTTAGATATAAATGAAGTCTATATAAATGATCATAAAATTAACCTAGTTCCTCAATTTAAGTATCTTGGAGAAATTATAACACATAACTTAAACGAAAAAGTAACTTGGATAAATAGAACAAATAAAATGAAAAAGGCACAATCTCTAACCTGGTCAACATATAATAAAAAATGCCTATCAATAGCTACTAAGATCCAACATTATAAAACTGTAACTCTCCCTGAAGCCACTTATGTTTGTGAAACACTGTTCCAAATTAAAAATGAACAAAGAACTGATCAGCTCCTCAAAACGGAAAGAAGAATCATTAGAACGTGCATAAATAAAAAGTATCAGGTTGAGGGAGTCTGGAGGATTCTCCCAAATGAAACTGTCTATCGTGAGATTGATCCAATCACCAGCACAATGAAGAAGAAAAGAATTTCATATTTTTTTCACATCTTACGGCTTCCAGAAAACAGAATTGTACGCCAACTGGTGATGAGAAATCTAGGAAAGAAAACTGGAGGAAAATGGATCCAAGAAATCCAACAAGATCTCAAAGCAGTTGGACTCAAGATAACAGATGCCGAGGAGAAAAATAAAATTAACACCATTCTTAAAACTCACAAATTTTCTGCAGAAATGACACACAGAAAGCCTATGGAGATTTCAGATGAGTTGAGAAAATCCCGATCTGAAAGAATGAAAAAGTACTGGAAAGAGCGCAAGAACCAAGCAGTACTACCTTCAAAGAAGAAGTGATTGTTGAACGACTCAAGTGGTCCAATGTGACCAATCAAGATTAATAATAATAATAATAGAAGAACTTGGACACGACTTTCTCTAGCTTATTCGACTGTTTCGGCACTCTAAGTAAGACTCTGTCTCCCGGCTCGAATTGGTCAAATTTAGTTTCTTTTTGTTGGCGAATTCTCTTCTGTGCTGACTTAGATAAATTCTGTTTCGCCAACTGGACAATGTAATCCATCCCCGGTTGCTTACCCTCATTTAATCCCAACACCCTCGCTAGTTCATTTTGTGGTCTTTTTCCGAAGTGAACTTCGTATGGCGTCAATTTCGTGCTCCCATGCTGGACAGAATTCAGCCAAGTCTCGACCTTGGGAAGATGTCCAACCCAGGCCGCATGCTTGTCATGCACTAGAGTCCGAAAAAGACGAGCCACTTCCCTTAATGGACGCTCTGCAGAATTACCCTGAGAGTACCTTACAGAGGAATGAACGTGTGTTATACCAGCTTCCTGCATACTGGTTCTCCATTTCTTTGCAGTAAACTGTGGTCCACTGTCAGATAGTATCCTGAGAGGAAGGCCAAACTCAGGTACATACTTATTAATGATCAGACGGCTACACGCTAGTCCCGTGGCTTTCCTTAGCGGATATAGCTTGACATACTTACTAAAAGCGTCAATAACTATAAAAATGTACTCGTAGCCGTACTGTCCTTTAACGATCGGGCCAAATAAATCCACACACAGTAGTTCGCCGGGACTACTGGTGAGAACAGCAGATCTCTCCCCCACTAAATATTTAACTGGATACTTGCTCCTTTGACAGGTGTCACACTTAGCTAAAATCCTCCTAACATCCCTTCCCATTTTACTCCAAATAAAGTCACGACCAATTTCATAGAAGACCTTGGCAGCACCAAAGTGCCCTAATTCCCTATGAATGAACCAAATTAGCTCCTCCCGCAAAGTGGCAGGAACACATATTGCCCACCGATTATTCCTACATTTCCGTGCAAGAAGCCCATCCTGCATCTTGTACGTGAACCGCCCTACTTTCACATACTCTTCTTCACTTATTTCCAACCTAGCCAGTGGCTCCCTTAACTTAACGTCATCACGTTGCTCCACCAGCAGATTTCCCAGTGTCTGTAACGATGCCCTGTTGCTACTGTCCACACATGCACATAATAAAATATCGTCCTCTGCTTTAACAACAGGATTGTTCAAATTTAGAAAACTTACCAGATCTAATCATCTGCATCGGAAGAACTTTCACTCTCCTCGCTGCTCCTCGAGAGTGTTTGGTCATCGTCAGGCTACTCGTCACTCTGCCATCATTTGTCGTCCTCATTGCCATCTAAAGCGTTCTAAATTCCGGTTTTCTTGAAGCTCTTCACAACTGTTTCAAGAGGAATAAAATCCCAGCTCATAACAACCCACGTGCAAATGGATTCCATGGACGGCAGCTTAAATTATCCTGTGGGCGTCACCTCGTGGTTGTCACTGATCATCCACTCATTGTAAAACCGGCGCCGATTGTCCATAAAAGGTTTATTTAAACAAACGTCCAATGGCTGAAGGATGGAAGTCAATCCACCAGGAATAACCAACCACCTACTGAGAATTGGTGTCCTTTAGGATTTCTTTCACTTCATTCACAAGGCGAGCCCTAAAACTGTCCATAACTAGCATCGCTTGGTTTTAGCAGCGCACCTGGCCATTTGTTCCACACAGTCTTCACCCAGTCCACCATGACTTCCTGGTCCATCCAACCTTCATGTTGCACACGCATGTGAATGCCACGTGGAAATTTCACGCCCTTCGGCATCGTCTTTCTTTTAAAAATTACGTGCGGCGGTAACTTTCTCCCGTCTGCGGTAACTACGAGCATAACCGTGCAGCGAATTTTGTCGTTGCCTGTTGTTTTAAATGGTACGCTCGCAGCACCTCTCTCTGCAATTGTCCTACTGCGAGGCATATAAAACAAAACTGGCGTCTGGTCAGCATTTCCAATTTGCGCGAGAAGAAATGAAGTTTCCTGGCGCTGACGGATCACGAATCGTTGGAACTCTACGACATTGTCTGTGTAGTCAGACAGTAACTTCTGACAAATAGTCGTCCCCCTTCACACAGATAGGCCTTCTCGTCGCATAAACCTCATTACCCAGCCACAACTGGCTTTGAACTGGGTTTCACACTGATGACGACACGCTGCTTCATGCCCCTTAATTTGAAGCATATCGTACGTAACACTGCAGCCGTTGTTGCGCACTTTTCGAACACACTGCAGCCGTTGTTGCGCACTTCTCGAACATACTCCAGCACTTCCTTATCAATTTTTGGGAATTTTCCAGATTTCTGTCCTTGAAATGTACGTCTGTGCGGGTTAGTTAGTGTTATTCAACTTATTTTTAAGTATCCACCAGTCCCGAACTAATTTTTCATTAACTGTGAATTCACGTTCTGCAGCTCGGTTCCCGTGTGTTTCAGCGTACGAAATCACTTTTAATTTAAAGCTCGCCGTATAATTATTATATTTGCCCATTGCGAACACCTAACATCTGAAAATAGCACACACTAGTCTACGTTACAAGATTCCATGGAAGTGACTGTCAAGGTACAGCTGTGTTTCGAAATAAAGAATTCAAGAATGTGGCAGAAGCAATATCAAATGACCACCGGCGAGCTCCGGTTACACAAGACATTATTGTCAATGTGTGCTCATTCATTCAGTCGAGTATTAGCCATTGTTTCCCGTCATAGTGTTCAAATACAGGATGTCGAGTGATGACCTGTTTTTAAATTCCCATAGATTTCCTGTACGAAAATCCACCAAATTTCCGAATATTTTAGAACTCTCCAAGACTAGAGTTCGCATACGGAATGGCTGAAAAATAATCTTAAAGCGCGAATCAAGATTTTCTAGCGTAAGTGTAACTGCATTTTCAGAGATAGGGTTTTTCCACAGCCCACGGTTGATGGCGAGATTTAGGCCCAATCCATAGCGTGAGCAACGCGCGTGCGCACGAGTGGACTCTCCCGCAGATGGGATGAGATACTACGAACACAAATAAAATACCGTTTACCTGAGGAGAGCTGAGTCAAATGACTGTTTTACTGAGGAGGGTTGAGAGAGTAGAGAATAGGAGTGTCACATAACAAATGTTTACGGGAAGTGACAATTGTATGGTAACAGAAAGGAGACCAGAACAAGGCGATACAATTTTCTATACAGAAAATGGTCAAAATACCCTTTGTAATAATGAATAATAATTTTGGGGGTCATGTAGTAATAGATCTTACCCACCCACAATCCCTTTTTAGATCACGACTTGTATATTAAAATTGGAGGTGTGTCCACCATTACACGCGTAAATTATGGGACAAATACAGTATTGCTAACCCCGCGCATTCGGTACGACAGCCTTCCCGTCACTTTGCCCTGCTTTTCCTCTACGCAACCCACTGTCCCCACATAACAAGGCCCTACGTCTAATCGCCATACGGCAAGAATTCTGAGCATGCTTCTAACCTACGCCCTGTATTTCGAATGAAAGAACGTGAAGGATATGTCGGGAGCTTGGAGCAGCTGAGCTGTGTTGCCAAGTTTTTAGTGTTGTTGTAAATCAATTGATTCGAATAATACACAGCGCTACACTTCTGACATTATTTCTGTACAATTATACGTAATATATTTTAAAAGTCGATCCGGAGTCAACGCCGAGGACATTCAAACAGAGAAATACGGTACTTAGATGAATAAATATACACACCGAAGCTATGATGCCTTTATTATTGGTATTCAATTCAATAAATACGACAAATAGGGCAAACACTCTACAGCTAATGAATATAAAAACACCCACCACGCAATGATTATCGTTTAACATGAAACAAGAGTCTGAGTGGAGGTCGTTCACAGCTTACAGGACAGTATTTGACAGATAACACCATGCACACTCACTGAATCACAACTCTACGGTTAATATTAGCTTTCGTGATAATACAAAAGTAAAGTTAAGATAAAGACATATTTAGCACTGAGCACTCAAACAAGCCACTCTGTGGCGATATTACCGTATTGCCGTGGATTTATATTGTCGAGTTGTAGGCTATTGATTGACAGGTGGTATTTCGAACACTATGACGGGAAACAATACCTTGTGCTCTATCATCAACTGCCGCAAGCGGACTGACACCAATAAATAAATTGTCCTCAGTCACTTGGCAAGGGTTTCTTTGACACCCTCCATCCCTTCTCTGTCCTTATCACCATCACCACCATCATTGTCTTCGTCAGAGCTTGATGAATTGCCAAGGTTAATAATCATTTCATCCACCGCGATATCCAGAAAGCCTTCAGCATTTCTTTCTGTACATGCTGTACGGCATGTGTCCAGTCCACGGGTCAAACTTCAGCGAAGTAAAAGTAACGAAACAATGACAATAAAAGGAAATCCGACACAGACAGTGGTTAACATGCGACGAAACAATGCCTGCCCACCCGACAAGAATTCTGTCACTTGTGAGGTGTATTTTGTAGCCACATGTTGGCGACGGGTGTTTGACAGTAGAACGTCGAGAGCTTAAAAGATATTGTTTGTAGTTTTTGAAAATTATGCATGTGTCACGCATTTGCAGCGAGTGTTTACACGGACTTTAAAAACAATTTGGTATGTGCATCTCCCCTGCGAAAGAAGAGCCGTATGTTTTCCCCAAAGACCATGGAAAGGCTAAAAACAGTAAAATTCCAAACGCCGCGAATATCTTTTAATTTAGATTTATTTTATCAAAGTAGGTAATAGAAAATAAAATAAGTCACTTTGACAAATACAAGATTGTTACTAGCAACTTCAGTTATACACAACACAAAATTCAGTTCTTTTGACAGTACTAATTTCTGAATAGGAACTGCAGGCTAGTAATACACAAAATAAAATAGTCGATTTGTCAATACTAGATTCTGGTTAGGAACTTTAGTCACACGAAATAAGATAAAACAAAACAATAATCAAGGATTTATTAATTTAAAGCTTCTCTAGGGAACTCATCTGCTTCAGAACGGGCATCGTTCAATATCTTCTTCTTTTTTTTTGCGAACTCCTGGAGATCTTTCGTGGCTTTTGTTTCGACTGCTACCTTAGCCGCCGCTTCCGCTTCTCCTGGCTTCGCACCTGTTTTGCTTCCTTTAACACGGTGTAGGGGTTTCATGCATTATGGACTCTTGCTCACGGTTATCTTTTCTACTCCACCAGCTGCCATCACAGCGTCCTGAACAGTATCCATGCCTATCAGACTTGCTTCTTTGTGATTGACGATCAGGCAATCCTTGTTCAGGGAGAAACTTCTCTCTAGAGCTGCATTGCTGCGATACAAAATCAGTATCATTTTGATGAAGCTTGTAAGATCGTTTTTGGCAGGAACTGAGGAAGGTGCTGAAGCCACTAATTCAGATCACAGCACGTCTAGCTGTGGCTCTTTTCCGTCGGACTGCTTAAAACGCACAGTGACGGAGGGCAGTCTCAGAATTGCGGAGTAGCTGCTCTTGATGTGGTCAGCCATTGAGCCAAAATGCAAATTCTTCTGATTACAAAGAATTTCGAGGGCAATGACTATCCTATCTTCTGCCAACTTAGGAGTCACAGCGACCACTATAGGGTCTAGACAGGAAATGCACGGGTCATCTTGTAAGCATGAGGTGACCTCTCCGATTTTTTCAGCCATAGGATACGAATGTACAATTTTCTGCAGTTGGTGCGAAATTGCAGCACATCCGTGTTTGGAATTTTCTAAGATCTTGAGCTGTTAGCTTTTTTAAGGGCTGCTCTTGTCGAGAAACCCAGGTCGAAAAAAACAACTGGTCTGTGAATATCAATGCGGACTGATTCCTGTCTGTCATTTTCAACAACGTGCACGGCGCACGCAGCCCCGCGCGGAGAGTGTACGGCCGGCAGTTGGCCATCAAACCAGGCATTCGAAGTTGGCTGGGTTCTCATCCAGCTTGGCGCTCTATCGGTGGCCGAAATTTTGGGTGGCAGCACGGTCTGCAGGCGAAATAGAAGGCTGAGTGGGAGGACTCTACCGAGTGTTTGGAGGCTAAGAAGTCTGGCATTATGAGACTTTTCAAGATTTCCCGTATCAAATGCGAATTTCCCGTATATTTCTCGCATTTTTCCCGGGTCACTAAAATCCCGTATATTTCCCGTATCACTCGACACCCTGGAATATTACCGCCTGACATCCAATACCACTCGACAAAGCAAAAACACGTCAACAATATTGGCACAGAATGGCGTGTTTGAATATTCAGTGTAAATATTCTTTTACCAAACTTACAGTATGTTAAGCGATTATTAGCAGTGAAGATTATGACCCGTTATTTCTGTAATATTATTCCTGTTTTTCAACAGGGTCGGGTATGAGATGGGATATGGCTGGATATCGTTCTTTGTTTCGAAATACACCACAGAGTGTAGACACGTGCGTATGCCTGCCACCTAGCTGGCCACCTGCCGCATAGCGTGAGTCATAGGCCTACGCACAGAAGGAAAGACAGAACTTCTTTCTTCAAACAAGGTCACGGCTGGTTAGCAATAGAGCTCGTGTATGATAGAAATACGGCAGGGTGTGTAATGGACTGGCGCGCAATTACAAATGTGCTATGCGCTGAGTACGCCATGAAATGTTATGAACCAATTTTTTATTCAAAAGGTAGGGTGCGATGATTATGCGATGAAATTTTATAAACCAAATTTTTATTCGGAAAGTAGGGGTGTGAAGATTATGCGAGGAAATACGGTAAGTACTTTATGTACGGTTCTTAAATACAGAGTCCGCCAGAAAAATGTATTCACTCTTTGTCAGACGATATCGGGATATGGACATTGTCAACTGTTAACATTGTTTTAAAATGTTGTAGCATAGCGTTTAGAAGAGAAAGTGTGCCGACTCCCGAGTTTGCCGTATCTTTAGTATGGGTAGTTGCTGCGCCCGCCGGTAGACTGCGCAGCGGTTGGTTGTGGCTGGCTGGAGACACTTTCTAAGCACTCGCGAGTTTGAAAACATGGAAATGCTGCCGTGTTTAGTCCTTATTTCTTGGTATTGAAAAGTGTATGCGATCAAGAAGCGATAGTGAAATAATACATACGTTATGACACTGGTGTGTTTAGTATTTGTAAGCCTTTACACTTATTTCTTTACGTTTGTGCTGTCAAGTGAATTATAACCTGGTAAGATTCGTCATACAAAACTGTGTAAGTGAATATGCCGTGTTGTTTTGTTCCCGGGTGCCGATCTGGATACGACAAGTCATCTGTAACAGGTAGGCACTTTTTTAGACCTCCAAAAGCCGAAGATGATTTATTTAAATGGACTAAGGCCATTCCGAGGAAAGACATTAAATTGTCAAGTAAGTCATATGCAGGCTATGTGACAAACATTGCTCCGATAATTTCCTTATAAAAACGGACACTTTCATTATAGAAGGAAAGATAGTCGAAATGGCGAGAAAGAGATGGAGTTTGAAGCCTGGTGCAGTCCCACACTATCTAGCCGGGTATATTGTCAAGCAACTAAGGAAAGGGATCAGCTGTGTGAAGTGTGCAACAACCCTTCAAAGTCAAAAGGCCGTCAGACACAACAGCTGCAACTTTCACTAATATAAAGGACTTGGGCACAATAAATGCCCTTAGTTATCTAACTCAACCGTCTGACAGTGTCTTCAACATTCTTTTACAGGTCGAAGTAGTCGTTGAAATGGAATTATCTTCCCTTTCAAATTTGTGGGTTGATATATTTTATGAGTGTTAGGACAGCATTGATGAGATTGTTTTAGGGCCCTGATTTTTTGATGGTGTATGGAACATAAACTGGACCTTATTGGAAAACTCGTTTTTCATTTCATGAAGTGCGCTTTTTCTTTCGTACGAAAGAAATTAGGAAAGAGCAGTCAACTTCTAAGTCTGGAAAATCATCGCGTAAGCTGTCCAAAGCTTCGGACAACTGAGAGCTATAAGTTATATGGGTGAGTTTGTCATTATACTGTATTATATTATATTTACTTTATTTGTGCAGTAGTGAATGGTCTGTAGCTTTACGATTTTCACACATTCAGTTACATTTTGACCCCGGTCAGAATGTTTTATTTCCTTATTATATGAACCTATGACGCAATCTGATGTTTCATAATTAACACAACGGACGTTAGCGTTGTATATACTCAGTGTGGAGAATTTTATATTTGGATCATCTTGTCTAATACAACGTAGTGTAAGCTGATAACATTCAGTTACTGAAAAGTAACATTCAACTGCTTGTATTGATACCGTCCTCACTCAGCGCTAGCCGACGCTAGAGTCACCTAGCAGCTGGACCATACAAACTCCACAAGTCGCGTCACTTTCTCTTCTATACGCTATGGTTGTAGTATGGTCTTTCGCTCAACAGATGTCGGTACTTACATCACGATAGTGGGAAAACGAAATGGCTGGAGCACGCTTGATGTTCGAGCAGCGAAACACGGATAGCAGGAAAGATAGGAGAAGATAAGATGAAAGCAATGGTGTTTGCAGATGATCTCATGGTCTGGGAAAACAAGGAGGAGGAAATTCAGGAGCAACTGAAGGCTTGGGAAGAAACAGTGGGAGAGTACGGATGGAAGTTCAACATCAGTAAATGTAAGATCCTGTTAACGACCAGGAAAAAGGACAGACCAATGAGTGGGATAACACTTGGAGGTGGACAGCTGAAGAAGGTGGAAAGTCTCAAGTACTTGGGAAGTATAGTGGAGGAAAATGGGAGAAATGACAAAGAGATTACGGAACGTGGCAGACAGGCAGAAGCATTTCTGAGAAGCATTAGGAGCTTAGTGTGGAATAAAGATGTCCCACAAAAAAGCAAGGAAGTGTTATACAGAAGCTACTATATCCCGATACTGACCTATGCTTCAGAAACGTGGACAATGAAGAAAAGAGACATAAGCAGAATACAGGCAGGTGAAATGAAGTTCCGGCGAAGTAGGACCGGAGTAACAAGAAGAGACAGGGTGAGGAATGAAAAGGTCAGGGAAATGGTGAAAGAGGAGCCCTTGCAAGGTAGGATTGAGACATCAAGACTGAGGTGGTATGGACACTTAAAGAGAATGGATGAGAAGAAAATTCCCAAGAGGATACATGAGATGCAGATGCAGAAGAAACGACCAAGGGGAAGACCAAGAGATAGATGGCTGAAAGGAGTGGAGGAATGTGTCAAGAAGAGAGGCGAGGACTGGACCAGAGTGACAGCGGAGAGGTGGTGGGAAGAAAGAACTAAGTGGCGAGGCTTATGTTCCAAACAGACCCAGCCTGGGGCTGGAAACTGTACAAGATGATGATGATGACTGGGAAGTTTGAGACGCATGGAACGATTTGTGTTATTTGACCCGTTACTATTTTATAAACGGGTCGACAAGATAAGCGATATTGTAAAGACTGCCATCTGCCGGTTAATATTTCAAACGACATCGGATCTGGGATGTATAAAAAGCTCCCGCTATGTAGAATCTGATCTGAATCAAAGGAACTTGTATCAACAATACTGTCGTTAGATTTTGTTTATGAAGAGAATGATGAAAGGATAAAAAATCTGATCCATTCTAACGTTGTTTGAAAACGTGTTTATATTTGGCTGTTTGCGTAGAACCGTTGATAATGGTATCGCCGTGAAAACGTTATCTTTTGGAAGGAGGCCAGTTTCCAATATGATTTTATGTATTGAAGATGTCTTCTGTGAACTGCAGATCATCTCAAGGAAAAAGATAAATGCCTTACAATTTGAAATAAGATAATGCATGAAGTTATAAACCAACTGGTTGATCAAACATAATTAAGTCCTCCAACTTTCAGTAATAAAGTGTCCCTTTTAAAAATGTACTAATTCGATTGGGTGTTGTTCATTATTTAAGGTATTCTGTTCTTTATTCATTTTCCTCCCTGTTAAAGTAGACGTACGTGAGGGGAAATCGTGTTGTTGTTTTTAGGGGTTTAACATATTAAGGGTTCCTGTTGTTGTCGTTGTCGTTTATGTTGTTTTCATCTTCTGTCTATGCTATATTTCCTTGTGTTGGTCATGAAACGTAATTGTAATTACTAACTTCTAAATCCTTACGGGAGTTATGGGATCCTTTAGGGGTCATTTAGGGGTTAGTATTTTAGTTGTTAATTACGTGAATTTGCGTCCCGTGGTGGAAGGATGTGTGTCCATTGCATAGGATGACCTTATGTCTATATTTCTGTATTGTTGGGACACACATCTATTTTATTTTATTCATTAAGGGTTGTTTTATTTAGATGCCAGTCATTTGTGCACCCCAAGAATGCCTATTTCGGTTTTCCCTTTCCTTGAGGACTGGGCTGGCATCGCCTATGTCTTGTGTCCGAAACACTTTTCATTTTATAATTACGGTTCTAGACGAGATATTAAGGGTGGGTTAATGTTATTCGTTTAAGTGGAGCTCGACTGAATGCCAAGGGTCAGGTTAGTCCTGTTCTTGTTTTGCGTGGCTTCAGTCGAGAAACAACACGAGAACTCATCATGCTTATTAAATGAGACGTATGGGTTACTCTTTCGAGATGTTAGAATGTGTGTTCATTGTATGTACCCGGGACTGCAATCGACCCTCATCTTGTCTCCCGTAAGATAACCGAGTCTCGTGCTTTCTTCCGGAAAGGAGATTTATTCAGGAAGTATATGAAATCATTTTGTAATTTATGTTTCTTTTGGTGTCTCTCTAGTAAAGCATTCGTTTTAGGGAATTGTATGTCATATGTAGTCCTGCGATTAGTAATACCTAGTTGGTTTTGTTTGTCATTTTGTGTGCGTTGGGTTTTGCATATTGTTCTTTGGTTGTGTTTTGAAGTGACATACTTTGTTTTAATGGGTGGGTTTTTTCTGTTCTTGGGTTACTTGACTTCATAAGCTTCTTGGAATATTTCTCCTGACTACGTTATGTAGTTAGGCTGTGATGGGAAGAAAGTACTATTTACATTATTGTTAACTTGTTTTATTTCTGCCCCGTTTATTAATTTGAGTTTCCCTTTGATCAATCTCCAATCTACAACACGTTAGGCATCTCGTTCTCTCCCTTTCTTTTGGTAACCCTAGTTTATTTTTATACTTGTATTTACTTGTTTTGATATGTGTACCTTTTCTCCAGCCCCATCATCCCTCATTCTATCACTTCATACGCCCCTCGTTTCCCCTTTTACTATGCTATGTTCCTTTGATATTAAATTATTTCTTTGTTCAACCTTTACTCGAAACGTGTGGTCATTCCATAGTTAGTTCTCCATCTAGTTCGGAATGTGTGAGTAAACTCAATAAAAGGTCTCATGGTCCGCGTCCTTTCCATCTGCACGCCTCAATATTCACAAAGGAAGATCGGGAAGAACGCGTACAGCTACTAGTCCTGCTTTGTCAGCTCACGTGTTGGAAAGGTTTACTAATTCTCCACAGAAGTCTGCTATGCAATGGGCGCGGGAAGTGTGGATTAGCAGTACAAGTGTACGACAGATTTTGAAAACAGCTAAGTGGAAAGTTTACATTCACGATTACTGCATGCGCTTAATGAGGATGATCCCGATCGTCGAATGCAATTTTGCGAACGGTATCAGCAAAATGGTCACCCAAGATGCACAATTTCTGACGAAGTTAGTATGGTCCGATGAAGCCCAGTTTAAACTTAATGGAACAGTAATCAACATAACTGTGTCTACTGGGCTCCGGAAAATCTGCATGTTTATGTGGACAAGGCGGTCAATCTACCAGGGGTTAATGTCTGGTGTGGACTGTCATCAAGGGGCTTACAAGGACCCTTTTTCTTTGATGGTACTGTCACTGGAGCAGTGTACTTGGGAATGTTACTCACATTAATTTCACCACACTACCATGTAGCAGATAAGAGCTTTCCTGGATGACAATCTGCCGGGACATTGGATTGGACGACGAGGGCCCATTGAGTTTCCCCACGGTCGCCAGATCTTACCCCTATGGACTTTTCCTTGTGGGGAACTGTGAAAAATAAAGTCTATCGACGTAAGCCGCGCACGCTGGAGGCCCTTCGCCAGGAGATTACAGCGGCATGTGCAGCGGTCCCCATTCAAACATTGACGGACGTTGTTGCAGCGACTGCTCGTCATTCTGCTATGTGTCTGGCAGCCAACGGTGAACATTTTGAACATCTCATATGTTTAACTGAAGACAGTACTGCATGTGTAATCAAAATTTAAATGTAATATTAATAATGTTATTGGTTTTACGTCCCTTTTAACTACACTGGCTTTTAGAGACGCCGGGGTGCCGGAATTTTGCCCCGAAGGGGATCTTTAACGTGCCAGTAAATGTACTGACACGGCTCCCTCGCATTTGCGCACCCTCAAATGCCAGCTGACTGCGCCAGGTTTTGAACCTGCAACCTTGGGCTCAGCAAGCGAGAACGTTACCCCTGAGCCACGCAGCCAGACAAAATTTAAATGTAAAAGGAACACAAAATAAATGGTTTCTTGTTCCGTAAAGAGTGTATACATTTTTTTTTTTTTTTTTTTGGCGGACTCTGTATATATGCCTGTTAAGATTCCGGACAAGTTTAGATTAGGGAACCTTTTTTTCATTTCTTTTTACACTCTCTTTTAAACAACAGAAAGCAAAGCACACTATAACTGGCACAGAGTAAAAATACAAAGAAACTCAAGGCCTCCAAGGAGCTTTCCACTCATGGCCTCCACAGTACAAAACTAGCAAGAGCACAATAAAATCGCAGAGTCTTCTTCCTGCAAGTGTGGCTAGGCACACTGTGGGAAAACACGCAATCAAAATGGACATCGGCCAATTCTCCAGCGGGCGACCTTGAAAACGCGCCTTGTCTCTTGTCCCGTTGTGTGTGGCCGGTCCCTTTTAAGCCGGTGTTGTGCATTTTTATCGCGGAATTTCATGCAGTTCTTCTGCGGGAAATCACGCAAGTGTGGCTGTAGCCTTATTGACCTTCAAGTTTGCTTGTATAATGTGAGATCTACGATTGTTAGCGAATGTCTACACTGAACCACAGTGAGAGTGGTAGCAGTTGCACGAGAACGGATCCCACATCGCTTAAACAATTAGAGTTCATATTCCATTCTAACCTCACCATTATGTTGTACCAAAATAGTGGTTTATAGAATAATGATTGCTGAATGATCTCACTAACGATCACAGATATCACAAACAATCACACTTGAAGGTCAATAACCACTATCAATATCTTCACAAAAAATCACATATAACTAATAAATCTTAACAAGTTGCAGAAGTTTATGATAACTGTTGTAACTAAATAAATGCATATATTGTAGTTTATAATAACTGCCGTAACTAAATTAATGTATATATTGTAAATGCTGTCACCCTCATACTTGTAGACTAAGATTTTAGCCTAAGTGTAAAGGATCTGATGATGATCGCTTGACGATAGAAACTGGTCATCCAAGTGAATTTATTAATCTCATGTAAATTTTCATGTTTAGGGAAACACCCATTACAATTGGCTAAAATCGTGTTGACCAACTAAAAAGCATTAATATTTTTATCAAGTTCAATAAATATCAAAGTGTTAGCAGCTTTTACCTAATGAACAATGCACCCAGCACCACTTTCATACACCTGTAATGACAAATCACCATATTTAAATTAACCTGGTGAGCCATTGAATCTAAAGCCAGGGTGTGTACTAAAAGTGCTAAGCAAAAATTAGCTACTTCTTCGATATAGTTGGAACCCAATTTTGCAATTTGCTACAGAGACACCATAACTATTACTTAAAGAGGGTTCCCCAGTTTTTAGCCCTGGGTAAGCAACCCACAATGAGACTGTAATACATATCTGTACATTGTGACAAAATCCTAATATAATAAAATCTAGCTAATTCTAAATTCAAGGGACTGAATAAAAATTAAAAAATTAAAAAGACACAGAGTAGTACCACAACACTTGAAGGGTTATCAAAGGAAAGGACGAAAAAACCCATACGAAACTCACACACAATTTCTAGTTAATGACAAGATTCTCAAACGCGAAATAAAATTCTTACACATGAAGAAGACCAACGTGAGCAATATTTTATACTGTATTCATTTAGAAGCAGCTAATTCCATTAATAAAAAAGAATGGGACAAGTATCAAATTACCGTATGTCAGATGGTACACTCTTACGTCATTAAAAAAGTCAACACTTTAGATAATACATTACAAAGGCTATTAAGTACCAAAGAGAGTTCCATGAATTCGAACAAATCCACAGAAAGTATTGACCATGTTTTTCAGAGCCCCGTGAAAAATTTGACCAATGTCAGTCTCGACCAAAACGAACTGGAGTTACTCCGGAAAGGTCCCAAGCATAATTGGGAACGAAACCATAATAATGACGATCTAATTAACCTTGTATCAGAAACTGAAGTAGCCATTCGAAAACTCCCAGCCGAAGAACAGAACGCGGCCAGGTTCGAAACCAATAAGAAAATCAAGAAAATAGTCAACGCAAAGGAAATAAAACCAAAAAGCAGTCATAAAAGTATGCTGAAATCCAAAGCCCTCATCAATAAAATTAACACTAACAACATCATAGTAACAAAAGCAGACAAAGGTAACACCACGGTACTGATTAGCAAAGATGACTATGTTAATAAAACCAACGATTTTATAAATGCCAATAGATTCACTGAAATCAAAAAGGACCCAACCAGTTCCATTCAGAAGCAACTCAAACAGCTATTAAAAAATACCATTTTTATCATAGAAGAAAGTCAGAATGACAGACTCATTAATATGAATCCCGGCCTACCCACATTGAGAGCGTTACCCAAAATACACAAACCAGGCACCCCGATTAGACCAATCGTTAATTTTAGAAACAGTCCGACTTATAAACTGGCTAAATTTGCACAGCAATATCTGAATAAATTTTACAGATTAGAAGCCAATTCATCATTTAAGAACACCATGCATTTTTGTGAAAAAACGATAGAGTTAAAACTCAACGACAACAACACTATGCATTCTGTTGACGTCAAAGATATGTACACCAATATCCCGGTTAAGAAAACAATAGAAATTATCCATAATAAATTGATTAACGACAGCGATCTTTCTAGAGTAGAAATAGAAGAGCTCATAGCAATTATAAAATTCATCACTAGTAACAACGTGTTTACCTTTAATGGGAAAATCTATAAGCAATTAGAAGGTCTCGCTATGGGATCCCCTCTTACAGGCATTATGGCCAACATATTTGGACCACATGGAGCAGGAAAAAATTATTAATAAAATCAAAGGCATTGAGTTCTGGGGCAGGTATGTGGACGATGTTTTCCTAATCATAAACAACCAAGTACAAGAGATAGATCAGGTAATGGACATTTGAATAGCATCGATAATAACATTAAATTTACTTTAGAGTCAGAACGAGATAACAAAATTAATTATTTAGACTTAACGGTTATTAAAAAAGATAACCGGTTACAGTACAACATTTACAGGAAGCCTTCACAGACAAACGTGATCATACGTCAGGATTCTAACCACCCGGGCAACCACAAAAATGCAACTTTTATAAGCCTCATTAACAGAGCCTTAAGACTACCATTGTCGGATAATGATTTGAAAGAAGGAATCAAAATAATACATCAAATAGCCAAAGTCAATGGATATAGTCGCAAATATGTCAATAATTTGTTTCATAAATTGAAAAACAAACCTGTCACTAAATTAACAAAAGATAATTCCGCCAAGAAAAATCTAGCCACTTTAACTTTTATAGATCGAAGTATTTATACAGTAACTAATGTATTACAGAAATACAATATAAATGTAGCCTACAAAACCAATAACTCAAATTTTAAAAAATTCTTCAATTCTAGTAAAGTCTACTAAGAACAAAGTTCCAACTGGTTCCGCCTCGTCAATACTGTTTATTAAAATGTCGTGATACAATCACCTGTCTTTTAACACATCACATGGTACATGTTTCAACGTCTAACACGTATTGACGTCTTCATCAGCCTAAATATTTGTGCAGCACTTAAAACATTCCCTTTATCTACTGGGTGTAGTTAAAAATTGTACATAAAAACACACATGGATCACTGTAACACATTAAAAGTTGTTAAAACATTTTCTTATGTTAAAAGCTTAATAAAAATCCGCAGCCGGGCTTGGCAGTCTTTCTTGGCTTATATCTAATGTTGGCTTCCAAAAGCCCAAGCAAGGGGTGACCATTCCCAACTGGAAAGAAATGAAACTGTGCATGAGAGAAAGAAGTAGTAGATAAAATAATACTTTAAAAAACCCTAAATGTTATATAAAGACTTACGATGTAATGCGGCAATGAGCTAACAGGGCCGTGCTGAGTCGAACGGAGACAGTGCTGTACTGAAACGGTGTGTCAACATGGAAGCAACAAGCAAGACAATAGGGGCGGAAGAGGAGAGGGGTGAGAGTTCGGGAGTGTTTTGGTTAGGAGTGGGGAAGGGGGGGGGGGGGGGTATGGAGTAAGTTTAGGGGAAGGTAACATGGATCAACGGTTGTGGATTTAGTTTCTATGGTGGTTTATATTTTGTTTTGTAATGGATTAACGTTTCATAGAGTACGTTGTTTTCGAAATGAATCTCATTAAGATTCGTTAGGGGGGCGGTCTTTTGGGCTAAATCGATTTCAATTTCTTCTAAGATGTTCATTGTAGTTCCTTTATTTGCTCGATGTAAGATTCTCATATCGTTGTTAATGTCTGTGAACTCATGTTTGGTATCTTTCATATGATTTGCCATGGCGGAAAATTTATTGTATTTAATGGCATTGAAATGCTCCCCATATCTTGTTATCAATGCTCTACCTGTTTGTCCACAATAATTAGCGTCGCATTTAGCACATTTCAACATATACACACCTGATTTACTGAATTTGTTCGTATGGTTCAATTTATTAGTATTGAATAAAATATTATTGTTTGTGTTGGAAGTTCTATATGCTATTCTTAGTCCACACTTTTTGAAAATGTTTGAAATACTATAAGTTTTGGTGCTGAAATACGTGAAAGTCGCGTATTTGGGCTGCTCTTTTTGTTCCGGCGTTAGGCGGGTGACCGGTTTGTTTTTAAGCTTACTGATAATATTGTTGACAAACAGGGATGTGAATCCGTTTACCTTGGCAATCTGTTTAATGATTTTTATTTCTTCATTTAGATCTGTTTTGCTTAAAGGAAGGGAAAAGGCTCTGCTGATCATACTATAAAAGGCGGCTTTCTTTTGACTGCCCGGGTGGTTAGAGTCTTTTCTTATTGTCGTGTGGGTCTGGGTTGGCTTTCTAAAAACTTTATAGGTTAACCTGTTATTATTTAAACAAACTGTAGTGTCAAGGAAGTTGATTTTACTGTTTACGGCTGATTCAGAGGTGAATTGTATGCTTTTATCCAAACCGTTTAATTTTTGCACGAGTCCTTCTATATTTAAAATAGTATCATCGATTATTACAAACACGTCATCCACGTATCTACCCCAGTAATGTATACCGTCAATTTTGCCTACTATTTCTTCGTGTTCCAGATGGTCAAGATATATGTTAGCTACTAAACCAGATAGCGGAGATCCCATTGAGAGTCCTTTTTGTTTATAGATCCTATTGTTAAAAGTGAAAAAATTATTTGTGAGTGTGAATTCTAATAGCGTTATGAATTCGTTAGTTTCTACTTTTGACAATATACTGTTGTTAGACAAATTTTGTTTAATGACCTTGAGCGATGGTGCAATTGGGATGTTTGTGTACATATTTTTCACGTCTACGCTATGCATGGAGTGTTTGCTCATTAAGTGCTGCACAAATATTTAGGCTGATGAAGACGTCAATACGTGTTAGACGTTGAAACATGTACCATGTGATGTGTTAAAAGACAGGTGATTGTATCACGACATTTTAATAAACAGTATTGACGAGGCGGAACCAGTTGAAACTTTGTTCTTAGTATATTTCAGTCAATACGGAAAAAATGTGCGACTCTCCGAGTCAAAAAGATCTAGTAAAGTCAACGTCACGAATAAACATACGAAATCCGGTGTTTATGAGCTCAATTGTAACCAGTGCAATGCTACATACACAGGCCAAACCGGAAGAAGCTTCCGTATTCGTTATAATGAACATATTTCTGCCATTAAACACAGAAAATTTTCAGCAATGGCGACACATATGGAGGAATCCGGTCATAAGTTCACGACCATAGACAATGACATGAACATCTTACATTACGTCAATAAGGGCAGCTTGATGAATGTCTTAGAAGCAATTCACATAAATACATCTCAGAGATCAAATTGTTCTAATAATTTGAATGACATTAATTATGAGACAAACATATTATTCGATATGATAGCAGATCATTTAAATATCAAAACGCATAAACCGCCATAGGTCACAATGCCTATCTTTTCTTTCAATAAGCCCCATCCTTCCCCCCCCCATTCTCCAATCACTAACTCATCTAAACCGCTTTGCCCATTCTCGACCCCCCCCCCCCCCCTTCAAGCCGAGCAGTTTGTTTACTCCTTAATACACGTCAGGCACACGCACTCAGTATTAGTAAGTTGCTCTAGCCGAGCGGAGCTTGACCTCCACTTGTCGCCGCAGGGCTGTTTTCGTCTGACTTCGGTAAGTTTTTACGTTTTCTTAAATTCATACGACCAAATTTCTTCTTTCTTGTTCTAGTAAGCTGGGCTATAAGTAAGATGCATTGTTATTAACTCGCACCGTTTGTCTTCTTCAGGATTCAAATGTAGCTACACGCCAACCAATCTTCTCTGACTTTTTCCGTAAGTTTTATGCAATCCGTTTTCGAGCCGTCTTACGTAATTGTTTTTTCCTTACATCAGTACTAATTATGTCAATCATTTCAGATACCGTATGGCAGAAGACTATCTTAATCCATAAAAGACAAGTTGCCAAATGCAAACAAGAATTTGTAACATGTAGCTATTGACGTCCAACCCATCTTCAGCCACAAAAACAGTACAAGATATACAGCAAGTTCTTACAGCACGCCACTCATAGACTTCAAAATATGTGCCCAGTGTTTCACAGCGTCAAATGACATTTTACTTAGATGAAGAACAAGTGAAAACATGTTCCTGAAGACAGTAAAACATGCATGTTATTTTTAGATTTTAGACTCTTAGATGTTTTTACAGTGTTTTATCTATTTATTGTGTGTGTGCAGTTTGTGTTTATCGATGATTTTGTGATTTGATGGGCTCCATGTATGATTTTATGGGCTGAAGAAGGGTCCAGAAAGATTGGGACCTGAAACATGTACCCTTGAAATATTTTATAAAAAAAAGTATAGTACAGTGGAATCTCGTTAGTACGTTTTTCAAGGGACTGAAAAATTTGGACGCCATATGCGGGAAAACGTACTACCGAAAAACGCCATACTGCATTTACAACGTATAAGAAAGAACGCGGCGTATATATGGACGTCAAATCGCCGACCTTAGTAAGTGATTGTATGCACTACTACAGCCACGACATAAACATAGGTTATCAGTAACTTACACGGAATAAATAACATAAAAATGAATTACTGTACCTCTACACTACAGTATAATACAGGGTCTTTATTTCTGCTTAGCAAGGACATTCTCGCTCTCGCGCTCCGCCAGTGACGGCTCAGTTACCGGCGACCGCGCACGCATATGTTTGAAGCACGGGCTTGCTTGAACCACTTCAATAAAGCGCTTTCTAGTTGAGGAAACTGTCCCTCTCGCACACGTTTCCTTTTGCCGCTCATTCCTTCTTCAAATGCACGTTCGATTTCCTTCCTTTTGCGGAGAATCGTGTTCAGTGTAGACGGAGGAATGTTCCACTTTCGCGCTATATCCACACGCTTCATGTGAGGATTGCATTCCACGTCTCGAATGTATTTCATCTTCTCATCATTAGTTATCTGCCGTACTTTCTTCTTATCCATTATGAAACACGCAATAAAATAGGTCATAACTGGACGTGAACACTAAGAACTAGAAGACAATAGTGCGGAATACGAAGACAATAATGTGCCTACGTGAGAAATAAACAAAGGGAAAGGGGTGGAGGGCAGCGTGAGAGAGACGCGTCACCTGTGTTGCGTCATAGCTATAGCCGCTTCTACGCCGTCAAACACAATGAAATCATCTACACTGTCAATAACTAGCAGAGAATATGAGGCAATATCGCGTCGTGTTTTCCAGAAGCCGAATTTTATAATGAAA
Organism: Meconema thalassinum; assembly: GCA_946902985.2. Lineage (NCBI taxonomy): Eukaryota > Metazoa > Arthropoda > Insecta > Orthoptera > Tettigoniidae > Meconema > Meconema thalassinum. The sequence continues at coordinate 1,754,251,883 of OX336388.2, read as the reverse complement.
TAAGAATAAAATACGGTTCACTAACGAATAGTCAACGGAAATTTGATCGTTGTAAGCGGGAATAGAGAAGGTATTAAGGGGATATTTCAACATGAATTTAGTAGGATAGGGACTTGAGAAAGTAGAGAAAGGGCAGCGGGAGAGAGACACGTCACCTGCCGTTGCGTCATAGCTATAGCCACTTCTACGCCGTCAAACACAATGAAATCATCTACACTGTCAATAACTATCAGAGAATATGAGGCAATATCGCGTCGTGTTTTCCAGAAGCCGAATTTTATAATGAAATAAGAATAAAATCAGGTTTGCTTACAAATAGTACAACGGAAATTTGATCGTCGTAAGCGGGAATAGAGAACGTATTAAGGGGATATATCAACATGTATTTTGTAGAATTGGGACTGGGACTTGAGAAAATCATCGTGCTAAACGGGAAAACGTCGTAACCGAGAACGTGCTAACGAGATTCCACTGTATTGACTAGGCGGAAATTGTAAGTTTTGATTTTAATAAAAATTGTAACTTTAAACTTCAATAAATTATTTGCATTTTCTACAGGACCTTGAGAAATATTTCTTAAATGAGGGAAGTCATTAAATAGGGGTTCACTAAATTGAGGTCAGATTGTATCTTTAGTGACCATTACAAAATTGTACTACTAAAGGAGAATTTCAGTGTACATGTAGCACTGAATTTCAAAGTCATCAGGCAATTACACACTCTATCCCATTCCTTATTGATAACGACTTGAAACAATTCCATATTTCCCATAATGTGGTTATTCTAGTATTACACCAGTAAATTTATAGTGTTTCCATAAGAAAAATATGACCGATTAAATTAACTCACCCAATGGAATATCATCATCATCCTCTTCATCTTCATGTTTGATCATCCCACTGGCATCATCCTCATCATCACTGAACGCAGGCTCTGAGTCATTGATGTGGTTATTAGAAGTTCTATGGTTTACAGACACATCCATATTGGATTCGGATGACTCTTCCTTTATATTCAAATGCAAACCAGTGTTGAAATCCTCCAGTTTCACTGGAAAGGTATAATAATATGGTATTAATAAGGTTAATAAAAATTAAAATATAGTTAGTAACCCCCCTCCCCTAGTGCATAATAATTAATTGCAAGAAAAAATGTTGAAATTCTCAATGTCATTAAAAGGAGAAAACTATAATATTTTGGTCATTTCATGCTCAGCAACAAATACAACCTGTTGCAATTGATTATTCAAGGGAATATTGATGGCATTAGGGGTCTAGGACGTAGAAGAATATCCTGGCTAAAGATCTTAAGCCAGTGGTTTGGACTGCAGTGTCGCTGTTTACAAAAACTATGAACAAACAGCAGATCATCGCCAATGTTCTTGGAGGATGCGATACTTGAAGAAGAAAAAGAAGGAGTGTCTTATATATCCCCCTTCATATAATTGGGCATAAATGAATATTGACCAATTAAAAAGTCATCAATCAATTGTTGATTAGGTGGCACTGAAAATTAGTTTTAAGCATGGGATCTCTGTTGTTTTCTAGATAGAATCCAAACAACTAGTTGTATTAGTCTTCTAATCGAACTATAGTAGGTTACAGAGACTGCTTCTAGTTTGTTTTGTTGGTAGTATTTATTTATTTTTGTTTTATCAGGTTGCCACCCATGGCCGCCTGTTGGTGGAGCGCCATGGAGAATCATGTGTGTTCAGTGCCATAGAGATCCTTGGTGGTGGTCGGCCAGTAGGTGGACCAGGTGGCTTTGGGAATGGCAAGGTCTGCTTTGCTAATGGCAAGGTAACCATAGAGATGTTATTGATAGTTTGGATGCCATGCAGAATGGAAGCTGGCTTTTGATGAAACATGTGAAGAATCGTTGTGCTCTCTGGTCTAGAGATTGGTGTTGGGGGGTTGTGGTTTGGGTGATATTTTATTGAGGGTATGGAGGAGTATGTTGAAGTGGTAGAGTGTGTGAGTGACAGAATAATGAAAATTAGAATGAAGATGAAAAATGACGTGATGGACTTCATACAAGTATATGCACCACAGACTGGAAACAGAGAAGAAGATACCGGTATTGAAGTATTCCTGGAGGATGTAGAAAGAGTAATTTCAGATGTAGAAGTGGTGATCATGGGAGATATGAATGCACAAGTCGGAAACGAGAGACAAGGAAAGGAAGAAGTCATTGGACCATATGGATATGGGAAAAAGAACCGGGAAGGAGAGGAACTTGTAAACTTTTGTGAAAGGAATGGACTGATAGTGGGTAATTCATGGTTTCGGAAGAAAAACAGCAGGAAAATTACGAGATATGGTTGGGGCGATAGAAGAACAAAATCAGTAATTGACTACTTTCTGGTGGAAAGGACTAATCGCAGAAAGCTGATAGATGTGACAGCTTTACCAGGAGAAGCATTTGATGGGGACCATAGAGTTGTGGTGGCAAAATTTAGATGGGAAAAATTGGAAAACCTAAAGGAGATCAGAGAAAGTAAAATAAAAGTATGGAAATTGAAAGACAAAACCGTACAGGAAAATTTTCAGGAGAGATTGAAGCAACAAATCCCAGTTACTGAAGTGGAAAACATAGAAGAGGAATGGTCTCACTTTAAAAAGGCATTTGTTGGTGCAGCAGAGAGTGCTTGTGGTAGGACGTCAACAAGAGTGAAAGAGAAGGAGACACCATGGTGGAATGAGGAAGTGAGGAAAGCAGTGAAAGAAAAGAAGTCTGCATGGAAAGAATGGAACCGAGATCAAACAGAAGAAAGCAAAAGGAAGTATCACGACAGCAAACGGAGGTGTAAGAAAGTGGTAGGAGAAGAAAAGAAGAAAAGTTGGGAAGAATTTACACGAAGAATGGAAACAGATGTAAGTGGCAGTAAAAGGATGCTGTATGGGCTTCTAAGAAGTAAGAGGAAAGAGAGAGTTACTACAAAGCTAGTGAAAAAGGAAGATGGAGAGTTGTTAACACACCCAGAAGAGATAAAGGGACGATGGAAGGAGTATTTCGATAAGCTTTTGAATGTGAGCAATGGTACTGGTGAGATGGAAGTGACACAACCTGACGACTCTATAACAGAAGATGATATAACAATGCTGGAGGTGGAATTAGCAGTACAGAAAATGAAGATGGGAAAAGCAACAGGGGTGGATGAAGTCAGTGTAGAAATGATAAAGGCTGCTGGACCTGTTGGTATGCAATGGCTGTATCGACTGCTAAAGTGTGTGTGGAAATGGAAATGTGTACCAGAAGACTGGAAGAAAGGGCTAATAATACCAGTGTTTAAGAAGGGGGACAAGAAGGTGTGTGATAACTACAGAGGGATCACCCTCATATCACAGATAGTAAAAATACTGGAAAGGATATTAGAAAGAAGAATGAGAAGAAAGGTGGAAGGAGAGTTGCAAGAGGAACAGTATGGCTTCAGGAGTGGAAGATCCACAGTGGACCCAATCTTTAGCTTGAGGCAGGTGATGGAAAAGAACTGGGAATATGGAGAGGATTTGATCATGACTTTCATAGATCTAGAAAAGGCATATGATAGTGTCCCCAGAGAGAAGGTATGGGAAACCATGGTTAAGAAGAGACTGGGAAGAGAAATGTTGGAAATGGTGCAAGCAATGTACAACAACTGTGTTAGCAGGGTACTGACCCCAGTTGGAAAGACAGATTGGTTTACGAACAAGACTGGACTAAGACAGGGGAGTGTGCTGTCACCTCTCTTGTTCATAATGGTGATGGATGAAATAGTAAAGGAAACAAAGGAAGCATATGGACATAAAGAAATGAAGTTACTGTTATTTGCAGATGATATTGTGGTCTGGGGAAGGAACACCGAAGAAGTGCAAAAACAACTAGATGCACTGAACGAAAATATTCAGAAGTATGGCCTGAAAATCAGTATAGAGAAAAGCAAGACCATGGTGATGACAAGAGGGGAAAGACAAGGAAAGGGCACTGTGAAAATTGGAAGTCAGAGTTTGGAAATTGTGGACACGTTCAAATACCTAGGAAGTGAATTGATGCAAACTGGTAGGTTGGACATGGAGATTGGCAGGAGGGTACAGCAGAGCAATGCATTCTATCAAAGTGTAAGAAAACTTGTTTGGGATAAGGAAGTACCAAGGAAAAGCAAGGAGGTAATGTATCAAGTGTATTATGTACCCATATTAACTTATGCAGCTGAGACTTGGACCCTGACAAGCAGGCAAGAGAGTAGAATCCAAGCCAGTGAAATGAAATTCCTAAGAAGTATGATAGGAAAGACAAGGAAAGACAGAGTGAGGAATGAAGATGTTAGGAAGGAAGTTGGGATGGGAAAACTAAATGAGAGAATTGAGAAGAATAAACTAAGGTGGTTTGGACATGTAAAGAGGATGGAGGAAAATAGAATACCAAGACAGATGCTGGAGGCGAAGTGCAAGGGTAAGAGACCAAGAGGAAGACCTAGAACAAGGTGGATGGATTCAGTGAAGAACGGCGTGAGAAAAAGAAATCTGGACTGGGACAAGATCGTGGAAGAAGAATGGTGGAAGGAAAGAGGAAAGTGGAGAAGTGCCATAAATACCCCGACCCGGCAGGAGCTGGATAAGGGGAAATGATGATGATGATGATGATGATGATTTATTGAGGGTCTGGCAGTTGGTTTTGGGAGAGAGGAATGCAAGTTGTTGTGGATAATGAACAAGAGATGCAGGTAATTGAAGAATGCTTACATGTTGACAAGATAGATATTGATAGTTAATGATTGCCAAAGATAAAAAGAAAAGGAGTAGAAGAATTTGTGAGAAGAATACTAAGAATTGTGTGAAGGGATAGACTATAAAGATAGTTGTGAGTACTGGGCGAGAGATCCAGGTAATAGAAGAATTATTATTAATAAATTGTGTCTTTTAACTCTTTCGTTGCGGCAATCGACTTGAGCCGATTTACATCGATACTATGTTTGCTGCGGCAATTGACTTTTGACGACTTGGCACTTTCCCGCTGCTTCTTACACGATCTTGGTCAACAAAGTGGCTCTTTAACCCCTCAAGCCGGTTGGCCGTACACTGTACGTCCGCTGGACTCTACTCGTTCAGCCGGTTCGACGTACATCAAACGTCCGGTGCAGGCGGAAGTTAGAATGCCTATTACGCATGAAACCCTGCTGCTTCGCCGGATCTTCTTTCACGTTATAAACCGAGAAGTTATGTACTTTCATGCCATCTCTGTTTATTAATTAGAACTAATACGAAGTTGATCGATATCCGTTGCTTTTGACGACTCATATCGATCAGCGAAGGAACATGAAACGCGCTCTATTGAGTTTCAGGTTAGTTGCTTTAGAAGGTACCACATCCTTTCCTGCCATCTGGAGATTGTTTCGTGAACTATATCTAACTTGACAGTTTTAGTCACTTATGAAGGGGAAGCACCGATAGCAATTACTTAGTAGATAACTTTTGCTTCGTAGGCTAGAGGCTACTCAGTCGCAGATGAATAATTGCCGGACTATCTCATTCTCTTACGGGTGCAGATATTATTGGTTTGATAGATGACAGTAGTGGAAGTGATGTATAGAGAGCGATATTTTCGGTAGTGATACGGACTATGCACAGCATGATGTTATTGGAGAAGTGGGAGATAGCCCAGACGAAGAAGAAATAGCTTCAGCTGTAATAACAACGACCGCTGTTCAGTGTTTGTGGCGAGAGGTAGACTTCGTCACAAGCACACAAAAGATCCCCTTCACGGGTATGCCGGGTACAAGAAGACATTTCACGTCTGTTTTTTTGCTGCTTTCGACAATGTCGAGTTTGAGAAACAAATATGTAGGCCTACGCGGCAGAATGTATGGTGGCGTGCCCTTGAAACCAAGGTCGCATGCCAGGAAGTGAGAGTCAGTGACAGGGGACAACATTTATGTGTTCTTGTGGCTTGTATTGTTGATGGGGATAATGCAGAAACCTACCCTAAAGAGCTATTTCACCCCTATATTCCCTCAAACCATGCCAAGGAACAGGTTTGAAATAATATTGCGATATTTACATTTTGTTGACAATTCGACACGGGATGCATACACGGGGCCTAAAAAGCTTTTCAAAATTCAGCTTTTCCTGGAAATTATACCCGAAAAAATATGTATATATGTAGATTGAACATTATCATGTAAATATCTTGCTTTCATTGTAAATATACCTGAAACAAATACCAAAAGTGGAACTTATCAAATTATTATACTTTTGTAAATATTGCGCGTGATTATGGACAACCCTGAAGAGCAGTCGTCACATATATTACTGAGAAACATTGGACATGATTTCGGTAAGTAATCCTAAAAATTTCATTACGTTATATTTCGTAGATTTAACATTATTAATTTTTTACCTTGTTGGTGTCCAAACCTCTGCTGAGCTTCAATTTAAATACCACCGGAGAAGTGAAAACCTCCGGATTAAATAGCCGGCCTGAGGGGTTAATAATGCGTACATGAATATGCATGTCTTGAGCGTGTAATGGGAATTGTTGAAAGCAATGTCGTGAGTATTACAGTATTTCCTTTGTTGTCTCCCGCCCGGCAACATTCCTCTCTGCTCTTGGGCCGTCAGTGGCCTACCACACTAGTGAGAAGCCACGAGCGTGCATAATATAAGCAATGACAGTGATGAAATCTACCAGATGTTAATAGCAGATTCGGATTCAGATGTGTCAATAGATGGAGACAATGAGAGTAGTGATGACAGTGGTGATGATTCGAGTGATAGTTCGTTAGTAAATAGTAGCAATGACGATCGTCAAGTATCTGACTGGCGTGATATCAGTAAATCAGTAATGACGAAAGAATAAAAACAATGAATTTATGTGACTGTGCTAATTTTGATTTGAAAGTGAAAAGTGATGTTTAAAACTTTCAGGACCCTTACAAATCATTTCTTCAATTCATGCCGCTGGCAGTGTTTGAACATACAGCATTTTTTTTTTTTTTCGTGTGGTCTCCTGAGAGGCCGAGTGCAGGTCTTTCTAGTCGACGCCCGTGGGCGACCTGCGCGTCGGGATGATAGATGGAATGGATGAAGATGAATGAAAAATTAGGCAAGGATGTGGAAGGAAGCGGCCGTGGCCTATCAGAAGGTACCGTCCCAGCTTTGCCTGGTGTTAAAAATGGGAAACCACGGAAAACCATTTCAAGGACGGCCAACGGTGGGGCTCGAACCCACGCGTCTACCGACTCAGCAGAGGGCTTGGCCCCATGACCTAATGCTGCGCTTTAGCCAGCAAAGCCACTGCTGTCGGTATACAGCAAATGAAACTCATAGATATGCTGAACAGTGTTTAGATAAAACGTATGACTTTCCACGGCGTTCTAGGTATTGTAAGTGGTCTGGATGTACAATGGAAGATATTCAAGCAATGGTAGCTCTTGACATTGGGATGGGATTGTGCCGTAAATCAGTATTACAGTCTTATTTTTCGGATAAGCATTGGCTCACTGCTACGCCTCATTTTAGTGATGTAATGTCATGAGATAACTACTGTCTCCTTCGCTACTTCCTAAATTTCAATAATAATGAATGTCAGATTCCTAGGGGTTCACCTTGTTATGATCCGTTATTCAAGGTCAGGCCTGCAATTTCTATGGTAGAAAATACGTACCTACAGAATGTTTCACCAGGAAATTGCTTATCAGTCGATAAGTCTATGCTGAAGTTCACAGGAAGGTTGTGGTGTAAGCAGTATATGCCTTCAAAACCATCGACAAAATGGGGCATAAAGTTATGGTCACAGTGCGACAGTAAAAGTGGTTTCCTCTGCAGATTTCAGACTTACGTGGGAAAGAACAGTAATGAGACTGATCCAGGGGACACATTAGGGGAGAAAGTTGTTAGGAGCTTGTCAAAAGACTTTGAAAATACCAGCAGAATTATATACGTGGACAATTTTTTATTCAAGCCCTATACTTTTCACTCATCTTGCTGAGAATAGTGTGGGTGCATGTGGAACAGCGAGATGTAACCGTAAAGGTCTTCCTCAAGAGATGAAAGGTTGAAGATGAAGAAAGGACAGAAACCTAAGTTCTGGCATCATCCTACTAAAAAAATGCTTGCATGTTTGTGGCAAGATACCGGCCAGGTAAAAATGCTCAAGACCGTACACTTGTCTGACGTTGTGAAGGTTAGGAAGAGATCAAAGACGGGTCCAACCGGTTTTGTTACCCGTGATAAACCTAAATTAGTTGTGAATTAAAATCATGAAATGAATGGGGTTGACAAGTTCGATCAGCTGAAACCGAATTACACATATGTGCACAAGAAAATCAAGTGGTATCAGGTCTTGTGGTATTTCATCATAGAAACAGCCCTCTTCAATGGAAGAATAGTGTACAATAAGGTCCATAACAAGAAAACAAGTGCTCATGACTTCAGAGATGATGTAATAACAGGATTTCTAGAAAAGTACAAACGCGCTCCACCTGCGAAACGCGGCCGAAGATCTTCTGACGGGATACCGCTCTCGCGTCTCACGGAGAGGCACTTCATTGGGGAACAGCAGGACAAAAGTCACAGACCCAACCGTGTTGTTTGTTCCATATTGCCGGCACGGTGTTAAAGAAAGGAAAGGGGCTGTGTAAGAGGAAACAGACAATATTTTATTGCAAGAATTGCCCAGGACAGCCCCCAATGTGTCCAACTACCTGCTTCGAAAGTTATCACACCAAGGTAAACTTCAAGGTCACGTGCCAGTGTTAGATTCCATTGAACCAAGGACCACGGGATATATATCAAGGGTAAAACATATACTTGGTGAGTTTCATGGGCTATCCTACGATTCAGAATGAATGAAAATGCTCACTAAAGAAAACTACAAGGTCACGTGTAAGTTAATGTTTCATCGAACCAAGGACCACAGAATGGATCACAAAGGCGATATATATTTATGTTTTGTTTCATGTGTTATGATATGTCTTATAATAAATGAAAATCCACATTATAACTTTTTTCAATATCTTCATTAAATAACGCAGAGAGGGGTTTTGTGATGTCAGAAATGCAGCAGCGGAAGAGTTAATGAAGTCGGTGTACTGTGTCTTTGTGTGATGTCATTTAAGCTAGTATTATAGCCCCACTACCTGAGGTGGCTAGCTCGGAGTAATATATTTATTACAATAGTGTCGCCCAAAGTATGGGCAGATAAAAGATAAGTTAATTGATTTAAATTGCACTACAGGGAAAGTATCATATTTATTACAATGGCACCCAACGTGAAAGCTCGAAGATTTCAATGAATCACACAAAGAGGAGTAGGGATAGGGGAAAATAGAAGATATAAGGAAGTTTCAATGATGGCCATGTTGGAGACGCTTCTGCTCCGATATGATAGGAGGAATAAGATGGAGGAGAGGATGACAAGCCAGATGAATAGCATGGAAGTTAGGACGAGTAGCCGGATGGACGGTATGGAGGTGAGAATGTCTGAGAAGATAGACAGTGTACAAGAGCATTTGTCAGAGATTATCCCAGACAGCTATGTTACTAGCCAGGTCAGTGAAGTCAGTGTAGAAGCCACTAATCTGGAAAATAACCTAGGTGGTCAGATTGCTGTTCAGGAACAGAGCCACCCTGGAGTAGAGAAGTTGGCAAGGGAAATTTCGAGCCAAGCACTGGAGACCAGCCAGAAATTTACCAGGGCAGATAGGAAGTTGAAAGAGCAGACAGTGGAGATCATATGCATCGTAGAAGAGAAAGTTGAGATACTAGAATCTGAGAGAGTGTCTGTAAAGGAGGGGGAAGAGGAGGAGATCTGTGATGTCCGTGATGCTAGGGGGCGTAAAGAAGAAAATGAAGAAGTGGAAAAGATAAGGCGAGGTTGTAGAGGTATATATTGGAGAGACTATAGCAGGCGGAGAAGAGAGAACAGTTGCGGAGGTAGACACAGAGGTCGCCGCCGATGTAACAGAAGGGGACGTCAAATGGAGGAGGAGAATAAAACTGAAGACAAGGAAGAGAATGAGATAGAAGACGAGGTAAAGAAAAGGGTGGAGGATAAGATAAAAGAGGAGGAAGACAACATACAAGAAGTAGATTACGTGAAGAAGCATTGGAGGAGAAGGATGAGGAGGATAGGCAGGAGGACAAGGTGGACAGAGAAAAGGATGAGATGTAAGGCAAAGAGAAGGAATAAGAAGAGGAAGAGATGTCAGGCAGATGGAAATAAGAGTAGGAGGGATCAGAAGAAGGAAATTGAAAAGATAAGAAGAAAGGAATTGCTGAGCAAGATAAGGCAGATGAAGAAAAAGAAGGGAAAGGAGAGGAAGGAGAGAATGAAGGCTGAAGACAAGTGGCTGACGCCCAAGAACAAAGCAGACTGTGCATGTGCTAAACTCCTGCTGCAGGCTCGCATGGCCCAAGGCATGAAGCTGCCTGTGACAGACAGGCGACCACAAGCCTCCTCGACCTGGTACCAGGATATGGCGCAACAAGACCAAGCAGCAGCAAGCCACTGCCGACCAAGAAGAACAGAAGGTGGAGGTGGAGATTGTGGACCAGATTCCCCTGCCGTCTGAGGGCAGCACTGAACACAAGAAGGATGAGGAAGAGGAGGATGTGAAGGACACCTGGGATACCGTAGAAATGGTAGAGGAAGTGCGGGAGGCAAACGATAGTGACTGTGAGGAAGTGGAAGGAAGTACTGTGTATATTAGAAAGAAATAAAGGGATTCTGCCTTTTCAATACATATATTAAACCTACTCACAGGTACATGTTTCGAAGGTTGTTAACTCCCTCTTCCTCAGCCTGTACAATAAATATCAAAGATTAATTACCGTACCTTTATCTATACTAATATAATAAAGCTGAAGAGTTTGTGTGTGTGTTTGTGTGTTTAAACGCGCTAATCTCTGGAACTACCAGTCGGATTCGAAAAATTCTTTTTGTATATGATAGCCAGATTCAAGAAGAACAGTTTAGGCTCTGTTAAATTTCGGACAGACCACTCCATTCCCTGCATTTAGGCCCTTTGGCACAAATCTACACCGTTTCACAGATCTGAACCAAAATTTGTATAATTACCCTTTGGAACCCTGCGAGTAACACTCTCTGCATGAAATTTATGACATACCAGTCTATTTCCTTCATTTAGGTCCTTTGGCACAAATCTACACCTTTTCACCGATCTGAACCAAAATGTGTATACTTAGCCTTTGAAACCCTGCGAGTAACACTGTCTGCATGAAATTTTGGACAGACCACTCCATTCCCTGCATTTAGGCCCTTTATCACAAAACTACACCATTCACCTAATTGCACTAAATTTTACATACACTTTGAAACCCTGCTGGTAACACTGTCCACTTGATATTTTGGACAATGCTCTCCATTCCCTACATTTAGAATAACAAACAAACTGAACTTGAAAACCACGTATTAAGGCCCTAGAACCATTCATGTCCGTAGTAGTGTAACTGTAAGAGTATTTTAATAAGTCTATTGTTGACTGGCAATTCAGGCTGCATCACGTCGTCCCTACCAGTGTTCTGGTGCAGAATTGCGAAAATAGTTAAATCTTGCGCTGCTTATAAATTGCAGTCACGGGGAGTAATTAGTGCAAAAAGATTTCTTAGGCCCCTTAAAACAGTAATCATGATGAACATACTATGCCTCTGTATAAGTACAATGGTGTTGGTGCAATACATTGAGGTTATCAGCTGCAATAAGCGTTGGTGCTTTCAAATTTACCTTAATTTATTCCAAAACGTATCGTTGAGTGCTATGTGGCAATAAATGATACTATTGCTACCTCAGGAGCTCGGGACAGCCAAAGTTTTCCAAAGTGTTCTGATTATTTTCCTACGGCGCTATGCGACAAAAGACGACACTGTTGGTCTCTACATTTCTAACAGACAATGAGATATAGGCCCTAGGCAGTGTCTTTTATTTCACTTACTCTTCTTTCTAATAATTTTTAGATTTTGTTTGAAAATTACATGTGTCTGTGCTGTAGTTAGTAAATATTCGTCTCTCTCTTCATTATTATCATTACAGGAAAATGACCTAAATGTTACGTACATTATACTGTACTGCTTATCACCCCCACTACAGCCACCACAAAACGTTATACAGTCATAACGAATAGAATATAAAGTGTGATCTCTTTTCCCTCAATACATGTAATGAATACAGATCGGGTTGGCACTCGCCGCTACGCAGCGCTACAGTCGACTTGAGATTGTCGATTTCCACATATGTTTATGTGCGATATATTAAGTATTTAATTGGTCGGAGTGTTTTGGTGGTGTTCTGTGCAAACGTTTATTGATATACAAGTGCTTACACTATTACTTCATAGTATTAATACCTGAAATGCTATTGTAGGAAGCATTAACTGAAATGGAATTTAATTTCTTGTCGTGTGTTGACGTTATCTTCGTGTGTTCATTTTATTGTTATTTAATGTAAGTAAACAGCAGTTTAGCCCTTACATTTTCATGAGTGCTTAATGTGAGTAGTGAAGATGCCTTGCTCTTTTGTACCAGGATGCAGATCTAGCTATGGGGACTGTAAAGAGGTCAGACGGTTTTTCAAACCTCCTAAAGATAAGGAATGTTTTATCAAGTGCAAAGGGGCCATACCAGGGAAGGATATGGAACTTACTGAAAAGTCCTACATCTGTGATGCTCACTTTTCAGAAGATTTAATTGTTAAATTTGACAAATTTGTGATAGAAGGGAAGGAAGTAGTACTTCTCCCAAGAACCAACTGGTGATTGGAAGGAAGCTTGTAGTTTAACGTGACCGTTAATCTCGCGATCATAAGCCATGGGACCTCCGTTTTAGGTGGAATCCAAACCACAGGACATGGCATTTCACATCAAAAATCTCACATGCAGTGACCGGGAATCGAACCCGGTCCGCCTTGGTGAGAGGCATACAGCTTGACCGCTGCGTCACCACGCCCCCCTAATTGAAAGACTATTCTGTTCCACATATATTTCCTAATTTGCCTAAGTATTTGTCCAGTATGGTGTAAATAAAAATGCTCTTGAAGCCATTAAAGACTACTTCTGTGAAGAAAGGGATAAGAATAAAAAGACAATGAGTTAAAAAACATATGTACTGTAATGCTGAAGGAGGCGTGATCAGTTTTAGGCAATAGCCTACTCTAAGAAGGGGTCATGACTGTGCCTTTCATGTCTGTTAAATGTTAAGTGCTTCTGAAATGATGGTAGTTTATTGAGTTTGGTGTTTGTGGAGTGAAATTTATGGATATAATTGATTTTTGTAATATTCTAAATACCTAAAATTGAAGGAGCCGTGATCGGGTTTAGGCAATAGCCTACTCTATGAAGGGGTCATGACTATGCCTTCTATGTCTGTTTAATGTTAAGTTCTTCTGAAATGATGTTAGTTTACTGATTTTGGTGTTTGTGGAGTGAAATTTATGGTTATTATTGAATTTTATAGTAATCTACGGTTAAGTTGAAAGTTGCGTTCGTATGGCTTTTTTTTCTGTGTTACAAGTCTGTTAAGGGAATTTAAAATGTGTAACAATGTGAAGAAATCCTTTCTGATAGCGACGTTAATTTTTCAGTTTTTTTATTTACCGATAGCTGGCAAAACTAATTGCATTTTGAACTTGCTCTCTGTCTTCGCTTATTGTCGAAACTGGACTATTACAGGAGACGACTTATTAAATTATAATTGTGCACAGTAAAGCAAGTGGAGATGTAGAACTTATTAGCGCCTATGAGGATATCTTGCGGTGTTTTAACATGTAAAACAGGTCGTAAGGTTTTAAAAGTCTCGTAAGCACCAATGCTAACTTACATCACAGATCGGAGCCAGTGCTGCGCTACGGCGGACCAGGCGTACTAGGCGTACTAGGCTAGTGATATCACTTCTTATTCTATTCGTTATGATACAGAATTTAAAAAATATTTATTTTCTGGTAGTTTAAGTATCCTGTGCCAGTTCTGTAGTAGTATTCATTATCATCCATAAAACAAATAAATCAACCGGGCGAAGCCGGGCACTACTGCTAGTAAGTACATAAGTGATATGAATACAGTTTATGAAATAAATAATGCGAAGTTCAACTACATTGTTTCCGACTCTCCATAGAAGATCTTCTAATTGGATTTCCAGGCCTGGGTGCACTAAAGAGCCGCTGAATCAGGCCGGTGTTGTGAGCCGCTATTTGGTTGCGTCATCGTAGGTTCGAACTAGTCTCCATGCTGCCCTTGGAGAACATCATGGCAAAGAAACCAAAGAATCCCTGCAGCCGTGCCATGCCCGCCGTTTGTAGTGTGTTTGGGCGCGAACAACAGCAGATCAAAAACGTGTCTCGCAAACATCACTCCTTTGATTGTCCAAAGACATGCTAGGGGAGAAGGGGAAGGGAAATAGAGGACGGGAATAAAAACTACGAAGACGCAACCAAATAGCAGCTCACAACACCGGCCTGATTCAGCGGCTTTTTAGTGCACCCAGGCCTGGAAATCCAATTAGAAGATCTACTATGGAGAGTCAGAAACACTGGATTGATGAACTTCGCATTATTTATTTCATAAACTGTATTCATGTCACATGTGCTTATAAAGGTAATTAATCTTTGATATTTATTGTACAGGCTGTGGAAGAGGGAATTAACAACCTTCGAAACATGTACCTGTGAGTAGGTTTAATATATGTATTGAAAAGGCAGAATCCCTTTATTTCTTTCTAATATATAGTTAGTCAATACGGACCTCAATTACTGACATTATGAAATACTGTGTAATCTGCAGCGCAGGAGAAGAGACAGAAGAAGGAAAGGGAGAAGCAGAAGAAACTGGAACAGAAGAAGGAGGCAGCCAAGAAGACTGAAGGAGCAGGTGAGACACAGCTGGCTCCAGCTGAAGTACCTGAAGAAGCAACACTACCAGCCAAGACTGAAGCAGGAGAAGCACCTGCAGAAGGAGACGATGAGGAGACAGACCAAAAGAAGAAGAAGAAGAAAGGAGAATATGATGATACTGAATCAGAGCACACAGACCAAACGAAGAAGAATAAAATGAAAGGAGAATATGATGATACTGAATCAGAGGACACAGACCAAAAGAAGAAGAAGAAGAAGAAAGGACTTAATGATGATGATGATGATGATGATGATGATGATGATGATGAAGACTAAGATGATTATGAAAACGGCACAGACAGGTCTGATGACGATTCTGCCGTTTCTTCTGACTATGATATTGTCAGATTTTTAGATGGAGAAGGAGTGTCTGATAGACTTGATGATATAGTTTCGGCTACTCTATCAGAAGAAAATATATATGCTAGTGATTCTGGTGACCGTAGAATAATTGTTTCTGGCGAGGATAGTGTCAATGGTTTTTCTGAAGATGATATCGCCATTGAAAGGGAAGATGACGATCCCACTATTGGCGAAGATAATCCTGTTATCTTTTCTAAAGAAGATGATCAACATTTGTTTCTCTGCGTTATTTTGTTTTAGTCAGTGTACGTTTCATGTATTCCTTCCATTTATGTATTTGGGTCGAGGGTTGAGACTGAATACCTAAACTTAGGTTAGAAATTCTTTCTCAAGGGGGCGTTTCTGTAACCGAACTATAGTAGGTTACAGAGACTGCTTCTAGTTTGTTTTGTTGGTAGTATTTATTTAATTTTGTTTTATCAGGTTGCCAGCCATGACCGCCTGTTGGTGTACAGTGCCATAGAGACTCTTGGTGGTGGTCGGCCAGTAGATGGACCAGCTGGCTTTGGGAATGGCAAGGTAACCATAGAGATGTTATTGATAGTTTGGATGCCATGCAGAATGGAAGCTGGCTTTTGATGAAAAATGTGAAGAATTGTTGTGCTCTCTGGTCTAGAGATTGGTGTTGGGGG
Organism: Meconema thalassinum; assembly: GCA_946902985.2. Taxonomy (NCBI): domain Eukaryota; kingdom Metazoa; phylum Arthropoda; class Insecta; order Orthoptera; family Tettigoniidae; genus Meconema; species Meconema thalassinum. The sequence goes on along the minus strand of OX336388.2, from coordinate 1,754,236,011 downwards.
TTTGTGGATTGGGTGATATTTTATTGAGGGTCTGGCAGTTGGTTTTGGGAGAGAGGAATGCAAGTTGTTGTGGATAATGAACAAGAGATGCTGGTAATTGAGTGCTTACATGTTAACAAGATTGATATTGATAGTTAATGATTGCCAAAGATTTAAAAAAAAAAAGAAGTAGAAGAATTTGTGAGAAGAATACTAAGAATTGTGTGAAGGGATAGACTATAAAGATAGTTGTGAATACTGGGTGAGAGATCCAGGTAATAGAAGAACTATTATTAATAAATTGTGTATTTTAATGAAGTCGGTGTACTGTGTCTTTGTGTGATGTCATTTAAGCTAGTATTAATGCCCCACTACCTGAGGTGGCTATCTCGGAGATTATATTTATTACAATAGTGTCGCCCAACGTATGGGCAGAAAGAAGATAAGTTGATTGATTTAAATTGCACTACTGGGAAAGTATCATATTTATTACAGTCTGTAGTACTATTGTGACTTTTAAGAAACAGCTATGAAACATGGAAAACAAATCCCAATTCTGTGTATTTCTGAGTTCAATATACCGTATTTCCTCGCATAATCGTCACACATTTTTTAAATATAAAGGGACAGGAATTCCGCCTGATCAATACAAAACTTTTCAGTCAAGGGGCTATATTATACCCATTTGGTTGGTACATGTTTCGAAGCCTTCCATGGCCCCTTCATCAGCCATACACATAAACATATTGTCAGTACAATCTTGGAATAACATTGAAAAGGTTAAAACTAACATGAGAAAACTTGATGAAAATGAGACATAAAAAACCATGAGGACAGTTGTGATACAAATACATTGAGTAAAACTTATCCTAAGAAAACCTTACGAATATTACAAACAAATAGAAAAACACATTAAAAATAGTATATGTTAAAACGCAAACTTAAAATGCAATTTATATGACTCTTGTAATAATCTTCGAGTTTTGATAAAATATAATAGCAGGATTCCGTGTCCGAAAATCTAGGGAATTCGACCCATAGAAAGAGTTAAAAGTATGTTAAAAACTGATAGTCATATAAAGACTTTGTTGACTTCATACGAAGGATCGTTGGTAGAAAGAACAATACATCGCCATGCATGAAAGTCAAATCGGCCAAGCTTGATGAAAGCCTCTTGAAATGGAGACGAAAGGAAAGTTGAGCATCTTGTGTTTAGGAAATCCAAAATATCATCTAGTAGACATATGGGCTTTAGGAGAAACCTAAATGGGAGATAAATCTAGTATTAAGAAAAATAAAAGCAATTAAATAAACGGCAAATGAAATTGGGACAAACGAAAAACATAGAATGGAAAAGAGCTGTTTAACAGAAAAAATAACGAACTTACGTCATAGCAGAGGGAACGTGACTTCGACGCACGAAAACGTAGAGAATGTGGCCAGCTTAAACGAGTGAAAGTGAACAGCTGAGCACGTAAAATAAAGCAGAGGGTTGGACGGGGGAGGGGAAGTGAAGGAGCGCTGCCGTGGAGTGGCGGAGGTGGGGAAATAAGGGAGGGAAGAATGGGAGATGAGGGAGGGAAGCCAGCTGCCTAAAGAGAGCTTAGGGCGGTTTATTATAACCTTTGTTTGCTGTTATGATAAAATCTGACAAGGTGTCAAATAAAACATTAGGGTCAAAACATATTTCATTTAAGTTGGGGGGATTGAAAATTCTCTGTGTGGAGTTAATTTCAATGGACTCTAGGATATTCATTAGAGAGCCCTTATTAACATGATGCAGAATTTCGAGGTCATTGTCAATGTTGGTAAATTTATGGTTCATCTCACTCATGTGAGAAGCCATGGCTGAAAATCTCCTGTATTTGGTAGCATTGACATGCTCAGAAAATCTGGTAGTAAAACTTCTCCCTGTTTGACCTATGTAGTTGGTTTTGCAGTCATTACAACTTAATTTATAAATACCAGAAGCACTTTATTTATCTTTGCGGTTCAAAGTGTGTGAATTGAAAAACAAGTTACCATTAGTATGACAGGTTTTATAGGCAATTTTCATATTACATTTTTTGAAGATGTTAGTGATACTGTAAACGTAATTGTTGCCATTTATTTAATTGCTTTTATTTTTCTTAATACTAGATTTATCTCCCATTTAGGTTTCTCCTAAAGCCCATATGTCTACTAGAAGAAATTTTGGATTTCCTAAACACAAGATGCTCAACTTTCCTTTCGTCTCCATTTCAAGAGGCTTTCATCAAGCTTGGCCGATTTGACTTTCATGCATGGCGATGTATTGTTCTTTCTACCAACGATCCTTCGTATGAAGTCAACAAAGTCTTTATAAGACTATCAGTTTTTAACATACTTTTAACTCTTTCTATGGGTCGAATTCCCTAGATTTTCGGACACGGAATCCTGCTATTATATTTTATCAAAACTCTTAAGATTATTACAAGAGTCATATATATTGAGGCGATGGGTGCAATAACAACTTAAGTCTGAAAACACTGTTTTGAGAAAATCACTCCTTAAGTTTTGAAACACTGTAAATGTCAGAGTTTTTCATTTATGGATACGTTGATTTATACACACCATTTAAAGATGGTCCTTAACAATATATCAATGTCACTGAGAATTTAAACTTTACCAGTTCTTAAAAATTTTAATTTAAATAAGGATTGACTTAAGTCGTTATTGCGACTGACAATCAGCATCTTAAATTACCATTTATGGATAGTATATTCGTTCAAATTAATTTAATTCGAAAAAAATAGCTACCGTGTATTGCACAATAAGTATATTTTTATAATAAAATTATAATATATATACAGTATAAATAAAATTAACACCAAAAACATAATTTTGAAACTATTCTTTTAATAAGGCACTTTTGAAAGTATCACTGCAATTGTTTTACCTAAAAAGAATTAAAAAGGTGTCCAAACACAGCCATTTTTTATAATCCTGTGTAATTAGTACATCTAAATGCAAACGGATATGCAGGTAAGGCTTAGAATGGTTACATTCATGCATGAACTCTGGTTCTGTTTACCCAATTTCAATCAGAAAATAATGATTAAATGAATAGATACACACTGGCATTGCCTTGATAGGATAGAATAAGTGAAGTAAAACTGTATTTAAATAATAATAATAATAATAATAATAATAATAATAAAACAACAGGAGTTTTAGGACATTTAATGGTTTCCTCAGCCTCACTGATTTCACTTTGCAGTTCACTTTCTTCCACAACAGTCTCTTTCTCTAATATGTGCTTAAGTGCATCTGCATTCTCCAGTGATTTTCTTTGGGGAAAAATGAGTGGCAGTTTCTCTTGCAACAATTTTCAGTGTAACTAAATACTTTCTTGGAAACCTTCTTGCCACTAGAACTCACATAGCTATCACAACAATTCCTCTTGGTTTTGTTCTGCACGCGTTTCCAAGAGTCTCGCGAAAGTAATCTCTTCTTTCCTTTATTCTGCATTTCCAAACACGATCCTTCATTTAACTTCTCATGTTTACTATCATCTGACTGATCACACATCTTAACAGAATAACAATAACAAAACCACACACAACAGTCACAAGACAACACTCATGATTCCCGCGCGTGTGCGTAACTGGCGCTCGAAGCGCCTAAGTCGGCCCAGCTGTTCGCCGGAAGAACGACTTGCTACACAGCTGTATATAATGCAAGCTCCTGCCATCTAGAGTTGACATAACGAAATAATATTTGGAGGATAGATGAAGAACACATTGGGGATTACAAAAATGCATTCGCCGGATAAACGACTTAAGTCGACTTAAGTGGTCATTGCACCCAGCGCCTCAATTGCATTTTAACATATACTATTTTTAATGTGTTTTTCCATTTGTTTGTAATATTCGTAAGGTTTTCTTAGGATAAGTTTTACTCAATGTATTTGTATCACAACTGTCCTCATGGTTTTTTATGTCTCATTTTCATCAAGTTTTCTCATGTTAGTTTTAACCTTTTCAATGTTATTCCAAAATTGTACTGACAATATGTTTATGTGTATGGCTGATGAAGGGGCCATGGAAGGCTTCGAAACATGTACCAACTAAATAGGTATAATATAGCCCCTTGACTGAAAAGTTTTGTATTGATCAGGCGGAATTCCTGTCCCTTTATATTGACTTTTAATCAATACGGAACCATGAGTGATTGTACGAGCACATTTTTTAGCCTAAAATTCGTGGAAAAAAGCAGGGTGCGACGATTATGAGAAGAATATTTAAGTTCAAAGGCTACTGTATCATTATTTGCTGTATGGGCCAGTCGTTCGCGTAGCGTGAGTCAAGTGTGAGTCATAGCCTGCAGTCAGAGAGACAGGCTACTTTCTTTTGACAAGGTCACAACAGGCTGGCCGCTCGCGTTGCAGTTCATAGCCTGCAGGCATAAAGACTAGATTACTTTCTCCTGACAAGATCACGCCAGATTAGGCCTAAAAGCTCGCAGAATGTGTGCTGGCCGCTCGCGTCACAGTCCATAGCCCGCAGGCATAAAGACGAGATTACTTTCTCCTGACAAGATCACGCCAGATTAGGCCTATAAGCTCGCGGAATGTGCGCTGGCTGCTCGCGTCACAGTTCATAGCCCGCAGGCATAAACACGAGATTACTTTCTCCTGGCAAGATCACGCCAGTTTATACGCTCGCGGAATGTGCTAAGTGACGAAGCTTGCCGCTTGCGTCACAGTTCATAGCCCGCAAGCATAAAGACGAGATATTTTTATTCTGACAAAGTTGCGCCAGGTTATAAAGTCACGGCAGTATGTAAAACTGACAGACGCACAAATACGAATATGCTATGCGACGATTATGCGATGACATTTTATAAACCTATTTTAGTGTTTGAAAAGTGGGGTGCGACGATTAAGCGAGGAAATATGGGAAGCTAGCTCTTCACTAAGACTGCCATGTATATCTATAACTTTAGTCACAATCACCAGTTTTATCCGTATTGAGTTCGAGATCTATAAGACAAAGTCCACTTTTCAACAACAACAAAAAACATTCTTTTATCTATTACCCTATTTTACACTTAGATACATGTTTCGATATGTTGGTTTAAAAAATTGTATAACACAATTGATTATTCAAGGGAATATTGATGGCATTAGGGGTCCAGGACGTAGAAGAATATCCTGGCCAAAGATCTTAAGCCAGTGGTTTGGACTGAATGCAGTGTCATCATCATCATCATCATCATCATCATCTTCCAACTGCGATAAAAAATATTAAAAGATAATTAAAAAAACCAAACCTACATGAACTAACGTAAAATAGAATGACGAAAATGTTGATGGTATTGGATTTTATGTAGGTCTATTGGTTACTTAACAAACAACCTTCAAACTCGAGTACACATAATACTTTGGTCGACAGTAAGCTCCTAATGCTTCTTAGAAATGCTTCTGCCTTTCCATCCGTACTCTCCCACTGTTTCTTCCCAAGCCTTCAGTTGCTCCTGAATTTCCTCCTCCTTGTTTCCCCAGACCATGAGATCATCTGCAAACACCATTGCTTTCATCTTATCTTCTCCTATCTTTCCTGCTATCCGTGTCATTACCTCGACCATAACCACAATAAAGAGAAGGGGTGACAGCGCACTACCCTGTTTCAGGCCACTCATTTGTCTGAACCAGTCTGTTCTTTCCCCTCCAACTTTCACACAACTCACACTTCCACAATACATCACCTTCACTCTGCCTACAGTCCCTTTTTCCACTCCCACGTTTTCCATTGCTTTCCAAACCTTCTCCCTACACACACTATCATAGGCCTTTTCGATGTCCAGGAAGGCCATCAACAGATCCTCTCCAAATTCCTAGTGGTGTTCCTGGAGCTGTCTCACTGAAAATATGAGATCCACTGTTGATCTTCCAGGTTTGAATCCATACTGCTCCTCTCTCAATTTTCCCTCCACTTTGGCTCGTATTCTTCTTTCTAATATCTTTTCATATATCTTGGCACAGTGAGGTATGAGTGTGACTCCCCTGTAATTTCTGCACTCTTTTCTGCTTCCTTTCTTAAATATTGGGACAATTAATCCTTTCTTCCAATCTTCTGGGGTCTTTTTCTCCTTCCATATCACCCTCATCACACGGTACAGCCACAGTTTCCCAACCTCCCCTGCTGCCTTCACCATTTCAACACTCACTTCATCCACACCCGGTGCCCTTCCTCCTTTCATCTTGTCTATAGCCATCTCCAGTTCTCTCCAAGTCAGGTCCTTTTCCATTACTGTGTTGTCTTCTCCATCTTCCAATACATTGTCTTCCTCCCTATGACCATTTGAATTCAGCAAATCCTCAAAGTACTCTTTCCACACTGTCTTGAGTGTTTCTTTGTTGTGTACCTCATTTCCGTTTTTGTCCATCATTACCACATCCTCTCGCAGACCTCTTCTCTTACTTTTGACCATCCCATAAAGTACTTTCTTATTTACTCTGCTGTCTTCCTCCATCATCTCTGTCCACTTTACCATCCACTTCTTCCTCTCCTCTGCGACAATTTTGTTTGCTTCTTTCTTCTTTATCTTATAATCTTCCCTTGCCAGATCAGTTCTTTCCTGGAACCACACTCTGAAAGACTTGTTCTTCCTCCCCACAGCTTCTTTTACTCTCTCATTCCACCATGGTGTCTCTTTACACCGCTTTCTGTTGCTTGTTCTTCCACATACTGCCACTGCAGCTTCCACCATTGTGTTCTTGAATTGCTTCCATTCCTCTTCCCCTGTTTTAGGATTGTCTGTTGGCATCCTTTCCCTTATTATCTTCTGGAATTCTTCCTTGACTTCCTTTTCCTTCAGTTTCCATACTTTGATTCTCCTTTCCTGGTACTCTTGTCCTCTTGCTATCCTTAACAACTCCCAGGTTCATTACAAGTATTCTGTGGTCGCTATCTAAGGCCTCTGATGGTATTACCTTTATGTCTCTGACACTTCTCTTTATTTCCCAGTCGTACAGCATGTAATCTACCAAAGATTTCTTTGTTAAATCACTGCTGTACCACGTTACCTTGTGGCTTTCTTTCTTCCGGAACCAGGAGTTGCCTACCACTAAACCATTTCTCTTGCAAAAATCCAGCAACTTTCTCCCTTCTTCATTCCTGCTACCCCATCCTTCTGCTCCCAATACATTTTCATATCCTTGCCTTTCACTTCCTACATGTGCATTCAAATCTCCCATGACAATGATGCTCTGACCATTCAACTGCTGTTGTAGCTCCTCCTCAAAGTCTTCCTTCTCTTGAGCCGTACATCCAACTTGAGGGGCATATACCTGGGCTATCTCCAGGCTTCTTCCCTTTACAGTTACTCTGATCTTCATGATCCTGTCACTTATTCCCTTTACCTCTTCCTTCATTCCATCTCTCACAACTACTCCTACTCCGCTGCTCCTTCCTTCACTGTTCCCACTCCAGTACAACCGGTTCCCTTTCCTCAGTTCTCTGCGACCTTCTCCTTTCCATCTTGTTTCTGCCAAGCCCAGTACATCCAGTTTTCTTTTCTCCATCACATCTACAATCTCCTCCACCTTTCCTGTCAGTGTCTGTATGTTTAATGTCCCAACTCGTAGTCCATTAGCATATCCGGGTCGTCGTCGTTCGCATCCGTCCTTTCCGAGGCCTGTTCCTGTTTTGAAAGCAAATATGGTATCCACTACTGGCTTGCTACGCCTATCGTAGCTTCACCAGAGCCCCGTCACCCGTCACTTTTCAGGGTTCCCATAGAGCCTTCACAGCTACCGCAGCGGTCCCGGGGCACACAAAGTCCCCACTGTACTTCACCCCTACAGGCAATCCCCTACTTCATGCCGTTGCCCGTCTCCCACCACGTGGAGGAGGGGTTAGACTTGTGGGAGTGTCGCTGTTTACAAAAACTATGAACAAATAGCAGGAATCTCTTTTTTTATTTTATTATTACAAATTATAAATACAGGAAACCTCAACTGATCATTTTTGGCAAGACTCGAAAAAGAAATGGATGCGGGAAAGCTACAGACGAGCGGATGTGTTTAAAATGGTAATTAAACCTGTATTGAATGAATTATTTCAGAGGTTCAGAGCGGGGATAAAGTATTAGCTCCCGCAGCATCAAATATTATCTTCCTAGGCACTAAAGATTCCTTGGTTAAGTGTACGTAAAAGCCACACGGTTTTTGAGGCCAGTCGAACACCAGCAGTGCTGCCTTCCCTGCACAAGGTTCTCCGTCGGTGGCCCCACATGGTGTCCTTTGTATGCATTTGTCCTCATTACTCATTGTTTCTCTCTCCCCCATTTGCCTCCTTTCTTTGAGTTTCTATCATTCTTTTCATGTCTAATGCCAGTATTAATTACCAGTGGTGTTTTCTTGAGTACATTTATGGCATATAACTTAATTGGCTAATTTCTTCTTTCAAGTTTGCCCAGATTTCACTTATTACTACTGCCTCTTTGAACAATATCCGTCACTATGTACTGTTCCTAGTGACCAAAAGAACATATTTACTTGTGTATGAGACCTGCTTTTAATCAGTTTATTAATGCTAAAAAATTGAGGAGGGACTTGTATGCACATATCTCAAAAAATAATATGATATCACAACATCCTCAAATAGTACCTTATGCAACGAGCCTATAATGGCAATAATTAAGACACGAGTATGTTTATAAAACAAGCGTATGCGAGTTTTATAATTTCATACGAGTGTCTTAATTACCATTGTAGGAGAGTTGCATACGACTGTTTATGTTCGACGATAATTATTATTCCTTCTACTTTAGATTCCGTCATGGTCCGCTTTGACAAGAGATTATAAACCAATATAGTACAGTATTGATTGACGGAAATATATTGTACTATATTATTGGTTGATAATTATTATAACTATTTTATGTTCGAACATAAATATTCATAAATATCTATCGAGATTTCGCCAGTTTTATGTACTGAACAGAATGCATGAGATGCAGAGAATGCCTTGTATTTGACCATGGCCTGCTCGATTACCCTACAATGACACTAGGCCAGGCAGTGAAATTTAAATTAGAAGGCCGTGGAACTCAGCGCATCTAATTATCCAATTAGTCAAACAACTGTTTCTTGAGCTCTGATCGGTGGGAGGAACTGTTTCATAATGAAAAATAGTGTTATAATGAGCCTCATTATAGTACAGTTTTCTGACATAATAGTCAGGGTCGAACATAAAATATATTTCAAAACCGTAACAGTGAGCCATAGCATATAATATAGATCATTATACAGTAAATTAGCATGATATAAATCTACCGTACTTATGGCGGGTATCCACGCGTGGTAGGGTAGGCTTAATTTCATGTTCACAGGGTCTGAAATAAGCGATAAATACTGTTAGGGATATTATACCTACTACACTTTGCTTGACAATTTTGGCATGCCGAGTTCCCAGGCCTGAACTACCCACTTGAACACACTGTTTCAGAACAGTAAGTTTTCAGTCCCAGCCTAAACAATGAATAATGCTGACATTAAATAGAGTATACCTTCAGTTGATGGCGCCATACAGAATTCCCTGAAAGTTTCTCTAACCATTGACCTTAGTTCCTGGTCCAGCTTGGGGTTTTCAAATAGTGGAAAAAGTGAGGGAAGTACTCTCTTCTCCAGAATTTGACGAAGAGATGAATAGATTCCAGATCGAACTTTGTCTGCCAATGGAGGGTAATACTGAGGAATGATCTAAAAAGAGAAAGCATAAATATGACATCTTTAATTATTAGTAAAAGAATACTGACAAAGCATAATTAAGTATAACATGATGATTAGTTTATAACCTCCTGATTTGAGTGAGTACAATTTCACTCTAGAGGTTAATGACTTAAATGTTCTGCCCCTTGAAACTACAAAATAGAATATTAAGAATGTTATTCATTAAGAAAAGAATTCTTTTACTAAATTCACCAATGTCTCCTTAGCAAGAATATATATTGGTGTACAAAATTTCAGGAAGGAATATAAAACAGTACCTACACACTGTGCCCGATTTTATATGATGAAGTTTTGTGATAAGATTAGCATTGGAATATAATGTTAAAATTGGAAGTCTCTAGTCTACAGAGGTACTGCCCCCGTAAATTGAATTATTCAGGGACAAAATGAGAGTATTTTCCGTCCCCATGATAAAATTTAACCAGCAAATATAATTTCTGGAAGTGTGACACAAGAGTGTCGTGTTACAAGCTCGAGACTGTGGGAGAGCCCGATCACGTGATATATTGCACAATAGACGCTTCTAGAAGGCTATATTTAGCATAGCAACAGCGAGTTTGGAGATTAATATTATAAATATTGTTATAAATTATGCTATTGGATCCCAGTCCACAGCCAATGAGGAGAGGTCTTATTGAAGACGGGATCAACTTCAGTTACACAACATGATGAAATTATGCATTTAGGCCCTTAGAAGAAGATTTTCCTATTTGGTAATGAAGAGAATATTAAGAGAAATTATGTCCGATACTTTAAAAACCACAGATCGGTTAATCTACGCAGTAATAAGCATTAGTAATCTACGCGCTAAAATTATGGTGGGAGATTGATATGGTCGCCAAAAATTCGACTTGGAGAGGGAGATCCAAGGATCGAGGTTCTTATTCCAGCAGACTTTGAAGAGTGAGGAAGTGTTTTTACTGGGTTAACGGATATCCCAAAGCTTAGTCCGAGTGCGACGACTGTCGACTTGTGGAGACGCGAGTATAGCTAGGTGGAACGGTAGAGATCACCGCACTTCCATTCTGTGTGAAGTTGCGAGGAACATAGTATTGATTGTATCTCATACAATATTGAGATTTGAAGATAAATAAGTGAACATTTATTAAGAACAGGTCGCCTACTATATATTGTGGAAAGTAGAGCGCTTAAATATTCACCATTTCGACAATATCAGCCTGCCAAGTTAGATTTCCAAATGTGTTGGAAATAGAGCTGAAGATCATTATAAATTGCAAAGTGGAGTTGACGAACGCAGTTCAAGTGAACAGTGGCGGAGAACTTGTAATATTGGCGCAACACATAAACATTAACAGAATGACTATTATTATTCTTCAAACATTATCATTCAGCATAATTAATATTGTTGATATGATGAACTAAACAGTCATGCGCCAGAGACATATTCAATAGCAGGAGTTAAGATACAACGATGGAGCTTCGTTAGACAACGTATTCTTGAATACAGACGTAGTGTACGGTCCATCTTGTGCATTTTCGGCAGTCTACGAACACTAATATAACATTGATTAGCAATGGAAACATTTCATTCACTATTTATATGAATATTTCCATAATTATATTCCAATGATGAAGCCGATACATATTTACGACGGAGAATGGAGACTTTACAGAAGAGATTTGTCAAGATGCTAGGGAAGATAACCCAGCAACCCATAAGAATTTGCCAGAAGGATGTCGTTCGAGCCCAAGCGAATGTTGGTGAATTCCAGAGAGAGACGTTTCTTATCTCTGAGGTCGCACATCCGAGGTTCGATGCAGATCCATATCAGTGTCTTGTACTGAGAAAACATCTAAAGTATTGTGGCAATACTTACATAGATCTTCAAGTTTTCGTCTAAATAAGGTATTAGTGTATCTCAATTGTTATATAGAGCTTGTTTAGTGACATTCTGAGCCAGCGATCTTATTCCATATTTTCAGCGATCTTATTCCACATACTTCTATATTTTCACATTCCATGTATTTCAGTGCTTTTTGTATTTTACACTTCAGATGTGTGTTGAGATTTTTATGCTGCAAGATTATTTAGAAGATTTTTGAATTTCATCTGTTGTTCAATTTTATTCATCGGATCAGTTGTGGAACTGACATTAAAATTTTGTTTGAGGAACCATATTGCCCCATAGGTAGTGATAGGAATTTTTCTGTGATTTCAGAGTGAAGAAAGCGGTATTTTAAAGTGGCAAATTCAGTGGTTTCAAGTGCACTTTTCGGTACTTTCGAAATGTTAAATTTCAGGCGGGATTTTTTTAATATCATGGATAACATAACACATTTCAGTCATCCTTCAACGTATGCTTCAGTGAAGAGATCCAAATTCTCTTGTGACAAACGGTGACACTTAACGTGCTAGTGCAAGCGGAAAAACAAAAGTTCACAGTTAGCGTTTGAACAGGGTATCAAAATGGTTTTCAACACAGATTCTGAGAACTTTAGAAATACAAATATCATTCCTTGCAAAACTCGAACAATATCTGTCTTGGTCCTGTCGTGCATTTGCTTCCTGATTAAAGTTTGCAGTTCGTTGTATCCTCTTATGACCACACTTTCTTCCAGTGTTCCACAGAATCGCAACTTCTTAATTTTCTTTGCAAGGTCCTCATTGATGTTCATTGGCACTATTTCTGCTGGATCATACGCACACATTTGTAAATCTTGTTCCCAGGGTCAATGGATCTCAAGCTGATTAATATTCTAGGAGCATGGGACCCAGCATTTACTAAAACTGAATGTATTTTCTCTCTTTTTAACACATTCCCACAACCCTCCAACAGCTCCTTAATGTTGGTACCGTAATTTCCAGAATCAGCAAGTTTAAGGGCTTGCTGAATAATCCGTAGATGTCCATCTAGAAGGTGAACAGTCTGATAAGACTGGCCTTCTAATAAAGGGATGAGTTCAGTGATGTCTGTGCCAAATTCTTTGAATCTCGAGTATTTCATCATGTGAAACATTGTTCAGGAAATCAACACCAGAGTTATCAGTCCCTACTACTTTATTCATAAATTGCACAGTATCTTTAAAGTACTCTGACAGGTACACTACAGAATGAAACCAAGAAGACCACCTGGTTAAGACTGGTTCAGGAAACAGTGGCACATTTTAGTATGGATACTTGCCATCTAGATATTCATGTCTTAAAGGCGCACTACATGACGCCACGCGTTGAGTTGTTACTAGGATGAAGGGACAGATTACCACAATAACTAAGTAACTTACCAGGATGACCGCCCAGATTGATAAAGATCGCTGTATGCAGAAAGCGAGGCCCACTATCTACCGTTAAGTTTTCGATCTTTCCATGTTTGTTGGATGCTCTCCATGCAGTCAAGTCATGGGAGAAGATTACGGCTACTACACTTGCACAAAAACAAGCGTTTGTCGGCTTCTGTGACAATATTTCAAACGGGCAAGGTGGTCTCACTACGATGACATTAGGACAAAACCAGGATGAATGTCAAGATACAGAAGAAAGTGACATCCAGTAGTTAGACTTCAATAAAGACAATCATGGTTTCAGACATGAAAGCGATGAGGATATTGTATGGAATTTGACTGTCGTGAGGTAAACTGAGATCCAGTACAAGTCCAGTGAAGGAGTGATGCAACGGAAATCCCGAAAGTTCCCACAGTCAAGATAGTGTGTCTATAGTCACACTTATCTCTTATATAGAAAATCGAGATGAATTTTCGTTCTCATAATATTGTTTTCTTCAGAATTGTACAATCTAAAATTAGAAAAAATAAACTATCTAAGAAACAAAAAGTGTCATTTCTTTTAGTTTTTAATATTGGTATAATCCACGTAGTGTGTCTTACAATACTATGTTATAAAGTATTATAATTATTTTTTTCTGCGTGTTCTTAAATACATTTCAATATTTTAACCAATAGTTTTCTTTTTGATAGGCTTAAAAACATTACTGCAGATAATTCGCGGCTTTCAAAAATTCGCGGAAATTCGTGCATTAATTGCCGCGAATTATCGGAAGTGCACTATTTAAAAAAAACAATAAAACCTAAAATTCGCGTTTTCATGCGAAATTCGCGAAAATTCGCGAGCTCAAAAACAATTTTTTTCGCCATATTTAGGGTTGTTATAACACATTATCACCTGTGTATTACTTCTTTTAAAAATTCACGAAATTCGCGATCGCGAATTTTTCCTATCCCTACTCATAGGAGATTAGTTGTTTCGACTCTCGAATTTTAATAACTTCATTTAAACCAAGTATTCTGACATTGTGCCATAGCTTCAAATTAAATTCTTGTTAAATTTAATTTGAGCACTTTAATGTAACAACATATTACTTCAAGAACAGAAGAAACATCGAATGATACTGTTATATCATTATTGTACATAAACTATCGACGATCTAAGAAATACTAGTCGTTTGATAAGACCAAAGTCTTAATTCCTATGAACATTCTTTGTGTAGAGTGGAAAAACATTACGACATTGACAAACCTTTCTTATTATCTGTAAAGCTAAGAGCTTTGTTCATTTAATATGTTAGAGGAAATACCTTTTGATAGAAGATTATTCAAATCTTTGGCTAGGAATTCAAAGCTAGTTTATCCCGGTCAAGATTGAATTCTATCTGACACTATAAATAACATGTGTGTTATTTTATCCTATTTGTGTAACATCAAGTCATTTTGTCGACATGATATTACAACGATAAACCATTTAAAGATTGACAAGTGAGATGAAACAGGAGTATTATTGTTATTACATGTATTTGCGACAGATGAGTTAACAGTTAATTATCTTGTTGTGGAGTAAACTTTAGGAGGATAATCACGACTGTCTAATATCGTTCATTACAATTGGAAGTTTCGTTTGAAGAACTTACGTATGTATAATTGTAGTCCAGTAGTCATGTGTAATGATACTGAGGGTCATGCCAGTATTTGAGAGAAGTTCCTACATAAGATATGTTAATAACAATTAATCCCTTTTGGTTATTGTTTAACATAGTAGATGATATTTGTTTATGCCATATATACTGTTATATGAGGTTTTGTAGAGCTATGGAGTGCTCAGGCGAGGGAATTCCGCATTTTAAGGAAGTCAAAGTATTGTTGTTCTTTGATAAAAGGCATGTATCATGATAAGAGCCGTTGTATACAAGTAGTCCAGTTCTTGTGAATTAACGATTTAGCTGTGTTAACAGGAGGGTTTCAGCGGTAATACAACTTAAAAGATTGTCGACTCAAGTCTATAATACTATTATTAAATTTTTATTAAACCCGAATTTATGTAATTACGTACAGTTTGTAGCGTGTTTTTCGTGGGGTTTTTATGCAACTGGCATAAGTCAGTAGGAAGCCATTCTATATTTATTTACGCGGCAAATTGTTCAGCCAAGAGAATTTTTCATGTTAATTTATTATTATTATTAATTTATTATAATTATTATTAAGATATTTTCGGAGCATTTTATAAAAATTATAAGCATACAGATAGGTTTTCTATGTCTTAGAAAACGCTATCAAGCAAATTATTACGAACGACGATATCATAGAAAATTATCTGATTACGGAATTTTAAGGAGTTTTGTCAGTTAGGGTATTTGAGAGAGACGTGACTCACTGGGAATTCAAGTACAAGCTTAATCTTGTCGAGAAGCATGACGCAATCTTGGGTCGCATCGTCAAGAAAAGGCGAATTGTTGGAACGGAAATCGACTTCTCCCTCCCGCGGAGTGTAATGAGGAAGGAGTGGGGATCTAGCGCGTAGGGTGCAGCCAATCAGTGGCGACGACGTAAGCTAGGAGTCGGCTGAAGAGTGGGGGAGCCGACAGGTGAATATATCGTTCGACGCGCCGTGGAACGAGGACTATCTGTGAAATACTTGAGGAGTATGGGTGCGCGTGCGTGTCGCTCCGATGTTCAGTGGAGTTAGTAACTATCTGTGTAGAACTTGCGGAGTACGGTTGCAAGTGCGTGTCGCTCCGATGTTCCGTGGAGTGGAAGACTAACTTTGGTAAAACTTAACCAGTGTGGTTATACGAGTGTTTGGGTCCGAGGTACGGACCATAGAATTATCTAATCTACCAGAATATCATCAAATTTCGACGGAGATGACGACGTCCAGGAGACTGTGGGAAGCACACAGCATCATCAAGTACGAGGGAAATGCTTTGGCAATTTCCAGTGGTAAGCGCAAATGACGCAGAAATACGCAATCTCTCATTTCTCGTTGTTTTACATTTCATATTTCAGTAACTTCATAGCTTGGAAATAAGAGTAAAATCAATTTATCAAACTCCGTTTTCACGTAATTTTCTATCGGTAATATTAAAATCGCAACGCTCCAATTTAAATTTTATACTTATTATTATTAATTTTGCTATACTTGTTTTATATAATAAATTCATTTCTTTTACAATGCAATCTTTGCTTTCAGTAGGTAGCATTAGATATAGACCAATTCCTTCTCCTGATACAATTGTTTGTTGGGTTAATGATCAAATCATACCACGATCTGAGTGAATAGAGTCTTGAATGTGTTCTGCCAGAGCTAGACGTTGTTAAATACAAATTTAGATTTCAACATTGCGTTGAGGTCTTGGCGCCCATTAAAACAACATAGCTTAGGCAAAGGTAAACAGTTACATTTATCTCCCAACAGTTAGGGGCAGTCAAACCGTTACAATTGTCGCTACCAACTTGGGGCATTAATAACTGCTACACTTGTACGCTCAACGTGTGAGCTAGCAAAGACGTTTCAAGTTTACTTTAATCAGTCGACTGTATTATACCGATAATGTAATGAAACCTATATAAGACGAGGTGTATGCAGTATATTAAAACTACAGAACGTTAAAAGAGTGGTTATGTGAAAAACCAGTGTATATATTTAGTTAAGAATTATATTGTAACCGAGAAGTTAGGATCTCGAAAGTGTCGTGTTAGCAACACTAGATAATGGATATTAATATAAACATATTACATGTAAATAATTTTTGTGGAAATGATTTAATTAGTTAAACAATTTAATAGGATTTATTAATCAATTGTTTTGGAACAGTGTGTGTTTATGAGCGAATGTTTTTGGCGTGAATGATTATTCATTGTTAAGAGAAGATGTGGAACCGTACTGGTCTAGAACGATAACGGAGTGTGAATGAAAGAGTGTATAAAAATTTTAGAATGATTGGTTAAGAAACAGAGCAGTTATATGAACTTTTGTAAGATCTAAATGTTAATTTTTACATGTTTTATAAATGCACACAAGCAGCCTCTGTGGGCTAGCAAGCATGACTCATGAGTCACCGTTAGTAGTGGAGAGCGATGACATAATATTTAAGCAGGTGTACCAACTGCCTTCTATTTATTGTATAAACCAGTTTTGAGTATGGCGTGGTGCCGATGTTTCATTCATGAAACAAAGCCACGGCACGTGCGTTCTACAACGCAGGTTTGTGAATGAAAACATGTGTCTGGAATGCCATTGAGAGGCTTCACTAAACATTTTTATTTTTACGCAGTGCAGGCCTATAACAAGCCAAGTTTTATACTCATAATTTTAATACAGCAGGGTAGTAAGATGTAGAGTTGAAAGGAGGTGTGAATGATTGCGTGTTTTTAATTTTAATGTTAATTGTTAAATTCATTTATTGTTATTTGTTTATAGTAGATTAGTTTACCTTTTTGTTAATAAATTTGTTCAGATTGTTTTCCATTGTTGTTGGAGTGTGATTCATTTTAAATATAAGGAGCAGAGTATTGTGGATGTAGTGTAGGCGAAGCTGAGTCCCAGTCCCCGAGGTAAGTAAAGGTGAGTGCCCAGTGTAGTTGGTTGTTGATCCACAATATTCTTGTAACTGTTGTCTGTAAATCCCTAAAGACCATGTTGGAAGCGATTTCTAATGTAGTTTTTGCCGGAGCAATTAGAAATAGTTTTAACAACAAATTGTATATCCGCCTTAGTCAATACATAAACGAAAATAAATTATAATTACACTTGCTCCTGGTACATGTTTCGGGGATTAATTGCTTTTATCCCCTTCATCAGCCAAGACAAATATCCGAAGAAAGATATAATATAGCGTAGCACTCAAAAAATAAATAGCTATTTAACTTAATATGGTGCACCATATAAGTAGGTCACAGGAAATTGTTGAGCAATACTAAAAACATAACAGCGATGATATTCAGCCATCAAAAACATAGAGAATCAGTGGACAGTTAACTCGTAAATCCGCTCCAAAAACACTGGTCGATGGCTGAATATCATCGCTGTTATGTTTTTAGTATTGCTCAACAATTTCCTGTGACCTACTTATATGGTGCACCATATTAAGTTAAATAGCTATTTATTTTTTGAGTGCTACGCTATATTATATCTTTCTTCGGATATTTGTCTTGGCTGATGAAGGGGATAAAAGCAATTAATCCCCGAAACATGTACCAGGAGCAAGTGTAATTATAATTTATTTTCGTTTATGTATTGACTAAGGCGGATATACAATTTGTTGTTAAAACTATTTAGTACGTCAATACGGAACCATCATGGAAACTAGTTTAAATAATAAAATCAATTAGAAATAGGCAATCCAGCGGGGGCAATGGATATTCCAACAGGATCCTTTCCGGATTATCAGGTACAGTACCACTTTTATTTGGCGCGTGCACGAGTGTTAGCAAGGGGAGTTGACGGCAAAGGTGTTACCGCGGCCAATCAAAAAATTGTATTTATTTAAAAACCAGTAGAGGCGGCAGAAACCCGTTTTCAAAGGAACTAGGAGTGCGCGCCGACACGCGAACAATAGATCGCCGGCAGGGGACAGCAAGCTAGCCCGCAACAACATAAAGCGCGGAGTGCACGTGCGGACTTGTGAGCCCGACAAACCACATGATCTATGACAGGCAATCAAATAAATGGATTTAATGAATTTATGAAGCTTCTCATGAGTAATTAGGAAGATAATTACAATAAATTTGAATTGAAAATTTGATATAAAATTATATTCTAGAATGCCCCAGCACTTTTGTAAAGAGAGAGAATATTCAGATAACTAGTAAATTGTGATTTACTGTTACCGCCAGCTTTTTATGTGACACAAACTTTGAGAGTGAGGATGGTGATGGCGCGATTGATTCGAGGGTTCTCAATTTGTGACAGCCGAGGTGTCAAGACGTGTTGCTCTGCCCGGCTCAAGTGCAAACTAAATGTAATACGGTTACAGACAAGTGAGGTGACGTTATCGGCGAAGTCATAGAGAACTACCACACTATTTGAACTAAGAACTTATTGAATTTCTGAAATATTATTCAAAAGACTTAGTCGAATTTTATAACAAGTCACTAACTGTTAAGAGTGAAGAATATAAACATTTTCTACGAGAAGTGCTATAAACAATTACGACAATTAGTCAAGCAAGCTTCTAACATTTTAAGCTGCAATAAGTATTGTGAAGTTGCGTGTATTCATTGAACATTTTAAAGCAACGCTACGAGGAGTAGTCTACATATTTCAATAATCCAAAATTATTACAAATATCACCATGATTAACATATTGAAATTGGGAGAGATGATTCTAAACTTTATCAACGAGAAGATGATGTCGTACTAAACACCATGATGGAAACATAAGCTGCAGGATGATGAAGATATTTGAAATGACTTACTGCCAATGAAAGAAGTCATCATTCCACAATAACATTCAAAATTATGGCAAACTAAAGATCGAAAATTAAAGCAGATGAAATGACTACGAGGATGAAATTCTACAATTCAACTACCATCAAGAGCAAAGAAGAACTAGGGCAAACCCAGTTTGACTTCAGAACGAGTTTTGTTTTGTTCAAAATTACTGTGGTATTTCCCTTATCTGCTTTTCTGATGATTAAGTCATGTTCTTTTATTTTTTGTTTCAGTGACTTTATTTCTTTTAGTTGTTTGTTGTTTTGAATATTATTGCTTTCGCCCTCTCGTTTGAGGATTTTTTGGCTTCGTTGGTGACAAGATTTTTGGTTAATTCTCTGTCTTCTGCTGGGAGCTTGTGACTGGCTATCTCGATATGTGTGATTAACTGTTTTATATTATGGTTCGTGTGTGAGTCTGTGCAGTTGTATTTCAAACCTTTGTCCAACATATTCATCTCATCTTGAGAAAAGGTTGCGTTCGTTCTGTTGTTTACCCTGCTGCGGAAACTGAATTCATTGTTATTCGTGTGTTGTTCATTAGATTGATTGTTCTGTGTTTCTCCTAGTTTTCTTAGTTTATATTGTAGCGTTTCGTGCTTCCTGGTTGCTCTGATTTTGATGGTGTCATGTAGGTGCTCGGTAAAACTGTCCCATTGGGTTGCGTGCCAGAAGTTACTTAGTTGCAATTGAATATCGTATAGTTGTTGGTTGATTTTTTGCTTTCTTATGTATGCAAATCTTAATTCGTTTTTTATCCAAAGCGCTTTGGCTAGGCCCTGTAACGAGAGGGCGAAAGCAATAACATTCAAAACAACAAACAACTAAAAGAAATAAAGTCAATGAAACAAAAAATAAAAGAACAAGACTTCATCATCACAAAAGCAGATAAGGGAAATACCACAGTAATTTCGAACAAAACAGAATACATTGAAAAAACAGTCGAATTCCTAAACAACAACGAAATCAAGGAATTAGCAAAAGACCCCACCAACAAATTCCAAAAACAAATAAAAAGTGCATTAAAAGAAACAGAATACATATTGACCAAAGCTGAAAAATCAAAACTAATAAACATGAAACTGAAAATACCGTCATTGAGGGGACAACCTAAAATACACAAAAAGGAGTGCCCAATGAGACCAATAGTCAATTGTAGGAAAATGAAAATCCACAGCCTGTTTCCAGTCTCCGACCGGGCCAGGAATGGAATGAATGAAGCCCCCATCTAGCGGCGAGGATATGAACTGTGCCGGCTGCCGAGGCCTGACGCACTCCTCTGGGGCAATGATTAAATGAATGACAGATGAAATGAAATGATAGTGGAGAGTGTTGCTGGAATGAAATTTTGACAGGGAAAACCGGAGTACCCGGAGAAAAACCTGTCTGCCTCCGTTTTGTCCAGCACAGATCTCACATGGAGTGACCGGGATTTGAACCACGGACCCAGCGGTGAGAGGCCGGCGTGCTGCCGCCTAAGCCACGGAGGCTTACAGTCAATTGTAGGAATGCTCCTAATTACAAAATCAGCAAAGAGTTACTAAAAATCTAAAAACACCGCCTTTCCAACAACAAAAACAACTCTGTAAAGAACACAACGGAATTAGTAACAGCATTGAACACCCTACAAATGAAGCCTAGCCTGAGGCTTGTATCTTTCGATGTAACTAACATGTACACCAACATTCCTATTATTGATGCAATCAACACTATCGAAAACAACTTAAAATCCAACAATTCGGCAAAAGAAACTGAAGAGATTGTGAGATTACTGAGGGTCGTTCTCAGCCAAAACGTGTTTCAATTCGACAATAAAATGTACACACAAACTGAAGGCCTAGCGATGGGGGTCACCACTAAGCGGACTAATCGCTGACATCTTCATTAATGCACTAGAAAATGAGTTCCTAGAAAAGTCTTCAACAAAGGGAATAGTAATATGGAAAAGATACGTAGATGATGTAATCTGCATCTACAATACTGAACTAACAAGCGAAGAAACAATTCTCAATCCATTAATAGCCTACACCACTCAATCAAATTCACTAAGGAATCCGAAGCAGACCGAAAAATAAATTATCTTGACATAACTATTGAACATCAAGATAACGAACTGTCATATTCCATATTCCGGAAAGCCACACAAACCTCGCATACAATTGATAATCTGTCTAATCACCCCAGTACGCACAAATTAGTGGGGTTCAACTCAATGGTGCACAGGGCTTTAAACATATCCATGTCAAAAGACAACTATAATAAGGAAATAACAACCATTAAGCAAATAGCAAAGGAAAACAATTTCCCGCCAAGAAAAATAGACCAAATTATAGCCAAACATAAAAATAAAGATAAAACGATTCCCAAACCGGACAGTAATGAGAAAAAATTTGCGCGCTTCAACTATGTGAATACGAACACAAATAAAATCACTAATCTTTTCAAAAAGCAAGGCATAAAAATAGCAATCACAACGAACAATACGACCGGGAGGCACTTGCAAAATCGTAATCTAAATAAACAAGACCCGTATTCAAAGTCAGGGGTATATTCTATTACATGCCAAGACACTGGTTGTCAAGCTAATTACATTGGACAGAGTGGAAGACGAGTCGACACACGTTATAATGAACATAGGAATGCGATAAGATACGGAACACATTCAGCCGTATGCGAACATGTGTGACACGGGGCACAGCTTTACTAAAATCGAGACTGACCTAAAAATAATTCATCACGAATCGAAAGGCAGAGCTCTCGACATAAAGGAAGCAATCGAGATTCACCTAGCCAAACAAAACAATCCCAACAATCTAAATGAACACACTTTTATGGAGAGTTCACCCCTTTTCACTCTACTAAAAAACACACCCTGTCGGAAACAAGACACAACTTAGCGATACAGCCAAGCTAGATAAAAAAAAGAGGGTGGGGGGAAATAGCAGTGGTTATAGGTAAATGTTATCTGGATCAGGTGTATTATGTACTTTTTTCTGCAATAAACCTAGGCCGGCATCTGTGGCAGTATTAAAGGTGCCGGGACGTCTTCAATAGACCGTGTACCGCTTAGATAGATAGATAAATAGATAATGCCTTTATTGGTGGCGAAGTTAGGGTTCAAGGCCCTCTCTTACACTTAACCACTAGAAGAGTATACATCTACATGACTTATAATTACAAATACCAATAGCACAAATAATATTAATAGCAATAAGAATAGCGATAATGTGAATAATGGTAGAATCATTAATTTCAAAAATACACAAAGTATAGTACCCTTAAATGACGTAACTACAGTAATCCGATCATTCATCTCATTCATTCATTCGTTCATTCAACATTTATCCAGGAAGTCAGCGGGATCCACCCAGCAAATACTCGCAGCAAGCCACTTTAAACTTGCGATGAGAGGGATTGTCTCTAATGTTCGCAGGTAGCAAATTCCATGACCTGGACGCAGAGATTATGAACGAGCGGTTGTAAACAGGAGTACAGTTTATAGGTATGGCAAGAGAGGGGCCAGATCTCGTATTGTGGTCATGATAGGACAAGAGGTAAGAAAACGGTGAAACAAGATAGTTAGGGGTATTAGTGGAAAGTATTTTGTGCAGTAGTGAAAACATGTGGAGTTCACGACGCTGGTGCACTCGAAGCCACGACAGCTCCTTATAATAGGGTGATATATGAACATCATATCGCAGGCCAAAGATATATCTTACACAGTTGTTGAAGCACCGGTCCAGTTTCTTGTTACTGTCGCAGGTTATTTCAGTCAACACAGTGTCACAGTAGTCAAATATAGGTAGTATCAGAGAGCGAATTAGTTGTACTTTAAGTCGAACAGAGAATACATTACCGAACTGTTTCAGAGGATATAAGCATTTATGCACTTTATTACATGTGCTTATCACCTGTTTAGTCCAATTTAAGGTCTCAGTCATAATAATTCCTAAGTTTGTCACTGAAGTAGAGTAGGGTATGATTTTATTGTTTAAAATTATTGGAGAGATGTCACGTTGCTTGAGGGAATATAAGTTTTTACTGGTACCGATAATAATCACTAGAGTTTTATTTGGGTTTATTAATAAACTGTTTTTATAAGCATAGTCACTAAGCTGTTGTAGGTCAGAATTTATTTTAATAATTGCATTATTGATATCACTCAGTTTTGAATGATAGTAGATCTGTACATCATCTGCATACACTTGCAATTTGCAGAAATTAAGAGCTTTTGATATGTCATTTATTTGGATGATAAATAACAGTGGCCCAAGAACCGAACCCTGAGGGACACCGAGGGTCTTACTTTGCCATCCCGAACTCGCATTTCCCACTATCACACGTTGCCGGCGATTTTCGAGGTAAGAGGTAAAGAACCGAAGTGACACACTATTAAAATTTAGTTCTCGAAGTTTCTGCAGTAGCAACTGAGGGTTGACTGTGTCAAAGGCACTACTGAGATCTATGGTCCATTGCACATCTGATATCATCTGTCACTCGTAGTAAAGCTGTCGCAGTGCTATGCCCCTTTCTGAAGCCGGATTGGAAGGGGTTGAGTAGGGAATGCTTTGTAAAGTATTCAGTAACTTGTGTATGAACTAGACGTTCAAGTACCTTGGATAATGGTGGTAGGATGGACACTGGACGATAATCTGAAGGAGAATCTAACTTGGAGCTCTTCGAGATAGGTCTAATTAGTGCATCTTTCCAAACATCTGGGAACACTCCGTTTGTCAGGCAGTAGTTAAATATATGAGTTAGTATTGGCAGAACAGCTCCCAAGACATCCTTAATCAGTGATACAGGAATGTCATCATTACCTGTGGCATTGGATGAAAGAGAGTATATCACACCTTTAACTTCATTCGAGCTGATATTTCTAAAAGAGAATTGCTCAAAAACAGACTGCTGTTGTAACAAGGGTACCGGTAGTGAACTTTTAGTGAAGGAGGTAGAGGCTACTTTTGGCCGTGCGAAGTGATCATTTAGAGCCTCTAGCGATATGCTTGGTACATGTTGTTAAACTGTCTTACCTATCCCTAAAGCACGTAATTTACTCCATTTTTGTCTAGGACTGTTGGTTTTCATCAGTTCCTGAAAGTATTTATATTTAGAATTTCTAATTAGCTGCTTGGTTCTGTTTCTCAGAATTCTATATCTCTCAAAATCAACTGCATCATGTGTCAGTCTGTATTGTCTGTATAGTTTGTCACGACTGGCCATAGCAGATCTTACCTCAGCCGTTAGCCACACAGATGAAGAGCGGGTAGTTCTTACCTGTTTCTTTGGAGCATGTTTGTCAAATATTTCTAGTACCATTAAATTGAATGTATTTACTTTAGAGTTTATGTTCTGAGAATTACGTATATTATCCCAAGGCAAGTTATATACATCATAGCGTAGTTTATTCTGGTCAATATGTCGTAAGTCTCGTATTGTAATGTAGCGTGGTTTAAACTTAGGTATTCGTATAGAATAACATACGTACAATAGATCATGTGAAGAGATGCCAGGAGCAGGGATCTGTCCGTGTTTAATTACTTTCTGAGGTTGATTTGTCACAGAAGATCAATTAAGGTGTGACTCGTATGGTCAGAGTAATGAACATGATTAGTAGCGTTCAGGGGTAAAACCGTCATGTTTGTGGCGAGAAATAAATTCAGCAGGCTGTTAGCTTCACCAGTCTGCTTTAAAAGGTCAGTGTTAAAATCACCCATGATTATAATGGCGTTGTATGCCGAGGCAAGACCTGCTAATGCATCTTCAAAATCAGCAGTCTGTCTTATTTTAGGTGGCTTGTATACAATCCCTATTAATATCTTTTTATGGCAGTCTAATTCTACAAACATATATTCTGGTCGCATCATCGTGCATATTTGAATTTTGCTTCCATCCTCTCTTAAAACACAAATACGTCCATCTTGAGTCCAGCATTTCTGCAATCCCCATATATCCCGTGCCTGATTTAAGATAGTTTTTCTCACACTTGTGAGTGACTCAGTTAGCATGAGCCCACTGCCCTTAAAAGCTCGCTTCGCACGCCACACACGATCTCGATCATGATACCGAAGGAACTTTATAATAATCGGTCGATTTCCATGCAAGACCACTTCAGCAGACGTTCGATTTCGGCGGCCCAGCCTGTGGCAGCGATCCACATCAAGCAATGAGATTTTTCAGTGTCTCGAGTGCTTTGTTGTAGACGTCCTCAGACGGCTGCTCAGGGACCCCATGCAACAAGAGGCAGTTTCGGCGACTGTACTGTTCAGCCTCATCCAACACCTCGTCTTGTTCATGAAGCCGTTTTTCCAGTTCCTTCAACCCCCCTTTAAGCCTGGAGATGTCATCACTGGCCTGTTTCTTGAACGCCTGGAACTCATCGCCAAGCGCTTGGAGCACGTTTGGTGGGTTGGCGGCACAGACTGCTGAATCTAGACGAGCTTGGTATTCTTTAAAGGAATCTTCGAAAGCCGATATCTTCCTAGTTACTTCCTTTAGAGACATCGCGTTTACTTTTTAGTGAAGAGGATGCCTAATAATGTAACTTAGTTCACACGAATCAGCTTTCTGCAACTTAACTTTCTATTTAAGCAGGGTGTAGCAAGAGCAACTTCACTCAACCGTCACACTTGCCGCCATCTTAGTTAGCACTTTTTAGTCCACGCGTGGCGAAGACAGTTCCACGGTCTTTAATAGTTGTAGATCTTCCTGTATTCAATAACATACATTCTTATCTAGACTTGGCAACGTCACACAAATAAACATTGCACTGACCTCAGAAACCACATAGGAACAAAAGGGGGGAGAAAGGGAAAATCCAGTTTCGTCCAGTTAACACCCGGGTTAGTCGACCAAAACTGGTGCCAGAGTGAACACGAAACTACTCGAAGTTCCAGTAAGGGAGACAAACCAGGTAAGTATCAGCCTGTATTATTACAGTATAACCATAGTTGATTTTGTATAACCATATAATCACCCCAAACAGACAAACTCTGGATTTTTATCACCATTTTAGCATTTTACCTAACATTAGATATACTACAATTAGCATACACCGACAGTTGCATTACCAATACTGCAACTAAATAATTGTACATATTGTAAATATTTTCACCTGTATTCTCAAACATAGATGTTATAGCCTAAGTGTAATGGATCTGATGATGATCGCTTGACGATCGAAACTGGTCATCCTAGTATATTTATTAATCTCATTTAATTTATTTCAGGATTAGGGCACAACCCAGCTCTTTATGGGTACATTCGTGTTGACCGACTGAAAAGCACCAAACTTTTGTTTAAGGATTTTTGAGAAGTATTTTGCAATACAGATGTGTAGAATGATACAGCCGATGTAAACAGCCGATAGGAGCTCAAGTATTTTATTCATGATAGCAAGTTTGCTTGAATAGAAGAAATAACAGTAACGGCAACAATGGTAATTACAGGAACATGTATAATAATTATTATTTTATTGTATGAAAAGATCGGAGGACATGAGCATTATAATCTAGGCTCCATTGCATGGATTATGCATCCGGAATTGACTTTTATGAACCAAATATACACCAGAGCTAGGGGTGAATTTAAATGATATTTTGAACTGTCAGAAGGACAAGCGTTTTGTGTATATTATGTAAATAATTAGTTTGAGTTTGAATTTTTTGAGTATTTAGAATAGGCGGGATGACATGTTAAAATTTGGAAAGTGATAAGGTTTGTACAATAAGTGCATTTAAAAATGTAAGCAATTAATAAAACAAAGTAAAAAACAAAACAGCAGGGTAAACCGTTAAACATGGCTATTGAAGAATGAGATAATACTTATATGGAAGTCACATTTTTATTTTACATTCACCATCTCGAAACACATTTCAGTGAATACCTTTTTACCCAAATACTGCAGTGAAATCATTGGAAGTAGATCATAGTTCAAGTCTCAGCATTTCCAGCTGTCAATTGTTGCCTCCTATCACTTACTATGAGACTGTATTTCGAAAATGACCTTTCAGAATCCACATTTGAACAAGGATACCACACACACTTTAATGCATCTGTTGCATAGTCTCGGTGAGCAGGCCTTAATCCCACGAGGATCTCTGGAACATTCACATTATCTTCATGACGCAGGTAAATGCTGTGAGCCTCTAATAACTGTTGAGACTCCATCTTCTTAAGAAATGTGGCATTCTTCTTAAAATGGAGCAGTTCTATGGGAGATACGTTCTTAGGTGCATGCCGAGGATCAAACAATGACCTGATGGCTTCTACAGTCTTCCTGGCTGGATCTGTGATCCTTAAAGTCCTGACTTTCACTAGAGCTGACTGGGCAAAACACACGTAAGCTTGGACTTAACCATTATCTGCATCTTTGAGGAAGCTGTTCCAAGTTCTGGAGGATAGTATGATTGAACATTCCATCATCGCCTAATAGCTTGAGCTTTACCTCAAGGTCATCTAGCTTCCCAGCCAGTAAGTGAATTGTTGGGTACATAGATCCCTCCAAGAAATTAAGCAAGTCCATAAGAGAGGCACCAACAACAAAAACATACAGTGCTTGTAATTTTATCATTTGTATTGTTGAAGTCGATGATTGTTGGAAAAATTTGACCCCAGAATTTGAATCTTCCAATGTATTGAAAAATACTACCAGATCTTCCACATGCATGGCCATATACATTGCAGCCTTAAACCATGAATTCCATCTTGTACATACAGGCATTGGGAAAGCTAGAATTTCATTATCTTTTTCTGTGTTATCATATTTCCCCCTTAGAAATGCAATGTAATTGCTTTTTCTTTTTCGCTTATTTAAAAAGGCATTCTTTGTCTTTACTATAGACATGTTCAGTACGTCCAGCTCGTTTTCAAATATGCAGCAGATAAGATTGACTTAATGAGCCCAGCATTGGACATGACCTAATTCTTCAATCAATCCTTGAAGAGTAGTAACACATTTTGTCATGTAGCGTGCTGAGTCCGTGACTACTGCCACTACACGCTCCCGTTCAATTTCATAGGAATTTAAGGTGTCTAATATAGCATTGGAGCAATTTACGCTATTGGCAGAATCTAGAACAACAGAGGCAGCCAGATGGGTGTTCATTTCAGTTGATGGTACTGATGGACGAAAAAGAATGTTGAAAACACACCTACCATTCGTGTCCGTTGTTTCGTCACATAGCAGATAAACGTCTTTTGTTTTTTATATCTTCCCTAATTTCATCCCTCCTTCTTTCACCAATCATGGGGATGTAATTCTGACGAATCTGATTTGCTTATGGTAAATCTCCACTTCCGCGAACGTACTTATTAAACAAGTACGGATAGCAGGATTGTCTAGTTTCTCTACTGGTATATTAGCTTTCACAAACAAAGTAGTAGTGTCCAAAATAAACCTTTCTTTCATATCCTACACACGACTCGCATTTGATAATGTTTATTCAAGGTGGCCACTCTAGGAACACTAACTTCAAGCCGCGAATTTTCTCGGCATTTTGAATCCTTCTCTGATTTGCAATGTTTGTCTAATGCGTCTTTCCTGCGATAATCTAACCAACAATCACAATATTTGCACATAAGAATGCCACAAGAAATTATAAAACCTTCCTTCTTATATTCTTTAAGTCTGCTGTGGCAAAAACTGCTACCTTCGGCATTTTTAAACTCAACTGAGCGATGCCCAGTAACAAACACTGTTATCACACGGTTGACTGTAGTCACACGCCAGTATAAAGTCGTAACCACACGCAAAATTTATTTCTGAATTCGTGTCATAATATTTAAATTACGTCGCCGTCTCATCTTCCTGTACTGCTAAGTTCGGAACTACTACGACGAAAACGTGGTCGCCAACTGATTCACACAAATAACACACTAGCTTCGATGATAACGCACAATTTGCGCACTTCACATAACCTTTTAGAGGTAGTTGGCCGAACTATTCACGCCGCGAGATAACAGCTGTTTACCACAGCGCTAAAATCCAACGAGTAACAAGAATATCGACATTATATCGTAATATGACGTATATCGTAGTATTACCCCTCACGAAACTATACAATCGATCATTCTCGAATTGAACACCAACCAAATTCGATTATCGGCTTGTGGACAAGAATGTTGGATTGGTGTGGGAAAAAAATATTAAAAATGTTTTTTACTTCACAGATTGCGGTATTTGTGGTGTTATTCACAAAATTCGCGTGATTTTGCGATTCAATTTCACTCCTGGGCAGCACGAAACATGTAAAAACGTGAAAATAAAAATCCTAACCTCTAAATATGACTTTTTGTTTTCTCGCTAATTAACAAAAACTAACACCTCTACCTATAGCACATAAGTAGTAATTGTATCCCATCTGTGTTTCTGCCAGTAGTTTCTTAGTAGTTATTCTAGCCGGGTACTACAAGTTGTGCAATCCATCTGTGGATCCTAGCAGGCTATACGAGATTTCGGGTACAACACGGTAGGTACATCAGCAACGAATGTAAATTGGAGTGCATAGAGTGGGATGCCCGAGGATTGATAGAGTACCGTAAATCCAAGTTTCTAGCCACAAGAAAATAATAATACGGTAATATTGGTTTTACGTCCCTTTTAACTACTGCGGCTTTTAAATACGGCGGGATGCCGGTATTTTACCCCGAAGGAGATCTGAAATGTGCCAGTAAATCTACTGACATGGCTCCGTTGCATTTGTGCATCCTCAAATACCGGCTGACTGCACCATGATTTGAATCTGCAACTTTGGGAACAGCAGGCATGAACATTATCACTGCACCACACAGCCAGTCCAGCCATAAGAAAATGACAAATCAGTTATATCAATGTCTTTCAAGAGGAACAAGTAAGATGTATAAGTGTGCCGTTATAAAGTGTCCGTATGAAAAGAACGGATTCTCAAATATATTGAACTTTACTATCTTTGAGCAAGTTGGGAAGACTTCGGATTTCTGGTCGTAGTATGCTGTAGTCAGAAAAAGACTGTCGCCCTACCTAGTGGATAGCTGGGAACTAAGAGTAGCCTATGTAAGTACTTAAAAGAACCGCTAGATGGCTCGTGAGGTACAGATATGGACGACGATATTCCGCATTGATTCCATGATCCTGCAAATATTGATTATGTTCGAGATATATTGATGATTGGTAACCCTTAGTAACGAAACACGTCTGTTTGTTGTCGGGCATTATTAAGACGTACAATCTTGAAGAAACAAGATGGGTTGATATGCTCTGAAGGATTATAAAGGAATTAAGCTAGCTTAGGCAATGCCATGAACTGTTTAACATCCAACCAACACCCGTTGGATATGAAGAAAGGATATCATCGATTTGATACATTTTAATATTTCTTAAAACATAATAATTTTGGCCGCAGAAAAAGGTAGGCTACGTACGATCTTCTTTGGTAATGACTTTGGCTTTGCATATTTAATGAGTGTCGATCCTGTGTATGTTTGGAGGTTGTGTGTATCTTCCGGTACATTTAGTACATGAAAATAATCATTTTCGTCTCCCAAGTGTTATCATGTAATTTGTTTTTAAACTTTGGGATATATTTAAATAAACTGATCCAGACGCTCCGTTCTGTGATAACAGATAAAAAAGTTGTAATATGTCCAAGAGTATTTTCTATCTGAGTAACTTATTAATTTATTTGTTTGATACTTTTGGACTATTTAGCATGTCCCCTATGGACTCGGTGTAGTGTGTCGTCTGATGACACTCCTTATTATCATCATTAATTTTTGATACCTCGTTATCATGCTGATCTTCGACCTATTGCTCCTAAATTATATTTGATAACGGGGGGTTTGCCTGTTCCTCTATCGGGCGCGTCCCAGGTGGCAGATAGGGGGGCTCGCCGGACTTGTCCGGAGGGTTTGACGGAAATAAAATACCTCTCGCGGACCAGAAACAGGCCTCTTGCCAGGGTTATGGTGAAGCTGCGTTAGGCCTAGCAAGCCAGTAGTGGATATGGAACTGCTTTTAAAACGGGAACGGGCCTCGGAAAGGACAGATCTAAAGGAAACAGACCTGGCTATGGAAATGGACTACGAATTGGAACTTTGAATATAACTACATTGACGGGAAGAGTGGAGGAGATTGTGGATATGATGGAGAGGAGAAAACTGGATGTACTCGGACTGGCAGAGACCAGATGGAGAGGGGAAGGAAGAAAAGAACTGAGAAATGGCTTGCCTTGCAGCTATACTGGAGAGGAAATGAGGAGGGGAAGAGAAATGGAGTGGGAGTGGTGGTGAGAGAAGGGCTGAGGGAGGAAGTAAAGAGGGTAAGTGATAGAATAATTAGAGCCAGAATCACTGTGAAAGGTAGAAACCTGGACATTCTGCAAGTCTATGCACCACAGGTGGGATGCACAGAAGGCGAGAAGGACGAGTTTGAAGAGGAGTTGCAGAAGCAGTTAGTGGGGAGAGACCTGATAGTCATGGGAGACCTAAATGCCCATGTGGGAACTGATAGAAGAGGTTTTGAGGAAGTGATTGGTGGTGAAGGATGGGGAAACAGGAATAAGGAAGGAGAGAGATTGTTGGAACTGTGCAAGATAAATGGGCTAATGGTTGGAACCACATGGTACAAGAAGAGAGAGAGCCATAAAATTACTTGGTACAGCAGGGATTTGACTAGGAAATCAGTGGTGGACTACATTCTATGCGGGAAGGAGACAAAGAAGAGTATCACGGATATAAGGGTAATACCTTCAGAAGCCCTGGACAGTAACCACCGTCGGCTGGTCGCCAAGGTCAGAGGACTGAAGGAAAAGAGGAGAACTGAGAACCAAGAAAGAAGAATAAGGACATGGAAGCTGAAGGAGGATGGAAATAAGGAGAAGTTCCAGATATTAGTGAGGAACAAATTACCGAAGGATGAGCCGAGAACAGGTAAAGAAGAATGGAATAGGTTCAAGGATGTGTTGGTAGAAGCAGCGGAAGTCGTGTGTGGCAGAACTAGTGGAAAGAAAAGGTGGAAGGAAACACCATGGTGGAACCCCAGAACTAAAGAAGCAGTGAAAAAGAAAAATGAAGCATTCAGGAAATGGTTCCAACAGAGGACAGACAGAACAAGAGAAGAATACCAAGAGCGGAAGAAAGAAGCAGGAGAAGTAGTGAAGGAAGAGATGGTTGGTTCCTTAGTTTAGGGGCTGCGACAACGCGGTCATGTAGCCCCGTGTACTTTGGGTGTGTGTAGAATTTGTCTGATAACCGGTGTTAATTGTGATGACTGTATTAGTGTGTGTATCTGTTTTTTTAATTCAAGTAGGGACTGCAACTTTGAATTTTCAAATAGTTCCTACTTTTGCCGCCAAACGCCACCGTCAACGACTACTAGGCCTGGTTCAGAACTAGCTACAAGACGCCACCGCAGTCGGCTCTTGGCAACGAACGTAGCAACCTAAGAGCGTTGTTTACATTCTTAACCTATCCAATTTAGTTTCACACAGGTGTAATTAGTGGAAAGATCTTTAACATGCCATAAATCTATGACATGGGACCGCCGGCTTTACTTCCCCTCCGAAGGAAGGCATACCGAGGGATTTTTAACGGAAGGAAGAGAAAAAGAAATGGCTGGAGAAATGGACAGAAATGATGGAGGAGGACTGTGATGTCAGTAAGAAAGTGTTGTATAAAGGCAAAGAGAAGAGATACAGGGGAAAATGTCAGAATGGTGGACAGGAATGGAAAGGAGGTTGAAAATATGGAAGAAGTAAAGGTTATCTGGAGAGAATACTTCAAGGAAGTCCTAAATCCAATTAAAACCAGCGTAGTGGACATTGTGGAGGAAGAAAGAAGACATTTCAGAGAAGGAATTGACATGGAAAGAACTGGAGGAAGCATTAAAGAAGATGAAAGGGGGAAAGGCACC
Organism: Meconema thalassinum; assembly: GCA_946902985.2. NCBI lineage: Eukaryota > Metazoa > Arthropoda > Insecta > Orthoptera > Tettigoniidae > Meconema > Meconema thalassinum. The sequence continues at coordinate 1,754,202,709 of OX336388.2, read as the reverse complement.
GGGAATAGACGAAGTGAGTGTGGAGATGGTGAGAGCAGCAGGGGTGATAGGAACACAGTGGCTCTTTCGAGTAATGAAAGTGATATGGAGGGAGAAGAAAATACCAGAGGACTGGAAAAGAGGGATAATAATACCCATATTTAAAAAGGGAAGTAGGAAGGAATGCAAGAACTACAGGGGAATTACACTCATGTGCCACTGCGCCAAAATATTTGAGAAGGTACTGGAGAGAAGAATTCGGACAGAAGTTGAAGATGGGCTGAGGGAAGAACAGTATGGATTCAGGCCAGGAAGGTCAACAGTTGACCTCATCTTTGCAGTAAGACAGCTACAAGAACACCATTATGAATATGGGAAAGATCTGGTGATGACCTTCTTGGATATTGAGAAAGCATATGATAGTATTAATAGAAACAAGGTATGGGAAGCAATGAGAGGAAAAGCAGTGATCAAGGAGACAGTGGCAAGAGTGAAAGCAATGTATGAGGGAAGCAAAAGCTGTGTAAAGGTGGGAAGAGAGAGAACGGAATGGTTTCAACTGGAGAGTGGTCTGAAACAGGGAAGTGCCCTCTCACCCCTGTTATTTATAGTGGTGATGGATGAAATCATATGAAAAGTGGTAAATAGCATTGGGGAAAGGAAAATGAAGGCAATGTTGTTTGCTGATGACCTTCTGGTATGGGGAGAGGATGAGGAAGAAGTACAAGAGCAATTGGATGAGTGGGAGAAGGTAGTGTTATCATATGGGATGAAGTTCTCAGCACAAAAGAATGAAGTGGTCATCACAACGAGGAGGAAGAACAGACTGGATATGGGCATAACACTTGGAGGACAGCAGTTGCAGAAAGTAGAATGCTTCAAGTACTTGGGAAGCATAATTGAAGAAAAGGGAGGCAATAGGATGGAAATAAATGAAAGGGGAAGGTGCGCAGATGGATTTTTCGAGAGTGTTAGGGGAATTTTATGGAATAAAGATGTACCACAAAAATGTAAAGGAATCATTTACAAGACCTACTTTGTGCCAATTTTGACATATGGTTCAGAATCATGGGTGATGAAGGAAAGGGACAAGAATAAAATACGAGCAGTGGAGATGAAGTTCCAGAGGAGTAGGGTAGGAGTGACAAGAATGGACAGAGTAAGGAATGAGAGAGTCAGAGAGATGGTAAGAGAGGAACCATTGCAAAATAGAATAGAGCGATCTAGGCTACAATGGTATGGACATGTGAGGAGGATGCAAGAGGAGAGGATACCGAAGAAGATGTTTGGAATGGAAATGATGGGAAGTAGGCCAAGGGGAAGACCAAGGGACAGATGGACAAAAGGAGTTAAGAAGAGTGTGGAGGAAAGAGGAGTGTGCTGGGACACAGTAAATGACGAGAGATGGTGGATGGACAGGAAACGATGGAGAGGCTTATGTTCCAAGCAGACCCGACCAGCGGTTAGAAACTGCTCAAGATGATGATGATGTGATAATTGAATTTATTTTCAATTGGTTGAATCTCATCTTCGTTAATGTGATTGAGATTTTATTAGACCTTATATCTTGTATGACAGACCCGGTTGTCAGTATTCATTCATAAATAACTTGTCCATATTTTCCATCTTTGTTGATTCTGAGCTTCTTCGCTTAATTTTGATGTTTATCTTTTAATCTTTTTATATGAAATGTTTTTTTATGTTTTACTGTTTTCATGCTGTATTTTATGCATAATTAAGAAAATATTGTTATCCCTGAAATTACTACTCAAGTGTTCTTTCTTAACAGTAGACACTAGTGTCCTTTAAGTCTCTCATTTAATCTTGGTTATGGAAGGTAGCAGTTCCAGCATGCATCCCTCACCAAGTTCCTTTCTTGAGTTGCCAATTTAATGTTTTATTTATTTTGGTCTTTCCTTTGTCCACCTGTGTCAGTTGTAGCTTGAGCATGGTTACTCGATATATATATCACAATTAATTAAATTTGAGACTATACACTAGTGTTGAAAGTTGAGGAAAACTATGAGGGGTACTTTCAGGTTTTTTAATTTGAAAACTTTATTAATCACTTGGAAGCCTCCGTGGCTTAGGTGGCAGCACGCCGGCCTCTCACCGCTGGGTCCGTGGTTCAAATCCCGGTCACTCCATGTGAGATCTGTGCTGGACAAAACGGAGGCAGACAGGTTTTTCTCCGGGTACTCCGGTTTTCCCTGTCAAAATTTCATTCCAGCAACACTCTCCACTATCATTTCATTTCATCTGTCATTCATTTAATCACTGCCCCAGAGGAGTGTGTCAGGCCTCGGCAGCCGGCACAGTTCATATCCTCGTCGCTAGATGGGGGCTTCATTCATTCCATTCCTGACCCGGTCTGAGACTGGAAGCAGGCTGTGGATTTTCATTCATTAATCACTTGAATGTTATTTCTGTTTCATGCATTCTTGGAGAGTAAATGGAATCCAGGAATCTTGTTGGAATTTCCAGTTTGAAAAAAGAAGAAATTTACATTTGAAGTTATTTTACTTGAAGCCTGCTCTTGTAATCAATCCTGATTGGGATTCCTTTAAATGGACATATGGTAAGCGACTTATTGTACCTACCCTTGTTGATTTGTTAGGCTCGTGTGATGCTACTGAAGATGTGTGTTGCTCCGGTATCATTCCAGGCTGAATTAATTTCATTTCATGATCTATTGGTCGTGTGTTATAATAATTTATTCTCTGATGGCAAAATTAAAAACCATTGTGTGGTTGAGTGAAGTTGTTCCTTCGGTTAACGAACCTTGTGAAGTGTTTAACCCCTCAAGCGTGATATTGTGAAACTGTGGGCTGCACCCACAACGTGCATTATTTCTAGCCTACTCCCAATGGTAAGCGTGGTATCATATGCATTTCGCTATAATTTCCAAACGCACTGGCAAAAGTTTTCAAAAAACACACACAATAAGAACAACATATAACATAATATTATAAACTATTAAAAACCTGGTTATCCCTGGTCAGCGGCACGTCAATACTGGGACAATATGACAGTCGCCTAATGTGTTCGTATTTCTTGGCGTTCTATCACGAATTACATCGTCAGCGTCACTATCTTCACTGGAAGTTATAGCGAACTCATCCTCAATATCACTGTCACACTCTGAATCACTTTCGTTGGCACTAATATCGAGCAAATTAGCTATTTCTTTGTCATCAATAACTGTGCTACGACCTGCCATGTTTACAAGCAAACTCACGGTCCGCAAAAGCAGAAACACGTGTGCAGAGATCTGAAAAATAAATGACTGTGAAGATATGCTACACCTCCTGGCAATAATAAGTAGCTCGAAGTGTAGCCAAAAGTTGCCTCTTCCTGCCAACTTACGACCAAATAAATAACTATTACTAAGTCCACGTAGCGGGCGTTTCAAATTCGACGGCGCACCTTTGCGCCGCACACGCTGTGAACGTAGCAGGCTAGTGGGTGCACCGTTGCGCCGTACACGCTAAGGGGGTTAATGTTGATAGTGTGGAAAGTATTTGTCTAATAACCATGATTATTTGTCATCGTCTGTCGAGCATGATCCTCATCTTGCACAGTTTCCAGCCACTGGCCGAGTCTGTTTGGAACACAAGCCTCTCCAACGTCTTCTGTCTTCCCACCATCTCTCAGCCTCCACCCTTGTCCAGTCTTCTCCTCTCTTCTTCACGCTTTCTTCCACCCACTTCAGCCACCTGTCTCTCGGTCTCCCTCTTGGTCTCTTTCCTTCCCACTTCATCTCGTGTATCCTCCTGGGTATCTTCTTCTCCTCCATTCGTTTTACATGTCCATACCATCTAAGACTAGATTTCTCTATACCATCCTGTAATGGTTCCTCCTTCATTAATTCTCTGGTCCTCTCATTTCTTATTCTGTCCCTCTTTGTAGCTCCAATACTGCTTCTCAAGAACCTCATCTCACTGGCCTGTATTTTGTTCTTCTCCCTTCCTTTCATAACCCAGGTCTCCGAGGCATACGTCAGGATAGGGACATAGTACGTCCGATATATGATCTTTTTGCTGTTCTGAGGGACATCCTTGCTCCATAACATGCTTCTCACACTCCGGAATGCTTCTGCCTGTCTCCCCCGCTCATTTATTTCTCTATCGTTTCTTCCATTCTCTTGTATCAGGCTTCCCAGATACTTGAAACTCTCCACTTTCTTCAGCTGTTCCCAACCAATTGTTATTCCTGTTGTGGATCTTTCCTTCTTCCTTGTTGTGATCACCATCTCACTCTTATTTATGCTAAATTTCATCCCATACCCTTGTATTATTCCTTCCCACACGTCCAACTGTTCCTGCACCTCCTCCTCCTTGTTTCCCCAAATCATCTGCAAACACCATTGCTTTCATCTTTCCTACCCCAATTACCTGTGCCACTCGGGTCATTATGTCATCCATCACCACAATGAAAAGTAACGGTGACAGTGCACTTCCTTGTTTCAGGCCGTTTCTCTGTTCCAACCAGTCCGATCTCTCTCCTCCCACTTTCACACAGCTCACCCTTCCCTTGTAATCTCCTTTATCCTCCTTATAGTCCATTTTTCTACTCCTCTATCCTCCAGGGACTTCCATACTCTGTTTCTGCATACACTGTCATATGCTTTCTCAATGTCCAAGAAGGCCATCAGTAGATCTGTTCCATACTCATAGTGCTGTTCTTGTAACTGCCTTACAGCAAAAATCAAATCCACTGTGGACCTTCCGACTCTGAAGCTATGTTGTTCTTCCCTCATCCCTCCTTCTATCCTTGTCCTAATTCTCCTTTCCAAAACTTTCTCAAACATCTTTGCACAATGACTCATCAGTGTTATTCCCCGATAGTTTCTGCAATCTGTTCTACTACCTTTCTTGAAGATCGGGACAATTATTCCCTTTTTCCAGTCCTCTGGGGTCTTCCTTTCCTTCCATGCTGTCTTCATCACTCGGTACAACCATTGTATCCCCACCTCTCCTGCTGCTCTCACCATCTCCACACTCAACTCATCCACACCCGGTGCCTTCCCTCCTTTCATCTTCCTCACTGCATCTACCACTTCTTTCCATGTTAAGTCCTTTTCTGTTTGCAGTTCATCTACCTCTTCCCCGATTTCTTCCTCCTCGCCCTGGTTTCCATTTGGGTTCAGGGGTTCTTCAAAATATTCTTTCCACATTTTCTTCAGTTCTTCCCTATTTTCTATCTCTTGTCCCCTTTTGTTCACCATTCTAACATAATCCATAGGATCCTTCCGCCTCTTATTCTTTACCATCCCATACAGGACCTTTTTTGTACCTTCTCTATCTTCCCTTCATCATCTTTGTCCACTCTTCCATCCACTTTCTTCTCTCCTCAGCCACTACTCTCTTTGCCTCCTTCTTTCTTTCCTGGTACTCTTCCCTTGTCTCTACCGTCCTTTTTTGATACCACCTCCTAAAGGCTCTATTCTTTTCCCTTACTATTTCTTTTGTCTTCTCATTCCACCATGGTGTTTCCTTCCACCTCTTCTTACTACTTGTCCTCCCACATACTGCTTCTGCTGCACCTACTAGTGTCTTCTTAAATCCAGCCCATTCCTCTTCCACCCCCCTTTCTTCATCTGTTGGAATTCCTTCATTCACCATTTTGAGGCACTCGACCCTTCTATCTCCTTTCAGTTTCCATATCCTTATAGGTCTTTCCTGGTTCTCAGTCCCTTTCTTCTCCTTAGTCCCTCTCAGGTTCATTACCAGCAATCAATGGTCGCTATCCAGGTTCTCCGATGGTATAACCTTGATGTCCGTGATGTTCTTAATTAATTCTTTCTCATACAGTATATAGTCCACCACCGACTTCCTGGTCAAGTCATCACTGTACCATGTGATTGTGTGGCTCTCTCTTTTCCTGAACCAGGAGTTCCCAACTAGCAGGCTGTTCCTTTGGCAGAAGTCCAATAGTCTCTTTCCTTCCTCATTTCTTCCACCCCAACCCTCTGGTCCAAGGACACTCTCATACCCTTGTCTTTCTCGAGCATGAAATTAATTTAATTGAGTATTCTGTGTTATTGTCTTCTTCTATCGAGCCCACAATGATGAATAATTTTAAAAATGCAACGATGTCAGGTAGTAGCAATGAGGTTAGACCTAGTACAGGTGAGATGAGGACTGATTTGAGTGTTTCAAACGTTATTAGTGAAAATCATGATAATTTAAATGTGTCGATGGCTAATTTTTCAATGTTTGGTACTGTGAACCACCAAATAGCTAATAATTTGAGTGATCCTAAGTCGGTTTATGTTTATGAAAGCTTATTGGGTCAACATCATGGCAATCGGGGCATTATTTTGACCATTTATTCTGATGATGTCTTGCCACACATGAATGTGCCTCCTCGTATAAGGTTTGTTTCTGAATTATGTGTGGTAGCATACCACATCTGTTAAATCCTTGCATACTGAAATTAATATTTTGCAATGGAAGTGAATCTGATCGTTAAACTTTAATTTTAAAAAAATAATTATTGACCTGGTAGATAATGCAGGTTACCTATCTGACATGAAAATATTTCAACTTGTTTTCCCCCATACTGATGGTATGTTAATAGTGAAGCTTATTTCTGCAATGAAAACTTGTACTTCTGTAAATCGCTGCCTTAATGAAGAGTTAAAATCTTATTCCTGCTCGTGCGTTGTATACCATGCAACAATTATTTTTTTCCCGTGAGTACAAAGAATAGTAGAGTCTTTAAATAAATTTTCATTTTCTTATTAAAGCTTATGCGAGGGTATTCTGCATGCAATTAAGTGAGGAACAAATCGTGTCATCTATTCTGGATGGCATAAATCCTGAAAGTAGATCTTTATGACCATGTGTGTTCGACCTAGGAATTATCTTGAATTAAAAAGTGTTATTATGGCTGCAGATGTAGTCAAGCATTCTGATGCATTTAGGATAACAGATATTCCACCACCTAATTATGATTTTTATCAACATCAAATTAATAAATTTCAAAGAAATGCCTTGTCTACCTCAACGATTTTAGGGCAGAAACTCTCATGAGTCAGTTAATCGCAGAGCAAACACAAGGTAAGTGATGTAACTTGTGTCGACCTTGTTCATAAATGATGATGATGTGTTTTTCTTTCAAGAAGTGTATTTTTGGTGAAGTGTTTTTATCGGTTCGTTACTTGTCCATCTTGTTGTTTAACTTAACGAAGGGAGTGTCAGTTCGTAGTTATGTTTTCTTGTTATTATAATAGTCCAGTCGACAGATTGGATAAAGTGGGGTTAGGTGGAAAAAGGTCGGATTTTAATGAAAGTTTGGGATGTTGTTGAGGGATGGCTAAATTACAGGGTGTCTACCAACTCATCTTAAAAGAATTCCCTGAATATTCCCTGATTTTTCCAGGATTAATGAGAGAATTCCCTGAGTAAAGACTGCTACACATTCGCCCGGGAACAGGAAGTGGAATGAAATGCACGCTATTTTTGGGTTCGTTTTAAGCGCTCTCCAGGAACAAGAAGCAAAATGTAATCCAGGAAAGCAAATGGAAAATAGGATTAAGTTTTATGTTTCCTGTTCTCGGAAATTCCAGGAGCCAAACAGATGTTGCAATGGCGGCACAAGGGAAACAGTTGTGAAAATAAATTTATTTCAATAGAATAGTGAACTTATTGTCCAGTAAAATAAGCAAAATAAGTCATGCTGCTTTCACTACGGTAAATAAAAGGGACAACGGGAGGTTGAATACACACATCAAGGTGTGTTATCATATGAGTGTGATCATCTTAGACCAATATTTAATTTGTAAAACCATTCATTACCATTGAAATCACTGATCCTACGTCGCAGGAATGATGATATTCGGTAGCATAGGCCTACACAGTAATTTACACATATCCAAGGGACGAAGGGAGGCATATTCCAAGTTCTCACTCTCAATTAGGTCCACCTCGTCATGACAGAAGTAATTGAGTTAATCAATTTATTAATTTATAAATACATTTAAATGGAGGAAATCATTATGAATGATGTTTCAACAGGCTAGAACACACTATTATCAGTCTAAAATAATTTAGGCAGGTTGGTTCTCAGTTTAGGGGCTGCGACAACGCGGTCATGTAGCCCCGTGTACTTTGGGTGTGTGTAGAATCTGTCTGATAACCGGTGTTAATTGTGTTGACTGTATTAGTGTGTGTTTCTGTTTCTTAATTCAAGTAAGGACTGCATACTTGGAATTTTTCAAGTAGATCCTACTTTTGCTGCCAAATGCCACCGTCAACAACTACTAGTTTAGAACTTGGCTACTAGATGCCACCGCAGTCGGCTCTTGGCAACAAAGGAACCTAAGAGCGTTATTTACATTCTTAACCTATACAATTTAGCTTCAGACAGGTGTAATTAGTGGAAGGTTCTTTAACATGGCATAAATCTATGACGTGGGACCGCCGGCTTTACTTCCCCTCCGAAGGAAGGCACACTGGGGGGAAAAATCCGAAGACTTCTCCCGGGTTTGAACCCGGGATCTTGGGATAGAAGCTCAGCATGCTACCAACTACGCCACCGAAGCCGCAAAAATAATTTAACCAAGTCTGCTTGATAATACAAGGTAGAGTTTGAAAGGTGTAGCAAAAATATTTCCCAGGCACAATTAAAAACAAAATTGGACGTAAGTTCTAGCCTAGCTAAGGAATGTAGGAGCAGACAATAATCAAAGAATACCGGGATGGAAAAGCCGCACCAACAGTATTGTCAACCAAGGTCTAACACATTGTTACCCGGGCGCGCGCTACTCTATTCCTTACTGCAGACCGGGCAACTGAAGTACACCTAGCATGAGAAGTAAGATGGAACATAAATACCGTACGTGTAATTTTACTTACTTGTCCATCCATCAACCTCATCGTCACTACTTTCACTACTATCATTGTCAATTTCACTCGTATTATTATCGTCAAGAGACTCGTCTGAAATGATTATCGCACTGTCAGTTCCGCGCGCGCCATGCTAACACTTGACAATACACGCGGTAACCGAGTGTTATAAAACCTCACTTCCAGTATCCACTTCCATTATCAAGACAACAATATACCTATCTGCATGTCGTTGAACAAAGACCGTAGTTCGTAAATAACACGTAGTATTTTGATTAATGAACGGCGGAGAGGAGAAAATTACACAAGAATGAAGCACTGTAAGAAAACGTTAATTGACGTAGCCGGTTGTCCGCGCACCAATACAAAACTACGTAAATTAACGTAGCCCGTCATCACCCAGTAGTAGTCAAAATTCAATCGCCAACGGGAGTTTAAATAGTCCCTAAATCTCTACTTAGTATAAAAAGAAAATAATTTGTCTATGTTCAAAGGAAGCCAAACAGTAACGATATCAGTGAAAAGGACGGAAAAAAAAACAGGCGTCCGTGCGCTTTCTTAAGCTTACGCTGGGCAAACCGATAAAATATCAATATACTATGAGTATAAGAATTGTTTAGCATGAAAAGTTCTACAAAAAAGTCCGCGAGAGCATATCTCTATCTTCAATACATCGCCCACTATACGTGTTTTTAGATTGGACGGGAGGGGGATTTGTGTTGCATGCACCTAGCCTTTCTTAAATTACGTCTGACTATAATTCGTTGCTCATGCTATCTCCATGATAATATAATGGCTAGTCCAGTCAGTAATTTTAACCCATCATGCCGAGACGTAAAACGGATATAGGCCTAGGTCGTAGTTCATTGACACCGGGAGGAAGAAAGTGCTCGTCACGAAATGCACTCATAACTGTTTCCGAGCGAAGCTAGTATAAACAATACTAAATTTAAAATATTTTGTCGCCAAAGTTGCTACATCTACCGACAAAATCGCTAAATTGACAATACTGATCGCAATGAACAAAATGCTCAAGGCCCAATAAAATGGCGTAGTTGGCTCCTGCGCAGAAGGCGAACGGAAAGGTTGCCACATCTTGCGTTCAGTTGAGCTTGAGAAGGCACTGCTCATTGGCTGAGCACTGTCATCAGTAGCGAGCGATAACTTCCCGTGAAATTCGAAAGTATTGCTTACACTTTTACGGGATATAGCCAAACAGAAAAATCCCTGATTAACAAAGAAATTCCCTTAGTTTTCCCTGATTATTCCAGAAATTCATAATTCCCTGAGAATTCCCGGTTTTCCCGGGTCGTAGACAGCCTGTAAATAACATTTTCTCAAGTTTTGGACCTCGAGGACCCTGTGCTAAAAGAGCAAGGGGGTAAAAACTGCAAAATTTTCGACCTTCCTCCGGTTTTTCCTCAATAGCTGTTCTCCCTTACGTCCTACCGCAAAAGCATCCCTATGCGTTTTTGTAGAACGTTAAATTTCCTACAATTTTTACTGTTCAAACATGTTTGTATGTCAATTCGTTTTAGAGATATGTTGCTTCGTACAAAATGTCATTTTTCAAAATTCGCAAAAAGATGCTAAAAAATGCTAAAAAATGCAGAATTCCACCTTATTTCTTCTGTTATACCCAAATTATGATGAAATGTTGTTGTAATTATCGTTCCTGGTTACAATCACCAACTTTGGAAACTCCCAACCCCACCCCCACCCCACCCACCCGCTGTCCCCTTCCCCCCACTCAACCCCAATTCACAAAAGCTAATTTCTTCTCTGATGAAAGCCAACCATATTCACATCATGTTGTTATTGATATTAGTTACTTTTCGGATCGACCCCCGTCCCACTACATGATTATCCCAGGGCAGGTTAAGAAAGACTTAGTCTAGTCCTTTCGTGGAAAGAATTAATGTAATTAATAATATTAAGGTATTATTATTGAAAGGTACTCATATATACATGTACATATCATAGTAGGTGCTCATTTGTACTCATTACAGGTTCTGTTGGGATTTCTTAGCCATTGGTTCTGCTGCTAAGTGCTCGTCGACCTCCTGAGTGATCAGGCTATTAATGACGTCCTCGCTAACGTCGTATTCGTCGACTATGTCTGGTGAGTCCTCCTCGTTCAAATCAGTTGCGGGGGCTATTTCGCAGGAGTGGCCTGTGCAGTGCTTGGACATTGCTGAGCACCTAGGGCCTGCTTTCTTGCAGCTGCAAGCTCCGGTGCTACAGCCTTTGCTGCACTTTCAGGAAACAATCTGGAGGATGTTATCCGGCGCAGCATTTCTGGTTGTGGGGATTGGTAGTACCCTTCGCGGGGTAAGGCTCCAGCCTCAAACTGATGGGAGAAGTTCATTACCTAATCACGCCTGTACTTGCTGGTAAGTGCGTAGGGAGTGGTACTTGGCAGCGTCCCTTGTTGGTGGTAGGCAGGCTAATTGCAATTTAGCCTTCGTCACTGATCGTGTGAATAATCAGTGGCGCATTCATTTCGATGTTGATGATACGAAAGGCAGATGCAAGCATCGAAGTGAAGCAGGCATATGAGGACGCCGACGTGATGATCGTCAACACCGCCATATCAAAGGCCAGAGAATTCGACAGCGTCATCATTGCTGCTGAAGATGTGGACATACTTATTCTGTTGACAGCAGTAGGTATGTCCACAAAGAACATCTATATTCAGAAAATTGGAAAAGGCAGTGGTCCCAGTGTCCTCTACTCGCCAAGTTCCTGCTCCATCCCCCCCAAGGACATACTTTTCCTCCACGCAGTGAGTGGTTGTGATACCACGTCAGCACCGCATGGATTGGGGAAGAACAAAATTTGCAGCACCTACATGAAGAATACCTCCCTCTCTGCAGCAGTGGCTCCGTTTCCCACACCAAACGCTAGTCCTCAGCAGATCAGCGACGCTGGAGAAAAGTTCCTGGTAGCAGTTTATGGAGGTGACATTAACAATGACAACCTCGACGACCTGCGGTACAGATTATTCACACGATCAGTGACGAAGGCTAAATTGAAATTAGCCCGCCTACCACCAACAAGGGACGCTGCCAAATACCACTCCCTACGCATTTACCAGCAAGTACAGGCGTGGTTCATCAGAGAAGAAAATTGGCTTTTGTGAATTGGGGTTGAGTGGGGGAAAGGGGACAGCAGGTGTGGGGTGCGGGTGGGTGGGTGGGGGTGGGGTGGGGGTTTCCAAAGTTGGTGATTGTAACCAGGAACGATAATTACAACAACATTTCATCATAATTTGGGTATAACAGAAGAAATAAGGTGGAATTCTGCATTTTTAAGCATTTTTTTTTGCGAATTTTGAAAAATAACATTTTGTACGAAGCGACATATCTCGAAAACGAATTGACACATGTTTGAATAGTCAAAATTGTAGGAAATTTAACGTTCTACAAAAATGCATATGGATGCTTTTGCGGTAGGACGTAAGGGGAATCAGTTATTGAGGAAAAACTGGAGGAAGGTCGAAAATTTTGCAGTTTTTACCCCCCTGCTCTTTTAGCACAGCGTCCTCGAGGTCCAAAACTTGAGAAAATGTTATTTAGCCATCCCTCAACAACATCCCAAGTTTCATTAAAATCCGACCTTTTTCTATCTGAAACTACCTGTCGATTGGGCTATAAGGGTTAAGCTCACTGTTGATGTTTAGTAGTTTTTCTTCGTGAACATTATATTTTTGAGGAAGTGTTCGGAAACGAGTTTATTTGGGATAGTGTTTCTACCTTGGATTTACCCTCTGTCGCAGTATGGGTTGCTAGGAGATAAGTAAGTTCTTGGTAATTATTTGTTTTGTGAGGGTTTGTTTATGAAGTGATGTCATAGGAAGATGTTGAGTATTGTGTTTGTGAGTTAGGTCGTCGTGCCTAAGCTGTTGTGTCGATTTAGTACCTCGGAATCACCTCTGTGTTATGACTAATTATTTCTTTGGGAAAAGAGCAACGTGCAATTAGTGTTACTTGCGTTATGTCGAAAGACTGTGCCATTGCGATTCGGTTAATAGTTGTTAATTTGTGGGTGGTTAATTATTTTCTTGGTAATTGGGGTTGTCAGTAGGAAAGATGGGAGTACAGTAGTTGTTGTTTCTACCTATGTTGTTTCTTAGTTTTGTTTTCCTAACTGGCAGATGCGTTATTGTCACTTCCTATCACTGAGTATTTTCTTATTGAATCGATATTTACCTTGTCACGTGTTAGTATGGTACCATAAGGAGCGAACCTATGTCATTTCAGGTTAGGGATGAGTTGTTCCAAATGTTTCTCTTCTGGAACCTAGTCATTATGTAAATGGAAACCTCACAATAAGATTGCAAGGACCATGCAAGATAGTTTTACTCCAATATCATTGTGTTAGCGATACTAAAAGAAAAAGGATATTTTGAATACTCGTGTCACTTGTAAAGAAAGGAAGTGACCTTTCTACGAGGGTAATCCCAAAAATAAGGTCTCCTATTTTTTTTTATAAATACATAGACCTATTTATTTCTAAAACAAAAGTTTGGTGCTTTTCAGTCGGTCAACACGAATGTACCCAAATAGAGCTGGGTTATGCCCTAATCCTGAAATAAATTACAAGAGATTAATAAATACACTAGGATGACCAGTCCAAATCCTATGCTTGGTGAGTTCCAGTTAGATCATGTTGCTATAGCACGACAACATCATACTGATATACAGAACGTAAAGGTATTACGAGGAGCCAACATAGACTCTGATCACTACCTTTCACTTGTCAAGATTAATTTACAACCCTTTAGGAAACAACCAAATCTTCAAAGTAGTCATAAGATACCCAGGTTCAACACTCTGCGACTGCACGATGAGGATTGTGACTTTCAGAACACCCTTAGGAAGAATACAGAGAAAGACGGATGGCCTGCCTTACAAAAGGCCTTGCTGGAGGCCGCTCAGGAAACTATCCCTGCATCATCAACCAAAGGCAAACACCCATGGTGGGATGCAAATTGTGATGACGTTATAGAAGAAAGGCGTAAAACCTGGATTAGGTGGAACCAACAAAAAAAATGAAGCTAATTATGAAGCCTTCCTCCTGCAAAGGAAAGCTACAGCTAACACCATTCACAGAGCCAAGAGGAATTACCTCAAGGGTCTAATGCAACAGGCTGAAAATGATTTTCAGAGGAACAACTCAAGAGATTTGTACAAGGGACTTAAGAAGCAAACGGCCCAGTATACAGCTCCTACCCTCATCCTCCGCGGGCCGGATGGAAAACTTCAACTAAACGATAAAGACTGCACTAAAACTCTTGCAGATTACTTCCAGAAGCTACTAAACGCAGAGGAACCTAATGAAAAGCTTATTTTCCATGAGCCTCCGCACAGGAACCCCGATTCTCAACCGCCTACAAGAGAAGAAATAATGAATATCATTTCGAATGGTCTCAAGAACAACAAGGCTCCAGGTGAAGACGGCATAGTAGCCGAGATGTGGAAACATGCAGATGACCAGTCCTTACAGAACATCTATCATATCATAAAGGACATATGGGCAACAGAGTCCCTACCCGAAGGTTGGACGTCTGCTGTGATTTATCCCCTCCACAAGAAGGGAAGTAAGACAGACCTCAACAATTATAGGGGTATTTCCTTGTTACAAATTACCTACAAGATCCTCTCTGTAGCCTTGCTCAATAGAGTCACTGCACAGCTAGACTCAGAATTAGGTTAATACCAGGCTGGTTTCCGTATGACTAGATCTTGCCCAGAACAGATACACAATCTTAAGACAGTTCTCACCTACACGAACCGAGGTGGCCATCCATGGGTGGTGGTTCTAGTAGATTTTCAGAAAGCTTATGACTCCTTGGATAGAGATACCCTTTTCTTCATACTACGGGAATTTGGTCTGGATGGGAAGACCCTACGATTAATCCAAGCCACTCTGAGAAACACGACGTCCAAGGTCAGATTCAGAGGTGAACTATCCAAAAGCTTTCCAATCAGAACAGGAGTTAGACAGGGTGATGGTCTCTCCTGTATTCTAAAAAAAAAGGAAGATTGTAGTTTTACGTGACCGTGAATCTGGTGATTATGAGCCACGGGACCTCCTTTTTACGTGGAATCCGAACCACAGGACATGGCATTTCACTTCGAAAATCTCACATGCATTGACCGGGAATCGAACCCGGACCGCCTTGGTGAGAGGCATACAGCTAGACCGCTGAGCCACCACGCCCCTTCCTGTATTCTCTTCAACTGTGTACTGGAAAAGATCATTAGGGAATGGAGAACGATGCTACCACCGGGAGCTGGACTGAAGCTTGGTTACAAGAGCGACAACCTCTTCGTCCCTTGCCTAGCCTTTGCTGATGACCTCATTCTACTGGCAAATAACAGAGGAGGCTACCTACAACCTACAGAGTCTTTATAGTGTAGCAGTTAAGACTGGTTTGAAGATCAACATCCAGAAGACTGAATTTATGACCAATATCAAAGAGGCCCCTTCTAATATTCCTCTCACAGACACTACCATACGAAAGGTACCTGCAGTTAAGTACTTGGGGATGGATTTCTGCGAATCAGAGCGAGAACCTAGCCATAGATGCCAGATGTACCAAGTTTGAAAGGGCTTATCATTCCTGTCGTAGTATCTATTCATCTAAGTGCCTCTCCAAGAACCTCAAACTCAGACACTATAACTCTGTCGTCAAGCCATCTGTTCTGTATGCTTCTGAGTGCCTTGTAATGACCAGAAAGGGTCCACTCAGAAAACTGGAGTTAAAAGAGAGGAAGATTCTGAGGAGGATATTAGGTCCAATTAGAGAGGAAGGAGGCATTTACAGAATCCGTCATAATGTTGAATTGTATGAACACCAGGAGGACATCATCACGTCTATAAGGAAAAGACGCCTGACCTTTCATGGACACTTGGCACGTCTGGATTCTGAAAGACTCACCAAAAGGATATTCACAGGAAGAGGCAAGGCTTCTAAGAACAAATGGATTGCGTCAGTTAAGTCAGATATGGAACAACTAGAGATCCCACTGGAACAAACTCGTGACCGTCTGATGTTCCGTCAGGTCATCCGACAGGGCGTTTTCCCAACGTCCCTTACAAGTAAGAAGACTACAGGAGCTAATTGGACAGAAGAAAGAAGACTGACTCATAGTCAGAAAATGAGGGACTATTGGAAGGAGAAGAAGAAGAAAGCAACAACTTTACCGAAAAGTAGATACGAGCCCCGTGGTCCTAAGTAGGCCTAAATGATAAAGAAGAAGAAGAACTAGGATGACCAGTTTCGATCGTCAGGTGATCATCATCAGATCCATTACACTTAGGCTATAGCATCTATGTTTGAGAATACAGGTGAAAAATATATACAATATGTACAATTATTTAGTTGCAGTGTAGGTAATGCAACTGTCAGTGTATGCTAAATGTGGTATATCTAATGTTAGGTGAAATTCTAAAATGGTGATAAAAATCCGGAATTTGTCTGTTTCGGGGTGATTATATGGTTATACAAAATCAACTATGGTTATACTGTAATAATACAGGCTGAATACTTATCCGGTTGTCTTCCTAACTGGGACTTCAAGCAGTTTCGTGTTCACTCTGATACCAGTTATAGTCGACTAACTTGGGTGTTAACTGGACGAGACTGGTTTTTCCCTTTCTCCCCCTTTTGTTGCTATGTTCGTTCTGAGGTCAGTGCCATGTTTATTTGTGTGACGTTGCCAAGTCTAGATAAGAATGTATGTTAATGAATACAGGAAGATCTACAACTATTAAAGACCGTGGAACTATCTTCGCAACCGTGGACTAAAAAGCCATTTAAACTAAGAGGTACACGGTCCATTGAAGATGTCCCGGCAACTTTAATACTGCCGTGCAGAACGGCCTAGGTTTATTGCAGAAAAAAGTACATAGTACACCTGATCCAAATAACATTTACCTATAACCACCGCTATTTTCCCTCCTTTTTTTTTATCTAGCTTGGCTGTATCGCTAAGTTGTGTCTTGTTTTCGACAGAGTGAGTTTTTTAGTAGAGTGAAAACAACAGTTTACACCATTTTACAGCTTGAACATTTAGCTATTTTTTCTACATAATCACCATTTCGGTCGATGCATTTTTGTAGACGCTGTGACAGTTTTTGTTTGCCCATGTCATACCAGCTGTTCAGGAAGTTGTGAACCTCATCTTTCACCTCATCGTCGGTGCTGAATCGCTTTCCGGCCAAATACTCTTTCAACTTAGGGAACAAGTGATAGTCACTGGGCGCCAAGTCGGGGCTATAGGGTGGGTGGGTGATGACATTCCACTGAAACTGTTGCAGGAGAGTAGAGGTTTGCCGGGCGACGTGTGGTTGAGCGTTGTCATGGAGAATGTTTACGCCCTTGCTCAACATTCCTCTTCTCAGGATCTGAAATGCTCGTCTGAGTTTTTTCATGGTCTCACAGTACATGTCAGCGTTAATTGTGGTCCCAGTGGGCATAAAGTCGACCAACAATACCCTTTTTCGATCCCAAAACACAGTTGTCATGACTTTACCGGCAGCCTGTGTTTGCTTGAATTTCCACAGCTTTGGGGAAGACGAATGCCACCACAGACGTGATTGTTGCTTGGTCTCAGGTGTAAAGTGGTACGCCGAGGTTTCGTCACCCGTGACAATTGAGTCCAAAAAGTTGTCCTGTTCAGCTGCAAAGCGTTGAAGAAATGTGCGGGAAGAATCAACCCGTTGCCGCATGTGGTCCTCAGTCAGCATGCGTGGCATCCATCTTGCGCACACTTTCCGGTATTTCAACTTTTGCGTTAAAATTCTGTGAGCGGCGCTTCGGGACACCTCAGGACCAAAGTGCAGAGATCATCCAGGGTGATTCGACGATCTTCACGCATGATTTGCTCAACCCTCACGACTGTCTCGTCGGAAATTGATGGTATCCCGCTCCTTTGTTCGTCGTGAATTTCAGTCCGACCAGCTGCAAACTCTCTACACCACTTACGAACATTTTTGATATTCATGCACGACTCACCATACACTTCAGTCAATTGGCGATGGATTTCAATCGGTTCAGTACCCTTTGCGTTAAAAAACCGAATAACTGCGCGCACTTCGCACTTGGCGGTAACATCCAACAGGACCTCCACTCTCAACGGCTGCCAAGCCAAGATTGAGTGCCTCAGCGAGGCGTGTGCATGCTTATATGCGAGCGCGGGAAACACTCTTCACAATATTGTGACCAACAGCCACATGGATAGAGTTCTGTATTATTTTTTAAATAGTAGACCTTATTTTTGGGATTACCTTCGTAAGAAAGATTTGTAAAATTTTTGTGTTTAAATCCTTGTACACGCGAAGAATCATAGAAGATGATAACGTAGGGTTGTGTATTGTAATGTTGGTTGTTACTATGTCTGGCGTAAAACTCTTAATGACCTCTCATTAGTTGTATGAAGAGTCTCCAAGGACAATTTTCTGTCACAGTGGAGTTTTTTTTTCAGAAAGAAGATGTACGAAGAGTTGTCAAACTGTTCGAGTGAGTAACTGTTGCTGTGATCCAGGGCCCAGATATGGCGATAGAATCCCATGCTAATGAATTGTTCCCTATTGACTTACATCGGGAAGAAAAATATTATTGTAAAATAACTGTTCTGTTGTTTACAAAAAGAAACTCATTGATGTTGAGTATGAAGTAAGATCATGTTGTCTATGCATGTTGGGAATACTGTTGGTGTCTACTATGACTAGTAGGGTACGAAAATGTGCATGATTTTTAGTGAAAAACTTTTAACTAAGATTCACTTTACTTTAAAAAATAAAATAAAAATCTGATGTGTTTGAGTGTTCAATGGCAACCCATTGAGCACAATCGTGGGAGGGAGAGATGTGCCGTTATAAAGTGTCCATATGAAAATAACTCTCTATTGGCCAATAATGGATTCTCAAATATATTGAACTTGACTCTATCTTTGAGCAAGTTGGGAAGACTTCGGATTGGGCAATAAACATAACTATATTTTCTAGCTTCTAATAATAATCTTCTGCGGGGTAAGTTGATGTTGTGCACGTAACGAAATCAGAAATACAATGCTTTTAATACCTTGTCTGTCTACATATAAGCAAGCTTTCATTACCTGCATCTCTTGTTCCTTATCCACAACCAAAAATCCTAGACCAGAGAGCATATCATCAACACCATTCCCCATGACATCAACTATCAATATCCATTCTCTTAAAGTCTTGGCTGACCCCAACAAAAATAACACAACTGGATCACTCTCTACTAATAGAAACAAAACACATCACAATTATAGCCGCTTACTTTCAACCCCACACAACGGCCTTGGAGATAATAGACGAATTAGGACAACTTATCACTCGGAGTAAACAAGACAGCCCCCTAATCGTAGCAGGGGACTTAAACTGTAGACTGGATGTACACAATTACAAAATAAAAGTAGTAATGGAAAAACTACAAGAAGATGGCCTTCTCCTATTAAATAACAGCAACATACCAACCTATATATCTCACAATGGAAAAAGCGTCATAGATGTGGCACTCATAAAAGGACAAATAAATGGAGAAATAACCCCTATCTGGTCAGCAAATCACACACCAATAAGAAAATATATCCCCATGAAAATAAAAATTCATGGCGATTGGCGAGCACCCAAAAAACAAACAAAATGCCTATTATCAAGAAAAATTGACGTCGGAAAAATAGAAGGACGAGCCGACCAGATAAGAAAAATAGAAACGCTTACTGAAGAATCTAGACTAGAAGAAGCGGCACAAACACTTGAAGAACTGCTAATACAAGCCGCAACCCCAAGAAAGGAACGAAAGGCGAAACCATGGTTCGATCAGGAATGCTACCTGCTAAGAAAAGAAGTATTGAAGGCCCTGCATGAACTAAAAACAAACGAGAAGAACCTTACACTCTATCAGGTATACAACAGAAAAAGAAGTCTCTATAAAACGCTAACGCGGGAGAAGAAAAGGGTATACTGGGAGGAAGAAGGTAAAAGAATCATAGAAGAGGCTAAGAAAGTCCCATATATCGCTTTACGTCCTAGGAAGCAAGCGCAGACACATTATATAAACATGGAAAAATGGATGACACACTTTAACAATATACTCAACAAGGAAGGAATAACGAGCACCCCAGAAAATAATCAAAGTACCTATACACTAGCGCCAACAGAATGGACTCCGCTGACAGCTGATGAAGTCAACATCATCTCAAGTACAAAGAAATACAAAGCCGCAGGACCAGACAACATTTACAGTGAGTACATAAAAGACACTGCTCACCTCCTACTACCTACATGGACAAAATTATACAATAAATGCATTGAGACGGCCTCAATACCGGAGAGATGGAGACATTCAACTATAAAAGTACTCTATAAAGGCAATGGCGATCCATTTGATACAAACACATACAGAGGCATCGCTCTGGAGAATATTCCGTTCAAGATATTCACAAAAACAATCGTGAGGAGAGTCAGAGAAGAAATAGACGAGTATCTACCAGAAAATCAATTTGGATTCCGGAACGGAAGATCAGGCACTCAATAACATCAGGGAAGCCCTTGAAAGAAGAGAAAAGTTCTACGTAGTGTTTATAGACTTCACAAAAGCATTCGACCTCATAAACCGGGAACTTGTGACACAGAAGCTGGACGAAACCCTAAACAGGAACCATGTGTGCACTGAAACCATAAAAACGATACTACAATGGAACAAAATAAGAATCTCTGACAACATATCACTCTCAGAACCGATACTTCAAACGAACGGAGTATTACAGGGTGACCCAATGAGCCCGTTACTTTTCATCCTGGCAGCAGAAGAAATAATGAAAGGAAGGAAGGAAGCTTCTAGTTTAACGTGACCGTTAATCTTGAGATCATGAGCCACGGGACCTCCTTTTTACGTGGAATCCGAACCACAGGACATAGAAGAAATAATGAGAATAACCCATAAGGATGACGTAGTATCGTACGCTTACGCTGATGATATAGTGATCGGATCAAAGGACATCACAAAACTACAAAACGTGATAAAAGAAATGGAGGAATGGTGCTACAAACACACATTCGAAATTAATACATCAAAAACAAAAATGATGGTATTTAGGCAAGGAGGAAAGATCCCAGCAATGACAGAAATCTTCATAAAGAGGCAGAAAGCAGCCATAGTAAACGATTTCAAATACCTTGGCATTACTCTGCAAACAAGTGCCAAATGCTTTACAAAGCATGTAATAGAAAAAACACCACAGGCAATACGGGCGATGCACGAAATCAACTACATTAGATCACTTAGCCTAGAGACGGCGATGGCACTATTTAGAGCAAAAATCGTGCCTATTCTAACATGAATGAAAATCCACAGTCTGCTTCCAGTCTCCGACCGGGTCAGGAATGGAATGAATGGAGCCCCCATCTAGCGGCGAGGATATTAACTGTGCCGGCTGCCGAGGCGTGACGCACTCCTCTGGGGCAATGATTAAATGAATGACAGATGCAATGAAATGATAGTGGAGAGTGTTGCTGGAATGAAATTTTGACAGGGAAAACCGGAGTACCCGGAGAAAAACCTGTCTGCCTCCGTTTTGTCCAGCACAGATCCCACTTGGAGTGACCGGGATTTGAACCACGGACCCAGCGGTGTGAGGCCGGCGTGCTGCCGCCTAAGCCACGGAGGCTGCCTATTCTAACATATGGGATGGAAATCATTTGGCCGTACCTCACAGAGAAGAACTTATCCTCTCTAGAAAGAATAAAAGCTCTATACATAAAGAGAGCGATCGGAGTATCCAAAACAACAAGATCAAGACTCGTCTACCTTCTAGCACGAGAATCCTTCCTCAGTGAAGACTTCAGAACACACCTGAACCTGCCCAACACCAGAGCATCAGAAAATCTCCTAGCAACACTCAACAAAAAAAAGAGAAGACACCCCACCAGAATTCTTTGGAACTGGAGCTATGATAGACCGGACATGGACAAAATCCAGCTTCGAGATGAGGCACGTGTTGACAAGACTGGCAGTACATGGTTTCCACCATCTAATTTGTAACAACACCTCATACCATGAACCGACAGAGACATGTAAGTGCAAACTATGTGGATACATGTGTGAACGTTACCACCTAGAACTCTGCACCAAAAGAACAAAAACAATTAAGGAATATGCAAACCAAGGCCCAAGCGTGCGAGTACAGTGTATATAAATGTATTATTTCTTTTCTTTGTGTATGGCTATTTAGCTGTAATAAATGTATTATTATTATATCCATTCCCATTCTAAAAAAAAACTAAAACCAACTAGCTTCCATTCCGCATGGCAATTTTCAACAACACTCCCATGGCAACCTTGCCCTAAGATCAAGGCACCTATTGCCAAAAGCCAAAGCCAAAGCCACCTGGTCTACCCACTGGCTGCCCACCCCCAAAGAATCTCAAGGCACTGGACACATAAGATTCTCTGTGGTGGCCTACCAATAAGTGGCCATGGCTGGCAACCAGAAAAAAGAAAGAAAAAAAAAAAAAAAAAAAAAAAAAAACCTAAAAGCAATCTCTGTAACCTACTACAAAAGTTTGGTTACAAGGCTAGCTTAGGCTATGCCATGAACTGTTTAACATCCAACCAACACCCGTTGGATATGAAGAAAGGATATCATCGATTTGATACATTTTAATATTTCTTAAAACATAATAATTTTGGCTGCAGAAAAAGATAGGCTACATTCTCCTTTTGTAATGGGCAGACTGATATCATTATGGAAATGAACTATATTTATTGATAGTTGTATGATTTTGTTTCAATGAGAGTTATGTTTGTGTTCTTGTTTTGATATTGATGTGTTGGTGCTTGTATTTTTGAAATGCATGATATATGGTTGGCCTCACATGTTAACCTTTATGGTTTGTAGTTATCTACTTATGATTTTGGCCTTGGCATATCAGATGGATTTGTTGGTACGAAATGAAGTCGGTATGAATGATATATAGGTGCCTCTTATGTTAACCTTTATGGTTTGTATTTATTTACTCACGACTTTGGCTTTGCATATTTCATGAGTGTCGATCGTGTGTATGTTTGGAGGTTATGTGTGATCGTTCGGTACATTTAGTTCATGAAAATAATCATTCGTCTCCCAAGTGTTATCATGTAATTTGTTTTCAAACTTTGGGATATATTTTAATAAACTGATCCAGACGCTCTGTTCTGTGATAACAGTTAACAAGTTGTAATATGTCCAAGAGTATTTTCTATCTGAGTAACTTATTAATTTATTTGTTTGTTTGTTTGTTTGTTTGACACACTTCGACTATTTAGCATGTCCCCTATGGACTCTGTGTAGTGTTGTCATCTGATGACACTTATTATTATTATTATTATTATTAATTTTCGATACCTCATTATCATACTTATATTCGACCTATTGCTCCTAAATTATATTTGGTAACGATGTGATAATTGAAATTTATTTTCAATTGATTGAATCTCATCTTCGTTAATGTGATTGAGATTTTATTAGACCTTGTATCTTGTATGACTGACCCGGTTGTCAGTATCCATTTATAAATAACTTGTCCATATTTTTGATCTTCGTTGATTCTGAGCTTCTTTGCATAATTTTGATGTTTACCTTTTAATCTTTTTATATGAAATGTATTTTATGTTTTACTGTTTTCATGTTGTATTTTATGCATGATAAAGAATATATTGTTATCAATGAAATTACTACTCAGTGTTCTTTCTTAACAGTAGACGCTAGTGTGCTTTAGTCTCTTATTTAATATGGGTTATGGAAGGTAGCAGTTCCAGCACGCATCCCTCCCCAAGTATTTTCCCCCCTTGTTCCTTTCTTGAGTTGCCAATTTAATGTTTTATTTATTTTGGTCTTTCCTTTGTCCACCTGTGTCATAAGCGGGAAAAAAAACGTACTGATGAGACTTGGAATAAAATTGCTTATTGAGAACTTCTAAATTAGTTGGTAGAAATCAACAATATTTGTTTTCTTTAAGTACCCTGCACACTTGTATTTCAGTTGTTCTTCAAAATTTAAAAATTCCAGAAGGAAAAGTGTTATTGATTACTTCTATGTCATTCTGAGGAAATATACACATAAGTTTGTTTCTATAATGTTGTGATAATTATTTGTAAATAAACTAATGACTCACTACATGAAGAATTTCTATGTATAACAAATAAATGCATCCAGATACCTGAATATCTGTCTTGCCATAAAGCAACACATCTACATGCAGGCTCGTTACAGAGAATTGAGGACTATTTCAATTTTTTCACTGCAGAAATTGACTATCCCTGGGTTTATCACTACACTCTCTGTAGTATAACCTACTTCCAGTTTTATATTACCAGTTTTAATAATTAATGTAATTGGATTTACGTCCCTTTTAACTACTGCAGCTTTTAGAGAGCCTGGGATGCCAGAATTTTGTCCCAAAGGGGATCATTAACATGCCAGTAAATCAACTGACACGGCCGCCTTCGCATTTGCACACTCTCAAACGCCAACTGCCAGGATTTGATCCTGCAACCTTGGGAACTGCCAGCGAGAAAGTTACCGCCGCGCCACGTAACCAGTCTATAATTACCAGTTTTAACCATTCACAAGTTCAGAGTACACAACTTCAACTTCTATACAAGCACTAAATTTGCAGCTAAATATCACTGGATTGTTTCATATTGGAAGAAAAAGATTAAGTTGATAAATCCATATTTAAATAACAGAAATGTAATAATCAATGTGTCACTAAAAGATTTTTAAAGCTTGCAAGAGCTATTGAAGAGCTTGGACTAACTGGTCGAACGAGTCAACATAACAAAATTTCTTATGCAAGGAATGTAAAATTAGCCACAATTTCAGAATTCTTGCCACTTAAAAACTAATGCTGTGTGCAGTGTTTCTGTACTCATCAGTTGTATATCTATAACTATGCAACTACTGCGACCACATTCCGGCACAAATCTTGGATGTCTTAGAAGGAAAGAAAAAACTAATAGCTTGCTTGTTGAATGGGGCATAAATGTTTGCTTTTGTTCATATGTGGTGAAATTTTTTAGCATGTCCACAAAATAGCAGCACATGCTAAATGCATGGTCATCATCATCATTTTCCATGTACAGTTTTGCGGGAGTGATGAACGAGCACTTTCCATTTCTACCGATCATGGTACACTATTAATTGTTCTTGGACATCGTCCCAGTTAAAACCGTTCTTTTCCGCCTCAAATCCAGGAGTTCTCAAACTTTTTCTGTTGGGTCCCCCGCCCCCTTCTGAAACATAAAATATCTAGTGCCCCCCACCCCCCACCTTATTATTCTTGTTCTTAATAAGAACTGAATATTTCCAAAGGTGGGCAAGCACTATCACTTTCATGGGGTCTCTTTTTACCATTGCTAATAAGCCATGGGTAATGGCGTTACTTGTATCAGTTTATTGAAAATCAGGCTAACCACTTCCAGTGAACACTCCTTAGAATTCACCTGTTCACTTACCGTCTTTGAACTGACTGTATTCGAGTCGACAATGACAGAAATAGAAGAATCTATTCTTGTAAGGAAGTGGCAGTCACATTGTCAAATGGCTTATTGTGATTAGTGGCCGTTTTGGGGTGACAGGTGAAAGGGTGCCGAGTGGGAAATGTTACTCTACACCTGTTCTCAGAATTCCTGCTGGCAGGATCCACTGGTCAGTTCTTGTGAAATATGACAGCAAAAGTACGAGTTTTTAAAGTCTTGAATGGTAGTGGGAGCTTCCTGCCTAAGATAGGTTCATGGATATGAAGATATCAGTATTTGTTACAGAATATGAAACACAAATATATCAATCAGACCTGGCACCCTCCTTTATCACTCTCTGAGCCTCCCTCAGGGGGTGCCGCCCCCCCCCCCCCCCCCCCCCCCCCCCCTTGAGGACCTCTGCTCTAATTGTAATGTCTCTATCCACCATCTCCTTGCCCTTCCTCTTGGTGTTTTCCTCTTACGTCCAGTTTGAAGTATTTCTTGGCTGTTCTTGTGTTATCCATTCTCATTACATGACCATACCACTGAAGTTTGCACTTCCCTAGATATTGATAAATAGGAACCCTGATGCCAGCTGTTTCTCTGTGTACCTCATTTGGACGGCTCAGTGCCAGAGGTGACAGTGCCATCGCGGCTCATTTTGACCTGTTCAGTGTAATGCATACCTGCCAACTTTTGAAAAGGGCTATCAGTAAAACTCACGCGCGACAAAAAATTTAACGATTTTCGACATACCCCGGCTTGACGAAAATAATAATACTTCTGGGCTACAAAATACAATAATTCATGCTTTAAACAGGATATTTCAATGAAATCATATCTACTTACATGATTTGTGGATGAACATAACAATCAAGAAGAAATCCATGTTAATCAGCAGCAGGCGTGGTGAATATTGGTTTGGAGCATACATAACAGGACTTCCTTGATAAATTAAGCCGATATACGATATTTGAAAAAGGTTTTACACAATAAAACTTGTTTAACGTAACACAGGCAAGAAATAATATAATACACACTGCAAATCACATGCTAGTTCGACTTCCAGCAAAAAGTCTTGAGAAAATGCTTTGTCATAACAGGGACCAGAACTCCTGGTCTTCAAAATAGAAATAGACTCCAGAGATTCATTGGACATGGATGACCTGAACTGTGTTCTATTTTTCTTCACAAGGCTGAAAACACGTTCACATTCTGCATTGCTATGGGGTATGGTGAGAATAGAGAGCATTACTCTAGAAATTCGGTTATACTTAAGAAGTCCATCGGCTCCACGAATTCTTGATATTTGTGCCCAACTGGAATCACTTGCAGCATCTTGATGTGCAGCCAAAGTGTCATCTACCTGAAGAGCTGTAAACTGCCTCTGAAGCTCATTCACCACCTCATCGGTAGTTTCATTCTCTTCCTTGCATAACATGATAGGAAACTTTTCCAAGAAAAAACGAACGGAAGAAAACTGTGCATCTTCAATTTTGTCTAACCTAGCAACTTGAGCATTCTTTAGCACGTCATCCTTGAGTGGAAACTTGTTGATGATGTAGTCACAGGCAGTACAAAAGTAGTTTCTCACTGATGAAAAGAAAAGGGATTTATCTGTATCCTGGAGATCATTCACTATGTTCGAAGTTTGAATGCCAATAACTAACTCATCATCACTTCTTTGATTTTGAATCAAGTTGTACTCAACTTCAAGCAATGAGGAGCTTTTGACAATTTTGGGCTTAACAAACTTGGTGAACAGCTGCTTTAGCAAATCCATTAGAAGTTCTAATAACAAGTGAACTTGTGGGGAAGAAGTCTGAAGGGCAACATTCAATTTGTCAAATACAGGAATAGTCACATGAAGAAAAGTGCAAAAGGCCTTGTTCAAGTTTGAGGACAGGAACATAAACAATTTTTCCTCACGAGTTGTAGCAGAAGTCTTACTTTTTAGGATGGGTTTGTCACATTTGGAAGAATATGCTATTCTTTTAGGGGCATGTGTAGTAGCAGAATCAAGAATTCTCTTCTTCTGATACTCTTTGGATCCACTTTGTTCAACTTTAGGTATTCTGAAAGATGTCAAGCTTGTGGAAATGTTTTGGGTACATAATATTACTTCCTCCTTGAAGAAAGAAAGAAGAGGATCCCACTGGTCCAGTAGTCTATCCAAACATCTGCCTAAAGATAACCACCTAGTACATACATGCTTCAGAATTTTCTTTGCTTCCTTATTGTGCAAGTTCTGAAATTTCTGAAGGCGTTCTTTTCTCTTTACACTCTTCTCTAAGAAATAAAATATATCTACAAGGATCTCATCCACTTTAACTGGTAATCTTCCAGCACCTTTTTCAGCTGCTAGATTAATCAGGTGGCAAATGCACCCTATGATGGCAATACCTGGTTGAACTTCCTTCAGAACTGCTGAAACCCCATTTTTGTGTCCTATCATAACAGGAGCATTGTCGGAGCAGAAAGCCACACAGTTTTCAATTGGTATATTATGAGAACTCAGCTGTGATAACATCAGGTTACCTATGTTTCGCCCTGTTGAGTCCCCGTCCAACGCTGGTATGGATAGCACAGTGCTCACTACTTTTTCCTGCCGAACATCATAGAATGTAACAACAATAGGATACAACTTGGCATTCGTATCATTGCTTCCATCCGTTGCCAAAGAAAATGGTCCGTTCTGAAGGCACTTAACAACTTCAGATGATGCATTTTTTGCCATTTTATTTACAATGCACGTCGTTTTCGTGCGACCACAACTATATTTCTTTGCAACTTCTGATGTGGGAAACATCTTCTTAAATAAAGCGCCAGCATGATCAGCCGCACTTAAGGGCACATTGTGTTCCACCAAAAAGGAAGTAAACAGACACTCGGCCCTAATTACGTCACTGTCAACGTTACCAGCCTTGGCAAAAAAGGTGTTGATTTTCTTGCTATCTTCCTTCGATTTAACATAACTTATGTGTTTACCGCACTTCACATGATTACTTAAATCGTTTTTTCCACCATGAGCAATATTAATATCACACGCACATACCGTGCAAAAGGCAAATTTTTCTCCCTTTCTTGATTTTAGTATGCACGGAAAATCAACCGAGTATGATTCTTTAAATGTCTGGAAGTACTGTTTCTTGTTGTATTTGTTCATTCTCGATATCTACTAAAACATCGAAAGGAACCTGGATCACTAAACGTCACATAAAATTATAACATAAATCGCATAAAACACAGCCCACACTTCATTAAAACAAGTCAAAGCACACAAGTCAAATGAACACGACGCCAACCTCGTAAAGAAAGAATATGCACATGGTAGAGAGAAAAAAACACACACGTGGAACGAATGTAATTAGTCCAAGGAATACAGGAAACTGCGAAGCACGAAGATATAGCACAAAAACTCGAACACTTCATTAATATATGCCATAACCTTAAAATACGAAAACATTCAAAGAACGCCAACTTCGCGAACAATAAACAACTCACGTGGTCAAAGAATATCGTTTAAATCGCAACGAGCGAACGTAGGGGAACAAAGAATTTGCGAAGCAGAGCGTGTTGACACCTAAGATTCACATGGAAGAACGGTTATCCCGGCTTCAAATTCAATTACAATGACGACACAAACATGACACGGTCAAAAGTACGAATCAACTCAAAGAACGAGTTATCGACTATCGCGGACTTGCCTTCGACCCACGCAAACAATCGATTGTACGGAAGTGGGAGGGATTATCGAATGTTAATTATCGTTTCAAATTTTTGTCCGCGAAATCGTAAAATGACACCGTTCATCCGTAAAACCGTAAAATGCTGCAATTTCCGTAAATTTTACGGATAAACCGTAAAAGTTGGCAGGTATGGTAATGACTAGAAAAAATTCTCAACTATCTATGCCAAACATGACTAACAGCCTACATGTGTCTGCAAAGCGCTCCTACCAGCGAGCAAGTCTGGCACTACAAGAACCATTGAAATACGTGAGCGCCATACATGACCAAGTACCAACAAGATGGCGGATGTAGTGCAGGAAAATTCATCAGAATCCGACTTTTCTGCTGTTAGCAATGATGATAGGACATATCAACCGGAAGGAGAGATCTGCATAAATGAATTATGTATGCCTAATTGCTTTAGGAATGATAATAAGGGTAGCATTTCATAAAAACAGACATAACAGACAGTTCATTAAATTATTGTGGTAGTTAGTCACATCTGGCGCTCTTGCTGCATGCAAAGCGGTGATGTATATTAGGCCTGCTAATTTCATACTTGCACCTTGTAACATTTGATTCTTCAGCCGAAGTGCATATCATTTTTTAAAATAATAATAATAATAATAATAATAATAATAGTCTTATATTCTACTCCAGATGATGATATTCCAATGCACCGTGGAAGAAAAAGAAAACGAGATCCCAGCAAGCACAAGAAAGTACCCAGGAAAAAACTAAGTCTGGACAAGAGTATACATCTTCAAGTGTAAAACAAGTTAGAGAGACTGTTCAAAAGATTGTACCGGTAATAGTTTGCTACCATGGAATAGGCGACTTGAAATTAATCGTAGTTTTTATAAGTTGGACTGGTCACTAAAGAATGCTTTCATTCTGGGATCAATAACAGTTTGAAGGCATCGTACCAAGTCTGAAGAATCTTGTTGGAGTAACAGTGACTATTGATCGGAGAAAGAGAAGAGCTGGTCGCCCTAGTGGATTTAGGGGCACTACTCCACTCTGGTATCCTCAAGAGCGCAGGATTACCTCTGCAAAGAAGACAGATCTAGTGGCGTTGTTAATGTATATCCCTCCCGGTCATCATCAGTTTTATTGAAACCTTGCAACAGAACAGGATGACAAGAGCTTATAGTTGTTTCTTGAAGGACATGCTAACATGTACTGTAGTTTAAGAATCTTTATCCAATTTGATATTCCCTTTGTTTAATGTACCAACATTATTCTGAAATAATTAAGTAATTAAGCAGGGTAGCATGATGGCACAGTGGCATAGCTGCTCGTCTTTCACCCGGACGGCCAAAGTTCGAATCCCGGTGACAGCGGGGTGGAATTTTCACCTGAAAAATCACATGGCACCACAAAGGGCATCTGGCCATAAATCCCCGGCCAAAACCAAAATGAGCCTGGTTGGCTCCGGCAACCCCAATTAATTGGGAAAAGCCGAAGGAAGAAAGAAAGAAAGAAAGAAATTAAGTAACTAAGCAAGCTGCCCGACTGCTGATCATGATGAGTAAGACATTTTCATTTTTATATCAGGTAGATAACTTCAAAATGGTTTCCAATTATTGTATTATAATTGACTGGATTAGAATAAAATATGTTTGCTCTCAGTGTTCTCTTTTTCTTTCATGTTCTGTGAGCCAAACATGACTAACTACACTGCAGGCTATGTATGCATACCCCCTTAAGAATAATTATTAAATGGTCTGCCAATGCGAAAGAGGATACTTTTATGAACATTTAGATGCTTTAAATTTTTTTTTTTTGAAAGCTGCTATAATTTTAAATCTATTGTTGACTTTAACCTTCATTATCTCAAAACTTGTCCATTGGCACTTAGTCACCTCTGACACTGAGCCGTCCATTTCTGATCTTGTCTCTCCAGGTACTTTGATTCATAGTCCTCATACATCCCATTTCTGTTGATTGA
Organism: Meconema thalassinum; assembly: GCA_946902985.2. Classification (NCBI taxonomy): domain Eukaryota; kingdom Metazoa; phylum Arthropoda; class Insecta; order Orthoptera; family Tettigoniidae; genus Meconema; species Meconema thalassinum. Next base: position 1,754,171,656 of record OX336388.2, on the reverse strand, counting down.
ATTCTGTATAGTCCGAAGTTGGCAATGTACATTTCTCTATACCATAAATAAGGATTGGTACAAAGTAGGTGTAATACAAAGTTGACTTTATTGCCTGGGGTATTTTCTTGTCCCAGAGAAGGTTCCGAAGTTGGTTATAGAAATTTGATGCTTTCTGTGTCCTATTTAGGATTTCTTGTTTGGCAGTATTCTCCCTGGAGACCGTATTTCCTAGCTACTGAAAGTGAGAACCAGACAAGTTTTGTTCCATGCAAAGAGATGTTTGAACTTGTTCTCTCTCTGTTTATGGTCATTTCAACAGTCTTTGGTCTTGCTGATCTTCAGGTACATTAAGCATGCTGGGACTGTTGCAAGCACAGTGCTCAAACAGTACTTCACTTGAACTTCTCCACATTTTAGCCAGGCTGACCGGTTTTTCATGTCATTTAGCACATAAAATATATTTTTTTAAATCTTAGAACAAGAAGAAGCAAAGTTGAGATGAAAACATTGTTCGATATCGTATTCACCTCTGACATTGACTGTGATCAGTCGACGGTGTATGACTGGCATTACACACTGAGGCAAATGAGCTCGATGAGCCGTCCGTTAAGGATATAATTGCCACTATTACATGCCAATCTCGTAATACTGTAGTACCAGCAAATTATCTAAATGGTGCTCAATAAAAAAATGTTCCAGAAAAATTTTGCATATTGGCTGCACCCATAAATTTGGGACCTTAAAATTGATGTAAAAAGTGTAGCTGTTAGACGAGTAAATACAGCACATATGGTTATCTTAAATTCACAAAGGAACCACTTTTCAGTCGGTCAATACATTAATGTGCCCAAATAAAATGGACAGAGAATAACACTTAATTGTCACACTTACCACCCTGGATAAAATACATTATACACTTTTACACTTTGATATACAGAGTTTAATTGGATGACATGTTTTGTCCATCAGGCGAACATCAAATCTTCTTCACTTTAGGCTTCTTTTTTTTTAAATAAATATGAAGGAAAGCATTTCTACAGAAAAGGAATCTGTTGACATCGAATAGATTTAGGTATTAGGAAGTCATTTTTGAAAGCCTTTGTCTGGAGCATGGCACTCTATGGAAGTGAAACTTGGACTGTTTGGAGCAGCAGAAAAGAAGAGAATTGAAGCCTTTGAAATGTGGTGTTACAGGAGAATGATGATCAGATGGGTAGATAGGGTAACAAAAGAAGAGTATTAAGAAGAGTGGGAGAGGAGAGATGTTTCTGGCGACTGCTAATGAGGAGAAGAGATAGGTTGGTAGGACACATACTGAGACACCCAGGAATAGCAAGCTTAGTTATGGAAGGAAGGGTCGAGGACAAGAACTGTAGGAGTAGACCAAGGTTAGAATATGTTAAACAGATTGCTTCGGATGTAGGTTGTGGTAGCTATGTAGAGATGAAACGATTAGCTCATGACAGGGAGGCATGGAGTTCTGCATCAATCCAGTCAAAAGCATACACTATACAAGGTTAATCTATACCCTGCTTAAGCATTCAATACTTATGCATGCATATATTTCCTAGAAGCAACAGTAGATAGTGACAGAAGCTTCAATTATAATAGGCAAATCAGACAACAGTCAGTCCTCTCCATACGGTAGTGAGCAGTGTACCTTATAGAAAGTGTTTTCAGTGTACCTGATAGAAAGTGTTTTCAGTAATCAGATAAGTGGTTCATTTCAATGTTAAAATGCCCTATCAAATGTTCGAATAATTAAGTAGTAATAATAATAACTACACAGGGCCATAAATTAACATGTTTACAAAATATTTTAAAAATTGTATATACACTAGTGTCCAAAAATTAAGCATAATCACTAAACCAGGCCATACCACCTGATAAGAATGTCAGACAGATTGCTGAACCAACAGAAGCTGAATCACACACCATATGTAAAACAACTTGTCCAAAAAGACAGTGTCATAGAGGTTCTGATAGCTAAGGTACACCTTTGACAACAACTTCCACAATGTCTTCCACAACAAAATATGCTGTTAATAGGGTGCATGGTTATCCCTGATGGCCACACATGCTTCGCAGCGACGTGGCATGCCCTGTATCAGATGCTCCAAGAGCTCTTGTGGCAGTCGATCCATTCCTCCGAAAGGGCAATATGAAGGTCTTGGAGGGTCCTTGGTGGATGCTGACGGGATGCAATTCGCCTCCCCAATGCATCCCAGGCATGTTCTATTGGATTCAGATCCGCAGACCTGGCTGACCAGTCCATGCAATGAATGTCTTCCCCAGCCAGAAATTCATACACCAGAGATCGGGCATTATCGTCCATTAAGAGGAAGTTTGGACCAACCGCACCTCTGAAGAGTCAAACATGTGGTCTCAGTACCTCATCCCTGCATCTCCGAGCGTTCAGTGTTCCTCGGACCACTCATGAAGATGTGCAGGTCCGTACGGCCATTCAACATGATGCCGCCCCACACCATGACGCCACCACCACCATACTGGTCCCATTCCATGATGTTCTGTGGTTGTATCGGCTACCCGGTTCTCTCCAGATTAATTTGCGAGGGGAATCGTTCTGCAAACTAAAACGGGATTCATCTGTGAAGAGCACATGCCTCCACTCATTCATGGTCCAGTTTCGACGTTGACGGCTCTACAGTAAACGCCGTCTCTGTGCTGGAGTGAGCGGGACGCACACCGCTGGACGTCAGGCAAACAGCCCTGCTGTTCTGAGTTTCCGGTACACAGTTTGCCGGGAAACGGCAACCCCTGAGACAGCTGCAAGCTCTGCCGAAAATTGTCTTGCAGGAGCACTCAGATTTTGTCGGGCGGTTAAGGCCAGATATCGGTCCTGCTGTGGGGTGGTTACTCTTGGTCGACCTGGTACTGGCCTACGACTAACATCTCCCGTGTCTCAAAATCGTCTCCAAAGCCTGGAAATGACACGTTGTGGGCAATTTCAAGGATATAGCGGCTTCGGTCTGTATCTGGCCTGCTTCCAGACGGCCGAGTATTCTACCTTGCAAAACGGGGTCAAAATGGCGTCGTTGTGCCATTATGTTGTCATGTTCACCACGAGGCTACATTCTGCACTCTATAACAGGGCAAACACGACTGAGGGAATATGGGGCGTAGACACTGGCTGTGTTTACCTTGCGGTTACGCCGCTAGTAAAAGCAGGGAATGCCGGTACTCCTTTCCTATACAGAGCGAACACGTAAGGTTGGTAGGTGCATATGTCATGCGATTTGCAGTCTATTTCCTGTTGCCCTGCTTATTCGTAACTTATGCTTAACTTTTGGACACTAGTGTATTATTGTGCATATGTTTTATGTTCACAAATATTTTTTTTAAGTGAACAAGATATTATGTTCACCTGATGAACAGAACAAGTCATCCAATTAAACCCTGTGTTTGGAAAGAAACACCATGGTGGAATAATAGGACAAGAGAGGCAGTCTTGAAAAAGAACAATGCTTATAGAAAATACTTCAACAGTAGATGTGATGAGGACAAGGAGTTTCATAAATTAGCTAAAAAAGAATCTAAACAGATTGTCAGGAAAGAGAGGGAAGACTGGCTGAATGGATGGAGTGACAAGCTAAAGGAAGAAGTAGATGGCAACAAGAAAATGCTATATGGAATGATTAAAAATAGACGCAAAGAAAAAGAACATACTAAATTCTTGACAAATGATAATGGTAATTTAATTACTAGTGATAAAATTAAAGAGGAATGGAAGAATTATTTTGACAAATTATTCAATGTGACTGATACAACAATGATCCCAGTAAATGATGTGGTAAATGACAGTTAGATGGGAGACAATATGGATCTGTCATGGATAGGGATAGGAAAATTTCGCGAATTATTAAATGAAGTAATACACAGATGGTAATGTGTTTCAATAACCCTAAAAATGGCAAAAAAAATGGGTTTTGAAGTCACGAAATTTCGCGAATTTCGCATGAAGACGCGAATTTCGCGAATTATGCATGAATTTCGCACGAAACCGCGAATTTTAGCTTTTTTCGTTTTTTTCTTCACAGTGCACTTCTGATAATTCGCGGCAATCAATGCACAGTAATGTTTTTAAGTCTAGCAAAGAGAAAAATATTGGTTAAAAATATTGAAATGTATTTTATGAACACACAAAAAAATAAATATAATACTTTATAACATAGTATTGTAAGACACACTATGTGGGCTTCACCAATATTAAAAACTAAGAAAAATGACTGTCATCACTTTTTGTTTCTAAGGTGGTTTTTTTTCTAATTGAAGATTGTACAATTCTGAAGAAAACAATATATGAGAACGAAAGTTCATCTTGATTTTCTATATAAGAGATAAGTGTGACTATAGACACACTAGCTTGACTGTGGGAACTTTCGTGATTTCCATTGCATCACTCCTTCACTCGATATGTACTGGACCTCAGTTTACCTCACCGACAGTCAAATTCCGTACAATATCCTCATCGCTTTCATGTCTGAAACCATGATCGTCTTTATCGAAGTCTAACTACTGAATGTCACTTTCTTCTGCATCTTGATATTCATCTAGGTTTTACCCTAATGTCATCGTAGTGAAACCACTTTGCCTGTTTAAAATATCGTCACAGAAGCCGACAAACGCTTGATTTTGTGCGAGTGTAGTACCGGTAATCTTCTCCCATGACTTGACTGCATGGAGAGCATCCAACGAACACGGAAAGATCGGTCACTTAACGGTAGATAGTCGGCCTCGCTTTCTTTATCAATCTGGGTGGTCATCCTGGTAAGTTACTTAGTTATTGAGGTATTAAGGGCCAGAACAGCGAGGTCATCTGCCCCTTTATCCTAGTAACTACTCGCCATGTGGCGTCATATAGTGCGCCTTTCAGACATGAATATCTAGATGGCAAGTATCCAGATCAAAATGTGCCACTGTTTCCGGAACCAGTATTAACCAGTCTTCTTGGTTTCATTCTGTAGTGTGTCTGTCAGAGTACTTGAAAGATATTTTGCAATTTATGAGTGAAGTAGTAGGGACATAACTCTGGTATTGATTTTCTGAACAATGTTTCACATGACGAAATACTTGAGATTCAAAGAATTTGGCACAGACATCACTGAACTCATCCCTTTATTAGAAGGCCAGTCTTATCAGACTGTTCACCTTCTAGATGGACATCTACGGAGAATTCAGCAAGCCCTTAAACTTGCTGTTTCTGGAAAGAACGTTACCAACATTAAGGAGCAGTTGGAAGGTTGTGGAAATGTGTTAAAAAGAGGGAAAATACATTCAGTTTTAGTGAATGCTGGGTCGCATGCTCTTGGAAAATTAATCAGCTTGAGATTCGTTGACCCTGGGAACAGGATTTACAAATGTGTGCATTTGATCCAGCAGAAATAGTGCCAATGAACATCAATGAGGACCTTGCAAAGAAAATTAAGAAGTTGCCGGTCTGTGGAAAACTGGAAGAAAGTGAGGTGTTAAGAGGATACAAAGAACTGCAAACTTTAATCAAGAAGCAGATGCATGACAGGACCAAGACAGACATTGTTGGAGTTTTGCAAGGAATGACATTTGTATTTCCAAAGTTCTCAGAATCTGTGTTGAAAACCATTTGGATCCCCTGTTCAAACGCTGTGAACTTTTGTTTTTCAGCTTACACTAGCACGTTAAGTGATATGCATCACCGTTAGTCACAAGGCAATTTGGATCTCTTCACTGAAGTATACTTTGAAGGATGACTGTAATGTGTTATGATATCCATGATATTTAAAAAATCCTGCCTAAAATTCATGATTTCGAAAGTACCGAATAGTGCACTTGAAACCACCGAATTTGACACTTTAAAATACCGCTTTCTTCACTCTGAAATCACCGAAAAATTCCAATCTCTAGTCATGGAACGATATAGAATATGCCTGGAAGTATATCAAAACAGGAAAGTCCCCAGGAATTTATGAGGTGAGTGGTGAAATGATCAAGTCGATGGGAATTATTGGCAAGCAGTGGATATACAGGCTTTTTCCTAAGATTTGGAAAGAAGGACAGATTCCAGCCGAATGAAAGGAGGGCATTATCGTTCCATTGTTGAAGAACGGTGACAGGAAGAGATGTTCTAATTACAGGGGAATCACATTAACCTCTCAAATCGGAAAATTGTATGAAAGGATTATAGAAGGAAAGATTAGACCACTGATAGAACCAAGGTTATCAGAGGAACAATATGGATTCAGGAAAGGCGGATCAACAGTTGATCTGATATTGGGCTCCATCAATTGATGGAGAAATATTATGAACACAATAAAGATCTCTGGATAGCCTTCCTGGATATCAAAAAGGCATTCGATGCTGTGAGCAGAGAAGTCTGGATATTGTTGAGGAAGAGTGGTTTGAGTAACGATATAGTCAAGAGAATTGAGAACATTTACGAGGGAATCAATAGTCGTGTTAAAACACCATCAGGACTGACAGAACCCTTTAGAATAACTACAGGTCTAAGGCAAAGGGGAGTTCTGTCTCCTCTTCTCTTCATTGCTGTGATGAAAGGCATCCAACAAAATGTATCCCAAACCATCGGTGATGGAAAAATGAAAGTTATGCTCTTTGCAGATGACATATGTGTGTGGGGTGATTCCAAAGAAGAATTACAAGAACAGATCAAACCATGGACAGAAAGAGCTAAGGAATATGGTCTTATGTTTAGTGTAGAAAAAAGTGAGGTACTAGTTATGCAGAGAAATGGCCAACCCACCGGGTTCCATTGAAATTGATGGCAGACAGCTTAGATTTTCTCAAAAATTTAAATATCTGGGAAGTGTGATATCAGCAACAGGTACTATTGATGAGGAAATTACCAACAGGATTTCGGCTGGAGGTACATTTTATAGAGCTGTTCAAGACCTCATATGGAACCAGAAAGTGCCTTGACAATGTAAACGAGCGATCTATCTGACTTATTATGTGCCAATTTTGACCTATGGCTGTGCAACTTGGACCATGAGGAAGCAAGATGAGAGAAGGATTCAGACAGCAGAGATGAGATTTGCCAGAACAATGGTTGGTAAGACAAGAAAAGACAGAATTTGCAATGAGCATATCAGAGAATTGGTTCAGGTCGGGATAAAATAACATTGAAAAGGCTCATGTGGTTTGGCCATATGCGAAGGATGGATGTTACCAGAATTCCAAAACAAATGTATGATCTGCAGCTCCATGACCGAAGACCAAGAGGACGGCCAAGAAGGAGGTATGCAGACATGGTGAGAAATGACAACCAAAGATTGGGCCAGGACTTGGACAGCATTGAAGAAGAAGAAGAAAAGTACAGAGACAGAAATTGGTGGAGGGGCCTCATTCGCTGACCCATCTAATAGATGGAACGACGTGGGATATGTATGTATTTAGAAAAGTGTATTAAAGTGTAAAAGTGTACTGTATAATTAATCCGTGTTAGTAAGTGTTATATTGAAGTGTTATTCTCAACCCAATTTAATTGGGTGCATAAATTTATTGACTGACTGAAAAGAGAAACTTTTATAGATTAGGAAGGCAACACTAAAGAAATGAAATGACTTCTAAGACTTACACAATTTTTGATTCATTCTAACCTTTGCTCCTGAACGAGAACAATCAAGAAATAACTCACCCGACAAAGGAAGTCCAGTAAAGTGGCAGTAACTGCTGGATGAGATCTCATTGAATTGTTCATGACCAATATAGCTGGTTCTGCAGTGGAAAGAAAGAATAAAAATAAAATAATTATGGTTAGATATACATCAACTATCAAACATACAGTAAAACCCCTAATTAAACGACCTTCGACGGTTCAGCAGTAATTTGGTCTTTAAGAGAGATGGTCGTTTAGGGACTATTATACATTGCGATGCAGCTGTGAATAAAACTCCCCTGAAACAAAATGGTGACTTCCATGACGTCATCAACGATGTCACGAAATACTCCTCTAGCAAGCTTACGGGAAAAGCCTGGGTAATAGGGGTTTTTGGGTGGGGAAACACAAAAAACTTCAAAACGATGTATGCATCGAAATCTTTAATTGACCTACATAGCTCAATTAAAGATTCCGATGCATAGAAAAATTTCACGATTTCAGTTGATATTTTTAATTTTCCGCATCGAAATCTATAATTGGCCTATGTAGATCAATTACAGATTCCGATACACATCATAATTATTGTAAGTTCATAATTAAAAAACTGTGCATCGAAATCTGTAATTAACCTACATAGCTCAATTAAAGATTCCGATGCATAGAAAATTTTCGCGATTTCAGTTGATATTTTTAATTTTCCGCATCAAAATCTATAATTAGCCTATTTACATCAATTACAAATTCTGATACACATGGTAATTATTGTCATAATTACAAAACCGTGCATAAAAATCTGTAATTAACCAACATAGCTCAATTAAAAATTCCGATGTACCATATATAAAAAATTTTGCAATATCAGGTTAGATTTATTTTAAAATCGTATTGAAATCTATAATTGGCTTATATAGCTCAATTACATATTGCGATACATATCTTAATTATTTGAATTTCATAATTATAAAATTGTCGGCTTCTGTGATGTTATCAACGACTTTACGAAATGCTTCTCTGGCAAGCTTACAGAAAAAGCCTTGGGTATAGATTATTTTGGGTGGTGACAACTCAATGACAGAAATAAGCATTATAAAAAACTTCAAAACGAATTGTGTATAGCAAGATATGGTTTTGTATAGTTTCGCTTTTTTTCCAATGTTGGCTGCAAATGCGCAAACACAAACACAATAACATACGCAAAAACAACCAAAAACTAAAGCATTATAAAACATTGTGGTCAATAATGGTTTTTCTATGGCGTGGCTGTCCCCCCCCCCCCAATAGTTTGGTATTTTTATGTTTTCCAATATTGACTGCAAATACTTTATCTCAATTAGAAATCACCATCCATTACATACTGTCTAATAACGCCACATAAACATACTGTATGAAAAGTAAAAACAGACCAATATATGTCTGATCCAAAAGACTGTTACCGTATATACCCGAATGTAAGACTAGGTTTTTTCCCACTTTTTGTGTTATAAAAATTTGGGGTCGTCTTATATTCAGGGTATTAAAAAAAAATATATATATATATATATATGTATATATGCAAAGTAGTATGTGGTGTTGGCATCTTGTAACTCGCAACAAATCAATGCGTTAATGAAGATTAAAATATGGTTTGTTATGTTTAATTACCATGCATATACGAATAGCGTACATTTTGAGGTTAGGATTTACGCATACACGTCATTTTAAGCGGATAAATTATATGTTAGAAAGCATGCGGAAATATGTTTTAAAACAATCTTTACAAGAACAACCAGTCAGTTTTACGAGCAGTAATTGAGTGATCAACGTATCTTAATTTAATAACGTCTCCCATTCTTGAACAAAGAAATTAGAGAGTATATCCTGGAAAAGCGGGCAGAGGGATTTCCGATAACACGAGACGTTATAAAAATGAAAGCACGACCTTAAGGGCATATATTGTGCAAGTTATGAGTTAGCGAGTATTTTTTTGAAAAAATCTGTAAGAGGCAGTTGATAACTAGGCCTCGTCTTATATTCGGGGTCGTCTTACATTCGGGTATATAAGGTATATGTCTTTTGCAAGTGTACTTGTAAATGCCAACTTTTGTCTACATTTCACCCACCCATTACTATTTTAACAGGCGTATTCCCCCACACCGTGCCTGACGTAATATTATCGTCTAGACAAATGGCATAGTCTATGGCTTTAGAAGAGTACAGTGCAACTTTTCAATTAAATGCAACAACCAAAATAAATATATGAACAACGTATTATTCCACATGTACAAGAAGAAGCAGTAAACTTCAGGAATTCAACAATTTTATTACAAATCGCCAACACAATCCACGCACACGACACTGCTAATATCAAAAGCTTCTTCTATAGGTTATTCACAGGAATAATAATTATTAATATTACGTTTACAACCACAAACCTACTACATTGTTGTAGCAGGCGGAGAGGTGATACTCCGACGTGGCGCATCCCAGGAGACAGATAGGGGGGTCCTCACCGGTTTACTGGCGGACTTGAGCGAAATAAAATAGCTGTCGCAGACCAAACACAATCCACAATCTCACGTTTCATCATATCATATTTCATTCATCACCTTCCCAGATCATATCTGGGATTGTAAACCCTGACCACGGTCAGATTCTTGATCATTGATCTGATAATCAAATGAATATGGAGAGTCTTCTATTGAAATCCACCGGTTTGGACACTTACATCATTAACCAAGCGAAGACACCATTCGGATACGGTGGGGTGTCAGGTAGAGGATTAAGGCGAGTCGGAGCGCCTCGAGTTACAATGACCAAGCATGCAGACTAATCACACTAAGAACATACTTCCCACGTTACTTCACTTTTTGGGGGGACGTAATGTTGTAGTGGTCAAGCTGCTTGGCTCTCACCAAGGTTCGATTCCCTGCAAGTGAGATTTTCTAAGTGAAATATCACGTCCTGTGGTTCAGATTCCACGTAAAAATGAAGGTCCCATAGCTCTGATCGCGAGATTAACGGTCACGTTAAACTACAAGCTTCATTCATTTTTCATGTCTATGAAATTTGTGGGGCGGGGGTGGAGTCTACACGCATATAGCATAATTTTTACAGCTATACTGTTTTTTGATATGCCTTTTTAACACATACTGTGCTATGTATAAACCACCTCGTGGCCAGCAATGTTGTCTGCTACCTCAGAGGTCCCGGCTTGATTCCCGGCTCTGCCAAGAATTTAACTCTTGGTATGGTCTGGTGTGGGGTCTCACAGCCACGTGATGCTAAGTGGAAGTCTGCCGGATGCTGTGGCTTATATTTATAATATTGGTTTTACGTCCCTTTTAACAATTGTGGCTTTTAGAGACGTTGGGGTGCCAGAATTTTCCCCCGAAGGGGATCTTTAACGTACCAGTAAATCTACTGACTCCTTCGCATTTGCGCACCTTGAAATGCCAACTGGCTGTCCCGGGATTCGATCCCGCTATATTGGGCACGGCAGGCGAGAACGTTACCGCTGAGCCACGCAGCCAGTCGCTGTGGCTCAGGACGCCTGTTAGTTGTCCCTTGATACAGCCAGGAACTCTAATCGGGTATATACTGTATATTCCTTGTTGATATGTCACTCATTGATCTCGAGGTATGTAAATAATTCTTCATTATTCAAACCATTTATTGGGGGATAAAAAGTGTGTGACCCAAATGCCCACTTCATCTCACAAATGTTATGGTCTTGAGGTTCTTTATGTTCGTAGGCAACGCGGTCAGGATGACTCAGGCATAATCATTGGTCGAGAGTAAGATGGAGGAAACCCAGTGTGGCTTTAGACCAAAACGAGGATGTCAGGATCATTTTTTTTTTAGTATGGACCAAGTGATTGAGGAATACTAAGAGAGGAATAGACTTTTGTGTTTTGTAGATCTAGAGAAGGCGTACGGAAGAGCACCAAGGGAAAAGAAGCTGGGGTTTCTGAAGTACAGTATTATGGTATCCAGGGAAGGCTGCTACAGGCAATCAAAAGTACCGTATTTGTGTTTATAATGAAGCTGCGGTAAGAGTTGATGCCAGGATGAGTTCCTGGTCTAAGTTGTTACAGGAATAGGCTGAAATCTTTCACCACTACTACTGATTTTAGGTAGATTTCATTAGAAAGCTAACTATTGCAATGGGTACCATGTTTCGACTTCCGGAAAATTTCGACATATCTTTGCGTTTCACATCCCTTAGAAACCAAAACCACCGTCAGTTCAAAAGGTTATATATAATTTATGTATGTATGTATGTATATATGTATATACAGGGTCTTTCATAAAGATTAACTGGAGGGTTATCCCTTTTTAAGTCCGTATTGACGCTTACAAATCGAAATAGTGAGTAAAAAATTTCCGCCCAATCAATACCTTTCACACTATAAATTTAATGTTTCTTTCTCATACTAGGGACATGTTTCGAACAATATTTGTTCTTCTTCGGCCTTATACATTTATCAACATTGTAATTTATCTTAGACATTTGCATAATTAAAACACATGCACAATAGACAATTCATTATAGAGCATACAACTAAAAACGTAATGTTAAAAAAAAAAAAACTTGGATAACACATTAAAACATTTGGAACTTCTTATTCCCATTTGTACTATATTCAGTTCTGAATGGCCTTGCTATGAAGGCTTAATTTAACTGTGATAAGCAGTAGGTCAGTAAGAAGCTCAGAGTCATCTCCCTCTGGCTTATGCTTGCAGGTGATGTATTGATGGGCTCCACGACAGGATCGCCTTACCAAGCTAACACCAACAATCCGTATGACGCAGCTGTTGAAGCAATTTAACCAAAGGCCATGTGTAGCCCATCAATACATCACCTGCAAGCATAAGCCAGAGGGAGATGACTCTGAGCTTCTTACTGACCTACTGCTTATCACCGTTAAATTAAGCCTTCATAGCAAGGCCATTCAGAACTGAATATAGTACAAATGGGAATAAGAAGTTCCAAATGTTTTAATGTGTTATCCAAGTTTGTTTGTTTTTTTTTTTTTTTTTTTTTTTAACATTACGTTTTTAGTTATATGCTCTATAATGAATTGTCTATTGTGCATGTGTTTTAATTATGCAAATGTCTAAGATAAATTACAATGTTGATAAATGTATAAGGCTGAAGAAGAACAAATATTGTTCGAAACATGTCCCTAGTATGAGAAAGAAACATTAAATTTATAGTGTGAAAGGTATTGATTGGGCGGAAATTTTTTACTCACAATTTCGGGTCTTTCATATAAAATAAGAGCGCCAAGCGGCGGCTTTGTTAACCGTAACTGCGGTCACCTTGGCCGAGCTTTTGGCGCGCCAAGGCCCCCTGCTTTAAGCATGTGTACAATCCTATATGATGCAGCAGCCTTGCTAGCGTGTGTACAATGCTGAAATCTTACTTTAGTTAGTTAGTTAGTTACTGTTGATGAAACCGAAACCCCTATAGTATTGAAAGCGCGCGCATAGTACATACGATGACTTTATTTTTATTTTTTATTTTCCAAGTTCCAATGGACTATATAAAAATAACAGATTGACATTACCAAACTTCACCTTGCAATAAGCGTGCAGTTGCTCAGTCGCCAGTCTAAACCTCAAGTGCTAACATGGTGAGACAGTTATCATTGTAACATCGTATTTTTTTAATGAAAAACTTATTTTAAGCACGAGTCGGCTCGGCGGGTACGTGATGCAATTGTTCAGCAATTTCCTGATGAAGTGCCACCTTCACTAGCACAGATTCACGTAATTGCAAATAAGTTTGACACTACTGGCTCGGGTCTCAATAAAAAACATGCCCGCACACGAACAGTTTTAACAGAGGATGAGATAGATGACAAAGGCGAGAATCTTGAACGGTCTCCGAATAAATCACTCACAAAATTAGCACAAGTAGGGGTTTCGGTTTCATCAACAATAACTAACTAACTAACTAAAGTAAGATTTCAGCATTGTACACACGCTATCAAGGCCGCTACATCATATAGGATTGTACACACGCTGAAAGCAGGGGTCCTTGGCGCGCCTAAAGCTCGGCCAAGGTGACCGCAGCAGCGGTTAACAAAGCCGCCGCTTGGCGCTCTTATTTTATATGAAAGACCCTGTATATATATATATATAGATATCAGTTTCTTGTAGACACGATAACTGCCGTAATTTTGCACCAATCATTTTGAATTTTTTACATAATACAGTATGTATCCCCTTAAAATCTCGGTCGAGTTCGTTAATGGCCAAAATCGGTCAAATATGTGTCGGATAAGTGCCAAAAATTTATGTTTGAAAAGTTTTTGATAGCACCAACCATTGACCAAAGGGGTGGAAAAAAGTGGGTTTTTCGGGAAACATTAATCATATCTCGCTTAATAGGCACAATATCAAAACCGTACAAAATGGAAAATACTCCCCTAATAATTACCTAAAACTTTGAAAGAATTTTTGATCTGACCCACCATTACGCCAAGGGATGAGAAAAATGATTTCGGAATTAAAGGAAATGCCAAGTGCCATCAGAGGTTATCATGACAACGCTTCTAAATTGATGAGGGATGAGCTATCAGAGGTTGCCAAGACAACGCCATTGCACGAGATCACATTCATTTTTCCATCTGACTCTGTGGGAAGCGGCTAACTGGTAGCATGCTGAACTTCTATGCCCAAGGTCGCTGGTTCTAAGCCGGCCAAAGTCGTCGGATTTTCTAAGAGCGCTAAAAATCCCTCAGCATGCTTTCCTTTGGAGGGGAAGTTCCAACGTTCGTTGCAAGTTGCTGGTTGTGGTGGCATCTAGTAGCTAAGTTCACAGCTAGGTGTCGTTGAAGTTAGTATATGGTACAAAATTAGGAACTACTACTTAAAATTGACCGTCTGCAGACCTTACTTGAATTACAGACTAATACAATCATCACAATTAACACCGTTTATCAGACAGATTCTACACACGCCCAATGTACACTGGGCTACATGACCACGTTGTCACAGCCCCTAAACTGAGGAACCAACCAACATCTCTGCGGGAGATAAAATTTTGCGTGAAGAAGTAACAGACTGATAGATAGTTACACATCAGTTCCAAACCTTGCATAAGGACATTGTGATCACAAGTATAACAAGTAGCTCCGTGAAGAACTATACAGCCTATTTTCATATATCCTACTTACCGTATATTAATTGCCTCTATCTACATACAAAATTTCAGTTTGATTGCTGTAATAGATTCGTAGATATTGAGAACCGACTAAATATTTCGGATGGTCGCCATGTTGGATTTTATATATGTAGGTCCTAGAGTTATGTACTGTTACATGAAGATTATTGTGTACGTGTAGCATTCAAAACTTCAATCGCATGATTAGGACACAAGAAGTAACAAGGAGATTTTAAAATTTCGCACAGCTGCCATCTTTTGGTTATGGAAACAATTGAAATAAATAAGATGCCAGTGGATTAACATTCGTATAAGGATTTACAGTACCAAGTTTCACTGCACTCGGATGGTTAAATTGCGAGAAATGTCCATGTGAATATTTATACTTTGCGTCGCCGCCATGTTGGATTTGTGATCACCAGGTTATTTAAAGTCCTATAGGTGAACTTATGTTCATAGCCCCTATGAACATAAAAAGAAAATCAGTTTGATTGCTATAATAGATTCGTAGATATTCAGAGCCATCTCAATATTTCGGATGGTTGCCATGTTGGATTGTTAAATGTCAGGCCATAGAGTCATGTACCATTAAAGGAAAATTATTGCGTAGGTTCATTATTCAAACTTTCACATCGATCGCATGATTACGACACAAGAAATAAAAACTTAATTTTAAAATTCGCAAAGCCGCCATCTTGAGGTTATGTAAACAAGGAAAAAGGAAGGAAGATTGTAGTTTTACGTGACCGTGAATCTTGTGATTATGAGCCACGGGACCTCCTTTTTACGTGGAATCCGAACCACAGGACATGGCATTTCACTTCGAAAATCTCGCATGCATCGACCGGGAATCGAACCCGGACCACCTTGGTGAGAGGCATACAGCTAGACCGCTGAGCCACCACGCCCCCCGGTTATGTAAACAATTGAACTAAATTAGATATAGTCTGGGACAGCTTAAATGAGTTACTAGATCAAGACAGGGTAAGCAACATTAACAGCCGTCCCCTATGCCTACGTAAATGTTGGTTTATGGTTGCATTTCTTGAAGGTAAGTTGTTTTCAGGTGCGAGCACATTGTCGCCAACCCTGCTTAAAATCCCGCCATCTCCAAAGACCATAATACCAGTAAAATTCCGTACCACAACAGTTGCCGACATGTTTCTGGCAATAACTCCCAGAATGCATTTTTCACAAAGTCAGCCAACATTATAATTACGACTGTAACTAATGACTTATTATTTAAATAATTTCACAGTTTTCTTTGGAAATTCAAGTCTAATGAAGTTGTAACAAGTTGTACAAGGTAAGTACTAGTAATATACATCGATTAAAACAGTTTATACAGTTATTATAGACTCTTGATATGTGTTTGTCAAATCCACTTGTCTGAGATGTTTCGAAGCTTTTATTTAATTAATTTTTGGATAAATTCTTATTTAGATTTCATCATGACGCCTAAAAAATACGAGAACAAGATTGGAGATGGATTGGAGTAACTCTACAAAGATCACTACAATTTAAGTAAGTAGGCTTAGCCTAGACCTACACAATTTAAAGTACAGAGTTATTTAATCGTTGTTTTATTTATTTTTATATTCAGTCAGAGCACAAATAACGTAATAAAAAACCTTAATGGTCTTTGGAAATTTTGAAATAGACTTCCGACTGCATTTTCCGTATAGGCCTAATTCAAACATAACCTAAAATATAGCCTATGTAAGTTCTCTCTCGGGAATATATTCTTAGGTTCAATTCGCCTTCTAATATAGTAATGTATATTATTCTCGACTTCCAAATGCCGTCAGCCATAATATTATAATACATTGCACATGTAACTCTTAAGCTTGAAGTAGGCCTAGTCTATGATTCACACTCGGTTGGTGGTAGTGAATGTATTGGTGAATATTTATGAAGCTTATAACTTATGTACTTGGCTACTGACCTATAGCCTACTTAGTAGTAGGCAGATAAAATATTTATATTAGGCCTATTTTTATTTGTTTCAGTCATGGTTGCGACAGAGTAGTGTGATGCCCTTCAACGAACTTCAAGGGTTGTGCAACATGAATCAATCATCATTCTGAAGAGCCATATACTTACATGTGCATGGTGTATGCACTGCGCTAGAGTCACATATGCAAATTTTCAGAGAAAACCAACAATATCTCATAGCTCTCCTTTAGTTCTCGACATAAGTTACTGCGCCACTGAATGTCTGGGTGAAAATTACTGATGTACTAATGTTGGGTGAGACAAAGTCATTGTTCGCTACTTGGTTAGATGACACTGTTTGGGCGAAGCCACTGGTTGCAATAAGTTATAAATATTGGTCGCAGCTATAGCCTACTTGTATTATTAATTCTGAATGAAAGTAGAAAGTGGCTTATACACCTGCATCGGACATGATTGTGACTGTATGCTGTGATGGCTGCGCTAGAATTAGTAGCACACAGGTAACGATATTTGTAGGCTATACATTATACGGTAATAGAAAACTAAAAATTTCATAGATCTCGTAGGCCTATACTACACAGCTTGGACATTGGACGTGAATAATGAAATAAAAGGCAAAACCATTGGCCTGGATAAAGATTATTGATGCTTGACTACCCCCACTGTGCATGACAAAAACCGGGGGTGTTATATATTAGCTAACGCGTCCCGCGTTACCTCAATTTTTCATATTAAAGCATTGTTGTTGTTTCTTATGGCTAGCCCAGATTCCAATCCATCAGCTTTCTTGCATTCCAATAGAGTTGTGTGAGGTTTCCTGAAGTTCTAGCAGTCACATCAAGTTTGTTGCAATGTGGCAGGTGCCCCTTATCCATTTTACTTCCAGGTTCGTGACGAAGTGTGCATTTTTCAGATCTCAGGATGTCCCAAATAGGATTACGACTTATATAGATGGCATTCCAGCTGAGTCTGCCATTTTCGCTGTTAATTAAGCACAAGTACAGTATTGCCAATCCCACACTTACGGGACTACTTTGTATAAGCGCGGTACCATGAAACAAAATAGCGCCAAGTTTGAACCAGTTCGCAATGGATTGTGCAAGCTGTTTTTGTCTAAACCAATAATTGTTAATTCATTAGGCCATACAAACACCCCTGGATTTTGTCACGCACAGTGGGGGTAGACACGCATCAATAATTTTCATCCAAACCCATGGTTTGTGCCTAGACCAATAACTTTTAGGCAGTGAGGCGCTGGTTTTTCCCGATTAGTTCGAAACATGAAATTCTTGCGATCAGCGTTCATTACAGTGGTAAATACTGTTCTACATACAAAACAAACCTAACCTCGGGCTTATGCCCAGACCTCCTTGCTTGTAGTGCAATCGGTAATTTTCGTCCAGACAGTCGACTAAACAAGTAGCAACCAATGGTTTCGTCCAGTCAGTCGTCTAACCAAGAAGAGCTCATTTATTTATTTTTCTCACATAATTACAACATTACATGTGTTGTCAAATGTAGGCCTATTTAGTATCGGATATGTTGGTAACTAATGACGTCAATGTGATCGCTCACTGCGGCAGTTTCACATACCAAATATGCTGTCGAACATGGCTGCGGTTGTTAAATATACAATAAATAAAAACACATGTTTAAGTGATTTAGCACATATATCCGGTGCAGAAGTGATCAAGGTTAGTAGTTACAATTGATAATGTCCCCCCCCCCCCCTCCCGCCAGAAGATGAAATCATCATCATCATCTTGCACAGTTTCCAGCCACTGGCCGGGTCTGTTTGGAACACAAGCCTCTCCAACGTCTTCTGTCTTCCCACCATCTCTCAGCCTCCACCCTTGCCCAGTCTTCTCCTCTCTTCTTCACGCTTTCTTCCACCCCCTTCAGCCACCTGTCTCTCGGTCTTCCCCTCGGTCTCTTTCCTTCCCACTTCGTCTCATGTACTCTCCTGGGTATCCTCTTCTCCTCCATTCGTTTTACATGTCCATACCATCTAAGTCTAGATTTCTCTATACCATCCTGTAATGGTTCCTCCTTCATTAATTCTCTGGTCCTCTCATTTCTTATTCTGTCCATCTTTGTAGCTCCAATACTGCTTCTCAAGAACCTTATCTCACTGGCCTGTATTTTGCTCTTCTCCCTTCCTTTCATAACCCAGGTCTCCGAGGCATACGTCAGGATAGGGACATAGTACGTCCGATATATGATCTTTTTGCTGTTCTGAGGGACATCCTTGCTCCATAACATGCTTCTCACACTCCTCCGAAATGCTTCTGCCTGCCTCCCCCGCTCATTTATTTCTCTATCGTTTCTTCCATTATCTTGTATCAGGCTTCCCAGATACTTGAAACTCTCCACTTTCTTCAGCTGTTCCCCACCAATTGTTATTCCCGTTGTGTTTCTTTCCTTCTTCCTTGTTGTGATCACCATCTCGCTCTTATTTATGCTAAATTTCATCCCATACCCTTGTATTATTCCTTCCCACACGTCCAACTGTTCCTGTACCTCCTCCTCCTTGTTTCCCCAAATCATCAAATCATCTGCAAACACCATTGCTTTCATCTTTCCATCCCCAATTACTTGTGCCACTCGGGTCATTATGTCATCCATCACTACAATGAAAAGTAACGGTGACAGTGCACTTCCTTGTTTCAGGCCGTTTCTCTGTTCCAACCAGTCTGATCTCTCTCCTCCCACTTTCACACAGCTCACGCTTCCCTTGTACATAGAAGATGAAATAAGGTATGAAAATGATATATTATGAAAGTGAAAGCAAAAAGAAAAAAGAGTGATACATGTACAGAATTAATCTGAAATTTCACTACAGTATATGTCGTTTTATAAAAGGGCATAGCGGGTGGGTTACAGACAGCTAAGGAGAAAGCATCTATTAGGACATCACTTCCATAATTATTATTCATCATTACACAAGGTATTTAGGCTAAGTTAAGTATTCTACTTGGTTCATCACTCCTGAAGTGTTACCTCTATTACGTATGTCGTTTTGCCTTGAACATTTTTGGTTGAAGGCAGGCTATTATTTTATTTTAAAATATGCACTGAAAATTTGATGTAATCAGCGTAACCACAGCCTTCGTAAAGAGGTTTACGCAGGCCAGCGCGTATCCCATTTTTGAACAGCTGACTGCGGTTGACTGTAGCGTTGGGGGTCTGCACCACTAGCACTGGCCAACAGCGGTGCGCACTTGAACTCGGTCAGTGATAACACTATTGCCAGAGTGCACCAACCTCGGTATTCATCAGTGTTTACGAAACCGTGGTAAAACTTTTACCGTGGTATTGTCGTAAAAGCAGTGCACCATTACTATCGCTCGGTTTCGTTACCGCGGTTTCTTGATGCTTGCTTTTCTCGCTATTATTCCTCTCGGAAGAAATTCGTTAATTTCGATAGTCACTTGTCTTCAGTTTATCCAGACGGCAGTGATCGTTTCGACGGTCACTTGTCTCCCATACTGTTTACATTTTGTCTCAACGCGAGTAATCAGCTGTGCAAAACAATGGAAAATAAAATGATGAAACGTCCTAGATCTCCCAATTTCAGCCCTCATGAAAATTTCGGGAACTCGAGTAGTATACGTTGCCCGCTGCCATTGAAATCCGAAAAAATTTCTATAGATGTGGCCAATGTTACTAATATATATGTATGTGTGAGGGTTTGCCTGTTCCTCTATCGGGCGCGTCCCAGGTGGCGGATAGGGGGGCTCGCCGGACTTGTCCGGAGGGTTTGAGGGAAATAAAATACCTCTCGCGGACCAAAAACAGGCCCCTTGCCAGGGTTATGGTGAAGCTACGTTAGGCCTAGCAAGCCAGTAGTGGATATGAAACTGCTTTTAAAACGGGAACGGGCCTCGGAAAGGACAGATCTAAAGGAAGCAGACCTGGCTATGGAAATGGACTACGAATCGGAACTTTGAATATAACGACATTGACGGGAAGAGTGGAGGAGGTTGTGGATATGATGGAGAGGAGAAAACTGGATGTACTCGGACTAGCAGAGACCAGATGGAGAGGGGAAGGAAGAAAAGAACTGAGAAATGGCTTGCAGCTGTACTGGATAGGAAATGAGGAGGGGAAGAGAAATGGAGTGGGAATGGTGGTGAGAGAAGGGCTGAGGGAGGAAGTAAAGAGGGTAAGTGATAGAATAATTAGAGCCAGAATCACTGTGAAAGGTAGAAACCTGGACATTCTGCAAGTCTATGCACCACAGGTGGGATGCACAGAAGGCGAGAAGGACGAGTTTGAAGAGGAGTTGCAGAAGCAGTTAGTGGGGAGAGACCTGATAGTCATGGGAGACCTAAATGCCCATGTCGGAACTGATAGAAGAGGTTTTGAGGAAGTGATTGGTGGTGAAGGATGGGGAAACAGGAATAAGGAAGGAGAGAGATTGTTGGAACTGTGCAAGATAAATGGGCTAATGGTTGGAAACACATGGTACAAGAAGAGAGAGAGCCATAAAATTACTTGGTACAGCAGGGATTTGACTAGGAAATCAGTGGTGGACTATATTCTATGCGGGAAGGAGACAAAGAAGAGTATCACGGATATAAGGGTAATACCTTCAGAAGCCCTGGACAGTGACCACCGTCTGCTGGTCGCCAAGGTGAGAGGACTGAAGGAAAAGAGGAGAACTGAAAACCAAGAAAGAAGAATAAGGACATGGAAGCTGAAGGAGGATGGAAATAAGGAGAAGTTCCAGATATTAGTGAGGAACAAATTACCGAAGGATGATCCGAGAACAGGTGAAGAAGAATGGAATAGGTTCAAGGACGTGTTGGTAGAAGCAGCGGAAGTCGTGTGTGGCAGAACTAGTGGAAAGAAAAGGTGGAAGGAAACACCATGGTGGAACCCCAGAACTAAGGAAGCAGTGAAAAAGAAAAATGAAGCATTCAGGAAATGGTTCCAACAGTGGACAGACAGAACAAGAGAAGAATACCAAGAGCGGAAGAAAGAAGCAGGAGAAGTAGTGAAGGAAGAGAAAAAGAAATGGCTGGAGAAATGGACAGAAATGATGGAGGAGGACTGTGATGGCAGTAAGAAAGTGTTGTATGGAATGATAAAGGCAAAGAGAAGAGATACAGGGGAAAATGTCAGAATGGTGGACAGGAATGGAAAGGAGGTCGAAAATATGGAAGAAGTAAAGGTTATCTGGAGAGAATACTTCAAGGAACTCCTAAATCCAACTAAAACCAGCGTAGTGGACATTGTGGAGGAAGAAACAGACAGTGACCAAGACATTTCAGAGAAGGAATTGACATGGAAAGAAGTGGAGGAAGCATTAAAGAAGATGAAAGGGGGAAAGGCACCGGGAATAGACGAAGTGAGTGTGGAGATGGTGAGAGCAGCAGGGGTGATAGGAACACAGTGGCTCTTTCGAGTAATGAAAGTGATATGGAGGGAGAAGAAAATACCAGAGGACTGGAAAAGAGGGATAATAATACCCATATTTAAAAAGGGAAGTAGGAAGGAATGCAAGAACTACAGGGGAATTACACTCATGTGCCACTGCGCCAAAATATTTGAGAAGGTACTGGAGAGAAGAATTCGGACAGAAGTTGAAGATGGGCTGAGGGAAGAACAGTATGGATTCAGGCCAGGAAGGTCAACAGTTGACCTCATCTTTGCAGTAAGACAGCTACAAGAACACCATTATGAATATGGGAAAGATCTGGTGATGACCTTCTTGGATATTGAGAAAGCATATGATATTATTAATAGAAACAAGGTATGGGAAGCAATGAGAGCAAAAGCAGTGAACAAGGAGACAGTGGCAAGAGTGAAAGCAATGTACGAGGGAAGCAAAAGCTGTGTAAAGGTGGGAAGAGAGAGAACGGAATTGTTTCAACTGGAGAGCGGTCTGAAACAGGGAAGTGCCCTCTCACCCCTGTTATTTATAGTGGTGATGGATGAAATTATACGAAAAGTGGTAAATAGCATTGGGGAAAGGAAAATGAAGGCAATGTTGTTTGCTGATGACCTTCTGGTATGGGGAGAGGATGAGGAAGAAGTACAAGAGCAATTAGATGAGTGGGAGAAGGTAGTGTTATCATATGGGAAGAAGTTCTCAGCACAAAAGAGTGAAGTGGTCATCACAACGAGGAAAAAGAACAGACTGGATATGGGCATAACACTTGGAGGACAGCAGTTGCAGAAAGTAGAATGCTTCAAGTACTTGGGAAGCATAATTGAAGAAAAGGGAGGCAATAGGATGGAAATAAATGAGCGGGGAAGGTGCGCAGATGGATTTTTCAAGAGTGTTAGGGGGATGATATGGAATAAAGATGTACCACAAAAATGTAAAGGAATCATCTACAAGACCTACTTTGTGCCAATTTTGACATATGGTTCAGAAACATGGGTGATGAAGGAAAGGGACAAGAATAAAATACGAGCAGTGGAAATGAAGTTCCAGAGGAGTAGGGTAGGAGTGACAAGAATGGACAGAGTAAGGAATGAGAGAGTCAGGGAGATGGTAAGAGAGGAACCATTGCAAAATAGAATAGAGCGATCTAGGCTACAATGGTATGGACATGTGAGGAGGATGCAAGAGGAGAGGATACCGAAGAAGATGTTTGGAATGGAAATGACGGGAAGGAGGCCAAGGGGAAGACCAAGGGACAGATGGACAAAAGGAGTTAAGAAGAGTGTGGAGGAAAGAGGAGTGTGCTGGGACACAGTGAATGACGAGGAATGGTGGATGGACAGGAAACGATGGAGAGGCTTATGTTCCAAGCAGACCCGACCAGCGGTTGGAAACTGCTCAAGATGATGATGATGATGATATATATATATATTATCGCTAGAGGGTGTTACTGAATTTTTTCAGAGTGCCAACATTATTGTTTCCAGACCAATATTTTCATCCAGACCAAAGGTTTTCGCCTCGACGCACTCTCAGCCGATATTCGTGAAATAATGGTGCTATCGTGAGTCGAACCTGGCCTCTTGCTACTATATCTCTTATCATGAGGTTCGAATCGCTCACAGTTTGCATGTTTAGAGAGAAATGGCCTTTCCTGTTTTTAAATACCTCCCCATTTTCACCTCGGGACTGTATTCTCACATGAGTGCAGTCCAGCGCACCCAATACACCTGGGAACCCAGCTATTCTGTGGAAGTCTTCCATAACCTCTCTTTGTTCCCATTGGGTAAGTGGTAGTTTAATAAACTGTGGCGGTAACGAGGCAACTACATTAGAAACCTTGTGTATTATGCGGCATGCTGTTGTTCTGTCAACATCACACACGTCACCGATCACTCCCTGAAATGTCCCAGTTGCATAGAACCGCAGTGCTATACGAAGACGATTTCTAATAGTTTCTCCCAGTGGAGAATTTCAATTGTTCACCAATTATGTCCAAAATATAACTTACTACTGTCTCCTTCCGTAATCGAAATATTCTCTGGAATGAAGCATCGCTCAGTTCTTCGAATAAATCTCGCCTCTCTTCTATAAACCTCCCTTCATTCCTTTCAAATCGATTAAGACACTGGAGATATAACCTGTAGTTGTTAAGCTCCATTTTGGAATCTTTACCACAGAATACAAATGAAGAAAACTTTACCACGGTTTTCTTAGATAACCGCTCCCTCACGGGCGGTAAACATTTTACAGCGGTAAAACTCGAAACCGAGCTTGGTGCAACAGAAATACGACTTTACCCCGGTAAACTAGGAAGTTTACCACGGTATTCTCTTTACCGAGGTTGGTGCACTCGGGCATATGTATTGTATTCGTCATGATAATGCTATTATTATGATCATGTAGAAATGAGTGGAAGTGTCGAGGACGTACCCATTCGCGACAACGCTGCCTCAGTTCAATTCCCTCTCATATATTCCGCTCTCGCAATTTAAATAACTCAGCTCTCCACAGAAAATTGTTTTGTGTTGATATCTTATAATTATAATTTTCAAGATATTACTCCGTCGATAAAGCTTGCCTTTCAACGCCTGTACTTAACTCGTCAATTTCTCAGTGAATTCATTGAATTTTCTACAAGTGGCTTTTAATGTGCCGGTTGATGAGAGGTCAGGAGACTATTCTACCAACCATCTCGCGTTGTGCGGCTAGCATTTTTTGGCAGTTGGTCCAGGTTCAATTTCCAGCTCTGCCAAGAAATTTTAATTTTGGTCAGAGGGATGGAACAAGGCACACTCAGCCTCATGAGGCAAAACTGAGAAAAGGAGGGTTCGATTCCTATCTTAGCTATCTTGGAAGTGGTTTCCACGCTTCTACTCCTGGCAAATGCCGGAATGGTTCCTAAATTAAGGCCATGGCCACCTCGTTCCCAATCCTCATCTGAATAATAAATGCACACACTAATCCAGCCATCATAATAACACAGGTTATCAGACAAATTCCACATGCCCAAGTACACAGATCTATATGACCATGATGTCACAAAGCCCCAAAATCAACCGACTGCTGCTTTCTACCATTCCAAGACGAAATCTTCGAGTTGCCATTAGTCTAATGCCCCTAAAATCCACGACTAGTTCGAATGGTTTTAGGCCATCTTCTTGCATCTCAATAGGGATTTGCCAACAGGCTTTCAACAGCTTGTCTCAATTCTGCCTTCATATATGTAGGCCTATTGGCAACTCCAGCTATCTGATATGGCATCTAGCGGTAAAAATTAGAAACTTACCAAGTAGGGTACATTTGTCACGTGGTGACTGGTTGTATATGGTTTCTTGTATTCGTAAGCAGATCGAGGTAATTTCTTCGTGTCTTTATACATAAGTAATAAGTTTTACTCGTTGATGGAGTGTAAAATGAGTAAAAGCAATGTATATTGCTCAGTTTACGGCTGTAAGTCGATGCATAAAAGAGGGCTGCGGATATAAGTTTTCATCACTTTCCAAAAGATGTAAATAGCAAGAGCCAAAAGGTGACGATACCAAATAAATACGGGCAACAGGAGCGGGTTGGACCACTCACCACTACACTCACTGACAACAGGACGGGTTGTTCACTGTTTACGCCGAGCCAAGCCGTACCAAGACAGCTAGGCCTACACCAGCCGACTACAGCCAAGCTTCATCAGTCAGGTATCCTTCCCCCTCCCTAGTTCATTTCCAATTACCCTACCGATCGCCATCACCTCGCTCTGCGATATCCGAGCCATTCCACTACGAGTCATATAGGCCTAATTTGACTTCGCAGGGTAAATATCTACTCTGCGAGAACCTGCTACCAGTCCGATATTCTACACCAAACCCACCAGCTAACCATCTAAATCAAGCAATTCCTGTGTCCCCCGAGCTTTAATACAAGTTAAACTCATCCCTTGGCCCTACCAAGCAGCAAATAATTTCTACAGTCTATGGTACAGTGAGCAAACTCAAATATTGCTTTTAAAGTAACAGCGCCATGACTCGAACTGCTCAAAAACAGATACCAGCAGACAACCGATGCTTGATAATATGCAATTGACACATAAAATCCAGTGGAACACACAAATTAGATCACGTGTATCGCACAGTTATACATATATACAATCAAAAATAACACTGTCATTATTTTAGGGACCACATTTACTGATTATAACCGAAAAATAAAAAGTGTTCCATATCAAACGCGTGTTATTGAGTATTTTTACCCTACTTATCCAGACCGACAGCAGCGCCCCAAGTGTTAGTTTGAGTTGCCAATACATGCAAGAAATGAGTACGGTACTTATCAAAAATAAAGAAATAATAAGCTAATATGTACCCTACTATTATATTTCTCTCCTACTCCTAAATCCTTCTCTGAACACTCATCTTAAAACAGAATGGTCTGCATTTTTGGACTAATTATAAAAATATAGCCTATAAGAAGAAATGAACATGCTCATCTTTAGCTCCCTGGCGAAAATAATTGAGTAAGTATTAATGTTTCTGTTCTTATGCATTTTATATGATGCTTTAAAAATCAATCTAGAAGAGATAATGTAAGTTAACTTCACTGCCATAATACTGCTTAAGAGTTACTGTCGAGGACTGATGACCAAGATGTCCCTAACTTGAGCAAGGACTGCTTCACAACTTCATGTAAAACGTATCTTCGTAAAAGAGCCTTTACTTAGTTTGGATCATTTGCGATACGTGTTACATGGATGTGTGTGCTGACTTTTTGGTGTTAAATAATGTAAGTTGGCAACGCCAAATGTGGCGGCCATGTTGGTTTTCTAGTAACTTATTTAAGGTGTCCTGGACTATACCAGTGTATTACAGTGTGTATTAACATTTCCTGTACCAGATTTCATTGCGGTTGGTACATTAAATCGCGAGAAAGGTCTATTTAAAATTTTCAAATTCGCTTGGCCGCCATGTTCGTTTTGTAGTTAACCGGTTTTTGAAAGTCTTATAGATGAACTTCCAGTAGTGTCCTTTATCTCCGTACAAAATTTCAGGGTGATACCGCTAATTGTTTCAGTGATATACAGTAGAATGCCGGTGAAATATTTCGCACATCCGCCATCTTGTGGTTATGTAAACAATTGAACCAAGTTAGATGTCGGTGCATTACAATGTGTATAAACTATACTGTACCAAGTTTTATTCAGTTTGGTTGGTTAAATCGCGAGAAACGTCTATTTAAATGTCGCAAATTCGCGTGGCCGCCATGTTGGTTTTGTAGTTACCAGTTTTTCAAAAGTCACATAGGTGAACTTCTAGTAGTTCCCTTTATCACCCTAAAAAAATCCAGGGTGATATCGGGAATAGTTTCAGAGATATTGAATGCTGGTGAAATATTTCACACAGCCGCCATGTTGGATTGGTGAGACGTAACAAAATTTGAAGGGCACGGTCGGGGTCGTCCGGAATAGTGCTATGAACTTACCGAGTTTCATTGAAATCGTTCCAGACGTTTAGAAGTCATTACGGACACACACACACACACTCCTCACACACACACACGGACAAAAGGCGATCTCATATGCCTATTTTTTCAAAATTGAAAATAGGCTAAAAATGAACCCCAAATGACAAGAAGGTTACCATCCCCATAAGACAATAAAATGATAAAAATATGCATACAAAAAAGAAAAAAAAAGTTAATTAACCTCCAATTGTAAAATACTTTCTTGCAATAAATGAGGTCTGATCCTCCTACGAAAACCTGCATATTTTGCCTATTATAGCCTATCCCCTAGTTTGCCCGGTGAAATCTACCTCCGCCTTCAGGCGTGCCGAGAGGAATTTTTTATATAGGCTATAATATTGTCTTTTGTAGCTTTTCAGTCGGTCATCACGATTGTGCCCAATAAATGGGCGGGGCACAAGATATAAATATGTAAATACACTCCTGGAAATAGTTACATGTATTAGTTAACTATCACAATTGCCCCATTTAATTGCACCATATTTGTTCATGAATAGTGATGTGATAATCGTGGGAATCGGATCTTAGTTTTTTTTTCCCTAGAGCAACTGAATTTGTAGTTTCTGGACATTTCTTGGTTGTTGATGAGGAAAAGGCAATGCGAAAGGAAGAGCTGAAGCAACTCAGTCCTGATAATAAATATTATGCTATAGCTTATCGTTGAAGTTAATCCTGTGATGAGAAATGTAATTTCAAAAAATGTATTCTACATATTTTTTAAATATCTCCTTTGTTAAGAATAAAAGAAAAAAATAACTTGCCATGGTTACTTACAAAAACACGTAAATATAATTCTAGGAAATAAACAGCAGTTTTTCACCATACTACTAAGTTACAGGTATACTAGGGAGTAGGCTTCCTTACGTATCTTTTCGGTGTTATCGTAAACACGATGAGTTATATTTTGAAATATTCAAACAAAAGTGTTGAAAATTTACTTTTCAACTTTTTTCAGGAATTAGTTTAGTCTGAACGATTCTTTATCACAATTAAGGTTATTATGAAGATAAAACAAAAGTTTGGTACTTTTCAGCCGGTCAACACGAATGTACCCAAAAGAGTTGTAATTTTTTTCAGGATTAGGGTATAACCCAACTTTTTTGGGTACATTCGTGTTGACCGACCGAAAAGCACCAAACTTTTGTTTACTAAGGAAACACTGAAAAATGGCTTCAAACCCCATAATGTCTATGAAAGTAAATGATTGAATATACACAATCTAATGCAGCATGAGCAACAACAAGAGACGGAGTGAAACCTTATTGTGGTTCGGTTTCGAACTTCACAACATAGGCAGTTTTATGTAAGTGAGGTCTGTAAGGAAATGGTAGAGCTTGAAGAATAACATTTTAATTTCTTTCTGCGTTATCACATTAAGCATAACATACTGTTTTAAAGACCATCTCGTGGAGTAGCGTTCTTGTGTGTCACCCCCGGATGCAAGGCCCTAGAGAGTGGTGATGGGCCCTGGGGCTGGAGAATCCTGCCCTCCCCCTCCTCTATTGCCAAATTATGTAATATTAATTTATAATCCTCCCAAATTTGCAGAAACTGATAATAATTTTAGAAATATTATTATTTATAATAATAATAATATTAGTAATATAAGCCGCCGGTGGTAGAGGGTTGGTCAGGTACTCCTCCCTACCCCCCCCCCCTCACCATGCAAGATCTGGAAAATATTTTAATTATTACTAGGGTCTAATAATAATATGCTCTCTCAATACCAGCGTGGCACGAGGTACAGCATTAGCGCTCTCGGCCACCGAGGCCAGGGGCTGGACAGACGGGTCCATACCGGGCAAGATCCCGATGATAATTATTATTTTAATAATAATAATAATAATAATAAAGCCTTACCAAGATAATATAAAATATACGTAATAATGTAGTTAAAACATTGAATCAACGGCTCACGGGTTCGAACGCACTTGTTTATCGAGTTTGAAGATAGCTTGACACCCATGATCTTATGCTGTAACCTTAGCAAGTGTAGCTACTGTGGTCGGTCACTGCCCATCCTTATAACTGTCTGTAAAAGAAGTTTCTCCGTGCGAGGACTAGTTCCCGTATTTTTTGAAACTCATTAGCACATTTCATAGTTGTTGCGGCATCGTGGTCATCTAGCCCCGTGCACTTGGCGTGTGTTTGGACTTTGTCTAACTACCCGTCTTATTGTGTTGGCTCTATATTTGTGATTCAGATGAGGATTGTGAAGGTGTCGGCTGCATTTGCCTGGAGTAAAAGTGATAATAATAATAATAATAGTAATAATAATGTTATTGTTTTATGTCCCTTTAAACATCTGCGGGGTGTTGGAAGTTTGCCCCAAAGGGGATCTTTAACCTGCCAGTAAATTCACTGACACGGCTCCCTCGCATTTGCGCACCCTCAAATGCCAGCTGGCTGCGCCAGGATTCGATCCTGCAATCTTGGGAACAGCAGGCAAGAACGTTACCCCTGAGCCACGCAGCCAGAGTAGAAGTGAGAAACCATGGAAAACCACTTCTAAGATGGCTGAGATAGGAATCGAAACCACATCTTTTCAGTTTTGCCTCACGGGGCATTCCAGCCCTCAGACAAGAATGAATCGAATTTCTTGTCGGCGCCGGGAATCGAACCCGAACCTCCGGGGCGACAGCCAAGAATACTAGCCGCTACATCACGAGGAAGGCCAAGGATATTTCAGTCACTTGTGAATTCCATAATCCGTAGTTTAACTATTAGCTTATCTATAGCAAAATATTTCGGCCATTCAATTGGAAGTAGCCTATACAGACTATCACTTCGAACTTCCTGGTCGCGATATTCTTGAGGCACATTGTCACGAGATTGCATTTCCCCAGTGTTCGGACCCTGGAGCAGTTTGAACTTTCTCGCACGCGCAACCTTGAACCACCCTCACAGTAGGGGGTAATCCGTGCTGATACCTATGTACGGGCCATGTAACTACTGGGGGACAGCGACTACAACGAAACTAGTGGCAACGTTTTGAAATGTAAGGTGAAATAGGATCTGACTACGGCCGCCTCTTAAACCTCATCACAAACTAATAGGGAGTTCATTCAGCATTTTCAAATGTTGAATTATTGCCTTTCCACTACCAGCTGCCACATGGTCAACTTTTTAAGGCAAGCATTCTAGCCTGATTGCAGTCTGCTTTATTATAACAGTGAACTACAACAACTCTCTCCTCACTCTCCATCCTGCACGCGGAGCAAGTGCTGATAGCATCAGCAGCTCAGGACCATAGCTCGAGTTGCCACGCTATAAAAAAGGTCAATATGGGAATTTTGCAAGCAAACTTTATGTCAGTAGCGTAGCCAGGATCGACCAATGGGGGGGGGGGGGGGGGGGGTTATAGGTACTCAAGCCGAATTCTACAAGCATTTTGTCCCGCGGCATAGCTGCGCTCGTCAAACATGCACCATGGTCGTGAGGGCAGCAAGTACGGATATTGTAGGTTCGAATCCCGGTGCTGACAGCGGTTATCTTGAGTGTGTTTTCCCCCCTGGTTTTGCCACACTCCCTACAGGAAATTGCCGGGATAGTGCCTTGCTCAAGTCCTGGACTCCATCCCAGTCCCAGATACATTTACACACACAACTACAAAAACACAGCAATACAGATAGCCAGACAGCTTCAACACACTCCCAACTACATGGGGCTGATGACCAAGGTGTCTCAAGCCCCTCAAATGAATTAACAACAACTATACAAGTATTTCCATTTCTTTATGAGATATTATTACACAAGCAAAGTTCCATGTATTTTGATCCTGAATTTTTCGAGTAATACAATATGCTCAAAGGACAAAAACAAACCAGTTCTTTAAAAAAATAAGTTAATTTTTGACTAAAAGTCTCACCTCAATGGTAAATCTAGAACATTCCTGTTCCCCCGACAGGGACAAAATAAACTCAAATATATCTGTGCTACCAACATGAAGACTGCATATCTCTCAACAAGAGAAATTATTTACAGAGGTCTCAGCAAAAGTGGGCATGTCCTCTCACGATGTATCATGTTGATTTATGAGGAATTCAATACCCGTACTCATTTTGATGTTTATTCAGTTTTTCCAACAAGATCCTGTGCTTTATATTGCAATTAGCCCTGAATGCCTAAAGTATCATTTTCGAAGATTTTTGTCACCTACCAATATCCTTCTTATCTTACAAATGCTACATGTAGCCAGAAAAAGCTTAATTGCTTACACTACTCAGGAGACAAATTTCACTCATTCAAAACTGGGAGATAACCGTAATTCGGGGAATTGCTGACGGTTATCTCATGCTCAAGATGTTAATAATGATCGGAAAATTAGTGTTAATGTACCCATAGAATTTTCTAAGTCTTTATTAAAGCACGTTATTTTTAATAAAAACTAGATTAATTTACATATAACTTCTCTCCCACCAAGAAAAGAAAAAAAAAGCTAATATTTTACCGCTGTGTGGGATTCAAAATTATTTGACGCTAGCCTCAGTTTGAAATAAGTTAATTCGTGGGGGAGAAGTTAGATTGGCATCCCTGGAAGGACAGAGTTGTAATACCAAAGTCTAAAATACACAATCCCGAAGGTTGATGCGTTACGAAATTGCATCCTCGTTGTAGGTGAAGCGACACTAGCGCTCGCGGTGGCCAGCAAGCTGGCAACTGCCTTGAGCACGTTATTCGCGGGACAGGTGATTTCACTTTTGCAAGGGTTTTTTGAATTTTAAAGCACTTGAGTGATTATTTCCATTGTAAGCATAAGTCATGTTAAGTCACCAACTACTACAGAAAAAAGTCACAATGTTGATATACTGTACACTTTTAATTCATAGGAACATACAAAGAACGCTCTGTTTTCATTAGTTCAGTCCTCTACAAGTATCCCTAGGTACAGTTGTATGACGTATTTAATGAGTCTTATGTAGAATTCATAATCCATACTAGTTATAAATTCATGTATTTGTTTTAATGATAGTCGCTGGCATTTCTACATAAAACCAAGTCCACGATTCCTGGATGTAACGGGTGATCTCTAAATCCACTGAATTGATTTTGATGCGGTTTTCACCATTCAGTAAAGAATTTCTCGAGGAAGGTTTCTGTAGGAAAACATTCATTTATGACCAAAGGAAGCCGAGCAGTAACGATTTCAGTGAATCGTGACTAAGGAAAACCTGCCGTCCGTGCGGCTTTCAAGCTTACACTGGGTAAACCATTAAAAATATCCATATACTATGAGTGTAAGAATTGGTCAGCATGAAAAGTTCTACAAAGAAGTCTGCGACAGCATATCTTTATCTAATACATCGCCAACTATAAGTGATTTTACATTTTAATTTCTTCCAACAATCTCCATTCAGTGGAAATTTAAATTACTAGCTTTGGAGCGAGTTTACGAGCTAGCGAGCGAGCCCATCACCTCAGCTTTGGCCAGCATTAACTGTCAAGTCGTGTCGAGTTAAAACTTCAGAGAAGAGTAGACTATGTGTGTTTGGAGTTTCACTGTTCACCTCGACTTTTCTGATTTGCGTCTGAGATCTACCGTCCGTGCGCCTTTTAAGCTTACGTTGAGTAACCCCTTTAAGATACCAGGCGAAGCCAGGGCGGGTTGATAGTATAGGTATAATATAATATCAAATTCTTAACCATATCAAAAGCTAGTTCTTCCGTAAAATTGAGTAACATTATAGTTAATTAGTAAAAAATACCAGTGTGATTTGTGAAACGAAAAGCATAAAAATATCTTAAGGTCTTAAATGGCTCAATTGTAGGTAATTCGTATTTTTTCTGTGGGTTTGTAACCTTTCATTCCTGAATTTGACAAAATAATCCAATGCCAATTTTACAAAATATCGGCAATAACAATTGTGTACCGTACCTTCACAGCAGCCATTGTGGGAGACCAGAGAATAACAAACAGTGTAGGCCTACCACATCCAAGTTTGTGAGCATTATCCTGATGACAAATTGGCTTGCTTCCAAATTATTCGAGAATAAGTTTATATTATTGTACAAAATCTTTATTCATTAAATCAGCTCTCTGACTATTAAAAAGCCATTTTCTACATCTGAAAATTAAAATGTTGGCACGTGTTTGAGATGACATCTTTTACGTTTACTTAGCCTACCGTATGTCTTAATTTTCAGAACATATTTATATTTGATTTGCAGCCAATGGCCATAGCAGGGCATTTCACATGAATGTCAATGTCAAGTAGTCCCAACTTAAGCTACCAGACACCACTGTCACTGAAACCCTACGTCGAAAGTTGGAACTTGATAAAGCGTGTCTAACCCGATAACCTACAAATGTTGGCTACACACTACCAATTGTAGTTGTAAGTTCTTTTACGTGCCATAAATCTACGACATGGGCCTGACAACTTCGACTGGGTTTGGACCCGCGAACTTAGGCATAGCAGTTCAGCAAGCTACCGACTACGCCACTAAAGGCATGCATAGATATCCTACCGAGACATGCTTCTGATTTATAACCGACTGGCTCCGTGGCTGAGCGGTAACGTTCTCGCCTGCTGTTCCCAAGGTTGCAGGATCTAATCCTGCCGCAGTCAGCTGGCATTTAAGGGTGCATAAATGCGAGGGAACCATGTCTATAGACTTACTGGCACGTTAAAGATCACCTTCAGAGCAAAATTCCGGCACCCTGGTGTCTCTAATAGCCACAGTAGTTAAAAGGGACCTGAAACCAATGACATTATTATTGTTTTATAACTGGTTAAAGACCTAGTTCCGTTGTTTGATTGAAAAGCTTTATAATACTTTCTACTGCGTATACCAATTACAGTAAAACTTCACTTATACGATTTTCAAGGGACCAAATGAAAAAAACGTATAAGCGTGAAAAACGCGTAAATGAAAGTCGCTAAATAAAAACTGCAAAATGTATGTGACATTATGGGTTATACAGGGACTTGGTGTTATATGCGACGCGGACTCTCGCTCGCGCCCGCCGCGAGCCGGTCCCCCGACAAGCACTTGGCCGTAATGCGCTTCTTGGCGCCACAAATTTCCCTCCTTTGCAGTGTGCTTTAGCAGTGTGGGGTTCAGTTTAGTCAATTGTTCACGTCTTTAGTGCTCAGTGTGATGTTCCAATGCGATTTTCATTACGTGAACGTGTGTAAATACCTTCATAAAGTACAGAAAATCTTTCGCGAAAATGAGCTTAAAGACTATATTACAGTTGAAATACAGTCAATCGGTGGTGAGGAACTTCAGAACGTAAATTACAATTTCATAAAGAGGTGCCAGCGATGTGTAGCAGTGAATGGCGAACATTTTCAGCACCAGCTGTGAACTACAGTATAGGCTATATATAGGCCGCGCGAGCTCCGCATTACGGCAAAGTGGCTGGCGGGAGACAGGCCCGCAGCGCGGGCGAGCGGCGAGCGATGGCCCCCGTTAAGAAGTGAACAACAGCAATCGTAATGCACTTCCTCTTCCTTTCACCGATGTTCACTGCTATCAAGGTTAACCACAACTGAAGCACCGAACAAGGCAGAACAATGACTGCAGCAAGTGATGTTGTATTTCGCAACACACGCAACTTCAAGGTCGCTCTCGCCTTAACATAGCGCCGCGCGAGGGATGGTTTCCGAGAAACGTACAGTGCGTGTCATAAGTTTCTGGCTCCAATATTTTTAGAGATTTTAGGTAGGGAAACCGTTGTAAACGTATAAACGACGCATTTTTCTCTCGGGGACGTAAGATATGATCGTATAAGCGTGAAAAACGAATAAATGTAAAACGTATATCGGAAATAAATTAACATGGAAAGTATAGGGATTTTGCCGGGACCAAGAAAAAAATCGTATAAGTGTAGAAAACGTATAAGTGTGAATCGTATAAAAGAAGTTTTACTGTAATTGGGGGTCGCCAGAGCCAATCAGGCTCATTTTGGTTTTGACCGGGGGATTTAAGGCCGGATGCCCTTCCTGACGCCACGTAATTTTTCAGGTGAAAATTCCACCCCACTATCACCGGGATTGGAACTCCGGCCGTCCGGGTGATTGACGAGCAGCTATGCCACTGCACGCTCCCATTGAAAAGCTTTATAATACTAGCCTAAAATCCATAGCTCAAATATTACCTTTTAGGGTCCTTTGGAAACTCGGGGGTCGTCTCGCTATTTGAGAAGTCTAGATTCCCAGTCGGTCAATACGAATACACCTAATTAGATTGGGTGAGGAGTAACAATTAATTTCCCTGTGTAATTCATAATACATCATCATCATCATCATCATCATCATTTCCCCTTATCCAGCTCCTGCCGGGTCGGGGTATTTATGGACTTCTCCACTTTCCTTCCACCATTCTTCTTCCACGATCTTGTCCCAGTCCAGATTTATTTTTCTTACGCTGTTCTTCACTGAATCAATCCACCTTGTTCTACGTCTTCCTCTTGCTCTCTTACCCTTGCACTTCGCCTCCAGCATCTGTCTTGGTATTCTATTTTCCTCCATCCTCTTTACATGTCCAAACCACCTTAGTTTATTCTTCTCAATTCTCTCATTTAGTTTTCCCATCCCAACTTCCTTCTTAACATCTTCATTCCTCACTCTGTCTTTCCTTGTCTTTCCTATCATACTTCTTAGGAATTTCATTTCACTGGCTTGGATTCTACTCTCTTGCCTGCTTGTCAGGGTCCAAGTCTCAGCTGCATAAGTTAATATGGGAACATAGTACACTTTATACATTACCTCCTTGCTTTTCCTTGGTACTTCCTTATCCCAAACAAGTTTTCTTACACCTTGATAGAATGCATTGCTCTGCTGTACCCTCCTGCCAATCTCCATGTCCAACCTACAAGTTTGCATCAATTCACTTCCTAGATATTTGAACGTGTCCGCAATTTCCAAACTCTGACTTCCAATTTTCACAGTGCCCTTTCCTTGTCTTTCCCCTCTTGTCATCACCATGGTCTTGCTTTTCTCTATACTGATTTTCAGGCCGTACTTCTGAATATTTTCGTTCAGTGCATCTAGTTGTTTTTGCACTTCTTCGGTGTTCCTTCCCCAGACCACAGTATCATCTGCAAACAACAGTAACTTAATTTCTTTATGTCCATATGTTTCCTTTGTTTCCTTTACAATTTCATCCATCACCATTATGAACAAGAGAGGTGACAGCACACTCCCCTGTCTTAGTCCAGTCTTGTTCCTAAACCAATCTGTCTTTCCAACTGGGGTCAGTACCCTGCTAACACAGTTGTTGTACATTGCTTGCACCACTTCCAACATTTCTCTTCCCAGTCTCTTCTTAATCATGGTTTCCCATACCTTCTCTCTGGGGACACTATCATATGCCTTTTCTAGATCTATGAAAGTCATGATCAAATCCTCTCCATATTCCCAGTTCTTTTCCATCACCTGCCTCAAGCTAAAGATTGGGTCCACTGTGGATCTTCCACTCCTGAAGCCATACTGTTCCTCTTGCAACTCTCCTTCCACCGTTCTTCTAATTCTTCTTTCTAATATCCTTTCCAGTATTTTTACTATCTGTGATAAGAGGGTGATCCCTCTATAGTTATCACACACCTTCTTGTCCCCCTTTTTAAACACTGGTATTATTAGCCCTTTCTCCCAGTCTTCTGGTACACATTTCCGTTTCCACACACACTTTAGCAGTCGATACAACCATTGCATACCAGCAGGTCCAGCAGCCTATATCATTTCTACACTGATTTCATCCACCCCTGTTGCTTTTCCCATCTTCATTTTCTGTACTGCTAATTCCACCTCCAGCATTGTTATATCATCTTCTGTTATAGAGTCGTCAGGTTGTGTCTCTTCCATCTCACCAGTACAATTGCTCACATTCAATAGCTTATCGAAATACTCCTTCCACCGTC
The DNA here is from genome assembly GCA_946902985.2 of Meconema thalassinum. Classification (NCBI taxonomy): domain Eukaryota; kingdom Metazoa; phylum Arthropoda; class Insecta; order Orthoptera; family Tettigoniidae; genus Meconema; species Meconema thalassinum. The sequence goes on along the minus strand of OX336388.2, from coordinate 1,754,134,182 downwards.
CCTTTATCTCTTCTGGGTGTGTTAACAACTCTCCATCTTCCTTTTTCACCAGCTTTGTGGTAACTCTTTCTTTCCTCTTACTTCTTAGAAGCCCATACAGCATCCTTTTACTGCCACTTACATCTGTTTCCATTCTTCGTGTAAATTCTTCCCAACCTTTCTTCTTTTCTTCTCCTACCACTTTCTTACACCTCCGTTTGCTGTCGTGATACTTCCTTTTGCTTTCTTCTGTTTGATCTCGGTTCCATTCTTTCCATGCAGACTTCTTTTCTTTCACTGCTTTCCTCACTTCCTCATTCCACCACGGTGTCTCCTTCTCTTTCACTCTTGTTGACGTCCTACCACAAGCACTCTCTGCTGCACCAACAAATGCCTTTTTAAAGTGGGACCATTCCTCTTCTATGTTTGCTACTTCAGTAACTGGGATTTGTTGCTTCAATCTCTCCTGAAAATCTTCCTGTACAGTTTTGTCTTTCAATTTCCATACTTTTATTTTACTTTCTCTGATCTCCTTTAGGTTTTCCAATTTTTCCCATCTAAATTTTGCCACCACAGCTCTATGGTCCCCATCAAATGCTTCTCCTGGTAAAGCTGTCACATCTACCAGCTTTCTGCGAATAGTCCTTTCCACCAGAAAGTAGTCAATTACTGATTTTGTTCTTCTATCGCCCCAACCATATCTCGTAATTTTCCTGCTGTTTTTCTTCCGAAACCATGAATTCATAATACAATAATTATTTATATATTTAATAAAATGCTCCCCCTTTATGTGAGAATTGTTTTATTAAGTGTATAAACGATTCATGTATTTTTATTTCAGGGATTAGGAGATAAATTGTCACTGCACACCTAATGTAATTGGGTACCGTACACTCGTGTTGACCGACTGAAAAGCGATCATATAGGTTACTTCGCAACACTGAAATATGGCCTCTGATATTCGATCTGTTTATTGAACTGCACATCTCCTCTTGTAAAGCACATGTTAAATTTAAGATATAACCTTTACACAATGCTCACATACAGTAAATCCAGCAACAATTAGGTTACATACACCAACATAGCGCAGTCGGCACATTCTTGCTGGCTGCATGAGAGCATTATTGTCTCGCGGTAGAAAAATATGAGCCAAGCTTCGCGATCTGTAGGTAGACTGTGGATATATGTTGTCATGAAGACGTGTGCAACCTCAAATGGGGACCCGGGCCGAAAGGTGACAACAGTACATCACCACAGACACAAATCACAACCTGCCGATTTTCCAATGGGGGGTTCTAACCCCCCCTTAATCCCTACCCTGGCTACGCCACTGACCTTAGTAGAGACAAGGCTAAGTAAATAACATTAGATAATAAATCTACACTTACCAATATTCATTATGTTATCCTTGTCAGCTTCAAACACAAGCCAGTCGTAGAACAAGGCTAACTTAGCATTAGATGCAGCGACTATCGATGTGCAAGTAGTGAGTAACCATCCAATAACAGCCCAACGTGGGATGATATCAGAACAAAGCAGCTCATTTGTTGGATGAATTACTCCAACAATGAAACGGATTAGATCACAGCGAAGAGACTGGGACTCTGGTGTAGCCAAATACTGCAAAAGAAGAGCAATTTAAAAAAAGTTTTTATGTTAAAATATACAGTACAGTACACTAACATTATGGGATTTGTGAATCAGATCACTCAATCCCACACAAGGTTGTTATGACTGAACTTAAATTCAACATGCAGAAAGAATGTTGCTGATTGATATAATGCAAACAAATCTATGATCTTCTAAATTTCTGGGTGATCATTCTGCTACAATTTGGCTTCCCCATAATATGTTTCTCACCCACATAACTCCTGTCATTGCAAAGCCAGTTTTTATAAACGTTACATTTTTGTTCAAGTTTTAGCATAATCACCACCACCAGATTTCAAATCTGTCTTTACAGTGGTGTGATCAAGCCAAGTCAAGCAGGTTACCCAATTTTCAACAACAGAGAGAGAGAGAAAAAATCAAATTGATAGCCACCCAATTAGGGAATCAAAAACTTTCCTCCTAATCAGTTCATTCAGAACAATATTATTGCTATACAGTAGAACCCCTTTTTAACGAATCTCAGGGGGATTTGATATTTCTTCCTTAGAAGGGGGTTTTCCTTAAAAGGGGGTTCGAAGAAAATAGGCTATATATCACAAGAAATAATGATACCGGTACATTTATGTCTTCAACTAATGTAATGTCAAGAAATAATAAATGAACATGTTAAGAAATACTAAAAAGTCAAATTAACACAAGAATAACAGAAAATATTTACGAAACAGCACAGGTAACGGATTCCTTAGTGGTCCATTGGGAGCACATGCTGCAGCAAGGAAAGGAGAAATAGGTATTACTGACTTGTAATTGTAACTTGAAGAAACAGAGGCCTAACATATATTAAGGATATTTGTGAAGGCAGACCATGAGAACTATGAGAATAAGCATAAGGTATTACCCTTCACTTTCTGAAGTAGTCCAGTAAAGTAGTTTGCTTCCTCTTGCCCAGATGTCTCACGGAAAGAAGTTTTCTCTCAATTTGGTTGAGAGTGTTGATGAGCTCTTCATCCACACTGAAGGAGGAGAAGTACCGGCGGACAATATCCAGTCCTTCCACTGCTGCCCCAAAAGTTGGTTCTGCTGGAACCTCTTCTTCTTCTTCTTCTTCTTCTTCTTCTTCTTCGTCTTCCTCTTCAGTACTTTGCCTTTTTGCATCATCACAAAGGTCTCCAACATCCATCTGTGGTGGTGAGGTTAGGATATCATCATCACAAGTAACAAATTCTTCAAATGTTGTGACAGTAGAATCCTTTGATACAACCCCCCAATCTTCCCCAATGTCATCAGTAGCGTCTTCTTCATTAAAAACTTCTGAAATAGCACCAAAACCTGCATGGCCAAAGCAGTTTTGAATAGTGGTCGTTGTGACTAGTTGCCATGCTGCTACAAACATATGCAAGGCTTGGAGTATGTTCAATTTCATTACCTCATTTCTTTCGAGGAAAGAAACAGCTCTTTGAACCAGGGCCTTCCTGTACTTCACTTTCACAGAATGAATAATGCCAAGGTCCAAAGGCTGCAGGTGACTGGTGCAGTTAGGAGGAAAGAAAACCACTTTGATATTCCGCAGGAAACGCGTATCTGAAGGATGAGCTGGACATCTGTCTATCACCAGCACTTCCTGCCGATCCCATCTTGGCATCCAAGCTTTGTAACAATTTTCGAAATATCTCCGATGTCATCCATGCACTTTTGTTAAAATCATATTTACATGGGAGTGTACGGGTGTTCTTGAAACATCTTGATTCTTAAATTTTCCAATTATTAGTGGGGGTAATTTTTCACTCCCGTTGCTGTTAACACATAACAACGCTGTCAGTCTTTCTTTACTTTTTTTTGCCTCCGTGGCATTTTTCTCTGCGAACAGCGTATGTTTTGGACGGGAGCAAGTTGTAAAACACTCCCGTTTCATCGGAGTTAATAATATCCTTAGCATCATATCCTTAAAGAAGTCGAGGCAACGTTTTCTCTTTCCAGTATACAACTGTATCGTCATTAACTTCCGCACTCTCGCCGCACATGTTTTGGAACGAAAGATTGTGCCGTTTTTTGAAGCGATCAAACCAGCCATTAGAAGCATGGAAATCGACCAAACCCAGCTTAAGTGCGATTTCTTGAGCTCTTTGTTTAAGTATGTTCCCGTCAATTGGAGCGTTCTCACTCCTTTTTCCCTCGAACTATTTCATTAAAATGTTTTCAAGTTCCTCGTACGGCGAAGAACGAATATTCTTCCGTATTTTTGACCCAGAACCGCACTCAACTTCCGCGGTCAGAATAGCTTCCTTCTGTTTCATGATGCCAAACAGCGTAGAGGGTGCCAAGTCATATTTTTTTGCCATCTGTGACAAAGGTACTTGGCTATCCCTTTCAACATCCCTGATGATGTCTATCTTTTTCTGAAGAGTCAGCTTCTTACGTTTTGCAGCCATAATGAATGTGGTCCGCCGTAACTCGCAGTACAACTCTTATCACAGACACAAAAAACTCGTAGCACAACTTCCAACAACACAGGAACAAAAACAGAGAATGAGCCTTCAGTCCGCACCCCTCGCGTCCGCGTGATTCCTAAGCAGCGATTGGAGCAGCGGGACAGAAGTGCCTAGCCGGTGTAAGAGCGCTGCGGCTATAGGTTAAGGCAGCTGACATCACTGTAGACATTACCCGACTAAAACTGTCCTAACTCCGTGACAGTTGGAGATAAGTATAAGATCTCGCGGACTTTTTTGTAGAGCTTGAACAGCTCTACATTTCGTACGCATATACTTGGGGTCTATCAATGACGGTTCAGGCAGCGTAAGCCATGGACTTTCTACTTATTCCGTAATTTTTTCTAGAATACATTTTCATTTTGTAGAATATCCATAAACATTTTCAGTTTCTTATCGCTTATTGCTTTTAATCTTTCACCTAAATCACGTGAATTTTGCAAGAGACCTTTGGCCTAAATATTTATATTTCGTGAAGTTACCCGAGTCTCGCGGCATTTACGCGTAGGCCCAACGTCAGTCATGTCTCTAGGCTGTATAGCTAGTCTCAAGGTAAACCGCACTTCGTTCCCATACAGCCGTCATTCCAGTACTACCTACAGTTCAATGGACATAACTAACCAACAGCGTCTAGCATGATAGTGACTGCTGCTTGCCGGTAACAGTGATTTCCAGCGGCCGCGCCAATTTATCAAGGTTCTATACATCGCTAAAGGAGCGATTTCGTTTAGCGCGTCAACTTCGGACTGAGATTACGTCAAAACGGAAGTTAATTTACATTCAAAACAAGTTTAGAAAAAAGTATCTTATCGACATATTCGTTACAACGGGATGCGCGATCGTAATTTCTTCTTCCTAGCATTACTCCCTTGCGGGGTCTGCTACTTTGCTACATCTCCTCCACTTCTTTCGGTCGTCGACATCTTCTGGTGTTAGACCAACAGCGTGCATGTCAGCCCTGATGTTGTCAGTCCACCGCTTTGCAGGTCTTCCACGTGGTCTTGTTCCACCTGGGTTGATGTGGAGTGCTCTTTTGGCAACTGAGTTGTTCTGTCTTCTCATGACGTGACCGTGCCAGCGTAGACGAGCCTCCCTCACCTTCTCGACAAATGGTGCAACACCAAATCTTCGCTGGACGTCTGTGTTCCTTGCGTGGTCAAATCGGGTCAGCCCCAACGACCATCGGAGCATCTTCATTTCCATCGTATTCAAAATTTGCTCATGTTGTTTGGTCATAGGGCGACATTCAGTCCCATAGATGGCTGCTGGGCGTACCACAGACTTATAGACCTTTGCCTTTAAATGCAGAGGCATCTTTTTATCACAGAGAACTCCAGTGACTTGTCTCCACTTGAGCCAGGCTGCGTTTACCCTCATCCGAGTATCAGAAGTGGCGTCACAATTTGAAGTGACAGTGGACCCTAAGTACTTAAAATTCATGGTCTTCTGCAGATTTTCTGTGCTGATACTGATGGTACCTCTAGTTTGGGGGCCACATTCCAGATATTCTGTCTTCTGGATATTGAGGTGTAGTCCATTTTCAGCCAGTCTGTCGTTCCACGTTTGAACCCTGTGCTGGAGTTCAGGGCGGGTTTTTTGGGCAAGTAACACATCATCCGCATACAGAAGGGTCCAGGGATGTGAGGTCTGTATGTCCGCCGTTGCTGTATCCATGCAGAGGATGAATAACAGTGGTGATAGAGCAGAACCCTGATGAACACCCACAGTGATTTAAAAAGGTGGGGAGACTCCAGCTGGACTCCGAACCACACTAGTGGCATTGCGATACAGAAGTTGCACCCAGCTTACATATTCCTCAGGGACTCCATGGCAACGAAGAGCTCGCCAAATGAGATCATGAGGGATACGGTCAAAAGCTTTCTCTAAATCGAGAAATGCCAGGTGTACACTCCGCTGCCTCTCTCTGTGCTTTTCCATTAAAAGGCGTGTGGCATGGACAGCATCGATGGTACTGCATCCCTTAACAAACCCACACTGGTTGGGTGTTACAGTGACAATATTTCTGAGTCCACAACCAAGCACACGCTCAAATATTTTAAACGTATGACAGAGGAGTCGAATAGGGCGATAAGTTGAGCAGTCACCCACATCACCTTTTCCCTTCCAGATTGGAACTGTTATGCTAGTTGTCCATGCATGGGGAAGTTGGTTCTCAGCAATGATCCGGTTAAAGAGTGTGGCAAGGAATTCTGAGGCAGGCCTTCCTAGAATTTTCCATATTTCCGTCAGTAAGTCATCTGGACCAGTTGCTTTCCCACTCTTCATCTTGCTAATGGCAAGCATTACTTCCTCGGATGTAATTGGAGGAACGGGTCCTAAGGTAGGATCAGGACTTGCAATTGGTGGGTGTGGAAATTCTTCGTTGCAGATGCCAAAAAAGTAGTCTGCCCAATGTTGGAGGATAGATTGCTGTTCTCGTAGTAGCTTATCGTTCGCATCCTTGATATGCATGACATGTCCAATGTCCTGAGTTGAACGATTACGGGACTTAGCAAGACGATATACATTGTTTTCTCCTGATGGTGTGTCAAGCTGGTCGTACAGGTCTTGATAATAATTGTCCTTTGCAGCAGCTACTGCTCTTTTTGCTGCTGATTTCAGGTTATGGTATTGCTGGAGGTCAGTATCAAGACGCGAGTTCCACCAAGTCTTGTAGGCCATCTTTTTCTCCCTGATAACTTGCTTGACTTCATCACTCCACCACCAGGTCTGTTTATCAATGTATTTTCGTCCGGGTATGGTTTTCCCCACAGTTTCTTTCGCCTCCTGATGTATCTGTTTCACAGCATCCCTCCACATGCCATCTACTGATTGATCAGACTTCACGGAGAAGTTTGCCAAGGCTGTGACCAACTCATTGCGGTGGGCATTCAATCTCCACAACTTGATACGCTCAGGCCCAGTTTTAGGTTTTGTTTTGGGTCGCTTAACGTTTTTATGGATATCAAGGACAAGCAATCGGTGTTGAGGGGCAACGCTGTCATACGGAATCACTTTGGTATCTGTCACCAGCTTCATATCTCGTTGCCGAACTAGCCAGTAATCGATCTGAGTAGCATGTCCTCCACTGGTATAAGTAGCCAGATGTGTTAGCCTCTTTTTGAAATATGTGTTGGTCACAATCAAGTTATGAGCTTCTGCACAGTCAAGTATCCGACATCCGTCATCATTGCGCACACCAAGCCCATGTCCTCCATGGCATCGCATATATCCTTCACGCTGAGACCCAACATGTCCATTAAAGTCTCCTCCAAGAATAATGGACTCATCCTGGGGGATTGCTCGAAGGTGGGTATCCAGACTGTTCCAGAATTCATCTTTCTCATCCTCTGTACATCCAGTTTGAGGTGCGTAGCAAGATATAATGTGGGCAGTGATTTCTGTTGAATCAATCTTGATAGACATAAGCCTATCTGACACCCTGTTGACATTGGTGACACTGTTGTGGTAGTGCTGGTCTACGATTATTGCTACACCGTTTCGTGCTGCGCTGGTACCGTGATAGATGAGTTTGTAGCCATCTCCAATTTCTTTCGCCTTTGAATCCCTCCACTTGATCTCCTGGATGCAGGCAATGTTGACACGCCTGTGTTTAAGCATTTCTGTTAGCTCACGATGTCGGCCAGTCAACGTTGCAATATTGAGGGTAGCGAATCTTAGTCTTAGTTGTTTTGGTTGAACTAACTTCTTTAACCTACCCCGTTCATGAGTAGGTAACCCTCGCTCATTTCTCACGTCACTCGGGCGCAAGTGGCGCACGTCGCTTTGGGGGAACGCCCGTAACGCAATCGTAATTTATGTGAAATATATTCCTTAGAAGCGGACTTTTCCTTATATCGGGGTTCGTTAGAAGGGGGTTTAAATAACACTGTGCTTATGGCGATTTGGCTGGGACTTACGAAAATCTTCGTTAAAAGCGGGCACATTAAAACGGGGTTTTACTGTATTAGTATTTAAAAGGAATTTGTAATGCTTAAAGATACGAGAAAATAGCATTTTGAAATTGATTTTGTAGCACTTTCATTTTGAAAAATAGCATTTTGAAATTTAACAATTAGCATTTTGTATCATTTAAAAGTTCGTCACTAGGTACAAAATAATATGCACGGAAACTAATTCAAACATGTGCAGGATTGGAAATATGGGCGTTTCTGATAAACGGCATAAGCATTTAATATAAGTCTCCTGTTGTGTGTGTGGTTTTTATTTTTACTAAGGGAGTGTTAGAAGTATTAAAATCCTAATATCAGTATTACAGAAATGTAGAAACTTGACATCATACATTTTTCAGAAATGTGAGATCTCTGAAAATAAAGGCATCAGCCTGGCTAATTGGCAAGATTGAGTTCAAGTGCTGTTGGTTGGTTGTATGACGTGAGACGAGGGTACCTAAGCTATGCTCAAAAGATCCAAAGGTCATGTTCTCATTATGCAATTAACAATATCAGGTGTTGTGCAGCAACTTAAATATTGAGGGCCGGCGGAGAGTTGTATTAGTTCACTGGTACCAAGGTGCCAATAGTTAGAATAAAGCGAGCTGTGGTTAGGCAACAATGCTTGTCTTACGAAGTTGACTGTGTGGCAGGTGGAATGACGACAATACCAGGCTGTCCTGGACTCGATGGACGAATTGGTTCAAATTCTGAGGATGTCTATGAAATCCTTTTGTGTGGTTTTCCTACTAACTCCTTGCCAAGTTCCATTCATTTCTTTTAATAACTAATCTTATGAGGTAGGATTCAAGAAGTGCCATTTGACCATTAAACCACCGGCAAATAGAAATTCGATGCCCCTCATCCATGGCCCTCATTGAAAAGGAAGTAATAATGTGAATCATACATTTACTTAACTTTGTGTAAATATCACACAATTGATAATTAACTAAATAATAAAATGTATGTTTACTCCCTCATTATTTCCTGACCACTCTGCGACTCTTGACTGACAATCTGTAAAACAGTATCCGAATTCACGGAGAAATCGCCGGACGACATGTAACATAACCTATAACTCACACATGGTAGAGAATACTTTCATCATATTATACAACATTTCCCAAAGCAAAGAGAACGCCTAACAAAAATTGTCTATTCATATCACGATACGTAATTGAGAGTTTTCATTTTCATTTCAAATACAAGAAATGAGGGCCGGCGCGATATAAACCTATATAAGCATAACCTTATTGCTCTAATTTTTAATAAGAATCTGCACAAACGATTGGAATATTCCTTTTATTAGCACAACCAACTGAAACTACGAAATAATTTCTCCAAAATCATTGTTTTACTGACGATAAACAGTGGATATTATGCGGCAATAATAACAGCACCATTTTCAAATTAATTTTTACCGTAATCGACTGTTTTCACGACAATAATCGATGTTCGTACATATCGATTATTACTCGTAAATATCGATTACATAGCCGATATTTTCATTGCTGGGAAGTCGCAAATTTCAAAGTTGCGGCGCGAAAATGTAATAAAACATAATATTCAACATTAATCGGTAAATTCGGCACTTTTCGGATTTATCGCATTTATGGGAATAATTCGCAAGAACCCTTAGTTATTGCACTTTGTCGCACATTCAGTTTCGCAAATTTTGGGTATACATAATCATATTAGTTACCAGGTAGTTGAAAAAGGAGAAAAAAGTAAAATTCGCATTTATCGCAATTGCGATTTTTCCGTATCTCTAGTAATGCTTATTGATATATCAATTTTCCGACTATCAGTTGGACTTTCCCTATCTGTTTGTATTTTGTAATGGAAATATTACACAAAAGATATTGGCTATGAAACAGAGAACAAATAATGTCAAACAATATTGTTGGCAAGTTCTTCAGAAAGGAGTCAGCTACGGCCTGGATGATGTTTTCAGAGGTTTTTATCTGTCTCGGAGAAACCAGCGCCTCCTTAGGGATTGTCCCTCTTGCACCGATCATAAGTTCAGTCAATGACTTCCCAATTTATTGATCCGCACTTATTGTCTAAGTTATCATAATAAGGTTGGTATATATCTTTCACCTCTTGACACACTGCACGAGGCTGCTGTTGATTTACTTTGAATCAAACAGTTGAGTCAATCACTATGCCCATACAGAACTGTGTATTCCATTCTGTAGAAATCATCACTTGGTACATTAAACATGAATGAGTATTAATCAATTGATTGGGTGAAGAAGAGAGCAAGTGAACCGACAAAATAAAAAAAAGAGGCTTCGGTGGCGTAGTTGGTAGCATGCTGAGCTTCTATGGCCAAGATCGCGGGTTCAAACCCAGCCGAAGTAGTCGGATTTTTAAAAAGCGTTAAAAATCCCTCAGTATGCCTTCCTTCGGAGGGGAAGCAAAGCCGGTGGTCCCATGTCATAGATTTATGTCATGAAAAAGAACCTTCCACTAATTACACTTGTGGAAGCAAAAATTTATAGGTTAGTTTGATATCGCTCTATTAGTTCCAACGTTCGTCACCGGGTGATAACTGCAATGCCATTTAGTAGCCGCGTCCGCAGCTAGGTGTCGTGGATGGTAGCATTTGGTGGCAAAAGTAGGAACTACTTGAAAAAATTAATCATCTTCAGTCCTTCTACCTGAATCACAGATAACACACACTAATACAGCCATCACAATTAACACCGGTTATCAGACAAATTCTACACACACCCAAAGTACACAAGGCTAAATGACCGCGTTGTCGCAGCCCCTAAACTAAGGAACCAACCAACCAAAAAAAAAAAAATTCCCCCCAAAAAAAGAAGCCGACTGGAGTAGACGTTTTGAAATTATGCAATCTAGGTACCGGTAATCAAAATATCAATTTGATATTCCATTTTCACCGTCATCTAGCACAGAAATTATCTCAATCTGATATTTAACTTAGTCTTGTAGTCACCAAATAACACATAGGGGTCTTTGACAAGCCAACATGTAGCATTTTGTTTTTTACTGTCCTTCAAAAACCTGACTTCTTTGTCTGGGAACCCAACCGGAGATCATGTTGTAGAGCATATATGCACATCAATGATCAACTGAGGAAGCTATTAACGGGCTTGCCATGGCTTTTAACTGCTGGGGTTTTAGAAATGCTTCAAATAGGATTCTTTAAGGGACTACAGACTCAAAACTACCACACTTCAACACCATACCTGCCAACTTTTGAAAAGAGCTGTCAGTGAAACTCACGCTCGACAAAAAATCTAACGATTTTCGACATGCCCCGGCTTGACGAAAATAATACTTCTGGGCTACAAAATACAATAATTCATGCTTTAAACAGGATACTTCAATGAAATCATATCTACTTACATGATTTGTAGATGAACATAACAATCAAGAAGAAATCCATGTTAATCAGCAGCAGGTGTGGTGAATATTGGTTTGGAGCATACATAACCGGACTTCCTTGATAAATTAAGCAGATATACGATAATTGAAAAAGGCTTTACACAATAAAACTTGTTTAATGTAACACAGGCAAGAAATAATATGATACACACTGCAAATCACATGCTAGTTCGACTTAAAAGTCATGGTTGTGGCCTTTTTAGCTTCCTGCAAAAAGACGAGAAAATGTTTTGTCATAACAGGGACCAGAACTCCTGGTCTTCAAAATAGAAATAGACTCCAGAGATTCATTGGACATGGATGATGTGAACTGTGTTCTATTTTTCTTCACAAGGCTGAAAACACGTTCGCATTCTGCATTGGTATGGGGTATGGTGAGAATAGAGAGCATTACTCTAGGAATTCGGTTATACTTAAGAAGTCCATCGGCTCCACGAATTCTTGATATTTGTGCGCAACTGGAATCACTTGCAGCATCTTGATGTGCAGCCAAAGTGTCATCTACCTGAGAGCTGTGAACTGCCTCTGAAGCTCATTCACCACCTCATCTGTAGTTTCATTCTCTTCCTTGCATAACATGATTGGAAACTTCTCCAAGAAAAAACGAATGGAAGAAAACTGTACATCTTCAATTTTGTCAAACCTAGCAGCTTGAGCATTCTTTAACATGTCATCCTTGAGTGGAAACTTGTTGATTTAGTCACAGGCAGTACAAAAGTAGTTTCTTACTGATGAAAAGAAAAGGGATTTATCTGTATCCTGGAGATCATTCACTATGTTCGAAGTTTGAATGCCAATAACTAACTCATCATCACTTCTTTGATTTTGAATCAAGTTGTACTCAACTTCAAGCAATGAGGAGCTTTTGACAATTTTGGGCTTAACAAACTTGGTGAACAGCTGCTTTAGCAAATCCATTAGAAGTTCTAATAACAAGTGAACTTGTGGGGAAGAAGTCTGAAGGGCAACATTCAATTTGTCAAATACAGGAATAGTCACATGAAGGAAAGTGCAAAAGGCCTTGTTCAAGTTTGAGGACAGGAACATAAACAATTTTTCCTCACGAGTTGTAGCAGAAGTCTTACTTTTTTCGATGGGTTTGTCACATTTGGAAGAATATGCTATTCTTTTAGGGCCATGTGTAGTAGTAGAATCAAGAATTCTCTTCTTCTGATACTCTTTAGATCCACTTTGTTCAACTTTAGGTATTCTGAAAGATGTCAAGCTTGTGGAAATGTTTTGGGTACATAATATTACTTCCTCCTTGAAGGAAGAAAGAAAGAAAGAAAGAAAGAAAGAAAGAAAGAAGCAGATCCCATTGGTCCAGTAGTCTATCCAAACATCTGCCTAATGATAACCACCTAGTACATACTTGCTTCAGAATTTTCTTTGCCTCTTTATTGTGCAAGTTCTGAAATTTCTGAAGGCATTCTTTTCTCTTTACACTCTTCTCTAAGAAATAAAATATATCAACAAGGATCTCATCCACTTTAACTGGTAATCTTCCAGCACCTTTTTCAGCTGTTAGATTAATCAGGTGGCAAATGCAACCTATGATGGCAATACCTGGTTGAACTTCCTTCAGAACTGCTGAAACCCCATTTTTGTGTCCTATCATAACAGGAGGATTGTCGGAACAGAAAGCCACACAGTTTTCAATTGGTATATATTATGGGAACTCACCTGTGATAACATCAGGTTACCTATGTTTCGCCCTGTTGAGTCCCCGTCAACGCTGGTATGGATAGCACAGTGCTCACTACTTTTTCCTGCGGAACATCATAGAATGTAACAACAATAGGATACAACTTGGCATTCGTATCATTGCTTCCATCCGTTGCCTAAGAAAATGGTCCGTTCTGAAGGCACTTAACAACTTCAGATGATGCATTTTTTGCCACTTTATTTACAATGAATGTCGTTTTCGTGCGACCACAACTATATTTCTTTGCAACTTCTGATGTGGGAAACATCATCTTAAATAAAGCACCAGCATGATCAGCCGCACTTAAGGGCACATTGTGTTCCACCAAAAAGGAAGTAAACAGACATTCGGCCCTAATTACGTCACTGTCAATGTTTTCAGACTTAGCAAAAAAGGTGTTGATTTTCTTGCTATCTTCCTTCGATTTAACATAACTTATGTGCTTACCGCATTTCACACGTTTACTTAAATCTTTTTTTGCACCATTTTCAATATTAATATCCCACCCACATACCGTGCAAAAGGCAAATTTTTCTCCCTTTCTTTATTTTAGTATGCACGGATAATCAACAGGGTATGATTCTTATAATGTCTGGAAGTACTGTTTCTTGTTGGATTTGTTCATTCTCGATATCTACTAAAACATCGAAAGGAACCTGGATCACTGAACGTCATATAAAATTATAACATAAAACACTTAAGACAGCCAACACTTCATTAAAACATGTCAAAGCACATAAAGTCTTAAACCATTAAATGAACACGACGCCAACCTCGTGAAGGAAGAATATGCACATTGTAGAAAAAAACACACACACGTGGAACGAATGTAATTAGTCCAAGGAATACAGGAAACTGTGAAGCACGAAGTTATAGCACAAAAACTCGAACACTTCATTAAAATATGCCATAACCTTAAAAGACGAAAACATTCAAGGAACGCCAACTTCGGGAACAATGAACAACTCACGTGGTCAAAGAATATGGGTGAAATCGCAACGAGCGAATGGAGCGGAACAAAGAATTAGCGAAGCAGAGTCTGTCGACACCTAAGTTTCACATGGAAGAACTGTTATCCCGGCTTCAAATTCAATTACAATGACGACACAAACATCACACGGTTAAAAGTACCAATCATATCAAAGAACGAGTTATCGACTATCGTGGACTTGCCTTCGACCCACGCAAACAATCGATTGTACGGAAGTGGGAGGGATTATCAAATGTTAATTATAGTTTCAAATTTTTGTCCGCAAAATCGTAAAATGACACCGTTCATCCGTAAAACCGTAAAATGCTGCAATTTCCGTCAATTTTACGGATAAACCGTAAAAGTTGGCAGGTATGCAACACCCTTAAATTCTGGCTGACCACGTTGGGATTTGATCCCACAAACTCAAGCTTGGTAAGCTAGTACCTAACCCAACAGACAACATTAAAAAATCATGAACTACTATGCAGACACGAAATATGTCACACATACAAAAATAAAAGAGCAAATCATTTCTTTACACTGGATGACCCACACACTTTCTGCCTATTAATACTGTAGATTTGGAGCTCGAAGTAACGTATATACCCTAATATAAGACTAGCAAGAGTTTTGGGCGATTCCAGTGGGGAAAAATCCTCGCAAAACGTCGTTTGTGAAACCATTGATAAATTTTTGCCATATTTACTTGTATTTATCTCTATATAGTTCTTCATCAGGATTAGAGAAAGTGCGTGTGCTCAGATACGTGATATACTACGAAATTCGAATCTGCTGGCATCAAAGCATGTTTGTGATAGAAGACTCATTCAGATTTACCAACTCAGAGTAAAGAAAATTGTTAGGTTCAGTAACAATGTTACTAAAATAGCAAGTTTTCAATGGAGAAATCCCACCGTCGGCCGTCCTTGAAATGGTTTTCCGTGGTTTCCCTATTTTCAACTCCAGGCAAATGCTGGGACGGTACCTTCTGACAGGCCATGGCCGCTTCCTTCCACATCCGTGCCCAGTTTCATTCATCTCTCATTCCGGCGTGCAGGTCGCCCACGGGCGTCGACTAGAAAGACCTGCACTCGGCCTCTCAGGAGGCCACATGACAAAACGCATGCTCTTAAGTTGTTAGATCCCACTTTAAGTGATATAAAAATTTTAAAATATTGCTACTGAAATAAAATATATTGAAATTGCTAGATATTACGATATAATCACTAGATTGCCAACACTGGATATAATGCTTGGAATGCAATGAACAAAATCTCGCCTAAATTATTGAATTAGATTATTTTCAATTGTGACCATTTACACTATACCGTATTTCCTCGCATAATCGTTGCCACCGCGTAATAGTCGCACCCCATTTTTCAAACACTAAAATAAGTTTACAAAATTTCATCGCATAATTGTCGCATATCATATTTGTCAGTTGCACATGCTGCCGCGACTTTGTCGGAAGAAAAATATCTCGTCTTTATGCTTGCGGACTACGAACTATGACGCGAGCGGCAAGCTTCGTCACTTAGCACATTCTGCGAGCGTATAATCTGGCATGATCATGTCAGGAAATAGTAATCTCGTCTTTATGCCTGCGGGATATGAACTGTGAAGCGAGCGGCCAGCGCACATTCCGCGAGCTTATAGGCCTAACCTAGCGTGATCTTGTCAGCAGAAAACAATCTCATCTTTATGCCAGCCGACCATGAACTGTGACGCGAGCGGCCAGTTTCATCACTTAGCACATTCCGCGAGTTTATAGGCCTAATCTGGCGTGATCGTGTGAGGAGAAAGTAATCTCGTCTTTATGCCTCCGGGCTATGAACTGCGACGCGAACGACCAGCGCACATTCCACGAGCTTATAGGCCTAATCTAGCGTGATCTTGTCAGCAGAAAGTAATCTCGTCTTTATGCCTGCGGGCTATGAACTGTGAAACGAGCTTATAGGCCTAATGTGGCATGATCTTGTTAGGAGAAAGTAATCTCGTCTTTATGCCCGAGTGCTATGAAGTGTGACACGAGCGGCCAGCGCACATTCCGCGAGTTTATAGGCCTAATCTGGCGTGATCTTGTCAGGAGAAAGTAATCTAGTCTTTATGCCTGCGGGCTATGAACTGTGACGCGAGCAGCCAGTTTCGTCACTTAGCACGTTCCGCGAGCTTATAGGCCTAATCTCGAGTGATGTTTTCAGGAGAAAGTAATCTCGTGTTCATGCCTGCGGACTATGAACCGCGACGCGAATGGCCAGCTTCGTCAGCACATTCCGCGAGCTTTAACCTGTCGTGACCTTGTTAGAAGAAAGAAGCCTGTCTCTGACTGCAGGCTATGACTCACGCTACGCGAATGACTGGCCCGTGCAGCAAATAATGATACAGTATATTCTTTGAATTTAAATATCTTCGCATAATCGTCGCACCCTGCTTTTTCCCACAAAATTTAGGCTAGTAAAGTGCAACGATTATGCGAGGAAATACGGTACATCTTATTGTTTGAGTCTTCAGTCATTTGACTGGTTTGATGCAGCACTCCATGTCTCCCTGTCCTGTGCTAATCGTTTCATCTCTACATAGCTACCACACCCTACATCCGAGGCATTCAGTTTAACATATTCTAACCTTGGTCTACCATTCTTGTCCTGGATCCTTCCTTCCATAACTAACATTGCTATTCCTGGGTGTCTTAGTATGTGTCCTACCAACCTATCTTTTGTCTTCATTAGCAGTCGCCAGAATATTCTCTCCTCGCCCACTCGTCTTAATACCTCTTCATTTGTAACTTCATCTACCCATCTGATCATCATTCTCCTTTAACACCACATTTCAAACCCCTCAATTCTCCTCTTTTCTGCTCCTCCAACAGTCCAAGTTTCACTTCCATAGAGTACCACGCTCCAGACAAAGGCTTCCTAATACCTAGATCATTATTCGATGCCAACAGATTCCTTTTCACTATACTCAGTTCTTGACAATCTGTGTTCAGTAACATTTAAAAAAATGTTTTCACAGCGAGTTTTGAACTGCAAGTTTCACTACCAGCAAATATTTACAGGCCACATTCGCTATACTGTTTCAGCTGGATGCCTTTATATATGAACCTGTGTAGAGAGCCGCTTCTTGACTAACCTTCACATCACATGTTCTTTTGAAACCTCCAGCAATAGGCTAATGTAAGGATACAATAAAATAACCAAAAAATGTGGGGTACGAGATAACATTGATCAACTTGTCGTCGCATTTTTCAATTCACATTGAATGGGTATAAATATTGTTCTGCAAATACTGTTAAGGTTGATAAACAGAAGTTCAACATATTGTACATCAATATACAGAATGGTAACACGATAATGTTGTCGCACTTCACCGAGACTGAACTCTGAATTATTCATGTTTTTTTCACGAACGATGTTTCACTTTTACTACTGTGTATAATACAGGGAAATTAACCATACAAATGTGACTGGTTGGACTACATTCTTTATTTCAACTCTCAGGGTTCAAGTTGGATTATCCATCCCAATAAGACGCCAGTGCCAATGCGGATTAGGGGCAGATTGAAACAATATTTCATGGCAAATGCAAGCTGCTACAAACTTATAGATACTATCCGAAGTAAAAATGTCAAACTAAATGTTAGCATTTCTCTTAAATAAGTATTTTTAAATACCAAAAGTTGGGGGAAAAAAACTGTCTTACATTCAGGTATATACGGTATTTGTATCAGCCCTCTATTCAGCTTTTTTGGTCATACATTTAAATGAGATAGGAAATGTGCTTCAAAATTATAAATGCCTACTTACTTGCCGCTGGAACCACTCCTGATAACGTTTATGATATCCAAAACGGACTTGTGATGTAAGAAAGACTAGTTTTCTCTCCATATCTGGTGTAAGGCGAGACTGTAAGAACCTGCGTGATGTTCGTGTTTGTAGAAGTTGTAATATTCCTGCAAAATTTACATATATATATATAATTTTAGACAGAAAGAAATAGAGATCCTGACATTACATCATAACAACTTATGATAAAATTACTAACTGTGGAGAAAAGATAACATAAAATCTGCAGTAGAATGTCTACCTGCATTATATTTATAAACCTATGCAGGGTGGGTGTGGTATGGCTAGGCAGCCGGGAACATGTGATTCTCTAGGTCAGGAAACGTCAAATGATGTTAAAACTACGGTATATAGTAAATGAGCATGGTCTAGTGGCAAAAAAATGGTTTTGTTACAGTATTTTAACATGCATAGCAGTTTATAATAAACTTTTTGTTTGTATTATGTTATGCTGCATAGTAAAATGGGAACTCCGTGGCACAGTCGGTCGAGAGCTTCTAACTGAAAGGTAGTGGGTTTGATCCGCACCCAGGTAGTGGATTTTAGAAACAAAACTACCACTTTCGGTAACACAAATAGCCCTGGGGTTCACTCAGCCTACACCAGAAATGAGTACCAGGATATTTCCTGGGAGCAAAGACGGCCGGGCGTGGAGCTGACAACTCCAACCCATCTAGTGCCGATGTCATCACTCCCAGGGCCTCCATGGCCTGTACGGAGTTGGCTTCTCTTTTTTGCATAGTAAAATGAAGAAATGAGGTCCAAGGTAGTGGAGGGCGAGGGCGAGTGGTTCTCCAAAAGATCCAAATTATTGCAATCACTTTGGCTATGTTGAACGGTCAACCATAAAGTGATTGAAGTATAACGACCACCGATATCTCTACCTCATGTTCTTTTAAATAGATTTATAATCATAACTTGGTTATTTTCTCCTTCCGCATTTGTTCCATGAGTTTCGACTTGCCATGTGCTGTTGTTATCGGTTTACTTTCCCAGTCTTCCATTACTGTTTTGTTTAGTTTTCACTCCATTCTACACCACCTATGTCGTCAAATCTGAAGATCTCGAAAGAGTGCTCCCTCCCTGCCACACACTGTTTTGAGTGACAGAAGGACCATGCACTGACTGACTTTTTGATGAGACTGGGGGATCGATAACATCTCGTAGGGGGCTATAGCATGGAAGAGTTATTGACTGAATTGATGGCATGCATGCCCACGTTTGAAGACAAAAGAAACCTTTTAGTTTTACGTGACTTAATCTTGTGTTCATGAGCCAAGGACCTCCATTTCTACATGGAATCAGAAGCACAGGACGAGGAATTTCATTGGAAAATCTCACATGCATTGACTGTGAATTGAACCCTGTCTGGCTTGGTGAGAGGCAAACAGACCATTGAAGACACCTGTGTGTATGGTTGTGGAGAATATTACTGTCTTTTTTAATGTGAATTCTTTTTATCTCTCTCTCCGCCTGCACCTGCCCAGCATTGTGTTTGTCTTTTATCAATATTTTCTATCCTCCTTTTACTGTCCATGATCAATTATATTATACATATATCTAGGATTCATAGATTTGGAAAAGGCATTTAACTGGGTCTCGCATAAGTTGATCTGGAACTCCCTTTACTCCCATGGTGTACCAAGAAGGACCTTACGTGCTCCAGGTGCAACTCTTCTACAATCGCTTCATCAGCTTTGTCATTGAGCTGCTGACATCGCAGAGTCATTCAACATCTAAGTTCAAGTCCAACAAGGATCTACCTGTCACCATTGGTTTTCACCTTTTATATCCACACTGTGTCAGTAGGCCCGTAAGCTCCACATCCATGGATGATATGCTGGCTAGAGAAACTTGAGACAAGCTTGAGAGATGGGTCTATCAATGGAAAAGACGGCTTGATGACTTTGGACTGAGGCTTAATATGAACAAGATGGAATACTGGAATGTGGCATACAGAAGGACTAATGCAGTGGGTGATTGTCAAGACATCCGATTTTTGTTATCTCCACTTCCACATAACATCCGATGGTGATTATCTCCTAGATCCTCAAGTTCATGCCAATGCTGCTTAAATTAAGTAGCACCAAGTAGCATCAGAAGATCCCCCTGTACTTCAAATCCAAGGTTAACTGCAAAATAATCCATTCAGTGACATACTACGGAACTGAATGCTGGCCAGCAAGACATGACCGAATGCTTCATAGAATATATATGTGTATGCTGAGATGAACCATGGGAGTGATGCAACTTAACCACATCAGGAATGAGACCTTGTGGAACTTCAGAAATACTCCTATTTCTGAGATGATGACAGCAAGAATGTGCTAGAACAGGTACGTGGTAGAGTCAACGCTGATAGTATAGCAAGAAAGGCATTCGCACTGTCTATATGGACAGAGACCTACAAACAGATCGAGAGAGAGATATAGATGGACTGCTTGTAAGAAGACATGCGAACTATTGGCGTCTGCTCTGCAGACGTTGAAGATCGGGCCAAGAAGAGTGTATGATGCAGAAAGGCTGACCCCGCATCTTGATGGGATCTATTATCTGTCCTATTGTCTAATGCCAAATAATCGCTAAAATGGGGAATCAGAATGAAGTTCTACTGCTTATGAGGAGGTTACGCTATCCAACGTCCTAATTCAAATCTATTCATTCCATCAACATTTACAATTTTGTCAATTTTACGCATTTTGTCACCGCATTTTGTCAGACAACCAGTTTTGACTGGCTAATTGCAGTAAAATCTTGAGGTGTGTTGATGGGAAGTACAAATGAAAAGAGACAACTTTGATTTAGGATGGAATGTGTCCTGACTTTGCAATAAGAACATTTTGCTTCTTGTTTGAATTTCTGAGGCCTCGGAACATGCTAGGGCGCCCCCCGGAAGCGACGCGCAGTTCTCGGTGTCCTGGGGAACTGTGAAAAATGGGCGACCAGACAGTACCAAAATAGGATTCATAAATGTGATGACCCTGAATGGCAAGGTGAAAGAAAGGATACAGACTATATTGGAGTGGGGGCAAAGAGGCAAAGAAGGGT
Organism: Meconema thalassinum; assembly: GCA_946902985.2. Classification (NCBI taxonomy): domain Eukaryota; kingdom Metazoa; phylum Arthropoda; class Insecta; order Orthoptera; family Tettigoniidae; genus Meconema; species Meconema thalassinum. The sequence continues at coordinate 1,754,113,165 of OX336388.2, read as the reverse complement.
GTTGGTATCATATTGAGAGAAGACAGTCAAATGTGTAGAAAAAATTGACCAGGTTAGTGACAGAATAACCAAAGTTAGACTTGGACTTGAGAATGGAATAAAAGATTTTATACAGGCCTATGCAACTCAAACAGGGAAGGTACAGTAGATGACTGCCTCGAGGAGTTTCTGGATGAACTGGAAAGATGTATAGAAGACAAAGAGGTGATAATAATGGGGGACATGAACACGCACGTTGGAACAGAAAGCAGGATGAAGAAGGAGAGCTTCTAATAGATCTCTGCAGAAGGATTGAAATTGTTGGAAATATGTGGTTTAGAAAAAAGAACTCTCAAAAAAGAACTCTATATGGATGGGGAAATAGTAAGGCAAAGACAATGATTGATCTTATTCTAGTGGAAAAGGATAAATGTAAACAACTTGTAGATGCATGGCTATGCCAAGAGGAGATTTTGAAGGAGACCATAAAGTGGTGATAACCAAATTAAGGCTTGGAAGAATCATAAAGATAACAGCAAAAAGGGAAAGAAAAATAAAGGTATGGAAGCTAAAAGAAAGAGAGGGATAAAGGAAATACCTAAAGATTAACTTAAAAGTGTAGAACAGGAATGGACATGTTTTCGAAGTAGTTTTGTGAAGTGTGCAGTAAACTCTTGTGGAAGACTGTCAGGGATAAAAAAGGAAAAGGAGACACCATGGTGGAATGACAGAGAAGAGGGAGCAGTTAAAGAAAAGCAAATGGCATGGAGGTAGTGGATAGGCAGTAAAGATCCTGAGAAAAATGGAGTGAGTATAAGGAAGCCAAAAAGGTGTGCCAAAAAATAGTATAAGAAGAAAAAAGGACAAGCTGGGAAAGCTTCACAGAAACTTTGCAGAAGGATATTGGAGGAAGTAAAAAGATTCTGTATGGATTGGTGAAAAATAGCGTAAAAGATAGGGGAAAAATAAAATTTATTAAAAATGCAGCAGGAAAATTGTTGTATCAAAGTGATGATATATTAAGAAGATGGAAGTATACTGAACAAGAAGATGATAGGGATCAAGAAGAATAAATGAAAAGAGAACAAGAAATTGAGATATCTTTGCTAGAAATAGAGGAAGCCATAAAGAAGATGAAGAGCAGTAAAGCAGCAGGAATGGATAAGGTGACCATGGAAATGATAAAAGCAGCAGGACCAATAGGGTTACAGTGGCTGTATAGATTATTTAGAATAGTTTTGAAAAAGAAAGCATTCCCAGAAGAATGGGTTAGAGGCTTAATCATACCGATTTTTAAGAAGGGGGACAGAGGATTGCAATAATTGCAGAGGGATCACCCTTATTGCTCATGTAGCTAAGATCTTTGAGAGAATATTGGAAGGCAGGTTGAGAAGGAAGATAGAAGAGATGGAAGAGGAACAGTATGGCTTTAGAAAAAGCAGATCAAGTTGACTTAATTGTTGCACTAAGAACCATGATGGAGGAAAGAAGGGAATATGGAAAAGACATGGTGATGACATTTATCGATATTGAAAATGCTTATGACAGTGAGCCTACACCGATGGTTTGGAATGGATTAAGGAAAAAACAAGTTAACGGAGCAGAAGTGAGAATTTTAATAATTAATAATGTTATTGGTTTTACGTCCCTTTTAACTACCCTGGCTTTTAGAGACCCCGGGGTGCCGGAATTTTGCCCCGAAGGGGATCTTTAATGTGCCAGTAAATGTACTGACACGGCTCCCTCGCATTTGCGCACCCTCAAATGCCAGCTGACTGCGCCAGGTTTCGAAACTGCAACCTTGGGCTCAGCAAGCGAGAACGTTACCCCTGAGCCACGCAGCCAGACCATAGAATTTTAAAAGCTATGTACAAATATTATATTAGTAGTGTAAAGACCAGTATAGGAGAAACAAAATGGTTGAAACTGAAAACAGGTCTTTGACAGGGAAGTGTATTGTCTCCCCAACTGTTTATCATAGTCATGGATGTAATACACAAGAATGTGAAACAGAGAAGCAACCAAGGCCATGTGGTTTGCCGATGATATAGTGATATGGGGTGAGGATGAGAAGGAAATGAAAAAGCAAGTAGAGGTTTGGAATCAAAAGATAACGAAATTTGGAATGAAAGTAAACACAGAGAAGAGCAAGACAGTGGTTATGTCAAGAAGAACAAAGGAAGGAAGAGGAACGATAAAACTAAATGGGGAACGTCTAGAAGTGGTTAAGAGTTTCAAGTATCTGTGAAGTGTGATCACAGAGGATGGAAGGATAAAAGAGGAAATTGGAGGAGAATACAAAATGCAAGCAATTTTTATCAGAGTGTAAGGGGTATTGTTTGGAACCGAGACGTCCCAAAGAAATGTAAAAGGGTACTATATTCAACCTATTACGAGCCTGGACGAGCTGGATCATGGACAACTACAAAAAGAGAGGAGAGTAGAATACAAGCAACAGAGATGAAATTTCTAAGAGGCATAGAGGGCAAGACCGGAAGAGATAGAGTTAGAAATGAAGAGATAAGAAAAAGGACAGGAATCTTGAAGCTGCAGGACAGGATAGAAACAACAAAGCTAAAGTGGTATGGTCACATGATGAGGATGGGAGAGGAAAGAGTATCAAAGAAAGCTTTTTCCGAAAAGATGACAGGGAAGAGACCACGATGAAGACCCCGAAAGAGATGGACGAATACAGTCTGGAAGTGCATAGAGAAGAGGGGAAGAAAACCTGAAGATATGCCTAAAAAAAAGGAGAGGAGCAGTGGAGAGACAGGCAATGATGGAGGTCTTTAATTCACAACTCGACCCGGGAAGCTGGAAACGGGAAATGAAGATGATGATTTGAATTCTCTGCCTATTTTATAATTGTCTTAAAGTCTAATTATATAGTGTTCAAAATAGACTAAAATACTGAAGAATAGAAAACAAAACATTCATCATGCTTATGTAAAGCGTAATTAGCGTTCCCAATGTACTGGTCAAAATGGCTGCTTTGGTGGTCCTAGTGTTAATTTTTGACAACTATATTACACAATATAAAACACTAATGCCCGTTTCTCACGGTAAAATTTTCCTTCAAATTTATTGTACAATAATTTAATTTTATAAAATTTATGTTGCTCACGGTCAAATTCAAGTTTTATAAAACCTTTGATAAAACTTTCCATAAAATAGGACATGTTCTATTCCGTAAAATTAATTTTACGAAACGAACCAATCAGGGAAGTTGACATGAAGATGATGCTGGCGCCACGAGGTGAGAAGATTGTGAAGCTCGCTTGTAAACAAACTCTTCGAAAATAAAACATGGAGGACGGTTGTCGTTTGGGGGTAAAATTTACAGTCGATTCGCATTATTAACGCAAAGCGGTCATGAAACTTGCTTTAAGTACATTTGAAAATATGCGTGGTACTGAATGAATTCATTCCAATCAATATTTAAGATATAATTGTAATAATTGGATATTTAACCATACACGCTGATAAGAAGCGCAACAAATTGCTGTATAGTCAGTTGGAAAAGTGTGCTAGTGGTATCGCGCTCGCTTGCTGATTTGAAGATCCCGGGTTCAAGGCTATCCAGGGGCGGAGATTTTTACTTCCTTTTAATTATTTTATAATTTCCTCCTTACGTCGTACAGCAATATTGCAATTTTGTTTTGTGTTTTCTCCCATTTAAAATTCTTATTTTCCCTAAATACTGTAACCCTGGACGGATAGCTATTATGGAAGGCAGAACCTAACATGGAAGGTACGTATCACACGGTGCTAGACGCGTCTATACCAGCATGTACACCAGTACTGGTAGAAGCTTTCATACTAATTAGTGTCGTGTGATACGGGCTCCCAAGCTGTTAGTGTTGTACTGGACGAGTACCAGAAATATCAGTGTTTGTATGAGGTTAAAACACCCATAAACCACAATAGAAATGCAAGAAGGGAGGCAGAAATCTCAATCGCCGAATATGTTTCACAAATTCGACCGAACACAAGCCAGGCTGATGTGAAGGCGAAGATAAACGGGTTTCGAACTCACTTGCAGTCTCATTTCAGGAGAAATGCCTTGCCTCATTTTAAGTGTCCTGTCGAATAATTTGGGGACCAACGAGATCTAGGAGTTTTTTAAAACTGCTTTCCTCCATTCTTAGAAAATTCCTATATGAATTCTGATTTCTAACCTCAACTCATTTTCGACCAAAGAGTATTCCTCTACTCTTCTCTTCTTTTTATCCATTCCCGAGTCCAGGACTTCCTAGCATTTCTTTTCTTCCTTTTTACCACTGTACGACATATAATTGTAGCTAAAGCAGCAATGTTTGCTTTGTTTGTTGGAGCCATACTCTCAAACCAATGTGTGTTGAACAGCTGATTCTTGGTTCAGAAGTTTATCGGTAGATGGCGATCCTGATACATCCGCGGATTTTATAAAATAATTTTACCGTGAACAACACAGCTTGCTTTCGTCAAATTTTTATAAAATTAGTTGTAAAATAAATTTTAAGAAACATTTTACCGTTTGCAACGGGCATAAGGAATGATTGATACGTCTCAATTAACACTCTTAATTGGCATGTCAATGTTTATTGGAAGTTCTGTGTGAAAAAGTAATTCATCAAAACGTATTTAACATTTACAAAGTGTATGTCATAAAATACCTGAGAAAGTAGGACACAGAGTCTTTGGATGATGAAGTAGATCCCTCCAGAGCAGATCAAATCCTGGAATCCGGGCCACATTCTGAAGAAGACGGACGAAATCCCGCCCAATGGCAAGGCAATCCGTAAAACGTTCCCTGATTAATGTTATCACAAAGTTTACTTCCTTTGTACGAAGTGCAACTAGCGCAGGTGAGCTGTGATCTTCTATAAGACGCAGATAAGAATAAACCACCGTTGCAACAAGCAAGGGGAACTTATCTAACCATGATCTGTAGAGAGGAAAGAATTTTAAAATAATAATCTCATTGATGGGTTATGGGGCAGAAAGTTTCTTCGAGAATTTAATATATTATTAACAAGTCTATTAAGTGGTAGAGAATAAGGAGGAGGAACAATAAATACTGTCTAAGGCCTTCAGAGAAGAAGGTTAGTGCATAGGTCTAGGATATTGGGATTGGCAAATTGTTTTTCAATGGGTATAGTCCTAAAATTCATTAACAAACGAGAAAAATCATGGCTTCAAAATTAATTAAAACATTACAGATTGTCCAAAATGCAATATTTAGATCTCCAATCTTCTTGAATGTACAATATGAAATGCAAACCTGTACTGGAGAGCAACACAGGAGGATGGAAGCAATGAAACTATAATTATTATATGTACGAACAGTATCTATAGAGAGACAAGACAAAAAGTAACAACCTTATGAAATATAACAATCACAGGAAGTCTAGAATTTTCATTTCACATGGAATCCATTCATCAACTAACGCCTGCTCATTTGCAGTAAATAGGATCTTCAATAAGTAATATATAATGTGAACATTCATCAATGGTCCAAATTTTCTAGAAAAAATACCCATGATCAGGATTACCATATTCCGTAATGTAAAAAAGAACTTGGTTATTTTTTTTTTCAAGTTTCAGTAGAAAATTTTATAAATTTACTAATATTTTTATACCAGCATGTTTGTTTACATTTTACTGAAGCTTTTAAATAGGTTCTCCTCACAGTTTATTTTGACAATTTAATAAAGCTGTGTGGAGCAGCGGTAATGTTCTTGCCTGCTGTGCCCAAGGTAGCAGGATTATATCCTGGCACAGTCGGTTCGCATTTGAAAGTGTGCAAATGTGAGGGAGCCGTGACAATGGACTTACTGGCACATAAAATATCCCCTTCAGGGCCAAAATCCAACGCCTTGGAAAATCTGGACTATCTCATTCTGCTATGAAAGCTTTGTTCGGAGTTCATTGTACAACTGTGTCAAAACTGTGTCACGTATTTTTACCACCACTGCAATGCTTCTAGCTTTCGCAAAGTCACATTTCAGCGGCTTCGGTGGTGTAGTTGGTAGCATGCTGAGTTTCTATGCCCAAGATGTGTTTGTTAATCAGCTTAAACAATCATATCTCTTTCAATCGCAACGTATCAATCATAACTGTACTCATATTAACCTTTGTGCCATCTGAATAGTACAATTTTCACACTTCGGCAGACTATAACTTTGGAACGGTAAGTCGGAGGGAAAAAAATGTTTCAATAAATGTTGTAGACATTTTTGATGGTTGGTTGGTTGGTTCTTAAGTTTAGGGGCTGCGACAACGCGGTCATGTAGCCCCGTGTACTTTGGGTGTGTGTAGAATCTGTCTGATAACCGGTGTTAATTGTGATGACTGTATTAGTGTGTGTATCTGTTTTTTTAATTTTAAGTACTGCAACTTATAATTTTTCAAATAGTTCCTACTTTTGCCGCCAAGCGCCACCGTCAACGACTACTAGGTCTAATTCAGAACTTAGCTACTAGACGCCACCGCAGTCAGCGCTTGGCAACGAACGTAGAAACCTAAGAGCGTTGTTTACATTCTTAACCTATCCAATTTAGCTTCACACAGGTGCAATTAGTGGAAGGATCTTTAACATGCCATAAATCTATGACATGGGACCGCCGGCTTTACTTCCCCTCCGAAGGAAGGCATACTGAGGGATTTTTAACGCTCTTAAAAAATCCGACGGCTTCGGCCGGGTTTGAACCCGCTATCTTGGGCATAGAAGCTCAGCATGCTACCAACTACGCCACCGAAGCCGCTAGACATTTTTGAGAGGAACAAATTTCTGATTCGCTCTTTTGTGATCAAAACATTTTTTTCTAGGACAATAAGTGAAAAAACTTTGGTGCCACCTAGCTTCTGCATTTCAAAACGTATGACATGACCTCAATGAGACAAATTGTAGGTGACAAAGTCCTCTACATTTTTTGTTTAAAAAACTTTTCTTTAAAATACGTAGATTCAGAGAAAAACCCTTTTCAATTTTTTTTGAGTTTTCCGACAACATGATACTACAAATTATTCCGAAATTTATAGTTAAGCTTTTTTTTGTGCTTTTCTAACGATTTACAAAAAGCCAACCATAGCTCGGTTTTTGGAACAACACCATTCCAGCTGTACTGTACTATGAATTAAGACTGCTGTAGCAACATTTCTCTTACCATAGCTGTTGGCCTACATTGAATTTTAATGTAGGCGAACTAGGCACCATTCAAACAATGTACATTATTTCAATTAAATTTTTCTACATATTAAAAAAAATTAAATACATTCGGTTTGAAAATATAGAAATGTACACCAACAATCTTATTTCTTGTTTTATAATCAGGGAACGGATTTATATGTAAATACATATCTCTTTGTAAAGCTAAACTTAATTATATTTTGTATTATTTTTACAAATCATGGTGTGTGGAGTTGGAAAAATGGAGTATTTACTTTCCATATTTTTGAGTTTAGCACATGAAAATGAAAATCCACAGCCTGCTTCCAGTCTCCGACCGGGTCAGGAATGGAATGAATGGAGCCCCCATCTAGCGGCGAGGATATGAACTGTGCCGGCTGCCGAGGCCTGACGCACTCCTCTGGGGCAATGATTAAATGAATGACAGATGAAATGAAATGATAGTGGAGAGTGTTGCTGGAATGAAATTTTGACAGGGAAAACCGGAGTACCCGGAGAAAAACCTGTCTGCCTCCGTTTTGTCCAGCACAGATCTCACTTGGAGTGACCGGGATTTGAACCACGGACCCAGCGGTGAGAGGCCGGCGAGTTTAGCACATAATGTTCCATATTCTTAGTCATTAAGGTCAATACAGTCCATATTTTGGCAAAAAAAGTATTAAATTCTATTAAATTAGCAGTCCTGTCAATAATGGAGAAACTTTTAATATTTTAACTGGGGTGCAACTCATCATCACGCCTGTCCACGCCTGACTTGATAAGGTAAGGTGATAAACGGCGTGGTGAAAGAGAGATGAGTGAACCCGGAAGAGGTGAGATCAGCTGAGCATCAGAATCACACATAACAACGACTATGTCTGTCCCATAATTTTGTTACTCAGGAAATACCATTCATCGACGATATGCCAGTAGTTTCCGGATTATTTCGTAATTCGGGCATTCTCCTTGATGGCGCAATACCTCCATCTACTGTAGTTCCTACCAGTGATTCGCAGTTTGACTTAGCAGTGAGACAGATCGTAGTGTTCTTGTATGTACCACTATGTCTACAAGTGCAGTGTTTTCAGTTGCCTATTGACATTCATTGAAGACATTAATGTTGTTACAAGATGCCTAAAGTAGCACAGTCAACCAGTTTAAAATTAAAAAGTTACGCAACAGAATTTAAAGAAGATGGTTTATCAACTGACAGTAAGGTATTATTTTGTAATTTGTGTCAATGTTCAGTGGCATCTACTCAAAGGTTCCTGGTGCAACAACACATTTCAACCAGTCAACATCAGACTAACAAACTAGGAAATTGCGGCTTCGGTGGCGTAGTTAGTAGCATGCTGAGCTTCTATGCCCAAGATAGCGGGTTCAAACCCAGACGAAGCCGCCGGATTTTTTAAGAGCCATAAAAATCCCTCAGTATGCCTTCCTTCGGAGGGGAAGTAAAGCCGGCGGTCCCATGTCATACTGTAGATTTATGGCATGTTAAAGAACCTTCCACTAATTACACCTGCGTGAAGCTAAATTGTATAGGTTAAGAATGTAAACAACGCTCTTAGGTTCCTACGTTCGTTGCCAAGAGCCAACTGCGGTGGTGTCTAGTAGCCAAGTTCTGAACTAGGCCTAGTAGTCGTTGACGGTGGCGTTTGGCGGCAAAAGTAGGAACTATTTGAAAAATTCAAAGTTACAGTCCTTACTTGAATTAAAAAACAGATACACACACTAATACAGCCATCACAATTAACGCTGGTTATCAGACAGATTCTACATACACCCCAAGTACACGGGGCTACATGACCGCGTTGTCGCAGCCCCTAAACTGAGGAAGCAACCAACCAAACTACGAAATTCCAAGCTGAGACAGTTGTTTCTGACACAACCATCAACTTCGAGTGTAACGTCAGAGTTCAACACGGATCTCTGCCACGCTCTCATCTCTGCTGACATCCCTCTCTCCAAACTGAATAATCAGTACTTCAGGGAATTCCTCGAGAAATATACTAACCAAACTATCCCGGATGAGTCAATGTTCAGAAAAACCTATGTTTCAGCCATATACGATGAAACAGTTCAGAAGATAAGACAAGAAATTAAAGACTGTCCGATTTGGGTTTCCATTGACGAGACGACAGACAAACAAGGTAGGCTAATTGGCAATGTAATCATTGGTTTGTTAAGTGGAGATTATTGTAAACTGATTCTTTTACACTGTGATGTTCTAGAAAAGTGCAATAACAAAACTATAGCAAAACTGTTCAATGAAGCTATGGGTATCCTCTGGTCACAGGGTGTTCAGTATGATAAAAGTATTACTTTTTATTAGCGATGCCACACCTTATATGATGGAAGCCTGAGAAGCATTGTGTGTTGTATATCCTAAGATGACTCATTTAACTTCTGTAACACATGTCTTTCTTTCATCTTGTGGCAGAAGAGGTAAGAGGCAGTTATCCCCAAGTAGATCTATTGATTTCCTCAGTGAAAAAAGTTTTTCTCAAAGCTCACAAAATTCATCTTTTGAAAGAAATGTACCCAGAAATTCCATTGCCCCCTAAGCCAGTTCTAACTAGGTGAGGTACATAGCTGAAAGCCGTTGTATACTATGCTGAATACATAGACTCCATTAAGAACGTTCTGCATGCTATGGACCCTGAAGATGCAGCCTCAATTGAAGCTGCGCAAACAGTTGTTTGAGACACAAGTGAGAGGAATGACTTGATTTACATTCAGCATAATTTTTCATGCATCACAAAAACACTCAAAAGTCTCCAAAACTCGCATCTCTCACTTTCTCAAAGTTTCGAAATTGTGAATAGAACTATGGAACAGCTAAATCATGGTACAGGTAAAGTTGCAGATGTATCAAAAATGAAGATGGACACTGTACTTTCAAAGAACCCTGGATATGAAAGAATGGGAAAGGTTGCTGCAATTATGTGAGGAGATTTAAGTGTCAAGTTAACGTTGGATTTAACCCCAGCAGACGTTGTAAAGTTTTATGCCCCCATTACCTCTTCTGATGTTGAACGAAGTTTCAGTCAATATAAATCGGTACTTAGGAAGATATCACATCCAAGGGAATCAGCTGGGATGAAGTCTTGAAGGAGCAGTGGTACATGGATCGACCAAAATGGAGAGCGCTAGTAAACCACACCCGGGAAACTGGAGTGGAAACTTGATGATGATGACTTAAAGACAATAGGAGAAGATTTACTTTCCAGAACAGAACATTTTGTGATCCATTGTTTTGGTAACAGAGATTAAAATATTGAGTGTTCTTCAAAGATCATATTAAAATGAGAAGTACAGCATTATGGTTCATGTAGATCTACTTTGATATCAAATAGAAATTACAGATTATTGTAATTTTAAGTCCATATATAATTCCATATTTCAATAAAAATAACTAAATATATATGTACATATTTCGTGAATTATTAGTACATATAAATCCGTTCCCTGTTTATAATTGTCTTTACAGTTTATAAAAGGAACTGTACTTAAAGATGTTTTACCTCACAGCTTATAAAATTGTTCAAAGTTTAGAAAAGTTTTCGTTGTAGGCTGTGTTGACTCAGGTTGATCTAATTCTATTGAAGCGTCGTGCATTTTTCAGTTTCTTCGTCTAGTATTGGTTTCTTTGGTTTACTAAAATAATTGGTTATTTTAGGCATTGTAAAGGCACGTACACGTACAACAACACTCAATTAGCGAAATTTATGCACTTTGATTCCAAAACACTGTACGATTAAACAGAACAAAACCGTAAAACAGTGACAGGCCGTCGAATGTTCTGACTGCACTGACATTGACGGCTAAGTGAAAGCTGAACTGTTCCGATGCAAGGGAGGGAAAGGATGAGTCAGCTAGCACCTTGCGTATGGCTAGAAGTACAGTCCAGTCACAGACCAAGTTGACCTTGACTTACAACTAACGTTCCACCGTTCTCAAAATTATGTTACATATATTCGACTTTTCCCCCCGATCAGAGGTTTCGGTACGGCGTACCAGTTCGTACAGTCACAAATCTAGCCTTTCACCTAAGTACACGGGGCTGATTGACCATGATGTCCAAGCGCCCTCAAATGAAACCACAACAACAAACGCAAAAGGGTACATCAAATATTTGTCAGATGTGAGGGACTCTTAATTTTGATAGAATGTTCATAAGCTAGCCTGTAACAAGTTTGGGTAGATAATACATGAAATAAAACTGTTCATCTTTATGAATATAATTATGAGTATACCTGGAGTCCTACTCTAAGGTTACACACAGTTGATGATTCTTAGAGATATAAACAGGTCACATAAACTGTGTCCTGTTAAATGCATTAGTAGTTATCTGACATTGAGTGAAGTATATACCGGTGTGAGTTTTGTAAATCTATTTCTTATTTGTTTCGTCTAATGTAAATTTTACTTGTCTTGTGTCTTCCACTATTCCCCTGTCCTTGCAATAAGTTAGACATTTCACTTCCAACAGTCTTTATGTCCTACCGTCTTTCACATGATTTTATCTGGGCTTCCATGGTTGCAATTTATGGAAAATTAAAACCACAACAAGCTACTTTCACATTAATCATTACCTGATACAACGAAATAGCCTGTGGTTCCATTTCTTTCCCATACAGCTGGCTGCGTGGCTCAGCGGTAAGTCGTTCTCGCTTGCTGAGCCCAAGATTGCAGGTTCGTATCCTGGGGCAGTCAGCTGGCATTTGAGGGTGCGCAAATGCGAGGGAGCCGTGCCAGTAAATTTACTGGCACGTTAAAGATCCCCTTCGGGGCAAAATTCCGGCAGCCCGGCGACTCTAAAAGCCAGAGTAGTTAAAAGGGACGTAAAACCAATAACATTATTATTATCTTTCCCATATGTAACATCGTGTAGTGAACGCCCCTGAGATTAGTCAGTTCATCATCATCATCATCATCATTTCCCCTTATCCAGCTCCTGCCGGGTTGGGGTATTTATGCAGGGTGTCTACCAACTCATCTTAAAAGAATTCCCTGATTTTTCCAGAATTAATGAGAGAATTCCCTGAGTAAAGAATGCTAAACATTCGCCCGGGAACGGGAAGTGTGATGAAATGCATGCTATTCTTGATTGGTTTTAAGCGCTCTCCAGGAACAAGAAGCAAAATGTAATCCAGGAAAGCAAAAGGAAAATAGAATTAAGTTTTATGTTTTCTGTTCTCGGAAATTCCAGGATCCAAACAGATGCGAGCAATGGCGGCACAAGGGTAACAGTTGTGAAAATAAATTTATTTCAATAAGTGAACTTGTTGTCCAGTAAAATAAGCAAGGTCTATTAAGTCATGCTACAGTAAATGCCTCCAATAAAAGGGACAAAGGGAGGTTGAATACACACCATATGAGTGGGATCATCTTAGACCAATATTTAATTTGTAAAACCTTTCATTACCATTGAAATCTCTAATCTACGTCGCAGGTATGATATTCGGTAGCATAAGTCTGAATATAAGCCTATACGGTAATTTACACATATCCAAGGGACGAAGGGAGGCATATTCCAAGTTCTCACTCTGAATTAGGTCCACCTTGTCATGACAGATGTAATTGAGTAATCATCATCCAAGTCCCACTACAGCCACCCGGGTGTGGTTTACAAGCCTCCTCCACTCCTTTCGGTCCCTCCATTTTTACTGTTCCATCACTTCTGCCACATCCAACCCAGCTTCTCCAATGTCCTTCAAAATTTGGTCCAACCACCTTCTTCTCGGTCTTCCAACTGGTCTCTCCCCCTTAACTTCTCTTTCTAATTCACTTTTTGCTACTCTTTCTTTACCCATTCTTTTTACATGTCCGAACCAACGTAACCTTACTTTCTGTATCTTCTGATTTGACCGTTCCATATTTAACTCTTCTCTCATTTCAATATTTTGAATTCTATCCCTTCTTGTCTTTTTAGCTGACGGTCTTAAAAATTTCATTTCTACTGCTTGTATCTTACTATTTTGCCTTTTATTCGTTACCAGTGTTTCCAGTCCATATGTTACAATTGGTATGAAATACTGTTTATATAGCTTGCCACAGTGGGTGAGTGGATAGCGTGTCGGTCTACTAACCCCAAGATTGCAGGTTCGCCCCTGACCGTGGTAAGTGATTTTTGAAAGGCTGCAAAAATATGATACGCATGTCATACGATGTTGGCATGTCAAAGAACCCATTTGAATTCAGTAGGCCGAGTTCATAATGGCAAAATTAATCTCGGGAGTTTCCGCCAGCACAAAGTTCCTCATTTCTCTACTAGAAAGCGCTATTGTGTTCAAGGAGATTAGATATCTAACATCTAACCTCCTTGACTTTCATAGTCAAGGAACTACGAAATTCGACACGCAAGCTACCCTCTGGGTGTCAAATAGCTAAGCTTGCACCAGGCACCCGAGGCCATACGATATTATTATATTATTATTATTATTACTGTTTATATAATATTAATTTCGTCAATTTAGTAATTTATAAATACATTTAAATGAAGGAAATCATTATCAATGATGTTTCGACAGGCCAGAACACACCATTATCAGTCAAAAATAATTTAACCTAGTCTGTTTGATAATACAAGGCCGAGTTTGAAAGTGTTACAAACACATTTCCTGGGCGCAATTAAAAACAAAATAGGACATAAGTTCTAGCCTAGCCAAGGAAAGTAGGAGCAATAAATATGCAAAGGGCATTAGGCATATCCATCATATTACATAAACATCAAACATTTTCCTTGTTCCCGTTCCAGTGGTTAAACAGAGCCCCAGCAAGCTTCCCTTTCTCATTCCCGGGCCAATCGTGAACCAGCCTGAACATAACTGGCAGCATCTACAAGGTAAAGATACCAAGTGGACTTCAGATGATCACATTAACAACCTCATAGTGATCATGAGCTAGACAACAGCACAAGTGCTTGAGTTTCCGTTAAGCCTTTTGATCACTACAGTATAAAGTACAAGGTATCCCAAATGAAATATTCGTAAGCAGAGCGAGAGGTTATTTGCCTCGATGCACAAAAGTAGACACAGATCGAATAGCACACGATATAATCGGGGGTAGCACAACCACGTGTTTGAACGACTACGTATTTTAGGGGCTAAATCATATATCAACAGCAGCACAAGAACACCCTGGAAATTATTGCACACCATAAGTTAACACTATATATTTAGCACACAATGGCACAAATGTTATATTTTTCGTAATCTTCAAACAGCACACTAAAGCATTAACAGTAGAACTACAGCAGACAATAATAAAAGAATACCGGGATGGAAAAGCCACGCAAACAGTATTGTCAACCCAGGTCTAACACATGTTGCCTGGGCGCGCGCTAACACTTGACATGACAATACACACGGTAAAACCTCACTTCCTGTACCGATAGCACTATCGAAACAATATACCTATCTGCGCTTTTGAAGCTTACACTGGGCAAAACATTAAAAATATCAATATACGGTACTATTAGTGTAAGAATTGTTCAGCAGGGAATGTTCTACAAAAAAGTCCGCGAGAGCATATATCTATCTTCAATACATCGCCCACTATACGTGTTTTTAGATTGGACGGGAGGGGAATTTGAGTTTCATGCACCTCGCCATTCTTAAATTACGTCTGACAAGAATTCGTTGTACATGCTATCTCCATGATAATATAATTAATAGTCCAGTCAGTGATTTCAACCCATCATGCAGAGACGTAAAACGGATATAGGCCTAGGTCGTAGTTCATTGACACCGAAAAAAAAAAAGCGCTTGTCACGTAATGCATTCATAACTGTTTCCGGGCGAAGCTAGTATATTATACTCTGTGAGCTGCCAGAATAGGATTGACAGTTCTCGTCTCGCCATGTGGTCTGAGAACGAGATTGCCAAACTGTACAAGCCAGAGATAAAGCTGACCAGGCACTGAGGCACGTGGGCGGTAATATTGCAACGCAGAGTATTATGACATCAACTATGCGAACATGGATTGGTCAAGAGGCAGAGCGGTGATGACTGACGTGGAATTTCTGCTGAAATGTCAATCCTATTCAGGCAGCTCACATAGTATATTTATAAACAATACTAAATTTAAAATATTTTGTCGCCAAAGTTGCTACATCTACCGACAAAATCGCTAAATTGGCAATACTGATCGCAACGAACAAAATGCTCAAGGCCCAATAAAATGGCGTAGTTGGCTCCTGCGCAGAAAGCGAACGGAAAAGTTGCCACATCATACGTTCAGTTGACCTTGAGAAGGCACTGCTCATTGTCTGAGCACTGTCATCAGGGTGTCTACTGTAAGGATGAAGTAAAAATTAGTTACTTATTAGTAACCTTTTAGTCAATTTTAGTTACCTTTGAATTCAAGATACGTCTGTGGTCTGCAAGCAAAGAGGCTCATCACGCGGTGAAGATAAACAACAATGAACTGTGTTTAAAGCTGTAAATAATAAAAAAATACTAGATATTAATTATCAAATTAGTTGTTTCAGCTAATATGTCGTCTTGTGCACAATACGTTGTTTTAATATCAAGAGGTTGCTCTGCTCTTTACCGTTTGGCGAGATTTCCTTTGTCCCCGCGGTAGATCACAAAGAATTGTATGCGACGTTACGTGATCGTCACCGAATTCTGACTTTGCAGTCAAGTACGGAGAAATATCGAAATGTTACACAATCGTCGCTGGTCTCAGCCGTTTGACGAGATTCCCGCAGTTTTCACGATAAAACACTGAGAAAAATCGCGATTTAGATAAACGGTGTCACTTTTGGTCATTCGACGAGATTTCCATTGTCCTTGAGGTCGGGCACGAGAAAATATAGCATTATTATGCAATCGGCGCCACTTGCTGTCCGTTTGACAAGAATCCAGTTGTCCTAGTCATTGAAGGTGGAGAAATATCGCGATGTAACGCAATCGCTGCCGCTCTCGGCCGTTTTACGAGATTCACGTTGTCCTCGCAATATTATGCAATCGGCGCTGCATCCAGCCGTTCAACGATTGCCTGCCTATCTGCCCTGACAGAATGGTGGAGGCAAGCTCAAGGTTAGGTATGGTTAAAATTCACGAGTAGTAATGGACATGTTGTATGGTCGGCGCCGTGATTCCCGCTGTCCCTATGCTGTGGTTGGTTCATAAGTTCAGGGTGGATCACAAGGGAAAATTAGTATCGCGATGCAGCGTAGGCAGTCATTTCTAAGTGGGTTGATGCACTTCTCGCTCCCCATATGCTTTAAGTATACGGTCATGGTAAAAGTGGCGAGTAGGTTTCGGAATGTTTCGTGATGGGTGCCCAATGACCTTTGACAGGATTCCCGCAGTCCTCGTGGTCACAAGTTCACGATAGGAGACGGGATTTATCATTTTACGCAACTGACGTCTATCTCGGTCTATTTGACGAGATTCGCGCAGGCAAGTCATTAGGTCAGCCAGTTGTCTTGAGGATGTGATTTGGAGGATGAACGTTCGAAGTAGGTACCGTATCGAATATTACGAATTATTCTGAGAAGATTGCACGAATAATACGACAAGAGGGCACATTCTCTTTCGAATGTGAATCACAAATTATACAAGTTATCGAAATAACCAGTTAGATTATATATCCGATGGAACCAAAGTTCGAAGGAAAAATCGACATATTGAAACGTTTATTAATGCCCCATGTTGGTAGCGACAAATGTAACAGTTTGGCTAGCCCACACTGTTGGGTGATAAATGTAACTGTTTACCTTTGCCTAAGCTATGTTGTTTTAATGGGCGCCAAGACCTCAATGCAATGTTGAAATCTAAATTTGTATTTAACAACGTCTAGCTCTGGCAGAACACCTTCAAGACACTATTCACTCAGATCGTGGTATGATTTGATCATTAACCCAACAAACAATTGTATCAGGAGAAGGAATTGGTCTATATCTAATGCTACCTACTGAAAGCAAAGATTGCATTGCAAAAGAAATGAATTTATTATATAAAACCAGTATAGCAAAATTAATAATAATAATAAGTACAAAATTTAAATTGGAGCGTTGTGATTTGAATATTACCGATAGAAAATTACGTGAAAACGGAGTCTGATAAATTGATTTTACTCTTATTTCCAAGCTATGAAGTTACTGAAATATGAAATGTAAAACAAAGAAAAATGAGAGATTGCGTATTTCTGCGTCATTTGCGCTTACCATTGGAAATTGCCAAGGCATTTCCCTCGTACTTGCTGATGCTGTGAGCTTCCCACAGTCTCCTGGACGTCGTCATCTCCGTCGGAATTTGATGATATTCTGGTAGCTTAGATAATTCTATGGTCCGTACCTCGGACCCAAACACTCGTACAACCGCACTGGTTAAGTTTTGCAAAAGTTAGTCTTCAACTCCACTGAACATCGGAGCGACACGCACTTGCAACCGTACTCCGCAAGTTCTACACAGATAGTCCCCGTTTCACGGCGCGTCGAACGATATATGCACCTGTTGGCTCCCCCACCATGGTACCGACATCTAGCTTACGTCGTCCTCACTGATTGGCTGAGCACGCCGCCAGTTCCCCTCCTCTGCCTCATTACACTCGGCGCGCGAGAGGGAGAAGTCGATTTCCGTTCCAACAATTCGTCTTTTCTAGACCTTGCGACCCAAGATTGCGTCATGCTTCTCGACAAGATTAAGCGTGTACTTGAAATCCCAGTGAGTCACGTCTCTCGATATACCCTAACTGACGAAAACTCCGTAAAATTCCGTAATCAGATAATTTTCTATGATATCGTCGTTCGTAATAATTTGCTGGATAGCGTTTTCTAAGACATAGAAAACCTATCTGAATGCTAATAATTTTTATAAAATGCTCCGAAAATACCTTAATAATAATTATAATAAATTAATAATAATAATAAATTACCATGAAAAATTCTCTTGGCTGAACAATTTGCCGCGTAAATAAATATAGAATGGCTTCCTACTGACTTATGCCAGTTGCATAAAACCCCTCGAAAAACACGTTACAATATAACTGAATTTCGAATTAACCATACCAGATGTCGCAAATTTACGAGACAGATTTTTAAAATACTGGTAGGTTATTATGTATTTCGAAGCTAACTCGTATTTTTTGTTTCGAAACGGTAACATTTCTCAAGATAGCAACATTAAATTATTTCACGTTATTTTTGGACTTCAATTTGACTCAAAATTTAGAGGTTTCTGTTTAGTTTAGGAAGATTTCGCGAATAAACGTCTCGAGAAAAGTCAGGTTTCCTAATAACACAGAAAAATATTTCACACAAAACTAGAAAGTATCCATGATGCCGAAAATATACGTTGAATTGATGTAGCCTAAACCACATAAGGTATCCACAGTATGCATTTCCTCCAGCTCAGGCACGGCGAAGTATAGCTTATGCAATAGGCGCCGCTTGCATGACACTCGCTCCATCGCAATCTCTGAGCCTAGCGGCGCGAGTTTAAATGATTCAACCCGCCTACAGAAAATTTTCGTTACCCGTTTGTAAAATTCGTTGCTTTTTCGTCACTTTCGTTACCCGTTTGTAAAATTCGTTACTTTCGTTACCGGTAACGAGCGATCACTTCCCGCGAAATATGAAAGTATTGCTTCCACTTTTACGGGATATAGACAAATGGAGAAAAATCCCTGATTAACAAAGAAATTCCCTGATTTTTCCCCGACTATTCCAGAAATTCATAATTCCCTGAGAATTCCCGTATTTCCCGGGTCGTAGACACCCTGTTATGGCACTTCTCCACTTTCCTTCCACGATCTTGTCCCAGTCCAGATTTCTTTTTCTCATGCTGTTCTTCACTGAATCGATCCACCTTGTTCTAGGTCTTCCCCTTGGTCTCTTACCCTTGCACTTGACCTCCAGCATCTGTCTTGGTATTCTAGTTATCATAGAAAAGGCTAAATTTTCAAAGTTTTCCCTCCTGGTGTAATGCGATGAGCCACGCTACTCGCCAATATTCTACATTTCCTTACTTGGTACCGGCACCATTCTGGGGACTCGCCCTGTTCCTGAGTTGTCACGGAAATGTGAAGCGCTTTGTCACTGGTAACATTGTTTCGAAATACCCACTGTTTCCTCTCATTCAAAGGTCTGAAAAGTATTTCTCCACTTATGTCACAATGATTCTCGAGCAATTCCAAAGAAACTTTATCACACTCCTCTTTCGAAATGAAATTCTCAGCAGAATTTACTACAAAAAATTATAGTACTCCTACAAGTGCATTAGACTGCTGATTTGCTTTCTGCCTGAAACATTCTCCGTTAAGAACAAGGTATTTTTGCTACGGAGTTTTGTACATTTTTTCAAGGATATAATTCTTTAATGCGCTTCCCCCTTGAATATTTTTCTTTCATAGCATTTGCTGAACTGGGTTTTCCCCAGGCTTGGGGCACATTTGTTTTAGAAACATAATAATAATAATAATAATAATAATAATAATAATAAATCACGGCAGCAATATCCTCACAAGTATTTCTACAACCAGCTGGACAAGGGCAAAGTGCGACGACAACATTTACCAATTTACCAATGTATAAGTCATTTAATAAACATGTAAGATATGTAAACATTCAACAATGGATCTGAACACAGCATGATGTAATGATACTTGGTAAGACAGAAGCGAAACAGACAATTGCCTAATCACTTCTGCTTTCAGAAATCGCTCATCTTCTTGCTTCAATACCCCTACTTGATTAACATGCCCACTTACAGTATGTAGATATTTCTACCTCTGCAAGAGTTGATTCGCCAAAATTCGGGTGTCTTCTATTCGGTAAAAAGTCGCAATTAAATAGACTCTCACACATGGCTTTTAAAGGACTGACGTGGCATGACTTACACCTGCCTTACAGTCCTTGTTTCGCAGCCCAGCGCAGTGCGGCACCACTAGTACGATTTCAAGGTTCGTACACAGTGCCTATAGAACATAAAATTCCAGATTAATGTTTAACTGATTTCTCAAGTCACATTTGGACCATGCCATGATAGGCATGTATCCTTAAAGATGATTTTTATCAATGACATTTTCTGTCTGGTCTTTCGAGTGTGGAAGCCCGGACAATATATTCTTAGGCAAACTACAGCCGTCATAAAAGTAAACTCTTGAGACATGCACAAGGATCGCTAGTCTGTCAGCCGGCGAGAAGAGAGAAGTTCTCGGCTAAATGTTGGCGGGCAGCGATCTCCCGAGAGCCGGCAGGTTGGTATTAAGAA
This sequence comes from Meconema thalassinum, assembly GCA_946902985.2. Lineage (NCBI taxonomy): Eukaryota > Metazoa > Arthropoda > Insecta > Orthoptera > Tettigoniidae > Meconema > Meconema thalassinum. The sequence continues at coordinate 1,754,092,807 of OX336388.2, read as the reverse complement.
AAAGAAGAAGAGAGTTTGTTGTGTGACGAGAATTTAAAAAGGTGTGGCCTCGGATTAGACCCCCAAGCTTCAATTATATGTTGTCATATGTTGTTTCAAGAATAGATTTACATCGTTTCTAAATTACAAATTACGTATATGTAGCAAATGCACAATGAAATTCCGCCATTATCACTTAATAACTACCGTTGAAACAAACGTGATGTTATATTTGTTACTTCGTGTACATGATTCAGGAAACGTTTCCTAAAAGGGAATGAAAAAAGATTAGGGAATTGGTGTCTAATTTTTATTCTGTTGTTTTATGTGATAGACCGGGTTAAGCGAAACCTAATGGTTTTTATGTTGCTTAATCTAATACAACTGTCATTACCGCCAATGTTGCCATGGCGAGGAGTTGTTTCAAAATATGGGGCCAAGGATGATTCTTGCGAATTTGATGTGAAGAGAAGTGATTAATTGATGTTGTCGCGAATGTTATTTGAGCTAATTTCATTTGTATTTTCAGATAGAGATTGTAGAAACGTTTCCCGTCATGAAAGGATTTTAGATTGCAGCGATTTGAGAATTTCCGAATCAGAACACTGCGTTTAGTTTATTATTTTTGCCCAAGTGTAGTCAACATTAAATTCCTTACCTTTATGCGAGCAAGTAGGGTTATATTTTACTACTGTAATATTGCACCATATAATTATAATATAATTTAACTTGATACCTTATTACTAGGGGCCGTGTTTTTTGGTAATAGTGATATGCGCGAACTTTTTTCATATCTTCTTTCTTGCCTATACAGGGTCTTTATATTTGCTTGGCTAGGACATTCTCGCTCACGCGCTCCACCAGTGACAGCTCAGTTGCAGGCTGCCGCGCGCTCATATGGATGGCAGAATACGGTGCTTAAAATCAGTAACATGCATATTTACTCACTGATGCTGAAAATGTTCCCCATCCGCTGCCAAACATAATCGGCATCTTCTTATCAAGTTTCTGGCTATTCCGGTTAATTTAGCTTCAGTAAGGAAATAACGACCTTAACATCTATTTTTATTGTTGACTGAACCTGCACGTTTAGATCTCAAATTAGCCAGTTGTTTTATTGTCCGATTTCTAGGAATGAGTCTCCCTGGAAATTTCATTCGAAACTTTTGTCTTGTTCTAGCGCACGATTTCCTGCACTTTATGTACGTATTGTGCAGATATACAGTACACGTTCAAGTAACGAATATTTCACGTAAGGCATTACAGCAATATACACAATCACAATAAAACAACTGGCTAAGAGATTCAAATGTACAGGTTCAGTAAACGATAAAAATAAGCTTAAAGGTCATTATTTCCTTAGTGAAGCTAAATTAACCAGAAACTTCATAAGTAGATGCCCATTATGATTCGCAGCGTATGGGAAACATTTTCGGCATCTACTGTAAGCATGGTGAGAAAAAATGCATAATACTGATTTTAAGCACCGTATTCTGACGAAGATACGCGCGCGCGGCAGCCGGCAACTGAGGTGTCACTAGCGCAGTGAGAATGTCCTAGCCAAACAAATATAAAGGCCCAGTACACGACCATCTAGGTACTTAAAGTACCGTATGTTAGCAAAATGAAATCTCGTAATATCACGAAATCTGATTTATTATGCCAATTGCGCAAATAAATATGAAATATACTCCATTTGATTGGAAAGCATGCCGAGGAGGAAGAAATCGGGGAAGAGGAAGATGGACTGCAAACAGAAAAGGACTTAACATGGAAAGAAGTGGAAGATGCAGAGGGAGAGATGAAAGGAGGGAAGGCACCAGGTGTGGATGAGTTAAGTGTGGAGATGGTGAGGGAAGCAGGAGAGGTGGGGATACAATGGTTGTACCGAGTGATGAAGACAGCATGGAAGGAAAGGAAGACCCCCGAGGACTGGAAAAAGGGAATAATTGTCCCGATCTTCAAGAAAGGTAGTAGAACAGAATGCAGAAACTATCGGGGAATAACACTGATGAGTCATTGTGCAAAGATGTTTGAGAAAGTTTTGGAAAGGAGAATTAGGACAAGGATAGAAGGAGGGATGAGGGAAGAACAACATGGCTTCAGAGCAGGAAGGTCCACAGTGGATTTGATTTTTGCTGTAAGGCAGTTACAAGAACAGCACAATGAGTATGGAACAGATCTACTGATGGCCTTCCTGGACATTGAGAAAGCATATGACAGTGTATGCAGAAACAAAGTATGGAAGTCCCTGGAGGATAGAGGAGTAGAAAAATGGACTATAAGGAGGATAAAGGGAAGCGTGAGCTGTGTGAAAGTGGGAGGAGAGAGATCGGATTGGTTGGAACAGAGAAACGTCCTGAAACAAGGAAGTGCACTGTCATCGTTACTTTTCATTGTGGTGATGGATGACATAATGACCCGAGTGGCACAAGTAATTGGAGAAGGAAAGATGAAAGCAATGGTGTTTGCAGATGATTTGATGACTTGGGGAAACAAGGAGGAGGTACAGGAACGGTTGGACGTGTGGGAAGGAATAATACAAGGATATGGGATGACATTTAGCATAAATAAGAGTGAGATGGTGATCACAACAAGGAAGAAGGAAAGAACCACAACGGGAATAACAATTGGTGAGGAACAGCTGAAGAAAGTGGAGAGTTTCAAGTATCTGGGAAGCCTGATACAAGATAATGGAAGAAACGATAGAGAAATAAATGAGCGGGAGAGAAGGGCAGAAGCATTCTGGAGGAGTGTAAGAAGCATGTTATGGAGCAAGGATGTCCCTCAGAACAGCAAAAAGATCTTATATCGGACGTACTATGTCCCTATACTGACGTATGCCTCGGAGACCTGGGTTATGAAAGGAAGGGAGAAGAGCAAAATACAGGCCAGTGAGATGAGGTCCTTGAAAAGCAGTATTGGAACTACAAAGATGGACAGAATAAGAAATGAAAGGACCAGATAATTAATGAAGGAGGAACTACTACAGGATGGTATAGAGAAATCTAGACTTAGATGGTATGGACATGTAAAACGAATGGAGGAGAAGAGGATACCCAGGAGGATACACGAGACGAAGTGGGAAGGAAAGAGACCGAGAGACAGGTGGCTGAAGGAGGTGGAAGAAAGCGTGAAGAAGAGAGGAGAAGATTGGACAAGGGTGGAGGCTGGGAGATGGTGGGAAGACAGAAGACGTTGGAGAGGCTTGTGTTCCAAACAGACCTGGCCAGTGGCTGGAAACTGTGCAAGATGATGATGATGATGACTCCATTTGATACGAAAAATGCTAAATATTATCAAAAAAACTCTCCAATAAACGTTTAAATGCTTCTGAGGAATTGACTGTCATGTTTTCCTTCTTATTTGATTGATAGTGCTGCATATTCTGTACAAAAATGCCCACAAAGCCGGAGGTATGTGTATTCAGTTCCGCGATCTCTAAGGCTATCGATATCTGCTATTGATTACATCGAATGGCTTTGTGGTCTTAGATACAGCAGTGCGAGTTCGTGACTGACGACATTTCCTATATTTGGTTGTTCTATGATTTAATAACAAGAATACATTAAAATAGTGCTCTTTAAAACCCCCTTATCACATAATTTGTTAGTTTTACCCCATACTATAAAGAAGATTTCAGAAGAAAGATCGATCATTATGATAACTTATTTCGCGAAATACCCACCAAAATAGTGTCAGTTTTAACAGCGAAATCAACAGTTTTATTTCTCCAAAAAATAAGGCCCTTACTTAATACTCGATTCATAAAATATATAAGAAGAATTTAATTGAAGATTGATTCCAAATACACATAGAGCTTGGCCAAGCGACTAGGTCATTCCTTAAATAGTTGTCCTAATTGACCACTATGTGGGCCCGATCGAGACCCACCACAAGGTGAATTGAAGGAGAACAAGTCTTCATCTTCTTCTTCTATGTGCCCTGCGCAGTCTCCCGGACGTTGGCCATCAAAGTGGATAGTGTTTGTCTATCTTCAGCAGAGCGGTAGAGCTGTTCAATCGAGTCCAATCTTGAAGGTTCCGAAGACAAGACATCCCTTTCCTTCCCGCTCTTCGTTGCCCATCAATTTTGCCTTTCAAAATGAGATGTAATATTGTATATTTTTCACCACTAACATGACCCAGGTATGCAATTTTCCTGCATTTGATGGTGGTCAGTAGCTCTCGTTGAGAATTTGCCCTCTGCATTACCTGGTCATTAGAGACATGATCTATCCAAGAGACTTTCAGCATCCTCCTACGAAACCACATTTCCAGAGCTTCGAGCCTCTTAATCATGGACGATTTCATAGTCCAGGCTTCCACTCCACAAAGCAAAATGGACCAAACAAAACATTTTACAATATGCTGTCTTAGTTTTAAATTTAAGGCATCATCGCAAAATAAAGGTCTCAATTTCGTAAAAGTTGATCTTGCCATTTCTATACGGGTCTTAATTTCATGGCCTGGATTCAAATCCTCTGACAACCAACAACCAAGGGACTTAAATTTATCAACTTGTTGGATGTGTTGTCCTTTCAGTGTCAGAATTACTTTATCTCTTCTTCGACTGAAAACCATTGATTGTCAGACCCATTTCTTCTCCAACTATATTAAGCTTATTTAATGTACAGTTGTAGACTTTAAACACTACTGGCAAGAAGTACTGTGCCATCAGCATATCTTAAGTGAGTGTATTAATTCCCCATTGACCTTGATTCCCACTTCTGTATCTTCTACTGCCCGAAAAACAGCTCCCGAATAAATGTTGAATAATAATGGGGATAAAATACAGCCTTGTCGTACACCTCGTCTGATGTCCAGAGAATGTGATGCATCATCATCAATCTTAACCACAGCTTTTTGGTGCCAATATAGGTTTTCGAAGATTCTTATATCTTTACCGTTGATTCCAATTCGTTGAAGTATTTTTATGAGCTCAGCATGTTTAACTCTATCAAATGCTTTTTCATAATCTATGAAACAGGAGTATACATCTTTCTGTTGGTCCCAGCATTCTTGGAGTCAAGTTCTTAGTCCAAAAAGAGCCTCAAGGGTTCCATAACCATTTCGAAATCCAAACTGGGTGTCTCCTATCTGCTCGTCACATTTCTTTCTTATTCGACCTTGTATAATTCTCAAGAAGGCTTTCAGCATGTGACTCAGAAGGCTTATGAGATGAAATTCATTGCAACTTTTTGAAGTTGATTGTTTTGGTAGAGGAATGAATGTAGATAATAGCCAGTCTTGTGGTATTTCACCAGAGTTATATATGTTATTAAAGAGGTGTACTAGCTTATCAATTTGTTTTTCCATTTATAAGTTTCATAATGTCAGCTGAAGTTTCATCAGGGCCCAAAGCTTTTCCAACTTTTAATTGATTTATTGCAAGAGTTACTTCCGATTTCAAAATTGTTGGCCCATCTGTGTATTCATTATTGACATTGACTGGTGGTCGGTGATCAAAAAAGAGGTCTGCAACATATTCTTCCCATGCTTTGACTTTATCAAGATGATTTATAATAGGTTTACCTAAGTTATCTTCTAAAATGAGGGGCATCTTTCGTCTCAAGTTCCCAGTTACTTCCTTGATGACTTTATGCATATTAAAAGTATCATGTTTTCCTTCAAGATTCTCTATTATTTTACAATTTTCATCCAATCCTGTTTACCTTTTCTAATTTCTCTTCTAATTTGAGAATGAATATGTCTATATTGATCCCTATTGGATATAACTTTCCTTCACTCTTCCATCAAATCCAGTGTCTGGCTGCAGATGTTTTTTACTTACTGTCTGTATAGTGGTTTTTATTTTCTTCCATTGATTCTCTACCTCTTGACTGCTCAATACTAGTTGTTCTAATTCTTTATTGAGATAATTAGCAAGTTGATGTTTTATTTGGCAGTTCTTTATTTCCCTCTGATCTATTCTGCTTGAATGTTTGGTTTTATGCATAATACATATATATAATTAAGTCAAAAGGATGTTGTTTATTGCCACAGAACCTTGGTGAGTACTATATATATCACGAAATTATGGAAAAGAATTAGTGAGTACCAACTTAATGTTTTTGGCATGTGTAATTGTAAAATGGTTTAGTGCATGTGCATGTTAGTTGTATTGTAACTTAATAGGGGTAGGGGGTACATAATTGATGGAAGCGTGCTGAGCCCATAACCCAGAGGTCTGTGGATCGTAACCAGGCTCTGCTACCAATTATGTACCCCCTACCCCTCATTGAAATACATCTGCTACCCGAATGAATAGGAGAAGGCATGCGGGTCAGAAGCCCGTGGTATGGAAGTGGATCCGTGCACAGAGAACCTATTTACTAAATTTATTAACCTGGTAAACGAAAGCGTAAAATATGCTAACACAGAAATTATTTAATTTGAGCGAGAGGGAGTCTACAGTTTAATACCAAAACATTTAGATTCAAACAATACACACACAGTTTCTTTTAAGTTACAAGTTACTGAGCACACCATGTACTTGTAAAAGGGCCTATCATAAATTTCACATTTATGAGATAAACCCATTAGGGGAATTTCGCAATAAAAGATTGGACCAATGGGAGGTCAGGTTACGATGAGACTCTCGTGTGTGCGAGTTCTGTTAGTTGAGACCAGCAGGCCCCGTGACATCAAGGTTACGGTAGAGTATATAAGGTGGCAGCCACCAGAGACAAGAAACTCAGATATCTGTTTCCAAGGAGACAGTTACTCAAACATCCATCTTCGAGACTTGGAATTATATTGTCATATATATTATAAAGACAGGGGAGTGTGCTGTCACCTCTCTTGTTCATAATGGTGATGGATGAAATTGTAAAGGAAACAAAGGAAGCATATGGACATAAAGAAATGAAGTTACTGTTATTTGCAGATGATATTGTGGTCTGGGGAAGGAACACCGAAGAAGTGCAAAACCAACTAGATGCACTGAACGAAAATATTCAGAAGTACGGCCTGAAAATCAGTATAGAGAAAAGCAAGACCATGGTGATGACAAGAGGGGAAAGACAAGGAAAGGGCACTGTGAAAATTGAAAGTCAGAGTTTGGAAATTGTGGACACGTTCAAATACCTAGGAAGTGAATTGATGCAAACTTGTAGGTTGGACATGGAGATTGGCAGGAGGGTACAGCAGAGCAATGCATTCTATCAAAGTGTAAGAAAACTTGTTTGGGATAAGGAAGTACCAAGGAAAAGCAAGGAGGTAATGTATAAAGTGTACTATGTTCCCATATTAACTTATGCAGCTGAGACTTGGACCCTGACAAGCAGGCAAGAGAGTAGAATCCAAGCCAGTGAAATGAAATTCCTAAGAAGTATGATAGGAAAGACAAGGAAAGACAGAGTGAGGAATGAAGATGTTAGGAAGGAAGTTGGGATGGGAAAACTAAATGAGAGAATTGAGAAGAATAAACTAAGGTGGTTTGGACATGTAAAGAGGATGGAGGAAAATAGAATACCAAGACAGATGCTGGAGGCGAAGTGCAAGGGTAAGAGAGCAAGAGGAAGACCTAGAACAAGGTGGATTGATTCAGTGAAGAACAGCGTAAGAAAAAGAAATCTGGACTGGGACAAGATCGTGGAAGAAGAATGGTGGAAGGAAAGAGGAAAGTGGAGAAGTGCCATAAATACCGCGACCCGGCAGGAGCTGGATAAGGGGAAATGATGATGATATATTATATAATATTGCCATAGTGATATTTTGTCATAATATAGTATTGTTCGACGGATTTCCTTGTTGATTATTAGATTGATTATATTGTCATAGTCATAATTAGGGCTCGGATTCGAGCATATTAGCATATTTTTTCCTGAATAGTACACATTAAAAGAAGCCTTTGGTGGTATTTTCACCTCTCTGGGACCAACAGAATTGAAATTTATTGAGCATATAAATGCATAAAACCGCGGTATTCAGAATAGAAGCATATAAATGCATATTCTTGTGGTTGTCGTCTGAATAGTTTGTTTTCCTTCGAATTCCTCCATCCCCCTACCCCTTCCCCGAATTCGGGCCCTGACCATCCTTAAGGTTCGAAAACAAAAATAATTATTGAAGAGCCTATCTGGTGCGAATAATAAAACCGCAGATTTTTAACTTTTAGTGAGGTCGTTCTCGTCATTGAAACTTTTATTGACTGATTTAAGAAAAGCATTCAAAACTGAAAACATAGACAAAATTCTTGTTGTACAGACCAATGCAGATCTACTTCATTTTGTAAATGAACTTTTGAATTGTAACTTTTATAAGAAATCTTTTCTTATATATACTTGAAACTTGAATTCGAGTATATCGCAGTGTATCATACATACAATTAGAAAATAAAGCCCGTATATTAAGATATGATATTAGTTTCTACGTTTCACTTTCCTTTCTATAGTTTTTGACTGTGTTTTTCGAGCATATTCTGCATAGTTAACTGCATATAATGTTTTTTTTTCTAGCATATCTATCGAGCATAAAACACATGGTTTTCGAGCATATCTGGAGATTTTATCGAGCATATCGATCCGAGCCCTAGTCATAATAGTAAGTTTGCTACGTGAAGAACTTTAAACGATTAAGTCCTCAAGTTTAAACAAATTTACACTTTTCAAGTGTCGATATTAAACTTCGGACATTGAAAGATTTTATAATCACACAGAATAGTGACTAGATCACTATTGTAACAATAACCTTTCAAGAGTCGACAAGTATTACGCAGAGTTAGTCACGTCAACACAAATTCAGCACAGCTCAGGTGTTTGACCTCATAAGGGGACACTGAATTCATAGTCACTAGGGTGTATGTCAAGCAGCTACATGACAGCATTTACAAATGCTATTACAAGCAGGAGAAATTCTACATAATGTAACATGTGCTTCATCAAGACCGAGTAAAAGTTTGGATAGGCAAACATGAGAACATGCATAGCAGCAGTGACAACATCATGACGACCCTAACGTGTAGTTAGAGGGGAATCAAGTCCTGCAGTTTTTGGGAAGACCGTGTACGACTCCTGCCCACTGAACCTTTATCCAGGAGGATGATCAACCAAGTAGCAGAATTATTCTAGCCAGCAGAAGTATTCAGGAGAATACTGGAATGGAAAATGGAATTATGGCTTCGTTTACAGAGAAACCATAGGCCATGGGGATACTTCTGCCAGTTTTGGAACAGTCAGACTCAGCAAGTAGTCTTCACATATAGTATGTAGTACCATTACTATAGCAGTTGTTCACTACGTGCTAGGAACAGTCGAACATGTTATGCACTTCGACCCATGAAATTACAATATGTTGTAGTGAGGAAGTGGGCTTACACTACGAGCAGAAAGATGTCGCATTTGAGATGCATGTGTGTTGCATTCAAGAAATACGTCGATATTAGGTCTGACAATGCGTTATCATTGTCTTACAGAATGATAAATACAGCTTCCGTTTAGGCTTTTCCGCCTAGTGTCAAAATGGGTTACATTTTTTAATTCAGATTTTTAGACGGCCAACTTGTCGTCAGTCAAAATTAGCAGCTTTGTTCTGTCATTTTTATTGATGAGTTCAATTGTTGCCGGAATTTGTTTGTAACAAATTCAGTGGTCAGTGTAGGGAGGAGGCAATTGTTGCTAGGATTGTGAAGAAGTAATTCTCTAGCACTGAAAATTAAATAATAATAATAACAAATTGTTGAAGGTAGAAGGTGCTTTCGAGCTCATAATGGAATCATTTGTTCTTGTAGATTGTTGTAAAGATACCAAGCATGTTATTGTCTTGAATCTTGGGAGGAGTTAAGTCTCGTATCCCTGTAGTTTTTCGAAGAATTTTTCGTAATGTGTGCTACGTTATTCCATCGAGCTAAATGAAATTTAATAATTATTAATAATATGTACCGAGACTACCATATCCGTAAGCACAATACCGTCCGAGCTATTAAGCAGAATATTTACTACATTATATGTAACTGTTTAGCAGAGATGTCAGTTTAGCCGAGCTTGATATCATCATCATCCTCAAATTTCACGTATTAGGGCTGCTGCCAGCTTTCCTTTGTCTTCCCAGGTTTCGGCAACCACTTGGAGCAAGCGGAAGAATCTGTTTAGGGACTCAGCTAGGACTCATCCTGTCAATATGTTCTTTCCATTTTTCTATATGCTGTTGTGTCATAAATATGCCAATTTATGAAAATTGTATAGAAGCCGTCTTGTTCATAAAATTGTATTTAAGATGGGTAGTTTATTATGGCAAGACGGGATATACTGTATATGTAAAGTTATTCTTTATAGCCCTCAGACAAGACAGGATGAAGTCGTGCAACTACTGTCGACCAAAATATTATGTGCACTCGAGTTTGAAGGTTGTTTGTGAAGTAACCAATAACCTACATAAAATCCAATAAAATCATCATTTTCGTCGTTCTATTTTACGTTAGTTCATGTAGGTTTCATCATCATCATCATCTTGCACAGTTTCCAGCCACTGGCCGGGTCTGTTTGGAACACAAGCCTCTCCAACGTCTTCTGTCTTCCCACCATCTCTCAGCCTCCACCCTTGTCCAGTCTTCTCCTCTCTTCTTCACGCTTTCCTCCACCCCATTCAGCCACCTGTCTCTCGGTCTTCCGCTCGGTCTCTTTCCTTCCCACTTCATCTCGTGTACTCTCCTGGGTATCCTCTTCTCCTCCATTCGTTTTACATGTCCATACCATCTAAGTCTAGATTTCTCTATACTATCCTGTAATGGTTCCTCCATAATTAATTCTCTGGTCCTCTCATTTCTTATTCTGTCCATCTTTGTAGCTCCAATGCTTCTCAAGAACCTCATCTCACTGGCCTGTATTTTGCTCTTCTCCCTTCCTTTCATAACCCAGGTCTCCGAAGCATACGTCAGGATAGGGACATAGTACGTCCGATATATGATCTCTTTGCTGTTCTGAGGGACATCCTTGCTCCATAACATGCTTCTCACACTCCTCCGAAATGCTTCTGCCTGCCTCCCCCGCTCATTTATTTCTCTATAGTTTCTTCCATTATCTTGTATCAGGCTTCCCAGATACTTTAAACTCTCCACTTTCTTCAGCTGTTCCCCGCCAATTGTTATTCCCGTTGTGGTTCTTTCCTTCTTCCTTGTTGTGATCACCATCTCACTCTTATTTATACTAAATTTCATCCCATATCCTTGTATTATTCCTTCCCACACGTCCAAATGTTCCTGTACTTCCTCCTCCTTGTTTCCCCAAATCATCAAATCATCTGCAAACACCATTGCTTTCATCTTTCCTTCCCCAATTACTTGTGCCACTCGGGTCATTATGTCATCCATCACCACAATGAAAAGTAACGGTGACAGTGCACTTCCTTGTTTCAGGCAGTTTCTCTGTTCCAATCAGTCTGATCTCTCTCCTCCCACTTTCACACAGCTCACGCTTCCCTTGTACATCTCCTTTATCCTCTTTATAGTCCATTTCTCTACTCCTCTATCCTCCAGGGACTTCCATACTTTGTTTCTGCATACACTGTCATATGCTTTCTCAAAGTCCAGGAAGGCCATCAGTAGATCTGTTCCATACTCATTGTGCTGTTCTTGTAACTGCCTTACAGCAAAAATCAAATCCACTGTGGACCTTCCTGCTCAGAAGCCATGTTGTTCTTCCCTCATCCCTCCTTGTCCTAATTCTCTTTTCCAAAACTTTCTCGAAGATCTTTGCACAATGAATCATCAGTGTTATTCCCCAATAGTTTCTGCAATCTGTTCTACTACCTTTCTTGAAGATCGGGACAATTATTCCTTTTTTCCAGTCCTCTGGGGTCTTCCTTTCCTTCCATGCTGTCCTCATCACTCGGTACAACCACTGTATCCCCACCTCTCCTGCTGCTCTCACCATCTCCACACTCAACTCATCCACACCCGGTGCCTTCCCTCCTTTCATCTTGTTCACTGCATCTTCCACTTCTTTCCATGTTAAGTCCTTTTCTGATTGCAGTTCATCTTCCTCTTCCCCGATTTATTCCTCCTCACCATCTTTTCCATTTGGGTTCAGAAGTTCTTCAAAATATTCTTTCCAATTTTCTTCAGTTCTTCCCTATTTTCTATCTCTTGTCCCCTTTTGTTCACCATTCTAACATAATCCGTAGGATCCTTCCGCCTCTTATTTTTTACCATCCCATACAGGACCTTTTTTGTACCTTCACTATCCTCCATCATCTTTGTCCACTCTTCCATCCACTTTCTTCTCTCCTCAGCCACTACTCTCTTTGCGTCCTTCTTTCTTTCCTGGTACTCTTCCCTTGTCTCTACCGTCCTATTTTGATACCTCCTCCTAAAGGCTCTATTCTTTTCTTGAAATTTTTAATTTATATTTTAATATTTTCATCGCAGTTGGAACACACAAAGTGCCCTTCTTTAAGCGTGTTTCAAACGCGCGTCACATTTAAGAATTATCTCAAAACCCGTCATCAGATCGAATCCAAATTTTAACACAATATACATTGGAATGTTTTATAACTGGTTTATTAATTTCAAACTTTGGGTGTCCAAGAAACAAAGTTATTATTACTTTTGTAAGGTAGCTTTTTCTCGGCTCGGGGTGGTTGGAAAATGTAGTTCTTGGTCGCGTTGTAACCCTTATACATCCAGCGTGTCGAGCGATGACCTGTTTTTAAATTCCCATATATTTCCCGTACGAAAATCCACCAAATTGCCGTATATTTTAGAACTCTCGAAGACTCTAGGTCGCATGCCGAATGGCTGAAAAATTAATCTTTAAGCGCGAATCAAGTTCTTCTAGCTTAACTGCATGTTTGGAGATACTTCCGCAGCCCAGGGGTGATGGCGAGATTTAGACCTACCTGTCAGGGAAAAACGTATAGATACTCGAGTTTAGACTTCCATAAAAACGTTACCCGTAGTCTTACATAGAAACAAGCTACACCAAACTTTTCCTTATGTTATTCTGTGTTGAGCTATGTAACTATGTAGATGACCTCGTAGTTCCGCCCCTTAAAACAACAATAACTAACTAACTAACTATGTAGAGTAAACATTTGTATTGTAAACCATTGAAATTTTATAGCTGTTTGAACAACAAAAAAGTGCCGTCTTTTTTAGCTCACTTAGAAAGATCATTAAATTGAAAGTATTAATCAAATCATAATGAAACTTTAATACGTCTTCAAAAGAACTTATTGTTACCGGGTATACGGAGTTTTAATCTGATCTGACGGTTCTGAAAACAGTTGTTGTCAATTTTGTAAACCAACTTTTTCTCGCGCCTGGGTGGTCGTAGCAGTATGAAATATGACTTGTTATGAGGCTCATAGCAATGCAATGCTAAAGGGAAAACTATGTTTTATATACACGTGATTGGTGATTTTATATGGATTGATATTTAATCGGGTGGTTATGTGGGAAGAAAGTATCGTAGCTAGCGAAGGGAGCAATGCTCTCGGCCGAGGTAAGTCGTAAGACGTTGCCCAGTGAAACTAAATGTGCACGTACCATTCCGTCCTTCCGTAAGGTCTGTGAATTTTTGAGTTTAGTAATTGGTATTAGAGAAACGCACTTTCTTTTATTTTCGTAAGAAGTGAAACATTTCCCATCCATCGTCTTTTTTAAATCATGGGAGCTTTGGAACACCGATGGCAGGTTTAAAAAAATTTGTGCCAGCTGAAAAGCTGTTATTATAAAACAATACGGTCAAGATGAAATGTTTGAAGTAATTTACACTTAAAGAAATTGTAAGACTGCTGGTTTATCAACCGTCTGAAAAGTCACTGACATTTAAATTTCTAACAAGTGGTTCAACAATGAGGCCGTCATCAGTTAGCCCATCCTTTACCCAGTAATGTTTCTCTATTTTATTGGTGTGTCCGATGCATTTTGTTCCATAGCTCGGGTGTCACTGACTGTTGACGATTTTTGAAAAGAGTTTTTCTTGACATTCCTGGAAAATCAGTCACGGACTCAATAAGGTGGCGTAGTTGGTAGCATGCTGAACGGCTGTGTCCAAGATCGCGGGTTCAAACCCGGCCGAAGTCGACGGGATTTTTTAAGAGCATTAACATCATTCGGTATGCCTTCCTTCGGAGGGGAAGTCAAGTCTGCGGTCCCATGTCATAGATTTATGGCATGTAAAAGATCCTTCCACTAACTAAACTTGTGTGAAGCTAAATTTCTAGGTTACATTTCGTTGAAACACACTATCAAAGTTACAACAGGGGCAAATGACCTCGTAGTTCTGCCCCTTTAAAAAAAGTTCCAACGTTCACCACTAGGTGTCAGTGATATCTGGTAGCGAAAGTTAGAACTACTTATAATTGAACGGAACTTGTAGCTCATTCTATGGGTGTCTGCTGGAAGCAGCTACAGCCTCTGGCGAGCCGAACATGTCCGCGGACACTCCCGTCACTGAAAGCCATACGCAAAATAAAATAAATGGGGATTTTTTATTGTAGGGAACATCTTTTAAAGATATAAGTCTTGTATACTCCTCCGAAGTCGTCAAGCTTTATCATTGCTTTATCTTCATACACTTCTTCTTGATCGATCCACATCCTGCATTCTGTTAATTTTCTTTCATTGAAGTGACACATCTCTCTACCGTCTCTATCGACCTTCCAATACACATGGACACTTTCTGGTAAAATCATTACCCCTTTCTCTCTCGCTTCTAAAAAGAAACAAACATATTGCACTAATAATCATGGCAATTTCTCTCTCACTGCGGTTTGGCTGGCATTTTGAACGATGTGCAAACAATGGGTGACGCAGATAGTGAAGATAGTTGCTGCTTGCTGCTAATAAAAGCGTGTCAGAGTTGTGTGTGCGCTGCGAGTTTGAGTTAGTCAACTGGCAACATTGTCCACTCGCTATGGTACCCTCGTCGCACACAATGATCCGATTAAATATCAATCCATATAAAATCACGAATCACGTGTAGATAAAACATAGTTTTTCGTTTAGCTTTGCATTGCTATAAGCCTCATAACAAGCCATATTTCATACTGCTACGACCACCCAGGCCCGAAAGAAAGTTGGTTTACAAAATTAACAAGAACTATTTTCAGAACCGTCCGATCCGTATACACGTTAACAATAAGTTCTTTCAAGATGTATTAAAAGTTTCATTACGATCTGATTAATACTTTCTAAGTAACTTGGTAAAAAGAAAATGGTACTTTTTTGTTCACTCAGCTATAAAATTGTTAACGGGTTACAATACAAATCTTTACTGTACATAGCTAAACGCAGAATAAAATAAGGAAAAGTTTGGTGTAGCTTGTTTTTATGTAAGACTACGGGTAACGTCTTCATTGACGTCTAAACTCTAGTATCTATACTCCCCCCCCCCCCCCCACTAGTAGTCTGTAGCGTGAGCAATGCGCGTGAGTGAACTGTCTCGCAGATGGGATGAGATGCTACGAACACAAATAAAATACCGTTTACCTGAGGAGAGCTGAGATAAATGACTGTTTTCCTGCTCGATGCAGTGCATTTATGAGGTGGGCGCCCGTGAAAGCCAATATACCATCTTTTTAAATAAGTCACTTTGACAAACACAAGATTGTTACTAGGAACTTCAGTTATACACAACACAAAATTAAGCTCTTTTGACAATATTTATTTCTGATTAGGAACTGTAGGCTAGTCATACACAAAATAAAATAAGTCACATTGCCAATACTAGATTGTGGTTAGGAACTTTAGTCACACTAAATAAGATAAAACAAACAATAATCAAGGATTTATATTTAAAGCTTCTCTAGGGAACTCATATGCTCTTC
Organism: Meconema thalassinum; assembly: GCA_946902985.2. NCBI lineage: Eukaryota > Metazoa > Arthropoda > Insecta > Orthoptera > Tettigoniidae > Meconema > Meconema thalassinum. The sequence continues at coordinate 1,754,077,058 of OX336388.2, read as the reverse complement.
AATGTTCACTGCTTCAGCACGGGCGTCGTTCAATATCTTTCTTTTCTTTTTTTCTTTTTTTTTTGCCAATTCCTGGAGATCTTTTGTGGCTTTTCTTTCGACTGCTACCTTAGCCATCGCTTCCTTTTCCTCCTGGCTTCGCACCTATTTTGCTTCCTTTAACACAGCGTAGGAGTTTCGTGCAGCATGGACCATGCCCTTGCTCACGGTTCTCTTTTCTACTCCACCAGCTGCCATCACAGTGTCCAATAACTATCAATACAGACGCTTTGGTTAAAATATAGTAGCCAATTATTCTATTTTCAGAATGTACTGATAGTTATTATTTCTCTTCCATTTCCTCACATGGAAATTCAGGACAATGTTGCTATACCTCTAGTCACCTCAAGACCTAAGCGGTCCCTTTGATGTTTTGGTCTGTGAAGAGGTTAACGCACCAGGAAATAGTTCCTGTTCTGCTTGTTCTTGGCGTACAAGATTTTCCAGCACATGTTGCTATGTTTCCATAAGCTGGTTAGATTATTTTTCAGAATTTCCTTTGTAAAAATCTATGAATAAATTTTTCATTTTCACATTAATTGGGAGCTTTACCAACTATGCTATTCATGTGATGAATTGTGTGTGTGAATATAGTTTTAGTAGTATTTGGAACGATAGGCACAGTAATTCAGTACAAATTTCATATTATATTACATTTTGTTGTGTATAAACCTTGTTTGAACGGTAAAAGAGCACCCGAGTAATTCGATTTTTTGGCGAATCAGGCTCAAAAGTTGGCAACATTGTTACGATTGCACTAAGTCCAACATGGCTTCCTCAAGTAGACAATGTGTTCAAGCTGCAGCTGTAAAGCTTGCATCCCCAATAAAATACTTCAAAGGTAATAAAAGTGGAGAGAAGTTGAGTAAAAGGTGAAAACAAAGGATTTTAAATCTATATAGCAGGTTGAGGAATGACAATCTAGAGTTTCAATGCCGGAAACACAAGAGAGGAGATGCGCAAAGCGATATTTTCCTCAGGACTTGGCCTTGGTATAGTATCTTGCAAACACACCCACGACCTGAGGTCCATCTCGTGCCCCTATTGTTCTCAAATTTAACATATGTGTATGGTGGCTTATTGGTGCAAAGTGGCTTGCCATGGCGTACCAGTAGTTAACGGGTGCATTATATATATTTTCCAGGTTATTTCTTACTACAGGTATATTCCAGTAATTGGAATTATAGTGTGTTGACCGAATGAAAAATTTACAATATCAATAATTGTCAATAAAGCAACACTGAAAAATGGCTTCAAAGCTGTCTAAATTTAGAGAATAGCTCCCCTTAGAGTGAACATTAGATTAGAAAATACGACTGCAGTCAGGAATCAAACCTCAAACCCCTGTATTCTGGGCAGGCACATTTAGACACTTACACCTCATAGTTGTGATGAGGTTGCAGCACACCAAATACTTGCAACATATGCCCTTGATGAATAGTAGGGTACCGGTAATTAAATTTTGTGAATGTGTTGAAGGTTGAGATCAGAAAGAAAAACAACTTGGACTGTAGTCAAGTTGTAGACATAAGTACTTTGAAGTAGCAAGTATTACTATAGATCCAGCTAAACTATGGTCCAATTTATACAAATGAACAAATAAAACTACATTATTGAACGTAGTGAATTTGGTATTAGTAATTATTCAACTTTTTCAAACCAATTGAATATAAATACTTCAACTATCAATTTTCTCTCTCAAGAACAATTTACAAACATTTAACATTGTGAGTACATAATACAAACCTATTATCATGAAAGATATCCAGCAATGCATCAATCAAAGCGATGTTCCTTGGAGAGATATCACCACCAGCAGCATGTCTCATGAGAATCCAACACAGATTATCAACATTACTCACAGCATTCCGTATCATTTCACGCACCAACCATAACACTTGCGTCCTCACAGAGTCTTTAAGGCGAATATAACGCTCGATTAAGAGCTGAGACAGGTTCACAAGAACCAGATTGAGGCCATCACGTGTTAGTAAAGTTAGATCACGGTAACTCTGTAAAAGAAATAAGTTTCAAGTACTCAGTAGTAGTTTTATTGGGTCCATAATTCGAGGGAAACTTATTTCATGGATTCTGATCAACCTTTGGATGGTTATTGTGGGGCATTAAAAATAATACTCATAGAGCCATAGGTTCCATCTTTGATCATTCGTATGATATTATGTCATGGAGATGGATCCATTATGTACCAGTGAAAAGTGGTATATAATTGAAAAAACAAATATTTTTTTTTGTAAATAGATGTACATAGTATTTAGTCTGAAACCTAGAAGAATGAGCATCCTTTGATTTCAACCAATACCAGAAGCATCTGGACCATTAAGCAGTTGTCGAGTGGTACATGTAGGCGCAAGCAGAAGCACAGTCACAGATGGAGTGCAAGTTATGAGTACAAGCCCACTGGAGGTTTTTACAGTGGTCTACATTAATTTGGATATCTTGTTTCATCTTGCACTATTAACAAGAAAACATTATTTCCACACAAACAAGGAAATGAAAATCCACAGCCTGCTTCCAGTCTCCGACCGGGTCAGGAATGGAATGAATGAAGCCCCCATCTAGCGGCGAGGATATGGACTGTGCCGGCTGCCGAGGCCTGACGCACTCCTCTGGGCAATGATTAAATGAATGACAGATGAAATGAAATGATAGTGGAGAGTGTTGCTGGAATGAAATGTTGACAGGGAAAACCGGAGTACCCGGAGAAAAACCTGTCTGCCTCCGTTTTGTCCAGCACAGATCTCACATGGAGTGACCGGGATTTGAACCACGGACCCAGCGGTGAGAGGCCGGCGTGCTGCCGCCTTAGCCACGGAGGCTTACACAAACAAGGAAAAGGAGTGAATTTATTTTGGTATTTTTACATGCAAAGGATGATAAAAATCTGTGATATACATTTTTGAGCCTCCTTAGTAAGATTCATCATAGAGGCAGCATAAATCATGTACTCTTAACATGAAAAAGATGGATAATGGTTCAGAAAAAATAATTTAAAGAGAAAACAAGAAGCACATGCCAGCAAGGGAAAAATTAAGAATATCAAGTAATAGCATATTGGTAAACAGAAACATGAAATAATCTGAAAGTACTCTGACAGTAAATTGTGGCACTACAGCGATATGACTTACAGTATTTAGGGGGAGATGACCTTGCTGTTACACTCTTTAAAACCTCAATAACTAACTAACTGACTTACTTACTTACAGTATAAAATACAGTATCAAAATGTAACAAAAATATAGTTCACCAACAGTTATTCTTAGTTTTTCAATAATCAGAGGGTCAAGACCTCCTATTAAAATAATGAAAGATACCTTCCTCTTTTCTACTTTTCTAAATTATTTTATGGCAGAGAAAATATGTTCTAAGACCTAATTATTTTATTTTTATATTGGCTTTCACGGCCGGTGAATTAAAACTCAGCAATTCTTCTAGGTTTGTGCCGTGTCTTGTGTGGGGTTTCGCCTAGGAACCCAAGCTGGCTCATCGGCGGGTTCTTGGTGCCACCGCCCGGACCACCACAGGAGTATCGAACTGCGCGATACCTCCCTTTATATAGAGTGCAACTGCACTCCTTGACTGCGAGAACCAAAAGCTCAAGCAGCCTCAATGTCCCTATGAAGGCTTCCAAAAAGTTGTTATATTGGCTTTCACGGCCGGTGATTTAAAACTCAGCAATTCTTCTAGGTTTGTGCCGTGTCTTGTGTGGGGTTTCGCCTAGGACACCAAGCTGGCTCATCGGCGGCCAATATAACATCTTTTTGGAAGCCTTCATAGGGAGTTTGAGGCTGCTTGAGCTTTTGGTTCTCGCAGTCAAGGAGTGCAGTTTCACTCTATATAAAGGGAGGTATCGCGCAGTTCGATACTCCTGTGGGGGTCCGGGCGGGGACAGCAAGAGCCCGCCGATGAGCCAGCTTGGTGTCCTAGGCGAAACCCCACACAAGACATGGCACAAACCTAGAAGAATTGCTGAGTTTTAATTCACCGGCCGTGAAAGCCAATATAACATCATTTTGGAAGCCTTCATAGGGAGGTTGAGGCTGCTTGAGCTTGTGGTTCTCGCAGTCAAGGAGTGCAGTTGCACTCTATATAAAGGGAGGTATCGCGCAGTTCGATACTCCTGTGGGGGTCCGGGCGGGGACAGCAAGGGCCCGCCGATGAGCCAGCTTGGTGTCCTAGGCGAAACCCCACACAAGACATGGCACAAACCTAGAAGAATTGCCGAGTTTTAATTCACCGGCCGTGAAAGCCAATATAACATCATTTTGGAAGCCTTCATAGGGAGGTTGAGGCTGCTTGAGCTTGTGGTTCTCGCAGTCAAGGAGTGCAGTTGCACTCTATATAAAGGGAGGTATCGCGCAGTTCGATACTCCTGTGGGGGTCCGGGCGGGGACAGCAAGAGCCCGCCGATGAGCCAGTTTGGTGTCCTAGGCAAAACCCCACACAAGACACGGCACAAACCTAGAAGAATTGCTGAGTTTTAATTCACCGGCCGTGAAAGCCAATATAACATCTTTTTGGAAGCCTTCATAGGGAGGTTGAGGCTGCTTGAGCTTTTGGTTCTCGCAGTCAAGGAGTGCAGTTGCACTCTATATAAAGGGAGGTATCGTGCAGTTCGATACTCCTGTGGGGGTCCGGGCGGGGACACCAAGAGCCCGCTGATCAGCCAGCTTGGTGGCCTAAGCGAAACCCCACACAAGACACGGCACAAACCTAGAAGAATTGCTGAGTTTTAATTCACTGGCCGTGAAAGCCAATATAACATCTTTTTGGAAGCCTTCATAGGGAGGTTGAGGCTGCTTGAGCCTTTGGTTCTCGCAGTCAAGGAGTGCAGTTGCACTCTATATAAAGGGAGGTATCGCGCAGTTCGATACTCCTGTGGGGATCAGGGCGGGGACACCAAGAGCCCGCCGATGAGCCAGCTTGGTGTCCTAGGCGAAACCCCACACAAGACACGGCACAAACCTAGAAGAATTGCTGAGTTTTTATTTTATTTTTATTTTTAAAGATGTTGCATGATAATTTGAATGATTGAAGTATAAAATCATCAGCCCGTACAGAAGTACTGAAGAATCAAATATTAGATAGATTACTCCCATAAACAGTGACTCTGTATACCGCATATCAAAACAGTAGGAAAACCAAGAGTGGTCTAAAGATAGTATGGTCTCTTTATACGAGGACCATCCAGAAATTAAGTTTCCCTATACTTTTTTTTCTTTTGAAGTTAACATATTTAGCCGGGAAATATGAGCATGCGTATCTATGATGTAGGCTACCAATCATATACCGGCTGGACAGATAGCGCAGCAGCAATGGCTCAAAATGGTGCCTCTTATTCTGCCTCTCATGGCCTACGAGGTTCGGCCTGTGATAAAAGTTTCTTAATGTACAAAACAAAGTGCTGATCAAACTTCATCAGCTTTGGCAGATCTACAGGCCAAAGGCCATAAGCAAACAGATGGTGCATCACAGGTGTGGGCAATTTGCCGAAGGTCATCAAAATGTCCAGATGAAGAGGGCCGTGAGTGACCATCCCCCATCAATGACGACCTTAAGTCTATTCGCTGAGTCGAGACAGTGCAGGTAAATACTTGCACATAATCACCTGGTTGCCCGGACAGGGAAACACACCCAGTTCAAGTGATCGGCTCAGCCGGACAGGGCTAGCCAAGATGATTGAGATAGTTTGTCATGCTGTAGCCATAGAAAATACAAATGCTGTACTGTGGCCCTGTATGAAGCCAAGTTTCACCTAAAACAATGATTTTTCTCCCTTCTTTACTCATTTGTCAAATTGTTTGCAAATACCTACATCTCCATACAACTATTTCGTCCCTCTCTATGAGCATACTGTCTCGTACTCGTCAAACATGTTCGAAGTCGAGTTCCTTTTATTATAAAATGTTAGTCGTCAAAAATCCGGCAAATCTGTGTCCTCATTCACATCAGCAAGTACTTTATGGATCGTAGGCAGCTCATTGAAAAAAAAAGAACGGGTGGACCTTTCTCCTTATAGCATTCTTATCAAACTCGCCAACTCTTTCCACAATCTTTGCCCTTGGTTTCTCTTTCGTGGGCGACTGTAAGCTGTGGGTAGCTTTATATTCTGGAACTATTCGATACACAGAAATTTAACTAGCACTTGTGGAATGAGCTGATTTCCTTACTATGGCAGAAATTAGAGCAGTGGGATGAATTTCTAACTCGACCTTATACGTGTTTAGCACCATATGCCTTTCAGAGCGATTCATCGCTTTTTACTAAAGGTGCTCGTTTGGTGGAGTAATAGCACTCACATTATCTCCTGCTGAGTCTACGACGGAGCATCGACTGTATAAAATCCATGTACACACGATCAAAAATAATTGTTGCCTATCGTAAGCAATTAAGAACTAATTAATTAATTAAATACATAAACTAACAATAAATAATAAAATCATAACTCAGAATAAAAATAAAAATCGCACTCGCCCACTTCACATGTAAGCGTACATTCAACAGGCACAACTCTACGCACCCCTGGCGGGCAGCCCTGCATTCACGCGCACAGCTATGTTTACTTCCGCTGTCTCGACTCGGCAAACAGACTTTAGTGGTTGGCGGGTTCAAACCCGGCCGAAGTCGTCTGATTTTTTAAGAGTGTTAAAAATCCCTCGGTATGCCTTCCTACGGAGGGGAAGTAAAGCCGGCGGTCCCATGTCATACTGTAGATTTATGGCATGTTAAAGAACCTTCCACTAATTACACCTGTGTGAAGCTAAATTAGGTTAAAAATGTAAACAATGCTCGGGTTCCTTCGTTCGTCGCTAGGAGCTGACTGCGGTGGTGTCTAGTAACAAAGTTCTGAACTAGTAGTTGTTGACAGTGGCGTCTGGCGGCAAAAGTAGGAACTACTTGAAAAATTCAAAGTATGCAGTCCTTACTTGAATTAAGAAACAGAAACACACACTAATACAGTCATCACAATTAACACCGGTTATCAGATTCTACACACACCCAAAGTACACGGGGCTATATGACCGCGTTGTCGCAGCCCCTAACCTGAGGAACCAACCAGACTTTAGTGGAGCTGATGCAGTAGCGCATAATGGAGAACCATTGCTTCACGATTAAGGACGTCAGCAGCAATTTTCCGCCGATATTGTGATCCTTGTTGCATGAAATTTCACTAAGCAGCTGCTGTTCAAGAAAGTGTGTGCCAGGTGGGTGCCGAAAAATCTACCTGACTCCCGCCCACAAAATGCAGCACTTAGGAGCAGCACTGACATTTCTGCAGCGGTACCATGATGACGGTGGCGAGTTCCTCAACATGATCATTGCGGGCGATGAGGCGTAGGATGCTCACTTTACCCCAGAAACCATGCAGCAGCTGATGCATTGGTGTCACAGTAGATCTCCGGTCCACACAAAATTCAAACAGTCAGTGCGGAAAGTGATGTGCACAGTGTTCTGGGATAGGAAGGGCATTCTGCTCATCGACTTCCTGCCCAGAGGTGGAACAGTGAAGACTGCCCGTTAATGTGAAACACTACTGAAATTGTGGCGGAATGTTCAAAACAGGCGTGGAATGCTCAGTGCAGGTGATGTGCTGATCCGTAACAATGCTCGACCACATATGGCTCGGCACACAGGAATAGTTCTGCAGGAGTTTGGCTGTGAGCTGTTTGAACATCCACCATATAGTCCTGATCTTGCTCCCACCGATTCCCATCTTTTCTTGTACCTCAAGAAATTCCTGTCCTCCCGGTCAGCATATTCACACTAACAAAAAGCTGAAGACGAATGTCACATGCTGGTTCCATTCCCAGGTGCCCGACTTCTACGACACAGAAATACAAAAGTTGATCCCATGATATGACAGGTGTCTCAATTCGGGTGGCGATTGTCGAAAAATACTTCAAACATTGCTATATCTGGTGTCAGTAAAGTTTTTCATATGGTATAAATGTTTTCTTTTTATTTAAAAAATAGGGAAACTTAAAATTTGGATGGGCCTTGCAATATACAAATATTTTTTAAACAGTGTTTGTTTCCTGTGGTCTTATAACCTTTAAAAAAAATTATGTAGGAGCAACCACCTTAGTCTGTCTCTGTAAGCTGGTATTGTTTCACTTTCTCCTCTTGCACATTACTGGTACAATACTAATACAAGCAATACAAGCACACAAGAATATTACCTTTATTGCATTTTCTGGTTCTGTTAATATGATGTATAACAATCCAAGGGAAAGTTCTTCATGATTCTTCTCTTTACACACTGCAGTATTCAAAGCATTTTGTGCTTCCTTCTCTGTCAGCCCTGATACTAAATTCTGAAGAGCAGAACGACATCTTTCATATTTCTGGAAGAAAAACAAAAGGTAAGTATACAAAAGCAAATTATTTTAGCTTTAGCAAACCCATAGTTAAAGGAAACATTACATTTTCTTTTAGTTAAGGGGGGGTCACCTCATCTTGTCTTGCCATTGAGATTCATCAAATAATTTTTCTAAAAATTATACAAATTACAGAAATGAAGAATACATCAACACACAGAACTTTCATTAAATAAACATAAAATCTAGTGAGATTATTGTTATTATCTAAACTAAGGCAAAGGTAAGTTGTAAGAGATAAAAACAGCAAAAATTATATCAGGAAATTAATTTAGTCACACACTGAAGTTGCACACTTGTGCAGTCAAGTTTCACAATAGAGACCCTAATGGACTGAAGAAAAAGATAGATAGTAAAAAAAGGAAGCTTGTAGTTTTACGTGATCCTGAATCTCACGATCATAAGCCACAGGACTTGATATTTCAATTTGAAAAATTCACATGCAATGACTGGGAATCAAACCCAGTCCGCCTTGATGTAAGACAGGCACCATCACGCCCCATAAAAAATGATTTTTTATTTTTTTTTAAGTTAGTAACCAGCAACTTTCATAATGAACCAGCCCATCCCTATATCCAACACAAACAATAACCATAAACGAACCTGATCAGGGTTTATGAACCATTCTCAGTATAAAACATGCCAAGTAGCTCCTGTAGCAGCTATATAGCGGATATGTTTCTGTAAAAATGCATATATGTTTACCATTTTGGTTTGGTAATGTTGAACGGTAGGCCTATTGACTATTATTAAGTAATTTGTGTTATATAATCCGCCTTATCAATACTTGAATATGTAGTTTAATAATATTTAAACGAACATGTTTCAATATAAGAGTACAATGCTATCTTCTTCAGCATTGAAAATAGAGTTTAACATTAAAAATATGGTATAGTCCAGTCTTAGTTCGTGAACCATGGTTAACAGCTGAGTGGCTTAGTAAGTGATCCTGGCAGTCGGGATGCCAGTTACTATGGAAAAGGAGTGGGCATCTTGGACATATTCTGAGGCATGGCTCTCCTTGTGCTCAGGCGGCTAGGACTACTTAACTCACTTCTTTGTTCCCTGAGGTAAAACTCAGGGGCCCTGTGAAAGAAAGGCCAGCAACCTGCTTCATTTGTACCCCCTAAACCTGCTAAAAAAGTCATGAGCAAGCCTCGGACCTATGGGAGTGATGGAGTCCCACTCCCATCTGACAGATCAAGGACTCCTTGAAAACGAACAGGCAATCGAACTGATATTCGACGGGGTGCATTTAATATCAAGGGTGGTTACGGAAAGAAGAAAGTAGAGCTGGCAGAGTCAGCAAGTAAGATGAGATTGGATAGGGATTAGTGAAGTTCAGATATAGGGAGATAGAGGAGGAAGTAGGAGATTACAATATATACCTGTCAGATGTAAAACAAGGCAGAGTTAAGTGGGGAGTAGGGTTGTATGTCAAGAGAATATTCAGAGCATAGCATAGTTTCTGTGAGGTACGTAAATGAACGATTAATAAGGATAGATTTGGAAATGACAGGAAAACGGGTCAGGATTGCATCAGTATACTCTTCATGCTAAGGGGTGGATCAGGACGAAGTAGACAGATCTTATGGGTAGAGCCCTGTGCAGATAAAAAAAACATTATCCGCACTACTTTCATCCGCATCCGCACGTTTGTTATCCGAATCGACTGACATTACAATAATATTTTTAATTGGATCTTAGCCTCCAATAATAAAAAGCCTGCCCAATGGCCTCTGGAAGCTGTCCGCCCTGCAGATGCTATGTTTGCCGCTAGAGGCGCTGCATACCCCCCTACATGATCAGTTCAGTTGGTGGTATTTATACACATATTTTGTGTACACACGAATCAAGTTATATTAATGAAATAAGGCCATTGTATTACGATGGTATATTGTTGCATGCCGTTTTGTAAACAAGGCTCTAGAAATAATGTTCCTGGAACTAATTTTCATGAATTTCCTAGTCCAGAGCCAACTAGGAAATTATGGATTAAAGAAATAAGACAAGGAATGTAGCCTACGCTGACCATGCGACTGAAAATTAGGTGATCTTGTATTATTGCTCCAGTTCTGATGTTGATGATACCTGACCTCCTCGTCGTGTAGTGGCTAGCATTCTTCGTAGTTGCCCCCAGAGATCCATGTTAGAATCCAGGCTCTGCCAAGAAATTTAATTCTGGTCTGAGGGCTGGAACGGGGTACACTCAGCTTCATGAGGTAAAACTGAGAAGGGGTGGGTTAGATTCCCATCTCATCCTTCCTGGACAGGTTTTCCGTAGTTTCCCACTTCTAATAATGTTATTGGTTTTACGTCCCTTTTAACTACCCTGGCTTTTAGAGACGCCGGGGTGCCGGAATTTTGCCCCGAAGGGGATCTTTAACGTGCCAGTAAATGTACTGACACGGCTCCCTCGCAGGCAAATGCCGGGATGGTTCCTAACTTAAGGTCACCTTCCAAATCATCACCGGAATTACAAATGCACACGCCGCAATGACACAAGGTAGCAGACACGGGGCTAAATGACTAAATTTCTACAACGAGAGCTGCAATGGCCTATATTGGAGGGTATTTGGTACGAGCTGTCGAGTCCGCCTCGTTGAGTAGTGGCTAGCATTCTTGGCTGTCACTGCAGAGGCCCGAGTTAGATTCCTGGGTCTGAGGGCTGAAACGGGATACACTCAACCTCATTAGGCAAACCTAAGAAGAGGCGGGTTCGATTCCTACCTCAGCTACTCTGGAAGTGTTTCCCACTTCTACACCAGGCAAACGCCGGGATGGTACCGGTACCTAATTAAGGCCACGGCCGCTTCCTACCCAAATTTTACCTCAATTACAAATACACACACTATTACAGACAGTACAGTGACACAGGTTATCAGACTAATTCTACACACACCCAAGAACACGGGGCTACATGACCACGATGTTGCAACGCCCCTAAATAAACAACAATAACAATGGACTGAAGACCATAGCCTACCTATATCATGTCAACAGTGCTTGATATTATTAGTAGTATCCCGAGTTAGTTATTGTTTTAAGGGACGGAACAGCGAGGTCAACTGCCCCTCGGTATCAAGAGTCCATCTCCAGTAATGTGACAAATTTAAAATTCAAAGACAGAGGGAGAGGTGGTCTCCGGTATCGTAAGCCAGGTTTTGTTTCGCTGGAAGAAGTAACGGACGAAATGATATTGGTTACGCTGAGCAGTCCAGGAATAGCATGAACATTAAATAGAATACTGTTGCCACATGTTGCTAAAAATCATATTCTACAGTGTGGAGTAGGGGATCATCCTGAGGAACTGAGCAGGATAAAATTGCAAATGTTTCTGCGCCCATCTGTCACTAACTACACCAATGACACGAGACTACGTCTTGAGAAGAAAAACAAATTATGAGAAGAAAGAAGGAATCACAAAAATTAAGAAAAGTGGTCCCTTTTCACTGAAACTCTATGGTACACTGGTAAAAAAATATTCAGTGCAACCATCTACTGACAGTACCGTACCTTACTCTTGAAGGCCTACATACCAAACAGTTGTGCGTGTTATCTAATAAGGGAAATCCGCAGTTGAAATGAACTCCTAGTAAGTTAGTAAAAGATGAACATCTCTTATATTTTACTTCATTCTACTCAACAATGTGTATTCATGCACTGTAAATATAGTGTATATGTATACTTTTGCTGGTTATAGCTTGCGATAGCAATGCTATTACATGTAAATGTTAGGTGGGTACTCAGCGCTGCGGTGGTCAATACGCGCACTGCTAGGAGGACAGTGTTGCTGCAGAGAACGCCACGATTGAGTAGGCTTTATATTATTGGACGCTAAGATTGGATAAAGCATAAAGTATTAAAGAAACACATTTAGACATTTCAGGAGAAAGTTGTTCCCTTAGGCTATGTATGTCATGTGCTGTGTTTAAAATGAATGTTATGCAGCCAGAATTGCAACCCTTTTCAGTTCGGAGTATTAATTATGCTTAATGACATAAGAAGTTATATTATTATTTCTTTGTAATAGTTTACGAATGCCTGTCAGTGCTTTGTTTGTGCAAACAACTAAATTTTCTGCTGTTTCAAAAAAATGTCATACTGTTTCGTTCATGGATGTAAATCGGGTTACGGAAGAAAATCTGATGGTAGACATTTTTTCATACCGCCAAAAGAAACAAATCTGTTTGCGAAATGGGCGAGTTATTCTGCGGAAAGATAGGCAATTCTCGATCAAAAGTAGGCTCTGTGACGTGAGTTTTTCGGAAGATTTAATTATTATAAAGGCGTACTGTTTCATAGTGAACTGTGAGAACATGGAACTTCTCGCATGAAGTGGAAATAAAAACCAGAATCAGTACCTCACATTTTTCAAAATTTTCCGAAATATCTATCCACTGAGGTATAATCATGAAAGGCGCCCAGTAGGAACGGAATGAAGACAGCCTTCCATGGTTACTTTTTCTACTTCGTGCCATCCTTACCTAAAACGAAAAAATATATATTCCGCCTTAAGAATAATAGGCCTAACATAATAATAGTTTTTGATTCTTTAGGGACTTTGCAACATTGTGGTCACATAGCCCCGTGTGTTTGGGTGTGTGTAGAATTTGTCTGATAACGTGTGTCATTGTGATGTCTGTAGTAGTGTGTGCATTTGGAATTGAGGTAGGATTTGGGTAGGAAGCGGCCGTGGCCTTCAGTTAGGTCCCATCCCGGTATTTGCTTGGAGTAGAAGTGGGAAACCACTTCCAGGATAGCTAAGGTAGGAATCGAATGCACCTCTTATCAGTCTTGCCTCACAAGGCTGAGTGAACACCATACCAGCCCTCAGATCAGAATTTCTTGGCAGAGCTGGGAATCTAGCCTGGGACTCCGCGGTGATAGCCAAGAATGAGACCGACACATAATAATAAGAATCGCCAATCTGCCAATAAAATAAACGGTCATCTAATTCTTCGCTTCTTTTACCGTCCTCCTGAACAATATCATAGTCAGTATCAGAGTCTTCGGATCTTGTTTCAACTTTGTCTTCAGTATCAGAGTCGCAAATGCCTTTGAAATTACTGAATCATCTTTCAGATGAAGGCGACACACTTCATCTACATCCTTAGGTTTTCGTAAGGCGTAATTTCTTTATTGATATTCACTCAGGCAATGTACCAAGCCAGATAATCGGTATAACAACACACCTGCAACTCACTGACAGAATGTTACATCATTGGCACTCTGGTACTATCAATCCCACACTGACAAAATGTTACACATAACACGTGTAGAGTTAATTTTAGGCTCGTCATTTCACCTCCAGAAAAATGCTTACTAAGGTTTGATGTCCTGAGACGACAACATCATAACTTGAACTGTTGGCTTGATATTAAAACTAAAACGAACCATGGAGCTGTAAGACCAATGTGTGACTAACGGAGGGTTTTAAAAGGTAGTTCTACATGGGGACTGAGAATATTATTAACTTTTTGACATTATTATTCATAAGCCTAAATAAACAATATGTTGTAATCTAAATCAGCATAACCGCAGCCTTCATAAAGAATTTTACATAGCCCAGCTCGTATCCCATTTTTGAACAGCCGACTGCAGCTGACTGTGTAACGTTGGGGGTCTGCGCCGCTAGCGCTAACCAACAGTGAGGTGCGCTTGAACTCTGTCAGTGATAACGCTATGTATTCTATTATCTTGCTCCTAGTATTGAAGCCTTGATTATAAAATGTCAGCTGAGATGGATAGGACACGTAATCTGCATTCCCAAAGTGGTGTTTTGCTCTAAATTAACAGAGGGTAACACTGTGTGGGAGGTCAGCGGAAGCGATTCAAAGACGTACTAAAAGCTAATATGCAAATGTGTCGCATTGAAATTAATAACTGGGAGATCTTAGCCCTTGATCGCTCTTCCTGGAGATCACTTGTCCATCATGGTGCAATACTTTTTAAAGAAAACCGCCGACGAATGGAGAAGATAAGAGAAGAAATGGCACGGATGTCCCACCTGGAACCACCTGTCATCACTGCGGCAAATTGTGTGCCTTCCGCATTGAGCTGTATAGTCACCTCCGAACTCACCGATGAAGATACATTCTGGATTGAATATGATGTTTTTTGTAGTTGTTTAAATTCTTTCTTTGGGTCAATTACCTCTTCATGGCATGTTTCATCACTTTAAGATCAATCTATCTCACAGATCTTGCTCCTTCCCTTCTCTGATAGTGTTACAGTATCTAAAAGTAATATTTCTAATTAGAGGCATTAAAAATATATAATATGCAAACTATTGGTCTTTCCACTTTGTTTTATGTCTGTTACTCATGGTTTTATATTGATGAATATACACTAAAATGTACAGCACAGGTTATGAGGAGACTGACTAAGCCCTTTAAGATAAATTATCATGAAGAATGATGATGCGCTGAAGACAATTTGCTGAATTGCAGGTTTTCAGAGCAGTATGCAGATCTGTTTTTGAAGGAAAGAAAAGTTTTAGAAGAATTGTGGGGTACATTGAAGAGAAGACAGAAGATGGATATGTAGTACAGTTTGCTAAAAGAGTAGAAAAGAGGCATTTCAAGTGGCCACAAGTGGATTACATATTTGAAGACGCATAAGACCAGAATGAACTTCTTTTTTTAAATTCTGCCATGTTTACTTTGAAAAAGTAAGTTTTGTATTTAAGAAAAATATTTAATCTCTTTGCCAGTAGACTAAAGAAAAAACTGCACTAATTTTGGTTGTTTATAATACAGTAAATAGAGTTGAGAATTATATGCACTGAAATATAAAAATGTATACACTTGTGAAAGATCTATGGCACCCCACGATCCCCCGATCTATCCAGTCGTGATTTTTATTTGTGGGACAATGATTCATTAACTAATGACACACTGAAATAGATCATACAAAATGCCATAACCAACATGGAATAAGTTGCAGCGAGTTCCAGGGGATGGGATCCATCGAGCTGAACCATTGTGGTCTAGATTTCCAGCAGTACATGTAGCGATGGAGAAATGAAAGTGAGTCGACTGCCGTCTATGATCTAATTGTATAAAATAAAAATATAAAATAAAAATATAAAATAAAATAGCCTTCCAGTTGATATGTTAAAATACTCGATTAGGTTCAGTTTATCTTGGTCCACCCAGTATCGTTTGTAAATGTTGTATTTCATAAAGATACACAGTACAGAATTACTAAATTTCTTTATAAAAATCATCAGTTACAGGATTTGCTCAAAAAGTCAGGCTGTGCGCTAGGTCTTCCAAAGTACAGTAGATCAATAGGACGAAGGTCAGTGGGACACCCAAGGAAACGTTGGCTGGATGACGTCGAGGAAGACCTCCGCGGCCTTGGAATCATAAACTGGAGGAAACGAGAAGAAAACCGTGAAGGCTGGAGACTTGTGGTGGAGCAGGCCAAGGTTCTTCGTGAGCTGTAGCGCCACCAGGTAAGGTAAGTTACACGATTTGCACATTTCAGTTAGAACCGTTTTTAGTTTACCAAGGTTTAGTTAATGGAGGTTTTATGTTGACTACAATTATGAATGTTTTCAAACCATAGACTCTGTACGGTAACAGTTTAAAGAGCATTGCTGCAGCATCACAGCCCTTCGATACTAGCACAGAGCATACACTTGCAGCACATGGCAACAAAACACTGTATGCAGTATCATAAAAACATTGCAAACACTTTCTCTGGTCTTTTCAGATGGTACTGATCTACACGACAAAGAATTCACCCAGTTATAGAAAAACAAATAGGCCTGACATTAGCAAAATCTTAATCAGTTGATGGAAAAATTACACTACTTAGTACATGACTAGATTAAGAGAAGTACCGTCTAAGCCAAGCAAAGTATGAGAAGACAGGATAACCTAACCTCACTTAACCTCTCAGTTGGCTCAGACATACTCTCCCTTTAACAGTAACACTTTCTTCAGAACCACACACATCCAAAGAATGGTTTGAAAACACAATCCCTTATAAACAAAAATTTCTAATTTTCAGCTCTTCATAAAAAAACTAAAAAATCATCTTGACAACTTTCTACCACATGCATAGGCTACTATTATGAACAGGAAGACTGATTCACCCAAGACTAAATGATGGAAAAAAAATTTGGGACTCTCACAAAATTAGGAATAGCCTATATCAGATTTAAAGAGTCAAACATTTTAATTCTGGGCAGATGTAGGCTACATTCTGCATGTGCAGTGTTCAAGTAAAGATCAAGCATAGAAGGTCTAGTCTAAAGAAAAAATTCTGCACATATCAAACAAAATGCTTAAATCATTAGCACTTACCAATTGCCACAAAAGTAAGTTACTCACAGCATGCATAGTCATCATTATTAGCCTACCATGCAACTAGACCACACATTTCCTCCCTCAGTATGCCTTCCTTCGGAGGGGAAGTAAAGCCGGCGTGCCCATGTCATAGATTTATGGCATGTAAAAGAACCTTCCTCTAACTAAACTTGTGTGAAGCAAAATTTGTGGGTTAGGTTTGATTATAAGTTCCAACGTTCGTCACCAGGCACTGGTTGCGATGTCATCTAGTAGTAGCCAAGTTCACAGTTAGGTGTCGTAGCGAAAGTAGGAACTACTTGAAATTTTGTCTGCAGTCCTTACTTGAATTAAAAGCAGATAACACACACTAATACAGTCATCACAATTAACACCGGTTATCAGACAGATTCTACACACACCCTAAGTACATGTCGCAGCCCCTAAACTAAGGAACCAGCCACACATTTCTGAGGAATTGTTATAAATGTACCTTACACATCCCTACATCACTCCTGCCCACACTTTTCCTCAGTTCTTGGAGTACGTCAACATTTCTTGTCTTTTCTTCATGAACTCTTTGGTGAACTAGGACTATTCACACACGCATAACTGAAAACTTGCAATACTTTAACACTTCAAAAAGCTAATGCCTAGTTTTATCATACTCTGATAGGGCTTATCTCAAACCACTTTTACAGCATCTTAACAGAGGTGCACAAATCCTGGGCGCCACATATCAAAGATGAATGTATTTCTGCTACTGTGCATCCAAGTTTCAGATCAAATAGCCTTCAGTTTTCTATTTGTTCCTTCGTTACACAGCATAATCCACAAAATATTTACCATGCTGTCAATGAGGAAGCGTAAAACACTAACTTATATCGTTTGAAAACAAATGCCACTCAATGCATCAATGCAAAAAATTCTTCCTCACAGCTATGATTAAATTCCTGCAAGATTTTAAGTCTGTTTTACCATATTTTTTTATCTCCACACTGAATGTAAATGTCATTCGTATTTACAGTTACAGTTTAAACCTACCTGACAGATCTCTCAACACTTGACAGTTTAGTACAAGTAAGTTAACCATGTTGTCATAGCAAGTGTTGAGAAGATGTTTCCCTACATTCATAACAGCTTTGGATCACTACAGTCTAATTTGTTCTAAACTGCTAGTAAGCAACACAGAGTCCATGAACTAAATGCAATATGTCGAACTAACACATTGAGAATCCCAAAATGCAGTTCCAGACAACCTGTTGCTCATGAAAAGAAATGTCTACCATAGCTTTTCTATAATGTGTGCAAGCAATGCAATGCTAAGCTCTCCCTTGTACTGACTTTTCTAACTAAGACTAGAAGTTGTGATTACATTTGTGGGTGGCAGTGAGTTTGTATTCTTTTTTTATTTGGGAGTTGCACACTATAATCGAACTACAAGGTAAAGAACCTGCGCAGGCTTCAAATGATCAGATGAACATTGCGTGCCAATGGTGAGGATCAATCGCAAACTGCCTATACTGCTTAATCTCCCCTTTCGTTTCTGGACCTCCAAGAACTAATACTCCACTTGTCTCCCACAAAAGTGTGTTCGAATAGCCCAGTAATATGATTTACAGATGATAATTATTCAACTATAGTAAGTCTATACTAATTTAGTGGCATAACTTGTCCAAGATTGAAAATGTATTTAACGCCAAACTAGATTTTCAATTACAATGGCCTAGTCAATTAGTAAAGTTAGCAAGGACCAGTATAATACAAACATATGTTTAAACATATGGAAAGTAAGTTAGTGACTTACCAGATAAGAACACTGCAAAAACAGAAAAAGGCATTTTTGGTTCAACCTTCGTCAATGGAGATTTTTTTTGTTTCTATGGTACTCTTACAAGGTAAGTCACTGTTTTCCATTTGTCTAATTTTGTTTGCATTAAATGTGATTTAGTCAGATCACCATGTAAATAGCGAGTATTAACTGATAATTTGGTTATACAAGTGACCAAAGAACAAGGGAGAAAAGAATTCCTGAAGAATATAAGAGATGGACTAAAAAATGCAGAATCATGAAAGTAAAATAGGAAACTCGCACAATAGCACTTAGAACTAACAGTATCATGGTCGAAAGAGATCAATAATGAACCAGCAACATGAGAGGACCATGATTAGGCCTCAGTGAAACAATGTCACACTCGGCTTGAGCTTGGTACAAGTTGCTTCATTAAAGGCTTTGTTATGCCATAGTTATCAGCCCTATGTGCTTGGGTGTATGCAACACTGGTATGTACTTAATTATTTGAAATGTTTGAGTGGAAAGCCTCCTAAGTTGACTGATCTTAAAGAGGAGTGAAACACTCATTGGACCAAAATCCTGATCCTTAACCCTGGAGACGTGGCGCTCGTTGATGCAACGTGAGAGGTGGCACGGGGGACATTCTGACCCGTATGTCGGAACTTGCTCTGATAACAAAATTGCTAAGTTTTATGTATCATACATTGATGTATTGGATTTATTGACTCAATTGCATGATATTTTAATGAAAATAAATGCATATTAGCTTCACAGCATAGGTTACCAAACAATATACATGAATCCAAAGATACTATACTAGCACAGGTTATGAAACAAATGTTATACACCCAATGAGTTCACGGAGCTAATTATTACGATGTGCCTAGTAGCTAAATGAAACACCAAGGAACCAATATTTACAAAACTCCCGAAAAATCAGGCTTTCAATAAATCAACCATGGGGTTCTCCAACATACGGTATACGGCTGGACAATAATCCCTCTTTCTAATAATGAACACCTTTCATTTCAATATTACTGACCTCAAACTAATAGCACAGAATGTGGAGAGAGGTGTGGTAGCCAAGGTCTCTGAAGTTTAGAAATAAGCACACTCTAACAAAATGAATTTGCGCCAGGTCACAAAAGACCCTGCGCAACCACTCCCGGATTAATTTCTCTAGAACTGGTATGCTGCTGGTAACTAGCACACCACAGTGGCCAACATAACAATACCACCATTAACTTACAGCACTTTAATAGATGGCCGAGAGACTTATTTATTTTTCAGGATCTTATATGAGCATAGGTACATCAAAGGAATAGTCTTAATTCGAGTGGTTCACTACATAACTGGGTTTGGTAGCTCTAAAAGTTTTTTCGGTAAAACTTCACAAGAGGATTTCACAATGGTTTTGCCTAGACCAATATTTTCGTCCAGACCAATGGTGGATTGATAGCGCATAGATAATACCCCTGGTTTTTGTCACGCACAGTGGGGGAAGTCACACATCAATAATCTTTATCCAGGCCAATAGTTTTGCCTTTTATTTCATGTCGTGTGGTGAAAGGAAACCCTCTCGTAAAGAATTAATGTTTTTTCTCTATACAAACAGAATCACCTCACTGCTGGCTTCGGATATTGGGATGCTGAAAATATGTCTTAGGAGTAGATCTTAACATGGCAATAAATCAACTGACATGCAAGATGTTGGATTCAGACCCCCCTTAAATAAAATTGGGCTGAGCCTGATCTGTAATTATTAATGTTATTGGTTTTACATCCCTTTTAACTACACTGGCTTTTAGAGACGCCGGGGTGCCGGAATTTTGCCCCGAAGGGGATCTTTAACGTGCCAGTAAATGTACTGACACGGCTCCCTCGCATTTGCGCACCCTCAAATGCCAGTTGACTGCGCCAGGTTTCGAACCTGCAACCTTGGGCTCAGCAAGCGAGAACGTTACCCCTGAGCCACGCAGCCAGACAAGCCTGATCTGAACCTGCAATCTTAGGATTTGAAGGTTAATGCTTAAGCAACTGCATCACTCTGTCTGTGCTTCCTCCAACATATTTGACTTGCCCTGGACATTAGGTACCACTTTCTTCTTCTTTTTCTTTAGCATTTGTCCCACAAATTAGCAGGGTCTGCTTTCTGGTTCTCTGTCGCCATATTGCACAATTGTGTGCCATGTCAGGATGAAGTTGGGCAATTTGTAAATCGTCATGTAGAATGTCAAGCCAACTCTGTCTCGGTCGTCCTATTGGTCTCTTCCCATCTATCTCCAATGCCAATCCAGTGTGTGCAACTGCTGTTCCAGCAGCTTGTAAGATATGGCCATACAAGCGGAGACGGCTTTCCCTCATCTTTTCAGCAATTGGCGTTACTCCACACCGCTTGTGAATGTCATTATTGCTGACATGATCATGGAGTGTCAAGACAGATGCCCATCTGAGCATCTTTGTCTCCATCACACAATAGGTACCACTACATAATTAAATTAATACAATCTGCAACATATTGAGGTCTATGTAATAACTTCCACTTAATATGCTCTTACTTTCACAAGTGAAGAAAATACAACAAAACTTCCACACGAGGTTCTCCAGACCCCTGAAGGCTATCTAATGACTGATTTTTACTCCAATGGCCTATATGGTAAGGCCCTACAACTTCAAATCAACTAAACAAACCTAGGCCTAGAAGGCTACTGGAAACAAAATGTTCTTGGCTTCATCCCAGTAAATTACATTCATAAATATTTGGGAGGATTCTAAGATTTCTAGGTAAAATAAATAATTATTGATACCGGTACAAGGGCCTAATTACGAAAAACTACCATGTACATCTAAGTGCATCTGTGAAAATGACATTAACTAGACTAATCAAACTAGGAGTAATTCCAAAATATAATAGTACTTAAAAATCGTTAATAGTTAACTAAATTAAATGTATTTAATAAAAGAACATGCACATTAAAATATGTTTCCAGATGGCAGTAAATCTATCAATCGCCCACTTCAATTCAAATTAACCTCTTAAACAGAACGCTAGCGCTCCTGTCGAGCATGTTTGGAAATATTACAAGAGCAATTCATTATGGCTGCCTTCGTACCTTTCAACATCAAAAAAATAAAACACGATTTTACCTCCTCTAATTCATCCTTATTTTCCACGATGGTAGAAACAAACAGCTTCAGAGTAGGTGTTTTAGCCTGATCCATTCCTTTGCAAACAAGTCACTACGATGCTACGCTTATGGACATTTAATACAGATCCCCAGCATTCTGCTTCATTTCCCTGCCCTCGAAATGCTTTCTGAGGTGAGCGCATGAATACATTCTACACCAACGATGTGAATATAGCGTAACACTACTAAAGAATATAGTGCATTCAGTAAACTGTCGTTGCATAACATTCCATCTCGTTTGACTTCTATCGTGAAGAAACATGATAGGCTATAGGAATACAAAACCAATGCGACATAGTAAAGACGACAGAATATCCAATATTGATGAGAATATTCCAAAGAAGAAAAAGCTATCGAAGTTGCGGATTTATATTTATGCTTTGATTCTGTGAAAACTGAAAATTGTAATACATTTCCTGTACCATTAATTTAAAAGATATGAGGAGCAATGCTCGTAAAATACCATTTGTCATAGTGGGAAACATATTTCACATCTGAAGTTTAAAAAAGCTGCTAAAATTATAATGCACAAATAAGGCGGTTTTATTATGGTGCGGGGGTGGGAGGTCTCCCACATAGAACTTCATACATGGGACTGATGGCCATGACGTTCCTTCTTCGTAAGCCTGTTTCAATTATACTGTACACAATCCGCAATATTTCTATGAAACCGCAAGGTTCTCCCCAACTAACATCTAGGTCAAATTCTGGAACCCACCACCACTTTGAGGACTAGGTAGCTGAACGTTCGGAGATTCGTATCCCGGCACTGTCAATGGATATCACTGGGCTTCCCTTTTCACACTCTTTCCAGGCCTACCATACCGTACCGTACATAAATTAACTGAATCATGCCACAAGATGAATTTTTAAATCTCACAATAAAATTACCGTTATGGTGTTGAAGCCATTTTCAGGGTTGCCTTAGTAAACGAAAGTTTGATGCTTTTCAGTCGGTCAACGGGATTGTGCCCAAATGAGATGGGTTATTCCCTAATCTTGTAAAAAATTACATGAGATAAAATAAATACAACTCATGTACGTTTTTTTTTTGGGGGGGGGGGGGCACAATCGTGTTGACCTACTGAATAGCATCAAACTTTCGAATGCTACATCTATTCTCTACTTAGTATAAAACAAAGTTTCCGATTCTTGGATGTTCCAGGTAAATTTCGAGAACCACTGGATGGACTTTGATGCGGCTTTCACCATTCTGTAAAAGATTTCTTGGGGATGGTTTCTGTAGAAAAACATTCACTTATGACCAAAGGAAGCCGAGCAGTAACGATTTCAATGAATAGAGTCGAAGAAAAACCTGCTGTCCGTGCGCCTTTTAAGTTTACGCTGGGTAAACCGTTAAAAATATCTACTGTATATAGGCCTACTTCTACTATGAGTGTAAGATTTGTTGAGCATGAAAAGTTCTACAAAAAAGTCCGGGATAGCATATCTCTATCTTCAATACATCACCCACTATAGGCTAAGTGTGTTTACGGTTTCATTTCTCCCAACAATCCCCATTCAATTTCTAGCATCGGAGACAGTTTACGAGCCTGCTAGTGAGCGAGCCTATCACCCCAGTTTTAGCCTTCATTCCGCAGAATACACAGTCAAGTTTTGATTGGACGGAAGCGGGATTTGTGTTTCATCCACCTCGCCATTATTAAATTACGTTGTGGTGTTTGAAGCCATATTTTCAGTGTTGCCTTAGTAAACAAGAGTTTAGTGCTTTTCAGTCGGTCAACACGAATGTACCCAAAAGAGATGGGTTATGCCCTAATCCTGAAATAAATTACATGAGATTAATAAAACACTAGGATGACCAGTTTCGATCGTCAAGCGATCATCATCAGATCCATTACACTTAGGCTACAAAATCTATGTTTGAAATACAGGTGAAAATATTTACAATATGTACAATTATTTAGTTGCAGTATTGGTACTGCAACTGTCAGTGTGTGCTAAATGCAGTATATATGTTAGGTGAAATGCTAAATGGTGATAGCTATCCGGAGATTGTACTTTAGAGAGATTATATGGTTGTAAACTATGGTTAAACTATAAAATTTTTGGCTAACTACTTATCTGATTGTCTTCCGTATTACAGCTACTCGCAGTTTTCGTGCTCACTGGAACTCGCTGTGCGGTCGACTGCGGTGGTTATCTTAACGACTGGTTTTTCCCCTGCCTCCTCCCCCCTGTCCCTACGTGCTGTGGGGAGTGATAGAGATGTGTTTATGTGAGGTGTTGCCAACCTAGATAAGATGTATGTTATTGAATGAGGTGGGTCCACAACTACTAAAGACCGTGGATTGGCCCTCGCCACGCGTGGAGCATAACCCATTCGAACTAAGCGTTGACGGTCTTATGAGGACGTCCCGGCATCTTTAATACTGCCGCGAATATGGGCCTTGGTTTATTGCAGAAGCAAAGTACATCGTACACCTGATCCAGATAACATTTACCTATTAAATCTGGGTCAGGTGTACGATGTACTTTGCTTCTGCAATAAACCAAGGCCCATATTCGCGGCAGTATTAAAGATGCTGGGACGTCCTCATAAGACCGTCAACGCTTAGTTCGAATGGGTTATGCTCCACGCGTGGCGAGGGCCAATCCACGGTCTTTAATAGTTGTGGACCCACCTCATTCAATAACATACATCTTATCTAGGTTGGCAACACCTCACATAAACACATCGCTATCACTCCCCATAGCACGTAGGGACAGGGGGGAGGAGGCAGGGGAAAAACCAGTCGTTAAGATAACCACCGCAGTCGACCGCACAGCGAGTTCCAGTGAGCACGAAAACTGCGAGTAGCTGTAATACGGAAGACAATCAGATAAGTAGTTAGCCAAAAATTTTATAGTTTAACCATAGTTTACAACCATATAATCTCTCTAAAGTACAATCTCCGGATAGCTATCACCATTTAGCATTTCACCTAACATATATATACTGCATTTAGCATACACTGACAGTTGCAGTACCAATACTGCAACTAAATAATTGTACATATTGTAAATATTTTCACCTGTATTTCAAACATAGATTTTGTAGCCTAAGTGTAATGGATCTGATGATGATCGCTTGACGATCGAAACTGGTCATCCAAGTGTTTTATTAATCTCATGTAATTTATTTCAGGATTAGGGTATAACCCATCTCTTTTGGGTACATTCGTGTTGACCGACTGAAAAGCACTAAACTCTTTATTAAATTACGTCTGACAAGAAATCGTTGCACATGCTATCTCCCTGATAATATAATTAATAGTCCAGTCAGTGATTTTAACACATCATACCGATACGGTACCGAAAACAAAAATAGGTCGTAGTTCATTGAAATCGAAAAAAAATACGCCTTTTAAGCTTGCGCTGGGTAAACCATTAAAGATACCGGGCGAAGCCGGGGCGGGTTGCTAGTACAAATACAGTGATACAACATTGTGAGGTTTGAAGCCATTTTTCAGTGTTGCCTAAGTAAACAAAGGTTTGGTGCTTTTCAGTCGGTCAACACGAATGTACCCAAATAGCTGGGTTATGCCCTAATCCTGAAATAAATTACATAAGATTAATAAATACACTAGGATGACCAGTTTCGATCGTCAAGCGATCATCATCAGATCCATTACACTTAGGCTATAACATCTATGTTGGAGACTACAGGTGAAAAATATATACAATATGTATAATTTAGCATACACCGGCTGTTGCATTATAAATACTGTAACTAAA
Source organism: Meconema thalassinum (assembly GCA_946902985.2). Lineage (NCBI taxonomy): Eukaryota > Metazoa > Arthropoda > Insecta > Orthoptera > Tettigoniidae > Meconema > Meconema thalassinum. Next base: position 1,754,051,602 of record OX336388.2, on the reverse strand, counting down.
TAATTGTACATATTGTATAATTATATTTTTCACCTGTATCAGATCATTTATTGTACTCTTGCCAAATTTAACTCCGTTTCGTCTTGCCGCGATCGCGTCTCGGTGCGAAATACTGTACATTATTTTGTAATGTGTGCGTTGTGTGGTGCCTCATTTGTCGCAAACAATGGGATTATTGCTATAATTGAACAGCAGCCTGCCATTGTTGTTGTAGATTCTTAACCACTAATGTTACATCATCTACAATTAGGCTTGCCAGACGTCCCGGTTTGACCGGGACAGTCCCGGTATTTTGCTCTTGTCCCGGTGTCCCGCCCGGTTTTATCAATGTCCCGGAAAATGGCAGTAAGATGTAAAAAGTAATGAATTTATGTGCTTAAGAATCTTTTATGAAAAGGTTACAATCAACATCGTTGACTATCGCCCATAGCGTCAAAGAGGTCAGAAGTATTCAAACGAATGACACAAAACAATAGCCCAAACTGCTAATTCAGCGCGTTGCGAGGGTAGTGTAATCTGTGAGTAAACAAGTCAAAAATATGAGTGGTTAGAAAGCAATTATTAACATTGTTAACTCATATTTTAATATTTTTTTTTTAGTTTGACAAAAAGAGTTTTTTTGGTAAGATTGTTTTTGTAGTTAGACAAAAAGTTGTAGTTTTGCAAAATATAATAAGGCTTAGTATTGTTCAATCAAACAACTTTATGAAGTATTTTAAATTGTATTTTATTAACACTTCTTTCTAGATGGTAGACCAGAAAAAAATTATCATTAATTTTTTTAATTTTTTTGCTACATAAAAATAGAACATAAAAATAGAACATAAAAATTGTTCTATTTTTATGTAGCAAAAATTCCTTTTAGGTAGATTTCTTTAGAAAGCTAACTATTGCAATGGGTCCCATGTTTCGACTTCTGGAAAATTTCGACATATCTTAGCGTTTCACATCCCCCAGACCCCAAAACCACCGTCAGTTCAAAAGTTTATATATAATTTATGTATATATGTATCTATATATATATATATATATATCAGATTCTTGTGGACACGATAACTGCCGTAATTTTGCACCAATCACTTTGAATTTTTTACATAATATGTATCCCTATAAAATCTCGGTCGAGTTCGTTAATGGGCAAAATCGGTCAAAGGGGGTAAAAATGGGGGGCTTTTTTCGAAAAAGTGAAATATCGCTATAACTCTCTTAATACATGAAATATCGAATCCCTTCAAAGTTCATAATATGTGTCGGATAAGTGCCAAAAACTTATGTCAAATAAGTTTTTTATAGCACCAACCATTGACCAAAGGGGTGGGAAAAAGTGGGTTTTTCGGGAAACATTAATCATATCTCTGTTAATAGGCACAATATCAAAACCGTACAAAATGGACAATATTCCTCCAATAATTACCTAAAACTTTTGTCTGAAAGAATTTTTGATATGACCCACCATTACGCCACGGGGTGAACAAAATGATTTAAATTATAAGAAAATGCCAAGTGCCAAGAGAGGTTGCCATGACAACTTTACTTTTAATTGATAAGGGATGACCATCAGCAGTTGCTATGACAACGCCACTGCACGAGATCACATTCAGTTTTCATATGTCAGTGGGAAGCGACTTCGGTATCGGAACTGGTAGCATGCTGAACTTCTTTGCCCAAGGTCGCGGGTTCAAACCCGGCTGAAGTCGTCGGATTTACTAAGAGCGCTAAAAAACCTGAAGCGGCTTCGGTGGCGTAGTTGGTAGCATGCTGAGCTTCTATGCCCAAGATAGCGGGTTCAAACCCGGCCGAAGCCGTCGGATTTTTTAAGAGCGTTAAAAATCCCTCAGTATGCCTTCCTTCGGAGGGGAAGTAAAGCCGGCGGTCCCATGTCATAGATTTATGGCATGTTAAAGATCTTTCCACTAATTACACCTGTGTGAAACTAAATTGGATAGGTTAAGAATGTAAACAACGCTCTTAGGTTGCTACGTTCGTTGCCAAGAGCCGACTGCGGTGGCGTCTAGTAGCTAGTTCTGAACTAGGCCTAGTAGTCGTTGACGGTGGCGTTTGGCGGCAAAAGTAGGAACTATTTGAAAATTCAAAGTTGCAGTCCCTACTTGAATTAAAAAAACAGATACACACACTAATACAGTCATCACAATTAACACCGGTTATCAGACAAATTCTACACACACCCAAAGTACACGGGGCTACATGACCGCGTTGTTGCAGCCCCTAAACTAAGGAACCAACCAACCAACCAAAAAAACCTGAGTTTGCTTTCCTTCGGAGGGGAAGTTCCAACGTTCGTTGCGAGTTTCTGATTGAGGTGGCATCTAGTAGCCAAGTTCACAGCTAGGTGTCGTTGACGGCAGTATTTTAGGTAGATTTCATTAGAAAGCTAACTATTGCAATGGGTACCATGTTTCGATTTCCGGAAAATTTCGACATATCTTCGCGTTTCACATCCCCCAGACCCCAAAACCACCGTCAGTTCAAAAGTTTGTATATAATTTATGTAATATATGTATATATGTATATCAGTTTGTTGTGGACACGATAACTGCCGTAATTTTACACCAATCACTTTGAATTTTTTACCGAATATGTATACCCATAAAATCTCGGACGAGTTCGTTACTGGGCTAAATCGGTCGAAGGGGATGAAAATGGGGGACTTTTTTTTTTTCGAAAAAATGAAATATTGCTATAACTCTCTTAATATGAGAAATATCGAATCCGTTCAAAGTTCATACTATGTGTCGGATAAAGCTCAGAAATTTATGTTTGAAACGTTTTTTGATAGCACCAACCATTGACCAAAGGGGTGGGAAAAAGTGTTTTTTTCGGGAAACATTAATCATATCTCTGTTAATAGACACAATATCAAAACCGTACAAAATGGACAATATTCCCCTAATAATTACCTAAAACGTTTGTCTGAAAGAATTTTTGATATGAGTCACCATTGCGCCAAGGGATGAGAAAAATGATTTCGGAATTATAAGAAAATGCCAAGAGCTATCAGTGGTTGACATGGCAACACTACTAAATTGATGAGGGATGAGCCATCAGACGTTGCCATGACAACGCACTTGCGCGAGATCAGATTCAGATTTCCATCTGACTAAGTGTGAAGCGGCTTCGGTGACGTAACTGGTAGCATGCTGAACTTCTGTGCCCAAGGTCGCGGGTTCAAAGCCGGCCAAAGTCGTCGGATTTTCTAAGAGCGCTAAAAATCCCTCAGTAAGCTTTCCTTTCGAGGGGAAGTTCTAACGTTCGTTGCGAGTTGCTTATTGAGGTGGCATCTAGTAGCCAAGTTCACAGCTGGGTGGCGTTGACGTTAGTATCTGGTAGCAACATTAGGAACTACTGCTTGAAATTTAGCGTCTGCATTCCTTACCTGAATTACAGACTAATACAGCCATCACAATTCACACCGTTTATCAGACAGATTCTACACTCACCCAAAGTACACGGGGTTATATGACCGCGTTGTCGCAGCCCCTAAACTGAGGAACCAACCAACATCTCTGCGGGAGATATAATTTTGCGTGAAGAAGTAACAGACCGTTACATAGTTACACATCAGTGTCGAAACCTTGCATAAGGACAGTGTGACCACAAGTATAACAAGTAGTTCCGTGAAGAACTGTACAGCCTATTTTCATATATCCTGCTCATGTTAATTGCCTCTATCAACATACAAAATTTCAGTTTAATTGCTGTAACAGATTCGTAGATATTGAGAACCGTCTAAATATTTCAGATGGTCGCCAGGTTGGATTTTTATTTTTGTACTATTATATTAAGATTATTGTGTAAGTGTGGTATTCAAACTTCAATCGCATGATTAGAACACAAGAAGTAAAAACGAGATTTTAAAATTACGCACAGCAGCCATCTTGTGATTATGCAAACAATTGAAATAAATTAGATGCCAGTGGATCAACATTTGTGTAAGCATTTAAAACGTGCAAAGTTTCACGGCACTCGGATAGTTAATTCGCGAGAAACGTCCATTTAAATATTTATACTTCGCGTCGCCGCCATGTTGGATTCGTGCTCACCAGGTTACTGAAAGTCCTATAGGTGAACATATGTTCATAGTCTCTTTGAACATAAAAATTTCAGTTTGGTTGCAGTAAAAGATTCATATATATTGAGAACCGTCTAAATATTACGGAAGCTTGCCATTTAGGATTGTTATATGTATAGGCCATAGAGTTATGTACCATTCAAGGTCACTTATTGCCTAGGTTCATTATTCAAACTTTCACTTCGATCGCATGATTACGACACAAGAAATAAAAACTTAATTTTAAAATTTCGCACAGCCGCCATCTTGAGGTTATGTAAACAATTGAATTAAATTAGATGGCAGTACATTACAATCTGCAAAATCATTTACTGTACCACATTTCACTGCGCTCAGAGAGATAACTCACGAGAAAAGTCTATTAAAATATTTCAAATTCGCTTGGTCGCCATGTTCGTTTTGTACTTTACAGGTTTATGAATTGTGCATAGGTAAACTTGTATCAGTACCCTTTATCACCGTACAAAATTGCAGGGTGATCTGTAATAGTTTCGGGGATATAGAATGTCAGTGAAATATTTCGCACAGCCGCCATTTTGAGGTTATGTAAACAATTGAACTAAATTAGACTCCAGTGCATTGCAATGTGTATAAATATTTGCTGTACCAAGTTTCATTACGTTTGGATAGTTAAATCGCGAGAAAAGTCTATTTAAAAGTCTCCATTTCGCTTGGCCGCCATGTTGGTTATGTAGTAACCAGGTTTTTGAAAGTTTCATAGGTGAACTTCTAGTAGTACCCTTTATCACCGTACACAATTTCAGGGCGATATCCGTTATAGTTTCGGAGATACTGAATGCTAGTGAAATATTTCGCACAGCCGCCATGTTGGATTGGTGAGACGTAACAAAATTCGATGGGCACGGTCGACGTCGCCGGGAATAGTGCTATGAACTTACCGAGTTTCACTGAAATCGCTCCAGCCGTTTAGATTTTATTAGGGGGGACACACACACACCTCACACACACACACACACACACACGCACACACACACGGATAAAAGGTGATCTCATAAGCCTATTTTTTCAAAATTGAAAATAGGCTAAAAATGGACTCCAAATGACAAGAAGGTTACCGTCCCCGTAAGACAATAAAATGTTTAAAATATGTTTAAAATGAAGAAAAACAAAGTTAATTAATCTCCAATTATAAAATACTTTCACGCGATAAATGAGGTCTGATCCTTCTACGAAAACCTGCATATTCTGCCTATTTTCGCCTATTTCCAAGTTTGTCCGTTGAAATCTACCTCCGCCTTCCGGCGTGCCGAGAGGACTTTTTTTTATTTTTAAAGGGTGTGTAGAACAAACAATTTAGGGTGCCAGATTCCCCGCTCCCGTCACTTGCGAGGCTTAAAATAAGGCTCAAAACTCACCATTTTCCTTCTATTTTTTAAAAAATTTCCCGGGGGAGGAGCCCCGGACCCCCAGCTCTACTGGGGGTAATTCCATACCCCCCAGACCCCTCGCTAAGGTCATCCCATATTAATGTGTCCCGGTTTCACTCACCAAAAATATGGCAAGCCTATCTACAATGGAACTAATGGTTAAATGCGCTGTTTGTGACTTCGTTAACGCAGCTAAAATAGTAAATGTACGTGATTTAGCGATTCTTATCTATATTACTTAGAGGGCAGTAACAATCAAACCAATTATTTGCATTGGAGAAAAAAATGCTAGGTTCCGCAACTAATGTACGATACGAATAATTGTTTCATGATTCTAACGAGAGCTATACAGTGTACGTTTTCCTGATTGGTTATGAGAAAAAACGTGGGGATCTGGTGTTCTGCGGCAGCGCCGAGTACAAACTAGATAGACATTTTTTTGGAAACAATGCTTTTAATTACGGTACAGTAAGTGACAAATTATTATCGATTCATCTTAAAAGTACATCCAGCTATTTAGTAAATTGGACAACTGGATTAACAGTACCGGCGCCATTTTAATAGACTTCTTGATGTTTATTTTAGTAAGTATCTTACCTGTTTTAATAAATGAAGATCATTCATTCATTTCCGTGTTCGGTCAACATTTCCAGAACGTAGCAACTCCGATAGCCTTATTATTGGCCTCGATCAAGTCATGCGTTCTGCAAGGTTGTTCCAGTTGAGGGCATATGGACATGTGGGATAAATGAATCACAGAAGAGGAAAATCGAACTTTGACCTAATAACAAAATTCCACCCATTCTTGCTATAAAGTAGCCAGCCGTTTCAGAGAAGCAAAATAACGAATTTAACGACGCAAAATAGGGGGGCGGGGCTCGTCTCATCATCATCATCTAAAATCAAGTGTCGTTCGCTAAATCGCACATCGTGATTGAAACTCGATTTGAATGGCTGCTATTTAAAGTGATTTCACTTCTGGCCACTAGATAGCTGTAGCGTAGCACTGAAACTTCAAGTCGGAAGTAAGGATGGCTCTACTATAATGCAGGGGTTCTCATACTTTTTCTTTCACGCCCCCCTTCTGAAACATGAAATATCCGCGCCCCCCGTATTCTTCTTTCCTTTCTTAGCACTTCTCATAGGCCACTTCGCACAAAAGAAAACGGATCACAAGATCTACAGTATTTGCTTATGTCCAATTACTGCAAATGCCAGTTACAATAATAGACTATTAACATACAGTTTACTATTCTTAGAGCACATCAAAGTTCAACATTTTGTCTCTTTTTTTACCACTGCCAATAAACCACTTATCCATGGGTAAAGGCGTTACTTGTATCAGTTTATTGTAAATCGGGCTAATCACTTCCACTGAAAATGAGATAGAATGCACCTGTTCACTCACTGTCCTTGAACTGACTGCAAAGGCCTGGCTGAATTCGAGTCAACAATGGCAGAAATAGAAGAATATATTCTTGTAAGGAAGTGGCGGTCACATTGGCAAGCGGCTTATTGTCATTAGTGGTTGTTAATTGTTTGGTAAGGAGATATCGCTGCGGGTAGCTGGTGCTGTGTGGGAAATGTTGCATTACACCTTTTCTCAGAATTTCTGCTGGTAGGATCTACTGGTCAGTTCTTGTGAAATAAGACAGCAAAAGTATGGTATGAATGGTCGTGGAAGCTTCCTGCCTATGATAGGGTCATGGATATGGGGATAGCAAAATTTGATGCTTCCAGTCAACCGACCGGGTGAGGGATGGAATGAATGAAGACCCCATCTAGCGGTGAGGATATGTACTGTGCCGGCTGCCGAAGCCTGTCGCACTCCTCTGAGGCAATTATTAAATGAATGACAAATAAAATGATAGTGGAGAGTGATGATGGAATGAAATGTTGACAGAGAAAGCCGGAGTACCCGGAGAAAAACCTGTCTGCCTCCGTTTTTTTCAGCACAAATCTCACATGTAATGACCGGGGCTTGAACCACGGACCCAGCGGTGAGAGGCCGGCGTGCTGCCGTTTAAGCCACGGAGGCTCACAGAATATGAAATATAAATATTTCAATCAGAGCCGGCGCCCCCCCCCCCCCCCCCCCCCTTTTATCACTCTTTGCGTCCCCCAAGGGGCACGACTTCCACTTTGAGGACCTTTGATCTAGGGAGAAGTAGGCAATGAAACGTAATAACAAACGGTCTCTTCTCTTCAACTGGGAAGTTCACACGGAAAATTGTCATTTGATCCCCCACCCCCACCTTCCAGAAAAAAATCCTGCCGGTGCCCATGGCTGTCAGTGCCGTGATTCGATCTACGTACCGGTAATTTCATCTATCCAGTCCAGTCGTGGAGTATGCTTAGATCGCATAGCTACGTTAGTGGTTTTGACTACTTCTCACTGGATGATGAGACAACCCCCCTCCACCCCTCTATTTTTCGTTTAATTTCTTACTTGCTTCGTTAAATTCATTATTTTGCTACTGTGAAACCTTTGGTTACTTTATGGCAAGAATGGGAGGAATATTTTGTTATTAGTTCAGAGTTTGCGATTCATCGTTAAAATATTCAGTTCTAAAAACAGATAGGAAGAAAATTATTCATTAATAACGCCAAAAACTACGCTGTTTTGCGTCTCATTTTTCTAGAAATTCCCTTCGAAGAGCGCTGCAACACCATGCACCCCTACTCTGGATACGCCTATGTCACATGGGCTCACAACTTGTGGGACGTGCGGGCCCGCACACATAATTTCTATTCAAAGGAGTGCCCAAATTAGAGAGGTAATTTTATCTCTCTTCTTCTCTTAGTCGTTTACCCTCCAGGTTGGTGGAACCCACGGACTCAGCGAGGGAACTCACCACTACCGCCTCTACGGGCAGTGTCCTAGAGCTGGGAACATCTAATCGGAGTGGATACAACTGGTGAGGTGGGATTGGCACCTGCAAAGCGAACAGGGGCCTCATGAGGGAAGGAGGTGACCTTGGCCTTGAAGAAGGTACCATCCCGGCATTTGCCCGAAGACGAAGTGGGAAACCACGGAAAACCACATCGAGGATGGCTGAGGTGGGAATCGAACCCCCACTACTCATTTGGAACACCCGAGGCTGAGTAGACCCCGTTCCAGTCCTCATACCACGTTTCAAATTTCGTGGCAGAGCCGGGAATCGAACCCAGGACCTCCGGGGCGGCAGCTAACCATGCTGACCGCTACGCTACGGAGGCGACACGGTAATTTTATTTTGTGCAAAATTTTATATAATGTGAACGGGATTAGGTTATAACTTACGGTGGTTCGGGTTCGATTCCGGCTCTGACAAGAAATTTAATTTTGGTGCAACTGTAAGGGCTGGAACCCAGCCTCATCAGGCAGAACTAGGGAGAGGTGCGTTCGATCCCCACCTCATCCAACCTAGAAGTGGTTTTCCTTGGATCCCCACTTCCACTCCAGGTGAATATTGGGTTGGTACATAAATTAAGACCACGGCCACCTCCCAGCCAAATCCTAGTCTCAAATTCACACACTAGTATAGCCATCTCAAACACACAGATTATCATACAGATTTCTCACACACTCAAATACACGGGACAACATGACCACGATGTCGCAAGCCCCTAAATGAATCAACAACAACAACCTTACTGTTGAATTGCAGTAACACTTGACATTTTAATATGCAAAGGCAAACTTTTACTGCCATGGTTTTATTTACAACTAGCTGTATGTTACACATTCGTTGCCCACACAGACAAAAAATCGATTAAGTTACATATAGCCTATGTGTATATTTATTTTAAAAAGGTCATACTTTTTGGCCAGAAATTGATTTTTGATTTATCAAGTATAGGCGTATGGTGTATATTTTTCGCTTTTCGTTTCCTTGTGACAGAATGACACTCCCAGGTCTGGTGGGGTTCAGTTGGCGTTTTGCAGTTATCGAGAAATTTTAGAAAATTCATCCTATCGAAATTTTGAACAGAACAAAAGTAGTAATTTAAAACAATATCAAAGATTTTACATTTTGTTTTACTCCCTAGTATTAAAAGTTGAATTTCGAAAAAAATTCTCTCTTAACTTCAATCTGGGGTTGCTTTAGTCAAAATCAAGTTTCAATCTCTACTTAGTATAAAACAAAGTCCACGATTCTTGGATGTTACGGGTTAACTCGAGAACCACTGGATGGATTTTGATGCGGTTTTCACCACTGTAAAGGATATCTCGAGGATGATTTCTGTAGAAAATAATTTATTTATGATCAAAGGCAGCCGAGCAGTTACGATTTCAGTGGAAAAGTCGAAAAAAAAAAACTGGCGTCCGAGCGCTTTGTAAGCTTACGCTGGGCAAACCGTTAAAATATCTATATACTATGAGTGTAAGAATTGTTCAGCATGAAAAGTTCTACAAAAAAATCCGTAAGAGCATATGTCTATCTTCAATACATCGCCCACTATAAGTGTGTATACGTTTTAATTTTTTCCAACCATGTCCATTCAACTACTGAGGCGACAGTTTACGAGCTAGCTAAGGGCGAGTCTATCATCCCTGTTACAGCCTAGCTAGCGGGCGAACCTATTGCCCCACATACAGCCAGCAGCAAACCGTTGAGTCGTGTTGAGTTAAGACTTCTGAGAAGGGTGGTTGTGTTTGTAGTTTCCGTGGAAGTGCAACTCGGGTTTTCTTCATTTCGGCTGTGAAACACAGTCAGGTTAAGATTGTACGGAAGGGGGATTTGAGTTTCATTCACCTCGCCATTCCCTGGAAGTGCAACTCTCATTTCGCCTGTGAACTTTTCGTTCCGCAAAATTCACAGTCAATTTAACCGGGTGAGTTAGCCGTGGTCGTCACGGCATGACTGCTGGCAGTTGCTCACATCCGGGAGGCGAGGAGGTTCGAATCCCCCCGCCGGCAATCTTGAAGGTGGCCTTCTGTGGTTTCCCATCTTCCTTCCAGGCAAATGCCGGGGTTGGTCCCTAACTATAGGCCACAGCCGCTACCTTCCAACTCCTCGTCCTAACATTCCAACTTCCCTCCCCTACGGTACTTGTAGCTCACCCATTGGGTGTCCGTCTCGAAGCAGCTACAAAAACTGGCGAGCCGAACATGTCCTCGGACACTCCCGGCACTAAAAGCCATACGCTAAAAACTAAAACAAAAAGAACAGTCAATTTAAGATTGGACGGAAGGGAAATTATATTTGTGTATTAAATTATACTGATTGGGGTATAATCTCTACTTAGTATAAAACAAAGTCCCCGTTTCTTGGATGTCACGGGTAATCTCGAGAATCACTGAATGGATATTGATGCGGTTTTCACCATTCTGTAAAGGATATCTCGAGGAAGGTTTCTGTAGAAAATAATTTATTTATGACCAAAGGAAGTCAAGCACTAACGATTTCAGTGAAAAGGTTGAAAACAAATTGGCGTCCGTGCGCTTTTTAAGCTTTCGCTGGGCAAACCGTAAAAAATATCTATATACTATGAGTGTAAGAATTGTTCAGCATGAAAAGTTCTACAAAAAATCCGGGAGAGCATATCTTCAATACATCGCCTACTATAAGTGATTTTACGTTTTCATTTCTTCCAACAATCTCCATTCAGTTACTGAGGCGACAGTTTACGAGCTAGCTAGGGGCGAGTCTATCACCCCAGTTACAGCTTAGCTAGCGGACGAGCTTATTGCCCCAGAAACAGCCAACAGCAAACTGTCGAGTCGTGTTGAGTTAAAAACTTTAGAGAAGAGTGGTTGTGTTTGGAGTTTCCCTGGAAGTGCAGCTCGGCTTTTCTTCATTTCGCCTGTGAACTTTTCGTTCCGCAAAATGCACAGTCAAGTTAAGATTGGACGGAAGGGGGATTTGTGTTTCAAGCACCTCGCCATTCTTAAATTACGTCTGAAAAGAATTTGTTGCACATGCATCTCGATCATAATATAACTAATAGTCCAGGCAGTGATTTTAACCCATCATGCCGAGACGTAAAACGGATATTGGTCGTTGTTCATGGACATTGAAAAAAAAAACGCTTATCACGTAATGCATTCATAACTGTTCCCGGGCTAAGCCGGGTCGGGTTGCTAGTAAAATATAATCAGCAGTTCTAGCATGATGGTAGGGCAGATAAACACAGAGCCTACAGGCACCGAATCAAGTCGCTGCCGTCATTCATTTTAAATGAATCTAAAACGTGCTAACAACTCAAATTTCTGTAAATTATCCGATAAAATCTATTTATGGCATTTTTATATTTGCATAATTTTTCCTCCTGATGAGAACCGCATTGATGCGCTGCTTTTTCCACTTGTGTGGCAATCTTAGAGAGTTTGGTTGGTTGGTTCCTCAGTTTAGGGGCTGCGACAACGCGGTCATGTAGCCCCGTGTAGGCTACTTTGGGTGTGTGTAGAATCTGTCTGATAACCGGTGTTAATTGTGATGGCTGTATTAGTGTGTGTGTATCTGTTTTTTAATTCAATTAAGGACTGCAACTTTGAATTTTTCAAACAGTTCCTACTTTTGCCGCCAAACGGCACCGTCAACGACTACTAGGCCTAGGTCAGAACTTAGCTACTAGACGCCACCGCAGTCGGCTCTTGGCAACGAACATAGAAACCTAAGAGCGTTGTTTACATTCCTAACCTATACAATTTAGCTTCACACAAGTGTAATTAGTGGAAGGTTCTTTAACATGCCACAAATCTATGACATGGGACCGCCGGCATTACTTCCCCTCCGAAGGAAGGCATACTGAGGGTTTGAACCCGCTTTCTTGTGCATAGAAGCTCAGCATGCTACCAACTACGCCACCGAAGCCTCTTAGAGAGTTTACACTCTTGTCCGATGTCACTGTAAGCGACAGTTTTGTATGAGACAAGTCTCAGATTTACCCCAAGGACAATGGTGTGAAAAATGTCTCCAATTTCAGATGCGCACATTTTCTGGCTGTTTCGTTTGCAGACAGAACGCACTTGACGCAAAAGGCATCTGATTTAACAGAGCTGTCTGTATGCAAGTCAAGGAAAAAAAATCCAACCATGAAAGTTGGAAGTAGCCTACTTAAAAGTACAGCAGATGAAATTTGCACGGAACACTCTTCTCATATTAACACCTTACAGTTTCTTTCCTCCTGGGGTTACAGATGGGGAAATTATGTCGTGCTAGGTTTCCAAGAGATTGTTACCAGCTAAAACTGTATGTTGGGGATATTTCGCTTTCCAACATGATACCTATAGTCCGGTCAATAGAGGCTCAAAAAGGGGGTTCACCTTACATCAGATGCGGGATCATTTTTTATTTTTTGATGTTGTTTAGGACCATTCGGTAGTTATTAATCCAAGTTTCCGTCATCCTCCCCCCTTGCTTCGTCCGCCATCTTGAAAAAACTGTCACAAATCGGCACTCTTTTCAGTTTTTGGCCTCTAGCTCATTCCCAGTTCATTTGTTTGAAGATATTTCTAAATAAGAAAATATAGATTACTAAATTTGCAACAACTTTGATGTGGAAGTTGTTTTTGTAGGACCAAGCGTATTCGAGCTACGAGAAGGCGAAAAAGGGCGAAAATTGGCGATTCGGCAAATTTTTCACTTTCGCTCCACTTTCCATCGCAAAAACAGGGGGAAATCTTGATTTCAGCGAAAAGTTTATTGAATGAAAGTTGTAGACAATTTAATTTCCTTTGAAACTCCCGTACCAAAAAAAAAAAAAAAATACGAACAATGGGTAGGAGTGGGGGTAATTTTGAGAAAACTATAGGAAATAGGTTTTTCGTGATTCAGCCCTGGAGCGCCGTGTTGGTGAAAGTTTTTCGTTTTCATTATATTACAACCATTTTTTGAACACAGCAGTGCACCTAAATATTATTTGAACCATTTTTGTATAAATGTAACCACACACATACACTCACACTCTCACACACACGCATATTGTTTTTGTTTTATTCAGTTGTTGTTCGTACCTCCAGTGTTCACATCGGGTTTAGTCAACGTGCTTGGAAAGAGTTTTCCTGTGGAGTGAGTTGTTGTGGTGAAGGATGGCTTCTTCATCCCAAACATCGGACAGTGAGTGCTTCATATGCGGGAAGAGTTTGGACGAAGGAGTTGTTATTACTGTGAAGAAGAAAGGAGTTCAGACTCTATTAATCGCAAGTGTTCGAAGGGGGCGAAACGACCACTGCCAGATTTTGAAGAAAAGAGATGAAATTAAGGTTCACAATGCCTGCTCAAAGAATTACACCGATCCAAGACGGATAGACGTTGCTCTAAGCTCAGAATCCCCTATACCTGGTCCATCTTCAAAGCTAAGGTCAGTAAGTGAGGCGTTTATTTCCAAGGGCCATTGCTTTCTATGTGCGGAAAAAATTGAAGAGGATTATATTTAAAAAAAAAACAGAAAAGATCCCCTGGATTTCTCGAAATCCAGGTTGCTTGGTGGAGAAGATGCAGATAAGGGACAACTTGTTGCTAGCAGCTCGGGCACGCGGAGATGAGGGGGCTCAACAAATAATTAATCGTGTTCCCCCAGACTTAGATCTTATTGCTGCTGACGGTGAGTACCACGATGCTTGTATGAAAAAGTTGTACCGACCACCGAGAGCTGGGGGAGGGGCAAGAGGATACAGAACACACCCCAGGGTTGATGAAGCAATGGAATGTGTTTATGCTTTTCTGTAAAGAAACAAAGAAGAATGCCAATTCTCATTTGATCAATTGATGGGGGCCCTTTTAAGGAAGGATGTGAACTTGACCGGTGTGTGTTTGAGTCTTCAGTCTTTCGACTGGTTTGATGCAGCTCTCCATGCCTCCCTGTCCTGAGCTAATCGTTTCATATCTACATAGCTACCACACCCTACATCCGAGGCAATCTGTTTAACATATTCTAACCTTGGTCTGACCCTACAGTTCTTGTCCTCGACCCTTCCTTCCATAACTAAGCTTGCTATTCCTGGGTGTCTTAGTATGTGTTTTACTAACCTATCTCTTCTCTTCATTAGCAGTCGCCAGAAACATCTCTCCTCTCCCACTCGTCTTAATACCTCTTCGTTTGTAACCCTATCTACCCATCTGATCTTCATCATTCTCCTGCAACACCACACTTCAAATGCTTCAATTCTCCTCTTTTCTGCTGCACCAATAGTCCAAGTTTCACTTCCATAGAGCGCCACGCTCCAGACAAAGGCTTTCAAAAATGACTTCCTAATACCTAAATCTATATTCGATGTCAACAGATTCCTTTTTTGTAGAAATGCTTTCCTGGCCTGAGCCAACCTACTTTTTATATCCTCTTTGCTTCGTCCATCACTGGTTATTTTGCTTCCTAAGTAACAGAAGTCTCCTACTTCCTTCAGCTTTTCACCTGCCAATTTGATGACCATAGAGGTTTCTGATTTATTTCGGCTGCATTCTAGTATTTTTGTTTTACAATTATTAATTTTCATCATGAATTCTTTCCGTAAGACGGAGTCCATACCATTCAAAAACTCATTCAAATCCTCAGGCTTGTCGGCCAAGATGACGATGTCATCAGCAAATCTCAGAGTTGAAATTATTTCTCCTTGAATCTTCACTCCCACTTTAGATTTTTCTCTAATTTCCTTCATTGCTTGTTCAATGTAAAGATTGAAAAGTATGGGTGATAAGTTGCAGCCTTGCCTAACACCTTCCTGAATATCAGCTTCTCTCTCATGTCCTTCAGCTCGAATGACTGCTGTCTGGTTTCTGTATAGATTGTAGATCACCCTCCTATCCCTGTACTTTATTCCAATAGATTTCAAAATGTCAAACAATTTAGTCCAATCAATGTTATCAAAGCCTTTTCTAAGTCTACAAATGCCATGAACGTTCTCTTATCTTTCCTTATTCTACCTTCCAAAATCAGCCTAAGACTTAGTACAGCTTCCCTTGTTCCAACATTTCTCCTGAAACCAAACTGGTCTTCACCCAACTCCCTTTCTATCTGGCTTTCAATCCTCTTGTAAAAAAAAAAAGAATGAATGCGAGTGGTGAAATCAGCTGCAGATATACAGTAATTACAGAGAATATTCGCTCCCGTGTGTACAATACCACTGACTATCCACCCCCTGATAAATTTTTGAACAGTATCGAGCCAGACATTCCACCAACGTTATTGACAATGGTCCAAACAATTGTGCTAAAAACAAACAAGGAAGTTAAGATAAATGGAAGAGGATCAGTATTGCCGTTTCCCGTGCAATCATTGCTGCTGCACGTCCTCGGTCGTTTGGATCCCGTAAGAAGGGAGGAGAGCATCAGCTCTGGTGTAGTTGGAAGTAAGCAGGCGAACTGCTACAAGGCTCAGAAAGTCGGTATGGCTGGACTCTCAAGAATAGTGGGAACAACCTTCAGTGAAGTGTCCTTCAAAACGAAGGACAAAGTGATATCTTTAGCAGCTGACAAGAATATCTTGAAAGTTGGGGAGAAGAAGATTGCTGTGGACCCACTCACACTCTATCACAGTATGTGCATAGCAAAATCAACCCAGGACGACCTTGAGGAGTACCTCTCTTATGAGCTTGCACCGTACCCTATGTCGTTGTTCAACGAGGATGTCATGCGCAAGGGCACAAAGTCTGCTTGATATGCAGCGTTCACACCCATAGATTTCGAGCTTCACTCAAATCACCTCACTGTCATCGATGGTGGGCATCTGCTCCACAAAGTTGTGTGGAATCGAAATTCGACTTTTTGAAAAATTTGTGCCGATTATATCAAGTACATCCACCAGCATTATGGGACAGTGGTGATGGTCATCTTCGACGTGTACCCAGACAATCTTCTGATGAGTACCAAGAATGCTGGAAGAGCAAGAAGGCGCAAGCTGAACGCCTCAGCAGATGTGATATTTGATGAAGCCACAGTCAACAAAACTCCTCAAGACAAATTTCTGTCCAATGAGGCAATAAAAACGATTTGTTGCCCTCCTCAGAACAACACTTGAAGCGTCCAACGTCATGAACAAACAAGCTGAAGAGGACGCTGACGTGCTCATTGTGACCACTGCAACATCGATGGCTTCTTCGTACGACGCTGTAATTATTGTGGGGGAAGACATCGATTTATTAGCCATTCTCACTGGGACAGCAAATACGATGAGCAACGTATACCTTTAAATAAACAGGAAGAGGCAATTCACCTGACGTCATGTACTCCCCCTCATCATTTGTGTACGACTTCGCCGAGAACCTGCTGCTCATCCAAGCCATCAGCTGGTGTGACACAACAAATTTTGTTCCCTGTTACGGAGGAATCCATTATTTTTGGAGATAAGTGATGTCTTCATGGTCCCAGCAACCACATTAGAGGACATATCCAAAGTAGGAGAGCAAATATTGGTCGTCCTCCATGGGGGGAAATCACTTTCTGACCTCCGACACACAAAATTTGTTGCCACCACGACAAACTTGAATCTGGAAAAGCTGCTCCCAATCTCCGATGCAGCGCGATACCACTCCTAGAGGGTATACCCCCAAGTGACGTCCTGGATGAGCAGGAAGAAAGACCCGATCATCTTTGGCTGGACAAGAGGAAGCAGGGGCTTGATTTCGACAACAACCACCAGAGATGCTGCTCCTCGTGTCCTGCTGATGACGGTATCATGCAGGTGTGTCACCGGCTGTTCCGCAGCATGTGGATGCAGAAAAGCCGGTATGCATTGCTCCACTTTCTGCAAATTCTGCTTCGGCGGAAAATCCTGAGACAACCTACCTTTGATAGTCGCTGACGAGGAAGAGGAAATCATCGACGACCCGTCCATACCATTCGACGAAGACCCTGCCGAAGAGTCAACCCTCCCAACCCCCCCCCCCCCTTGCGAAACGTCTCCGGTTACTGTAGCAAGCCCCCACCCCCCATCTATTTTAAAGTTTTTATTTTAGTGTGTTCATTATTCCCTAATAATTAATATGTAAATAATTAATATGTAAATAATTAATATATAAAACGCATTGTATTGTAATCTATATTTTGTAAATACACACTAACTTTCTTAAATGAATGGGTAACGAATTTGTTCTCTCCCATCTATCCACATTTATACAAAAAATGGTTCAAATATTATTTAGATGCACTGTGTGTTCAGAAAATAGTTGTAATATAATGAAATCGAAAAACTTTTACCAACACGGCACTCCAGGGCTGAATCACAAAAAACGCATTTCCTCTAGGTTTCTTAAATTTACCCCCACTCCTACCCATTGCTCCTAATTGATTTTTGATTCACGAGTTTCAAAGGAAATTAAATTATCTACAACTTTCATTCAATAAACTTTTTGCTGAGATCAATTCTTCTCCTTGTTTTTGCGATGGAAAGTGGAGCGAAAGTGAAAAATTTGCCGAATCGCCAATTTTCGCCCTTTTTCGCCTTCTCGTAGCTCGAATACGCTTGGTCCTACAAAAAAAACTTCAAAATAAAAGGTGTTGGAAATTTAGTAATCTACATTTTCTTATTTCGACATATGTTCAAACAAATGAACTGGGAATGAGCTAGAGGCCCAAAACTGAAAAAAGTGCCAATTTCTGACAGTTTTTTCAAGATGGCGGACGAAGCAAGGGGGGGGGGGGATGACGGCAACTTGGATTAATAACTACCTAAGGGTCCTAAACAACATCAAAAAATAAAAAAAAAACGATCCCGCATCTGATGTAGGGTGAAATTCGTTTATTGACTGGACTATGCCAGGCCGATGAAATTCGCATGGCGGCTACTCTACTTGCGTTCGTAGTTCCTTACTTGGGGCACCTTCGCGACGTACAGCTGTTTTGTGCCTGAATACTAGGCCTAGTACTTGAAGACGCTAACCTACATTAGATATCGGTACACCAGACGCAGAAGACTCGTGCTTTCTGTTTTATTACTATTAGAAAGTGTAATATTATGTTAGGAAACAGTTCAGTCAAATACAACTGAAGATTTTTCTCTTGTTCCGTTTCACACAATGTTGATACTCATATAGGCCTACTTATGTTTAATTGCTAGGTTTGCTTCCAGGTCCGGATTAAGCACGGAGAGGATCGAGCGGCCGTTCCGAGGCCCCCACAAACTATCTAAAAAACGCACACGAATCGCGGAAATAAAAGAACCAAATCTCGAGTCAGATAAACAGAAAGAAAGGAAAAAGTAACGGAAGAGGTTAAAACAGTAGCTGAACGACAAAATAATACAATAGGTCTACATTAAAACCTAACAACCTATACGAAACTAGAATGGTCCTTAACAATCCACTTTTGCTCTCGATGACTTTGTCCCTTAAAACTCGCACCAAACCACATCGAGGCAAGCTGGAGCTCTGTTGTGCTGCTCAGCTTGTTGCAGGAAAGGAAGAGGATACTACTGTAGCATGGTGTAGCGGCTAGCATTCTTGGCTGTCGCTCCGGAGGTCCAGTTTCGACTCCCGGCTCTGCCAAGAAATGTTAATTCTGGTGTGAGGGCTGGAACGGTCTGCACTCAGCCTCGTGAGACAAAACTGAGAAAAAAGGGATTGGATTCCCACCTCAGTCATCATAGAAGTGGTTCTCTGTGGTTTTTCGCATTTCAAGCTGTTAGGATTACTTAACGGGTCATCGGTATCATTTAGCCCCGTGTAGACCTACTTAGGTGTATGTGTGTACTTTTGTCTGACGTTATTGTGGTGACTGTATTAGTGTGTGTATTTGTAATTCAGGTAGGAATGAGGAGGCGGCCGCGGCCGTAAGTTAGGAACCATCTCAGCATTTGCCTGGAATAGAAGTGGAAAACAGAGGAACACCGCTTCCAGGATGGCTAAGGTGGGAATCGAACCCACCTCTTCTCAGTTGAACGTCACGAGACTGAGTGTACCCCGTTCCACCCCTCAAACCAGAATTAAATTGCTTGGTAGAGCCGGGAATCGAACCCGGAACTCCGGGGCGACAGCGAGCGTACTGGCCGCTACACCACGATGTAGGGAGTCAAGGCTGAGAATGCCATGGGCAACTCGAGTTCCTTTCACTATTATAGGCATTGGGACCTTTGAGGTTGCAGTTTTAACCAAGCAAGCAAGGTTAATAGACGTGCAGTGTTGTGTAAGAAAGAATGGGAATCGCTATTCAGCAGTACCGGGCGGTCATCGGCCGCTGGCAGGCTAGAGTGAAGTGCGATTTCGGTGTCGGGAATGTGATAGTGGGCAACGCCACTGAACAGATGGGGGTTTCCGCGATGGGGATGGTAGCGCTGGTTGTGGCGACGCTACTATTAATTGGAGGAGTGGAGTCAAACCCAGGGCCTGGGCAGCTAGGATGGCAAGAAATGGAAAAAATAAGAGAAATTGTGAAGGAAGTGTCATAAAATGACCAGATCCGGGACATTCTTCGAGAACAATGTAAGGAATTCAGGGAGATGAAGACATGTATAAGAGAAGAGATGGGAATAGTGGCAGAAAGGCTGGCCGAGAATAGTAGAGAGGTAAAAGACCTAAGAGAAAAGGTGAAGATATTAGAAGTGGAAGTGAAAGAATTAAGGAATACCAAGCTGGATGAGAGAAAGAAAAAGTCTTCATTTACGGAATAAAGGAAGTTGTCAATGAAAGCACCGAGGATATAGTATCCAAGGTGCTCCGTGTGAAGGCATGCGGATAAACATCGGGGTTTTAGAGATTGACAATGTGACCAGGATAGGGCGGGGAAATGGCACGAGGCCCGTGAAAGTGTCATTAGTTTCTTCGCTGATGGCTCACAGAATTCTGGCGAACACAAGGAACCTGAAAGGGGAGAGGATATGGGTAAGAAGAGAAATGAGCATAGAAGAGGTAATCGAGCAGCAGACCTTGCAGTTTCATTTTAGGAAGGCAAGGAACTCAGGTTTCAAGGCTTATATAAAAGGCAATAGACTGGCGGTTAGCGGCAAAAACTGGGACTGTTTGGACAGTGGCACAACTCCAGGATATGGAGAAACAACAACAACAGAAGCCAGTTAGACCTAGCATCCAGGTGGAAGCAGCTGTCGGTTTAGAGGGAAGTGCGACGGTGACTCAACAGAGAGCATCGACCCCAAAGTCCAATACGGAAGTGGCGCGAGCAGGAACAACTAACGTCAGCTCCAAGAACACCGGAGAAGTGCGTGGTTTGCAGAAAGGTGAGACTGTAAAACAAGGAGTTACTAGTTTAAAAGAACTTTGGGGCAAGAAAACCTTGGTAGAGCGGTCCCATGTGGAGAAGGAGGTAATTTCTTCTCCAGCTGGTAGTATACTAGAGCTAGAGAAAGCTAGAGTTACTAGAAGCAAATCCACCTCCAGCGAAGAGGGGTAGGGGTAAAAAGTAACTAAACTGGAATATTGAAAGCGTAAATATAGAGGGTTTTTTAAATAAGAGAGGGAACGATGCACTTTTAACCCTAATAGAAGATATGCAGATTGCAGGATTTGTTGAGAGTTGGCTCCCTAGAGGTTGCGAGGTTAAAATAGATGGCTTCAATATACATACAAAACCTAAGATTAGGATAGCTAGGACCGGTAGGTTCACGGGGGGATTGTTGTTTTAATTTAAGATGAGGTGAGTGAATTATCAGAATTTATTAGTTCAGAACTGGAAGAAGTAGTGTGGGTAAATACAGATATTAAGGGGCAGGGGAAAGGAATGGTATGTTTTGGTTTTGTCTACAACCCTCCCGAGAATTCCCCGTATGCAAGAGAAAGCTTTTTCGATGAATTAGCAATTGAAATAAACAGAATTCAAAATATATATGAAGAGACAGAGATTGTGCTTTTAGGGGACTTCAATGCGAGGATTGCAGACAGAAAGCCTCTTTACAGCAAGGGGGTTGCCGAGGCCGCATGTGGGGATAGTCACAGCAAAGACAGGGAATGCAACATGAACGGAGAAAAGATTTTGGATCTATGTGGTGCTGGTGCAGAAGATTTATATATACAGTACTAAATGGTGTCTGTGTGGGGGATGAAGGAGGTAACTTAATATATATAACAGAGAATGGAGGAAGTGTAATAGACTTAGCAATATGTTCCCGAAGAGCACTAGCCCTGATTAAAAGGTTCACTGTTGAAGAATGGGGGTAATCACACCACCTACCAATTGTCGTCAATATGCAGGGAGCGGTGACAAAATCAAAAGGGAATCCACAAATTAAAGCTAAAGAGAGAAAGGTAAATAGATTCAGATGGAGGGAGGAAAACTGCAGAGAGTTCCAGAACTACTTCCAGGGAGAAAATTTTGAGCTGATTAAGGTAGGGATAAGTTTAATGATCAGTAATGATCAAATTGAAGTGGTAATACGTATGATTGAGAATGCAATTATGATGGCCGGGCGGAAAATGTGCGTGAAGGCTAGGAGAAAGGTAGGGAGAATTAAAGATAGATAGATAGATAGATTTTTATTAATTCCATTTGATCAAATACATGCATTCAATACATTTTTGATATAGGACACGTCAGAATTTACATGCATAAAATAAAAGAACTAACAAGTATATATTACTAAGATTATAACTATTTATAACTTATTATAATAGCAAATCTTAATAGATACAATCTTATTGCACAACTATTTACACCTCACTCTATTATCATAATATGAAAACTTAATTCTATAAATACAACAACATACAGCTAGGTATTAAAATTAAATTAAAAAAGTAAAATATAGTTATAGATTCCATCACTCCTATACGCTAAAATATTCAACTACTGAGTAAAAACAATGGCACTGCAGATAAGCTTTCAACATTCTATCAAAGGTTTTTATTTTTGGGGCCAGTTTTATACACTGGGGTAGTTAATTGTATAATTTAACTCCAGTGTGAAAAGTTCCTTTTTGATATATGCTTGTGTGTGTGTGTGAAATATGAATGTTTTGATTTTGTCTTGTGTTATGCCTATGAACATCATTGTTTGTTTTAAGAAAAACATCTTTATTCATTAAATTCTTTTAAAAAAACATAATACTTTCAAAGATATATATGCAGGGCAGTGGGAGAATGTTTAAATCTTTAAACAGAGGTCAACATGATTCTCTAGAGTTTACATTTGCCATCATTCTAATCGCCCTCTTTTGTATCCTAAACGTGCTTAGTACATCTGGCGACATACCCCAAAATATGATCCCATATCTTAAGTATGAATGGAAATAAGCAAAATAAGTATTTCTTAATGTGTGCATGCTAGTGCAAGTTTTCAAAATACGTAACGCAAAGCACATCGAGTTCAGTTTAGTATTCAGATATTGTATATGTTTATTCCATTTCAAGTCTTGTTGTATCCATAGTCCTAAAAACTTTGTTTCTGATTTATTTTCTATTTGATGACCTTTTAATGTTATATTGGGCATCGCAGGATTCCTATTCTGTATAGTGTGGAAATTTTGACATACTGTCTTTTTATAGTTTATAATGAGGCGATTATCTTGCGACCATTTGGTTAACTCTCCTGTAACGGAGTCAGCAGACTGCTGTATGACCTGTTTAGTTTCACCTTTTATTACGAGTGTTGTATCGTCCACAAACAAAATTTCCTTATGTGAATGAACGTTCTGTGTTATATCATTGATATATAGAAGAAAGAGTAGTGGGCCCAAAACCGATCCCTGGGGTAGGCCTACTCCAAATTCAATAATTCCCTCATTGGACAATGTTTCATTAAGTAATTTGGTTCCATCATCCTTGTGTCTCAAGCTTACTATTTGTTTACGCCTTGTTAAGTAAGACTCTATCCATTTATTAGCTAGACCTCTAACACCATATTGATTTAGTTTGGTAAGGAGGATTTTATGGTCAACAACATCAAATGCTTTCGATAAATCCAAGAATAGGCCAGTTACATGTTCCTTATTGTCAATTAATTTCAGTGTACTATTACTACATTCGTAAATTGCTGTCTGTGTAGATTTTTCCGTTCTAAATCCATGTTGTGAGTTTGATAATATTTTATTTTTTTCTATGAAACTTATCAGTCGCTTATACATAATTTTTTCCACAATTTTTGCAATACCAGTTGGTAAGGTAATAGGACGATAGTTAACTAAATCATCTTTTGAACCGTTTTTGTGCACTGGAATTACTTTTGATAACTTCAAAATATCCGGGTAAGTTCCTGAGAGAATTGAACTGTTTATTAAGTGCGTAAGTGGATTTATTATATTTTCTGCACATTTCTTTAAAATTGCATCAGGGATGCCATCAATGCCAGCACAGAATTTTTTTTTAGCTCCTTTATAACTATTCTTACCTCTTCACTTGTGACATGATTTATAAATAAAGAATCACTGCATATAAAAGGATGGTACGATGAATCTTGTAGAAGGAAGAAAACCGAAGTTATGAGGGCACTGAAGTTATACAATAGAGGAGGGGATGATACGATGAGAGTAGAATTTTGTCGTCTAAGGAAAGACTATAGAGAACTGCTCAGCAAAACGAAATAAGAGTGGCAGGGTAAGGAAGCAACAGCACTTAACAAGGATTCTAAAGCTAACGACTGTAGGAAAGTGTGGAGCAGGATAAATTCTTACTGTAAGGGGCGCAGAAGTGGTGGTGGGAACTCTATTGGTGATGAAGTATGGATTACATATTATGAAAATCTGTTAAATGCTGAAGATAATTGGAGAAAGAGAGATGGGTTTGGCGTCCCAAGGGGGCTGGAGGCCGTTCTGCCTATGCTGGACCAAGTCATATCAATAGATGAAGTTAAGGAAGTAATGGAAAAAAGTAAAGGAGGAAAGTCAGGTGCTATTTCGGGGATAACAAATGAATGTTGGCAAGAGTTGAGTAAGAATAGGTTCATGATGGAAAGATTGGTAAACATCGTTAACACTATTTTTGAAGGAGGTAGATTTCCGAGGGCGTGGCAGGAGAGGATAATTTGCCCATTATATAAGAAGCGTGGGGACAAGCTAGACCATGGCATAACTTTGCTTGGCAATTTGAGCAAAATGTACACATGTACACCGGGGTCATATCCAAGCGTTTAATAGCATGGGCAGAAGGCTGTTCGGTGTTCTCGAGACTACAGACAGGGTTCAGAAAAGGGATGAGGACCAGTGACAATATAATGGTGGTGAAAACGGTGATGGACAAGTAGGCTACATGAGGAGGGAAAGAGATAAGCTGTATATCACAGCTATTGATTTGGAGAAGGCGTTTGATTCAGTGAGCAGGGGAGCTGTCATGGCTAAACTGGAAAAAATCGGGGTGTCACATAAAATGATAAGAACAATTGAGAATGTGTATTCCGAAGTGAAATGTGCAATTAAAACTAAAGAGGATGTAATTGTAGGAGAGATAAAGTCTAATATAGGATTAAAACAGGGATGCAAATTATCCCAGGTGCTTTTTTTTGTGCTATTTTTATCAATGATATTTTCGATTCCAAGGGCTTGGAACAACGGTCCAACCATTGCTTGGACAATTATGATATCCCGGGCCTAGCTTTTGCTGATGACATCCTTCTGCTCGCTCTAACACCCCATAATATGCAACATAGTATTGACGAGATTGTGAAATACTGTGAGGACTGGAACTTAAAAATTAACCCGCGTAAGACCAAAGTCATGGTGTGCAAAAAGGGAGTTAAACTGGCTAAGAATAAAAAGTGGGTCATGTATGCGTCAAAGTTAGAGACAGTGAAAACACTTGAGTATCTAGGGACGATAATGGCGAGTAATGGAAAATGGACCGAACAAATTAAAAGGGCGAAATCGAAAGGGCTAGCGGCATTGGCGAGTGTTCAAGTGTTAGAGCGTAAGTTACCGAATCTTGACTACAACGTGTATAAGAATGTGTTTAACGCACTCATCGTTTCAAGAGCACTTTATGGAGTGGAAGTATGGGGTTTAGAGGAAGGAACGGCAACCCTGGACAGTATTGTAAGTAGGTTTGCCAATCTAATTTCGGGGCTACCTAGTTGCACGTCGAATTGTGGAGCGAGAATGTTGTGTGAGAATGTAAGCATTCGACAACATATCATAAAAAGGGTCGTTAAGTCTTGGATTCGTTTGAAAGTAGGTGGAGGAATGCTTAAGGTAGCCTACCTGCACCAAGTGAAGCATCAGCAAGAGGGCTACTGGGTGGACGGGGTAAGAAGTGTACTGGAAAGATTAGGAATGGGTTATCTATGGGAAGGGACTTACGAGGAGAGGAAGGTAGTGTGTGTAAATAAGTATGCAGAAGGGTTAATGACGTAGAGTTGCAGGTGCTAAGAGAAGAGTGCACCAACAGGAGAACCTTAACAGAGTTCTGCGAAATAAGGAACTTTATGAGCATAAAGCCTCAATCTCTAATGAAAAGAGAAATGAGAGGGATAATTTGGTGGATAATGGGGGTGTATAAGAACAAAGCGTTGAGAGAAGTAGGAAAAGAGGACCTTTGCCTGTTTTGTGGGAAGGTTATGGGTGCAGCACACCTGATCAGGGAATGCAAAGAGATTAAAACGATAAGAGCAAAGTTTGTAGACAAATCAGATCTAAACAGAATAGAAAACGTAAATGAGTATCACACTTTATAAAATTACTAAAAAGGGAATGGGGGAAGGCAGGTCAATTAGCAAAATATTTTAATACCATCAGGGAAATGTGGAATAGGAAAGCGTCGGATGAGATTCAGAACAGAGATGCATGTGATTTAAGCATAAGTCACAAGTACAGGAGATGGCTTCCTAAGCTATAAATCTTGTTAAAGCATAGGAGAGCCTATCTGTATTAACTAGGTATACTACTATACTACAGTACATCCATATATTGCAGTCTGAAGATTTTTCCGTTCTGAATCCATGCTGTGAGTTTGATGTTCTTGGTTTTTTTTTCCTTACTAAAAAACTTATCAGTCTCATACAGACAGTAAGGGCTCGATAGGAAAATAAAAAGTATTTTTTTCTGTGTTGTTCACACGGAACATGCCATATTCATGTAGCTCAAATGTGTCTCCCATGGAGAGCTGTCAAAAATGAAGAACAATGTTGTCCACATTATACTCTTTGTGATCAGGAAAGAACTTTGTGCAATCTCCATCAAAAAAGTTGCCCAGTGATTTTTTGAATGAAGACAACTACTGCAAAAGCATTATTCATTTTTTGAAAAAAAAAAAAAAAAAAAACCTAGTAAGCTATTTAATGCAGTATGAACATTTGGTTTATTTATATAACGCCATATTGTAAATTTATGTATTCAATGCATGTATTGTATTTCCCATTATTATGTATGTCATGATATGACTCTCTGAGTTAAAGTGACAATTAACAAGTAGAATTGGTTTAAATAAACAGATTTGGGCCTTTACGCAAACTAAAAAAAAAACACCTTTGAGGTCAAACTTGGTGACCTTAAGTTGCTGATTCATCCCTGCTGATCCCAAACACTTCTAGCTGAAACTTGCAAGAGATATGAATATCGTGGATGACATAAATGGATTTAGGGTGACGCTGTCTTCGAGTTTGAATGAATAGCGTAGCGTAACACTCCTTTTACCAGACCAGTGTTTTGTGCAAATTTATGGGTGCAGAATTATGTTTTTTTATAATTGGAAATCCAATACTTTCTTTTATAAATAGGCTACTTTATTTTATTTTATTTTAATTTATTTTAGACTAACTGCTTTGAGGTTTTGTGGGTATCTACTGACCTAACCTATGGCGGTACTTCTTGAGGATCTAACCAGCCTCTGGGCTGACTACCTAACAGACAGAAAAATGTAGAAATTTGGAGGAAAGGTACAATCTATTAATCTGCAACAGCAAAATTCACAGATTTAGCAAATATTACATTTGCTAAACGCGAATATCTCGAAACAAGATTTTGACACTTGGTCTATTGATGCAAAACGGTATCCAATTAAGACCACAACCGTCTCCTTCCTAATCCTAGTATTAATAATACAAAACCACATTCTATTACAGATACCACTATAACACAGGTTATCATACAATACAGATTATTATTATTATTATCATTATAATTATTATTATTATTTCTATGTCCCTCTCTATACATATTTACCACACCAAGTACACGGTTGAATGACCACGACGTCACAATCACCTAAATGATTCTATCGTTTATTTTCGAAGAGACTCTAAAGGGGTAGGCTGTATGTAGCCTACCACGGATGCTGTACCTTGGGTGTAGTGGTAAATATCCTCTAGGGCTAGTAAACAAAGCTAGGAGTGATCGAGTCAGATGTATTCCTGAGTTGGATCTGTTTTAACATACTGTAGATATGGCTTTGGACCTTGCGTGTGTCTGGAATTAGTGTGGAGAGTTTTGCCGAGATTGCCAAATCGGCTGTCTAGCAAATACTTCATTAATAAGTAATCACAGTCCGTGATCAGCAAAGTGCAGCCTGCGTCTACCCACCTCAAGAACACAAAGTAGACTGTTCCAAGATGACCCATCCTTTGTCGTGCTGGTCCGGCCCGCTTTAAGTCACTGCTTGTTTGTGCTGTCCCATTAGCCATTACAGCTTGGGTCTAATAAGCTCTATGAACTTGAGGGGTGAGGTGACGAGGGAGGCAAGAAGAGAAGGGCATGTCAACAGCCCGCCGTGTTATTTGAAATTCCTGCCTATTCCAATACTGCCAACACAAGGCCGTTGCTTAAACCACTGTAGTGTTGCGAATGAGTGAGTGATCAACCAATGTATTCGATTCTGTTACTACGCACGGATCAGGAACCCCCACATCTATCCTCACCGTCCGCAATCCACATTCCTCATAGGTTCACAGAGCTTGGTGGCGAACATTACTTGTTCCTCTCTACCCACCCAGCACCACGCTGGTCCAGCCCGCTTCAAGTCGCTGCTTGTTTGTGCTGTCCCATTAGTCAGTACGTACTTGTTCATCTCTAACCGCGCTGCTTCGCGCTGATCCAGCCCACTTCAAGTCGCTGCTTGTTTCTGCTGTCCCATTAGTCAGTACGTACTTGTTCATCTCTACCCGCGCTTGCTTCACGCCGGTCCAGCCCGCTTCAAGTCGCTGCTTGTTTCTGCTGTCCCATTAGTCAGTACGTACTTGTTCATCTCTAACCGCGCTGCTTCGCGCTGGTCCAGCCCACTTCAAGTCGCTGCTTGTTTCTGCTGTCCCATTAGTCAGTACGTACTTGTTATTCTCTAACCGCGCTGCTTCGCGACGGTCCAGCCCGCTTCAAGTCGCTGCTTGTCTGTGCTGTCCCATTAGTCAGTACGTACACGTTCATCTCTAACCACGCTGCTTCGCGCTGGTCCAGCCCACTTCAAGTCGCTGCTTGTTTCTGCTGTCCCGTTAGTCAGTACGTACTTGTTCATCTCTACCCGCGCTGCTTCACGCCGGTCCAGCCCGCTTCAAGTCGCTGCTTGTTTGTGCTGTCCCATTAATCAGTACGTACTTGTTCATCTCTAACCGCGCTGCTTCGCGCTGGTCCAGCCCACTTCAAGTCGCTGCTCGTTTCTGCTGTCCCATTAGTCAGTACGTACTTGTTCATCTCCACCCGAGCTGCTTCACGCCGATCCAGCCCGCTTCAAGTCGCTGCTTGTTTGTGCTGTCCCATTAGTCAGTACTGCGCCCGAATGTCGCATAGTCATCACCCATATCCGCTAAGATGGAAAAAGATTGTAGGGACGTCGATACTCAGCCAGATACATCAACAATTCCCTACTAGGCGAATAACTAGGAAACCCTCTACGCATACCGGCCATGCAACAACACTACTAATCAGTTACACATTTAATAACAAATAAATATCCATAACCTGATGGTAGGACGAGAATCTCGGATCTCGAGCGTGAACGGTGAAGTTGAGATTAAGTGAGTTCTAGTAACTAACTGGCAGTATTATCGCACGTCGATTGCGAAATGAAAAGATGATCAGTTTCTATAAAAAATGTGCAGGCAAACAAAGAACTAGTGCCTGGATTTATTTAACTAATATTTACAAACATGTTAAAAATCCCCAACATCAATAAAATCAATTAAAATTGAAAATAAAAACATTTAGCAAGGTAGATAGTCCTTCTATCTTTCATATGCACTTTCACTAAAGTTTACGTTGCATGAACGTCGAACTTCAAAATTAATTATTAAATATTTATACTTAATAGTCATACTGTGACTCGATCACTTACAGCAGTCTGATCTGAAATCAGCTGTTCTTCAATGGAAATAAAATTACAACACATTGCCCTACAATATACACTTATCGATTACAAACGTGAATGTGAAACGAATAAAATATAAACTATTAGAATAATAAAATATTTACACACATAAATTTACCATGTCTAGCACGGTTTTTCAAAATGATGTAGAAGATCAAACGTGATCTGTCATTCTCAATGCGCTTCTGTTTCTTAAAAACAGTTCTTATGTAACACTTGTTCACAAATAATATCATTCTAGTATATTTGAGTTACTGTCATCTTAAGTTGAACTATAGTAACAAACGGTGAAGTTAATTACAGTTCATAGTTGTCATAGCAATGAATAAAAATTACAATAAAGTTAAAGAGCGAAACGGAACTACTCGGTTATCCATAATAGACTTCGTGGATTTGATAATAACGCTTTCTGACATGTACAAAACAAATACAACACTAATGTCAGTTACTTTTCCAACACACTGTAGTAATATTATGCTCCAACGGCAATACACTTATTTCCTTTCATAAACGGTGAACAAACATCTTATGTTAGCGTCAACTACGCTTCCAAACTTGACATACACCTTTCTTCTCCTATCAACATTTACAGTAATAATGCACGGAATTCCTTTAATAAAAATCCCATCTTACTACAAAACTTGTAGAACAATTAGCTACCCTACTACGTGGACACTACCTGTGTAATACGGTTCATGGTTCACTCATAACCACCTCATCTCTTAATTAATTACCATCGTGCTCTTAAACAACATTAACATTCTGTGTTCACAACAATACACCTTGTATAATATTCCACTTAGCTTTCATCAATGCAATTCGTTTATAAACTTTCTCAACATCCTGTATTTCCACGTTACAATAACATATTAACTTGACTAAACCGTAGTCCGCTCGTCTTTATTGTTAATAACAATACTTCATGTCCTCCCGATTCTGGTATACATTTAAGAATCCATTATTCATATTAAAACTTGTTACATTACATCCAAGACCTCAGGTAGATTTACAAATCCCCTCGTCAGTGGTTTCGTGATAACAAATTATAGTAATATAATTGTTGCTAATTATAGGCATCATTTGACCTCCATTGTCAACAATATGATCCTATTTAATTGTTTAAATCCTTTATAACAATTGTCCTTGACTAATTAACGTCATATTACATTAACATTCCGCAATTGCAATTGTTATTCTCCAATAATATTGTTTATAATATTTAATAAATGTAGCAATGATGATTTGACATATTAAACAGAGTTCTAGCATTTTACACTAATGTTTTCTCGTAATAACTATGCAATTTAGCAATATTAACGCAAGTTGTTGCTTATAACGCATGTGTATCGATCGACGCATTCCCTTCCATAAAACAGTTTCGTTTAAAAGTGAGTATCTTATAGCGTTCTTTCAAAAATACTAAAAACGGAATATCTAAATCCAAATTCAAGTAAAATTACGTCTAAACGACACACGGTGACGTATATTTAAAATTACAGTGAAATCTCTAAAATAAACAATATAATAACATGAGTTAAGAATAAAACAATCTACTTAAAAAAGGTTGGTAACCCTTGAAATACTATAAAATACTACATCAAACTACATAGATATTGTAACAGTCGATCCTCTACCTTTCCGATGAGCTGCTGTCAAGAATACCTCGTCAGATATACGTGATGTTCCTTTCCTGGTTCGGCACGAGCCGGTCGGCTGTCTGGAACGAGTCCCTGGTGCGAACATGTCGGTCAGCTGTTCTGCTCCCTCTCTCTGCCCGAACTGAAAACACCTGGATTCCCCCTTGGCTGCTAACTGTTCTTCTGTCTTCGCGACTGTGAGTCTAGAATCTCGTAACCCAGAACAATCGAACACCTTCTTCTTCTTCTTCTTCATCGTCGTGTAGCATTTCATCGTAATAGTAGGTTTGAACGTCTCTGGTTCACATCTCTCCAAGTTGGTAGTGGACATTTGATTCGTAGAATTGACGGTGAATTCAGTATACTGCAAGTTGGATGTGCAGTTATGGTGCCATCGACCCATGATCTCCAGGATCACTCTGAATATCCCACTCCATAGTGTAGATTAGCCTCCTTCCATAGCTTAGTAGATCATCGTAATCTTCTCAGTAATAGTTGAATACAAACATCCCCTCTGACTCGAGAATGTCATCTTAGTAAATGTTTAAAGAATAAGCTTCTAAATGAATGCTGTTGTAGTATTGTCGCTTGGTAATGCAGTGCTACTTGTTCTATCGAAATGTGAAGCTTTGTAGAAATGAAGTCTTCTTTCAATGCGTCGTATTATAAAGTTGCTGCTTTCAATATAGACTGGTTCACTTTTCTCTATAATTGCCATTTTAACAATTCTAGCGGCATTTTTGGTAACATATGACCAAATGTTTTTTTCTTACTAATTCAGACCTGTTGAACACGAATTTCGATGTTGGCACTCCCAAATTTTGACCGGAAGCTCAGAATTCAAGATGGCGTCCAAGATGGCGGACGTTTTCTTACTTGTCCGATATTTTCACTCCCGGGACCGATTTTTCTGATCTAAATGCCTTTTTCAGGGTTATTTTTTGTCGTAGAATGCAAAAAATAATTGTCTTGGACTGTTAGAAACAATTATATAACCGTTTCTAGTATTAACAAACTCCATAAAACAAATTATCCTGGGAGGAAAATACATATTGTGTGTGATTTTTTGTTGTTGTAATATTTTGTTGTTTATTGATAATACTAGAGTGACATCGTTTAAATACGTTCAAAGATGCTCAAATACGAGTTTTAGGGGCCGTGAGTCGTGAGCGCAAGCGCAAGATTCACGCCACCTGACTGCGCGACACCTTCCCCTGAGAGCGTGCGCCTGTCTAGACAAGTTTGAGTGCGGCGTCTGTGAGCTGTTTTCTGTGTGTTGTGGGCATCTTGTCGCAGTTTAGAAAATTGATAAGTTGTTTGTGTTTGGTGCAATAACTGTTCTTAATTTTTTTTAGTGGAATTGTGTCTGAAAGTGGTAACGGTAAGCGTTTATAAGCAGTTGTTATATCGTCCGAGCAAGAATACGCAAGTGTACCATTCTTTGAGGTTATGGTCTCGTGTGTTTTAGATGGAACCTCAAGTAAATCTACTCGGCGATGGTGACAGTCGAAGTAATTTGTGCATTATTTGTTCGAAATCCAAGAAAAAAGGAGTATTTACGTTGACAAAAGGAACAGTAGCGCGTTATGAGAAACTGAAGTCATGTGCGGAAGAACGAAAGGCTCTGTACGCCGAAATTTACAGTTTTGATATAGACAGTTTTTTGGAGTTGCCAAGTAACGACGTCTCTTTTTCCTATCACAGGGAATGTTACTCTGATTTTACCAGTGTTTGAGAAAAAAGAGACACACAGAGGAGGTTAATCAAAATGCCTCCACCTCAAAAGACTCTCATGACAAGCACGATAAAAAGCGCACTGGAAATAGAGTCGAAACAGATTGGAAGAAGTGTATATTTTGTCAGGATGATTCGAAAAAGGAACCCGTGCGGCATGTGCAGACTAAAGCCATGCAGGCAACTATAAACGAACTAACGTCTATTGATTATAACCTTAATTTGAGGTTATCGGGCATAGAAGATTTAATTGCGTACGAGGTCAGATACCACTCTGTCTGCCTGTTGAAATGTAAAAAAAAAAAAAAAAAATACCGAAGAAATTGCGTTCCCATTTAGGTGGAGGGCAAAATGGTGGTGATAGGGAAAACCAAGGTGACGGGTCCCTATATGACTCAGGCAGTTTGTTTCAAACCTCGCCTTTCCATCAAACTTGCAGAGAGTTGCGGGTCGCTGCTTCAAAGGGACAGGTAGTTTTGATCATTTCTTTCTTTCCACTATATTTAACCATTAATGGGGGACCATGCTAAATTATAATCAAGCCCTGTTCGGCTTCCAGCAGGAAATATCAAGTCGGTACCTTAGTAAAAAAAAAAGCTACATTGGTTTGACTCAATAGTAGCTAAATAATATTTAATTGCTCTGTACAGTAGAAGCAATTTTGATTTCAAAAAATTATTTTTGGAAAAGAAGTAAAAAATATGCTCTTTTACGCTTACGCACATAAAGAACAGCCCATCCCCCCTTTCAATCAGATAAACGTTTGTTTTCTTGTTGTTTTTTGTTTCTTTATTGCTTTTGTTGGAGGAAATTTGGTTTTTTCTTTATGTTTTCCTTTCCTTTATTACGGGTACGTTCTTTTCCTTTTCCAGGTGTTAAAACTTTGCGATGTGTGGACGAGCTTTTCTAACCTATCAGATGCCATAGGCACACCTCTTCCTTCGTTTCACGGCGAACCACGTTCAAAAATAAATTACGAGGAGTTGTCGGTGATGTCTATGAATTCTACCAGCCGTTAGATAGGGGTATCGAGGAACGTCAGACGTTGTTAATACCATCCGCCTTCCAGCACAAGCTCGCCGCTTCTTCCGCTCTTTGTACAGATGACGACAATCCCAGTAACATCCCTAGTCAAGATACTCGCTCAGATTTTAACGCAATTGTCTACGCAGCTCTCAAAATACGTCATGATTTGGGAGAGTTAGATGGTCACACCTCATTGAACGTGTCAAATGAAATAATTGGCGATATTGTTCCAGATAGCTTGTTTTTATTCTGAAGCATACTGACCAAAGGGCAAGATGCAATCGACAATTTATCTTGTGAATACCTTGAAGATCCGGGTGATAATCAAAGCGATGACTCGGAATCAGAATCAGAAACACTCGAAGTTTCATCTGCAAATACAAGCTCAGATAAAGTCACCCTTTCAATTGCGCAATTTAGTATATATGTAGTCAGCAAAGGAAAGAAACTTACGCCAAAACACATAGGCTTAGACCTTGCTTTGCATCAAGGTACCCGCTCGAAAAATCTAGTCACTCTATTTCACCAAGCTGGCCATTGTGGAAGTTACCGACAGGTACTGCAAGTGGATTCCACGCTAGCAAGTCTGACACTCAAGTCTCTTGATGAAGCTTCCGGTGCTGTTATTCCACAAAACCTACAGCAAACAAATAATCAGCAAGATACACTAGTCCACCTGACTGCCGATAATATCGACATAATTACAGATACTTTAAACGTTGCGCGACATGCCTTGTTTGGTAAGGTATAAAACCCAGAATCTCGCCGCCGACCAGCGCAGTGCTTTTGGAACATATTTAACGAAGTCACTACCAAACTTCAGTGAGGGAGAACGGTCACCTACCTGACCCCGTCCTGTCACCAATCACAGGCTGCGGATGGAAGGAAGAAACAGACGGCTACATCCCCATTCTCACCACGCTTGAACCCATTCCAAAGGAGGCTATCGATATTGTTCTTTGCGGTTGCATAAAAGATTGTTCTACAACGCTTTGTAAATGCCGCAAGGCTAAGTTAATTTGTACCTCAATGTGTTTCAGTTCCGGATGTTGTACAAACTCAAAAAAATATGATGAGGATGATGAATAAATGATGAATGCAATTTTCAAAAGTCTAGTATAATTACTATAAATATGCCATTCGTCATTGCCTTCGGAAAGCGTGGTTTACTTATTCTTGCGATACATGTAGTATTTTTTGCATTTAACCACAAAGTAATAAATAGCCTCAACAACCTTGAGTCACTCATTAAATGCCAAACTGAAAGCCAAAACGGACATATCGGCAAAAATATACAATAAAAAGAAAAATAATGTTTATGCAATATCAAATCAAGACATGAACTTTGCCACTCAAAATAATTTCATGTTTTCTTAGTATATTGTCGTTCTAAAACGGTCAACTGGTTGCTTTAACACTCTGTAACAATTAGAATAGTATTTTTATACACAAATAACCAGATTAACAGTCTTAAAATGTAAAAAGACGGCCCCGAGTCGTGAAGTTGAGAAAATGTCCACCATCATGGACACCATCTTGAATTCTAAGCTTCCAGCCAAGGCTAAATAATTGCTTGCAAAATCTGTTACAGTTACTATCGCATTCTACTACACAAATAGCCCTAAAACAGTCTTTAGATGAAGAAAATCGGCCTCGGGAGTGGAGATATCGTACTAGTAAGAAAATGTCCACCATCTTGGGCGCCATCTTGAATTCTGAGCTTCCGGTCGAAATTCGGGAGTGCCAACATCGAAATTCGTGTTCAGCAGGTCCGAATTTGTATTAAAACACATTTGGCAAAATGTTACCCAAAATGCCGCTAGAATTGCAACAAGTATAATAGCTAGATAATGCTTTTACTCGTTCATCGGTGTCTCCTTCTATTCCTAGGCAACTACGCTGTCACCACACGGTCCAGTTTGATCTCCTGACCGCGCTACCAATTAAAATAGAGCTCTCTCGGGACGCTCTGAACTATAGGTCTGGTCTCTTCAAGTTTGTGAGTAGGAGTGCCATCTCCGCTCGTGGCAATAGCGCGCGTGGCAGTCTGAAGTCACATTCTAGCCTCGCGTCAAGTCCTATTATACTGAATTTCGCTAATATCTCCTCTCCTGTTCATTAATATTGCACCCAACTGGGGTTGGTACAGGATATGAACTTCGGATCTCTGAGATGAAAAGAGGTTCAGTTACAAGCTAGCCATGAGGAAATAAGAAGTGATTCTGGCAATGACGCATAGCATTGACAAGCTTTTTCTGAAGTCACAGGATGCAAGCTGTGCGTGAATCATGAGGACAGTCACGCTGTGATGAATCAACCAGAGCAGATTGGCAGGGGAATCACCGAAGAGTGTTAACGTTAGCATTTTTATGACAAGCCTGTATTGCATCCCAACACCGCAAAATTGTGAAATAACCCGTTTTCGCGGAATCAACGCAAAATTACATAAATATGTTTACGTAGAACAGAATAATCCAGGGAATTATGAATTAATCAAAACTAAAATCGAATAATTTAGGCCCAGGGAGAAATCCCTTACGAAGCAGTTACGTCATTAGGCGGAGCTAAGAGGAGATCTTGGGAAGGATAAAATAAAACTCATTCGCCCACACAGCTGAGGAGCCTTGTAGATTTTATTTAAAATAAATAGACGATCGATTTTTGGGAAACAAGGGAACATAATGATATATTTTTCAAAAACTTGCGACGTTTATTTCAAAATATAGCTCCAAGAAGAAGACAAAAGTAATTTATTTTTGCAAGTTCCCAACACATAGCCGAGGTTTCAACCAGAGAGCATGCAGTATTCGTCAGCCCAGTGAGGCGTTAGGCTGTATCAGAAGCAATTTCACCATCAGCAAGCATAGAGGTGCTACACGCTGTCTCATAAAATGCAGAAACGCTGCATCATATCAGTCGAAATTCAGTCAAGCCCGGAGAGGCTCAGCGCAAATTCGCACAGTACATAAGTATACAGTACGCAGTATTATTAGGCTGCCAGGACGGAAGTCCGTCCTCACGTTAGTAAAAACTCATCACACTCCTGTATGGAGAAGTCACAGCGAGTAACTCAGTTCGTTACCAACCGCTAAAAGTGGATCGTGTTAAGACAAATTAACAAATCGTCAGTATCCGCGGTTTCAACAAAAGTTTGTATGTGCGTGGTAATATAAATACCTCACGTACAATAAGTACTGTTGTTTGTAAGTGATCACTAAAGCACTTATGCTAGATCATATAAAATTGTACGCTACACGTAAACCGTAAAAAATAAGTTGCCCCGCGTCAAATTCTAGAACATTTATCAGCTTGAAAACATCGGTCCAGATCAGTAGGGACATTACGCTGGAAATCATCGGTTCGAGGCTATAGATAGGTCTTCGTGAAAGTCAAGTTAAAGACCACAGTATTATGGGTCAGATATTGGAACGAAATCCGAAAATTCAAGTAAATGGACACGGGTTCGAGACCCAAAGCAAATTCAGTGAACTTTAGCGAATCTACAGTGTGTCAAACAGGGACGTAGCCAGAAAATCATTCTCGTAGGAGAAAGAAGAAAAAGCTTGTCGCAGATATAAAAATGACAGATTACGGTCAAGAAGTAAGGGGGCCATAGGTTCGATAGACCGCTACATAAGTGTAGGGCAAGTGAAAAATGCAAATCGCTTATAAAAAGACGATAAAGACAGCCGAAATAGACTGTTAAAAGGACAGGGCAGAGACTAAATCCAGTGAAGAACTAGGAGCCGTTCGAGTTATCACGCGTCCAATGCAGGGTCTTAGGATCTCACCAGGGCGTCGATCACCGATAGGAAGTGCCGAAGATCACTGAGATATGGTGGAAAAATAGTGCTGTGTAAATAATTTAAAAGATATATGTGTTTAGTGTTAATACAGTGTTTTATATAATGATAATGTGTTTAAATATAAGTGAAGTTCGATTGGGCCTAAGTGAAATGAAATTCACGAAAGAAATTGCCATGGAAAAGTATTAATTATGCGGTAGATGGGTGAATTCTTCTAAGGATGAAGCAGGAGAAGCACACTGGTGAATCATGATTTTTCATTAAAATTTGCAGCCGTACGATGCACTGACCCAGTGAAATCAATCGTAACTAGGGAGTTTAACGGTTGATTCACCGGGTAGTTAAATGCAATAATGTGATTGAAATATTGGGATAATAATAAATGACTGCGAGAATGACCTCGCAAAATAAATATAAAAATGGGATCAGTAATGTAAAGTATTAAAAACCAAAGAAATGAAATAATAAGTAATAATATACTTGGAGGAAAAAACCGAAAATAATAACCTAAATGGCTTAAAATTTTGCAATAGTAAAATCACGTTATGAAATTAATATGCATCATAATGAAGTCGTTAAAAGTCGATATGTTAAGGAAAATAAAAATAGTTTGATTTTATACCATATAATTAAATGGCAAATAACGAAAAGTTGTAATAAAAATAATTGAAATCTGAGATGATAATAAAAATAACTATTATCGAGTTGTTATACTCTAAAAATAAAGTGGTGATAAAAAATCACAATAAGGAACTCAAGAAATGAAAACGGAACGAAATAAATAATATCTTGACGTATTTGTTGTCAAAAATGATCGATTAGTAAATCTCTAAAGTAATTGGTAAATAAAACACCCAAGGAAAACGTATTATTGCAGGCTATCAAGCCAAAGTTATGAGAATAAAATAATAGTAAGACCAATGAAAAATTATGTAAGATATTAAATAAACCGCGAATAACCAAGCAAGAAATCGTGTTGCCGAAAAGGCCAAATAATAAAATAAATGTAGCTTCAAGCTAATAAACATGCGTTAATCAGGATATATTTATTCGGGAGATGGAAAGTATCGTAGAAATATTGTGGATGAAAGATTCCCATTAATGTATTGTTGTTGTATGAAAACGTCGTATTATATTGGGTAGGTGAAATTCCCATTAAAGTATTGCCATAGTGAAGCGTCGAAAATAATAGTTACAAGTAAGACATTGAAGGCATTGTTATAAATAAAGTATATGAATGTACAAGTAAGACCGTGAAGGCATTGTTATAAATAAAATATTGTAGGCAATAATCGTCGAAATAAAGCATCGTGTGCGAATGTACAAGTAAGTCCAAAAAGGCATTGTTATGAATATAGTGTTGTGATAAGACGTCATACATGTTATTATTAAATTTGGGGTAGTCAACTATTATACATCCTCTCCGGAATAAGTAATAAATATCCTGTAAACACAAAATGTAATGATAATAATAATAATAATATTAAAAGCAGGAACAAATCGCCGCTTTAGAATTGAAATGTAAGTCTTGGGATCATATGGTTGAATAGTAAATAACATTGTAAACGCAAGGCGGTCGGCAAGACTCCATAAATCAAGTGAAGTGTCACAGGAAGAAGGGGTCGCTGTTAGAGGGAGTGAGAGAGAGATTTTAACGAGTTCCGCGGTAAATTAGGGTCTAGCAAAGACTAGGAATAAAGAGGCCACTATATGAAAGTTTTTATTAAAAGATGCAAGCTTAAAATAATCTATAAAATCACGATGCTGGGATTGAGACAATTCTCCAGAATATAAGTTTGAAGCATTTGTATAGATTTTGACGGATTTTGTCAAATACTTTTATTGTTAATAAAAGGATTTCTTCCTCAAAAAGAATGAATGAAACAACGTAGTTTTAATATGAATAGAGATCCCACTATAATAAATAACACAGTGCATGGTACGCTGCTGAGAAAGATCACCTGATGCATGGAGAGTAACTGGTGGAATAAGGGTTCGATCCACAGACATGGCATGTTCTTGTACAGTATTTTTAAATCTTTACAATCTAAGGCTTTGTGAAGAATTCTTATTAAGGTCCAGAGGACTAAATAAATGATCAATAAATAATGTTTATGTAAACATAAAAGAAACCCTGAAGGGTAAAGATTGAAATGAATGTAAATGTCCAAAGCCTTGGAGAGATTATATGACTTAAATGATAGGCGCGCTCGACGCCTGAGTAAAATATACTACAAACAGTAATAATTTAATTTAAGCAAGACAAAATAGTTACAAAGTTCGTGGATTAATGAAGTGACATTATAGTGAATTTGATGAATTTTTAACAAAGTGATTTTTAGTTTTGTGTGACACTAGAAGAGACTATGCCAAGTGATTGATTTTTGACATGTTTTGAGTGAATCTATTTTTCGTCTATGAAATAAATTATGTAAATTATAATGTTGAGTTTTTCCACAAATCCTTGTGAACCTTGAGTATTCCATATCGGATGTTAAGTCAGCAGTGGAGGGAACGTTACACGCCCCGATGCCGCAGCAGCAAAAAGGCCGAGTGCTGACTAACCATCTTCCGTATAAACGGGCACATAGGGGATGCATATAATGCGTGCTAGAAATGGATACTAGGTCACAGTGAAAGTCGGTCGAATTAAAGATACAGTAACGATTAAATACGGAAGAGGTAAATGACCGCAACCCGCCGAACCTATATAAATTTAAGGAGATATGCCCCCCTGCAGAAACTCTTATTTGGCGCCCAACGTGGGGAAGTAGGCAGTAAAAACCACCCCTAAGTGGTTTTCCAAAAACTTGTTGTCAGCCGTTGTCTTGCGGAGGGTGACCAAAAGGTACAACCCCGGTACCAGCAGCGGGGGAGTATACGTAAACTCTTCTTTGGCGCCCATCTTTAGGGGCGGGTTTTTCTAGGAAAAAAACCACAGAAAAACTCGAGTTTCCCGATTTTTTTTGAAAATTTCGAAAAAGTTTCAAAGTATGATTCCAAAATGTCTTGCTTAAAGTTTGTTGATATTTTGAAGGACGGGTTCGTACGCGTACACACCCGTTAAACACTACACCCCAAAAATAAAGGAAAAATACTAGCATGTCGGGTCGAGCCCAGATTTACCTTGTGTGCATGATTCGTCCTTGGAGAGTAGTAGCCCATCTTTTCTCAAAAGATTGGAAAAAGAATGGTTACGACGGAAGAGATGAAAAATCTCTTGGTAGAAGTTATAAACAATAAGTTTCAAGAAAACTTGGAAGCGATAAACAATATGTTTCAAAAAAACTTGGAAGCAATAAACAATATGTTTCAATAAAATAGGGATGATATCAATGAATGTAGGATAGAATGTCAACAGAATTTTGAAAAAATGAACAAGAGATTGGGTGAATTAAATGAAAAAGTTGGTGCCGTACAGGCAAATGTAAATGATGGTATCTTGAAAATACAGGGCAGTATTGATACTATTAAAGATGATGTAAACCATACCTCAGGTGAACAGGCAGAGATCAAGTCGCGCTTAAATGAGATCAATGTGAAAATTAACGATATTAAAACTGAAATAAGGGAAGAAATAGATATGAAATTCAATGAGATAGAGAAATCGTTACAGGATAAGTTAAATCTTAAATTAAAAATGAATAAAGTCGATTTCCAGGTATCTAAGAACGATGTAACTAAGCAACCAGCGAATAATATAAAGCAATGCGAAAATTCCACACAGGAATTAAAAAGGGAAATTAAAGTCGAAACGATAGGGAAACCATTAGCCACGTTAAACCCGCACGATAACAGTTCGGTCATTGTAACACGGCCGGAGATAACAAAGAATCCAACAGATATGCAGAATCTAAAGGCATTTTATAATTGGAAATTTAGAAGAAAAAAGAAACAAAGGAATGATGATAAAGGGAGATCTCTATTATGGGAAAAGAATAAAAGATGGAAGATCTTTTACATAAATGTAAGAAAATATCGGGCATGGAAGAGAAGAAATAAAAGAAATGAATTAAGAGCAACGAATACATCAGAGAACTATGTTGGTGAAGAGATCATAGAAAAAGAAGAAGAGCCAGTGGTCATAGAAGACCAGGAAGAGGCCCAGATTATGAGGAAAATAGAACATTACCAACGAGTATTGGGAAGATGTCAGGGGGATGAAGGAAGAATTATGCATTGTATTAAACAGTTATACAACCCACCAATTACCATTCAGCGCCTGGAGCAAACAGGAAGTGGATAAACAATTAATGGCAGGAGAAAGCAGGGAGGTATTGTTGGTGAAGCATCCCGAGCAGTAGTATCCCAATGGAAAGAGATGGTAATGGAGGAGATCCATGAACAGGAGATAAAGGAGAAGAAGAAGAACAGGTGGAAATAAATGCTACCCGAATCGTCATATGTGGACACAAGGGAAATATGAGAAAGTAATAGAATAAGAAATTTGTAAATAATAGAAAAAGAGGCTAGAAGAAATCGAAAAGGAAGAGAACAAGAAAGGACCAGATGGGTTCAATATACGCTTACCCGTTCATATCATAAAATGTACAAACAATAACCTTGTGATACAGTAAAGAGAAATTGAAACAAGGCAACCAATAAATGAATAAGAGAATAATGGTCTTTAGGAGACTACAGAAATAAAAAAATTTCTACCACACAATTGGACTGTGAGCCAATGTATTGCGGAGATGAAGAAACATGAGCAAGACAAGGGTGATTTACAACCCACTTGAGGGAGATGTCCCATTCCAAGTGGAAAGAGTTAACAGAAACTCGAGCTGGACGGAACAAGTTATCGAGGAAGATTGATGAAAGAAGAACAAAACGGCAAACGGAGTGGACTGAAAATATAATGAGGATAAATAAAAATACTTAATTAATGAAACGGGCAGGGAGAGTCTTTCCCCATTCAGGAAATTAAAAGAAATAATTGAAGGAAGTTCATACAAGTAAAGAAAATGAATAACTTGATAAATAAATTTCTTCAGCTCTTCAAAAAATTATTTATCTTTGAAGGACGGATTCTGTACCCAACTGGGGTTGGTACAGGATATGAACTTCGGATCTCTGAGATGAAAAGAGGTTCAGTTACAAGCTAGCCATGAGGAAATAAGAAGTGATTCTGGCAATGACGCATAGCATTGACAAGCCTTATCTGAAGTCACAGGATGCAAGCTGTGTGTGAATTATGAGGACAGTCACGCTGTGATGAATCCACAATAGCAGATTGGCAGGGGAATCACCGCAGAGTGTTAACGTTAGCATTTTCATGACAACCCTGTATTGCATCCCAACACTGCAAAGTTGTGAAATAACCCGTTTTCGCGGAAACAACGCAAAATTACATAAATATGTTTACGTAGAACAGAATAATCCAGGGAATTATGAATTAATCAAGACTAAAATCGAATAATTTAGGCCCAGGGAAAAAGCCCTTACGAAGCAGTTATGTCATTAGGCGGAACTAAGAGGAGATCTTGGGAAGGATAAAATAAAACTCATTCGCCCACACAGCTGAGGAGCCTTGTAGATTTTATTTAAAATAAATAGACGATCGATTTTCGGGAAACAAGATGATAATATAACGTTTGAATTATAGGGAACATAATGATATATCTTTCAAAAAACGTGCGAAGTTTATTTCAAAAGATAGTACCAAAAGAAGACAAAAGTTATTTATTTCTGCAAGTTCCCAATATATAGCCGAGGTTTCAACCAGAGAGCATGCAGTATTCGTCAGCCCAGTGAGGCGTTAGGGTGTATCAGAAGCAATTTCACCATCAGCAATCGTAGAGGTGCTACACGCTGTCTCATAAAATGCAGAAACGCTGCATCATATCAGTCGAAATTCAGTCAAGCCCGGAGAGGCTCAGCGCAAATTCGCACAGTACATAAGTATACAGTACGCAGTATTATTAAGCTGCCAGGACGAAAGTCCATCCTCACGATAGTAAAAACTCATCACACTCCTGTATGGAGATGTCACAGCGAGTAACTCAGTTTGTTACCAACCGCTAAAAGTGGATCGTGTTAAGACAAATTAACAAATCGTCAGTATCCGCGGTTTCAATAAAAGTTTGTATGTGCGTGGTAATATAAATACGTCACGTAAAAAAGTACTGTTGTTTGTAAGTGATCACTAAAGCACTTGTGCTAGATCAAATAAAATTGTACGCTACACGGAAACCGCAACAAAATAAGTTGCGCTGCGTCAAATTCTAGAACATTTATCAGCTTGAAAACATCGGTCCAGATCAGTAGAGACATTACGCTGGAAATCATCGGTTCGAGACTATAGATAGGTCTTCGTGAAAGTCAAGTAAAAGACCACAGTATTAAGGGTCAGATATTGGAACGAAATCCGAAAATTCAAGTAAATGGACACGGGTTCGAGACCCAAAGCAAATTCAGTGAACTTTAGCGAATCTACAGTGTGTCAAACAGCGACGTAGCCAGAAAAACATTCTCGTAGGAGAAAGAAGAAAAAGCTTGTCGCAGATATAAAAATGACAGATTTCGGCCAAGAAGTAAGCGGGCCATAGGTTCGATAGACCGCTACATAAGTGTAGGGCAAGTGAAAAATGCAAATCGCTTATAAAAAGACGATAAAGACAGCCGAAATAGACTGTTAAAAGGACAGGGCAGAGACTAAATCCAGTGAAGAACTAGGAGCCGTTCGAGTTATCACGCGTCCAATGCAGGGTCTTAGGATCTCATCAGGGCGTCGATCACCGATAGGAAGTGCCGAAGATCGCTGAGATATGGTGGAAAAATAGAGCTGTGTAAATAATTTAAAAGATATATGTGTTTAGTGTTAATACAGTGTTTTATATAATGATAATGTGTTTAAATATAAGTGAAGTTCGATTGGGCCTAAGTGAAATGAAATTCACGAAAGAAATTGCCATGGAAAAGTATTAATTATGCGGTAGATGGGTGAATTCTTCTAAGGATGAAGCAGGAGAAGCACACTGGTGAATCATGATTTTTCATTAAAATTTGCAGCCGTACGATGCACTGACCCAGTGAAATCAATCGTAACTAGGGAGTTTAACGGTTGATTCACCGGGTAGTTAAATGCAATAATGTGATTGAAATATTGGGATAATAATAAATGACTGCGAGAATGACCTCGCAAAATAATTATAAAAATGGGATCAGTAATGTAAA
Source organism: Meconema thalassinum (assembly GCA_946902985.2). Lineage (NCBI taxonomy): Eukaryota > Metazoa > Arthropoda > Insecta > Orthoptera > Tettigoniidae > Meconema > Meconema thalassinum. The sequence goes on along the minus strand of OX336388.2, from coordinate 1,754,006,663 downwards.
GTATTAAAAACCAAAGAAATTAAATAATAAGTAATAATAGACTTGGAGGAAAAAACCGAAAATAATAACCTAAATGGCTTAAAATTTTGCAATAGTAAAATCAGGTTATGAAATTAATATGCATCATAATGAAGTCGTTAAAAGTCGATAAGTTAAGGAAAATAAAAATAGTTTGATTTTATACCATATAATTAAATGGCAAATAACGAAAAGTTGTAATAAAAATAATTGAAATCTGAGATGATAATAATAAAAATAACTATTATCGAGGTGTTATACTCTAAAAATAAAGTGGTGATAAAAAATCACAATAAGGAACTCAAGAAATGAAAACGGAACGAAATAAATAATATCTTGACGTATTTGTTGTCAAAAATGATCGATTAGTAAATCTCTAAAGTAATTGGTAAATAAAACACCCAAGGAAAACGTATTATTGCAGGCTATCAAGCCAAAGTTATGAGAATAAAATAATAGTAAGACCAATGAAAAATTATGTAAGATATTAAATAAACCGCGAATAACCAAGCAAGAAATCGTGTTGCCGAAAAGGCCAAATAATAAAATAAATGTAGCTTCAAGCTAATAAACATGCGTTAATCAGGATATATTTATTCGGGAGATGGAAAGTATCGTCGAAATATTGTGGATGAAAGATTCCCATTAATGTATTGTTGTTGTATGAAAAAGTCGTATTATATTGCGTAGGTGAAATTCCCATTAAAGTATTGCCATAGTGAAGCGTCGAAAATAATAGTTTCAAGTAAGACCGTGAAGGCATTGCTATGAATAAAGTATGTGAATGTACAAGTAAGACCGTGAAGGCATTGTTATAAATAAAATATTGTAGGCAATAACGTCGAAATAAAGCATTGTGTGCGAATGTACAAGTAAGTCCAAAAAGGCATTGTTATGATTATAGTGTTGTGATAAAACGTCATACAAGTTATTATTAAAGTTGGGGTAGTCAACTATTATACATCCTCTCCGGAATAAGTAATAAATATCCTGTAAACACAAAATATAATGATAATAAGAATAATAATATTAAAAGCAGGAACAAATAGCCGCTTTAGAAGTGAAATGTTAGTCTTGGGATCATATGGTTGAATAGTAAATAACATTGTAAACGCAAGGCGGTCGGCGAGACGCCATAAATCAAGTGAATTGTCACAGGAAGAAGGGGGTCGCTGTTAGAGGGAGTGAGAGAGAGATTTTAACGAGTTCCTCGGTAAATTAGGGTCTAGCAAAGACTAGGAATAAAGAGGCCACTATATGAACGTTTTTATTAAAAGATGCAAGCTTAAAATAATCTATAAAATCACGATGCTGGGATTGAGACAATTCTCCAGAATATAAGTTTGAAGCATTTGTATAGATTTTGACGGATTTTGTCAAATACTTTTATTGTTAATAAAAGGATTTCTTCCTCAAAAAGAATGAATGAAACAATGTAGTTTTAATATGAATAGAGATCCCACTATAATAAATAACACAGTGCATGGTACGCTGCTGAGAAAGATCACCTGATGCATGGAGAGTAACTGGTGGAATAAGGGTTCGATCCACAGACATGGCATGTTCTTGTACATTATTTTTAAATCTTTACAATCTAAGGCTTTGTGAAGAATTCTTATTAAGGCCCAGAGGACTAAATAAATGATCAATAAATAATGTTTATGTAAACATAAAAGAAACCCTGAAGGGTAAAGATTGAAATGAATGTAAATGTCCAAAGCCTTGGAGAGATTATATGACTTAAATGATAGGCGCGCTCGACGCCTGAGTAAAATATACTACAAACAGTAATAATTTAATTTAAGCAAGACAAAATAGTTACAAAGTTCGTGGATTAATGCAGTGACATTATAGTGAATTTGATGAATTTTTAACAAAGTGATTTTTAGTTTTGTGTGACACTTGAAGAGACTATGCCAAGTGATTGATTTTTGACATGTTTTGAGTGAATCTATTTTTCTTCTATGAAATAAATTATGTAAATTATAATGTTGAGTTTTTCCACAAATACTTGTGAACCTTGAGTATTCCATATCGGATGTTAAGTCAGCAGTGGAGGGAACGTTACACGCCCCGATGCCGCAGCAGCAAAAAGGCCGAGTGCTGAGTAACTATCCTCCGTATAAACGGGCACAATATATAATTCTGTTTTGACAAATGCATTTCGTTTCCTCTTCTGGATCTGAAGAAATACTAATCTGGCTTTATATAAGCAAATTTAATATAATATCGATTCCCACAAAAATTATGTTATCCACTCTGATTGGCTGTTGGGTTATCATCAAAATGCCTCCCTGTTCTAGCCTCTTATCAGTGGGTCGTGTGCATAATTTGTTATTGTCACCTCGGCCAAACAAAACCGGTCTTGGCTTGCTAACTTGAAGCCTTGGTCATATTCCAGCATCAAATGATCAGACTCTCCCTTGTTTAAAGTATCATTCTCTGAAATATTCCCAAATTCAAATCCTTCCAAATACTCCAAAATTTTCCAAAAAGCAGTCAAAATGATTTTATTCAATTCCTAAAATATATGTGTGAATAAAATAAATTTCTAATTCCATATTCCAATTCTTAGATCAATAAATTGACAAGTCAGTTCGATCGTCGGCTCCGTCAATGACTGAAGCTGGGATGAATTCGAGTGCAGTACACACTTGTTCATCTCTACCCGCGCTGCATCGCGCTGGTCCAGCCGTATTCAAGTCGCTGCTTGTTTGTGCTGTCCCATTAGTCAGTACGTACTTGTTCATCTCTACCCGCGCTGCATCGCGCTGGTAATGCCCACTTCAAGTCGCTGCTTGTTTGTGCTGTCCCATTAGTCAGTACCTACTTGATAATCTCTACCCGCACAGCTTCGCGCTGGTCCAGCCCGCTTCAAGTCACTGCTCGTTTGTGCTGTCCCATTAGTCAGTACGTACTTGTTCATCTCAACCCGCGCTGCTTCGCGCTGGTCCAGCCCGCTTCAAGTCGCTGCTTGTTTGTGCTGTCCCATTAGTCAGTACGTACATGTTCAACTCTACCCGCGCTGGTTCGCGCTGGTCCAGCCTGCTTCAAGTTGCTGCCTGTTTGTGCTGTCCCATTAGTCAGTACGTACTTGTTCATCTCTTCCCGCGCTGCTTCGCGCCGGTCCAGCCCACTTCAAGTCGCTGCCTGTTTGTGCTGTCTCATTAGTCAGTACGTACTTGTTCATCTCTACCCGCGCTGCTTTGCGCTGGTCCAGCCCGCTTCAAGTCGCTGCTTGTTTGTGCTGTCCCTTTAGTCAGTACGTACTTGTTCACCTCTACCCGCGCTGCTTTGCGCCGGTCCAGCCCACTTCAAGTCGCTGCTCGTTTGTGCTGTCCATTCGTCAGTACGTACTTGTACATCTCTTCCAGCATTGCTTCACGCCGGTCCAGCCCACTTCAAGTAGCTGCTTGTTTGTGCTGTCCCATTAGTCACTACGTACTTGTTCATCTCTACCTGCACTGCTTCGCGCCGGTCCAGCCCGCTTCAAGTCGCTGCTTGTTTGTGCTGTCCCATTAGTCGGTACGAACTTGTTCATCTCTACCCGCGTTGCATGGCGCCGGTCCAGCCCACTTCAAGTCACTGCCTGTTAGTGCTGTCTCTTTAGTCAGTACGTACTTGTTCATCTCTACACGCGCTGCATCGCGCTGGTAATGCCCACTTCAAGTCGCTGCTTGTTTGTGCTGTCCCATTAGTCAGTACGGACTTGTTCATCTCTACCCGCGCTGCTTCGCGCTGGTCCAGCCCAATTCAAGTCGCTGCTTGTTTGTGCTATCCCATTAGTCAGTTCGTACTTGTTCATCTCTACCCGCGTTGCTTCACGCCGGTCCAGCCCACTTCAAGTCGCTGCCTGCTTGTGCTGTCCCATTAGTCGGTACGTACTTGTTTATCTCTACCCCCGTTGCTTCTCACCGGTCCAGCCCACTTTAAGTCGCTGCCTGTTTGTGCTATCCCATTAGTCAGTACGTACTTGTTGACCTCTACCCGCGGTGGTTCGCGCTGGTCCAGCCCGCTTCAAGTCGCTGCTTGTTTGTGTTGTCCCATTAGTCAGTACGTACTGTACCCTTTTGAGCCTAGGACCTTCAGGACAGGATTCTATTCTCGGGGGTGGTGTATTCCTGCTTGAAGCTAACATCTGTCCTGGTATGCTACATTTGGAAGATCAATGGGGCTGATTAATAAATCATCACACACAGGATTCAAAACCAAAGGAAAACAACTTTATTAACACTGGTAAAAAATACAAAAATGATCGAAAGGAAAGCGTAAACCAAAAATATTAAGTCAGGAAAATCAAAATTTAGAATAAGATACTATTCAAAATTGAACCAGTCTCCAAACAGCTTAACGAATTACAAAATTTTGAAATAAATCCAAAAGAAATCAAAAATAACGAAAAAATGTTAAAATCAATGCAAAAAATTTAAAAATAAGTAAAAAATAAAAATATTGTTAAAAACTCAAAAAATGAATAATTAAATTCCAATTAAATTAATCACACCTCAATTAAATTAATTATACTTCAATTAATCAACCTCAATTAAATTAATTACGCTTCAGTTAATCAACCATAATTAAATTAAACATCAATTCAAATCACTCAGTGAATCAAATAATATTTAAATTAAATTAATTAAACTTTGATTGAAATGTGAATCCCATCAATTATCAATAATCGATTATCAATCAATTAATTCAACCTCTCAATTAAATAAACAACCAATCATTGATCATATGCCAAGATGTCTATCAATCTGATCTGACCATAATCAATATTCACTGTAATACATTCCACATCTCTGAATTCAATATTCAAAATACCATGGCAACTTGCCGTTGTGTGCCAATTAAATAATACAACAAACATTAAGCCATTTGCGTATCCACCATTAAATTAGGGCTTCCATAATTATAATATTCATGAGGTAATCATTTTATAACATGATCTGGCAACATTGCCCATATGATCCCTTTGGTGGATTAAGACACTTTCACCAAATCACAATACTCATGTATCTATTATTCACAACTACAAACTTTGCCCTTCAAATGAATATGAAATTTGGCACACTTATACCTTTGAGCTTCTAAGCATACGTCAATGCGTACTTATTAATATCAACTGGCAAATTTACACTCATACGACCTCAATGGGATTTGAGTTTGAGATGTGCTACACTGATACTTAAAATAAACACAAAATACCTTAGAAACATGTTCATCCAAGGATTGAACTCGGGACTCGTAACAAATGATCCGGGTCCCGGATTCAATACCGACTGTCAAAGTCTTATGGGCGTGTGCTTAACTATACCACATAAATACAACTCGAGATGCTTGCGAGTATCTTGGCAAAAACACAAGCTTACCGTAAGGCAAGAAAATAAGAAAACCAAAATGAATACCAACTGTATGCAGACAATTTGCATATTCCAATACTAAAAAAACATGCTATGTTCACATACCGCACCGAGCAACAATAATTAAACAACGGTGTGTGTATCTTGTCAACGATGCCTGTGACCCTGCACGAAACAACATGACACAAATATGTATTTACAGGAGAAAACGCTAGCAGGAAAAATATGTACACTCGTAGGCTTCGAAGCAAGGAATCTCACCTACCTTTTTCGGAGCATTGCACGTTCACAGACGGTTGCTACTATCTGAGAGAGCAATTAACTTCACGAAAAAGAAAAATCAATCACCAAACGATTTCCACTATAATAAAAGTCACCATTCTTCTTCTTCTACTTCTTTAATCGTATCGGCCAACTAAGGACCACGTTATTTCAACTGGCTTCTCTGGGCATTGATCTTTGCCCAGTTTTCCTTCATACGTTGCCGGTATTGCTCTTTTCTTTCTTCCGTCCACATCTTTCCCGTCTTCAACTTCGGTTTTTCCTGAAAACCCTGGTGGTCGTGTAGTTTCTTCCTGAGGGAATTGCGATCTTGAATATCCCCACAGGTAATTTCCATCTCTTGCAGGTCACTTTCCACCTCTTCGAACCAGGCTGGCTTGGTCTTCTTATTTTTAAAATAGTTAAAGATCCGGTTCGTCAATCGTGTGGGTTTCATTCTGAGCAAGTGGCCATAAAATGCAATCCTCCTTTTTCTCATTACATCAGAGATCTTCTGGATATGAATATACAGCTCATAGTTTTGCCACCGTCTATATTCACCGTTGTCTTCAATCGGGCCAAGAATTTTCCTCAAGATCTTTCTTTCCTTGATCTCCAATTTTTCTACCAGGCCTTTCTTGTTCATGGTGAGGCATTCCGCTGCGTACAGAGCCTCTGGTCGTATGACAGTGCAAAATGCCTAAGTTTTGCGTTCAGGGATATTGACTTTTTGTTGTAAACGTCATTGGTGAGTTGGTACGCCATTTCCATTTTGTTCATGCGCGTAGTGAAGGTTTCTTTCTCACATACGTTGGGTTCTACCCACTCGCCAAGATATTTAAACTTATCTCTCCGTTTGATTTTGCCCTGGTTTAATTTTAGTTCCCTTGGTGCTGGCTTGATGTTAGTTATGAAGTGTGTTTTCTCCAAAGAGATCTGAAGACCAACTTTTGTTGCCTGTACCTGCAGCTGGTTAATTTGTTTTGTGGCCATATCTAAAGTCGGAGAAAATTGCAAGATCATCTTCAAAAGCTAGGCAATCAATAGAAAGTTTCATGTTCTTGTAACCCAGACGTACTCCATTTTGTACCCCATCGTTCATTTCTTTGCGCCACTCGCGGATGACTTTTTCAAGTGCACAGTTGATGAGGAGGGGTGAAAGCCCATCTCCCTGCCTAACTCCTGTCTTAATTTCGAAAGAGTCTGAAATTTCTCCTCTGAACTTGACTCTGGAGGTTGTGTTAGCTAAGGTCTGTTGAATGATTGCCCTGGTTTTATTATCCAATCCAAATTCCTTTAGAATTTGAATAAGAGCTATTCTATCAATCGAATCATAGGCCTTCTTGAAGTCGACGAAGGTTACCACAAATTTCTTGTTCCTTTGCTTCAGATAGAAAAGGATGGATTTCAGATTCATAATTTGTTCGGCACATGAGCGCTCTTTCCTGAACCCTCCTTGGTACTCTCCTAATTGTGGATCAAGTTGTTGTTCTGCCCTAATCTGCAGAGCTTTTGAAATAATTTTGTAAGTTATCAGTAGGAGGGAAATGCCGCGGTAGTTGTTAACGTCCGTTTTGTCACCTTTCTTATGCAGTGGATGAATCAAGGCAGAAGTCCAATCACGTGGAAGTTTCTCAGTTTCCCAAATCTCCTTGATAATGTCTGTCAATTTATCAATCATCTTTTCACCAGCACACTTCCACAATTCGGCGATTATCGAGTCCTCACCTGGTGCCTTGCTTTTCTTAAGTGACTGGATAATAAGTTTGATTTCTTCTTTCGTTGGAGGGGATGAATCTGGGTGGACTTGCATGTTGTCTTCAAATGAGAAAGTGAAGTTTGGAGTCTCACAATTAAGGAGGGATTCAAAGTATTTCGCTAGAATCTGGCAATTTTCTCTCTCACTGTAAGCTAGTCTCCCATTTGAGTCTTAGAACTGTAGACTCGGAGGATTGTATTTGCTTAGATTGCGTTTGAAGGTTCTGTAGAAGTCTCTTGTGTTGTTCCTCTGAAAGTCTAGCTCAATTTGAGTTAGTTGGCTCTTGTTGTAGGCACGTTTTACATTGAGGATAATTTTTGCAGCGCGTTGTCCCTCGTTCACGAAGTTTTCCGAATTATCTTGGTTCTTTCCCGAGTTCCATTTCTGCCAGGCAAGTTGTCTTTGCTTTACCACTGAATCACTTGCATTATTCCACCACGCATGTTTCTTTGACTTCGTCAGTGGAACTGTCTCCAGTGCTGTTGTGACCAAGGCCTGTTGTAGTTCATCCCAGTTTTCGGGATTCCAAGATTCTAGTTTTTGAGTAAATTCAGGGCACAATCGTAGTTTTTCAGTATCAAATCGATTGATCTTTTTTAAGACGGCCTTTCTGTTGTTTCTCGGAATCAGTTTAACTTTGATTTTGGATAGATAGTGATCCGAATCTAGATTGGCATTTCTTAGAACCTTCACATTCTGTATCTCTCTCTGAGCTTTACGTGCAATTGCGACGTGATCAATTTGAAATTCTCCGAGATTTTGATTCGGAGATGTCCAAGTCTTCTGTTTTCTGGGAAGGTGTTTGAACGCTATGAATTTTATAACAAGATTGAAAGCCTTACATAGTTCTACGAGCCTCTCACCATTGCGAGTTGTTCTCTGGTGAGCTGGATAGTTTCCTATAATGTTTTGGAACTTTCTTTCCTTACCCAGCTGTGCATTGAAATCTCCAAGAAGCATAATCGTGTGTTTGTCTGGAATCTTACAGAGAACATCTTCAAGGTCTTCCAGAATCTATCCGTTCCTTCCGGGTCTCTCTTATTCGCTTGATTGATTGGCGCATGGACATTCACAACTTTCTTTGTGCTCCGGAAGGAGAGAGTTGAAACTCGACTGCTAGGCGAGTTGAAGCCAATGATTGAATCCAAAATCTTCCTACTGACGATGAATCCTGTGCCAAGGTTGGGAACGGTTTTTATTTCACTTTTACCAGTTTTACCTTTAAAAATTCTGTAGCCTTCTGACTCAAAGGCTTGTTCATCTGTGAATCTCGTTTCTTGAATTGCTGCAATCAGGATATGATGTTGGGATAAGGAATCAGTTAGTTGTTTCAATTTACCAATCTTCCGAAGGGAATTCGTGTTAAAGGTAGCAAAGAAATTCCGGCGTTTGTGTTGGATCTTTCCTGGAGTCTCCAATACCTCCAAGCATGTCGGCGCAGGCTCCCCAGATTCCGAAGGCCTGCATGCTTCGCTCAAGGCGAAGGTGGATTGGTTACCACCTGGGGTAGTAGCTTTCGCTGATCATTCCTCCATGCTTTGAACAGATGAAAAACTGTAGTTTGGGGTCAGTGATGTTTCACACCGACCAGGGTACTACCAAGGCTGTGAGCCTTGGAGCCCCCAGCACTGACCGGTTCGCCGACCCAGTTTCCCGCTGGGATTGGTTACCCAACCTTCCACTGAGTTTCTCGACTTAACAGGGGCACCTCTTGTAGGTTATGTGCTGGAGTTGGAGTGAAAGAGGCTAGTTGGATTCTCTTGCCGAATCCAATATGTTATGGTTGCAGTTGACAGGCAACGACGCATTACACTCCCATTTGCCCAGAGCCACAAGGACTCCTCCCAGGTTAATTCCTGGGACCCATTATTATTATTATTATTATTATTATTGCTATCAATGCTATCAATATTATTATCACCGTTAATTATTACCGCCGTGATGGAATCCACCATCCAAAGGTTACTGGATACCTATGCTCTAAAATAAATCCAGTCTCGAAATCCATGAATTATTATTATTATTATTATTATTATTATTATTATTATTATTATTATTATTATTAAGATCCATCTGGTTATTAATCTGTTTGAATAAAATCTTCGCGGCAAAGCTGGGACACGGAAGGTTATTGGATTAAGGAACCCTTTACATAAGTCTATCCTCAACTCGATAACAGATTATTATTATTATTATTATTATTATTATTATTATTAATACGATAATTATTATTATAATTAATACCTTCATAATACACTTGGATCACAAGGTTAGTGTATTACAGTACCATATGAATATCTCATCATGAATAAATCCTGTAAATGAATCTGAATATTATGTATGATTTCCTTTGACCAGGAAGTCAGCTGTCAACATGAACATGACTGTCAAACTAAGCCTCATTAGGATTCAAAATGTCCCGTTATGGAGAGGGGTAGGGAGTGTACGACCTTGGCGAATGCCACTGTAGCTCAGACACTAAGTGGTGTGGGCTCTCAACCTGCACTCTCAGTAAAATATACAGGGAAAATGAAACACAGAGAAAACGATCTCACCATCTAGAAGGTCTTTGGTTCGACCCGAGTGGAACCTGGTCTTGAAGCAATATCATTATCGTGGTCCTATTCGTCACACAAATCACCTGTAAGCATAGTTTAGTCTTGCCTGTTCTGTTGGGTATGCTCAACACACATCCCTTACCTTTCTTTTTCTTTTCAGTTGGAAGTCGAGTGACATATGGCTGTGTCACCTGCAACTTCTTATACCTTTTTCAATACCATTATACCATTTTATTTATTCATCGTTGAACCACCGGGGCCTCACGGAACCTTACGGTATCACATTGGCATACCATTCAACTATTTTCTTATTAACATACCACGATTACGCCGATGTTCACCTTGCTCCCCAATACACTCAAATAGATAATCTAATAACTTCTCCCACTCAATACCACACTTACCTGCGTTAATCTAAGAAAAAGGACGCATTAAATCATCCCTGACACAGTTCAGATTGCATCCATATGACTAATTATCACCAAATGTGTCGTAATAACGGCATTAACATTAAATTTCCTCCCCTTCTATCCATACTCGATATTATTATTATTCTCGATATTGTTATTATTATCCCTACTTGACATCATATTTATTATTATTATTATTATTATTATGTTTATTAATAACCTAGGTCATTATCGTGTCTATAAATTTTATATTCTTTATATCTCTCAATCTCTTTCCAAATCTACGTGCTCTGCTCTTCCCGCCATCTCCATCCTGGGGCTAAAATACATACAACATAAAGGGGCAAACACATGCATTCCTATCAATATGTACAATTTGGCGCGGTTCCTGAACAAATATCATCGCTAAGCATCTCCTGAACTAAACAAATAGCATTCCGTCATCACGGATACAACTAACCTACCACAAATAATACTTAAACTCTAAAACCTAACATTACACTAAGACAAATATCTATTCCTGTATCAAACTATAATAAACACGACCCATAAAACTATGACTTATAGATAATTATTGGAAATTAATACTCATCACGTTTCCAACGTTGGCCATCATCCTCTCCAGCAATAGACGTTGGCAACCCCTGGCCATGTGCCTTTCACGCCATACCGGCACTACACATATTCACATACAATGCACTATTCCACTGAGTGATTGATAATCATGGTTATCACTAAATTTGCCCTTATTCTTACACAAAAAAATAACACTACTGGTACGGTTGCTGTACTCTATTACCTTATTCAACACGCACACTGTTGTACCTCTAGGGTACGCTACCCCCATCCCCTAAATAAAATCTCCAACAAATCAAAATTCTAAATATTTAATCTAAAAACCTATAAATTACAACTACAAAATTACAAGACTAATAATTAGCACCTACATGAACCCAGGTAGCCTCATGTCCCAGGCAACGACCCTGGAAAGGTTTACGACTTGGTAGGAATGTGAGGATTCCGCCGACCTAGCACAAGAAACCTATAAGAACCCCGGAGGTCATACACCCAGGATCATTCGATCACTCAGTCTGTCTTAGTGCTACCGACGTGACGAACCTCTGCTGTTGGCTGAATGGGTAAGTGTCTCAAGCGATCACTACACTCACCATCACACTACACTCACATCTCCCTGTGCTTGGACTGTAATTATTATTATTTGCCTATCATTTGAAATGCTATTTGCCAGTGTACCTCAAGATCGAGGTACATTAAATTTAAAAGTACTAGAAGCCACTGGTCTTATTCTTTTATTTATTTAGCTAATAAGATCCTACCCTATTAGCTTCCCCTTTAGGTAGGACTTAGAATTAGCCTTACTGTTTATTTGTTTAATTGCTTCTTGTCGTCAGCCGAGCGCTATTGTTCAACGCTGACACTAGCGAATTCCCCGTTAGCGCGCCTGCACACGACTCGTAGTAGACCGCGTGTCGCAGCTGTTGCGCACAGAGTAATAACTTAATTGCCTTTCTAAACTACCCCCTCACTTAGAACTACCCCGTCCAGCAGTACATTGGGGAGATCTCCTTGCTGATCGCACTGTCGACCTCAATTCACTAAACACTCCCTACCTCTTACAGCATTTGCCAAGCTCGCCCCCTATTTAGACTAATTTCATTCCTTAGGTTAAGTATTTGTACAGGCTACCCTAACAGGAACCTTACAAATGGTAGAGGCGCTAGGTACCGCGGCGTTTTATTAAAACAACGCCTAAGGGGGTGCAAACAACTCATCTCTGCGGGAAAGATCCCTAAAAACTCATTCTAGCCAAGCAAACGGCACCCAAGATTGGGATTTTTTTTTAAATAAGGGTCCAGTAAGATTTTTATACCCACCCAGACCCACCCTAACAGAGATACGTTCATTGACGCCACCCTTATAAAATAATCAGCCACTTGAAACCCCAAATTTGCTACGCCCCCTCTATATAGTTCATAAAGGGTCATATTAGTTAGTTGCCCACCCAGTTCGATCCCCAGTACCTTATATAGTAGTGTATTAATAATATTTCATTTACTACCCCCTTTTTACACCATGGCACCTCATGCCGAAACGCCTGCTTCACAAGGGAGGGTGCACCATAGTAATACGAATAGAAGTTCCGAGTTATTCATTTTTCTTTTACGAAGCCGGCAAAGCCGAATGCTAAAGGTGCAATTCCGCATCCAAGCGATGCAGGCAAGGGTAAGTGCGGCACAAATTAGGTACATCCGCGCCCCCACCGATAGGCGTAAAACACTCCTCGCCAGGGCACATCGGAGTCTACACACGATCCACAGGGCGCTACAGGAAAAACACACGGAAACACTGAGGATACATGCCAAAATGGACAGGGTCTATGGTCACCTCAATTATACAGCACACCTGCAACACATTAAGGCGCAATATGCGAGGCTGGATAACCATTTCGCACGGCTCATTGCCGAATATCGGCGGCTGAGCGCCCAGTTGCTACAGATGTACCGAATTACTTCCCAGTAGGAAATACAGCGGGCATAATCACTAAATTTTTTGACACACACAATAACATGCTCAATATAAACCAATAGCGGCATACATTTCCACCCCTGTGGACTAATAATTAAATTCTCGCAGCTATACTGCCCCCTCTCACACCTCAAGGTGAATACTGCCACCGCGACAGTAACGGAACAGGCCAGGGCATTCACCCGGCAATACGCCGAGGTATGGCAAAATTTTCCGTCAACTCCAGGCATACTTTATTACATTAGAGCTCTTAACACATCCACCTACCCCAACGGAAGCGGTCAATACAGACAATGCAACAAAAGTAGTTAATACATCCATTCCCCTAATGCCCACTCCTATTAGGAAGGAGACTGCCGTGGCCGTGCCACATCCAAAGCTCGCTATGGGGAACGAGACACACGCAGACACAATCCCTTTGCCGCGTAATAACATTTCCATTCACACGATTCCATTAGGCCCTAGGACCTTAGCGCCTATTTCGGCTAGCAACAGTCCTAAGGTACGCCGAAAAGCCATACTAATTCACCGCACCATTCCGATCACAATCCCCAAAATAGAAGGTATGCTACATAAAACTAAGATCACCCTTCTCCAAACGCCTCGCACGGAGAATGCATCCCTTTAGTGGATACCAGGTGCGAAAGCCGCTTTGGCAATCCGAGGGAGACGATGCCATTATTTGAGATAGATAAAAATTGAAATTCCCAATTCAGAACACATTATTTCTACATAATTAAAAGTACACTCAATTATAATACCAGTAAACCAGACCACGTAATAGCCTTATGCATAATATAACTCGCTTTCATAGCCAATTTTTCGTTCCCACACAACATTTAGGTGCAAGTCGAGGATAAGAAATGTCGAGGTACGCTCCGCTCGCAGCAGTCCCACATAGGCTATATCCACGTTTCCCCAGTCCCCAGAACCATAGGAAACGAAAGCATTTAATCACCATTATTAGGGAGTAACAAATGTATTTTTCCCACACATAGTTCGAACCCAGGAACATATAAATTAAAACCAGCGCCCTACGCGCTATGGCATTTAGTAGCCATGCTCACAAATAACAGTCACCGACAGTTCCCAACAATGCATGACACGAAGCTTAATTATAAGTTGCATATTTAGTTATAAATAATATAATGATGTATACCAGGTTATATTTCTTGTGTACTATGTCTTTATAGAATAATGAATTTTGTTCACACACACTAGCTTCAGATAGAACATGGCTAGATATATATTTAGTAGTACATATGCCTCACACTTCCCATAGGTCCCCATAGACAAGGTACGCCAAATAAACATTGGCAATAGCGCCAAGTGCAATATGGCACAGTTTGAAATAGTGGTCAACACCAATCCCGATTTGGCCCCACAACATAATTAGTCTTCAATTGTAAAATTCCACATAGGAGATACCGACGTAACATTTTTAATAATAGTTCTATATTTATAATATGTAAAGTGCATAAATGTTTTTGTAGATAATATATTGTAGACAGGGTCTTGCATATGTCATACACAGTGCACGGCAAACGAGGTCAATCCTCTGTCCTAACATACGGAAGTAACGAGAGACGTATTGCTCAGTCAGCCATACACGATACCTGCCTAGCAACAGTCTTTTCCGCACAGTCACGTAGGCTACCACGCTCATACATGGCCGTGCGATACACGGGTCATTAACACACATGGAGGCCACATGGCAAACCACAGAAAGACTCCTTTACCATAAGAAGATGTCTACACACTGCACATTAATACAAACTTATACATAGCGCACATTTTTACCTACTTAATCGCATTTAGATTTCCACAAACGGTCACGAGCATTAGGCGGCCGATTGAAGATCACCTCACCTGTCATAAGGGACTATACAGTGACGAGCCCTTCCCCCGCATATATATATATAATGACAGAACACAGTTGAGGTACACCAATATATAACTTATTGTTTATATATATATATATATACCTTCGACAGCGACCGATAACCAATTCCGACAGATGTGATAAATGTTAGCCGATTCCATATACTTCCCATAACACTGGAGGAACTAACACTCCCATGGGTAATGACCACTTATAAGAGATTAATACACAATATTTTTACTTGGACAACTTTAGAAAGTGCACGGATTCCAACAGTCACCCCATATTAAGGCGGGATGACAGGCCGATACACTACATTATCACAGAATAGGCCAATAAGTTATTACATAGAGCCAAATATAATACATTACGGAACATAGAATACGATCTCTATAACGAACACCATTTTTCCAATAGTAGCGAAAGCACATACCGAATTACAGGCAACAGAATAACACAGGTTAGCCGCAGTGCATACACACAATGACCTAACATATACAGGAGCACAGGTTAGCGACATTTCAATAATCGAACGCAATACTTCTACACTAATGCAGATTAACGACCTTTCGCAAAGGCATAGCAATAGACAACAAAACAACACAGGTTAGCGAATTTCACTATAGGCCAATGCAGATTAATACTCATAACAGAATATAACGACACTTAGTAACATTCCGCACACAATTGCGCTAGCACGCAGGTGGATTATTACCACCACAGCCAATAGGAGGTGACACAATAACACAGGTTATCATACCATCACAGCATCAGCATATATAGGTCAGCTGAACACACAATTAGGTAACACTGGGAATAAGGTTGACGTATACTTACGCATATTACATATCCCATACACTGTAATCCATAAGATGTTTTTAATCATACATATCAATTCACTTCACATAGGCTACTAAGTAAGGCAGACTCCACACAGACAATGAGTCGTGCTCTGCATGCAATGCCGGATGCTTGCGTACACAGATTATCGACACCCGAGGCGCCAGTACTCCACGGCTCACATGTTATACACAGCACTTCTGACGTTAACACATACTCCGTTCCACATCTTTTTATCCTCACAGGGGATCTTTTAAATATTTATTTTCTAAATCAAAGTGGAATTAACCACCAAAAACCGTCATAAAGACAGACAAAATGAACAGTTTTCGTATGAAGCGACACTCTTCATCATAGACAACGGAGCAGGGCCCTCATTTAAATTACAGTTATAATTATAATCATCTCATCCTAGCCAACGACCGATTGGACAGCTAGACAACTCTAGCTGATTGGGGCTATCCCCCTAACAGTCGACCCAGGAACCCATTTATCATCTTTACGCTAAGTACAAGCTGTTCATAATTGTTACTATATGACGAAATTATATTCGTAATTTTATAAATATTTTCATAATTTCATAAGTGCCACAAGGCTCCAAGAGGACCACAAATCCTTGCATAGATCCCCTTTAATTTACATCTACACTATAGATAAACAATTAGCACTACGATCATCAGTTGGCTACAGTAAATTTACATATTTTCGTTTTGAGGCAACGTGATACGACATGGCACATACATATATATATATATATATATATATATATATATATATATGCCCATTAGTAACACAATAACGCCATGGCCCATAAATGTCCTACAGTAGACCTAAGGCGTCAGAAAGCCTAAGGCAGGTTAAGTCCTACTTTCCTGGGTCAAAACACTATAGGATAGATATCAGCCGTGAGCGTATAAATGTAAATATATTCCGCAATAAATACGTTAAATGGTCCATAGCTATTCCACGTTTTCCTAAGGCGTAAATCGAGTCAAGAGCAGGTGTTGGCCTACCCTCCTGGGATCACGATAAGGAATGAGTATCGACCATAAACATAATCATGCCGAATTTTATAGATAATGATTAATAAAGGCCCGATGATTTTCTTTAATATATAACGAACAAATATCCACTTGATTTCACAAACAGCATATACGAAATAGGAATACATCATCTTCACAAAAACACATCCGGTTAGGAGAATACACTGTATAACTCTCACTGCCATACAGCAGAATGCCCGATAAAGGTAGCCACTTATGCTACTCCAGGGACAATCCAACATGCGAAATGCAATATTCACAGTGAATATACATATTACTACACCCCGCCTTATTTTTTCATTTCCCCGGAGTAGACAGGGGTAAACCACGGAAACACTTGTCCTGCAGGGTGACACCCAACATTGATACACTCACATGGGATCGCTACACGCGACCGCACATTCCCAGTACAATTAATACAATTTGTGAATTAAATACAGAGTAAATAAATATATTTTATAGACACCATTTTCCCGCAGGAAGGGGGAAAAACACAGAAACATTTGTCTATCGATGGATACCCAGCATATTAATGCGCCCTGCATTATTTTTCATTCTCCCGGAGTAGACAAGTCCAAACCACTGGAACACTTTTCTACATAGTAGTACCCAGAATTTTTACAGCCACAGGAATTCGCCATATGCTTCCGGAAATGTATAACACACTCCAGCATATTACATAAATACTATACAAAAAAAACATAATAGTTGTATACATATCATTTGCCACATTTAGGTACGATATGATGACAGCGTAATCCCATTAGGATTTCTCAATAGAAGGACATGCGTAGCTTCCCAATATACAGACGGACAGCTAATGCCTTCCACCCAGATTACATAATACACCGGCTGTGTAGCTTAAAACGATGATAACCATTACATTAGACACAATACACGTGCTTGTGACAGTTCATCTACGGAACAATAACAAAGCCCTGTGCTTGACACCCACTCTTGGAACTCAGGTCCAATCAGAACAGCGCCGCGATAAACAGGAGCTGCTACGGCCCGCCAGCCAATCAATGCTTCAGGTAACGCCTCACAGTAGCGATAACTGATAACTTCCCTTTACACACGTTATCACCAGCCACGCCTCCCACGTGACGGGTAACTAGCAAGCAGCCATAATGAATACAGGCCTAATCTCGCGCGCTGGATTCAACGACACTAGGAGCGAGACATATAATTGTCGGAATACACTACACACAGCAGGGTAACCAAATATTTTTATTTTAGTCCACCCCCATCATTCCTCAATACTTAACACCGGGACAGCATATTTTACGGCCAAAAGCCAGTATTCTCGGTGATATTCACACAGCGCCGAGTCACACAAAATACACCGTATTTTATCTCTCAGCTGGCTTTAATACACTTTTGCCCTCAGATACACCCTTATATAAACACGCCATCCAACATAGGAAAACACGAGCATGTCTCCGTGACCATATAAATATATAAACCTATTTCCCACTTAGGAGGTTTTAATTTATTTTATTCGCGGTACAGCGATATTATACAAAATATTCCCTTCCAGATTTGGACGAGCAGAGTATTTCAAGCGATAGCACTTTAATATCCCCCCCGTGCATTTTACCCCTCTTGAAATCTATAGTTAAAACGCCACATTCAGTGGAATTTATGACCTTGTTTAACATATAGATGGCATTCATATATACCATCCTCCCTACTAACAGAATGGCAATAAACACTTACAAATCCCCCACATTTCCGTAGGGCGGATAGAATATTTTTTGCAGCAATAAGCCCCCAGATAGGAAGGACTTACGACACACATATAGTGCGCTGCAATATAACCTGGTTTAGAATATCTATACATAGTATCTAGACAGTACCTCTGGACTGTATCTCCAGACAGTATCTCTAGACAGTATCTTTAGTTAAGGGATTATATTATATAATAATCCTAGATGACCAGTTTTTCAATCTAGACTTGATAGTATATAAGTCTAGTATATATTTTACGAGTATGGACAGCAGTCTCATATTATTATTATGGCTCCAGATGCCATATATTGCGACTAGTGCGTCCAGGCCTCAAAGCACATCGCCCTCCCAAGATACATATTAACACTCTACAGATAAACACTTGTACAATTCTCCCCTATCAATGCACGGCACTTGGTAATCATGCAATTACCAGGGTGTACACCATGATTTATCGCTCGTGGCTATATGCTAATCAACATTCGGAACCTTAGAGCTAACAGCTTAGCGTTCCAGGCTTAACCCGCTAACACCAGTGCATGCAATGTTTTATTTTAATACCCAATATTTTTACCCTGCATGCCAATTCAGAGCATAAATGCTACCCTCACTCCTTCAGCACGGTACCTAACAACCACGCTGAACACCCAGATCCTAAACAGTAAAATCCTCACAGACACCGGTCGAGAATTCCTACCACTTAACGTTTCCATACATCCTCATAGGACCACGATTCCTTGGACCTCTCTTGCCATCCCGTTACCAATACTTACAAATTTTAACATACCTACAACTGCCCATTAACACAGGAATACCATTCACATCCCTCACTTACCTACTAACATGTGAGAAGGAATAATACGCAGCTGACATTAGCTGGATATCCGACGAGCCAGGCGCAATTGAAGTGCACTGTGCCACCACAGTTATCCCCCCGTATAACTATGACACCATACACAACATAATACCGCTTGACACTTGCTTTTCATGGTTTGTGCACGGAGGTGCACTTTAATTGATGTGAACCTATTTTCCAAGGGAAAATAGATATTGCTAAGTTGATAAATTGTACCCAAGACTGACGGCAATGAAAGTCCAGGACCTGACATAATAGGACTTCAACGTTGACGACCGACGAGAGGTCATAGGGGTGACGTGTAAGGGCGGGCAAGCGCCTGTGTTAGAGGGAAGTACCTAGCCTGTCTCCCCTAGCATAGGGTCCGTTATACCCATTTTTATGCCCTAACGTCGTCTAAACTATACCTGCGGAGGGAGGCTTAATGGTTCGATGAGGGAATAAACTACCCCCACATCGGACAGGATACTTCCTCCTTCCCAACACGACCCACATGACTTGACGATAGTTAGTATTTAAGGTTAAGTAATTTCGGCTCTATGCGCGGAGCTAGAGACCTGGCTATTATACACACGTGAAGAAAGAAGAGGATATAATTTCCAGGGCCGAGGTATGTAGCACCGATGACCTATCTGCTCATACCCCCGTAGACTTATTCATCAAGAAAAAAGAGGATATAATTTCCCGGGCCGAGGTATGTAGCACCGATGACCTCTCTGCTCATACCCCCGTAGACTTATTCATCAAGAAAGAAGAGGATATAATTTCCCGGGCCGAGGTATGTAGCACCGATGACCTCTCTGCTCATACCCCCGTTGACTAAAGCATCAAGAAAGAAGAGAATATACAATGAAATTACGATTCTCTCCCTGGCCGAGGTTACAGATATTATTGTGCCCCAGGGAGAGGAATATATTGATATTGCCTAAGTGGCAATATATGAGCGCCGAATGCGGTCTTACGAAAATGCGTAAGCCCGATAGGAACGGTCCATACCGTTCACGAGATTGTCCTTCAAGGAAGGGACGATGGTATATAGGAACGGTCCACACCGTTCACGAGATTGTCCTTCAAGGAAGGGACGATGGTATACTGGAACGGTCCATACCGTTCACGAGATTTTCCTTCAAAGGAAAGGACGATAGGATATTGGAACGGTCTATACCGTTCACGTGGTTGTCCTTAAAAGGAAGGGACGATAGAATATTGGAACGGTCTATACGGTTCGGGTGATTATCCTTCAATGGAAGGGCAGGTAGAAAATAAGGAATAAATGTATAAACCAAATAGAAAGGTATATGAAAGTATACAATAACAAATGGCCAGTAATAATTATGAATCTATGTTTTATGATTATAGTTATGTAATTATTTTTCAGCACAGGTTGAAAATCTGAGGCGCCGAAACCGGACACAGCGCACATGGTGGTGCACACTTTGCGCACATGCATCGGGAGTAGCTCCATTTTGGGCGCTCGCCGAAATTAATAATGTCAGTGATAAAATGTGATATATTTGCCAAATGTACTGTTTCTCTATATACCTCCACAGGTTCACCCCACAAATACCGAGGGTAGATACCCTCTAATATGATGATTTTATATGTGTCTTAAGGATCCCCACAGATGGCTACGAGTTATATGCATTAACAATATGTTTTTTTTGTACTACACAAATTTCCCGCCCCCACATTTCACACTCACACGGCCAATACACAGCCCCCCCAACCACATAATACATATTTCCAGGCGCACATCCGAACCACAGTGGAGATATACCTGTGGGATATCCTCCACTGGAGGTCGGATCAACAAATAATTTGACACCTACTGTATAATGAGAGGTGCACTACGGCCACACAACTCGCGCCTATTTCTGTAAAGGACGAGTTGTGCAGCCAAGATGACTTGACTCGCCCACAGGGAGCGAGTCATACAATAGCAATATTATAGACGGGTAGTATATAACCTGCAGGTCATAGCTAATAGTTTATGCATAGATATTATGATAGAGTGCACTCGCCGTAATATTAACGTGCATAGAATACAATATTAACAGTGATATAGTTGGGCAACGGCAGTATTGATAGAATATTAATATAATTAATAGAATTTGGTATAATTATTAGAGTTTTGTTTTTATAGAATATTGGTATAATTAATAGAGTTTTGTTTTGTTTTTCATGATTACAAATGGTATGATTGCATGGAAATTTTTCTGGAAAGTATTGAAAATTGATGATATTATTTAGATAAAATTGCGAAGGTATGAAGATATATGGATTGTTTTACACGTTGTTTTTTCCTTTCTATTCTTTTAAACTCCCCATTGTAAAAATGACGTATTTCTTCCCCACAATAAAACACTTCTAAATTTAACCCTTAAATTACACCCTGCGACATTTATTTCATTCTTTCTCTCCACTCTATCCCTTTTACACACGTGCAGGGCACACGAGGGCAGTTTTTCATCCACACCGGAGGCACGTTACCTATATATATAGCCTCCCACCCAACCCTCGGATGTTTTTTTTCCTCTCGTTGTGTTCCTGCACCCCTTTAGTTAAATTGATAATATTGATATGTTTATGTTATATGTACTGTTTTGTTTAACAATTTATTGTGTCATTTGTTACAAATACAAATAGGGATAAATGTTATATCCCGCCAGGTAAATGATATCATATGAAAACCAGTAAGCTTCACGAACCATTGTTGAATTTTTGAAAATATATGTAAAGAAATATTGTTCCCCTCACCATAAACACTTACACATGATCGCTGAGCACACCCGGACGCATCATCAATAGAAGGCACCTATATACAGCCTTCAAACTTCGACGATTACTACTATCTTAATAATTTCATATCTACCCCCTGATTCACCCCTATCTTCCACGAGGCTACCTACACATCCCCTACGACGCCACCCATACAATTACGAGCTAAATTGAAAGAAGAAAAGAAGACAAGAACAGAAGATAGAAGAATAACAAGAGAGAAGAAGATGCCCTATTTTGCAAAAACCACCCCCACGTCTTCGTCCAGTTATCGAGGACGATAACTAACCCTACAAAGGGGGTTGTTGTACCCCTAGGGTACGCTACTCCCATCCCCTAAATAAAATCTCAAACAAATCAAAATTCTAAACATTTAATCTAAAAACCTATAAATTACAACTACATAATTACAACACTAATAATTAGCACCTACATGAACCCAGGTAGCTTCATGTCCCAGGCAACGACCCTGGAAAGGTTTACGACTTGGTAGGAATGTGAGGATTCCGCTGACCTAGCACAAGAAACCTATAAGAACCCCGGAGGTCATACACCCAGGATCATTCGATCACTCAGTTTGTCTTAGTGCTACCGACGTGACGAACCTCTGCTGTTGGCTGAATGGGTAAGTGTCTCAAGCGATCACTACACTCACCATCACACTACACTCACATCCCCCTGTGCTTGGACTGTAATTATTATTATTTTCCTATCATTTGAAATGCTATTTGCCAGTGTACCTCAAGATCGAGGTACACATTAAATTTAAAAGTACTAGAAGCCACTGGTCTTATTCTTTTATTTATTTAGCTAATAAGATCCTACCCTATTAGCTTCCACTTTAGCTGGACTTAGAATTAGCCTTACTGTTTATTTGTTTAATTGCTTCTTGTCGTCAGCCGAGCGCTATTGTTCAACGCTGACACTAGCGAATTCCCCGTTAGCTCGCCTGCCCACGACTCGTAGTAGACCGCGTGTCGCAGCTGTTGCGCACAGAGTAATAACTTAATTGCCTTTCTAAACTACCCCCTCACTTAGAACTACCCCGTCCAGCAGTACATTGGGGAGATCTCCTTGCTGATCGCACTGTCGACCTCAATTCACTAAACACTCCCTACCTCTTACAGCATTAGCCAAGCTTGCCCCCTATTTAGACTAATTTCATCCCTTAGGTTAATTATTTGTACAGGCTACCCTAACAGGAACCTTACAATACGTTACATCACAATACACTTTTCACATAAAATCGGGCTAGTATTACGCAACACTCGTTAGACCATGCGCCAATTCTTCTGTTACTTCACTCTTCACACGCGCCGGACTGGTAATCTCGATGCGTTCCTTCTTCCCACTGTTCATTCACAGAAATGTCCTTGTTCCAGTGGCGAGGGTTCGAGTCTCGAGGGATCAACTGCGCACCTCCCAACTTCTGCGACTGACAGTACTGTTTCTACAGCTATACAACCTGTGTTAACTTGCAACAATGCAGGCTCTTCCTGCACACATATGCTGCCTACTAAAGTTACTACTGCTTCTCTGAAATGTTCAACTTGCAGCTTTGAGTCGTACTGACCATTTACATACAACTGAGTGTCATTGTCTGTAGCGTGAAAACTGCATGACGACTGACTGTAAACTGACTTATCGTGAGTGCGTGTAACTGTTTATCGAAAATGTGTCGAACTGCACTGTAGCGCACTGCGAACACCCTAACAGTCTCCGGCGGGTTCGCGAAGCGACGCATCAACTAACGCTCACGAGTGACGACTGAAGACTCACAACTCGCGCACTAACTGCTTGACGACAGACAACCAAACTGCGGAAGACTAACTAACTGCGTGGACTGCGGAAGACTAACCCCGTGGACTGCGCGGGGGTGCATTATATCTAAAACATGGCGACTGAGCACCTGAAGATTGTTCCACAAGCAAGAGCTCCGTATTCCAACACATCTATCCCAATACACTGTGTACACATTATTCGTGATAGTAAGGTCCGTCGAATCATAGGATTATCATCGATAATCTATCGTAATTTTAGGGGATATCAATACCGCGTCCTCCTGACTACTTATGGCGAAATATACGCCATCCCCACTCTCACATCAAACTCTCCAACCCAGACGGTTCCGCGGAAGGATCCCAATTCTGGACCACTGATTTATTGATTTCTTGATGACTTAATTATTCTGTTCATCTGCAAAAATCTCAGGAATACTTCCGTCTTATTGTAGTCAATGGTTCACTCCTGGGTGCTGACGTATCGTAGAAATAAATTAATTTAGCAACTTAAGGGCGTGGTGTAACCAGAATACGGCGTATAACAGAAGTTTCCAGAACGAAATCTGATGCAAGCCCCTCGAAAGTCCTTGAGCGTACACCTGCGTTGGTAAATGCGTGTTATAGAAGCATGTTCTCGACTCGCCTTTATCTGCGAGTTCCGTGTGACGTATCTTTGGTTCGTCAAGCGGCGAGTTGCATGACTTTCCCTAATAACACTGCGGCGGGATTTTAATATGATTAAAATGACGCAAAATCTGACTTCCTTTTCCCTGAAAATCGAGGCTCATTTAAACGCTGTTCTCTAGCATTACAGAAAACCATGCGAACTTAGACTATGACCGTACGATAAGGGCGCATCTCCCCCCCCCCCTCTCTTGGTCTTTGAAAATCTATCTACAGGATGTGATGGTTTTTCAACACTCACAACTTCACCTCTATTTTGACATCCGTTCCATATTGCAGCGTTTAAATGTCACGCGCGCGTGCCTGCCCATGTAACTATTTGGGTTGTCCTGTCTTAGAACACGCCACTGTTTTTCGCAATGATGATCTGTCATCTGCGTTTGAACCCATACTTCCATCATTCTTCCTTCCAGCTTGTCGTTTCCTAAGGACATTCTTCGTCTTCGGATTCCTCCTGTTCTCCCTCGACTACCTTGACTCGTTGATCGGCGTCATCTTCTTCCGGTGGATGGTAAACCTCTAGATTTTGGGCGTAATAAATGACTTCTATTCCCGTTTCCAAGTGTTTAACTCGATACGCATTATTCCCGATCACCTTGGTTATCTTGTGAGGTCTATAGAATAATTCACAAAACTTTGCGTATATTCGCGCCTGAGGATCGGATACTGCTGGTTCCTAACCATTACCAGTTCTTCTAACTCAAGTGGTCGGTGGAACCTCTTATTCTTCATCCTTCTTAAGCGACGCTCGGACTGCTTCTTCAAATAGATCTCTGATCGTTGACTCATGACTCAGTCGAGTATCTACTGGACATGGTATAATATTGCTCCATGGTCGCTCAGGAAGTTGGTTGAAATGCACAACCGAGGGAATACGACCAGTACTTTCGTGTACGGTGTTATTAATGCATAATTCCATTATCGGTAAGACGTCCACCCATTTCCAATGTTGCCGTGGGCAGTTAAGTCGGCAGAACTTTGCAATCTCTCTCATAATCCTCTCCGAAGGATTTCCTTCTGGATGCCGTACTGAGCTCAGGACATGTCGAATATCCAGCCTTGCCATTTCCCGCCTAAACTCGGCGCTGGTGAAATATCTTCCATGATCCGTAAGCCAAAACTCTATTTTCCCAAATGTGGGAATTACCCTTGCCTTGATTCGATTTAAAACTTGAAGAGTATTCATCTTTTGAACTGGGCATAAAACCACATATTTGGAAAATACGTCTACGCTGACCAAAATGTATTTGCATCCTCTTCTGGCTTTAGGCAAAGGACCGTATCCATCCATGGCAATAAGCTCACAAGCCTTTTGCGGCAATAGCGGCTTTGGTTACTGCTTAATTAAGAATGAATTTGGTTTCACCCTTTGACATTGATCACACGTCCTTAGAGTTCTTTGAATGGTTTCTCGTAGCTTCGGCCACACAAACGTCTCTTGGATCAATGCGCTCGACTTGTCAATTCCACCGTGACCAGAAACACGATGCGCGTGCCAGACTAATCCCTTCTGTAGCGTTGGTGGTACCACAATCCTTGATTAGGTGTGATCTGCGTCCACGAACTTATGTAATAATTCGTTATACCAGATATAATTGACAGAAATTTTCTCTGCTTCGATAAATGCGGGAGTTCCAGGTTGTAATTTTCTTTGGAAGTAATTTATGATCATGTTCATCCAAGGGTCCTTTTCTTGCACAAATTTTGATTCCTTTCAGTCTTTCCAAAAATTCTCGATCCTGCCTGGTGAATTCAATCTGGTTTACTGACTCAACCTGATCCTCGTGATCTGGATTCCGACTCAAAATATCCGGTATTAGGTTGAATCTCCCCGGATGATGTTCAATCGTGATGTTGAATTGTTGAACATAAAGTGACCATGTATTGACTCTTTCTCCTGCCATCGGCGTCTTCAAGAGGAACACAAGGCTTTTATGGTCGGTCCTAATGTGAATTTTGAAACCGTACACAAATTTCCTCCACCGCTGTAGAGCGAATATAATGGATAATAGCTCTCACTCCGTGATGGTATAGTTCAGCTCATGCTTCCTCAGTTTGCGACTTGCAAATGCTAAGTAGGATTTATTCTGTGGATTCTCTGGGTCTTCCTGGTATAGCATGGCACCGACTCCAATCTGGGATGCGTCAGTTTGTATAATGAACCGGCGTGAAAAATCAGGGTAACTCAATTTGATGCTTCCCGCTAATAGCTCCTTGGCCTTCCTAAAAGCGCGATCACATTCATCACTCCATGCCCATCGATTATTCTTCCGTAGCATGTCCTGGAGTGGAGCCATAGTTTCTGTGTATCCTGGACAATGATCAGCAAAGAAATTATATATGCCCAAAAATTGACGAACATGTTTTACTCTAGTTGGTTTCGGGAAGTTCCGAATCGCTTCCAATTTCGCTGGGTTTGGTCTGATCCCCTCACCATCAATGATATGACCAAAATACAATACTTCCCTCTGGCAAAAGTGAGACTTTTCGATGTTAATTTTGAAGTTGGCCTGTTCGAGATTCGCCAGTAGTTTTTCCAAGTTTGCCAGGTGTTCACCCACATCTTCGGAAGCTAGCAAGCTATCATCCACGTGTCGGGTAGTTATACTCTTGACTTCCGGCGTCAGGTTGCGATCAAGTGCTCTAATCAACGCGGATCCAGCTGTCTTGATGTCAAAAGGTAACCTCTGG
Source organism: Meconema thalassinum (assembly GCA_946902985.2). NCBI lineage: Eukaryota > Metazoa > Arthropoda > Insecta > Orthoptera > Tettigoniidae > Meconema > Meconema thalassinum. The sequence continues at coordinate 1,753,979,461 of OX336388.2, read as the reverse complement.
AACACGTATGTTTGCTAGTCAAACAAGAATCCCGTGAGTAGCTGCGATTTCTCATCCAGCTCCAGGTGATGATAACTGCTCTTCAAATCGATTGAACTAAAATAAACCCTGTTTCTGAACCTTCGGATGATCTCCTTAATTGGTGGAGCCTGGTCATACTCCGGGATCAGTCTCTCATTTATTTCGCATGCGTCTAAACGGACCCGCACTGTCCCGTTGTGTTTCAAGACTGCTACCAATGGGTTTACAAAGGAGTGGCCATTTTAGCTTTTTTGCCTCCTTCTCCCATTTTCTTTAAAGTCGCGACAACTTCACTGATGTATTTTTTGGCAACAGAATATGCCTTCTTCTTGAAAGGTGACCAGTCATTGATCTGCATCGCATACTTAAATCCATTAATCTTTCCAGGCTTGGAGTCAAAAACTTGTTGATATTTTCTTAGTATTTCCCCTAACTTGATCCGATCATCGTCGTTAATTTTGGCCTCATGCATATTCCTTGCAAATTCTGCCTCAGAATCTCCAACCTTATCTTCCTGAGTCGTGGTCCATACCTCCGGCGGTATTAGATCGTCGTCGATATCATTGAGTCGCTGATTTAACTCACAACAGCTCTGTACCATCCACACTTCCTCGGAATCTCTTGGAATGTCTGGATTCAGCGGAATCTTCATTGAGTGATTTCCATCCGCAATTTTGAATTGGACAACCGTATTTGCCAAATCAATAACAGCTACATATTCCCTTATAAAATCTGCACCCAGAATGATATTATAATTTATTCTACTCATTACAATGAATGGGTGTGGCATACTGTATCCTCGCACAACAATCTCGAGAAGAGTTTGACTCTTGCATGTGGTGGATTTGTCCGGAATGATTCCCTTAATTTTGACATTGGAAAGGGGCAAGATTGGAAGTTCGATATGCCTTCCCAATTCATTCCCCAATGCCTGTGAGACTAGGCTAACACTGGCCCCTATATCCATCATGCACTTAACCATCAAACCTCCTACTCGGGCATGTATGACCGGTAATTCTTTAATGACCTTTATCTCTGTTCCCTCTAAGTCTTCGGTTAATTCCTCTTCACTCAAGACCCAATCACTTATTTGAGCGACTACCAAATATTTATGTGGCCCATTCAAATCATCTGCCTTGTCCTGTCGATCTAAATTTTTTTTTTTATCTTGGGATGCTTCCCGAATATTTTGTCCTCTCGCTCTATGGCTATCCTGGTATTCCAGGCTTTCTGCTCCAGTCTCCATGATAACTTGATTCTTACGAGCTTCCATACCTTTAGTCCATTTGTTTTCGTCCCCCCTCTTGGTGAACCTTGAGCTTGGAATTCATCCAGGTATTTTTGCGTCCCTTTGTGCCATCGTTCCATTTCCTCCTGATCTGACGGACGTGGCCTTCCAGCTTGCCATGGCCTCCCCCGAGACCATGAAGATCTACCTCTCCAGAATCCTCGTCCTCTCCAAGGGTAAGGTCTGGGTGATCCTCCATTCATCCTCCATGCGCGATTGTATCTACAATCGGGTCTCCGTCCAGCATTTTGAGGATTCTCCGGCTGTTGGGTTCTGACTTCGGAATTTTGGCGTCCATGCTGTTCCCAATCCATTCGCTCTTCTGTGTGGTTAGCGTTCCTTCCCTTGCGTCGCTTACGAGGTGGCTATGTAATTTCGGCTGAGTTGACGTTTTCGACCGTCCGATGTGCTCGTTGTGGACTATGTTTTGTTGTTTCTTCCAAATGGCGAAGTATTTCTTCCGCCCGTACCGCGGTTCGCACATCTGCCGTTGCCATAATCTGCTGGACTGCCAGTGGTAACTGTTTTTCGATCGCCGTCACCATTTCTTCTTCCGAAGGTGGCATATCCAGTTCCTTCATTCTGTGTAACTGAGTTATGAAGTACTCCGAGTATTTTGTTGGGGAAGTAGTGCTATACCGCCGAGCGTACAGCTTTGCCCTCAAATTTTGTTGCGCCGACAATCTCCAATATTTCTTTAAAATACTTCCCGAAATTCTTCCATAGTGTTAAGCGTATATCGGAAACTCCTAAACCACTGTAAGGCATTGCCGGTTAAGAGCTTCTCTGCCGTCCTCAGCTGACGATCTTCGGAGATCTTAGTCTCTTTGATGTACTCCATTACTTCTGGGAGAAAACTTTTTGGAGTAATATTTGTCGTACCTGGAAATTTGTTCGGCCGGTCATCATTCATGCGGATGACCTGTACTACTTGAGTGGCCATTGTATGCCCCGTGGGCGTCGAAGTCCGTCCTCTGATGTCATGAAAATCGGGACTGTATGGTCTCTCCTCATCTCCTGGACTGAGCCGATCTTGAAATCCAGTTTTATCTTTCCCATGGGTTTCCATTATTGGCGTATTTATTCCCATCTGCAAGTCAGCTATAGCCTTATCCTGTATCATGGCCCTCACTTCATTCTTGGCTTGCTCTCCTGTTTTTCTAGTCGTGCTAACAATTCCATTTCCACATTGTGACGTCTTATCTTATCTTCACCTAGTTCTCGCAACAGTTCTTTGTTTTCTTCGTTAATCTCTTTGCGAATATCATCATATACCAATTTCCTGTCTCTTTTGAGATCCTCTCTGTCTTGAATCCATGCCTCACCTATTCCTTCCTGGGATTCTTTTATTTCTTCTTTTATCGCCTGCCATGTTTCCTTGACTTCTTCCTTAAATCTGGAGACGTCGGTCTCAACTGCCTCAAGTCTGGCTGATGTTTCCGTGTGGCCTTCTTGTAGTTCGATAACATCCGCTTGTGCAGTAATGAGCTCCCTCTTAAAGGTAGACATCTGCGTCTGAGTACCCATTTCTAAAACTGACAACCTCTGGGCCATACTGTCAACTTGGCTTTCAATAGCAACCCTGATCTTTGCATTTCCTTGTTATTTTGTTCGCAGTCTTGACTTATTTGCTTCATTTCTGACCTGATGTGATCGAGTTGGACCTCACTATCGACTTTCAACTGTGTCAATTGTCGTGTCAAGTGTTCCTCACTCTCGACATTCAACTGTGATAATTGTTGTGTCAAGTGTTCTTCACCCTCGACTTTCAACTGTGTTAATGGTTGTGTCAGATGTTCCTCACTCTCGATCTTCAGTTGAGCTAACTGTCCTGTAAGCTGCGCTACTTGTTCCTTACCCATTTGCTCCATCAGAGCCTTCATGTCCTCTAACGATACCATAACAATCAATTCGAACAAACGGGGTTGCACTCATCCAAGCTGGGACAACAACTACACCTGCACCAATGTGCAACACATCTCAAATATCCATGTGGATATTCCAGTGAATATTTTGATTTAAGTAAAACCCCATCTTCTTCACCAAAATTGAGGTAATTAACCGCGCAGTGTTAATAAAATGAGAATCTACTTCCCGTATACAAAAAATAAAATTTCATGGACTCATGGACAACATTAATTTAATAAGAAATTAAAATTAATGCCTTCCTTAGGCCTCACCTAAATAAGGCTCTATGAGTCCAGTATGGAAACTCAACATCGAAACATTAAGGGCTTTATCCAGCTTACTGTGTAATTAAATTTAAGAATAGTAATAATCCTAGCAACACAGTAACTGCTAATTTGTTGAGCTCAATAAAAGCTTCAAGCATCTGACCCCACGTTGGGCGCCAAGTGGTCGCGTGGGGAAACGACCGCCGGCCTGTTCGCCCCCCCTTGGGCGCCAAGTGTCCGCGCGGGGACGGTCGTCGTTCCTCCGCGGGTTGTGGGTAAGCCTAATGCCCACGGGGAATTGCTTCGGGAAGATGGTCCCTTATGGGTGCCTGAAGCTCAAGTGCGTCTACCATGCCATACGATTAGGCATTGCACGATAAAACATACTAAGCTACGTCACCCGTGTGCCTCTGTGTATGTTAACCACTATGATCTTCCACTAATAAAAGAAAACAGACTAGGATAGATGAGCAATCTACCCACCGCCCTATGTACCCTTTTGATCATAGGATCTTCAGGACAGTATTCTATTCTCGGGCGTGGTGCGTTCCTGCTTGAAGCTAACATCTGTCCTGGTATGCAACATTTGGAAGATCAATAGGGCTGATTAATAAATCATCACACAGAGGATTCAAAACCAAAGGAAAAACAACTTTATTAACACTGGTAGAAATACAAAAATGATCGAAAGGAAAGCGTAAACCAAAAATATTAAATCAGGAAAATCAAAATTTAGAATAAGAAACTATTCAAAATTGAACCAGTTCCAAACAACTTAACGAATTACAAAATTTTGAAATAAATCCAAAAGAAATCAAAAATAACGAAAAATGTTAAAATCAAACCAAAAGATTTAAAAATAAATAAAAATAAAAAAATTGTCAAAAACTCAAAAATGAACAATTAAATTCCAATTAAATTAATCACACCTAAATTAAATGAATTATACTTCAATCAATCAACCTCAATTAAATTAATTACACTTCAATTGTATGTCTACCCCTTATTATTCCCGTTTTTGCAACGGGGTCGGGGATGAGATGCGATGGACGTCTTGGTGGCGATGGGTTTTACGGCCCAATGCCCTTCCTGACTTCAACCTCAGGAGAGGAGTTAATGAGAGATGAAATGAAAGATGGTGAATGAAACTGGGCAAGGATGTGGAAGGAATCGGCCGTGGCCTGTCAGAAGGTACCGTCCCAGCATTTGCATGGTGTTGAAAATGGGAAACCACAGAAAACCATTTCAAGGACGGCTGACGGTGGGGCTCGAACCCACGCGTCTACCGAGTCAGCAGAGAGCTTGCTCCCATGACCTAATGCTGCGCTTTAGGCAGCGTAGCCACTACTGTCGGGTAATTACACTTCAATTAATCAACCATGTTTAAATTAAACATCAATTCAAATCACTCAGTGAATCAAATAATATTTAAATTAAATTAATTAAACTTTGATTGAAATGTGAATCCCATCAATTATCAATAATCGATTATCACTCAATTAATTCAACCTCTCAACTAAACAAACAACCAATCATTGATCATATGCCAAGATGACTATCAATCTGATCTAACCATAATCAATATTCACTGTAATACATTCCACATCTCTGAATTCAATATTCAAAATACCATGGCAATTTGCCGTTGTGTGCCAATTAAATAATACAACAAACATTAAGCCATTTGCGTATCCACCATTAAATTAGGGCTTCCATAATTATAATATTCATGAGGTAATCATTTTATAACATGATCTGGCAACATTGCCCATATGATCCCTTTGGTGGATTAAGACACTTTCACCAAATCACAATACTCATGTATCTATTATTCACAACTACAAACTTTGCCCTTCAAATGAATATGCAATTTGGCACTCTTATACCTTTGAGCTTCTAAGCATACGTCAATGCGTACTTATTAATATCAACTGGCAAATTTACACTCATACGACCTCAATGGGATTTGAGTTTGAGATGTGCTACACTGATACTTAAAATAAACACAAAATACCTTAGAAACATGTTCATCCAAGGATTGAACTCGGGACTCGTAACAAATGATCCGGGTCTCGGATTCAATACCGACTGTCAAAGTCTTATGGGCGTGTGCTTAACTATACCATATAAATACAACTCGAGATGCTTGCGAGTATCTTGGCAAAAACACAAGCTTACCGGAAGTTATGAAAATAAGGAAACCAAAATGAAAATCAACTGTATGCAGAAAATTTGCATATTCCAATACTTAAAAAAACATCCTATGTTCACATACCACACCGAGCAACAATAATTAAACAACGGTGTGTGTATCTTGTCAACGATGCCTGCGACCCTGCAAGAAACAACATGACACAGAAAACGCTAGCAGGAAAAATATATACACTCGTAGGCTTCGATGCAAGGACTCTCACCTACCTTTTTCAGAGCATTGCACGTTCACAGACGCTTGCTACTATCTGAGAGAGCAATTAACTTCACGAAAAAGAAAAATCAATCACCAAACGATTTCCAGTATAATAAAAGTCACCATTATTATTGCTATCAATGCTATTAATATTACTGTATTATCACTTTTAATTATTACCGCCGCGATGGAATCCACCATCCAAAGGTTACTAGATACCTACAACCTAAAATAAATCCAGTCTCGAAATCCATGAATTATTTTATTATTATTATTATTATTATTATTATTATTAATATCCATCTGGTTATTAATCTGTTTGAATAAAGTCATCGCGGCAAAGCTGGGACACGGAAGGTTATTGGATTAAAGTACCCTTTACATAAGTCTATCCTCAACTCGATAACAGATTATTATTATTATTAAGATAATTATTATTATAATTAATACCTTCATAATACACTTGGATCACAAGGTTAGTGTATTACAGTACCATATGTAAATCTCATCATGAATTAATCCTGTAAATGAATTTGAATATTATGCATGATTTCCTCTGACCAGGAAGTCAGCTGTCTACATCAACATGACTGTCAAACTAAGCCTCATTAGGATTCAAAATGTCCCGTTATGGAGAGGGGTAGGGAGTGTACGACCTTGGCGAATGCCAATGTAGCTCAGACACTAAGTGGCGAGGGCCCTCAACCTGCACTCTCAGTAAAATACACAGGCAAAATGAAACACAGGGAGAAACTATCTCACCATCTAGAAGGTCTTTGGTTCGACCCGAGTGGAACCTGGTCTTGAAGCAATATCATTATCGTAGTCCTATTCGTCACACAAAACACCTGTAAGCATAGTTTAGTCTTACCTGTTCCATTGGGTATGCTCAACACACATCTCTTACCTTTCTTTTTCTTTTCAGTTGGAAGTCGAGTGACATATGGCTGTGTCACCTGCAACTTCTTATACCTTTTTCAATACCATTATACCATTTTATTTGTTCGTCGTTGAACCACCGGGGCCTCACGGAACCTTCCGGTATCATATCGGCATACCATTCAACTATTTTCTCATTAACATACCACGATTACGCCGATGTTCACCTTGCTCCGCAATACACTCAAATAGATACTCTAATAACTTATCCCACTCAATACCACACTTACCTGCGTTAATCTAAGAAAAAGGACGCGTCAAATCATCCCTGATAAAGTTCAGAGTGCATCCATATGACTAATTATCACCACATGTGTCGTAATAACGGCATTAACATTAAATTTCCTCCCCTTCTATCCATACTCGATATTATTATTACTCTCGATATTGTTATTATTGTCCCTACTTGACGTCATATTTATTATTATTATTATGATTATTAATAACCTACGTCAATAGTTGTCTAAAAATTTTACATTCTTTAAATCTCTCTCTCTTTCCAAATCTACGTGCTCTGCTCTTTCCGCCATCTCCATCCTGGGGCTGAAATACATACAATATAATGGGGCAAACACATGCATTCCTATCAATATGTACAATTTGGTGTGGTTCCTGAACAAATATCATCGCTAAGCATCTCCTGAACTAAACAAATAGCATTCCGTCGTCACGGATACAACTAACCTACCACAAATAATACTTAAACTCAAAAACCTAACATCACATTGAGGCAAATATCTATTCCTGTATCAAACTACAATAAACACGACCCATAAAACTATGACTTATAGATAATTAATGGAAGTTAATACTCATCACGTTTCCAGCGTTGGCCATCATCCTCTCCAGCAATAGACGTCAGCAACCCCTGGCCATGTGCCTTTCACGCCATACCGGCACTACACATATTCACATACAATGCACTATTCCACTGAGTGATTGATATTCATGGTTATCACTAAATTTCACCTTATTCTTACACAAAAAATAACACTACTGGTACGGTTGCTGTACTCTAGTACCTTATCCAACACGCATACGTTACATCACAATACACTTTTCACATAAAAATCGGGCTAGGGTTACGCAACACTCGTTAGACCATGCGCCTATTCTTCTGTTACTTCACTCTTCTCACGCGCCGGACTGGTAATCTCGATGCGTTCCTTCTTCCCACTGTTCATTCACAGAACTGTCATTGTTCCAGTGGCGAGGGTTTGAGTTTCGAGCGATCAACTGCGCACCTCCCAACTTCTGCGACTGACAGTACTGTTTCTACAGCTATACAACCTGTGTTAACTTGCAACACTGCAGGCTCTTCCTGCACACATATGCTGCCTATTAAAGTTACTACTGCTTCTCTGAAATGTTCAACCTGCAGCCTTGAGTCGTACTGACCATTTACATACAACTGAGTGTCATTGTCCGTAGCGTGAAAACTGCATGAGGACTGACTGTATACTGACTTATCGTGAGTGCGTGTAACTGTTTATCGAAAATGTGTCGAACTGCACTGTAGCGCACTGCGAACACCCTAACAGTCTCCGGCGGGTTCGCGAAGCGACGCATCAACTAACACTCACGAGTGACGACTGAAGACTCAGAACTCGCGCACTAACTGCGTGACGACTGACAACCAAACTGCGGAAGACTAACTAACTGCGTGGACTGCGGAAGACTAACCCCGTGGACTGCGCGGGGGTGCAATATATCTAAAACATGGCGACTGAGTACCTGAAGATTGTTCCACAAGCAAGAGCTCCGTATTCCAACACATCTATCCCAATACACTGTGTACACATTATTCGTGATAGTAAGGTCCGTCGAATCATAGGATTATCATCGATAATCGATCGTAATTTTAGGGGATATCAATACCGCGTCCTCCGGACTACTTATGGCGAAATATACGCCATCCCCACTCTCACAACAAACTCTCCAACCCAGACGGGTCCGCGGAAGGATACCAATTCTGGACAACTGATTTATTAATTTCTTGATGACTTAATTATTCTGTTCACCTGCCAAAAATCTCAGGATTACTTCCGTCTTATTGTAGTCAATGGTTCGCTCCTTGGTGCTGCCGTATCGTAGAAATAAATTAATTTAGCAACTTAAGGGCGTAGTGTAACCAGAATACGACGTATAACAGAAGTTTCCAGAACGAAATCTGATGCAAGCCCCTCGAAAGTCCTTGAGCGTACACCTGCGTTGGTAAATGCGTGTTATAGAAGCATGTTCTCGACTCGCCTTTGTCTGTGAGTTCCGTACGACGTATCTTTGGTTCGTCAGGCGGCCAGTTGCATGACTTGCCCTAATAACACTGCGGCAGGAGTTTAATATGATAAAAATGACGCAAAATCAGACTTCCTTTTCCCCGCAAATCGAGGCTCATCCAAACGCTGTTCTCTAGCATGACAGAAAACCATGCGAACTTTGACTATGACCGTAGGGTAAGGGCGCATTACTTGTTCATCTCTTCCCGTGCTGCTTCGCGCTGGTCCAGCCCACTTCAAGTCGCTGCTTGTTTGTGCTGTCCCATTAGTCAGTACGTACTTGTTCATCTCTACCCGCGTTGCTTCACGCCGGTCCAGCCCACTTCGAGTCGCTGCCTCTTTGTGCTGTCCCATTAGTCAGTATGTACTTGTTCATCTCTTCCCGCGTTGCTTCACGCCGATCCAGCCCACTTCAAGTCGCTGCTTGTCTGTGCTGTCCCATTAGTCAGTACGTACTTGTTCATCTCTACTCGCGCTGGTCCAGCCCGCTTCAAGTCGCTGCTTGTTTGTGTTGTCCTATTAGTCAGTACGAACTTGTTCATCTCTACCCGCGCTGCTTCGCGCAGGTCCAGCCCACCTCATGTCGCTGCCTGTTTGTGATGTCCCATTAGTCAGTACGTACTTGTCCATCTCTACCCGCGCGGCTTTGCGCCGGTCCAGCCCGCTTCAAGTAGCCGCTTGTTTGTGCTGTCCCATTAGTCAGTATGCACTTGTTGATCTCTTCCCGCACTGCTTCGCGGCAGTCCAGCCCACTTCAAGTCGCTGCTTGTTTGTGCTGTCCCGTTAGTCAGTACGTACTTGTTCACCTCTACCCGCGCTGCTTTGCGCCGGTCCAGCCCGCTTCAATTCGCTGCTTGTTTGCGCTGTCCCATTAGTCAGTACGTACTTGTTCATCTCTTCCCGCGTTGCTTCACGCCGATCCAGCCCACTTCAAGTCGCTGCTTGTTTGTGCTGTCCCATTAGTCAGTACGTACTTGTTCATCTCTGCTCGCGCTGGTCCAGCCCGCTTCAAGTCGCTGCTTGTTTGTGTTGTCCTATTAGTCAGTACGAACTTGTTCATCTCTACCCGCGCTGCTTCGCGCCGGTCCAGCCCACCTCATGTCGCTGCCTGTTTGTGCTGTCCCATTAGTCAGTACGTACTTGTCCATCTCTACCCGCGCTGCTTTGCGCCGGTCCAGCCCGCTTCAAGTAGCTGCTTGTTTGTGCTGTCCCATTAGTCAGTATGCACTTGTTGATCTCTTCCCGCACTGCTTCGTGGCGGTCCAGCCCGCTTCAAGTCGCTGCTTGTTTGTGCTGTCCCGTTAGTCCGTACTTGTTCACCTCTACCCGCGCTGCTTTGCGCCGGTCCAGCCCGCTTCAATTCGCTGCTTGTTTGCGCTGTCCCATTAGTCAGTACGTACTTGTTCATCTCTTCCCGGGTTGCTTCACGCCGATCCAGCCCACTTCAAGTCGCTGCTTGTTTGTGCTGTCCCATTAGTCAGTACTTACTTGTTCATCTCTACCCGCGTTGCTTCGCGCCGGTCCAGCCCACTTCAAGTCGCTGCTTGTTTGTGCTGTCCCATTAGTCACTACGTACTTGTTCATCTCTACCCTCGTTGCTTCGCGCCAGTCCAGCCCTCTTCAAGTCGCTGCTTGTTTGTGCTGTCCCATTAGTCAGTACGTACATGTTCATCTCTACCCCCGTTGCTTCACGCCGGTCCAGCCCGCTTCAAGTCGCTGCTTGTTTGAGCTGTCCCATTAGTCAGTACGTACTTGTTCATCTCTACCCGCGCTGCTTCGTTCCGGTCCAGCCCACTTCAAGTCGCTGCTCGTTTGCGCTGTCCCATTAGTCAGGACGTACTTGTTCATCTCTACCCGCGTTGCTTCGCGCCGGTCCAGGCCGCTTCAAGTAGCTGCCTGTTTGTGCTGTCCCATTAGTCAATACAATAGCGTAGCCAGGATTTTAGTTTGGAGGGGACCCATTAGGGTCTCATCTATTACTGCCAGAGTTTTTATATTTTAGTATATTTTCATTTATGAAAAAAAGTAGGCTTATGAGATCACCTTTTGTCTGTGTGTGTGCCCCCCTCCCCCCTTTATCCCCCCCCTTTAATAAAATGTAAACGGCCGGAGCGATTTCTATGAAACTCGGTAAGCACTTACTACTACATTGTCCGACCTCGACCGTGCCTTTCAAAATTTGATGCGTTTCACCAATTCAACATGCGGGCCACGCGAAATATTTCACTGGCATTCTATATCTCCGCATTGGTAACAGATATCACCCTGAAATTTTGTACAGTGATAAAGGGTACTACTACACGTTTACCGTTGCGACTTTGTTAAACATTTAGGAGTAAGTTATTACCCTTCATTTATAAAACCTTTTAAGTACAAAACATTTTAATGGATATTTCACGCGATTTAACCACCCGAGCTCAGTGAAACTTGAAACGGTAAATGTTTATACAAATTATAATCCACTGATATCTAATTTAGTAAACTTGTTTAGATAACCTCAAGATGGCGGCTATGCGAAATTTTAAAATTAAGTTTTTATTTTTTGTGTCCTAATCATGCGATCGTAGTGAAAGTTTGTTTAATGAACCTAAGCAATAATTTTCATCTAATGTTACATAACTGCATGGCCTACATATATAATAATCCAACATGGCAATCATCCGAAATATTTAGACGATTCTCAATATCTACAAATCTATTGCAGAAATCAATCTGAAATTTTGTATGCTGATAGAGGCTATTAATATAAGTTCACATATTGGACTTTTAATAACCAGGTGAGCACAATACCAACATAGCGGCAAAGCGAAATAAAAACATTTAAATGGAATTGACTCGTGATTTAATTATCCGAGCGCAGTGAAACTTGGTACGGTAAATGTTCATACAAAATCTCTACCATCTAATTAAATTCAATCGTTTTATAACCCCAAGATGGCGGCAGTGTGACATTTTAAAATTGAGTTTTTATTGTTTGTGTCCTAATCATGCGATTGAAGTGAACGCTTGAATAATGAACCTATGCAATTATATTCATCTAACTGTGCATAACTCTATGGCCTACATACAGAACAATCCAACATGGCGTTCCTTTTCATAGGCGGGAGAAATTTTTAAAAAGAAGACCAATAGGATATATGAAAATAGGCTATATATTTCTTCACAAAAGTACTTGTTCTGAGTAAAAGTACTTTAGTGTTAATTTTAACTTAGGACAAAAATATTCAGTCGGTTCATGTCTGTATGAATTCTGTCCTTCGTTGCTTTGTTTTAAGGCAGCTCACAGCTGTGGCAGTGTCTATATTTGTCTCTGTCGCTCAGATTTTCAATTATCCGTTATCAGAATACTACCATTATGGCATATCGCACGTTTCTGTGTTCTGTGCAGAATGTTCTTTTACATTAATATCACACTATGTCTTGGTGTTTTATAAATAGTTTATTTACCAGAAATGTTTTTAGTCAATTGAATGAATCTGTTAAACAAAACAACAACATCAGGAGTAGATAACAGGAAGAAGGGACACGCATAAAGGCATCAAACAAAGAAGGTACCTACGATGCAAAGGTATGTTATTGTTAGTCACTGGCAGTGACCGACAGTATTGGCTACGCTGGCTAACGCGCAGCATTAGGTCTTGGGGCCAAGCTCTCTGCTGACTCGGTAGACGCGTGGGTTCGAGCCCCACCGTCGGTCTTCCTTGAAATGGTTTTCCATGGTTTCCCATTTTCAACACCAGGCAAATGCTGGGACGGTACCAACTGACAGGCCACGGCCGCTTCCTTCCACATCCTTGCCCAGTTTCATTCACCATCATTCATTTCATCTCTCATTAACTCCTCTCATGAGGTTGGCGTCAGGAAGGGCATCCGGCCGTAAAAAACCATCGCCACAAATACTTCCATCGCATCTCATCCCCGACCCCGTTGGAAAACGGGAATAATAAGGGGTAGACATACAAGTGTAATTTATACAGTGCTGTTTTAAGGTAAGCCTAACGGTCGCCGTTTATGGTACCTAAATCTTGTTTATTATTATTATTCAGAGGAAACTGTAACAGCCTTTAAATAATAAAAATAAATAAATACGAACCTTTTTAAAAAATCGAATAACTTTACATTCTATCAGTGAGCATTGCGTCTCCCGTGCAGAGAAAATTATTTGTAAAAGCTGAGCCTATATAATGAAATGGGGCCTCAAATTTCTACACCTACAACAAAAACTTTTCATAACTTTTCGAAGATGTGTCCAGTTTTACCTTCTTTATGACAAATTGGTCGATCTTCTAAACAGTCGCTAATGTGACAAAAAGAAGAAAGAAAAGAGCAACTAACAAACAACTCTCGACTCTTCCCCAATACTACCACTTACAAACGGTATCTCCCCTCTCGCACAGACACACAACCACCGTAAATCTCGACAGTGGCGACAATCAACCACGCTGAGCCAGTATTGTTGCCCGGGACATTTTAACACTGCTATTTCCAGGAAATGGAAATTAAAAGCTGACAAGCTATAACTGGCCCCCTCCAGAGAGGTATCCTGCTAATTGGCCATCTCCTAATTTCTTGGTAGACTTTTGTCATCATCACCTGGATGTATCCCCAGTACTGAAGCACCTACTATTTTTGGAAAATCCCCCCCATGTCACAATCCTAATTGCTACCCTGTTATTTGAGCTCCTCCAAGCAGTGCAGACACGGAAATGATGACAGACCGTGCAGAGATTGTTAGTACATTCTTTGTCAAAGCATTTACTGTATTTAACATTTCGTTGTAAGTTCGAAATTTGTTCGAGTCGTAAGAAAATATGAAGGCTTATGCCCACCCCAATTACTGGATTTATTTGGGGGAGGGGGCTCTGCCGCCCCACCCTCTGGCTACTCCACTGAGTCAGTACGTACTTGTTCATCTCTACCTACCCTGCACCGCGCCGGCCAGCCCACTTCAAGTCACTGCTTGTTTGTGCTGTCCCATTAGTCAGTGCATACTTGTTCATCTCTACCCGCGTTGCTTAACGCCGGTCCAGCCCGCTTCAAGTCGCTGCTTGTTTGTGCTGTCCCATTAATCACTACTGTGTCGTCGTTATATCTCTGCCGGTAAGCTACGTCATTACTTCCAGGAAAGGTGTACCGACTGTACTAGCCTCACCAAAGACATTTCTCAAATTGGCACACAAACAATAGTGTGCCGAGCACTAATGAGTGTGCCGAGTGCATTATGCTAAGTTGGCCGTCAGAACTCCCGAGCCCCACACTGTAGGGTAATATCTTATGAATAGGAGTAGAGGAGTTGACGGCTCGAATTCACAGTCGGCTAATGCAATGGTCCTCACCGGCAGAGATATAATGCGGATACTGTACGTAGGTCTACATGTTCATCTCTACCCACCTTGCTTCATGCCGATCCAGCCCGCTTAAAGTCGCTGCTTGTTTATGCGGTCCCATTAGTCATTAATTGTATTATTATTAGTGTTATTATTTATTTTACGAATGCGCTTGCACATTCTCAGCATATTTGCTGGAAAGAAGACATTCGCAATCCCAGATATACAACACTAGCAGTAGTGCCCGGCTTTGCCCGGTGGATTTATTTGTTTTATGGATGACTAGCAGAAGTACCCGTTCTTCGAACGGTGTTCGGTGTTAACACCAGACATTATCAATTGAGCTACTGTTGCAATGGTTAGCGGTTTGTCATTCCTTCATAAGTTTATCAGAACGAAGTTAGTTTTCTGGGAATATCACGCACACTGTTAATTTAAGGGCCTTAAAATGTGGTTTTCGGACACCCTATATAGACTCCCGAATTTTGTGTCTCACATTGAGAAGCGCAACATATGCTCTGGTCGTCCTTCTAGTTAATTTTTATATTTCGCCTATTTTAGCATGTATTTTGAGAAGTTTTACCCTATATATCCACCTTTCTACTGTATGAAAAGTACGGTGAAGAATTTTATAAATGATTGGTGTATTGACTCTCATGGACGCCATACCTAATTTTACGATGCACTAAGCATCCTAACACGAGTTATAGGCGTACATAAAGATACACAGAAAGGCAGACAGACAATTCTATTGTCTACAACATATCACCCAAATATCCAAATATGGGTATATCTACCGCACAGTATCAAACAAAATCATCCTTACGATGAACCCGTATGTCGACAAAAAAATAAATAAAAAATAAATGATGAGTTAAAATGTGTTCTCAAACTAAATTCAACTAACGTGTACTTCATGACGTGAAATGAATTGATAGCCTTGTAGACGGAACGCAATACACGTCACATAAAAACTGACCCTCTACGTTGTGTTAGGTCCCCATGTACAAGAAGACCCCTTTCATAAATTAATAAGGCTTGTGGTTCATGAAAATTCAGGTTCTTTAGCCTCAATTGGCCCAAATTCCTAAAAGCCGCAAAATATGCTGATTCAATTCAGGAATTTTGAAAATGATGTTGCTGTTAGGAGATATAATAGACCTTCTGTACTAAATGTCGTGCGTGAAAATTGCGTGAAAAAATTCTAGGTTACCCCTTGACCCCCTTAATTGCATTGAATTATACAGTCTAAGTTGGTTCCGTGATAACCTAGCCATTTGCAACCTTTCACAGAAATGTAATAAATGGAGTGACATTGCTTCTTACAGAAATAGATGGAAAGTTGGATGCCACCCCTTGAGATAATGTTGTCATGGGTACCGATTTGCGTACCTTCATTAGTTTGTTAAATTAAGTTTAAATTATTTTTCTGGGAATACTTCAGAAACTGTTGGTTTTAGAGCCTCATAATGTAGTTTTCGAGGACCCTTTAGGGCCCCCGAGTTTTGTTTCTGGCACCGAGGGGCTTTGTCTCGTCGTTGTACGCCATAATATTATAATATAATATAGGGATAGGAATATAATAGGCCTTCCAGACCACACCAGCAGGTGTAAATCGCGCGAAAAAAATTAGAGTACCCCTTGACCCCCTTAAGCGCACTATACGTATTGATGAATTTTACAGCTTAATTTGGTTCCGTGATAACCTTCTAGCCGTTTGAAAACCTTCACACTAATGTAATTAATGGAATTGCAATAGATGGACCTCTGAGAATATAATTATGTTGCCATGGTTATCGGCTTGCATTCGTTCATTATTTTATTAAATGAAATTAGTTTTCTGGGAATATCTCAAAAACTGTTGGTTTTAGGGCCTTAAAATGTGGTTTTCGTGGACCCTTTAGGGCCCCCGAGTTTTGTCTTTCACATTGAGGGGCTGAAAATGAGCTTTGTCACGTCCATCTACGCCTATTTCAGCATGTATTTTAAGGGGGTAGGCCCTCTTTTATGAGAGGTACGGAGAAGAGTTACATCAATGATTAGTGTCGTGCCTCTGATGGATATCTGTACCAAATTTTACGTTGATACACCCAGCCGTTCTCGAGTTATAAGGGAACAAATTTGTCCACAGACAAACAAACAGACAGACAGGCAAATAAATATTTCGCGCGTATCCATCATAAAACAGTCTGAAACGCGTAAATAACTCAAATTTCCGCAGAAATTCAGAAAAAACAGGCAAAGTTTCATTTTTATATATAGAGAGATTGCACCGCTCGGTGTTGACCGTCTTTTATTGAACAAATTTAGGTTTTACTCGCTAACCGTTGTAGATACACGAAAAGTGATAAGGACCCCTCGGATAGGAAATTAAATGCTAAAGCTCGTGTATGCCATTAAAAGTTTGATATTTCTTAGCGTTCTCTTTTTATTTGAAATAGAGATATGAAATTTTGAAACCAAAGGGTGTAGTGACGTCACAAATGTGGGTTTTACTCGCTAACCGTTGGAGATACACGAAAGGTGATTAGGACCTTTCGGATACGAAATTAAATTTTAAAGCTCATGTGTGCCATCTAAAGTTTGCTATTTCTTAGCGTTCTCTTTTTATTTGAAATGGAAATATGAAATTTTGAAATCAAACGGTGTAGTGACGTCACTAAAATGGTCGCCATTTTTAAATAGTGCAACATATCGTAATCAAAAGTAGCCTATGAGTAACGCAGGTAAATCAGCTACATCCATGCAAAATTTCATTTCAAACGGACCAGTGGTTCTTGCGTGATTGAGTAATAGACAGGACGACAGACAGACAGGACGACAAACACCATCTCATTTTTATATATTAGTATGATAATGAATACTACTACAGAACTGGCACATGATACTTAAACTAACAGAAAAAAATATTTTAAAAATATAACTTTTTGTTGTGGTGATGGAGGTGGTGGTGTTGTTGGTGGTGGTGGTGGTATGTTGTAGTGGGGCTGATAAGTAATACAGTATAATGGACGTAACATTCAGTTCATTTTCCCGTAATGATAATAATGAGTAGGGAAACGGCTATTTTGTAACTACAGCACTGACACTTGTAATTTACAAACAAATTTTTAAAAAATGATTAGAAAGAGGAGTAAGTGAAATAAAAGACACTGCCTAGGGCCTATATCTCATTGGCTGTTAGAAATGTAGAGACCAATAGTGTCGTCTTTAGTCGCATAGTGCCGTAGGAAAATAATCAGAACACTTTGGAAAAATTCGGCTGTCCCAAGCTACTGAGGTAGCAATAGTATCATTTATCGCCACATAGCGCTCAACGATAAGGTTCGGAATAAATGAAGGTAAATTTGAAAGCACCAACGCTTATTGCAGCTGGTAACCTCAATGTACTGCACCAACACCATGTCACTTATACAGAGGCATCATATTTTCATGACGATAACTGTTTTATGGGGCCTAAGAGATCCTTTTGCCCTAATTACTCCCCGTGACTGCAATTTATAAACAGCGCAAGATGTAACTATTTTCGCAATTCTGCTCCAGAACACTGGTAGGGGTGACGTGATGCAGCCCGAACTGCCCGTCAACAATAGACTTATTATAACGTTATGTCCCAGAGGGTGGTACTCCCTCAGGACACATACCCCCCAAGGGAGAGGTGGCCTACGCCACTGAACCCACATACACCCACAGTTGGACATCTATAAATACACCTACAATTACTCTACGAGGACGACACATCTACCACATTACCAAACACCCTCTTCTGTCCCAAAACCACCCCCAACTGGAAACATAATAAATCCAGAACACCATCTTTACACAGCAAGCTGGCGACCGCCTTGTACAGGAGGTTGGCCAAGAGCTTGCAAAACACGCATACAGTTTACACTAGAACTATTTGGGACAGCTACAACTGATGCAATGCTGACCATGCAGCTACAAAACGTATAAGAAAGGGACCCGAACCGAACCCATTGTCTATCGCGGCCGGTGGCTCTGCTGGTTTGGTTCCCGATCATCGCCTGGAGGTAAGGTGCTCTCAGATTCCTTAAACACATTACATTTGTGATCCTATCACTTTACACCCCTATTATTACCCTGTCACCAATTACATTGTGTTACACGCTCCCATACATAAAGGGACATCTCACACCACAGTGCTTGTCCAATAAACCATTGACCAGTACACTTACTCATTTGTTATCTCCGAACCCCTTACACTTGTCATCACGTTCCAACTCCCCGCCTAACATTCCTAATTGCCCGTGACCGTCAATTATATAAGTGCTAAGTAAGGATTTCTATTGTGCTAACATTGAAGAACTCCAGCTGCCAGGCAGTCCAGCCAACTCAGCAGGTAGGCTCATAGCGCACACACGATTGTTTGTTCAGCGCTGGAATTAACCCCCATCTTGATCGCACATCCCTTGAGGACCGATCAGACCCCTTTAGAGTTAAACCCCATTTCACTCACATTCCCATACAAACACACACACTCGCAGTTTCCGCACATACGTGGAAACCTGCAACTTTTTGGACATCACCCCTAAATTTGACATTTTACACCCCTTGTTCGTCCATCCCATCTCACCCCCGGACAGAACAAATATTGGTGGAGACGCCAGGTCGTTCCCACGAGTGAGGGTAGTTACCACCCAGAAAGGACCTAACACTAATAGGTTTGGAACTACGATTTCAGTACCATACAGCCAAGCGAGATTAGGATTTTTTTCAGAGTACGCCATATATTCTCTTCTTAACGTGGGTTACAGCACTGTACATTAGCCCTCCCACCCACCCCATAAGCAGGCACAGTAGCTGAAAGGAACTAGGGGGCACACTATCACATTAGCTAGTAAATATTTTTTCAGGGACCTATACTAATTTATATCAGCCCTATCAGCCCACACATACAGAATTGATAAGGGCACTAAGTATCACACAACCCCCGGAATACATACATATTTATACACTGCATAAACAAACACTGCCATATTTACATTCGCCGCCCCACACACATAATGGCGTCACTATACCGCTTGACCATGCTGAAGAATATTGAGGAATTTCAGGACCTCATTGCATGGCACAAGATATTTGAAACAAGACAGGGTTACCTCAGAAGGTACCAGGAGCTCTTACATGCCCAGTACATGAGGGTTATTTGGGTACTTCTCCGGCCAAGGAGCATGGCTCAGAAAAACAAAATTAGGGCCAAAATCCCTACACTTCGCAGGCAACTCAACAGGTCACACTGGCGGTTACACCTACGACATGACATCATGTTCCAACAGTACAAACAACTTAGGGAACAACATTTACACATAGGTACATGCGGCACTAGGGTAGCCGAACAAGCAATTAGCCTAGGCTTAATAGGGAATATGCGCAAATTTGGGACGCATATCGCGAGCTGTAAGCCAATAACATAATCTTTGAATTGGCAGTAGGAAGCCCCACAAAACACCAGGTGACGTCATACAATACATTTATGGCGATACAAAAAAAGGGCCATAGAAAGGCAAGGCCACAGAAGGCACTGATAGACCATGACATAGACTCAAACAGAAAGACGGAAGGTCGAAGCGACCATGACGTAGTGCGGGGAAACATTGAGATCTAGGATGACCTAGCCTGTCTCCGTGTCGGATAAGGTTAAACCCACTATGCACTACTGTCAGCGAAGCCAGACCTGCAGGTGGAAACTTGACTGTCTGACGGGAGAAATAGTTCACTCAGCGTCGGACATAATAGAACAT
This sequence comes from Meconema thalassinum, assembly GCA_946902985.2. Taxonomy (NCBI): domain Eukaryota; kingdom Metazoa; phylum Arthropoda; class Insecta; order Orthoptera; family Tettigoniidae; genus Meconema; species Meconema thalassinum. Next base: position 1,753,959,267 of record OX336388.2, on the reverse strand, counting down.
CCACCTAGGGACGACAAATTTGACTAGACTCCTAGTTAGCCTGCATGATAAGTAGCGTCCCTAAGGTGGGGGATGAGTCTTCCGCTCGAAATGGATGTGAAGCAGTGCGCCTGGGGTTAACGGGACCACCCCTAGGCCCACGCCAAGTCTCTGTCCGGATACAGGGTGAAGACGAATTCCGCGACGCATATTTCTGCGATGTAATAAATGGATTTACCCGTACGATATTTCCCGGATGATATAATTCTCTCGGACGATTTTTCCCGATTGATTTGGTCCCGAGCCCGAGTTAATGGAGGGTAGCGACCCCCAGAGCGTAAATAGTGATGCAGCTGGCCCCTACAGATGTAAATAATGGTAGCGACCATTCAGAGGGGAATTGGGCACCCCACAATATAAGTCACCGTACGGTATTTCCCGGATGATGAATATCTACGCGACGCACATTCCGCGAGATATAGCCCGAGTGAATGGAGGGTAGCGACCCCCAGAGAGAAAAATGGAGGGTACGACCCCCACAGGGGTTTGGGCCACCCATTACAGGTACAATAATTGACCATAAAATGGCTATGAAGCCAGGGATCCACGCGAAGTGCTTGCTGTTTTAGCAGCGCACACACACAGGCCTTCACAAACAAACACATTTAGTTACTAGGGGGGAAGTCGACAGTTAGTATATAAGGGGGCGGAATGTAAAAGGCCTTCAGTCTGGCGGTTCTGGAGGCAACCGGTGTTACCAGAATAAGCACGTGTGGTGCCCTAGGGTGGGAACTACCCTAGGCGATCGCCCCGGTCAAAATTTAGTATATAAGAAATTTAGCTACCTATTTCAGGGGTAGTTTAGATATAAGCAACCTCAGTAAGTCGCTATTTCAGAACAGTGAATTAAAAGCATTATTTCGGCATTAGAATAAGGAGCGATTTTGTCAATTTTTCTAGATATAGATGAGCATATAATTAGATTAATTTACACAGACACAAGAGCGAGTTCGGCATCGCAGAACCCACTAGGTGGCGTGTAAGTCCGAACAACAGGGAAAAACAACAGGAAAGAACAACAGGGAAGGATAATAGGGGAGAAGAGACGTCGGCAACACGTCGACGACGCACCGACAAAGCGGCGACTAGCGCCGACAATACATTAATTTATATACGCGCGAGGGGACATTCCGCAATGTTACGCTACAGACTGAACCCTTTATCCACAGGCTGTATAAAGGATTCTAATAAATTATTCATCATCATTTAATACATTTCTACAGACAGCAGATATGAGAGCCTGACGAAGTTGGGAAAATGTTTAGAAATCAGTGGCAGAGAGAACACAAAGGTTTAAACTCCTGTGGTATTTTAGAAAGTAGCATAGAAATCATGACGCAGAGGACAGGTGCAACTTTTAGTGCGAAGGGAGGCTTGGGTACGCTCAGAATGGCTTGTTACTATGAGAGTTGGCGCCAAGAAGATTACTGAATGCTACGATGTGAATGGTCAATCTGCATGTTAACCACTCCTTGTGGGAGGATTACAAGTAAGAGCTCGCAAAGATCTACAAGAGTCTGAACCAATAATATCAAGACGCCCTTTTTAAGCGGCAACTCGGCATTATAACGCATCCTGGTGAATTAAAGCGGGAGTTATCTACGGATTAATCCCACGAACGATTCGAGCTAGCTACAGCATAAACTTAACCTCCACATTGCTACGAACTTAATGATACCGATCGCATGCTAGTCTGATAATTATTATGGGCTATTTTTCCATAAACCCCCTTCCAGTTTCATTTATAAGTGGTCCAGAAAGCTTCAAGAGATGACTTTTATTTGAGCGTTTGAGGACGTAAGGCCTTTATTCAGGTGTCTGAAGACACGAGGCATAACTTCTAATTTTAGTGTCGTGGACACTCTGCATATTTTTCATGTGTGTGAACATGGAACATTTTCGTCAAGTTATAAGTGTAACTTCAGTGATTAATTTGTAGTCCTAGTACTACCAGATGGGGGGAGTTCATCGAAATAATTCACCAATAGACAGTCAAGGAATTTAGTACTTGATCGGTGAATTTAATAGAAAATATATCGTGTGTGTATCTGACAAACATTATTTTAATTCAGCACGAGATGACGTCTAGGAACGAGGGCGGATCTTGGAACCAGCAGGACATTTGCCAGAAGATGTCGATGGCGAGCTAAGCATTTTAAAGGAGTGATGGCTGGAGATGTTTCCCTGACGCTGTTCTAAAGAATGAGTACAAATGAATTGTATTATTTATTAAATCAGCTATGGTTTTAAGGGACGTATTTTTGTAGATATTTGTTTGCTTTTTTTATAATGTAGATTCTTAGTTCTTGTTTACTGACACATTAAGTATGGGGCAGCTGAGCGCTTTGTATTTTGTTGATATTGTGATTTTGTTTGGTTCAAGTATACGGGGATATGCGCAGGCCGTGCTCGCATTCGCTTGCGTAAATCGCAGTCAAGCATTGTAATTCGGAAGTATGCCTTATAACAAAAATGGAACTGAATTAATTTGAGATTAAAAATAGAAATTGGAGGGTAAAAAGATTATTTGTGAGCAGAATTTATGATGGATCTGGATTATTTGGTAATTGCTTTTCTAGCAAGTCTGTACGAGATGGCACTCTTGCACCCGAGTTTTAGTTGTTTATTTTGTTTGATGTGTCTATGGACGCAATGTAGGTTGATCTGTTTTGAGCCGACCCAGATGGTATGATTATGAGTGAGTCAGTCCAAGCTTTATGGTGTATGATGTGATTTTATGATGTGTTCGCGGGAAATATATCATTGAGATTATTCCGACTTGCAGCACATGAGCCCAGTTCATAACCTCGCGAGGCTGAGCTTGTGGTAAATATTTGTGTTTCTTGCCATCCGAGTGGATGAGTGAGATATGTCTTTGCGCGTTTCCAGATGGATAACGGGACCTGTATGGCTCCATGTGTAATTAGCACCAAGCTTGGAAGACTGACAGAGAGAAGAGGCAGCGTTGACTCATAACTAGGGGAGGGCTCAATCAGATAACGCAACGTGGTCATTAGCAGCAGGCTAGGTTCCTGTACTTCAATATAAGATGTTATTTAAATTCGCAAAACCCTGATCGGTTATAAAGAGTATTTGATTGATTTAAATGGGAGTTGTCCATGGGTTTAAGGTATCTTCCGAAACATCTGTTTGTCTGGCTTTTATTCATGTAAATATAATTTTCAGCCGTTTAGGCTTGTATTTCGTTGTTGTTGCTTGACTTCTAGTGTGTTTATTTTACGCGTTCAATGACCCTGTGTGGCATGAGTGTGTACGAGGCTGTTTTCCCATTTTGTGATGCTTTTTGGCCTATTTCGGCATGCTCTTTGTGTTTTGTGTGCTTTGGCACGGGCTAGAATCTCGGGGAGGTTCATCATGTTTTAGTATTTTAGATCTTGCATGTGTCAGTAGTAATTATAGTGTGTTAATTAAGGGTGGGTCCCATAGCCGTAGTGTGATTTAAAAGATGCAACTCCGTGAGCAATATGACTGTTTCAGTTGTAAACAGACTCGCATCAGTACTCATTTTCTTATTAAGGATCAGTACACCACGCATTATATAACTTCTTGACCAGGATAAATGGACTTGTATCCATATAAATGTGAGGAGCGAGTTCTTACCGCTAAATTTTATGTTATGATTAATCTTTTGAGTGAAGCAGTATTCACATTGTTTGTTGGGTGGAGCGAGTTCTGACCGCTCAGTATTATCTTTATTTCAATTGGGAGTGAGAGTCAGGGAGGACTTCTTTTTATTATTATTATTATTATTTGGCCTATGTTAGGTGCCATGATTACGATAGTGGTGTTGATGATTTGGTGTGTATAAAATGAGCATTTGCATGGAAAGAAGGTATCATTGGTTTGTGTTATAATTGGGAACAGGTCAGTGTACATTTCAGTTAATATAAATATCTCTGTTGTTGGTGCAATATACATTTTTGGTTATTTTATCGCTTGTATATTGTAATGTCATAACCAATTTGAGGTTAAGAAGTGGTAGTATCATCTCAAACAAACGAGCTCGAAATATCATCTTTGGTCGAATTAGAGGTTAGGGTATTGTTAGTACAAGGTCTTGCCGTAACTTCCAAAGCCGTCTGGTATTAGTAGTGGTTAAGGTTCTGTCGCCAGGAGGCGGCAAGGGCGTTTAGATCTCTCGTCTTCGGCGGACATTTTTAACCCGTAGCATTGCCATGGAGGAAATACTGAGTCAAGGAGCATTGAATGCCGATAAGTTCGCCGTCTTAAGACAGCAGATATCGGACAATGAAAACAAAGAACAGGAGTATCTTGACATTGCTAAGGCGCTTTTGGAGAGCATTTTGGGTATCCCCCAAAGGAATATGAAGCTGGAGATTCAAGTTGGGTTGAAAAAATTGCAGGAGGCTTTAGATGCAGGGAGTACTAGTCGGAGATCCTGGAAGAAAGCCAGAGAGTTGCTGTTGCTTAAAAAAAAGGACCTTTCTTCAAGAGCGGGGGAATTGTCTCCGATATCTTCGGGAACAATTCCAGAGAACACTGAAAAGGAGGAATGGACAAGAGTTCAACCCAAGAAGAAGAGGAAACAACAGAGTAATGAAATTTAAAATACTCAGAAGCGAGTAGAAGAGGTTCAAACTGTGGTCATGAACCCAGCAAGAAAGGAAGAAGGGAAGAGGCCTAAACCAAGAAGGCGCCTTGAAGCTGTTCTTATTCAGCCAGCAAAAGACAGATCCTTTGCGGATGTACTTAAAGATATCCGTAGCAAGGTCAAACCAGAGGACAGTGGCGTGGACATTAAGTCAATTAGGAAGACCAGGTCTGGAGTTGTTCTTCTTGAATTGAACAAATCTACGACGTGTGAGGGTCGAGAAAACCTCAACAAATCGTTGAGAGAGGCTCTTGGTCAGGATGAAGATGTCAGAACTTTGACCCCCCGAATAACTCTGGAGGTGCGGGACTTAGACTGCATCACGACTATTGCAGATGTGGAGGAGGCGGTCAGACGGGACATTAAAACACTTAGCGGAGAAGTCAAAATCTTTGTCACGGATCCCAATAGCAGAAGTCAGAAAATGGCTATTATACATTTAGCAGAGCAAGATGCCGGTAAACTTTTGGAAGAGGGGAGAATGAAAGTGGGATGGATATATGGTAGGGTAAGGGAGAGAGCAATGGTAACTCGCTGTTTCCGTTGTTTGTCATATGGACATCTTGCAAGGAATTGTAATGGCCCTGATAGGTGCAAACTCTGTTACAAGTGTGGAGATGCCAGACATAAAGCATCAGACTGTAAAGGTGAAGCACGATGTGTGCTATGCACGGAGAAGGAGGTTCATGACACCAAATGGAACCATGTTCCTGGTTCAGGCGCCTGTATAGTGTTTAGGGATGCTCTCGAGAAGGTTAAAATCGGCAAAAAATGGTGAGAGTTCTTCAAGGAAATGTTCACAGAAGTTTGACTGCCAATGATCTCTTGACGCAATTGGCATTTTAAATGGAAGTGGATATTTTTCTCCTGAGAGAGCAATATCAGAACAGGGACCATCATGGGTGGTTTGCGGACAACCTTGTAACAGCCGCAATTTTCATTCCGGATCTGGGAAAATATCCAGTGACAGATCAAGGTTCTAAGGATGGTTTCGTCTGGGTTAAGAATGGCACGCTTACGTACGTGAGCTGTTACTTCACTCCGAACGAGCCCATTGCTGATTTCCAGAACAAGTTGGATAGCCTTGAGGACACATTGCGTGGTATGGGAAATAACTTTATTGTAGCTGGAGATTTCAATGCCAAGGCCTTGGAATGGGGTATGCCGGATGTAGATTCCAGAGGACGTCGTATACTGGAAATGGCTGCAAGGTTAGGATTGTCGACCGTAAATGTTGGAAATACGCCTACCTTTCGACGACCTGGCTGCAATGGAACCATACCAGATGTGACTTTAGCTTCAGACGATTTTTTGTCAAGAATATCTGAATGGCGGGTGATTGAGGACTACACAGGAAGCGATCATCAGTATGTTACTTTCTGTGTACTTCAGCAAAATAGACAACAAAGCGCTGTCATACGCAAACCATCATACTGGAATTCCACAAATATGGATAAAGAAAAGTTCTGTGAGGTAATACAGAGAGGAATGGTGAAAGTTGAAACGAGTTGCTTTTCATTTGAGGGGGGAGAGGCGGCGGATAAATGGGTAGAGAACACTATGTTGCTTATTCATCAAGCCTGCAATAAATCCATGTGCAGGAAGAACACGCGAAAACACAAACAGCCAGCATACTGGTGGACGGAGGAAATTGCTGATATGAGGCGACACTGCCTGAGGATGAGACGAAGGGCACATAGAGCGAGAGGAAGAGAAGAGGCAGCCTTATTCTCCGAAGACCACAAATCAGCAAGAAAGGCGCTTCGGGATGCAATTAAAAGAAGTAAATCTGACAAATGGTGGGAAATGGTCAAAGAAGTTGACAATGATCCGTGGGGACTAGGATATAAGATTGTATTGAAGAAACTTGGAACTTTTTCTAATCCGATAATGGATGCACACACTATGGACGAAATAGTCAGTACGCTGTTTCCGGAACATCCGGAGAGGATTGATGAAGCTGATGATTGCATTGATATTGAAGAAATACCATTGTTCACCGAGGAAGAATTATTGAAAGCGATTAATTCTATCAGGAACAAGAAGGCTCCTGGACCAGATGGGATTCCAGCAGAAGCACTTAAGGAGGCAGCAAGAGCTTGCCCGCGATTCCTTTTGAACATGTATAACGCATGTCTGAAGGCAGGGGTTTTTAGTGCCTGCTGGAAGAAGGCCAGACTAGTTCTTATTAGTAAAGGAAAATTGGGAGGAAATTTGCCTTCATCATACAGGCCATTATGTATGCTGGATACGGCTGGAAAAGGATTAGAAAAACTATTACAGCCTAGAATATTGATGGCAGTTCAATCAGCTGGAGATCTATCTGCCCAACAATACGGCTTTCGGAAAGGGCACTCGACTATTGATGCTGTGCGGATAGTTGTAGAGACTACAAACAGAGCTCAGATGGGTAACCATTACTCACGTAAAGTTACGCTACTTGTGACTCTAGATGTGAGGAATGCCTTTAACTCTGCCCAGTGGAGTGACATTTTGGTGGCACTTCAAGATAAATTTATACTACCGAGATACCTCATGCGGATAATGAGGGATTATCTAAAGGACCGTATTTTGCAGTACGATACCAAGGAAGGACATAGGACTAAAAGATTAACCGCTGGGGCAGCTCAAGGATCTATTCTTGGGCCAGATCTCTGGAATATTGCATACGATGGCCTGCTTCGGCTGAAGATGCCCGAATATGAAATATTGGTAGGATATGCTGATGATGTTGCTGCTCTGATTGTGGCTCGTGATATAGAGCTGGCGCAACTAAAACTCAATCAGGTAATGCTTCGTGCCACAGATTGGATGACGGAACATAAGCTGTCATTAGCAGACCATAAAACGGAGATTGTTGTGCTGACGAGAAGGAGAATCAACACTCTTGTACCAATGCAAGTGGGAGGGACGATGATTAATTCATCAAGGAGTACGAAGTACTTGGGTGTGACGCTAGATACGAAGCTCACATTCTGGGCCCATATTCAAAGAGTGACGGATAAAGCAGCAAATATCTTGACCGCTTTGAGCCGATTAATGGGTAATATTAAAGGTCCGAAGCCTAGCAAACGACGTCTCCTGATGACAACAGTCCAGTCCATATTACTCTATGGAGCTGAGATCTGGGCTGAGTCCTTACGGTTCAAGAAATATCGTAAAAGGATAGCATCAGTACAACGAAGAGGAGCACTGAGGATCTCATGTGCATATCGCACTGTTTCAGAGCCTGCTGTTCTAGTGGTAGCGGGAGTAGCACCAATTAATTTACTTGCCTTAGAGCGTCAGGAAGTTTGGCGCACCAAAGAAGAACTGGACATACACAAGGCAAAGACGTCTGCACACAACCATTGTATGGAACAATGGCAACAGAAGTGGGATGATGAGACACGAGGTCGATGGACAAAGAGACTTATTCCGCGTCTGGCTGACTGGGTTGATCGAAACCACGGAGAGGTCAATTATTATTTGACACAGTTCCTAACAGGCCATGGATATTTTCGGAGATTCCTGCATCACATAGGCGTGGCTAATAGTCCTTTGTGTCATTATTGTAATGAAGAGGATGATGCGCTCCACACATTCTTTGAGTGTGAACGCTGGTCAACACATAGAAGAGATCTGCAAGCTTCTATAGGGGCAATCACGCCGGACAACATCCTACATCTGATGCTCCAAAATGATCAAACATGGAATCAGATAGCTATGTACATAGAATGTGTCCTGCGCCAGAAGAAGAGGGAAATGGATGCGTTCGAACATCCATAAGAAAAACGAAGAAAGAAGAAGTCTGAATGACTAAGTAAGCACGACATCACCCTGAAGTAATGCGAGAGCGGTTCCGGGGTGATAAACACATCGTGGGAGAATGGAGGTGGTTTTTAGTGGGTAAGAATCCCACACTACTGTGGAGTGCGGACCCTTCACATGTGTCTTTTGAAGATTTTCCACAGTTCCTCGTAAAAAATGCACATAATTTTCAGTCATTAAATACTTTTTATTCTACTTGTTATTAATTTTATTTCTAGTATAGCCTCTGTTATGGACCTTTCTATTCATTAGAGCATGTTGTTTTGCGAACTTTGCTTTGAAAAGCATTCAGGACTGAGCACGACCCCGTAGAAAGAATCTTGATAAAACACTGCTTTATTGAAGGGTGCATAGACAAGCTGGCGCGCCAAGGTGGGGCTAGTTCGTTGTTAGTTACTGCTAGAACACGATGGATAGTCAGCATAGATCTAGTAGATCAAGCTGTCGCGAATATGTGGTGTTTCACTGATATATGCTGTTTGAAATCACCGGAAGTGATAATGTGTTAACGTAAATACGGCGAAGAGAAATACCGCCAAGAAAATGGAATATACAGTAGAATCATGAGTTTGCAAGTTAAATACGATTCACGTTTTGTTTATTGATGTAATTAGTAAAGTAGTGTACGTGAAATCGGGCGCCCATTGATTAAACGTAAAATTAGATTTGTTTAGAAAGTCAAACTCATGAATATGTTAAGAGGCTGTTAGCCTTAAATGACAATTAATACTTTATTAATTAGTCTGTGTTAACATCGGATCTGGATAGTAATTTTATGACTGAATATGTGCGGGGTTAAAAATGTATTAAGTAAAATTAGAACCATTCAGTGATGCAGATTGATTTGCGGGAGGAAAGGGAATACGATTAAATGAACTGAAAGTGGTCAAATGAAGTAAATGTATGTCAGGAATTACATAAGTGTGTGTCGGGGAGACATTTCCATGTCATCCTCCTATTTTCTCTGTGATATATATTTTTGTGTGTGATAATGTCAACAATAGAGCAGATCCAGGCGATCATTGAAAGTGCCACGGCACGAACCCAGGAACTATTAAAGGAACAGAGTGTGAAGTTAGACATTTAGTTATCCGAACAAACAGGCGAGTTTAAATCACAACTAAACGAACAGTCAGGCGAGTTTAAAACACAACTAGCTGAACAGAGTGAAAAATTAGACACTAAGATATCTGAACAGGGTGAATCATTACAAGCGCAAGTAAATGAAAATATAAACAAACAATTAGAAGCGCAAGAGAGTAGGAATACGAGTCAGTTAGCCACATTATCTGCAGAGATGAAAGAGTACACTTCGCAGAAGATGGTTCAATTCGCGCTTGATATAAGTAAGAACAACGGCAAACAGCTAGGTCAGATAAAAAAAATGAGAGGACACGTTCAACCGTAAATTAAATGATTTGGACGAAACTGTATTGGCAAAACTAGCTCAGATAGAATTAGCATGCACGGTAAATAACAGTGAGGTTAAAACGGCACAGGATGGTCTTGAAAAGCGGTTTGATAACATGGAGAAGGACTCTACGTTTATCCAGGGACAATTGTCAGCAGTAAATGAAATTATTCCGGGCCTGATAAAGGATATGGATAAATTAGAAATACAATCAGCAGAGCGATGGCGAAACCCAGAATCGGACCAGGATAATTTGAAGAGTAAGATAGATGAGAATAATCTACGTCTAGAAGACAGGCTTGAGAAGATATAATCGAATCAGGAGGACACGAAACAGCAGATGGAAGAAAAACTGGGCACGATTAAAGATAGCATCAGAAAGGATTGGCGTAAGATGAGCAGTGACTCTAAAAAGAACGGTTAACGAACATAAAGACCGTAGGTGATAACCATACGCACATTAAAGCACTTGAGGAAGAAATTAAGAGTAAAATGAAGGAACAGACGGACAGAATTATAAAGGCAGAACTGCGTTCGATGGTACAGAACACGTTATTTCAGACAGAGCACGTTAAAGATAAGGAAGTTGACTCAGCAAGCCCGGGGGCAATTAACGCAGCAAGTAGCCAAGGACTGACAGCAGCCCATTAACAACTAACACAGAGGGATTTCACAACAACACTGGGGGAACCTCTACTCCTCAACATGGCCATCAGCACCCTCAAGTCGTAAAAGTTATTCGATCAAATGAATTTAAACCAAATAAATTCACAGAAAATTCTGGTGTCACACCGAAGCCGTATCTTAGGGAGATGGAGGACTATTTTAATGACAATAACATACTGCCCACGCGTCGTTTAAGACTGATGGAACGATTTCTTTCGGGAAATGTACTTACGTGGTTCTTGAGCTTCAAGTATACTTTCGGAGGGATGGATGATTTTAAGGAAGCGTTTCTTAGGAAGTATTGGTCGGCTTCTCTTCAGCAAAGCCTTAGAATGAAACTTTATTCGAGAATATATCAGTCAACTCAGCAGACAAAATATACAGATTTCTTTACGTTACAATTGTTAAAATTTAAAGATTTGGATCATCCTTTTGAAGAATCGGATCTGGTTATGACGATTGCACGGCAGTTACCAGTAAATGTTCAGCAGGTGTTAGTGGCAGCAAACGTGGACACAGCGGTTCGAGCGGAACAAATCTTACGTCAGATTGACGAGACAACGTCTCACGTGCATCAGAGAGGGGGACGACAGCTGGAACTTGTAAACACGACGGAGGTTGTAAAACCCACCCAAGTACACATCAGATCGCAGGCCACAAATACAAGTGTGTCAACAACACCAAGACGTGGTCAGGAGGGCGAAGAAAATAGGTCACACCAGCGACATGATAATAATAATGATAGACAGACCCAGGGCAACAATAGGTATCAACAGCGAGGGTACCAACAAAGGAGAAATAATAGGAGAAATGAGGGACCCTACAGACGGTACGAAAATAACAATAATGAGAATCGACAGTGGCGTGAAAGGAGATACCATAACCAGGGGGACTATAAAAATTATAGGAATGAATGGAACAACAGGCATGCCGAATCGCAGCGATACCTGGAAGAATTACACGCTAATGGAGGGGACAAACAAGGACATTGGGAACATGCCATTAATAGGAGGTCAAATCCAGACACTCACATTGAGGGGGCCGAGCGTTTATTGAAGCAGGAAGAACGTCAGGGAAATACGCGACAGAAGGATGATGGTAGTCGCGGGGGTTGTAAAAAATCCCAATAATTGCAAAAGGAGTCACTCTGAGAGAGCAACAGCTGGATTGTGAAGAAGGATGGGTCGTGGCGCACATACAGGAGTGGATAGCTTTGCCGAAAGATTGCCTGGAGGAGATTGTAAAACCACGGAACGATGATATCAAACAACTACATATTATTCATGCCAGGATTGGTGGAATTAACGTGAGATGCTTAGTTGATACAGGTTCACAAATTAGTCTTGTATCGGAGGCTTTGGTTCGAGAGTTGGGACGGAGTCAGAATATTCCTGTGATTCCAGTGCCGCAACTCAAGGTGAGGGGCGTTATTCCCGAACGCACCGTAATTTGCAAACGTCAAGCATTTATAGAATTGGATATATTAGACCATATCATTGGACAGACTATTATCATTATGGCTAAAATGAATTTTAACATTATTCTGGGTGCAAATTTCATTTGTGACTACCAGGCAGTCATAGATTTGCACAATAATACAGTCAGTTTTAAGGAGTTTGATAAGCTGAAGGATGTGGGCTTACACATGGATGAAATCACAACAGGGAAGGACGTGAATTCATGGGCATTGGAGGAGATAGCAGAGGAGACAGAAGAGGAGGTACGAAAGGCGGAAGATGACCTTATAGATGTGGCTGTTGTGGAATTAAACGAATAGAGTGACTCTCAGGAGATATGGGCTTTAATAGCAGAAGGAGACGACAGCGATACTCAGTTTGGAGAACTATTATTGGAGCGATGTTATACCAAGAAGATCCAGCTAACCTTCAACATCGTGATTATTTAGCATTTGTAAGCCGCAGATTGCGTAAACACGAGCGCAACTATACGGTCACGGAACTCGAATTGTTGGCAATACTTCATGCTTTGCAACGATGGAAAAGGATTGTGTATGGTTACCCCATTATTATTAGAACAGACCACAAAGCACTAACGTTCTTGTTCAAGACATCTATGGCTAGCGAGCGTGTGACATGTTGGTCCATTTATATACAACAATTCAACATCGAAATTGAACACTGCCCAGGAAATATTAATGTAATTCCGGATGTATTAAGCAGGAACCCAGAGCCTGATACCGAAGGAACAGCGATAGTACAGCATATTGAATTAACTGCAAAGGACCATGCATTCTTGGAGGAGTTACGGGAGATACACCGAGAGCAGGAAGCAGAACCATGGATGTACCAAATGATCCAGGATTTTAAGAAGGAATTACCAGCAGGAACCCCCCGTACAGAGAAGCAAAAGCCAGAGAAGGAAGATATGTCTACCTCAACAATTTACTGCATAAATGGATAGGTGAAGAACACACCAAATTACGTATCATGGTACCTGCATCATTACAAAGAGGACTTACTTGGCACATACATGAAAGTTTCGGCCATGTGGGTATCGACAAGGCACAAGCGACCATAGAAGAAACGTTTACATGGCCGCGAATGAGAACTACCATCTGTGACGTAATAAAGACTTGCGATCCTTGTCAGAGGACGAAGCCGAATAATTACTTAATGAGGCAGTATCCTAGACCATTGCTACCTCAGAAACCCTGCGAGCTTGTGGCACTAGATTGTTTCGGTCCGATCCCGAAAGGTAGGCGAGGTTGCCGTCACCTACTAGTTTGTATTGATGTGTTTTCTAAGTTTGTTGTGTTGTGCCCCATTCAGAAAACTACATAGTAGGGGAGCAGTGAGAGTTCTAACCAGGGTCATGGGCGCCACGTGTGTCCAAGCCAATATCTCGTGAAACCAAGGTCGAATGTTGACAAATGAGGAGACATTGAACTCTGGCTGACGTCGTCTTTCCTATGGACCACGTATTATATTTTTCAAAAAAAAATTGAAAATTTTTGTTTTTGAGAGTAGGCGATAGTTTGAAAACCAAACATGATAGAACGTTGTGCCATGGTTCAAACGAATGGTCTTTATGTCCTTTATATTTTATAATAAAACTTTTAAATTTTTATGTTTTTTTGAAAACAGTCCAATTTTGAAATTCCTATATTTTGGAAACTAAAGAGTTTACAAAAAAAAATTGTTTGACATAAATGAATGACCCTGACCCCCTTTACCCACAAAATAAATTTCAAGTCTCTAGGACCAAAACTGTGCAGTAGTGTGAATTGGAGAGTTCTACTCCCCCCCCCCCCCCCCCTACTTTCATATAAACTTTGGGCGATACCTACCGAACGCGTGGTAGAATTTTAACGAACGAGGTATTGTTGGCGTTGGGATGACGTTCTCTTGGCTAGGAATGTGTGTTGGTATTAAAAAAAAACGAAAATTGTTGTTTATTGGATTGGTGCTATATTTTAAACGGTGAATTTTGGGAAAAAGTTTGTTTGACGTTAATGAAAGGTGAGTATGTCCTCTAGGAGGACAGCAAGTTTCAATGGTGTAGGAGGAAAAACAAAATGATAGCCTACTTTCTCGCGAACATTGGTGATCATTGGCGAAAGGATGGTCGGATTTTAACAAATGAGGTGTCGTTGGACTCTAGCTGACATCCTCTTTCCTATAGACCACTCGTCTTTTTTTATTTTTTTTTGAAAAATTTTGTTTTTGAAAGCAGGCGATAGTTTGAAAACCAAACATGACAGAATGCTGTGTGCCACAGTTCAAAGCAATGTTTTTTATGGCCTTTATTTTTATAATAAAACTTTTTTATATTTTGAGATTTTTTGAAAACCCTTAAATTTTGAATTTTTACTATTTTGGAAACTAACTCATTGACAAAAAAATTGTTTGACATAAATGAAAGGTGCCTACCTCCTCTACCATGAAAATATATGTCAAGTCTCTAGAACAAAAAAACTAGGCATTTTTTTATAAAAGCGTGTTTACAGACAGAGAGCCGGTAGCGCTGGGCGTGTGTTCCGACGAGGCTATAATTGGCCATGGTGGATATGGGAAATGACTATTTCGACGGGGGCGATGTATGGCAAAACGAGGGGTCGCTTTACGATATTTTTTCCTATGACGAATGAATGAAGGCGAATATTTTGAAATGTGACAAGCATGCAAAGATTTCTTACCCCTGAAGGGGATCTTTAACGTTTTAGTTAACGGTGATGAGCGAGATCGCTCTCTGACACAACAGACGGTTGTAGGATATGACCAAGTGATTCTTAGACGTTGGCGATCTCGGTGACCGTGCCCGGAAGAAATGAATAGGTATTTTGGTGGGATGGCAGGGGCAGCTTATGACGGTTGGTTTTGTGACATTTTCTATGACGGTTAGAGGCGAATATTTGAAAATGTGTTAAGTGTGCTAGGAATTTCGTTTTACCACTGAAGGGGATCTTTAACATGCTAGTAAACGGTGATAAGCGAGACTACTGTCTGGCACAGTAAATGGTTTTAGAATATGGAAACCTATAACATTTGCTCGACCAAGTCATGTGCATGTACGCAAAGAGCCAAAACGGTAAGGTCATTGGCCTGAAATGTTATAAACTAAATATTGAACTGGGTAAAGTCATGTGTTTTAGGATGAAAGTATGTGGTTAATATGATCATGTATTGAGGATGGCCGCTTGCTAGTAATTATTATTATTACAGTAAAATGTTTAATACTACTACTACTGCTACTACTACTACTACTACTAATAATAATAATAAGACACACACATGTTTTGAATGCTAACACGCACACAGTACAGCTCACTGGTGACTGAATATTGTACCTAGCCAGATGACTCGTGAGAGCTGTTGCTGGTGCTGACGTGGCAGGAATGTCTACGTCAGCAGGAAGTGTGATATCAGCTTACTTGCCTCGTGGTGGCTAGCAGGTGTGCTGTTTAAGCAGAGACCGCCATTTCGGTTCTCAGACAGTAGGACTAGCGATGTATAAGAGGTAGCCATTTTGGTTCCTTATTAAAAACATGAAACTAGTATAAGGTACACGAATCTTATTCAGATTGAGGAATGTGAAGAGGCGTGGGAACACGTGCGAGAGAGATACAGAGAACCATTCAAGGTCGAAACGCTGAGAAAATACAACTTTTTCTGTTGCTAGGCTAACTGATAACGATTGCGTTAGTCATGCACTTGCCATTTTAGCACACGGACGTATACAGTAGAGCTGTGGAAGAAAAATCCTTTTATTTTTTGGTAAGTACCTATGAATGATTGTTTTAATAATGTCATGCTAATGAACCTTAAATTTGTAGTTATTGATTAGGTAATTGTTTATTTTTTAATTTATTTGTTTGCAGATAACCGGTATACCTTACATGTCTGAGATACAAGAAACCAGTTTCCACTAGAAGGAAACAGCAACAAGCCACTGCAAGTGAGAGGGGATTATTTTTAAACAAACTTGTTCCATTTGTTTGTTTCATATTTTATTTTATGAAATGCATGTACTGACCTGAATTTAGGTATTTATAACTGTTTATTTTATTTATTTTTAGAAACTTGGAAAGAAAAGCCTTACCGCCGTAGCAGTCGCTGAAAACCTGAGACGCAGTAAAGTGCAACCATTGTTTCCAGGCAGTGAACTATTTAAAACTCAGGTAAGCCTAACATAAACTGCTATTCCATTTTACCACTACTGAAAACTCGTAGACAAAAAATTCATTACCTGTACATGACTAGGACGATGATTGCTTTCTTGATTAATGACTATGTATTGGCAACCGGTACAAGACCATATTGGTCGTTTACCGGGAAAGTACTAGGCCATATTGGATTTTGTAAAAAACAAAAATTTTAATTTAACTGACATGTAGCTCCCTATAATAGTAATAATAATAATAATAATAATAATAATAATATTAATATCGTATGGCCTCGGGTGACGGGTGCAAGCTTTGTTATTTGACACACAGAGGGTAGCTTGCATGTCGAATTTAGTTGTTCCTTGACTATGAAAGTCAAGGAGGTTAGATGTTAGATATATAATCTCCTTAAACTCTATATCGCTTTCTAGTAGAAAAATGAGGAACTTTGTACCCTATGAACTCAACGAATATTCACAGGTTTGAACATGACAATCTGAACAAAATGACATGACATTATTATTTTTTTGTTTATGTATTGGTTAAAGGGGAATGTAAATGACTGCAGCTTTATAAAAAGAAAATAAGTACATGGGTTACTGTTAGTGCCGACATAAAGTTTATTATAATTTGTATGGTGTTTTGATATATTAATGCCAATTAACGTTAAAGTATTATTTACAAGTATTGATTGATTGATTGATTGATTGATTGATAGATTGATTGAGTGATTGGTTATTTTGTTTGCTTTTAGGTGTCGTCATGCGCCATTTACGTAATGAACAGACAGTGAACAAGCATACAATGTGCTTTAAAGTACTCTGTGCAACGTTAATAACTTACAATAAGAAAAAGCTTTATTATAACACATGGCGTTAGTACCAAATACAACAAGTGAGCAAGTTGGTTTACCACGTGGGTTAAATTTAAAATCAGAACATGAACGTTGGTTAACATTTGAATCCTGGCCTGTAGGCTTTTTGTCGACACATGAACTTGCAAAAGCCGTTTTTTTTACTTGAACTGGGAAGATGTGGTGCGCTGTGTGTTTTGTCGTATTGAACTTTCACACTGGGAAGAAGGGGATGATCCCTTTAGAGACCATTTGCGATGGTCTCCTTGTTGTCCTTACATGCTTGGAAAACAAGTGGGTAACATACCCGTGTATCCATTTTACCGAACCACTAGACCATTGGCCGCTACTTGCGTTGCTGAATCACAAATAAATAATAATAATGATGTATTACGAGCCAACAACGGTAGTGTCGATATATGTGGTCCATATGCCATAGACCGTGTTGAATTGGCATGTTCTTTTGAAAAATTGGGATTTTGCAAGACTAAAGCACTAGCACACCCAGAGTACAGCTCTGTTGAAAAACGTTTAGAATCTTATAAAAATATTTGGCCATTAATATTAAAACACCTTACCAAACAACTAAGTGAAGCTGGAATTTTTTTATCCTGGTGAAGGGGATAAAACAATATGTTTTTATTGTGGATTTGCTTTAAAGGATTGGCAAATGACTGATGACCCTTTTGTGCAACAAGCTCGTTGGTTACCTAACTGTAAATACATGGTGTTGCTTAAAGGTCAGGAATTTGTGAACGCTATTCGTAAAGAAAACGTGATTGCAGCACAAGACATAAAAGTGCCTTTAGAGTTAGAACACTCGGGGCAAATACATGAGGCTGAAAAAAAAAAGACTTGTCTCACGAACAGATACAAAAGTGTGACCAACAATTATGTAAAATTTGTTATCAAGATGAACTAGGTGTTGTATATTTGCCTTGTGGACACATGATAGCCTGTGTCAAGTGTGCATTAGAACTCAACACTTGTGCTATATGCAGAAAAGCAGTAAATGCTACAGTTAAGGCATTTCTTGCATAAATAGTTTAATTTATTAGCCATGCATAGTGCAAAATCCCTAATTGCACAATATTATTAAAGCTGTTTTAGAGTGTAATAGATATGCTTTTCTTTGGGTTATAGACTACTACAATGAATGTTTTGAATGCTGTGGGTCAAGCATGTGGCTTAGAGTCAAAGAAGCTCAGCGAATTCCCAACGCATATTCCATTTCGGATTATGAAGATTCGGAAATTGAAACAGCGTATGGTGATCGTGTACTTTGTGTATGTGAAATCTTTGAGACATTTCTGCCTACACGGGTTAATGATATGTCGGAGAGTATTTTTATGAAGTCAATAATACTGTGGAACCTGTACTCTTAATTTATGAAGGTTTTAAAAACAATCGGTGCATGGTCCATTTTAATTAAATATATAAAAAAATGTGAAATAATAATGGAAAATATAAGTAATGACAATGGAATGAAAGAAAAGAATGTGTATAGAATAATAATGTTTTAGTTTTTAGTATTGTCTTAAAAAATATTATCGTGAAAATGTATATAAAGTTTGTAAATAAATGCAAAATGATGTTACACTGTTGTTTTATATTATACAAAGTTAGAATATTTAACATTGCAGAGCATACATGATTATTACAATAGATGCACACTTAATACAACTCTTTCTCTCTTTACAATAGTCTGTTATAGTTTTTAAACACAAGGCCAACACATCAAATCATCGTGTGTTAACGTTTAAACAAAGATCTTGGCTAAAGGCATACGTTGATTTTTTTACCAATTTTATTCCACGATCTAGTGCCTGTTTAAGTGCCATGTTATGAACAACGTGGTATAGGATTTTTTTGCAAACAGGTGCTTACTGCTTATGACAAGGCTGGCTGTAAACTAGTGGGTTAGACAGCTTTTCTTGCTAAGGGTCTCCTATATACCCTAAACCTTGCTATACATGTTAGTTCTGAACACTTGTTGGTTTATTGTATATTGAGTTTATATATAGAACTTATACAAGCACGTCATGCACGCGGTCAAACTTCACAAGAGTCACATGCAACACACAAAGTATGTGTCCGCTACCTAGCGGTAAATATGAGCACTACCTGAACAACGAGCATTCCACCTAGTGGAGGATATGAACACTTACTAGTGATATCCAAAATGAGCTGAGGTTAGGTTAGGTAAAGTTAGGTTAGCCATGAAAATAAGCTACCAAAATAACCTACCAAAAATAATTGGTTTTTACCCTTGAGGTCTTGGGTTCCAACTCGACTATGCCCAGAATTTAATTATCATCTGAGAGTTGAAAGGATAGGTTAGGTGAAGTTAGGTTAGGTTAGGTTAGGTAAAGTTAGGTTAGGTAAGGTTGGGTTAGGTTAGGTTAGGTTAGGTGAAGTTAGGTTAGGTTAGTGAGCTGAGGTTAAGTTTTTAAATATTCCCTCTCTTTCAAATACTTTCCAAACACCAAGAAAAAATCCACTAAATACATTGACAAAAATAACTTGTCAAATAAGCCAATACAAAAGCCAATACAATAGCCAACACAAAAAGCCAACACAAAAAGCCAACACATAAGCCAACATAAAAAGCAAACGCAAAAAGCCAACACAAAAGGCCAACACATAAGCCAATATATAAGCTTATGGTAGGTCACTCCATCAGCAAAAATGTTGTAACCTTTGTAGTGTGAACATCGTACTGACAGGTCAGTAACTACTATGGAAGTTACTACAACTAACAAAGGTAGGCAACGTGCACTCTATCAAGGCTACTCTTATAACTATAATCGTCAGAATGCGAAAGGAATAATATTCTGGCGATGCTCAAAAGAGAGGTCAACAGAATGTCGAGGCAATCTGAAAAGTAAAAATGGAAAGCTTTTAAGTGTGAGTTTCATCAATGTAGTGCTCCAAACGAACCACGGTTGCTGTTTACAAGCAATTATCAAAATGCTAAAAAGCAAGTTCAAGAAAACGATATTGCGGCTAAAAATAGTGCAGGGTTTGTTCAAAAGGACTTATCATGTCCTCAAAACGTCATGTTAAGACAGTTGTCAAAGTCCAAGAAACCTTTAACACTATCAAAATCTACGCAGAGTATAAATGAAGTGGTATTGCAAGAGGATCAAAAAGGACTATATAGTAATATTGATAATGGTCATGATGATAATGATGATGATCATGATGATGATGACGATGATAATGATAACGGTAATGCTTTGTTTACACCTAAAAATTCATTTGTTAAATTTGTATACTGGAACAAACCCAGTAAGCTAATTCAACGGCTTCGACACTTGCATGCTTTACAACAAACTGGGCATACCGGTCACGATTGGGAAATCAAAGAAATTAAACAAGAGCTACGTCGTGTTAAAATTATTGTGTAATGGCTCTACCACTTTGCGACCACTTTTACCCCCACTCTTGGTTCTTATATTTGCTTATTTGCTTCCACTTTTATTTGAGCTCTTTGGATCCATATTTGCTCTCACATTAAACTATTATTCTTATTACCAAGTTGACTTTACTAGAGCTTAGTCTATGCTTGACAGTTGACATGGAAATATCAGTGACTAGGTATGGTAAGCCTTATGCATACTATAAAGGATATTCATATATTGTGAAACGAGCCAATAAAAACGGAAGTGTTATTTGGCGTTGTTCAAAACAACGTTCCAAGCATTGTCGTGGTGACCTAAAGAGTAAAAATAGTGAGGTTTTAAGTGTCAGTGATCATCAATGTTGTGTACTGCATGAAACACAGTTGCCGTCGAAAAAAAATCAAGAAACCCATATTGCTACTCAAAATAGTGGATTGTTTAATGGGCAACGTTTAACCCCTGTTCTAAAAGTTATGTTTAATCCGTCTTCCACACCGCAAGAGTCATCAACATCACAAACTATGCAAGAGGTAGTGATGTTGTTGTCGTTTTAAGGAGTGGAACAACTAGGTCATCTGCTCTTGATATGCAAAAAGGTACTGTAGTATTGCAAGAGGATCAAAATGACTAAATAGTAATAACAATAAGGTTTTATGCCTATAAAACCATTGCGGCTTCCCCAGTTTTTGAAAACAACAGTGAATGGATATTGTTATAAAAAGATCTACAGCAAGCCTAGTGTTTAAAAACTATAACACACTATTGTAAAGAGAGACGAGTTGTATTAAGTGTGCATCTATTGTCATAATCATGTATACTCTGCAATGTTAAATATTCTAACTTTGTATGAAATTAAACAACATTGTAACATCATTTTGCATTTATTTGCAAACTTTAGATACATTTTTTTGTTTCATGATAGTATTTTTTAAGACAATACTAAAAACTAAAACATTATTATTCTATACACATTTTTTTTCTTTCAGTCCATTGTCATTACTTATATTTTCCATTATTATTTCACATTTGTTTTTTGTTTTTTCATTTAATTAAAACGGACCATGCACCTATTGTTTTTAAAACCTTCATAAATTAAGTGTACAGTTTGCACAGCATTATTGACTTCATCAATAACACTCTCCGATATATCATTAAACCGTGTAGGCAGTAATGTCTCAAAGTTTTCACATACACAAAGTACACGATCACCATATGCTGTTTTCAATTTCCGAAACTTGATAATGCGGAATGGAATATGCGTTGGCAATTCGCTGAGCTTCTTTGTCTCTAAGCCACATGCTTGACCCACAGCATTCAAAACATTCATTGTAGTAGTCTATAAAGAAAAGAAAAGCATATCTATTACACTCTAAAACAGCTTTAATAATATTGTGCAATTAGGGATTTTGCACTATGCATAGCTAATAAATTATATTATTTATGTAAGAAATGCCATAACTGTAGCAGATACTGCTTTTCTGCATATAGCACAAGTGTTGAGTTCTAATTCACAATTGACACAGGCTATCATGTGCCCACAAGGCAAAAATACAACACCTAGTTCATCTTGATAACAAACTTTACATAATTGTTGGTCACACTTTTGTATCTGTTCGTGAGACAAGTCTTTTTTTCAGCCTCATGTATTTGCTCCACGTGTTCTAACTGTAAAGGCTATTTCATGTCTTGTGCTGCAATCACGTTTACTTTACGAATAGTGTTCACAAATTCCTGACCTTTAAGCAACACCATGTATTTACAGTTAGGTAACCATCGAGCGTGTTGCACAAAAGGGTCATCAGTCATTAGACAATCCTTTAAAGCAAATCCACAAAAAACATATTGTTTTATCCCGTTCACCAGGATAAAAAAAAGTTCAGCTTCTCTTAGCTGTTTGGTAAGGTGTTTTAATATTAATGGCCAACTATTTTTATAAGATTCTAAAAGTTTTTCAACAGAGCTGTACTCTGGGTGTGCTAGTGCTTTAGTCTTGCAAACTCCCAATTTTTCAAAAGCACATGCCAATTCAACACTGTCTATGGCATATGGGCCACATATATCGACACTACCGTCGTTGGCTGGTAATATATCATTATTATTATTATTTATTTGTGATTCGGCAACGTAAGTAGCGGCCAATGGTCTAGTGGTTCGGTAAAATGAATACACGGGTATGTTACCCACTTGTTTTCCAAGCATGTAAGGACAACAAGGAGACCATCGCAAATGGTCTCTAAAGGGATCATCCCCTTCTTCCCAGTGTGAATGTTCAATACGACAAAACACACAGCGCACCACATCTTCTCGGTTCAAGTTAAAAAAAAACGGCTTTTGCAAGTTCATGTGTCGACAAAAAAGCCTACAGGCCAAGATTCAAATGTAAACCAACGATCATGTTCTGATTTTAAATTTAACCCACGTGGTAAACCAACTTGCTCACTTGTTGTATTTGGTACTAACACCAAGTGTTATAATAAAACTTTTTCTTATTGTAAGTTATTAACGTTGCACAGAGTACTTTAAAGCACATTGTATGCTTGTTCACTGTCTGTTCATTACGTTAATGGCGCATGACGACACCTAAAAGCAAACAAAATAACCAATCACTCAATCAATCTATCAATCAATCAATCAATCAATCAATACTTATAAATAAAACTTTAACGTTAATTGGCATTAATATATCAAAACACCATACAAATTATAATAAACTTTATGTCGGCACTAACAGTAACCCATGTACTTATTTTCTTTTTATAAAGCTGCAGTCATTTACATTCCCCTTTAACCAATACATAAACAAAAAAATAATAATGTCATGTCATTTTGTTCAGATTATCATGTTCAAACCTGTGAATATTCGTTGAGTTCATAGGGTACAAAGTTCCTCATTTTTCTACTAGAAAGCGATATAGAGTTTAAGGAGATTATATATCTAACATCTAACCTCCTTGACTTTCATAGACAAAGAACAACTAAATTCGACATGCAAGCTACCCTCTGTGTGTCAAATAACAAAGCTTGCACCCGTCACCCGAGGCCATACGATATTAATATTATTATTAATATTATTATTATTATTATTATTATTATTATTATAGGGAGCTACATGTCAGTTAAATTAAATTTTTTGTTTTTTACAAAATCCAATATGGCCTTGTACTTTCCCGGTAAACGACCAATACGGTCTTTCACCGGTTGCCAATACATAGTCATTAATCAAGAAAGCAATCATCGTCCTAGTCATGTACAAGTAATGAATTTTTTGTCTACGAGTTTTCAGTAGTGGTAAAATGGAATAGCAGTTTATGTTAGGCTTACCTGAGTTTTAAATAGTTCACTGCCTGGAAACAATGGTTGCACTTTACTGCGTCTCGGGTTTTCAGCGACTGCTACGGCGGTAAGACTTTTCTTTCCAAGTTTCTAAAAATAAATAAAATAAACCGTTATAAATACCTAAATTCAGGTCAGTACATGCATTTCATAAAATAAAATATGAAACAAACAAATGGAACAAGTTTGTTTAAAAAAATAATCCCCCCTCACTTGCAGTGGCTTGTTGCTGTTTCCTTCTAGTGGAAACTGGTTTCTTGTATCTCAGACATGTAAGGTAAACCGGTTATCTGCAAACAAATAAATTAAAAAATAAATAATTACCTAATCAATAACTACAAATTTAAGGTTCATTAGCATGACATTATTAAAACAATCATTCATAGGTACTTACCAAAAAATAAAAGGATTTTTCTTCCACAGCTCTACTGTATACGTCCGTGTGCTAAAATGGCAAGTGCATGACTAACTCAATCGTTATCAGTTAGCCTAGCAACAGAAAAAGTTGTATTTTCTCAGCGTTTTGACCTTGAATGGTTCTCTGTATCTCTCTCGCACGTGTTCCCACTCCTCTTCACATTCCTCAATCTGAATAAGATTCGTGTACCTTATACTAGTTTCATGTTTTTAATAAGGAACCAAAATGGCTACCTCTTATACATCGCTAGGCCTACTGTCTCAGAACCGAAATGGCGGTCTCTGCTTAAACAGCACACCTGCTAGCCACCACGAGGCAAGTAAGCTGATATCACACTTCCTGCTGACGTAGACATTCCTGCCACGTCAGCACCAGCAACAGCTCTCACGAGTCCTCTGGCTAGGTACAATATTCAGTCACCAGTGAGCTGTACTGTGTGCGTGTTAGCATTCAAAACATGTGTGTGTCTTATTATTATTATTATTATTATTATTAGTAGTAGTAGTAGTAGTAGTATTATTATTATTAAACATTTAACTGTAATAATAATAATTACTAGCAAGCGGCCAAGTCAGTTGGAGACTTTAAGTGATACGGACGGGGACACCACAGCAGCTCTCATAGATATTCTTCAATGTGTCGCCCCACGCACAGACGGCGGAGAGGGCCCGTGTCGGAGGCGGTCCCGAGCCGCGGGTTGGAGCGGTCCTTTACGCCACCCGGGAACTTCACCTCTCTCCCCGTCAAAGGCAACTTGCAATCGGCATTAGCCGACTTCTGGGCCACGTATGCCCCAGACGACGCCGATCCAGTGGAACAGCATCCGTATCTGCCGGACAACATAGTAGACCGATACACACAGGACCTTCAATACATCATATGGGACAGTGCTCCTTGGGATATCATGGAAGATGACCACGATAGGGGTGAAGTTGCACTTGGTATCCCAGGTGAACAGGCGGGCACTCCCGTAGAAGAACTTGCACAACGATTTCCAGAACTTCAAATTACTGATCCAGATCAACTGCCGGAGGAGGAAGACGACGACCCGTGGATTTATGACCCTCGATACCCTCACAGGCCTCCTTGCCTGAGACACAACGTCGTACCGGATGATGAAGGCTTCCCACACCTCGTCATTGAACAACCTTCCAAGAAGCCGGTCCCACCGACGGAGTTCGAGTCCACAGGCGTCGACGCAGCGCTGCCGATCCCATATTGTAACACGCCCTTAGGAAACTACTCAACAACCATCCTGCAGGAAGGAGTAACGCTGCCGCGCCCTCTTCACGCGCCTCCAGTTTATAGGAAGACCCGACAATCAGTGCTCATGGACCAAGTGATAGAAGATTTGCTACGAACCGGTGTAATTTTCGAATTCAAACCCCACTTCGCCTTTCCTCTTTTCTTAGTTCCGAAGGCAAGTGGCAAGGCGAGAGTGATTTATGACTTGTCAGAATGGACATTAACATGATCATGTTAACCACATACTTTCATCCTAAAACACATGACTTTACCCAGTTCAATATTTAGTTTATAACATTTCAGGCCAATGACCTTACCGTTTTGGCTCTTTGCGTACATGCACATGTCTTGGTCGAGCAAATGTTATAGGTTTCCATATTCTAAAACCATTTACTGTGCCAGACAGTAGTCTCGCTTATCACCATTTACTAGCATGTTAAAGATTCCCTGCAGGGTTAAAACAAAATTCCTAGCACACTTAACACATTTTCAAATATTCGCCTCTATCCGTCATAGGAAATGTCACAAAACCAACCGTCATAAGCTGCCCCCGCCATCCCACCAAAATAGCTATTCATTTCTTCCGGGCACGGTCACCGAGATCGCCAACGTCTAAGAATCACTTGGTCATATCCTACAACCGTCTGTTGTGTCAGAGAGCGATCTCGCTCATCACCGTTAACTAAAACGTTAAAGATCCCCTTCAGGGGTAAAAAATCTTAGCATGCTTGTCACATTTCAAAATATTCGCCTTCATTCATCTGTCATAGGAAAAAAATAGCGAAAAGCGACCCCTCGTTTTGCCAAACATCGCCCCCGTCGAAATAGCCATTTCCCTATCCACCGTGGCCAGTAATAGCCTCGTTGGAACACACCGGCTCTCTCTCTACCGGCTCTCTGTCTACAAACACGCTTTTATTTAAAAAAAAATAAAAATTAAAAATGCCTAGTTTTTTGTCCTAGAGACTTGACATTTATTTTCTTGCTAGAGGTGGTAGAGACCTTTCATGTATGTTAAACAAATTTTTTGTCAACGTGTTAGTTTCCAAAATAGTAAAAATTCAAAATTTAAGGGTTTTCAAAAAATCTCGAAATATAAAAAATAATATTATAAAAAAATAAAGGTCATAGAGACCATTGGTTTGAACTATGGCACAACATTCTGCCATGTTTGTTTTTCAAACTATCGCCTACTTTCAAAAACAAAATTTTTCCAATTTTTTTAAAATAACGAGTCGTCTATAGGAAAGAGGACGTCAGCTCGAGTGCAACGACACCTCATTTTTTAAAATCCGACCATCCATTCGCCAATGATCACCAATGTTCGCGAGAAAGTAGGCTATCGTTTTGTTTTTCCTCCTACACCCTTGAAACTTGCTGTCCCTCTAGAGGGCATACCTACCTTTCATTAACGTCAAACAATCTTTTTCCCAAAATTCACCATTTTCAAAATAGCACCAATCCAAAAAACAACTCTCAATTTATTTAAAAAATACCAACACACATGCTTAGCCAAGAGAACGTCATCCCAACGCCAACAATACCTCGTTCGTTAAAATCCGACCACGGGTTCAAGAGATATCGCCCAAAGTTTATGAGGGGGTGGGGGGTGGAGTAGAACTCTCAAATTCACACCACTACACAGTTTAAGTCCTAGAGACTTGAAATTTATTTTAGAGGTAAAGGGGTCAGGGCCATTCATTTACGTTAAACACAATTTTTGGTAAACTCTTCAGTTTCGAAAATATAGGAATTTCAAAATTGGACTGTTTTCAAAAAAACATAAAAATAAGAAAGTTTTATTATAAAATATAAAGGACATAAAGTCCATTCGTTTGAACCATGGCACAACGTTCTATCATGTTTGGTTTTCAAACTATCGCCTACTTTCAAACACAAAAAATTTCAATTTTTTTTTGAAAAATATAATACGTGGTCCATAGGAAAGAAGACGTCAGCCAGAGTCCAACGACACCTCATTTGTCAACATTCGACCTTGGGTTCACGAGATATTGGCTTGGACTCACGCGGCGGCCATGACACTGGTTAGAACTCTCACTGTTCCCCAACTCTGCATCGAAACAAGTACTCAGTCGTATTCGAAATAGAGTTATTCCAACCCTTGGAAAACCAGAGTTTATATTGTCGGACCATGGAAGCTATTTTACGAGCGCCGAATTCAAGAACGGTATGGAGGACTTGGATGTAAAACACATGTTTAGTAGCGTTCGCCACCCTCAAGCTAATCCTAGCGAACGCTCAATAAAATGCGTTACAAAATACTTAAGCATCTTTATTCCCAATGAACATCACAAGTGGGTAGACAGGATCAAAGACTTGAGACCTGTATGAATACAACTAGACATGAGTCGACAGGCCAGATTCCCATGGTCTTGCACATGAACGAATACCCATTAAGATCGTGGAGCAACATCATCAATTGCCCACTAGATCCCATGGTGGGTCATGAGTTGAGAATTGAGAGAACGAGAGTCCATATGAGAAACCAGGTGGATCGCAGATTACGTCGGGTCAGAAATAAGAGGTACCACATCGAACTATTAGTAAACGAGCTTGTGTTAGTACGGAAACCAGCGACATCTGATCCAGAAAAGAAAGTATTCAACAAGTTCAGTCCCAAATGTATTGGACCCTTCTGTATTGTGCGTAATCTTTGTAACAACGCATACAGAGTAAACGAATTGAGTACAGGTACAATGTCTGCCTACAACGCAGCGAATTTAAAGGTGTATTTTACTAGCGAACCTTGGGAATGCAGAAATAATGCTGCAAATTGAATATATGGAAGTACTTTTGCAGTTCCAAGTGTACGGGGGTCAATGAATACGTCTGTTGAACGAGGAAATTGGGGGCAGCCTGTTGTTGTCAAACACTAATGAGCTATGGCGATGATGACACAGCGAGCGAGCGGGAGAGATAAGGATACTGGGCAGGCGAATAACTAGCCTTAGGCGATCAGACAAGCAGGCAAGCTTGGAAGGTCTGAATGAATGAGCAAGAAGTAAACACGAGTGCGAGTCGACACTCCGACGACAGTGGTGGCTAGAGTAGACATATGAGAGGGAGATTTCTCTAGGATTGGCAGAAATGGATTACAGATGTTATGTGTATTTAAAAAAATCGACTATATGCTATGTTAGATTTTTTCCAAGCAGGAGGATTGTGAACCCTTTATCCACAGGCTGTATAAAGGATTCTAATAAATTATTCATAATAATTTAATACATTTCTACAGACAGCAGATATGAGAGCCTGACGAAGTTGGGAAAATGTTGAGAAATCAGTGGCAGAAAGAACACAAAGGTTTAAGCTGATGTGGTATTTTAGAAAGTAGCATAGAAATCATGACGCAGAGGACAGGTGCAACTTTTAGCGCGAAGGGAGGCTTGGGTACGCACAGAATGGCTTGTTACTATGAGAGTTGGCGCCAAGAAGAATACTGAATGCTTCGATGTGAATGGTCAATCTTCATGTTAACCACTCCTTGTGGGAGGAATACAAGTAAGGGCTCGCGAAGATCTACAGGAGTCTGAACCAATAATATCAAGACGCCCTTTTTAAGCGGCAACTCGGCGTTATAACCCATCCTGGTGAATTAAAGCGGGAGTTATCTACGGATTAATCCCACGATCGATTCGAGCTAGCTACAGCATAATCTTTGAGACTATTCCGGCTTGCAGCACATCAGCCCAGTTCATAACCTCGCGAGGCTGAGCTTGTGGTAAATATTTGTGTTTCTTGCCATCCGAGTGGAGGAGTGAGATATGTCTTTGCGCGTTTCCAGATGGATAACGGGACCTGTATGGCTCCATGTATAATTAGCACCAAGCTTGGAAGACTGACAGAGAGAAGAGGCAGCGTTGACTCATAACTAGGGGAGGGCTCAATCAGATAACGCAACGTGGTCATTAGCAGCAGGCTAGGTTCCTGTACTTCAATATAAGATGTTATTTAAATTCACAAAACCCTAATCGGTTATAAAGAGTATTTGGTTGATTTAAATGGGAGTTGTCCATGGTTTTAAGGTATCTTCCGAAACATCTGTTTGTCTGGCTTTTATTCATGTAAATATAATTTTCAGCCGTTTAGGCTTGTATTTTGTTGTTGTTGCTTGACTTCTAGTGTGTTTATTTTACGCGTTCAATGACCCCGTGTGGCATGAGTGTGTGTTAGGCTGTTTTCCATTTTGTGATGCGAGGTTTTCGGCCTATTTCGGCATGCTCTTTGTGTTTTGTGTGCTTTGGCACGGGCTAGAATCTCGGGGAGATTCATCATGTTTTAGTATTTTAGATCTTGCATGTGTCAGTAGTAATTACAGTGTGTTAATTAAGGGTGGGTCCCATATCCCTAGTGTGATTTAATAGATGCAACTCCGTGAGCAATATGACTGTTTCAGTTGTAATCGGACTCGCATCAGTACTCATTTCTTATTAAGGATCAGTACACCACGCATTATATAACTTCTTGATCAGGATAAATGTACTTGTATCCATATAAATGTGAGGAGCGAGTTCTTACCGCTCAATTTTATGTTATGATTAATCTTTTGAGTGAAGCAGTATTCACATTGTTTGTTGGGTGGAGCGAGTTCTGACCGCTCAGTATTATCTTTATTTCATATGGGAGTGAAAGTCAGGGAGGACTTCTTTTTATTGTTCATATTATTATTATTAGGTCTATGCACATAATTTTCAGTCATTAAATACGTTTTATTCTACTTGTTATTCATTTCATTTCTAGTATAGCCTCTGTTACGGACCTTTCTATTCATTAGAGCATGTTGTTTTTGCGAACTATGCTTTGAAAAGCATTCAGGACTGATCACGTCCCCGTAGAAAGAATCTTGATAAAACACTGCTTTATTGAAGGGTGCAAGACCAAATATATTTCCTTGCACTAAGACCAGAGGTACAATAACATAGCCTAAATTAAATGGAGGGTAGCGACCCCCCAGGGAGGTTCACAAGGCTCAACGAGACGTCCGAAGAGGTCTCAAGGGCGACGGCACCTATGCCGACCCTTAAAACAGCACAATATTGGCCAAAGGTATTTAATTAATATGTATTCATATTACAGCTTTGGATCCCAACACTGCAGCACCGAGGAAGTATCATGATAAAAAGGTAAAGGTAAGGTGGACCACCGAACACACATACACTCACACACTGGTATACACTGAGGAGACACACACAGCTACACATAAACCAGAATGAATGCTAAAATATAAGTAGCACGGTAGAATACAGCCGGCTTAGACTAAGTAGATTTAGATAGCGCATAACAATGAACGGAATATATGTGACTATAATATTGAATTGTATTTCAGGCAAACCAGGAGGTGCCATTATACGTTTGTTTCCACCGCAAAGGGGAATTAATAATGAATTTATTTTACGGATGATGAACACTGTACACATGTCTATAAATATATTTCCAACGCCACATTACACTACTTATCTTTGACACACCAACACACTTATCTTCGTCGGTTTTTAGTCACACCGTTAAAGGGGATGACGCCGACAGGTAATGGAAATCAGCAGCCGTGAGATGCTGAAAGCTGTTGGCCTGAGCACACAACGCTCAAATAAAGAGCAGCATGCGATGATCAGGGACGGCACGGCCTTTGTAAGTGCCGTACCTCATCATCAAGATGGAACTCCGACTCACGGCAGGAAGACCATTAAAACACACAGCAGGTGGAAAGTGGACTAGCAGCGTGACCACTAAACTGCACCGGAAAACGGCCGGATAGTACATGTCCATGAGACGGTACATGAGTGCAGGAAGTAGCGTTTACGCAAGGTATAGTAAATACGGCCGTCTAAGAGTAAGATAATTAAGTTAGACTATAGTGAGTAGCGTACATAGAAAATGATGTAGAAAATGATGTAATATTTGATAAGAGGCACCTTACACAAACATTATTAAATCATACTGGCCCACCGATCAATGTCGACAGGCAACATTACACTAAGGATGTTCAAATTATTAATACTATTACACACATGCCATCCAAACTATTTATACTTACTTATATTTTAACACAAGGTCGCCAGAATACCAATGATGTCACACATTGTAAACGTATATATCTTCTTATTTATTCCACAACACATGTATACACTGACTTCCCTTTCCACTCTTTAAACTTACATTTTGTATAAATGTCTTACTTCACCCTCATATAATAAAAACATGTTATATAAACCCACTAATTACACATTAAGACATTTGTTTTTCTTTCCCTCTACTCTATCTCTATATTTTAAATGTTACATTTTACACCTCGACGAGGGCAATTTTTCATCCGCTAGCCCTAACGATGTTTTTCCCCTCGTTGGGCACTTACGCAATCATTATTACGATTGTTATTTCATGTTACATTGTAATATCTGATCCATGATACATTTATTACCTATTCTTACAAGCATGTATCTAAAATAATGTTGATATTTTATGATTTTGATATGTTTTAAGAATTCACATTTTAAGATTCACGAATTATGTTTGCTATTGCTATTTACACATGTACGAAACTAAAATATGTTCCACTCCTAAAACCCACCCCTCTGAGAGAACACTCTACCCACAAACCACAGAGGAGCTGATCGACCCACGACATCACAACATCTACACCACACGGGAGGAAGAAGAGGAAAAAGAAGAAGAAGAAGGAAGACAACGACACAGCCACCCTTACACTAGTAGCAGTTTCTGGGGACAGAAACTAAACACCAACCAGGTGTTGTTATGTCCCAGAGTGTGGTACACCCTCAGGACACATACCCCCCAAGGGAGAGGTGGCCTACGCCACTGAACCCACATACACCCACAGTTGGACATCTATAAATACACCTACAATTACTCTACGAGGACGACACATCTACCACATTACCAAACACCCTCTTCTGTCCCAAAACCACCCCCAACTAGAAACATAATAAATCCAGAACACCATCTTTACACAGCAAGCTGGCGACCGCCTTGTACAGGAGGTTGGCCAAGAGCTTGCAAAACACGCATACAGTTTACACTAGAACTATTTTGGACAGCTACAACTGATGCAATGCAGACCATGCAGCTCCAAAACGTATAAGAAAGGGACCCAAACCGAACCCAATGTCTATCGCGGCCGGTGGCTCTGCTGGTTTGGTTCCCAATCATCGCCTGAAGGTAAGGTGCTCTCAGATTCCTTAAACACATTACATTTGTGATCCTATCACTTTACACCCCTATTATTACTCTGTCACCAATTACATTGTGTTACACGCTCCCAATCATAAAGGGACATCTCACACCACAGTGCTGGTCCAATAAACCATTGACCAGTACACTTACTCATTTGTTATCTCTGAACCCCTTACACTTGTCTTCACGTTCCAACTCCCCGCCTGACATTCCTAATTGCCCGTGACCGTCAATTATACAAGTGCTAAGTAAGGATTTCTATTGTGCTAACATTGAAGAACTCCAGCTGCCAGGCAGTCCAGCCAACTCAGCAGGTAGGCTCATAGCGCACCCACGATTGTTTGTTCAGCGCTCCAATTAACCCCCATCTTGATCCCGCATCCCTTGAGGGACGATCAGACCCCTTTAGAGTTAACCCCCATTTCACTCACATTCCCTTACAAACACCCACACTCGCAGTTTTCGCACATACGTGGAAACCTGCACCTTTTTGGACATCACCCCTACATTTGACATTTTACACCCCTTGTTCGTCCATCCCATCTCACCCCCGGACAGGACAATAATAATAATAATAATAATAATAATAATAGACATTAAAATACTCTCACAGTTACACTACTACGGACGTGAATGGTTCTAGGGCCTTAATACGTGGTTTTCAAGTTTATTTTGTCTGTTATTCTAAATGTAGAGAATGGAGAGCGTTGTCCAAAATATCAAGTGGACACTGTTACCAACAGGGTTTCGAAGTGTATGTAAAATTGGTGCAATTAGGAGAAACGGTGTGGATTTGTGATAAAGGGCCTAAATGCAGGGAATGGATTGGTCGGTTCAAAATTTAAAGTGGACTGTGTCACCCGCAGGGTTCCAAAGGGTAAGTAGGTTTATGTAAAATTTGGTTCAGATCGGTGAAACGTTGTATATTTGTACCAAAGGGCCTAAATACAGGGAATGGAGAGGTCTGTCCAAAATTTCATGCAGACAGTGTTACTCGCAGGGTTCTAAAGAGTAAGTATACAAATTTTGGTTTAGATCGGTGAAACGGTGTAGATTTGTGCCAAAGGGCCTAAATGCAGAGAATAGAGTGGCCTGTCATAATTTTCATGTAGGCAGTGTTACTCGCAGGGTTCCAAACGGCAAGTATACACATTTTGGTTCAGATCGGTGAAACGGTGTAGATTTGTGCCAAAGGGTCTAAATGCAGGGAATGGAGTGGTCTGTTCAAAATTGCATGCAGACTGTGTTACTCGCAGGACTCCAAAGGGTAAGTACACACATTTTGGTTCAGATCGGTGAAACGGTGTAGAATTGTGCCAAAGGGCCTAATTGCAGGGAATGGAGTGGTCTGTCCGAAATGTTATGTAAACAGTGCTAATCGCAGGGTTCCAAAAGGTAAGTATACAAATTTTGGTTCTGATCGGTGAAAAGGTGTAGATTTGTGCCAAAGGGCCTAAATGCAGGGAACGGACTGGTCTGTCATAAATTTCACGTGGACAGTGTTACTCGCAGGATTCCAAAGGGTAAGTTGACGAATTTTGGTTCAGATCGGTGAAACGGTGTACGTATCACTAACCATAACGCCAGCGCATGCGGATAGAGCAGTTCGGGAGCGCTTGTTCTACCGACTTACTGAAAAAATCAATCTTTAAGGTTACCTAATACTACACCGCCTAAACTATTCCTCTTGAATCTGGCTATCATATAAAAAGAATATTTCTTCGAATCGGACTGGTAGTTCCGGAGATTAGCGCGTTTAAAGACACAAACAGACAAACTCTTCAGCTTTATTATATTAGTATAGATAAGGAGTAAATTGTTGAATATCCCGGTGATTGCATTCTGTAGTAACATTACCATTTTCCCTCACTCCTTCAGGCTTGATTACTCAAGAACAGCCTTACTATGCGACACTTCGAAAGAATTACTGTCTTCTGCCTAATCTTAAAATGGCCGGGGTATAATTTCAACTCTGTGAGAGATTCTTTTATGTTGTTTGGAAACAAGCCAGCGCTGGGTATGATAATAGGAATTGTCCTGACTTATGCCATGTGCCATTGCTTCCTAATCAGTTCTGAAAGCTCTTTATATTTTGACTGCTTTTCAACATGTTTTGTTAGCATGTTGCCACTGTTTTGGATTGCCACATCTATGATGGTGGTGTGCTTTGTGCATTTGTCAACAAGAACCCGATCAGGTCTGTTGTGCACGACTGACTGGTCTGCCACTACAGTGCGATCCCAGTACAGGGTAAAGTTGTACTTTCCAGTGCACTTTCTGAGGCATATTTATAGTAGTACTAGTTGTACCCGGCATGCGTTGTAATGCCATACAAATAAAATGTTGGCATTGTAACTATGTTTCTGCTTTTGGATACACAATATATTTTTTCTTTTTCCGTTAACTATCTCTAAGCGTTTGTAAAATGGATTTACAAATACAGAAACATTCGTGGGAACGTGCACAACAACTAACCAAAATTTTCATCGCAATCAAATTAATGTTATATGAACGCATACGGGATTTTGTAAAACGATTCGTGCGCCATTACCCATTTATAAATCTAATAGTACGCTACCTATTGTAATATGACTTTACTAAGTCAGAAACCTTTGCAAGAGAGTACACAACAGCTCACCAAAGTTTCATCGCAATTGGATGAATGGTAGGCTAGTAGTGGGATGAGGCCGGTTCTGCTTGCAGTCGCGTGTGTGCTTGAATACGTATGGCTATGTTGGAAAACGTTTAGGTGGGGGGGGGGGGGAGGACTAGAGTTGAGTGAGGGGTCGATTAGATGGTATTGTTTCCGCTCTATTTGTTGGTGAGGTTATTTTTTAAAATGGGTGAAATTTGGAAACGCCATTTGAGGTAAACGTGCTTTTTTGACATTTTGGTGATTTTTAATGAGCTTGTAAGGCTAGAACGATGTGTTGTTTAGGAACGGGGTGACGTCCTCTTTGCTAAGAACGTGTGTTGGTATTTTTAATTATTTTTTTTTTGAAAATTGTTGATTTTGAAATTGGCGCTATTTTGGAAACGGTGAATTTTGGAAAAAAGTTTGTTTGACGTTAATGAAAGGTGGCTATTCCCTCTAGGTGGACAGCAAGTTTCTAGTGTGTAGAAAGAGAAAACGTGATAGCCTACTTTCTCGCGAACATTGGCGATAATTGGCGAACGGATGGTTGGATTTTAACGAATGAGGTGTCGTTGGACTCGAGCTGACGGGCACTTTGCTCTGGACCACTTATTATATTTTTCAATTTAAAAAAATGTTTTTGAAAGTAGGTGATAGTTTGAAAACCAAACTTGATAGAAAGTTGTCCAATAGTTCAAACGAATGGTCTCTATGACCTTTATTTTTTATTTTAAAAAAAATTGAGATTTTTTGAAAACACTTAAATTTTGAATTTCTACTATTTTGGAAACTAGGAATTTTACAAAAGAGTTTGTTAGACATAAATAAAAGTTCCCTACCCCCTCTACCAGGAAAATAAATGTCAAGTCTCTAAGACAAAAACTTTTGAAACTTTTTAATTTTTTTAATTTTTTAAAATAAAAGAGTGTTTGTAGACAGAGAGCCGGTAGCGCTTGACGTATGTTACAACGAGGCTATGACTGGCCATGGTGAATACAGGAAATGGATATTTTGACGGTGCGACAAAGCGAGCGAGCGCTTTCTGATATTCTGTTATGACGAATGACTGAAGGCGAATATTTTTTCAAACAAATCCCTCATGGCGATCTTTAAAATATGTTAATAAACGGATCGTGGGTAACATGACAAATGATAATAATGGTATGAGGTGAATAAAAGCGGGAAACCTTTTGATAGTTGTCATTAAGAACTTTAAGAAGAACTTGCTTTGTATGTATGTCTGACTGGCAGCCAAGAAAGAAAAATCCGCTTGAGGCTGGCTAGCCGGCTAAGAGAATGTAATGTAAGCGAGAGCTGACAACACTGCTGTCATATGCTAACAGGTTGGAACAATGTGGCAACTCTGTAACAGAGATGATATTTCACATCCTTTCAGCCAGGCCCCGAGCAGCAGCAGCAGCATCAGGCAGGGCCCCTCAGAGAGGAAAGGGGAGAGAGGGGAAAGGGTGAACACAAAGAGAGAACAGGAAATCACGTGACCACTGCAGAGCGGTGAGGGGGCGGGGCCAGAGGTGAGGCGAGGAGTGGTGAAGCCATGACAGCCAATAGCTGAACGAGTTGTATGTCAACATGGAGTGAAGGAGTGAGACGCAGGTGTGGAGAAAGAAAGAGAAACATGCATGGACATGCACGAAGCGCAGAGCGCCGTGCACAGAGCTCTCGTACTGAACCCATGTACCATTGGTTCAAGGGGTCGAATCCATCATTTATTGGTAAAAGAAGAGAGGAAAAATACAGTCTTTAGTAGATTTTAGAAAGATTTTATGTAGAGGACTGGTATAATGTTGTGCAAGAATAAGAGTCCAGGTGGCCCCAGGAAATGATATCATGCGTGACGCACCGATAGGGAGCCGATCATGGCTATAAATAGAATTAAAAACTTTCCGCTGTGTGTAAGCGAGAAGAGGTTTCGGAAATTGATCTTACGCAGCAATAGAATGGCAACCTCGCAGTTGTGCAAGAAGAGGAATATTTAGATTTAAGCCATTTGCGAGAATATAATTAACAAAAGAAATACATCACTGTGAATCATTTTGGAATAGAGATTTTTGTGTGGGGAAAGATGTTATAATAATTGCACAGGAAAGAAGTGCAAACGCAGCATGACGTAGTTAAAAGTTCCCCGAGACCCGAGGTGGTAGGGATTAAAATCAACTGCAACACCCACGTATCTGAAGAGCAAATTTTATTTAATATCTCGGAATTGTACGATCGATTTTCATGTGCAAAGAAGTCAGTTTACGTTTAGAAAACGAGCTTTCCAGAGATATAAGTTTCAAAAGTATGCGACTATTGCTTCAAAAGATAGTTATGAAAAGACGAAGATTTTATCTTTTTGTCGCCGATTTCTATAAAAACCCAGGCAGAGCCAGTAAGATCATTCAGTCTACCATAGGTGCCTGAGGGCACGGTGCTGTTTCGCAGATCATCAGATACATTTATTCCGTGAGCGCCGAGACGCTGCACGATGGAGCATCGAATACAAGACTAGTTACCAGTGAACTCCGAGTATAGGAGAAAAGTATAATCATGCAGTACTTACTAGACCTCGAGAGGTCGTGATACGCTGTATCACCAACGAGCACCCGTAGGGGAGTGGCCGAGAAGTATAATCATAGTATCGCTGTGTGAAGACTTAGTAAAATCCTAGTACAGGATTTAGTCCAGCAAGCGTCAGTCTTTATAGTGAAAGTTCAGTATTACAGTCAAAGTTAGGCAGCGAACTTAAAGAACAGGCGATAGGTCTTCAAATAACAGTTCAGTTAAACGACAGAAAGTATCGTAATGTTTTGAAGTACCAACGATAGTGAAACAAACATTTCTAGCAAAGTTAAGGAACCCGATCAGGGTCGGACGAAATAAGTAACGCCTAGTGTACCGAAAAGATAGGAACTAGAGCACAGAATAATATGAAGTGAGAATTTAATCCAAGACGTTGTCTACAGGAGACAAGCGAACAGTAACAAGCAATAAGCTACGAATTGAAGGAATAGCAGTAAATGCTAGGGAATCATAGGTCACCGATAAAGTATTCGAGAGGCCATAAACAGGACAGACTTTATCTAGACAAACTAAATTGTGTCTAGGAAGAAACAACATCGAGCTAGTAAAAATAGAAGCCGATAGTCAGAAAACCGGATCTGAAGAATAACCGTTCCAGGGAGGGGTAGATTGATCGAGACTTTCATCATCTTGCCAGATTAGGGAGCCGACGTCTAAGAGTGTCACCCTTGGAAACGGGGAAGAAAGAAATCACGTGTGTGAGGCAAAAATCAAAGCCTCAGTGATTAAAAGCAGTGTAATGTAAATATAGTAAAATTTGTTTTAGGGTAATAATTTTTAGTGAATTTATTAGTGTATGATAAAAGAATACAAAATTGTATTCAATATGTTACCAGTGTTGAAGGTAAATAATGTATATGTGTATCAAGAAGTGTCATTGTGTGAAATGGGATTCATGAAGATGGCTTAAACACATTGAGTGGGCAAAAATGAAACATCGCTGGAGAATTCGGTCGGTGACCGTAATATCATGTGAGTAACCATTTCATTATGTTATGTGTTGGGGAAGATTTGCATACAATCCACCTGAGAACGAAAGAATAGGGATGTGTTTGAATAACAAATAAAAGAATAATAGTGCGATCTGAACGATAAAATTGAAAAGTATAAAATAATTATGTGAAATAAATAAATAAATCCCATGTGGGAAATGTATGAAATAAAATATCAGTGTAGTTGATAAATGATTTAAATATGTGAAAGCAAGCGTAATATTAATAATAACAATTATATACATGAATCAAGATTATGATGAATTATAGAAAAGTAGTAGCTTATGAGCTCCTTTAAAAGAATTAATACATGTTGTGAACACATGTTCTTAAGGTAAAGCGATTATTGTCACGGGAGAGGATTAATATAAAATTGAGATGTAGATCAAATGGTGATTTTGAATTATCAGTTCGTTGAAGGCAACTTGGCAGTAAAGTAATAGCGCCATGTAGCGCATTGAAGTAATTTGTCACGCTAGGAATGCGTTAAAGACTCGGTAACACTAATTATGAGGGGCAGTTGGTCGTGGTAATTGAACTTTGGTAAGTCCTCTAAATAGTGATGTGATCACGAGGCCATGTGTGTATTGTGTGTAAAAGGGTGCGAAATATTTATTGTATTATGAGCACTGGTTTAAGGTGAAAGGCCGCCCTAAGTCGCGAATGTTATAAGTCCTCCAGTATGGGATATGGTTCCCGAGGCATTTGAAAGAATCGAACCCAGATTCGTCTATGTTGGAGCCCCTAAATATTTGTTGTTGTATTGAATTATTCTTACCCGCCAATGAGGACACTTCATAATTAATAAATGCCGAGGTTACGAGAATAGGTCTAGTGAACCTAAATATGTTGTTAAAAATAAGTAGAATGAAAGCCTTGCCTGTTCAAAGAACTGCATTTAAGAAACAGCTGTATAAAGCTGAGGGTAGCCCGTCTCTAGTGAGTGAGACCATGAAGTTCCTGCTCCCGGCCATAAATCACGCTAAGTGGCCCAGGCCAGACCCTTACTATCGATGTGTTGTGGTAGGTCTGGAGAGCCGTCTGTTTGAAGTTATATTACACCAGAGTGTTTAGAGTTTGTTTTAACGACCCGGTCTTCGAACCGAGGTTCTTTTTGATGAAGATAACCGCTTGCAAGTTCAGATAGTTGCTTTCTTATGAGATAATGAACTTTTAAGACAAATAATAATAATAAATCCCTAATGTAATGTTATATAATGTAGTGATTCACGAGTTTAGTGAAGACAATTAGATTCCGGGAGTGATCTTAATTTTTGACGTGTTCAAGTAGTCTTCTGTAGCTCGGGAGTACGCAAATGTTTCCCAATCACGGTAGTGAATTGTTGACTTGAGAGAGAGATGGTAACCTGAGAACATTGTGAAAGCCCCAAAATTTAAGTAAAGGAGTAACAGTACTTTAATAAGAATTATATATTTTTTGATTATAAGATACTCATATAATAAGAAGTGATGTGTTGTAAAAGAATAGCACAGTGTATATAAAAAGTATCGAGCCATTTTGAGCTCTTGATTTTATTGAATTTTAAAAGGACACAATATGGAACTGAAATGTAATATGAGTTTGTTGGTTTATGAGAAACCATTTATTCTGATTTAACCTTTGTTTTAGGATGTATTCCTTGTTCACTTTGAACAAGTTAGAATTTATGGGTCAGTATTTTTTTTGTTTAATTTGTTGTAGCGCCATATATTTGAGTAATTAAATGTTTTATAGTAGGAGTAGATTTTGTTTATTATTTTGGAAGTGTATCCTCTATTTAATCCAAAGTGTGTAAGTCACAGAGTGGGAGAACATACCATAACCCCGATAAACCCGATTTGAGCATTGCTGGCATACTGTGATTTGCATATTTCATGCTGAATGGGTACATGGGGGCATAGAAGTAATGTGTTTGGATTAATAATTAGAGGAACACTTTAGACGGTCATATCATGTAAAAGTAAAGTAATGATAGAAGTAGCTACAAAATATAAAGTTAACTGACCGCATGGGACCCTGGAAACTCATACCGAGCAGCCCTAAATATAATTAACCCCCTAGCAACTCTTTCAAATGGCGCCCAGTACGTAGGGATGAGTTTTCCTAGGGAAAACCCGAGTTTTTCATGAAAAATCAAAATTTTCATAAAAAAAATGGTTTTTCGAAATAATTTGAATTTTTAAATCACTTCCATAAAGGTTTTGACATTGAATGAGTATATCAAAAGGGTACGTTTTAGTAAACACCCGTATTAAGGTTAAAATTTTGAAAATTGGGACACAATGGTTCGGAGTACCATCTTTCATGCAAGAACCGGCGATGTGGCATGATAGCCCACTGTATTCTTATATTGTGGATAAGATGTGTACGATGATGGAGATAAAGGAGTGCTTGGATGAACATTTCCATAAGACTAGGTAGGAGATGATAAAA
Source organism: Meconema thalassinum (assembly GCA_946902985.2). Classification (NCBI taxonomy): domain Eukaryota; kingdom Metazoa; phylum Arthropoda; class Insecta; order Orthoptera; family Tettigoniidae; genus Meconema; species Meconema thalassinum. Next base: position 1,753,917,976 of record OX336388.2, on the reverse strand, counting down.
ATAAGTACGGAAAGTAACAAAGTTTCAAAAGCAGAGAATAGTGAAGAGAGGCAGGGGCTTTTGGACGCTTTGAAGGCCGATAGCAAGGAAAAGTTGGAGGCCATGAACAATAAATTTGAAACTATAGACAATAAATTGGACCTCCAACAGATTACAAATAAAGAGGAGTTAGAATCCATAAATCAGAATTTAGGATCTATCAAAGCCGACTGTATAAAAATGAATAGTGAACTGAAGGCTGAGATAGAAAATATGAAAACAGAAAATGGGGAAAATATTGAAAAACAGTTGATAGCTGTGAAAGATGAACTGAAAGCCGACAGTAAAGCAAATAATGAGGTACTGAAGGTTGAAATTGAGAAAATAAAGAAAGAATCAAATGAACTCCAAGGAAGTATAACAGAAACCATAGAGTTAAAATTTCAAGGTTTTGACACTGAGTTTGGGCATACGTTAAATGAGTTAAAAGGGGAAATCACAAGTAAAATTGGAAGGGAAAACGAGGCACTTCAGTCAGGATTGCAAGTCCAAATAAATATCTTGAATGAAAGTACGGTAAATTCCCAAACTAAATGTCAAGAAAATTTTAAAAAGTTAGAAGATAAATTTGGTTCTGTGGAAACTAAATTAAATGAGATACAGGGAATTTGTAAAGAGAATGTAGATAATTGTGAAAAGAAACTTGTAACCCAGATCCAAGAGGTGCGAGATGAGTTAATAGGTAAAATCAAGTCAAATATGAATATTTGTGAAACATCCCGGGATGAGATAAAAGAAAGTGTTAACGAGCTAGGAAATAGATTTAAAGGGGTGGAGAACCAAGTAGAAAAACTCGAGGGAAAAGTAGTGGAAGTTCAGGCGGAAATAAATGATGTTAAGAGACAAGGTGAGGTCGATGCAAACAAAAGGGAATTGCAATTTAATATATTCACGGGACAGGTGGATGACTGGTTGAGGAAACATGAGGGGGAAATGGCTACGAAGTTAAGTCAATACGAAGGGAATCTTAAGGATGAAAGCACGCAACGAAAAACGGATCGTGATGAACAACTCTTAAAAATAGAGAGGATAGACAAAGGGGTTACTGGAATTCAGGAAACCGTAAATGGATTAACAAAACAGATGGGAGACCCCAAGGGCGAAATGAATAAGGTTATGACTGACATAACAATCATATTCGACGAACAAGGGAAAGCCCGAGGGGAGATGAATAAGATCCAGGAAAGAGTCTACAAAGGACAAAAAGAAAAGGAAGATAAAGATAAAGGAGATATCTTAGTACAGAACCATCAGTCAAAAGAAAAAGAAGTCATGATGCAAGAGCCCAAAATTGATATTAGAGAAGAAGAAGAAGAAGAAGAAAAAGAAGAAAAAGTAGACATCGTGGTGACTCCAGTAGAAATTGAGAAAGGCATTGAGATCCCTCTAGAGAAAACAATGGAGATTCAGGAGGAAATAACGGTTCCAGGTCAGGAAGAAAGCCGAAAGGAAAAAAAGTTGCACATTAAAGAAGACCATGTTTATGTAAAAGTTGAGCCTGAAGAACAAGAGAAAAACCCAGAGCAAGGGATAACAAAAGAGGTGGAAGTTGGGGATACTGAAATAATAATTCCTGGGGAAATGGAGAAATCAACCGCGACTCAAAGAGGAAGTGTCGTCGAGGCACAGATGGAAGTAGAGGTTCAGGATTTCATAGAAATTGAAAAGGAAAACCCAGAAGAAATTCATGAGGATAAGGAAAATAACATACCATTAGAAGAAGAAAAAGAACATTTGAAAGCACAGTTTCTTGAATTAAAAAGAAAATATCAGGAATGTCAACGAAAGAAAAGAAAAATGGAAACGAAATCAAGTGAGAGCAAAGAAAACCTCAAAGAAAAAGATGAGACTATTGGAGAAAAGAAAAGAAAGGCCTTTGAAGGAAATGATGAAAGAGGAAGACAACCGCAAATTGTAGCAGGTTTACAAGAGAATAGAAACCTTATAAAAGCTAGGATAGGAGGAGAAATAAGGCTCATGACCCTGGAGGAAGAAGACGCACAAGCGTTTTACAGCTGGAAGAATCGTCGTAAAAAAGGGAATAAAGGAAAGAAAAGAAAAGGAGAAGATGTAAAGGAACTCTGGAATTGGAAGAGTAGGAAAAAGAAATTCTCTTGGAAAAAGCCATCTCGATATGAGATGAGGGGAAAAGGTTACTCTAGAACATGTAACGGGTTAAGCCTATATGTATCCATTAAAGAGTAGAGTAGAAAGAAAAAAATAAATTTTCTTGGAAAATGCCATCTCGAGGCGAGATGAGGGAAAAGGGAAGAAAACCAAGAAGAGACGGGTAGGGACAGACCGTGCTCTTAAGGACAAACGAAATCCTGTAGACTTTTAGTCCAGAAAAATAAGAAAGGAAGAACGGGTCGGGACAGAGCGTACTCAACCTACAAGATTACCGGATAAGACTTTCAAGGTGGAAAACCCGAATTATCGTGAGATTCCCTGAGAATAGAAACAAAAGGTACTGAGAAGTGTTATGATGGCTTCGACACTGAAAGAATATTTTTTTTATGAAAATGTTTAAATAAATTTCCTCAAAATTTCGAAAATTTCTTTATCTAAGTTGGGGAGAGTACAACATGATTCAATAAAATAAATAAATAAATTAAAAAGTGCACAGGTTCACACAACATGTAATTAAAGGTAGAGTTAAATCCTAACCATTTTACATATAGTTTATTTCCTTTTTGTTTCAACACTTTATCCACAAGATAATGTTTAGGAAACGCTGTTTTTTGAAGTTCATGGACATAAAATCTACCTTTTATGGGTTGAAGGTTGAGGTCCTCGAGTAAATAGGTGACTGGACTGTCGAAGTTGACTTTTCGAATTCGAAATAGTTCAGTCCACCACGGAGGTGTGTAGCCCTTATTGAAGGCAGACTTACATTTGCTCGCACGACCAAAATCCCCAATTTTCAGTCGGTGACGGTTAGGGTCTGCTGTTTTTATGGGGTTAAACAGTTTATCCAGTCGCTGAATATTTTTGGTCACGAGCCGTGGCTTGATTCCAATCGTTCTATGTTTGGTGTCATTGTAACGTGAAACTAGCTCAGGTAACATGTCCAACCAGCGATAAGTGCCCTGAATGGTAAACACTTTACACCGTTTTCAATGTTCGGTTAAACCACTCGACCACGCTGGCTTTGAGATTGCTGTACGTTGTGTAATGGTGAATATCCTTAGATTTGGGAAAACTGGAGAAATCCTTGTTGAAAAATTATTTTTCCTGGTCGGTTTGTAGTAACTGAGGTTGACGTTTGGATTGTTGAATAATATGTTGAAAGGCCTTGGTGACTAGTGGACCAGACTTGCGATGCACAGGTTCAACAAACGCCATTTTTAAATACACATCAATGACGGTCAACATATAGCGTACACCGTTATTAACACTAGCATTGGGTATCATTTCAACCAAGTCAGCCTGCCAAAGTTCATCCACACCTCGTGAAATCACCTTGAGTCGCGGATAGTGACGCCTAGCTGGAAGATGCAACTCGTGAGCAATACCCATTTTAATGGGTGAGGGCTTAAACAATAATTTTGGCATGTCGAAGTTCTTGTTCAATTTCTTGAATTTCCCAATCGTGACCGGTATGGCCGGCTTGACGTGAAGCATGCAACAACTGTAGCCGCTGGACGAGCTTATGGGGTTTGTACCAGTAGGTGACATCCACAAGGGGTTTTATTGGTTTAAATGTCACTCCCGAAGCGGATGCTTTACGACGACCACTTTGACTGGTGGGAAACTTTTTCGCAATGATGGTTTTATATTTTTGAGATATATTGTCATTTCCTTGTTGAGCGGGATTATACTGTCTTTTGTGAGCATGGGTGTCCAATAAAATGGATTTATATTTGCCAAGGTCCTCTGGTGTATAATCATGGGTAGAGGTTGTACGAGAGAAGAGCAGCTTTTACAGTCCTGGCGTTAATTTATAGTTGATGTTTTTAATGACAGTTTTAGTACGAGCAAATTTAATGGATGAATCTCCAATTTTAAAACTATCATTCTCATAGCGAACACCATACGTGGTATCTGTGTTTCCAACAAATAGATCGGTGAAATAGGGTTCTAGTGTTGATCCATAATAATTTATTAAAATGTTTTCTGTTGAGCTTTATGTTGAGAGGTGGCCATGAGTTGTGAAAACGGAGACGATCTGGAAGGGCAAGGTGTTTCGACCATGACCAAGGATTTCTTTTTTCTTAAACACTGTGCAAGAGGTGCGGCCTTTTTTTGAGGCGTAAACACTTGTTCCTCGTCATCCTCAACTTCGCTAACACTAGTCAAATCTTCATGTTCCTGTTCCTCTTCCTCAGGATCCTCGTGGTGCGTCTGCGTGGATTGTGAAACGGTGGGTAGCGTTTCTGATGGCTTGAAAGAGGGTTTCAACATGGCTTTTAGCGGAGGTGCTAAATGTTGTTGAATAAACAAAGCATGATCTGCACGTGATCGTTGCAATTGACGAAACTTTTGGCGAATAGTATTTTTTGCTCTAATAATATGCTTTTTCAATTGACTCTCTGCTAACGCCATGGTGTCTTGACAAATGACTTGGGAGGGAATGAGACAGTGCCTTTAATAGCAATAAAATGATCAAACCCTAAGCGATACCGTCCTTGGTTGAGTTCACTTTGTTTGTCAATCACTAAACAGGCATGACGTTGAGTGTTCCAGCACTTGCCACACAATTCAGTAAACATTTGAAAGGTCATATCCGGATTCACATGTTCATTATAAATGTGACGACTGTTCCTCTCGTCCTGGCGAAATAAAACAATGACATTGGCATTGTCACGAATCAACTGTTTGGACATTTTAGAATACGTTTGTCCAAGATAGAAGCAATCGATATGTTTGTGTCGGCCCTTGCTGAAATAGCTTTGAATTATGCCTTGACGTTCAGTGGATACATCATCGAAAATCATGAGTGAATCAGGCTTTACCTCATCCGGTGAAATAACATTTTCTTGCGTGGAAAACGTGAAATAACCCATATTCTCTTTTTGTAATCCAGACATGACTTGATCCAGAAACACGTATAGGGGTTGGTAGAGAGATTTTGCAAAAATATAAATATTTTGAAAACGCAGACCATTGGGCGCTGTGATGAGCGTCAGCAAAAGATTGGTCTTCCCACAGCCGGAAAGTCCCACAATGATGCAGCAAATGGAAGATGGAAACAGTGAACCATGGCGTTGTTCACGTGATGTGGGATAGAGATGGGAACCATGTCCCCCACGAGGAATGACACTTGCTGCTTAATAATCTTCATATCAACTAAGGCTTAGACAGGCTAGCAGGCTGTCTATATACATGGAACCGAACCTTGTCATAGAAACAGTAGACTCATACTACAGGTTGGCAATGGATGTCTTTCGACGTGCGTTGATGGCCAAAGCTAGGTCTGTCCCCATACATGATCCTAAACAAGAAACAGATCCCGCTAATAAACACTATGTGGATAGGTCAGTAGTGCCACGCACAAAACAGGGTGATTATGACTTTAAGGGAACGTGGTTAACCCATGTAAAATATCCCCAAGTGTGTACGGACGTTACTACAAAAACGTAGTGGATAACAAAGTGTATGATTTTTATGACAAAGTGCCTCTGCTTACGGTGAATGGCTATACCGCTAATCACCATCGTATTATTCTCGTGGAAGACCCACAAGACGAAGACGATGTCTGTACCAAGCGTTACGTGACCTATAAAATGAAAAGGCTTTATAAATTTATCCCATCTGTATTTTTAGTAATTAAATACAAGTTTTTCGGGCATGCTGACCAAGGAAAGGAGCGGAACCTTTGATAATGCCGGACGCAGTTTTCGGTGAAACGTCGGGAGATATCCTGTCTGGACCACGGCCTACAAGCCCGAAAAACTTGTATTTAATTAGGAACGCCGGCCGTGAAATCCTAAGCTGTATTTTTAGTGTATCTGACAAATGAAAAACCTGTGAATGACAGAAACCATGTACCGCTAGTTCATGGCCAGCACTTGACCTATGTGCTTGCTTCGGGTTTAAGCCACCATCGATTACACTGATGGAACCATTCACATCAAATATGCCATACCTGATGAGAACCATTTAAAATAGAGATAAATGGTCATAGGATTTTGGTCCATAACCATGAAATGTTCAATACAGGTGACGAATTATCCTTTCATCTCATGTTGACATGGGATGAAAAGCAAGCGGGAAAAACCATAAATGATTTCCCACTTAATGTGGAATTGGAATATACAGCCATGAAATAACAACCTGACGTTAGTTGTGACTTAAACTTTCGTGTGAAAGTTTGTTGGTGATTATCATCATGGTGAAACAAAGGTATGTGGTGAGAAAGACTAAAAGGACTAAAAATAAGACCCTGTCCTTGGCAAAGCCTGGGCTTAAGACATTCGTGGACAAGCCGTTGCGAAAGAAAAAAAAAATGTTTTGACCATAAGGAAAGCTCTTTGAGCAGCACAGAGACATGTTATTCCAAAACGTCAGTGGCAGGGTTCAAAACAAGGGCGAGTGATTCCCGTCCCCAAACGAGCTGGATTTTTACCTGCTTTATTTGCCGGTCTGGCTGCTCTGGGTTCACGTTTGGGCGGTGCCAGTGCAGTGGCGAAAGCCATTAAAGCCGCGCAGCAGGGCAAGCAACAACTAAAAGAAAGTCAGCGGCATAATGAAACGATGGAAGCGATTGCTATGGGGGCTAGAAATGCCAATTTAAAGCCAGCCTTTTATCATAAAGGATTTGGGATTTCACCATTTCGAAATATAAAAAAGAAAAAAACCTCAGCCATAGAAAGACATGCCCTGACGCATCAACAAGTGGAAAGCTATGCTAAACAACTAAAGCTTTCTCATTTTCGAGGTGTGTTTATGCGAAACCAATTACCCCCACGACCCTGGAAACGGGAATGCGCTGTTGTCAATTTGGATGATCACCGCGGACCAGGAACGCATTATGTAGCTTACGTCAAAGAGGGATCCACCGTATGGTACTTTGACAGTTTTGGGAATTTTCACCCGCCCATGGAACTAGAGACCTATTTTGGAAACAGGATCAAGATATATTATAATGTGAAACGCGAGCAAACGTTTAACAGCCAACAGTGTGGACGTTTGAGTTTATTTTTTTAAATATAAGACGCAGCACAAGCAAAAACGTTCACGGTATGTCGGCAGAAAGTAAAACGTTTACACTGCATGGACGTGGACCTGAAGTCCACCGCCCATCGAATTGAGTGAGAGACCTTATGGTTTAGGACTTGTTTCACTTGTAACGTACAATCGAATATACAACGTACGTGAAAATGTGAACAACAAGTTTTACTATGATGATTCTGTGCTCACCCTGAACTCTGGTGGATACACGATCGATGACATTTATGAACACATTTATGTGATGTTGATCAATGAATATTGTTTTAAGTCATTTATCGATGGAACGCGCAAGTTTGAACTTGTAGGAAATACCAACACTCATCGCTGCAGTGTTTTCTCCACATACAAAATTGACTTTAAAACACGCCCCGATTCCATTGGTCCTTTACTAGGATTTAAACCACGCGTGTTGCTGCTCAAAAAGAAACATGAATACGATCATGAAGTGAAATTCATTGAGGACCATCATGTGTCGTTATCGTGTAATATTATTAGCCAAGTGTACACCAATCAAGGACCATCGCATTCGCTTTATGACTTTATTGTGACATCGTCCAATGGCTACATTATTCGTGAAAACCCTCCAGTGGTGCTTTTTTATTCTGTGGCTGTCGATGGTATTAGTAATATAACATTAAGACTAATCAATAGAGAGCAACAACTCATTGATCTAGATTCTACCACACCAGTGACTAACAAGTTGGTGCTAAAGCCACTATGAAGTTTGTATATAAAGCAACAACACCGTCTAGGAATGGTGTTAGTTGTTTGCCACGTGAATACACGTTAACATCTCAGGACAAGCAGATTTTACAGCATTTGGGTTACCACGTCAACCCCCATGATGAATTCTATCCTAGAGGTAGCGAACCACATCGAGGAGCAACCAGGAGTGGTAAGAATTGATCTCCATTCCTATCAAGCTCAAACACCTGGACTCAATAACAATGATGAAATTCAATTTGTTATCAACAACCAAGATATTGACACCCTACCGCATGAAAGTGTCATTCAGATCGAAGGTCGGCTCACCAAAGCCGATGGCTCTACATCCACCACATCCAAGTTGGCCAACCATGGTTTGGCCTTTCTGTTTTCTGAAGTACGCTATGTCATTAACGATATCTTGGTGGATAGCACTCGAAATGTGGGTATTTCCAGTGTCATGAAACTATATCCCTCTTATAGTGAGGAAGAAGGTAAAACACTTTGCATGGCGGGTTGGTGCCCTGACTCGACCAATAACTGGATGGTACATACCGATGGGACCTTTACTGGATATTTACCTCTTAAACTGATTTCAGGCTTTGCCGAAGATCACCAGCGCATTGTGGTCAACGCAAGGCAAGTGCTTTATTTGGTGAGAGATAGGAGTGATAATAATGCACTCAAGGGAGCCGACAATGCCCCCATAGATTCAAAAATTTAACTACAACGCTTGCTATGGAAAGTGCCCCATGTGACCCTTGACGATAGCAAAAAACTGGACATACTCAAGATGGTAAAGAGAGATATGCCTCTACCCATGGAATTTAGAAGCTGGGCACTCCATGAGTACCCGCTATTGCCCACTACCAACACACACAGTTGGTCTGTAAAACAGCCCGTTATACAGAGAGACTTCTCTACTTCATCGTGGGTTTTCAAACAAATCGCAAGTATCAACAAACCAAAGATGCCACACAATTTGATCACCTGCAATTGAGAAATGCACGTCTTTTCCTCAACGGAGCTGTTATTCCCTATGAAGGACTGGATTTGGATTTTTCAAAAAATAAGTTTGGTCCCCTGTACGACTTGTTTTCTAAATTTCTATGGTCGTATTATCAAAAAGAGAACAGCCCCATGCTGCTACCCCAAGCGTTTAAGGCGAGGGCGCCACTGATTGTCTTTGACAGTTCTTACCTGGAAGAGTCTGTCAAGCCATCCAATATTGACATCCGACTAGATTTTGAAACGCATGACAATGTACCAGCCAATACGACGGTCTACTGTTTGATTATTCATCACAAACAAGTCATCACTGTCCAACCAAGTGACGAGTGTATAAATAACAAGTCGACCCACGTCAAGCCGCTCAGTCATTCCTTGCTTTAAAGCCTCAAGAGACGTCACATCCATGAATTTAAACTCTGAGGAACAACGTTTCAAGACTTTTGCAACGTGGCCGGTGCCTTTCATAATCCCTCAAGCCTCGGCGGCCGCTGGTTTCTATTATTTAAAATCAAGAGATGAAGTGAAATGTGCCTTTTGTCCCATTATCATAGACCAATGGCAAGAGAGCGATGAACCCATGCAGGAACATCAGCGCTGGTCACCTGCCTGCCCCTACCTGTGCATAATAGAGGTGGGAAATATACCCTGTCATTCAAGCTACTTCTCACTCGTGCCTCTGGGTGATGAAAAAACAAGTTACGATACGTGGGGACTGTATGGTGTCAACGGTGCTTCGGTGAGCAGCTCACTATCAAACGCCTATTTTAGAGACATTGGGACATCATCGGTGTTATGGACGTTACAAGCACAAGAGACTGTATTGTTGTATAAGTTGGTATCGTCCCTATCCTAAAATGACAAAAGCCTGTAAGACGTGTTATGATAATAAAATGATGTAATTTTTAAATTCTTATTTTTTCATGTCCCCCTGATCTACCCTAACCTCAATTTTTTTTTCAAACTAGCATGGCAGGTGAGTCCATGTCATGGGTACACTTTAGTGGCCAATGGTCAGTCAGTCGTCAGTTGAACTTGGTCCAGACAAGCGTCAATATGTTGCGCACACTCATTGTGGGTTGCCAAGGGTTTAAAATTGGCGACAACAAATTTATATTTAAACAAGTGGCCATTATCGATTATACCACGTTTTGGATATCGCAAACTACGCATTTGGTATTTAAACCACCCCATGCTTTTGATTTGTTGTGTGAAAAAGTCCATAAACAAACCCAGTGGATTGAAAATCATAGGCATTTACACTGGAATCAAGGAACCATTTCCTATAAATATTTGGACGTGGTCATGAAATCACACTTGTCCTTGGCCAATGTGGTATTTGTGAAAGGTAATGAAAAACGTCAATGGTTGCAACCATTTTTGGCTTCTTACTGTCAATGAATCGTCCTCACGGACTTGGGTTTTTCTTCATTGCAAACGCTCATGGATACTTGTTCCTGTGGCAACATTACCAATACAGCCCTAGCCCATGTGTGGCATCTCCTACATTGGTTCACCACCCATGCCTGCTGGGAGTTGTTGAACAAAATTAAAAATCAAAATACACCTGTGAATGACGCCAGTGAGATTTCTAGAAGCAACGTGTAAACATCTACAGCACGTGATACCATGGAGAAAGGCAATGCTACGGACAAAGCCATCGGCAAGTTCATTGTGTGCAAAAAAAACTAGACAGTTTTACCAAAGAGGAACTCTTAGCGCTACCCAAGTCGTTCATTTATTATGTGGCTGCCAATGCGGTGAAATAAATCTGGCAACATGTACCAAAATCATGGACTCAAGACCCCGTGTTGAGTGAATTGCAACCCTGTACGGATTACGATCATCATAAGCAAGTGGCCATGGCAAAAATATCCTCTATGCGTCAGTGCACGATTTGTCAGCTAGTGAAACTGTATCACGGTTATAAAAGTCCGTGTCATGGCGAGAAAAAGCAACAACAACAAACATAAACATCGTCCACAGAGGAGGAGGAAGACCAAACCTTTTCACCATCCATGGAAAACGATATGCCACACCTGTACTGGCAGTGGCGTCATTGACAAAGTGATTCAATACTTACCTTTTGAAATCCATCTTCCAGGTTATCGTTTTTGTGGCCCTGGAACTCACCTTGAAAAACGTTTGCAGCGTGGTGATGAACCTATTAATCTATTGGATCAAGCATGCAAAGAACATGACCTTTCTTATCGCCATAGTCATCCTGGTTTAAGACATGTGGCAGATAAATTGTTATTGAAAAAAGCTAAACAACGTTTCACATCCTGTGATGCCTCAGTGGGTGAAATGATGGCAGCCCTGATTGTGATGAGTGCTATGAAAGGAAAGTTGATGATGCATGGACATAAACATTGAATAATTGAGGAGTGAGGAATTGGGATTTGTTTGTATTCTATTTTTTCTTTTGTCAATCCCTATTGCTATGAAATAAAAACAAAGGTTTACCAGAGCATGTTTTTTTTTAATTTTAAAAAATCATGATGTTGATGGGCCGATTTTCCATTTTCACATTTCACACATGATGAATTCACACATTTGCCAATTTGCAATTTACTGTTTTTAAAAATGTCTGCTTCAAGTTTTGTGTTTTTGACTATATTGATTTTCCATTTTGTTGATTACACTTTTAAACAATGTCTGTTTGAAGTTTTTGAATTTTTATATTTCGCACATGACCATTTCCAGTGTTTTTAAATGTCCGTTTCAAGTTTTGGGTTTTTGGAATTTCGCTGATATCGAAACATGGATTTTCCATTTTGCTGTTTTCACATTTTTTTGATTAGGTGTATGTCGAAAGTTGAGATTTGTCAATGATTTTGATGCAAGTGCTTGACCATGATGATGCTGCAATTTGTTTATGTGTGTTTGGAGTAACGTCGTGGTCTACGACTACTGCAGGTAAGACTGTTTTTACAAAAATAATGTCTATTGACCGCTACATTTCAAAGAAAACAAAACTATTTGAAAACAAAATGACTATTGACCATTTGATATATAAGTAACAATTTCCCCCCCACCCACCCACCCACTCTAACTCACCGTGTTTGCCCTGGTCATACATACACACCAGCTTTCTCTCAACTCATACATTCACACCTGTCTTTGTGAACAAACACAACCACTTTATTTATTCCAAAAAGCACATTCTCGACATGCACGCTCATCCCAACATAACTTTTTTTAAAGTTTACCATTTACATTACAAAAAAATTGAAGTTACTAAAAATATTACTTATTTCATATTTATGAAAACTACAAAAAAGAATCAAACTATATACCATTTTCCAATTCCCAACTCTGTTAAATTTAAAATAAAAATTAAAATAAGGTTGCATAGAACTTTTTTAAAAGCAAAAGGCCTAAGTGGGTTGCCACTATTTACAAAATTAGCTATTTACAATGGCAAAAACCAATATTTACAAAATACTAAATGTACGAGTTACAAAAAAAAGCCATGTCCCTAAACGAACAAACAGAAAAATCACACCTCCTCCTCCTTGCGGTCATAATCCCAGGGCAGGCTCGTGAGCAGGTCATCAGCCCACACACGTTTGTTATCCATGGAGGCGAGGGTGCGTTTTCTCTGTTCCACAAGATACAAATGATGATTGCTGGATTGTATCCTGCACTGTGTATGGGACATAGCTTTGCCAGTGCGTAAAACTGCCAGGTAGTCATCTACACGTAGCGATTTAACCACTGCCTACCTACACATTTTGCTCATTTGGCTTCTTTACAATCTAGTGTGCGATAAGCATACATTTTCGAGGCCAGACCTACGAATTCCGACATAATAGAATCACCGCATTCATCTTTTAAAACGCCTATTTCCTTCTTGTTTTTATAGGTAGCTGAAACATGTTGTCAGCGCTATAGCAAGAGGTGTCGAACCATTCACTATGCTGCCTCATGACGTCATAGGGGTTGCAGTGGCGAATGTGGTAAATGAATGAGTCCGTATCCATACACAAAAGAGATACGTCCTCAAAATGGCGTTTGGCAAACTCATAGTGAAATCGATACATGACCGATTTAGAAAAGTCTAAAATGACTTGGCCCAATTAAATGAGCTTATCCATGGTCACACTGGTCCTACTCATTTCAATAGTGGCCAAATCCTCATCGATAATTTTGATCGATTTGAAATTTGGCTTGGCAATGTATCGCCGGGCAGGCCACTGCCCCTCCCAGACATTCACCAATTTAATGTCGCGGTATTTGCGAACATTCTCCATGGACTTGCCATAGATGCAGTTGTTCATTAATTTAAAAAATTAATTTCAAACTGTTGTGTTGCCATTTGTCGGTGCTCTGTGTTGAGTTGCATGTATGGCTTGAGCCGTGGTTTTTGGGCGAAAGAAATCCCCCTATGGATTTTGTTCAACACCAAGCCTTGGGCTAGGCATTGCACCAACATTTGGATATGTAGCACATACCAATTTTTGTTGTAAATTATGGCCCTGAGTTTCTCAATCTTCACTTAACTGTCAGGGGGGGACGATTTGCTCTAGGCAGAATGGGAAATCGGCATGTTCATCATATAAGGATGAGGGATATTCAATATCCACTTCTAAGACATATCCACGACCTGTTTCTTGGCTAGCCAGGTTCACATCAAATTCCGACACTTGTTTCTCTGTCAGCCAAGCAAACTTCCCATAGAGCAAAGGTTGACCCATGGCGTAGCCATACAAATTATTCACTTCATAGTACATTAAGTACGATTCTGGTTTGTCTGGTGAATAATCAGGCATGTAGACATTGTTCGCTTCGGCATGGCGCTGGTTAAGCGACACAAAGCCACCGCAAATGCCCTTTTCAAAAAATAGAACCATGTCTACATCAGTGAGTAAATCCAATTCCACTTGAGTGTATTTCAAATCGGTATCAAACGAAATCCCAGGACTCGTATAATAGTGAGCCGGGTCAAGACCACGGAATTTTTGAAACACATCGGTGAGCAGCAATACATCCAGTTTTAGGTAATGCATAGCATATTCACTTAGCGTCTTAATGTCAAACACTCACCAAACTTGACATGCATGTGCATAGTCTTCATCGGAAACGGTACTGCGTGTTAGTTTTGAGTAAATATTTTCTTGTGGTGGGAGTTTTATTTTGCTTTTACACGTCCCAGCTGTTGCAGAAATCATATGGGAATATACCTTTCAGAATACACAATTGAAATTGCTTAGGATCATTAAAATGCATTCTGGATTTTTTAAATTCCTCCTCATTCAAACCATTCACAAGGCTGTCTAGCGAGGATGACATAAACTTAATGGAATCCAAAAATCGAATGCTAAAGTCGCTCAACCACCATGTCCGGGCTGTAAAACGTTCATGGTTTTGGGGAATAATGGTAAACGAGCCCTTGTTGACATGATCCAATTCACGAATCAAAAACTGAATGTCATAATTCGCCAGATTGTGGAAAAAGACACTGACGAAATGAGGAGCTGTAAAGTTTAAATTGCATTTGCTGTGCGCAGCTCCACTAAACTCTCCCGTAAAGTGTGAGTGATCACGAACGGTGTCTTCAGTACTGATCAGTGGCTTTTTTTTTGTGCAAATATAGCATGTCGTGGCATGCTGATACTGCTGCTGCTGTTCTTGAGTTAGGCTCATGGGTACTGGGTGGTCCAGTAATCCATGTACATGGTCGGCCAACTTAACAAGTTCATCCAAAAACCATCTGGCACAATCTGGCCCCTCCCGGTATTTGTAAACGGATTATGTGGGGTCATAGGCACACACCACATTAAATCCTATGGCAAAAGGTTCATGTTTTTGAATGGGCGTGGATGAGCTAATGGTGGGATCTGGTTCACATCCCACCATGGGTGTTGTGAGTGCTTCGAAATCTGCATAAACCACATAGGGAACAGTGTCACGCTTATGAATGTCCTTAAACTTTAACATAGCTTCGTCCCCTTGTGGCAATATCAATCTCACCGCTTCCTGAGAAACACAATCTACCCTATGACGTTCCAAAAGCGTAGGGGTTTTAAAATATTGCAAGCAACGATCACAAATATGTGTTCGACGCTTGCCCTTAGACATTTGACTGCTTAGCAATCTACTCAAGCTTTTAATCTGGCAATAGTGATTCACCTCTCCCACAGATAAATATAAAAGATGAAAGTGATGTCGTTTCGGTTCTTTTGTGGAATAAAGAGGGCCCACAATCTCATCACCATCAAGGCCATACACCTTGAACGAAAAGTTCTGGTTATCTTGTTCAAACCTATGGATCTCGGATAAGTCCGTAGGGAACGACACTCGAGTTAAATTTAATATTTGATTTAATTCATCAAATTTGGCCTTGTACTTTGCTGGTCTGTTAACATTACGTTAATACGCAGCCACAACCCACAGAAAACATTCATCATCAAAATTTTCAATATTTCCCACAGCCTTTTTCGAAGCTATTGCTGGTGGTGTTTTAATATAGCTAGACCCAGCATTCAACGGGTTGAAATGACATATGTTGATTTGTAGGTAATGGATTTTGTCTAACGCTGAACCACTGGGTCCTTGTTGCAGTGTATCAAATTTTGTGTAGGGTACCTGTGAGGGTAGCCTCTACAAAGTGTAGGGAGAGGGGGATGAAAGGAGAGCAGCTGAAGGCTGCCCGGGGCTCTGGTGTAAAAAGATGTAGGTTGGATGGGTTCGGGCGTGAATGCAGCTCGATGGGAGAACACCTAATTGTACAGGCTGCGGGGGTAGTTCTAAGGGATGGCTACAAGGGGTAATTTACTAGGTGCTTGCAGGAGCAGCTACACGACTGCTTGGATTCCAGCTGATGTTAGCTGACTGGCCGTGCTCCTAATGGGTATCGCGCACGCAGGCAATGTAAGGTGGCGCCTGTGGCTGACTACGGCAACAAATAAACAATTAACTAAATACTAATTTAGGATCCTACAGGGAAGTGATTTAAGGGGATAGGCTCTTATTAACTAATTAAATAAATGAATTAAAAGACCAGTTAACTTATGGATTCTACTGTTCAATCCCTACTCCTGAAGTGCAGTACAATGAAATTATGCAGAGCAGATACTCGTGATCTTTTTACAATAATAGGGGGATGTTGTACGTGTTGGTGTTATAGTGTGTGTAAGCTCACTAGACACTCACCTATCGGGATGTGGCAGGTACAGGCAGCGTCTCAGCACCTGATAGCACTTGTGGAAGACTGACCCCGGCTCACCTCTCTTCTGGTGTTTTATAGAACCCGCTTGCCGAGTTAGCATTAGTTGCGGATTCTATAGGAAGTGAGGTGCTTGGCCTGGGTCATCGGAGGTCGTTTCTTTGCACTAGGCCTGGCCTTGGTATGAGCTTATGCGACGTATGTCGCAGGCATCCTTGTGAAATTAGATGTGTGATTTATAGTTGTAGGTTTTTTAGTTAATATAATTTATAGTTATAGGGCAGGGATGGGAATGCATCCCTCGGATGCAACAACTCCTTCGTCGGAGCTAGTCATCGACCTCGATGACGGGACGAGACTAGATCGTAGGGGTAGTTTATGTAGCATATAGGGGTATAGGGACATCTTCTTCTTTCTTGACATCTTGGTTCTTCTTTGCTTCTCTTCTGCTCTTCTTTTGATGTATGATATGCTGTTGCCCAGAATGTGGGGGCGTTGTTGGGGGTATGTGATGATCCCCGTGTGGGGTGGGTGACAGAAACGAAGATGTTGGAAGTGTAGTAGCGTGTGTTATCTGATATAGGAGTATGTGGATGCCAGCGTGCAGTGCCTAGTGCATAGTGTCTTGTAGAGACGTCAGTGTCAGCGTCAGGTCCGTGCCTAGCGAGCAAGTATAGGTGTTGTTGTGTGAGGGGGGGACAATATTTTTACATAGTCATTTGTACCATCAATAAATTAGTTAACAATGTTTGAAACAAACAAAAAATACTTATATCGGTATAATCCCTTGTACAATATTAAGCCTGGAGAACATCATTATAATCATACATTATCATTAATCATTAGCATACGCATGAACACAAGTATTATTATGGACCAGCTCAAGGGAAAAAACAGCTGCAGGTCCTAGCTTACCCTTGGTCGATATACCTAGATGTGCTGAAAAAGTGCCCTTGATTGGCGATAAAACATATAGAAACAAATAAATGAAAAGAACAGAAAGAATAGGGGAAAAGAAAAATGAGTGCCTCGGTGTTTTTGTTAAGGGGGTAAGAAAAAATGGTTTTATTGTGCGGGGGAAGAAAGGAGGCACCCGTACAGCTGGTAATCTTAAAAGGACCGAAAGGAAAAAAGGAAAAAGTAAATTGTGGCTTTACAAATACATCCAATAAAACATAAACAAACAAATAAACCCTCTCTCTTGCTCTTTCTCTCTCATACTCTCTCTCTCTCTCTCTCTCTCTCTCTCTGCTTTGCGTCTATGCCGTATCATCAACTTTATACCTTACAAAGGACTCCACTCATGGGTACATTTGATACTTAAATCTAGATTTATCTACACTATCATTTCTAAAACCTAGCTATATGATATCATGGCCAAAATTATAAATCCTACTTATATGCATGGATCGCCTCCTGTGGGCAGACGGTCCATCTGGACGGGGAAGGTTGACTCCTACATTGGTGGAGTACAATCCTCGCCACCGGATTGCACCTCTCATGGATAGGTGTAAAAATCCATTATGGAGATCCGACCTGCGGTGGGGTATATCCCACAGGCATATCTCCCCAGTGGTGCGGATTGAGCAGCTGTAAATAAAATGTAGTCAATCGTGTGTATAGGGGAAATCGTGTATTTGATTAGGGGAGGGAGACGTGTTTGGGCGTGGGAAAAATATTTACAAAGGGCTATATACAATGACGCCACCTGTGGGTAAAGAAAAGTAAACATTGTGTTTTTTATGTGTGGAGAGGGTGTTTATCCCTTGTCATCGTCTGGGCCGTTGTTGGTGCTGGACCTAGACCTGGAGGGTGTAAGAAAATATCATTCATTATTTAAGCACATGAAAATACGGATCATATTTGCATATCAAAAACCTGGAGAGCACCCATAGTGGCGCTACCCTTTGTGCAGACATAAATTTAAATTACCACAACTATCGGGCACCCTGTATTGGGGTCGGGTGTCCCGTGTCGGATCTCGTAGCTGCAAAAGAAGCATCTATTATTATGTCAACTGTGCATACGTATGTATATCCCTGTTATACACTCTGATATATATATATATATATATATATATATATATATATATATATATATATATCCAACGGATAATGTTTATGATATCATCCGTTGTCGCTTTTCAGGATATCTCAAAGTGTTCCCCTCCCTGGGGCGCGATCAGAGTAACCAACGGTATTTATTCTTTATTCATTATTTCATATGTCTTCGTGTTTCTTTATTCTTCATTCGTTATTTCATGTCTTCGTGTTTCTTTATTCTTTATTCATTATTTCATATGTCTTCGTGTTTCTTTATTCTTTATTCATTATTTCATATGTCTTCGTGTATCTTTATTCTTTATCCATTATTTCATATGTCTTCGTGTATCTTTATTATTTATTCCTTATTTCGTATGTCTTCGTGTTACTTTATTCTTCATGCGTTATCCACCTGTGTGCGTGTACAGAACTTGCTTCCGCAATGAAGCTATTACGTGTTCTTACATACTAACTAGTGTCGTAAATCGCAAATCGCAAATCGCAGGGGATCTTCCACGGGGGCATGGACAGAGGAGAACATCGGTGCCCATTCCTCGGCCCGGGAGATCATATATTCATTATTTCATATGTCTTCGTGTTTCTTTAATCTTTATTCATTATTTTATATGTCTTCGTGTTTCTTTATTCTTTATTCACTCCACCATTTGTAGGGTACCTTTGAGGGTACCCTCTACAAAGTGTAGAAAAAGGGGGGATGAAAGGATAGTAGCTGAAGGCTACCCGGCGCCTCCACCATTTGTAGGGTACATGTGAGGGTAGCCTCTACAAAGTGTAGGGAGAGGGGGATGAAAGGAGAGCAGCTGAAGGCTGCCCGGGGCTCTGGTGTAAAAAGATGTAGGTTGGATGGGTTCGGGCGTGAATGCAGCTCGATGGGAGAACACCCAATTGTACAGGCTGCGGGGGTAGTTCTAAGGGATGGCTACAAGGGGTAATTTACTAGGTGCTTGCAGGAGCAGCTACACGACTGCTTGGATTCCAGCTGATGTTAGCTGACTGGCCGTGCTCCTAATGGGTATCGCGCACGCAGGCAATGTAAGGTGGCGCCTGTGGCTGACTACGGCAACAAATAAACAATTAACTAAATACTAATTTAGGATCCTACAGGGAAGTGATTTAAGGGGATAGGCTCTTATTAACTAATTAAATAAATGAATTAAAAGACCAGTTAACTTATGGATTCTACTGTTCAATTCCTACTCCTGAAGTGGAGTACAATGAAATTATGCAGAGCAGATACTCGTGATCTTTTTACAATAATAGGGGGATGTTGTACGTGTTGGTGTTATAGTGTGTGTAAGCTCACTAGACACTCACCTATCGGGATATGGCAGGTACAGGCAGCGTCTCAGCACCTGATAGCACTTGTGGAAGACTGACCCCGGCTCACCTCTCTTCTGGTGTTTTATAGAACCCGCTTGCCGAGTTAGCATTAGTTGCGGATTCCATAGGAAGTGAGGTGCTTGGCCTGGGTCATCGGAGGTCGTTTCTATGCACTAGGTCTGGCCTTGGTATGAGCTTATCCGACGTATGCCGCAGGCATCCGTGTGAAATTAGGTGTATGATTTATAGTTGTAGGTTTGTAGTTAATATAATTTATATTTATAGGGCAGGGATGGGAATGCATCCCTCGGATGCAACATTTGATAGCAAGGCATTCACCACATGGCTTTGATACCACTCGTTCAGATTATTGGCTATCAAAAGCTCTTGCATTTTACTGACAATATAAAATGTTTTTTTTATGCTCACCGCCCCTGTTTTTATATATGAAATCGCTCACGAGTTGTGTATTGACCTTTAAAGCCGTATGCAACCTTTGCGCTGTACAAATTTGTTCTTTAAAAATTTCGAAACATGATTCAATAAAGTATTTTGTAATTAAACTCTCTCTAACATTCACCACGTGGCCAGAGCAGACACGTGACTTGAAACAGGACTCCAGGGGCTCCCAAGGTAATGTATCGGTAGCAGTGGCAAAATACATATTTTTTTATAAATGAAACAATCTCACCCATGTTTTCAGCCGTTGACTTTCCAGCAGTGGTCTCAAACACAGGCATCCCTGGTTTCCAAGAGCTACTTCTATAGTGGTTGTCGTGGTCGCACTCTAAAAAAAGAAATAAAATAAACCACCATGAGTATATCCATTTCAAGTAACACCTTTCATAAACAAAAATAAATAAATAAATAAATAAATAATATAAAAACAGGTTTTAATATATAATTTTAAACAAATCTTACCTTGCTTTGTAAAAAGCCCTGCGTTTCTCTTTTCCTAGGCTTTAGTGGAATGGGGTTTCTGTCTCCCACACCAGGTATGCAGATTATCTAAAACAAAAAATAACAATTCATCAATTAAATGGTTAACCAATAATAATTTAAACATTAATTAGCATTAAAATAAACTAAACAGTGTTAATCCCACCCTTACCTCAAATATATAATGTAACCAATATAGTAACCAACTGAGGTTAAGCACACGAATGCAACCACTTTTATACAGATAAGACACTTGGCATATGTTAACACAGTAACGTTAAAAACAGGAATGACACGCAATGTGCAATAACAAGCTCAATACTGTCTTACCTCGCCTCTCCACGACCCTCTAACCCCGTCCCCTCACCGCTCTTACCTGGCAATTGGCTGTGGGAATCGTGGGGGGGGGGGCGGAGTTGTCGTTGCTTACTCAGTTATATGTCTAACGCCGTTGTCATATTGCTCGACCTCCAAGCAAGCTACGTCACTGTAATTTTCCATTGGCCTGTTGCGCCGTCCGCTTACATTCCTGAATCGCGATAACATGTTACATCCTGTCACCCAGCCAGCCAGGCTCCAAGCAGTTCTCTCGAGCAGATATTCTGTTTTCCATTCTGGCTGGCAGTGAGACATACAAAGCACGTTCTTCTTAAAGTTGTTGACAACTTTGCCTCATACCATTATTATTATTATTATTATTATTATTATTAATTTGTCATGTTACCCATTACCCGTTTACTAACATGTTTGAAGATCGCCATGAGGGATTTTCCGAAATATTCATCTTTATTTCTTCGTCATTGGAAAATATCGAAAAGCGACCCCTCGTTCTGCCATACATCACCCCGTCGAAATAGCCATTTCCTGTATTCACCATGGCCAGTCATAGCCTCGTTGTAACATACGTCAAGCGCTACCGGCTCTCTGTCTAAAAACACTCTTTTATTAAAAAAAATAAAAAACAGGTACAAAAAGTTTCAAAATGCATAGTTTTTGTCTTAGAGACTTGACATTTATTTTCCTGGTAGAGGAGGTAGGGAACTTTTATTTATGTCTAACAAACTCTTTTGTAAAATCCCTAGTTTCCAAAATAGTAGAAATTCAAAATTTAAGTGTTTTCAAAAAATCTCGAAAAATAAAAAGTTTTATTATAAATAAATAAAGGTCATAGAGACCAATCGTTTGAACTATTGGACAACGTTCTATCAAGTTTGGTTTTCAAACTATCGCCTACTTTCAAAAACATTTTTTTATTTGAAAAATATAATACGTGGTCCAGAGCAAAGCGCCCGTCAGTTCGAGTCCAACGACATCTCATTCGTTAAAATCCGACCATCCGTTCGCCAATTATCGCCAATGTTAACGAGAAAGTAGGCTATCATTTTTCTCTTTCTAAACACCTGAAACTTGCTGTCCCCCTAGAAGGCATAGCCACCTTTCATTAACGTCAAACAAACTTTTTTCCAAAATTCACCGTTTCCAAAATAGTGCCCAATTTCAAAATCAACAATTTTCAAAAAAAAATTAAAAATACCAACACACATTCTTAGCAAAGAGGACGTCACCCCGTTCCTAAACAACACATCGTTCTAGCCTTACAAGCTCATTAAAATATCACCAAACTGTCAAAAAAGCACGTTTACCTCAAATTGCGTTTCCAAATTTCACCCATTTTAAAAATTAACCTCACCATCAAATAGAGCGGAAAAAATACCATCTAAACGACCCCTCACTCAACCCTAGTCCTCCCCCACCACCTAAACTTTTCAAGCACACACGCGACTGCACGCAGAACCAGCCTCATCCCACTACTTAGGCTATATGAACAGATACGGGATTTCGTTGAAATGATTCACGCGCCGTCTCCCTTTCGTTGAATTTACTCGTACGCTACCAATTGTCCAATGGATTTACTAAATCTGAAACCTTCGCGGGAGTGAAAACAACAATTTACCAAATTTCATTGCAATCGCATGAATGGTATGTGAACGCATACGGGATTTTGTTGAAACGATACGCGCGCCTTTACCCATTTGTTGAATGTACTCGTGAGCTACCTATTGCACAATGGATTTAGTAAATCTGAAACATTCGCAGGAGCCTGCTCAACAACTCATCAAAGATTCATCGCATTCAGATGAATGTTATATGGACGCATAAGGGACTGTATTGAAACGATTCGCGCGCCGTCATTCATTTGTTGAATGTACTCGTTTGCTACCTATTGTAAAATGGATTTACTATGTAAGAAATCTTTGCAGTAGTATACACAGCAACTTATCAAAGTTTCAACGTAATCGTATGAATGGTTTATGACCGCATACGGGACTTAGTTGAAAAGATTAGCGAACCGTCACTCATTTGTTGAATCTATTTGTGCACTATATATTGTAAAATGGATTTACTACGTTAGAAACAACTCATCAAAGATTCATCCTAATCGGATGAATGATATTTGAAAGTATAAGGGATTTTGTTGAAACTATTCGCGCGCCGTAACTCATTTGTTGAATCTACTCGTCCGCTACCTATTGTAACATGGATTTACTAAGTAAGAAACCTTCGCAGGAGTGTACACAACAACTCTCCAAACTTTCATCGCAATCGCAAGAATTGTTTACGACCGCATACAGGATTTTGTTGAAACGATTCGTGCGCTGTCACTCATTTGTTGAAATTACACGTGCGCTACCTATTGTAAAATGGATTTACTAAGTAAGAAATCTTTGCAGGAGTATACACAACTACTCATCAAAATTTCTTAGCAATCGAATGAATAGTATACGAACGCAAACGGGATTTTGTTGAAATTATTCGCGCGCCGTCACCCATTTGTCGAATCTACTCGTGCGCTAGCAACTCTGAAATGGATTTACTAAGCCAGAAACCTTCACGGGAGTGTCAACTCACCAAAGTTTAATCGCAATCGAATGAATGGTATACGATCGCATACGGGATTTCGTTGAACCGAATCGCGCACTGTCACTCATTTGTTGAGTCTACTTGTGCGCTACCTATTGCTAAATGGATTTTTTTAAAGTCAGAAACCTTCGCAGGAGTGCACACAACAACTCACCAAAGTTTTGTCGTAATGGGATGAATCGTATATGAACGCATGTGAAACGAATTGCACGCCATTTTGTTGAAGCTACTCGCGCGCTATCTATTGTAAATTGGATTTACTATGCCTATAAATTTCCTGGGATTGTGCACAACAACTCACCTAAATTTGACCGCAATCTGATGAATTGTATATGAACGCATCGCCAACACTCATTTGTATAAACTACTCGCGCGCTATCTATTATGCATTGGATTAACCATGCCTATAACCATCACGGGAGTGTGCATAACAACCCACCAAAATTTGATCGCAATCGGATGAATGGTTTGTGAACGAATAAAAGACAAACAGACAAACATAATTTTTTTATATATAACAAGTTGTACCCGGCATGCGTTGCAAAGCCAATCAAAGAAATTGTTTAGCGTTGTAAATTATTTCTTGAAGTGCTTTTGGATAGACAATATTTTTTTCAATTTATGTTAACTGCCTCTAAACTATTCTAAAATGGATTAACTAATTTAGAAACCTTCGTGGTAGAATGCACAACAACCCACCAAAGTTTCATTGCAATCGCATGAATGGCATATAACGCATACGGAATTTTGTTCAAACGATTCGTGCACTGTCACTCATTTGTTGAATCTACTCACGCGCTACCTACTGTGAAATGAATTTACTAAGTTAGAAACCTTCGCGTAAGTGTACTCAACAACTCATCAATGTTTCATCGCAATCGATGAATGGTATATGTACGCATACGGGATTGTGTTGAATCGCTTCGCGCGTCGTCACTCATTTGTTGCATCTACTCAAGCGCTACCTATTGTAAAATGGATTTACTAAGTCGAAAACCTTTCCTGGCGTGTACACAACAACTCATCAAAATTTCATCGCAATCGGATGAATGGTAGGCTATATGAACGCATCCGGGATTTTGTTTAAACGATTCGCTCGCCGTCACCCATTTGTAGAAGCAAATCGTACGCTACCAATTGTAAAATGGATTTACTAAGCCTGAAACCTTCACTGGAATGTAATCAATGATTCACCAAAGTTTCATCGCAATCGGATCAATGGTATATAAACGCATCCGGGATTTTGTTTAAACGATTCGCGCGCCGTCACTCAATTGTTGAAGCAAATCGTACGCTACCAATTGTAAAATGGATTTACTAACCCTGAAACCTTCACCGGTGTGTACTCAACGATTCACCAAAGTTTAATCGCAATCGGATCAATGTTATATGAACGCATACGGACTTTGTTGAAACGATTCGTGCGCCATCGTTCATTTGTTGAATCTACTCGTGCGCTACCTATTGTAAAATGGATTTACTAAGCCTGAAACCTTCCCTGGAGTGTACACAACATCTCACCCAAGTTTCATCGCTATCGGTCGAATGGTATATGAACGCATACTGGACTTTATTGAAACACTTCGCACGTCGTCGCACGTATGTTGAATCTACTCGTGCGCTACCTATTGTAAAGTGGATTTACTACGCCAGAAACCTTCCCGGAAATGTATGCAACATCTCACCCAAGTTTCATCGCTATCGGACGAAAGGTATATGAACGCATACGGGACTTTGTTGAAACGCTTCGCGCGTCGTCGATCATTTGTTGAATCTACTCGTGCGCTACCTATTGTAACATGGATTTACTGAGCCAGAAACCTTGCCTGGAGTGTACACAACCTCTCACCCAAGTTTCATCGCTATCGGACGAATGGTATATGGACGCATACAGGACTTTGTTGAAACGCTTCGCACGTCGTCGCTCATTTGTTGAATCTACTCGTTCGCTACCTATTGTAAAGTGGATTTACTAAGCCAGAAACCTTCCCTGAAGTGTACACAACATCTCACCCAAGTTTCATAGCAATGGGATGAATGTTATATGAACGCATGTGGGACTTTGAAACGAATCACACGATATTGTGTTGAAGCTACTCACGTGCCATCTATTGTAAATTGGATTAACTATGCCTATAACCATCCCGGGTGTGTGCACAACAACTCACCAAAATTTGATCGCAATCGGATGAATGGTTTATGAACGCATCGCCAACACTCATTTGTTTAAACTACTCGCGCGCTATCTATTGTAAATTGGATTAACTATGCCTATAACCATCCCGGGAGTGTGTACAACAACTCACCAAAATTTGATCGCAATCGGATGAATGGTTCATGAACGCATAAAAGACGAACATCGAACATTCTTTCTTATATAGGAATATATAAGATAATAATACTGTATATATAAATATGATGTAAGTTGATTATTATATTGAATTTAATGGTGCTCGTGTACTTGGTTTAGCATAAAGTGGTGCTCACAGTCTCAAAAAGGTTGAGAACGCCTGTCTTACACGGAGAGATTTCCCAAGTTTCTGCAGGTGTGCCATATTTAGTTTGCATTTGCACTAAACTGTACTAAAAAGAAGTTATTAGGCAAAGCCACTCACATAATCTAATCTTTTGCGTTTTTTCTTTTACATGTTTGCAAATGTTCACGTCCCCGTATCTCAGTACCTGTTCCGAATTTTTCAACATACCGTATACAACACGCAGGAAAAAAAAGTCCTCTCGGCACGCCGGAAGGCGGAGGTAGATTTCAACGGACAAACTTGGAGATAGGCGAAAATAGGCAGAATATGCAGGTTTTCGTAGAAGGATCAGACCTCATTTATCGCGTGAAAGTATTTTATAATTGGAGATTAATTAACTTTGTTTTTCTTCATTTTAAACATATTTTAAACATTTTATTGTCTTACGGGGACGGTAACCTTCTTGTCATTTGGAGTCCATTTTTAGCCTATTTTCAATTTTGAAAAAAATAGGCTTATGAGATCACCTTTTATCCGTGTGTGTGTGCGTGTGTGTGTGTGTGTGTGAGGTGTGTGTGTGTCCCCCCTAATAAAATCTAAACGGCTGGAGCGATTTCAGTGAAACTCGGTAAGTTCATAGCACTATTCCCGGCGACGTCGACCGTGCCCATCGAATTTTGTTACGTCTCACCAATCCAACATGGCGGCTGTGCGAAATATTTCACTAGCATTCAGTATCTCCGAAACTATAACGGATATCGCCCTGAAATTGTGTACGGTGATAAAGGGTACTACTAGAAGTTCACCTATGAAACTTTCAAAAACCTGGTTACTACATAACCAACATGGCGGCCAAGCGAAATGGAGACTTTTAAATAGACTTTTCTCGCGATTTAACTATCCAAACGTAATGAAACTTGGTACAGCAAATATTTATACACATTGCAATGCACTGGAGTCTAATTTAGTTCAATTGTTTACATAACCTCAAAATGGCGGCTGTGCGAAATATTTCACTGACATTCTATATCCCCGAAACTATTACAGATCACCCTGCAATTTTGTACGGTGATAAAGGGTACTGATACAAGTTTACCTATGCATAATTCATAAACCTGTAAAGTACAAAACGAACATGGCGACCAAGCGAATTTGAAATATTTTAATAGACTTTTCACGTGAGTTAACTCTCTGAGCGCAGTGAAATGTGGTACAGTAAATGATTTTGCAGATTGTAATGTACTGCCATCTAATTTAATTCAATTGTTTACATAACCTCAAGATGGCGGCTGTGCGAAATTTTAAAATTAAGTTTTTATTTCTTGTGTCGTAATCATGTGATCGAAGTGAAAGTTTGAATAATGAACCTAGGCAATAAGTGACCTTGAATGGTACATAACTCTATGGCCTATACATATAACAATCCTAAATGGCAAGCTTCCGTAATATTTAGACGGTTCTCAATATATAAGAATCTTTTACAGCAACCAAACTGAAATTTTTATGTTCAAAGAGACTATGAACATATGTTCACCTATAGGACTTTCAGTAACCTGGTGAGCACGAATCCAACATGGCGGCGACGCGAAGTATAAATATTTAAATGGACGTTTCTCGCGAATTAACTATCCGAGTGCCGTGAAACTTTGCACGTTTTAAATGCTTACACAAATGTTGATCCACTGGCATCTAATTTATTTCAATTGTTTGCATAATCACAAGATGGCTGCTGTGCGTAATTTTAAAATCTCGTTTTTACTTCTTGTGTTCTAATCATGCGATTGAAGTTTGAATACCACACTTACACAATAATCTTAATACAATAGTACAAAAATAAAAATCCAACCTGGCGACCATCTGAAATATTTAGACGGTTCTCAATATCTACGAATCTGTTACAGCAATTAAACTGAAATTTTGTATGTTGATAGAGGCAATTAACATGAGCAGGATATATGAAAATAGGCTGTACAGTTCTTCACGGAACTACTTGTTATACTTGTGGTCACGCTGTCCTTATGCAAGGTTTCGACACTGGTGTGTAACTATGTAACGGTCTGTTACTTCGTCACGCAAAATTATATCTCCCGCAGAGATGTTGGTTGGTTCCTCAGTTTAGGGGCTGCGACAACGCGGTCATATAACCCCGTGTACTTTGGGTGAGTGTAGAATCTGTCTGATAAACGGTGTGAATTGTGATGGCTGTATTAGTCTGTAATTCAGGTAAGGAATGCAGACGCTAAATTTCAAGCAGTAGTTCCTAATGTTGCTACCAGATACTAACGTCAACGCCACCCAGCTGTGAACTTGGCTACTAGATGCCACCTCAATCAGCAACTCGCAACGAACGTTAGAACTTCCCCTCGAAAGGAAAGCTTACTGAGGGATTTTTAGCGCTCTTAGAAAATCCGACGACTTTGGCCGGCTTTGAACCCGCGACCTTGGGCACAGAAGTTCAGCATGCTACCAGTTACGTCACCGAAGCCGCTTCACACTTAGTCAGATGGAAATCTGAATCTGATCTCGCGCAAGTGCGTTGTCATGGCAACGTCTGATGGCTCATCCCTCATCAATTTAGTAGTGTTGCCATGTCAACCACTGATAGCTCTTGGCATTTTCTTATAATTCCGAAATCATTTTTCTCATCCCTTGGCGCAATGGTGGCTCATATCAAAAATTCTTTCAGACAAACGTTTTAGGTAATTATTAGGGGAATATTGTCCATTTTGTACGGTTTTGATATTGTGCCTATTAACAGAGATATGATTAATGTTTCCCGAAAAAACCACTTTTTCCCACCCCTTTGGTCAATGGTTGGTGCTATCAAAAAACGTTTCAAACATAAATTTCTGAGCTTTATCCGACACATAGTATGAACTTTGAACGGATTCGATATTTCTCATATTAAGAGAGTTATAGCAATATTTCATTTTTTTGAAAAAAAAGTCCCCCATTTTCATCCCCTTCGACCGATTTAGCCCAGTAACGAACTCGTCCGAGATTTTATGGGTATACATATTCGGTAAACAATTCAAAGTGATTGGTGCAAAATTACGGCAGTTATCGTGTCCACAACAAACTGATATACATATATACATATATTACATAAATTATATATAAACTTTTGAACTGACGGTGGTTTTGGGGTCTGGGGGATGTGAAACTCGAAGATATGTCGAAATTTTCCGGAAATCGAAACATGGTACCCACTGCAATAGTTAGCTTTCTAATGAAATCTACCTAAAATACTGCCATCAACGACACCTAGCTGTGAACTTGGCTACTAGATGCCACCTCAATCAGAAACTCGCAACGAACGTTGGAACTTCCCCTCCGAAGGAAAGCAAACTCAGGTTTTTTAGCGCTCTTAGTAAATCCGACGACTTCAGCCGGGTTTGAACCCGCGACCTTGGGCATAGAAGTTCAGCATGCTACCAGTTCCGATACCGAAGTCGCTTCCCACTGACATACGAAAACTGAATGTGATCTCGTGCAGTGGCGTTGTCATAGCAACTGCTGATGGTCATCCCTTATCAATTAAAAGTAAAGTTGTCATGGCAACCTCTCTTGGCACTTGGCATTTTCTTATAATTTAAATCATTTTGTTCACCCCGTGGCGTAATGGTGGGTCATATCAAAAATTCTTTCAGACAAAAGTTTTAGGTAATTATTGGACGAATATTGTCCATTTTGTACGGTTTTGATATTGTGCCTATTAACAGAGATATGATTAATGTTTCCCGAAAAACCCACTTTTTCCCACCCCTTTGGTCAATGGTTGGTGCTATAAAAAACTTATTTGACATAAGTTTTTGGCACTTATCCGACACATATTATGAACTTTGAAGGGATTCGATATTTCATGTATTAAGAGAGTTATAGCGATATTTCACTTTTTCGAAAAAAGCCCCCCATTTTTACCCCCTTTGACCGATTTTGCCCATTAACGAACTCGACCGAGATTTTATAGGGATACATATTATGTAAAAAATTCAAAGTGATTGGTGCAAAATTACGGCAGTTATCGTGTCCACAAGAATCTGATATATATATATATATATATATATATATATATATATAGATAGATACATATATACATAAATTATATATAAACTTTTGAACTGACGGTGGTTTTGGGGTCTGGGGGATGTGAAACGCGAAGATATGTCGAAATTTTCCGGAAGTCGAAACATGGGACCCATTGCAATAGTTAGCTTTCTAAAGAAATCTACCTAATTAACGCTCTTTACAATTCGTAATGACAAGAATTTGCCTAAAATGCACTGGAAGCGAGTTACTGATGAAAAACTGAAAATAAAAAGAGCTCTTTCTTACCAGTATTTTCAAGATGGTGGACAACGCACAAGGAGGGCGGGTCCAAAACTTGTTTTTTTTTACGAGATGAGCTATACTTAAAGAATACCTGAAAAACAAAGTTACTCCACCTTTTGCAACACAACCCCCCCTCCTTTTTTTTAGCTATCTCTACTGGGTTATATGTGTTCGTCAAACCAGTCACGCGTGCTTGTTTCTTTTTGCGGCTTTGCAACATTGTTGTCATGTATCCCTGTGTACCGCACTTGGGTGTGTGAAGAATTTGTCTGATGTAGTTCAGACGAGGATTGAAAACACAGCAGTTGCCATCTTGTAAACTAGGAGTGTCCACAGCATACTCATCATGAAGAAGTTGAATACAACTCAACGCTTGGTCGTCGTGGTTCATGTTCATGGTGACCTCAATGAGAGGATACAAGTCATAGTATGAAAAGCACCCCTAAAACATCACACAAGCACCTTCGGCCTGAGCTACACCCTCTTCGCCCGACGGGTTAAATGCCTCATTGGGCCGTCGGTGCAATCGAGGACTTGCATAATTTGAAAACAGACTAATTTGCGACTCGTAGGACCACAATACTCGCTTCTGCCCACTTTCGGTCTTGTTCAGTGGCGTAGCCAAGTGGGGGTTACTGGGGGTTAGAAACCCCCCCATTTGAAAATCGGCATGGTTGTGATTTGTGTATGTTTCACCACCGCGCCGGCTACTTGGTGATATACAGTTGTCGCCTTTCGGCTCAACTCCGCATTTGAGGCTAGACACGTCTTCATGACAACGTATAACCACAGTATTACTACCATGTCGCGGAGCTTCGCTCATATTTTCTACCGGCGCGCGACGCGCGTCAACAATGCTCTTACGTAGCCATCAATCATGTGCCGACTGCGCTGTGTAGGTGAATGTTATTGTTGCTGGATTTACTGTATGTTAGCATTGTGTAACAGTTATATCTTTAATCGTGTGTTTTACAATGGGAGATGTGCAGTGCAATCAACAGAACAAATATTAAAAGCCATTATTTAAGTGTTGCTAAGTAGTGGCTTCGGTGGCGTAGTTGGTAGCATGCTGAAATGCTGTCCCCAAGATCGCGGGTTCAAACCCGGCCGAATTCGTTGGATTTGTAAGAGCGTTAAAATCCTTCAGTAGCCTATGCCTTCCTTTGGAGGAGACGTGAAGCCGGTGGTCCCATGTCATAGATTTATGGCATGTAAAAGAACCTTCCACGAAAATGGTAGTGTTGTACCCGATACCTAGTTGAGGCTATCGGCTACGCCAGCATACATTAAGCCGTAGTTGAGATGTTAGGAAGAGTTAAGAAAAGATAGCGCTCAGATCGAGTCAAGAGGAATGTCAAGATGACGTAGTAGGTCTAGGATTAAGAAGGCGCTGACCGCAATCAAGCAGATGGAATTATGGATAGAAATATGAAGCTTTATTAAGATCTATATGGAACATGGTATTTAAACATCTCAGAAGAGGAGATATAACATGCATTATATATGGTAATAATTTAAAGGAAGTCAGATAACCCTTAAGTTATTTTATAACTTAATAGCCGAGATGATCGGGGTTCGAGATTATATTTGTGACGCAAGACCACGGAGGTGGGGAGGACGTCACGTGACTGCACCAGGCAGGTAAGGGTCATTGCAGTCCAGAGACAGTCAGTCGAGCTCAGTGAGCCAAGCAGTCGAGATCTGTTAGCAAGAGAGTCCTGTACAGCGAGCAACGCAGTCGAGGTCAGACAGCGAGCTGAGTAGGACATGCCAAGCGTATGGTAAAGGTCGCGCAGCGAACAAGTTTTGTCACGGAAAGTGAAAGCGACAGTTTTAACTTCACCGAGCAGCGAACGAAAAGTAGGTCAGTGAGCCGGGCGGACATCCGCAGTAGGCAGCATGAAGACCGGTTATAGAACCAGCTGTACGAGCCAAGCAAGCATGAGAAGGCCGGGGTTTTAGAACAGCATTGCGAGTAGTTGGAGAACTTTATTCCAAGCTGCATTTCAACGGAGAACAGCATAGTAGAGCGACATGGCGAGGCCAGCTTTAGGCGGAGATTATTATAGCATTATGACAGAAGCTGAACTTCATTACAACATTGAGTTGGAACGTTTATTCAGCATTTGAATTGTACAGGCAGATGGTTACGAGATACTGCAACTGTGAACTTCAACTGAACATAGTTTTTCTTAATGACATTACGACTATGCATTTCATAACGCATTCCAAGTAACATTAACGATTATAGGCAAATGAAATGTTATAAGCATATGCACCTAAGAACATTAGCTCGTGCATTAATGCAATTCTTTCTTATGCAGTGTTATAAATTACCGAGTACGAACACAGCTACAGGGTGTTTCATAAACTTAGACACTCTGATAAAACAATTTTATTTTATGAAAGTGAGACTTTACAGTTATTGGAGATTGAACTTTCAACACTCAAACCGAACATTGTATGAGACAGGGGCGTAACGTAGAAGAGGAATAAGGGGTCCGCTGTTTCTATGAACTTTTTCGTGAAGATTTGGACAGTATCCGCTATGGATAACCAGAAGTTCATCATGTCGGAGTAAACGCAGACAGAGACGCGATGGCACCACAGAGCGATGGATTCGATTCCTGACGAGGAGGAGGTCCACCAGCTGATTCACTTGGGATTTTGAAGGCAATCGTCCTTGCGTGGGTGGAATGATATTCACGCCGATCTTTCGAGAAATTCATTACATAAGGAAAATCGACGATCTTTGAAATTTAATAACAGCTGATTATGAGAAGGTTCTGTAAGAGTTATAACTTCCTGATATGATTATTTCATGAATACTGGGCACACATGTATATTTTTATAATAGGAGTGATACGATTATTTAGACATGGCTTTGACTTTATATGCTTCGAATTTTTGCTAGAATATGGCGTGACCATATGATATGGCAGGCATCATTATACGAAATTCTCACCATTGGTTGGCTTTATTAAGCAGATGTTTGGTCTTTTAGACATTTTTCCAGCAAGGATAGTTTTCATGATTTTTTTTTTTTGTGTGACAAGTATTTCGAACTCGTGATCTGCAATTGATTATCTAAATTACTTCGTCAGTTCATTGCATACTAGCGAGTGTGTATTATTCATCAGTAGGGATTTTTTCCATTGGATTGTTTGGAGATATTAAGATGTTATTCACTTTAGTGAATGAATATCGCTTTTATATGACAACTAGAGACTTGTTGATTCCTATCTGGTACATTCACTCATTTCAGTCTTCGAGATGGGGTCTTTCGTATTTATACGATTGTATGGTGGTTACTCATCTTACCCATCGTTCAGGGCACTATCATGTTAGTCGACGGGGCGAGGTCTTTCGTATTTATACGATTGTACGGTGGTTACTCACCTTACTTGCCATTGAGGGACTCATTTTTATCATCCGAGTGTACTTGAGATTGTAAGAGGATCAAACAAGGAACTACTAGTCACATATCAGTCGAAATTTTGTTAAATAAAGTACAGATAAATGTCAGCAGGGTTACATTTAGTAATTCTTGTTTGCCAATCCAATATTTTGTTGCTATACTCTTTTGAGAGTACTTTCAGTTTAACAGCTGGTACAGCTGATGCTTTTGATGATTTTTATAATTGTGTTTGATACCTTTGAGAAGGATTTAAAGTAATTGAATCTTGTAAGATGAATCATTAATGGTCAGATTTATTTTAAGGCAGATCAGTATCGCAGATTTTGATATGAGAGATTATAGCACATTGGTGTTTTTCTGTGATGTGAATTATGAGAATTGTAAGAGAATTTATGCTATTTGAAAGCAGATCTTGAATTACTAAGGTAATATTTTTTTCCAATTGTTTAAGAAGTTGTCTAGATGTGATCAGATTAATTACAGTTATTGGAGATTGTGTGCGTTGATAATTTGAAGCCAGTTATATATTTTTTGTAGATCATGCAACATGGTTAAGTGAAGTTTGTGATAGGCATTTTGTGGAAGTTGCCAAGTGATAGTTGCAATGTTGCTAATGTATTTTGAGGCAGACATGAGGTTGTCGAACCCAGTATAGCGTAATTGTTGAGATTCATGCTGTATGTGCTGAATATTTATGGAGTTTTGTGGAATAATTGTGGTATTCAAATGTGATATTTGAAAATGTGAGGATATATAATGTAGTTGTGGATAGTCAGATCCAACGTGATGTCGTGAAGGCAATAATATTTTTGGGCATGAAAATTAAATACGAGATATAACTTGGAAGTGATAAAACTGTAAGACAACGTTCTATAACCCATATTAAGCAATTTGTTAGGAAAATTAAGCAAATAAGTAAAGTTGATAATACAAGATTTTCTGAGAATAATAATTAATGAACTAATAATCTGAAATTTAAGCATATTAATGATCTGACCTAATGAAATAAAAATCAGAATGACTAGATGAAATAATAAAAATCTAAATAACCAGAAGGATAAAATTTAAATAAACTGATAAATTAAATTTTGGAATAAATCAACGAATTAAATAAATGGATGAATTAAAGATTGGAGAAATAAACTGATTTAAATAAATTAATAGTTGATTGGATAGATGATGAATAACTGAATTAGAAGGTGATAATTAATTAAAGAAGCTGATGATTAATGAATTTATATGGAGTTAATAAATTTAATTGAGATATAATTTGAGGAATTGCAACTTGAGTTGAGGAATTAAACAATTTGTATTGATGATTTAAGATGATTTAATCTGAAGTAGATAATGAAATAAGATTGTGTGAATAATTAGAAAGTATAATGAAGTGATGATAACAATTTTCATTTAAATGATTTAATGGTGATGAGTTAATGATTCTGACAGGAATATGTTGAATTTTGAAATGAGAATTAATGTGAGAAATATTTAACATTGATAATGATGATGATGACCAATGAGCAATGGATTTTCTGTAATTCGCAAACAAGCAATTTGTAATGACAATGTAAATAGTGTAAATTAATTATTCGATGTTTAGGAGCATTTTACTAACGTGTTCAACATTTAAATTATGCCATGCAAGTCATAAAATACGTGATATTTAAAGTATGTGATTATAATATTGTGTATGTTTAGAAAGATTAATAATTTTTTCAAATCCACATTCATGATGTTAAATTAAAGAGAAATTAGGTCTCAGGTATCACAAATGTCAGTGACGAAAGACATAGTGCTACAGTGATCCTGAGAACCCAAGAGAACTTTAGAGATTTTTCTTGTTCTATGTGGATGGAATATTTTTGATTAGAAAAGAGATGGTTCGATTTTTGGACAATGACAATTTAACGTTGGCATTCGACCATGCTCTCAGGTAGGATGAATATTTAAAATGTCTGTCTGACTATCAAAGTGAAATAAATTTGTTTTTATCTTAGTTGTGATCTGATGATGATGTGATTTTCCTTTCTCTTTCCTTGTCTTGATTAAGGCTTAACCGGAAAGGATGTGGTTTGCTAGGAATTCAGTTGATGGCGCCCATTTATATTTGCAATTTTTTTATTAAACTTAAGCCCGTAACGACCCTAGAGATACTTTGTCTCGTGTTACCCACTGCTTTTTCGATAACTCAGCTGAATTTCCGACACATTCCTTATTTGACTAGAGGTTCATTTAACTCCGCTCTGTCCTGGAACTCCAGGAATGCGATGTAATAGCAGATGGGTCATCGCATCCCCAGGACGAACGGGTACAGAGAGAGAGGGAGAATTGGCTTTACCCACCTGTGGGGCTTCGATTTTGTATATTCTATGGAATCACATCAGATTTAGATTACTGAGAGATTGATCTCAAGTTCATTTAATTGTGTCACAAAATTTATTAAACTTAGACAATATACTTGTGTGCCCATTCCAGTGTTCATGTTAATCGTATTAGTATTATATCATGTTAGTTATAAGTCATTTTTTCCTATACCCAAGTGAATGCAGGAATTGAGACATTGTGAAGTGTTGTTGTCTAACGTCTCTGAATAAAACGTCTATTGAAAATATAATTATGTTGCCGGAAGATTTAGCTAAGGTGTTAGGAGAGTTACAGAGTGGTATGTCTGGTATTGCAGAAACTATTTCTAAAATGGAAACGGAAGTTAAAGAATAGATAAATAGTTCAGAAGCTAGGTTAGAAGCTAGATGTAAAGAAAATGTGCAAGTATTACAGGCTAGTAACGAAGGCAATCTGAACGACAGTTTAAAGTCATTAGAGACTAGATTACAGTCAACTAGTGAAGAAAATTTAAAGTCATTAGAGACCAGATTACAGTCAACTAGTGAAGATAATTTAAAGTCTTTAGAGACTAGGTTACAGTCAAATAGTGAAGACAATTTTAAATCATTAGAAGAAAGATTACAGTCAAATAGCAAAGATGAGTTTAAATCGTTGGAAGAGAAATTACAAGCTCGTAGTGAAGAAACTAACACAGAGTTAGAAAACAAGTTAACTAGGTTAGAGAATAAATTAACTTTAAAGAATAATGAAATGCTTAAGACTTTACAATTAGATATAATTGCAGTAAATATGAAAGGAGAGGAAAATGTTCAAATATTAAGAAAGAATATTATTGAATTAGAAAGTAGAGGAGAAGAAAACATTCTTACTTTAAGAACAGACGTTATGTCTATACAGAAAGACATTAAATCAGATGTATCGAAGTTGAGATTCGACATTGATGGTTTAGTGGCAGATGTAGGCAAAATTCAAGAGTGGTCTACCGAAGTATCTTTCGAAACTAAAATCAAAGGTCTAGGGATGAATCTAGGTAATGAGATTAAAGATTTAAAGTCAGTAATTGGGACCATTAGAGAGGAAGTCTTAGGAGAGGTTAATTCTAATTTAAAATCATTAGAGAATCAATTGCAGAAAGATATTAGGAAAATGGATGATGATATAGAGCAAAAGGTTAATGAAAACTTAGCTTTATTCAAAAATATAGTCGGTGCAATCGTGGAAGAACGGTATAGTGAGGTCGATGCCGAAGCAAAAGAAAAACGTGCAGGATTAGATGAGAAAATAATCGCAGGTATGGCGAACTTAGAAGCGAGATTTACGGAGAACAAGGAAGCGATGAAGATAGATTCAACTCTATTTAGGACGGATGTTGATCTGTTAAAGGAACAAGTCGCGTCAGTAAAGAATACATGCGAAGACAAGATTGACAAGTTGAAAAACGATTTAGAGGAGAGTAATAAAACGCAGAATGTTTCGTCGTTAGATGAGTTAAAGACTCAGGTCAAGACCGCAGAGAAACTGGCATAAGATAGGATGACTAAACTAGAATCTATGACTAATAGTTTCTCATGTCAAAATATTACATCAGGGGAAATATCGATAAATCAGACACCGATAGACCGCAGTATGGGTAATCAAGAAGTTAGCATGGGAGAAGACCGTCAAACGCAACCGAATGTGACATTCGAAAGGGCAAGTTCAACCCCTCAGGATAATCCGAATTCGAATAGGAGTACGTTGGGTACAAGTGAACGATACTGAGGTCCAGTTACCATTATCAGAAATCTGGATGACAAGCCGAGGAAGTTTTCTGGAAATACAGGGGTCACACCAGTCGAATTTCTGCGAGATATTCGAGACTACATGGCGGAACATAGAGTAGCCAAGGAAAGAGAGCTGGATAGTCGAACGCGCCTTAGACGGGCCTGCGTTAACTTGGTTTAGAGCATTCAGAAGCAATTTTGCGAATATGGAGCAATTTGCAATAGCATTCTTAAGGAGATTTTGGAGTGCAGAGGATCAACTGAACGTAAGAGCAGAAATGTACTCGAAGCGTTATTCTACGTCACATCCGACGCATTATGCCAATTATTTTACTTCACAATTGGCTAAATTACAGTTTCTGATTCCTCCATTGCCTGAAGAAGAGCTTTTGCAAGCTATAGCGAGACAGTTACCGATTGAGGTACAGCGATCACTCATAGCGTCGGGAGCAAACACACTTGAGCACTATGACGACATTTTACGGCGATTAGACTATACAAGCGCTCAAGTTACGCCTAGAAATGCAAGAAACGACAATCGAAACACGCAAGAGGTGAATGCGGTAGTCGTTGATAACGCAGCTCAAACGGACAGAAGAGATTCCTGGGAAAACAGAAGGAACGAAGGAAATCGAGGAAACATCCGTAACGTTCGTGGAAATGATCGATATAGAGGACCATATGAGAGGCCATACGATCAGGAAGCAAGAGACAGCCGATACAGAAATCTTAATCAGAATTCCAGATATCAAGATAGGAATCGATACAACAATAGATATCGTGGTAGAAACAACTGGAGCCAAGGTCAACAGTATAATCGGAACGACAGGCAGGATGGCCGAAGAAACGATCCAAATGAAAGACGAGATAATCGTGAATATGAGAGATCGAGGCAAGAAGGTAGACAGCCTAGTACACCACCCGAGGAGACAGTCAGAGATGTCAATCGAGCAAGCACGAGTAATGAAGGAAGAAACAGACGTCAAAGTAATACAGAATCAAGATGCTAATCATTGGAAATCAATCATCATTGTTGAGAGTCAGAAAGTACCATCATGATGAATAAGAGGATTGTAGAGCTATCGTGTACATGTGTTATATATAGAATGCCTGAGAGTGTATTTTTTTTCTCAATCCTGATAAAAAAGGAGATGTACGGGAGAGATGTACCCGATACCTAGTTGAGGCTATCGGCTACGCCAGCAGACATTAAGCCGTAGTTGAGATGTTAGGAAGAGTAAAGAAAAGATAGCGCTCAGATCGAGTCAAGAGGAATGTCAAGACGACGTAGTAGGTCTAGGATTAAGAAGGCGCTGACCGCAGTCAAGCAGATGGAATTATGGATAGAAATATGAAGCTTTATTAAGATCTATATGGAACATGGTATTTAAACATCTCAGAAGAGGAGATATAACATGCATTATATATGGTAATAATTTAAAGGAAGTCAGATAACCCTTAAGTTATTTTATAACTTAATAGCCGAGATGATCGGGGTTCGAGATTATATTTGTGACGCAAGACCACGGAGGTGGGGAGGACGTCACGTGACTGCGCCAGGCAGGTAAGGGTCATTGCAGTCCAGAGACAGTCAGTCGAGCTCAGTGAGCCAAGCAGTCGAGATCTGTTAGCAAGAGAGTCCTGTACAGCGAGCAACGCAGTCGAGGTCAGACAGCGAGCTGAGTAGGACATGCCAAGCGTATGGTAAAGGTCGCGCAGCGAACAAGTTTTGTCACGGAAAGTGAAAGCGACAGTTTTAACTTCACCGAGCAGCGAACGAAAAGTAGGTCAGTGAGCCGGGCGGACATCCGCAGTAGGCAGCATGAAGACCGGTTATAGAACCAGCTGTACGAGCCAAGCAAGCATGAGAAGGCCGGGGTTTTAGAACAGCATTGCGAGTAGTTGGAGAACTTTATTCCAAGCTGCATTTCAACGGAGAACAGCATAGTAGAGCGACATGGCGAGGCCAGCTTTAGGCGGAGATTATTATAGCATTATGACAGAAGCTGAACTTCATTACAACATTGAGTTGGAACGTTCATTCAGCATTTGAATTGTACAGGCAGATGGTTACGAGATACTGCAACTGTGAACTTCAACTGAACATAGTTTTTCTTAATGACATTACGACTATGCATTTCATAACGCATTCCAAGTAACATTAACGATTATAGGCAAATGAAATGTTATAAGCATATGCACCTAAGAACATTAGCTCGTGCATTAATGCAATTCTTTCTTATGCAGTGTTATAAATTACCGAGTACGAACACAGCTACAGGGTGTTTCATAAACTTAGACACTCTGATAAAACAATTTTATTTTATGAAAGTGAGACTTTACAGTTATTGGAGATTGAACTTTCAACACTCAAACCGAACATTGTATGAGACAGGGGCGTAACGTAGAAGAGGAATAAGGGGTCCGCTGTTTCTATGAACTTTTTCGTGAAGATTTGGACAGTATCCGCTATGGATAACCAGAAGTTCATCATGTCGGAGTAAACGCAGACAGAGACGCGATGGCACCACAGAGCGATGGATTCGATTCCTGACGAGGAGGAGGTCCACCAGCTGATTCACTTGGGATTTTGAAGGCAATCGTCATTGCGTGGGTGGAATGATATTCACGCCGATCTTTCGAGAAATTCATTACATAAGGAAAATCGACGATCTTTGAAATTTAATAACAGCTGATTATGAGAAGGTACTGTAAGAGTTATAACTTCCTGATATGATTATTTCATGAATACTGGGCACACATGTATATTTTTATAATAGGAGTGATACGATTATTTAGACATGGCTTTGACTTTATATGCTTCGAATTTTTGCTAGAATATGGCGTGACCATATGATATGGCAGGCATCATTATACGAAATTCTCACCATTGGTTGGCTTTATTAAGCAGATGTTTGGTCTTTTAGACATTTTTCCAGCAAGGATAGTTTTCATGAATAGTTTTTTTGTGCGACGAGTATTTCGAACTCGTGATCTGCAATTGATTATCTAAATTACTTCGTCAGTTCATTGCATACTAGCGAGTGTGTATTATTCATCAGTAGGGATTTTTTTCCATTGGATTGTTTGGAGATATTAAGATGTTATTCACTTTAGTGAATGAATATCGCTTTTATATGACAACTAGAGACTTGTTGATTCCTATCTGGTACATTCACTCATTTCAGTCTTCGAGATGGGGTCTTTCGTATTTATACGATTGTATGGTGGTTACTCATCTTACCCATCGTTCAGGGCACTATCATGTTAGTCGACGGGGCGAGGTCTTTCGTATTTATACGATTGTACGGTGGTTACTCATCTTACTTGCCATTGAGGGACTCATTTTTATCATCCGAGTGTACTTGAGATTGTAAGAGGATCAAACAAGGAACTACTAGTCACATATCAGTCGAAAGTTTGTTAAATAAAGTACAGATAAATGTCAGCAGGGTTACATTTAGTAATTCTTGTTTGCCAATCCAATATTTTGTTGCTATACTCTTTTGAGAGTACTTTCAGTTTAACAGCTGGTACAGCTGATGCTTTTGATGATTTTTATAATTGTGTTTGATATCTTTGAGAAGGATTTAAAGTAATTGAATCTTGTAAGATGAATCATTAATGGTCAGATTTATTTTAAGGCAGATCAGTATTGCAGATTTTGATATGAGAGATTATAGCACATTGGTGTTTTTCTGTGATGTGAATTATGAGAATTGTAAGAGAATTTATGCTATTTGAAAGCAGATCTTGAATTACTAAGGTAATATTTTTTTCCAATTGTTTAAGAAGTTGTCTAGATGTGATCAGATTAATTACAGTTATTGGAGATTGTGTGCGTTGATAATTTGAAGCCAGTTATATATTTTTTGTAGATCATGCAACATGGTTAAGTGAAGTTTGTGATAGGCATTTTGTGGAAGTTGTCAAGTGATAGTTGCAATGTTGCTAATGTATTTTGAGGCAGACATGAGGTTGTCGAACCCAGTATAGCGTAATTGTTGAGATTCATGCTGTATGTGCTGAATATTTATGGAGTTTTGTGGAATAATTGTGGTATTCAAATGTGATATTTGAAAATTGAATTGAATTTGAATTGAATTTATTCATAGATAACTGCCACTGAGGCTAATGAGCCCCTTTATGTAGCATATACAATGTTCTGGCTTGAAGTTGTGTAATAAAAAGAATAAAAATAAAAAATAAACCTAAATTAACAACTAAGAAAAACAAAATATAAAATATACTTATAACTAAACGAGCCAATTACCAGACACTTCATACAAAACGAATTATACAAATTAGAATATAGAATAATTAAATAAAGAACCTACCTAATAATGTATTATATCTATTAAAAGAAAAAAATTATAGTACAGTAACTAAGGGTTCAATTTTTATATAAGTATAATATGATCTATTATTAAAACAATTACATGAGTGACATGATTACTAGAACTACTATCAATTCCACGGGAGTTGTATCTTGGGTACTAAAAATATTATAGAAAGCTGTATGGCACGGATATATTTCAAAAAAAATGTATGGAATATTTATATTTTTGATTCGTATTCCTTCAGGAATCTTGATATTAGGTATTTCTTGAGTTGTGTAGTGTTAACAGAGTTTGTAAATGAGTGAAGGTGGAATGTATTAAAGAGCCGTGAAGCTGTGCAAAGGAATGATTTATTGTATTTAGTTGTACGGTGGACAGGAATCTGTAGAGTGGAATCAGTAAATCTATTTTCTCTGTGGTGGACGGAGTTCATTGGTTTAAACACATTATAGAGATATCCAGGAGTTTTTGTACACAATATTTTCTGGGTTAGGATCGCAATTGACAGCTGCCTACGTTCACGAAGTTTCAACCACTGCATTTTCACATAATAAGGTGTAATGTGTACATCACGCCTGACGTCTAAAATGTAACGAACGCATGCATTTTGAACTCTCTGTAATTTTATGTTAAGAGTTTCTGATAAGTCGTTATACACTACTGATCCATATTCGATGATAGGAAGTATCAACGTTTGGATTAGAAGCTTGCGCATTTTTGACGGCGTGTAAGGGATATTCCGCTTCAAGATATGCATTGATGATATAGCTTTCTTTATTACAGATGCGGTATGCTCTCTCCAAGATAAGGTTCTATCAAAAATTACTCCTAGGTTGTTCACAGAGTTGCTGTAGGGGATATCATTGTCTAGTAATTTTATTGGTGGTAGTGAGTTAAGATCAACAGAGTTAAGAAGTTTAGTATAGCCAATGCATATAAGTTGAGTCTTAGAAATGTTTAACTGGAGGTTATGGTTTAGGGTCCACTGATAGAGGTGAGCGATATCTTCGTTGAAAAGTTCTATATGGTGAGGCGCATCAGAGGGACTGAAATGGAAGTAGGCCTGTACGTCATCAGCGTACATATGACAGAGACTGTTTTTGAATACACTGGACATATCATTTATATAAAGCGAGAAGCACAGTGGCCCAAGAACTGACCCTTGGGGTACACCACTTTTTACTGATTGCCAATTTGATGAGGAGCCATCAAAGAAGACCACCCTCTGTTGCCGACCTGCTAGGTACGATTCAAACTAAGACAATGCATTCCGCGATAAGCCAATGGAGTGTAGCTTCGCAAGGAGCAACTCATGGCTTACGCAATCGAAGGCCTTACTGAGATCAAAGAGGCATAGAATTGTAAGCTGTCTTTGGTCAATTGCTGAGCGTATGTCGTCCGTTATTTTTAAGAGCGTGGTAGTTGTGCTATGACCTTTCTTAAATCCGGATTGATGAGGATTAAGGATGTGGAACTCGGTCAAATATTCACACATTTGTTCATGAACTATTCTTTCTAGAACTTTGCTTAGAGCACAAAGTATGCTGATGGGCCTGAAATCACTGCAAGACGCAGGTATTCTCTTCTTAGGCACTGGGCGTATATTCGCACACTTCCAGAGCGTCGGGTATACTCCGTTTTGTAAACAGAAGTTGAACAAGTGTAAAATGGCCGGCAGGAATATATCGAGACAATTTGAGAGAAGGGAGATTGGAATGTTATCCGGACCTTTGGCTTTAGTACGAATAGACCTAATCGCTTTCACTATTTGTTCTGGGGATACGTATTTGAAGTAGAATTTTTCATGGTTTGGCGGCGGTAGAAGCCTATAATGCTCTGCGGTCTGGGATATTCTTGTTGTGTTACTGTTGGGAACTACGTTTAAGTAATGATCGCTCAGTTCAGAGGGGGAAACTGGCATTTGGATATCAGGTGGGGGGCTGGCACCTATTCCAAGGGATTTTGCAGCCCTCCAGGATGCTGCAGAATTCTTACAGTGTCTGAAGAGGTTATATGTGTACTTAACTTTAGCATTTCTTATCGCTTGTTTTGTGTTATTCCGTAGAATTCTGAATTTTTCATAGTCATCCGGACGTTTTGTCTTTGAAAATTCCTTGTGGGCTCTGTCGCGAATCTTTATCAAGTCTTTAATTTTTCTGTTAAACCATGGAGTTGAATGGTGTTTAACGTTTACTATCTTTTGAGGGGCATGTTTGTCATACAGAAAGTGGATGTTTTGGTTAAAGAGACTGAGCTTTTCGTCTACGTTGTTTGTTTTATAAAACTGCTCCCAAGGGAGTAATTCTGCATCCGCACTAAAATCACTTGAACTAAATTTACTAAAATCACGCACTAGGTATGTCTTGGGTTTTGCTTTAGGAGCAGATAGGGAAAATACAGAGTACAAGAGGTCATGAGCTGAGAATCCAGGAGCAGGCTCCTGTCCATATTCTATAACAAGATCATTGCAGTTGGAAGATATTATATCAAGAATGCTATCGCAGGTAGCGGTGTGGAAGGTTTCAGTGAATGGCAAACATTCAAGGTTGCAGGCGTTCAACATCTCACGAATACTTTCTGTTTCAAACGTACCACTGCCAAATCTAGCATTTATGTCTCCAACAACGAAAATATATTTGTAATTCAGTAAATGCGTGTACATATCGTTCAAGAATGAGTCTAAATAGCCAGCTTTTGGTGGACGGTATACACAAGAAAAGAGTATCTTTAAGTCTGGTAGGATCATTTCAAGTATCAAATATTCCGGTTTCTTACTGTATTCACCCGGAGATTTGCTAAGGATGTTGCATTTTATAGTGTCCTTGACATAAACGGCAACGCCACCTGAACCTTTGCCAAGTCTATCATTACGAAAGACGTTGTATCCACAGAGATAAATTGAAGCATCCCCTATTGAGGGCTTAAGAAATGTTTCACTGACTG
Organism: Meconema thalassinum; assembly: GCA_946902985.2. Classification (NCBI taxonomy): domain Eukaryota; kingdom Metazoa; phylum Arthropoda; class Insecta; order Orthoptera; family Tettigoniidae; genus Meconema; species Meconema thalassinum. The sequence goes on along the minus strand of OX336388.2, from coordinate 1,753,873,017 downwards.
CTATTATGTCAAAAGAACTGTTACCAAAAGTATGACGGAATTCAGAAATGTGGGAGGAGTCAACTAGAGATTGTGCGTTGATGTGTGCCACTTTAAGCCTGTTTGAGTTCCTCAAGCTAATGTTTGATAGTAGTTCAGCCAATACATGTTCATCATGATACATAAAAGCAACGAATACACTCTTAATTACAGAATTAAGAACATATAGACACAATATATGCTATAAACTGTTTTGCAAACCTGAGAACACTATTATAAAACAAATAAAACACACGATAAAATGACCTATCAAAAGCAATGAATAGCCTAATATACGCTAAAAATAAAAGAAAGTCTAGTGAGATATCGAGTATACAGTACTAGATTAATTTTGAAGTCGATATTAATACCTACAATGCTAGGCAAAGAGAAAAGAGAAATGAATGAATCTAATTCTAATTAATTAATAACATAAATTTCGGTAAGGAAGAAAGAAAAGAATTTTGATCTTCCTTATTTCCAAGTAGCCTCTCCAGGTTCCATATTTATGCTGAAGAGTTGAGTTACCATCAGCTGCACGGTTCTCCAAAGGGTCCTTAATTCAAGGGTGTTGGGTACCGCTTCTTCAACGCCTCGAGGTCTCGAGCTGTTGTCAGTCTGTGTTTTGTATCACCCACACGTACCATGATAACACCGTCAATGCTCCACGTGTAATTTAGGCCAAAATGGCCGACAGTCTGTTTTAGTAGGTCAGTGCGGGTCTTCGTTAAATCTTTCTTCGATTTGAAGAAAGCATTACGATCAGCATAGGACACAAATTTTACAATAATAGGTCTCCTTTTATTACTTCCTCGGAAGCCTACACGATGGGACCTATCAATCTTGGATAGCTCGAGTGGGACGTTAATTTTCCTGGCGACATCTAGAACACATTTATCTGTATCCTCGCCGGGAATTTCTGGTACCCCGAAAATCCTCAAGCTGTTCCGCCTCTGGTACATTTCAATACTATCCGTTTTTTCGTGTAATTGCTGCTCGAGGTCAGCTATTGCCTCATCCCGTTGTGCGAGTTCAGTTTTTAGTTCCCTTATGATGTCCGTATTAAAGTCAATGCTCTCCTTCAGTTTTTCAATGACCTTGGTTGCTACACGTTCTACAAGGTCGTTTAGGAGATCGTTGTTACTTAACATATTGACTAGTGATCGCGACACTGTGGAGTCCAGATTATATGCACCAAGTTGAGTGCTCGGGGTAGTTGTCGTACACTCTAATAGATCACGTTGTGGGTCAGTCTGTCCTGCAACACTAGCGCTTGATGAGCTTCCACTGGGGTCAACGTCTGTAGCATGACTAGGTTGGACAATTTCCTTTCTGAAGGGTGCAGAGGAGCTATCTACCGGGGAGCATCGCATTTCACCACACTCGGGCCTTGAGCTCTTCGCGACGGCCGACCTTGTACTACGAGCAGTCGGGGTAGTTCCTGCGTTTTCGCCTGGGTTGCGCTGCTGCTCACCATCTGAACCATTGTCTTTGTTGGTAGCACTGCGCACAGATTCTGCATTTCGCTTGGCGGCCTTTATTTGTTTCTGTTTCCTACCCATGCTGTTGTAGAATGATTTGTATTTTTACGAGCTAAAAACTTAAAGGCGCACAAACTATCTACGTATATCGAAGGTAACTCACGTAAACTGTTGTTATATAAGATGGATCAGCACAAATTCTTCACTCTTCACCTTCTTTGAACACCTACACAGTCAAGGTAACACTGGAGTGGCTAACTCACGTTGCAACTATTCCGCCAAGGAGTAGGATATATAATGTAGTTGTGGATAGTCAGATCCAACGTGATGTCGTGAAGGCAATAATATTTTTGGGCATGAAAATTAAATACGAGATATAACTTGGAATTGATAAAACTGTAAGACAACGTTCTATAAGCCATATTAAACAATTTGTTAGGAAAATTAAACAAATAAGTAAAGTTGATAATACAAGATTTTCTGAGAATAATAATTAATGAACTAATAATCTGAAATTTAAGCATATTAATGATCTGACCTAATGAAATAAAAATCAGAATGACTAGATGAAATAATAAAAATCTAAATAACCAGAAGGATAAAATTTAAATAAACTGATAAATTAAATTTTGGAATAAATCAACGAATTAAATAAATGGATGAATTAAAGATTGGAGAAATAAACTGATTTAAATAAATTAATAGATGATTGGATAGATGATGAATAACTGAATTAGAAGGTGATAATTAATTAAAGAAGCTGATGATTAATGAATTTATATGGAATTAAATAAATTTAATTGAGATATAATTTGAGGAATTGCAACTTGAGTTGAGGAATTAAACAATTTGTATTGATGATTTAAGATGATTTAATCTGAAGTAGATAATGAAATAAGATTGTGTGAATAATTAGAAAGTATAATGAAGTGATGATAATAATTTTCATTTAAATGATTTAATGGTGATGAGTTAATGATTCTGACAGGAATATGTTGAATTTTGAAATGAGAATTAATGTGAGAAATATTTAACATTGATAATGATGATGATGACCAATGAGCAATGGATTTTCTGTAATTCACAAACAAGCAATTTGTAATGACAATGTAAATATTGTAAATTAATTATTCGATGTTTAGGAGCATTTTACTAACGTGTTCAACATTTAAATTATGCTATGCAGGTCATAAAATACGTGATATTTAAAGTATGTGATTATAATAATGTGTATGTTTAGAAAGATTAATAATTTTTTCAAATCCACATTTATGATGTTAAATTAAAGAGAAATTAGGTCTCAGGTATCACAAATGTCAGTGACGAAAGACATAGTGCTACAGTGATCCTGAGAACCCAAGAGAACTTTAGAGATTTTTCTTGTTCTATGTGGATGGAATATTTTTGATTAGAAAAGAGATGGTTCGATTTTTGGACAATGACAATTTAACGTTGGCATTCGACCATGCTCTCAGGTAGGATGAATATTTAAAATGTCTGTCTGACTATCAAAGTGAAATAAATTTGTTTTTATCTTAGTTGTGATCTGATGATGATGTGATTTTCCTTTTTCTTTCCTTGTCTTGATTAAGGCTTAACCGGAAAGGATGTGGTTTGCTAGGAATTCAGTTGATGGCGCCCATTTATATTTGCATTTTTTTATTAAACTTAAGCCCGTAACGACCCTAGAGATACTTTGTCTCGTGTTACCCACTGCTTTTTCGATAACTCAGCTGAATTTCCGACACATTCCTTATTTGACTAGAGGTTCATTTAACTCCGCTCTGTCCTGGAACTCCAGGAATGCGATGTAATAGCAGATGGGTCATCGCATCCCCAGGACGAACGGGTACAGTGTGTACCCAAAATTTGTAGGTAATTTGGTTAGAAGCGCTCTATCAAGTTCCAATGTTCGCCACTGGGTGTAGTTACAGTGGCGTCTGGTAGCCGAAGTTGGAACTAATTGAAATTGGGGAGACTACGGGCGTTCAATTGAAATGCCCTGATATGGCTATTGGCTGCAATTCAAAATAAATAATATCAATGCATTTTGAAAACTAATCGTAAATGATGTCATCTCAAACATGTGCCGATATTTTATTTTTGAGGTGTAGAAAATGGCTTTCAAATAGTCAGAGAGTTGATTATATAAATAAATATTTAGACTATTTTGTACAATAATATAAACTTTTTCTCGAATCGTTTTGATGTAAGCCAATTTATGTCGTCAGGATAATGCTCACAAACTTAGATGTGGTACACTGTTTGTTAATTCTCTTATGAAATACCTGGTCTCCCACATGACTGCTGTGAAGGTACGGTACACAATATTGTTATTGCTGAAATTATTTGTAAAATTGGCATTGTATTGCATTCTCAAATTCATGAATGAAAGTTTTCAAAATCACAGAAAAATACGAAGTACTTACAATTGAGCCATTTAAGACCTTACGATCTTTTTATACTTTTCGTTTCACAAATCACACGGATAGTTTTTTAATTAATTATAATGCTACTCAATTTTACGGAAGAACTAGCTTTTGATATGGTTAAAAATTTGATATAGCATAGCTATTTACAATTATACCCATACTAGCAACCCACCCCGGTTTCGCCCGGTATCTTTAATGGGTTACCCAGCGTAAGCTTGAAAGGCGTACGGACGGCAGGTCCCAGACGCAATCCAGAAAAGTCGAGCTGAACAGCGAAACTCCAATAACATACTCTTCTCTGAAGTCTAAACTCGACACGACTTGAAGTTGATGCTGGTCGAAGCTGGGGTGATAGACTCGCTCCCTACCTCGTAAACTCGCTCCGAAGCTAGTAATTTATATATCTACTAGAGATTTTTGGCAGAAATGAAAACGTAAAATCACTTATAGTGGGTGATTTATTAGAGATAGAGATATGCTGTTGCGGACCTTTTTGTAGAACTTTTCATGCTGACCAATTCTTACACTCATAGTAGGCCTATATAGATATTTTTAACGGTTTATCCAGAGTAAGCTGAAATGGCGCATGGACGATGGGTTTTTCTTCGACTCGATTCACTGAAATCGTTACTGCACGGCTTCCTGTGGTCACAAATGAATGTTTTCCTACAGAAACCTTCCACAAGAAATCCTTTACAGAATGGTGAAAACCGCATCAAAATCCATCCAGTGGTTCTCTAGATTAGATTACGCGTTACATCCGAGAATCGGGGACTCTGTTTTATACTACTGTATGTCGAGATGCCCGCGACTATCATTGAAACAAATACGTACATGAATTTATAACTAGTGTGGACTATTAATTTCTACGTAATACTTATTTAATACCGTCAAACAACTGTACCTAGGGATACTTGTAGAGGACTGAACTAATAAAAACAGAGCATTTTTTTAATGTTCCCATGAATTAAAAGTGTACAGTATATCAACATTGTGATTTGACATGACTTATGTTTACAATGGAAATAATCACTCAGGTGAGTTACAATTCATAAAACCCCTACAAAAGTGAAATCATCAGTTCCGCGAATAACGCGCTCAAGGCAGTTGCCAGCTTGCTGACCGCCGCGAGCGCTATTGTCGCTTCCATCTACCAAAAGGATGCAATTTCGTAACTCAGCGAGCTTCGTGACTGTGTATTTTAGACTGTGGTTACACAACTCCAGCCTCCCAGGTTTGCCAATCTAACTTTTCCCCCGCGAAATATAGCTTATTTCAAACTGAGGGTTGCGCCAAATAATCTTGAATCCCACATAGCAGGACAATATTAGCTATTTTTTCTTTTTTGACGGGAGATAAGTTATATGTAAATTAATCTAGTTTTTATTAAAAATAACGCGTTTCAATAAGGACTTAGTAAATTCTATGGGTACATTAACACTATTTGTGGGATCGTTATTAATTTCTTGAGCATGAGAACGCCGTCAGCAGAGTTGCTTCGTATAACGTTAATAGAGTATAGCCTACTGTATGTCCAACAATTCCCCGAATGACGGTTATCTCCCGGTTACGAATGAGTGAAATTTGTCGCATGTGTAGTGTAAGCAACTGAACCTTTTTTCCGGCTGCAAGTATCATTTGTAAGGTAAAAGGACTTAGTAAGTGACAAAAATCTTCGAGAATGATATTTTAGGCGTTCAGGGCTAATTGCAACATAAAGCACAGGATCTTGTTGAAAAAACTCAATAAGCATAAAAATGAGCAGCCTGTTGTAAAACTCATAAATCAACATGATACACCGTGAGAGGACATGCCCACTTTTGCTGAGACTTCTGTAAATGTTTTCCCTTGTTGAGCGATACGCAGTCTTAATGTTGGTAGCACAGACAGATTCGAGGTTATTTTGTTCCTGTCAGGGGAATAGGAATGTTCTAGATTTCCCATTTCAGTCAACAATTAAGTTCATTTTTACAGAACTGTTTTTTGTTGTTGTTGTCTTTTGTGCATATTGTATTATTCGAAAACTTGTGGAGCAAAATACATGAAACTTTTCTTGTGAAATAATACCTCATTGAGAAATGGAAATATTTGTAGATTTGTTGTTAATTCATTTGAGGGGCTTGAGACATCTTGGTCATCAGCCCCGTCTAGTTGGGTGTGTGTTGAATTTGTCTGGCAACCTGTATTGCTGTGATGACTGTATTAATGTGTGCAAATGTATCAGGGACAGGGATGGGGTAGACGCTCCGGGACTTTAAGTAAGTCACAATCCCGGCAATTTCCTGTAGGGATTGTGGGAAAAAATGGGAAAAAACACACTCAGGACAACCGCTGTCAGCACCGGGATTCGAAACTACGATATCCGTACTTACTGCAGCTGCCCTCCCAGCCGTGGTGCACCTTTCACGAGCGCGGCTACGCGGTGGGACGAAATGCTCGTAGAATTTGGCTTCGAGTATAACTCACCCCCCCATCGGCCGATCCTGGCTACGCTACTGGTCTTGTTTGGTCCATTGAAGACGAAAGCTTGAAGACTGCCACAAGCACACTGCCATGGTCATATTTATGTCAGTGCTGACGGGTCACATGACCACCTGGTACCAATGCAACCATCTACAGCGCTCCAAAATAACTAGTGTGCTCTTCCAAGAGGGTGTTTTTTATTCTTTCACCCGGTGAGCTTATTTAGTGTCTTCAAGAGTATGGAAGAAAAATATTATGTATTAAAGTGTTTTGAAATTACTTGCAAGCTCTCAACTTTCATTCTTGGATATCCAGAGATAAAAAGAGTAGCCTAAATATATTAGCATACTTTAAATTTTTGCAAAAAATGAAAGTAGACTTATGAGATCTATATAGGGGCCAAAAGTTCATGTGTCTGGCTGTGTGTGTGTGAGTGAGTGTGTACTGTTTGTCTGCCCCTCCCCCTATCAATTCAAACATGATGAAACCGATTTGAACCAAATATAGTACAGAGGTAGCACTACCACCTTAGTGTCATGTTTTATATAGCCGCCATCTTAACCAAAACAAAATGGTGGCCATCCAAATGTCCAAAGCCATATCCTAAGGTTTGGATTCCACGTAAAAAGGAGGTCCCGTGACTCATGATCGCATGATTAACGGTCACGTAAAACTAAAATCTTCAGATCTCTACCAACTTTTGAAGAAATATACCTCCACGTGGGAAGCGTCTGTCGCCCAAACTACAAGGTCTTCAGTCAAATAGTTTCAATATGGTGGCCTTGTGAATCATTACAGCATTGTAGGCTAATCCGTAACTTATGATCCAACATGGCCCTGTTTCACCAGTTTCTCTTATCGTACAGAGGGTAGTTTAAACTGTGCTCAAGGAGGTGACATGTTGCATATTATAATTTTATATTAGATTATTATACTGTAGAAGTGACTAGAGTGCTCAGGCCGACCGGTCGTGCCATGCCGTGCACCGAGCACTTAAAGCTCACTCGTCAAAATGGCGGCTATTGTTTGCCTGGTCCATATTGTATTAGCTAAAAATTATTTTATGGAATGTACTGAACGAAATTATATAAATTTTGTATGAAACGGATTATAATAAAAGCATAGCCTAATACGCTGAAGAAATCATTCATTCCAAGACATTATATGTAACGATTACTGAGACCATATAGGCCGTGATACGTTTATATAAAAATGATTAGTATTCTTTGGAGGACAATATACTGGAATAATCTGTCTTATTTAATACGTCGTATTAGTTATAGTATTACGGCTTCATCTATAGCTCTTCCACGGGAGTAAAATTCAATAAAGGAAAAAAAGACTAATGATATAAGTTGGAAATTATATCATTGTGACTACATTACAGGAACAATTTAAATATACATCCCTTAAGACCACTAAATAGTAAGTAGCATTCCGATGATTTATTGTTATGTTGCAGTATAATATTAAGCTGCCTTGTTTACTATAGTGTCCTGGTTGGTGTTATAAACACTCCATTCCTGTGATGAATGAGTTCTCGTGTCTGTATTAAAATAATATTTATTCATAGTAGGCTATTCTATCTATGCATTGGTGCCCTCCCGGAAATATTTGTACCACACGATAAGAACCAATTACATATATGCTAGGCAGTTATACTAAGGCTATTGATAACATTCTTCAAGCAACGGTCAGATTTAGCCAATGGGTTAGCGCGGCAGAATCTCACCCGTAGGATTGGGGTTCAAAACCGAGTCTAATACAACGATAAGTTGTTAAATGACAATAAATATTGATTGATTGATTGATTGAGTAGGGTTGAGTAAATCGGGGTTACTTTACGTGTAACTTTGCACCTTCTTTGAAAAATATTTGGTAGCGCTCCAGTGGCGTTTGGGAGAATTGAATCGGTTAGTGTTTTCGCTTACGCCGATAGATGGTGTACGTATACATTATTTTAGTCCCTTTCGTGGTCATGGTTCATGTTTATAGTTCTTCTGTGGTGTAACTCGTGAACGAGTGCGGTATTTGAGTAAAATATTAGTGACGTTAATTATCTTGCATCACGGCCATCGTGCACAACAAGAAGTTTTATGTCAAGTTGCTCCTTATGTATCCGCTTAGACTTTCTGATTTAGTTTGTACAGCTGATATAGAGGTAATATTATTTTAACCAGTACACACAAGTTGCACTCCGAGACTAGCTGCTGAACAAGTCAGGCGCTACTGCACCGAGCTCCGGCAACGATCAGCGAGTTCACTAATTGATAATTCCACGCCAAGCTCTCAACATATCCAGTCGATAATCATTACCCCTCCCACCTTCCCTTCCGAGTTTAAGGGGGCTCATACACCGTCGGTTGTCAAAATTTAATTTTTTTACGTTTAAATGAAAGACAATACCTTTCTCAATATATCTGTTAAGTTTTATAAGTAAATCCAGCGTTTTGGCAGAGACATAGCGTATTACGTGAGACCATGTGCCTATCTGTCAATGGAGTGTTTGATATTCAAAGCTGTTTACCCGACAGTTTGCTTTTTTGGTAGGAAAAGCACAATATCTCGTGAACTATGTGATGAAACTGGTTGAAACTCGGCAGATACATTCCAACATATGATCCGTAGAGGATGAACCTCATTTGTTTATTCAAATTAGCAGGTTCCGCCTATCAATACCTTAATGCATTTACTTAAACCTAGTTGCAATACATGTTTCGGGCCATTATCGGTCCTTCATCAGCTGACTTAATGTCTTGTCACAGAAAAATACATAAAAAACATTGAGCCTTGTCACAAAGATATGCATACACGTTAAAATATTACAATCATTCTTTAAAATTCATTAAAAATATTCAAGCTTTAAAAGGATTTAAAAAAAAGGATTTAAAAAACACTGCAAGTTCAATATTTCTGTTAAATGATGCTGATTTCTTGTTTAGCATCTTGTCAGTCATTTTAGTACTCCCGTTCTCTTCATATGTGAGCGGCGAAGTCGTACAAACTTGTTGTGCTAATATTGCCTTGTATAGGGAGCAAACAAATGGATGAAAAACTGTCCCAATTGCGCGGCTCGAAGCAAGTGAAAATACTAATTAGATTGATCCAGGCAGCAAAGTAATCCTCTGTTAAACAAGAAAAGAAAAGGTATTTAGGCTTGCATTTAAGGAGAAACAAGAGAGAAAACTCAGCAAATGTGATAGTCTACGAGAAGCCGCTATTGAAAGTGAAAGTGACAACTCTTACCTCGTATGCGAGCAGTGTACACACCGGCTGAGCTGACAGCAGCAACTGAAGTGCTATTCTGAGCGAGGTCAGGTCTGTGAAAGGGGCAGGGGGAGGGGAGCGGGTATGGCTAGCGGGATGGGGAATGAAAGACCGGGGAGTAGGAGAGGGGATGAGAGGGAGGAATACAGGAGGGGGGGGGGCAGTGAAATCAGGTATATTCTCTATGGGGGCTTTGTACGTCTCCTATTAGTGACGTAGTTCGTCAGTGTTTCATACAGAATGTTGGTGTCATTAATATCATTAAGATTGTGCGAGGGGTTATTCCTTAGGGCCTGTTCTATTTCTATTTGTTCCAAAATGTTGAGCCTACACCCTTTGTTACAGTAGTGTAGAATTTCCAGATCATCTTCGATTTTCGAAAAATTATGATTTAACTCCTTCATATGATTACCAATGGCCGAGAATTTTCTGTGTCTGATCGAAGCGCTCCCTGGTCTAGCGTCTTAATGATCAAGCCATCAGTTAGGTTATTACTGAGTACTAACCCTACCTAAGGGAAGATGATAAGAGAAAAAAGGAGGTGGATTTAGGAGTGGAAACAAGTATCGGTATAAAGGAAGAGAATCCAACACAAAACGGAAGAAGAATGCGAATTTGGCGAACGATTCCACTTCTCAATGCTAGTGAAATACCTAACGTAAGCGGGGACCTGTTTACGGTTAACGGAGAGTGCAGCGAGAGTTGGGGTCGGCTGCGAGCAATCGCTAAGTGCTCTTCCTCTTCCGAACCGATCTTTCGGTATTATGGGGGTGATGTTCTAGAAGGCCAGGTATGCCAAAAGGAAAAGACCTGGACGCTTTTACTTCCAAAGGGTAAGATTTAGAAAGCCTTTTGGAATGCTAAAGGAATTCAAATTTGTGGTGATAATTGTGTATCTAGACACTGTTGGACCCCTGACAGGACGGCCGAATGCCCCCAGAGTGGGAAGCGATAAAACAACTTTATTGCCTTTGACAATACTTTTTACTGTTATTAGTGAAAATCTTTTGAAAATACCAACTGTTGCACTCAAAGCTGGCTAAGCTTTTACCCAGCTGGGTGCCGACTAAAAGCTTAGAACGGAGAAAACCCTTAGACCTAACTAAAACAAAACTGAAATTTGTAAAAATAAAACACAATTTTAGAGAAGAAGTCTCTACAAATAGGAAGCTGGTGGAGCAAGCTCTATTTGCCTCAATGTTTTACTAGAATTAGCTGTAACAGCTAAAAGAAACTTTGCAAATGTTGTTATTTGAAGCTTTGTTTTAAACACAACAAGTGGTAAAGTTTTTATTGATTTAGAGATTGCCTTTTTATTTTGAAATAAGCAATAATTTTGGGAGAAGAGTCAGGGAAGAGAAGGTCCTGCCTAATCGTGATTCTAGCACGAGAGATAAAGCGGAAAACAATAGATAATTTATTTAACAATCGATAAAGATTTGAATGATTAACAGTACTTAGATCTTTGATCTTATTTCGAGTTAAAAACAATTTAGCTATTTTAAGCTAAAGTAATAGATTGTGATTTTAACAACTTGGAAGCCTGAGACCCCTATTTGTACAAAACGCTTACACAAGTTATTTGACAAGCGTATAATTAAAAAAGTTACGAACCCTTTAGGTTAATTTTAAAGGATTACAATTTAGTATAACATTTTGTTAAATTGGTTAGGTAGAACACCCAAGAGTAGAATGCCCTTATGGCAAGCGAAAAAGCTATAAACAAAGAGACTAAATTCCTGATCGTAACAGGAGGAAAAAAGGAAATTACAAGCGGAGATTACCGCTATTTTAAGCAGAAGTTAACAATGTGATATGTTCAAAAATGGTCAGGTCGAATTGGCGAAGCCTGGAGCAAAAGGATCAGGTACAAAAGTTCAATAATTAGAAAGTTAACAATTCCTGAGCTAGCAGGATAAGAAAGGAACGATATTAATGAGAGGTTTCTACAATTTCTTCTATTTTCGCAGAATTGACTATATGATAAATTCAAATGGGGCAGGGCACCTTTTGTGAGGCCCGGATTACACAATTAGCTAACTCTTTTATAATTACGAAAAGTAGAACTCCCGAGTTTTAGAAGGGAAAAGCAATACATATTAAAATGTGGGCTAGCCACATATGTTGACGCAGAATTACTACATGGGAAATAGAACAAAGATGGGAGGGCGCTTAATTCTAAGCGAGGCCTCTTAGAAATTTGACTTAAATTTAAATTTTAAATTAATTTTGTTAGTAGAAGGTATTTGGGAAAAGGGAGATAAAAATCCAAAGCTGAGGCCAGTTTTATTACTCTCAGTCAAACGCGGCGCAGTAGATAGTTAAACGGACACTGTTTTGCACTAAAGTCTGTTGATAGATTGGAAAATTTCACTATTGCAGCACTGAAAGTTCTTGGAAAAAGCGAAAAGTTATTGCAGTTTATGGAGAACACTTAGTTTAATTTGAACTTGAATAAGTTTATTGCGTTAGAAAGTTTGTGGGTAGCAGTTATTGTTTCTATTTAACTTGAAGTTCCAGCAATTTGACGGTATTGAGCATAATTCTTTGCGGTTTGAAGCATATGTTGAATGGAAAATTCCAGAACTGTAATGACAGTTAAATGGAGCGGTAATTATCCCTCGGAGGCAAGTTAAGTTTTAGAAAGTTATTAAAGAGTTTCGGCAAGAATCCCACGGTGAGAGAAATAATCTCTTTTATATCGTACAAGAAGTACAGAATTTTATGACTGGTAAAGAGCTTTGACAGCTAAGAAAAGCGATTCCCACGAGGGGCAGAGGTTTCACAAGTTTGTGAAATTACAGCACTGCTTTTAGTAAAAACATTCCAAAAATTGTTTAAATCCAATTTAAAACATGTTAAAAGTTTTGTGCAGCTAGTTACTTAAATTGCATGTTGAGCAGGCGATGGTTCCTGGTAGCCGTTAGCTTACATGCAATACCACAATATGGCGGCGATTTAAAATTGTACCTCGTTTGAGAGGAGGTAGCCTCTGAGAAAGGTCGAACTCACACGTTTACGACTCGATAAGAAGTGAGAGCGGACGGGCGAGCGTACGAGGTAGCTGGGTGGGCAAAAAGGAAGGGGAAGGGAACAAAAGAGATTATAGCAGAATGGGAAACTTTGAAAAACTAAAACCCTTATACAAAAAAAAATTCTTCATGGAGCAGTGTCTTCAAGGAGATGTTAGCTGACGACGAAGACTACGCCTGGTGGATTGGTTTGTAAATCCTCTTGACTCGAGGAGTTTGAAGAACTTCAGCGGCTAGCCGCAAGAAGCTGCTAGGTATATTCCTGAGAAGATACACATCTAGAACAGACTTAACAACAACATATGCGCGTGTACGGGGCAAATAGAATACAGAAAATCGCTGTTGGTGTCTGCAAGGAGGGAAATTAAATAAAGGAGGCTGATTGAAAAAGACAAAGAGTAGCAAAAGCTAACTCTGAACGTGTATTCCAAGGAAGACACCACCATCACGGGATCTGTTCACTACCCGAATGGCTGTCATTAATGTGCTGGAACCTGTATGGCAGTTTATAACTTAGATAGAGAAAACAGGGAACAGCTTCATCCTCATCACACCCACAAGCACTAAACCACTAGGGGCCATAGCTAGAGCCCTTAGACGTCAGCGTCCGCACCATAATCAATATGAATGCAAATGCGGCGCTAGGTGCAACCGGTGTGCCGGTCCTCACCGGCACTCGGAATGTACCGTGCCAAGAGAAAACCCCGCGTGTTCAAACTGCGGAGGGGCATACGCGTCGTCGTACTATGTTTGCAGACACTACAAAAAAGCCATTAAACACGCACAGTTGAATAAGAAACAAGGCAATAATAACATTCCTCCACTACTCTCCCTTCCCATCTCACCGCCACTGAACACAACAAATACACTATCCCAAATCCTACCGCTCATAAACAACATTGTCTCCCTCACCTAACACCAAACCATAAGCTCGAACCCGACGCCGGGCAGGCTCAAAAGACTGGCATGCATACGGCTCGCTTATACACAATAGCGTAGCCAGGATCGACCGGGGGGGGGGTCATAGTGTCATAGTTACTCGAAGCCAAATATATAAGCATTTCGTCCCTCGGCGTAGCCGCGCTCGTTAATCGTGCACCATGGCCGCGAGGTAAGCTGCAAAAAGTACGGATATCGTAGTTTCGAATCCCGGAACTGACAGTGGTTATTCTGAGTGTGAGATTTTCCACACTCCCTACAGGAAATCGCCGGCATAGTGCCTTACTTCAAGTCCCGGAGCGTCTACCGTCTACCCCCATCCTTGTCCTTGATACATTTACACACATTACTACAGTCATCACAGCAATACAGGTTGCCAGACAACTTCAACACACACCCAACTATACGGGACTGATGACCAAGATGTCTCAAGGCCCTCAAATGAATTAACAATTCTATAAGTATTTCCATTTCTCAATGAGATATTATTACACAAGAAAAGATTCATGTATTTTGCTCCAGAAGTTTTCGAGTAATACAATATGCACAAAAGTCAACAAAGAAAAACTGTTCTTTAAAAAATGAAGTTAATTTTTGACTGACAGGAACAAAATAAACTTGAATCTATCTGTGCTACCAACATGAAGACTGCGTATCTCTCAACAAGAGAGAGCATTTACAGAAGTCTTAGCAAAAGTGGGTATGCCCTATCACGATGTATCATGTATGTTTATGTATATTCAGGTTAGTAGGACACATACTAAGACACCCAGGAATAGCAAGCTTAGTTATGGAAGGAAGGGTCGAGGACATGAACTGTAGGGGTAGACCAAAGTTAGAATATGTTAAACAGATTGCCTCGGATGTAGGGTGTGGTAGCTATGTAGAGATGAAACGATTAGCTCAGGACAGGGAGGCATGGAAAGCTGCATCAAACCAGTCAAAAGACTGAAGACTCAAACAACAACAACAACAACTAAGTCCTTTTTACCTTACAAATGCTACATGCAGTCGGAAAAAGGTTTAGTTGCTTACACTACACAAGCGACAAATCTCACTCGTAACTGGGAGATAAACGTAATTCGGGGAATTTATTGTTGGACATACAGTATACCGTACTAACGTTATATGAAGCAACTCGGCTGACGGTGATCTCATGCTCAAGAAGTTAATAAGGATCCCACAAATAGCGTTAATGTACCAATAGTATTTTCTAAGTCCTTATTAAAACCCGTTATTTTAATTAAAATTAGATTAGTTTACATATAACTTCTCTCCCGCTAAGAAAAGAAAAAAAGCTAATATTGTCCCGCTAGGTGGGATTCAAAATTATTTGGCGCTAGCCTCAATTTGAAATAAGCTATATTTCGCGGGGGGAAAAGTTATATAGGCAAACCTGGAAGGGCGGAGTTGTATTAATATAGGCTAGTCTAAAATACAGTCACGAAGCTCACTGCGTTACGAAATTGCATCTTCTTGGTAGATAGAGCGACACTAGCGCTCGTGACGGCCAGCAAGCTGGCAACTGCCTTGGGCGGGTCTTTCTCGAAACTGATGATTTCACTTTTGTAGGTGTTTTATGAATTTTAACTCACCTGAGTGATTATTTCAATTGTAAACATAAATCATTTTAAATCAAAATGTTGATATCCTGTACACTTTTAATTCATAGGAACATAAACTAATGCTCTGTTTTTATTAGTTCAGTCCTATACAAGTATCCCTAGGTACAGTTGTATGGCGTCTTTAACGAGTCTTACGTAGAATTAATAGCCCATATTAGTTAAGTAGGGGAGTAGTGAGAGTTCTAACTCACCCGGCGATGCTCGGGCGGCGTTTATATTAAATAATTAATATCTGGTGAACCCAAGGTCGGATGTTGACAAATGAGGTGTCGTTGGACTCGAGCTGACGTCATCTTTCCTATGGACCCTGTATTATATATATTGTTTAAAAAATTTGAAATGTTTTGTTTTTGAAAGTAGGTGATTTAAAAAAACATTCTCAAAAGTGTTCTATGGGCTTAAAAGAATGGTCTCTATGTCCTTTCTATTTTATAATAAAACGTTTTTATTTTTTTACATTTGTTGAAAAAAGTTCAATTTTGACATTTTTATATTTTGGAAACTATAGAGTTGACAAAAACATTTTATTTGACATAAATGAATGGCCCTGACCCCCTCTACCACTATAAGAAATTTCAAGCCTCTAGGACTAAAACTGTAGTAGTGTCATGATGGGGAAGCTCCTTCACTTAGGAAGTTGTGAGCACCTGCCGACCTTGGGAAGGAAGGAGTAATGCTAGGAGGGCGTGCTTGGATTCCTTTTTTTTCGTCTCTTTGTGCTCTTTACGGGAATGTAGGTATTGAAAAGGTGAAAAGCTGGAAACATGTCTTTTTTTGGGGGGGTGGGGGGAAACGTGATTTTAGACTTTTTGTTATATATCGCGAACCAGTCATGCCAGAGGCGTGTGCAAGGGGTTCAAGGACTCGGGATGACGTCCTCTTTGCTACGGACCACTGATTTTATTTAAAAAAAAATGAAAAAATATTTTGAAAGTAGGCGATACAGTAGTTTGAAAATGAAACATGATAGAAAGTTGTCCAATAGTTGAAACGAATGGTCTCTATAACCTTTAGTTTTTATAATAAAACTTTTTTATTTTTTTACATTTTTTGAAAACACTCAAATTTTGAATTTTTATATTTTGGAAACTGACAAGTTTACAAAAACATTTGTTTGACTTAAATGAAGGGACCCTACCCCCCTTTACCATGAAAATAAATGTCAAGTCTCTAGGACAAAAATTTGCATTTTAAAACTTTTTTTATCCGTTTTTATTTTTTTAAATTAAAGAGTGGTTGTAGACAGACAGCCGCTGGCGCTGGGGCGTGTGTTCCAACGAGGCTATCACTAACCATGGTGGATACGGGATATGGCTATTTCGAGGGGGCGACAAAAAGATAGAACGAGGGGTCGCTTTCCGATATCTTTGCTATGACAGATGAATGAAGGTCGCTATTTTGGCAGGACGGCTGGGGCTGCTTATGACGGTTGGTTTTGTGATATTTCCTATGACGGATAGAGGCGAATATTTGAAAATGTGTTAAGTGTGCTAGGATTTATTTACCCTGAAGGGGATCTTTAACATGCTAGTAAACGATAATAAGCGAGACTGCTGTCTGGCACAGTAAATGGTTTTAGAATATGAAACCTATAACATTTACTCTACCAAGTCATGTGCATGTACGCAAATAGCCAAAACGGTAAGGTCATTGGCCTGAAATGTTATAAACTAAATATTGAACTGGGTAAATTCACGTGTTTTAGGGTGAAAGTATGTGGTTAACATGATCATGTATTGAGGATGGCCGCTTGCTAGTAATTATAATTACAGTAAAATGTTTAATAATAATAATAATAATAAGACACACACGTTTTGAATGCTACAGAACTGTGTTGCTTGCTCGCAGTCAATTCACGACCTGGCTAGGCCTTGTCAGAGTGGCAGCTGATAACACAAGAATGTCTACGTGGGCAGGAAGTAAAGGGTCAGGTTACTTGGCTGGTAGAGGCTAGCAGGTCTGTCGTTTAAACAGACCTGGTGGAAGCTAGGAGGTCTGGCATTTAAACAGAGAGACCGCCATTTTGGTTCCTAGACAGCCGTACTACCAGGGGGTGTCAACCAGATAGGGATCATTTGGCACCATCGGTGTAGTAGCACGTGCCAGTCGTATGGAGCGCTGTATATCGTGTATATCGTGTTGCCAACATATGCATGATACAACGTTGTAATTAAATTGCAAACATATCACTATATTTAGTCAATAAATATACACATAATTCCTAATTGACATTTCCTTGCAATTATTTTGCTCACAGACGATAATTACGGCACTTATCATTAAATAAACATTATTTCTACTGGGTTGGCGGCACTGACCATGCCATGGCGGCTCTGTTTATGAGTTGTATGTAATAATATTGGCCGTATACAAATAAGCTAATGTTGTGTTGTATCTCATCTTTCTTATATCAAATTGTCTTCGTGGTAATGAGAAGTGAACAGTTCTTGTTCTGCTACGCCAAGTAAGTACGCTTATTTTAAGAATTTAAGTAAAAAGTCTTTCTGCGTGTGCAAAATATACCGTAGCCTAGTTTTGAATTTATATTAGACGCAGTGTACAGGTGACATTCCACTTGACATATTAATTAACTTTCACTATTATTTATCCCACAGGTAGGCCTACCAAATTCTGGGAACAAAATTGCTGTTCTCGAAATAGCAGAGGAATGTGGCAATTAGGCCTACTCTCCTTAGAAATGACCAGGTAAGAGTCTATGTTTCCGTAATATTTTCAACTTGATTACATCTTACAGAGATACGTCCAGTACCATGAGCCTATTGCATATGTGTACTCAAGTTCTTGAGGTGTGTTAATAATTCATTTTACATTGCGGTAGATTAAAAATGTCATGATTCTTGACAACGTGTCGAAGCTTTAATATTTTCCCCTTCCTTGAATTTCAAATTATTATTGGTACCGTAATCAAAAAAGATCAGTTCTTGTACATGTTAGCTACTGGTGCTGTGGCAAGTAGGCCTACCTATTCAATTGGTAGAATAGGTAGTAATGCCATTACTGATGTAGAACTGTAATGTTCTGCGACCCAAATACCATTCAAATGCACCTGTCCTCCTCTAATAAGCCAAGAACAAACAAATGTGTAGATGTGTTTCCTTGCATATTCATGCTATGGGCACTTTGTATTTATTTTTGTAGATACACAGGAAAATAAGCTGTACGGTTTATGTTATGGTAGGAATGCATTGTTTGGGCTGTGTGTTCAGTTGGTCGAATTGGTACGGTAGTAATGGCAATACTGATGTAGGACTGTAATTACAGGTTATTAAAACTTAACATTCACCCCCATGGTCTAATAGGTTTAATGGCCTAGGATCATATTATAGTCTTACCAATGTGTAACTATATACATTGTGTTCTTGTCCTGTGGAACTAAGTCCAACGTGAAAATCCAATAAAACCATGAAACCATTGGCCCGATAACCCCACCCTTATCTGCCAATTTTTATTTTATACTCTTGGTAAGTTAATAAGTGTTAGGTTCTGTCGATGGTATTCTGTAACAGTGAGATAGATACAAGACAAATATAATTGATTTATTGTATGCCAATGTAATGGTTGATATACCTATAGGTAGTATTTTATTCCCACACGTTATTTACAATATTTTTCAACACGTAGGATGCCAATGTCTAAGCTTACATGGAGGGATTTTTTTATCAATTGATTCTGTAATAAGACCACCTTGTGGTGTGGTTGCTGCCACTCCTGAGGTCCTGGGCTAGTTTCCAAGCTTGATTAAGTAATCTAATTCTGGTCTGACTGTTGGAACGGCGCACACTCATCTTTGTGAGGCAGAACTGAGATGAGGTAGGTTCGATTCTCTCCTCGGCCATCCAAGAAGTGGTTTTCCAAGGTTTCCCCACTTCCACTCCAGGCTAACGCTGGAATGGTTCCCAACTTAAGGCTACAGCTACCTCCGTTCCAGTCCTCACCTGAATTATAAGAAGTATACACACTACTACAGATACCACAATAACACAGATTATCATACAAATCATACACTCCCCCAGGGGCTCACATCTAGTGGGACGTGGGTTGGCGACCACGGGGCCCCAGCTGAGTCCCGCATTGCTTCCACTTACTTGTGCCGGGCTCCTCTCTGTCTTCTTTCCTGTCACCTCCCCTTTTTTCCATTGCCTTGTTCTCTTCCGACCCCGACGGTATTAGGGTATCCGAGGCCTAGGGAGTCTATTCCTTTCCCGCCTTAATTGGCCCTCGTCTCATCTCTTCTGATGCCCTCCTCCTGCGAGGGGTCAGCCTTCATTTTCTTTTCTTCTTATCTCCTGCCTTCTGCTCAAGGCCCTCAAGGGGCAGGGTGTATGTAGCACCTTTGGTGCACCCTGGATATTGCTACACCCTCAGGGGCTCACGGCTGGTGAGTTCGGGAGATGGCGACCCCGAGGGATTCCTGAGCTGGGTCCGGTTTTTCCCCTTTTTTCCATTGCCTCTGGGGCCTTTCGTGGCTCTCCTTCCTTCCAAGTCCCTCGATCCTAATTCTTCGAGGGTTTGAGGGCATTTCTTTTCCTCCTGTCCTTTGTTTGCCTTATTCTCCTTTTGTTTTCCATTTCTTCTTCTAGTAGCCTATATAGGTTTGTAGTTAGTTTCAGTTATAGTTTACATTTGATTTTCATCTTCACGATCACCCAAACCATTAGGGGCCGATAACCAAGATGTTAGGCTCGTTAAAACAACAAATATCATCATCAACAAATCATACACACTTCCAAATACATGGGGCTAAATGAATATGTTATCGAAAGCCCTAAATGAATTGATATCAAAAACACAATGATTCTTTTAAAATGTAGTTAACTTACAGTAGGTGCAAACATACACATGTCAGCAAATTCAAGTTCCCCGTTTCAAGCATTAAGTTACACATTTATTAAGTTTACTGTTTCAACATACACACTGGTATGTGTTGTAGGAATTTGCGCTTCATCGGTGTCAGCCATTACATCAAGGAGGAACTAGGTCCATTATTATGTGCTGGTCCCTACTGTTATACTTTGGCAAGAAAGAAGAAAGGAACATGCCTCAACACATACTTTTAGGAGGACCAGATTTGATTACTGTATTTTTGCTAAGTTTGATCTTGGCTCTTGCTGTTACCTTCTCTTCATTGACAACTTTTTAAATAAAACATGATGAATTCTAGCAGTATTGAGTGTTTTTCTTGTTTTTCATTGATAGTCCTATTTCTCCTTTCCCCTTAACAGCACGTCATGGAATGTACTGTATTAGTGTGCGATGTTAATTTTTGATGTAGCCTACTTACTGCATTTCACCCTTCAAAATTTTTAACTGGATATATTTTAAAGGGCATATGAAATGAACTACTGTATAGAAATTTTGTGATATCCAATTCTTTTTCTGTCCCCTAATGTATTTGGCACTAATTACACTAACAATTTTAGTCTGATGAGGATCTGGTTACACCACCTGATTCCTTAGCATTCTCTCTTAAAATTTTACTGTTATTGCTAACAGCATCAAGCATTTTAAAATATGAATTTTCTCCCTTCCCAGTACTTTTCCTTTGTAGTTTTTTCTAATAACTAATTGGTTATAGGCCTAATTGGGCCATGTTTTAAGCTGAGTAATAATATGCTGCAGGCCTTGTAGTAGCCTATTTTTTGTCACCAATGCAATATGCTCCAATTGCAACTTAAAGAAATTTAAACATGTATATTAGTGATGAGGTTATGTTCTAAATGCTGTGATTGTTCATTTCAAAGTTCTGGAATTCACAATTTCCCACTTTGTTATTATTTTTATTAATTTTTTCTGTTATTGGTATTTTGAATGTGATTTATTTATTGTAGATCATATTATTATCTCCACACTTAAAAACGTGCCATAAGTATTGGGAGATTGTGATTTTCGGAACATTGAAGTGGGCAGAGCATTTAGGACGGGAATATTTAGCGGAACGAGGGGAAGGGGCAGGGTGGAGGGGAGGGGGCGGGAGGGTTAGTGTTTACGAGATCTGCTCATAGGTGGCGCTACTGGTCGACATGTTGCTAGTACATCAGTCAACCACCAGACAGCGCTGAAGTCTTAGGTACCAAGAATTAGCATGGCTGTTGGCCATCTGTAGTAGTAGGTAACCTGTGCGTACTACCGATGTATAAGAGGCAGCCATTTTGGTTCCTTATTAAAACATGAAACTAGTATAAGGTACACGAATCTTATTCAGATTGAGGAATGTGAAGAGGCGTGGGAACACGTGTTAGAGAGACAACATTTCAAGGTCAAAACGCTGAAAAAATGCAACTCTCTCTAATGCTAGGCTAACTGATGACGATTGCGTTAGTGATGCACTTGCCATTTTAGCAAACGGACGTATGCAGTAGAGCTCTGAACTGAACATTGGAAGAAAACATCCTTTTATTTTTTGGTAAGTACCTATGAATGATTATTTTAATAATGTAATGCTAATGAACCTTAAATTTGTAAAGGTAATTAATGATTTTATTTATTTATTTGTTTGCAGATAACCAGTATACCTTACATGTCTGAAATACAAGAAACCATTGCACATTTGACCCCACTAGAAGGAAACAGCAACAAGCCTGTTCAAGTGAAGGTGAGATTATTTTTTAAACTAACTTGTTTCATTTTTTTGTTTGATATTATTTTATTTTATTTTATGAAATGCATTTATTAACCTGAATTTAGGTATTTATAGCGGTTTATTTTATTTATTTATTTATTTATTTATTTATTATTAGAAACTTGGAAAGAAAAGCTTTACCACCATAGCAGTGACTGAAAACCCGAGACGCAGTAGAGTGCAACCATTGTTTCCAGACGGTGAACTATTGAAAACTCAGGTAAGTCTAACTTAAAAATGCTATTCAATTTTACCACTAATGAAAAACCCCTAGACAAAAAAAATATTCAATACCTGTACATGACTGGTACAATGATTGCTTTCTTGATTAATGGCTATGTATTGGCAAACGGTGCAAGACCATATTGGCTGTTGACCGGAAAAAGTACAAGGCCATATTGGATTTTCTACAAACAAAAATTTAAATTTAATTTAAGAGCGGTTCCCTATGGATTCAATGAATATCCACAGGTTAGAACAAGATAATTTGGACAAAACGACATGACATTCATTTTAGATTGTTTATGGTGTTTTGATATATTAATGCCAAATAACGTTAACGTTTTATTTACAAGTATTGATTGATTGAGTGATGGGTTATTTTGTTTGTTTTTATAGGTGTGGTCATGCGCCATTATCATAGTGAACAGACAGTGAAAAAGCCATACATTGTGCTTTAAAGGACTCTGCGCAACGTTAATAACTTACAATAAGAAAAAGTTTTATTATAACACAAGGCGTTATTACCAAATACAGCAAGTGAGTAACTTGGTTTACCACGTGGGTTAAATTTAAAATCAGAACATGATCGTTGGTTAACATTTGAATCCTGGCCTCTAGGCTTTTTGTCAACACATAAACTTGCAAAAGGCGTTCTTTTTACTTGAACCGAGAAGATGTGGTGCGCTGTGTGTTTTGTCGTATTGAACATTCACACTGGGAAGAAGGGGATGATCCCTTTAGAGACCATTTGCGATGGTCTCCTTGTTGTCCATACATGCTTGAAAAACTAGATGGTAACCTACCAGTGTATCCATTTTACCGAGCCACAAGGCCATTTTCTACTACTTACGTTGCTGTATCACAATTAAATAATAATAATAATAATAATGTATTACCAGCCAACAACGGTAGTGTGGATATATGTGGTCCATATGCCATAGACAGTGTTGAATTGGCGTGTGCTTTTGAAAAATTGGGAGTTGGAAAGACTGTAGCACTAGCACACCCAGAGTACAGCTCTGTTGAAAAACGTTTAGAATCTTATAAAAATGTTTGGCCATTAATATTAAAAGACCTTACAAAACAGCTAAGTGAAGCTGGATGTTTTATACTGGTGAAGGGGATAAAACTAAGTTTTTATTGTGGATTTGCTTTAAAGGATTGGCAAATGACTGATGACCCTTTTGTGCAACACGCTCGTTGGTTACCTAACTGTAGATTCATGGTGTTGCTTAAAGGTCAGGAATTTGTGAACACTATTCGTAAAGAAAACGTGATTGCAGCACAAGAGATAAAAGTGCCTTTAGAGTTAGAACACGCGGAGCAAATAGATTAGGCTGAAAAAAGACTTGTCTCACGAACAGATACAAAAGTGTGACCGACAGTTATGTAAAATTTGTTATCAAGATGAACTAGGTGTTGTATTTTTGCCTTGTGGTCACATGAAAGCATGTATCAAGTGTGCATTAGAACTTAACACTTGTGCTATATGCAGAAAAGTAGAATCTGCTACAGTTAGGGCATTTCTTGCATAAATAGTATAATTTATTAGCACTGCATAGTGCAAAATACCTATATGCAAACTATTATTACAAGCTATTGTAGAGTGTAATAGAAATGCTTTTGTTTTGTTTATAGACTACTACAATGAATGTTTTGAATGCTGTTGGACAAGCATGTGACAAAGAAGCTCAGCTAATTGCCAACGCATATTCCATTTCGGATTCTCAAGATTCGGAAATTGAAAACTGAATATGGTGATCGTGTACTTTGTGTATGCGAAAATGTTGAGACATTTCTGCCTACACGGTTTAATGATATGACGGAGAGTGTTTTTGATAAAGTGAATAATGCTGTACAACCTGTACACTTAATTTATGAAGGTTTTAAAAACAATAGGTGAATGGTCAGTTTTAATTAAATAAAAAACAAATGTGAAATAATAATGGAAAAATATAAGTGATGACAATAGACTGAAAGAAAAAATATGTGTATAGAATAATAATGTTTTAGTTTTTAGTAACTTACTGTCTTTAAAAATATTATGATCAAACCCAAAAAATGTACTGTATATAAAGTTTGTAAATAAATGCAAATGATGTTACAGTGCTGTTTTATTTTCTACAAAGTTACAATACAGTATTTAACATTGCAAAGTATACATGATTATGACAATAAATACATACTTAATACAAGTCTTTGCCTTTAGGATATTGTGTTATAGTTTTAAAAACAAAGCTTGTGGTAGATCTTTTTTCCACGGCGAACAATAGTTATAAAAACGTCATTATCACTATTATAATCATAAGCAGCATAATTCTTATCCTCAACATTATCCTCAACATCACTAAAACCAGTTAAATATTCCTGTTCCTCTTCCTGTTCCTGTTCCTCTTCCTCTACAGTGTCCTCATGTAGAGTCTGCGTGGCTTTTGATAATGTTAAGGGTTTTTTGAACATTGAATTATTTTCAGTAGTAGTATTGTTTTGTAGCACTTGCTTTTTAGCATTTTTATGATGTTCTGTTGACAGCAATAATGTTTCATGTAGTACACTATATTGATGATCACTGACACTTAAAACCTCACTATTTTTACTTTTTAGCTCACTGCGACATTGTTTTGAACGTTGTTTTGAACAACGCCAAATAACAGTTACATTTTATTGGTTCGTTTCACAACATATGAATATCCTTTATAGAATGCATGAGGCTTACCATACCTAGTCACTGATACTTCCATATCAACTGTCAAGCATAGACTATCTCTAGTAAATACAACTTGGTAATAAGAACAATGGTTTAATGTGCGAGCATATATGGATGCCAACGTGGGAGCAAAAAGTGTAAGCAAAAGTGGGAGCAAATATGAGAGCAAAAGAAAGTGGGAGCAAATATGGGAGGAAAAGTGGGGGGGAAAAATTGAGAGCAAAAATTGGGAGCAAAAAGTGTAAACAAAAGTGGGAGCAAACAAGTGTGTGCAAATATGAGAGCAGAAAGTGTGAGCAAATGTGAAAGCAAAAGTGGGAGCAAAAAGTGAGAGCAAAAAGAGCGAGCAAAAATGAGTGCACAAAGTTGGAGCAAAATGTGTGAGTAAAAAGTGGGGGGGGGGGGGGGGTGGCAATTATGGTGTTTTACGAAAACAATCTCACCTAACCTAACCTAACCCGACGTCACCTAACCTAACTTGACCTAACTTCACCTAACCTAACCTTCCAACTCTCAGATCAAGAATTAAATTCTGGGCATAGTCGAGTTGGAACCCAAAACCTCTGGGATCACATCCAAGTATACTAGCCACTACACTGCGAGATGGGCAAATTATCATGCAACACAACTTAAAAATTAAAGTTTTCTGTAGTGTAACTCATTGGCTGACAACCATAGTTGAGAATTCAATCCCAAGACCTCAGGACTTTTGTTTTGAACATTATCAGAAATATTATTCCATTTACATTTTGCTGCTGCTTATAGTTATAGGAGTTGGCATTAATATGGGAGTAAATGTGAGAGAGAAAAAAGTGTGAGCAAAAGTGAGTGCAAATGTGAAAGCAAAACGTGGGAGCAAATATGAGAGCAAAAAGTGGCTGGTTGTTGGGACTTTCAAATCAACTAATACACATGAATTAAATTTTAGTAAAGAGACTTGGGTAATAATAATAATAATAATAATAATAATAATAATAATAATAATAACAGTTAAAACATATTCAAGTGGATTCATTTATTTTGAAGGAAGAATTTCCGAAATACCGTCAACAATAATAATTACATGAACAGTGGGAAATCAAACCCAAGACCTCAGGACTTGTGTTTTCAACATTATCAGAAATATCATTCCGTTTACATTTTGCTGCTGCTCATAGTTATAAGAGTTGGCATTAATATGGGAGTAAAAGTGAGAGAAAAAAAAAGTGTGAGCAAAAGTGGGAGCAAAAGTGAAAGCAAAAATTGGGAGCAAGCATGGCTGGTTGTTGAGACATTCATATCAACTAATACACATAAATTAAATTTTAGTAAAGTGACTTGGCTAATAATAATAATAATAATAACAGTTTAAAAAAATTAAAGGGGATTGATATTTTTCAAGGTGTAATTTTCAAAGTACTGTCAATAATAATAATTACATGAACAGATTCCAAGAACTCTAGAGTGCTTTTGAGGTTAATGATTGGCTAGGAGTGAGATAGAGCTAGCTAACTTAAGTTAACCTCAGCTCACTTAACCTAACCTTGTCACATGTCATGTTCTACAAGTTTAGACTTGCTTTGAGACTGGCTATGACGTCACATATGAAGGGCGGTGGGAGGCTGGCAAAAAGAAAATGTTTTTGTGTAATAAAAAGTCATGTCCAGCCTCCCACCGCCATTCATCTGTGACGTCATAGCCAGTCTCAAAGCAAGTCTAAACTTGTAGAACATGTCATATGACAAGGTTAGGTTAACTGAGCTGAGGTTAACTTAGGTTAGCAAGCTCTATCTCACTCCTAGCCAATCATTAACCTTAAAAGCACTCTATTATTATTCTTGACAGTACTTTGGAAATTACACCTTGAAAAATATCAATCCCCTTGAAATTTTTTAAACTGTTATTATTATTATTATTATTATTATTATTATTATTATTATTATTATTATTATTAGCCAAGTCACTTTACTAAAATTTAATTTATATGTATTAGTTGATGTGAAAGTCTCAACAACCAGCCATGCTTGCTCCCACTTTTTGCTTTCACTTTTTCTCTCACTTTTGCTCTCATATTAATGTCAACTCTTATAACTATGAGCAGCAGCAAAATGTAAATGGAATAATATTTCTGATAATGTAGAAAACTAAAGTCCTGAGGTCTTGGGTTTGATTTCCCACTGTCCATGTAATTATTATTGTTGACGGTATTTTGGAAATTCCACCTTCAAACAAAAAAAAATAATCCACTTGAATATTTTTTAACTGTTATTATTATTATTATTACCCAAGTCTCTTTACTAAAATTTAATTCATGTGTATTAGTTGATTTGAAAGTCTCAACAACCAGCTACTTTTTGCTCTCATATTTGCTCCCTCGTTTCGCTTTCACATTTGCTCTCACTTTTGCTCACACTTTTTTTTCTCTCACTTTTACTCCCATATTAATGCCAACTCTTATAACTATAAGCAGCAGCAAAATGTAAATAGAATAATATTTCTGATAATGTTCAAAACAAAAGTCCTGAGGTCTTGGGTTTGAATTCTCAACTATGGTTGTCAGCCAATGAGTTACACTACAGAAAACTTTTAATTTTGTGTTGTGTTGCATGATAATTTGCCCATCTCGCGGTGTAGTGGCTATTTTTATTTATTTATTTATTTATTTATTTATTTTATTTACAGCATGACCCATTACAATGCAGTAATACTACATGCTTAATTATTACTTATTAATCATTTCAGATTAAAACTATACAATTTATATTATAAATATTTTATATCTATTGCCTGTTAAATGAAATTTGTGTCACTAAAATGATTAACAGTTAAGAAAATATAAATAAAAATCATCTATTTAGCATTTCAAATGAGATTGAATTTGCAAAAGTAAAGAATTCCCTAAGGTAGTTTCTAACAAGTTTATCTTTCTTTATAGGCCAGTTGCCTGATCTTAAAACATGTGCTATTAATATATCTCTTTCGTTCCCTAATAACTTACAATCATATAGTAAGTGATCTACAGTCTGGTGACCGTTATTGCATGTACATGTTGGACTATCTATAATTTTAAATCTGTATAAGTATGATTTAATATTGCCATAACTGTAAAATTGGACGTTATGTTTATTTTCAATTTTAGTCTGTCCTGTACACTGGAGAAAATGATTTTGTAATTTCGCCCTAGGATGTATTGTCCCATTCATTCTGCCACTTTCTCAAACTAAACACACTTAATTCTTTTAGCATATTACTTTTTGGAATTCTATTATAGCACTCACTTAAACCGCTTTGTGCTGCTTCTTTAGCCAGCTGGTCCGCTAATTCATTCCCCTCATTTCCGTTATGCGCCTTAACCCAACTGAAGACAATCACCCAATTCTGTTTCTCCATTTCAATTGCTTTTCTTCTAATTTCCTCTATGAGAATTGTATGGTTTTTGTAGTTTTTAAGTGCATCTATTGTAATTTGTCTGCCTGTGAAAATGAGTGCGGTTCTCTGCTCCGTGTCCATGGATTCTAGATGTTGCAATGCCTTAACGATAGCTAGCTGTTCTGCTTGATTATTAGAACATCGTTTGTCTAGTTTATATTGCAGCTGTTGAATGAACTCGTTTCCATTGTATATGGCAATTCCAGATCCTACTCCATCCTCAACTTTACTTCCATCAGTGTAAACATTGAAAGAATGCATCTGTTCATAATTTTCTTCAATAATTTTAACAATGTCAGCAGGGTGAGACCATTGATTTACTTCCATGTCCATGTCAATTGAGCGATCTTTTTTTACTAATAACTTTAATAAGATCGTAGTATGCTACCGTCTCCTCAAATTGAATATTAATTGGAATTAATCCTGTTATCACACAGAGAGCTTCATTAGATACAGTGCGATAAGCTTTCGCTATTCTGATATTTATCAGCCTTTGGACTCGTATAAATTTTACTTTATAGCAAGTTTTCTCTATAACCTTTCTCCATACCGGTGCTCCATACAAAATGAGAGGTAAGATTCCACCTTTGTATATTACCTTCAGAGCTGTATGCTTTAAACCCCAGTTTAGCTTTGCAAATCTTGAGAGACTAAATATCAGTTTCCTTCATTTTTCAGTCAGATAGTTAATGTGCTCTCTAAATGTAAGTTTGTGGTCGAAAATAATTCCAAGATATTTAACGGTGTCCACCTGATCTAAGCTTTTGTAATTAAGATAAATTTTAATCTATTTTTCTTCTTTTCTTTTTCTTCTCGACAAGACCATAATTTTTGAGTTCTGTTCATTAAATCTGATCTTATTGAGTTTAGCCCAAATTGAAATTTTGTCCATTTCTATATTAGTATAATTTTCTGCCTCTTTAATAGATGTTGCTTTAACAAGCAGTAATACGTCATCTGCAAATGCAACTACCTTCGTGCGATTTGTATACTGCAAAGTAAGAAGAGAATTATATTGTATATTCCAAAAACCAGGACCACAGCTTGAACCTTGCGGACAACCTTTAGTAAGTCTTCTCTCAGTGTTGTTGCTATTAATGGACATGAAAGCTCTTCTTCCTTGGAAATAGTCTTGAGAGAGTTTGTATAGATTTCTAGGGCATTCCATATCTTTTAGTCCTTTTAGAATAGCAGGCCACCAAGAGGCGTCAAAAGCACCTTTAACGTCCAAGCTGGTCATAATTATTACGTTCCCTTTTTCTAATTCCGGTTCTATAAATTGCATCATTCCATTGCTGCGTCGGTTGTGCTCTTCTGTGGTGTAAATCCAAATTGATTATTATTCATTAATTTATTTTTGTACATATGATGCATTAATCTACTAATCAATAACTTCTCCAGTACCTTGCCCGCTAGATTCAACAAGCTAATTGGTCTAAATTTCGTTGGATCTGTACTCTTTTCTTTTCCTGGTTTAAGTATGAGAATTATTTTTGCTCTCTTCCAAATTTTAGGGAAGCATCCTCTTGTGAGACATTCATTATATATTGACGTTAAAAACTTAGGAAAATTATTGAAAGTTCGTAGGAGTATTTCCATAGTTATTCCATCTTCACCTGGTGCTTTCTTTGGATTGAAGCTACTAATGGTTTGACGAATCTCCTCCTCGGTGAAATATCTATCATCGCAAGTATTAATTAATTCATTAATTAACCTCCTTATGTTTTTATGATGAGCTGTATCTTCTTCTTCTATATCTTCCGGAATAAGATAATCCATAATATATTCTATAGTGTCTTCCATATTTAATGTTGTCGTTCCGTCAGGTTTCTGAAGAGTTGACATGAGAATGTTGTTCCTTATTTTTCCTGAGGCCAGTTTATATACATCATTCCACGGATTTACAGATGATGTTGTGTTACAGTATTGTTTCCAGGAGTCAAATTTCTCTTTTCTGATAGCTGCTTGGTACTTCCTCTTCTCAACAAAATACGCTTGCTTACGGATCTCTCTGAGTTCGTCATTATTTTTGTTTTTTTGAAATCTCCATCTTAAGGCTGCCGTTCTTTTCCTAAGTATCGTAAAGGCGTCAGTCCACCATGGAACTGATTTCTTCCTTTCTGACATATTTGGTCTCTTAAGTTTTATAAATGTTTGCCTACATGTTGACTGTAATTTCTCAGCAAATTTGTTAACAATAGATTCTAATTCTACTTCTCTTTCCACACTCTGGGACAGAAACTGATCTAATTCCTTCATGTCTCCAATATAATTAGCCTTGTTAAAATTTCTAGAAAGATTTTTGGCGAGGTTATTATCAAATTCTTTATATTTATCGCCTTGCACTTTGAACCTTACAACTTGAAAAGTACACTCTTGCTTGTTACGTATCGGTATTTCAGTCCTGATTTCAAATTTTATAATGTTATGATCTGAACAACTCTCCTCTTCGCTAATATTCCATGCCAGAAGTTGATCATTAACTATAGTAGGATCATTATTGCTAGAACCTCTGCTGCTTTGAAATGTAGTTCTTTCACTATCTTCATTAATTATATGAAGTGATTTACTAGCAATAGATTCTTCTAGTATTCTACCTCTTGAATTCGTTAGCACATCGTGCCATGTTGTTGATCTGGCATTACTGTCCATAGCTATAATGACCCCGGCTCCGTTAGTAAATTTTAAAACTGGTCTATTTTCTTTAATTCTTCTTCTAATGGAAGACTATAATCTAAATATACACTTGCCCTGAAGAACTAAAATTTCCCGTATATTATTTGCATGACCACAATATCTTCATCTGATAATTGTTCAATAAGTAAAGCGTCTATACCCCTGTTTGTAATTACTATGCCAGCTCTACTCTTTTCATTACCAGAAGTAAATGTACGATATCGTTTAGAAATACCTGCAGGTTGGTTGTTGTACGTATATGGTTCCTGAATAAATATCATGTCCGATGAATTTATCTCAATGATCTTCATTAAGTTGTCTGTTGCAGCCCTTGAATGCTGTAGATTTATTTGAATACAATTTATGTAAGTTCCTCGATTTGATGTCATATATGTTGATATTGTAGAATAAACATTAATATTCTATATTCATCATGTATCTTGATAAAACAGCACGCAAACTAGGGCAACTTTTGTGTAAAGAAGAATGCTTCACACATATATTTTCTTTCTTATTATACTTATTATAATTGATGCAGTTGATACTACGATGTTCATTTTCAGGAGCTGTACAATCTTTCATTTTATGATTACCAGCACATAAAGGGACAGGTTTCATCGCCATTACAAGCTTGATACCGATGATTGTACCTGCTGCATTTGTAGCATCTATAAGCAACTAGATAATCTGCCACATTACAAATTACCCATCCAACCTTCAATTTCGTATGAAGTAACTGTCTTCGAGTTTGTGGACCTACTTCTATGATTAAATTACTAATATTTTTTCGTGTCTTGAAACTGAACTTGAAACGATATCATCTTCTTTTAAATTTAGTTCAGGATTTTGTGTTCTGATTGTCTCAGAAGCATTTTCCACCGTAATATTATCGGGTATATCATATACAATCATTCGAGGTTCCGGTAATTTATGTACCTGTACATCAACGTATTGACCACATTCTGTGTTAATTGCCTCGTTTAAAACATCAATTTCTCGTTTGCTACCAGTTTCCAGTAGTGGCTAGTATACTTGGATGTTATCCCAGAGGGTTTGGGTTCCAACTCGACTAAGCCCAGAATTTAATTCTTGATCTGAGAGTTGGAAGGTTAGGTTAGGTGAAGTTAGGTCAAGTTAGGTTAGGTGAAGTTGGGTAAGGTTAGGTGAAGTTATGTTAGGTTAGGTTGGATAAAGTTAGGTTAGGAAAAGTTAGGTTAGGTTAGGTTAGGTTAAATGAGATTGTTTTAGTAAGACACCACATTTGCCCCTCACTTTTTACTCACACATTTTGCTCCCACTTTGTGCACCCACATTTGCTCGCTCTTTTTGCTCTCACTTTTTGCTCCCAGTTTTGCTGTCTAATTTGCTCCCACTTTCTGCTCTCATATTTGCTCACACTTGTTTGCTCCTACTTTGTTTACACTTTTTGCTCCCCCTTTTTTCTCCCACTTTTTGCTCCCAATTTTGCTCCCACTTTTTGCTCCCTTATTTGCTCCCACATTTTTTTGCTCTCATATTTGCTCCCACTTTTTGCTCGCACTGTTTTTCTCTCACTTTTTGCTCCCACTTTTGCTTTCACATTTGCTCCCACTTTTTGCTCCCATACTTGCTCCTACTTTATTTTTTGCTCTCATATTTGCTCTCACTTTTTGCTCGCACTGTTTTTCTCTCACTTTTTGCTCCCACTTTTGCTTTCACATTTGCTCCCACTTTTTGCTTCCATACTTGCTCCTACTTTATTTTTTGCTCTCATATTTGCTCCCACTTTTGCTTACACTTTTTGCTCCCACTTATTTTGCACCCACATTTGCTTCCATATATGCTCGCACATTAAACTATTGTTCTTATTACCAAGTTGTCTTTACTAGAGCTTAGTCTATGCTTGACAGTTGATATGGAAGTATCAGTAACTAGGTATGGTAAGCCTCATGCATTCTATAAAGGATATTCATATATTGTGAAACGAACCAATAAAAATGGAACTGTTATTTGGCGTTGTTCAAAACAACGTTCAAACAATGTCGCAGTGAGCTAAAAAGTAAAAATAGTGAGGTTTTAAGTGTCAGTGATCATCAATGTAGTGTACTACATGAAACATTATTGCTGTCAACAATACATCATAAAAATGCTAAAAAGCAAGTGCTACAAAATAATACTACTACTGAAAATAATTCAATGTTCAAAAAACCCTTAACATTATCAAAAGCCACGCAGACTCTACATGAGGACACTGTAGAGGAAGAGGAACAGGAACAGGAAGAGGAACAGGAATATTTAACTGGTTTTAGTGATGTTGAGGATAATGTTGAGGAAAATAACTATGCTGGTTATGATTATAATAGTGATAATGACGTTTTTATACCTATTGTTCGCCGTGGAAAAAGATCTACCACAAGCTTTGTTTTTAAAACTATAACACAATATCGTAAAAGCAAAGACTTGTATTAAGTATGCATTTATTGTCATAATCATGTATACTTTGCAATGTTAAGTACTGTATTGTAACTTTGTAGAAAATAGAACAGCATTATAACATCATTTGCATTTATTTACAAACTTTATATACAGTACATTTTTTTGGTTTGATCATAATATTTTTAAAGACAATAAGTTACTAAAAACTAAAACATTATTATTCTATACACATATTTTTTTCTTTCAGTCTATTGTCATCACTTATATTTTTCCATTATTATTTCGCATTTGTTTTTATTTAATTAAAACGGACCATGCACCTATTGTTTTTAAATCCTTCATAAATTAAGTGTACAGGTTGCACAGCATTCCTAACTTCATCAAAAACACTCTCCGTCATATCATTAAACCGTGTAGGCAGAAATATCTCAAAATTTTCGCATACACAAAGTCCACGATAACCATATGCTGTTTTCAATTTCCGAATCCTGATAATCTGAAATGGAATACGCGTTGGCAATTCGCTGAGCTTCTTTGTCTATAAGCCACATGCTTGTCCAACAGCATTCAAAACATTCATTGTAGTAGTCTATAAACAAAACAAAAGCATATCTATTTCACTCTAAAACAGCTTGTAATAATATCTTGCATATAGGTATTTTGCACTATGCATTGCTAATAAATTATTCTATTTATGCAAGAAATGCCCTAACTCTAGCAGATACTACTTTTCTGCATATAGCACAAGTGTTAAGTTCTAATGCACACTTGACACATGCTATCCTGTGTCCACAATGCAAAAATACAACACCTAGTTCATCTTGATAACAAATTTTACATAATTGTCGGTCTCACTTTTGTATCTGTTCGTGTGACAAGTCTTTTTTTTTTTCAGCCTAATCTATTTGCTCCGCGTGTTCTAACTCTAAAGGCACTTTTATCTCTTGTGCTGCAATCACGTTTTCTTTACGAATAGTGTTCACAAATTCCTGATCTTTAAGCAACACCATGTATCTACAGTTAGGTAACCAACGAGTGTGTTGCACAGAAGGGTCATCAGTCATTTGCCAATCCTTTAAAGCAAATCCACAATAAAAAACTATTGTTTTATCCCCTTCACCAGTATAAAAAATTCTAGCTTCACTTAGCTGTTTTGTAAGGTGTTTAAATATTAATGGCCATACATTTTTATAAGATTCGAAACTTTAAAACAGAGCTGTACTCTGGGTGGCTAGTGCTTTGGTCTTGCAAACTCCCAATTTTTCAAAAGCACCCGCCAATTTAACACTGTCTATGGCATATGGACCACATATACCGACACTACCGTTGTTGGCTGGTAATACATCATACTTCTTATTATTATTATTAATTGTGATACAGCAACGTAAGTAGTAGCCAATGACCTTGTGGCTCGGTAAAATGGATACACTGGTAGGTTACCCACTTGTTTTCCAAGCATGTAAGGACAACAAGGAGACCATCGCAAATGGTCTTGAAAAGGATCATCCCCTTCTTCCCAGTGTGAAAGTTCAATACGACAAAACACACAGCGCACCACATCTTCTCGGTTCAAGTAAAAAAAACGGCTTTTGCAAGTTTATGTGTTGACAAAAAGCCTACAGGCAAGGATTCTCATGTTAACCAACGATTATATTCTGATTTTAAATCTAACCCACGTGGTAAACAAACTTGTTTACTTGTTGTATTTGATACTAATGCCATGTGTTATAATAAAAGTTTTTCTTATTGTAAGTTATTAACGTTGCACAGAGTACTTTAAAGCACAATGTATGTTTTATTCACTGTCTGTTCACTATGTTAATGGTGCATGACCACACCTCTAAATAACAAACAAAATAACCCATCACTCAATCAATCAATCAATACTTGTAAATAAAACGTTAACGTTATTTGGCATTAATATATCAAAACACCATAAACAATCTAAAATGAATGTCATGTCATTTTGTCCAAATTATCTTGTTCTAACCTGTGGATATTCATTGAATCCATAGGGAACCGCTCTTAAATTAAATTTAAATTTTTGTTTGTAGAAAATCCAATATGGCCTTGTACTTTTTCCGGTCAACAGCCAATATGGTCTTGTACCGTTTGCCAATACATAGCCATTAATCAAGAAAGCAATCATTGTCCCAGTCATGTACAGGTATTGAATATTTTTTTTTGTCTAGGGGTTTTTCATTAGTGGTAAAATGGAATAGCATTTTTAAGTTAGACTTACCTGAGTTTTCAATAGTTAAACTGCCTGGAAACAATGGTTGCACTCAACTGCGTCTCGGGTTTTCAGTCACTGCTACTGTGGTAAAGCTTTCCTTTCCAAGTTTCTGAAAATAAATAAATAAAATAAACCCTTATAAATAACTAAATTCTGGTTAATAAATACATTTCATAAAATAAAATTAAATAATATCAAACAAAAAATGGAACAAGTTAGCTTAAAGAAATAATCCCACCTTCACTTGCACTGGCTTGTTGCTGTTTCCTTCTAGTGGGGTCAAAAGTGCAATAGTTTCTTGTATTTCAGACATGTAAGGTATACCGGTTATCTGCAAACAAATAAATAAAATTATTAATTACCTTATCAATAACTACAAATTTAAGGTTCATTAGCATTACATTATTAAAATAATCATTCATAGGTACTTACCAAATAATAAAAGGATTTTTTTCTTCCAGTGTTCAGTTCAGAGCTCTACTGTATACGTCCGTTTGCTAAAATGGCAAGTGCATCACTAACGCAATCGTTATCAGTTAGCCTAGCAACAGAGAGAGTTGCATTTTCTCAGCGTTTTGACCTTAAAATGTTTTCTCTCTCACACGTGATCCCACGCCTCTTCACATTCCTCAATCTGAATAAGATTCGTGTACCTTATACTAGTTTCATGTTTTTAATAAGGAACCAAAATGGCTGCCTCTTATACATCAGTAGTACGTCTGTCTAGGAACCAAAATGGCGGTCTCTCTGTTTAAATGCCAGACCTCCTAGCTTCCACCAGGTCTATTTAAACGACAGACCTGCTAGCCTCTACCAGCCAAGTAACCTGACCCTTTACTTCCTGCCCACGTAGACATTCTTGTGTTATCAGCAGCCGCTCTGACAAGGCCTGGCCAGGTCGTGTATTGAGTGCGAGCAAGCAACACAGTTCAGTAGCATTCAAAACGTGTGTGTCTTATTATTATTATTATTAAACATTTTACTGTAATTATAATTACTAGCAAGCGGCCATCCTCAATACGTGATCATGTTAACCACATACTTACCCTAAAACACGTGAATTTACCCAGTTCAATATTTAGTGTATAACATTTCAAGCCAATGACCTTACCGTTTTGGCTATTTGCGTACATGCACATGACGTGGTAGAGCAAATGTTATAGGTTTCCATATTCTAAAACCATTTACTGTGCCAGACAGCAGTCTCGCTTATTACCGTTTACTAGCATGTTAAAGATCCCCTTCAGGGTAAAAAATCCTATTACACTTAACACATTTTCAAATATTCGCCTCTATCCGTCATAGGAAATATCACAAAACCAACCGTCATAAGCAGCCCCAGCCGTCCTGCCAAAATAGCGATTCATTTCTTCCGGGCACGGTCACCGAGATCGCCATGAGGGATTTTCAAAATATTCACCTTCATTCATCTGTCATAGCAAAGATATCGGAAAGCGACCCCTCGTTCTATCTTTTTGTCGCCCCCTCGAAATAGCCATTTCCCGTATCCACCATGGTCAGTGATAGCCTCGTTGGAACACACGCCCCAGCGCCAGCGGCTGTCTGTCTACAACCATTCTTTATTTAAAAAAAAAAAACAGGTAAAAAATTTTAAAATGCAATTTTTTTGTCCTAGAGACTTGACATTTATTTTCATGGTAAAGGGGGGTAGGGTCCATTCATTTAAGTCAAACAAATGTTTTTGTAAACTTGTTAGTTTCCAAAATATAAAAATTCAAAATTTGAGTGTTTTCAAAAAATGTAAAAAAAATAAAAACGTTTTATTATAAAAACTAAAGGTTATAGAGACCATTCGTTTCAACTATTGGACAACGTTCTATCATGTTTCATTTTCAAACTACTGTATCACCTACTTTCAAAAACATCTTTTTAAAAATATAATCAGTGGTCCATAGCGAAGAGGACAGCCCCCCGAGTCCTTGGACCCCTTGCACATGCCTCTGGTATGACTGGTTCGTGAGATATAACAAATAGTCTGAAATCACGTTTTTACCCCCCCCCCCCCCCCCCCCGCAAAAAAGATGTTTCCAGCTTTCCACCTTTTCAAGACCTACATTCCCGTAAAGAGGACAACGAGACGAAAAAAACGAATCCATGCACGCCCTCCTAGCATTACTCCTTCCTTTCCAAGTTCGCCAGGGGCTCACAACTTCCTATGTGAAGGAGCTTCCCCATCATGACACTACTACAGTTTTAGTCCTAGGGGCTTGAAATTTATTATAGTGGTGGAGGGGGTCAGGACCATTCATTTATGTAAAACAATTTTTTTTGTTAACTTTTTAGTTTCTTAAATATAGAAATTTCAAAATTGAACTTTTTTCAAAAAAATGTAAAAAAAATAAAAAAGTTTTTATTATAAAAATAAAGGACATAGATACCATTCTTTTAAGCCCATAGAACACTTTTTAGAATGTTTAGTTTTTAAAAAATCGCCTACTTTCAAAAACAAAACCTTTTTTTAAATACAGGGTCCATAGGAAAGAGGACGCCAGCTCGAGTCCAACGACACCTCATTTGTTAACATCCGACCATGGGTTCACTAGATATTAATTATTTAATATGAACGCCGCCCGAGCAACGCCGGGTGAGTTTGAACTCTCACTACTCCCCTACTTAGTTACAAATTCATGTATTGGTTTCACTGAAAGTCGCGGGCATCTCGACATACTGTAGAATAGAACAGAGTCCCCGATTCATGGATGTAATGGGTAATCTCGAGAACCACTGGATGGATTTTGATGCGGTTTTCACCATTCTGTAAAGGATATCTAGAGGAAGGTTTCTGTGGAAAAACAAATTCATTTGTGACCACAGCAAGCCGAACAGTAACGATTTCAGTGAATCGAGTCGAAGAAAAAACTGTCGTCCATGCGCCATTTTGGCTTACGCTGGATAAACCATTTAAAATATCTATATAGGCCAACTATGAGTGTATGATTTGGTCAGCATGAAAAGTTCTAGAAAAGAAATTGCGATAGCATATCTCTATCTTTAATACATCGCCCACTATAAGTGATTTTACGTTTTCATTTCTTCCAACAATCTCGATTGATTGGAAATATAAATAACTAGCTTCGGAGCGAGTTTACGAGGTAGCGAGCGACTTTATCACCCCAGCTTCGTGCAGCATCAACTTTCGAATCGTGTAAAGTTATGACTTCAGAGAAGAGTATATATGTTTGGAGTATCGCTGTTCACCTCGGCTTTTCTGAATTGTGTCTGGAACCTGCCGTTTGTGCGCCTTTCAAGCTTACGCTGTGTAAACCGTTAAAGATACCGGGCGAAGGCGGGGCGGGTTACTAGTTTGGGTATAATGGTAAATAGCTATGAAATATCAAATTTTTGACCATGTCAAAAGCTAATTCTTCCGTAAAATTGAGTAACATAATATATTAGAAAAATACCGGTGTGATTTGTGCAACGAAAAGTATAGAAAGATCTTAGGGTATTAAATGGCTCAATTGCAAGTAGCATACTTCGTATTTTTTTCTGTGAATTTGAAACTTTTCATTCCTGAATTTGACAATATAATACAATTTCAAATTCACAAATAATTTCAGCAATAACAATTGTGTACCGTACTTTCACAGCAGTCATGTGGGAGACCAGGTATTTCATAAGAGAATTTACAAACAAAGTACCGTACCACATCTAAGTTTGTGAGAGTTATCCTGACGACATAAGTGGGCTTACTTCAAAATGATTCGAGAATAAGTGCATATTATTGTACAAAATAGTCTACATTTTTATTCATTAAATCAGCTCTCTGACAATTTGAAAGCCATTTTCTACACCTAAAAATTAAAATATCGGCACGTGTTTGAGGTGACATCATTTACGTTTACTTATCTCTTAATTTTCAAAATGAATTGATATTATTTATATATGAATTGCAACCAATGGCCATAGCAGGGCATTTCAATTGAACGCCCGTAGGCTCCCTAATTTTAATCAGTTCCAAATTTAGCTACCAGACGTCCTGTCACTGACACCCAGATGCGAACGTTGGAACTTGATTGAGCGTTTCTAATCAAATTGCGTACACATTGTGTTTATACACTACCATTGTAGTTGTAGGTTCTTTTGCATGCCATAAATCTATGATATGGGCCCACCAGCTTCACTTCCCCTCCAAAGGAAGGCAAACTGAAGGATTTTAACGCTCTTAAAATCCAACGACTTCGGCCGGGTTTGAACCCGCGATCTTGGGCATAGCAGTTCAGCATCCTACCTACTACGATGCTATG
The DNA here is from genome assembly GCA_946902985.2 of Meconema thalassinum. Lineage (NCBI taxonomy): Eukaryota > Metazoa > Arthropoda > Insecta > Orthoptera > Tettigoniidae > Meconema > Meconema thalassinum. The sequence continues at coordinate 1,753,833,188 of OX336388.2, read as the reverse complement.
CATAATCCTACCGAGACATGCTTCTGATGTATAACCTAATGGCTGCGTGGCTCAGCACTAACGTTCTCGCCTGCTGTTCCCAAGGTTGCAGGATCTCATCCTGGTGCAGTCATCTTGCATTTAAGGGTGCGTAAATGCAATGGAGCCGTGTTTGTAGAATTACTGGCACGTTAAAGATCCCCTTCGGGGCAAAACACCGGCACCCCGGCGTCTCTACAAGCCGCAGTAGTTAAAAGGGACGTAAAACAGGTAACATTATTATTGATTTATGACCAGCTCCGTTGTTTGTTTGAAGGGCCGATAGCCTAGATGTTAGGCCCCTTAAAACAACAATTATCATCATCAATTATCATCATGTTTGTTTGAAAAGCTTTATAATACTAGCCTAAAATCCATAGCACTAGTCTTACCTTTCAGGGTCCTTTGGAAACTCGGGTGTCTTCTTGTTATTTGAACAGTCTACATTAATAGAATGACTTTCCAGTTGGTCAATACGAATACACCCAATTAGATTGGGCAAGGAGTAACAATTAATTTCCCCGTTACTTAGCAACACTGAAATATGGCTTTTAATATTTGATCTGTATATTGTGCTGCCATCTCCTCTTGTAAACACATGTTAAATAACAAAGCTTGCACCTCGCACCCGAGGCTATACGATATTGTTAAATTAAAATTATAACGGTTACACAATGCTCACATTCACATACAGTAAATCCAGCAACAATAACATACACCAACACAGTGCAGTCGGCACATGCTTGCTGGCTGCGGAGTGCGGCGGGCGGCGGTAGAAAGATATGAGCCAAGCTCGCGACTGTGTAGGTAGACTGTGGTTATACGTTGTCATGAAGACGTGTCTAGTCTCAAACGTGGAGCCGGGCCGAAAGGTGACAACTGTACATCACCAAGTAGCCGGCGCGGCGGTGAAACAGACACAAATCACAACCAAGGGGGTAGGGGTTTTAACCCCCATTACCCACCCCCTGGCTACGCCACTGCTTATACACTATTAATTACATCACCTTTTGGCGGCTTCGGTGGCGTAGTCGGTAGCATGCTGAGCTTCTATGCCCAAGATCGTGGGTTCAAATCCGGCTGAAGTCGTCGGATTTTCTTAAGAGCGTTAAAAATCCCTCAGTATGCCTTCCTTCGGAGGGGAAGTAAAGCCGGCGGTCTCGAGTCATAGATTTATGGCATGTTAAAGAACCTTCCACTAATTACACCTTTGTGAAGCTAAATTGTATAGGTTAAGAATGTAAACAACGCTCTTAGGTTCCTACGTTCGTTGCCAAGAGCCGACTGCGGTGGCGTCTGGTTGCTAAGTACTGAACTAGTATTCGTTGACGGTGGCGTTTGGCGGCAAAAGTAGGTATTATTAAAAAATTTAAAAGTCCTTACTTGAATTCAAAAACAGATAACACACACTAATACGGTCATCACAATTAACACCGGTTATCAGACAGACTCTACACACACCCAAAGTACACGGGGCTACATGACCGCGTTGCCGCATCGCCTAAACTTAAGAACCAACCAATTACATCACCATCAATCAAAACAGACTCCTGGCCCCGTGGTTTGCTGCTTGGGGAATAGTGCTGTAATGGGGGAGCTGGGTCACCCCCAACTCTCATATAAACTTAGCCGGTATCTCCCGAACGCATGATCGGATTTTAACGAACGAAGTGTTGTTGGCGTTTGGATGACGTCCTTTTTTTCTAAGAATGTGTGTTGGTATTTTTTTTAAATTGTTGTTTTTGAAATTGGCGCTATTTTGGAAACGGTGAATTTTGGGAAAAAGTTTGTTTGACGTTAATGAAAGGTAGCTATGCCCTGTAGGCAGACATCAAGTTTCAAGAGTGTAGGACACAAAAAGGATAGCCTACTTTCTCGCGAACATTGGCGATAATTCGCGACCGCATGATCGGATTTTAACAAATGAGGTGTTGTTGGCGTTGGGATGACGTCGTCTTTGCTATGAATGCCTATTGGATTTTTTTGTTTTTTTTTACTTTGGAGCTATTTTGGAAACGGTGAATTTTGGGAAAGCGTTTGTTTGAGTTAATTAAAGGTCCCTAGCCCCTCTAGGCAGAAACCAAGTTTCAAGCCTGTAGGGCAAAAGAAAATGAGTTTTGAAAAAATGGTCACTATTTTGGAAATGGTGAAGTTGACAAAAATGTTTGTTTGACATGAATGGTTGGTATTTACCCCCCCCCCCCCTCCACGCACACAGTAAATTTCAAGTCACTAGCTGAAAACCTATGCACGTTTTTTGGTTTAACCTATGTTTTTGTCATATTTCAGATATTTTGGAAAACGGAGCGAGTTATGGGTTTGATGCCCATGATGATGTTTTGTTTCATTGTCCTCTTTACGTGAATGAAGGTGTTGAAAAAAGTGGAACCACGTTTTTTTTATCCAAAAAAGGTGTTCCCGTTATGTTTCCAGATATTTAAGAAAAACGTGAAGAAAAAAAAGAAGTCAGATTTGAAGAGACGTAGGGTTGGCATGCCACGCGCTATTATTGTTGCTAAAATATACATACATACATACATGATATGACCATACTGAGCTTGACTCGCACAGAAACAGTTTGCGAAAAGAGATTTGTTAGTTGCAAACAGAAGTGGGTGTTGTGTATCATGAGACCCAGTTCATTATCACAAAGGGAATATTTAGGTGCATGCGTGGGAAGCTTGGCTCTGCAACTTTGTCGTTTGGACAAAGTGAGATAACAGTAGTAGCTTTCGCTCGCAGTCATGAACTTGACACTATGCTCCAAGGTTATTGTGGCATGAGAGCTTTTTTCAAAATATTGATGCTGAACTTCTCATAGTGTGCACAGTGGGGGTCATGTACGCATATGTGTGAAGTGTTAATGTGAACAGTTCTCTACGCCAGTCATTACTTGCAATACGTTTTGATACACTGTGAGAAAATAAGGTGTTGACAATTCATAGACTCATATATATCCACTGAGGCAGACCATCACGGGCATTACTCGCAAGATATCTTTTTATAGAGACGGACTGGGCGCAGGTTGGTGATTTGTTAATTAATTAACTTAATAAAAATCCTATCTTCAAGAACAAGTAAAGACAAGGTATGCCATTTGTTTTATGATAATGTTATGGAATGAATTATTGTCATTTTGTGCATTATTTGGAAGTTAATTCAGTAACTTAATGCTATCGATGTATTTTTTGTTCCAGATAAACAACAACAAATTTGTGCATTTAACAGCTAGAGAGACAGTAAAGCAGCTGTGGCAGATCAGTTTCAAAAAAATATTACTAAATTGCAAAGGTGTGTACATATTGTTTATGACTTACGCTAAAATGAATGAATGCTATTTATTTAATGTTAATCCATGAACTTATGGAATATATTTATTCTTGTTGCAGAATTAAACCGTTTGTCAACAAACAAGCAGGAGTAGCAGCTTAACCACTAAGCTACGTTCCTGATATTGAAAAGGTACGTTATGAAGATATTTTTTGTTTGTGCAAAATTACCTTACTATTCCCGAGTGAGTGTCTTATTGTATGTATTGTATGTGTGAGCGTTTGTGTTTTTTATGATGTGCTATAACTGAATGAATGAATGAATGAATGAATAAATGAATGAATGCACATGTTTACTCAATATGCAGTATAACCATAACTAGTAAAGGGTTTTATTGCTCTGCTTTTCAGAAAGAAACAAGCATTACCACATCATGACGAACTGGCTGTCTGCTCGAGCCCCCACCCAGAGTTGGAGAACAACAATTGCTACGAATCGTGTTTGTGTGTGTGAGTGTGAGGGTGTGTGTTGGCTGACATCTGCATTCGCTGTTTTTTTTATTATCCTATTTATAAGGTGAGTAAACATTCCATTTGTTTTATTTTTTAATTATGTCTATGTGTAAAGAATTAGAATGGCAACAATTAGCTAAATGTTTTAAAAGTAGAATATGTTAGGTCGAATTTATAATGTTAATAACTGTCTATCCCCTAAATAATTTGTGGAATCATGTTTGTCCATTTCTATGAGTGAAAGCAAGCAAGGCTTAACATTGCATCATGCCTTAAAATAAATTTTGAGCTACTATGTGAATTTATCTTAATGAAAAATAATGTTGAAGAGAAACACACGTTCAATCTTTGTACAAAAATGGAGAAATTACTGATATCCGATAATTTTCAAATGTGGTATCAGGAAAATGCTATTGAAGGACTTATCACAAAATGTGATAAGTTGTAACAGGGACACAGTGGCTTGCCACTCAATAGCATTGCGTTTTTGCACATTTATATTTGTAAATACAATCCATTGAATGCAGGAAGTAGCTATATTTCTACACCGAGCTTTATCGCTCCGAGAAAGGCAATTATTAATGTATGTAACACAGACGATCATTGCTTTTAATGGATTGTTGCTAGTTGCCTTCAACCCTGTGAAAATCATCAAAATGCTGGTAGACCAGGGAAGTACAAAGCTATGTTTAACCACTTAAAGCAAACTCTGAATCTGGAGGGTGTTTCAATTCCCATGTCTCTAGATAAAATTCATGTACCGGTATTTGAAAAGACAATCCAAATTTCTCCTTCATGGTATATGGCGTTGAGGGATACAATATTGTGGGTCCCTTGTATGCTAGCAAAGAGACAAAACAATATCACATTCACTTACTATTATTGTATCATGAGGGTAAAAGCCATTATTGCTGGATAAAGAATTTAAGTAAAATGGTAAGCAGACAAATGTCCAATCATACGTGTGCAAAACATTTTTGTGAGCGCTGCCTTCAGTATTTTAACCCTGCTGAACTTTTGGAACGGCATACGGGAGACTGCGAGGGGCAGCCGTGTGTAAAGCTTGTGCTTCCCGAAGGGAATGACGCAGTCTTGAAATTTAAAGCCACTAATAAACAAGACATGGTACCATTTACTATTTATGCTGATTTTGAGGCCCTCACTGTTCCCATTCAGAGATGTGAACCAAGCCCCCATAAAAGCTCAACCTATCCTGTGCAGAAATATTAGCCTTTTGCTGTTGGCTATTCTGTTGTCTGTCACTATGATAAATCCCAATGTGAGTATGTAAGTCACAAAGGTCCTGATTGTGCGCGGTGGTTTGTTGATCAAATGGCGGCTTTAGCGGACAAAGTAGAAAAATTTTGGACAACCGTGTACTTATTCAGATGAATGACGTACAGCAAAAATAATATGATCAAGCCACCACCTGCCAATATGCGAAAAGCCTATTCTAGGCGGAGAAAAAAGTAAGAGACCACTGCCACAGGACGGGGCATTTTAGAGGTGCCGCCCATAGGGAATGCAATTTGAAGTACTCTGCACCTCGCTTCCTCCCTATCTTCTTACACAATTTCTCTCGCTATGACCTTCACGTTATTGTTAAATAATTTGCTCATGTAGATAATAGCAAATTCACCATTTTAGCTAAGAAACATGAGAGCTCACTTCACTTTCATGGAGAAAAGGAGGGATGAGCATTCGCTTTCTCGACTCATTCAAGTTTATATCTAGTTCGCTGGATGATCTTGTGAAAGGCCTAAGCGAAGATGAGTTGAAACATACCCATTCCCACTTAACCAATGCAGAACAATTTAAATTGTGTGTTCGTAAAGGCCATTTTCCTTATGTTAATGTGGCAAGTTATGAGGTGCTTGAAGAAACGTCCTTGCCCCCGCGAGAACAAATCTTTTCTCAGTTAACTCAAAGCACCATCACTGAACAAGGATATGACCACGCATGCCATGTTTTGCGAGCGTTTGGTATAGGAACCATGGGTCAGTATTTATTTATTTATCGTATGGTTTTTAGTGCCGGGAGTGTCCGAGGACATGTTCGGCTCGCCTGAGTCTGTAGCTGCTTCCAGCGGTCACCCTAAAGGGTGAGCTACAAGTTCCGTTCAATTTCAAGTAGTTCCAACTTTCGCCACCAGATATCAATGATACCTAGTGGTGAACGTTGGAACTTTGATAGAGCGTTCTGACGAAATCAGAAAGCTATGCACTACTTAAAATTAGACGTGTTGTTGTTGACAGACGTATTTGAGACGTTCCGTCAGCTATGTCACTCGATATACGGCCTCGACCCTGCCCACTACTACACTAGTCCAGGGTTAATTTGGGATGCTGCTCTCAAATACACCTAAATAGAGCTTGATTTATTGACGGATCCTGATATGGTACTGATGATGGAAAAAGGGATTCGTGGAGGGTTCGTATCACTCAATCAGCGACATGGCAAGGCAAATAATCATTACATGCCTGATTATTGTCCCGAAGAAACAGAATCTTACTTGATGTATTTCGATGTAAGCAATTTATACGGTTTCGCCATGAGCCGACCGCTGCCGTACTAAAACTTTGTCTGGCTGTCTGAGGATGAAATTAAAGATTTTAATGTGCATAGCGCAAGCGAGCAACAGGGCATAGGATATGTCCTTGACGTTGACTTACCTGATCCCCCGATCTCAGACAGTGACATGATGATTTTCCCTCTTGCATAGAGAAAATGGTGTCGCCCGATAGTAAGGGCAATCATAAAAAATTGATGGGAACTTTTTATGACAAAAAATCACTATGTGTTGCATATTGACATGCTGGTAGAATGTTTAGCCCAGGGCTTAACCCTGAAAAAATCCATAGAGGTATCTCTTTTTGTCAGAAACGGTGGTTCAAACCGTACATGGATTTAAATACAAGTTACAGACAAAGTGCCACTCAGCCATTTCAAATATATTTTTTAAACTGATAAATAATTGTATTTATGGCAAGAGTTTGGAAAATGTACGCCAGTATAGGGACATAAAATTGGTCAACACATGGCATGGCAGATGGGGGGAACGAAAAATACGTTGCAAAACCAAATTTCAAATCTTTGAACGTTATTAATCATGATCTAGTCACTATTGAACTTGCTAAAACTAAAGTGGTCCTGAATAAACCCATCTATTTAGGCCAAGTTATTTTAGATTTTTCCAAATTGCACATGTGGTCCTGAATAAACCAATAGGCCAAGTTATTTTAGATTTTTCCAAATTGCACATGTATCAATTTCACTATGGTTTTGCAATGCAGCGATTTTTATACAGACACGGATAGTTTTATTTACCATATCCGTGACTAATCCATATGTTGTTATCAAAGAAAACCCAAAATGGTTTGATGGGTCCTCGATTAGTGAGAAGAACGTGTTCGATATCCCCCGTCTGAACAAAAAAGAAATCGGTTTAATGAAAGATGAGTGTTCAAACACCATGATGTTAGAGTTTGTTGGTCTTGCTCCGAAAATGTATAGTTTTCGGCAAATGAATCAATGTGAATCTATTCGAGCGAAAGGGATTAGCCAACACGTGGTTAAATGCCTCTGTGTGGATGATTAATTATATGTCCATCAGACCCACACAGGCATGGCACATAGTCAGTATACGATTCTGTCGAAAAAACATAATTTACTTTTAATGAAACAGCGAAAACAAACACTTGCCTTGTTGGATGACAAGAGACAGTGGTGTCAGGATATGATGACAAGCGTTCCGTTTGGTCACAAACAGTAATGGTTGTTGCTATAGTTGTTGTACAACACGGCAAATGTTTGATTTGGTTGCTATAACGTGTGTGATGCCTTCTCGAGCCTTGGAATAAAAATAAAAATTTGTAGTGTATCATATAATTTTTGTTTTTTTTACCTGTGTGCATGGATGAAAACAAGGATGTGTGAATGCGTGTAAATAATTGTATATAAACTGTATGTCTTGTGCTATTTGCCTGTCAACTCATAAAGAGTGCCATGCATCAACGTTTGCATGGCTCACTGAGCACAGGCTAGATTAAAACATGTTGGCTCTTTAGGTAGTGGCTTAATACGCATCATTAGGTTGTGGCTTAATTGGCCACATGTTTCAGCAAAGTGACCACCCAGCCTCAGTAGACATGCGGCTCAATAGGCCTCACTAGGTTGTGGTTGTATAGGCCACATATTACAGCAAAGTGACCACCCACCCTCAGTAGGCATGCGGCATAATAGGCCCCACTAGGTTGTGGCTTAATAGGCCTCATGTTTCAGCAGAGTGACCTCTCACTCTTAGTAGACATGTGCCTTAATAGGCCCCACTAGGTTGTGGCTTAATAGACCTAACTAGGGTGTGGCTTAATATGCCTCATGTTTCAGAAAAGTGACCACCCACCCTCAGTAGATATGCGGCTTAATAGTCCTAACTAGGTTGTGGCTTAATAGGCCTCTTGTTTCAGCAAAGTGACTACCCAACCTCAGTAGACATGTGGCTTAATAGGCCTAACTAGGGTGTGGCTTAATACGCCTCATGCAAGAACAACAAAAATAATCTGCTGCTTTTTACTGTGGACAATCTCACTTTATGTCAAGTATTAAGAGTGGTGGTATATTTGAAAACAATACCAGTCGAATATCTGAACAGAAATTGTTTTTAAACCTCATGCATGTTATCCTTGTGGCATACAGCTAAAATAAAAGCCAACAGACAGATGGTTATTTATTTGTGTTTTGCTTCTTTTTATTTCCTTTGGCTATTCACTTAGGGGACAGACAAAGTCTAGGTAGATAGTTGGTTGGTTGGTTGGTTCCTTAGTTTAGGGGCTGCGACAACGCGGTCATGTAGCCCCGTGTACTTTGGGTGAGTGTAGAATCTGTCTGATAACCGGTGTTAATTGTGATGACTGTATTAGTGTGTGTATCTGTTTTTTTTTAATTCAAGTAGGGACTGCAACTTTGAATTTTCAAATAGTTCCTACTTTTGCCGCCAAACGCCACCGTCAACGACTACTAGGCCTAGTTCAGAACTAGCTACTAGACGCCACCGCAGTCGGCTCTTGGCAACGAACGTAGCAACCAAAGAGCGTTGTTTACATTCTTAACCTATCCAATTTAGTTTCACACAGGTGTAATTAGTGGAAAGATCTTTAACATGCCATAAATCTATGACATGGGACCGCCGGCTTTACTTCCCCTCCGAAGGAAGGCATACTGAGGGATTTTTTTTAACGCTCTTAAAAAATCCGACGGCTTCGGCCGGGTTTGAACCCTCTATATTGGGCATAGAAGCTCAGCATGCTACCGACTACGCCACCGAAGCCGCTCTAGGTAGATAGTATTTATTTTTTTTACTTAGTAAAACGTTAAACTACTACTTCAGATTCAATGATGAGCCATGATGAAGATTCTTTTATCGTCACGAAACACACCACGTTTAATGAATATGTAACGATGGTAAATTATAATCCGCAACGTGTGGCCTATCCTTTGGAATATAGAAACACTAAAGTACGCATTGATACCACTTTTTATAACAACATTATGGACGATGACATGTTTTATGATCCAGGCCATCACTATTGCAAATCCTGTAAGCTAAATTTTGGTTTTCAAACTAATGTGTCTACATGAGTGATTCATAAACGATGAAACAAGTGATTGTTAAATTAGCGGATGAGGATTATTTTCCAGATTTTTGGTGTACGCTATGTTCAAAACCCCTGTTTAATGTTTATTTTCCAGTAACGTCAAATATGTTTTGTTTTCACTTTTATAAATTCCCTGCTGAGGAAGGAACCACTTCATATCGCCAACAAGTATTTCGTCAACTTTATTTTACTTTACCTATGAATCATAATTCGCCACATAGAATACGGTCTGTTAGAAACTGACAACAACAACATGTGATGCTTATGTTTTTTTGTGTTTGATTCGGCTTTTAAGAACATACTTTACATTGAAAAGACATTTGGCTTTTTTTTTTTACTATTTGGTGTATTCATGTTTATGGAGACACATACCCAGGTTTAAATTTGTATTGTTTTTTTCCTTTTCTTTCTTGGATACAGACATGGTTAATAAATTGCATGGTATGTTAACTTGACCTTTATAGGCAATCATTAGCATGCAGATGTTAGTTTATAGTATCTCTGCATACTATTTTTATTTTATTTTAACAGTATGCAGGGCGAATTTGCACTCCGACAGGGGAGTCATATACAACTCATTCATCATGGGATTATATGACAATACCTATTGACAACAGAAGCATACATTTACCTCCAAGCGATCTTGAAAATGATTCTCACTTAATCTTCATAAAACATTTCCTATTAAATAATTTTCAAATTCATGTTTTGGACGAAAACGATGAAAATGAATGTCAACTTTTAGAAGTAGGCTACACAGTATAACCGTACATACTTCTTTCTGGGTTATCGGGGCGTGGTGTTATTTCACAATTAGGGAGTTTTCTTTTAAAAATAACATCTTTCTCCATTTTATTCTTCTAGTATTTAACACTAAGCATCAATCACTAACACTTCACTTCTCGGGATCTTTTCACACAAAACCTTATCTACTTCCAAGGCCAAAAACACAATAAACATCTCAACAGATACTAACATGGAACAATACCCTATCTCCAAAGATAAAACGGACAGATACTCTAATACAAAATCTAGCAGTATGGACTTTAACAAGAATAGACATAGATATATCTAAAAAAACAGCATCAAAAAAAGGAACATATAAAAGAAACTATACAAAACATCTAACTTCATTGGCAAGGCCACCTGCCATGCCACACAGAGATGCAAACTGCCCTCCCAGCAACCGCCATATTCCCCACCCAAAAGAGCTGAGCCTTGCAATCAGAATGGTTGCAATCGCCCCTCTATGTGATTCTCACGTGAGAAACTCGTGAGGATCACATACATTAAAAATACATACATAAAACGTAATATACATCAAGCATACTAAAAACACACAGAGTACCACAAATTATAGATTATCAACATCACATAACGTTGTATCACTCTCCTCAGATGAAGTAACCAAAACTATATCATCTAGTTCGTCAAACACTCCTCCTCCATCAGAAAATCGGACATCATCATAATCAGAAGGAATGGCAGAATCGTTATAATCTTCGTTCTCACCTTTCTCCTCCTGCATCCACGCCTGCTTCGTCGTCTTCTACGATGCCTCCTGCCTCCCCGTCTCCTGTATTCCAAACCTCTCTTTTTCTTCTTCCTTTGGTCTGTCTCCTCTGATTCAGTATCATCATATTTTCCTTTCTTTTGGTCTTACTCCTCTGATTTAATATCATATTTTCCTTTCTTCTTCTTCTTCCTTTGGTCTGATCCTTCACTCTCTTATCTTCCTTTACCTGACATCTCATCTTCTTCCTACTCCTTCTCTTTGCTTTCCAACTCATTATTTTATCTATTCTCCTGGTCCTCTTTGTCTTCATTCTCAACAACTTCTCTCGTCTTCCGTTCCATATTTTCCACCTCTTCCTCGTCTGTTTTGTCTTACTCAACATTTCCTTTCTCTTCTTCCACTTTGCTTTCCCATGTTTCTTCTTCACCTTATCTTCTTCTAGTATGTTGTCTTCTCCATGGCTCACTCTTGCACGTTCATCCTCATCTTTAGCCTCTTTTTCTTGATTGCTACTTTCTTCATTACCAACCACATCCGATTCTCCTATCTCTTCAGTTCTTACATTTCACCTTCTCCGTTATCCGCTTCTCTTTCTCTTTTACCTTTTCCTTTCTTTCACCTGCCTGCTCTCCTTCAGTTTCTTCCATATCACCTGCTTTCTCACGCCCCCCACATCGCTGATAATTTTCTTGATTTCCTTCAGGTGAATCACTTACCTCATTCACTTTCTCCTCTTTTTTTTCTTATCCTCCACTTCTTCCTCCTCTCCAGCCACTTTCCAGGATTCCAACTCCATACTACTATTAAGTACAGACTTATGGTCCTGTATTTCTTTCCTGAGACTCTCGATCCTTGTGTTCGTGGCCCTGTTGCTCTCCTGAATTAACTTACTTACAAATTCCTTCACTTCTACTATCTGTTTGGTCACTGACACTACATTCTCGTTTACAGAGCCTTCCTGCTCCTTAATCTCCTTACTCATAGATTCTCCTTGCTTCTAAATCTCTCCTTTTATTTCACTCAGTAGCATTTGTATCAAACTATCGTTCATAACCCCCATTCGTTCCCCTCGTTGGTGTGTCATTTTGTAATTTTTCTAACTTCCCTTTATCGAGCTCCACGTTGAGGCGCAATAATTATAACCGTACATACTTCTTTCTGGGTTATCGGGGCGTGGTTGTTATTTCACAATTAGGGAATTTTCTTTCAAAAATAACATCTTTCTCCATTTTATTCTTCTAGTATTTAACACTAAGCATCAATCACTAACCCTTCACTTCTCGGGATCTATTCACACAAAACCTTATCTACTTCCAAGACCAAAAACACAATAAACATCTCAACAGATACTAACATGGAACAATACCCTATCTCCAAAGATAAAACGGACAGATACTCTAATACAAAATCTAGCATATGGACTTTAACAAGAATAGACATAGATATATCTAAAAAAAACAGCATCAAAAAAGGAACATATAAAAGAAACTATACAAAACATCTAACTTCATTGGCAAGGCCACCTGCCATGCCACACAGAGATGCAAACTGCCCTCCCAGCAAGCGCCATATTCCCAACCCAAAAGAGCTGAGCCTTGAAATCAGAATGGTTGCAACAGTGTGGGACAATCATTTGTTTGTTTTACATACGTATTTCCGAAAGGTAATACAGTGGTCATGTGAACATTGTCCACACGCCTAAAATTTATTAAAACTGTTGCCACAAATTCTTGAACTACCTATATATCTGATATGAATCATAACATGTTTATAATAATAATAATAATAATAATAATAATAATAATAATAATAATAACATTGCGATTTGTTATTTATATTTTTTAGTACAAAAATTATGAAGCCCTTTGCTCAGAAGTTCCAGATCAATTACTGATGATACAACATAAACAACTATTAGTTGTATCCATACAAAAAACAGGCTTAGCTGGTAATCAACCTGTAAACCAAGGTCTTATTTTAGATTTTATAGATGTGAGAGCCCCACTATGTTTAATTAAAAATGATGGTGATTTGATACCATTTAGATATTTGCAGGTTTTGAAAATACGTTTCGTCAGTGGCAGTGGTTACTATTTTCCACTATTTTATTAGCAGACGCGCAAGCCATTCAACCCTATCCCTATTAATACGTTTTTATTGATTTGTCTAATGATGCTCTAGCACGTTATTCATGTGATTCAACAACTCCCTCTACCCTGTGGTAGGAATCAACTATTCTTTTTTAATTTTAAATTTTAAAAAATTAAAACAATATCTTGGTATATTTATAGCTTAAAAAATAGTTTAAAATGATAGCATAGTTATTTTTTTCTTTCTTTTAGAATACTCGAGCATGTATCATGATATGAATCATCATATCGCAGACAGTCTAGTTTATATTCAGCAAACACTGTTGTTGCTTCTTCCAGTGTTAAAAACCACTTGTTTTGACGGACGTGCTCCGTGGCAAGAAATTTATCAAGCACTATTAATAGACGTCATACGCACCAGAACACAATTTTTTCTTATCGATGATGATTGTCAGTTACAACAGTATACCTATTTAAGTCATGTGGATAGAATGCATTGCTCTGCTGTACCCTCCTGATCGCAAGATGGCTGCCGCGTATGTAGACAAAGTATACCGCTCTCTTAAAGATATCGAAAATGTAGACGAGGACAGTTCCGTAATTAACGCCAGTGATAAAATATCGTGTAGGAAGACACCTAGTATGTGTGACATTGATAGTAAACCATCAGAGGTACATTTAGGTGTAAATACGAGTGATATACTGTGCACGCTGTGTGGCAAGGCATCGAGTGAGAGTGTGAAATCTCTACAACTAATCATCGACATTTTGAATAGGGACCTTAAGCACACCCAAGAAGAACTATCTAAATTAAAAGCCGAAAACAGTGTACTCAGACATAACGTAAACGACCGCAACAATCCCCCGTCATCGCCGGACTCGTGGAATGTGGTGGTGGCAAATCGCGGACGCCAATGTAGGCCTAAACCACGTGTGCGGGAAACAGTTAGCCAAGCTGTTCCCACAAAAAATATGTACGATGTTCTTGCTGAAACTGAATCCGTCTCAGAAGAAACACCACATACAAGGGCATCAACAAACTGTAAGCCGGAAAAAGTGCGGAAGTTAGCCACGTACATAACCTCAAAAAGGAAAGTACTCCTCCTCAGTGACAGTCATGGGAAAGGATGTTCAGAAGAGCTCAATTTAAAAGTATCAAGGGACTTTGCGGTAAGTAGCGTCACCAAACCAGGCGCTAGAGTTAAAAATGTTCTGGAAAATTGTGTTGAAATGTGCAGAAACCTTACTCATGAAGATTATGTTGTTTTGTGGGGGGGTACGAACGATGTAGCGAAAAACGAAGCGAATGGTGCAATACAAACCTACAAAGATAAGCTCCCACTACTTTCAGGTACAAACGTTATACTCCTAGGCATCCCACTCAGACATGATCTAATGGAAGAATCGTGTGTCAACAAGGAGGTAAAGAGGACGAACAAAAAGCTTAGAGCACTATCCAGACTATATCAGCATGTTCACTTTCTTGATATTGATGTACCAAGAGAACTGTTTACCCGACATGGTCTTCACTTAAACACCAAAGGAAAGCAACAGATCTGTTCACAAGTAGCGGAGGAAATCAACAAAAAGTTCCACTCCCACGGACCAGTCATCCCACTACCGCATACTGCAAGTCCGACTACTGTAGAATCAGTAAATTCACTTGATGGCGAGAGTTTTTTAGAACAGAGGTAAGTGCTCCTGCAAGAACTATAATCCCCAAGCTTAACAACAGTACAAATGCACAGAGTTCCTCAATCAGAATATTTCACCAAAATGTACAGTCACTTAATAATAAACTAGTTCATATCGATATGCTTCTACAAACATCACTCAAAGATATCCACATCCTGTGCTTGTCTGAACACTGGATGAAACCTGAACAAATCAATCATGCTGTCATACCAGGGTTTACTTTAGCTAGCTACTACTGTAGATCAACATCAGAGCATGGAGGTGTATGTATCTATATCAAAGGAAACATAGAATTTAAGCCTATAACAATTCCCGATGACTTATGCATAGATAAAAATTTTGAGGCAACAGCTATTTCTATCCCAAAGGAAAATTTAATTCTCATCTGTATATATCGTTCACCAGGACATAGTGCAAAGTTATTTCTGAATAAACTAGAAGTGATAATAAATAAAATAAATAAATTTAATAAAAAAATAGTTCTTTGTGGAGATTTCAACATTAACTTTTTAGAGGAAAGTACGGAGAGAAGGGAATTGCTAAATTTGTTAAGCTCCCATCATCTAATTCACACAGTAACAGTACCCACAAGAATAACAAAAACTAGTGCAACCACACTTGACCAGATAATAATTAATGATAATGTGAACCGCA
The DNA here is from genome assembly GCA_946902985.2 of Meconema thalassinum. Lineage (NCBI taxonomy): Eukaryota > Metazoa > Arthropoda > Insecta > Orthoptera > Tettigoniidae > Meconema > Meconema thalassinum. The sequence goes on along the minus strand of OX336388.2, from coordinate 1,753,817,779 downwards.
ACTCTCTCGAAGTAATCAACACAGGTTTCAGTGACCACCGAGCTCAAATAATAACTCTAAATATTTCAAACCCAGTTTACAATGCTCAGTTTGATAAACGTCGAAGCTTTAGTCAGCACAATATAAACTATTTCAACAACTTGTTAAAAGAAGAAACTTGGGAAGGTGTGTACAAGTCAATAGATACAAACAAAAAATTCCAGGAATTCATTAATATTTTCCTGTATTATTTTGATATTGCATTTCCTTTGAAGAGTATCAGACTGAAAGTTTCTTCTCCATCAAAACAATGGCTTACTCTTGGAATAATTACTTCATGCAAAAGAAAGCGTTTCCTCCACGATTTTCAAAGTACGCACGAAACCTCCAATGAATTTAACATGTATTTCAAGACCTATAAGACCATACTTAACAAAGTTATAAAATTAGCAAAGAGAATGTCAAATGATAATTATATCCTGGAATCTAAAAATAAAACTAAGGCTATGTGGAATATCATAAAAAATGAAACCAGGCAAACAAAACCGGCAGTAAATAACATAACGTTATCAGAAGACTCCAAGAAGATCAATGACCCACAAAATGTCTCAAGAATTTTTAATGAGCATTTTGCTACCATAGCTGAAAAACTACTAAATGTAAACAATATACAAGCAATAAAATCAACACTCGCGAATATAACATTTAATGGAAAATCAATGTTTGTTGAAAATGTTACAGAAGCAGAAATCCTCAATATTGTAAAGAACCTACAGAATAAACATTGCTCAGGAGTTGATAACATTCCTGATATACTAATTAAAAAATGTATCCAAAATATAATTACCCCCTTAACACACCTCTGTAACCAATCTCTCATGTCAGGAATATTTCCAGATATCTTTAAAATTGCAAAAGTAATTCCATTATTTAAAGGGGGAGATAGAGAAAACGTAACCAATTATAGACCTATTTCTTTATTGTCGATATTTTCAAAATTTTTAGAGAAGATAATGTACAACCGTCTAATTAGCTTCATAAACAAATATAAATTGTTAACTGACTCTCAACATGGTTTTAGAGAAGGAAAATCAACAATGTCAGCAATTTATGAATTTTTAAATCCTGCTTTTGAGTCACTTGATGAAAGGAAGAGAGTATGTGGCCTGTTTTTGGACCTGTCTAAAGCTTTTGATGTGATAAATCATCAGATACTAATTGATAAACTCCATCAATATGGTATCAGGGGTATTGCTAGTAAGTGGTTTCAGTCATATTTAAATAATCGCCAACAGATCGTCGAACAAAAAAGTTTAGAAAATACCACAGACATATTTAAATATTACCACTCAGATCCTATGTTTTTGAAGTATGGCATTCCGCAGGGGTCCGTTCTAGGGCCACTACTTTTTCTCCTTTACGTAAATGACTTGCCATCTCAGATACCTGCATTTAAAACTGTACTATTCGCAGATGATACAAGTGTTTTGATGAGGGGTGAAAATGACACTGAACTTCAAAAATCAGTAGAGGAAGTAACAGGTCAGCTGTCCTTATGGTTCAACAATAATTGATTCCTTATCAACACTAGTAAAACAGTGGCTCTTAACTTTCACACAGCTCAGAATAAAAGTATTAATTCTCCCTTCATAATCTTAAATGACCTTAAAATTGGTAACGCCTCTTCTACTAAATTCTTAGGCCTTTGGTTGCAGGATGACCTAAAATGGAACTCTCATACCACTAAACTTGCCAAGAAACTAAACTCAAGTTGTTATGCATTAAGAGTATTAAGACAATCGACTAGCTGGAGAACTGTTCTTAGTACTTATTTTGCTTATTGCTATTCGCCTATGAAATATGGAATCATATTTTGGGGAAATTCACCTGCTGCTCACCAAATCTTTATTATCCAGAAAAGAATAATTAGAACAATGAAAGGAACTACTAGATTGCATACATGTAAGCCTCTGTTTAAACAACTGAAAATTTTACCTTTGCCTTGTATTTACATCTTTGAACTTCTATTATTTGTCAAACAAAGCTTAGGAAATGAGGATATCTTTGAGATGAACTCAAATATACATAACTACCAGACCAGACAAAAGAACAATCTTCATGTACATGCTGCAAATACAACACTATGTAAAAATGGTGTATTCCATGCAGCTATAACGATGTATAATCATTTGCCAAATAATATTAAAAGTACAGCAAATTACATAAAGTTCAAAATAAAAACTAAAGAGTTCTTGCTGGAGCACTGCTTCTACTCAGTTAAAGAGTTTTTAGAATATCAATAGTTATGTATTCATAGGACTAAATGATGTAAGGTTATCCTTGTGTAGGCCTATATTATTATTGTGATTGTAAATTAGTATTAGTATAATTTGTGAATTGACATGTCCTATATCATTGTACAATGTACATTATATGATTGAATGGATGAATAAAAAATACAAATACAAATACAAATGTGGATCATGAAACACACACAAAAAAAAGGATGTTGATATTGGTTCAACAGTTATCACGCACCTCTTACAAACATTATTATATCTTTGTCAATTTATCCAATACTGTCCACAACTTTAGGCATTAAACGCTCAGGCTAAAAAAAACAACAGGCTTTAATGTATTGACAATGCTGTTGTTGTTATATAAGAATGAGAGTGTTAAAAATAACACTCTTTCTTTCCTTATAGCTACGCATGGACGCCTTGAACGCCATTGGCCAAGATTGCGGCTTTGCAAGCAAGAAAATGAGTGAATTGCCTACACAAACACGCTTTCGCATACATAAAATACAAAAATTAAACACCAAATTTGGAGAACGAGCTCTTTGCATTTGTCAAGACTTTGAGACATTTGTTCCCACATGATTTAATAACCTACCTGATAATGTCATGGAAGAAGTCAATTCGAGTATTCACCCTGTGTATTTAATCTATGAGGGTGAAAAAATAATCGTTGCATCATTCGTTTTGTAAAACTAGAAAACGAATAACGCTAGCCATGACTTTGTTTATTGATGCCTTACTATAACAAAAATATTTTTTGGTGATCAACCGGTTTGACGTTTATTAATTGTTGCTCATGGTTTATAATGGTAAATAATAATAATAATATTTTTTTCAACTTTTTATGTTTGTTTTAGCCTTAAGCTATGACAATACAATGATGCATATAAAGGTTATAGGTGAATGTTAATTTTGTGTAAGTTCTCTCTTTAATGAGAGAATTTTTTTAGCCTCAGGCTACGTGAATAGAATCATGTCTACGATGCATGTTTATTTACACCTCGGCCAACACAAAGGAAGACTCAATACAACCTTACATAGGCAAATAACCCAAAGAAGACAAGATACTTGGGGAGGAATGCATGCTGAATTTCTGCTTACCATTACCCAGGTCAAAAGAGAGACTAAAATACTGGTATCTACTGTCAAGAAAGAACACTGAGTAGTAATTTTCAGGGAAAACAATATAATCTATATATATATATATATATATATATATATATATATATATATATATAATACATGCATGCAACAAGATATACAAAAATTTCATTGTAAAAGAAAAATCAAAACTAAGTTGAGAATCAGAGAAGATGGAATCGTGAAAAACGGAATTAAAAATAAAATTACATACCGTTGGCTGAGTCGAATCGATGGTAAAATAAATAACAAATATTTAGTGTCAGAAGACACACGCCACAGAATCCATAGTTGATATACTAAGGTCCAGGGAGAAGTTAATTGAAATAATAAAGCATTAGGTAGAGAAAATCCCATGGAAAAAACAACATGATCACTGGTATCGCAGAACAGAGTGTCTGGACCAGCTTATTAAATTAAATACCTCGACAGGAGAACAAAAGTTACAAACAAAACTAGAGAGATGAAACTAATTGTTTTCATGAACCAAGAATATATCAAGTCATACATAACCTGCAAATATATACGCGATCAGACACCAATAATATGTGTGGCCAAAGTCATGACAATAAATTGCAGACCACGAAGGTCACATGCGAGGCCACTACATAACAACCATACTGACAAACATACCATCCCACTTCATACACATATACCAATCAAACACCCGTCATTAATAAGGTCAACGACACCATTAAATAAATTACAAACCTGAAGTAGGTTAAGATGTGAGACCAATACATAACACCCTTCAAAACACAATTAATGACATACCAACCCTTGACAAAATCAACTCATATGCCGAAGTCAGAATCATGAGTAGCTAACTACCAACCCATAGGTTAAACATGTTAGATCAAACGCATGTCATTCATACAATCGCATATCCAGCCAACATTAACATAGCAATCATTCAAACATCTTTACATTACAAAAGGTTCACGAACACAACCCTTTCATCTCCACATTTAAACATAAGAACGTACCTTATCTGCTCCCAAAAACAGTTATCTTTTGGTAAATATTGAATAATGATATTCATTTCTTCTTTAGGGCATAACTTCGCCACATGCATAAAATGGCAAGACATATCATACGATATTTAACGTTTTCAGGATAAAACAGGGGACCAACGGTGGTAGTTAATATGTGTAAGTATGATGTTGAGTCCACATTAAGACTTAGAAGCTCTAGGCCCGGCCTTAGCCGTCCAAAACGTCTCCTTTTACAGCTCTTGTCAATTCACGCCTTCACTCTGCGGATCGAAAATCTCAACTCATTCTTGTAAGTAACCACCGTTACCGGTAGCAACAGGTCGAAACCATTGAACGTAGGTCGATGTATGACAAAACGATACAAACTCACTGACGATACATGCCGCGCTATCTCGCTTCGGCTCACATAATTTTAGGTACCAATAGCACCCGCTAGGTTGTTACACGAAAGTCCAGGATGTAGTCATTTGTTGACCTAAAGTTATCTTCTCGAAGAATAGAAATGGGTCAATAGAGAAACAATTGAACACTAAAAGGTCAATAGAGAGGGTACAGAAGAATAGTAGACATTTTCACCGATGAGTGAAACTTTACACAAAGTTCGTTTACCATCCAAATACCCAATGTCACATGCACCAATTCCCGCATGCATTAACATGAACACTCTTACTTGTAGTATTACATAATTACAGTATCTTTGTATACATCAAGTAATGTTAATACATGTCAAATGTCCTTTCCTGAATAGTAGTCGAGTTTGAGATTCCAGAGGGAGTGGCTTCTATCACCTAATCCGGGCCCAGGATTTCTAGTAATAGTCACCGCTCATTCTCCAGCAGATACATTCTTCTCCAATTATCTGTAACCATATATCACTGCGACAGTACATGTCCTAGGTATCTACTATAACTAATGACAAGGCCATTAAATGTCACGCCTAACTTCTCATATTTAACATTTTCAAAATATACAAACAATTATGTCCAACAGAATTTTACCAAAAGACAACCTCCGACATTTCATAAGACAACCCTAACTTATCATCTTCTATGATTCTTTGCATGTACAAAACTTTAAACAATAAATTTTAAAAACTTTCTTAGAAAGGTCACTTCCTTTCTTTACATAAGGTACTATTTTTTTTTTTTTTCAAAATAACATTTCACATAAGTGTCCCTAACAAGTGATATCATTGGAGTCAACAAAAATCTAGCATGACCCTTGGAATCATGTTATGAGGTTTCCATTTACACCATGACCAGATTCCAGTAAAGAAATATTTGGAACAACTCATTCCTAACCTGAAATGACATAGGGTCGCTACTTATGGTACCATACTAACCACGTGACAAGGAAAATATCGATAAAATAAGGCAATGCACAGCGATAGGAAGTGACAATAACGCATCTGCCAATTAGGAAAACAAAACGAAGAACTACATAGGTAAAGACAACAGAAACACCCATCTTTCCAACTGACAACCCCAATTTACCAAGAAAATAATTAACCACCCACAAAAAACAACAACTAGGAACCGAAACGCAATGGCACAGTCTTTCGAGATAACAAATAACACAAACTGCACGTTGCTCTTTTCCCAAAGAAATAATTAGGCATTACACAGACACCATTCTGAGGTACTAAATTGACACAAAAGCTTAGGCACAACGACGTAACTCTCAAACACAATACTCTTCACAATCTTCTTGACATCACTTCAAAATTAACCCCCAACAAAACAAATAATTTCCAAGAATTTACTGGTCTCCTGCGACAGAGGGTAAATACAAGGTAGAAACACTATCCCAAATAAACTCTTTTCCAAACACTTCCCCAAAAATATAAGATTTACGAAGAAAAACAACTAAACATCAATAGTGAACATAACCCCAATAATAACAAGAAAACATAACAACGAAATGACACTCCCTATGCTACGTTAACCAACAAGATGGACAATTAACGAATCGATAAATACACTACACCCACAAATACACTTCCTGAAAGAGAAATACAACAACTTCACTTATGAAAAAAGTTGACACAAGTCACATCACTTACCTAGTGTTTGCTCTGCGATTAACTGAACTATTAGAGTTTCTGCCCTGAAAACTCTTAAGTTGATAGGCTTTTCTTTGAAATTGTTTAATTTGAAGATGATTAAAATCATAATTAAGTGATGGAATATCAGCCATCGTTAATGCATCAGAAAGCCTGACTACAACTGCAACCATAATTACACTATATAGTTCAAGAAAATTCCTAAATCGAACACACATGGTCATATAAGATCTATATTCAGGATCTATGCCATCCAGAATAGATGACACGATTAGTTCCTCACTTAATTGCAAGGAGAATACCCTCGCATAAGCTTCAAAATAAGAGAAAAAAAACATTTAAAGACACACCTAATCTTGGCACTCAGGAAAACAAGAATTGTTGCAAGGAATTCAACGCACAAGCAGAAATAAAGGTTTTAACACTTCATTAAGGAAGCAATTTACAGAAGCACGAGGTTTTCATTGCAGAAATAAGCTTCACTTTAACATACCATCAGTCTAGTGGCAAATAAGTTGAAATATTTCATATCAGAAAGTTTAAAATTAAATTATTTATGATAGTGGCTCGATAGAAGAAGGCAATAACACTGAATTATCAATAAAATTAATCTCATGCTGGACAGACGATGACAAAACTCAAGATTATAAGACAGCACTTTCCACACTAACAATATTAAACACTTCACAAGGTTCACTGACTGAAGTAACAACTTCACTCAACCACAAAATTGGTTTTATCACTATCTCAGCTTTTGCCATCATATAATATTTATTATAACACACGACCAGTCGATCACGAAAGAAATTATTTCAGCATGGAATGATACCAGTGTAACACAACCTAACAAATCAACAAGAGTAGGTACAATAAGAATCTTACCATATGTCCTTTGAAAGGATTCCAATCAGGAACAATTACAGAGAAATTATAACTTCAAATTCAACATCTTCTTCATTCAATCTGGGAATTCCAACAAGATTCCTGGGTTCCCTTCACTCTCCAATAATGCATGAAACAAAAATACCATACAAGATATTTAAAATTATTTCAAATTAAACAAGCCTGAAATTACCACCCATAGTTCTGCTCAACAATCAACACCAGTGCAGAGTCTCAAATTTAATTAAATGTGGTATACGTATCGAGCAACCACGCTCTGCTACCACTTGACACTCCGGCCAACACAAAGGAAGACTCAATACAAACTTACATAGGTAAATAACCCAAAGAAGACAAGATACTTGGGGAGGAATGCGTGCTGACGTTCTGCTTACCATTACCCAGGTCAAAAGAGAGACTAAAACACTAGTATCTACTGTCAAGAAAGAACACTGAGTAGTAATTTTCAGGGAAAACAATATAATCTATATATATATATATATATATATATATATATATATATAATACATGCATGCAACAAGATATACAAACATTTCATTGTAAAAGAAAAATCAAATCTAAGTTGAGAATCAGAGAAGATGGAATCGTGAAAAAAGGAATTAAAATAAAATTACAGACCGTTGGCAGAGTCGAATCGATGGTAAAATAAATAAAAAATATTTAAGTGTCAGAAGACACACGCCACAGACTCCATAGTTGATATACTAAGGTCCAGGGAGAGGTTAATTGAAATAATAAAGCATTAGGTAGAGCAAATCCCATGGAAAAAACAACATGATCACTGGTATCGCAGAACAGAGTGTCTGGACCAGCTTATTAAATTAAATACCTCGACAGGAGAACAAAAGTTAGAAACAAAACTAGAGAGATGAAATTAATTGTTTTCATGAACCAAGAGTATATCAAGTCATACATAACCTGCAAACATATACGCGATCAGACACCAATAATATGTGTGGCCAAAGTCACGACAGTAAATTGCAGACCATGAAGGTCACATGCGAGGCCACTACATAACAACCACACTGACAAACAAACCATACCACTTCATACACATATACCAATCAAACACCCATCATTAATAAGGTCAACGACACCAGTAAATAAATTACAAACCTGAAGTAGGTTAAGATGTGAGACCAATACATAACACCCTTCAAAACACAATTAATGTCATACCAACCCTTGACAAAATCAACTCATATGACGAAGTCAGAATCATGAGTAGCTAACTACCAACCCATAGGTTAAACATGTTAGACCAAACGCATATCATTCATACAATCGCATATCCAGCCAACATAAACCCAGCAATCATTCAGATATCTTTACATTACAAAAGGTTCACGAACACAACCTTTTCATCTCCACATTTAAACATAAGAACGTACCTTATCTGCTCCCAAAACAGTTATCTTTTGGTTAATATTAAATAATGATATTCATTTTCTTCTTCATGACATAACTTCGCCACATGCATAAAATGGCAAGACATATCATACGATATTTAACGTTTTCCGAATAAAACAGGGTTCCAACGGTGGTAGTTAATGTGTGTAAGTATGATGTTGAGTCCACATTAAGACTTAGAAGCTCTAGGCCCGGCCTTAGCCGTCCAAAACATATCCTATTACGGCTCTTATCAATTCACATCTTCACTTTGCGGATCGAAAATCTCAACTCATTCTTGTAAGTAACAATTACTGTTACCGGTAGCAACAGGTCGAAACCATCGAACGTAGGTCGATATATGACAAAACGATACAAACTCACTGAAGATACATGCCGCGCTATCTCGCGTCAGCTCACATAACTTTAGGTACTAATAGCATCCGCTAGATTGTTACACGAAAGTCCAGGATGTAGTCAATTGTTGACCTGAAGTTATCTTCTCGAAGAAAAGAAATGGGTCATTTATCTTAACTTCTTATGTTGTTTTTTAGTCTTAAGCTATGTCAATACAATGATGCCTATAATGGCCATAGGTGAATGTTAATTTTTTGTAAGTTCTGTCTTTAATGAGGTAATTTTTTTTTAGCCTTAGGCTATGTGAATAGAAACATGCCTATGATGAAAATGTCTAACTTTCTTTTGATGTACATGTGTAGTTTTTGAAAATAAGTTTAAACGTCATGCGCTTAAGGATAACTGTTCACTTTTCAGTGAATATTACAAAGGTTACTTATTTGGATTTATAACATAACCTCTTACCTGTCATATGTCATTCCATTTTTCGATTTGTACTTGCTTGCACGTGTTCCAAGATACTTTTCCGGAAGTAATGTTTGTCACGAGATTCGTTTCAGTTGACCCCTTACTTTGATCGGCCTTCAGGATAATTCGAGAATACTCCACGCTCTCGGATTGGCTGACGTCACCTGTCTGCATCACGCAACCCGCGTGATCGCCGGTATAAAGCCTGAACCTTGCCTACATAATTCGCCATTCACTCTTCAGTTGTCTCCGGCCATATTCGCCAATCATTCTTCAGTTTTCTCCAGCCGTCTTCACCATCTGCGTGAAACTACGTGCAGAAATTGGACCATCCTAGTCAATGAACGACTCGCCACTCGTCGCTATTTTCAAACATGACAAGTAACAAAACATCGTACACTCTTGGGTGTAAATTGGAAAGACCGGCCCATAATTTAACCCCCCCCCCCAGAGGATACTACCATAGAACTGTCGAGGAACCCATAGCCCAGAAAGAAAAACACAGTATACCATTTAACATCATCGTCTATTGAATCACAAACACTTACAAACATATATAACAGGTACACATAAATACATAATAAAGTGGCAGATTTCACGATAGGTTTTCAACACTTACTTCAGGATGTAGTTGTCCAAGCCTATGACCCATTGGAATGACATCTATTTTAATTCTAGGCTGCTTTCTTGCTATATACCTTTCGTATACTATTATCTTATTCACTATTAGTTTGATAAATAATAGTTGCCAACACGAAGATTGATTAATTAGGTCAACCCCTCAATTATGAACAGACGCCCCGATCCATAAATTCGATAATGATGCCAAATAAACTTTCACGATGTCATTAAATCCATCCGCACTTGGATATTGACATATAAGACAAATAATTCGCCGTATTTCAGAATACTTAACTTAAATTCTCAAATTCAGACTCGGAGCAAAATTAAAACCATCTACTTTCGTGTCATGGCTGACCGATCTTCTTCTGTTCTCCCAACAGCTGACTGTTGTGAAAAAGCAACAACAACTAAACCCTAACAAGGTGACAACTGACGACCACGCCTTGCATGTAAAAATTTACCAATTACTCTTTAAGGATTAAGAGAGAAAATTAATCAGACCCGCAGGCATTCTACAAGTGAAAGGGAAAGGAAGAATTTACAAACAAGAACATGGTTGCATACCCTATTCACTAGGCCTAAATGTATGCCAACTTAACATGAGAGATCATGGGCTGGTCATCGAAAAAAAAAACTATTAAAAACTTACGACAACGTTATGTACCAAATTCACAGATCACTTTAGATTACCTTTCTTATAGAACCGAACAGATACTTACAAATTGCTCTATTTAAAATATATGAGGCGTGACCAACATTTAATGACGACCAATCGAAGATTCCTTTAAGTAGCTTTCACTACTGAATAATTTATATTATTAACTGGATCTCCAAAATAGTTACAATCACTTCCTATTAATCAACCACACAATTTCTCGGTCACCAGCAATCGTTCATATTGTACACACGCAGTTTAAGATCTTACTGCGTTGCCTTTTACAATTACATCTTAATATTTTAAACTATTCCAACGTGCTTTTTAGTTGAGTAGGCCATAATATCTTCAAGTTTACAGTAAGTTGTAACAACCACATAGCCCAAGGCTATTGGTTTCTCGCCCTGATGACCAGTGACTACATTTCGCTTGTGTCTTGCCTTCGTGGAAATCTAACACTCCTCTTATATCAATAATAATTAACGTTCTTCTTATTTTGCGTTCCACAATTACCGAAGGGAGGTTTTAAACAGCCACAAGTGTCAGACATATAAGCTACAAGTTCGCAAGTCCACGCCAGGGAAGCAGTAATCGGAGTCCCAACTGAGAGAGCCAGTACCTCCTGACCTCTAGCGCCTCAACTAGGTACTATCAAACAAACACTTGCAACTCAGACGGTCCTTCACCAAGACAAATATACAGTGTACTTACAAACGAGGCATATAGAATCGCCTCAGACTCCTCCCCGTGAAATTTGGCGATGGTTAAGGACCAAGCCAGCGTAAAATCTGTATATCCTGAAAATGTACGTGTCCAGAACTCTCAACCTCGTAGAATATTTTTTTAAAATATATATCACATAACATGCAGAAATTCAAAAGGTGGAAAAATTAAATCTTCGTTGTCAAAGTCCATTCCAAATTCACACCTAAATACATCTTCTGGTAGCTAGTTCCATAAGGTTGTTGCAACACATCCCTATATACCATACATGCAAATACAAACATGCATCTTACATGGGGATAGACTCTCAGATAACAGGTACAATCAGGTTACAATAATGATATACAGTCATGACTTCTTCTCAGGACAAGTAGGGAGCCGTTTCCATTTTCTTGATGTAGGTGTCCATAATCTGGGCCCTCGCATACTTTCACTTCCAACAAGGATCTTCAACGCAGACAAGCCCAGAACGCATAAACTGAAATCACAATTGTACTAGGCCTGAAGCACGTAAATGGAATAGCTTACATTAAAATTTATACAACCAAAAAAAAAAACAATTGGTGACAACAATTATCATAATATTTAAGTACAATAAGGCAACCAGTATAATATCGCAGAACTTAACCCACAAAAATCCACACCTTTTTTCAATGCAAGTTTTAATAGACATAGTTTGTGAGTTTAATAACATTAAAACATGAGGTTCGTTACAAAATAATAATAAGAAAACCAGTATTTCCCAACAAATAAATTAAAAATGTTGAAATAACATTCACTCCAAATGAAAAAAAGAGTTCTTTAAGCCAATGAAAATCATTCCCATAGTGAAAGTTAGTACTAATCTTACATCATCCATCTGCTCACAATTTATTTAGCAAAACTTTAACGAGCAACAAAGAAGACTCGAACACAAAAAACGAGCACAAAAAATCCAAAAGAACAAGAAAACACCCAAGAAGACTAAATGATTAGAAAACAGCTGACCACACGTACATTCCAGAACAAGAAATACATAAATCAACTATCGCACACCCATATATAAACCGCAAATTCACACAAAATAAAATACATTACCAGTTACCACCCACAAAATTCCCAAATATTTCCAGAATATAAATTAGCATCCTTAAAACGCCTTTTACACAAACACGATTACATAAATAAATACCCGTTTATGCAGACTCAGACCAAACAGAAACAATTAAAACGAGGCAAAGCACGTATTTCATGAGATCTATATGAGCCCTTACACATTTTAAACACTTACCACAAATAAATTCATCATATTCCTTCATCAACTTACCTTAAAAGTATTTATTTCTCGGTCCTACCAGCCAATAAGATTGAACCCCTTCAATCGACTGTAGACTCTTCGGAGAAATTTTTATAAATACATACCTTAAATTAAGTCACTTTCCTTCATCTTACCCAAGTCTTACCAAATAATTCTCATAAACACTTTATCTAGTAGACCTCACCTTAAAGACACTTTAACGAATACTAATTTATATACTCGGATCCTAAACCAACAATGAATACTTTTCCCCTTAAAATAAAATCAAACATTCCTTTAACTTGATGCATATCAAACAAGAAAAATATCCACCCATAAATAAGACAACAAACATGCAGTACATACATACAACAAGCATACAGGGGGAGGGAAATTATGTATACTCTTGTCACTGGAACATACAATTTAGAAAATTGTACCAGCATTTATGCACATACATACTCACAAAACATGCATACAGGCGGAGGGAAATTATGTATACTCTTGTCACTGCTCAGAAATACATAAACACATACATGCAGACATACATACCGGGGAAATTATGTATACTCTAGTCACGTGAACATACAATTTAGAAAATTTTACGCTCTGAAATACATAAACGCATACATGCAGACATACATACCGGGGAAATTATGTATACTCTTGTCACTGGAACATACAATTTAGAAAATTGTACCAGTAGCAATACATAGATAGATAGATAGTTTTATTAATTCCATTTGATCAAATACATGTATACAATACATTTTTGATATAGGACACGTCAGAATTTACATCTAAAAAATAAAAGTACTAATGGGTATATACAGTAATACTAATACTATAACTATTTATAACTTATTATAATAACAGATCTTAAGAGACTAAATCGCATGAGATGTGGAGTAGGTAGAACAGCATCTACTTTACACACATGGGGCTGGTCAGTTTCCCCCCATTATGATTGTGGGGAGGTTCGCCAAACAATGAAGCATGTAGTTCAGGACTTCCCACTCCGTGCTTTCTCTGGCACCATGGAAGACCTTAATTCAGCAAACCCGGAAGCAGTGAAATGGGTAGTAGAATTGGACATTCACATTTAGTGAGACGTTCATCACTCACACTCAATGTTTACAATTGGACTTTCGAAGTTGTCAGGAAGAGAGTGATGTATAAATGTAATGTTTTATTCCTGTTATTTCTTCTCTCATGCTTCGTACATTGCTTTGTACATACCGGTAGATGATAATTTGTATGTACTCTCTGCTTATCTTCCACTGGATATGTAAATAGTTTATAGGTTGTTTTCATCATACGCTAAATAAATAAATAAATAAATAAATAAATAAATTGGACAACTATTTAACTTACACCTTATTCTATTATCATAATATGAAAACTTAATTCTATAAATACAACAACTTACAGCTAGGTATTACAATTAAAATAGAAAAGTAAAATATAATTATAGATTTCATAGTTTCTATACACTGAGATATTCAACTACAGAGTAAAAACAATGACACTGCAGATAAGCTTTCAACATTATATCAAAGGTTTTTATTTTTGGGGCCAGTTTTATATACTGGGGTAGTTTATTGTATAATTTAACTCCTGTGTGATAAGCTCCTTTTTGATATATGCTTGTGTGTGTGTGTGTGTGAAATATGAATGTTTTGATTTTATCTTGTGGTATGCCAATGAACATCATTGTTTGTTTTAAGAAAAATATCCTTATTCATTAAATTCCTTCTACAAAACATAATACTTTCAAAGATATATATACAGGGCAGAGGGAGAATGTTTCAATCATTAAACAGAGGTCTACATGATTCTCTAGTGTTTACATTTGCCATAATTCTAATCGCCCTCTTTTGTATCCTAAACATGCTTAGTACATCTGGCGATATACCCCAAAATATGACCCCATATCTTAAGTATGAATGGAAATAAGGAAAATAAGTATTTCTTAATGTGTGCATGCTAGTGCAGGTTTTCAAAATACGTAACGCAAAGCACATCGAGTTCAGTTTAGTATTCAGATATTGTATATGTTTATTCCATTTCAAGTCATGTTGTATCCATAGTCCTAAAAACTTTGTTTCTGATTTATTTTCTATTTGATGACCATTTAATGTTATATTGGGCTTCGCAGGATTCCTATTCTGTATAGTGTGGAAATTTAGACATACTGTTTTTTTTTATAGCTTATTATGAGGCGATTATCTTGTGACCATTTGGTTAACTCTCCTGTAACGGAGACAGCAGACTGCTGTATGACCTGTTTAGTTTCACCTGAGTGTTGTATCGTCAGCAAACAAAATTTCCTTATGTAAATGAACGTTCTGTGTTATATCATTGATATATAGAAGGAAGAGTAGTGGGCCCAAAACCGATCCCTGGGGTACTCCAAATTTAATAATTCCCTCATTGGACAATGTTTCATTAAGTAATTTGGTTCCATCATCCTTGTGTCTCAAGCTTACTATTTGTTTACGCCTTGTTAAGTAAGACTATATCCATTTATTAGCTAGACCTCTAATACCATATTGATTTAGTTTTGTAAGGAGGATTTTATGGTCAACAACATCAAATGCTTTCGATAAATCCAAGAATAGGCCAGTTACATGTTCCTTATTGTCAATTAATTTCAGTATACTATTAATACATTCATAAATTGCTGTCTGTGTAGATTTTTCCGTTGTGAATCCATGTTGTGAGTTTGATAATATTTTTTATCTATAAAATTTATCAGTCTCCTATACATAATTTTTTCCACAAATTTTGCGATACCAGTTGGTAAGGTAATAGGACGATAGTTATCTAATTCATCTTTTGAACCGTTTTTGTGCACTGAAATTACTTTTGATAACTTCAAAATATCCGGGTAAGTTCCTGAGAGAATTGAACTGTTTATTAAGTGTGTAAGTGGATTTATTATATTTTGTGCTCATTTCTTTAAAATTGCATCTTGGATGCCATCAATGCCAGTACAAAATTTATTTTTTAGCTCTTTTATAACTATTCATACCTCTTCACTTGTGACATGATTTATAAATAAAGAATCACTACATATATTTATTTTATTATTAGAATTTAGTGTATTTACCTGTGAATTATTTAATAATATTTGTGGAATTTCCAGAAAATAGTCATTGAAAGTGTTTGCTATTTCCTCTGGATTATTTATCACTTTATTATTTCTGGTCAGTGTAATGTTCCTTTGTATTTTAGCAGATTTTCCCGTTTCTTTCTTTATCATGGACCACATAGCCCTGTTTTATTAGATGATTGGGAAATAAAATTATCATTATGCATTTTCTTTGCTAGTCTTATTACCTTATTTAATATGCTAGTGTATTTTTGTAGTATAAATTGAATTCAGGTGTTGTGTGGTATTGTTTATATAATTTGTGTAGAAATTTCTTTCTTTGACATGAATTTATAAGCCCTGTTGTGATCCAATTGTTAGTTTTGTTATTTGAAACAGTTCTTTGTCTAAAGGGGAATGCTGTTTCAAAATAGTGTAGGGTACTGTTAAATGCTTTAAATTTATCATTTACATTTTCTAGTTTATAAATTTCTGACCATGTTTCCTTATTTAATAAGTCATTGAAATATGTAACATTTGATTCAGTGAATGACCTGCACTTTGATTTTACTCCATTATCATTATTATTGATTGTTTCGGGTACTTCAAAGTCAGTATTTGTCCAGGGTGGTAACTAAAACCCGGACAATAGACTTCTATTGAATGGTGATATTTATCTGTATTTAAAAAAATTGATCAGGAGTGGTTTTACTAAATTTTGTTATTCTTGTTGGGGTATTTACTGTAGATTTCAGTCCATAAGAAATTAGTAACTGTGTTAATAATTCACAATTTCTACCAAATTTTAAGAAATCCACATTTACATCCCCACAAATTATTATATCGAAATTTACTTTGCTCATGTTATTGAGTAACAATTCTAATTTATCTATAAATAAAGGAAACTTTCCTGACGGAGAACGGTATACGCACACAATTATTAATTTAAACTGCTGTATTTTTACGGCAGAGAATTCAAAATCATGTTCCATAATTAGATAATCATAAGCTGTTAACTGTTCATGATCTAAATTATTTCTTAGGTAGATACAAGTACCGCCATGGCTAATATTAGTTCTAGAGTATTTACTAGCTTGTATAAACCCTGGGAATTGAATTAATTCGATTTATTCCTCTTTCAACCAATGTTCTGAAATACATAGTGCTGAGATGTCTTTAAGTTCATTTTTAAGCATTAGATTTATGTAATCAATTTTATTATAGAGAGACTGAACATTCTGGTGGTAAAGTTAAAATTTGTTACTATTGCAAGCTTGTGTTGGTGATTTATTTACATTATTAGTATACATACATGCGGAACATACCTACAGGGGGGGGGATGATTATGTACACTCTTGACACTGGAACATACAATTTAGAAAATGCAATGCAACTTACCCTGCACAATGACTTAATACAAATTTGCATCACACTAACGCCTGATGTGATTATAAGATCCACAAAAATCGCATCTCTTACCTCCAAAAGAACTACCCTGCCTTGGTCCTGTAGTGGTACGCCCCTGAAAATAATTACCTCTTCCAGACATAGGTACAACATCTCGACACACATTACTCTGAAAACTAGAATTAATACATCCTCCATCTCCTCTCATCTCTCCAGGACGCCCAGCACTCGAACCCAGAAACGCAGGCGTAGACCATTTTGACCTAAAGGACCAAGAACAAAAGGACATAGCATAGGAACATTTCCCATGCGCGTGGTGTCAGCCTTCCTGAACTTCTCTGCCATTAGAATTAAGTCAGAAAATTCCCTATATGATCTTGGTAAGGTGCACATAGGCAAACACAACCTATAAATAGGATTTATTCCTTCGACTAAGGGAGCAACAATATTTTCCTCATCCAACTGGATGGCGAACACCTTCACATAATACTTAATCAGAAAAATTGTCACTGAGGGTCTCTTCCATACGTTGACCTCTAAATAAATAACGTCTATGACGATCCTACAAGGAATGCGGTGTAATAAAATAATTTAATACTTGCGACTGTATCTCAAGAAGTGATTTTCCACCCTCCATGCTGTCAATTAAAATATCAAGAAGCATACCCAAGATACAAGGGAACACAATTCTGTATATTTGGCACTCAGATAGGCCAAACACAATCGCACTGTCCTTTAGCTCTTCAAATTTGCGTAAAAACAGAATTAATAAATTAATGTCACTCCCATTGCAGCCGTGAAAATCTTTTATTATTAATGACAATGGGTTGGGTATCGACGCAAAACTGGGACTACGATCAGGTACCAAATTACTAGCCTCAAATACACGAGAACGGTTATCCAAGTTCAAACTGGGTTCAAATAAACTCTGTTGCACTACATTAAAAGCATTAAATAAAGATGCACTCGTCTGTACTGACTTAGAACCATGGGGTACACCAGAAGTGGGGTTAACCTCCTTATTGGGATTGATTTCATAATGAACAGCCACATCTAATCAGGAATAATTATTATTATTATTACTACTCTGATCGCCAGAATGGGACCTATTAGCGCATGACGTGACAGTAGGTTGTTGACAGGCTACCCTAATTTCATTCTCAACGGTAGAAGCATTACGATTCCACACGTTATTGACAGTCTGTTCAGAATATAATAACAAATTAGATGCAGAACCTCTTACAGATTCGCTATCTAAATTGGCTTAACACCAATCATTATACACAGAACACGCACTATTCGACAACACGACAGAATCGCCCTTATCACCACCATTAGTCCGAGAAAACACACGATCATAAATTTCCACCAACCTAGTGCGCAGATCAGACAATTCGTTAGCAAGTAAAGTATCTTCATGAGACCATACGTTCACAAGATCAGACAACCTCAACAACCAGTGTAATTTTTCAGTTCTCTTAGCAAAGCCAGATCCAGATCATAATGGCCACGAGGTACACCACCTCTAATCAGGACCTCATATCCTATTTCATCACGTCTCAAATAATAATAATAATAATTAGGAAGAACTCGTTTTCCAGTTTGGACATAGCTTTCAAGTACATGAAACACAAGAAACAATAATTAATGACATTCACCAAATATATAACACCCTATAAATGACGGTTATAACTAGTGAAATCCCTTCTAAATTTAGGCCCTCAAAAGTTCTAAAATATGTAAGAGCAAAAACCTAGCCACGGTCTGCTACCACTTGACACACTCTCGTACACACTTGGGTACAAATTGGAAAGACCGGCCCATAATTTAACCCCCCCCCCCCCCAGAGGATACTACCATAGAACTGTCGAGGAACCCATAGCCCAGAAAGAAAAACACAGTATACCTTTTAACATCATCGTCTATTGAATCACAAACACTTACAAACATATATAACAGGTACACATAAATACATAATAAAGGTGCAGATTTCACGATAGGTTATCAACACTTACTTCAGGATGTAGTTGTCCAAACCTATGACCCATTGGAATGACATCTATTTTAATTCTAGGCTGCTTTCTTGCTATATACATTTCGTATACTATTACCTTATTCACTATTAGTTTGATAAATAATAGTTGCCAACACGAAGATTGATTAATTAGGTCAACCCCTCAATTATGACGAGACGCCCCGATCCATAAATTCGATAATGATGCCAAATAAACTTTCACGATGTCATTAAATCCATCCGTAGTTGGACATTGTCATATAAGACAAATAATTCATCGTATTTCAGAATACTTAACTTAAATTCTCAAATTCAGACTCGGAGCAAAATTAAAACCATCTACTTTCGTGTCATGGCTGACCGATCTTCTTCTGTTCTCCCAACAGCTGACTGTTGTGAAAAAGCAACAACAACTAAACCCTAACTAGATGACAACTGACACACACGCCTAGCATGTAAAACTTTACCAATTACTATTTAAGGATTAAGAGAGAAATTAAATCAGACCCGCAGGCATTCTACAAGTGAAAGGGAAAGGAAGAATTTACAAACAAGAACATAGTTAAAAACCCTATTCACTAGACCTAAATGTATGCCAACTTAACATGGTCATCGAAAATAAACTATTAAAAACTTACGACAACGTTATGTACCAAAATCACATATCACTTTCTTGTAGAACCGAACAGATACTTACAAATAGCTCTATTAAAAATATATGAGGCGTGACCAACATTTAATGACGACCAATCGAAGATTCCTTTAAGTAGCTTTCACTACTAAATAATTAATATTATTGTTGATGTTACGTGCAAGAGCCCGTCCCAACGTTTTCAAACATGTACCTACACCAGGATGTGACTTCATGACATTTTGAAACGACCGCATGGTCGCTTGGTTCCGTTTGTGAACACGAGATGGCTGCTGCTGTCGGACTTTGGCGCTCCTTCACGTGGTTCCTTCTTCTTCGCTAGAGTGTGTTGGTTGTGCCTTATAAACTATCCTATTCGAGTCATGTATGAAGGCAATTATTATTATACGTCATGAAATAAAGACTGTATATAATTCATGCCGCCAAAACATATTAGTGGTGTCGTGTGAATATTATTTGGTTTTCACATTGTCGTAATATGTGGTTAAATTTAATTGGTCCAATTTAAATAAACCTGGTGCATACTGGGTGGCCTTCTTCGCTTTTTGTCATCCATCTTGTGAATAATAACTTGTGACTAATTGCTGGGAGAAGAACTACGCCTATTGTGAATCTCGCCAGAGCGAGGGCTTTGCCCTCGTCCAAGCTAACTTGGGAATATATCCCAGTATTTAATGATACATGAAGTATTAGTGTGCAACTATCATCTATGATAATCGTGTAAATAGTTTCTTCGGCCTTAATATGGAAAGGCGATCTTTGGTGTGCATCTCTCCGACAGCGACTGGCAGCCATCTGCTATTTTAGTTTATTTTTGATGATATAAATCCTTTAAGGATATCTAAGTAGTGTTTAAAAAATTAGTGTTTCCCCTAAAGGTATGTTTTGCATTTTATTATTTTAAATTATTGGAGCTCCATATGTTGCGTTGTGTACTGAGTGTTTGTTTTGGTTCTGAAAGGTTGACCTTGGAATAGATATGTCACCTATGAAAATGTAAATTTTTTGTTAAACTATATTTGTCCGGGGAACACTACTGTTTTTCTTCTTATTTTATTATTTGGCATCTGGCTAAGGCATTTTCTTCTTATAATATTATGGTACTGGCCAGACGAATCTATTAACACTAGGCCTAAATTGCTTCATTAGACGGTCGGTTTTTAGTCTGATCCGTTGCCTGTAAAAACTATTTGATCTCGTAGTGTCTTGAGTTTGTTTATATCTAGCTGTTTTCTCACTGGAGAAGATTTAATTTAAAAATATAAATTACGCGTTTCACATAAATACGTACTGATGTACCTTCAACTGTTCTTGGTCGCCATGGCAACTTGTTGACAGAAGTGCATTGTGGGTTTTGTTTTTCTGGCGTGTTTTTGAAGTGCACGTTCTTGGGTCATGGTGATGTTGGTTAACTTTTTGTTTTAAATTTTCCTTTGGTTTTCCTTTTTTGGAGTTTTCTTGGTACTCCTACGTTATTCTTTCGTTACCTTGTTTATGGTAATAATTTTGCACTAGTTTTTTTTTCTGATTTTCCAAGGCCCTCATGGTCCAGTTTGGATATATGTCTGGTGCTTATTTAGTGTTTTTTTTGGTTTGTAGCTTTTTATGCTCTTACCTCAAGTAATTGTTTTTTTGATATCGGCCTTAAATATTTATTTTTTCTACAGTGAGAATTCTAGCTGAGATTTTTTTTTTAAATTTATGCTGCCTGATGCATGTTCTGTTTTCTGGTGGAGGTGTTTTCCTTTTAAATTTTAACATTAAATTTTCTTTTAAAATTTTTAAGCAACTGTTGTGGCATTATTTCGTCGGCAGCAGTTCCTGTCGGTTATTGGGGGGTGTCTGTAGAATAGCCTGTGCGTTGTCCCCTTCTCCACCTTCCTTCCACCCCTTTTGGTGTTTTTCTGTTGGGGCATGTCATCTGGAGGTGATTTTGTTGCTGAAGCGAGGCGGACCTCTAAATAAAAGGTAAGTTGGCCCATCCACACTGGCCATCCACGGTGTCATTTTGGTAGCAGACCGAGCTCGAGTTCGCTTCCGTAACTATCCCATCCTCCATACCCGCAGGCTCGTTTTATGGACCCTTCTAGTGCTGATGGGGCGGTTGTTGACGGGATCTTGTCATGCCAGTGCACTTGATGTTATGTAAAGCTAATCCTTGTCGTTTGTTTAATTTCATGCTTGCCTCTGAATATCCATGTGATGAGATGTAAATGTCCTGTTCAAAGCGAGGTGTTTGCTGCTGTATGTTATCCTGTTTGTATACAACATCCTCACTGAAAAAGATGCTCGGTAAGTGGCTGGCATGTGTTCTTGGCATGGGAAATGTGGATTTGGTAATATTCTGATAGCCTACATGCTACGAGTGAAGACATCCTGGAGCTCTGTCTGTAGCTGTTCGCCATGTGCTTTGTGGAAATGTTTGTAATTTAGCTTCCTGTTCTCGAGCCAAGCTGGCGGTGACGTATGCAGTTCTGGACAGCATTGTGCATGATCTTGTATTATAGGTGGTAGCTGTGTTCGAGTGTCAACCTAATCGATGGTGTTGGTAATTGGTAGTTACGGTATTGTTGTGAAAGTGTAAACTGTCCTCGTAATTCCTAAAATTTGTTTCCTTCTGTATTGTCTGTCTGCATTCTGTGTTTTTTAAAATGGCCGACAATAATAGTGTTTTCGATTTAATTGACTTAAGAGATAACCTTGTGAATTTGGAGAGTCCTTCTGGGGTTGAACGTGAATCACCTCTGTTTACTAGGTCTGAGGTTTTGGGATCGATTACTAGTAGTGGTTTGCCTGCCCCTCTATTGTCTGGCTCTGGCTCGTCCATACCACTTAACCCTGCATACGGTCATTCTTCTCATGTTAGGTCACCTAATGATTTCCTGGGTACTGCCGACCCGTTGCATCCCAGTTCCTTCTCTAGTAATGTAAATGTTTTGTCTCCTGTAGAGGGTGTGCGAGCGGACTACCCTGGTAACAATGTCTCTTTTCCAAATGCTACATACTCGCCTACCGTTAATTATGGGTCGATTCCTCATCCTATTTCTGGTTTCTTAACTAAGTTAAAGAGTTTCAACCTAGATGACGTTACCCAAGGGGTACTATTTTTTAGGCAAGTGGTCGAATTGGGTAACCATGCCTCAATTTTTGGGATGTCGGAAATTCAGATTTTTCAACTTTTGTATCCTGTTGCATCCGGTATGCTGCGCGATAAGCTGATTGAAGCTATCCACCTCCGCATGTCCTTAGCCATGTTCATTAGGGACGTGTTGTGGTTTTTTGTCCCTGCGAGTGCCCTTAGTGCTCTCGAGCAAAGGTTTTTATATCGTGTCCAAAGGTTGGACGAGTCACTTAGCGACTATGTCAGTGACATTAAGGTGTATGCCCAGGTATTTGCGTCCCCTTTAACTGAGCGACAGTTGGTGTCATCGATTGTAAATGGGTTTTCGCCTCAATATAGGTCATACATGACTATGTGTACCAGGCCTTCGTCATTTGTCGAGCTGAAACAGGTCGTTATAGAGGCTATGGCTGTGAAACATGCAGATTCCCTTCGTGTAGCTAATGTTCCTCCTCCTTCCTTGATGTCTCGTCCCCCTCCTTCCTTGATGTCTCGTACCCCGCCTAAGGTTATGTTCCACCCAAGACCCAATATTAAGTGCCACACGTGCGGTGGCGTGGGACATGTTAAGAAGGTGTGTCCGAGTAACCAGGTTGTGTATCGCCAATGACGGGATGTTGTGGAGACCAACTCGGGTGTTACTTCTAAGGATATTTCTGTGCATGTGAATTTGGGAAAACCCTGTGAAGTTTCTGGTCTACTAATAAAAAACTTGATAACTCGTTGAAAACTAAATCTTCATGTGCTAATTCTGCTTATGTCGCTGACCTACCTAACCTGTCGGTGAGCAATGTCGTGGCAAGTCAGCCTAAGTCTAAACATAATGTGAAACCTGTAGTGCGGGTGTCCTCGTCATCTAAATGTAATCGTTTTAGAGTGAGTAATGATTTTGGAACGTCTCCTGTGGCTAAAGGAATATCCCCGTTTATTGAAATTTGTGTTAATGACGAGCCCGTTTCTGCATTGCTTGATTCTGGTAGTGTCGCATCCTTTATAAGCGAGGACTGGTTTTTATCTATGAAGAGTGTTTGCAAATTTCCTGAGTTAGAGCCTAACAATGAATCTTTTATTTCGGCAAATTGTTCAAACTTAAATATTTTGGTTAGTAAGACAGTCAAAATTCATATTCTAAATTTTTCTTGGAAGTTTAAATTTTTTGTTGCCAGAAATCTTTCTTGTTCTGTGGTCATTGGAGCTAATTTCATGTCACACGTTGGTTCAACCCGGTTTTATCTTCTCCTGCTGTCAATTCTATTAGTGAACCTATGACTATTGAGGATCTCGATCTAGAAAATTTAACGAGTCTTCAAAAGGATGCCATTAAGAGGTTATGTCTGGAGTCTAGCGATGTATTTACTGACAAGTTGGGTGTAACCCATTTGATGGAATACAAGATTGAGCTAACCGATTCTGTGCCGGTGCGTTCCAGCCCGTATCGCCTTGCCCCGCCCAAGATGGCTGAACTTCGAAAGATTATCGATAAGATGTTGGAAGAAGGTGTAATCCAACCTTATATCTCTGCCTATTCATCCCCTGTATTTCTTGTGCCAAAACCTAACGGTGGTTTTCGGCCGGTGGTCGACTATAGGGCTCTTAATCAAAAAGTTGTTTTGCAATCCATCCCTTTGCCGGACCTTCATACTTGCTTTAGTTGGTTTCGCAACGCGAAGGTGTTCACGATCCTCGATTGAAATTCTTCTTACTTCCAAATTCCCCTCTCTCCTGAATCCAGGCATGTTACTGCTTTTTCCACTGACTGGAACCTGTTTGAGTATGCCCGTGTCCCGTTTGGCCTATCCACCGGAGCCGCTGTGTTGAGCTGACTTCTGGACAAGGTGTTTTCAGAAATTAAATTCAAGTTTGTGTACCACTATCTTGACGATGTGGTGATCTATTCTGAGTCCTTCGAGGAACACGTTGATCATCTGAAAGTTGTACTTGATCGGTTGCGTGACGCTGGCCTTACCGTCAAATTGTCCAAAGTTTCCTTTGCCAAGCCCAAAATTTCCTTCTTGGGCCATATTGTTTCCGCATCTGGTATCTCCGTGGACCAGTCTCGTACGCAGGCCATCAGAGATTTTAAACCACCCAAGAACGCCAAGGGTGTTGCTCGTTACATTGGTATGGTGAACTTCTTCCGTAAGTTCATCAGTAATTTTCCCGACCGTGCTGCTCCTCTAAATCAATTACGCAAAAAGGCTGTGAAGTTTGAGTGGGGTCCCTCTCAGCAGGCAGCCTTCGAAGATCTTAAGCTTGCGCTCTCTAACGCCCCTGTATTAGCCATTCCGGATTTTGGGAAGCAGTTCATTGTGCAGACTGACGCGTCTGGTCGTGGTGTTGGTTGTGTCCTACTGCAAGAGTCTGATCTGGGTAGGCAACCTATTGCATACGCTTCTCGTACCTTAACGGACGCAGAGAGGAAGTATTCCATATATGAACTTGAGGGTTTAGCTGTGTTGTTCGCTCTAGAAAAATTCCGTATGTATCTTGAGCACACTAAGTTTCTCCTTGAGACCGATAACCAAGCCTTGAGCTGGGTCTTAGGGAAACCCCGTAAAACTGGTAGGATTGCCCGATGGGCAACTAGGATTCTGTCATTCCAGTTCACTGTCCACCATATCCGTGGGTCCGAAAATGCGGTAGCTGATTCATTAAGCCGCATGTATGAGGAAACAGCAGAAGAGGATATTTAAGAATGTGAACCCGTAAACCTTGTATCTCCTGTAAATTGTGTCAATGTTGTTCTCAGCAATTCCCCTGTGCTTTTTGAAGATGTGAGGAGATTCCAGAAAGAAGATCCCTCCTTATCTAGCCTAATTGACCGAATCAATTCTGGTGAAGTAATCAAGCCCTACTCTCTAAAGGATGGTGTATTGTGTTGTTCGTCTCGTCATGACCGTCTTCCTAAAATTGTGCTCCCGTCGGTCCTCATTCCGGAAATCTTTCGTTACTATCACGAATCTCCTATTGGTGGCCACCTAGGAGTATTCAAGACCCGAGCTAAAATCAGACAGTTTTTCATTTGGCAAAGTATGGATGGCGACATCAGGAGGCTCATTAGAAATTGTGCTGCATGTAGTATTAGCAAACCTCCGGTTTCTACTAAGGTTGGCCTGTTGTCAACCGAACCGGCATCTAGACCCATGGAGAGGCTTTTTATCGACCATGTTGGGCCGTTCCCTCGCTCTGGTCGGGGAAACCAATTTGCGCTTGTTTGCACTGACGGTTTCACCCGGTTTAGTTGGATTTTCCCCACCAGACAGGCTACGACCAGTTCCGTCATAAGGTGTCTTAATTCCATCTTTTCATCTTTTGGGCCATGTCAGTACCTGGTGTCAGATAATGCCAAGTGCTTTGTACCTCATCAGTTCCGTCAATTCTTATTTGATTATGCTATTTCGCATGTAACCACCACTCCCTATTTTCCTAACCCGTCTCTCGCTGAGCGAGTCAATCGTAATCTCCGTTCTGCTCTGATTGCTTTCCACCACGACGACCATTCCAAGTGGGATTCTAATTTGCATTGGCTCAATTTTGCTTTCAACACCGCCGAGCATGAGAGCACGCAAGCCACCCCTTTTTCGTTAATGTTTTCCTTTATGGCTAATTCTCCGTTGTCTAATCTGTGGAACCTGCATTATCTCCTTCCAGACAGTTTCACGCCCGAGGATATGAGGGCGAAATTCGACAAGGCTAGAGAGAATATTAAGGTATCACATGACCAACTTGCCAAGCGACACAATGCCTGTCGCAAGCCAACTGATTTGGAAATTGGAGATGTTGTGTACGTCCGCAATTTCGAGCCCAAGGGCGTCAGTAATCTAGTTTCAAGCAAGTTGACCCCTCGTTTTAAAGGCCCGTGTTATGTAGAGGCATTCCTGACTCCCGTTACTCTGCTTATTAGAAACCCCAAGGCAAACAAAATTTCCAGAGTGCATCTGTCGCACATTAAACGAGGTGGAGAGGTTTCTAATGAGGAAATGCTACCATAAATTTTGTAAACTGATTTTGTATAATGTAGAGTATCCCTAAACTTCATTGAAGCCTTCAGGCATCTGTTCCTTCTGGAATTTTGAACTGGATATGAAAACTCTGCTGGGATACAAACTGTAACTGTTGGGTAATTCCCATTTTATGGTATATTGTAAAATTGAAACTAAATTTTGATGTTTTCATAAAAGATGCTAGCATTTAAGTTGGACTCGGTGGGAGACATAACTCATGGTAAAATTTATATACATGATTCCTTGGGAATTTAAGTGGTCATTCCTCTACCGTAGTTCCTTCTAAATGTATAGTAACTCATGTAATCTTGAAAGGTACTTCTAGTCTGTAAAATGGTAAACTTGTTAATGACATTTTGTAAGCACGGATCTAGGGCATGGTCAGAAATATTTTCATCATTTAAATTCAACATTGATTCTCTTTTGTAAAATGTAGTAAGAAATTGTAAATTCTGTAAACGTTTTTTGAAATAAGATTAACATTATGTTTTGTAAATTGCTGCCCACGCGTCGAATGATATCTGGCACATTGCTTCCACCTACTTCGCTTAAAGCGAACTACATTGGACTTGTTGAAAATTTACCTAACGTGTCTCGGACTATGAAAGCACTGCTGGTGCTGGTGTTCTGCGTTTCTGAAGACTTATGAACACAGTGAAGCGGTTAACTAAGTGGTTTGCAAGGTGATCAATTATCCCTTCTCTGATAATCTGACCCTGCACTCTTCCTAACCAAAACGAGGCGGTTTCGTCCATCAATTGGAGTTAACTGGTGAACATTATCTTCTGGAAACATGCTTGGTGAATCGACTAGTAAGGAGTACTGCCTATGCCTAGGCATATTCGTGAACGGTGTTCACGCTTAAGGGAGGGAGACTGTTACGTGCAAGAGCCCGTCCCAACGTTTTCAAACATGTATCTACACCTGGATGTGACTTCATGACATTTTGAAACGACCGCATGGTCGCTTGTATCCGTTTGTGAACACGAGATGGCTGCTGCTGTCGGACTTTGGCGCTCCTTCACGTGGTTCCTTCTTCTCCGCTAGAGTGTGTTGGTTGTGCCTTATAAACTATCCTATTCGAGTCATGTATGAAGGCAATTATTATTATACGTCATGAAACAAAGACTGTATATACTTCATGCCGCCAAAACATATTAGTGGTGTCGTGTGAATATTATTTGGTTTTCACATTGTCGTAATATGTGGCTAAATTTAATTGGTCCAATTTAAATAAACCTGGTGCATGCTGGGTGGCCTTCTTCGCTTTTTGTCATCCATCTTGTGAATAATAACTTGTGACTAATTGCTGGGAGAAGAACTACGCCTATTGTGAATATCGCCAGGGCGAGGGCTTTGCCCTCGTCCAAGCTAACTTGGGAATATATCCCAGTATTTAATGATACATGAAGTATTAGTGTGCAACTATCATCTATGATAATCGTGTAAATAGTTTCTTCGGCCTTAATATGGAAAGGCGATCGTTGGTGTGCATCTCTTCGACAGCGATTGGCAGCCATCTGCTATTTTAGTTTATTTTTGATGATATAAATCCTTTAAGGATATCTAAGTAGTGTTTAAAAAATTAGTGTTTCCCCTAAAGGTATGTTTTGCATTTTATTATTTTAAATTATTGGAGCTCCATATGTTGCGTTGTGTACTGAGTGTTTGTTTTGGTTCTGAAAGGTTGACCTTGGAATAGATATGTCACCTATGAAAATGTAAATTTTTTGTTAAACTATATTTGTCCGGGGAACACTACTGTTTTTCTTCTTATTTTATTATTTGGCATCTGGCTAAGGCATTTTCTTCTTATAATATTATGGTACTGGCCAGACGAATCTATTAACTCTAGGCCTAAATTGCTTCATTAGTCGGTCGGTTTTTAGTCTGATCCGTTGCCTGTAAAAACTATTTGATCCCGTAGTGTCTTGAGTTTGTTTATATCTAGCTGTTTTCTCACTGGAGAAGATTTAATTAAAAAATATAAATTACGCGTTTCACATAAATACGTACTGATGTACCTTCAACTGTTCTTGGTCGCCATGGTAACTTGTTGACAGAAGTGCATTGTGGGTTTTGTTTTTCTGGCGTGTTTTTGAAGTGCACGTTCTTGGGTCATGGTGATGTTGGTTAACTTTTTGTTTTAAATTTTCCTTTGGTTTTCCTTTTTTGGAGTTTTCTTGGTACTCCTACGTTATTCTTTCGTTACCTTGTTTATGGTAATAATTTTGCACTAGTTTTTTTTTCTGATTTTCCAAGGCCCTCATGGTCCAGTTTGGATATATGTCTGGTGCTTATTTAGTGTTTTTTTTTGGTTTGTAGCTTTTTATGCTCTTACCTCAAGTAATTGTTTTTTTGATATCGGCCTTAAATATTTATTTTTTCTACAGTGATAATTCTAGCTGAGATTTTTTTTTAAATTTATGCTGCCTGATGCATGTTCTGTTTTCTGGTGGAGGTGTTTTCCTTTTAAATTTTAACATTAAATTTTCTTTTAAAATTTTTAAGCAACTGTTGTGGCATTATTTCGTCGGCAGCAGTTCCTGTCGGTTATTGGGGGGTGTCTGTAGAATAGCCTGTGCGTTGTCCCCTTCTCCACCTTCCTTCCACCCCTTTTGGTGTTTTTCTGTTGGGGCATGTCATCTGGAGGTGATTTTGTTGCTGAAGCGAGGCGGACCTCTAAATAAAAGGTAAGTTGGCCCATCCACCCTGGCCATCCACGGTGTCATTTTGGTAGCAGACCGAGCTCGAGTACGCTTCCGTAACTATCCCCTCCTCCATACCCGCAGGCTCGTTTTATGGACCCTTCTAGTGCTTATGGGGCGGTTGTTGATGGGATCTTGTCATGCCAGTGCACTTGATGTTATGTAAAGCTAATCCTTGTCGTTTGTTTAATTTCATGTTTGCCTCTAAATATCCATGTGATGAGATGTAAATGTCCTGTTCAAAGCGAGGTGTTTGCTGCTGTATGTTATCCTGTTTGTATACAACATCCTCACTGAAAAAGATGCTCGGTAAGTGGCTGGCATGTGTTCTTGGCATGGGAAATGTGGATTTGGTAATATTCTGATAGCCTACATGCTACGAGTGAAGACATCCTGGAGCTCTGTCTGTAGCTGTTCGCCATGTGCTTTGTGGAAATGTTTGTAATTTAGCTTCCTGTTCTCGAGCCAAGCTGGCGGTGACGTATGCAGTTCTGGACAGCATTGTGCATGATCTTGTATTATAGGTGGTAGCTGTGTTCGAGTGTCAACCTAATCGATGGTGTTGGTAATTGGTAGTTACGGTATTGTTGTGAAAGTGTAAACTGTCCTCGTAATTCCTAAAATTTGTTTCCTTCTGTATTGTCTGTCTGCATTCTGTGTTTTTTAAAATGGCCGACAATAATAGTGTTTTCGATTTAATTGACTTAAGAGATAACCTTGTGAATTTGGAGAGTCCTTCTGGGGTTGAACGTGAATCACCTCTGTTTACTAGGTCTGAGGTTTTGGGATCGATTACTAGTAGTGGTTTGCCTGCCCCTCTATTGTCTGGCTCTGGCTCGTCCATACCACTTAACCCTGCATACGGTCATTCTTCTCATGTTAGGTCACCTAATGATTTCCTGGGTACTGCCGACCCGTTGCATCCCAGTTCCTTCTCTAGTAATGTAAATGTTTTGTCTCCTGTAGAGGGTGTGCGAGCGGACTACCCTGGTAACAATGTCTCTTTTCCAAATGCTACATACTCGCCTACCGTTAATTATGGGTCGATTCCTCATCCTATTTCTGGTTTCTTAACTAAGTTAAAGAGTTTCAACCTAGATGACGTTACCCAAGGGGTACTATTTTTTAGGCAAGTGGTCGAATTGGGTAACCATGCCTCAATTTTTGGGATGTCGGAAATTCAGATTTTTCAACTTTTGTATCCTGTTGCATCCGGTATGCTGCGCGATAAGCTGATTGAAGCTATCCACCTCCGCATGTCCTTAGCCATGTTCATTAGGGAAGTGTTGTGGTTTTTTGTCCCTGCGAGTGCCCTTAGTGCTCTCGAGCAAAGGTTTTTATATCGTGTCCAAAGGTTGGACGAGTCACTTAGCGACTATGTCAGTGACATTAAGGTGTATGCCCAGGTATTTGCGTCCCCTTTAACTGAGCGACAGTTGGTGTCATCGATTGTAAATGGGTTTTCGCCTCAATATAGGTCATACATGACTATGTGTACCAGGCCTTCGTCATTTGTCGAGCTGAAACAGGTCGTTATAGAGGCTATGGCTGTGAAACATGCAGATTCCCTTCGTGTAGCTAATGTTCCTCCTCCTTCCTTGATGTCTCGTCACCCTCCTTCCTTGATGTCTCGTACCCCGCCTAAGGTTATGTTCCACCCAAGACCCAATATTAAGTGCCACACGTGCGGTGGCGTGGGACATGTTAAGAAGGTGTGTCCGAGTAACCAGGTTGTGTATCGCCAATGACGGGATGTTGTGGAGACCAACTCGGGTGTTACTTCTAAGGATATTTCTGTGCATGTGAATTTGGGAAAACCCTGTGAAGTTTCTGGTCTACTAATAAAAAACTTGATAACTCGTTGAAAACTAAATCTTCATGTGCTAATTCTGCTTATGTCGCTGACCTACCTAACCTGTCGGTGAGCAATGTCGTGGCAAGTCAGCCTAAGTCTAAACATAATGTGAAACCTGTAGTGCGGGTGTCCTCGTCATCTAAATGTAATCGTTTTAGAGTGAGTAATGATTTTGGAATTTCTCCTGTGGCTAAAGGAATATCCCCGTTTATTGAAATTTGTGTTAATGACGAGCCCGTTTCTGCATTGCTTGATTCTGGTAGTGTCGCATCCTTTATAAGCGAGGACTGGTTTTTATCTATGAAGAGTGTTTGCAAATTTCCGGAGTTAGAGCCTAACAATGAATCTTTTATTTCGGCAAATTGTTCAAACTTAAATATTTTGGGTAGTATGACAGTCAAAATTCATATTCTAAATTTTTCTTGGAAGTTTAATTTTTTTGTTGCCAGAAATCTTTCTTGTTCTGTGGTCATTGGAGCTAATTTCATGTCACACGTTGGTATGCTTCTTGATTTTTGTGCTCGCAACTTATGGTTTAAGTTTAATCCGCAGAGTAAATTATCGTTCAACCCGGTTTTATCTTCTCCTGCTGTCAATTCTGTTAGTGAACCTATGACTATTGAGGATCTCGATCTAGAAAATTTAACGAGTCTTCAAAAGGATGCCATTAAGAGGTTATGTCAGGAGTATAGCGATGTATTTACTGACAAGTTGGGTGTAACCCATTTGATGGAATGCAAGATTGAGCTAACCGATTCTGTGCCGGTGCGTTCCAGCCCGTATCGCCTTGCCCCGCCCAAGATGGCTGAACTTCGAAAGATTATCGATAAGATGTTGGAAGAAGGTGTAATCCAACCTTCTATCTCTGCCTATTCATCCCCTGTATTTCTTGTGCCAAAACCTAACGGTGGTTTTCGGCCGGTGGTCGACTATAGGGCTCTTAATCAAAAAGTTGTTTTGCAATCCATCCCTTTGCCGGACCTTCATACTTGCTTTAGTTGGTTTCGCAACGCGAAGGTGTTCACGATCCTCGATTGAAATTCTTCTTACTTCCAAATTCCCCTCTCTCCTGAATCCAGGCATGTTACTGCTTTTTCCACTGACAGGAACCTGTTTGAGTATGCCCGTGTCCCGTTTGGCCTATCCACCGGAGCCGCTGTGTTGAGCAGACTTCTGGACAAGGTGTTTTCAGAAATTAAATTCAAGTTTGTGTACCACTATCTTGACGATGTGGTGATCTATTCTGAGTCCTTCGAGGAACACGTTGATCATCTGAAAGTTGTACTTGATCGGTTGCGTGACGCTGGCCTTACCGTCAAATTGTCCAAAGTTTCCTTTGCCAAGCCCAAAATTTCCTTCTTGGGCCATATTGTTTCCGCATCTGGTATCTCCGTGGACCAGTCTCGTACGCAGGCCATCAGAGATTTTAAACCACCCAAGAACGCCAAGGGTGTTGCTCGTTACATTGGTAAGGTGAACTTCTTCCGTAAGTTCATCAGTAATTTTGCCGACCGTGCTGTTCCTCTAAATCAATTACGCAAAAAGGCTGTGAAGTTTGAGTGGGGTCCCTCTCAGCAGGCAGCCTTCGAAGATCTTAAGCTTGCGCTCTCTAACGCCCCTGTATTAGCCATTCCGGATTTTGGGAAGCAGTTCATTGTGCAGACTGACGCGTCTGGTCGTGGTGTTGGTTGTGTCCTACTGCAAGAGTCTGATCTGGGTAGGCAACCTATTGCATACGCTTCTCGTACCTTAACGGACGCAGAGAGGAAGTATTCCATATATGAACTTGAGGGTTTAGCTGTGTTGTTCGCTCTAGAAAAATTCCGTATGTATCTTGAGCACACTAAGTTTCTCCTTGAGACCGATAACCAAGCCTTGAGCTGGGTCTTAGGGAAACCCCGTAAAACTGGTAGGATTGCCCAATGGGCAACTAGGATTCTGTCATTCCAGTTCACTGTCCACCATATTCGTGGGTCCGAAAATGCGGTAGCTGATTCATTAAGCCGCATGTATGAGGAAACCGCAGAAGAGGATATTCAAGAATGTGAACCCGTAAACCTTGTATCTCCTGTAAATTGTGTCAATGTTGTTCTCAGCAATTCCCCTGTGCTTTTTGAAGATGTGAGGAGATTCCAGAAAGAAGATCCCTCCTTATCTAGCCTAATTGACCGAATCAATTCTGGTGAAGTAATCAAGCCCTACTCTCTAAAGGATGGTGTATTGTGTTGTTCGTCTCGTCATGACCGTCTTCCTAAAATTGTGCTCCCGTCGGTCCTCATTCCGGAAATCTTTCGTTACTATCACGAATCTCCTATTGGTGGCCACCTAGGAGTATTCAAGACCCGAGCTAAAATCAGACAGTTTTTCATTTGGCAAAGTATGGATGGCGACATCAGGAGGCTCATTAGAAATTGTGCTGCATGTAGTATTAGCAAACCTCCGGTTTCTACTAAGGTTGGCCTGTTGTCATCCGAACCGGCATCTAGAACCATGGAGAGGCTTTTATCGACCATGTTGGGCCGTTCCCTTGCTCTGGTCGGGGAAACCAATTTGCGCTTGTTTGCACTGACGGTTTCACTCGATTTAGTTGGATTTTCCCCACCAGACAGGCTACGACCAGTTCCGTCATAAGGTGTCTTAATTCCATCTTTTCATCTTTTGGGCCATGTCAGTACCTGGTGTCAGATAATGCCAAGTGCTTTGTACCTCATCAGTTCCGTCAATTCTTATTTGATTATGCTATTTCGCATGTAACCACCACTCCCTATTTTCCTAACCCGTCTCTCACTGAGCGAGTCAATCGTAATCTCCGTTCTGCTCTGATTGCTTTCCACCACGACGACCATTCCAAGTGGGATTCTAATTTGCATTGGCTCAATTTTGCTTTCAACACCGCCGTGCATGAGTGCACGCAAGCCACCCCTTTTTCGTTAATGTTTTCCTTTATGGCTAATTCTCCGTTGTCTAATCTGTGGAACCTGCATTATCTCCTTCCAGGCAGTTTCACGCCCGAGGATATGAGGGCGAAATTCGACAAGGCTAGAGAGAATATTAAGGTATCACATGACCAACTTGCCAAGCGACACAATGCCTGTCGCAAGCCAACTGATTTGGAAATTGGAGATGTTGTGTACGTCCGCAATTTCGAGCCCAAGGGCGTCAGTAATCTAGTTTCAAGCAAGTTGACCCCTCGTTTTAAAGGCCCGTGTTATGTAGAGGCATTCCTGACTCCCGTTACTCTGCTTATTAGAAACCCCAAGGCAAACAAAATTTCCAGAGTGCATCTGTCGCACATTAAACGAGGTGGAGAGGTTTCTAATGAGGAAATGCTACCATAAATTTTGTAAACTGATTTTGTATAATGTAGAGTATCCCTAACCTTCATTGAAGCTTTCAGGCATCTGTTCCTTCTGGAATTTTGAACTGGATATGAAAACTCTGCTGGGATACAAATAAAAGGTAAGTTGGCCCATCCAACCTGGCCATGCACGGTGTCAGTTAATATTTGAAAGAAAAATAGCACAGTAGCGCCACCTGGTGAAATAGACATGTACAATAAAGAAGAGAACAAAAGAAGGGTCAGTGCAAAGTCTGTGCGTGTTCGCGTGACATGTGACAAGCGTCTCCAAAGATGATTTGTATTTTGTATGGTATTTCCCACTTGATAAATAAAGATTTACATTAAAACTAACAGGTTATGGGCCCAGGCCAAGTGTAAATGGTATTATCTCGTGAGTGGATCCGAAGCTGAGCGCTTGCGGAACACGTGCTGTATTTTTTTTTTGTGAGTAAGGATAACCTCAAAATGGCAACCGGCAGTGACTACAAAGTTCAAGTGGATAAACTTGAAGGACCTGAAGACTGGGCAAAGTGGAAATGGCATGTGTTGATGGTTTTGCGGTCGTATGAACTGGAAAATATTGTTGATGGTTCGAAAAAGTATCCTGTGTTGCCGGCAGATGCAACTGCGCAACAAAAAGCGGCATATAAGCAGTGGTTGAAAGAAGACGCGAAAGCGGCCAGTTTGCTAGCAGGTGCGCTAGGAAAATCTGTTGCCGAGCTCGTGTTGACGTGCACCAATGCCAGTGAAATTTGGACAAAATTGAGCGCACGGTTCGAACGAAGCAGTACGCAGCGACTGAACATGTTGATCGAGTCATTCTTCCGAGTGACACGTGACGACAAGGAGGACATCAGCACCCATGTCGCGAAGTTACAGAAGCTTTATCAGGATCTGAACGACGAACTACAAAAGCACAACGAAAACACGTTATCTGACAGGTTTTTGAACGGTCGAATTTTATCCACGCTGGGAAAATAATATGATAATTTCAAGGATGTGTGGGA
This sequence comes from Meconema thalassinum, assembly GCA_946902985.2. NCBI lineage: Eukaryota > Metazoa > Arthropoda > Insecta > Orthoptera > Tettigoniidae > Meconema > Meconema thalassinum. The sequence goes on along the minus strand of OX336388.2, from coordinate 1,753,781,706 downwards.
CACGATTCCGAAGGAAAATCAAACTGTGAACTTGTTGATTGAAAAATTGTGCACGATTGAACTGCGTGACCAAGGAAACGTGGAATCGACTGCGTTTGTGGTACGTAGTGCTCCCAAGAAGCATTCCCAGTATGGCATTGGCAAAGGCAGCGCTGATGACAAGTCGAAGAAAAATGTTCAACGAGTAAAGCAGAAGTTTCCATGTTTCAAATGTAAGGAATTGGGTCATTGGGCAAGTGAATGTCCAGCGAAGAAGAAAGAGGGTGACACTAGAAACAAAAAAATAAGGAGAACAATGCTTCGTTTCTGACACATGCGATGAGTGCGTTAGATGGCGACTTTGTTCAAGCCGACGAGTGGTACTGCGACAGTGGGCCACAAATCACATCACCGCGAACAAACAGTATTTTACAACATACGTCAAGTTTGCTGCTCCAGAGAAGATTTTGCTAGGAAAACGATGTGTGAGCATGCTAGCTCACGGCAAAGGAACTGTAAACATTCAAGTGCGGCTGAACAACGCTTGGTTGAGTGCTGAGATGACTGAAGTTTTGTATGTTCCCGATTCAATGGCTCATCTGTTTTCTGTGAAAGCTGCTGCAAGGAAAGGTTTTTGTGCAAAACTTGACGAACTAACTGTTAGAATTGAAGACAAGGTTACTGGAAAGGCGATGATGGCTGGACGTGTGAGTCATGGTCTGTATGTACTTGACATGTGCGTCGTGAAACCGGCGCAACCCATTCAAGTGAATTTAGCTACATCGTTGGACAAACTGCAGATCTACCATGAACGATTTGGTCATCAACACAAAGCGCATGTGAAGAATGTACTGAAGCAGATGAACATCAATGTAAACATGTGTAAAGAGGATTTCTGCGATGGATGTGCACTGGGAAAAATGCATCGACTGTCATTCAAGACACGAATGAATCGACCAAGAGCCACCGGTGAACAAATCCACGCCGATGTGAATGGACCAATGTCTATTGAATCTCCTGGAAAGGCACGCTACTACGTATGTTTCAAGGATGATTTCAGCAAGTTTCGACGAGTTTTCTTTTTAAAGCACAAAAGTGAAATGTACACCGTTCTGGAACAGTTCCTGAATGAAGCCAAAACAAATGGACACGTCGTGAAGCTGTTCAGGTGTGATGGAGGAAAAGAATTTGATAACGAGAAGGTTTCTGAACTACTCGCAAGCAGAGGTATAGAACACAGCATTACTACGCCGTACACACCACAACAAAACGGAGTTGCGGAACGTGAAAATCGGACGATTGTGGAGTACGCAAAATCTATGTTGAATCCCAGCAAGTTAACGAAACAACTTTGGGCTGAAGCCTGCAACACTGTGGTGTACCTCCTGAATCGCACTGGGAAGTCATCCATTGAAAACAAATCTCCCTATGAATTGTGGTATGGACGACCAGTGGGAAGTCTCAGTCATCTGAAGATCTTCGGAACAGAATGCTACGTGCATATCGACAAGAATTTTCGCTCAAAGTTCGACGACAAAGCTGTTTTTGGGCATCTGGTTGGGTACGTGAACGACAGGGATGGATTTAGAGCCTGGATTCAAACTCAGGGAAAGGTTGTTCTAAGCCATGATGTGAAATTCAAACCTGAAATTGTCTGCAATATGCGCGCCAACGCCTGAAAGGTTGAAGTGACGCTTGAAGAACGTGTGGAGAGGAATCAGTCTAATTCATCGTCTGATGTAGGCCTACAGAGGAGGTCAGAGTCAGATGAGAACTTAAGCGAAATTGAAGATTTTGCTTCGGCATCCAGTTCCGGAGGAAGCGAAGATGAAGAAGAAGGAGAGACTGATGAAAGAAGGAAAAGCAAACGTGAAAGTAAGAAGCCATCGTGGATGATCAGTGGAAATTACATGTACATGGCTGGACCATCTATCGCTGAAAAGAATCCTGACTCATACTCTGAAGCACTGCAGTCTAGTGATAAAAATCAGTGGCTGAAAGCAATTAATGAAGAATTGGAGTCATTAAAGGAAAATGATACCTGGAAATTGGTTGAGCGTCCAAATGGTGCACGGGTCCTGAAAAATCGGTGGGTTCTTCGACAGAAGACAACGGACAGTGGAGAAGTTCGCTTCAAGGCACGATTGGTAGCCAGAGGCTATGCGCAACAGCAAGGAATCGATTATGAAGAAACATTCAGCCCTGTTGCACGGTATGATACCATTCGAGCTCTGTTGGCAGTAGCTGTTGAAAAGGAGATGAAACTTGGTCAATTTGATGTCAAGACGGCCTTCTTGAACGGCGAGCTTGAAGAAGATGTGTTCATGGAACAGCCAGAAGGTCATCAGGACGGTACTGGCCGAGTGTGTCATCTAAAGAGAAGCTTTTATGGTTTAAAACAGGCTCCACACTGCTGGAACAAGCGTTTCAAGAAATTCATGGAGAAAGCTGGATTCAAAAAGAGCAAAGCTGATCCTTGTCTCTTTTACAGCAACAAAAATGGATAGTGGTTGGCTGTTGTAATCTTTGTGGATGATGGTCTGGTAATTGGCAACGAAGAAGACATCGAGCAGTTCATGGAAAAACTTCAGCAGGAATTTCACACGACCAGAGGATCTCTCAACAATTTTCTGGGCATGAAGATACAAGAAAACCATGATAGATCAATTGCAATCAGTCAAGAGGATTACACGAGGAAAATCCTAGAAAAATTTGGGATGGCCGAGTCAAATGGAGTGTCTACCCCAGTTGGACGCGAAGAAAGTGAAGACGGAGAAAAGGTTTCGGCCAGGGTTCCTTATCGTGAGGCGGTGGGATCCTTGATGTACCTGACTACAGCTACTCGTTCAGATATCGCATTCGCGGTCAACAAAGCTGCTCGAGCCATGGAGAATCCTATAGTTCAAGACTGGAGTGAAGTGAAACGGATATTTCGATATTTAAAGAGCACAGTGAACCATGGAATCGTCTATAGGAAAGAGGACGTTTTGAAGGTCTACAGTGATGCTGACTACGCCGGTGACAAGAGGACGAGACGTTCAACGACGGGTGTCATTTCGACCTACAATCATGGAGCTGTATCGTGGAGAAGTCAGTTACAGAAGTCTGTGTCAACATCGACAACTGAAGCTGAAAATGTGTCTGCAAGTGAAGGAGCAAAGGAGTTGATTTGGCTGAAAAGACTGTTTTCTGAATTACTGGGAACTGCTGACAAACCTCCTACGCTTTACATCGACAATGCTGGTGCAGTTAAATTGGCTAAAAATCCGGAGTACCATCAAAAATCCAAGCATATTGAGGTACGTCATTTCTAGGTGAGGGAAAGATTTTTGGACGGAGACCATGAGCTGGAGCACATCGACGGGACCAATCAATTAGCTGATCTTCTAACTAAACCTCTGGAGAGGGTCAGATTCGAGATGCTGCGAGAGAGGATTGGCGTGCGGAAGATGACATCTTAGAGGCTGAAAAGTGTTCAATAGTTCATCTTGTTTATTTTTTATTTGTATTTGATTTTTCTTTGGAGTAAGTGTTAATATTTGAAAGAAAAATAGCACAGTAGCGCCACCTGGTGAAATAGACATGTACAATAAAGAAGAGAACAAAAGACGAGTCAGTGCAAAGTCTGTGCGTGTTCGCGTGACATGTGACAAGCGTCTCCAAAGATGATTTGTATTTTGTATTGTATTTCCCACTTGATAAATAAAGACTTACATTAAAACTGACAATTATTAACAGGAACTCCAAAACAGTTACAATCACTTCCTATTAATCAACCACACAATTTCTCGGTCACTAGCAATCTGTCATATGGTACACACGGAGTATAAGATCTTACTGCGTTGCCTTTTACAATTGCATCTTAATATTTTAAGCTATTCCAACGTTCTTTTTTAGTTGAGTAGGCCATAATATCTTCAAGTTTACAGTAAGTTCTAACAACCACATAGCCCAAGGCTATAGGTTTCTCGCCCTGATGATCAGTGACTACATTTCGCTTGTGCCTTGCCTTCGTGAAAATCTAACACTCCTCTTATATCAATAATAGTTAACGTTCTTCTTATTTTGCGTTCCACAATTACCGAAGGGAGGTTTTAAACAGCCACAAGTGTCAGACATAGAAGCTACAAGTTCGCAAGTCCACGCCAGGGAAGCAGTAATCAGAGTCCCAACTGAGAGAGCCAGTACCTCCTGACCTCTAGCGCCTCAACTAGGTACTATCAAACAAACACTTGGAACTCAGACGGTCCTTCTCCAAGACAAATATACAGTGTACTTATAAACGAGGCAAATAGAATCGTCTCAACAACATTCGCCAAGAACTTCTCAAAATAAGGGTCATGAAGATCGTCTCTGCGCAAACTCTACATAAGTGATTCTCTGCTAAAGTGCTGGCACATTGCCTTAAATTGCTAGTCGAAATCACGTTGTCATCGCTAGCGTGTTTTTCTACATCGACAACATGTCGATATTTGGCCTACTGCCATCGTCTATTTTGACATCATCTATTCAAGGTGACATTTATCTTCAGTGCTAAACACAGGCTCCAACATTTCGATAGAAACAAAAGTGATCAACAAGTGTTCCCTTTATGGAAATTTCTCAAGAACTGCCCAAGCAAGTTAAGTGAAAAATCTAACCTCCAAATTGCCAAGTGTATCTTTCTTGTTCAACTTAACCTAACTTATTTGTTTAGCGTGGACGCAGGTACCTTGCCTTCTAAGTGAAAACTACGGTACCGGTATGTTAAAACAGTTACTTTTTGTTTTCTTGCATGTTTGTTATATTTAAACAAATTCTCTTCTTTTGCATTCATGAGACGATTTGCGGGATGTACTCACCAGAGGCTTGTCGATCTTAATGATGGTTGACGATATTGTTTCATTTAAACCAAAGCATGCTAACCATGCATATTTCTATTTCTAGTCAATCTTTGAAGCTCGTATTGAGCAATGAAGTTATTCTCTTATAACGTTCGCCCTGCATTTGCAAGCAGCCTTAATATTGTAAGTTTTGCTAGGATTATTCTACCTAGCGACCTTCAACCATTAAATTGTTAACTTATTCTTATATTTTGTTAATTTGTTAATTTATACTCTACTAGAATTTAAAGTTTATTCATTGTTGTTGAAGTGTTGTTGGCTGGTGCCTACAGAGTTTATATTACCTGTTTCTAAGGTTGTTGTTATTATTAATTATTAATGATCTATACAAACCTTATAAATAAAGATCACTGTTATTTGGCAAACTGTTTCTATCCAACTATTTTTTGATGTCCCATTTGTATCTACCCAGTAAAGTTCACTTGTGTATTAAGCTAGATGAGTATTAAGCTAGAGGCTTCACCTCTAGCTCTGTCTGAATGGGGAGGTCTAGCATCGACGGATCCTGACCAATAGCTTTTTGATTTAGCACTCACACGCATGCAATGCAAGCACAAGTAAAAAAAAACAGAGAAAAAGAAAGAGCGAAACTTAAAAAAAGAAAATTTATTAACCCCTATTTACTAATTAAATAAATAATTTAAAATTAACGTTACATTGTCTTAAATGGTCACATGGTTTTGAATATACAATTTTCATAAGAAAATATGCATTGTCCGTTGAGCCATAATATATTTAAACACAAATAGTGCTAAATGTTCCGGCATAACTCAACAAGATGACAGTGTTTCGCCCCGGTGTGCTATTGGGCTCTTCAGTTGGTTAAAGCACACCTCACCAAGACACTGTCTAGTGCACACTGGGAAGGCGTATCAAATACGTCTTGCAATGGCCTTGCCACTGTGCACTAGACAGTGTCTTGGTGAGGTGTGCTTTAACCAACTGAAGAGGCCAATAGCACACCGGGGCGAAACACTGTCATCTTGTTGAGTTATGCCGGAACATTTAGCACTATTTGTGTTTAAAAACATGGTTTTGTACAAACAAAATAATAATGACATGTTTTCTATTACATAATAATAACAATAATAATGAATAATTTAAAGTTAGCGTTACATTGTCTTAAATGGTCACATGGTTTTGTACAAACAAAACCATAATGACATTTTTTTATTACATAATAATAATAATAATAATAAATAATTTAAAGTTAACGTTACATTGTCATAAATGGTCACATGGTTTTGTACAAACAAAATCATAATGACATTTTTTATTACATAATAATAATAATAATAATAATAATAATAATAATAGGTGTTTTACAAAAAGAACATAGTCCTAGACATTTTAATGATTGCATACGCTACTATCACTACTTTTAAAACTTTTTTTTAAACTTGTGGTTGCAGTGCATGAGGGGGGTATTTGATGAACAATTGACCCTTAAGCCAATGACGTTTTAACTTATTTTATCATTTAGTACAAATACCATTGATTCAATATTTATAATGATCATAATCAAACTATTAGTCAATAATAATGCGTTGTCATTCTTTTTATTGTTTATAATTTTAAAAATTGTTTTAGTACAATATTTATAATGATCATATTCAAACTATTAGTCAATAATAATGTATTGTCGTCATTTTTAGCCTACTTTCGATTTTTGCAAAAAATGAAAGTAGACTTATGAGATCAACACAGGGCGAAAAAAGTGTGTCTGTCTGTGTGTGTGTATGTGTGTGTGTGAGTCTGTGTGTGTGTCTCTGTGTGTGTGTGTGTGAGTGTGTGTACTCTGAATGTCTGTCCCCCCCTATCAATTCGAACACGGTGAATGCGAATTGAACGAAATTTGGTACAAAGGTAGCACTAGCAAAGGACACCTCAGTGTCATGTTTTATATCACCGCCATCTTGACCGAAACGTAATGGCGGCCACACAAATGTTCAAAGCTTAAATCAAATTACGACTAACCTAATCATCGGATCTCTACCAAATTTTGCAACAACATACCTTTATGCGGGGAGCATCCTTTGACCAAACTAATAAGTCATCAGCGTAATAGTTTGCGGATGGCGGCCATCTTTGTGTGAAAATCGATTCCCCCTATTAATTCGAACACGGTGCAACCGAATGGAACGAAATTTGGTACAGAGGTAGTACTAACAAAAGGCACCTCAGTGTCATGTTTTATATCGCCACCATCTTGACTGAAACGTAATGGCGGCCACACGAATGTTCAAAGCTTAAATCAAATTACGATTAACCTAATCATCCGATCTCTACCAAATTTTGCAACTACATACCTTTTTGGAGGGAGCATCCTTTGACCAATCTAATAGGTCATTCGCCTAATAGTTTGCGGATGGCGGCCATCTTTGTGTCAAAATCGATTCTCCCTATTAATTCAAACACGGTGAAACCGAATGGAACGAAATTTGGTACAGAGGTAGCACTAGCAAAGGACATCTCAGTGTCATGATTTATATCGCCGCCATATTGACAGAAACGTAATGGCGGCCACACAAATGTTCAAAGCTTAAATCAAATTACGATTAGCCTAATCATCCGATCTCTAGCAAATTTAGCAACAACATACCTTTATGGAGGGAGCATCCTTTGACCAAACTAATAGGTCATCAGCCTAATATTTTGCGGATGGCGGCCATCTTTGTGTGAAAATCGATTCCCCTTATCAATTCGAACACGGTGAAACCGAATGGAACGAAATTTGGTACAGAGGTAGCACTAGCAAAGGGCACCTCAGTGTCATGTTTTATATCACCGCTATCTTGACGGAAACGTAATCGCGGCCACCCAAATGTTAAAAGCTAAAATGTCATTACGACCAACCTAATAATCTAGTCTCTACCAAATTTTGCAACACCATATCTTTATGTGGGAAACATATTCAAACCAAACTGCAAGAACATCAGCCCAATAGTTTGCAGATGGTGGCCAAGTATGTGTGCAAATCGATTCCCCCTATCAATTCAAACACGGTGAAACCGAATTGAACGAAATTTGGTACAGAGGTAGCACTAGCAAAGGGCACCTCATATTCATGTTTAATATCCCTATAGCACGTTGTATTTCAACAAGCTACTACAACCAACATTCAATCATACTCCTTGAAAAGGACAAAGAGTTATAACAATACCCATGCATTTAGGAGAAAGTAGGCTATATGTTCTTTACTGAACATCTTGTTTATTGTTTATAATTTAAAATAAAATAGTTTAAATACCATTTATATCATTGTTTATAATGATCATAATCAAACTATTAGTCAATAATAATGCACTGTTGTCCCTTCTATTTATTGTTTATAATTTAAATAAATAGTTTTAATACAATATTTACAATGATCATATTCAATAGATTAGTCAATAATGATGGAAAAAACACAACATGGTCTCTTGACTATTTGACACTCGTGGGCAAGATGGCGTCACAGTGAAAGGGTAGTGAAATAGCAGCTAGTATAAATATTTGATAAAAGTGGTAAAATATTATAACAGAGGTTTAAAATCTATAAAGTTACTTTCCTTGGATCAAGTGTAATACGGAATATTGAGAGTATTTAGAAATTCTTATTGATAATTTAATAAACTTAAACTAAGTTGTGGGAACGTGTATCCAAAGATTCGGTGACTTCTTCAATCACTGTTTGAACCAAGTAGAGCAGTGGTGCTTTTACGAGACTTCACCCGATTGGAAGATATACGTATTTCACATTCTTCTTTATTGGTAGGAAATTAGATTAATTCTATTAGGTAGTAATAATTAAAATAAATTTAGTGTAATTTGGTGTTAACATCTAGGCTAACTTAGATCTCTAGTATGACGACAGTAAACAGTGTTAGTGTCTCGTCAGGTAGTGTAACCGTAACGGATTTATGCTCGTCGTGTAAAATAAAATAAAAAATGCAAATAAAATCATCACAAGATTTCAGGTAAAATTGAATGAGGAGAAAAGTGAAACCGATTGTCGTAATGTAGGCCTACCGCTACCGTCATGCAAATGTCATAACCTGAGAAACGAACCGTCCTCAAAAGACGAAATTATAAAGCTGCTAAAGGAAGATATTGCTAAGTTAATGGAAGAGATGTATAAATTAAAAGGAAACAGAGAGGAAAGCAAGGAAACTTGGTCGACAGTGATTGCTGGTAAGGTAAGATTGAATAAGCCTAGGCCTATAAATGGAATACATGTAACTGAAATTCCCGTCTCAAATTCATTTGGAGTGCTTGTCGAAGAAAATGATGACTTTCCTCAAGAAGAAAAGAAGAAAGTGATAAAGAGAAAATCCAGGAAGATGCGGATATTTGCGGATAGCCACGGGCGAGATGTAGCAGCAAGCGTATTGGAGAGAAGCAGAGAAATGGAGGTCACTTCGACAGTAAAGCCAGGAGCTCAAATTGCAGAGGTCACGAACGGAATGATAGGAGAGTGTGCGTCCCTTACTGAAAAGGACTACGCAGTGATCATCGCTGGAGCAAACGACGTCTATAGAAATGAGAGTAAAAAGTTAATCAAAGATTTAAAGGGTACATTGCCATCGATGCAAAAAACAAATGTCATTATTTTAAACATTCCGCAGAGATACAATTTAATTCCCAAATCATGTGTAAATGTAGAAATATAGGCTACAAATGGAAAAATTCATAAAATTTGTAAGAGTTTTCCAAATGTCCAAATTGTAGATGTAAGTAAATTAGACAGGAAGTTCCACACTCGGCATGGCCTACACTTAAATAGATTAGGAAAAGAGTATCTTAGTGATGAAATCTGCAAAATTGTAAATTCAAATGGTAAGAATAATTCAACAGTAATATCATTAGAGTGGAAGCAGGGAAACTGGTAGAAGAAGCCAAACGTGAGGTTTGGCAATCAGATCTTTTGAAGTCAAATTTAACGGAGCGTAACAATGGTATTTCGGATTTGTCTAACAACAATAATAATAACAATTATGATAATAATGTAAATAAATCACCAACACAAGCTTGCAAAAGTAACAAATTTAAAATTTACCACCAGAATGTCCAGTCTCTTTATAATAAAATTGATTACATAAATCTAATGCTTAAAAATGAACTTAAAGACAGCACAGCACTATGTATTTCAGAACATTGGCTGAAAGAGGAACAACTCGAATTAATTCAATTCCCAGGGTTTATACAAGCTAGTAAATACTCTAGATCTAATATTAGCCATGGTGGTACTTGCATCTTCTTAAGAAATAATTTAGATCATGAACAGATAACAGCTCATGATTATCTAATTATGGAACAGGATTTTGAATTCTCTGCCGTAAAATACAGCAGTTTAAGTTAATAATTGTATGCGTATACCGTTCTCCGTCAGGAAAGTTTCCTTTATTTATAGATAAATTAGAATTGTTACTCAATAACATGAGCAAAGTAAATTTCGATATAATAATTTATGGGGTTGTAAATGTGGATTTCTTAAAATTTGATAGAAATTGTGAATTATTAACACATTTACTAATTTCCTATGGACTGAAACCTACAGTAAATACCCCAACAAGAATAACAAAATTTAGTAAAACCACTCCTGATCAAATTTTTATAAATACAGATAAGTATCACCATTCAATAGAAGTCTATTGTCCGGGTTTTAGTGACCACCATGGACAAATACTGAGTTTTGAAGTATCCGAAACAATCAATAATCATGATAATAGAGTAAAATCAATGTGCAGATCATTCCCTGAATCAAATGTTACATATTTCAATGACTTATTAAATAAGGAAACATGGTCAGAAATTTATAAACTAGAAAATGTAAATGATAAATTTAATGCATTTAACAGTAGGCTACCCTAAAACACTATTTTTAAATAGCATTCCCCTTTAAACGAAGAACTGTTCAAAATAACAAAACTAGCAATTGGATAACAACAGGGATTATAAATTCATGTCAAAGAAAGAAATTTCTGCACAAATTATATAAACAATACCACACAACACCTGAATTCAATTTATACTACAAAAATACACTAGCATATTAAATAAGGTAATAAGACTAGCAAAGAAAATGCATAATGATAATTTTATTTCCCAATCATCTAATAAAACAGGGCTATGTGGTCCGTGATAAAGAAAGAAACTGGAAAATCTGCTAAAATACAAAGGAACATTACACTGACCAGACATAATAAAGTGATTAATAATCCAGAGGAAATAGCAAACACTTTCAATGACTATTTTCTGGAAATTCCACGAAAATTATTAAATAAATCACAGGTAAATACACTAAATTCTAATAATAAAATAAATATATGCAGTGAGTCTTTATTTATAAATCATGTCACATGTGAAGAGGTAAGAATAGTTATAAAAGAGCTAAAAAATAAATTCTGTGCTGGCATTGATGGCATCCCTGATGCAATTTTAAAGAAATGTGCAGAAAATATAATAAATCCACTTACACACTTAATAAACAGATATTTTGAAGTTATCAAAAGTAATTCCAGTGCACAAAAACGGTTCGAAAGATGAATTAGATAACTATCGTCCTATTACCTTACCAACTGGTTTTGCAAAAATTGTGGAAAAAATTATGTATAAGAGACTGATAAAGTTTCATAGAAAAAAATAAAATATTATCAAACTCACAACATGGATTCAGAACGGAAAAATCTACACAGACAGCAATTTCCGAATGTAGTAATTGTATACTGAAATTAATTGACAATAAGTAACATGTAACTGGCCTATTCTTGGATTTATCGAAAGCATTTGATGTTATTGACCATAAAATCCTCCTTACCAAACTAAATCAATATGGTATTAGAGGTCTAGCTAATAAATGGATTGAGTCTTACTTAACAAGGCGTAAACAAATAGTAAGCTTGAGACACAAGGATGATGGAACCAAATTACTTAATGAAACATTGTCCAATGAGGGAATTATTGAATTTGGAGTACCCCAGGGATCGGTTTTGGGCCCACTACTCTTCCTTCTATATATCAATGATATAACACAGAACGTTCATTCACATAAGGAAAGTTTATTTGTGGACGATACAACACTCGTAATAAAAGGTGAAACTAAACAGGTCATACAGCAGTCTGCTGACTCCGTTACAGGAGAGTTAACCAAATGGTCACAAGATAATCGCCTCATAATAAACTATAAAAAAAAACAGTATGTCTAAATTTCCACACTATACAGAATAGGAATCCTGCGAAACCCAATATAACATTAAATGGTCAACAAATAGAAAATAAATCAGAAATAAAAAGTTTTTAGGACTATGGATACAACAAGACTTGAAATGGAATAAACATATACAATATCTGAATACTAAACTGAACTCGATGTGCTTTGCGTTTGGTATTTTGAAAACCTGCACTAGCATGCACACATTAAGAAATACTTATTTTGCTTATTTCCATTCATACTTAAGATATGGGATCATATTTTGGGGTATGTCGCCAGATGTACTAAGCACGTTTAGGATACAAAAGAGGGCGATTAGAATTATGGCAAATGTAAACTCTAGAGAATCATGTAGACCTCTGTTTAAAGATTTAAACATTCTCCCACTGCCCTGCATATATATCTTTGAAAGTATTATGTTTTTTTTTAAGAATTTAATGAATAAAGATGTTTTTCTTAAAACAAACAATGATGGTCATAGGCATAACACAAGACAAAATCAAAACATTCATATTTCACACACACACAAGCATATATCAAAAGGAACTTTTCACACTGGGGTTAAATTATACAATAAACTACCCCAGTATATAAAACTGGCCCCAAAAATAAAAACCTTTGATAGAATGTTGAAAGCTTATCTGCAGTGCCATTGTTTTGACTCAGTAGTTGAATATCTTAGCGTATAGGAGCGATGAAATCTATAATTATATTTTACTTTTTTAATTTAATTGTAATACCTAGCCGTAAGTTGTTGTATTTATAGAATTAAGTTTTCATATTATGATAATAGAGTGAGGTGTAAATAGTTGTGCAATAAGATTGTATCTATTAAGATTTGCTATTATAATAAGTTAAATAGTTATAATGTTAGTAATGTATACCTGTTAGTTCTTTTATTTTATATTTGTAAATTCTGACGTGTCCTATATCAAAAATGTATTGAATGCATGTATTTGATCAAATGGAATTAATAAAAATCTATCTATCTATTTAATTTTGAAAATCATAACACTGATACTATACTTTTTTAAATAAATTGATCATGTTAAAGTTCATATTTAGATAAAAGTAATTTGCTTTTCATAGCAGCAATGACCTTAAATGCAGCCATTCGTTCTGATAGACTAGCATCTGAAGCTCTTATTCGTTGCGTGGCAATGCTTACCAAGACTTTGTCGGCAATGCGCCTTAGTGTGGGTATCATGATTACGTCATGAATGGTCCAAAGCATTTATCCCCATATCCCCTCTCCTCCAACGATCTTCAAGACGAGTACCAGGACCGCAAAAGCTGTAAGCAGATAGGTGAACTTCGAATGGTAAGTTTTTAATGATGTTATCAATAATTCCACGGCCAGTACATTTGGGGCATGGAGGTTTCAATCGGTGAAAAACACTTTTTGTTGTTGCTATTCTTGTTCTTGTTGTTGTTGTTGTTTGTCAGTGGCTGCTGACGAGCATGGTGGGTGGTTGTTTTCCTCATGACGACCATGGAATGATGAAACAATATCATTACAGTGAGTTTTATGACCATGATATAATTTCATCAATTTGCATGTGGCACACTGTCGAATGGAGAGTATTTTTGTCATGGTTAATTGCTTGCGATGGGAAAAATGGCTGCATGGTTGTAGTTCACTCAATACAGGGTGAGTAGTCCACTCGGCAGGCGCCTTTTCTCAAATTTCTTTCACAGCGTTGGCAGCAACATAAAAAGAAATGATTTTGGAAGAGCTAATAATTAATTAATGTTGACTTAAGTTAATCAGTTTTTTCTTTCACACAAAGAACTTTCCAATAGCTTTGTCGATTGTAGTGGCGTCCATGTTTATAACGTTGATGTTGTTACCTCACGTGTACAACTCTCACTGCTATCATTGGACGATAAACTTTTAGTTTTAATTTTGTTCAACAACTCCCAACATGCATTGGTGGTGAGCCAATGATACAATTGCGCACGCATACGCTAAGGCGTTATTCTCAATATTGTCGCAAGGACACGTATCCATGAGCGTTTGCAGGGATGGACAACCCAAATCTAAAAGATCAATACATTGACAGTGAGAGGGTAAAAATGGTTGGAGCCATTGGCATTTTTTTTACCCCCTTTAACAAATAAGACATTAAACAAGGACATATGAGCTTTCATGACTATGTCAAGATACTTGTAAGAAATATCACCCACTTTCCATACTATTTGCAAATGATTTTCAATCCATTGGCTCTGCTTTTTATCTTTTCCACTATCCAACTCAAAAGCATAGGGAGGTTTAAACACCAAATGGATGGGATGTGACACCCAAAACGTACTACAATCGATAAAAGCCACTTCCTTAAATATAAATTTGTTATCTGCAATTTTAAACCCCTCACAATCCACGAAGCGTGTACGCATCATGTTTTTACTTGTCCCCGTGGCTTATGATCGCGAGATTAACGGTCACGTTAAACTACAAGCTTCCTTCCTTCCTTTTTTTTACTTGTTACCTCGTTGACGACTAATCAACAAGTAACCCATTTCATGGTTTAACATTGCAAAGTCAAAGGACGTCAGAAAAAAGGGAACAAATTAATTGAACAACAGGTAAATATTTTTTCACATTAGTACACAGGTTTTATTCATGACATAAAAAACATTTACAATTTTATTACAAAGTTTGTTTTTTAATCTGGAACAACATTCAAATGAACAGTTTGCTCATACGGTCCACAGGTGTCTCCTAGATTTGCAGGGTCTGGTACAATGACAGGGTAATTCACCTCCACGGAATATTGCCCACATCATAGCGATTCAGGTAAGGACAGGATGGACTCCATCGCTGATGATCACTAAATGGTCGATCCCCCATCTCCCAGTTTCCAATTTCAATGTTGCAAAAAAAACACTTGACCACATCCCGACGGTTTAAGTAATAAAATCCGACCGCTGCCAATTCTCCATAATCCATAAAGGGTACTGTCCATGTTTCAGAAGTTTTCAGACGATTAAATTCACATTTTAAATTCCATGGTTTGTCTGGGCGGCTTCGGTGGCATAGTCGGTAGCATGATGAGCTTCTATGCCCAAGATAGCGGGTTCAAACCCAGCCGAAGCCGTCGGATTTTTTAAGAGCGTTAAAAATCCCTCAGTATGCCTTCCTTCGGAGGGGAAGTAAAGCTGGTGGTCCCATGTCATAGATTTATGGCATATTAAAGAACCTTCCACTAATTGCACCTGTGTGAAGCTAAATTGAATAGGTTAAGAATGTAAACAACGCTCTTAGGTTTCTACGTTCGTTGCGAAGAGCCGACTGTGGTGGCGTCTAGTAGTTACGTTCTGAACTTAGCCTAGTAGTCGTTGACGGTGGTGCTTGGCGGCAAATGTAGGAACTATTTGAAAAATTCTAAGTTGCAGTACTTAAAATTAAAAAAACAGATACACACACTAATACAGTCATCACAATTAACACCGGTTATCAGACAGATTCTACACACACCCAAAGTACACGGGGCTACATGACCGCGTTGTCACAGCCCCTAAATTTAAGAACCAACCAACCAACCATGGTTTTTCTGTCACGTTGTTGGTGCTGTTGTTGTTGCTTATTGAGGGACACATGGCGTTTGTTGTTGTATGTGTGCACAGTGCCAGAGCGCAACAGATAGTGTGCATGCAGGCGCTTATGAATGATGATTTTTTTTCGCCTGACCACAGGTGGCTTACATGCTGGTGACATAATTGGACATTTTTTTAAAACCTCGTGCATGCTATCCCTGTGGCCTACAGCTAAAATAAAAGCCAACAGACAGATGGTTATTTATTTGTGTTTTCTTATTATTTAATTTCTTTTGCTAATCACTTAGGGGACAGACAGTGTATAGGTAGATAGTATTTTTTATTTATTTAGTAAAACGTTAAACTACTACTTTTCAGATTCAATGATGAGCCATGATGAAGATTCTTTTATCGTCACGAAACACACCACGTTTAATGAATATGTAACGATGGTAAATTATAATCCGCAACGTGTGGCCTATCCTTTGGAATATAGAAACACTAAAGTACGCATTGATACCACTTTTTATAAAAACATTATGGATGATGACATGTTTTATGATCCAGGCCATCACTATTGCAAATCCAGTATGCTAAATTTTGGTTTTCAAAATAATGTATCTACAGGAGTGATTTATAAACGATGAAACAAGTGATTGATAAAATAGCGGATGAGGATTATTTTCCAGATTTTTGGTGTACTCTATGTACAAAACCGCTGTTTAATGTTTATTTTCCAGTAACGTCAAATATGTTTTGTTTTCACTTTTATAAATTCTCTGCTGAGGAAGAAACCACTTCATATCGCCAGCAAGCATTTCGTCAACTTTATTTCACTTTACCTATGAATCATAATTCGCCACATAGAATACGGTCTGTTAGAAACTGACAACAACAACATGTGATGCTTATGTTTTTTTTGTTTGATTCGGCTTTTAAGAACATACTTTACATTGAAAAGACATTTGGCTTTTTTTTACTATTTGGTGTATTCATGTTTATGGAGACACATACCCTGGTTTAAATTTGTATTGCTTTTTTCCTTTTGTTTCTTGGATACAGACATGGTTAATAAATTGCATGGTATGTTAACTTTACCTTTATAGGCATCCATTAGCATGCAGATGTTAGTTTATAGTATCTGTGCATACTATTTTTATTTTATTTTAACAGTATGCAGGGCGAATTTTGGGGGAGCGTGATGGCGCTGTGGCTTCGCTACTCGCCTTTCACCCGGACGGCCGGGGTTCGAATCCCGGTGACAGCGGGGTGGAATTTTCACCTAGAAAATCACGTGGCGTCAGGAAGGGCATCCGGCCTTAAATCCCCGGCCAAAACCAAAATGAGCCTGGTTGGCTCCGGTGACCCCAATTAATTGGGAAAAGCCGAAGAAAGTAGGTAGTATGCAGGGCGAATTTGCACTCCGACAGGGGAATCGTATACAACTCATTCATCATGGGGATTATATGATAATACCTATTGACAACAGAAGCATACATTTACCTCCAAGCGATCTTGAAAATGATTCTCACTTAATCTTCATAAAACATTTCCTATTAAATAATTTTCAAATTCATGTTTTGGCCGAAAACGATGAAAATGAATGTCAACTTTTAGAAGTAGGATACACAGTGTGGTACAATCATTTATTTGTTTTACATACGTTTTATCGAAAGGTAATGCAGTGGGCATGTGAACATTGTCCACACGCCTGAAATTTGTTAATCTGTCAAAGAAACTGTTGCCACAAATTCTTGAACCACCCATATAACTGATATGAATCATAACATGTCAATATTATTATTATTATTAATAATAATAATAACTTTACGATATGTTATTTATCTTTTTTTAGAGAAAAATGTATGAAGCCCTTTGCTCAGAAGTTCAAGATCAGTTACTGGTGATACAACATAAACAACTATTAGTTGAGCCCATATAAAAACAGGCTTAGCTGGTAATCAACCTTTAAATCAAGGTCTTATTTTAGATTTTATAGATGTGAGTGCCCAACTATGTTTAATTAAAAATGATGGTGATTTGATAACATTTAGATATTTGCCAGATTTTGAAAATACGTTTCGTCGGTGGCAGTGGTTACTGTTTAGCACTATTTCATTAGCAGATGCGCAAGTCATTCAACCCTATCCCTATAAACACGTTTTAATTGATTTGTCTAATGATGCTCTAGTACGTTATTGATGTGATTCAACAACTCCCTCTACCCTGTGGTAGGAATGAAATATTCTTTTTTTATTTAAAATTAAAGAAAAGAATAACACAAGGTCCTGGTTTATTTATAGCTTAAAATTAGTTCAGAATGACAGCTTGGTGTATTTTTTAGTTGTTTTAGAAAACATGAGCATGTATCTTGATTGATATGAATCATCAAATCGCAGACAGCCTAGTTAATTTTCAGCAAACACAGTTGTTGTTTCTTCCAGTGTTAAAAAACACTTGATTTGACGGACGTGGTCCGTGGCAAGAAGTTCATCAAGCAGTATTAATGGATGTCATACGCACCAAAACACAAATTTTTCTTATCGATGATGATTGTCATTTACAACAGTATACCTATTTACGTCATGTGGATCATGAAGCACAAAATAATTGGCTGTTGATGTTGGTTCAACAGTTATCGCGTACCTCTTACAAACATTATATTTTTGCCAATTTATCCAATACTGTCTACAACTTTAGGCATTAAACGCTCAGGCTTAAAAAAGCAACAGGCTTTAATGTATTGACAATGTTGTTGTTATATAAGAATGAGATTGTTAAAGAAATTACAATCTTTTCTTTCCTTCTAGCCATGCATGGACGCCTTGAACGCCAATGGCCAAGATTGCGGCTTTGCACGCAAGAAAACGAGTGAATTGCCTACACAAACACCCTTTCGCATACATAAAATACAAAAATTAAAAACGAAATTTGGTGAACGAGCTCTTTGCATTTTGTCAAGACTTTGAGACATTTGTTCCCACACGATTTAATAACCTACCTGATAATGTCATGGAAGATGTCAATCACGTATTCACCTTGTGTATTTAATCTATGAGGGTGAAAAAATAATCGTTGCATCATTCGTTTTGTAAAACTAGAAAACGAATATTCATTGTACGCTAGCCATGACTTTGTTTATTGATGCCTTACTATAACAACAATATTTTTTGGTGATCAACCGTTTTGACGTTTATTAATTTTTGCTCATGCTTTATAATGGTAAATAATAATAATAATTATAATAATAATATTATTAATAATAATAATAATAATTTTTCCAACTTTTTTATGTTTGTTTTAGCCTTAAGCTATGACAATACAATGATGCCTATAATGGGCATAGGTGAATGTTACTTTTTTGTAAGTTCTCTCCTTAATGAGATATTTTTTTTTAGCCTTAGGCTATGTGAATAGAAACATGCCTATGAGGCATGTTTTTTCTTTTCTTTTGATGTACATGCATAGTTTTTGAAAATAAGTTTAAACGTCATGCGCAAAAGGATGGCTTTTTGATTTAGCACACACACGCATGTAATGCAAGCACAAGTAAAAAAAAACAGAGAAAAAAAAGAAAGAGCGAAACTTAAGAAACAACTCATCAACACTATTTACTAATTAAATAAATAATATAAAGTTAACGTTACATTGTCTTAAATGGCCACATGGTTTTGTACAAACAAAATCATAATGACATGTTTTTTATAACTTAATAATAATAATAACAATAATAATAATAATAATAATAATAATAATAATAATAATAATAATAATAATAATAAGCGTTTTACAAATAAACGTATTCCTAGACATGATTATGATTGCATACGTTACTATCACTACTTTTAAAACATTTCTTTTTTTACTTGTGGTTGCAGTGCATGAGGGGGGTGATTGATGAACAAGTGACCCTTAAGCCCATGACGTTTTTACTTAATTTATCATTTAGTACAAATACCATTGATACAATGTTTATAATGATCATAATCATAGTTTGATAATGCACTGCCAATAATAATGCACTGTCATTCTTTATTATTGTTTATAATTTAAAAAAATAGTTCTAGTTCAATATTTATAATGATAATTTTCAAACTATTAGTCAATCATAAAGGGGAAAAAACATGGTATCTTGTCTAGTTATTTATTTTTGAAAATCATAACACTGATACCATACAATTTTTAAAATAAATTGATCATGTTAAAATCCATATTTAGATAAAAGTAATTTGCTTTTCATAGCAGCAATGACCATATATGCAGCCATTCGTTCTGATAGAATAGCATCTGAAGCTGTTATTCGTTGCGTGGCAATGCTTAACAAGTCTTTGTCGGCAATGTGTCTTAGTGAGTAGGGGAACAGTGGTGCTTCTAACGAATGTCATGGCCGCCGCGTGAGTCCAAGCCAATATCTCGTGAACCCAAGGTCGAATGTTGACAAATGAGGTGTCGTTGGACTCGAGCTGACGTCCTCTTTCCTATGGACCACTCGCTATATTTTTGAAAAAAAAAACTTTGAAAATTTTTATTTCCGAAAGTAGGTGATAGTTTGAAAACCAAACATGATAGAATGTTGTGCAAGAGCTTAAACGAACGGTCTCTATCTCCTTTATGTTTTAATAAAACTTTTTATTTTTTTATGTTTTTTTTGAAAAAAGTTCAATTTTGAAATTTTTATATTTTGGAAACTAAAGAGCTCACAAAAAATTTGTTTGACGTAAATGAATGGCCCTGACCCCCTCTACCGCCAAAATAAATTTCAAGTCTATAGAACGAAAACTGTGCAGTAGTGTGAATTGGACAGTTCTACCCATAATCGCGTGTGTGCTTGAATACGCATGGCTATGTTGGAAAAAGTTGGTGGTGGGGGAGGACAAGAGTCGAGTCAGGGGTCATTTACATGGTATTTTTTTCGCTCTATTTTATGGTGAGATTATTTTTTACAATGGGTGGAATTTGGAAACGAAATTTGAGGTAAACGTGCGTTTTTGACATTTTGGTGATATTTAATGAGCTTGTAAGGCTAGAACGATGTGTTGTTTTGGAACGGGGTGACGTCCTCTTGGCTAGGAATGTGTGATGATTTTTATTTTTATTTTGAAAATCCTTGTTTTTGGATTGGCGCTATTTTGGAAACAGTGAATTTTGGAAAAAAGTTTGTTTGACGTTAATGAAAGGTGGGCATGCCCTCTAGGGTGGCAGCAAGTTTCAAAGGTGTAGGTGGAAAGAAAATGATAGCCTACTTTCTCGCGAACATTGGTGATCATTGGCGAACGAATGGGAGAAATTTAACAAATGAGCTGTCGTTGGACTTGAGCTGACATCCTCTTTCCTATGGACCACTCGTTATATTTTTCAATATTTTTAGAAAAATTTTGTTTTCGAAAGTAGGCGATAGTTTGAAAACCAAACATGATAGAATGTTATGCCATAGTTGAAACGAATGGTCCCTATGACCTTTATTTTTTATAATAAAACTTTTTATATTTTGAGAATTTTTGAAAACACTTAAATTTTGAATGTTTACTATTTTGGTAACTAACACGTTAACAAATAAGTTTGTATGACATAAATAAAAGGTCCCTACCTCCTCGACCACTAAAATAAATGTCAAGTCTCTAGGACAAAAAAAACTATGCATTTTAATTTTTAATTTTTTTTTTTAAATAAAAGAGTGTTTGTTGACAGAGAGCCGGTAGCGCTGGGCGTGTGTTCCAACGAGGCTATGACTGAGCATGGTGAATTCGGGAAATGGCTATTTCGAAGTGGGGGATGTGTGGCAAAACGAGGGGTTGCTTTTCGATATTTTTTTCCTATGACGAATGAATGAAGGTGAATATTTTGAAATGTGACAAGCATTCTAAGATTTTTTTACCCCTGAAGGGGATCTTTAACGTTTTAGTTAACAGTGATGAGCGAGATCGCTCTCTGACACAACAGACGGTTGTAGGATATGACCAAGTGATTCTCAGACGTTGGCGATCTCGGTGACCGTGCCCGGAAGAAATGAATTGCTATTTTGGTGGAATGGCGGGGCAGCTGATGACGGTTGATTTTGTGATATTTCCTATGACGGATAGAGGTGAATATTTGAAATGTGTTAAGTGTGCTAGGAATTTTTTACCCCTGAAGGGGATCTTTAACATGCTAGTAAACGGTAATAAGCGAGACTGCTGTCTGGCACAGTAAATGGTTTTAGAATATGGAAACCTATAACATTTGCTCGACCAAGTCATGTGCATGTATGCAAAGAGCCAAAACGGTAAGGTCATTGGCCTGAAATGTTATAAACTAAATATTGAACTGTGTAAAGTCATGTGTTTTAGTGTGAAAGTATGTGGTTAACATGATCATGTATTGAGGATGGCCGCTTGCTAGTAGTTATTATTATTATTATTATTATTATTATTACAGTAAAATGTTTAAGAATAATAGTAATAATAACAAGACACATGTTTTCAATGCTAACACACACACACCGTCCTGCTCACTGGTGACTGAATATTGTACCTAGCCAGAGGACTCGTGAGAGAGACTGCTGATAAGACAAAAAATGTCTACGTCAGCAGGAAGTGTGATATCAGCTTACTTGCCTCGTGGTGGCTAGCAAGTGTGCTGTTTAAGCAGACACCGCCACTTTGGTTCTGAGACAGTAGGACTACCGATGTATAAGAGGCAGCCATTTCGGTTCCTTATTAAAAACATGAATTTAATATAAGGTATACGAATCTAATTCAGATTGAGGAATGTAAAGAGGCGTGGGAACACGTGTGAAAGAGACAACATTTCAAGGGCAAAACGCTGAGAAAATGCAACTCTCTCTGTTGCTAGGCTAACTGATAACGATTGCGTTAGTCATGCACTTGCCATTTTAGCACACGGACGTATAGAGTAGAGCTCTGTACTGAACTTTGGAAGAAAAATCCTTTTATTTTTTTGGTAAGTACCTATGAATGATTATTTTAATAATGTCATGCTAATGAACCTTAAATTTGTAGTTATTGATTAGGAAATTAATGATTTTTATTTATTTATTTATTTGTTTGCAGATAACCGGTATTCCTTACATGTCAGAGATACAAGAAACCATTGCGCTTTTGGGCCCACTAGAAGGAAACAGTAACAAGCCTCTGCAAGTGAAGGTGAGATTATTTTTTTAAACTAACTTGTTTCATTTTTTTGTTTGATATTATTTTATTGTATGAAATGCATGTATTAACCTGAATTTAGGTATTTATAGAGGTTTATTTTATTTATTTTTAGAAACTTGGAAAGAAAAGCCTTACTACCGTAGCAGTTGCTGATAACCCAAGACGCAGTAGAGTGCAACCATTGTTTCCAGGCAGTGAACTATTGAAAACTCAGGCAAGTCTAACTTAAAAATGCTATGCCATTTTACCACTAATGAAAAACCATAGACAAAAAAATTATTCAATACCTGTACATGACTGGTACAATGATTGCTTTCATGAATAATGGCCATGTATTGACAAACGGTACAAGACTATATTGGTTGTTGACTGGGGAACGTACAAGGCCATATTGGATTTTCTAAAAAACAAAAAAATTAATTTAATTTATGGGTGGTTCCCTATGGACTCAACAAATATCCACAGGTTTGAACAAGATAATCTGAACAAACTGACATGACATTCATTTTTGTTTATATATTGGTTAAAGGGGGATGTAAATGACTAAAGCTTTATAAAAAGAAAATAAGTGCAAGGGTTACTGTTAGTGCCATAATACAGTTTATATTTAATGGTGTTTTGATATATTAATGTCAATTAATGTTAAAGTTTAATTACAAGTATTGATTGATTGATTGATTGTGTGATGGGTTATTTTGTTTGTTTTTAGGTGTGATCATGCGCCATTAACGTAGTGAACAGACAGTGAACAAGCATACATTATGCTTTAAAGTACTCTGTGCTCTTGTGCATCGTTAATAACTTGCAATAAAAAAAGTTTTATTATAACACATGGCGTTATTACCAATTACAACAAGTGAGCAAGTTGGTTTACCACGTGGGTTAAATTTAAAATCAGAACATGATCATTGGTTAACATTTGAATCCTGGCCTGTAGGCTTTTTGTCGCCACTTGAACTTGCAAAACCGTTTTTTTTTACTTGAACCGGGAAGATGTGGTGCGCTGTGAGTTTTGTCGTATTGAACTTTCACACTGGGAAGAAGGGGATGATCCCTTTAGAGACCATTTGCGATGTCTCCTTGTTGTCCTTATATGCTTGGAAAACAAGTGGGTAACATACCCGTGTATCCATTTTACCGAACCACTAGACCATTGGCCGCTACTTACGTTGCTGAATCACAAATAAATAATAATAATAATGATGTATTACCAGCCAACAACGGTAGTGTCGATATATGTGGTCCATATGCCACAGACAGTGTTGAATTGGCATGTGCTTTTGAAAAATTGGGAGTTTGCAAGACTAAAGCACTAGCACACCCAGAGTACAGCTCTGTTGAAAAACGTTTAGAATCTTATAAAAATGTTTGGCCATTAATATTAAAACACCTAACCAAACAGCTAAGTGAAGCTGGATTTTTTATACTGGTGAAGAGGATAAAACAATATGTTTTTATTGTGGATTTGCTTTAAAGGATTGGCAAATGACTGATGACCCTTTTGTGCAACACGCTCGTTGGTTACCTAACTGTAGATTCATGGTGTTGCTTAAAGGTCAAGAATTTGTGAACACTATTCGTAAAGAAAACGTGATTGCAGCACAAGACATAAAAGTGCATTTAGAGTTAGAACACGTGGAGCAAATACATGAGGCTGAAAAAAAAGACTTGTCTCACGAACAGATACAAAAGTGTGATCAACAATTATGTATAATTTATTATCAAGATGAACTAGGTGTTGTATTTTTGCCTTGTGGACACATGATAGTGTGCATTAGAACTCAACACTTGTGCTATATGCAGAAAAGCAGTATCTGCTACAGTTAGGGCATTTTTTGCATAAGTAGTATAATTTATTAGCAATGCATAGTGTAAAATCCCTAATTGCACAATATTATTAAAGCCGTTTTAGAGTGTAATAGATATGCATTTCTTTTGTTTATAGACTACTACAATGAATGTTTTGAATGTTGTGGGTCAAGCATGTGGCTTAGAGACAAAGAAGCTCAGCGAATTGCCAACGCATATTCCATTCCGCATTATCAAGATTCGGAAATTGAAAACAGCATATGGTGATCGTGTACTTTGTGTATGTGAAAACTTTGAGAAATTTCTGCCTACACGGTTTAATGATATGTCGGAGAGTGTTTTTGATGAAGTCAATAATGCTGTGCAACCTGTACACTTAATTTATGAAGGTTTTAAAAACAATAGATGCATGGTCCGTTTTAATTAAATTTTAAAAAAATGTGAAATAATAATGGAAAATATGAGTGATGACAATGGACTGAAAGAAAAAAATATGTGTATAGAATAATAATGTTTTAGTTTTTAGTATTGTCTTAAAAAATATTATCATGAAACCAAACATAAAATGTATCTAAAGTTTGTAAATAAATGCAAAATGATGTTACAAAGTTGTTTTATTTCATACAAAGTTAGAATATTTAACATTGTAGAGTATACATGATTATGACAATAGATGCACACATAATACAACTCTTTCTCTCTTTACAATAGTCTGATATAGTTTTTAAACACAAGGCTTGTTGTAGATCTTTTTATAGCAATGTCCATTCACTGTTGTTTTCAAAAACTGGGGAAGCCGCAATTGTTTTATGGGCATAAAAACCTTATTGTTATTACTATTTAGTCATTTTGATCCTCTTGCAATACTACGCTACCTTTTTGCATATTAAGAGCAGATGACCTAGTTGTTCCACTCCTTAAAACGACGACGACAACAACAACACTACCTCTTGCATAGTTTGTGATGTTGATGGCTCTTGCGATGTGGAAGACGGATTAAACATAACTTTTAGAACAGGGGTTAAACGTTGCTCATTAAACAATCCACTATTTTGAGTAGCAATATGGTTTTCTTGATTTTTTGTCGACGGCAACTGTGTTTCATGCAGTACACTACATTGATGATCACTGACACTTAAAACCTCACTATTTTTACCTTTTAGGTCACCACGACAATGCTTGGAACGTTGTTTTGAACAGCGCCAAATAACAGTTCCGTTTTTATTGGTTCGTTTCACAATATATGAATATCCTTTATAGTATGCATAAGGCTTACAATACCTAGTCACTGACATTTCCATGTCAACTGTCAAGCATAGACTAAGCTCTAGTAAAGTCAACTTGGTAATAAGGATAATAGATTAATGAGAGAGCAAATATGGATCCAAAGAGCTCAGGTATAAGTGGAAGCAAATAAGCAAATATAAGAACCAAGAGTGGGGGTAAAAGTGGTCGCAAAGTGGTAGAGCCATTACACAATAATTTTAGCACGACGTAGCTCTTGTTCAATTCCTTTGATTTCCCAATCGTGACCGGTATGCCCAGTTTGTTGTAAAGCATGCAAGTGTCGAAGCCGTTGAATTAGCTTACTGGGTTTGTTCCAGTATACAAATTTAACAAATGAATTTTTAGGTGTAAACAAAGCATTACCATTATCATTATCCTCATCGTCATCATCATCATCATTATCATCATCATGATCATCATTACCATCATGACCATCATCACTATTACTATATAGTCCTTTTTTGATCCTCTTGCAATACCACTTCATTTATAGTCTGCGTTGATTTTGATAGTGTTAAAGGTTCCTTGGACGTTGACAACTGTCTTAACATGACTTCTTGAGGACATGATAAGTCCTTTTGAACAAACCCTGCACTATTTTTAGCCGCAATATCGTTTTCTTGAACTTGCTTTTTAGCATTTTGATAATTGTTTGTAAACAGCAACCGTGGTTCGTTTGGAGCACTACATTGATGAACACTCACACTTAAAACCTTTCCATTTTTACTTTTCAGATTGCCTCGACATTTTGTTGACCTCTCTTTTGAGCATCGCCAGAATATTATTCCATTCGCATTCTGACGATTATAGTTATAAGAGTAGCCTTGATAAAGTGCACGTTGCCTACCTTTGTTGGTTGTAGTAAGTTCCATAGTAGTTACTGACCTGTCAGTAGGATGTTCACACTACAAAGGTTACAACTGTTTTGCTGATGGAGTGACCTACCATAAGCTTATATATTGGCTTATGTGTTGGCTTTTTGTGTTGGCTTTTGGTGTTGGCCTTTTGTTTTGGCTTTTTGTGTTGGCTTTTTGTGTTGGCTTTTGTATTGGCTTATTTGACACGTTATTTTTGTCAATGTATTTAGTGGATTTTTTCTTGGTGTTGGAAAGTATTTGAAAGAGAGGGAATATTTAAAGACTTAACCTCAGCTCACTAACCTAATCTAACCTAACTTCACCAAACCTAACCTAATCTAACCCAACATTACTTAACCTAACTTCACCTAACCTAACCTAACCTAACTTCACCTAACCTAACCTTTCAACTCTCAGATGATAATTAAATTCTGGGCATAGTCGAGTTGGAACCCATGACCTGAAGAGTAAAAACCAATTATTTTTTGGTAGGTCATTTTGGTAGCTTATTTTCATGGCTAACCTAACTTTATCTAACCTAACCTCAGCTCACTTTGGTTATCACTAGTAAGTGTTCATATCCTCCGCTAGGTGGCATGCTCCTTGTTAATGTAGTGCTCATATTTACCACTAGGTAGTGTAAACATACTTTGTGTGTTGCATGTGACTCTTGTGAAGTTTGACCGCGTGCATGACGTGCTTGTATAAGTTCTATATATAAACTCAATATACAATAAACCAATAAATGTTCAGAACTAACATGTATAGCCAGGTTTAGGGTATATAGGAGACCCTTAGCAAGAAAGGCTATCTAACCCACTAGTCTACAGTCAGCCTCGTCATACGCAGTAAGCACCTGTTGGCAGTAAATCCTATACCACGTTGTTCATAACATGGCACTTAAACAGTCTCTAGATCATGGAATAAAATTGGTAAAATAATCAACGTATGCCTTTAGCCAAGGTCTTTGTTTAAACTTTAACACAAAAGCCAACACATGAAATCATCGTTTACATTAGTACACAGGTTTTATTCATGACATAAAAACACTTACAATTTTATTACAAAGTATGTGTTTTAATCTGAAACAACATTCAAATGAACAGTTTGCACACATGGTCCACAGGTATCCCATAGTTTTGCAGGGTCGGGTAAAATGACAGGGTAATTCAAACTCCACGGAATATTGCCCCCTGTCTGGCTGCGTGGCTCAGGGGTAACGTTCTCGCTTGCTGAGTCCAAGGTTGCAGGTTCGAAACCTGGTGCAGTCAGCTGGCATTTGAGGGTGGGCAAATGCGAGGGAGCCGTGTCAGTAGATTTACTGGCACGTTAAAGATCCCCTTTGGGGCAAAATTCCGGCACCCCGGCGTCTCTAAAAGCCAGGGTAGTTAAAAGGGACGTAAAACCAATAACATTACATTAGAATATTGCCCACATCATAGCAATTCAGGTAAGGACAGGATGGACTCCATCGCTGATGATCACTAAATGGTCGATCCCCCATCTCCCAGTTTCCAATTTCAATGTTGCAAAAAATACACTTGACCCCATCCCGACGGTTTAAGTAATAAAATCCGGCCGCTGCCAATTCTCCATAAGCCATAGGGCGAACTGTCCACGTTTCAAAAGTTTTCAGACGATTAAATTCACATTTTAAATTCCATGGTTCGTCTGTCACGTTGTTGGTGTTGTTGTTGTTGCTTATTTAGGGACACATGACGTTTCTTGTTGTATGTGTGCACAGTGCCAGAGCGCAACAGATAGTGTGCATGCAGGCCCTTATCATGATTTTTTTTTCGTCTGACCACAGGTGGCTTACATGCTGGTGACATAATTGGACATTTGTTTTTTTAAACCTCATGCAAGTTATCCTTGTGGTCTACAGCTAAAATAAAAGCCAACAGACAGATGGTTATTTATTTGTGTTTTGCTGATTTTTTTTACTTTTGCCATTCACTTAGGGGACAGACAATGTATAGGTAGATAGTATTTTTATATACTTAGTAAAACGTTAAACTACTAATTTTCGGATTCAATGATGAGCCATGATGAAGATTCTTTTATCGTCACCCAACACACCATGTTTAATGAATATGTAACGATGGTAAATTATAATCCGCAAAGTGTGGCCAATCTTTTAAAATATAGAAACACATAAGTACGCATTGATACCACTTTCAATAACAACATTATGGATGATGACATGTTTTACGATCCAGGCCATCACTATTGCGAATCCTGTATGCTAAATTTGCGTTTTCGAAATAATGTATCTACAGGAGCGATTCATAAACGATGAATCAAGTGATTGTCAAATTAGCGGATGAGGATTATTTTCCAGAATGTTGGTGTACGCTATGTACTGTACCCGGGGTCCAGGGCCGTCAGGTCGCTACCCATAGTTTGAATGGAGCGCCGTACTGAGTTTGAACTAGCGCTCATAGGAGGAGAGCCTATCGGAGGAGAGCGCGCGCCCACTTGGCGAATGGGAGAACGCCGAATGTGCTCGAAAATTTGGAGCTACCTTATTCCCGTGAGATGGAAGGAATGGTGTTATGGCAGAATGTAGCCCCTGAATTTACATTGATTCTAGTGAAAGAACCAGGAAGATAGCTTTACGCACTCCCAAAATATAAAAGAAGGACGTTTGGGGTATGACCTAACTGATGACGCACGCGAGTAGCCCCAGCGGTATTTAAACTGCGGTGAGCAGACAGCTGGCAGTCAATGTGTTCAGTATCAGAGCAGCGTGTCTCTCTGGTCCAGTTTGTGTCAGTGCGAAACCTCGAGCAAGTGTTATACTACGTCATCGCCGTGATCAAGTATGCGGGATGCCGGAATGCGAGGAGTAGAAGGCTCTGGAAGGCCCATGATTTTTCTAAGTGCCAACGATGATAGTCTTACTGGTGAAGAGAAAGACTTAGTTATTCTTCAAACACATATGAGTTGAACTGTACTTTATAAGAATTGTGAACTGTTATACTAGAAGTGACTGTCATAATGTATGGGCAAGTAACTTCATTTCTTGACAGTACATTACTTTCATGTATTGAAATAGCAAATAGGTCATGTGGACAGCTAGAAAGTGAAGCGTGTATTTCAAAGTGTTGCCACATATGAGGACACGAACAGTGAGGATATCAGGTCCATGCACTTCAGATTTAACATCGTGATTAGTGATTGCACGAAAGTCGTAATGCCCAGTATTAAGTTTTGGCCATATGCACGAGAATTTTAGATTGTCATGACGAGTGTTTGCTACCATTAGGTGTGCGAGCTCAGGACTTTAAAGATTCATTATACTGTACAACTGTCATCCGTTTGTGCTTAAGTGCTGCGCGAGATATCCGTCTCAAGTGAAGCACATTTAATATGTGGTCTGACGACAATAAAAGACATGGTAAAATAATGGAGGCGGAATATTGTGGACATTTTACGAGTGATATCTTGGAACTTCCCGATACTGTGAAAATGCATTAATACTACCGACGATGGGTTAGATTCAAGAAGATGAAGAAGGGACATAGACGATACCAGCCCGTGAAGGACGCCGAAATGGACGCAGCCAACATCAGCCCAGATGAGAAGGTTCTGGAACAGCACGAAGGGGCAAGCGCAAAGAGCCTTACCAGAGGTCAAGCGGAGCTAAATCCAGGGCGTGGCATGGTGTGTGGGGACACACGCTGGCACTTCAGGGAGGAACTTTCGTGCTGCTATTTCAACACCTGACAGACAGCGAATATCTGGAAGTAAGATCTCTTCATGCTATCGTAGTTGCACTGTAGTCTAGTCATGTGTATATTTCTATTCCCAAATTTAATAGGTCAGCATATTATTTTGTCCTTTTTCATGTTTCTGACAAGAAGTTCTCTCATTTATCAGTTTTCCCGGTAGTCAAATTTCAGTAATTTAGGGCGGATAGTAACGCAACGTTTTCTTTGGTTTTCGTCTCCTGATTCGTTACTAGTGATAGGAGATATTGGTCACTTACGAGTTGATTTTCTGGAGGAGGAATGATTTGCGCAATGGGAAAATTAAATTTTAAAAACTAAATAATTATTAATAATAATCGAGTACTGTGAAAATTTAAATAATTATAATAACATTCAAGTACATGGTTTCTTGAGTATAATGATAGTTAGAAGCCAGTGATTAGAATAAAATATCTAAATAATGGTGAATTCATTTTGGAAAATAAAACAGTTCTGAAAGCGAAAGAGTTAATAATAATGATAATTCTCATAAGAAATATTCAACCAAGAAGTCGAAAAATATTACAATGAGTGTAATTTGATTTTGTTGCAAGTTCAGTTGTTTATAAAAACTCAGACAACGGAGGAATATTAATCCCAAGGTGAATAGGGGATCAGGTTTTATGTAACAACCAAAAGAAGTTGAGGACTGAGCTAATTGTTTTTTTTAGTATAATAAGATGTAAGTAATTATCCCAGTCGTTGCCAACAGAGGGGGATCAGATTGTGACCAATTTGTTATATTGATGTGTGAAGTATAGCATTCAGTTTATAAATGGGCCTGTCGAAGACGGTGCACCGATATTTTATGTGATATGTGGGCATCATGAGATTGAATGCACCATTAATTGTGGAATAGTTGTGGTTGTCGAAAATGAGTAGGGGGTAGACCCCGTTAAGATTCATTTTTGTTTCCTTCTGAATGCATTTGTATGAGGAGAGGTCACTTTTAAGATCTGATCACACCAGGGAATCATTTCTTTCATGTATGGTCAAACAGCATCTGAATCGGTTATGTTTAGATTAATAATGCTTGCTACTAATAGGAAAATTCCATGGGATTATTATTTAAAATGTACAACAGAGAATCCTTTAATTATAACATGCCAAAAGTCTATCAACAAATTTTGCAACAGTTATGATCATAGTATTTAATGAGTGGATCAATTATTAATAAATGTGGATGGTGAAGTCTATATTTTCTTAATAATAGAAAACAGACAGTGATTTAAATTTTACTCAGTGGTTTTTGTGATGTAAAAATTGTAAATAGGTGTCAGTGATGATCGATATAAGTGTTTGTGAGTGAAGCTGGACATGATGGACAGGCCTAAACTTTAAACATTCAATAGGAAGTGAATTTTCTTTTTTCTTTATTTAGCAATCAGGAATCTCAGGGTGAGAGACTGAATATTTTTTACACCCTGTGGATTGAGGTAGGAGTGTTCTGCTTTTGACGGGATATAACTTTTATTTAATAAAAGTGGGGTGTGGTTTGTGGAAATCTTGTGTGTTTTTTCGTCCTCTCTATGCTCAGGCGCGAGTCTCGGACACAGTTCAGCAGCACCTAGGCCTTACCCGTTAACCTCTGAGATATTAAGAATTGTGTGCTCAACTGTCTTCGAAGATCCCTCATATGTGGGCGTTTATCTTCGGATAAACGGGCACAGTACGAAACCCCTGTTTAGTGTTTATTTTCCAGTAACGTCAAATATGTTTTGTTTTCACTTTTATAAATTCCCTGCTGAGGAAGGAACCACTTCATATCGCCAACAAGCATTTCGTCAACTTTATTTTACTTTACCTATGAATCATAATTCGCCACATAGAATGCGGTCTGTTAGAAACTGACAACAACAAAATGTGATGCTTATGTTTTTTTGTGTTTGATTCGGCTTTTAAGAACATACTTTACATTGAAAAGACATTTGGCATTTTCTTTTTCTTTTTGGTGTATTCATGTTTATGGAGATACAGACATGGTTAATAAATTGCATGGTATGTTAACTTTACCTTTATAGGCAACCATTAGCATGCAGATGTTTGTTTATAGTATCTCTGCATACTATTTTTATTTTATTTTAACAGTGTGCAGGGCGAATTTGCACTCCGACAGGGGAATCGTATACAACTCATTCAGCAAGGGGATTATATGACAATACCTATTGACAACAGAAGCATACATTTACCTCCAAGCGATCTTGAAAATGATTCTCACTTAATCTTCATAAAACATTTCCTATTAAATAATTTTCAAATTCATGTTTTGGCCGAAAACGATGAAAATGAATGTCAACTTTTAGAAGTAGGCTACACAGTGTGGTACAATCATTTGTTTGTTTTACATATGTTTTACCGAAAGGTAATGCAGTGGGCATGTGAACATTGTCCACACGCCTAAAATTTATTAATCTGTCAAAGAAACTGTTGCCACAAATTCTTGAACCACCCATAAAACTGATAAGAATCATAATATGTCAATATTAATAGAAATTATAGTAATAATAACTTTGCTATATGTTATTTATCTTTTTTTTAATGTATATTTTCTTAATAATAGAAAACAGACAGTGATTTAAATTTTACTCAGTGGTTTTTGTGATGTAAAAATTGTAAATAGGTGTCAGTGATGATCGATATAAGTGTTTGTGAGTGAAGCTGGACATGCTCAGAAGTTCAAGATCAGTTACTGGTGATACAACATAAACAACTATTAGTTGAGCCCATAAAAAACAGGCTTACCTGGTAATCAACCTTTAAACCAAGGTCTTATTTTAGATTTTATAGATGTGAGAGCCCAGCTATGTTTAATTATAAATGATGGCGATTTGATACCATTTAGATATTTGCCAGATTTTGAAAATACGTTTCGTCAGTGGCAGTGGTTACTGTTTTGCACTATTTCATTAGCAGATGCACAAGTCATTCAACCCTATCCCTATAAATATGTTTTAATTGATTTGTCTAATGATGCTCTAGCACGTTATTGATGTGATTCAACAACTCCCTCTACTCTGTGGTAGGAATGAAATATTCTTTTTTTATTTAAAATTAAAGAAAAAATTAAAACAAGGTCTTGGTTTATTTATAGCTTAAAAATAGTTTAAAATGATAGCTTGGTTTATTTTTTATTTCTTTTAGAAAACATGAGCATGTATCATGATTGATATGAATCATCAAATCGCAGACAGCCTAGTTTATTTTCAGCAAACCCAGTTGTTGCTTCTTCCAGTGTTAAAAATCACTTGATTTGACGGACGTGGTCCGTGGCAAGAAATTCATCAAGCATTATTAATGGACATCATACGCACCAAGATACAAATTTTTCTTATCGATGATGATTGTCGTTACAACAGTATACCTATTTACGTCATGTGGACCATGAAACACAAAATAATTGGCTGTTGATGTTGGTTCAACAGTTATCGCTTACCTCTTACAAACATTATTATATTTTTGTCAATTTATCGTATACTGTCTACTACTTTAGGCATTGAACTCTCAGGTAAAAAAAACAGGCTGTAATGTATTGACAATGTTGTTGTTGTTATATGAGAATGAGAGTGTAAAAAAACAATATTTTCTTTCCTTATAGCCTAGCATGGATGCCTTGAACGCCATTGGCCCAGATTGGGGCTTTGCACGCTAGAAAATGAGGGAATTGCATACACAAACACCCTTTCGCATATATAAAATACAAAAATTAAAAACCAAATTTGGTGAACGAGCTCTTTGCATTTGTCAAGACTTTGAGACATTTGTTACCACACGGTTTAATAACCTACCTGATAATGTCATGGAAGATATCAATTCGAGTATTCACCTTGTGTATTTAATCTATGAGGGTGTATACATAATCGTTGCATCATTCGCTTTGTAAAACTAGAAAACGAATAACGCTAGCCACGACTTTGTTTATTGATGCCTTACTATAACAAAAATATTTTTTGGTGATCAACCGTTTTGACGTTTATTAATTGTTGCTTATGGCTTATAATAATAATATTTTTTTCGACTTTTTACGTTTGTTTTAGCCTTAAGCTATGCCAATACAATGATGCATATAATGGCTATAGGTGAATGGTAATTTTTTGTAAGTTCTCTCTTTAATGAGTGATTTTTTTGCCTTAGGCTTCGTGAATAAAATCATGCCTATGATGCATGTTTATATTAACTTTGTATGTTGGTATTTATCCTTAAGCTATGTCAATACAATGATGCCTATAATGGCCATAGGTGAATGTTAATTTTTTGTAAGTTCTCTCTTTTTTGAGAGAATTTTTATAAGCCTTAGGCTATGTGAATAGAAACATGCCTATGACGCATGTTGTTTACTTTCTTTTGATCTACATGTATAGTTTTTGAAAATAAGTTTAAACGTAATGTTAACGATAGCTTTTTGATTTAGCACACATACGCATGCAATGCAGGCACACGTAAAAAGCAGAGAAAAAAAGAAAGAGCGAAACTTAAAAAAGATAACTAATCAACACTATTTACTATAAATAAATAATTTAAAGTTAACGTTACATTGTCTTAAATGGTCACATGGTTTTGTACAAACAAAATCATAATGACATGTTTTTATTACACAATAATAATAATAATAATAATAATAATAATAATAATAATAATAATAATAGTAATAATAAATAATTAAAGTTAACGTTACATTGTCTTAAATGGTCACAGGGTTTTGTACAAACAAAATCATAATGACATTTTTTATTACATAATATTAAGAATAATAATAAGCGTTTTACAAAAAGAACATAGTCCTAGACATTTTAATGATTTCATCCGCTGCTATCACTACTTTTAAAACACTTTATTTTTACTTGTGGTTGCAGTGCATGAGGGGTGTGTTTGATGAACACGTGACCCTTAAGCCAATGACGTTTTAACTTATTTTATCATTTAGTACAAATACCATTGATACAATATTTATAATGATCATAATCAAACTATTAGTCAATAATAATGCACTGTCATTCTTTTTTATGGTTTGTAATTATAAAAAATAGTTTTAGTACAATATTTATAATGGTCATATTCAAACTATTAGTCAATAATAATGCATTGTCGTCCTTTCCTTTTATTGTTGATAATTTAAAACAAAATAGTTTAAATGCCATTTATATCATTGTTTATAATGATCATAACCAAATATTAGTCAATAATAATGCACTGTTGTCCTTTCTTTTTATTGTTTATAATTCAAAAAATAGTTTTTGTGCAAAATTTATAATGATCATATTCAATCGATTAGTCAATAATAATGGAAAAAAACACAACATGGTCTCTTGGCTATTTATTTATTTATTTATTTTTGAACAAGAGTATTTTAGTATGGGACGCCATAAACAAGTGGATTGTTTTTATCTGGCTCAGACTATTCTCAAATCCCCAAACAGTTGATTCGTGACAATGCCAATCTCATCGTTCTCTTTCTTCAAGACTCTAGAAATCTCTATCATATTTTACAAGATCATGTAACTCCAGATATGACCTTGACTGCTTTCACGGAATTGTGTGCCTCGTGTTGGAACCATCATCCCCATGCCTGTTTGGTCATTAATAAACAGAGTGAACGTTGTGAGGGACGTTATCGCTTGGGTTTTGATAATTTTATTTCTCTTTAAAAAGACCCAGGGTTTGACATTTCCTGTTAGTGTGTCTTTACCTTCACCATGACAAGCGCCATAGGGTACAAGAAACATGTTCAAATCATGCAGCGTATTATTGAGGCACGAAATATACGATTCGACATAAGTTTCGTGAACTACAACGTTTATAAAAAGTGAATCCTTTGCCCATGATAAAACATGCTCCATCATCGGTTAATCCCATGAGGTTAAAGCCAAATGCTTCTGCTGCTTCTGCTGCTACTGCTGCTACATCTCAAACCAAACCCTTAACAAGTTCAAAATTTACTCAAACAGATTCAACACGGCAGGTAGAAGAAGAACAACAACAAACAATATGGACAAAGTGAAGGTGAAAGCGAAACCGTATTTAGTCCTGAAAGAAAAAAATCCTCACCCCTTCAACAGTTTCTAAAAACAAAACAAAAATCATCCGTCGTAACAGGAACACCGTCTTCCTCCACATCGTCTCCGTTTTCAAAAGTCTTGACCCCCCTCAAAATAAAGCTCAACTCAAAAACAGTTTAATCAATCATTATGGCGCAACACTGGAACCGTATCTGACCCTTCTATTTATTGGAAAGACAGATACCACGAATGGTGTTCGCTATGAGAATGATAGTTTTAAAATTGGGGATTCATCCATTAAATTTGCTCGTACTAAAGCTGTAATTAAAAAGATCAACTATAAATTAACACCAGGACTGTTAAAGCTGCTATTCTCTCGCACCCAATCTCTACAAGATTTTACGACCGAGGACCTTGCTAAATATAAATCCATTTTATTAGACACCAACGCTCACAAAAGAAACTATAAATCCTCTCAACAGCTAAATGCAATATCTCAAAAACATAAAACCTTCATTGCAAACATGTTTGGTAAGCGAAAACACCACTCTGCCTCTGGCGTAAGGTTTAATAAATTAAAACGTTGATAAAACCTATTGGAATAATCCCAATCCGTTAGTAGAGCGCTTATACTTGCTTCATGCGTCAAAACAAGCTGGACACACAGGACAAGAGGCAGAAATCGTCCACATTGAAGAACAACTCAGAGATGCCCAAATTATATTATAAGCCATCACCATCAAAGTGGGCATCGCTCATGAATTGCATAAACCACCCGACGCATTTATGGACGCCGTCGTGACATTTCCAAAGGAATCGATGATTTATGGCAGGCAGACCTGGTTGAGATAATACCTTATTCTAACGTTAACTACGGCGTACGCTATATGTTGACCGTCATTGATGTCTATTCCAAAATGGCTTTTGTTGAACCAGTAAAAAATAAAACTGATGTCTTAGGCACAAAGGCCTTTCAACATATTATTGAGCAATCAAAACGCCAACCTCACTTGTTACACACCGACCAGTGGTAAGAATTTTTCAACAAGGATTTCTCCAGTTTTCTCAAATCTAAGGATATTCACCATTACACCACGTATAGCAATCTCAAAACTAGCGTAGTTGAACGGTTTAACCGAAAATTAGAAAGCTGTATGTGGAAAGAGACGATACGTGGCTCCTATCGATGAGACTTGTTACCTCAACTTGTGTCACGATACAACAAAACGATCCATTCCACCATTGGCATGAAACCACGTCTCGTCACCAAGAACCTACCCAGACTCAATAGACAGTTAAACCATATAAAAAGGGCTGACCCTAGGCGACATCGCCTTTAAATTGGAGATTTTGTTCGCCTCAGTAAACATAGAAGTGTGTTTTCAAAGTCGTACACTCCACAGTGGTCGACAGACATTTTTAAAATTCGTCAAGTCAAGTTAGGTCAACCAGTGACGTAACTTTTAAAAGATCAAAGAGGTCAACCCATTAAAGGACGATTCTATTATGAAGAAGTGCAAAAAACATTATATCCTAACGATTATCTCATTGAACGAATAATTAAAGTCAAAGGTGAAAAATATTTTGTAAAGAGGTTAGGGTTTCCTTCCACGTTTAATTCATGGGTCAATAAACATCATTTTTGTAATAAAACCCTATTTATTTATTTATTTATTTAGACTAAACCCCTTCTCAAAAAAAGGTGTATAACTCTCCTTTTCACTAATCCCCAGTGGCGGCTCTAGATGCTTAAATCTGGGAGGCCTTATTTGTGCAAATACAATGGGCAACATATTAGCACAACCTTTAACATGTTCAGTTACACACATACAACTATGCCATATTATTTAATGCATCCAGAACTAAACATGATCAGAAAATGTTAACCAAAGGTTAGTTACCATAGGACAGAGATGAGACCACAACAGTTATAAATACCCTGCATATTATAACTACTGTATGTATGCATTATAAGATAATATTGAGCAATAATATTCTTCTGTTTCCACTCTGGGCAAATTGGTTCACTATATCAGAAGGGTCTTGAAGTAATTTTCCACTTAATTCTCTTTCAATTGAAAGAATTGCGAGATTGGAAAGCCTTTTTTTGCCATTGTTGGTCTTAAATAGGATTTTATTCGTTTCATGACAGCGAAACTGTGCTAAGTAGAAGCAGGTGACACAGGAAGAGTCAGCATCGACCTGAAAAATAATAGTCGCTGCGGAAAAGCAACTTCTTTTTTCAGAAGTTCAGAGAAAAAGAATGAGGAAGTGTTTGGATATTTGCCTCTATATACATTCTTAGCTAAACTGATTTCAGTCTGTAGCACCTTACGGTCTGTGAAGATTTGATTATACTTTTCACAGAACGTGAGAATGTATTCAAAATTTAAAAAGTTTTCACTTCTTGGTTTACAGGCATCCATTGCATTGCACACAAAATCATTTTCAGTAAATCTACGCTCTAACTCTTCTACCATGTTGTCTAATATTTCAAAAAGATTTCTTTTACATGTCTCTGATAATTTGACATTTTCCTCTTCTTTCTCCACAGAGAATGGCATTAATAAAACGTAGTCTGAAAAGTTCTTTGGAATACTTGAGACTCTAGATTGTTTATAAACTTTCACGCTTAGCGACTGAGCAGAGTCACATGTAACCACCCATAGTTCCTTAAAATAATCATCATTTCGTTTTTCTTGCAACGATTTTACAAGAACATAGGTCAATCTATGTGCCCCTCCGAAGTCCACATGTTTTTGTTGTAAGAACATAGAGGCTCCATTGGCAAGCTCGAGAATATCAGAAAAGATTTGTAACACAAACATCACCACTTTACAAAGCTGTTTCAACAAACCTTTTGCTTCTGCTTCCTCTTGTTAGCTGACTTTGAAAAAGCTCTAGAGCTATTTTAACTGAAGCAAAACGTTTCTGAAAATACATTACTCCTCTATATTTACATACCCATTCAACAAAATTCCCTTTATTATTACCACTATCGTCATTCGAAACTGTTTCGCGATGACCTCTAAGCCCAATGTCTTGCCATTGTTGCCACAGCTGAGCGGTTACGCAATATTTCATCTTTGTGTTTCTCACTCAGCTTCGAAATCACTGTGCCTCTACGTTCACTCTCCAGAAAACTGTTCCACTTTACTATTGATGATTTATGACATTCACTATCAGCATGCTTTGCAAGTTTTTCTCCCATTCTTTTCCAATTGCAAAATCTAGATTTAGTGAAAACATGTTCAGCATTGCTTGAATCATATTGAACGAAATAACGACACGGAAAACAGAAAACAGCATCTTTGTCGTCTGTCAGACTTTGACTGCAGACCGCTTTGGCTGATTGTTGTTGTAAAGAAATATCTAAACATGTCGATCTTGGTGTATGCACTACGCATTTTAAAAATATTTATACACGAATTCAATTGAGTGTTTAAATTACATATAATAAAATAAATCTTGAAATAGAAAGAAAAATTAACTTAATTAAATGCATCACATTGTTTTATATCATATAAATTATATCTGTAAATTATCAATTTACTTAGTAACCAAGGAATTTTAAAATAATTATTTAACTAAAACTGGGGGGGGGGGGGGCGGCCAGGACTAGAACTGCCTCTGCTAATCCCCTTTCATTTTTATCATGTCCAATAACCTCTTTGTTCCACTCCACTCGTTTCAAACTTGGCGCTTGCTTTATCCAATCCATCATATCTGAAAAAGACAACATGATCTCCATCATATCCATATCTCGTCCTGTTTTCAAAATATCTCCAAATAACAAAATAACAAGAAACATAGGTTAAACCCAAAAACATGCATAGGTTTTCACCTTGCGACTTGAAATTTATGGTGCGGGAAGAGGGGGGTAAATACCAACCATTCATGTCAAACAAACGATTTTGTCAACTTCACCGTTTCCAAAATAGTGACAATTTTTTCAAAATTCATTTTCTTTTGCCCTACAGACTTGAAACTTGGTTTCTGCCTAGAGGGGCTAGGGACCTTTCATTAACGTCAAACAAACTTTTTCCCAAAATTCACCGTTTCCAAAATAGCGCCAATGTCAAAAACAACAATTTAAAAAAAAAAAACAATACGCATTCATAGCAAAGAGGACGTCATCCCAACGCCAACAACATCTCATTTGTTAAAATCCGATCATGTGGTCGCGAATTATCGCCAATGTTCGCGAAAAAGTAGGCTATCATTATTTTTGTCCTACATACTTGAAACTCGCTGTATGCCTACAGGGCATAGCGAACTTTCATTAACGTCAAACAAACTTTTCCCCAAAATTCACCGTTTCCAAAATATCGCCAATTTCAAGAACAACAATAAAAAAAAAATACCAACACACATTCTTAGAAAAGAGGACTTCATCCCAACGCCAACAACACTTCGTTCGTTAAAATCCGATCATGCGTTCGGGAGATATCGGCAAAGTTTATATGAAAGTAGGGGGTGACTCAGCTCC
Organism: Meconema thalassinum; assembly: GCA_946902985.2. Classification (NCBI taxonomy): domain Eukaryota; kingdom Metazoa; phylum Arthropoda; class Insecta; order Orthoptera; family Tettigoniidae; genus Meconema; species Meconema thalassinum. The sequence continues at coordinate 1,753,740,777 of OX336388.2, read as the reverse complement.
CCCATTACAGCACTACTCTGGGGGTGCTAAGGCCACGGCCGACCCCACCCGGAGTGAAGAACCGCGGACCAGGGAACCTTAAACACGCCCAACTGCACTGGAACCGTCGCAATAGTAAGTCCAGTCGGGCGTAGCCAGCCGTTGACTGGCCTGCGTTCGGCTGGCTCAAAAACCAATAAGTACACTCTGTTTGCTCCAAAAACCAGCAAATTACATCAAAACCAGACCTAATTAACAATAATTAATCATTAAACAACATCATTTCCACCTACAAGTACATTTAAACTTCAGACAAGCAATAGCAATAGGAGATACGCAGACATGGTGTGTCATGACATCCAACAATAGGGATGTATAGAACTAGCACCGATAGAGCGCACTGCAGTTGTACTGGGTAAGCGCAAGGCGCTCTTCATTTGTCTCCTGTGTTCTCATGCCGCTAATATCCACGAATTTAAGTTGTTTAAATTGCTATTTTCGTGACTATGCCGAGCTATTGCTGTGTTCCTCTTTGCAAAAATCAGGGAAATCCGATTTCGTGTCACCAATTTTCACAAAATAAAGAAATGAGGAAGAAATGGTTACATGCTATTAGAAGGAAACATTTCGGTGAAGAAAATCTGACCGAAAATATTAAAAGTGTGTTCCCATCGTTTTCAACTCGATGACTTCACGAAAACTGTGTTGGGCAAGTGTGATTCACAAAGGGAAATAATTCCTACCTATAAACTGAATAGACATATCGATAACAACCACTGAATGTATGCGTTTGTATTTGAAGGTGAGAGAGCAAGATTAAAACCGGGCACTGTTCCATCGCTTCTTCCGTGGACCACGAACACAACAAAAATAAGGAAGAGGCCATACACAAGAAAATTGCCAGTTTACCACGATAAGCCTACAATATCGGAATCTGCATAAATTATCTCCATTGAAGTACGGTACGGGAAGAAATCGTCAATATACAGGAAGAAGTGAATGTAACATTTGTGACTCCCATTTGCAAAGGCATCAATACTCGGACAAATACTTCAAGAATAAATGTCACAACATTAACAGTCAAAAACGTATTATGGTTGGTTTCTTGAGATCAGAATTAATCGTCAACTTAACATCTGCCCGACGGAGAATGTGGTACCGGTGGTGACTGACTTCTACATTCTTGAGTCTTAGGCCTAAGTTAGCCAGATGAATGGAAACAGTTCATGGCCTTAAAACAGCGATTCTCAAACTTTTTAAATACTGTACCCCTAAGTCGTTTGCAAGGGGTACGGAAACGATTTGTATTAAGAAATTGACAAATTACAAAAGAACCAAACGTTGCGATGCATTTTGAGGTAAACAATACCGGTATCAACTTTCTTTGATTATGTTTACCTAAAACAAGACCGTTTCATGTACGCTATCAACCAAAAAAAAATGCACGAATCGAAGTTTATAAGCAAGGGGAGCCAGTGAATATTTAAATCTCTATTTATAAAAGGAAGATTATAGTTTTACGTGACCGTTAATCTAGAGATAAGGCACAGAGGACTACCTCTTTACGTGGAATCCGAACAGGACAAGGCATTTCAGTTTGAAAATCTCACATGCATTGACCGGGAAATCTCTATTTATGATTTAAGTCTTATGGAGATATAGGCTATTTATCAACATAGGCCTACAATACTCAAGCATGCTGACTCCTATTCATAATTTGAATAATAAAGCGTGTTGGAATTTTGTTATTATCGCTGTAGCCTACTAATTCTTCCCTCCTCCCACTAGTTTTAGCGCCTCTAGTCCGTAGCTCATTTTACAGCTGTTTAGCGCTTAAACGCTGAAAATCGTTCATAATATATTAGAGGATATACCTATAGAATTAATTAATATAGTCTTGGAGTAAAATTAGAGAAGATATAATTTACTTTAACTTAGAAAACTCGGTCACAATCTATACATTCCTCGTAGCTGACTGGGGGAAACATAGGACGATCGCCTTGCGCTTACCCAGTACTACACGAGCGCTATCTGGCGCGAACTTTCTCAGGCTACATCCCTAGAAGAAGAAGAGAACTACAGAGACAGAAATTGGTGGAGGGGCCTCATTCGCCGACCCATCTAATAGATGGAACGACGTGGGATATGTACGTATGTGCAAGCAATAGCCAATCACAGCACACCTCCAGCCAATCAGAGCACAGCACCTATAAATTCAAACTCCTCGCTCCAGTGACATACATTACACTTCAATTACACTGCAAATTAACACTTAACATAATTTTTAAACATAAGAGGCGGGAGCTAAAGCCTTTTAAAAGCATTATATTATTGCCAAACAATGCCAAACCTCGCAGTTCCGCCCCTTAAAACAACAAACAATAACTAACTAACTACGGTACTACAGGTCTTTATTTTTCATCTCTCCTAAAGCACAACTATATTTCAACCTACTAGAGGTCTTCTACTATTCACATTAAATTCGAAGCTGCTGCATAACTTAGAACCAATACACACACTGCAAAATCTCACTTACAGCTAATCCATGGCGAGCAGCGTCGGCAGGAGCGTGACTGGTCATATTGGCCAACGTTCACCTCCTTACCCGAATTTAAGCTGAGACGAGCTACTACTCTTAATTATATACTAGCAGAAGTACCCATTCTTCGAACGGTCTTCGGCATTAATTATTATTTATTTATTTATTTATTTATTTATTTATCGTATGGCTTTTAGTGCCGGGAGTGTCCGAGGACATGTTCGGCTCGCCTGAGTCTGTAGCTGCTTCCAGCGGACACCCTAAAGGGTGAGCTACAAGTTCCGTTCAATTTCAAGTAGTTCCAACTTTCGCCACCAGATATCAATGATACCTAGTGGCGAACGTTGGAACTTTGATAGAGCGTTCTGACGAAATCTAACCTAACAAATTTTGCTTTACACAAGTTTAGTCTGTGAAAGGATCTTTTACATGCCATAAATCTATGACATGAGACCGCCGGCTTTACTTCCCCTCCGTAGGAAGGCATACTGAAGGATTTTTAACACTCTTAAAAAATCTGACGACTTCGGCCGGGTTTGAACCCGCTATCTTGGGCATAGCCGTTCAGCATGCTACCGACTACGCCACCAGACGTTATAAATTGAGCTACTGTTGCAATGGTTAAGGCATTGGAATCTGTTTGTAGACAATGAAAAATGATTAGTTAAAATGTTCTCTCAAACTAAATTTACCTAACGTGTTCTTCCTGACGTGAAAATAAAATTGAAAACCTCGTAGACGAATCGCAATACACGTCACATACAAACTGACCCTCACCGTTGTGTCAAGTCCCCAACCACAGGAAGACCCCTTTTATAAATTATAAAGGCGCATGAAAATTCAAGTTCTTTAGCCACCAATAACCCAAATTCCTAAAAGCAGCAAAAAATACTATTTCAAATCAGGAGTTTTTGAAAATAATGTTGCTGTTTGGAGATATAATAGACCTTCTGTACGACATATCGCACGTGCAACTCGTGTGAAAAAAATCTTGGGTACTCCTTGAACCCCTTAAGCGCATTGATGAATTTTACAAGATTAGTTGGTTCCGTGATAACCTTCTAGCCATTTGCAAACATTCACAGAAATGTAATAAATGGAGTGGCATTACTTCTTGCAGAAATAGATGGAAACTTGGATGTCACCTCTTGAGATACTGTTGTCATGGTTACTGGCTTGCATTCCTTCATTAGTTTATTAAATGAAATTAGATTTCTGGGAATATCTAAGAAACTGTTGGTTTTAGAGCCTTAAAATGTAGTTTTCGGGGACCCCTTACGGCTCTTTAGGGGCCCCGAGGTTCCTTTCTGACACCAAGGGGTTGAAAATGAACTTTGTCTCGTCGTTGTACGCCATAACAATAATAATAATAAGTTAATAATATAACAATATAGGGATAGGGATATAATAGACCTTCTGTACCATACCCGCACGTGTAAATCGCGTGAAAAAAATCTAGAGTACCCCTTGACCCCCTTAATCGCATTATATGCATTGATGAATTTTACAGCTTAATTTGGATCCGTTATAACCTTATAGCCGTTTGCATCACAGTGATGTAATAAATGGATTGTGTTGCCATGGTTACTGGCTTGCATACTTTCAGTAGGATAATAAATGAAATTAGTTTTCTGGGAATATCTCAAAAACTGTTTGTTTTAGGGCCTTAAAATGTGGTTTTCGGGGTCCCTTTAGGGCCCCTGAGTTTGGTTTCTCACATTGAGGGGCTGAAAATGAGCTTTGTCTCGCCCTTCTACGCCTATTTCAGCATGTATTTTAAGGGGGTAGGCCCCCTTTTATGAGAGGTATGGAGAAGAGTTACATCAATGATTAGTGTCGTGCCTCTGGTGGATATCTGTATCAAATTTTACGTTGATCCATCCAGCCGTTCTCGAGTTATAAGGACACGAAGTTGTCCACAAACAAACAAACAGACAGACAGACAGACAGACAGACGGACAGATAAAACATATTTTTGCGCGTATCCGTCATAAAACAGTCTGAAACGAGCAAATATCGCAAATTTCCGTGGAAATTCAGAAAAAACAGACAAACTTTCATTTTTTTAGGCTATACAGTATATAATGAGATTGCACTGCACAACCTAACCATTGCGCAACTAATACTCTGGCTATCAGTTATCTGATATACTATAGCCAGAAGTAATTATCCAACATTATTATTACTATCACCCTGCAAACGTTCTCCCTTCGCTACAGAGGAAAAGGAGCCAGGTTTACGGGCACCAGTCTCTGTTTTCTTCTAGCATTCACCGTTTCAAGGTGCTGTGCTTGTCACTGCATAAGAGTAGTTATTTTAACCAAGAAAGTTTCGAGGCTTTGCTTTCTTTGGTCCATTGAAGAGAAGATGGAGACATATCTTGTCCCAGTGCAAAGAGACCTCAAATGGAATCAGAAATCAGAAATACTGTGCTTCAAAAGTAGGATTTCTCCCCGCTCTTGACGGAACTGCATGAATACACATTAGCACATGATGTTGCAAACCTATAATCGGGTTTCTTGAAGTGTGGAATTTACCCATTCAGTCTTGTACCCCTCATTGAACTCTAGGTAATACTGGAATGCCGACTGTATGGGAGCAAAGTGCGGTTTTTGGTGCGACTAGTTACGCCTGGTATTGCACGTCAAGGAGGAGAGTTTGACGTATACGAACGCAAGGATGATGTACGCACGTACGACGAGATACAAGTAAAAGAGGTACTTTTAAATATTTAGGCAAAAAGCAAACTAAACGGAACTTATGCCGAAATACATATTTCAAAATATCATAGTAATTTTATACTTAAAATGGCTAGGAATATACGTCAACATAAAATATTATATTGCAGCCTGATTATTCATCATTTTTATCCATAGATCAAAGACAGCATACACAATAACTATAGGCCTACTGTCAAAAAATACAAGCCGTACGTACATTAAAATAAAATAAAAATAAGTTTAGACAGGGAATTACTAAGAATAAAGAACAAGGTATTCAACATTTTTATTAACTTAAAGGCAGCTTTCATATGTGTGTGAAGATGCATAAGCCTAGAACTAAACAGTTAAATAGATGCTTAGTGAACAAAAATACATATTTTGTTTATACAAAACAACCACATGTTCAATATTCTTCAAAGCAATGGGGCGTGGTGGCGCAGCGGTCAAGCTATTCGCCTCTCACCAAGGTCGACCAGGTTCGATTACCGGTCATTGCATGTGCAATTTTCGAAGGGAAATGCCATGTCCTGTGGTTCAGATTCCACGTAAAATGGAGGTCCATTGGCTCATGATCACAAGATTAACGGTCACGTAAAACTACAAGCTTCTTTTTCTTCAAAGCAGGTCGAAACATAGACCTCACATAAGTCATACAGCAAACGAACAGAGTCCTGCAGGGAAGATCCCTTAAGCCCATTCTTTTATCGTCTCCACAACTGACATCATAAAAGTATACTAGAAAATGTGTCATTTTATGACTTTGCTGATGAAAGAAGTAACAGTAAATATTAGGCCTAGTTCAACTTGTACTAAGTCGTTCAATAACTCTCGGTCTTTTCTTGGGTGGCTGAAGCAGATGCTGTGGGAAATTGAAAATTGCAGGTACTGCATCATTTTTAAGCAGTGTTTTGTGTCTATTTGAATGAAACAAGTAGCATGATTTATAAAATTGTTCGCAGCTATAACCCATTTCTTTAATACATCTTGACTTTTCCATGGAATCTGTAATACCGGTATAAGCTTGGCCTAGGTTATAATTTTGTGACTAATAACTTATAACCTGCAATAGGGCCTACGTGTATTTGCCCTATGCTATTTAGGCCTATTATGCCAACATTTGATGTAAGACGTATCCATAAACGCAGAATAGGCTACTTCGTGACAAATCTCAATTTGAAAATAAAGTAGACCGTAAACCTACCGTATTATTGGAAAATACCATACATATAACGTTGCACAGAATTACCTACGATCAAATATATGAAAAGAATCACGACATATCAGCTGATTTGCAACCTAGAGTTCAATGGTATGACAGTTTTTGTTGCGACTAGTTACGCCTGGTAGTGCACGTCAAGGAGGTGATGACCAGGAAGCAGTTTTCAGCGAGGGTTACCATGGGAGGAGTTGTTCCAGTAGTATCTACAGTTCAATGGTACCCCTCCTAGGCCAACTACCAAATTCACGGTTCAATGTCGAGGATGTTCAGTCTAGTTTCAGAAGATTCCTAGAAGAGAAGCGGCAGATAGTTACGGGAGATACAGGTCCAAAACGAGGTAGGAAGCGAGTACAAGTGGAAGCAGACAAGAGCATTCATTGCACATGCAAGTGACTATTCTTCAACATCACCTTCAGCATCCTATTGTTAGGATAGCCAAGGATAACAGAACAACTCAGGTTAATATTTTAAATTGAATATTTAATACGTTTTAATAGGCTACACCTTTTACTCGAGCCCGAACTGACCGTCTCTTCCAAAGCCCCTCTCAACACTAGTAACCACAGAACATCAATATACGGTATCTAACCGTATTACCAACTCATTTATATATAATCAGAGAAATTCCTAACATTCGGCCAGTCCTGTCGTAATCACAAATTTCAATTTTTGATTAACAGTACAATTTTTAATTATTATTTTATTTTACATTTTCATCTTAATCATACACACTTAATCTTACAGCTAATTATAATATTGCAATACTAATATTAAAACTCTTTCAACTCGTAGTCGTTGAATGGCTTTGGTAGTTTTCGCTCTCGTTGGCTACTCTTAACAGTTTCTTTAGTCTGATTCACAGCTTTAGTTTCAATCTAAATCTACTTTTTCGCTCGGTACATTTTTCGTCTGATCTCGCTCTTTTTCGACTACTTTCTCAACCTGCTCTTCGCTGTCATCACTCTCTTCCTCTACTTCACAATCGCTATCTGAAACCCATCCTTGCCAGATTTTAAGCTGGCTCACATGCGCGGTAGTATCTAATTTTCGGCTTATCGGAATCGTTTAATTTCGAGACTCGATATGTGTCTCCTGGCTGCACTTCCGTGACAACCGGAGGGCCACGATATCGACTCTGTAGTTTTGTGGATTCACCTGTCGAGATTGGGTTTGTTTTAAAGGCTAGTCCACACCAAAGTTAATGAACAATGTTAATGAACAACGTTCATGAACAATGTTAATGAAAACATTTCTCAACATGTTTACTAAACATTTGTTAACAAACTTCTTCAACATTATGTCCACACCAAATAAACTTTTGTTAACAAACATCTTCAACATTAAATAAACTGTTTGTGAGGTTATAATGGATAGGGTCAGGAAGAAGAAAGTAATTACAGCTGCAGCTTTCATTATTTTAGCGAGTGCAATTAGAGAAAAGTGCAGACGCAAGGTGTGGCAAAGAAAAATATTGGAAAGGCGTTTAGAGTGAAGTTTGGAGAGAACACTTATGCCGCTTGCGATTCGATAGTCGATTTTTAGAGAAATAAACGAGCATCGTATTCCGCGCTACGAATTTACAATCGTAATTGCGTCTTTGCGCATGCGTGATCCAAAATGTTAACGAAAACACGAAAAGTTAATGAAAAGTTTCATTCACAAAAGTTAAAGAGATTTTGTTCATGAACATGCTCGAAAAGTTAACGAACACGCTATTTTGTTTATGAACAGTCAAAAATGTTGGTTGGTTGGTTCTTAAGTTTAGGGGCTGCGACAACGCGGTCATGTAGCCCCGTGTATTTTGGGTGTGTGTAGAATCTGTCTGATAACCGGTGTTAATTGTGATGACTGTATTAGTGTAGTCAAAAATGTTAATGAACATTGTTAATGAACAGTGTTCATTAACAAAGTTAACGAAAACATCTTGGTGTGGACGTACCTTAACATAAACAACGTCGCCCACGCTATACTTCATATCTCTCATTCTCTTCTCATCGTATCGCGCCTTGTACAAACATTGCTCTTTCTCGATGTTATGTCTAATCTCGTCTTGAATTTCCGCAGGTAATCTATAAGATTCGCTACCAATAGTCAAGTGACTCATTTGCCCTGCTTCGAACTTTGGATTATAACCCTGGAGTGACTCAAAAGGCGTTTTGCCAGTTGTCTTATGGACAGACGTGTTCAAATCTCGCTCCAGACCCCTTAATGTCTCGATCACAATCACTCGCATTAGTTACAATCTTCGTTAGCAACGCCGGAATTATAACTTGGTTTACTCGCTCGATCTGGCCGTTGGCCTGCGGATATCGACTCGAATTTAAGGTATGACTAATACCGTTTTTCTCGCAAAACTCTTTGAACGCTGCAGATGTGAACGCAGCTCCACGATCTGTCACAAAAAGAGCCGGCGCTCCGAATCGCTCAACAACTGCCCTACTTTTCGCACCGTAATCTTCGCATTGACATTCCTCACCGCCTCCAGATGGATGAACTTTGTCAAACTGTCGACTATTCCCAACACATACTTGTTACCTCGCGCTGTCGTTAAAAACGGACCCACATGATCCAAATGAACCATGGAAAATGAACGCTGTCCAGGAGGTATCGGGTGAAGAACACCAGGCTGTTTTCCACTCTTATTTTTCGCTAGAATGCACTTCAGACAGGCCTGGATGTGCCTTTCAACAAACGCTCTCATACTTGCAAAATAGAAGTCGTTCTGAATTCGCGCGACAGTCTTTTCTACGCCTAAATGACTCGCACAGTCATGGTTTCGGATCACGATTGCTTTTCGCATGTTCTTAGGAACTACATATCGCAATGACTCTCTCCGTTGATAACTAGCTCTTTGTACAACAATCCGTTGACTAGACAAAAACCTTTCACTTCACGTTTCTCCACACGTGTTCATTCTGACTCTACTTTTCTCAATACATTAATTTTGTGTTTCAAATGCTCATCTGATCGCTGATACAATAGCATCTCATCTTCTCGTGTGCTTACATTGAAAATATCGCCTTCGTCGACATCCTCGACATCATCCACCGGTGCTCTCGATAAAGCATCGACGTGCCACATTCTCGTACCGCTTCGATACTTTATCTCACAATCGTACTCAGCAATCGTTGCTAACCAGCGCGCACCTTGCGGCTGCTTTGTCTTCATCGTATTTATATACATCGGTGCTTGCCAATCTGTTCTCACAACGAAGCGAATGCCATTCAAGAATGGTCTCAATCTCTCAAGTGCATACGCGATCGCTAACAGCTCTAATTTACTCGAATGATACCGTAACTCAGGCTCCGTCGTACGTTTACACACATAATATACCGGGCAAAGATCTCCGACGGTATCCGATTGCAATAAGATTGCACCGACGCCTATCGCTGACGCATCAGTAAGAAGTTCGGTAATTTCCGCCTTTGGGTTGTATTTCTGAAGCACTGGACTTGGCGTCAATACATCTTTGACTCGGTCAAATGTTTCCGATTGCTCTGGACCCCATTCAAACTTTACTCCGTTCTTCAGCATTTTCGAAATCGGCATTACAATCATAGCGAACTTGTCCACGAATCTCCTGAAATAACTACACAAACCAATAAATCGTCGGTCGGGGCAGGAAACCTTTTAATCGCTTTTACATTTAGCGAACCTGGTTGCATTCCCTCTTTGCTAAATTCATACCCAAGATACGCGATCTTACGCAACCCGAACTCACACTTTGCTTAATTGAAAATTTATCCAATTTTTCGAAACAATTCAAAAACTTGACGAAGCTTTCTCATTAACTCGGCTCAGCATTTCGCAAAAAGTAAAAGATCATCAAAATAGCTAATCGCAACTTTATTTCTCATTTTTGCCATATCCTGATCCATCATTTTAGCAAAATAGAACGGTGCGTTTCTTAAAAGGCTTGGTTTCCTCCAGTAGCGGTACCACTTTCTAGCGGCCGTAATATGACGTCGAATGACGTCACGAAAACGTTCCGCATACAAACAAAGGCGAGTGGTTTTCTAGGAAGCGTTGACTACCACCGTCACATAAAGTTGCGGTGGCGTCATTCATATGACGGTCGTGAGTGCGGTAGCAAACAGTTCGTCAACGTTTTTGTACGGTGTACGGTGCGTGCTGAACGTAGTCATGACTAATAAAATGATATATTGGAGTATGGAAGAAGAGGAAATATTAATAGATTTCGTAAAGAATCATGAAGAGTAAAGATTACAGTCAAGCCCAAATGAAGCAACATCTCGGGCGTGAACTTGGCGGTATACTTAAGAAAACAGGTATGATATATATTTCATTTTTAGTGTTATGTTGATACATTGTAATTATAATTGGCATCTTCTAAAAATCACAACATATACCTTATTTATCGTATAATTACATCGTCCAACAAAATGACTAGCCTGCATTGTATACCATGTTAAACATTAATTAATTAATTAATTAACTGGATTATAGGATGTTTAATAATGTTTTAACAGAATAAAATACACTTCGGTCACACAACATCACCAAGGTTAAATCGTTTGCAGTGAGTAACAATTAAGATTTCAGTTATGTGCTAAATAATTATCCTGCCATTCAACAGCACCAGGACCATTGAAATAGTTTTTAAATATTTCTCGGATTTGCATGGGTGAATTTCGTATGCGAACGTTATTTGCTGCTAGTGGGAACACATTTTCTGCAGGAAGTGGAAGTGCATCATCAACATGCTTCTCGTAAAATGTTATGTAAAATACAGGCACATGCAATCAACTTATCAGCAGTTTCAGGGGCAGTAGCGATTGGCTGAAAAAAAATCGAAAATAGGCGCATAAAATTCCAAAAGTATTTTCAGTCGTTCTCTTAGCTCGCGATAGTCGATAGTTATATACATCTTTCGACGGATCACTCAAAGATTGCTGTCTGGGGTAGGGTTTCATCAAATGTTCGTGTAAAGCAAAAGCTTCATCTCCAACTATCACATGAGGTACAGCATTATCTGTTCCGGGCAATGTTTTCGGTGGGGTATATTAAACTGATTGCCTTGAATGTTTTGTCCTAGTTTGCTTTTTAAGTAGATACCTGCGTCTCCTTCTCTGCCATCAGATCCGACATTTATTGCAATGAATTTGCAATCAGCATCGACAACCGCTAGCATAACGATTGAATAAAACTCCTTGTAGTTAAAGAATGCCGATCTACTATTTTTGGGAGCCCTTATCCTTATGTGTTTCCCGTCAATCGCCCCCACACAGTTCTGGAAATTCCATCTTGATAAATATGCGTTAGCAGTTCTTCGTAGTTGTTCTTCTGTTGGTGATGGCAGTTCTAAACCGAACATAGTTGTGGTGATGCTGCGAGCAACTTCCTTTATTATGACACTTATCCAAGAATGGGATATTCGAAATTGGAAAGCTAGTGATCTAAATGACTCTCCTGTAGCCAAGTACCTAAAAGAAAGAAAGAAAGAAAGAAAGAAAGAAAGAAACAAACAAACAAACAAACAAACAAACAAACAAACAAAGAAAAACATGTTTTGGAAATTTAAATGTAATTGTTTCTCCTTGCTCATGTCTTCTACAGATGTTGACTGCAGCAAGAGGTGGGCCTACATAAGAAATTATTATGGTAGACGCAGAGGAAAACCAATAACTGGCTCCGCTGGTGACGCAGCAAAGTAGAGAACTGTGCTTCTGTCATTCTTAGATGACTTCAGTTCATTGAAAAGAAGGTAAAGAAAAGGAACGTTTAATCGTAAATTATATTCTGTCACAAAACTAAATAGGGCTAATACATTTTCAGTAGAACAGATACTTATTGGATCACTATTCGTGGGCTTTAGTGTTTATTTTACTAATGATCATATTATTCCGTATTTCAGCACGATTACGAATGTTGTTGGAGATAAGGGCTGTGAAGATGTAGATATCAACGGAACTCCTGCTGTTGAGGAGGATACACAGGTCTACAAAGAAGGAAGTGACTTGATAAACTTTGAGGAAGATGAGGCGGAGAACGTTCGTAAAGAGATGGAGCCACCAAAAAAGAGGAAAAGATCAGCGCATTCTGAGGAACGACTGCAGCTGCTGTAACAAATAGCCGAGCGGAACATAATTCCACCGCACAATTAGACGAAACCGATCATTTTTTCATGTCAATGGTGAAAAGTGTAAAAGAACTTCCTCGACATGTACAAGTACAACTGAGGATGCAAATGTCCACGCTGGTTGGTAATGCTGAATTACGGCATTTATCTAACGACTCAACATCAAGAACATCTAGGCCTAGCAGCAGTCACAGTGAAAGTATAGGAGATGTAATATCTCCTGCTCCAACCGGACAGTTGACATTTACAGAAAATGAGCCAAGCGAACTAACACACTCGATATTGTTGTTAAATGATATAACCGATGTGATTTAAAATAACAAGAGTCAGTTTATAGATACGGTATATGAAAAAACGAAATATTATAATATATTGTTGTTAATTAATATACTAAACTAACCTTAAAAATACACAGAGTTTCTGTTCAGGAGATATTGGTCTTTTGTTTCCGTTGAATGGTACTGAAGTGATGGCATCCTTTATGTAATTCAGAACATAGTCAAATAACACAGGTGTCCACCGAAAATATTCTCTTAATTTATCTTCATTGCTGTGCAAATGACGACGCACTAACATTTCATATGCATCTTCTGTAGGACGCCTTTTAAAAATATCATTCGCACCAAAACGTTCCCTATCGTCTTCGGATGACTCTTCTTCTTCCAAAATTATTACGAGTGCAATGTCAAGATCATCCATTTCTTATTCAACGTTCTTATTGCCCCGCTGCGCTAGTCTGCCTCAACGAGGAACAGCTGACTGGGGATGGATGGATGATCGGCAGCGGTCGTGGGTATTCTGGTCGCTTCGTCACACTGATAATTAGCTCTAGCTTTACACCATTGATCACCGTCAAGACGGTCCCCAGTTTCTACAAGTCATTCGCCGTCACATTACGGCCGCTAGAAAGCGGTATCGCTACTGGAGGAAACCAAGCCTTAAGTCCGAACATGACTCGCTCAAACTCACCCGTTATATCTGGAGTAATAAATGCAGTTTTTCACTTCGCGCTTTCTTGCAACGGCATCTGCAGATAACCATGAGATAAGTCAAGGGTCGCAAAGAACTCAGACCCACGAATCAACTCAAGACATTCGTCTACATTTGGTAAGGAAAACTGCGCTCGAACTGCCTGTGCATTTTGTTGGTTGGTTCCTCAGTTTAGGGGCTGTGTCTGATAACCGGTGTTAAAATTGTGATGGCTGTAATAATGTATGTATTTGTTTTTTTAAATTCAAGTAAGGACTGCAACTTTCAATTTTTCAAATAGTTCCTACTTTTACCGCCAAACGCCACCGTCAACGACTACTAGGCCTAGTTTAGAATTACATACTAGACACCACCGCTGTCGGCTCTTGGTAACGAACGTAGGAACCTAAGAGCGTTGTTTACATTCTTAACCTATACAATTTAGCTTCACACAGGTGTAATTAGTGGAAGGTTCTTTAACATGCCATAAATCTATGACATGGGACCGCCGGCTTTACTTCCCCTCCGAAGGAAGGCATACTGAGGGATTTTTAACGTTCTTAAAAAATCCGACGGCTTCGGTCTGGTTTGAACCCGCTATCTCCTGTGCATTTAGACCTCTGTAATCAGCAACTAACCTGGGAGTACCGTTCTTTTTCCTCACCAGCAAACAAGGACTCGCGTAGGGTGATCTTTCCCTTATCAATCCCGCAGATTTATACTCATCAACGATCTCGCGAATTATCTCCCGCTCGCGCTTTCTTGCTCGGTATACGGTTTCGCGCTGACAGGAACACTGCCTGGGATCTCAACAATGTCCATTTCAAAATCTTTCATACATCCAATTTCGGACACGTTGTTCGCAAAACTATCTCTATACTCATTTAAAAACTCGAGTAATTGATTTTTCTGTTCAACTGAAGTGTTCTCGTCTACCTTTATTTCTTCCGCTACGATTGGCTCTACTAATTTCTCAAGTTTTGGACCGTCGTCTACAACCTGAATCGCACTTTCGTCAAGAAATTGACTCGCCTGAACTTCACATTTGGCATCGCTATGGTTAGCTACCGGAAACGTAAACTCACGATTGTCAACAATAACATCTATGAATTTAACCTCTCCCGGTCCAATTGCAACATTTTCCTTTGCTTTTAGTTTCACGAAATTCCCTTCAAGAATATCAAACAAGCCGTCATCACTTGACTCATTAATGAAACGAAATTACCTTTTGAATAATAATATCGTATGGCCTCGGGTGCCTGGTGCAAGCTTTGTAATTTGACACCCAGAGGGTAGCTTGCATGTCAAATTTCGTTGTTCCTTGAATCACTATGAAAGTCAAGGAGGTTAGATATCTAAGCTCCTTGAACCCTATAGCGCTTTCTAGTAGAGAAATGATGAACTTTGTGTTGGCGGAAACTCCCGAGATTAATTTTGCCATTATGAACACGGCCTACTGAATTCAAATGGGTTCTTTGACATGCCAACATCGTATGACATGCGTGTCGTATTTTTGCCGCCTTTCAAAAATCACTTACCACGGCCAGGAGCGAATCTGCAATCTTGGGGTTAGTAGACCGACACGCTATCTACTCACCCAGCGTGGCAAGCTACGTTTTGAATGAACGAAAGCTACTCTTGGACTCAAAATATAATTCAACCCGACAATCACATCATGCCTTTGCACGTCATCAGGAACAATTCGAAATCTCGTATTCTCTACCGCGACTTCATCATTAATGTTTGAATGATAACTCCGGGCGATGTAACTACGTTTTCTTTCTTGCCAAATTCTTTCAAAATATTTTCTATACGCATAACCTCAAACCCACCCTGAATCACGACTGAAGCTTTAATTGTACATTCGTTACACCCCGTGTCAATCAACCCGTCTAAATCCGTGTTCGCAACTTGAACTGTCTTAATAAACTTCACAAATTTGACACGAGAAACACTTAACCTGTCGCTTCTCTGAACAACCACGCGCCATATGAACTCTTTTTTTTTATTACAACGATAACACGTGAATTTCTCACCTGAATTATTTCCTCTGTTTGCATTGTTACTCGCAGTGTTGACGTTCATTCTAACCTCTGCCAGTGTCTTTGTCTCTCGCTTGAAGCCACTGCTGCCACTGTTACCACCTCTTTTATGCCGGTAACTTGCTGATGATAAACCTTTGTTGCTGCCAATGCGCACCCTGCGCGCCTCTTCTAGCACCTCCAGTGACTCGTTGTCTCTAAGATAGCGTTGTGATCTGCATACGTTTTGCCGGAAATCACGTGGCCGAAGTCCCTCGACCACAGCCCGATCGTCACCTGCATATTTGTCTCCTTTACGTCAAGCCCGACGTCTTTGCACAAACAAATCTTGTCGATAAAGTACTCCCGTACGTTTTCGTTCTGCTTCTGGGCCCTGTTTTCCATGTTTTTCCAGCGCTGCGACAACGCCTTCTGCCCAACGAACGTTTCTCTGAAAGTTGTCCGGAATGTCACCTAGTTGACAATTCCATCCAATTGGCTGATATACCAATTGCGTGCCGCGTCAACAAGATGTGAGCGGGCCGTCTCAAATGCCACCTCTTGCGTCCAGCGATGTAAAACTGCGGTCGACTCAAGTTGACTTAACCACGCTTGTGTGGCTGCGAGACCTTCCAAGCCGTTGAAATTGGCTATGTTGTGCGAAAGTTCTGGCAACATGCTGTACTGCCACTGCTGATTGGCCGCCTGCATTGTCTGCAAGTCTCGCGTTGTCCGCCGTCGCTTGCTCATAAGGCCATAAGAATTTCGTTCATCCCAATGTTTTCTGCATACCTGGTGAGCCACCTCCACCGACAGCACCGCCATCCCCGTTCTCCGTTTGCTTTGCTTTCTTGATTGACGACGTTGCTCTGGTCGCCCATATTCTGGCCGCCATTTGCCACATCCTCTGTACTCACAGCCAAACTTGCCAACAAATTCAGATTGTTCATCGTCACAAATGACTAGCTTCCACGGTCACAACGATATCGACACACTGCCTCGTCGCACCACTTCTTACTGTCCAATATATCTCTCAATCTCGCAGTCAAAACTGCACCACAATCTGCCGTACAAGACCAAACCGATCGCGAAAGAAATACCGGACACTTCCTTTCTTCTCTCGAACGAATCAGCTCAATCCCACTTCTGAATTGTTAGGATAGCCATGGATAAGAGAACAACTCAGGTTAATATTTTAAAATGAATATTTAATACGTTTTAATAGGCTACATCTTTTACTCGAGCCCGAACTGACCGTCTCAGCTAAAGCCCCTATCAACACTGATTTTGCATAATTTTATTTCTACAGCTACACAAACTGGCACATTTTACATTTATCAGCCAGTTCATTACAATCTTGAAATAAAACATCCGTATTAAATTAACTACCCTATAACAAATAAATTATTTCGTCCATAGAAGTGGTATGTGGAATAGTCCCCATTACACAGGCTGCGTTTCCCTTTTGAATCACTATGCCGATTCTCTGCATCAAATAGGTCTTGGAACGAGGATCACCAGAGACTCCACCTATTACACTTCCTAGCTTGTTTACTAGATTTATTGCGTCCTCACCCCAAGGACCCATTGTCTCCACAGCAAAGGCCACGAAAATATAGTCCTCCATGATCTTCCTATATTAATTTGTTATTCCTGCGAGTGACGCCGATCTCAGCTACAGATCCTGCTTCCTTTGATGACGATGAAATATAGGAAGGAGCCAACGTATCTGAGCACGTTGCATCCCAGACTAGGCATTTGCCATTCGACCACGGAATTATGGTCATCCCATCAGGGCGGCGACCGTCGTCTCTGCAAATTCCAGATGGTTTAAGAATTGACGGGAATTTTGCGGTAGCGAAAGCCCTCCGAAGCGTTTCATTTATAGAGAAATGACGAGAATGTCGGCCAGCACTCCTTTTACAAGAGAGGACGTGTGTACCACGTGCGGAAACGACCTCACCACAGACACAAGTATGAGGTTTACAAAGCGTTGATCCAAGGCGGAGAGACATCGAAATCCTAAAACTATTGTTGTCCAGTAATGTCCCTATTGTTCTCGATGGGATGGCATTTAACCATGAATTCGATTCTTTCTTCAAACTAGCCAAATTAATAGCCGTTTCCTCATCTGAGTGAAATTCCAGGTTGTCCATTATTTTCTTTTTTTGCAAACGAGACCGTCCCAATTACGTTGGAACGCAGGAGCTGAAGGGATAGATGGATCGTTAAACTGATAGTTCCATAATTCCAAGGCCTCAGCGTAAAAAGTAATTTCCTCAATGCCCGAAATTACTGGAAACATTGACTGGACGAGAGAGGAAACACTATTCACCGATGACATGAAAGCTGGAAGCATTAAATCTTCATTTTTCCTTATTCCGATTCCACCGTAACGAACAGGGAGTGAGGCTTTTGTCCATGATCTATCATTTAAATTTTTATCAAGAGTTGACTCTAGTGCGCATTTCACAGAATCATCCATTCTCTGTATCGACGGTCTAATCTTCCATAGAAGAGTACTTCTAAGCAAATATATGAGCTTAGGAACAAGGAAACAGTTTTTAGGAGAAAGTAAGCAATATGAAACTTCAAATTTTCAGACGCCCAAGCAGAAGAGTTAACTCGTCAAATTTTCTGGATAAGGAGGGTTCAATGGCGCCTTCAGTGACTGGAGCCTTCAGCAAAGTTAGAGTCGGAACCACTTCAATGCCTGGAGATAACTCGTTGAAACGAGAAAAATCTCATCTTTATTGTCACCGCAGAAGAACAACTCACATTTGCTGGGGTTGATGTCAAGACCAAGTGATTTACATTCCGCAATAATCGAGGAAAAATCATCTAGAACGACAGTCGGATCCCCTAGCAGCGAGCCATCATCCAAATACCAAATGTTCAGTTCAGATGAAAGCTTCTCCAAAATTGGCTGAATGACCAGGCAAAAGCCTAAGTGCCCTCCAGGGTCACCTTGTTGGAGACCAGATTGAGAAAGGATAATCTTGTCTCCAAAAACTAGATAAGATGGTTCTCGATAGCATTGCCAGAAGAAGTTGTACTGTAAAGTGAAGGGGCTTTATCTTTGAAACGTGTCAGCAGAACATCTCGATCAACACTATTAAACGCATTTCTGAAGTTAATCTTAAGTACAATCTTGTCGGTTCCGACATTTTTGTTCACAAAAGCTCGAGCAGAATTGATTGCAGCTTCACAGGAACCCTTCGTGCCAAAGCCAAGTTGGATGGGGTTGAAGTATTCTGCCAAATCTTCACGAACATAATTACATGCTAGACTTGCTCTTAGCCTTCTTAGAGTGCAACCAATTGTAATAGGGCGGAGCCGCCACCCTCCTTGTTCAATCCACACAGACTCGCCCCATATAGGTTTGGAAGGATATCCAAATTCACCTGACCCGATAGCATAAAATTGCAGAGGGATGTTAAAGAAGTTAGTAATTTTTTCCGGCCACACCATTACCCTTTGCAGTTAGGTCTTTGAGGTGTTGTGGGCGTAAACCACCAATACCACCTGCAGACCCATTTCGGAATTTGCTGAGAATTACCACCACATCATCTTCTAATTGAGGAAAGCAATGGCAAACTACCTCACTCCTCTATTTGCCTAGTATGCCTCAATATAAGTCTGCCTTTGGTTTTTGTGGGTATCTACTCACATAACCTAACGGCGGTACTGTTTGAGGATCCAACCAGCCTTCGAGCTGACTACCTAACAGACATCTTCTAATACTGTGAACTTATTTTCTTCATTAGGAGGATCGGGAAAAATAAGTGCTCTAGTTGGTTCAGGATGTTTATCCTTTAGGTGTAAAAACGTATCCTCGTTATCAGGTGCAAGCTTATCTGAGGATGAAAGGAGTTTCACGGCTCCACGTATGTCTCCTTCTGCCATTTTAGATTCCACTCTCCGTTATAAAGAAGTTTGAGGTTTTTGAGTTTTTCTTTGAGGAACACGCTGAGAAAAGTCGATTGGAGAATGAGAAACATTTTTCTTGATAAATTGGACTAGATTCTTTGATTTCTTTTCATGAACTTGTAAAGCTACGTAGCAAAATGTCAGTAGATCCTTCCAAGAATCAAATGAATTCTTCCTTTGGCATTCGTCCATAAGGTGGGAAAGACGGATTGCTACCACCATACGAGCTGCTTTTGGAATGCGTTTCAAAACCCTTATTTCTCAACACTAGTAACCACAGAACATCAATATATAATAAAATATTTATTGCAGCTAATAGCCAAAGGAATGATGCAGACATTATAAAACATACATAGGATACCTTATGAGCACTAATAAACTATTCATTCATTACAACAGAAGGACGTCATAGATTCAAGTCTATATGTACAGTACATCGCAAGATATCTTTCGCAACATTTGCCGCAACGTTCACATACACAGTCTGCGTCTGGCTGGTGAAACTTCTTTAACGTGCACAGCTTATGTTGAAAGCCATGTATGGCAAAGCGTGTAACAGTATGTCTTCGTTCGTAGTCTCCCCGTTTCCAATCATTGCAGGTCATTGCGTCAGTGATGTAGAAATGGTCTAAGTAGAAATCCCACCATATGTCTCTCTTCTTCGATTGCAGGTATGCTTTGCACGTATGCTGGTGTAGACGGTAGCGACAGTTGGAGGCGGAGCTCTTCCACATAATATAATTCACGTGTTAATTCATAGACTAGTCTTGAAGGCGTGTATTTTGAAACACACAGAACCTTCTTTAAGAAGTCGCTTTTAGTTTTTCCAACTTTTCTAGGTGTTTCAGTTTGAGGTGCGCCCAGATATTCTCTAATCCATATGTTACAACGGGTGTAACCTTGAGCTGGAAGAGTCTCATGGTTGTTTTGACGGAGAGTTTTCTCAACTGTCTGATATCATTTATGGCCCTCGTAGCCGCCTCGTTAACGTGAAGCGTTAAGACGTTGCCCGTTGTCTGAAGTGTCACGCCGAGATACTTAAAGTTAGAAACGCTCTCCAGGGGTTTACTGTGTGTGTGAAAAACTGCTGGTTTTCCCCCTTTGCGGAAAGTCATTGACACAGTCTTGTTTTCGTTTAGGTTGAGTTCATTCTCTTCCGCCCATTCCAACAGCAGATCAAATGCAGATTGTAGTTCCTCTTGAGATATCGAGGCCAGCACAATATCGTCAGCGTACATATACAGAATTACTTTCTCCGAGGCTACATGTGTGATATCTGCCGTCGCGATGATGAACAGTAATGGGCTTAGAGGGTCCCCTTGTAATACACCGGTTGTTTGATCTATTGGGTTTGATGTTGAGATTCCATCGCTTATCTCTATGTAATTTGAGGCCAGGATGCTTGTGATAAGCCATTTTGTATAGCTGTTACTTCTTATTTGTTTTCCTAGCTTCTCTATGATTATCTTCTAGTGACCATGTCGAAAGCCTTGGAGAAGTCTATAAATATGGCATATAGCTTTCCTTTTGGGACTGTCAGAGCTGTCTCAATATCATTTAGAAGGCATTGGATGGCCTGTGTTGTAGATCTTCTTTTTCTGAAGCCAAATTGCTCCTCCGGAAGCTTGGGATCGATTTCTCTATTAAGGCGTTGGCATAAAAGTTTTGTTCGAATTTTCAATAACGCACATTCGAGTGCAATACCTCGATAGGAGTTTGGGTCCTCGGTGCATCCCTTTCCTATATACAGCAGTTTCACTGTGGACCTTCTCCAGCTATGGGGGATATTTCGTTGCCCGAGGCATTCATTCAGGAGAGATGTTATTGCTTCTTTGAGCACTGGGAGAACAATTTTAAGGTGCTCGTTACATACATTGTCTGGTCCACAAGCTTTATTATTCTTCGAGCAGATAATAGCGGGCTCTACTTCCTCAGTTGTAAATATCTCTGTATCAAAGTCCTCCTCGATCTCGGGGGTATCAGTTGGACGAGTGTCCTTACATTGCAGTACATTGCTAAGGTGAGTCACCCATGTCTCCATAGGGATGCATCTGCAGTATCTTGGTTGCCTTGGGTTCAATGCTTTGTATGGGCACTGTTCAGCTGCCGCTATCAGACTCTTTTCCTCTTGCTCTTGATACCGTTCCTTTGTTTCTTTGATGAGGCTCTTGTACGTCCTCCTATGATTGGAATATTCCCTTAGGTGATCGTCAGTGGGATCTTTGAGAGCTGTGTGTAGGGCATCCAATGTGGTTCTACGGACTTTGTAGCAGGTTTCGTCAAACCATATATCTAACCGTGTTACCAACTCATTTTTATATATTCAGATAAATTCCTAACACAATATCCCTAGCACCAATACAAAGCATAGGAAGAAGAAGCGGGTCGAGTCCCTGCAGATTAGAAACAAAAAGCAGTTCATCATCATCTTGCACAGTTTCCAGCCACTGGCCGGGTCTGTTTGGAACACAAGCCTCTCCAACGTCTTCTGTCTTCCCACCATCTCTCAGCCTCCACCCTTGTTCAGTCTTCACCTCTCTTCTTCACGCTTTCTTCCACCGCCTTCAGCCACCTGTCTCTCGGTCTCTTTCCTTCCCACTTCGTCTCGTGTATCCTCCTGGGTATCCTCTTCTAGTCCATTCGTTTTAAATGTCCATACCATCTAAGTCTAGATTTCTCTATACCATCCTGTAATGGTTCCTCCTTCTATAATTCTCTGGTCTCTCATTTCATATTCTGTCCATCTTTGTAACTCCAATACTGCTTCTCAAGAACCTCATCTCACTGGCCTGTACTTTGCTCTTCTCCCTTCCTTTCATAACCTAGGTATTGTGCCCTTGCAGCAAGAAATATGCAAATCACAGTATGCCAGCATTGCTCAATTCGGGATTTTTCGGGGCTGCGGTAAGTTCTCCCACTCTGTGACTTACATATTTTGGATTAAATAGAGGATACACTTGCAAAAATAACAACAAAATCAACTCCTATTTTAACACATTTAATTAATCAAAAATTATGGCGCTACAAACAAATAAACACATAAACTACTGACCAATATCATTCTACTTGTCCAAAGTGAACAAGGAATAGCATAAAAATAAAACAAATATTAGATTAAAACACATGGTTTTCTTTAAAACCAACAATTCACGATTATTTTCACTTCCATAAAGTACTTATCTTAAAGTTCCAAATAACTACGAGCTTCTTTGGCTCGATACTTTCCCATAATAATGGTGTCATATTTTTGTACACCTCAAGAATTATTTTTATCTTTTCTTATCATCAAAACAAATATATAATTACATTTAAAATTACATGTTAATTATTCACTTCAATATTTGGGCATATCACATGTTCTCCATATTTACTATCTCTCTCAAGTTTTGCAAATTCACTACGGTGATCGGGAAAACTATTTGTGTACTCCAGAGTTATAAAGATTACTTGACAAAGTCAAAAACTATGATCACTCCCGAAACCTAGTTATCTTCACAAAACTCGTGGATTCCTATTTTCCATCCAATATTACAATAGGGATTTTATTTAATTCATTTGTCTTATAAGACCATTATTACATAAGAAAACTACGATCTGAATTGGCAAGCGATAATATCAATCTACAAGGACCTCGGTTCAACGCCCGGGTCATTAACAACTTTAAACACTCACGGTGTATTTAACACATCTTACAAGACGGTTTTTACCCACCCTCGCTCTATGAGGGTCAGGCCATTATACTCGGGCGTGATTTATGACAAGGAAAGCGACTCTCTGCCTAACCTACGGTGGCAGCTCTCTTCAATGCTTTAAAACAAACCTTCACATTATTCTCAGTTCTGTGGAGAGACCTGGCTTTTACTTCACTTATTTCCATTCAACAATATTCTTTGGCTCATAAACCACTTTCGTAACCTTGGCATTTATTAATTATGAGAGGGTCCTCATTGATTGGGAAGATTAATACACATTCTACGACGAATAATTAGGTGCTTTAACAACAAGAGGATTCTAGGTTCGAATCTCTTAACATGCCTCGGGAACATTTCCACATCAGAGGACTTATACAAAACGCGATTTAGGGTCAAGCCGTAGCTTACAGGACCTACGCTCAATAATACCGTACATTAGCTCCCTTTTAAATAATACACACATGGCCTCGTGATCCACGTCACAATTTAGAGGACTTACAACATATCTCAATTCACTGCAATCAACTACCCTCCATAAGTAACTTACCAAGTACTTTAACTTTTACGCGTTCCTAGCGGGACTTTTTATTTAATTGCGTTCCATTATGCTACACATTACTTTACGGCCGAAGGTCTTCCAAAGAACTGATAAATTTCATAGTAACAATTGATACATATCTTAATTCTTATATTAATCTTTCCGTTGACAATAAATCGCTCCCTTTTTAAGAACACGCATTCACATCATGTCTTATACATTTGTTAAGGCTTCAACGCTCTATATTTTATATCATTCAATTTAATCTTTATTTAGATTTCTTTACCTTGTTATTCACATCATGTTTTCATTCCTTATAAAAGCTCAAAAGCTATTTCTTTCATATAATTCAAATTTACCTTTATGTAAATATCTTTGTTATAATTATTATTATCACGCTTGCTTTTATAACATTCATTAAATACTGACATTTTATTCCATGCATTTCCTCTACAGGATTTATTATTTCACATAATTATTTATTATTTCTTAAAACTTTATTTTCGTTCAGATCGCGTTCTTATTTAGTTATTATTCATTTAAAAACATCCCTTCTACTCAAAACTCCGGTGGAATTGTACACAAAATTTTTCCCGACACCAAAACATAATGAAAATCTTTACTTACATGTTTAAGGTCGCTTTCTGACCTTTATTCTCGTTTGATGTGACATTTTGGCCCACCTTCTTGACCTACTCCATATTGTACAATCTCATCTTACGTACAGAAATTTCTTGACACATATTCACTATATTTAACACTGACAACATTTTTTTTATACACTGGTGTATCCGTTTTGAAAACACATTAAAACACTAAAAAATATTACTCTGGTACATATTATAACACATATCACTGTGCATAAAACGCTTTCACTTTACCTAAAACACTTAAAATGATACTCTTATTTCTTTTCTTACAATATTTACACTTCACTCCTATCACACGGGTGTATCTCAACGATTTTTACAATTTCTGTCGGCTGTTGATGATCCCTGATGTGAATCCTATCGACCTGCATTGGACGTGTGATTTTACTCGTTCAAAGTTTCTCTCTCCTATAATGGAAACTACTGGTTTCAGTCTCTCAAAACCGCTTCTATTGTCTATTACTCGGCTTTACTTTATCTGCTTTAACTAGGCGATAAATGTCTTTTCTTTGCCGTCACCTCTATTTATATATGGTGGTCTATCGCACCCTATAGTTTCTATATCTTGGCCTCCCTTCGAGGACCTTATACTGTCTATCGTACCGTTTAGTTTCTATATCTTGGCCTCCCTTCGAGGACCGTATACTGTCTATCGTATATTTTTGACGTTTTCTCACTAGAGTACGTTTCCCTCTGGTTTCGAAACTAAGTTCCTAAGTTCCTTTCGCTTGAACTTCTATCTTTCGCGATCGTAATTACTGTAAAGTTCCTTTACAGGACTTAATGTCTTTAACAATGTCTTTACTAAACGTAACGCCGTTTATTTGTTGGAGTTCTTATAACTTCGTAACTGTATCGAACAGTGTTCTTCTGGAACTCGAAGTTCCCTACTTATCGCTGTATCTTACTTTGGCGATATTGCTTTAAAGTCCGTATATTTAATGTCCTTTATAATTTAGGACTCTTCAAAGTCTCGAACTGCTAACCCTCAGCGTAGCGTACTTATATCGTAACTGGTCTACACTCGGTGAACTTGTAACATAGCCTCCCACAGGCTCTGGATCGATGTCTGATACAGCTTAACGTCCCCCTCACGGGCTCTTGAATACTGCGTATACGATGTGGTGCAGCACTTCCGCTCACGGAATGCTCGTAGACTGAATGATTATGATGCTCCAGCGTAACGCCCCCCTGGACGGACTAATACTGCATGTACTGATACAGCGTGACGTTCCCCTCACGGGCTCTCGTAGACTGCACGATTGGCTTGGTGAGGCCAGGAGTTTTATACCTTTCAGTCACAAAAAGATAAAATCCTAGTCCTTTTCGTGACCAACTTCTGAACTAATTGTCGCACAATTATAAAAATCGTATCTCCAGACAGCTCGTCTTCCAAACGTAAAATAATCTTCCTGTGCATGGAAATCGATCGTGCATTTCCGAGATATTAATTAATTTCTCGTCCACAACTGTGTGGGTGGTGCTGTTCTTTTTTTATTCTCCCACTCCTTGGGTCTCGGTGAACCCCCAATGACGTCTACTTGCGTTTGCAGTTTTCTCCTGTGCAATTTTTACAAGGTTTTTCTTTACACAAAAATCTCTAATCCAAATTGATTCACCGTACTGTATCTGTTTACTTATTTTTATACTCGTAAACGGGTTAAATTTAATTATTCCTGTTCTGACTCAGCAGCGAGGTTGCCATATTCCTGCAACGTAAGAGCAATTTCCGAGTCCAGCTTCTTCGTCTTACAGTCAAAACTTTCCACTCGTTCTAATAATATCCATGACTGGCTCCTTATAAATGTCAAGAGGCATGAGCTCATCTAAGGAACACCTGGCCCTAGCGCTTGCACAATGTTAAGCTATAATCCTGGCTTGAAATCTCTCTCCGTTCCCTTAGAAACTGTATGATTCTTTCATTCTTTTCTCAAAGTACATGGATTCGACTCCCTTTGAGGCCTATGGTACATGGGTTCATCTCTCCCCTCCTTAGGTAAATAAATTTTCGAAAAATTTTGAGGAAATTTATTTTAATTATCCAAAAAAAATATCTTATTTTTCCTTTTTAACTGTCGAAGCCATCATAACGTTATCCGTACCTTCTGATTTTTCTTCCTTAAAAATCCCACGATAATTTGATTTCTTTCATCTTTTTAAGTCATATCCGGTAATTGTGTCGGTTGGGTACGCTCTGTCCCTACCCTTTCTTTCTCCTTTTTATTTGTCTGGATATTAGGTTTCCAGAACCTCATTCTTCTTTACGGGTGTGGTCTATCCCTACCCGTTCCCTTATTTCATCATTCTCCTTCCTTAAATTGAAATTTTCTTCTTCAATAAAATCAATTATTTCTTTTATTTCCCAATATAATTTCTCCAATTCGCATTCGCACTCGAATGTTTGAGCTCTGTTTCCTTTTTCTATCTCATTCTCGTTTCTATCAAAATTGGATTCTTCATCTCTAAATGTTTCCATAACCAGGGCTTGTTCATTGGCTTCATCGAAGTCTTCGGGAGGGTAATACACTTTTAAATTTGCTGAATTCATGGTCACTTCATGATTCGTTTCACAGTGCCGAATTCTATAGGCATTATTTCTCAAATCCCTTATTATTTGATACGGTCCGTGGTACATTTTCTGGAACTTTTTGTACACGCGGTTCCCTGGATCCGAAATGGCGGGTCTTTTTACTAACACCATTTCCCCTGCTAATAATGGCCGATGATACCTCTTGTGCCTATTTCTTCTTTGTCTCCTGTCGGCTTGAGCTTTTAGATGCTCAAAGGCTCTTCTTATACGTACATCTCTTCCAGGCTGAGCGTCTGCTGGCCTAGGAATTACCAGACTCCAAGGTCTCTCTGGTTGCTCATTCCGATGTAACGTTATTGGTATCTCTCCCGTAGATTCATGGATTGTGTTGTTTATACAAAATTCGATAATATCCAAGATATCTATCCACTTCCAATTTTCTTCGGCACAGTATATCCTACAATACTTGGCCGTCTCCCTCATCACTCTTTCTACAGGATTTGCCTCAGGATGGCGAATACTTGACAAAATCTGACGTATTCCAAGTCTTTCTAATTCTTGTCTGAACTCTACACTGGTGAAACAACTACCGTGATCCGACAACAAATTCTCAGGTTTTCCCAGAATCGGTATCACTTTTTCTTTGAGTCGTTTTAACACCTGTTTGGTACTAGTCTTCTGTATGGGAGCAAGGACAACCATTTTAGTGAAGACATCCATAGCCACCATTATGTGTCGATTTCCTCTTCTTGCCTTTGGCAAAGGTCCGAAGTTATCAATATATATGATTTGACCTGGCCTTTCGGGCAACAATGGTATAGGCTTTTGTCTCATCAGAAATGCATTTGGTTTGATCCTTTGACATAAATCACATGTCTTTAGCGTGTCCCTTACAGTTTCTCTCAGTCTCGGCCATACAAATGCTTCTTTCAGCATCGAGACTGTTTTGTCGACTCCCATATGTCCGAACGATCTATGGGCTAGCCATACTATTTTCCTCTGCAAAATTGCAGGTACAACAATCCTTAATCGTGTATGGTCAGAGTCCACAAACTTATATAATAATCCATTATAAAATGTGTAATCTTGAGCTATCTTATTAGCTTCTGTGTACGCTGGAGTTCCCCTTATCAAACTTCCTTCGAGGAAAGATATGAGCATGTTCATCCATGGATCCTCACGTTGCCGTTGACTAATGCTCCTTAACTCATTTAGAGTACGCTGATCCCTGTCTTCCAAATCAATAGCCATTACTTCCTCTTCTGTGGACTCTGGCTGTCTACTTAAGTAGTCTGGAACTATATTTTCTTTTCCTGGGCAGTATTCCATCTTTACATCAAACTGTTGAATGTATAAAGCCCAACGCATCAACCTTTGACTGGATAGATCAGTCTTCATCAAAAAGGTTAAGGCTTTATGATCCGTTCTTAAAATGACCTGAAACCCATATACGATCTTTCGCCAATATTGCAGCGCGTGCAATATCGCTAACAGCTCGATTTCGCTGATCGTATAATTTTTCTCGTGTGGTTTCAGTCTCCGACTTGTGAAAGCTAGATAATTTTTCTTATCAGGGATATCCGGGTTTTCCTGATATAGCATTGCCCCTATTCCAATCTGGGATGCATCTGTTTGAATTATAAATTTCTGATTAAAATCAGGATATCCTAGCTTCACATAGTTTAAGAGCATTTCCTTGGCCTCCACGAATGCTTTTTCTGTTTCCTCCGTCCATTTCCACTTGCCCCCCTTCTTCAGAAGGTCCTGTAGTGGTGCAACAGTTTTTGTGTATGATGGACAATGTCCTGAGAAGAACCCAATCAATCCCAAAAACTGGCGAACGTTCTTCACCTTCAAAGGCCTTGGAAAATCCCTTATCGATTCCAATTTGCATGGATTTGGTTTAACACCATCCTTATCAATCACATGCCCTAAAAATGTTACTTGCCTTTGACAAAAATTTGACTTCTTTAAATTGATTTTAAAATTTGCCCTTCTTAAGTCTTCCAATAATTTCTTCAATTTTTCTAAATGTTCCTCAATATTCTCCGAGGTAAGCAAAATATCATCCACATAACGGATAGTGCACTCTTTCACTTCCTCTGACAGGTTTCGATCAAGCGCTCTTATTAAGGCAGATCCCGCGGTCTTCAATCCAAACGGACATCTCCTAAAACAATAGGTTTGTTGGTCGAACTGAAATCCAGTCAACAAGCTGGTTTTTTCTTCCAGTTCGAGATGATGATACGAAGAAGTCATGTCAATATTTGTGAAAATCTTCTTGCCTTTGAACTTCCTCAGTATTTCTTTTATGGGTGGTGCCGAATCATTTTCTGGGATGATTTTTGCATTTAAATTTCTGGCATCTAGACACACCCTTACTGAGCCATCCGGTTTGCTCACAATCACTAATGGACTAACATATGGTGTCGCCATCTTTTCTATAACACCTGCATTCATCATCTCCTGCAGTGTTTTCTTAGTTTGTGGGTAATGTTTTTCCGCAACCGGGTATGGTTTTTGTCTGAACGGTGCCCAATCATTGACTTGGAACGCGTATTTAAAATTTTCATTCTTCCCTGGCTTGGAATCAAATACGTCCCTAAAATTCAATAATAATTTCTTTAATTGTTCCTTATTTTCGAGGTTCACTTTAGCTTCCTCTACTTTTCCTGACAGGTTGGTCTCGAACTCAGTTTCCAAATTATCTTCGAGTTCTATGTTGAGGACCTCAAATATCCTTTCTCTGTCCTTACAACCTTCTTCCGTTACTTATTCCCCATGCCATACCTGTTCTCCTATTTTCACATCCTGTTCCTGTAGGTTAATGTTTTGTTCATCCACATCCTCTCTTTGGATTCTAATGCAGTTTTGCGCTAGGTCTATGATGACCTTGTTCTCACGGATAAAATCAATACCTAATATGACATTATACGGTAATTGATTTACCAGCAAAAAGCATTGCGAAATTTCAGTGTTACCCATGATCAGATCAATGTATACCTGAAATTTGCATGTTAAAGATTTTTCAGGGATAATTCCCTTAATCTTTACACTTGATGTGGGGATTTTTAATACGCGGCCTCTTGTTTCCAATTCATTCAGAAGGGTTTGCGTAATTAAACTTATTGTTGATCCGGTATCAATCAATGCCCTGACCAGTAATCCTTCTATCCTTAGCATAATTATGGGTAATTCTCTTTTGATAGGTGGGATTCCTTCCACATCCTCATTAATTAGCTCATCTGGTCTTGCTATCCAATTCACAATTTCTACCTCCTCCCAGCTCCTGGTATGTTTCCACTTTTGACGATTTAAATTTGGAGTTTTTTTTATCCTGAGGGCTCCCTTTTCCCTCATTCTTTAACTGAGCTTGTAGTTCCAAGCTTTGAGCTCCATCTAGTCGGTCGGGTGATTTCCGGTTCTTGATTGCCTCACTCCAACGGACTTTTTGCCTTTCAGGTTCGTCTGGTCGTTCGTTCATGTAACGAAGACTTTCCTGATATCTTTCCTCTATTTCGGCCCGATATTCATCATCCCTATCCTCTGGCCTTACGTTCCTTCGGGGATAATTCTCCCATTTCTTTCTGTTTTCTTGCCTCTGATGGTTATTGTTATAGGGTCGGCTCTCTTGTAGCCTATAACCCGTATTCCTAGGATTTCTTCCTCGATATCCTCCTCTGTGGTATGGCTGTATTCCTCTAGGCTCTTGGTGCCCATACTCTCGACCTAGTCCTTGAGTATCAGTGCTGGTGGACTGATTCCTGGTCGATGGTTTTTCGCTGGTTTCCTGACTGCTGGCCATGTGTACCTGTTCAGTCTGTCTTTGGTGCCTAGGAGTTACGTGTGACGTCGTCATGTCTAATTGACGTAATACACTCTCCACTTCCACAGCACTTCTGGCTTTGGATGAGATTAACAGCCTCTGAATCTCATATGGAAGTTGTCTTGCAATGGCGGCACACAGGTCGTTCTCAGCTGGAGCAATGTCAAGTTCGCGGAATTTACACAGCTGAGCGGTAAAAAATTCCGAGTACTTAGTTGGTGCATTTGCGCTGTACTTCCGAGAGTACAGATCTAGCCTCAAATTCTCCTGGACGTCTGCTGCCCAATATCGTTTTAAAAAGGCTTCTCTAAAGCCTTCCACCGTATCAAAGGTGTACCTGAAGCTTCTGAACCAAGTGAGACAATCACCTGCCAACAACTTCTCAATAGCTCTCAGTCTCCGATCCTGAGGAACCTTCATTTCGTTTAAGTACTCTGCGACTTCCTTTAGCCAGTATTTTGGAGTAATTGACATGTTATTACCCGTAAATTTTACCGGTCTGTCCTCATTCGATTTGATAATGTTTATTATCTGACCATTTGTCTGGTTCATGTATGGGGTTGACATCGCCATCGGATATCCTGGGTTCTTGTAAGGGCTCTCCCCTCCTAAGTCCCTATCGGTATCTGTGCCTTGTTCACGGGAATCTACCCATCCTGTCTTTGGAAACTCCTCCTGATTCTCAAATTCTAATTTCCTTTCCCTTCGGGCACTTTCTTCATTAGCCATGAGTTGGATTTCCATTTGACTGTTCTTATGTTCAGTCCTCTCCAACCGGGATCCTAATTCATTTTGAATTCTTTCCTGATTTTTCTTACTGGTTTCCAGTTCTTGTTTGAGTTGGTTTTTGTCGTTCCTGAAGCTATTCCTGATTTCATTTAAGTGTTCTTCTACCTCTTTCTTGATGACCATGACCTGTTCTGTTATAATTTCTGGTTTAACGTCACCTCTGGTATCTAGGTCTTCTCGTATTTCCTTTATCTTTTTCTCCATCTCTCTTTGTCCTTTGACCATATTTACTTTAATTCCTTCCAATTTTTCCTCAGTTTTCCCTTGACTCTTATATAATATCATAAAGTCATTTTGGATCTGGCCTACTTCCATATGAGTTTTTCCTACTTCGACCTTTAATGTTCCGATGGTTCCCTGAACATCATTAATACCCTGACTTATTTCATCTATCTTATGGGTACTTTCCTTATTTTCGTCCTCTCGTTGTTTTCTTTCACTCTGGAGATGCCCCTCGTATATACCTAATCTTCGATTTATTTCACCCTCATACTTCTTTAAGTTATCATCTACCTGCCCGGTAAACAGCTCAAATTGACTTTTCATATCCCGCGCATCCTTTTGATTTTGATTTTTCATCTCAGTTACTTCGGTCTGAACTACACCGATTTTGTTCTCGAGGGTTCCTACTTTCTCCTCAACCTTTCCAAATCGGGTTCCTAGCTCATTCACACTTTGTTTTATTTCATCCCGGGATGTTTTACAGATATCGCTGTTAGATTTTATCTGATCTTCTAACTTTTTCTGCACATCTTGAATCTGGGTTACAAGTTTCTTTTCGCACTCATCACCCTTCTTTTCCATGTTATTTAATTTAGTTTCCATGGAAATCAAACTTTTATTTAAATTTCCAAAATTTTCTTGATATTTAGTTTGGGACTCTCCCATACTTTCGTTCAAAGCCTGTATTTGGGCTTGCAATCCTGAATGAAATTCTTTATTTTCCTCTTTAATCTCACTTGCGATTTCCCCTTTTAACTCATTTAACTTGTCCCCAAACTTAGTGTCAAAATCTTGAAATTTGGTATTCATTGTTTCTTCTAAAACCTCTCTGAGTCCATTTGACCCCCTTTTTATTCCCTCAATTTCAGCCTTCACTTCATCGTTCATTTTTATACAGTTAACCTCGATAGCTTCTAATTTAGTTCCCATGTTATCACTATTTGTTTCGATAGCTACTAATTTAGTTTCCATGTTATCACTTTTAGCTTCGATATCTACTAATTTAGTTCCCATGTTATCACTTTTAGCTTCGATATCTACTAATTTAGTCCCCATATCAGCACTATCAGTTTTTAGTGACTCTAAACTCTCATTTATGGATTCGAACACTTTGTTATTTTCATCCTTTTGGAGGCCCAATGTATTGTTTATAGCCTCCAACTTCTCATTGTTATCGGCTTTTATAGCCTCCAAAAGCCGTTGCATCTCTTCACTCAATGCCATCTTATTAGAATATAGTGGGCTACTAATGCCACATCGCTAGAACATGCTTGAGAGATAGTAATCTGAACCATTGTGTCCCAATTTCTTTAAAAATTTACTTTGGTACGGGTGTTTACTACACCGTACCCTTTTTATACTCTTCTTCAAACTCAAAGACCTTTATGGAAGTATTTAAAAATCAAAATTTCGAAAAACCATTTTTTTTTTCAAAAAAATGAAAATTTTGATTTTTCGAGAACTCGGGTTTTCCCTAGGAAAACTCATCCCTGCGTACTGGGCGCCAAAAAGTAAAGTTTTGCTGGGGGGTTGTTTAATCCAGGGCTGCTCGGTGTGAGTTTCTAGGGACCCATGTGGTCAGTTAACATTATACGTTGTAGCTACTCCTATCATTACTTTACTTTTACATGAATCGACCGTCTTTAGTGTTCCTCTAATTATTAATCCAAGCACAGTATTTCTATTCACCCCCCTGTGCCCTTGCAGCAAGAAATATGCAAATCACAGTATGCCAGCATTGCTCAATTCGGGATTTTTCGGGGCTGCGGTAAGTTCTCCCACTCTGTGACTTACATATTTTGGATTAAATAGAGGATACACTTGCAAAAATAACAACAAAATCAACTCCTATTTTAACACATTTAATTAATCAAAAATTATGGCGCTACAAACAAATAAACACATAAACTACTGACCAATATCATTCTACTTGTCCAAAGTGAACAAGGAATAGCATAAAAATAAAACAAATATTAGATTAAAACACATGGTTTTCTTTAAAACCAACAATTCACGATTATTTTCACTTCCATAAAGTACTTATCTTAAAGTTCCAAATAACTACGAGCTTCTTTGGCTCGATACTTTCCCATAATAATGGTGTCATATTTTTGTACACCTCAAGAATTATTTTTATCTTTTCTTATCATCAAAACAAATATATAATTACATTTAAAATTACATGTTAATTATTCACTTCAATATTTGGGCATATCACATGTTCTCCATATTTACTATCTCTCTCAAGTTTTGCAAATTCACTACGGTGATCGGGAAAACTATTTGTGTACTCCAGAGTTATAAAGATTACTTGACAAAGTCAAAAACTATGATCACTCCCGAAACCTAGTTATCTTCACAAAACTCGTGGATTCCTATTTTCCATCCAATATTACAATAGGGATTTTATTTAATTCATTTGTCTTATAAGACCATTATCACATAAGAAAACTACGATCTGAATTGGCAAGCGATAATATCAATCTACAAGGACCTCGGTTCAACGCCCGGGTCATTAACAACTTTAAACACTCACGGTGTATTTAACACATCTTACAAGACGGTTTTTACCCACCCTCGCTCTATGAGGGTCAGGCCATTATACTCGGGCGTGATTTATGACAAGGAAAGCGACTCTCTGCCTAACCTACGGTGGCAGCTCTCTTCAATGCTTTAAAACAAACCTTCACATTATTCTCAGTTCTGTGGAGAGACCTGGCTTTTACTTCACTTATTTCCATTCAACAATATTCTTTGGCTCATAAACCACTTTCGTAACCTTGGCATTTATTAATTATGAGAGGGTCCTCATTGATTGGGAAGATTAATACACATTCTACGACGAATAATTAGGGGCTTTAACAACAAGAGGATTCTAGGTTCGAATCTCTTAACATGCCTCGGGAACATTTCCACATCAGAGGACTTATACAAAACGCGATTTAGGGTCAAGCCGTAGCTTACAGGACCTACGCTCAATAATACCGTACATTAGCTCCCTTTTAAATAATACACACATGGCCTCGTGATCCACGTCACAATTTAGAGGACTTACAACATATCTCAATTCACTGCAATCAACTACCCTCCATAAGTAACTTACCAAGTACTTTAACTTTTACGCGTTCCTAGCGGGACTTTTTATTTAATTGCGTTCCATTATGCTACACATTACTTTACGGCCGAAGGTCTTCCAAAGAACTGATAAATTTCATAGTAACAATTGATACATATCTTAATTCTTATATTAATCTTTCCGTTGACAATAAATCGCTCCCTTTTTAAGAACACGCATTCACATCATGTCTTATACATTTGTTAAGGCTTCAACGCTCTATATTTTTATATCATTCAATTTAATCTTTATTTAGATTTCTTTACCTTGTTATTCACATCATGTTTTCATTCCTTACAAAAGCTCAAAAGCTATTTCTTTCATATAATTCAAATTTACCTTTATGTAAATATCTTTGTTATAATTATTATTATCACGCTTGCTTTTATAACATTCATTAAATACTGACATTTTATTCCATGCATTTCCTCTACAGGATTTATTATTTCACATAATTATTTATTATTTCTTAAAACTTTATTTTCATTCAGATCGCGTTCTTATTTAGTTATTATTCATTTAAAAACATCCCTTCTACTCAAAACTCCGGTGGAATTGTACACAAAAATTTTCCCGACACCAAAACATAATGAAAATCTTTACTTACATGTTTAAGGTCGCTTTCTGACCTTTATTCTCGTTTGATGTGACATTTTGGCCCACCTTCTTGACCTACTCCATATTGTACAATCTCATCTTATGTACAGAAATTTCTTGACACATATTCACTATATTTAACACTGACAACATTTTTGTATACACTGGTGTATCCGTTTTGAACACACATTAAAACACTAAAAAATATTACTCTGGTACATATTATAACACATATCACTGTGCATAAAACGCTTTCACTTTACCTAAAACACTTAAAATGATATTCTTATTTCTTTTCTTACAATATTTACACTTCACTCCTATCACACGGGTGTATCTCAACGATTTTTACAATTTCTGTCGGCTGTTGATGATCCCTGATGTGAATCCTATCGACCTGCATTGGACGTGTGATTTTACTCGTTCAAAGTTTCTCTCTCCTACAATGGAAACTACTGGTTTCAGTCTCTCAAAACCGCTTCTATTGTCTATTACTCGGCTTTACTTTATCTGCTTTAACTAGGCGATAAATGTATTTTCTTTGCCGTCACCTCTATTTATATATGGTGGTCTATCGCACCCTATAGTTTCTACATCTTGGCCTCCCTTCGAGGACCGTATACTGTCTATCGTACCGTTTAGTTTCTATATCTTGGCCTCCCTTCGAGGACCGTATACTGTCTATCGTATATTTTTGACGTTTTCTCACTAGAGTACGTTTCCCTCTGGTTTCGAAACTAAGTTCCTAAGTTCCTTTCGCTTGAACTTCTATCTTTCGCGATCGTAATTACTGTAAAGTTCCTTTACAGGACTTAATGTCTTTAACAATGTCTTTACTAAACGTAACGCCGTTTATTTGTTGGAGTTCTTATAACTTCGTAACTGTATCGAACAGTGTTCTTCTGGAACTCGAAGTTCCCTACTGATCGCTGTATCTTACTTTGGCGATATTGCTTTAAAGTCCGTATATTTAATGTCCTTTATAATTTAGGACTCTTCAAAGTCTCGAACTGCTAACCCTCAGCGTAGCGTACTTATATCGTAACTGGTCTACACTCGGTGAACTTGTAACATAGCCTCCCACAGGCTCTGGATCGATGTCTGATATAGCTTAACGCCCCCTCACGGGCTCTTGAATACTGCGTATACGATGTGGTGCAGCACTTCCGCTCACGGAATGCTCGTAGACTGAATGATTATGATGCTCCAGCGTAACGCCCCCCTGGACGGACTAATACTGCATGTACTGATACAGCGTGACGTTCCCCTCACGGGCTCTCGTAGACTGCATGATTGGCTTGGTGAGGCCAGGAGTTTTATACCTTTCAGTCACAAAAAGATAAAATCCTAGTCCTTTTCGTGACCAACTTCTGAACTAATTGTCGCACAATTATAAAAATCGTATCTCCAGACAGCTCGTCTTCCAAACGTAAAATAATCTTCCTGTGCATGGAAATCAATCGTGCATTTCCGAGATATTAATTAATTTCTCGTCCTCAACTGTGTGGGTGGTGCTGTTCTTTTTTTATTCTCCCACTCCTTGGGTCTCGGTGGCCTCCAATGACGTCTACTTGCGTTTGCAGTTTTCTCCTGTGCAATTTTTACAAGGTTTTTCTTTACACAAAAATCTCTAATCCAAATTGATTCACCGTACTGTATCTGTTTACTTATTTTTATACTCGTAAACGGGTTAAATTTAATTATTCCTGGTCTGACTCAGCAGCGAGGTTGCCATATTCCTGCAACGTAAGAGCAATTTCCGAGTCCAGCTTCTTCGTCTTACAGTCAAAACTTTCCACTCGTTCTAATAATATCCATGACTGGCTCCCTATAAATGTCAAGAGGCATGAGCTCATCTAAGGAACACCTGGCCCTAGCGCTTGCACAATGTTAAGCTATAATCCTGGCTTGAAATCTCTCTCCGTTCCCTTAGAAACTGTATGATTCTTTCATTCCTTTCTCAAAGTACATGGATTCGACTCCCTTTGAGGCCTATGGTACATGGGTTCAGTATCAGAGGCATACGTCAGGATAGGGACATAGTACGTCCGATATATGTTCTTTTTGCTGTTCTGAAGACATCCTAGCTCCATAACATGCTTCTCACACTCCACCGGAATGCTTCTGCCTGTCTCCCCCGCTCATTTATTTCTCTATCGTTTCCTCCATTATCTTGTATCAGGCTTCCCAGATACTTTAAACTCTCCACTTTCTTCAGCTGTTCCCCACCAATTGTTATTCCCGTTGTGGTTATTTCCTTCTTCATTGTTGTGATCACCATCTCACTCTTGCTTATGCTAAATTTCATCCCATATCCTTGTATTATTCCTTCACACACGTCCAACTGTTCCTGTACCTCCTCCTCCTTGTTTCCCCAAATCATCAAATCATCTGCAAACACCATTGCTTTCATCTTTCCTTCCCCAATTACTTGTGCCACTCGGGTCATTATGTCATCCATCACCACAATGAAAAGTAACGGTGCCAGTGCATTTCATTGTTTCAGGCCGTTTCTCTGTTCCAACCAGACCGATATCTCTCCTCCCACCTTCACACAGCTCACGCTTCCCTTGTACATCTCCTTTATCCTCCTTATAGTCCATTTTTCTACTCTATCCTCCAGGGACTTCCATAATTTGGTTCTGCATACACTGTCATATGCTTTCTCAATGTCCAGGAAGGCCATCAGTAGATCTGTTCCATACTCATAGTGCTGTTCTTGTAACTGCCTTACAGCAAAAATCAAATCCACTGTGGACCTTCCTGCTCTGAAGCCATGTTGTTCTTCCCTCATCCCTCCTTCTATCCTTGTCCTAATTCTCCCTTCCAAAACGTTCTCAAACATCTTTGCACAATGACTCGTCAATGTTATTCCCCGATAGTTTCTGAATCCTGTTCTACTACCTTTCTTGAAGATCGGGACAATTATTCCCTTTTTCCAGTCCTCTGGGGTCTTCCTTTCCTTCCATGCTGTCTTCATCACTCGGTACAACCATTGTATCCCCACTTCTCCAGCTGCTCTCACCATCTCCACACTCAACTCATCCACACCCGGTGTCTTCCCTCCTTTCATCTTCCTCACTGCATCTTCCACTTCTTTCCATGTTAAGTCCTTTTCTGTTTGCAGTCCATCTTCCTCTTCCCCGATTTCTTCCTCCTCGCCGTGGTTTCCATTCGGGTTCAGAAGTTCTTCAAAATATTCTTTCCACATTTTCTTTAGTTCTACCCAATTTACTATCTCTTGTCGCCTTTTGTTCACCATTCTAACATAATCCGTAGAATCCTTCGGCCTTTTATGTTTTATCATCCCATACAGGACCTTTTTTGTACATTCACTATCCTCCTTCATAATCTTTGTCCACTCTTCCATCCACATTTTCAGTCCTCAGCCACTACTCTCTTTGCCTCCTTCTTTCTTTTCTGGTACTCTTCCATTGTCTCTACCGTCCTATTTTGATACCACCTCCTAAAGCAGATGTGGTGTGTTATTGCTGAAGAGTTGGGGAGGGAAACAGGGAATTGAAAATTAATATAACTGCAAACAGTTGTGATAATAAGTGGAAAGTTCTTGACCGAAATTATAACAAGTAGTTACGTGAAGAACTATACAGCCTATTTTCATATATCCTACGTACGTTAACGGCCACTATCAACATACAAAATTTCAGTTTGATTGCTGTAATAGATTAGTAGATATTGAGAAGCGACTAAATATTTCGGATGGTCGCCATGTTGGATTTTATATATGTAGGTCCTAGAGTTATGTACTGCTACATGAAGATTGTTGTGTACGTGTAGCATTCAAACTTCAATCGCATGATTAGGACACAAGAAGTAACAAGGAGATTTTAAAATTTCGCACAGCTGCCATCTTGTGATTATGGAAACAATTGAAATAAATTAGATGCCAGTGGATTAACATTCGTATAAGGATTTACTGTACCAAGTTTCACTGCACTTGGATGGTTAAATTGCGAGAAACTACCATGTGAATATTTATACTTCACGTCGCCGCCATGTTGGATTTGTGACCACCAGGTTATTTAAAGTCCTATAGGTGAACTTAAGTTCATAGTCCCAATGAACATTAAAACATTGAGTTTGATTGCTATAATAGATTCGTAGATATTCAGAGCCGTCTAAATATTTCGGATGATCGCCATGTTGTATTGTTAAATGTATAGGCCATAGAGTCATCTACCATTAAAGGAAAATTATTGCGTAGGTTCATTATTCAAACTTTCACTTCGATCGCATGATTACGACACAAGAAATAAAAACTTAATTTTAAAATTCGCACAGCCGCCATCTTGAGGGTATGTAAACAATTGAACTAAATTAGATACCAGTGCATTACAATGTGAATAAACATTTCCTGTACCAGATTTCATTGCGTTTGGAACATTAAATCGCGAGAAAGGTCTATTTATAATTTTCAAATTCGCTTGGCCGCCATGTTCGTTTTGTAGTTAACTGGTTTTTGAAAGTCTTATAGATGAACTTCCAGTAGTGGCCTTTATCTCCGTACAAAATTTCAGGATGATACCGCTAACAGTTTCAGAGATATAGAATACCGGTGAAATATCTGGCAAATCCGCCATCTTGTGGTTATGTAAACAATTGAACGAAGTTATATGTCGGTGCATTACAATGTGCATAAACATATACTGTACCAAGTTTTATTGCGTTTGGTTGGTTAAATCGCGAGAAGCGTCTATTTAAAAGTCGCAAATTCGCGTGGCCGCTATGTTGGTTTTGTAGTTACCTGTTTTTCAAAAGTTACATAGGTGAACTCACGGCCGACTGAATGCGCTCATACCGGCCTAGACAATGAGACCTTTTTCATGAAATCTTGTTAGTTACTCAACTGCTCACACAGCGCTGTTCACCAAGCATTGCATGACTAAGACTTATCTCTACTTAGTGTAAAACAAAGTTCCCGATTCTTGGATATCACGGGTAATCTCGAGAACCACTGGATGGATTTTGATGCGGCTTTCACCATTCTGTACAGGTAATATCGAGGAAGATTTCTGTAGAAAATAATTTATTTATTTAGATTTATTTAGATTTTAGATTTCAGTGAATAGGTCGAAGAAAGAACTTGACGTCCGTGCACTTTTTAAGCTTACGCTTGACAAACCGTTAAAAATATCAATATACTATGAGTGTAAGAATTGTTCAGCATGAAAAATTGTACAAAAACGTCCGCGTGAGCATATCTCTATCTTCGATACATCGCCCACTATAAGTGTTTTTAATTTGGACGGGAGGGGGATTTGGCTTGCACCTCGCCATTCTTAAATTACGTCTGACAGGAATTCCTTGCACATTCATAACTGTTCCAGGGCGAAGCTGGGGCGGGTTGCTAGTGACACTATTATATTATCATTATAATTCCCACAATATCAAATTGCAAATTATATCACAAAATAAAATAATAAATATTTATTGCAGCCAAGTGGCCATAATGGACAGTTATAAGGTGTGCTTACAAATAATTATTACAGGTAGATTAATCTTTACTGTATTCAACTATGCTCTTTGTCCATTTGCTGCATGATGTGATGTGGTATTTGTCGCAGGGGTTATTGCACAGAGAACATATGCATTATTCATTCAGTTCATGGTATTTAACATTTTTACAGATCTTGTGGTGGAAACCGTGGATGGCGAGTCTTGTTACCACATGTCTCATCTCCTGGTTCTCGTTTGTCCATCTTCTGTCCACCATTGCTTCTGTTGCGTAGAATTCAAGCGGGATTTCGTTCTAATAAATCTAAGAGAAATTATACATACCTTGCACCTCGTTACAGTTGAATTCGATCAGAATAACTCGGTTTTCATTAAAGTTTATGCATTTTTCTGCTGAACGGTTTGGAAGTTCGGCAACAGGAAACTAGGACTGTTATTTACTTAAAATATTCATTTTTGTATTTTTGTACTATTTGTGTTCATGATTTCATTACATTGTCAGAATTACCGACAGTAGTGGCTGCGCTGGCTAAAGCGCAGCGTTAGGCC
The DNA here is from genome assembly GCA_946902985.2 of Meconema thalassinum. NCBI lineage: Eukaryota > Metazoa > Arthropoda > Insecta > Orthoptera > Tettigoniidae > Meconema > Meconema thalassinum. The sequence continues at coordinate 1,753,699,314 of OX336388.2, read as the reverse complement.
ATGGGGCCAAGCTCTCTGCTGACTCGGTAGACGCGTGTGTTCGAGCCCCACCGTCGGCCGTCCTTGAAATGATTTTCCGTGGTTTCCCATTTGCGAATCCAGCGAACGAGAGAGCACATGAGGAACCAAGCGGACCGGAGGCTGAGACGGTACCGAGGAAAGAAGTTTCACCGAGAGTTACTAGAACAAGAGTTAGTGCTGGTTCGTAGACCACCGATATCCGACCCTAAGAACAAAGTCTTCGCAAAATTCTGTCCAAAATTTATTGGCCCGTTCCGGGTAATCAAGAATCTGGGTAACAATGCCTACAGACTTGAGGAAGTGAGCACTGGTGCAAAATCTGTTTTTAATAGCGCCAATTTAAAACCTTACTACAGAAGGGAACCATTTGACGACTAGGAAAGATGATATGTGCAGAATCTGTATTCCAAAAAAAAAATATATATATTTTGAGAGCCAACTCTCAAATCTACGGGGAGCGCCAGAGTACGCACTTTGTTTGTAAACAACGAGCAACTGAGACGACAGGAGTGGCAATCTTGAGGAGAAGGGGGAGACCTAGTGAGGAAGTATGAATGACATTCCAGCGAGAAAGGGAACACACTAATTGAGTCAGAGGGGCGTACACTCGAGCAGCTGAGTGAGATTTAAAGAGATGTGTTGTTACTACAGGGGATTTTGTTTTTGAAATCCAAACCAATAAATTGCTTCGAATTTCAAAACCTTGCTGAGGATAAATGAACCCTTATTGATCTACGATAAATAAGTATTCATATTTATTATTATTTTTACTACGGCCCAGGCAGGACTTGAGGAAGTTGACTTGGATAAATGGAGGCCAGCATTTCGTAATGATTGCAACAGGAGCAGAGCTGGTAGCTATTCTTTGGGGACGGCTAGAATTAGTCGGTTTCAAGGCCAAATTGAGCAACTACTGTACCAAAATTGGAAGCATAAAGGAAGGATCACGAGTCACTCGCAACGAACATACGATTGAATCAGCCAATCACAAGAGACCAAGCCATGACCACGCGGTGGATAGCGTCAGTAGTAAAAAGCCCGCGGAAGTGATTATCTAAAGAACCGCCGAACGGATTAATCTCCGCACGAGTGCATTGAGACGTTTGATTTATTTGAAGAAGAATGACACTAGTCCCATATTTGTGAGACAAAAACTCTGGAAATTTTTATCCGATTCCACCCCACTCCTCCGTTCCCTGTCAGTTTCTAATAAATAGTTTGGCATGACGCTACTCTAAGTCATTCTTTGTGGAGCCTTGAGAGGCTTACTTCACGCCAGTTTGTATCGTGATTTTTAACGCTTTGAATTTAGTGAAGTTATTTTATTTGTGAGCTCTGAGGAGCTAAATTCACATCAGTGGTAATATCGAATTTTAAAGCTCTAGTACATTTTATTCTGAGCTAAATATTTCACGCCAGTGCGTGATGACTTGTAACATTTACTTAAAGACGACCATTTCAGCTCTGAGGGGCAAGTCTTGGAACACCCTAATTAGCGCTCACCGGAGCGAAGGTCAACAGTACAGTACGGAAATACCGAGCAAGATAGCGACTGCCAGTGCAGCCAAGATCTTAAACTTGTTATCGAGCCAGTGACGTGGTCTCGAGGTGTATATTTTATGTACAAATTGCAGTGTATTTTATATGTGTTTTATTGTGCGTGTGTGCGAGATATCTAGGGCCAGTCTTCGCAATTAATCGCATTAGGACAATTGTGGGCGAATTGAGTAACCTGCAAGCGATTATAGATAGGTCAAATAATTAACATTGAACTTTTCTGCCAAGGAGTCGATACCAAGATGATCAGCACGTGGTTTGGAGTTGGGATGATCTTCAACAATTCAACGCAGACCACGATGGAGTGTTAATTTGTCCATAGGGGCAATGGGCTGAGGAGGATGCCTTAGTTCTACAAGCACGTATCTGTTCTTGCGTTTTTATTAACTGGCCTTCCAGATTATCCCGAGTCTTGACAAGCTGCTCTCCCACCTCTTCTCTTATGACCTCTTGTGTTTTTATTAGCTGGCCTTCCATCTCTTTTCTTATGTTCTCTTGTGTTTTGCCTGATTGCTCCTCTAAGTTCTCCCGCAAGTGTATCCGTTCAGTTTCAGCCTTAACCTCGACTTTATCAATTTCCTTTATTAATTCCAGCACGTTGCTGTCTACCGAATTAATTTGCTGCTGCAATTTCTCTTGGGTTTTCTTCATTCCCGCGGTGTTATTGACACATGCTGCCTCTATCTGCTTGAGTTTATCTGCCACCATCTCGTCAAATTGTATTAATTTGTTATCAAATTTCGCCTCCAATTTCTTAATTTCGCCTAACTGTTTGACGTTGTTCTCCGCAACCTCGCCTGCCAGTTTCTCTACCTTTTTAACGCACTGATTAATGTCATTAGTGATTTTTTCCTAATTGTTCGGTTTGTGCCGTTTGTGTTACCGCCTGTTCCGACAATTTGTGATTTAGTTCATTGAATTGTTTGTCCGTGTCTAATTTCTGGACCTCTAATTGGACCGAAATATTACCGCTCATGCCATGTAATTGTTTTTCACTGTCTATCTTCTGCGCTTGTAACTGGACCGAAATGTCATTTAATTGTTCCTCCGTTTTCGCGGACATCTGTTCTAATTGGTTTTCACTATGCTCACGCTGAGCTACTAATTGTTCTTTTAATTATTTTTCCGTCTTTACGGACATCTGTTCTAATTGTTTATTTAATTGTTTATTATTGTCTTCGCTTATTTCCTCCTTCATGTTCTTTAATTGTTCTTGCGTCTTTACGGACATTTGGATCGACATCTGTTCCAACAATCCCTTAATTTCATCGACACTCGCCATTTCACACACACAAATATATTTAAAGAAAACAGGGGCATGGGCCAAGATTTCAGTCATATACACACATACATGTCACACATTTAAATATTACTGGCTCTAATTTAATGAAAATTTCAGTAACAAAATTTACTGAATAAAATGACACTTATTCCCAAACAACAAAATAACCACTAGTGATCTGCTTTTAAATTCCTAACCAACAGAATTTACGAAACACCAATTAACCGAAGTCAATTAAATGTCAAATATAAGGCAACACCTTCCTGCTTTGACTGCGTTCAATAATAATGCAAATTTCTAATTTTAATGTCGGGCGCCAGAACAAGTTTATAACAAATAAAATATCAAATTCTAACCTTGTTCAATATCTCTAACTTTAGGAACTCAGTGATTTTACTAATGCACATGGCGGTACAACATCGCCTCAATTTATTGAATTTACATGTCCGCTTGACCTGGCATCATTTCTCAACGAAATAAATATGAGATCAGCGAAGCAACAACAACAACAACCCCACTTGGGCAGCCATTTTTGTTTTATGAACCCTTGCAAAGAAGCATATGAGACTCAGTTTCGGGGGGTGTAACAGTTCATATCGTAAGTTGTTGTCAAGGCGCTTCATTAACTTGCAGGGTAACATATAACAAAATAACTTGCAGGAAAGAGTGAAGCCAGGGTTAAAACAAATGAATTTAATAAACAAATCACCATATTTACACTAAACAATTAACAACAAAAACTCCCATCTGACTCCCACTTAATAAAAATGCCAAAAACTAGGCCAAAATCTCTGGAGAGATTAATTACATGGACCAAGTGTCCCTAAGATAGAAATAACAAAAGTGACCATATATGTGCGTATGCCGTTCTACATGCATCACGATGTGTACAATGAATGCGTGATTCGTCATCATCCAGAATAATCATTCCGACAACGAATCCACATTTCTTAGAGCTAGACCGACACGGGAGAACACAACTACAATACTTAAAATTAAAACCGACACTTCCTAAATCTAATATAAACAAACACAAATTTTCCGCGTGAAATTGGAATCAAATTGCCGTAGCAACATTTACTGCCTAAAAACTTAGGACTTCTCACACAAATCAATACAAGTACATTAACACGTGACCAATAAAAATACACAAATGACCGCTGTCAAAATTTACAAGTACTCGACCACTACACCACACATGTGTGACACACAAAAATTACATGAATCGAGTCATAAACAAAGCAATAGGCACAAAGCCAACATTTACGTTAATAATACAATATTTTACCCATACAACGTACAACAAGCCGTTACACACATGGCGAACTCCCCAATTAATTATGGCTTAAAAATAACCATCACAATGAACAGGTTTGCTACATGAAAGCTTACAGGGGTCAGTCGGACAATCAGGACTGCCTATCAAAATAAGTCACCAGGCAAAACGGGCGGTTTGTGGAACTCTGCATATCTGTCAACCCACGTGTCAATATCTCGACCTCCCAGAACATGGGGTCGAATCTCGAAGAAGTGTGCCCCAAAGCACAATAATACGTGTGTGTGTGTCAGAATAAATATGGACAAGAAACAGCGGTCTCCCTAGAGCACCTTGTCTTTCCATCAAAAATACAACAGCAGCAAAAATATATGAGGGCGGTAGGACCTCTACCCCCTCCTCACGTAGAATCAACACACACATGACACAGTAACACACACAATCATACGTATGGGTTTTGACAGACCCTGAAATAAAAAGTCACAAATAATCTCCACATGCTGGCGCCACCGTTCTATGCCGTGACTAGTCAACCTGAAAAGGACTCAAAAAAATCTATCAAAATTAGAACGAAGGTGTTCTACAAATTACTTTTAAATTGGTGCGCTTGGCAACCCTAATATGAATAATAACCTGTTCAGCAAATATCTTACAGTAATTACCTCCCATTCCTATTTCAAATATTAACGTTAATAAAGCACCATTTATCGAATGTAACGGGTTCCGCATTTGCAAGGATAAAAATCACGCACGCACGCCGCGCACATTACATATGACTCAAGAAGAAAAAAATATCTAACAAACACTTTGGCCACGCGCCAACGGACATTTAAAACATTTAGTGTCGGTGCAAGAAAAAAAACTCTAAACAACAAGAAAAGAAACATGACTATTTACAAATCTAACTACATAATTGAAATAATCCAATTTTTGTACATCACCGATCTGCTTGTAGAACTAAGGCATCCTCCTCAGCCCATTGCCCCTATGGACAAATTAACACTCCATCGTGGTCGTCTGCGTTGAATTGTTGAAGATCATCCCAACTCCAAACCACGTGCTGATCAACTTGGTATCGACTCCTTGGCAGAAAAGTTCAATGTTAATTATTTGACCTATCTATAATCGCTTGCAGGTTACTCAATTCGCCCACAATTGTCCTAATGCGATTAATTGCGAAGACTGGCCCTAGATATCTCGCACACACGCACAATAAAACACATATAAAATACACTGCAATTTGTACATAAAATATACACCTCGAGACCACGTCACTGGCTCGATAACAAGTTTAAGATCTTGGCTGCACTGGCAGTCGCTATCTTGCTCGGTATTTCCGTACTGTACTGTTGACCTTCGCTCCGGTGAGCGCTAATTAGGGTGTTCCAAGACTTGCCCCTCAGAGCTGAAATGGTCGTCTTTAAGTAAATGTTACAAGTCATCACGCACTGGCGTGAAATATTTAGCTCAGAATAAAATGTACTAGAGCTTTAAAATTCGATATTACCACTGATGTGAATTTAGCTCCTCAGAGCTCACAAATAAAATAACTTCACTAAATTCAAAGCGTTAAAAATCACGATACAAACTGGCGTGAAGTAAGCCTCTCAAGGCTCCACAAAGAATGACTTAGAGTAGCGTCATGCCAAACTATTTATTAGAAACTGACAGGGAACGGAGGAGTGGGGTGGAATCGGATAAAAATTTCCAGAGTTTTTGTCTCACAAATATGGGACTAGTGTCATTCTTCTTCAAATAAATCAAACGTCTCAATGCACTCGTGCGGAGATTAATCCGTTCGGCGGTTCTTTAGATAATCACTTCCGCGGGCTTTTTACTACTGACGCTATCCACCGCGTGGTCATGGCTTGGTCTCTTGTGATTGGCTGATTCAATCGTATGTTCGTTGCGAGTGACTCGTGATCCTTCCTTTATGCTTCCAATTTTGGTACAGTAGTTGCTCAATTTGGCCTTGAACCCGACTAATTCTAGTCGTCCCCCAAGAATAGCTACCAGCTCTGCTCCTGTTGCAATCATTACGAAATGCTGGCCTCCCTTTATCCAAGTCGACTTCCTCAAGTCCTGCCTGGGCCGTAGTAATAATAATAAATATGAATACTTATTTATCGTAGATCAATAAGGGTTCACTATTATAAATAAAAAACCGTGAGGTTTCTCACCTCCCCATATTACGAAACCCGGTTGCCTAATACGGGGAAAGTGCACTTTTAAAGTTAACAATAATATCAGAGGGTATTACAACATCAAACGTGCAATATTTGTAATATAGATAGTATATCGCCTGAGGTTTACATTGGTGAGAAAACCAAAATTATTCCGTTCCTTCTTATGTCTAATGTGAGCCCTATAAAAAAAACGCCCCATATTTGGCGACTTTCCTCTACCCATTTTTAGAAGATACCTTATGCACTGGACAGCTGAATCCGTGATTAATTGTATAGGTAGCTTCGTAAGTCTCAGAACTCAGGAAGTCCTTTCTAGCAGCGTTACTAGCAGCTTTCAAAGTTTCAAGGTAAGAAAGAAAATATTCCTCTAGCCAGTTTAGGCGACTGACATTTAATGAGAAAAAATGCCCTTTATCTGGATTTCTAGACTGAATATGATGATATGTGATGCTTACGTCATGCATAGCGAACCATTTATTAACGTTTTTCAAAAAAAAATCGTTGCTTCTGCGTCCATGAATGTGTACGCTTCCGGGTGCATGCCTAAATTTTCTTTCAGTGTACTAATGGCACCAATAACTTCTGACGAGAACACTTCCTTGGCACGCCGAACATTCATTTTTTCAAATTTAGTGGGTTCGATGTGTTTTTTGGTGAGGTGTCTGACCGGTTTGACGATCTCACCCTTTTGCATTGTGTATAGTAATGACAAGTATTTCCCTGAAATTATTCCAGTACCATCAGTCATCTCTCGTTACAGAAACTGCGTTCTTTTTTTTTTTTTTTTTTTTTTTAGAATGTGACGATCAAAACTAGGGAATACATTCCTAGACTCGTCGTATGGGTGATTGACCATTGGTTGCAAATTCCCTCCCCCTAAATGCCTCATCATTGTAGTGTTAGTTTTGTAATTAACAGAGACAGTTATTATAATTATGAAACCGCATTGTTCAACCTCGAGAATAACGTCCAGCAGGAGTTTATGTAAGTCCCGTCCTGACAGCTGCTTCGTGAAAAAGAAGGCACACGGTATCTGATAATTTGTCGAAAGATCTCTTAGCACAAAACACAACACACGATTAGCTGCTACTTGTTCCCGGCTGTAATTTTGATCCTCTCTTTCCTTTTAATGAGACGGTGCTGGAGTAGTGTCCTTGTACCCGAAGAAGGTGCAAGGTACCGTATGTCTAATTTCTCTTAGATTTATTAGCACGCTATTTTATTTTGTGATATAATTTTAATTTTGATAATGCGGAAATTATAATGATAATAATTATATAGTGTCACTAGCAACCCGCCCCGGCTTCACCCGGGAACAGTTATGAATGTGCAAGGAATTCCTGCCAGACGTATTTTAAGAATGGCGAGGTGCGAGCCAAATGCCCCTCCCGTCCAAACTAAAAACACTTATAGTGGGCGATGTATCGAAGATAGAGATATGCTCTCGCGGACTTTTTTGTAGAATTTCTCACGCTGAACAATTCTTACACTCATAATATAATGATATTTTTAACGGTTCGCCCAGCGTAAGCTTAAAAAGCGCACGGACGCCAGGCTATTTTTTCGACATTTTCACTGAAATCGTTACTGCTTGGCTCCCTTTGGTCATAAATAAATTATTTTCTACACAAATCTTCCTCGAGATCACCTTTACAGAATGGTGAAAGCAGCATCAAAATCCATCCAGTGGTTCTTGAGATTACACATTTAGTATACGTACTGTACAGCTGATCCCTTATCGCGCCTATAATGGGAGGGGAGTGCGCTCTACCGGCAACGAGTAGAAACTTTCCAATTACATGTTATACATGGTTTCTGACTGGGAATGTCAAGGCCGGTATAGAGCGCAGCTCGTATTCAGTCGGCCGTGGTGAACTTCTAGTAGTTCCCTTTATCACCGTATCAAATTACAGGGTGATATCGGGAATAGTTTCGGAGATATTGAATGCTGGTGAAATATTTCGCACAGCCACCATGTTGGATTGGTGAGACGTAACAAAATTTGATGGGCATGGTCTGGGTCGCCCGGAATAGTGCTATGAACTTAGCGAGTTTCATCGAAATCGCTCCAGCCCTTTCGAAGTTATTAGGGGGGACACACTCCTCTCACACACACACATACACGGACAAAAGGTGATCTCATAAGCCTAATTTTTCAAAATTGAAAATAGGCTAAAAATTACATCGAGAACAAAACTTTAACTGGGAGAGGAAGAAAGTTCTTTGAATTCGCTAATGAAATGGACCGTTTGTATTGAAAAAAGAAATATATTTATCTAGAACTGTTGCTGGCTACAACAGAACATATTCCTGAAAAGGAGACTGAAGTTGAGACCACAGAATTCCAAGGAAATGCACAGATACGCCAGACGATTGAAAATGAAAATACAGAAATAATAATAATAAATTTTATTTCTGCCAATGGCCATAATAACAGGAATACCATACAAGCTCATTCGGTACCAAATTTTTTAAGAGACATCTGACATTCACTGCATGTTAATACATGATATCTCTCACATGATCTCTTACATAAAATACACACGCAGTTTAAGTTTGGCTGATGATACTTCTTTTCTGTGCAAACTTTCTAGTGAAAACCATATACTGCCATTCATATGACTCAATTCATAATTTGAGTTCATCCACTCACAAGTCGTCACTCGTCATGGCATCTGTACAGTAGAAGTCACTCCAAATATATTTCCTCTTGTCACGAAGTTCACTCAGCAAAGCATCATAAGCTCCAGTGGCGGGCAGCATATATTGATTTCTTAGATCTTCGATATAAAATTGCTCTTTGGCCAATACATACACAAGGCGAGAGAATGTGTATTTCGAAAGATTGAGTAACTTTTTTAAGTATACTGCCTTCACTCTTTCCATTTTCATCAGTCATTCTCTTTCAGGTGTTCCTATATATTTTCCAATGCATATGCCACTATTGGAGTAATTTTGAGCTTAAATAAGGGACAAATTTCCAAGTTGTCTTATGTCATTCATTGCTACAATTGCTGTGTCAACTTTGTCTTGTATGTGCTTCGTAAATACAACTCCGTGTGTTTTCCATTCTGTCCCCCGTTAGCACACCGATTGTCTGTTCAATGCAATGCGATTCCATTCTGTTGTCAACAATTCGTACTTGGTTACTCGTTAAGATATTTCTTATCAGTCTCGTTATATAGTGCTGGTGTCCTATCAGTGAATCTAGCTTCTCCAGCATCTTCTTCCTGTTTACTGAATCAAACGCTTTCGAATAGTCGATAAATACCACATTCAACTTGCCTCTTCCGTGTCGTAAGGCTTCCTCTGTCATCTTGAAGACATTTAATTACATGTATAGTTGACCTGCCTCTCCTAAATCCGAATTGTTCATCTGGAATTTGGTGTTCCGTTAGATCTGTCATTCTCATAAATAGCTAAATACTTAAATCCTTATATATTTATCTCTTACTCTAATACATATTTCATTAAGGAGTAATATTCACTGATAATAATAATAGTTACGTATCAATAGCACCATGACAACTGTTGTGCCTTGGTATTTGAAAAAGTCAGGGAGAGTCTATCTTTATGTAACTTCCACGACCGCCACCAGAGTGCTCTTTAACGGGATATTACAGTCTTCCCTGGGCAAAAGAAAATCATTGCACATAGTCACTGAGGTAAGCTGGTAGTCGTCTGGGGCGCTCAGAATGTCGAACTTGCACTCCAACTCGATGATCTATGACTGGCTCAGCTGCTGGATTAGGGTTTAAATTCACTGGGTTGTTGAAGTCCATGAATACGATCTCTGGAGGATTATACTGGGGAGTGGAAGTTTGGTACTGCCCCCGTAATTGAATTATATAGAGACCACGGTGGCTATATTTGAAATTATAAGGAGAGTTATGGCTGTCATAGTTATGACGTGGGTAGTCATGACGTAAGCACGGATGACGTAAATGTTATGCCAGCAGGTTACTTGAGCTGAGATTCTCAGTGACGTCAGATTTTAGTCGAGAATGTTCCAAGATTTACGACGCAGTCGCAGGAAACGAGGAATTCTGCTGAGGAAGAAACTATGCTATTGGAGGAGAGGCATGAACCAATCAACGATAGTTTAAAGGAAGACGGAGATTGCTAAAACTATGGTATTTTTATTACTTATGGAATGCAGAATTGTGGAAATCCATTTGCAGTAGAAGCATTGATTTGGAATTTTGGTGAAATTTATTTTCAGTTTTTGAATTTTGAAAATCCGTCATGTATTAACGAAGTTGGAAGTTCTAGCGATGACGTAGTATCACGCTTTGGAAGGGATGGTAACGCCCCTCGTGAAGTTAATAAAAGGGCTTGCGCAGAAGAGAGGAGTCTCTCTTTCGTTCTCTGATCATTCTGAGATCTCATTCTCAGAGCATCGAAGTATATTTGTGAAAGTTCTTTTCTTATACATTCATTATAGTGAGACGTCGAAGTGAACAGCAGTGAAAAGAATCGTCTTTATAACGCGTGGCGAGGCCACTATATTAACGAGATCCAAGTCAAATCTAGGTGAAGTTGAAACGGACCTTAGAAAGCTTCTACAAGTTTAGCTTCGAACAGTTAGCGATCTCCGATAAGCTAATTGCATTGTGCAGTGCTACATGCAGTTATAGAGAAAAGCTGAACAATTTCGACCGATTAGTTCGAAAGATATTAGCAGTTTTATACGACTGAGAAAAGTGATTATCTCGCCACAAGAGAAGCACTTTTGTATAAGCCAGAATCAACGCAACGGCTGACGCTGCGAGTGGAATAGAAAGACTTCAGATTGCTTGGTTACAGAACACTACGGTATAATGGAGCAATTAAATACGGCAGTTTGTTCTTCTAACACTACAACCGAAGAGCAGATGGAAGGCTAAGGAGCTTATTGCAATTGGGACATACTTCAACGGAGTAAGATAGCGACATGGAACTTCGCTAATTGCTATTCCACACAAGCGAACATGCGGTGAATACCATCTACACCCATGTTTCGTAATTAAAGGCTGAATACCATCGAACAGCCATAGAAACAATTTCATACTCTGAATATGAATAATTTCTTCGGAAATTTCTACAAAACTTCATGACGATTGTCTACTGGAACTTCAGGGAATTTTTCAAGAGAGGTCAGGGTGGACCCGACTCACAAAGAAGATTATTGCCGGAAGGATGTCTATTCGTCTTCGAGGAGCAGAGCGATTCACGGAGAAGGAAGCAGTTCGATTCTCCGAGGGTGCTATTTCCTATTTCGAGGATGGAGCTCAACTTTAACGTGGTGAAATGGATCCATCAGCAGTCTTCTTTGGGGAATTTTCCTCTGGAACGTCAATCGGCAGATAAGGTAGTCGTGAACGTTTATTGTATTTGAGTATATTAATGATGTTTGAGCAACCATTTTTCCCATATTTTTATCCTCATGTATTTTTGCCCTATTTTCTTGTTGAGATTCTTATTCTCAGTACATCTTGATGAGTTTTGCATTTTTCGACGATTTATTAAGACATTGTTATGTCATGGGCATTGTTAATGATTTTGAATCAGTTGAGACTGATATTTAGAATTTTCAGTAATTAATATTTTTGTAGTCACGATTTGACTGTAAGTTAATGATTTTTATGGCAGATTTAAATTCAGACAGCGTGTCATTTTATTAAAGTAATTCTACCCCAGTTTAATTACTTTGACCAATTTTCTGTCATCATCAAGAAGGAAGAACATTTAAATGATTTTAGAGCGTTAAAATCTCTTACGTTGTCGACGATCTTGGAAATACTAGTCGTTATTTGTATTGATTGCAACACAGACATTTATCGTCAGTTATGAATGAACATTGCATTATAGACACTTTTGTGAAAGAGTCACTTTAATAATGAATTATTGAATGCATTAAAGTCTAGAACTTGTGTTAGGAGTTTTTCTCAATTAGAGATTTATAGAACGATGTTTGCATTCCCCAGTCTAATTGGATTCTATTCGACTACTTTGCATTTTGAGTCGCACTTTATTTGAAGATAGTATTTTCATACTTCAATTTCTTTTAAGATGTTAATCTTAAATTTTGATAGACCAGACAGGCGTATATGAGCGTATTCACTATTAAATTTGTTTGTGATTGGCAAGTTTTGACTTCATTTCGGTTCATGAATGAAATCCACGAAGGTTAAATAGAAAACCAGTTTTGAAACAATTAATGATTATAAACATTTTTAAGTGGAACTATGAATGTATAATCGCTAGTGCAGCGCGTGTTGAAAGTCGCTGAGATATAATGCCCTTGAATATGAAGGAAGTTCCCACAGGAATAAATGTTAAAGAATTATTTGTGGAAGTTTTGTAAGTTATGTGGAAGTTTAATACCATATAGATTAATATATGATGATTTTGGGCATATTTTTAATGCAGTTTGTGCATTAACTTGTTAGCGAAGGATTTTCCGCTGGAGTAAGATTGTCATAGTTCGTTGAAAATAAATCAAGTGATTTACTGTTAGAATTAACACGAGTTTTGAAAGAATTTGAGATAAGATTTTGAATGAAGGTTGCCGTCACAAATCATTATTAAAACCTTTATTAAACCAGATTGTGACATTAACATGTATAACTAACCTTCATTGGTCGATTATATTAAACAAGATTATGAAAATTACCAAACGAATGAACCTGTGGTCAATGTATTTATTAAATTAATAATTTAAACAATTTAAAATGTTAATATTGTAAATAATTGCTGTAAATATTTTTGAAAATAATATGGAACGAGAGTGATGTTAAAGACGTGCTTATAATATTTTTATTGTCTTTGACAAATAGTATAAACAATTTCTAATTGTTATAAATAATTTATGTGATTTTGTTATAAACCTTTAAGAGCTAATTAAACATTTGGATTGAAGTTAACAAGTTTAAGAAATTAACAGAATGATTCAATAGGATGTGAGCAAAGTACTTGAAAGATTTGCGTAAATATTATGTGAGTTGTCTTGTAGACAGATAAAGGTTTGAGAGAGCAAGCTGTATGTTACGTAACAGCAGGTGAGAAGGGAGTCCATTCAACCAGTATGCAACAGGTTCGAGGTTAGCTCGCAGCTGGGCCAACACCTGGTTATCAGTGTGAGGTCGTCCGCACTCCGGCCTTGCGACTATAAATACCATTCTCATGTTTATTAAAAGGAAACCAAATGCTCTATATATGTCACACCCTGACGTCCTTTTCCAATCCAATAGTGTTATGAATATTACGTTATTTGGAGCTCTTGGGAGCTAAAATGTTTTATATCATGTTGTATGATAATTTTTGCAAGTCCTACTGAGGACGTAGTCAGATTGACTTGGGCTACTGATAGCCACGTTGATTTTGTTGTGTTAGTAAAATCATGCCCTTTATTAGAAATAAAGCTTTTGTACAGTTCAAAGTTCTCGTCTTCGTCTTGGTTCATTTTTAAATGTCATGGTGGAGGTTATTGTGTGAACAGACTTTTAGTGATCCTGTTGTCAACTCAAACCCCGAGATAATTAAGAGGTAAGTAACGGTAAGTATGAACCCCCGTCTATTTTGGTGTGTTCCACAATGATTTCCTGTGAACTTCTGTGCTCTTATCTCGATAGTATCTGTCAGTGCCATTTTCATTGATGTAGCTATGCCGGTGCGATTTACTATTGGCAATCCGATTGAGGGGGCGGATATCTGACAGCCTACTATCCAGGTAAACGGGGACAGAAAGATTGGCGCCGTCAACGTGTGGGGCATGTTCAACAACAATGGATTACCAGGTTGAACAATAGAAAGATTGGCGACCCAAGAGCGTGGGGCTGAGTCAATAGAAAGATTGGCGCACCTAAAACGTTGGGGCTCGATTCAACATAACTGGATTACCAGGTTGAACGCCAGAAAGAATGGCAAACCTAAAACGTAAGGTTCCATTAGACTCAAATAAAGAGGTTGATTCTTTGTTAGATGTCTAGGCCAATTGTAGTATTTAAGAGTGTGATTATATAGGAATTAAATGTTGTATTGTATTAGGAAAGTTACACTCAGAAAAGATCAGATCTTATACAACTTGAGAAAGGTTAAATAGGCTGGAAACTTAGAAAAATCGCCTATAATCTGGAATCTTATTTTATTTGACCGGCTTATGACATTTCAGTCATATTAAAGATAAAATTAAATTATTTGGATTGTAAATGTAAATTATTTGTGTTAGGATATTTTAAAATGAGCCAGGGAAATTTGAACATGTGCTTGAGTTTGTTTCAACATGAAGTATCGTCGAAAGTTAATTATAAGGTAGTGATAAGTTAGATTTAAGACAGAAAATTGATCAAAATTATATATGGTGAAAAGTGTTGCTCAAATGTTGTTATTTTGCTTTTTGATTTATGTCCCTACAGCAATCCATTTTGAATAATATTGTAATGGCAGATGAAAGTTTGAAGAAAATGTTAGAGGAGATGTCTGCTAACATGAATCGCAGTATGAAGCAGATGCTGAATGAAAGCATGAAGGAGAATAATAGTCGAATGGAGGAGAATGTTAGTAATTTGTCTGCTAATTTGAATGCAAGGATGGAGGAGAATGCTAGTAATATGTCTGCTAATTTGAATAGTAGTATGAAGGAGATGGAAGCTAGGAATACTAGTCGAATGGAGGAGAATGCTAGTAATTTGAAAGCTAGCATGGATGAAAGTTTGAAGGGTATCCAAACTAGTGCTGCTAATTTAGAGGATAATATGTCGCGTTTGCAGATTAATACCCTAGGAATTGAAAATACTGTAACGGACATGCGCACAGAGGTGTCTAATGTCCATAAAGATGTGTCTATTGTGCATAAAAGTGTTGATGATGTTAAAAATGATGTGTCTAAGGTACAGAAAGACCTTACAATGTTAAATCTAGATGTAGCTAATGTCCGAGGGGATATTTCTTGTGCTAGAGCCGAAGTAGTTGTTGTCAAAAACGATGTAGCGACTGTCCAAGACAAGGTCGAGGAAGTCCAAAAAGAAATTCAAAAAGCTAGAACTGATGTATCTAATGTTCAGGTAGACATTAATAACATTCATGCGGATATAACTGAGGTGCAAAGTGACGTAACTAAGATTCAGGTAGAGGTCAACACAGTTTTCGTAGATATTACTAAAGTCCAAACTGATGTAAATAAAGTCAGGGAAGAAATCGAAAACTCAAAAACTCTTTGTACGCGTAATATAACTGCATTAGCGACTAGGTTAGTCGATGAATCAGTTAGAACAACAACGTCTTTAGCAGAGTTGAAGTATGATGTAGAGGTCATGAGAACACAGGTATTAGACCACAATAGAGTATTAAAAGAGGATATCGAAGTAGACATAGCCGAAATGTTAACAGCAAACGTAGCGGTATGGAAAGACGAGTGGAATAAGTCAAGTGGGGAACATGTAACACAAATTCAGGAAAGGATTGAAAGAAAACTTGCCAGTACGCAGATAGAAATTAACAATGAAGTAGTACAGATTAGGAAAGATTTAAGCGTCAGGATAAATTCGTTATCCGAAAAACAAGTTGACGATAGAACACAACTAGATCAGGATATGCAAACTTTAAAATCTACATTAGAGGAACAGATGCATAAAGTTGTCTCGGATGTAAATGAAACGACGAGTAAACTGAAAAAATTGAAGTTAGGAGAGGCTAGTTTAATGGAGAACTACAAAGAAGAGATTATCAAGAAAGTCTTAACAGAAATCACCGACAAGGATACAGAAGGCTTAGCTTGTGAATTGAATAGGAATTATGCTAGAAGACGTAACCTAGAGCCAGAAGAGAGAGACGTGACTCCTGAAGAACGGGTATCCAGATTCAGAGAGGAGGATGACGAGAGGAATATGGAACCTGAGTGGAATTATAGAGATAGTGGGAAAAACTATCCGGATTCATATCCGAGGAACGTGACGGTCATTAGGAATTTCGAAGACAAACCACAAAAATTCAGTAACACTGATAGTTTGACACCTATAGAGTATGTAAGGAATCTCAAAGATTATTTCATCGAAGCTCACATTCCCAGAGAGAGAGAGATGAAGATAGTAGAGAGATATCTGATTGGAGGACCCCTTGAATGGTTTTGCGCATTTAGATACACATTCAGTAACTTTGACGAGTTTGCAGAGGCATTAATCAAGCGATTTTGGTCTATAGAAGCGCAGAATTCGTTAAGAGCGGAGGTGTATTCAAGAAAATACTCAGGTACTCTTCCAACGAGGTACGCTGATTTCTTTACGAGTCAGTTGTCCCGCTTGAGATTTTTGCAACCCCCATTGTCCACGGAGCAACTAATAGATGCGATTTCTCGTATGCTGCCAGTTGAGGTGAGGAGACTTATAATTTCGTCCAACATCAGGGATTTATCCAGCATGGATGAATTACTAAGAAGGTTAGACTACACAAGCCCAATGCCTAACGTAGTCCAGAAAGGTCAAAGGCAGGAGTTTAAGGAAATCAATACGGTATACATGGACCAAGTCCAACAAACTGACAAACCAGAGCAGGAGAAAACTGACAATGTAGGTCCTCACAGGAATAATCAGTTTAGAAATTACAGATCACAAGGTTACCGACCGTATCAACAGAGAAGAGGTTGGAACTACAACCGAGGAAACTACAATGGAAGAGGCAGATATTACAACAATAATGGGTATAACCGTAACTATAATAGGAATAACCAAAACCAAAATAGAAACCAGAATACTCAAAGTCAGGTTATGACACCTGATCAATATCAGCAAAGAGAGAAGGAAAGCCAGCAATACTTAAAAGAATTAAGGGATAAAGAAGCTGACAATCAAAAGAAAAGGCAGGATGTTGTAATCGATCCTGGGCCTTCTACGAGCCAGCAGAATTTTGAGGTCGGTAACACAAAAAAAAACGCCGATTTCTCAACGTCAGTGAGAACCTGTAAATACATTGCCACACCACACCTGATTACGATTAATGAGATATACGAAGTTACCGATGAAGATTTACTAGAAGAGAGAGGTATTGTTAAAGAGGAAAGACCATGTGCCTTACCTATTATTGCTGTACGGATAGATGGACAGCAGTACAAAGCCCTGATGGATACTGGTGCTATTATTTCCATCATTTCAGAGGAATGTTATCAAAGTCTGCTAAGAGGAGAGAACATGACAGTTCTACCTGTTTCTACCGTCAAAGTGAGAGGGATATTCCAAGATAAGGCAGTGAAATGCAAGATTCAAGTGTTATTGAACTTTGAGATCAATGGAAGGAATTATGAACAGATCTTCATTGTGGTGAGCAAGATCAATTTTGATATGGTGCTTGGAATCGATTTTATATCGAAGGTCGGAGCTATTATTGACATGAAGAACAGAAGTATTAGCTTTAATGATGGGTACATAATCACAGAAGAGATAGAAGAACAGGACGTGAAAAACAGTCTGGAAATAGACCTTAGGGAAGAAATTTTGAATACAATAATTAATGAAGTGGAAAATTTAGAAGAAATACCCAGTAGAAAAACTGAAGGATTTGAAGAAATTCAGGGGGAATTTGAGGATCTGATAAAGGAATTCCAAGATATTTTCGATGAAAAGCCTGGATTGATTAAGGATTATAAGTACAAGATAAGGTTGACAGATGAAACCCCTTACCAGAAGAGAATATACCCCATTCCTGAGAAATACTATCAAGAAGTACGAGGGTTAATCAGAAAAATGGAGGTAGACGGGATTATTAGAAAACAGGCGTCGTCTTATATAAACCCCATCACAGTAGTAAAGAAAAGTAATGGTCAGATACGTCTTTGTCTCGATGCCAGGACCATCAACTTGAAGATTCTTCCAGAAAACGACAGACCACCCAAGATTAGAGATCTGCTTCGGAAATTCAAAGGAAGAGCTTGTTTCAGCGTTCTTGACTTGACGTCTTCATTTTATCAAGTTCAACTAGAAGAGGATAGTATGCAGTACACTGGATTCCTATTTGACCAGACGTCATGGGTCTTTGCCAGAATGCCTTTTGGAATGGTTAACAGTGGACCAGCACTTATTCGAGCACTTGATAGTAAGCTCACTGACGAAGTGAAAGAAAATGTAATCTGCTACATTGACGATTTAATCGTATCTTCACCCAGCGCCGCAGAACATTTAGTGCACTTGAGAAAGTTGTTCGAGAATTTAAGGGAGGCCAACATCAAGGTGAACTTTGGAAAATGTCAATTTTTGAAGGAGGAGATAAATTACTTGGGGCATACTATTGATAAAAATGGATATCATCCAAACATGAAAAAAGTAGATGCGATCACGAGATTTCCAAAGCCAACTAAGGTAAAACAAGTCAGAGAATTTGTAGGTGCATGCCAATTTATTAGCAGCCACTGTCCAAGATACTCGGAAATTATGGCTCCTCTGTATGATTTACTCAAGAAGAACAACAGATGGAAATGGAGTGCCGCTGCAGACGAGGCTTTTGAGAAAGCAAAAGAGATGCTCAGAAATAATGTGAAACTGGAGTACCCAGACTTTGAGAAGGTGTTCTATATTGAGTCTGATGCATCAAGAATAGGCATTAGTGCAGTCTTATACCAGAAAGACGAGGCAGGCAACAAGCACTACATTGCGTTCACTAGTCGGAAGTTGAAAAAGCACGAGGAAAACTACTTCACGACAGAGCTTGAAGCGTTAGCTTTTGTGACAGCTTTACAAGCCTGGAAGAAAATCCTGCTGGGACATAAGGTCATCATTATTACTGACCATAAAGCACTACAGTTTATGTTGCAAACTGACATGTCAAGTGATAGATTGACACGTTGGGCTTTGTTCACCCAACAGTTTAACGCTACTATCGTCCACCAGCCTGGGAAAGATAACTTACTGGCTGATGCTCTATCACGTAACCCTATTAAAAATGTGCAGATACACCATGTACAATTGGAGCAAGAAGATGAAGAAACCGTTAGGAGGTTAGCCCGAATCGGTGTGTCACAGAAGAGACACGCTCCAATAAGGAAAATGTACAGGTTCCTCAAGGGTTACATGGACAATACAGATGTTGACTATGAAGCTACACGGAGAAATTCACGACACTTTGTCTTGAGTGGAGACATCGTATGCAAGTATGCTGACTCTGCGCATACAAAACTCCGAATAGTCGTGCCACCTAAACTTATTGTCAATTTAGTGTGGGTAGCTCATCACGCAACTGGACATGCCGGTTTAGATAAGACTCTTAATACACTTAAAGAGAGATTTATCTGGACTAACATGCGTTCCAGCATTGCCAAGGTCATTAGATCCTGTGACAAGTGTCAAAGAGCAAAGTATGCTTCTGCTTTACTAAAGGGAAAACCGAAGGCGATGATTCCTTCTAAGCCAAACGAACTTATGGCGACGGATATAATTGGCCCCTGTCCGAAGGGATACCAGGGTAACCAGTACCTGTTGGTGACCGTGGATGTTTTCTCAAAATTTGTTACAATGAGTCCCATGCAGAAAGCTAACACGAGGAACGTAGTAAGCAGACTGGAAAATGCTGTATTTCCTAAAGCTGGTATACCGGAATATCTACTGTCAGATCATGGAACACAGTTTACGTCAGTGGAATTTGCAGCGGATATGGAAAGGCTTGGCATTAAGCACTTGTTTTCAAGCGTGCGTTACCCTGAGTCGAATTCCTCAGAAAGATATATGGCTGAATTTTCGAAATTCTGTCGAATTTTCTGTCCAAATGATCATTCTGGTTGGGTGAGATTTGTACCCCTTATTGAGGAATGTCTGAACTCTACAGTGCAGGAGAGCACAGGAGAAGTGCCAATGCGACTTCATCTAGGAAGAAACCCAGAAAGGCCGTGGGATAATCTTTTCAACCACATACCGAGAGATCCCGACATAGGAAGGCAGCAGAGGATTGACAAGGCAAAGGAACAACTCCAGAAAGCAGCAGAGAAACGATTGAAGAGAGTAGCTGGAAAACGTTTTGGTACACCCTTTCAAGTTGGAAATCTTGTATTATTACGCAGACCTGTCAAGGCTGATATGTCCAAGAAAATCTACCCCAAATTTGGATTAGTGTTCCTGGGGCCGTTTAGGATTACGAACGCTTATGGAAACAACTGTTATGAACTCTACGATGATGAGAATAATGTCGTTTACGGCAAGTTCAATGCTGGAAATTTAAAAAGATACTATCCTAGAGTAAGCCAGTAATAATTCAATTTCGTGTTCAAGAGAGTTGAGATACTTGTAACATTGAGTTTAAAAACAATTTGCAACTGTTTTTAAAACGTGGTGGGAGGAGAATGCCCCCGTAATTGAATTATATAGAGACCACGGTGGCTATATTTGAAATTATAAGGAGAGTTATGGCTGTCATAGTTATGACGTGGGTAGTCATGACGTAAGCACGGATGACGTAAATGTTATGCCAGCAGGTTACTTGAGCTGAGATTCTCAGTGACGTCAGATTTTAGTCGAGAATGTTCCAAGATTTACGACGCAGTCGCAGGAAACGAGGAATTCTGCTGAGGAAGAAACTATGCTATTGGAGGAGAGGCATGAACCAATCAACGATAGTTTAAAGGAAGACGGAGATTGCTAAAACTATGGTATTTTTATTACTTATGGAATGCAGAATTGTGGAAATCCATTTGCAGTAGAAGCATTGATTTGTAATTTTGGTGAAATTTATTTTCAGTTTTTGAATTTTGAAAATCCGTCATGTATTAACGAAGTTGGAAGTTCTAGCGATGACGTAGTATCACGCTTTGGAAGGGATGGTAACGCCCCTCGTGAAGTTAATAAAAGGGCTTGCGCAGAAGAGAGGAGTCTCTCTTTCGTTCTCTGATCATTCTGAGATCTCATTCTCAGAGCATCGAAGTATATTTGTGAAAGTTCTTTTCTTATACATTCATTATAGTGAGACGTCGAAGTGAACAGCAGTGAAAAGAATCGTCTTTATAACGCGTGGCGAGGCCACTATATTAACGAGATCCAAGTCAAATCTAGGTGAAGTTGAAACGGACCTTAGAAAGCTTCTACAAGTTTAGCTTCGAACAGTTAGCGATCTCCGATAAGCTAATTGCATTGTGCAGTGCTACATGCAGTTATAGAGAAAAGCTGAACAATTTCGACCGATTAGTTCGAAAGATATTAGCAGTTTTATACGACTGAGAAAAGTGATTATCTCGCCACAAGAGAAGCACTTTTGTATAAGCCAGAATCAACGCAACGGCTGACGCTGCGAGTGGAATAGAAAGACTTCAGATTGCTTGGTTACAGAACACTACGGTATAATGGAGCAATTAAATACGGCAGTTTGTTCTTCTAACACTACAACCGAAGAGCAGATGGAAGGCTAAGGAGCTTATTGCAATTGGGACATACTTCAACGGAGTAAGATAGCGACATGGAACTTCGCTAATTGCTATTCCACACAAGCGAACATGCGGTGAATACCATCTACACCCATGTTTCGTAATTAAAGGCTGAATACCATCGAACAGCCATAGAAACAATTTCATACTCTGAATATGAATAATTTCTTCGGAAATTTCTACAAAACTTCATGACGATTGTCTACTGGAACTTCAGGGAATTTTTCAAGAGAGGTCAGGGTGGACCCGACTCACAAAGAAGATTATTGCCGGAAGGATGTCTATTCGTCTTCGAGGAGCAGAGCGATTCACGGAGAAGGAAGCAGTTCGATTCTCCGAGGGTGCTATTTCCTATTTCGAGGATGGAGCTCAACTTTAACGTGGTGAAATGGATCCATCAGCAGTCTTCTTTGGGGAATTTTCCTCTGGAACGTCAATCGGCAGATAAGGTAGTCGTGAACGTTTATTGTATTTGAGTATATTAATGATGTTTGAGCAACCATTTTTCCCATATTTTTATCCTCATGTATTTTTGCCCTATTTTCTTGTTGAGATTCTTATTCTCAGTACATCTTGATGAGTTTTGCATTTTTCGACGATTTATTAAGACATTGTTATGTCATGGGCATTGTTAATGATTTTGAATCAGTTGAGACTGATATTTAGAATTTTCAGTAATTAATATTTTTGTAGTCACGATTTGACTGTAAGTTAATGATTTTTATGGCAGATTTAAATTCAGACAGCGTGTCATTTTATTAAAGTAATTCTACCCCAGTTTAATTACTTTGACCAATTTTCTGTCATCATCAAGAAGGAAGAACATTTAAATGATTTTAGAGCGTTAAAATCTCTTACGTTGTCGACGATCTTGGAAATACTAGTCGTTATTTGTATTGATTGCAACACAGACATTTATCGTCAGTTATGAATGAACATTGCATTATAGACACTTTTGTGAAAGAGTCACTTTAATAATGAATTATTGAATGCATTAAAGTCTAGAACTTGTGTTAGGAGTTTTTCTCAATTAGAGATTTATAGAACGATGTTTGCATTCCCCAGTCTAATTGGATTCTATTCGACTACTTTGCATTTTGAGTCGCACTTTATTTGAAGGTAGTATTTTCATACTTCAATTTCTTTTAAGATGTTAATCTTAAATTTTGATAGACCAGACAGGCGTATATGAGCGTATTCACTATTAAATTTGTTTGTGATTGGCAAGTTTTGACTTCATTTCGGTTCATGAATGAAATCCACGAAGGTTAAATAGAAAAACAGTTTTGAAACAATTAATGATTATAAAAATTTTTAAGTGGAACTATGAATGTATAATCGCTAGTGCAGCGCGTGTTGAAAGTCGCTGAGATATAATGCCCTTGAATATGAAGGAAGTTCCCACAGGAATAAATGTTAAAGAATTATTTGTGGAAGTTTTGTAAGTTATGTGGAAGTTTAATACCATATAGATTAATATATGATGATTTTGGGCATATTTTTAATGCAGTTTGTGCATTAACTTGTTAGCGAAGGATTTTCCGCTGGAGTAAGATTGTCATAGTTCGTTGAAAATAAATCAAGTGATTTACTGTTAGAATTAACACGAGTTTTGAAAGAATTTGAGATAAGATTTTGAATGAAGGTTGCCGTCACAAATCATTATTAAAACCTTTATTAAACCAGATTGTGACATTAACATGTATAACTAACCTTCATTGGTCGATTATATTAAACAAGATTATGAAAATTACCAAACGAATGAACCTGTGGTCAATGTATTTATTAAATTAATAATTTAAACAATTTAAAATGTTAATATTGTAAATAATTGCTGTAAATATTTTTGAAAATAATATGGAACGAGAGTGATGTTAAAGACGTGCTTATAATATTTTTATTGTCTTTGACAAATAGTATAAACAATTTCTAATTGTTATAAATAATTTATGTGATTTTGTTATAAACATTTAAGAGCTAATTAAACATTTGGATTGAAGTTAACAAGTTTAAGAAATTAACAGAATGATTCAATAGGATGTGAGCAAAGTACTTGAAAGATTTGCGTAAATATTATGTGAGTTGTCTTGTAGACAGATAAAGGTTTGAGAGAGCAAGCTGTATGTTACGTAACAGCAGGTGAGAAGGGAGTCCATTCAACCAGTATGCAACAGGTTCGAGGTTAGCTCGCAGCTGGGCCAACACCTGGTTATCAGTGTGAGGTCGTCCGCACTCCGGCCTTGCGACTATAAATACCATTCTCATGTTTATTAAAAGGAAACCAAATGCTCTATATATGTCACACCCTGACGTCCTTTTCCAATCCAATAGTGTTATGAATATTACGTTATTTGGAGCTCTTGGGAGCTAAAATGTTTTATATCATGTTGTATGATAATTTTTGCAAGTCCTACTGAGGACGTAGTCAGATTGACTTGGGCTACTGATAGCCACGTTGATTTTGTTGTGTTAGTAAAATCATGCCCTTTATTAGAAATAAAGCTTTTGTACAGTTCAAAGTTCTCGTCTTCGTCTTGGTTCATTTTTAAATGTCATGGTGGAGGTTATTGTGTGAACAGACTTTTAGTGATCCTGTTGTCAACTCAAACCCCGAGATAATTAAGAGGTAAGTAACGGTAAGTATGAACCCCCGTCTATTTTGGTGTGTTCCACAATGATTTCCTGTGAACTTCTGTGCTCTTATCTCGATAGTATCTGTCAGTGCCATTTTCATTGATGTAACTATGCCGGTGCGATTTACTATTGGCAATCCGATTGAGGGGGTGGATATCTGACAGCCTACTATCCAGGTAAACAGGGACAGTACTGTACGTCCTCGGCGAATGATACGTGGGTTTTGGCTTTCGGTTGAACACCAGTCCTTCTCATTTGGTTTATGTGCCGCTTAATGTTTGATCCATCGTCGAGGAGAATAATGTCGAGTAGTTTACCTAAACATTTTGCTATCTCTCCAAATCACCAGGTAGGTTTTCTGTTTTGTGGATACCAGCGAACTTGTATTCTTTCTCCTTCTGAAAACTTGCGAGTAGAACTTACGTTCTGTTCATTTGAGTCACACGGTTGAGTCTTTGAATGACTCCAGACAAGTGCATCTAGACGAGTTCTAATGGTTCGTTTCAGGTATAGCTCTGCTGGAGACTTCCCGCAGGCTAAAGTAGTTGCTTGATACCTGAACATGATTTCTTGTAACTGCTGTCATAGTGACAGACCTGAATTGTTCATGGCATTCAGCTTCACTTTTAATGTTTGCACGTATCTTTCGGCTAATTCGTTGGTTGAGGGATAAAGTTGAGCACTAAATTTCTGAATAATGCCATTCTTAATGCAGTACGGTAGTCTTTAATTTACATTGATGTAAAAATTGTAGCATTGCCTGACACGAAAACGGATGGAAATCTGTGTGTAGCAAAAATGTCACTAAGGGCTTCAATTGTCGATTCTGAAGTGGGTGCACTTGTTTGAGTTCGGACTTCTGCCCACTTAGACTTGGCATCAACTAGAACCAGGAAATAGAGGTTTCTGTATGGTCCCGCGTAGTAAATGTGTACTCTTTCAAAGTTTTCTCTTGGTTAATTTGCTTAATGGTTGTTATTTCCTTATTATAGTTGTGCCACAGTGAACACGAAACGGCTCGAAGTTCCAGTAAGGAAGACTAACCGGATAAGTATCAGCCTGTATTATTACAGTATAACCATAGTTGATTTTGTATAACCATATTATCACCCCAAACAGACAAATTCCGGATTTTTATCACCATTCTAGCATTTTACCTAATATTAGATATACTACATTTAGCATACGCTGACAGTTGCATTACCAATACTGCAACTAAATAATTGTACATATTGTAAATATTTTTCACCTGTATTCTCAAACATAGATGTTATAGCCTAAGTGTAATGGATCTGATGATGATCGCTTGACGATCGAAACTGGTCATCCTAGTGTATTTATTAATCTCATGTAATTTATTTCAGGATTAGGGCACAACCCAGCTCTTTTTGGGTACATTCGTGTTGACCGACTGAAAAGCACCAAACTTTTGATCACACAGCATTAAAACTTCGTTGTCAAACACTTGTTCGCTGGAAGTTTTATGTTCTGGATTCGGTGCTCGAGAAAGACAGTCCACTTTTATATAATCATCCGCATTACGGTATTTCACTTCGTAATCAAATGCCTGAAGGAAAGATGCATAGCGGAGTAATCTTGCTGATGCCATTGCTGGATGCGTAGTAATAGTTTGAATCTTAGCACTTTCTTCATCCACGGCCAAATGTAGGTAAATACATGTATAAACGAAGAAATGATGAACGGAGAACATCATCGCCAGAGCTTCTTTGTCCAACTGACTATATCTCCTTTCTGTATCCGTCAGTGATCTGGATGCAAATGCTATAGGTATTTCAATACATCAATTACATGAGACACGATTCCTGCGACACCCATTGGATACTGGACTGGAATCGCACGCTACAACGAGTGGCAGTTCTGGATCGTATGTAGTAAGCACCTGGTCACTTGAAACTTCATTCTTGAGCTTTATGAAAGCTGCTTCGCATGCTGCTGTCTATTTAAATTTTTCTTCCTTTCGAAGTCGTTTTCGGAGAGGATATGTCTTTTTTGTGGAAAGGTCAGGAATAAACCGTGCGTAATAAGTCACCATTCCTAAAAAACCTTCGAACGTCGTCTGCAGTCTTGGGTCGAGTCATTTCATTTATTGTTTTGGTCTTTTCCTCGGATTTCGATATTTTGTTGTGTTCTATAACGTGTCCAAGATATTCTGTTTTTGTAGTGAAGAATTCACACTTTTGCATGTTGACATGCAGATCGAACTTACGTAATCTCTGGAGACAGGCATAGATGTTTCAAGAACACTCTTCCAGTGTTTCCCCATGTATGATGATGTCATCAAAATAGGACATGGTCTTCGGAAGGCTATTCAATATTTGGTCGATTAGCCTGTTGAATTCAGCCGTTGCAGTCTTAATTCCGAAATACAGTCTATTTACCTTGTACATGCCCCGATGCGTAGTAATAGTTTGAATCTTAGCACTTTCTTCATCCACGGCCAAATGTAGGTATGCCTTGTAAAGATCGAGACGACAGAAGTAATTAGAATTTCGAAGATTGTTCAAAATGTCGTTGATTCTTCGAATCGGGTAGTTTGAATCTATCAGCCTTCTGTTGACACCTATTTTGTAGTCAACACACAGTCGCAAATTACCGTCTGGCTTTGGGATGACAACTAGAGGAGATCCCCCGTCACTTGTCGAAATTTTGGTGATGATACCATTGCGTTCTAAGTTGTCCAACTCTTGTTCGACTTTGGCCCGAAGAGCGTACGGTACATCACGCTCCTTCGAATAGCAAGGTTTGACTTCCGGTCGGAGCTTTAGTGAACATGTGATGTTCGGCACTCTTCCCACTTTTCTTACGAATATTTCAGGGAACATTTGAACAGCATCTTCAGCTGTTTTCATCATATCAGCTTGATTGATGTTTGTATCGGTACATCTTCCATGATCAACAGTAGCGAGATCAATTTTCAGTTGTCTGATCTATTCTCTTCCCAATAGGGGTTCGAATTTAACTGGAACTATGTAGAGTTCTTCGGTCGACTGACATGAATTGTATTCGATCTTAACCTTTACGCGTCCTTCTGGTAGGAACACATCATGAGTGTATGATCGAAATGCAATGTTAGCTGGTTGAACTTCAGCATCAAGGCATAGACGATCAAATTCTCTCTGTGGTAACAGTGTGTATCCTGCTCCGGAATCCACTTCGAATTTCTGAGGTCTTCCTTAGCTTTGTCATCAGTGCTGTGTTGCTCGTAAATGTCCACGACATTATTAATACTATTCCGGACTAGATATTCTTCTGTGATGTTGTTTGTGGATTCTGTGGTGAAACTGTTAGTCCTTTTCTTCCCTAGCAGAGTTGAAATACATACTTTGGAGATGTGGCCTGACTTATTACTTAACTGCACAGCCATCAAGCTGTTGGCCTCTCACCTAGGTGGACTGGGTTCGATTCCCGGTCAATGCATGTGAGATTTTCGAAGTGAAATGCCATGTCCTGTGGTTCGGATTCCACGTAAAAATGAGCTCCCGTGGCTCATAATCACAAGATTCACGGTCACGTAAAACTACAATCTTCCTTTTATTACTTGAGTTAAATTTGAGGTTATGGGGTGAGATACGGCAATGTTTGCTGTGTGGTTGTCACGGCCGCAACGCAAGCACACATTTTCTATTCCAAGCTTTCTATAATCGATCCTAGGCCTAGATTTCGATCGATGATTTGCCTGGTTCTGCTTCTCTTAAAAGTGTGGATGAAATTTCGTTCTTGAATCATCTCTGGAGGTACGCCGATTCCGTGTTACCTTATTGATGGAGTTACTGGTTGATGTTGAAGGGTTTGAAGGAGATTCCTTTGCTGAAAATTCACGGCTGTCGATTTTTGATGCTTCCAGTGCGATAGCTTTTGTTGCTATTTCTTCAAATGTTGAAATATCTGTCTGTAAGAGTTGCTCTCGAATTGTCACCGACGTACTTCTATCGTTAAAATAACAGCCCTTGTAACGACCGGGAGTACAAATGAATACACTCATTCAACATACTACACCCATTTTTATATTTTTCTACTCACATACACAATTACAATTACAATAGAGTAGCCTCTTCTTTTCTAATGATCTACCCCTCACAGTTCATACTATCACCATTGTTCACCACTACTCGCAGCCAACTTGCACTTCGTCCATCAAGCGCACACTTCAATAGCAAACACAGCATCCTCCCACCTAATTTAACTTATAACGTTAAATTAAACAAAAACAATATATATATATATACACAAAATTGAAGCCAGTATAAAAATGTTCAATCTAAATATTTCATGGGTAATTTGATGACTCTCCCTCTTTTTGTCACAATAGTTTCACTTCTTGAGCCAGTCTCTGAACTTTCTTGAGGATCATCATTGGGTCGTCTCACCTCAGCAGCACCATCTTTCATCTTAGCTCGCTCCATCAGCATCTCCCTTATGCCAGTTGAACTATTGGCTTCTTCTTGAGCCTCAAGTAAAGGGTACAGTCTCTGCACTGGGCGTAAGCACTCTCCTGATGAGGTCCGAAGTCGTACAAGTCTTACAACACCATCCTTTCTGGGCAGTAACTCTGTTTCTTTTCCATTTAAGAAAAACATCCTTATTCATCAAATTCTTTTTAAAAACATAATACTTTCAAAGATATATATGCAGGGCAGTGGGAGAATGTTTAAATCTTTAAACAGAGGTCTACATGATTCTCGAGGGTTTACATTTGCCATAATTCTAATCGCCCTCTTTTGTATCCTAAACGTGCTTAGTACATCTGGCGACATACCCCAAAATATGACCCCATATCTTAAGTATGAATGGAAATAAGCAAAATAAGTATTTCTTAATGGGTGCATGCTAGTTCAGATTTTCAAAATACGTAACGCAAAGCACATCGAGTTCAGATTAGTATTCAGATATTGTATATGTTTGTTCCATTTCAAGTCATGTTGTATCCATAGTCCTAAAAACTTTGTTTCTGATTTATTTTCTATTTGATGACCATTTAATGTTATATTGGGATTCGCAGGATTCCTATTCTGTATAGTGTGGAAATTTAGACATACTGTTTTTTATAGTTTATTATCAGGCGATTATCTTGTGACCATTTGGTTAACTCTCCTGTAACGGAGTCAGCAGACTGCTGTATGACCTGTTTAGTTTCACCTTTTATTACGAGTGTTGTATCATCCGCAAACAAAATTTCCTTATGTGAATGAACGTTCTGTGTTTTATAATTGATATATAGAAGAAAGAGTAGTGGGCCCAAAACCGATCCCTGGGGTACTCCAAATTTAATAATTCCCTCATTGGACATTGTTTCATTAAGTAATTTGGTTCCATCATACTTGAGTCTCAAGCTTACTATTTGTTTACGCCTTGTTAGTAAGACTCTATCCATTTATTAGCTAGACCTCTAATACCATATTGATTTAGTTTTGTAAGGAGGTTTTTATGGCCAACAACATCAAATGCTTTCGATAAATCCAAGAATAGGCCAGTTACACGTTCCTTATTGTCAATTAATTTCAGTATACTATTAATACATTCATGAATTGCTGTCTGTGTAGATTTTTCCGTTCTGAATCCATGTTATGAGTTTGAAAATAATTAATTTTTTTCTATAAAACTTATCAGTCTCTTATACATGATTTTTTCCACAATTTTTGCAATACCAGTTGGTAAGGTAATGGGACGATAGTTATCTAATTCATCTTTTGAACCGTTTTTGTGCACTGGAATTACTTTTGATAACTTCAAAATACCCGGGTAAGTTCCGGAGAGAATTGAACTGTTTATTAAGTGCGTAAGTGGATTTATTATATTTTCTGCACACTTCTTTAAAATTGCATCAGGGCTGCCATCAATGCCAGCACAGAATTTATTTTTTTAGCTCTTTTATAACTATTCTTACCTCTTCACTTGTGACATGATTTATAAATAAAGAATCACTACATATATTTATTTTATTATTAGAATTTAGTGTATTTACCTGTGATTTATTTAATAATTTTTGTGGAATTTCCAGAAAATAGTCATTAAAAGTGTTTGCTATTTCCTCTGGATTATTAATCACTTTATTATTTCTGGTCAGTGTAATGTTCCTTTGTATTTTAGCAGATTTTCCAGTTTCTGTCTTTATCACGGACCACATAGCCCTGTTTTTATTAGATGATTGGGAAATAAAATAATCATTATCATTTTCTTTGCTAGGCATATTACCTTATTTAATATGCTAGTGTATTTTTGTAGTATAAATTGAATTCGGGTGTTGCGTGGTATTGTTTATATAATTTGTGTAGAAATTTATTTCTTTGACATGAATTTATAATCCCTGTTGTTATCCAATTGCTAGTTTTGTTATTTTGAACAGTTCTTTGTCTAAAGGGGAATGCTGTTTCAAAATAGTGTTTTAGGGTACTGTTAAATGCATTAAATTTATCATTTACATTTTCTTGTTTATACATTTCTGACCATGTTTACTTATTTAATAAGTCATTGAAATGTTGATGATAATGATGATGATAATGCTCTGTTTACACCAAGAAAATCATGTGTCAAATTTGTCTATTGGAACGATCCCAGTAAGCTAATCTGGAGGCTTCGGCGCTTGCATGCTTCACGACTGGCTGGTCATACTGGTCACAATTGGGAAATCCAGGAAATAGAAAATTAACTTCGTCGTGTCAAAATTATTGTGTAATGGGTCCACGTAACCGCTTAAACTATGTATTAACAATACATGTAACATTAGTAAAACACATAAAATAAATTAATGAAAAATATTTTATGAGTACCTCTCGTTTTTCTTAATTGCTATCCACACATCTCACTCATAATGCAATCGTTAACCATCGACAGTCTCTGACTATGTTCGGAAAGAGTGACCTTAAATAATGCACTCTATATGAGGTTTTGTGTACTAAGTATCCTAATAATACAATGCTGGCAACCAATGTTGAGTTATAGTTATGCCGGGTAAGGGGTTCGCACCCATGTCTTTTTAGTACTGTCTCATGAGAATAAGTATACATTGTTCTTGTTCAAAGACCAGAAAAATATTCTTGACCCAGCCAACAATTAAACCCAGGCCTCTAGTGCAAGAGTCAAGAATGTTAGCCACTACACAAAGATATAAGATTGAAAAGACGTGGCCGTGGCCAGTCAAACGGTATCGTCCCAAGAGCACTTTAAGGTCACTTTTTAGTTTTACCTAAGTAGATAGGCTAGGCCGGTCCTGGATCAATTTCAAGGTCATCCACTTTATGAGTGATGTGGCCCCGCCAGAGGTGTGCTGGAGGGGAGAGGGTGTGTGGGGAGGGTAGTTGTTGGGGTGGGGTGGGGGTGAGGGTGAAGAGTGGGGGTGGGGATGGAGTGTGAAGTTGGTGTGGAGGTGGAGTGGGAGGGGTGGGGTGGGGGTGGAGGGCGAGGGTGAAGGGTGGGAGTAGAGTGGGAGGGGTGGGGGTGGGAGTCTGGCCTGAGGGGGAGCAGGCCAAGTTGTTGCCCGGCCTGTTCTGGCCGGCATACTGATGGGGAGTAGTTGGTGCTGGTCAGCTTTATAGCGTGGGTGGGAGTGGGGGAACTGGTTTTGGCCGCCGAAGTAAGCCGAACGTTGCCGAGCATAGATGAGTGAAAAGATAGTTCCCCCATTTGTTGCTAGAACAAGCTGGTTGTAGTGATAAGAGTTTGTTTCTTGATGAGGGGCTCTCAACATCTGGTTTTGATGATCTAGTTGTTAAGTAGTTTGTCAAAATGTAAAATACGATAGATTAAAAAATAAGACTTAAAACATTTAACAAAAATGATATACATTTGTAAAAAATAGTAGGTAATCCCTTTGCTGATACTTATTCCTCCCCATTTTGGTTCTAGGACCTTATAATTGAGATATATTATTCCTGATGTTGAAAGCTGATGGGCGACCCTCTTGTTATTGTACGCTAGGAGGCTCCGATCTCAAGATATTGGCAATAATCAAACTTTGATCATTTCACCCCCTAATTTTGGTTCTAGGAATTTCTTCTTTTACAAGATCTATATCACCCTAAAAGGATACGAGCGGAAACGCTCGTGAGAATCGCTTTAGGACGTACCGTTCTCAAAATATTCAAGGTTAAAGAAAATTTGGCACTTGGCCTCCCACCCATGTTGGTTCGAACAACCTTGAAATTGAGATATGTCATTCCTGGTGGTAAAAGATGATGGGCGACCCTCTTGGTTATTTTAGACTAGGAGGCCCCGTTCTTGAGATATTGACCATAAACCAAATTTGGTACTTGGCCCCACCCATGTTGGTAGGATGATCTTGAAATTTAGATATTTCATTCCTGGTGATCAATGGTGATGGGTGACCCTCTTGATCATTTTATGCTAGGAGGCTCCGTTCTCAAGATATTGACCATAATCAAAATTTGATTATTTCACCCCCTAATTTTGGTTCTAGGAATTTCATCTTTTACTAGGATCTTCATCGCCCTAAAAGGACACAAAACCCTTCTAAAGAGCGCAAATGCTCATCAGAAACGCTCTAGGGCGCACCGTTCTCGAGATATTCAAGGTTAAAGAAAATTTGGCACTTGGCCTCCCACCCTTGTTGGTTCGACAACCTTGAAATTGAGATATATCATTCCTGGTGGTAAAAGATGATGGGTGACCCTCTTGGATATTTTACCATAATCAAAATTTGATCATTTCCACCCCTAATTTTAGTTCTAGGGTGATCATCTTTAACTAGGAACTTCATCACCCTAAAAGATACAGCCTATTTGTATAGAGTGAAAACGCTGATCAGAATTGCTCTAGGACGCATCGTTCTCGAGATATTCAAGGTTTAAAAAAATTCGGCACTTGGTCTCCCACCCATGTTGGTTCGACAACCTTGAAATTGAGATATTTGATTCCTGGTGATAAAAGAGACGGGTGACCCTCTTGGTCATTTTACACTAGGAGGCCCCGTTCTTGAGATATAGGCCATAATCAAAATTTTCTTATTTCACCCCCTAATTTTGGTTCTAGGAATATCATGTTTTACTAGAATCATCATCACCATAAAAGGATATGGTTTTTTGAAGAGCGAAAACGCTCATCAGAATCGCTCTAGGACGCACCGTTCTCGAGATATTCAAGGTTAAAGAAAATTTGGCACTTGGTCTCCCACCCATGTTGGTTATACGACCTTGAAATTGAGATATATCATTCCTGGTGGTAAAAGATGATGGATGACCCTCCTGGTCATTTTACGTTAGGAGGTCTTGTTCTCGAGATAGTTGCAGTTAAAGAAAATTTGATACTTAGTTGCATTTTAATAACAAATATATGGAGGTGACTGTAGTTTGAAGTGTTTAATACTTCTTAACGTGTTTGTACATACAAGATCTAAGGCGATACTGTTGAAAGGTTACTTGTTTATGATGCAAAACAGGACATAGCCTTGCCTAGCAAACACTGTTGAAAGGTTACTTGATTCTAATGCCAAACAGGATATAGCTTCAAGGAAACAACCTTGACGGCTAGTATATATACGGATGTAAGTGCTACCTACAATCACACTTGCATCAAGTCTTGTTTGGTGTGAACATCACTGGTGTGAACATTGCTCTGCTCTGTAAAGGGTGAGTCAAAATTGTTATTCTTTTATCATTGTTGATCAGTGAGTAGATGATTATAGACTATATAAGCTTATCTTTTATAGTAATATGGACGCTCTCCAACAAATCAACAAAATTGGGGTCCAAGTTGGATTGGAAACACGAACACTAAGGGACCTACCAGCCAACCAGCCGTTCCCAGTGGAAAGTCTACAAAAAATAAACACTCAATTTGGTAGAAAAATTCTCTGCCACTGCAAGGAGTTCAAAGTGTTTTACCGGCTCCTTTTGATAAAATATCCGACGAAACACTGGCGGCATTAAATGCACGCACCTTGGTATTAGAATATTTACGTGTGCAAAATAATGCATGCCTAGTACACTTTGAAGAGGATAATAGTTAACTCTTCTACCCCAATTAGTGTATGAGCAGATGACCTCACTGTTCCGCCTCTTCAAACAACCATTTAATCTAAGACATATACTAGGTGATGGTTTTTCATTTTTATTATTATTACTGTTATTATTACTGTTTTTAAGAATTAACCCATGGCACCGCTTGTTTGGGAAAACGTTCGCGACTGTTTTCAGACACGTCTGTGCAGTGGGCGATTCCAGAATGTAAACAAAATTTTACATCCAAAATTGTTTGTGCAGGCATGTTTACCAGTATTTTTTATTACAATTTGCCACACTTTTTATGCACTTCACAGCATCAAAGGTGAACACAGAATTAGCTTGCATCTTTATATTTTTAAAGTCAATGGAGAAGAAAAACGAGAAACCATTTATTTGGCAACCAAAATGAGACCATTTTATCGAACGGATGACAGGGAAGCTTGGTATGACCAACATGTTTTGGACGCTTTGGTGGCTATGTTTGACGCTTTTCTTGAAGGTGAAAGTGGAAAATCGCTCGAGATTATCCCGTTTTTACAAGTCAATGTGTGTTGCTTCGACCCTTTAAATTCAGGTTCTCTATATTTTCACTTCCTCTTCCTGTTCAACGTAGAAAAGCCGTTCTCACTATTCAAAATGAGGACGACTATTGCTTTTTATGGTGCATGGCTGCATTTTTTGCCCCTGATCAACTAATGTTACTCAAACGGCCTCATACACGGTCATGTTTAACAGGTTACTCTCCACGCTCAACTTTGCAACTATTTAATTTCCTATAGATCTTACCTCTATAGCAAAATTTGAAAGACTCAATCCTGATTTTTCCTTTACAATTTATGGTCTTAATAAGAATACGGTTATTGGACCGCTTTATTGTTACACAGCAGCAAAAGGTGCACCATATAAATTTACTATACATTTGAAACGAGCAAACAAGTCACTATTGTTTAATTCAGAACCTCTCCAAGCTCGTCGAAAGTCAAGATTCATCTCATCAGCATTCAAAATTTATTTGTGAACGGTGTTTTCAGTACTTTTCAACACAAATCAAGCTAGAAAGCCACATGGTGGATTGTTCTACTCAGCCAGCCGTTAAAATTACATTTCCAAAACCGGAAGAGGCTAAAATGACATTCAAAAACTATCATCGCATGGATCCAGTGGCCTATACTGTGTATGCGGACATTGAAACTTTAACTGTCCCCATTCAGCGGTGTCCGCCAAATCCATCTTCCTCATACACGGATGCTATTCAAAGACATACTCCGTTTTCGGTTGCTTTTCAAGTTGTTTGTACTTATGATGCAAGTCAGTCCTATTTCAAATTGTTTCGAGGACCTACCTGTATTCAGTGGTTGTTACAGGAACTGAAACTTATGCCGAGCATGTCCATCAGCTTCTTCAAACTCCCAAACCCATACAGATGACGCTAGATTAAATGGTACGTCATGATACAGCAACAACGTGTCATATTTGTGGGAAGCCTATCTCACATGACAGCCTTAAGGTGCGTGACCATTGTCATTACACGGTCGTCTATCGAGGAGCTGCACACAACACGTGTAATTTAACGTTTCGTGCAGCGAATTATATACCCATCTTTTTTCACGTCCTCACCAATTTTGACTCTCACTTTATTATTCGTGTGTTTGCCACATTAGACAAGGAACATTTTACCATTATTCCACAAAATCATGAGCGGTTTATTTCCTTTTCTATCTACTACCAGGGTATATCACTTCGGTTTCTCGATTCCTCTCGATTTATGGCCTCTTCGTCTGATGCTTTGGTCAAGGGCACTTCCCCTGATGACTTGCATTATACACGAAACAATTTTTCCGATGATTCTAAATTCAAACTTGGTATCCGAAAGGGCGTTTATCCTTATGAATATACCAACAGTTAGTCTTCCTTGGACGAAACGCATTTACCGTCACAGGCCACATATTTTAGCACGTTGCATAATACTGCCATTACCGATACAGATTATACACACGCCTGCAACGTGTGGGATACCGTTGGTTGTACCACCCTTGGTGAATATGCTGATCTGTATCTCACTGTGGATACCTTGCTATTAAACGATATGTTTGAGAAATTCCATCGCATGTGTATAAACATTTACAAGCTGGACCCGTATCACTATTATACTGCACCGGGTTTATAATGGGATGGCATGTTGCTGTACACAGGTATCGAGTTGGATTTACTGGAAGATATTGACATGTTATTATTTTGTTAAAAAGGCATTCGTGGAGGATTTGTTTCCCTTGTTCAGAGACATGTCCATGCCAATCATCCTTACATGTCAACGTATAATGCACAGTAGCCCATTTCGTATTTAACACACTATGATGTAAATAATTTATACGGCTATGCTATGAGTCAACCACTTCCATATAAAGATTTTACCTGGCTCAGTAACGAGGAAATTGAACTCTTTGATGTACACACCGCTGCTCGTCAAAAAGATCTCGGTTTTGTGTTGGAGGTAGACTTACAATACCCCGCACATGTGCATGATGAGCACGCTGATTTACCTTTTTGTGTTGATCGTAGGATTCCTCCAAATTCGAGCTCAAAACATCCAAAGTTACTGGGAACACTTCTTCCTAAAACAATGTATGAAATTCACATCCAAGTGCTTTTACAATGCTTAACATATGGGCTTGTATTGAGTAAGATCCATCGTATTGTGTCATTTGCACAAAAGGCGTGGTTGAAACCTTACATGGACCTGTATACTCACCATCGGCAACGTGCTACCCAACCTTTTGAAATCATTTTTTTAAATTGAAGAATAATGTGGCATATGGAAAAACGTTTGAAAATGTACGCAAACACCGGTCAATCCATTAAGTTAATTCGTGGGAAGGTAGGTATCGGGCTCGAAAATATGTTGCCATGCCCCATTTAAAAAAAATGAAAATTATTACTGACACGTTGGCTACTGTTGATTTAGGAAATGTTGGAATTCTTTATAATAAACCTATTTATTTTGGTATGACTATTGGAGTTTTCGAAATTAACAATGTATGACTTTCATTATGGGGTTGCTCGTCGCCATTTTAACGATGTTCATCTTGTTTATATGGATTCCGACAGCTACGTATATCAGGTTAAAGCAACAGATGTTTATCAGGTGATGCATGACCATCCTGAACATTTCGATACTTCCTCTTTTCCTGTAGGCAACACCTTTGTCTTGTTACCTCAAAAGAATAAAGTCATGGGGCTCATGAAGTATATCATGACAGAATTTCTGGGCATCGCATCAAAAATGTACTGTTATATGTGTGACAGTTCAAGACATGTCAGTCGAGCCAAGTGTGTCCGCTCCATTGTCATCCGAACGTTATGTATGGCTCGTTATTGCGAGGCATTATATAACCCCACTGAACAGTATGCAAAACAGTCACGTCTGACATCTCATACCCATGAAGTGTTTCTTGTTGAGCAAATATGACGCTCGTTGCTTTTGTTTGACGATAAACAATCATGGGTAAATGATCACCTTACAAGCTTGCCATGGGCCATTACTCCCTTAAGGAGTAACCAACAATGTTTTTCGTTTGTATTACAAGAGTTATATCCTCTATAAATTATTTTGCTCAATGTGTATATTATTATACTATTTTATAAATGTCTGTCTGTCTGTTAGGTAGTCAGCCCGAAGGCTGGTTGGATCCTCAAAAAGTACCGCCGTTACGTTATGTGAGTAGATACCCACAAAATCCCAAGGCAGCACTATTTTGAGGCGTTCTAGGCAAGAAGAGGAGTGAGGTAGTTTGCCATTGCTTTCCTCACTGAGTCAGAACAGTAGTCCTAACCCTATGAGTTAAACCTTTCACAGCATTCACAGGCACTGACTGTGCCTCGAATGCCATTACTAAGCCCCACCCATACCTCAGTAGCTTCCATATAATCACAGCCATGAGTGAGACTGAGACATCGGTGAAAAGCCACCTTTTACTCTAGCCTGTGCCAACTGACAAATGCAAAAGTACTGTATTCATCAAGAGATGGCGAACAGTAAAGAAACAGTATGTTTAGTCCTTTTGTTTTATTTTCGAGTTCTATATAATCATCATTTAAACCTTGCTATCTACTGGCTAAACATAAATGATGTACCAGGAAGGTTGCCTCCTTCCCAAACACTTCTTGGTAGGTAAGAAACAAACATCTTAGTTCATATGTTTATTATATTTTGAACATAAACATGTTACAACTTGTTTAACATAAGGTAAGTATAATGTAGAGTTTATTTTTGCTTTGATCTTCTTCCTTTCACATTTTTTATATGAAAACGTCTACCACTCAACACTCATAGCCTCTGCTACCACAACGGCTGCCATATTTTCCACAACAGATGCAGAAGGTGACGCCACACGTTCAATAGCCTTTTGAGAAGTATCTGGTCAGCAACACGTCTTAGTTCAGAGATGTTTTTTCACACTTTGATGCTCTGTACGCTAGATCATGTTGCTTGCAGGCGGTGTCTAAGACATTAATTCCAGGATCACCACGTGCCAGTCGAAGTCTAACTTTGAACCGGGTCCACAGTATTGATAACCAGGCAAGTGCAACTCAAAGGATAAAAGATCTATGACTTTGTCAATGAGACCATGACCAGTACAGATCCGGCATATTTTTTTCAATTGATGACGCACACTCCTGAATGAAGTTACCTTCCCCTATGAAGGAATGGAGTTAAACTTTACCAAGAATTAATATGGTAAGCTCTATGACATGTTTGTAAACTTTCAGTCATCCTATTATCAGAAAGAATCATGTCCACTACTATCACCGCAAGACTTTAAGTCCAAAGCACCTTTGGTAGTGATAGACTGTTCGTATTTGGAGGAGTCGATGAAGGAAATAACTATCGATATCCGACAAGAATTTGAAACATCTGAAGTTATTCCAGAAAAAACAACAGCCTAATGCCTGATTGTTCACGACACGCAGGTATATCAACCACTGTACGTGTTCTTAGAACAGGTCATGTCAGTTCTTCGCAACATGGGCAATTTCACATTCCCTGCGCACGAAGATGTCATCTCACCGGATCATGTTTTGATGATGTGTCCACGGAACGGCAGGCTATCATTCAAACCTATTTTAGCATGGGACGTCATAAATATATTGACTGATTTATCTCGCTCAAACCTATTCCCGAATAACCAAACAGCTCATTTTTGGCAATGCGAACGTTATTGTTTTCTTCCGACAGGATGAACGCAACTTGCGTCACGTCTATGATGATCACGTGAACCCAGATATGGCCTTTCAAACCTTTTCACAGTTGTGTGCCACGTGTAGAAACACTCAACACCATGGTTGTCTTGATATTGATAAACAGTGATATCAACTACGGACGCTACCACATGGAGTTTGATCATTTTATACGTATTTAGGGCGCTGCATGGCTTTTTCAAACGTCATTTATTCAGCTATCATGGCAACAGCAGGAAGTCAATTAAAGAAGCAGATTATCCGTGCACGAAATAGTATTCGACACAAGTTCCGTGAACTGAAACGCACACATGCCGATAGTGAGCTGTTGATCGAGAAACATTTGAAACCACCTCTGGAAGCCGTGTTGAAAGAGTATCAAAGCCCAATATATCCACTTAACTGTCAAAAGGAACACAAACCATCAACAAGGAGGAAGAAGATGACAAAGAGGAAGAAGAAGAAGCTGGTGATGTTTTTCTCCAATACCCTCTAGCTCCAAAGAATCACCGCTGCCCCAGGTTCTGAAAACTCCAACACTTCCATCTTCAAGTTCCAAAGAATCATCGCTGCCCCCGTTTCTGAAAACATCAGTCATTGCTGAAACACCCTCTAGCTCTAGAAAGAAATCAACCCTGTCAGAAATTTTGGCTATACCTGAAAAATATGTGCAGCTGAAAGGCATTCTGATGGAGCATTTCGGACCGTTGGGAACCCTCTACCTTGAAGATCCTTCTACTAGAACAACTGATACAACTTACGGTGTTCGGTAAGAAAAAAAAAAGGTTTCGAATTGGTGACTCTGAAATCAAAATAAAAGGTAATGTCTTGATCATTAAATCAGTTCAATACACATTGACGCCAGGTCTTTTAGAACTCTTATTTAATCGAGCGCATTCTCAACAAGACTACGACGATGATGATCTTCAAACGTATAAGGATATCTTATGGACTACAAATGGTTTTAGACGTAATTATAAATATTCTGAAGCAATGAATGCAAATAAAGGTTTCAAATATAAAACCATCATATCAAAATTGTTTCCTACCTATGAGAGTGTTTTCTGCAGACCTTCAGCTTCTGGTGTCCCGTTTTGTTGATTTTGCCTATTGGAACAATCCCAATAAGTTGGTCAAACGCCTACAACTCCAGTACGCATCCCAACAGGCTGGTCATACTGGTCATGAAGGTGAAATTGTAGAAATAGAAGAGGAGCTTCGCCATGCTGGCATTATTGTATGATGGGTCCAGATGTCAATACCCCTTCACCTATAAAAACAACGATTGCTCACGAGTTGCATAAACCTGTTCGCCGTAGCTATCCTCGTCGTCATGTTGTTTCAAAAGGTATTGATGAGCTTTGGCAAGCCAATCTTGTGGAAATGATTTCCTATGCTACTACAAACAACGGTATCAAGTATTTGCTGACGGTCATCGACGTCTATTCCAAAATGGCGTTTGTAGAACCTGTGCGAAATAAAACAGGTCCTCTGGTTACTGCAGCCTTTAAGCGCATTATTCAAAAGGTTAAACGGCAATCTCGCCTCCTCCAAAGAGATCAAGGTAAGGAGTTTTCCAACAAGGAGTTTTTCACCTATCTGCAAGAACTCGACGTTCATCATTATTCCACCTATAGCAATTTGAAAGCGAGTGTGGTTCAACGTTTTAACCGAACGTTAAAAGCACACATGAGGCGAGAATTTACAGCCAGAGGGTCCTATCACT
This sequence comes from Meconema thalassinum, assembly GCA_946902985.2. Lineage (NCBI taxonomy): Eukaryota > Metazoa > Arthropoda > Insecta > Orthoptera > Tettigoniidae > Meconema > Meconema thalassinum. Next base: position 1,753,658,050 of record OX336388.2, on the reverse strand, counting down.
GGCTTAATCTAGTACAGCCTCTAGTGTCGCGTTACAACGATACCAAACATAGAACTATTGGATTAAAGTCACGTTTGGTAATTTAAAAAAACACTCCACAATGGAATCGTATTCATCATGGCATCAAAACAGCTGACCCACAACACCATCGTTTTCGTGTGGGTGACTATGTACGCATCAGTAAACATAAATCACTCTTCTCAAAAGAATTCACGCCCAACTGGAGCACTGAAATATTCCGCATTCGCCAAGTAAACCGTACCCATGCCGTCACTTATCAATCCAGGACGATAACAACCAGCCCATTAAAGGAGGATTCTACATCGAAGAACTTAAAAAAACACAGTATCCCAAGCATTATCTTGTAGAAAAAGTGATTAAAAGAAATGGCAATAAACTTTAGTCAAATGGTTAGGTTTTAATTCCTCTTTTAATTCTTGGATTAATAAATCTGATCTTGTATAATGAGTCTTGTTTTTATTTCATCCTCTAAACCTTTCCTTGTCAGGTTGGCCAAGCGGTCTAAGGCGTTCAACTTAAGTTTGAATTTCCTTCACAGGAAGCGAGGGTTCGAACCCCTCACCTGACAGCTCATCTTAGTTTGGCAACAGTCCTCCCAATATTTACCATACATAGGAACACACCTCTCTTTTTAATTCCACTTGCCTCGGCTTGACAAGAACAGCTCCCCAAACAGGCCTCAACATAAAGTGATTTCCAACACTGAGTTACACCTCTAAACAAACTCTTATAATTACAGCAGCGCATTCTAGCAGCAAATGGTGGAACTATCAAAGTAACTTCCAGCACTGTGTTACACCTCTAAACAAACTCTTATCACTACAGCAGCGCGTTCTAGCAGCAAATTGTGGAACTATCTGTTCACTCAGCTCCACTCGGCTAGGCTCGGCTTCCTTCGCCAGCCAAAACCGGTTCCCCCACTCCCATCCACGCTATAGAGCTGACCAGCACCAACTACTCACCACTTGACGTTACAGACAGTTAGGAACGGGGCTTCGAGTGAAAGCCGAAGTTAAACGATTGACTTCGCGTCACCACATGGTAGCTTTACGATTGGTTACAAAGTGAGAAGCTTATTATCCTCTCTGTTTCAAAATAAATCATGTGATTGTGCCAGAACTTATCTATATTTACGACACTTTACTAAATGTAAAATACTGTAGTGTAATATTCAACATATCATATTCTCAGAATACATTACAGTGAAGTACCTCCATTTTCTGCACAATGCAAGTCTCTCTGTTGGTCTAGGGGTATGATTCCTGCTTTGAGTGCGAGAGATCCCGGGTTCAAACCCCGGAAGATCCTAGCATTTTTATTACTTTTGTTTTTATCTCTTGAAAAGATTCAAAAAGTATATAAAAGAACCTTAGGAACGTTCTTTTTTTCGGGCGCGACTTCCGGTAATTTAAATACATAGGTTGAGGTAAACGCTTCTTTTTTCCCCGTCGGTTTACCCTCCAGGTTGGCTTTTCCCTCGGACTTAGGTTGGTTGGTTGGTTGCTTCCTCAGTTTAGGGGCTGTGACAACGCGGTCATGTAGCCCCGTGTACTTTGGGTGGGTGTAGAATCTGTCTGATAACCGGTGTTAATTGCGATGGCTGTATAAGTGTGTGTTATCTGTTTTTAATTCAAGTAAGGACTGCAGACATTGATTTTTTGAAGTAGTTCCTACTTTTGCCGCCAAACGCCACCATCAACAACTACTAGTTCAGAACTTGGTTACTAGACGCCACCGCAGTCGGCTCCTGGCAACGAACGTTCTTCGTTAAAGAACGAAGGTTCTTTAACATGCCATAAATCTATGACATGGGACTGCCGGCTTTACTTCCCCTCCGAAGAAAGGCATACTGAGGGATTTTTAACGATGGCTTCGGCCGGGTTTGAACCCGCGATCTTGGGCATAGAAGAACAGCATGTACCAACTACGCCACCAAAGCCGCTACCCTTCCTTGGACTCAGCGAGGGATCCCACCATAACCACCGTAAGGGCAGTGTCCTGGAGCTTGAAACACCTGGTTGGGGGATACCACTGGGGAGGTGGGGTCACCCTCCTTGCCTCTTCCTTGCCTATCCCTCCCAATCTTCCCCTCACTTTTCATCCCTCATGAGGCCCATGTTCGCTTTGCAGGTGAGGCCGCCTGGGCGAGGTGCTGGTCCCACCTCCCCAGTTTTATCCTTCGTCCAGGTGTTTCAAGCTCCAGGACACCGCCCTGGTGGCGGTAATGGTGGGATCCCCGCAGAATCCGAGGGAAAAGCCAACCTGTAGGGTAAAGCGACTAAAATAAAAAATTGCGTTTGACCTCAAACTATGTATTTATATTACTGGCACACAGTAAGTACAAGTCTCGCACGAAAAAAAAAAAAGTTCGTAAGGTTCTTGTATATACTTTTTGAATATTTTCAAGAGATAAAACAATAGTAAAATTGCTGGGCACTTCCGGGATTTGAACCCGGGACCTCCGGCATTCAAAGCAGGAATCATACCCCTAGACCAACAGAGCGATGTGAATTGTGCAGAAAATGGAGGTACTTCAATGTACTGTATTCTGAGAATATGATATGTTGAATATTACACTACATTATTTTACATTTAGTAAAGTGTCGTAAATATAGATAAGTTCTGGCACAATCACATGATTTATTTTGAAACAGAGAGGATAATAAGCTTCTCACTTTGTAACCAATCGTAAAGCTACCATGTGGTGACGCGAAGTCAATCGTTTAACTTCGGCTTTCACTCGAAGCCCCGTTCCTAACTGTCTGTAACGTCAAGTCTACTCACCGTCAGTATGTTGGCCGAAACAGGCCAGACAACACCTGGGTCCTGCCCCCAGACCAGCCCCACCCCACCCCCACCCCACCCCCACCCCAGCCTCCACCTCCACCCCACCCCTCCCCTCCCCCTAGTCGCCACCCCAGCCCCTCCCCCTTGCTTTCAGGGGCCAGAGAAAAATTGGATGACCTTGAAATTGTTCCAGGAACCACTTTGCTTATCTACTTACCTATCATGGTTCAGTGTACATCATTTCTTAACAAAGCCGGAAATCAAGCCCAGGCCTTCGTGGTAAGAGGTACAGGGTCATCCGTTTTGGAGTTCAGAAAAGTATATCGTTATAGCTGTTATGATAATGCATATAGGCCTATATCTGTATCTATATTTTCTGTAATGTACGTGACATTGATGGGAGTTAACAATGATTCTTTCTGTAATGTACGTGACAATGATGGGAGTTAACAATGATTCTCTTTGCAACAGTGACTTCCACGAGACAACGCAGCAGTGTAATTCATAGTGCAATCACCAATTGTCAGGTACAGAGCGGTACACGTTAGCGCGCGCTGAGTGCTCAGTGTTGTTGCAGAGTCGAGTGAAGATGGTCGTTACACCGCAACAACGCGCTCAGTGTGTCGTATGGTATGCCAAATTTTCGAGTGTAGTGAAGACCCAGCGAGCTTTCAGACGTCAGTACAACCTTAGGGATGGCCCATCACATCGGGACATGGTTAAATGGTAAAGATCTGCTCACTCTGTGGACCCTGCTCGGAGCCTACACCGTCTCTTTTCGGGACATTTATTTCATTGCACACAGCTCGAGACCCAGGGGTTGGTGTGATCCCCCCATTTGAAAGAAGAAATAAGATAAACTATTTCCAAAAGCCCACTGTGATATCCCAATAATATGTTGCGTCAAGAATGCAAAATATGACAATAATGAACCTTGATATATGTCCATTATTGAGGACCTATTTTAATTCTTATGATATGAACTGTACCTCAATATTCCGCGCTTTCGAACGGAATCAAAACTATATTTGGTCCACCAATCAGGGCAAAGACTTGATCCCCCATATTTTATGCCAATCTAAAACTGGACAAAAATGGTTGTTCGTCATATAAGACTTATGTATTGGTGAGATATAATGTTGGCAATGTGTGAAAACGCGTGTCTGCCTTGATTGTTTGAAGTTTCAACTTGCTGCCACTGCTTACTATGAGCAGCACTTCGTGATTTGTGCGCATACGCAGGACTGTTCTCTTTACTTGACGTTACAGACAGTTAGGAACAGGGCTCCGAGTGAAAGCCGAAGTTAAACGATTGACTTCGCATCACCACATGGTAGCTTTACAATTGGTTACGAAGTGTGAAGCTTATTATCCTCTCTGTTTCAAAATAAATCATGTGATTGTGCCAGAGCTTATCTATATTTACGACACTTGAGACACTTGACTAAATGTAAAATACTGTAGTGTAATATTAAACATATCATATTCTCAGAATACATTACATTGAAGTACCTCCATTTTCTGCATAGAGCACGTCGCCCTGTTGGTCTAGGGGTATGATTCCTGCTTTGAGTGCGAGAGGTCCCGGCTTCAAACCCCGGAAGCGCCCAGCATTTTTACTATTGTTTATCTCTTGAAAAGATTCAAAAATTGTATAAAAAACCTTACGAACGGTTTTTTTTCGTGCGAGACTTGTACTTACTGTGTGCCAGTAATATAAATACATAGTTTGAGGTCTAACGCATTTTTTTTTATTTTAGTCGCTGATGTGTGAGGGTGCATGTGAGTGTGCCTGGTGACAGACTGCTTTAGTGGTAGTATTTGTTGTTGATGGAACTTAAGTTTTTTTTCTTCATAAGTAGAATTTTGGTATTTAATTGTTAGTAGAAGGTTGGTATTTTTGTTAGTAGAATTGATCTTTACTTATTCTGAAAGGGAGTAGCAGCCTTTCAGAATAAATCAATTCTTTACTAGTCTTATAGACGGTTAAGATATTGATAATATAAGCCAAATAATGGCTACACTGCGTCCTGCTGCACGGCTGAAAGCAACGGGAAACTACAGCCGTAATGCTATTCCCGAAGATATGCACCTCTCTATGCATAATTACATGTGATGATGGCCTCCTCCCTTGTAAAATTTCAATCCGGAGGTAAACTAGTCCCCCGTTCGGATCTCCGGGTGGGGACTACTCGAGAGGGGGGTTAACACCACAAAAGTGACAAAGAGGAAATCTGACATTCTACGAATCGGAGCGTGGAATGTTAGAAGTCTGCTAGGAAGTGGAAGGTTAGAAAACTTAGAAAGGGAAATGGATAGTTTAAGGTTGGATTTGGTTGGGATTAGTGAAATGTGCTGGCAGGAAGAACAGGACTTTTGGTCAGGAGACTATAGGGTCATTAGCACTAAATCAAACAATGGCCAAGCAGGGGTTGGTCTCATATTGAGTAGGAAACTTGGACAGCGGTTAGAATATTATGAGCAATATAGTGAACGGATTATTGTAGCAAAAATCAATACTAAACCTACGTGCACCACAGTGGTATAAGTCTATATGCCTACCAGTCAAGCTGATGATGAGGATGTTGAAAAGGTGTACGAAGAAATAGACGAAATTCTGAGGTATATCAAGGGTGATGAAAATGTTATAGTAATGGGAGATTGGAATTTTGTGGTAGGAAAAGGGAGAGAAGGGAAGATCGTAGGAGATTTCGGATTAGGTGAAAGGAATGATCGAGGAAGCAGGCTGATGGAATTCTGCACCGAGCATGAGTAGGTCATAGCTAACACCGTATTCAATAACCACAATAGAGGAATATACACATGGAAGAGACCAGGAGATACAGGGCGTTACCAAATCGACTTCATTATGGTCAAGCAGAGGTTTCGAAACCAGCTTTTGGATTGTAAAACATATCCTGGTGCTGACATAAACTCTGACCACAATCTGGTTGTAATGAAATGCAGATTTAAGTTGAAGAAACTGAAGAAAAGTCAAAAGCTAAAAAGGTGGGCAATAAACAGACTAAATGTAAATTATGTAAACGAAAGATTCGAGAAGAGTATAAAAGAAGGACTAATGAAAAACCCTAAACAAACTTCAATTGCAGACGAATGGGCACTTTTGAAGAATGAAATAACAAAATCCGCAGAAGAAAACATTGGTAGGAAAGAAAGAATAGGTAGAAAACCGTGGATCACTCAGGATATACTAGAATTGATGGATGAAAGGCGGAAACACAAGAATGTAAGAGATGAAAAGGGGAAAGCAGAAAACAGACGTCTGAGAAATGAGGTCAACAAGAAGTGCAAGGAAGCGAAAGAAGAATGGTTGAAAGAGAAATGTGCAGGTATAGAAAATTGTCTGAAATTGGGAAAAGTAGACACAGCTTATCGAAGGATTAAGAATACATTTGGGGAAAAGAAGACTCAGTGCTGTAATATTAAGGACACAAACGGAAAGCCTCTAACAGATAGGGAAGAAAAGGTTGAGAGATGGAAAGCTTACATAGAGAGTTTGTATAAGGGAAAGGAGATTGAGAATCATGTAATGGAAAGGGAGGAGGAAATTGATGAGGATGCGAAAGGAGATTTAATATTGAGATCAGAATTTGATAGAGCTTTGGGAGACTTAAGCAGGAACAAAGCACCAGGCATAGATGATATACCGATTGAGTTGCTACGCTGCATAGGAGATGAAGGTCTGATCAGGTTATTTCACTTGGTGTGTAGGACTTATGAGACAGGTGAGGTACCCCCTGATTTCAGGAAGAATGTAATCATCCCTATACCAAAGAAAGTGGGAGCTGACAGATGTGAAGATTACCGTACAATCAGCTTGATTACTCATGCTTCAAAGATCCTGTCCAGAATAATTTACTAGAGGATTGAAGGCCAGATATAAAGGGAATTGGGTGAAGACCAGTTTGGTTTCAGGAGAAATGTTGGAACAAGGGAAGCTGTACTAAGTCTTAGGCTGATTTTGGAAGGTAGAATAAGGAAAGATAAGAGAACGGTCATGGCATTTGTAGACTTAGAAAAGGCTTTTGATAACGTTGATTAGACTAAATTGTTTGACATTTTGAAATCTATTGGAATCAAGTACAGGGATAGGAGGGTGATCTACAATCTATACAGAAACCAGACAGCAGTCATTCGAGCTGAAGGACATGAGAGAGAAGCTGATATTCAGAAAGGTGTTAGGCAAGGCTGCAACTTATCACCCATACTTTTCAATCTTTACATTGCACAAGCAATGAAGGAAATCAGAGAAAAATTTAAAGTGGGAGTGAAGTTTCAAGGAGAAATAATTTCAACTCTGAGATTTGCTGATGACATCGTCATCTTGGCCGACAAGCCTGAGGATTTGAATGAGTTTTTGAATGGTATGGACTCCGTCTTACGGAAAGAATTCATGATGAAAATTAATAATTTAAAACAAAAATACTAGAATACAGCCGAAATAAATCAGAAACCTCTATGGACATCAAATTGGCAGGTGAAAAGCTGAAGGAAGTAGGAGACTTCTGTTACCTAGGAAGAAAAATAACCAGTGATGGACGAAGCAAAGAGGATATAAAAAGTAGGTTGGCTCAGGCAAGGAAAGCATATATACAAAAAAGGAATCTGTTGACATCGAATATAGATTTAGGTATTAGGAAGTCATTTTTGAAAGCCTTTGTCTGGAGCGTGGCGCTCTTTGGAAGTGAAACTAGGACTATTGGTGCAGCAGTAAAGAAAAAAATTGAGGCGTTTGAAATGTGGTGTTACAGGAGAATGATGAAGATCAGATGGGTAGATAGGGTGACAAACGAAGAGGTATTAAGACGAGTGGGAGAGAAGAGATGTTTCTGGCGACTGCTAATGAAGAGAAGAGATAGGTTAGTAGGACACACACTAAGACACCCAGGAATAGCAAGCTTAGTTATGGAAGGAAGGGTCGAGGACAGGAACTGTAGGGGTAGACCAAGGTTAGAATATGTTAAACAGATTGCCTTGGATGTAGGGTGTGGTAGCTATGTAGAGATGAAACGATTAGCTCAGGACAGGGAGGCATGGAGAGCTGCATCAAACCAGTCAAAAGACTGAAGACTCAAACAACAACCCTACAGGATGACTTTTCCCTCGGATTCTGCGGGGGATCCCACCATTACCGCCGCCAGGGCAGTGTCCTCGAGCTTGAAACACCTGGACGAGGGATAAAAATGGGGAGGTGGGACCAGCACTTCGCCCAGGCGGCCTCACCTGCAAAGCGAACATGGGCCTCATGAGGGATGGAAAGTGAGGGGAAGATTGGGAGGGATAGTCAAGGAAGAGGCAAGGAGGGTGGCCCCACCTCCCCAGTGGTATCCCCCAAACAGGTGTTTCAAGCTCCAGGACACTGCCCTGACGGCGGTTATGGTGGGATCCCTCGCTGAGTCCAAGGAAGGGTAGCGGCTTTGGTGGCGTAGTTGGTACATGCTATTCTTCTATGTCCAAGATCGCGGGTTCAAACCCGGCCGAAGCCGGCGTTAAAAATCCCTCAGTATGCCTTTCTTCGCAGGGGAAGTAAAGCCGGCGGTCCCATGTCATAGATTTATGGCATGTTAAAGAACCTTCCAGTAATTAAACCTGTGTGAAGCTAAATTATAGGTTAAAAATTTGGATAACGCCCTTAGGTTCCAACGCTCGTTGCCAGGAGCCGACTGCGGTGGCGTCTAGTAACCAAGTTCTGAACTAGTAGTTGTTGATGGTGGCGTTTGGCGGCAAAAGTAGGAACTACTTGAAAAAAAATCAATGTGTGCAGTCCTTACTTGAATTAAAATCAGATAACACACACTAATACAGCCATCACAATTAACACCGGTTATCAGACAGATTCTACACCCACCCAAAGTACACGGGGCTACATGACCGCGTTGTCACAGCCCCTAAACTGAGGAAGCAAACCAACCAACCAACCTAAGTCCGAGGAAAAAGCCAACCTGGAGGGTAAACCGACGGGAAAAAAAGAAGCGTTTACCTCAACCTATGTATTTATATAGCCTAACCGGTATAAATTCAAGTCTCGCCTGAAAAGAAGAACGTTCCTAAGGTTCTTTTATACACTTTCTGAATCTTTTCAAGAGATAAAACAATAGTAAAAATGCAGGGCACTTCCGGGGTTTGAAACCGAGACCTCTTGCGACCGAATCAGGAATTATACCCCTAGACCAACAAGCCAACGTGCAACAGAAAATGGAGGTACTTCAATGTAATGTATTCTGAGAATATGATATGTTGAATATTACACTACAGTATTTTACATTTAGTAAACTGTCGTAAATATAGATAAGCTCTGGCACAATCACATGATTTATTTTGAAACAGAGTGGATAATAAGCTTCTCACTTCGTAACCAATTTTAAAGCTACCTTGTGGTGACGCGAAGTCAATCGTGTAACTTCGGCTTTCACTCGGAGCACTGTTCCTAACTGTCTGTAACGTCAAGTAGCGAAGCTTATCATTCCAAGATGTAAAGTTTAACTGGCAAGACTTGTAGCCGGGCGGGCCTTCGGGCTCGGCTCGACAAAGGGCTGAATGAACAGGTATATTAATTGAAATACTCTCCGGACATATACCGACAGTATTTACGCTGGCTAAAGCGCAGTATTAGGTCATGGGGCCAAGCTCTCTGCTGACTCGGTAGACGCGAGGGTTCGAGCCCCACCGTCGGCCGTCCTTGAAATGGTTTTTCGTGGTTTCCCATTTTCAACACCAGGCAAATGCTGGGACGGTACCTTCTGACAGGCCACGGCCGCTTCCTTCCACATCCTTGCCCAGTTTCATTCACCTTCATTCATTTCATCTCTCATTAACTCCTCTTATGAGGTTGGCGTCAGGAAGGGCATCCGGCCGTAAAAACCATCGCCACAATGACTTCCATCGCATCTCATCCCCGACCCCGTTGGAAAAACGGGAATAATAAGGGGTAGACATACATACTCTCCGAACATATTTAATTTAATTCGCATTACCATGAAATATTATTCAGGACAAAACCTTTATTTCAATTTATTAGATTTGGTGAAACCAAAGTGCCGTTTTGGTTATCCTTTGCGCCTATAAAGAAATATTTGCTACTGGTAAAAGGCAAGCTTTCAGCTTATATTTCGTTTCATATTTATTAGATGATTTAATTACTTTCATTTTAGGCTAATAATTGCGTAATTAGGCCCTTTTTAACTTCTAGTTCATGTTTCTCCTTTTATGCTCCCAAAACCAGTGTAACCGTTAGTGGCGTCGTCCTAAGTTAGGAGTGTTATTTCCAAGTGATTAATTATTGTATTTTTTTCATTCTAGCTAAAATTTTCTAAAAAAACAATGTTGGTTGTTTATGGATCATGGGAATTGTTTAATATGATTGTCGATTGTCCCTTGCTTATGTCGTCAGTTTTTTTTTTTTTTTTTTTTTTTTTTTAAGAGATTGTTAACGGCATCATGGCCGAGCAGCCGTGCTGATATATCATGCGCGATATTTTCAAACATTTTGATCGGTCGAAGTTAGTTTAACTTCTTGAGAATTGTGGAATTTGTTTGCTAAGTGTTCCTAATGATTGGGAAATTAATTTCAGTTGCGAAAAGTGATCTTTCGTTGGTGTATCGAGTGGTATGTGAAACATGCTTGTCGCATGCTTGTGGCGTCAGTCAGTCGCCATCTTGCCGAATGTGTGGGTTTGCGTCCTTAAAGTATGAATATTACTAAATGCCTTGTGCTTTAAGTTGATATTTTGAAGCCTATTTTCTGGGCGAGAATTATTTGTTGGGAATTTCTATTCCCGATATTTTTGGTGATCTTTTCCTCTTCGGAAGAGTAAAGTTTCCTGCGTCATGTTGTCACTAGGCTAATGGATTCAGTGATTTGGATAGGTGATCTAAGATTTTCTTCTTGGGATAGTTCACTTTATTATTTCCTTATTATTATTTTTCTCTCGGGCTTGTTTGCTTAAATTTCGGGATTTGTTCAGCCTAATGATGCTTATTTCAACTCTATCATTGGGGTTTCAGATTTCGGGTCCATTTTCCCTCCCAAGTTTTCAATAGGATCCCTATGCTATGTGCGTTTATCAGCTACCAATGCTCGCTCCTGTATTTGTTTGTTTTTAAAAGACATTCTGTTACCTTGTTTTGAACCATTTCTTTATGTTGAACGATCACAAGCCCCGTCCTCTGAAATACTGATCAAGAGCTCACTCAACGGACATTCTGCCCGAAATTCCTATAAGGTGGCCCAACCATCTTTCCGAGGCTGGAAACAAATAGTTTACGAGCTCGGAGAGAAGGTTGGCGCACAGATGCCTCACCATGATAGCCCAATGCGGTGGAGCACCATCCTGTTGATCGATAATCATGTAACATAGCAACAAGGAGGAAGATATTCGACAAGCCATGACGCAGAGTCCACGAAAGTCACTCAGCCACATAGAAGAGCAGAATACACCATACACAACATGTCACGGGATTGTTAGGCGTTATCTTCACATGCGTCCAGACCGTATGCAGCGCCTGCAAGTATTGACATAGCTGAATTACAGAGCTCGTCAGTTTTGTTACGACGATGTGTGAGCGGCAGGAAGGTGACGATCAATGGTTAAAACGATGGATGTTCACGGACGAAGCCACATTCCATGTGAGTGGCCGAGTCAACACGCATAACTGCATCATTTTGGGGAACAGAATATCCACATGTCTCATACGAACTCGAAAGAGCCAGCCCTAAAGTCAATGTGTGGTGCGGAGTGACCTCTGAGAAAGTCTTACTGACCATTCTTTTTTGCGGAGGAGACTGTTCGTGCCGTCAATTATCTTGACATGATCGAGCAGTATGTGGTCCCTCAATTACAGCAAGATGGGATACTGGACATGATTATCGATCAATAGGATGGTGCTCCACCGCATTGGGCTATCATGGTGAGGGAATAATTAAACCTCATATTCAACGATCGCTGGTGCGGCCGTGATGGACCTATCCCATGGCCTCCTAATAGTCCTGACCTAACTCCTCCAGATTTCTTTGTATAGGGCTACGTCAAGTCGACAGTGTACGCACAAAGACCACAGAATCTGGCTGACCTACGGAGAGAGATTACAGCGGCCTTTCAACAAATCACTCCAGAAATGCTGCGTGCCACGTGGCGCAACATGGATTCGAGGTATCATCTGTGCCGCGTGCGCGATGGTGGACATGTTGAGTGCTAATGTGCTGTGACACAAACTCCAGACTCTCCTTAACACGTATGCACCGTTAACAAGCAATAAATGTGCATAGTTTCTTGTGTATAGCGTTTTACTTTTCTGACATCCCAAACGGATGACCCTGTATATCTTAACCACTAAGCTATAGCGCCTTCTCTTACTAAAGAGTGGTCTGTTCTAGTCCCAGCGCTGGGAATCAAGTTAAAACCTTAAGTACAGCAGCCTAAAGTGTTAGCCACTATATAAATAATTAGGATTGGGAAAGAGGCTGCCGTGACCTGTCAAAAGGTATCGTTCCAAGAGTACTTTTTAGTTTTACCTATCGCGGTTAGCCGAAAATAAAACCCACGCATTCGCAGTAAAAGGTATACATCTTAAACACTAAGCTATAGCGCATTCTCTTTGAGTCTTCTCTGTTTCAGGCCTCAGAGCCGGGAATCAAACACTTGAATATATGACAGAGAGGCGGCCGTGGCCTCAATAAGCGATAAGGTAAACAATAGGAAAATTAATAAAGTTATTACACTCAAAGTAAATAAAATATTCAAACTGTCACGCTGTGAGTTGTCACTAGTCCAGTCTACACCTCGCCACTGGTTACCCGTTCTTAGCCATATCCCACCACCCCACCTGAGGAGAAAGGAAGCTCTGCTGAGAGAAGCGAAGTAGATCCGGTCATCTCCCTCATTACCAGTTCACCAGGAATTTTGTTACCCATCGCCACAACGACTTCAATCTAGGAGACCAGCAAGTGTATTGGCCTACCGACTCTTGAGGGACAATTTTAACCTAAACCGGAGCTGGCAGGAAGAGTGGTCAAATTCAACATCTGGTACTAATGCTCATGAGATAAATCCAACTCGGAAAATGAATGGATTTGACCTCCCAAGAAAACTATTGTGTCGCCTCAACAGACTGAGAACTGGGCATGGGCGCTGTAATTTCTTGCGCCATACGTGGGGGTGGATGGATTCTCCAATGTGTGAATGCAGTTAAGAGGAGCAGACCATGGACCATGTCATCCTGCGTTGCCCACTTCATGCCTACTCCGGAAGCCCCAGCGACCTGTTTCATCTATCAGAAAGTGCTGCTGTGTGGTTGAAGAACTTGGACCTAGACTTATGAATTCCTTGTTGTACTCACCGTACGATTAAATAAATAAATAGTTCAGCGGAAAAGGATTATATTTCCGCATCACCAGTGGCAGTTGAGCAATGCACTGTCGCTTACAGCTAACAGTCAAAGTTTACTGTTCGTTGTTGGTTTATTTCATAATATAGAGTTAGGACATCATGGTCATCAGCCTCGTGTGGTAATAAACTTAGAATGTCGTTGTAATCACCTTTGTACATTTGCGAGTGGTTATTTCATGTGGGGGTAGGGGTATCTTAATCGTAAGTCCTGTGTGGTTAAAACGTAATGATATATGGATCATTAGCCCCGTGTATTTAGGTGTACATACATCATAATATGGGGTTTGCAATATCAAAGTCGTTATAATCGTCTAGTTAGGGTATTTACATACCATGGCTATTAGCCTCGTGCACATAAGAGTGTTGGATATCGTGGTCACTTATCCCCATGTACTGTACGCAAACGTGTGTTGTGTAATTAAAATGTATCTGTAATCAGTCATTAGCCCCGTTTTGTAATAAACGTGGGAAATCATAGTCATCAGCCACGTGTACTCTGGTCATTAGTTGCTTATAGTTAAGAGGGTATAAAAACTTCAGGTCATATCAATCATAAACACCGTGTAATGCGTATTAAGTAATAACTCAACACCGGTTAACTACAAAAGTGTGTACCGTTATATAATAGTGGGTCAGGAAATCTCGGATAACAGGAGGTAGAGCGGTAGAGGTGGAGCGGTGGAGGTAGAGCGGTGGTGGTGAGAGCTGTGGTGGTGGAGCGGTAGAGGTAGAGTGGAGGTGGAGTGGTAAAGGTAGAGCGGTGGAGGTAGAGCACAGGTGGGTAAACGTTAAACGATGGTTTGCGAGATATCAGGTATTTTTAGAAATCCCAGACAGATGATCCAGTAGGTTAGCGTAGGTTAGGTTAAGTTAATCTATAGCTGTCATCTTGAAATTCTTTGAAACGTTTTGATCACACCTCGTAGGTAAGGTTTGGTTAGGTTAGCTTAGGTGAAGTTAAGCTACGGCCGCCATCTTGTGTAGGGGAATGTAGATGAATGTCGAGAAAATCCGATGATTGGTTAGCGAGATATTAAAAAGTCGACGACCATTTAGTTTTGGGTTCGTTGGTTAAATTAGGAGGCTATAGGAAAGGAGGCGGCGTCACCCCGAGTCCTATGACACCTCACGTGACGCTCTCCGATTATTAGTTTATAAAATCTCAGGTCAATAACCTTGCTGTTTTGGGTATTTTGTGTAAATAAGTGGGCCTTAGGAAAAGTTACTTTAACCCGAGTCCTATGACACTTCACTCGTCCAAAATCGACTAATAGTTTATTATATCTCAGGTTGATGACCTTGCAGTTTTAGGTATTCTGGGTATATTCATGAGAAAGGGGGCGTCATGCCGAGTACAATGACACCTAACACGTCCAAATCCGATGATTGGTTCGCGAAATATCGGGTTGGACTCACGCGGCGGCCATGACACTGCGTGGAACTATCATCATACCACTACTCCTGTATACTTGGGTGTGTATGGAATTTGTCAGATAACCTGTGTTATTGTGACCGACAGCGGTAGTTACGCTCGCTAAAGGCAGCGCTAGACCATGAGGCCAAGCTCTCTGCGGACCCCGCCGTCGGCCGTCGTTGAAATTGTTTTCCGTGGTTTCCCCCAGTTTCAATTCCATGCAAATGCTGGGACGGTACCTTCTGACAGGCCACGGCCGCTTCCTTCCACATCCTTGCCCAGTTTCATTAATCTACATTAATTTCATCTCTCATTTACTCCTCTCATGAGGTTGGCGTCAGGAAGGGCATCCGGCCGTAATTACCATCCGCCTCATAGAAATCCATCGCATCTCATTCCCGACCCCGGGAATAATAAGGGGTAGACATACATACCAGTGTTATTGTGATGGCAGTAATAGTGTGTGTAGTTGTAATTCAGATGAGGATTGGGAAGGAGGCGGCCGTGGCCTTATTTAGGAACCATCCCGGTATTTGCCTGGAGTAGAAGTGGGAAGCCACGGAATACCACTTTCAGGATGGATGAGTTGGGAATCGAACCTGCCTCTTCTTAGTTTTGCCTCGCGAGGCTGAGTGTACCCCGTTCCAGCCCTATAAGAATTAAATTTATTGGCAGAGCCGGGAATCGAACCTGGGCCTTCGCGGTTAGATATGTACCCCTTTGTGTAGAACTGTAATCCTTAAGAAGTTGTAGCGAAGCAGTTCCATTATCAGTTGGTTTCCCGTGGAGGAAAGGTGGGATAATTAATACTGCGTCACTTTTGAAATATTTCGCACGATGTATCCAGCTAAATGATACACTGAACATTCTCTGCCTACAGAAGACGATCGATATCCAGATCTACAGCCGGGTACAACATACGTGGGCATATTGCGCGCGCTGAAACACGCTGTCTCCGGGCAGAATAGGTATGTAGCAATGCAGACGGTAAGACATAACACAACTCACACTACTCACTCATGAACACTGCCGAACAGTGACAATGGAGAGCAATAACAATTCCGAAAACTTGACACAAATGTAACGCGCACTAATGACAAATATCGTCTGTTGCCGTCTCAATGATGCTGCTGCTGGTAGGAAGACCAGCACTCTCTTCAGTTGGATTATGGATGTAAAGAAAAGAACACACACTTCTTCTTCCATACGCTGTGCCTGTAATAAGAAATCGCAAGTTGTCTATCACATCGACCGTAAAGTGAGGATTTTTTTCAACGGTGTTGGCCAAAAAAGGTCCCTATCATCGAGGAAAGAATAATAGGAGTTACCCTGAGCTCGTTCGAGTGAAGCCTAGCCCCGCGTCCTAAGTGGGCGTAACCTTAACTTGTATTTGGTGTTCCGTGACTTGCATATTGTGCCCGTTTCCCCGACGTCACGTTGGCCCGGCGATTTCAACGAGAAACCGAAGAAGGGACACAGGCGATAACATGAAATTAAGTCCTGGAAATATTTGTCCAATAAAAAAAATCATAACAACTAGCTCGGGCAGGCAAGAGATCGAATATCTTGGGTCGTTTAAAGGAATAGGCATGCAAGGTTCAACAGGACAAATATCTCACAAACAAGAAAAAAAAATCAAAGAAAAGTATCACTGATTCGGGAGAAGTTCAAAACTACAGGAATAGTTTGAAATTGCTAAAATCAACATCCTAAATTTATTTTAGAGCAGACGGACAAAAAAAAAAAGATAATTACACTCCTATCACTCAAGGCAAATCACTAGGTTGGGATACAAGTATCCACGATGTGCATCTGTGCCGTTGAGCTGCCCTATTTCACTTAAATGGGAAGTTCTCACAAAAAAAAAATCATCAGAGTTCGAGAGTTCGATGTTTAGCTGAATATAAATTTCAAAAATAACACTTTACTATCAGTTTCAGCTTTGTAGAAAGAATATTAACTAAACATTTTTTCCTTCCCATTAAACAAACTAAATTAATAATTCACACATAAATTATACACATCCCTGATATTTATTTATTTATTTATTTATTGGTGCCTTTATTGTGGCGAAGTTAGGGCTCTAGGCCCTCTCTTACACTTAACCACACACAGTGCAACTTACATGAATACTCACATATGTTATTCTTAACCTACGAAACTTAAATACTAGGAAAAACTTAAATACTAGAATGAAATGAAATAAAATAAAAATTAAATTAAATTGTCGACTGCGTGA
This sequence comes from Meconema thalassinum, assembly GCA_946902985.2. Lineage (NCBI taxonomy): Eukaryota > Metazoa > Arthropoda > Insecta > Orthoptera > Tettigoniidae > Meconema > Meconema thalassinum. The sequence continues at coordinate 1,753,641,183 of OX336388.2, read as the reverse complement.
TATTAACTAAGCTATACAATTTAAATTACATACATTTTTAACAAAATTATACTATGGTCATTCACTCACACATTCATACACAAATTGTTCTAGTTGGCCTATGAATTCAAGAGGAAATCTTTACATGCACGTTTGAAAGTTGTCAGGGATGTACAATTTCTGACGTCACGAGGACAATTATTCCAAATTCTAGTTCCCGACACGAGGAAAGAGTTACTGAAGGCAGATGAATGATGTAGAGGAATTGCAATTATAGATCCAGATCGCGTGTGACGATCATGAAAGGAAGAAAGAAAACGTAAATTACAAGAGAGATAGTGAGGAGTACTTTCATTGAGAAGTCGATAGATGAAGGTACATATGTGCAGGTTTCTTTGTTGTTCTACTTTTAGCCAGGAAAGTAGATCATAAACAGGAGACACATGTGAGGAAAATTTCAAGGAGAAAATAAACCTAATGCAGGAATTTAAAGCTCTCTGAAGTTTCTTCTTTTGTTCACCGGTAGCATCTACTAATACAACATCACAGTAGTTAAATATAGGGAGTATCAAGGTTTGGACGAGTTTTATTTTCAAGTTACGGGGTAGAACGGACTGGTGAATCTTAAGTGGATGAAGTGACGAGTAAACTTTCCTGCATGTATTAGTAACGTGCCCATCCCAATTCAAAGTTTCATTTAGTGTGACTCCAAGACTTTTTACCGATTTAGAGAACGGGATAGCAACACCATTAAGTTGAATTAAAGAAAGCGGTCTACTGTGTAAATGGAAAAGCAATTTAGTCTGCCCTAGTACGATAGCTTGTGTTTTAATTGGGTTGATGGCAAGAGAATTTTCAGTTCCATAGCGGCTGATCCTCTTTAGATTTAGATTCATATTTTCAATTGCCGCATCTAAGTCGTTTACTTTTGTGTGGCAATATATCTGAAGGTCATCTGCATATAGATGGTAGTTGCAGTTTTCCAGTTTCGATGAGATGTCGTTCAGATATAGAATGAATATAAGGGGGCCGAGAATTGAACCCTGAGATACTCCATTTATTTTGAACTTCCACTCAGTTCTGTTTTCATTAAGGAGTACACGCTGTCTTCGGTTATGAAGATAGGAGGCGAATAATTTGAGAGCAACGGGGCTTAGATGGAAGGATTACAATTTAGCCATAAGTATGTCCGTATTAATGGTGTCGAATGCACTGCTGAAGTCTAGAAGAATGAGTATAGTCACTTTACGCTCATCCATTGCTCGTCTTACGTCATCAGTGATCTTAATGAGTGCAGTAGATGTGCTGTGTCCTTTCTTAAATCCAGATTGTAACGGATCAAATAGTGAGTATTGCGTCAAGTACTGAAGAAGTTGTTCATGCATAAGTTTTTCTAGTATTTTGGAAATTGAGGAAAGTATGCTTACATACATTAGATTGACATTAATGACCGTTATTTAATTAATTGGATTAAATTAATTATAGGAAATAAATTATTATCATTATATTACCACAATAATTTCAAGTTTCCTTATGGAAAACGTCTCAGCTCAAAGTAGCATTGATCTATCGTAGCCACTCAAAAATTGGTTTACAAGGTGATTCTAATCACTGAAGTCATTATCAAATAAGAAATTGGATTCAACATGTCCTTATGAGATTAATTAAATTATTCAGATTGCGATGAGGTACCAGTTGCATTTTAAAAAATAGAATACTATAGAATTGCCTGTGATCTGCATAATTTATCAATTCTAAATTGACCAGCTCATTTAACTCTGACAACAGTGCACAAAATGACAATTAATTGGGCAGAGAAAAAAATATAACTGACATTGCACTATTTCCCACAATTGGAAATATTAAATATAATTACTAATATAAGGCACATACTAATACCATTTGAACTAGGACTGCATGGACCCCTATACATCCTGGCATAATCACAATCATGTATATCATCGAAAAAAATCATTAATTATTAATCTATTAATACGTTGGAATGGAATATCTAATTTCCAACAGTTGCCACTATTAGACCACAATAAAGTGTCTACAGCTCGCTTATTAATTATGCTTTTAATAAAAGTGCATTTCCAAATTCCTTTTGACATGATGTCAAGTAATCCTTAAACCATTATAAATGTTGTTAAACGGCAATCATAAAACTGGTCAGAATCTCTTAATGTTAACGATCATTATAGGCTTCGTATTCTTATACAATCTGAATTAATTATAGTAGGGTTTAGGATCACAGATCATGAATCCAGATGATAATTACTGTGCCATAAATTAATTATCAAGCTTCAAAAAAAAAGCTCTGCAAAAAGTTTATTGTTCCGCTTGCAATCGCCTTCATGGTAAAATCCGCCATGAGGAAGAACGAAACTAAGTTTAGAATACGTTAATTCAATATTGGAATTCAACCACAAAACAAATGATTAAATATCGTAATATATATATATATATATATATGTGAAATTACTCTTAATATCCATTAATTATTTGCTCTTTGGTTTGGAAATTCATTCGAAATATTTCAGTCACCTGGAAAAAATTACATAATTATTTCATGGTAATGGCTTGACATATAATTTCAGACGGAAGTGGTCTGAATGCGTGCCCTGGTTGAAGGTGAATGTGTCGCCCATGTGTTTTCCCACGGCGGGTTGATCTTGGTCCTATTCTTAATTTTGCAAGATCGACGCTTAAGGTACTCTTGTAATGTCTTCATCGTCGTGACGCCTGATCTATTGTGAATGCAGTCCCTCAGATCCCGGACTCATCACTGCCATTAAGTTTCCCTGTTAATAGCTTAAGCCATCATCTTGAATAGTAAGAAAGTCTGTATCAGTGTTTCCATGTTCCCGTTCTTTATTGCAAGTAGCATAGTGGATGACTTCATACACCCCCTAAGTAAAATTAGGTGTACGCCACTGTTTAAGAAATGTTCCCAGTATTTTATAAAAATGGAATTAGTAATATAATTGCAATACTCTTCATTATTCATGAATGCACTTGCTAGCAATTGAATTAAATGTTGACCTTATTCTGTTGAATGTGGTACAACTATTGTATCGAAAGAGTTCAACATTATCTATCTGTGTGCCTGGTGTCAGAATGCGACAAGGTCCGCCATGCGTTGCAAGCTACAACAAGTTTCATTTCTATGTCTACTGTACTGCGTTCCACGGTGAATATTTCCAGTCTGTGAGTGTGTCCACTGAATAATACTTCAATCATTACTTACAGTATATCAGCCACTTGTAGAATAACACTGATTTTCCTTTATTGTAACTGGTAAAGAAATTAATTCAAGTACCAGCATATCACCAGAATGATGCTTAATTTTATTATAGTGCAAACACACGCTATCCGAATGCAATAAAAGCATCGCTTTCGCGCACACATGTGTCTAACCAGCGAGAGAATACACTCGAATGCCTGGCCTCTAGTACTGCCAGAGCAAGGCTAGTAAACTACAGAGGTTGCCTCAATATGGAGCTCTTTGGCGAGGGGATCGCGGAGGGAAGGGAAAGGACGTGACGTCACACGTTTCCTCGTAGCGCGCGAGGCGCGAGATATGCAAGGAAAGTCAACTTACACACATCAAAAAAAGTTTTGCATCACCTCGGTTCCCAGATCTCCGGCATATAGACGTTGACTGTGTATATTGTATCCAAGATACAGTCCCTTTGACTGTTCATAGATGTCACTAAAACTGCTCAAAAATGTAAACAACCATGCATGAGCAGGGCCTATTAGACGGAGGGGGTACGACAGCCGATCAGTTCCAGTCATTCCACCAGGACGAAGGTACGCTGCTCATGTTGTCTGTAGTTCTACCATGCCTAGAAGGTCAATACCGCAGTTCGATCGCGTCCGCATTGTTACTTTGTGTCAAGAAGGGCTCTCAACAAGGGAAGTTTCCAGGCGTCTCAGAGTGAACCAAAGCGATGTTGTTCGGACATGGAGGAGGTACAGAGATACAGGAACTGTCGATGACAGGCCTCGCTCAGGCCGCCCAAGGGCTACTACTGTAGTGGATGACCGCTACTTACGGATTGCCGCTCGGAGGAACCCTGACAGCAATGCCACCATGTTGAATAATGCGTTTCGTTCAGCCACAGGACGTCGTGTTTCAACTCAAACTGTGCGCAATAGGCTGCATGATGCGCAACTTCACTCCCGACGTCCATGGCGAGGTCCAGCTTTGCAACCCCGACACCATGCAGCGCGGTACAGATGGGCCCAACAACATGCTGAATGGACCCCACGGAATTGGCATCACGTTCTCTTCACCGATGAGTGTCGCATATGCCTTCAACCAGACAATCGTCGGAGACGTGTTTGGAGGCACCCTGGTCAGGCTGAACGTCTTAGACACACTGTCCAGCGAGTGCAGCAAGGTGGTGGTTCCCTGATGTTTTGGGGTGGCATTATGTGGGGCCGACGTACGCCACTGGTGGTCATGGAAGGTTCCGAAACGGCTTTACGATACCTGAATGACATCCTCCGACCCATAGTGCAACCATATCGGCAGAATATTGGAGAGGCATTTGTCTTCATGGACGACAATTCTCGACCTCATCGTGCACATCTTGTGAATGCGTTCCTTCAAGATAACGACATCGCTCGACTACAGTGGCCAGCATGTTCGCCAGACATGAACCCTATCGAACATGCCTGGGATATGTTGAAAAGGGCTGTTTATGGACGTCTTGACCCACCAACCACTCTGAGAGATTTACGCCGAATTGTCGTTGAGGAGTGGGACAATTTGGACCAACAGTGTCTTGATGAACTTGTGGATAGTATGCCACGGCGAATACAGGCATGCATCAATGCAAGAGGACGTGCTACTGGGTATTAGAGGTAGTGGTGTGTACTGCAATCTGGACCACAAATGCTGAAAGTCTAGCTGTATGATGGTACAACATGCAATGTGTGGGTCTCATGAGCAATAAAACGAGCTGAAATGTTGTTTGTGTTGATCTCTATTCCCTTTGTATTTAACGGTTCCGGAACTCTTGGAACCGAGGTGATGCAAAACTTTTTTTGATGTGTGTATATTGTATGGATTGCAGTGGTTTAAACACGTGTTTTAAGCCCTTTTGTTTATAATCATGCCAGGCCAAAGATATGCCGTGGCAGTTTGTCACAGTTATTATAAAGTTGGAAATGACGTGTCGTTTTTCACGATGCCTAAAGACGCATGCCTTAGCAATCAGTGGATTGCTGCATGTAAGCGAAAAGATCATTGCAACCCTCAAACAAGTAGGATATGTTCCCTGCACTTTAAGAGCGAAGACTTCGAATTGGACTACAGGGTCGAATTGCTTAATATAAAACAAAGATTTCCAAGGAATCTAAAACCAAATGGTAAGTGAGCCTAACTGGCCTACTCTTAAGTTTTGATGACCTGCTAGGATGATTTTAAAGCTGTTAATATTTTTGACATATTTCGTACATGGTATCAGGGGCGTATATACGATTTTTTTTCGAGGGGGGCCTGACTATCGTGGAAAATTGTCAGTACTTAATGAATTTTCTATTATAGCCTATGGAGTATGAATGGAAAATATCTAAATGGGCTACTTGTCAATTTATAAAGCAGAAAGGTAAACACTCATTTTCTTTTACAAATTGATAATTATTTCTTAAAAGTAGACTACTGTGAAATACATTGTATGTTGTACCCAAGTTGGTTTTTTTCGGGGAGGATCTGGAGCCCCCTCAGCCCCCCCCCCCTTTATATACGCCCATGCATGGTATTTTGTTTTTGGACAAGATGGAAAATTTCATGAGTAATTCTCTTTGTATTGGTTAAAATTCTTTGCAAATATTCCAGAAAGCAGTCATCCTTTCAATAAAATCCCTTCGACTTCTGTTCCAAGATATGGCCCGTAGGCATAATACAAAGTACATTCTCACACATAGGCTAAATCAAGATGTACTGGAAAACCTTTTTTCACAATTGCGAACCCGTGGTGGCTCCCCTTGACTGCATTTTCAGACTGAGGATGATTATTTTACGAAATAATCCAGGAGTTGTTCAAAAGCAAACATACACTGCTGATCCAGATTCAGATGAATATGTAGTTGCTAAAGCCCTAAACAAAGCTGCCATAGTGTCTGAATCAAGTAACGTGCTTCCAGAACCAACCTTAGGGAGCAATGTGCAACCTGCGTCCTTCATTGCCAATATCATGGAACAAAGTGAGGAAGATGGCAAGGCTTATGTTGCAGGTTATGTAGCCCACAAGTTCCAAGGTAAATTTCCACAACTTGGGAATGCAAACTCAACACGATTATGCATTACCAACCTGGATTTAACACTTGTCATACGGTGGTATGACCGATCCCTCAGAAACTTGGCTAAACCAGTTCCGGCACATTTCAGCAAAATTCGTCACATTTCACGGAAAATACGGATTTCAACGAGGCAAGAACGTTCTAAGAAGAACGACAGATTTTGTGTCGAGAGAAGTTTCTGATGTACCGTCTGGTGGGGTTGAGGCAGCTGTGATAACAATTTTCTTCATCAGATTGAAACATTCCAATTCTATCTTACATAATAAGTGGTTATTGGAAGTCTCTAACACCCACGATACTGCTACCGAGTCTAGGCGAATTTCCAAGAAATTCAAGAAGATCATAACATAAAATGTAAGTAGGCTACATTCAGTTATTTTAGCACCCATTTACCAATAATTTCATGAGAATAAACTGTTCTTTGCGTACTCAACAGCTGATGTTGACAGTTTCGTTACGTTCCCAACATGGCGCGTTTGGTATCTTGTGACATCATCCGCCTTGTGAGCGCTGATTGGCGGGTGAAAATTGAGGCAACCTCTGTAGTTTATAAGCCTTGCTGCCAGAGCACACACCGCATAGTCACCTGTGCATTTAAAGCAGTGCGCGGGTAAACTATCAACCCTCAAGTGTTGGGTCACGGCCGGTCAAAGTCATTGGGAGTGCCTTCCCTTGAAGATGTTTGACTCTCGCTTGTGATAAATGTTAGCTCAAGGCCATATGATAGTTACTTTTATTTCAGCTTGAATAAATATGAAGAACGTTTCTTAGCTCTGGGTCTGTTACAAATACATGCTGGAATACATTTCAATATGTTGAATACATCAAATACTTTCAAGGTTGCTTTCCGAATCTCAGCAATTAAATTATCCCCAATCGGAGCAGAGCAATATGGTGGATTTTGGTCAAAATATGGTTGTACGAATCGAATAAGTGTTCTGTTTATTCATTTTAAGGTCCGTATTCTTGAATATCAAAATGTGGACGAACAATGAGTGAAAGTGGCTGTGCTCGAAATTTCTCTTAGAAATTACGTCTACATGTTTAAAGACATAATGGCACTTCTTCAACACATGAAATACATGTACAGTATCCAATTTGTCTTCCGAACTGCCTTAATTATGATTAATTAAATTATAAACTTTTATTGTAGCCAATATCCATTTATTAAATTAACTATAGTCATTGAAAAACATTCACTTTTCTCCCATTGTTGAATCATCCTTGGCAAAGAGTATGGTTCAACAGAGTGATAATCATTCGTTTCAATCACAGCCAAAAATCACGGCGATAGAATACAAGAGAAATATTACTCCTTGATAGAATATGATTACCTTTATTCTGTGTAGAAATTGGGAACATGGAGGAAAGAATAAGAGGAGATGTCCTGAGCTCGTTTGAGTGAAGCCAAGTGCTGCGTCCAAAGTGGGCGTAACTTTACCTTGTATTTGGTGTTCCGTGACTTGCATATGGTTATACGAATCGAATAAGAGTTCTGTTTATTCATTTTAAGGTCCGTATTCTTAAATAACAAAATGTGTACGAACAATGAGTGAAAGTGGCTGTGCTCGAAATTAGGCCTAAAAACTGATGAATGCCTCAACACCAATAAGAACTTAAAAATCAATTTGGTGTAAATACCGTACCGTGATTAGATCAGCATCATTATGATAATTCCCAAGATGTTCCTCTTTGGTATAACTCGCACCTTCAGACACTTGTATTCAATTTAATCAGTGTTTCAGCGTATTATTACGTTCTGCCGCGTCTTTCTTACGAAACTAGCCTTCCACAGGTGCTCTATTATTTCTATATAAATTGGCATTTAAAACTATAACGCAGCTTATTTGTGCCAAGTACCGTGATGTACAGAGTGTATTCTGCCTATTCAAGAAAAAATCTTGACCTGTCATTGCAGTTTTATGTCACTAAAATCCAAGACTAGTTGGAGTGGTTTACGGCTTTAAGCGTAGGAACAGCCATTTTCTTGCTACCCAGAGTGGGCGTGCCGCTTGGCTTCAGCAGCTTGCACTAGGCAACGCAGCGAATGTATCTCCTCAGCTTATTTGTGCCAAGTACCGTGATGTACAGAGTGTATTCTGCCTATTCAAGATAAAATCTTGACCTGTCATTGCAGTTTTATGTCACTAAAATCCAAGACTAGTTGGAGTGGTTTACGGCTTTAAGCGTAGGAACAGCCATTTTCTTGCTACCCAAAGTGGGCGTGCCGCTTGGCTTCAGCAGCTTGCACTAGGCAACGCAGCGAATGCATCTCCTTCCGTTCTTTCCTCCATGGTCCCTTTAACCAGCCTCCTGAACGTTATTCTTTTGTTACCCAAAGAACGGAAACCCGTCAACGACGGGTACATAGAGCTAGTCTACTTATATAAAGCACAACGTTTGTCTGTCTGTTTGTCTGTTATGTACACAAATCTACACCGTTTCACCAATCTGAAATATAATGTGTATACTCACTCTTTGGAACCCTGCGGATAACCCTGCCAATTTTAAATTTCGGACAGACCACCCCATTTCTTGCATTTAGGCCCTTCTGCACAAATCTACACCGTTTCACCGATCAGAACCAAAATTTGTATACTTACCTTTTGGAAACCTGCGAGTAACACTGTCCACATAAAATTTCGGACAGCCCACCCCATTCCCTGCATTTAGGCCCTTTGGTCCAAATCTACACCGTTTCACCGATCAGAACCAAAATTCGTATTCTTACCCTTTGGTTTCCTGTCAGTAACATTATTTGCTTGAAATTGCAGACAGACCACTCCATTCCCTGCATTTAGGCCCTTTGGCACAAATCTACACCGTTTCACCGATCTGAACCAAAATGTGTACACTTACCCTTTGGAACCCTGCGAGTAACACTGTCTGCTTGAAATTGCGGAGAGACCACTCCATTCCCTGCATTTAGGCCCCTTGGCCCAAATCTACACCGTTTCTCCAATCTCAACCAAAATATGTATACAAGAGTTTAGTGCTTTTCGGTCGGTCAACACGAATGTACCCAAAAGAGATGGGTTATGCCCTAATCCTGAAATAAATTACATGAGATTAATAAAACACTAGGATGACCAGTTTCGATCGTCAAGCGATCATCATCAGATCCATTACACTTAGGCTAAAAATCTATGTTTGAAATACAGGTGAAAATATTTACAATATGTACAATTATTTAGTTGCAGTATTGGTACTGCAACTGTCAGTGTATGCTAAATGCAGTATATATGTTAGGTGAAATGCTAAATGGTGATAGCTATCCGTAGATTGTACTTTAGAGAGATTATATGGTTGTAAACTATGGTTAAACTATAAAATTTTAGGCTAACTACTTATCTGATTGTCTTCCGTACAACAGCTACTCGCAGTTTTCGTGCTCACTGGAACTCACTGTGCGGTCGACTGCGGTGGTTATCTTAACGACTGGTTTTTCCCTGCTTTCTCCCCCCTGCCCCTACGTGCTGTGGGGAGTGATAGCGATGTGTTTATGTGAGGTGTTGCCAACCTAGATAAGATGTATGTTATTGAATGAGGTGGGTCTACAACTATTAAAGACCGTGGATTAGCCCTCGCCACGCGTGGAGCATAACCCATTCGAACTAAGCGTTGACGGTCTTATGAGGACGTCCCGGCACCTTTAATACTGCCGCGAATATGGGCCTTGGTTTATTGCAGAAGAAAAGTACATCGTACACCTGATCCAGATAACATTTACCTATTAAAAACCCCCTAATTTCCCCCCTATTTTATCTAGCTTGGCTGTGTCGCTAAATTGTGTTTTGTTTCCGACAGGGTGTGGTTTTTTAGTAGCGTGAAGAGGGGTGAGCTCTCCATGAACGTGTGTTCATTTAGATTGTTGGGATTGTTTCGTTTAGCGACACAGCCAAGCTAGATAAAAAAGGGGGGAAATTAGGGGGTTTTTAATAGGTAAATATTATCTAGATCAGGTGTACGATGTACTTTTCTTCTGCAATAAACCAAGGCCCATATTCGCGGCAGTATTAAAGGTGCCGGGACGTCCTCATAAGACCGTCAACGCTTAGTTCGAATGGGTTATGCTCCACGCGTGGCGAGGGCTAATCCACGGTCTTTAATAGTTGTAGACCCACCTCATTCAATAACATACATCTTATCTAGGTTGGCAACACCTCACATAAACACATCGCTATCACTCCCCACAGCACGTAGGGGCAGGGGGGAGAAAGCAGGGAAAAACCAGTCGTTAAGATAACCACCGCAGTCGACCGCACAGTGAGTTCCAGTGAGCACGAAAACTGCGAGTAGCTGTTGTACGGAAGACAATCAGATAAGTAGTTAGCCAAAAATTTTATAGTTTAACCATAGTTTACAACCATATAATCTCTCTAAAGTACAATCTACGGATAGCTATCACCATTTAGCATTTCACCTAACATATATACTGCATTTAGCATACACTGACAGTTGCAGTACCAATACTGCAACTAAATAATTGTACATATTGTAAATATTTTCACCTGTATTTCAAACATAGATTTTGTAGCCTAAGTGTAATGGATCTGATGATGATCGCTTGACGATCTAAACTGGTCATCCTAGTGTTTTATTAATCTCATGTAATTTATTTCAGGATTAGGGCATAACCCATCTCTTTTGGGTACATTCGTGTTGACCGACTGAAAAGCACTAAACTCTTGTTTACTAAGGCAACACTGAAAATATGGCTTCAAACACCACAAAATATGTATATTTACCCTTTGGAACACTGCGACTAACACTGTCTGCTTGAAATTGCGGAGAGGCTACTCAATCCCCTGCATTTAGGCCCTCTGGCACAAATCTACACTATTTCACCGATCTGAACCAAAATTTGTATACTTACCCTTTGGAACCCTGCGAGTAACACTGTCCACTTAAAATTTCGGACAGACCACCCCATTCCCTGTATTTAGGCCCTTTGGTCCAAATCTACACCGTTTCACCGATCAGAACCAAAATCCGTATTCCTAACCTTTGGTACCCTGCAAGTAACCCTGTCTGCTTGAAATTGCGGATAGACCACTCCATTTCCTGCATTTAGGCCCTTTGGCACAAATCTACACCGTTTCACTGAACAGGACCAAAATTTGTATACTTACCCTTTGGAACCCTGCGAGTAACACTGTCTGCTTGAAAAATCAGGCAGACCACTCCATTCCCTGCATTTAGGCCCTTTGGCCCAAATCTACACCGTTTCACCGATTTCAACCAAAATTTGTATATTTACACTTTGGAACACTGCGACTAACACTGTCTACTTGAAATTGCGGAGAGGCTACTCCATCCTCTGCAGTTAGGCCCTTGGCACAAATCTACACCGTTTCACCGACCTGAACCAAAATTTGTATACCTACCCTTCGGAACCCTGCGAGTAACACTGTCCACTTCAAATTTCGGACAGACCACCCCATTCCCTGCTTTTAGGTCCTTTGGCACAAATCTACACCGTTTCACCGATCAGAACCAACACTCGGATACTTACCCTTTGGTACCCTGCAAGTAATACTGTCTGCTTGAAATTGCGGACAGACCACTCCATTCCCTGGATTTAGTCCCTTTGGCCCAAATCTGCACCGTTTCACCGATCAGAACCAAAATTCGTATTCTTACCCTTTGGTACCCTGCGAGTAACACTGTCTGCTTGAAATTGCGGACAGGCCACTCCATACTCTGCATTTAGGCCCTTTGACACAAATCTACACCGTTTCACCGATCAGAACAAAAATGTGTATACTTACCCTTTGCCACCCTGCGAGTAATACTGTCTGCTTGAAATTGCAGACAGACCACTCCATTCCCTGCATTTAGGCCATTTGGCCCAAATCCACACCGTTTCACTGATCTCAACCAATAATTGGGACACTGCGACTAACACTGTCTACTTGAAATTGCGGAGAGGCTACTCCATCCCCTGCATTTAGGCCCTATGGCACAAATCTACACCGATTCACGGATCTGAACCAAAATTTGTATACTTACCCTTTGAATCCCTGCGAGTAACACTGTCCACTTAAAAGTTCGGACAGACCACCCCATTCCCTGCATTTATGTTCTTTGCCACAAATCTACACCGTTTCACCGATCAGAACCAACATTCAGATACCTACCCTTTGGTACCCTGCGAGTAATACTGTCTGCTTGAAATTGCGGACAGACCACGCCATTCCCTGCATTTAAGCCCTTTGGCCCAAATCCACACCGTTTCACCGATCTCAACCAAAATTTGTATATTTACCCTTTGGAACACTACGACTAACACTGTCTGCTTGAAATTTTGGAGAGGCCACTCCAACCCCTGCATTTAGGCCGTTTGGCACAAATCTACACCGTTTCACCGATCTGACCCAAATTTTACATACATACCTTTTGGAACCCGACAAGTAACACTGTTCACTTTAAATTTCGGACAGACCACACTATTCCCTGCTTTTTGGCCCTTTGGCCCAAAACTACACCGTTTCACCGATCTCAAATAATTACCCTTTGGAACTCGACGAGTAACACTGTCCACTCGACATTTCGGACAGACAACTCCATTCCCCGCATTTAGGCCCTTTGACACAAATCTACATCGTTCACCGATCGAAAACAAAACCTGTATACTTACCCTTTGGAACCCGATGAGTAACACTGTCCACTTGAAATTTCGGACAGACCCTCCATTCCCTGCATTTAGGCCCTTTGGCACATATCTGCATCGTTTCACCGATCTGAACCTAAATTTGTATACTTATCCTTTGGAACCTGACGAGTAGCACTGTCCACTTAAAACTTTGGACAGACCACTCCATTCCCTGCATTTAGGCCCTTTGGCAAATATCTACCCTGTTTCACCGATCTGAACTAAATTGTATATACTCACCCTTTGGAACCCTACGTGTAACACTGTCAAAATAAAATTTCGGATAGACCATTCTATTTACTGTATTTAGAATCTTTGGCATAAATCTACATAGTTTCACCCATCTCAACCAATCTTTATGTAAGTTACTTACCCTTTGGAACCCGACAAGTAACACTGTCTGCTTGAACTTTCGGACAGAGCACTTCATTCCCTGAATTTAGACCCATTGGCACAAATCTACATCGTATCACCAATCTGGACCAAAATTTGTTGCTCAAGCCACTGTGGTGTTGCGAAAGAGTGAGTGATTCCCCGGCCAATCTAAATACGACGGGGAACCCCGAACGTGTGTCATCATATTTCGTCATCATCTGCGATCATCTCAGGTTCGTGCAGCTTGGACCCATATTCTTTGCCGAAGCAGTACGCCATAAGCTCTTTCACTAGACGCATCGAGTACAGGCCTAAGCCAGAAAATAAGTTTGAGACTTTGGAAGACATCGAAGCTAGACATCTGAAGTACCTATATCAGTTTTAAAATTACACCATGTTCGTTTAGTAGTCATTTTTTCATTGCCTTATTATTATCATCATAAGTGCAAATGACCTAGATGTTACGCGCATCATACCACTAATTACCGCCGCATAAAGTCTTTCTCGACTGTTATTTTAGAAATATTTATTTTTATTACAGTACATTGTGTACATTATAAGTTGAAGTGTCAATTCAATACAGGTAGTAGTTTCCCTTATCATCCTCATCATAAAGGCAAATGACCTGGATGTTACGCCCATTACACCATTAATCACCACACACAATAAGTCATCCTCACCTGTGAATTTTGAAATATGTATTTCTATTACGGTAGTTTGTGAGTTAGACGTGTCAATTCACAGTAGTTTTCATTATCATCCTTATCAAAAGGGCAAATGACCTAGATATTACGCCCTCATTGTCTTTGTGGGCAAATGTCCTAGATTTTAAGTCCATTATATTTCTAAGGAGACTTTGAGACATTATCATCATTCCACCGGGCGAAGCCGGGAACTACTGCTAGTCTATATATTGAACCCTTTATCCACAGGCTGTATAAAGGATTCTAATAATTATTCATCGTCTTCTGATACATTTATACAGACAACAGATATGAGAGCCAGACGGTGTTGGGAAAATATTGAGAAATCTGTGGCCGAGAGGACACAATGGTTTAAGCTCCTGTGGTATTTTAGGAGGATGCGTATATATTCTTGGGACACAGGACAGGTGCAAATTTTAGCGCGAATGTTGGCTTGGGGACGCACACTATGGCTTGTTGCTATGAAGGTTGGCGCCAAGGAAGAAATCGAATGCTACAAGGTAATTGGTCTATCATCATGTGAACCACTCCCTACGGCAGAAATGTATGTAAAAACGCGCAAAGACATACAAGAGTCTAGGCCAATAATATCAAGACGCCTTGTCTTAGCGGGAACTCGGCTTGGGAACGCGCACGAGTAGATTAGCGCGGGAGTTATATACAGATTAATTCCACGATCGATTCAAGCCGGCTTCAGCATAATCGTAACCTCCACACTGCTACGAATTCAATGATACCGATCGCATGCTAGTCTGATAGTTATTATGGAATATTTTTTAATAGATCCCCTTCCACACCTACCCTAGTCTGTGTCATTTAAAAGGATCCAAGATGCTTCGAGGAGTGATTCCTAATTTTTGTTCGTCTGAGGACGGAACGATTACTAATTTTTGTTCGTCTGTGGACGGAACGTATTACTTATTTCTGTGCGTCTGAGGACGTGAGATTCATACTCTGCATATTTCATGTTAGTGAACATGGAATAGTGTCGTCAAATCATAAGTGTAACTTCAGTGATTTATTTATAGTCCCAGCACTATCAGTAGGACCAGTTCATCGAAGTAATTCACCAAATAGACTGTCAAGGAATTTAGTACTTGATAGGTGAATATAGTAGGAATTATATCGTGTGTGTATCTGACAAAACTTCATTTAATTCAGCACGTGATGACGTATAAGAACGAGGATGGATCTGGGAACCAGCAGGACATTTGCCTGAAGATGTCAATGACCAGATAAACATCTTAAAAGAGATGGCTGCAGACGTATTCTTGGCGCTGTTTAAAGGATTGAGTACCAAATAAATTTATTTATTTATTAAATCAGCTACGGTGTTATGGGATATTTTTTTGTAAATATTTGTTTGCTTGCTTGGTAATGTAGATTTAGTTTTGTTTTACTGACACATTAAATATGGGACTAGCCGAGCGTTGTGTAATTTTATATATTTTGTGATTGTATTTGGTTTAACTGTACGGGGCGAGACGCGAAGCCGATGCTCGATCTCGCTTGCGTAAATCGCGGTCAAGCATTATTATTCGGAGATTTGCCTTACAACAAAAATGGAACTGAATTAATTTTGAGATTAAAGATAGAACTTGGAGGGTAAAAGATTATTTGTGAGTAGAATTTTATGACGGATCAGGATTGTTTTTGATAGTTGCTTTCCAGCAGATTTGAACGGGATGGCACTTTGCACCCGAGTTTTTGTTGTGTATTTTTTTTGTTAATGTGTCAATGGACGCAGTATTGTTGATCTGTTTGAGCCACCCAGAGTGAGAGTGTTTGAGATTCAGTCCAAGCTATGGGTGCGTATGTTATTTTTATGATGTGCTAGCGAGAATATATCATGGTGATTATTCTGACTTGCTCCACGTCAACCCAGTTCATGACCTCGCGGGGCTGAACTAGTGGTATATATTTGTTTCTCGCCATCCAGGGGATGCGTGAAATATGTTGACTTTTCCAGAGGGAAAACTGCACTTAGCTGGCCAGACTGAGAGAGGTATTTGAAGGACAGCGTGACTCATACAAGAGGGGGGAGCTCAATCAGATAACGTGTCTTGTCATTAGTAACAGATCTGCTTCCTATACTGCAATTTATGATGTTGTTTTAAATTCACAAAACCTGATCGGTTATAATGAGTATTGCTTGATTAAATGGGAGCTGTCCATAATTGTAAGGTAGCCACCGAAATTCGTGTTTGTCTGGCGTTTCATATAAATGTAAACATCGTTTTTCAGCCGTTAGGCTTGTATTTTGTTATTGTTGGTTCAATTTTTTGTGCGTGTTTATTTTGATGCGTTCTTGGCCCGTGTCAAGTTAGGGTGCGCGGAGCTATGTTCCCAAGTTGATGAGAGCGGTTTTTGGCCTATTTCTGGCATGCTCTTTTTATTCCGTGTGCTCCTGCACCAGCTAGAATCTCAGGGAGATACTTCATTCTGTTTATTATTATTAGATCTTGCATGTGTCAGTAGTAGTTGTAGTGTATTAATTAAGGGTGGGTCCCATAGCCGTAATGTGATTTAAAAGATGCACTCCGTAAGCAACATGTTTGTTTTAGTTGTAAACGGACTCGCATCAGTACTCAGTTTCTTATTAACGAACAGTACACCGCACATTATATAACTTCTTGACCAGAAAATAATGGACTTGTATCCACATGTTGACGAGTGAGTTCTTACCGCTCAAATGCTTATGTTATGATTTTATCATTTATGTGATGCTGCACTCACATTGTCTTGTTGTGACGAGCGAGTTCCTACCGCTCAGTGTTATTATTATTATTTATTAAGGGGATAAAAGTCAGGGAGGATTTGTTTTTATTTATTATTATTATTATTATTATTATTATTATGCACATACATTTCAGTCATTAAATTTCCTTCATTCTACTTGTTATTCATTTTATTTCTAGTATAGCCTCTGTCATGAACCTTTCTATTCATTAGAGCATGTTGTTTTTAAGCGAACTTTGCTGTGTAACGCAGTCAGGACTGAACACGACTCCGTAGACGACTCTCGACAAAACCATGCTTTATTGAAGGGTGCAATATATAAAGCACAAAGTTTGTCTGGCTGTTTGTCTGTCTGTCTGTCTGTTATGAATACAAATCAACACCGTTCCACCGATCTGAACAAAAATGTGTATACTTAACTTTTGGAACCCTACGGGTAACCCGGTCACCTTTAAATTTCGGACAGACCTCTCCATTCCCGGCAATTAGGCCCTTTGGCACATATTGTGACCGTCAGCCGGGTGGCAACGGCACATATTTGTGAGTGACCTTCAGAAGTCCTCCGGTAAAGCTGTCGGGATAGCCAACAACCACGATGACTCTCCTAACATCTCCCCCGTCGTACCTATAAAAATTTGCCGTGAGGATCAGGTGAACTTCCTAACAATAGGCCAATGCGGCACGAGGTTCTATAGTCCACGGGGAGCGTGGTACATGGTTGCGATGGTCAAAGACGGCCTAAGGAAAGGTTCACCTCAAAAATTAGACTGTGAAATTAAACATCCAGGCTTATGTAAAACACCGTGAAAATTTATTGTAGATTTCCACAAACCCCTATCCTAGTTCGGAGGGTTATATTCGGCTAATCCGCAAGCTAAAAGTTAATGATAATAAAAGTTCAAGTCCCTAACAATGAAGTTACATTAACCCTCGCGAAAGATCTAATACACAATAAGTAAGCAACAGCAACAACGCTGGGTAAATGGTACGACGCAAAATCCCTAATACAAGTAACATGATCAAGCTAATATGAAGTTACATTTAAGTGAAGGAGCAAAGCAAAGCTAAGTTATGGTGGTACCATTTCCACATTTACATTTAACTTTTCTAGCTAAGTCCTATCAGTTAACATTCAAAGTTACGGCGGTGACGTCCGTAATAGCAAAGCAGTTACAATACAAAGCTAAGTGTACAGCCATTTAAAAACAATTAATCTAATCAACAATCATGTGCTAAATAGCACGCAATAAAGGTAACATAAAAAAAGTCAACCCCTGGCACTATCCAGCCCATGACGGGCTAAGGCCGACCAAGCGACCGCTGCCCAGCCATTTGGCCTGCAGATATTGGGGTGACGCGTGATCAGCGCGTCGGGTCCCTTCGGCCGTTAATCTTGGTATTCGTGATCGGGGCGCTGTCTCACTGTCAGACAGCAACTCAATTGTCCTCACGAGGCTGAGTGCACCCCGTTCCAACCCTCACGTCAGTTTTAAAATCCCTGACGGAGCCGGGGATCGAACCCGGGGCCTCCGGGTGAGAGGCAGGCGCGCTACCCCAACACCACGGGGCCGGCCAATAAAGGTAACATGGGGAAAAAATACAGTTTCATGACATCAATAATTATAGTACAACACAATTTTTATTATAATGCCTTCCTGCCCCATGGTTAACTCTTTGTAAACCATTGTCATCTAGCTTGATAGTAATGTCGGTGATAGCGTAGTTAAAACCACGTCTGACAATCACATGGCCTGCGCTCCACACACTATGAACTAATGGTTCATGTGTGCGCCAGGTCACAACAAAAATGTCTACAGTCTTCGTCGTTTCCAATAAAGGAAATCCCTTCATCTGCACGGCTATGTCAGCAGGTTCAAATGTAAGAATGTCAAAGTTTAAATGGAAACAATATGTTAGTTAGATCTTGTTTAAAACAATTATGCGGATGATGTTTATTATGTCGGTTTATGTTCCTTCCGTAGGTTTATGGCGTATTCTGACAAAGGCCTAACAAGGAGTAGTCTTCTAAAGATCATTCTTCCGCAGCAAAACATCGACTCAATAGTCGGAAAACTCAACGAGCAAACTCGGCTCGGACTCACAATAACACGAGTTATCAGCGGTAAATACCTCGCTTTCAACAACTCTCATAATAATGCCTCATAACAACAACAGATGCGCGACTTACAACAATGGCACGTCTTACTCACTCAAGGCACATAATATCATGGGTTACCTGCGGCAAAAACCTCGCATTTAATAACCAAATTGCCTTCATTATAATTTGCCTCTCTCAAGAGGATCGCCAACAATGCATAAAGAAACCTGACAACCCTGGACATGTCGAAATGACATTCCTCGCAGCAAAATATCTAACTAACAGTATGAAAATCCAAGAAAAACAAATGAACAAAAATACAGTAAGAAACACTGGGTTTCATGAGCAATAGCTGCTTTGAAAGAAAGAGATGAATGAAATCAACATTCTGTCCTATGTTATCGTAGTTCTGTCTCGCTTTCAAGCATTTGTTTTCAAGGTTACTGGGTCAACAAACCAGTTTATTGGTGACAACTTCACAAATTGCAGTCCTTCACTGACCACATTTTTCAACAGGCAAGGCCGGCTAGTTTTAACATTATATAATACCGTAATATTTGGCCTTGTCATTCTTAGCATATGCTTGGTTCAAAAACCTTATAGAATCCGTGTGCTAAACACGTTACAATTTAACTGTACAATAAAGTATCGCAGTCCTTCATTTCAAAGAATAGTAAATCACAGACATAACAGCATGTCTCACGAGCTTCTTTGCTCATCAAAGATATAACACTTATTAAGTTCTCAGTATAACATTAACACCTGTGTCCTCATGACAGAAACAAAGTAGTAACAAATTGATAAATATGGCACAGATCTGCAACTCTAGACCTGCATAATGATGCGATAGTGCACTTAGTTCGATGCTTGACATCTACACTTTCTCCAAAATAATAAATCTGTCAGTATTTGACTATAAATCGGCTTCTGAGCGCTTTCAAAAAATGAAAATACAGCATATTTTTATAAAACTGGAAACTACAGTTGGTTTCCTAACGATACGACCTATCTAACGAGGTCATAAGTCTCAACAGACTGGTTGCAAAGATTGCAGTTAAATAAAGTGACGATGACATCTGAATGAAACCACGGATAAATATCCTACACATGGCTGAGCAAAATAGCTGCAAATGATTACAGTCATGTTTGGCAGTGGGTCGGCTATAACGTGGTACGACGTCCATCAGGACGGCACCAGGGTTAACCAAAACTGGTCTACCCCACAGGGTGACTAACAATGACTGAAATAAACAACAATTATACTAATTACAACCCTACCTAGCAAATGGCTGACACATAAGTGCGGTTGATTAACAAAAAAAATTACGATATCTAAATATACCACCGCGGACTATTACAAAAGAAAAGGTGCCCAAACTCACGACTTTTGGTAGCTCTCACATCGGCTCAGACATTCATCGACCAGGGTCGCGATAAACACTGCTTGGCTCTCCAGCATGGTCCTGTCCTCCACGGATTCACCAATCTGGACCTCCCAAGCAACCAGGGTTCGTTCGCCTCCGGATGATGGTCTCCCAAAAAGGTCTGGAATGTGCCTGGAAGTCGGCATCCACGTTCCTTCGTCTGCGTCCTCGGCATCCTGACGTTCCATCAAGCTGGTGGTCTCCATCACGACGTCCCCCTCATACCGGAATGGTATTAGCCCATAATCGTCTTCTTCACCATGGCGTGGAAAAGTTCAATGTCTTGCATGATGTCGAAAATGTCGAAATATCTCGTTCCTCTCGGCGTTTTGGCGTGATTATTGTGGACGATGCAAATAATAGTGTTCTCCACAGTATTTTGTAGTTTTCAGCCTGTTGATCCTCAAGATTCAACACGATGCGATGCTTTGCTTGTTAGCACGTGCAATTGTATCACGTTTTATCAATCACGTGGCATCCGCGATAAAATTGATATTTTCAATTCAGAATTTCCGTAGCAATAATGTTGTGATCGTTGGCAGTAATAATCACGTCGTCTTGGCACAATTATCAGACGATAACTCTTATATTTTCGGCGTGGCACTTTGCCCTTACACTTACACGTGGGAAAAATATCTGGCGTATGGCACCAATTACAGTTTGTAGAAAATATTGCCTAATATGGCCTTTCGTAGAACAATAATATGTCCACAATGTGTGACAACGTTAGTATAGTTATTTTCAACACACGATGCAGTCGGATGCTCACTTGAGCACAAAAATATTTATAATGTCCACGTCGCGACGGACGGATACTCGAAACACGCCTGTCTGGCGTCAGATCTCCAGATGTAGTCGTCACTGACTTTCACTCGGAAGTAGGTCGCCAAAACGAAGTCATTGAGCGACTACTTTCATAGCTCCTTGCGTATCTGCAAGTGTTATACCTTACCAAAAACGTAATAATCATTCACCAAAATGATTCAATAATACAGAATGACGAATTAGAATATTCTGAGTCTTATGAAAGGATAAAAGTGATTAACAAGACCTCCAAAGTCAAAAATGCAATTGAGCGCTACTTCAAAGAGTATAGCATGAGCTCTCTGCTCCACGTGGTATTCTGGGTATGTTCAAAAGTACTACATCCCATAATAATTATTCCGTCACAAAAATATCACATGAACCATAGCTCAGCGGGTTCATCTGCCTCTCCGTCGTTTCAAAGAAAATGTTGGGACGACATTTTATTTGCCTCTATAATTCATTCATGTGTGATATTTTTTTAGATTGGCGGCGTTGAAAGTTCCAATACGTTCTCCAGTTCTGATGTATTCAATGACATAACTCCCATTATTCAACGGCTGTCTAACACGACTAGGGCCGTAATACAAGGAAAGAAATTTCCCGTATACGCGGTCAATTGGATTAGAAATTCCGGGTCTCCTTATAAGGATAAGGTCTCCCTCCTCAAGTGGTTCTCTGAATCTCTGGCGTCTTGTTCTCCTCAAGCGTTTGGCAGCTTGTCTGTCTAAAGTATCTCTAGCAGCTAACAGTCTGCTGGCATGCGATGGTTGTAAACAAGGTGGATTTACAATCACGCGGTTACAGACTCTCAGTGGCATCTGGTTCAAATGCAGGACCAAAGGTATTTGACCAGTGCTTTCATGCACAGTAGAATTAATGCATTTTGCCATCAAAACAAGGACTTCAGTCCATCGCCAGTGTTCCTCCTGACAATACAAACGACAAAATGTTGCAATAGTGGACATAACGCATTCCGCTGGATTGCTCTCAGGGTGTCTTATTGATGACAAAAGATGACCAATCTCTAGTTCCTCCATAGCGTTGGCGAATTCTGCAGAAGTATATTGCGATCCATGGTCAGTTAATAAGAATTGTGGCTTCCCTGCCTCCGGTATCACTTGTCGTCTTATTCGCTGGATAATTTGATGTGCATTAGCCTTCTGAATAGGGTGGAGCATTGTGTATTTTGTAAACACATCTATGGTGACTACAATGTAACGATTCCCACGACGGGCTTTAGGTATAGGACCGTAAGGATCTTGTGCGTACAACTCTCTGGGTTGAGTTGGTAGTATAGGTCTAGGTGGTTCTCTCAATAAGTGTGACGTGTATTTGTTCCGCTGGCATGCGTCACAAGCACGTAAACACTCTCTGACAGTGGTTCCTAACCTTTTCCAGGTGAACGACTCTTTAATGGTGGCAATGGTCTTGTCCGTTCCACCGTGACCAATAGACAAATGTACCATGAGAATGACAGATTCCTGGTACCTTCTGGGAATAACTGCACGCAGTTGGGTGAGATATTCGTCCACAAATTTATACAAAACGCGACGGTAAATCAGATAGTCATCTGCTATGGCAGCAATCCTTGCATAAAGCTCATCCTGAGGATCCATCTTTCGTTCAAGAAATCGAATGATGTGTCTAAGTTCCTCTTCACGTCTCTGTCCCTCGGGTAGATAACGAAGTCGGCGAAGGTGTTCTTCGCATTCTCCCTCGATGTCAATGGCATTAATAGAAGTTTCAGGATTCCGGCTGAGGATGTCAGCCAATACATTCTCTCTGCCTGGTTTGTAAACAATCTCCAGATCGAACTGTTGGAGAAAAAGAGTCCATCTAGTGATCCTGTCACTTGCCAGTCTTGTTCGTAGGATGAAGGTCAAAGCGTGGTGATCGGTTCTTACGACAATCTTCTGGCCTATCAAAAGTTTCTGCCAGTACTCTAATGCATAGACGACGGATAGTGCTTCTATTTCTGTTGTAAGATAGTGAGATTCGTGAGCTCTTAAACGTCTGCTCAAGAAAGCGATGTAGTGACGTTTCTTATCATCGTCCTCCTGCAATAATATAGCTCCAATACCAATGGCTGATGCGTCTGTTTCAAGAATGAAATTGCGTGAATAATCAGGATATTCCAACTGGATAGAATTCTCTAGCATCTGCTTAGCCTTCTGGAATGCTGTCTCACACTCATCATTCCAATTCCATCTACAGTTCTTTTTCAGCAGACTTTGAAGTGGTGCAACAGTCTCTGAGTATCGCTCACAATGAGCAGCAAAAAATTGTAGTATTCCCAAAAATTGTCTCACGTGCTTCACACGGGTTGGCGTTGGAAAAGCGGCGACAGTTCTGATTTTTGCTGGATTCGGTCGATATCCATCTCCATTAATAATATGTCCAACAAAATTTACTTCTCTTTGGAGAAATCTGCACTTATCAAACTTGACCTTGAAATTGGCCTGTCGAAGATTTTCAAAAGCAAGGCGTAGGGTAGCCAAATGCTCTTCCTCTGTTTCAGAAGCGATGATTATGTCGTCCACATAACATATTACTTTCTCTTTTACCTCTGGAGCTAACTTAGCATCTAGTGCTCTAATCAAAGCAGCTCCAGCATTCTTCAAACCAAATGGTAACTTGCAGAAGACATAGGTGGTTTGATCAAATAAGAAGCCAGTGTACTTCTGAGTATGCTCGGACAGTTTGATGTGATAATATGATTGTACAAGTTCCAATGATGAGAAAATTTTCTTCCCTTTAAACTTCCTAAGGATGTCCCTAATCTTAGGCGGTCTGTCGTGCTCGGGAGCCAGGCGTTCGTTTAAAGCCCTTGCGTCGAGACAAAGCCTCAAACTTCCATCAACCTTAACCACAGGTATAATTGGATTCAGAAAAGGAGTCGGTGACTTCTTAATCGTGCCTGCTACTTCCATCTCATGGATCTTCCTTGCAGCTTCCTCGCGGTGTTTTTCAGCAATCGGGTAAATTTTCTTCTGAAATGGAGAGTCGTCTAATAAAATGAGGTCATATTCATAATTCATAATTTCGCCAGGAGCAGTATCGAATATGTCCCAATATTCATTTAGTGTAGTAGCCAAATTCTCTTGCATGGTTGTGGATATTAATCCTGCCTCTCCGTCGGCATCAAGTGTTTCCTCAGTTTCCTTGCTATTAAGTTGCTCGACAACGTCGACTTCGGACAGGAATTCCGGTTCATCTACCACAAGGTTCATCTCTATAAGTTCGTTCGGTTTAAATTCGACAGTATTGCGTCCCATGTCGATAATACCGTCATACTTCCTCATGAAATCAGCCCCTAGTATGACATCATGATGCAAACCTTTCATAACTAAGAATTCGTGCAAATACACGTGGCTTGTGATTCTCAATGTGCACAAAACCTGTATCTTGCACGTCACAACCCGGTCAGGTATCTCTCCTCTGACAAGAATAGCGGAAACAGGCAGCTCTGTCACCTCAGAGTTAGCCTTCAACTTAGCATAGCAATCTGCAGAGATTACACTGATCATTGCGCCAGTATCGATCAGAATTATAACACTGCATCCATTGAGAGTGGCTACTATTTTGCGTAAACGTGTTGGCTCATAACTGTGGTTCGTCGTTCGTCGTTCGTCGAGTAAATCCTGTTGGATGGGCTCCCAGAGTAAAATATCTGCCGTCACTCTGTGCTCAGCCAAACTAGACTGTCTTAATTTTTCGGCGTTTTTTTTCTTTGTTGTGACTAGAGGTACCAGGCTGGTTCTGTCCTGCCTCTGACGTCACATTTCTTTCTTCCCTCGAAGTAGGGTTCCTTTCTCCCTCTTCTCTATTTTGGCTCTCAATTGCTGGAGGTACTCGCGGCTCTCGCGCGCTCTCCCTTCCCAGTCACGGTCCGGATGGTAACGTGGATCACGTCCTCGTTGGTAACCTCCGTTATACCTGTAGTCTCGCCGGATCCTTCCTCTTCCTGACGGACCTTCCTGATTCCCACGACGGTTATTGTCGTGACGACGGTTGTCCTCGCCCCATTATCGAACCTACGATTCCAATATGTTCTATTGTCTTCTCTCTGGTTCCTTGAATATGGAGTATTACTCCAATCTCTCCAGTTACGGCGGTATTCATTGTTGTATTCTGGCCGAGGATTCCCAGAGTTCTGTGATGCTTCTTGTGTCTGGCTAACTTTGTCCACAGTCGTGACGTTAACGTGACGCTCTTCACGCCTGTCAACCTTCTGTTGACGGTGAGTTGGAAATTGCTCCGCGTTAGCATCAAGACGTCGTAATATCTGATCACACTGTTGAAATGTCGTCGCCCCTGCAGCGATTAGTACTCTTTGCACGTCGGCTGGGTATTGCCATACTATGGTATTCACTAAATCCTGCTCCGATAAAGGAGGCTGAAGATTTCTCAATTTAGCAAGCTGGGTTGCAAAGTAATTTGCGTAGCGAGTTGGCATGTTGGAACTGTATCGGCGAGTGTACATTTCAGCCCTTATACTTTGCTGAACGTCACTCGACCAATACGTCCTCAGTAGTGCTTCTTTAAAGTCTTGATACCCGGAGAATGAATATTTAAAAGCCCGATACCAAGTTGCTGCTTGTCCATCCAGAAGACGTTCAATAACTCGAAGTTCTCTTTCAGGAGTTACGAGTGTGTCTCGTAAAAAGCTCTCGACGTTCATGAGAAATTCTACAGGAGTCACTCCGCTTCCTGTGCCAGTGAATTTAGCGGGTTGCTCTTCCCTTGACCTTATCACTGTGACATTACCCTGAGTATTAGCAGTACGGTATGTATTCTGCATGTAGTTGTTTGACGGCGTGTTAGTTTCAGGATCCAGTCTATTTATAGCTGGTCTGAACGGGTTAGCATCGTAATTTAACGTCTGGCTTGGCGCTGTTGCATTAAACTGCCAAGGTCGTGTATCGGCATGTACACTTGACTGTACATTACTAGTCCAAAATTCCGGCGTTTCACGTGTATTTCCCATCGGCGGTTGCAAATCTACTCCCCTCGGAAGTGCTTCTAACCTGTCGAGCCTCTCCTCGATGACTTCTAATTCTTGTATATTCCTGTTGGCGACTTTGCTCCCTAAATCATTTAGTTGCAACTCGATTCGTTCAACTTTACCTTTGAGATTTTGGTCCACCTCACGAATAGCTGATTTGAGGTTACGACTCAACTCGAGCCTATCAATAATCGTTATTTCCTCAATCTTTTTCTGCAATGTTGCAATTTCGCCCTCAACCTGAGATACGTTACTCTGGATATGGTTGATATCATCCTTGACTCCATTTACATTGGC
The DNA here is from genome assembly GCA_946902985.2 of Meconema thalassinum. NCBI lineage: Eukaryota > Metazoa > Arthropoda > Insecta > Orthoptera > Tettigoniidae > Meconema > Meconema thalassinum. The sequence continues at coordinate 1,753,614,785 of OX336388.2, read as the reverse complement.
GTCGACTGTAGTTTTATGCTCCACGAATTCGCCTCTCAACATCATCAGGTCGACTTTGTGCTCCTCCCTGTGCACATCTACAGTATCACATAAGCCTGTGACAGTTTCTTTTAGTTCCGCGATGTCTTTCCGGTTAGAATTAAGTTCCTCCCTAACCTCAAGCATGTTATCCACGATGGTCTTCACGTTGTTATTAACGGCGTTAGCTGCACCTCTCATTAATACCAGTCCTAGGTTCATGGTAGCCATATCCTTTTTTACGTTGTCCATAAAACCTTCTACGTGATTCAGCCTAGTCCCAAATTCTTCTCTGGTGTGCTCGATATCAGCTTTGACGTCTAACTGTACTTTATTTATAGCGGTCTGAATTTGAGCCGTGTGCTCCTCGAGTCGGGTTTGCACATCCTGTCTTGCGCTATTCATTTCTTCCTTTAATGTGTCTATGCGCTGGCATGCCTCCTGGTGGTGACGAATCACGTCTATCCTTACCGCTGCCAAACCTGCCGTTAAGTCATTTTTCGCTTCTACCCTATACGAGTCCATTTCGGCCCTGACCTTCGTTAGATCGGTCCTAACGTCTTTAACAGTACGGGTGTTTATCTCTAAATCTAAACGTACTTCATTAATTGATTGGGTATTTACCTCAAGGTTCTGCCTGACATTGTCAACAGACTGAGTGTTTATCTCGAGGTTCTGCCTGACCTGGTCCACATGACCATTTACATCACCTACTTCCTGTCTAACATTGTCAATAGCTTGTGAATTAACCTCTAAGGCTTGTGTATTCACACTCAAGTCACTAGTAAGTTGTTGGAGGTTAGCGTTGACACCTGCCAACATCTCAGCGAACACTCTGCGAATTATATCCTCATCCATTTGACAAGAATTTATATTGAGAGAAACGAGGGATCAATCATGATGGAAACTTACAGCTATGATAGTAACGTGGTGGTATAAAGCTTGTTTCGACTTAATAAATATCACGAGTACAGCTGGAGTATGCAAACTAAGTGCTTCTACATTTACTAATACAACGGTGAGCAAAGCAAAGTATTACATTTACTTAGGATGAGGCATCATCTAAGAAAAACCCTATCTTTCATTTATTCAATATAAAAACCTCACCCCATGGTCTTCTATCAAATATGAATGCCATGCGGTCTATTGATCTGCAGTACGACTTTCTAAGTTCGTCCCAGTCCTGTCAATTTACCATTATTCGAATATTAAGATCCTCCTAAATATCGGCATAAGAAAATATACAGGGCGCCATCTGATGATCACCATGTTGACATCTGGCTCCATGTATAGGGAGTCAATCAATGTGCTACCATGTCAACGTCTCTCCCCACGTATAGGGAGCCAATTTATGTGCGACCTATACGTCGGTTTCCACGTTAACACCGTGCACCATGTCAACTTCGTAGCCCCATTAGTTGGGCCGCCATTTTATGTGACCGTCAGCCGGGTGGCAACGGCACATATTTGTGAGTGACCTTCAGAAGTCCTCCGGTAAAGCTGTCGGGATAGCCAACAACCGCGATGACTCTCCTAACATCTCCCCCGTCGGACCTTTAAAAGTTTGCCGTGAGGATCAGGTGAACTTCCTAACAATAGGCCAATGCGGCACGAGGTTCTATAGTCCACGGGGAGCGTGGTACATGGTTGCGATGGTCAAAGACGGCCTAAGGAAAGGTTCACCTCAAAAACTAGACTGTGAAATTAAACATCCAGGCTTATGTAAAACACCGTGAAAATTTATTGTAGATTTCCACAAACCCCTATCCTAGTTCGGAGGGTTATATTCGGCTAATCCGCAAGCTAAAAGTTAATGATAATAAAAGTTCAAGTCCCTAACAATGAAGTTACATTAACCCTCGCGAAAGATCTAATACACAATAAGTAAGCAACAGCAACAACGCTGGGTAAATGGTACGACGCAAAATCCCTAATACAAGTTACATGATCAAGCTAATATGAAGTTACACTTAAGTGTAGGAGCAAAGCAAAGCTAAGTTATGGTGGTACCATTTCCACATTTACATTTAACTTTTCTAGCTAAGTCATATCAGTTAACATTCAAAGTTACGGCGGTGACGTCCGTAATAGCAAAACAGTTACAATACAAAGCTAAGTGTACAGCCATTTAAAAACAATTAATCTAATCAACAATCATGTGCTAAATAGCACGCAATAAAGGTAACATGGGGGAAAAAATACAGTTTCATGACATCAATAATTATAGTACAACACAGTTTTTATTATAATGCCTTCCTGCCCCATGGTTAACTCTTTGTAAACTATTGTCATCTAGCTTGATAGTAATGTCGGTGATAGCGTAGTTAAAACCACGTCTGACAATCACATGGCCTGCGCTCCACACACTATGAACTAATGGTTCATGTGTGCGCCAGGTCACAACAAAAATGTCTACAGTCTTCGTCGTTTCCAATAAAGGAAATCCCTTCATCTGCACGGCCATGTCAGCAGGTTCAAATGTAAGAATGTCAAAGTTTAAATGGAAACAATATGTTAGTTAGATCTTGTTTAAAACAATTATGCGGATGATGTTTATTATGTCGGTTTACGTTCCTTCCGTAGGTTTATGGCGTATTCTGACAAAGGCCTGACAAGGAGTAGTCTTTTAAAGATCATTCTCCCGTAGCAAAACATCGACTCAATAGTCGGAAAACTCAACGAGCAAACTCGGCTCGGACTCACAATAACACGAGTTATCAGCGGTAAATACCTCGCTTTCAACAACTCTCATAATAATGCCTCATAACAACAACAGATGCGCGACTTACAACAATGGCACGTCTTACTCACTCAAGGCACATAATATCATGGGTTACCTGCGGCAAAAACCTCGCATTTAATAACCAAATTGCCTTCATTATAATTTGCCTCTCTCAAGAGGATCGCCAACAATGCATAAAGAAACCTGACAACCCTGGACATGTCGAAATGACATTCCTCGCAGCAAAATATCTAACTAACAGTATGAAAATCCAAGAAAAACAAATGAACAAAAATACAGTAAGAAACACTGGGTTTCATGAGCAATAGCTGCTTTGAAAGAAAGAGATGAATGAAATCAACATTCTGTCCTATGTTATCGTAGTTCTGTCTCGCTTTCAAGCATTTGTTTTCAAGGTTACTGGGTCAACAAACCAGTTTATTGGTGACAACTTCACAAATTGCAGTCCTTCACTGACCACATTTTTCAACAGGCAAGGCCGGCTAGTTTTAACATTATATAATACCGTAATATTTGGCCTTGTCATTCTTAGCATATGCTTGGTTCAAAAACCTTATAGAATCCGTGTGCTAAACACGTTACAATTTAACTGTACAATAAAGTATCGCAGTCCTTCATTTCAAAGAATAGTAAATCACAGACATAACAGCATGTCTCACGAGCTTCTTTGCTCATCAAAGATATAACACTTATTAAGTTCTCAGTATAACATTAACACCTGTGTCCTCATGACAGAAACAAAGTAGTAACAAATTGATAAATATGGCACAGATCTGCAACTCTAGACCTGCATAATGATGCGATAGTGCACTTAGTTCGATGCTTGACATCTACACTTTCTCCAAAATAATAAATCTGTCAGTATTTGACTATAAATCGGCTTCTGAGCGCTTTCAAAAATGAAAATACAGCATATTTTTATAAAACTGGAAACTACATTTGGTTTCCTAACGATACGACCTATCTAACGAGGTCATAAGTCTCAACAGACTGGTTGCAAAGATTGCAGTTAAATAAAGTGACGATGACATCTGAATGAAACCACGGATAAATATCCTACACATGGCTGAGCAAAATAGCTGCAAATGATTACAGTCATGTTTGGCAGTGGGTCGGCTATAACGTGGTACGACGTCCATCAGGACGGCACCAGGGTTAACCAAAACTGGTCTACCCCACAGGGTGACTAACAATGACTGAAATAAACAACAATTATACTAATTACAACCCTACCTAGCAAATGGCTGACACATAAGTGCGGTTGATTAACAAAAAAAATTACGATATCTAAATATACCACCGCGGACTATTACAAAAGAAAAGGTGCCCAAACTCACGACTTTTGGTAGCTCTCACATCGGCTCAGACATTCATCGACCAGGGTCGCGATAAACACTGCTTGGCTCTCCAGCATGGTCCTGTCCTCCACGGATTCACCAATCTGGACCTCCCAAGCAACCAGGGTTCGTTCGCCTCCGGATGATGGTCTCCCAAAAAGGTCTGGAATGTGCCTGGAAGTCGGCATCCACGTTCCTTCGTCTGCGTCCTCGGCATCCTGACGTTCCATCAAGCTGGTGGTCTCCATCACGACGTCCCCCTCATACCGGAATGGTATTAGCCCATAATCGTCTTCTTCACCATGGCGTGGAAAAGTTCAATGTCTTGCATGATGTCGAAAATGTCGAAATATCTCGTTCCTCTCGGCGTTTTGGCGTGATTATTGTGGACGATGCAAATAATAGTGTTCTCCACAGTATTTTGTAGTTTTCAGCCTGTTGATCCTCAAGATTCAACACGATGCGATGCTTTGCTTGTTAGCACGTGCAATTGTATCACGTTTTATCAATCACGTGGCATCCGCGATAAAATTGATATTTTCAATTCAGAATTTCCGTAGCAATAATGTTGTGATCGTTGGCAGTAATAATCACGTCGTCTTGGCAGAATTATCAGACGATAACTCTTATATTTTCGGCGTGGCACTTTGCCCTTCCACTTACACGTGGGAAAAATATCTGGCGTATGGCACCAATTACAGTTTGTAGAAAATTTTGCCTAATATGTCCTTTCGTAGAACAATAATATGTCCACAATGTGTGACAACGTTAGTATAGTTATTTTCAACACACGATGCAGTCGGATGCTCACTTGAGCACAAAAATATTTATAATGTCCACGTCGCGACGGACGGATACTCGAAACACGCCTGTCTGGCGTCAGATCTCCAGATGTAGTCGTCACTGACTTTCACTCGGAAGTAGGTCGCCAAAACGAAGTCATTGAGCGACTACTTTCATAGCTCCTTGCGTATCTGCAAGTGTTATACCTTACCAAAAACGTAATAATCATTCACCAAAATGATTCAATAATACAGAATGACGAATTAGAATATTCTGAGTCTTATGAAAGGATAAAAGTGATTAACAAGACCTCCAAAGTCAAAAATGCAATTGAGCGCTACTTCAAAGAGTATAGCATGAGCTCTCTGCTCCACGTGGTATTCTGGGTATGTTCAAAAGTACTACATCCCATAATAATTATTCCGTCACAAAAATATCACATGAACCATAGCTCAGCGGGTTCAATATCTACACCGTTTCACCGATCTGAACCAAAATTTGTATACTTACCCTTTGGAATCTTGCGAGTAACACTGTCCACTTGAAATTTCGGACAGACCACTCCATTCCCTTCATTTAGGCCCTTTGGCACAAATCTACACCGTTTCACCAATCTGAACCTTAATGTGTATAGTTATCCTTTCGAACGCTGCGGGTAACACCGTCCACTTTAAATTTCAGACACATCACTCCTTTCCCTGCATTTAGGCCCTTTGGCACAAATCTACACCGTTTCACCCATCAGAACCCAAATTTGTATACTAACCCTTTGGAATCTTGCGGGTAAAGGCGGGTTCACACGGAGTCGTGAAGCGCGCGAGAGCACTACTAGTTTTGAGCATGCGTCACGACTTGCTTGTTCAGTTCACACGGACGAAGTGTTCTCGCTGGTCGTAAGTTTCTCGCTCGTTGTTCAATCATGGCAGAACGTGAAGCTGCAAAAGTTGTTTGTGAAGTATTAATACAAGAGTTGATAAATCATTTGAAAACCTGGAATAAAACAAAAAAAGAGGCATGTGTGGGTTCGGGACTGGGTAAAGAGGTGTAATGTACTCGGTGCCACCAATAGTATTTGCCGGGAGTTATCCTTGGAAGATCCAAATAGCTACAGAAACTTCTTTAGGATGGAACCAAATCTGCATGCTTGTATGCTTCCGAATTTATTTTCCACAAACATTCCTTTTCGCGGTACAACTCGACAAACTTCATCACCTGGGCACTACTCATTTTAAACACGGACATACTGTCACCCCTTCGGCAAGAATACGACTGAAGCGGTCGTGCTCACTCAAACCAGTCGGGGAATTCACGCCCCACCTTTTCGAGGGCGAGCACGACTTCCACTCCCACTACCACTGGTTCACACGAAGTCGTGTCCACGACCGACCGATCGATCAGCAGTAGTGCTCTCTCCCGCTTCCTGACTCCGTGTGAACCCGCCTTAACACTGTCCACTTGAAATTTCGGGCAGACCACTCCATTCCCTGCATTTAGGCCCTTTGGCACAAATCTACACCGTTTCACTGATCTAAACCAAAATTTGTATACTTAGCTTTTGGAATCCTGCGAGTAACACTGTCCACTTGAAAATTGGGACAGACTACTCCATTCGCTGCATTTAGGCCCTTTGGCACAAATCTACACCGTTTCACCGATCAGAACCAAAATGTGTTTAGTTACCCTTTGGAACCCTGCGGGTAACACTGTCCACTTTAAATTTCAGACAGACCACTCCTTTCCCGGCAATTAGGCCATTTGGCACAAATCTACACACTTTCACCAATCTGAACCAAAATGTGTATACTTACCCTTTGGAACCCTGCAATTATCACTGTCCACTTATAATTTCGGACAGACCACTCCATTCCCTACATTTAGGCCCTTTGGCACAAACCTACGCAATTTCACCGATCTGAACCAAAATGTGTATGCTTACTCTTTGGATCCCTGCGGGTAACACTGTTCAATTGAAATTTTGGACAGACCACTCCATTCCCGGCGTTTAGGCCCTTTGGCACAAATCTACATCGTTTTTCCGATCTGAACCAAAATTTGTACAGTTACCCTTTGGAACCGTGCGGGTAACACTGTCCACCATAAATTGCAGAGAGACCACTCCATGCCTGTATTTAGGCCCTTTGGCACAAATCTACACCGTTTCACCAATCTGAACCAAGATTTGTATAGACTACTTACCCTTTGGAACCCTGCGAGTAACACTTTCACATTATATTTCGGACAAACCACTCCATTCCCCGCATTTAGTCCCTTGGGCACAAATCTGCACCGTTTCACCGATCAGAACCAAAATTTGTATACTTGCCCTTTGGAACTCTGCGGGTAACACTGTCCACTTTAAATATCCCTGCATTAGGTCCTTTGGCACAAATCTACACCGTTTCACCGATCTGAACCGAATTTTACATTCCATTCCCTGCATTTAGGCCCTTTGGAACAAATCTACACCGTTTCACCGAACTGAAACAAGTTTTACATACTTACCCTTTGGAACCCGACGAGTAACACTGTCTACATGAAATTTCGGACAGGCCACTCCATTCCCTGCATTTAAGTAGGCACAAATCTACATCGTTTCACCGATCTGAACCAAAAATGTATGTACTTACACTTTGGAGCTCTACGAGTAACACTGTCTATTTGAAATTTCGGACAGACCACTCCATTCCCTGCATTTAGGCCCTTGGACACAAATCTACACCATTTCACTGATCTGAACTAAATTTTACATACTTAGGCCCTTTGGAACCCAGTGGGTAACACTGACCACTTTAAATATCGAACAGACCACTCCATTCCCTGCATTCAGGCGCTTTAGTTCAAATCTGCTCCGTTTCACCTAATTGCACCAAATTTTACATACCCTTTGAAACCCTGCGGATATTTTACAGAACCTTCTTCATTCCCTACATTTAGAATAACAGACAAGAGGAACTTGAAAACCACGTTTTATGGCCCTTGAGCCATTCATGTCCGTAGTAGTGTAACTGTAAGAGTATTTAAGTCTATTGTTGGCTGGCAATGTGGGCTGCATCACGCCGCCCCTACCCGTGTGCTGGTGCAGAATTGCAAAAATGGTTACATCTTGCACTGCTTATAAATTGCAGTCACGGGGAGAAATTAGTGCAAAAGGATTTCTTAGGCCCCTTAAAACAGTTATCATAATGAAAATATCATGGCTCTGTATAAGTGCGATGGTGTTGGTGCAGTACATTGAGGTAAGCGTTGGTGCTTTCAAATTTACTTTCATTTGTTCCGATCATCCTTGAGCGCTAGCGGGCGATCAATATCACTATTGCTACCTCATGAGCTCGGGACAGCCGAAGTTTTCCAAAGTTCTCTGATTATTTTCCTATGGCGCTATGAGACAAATGACGACACTGTTGGTCTCTTCATTTCTAAAGCCCGTATCACACGACACTCGCTAGCATGGAAGCTGCTACGACAGCTGCCATCACCTGACATAAGTTTCCTTCCATGCTCGCCGGCATGCCTCCTTGTGTGGCTGAAATGTATCACACGTTAAATAAATGTACCTGAGCACATGGAAGGTTCCATAGCAGAAACATCTGTTCAAATATGGAAGAACGTAGGAGATTGATTCTCGGTGCCGCTGCACTAATACAGTAATTGGCAATATGCAGACAACCAGAACCAGAAGCACTGTGCATATTGACCGGTTTAAACTGCCACATTATATACAGCATCGGTAGCATTATAATACCAACAAAGTGATTTGGCTAAAACGTCTGTGGTTTAAAGGCAGCTTCTTTCTTTAACTAGTTTCCAAATAGGTCAATTAATGGAGATATTACAAATATCTGGCATAAAACAATACAATGTAAAGACGAAGTGTTGTACAGTAATGTATTGGGTTAGAAAAATCTCTATATTTTATCCATAGATATACATTTTGTAGGAAATTTAAAACGAAAAAAACCGGTTTATTCTAGTTAATGCCGTTATCATTCCATGTAAAAATAAAAAATCAAAGGAGCCTAAAAATCCTACCTTTTAATAACATTGTGTTTTGCAATTATTAACAGACATAACTGAACAATTTTTGTAGCAATGAATAGCACTATTTCTACCTGATTTCTTGTGCTATTTTTTCCAGGGCATCTTGGCGCATAATTTTGTTATGTTATAAAGACATGGATTACTTTCGTACATTTCAATAAGCGAAGAAATAACCTCATTTGCCCAAGGTCGTGACATCTTGTGTAGAAATACGTTGCTTTCGAGAAAACAATTAACCAAGATTACCTGGAGATGCTACCGCTAGGATCTCTGCAAGGGCATTCTGATTGGCTCAAGTGCTGAACCCTCCATACAATCTTCCAGCGAAAATAGCACCGGACCAGTTACTGAGATGCCATGAAGGCTGTCATAGAAGGCAGAATCTAGCATAGAAGGTAGAAATCACACGGTGCTAGACGCGGCTATACCAGCGTGTATACCCGTACTGGTAGCAGCTTCCATGCTAGCGAGTGTCGTGTGATACGGGCTTAACAGCCAATGAGACATAGGCCCTAGGAAGTGTCTTTTGTTTCACTTACTCCTCTTTCTAAACATATTTTTCCATTCGCTTTTAAATTACATGTGTCAGTTCTGTAGTTAGTAAATAGCCTTTTCCCTGTTCATTATTATCATTACGGGAAAAGACCTGGATGTTACGTCCTTTATACTGTACTACTTATCACTCGCACTGCCGGTACCACCGCCTCAAAACGTTATCTTTATATATATAATTCTTCGACACGTGTGTATGTGACTGAACTCCTCCTAAACGACTGAACCGATTTTGATGGAATTTGGTATGTATATTAGGGTGGATCCATGTATGGTTTAGATTCACAATCTGACCCGGTAGGTGGAATGAACACAATGTTAGAACCACAATTTACACACAATTTTAGAACCACAATATACAGTCAAAAACAGTAGTCATGGAAACCACTAGCCTTGGCCTCCGTGAAAGCTGATGTCTTTGGACGGTTTGTCTCTGCACGTTAGAGCCACCTGGTCGCAACCTGTGCAACTACCGCCATTACATACACTCCGCCCGTGGCGAAAAGTTGTGTTTTATACCAAAGGTGGCAGTGATGTCGAATTCTACTGTTTGTCTCTGCACGTTAGAGCGTTTCAAAGTCCCGTATGCGTTCACATACCATTCATCCGATTGCCATGAAACTTGGGTGGTATGTTGAGTGAGCTCCAGGGAAGGTGTTTGGCTTAGTAAATCCATTTTACAATAGATAGCGCTCGAATAGATTCAACAAATGAGCGACGACGCGCGAAGCGTTTCAAAAAGGACCCTATGCGTTCAAATACCATTCGTCCGATAGCGATGAAACTTGGGTGAGATGTTGTGTACACTCCAGGGAAGGCTTCTGGCTTAGTAAATCATTTTCACATTAGGTAGCGCACGACTAGATTCAACAAATGAGTGACGACGCGCGAAGCGTTTCAACAAAATCCCGTATAAGTTTATATTCCATTCATAGATTGAGATGAAATTTTGATGAGTTGTTGTGTACACTTAAGTGAAGGCTTCTATTTTAGTAATCCATTTCACAGGAGGTTGCGCACGAGTAGATTCAACAAATGAGCGGCGACGTGCGAAGCATTTCAACAAAGTCCCGTATGCATTCAAATACCATTCGTCCGATAGCGATAAAACTTGGATGAGATGTTGTGTACACTTACGTGAGAGTTTCTAACTTAGTAAATCCATTTAACAATAGGTAGCTCACGAGTAGATTCAACAAATGAGCAACGACGCGCGAACTTTTAATCAAAGTCCCGTATGCGTTCATATACCATTCATCCGATTGCAATGAAACTTGGGTGAGATGTTGTGTACACTTACGTGAGGGTTTCTAACTTAGTAAATCCATTTCACAGGAGGTTTCGCACGAGTAGATTCAACAAATGAACGAAGACGCGCGAAGCGTTTCAATAAGGTCCCGTATGCGTTCAAATACCATTCGTCCGATTACGATGAAACTTGGGTGAGATGTTGTGTACACCCTACGGAAGGTTTCTGGCTTAATAAATCAATTTTACAATAGGTAGCGCACGAGTAGATTCAAGAAATGTGCGATGGCGCGAGAATCGTTTCAACAAAGTCCTGTAGGTGTTCATATACCATTTATCCGATTGCGATGAAACTTTGGTGAATTGTTGTCTACACTCCAGGAAATGTTTCTGTTTAGTAAATCCAGTTTTTAATAATTAGCGCACGAGTAGATTCAACAAATGAGCGACGGCACGCGAATCGTTTCCACAATGTCCCGTATGCGGTCATATATCATTCATCCGATTGCGATCAAACCTTGGTGAATCATTGAGTACACGCCAGAGAAGGTTTCAGGCTTAGTAAATCTATTTTACAATAGGTAGTGCATGAGTAGATTCAACAAATGAGTGATGGCACGTGAATCGTTTAAAGAAAATCACTTATGCGTTCATATGTCATTCATCCGATTCCGGTGAAACATTGATGAGTTGTTGTGTACATGCCAGGGAAGGTGTTCAACTTGGTAAATCCATTTTACATTATTGGTAGCGCACGAGTAGATGTAACAAATGAGTGACGACGCGCGAAGAGTTCCAACAAAATCCTGTATGCGTTCATATAATATTCATCGAATGCGATGAAACTTTGATGAGTTGTTGTGTACACTTACGTGAAGCTTTCTAACTTAGTAAATCCATTTCACAGTTGGTAGAACACGAGTAGATTCAACAAATGAGTGACAGCGCACGAATCATTTAAACCAAATCCCGTATGCGTTAAATGCCATTTATCCGTTTGCGATGAAACTTTGGAGAGTTGTTGTGCACGCTCCAACGAATGTTTCTAAATTAGTTAATTCAATTCACGATAGTTTAGAGACAGTTAACAGAAATTGAAAAAAATATTGTGTATCCAAAAGCACTTCAAGAAACAAAGTTACAACACTTCCTTTGAATGGCAGGACAACGTCTGCCGGGTCAGCTTGTATTATATATATTTTTTCTGTTAGTTTAGGTATCATGTGCGAGTTCTGTAGTAGTATTCATTATCATCCTTAAAACCAAGAAATCCAGCGGGCGAAGCCGGACACTACTGCTAGTATACAATAAATCACAATGTGACCTAGGTAGTGACTAGATTTGACAACGATACAAAAGCATTTGAAGTTACTTCTGTAAAACTGCAGCCCTTCTGCAAATTAAACCAGTTCTCCTCGATGTATATCATTGTCTGTTTATTCGAACCACAGCAAGGCACCACACTTAGCGGAGGTGTATGAGCTCATATCAATATTCCAGACCATTTTTAGCTATTTTCGTCATATGAAAAAATAGGCTTATGAGATAACTTTTTTGTCTGTGTGTGTGTGTCCCCCTAATAAAATCTAAACGGCTTGAGCGATTTCAATGAAAATCAGTAAGTATATAGTGCTATCTGGTCCAGCCCCGACAGTGCCCTTCAAATTAAAATACGTTTCACCATTCCAACATGGCGGCCGTGCGAAATATTTAACAAGTATCAACAAACCTATTACTGATATCACCCTGAAATGTTTTATTGTGTGACTCAGGGGCCGATAACCTAGATGTTAGGCCCCTTAAAACAACAATTATCATCATCATCATCATGTTTTATTGTGATAGAGAATACTAAGGCAAGCTCAGATATCGGACGCTCAAAAACAAAGTACAAAATCAACATGGTGGCCAAGCGAAGTTTACTTATTTAAATGACATTTTCTCGAGATTTGATCATTCCGGCGCAGTAAAACTTAGTAAGATAAATGTTTATACAAGATTTAATCTACTGGCATCAAATTCAATCCAATTTTTCTCATAAAGGCAAGATGGTGGCTGTGCAAAATTTTAAAATTACATTTGTATTTCTTGTGTCGTAATCAAGCGATCGAAGTGAACGTTTGAAATCTGAACCTAGGCAATAATCTTTATCTAATGACACATAACTCTATGGCCGACATATATAACAATCCAACATAGCGATCATCCTAAATATTTAGACGGTTCGCAGTTTAGACGGTTGCTGTAAGCGTAGTGAAACTTAGCATGGATATCTTGATACAAGGCGTAATATAATTTAATTTAATTACTATGAGAACTTCAAAATTGTGGCTGTGCTAAATCTTTACAATCACGATTATATTTCTCGTGTCCTAAACAAGCCATAGAAATGTAGGTTGGTATAATGTGCCACAATTCATTTGCTGCATATAATTCTATCATCATACGGTATACGAGGCACGTCCAGAAAGTAAGTTCCGTTTGGTAATCAAATTAAATTGCGTACAGATACAGAAAAAATATTTATTGCACAACATTCTACACCTCTTAGACTACTTTTCCACATAACTGCCGAACTTTTGCAGGTATTTGTCATAGCGTGGCACAAGTTTTTGGATACCTTCTTCATAGAAGTTTGCCGCCTGTGTCTTCAACCAGTTGGAGACATCTTCTTTCAGTTCGTCGTCATTGTTGAAGTGTTGACCGCCAAGGAAAGACTTGAGATGTGTGAACAGATGAAAGTCGCTAGGAGCGAGGTCAGGGCTGTACGGAGGATGGTCAAACACGTCCCAGCCAAATCCCTGTAGGAGGTTTTTCGTCACATTTGCAGTGTGTGGTCGTGCGTTGTCGTGAAGAAAAACAACACCTTTTGACAGCAACCCTCGGCGCTTATTCTGTATTGCGCGGCGCAATTTCCTAAGTGTCTCGCAGTAAGCATCTGCGTTGATTGTTTGACCATGCGGTAATAAATCAATGAGTAAAATGCCTTTCCAGTCCCAGAACACTGTTCACATCATTTTCCGAGGTGTCAAGATGTGTTTCGGCTTAACCTTTGCTGGGGATGAAGTGTGCCTCCATTCCATTGATTGCCGCTTACTTTCAGGGGTGTCGTAAGAAACCCAAGTTTCATCTCCTGTGACTATCTGTGTCAGAAATTCTTCGCCGCCTTCATTGTAACGGGTCAAAAAATGAAGTGCACTACCCATCCGTTTTGTTTTGTGTTGCTCCGTAAGAATCTTTGGTACCCAACGTCGGCAAAGTTTACGAAAGTTCAGTTTTTCGGTAACAATTTCATGAATTAGTGATCGTGAGATTTGGGGAAAATCCATAGCGAGAGCACTAATTTTAAACCTGCGGTTTTCCCGGATCTTGTCATCAATCGCGTGAACCAGTTCTTCTGTAACCAAAGATGGACGCCCACTTCGTTCTTCATCGAGCACTTCACTACGTCCTTCATTGAACTGTCGGACCCATCTTCTCACCATTGAATTACTAATCGCATTTTGTCCATACACTTCGCAAATTTGCCGATAAATTTCAATTGGTTTCACTTTCCTAGCATTCAGAAAACGAATCACAGATCTGATTTCACAAGCGGCGGGATTTTCAATCAACACCGACATTGTACGAGTAAACGTGCACAACAACGCGTACGTGGCTGACAGCGCTCTCCAAATGACGCACGTTTCTTCTCCTTGATACAGAGCGTCTACCGCACATATGCGGAACTGCGCTGCAGCGGAACGTACAAATAGTTGAAGACACAGGCGGCACACGTCTATGAAGAAGGTATACAAAAACTCGTGCCACGCTACGACAAATGCCTGCAACATTTCGGCAGTTATGTGGAAAAGTAGTTTAGGGGTTGTAGAATTTTGTGCAATAAATAATTTGTCTGTATCTGTACACAATTTAATGTTATTACCAAACGGAACTTACTTTCTGGACGTACTTTGTATATTATTTCAGTAGTATAGATCCCTCATGCGGCACTCACAAGCGACCGATCGTGAAAATGAGCATTCAAATGAAAGAGAATAGACATTAGCAGTGACGAATTGCACTCTAATTCCATAAATATCAATAATTTCCTTAAAAAATGACTTTTAAAAAATGTACGAAGTGTGTGATTTGCAGATACTGTTGATGTATGAAAATATGCTCCATAATTTCTGTCCACTTCACATTTTGGTCGCTGTGACGCCCATTTCATGTCATTTTAACATTATGAGGTCTTTCCTTTATCATTTTGCATGGATTTCAAAAACAGTAAATCAAAGGAATGAGTACTCAAATCGTATAATTTCATAAATATCGAATAACCGGTGAGTGACACAGCTCACTTAACACACAAATGGCATTATCAGTAACAAATTGCATTATAATTTCTTAAATATCAATTTTTGTAAGACGTGTTCGATTTGCAAAACGTATTGGGGAAAGTGAGGTTTATGAACATGCGAGATTTCTCGCACGGGTCCGCTAGTAGCATATATATAAAACAATCCAACGTGGCGTAGATACGATACATTTCACCGGTTTTTAATATCTCCGAAACTATTTAAGCAATCAAGCGGACATTTTGTATGATGTTACAGGACTGTTGTAAAGACATACAGTATATGTGACTTTCCAGATCCTGAGAAACACAAAATTATCATGGCGGCCAAGTGATATATGATAATAGGCTATTTAGTTCTTCACGGAACTAATTGTTTCACATGAAACATGAGACAAGCGACACTCATTAATTAATTTCTGGGACTTGGGACAACTTGGTCATCATTCCCATGTACTTGGGTGTGAGTTAAATTTGTCTGATAACATGTGTTTCAGTGGTACCTGTAATTAATAGGGCAGGGAATGGAGCAGGTGGCCCAGGACTTGAAATAAGATACTTTCCCGTGGAGGGTGTGGAAATCCCCACAGAAAGTGGCGTCTAGTGCCAGTGGCGTAACGATAGGAAACTGGGGGGAGCAAAGAGATTTTTGTACCTGAATTCTTATATTGTTCCATATAATAAATATAGCCTAGATAATCCCATAAGGGCAAAGGCCTCCTGCGAACAGGGACGTGCTCTGGTTTAAACTCGTTAGGCGAGCAAGTCCTAAGGAGTTGTGTAGAAGTTTTTACTCCACTTGCTACACTTCACTATAGTTCACTTCACTAACACTACATTTCACTTCGCTTTACGTGCGTTGTTTGGCTTGTTACAGGTTGCAGAATTGTATCCTTCATGTCATAGGTGTGCTGTCTACCAGGATCTTTCATTGTTGAAGCTCTCCTTCTCTTCCCTTCTTATAGTTCCATACGTCTCCATTCTTGTCTCTCCCGTGCTATCCTCGTCCAGTGTTTGCCTGTCTTCCTTACGATTGAGTCATCCCAGCGGGTCCTCTGTCTACCCACGTTCCTTCTTCCTGTTCTGGGGTCCCATACCGTTAGTTTGTGCGTCCATCGATCGTCTTTCATTCTGGCCACGTGGCCTCCCCACTTCCATTTTAGCCTGTCAGCTGTTGTCACGGCATCTTTCATGGCAGTTCTTCTTCTTATCTCCTCGTTTCGTAATCTGTCCCTCAAGGAAACTTGAAGGATCTTCCGTTCCATTTTGCGTTGACATACCCGGATTGTTTGCCTTTGCTTCTCTGTTAACGCCCAGGTTTGACAGCCGTATAGCAGTACCGGCATTACACACTTTTCTAGCACTTCTGACTTCAGACTTATTTTCTGGGATTTGTCCATCAATATAAATTTTAAGGACCAGAACTTCTTCCATGCTTGTCCAACTCGTCTCTTGATTTCCTTCTCCTGGGAGCAGTCAAATGACAGGTTTTGTCCAAGGTAGACGTATTCCTGTGTGTACGCTAGTGGTTTGCCATTGATGAGGATTTGTACTTCCAGTGAGTTGGTCATCAGTTTTGTTTTTAGGGGGTTCATAGATAGACCTACTTCTTTACTGACAGTGTCCAGGTCCGCTAGCATTTGTTCCAAGTCTGTTGCCGATTTTGCTAGCAGTGCAATATCGTCTGCGAACCGTAAGTGTGTCAGCCTTTTCCCGTTTATTTCGATGCCGTATTTGTTGTCCCATTCCAACTTCCTAAATTGGATCTCCAGTAGGCATGTGAACAACTTTGGTGAGAGGGGGTCGCCTTGTTTCACGCCTCTCTCTAAGTTGATGTTCGCACCCTCCCTCTCCGTTCTTACCCTCGCTTGGCAGCCTTCGTAGAGCTTTTCCAGTAGTCTGACATATCCCTTTTGTATGCCTTGGCTTCTCAATGCCTCTAGCACACAACTATGTTCCACAGAATCGAAGGCTTTGTTATAGTCTACGAATGCAATGTATAGTTCGAGATTAAATTCCTGCGTTTTTTCCAAGAGCTGGTTCATTGCTTGCAGGTGGTCAATTGTGCTAAAGCCTGTCCTGAATCCGGCTTGTTCCACTGCTTGGTTTTCATCTAGTAGTTTAGACATCCTTCTAGTCATGATTTTCGTGAAAAGTTTGTAGAGACTGGCCATTAAACTGATTGGTCTGTAGTTATTAATGTCATCTTTAGCACCTTTCTTGTGAAGCAGAACAATAACGCTCTGTTTCCATTCTGTTGGGATTTCTTCTGTTTCAAGTATCATGTTGAATAGCCTTGTTATCACTTCTATGAGATCCTCACCACCCATTTTCAGATATTCGTTGTAGATGGCATCCTCTCCGGGGCATTTCTCGTTTTTCACCTCCTTTATTGCTGCTCTGACTTCACTGGTCATGATGGGAGGAATTTCTTCGTCGTATAGTGCCTCCAGCCCCTTATCACTTTTGTCTGAGCCTCTTCTCTGGTGTGCACTGGAGTACAGCTCTCTGTAGAAGTCTGTGGCCTGTTTCGTTATTTCCTCCCTTGTTGCTTGTCTTTTACCTCTTTTGTCTTTCACTCCAAGCATCCATTGTTTGTCTGGTGCTAGTTCTTTTCTCATCTTTCTGATTGTTCCTATATTATCTGATAAATATTTTATACTACCACCAGGTAGGCTTCTTTACTCCTGTGAAAAAAATCCACAGCCTGCTTCCAGTCTCCGACCGGGTCAGGAATGGAATGAATGAAGGCTTCTTTACTCCTGTATATATTTTAAATGTTATCACGTTATCCACTTGATAAATGTCCTACACATGACTCGCAGCGAGGTGATTCCTCCAGTGTTGGCGCCAGAATTGGATTGCTGGATTTGCTGTGTAAGTGTTCGATCAAAATAGTGAGATATTGAAAGTCAATAGTAATGGCAGTAAGAATATGGAGAGCAAAACTTTATTTTTCCTACACATAATGTCAATATTATAAGCGGTGTTGCCTAAGTAAACAAAAGTTTGGTGCTTTTCCGGAGGACCAAAAAATGTTATGTTCAAACATTCTCTCTGGTAGCTCATAAAGGGAATTCCACATTTACTTATTTATGATGTTTAATATCTTAAAACTAACTAGATCATAATTGTAACAAGAGAGGACAATATACAATAATATAAGACAAATAGCTCATGAAGTCGAAAGATATGGCATTACACGGAATGCGCAAGATTCCCGACGGTGCTACGGGCGCTGCCGTACGTGGGCACAGGGTGAACTACCGTTAATATAGGGAACAGCACCGAACATGCACCGACTGAAAAGCACCAAACTTTTGTTAGTTTTAATATTTACTATAGTTACCGTACTGTTTTCCATATTTTTAAAAATATTTTTTATTTTTTAGTGTTTGCAATGTTATTTATTGTGCTGAAAAATATAATTAAAAATAATTTTCTTGCAAAGAGATTGTTTATTAAATTGTTGTTTTTTGGAATAATAGGTCTAATCGAAATATGTTTAATTATGTACATGTACACAACTATGAAAGAACCCCCTCCCAGAAAGAAATCCTGCGTACGCTACTGCCTAGAGGGTAGTAAGTAGTGTTTACGATGCAGTTAGAGAAAGTAGTCTACAAAACACAACCTGAAGTCTTCCGCGATAGGAACTTGCTGTATGTTATTTCCCTGCATACATTAGAAACATATATCGTGTGTGTTGTGTTCTGCAAGATGTAGACTTGTAGAGATACATGCTTGGCACTAAGATACTCGACATACTTGAGTATAGTTGTTGGTGAATCATAGTGATTATGGAATGTTCACATCTTGTGCAACAATGATAGAGTTCCTCTAGATAGTGTTAATGTACTGTACCTTCGAAGAAACATGATTACTCCCTCGAAAATTCCAAGTCCCGTGTCGGGTAACCTCGGCTCCAAGAGCCGCGCCACAAGTTGAGGGGACACCTTTCACACTGACAGTGCCCACAAGTAGCGGCAAAATACCATTATGCCAGGGCAATATAGGACGTTAACCAGTGGCGACTGGTGGGTATAATTGTTCTGGATGTTGCATTATTTTCATTAAGGAGGAGGAGGTAGGGTAAAACTGTTTGATACCAGAGAAGACGACATGCATGTGCGCGGTAAACCTGGCGTAGGTTATTCGTCACTAATATCACAGTTCAGAGAACACCACATTCACCTCAGAATTAAATGTTTTATATTTTAATAAATTTCACGAGAACAAAACAGCGTAGCTTTACACAAGGGAGAGAAAGAACCGCAAGTGTCGCACTCACGCGCAAATTCATTGCGAAACAATCGTCAGTAGACGAAGCATGGCTTCGTACGCCCCTCCTCGCTTATTTCGCTTATTAGTCCAGGAATTTTAGTCTAAAAACGGTCAAAACCTTGAATGTTTTTTAGTAAAGCTGAAAATTGGTACAGTTGTCCTATTTGATGTTCTTAACAACATATTAAAAGTCCCCGGTTTCCCCGTGTCGGCTTCCTGGATTTCCAGCCGTTTGAATTTCTGGAATGCTGGAGAAGTAGGTGATGTCGCTGGAATGCACATTGTAAGCGAACGATTTGGCTTACAGTGCTCTAACATGGCTTAAATTAAAGGAGAAAAAATAAGCGATAAGTTAATTCATGGGTTGGCATGTTAGCGATACTTTCGGTCTAACAGGAAACGAAAAATGTCGCGAAATTTAAAAAAAAAAGTGCCATCTTTTTTTTTTTTTGTTTTTTTTTTTTACGTTTGTTGGCAAACTATCATGAATATCGCCGACAAGTCTTCTATAAACGTTGTTGGCAAGAAACTAAGCTTTCATTTGATGTATTCATAATTGATGTGCAAGTAATAGTTGCCGAGCTACAGAGATTTAAACAATGGCGCGCGACCTGAATCAGCCCGTGTTTGCGTTGTTTCTCAGTGGCCAACTGACGCGTTCGCCCGCAGCATTGATGCGTCGAATTGGCGGAGCTTCTTTTTTTTTCTTTTGTTTCTAAATTTTAAACAGTTGGTCGTTGGCCGATGTGAGTTATGCCGTATAAGTGTTATTTATTGTGTTGTTGTCATAAAAATGAGTTTCGAAGACTGCATTTTGTGTAAGAAGCCACTCGACGATCCGGTGGGCGTTGTATGTGTTTAAAAATTTTTAGAAGGAAAACTAGCACCGCAAGAAGTATGCGAAGATCAAGTTGTAACTCGGCTCATGGAGTATATGGAAGACAAGGTGAAGACTGTCAGAAGCTAGCCGGACAGCGAAGCTGTGGGCGGAGTACTACAGGCAAGTGGAAATCGTTCGGCTGTTTATTCGGGCAGAAAGAACATCAAATTGGAACCTCCATTTGTACTGCGTATCGAAGATATTGCCATACCCTACACGCTGCAGGGCATATTCACAACGCTAAGTCAGCCTACTTGTACCTGCATCAAATGCTTAAGTTGGATCAGAAGATGCCCGTAGACGAGTACATCAACTTCACGAAGAACGGGTACTTTTCCATCCGACGCTCGTATGATTTTTGGGCTGGAATATGGTCAAATATGGCCATAGAACAGGATCTTATGCGGCCTATGAAATCACGTGGAGGTTTAAAAAGAGGACGAGGAGTGGACGATAGCGCGCTGGCTCACTTTGTCTCGGCGTTTCCACTGTGCATCCCGATCTGTGAAGCTGTAGAAAATGTGTCTGGTATAAAGACAAAATCCTCGGAAAGCACGTTGAGTTGAGAGACTCACGGCGGAAGCTGGAGAACCGCCACGCAGAAGTGTTTAGCTCGTGGGTAGAAGATTGCTCTCCGTGGGATTTAAATAAAGAAAGTCTTTAATCGATTTCCACTAGCGTAGTAGCAGACAACAGCATCAACTGCGACAAGGCTCGAGAAGTTGGTGAAGAAGCAATACAATAAATGGTGGGGAAAAGTTTTGAGGGTCTCAAGCTCGCAAGAAAAAGTCACGTAGTCCCTTTGTCAGTTGTTGGGTGCCAACTAAAAAATTCGTGATGACATCGTCCCGGTCAACCCGCACAGAACTCCAAACACAAGACTCATATAAGTCTTTTAAAGTGGTGATCCCACTGCAAGAATTAACAAAGGTCAACATAGCAGAAGAGTGGCCAGAAGGTGTCGTCGTAAGACGCTACCGGCTTTTTCGTTCCGTAGGAGCAGGAGCCAGACTCCCAGCTTAGTCTGCTTCTATGGAATGTGGAAGGACTAAAAAGCGTACTAGCGGTAACAAACAACGATCTTTTGCATACACATGACATATTAGTTCTCGTAGAAACTCTAGCAACTAAAGCCTTGGAAACAAACGGATTTTACTCACAACATATACCAGCAACGCAAGGACCAAGAGGACGGCCAAAACAAGTAATCTCCTGCTTTTTCAAACCAAAAATGGGAAAAGTGTTAATCACCCATCAGGATCAAGACACACTAGTGATACATTTTGAGAAACTTTCTATAATATACATATACGTAGAGCCATTAACATCAATAGAAGACATAATCACGACCATTATGTTCGCCTTAAGACATACGACACCTGGACGAAACATTATTATAGCCGGAGACCTGAACTGCAGATTGGATGTCACTAGCCACAGAACAAACGAGCTGTTAAATATGATGATAGAGGAAGGCTTCATCCTGGTCAACCAGGCGGAAAAACGAACCTATTTCGCACACACAGGATGTACCGTAGTACTATAGATTTAATATTTTACAAAGGACCCAACATTACATTAAATAATTATAAAGTATGTTACTCGGCAGATGAGACTCCCCTAAAGAAGCATTGCCCAGTTGTGGCCAACTTTTACATTCCAAACGCGGTGAGCAGAATTAAAACCACAAGCATTAAAGCCTCGCGGCAGCTGAAGAACTACGTACTAAGTCAGAAGGCATAGAATGGAAAGAATTTGAGAACCACATAGAAGAAAATGACATTGAATCGGCTGCCATGACACTGGAAAAAAAACAATTCAGTCTGCTATGGTATACAATCAAAAAAGAAGAGCGCGCAAATGTTTTGACACAGAATGTTATAAAAAGAGACAGATTGCCCTTTTTGCTCTATATACAGCCAAATCCAGCCATAGTTCAGAGGATATACAATCCTACAGTCAAATCAGAAAACAATATAAAAATCTACTTAAGATTAAAAGAAGGTCTACATGGAACAGGAAGCAACCAATATGGTGGAAGAAGCCAGAAAGGACTCATACGTAGCATTGAGGCCACGGAAATCTCAAAGCAGTAGCAAAATAGACATAACAGTTTGGGAAGAACATTTCAAAAGCATTCTCAACATTGATAAAACCTACACCGCATATGATCCGATCAATGTGAAGACATGCTTAGCGGAAACTAACCCCTTCACGACGGAAGTGGTACACAAGACAGTAACATCTTTAAAAAACAAGAAGGCACCAGGCCACGACGGTATATGTAATGAACATATCAAAGGTTCAGCTAGCTTGTTACTTCAAGGAATCACAGATATGTTAAGCCTGTGCTTACAAGAGGGCAATATACCAGAAATATGGAGGATTTCAACAATTAAGGTAATATTTAAGGAGAAAGGCAATCAATTGGATCCGAACTCATACAGGGGAATTGCCTTGGAAAAGTGCGTATTGAAGATACTCACAAGCATTATCACAAAGCGAATCTCTAAAGAAGTAGAACACATGATTTCGGAAGAATAATAATTCGGTTTCCGTAAAGTCAGGAGCACTCTGCATGCAATTAACCAATTTAATTGATGACTAGTTGAAACCCGTCAAAACATGACGGACAATGACAAAAATATGTACTGAAGAAGCTTCTTATATAAGTTACATTCTTTGTACGATTACTTCTTAGCACTATTGCAACTTTAAGGGCGTCAAAAGTTAGCACTCTCAACATTGCAACATAATGCTAGTCATGACTGAAAACGTGATGAGGTAAATAGCCCAATACGTTCTAGAGTTTTTCCTTGAGCTTTATTGATTGTGATAAGGTATGCTGAGCGAATAGGAAATTGTTGCCTATTAAAATACAATGTACTGTACCTGCAAGTGTTTTATCGGAAGGTTTTAAATCAAGTCGTAAGATTTGAGCTCTCTGCCCAATATTACTGCACCTATTATATCCGAATCCAAGCAATTTCTTACATATTTCTTACAATTAATATGTTTCCATATAGAAGTCCTTGGGAAACGTTCAGATTTCTAAGGAGCATAACTATGGCTCAAACGTTCGGAGTATGTGGAGGCGAATCCCTTAATTCCAAGGAATTGAAGAATTCTATAGTAGGGATATAAAGTAGCTGGCTTTCATCTTCAGTATCTAATCTGTTAACGCTGATGTATGTGTTTGAACTACTGTAAATAAGTTCAATGACTTTTAAATTAATATCATTACATTCTTGCAGCCTGTCAAATATTTTATTTTCCAGCAGATCAATTTTACCCTCACAACAGTAAAGACCAATGTAACCACGCGTAGATATTACGCAAGAGAAATGCAATGTAGAACAATGTTTATATTCCTTACACTGTACTGCATAATATCTGGAATTGTTCCTGAAATGGCCTATTCATATTGAATTTTAAATGTGGCTTCGTATTATTCGATAACACAATAGTGTCCTGCATCCACGGAGCCGCTAAATATTAAATGTCAAATAATACTTCCATTGCCGATATCAACAGCGTAGTTATACTCAGTACTCTAAACAAATATCATTGTCTTATTCAATGAAGTTCAACATGACCCGTCCAGACACTTTCATACTCAAGTTGGTTGCTGAGGAGAATGCGATGAGACTGATCGCCTATAATAAAATCCTTATAGTTGTTCCTGCCAGCGATTTTTTTTGTAATAGCTTGAAAACGCAGCTCAGAATAAACTCTTCATAACAGTACGAAACTGCTCTAAATAAGCAATGTCCATCACCTGTTATAGGTTATGGCAGTACATTTTGCTGGGAAACATAGAATCACTTCGCCAACTACTGGAATGAGCATAGGCCTATACTCAATACTCACTTCGGCAGTCACCCTAATGGAGGCAGTTTTAGAATTCTATCACCCGTGCATGTCCAAAATCGTATTAACACATGGAAGCCCACCTATTCTTGGCTATCGCCCCGGAGACCCGGGTTACATTTCCTTCCCTGCCAAGAATTGTAATTCTGGTCTAAGGGCAAAAACGGGGCACACTCAGTCTCTTGAAGTATAACTAAGAAGAGGGAGGTTCGATTCTCACCTCAACAATCTTGGATGTGGTTTTCCGTAGTTTCCCACTTCCACTCAAGGCAAATACCGGGACGGTTCCTAGGCCTCGGCCGTCTCCTTGCCATTCCCCTCCTTAATTACAAATACACACTTTAATGCAGCCATCGCAATAACACAGGTCAACAGAGAAAATTTTAAACATACACACCAAAGTACACGGGGCTGAGTGACCACGTACAGGCCCGACGAGAGGGGGGGTCAGGCAGGGCTAGTGCCCCGGGGCCCGACCCTCCCAGGGGGGCCCGGTGTCCTAGGAGGATGGGCCCGATCAGGCATTGATTTATTATTGCCTTTATGTGACTTGAATTTGCTACTGGCAATCATTTAGTGAATGCAATGAAGTGTCTGTGAACAATGTTACTAGGATTGAGAAACTTATTATGTCAAGTGGACAATATTTTCCTGTACAAAGCACTTGTGGGGATTTTTAGGAGAACCTGGCTCTAAGTTTGCTTACTGCAAAGCAATATTAAATTTTAAGAAGTCCACTGACTGCAAATTACAAAATATAGTTCAAATTCACATTTTCTTATTTTGTGAAAACTATCACTGATCAGCTGCAATCTACTTATAGCACATAATAAATAACTTGACTTACGTATGAGTATGCCTGTGGTTAATTATGAAAATATATTTTGCTTTGTTTAATGTACAATGATGTGTGATCGCCGTTTAACCAAAACACTTGCCAGTGTTTAGGCTTAGACCCAAGGGCGTGATTCTTCAAGGTTAGCAAGTTTTAAGAATGTCAACATAAAAACCCTATTTGTAAAACGTATTTTAAAATACGTCTTGACTTTGTGTAAATATCATGTTTCATTATGAAAAGAGATTACGTCATATGTCACAGAGACCGTAGTACTGCACAGTGTACAATATACACTTTCCATCTCTTTTAACATGCAGTTCAGTGAACTGAACTTCCTGTTGATTAATTTTTGGGTCTTGGGGGCCCGGGAGATTCCAGCCCCGGGGCCCGTCGCCGCTCTCCACGGCCCTGGACCACGATGTCGGAGCCCTTCAAACGAATTATGTTTCCCAAGTGTCTCTCATGGCGAAAGCAATTGTGGACACGCGCGAGTGCCTGGAAAACTACTTTTTTCTTTAATAGTTTAAGAGTATATCGACATTGCATAATTATAACTTTTAGTCTAGGACGCTACCAACTTGACCACCGAAGCATTGGGAAGGAATTGCAATATTACGGTACATAAATAACGTACACATTCAACTGTCAGTTAATGTTCTTCAACATTTCCCTTCTTTTATAACTCTATTTCAGTATACATATCGTGGAAACATCATAGAAAATATTCCCCTCCTTTATAATTCTCATAAATAACTATCACGTGAAAACACGCCATGTCTGATGTATTAAATATATCGATGCAATGGTGCTGCAGTCTGTTGTCGGTTATTGGAACTATATGGGCGAGGTACTGCCATCTGTTGTCAGTTACAGGAACTGATTGCAGATATTGGGGACAACAGTTAGCTCTTTCGATCACATGCTGTAATGCAATGGTAAAACGGAAATAAAATGTATTGATGTGGAATGTAGAAATATGTATCTATAACTTAAAGCAAACAGCATGAAATCGCTGGCGGATTGTAGATAGAATGCATAAGCTAATTGTTGTATATGGGCGAATAACATTATGTGCAAGTTAATTTCATGAAATTAAATACTAATGTATGTCTACCCCTTATTATTCCCGTTTTCCAACGGGGTCGGGGATGAGATGCGATGAAGTCTTTGTGGCGGATGATTTTTACGGCCGGATGCCCTTCCTGCCACCAACCTCATGAGAGGAGTTAATGAGAGATGAAATGAATGATGGTGAATGAAACTGGGCAAGGATGTGGAAGGAAGCGGCCGTGGCCTGTCAGAAGGTACCGTCCCAGCATTTGCCTGGAGTTGAAAATGGGGAAACCACGGAAAACCATTTCAAGGACAGCCGACGGTGGGGCTCGAACCCACGCGTCTACCGAGTCAGCAGAGAGCTTGGCCCCATGGCCTAACGCAGCGCTTTAGCGAGCGCAGCCACTACTGTCGGTTTAAATACTAATAATTGTTGAATTAAAGAAAACAATAGTGATAGCACATTAAAATAAGGCTATTTTCGCTATCGTTTTACCCTCCAGGGTTGGCTTTTCCTACGGACTAAGCGAGAGATCGCACCTCTACCGCCTCTGAGGGCAGTGTCCTGGAGCTTGAGACTCTGAGTCAGGGATACAACTGGGATGTGTGACCAGCACTACGCCCAGGCGGCCTCACCTGCAAAGCGAACAGGGGGCATGATGAAGGGATGGGAAGAGTGGGACGGTTAGGCAAGGAAGTGGGAAGGAGGCGACCGTGGCCTTACAGTGGGAACCATCCCGGCATTTGCCCGAAGATGAAGTGGGAAACCACGGAAAACCACTTCCAGGATGGCTGAGATGGGATTCGAACCCCCTCTATTCATTTGGGCCACCCGAGGCAGAGTAGACCCCGTTCCAGTCCTCATACCTCTTTTCAAATTTCGTGGCAGAGCCGGGAATCGAACCCAGGACCTCCGGGGCGGCATGAAAATCGGTCCAGTGGGGAGTTGTTGGCGATTTACAAAAGAAAACGCCTTGTGTTTTAAATATATAGATGGCAAAGGAGAATCCGATACTTTACGCGAATTATAAAAGTAAAATATGATTCGACAATGTAATAGCAATCGTAAGAAGGAAGAAAACGGAAATAAAACAACATATCCGGAGTGGGATTCGAACCCACTCGACCATGCATAATACAAATAACTGAACTGGAACTATAGCCGCGCGGCCATCCAGACAACTGACTTCTTATTGCAATATCAAGGTACCTAACCACCATACACACTCAACCTGCAGTTTAACTCCCTCAATACTTTGCTTATTTTATAATTATATTTCAATGTATATTCTAAGAACATAATTAACAATATTGGAGACCCTGTTTAATTCTCATAAACAAAGATCTCAGTTAGACGCGGCGGGAAGCAAGCCCAATTTCCCTAGTTGAAAAGAGCCTTTGTGCGCAAGCGCGGGAGCGGCAAATATTATGTTTTTCTTTAATAATTTGTAAATATACCCTAACATATTTTCCTTTTAAAGACACTCTGCTCGACAATGTAATATCAATCGTAAGAAGGAAGAAAACGGAAATAAAAATTATGACCAAGGTGGGATTCGAACCCCCTCGAACATGCGTAATTCGAATAATACTGGACTGGAACTCAAGCCGCGTGGCCATCCAGACAACTGTTCATCTTAACAATATCAAGGTACATAACCACCATACACACTCATCCTGCAGTTTAACTCCCTCAATACTTCGCTTATTTTATAATTCTATTTCAATGTATATTCTAAATACATAATTAACAATATTGGAGACCCTGTTTAATTCTCATACACAAAGATCTCAGTTAGACGCGGCGGGAACCAAGCGCCATTTTCCTCGTTGAAAAGAGTCTTTGTGCGCAAGCGTGGGAGCGGCAAATATTAATGTTTTCTTTAATAATTTAAAAATATACCCTAACATATATTT
Organism: Meconema thalassinum; assembly: GCA_946902985.2. NCBI lineage: Eukaryota > Metazoa > Arthropoda > Insecta > Orthoptera > Tettigoniidae > Meconema > Meconema thalassinum. The sequence continues at coordinate 1,753,586,885 of OX336388.2, read as the reverse complement.
TCCTTTTAAAGACACTCTGCAAATCTACATGCCAAGAGCTCTCGTTAGAATGCATTGCGAAGTAAATCGGTTCTGTCATTCTCTCAATCTCGCGTTAACAAAAATCACCTTAGTGTTTTAAATATATAGATATAGAGGACGCATTAAGACATCCCCAAGGAAAATTCCATGTAATATTCGTAGATTATACCAAGGCTTTCGATACACTAAATAGACGTATACTAATCTCAAAGCTGGAATCAATAACAGGAAAAGATAAACTCATAGGGCTGATCCATAACATGTTGACAGCCAATTTCATTCAGATCACAGATGGCGTAACCACATCGAAAACAATAACTTAAACAAACGGCGTACTACAGGGGGACCTATTAAGCCCCCTGCTCTTCAATGTCGCCACATATGATGTTGTGCAGATGATTAGACAAGAGTCGGAAGATGTCAAAATCTACATATATGCGGACGACATGGTCATTGGATCGAACTCCACCGATAACCTACAAAGAGCCACAAACCAACTTGATAGGTGGGCGCAGGAAAACAAAATGGAAATTAACACCGAAAAAAACGTACAGATGACATTCCGCAACGGAGGTCGAGAAGCTGTGGAGGACAGGATGTATCTAGGATTGAAACCTCTACTGAGAGTCAACAGCTTCAAATACGGTACCTGGGAGTGACTCTGCAAACCACTGCCAGATCATTCAGAATACACGTGAAATCCCGGGCAGCATCTGCCACAAAAGCAATTTTCGACATCAAAGAAATATCCAGATTATCACTGCAAACTGCTATGGCCTTGTTCAACGCAAAAATAGTTCCAATCGCAATCTACGGAATTGATATCATATGGGAAAAGATCAGTCTAAAAGATCTAATGACTTTGGAAGCAGTCAAATCACGATTCTTGAAAGCCGCTCTAGGTGTCTCGAAAAAACACAAAGTCAAGGCTAGTATACGAGTTCGCCAAAGAACCCTTCTTTATAGAGGATCTACGTATGAGGCTCCCATTCACCGTCAGCTCGAATAAACTGCTCCTTGAAAGAGAAAAGAAGGGAGATTTGGCGGGACTTTTATACAACAGAAGCCATGATAAATAGATCCTGGGCCGACACGAATCATGAGCTCCGACACCTTGTGACCTCAATGGCTGTGCATGGGTACCACCACAAGGTATGCAAGACGAAGTGTTTTTACGACCCCGGGAATACCTGTGTTTGTGAATAGTGCGATCAGCCCTGTGACCGTTACCACGTGACCAGCTGTAAAAAGCTAGTGAAATCCCTGGTAGACTTTTGTGCATAAGATCCACAACATTGGGTTGCTTGGAACATATTCATATACTGTACCTTTATGGCCGTATGGCTGCAATAAATTCTTATTTTTAATTCATACATCTTACGACAACATTACAAACCTTGTGGATCTTTTCAGATATTTCAAGGCAGAAAACAGTTCTGTCTTGTAAGTTGGTCAATAAATATTATAAAAAACAATGTATAATTTTCAAATTTAGTAAATTTATTTATTAATTGCCGAAAAAATCCGTTCTTTCGCGAATAACGACAAAAAAAGATACTAAATTCATGAGTCATAGATTTTTTGCGATTTATCGTGAGTGTTTCGGCAGGTGAAACGTGAAATTATTTTATAGCCTATATTTTATGTAAAACATGTTCTTAACCAATGTTAATTTGTTTTAATTTTAGTGATTTCGCGAGTTGCGAATTTTGACGTACGTGTGGAGTGTGGCTCTGTATGGTAGTGAGACCTGGACAATAGGGAAGTTAGAAGAGAAGTAGCTGATGACTTTTGAGGCATGGTGCTGGAGAAGAATGCTTAAGATCAGTTGGATACAACACATGAGAAATGAAGAGGTATTCAGAGGAGCATGAGAAAGTAGAAGCTTTATGAAGAGTCTGAAAACAAGAAAATCGAATATGTTCAGACATATTCTCAGATATAATAGCCTGCTAGCAAGACCAACTACAATACTCAGACCGTAATGCAGGTATCGAAAGTTTGAAAATGGATTATGCAGAAGCCCGACATATTCGTTGCTGGGATACAATATTAGCTTTGAATAGCTTCGTTTGATGAGTTGGGTTAAACTATCGCTTATCTGAAACTTGTAGTGTCTTCAGTATGTCTCTAAAGTCCAGTTCGCGCTAATGTACTGCAATCTTATGTAAATATGTGACAGGGGCGTATATAGAGTTTTATTTCGGGGGCTGCCCAATGGGGGGTTAGGGGGCTGGAATAGGCCCAACGAACAGGGGGTCCGGGGTTCTCCCCGGGAAACTTATGTATAATATGGTGAAAAATTATGAGTTTTAAGGCAATCTGGCATCACTTTTACAACCAATTTGTTGTGATGTTTTATGTTTGGTTAATTTCAAACACAACTAAGACCATTTTATGACACTTTTTTATTAATACAATCATCTTGTTCACTTGATAGTGTTTACATGGAGAGAATTAATGTTACTGTTTTGATTTACAACTCACACTATAATATAAAGTCAAGGTTTCTTGAAGCATTGCCAAATCGGTTCATAAGTTCATCGTCAGTGAGATGTATGTCTCTGTGAATAGATGACAATACTAGGCCGTTGAGTCTGTTTTCAGAAATAGAATTTCTTAAGTACCGATAGTATATCAACCAACTCAAACTCCGTTCGGCAGTACCAGTAGCTACAGAGAGAGGCAAATTTGCCAAATGTTTGATAAGGGTATAAAAGTTGGGGAAAAAACATGTGTCACACACTTCAAGGGCACTTGTTGCTGTTCTTGGTGCGTTTATAAGAGCGAAGACACTGGAGAGTAATAAGAGGTTACCGTATGTTGTTACACATAAGATCAGAGCAAACTGATTATCACACTGTTTACATCGCTCTACCTTCGCCTTGCTTTGCAACGTTGCCATACGTCACTTAGTAACAATAGTACATGATTATATTGGTTTTTAACGTTTTAATTCATAAACAAATAATATGTGACAAAAATTTCCGGGGGGGAGCGGGCCTCCCCTTATATACGCCCCTGATATGTGATAATACGCTTATTATTGACTGGTTCGTTTGTGTGATGATTGTTCATTCGACCGATGTCATTGTGTAATTTACTGCAGATGTTTAAGTACCGTACCTAAAACATTAATAAGTAACTCAAGAATATACACCGCAATGATTTTCTGGTTAGTGACAATATAATAATAGCTTAGTACACTTCAGTAGTTGGGGCAGATGACCTCGTAGTTTCGCCCCTTAAAACATCAATAAATAACTAACTAAGTAACACTTCAGTAGTGTCGAACTTGCAGTAAGTACGTAAAGGTAAAACGCAATGAGCATCTACGGCAAGACCAAACCGTTGACGTTATATTGACGCTCAGCAACATGTGCCTCCGTAAATCCTTACTAGTTTGGCAGATGTTCTACACTGCCTTGTATACACGCCAAATACTATAGTGAAGTTCTGTTTTATTGGTTAAGGAAGATGTTTCCCCTGTGCCAAACAGTGAACTCATTGTATTCCGTCATTATTCATACTTTTGTGATTCTTACAGCTTGCAAGTTACTTTTTTTTTATTATGATGTGTGTAATAAATTGTTGTGAGTACTGTGCCAGTCAGATGACTGCCACAATATTTCGTCCCCACCCCTCCCCCTCTCGCCGGGCTGCTGTCCCGCGAGCTGGGCCCGAACTCTGTATTTCGAACTATGTCAAACTCCCGCCGTTACCCCTTCTGCCTGTCTATGTATTTCCGGCCACGGAAGTAGCGCGACGCCACGAGAAAGAACGAGATTGTACTGGATTGTTCTAGACTGAATTTCATATTACCGGCCGCGCCACAATGCTGCGCGATGATTGGTCAACGAGCGCGCGCATGCGCGGAGAACTGTGGTGACTGTGCGTCCTTCTGACGCGGTCTCACTTTGCTTGTGGCCTTCGGGCTGAATACACTCCGCTTGTAGCCTTCGAGCTGTATAGACTCTGTTAGTGAACTCGCCACGATGTAGTGGAAAAACGCTGTGAGCTGGCCGCTCGGATCGGCCAGCCTTTTGTGCTGATGTAGGCAATGGGGCCTAAATTAAGGTACTGTGTTTCTAGAAGCTGTTCAAATTACTGTTTGAATTATTTACCTTCCCGATGGAGTTGTTTTTTATACTTGCTGTTTCAGTGCGGGTGAAACTTATGCGTCTGCCGAACTTTAGAACTGTATTTTGTGTTGGCCACACAGTACTTGGATATTCATCTATTTCATGTTGTTTAATTATATATTCTGACAAATATCTTCGCCTAAACGTTCCGAGTCTAAAACTGTATTTTACGCTTATCCATGCCCATGTTAATCTAAACACGTGTTGAACATGAAACGACAACGGCCGTTACTCAGACGCCAACCTAATTTCTAACTGATTAAATTTGCTGATATTAAAGGACGAGAACCAGTATTAATATTGAGATATAATGAAAACTATGTTGTGCATTTTGGATGGGGAATTTTGGTGTTCTTACTAGCGGCATGTCCCTTGTCTTGTCGTCATTTTGGCCACGCCATTTATTCAGTACCTCGTGGTACTCGGCTACTCAGGCCGCGAGCCCTCTGCTCATTTTGTTTTGCTTGTTTGCTGTGCAAGTTTTCCTTCGATAGCTCCTGCTATCCTGTAAGCCCTCCTGGGCCTGTTCAATGTTAAATCTGCCCTTTGTTGCAAACACGTGCTCGTGTGGTAATGTTATTTTCCGTGGTTCCTCATGCCACGCTTGTCCACCTCCTGACTGCCTCGGTTGGCAGGTTTTCTTGTGCCCGCTCTCCTGAGCCAATTATTTTATTAAACATTAAATACTATTTGCGGGTTTGCTATGCCCGCGGCTAGGCCAAATGAAGGGGATCCTCCCAGTTTCAATCAGGTCCCAAGTGTCTTTTATCTTGTGCCCCAATCCCTTGCTGTATACCACCTTTGTTAAATATATTTCTTTTTTTAACCTTGTTTTAAACATGACTATTATTATTAATAGTATGGGGGGACATCTAGCAGTAAAACCCCAGTCTCTGAACAATTGTTCAGTCCTCCACTTACCGATCATTCTGATCGTACAGCGGGGCGTCTTGTACCCCGGCGCAAGTACCTTGTCAATTATGTACTTTTATTGGGAGCTGGTGTGCCGCGATAATTCCGTAAGAGGGAGATGGTGCTTTCCTACCTACAGTACTTTACTAAATCAAATATTTCCAGCGTAGAACTATTTCAAACGGTAGCAGCGAATGTTTAATAGGTTAGATGGTAACATATTATAGTGTCCCTTGTGTGTAGTAATTTCCATAATTATGTTTTGATATCCACACGACGACTTCTTTGCATACTTCAATCAACTAATTGGTGTGATGTTTTACCCGAGATTTTAGACAATTCCTCGAGAGGTCTTAATTGAATTGTATCTCTATGGCGTTGGTTCGATTATTTCAGGCAACTATTCTCATTCCGATTGTGTCACAAATACTCTGCATGTGCTGGGACAGCACTTCAGTAACCGGGTACTTTCTTCTCTCCTACTTCAGAATCAGTTTGATTTTTTGCTAATAATATTAATCTATAATTACTGAACTTAAATACAAATCGTAATAACTCGCCAAAAAGCTTCTTATTCAACCACAGAAACAGTGAGACTATTGTAGCTGCCCCTTGGGTGAAAACGAAGAAACCTATAATTCGAGGCCAGCACTATAGATAAATTAATTCAGGTAAGTCTAAATTATTGATGCATATTTCTTCGGAACCTAGTCTCGTCTTGTGAAATCTTTTATGCTCTTAGGTGAGTAAAAATAATAATTTACACGAACTGTGACAAGCCCAATGACATGATCTAAGCTATTGGTAGGGCATTCATCGCCGCCATGTTTTCTCTAAATTAAGGTTTGAGGATTGTAGTTGGTCTTGTTGCTAGCAAGAGTCATCGAAGGGATGTTAGAAGGGAAAAACACAAGAGGAAGTCCACCACTTGCATACATCACACAGATAATGACAGACTCAAACACAAAATCTTATCACGAATTGAAGAGGATGGCGGAGAATAGAGAAGATTGGGGAGTTGCTGAGTTTAGCTCTCGCATTTAGAGGCGCACGAGCGCTTCATAAGAAGAGAGGTAGTGCACAGTTCGCTACTCCTGTGGGGGTCTGGGCGGGGAGCACCAAGAGCCCGTTGACGAGCCAGCTTGGTGTTCCTAAGCATAACCCCAAACAAGACACGCCACAAACCTAGAAATATTCTTCTTCTTATTCATATCCCTTGTGCCTTTAAGCGTCGGGGTAGCCTCGTTCTGTCCATCTCTGCCACTTCGATCTATTTTCACACAATCTCTTCATTTCCAGCATTGTTTTCCCTCGCTTCTGTCCGATTTTCTCAATTCTGTCATCCCAAGTGGTACGGGGTCTTCCTCTTCCTACTCTCCCTTCCACTCGCATTTCAAAAACCTGCTTCGCTTTTCTCTCTTGTTCCATCCTCCTGACATGTCCATACCACTTCAACTGACGTTCCTCAATCACCATACTTATCGCCTTCTTTTGTCCTGCTTCTTCTCTGATTCTCTCATTCCGGATCCTATCCCTTCTAGTCCTCCCCACTGCTCGCCTTGTATACTTCATTTCAGTGGCAGTAATCATACTGAGATGCTTGTCTTGCAGTGCTAAACTCTCTGTGCCATATAGGGTGATCGGGGCCATAACCGTGTTGTAAATCTGCATTTTGGTCTTGATGCTTATCTCATTCTTCCCTACTATTGTATTATTCATCTGATAGTAGGCTGAGATGGCTTTTTTAGTTCTATTGAGTACCTCTTGCTCTATTTTCCCATCACTACTTATTATGGTGCCAAGATATTCAAAAGTTTCTACTTTTTCGAGAGGTCTTCCTCCACAAATTATGTCAAGTTGTTGTTCCTGTCTGTCCAGTTTTGAGACCCACATTACTTTGCTTTTATCTGTATTCACTACCATTCCTTTCCTTTTCAATTCTTCATACCATTCCACCACGGCCTGCTGAAGTCTTTCTGGTGTATCAGCAATCACTATTATATCATCTGCATAGAGGAGTGCTTGCAAGTATACAGGTCTTAGTCTCCACATACAAAGCTTGTTCCTATGGGTTCGCCGCTTACATATTTTTGTTATTTCATCCAGGACGATATTAAACAGTGGAGGGCTGAGGCTATCACCTTGTTTTACTCCTCTCTCCATTTGGAATTCTCGAGACATTTCACCATCTATACGAACTATTCCCACAGGTTGCTGGTATACGCTCTTCACAGCATTTAACAGTCTCATTGGTACCTTCTTCGCTGCCAGTGCCTCCCATATGCTCTGCCTCGGTACAGAGTCAAAAGCTGCCTTCAGGTCTAGAAACGCAAGGTAGAGGTCACGGTTTTTGGCAATGCTCTTCTCTATTACTGTTCTAATTGTGTAGATGTGATCTTGTGTCTGACGTCCTGGCCTAAAAGCTGCCTGCTCCTCTTCAATGTCATTCTCCACCACCTTCCTAAGTCTCCTTTCCAGCACCCGAGTGTAGATCTTGTACGCTACAGATGTTAGATAGATAGCCCTGTAATTATTACAGTCGTAGCTGTTCCCTTTCTTGTGCAACGGGATAATTAGATTTTTCTTCCATTCCTCTGGTATTCTGTTCTCTTCCCACATTCTCCTAAACAGCTTAGTAAGTTGCTTCACTATCTCAACACCTCCATATTTGATTAACTCTGGAGAAATTCCATCAGGACCTGCTGCTTTCCCAGTCTTAATTTGTTTAATTGCCATTATGATCTCCATTTCTTCTATTTTCCCTTCTATTTCTGGATTTTGCACATCTTCATGTGGTCCATAAACAATCCCATCCTCTTGCTCTGCCGCATTTCTCTGGAACTTCTCCTCATAGTGTCTTCTCCACACTTGAAGCACTTCTGCCTTCTCTGATACTAGGTTATTCCCATTCTTGATTGTCCTAGTCTGCTTTCCATACTTCCCTCTTACAGACTTAATGGTTTTCCAAAAGCTTCTTGTATTCTTCTCTCTAGCTTTGCTTTCAACCATATTCCCAAACTCTTCCCAAGATTTTCTCTTAGCCTCCTTCACTACTCTTTTCGTTTCATCCCTTCTTTTGATGTATTCTTGCCTGTTTTCTTCCGTAGGACATCCTATGTATCTTTTCCATGCTTCTTTCTTGCTCTTTACCTTCTCCTTCACTTCTCCACTCCACCAACTTGTTCTTTTCTTTCTGGTATCTACCACTGCCTTTCCACACACTTCTTCTGCTGACTTTAGCAACACTGATTTTATGTAATTCCACATGTCATTGATTTCTTCACTTCCATTAGTTCTTATTTGCATCTTCTCCTTCACTGATTCTGCATACTGGGACCTTTTCTCTTCTTTTTGAAGTTCCTTCAATCAGATCACCTCAAACCTTTTGGTTCTTGGTTGGATTGGCCTCTTGAATCTGGTGTCCATTACCAGCAATCTATGATCTGTAGCTAGTTCTGCTCCTCGTATGACCTTCACATCCATGATGTTATTCCGTATGCCATGACGGTACATAAAGTAGTCTATAACACTCCTAGCATTTCTACCTTCAGCCTCAAAAGTTATCTTATGTACTTCTTTATTGGGGAAAGATGAGTTTCCCAATAACAATTGATTTTCAATGCAGAATTCTATAAGTCGCCTGCCATTTTCATTCAGCGTCCTCTCTCCACCATGATTGCCCATGCTTCCATGTGCTATTCTTTTGTCCTGGCCTGTTCTTGCATTTAGGTCCCCTCCTACCAATACATGGCGTCCATTCGCAACCTCTTTGTCCACGGTCCTTAGGAGTTGAACATAAAACTCCTCTTTATCGAGTAAGTTGGTGTCTTCTGTTGGGGCGTATACTTGTATGAAGGATCTATGTCAAGGTTAATAACCATTATTCTCGAGTTTATTGGTTGCCATCCACTCACTTTGGTTTCAGTCTGCTCGCTGGTGACTATGCCCACACCTTCCTTTGCCCTACTGTCCATCCCAACCCCAGAATATCTCAAAATATACCCTTCTTGTAATCTCTTCATTCCACTTCCTTTCTTCTTCACCTCACTAAGTCCCAATACTTCCAGTTTATGACTTTTCATTTCCTGTATTAACTCTACATCTTTTCCAGCGATTGTCTTGATATTCCATGTACCAAATCTCATATTCCGTTTCCATTGCGGTCGTTGTCGTCGTGTAGATCCGTCCAATCCGAGGCTACTGTTGTTGCTTTGAATAATTTCTACCCCCACATGGGTGATTAGCCCAATGTGAAGTGGTTTGTTGGGTTGCCTTCCCAGCCTCCTTATTTATGTCCCCAGGAGACAGGGTGGCCCAGTTATACCCCCAGGCACCGGGTACCCATTTTCGTCGCCTCTTACGACACGCATGGGCTACGTTGGGACAATTCTAAACCCCGGTCACCACGCGGGGGAACCTAGAAATATTGCTGAGTTTTAATTCACGGGCAGTAAAAGACAATGTAACAACTTTTTTGGAAGCCTTTGTAGTGAGGTGCTTGATCTTTTAGCTCTCGCATTTAGAGGCGCACGTACGCTTCATAAGAAGGGAGGTAGTGCACAGTTCACTACTGTGAGGGTCCGGGCGGGGAGCACCAAGGGCCCGCTAATGAGCCAGCTTGGTGTTCCTAGGCAAAGCCCCACACATGACACGGCACAAACATAGAAAAATTGCTGAGTTTTAATTCACGGGCCGTGAAAGCCAATATACTGTGCCCAACATAGTTTCCCAACGTAAGCGCGAATTGACAACTCTGTAGGAGTCCGAGCGCAGCACATCGTATGTCAACGCTGTGAGTCTGCGAGATGACGTGACGTCATTTGAAACTGAGAGCTTAAAATGCTTGTATTTCTTACTCTGTTATTATGGATCTTCGAGTTGATGGAAAAGGCAAGAAGAGAGTTATAAATTGAATAATAACCACATTTATTTGTGAGTGGACAGAACTTCACTGTGGGTCGAATTTGTAATGTGTATTTATGAATAATTGAGAGTGTAACTCCTTGGTTTGGCACGAGAGTGCAGGGCGGACGACCACGTGTTCGGGCCATGTTTCCGGCGACCTGTCACTCGTGGAGAGCCACACACATATTTTTAGCCTATTTTCATTTATGAAAAATAGGCTTATGAGATCACCTTTTGTCCGTGTGTCTGTGTGTGCGTGTGTGATGGTGTGTGTGATGGATTTTTGTGTGTCTCCCCTAATAACTTCTAAACGGCTGGTGTGATTTCAATGAAACTCGGTAAGTGTATAGCACTATTCCGGGCGACCCCGACCGTGCCCTTCAAATGTTGTTACGACTCACCAATCCAACATGGTGGCTGTGTGAAATATTTCACCCGCATTCAATAACTCCGAAACTATTACCGATATCACCCTGGAATTGTGTATGGTGATAAAGGGAACTACTAGAAGTAGTAGTACATAAATCTAAGACCTATAATATAAAATCCAACATGGTGACCATCCAAAATATTTAGACGGTTATCAATATCTACGAATCTATTACAGCAACCAAACTGACAATTTGTATGTTGATAGAGGCAATTGATATTAGTGGGATATATGAAAATAGGCTATTTAGTTCTTCACGGAACTACTTGTTTTGGTGAGCGATTGAAACGGTATTCGGGAGTGTTGAACTTGAGTGATCTAATATCCGGTCGTGATCGGGGAGAACCGTGAGTGATATGTCACCACAGGTCTAAGTGTCGCCGTGTATCGGGGGTAATTTTTATTGGAGTCACGAGAGACCATATAATTACGTATCGCCGAGGTTATACCGTGCGTGATTGAGATATCGGACGGCCGAGTTTATGTTCATAATTGTGAAATTGCTTTTGGCTTGAAAACGAAAGAACTAGCCTTCTATGTGGGCTACATTACGTCATCTTGTGTATGGAGAAGGTTCGAGAACAGGCAGAGCACTTGCCATCGTAGGAGGACTCGCTAATGCAATTGGTGATTTGGCATTGCCGACAGAAAGAATTGTGTCCACGTTGGAACTGTTCGGGGAGCAGAAACTTGTAATTTCCAGAATGGAGCTTGGCCATTTTCGAACCTGTGTTATTGGAGTGCCAATGGAGAATTTTGAGATGGGACTATTCACTGAAAATATGAGGCACTAAACTGATACATAAGGGGCTGGATGGAGTGATATCCACGTCAAGATGAGGCCATGAAGTCACCATGATAACCACGCCAAGGGAGTTGGAGGAAACAGCCACCATGGAACGGGAAGGTCCTAGTTTCGATTCCTGGAAGAGGCAAGGAAGAAGATGGAAGTAAATAGATTCCTGCAGCTCGGGGTTTGGAAGAAGATGGTACTAGATGAAGACGGAGAAATCTATATTGGTTCCAGAGGTCCTACATTCCATGAGCATGCTAAATTTGTACCATTCGTTCTTATTTCTGCCAGTTGGTGAGCTAAAACATTACTTCAATGTGTAGCTATGGGTGGTCTGACTACTCAGTAATGCTAGATATCATGGAGTTGAACTAAATTAAACTAAAATAAGATGATGGTGAACTAAACTGAGCTGATTACTAATTATTGGTGAACTAATTGTTTGATGATTATTATTATTAATAGCCACATTGATTCTACGTCTGCTAAGAAAATATGTGATGTGGTATTTCACATTGAAGGGCTATCTCATATGGAAAACATAATTCACATTGCTTTATTCTACGAGCCAATTAATATTTTTGTAGAAATGTTATAAATCCACCTCAACTTCAAATGATAAGATATTACCATGTTTTTGAAGCAGGAACCTGATAAGAGCATGCCTATTTTTGATCGGAAATATGATGTACTATTCGACTGAATTCATGATGGAATAGAAGAATGTGATATGCTAGCTATCGAGGGCTAGGGTGGAATTCATGTTTGAAATTTTGGATTTTGACTTCAGATGTTGGTGATTATTATTATTAGACTTAGAATGATTATAACTTTAAAGTTTCCCATTTTTGCTTTTCCCATACTCATTGCTTTGGAGACTTGAATTATTCCGAGCATTATGCTTAAATCGCTTATACATTTGACATTGGTGCAAGTTAGGCCTGCATTAGATCATAATTTATACACATTAGTTTTGTGATTGAAGATAATGAAATTTTCTACACTTAAAAAATGAAAAGGAGATAGGTTGGTATAGTTGTTAATAAAATATAAAAAGTTGAATGAAAAGTTATAAAATAATTTAAGGTGATAGTTCACATATGCTGTGAACAATTAATTGAAATAATCTGAGAATTAATCATGATGTTTAATAAAAAAAAAGGGAAGGATAATGAAGCACTTGGTGAATATACCAAAAATATTGTAATAATAATTAATGGTATGAGATTGTTCTAAATAAGCATGAATACACAAAATACAGGAAAGTGATAATGATTTAAGCATTAAGAAAAGTAAGCAAGTGATAGTCTAATCACTTCGTATTTGATAAAGTGAAATACATTGCAAACAGACCATCGAATTGGGAAAGATGAGAACACTTAGTTATATAAAATAATGAACCATAAGTTTGAATTTTGTATAGATGGAAGATGATGGATGCACATATTCCTGAGTTTCAGATTTATCGTTCAAGCAGTTTCAGAGACTCACACATGTTTAAGGAAATGTGTGAGTTTTCACTTTTGTAACTCAAGCGGTTTAGGAAAGTCTTTTTTCAACCCACAATTTTTCATCAGTTAGAAACTAAATTTCATAAACTTTAAGTGAAAAAGAAAAAAATCGTATGTCTAGAGGTTTCCGAGCAGTGATGAGTGCGTAGTATTTCAATGGTATTTAAAACTTGTGCGTTTATTAAGTACCGGTAGTGTTGTCCTTTCTGAATTGCGTTCTCCCGCTCATTAATGTTGGGATTATAGCCTATCCCCTTTGGTTGGAATTGCGATTATATCAGATGGGTGGCAATTTCTCTGTGCATATCACTTCCCACAAAATACATTATATTTTCACGAATGGGATAGCAGACAAGACTTCAAAGCATTTCGTGATTTATTTCTCCAAATATACAATATGTGCTAAATTAGGCATCGTTGGAATATGTAGCAACAAAAGGTAACTTAGATCACGACAAAGCCAACTCAGTATAGGCCATGAGCAGGGGAAGGTAGAGGATTTGTAACACATTGGTGATAGAAATGTTGTGTCATGGAGCCTTCCTTCTTCAAAACAGCATTGGCGTCATGAGAGAATGTTAACCCCTTTCATTCAAAAATTTTGACTCTCTCTATTCATGAGATAATGTGCTTGAAGTATTCGAATTAGTATCATCCGTCGATGTGTCTAAGGATAGGACCGAGGAGATTCGTTGACCCATTAAAACCTTAGCATTTTTTTTATTTGGACTTTAAATATTTTTCTTTTACATCGACCCACATCAAGCCTTAATTTAGATCGGATATCCGAGGCAAGACAGGCTTTTGAGATTTCTATTTTTGTGTGTTGGTCGGTGAGTTGCCCAATAAATGGATACCGTAACTGATCTATTTTATTAAGTTGTGATTTTCTTCTGATTTCAGCTGTTGTATTGTGATGATTTAGATTTGGGAGTGGGTTGATTTAACCTGGTACACCTCTATCCTTTTAACCACCCCTGAGACTACTTAAGATATCGTACCCACCGGCATGTTCTTTAATATTCAAACCCGGACCTCAATCACTTTGTTTCTTCTTTGATATATGTCTTGTGATATCGGCATGAATTGCGGTGTTTTCGCCGGGTCATCACTGCCGGTTAACGGGGACAATACCATATTGTTAACAGTAATATTAACAGTAATGGAGGTGATGTGAATTATGGTTTGCTCCAAATGTTGCTGAGCAAGATGACTGATATCCAAGAGTCTGTGAAGCAACTGGAAACAAATGTAAGTCAACATATGGAATTAGTAAAGGAGTCGGTGAAGGAATCAGTTAAGGAACAGGTAGCGGCAACTAATGCCAAAATAGATTAATTACGGAAATCCAAAAGTATAAATCCGTCATGAACAGTAGATTAGGGTATTTAGAAAGAAATTTAAGTGAGAAGATAGAGAAGAAAGGAAATGAATTGAGAGCAGAAATGAAAGGAAGGCAGAATAGCCTGGAAGCTACAGTAGGTTATCTGGGATGGAAGGCCAACAGGTTTGGCTTTGGCGGGAAATGGGGGAAATCAGGAAAGAAATTGTGTTTAACGGGAAACAGTTAGAACAGCGAGTTGAAGGAAAGTGCGAAGAGATATGCAATACTGTAAAGGGAAATACAAGGGAATGCTTAGAAAGAGTAGGAGGCGTGGAAAAAAAGTTGGGGAAGATCGAGAGCCCTCAGGGGAAACAAGTGACATTATCCGAGAAATATGAAAAACTACAAGAAGAGTTAACCAGGATGAGTGGAGAGATGAGAGACAGGTCGATGATCCAGAGAGGAGGCATGTCACTAGGTTGTTCGTACAAGGATCCCGGTCTACCACAATTTAATTACCGGCAGTTTTATCCTAAGGCCGTGTGTTATTGTGGAGGAAGAGAAATTAAGCAAGGATTTAAGAGATGAAGTTATTGATTGGGGGATAGTGTTGGAGATTTTATCACACTAATTTCAAGGGAAATAATGGTTCCAAATTTATAGGCCAAACATGTGTAATCTAAAGGAGTTCAAGGAAATAATAAAGGCCAATTTTGGAGAGAAGGCATCCAGAGACGGGAAAGGGAAACTCTCATGTTTGGAAAATATAAGGAAAGAGAATGAATATCCTTAACTGAGTATTTTCTGGCACATGTGTTAGTTTGCGAGAATTTAGATTCGGTCACCTCTGATTGTGATGTAGTGAGGATGATGATCAAACATTTTCCCAGTAAAACACGTGCAAAAGGTAAGAACAGTAGAGGAATTAGAGGATTTGCTCACAAGTTTTGACCATTTAGGAGGTCAGCAAGTAGACAGGTAAGAAAATCGACTCGAAGGGAGACAGCCAGAGCAACATAATTTCAACAGAGCTAGGCAGAATCACGATTTCAATAAAGCTAGGCAGAATCAGGATTTTAACAGAGAACAGAGCAAGGCAAAATCAAGAGAACAGAGTTGACAATTATCAAAGAAGGGAGAATTTTCAGAGGGGACAACAGGACGAGACTGGAGATAGGATACAAGAAGCTCCTAGGAGACAGGAACAAATTGAGAGACCAGGTAATTTAAACTGAACGGGTTGTGTAAGTAGGTCAGGTAGACAGCCCGAAGTTACGAGTATAAGGCAGTGTGTTATTGTGGAGGAAAAGGAGAGTTTCACGCCTATGATATAAGAGGTTTTATTGGCTGACCAGCAGGAGTTTTCACTTAGAGGTAAGAGTAAAGGATTTTCCCCTGTGATTACGTTAATTACTCGTATATTGAATAAGGAGTTGACGGTGCTTGTGGACATGGTCAGTGAGAGGACCTGTATAAGCAAGAATTTATATGAGGGATTTATTAAGGATTTTTATAGGTTAGAGGAGATTCCTGTGAAATCCATGTGCGTTATCATAGCAGTAGGGCATAAATCTCAGAAAGTAGGAAAGCAGGTATTGTTGCCTATTATGTTAAAAGGAGAGGAAAGTGTTCGGGGCTCTCTAGTGATCCCGAATTTAATTTATGATATCGTTCTGTATATTGACTGGTTGAATAGGCATAGCGTGTTGATGGAGTTTATCTGCTTAGTGAGAGGGGAGAGGAATCAGAAAATTAGGAAGAGGTGTTGAGATGATTTGAAAAAAGGTCCATTTATTTATTTATTCGTTAATTCCGCATGAGGAGAGCGTTACAACACAATCAATTTTCATGTTTTATTCTGGCCCTTTCTTCTTTTTTACCAAAAACCTCTCATATACACACTATGCTTCCTCTTTCTCTCCTCCGCCCACTTCTTTCCCGGTTATCTCTCTTTGGGAGTTTGCTCAAACTTCTGTTGTCTAAGTTTTTCTCTGTACATTGTGGTGTTTGAAGCCATATTTTCAGTGTTGCCTTAGTAAACTTGTTTTTCTCTGTATGTGTTCCTATCTGGCATGTCTTCTGTAGAGATGTTTAGTTTTATGAGGTCTTCCACTGTTTCCTTTACCCAAATGGTTTATAGCATACTATTCGTATATGGCCAGTCTGTCTTCGGTCATCCTATGTATATTGTACCCGAATCACGGACGCTTCAGTGATATAGTGACGTAGAGATATAGAGACGGAGATACGTTTGGCAACGTTTACAACGAAGCGGCAGATTTTGAATCACGTGCTGAAAGACTTCAAGCAGCGAGTGAGATGTGACTTGGAGCCTGTGACGTGCACACTGGCCTACGTGACTGCATCATTTGGGAATTTCCTCAAGACGACGGATTTGAATTTTTGAGAGTAGTACAGTTTTCTGGCAATTGAATTTGGAGAAGATAGAGCTATCTAGCAAGGCGATACGTTCACTAGAAGCCGAGATACGGCAATGGAATATTCTGGAAGTTTAAATCGCAATGAAGCGGGGATCTGTGACGTATCCCGGAACCTCTAAAAAAGAGGCGAGGAACAACACTGAGATATGTACTACGTCCGAGCGACTGCTCGGGTAAGCATCATCGCCACGCTGGGAATCTAGTAAGATACTGTTACTATAATCAACGAGAGAACATAGTCGCTGGACTAGCGTTCTGGACTTAGTTTATTGTCAGTGAACTAAGCAATTTGCACTATTCACGATTTTGCCTGTCTGGTTGGAACTTAGCCGACGTCTGGTCCCATCTGTTTTACAGATTGCGATGGAGCATATCCAAAGTGCCAGTTATAGGATATTTGAAAATAACTTAACCTACGATGCGGGACAAGTGTTGCCTAGCGCACTTGTTGAAGATAATATCTGATTACTCGCTGAGGGACTAACTTATATGAGGCATTCTTCGATATCCACAGATACCAGATTGTTAGTGCAAAACTAGCTGAATTTCATGCTGCTAAAAGTTGTTCCTGCCATAACTAGTCAAATACAGAACAGTGAAATCACAGTCTACAAATTGACTTTATAAAAGTCAACAAGTCGTGTTCAGAATTAAAGCATTTCATAATGTTGGACATTAGAAGGTATAGCGGGAAAGTTTTTGTACGCGCATTTATAATCGCCAGTATGTGTCGTTAAAACCGTGCGAGGATAGGTTTGCAATGGAGGACAACGAAGATGAGGAAATGGAGTCGCTGATGACCAAGGGAGATCACTATGTTTGTGGCGAACACCAAGGACACGCATTACCATCACATCAAGAATGAAGTATGCTGATGTTCTACATGTATTTCTTACTAGGCTAAAGTAGTTGAGAATTTCCTTTACCATTCATAATAGAAAGTCAACACCATCTTCGTGTCAAACTTTATGTGTATTTGTCCAGTAAGACAAATGGAGCACCATTGTGGGGTCCGACAGTTTAATATACAATTTTTCTATACTGTCAGAACAACAGTTACATTGATGTCTTACCGATATACGATATTCTGAATTTATTTAAAGGAAAAGGTATTTTTTGTTTCTTTATAGCTCTTAGATGCTTGAGCGAAACTTGGATTATTTAAATTAATTCTTAATTATTTAATAATAATAAATCACAGTGAAGTGAAAAAGGAAATCTATATTCTAATGACTATTTATGTGAGGATACACTGTTAAATTATAAATGTAATTTAATTTAACTATTTGAAAGGTGATAGCACCATTATAGTAATTTAATTTACACTATTAATAATTAGTGATGTTATTAAATTAAAAATCAAGATATGAAAAAGTTGTAAATAATTTGTGATACTTGTTAAATCAAGGTGAGGGTTTAAACATTTTGTTTGATTGTTTATATTTGAATATTTAAAATTAGGGTCATAATAATAATTGTAAATGTTGTAAAAATCATAACAACGATTAAATAAGATATTGCCAAGAATAATAATAATTATTTCATGTGGTTAAAAGGTATAATAACAATAAACATAAAAATTGTTTAAATAGTTATGGAACAGTGATAAATCCAATAACATTTATTTATTTCAATATTTGTGAAGCAGAAGTTAATATTTATTAACAGAGTGAGAAATAACAAGGGTTATTTATATTTAGGAACATGGTAAGACAAATGAGTTTGTGTAAATAACATCAAATGGCAATAGTTTTGAAGTTTAGAAGACGTTTCTAAAAAGCACCAAGTAAGAATGAGGAAGAAGGGAAAATCACGGCAGGTATTAAAGATGTATCAACTGGGTTGAATTTGTGTAAAATAGAGGCAGGGAGGTGTTGACCAGCAATAATTACATCTTTTCATTGGAAACTTTATGAATTTAAGAATACACGGTAATTTGTATGACGGAATATTACAACACCTATAAAAATATATTATTGTGGAGGGAAAAAAATATTAGAATTATATGTGATGATTATCGTTGAAAATACTATGTGACTAGGATGTCGACATTTATATTTCTGTGGAGACGGAGGGTCATCCATGAGGAAATTAGTTCCTGAGTTATTGAAGAGGTTAGTGAGAGCATGTGTTGCTCAAAGTTGTTAAAGAAGGGTGAGGCGAGGGGGCCGCCCCATATTTCCGTCCAATTCAAATCCTGTAGGATTGAATATTTGTTTCTAACCTGGGTCAATTATCAAGATTCCCGATTTTGTGCCTAAATAAATAAAATATGATTGTTAGATTTGATGAACCTGACCGAAAACTTATTGAGAAAATAAATGGTTGCTAATGCAATAAAAGAAGATAAATAAATCTGAGAATGTATATAATAAATATTTGGGTGTGCTTGGAATAATTATAATAATAAATTTTGAAACAGTCAACTAACTTAATGCCAATCTTCATAAACTAATTTTGAGAGAAGAGAGACCTGTTATAAATAATTTTGAAGGAAATTTAAAAATAATAATAAAATAAATTCTGTTATGAATATTTTGATATTTAAATATGGTGAAGATTAACTGAGAGCGAGAATAATAATCATTTGATAAGGAATTGAAATAATTAAATGATGGAAAATTATAGCATTTTATATTGTTAAGAATAATTTCTTTTTATTCAATATAACATCATTTGAGATGATTATAAAATAATTCATTTGTGATGTGAGACCAATATTGGGAATAAGAAAATACAAAATATGAATTTTCATATTACTCTAAAAAGATGATAATTATAAACAAATTGTTCAATGAAACAAAGTTAAAAAATGCAAACAATATTAACATTCGACCACCATGTTAGCCGAATATTAATATTATGTTAATGCAAAATGCTACAAAGGAATTTGGTGAAATAATTTTCCTTAATTATTAATTTTGGAAAGCATTATCTACAGGTGAAAGTGATACAATTTTCGAAATATTTATCTAATACTTGAACAATCAAAAATCAATCTTCAGAAATAGAAAACTGCCAGTGTACTGATGTGAACTCTTTACCGAATCATGATCGCCTAGAATTGTGTAAATAGAGATTTTTAATGATACCAGAATGGACTGATAATTTTCTGGATATCATTAGTCGAAGAGTAGGGGTGTTATTAAATGTTGTGGTGTGTTGATTTTTTATGTGTGAGTGTTTTGTTTATTTTGATGAATTATGCCAAAGATTTAAATTTTTAATTATAAATACATTGAGATATTTTTAGAAATTGTGCTATTTTCGATTATTTTTCTTGCTACCTTACTTGCATATTGCCGATATCAGTGAAGCCAGATTTTACCTAGTTTTCCCCAGATAGACCCTGAGATAGCTTTTGTCTCGTGCTGAACTGAATTCGGTAATTTGCAAAATGGGGTCGTTAGACTCTGGTCCAAACAGGCTCAATATATCCATAAAATTTTGCACTCCGTTTCCTTATGTTGTTTGTAATCGTATCTGTCTGTTTGTACAGTTCTATTGTTGGTCTCTTTATCCATTTATTATTATTGTTTGATGTTCACTCTTATTATTATTAATTAATTAATTTTCGGTGATGTGTTAATTGTTTATTACATCTGAAATGTTTAAGAAGCAACCGCTACAAACATACGTAACATTTTAATATTTCTATTTAACTTATCATTTATTTAACAAATAGTTAAATAAACGAAATTATTCAGGTTTTAATGTGCAGACTGGAAGCTTTCTTTTAACATTCAGGCAGTCGGGTGTTACAACGGAATCTCAGTGGGAGGGAATCGCAGCGGGAGGGATCGCCAAGGAGGTCCCCCAGTAAGACAGTATTTGGAGCGCCGTGTGGTGTGTGACGCGTGGATAGGCTCGGAAGGGTAGGAGACGATGGCATCGCCACTAATATAAGGGAGTGCACTGTTAGTGGAGGTCGCTCTCTCTGTGAAACTCGGTGCGACTCAGTGCACTCGAGAACAACTATTGCTAATGGCGAGCTCTTCGAATGATATTGCAGAGACTACTTGTTGAAACTTCTAGCCAGCTATAAATCGATATTAATATTACGGCATTCTATTTGCCCAGTACATTAATTGAAAACACTGGAGGATAAATGAAGAGTTATCATTCATGTAGTCCTGGAGCAATCAGGGAGACATTATCCTTGCTCATAACCAGTTTTCTAGCTGACTACACCTGGGCACTGAGCTGGTATCTTCAAATCTAATCTGTGCTACGGAACGAGTCCAGCACGAGAGATGGCATCACGCAACGAGACGATGTGTTCTACTGCACTGCATGTAGGTGAGCTGGCAATTTTGTCCTAAAATTCACACCCTGTAATCTTTTCTGTTTATCAGGCAACTTAAATTCAAGCTTTTTCTTAAGTATAACATTACTGTTGCTGCTGGCATCACAACACCTCTCTGGTAGCTCAAATATTTAAATCACACTAAAATAACTACACTGACTTTACTAAACACTAATTTATTAACCTAAATAACACACAGAATATAAAATACACTACATTACTACACCTAATTAGAACAATGCGACCTTGCGCTGCGGCTCACATGACAACAGTTCCAGGGAACAGTTATTCCTCGCATTCAAATGCCCGACAAGTGCTGCTTGAGTGTCATTCGGGAGAACTGACCAGCACTGAAACGGCACTCAACATGCCGCCCACCTAATTTGGCACAAATTATACAATAGAAGGCTGAAGTAAATATACAAACACATAAACACAAATATTCCCTGTTGAAGTTCAATGTCCACAGTGGGTAGCTCCAGAATCTAGTTGTGAAATAATGTTATTCACTTGGGAAAGGACACATCTTCGTCACTGGACGCTTGTACATTCCC
Source organism: Meconema thalassinum (assembly GCA_946902985.2). Taxonomy (NCBI): domain Eukaryota; kingdom Metazoa; phylum Arthropoda; class Insecta; order Orthoptera; family Tettigoniidae; genus Meconema; species Meconema thalassinum. Next base: position 1,753,565,546 of record OX336388.2, on the reverse strand, counting down.
TTAGCTGATCGCACAGATACAACTCGCACGAGGCCATCAGGTTCAGGATGCACCTCCTCGATGATGCCCGTCCGCCATGTGAACGGTGGAAGGTTGTCCTCCTTGATGATCACCAGTGTTCCAATCTTAGTGTTGGGTTGGGCGGTGTGCCACTTGGTTCTCTGCTGCAACTGAGAGAGGTAGTCACACGACCACCGCTTCCAAATCTGCTGCCGACAGCGCTGAACCAGTTGCCATCTAGACAGGTGGGAAGATGAGCTAGCTAGACAGTCTGGTTCAGGGAACGAGCTAAAGAGTTCTCCAATGAGAAAATGTCCTGGAGTCAGGAAGGTAAACTCATCAGGATAGTTAGGTAGGGGAGTCAGTGGCCGTGAATTTAAGCATGCCTCAACCTGGGTTAGAAGGGTGTAGAGCTCTTCGAAGGTGAGGAGAGTATCACCAGCGATCCTTTTGAGATGGTTCTTAACGGATTTTATTCCTGCCTCCCAGAGACCTCCGAAGTGGGGTGCATGAGGTGGAATGAAGTGCCAATTTATGCCCTCATTGGAAGTGAATTCTTGTATGGCAGACCAATAATGAGGTGATTTTGTTAGATTGAGCAGCTCCTTTAGTTTGTTCCTAGCACCGACAAAGCAAGTCCCATTGTCACTATATATATTGCTGCATCGGCCACGTCTTGCGATGAACCTCCGCAAGGCTGCAATGAACGCATCACTGGACAAATCACTGACCAGTTCGATGTGAACTGCCTTTGTCGCCATACACACGAACAAAGCAATGTAACAATTGGTGCACGTCCTACTTCTGGGTGAACCATACTTGATGTACAGAGGGCCTCCATAGTCAACTCCACAATTCGAAAATGGTTTGCTATATGTAACTCGTGAAGCAGGCGACTGTCCCGTGAGTTGATTCGCTGTTGCTGCCTTGAGCTTGAAGCAGATGAGACACTTGTGTATGGTTTGCCTCACAACAGATCTCCCATTGTTGAACCAGAACCTCTGACGTAGTGAGGCTAGCACCAGCTGGCCTCCCGCATGCAACAGTCTGTGGTGTTCATGCTTGATGAGGAGTTTGGTGACGTGATGTTTCGGGGGAATTATTAGAGGATGTTTCTGATCATAAGATGTAGAAGCATTCTCCAATCTGCCGTCCACCCTAATCAACTTGTCCTGATCAAGGAATGGGCAAAAGTTTACAAGCTTACTCGCTGGAGAAATGGTTCTCTCCTTCTGGAGTTTCTGAATGTCTTGTGAGTATGTAGCATGCTGGGCGATGCGAACAATAGTTTTCAAGGATTCGCGCAACTCGGCAGTCGTTAGTGGTCCATGCTGTCTCGCTTTCTTCTCGCGTTGAAGGTGGTGAATAAACCTGAGCATGTAGGCTGTCACTCGTTGGAATCTTGACCAGCTGGAGAATCGTAGAATGTGTTCTTCTGCGTCGGGGTTGATTGACAGCAGACATACATTTGCCTTTCGCTGCTCAGGGATTTCAGTTGAGCTGTCGGCAGTTGCCTTCTTCTCTGGCCAAACAAAAGGGGGCTTGTGCAGCCAGTGGGGCCCCGCCCACCACAGCCGTGTCAGTCCAAGACGCTGTGGTTCAAGTCCTCTTGAGAGGACGTCTGCTGGATTTTCTTGAGATGCAACATGCTTCCAGTCTTCCGATCTAGAGAGATCTTGTATCTCTGAAACTCTGTTGGCCGCGTACGTTTTCCGTGATGTGGGACATCCTGCTATCCAAGCAAGTACGACCGTCGAGTCTGTCCAATAATGACATGCCTGGATGTTCATATTAAGGGCTGTTGATGCCTTGTTCATCAGACGTGTACGTAGCAGAGCTCCGCATAGTTCCAGACGAGGCAATGAGACTTGTTTGAGGGGGGCAACTCTGGACTTGGAGGTTAAGAGCGAGACGGTGATGTTGTCACTGGTGTTGGTGCAACGCAAGTATACACACGCACCGTAAGCTTTCTCCGATGCATCTGAGAAGCCATGCAGCTGCACTATGACTATTTTGCCATCGCAGGTCACTCTCCGTTGTATGTCGATTTTGCTTAGACAGGAGAGATACTGGTGGGTCTGCACCCAGACTTTCTCAAATTCCGCAAGAAGTGGCTCATCCCAGTCAACTCGTAGTTGCCACAGCATTTGGATGAATAGCTTGCATCGCACAATGACTGGACCTAGTAAGCCTAGCGGATCGAAGATGGATGCAACCTTAGCCAGGACAGTACGTTTTGTCCATCCTTGAGAATGGTTTTTGATTGTAGTTTAGTTCCTGAACATGTCGTCAACAGGGTGCCAGAGTATGCCAAGTGTTTTGGCTACATCTTCTTCAAAATTCAATTTGCATGGGAGCTGATTCTCACGAAGGTCCTCAGGAACAGATGCTAATATATCTGGATGATTGGCACGCCACTTGCGAATGGGAAATCCTCCACTTTTCAGTAGGGTCGTTAGTTCTCTGTGCAGTTTAATAGCATCTTGGATGCTCTCCGTTCCGGTAAGCAGATCGTCTACGTAGAAATCATTTCTGACTATCTCCGAAGCCACCGGATATGTCCACTGTCCTTCTCTTGCCAACTCTGTTAGGCATCTTGTGGCCAGGAATGAGGCTGCTGCAGTTCCATATGTGACAGTGGTAAGCCGATATGCTTGCAAATGCTGGTCAAGTGAGCTTCGCCACAGAATCCTCTGCAAATCTCTGTCTTCAGAATGCACAAGAACCTGGCGGTACATTTTCTCAATATCCACGGTGAAGATATACTTTTGTTTGCGAAAACGTAAGACAATTGAAAATAAATCTTGCTGCACTGTAGGCCCAATCATCATCATATCATTGAGAGACAATGACGATGTGGTTTTAGTAGATGCATCGAAGACGACTCTCAGCTTGGTGGTTGTGCTGTCTTCCTTCACGACTGCATGATGGGGCAGGTAATATGAATAATGATTCTGATCGGATGGCTCAACGATGTTCATATGACCTAATTGAAGAAAATCTTCCATAAACTTGACGTAGGCTTTCTTTGAAGCTTCCTCTCCATGTAGCCGAAACGCATTATGGCATTATGCAGCGAATCTCCTAGTTCCGTTTGTGGTGAACGAGGGGGCAATCTTACGACGAAGCGTCCTGTTTCGTCTCTGGTGGTGAATCTTTCAAAATGATCTTCACATAGTTTCTCTTCCTTTGACTGGGGATGTGTTCTTATCTCTTCCTGTTCCCAGAACCGCTCCACCTGAGAGTTTAATGGGTCAGTTCTGACAAACAACGTATTGTTCCTACTACTTCGCTGTTCTACTGAGTGGGTAGGGATGCAGCCCGCTAGAACCCATCCTAGCGCTGAGTTCTGAAGGATGGGATGACCTTCCTGCGTTTGCTGACCGGGCCGTAAGATGTCGAAGAAGACAGCTGCTCCTAGAAGAATATCAACCTGACGAGGCTGGTTGAACTGGGGATCGGCCAATGTGATGTCCTTAGGTAACTGCCAATCATCACAGTTGATACGTGAGGTAGGAAGCTGACTTGTGTTCTGAGGCAGCGCGGAGCACACAATAGGCCTTCTGTAATCACTCACCCTGGAAGATATGTTTAATTGGCAGATGTGTGAGGACTCAATGCCTTGGTGTTACTAATACCACTGATAGGCATGGCATAGCGACTCAATTTCAGACCCAAACGATCAGCAATTTCCCTAGACATGAAATTCAGCTGAGAACCACTGTCCAATAGTGCTCTGCAATCGTGAATTCTACCTGAATTATCCTTGATGTGAACTATTGCGGTTGAGAGAAGAACTTCGTGCTGTAGATAAGACCCTTTTAATGAGCAGTATGACAGTTGTGAGGAATGGCCTAATGTGTTACTGTCCTGATGATTATGCAGTATTGTGTGGTGTTTCTTGTTGCAAGTTCTACAGTAACCAGCAATACAATTTGATACCATGTGATCACGCCGCAAGCAATTGTAACACAGTTTGTGATCTTGAATTAACTTGATGCGATCATTCACTGCCATTTCCTTGAATTTTTGACATCTTGACAACGTGTGTTGTTCATTACACAATTCACATCCGGGAGAAGTTGACATGTATGAGCGACGCGGACTCTTTGAGGCTGGGCAGACTTTATTCGCATCATGTTTATCTGCTGGTGGCTTGTGTGAGGCAACAATCTCTAATGTTTGACAATTGCTCTCCAAGAATGAAACAAGATCCTTCAAGCTGGGACATGTATCGCCTGACGTCTTGTTCTCCCATTGCTTCCGCAAGCCTAGACTAATGCGTTCCAGAACCAAGTGTGATAGGAGGACATCATGCAATGGGGTCTCAATATGCAGGGCTTCAATGGCATTCTGGTTGCTGCTCAACTGATTGATGATTTGTCGCAAGTCTCTGGTGATTCCGATTTTACGGGAGGTAGCGACAGCAATTCTTTGACATGGAGATCTAAAATGAGCCTAGGGTTGTGGTATCGGTTGCAAATTAAATTCCATGCCACCTTGAAATTGACCTGAGTAACTGGAAGGTTTTCAATGAGTTTGTGTGGCTCGTCTGATACACACGACAATAAATAATAATAGCGTTGAATGTCGGTCAGAGACTCGTCGTGGATAATTAAGGATTGAAATGTGTCATGAAAATGCATAAAGTCAATAAGAGAGCCCGTAAATTTGGGGAGTATGATTGTAAGCAACTTAAGATTATGGCTGATGGTAGAACATGAACTGTTGATAGGGGTTGATGACTGGCTGCATCATCTGCCAGTAGTGTTTCAATTTTGGATTGAATTTCCAAACACAGTTCCTCGAATGTTTCCCTATCTACGTCGCGTGCAACATCCTCATCATTAACTTCCAACTGATCTTGTACGCCGTTGTATTCCCCTGTGCTAGTTTCAAGAAGCTTTTGTCTTACCCTAATGTCATTAAGATTTCCTCTGTTATGGAAATCCGTGATAAAATTGCCTGCTCGAGTCACACGAGATTTGATGACGGCCCTTTTCTTAACTAATGCACGCTTTAGACTTTCTTCCATGGTGACATAGACAGGAAAGGAATAATAAAGTGAACCAGACTGTTCTTACTACTCACGTGAATACGCCGACACTGCACTCTGGTGGCCAGGTCCTGAGTAGAGGTTATCCGCTTCCGTGATGTCCGAACTTGGCTGCACTGTCACAGTTCCGTTGCGGCTGAACACTGATACCCGGCAACACCGCAAGCAACATGGCGATTCGCGCCAATCTCATGTACAAATGCCTGGACTACAAGTCATGAAATGTAAATTAATATAATCACGAACTTGTTTGTCGTTGCAAATTATATCAATTAACGTGGCCATTTACAACTGTACGAGGAAAATCACTCGAATATAATGTGGAAGTAGTCACAAGTACACACGCGTCGCGTTGGTTTAGAAATCCGGCCCGGAGGACCAAAAATGTTGCTGCTGGCATCACAACACCTCTCTGGTAGCTCAAATATTTAAATCATACTAAAATAACAACACTGACTTTACTAAACACTAATTTATTAACCTAAATAACACACAGAATATAAAATACACTACATTACTACACCTAATTAGAACAATGCGACCGTGCGCTGTGGCTCACATGACAACAGTTCCAGGCAAGTTATTCCTCGCATTCAAATGCCCGACAAGTGCTTCTTGAGTGTCATTCGGGAGAACTGACCAGCACTGAAACGGCACTCAACAATTACTATAACTTCCAATTTGTTCATTTGCGCCTACATTAATTTAAATTCACACTTTGATTATTATATTATATTTCTTAACGACATTTTCCCTTGCTGCTTCTTAATTAAATTCCTTCATACTTAATGCTAGGTCTTAATTCTTTTATTGTAGCTAGATCTCTAGTTTTAAGGCATCCCCTTTCCCACTTACGCGTATATCAACTGGTTAGACACCAAGTATCACCTCGAGCTGAGAGAGAGAGATCTTTTTGCTCTACCTGGTCATATTTATGTTCGCCAACTTATTTTTGCGACATGGCGCCCACTCCAAGCTGTATTCCGGAAAAATATCGACACAGGTAGGAGATACGTATATGTGTCTTTCAATAATTATTTGTTTGACGGTTTGCATTATACGAACCGTCACAATTGTTGCCACAACGTGGGCCACTGTTCCGGACCATCACAATTGGCGCCACAACCTCGAGATCGATAAACAGTTGATACTCGTGGAAGGGAAGAGAATGTATCTCAGTGCAAGAAGTGATTTTGGGGATAATTTTAAGGGGTATAAGGTGTATCGCTCATCATGTCTCACGAGATGAAACTCGAGAGTTGGACGATTCATGAAGTCGATACGGAGAGTCTGGAGATCATGGAGAGTGATGGAAGTGATTTTGGGGGTATCAGGATGGAAGATATTGAGACTGTATCACCTGTGGATTTGACGGAGGCAAATCGCAGTACTAATTGTGAGAAGTGTAGCTCTAAGGATTAGACGGAGGGAAATCTTGGTACTAGTGCAGTGGGAGGGAGATCAGAAGTCCCACTACAGGACATTCTTAATAGGTTTCTGCAGATGAATTAGGAGAGTAATGCTAAATTATTTAAGGAAATGAAAGACGAGATAAAGCGTGATAATCAGGAATTAAATCAGAAATTAGATAACAATATTCAGGAAGTTAATAAACAATTTAAAGAAATGAAGGAAGGAATCAATCAGAAACTGGATGTTGTGGTCAAGGCTAATGAAGAAGGGGAAGTATGGGATATTGCAGGAGAGCATAGAGTGTGTGAAACAGGGAATTAGAGGAGAGATTAAGGGGGGAGATACACCATTCGCTAGTGAAAATTTATGAATTTTCAATATTTTATTTTCTGAAGCCCTATGATTTAGAAAAATGAAAATTTACAGGTTTAGTATTTATAACTTACATACTGTTATAACATTATAATTTTTTTTTTTTAATTATCCATTGGTCATCAGTACACTGTAAAACTTCCTGGCGTAATTTGTGCATTCACGCAGCGTTTACACAATAACTACCCCAATTATGTAATTATTTGAATATTTTTTTCTTGCGTTGCTTGTAAGACCCAAGGCTACAACATACACTAGAATCTTAGACATCGCATAAGAAACAATGTTTATTTTCGATTATTTAAATAAGTTGAGGAAAAAATTGAATATTTATTTTGATTTTTTTTTTAATGTAATGGAACATGTTATGTGAAAGATCCTAGTGCATGTTGTTGGCATGATTAAACTTTACACTCATGCAAAATAGTATTGCAGTAGATTAAAAAATAAGAGAGTTATGGTGAAAACGCTGTGTAAAAAATGAAAGTTGAGAAAATGCATGATAAACATACCAAAGGATTGTATGTCCATTAAAACTTCCCTGCTTCATACACAGGGCCCTCTTTCTGGATCAGTTTGGCCTCCTCTTCCAACCTCAGTCTCTTTTTGCATTTCATTGCTTCTTTTGTAGTCTCCAGAACCCTTTTATTTGTCGAAAGTATGCGTTTCTCATCTTCATCTTGCAGGAACTGGGAGCAGTATGTTCCCACCACAAGCCCTAACTGCTGCAACACTTTAATTCTAGCCCTCATTCCATCATTAAAAGTCATGGTCAGAGTTGGGAAGTATCGAAAATACAAGTATTTAAAATACGTATTTTCGATACTTTTGTATCTCGTATTTTGTATCGAAAATACATTTTGAACCATGTATTTTGTATCTGTATCAAAAATACATTTCATGAGTATTTTGTATTTTCCAAATACACAAAATATAATCAAAATACAATCACTGCATTAGGCAATTTTCAGTTTAATACTCCATTATCTTCACTTTTCATAACTTAAGTTAATTGGTAGATATGACACAGGTAAGTGTGAGGTAAATACAACTGTGCCGGCAATACACCAACCTTGTAAGAGCATGTGCAATTCTATTTATTTAGGATGCATTTGGAACAAAGTCTCCAGAACCAGAGGAATGTCTCCTGGATGTTGTGTTATCAGCTTGGTTAATCTTGGAAGCCTTTTCAAGCAGTACCCTCAAGTTACCTAGTATGAAATTCCCAAACGCATGAGGCTGTCGGAACCTGTTAACTAGAGTGATCATACAAGAGCTGATCAAAATTCGGCAATCATCTCCCGTAAGAGCAGTGTAGGCCTTAAAGTCGTACACAACTTTGAATTGAAAAATAAGTTGCTGTTGTTTCATTTTACGGGTTTTGACATCGTGATCATTTAGTCCCGTGTACTTGGGTGTGTGTATATAGCCTACTGTATTGAACCCTTTATCCACAGGCTGTATAAAGGATTCTAATAAATTATTCATCATCTTTTGATACATTTCTACAGACAGCAGTAGTAGTAGTGTGTTTATTTTTAATTTAGGTAATAATAATATCGTATGGCCTCGGTGCCGGGTGCAAGCTTTGTTATTTGACACCCAAAGGGTAGCTTGCTTATCGAATTTCATTGTTCCTTGAAGCACTATGAAAGTCAAGGAGGTTAGATATCTAAGCTCCTTGAACACTACAGCGCTTTCTAGTAGAGAAATGAGGAACTTTGTGTGCGGAATCTCCCGAGAATAATTTTGCCATTATGAACACGGCCTACTGACTTCAAATGGGTTCTTTGATATGCCAACATCGTATGACATAGTGTCGTAATTTTTGCCGCCTTTCAAAAATTTAGGTGAGGATTGGGAAGGAGATGACCGTGGCCTTAAGTTAGGAACCATCAAGGAATTTGCCTGAAGTAAAAGGGGCAAACCACGGAAAACCACTTCCAGGATGGCTAAGGTACGAATCGAAACCTCGCTCTTCGCAAGTTTTCTAGCCACTGCGACACGAGGCAGACGAAAATAAATATGGTGGTGGTTGTTAGTAAATCATGATCAGCCCGATGTATTTAGGTGTGTGTGTTAAATTTGCTGATAACTTGTGTTTGTGAGGTATCTGTAGTAGTTAGTATGCGTGGCTGTATTATGGTCTACTAATGATCAGATAACCTGGGACGTGGAATATGGTGCCATTCCGGCATGTGCCTAAATTGACAGTGGGAAAATACGAGCAAACTTCGCAACGAGGATGGCCGCTGTCAATGCCAGGAAAAGAAACTTCGATCTCATTAATTGTCTTTGATAGTTGCATACTTTAAGGATTGATGACGATAATGTTTGAATTTCGCCCCCTTATTATTCCCGTTTTAACGGGGTCGGGGACGAGATACGATGAAAGCCTATGTGGGGGGGGGGGGTGCTTTTACGACTGGATGCCCTTCCTGACCCCAACCTCATGAGAGAAGTTAATGAGAGATGAAATGAAGTTGAATGAAACTGGGCAAGGGTGTGGAAGGAAGCGGCCGTGGCCTGTCAGAAGGTACCGTCCCAGGATTTGCCTGAAGTTGAAAATGGGGAAACCACGGAAAACCATTTCAAGGACGGCCGACGGTGGGGCTCGAACCCTCGCGTCTACGTAGTCCACAGATAGCTTGGCCCCATGACCTAGCTCTGCGCGTTAGCGAGCGTAGCAACCGCCGTCGGTAATGATGATCATGATAAAATGATAATAATACGGTAATAAAAATGATAACTATAATGTATATTATTCCCGTGTCAACTGGGACGAAAATGCGAATCGATGACTTTTCCCTCTCTTGTGGTGGGTTGATTATACGGCAGGATGCCGTTCCTGTCGCCAACCTCATTAGAGGAGTTAATGGGATATGAATTAAGGTGAATGAAACTATGCAAGGAATTGGAAAGAAGCGGCCGTGGCTTATTCGAAGATGCCATCCCAGCATTTGTCCGAATTTGAAAATGGGGAAACCACGGAAAACCATTTCAAGGATGGCCGACGGTGAGGTTCGAACTCACGTTTATCGAGACTGCAGATAACTGGGCCGCAGCTGCCGCTGTTTGTTGGTGGTAATCAGTAGCGGCTCGTGAATTTTACCGAGGGGGGACTCAACCATATAAAATACGCATATTTCAATAGCCTATAATTCTATTTACCTCACAAATGCTCTCATTTGTAGTGGAACTCCATTCTTCTGCACTTGTCAGTATCACTAATGAACTTCTCTATCACTTTATTGTTAAAGTTAGGAATTTCTTTCACCATTTGTTTCTCAATTGACAGCATCCCTAAAGCTGTTAATCTGTCCTCCCCCATAGAATTACGTAGATATGATTTATCAACTTCAGGGTCGAAAAACATCTTTCAGTTTCACATGTTGTCATTGGCATTGTCACCAATATTTTTAATGCCTTTGTTATTTCCTTAAAAACAGTAGTATCTAGTCCAAATGAAATAAGGAAATCGAGAGTTTTTAAACACCCGGATATGTTGCCATTTGGAGAGAACTCTGGCCGTGAGTAGAAAACACCCAATTCGTGTACGAAATCATCTCTGTCAATTACAGGAAAAGCATCACAAAAACGGTTTACATCTTCAACAGGCAGCCGTTTCCTGTAGTCTTCATAGTTTTCAAGCAGGAACAATTTGGCTCCTGAAAGATGATTTCTGAACTCAAATCTATCTTTCACCTCGGCGAGCATGTAATCACATATTTCTCTTGCGGCGGCATTTAAATCTTGTGCGGAGCTTCCACATCGCTTTTTTGGTAATGGCTCTTGTGTTGTCTGGATTGAACTCGGCAAACTGTGTCTAATATTCTGCAATGAAGACTCAAAACAATGCAGTGCATGTTGTATTTTTGCAACGTCTGTTTCGACCTTTTGCAACTGAGCATATAAAATGTCCACATGAGGCATCACTTTATTGAAGAAATTCAACCTGAATAAGAAGGTATCATCATTCAGCCACTTAATAAATCCAGCAGCTTGTGACACTGTTTCAGAGGTATGAGGTTTGACGCCTCAGATTGAATGTTTTCAAAGCACTGCAGAATTGAGTCTTTTTTTTTTCTCAAAAATATTGTCCTTACCAACCTCGAACGAAAATTCCACCTCGTCTCGCACACTCTTGGTATTCTTACGCTGCATACGTCATCGAGTGCGGCTGTTCTTTCTGGAGAATTCGAGAAGAAAACTGACATCCCTTTGAGATTAACAAAAAAAAAAACTTTTACACTGGAAACACTCGATGACGCCTTTTCCAGGAGCCTGTTCAACTGATGTGCATAGCAGTAAATATAATGCGCACTTTTATAGACATTTTTACTATGACATTGACACCACCTAAATGTCCTCAAAATACTGCAGCGCCATCGTATGTTTGTGCAATAAATTTTTCGGGATGGTCTTGTAACAAAAGTTGCAATTCTTGTAAAATGCATTTTCATAAACCTACTGCTGTATGGTTTTCTGCATTGAAAAATCTCCAGAAACGCTCGTGTACCGTTCCGTTCAATTCGTATCGAAACACAAACACTGTCTGGGTCCGAGTCGATACATCTGTAGTATCATCAACCATACAGGCTAGGAATGATGACTGCCTGAATTCGTTTGTTATGAAATCTCTACAAACTTGAAACATACATTCCAGGAGCTCGTTTTGAATTGTTTTTGAAGTACCCTTAAAAACTTTTGCATTTTCAAAATGTGTACGTAACAGTGGATCAAGATTCTTGCTGTATTCTATCAACTCCAAAAATACACTTTTATTATGCGAGGTAGCCGATTCGTCGTGGCCACGAAGAGGCAGATTACACGCACCACACAATTTCAGAATATCAATTATTTTTGACAGAACCTCCCTATTTTTTGTAACCAATTCATTATGAGCACGAACAGCCTCCATATGCGCACTACTTAAACTTTCGGCAATGTTACATCTGCCGAGAAGTTGGAAACTGACAGTATTATTCTGATGTCTAGTTGATTTCTCATGTTTCTTTATTTTCACATGTAGGTGCTTCAAATCATTTACTCCTTCTTTTGTCCAATTGTCATCACCTCCATACAGTAAACACACAAGCAGAAGCAGAAGAAAGCGTTGCTGTCCTCACACCCACCCAACCAAAAACATTTATCATATACGGACGCATCAAATTTACGTGTAAACGCGCCACGGGCCCTACACGCAGCTTGAACTTGCGTTATATTCTTACTGGCACTGGACGACCACTGTTCTTTAAGTCAACTTTACAGGTAAGCTCAATGAGCTAAACTCAGTTTCTTTAAGTTTCCGCACTTTCATATTGGTACCAATACAATCCATGCACTCACTCCCTGCCTGTCGTTAGCTCGGCTGAGACTCAAGCACACTGAGTCCACTTCCTGCCTGACGTAGCGGGGTGAGGGGATACATGGAGGAATTCGTTGTCATAGCAACGTAAATTATCAAGCGGGCGATTTCTACTGCGTCCAAACGAGTTCAGGAGCCATCTTCAGGCGAGAAGAGGAACTTGGTTGCGATGGCAAATCATTGAGTGCTCCCTAGCGGCAAGCAGAAAGAACATTGCGATTTCAGGAGGCAGTGGAGGGGCGGCGTCCTTGAGTCCAAAGGCACGGGCCGCCTCTGGTGGTAATAATAGTCTAATAATAACAATAATAATAAGTGACCCAGCTTTTCCAGGTTTGGATAACCAGAAACCTAAAGGAAAGTGCAAATTTCTTACATCACCACTTTAGGATCTCAGAGGGTAGTCTGAATAATATGCCTCACTGTTTGCTTGACAGCACTAATATCGCAGCAAGAAGGCATTTCTTGCGCTTGTAGGGAAGGTGGTGTGTTCGGACCCGATTTAATTTGGTCCAGGAGACGTGGTGACGCAGCGGTCAAGCTATTTGCCTCTCACCAAGGTAGACCGGGTTCGATTCCCGGTCAATAGATGCGAGATTTTCGAAGAGAAATGCCATGTCCTGTGGTTCGGATTCCACGTAAAAAGGAGGTCCTGTGGCTCATGATCGCGAGATTAACGTCACGTAAAAATACAAGCCTTCCTCTTAATTTGGTCCCGATCCCTCTTTATTGTTCAATTCCAGGAGGCCTTCCTTTGATGCGTGGCAATTCACAACCGGGATGGTCGAACTGCGTTAATTGGGTTAAGCCCAGAGAGTCCAGTCAGCTTACGCTAATGGGTTTGGGAAGAGAGTGGGAGTGGGCAACCTCTCCTGAAATATTTGTTAAACCATGAGTTAACTGACAGCTGCATACACCTGGGCCCTTTGAGTTTCCTAGGTAATAATCAGTACAGCTAACATGTTATCTATGTACAGTCAGAGAAATGGAGAATGTTCAGTTATGGGAAACTATACATTTTGTAAGTGCGAGTTGTCACAACAAGGCCAAAAATAGAGGTGTTCAAACAAATAATATTCTGCCCATTTATTTACGAATGCACCTTGTTTTGTAGCAGAATACATATAACCATTTTGGTTCCCACGATATCGTTTTAATGCTCAAAGTGCAGGCTATTACTTGCATTCGAGCTACAACATAAAAATTAAAATTTGCAGATCTAAAAAGAAACTGTGAAACACAAATAAAACGGCTGTACTTTATTTTTAAGTGCAAGGCTACTGAAATTCAGGAATCTGGAATAATGGCAAAACTTGCAAATGAATCTTTGAGATAACATGAGTAGATATTGAAGAACACAGTAAAGATCAGCGCATGTTGACACATTCCGACAATATTTACCTTCACGCCCAGTTTGGAGTGTGAGCTTGTGAAACATGCCTCAGGCAACTTCCCCTGTTAATATTCTCCTAATTGACCTCCGTGGAGAAAACCCATAAGCGCAGCTCGGTATCGCCCTTCACAACACTCTGGGGCCACAAACGGTTTCTACTGTATTCATCTGACCATGTCTCCAGAATGTAGAAGTTGGCCGGGGGCGGTCGCAGCCAGAACTTTGTTGGGGGGCTAAGCCGTCCTATTTTTATACATATTTAATTTTTACTGGTAGCATGTCGCATAATATCATAAGGACTGAAATTCGTATAATAAATACCGGTAACCTATTAATTTTATAAAAAAAAACAGGAGAGGGTCGAATAGACACTAGAAAGAAAACACACATAATAAAATTTAAATCTATATATTGTAGGTATCTGATCAAAGAACAAAATCCAATCGCCTTGTCTTCATTTTGGCAAACCGATCAATTACTTTCCTCACACTGACTTTCGTTGACCGATGGCAATGTAACAGAACCAGCCTTTCTTCCGACATTCGGGACCGTAGCCAGTCCTTCAGCCTTCGCAATGTGCACTCGGGAGTGGCGTTACTCACAGGCAAGACAAGGCACCCGAAAGCACCTGATGCTGATATAGGCTGACCGGCCGGGCGCCGGGGCCGGGCTCGGGCTCCGTCATAGGAGAAACATTTTTCGTGCACTGGATGGATGCGTCATCGCGTCGCTTCTCTGCCGCAAGTATACACTATAAGCGTTTGATCGAAAAATGTCAAAATTGGAACTGTCAAGTCAAACATTTTTACTCTTCCCTCTCTCTCCTCTGCCCTTCTCTTTCTAATTTTTTCTATCTCATTTTCATTTTGTTTCTATTTTTGAAGGACCCCCCCCCCCCTCTTCCCCCTGGGACCGCCCCTGAAGTTCGTAGGTAGCTACTTATACTATTAAATTCTCCATCGGATAGTTGGGTGAATGTCTCGAATGAAGCCTACTGATGTGCGGATGAGCAATGTCTTCATGTTATTGGTGTTATTTTACAATTTACATGTAGCCTACTCTCACGGTAAATCGTTTCATCTTCGTAGGTGAGTTGGAGGAATATGACTTAGTACAGGGAGCCAATGAATTGGAGTAGGCCAGAATTTTCCCGAGATCAGACAGTGTTATTAAGTGTTATTATCTCGACATGAGAGATCGTGACGCAGTGGTTAGTATTGTTGGCTGTCACCCATAAGGTCTGTGATCTATTCCCGAATCTGTCAAGAAATTTAATTCTCGTCTGAAGCAAAACATACAAGAGGTGCTTTCAGTTCCCAACTCAATCATCCTGGAAGTGGTTTTCCGTAGTTTCTCACTTCTACTTCAGGCAAATGCCGGAATGGTACCTAAATTAAGGTCATGGCCACTTCCTTCAATGATCCTTGTCTCAATTACAAGTACACTCACTAATGCAGCCAATCAGCCATCACAATAACACAAGTCATCAGAAAAATTCCACACACGTCCTAGTACACGGGATACATGAACACGATGTCGCAAAGCCCCTAAATGATTAGACGACAACAATCTATTTATCCAAACTAGGGAAAAGTATTCAGTGACTGATTAGACGAAGTCAACAGCTGAACAGCAGAGAGTATTGGTGTTGGACCCTAAGTGGAACCACAAAGTTTCCACAAAATGATGTTCTGCGTTTTTGCGGTTGTCGATAATCTTTGAAAGATAGCGTTCTCTCAAGAGTTTAGTTAGTTAGTTAGTTATTGTTGTTTTAAGGGGCGGAACTACGAGGTCATCTGCCCCTCTTAACACAGATTAAAGAATACAAATTTTGAATTGAATTTAAAATTTTGAGGTGGACATCTAAATTTAAAAAGACCAAAAATTAATAAAACAAAAACAAACAATTAAATAAATAAAAATATAAACATAAACAAAAATTACGGAAAAAACAATACATTATCATTCAAAAACGAACAAGTCGTTGAGTCAAAGTTCACTGGAAAATTTAGATTGCTGGCCCTAACCCACTCTCACTTATAAAGCGGATAACGCGATCAGCAGCCACCGCGTCATCGGCTAATATAAGTTTGAGTGTCGTCTGCAAACCAAGGTTTCTTCGTAAGTCAGCAAGATCCACACACTCGGTGAAAATGTGGGCCACGGTGAAAACGGCTCCACAGGTACAAAGTGGGGGGGTCTTCCCTTCTCATTAGGTACGAGTGGGTGGATCTTGTATGACCTATCCTTAGCCTACACAAAATGACGGACTCTCTCCGGGCCCGGAAGGAGCTCCGCCAAACGCGAGTAGTTCCCTTGATCGCTCTCAGTTTACTGGGCAGTGGGTCAGCTAGCCACTGACTCTCCCAAAAAGCCAGAACTTGTAGGCGTAACTGAGAGCGAATATCTCTAGCGGGTACCTCCATTGGTCGAGGTGGTAGTGATACCGCCTCTTTTGCAGCTTGATCCGCTAACTCATTTCCCGCAATTCCCATGTGGCTTGGAAGCCACAGAAAGGTGATTCGAGTGTCAGCGTGGCACAGCCCGGCTAGTAGGTCGTGGATTCGCTGCACTAGGGGGTGTTGCGGGAAACATGTAGCAATTGACTGCAACGAACTCAAAGAGTCGGTACACACGAGAAAGTGGATTCGTGCATCCTGTAGTGCAAACTGCAGAGCTTCATAGATGGCAACGAGCTCCGCAGTAAACACACTACAGGCCTCAGGCAAAGAGATCTTGGTATTTGCACCATCAATAACGTAAGCACAACCCACCTTCTCGTCCACCTTCGAACCATCCGTGTATAGAATGCCAGCGTCCGGAAATTGGTGAACTATGCTGTGGAACTGCCTCCGGTAAACGGAGGCATCCGTGTTCACCTTAGGACCTCGGTGCAGATCTAACCGAATTTCCGGACGCGGGACTTGCCACGGAGGCACCTCGCTAGATGTCCGGATCATACAGGGACCTACAGCCACTCCTATTTCGGTACACGAGCTATCAAGTCTAATACCAACCGGCCGAGTGGCACGAGGCCGGTTGGCGTACCCCTGGTGGTTTTGGGTACCGAAGAGAGCTTGATAGGTCGGGTGTTGCGGCATTTGACGCACATTGGCAGCATATGCTAACAGCATATGTTGGCGTCTATAATTTAAAGGTGGAACACCCGATTCGACGAGTAGGCTGGGTATCGGGCTGGTCCGGAAGGCACCGGTAGCCAGTCTAACGCCACTATGGTGGATACTGTCCAGCATTTTCAAGGTTGCCGGCCTTGCTGAACCGTATGCCGCAGAACCATAGTCTAGCCGGGACAGGACGAGGGCTTGGTAGAACCGTAGCAGCACCGCACGGTCAGCCCCCCACGTAGTGCCACTAAGAAACCTGAGCATGTTCAGTTTCCTGAGACATGTCATTTTCAATTGCCGTATATGGTGCTGCCACGTTAACTTGCTGTCAAAATGGAGCCCCAGGAAGCGATAAGTGTCAACCACCGGCAACGCAGCATCCCTGAGATGTAGTTCAGGGTGTAAATGTAGCCTCCGTAGCCGACAAAAATGGACGACGGAGGTTTTCGCTGCTGAAAAACGAAAACCCCGGTCGTGAGCCCACCTGTCGACCCGGTTGATGGCTAGCTGCAATTGCCGTTCAACGACTGCCATACTTCCAGAGCTGTAATGCAGAGCTAAATCGTCTACATACAGCGATGGAACTACCGCGGACCCGGCGGCGGCAACAATGCCATTAATGGCAATCGCGAACAAGGTGACACTCAGCACTGAACCCTGAGGAACTCCATTTTCTTGGGTATAGTACTGCGATAATGTCCTACCGACCCTTACACGGAAGAGTCGGACGGACATGAAATTCGCAATGAAAGTCGGTAAGTTACCACGGAGTCCCCACTTGTGAAGGGTGGAAAGGATCCCGTAGCGCCATGTGGTGTCGTAGGCTTTCTCGAGGTCAAAGAAAACCGTGACTAGGTGCTGCTTCCGGAAAAAAGCCTCCTGTATGGCGCTCTCAAGTCGCACCAGATGGTCAGTGGTGGACCTATGAGAGCGAAATCCACATTGGTACTCAGACAGGAGACCTTTATCCTCCAAGAACCACACCAGTCGACGGTTCACCATCTTTTCGAGCAGCTTACATAGGTCATTTGTCAAACAAATGGGCCTATAGCTGCTTACAAACTTGGGATCCTTTCCAGCCTTAGGAATCGGTATCACGATCCCCTCTCGCCATTGAGATGGAAACTCCCCTTCAATCCATATACGATTGAAGAGGATCAACAGTTCTTTCATACTGGATTCGCACAGATGTTTTAACATTTGATTATGTATGTTATCCGGTCCAGGAGCCGTATCCCTGCACAGTGCAAGCGCACTGCGCAGTTCCCATTCAGAGAATGGTACATTATAGGACTCCGAAGCAGCAGTGGCAAAGGACAAGGGGTGAGTCTCTGCCTCCCGCTTCAGAGTCAGAAATGTAGGATCGTAACTCCCGGAGCAGGATACATCGGAGAAGTGCGAGCCAATGCTGTTGGCAATGGCGAGATGGTCCGTGATGATGTCCCCATTGATGGACACTCCGGGTATCGATAGTGATGTCGGGAGTCCGGAGATCCGACGAAGCTTAGTCCACACTTGAGATGAAGGAGTATGCGCCGTCATGGACGACACATACTTTTCCCACGTCGTTTTCTTACTCTCCCGAATCAGATATCGGGCTCTAGCACGCATCCTTCTGAAGGTGATAAGGTTGGCCATAGTGTTTTGCCTCCGATAGCATTTGAAAGCACGTCGACGATCTTTAATGGCTGCTGCAATCTCGGCTGTCCACCAAGGGACGAGCTTCCGGCGTGAGTTGCTGGATGAGGAAGGTATTGTTTCCTCAGCAGCAGTCAAAATACCATTCGTTATGTGAATGGTATGATCGTCGACACTCTCAAAGGTATCTTCGGCAAACACCGCACGTGCCGTGAAAGTTGGCCAATCAGCCCGACGGAGAAGCCATCGACTTGGTAACTCGATGGCTCTCTGGTTCGGAAGAGTAACGATAATTGGAAAATGGTCACTATTACAAAGGTCATCGTGTACACCCCACTGTAGCAGGGGAACCAGCGCACGACTGCACAGGGTAATATCGATACTTGAATAAGTACCGTGCGCAATAGAGAAGTGCGTAGGTTCCCCTGTGTTCAACAGACACAGGTCCAGCCGCCTGATCAGCCTCTCAAAATCTCTCCCTTTACCGCTAGTGGTAGCGGAGCCCCAGATGGTGTTGTGGGCATTAACATCTCCCAGAAGGAGAAAAGGAGGGGGGAGCTGAGAGACTAGATCCACCAGCTGGTCGTAATCCGGCTGAGAATCAGGCGGGAAGTACACGTTACATACTGTTGCCATTACTGGCAACGAAGTACGAACTGCAACTGCCTCTAGCTGAGTACGCAACGGCACCTCTTCACTAAAGAGGCTAGAGTGGACGAGAGTGCAGACGCCACCAGCGGCCACAGCTCCGTCCACCCGGTCTTTAGAGAAGAGTTTGAAGTGACGCATTGTTGTCTCATGTCCAGGACGAAACCTGGATTCCTGAAGACAGACAATGGTTGCCGAAAACGAAGATATTAATTGTCGTAACTCAGCGAGATGAACAGAATAGCTATTACAGTTCCATTGTAATAGTGCCATGGTGTGGACTTAAGTAGAAATGGGTCTTCTACTTATGCTTGACCGTTTGCCACCCTTCCCCAGCTCTAGTTGGAGATGATGGGGCAGGAGAGCACACCTCAATCTCCACATCTCCGTCCGAAGACGAAGAAAATGGAGCGGGCGCTCTCTTGGGTTGCGCGCGGTCGTCGTCGGACCTCACGAGTCTCGCTCTTGGGGAAGAGCGAGAGCGGTGTCGAGGGACTTTCTCCCGGTCGGAAGACTGGGTGTCTGTCCCCGACACGCCCCGAAGAGATTTCTTCTTGGATCGGCGCCGACGCGTGTTTGGGGAAGTAGATGGTCCCTTCCCCACAGACGCCGGGTCCTTATAAAACAAGGTCGCTCCTGCTGGCACCGCTCCACTGGTAGTGGTGGGAGCGGGATGGTCAGCAGATACGTGAGCAGCCCTGCCTTTAGGAGAGGAAGAGAAACGGCGCTGAACCGTTCCCCTCTCCTCCGCCGATCTATTTTCTTTACTATAGGGGAGTTCCTCCATACGTACGGGCTTGGCTTCAGCAGGCTTCGCTCCCTTGGTGGTAATGGGAGCGGAAAGGCCAGCAGAGACAGTAGCCACCCCGTCAGCAGGAGGGCGAGAGAGACGGCGGCGAACCGTCTCCCTCTTCTCCCCTATATTTTTCGTATTAGGTGGGCTGGAAGAAGGACCAGCCCCGGTCGGCAAAGTCTTCTTTCCCCCTTTAGCTGGGGAAGACTTGTTCGCCGACCGTTTCGGAGAAGAAGAGGACTTCTTCTCCGATTGCGCCGGTTTAGATGGTATAACCGGCGCCTTCTTTTGCTGGGCCGAAGAAGGTTGTTGTACCTCCTTCGGGCTGACATTTTTCGCTGGTACAGCGAGGGGTGATTTTAATACAGCTGATAATACGGGCGTCGAGGGTACTACACTCGGTAAAGATGCGGCAGGGGTGAATGAGGGCGTCGTTGCAGCTGCAAACGATACCCGAAATTCGGGGGCATTCATATCACGGTACCTCTTGCGAGCGTCGTGATATGAAAGCCTATCAAGAGTTCTTATTTCTTGAATTTTTGCTTCCTTACAGAACTCAGGGCACTGCTTCGATCGTGGAGAGTGGCTTCCTTGGCAGTTAGGACAAATCGGGGGAGGCGTACACCTCTCACCCTCATGTGTCCCCTTGCCACACTCTCTACACACGGCCTTGGCAGTGCACCTGGCGGAAACATGCCCGAATCTCTGGCATTGATAGCAGCGCATAGGTGGAGGGATGTACGGTCGAACATCGCAGTGGTACGATGTGACCTTCACCTGCTTAGGTACTACATCACCCTCAAAATGGAGAATAAAAGCGCCGGTATCGACACTGTTCTCCCCAATCTTTCGGGTGATGCGCCTAATCTTGGTGACGCCTCTCTTCCCCAGATCCCGCAACAATTCCGCATCGCTATTTAAAATGAGGTCACGATGGAAAATAACTCCTCGGACCTCATTCAGCGTTTCGTGTTTTGAGACCTTAACGGGAATTTCGCCGAATTGCGTGCATTCCAGCAACGCTTCGGTTTGCTTCCGATCAACGGTGTGCAGCAGCAGCTGACCGTTCCGGAGCTTGGAAATCCCGCTTAGGTCCCCAAATTTCCCCTCGATTTCCTCAGAAAAAATTATTGATTTTACTAGTTTAAAATCACCCCCGTCAGTCCTCGTAGCTACCAGGTAGCGAGGAGACCTATCAGCGGGGAATCTTCTATTAAAGGCTTCATCCCAAGGCGTATACACCTTGGGATTAGCTCGACACTCAAGAGACGGCTTTTTAAGGGTGCCACCCTGTACAGGTGTCCGTGATCGCTTTGATGGCATCCCGGACGAAATCCTCCCCGAATACTGCCCACTCCGAACGGGGGCTATCACTGTGGGCGCCACCCAGCCAAGGCAATACCTACCTGGCATAGCAGATATTGCCCGGGGTCCCAGTGCCTCAAACAGGCACTTCCCCCTCGGCATGCACAGGATTTATTCAGCTCCAGTATTCGGCCATGCAGGGACCTTCGTTGTAAGGCGGATACTACTGTAGGGTACATGGCGCACCCACCTGACGGGATGGGGCATACCGTCTAGGCTTTCTGGCCAGATGGCCAAGCTGGTGGCCCTTCCCCTAACAGCACGCATGTTTATTTCTATTGGTCAAACCAGAGCTGGGACCAGAAAACCAAAATTGACCTTTATAAGGCCCCCTCTAAGTCGCCTTTTACGACAGGCAGGGGATACCGTGGATGAATTCTGCCCTCCCCATCCACAGGGGGTCTGAACAAATCAAAACTGGCAAGTTATTCGGCCATGTCGGCCCTATTAGTCGCCTCCTACGACAGGCAGGGCATACTCTCAAGAGTTTCAGCCAGCGTAAACAGTACATATATAAAAAGAAATTTACAAATGTATACAAAATATTATTGTCCCACTCTGGTGAATTAGTGGTAGTTTGATTCACGACCAATGAAGTCGGATTTTGAAGGGTGGCAAAACCCCATGGCACTCCTAGAAGTTTACCTAAAGGTTCCACCTGGTGGCTTATGTCATACGATGATATTAATATAACAATAATATTAATAATAATTTCTACATTCCCCATTTTATGGGGACGTGGTGAGGTAAGTTTCTATGTGTCAATGGTTTTCACGGCTGGATGACATTCCTTATGCCATCCTCACCACAGGGCTTGATGCAAACGAAATTAAATAAGGCAAGGGGTTGGAAGAAAGCGGCCAAGGCTTATCAGGAAGTACCGTCCTGGAAAACCATTTCATAGAGGCTGACTGTGGGATTTGAACCCTCTGGCCTTGCACGTTAATGCGCGCACCCATCCAGGTTACGATAACAATAATATATACAGTATACAATAATAATAATAATAATAATAATAATAATGTTATTTTGAAAGGTGTGAATTGAAGATAAGCATATTTTTAAAAGTATTTTGTATTTTGAAATGTATTTTAAAATACTATTTTGTATTTTGTATTTTCAGGAATTTTATAAGTGTATTTTGTGTTTTGTATCTAAAATACTTTTGAGTGAGTATTTTGTATTTAGTATCGAAAATACATTTTGGGAGTATTTTACCCAACTGTGGTCATGGTAGCATCATTAACACCAATCTGAATAGTTCTTCTTCAAGAAAACATTGTTTTAGGACATATCTTCCAGATTTTAGAGTTCAATGACTCATTATTGTTTTGTGTGTGGCCACCAACATATCTTATCAACAGTTCGGTTTTCACAAGATTCTTGAAAACAGGTTTGATTGTCTCCATAATGGCAGGGGCTAGATTATTTTTGTGCTTATACTTGTCTGCATTGTCTTGTACCACAGCCTGCTGGTAATGACACCAAGGGTCTAGACCTTTTGGACAAAAGTAATGCTGCGGGTGATCATCTGTGGAAGCCTTGTGGTACCATATGGCCCAGATGGCTGTTCTCATATTATCTACAGATAAGCTATTAGCTCTAATGGTATTCCCATAATAGACAGTGAGGGTATTTATCACAGCTTCAGTCAGTCTATTTTTGCCACCGAGTGGCTTCCCATCGCTTAAATTTTTCCCTCTCATATTCTCCTTCACTTTTCTCAACAGAGACCCCATCCTTTTCTGGACATGGCCAACACATTCCTTTTTCACTATATTAATATCTGTCCCATATGGCTCGTCATCAGAAACAGACTTTTAGCTCTTGGTATCTCCATCCCCAATATAATTGACATACCGTAAATTGTGACTGGCTACACTTCGGCTGAAAATAATTTTCATCCCCTCCACCTCCATGCTGCCTGCACTTCCTTTGTGGTTGATGTCACAGACCTCTTCATGTACCTCCCACCACTCTTGATAAGCTAGGGTGCCAGTCTTGCCTTTCCACTGATCACATCCTTTGCAAGATGATGACAGAACCTCTATATCTATCACTTTTCCAGTTTTTGCACCTATAACAGTGCACACACCATGTAGTGAACTGTGACCCCTCGTTAACCATGTGCCATCACAGCTTACAGATACATCCCTACTGCCTGTAAGACTTGCTTCCCCTTCAGCAGCCTTACTTAGAGATTCTTTAGCCACTTGGTTGGTGGCAGACAGAATCCGCTGGTACACCAGCGAGTAAGTGGACTTCTTTACAGGTGGTGGTAAATTCATTAGGTCACAAAACATACCTAATCCTGCTAAACCTTGCCCTAAACACCTTATAGCATATATAACACGCCTGTTTATGGAGTAAACATGGTTGTTTGTTCCTAATTTAAGGCAGCTCTCAAAGGAACCAATTACACCATATTTCTGGCACACTATTGTTACATTACAACCTAAACCTACTATTCTATGTATACTGAGTTTCACATTTCCCCCACATACACACCGAAGGCACTTTTCCAACTGTTCGAACATAATATTTACGTTTAAAATAATATTTACCTCATCAAAACCCCTACTGCTATTGCCACAGTCTTTGGGAAGCTTCTTGGCTGAGGCACTTTTTAGGTTAGGTGAATCATGAATGATAGCATTTGCAGTTGTATGCCTATTTCCACGGAAATTCACTTTCTTAGGCCTATATACTGCTTTCCGTTTACCCATTTCGATGTTATTAACACAGCCACTTGCAAAAACTGTACTGAAACACAGGTGAACAATTTTTTTCTTTCTCACAAGTTAACATGTGCTCCGTTACCGCGGAAACTAAGTTATATTGGTAAACAAAAGCATCACGTGACTTCCTGTTCCTGAGATAAAAAGAGAAATGTACTACGGATAAGGCCTGAGAGAGATTTAGAAGCACCAGTCTTCAATAGGAGGGAAGTAATACAATCCAAGGCGGCGCTGAGACATGGGCGTGATAGTGCTTCAGAGCAGCTGACACCTATTTATATGTTACGTTATATCTCAGAAACTATTAAAGATTTCTTAAACATTATTTCACTATTGGAAAGAGCAAAGTCTTTTAATCATTTTAGGATCCGAAAAAAAAAATGAAATTTTTAGACCTAAAAAGGTGTACCTCCCCCCTTAAAGGTGTAGTAGAGGAGAAAGCTAGGGAGAATTTAGGGAAGGTTGATAGTAAGTAGGGGAAGGCACAGGAAGAGATACTTGAGAAAATGGACACTCAGAGTGAAAACTTCAGAGAATTAGTACAAGTAGAGAAAGACAAGTCAGGGATAATTTAGACGGACAGAGTTGAGTAGAAGGGTTGAGGAAGGTCAGAGGAATTCTGAAAACATACAGGAGAAAGTTGGGTTGGTAGATAAACAGGCAGAAAAACGTATTGCGGATATCGAAGCTAGATTGAAGTAGCAGATAAGGAGTGAGGCGAGCCAGGGGAGAACAGGATTTTCAGGGAAAAACCCTGGGAAAGAGCTAGAATTAACTAAATTCAGCAACAAGCAGGGTTGTCCCATGGAATTTTTTGATCTGGTGGAGAGTAGATATAAGGACAGGTTTGAGGAAGGCAGCTTAGAATGGAATATAGTCGACATTTTAGTTCGGGCTTTCGTGAGTGAGACCCGGAGCTGGTTCTCAGTGTATAAGAGTGGGATGAAGGATTTGGGGGGAATATAGGGCTAAGTTCTGCAAATAACATTGGAATCAGGAGATGGAAAAGTTATTGTGTAGCTTTGATGCACTAGGGAAGGTAGGTAGTTTTGGTAATCGGCCGGTGCAACACCAGAGAGGTCCTAACAACACTCAGAATAGAAATTATAATCCAAGTAATCAGTATGTGGTGCGTAATCGAGGTCATAATAATAATCAAAATTATAACCAGAATCGTAACCAGTTTCATAATAATAATAATCAGCAGGAATTTTCTGCCAAAAAGTACTGCTACTTCCACTAAAATTCCTTCAAACCACAAGGTCATTAGTCATGATCAAAGAGTTTTGAGATCTCATGATTTTGCCACACATATTCAATCGCCAGATCAGATGCAAAGTTGTGTTTTATGTCAACAGTCTCATCACTTACATCAATGCTCCAATTTCAAAGCCTTGTCCGTGGATGGGAGACGCAACATAATAGCTCAACATAAACATTGTTTCAATTGTCTCTCAAGAGCACATTCTTTGAGTAATTGTCGTTCCGAACACCTGTGCTTTCATTGCAAATCCATGCATCATACCTTGTTACACAGACATGAGAAACCACGATCATCAGCCACTAGCAGTTCTTCTCTAAAACCTAATTCTGAAATTCCTTCTACTAGTGCTCAGTCGTTTACTCAAAGTTCCACTTCGCTTTGAAAGGTTCAAGTATTGCTATCCACTATGCAAGTTGACTTAAGAATGCACATGGTAAATGGATTACGGCTCAAGGGTTACTAGACAATGCTGCCACTAAAAACTTCGTAAATTAGGTCTGAAAGATCATCCTACTTCAATAGAAGTAACTGGAATTAATCGTTCAAAGTCCAAATCTTCAAGTTTCGTCAAGGTCGACTTAAAGGATTCTCATAATTTTTGCACTCGTTTTCAACTAGATTTCTTAGCGATTAATTCTAAAGGCAATGAAACTCCTAGCTCTTCTTTCCCAGTTCATAACAGGCGTACTCCGCATTTCATACAATTTGCCGACCCACGTTTTAACGAAAGGTAGCCTGTTGATATTCTTCTCAGCTCCAGCATTTTCTGACAATGTTTGCATTCTGAGAAATTTAAAGTTATTCCTAGTGTCTTTTGTTCGCAAAACTAGCTTCGGATGGATTGCTACTGGACGAATACATCGCAGTCCTGTTCATTCTGACTCACACTGTTATCATGTTCATGCCTATTTGGGCCATGGCTTGATCAAATTTTGGGATAGAGAAAATGCCCAATCCGCAGAGCCTCCTCCTCGAATAACGAGATTTGCGAAAAGCTTTTTCGGGAAAATACTATTCGTACCATTCTTCCTCGAATATCTGATCCCCCTGTCATTATTGATTCTTACCCTAGAGCACTTAAAGTTTTGTTTGCTGTCGAAAACCGCTTCAAGCAAGATGAGGCTATGAAATCTCAGTACACCTATTTCATGGATGAATATGAGTCTGCTGACCATAAGGAAGTGATCTCAAAATTCGAAGATGAAAATAATCCTTCTAAAAACAGTTTATATAAACCATCACCCTGTCTGGAAGAACCCTTCCACACGGGAACAGATAAGAGTGGTATTTAATGGTTCTTCTCCTGACGTCAATGGCATTTCGCTCAATGACACTTTGTATTCAGGGCCCGTAATTCAGAATTATCTTACTTATGTCTTATTGAACTTTCGTCTTTACCCCATTGCAGCCTTAGCTGACATCGAACATGGACAAATCTTGGTATATCCCGAGCAGCAGGATTTGCAAAGGATTTTATGGCGAGACGAACATTCAAAGCCCATTAAAATATTTCGCCTAAAACCGTAATTCATGGCTTAAAACCATCTTCCTTTCTCGCAATTCGCTCTCTGCAAATGCTGGCTGAACTAGATGGTCATCAGTACTATCCTTTAGCCTCTGAGATACTTGAAAATTCTTTTTATGTGGATGATTTCCTCCATTCCTTTTCAAATTTAACGGATGCTTGTCTTATTTGTGAAGATCTTAAATCTTTGTTGCTTGGAGGTGGTTTTCCGCTCCATAAGTGGAATTCAAAATCAACTGAATTTTTGTCAAAATTTTCATCTGACTCATCCACCACTGAGTTAATCGAGCTGCCCACTGAGGAAGCTACCGTGAAAGCCCTAGGAATGTTCTGGTCACCTTCTGATTATTTTTCATATAAGGTTCAGTTGTCGGATTTGAATCCTCAAACAAAAGGGAAGTCTTATCAGAAATAGCCAAGATCTTCGACACTTTTCAGTACCTAGTCCCTGTTGTGATTATTGCAAAAAAAAATATGCAACGGCTCTGGTTATTGGAATCAGGATGGAATAAATTAGCACCAGTAGGGGAGTGAGGCGGTTTCTGCTCCCTCCCACTAATAAAATTCTCTGACGTCACAATCTCAGCTATGTAATATTTGATATTTCGCGAACCCATGGTCCGATTTTGGCATGCGACATGTCGTTGGACTCGGGATGACGCCCCGCCCCCTTTCTTATGGATAACTTATTTTCACCCCAAAATAAAACCTACCCTTACTAAGGGGTGAACTTATTTAGTAAAAGTCGCTTTCCAAATGACTGGACATGACTTCTTTATTAAACAAACACATTTTCCTTTTTGCCAGCCTCCCGCCGCCATTAACTAAATTCAGCAACAAGCAGGGTTGTCCCATGGAATTTTTTGATCTGGTGGAGAGTAGATATAATGACAGGTTTGAGGAAGGCAGCTTAGAATGGACTTTAGTCGAAATTTTAGTTCGGGCTTTCGTGAGTGAGACCCGGAGCCTGTTCTCAGTCTATAAGAGTGGGATGAAGGATTAGGGGGGAATATAGGGCTAAGTTCTGCAAATAACATTGGAATCAGGAGATCTAGGGTCAAATATAGAAAGTATCATCTTTGGTAAATACAATTCTCGGGGAAACAGTAACATGACGCAGTATTTCTTGAGCCAAGTACTCATTTGTAAATACTTAGACGGTCTTGCACAAGAATGTGATGTGGTGAGATTGTTATTGAAGCACTTTCCATATCGAGTTAATGAGGCTGTGTATGCAAAGAACGAGCACAATAACTGAGATGGAAAAGTTATTGAGTAGCTTTGATGCACTAGGGAAGGTAGGTAATTTTGGTTATCGGCCGGTGCAACACCAGAGAGGTCCTAACAACACTCAGAATAGAAATTATAATCCAAGTAATCAATATGTGGTGCGTAATCGAGGTCATAATAATAATCAAAATTATAACCAGAATCGTAACCAGTTTCATAAAAATAATAATAATAATCAGCAGGAATTTTCTGCCAAAAAGTACTGCTACTTCCACTAAAATTCCTTCAAACCACAAGGTCATTAGTCATGATCAAAGAGTTTTGAGATCTCATGCTTTTGCCACACATATTCAATCGCCAGATCAGATGCAAAGTTGTGTTTTATGTCAACAGTCTCATCACTTACATCAATGCTCCAATTTCAAAGCCTTGTCCGTGGATGGGAGACGCAACATAATAGCTCAACATAAACATTGTTTCAATTGTCTCTCAAGAGCACATTCTTTGAGTAATTGTCGTTCCGAACACCTGTGCTTTCATTGCAAATCCATGCATCATACCTTGTTACACAGACATGAGAAACCACGATCATCAGCCACTAGCAGTTCTTCTCTAAAACCTAATTCTGAAATTCCTTCTACTAGTGCTCAGTCGTTTACTCAAATTTCCACTTCTCTTAGTAAGGTTCAAGTATTGCTATCCACTGTGCAAGTTCACTTAAGAATGCACATGGTAAATGGATTAAGGCTCAAGGGTTACTAGACAATGCTGCCACTAAAAACTTCATAAGTGAGCATTTAATTTGTAAATTAGGTCTGAAAGATCATCCTACTTCAATAGAAGTAACTGGAATTAATCGTTCAAAGTCCAAATCTTTAAGTTTCGTCAAGTTCGACTTAAAGGATTTTCATAATTTTGGCACTCGTTTTCAACTAGATTGCTTAGCGATTAATTCTATAGGCAATAAAACTCCTAGCTCTTCTTTCCCAGTTGATAACTGGCGTATTCCGCATTTCATACAATTTGCCTTCCCACGTTTCAACGAAAGGTTGCCTGTTGATATTCTTCTCAGTTCCAGCATTTTCTGACAATGTTTGCATTCTGAGAAATTTAAAGTCGCTCCTAGTGTCTTCTTTTCGCAAAGCTAGCTTCGGATGGATTGCTACTGAACGAATACATCGCAGTCCTGTTCATTCTGACTCACACTGTTATCATGTTCCTGTCTATTTGGGCCATGGCTTGATCAAATTTTGGGATAGAGAAAATGCCCAATCCGCAGAGCCTCCTTCCTCGAATAACGAGATTTGCAAAAAGCTTTTTGGGAAAAATACTATTCGTACCGTTCTTCCTCGAATATCTGATCCCCCTGTCATTATTGATTCTTACCCTAGAGCACTTAAAGTTTTGTTTGTTGTCGAAGACCGCTTCAAGCAAGATGAGGCTATGAAATCTCAGTACACCTATTTCATGGAAGAATATGAGTCTGCTGACCATATGGAAGTGATCTCAAAAATCGAAGATGAAAATAATCCTTCTAAAAACAGTTTATATAAACCATCACCCTGTCTGGAAGAACCCTTCCACACGGGAACAGATAAGAGTGGTATTTAATGGTTCTTCTCCTGACGTCAATGGCATTTCGCTCAATGACACTTTGTATTCAGGGCCCGTAATTCAGAATTATCTTACTTATGTCTTATTGAACTTTCGTCTTTGCCCCATTGCAGCCTTAGCTGACATCGATCATGGACAAATCTTGGTAAATCCCGAGCAGCAGGATTTGCAAAGGATTTTATGGCGAGACGAACATTCAAAGCCCATTAAAATATTTCGCCTAAAACCGTAATTCATGGCTTAAAACCATCTTCCTTTCTCGCAATTCGCTCTCTGCAAATGCTGGCTGAACTAGATGGTCATCAGTTCTATCCTTTAGCCTCTGAGATACTTGAAAATTCTTTTTATGTGGATGATTTCCTCCATTCCTTTTCAAAGTTAACGGATGCTTGTCTTATTTGTGAAGATCTTAAATCTTTGTTGCTTGGAGGTGGTTTTCCGCTTCATAAATGGAATTCAAAATCAACTGAATTTTTGTCAAAATTTTCATCTGACTCATCCACCACTGAGTTAATCGAGCTGCCCACTGAGGAAGCTACCGTGAAAGCCCTAGGAATTTTCTGGTCACCTTCTTCCGATTATTTTTCATATAAGGTTCAGTTGTCGGATTTGAATCCTCAAACAAAAGGGAAGTCTTATCAGAAATAGCCAAGATCTTCGACCCAATTCAGTACCTAGCCCCTGTTGTAATTATTGCAAAAATTTTTATGCAACGGCTCTGGTTATTGGAATCAGGATGGAATGAATTAGTACCAGTAGGGGAGTGGAGCGGTTTCTGCCCCCTCCCACTCAGCTATGTAATATTTGATATTTCGCGAACCCATGGTCCGATTTTGGCATGCGACATGTCGTTGGACTCGGGATGACGCCCCGCCCCCTTTCCTATGGACATCTTATTTTCATCCCAAAATAAAACCTACCCCTACTAGGGGGTCAACTTATTTGGTAAAAGTCGCTTTCCAAATGACTGGACATGACTTTTTTATTAAACAAAAACATTTTCCTTTTTTGCCAGCCACCCGCCGCCATTCATCTGTGACGTCATAGCCAGTCTGAAAAAAGTCTAAACTTGCAAAACATGTCATGTGACAAGGTTAGGTTAGGTAAAGTTAGGTTATGTTGGATGAGCTGAGGTTAAGTCTTTAAATATCCCCTCTCTTTGAGATACTTTCCAAGACCAAGAAAAAAGCCACTAATTACGAGGGCTATTCCAAAACTAAGGTCCGTTTATTTTTTTAAATTAACCGAACATTTTATTTTGAAACCACATTTATTTTTAGGTTTTACATACCTTCCTATATTTTTCTACATAGTTGCCTCGTTATTTAGGCACTTGTCATACCTTAAAACTAAGTTTTCAAATCCCTCTGCATAAAAGTTTGCCGCCTACTCTGACAACCAAGAATTCACACTTGAGAAAAATCCATTGATAGAGTGGTTATCATGAGTCTTCGGTCCTAGTGAATTTTCGTTTCATATGCAGTCACCAAGTCATCTGTGATCACAGACCTGAGCGTTCTTCGTCATGAACATTTTCGCGGTCTCTTTTGAACTCGCGTACCCATTTTCTCACTTTACCTCCCGTCATTGCATTATCACCATACACCTCTCAAAGCTGACGATGAATGTCTGCAGCTGACTTGTTTCTTGCACTCAGAAAACGTATCACAGATCGTACCTTAACGCGGCGGGCGAGTCAATAATCTTGAACATTGTAAAGATGCACAGTTCAGGGTACAGGTTAGCTACACAGCTGAAAAGGACGCCTGCTTGTTCACAAAGGATGCCGGGAGGTGGCGCGCACGATTGTTGCAGCGTGCGCACTAACTACGGGCTTAAATAAAAAAACGGACCTTAGTTTTGGAATAGCCCTCGTACATTGACAAAAATAACTTATGAAATAAGCCAACACAAAAGCCAAGACATAATCCAACACAAAAGCTAACACATGGGGTTAAGCTAGGCTATGATTTGTTACATTAGGTTAGGTGAGCTAAGTGTGACGTCATAGCCAGTCTTAAAGCAAGTCTAAACTTGTACAACATGTCACGTGACAAGGTTAATTTAGGTAAATTTAGGTTATGTTAGTGACCTGAGGTTAAGTCTTTAAATATTCCCTCTCTTATATGTTAAAAGATGTTAAGATTTAGGTAGAATGGAGTTAGGTTAGGTTAGATGAAGTTAGGTTAGATGGGGTTAGGTTAAGTTATGATATGTTACAATAGGTTCGGTGAGCTAAGTGTGACGTCATAGCCAATCTTAAAGCAAGTCTATACTTGTAGAACATGTCACCTGACAAGGTTAGGTTAGGTTAAGTTAGGTTAGGTTAGGTGAGGTTAGGTTAAGTTACGTTAGGTTAAGTTACGTTAGGTTCGGTTAGGTGAAGTTAGGTTATGTTACGTAGGCTGAGGTTAAGTTTTTAAATATTTCTTCTCTTTCAGATACTTTCTAAGACCAAGAAAAAATTCACTAAATACATTGACAAAAATTACTTGTCAAATAAGCCAACACAAAAGCCAATACATAAGCCAACACAAAAGCCAACACAAAAGCCAACACAATAACTAACACAAATGCCAACACATAAGCCAACACAAAAGCCAACACATAAGCCAATATATATGTGGGAAGACGGGCAGGAATTACGAGGTTTTGCCGCGAGTGATATAGAGGGCGCGCTGACATAGAGAAAACAGTGGCCATATACTTGATTGTTGTTACTCTTTGGAGCTGGGAAGGCATCAACTTATTCTGTATTGTTAATTTACCGGTAATCTATTTTATTTGCATTTGTTAAGTAAAATATTATTTGTCAACAAATCAAACGTGAGTGTTTTTGACACCGGTTCCCACAAATTGAGGGAACGTCCTGGATTGAATCAACGACGCATTTCTGAGGTTATGTTCACTTGCCAATTTTGCTGACGGCGAAACGACAAAAGGCCAACGACGAATTCAGCTCGAATTGACGACGGATGTTTGAGACTGAATGCTTATCTCATCAGTGAAAGGTTTGCAGTTGGACAAAGACGTAAATAAGTTGAAGATGATTTGAGAAAGACGACAAGAGAGCTTTGGGATAGGTGTTGACGCAGATAAGTAGCCTACCGTAGCTTAATATTTCCAAATGATGACGTTAGGAGATATTGATCTCATAAACAAAAGCAATTCAACTGTCCCAGTGGCAGCTGTAAAAGCTTTACATAAGATTATATTTGAAGACGCTCCAAATGATCGAAACAATAGAAAGAGGTGGCGAGAATTTTCAGGGTTTACTGATTCAGAGGATTATGTGGCCAATGTCGAGTTTATAACAAAAGAATTGACGGAAGAGGAACTGCAAGCATCTTGCGTGATCCTGCGCTTAGACGAGGGCACCCCGGAGGAAATGGCAATGGCGATTTGTCGCCACCTGACGCATTTTCCGAGTACATTGAGATGATTGAGAAATCTTCGGACGACGAGCACGATGACGAACAAGTGCAAAAGAAGGCACAAGCTAAAGCTACAGCGCTCTACAAAGCGGATCTAGAGGAGACTAAGAAATTATGTGACACTATTAAGAGGGAATTGACAGTGGCGAAAAGAAAAAAGACGCTAAATCGAATGAAACTCGATGACAGCGACGAGAGTGAAGCAGGGGACAGCTCAAGTGACGGTAGCGAAGCATCGAGGTATTCCCAGAAGTTTGCTATGACGTTTCGCGACATCGAAGGTTCCGTCAGGTCATTTGATGGTAGCAGTGGATATCCAGTCAACCGATGGATCACCGAGTTTGAGGAAACAGCTGCGTTGTTGGGATGGAACAAACTGCAGAAGTTGATCTTCGCTAAGAAATCTCTAACCGGCTTGGCAAAACTCTTCATTGAGGGTGAGAAGGGGATTACCAGCTGGACGGCGTTGAAGAAATCTCTTCGAGAGGAATTTGACGTGCAGATGAGTACAGCGGAGATCCATTCGACGCTGTTTAGACGAAGGAAAAAAAGAGACGAATCGCTCCAGGAATATTACCTTACAATGAAGGAGATAGCATGTAGAGGAGATATAGACGATGACTCACTCATGCAGTACGTGATAGACGGAATAGAGGATGACTCTGGCACCAAGCTGTTATTGTACGGCGCTCAGTCGCTTAGAGACTTCAAAGAGAAACTACGTCAGTATGAACGTGCCGCGGGAAGGATAACTTCGAAGAGGTCTTCCACGTCGTCGCAGCACAACAAGAAGAAATCCGGTGGAGCAGATTCAAATAAACATAAGGATGACGATGCAGGCAAGGATAAGGGCAATGCGCAGAGGTGTTACAACTGTGGCAAGTCAAGTCACAAATCCAGCGAGTGCAAGGATAAGGACAAGGAACGGAAGTGTTTCCAGTGTAACAAATTCGGACACATCTCCACAGATTGTACCAATCCAAAGAAAGACGAAGAATTAAAGAAACAGACGGTGGCCTTGAACACGTCGAAGGAAGCAGTCAGTAATTACAAATACATGGACGTAAAAAATCTGCAACCGCAATTTATCAGCCCTGGTAGATAGTGCTTGTCATTTCGACTTGTTGAGGCAGGACGCTTACAAGGACATGGAAAACAACACCACAGAACTGCAACCAAGCAACCGGATCCTGACTGGATTGGGCGCAAGCAAAGCGTCCGTGCTGGGATGGTTCAACACGATGATCACCGTTGACGACCAGGATTTTTGTGTCGACATCCACGTTGTTCCCGACGAAGCTATTCCAGTTTCTATGATTATTGGAATCGACTTACTGGATCAGGCTGAGGTGTTGATTTCTAGAGAGGGCGTTCAGTTGAAGAAGAGAGAAGAGACGTTGGTCATGTGCATTGACGCAGGTGAAGACGAGCTGGACATTGAGAAGACTGTATCTGACGAGGCCAAGGCAACAGTCGAGCACATCGTAGCGAGTTACACCCCAATGAAAATCAAATCCACGACTATCCAGATGAAGATAGTTGTGAAGACAGAAGAACCGATATGTAGCAGACCGAGACGATTGGCTCCGAGAGAAAAAGAGGTGGTTGAGAAGCAGATTCAGACATGGCTGAAAGATGGAATTGTGCAACCAAGTGCAACCGAGTACGCCAGTCCTGTTGTAGTTGTGAAAAAGAAGGACGGTTCACATCGTGTCTGCGTGGACTACAGACCACTAAATAGGATCATCGTCAAGGATCACTACCCCCTCCCTCTCATCGAAGACTTGCTTGACAAATTCCAAGATGCTCGTGTATTCTCTACTCTTGACTTGAAGAATTATTTCTTCCATGAAGACGTTGAAGAAGAGAGTAGAAAGTATACATCGTTTGTTACCCACTCAGGTCAGTACGAGTTCAAGAAAGTCCTCTTAGGTCGTCTCACTAACAGCCCGTCTGTCTTTTAACGATTTATTAACGCTGTGTTTTGGGAGCTGATAAAGAGAGGACTCATCTTCATCTACATGGACGATTTGATAATTCCGGCAAAAACTGTACTGGAAGCTATTCAATTGTTAATTGATGTACTTGACATTGCACGGGACTACGGATTGCTGATAAATTTCAAGAAGTGTCAATTCTTGAAAAGGAAGGTTCATTTTTGGGCTACCAAATCCAGGAAGGAAAGATTCAACCGTCAAATGAGAAGACAGCAGCTGTACAAAACTTCCCGGTGCCGAAGACGATCACAGCTCTCCAAAGCTTCTTGGGTTTGACAGGGTACTTCCGGAAATTTATTCCAGGCTACGCTTCAATCGCCAAACCTTTGAGCGATATGCTCAGAACCGGCCATGACTTCCGGTTTGGAGACAAGGAGAGAAAGGCATTCGAGGAGTTGAAAAGAATCTTGTCATCCAGTCCTGTGTTGATAATCTACAACCCCAGATATGAGACTGAGCTTCATACAGACGCTAGCAAGTTTGGTTATTCATTCATTCATTCATTCATTTATTTGCAATGGGGGTGTGTCCCCCGGTGGCAAATTGGATATACATAACAAATACATAATTATACATAACAATACATAATTATACATAACAATTCAATAACAATTATACAACAATTAAACTGGAGTATTTACACAAATAGTCAGTCTTTTCTTAAACACACCTATATGTTTGGGAAAAGGCTCTAAGACTGCGGCAGGTAGAGAGTTCCAGTTATCAATGGCACGGTTTACAAAAGAATATTTACCATAATTTGTTCGCTGTGGTCGGCCCTTAACTTTGAAAGGATGATCGCTCCTACCCATGTAAGTGGGCTTTCCCAATCGTTTGCTAAGCTCACCCCATGCTGGTTGATTTGTATACGTGTTGTACATAGCGCAGAGTCTAGATTTCATCCTCCTAGCCTCCAGTGATTCCCACCCAAGTTTCTTTAACATACGGCTCACACTGCTCCTGGGATTAAAGTCACTGAGCACAAATCTAGCGGCCTTTCTTTGTACCATTTCCAACTCATTGATGAGCCCTACTTGATATGGATCCCAAACCGCCGAGGCATATTCCAGAATAGGTCTTACAAGTGACAAATAGCCTAATTCTTTAGCAGAGGTACTACTTCCTTTTAATACCCTCATTACAAAGTGCAGGGATTTGTAAGCTTTTGAAACTACACATCCTACATGACTACTCCATTTCATATCATTCCTTACGTGAACGCCCAAATATTTGCAAGAATCTTCTTCTACAAGTATTTCCGAGCCAATGTTATATTGAAAATCCTGCCTTCGCACTTTCCCTATTTTTAAGAGACTACATTTTCTTGTGTTTATTTTCATTTTATTTACAATCGCCCACTTATAGACCAGGTTCAGGTCCTCTTGCAGCACTGCATTGTCTTGTGAGTCATGTATCTTTCGATATATTACACAATCATCCGCAAACAATCGACAGTCACTGCGAATTCCATTTGGTAAGTCATTTATAAACGCCAAAAACAACAAAGTTCCGATTACGCTGCCCTGAGGGATACCCGATGTTACGGTAATTTCATCCGAGAATATGCCTTCGACTTTCACTTTCTGGGAACGACCCGTCAAAAATTCTTGGATCCATAAAATTACTCTTCTATCAATCTTCGTCGAAGCTAATTTATGGAGTAGCATGTCATGCGGCACGACATCAAATGCCTTCGCAAAATCTATAACCACGGCGTCGACTGAAACTCCATGGTCTAACGATTCGCTAATGTCTTGAAAAAGTGATAGCATCTGACTCTCGCATGAGTAACCTTTCCGAAATCCATGCTGCCTATCATTAAACCATGATAATGTTTCCCACTGTTCCCTCAAGTAGTCGCAAATGAGATGCTCCATCTGCTTACAAACGATGGACGTAAGGCTAACCGGCCTGTAGTTGCCCAATTCAAGTCTGCTCCCTCCCTTAAATATTGGGACTACCGTAGCTCTTTTCCAGTCATCTGGGATTTGCGCATTGTTTATGGACACATTAAATATCACCTCCAAGTATCGTGCCACGGCCCTACCTCCTAATTTAAGTACTTCACTAACAATATTATCAGGACCCTTTGATACATTGAAACGCAGTTTTTGTATTAGCTTTACAATTGCTGACTGGTTTATTTGGAACAGAGGGGCCCCTGATTCGTCGTTAAGGTCCAACACACAGCTATTGGATTTATTGAACACACTACCGTAAAAGACATTTAATTCATTAGCAATGGCCTGTTTCTCAGTAATTAATTTACCGTCACCGGACATTATCATCGACAAATTATTTGAATTTCCCTTTCTTCTCCTAACATAACTGTAAAAATTTTTCCACCCACCCTCTCCCGAACCAAGTAAACCTTGCATATAACTGTCATGAGCAGCCCTCTTTTTTAAGACGAGCTCTCTTGATAAGGACTTAAATTTCAACATATACTTGTCACTATCATGTCTTTTATTGTATAATTTCCTAATTTTCCTTTTTAGTCTCCTAATTTCTCGTGTGTAATACTCAGGGTCTGGGTTTTGTTTCAGCAATTTAAATGGGACAAATTTATCAACAGCGCTATTTAAAATTTTCGAAAAGTTAGTCCACAGGATATTAATGTGATTTCCTTCCGATGCCCATCCTACAAATAGCTCATTCAAATACCCCTGAACTTGCCCTGATCCGCCCTGCGATACTGGTATATGATATTTTTTGCTACATCAGAGTCTAATTTTGTAACGTCACCATATCTAATATTTAATTCAACCCCAGAATGGTCACTAATTCCTGGTACTTTCAGACAGTTAATATACAGCTCTACAGGCCTTACGAGATAAACATCTAAGGTATTATTGTCTCTAGTTGGGAAGTCAACTACTTGGGAAAATCCCCCCTCCCTTAAGAATTTATTTGCAGCGCCATGCTCCTGCAGAAGCTACCCGGGGATGGTCTACTTCACCCGGTCTCATACATGAGCAAGAAGACTACGCCGCAAGAAGAAAAATATTGCAGTTACGAGCTCTAAGTCCTCGCCGTTGTTCGAGCCTTGAACAAGATCAGAGTCTACCTTTTGGGAGTGGATTTTAAAATAGTGACAGATTGCTCGGCGTTCCAAAAGACTATGCAAAAGAAAGATCTAACACCCAGAGTCGCTCGATGGGCCCTGTCGTTGGAAGAATTCTCCTACACCATCGAACATCGTTCTGGAACGAAGATGCGATATGCTGATGCCTTGAGTCGGTGTACCGCAGCCCTTTTCGGATTCGCTGAGAGTCGGATTGCAAGAATCAAGAGGATTCAAAACAAGGACGAAGGAATACTCGCCATCAAAACTATCCTGAAGGAAGGACCATATGAAGATTACGTGTTGAGAGACCAGATGTTATTCAAGTTTGTAGACGGCCGAGAACTTCTAGTAGTACCAAAGTCGATGCAGCAAGAGATCATCAGATCAATTCATGTCAAAGGACACTACGCGGTGAAGAGAACAGAGGAGGAGATAAAACAGCAGTACAACGTTCCAGGATTGACAGAGAAGGTGAAGAAAGTGATCGGAAGCTGTGTGAAATGCCTGATTGTAAACAGAAAGTCTGGGAACCAGGAAGGATTACTTCACCCGCTGTTCAAGGAAAGTCAGCCTTTACACACCTATTATCTGGATCATGTAGGACCGCTGGAATCGATGCATAAAGGTTACAACCACATCCTTGTGGTCGTGGACAGCTTTACCAAGTACACCTGGTTGTATCCAGTCAAGCCCACCAAGTCGAGCAAAACCATCAGCAAGCTGGAGCTGCAGAGGATCCTAGTTGGAAACCCTGCTCAGATGATCACGGACCGAGGGCCATCTTTTACCTCAAAAGAATTTGAAGAGTACTGTGAGGACCAAGGGATACTGCTTGGTGACCACTGGGTTACCCAGAGCCAATGGCCAGGTGGAGCGCATCAACGCGATTGTGACATCCATCATAGCCAAGCTGTCCGCCGAAGATCCAACCAAATGGTACAAAGTCGTCCCGTCAGTTCAACTGGCACTGAACTCGACTTATCAGATAAGTATAGGTCGAACACCGTTTGAACTCTTGACTGGGGTCAAGATGCGAAACAAAACAGATCTTCAGATCATGGAGATGTTGGAAGAAGAAGTCATTAACAATTTTGAGGATCAACGCGACCAGATCAGGCAGGAGGCAAAACTGCAGATTCTCAAGACCCAAGAGGAGAACCGCAAGAACTTCAACAAAAAAACGCAAAGAAGCCTCGATTTACAACATTGGGGACTTAGTGGCTGTCAAGAGGACTCAATTCGGACCAGGTATGAAATTGAAGGCCAAGTACCTGGGGCCCTATCAAGTCACGAAGGTCAAACCCAATGATACGTACGATGTCGAAAGACGAGGAAGCAACGAAGGACCCAAGACCACCACCACCTGTGCGGAATACATGAAGCCCTGGCCTGAGAAGGCTTATCGTCCGGGTCGGACGATGATGATCAGGACGGTCGAATGTGGGAAGACGGGCAGGAATTACGAGGTTTTGCCGCGAGTGATATAGAGGACGCGCGGACATAGAGAAAACAGTGGCCATGGACTTGATTGTTGTTATTCTTTGGAGCTGGGAAGGCATCAACTTATTCTATATTGATAATTTACCGGAAATCTATTTTATTTGCATTTGTTAAGTAAAATATTATTTTTCAACAAATCAAACGTGAGTGTTTTTGACACCGGTCCTCACATATATGCTTATGGTAAGTCACTCCATCACCAAAAGGGTTGTGACCTTTGTAGTGTGAACATGGTACTGACAGGGTCAGTTACTACTATGGAACTTACTACAACCAACAAAGGTAGGCAACGTGCACCCTATCAAGACTACTCTTATAACTATAATCGTCAGAATGTGAATGGAATAATATTCTGGCGATGCTCAAAAGAGAGGTCAACAAAATGTCGAGGCAATGTGAAAAGTAAATATGGAAAGGAGTAGTGGGATGAGGAGAGAGCTGCTTCCCTTCTTATTGAGCCACCCTCATATCGGCCCCGAACCTGATATCTCGCTAACCAAACATGGGACTAGAACATACAGGATGTCCTAGCACTCGTAGTAACGTCCCCTACTTTCCTATAGCCTCTTGGTTTAATTAAAAGACCAAAACTAAAAGGTCATTCGCGAGTAGTGGGGTAGTGTTGGTTTCCTCAAGTCGCGCTCGTGCTTGAATATGTATGGCTATGTTGGGAAAGGGTTAGGTGGTGGGGGAGGAGTAGGGTCGAGTGAGGGGTCGTTTAGATGGTATTTTTTCCGCTCTACGTGATGGTGAGGTTCATTTTTAAAATGAATGGAATTGGGAAACGCCATTTGGGGTAAACATGCTGTTTTTGGACATTATGGCGATGAATG
Source organism: Meconema thalassinum (assembly GCA_946902985.2). Lineage (NCBI taxonomy): Eukaryota > Metazoa > Arthropoda > Insecta > Orthoptera > Tettigoniidae > Meconema > Meconema thalassinum. Next base: position 1,753,525,176 of record OX336388.2, on the reverse strand, counting down.
TTTTTTTTGTACGCATGCGCACTTGAGGAGTTTTGTAAGAGGGCGGGCTTTTTAAATGATGATTTATAAATGAGTGTTTTTTAATATGTATTGAAATAAACCCCAAAAAACTAATAGGTCATCGGCTTTTTACTATCTCGCTAACCAATAATCGGATTTAAACCTATGAGGTGTCGTAGGACTCGTCGTGAACTCCCCTTTTCTAGGGACGGGGTATATCCACCCCAAAATAAAAACTACCCTTACCCGGGGGGGTGAAATAGTTTTTTATGTGCGCACACGGACGGCTTTTGTCAGAAGGACCTAACTACACGTTTGTTAATATTTTCTGAACCCCTAATGGGATTTTGCCATAGGCAGTATTCTAGCCCTGGGGGTGACGCCCGTTTTTGAATGTATGATTCATTTTTTGTCGAAAGGGCCTAACGACACTTTTGTTCATATCTCGCGAACCAATCATGCTAGGGACTTGTATGAGGGGTCCTAGGACTTGGGGTGACGTCACCCGTTTGGGGTGAAACAACCCCCCAAAATTGAAAAATCCATATCTTGGAAACGAAGAATCCTAAAATTAGGTGTGATAGCTTAAAAAATAGGGGATGATATGGGCTTTTACCTCGATTGGTCATTTCACCCCTAAAACAGTAAATAGTCATGTTATGGGAAAAAACGAGTTAAACACCTAAAAATGATATATGAACCTAAGAACTTTTGTTTTTAATGAAAAATAGCAAGGGGGTGGAAACCACCCCAAAAATTTAAAAATCCATATCTAGGAAACGAAGAATTCTAAAATTAGGTGTGATAGCTTAAAAAATAGGGGATGATATAGGCTTTTACCTCGCTTGATCATTTCACCCCTAAAACAGTAAATAGTCATGCTATGGGGAAAAAACTTGTTAAACACCTAAAAATGATATATGAACCTAAGATCTTTTGTTTTTGATGAAAAATAGCAGGGGGGTGGAAACAACCCCCCAAATTGAAAAATCAATATCTTGAAAACGAAGAAGCCTAAAAATAGGTGTAATGGCTTAAAAAATAGGCCATGACATGCGCTTTTATCTCGATTGGTCATTTCACCCCTAAATCAGTAAATAGTCATGTTATGAAAAAAAAAGGTGTTAAACGGGTAAAAATGATAAATGAACCTAAGATCTTTTGTTTTTAATGAAAAATAGCAGGGGGGTGGAATCCACCGCCAAAATTGAAAAATCCATATCTCGGAAACGAAGAACCCTAAAATTAGGTGTGATAGCTTAAAAATAGGGGATGATTAGGGCTTTTACCTCGATTGGTCATTTCACCCCTAAATCAGTAAATAGTCATGTTATGGGGGAAAACGTGTTAAACACCTAAAAATGATAAATGAACCTAAGATCTTTTGTTTTTGATGAAAAATAGCAGGGGGTGAAAACAACCCCCCAAATTGAAAAATCCATATCTCGGAAACGAAGAAGCCTAAAATTAGGTGTGATAGCTTAAAAAATAGGCCATGACATGCGCTTTTACCTGGATAGGTCATTTCACCCCTAAAACAGTAAATAGTCATGTTATGAGGAAAAATGTGTTATACACCTAAAAGCATAAGCATCTTTGTGAAACCATGCTTGAGCAGGGGCGTGGTGGCGAAGCGGTTAAGCTGTATGCCTCTCACCAAGGTGGACCGGGATCGATTCCCGGTCAATGCATGTGAGATTTTCGAAGTGAAATGCCATGTCCTGTGGTTCGGATTCCACGTAAAAAGGAGGTCCCGTGGCTCATGATCTCGCGATTAACGGTCACGTTAAACTACAAGCTTGCTTGCTTGCTTGAAACCATGCTTTAATGGACATGTGTATGGAGGATGATGGTTATTATTATTATTAGGTAATTATGGATTAATGTGTGGATAGATAACTAACCAGTGGGGAGCGTGGATGGCGCAGGTGCTTAGCTGCTCGTCTTTACCCGGACGGCTGGGGTTCGAATCCCGGTGACAGCGGGAGTTGGAATTTTCACTTGAAAAATCACGTGGCGTCAGGAAGGGCATTCGGCCTTAAATCCCCGGCCAAAACCAAAATGAGCCTGCTTGGCTCCGGCGACTCAAACTAATTGGGAAAAGAAGAAGAAGAAAATGGTAACTCACCAGTAATAGTAAACATTGGTTTGAGGTGTTGAAGAACTCAGGATGGCCAACCCTTTGCCCTGGTTCACGAATGGACCCCAAAAAGTTTTACCTGAATATCCTGTTGCAGCCTTTAGAAAAAAAAACGAACCGGGGCCACTGTGGTGACAGTGGAGTTATATTCATGATGCTTTTTAAACAAACATATGCTTGCATACTACCGCTGGATTGAATCTGCATAGAGACACTGACTTTGGTTTGTCTAGTGTGCCTTGGTGATAACAGCACAGCGATCTTGTCAGCAAGTTTCATATTACTCGTCTGCATGATAGCGGACGTGCTCTGCACATGACTAGATCGTTGTTAGGTTTGACAAAGGCTTAGTGAAGCTTATTGCAACCTTGAAATGAATGTCATGGTATAGTCGGGGTTGGAAGCCAAGACCTTAGGGTTGACAACCAAGTAGGTTAACCACTACACGGTGAGATGGTCAAATAATAATGTAACAGAACATATAGAAACGTTTTCTATAGTTTAACGAATTGACTAAGAGCCATACCATGAGAGGTGTAGGTAATGAAAATTAAATCTAAGCTATAACTAAAACTAACTACACTCTTATATACTAGAAGAAGAAATGGAAAACAAAAGGGCAATAGGCCAAATAAATGACAGAAGGAATAAAAAATGGCCCTCAACCCTCAAGCATGTGGATTGAGGGAGTTGGAAGGAAGGAGAGCCATGAAAGGCAGTTAAAAAAGTATAATAAGAGTGGCTCTGCCCCAGAGGTAATGGATAAAGAGGAGGAAAACTGGACTCAGCTCAGAAATCCCTTGGGGTCGCCAACTTCCAAACTGATCAGCCGTAAGCCCCTTGAGGGTGTAGCCATATGCAGAGTGCACCGCAAGTGGTGGGGCTATATACACCCTACCTTTTTGAGGGGGCTTGAGCAAAAGACAGGAAATAACATGAAAATAAAAACAAGGCTGCCTCCTCACACTAGTAGGATATTAGAAAAAATAAATAAACAAGGGCCAATGAAGTTGCAAAAGGGAGAGACTCCCTAGGCCTCGGATACCCTAATCATGTTGGGGTCGGTAGAAAACAAGAGTTGAGCAAGTGTGGTCGACAGGAAATAAGACAGAGAGGAGCCTAGCACAAGTTAGTGGAAGCAATGACGGTCTCAGCTGGGACTCCGTGATCGTCAACCTACATGACACTAGATATGACGCCCAGGAGTGGAATTAAAGACCTCTTTTGTTTTATATCACTGGCTTTTAAGAACGCTAACGCATGGCATGCCTTATAATGCAATACTGGTCCTAGGGTATGCAAAATTGTATTAGAAACTCAGCTAATAATAGTGTGCTTGCCCATGATTATTTTCCCAAGTATAGTACATGGGACTGATAACCATGATTTCCAAGCCCCTAAGTAATACAAAAACAAATGATTTTCATTTTCCAATGAGTTGGGGTGAGGTGAGGTGAGTTTTCTATACACCAAACTGATGTGGTTTCCCACTTCTACTCCAGGCAAATGCACATTTGATGTTAAGAATAGTGAAATGGTTTGCAACTGCCCAATGCTAGGACCTGATTAGTGGCTTTTAAAAAATGGAATGGAGTACACTTACCCCAAAACCAACAAGAGGAGAGTTCGATCCCCCACAACAGCCATTCTTAAAGTCAATATAAATGACTAGGCACTTCAGCTCATGACGGTCTCCTCTCTCCAATCCTACCCCTTGGTGGTGAAAGGCACACTCTAATACAACCATCATAGTGACAGGTTATCTGTTAAATACCTAACTATCCTCAGATTTACCTTAAATTTTCCTAAAATCCACTACATTTTCCGCAAATTGACCAAATGACACAACATTCCAGCAAAATTCAACAAATGACTACCAGATTTATTGAAATTCCATTGATTTACCTAAGCATAGTTTAAACTACCTCAAATTCATATAAAATTAGACGAATATAGATGAAAATTCACTAAAATTTACCAAACTTACCCAAAGTGGGCTACAAACCATGAAATTTATCCATTTCTTTTGTAAATTCACTATATGTACTCGAAAATTCCATAATATTCCCTTTACAAGTATGCTTTTATTGTTGTTGTTTCGTTTACCACACTCCCTGCAGACAAATACCTCAACATGACTTTCTCCTAGACTAGGAGCTCCACATTCGACGTGATAGCTGAGTTTCATTTCCCATAAACTTGTCTCTGAGGTGGGTGTCAGGAAATGGCATTCAGCTGTAAAAACCACACTCTCACATAGACTTTCATAACCTCTTACGTTGAGGTTGTTAACACTACCGTTTTCGAAGTGAAATGCCATGTCCTGTGGTTCGGATTCCACGTAAAAAGGAGGTCCCGTGGCTCATGATCTCGAGATTAACGGTCACGTTAAACTACAAGCTTCCTTTTTTGTTAACACTAACGACATTGCATGATTGAACGGTTTCCTTTTCACAATTCCTGTCTATACTTTCCTCTTGAAGGTTGCTAAAATGCAATTAAATTTAATAAATACCTTAAGATGGTTTCATTTGTTTAATGATATGGTGTTGATGATGTATATATACGTTAAGACTAATTTTTGTTAGGTCTTGACTGGCCTTGCAATTAGAAATTGACAAACCAAACATGGGTTATCTACCAGGGGAACACTTTGACCACTATGTTGGTTATTGACCAGTAAGTACAGTTCTAGTCATGAGACAGAAATCCAACACAAACAATGAGCGCGCAATGCGGTGGAGATTGGTACCACGATGTACTGTCGGTTATGTAGCTATGTGGAAATGTACATCACATATGGTTTACTTGAAGGTTTGGAGGTTCCATTAAAGATATTTCTACAATAAACCATTTTCAAATGGTCATTTGTTGGTGTGAAAATATTTATTATATGGTTTTTATGTAAACAATTATGATTTATAAAAATTTTATACGTTTACTCTATTCTAATTTAATGTAAGCACTGGAGGCACTATCGACCAAAATACAGCACTATCTGGAATGTATATTGCATACTTGAAGGTTTGGTGATCCCATTAAAGGTATTCCTACAATAAATGATTTTTAAGTTCTCGTTTTATGGCATGATTATTTAATATATGCTATTTGCTAATAGGATTTGACACTGGAATTATTTTACAAGTAGTTATTTTAATGACCAACAGAGTTTAATGTTAACAAGGCACAGCTCTATTTGAAATTTTGAATAACATGTTGCATGTTATACATCATATGCAACTACTGTAAGGCTTGTGATTTATTTAATGCCTTTAACCCTATATTAAACACTCAGTTTGCAATACTGATAACTGCAATGTAACTGAAAAAAAAATTGAAACAAAACAAAAATCAGCATTGAAAAACCAAAAAGTGGTTGAGCATATATATAGTGGGGAAAAGAAAAGTTTTGTAAACACTAATGTCCAACAAGACTAATTAAATCAGTAACTGTCAGGGTGACCGAGTGGTTAAGGCGTTTGACTTAAGATCAACATTCCAAATATATAAGGAAGCAAGGGTTCGAATCCCTTCCCTGACATAACTATTGCTTGAACATGCAAGAAAACAAGAAATATACACAAACTATGTTTATCAATTTAATTTTTTTTTTTTTTTTTACAAGAGATAGACACACAGAATACAGCTCTTTTTGTTTATCATTTCTTTTAAACATAACACTTGTTGAAAATTATTTTTAGGGGATGGGGGTGTTGCTACGTTGACCCATCACACAATAATAGCAGCTTTACGAAGTTCATTTTCTATATTTATTAGCTCTTTCTCATAACCAATATGACCAAGCTGTTTACAGGCATGCAAGAGCTGTAGACGTTCGACTAATATATTAGGATCGTTCCATTTACTATTTTTATGAATGGTTTCAGAATCTCGGGAAGCAGTTCATCATTATCACCATTAATATGATTATCATTCTCATTATTATAATCATTTTCATAATGATGATCATTATCATCGTTATCATTACCATGCTAATTTCCACCTGTGTCCACAGTATGTTCAATGGTTTGAGTTGTCTTTGATAGTGTTGAAAGCTTCTTTTTAGATGTGCTAGAATGCTTTAACATTGTTATGTTATTATTACCACTATTACCTTTCCCCACTAACTTTTTGATGGGGTATATTGTCTCTGATAGGGTTGAGGGCTTTTGAGATGTGGGTGCATGTCTGAACATGGGTTTCACAGGAGGTATTAAAGGGTTCTCTTTAAACAACTCGCTAACAGCATGAGTGCGTTGTAGTGTATTAAACTTGAGGTTAATATTATCTTGAGCAGTACTATCTTTCTCTTGGACTTGGTTTCTTGCTTTGGTTTGGGTTTTCCTTACTTTTAGACTAGCGTGATTATTAAGTTTACATTCATGACTGTTTGAAGAAAGTACGTCCAATTCTTTTGTTTTAAGCATTCCTCGACACTGTTTCGATCGTTGCTTTGAACAGCGCCAAATAACAGTTCCATTTTTATTGCTTCGTTTCACAATATATGAATATCCTTTATAGTATGCATAAGGCTTACCATACCTAGTCACTGATACTTCCATATCAACTGTCAAGCACAAACTAATCTCTAGTAAAGACAATTTGGTAATAACAGCAATAGTTTAATGTGGGAGCATATATACATGCAAAAAGTGGGAGCAAAGGTGGGGGGTAAAAAGTGGGAGCAAAAGTGGTAGCAAATGTGGGAGAAAAAAATAACTGTGAGCAAAAAGTGGGAGCAAATATGGGATCAAATGTGGGAGCAAAGCAAATATAAAAAAGTGGGAGCAAATATGCTAACAAATATGTCAAAAAATATACCAGCAAAAGTAAATACACAAGTCAAGATAGATTAAAGTGCAAAGAAAATATGGAAGCAAATATGAGAGCAAAAATGGTGTTTTTTCTAAAACAACTAGACATAACATTAAAAAAAAAATAGTAAGCTTGAGACACAAGGATGATGGAACCAAATTAAGTAATTTGGTTCCATCATCCTTGTATCTCAAGCTTCCTAATTTTTTTTATTATATTTTCTGCACATTTCTTTAAAATTGCATCAGGGATGCCATCAATGCCAGCACAGAATTTATTTTTTAAGCTCTTTTATAACTATTTTTACCTCCTCACTTGTGACATGATTTATAAATAAAGAATCACTGCATATATTTATTTTATTATTAGAATTTAGTGTATTTACCTGTGATTTATTTAATATTTTTTGTGGAATTTCCATGAAATAGTCATTAAAAGTGTTTGCTATTTCCTCTGGATTATTAATCACTTTATTATTTCTGGTCAGTGTAATGTTCCTTTGTATTTTAGCAGATTTTCCAGTTTCTTTCTTTATCACGGTCCACATAGCCCTGTTTTTATTAGATGATTGGGAAATAAAATTATCATTATGCATTTTCTTTGCTAGTCTTATTACCTTATTTAATATGCTAGTGTATTTTTGTAGTATAAATTGAATTCAGGTGTTGTGTGGTATTGTTTATATAATTTGTGTAGAAATTTCTTTCTTTGACATGAATTTATAATCCCTGTTGTTATCCAATTGCTAGTTTTGTTATTTTGAACAGTTCTTCGTTTAAAGGGGAATGCTATTTCAAAATAGTGTTTTAGGGTACTGTTAAATGCATTAAATTTATCATTTACATTTTCTAGCTCATAAATTTCTGACCATGTTTCCTTATTTAATAAATCATTGAAATATGTAACATTTGATTCAGTGAATGACCTGCACTTTGATTTTACTCCATTATCATTATTATTGATTGTTTCGGATACTTCAAAACTCAGTATTTGTTCATGGTGGTCACTAAAACCCGAACAATAGACTTCTATTGAATGGTGATATTTATCTGTATTTATAAAATTTGATCAGGAGTGGTTTTACTAAATGTTGTTATTCTTGTTGGGGTATTTACTGTAGGTTTCAGTCCATAGGAAATTAGTAACTGTGTTAATAATTCACAATTTCTATCAAATTTTAGGAAATCCACATTTACATCCCCACAAATTATTATATCGAAATTTACTTTGCTCATGTTATTGAGTAACAATTCTAATTTATCTATAAATAAAGGAAACTTTCCTGACGGAGAACGGTATACGCATACAATTATTAACTTAAACTGCTGTATTCTTACGGCAGAGAATTCAAAATCCTGTTCCATAATTAGATAATCATAAGCTGTTATCTGTTCATGATCTAAATTATTTCTTAAGAGGATGCAAGTACCACCATGGTTATATTAGATCTAGAGTATTTAGTAGCTTGTATAAACCCTGGGAATTGAATTAATTCGAGTTGTTCCTCTTTCAGGCAATGTTCTGAAATACATAGTGCTGAGATGTCTTTAAGTTCATTTTTAAGCATTAGATTTATGTAAACAATTTTATTATAAAGAGACTGGACATTCTGGTGGTAAATTTTAAATTTGTTACTTTTGCAAGCTTGTGTTGGTGATTTATTTACATTATTATCATAATTGTTATTATTATTGTTGTTAGACAAATCCGAAATACCATTGTTACGCTCCGTTAAATTTGACTTCAAAAGATCTGATTGCCAAACCTCACGTTTGGCTTCTTCTACCAGTTTCCCTGCTTCCACTCTAATGATATTACTGTTGAATTATTCTTACCATTGGAATTTACAATTTTTCAGATTTCATCACTAAGATACTCTTTTCCTAATCTATTTAAGTGTAGGCCATGCCGAGTGTGGAACTTCCTGTCTAATTTACTTACATCTACAATTTGGACATTTGGAAAACTCTTACAAATTTTATGAATTTTTCCATTTGTAGCCTATATTTCTACATTTACACATGATTTGGGAATTAAATCGTATCTCTGCGGAATGTTTACAATAATGACATTTGTTTTTTGCATCGATGGCAATGTTCCCTTTAAATCTTTGATTAACTTTTTACTCTCATTTCTATAGACGTCGTTTGCTCCAGCGATGATCACTGCGTAGTCCTTTTCAGTAAGGGACGCACACTCTCCTATCATTCCGTTCGTGACCTCTGCAATTTGAGCTCCTGGCTTTACTGTCGAAGTGACCTCCATTTCTCTGCTTCTCTCCAATACGCTTGCTGCTACATCTCGCCCGTGGCTATCCGCAAATATCCGCATCTTCCTGGATTTTCTCTTTATCACTTTCTTCTTTTCTTCTTGAGGAAAGTCATCATTTTCTTCGACAAGCACTCCAAATGAATTTGAGACGGGAATTTCAGTTACATGTATTCCATTTATAGGCCTAGGCTTATTCAATCTTACCTTACCAGCAATCACTGTCGACCAAGTTTCCTTGCTTTCCTCTCTGTTTCCTTTTAATTTATTCATCTCTTCCATTAACTTAGCAATATCTTCCTTTAGCAGCTTTATAATTTCGTCTTTTGAGGACAGTTCGTTTCTCAGGTTATGACATTTGCATGACAGTAGCGGTAGGCCTACATTACGACAATCGGTTTCACTTTTCTCCTCATTCAATTTTACCTGAAATCTTGTGATGATTTTATTTGCATTTTTTATTTTATTTTACACGACGAGCATAAATCCGTTACGGTTACACTACCTGACGAGACACTAACACTGTTTACTGTCGTCATACTAGAGATCTAAGTTAGCCTAGATGTTTACACCAAATTACACTAAATTTATTTTAATTATTACTACCTAATAGAATTAATCTAATTTCCTACCAATAAAGAAGAATGTGAAATACGTATATCTTCCAATCGGGTGAAGTCTCGTAAAAGCACCACTGCTCTACTTGGTTCAAACAGTGATTGAAGAAGTCACCGAATCTTTGGATACACGTTCCCACAACTTAGTTTAAGTTTATTAAATTATCAATAAGAATTTCTAAATACTCTCAATATTCCGTATTACACTTGATCCAAGGAAAGTAACTTTATAGATTTTAAACCTCTGTTATAATATTTTACCACTTTTATCAAATATTTATACTAGCTGCTATTTCACTACACTTTCACTGTGACGCCATCTTGCCCACGAGTGTCAAATAGTCAAGAGACCATGTTGTGTTTTTTCCATCATTATTGACTAATCTATTGAATATGATCATTGTAAATATTGTATTAAAACTATTTATTTAAATTATAAACAATAAATATAAGGGACAACAGTGCATTATTATTGACTAATAGTTTGATTATGATCATTATAAACAATGATATAAATGGTATTTAAACTATTTTATTTTAAATTATAAACAATAAAAAATGACGACAATACATTATTATTGACTAATAGTTTGAATATGATCATTATAAATATTGTACTAAAACAATTTTTAAAATTATAAACAATAAAAAGAATGACAACGCATTAGTATTGACTAATAGTTTGATTATGATCATTATAAACATTGAATCAATGGTATTTGTACTAAATGATAAAATAAGTTAAAACGTCATTGGCTTAAGGGTCAATTGTTCATCAAATACCCCCCTCATGCACTGCAACCACAAGTTTAAAAAAAAGTTTTAAAAGTAGTGATAGTAGCGTATGCAATCATTAAAATGTCTAGGACTATGTTTTTTTTTGTAAAACACCTATTATTATTATTATTATTATTATTATTATTATTATGTAATAAAAAATGTCATTATGATTTTGTTTGTACAAAACCATGTGACCATTTATGACAATGTAACGTTAACTTTAAATTATTTATTATTATTATTATTATTATTATTATTATTATTATTATTATTATGTAATAAAAAATGTCATTATGGTTTTGTTTGTACAAAACCATGTGACCATTTAAGACAATGTAACGCTAACTTTAAATTATTTATTATTGTTATTATTATTATTATTATTATTATTATGTAATAGAAAACATGTCATTATTATTTTGTTTGTACAAAACCATGTGTTTAAACACAAATAGTGCTAAATGTTCCGGCATAACTCAACAAGATGACAGTGTTTCGCCCCGGTGTGCTATTGGGCTCTTCAGTTGGTTAAAGCACACCTCACCAAGACACTGTCTAGTGCACAGTGGCAAGGCCATTGCAAGACGTATTTGATACGCCTTCCCAGTGTGCACTAGACAGTGTCTTGGTGAGGTGTGCTTTAACCAACTGAAGAGCCCAATAGCACACCGGGGCGAAACACTGTCATCTTGTTGAGTTATGCCGGAACATTTAGCACTATTTGTGTTTAAATATATTATGGCTCAACGGACAATGTATATTTTCTTATGAAAATTGTATATTCAAAACCATGTGACCATTTAAGACAATGTAACGTTAATTTTAAATTATTTATTTAATTAGTAAATAGGTGTTAATAAGTTTTCTTTTTTTAAGTTTCGCTCTTTCTTTTTCTCTGTTTTTTTTTACTTGTGCTTGCATTGCATGCGTGTGAGTGCTAAATCAAAAAGCTATTGGTCAGGATCCGTCGATGCTAGACCTCCCCTTACAGACAGAGCTAGAGGTGAAGCCTCTAGCTTAATACTCATCTAGCTTAATACACAAGTGAACTTTACTGGGTAGATACAAATGGGACATCAAAAAATAGTTGGATAGAAACAGTTTGCCAAATAACAGTGATCTTTATTTATAAGGTTTGTATAGATCATTAATAATTAATAATAACAACAACCTTAGAAACAGGTAATATAAACTCTGTAGGCACCAGCCAACAACACTTCAACAACAATGAATAAACTTTAAATTCTAATAGAGTATAAATTAACAAATTAACAAAATATAAGAATAAGTTAACAATTTAATGGTTGAAGGTCGCTAGGTAGAATAATCCTAGCAAAACTTACAATATTAAGGCTGCTTGCAAATGCAGGGCCAACGTTATAAGAGAATAACTTCATTGCTCAATACGAGCTTCAAAGATTGACTAGAAATAGAAATATGCATGGTTAGCATGCTTTGGTTTAAATGAAACAATATCGTCAACCATCATTAAGATCGACAAGCCTCTGGTGAGTACATCCCGCAAATCGTCTCATGAATGCAAAAGAAGAGAATTTGTTTAATTATAACAAACATGCAAGAAAACAAAAATTAACTGTTTTAACATACCGGTACCGTAGTTTTCACTTAGAAGGCAAGGTACCTGCGTCCACGCTAAACAAATAAGTTAGGTTAAGTTGAACAAGAAAGATACACTTGGCAATTTGGAGGTTAGATTTTTCACTTAAATTGCTTGGGCAGTTCTTGAGAAATTTCCATAAAGGGAGCACTTGTTGACCACTTTTGTTTCTATCGAAATGTTGGAGCCTGTGTTTAGCACTGAAGATAAATGTCACCTTGAATAGATGATGTAAAAATAGACGATGGCAGTAGGCCAAATATCGACATGTTGTCGATGTAGAAAAACACGCTAGCGATGACAACGTGATTTCGACTAGCAATTTAAGGCAATGTGCCAGCACTTTAGCAGAGAATCACTTTTGTAGAGTTAGCGCAGAGACGATCTTCATGACCCTTATTTTGAGAAGTTCTTGGCGAATGTTGTTGAGGCGATTCTATTTGCCTCGTTTGTAAGTACACTGTATATTTGTCTTGGAGAAGGACCGTCTGAGTTCCAAGTGTTTGTTTGATAGTACCTAGTTGAGGCGCTAGAGGTCAGGAGGTACTGGCTCTCTCAGTTGGGACTCTGATTACTGCTTCCCTGGCGTCGACTTGCGAACTTGTAGCTTCTATGTCTGACACTTGTGGCTGTTTAAAACCTCCCTTCGGTAATTGTGTAACGCAAAATAAGAAGAACGTTAACTATTATTGATATAAGAGGAGTGTTAGATTTTCACGAAGGCAAGGCACAGGCGAAATGTAGTCACTGATCATCAGGGTGAGAAACCTATAGCCTTGGGCTATGTGGTTGTTAGGACTTACTGTAAACTTGAAGATATTATGGCCTACTCAACTAAAAAAGCACGTTGGAATAGCTTGAAATATTAAGATGCAATTGTAACAGGCAACGCAGTAAGATCTTATACTCCGTGTGTACCATATGACAGATTGCTAGTGACCGAGAAATTGTGTGGTTGATTAATAGGAAGTGATTGTAACTGTTTTGGAGTTCCTGTTAATAATTGTCAGTTTTAATGTAAGTCTTTATTTATCAAGTGGGAAATACAATACAAAATACAAATCATCTTTGGAGACGCTTGTCACATGTCACGCGAACACGCACAGACTTTGCACTGACTCGTATTTTGTTCTCTTCTTTATTGTACATGTCTATTTCACCAGGTGGCTCTACTGTGCTATTTTTCTTTCAAATATTAACACTTCCTCCAAAGAAAAATCAAATACAAATAAAAAATAAACAAGATGAACTATTGAACACTTTTCAGCCTCTAAGATGTCATCTTCCGCACGCCAATCCTCACTCGCAGCATCTCGAATCTGACCCTCTCCAGAGATTTAGTTAGAAGATCAGCTAATTGATTGGTCCCGTCGATGTGCTCCAGCTCATGGTCTCCGTCCAAAAATCTTTCCCTCACCTAGAAATGACGTACCTCAATATGCTTGGATTTTCGATGGTACTCCGGATTTTTAGCCAATTTAACTGCACCAGCATTGTCGATGTAAAGCGTAGGAGGTTTGTCAGCAGTTCCCAGTAATTCAGAAAACAGTCTTTTCAGCCAAATCAACTCCTTTGCTCCTTCACTTGCAGACACATTTTCAGCTTCAGTTGTCGATGTTGACACAGACTTCTGTAACTGACTTCTCCACGATACAGCTCCATGATTGTAGGTCGAAATGACACCCGTCGATGAACGTCTCGTCCTCTTGTCACCGGCGTAGTCAGCATCACTGTAGACCTTCAAAACGTCCTCTTTCCTATAGACGATTCCATGGTTCACTGTGCTCTTTACATATCGAAATATCCGTTTCACTTCACTCCAGTCTTGAACTATCGGATTCTCCATGGCTCGAGCAGCTTTGTTGACCGCGAATGCGATATCTGGACGAGTAGCTGTAGTCAGGTACATCAAGGATCCCACCGCCTCACGATAAGGAACCCTGGCCGAAACCTTTTCTCCGTCTTCACTTTCTTCGCGTCCAACTGGGGTAGACACTCCATTTGACTCGGCCATCCCAAATTTTTCTAGGATTTTCCTCGTGTAATCCTCTTGACTGATTGCAATTGATCTATCATGGTTTTCTTGTATCTTCATGCCCAGAAAATTGTTGAGAAATCCTCTGGTCGTGTGAAATTCATGCTGAAGTTTTTCCATGAACTGATGTCTTCTTCGTTGCCTATTACCAGACCATCATCCACAAAGATTACAACAGCCAACCACTTTCCATTTTTGTTGCTGTAAAAGAGACAAGGATCAGCTTTTCTCTTTTTGAATCCAGCTTTCTCCATGAATTTCTTGAAACGCTTGTTCCAGCAGTGTGGAGCCTGTTTTAAACCATATAAGCTTCTCGTTAGATAACACACTCGGCCAGTACCGTCCTGATGATTCTGGCTGTTCCATGAACACATCTTCTTCAAGCTCGCCGTTCAAGAAGGCCGTCTTGACATCAAATTGACCAAGTTTCATCTCCTTTTCAACAGCTACTGCCAACAGAGCTCGAATGGTATCATACCGTGCAACAGGGCTGAATGTTTCTTCATAATCGATTCCTTGCTGTTGCGCATAGCCTATGGCTACCAATCGTGCCTTGAAGCGAACTTCTCCACTGTCCGTTGTCTTCTGTCGAAGAACCCACCGATTTTTCAGGACCCGTGCACCATTTGGACGCTCAACCAATTTCCAGGTATCATTTTCCTTTAAGGACTCCAATTCTTCATTAATTGCTTTCAGCCACTGATTTTTATCACTAGACTGCAGCGCTTCAGAGTATGAGTCAGGATTCTTTTCAGCGGTAATAATAATAATAATAATTGTTGCTTTAAGGGGCCTAACATCTAGGTTATCGGCGATAGATGGTCCAGCCATGTACATGTAATTTCCACTGATCATCCACGATGGCTTCTTACTTTCACGTTTGCTTTTCCTTCTTTCTTCAGTCTCTCCTTCTTCCTCATCTTCGCTTCCTCCGGAACTGGATGCCGAAGCAAAATCTTCAATTTCGCTTAAGTTCTCATCTGACTCTGACCTCCTCTGTAGGCCTACATCAGACGATGAATTAGACTGATTCCTCTCCACACGTTCTTCAAGCGTCACTTCAACC
Source organism: Meconema thalassinum (assembly GCA_946902985.2). Classification (NCBI taxonomy): domain Eukaryota; kingdom Metazoa; phylum Arthropoda; class Insecta; order Orthoptera; family Tettigoniidae; genus Meconema; species Meconema thalassinum. The sequence continues at coordinate 1,753,509,837 of OX336388.2, read as the reverse complement.
TTTCCGGCGTTGGCGCGCAGATTGCAGACAATTTCAGGTTTGAATTTCACATCATGGCTTAGAACAACCTTTCCCTGAGTTTGAATCCAGACTCTAAATCCATCCCTGTCGTTCACGTACCCAACCTGATGTCCAAAAACAGCTTTGTCGTCGAACTTTGAGCGAAAATTCTTGTCGATATGCACGTAGCATTCTGTTCCGAAGATCTTCAGATGACTGAGACTTCCCACTGGTCGTCCATACCACAATTCATAGGGAGATTTGTTTTCAATGGATGACTTCCCAGTGCGATTCAGGAGGTACACCACAGTGTTGCAGGCTTCAGCCCAAAGTTGTTTCGTTAACTTGCTGGGATTCAGCATAGATTTTGCGCACTCCACAATCGTCCAAATTTCACGTTCCGCAACTCCGTGTTGTTGTGGTGTGTACGGCGTAGTAATGCTGTGTTCTATACCTCTGCTTGCGAGTAGTTCAGAAACCTTCTTGTTATCAAATTCTTTTCCTCCATCACACTTGAACAGCTTCACGACGTGTCCATTTGTTTTGGCTTCATTCAGGAACTGTTCCAGAACGGTGTACATTTCACTTTTGTGCTTTAAAAAGAAAACTCGTCTAAACTTGCTGAAATCATCCTTGAAACATACGTAGTAGCGTGCCTTTCCAGGAGATTCAGTATACATTGGTCCATTCACATCGGCGTGGATTTGTTCACCGGTGGCTGTTGGTCGATTCATTCGTGTCTTGAATGACAGTCGATGCATTTTTCCCAGTGCACATCCATCGCAGAAATCCTCTTTACACATGTTTACATTGATGTTCATCTGCTTCAGTACATTCTTCACATGCGCTTTGTGTTGATGACCAAATCGTTCATGGTAGATCTGCAGTTTGTCCAACGATGTAGCTAAATTCACTTGAATGGGTTGCGCCGGTTTCACGACGCACATGTCAAGTACATACAGACCATGACTCACACGTCCAGCCATCATCGCCTTTCCAGTAACCTTGTCTTCAATTCTAACAGTTAGGTCGTCAAGTCTTGCACAAAAACCTTTCCTTGCAGCAGCTTTCACAGAAAACAGATGAGCCATTGAATCGGGAACATACAAAACTTCAGTCATCTCAGCACTCAACCAAGCGTTGTTCAGTCGCACTTGAATGTTTACAGTTCCTTTGCCGTGAGCTAGCATGCTCACACCTCGTTTTCCTAGCAAAATCTTCTCTGGAGCAGCAAACTTGACGTATGTTGTAAAATACTGTTTGTTCGCGGTGATGTGATTTGTGGCCCACTGTCGCAGTACCACTCGTCGGCTTGAACAAAGTCGCCATCTAACGCACTCATCGCATGTGTCAGAAAAGAAGCATTGTTCTCCTTATTTTTTGTTTCTAGTGTCACCCTCTTTCTTCTTCGCTGGACATTCACTTGCCCAATGGCCCAATTCCTTACATTTGAAACATGGAAACTTCTGCTTTACTCGTTGAACATTTTTCTTCGACTTGTCATCAGCGCTGCCTTTGCCACTGCCATACTGGGAATGCTTCTTGGGAGCACTACGTACCACAAACGCAGTCGATTCCACGTTTCCTTGGTCACGCAGTTCAATCGTGCACAATTTTTCAATCAACAAGTTCACAGTTTGATTTTCCGTCGGAATCGTGTCCCACACATCCTTGAAATTATCATATTATTTTCCCAGCGTGGATAAAATTCGACCGTTCAAAAACCTGTCAGATAACGTGTTTTCGTTGTGCTTTTGTAGTTCGTCGTTCAGATCCTGATAAAGCTTCTGTAACTTCGCGACATGGGTGCTGATGTCCTCCTTGTCGTCACGTGTCACTCGGAAGAATGACTCGATCAACATGTTCAGTCGCTGCGTACTGCTTCGTTCGAACCGTGCGCTCAATTTTGTCCAAATTTCACTGGCATTGGTGCACGTCAACACGAGCTCGGCAACAGATTTTCCTAGCGCACCTGCTAGCAAACTGGCCGCTTTCGCGTCTTCTTTCAACCACTGCTTATATGCCGCTTTTTGTTGCGCAGTTGCATCTGCCGACAACACAGGATACTTTTTCGAACCATCAACAATATTTTCCAGTTCATACGACCGCAAAACGATCAACACATGCCATTTCCACTTTGCCCAGTCTTCAGGTCCTTCAAGTTTATCCACTTGAACTTTGTAGTCACTGCCGGTTGCCATTTTGAGGTTATCCTTACTCACAAAAAAAAAATACAGCACGTGTTCCACAAGCGCTCAGCTTCGGATCCACTCACGAGATAATACCATTTACACTTGGCCTGGGCCCATAACCTGTTAGTTTTAATGTAAATCTTTATTTATCAAGTGGGAAATACCATACAAAATACAAATCATCTTTGGAGACGCTTGTCACATGTCACGCGAACACGCACAGACTTTGCACTGACTCGTCTTTTGTTCTCTTCTTTATTGTACATGTCTATTTCACCAAGTGGCGCTACTGTGCTATTTTTCTTTCAAATATTAACTGACACCGTGCATGGCCAGGTTGGATGGGCCAACTTACCTTTTATGTGTATCCCAGCAGAGTTTTCATATCCAGTTCAAAATTCCAGAAGGAACAGATGCCTGAAGGCTTCAATGAATGTTAGGGATACTCTACATTATACAAAATCAGTTTACAAAATTTATGGTAGCATTTCCTCATTAGAAACCTCTCCACCTCGTTTAATGTGCGACAGATGCACTCTGGAAATTTTGTTTTCCTTGGGGTTTCTAATAAGCAGAGTAACGGGAGTCAGGAATGCCTCTACATAACACGGGCCTTTAAAACGAGGGGTCAACTTGCTTGAAACTAGATTACTGACGCCCTTGGGCTCGAAATTGCGGACGTACACAACATCTTCAATTTCCAAATCAGTTGGCTTGCGACAGGCATTGTGTCGCTTGGCAAGTTGGTCATGTGATACCTTAATATTCTCTCTAGCCTTGTCGAATTTCGCCCTCATATCCACGGGCGTGAAACTGTCTGGAAGGAGATAATGCAGGTTCCACAGATTAGACAACGGAGAATAAGCCATAAAGGAAAACATTAACGAAAAAGGGGTGGCTTGCGTGCTCTCATGCACGGCGGTGTTGAAAGCAAAATTGAGCCAATGCAAATTAGAATCCCACTTGGAATGGTCGTCGTGGTGGAAAGCAATCAGAGCAGAACGGAGATTACGATTGACTCGCTCAGCGAGAGACGGGTTAGGAAAATAGGGAGTGGTGGTTACATGCGAAATAGCATAATCAAATAAGAATTGACGGAACTGATGAGGTACAAAGCACTTGGCATTATCTGACACCAGGTACTGACATGGCCCAAAAGATGAAAAGACGGAATTAAGACACCTTATGACGGAACTGGTCGTAGCCTGTCTGGTGGGGAAAATCCAACTAAACCGGGTGAAACCGTCAGTGGAAACAAGCGCAAATTGGTTTCCCCGACCAGAGCGAGGGAACGGCCCAACATGGTCGATAAAAAGCCTCTCCATGGGTCTAGATGCCGGTTCGGATGACAACAGGCCAACCTTAGTAGAAACCGGAGGTTTGCTAATACTACATGCAGCACAATTTCTAATGAGCCTCCTGATGTCGCCATCCATACTTTGCCAAATGAAAAACTGTCTGATTTTAGCTCGGGTCTTGAATACTCCTAGGTGGCCACCAATAGGAGATTCATGATAGTAACGAAAGATTTCCGGAATGAGGACCGACGGGAGCACAATTTTAGGAAAACGGTCATGACGAGACGAACAACACAATACACCATCCTTTAGAGAGTAGGGCTTGATTACTTCACCAGAATTGATTCGGTCAATTAGGCTAGATAAGGAGGGATCTTCTTTCTGGAATCTCCTCACATCTTCAAAAAGCACAGGGGAATTGCTGAGAACAACATTGACACAATTTACAGGAGATACAAGGTTTACGAGTTCACATTCTTGAATATCCTCTTCTGCTGTTTCCTCATACATGCGGCTTAATGAATCAGCTACCGCATTTTCGGACCCACGGATATGGTGGACAGTGAACTGGAATGACAGAATCCTAGTTGCCCATCGGGCAATCCTACCAGTTTTACGGGGTTTCCCTAAGACCCAGCTCAAGGCTTGGTTATCGGTCTCAAGGAGAAACTTAGTGTGCTCAAGATACATACGGAATTTTTCTAGAGCGAACAACACAGCTAAACCCTCAAGTTCGTATATGGAATACTTCCTCTCTGCGTCCGTTAAGGTACGAGAAGCGTATGCAATAGGTTGCCTACCCAGATCAGACTCTTGCAGTAGGACACAACCAACACCACGACCAGACGCGTCAGTCTGCAAAATGAACTGCTTCCCAAAATCCGGAATGGCTAATACAGGGGCGTTAGAGAGCGCAAGCTTAAGATCTTCGAAGGCTGCCTGCTGAGAGGGACCCCACTCAAACTTCACAGCCTTTTTGCGTAATTGATTTAGAGGAGCAGCACGGTCGGCAAAATTACTGATGAACTTACGGAAGAAGTTCACCATACCAATGTAACGAGCAACACCCTTGGCGTTCTTGGGTGGTTTAAAATCTCTGATGGCCTGCGTACGAGACTGGTCCACGGAGATACCAGATGCGGAAACAATATGGCCCAAGAAGGAAATTTTGGGCTTGGCAAAGGAAACTTTGGACAATTTGACGGTAAGGCCAGCGTCACGCAACCGATCAAGTACAACTTTCAGATGATCAACGTGTTCCTCGAAGGACTCAGAATAGATCACCACATCGTCAAGATAGTGGTACACAAACTTGAATTTAATTTCTGAAAACACCTTGTCCAGAAGTCAGCTCAACACAGCGGCTCCGGTGGATAGGCCAAACGGGACACGGGCATACTCAAACAGGTTCCATTCAGTGGAAAAAGCAGTAACATGCCTGGATTCAGGAGAGAGGGGAATTTGGAAGTAAGAAGAATTTAAATCGAGGATCGTGAACACCTTCGCGTTGCGAAACTAACTAAAGCAAGTATGAAGGTCCGGCAAAGGGATGGATTGCAAAACAACTTTTTGATTAAGAGCCCTATAGTTGACCACCGGCCGAAAACCACCGTTAGGTTTTGGCACAAGAAATACAGGGGATGAATAGGCAGAGATAGAAGGTTGGATTACACCTTCTTCCAACATCTTATCGATAATCTTTCGAAGTTCAGCCATCTTGGGCTGGGCAAGGCGATACGGGCTGAAACGCACCGGCACAGAATCGGTTAGCTCAATCTTGTATTCCATCAAATGGGTTACACCCAACTTGTCAGTAAATACATCGCTATACTCCTGACATAACCTCTTAATGGCATCCTTTTGAAGACTCGTTAAATTTTCTAGATCGAGATCCTCAATAGTCATAGGTTCACTAACAGAATTGACAGCAGGAGAAGATAAAACCGGGTTGAACGATAATTTACTCTGCGGATTAAACTTAAACCATAAGTTGCGAGCACCAAAATCAAGAAGCATACCAACGTGTGACATGAAATTAGCTCCAATGACCACAGAACAAGAAAGATTTCTGGCAACAAAAAATTTAAACTTCCAAGAAAAATTTAGAATATGAATTTTGACTGTCATACTACCCAAAATATTTAAGTTTGAACAATTTGCCGAAATAAATGATTCATTGTTAGGCTCTAACTCAGGAAATTTGCAAACACTCTTCATAGATAAAAACCAGTCCTCGCTTATAAAGGATGCGACACTACCAGAATCAAGCAATGCAGAAACGGGCTCGTCTTTAACACAAATTTCAATAAACGGGGATATTCCTTTAGCCACAGGAGACATTCCAAAATCGTTACTCACTCTAAAACGATTACATTTAGATGACGAGGACACCCGCACTACAGGTTTCACATTATGTTTAGACTTAGGCTGACTTGCCACGACATTGCTCACCGACAGGTTAGGTAGGTCAGCGACATAAGCAGAATTAGCACGTGAAGATTTAGTTTTCAACGAGTTATCAAATTTTTTATTAGTAGGGCGACCAGAAACTTCACAGGGTTTTCCCAAATTCACATGCACAGAAATATCCTTAGAAGTAACACCCGAGTTGGTCTCCACAACATCCCGTCATTGGCGATACACAACCTGGTTACTCGGACACACCTTCTTAACATGTCCCACGCCACCGCACGTGTGGCACTTAATATTGGGTCTTGGGTGGAACATAACCTTAGGCGGGGGACGAGACATCAAGGAAGGAGGGGGACGAGACATCAAGGAAGGAGGAGGAACATTAGCTACACGAAGGGAATCTGCATGTTTCACAGCCATAGCCTCTATAACGACCTGTTTCAGCTCGACAAATGACGAAGGCCTGGTACACATAGTCATGTATGACCTATATTGAGGCGAAAACCCATTTACAATCGATGACACCAACTGTCGCTCAGTTAAAGGGGACGCAAATACCTGGGCATACACCTTAATGTCACTGACATAGTCGCTAAGTGACTCGTCCAACCTTTGGACACGATATAAAAACCTTTGCTCGAGAGCACTAAGGGCACTCGCAGGGACAAAAAAACACAACACTTCCCTAATGAACATGGCTAAGGACATGTGGAGGTGGATAGCTTCAATCAGCTTATCGCGCAGCATACCGGATGCAACAGGATACAAAAGTTGAAAAATCTGAATTTCCGTCATCCCAAAAATTGAGGCATGGTTACCCAATTCGACCACTTGCCTTAAAAATAGTACCACTTGGGTAACGTCATCTAGGTTGAAACTCTTTAACTTAGTTAAGAAACCAGAAATAGGATGAGGAATCGACCCATAATTAACGGTAGGCGAGTATGTAGCATTTGGAAAAGAGACATTGTTACCAGGGTAGTCCGCTCGCACACCCTCTACAGGAGACAAAACATTTACATTACTAGAGAAGGAACTGGGATGCAACGGGTCGGCAGTACCCAGGAAAACATTAGGTGACCTAACATGAGAAGAATGACCGTATGCAGGGTTAAGTGGTATGGACGAGCCAGAGCCAGACAATAGAGGGGCAGGCAAACCACTACTAGTAATCGATCCCAAAACCTCAGTCCTAGTAAACAGAGGTGATTCACGTTCAACCCCAGAAGGACTCTCCAAATTCACAAGGTTATCTCTTAAGTCAATTAAATCGAAAACACTATTATTGTCGGCCATTTTAAAAAACACAGAATGCAGACAGACAATACAGAAGGAAACAAATTTTAGGAACTACCAATTACCAACACCATCGATTAGGTTGACACTCGAACACAGCTACCACCTATAATACAAGATCATGCACAATGCTGTCCAGAACTGCATACGTCACCGCCAGCTTGGCTCGAGAACAGGAAGCTAAATTACAAAAATTTCCACAAAGCACATGGCGAACAGCTACAGACAGAGCTCCATGATGTCTTCACTCGTAGCATGTAGGCTATCAGAATATTACCAAATCCACATTTCCCATGCCAGGAACACATGCCAGCCACTTACCGAGCATCTTTTTCAGTGAGGATGTTGTATACAAACAGGATAACATACAGCAGCAAACACCTCGCTTTGAACAGGACATTTACATCTCATCACATGGATATTCAGAGGCAAACATGAAATTAAACAAACGACAAGGATTAGCTTTACATAACATCAAGTGCACTGGCATGACAAGATCCCATCAACAACCGCCCATCAGCACTAGAAGGGTCCATAAAACGAGCCTGCGGGTATGGAGGAGGGGATAGTTACGGAAGCGTACTCGAGCTCGGTCTGCTACCAAAATGACACCGTGGATGGCCAGGGTGCATGGGCCAACTTACCTTTTATTTAGAGGTCCGCCTCGCTTCAGCAACAAAATCACCTCCAGATGACATGCCCCAACAGAAAAACACCAAAAGGGGTGGAAGGAAGGTGGAGAAGGGGACAACTCACAGGCTATTCTACAGACACCCCCCAATAACCGACAGGAACTGCTGCCGACGAAATAATGCCACAACAATTGCTTAAAAATTTTAAAAGAAAATTTAATGTTAAAATTTAAAAGGAAAACACCTCCACCAGAAAACAGAACATGCATCAGGCAGCATGAAATGAAAATCCACAGCCTGTTTCCAGTCGACCGACCGGGTCAGGAATGGAATGAATGAAGCCCCCATCTAGCGGCGAGGATATGAACTGTGCCGGCTGCCGAGGTCTGACGCACTCCTCTGGGGCAATGATTAAATGAATGACAGATGAAATGAAATGATAGTGGAGAGTGTTGCTGGAATGAAATTTTGACAGGGAAAACCGGAGTACCCGGAGAAAAACCTGTCTGCCTCCGTTTTGTCCAGCACAGATCTCACATGGAGTGACCGGGATTTGAACCACGGGCCCAGCGGTGAGAGGCCGGCGTGCTGCCGCCTAAGCCACGGAGGCTTTATCAGACAGCGTAAATTAAAAAAAAAATCTCAGCTAGAATTCTCACTGTAGAAAAAATAAATATTTAAGGCCGATATCAAAAAAACAATTACTTGAGTTAAGAGCATAAAAAGCTACAAACCAAAAAAAACACTAAATAAGCACCAGACATATATCCAAACTGGACCATGAGGGCCTTGGAGAATCAGAAAAAAAAATTAGTGCAAAATTATTACCATAAACAAGGTAACGAAAGAATAACGTAGGAGTACCAATAAAACTCCAAAAAAGGAAAACCAAAGGAAAATTTAAAACAAAAAGTTAACCAACATCACCATGACCCAAGAACGTGCACTTCAAAAACACGCCAGAAAAACAAAACCCACAATGCACTTCTGTCAACAAGTTACCATGGCGACCAAGAACAGTTGAAGGTACATCAGTACGTATTTATGTGAAACGCGTAATTTATATTTTTAAATTAAATCTTCTCCAGTGAGAAAACAGCTAGATATAAACAAACTCAAGACACTACGAGATCAAATAGTTTTTACAGGCAACGGATCAGACTAAAAACCGACCGACTAATGAAGCAATTTAGGCCTAGTGTTAATAGATTCGTCTGGCCAGTACCATAATATTATAAGAAGAAAATGCCTTAGCCAGATGCCAAGTAATAAAATAAGAAGAAAAACAGTAGTGTTCCCCGGCAAATATAGTTTAACAAAAAATTTACATTTTCATAGGTGACATATCTATTCCAAGGTCAACCTTTCAGAACCAAAACAAACACTCAGTACACAACGCAACATATGGAGCTCCAATAATTTAAAATAATAAAATGCAAAACATACCTTTAGGGGAAACACTAATTTTTTAAACACTACTTAGATATCCTTAAAGGATTTATATCATCAAAAATAAACTAAAATAGCAGTTGGCTGCCAGTCGCTGTCGAAGAGATGCACACCAACGATCGCCTTTCCATATTAAGGCCGAAGAAACTATTTACACGATTATCATAGATGATAGTTGCACACTAATACTTCATGTATCATTAAATACTGGGATATATTCCCAAGTTAGCTTGGACGAGGGCAAAGCCCTCGCCCTGGCGAGATTCACAGTAGGCGTAGTTCTTCTCCCAGCAATTAGTCACAAGTTATTATTCACAAGATGGATGACAAAAAGCGAAGAAGGCCACCCAGCATGCACCAGGTTTATTTAAATTGGACCAATTAAATTTAGCCACATATTACGACAATGTGAAAACCAAATAATATGCACACGACACCACTAATATGTTTTGGCGGCATGAAGTATATACAGTCTTTGTTTCATGACGTATAATAATAATTGCCTTCATACATGACTCGAATAGGATAGTTTATAAGGCACAACCAACACGCTCTAGCGGAGAAGAAGGAACCACGTGAAGGAGCGCCAAAGTCCGACAGCAGCAGCCATCTCGTGTTCACAAACGGATCCAAGCGACCATGCGGTCGTTTCAAAATGTCACGAAGTCACATTCAGGTGTAGATACATGTTTGAAAACGTTGGGACGGGCTCTTGCACGTAACAGTCTCCCTCCCTTAAGCGTGAACACCGTTCACGTATATGCCTAGGCATAGGCAGTACTCCTTACTAGTCGATTCACCAAGCATGTTTCCAGAAGATAATGTTCACCAGTTAACTCCAATTGATGGACGAAACCGCATCGTTTTGGTTAGGAAGAGTGCAGGGTCAGATTATCAGTGAAGGGATAATTGATCACCTTGCAAACCACTTAGTTAACCGCTTCACTGTGTTCATAAGTCTTCAGAAACGCAGAACACCAGCACCAGCAGTGCTTTCATAGTCCGAGACACGTTAGGTAAATTTTCAACAAGTCCAATGTAGTTCGCTTTAAGCGAAGTAGGTGGAAGCAATGTGCCAGATATCATTCGACGCGTGGACAGCCATTTACAAAACATATGTTAATCTTATTTCAAAAAAAGTTTACAGAATTTACAATTTCTTACTACATTTTACAAAAGAGAATCAAGGTTGAATTTAAATGAAGAAAATATTTCTGACCATGCCCTAGATCCGTGCTTACAAAATTTCATCAACAAGTTTACCATTTTACAGACTAGAAGTACCTTTCAAGATTACATGAGTTAAACGACTATACATTTAGAAGGAACTACGGTAGAGGAATGACCACTTAAATTCCCAAGGAATCATGTATATAAATTTTACCATGAGTTATGTCTCCCACCGAGTCCAACTTACATGCTAGCATCTTTTATGAAAACATCAAAATTTAGTTTCAATTTTACAATATACCATAAAATGGGAATTACCCAACAGTTACAGTTTGTATCCCAGCAGAGTTTTCATATCCAGTTCAAAATTCCAGAAGGAACAGATGCCTGAAGGCTTCAATGAAGGTTAGGGATACTCTACATTATACAAAATCAGTTTACAAAATTTATGGTAGCATTTCCTCATTAGAAACCTCTCCACCTCGTTTAATGTGCGACAGATGCACTCTGGAAATTTTGTTTTCCTTGGGGTTTCTAATAAGCAGAGTAACGGGAGTCAGGAATGCCTCTACATAACACGGGCCTTTAAAACGAGGGGTCAACTTGCTTGAAACTAGATTACTGACGCCCTTGGGCTCGAAATTGCGGACGTACACAACATCTTCAATTTCCAAATCAGTTGGCTTGCGACAGGCATTGTGTCGCTTGGCAAGTTGGTCATGTGATACCTTAATATTCTCTCTAGCCTTGTCGAATTTCGCCCTCATATCCTCGGGCGTGAAACTGTCTGGAAGGAGATAATGCAGGTTCCACAGATTAGACAACAGAGAATTAGCCATAAAGGAAAACATTAACGAAAAAGGGGTGGCTTGCGTGCTCTCATGCACGGCGGTGTTGAAAGCAAAATTTAGCCAATGCAAATTAGAATCCCACTTGGAATGGTCGTCGTGGTGGAAAGCAATCAGAGCAAAACGGAGATTACGATTGACTCGCTCAGTGAGAGACGGGTTAGGAAAATAGGGAGTGGTGGTTACATGCGAAATAGCATAATCAAATAAGAATTGACGGAACTGATGAGATACAAAGCACTTGGAATTATCTGACACCAGGTACTGACATGGCCCAAAAGATGAAAAGATGGAATTAAGACACCTTATGACGGAACTGGTCGTAGTCTGTCTGGTGGGGAAAATCCAGCTAAACCGGGTGAAACCGTCAGTGCAAACAAGCGCAAATTGGTTTCCCCGACCAGAGCGAGGGAACGGCCCAACATGGTCGATAAAAAGCCTCTCCATGGGTCTAGATGCCGGTTCGGATGACAACAGGCCAACCTTAGTAGAAACCGGAGGTTTGCTAATACTACATGCAGCACAATTTCTAATGAGCCTCCTGATGTCGCCATCCATACTTTGCCAAATGAAAAACTGTCTGATTTTAGCTTGGGTCTTGAATACTCCTAGGTGGCCACCAATAGGAGATTCGTGATAGTAACGAAAGATTTCCGGAATGAGGACCGACGGGAGCACAATTTTAGGAAGACGGTCATGACGAGACGAACAACACTATACACCATCCTTTAGAGAGTAGGGCTTGATTACTTCACCAGAATTGATTCGGTCAATTAGGCTAGATAAGGAGGGATCTTCTTTCTGGAATCTCCTCACATCTTCAAAAAGCACAGGGGAATTGCTGAGAACAACATTGACACAATTTACAGGAGATACAAGGTTTACGGGTTCACATTCTTGAATATCCTCTTCTGCTGTTTCCTCATACATGCGGCTTAATGAATCAGCTACCGCATTTTCGGACCCACGGATATGGTGGACAGTGAACTGGAATGACAGAATCTTAGTTGCCCATCGGGCAATCCTACCAGTTTTACGGGGTTTCCCTAAGACCCAGCTCAAGGCTTGGTTATCGGTCTCAAGGAGAAACTTAGTGTGCTCAAGATACATACGGAATTTTTCTAGAGCGAACAACACAGCTAAACCCTCACGTTCGTATATGGAATACTTCCTCTCTGCGTCCGTTAAGGTACGAGAAGCGTATGCAATAGGTTGCCTACCCAGATCAGACTCTTGCAGTAGGACACAACCAACACCACGACCAGACGCGTCAGTCTGCAAAATGAACTGCTTCCCAAAATCCGGAATGGCTAATACAGGGGCGTTAGAGAGCGCAAGCTTAAGATCTTCGAAGGCTGCCTGCTGAGAGGGACCCCACTCAAACTTCACAGCCTTTTTGCGTAATTGATTTAGAGGAGCAGCACGGTCGGCAAAATTACTGATGAACTTACGGAAGAAGTTCACCATACCAATGTAACGAGCAACACCCTTGGCGTTCTTGGGTGGTTTAAAATCTCTGATGGCCTGCGTACGAGACTGGTCCACGGAGATACCAGATGCGGAAACAATATGGCCCAAGAAGGAAATTTTGGGCTTGGCAAAGGAAACTTTGGACAATTTGACGGTAAGGCCAGCGTCACGCAACCGATCAAGTACAACTTTCAGATGATCAACGTGTTCCTCGAAGGACTCAGAATAGATCACCACATCGTCAAGATAGTGGTACACAAACTTGAATTTAATTTCTGAAAACACCTTGTCCAGAAGTCAGCTCAACACAGCGGCTCCGGTGGATAGGCCAAACGGGACACGGGCATACTCAAACAGGTTCCATTCAGTGGAAAAAGCAGTAACATGCCTGGATTCAGGAGAGAGGGGAATTTGGAAGTAAGAAGAATTTAAATCGAGGATCGTGAACACCTTCGCGTTGCGAAACCAACTAAAGCAAGTATGAAGGTCCGGCAAAGGGATGGATTGCAAAACAACTTTTTGATTAAGAGCCCTATAGTTGACCACCGGCCGAAAACCACCGTTAGGTTTTGGCACAAGAAATACAGGGGATGAATAGGCAGAGATAGAAGGTTGGATTACACCTTCTTCCAACATCTTATCGATAATCTTTCGAAGTTCAGCCATCTTGGGCTGGGCAAGGCGATACGGGCTGAAACGCACCGGCACAGAATCGGTTAGCTCAATCTTGTATTCCATCAAATGGGTTACACCCAACTTGTCAGTAAATACATCGCTATACTCCTGACATAACCTCTTAATGGCATCCTTTTGAGGACTCGTTAAATTTTCTAGATCGAGATCCTCAATAGTCATAGGTTCACTAACAGAATTGACAGCAGGAGAAGATAAAACCGGGTTGAACGATAATTTACTCTGCGGATTAAACTTAAACCATAAGTTGCGAGCACCAAAATCAAGAAGCATACCAACGTGTGACATGAAATTAGCTCCAATGACCACAGAACAAGAAAGATTTCTGGCAACAAAAAATTTAAACTTCCAAGAAAAATTTAGAATATGAATTTTGACTGTCATACTACCCAAAATATGTAAGTTTGAACAATTTGCCGAAATAAAAGATTCATTGTTAGGCTCTAACTCAGGAAATTTGCAAACACTCTTCATAGATAAAAACCAGTCCTCGCTTATAAAGGATGCGACACTACCAGAATCAAGCAATGCAGAAACGGGCTCGTCATTAACACAAATTTCAATAAACGGGGATATTCCTTTAGCCACAGGAGACATTCCAAAATCATTACTCACTCTAAAACGATTACATTTAGATGACGAGGACACCCGCACTACAGGTTTCACATTATGTTTAGACTTAGGCTGACTTGCCACGACATTGCTCACCGACAGGTTAGGCAAGTCAGCGACATAAGCAGAATTAGCACGTGAAGATTTAGTTTTCAACGAGTTATCAAGATTTTCATTAGTAGGGCGACCAGAAACTTCACAGGGTTTTCCCAAATTCACATGCACAGAAATATCCTTAGAAGTAATACCCGAGTTGGTCTCCACAACATCCCGTCATTGGCGATACACAACCTGGTTACTCGGACACACCTTCTTAACATGTCCCACGCCACCGCACGTGTGGCACTTAATATTGGGTCTTGGGTGGAACATAACCTTAGGCGGGGGACGAGACATCAAGGAAGGAGGGGGACGAGACATCAAGGAAGGAGGAGGAACATTAGCTACACGAAGGGAATCTGCATGTTTCACAGCCATAGCCTCTATAACGACCTGTTTCAGCTCGACAAATGACGAAGGCCTGGTACACATAGTCATGTATGACCTATATTGAGGCGAAAACCCATTTACAATCGATGACACCAACTGTCGCTCAGTTAAAGGGGACGCAAATACCTGGGCATACACCTTAATGTCACTGACATAGTCGCTAAGTGACTCGTCCAACCTTTGGACACGATATAAAAACCTTTGCTCGAGAGCACTAAGGGCACTCGCAGGGACAAAAAACCACAACACTTCCCTAATGAACATGGCTAAGGACATGCGGAGGTGGATAGCTTCAATCAGCTTATCGCGCAGCATACCGGATGCAACAGGATACAAAAGTTGAAAAATCTGAATTTCCGACATCCCAAAAATTGAGGCATGGTTACCCAATTCGACCACTTGCCTTAAAAATAGTACCACTTGGGTAACGTCATCTAGGTTGAAACTCTTTAACTTAGTTAAGAAACCAGAAATAGGATGAGGAATCGACCCATAATTAACGGTAGGCGAGTATGTAGCATTTGGAAAAGAGACATTGTTACCAGGGTAGTCCGCTCGCACAACCTCTACAGGTGTATTCAATTGCGCGGTAAAACGGATGTACCGGTACCTCATTCATAACGAATGCCGCAGTTCAGAGACATCACATTTTCATCGGATTAAATGGAATATAAGTTAGTCTACATGAAAACCTTCATGAGAACAAAACAATGTAAGTTATATACGAGGGTGAGTATCACAAGTACGCCCAACAATGCAAAACATAGTATCGGCAGTTGACGGAGCATCTCGGATGTATCCGGCCACGCCTCGGCTTCCTGGTTGCAGTGAGCTGGCAACGACTAGCCGTGTTAACTGTTGGGATAGGGCTTACCCGATCTAGCATCTCTGCCATACCCTTCACTATTGAGATCTGGTCGGTGCTTGGGGCTGGCAAGGACCAAGCGGACGAGCGCTCCTAGACGGCTGGCGCGCGTCGCTTTCTCAGTCAGTTCACAATACTGTAACTTACTATGAGATTTCCTGAATTATTAAAGAACAGAATTATGAATTTCTATACATATAACAGGAAACATAAATACTAAAAATATTATCGCGATATTAATTGTTTTTCATGAATTAATCTGGTCGTTGTGCAACACTGCAACCTTATTACCGGCCGCCACTAGTAGCTAGCACGGATTGTTTTATATTTCGAAGATGCCAGTGGAACTAAGGAGCAATAAAAAAAGTATTTTCTTGGTTGGTGAAGTAAATCACCAAATAACAGGCGCAAAATTACCGGTACCATTTAATCGTCAAGTTCTCGCAGTTCTATTTTTGAACATACGTGAGGTTAAATTGACTGTTAGTGATAGCACAAATCTTGTCATCTGGGAGTGCAATATATTCTGGGAAATGGCTAGAATACCTACCAGAGCTGTGCCTATTGTGTTAAGAAGTTAGTGGATCTTTATCAGGTCTGGCAAGAACCGCAAAAAATAGCAAGATTTAGGAGAACTTTCAACTTGAATTAGATAATTTATTCGATATCGCACATGCAGATTCTCTTGAAAGAATAAACGTCGAAGAAGATAAAATAGTTTTGCAAAAGCAAAAGCGGGTGTTGACAAAAAGTTGGCTGAAATTGAAGAAAGGCCTAGGCTGAGAAAACTTGCAGAAGATAAAGAGACTAAAGCAAATGCCTTCCGCGAGCTCATTGGAATCTGCAACTTTACAGACCTTTGATACACATGAAGACTTAGAACAATCTACAAGCTCTGAAGAAAGCCTGGAAAAATCTCTGCCATCCACATCTCAATCTGTAAGTTCTTTAGCTACGTCGACAAGAAGAGGAAGAAAAGATTTTATCACATATAAATTAGTTTCAACTTTAGACAGATGTCAACTAAGCATCAGAGATTCTGTTTATATAATTCAGTCTGTAGTAGAAGCACTTGGTATTAGTTCTGACAATTACCCGATCAACAAATCTTCTATTCAACGCATTCGAACACAAATGAGAAAAGATAGAGCGGGATCCATTAAATCCGATTTTCAGAATAACGTGGGAAGTTAAAATTGTTACCTTCTCTGGACGTAAGAAGTTCTAAAGAAGAACACCTACCAATTATTATTTCATATGACGAGGAAGAACAACTTCGTGCTGTGCCGAAGTTAGACAACTCTTCCGGCAAAGAGCAAGCGAAAGCAGTATCAAATGTCCTTCATGACTGGAACCTGGATGATAACGTACAAATAATGTGTTGTGATACAACAGCATCTAATACAGGTCGCTTGAACGGAGCTTGTGTGCTTTTAGAGCAAAAACTAGAAAGAGAGTTGTTACTCTTTCCTTGCCGCCATCATATTTACGAACTGGTGCTCAAAAGTGTGTTTGAATCAAAGATCCAACAAATCACTAGCAGTCCTGATATTCCGCTGTTCAAAAAGTTTAGAGACAAGTGGAAGAATATTAATCCTAGTTCCATCGAACCGTGCACTGATTTTGTCCAGCAACATCTCTGTGAGGCAAATATTATTGAATTGGTGATTTTTTTTAAAACAATGAACAGGCAAAATCGACTGTACGAGATGATTATCACGAGCTCTTTGTTTTTCTGGGTGGAGACATTAAAAATAAAATAGAAACCAGACCTCCTGATGCAATGCATCATGCACGATGGATGGCAAGAGCTATTTACTCCTTAAAAATGTATTTACTGCAGTCCCAGTTTAAAATGAGCGCCAAGGACAAACAAGCTTTGCAAGATGTTTGTTTATTCATTGTGGCAGTTTACGTGAAGCCCTGGCTTGGATGTAGATTGGAGATAAAAGCGCCGAATCAAGATTTTTCTTTAAAGACCTTAAAATATTACAAGTTGACAAGTTGATTTCCAATGCGGCTTTAAACAAGTTCAGTTAATGCTCGTGGTACTTATCAGAAGAAATAGCCATCGTTTCAATTTTTAATGATGAAGTTGATGAGCAGAACAAAGGAAACATTGTAGAAAACTTACAAAAAGAAAGCTTTGGTGATTCCGGAAAGAGATATGTTCCATCGAAAGAAGAGATGTCTGGCTCTCTATATTGTACGTAGTAAACTAGTAGTGTTTAATCTGGTATTTAATTTAGAACATATTTGTTTTATTTATAGGCACTACAAGTATGTTTATATTGTTTCAGGGAAATCTTCGAGTGATTTCGTTTCTGTCAAAAGTAAAGATTTATTTTCACGACTGAAACTTGACAATGGTTTCCTTCAAGAAATTGTATCTTCATGGAAAGACAACGTGGCGTTTGTGTAAGCTAAAAAGAAGGTTTCTACCTTTAAAGCAGTTAATGACACAGCTAAAAGAGCTGTTAAACTAATGACAGACTTTCATGGTTTGATTACCGCAGATGAAGAACAGAAGCAGTTTTTATTACATTGTGTGCAAGAACATAGAAAAATTTACCCAGACTGTAAAATAAGGGACTTTGAAGAGGAAATATCCAAATGAATTACTGTTGTTGTTGTTTGAGTCTTCAGTCCTTTGACTGGTTTGATGCAGCTCTCCATGCCTCCCTGTCCTGAGCTAATCGTTTCATCTCTACATAGCTACCACACCCTACATCCGAGGCAATCTGTTTAACATATTCTAACCTTGGTCTACCCCTACAGTTCTTGTCCTCGACCCTTCCTTCCATAACTAAGCTTGCTATTCCTGGGTGCCTTAGTATGTGTCCTACCAACCTATCTCTTCTCTTCATTAGCAGTCGCCAGAAACATCTCTCCTCTCCCACTCGTCTTAATACCTCTTTGTTTGTAACCCTATCTACCCATCTGATCTTCATCATTCTCCTGCAGCACCACATTTCAAATGCTTCAATTCTCCTCTTTTCTTCTGCACCAATAGTCCAAGTTTCACTTCCATAGAGCGCCACGCTCCAGACAAAGGCTTTCAAAAATGACTTCCTAATACCTAAATCTATATTCGATGTCAGCAGATTCCTTTTTTGTAGAAATGCTTTTCTTGCCTGAGCCAACCTACTTTTTATATCCTCTTTGCTTCGTCCATCACTGGTTATTCTGCTTCCTAAGTAACAGAAATCTCCTACTTCCTTCAGCTTTTCACCTGCCAATTTGATCTCCATAGAGGTTTCTGATTTATTTCGGCTGCATTCCAGTATTTTTGTTTTACATTTATTAATTTTCATCATGAATTCTTTCCGTAAGACGGAGTCCATACCATTCAAAAACTCATTCAAATCCTCAGGCTTGTTGGCCAAGATGACGATGTCCTCAGCAAATCTCAGAGTTGAAATTATTTCTCCTTGAATCTTCACTCCCACTTTAAATTTTTCTCTAATTTCCTTCATTGCTTGTTCAATGTAAAGATTGAAAAGTATGGGTGATAAGTTGCAGCCTTGCCTTACACCTTTCTGAATACCAGCTTCTCTCTCATGTCCTTCAACTCGAATGACTGCTGTCTGGTTTCTGTATAGATTGTATATCACCCTCCTATCCCTGTACTTTATTCCAATCGATTTCAAAATGTCAAACAATTTAGTCCAATCAACGTTATCAAAAGCCTTTTCTAAGTCTACAAAAGCCATGAAAGTTCTCTTATCTTTCCTTATTCTACCTTCCAAAATCAGCCTAAGACTTAGTACAGCTTCCCTTGTTCCTACATTTCTCCTGAAACCAAACTGGTCTTCACCCAACTCCATTTCTATCTGGCTCTCAATCCTCTTGTAAATTATTCTAGACAGGATCTTTGAAGCATGAGTAATCAAGCTGATTGTACGGTAATCTTCACATCTGTCAGCTCCCACTTTCTTTGGTATAGGGATGATTACATTCTTCTTGAAATCAGGGGGTACCTCACCTGTCTCATAAATCCTACACACCAAGTGAAATAACCTGATCAGACCTTCCTCTCCTATGCAGCGTAGCAACTCAATCGGTATATCATCTATGCCTGGTGCTTTGTTCCTGCTTAAGTCTTCCAAAGCTCTATCAAATTCTGATCTCAATATTAAATCTCCTTTCGCATCCTCATCAATTTCCTCCTCCCTTTCCATTACATGATTCTCAATCTCCTTTCCTTTATACAAACTCTCTATGTAAGCTTTCCATCTCTCAACCTTTTCTTCCCTATATGTTAGAGGCTTTCCGTTTGTGTCCTTAATATTACAGCACTGAGTCTTCTTTTCCCCAAATGTATTCTTAATCCTTCGATAAGCTGTGTCTACTTTTCCCAATTTCAGACAATTTTCTATACCTGCACATTTCTCTTTCAACCATTCTTCTTTCGCTTCCTTGCACTTCTTGTTGACCTCATTTCTCAGACGTCTGTTTTCTGCTTTCCCCTTTTCATCTCTTACATTCTTGTGTTTCCGCCTTTCATCCATCAATTCTAGTATATCCTGAGTGATCCACGGTTTTCTACCTATTCTTTCTTTCCTACCAATGTTTTCTTCTGCGGATTTTGTTATTTCATTCTTCAAAAGTGCCCATTCGTCTGCAATTGAAGTTTGTTTAGGGTTTTTCATTAGTCCTTCTTTTATACTCTTCTCGAATCTTTCGTTTACATAATTTACATTCAGTCTGTCTATTGCCCACCTTTTTGGCTTTTGACTTTTCTTCAGTTTCTTCAACTTAAATCTGCATTTCATTACAACCAGATTGTGGTCAGAGTTTATGTCAGCACCAGGATATGTTTTACAATCCAAAAGCTGGTTTCGAAACCTCTGCTTGACCATAATGAAGTCGATTTGGTAACGCCCTGTATCTCCTGGTCTCTTCCATGTGTATATTCCTCTATTGTAGTTATTGAATACGGTGTTAGCTATGACCAACTCATGCTCGGTGCAGAATTCCATCAGCCTGCTTCCTCGATCATTCCTTTCACCTAATCCGAAATCTCCTACGATCTTCCCTTCTCTCCCTTTTCCTACCACAGCATTCCAATCTCCCATTACTATAACATTTTCATCACCCTTGATATACCTCAGAATTTCGTCTATTTCTTCGTAGACCTTTTCAACATCCTCATCATCAGCTTGACTGGTAGGCATATAGACTTGTACCACTGTGGTGCAGGTAGGTTTAGTATTTATTTTTGCTACAATAATCCGTTCACTATATTGCTCATAATATTCCACCCGCTGTCCAAGTTTCCTGCTCAATATGAGGCCAACCCCTGCTTGGCCATTGTTTGATTTAGTGCTAATGACCCTATAGTCTCCTGACCAAAAGTCCTGTTCTTCCTGCCAGCGCATTTCACTAATCCCAACCAAATCCAACCTCAACCTATCCATTTCCCTTTCTAAGTTTTCTAACCTTCCATTTCCTAGCAGACTTCTAACATTCCACGCTCCGATCCGTAGAAGGTTAGAGTTCCTCTTTGTCACTTCTGTGATGTTAACCCCCTCTCGAGTAGTCCCCACCCGGAGATCCGAACGGGGGACTAGTTTACCTCCGGATTAAAATTTTACAAGGGAGGAGGCCATCATCACATGTATTTATGCATAGAGAGGTGCATATCCTCGGGAATAGCAAACGGCTGTAGTTTCCCCTTGCTTTCAGCCGTGCAGCAGGACGCAGTGTAGCCATTATTTGGCTTATATTATCAATATCTTAACCGTCTATAAGACTAGTAAAGAATTGATTTATTCTGAAAGGCTGCTACTCCCTTTCAGAATAAGTAAAGAGCAATTCTACTAACAAATATACTAACCTTCTACTGTACTAACAATTAAATACCAAAATTCTACTAACGAAAAAATACTAAAGTTCCACCAACAACAAATACTACCACTAAAACAGTCTGTCACCAGACACACTCACATGCAATCACACATCACAGTCTACTGAAACAATGAACTATAACTAATAAACAATAAAACTGTTACCAGACACACTCACACACCACAGTCTAATAGAACAATGACATATATCTAATAGACAAACTAATGATAAATTTAAAAAAACGAGACTCAACAATTGAATCCACAAAACTAGCAACAGCTCCAAGCAGGATTAATAAAAACAGCCGAGAAAATAGCACCACACATGAGAACACGCAAACATCCGTGGTGGACAGCCGAATGTGATGACCCTGTAAAGCTCAGGCAACAGGCATGGCACAATTGGTCTTGCAACAAAACTCCTAAGACTCTGCAAGATCTCAAGGATGTCAGAATAACAGTCACGAAATCAATACGAAGAATTCGCAAGCAGAATGACAACAAAATATTACAACAAATAGAAGCTGACTTCAAACAACATAATTCTAGAAACTACTATAGAACTTTTCGCCAGAAGCTCACTAAATATTCCCTTCCATCACTTCAATTCAAAAATGAACATGGGGATATTGCTCATAGTAACACAGAAAACTGTGAAATCCTTGCAAAACTACTTTTCGGTATTGCTCAATTGTGAGAAACCTCAAGAAACATTCACTTTTATCCACACGCAAGAAAACCAAGATTCGCATCCACCCAACGTTCAGGAAATAAGAGAGATAATTAAATCATTGAAAAACAACAAAGCGTCGGGGGAAGACCAAATTGTTGCAGAGTTGTGGCAAAATGCAGGAGAAAATATCATTGTAAAACTCCAAGAAATTTTAGAAGAAGTTTGGCGAACTGAAAAAATCCCCGCTGACTGGAAGATGGCACTCATACATCCCTTGCACAAGAAAGGAAATCGGACGGATCCCAACAATTATCGTGGAATGTCATTACTATCCATAACATACAAAGTTTTGTCTAAAGCTCTCCTGAATCGTGCAGAAATTCAATTGGATCCAGTAATCGGCGAATACCAAGGTGGTATTTAAATTATCAATTTAAAAAACTCAATGAAATATTTCCGCAATACATCGAACAAACACTATGTCATTACATTTGTTGACTTCCAAAAGGCGTATGATAGCATCGACCGTGAATCCCTTTCGAAATACTCAAAGAATTTGGATTAGATCAAAAGACAACAAATATTATTAAGGAAACACTCATGGAAACCAAATCTAAGGTAAAATTTATGGGAGAACTGAGCAGAGAATACCCCATTGACACAGAAGTCCAACAAGGAGGTGGATTGTCCCCGTTGCTTTTCAATTGTGCACTAGAGAAAGTTGTACGAGAATGGCGAAAAGCAGGTGCACCGACGCATAGGATAGGACCAAAACTTCAAGGCATAGAATTAGACTGTTTGGCATTTGCTGATGACGTGTCATTAATTGCCCAAAACATCTCTGATGCGCAATACCAACTTGAACTTCTACAAGAACAAGCAAAGGAAATTGGATTGCAAATCTCATTTGATAAAACAAAATTTATGACAGATATAAAGAATGCCCCATCTGAAATTGAAATTGGTACTGACCATATATCTCGTGTGAAGGAATTTAAATATTTGGGCGAATGGATTACCGACAATTGTAATGAAAAGAGGTCCATTATAACAAGAATTCAAAAAATGGAAACTGCTTTTCGGTATCTTTTTTGTTACTTACAAGAAGAGCATTATATAAATTTCTGTTTTCCTTTATATTTCACTAAAATAATTGTTTTGTGTGATCATCTACAACTACATTTAAGAGACACTTAGAGCAGCTATTTTCTAAAACTTTTAGGCCCCGTCGGCACGGGTTAAAATCAATGTAGAAAGTTGAAATTCTGTACTTGGGTAACTAATAGACTAATAAAAACAATAACGGGGTATGCGTTTCAATAAATGAAAAAAATTGCCCTTTTAAGGGACACCCTAATGTGCATGATGTAAAGCCAGTAGAACACTTTGAGAATCGGAGAGAATGAGAGACTTAGCTATGTTATTACTTTTGATATAACTAAGCGCTTGACGAATAGCAAATGCTTCCGCCAAAAATAGAGAGAGAGTATGCGGCAATTTAAATGAGGAGAAATATGATATTGAGGGGATATAAAATGCAGCTCCCGTACTTGAGGGAGAGGAAAATTTTGATCCATCTGTATAAATTTTTGTATATTGTTGATGATTTACTTCGAGATTGTAGACATATTTGCGGGCAATGGAGGGAGTGAGAACAGAAGCTATACGAGATATATGGGGGGAATATTGAACAACATCTGGTTGAAACAGTAACACCGAGAGTGGGGCATTATAACAAATGGGTTTTCGTGTTTGAAGAATATTAGGTCGAAAACTTGAAAGCTCAATATAAGACAGGAGAATAGAGGGGGGAGAATAACGTTTTAATAAACTTCGCTGATGTTATTCAGAGAGAAGTTGTAGTTTTGGAAGGATGTGTGATGTTATGAGAGCCATTTGTCGTAGGAGATACCGTGAAGATAGATAACGTCGCCTGAGGTGGAGAGGTTGATCTGCAGCCTCGACGAGAAGAGCCTGTGTGGGGGTGGAAGAAAGGGCCCCTAGGACAATTCTTAGGACAGAGTATTGTAGCTTATCTAATACACAGAGTCGCGTTTTTGGCATTACATCATAATAATGACTACTGTAATCGATACCGAACGAATCAGATTTCGGTAAAAGAGCAATAATATCTGTGGGTTTGCTCCCCAATTACAACGAATTAAGGAACATAATATATTTAATATCTGGGACACATGAGAGGTTAAGTGATTGATTTGAGGCGACCAGGTTAACATATCGTCTATTATTAGCCCCAAATATTTTGTTTGGTGGACAAGTGGAATGGTACCCTGATTAAAAGGGATCGGCGACCGGTCACAAACACGTTTATGAGTGAAGAGTAGTGCAGAATTTTTTTGAGGAACGGTGTCAAGACCATTTGAAAACAGCCAGGATGTAATATCGTGAGAGCATGAGACATGGTCTGATGACACGTATTTACATCAGAAGGGGAACAGTATAAAAGTATATCATCAGCGTATTGTATTTGGCGGACATGAGGAAATAAAAGTCGTTCAATCTCACTTGTGTAAATTTGGTACCGGTATAGGATTCCACTCAAAATATCACCCTGTGGCAGACCAGATGACGAATACCTGTAATTTAGCACAGTTGGAAAGATGGAAAGTGTGATATGTTGTCGCCGTAGAAATGCCGAGATGATTTTAATAAATATGAGCGGGAGTTGTCTTTGGTGGAGTTTTTGCAGTAATAAGACAGTATTCACATTATCATAAGCTCCATTAATATCTGGAACCTCCGTGACTTAGGCGGCAGCACGCCCTCTCACCGCTGGGTCCGTGGTTCAAATCCCGGTCACTCCATGTGAGATCTGTGCTGGACAAAATGGAGGCAGACAGGTTTTTCTCCGGATACTTCGGTTTTCCCTGTCAAAATTTCATTCCAGCAACACTCTTCACTATCATTTCATTTCATCTGTCATTCATGTAATCATTGCCCCAGAGGAGTGCGTCAGACCTCGGCAGCAGGCACAGTTCATATCCTCGCCGCTAGATGGGGGCTTCATTCATTCCATTCCTGACTCGGTCGGAGACTGGAAACAGGCTGTGGATTTTCATTGTTCCTTTAATATCTAAAAAGACTGCTAAAGTGGAGTGTTTACGGCAAAAGGACAAAATTACATCAAGGAGAAAAATATTCATGGCGTCAGTAGGAGATTTACGTTTAGCAAAGGCGTATTGAGTTTGCGGAACCAAATCACGATATTTTAAGATCCATACCAATCGTGTCTGCAAAATCCGTTGGAAAGTCTTCCGAATACAGGACCCAAGATGTATGCCACGATAGCTAGCTGCTAAATCTGGATTTGTTTCCTGGTTTTAAAATAGGCAGTAATAAAAACTCATTCCAATCGTCTGGGACATTTCCTGAGCATAAAACGGAGTTAAAATTGTCTAACAGAACCCTTTGTGCATTATTGGGGAGAGTATTAATGACGTGGTAAGATATATAGTCTGGTCCCGGGGTAGTAGATTTTTTGTGTACTAAGGCTAGTTGAAATTCGAAAAAGCTATCGGTTGCAAAAGGCATGAAAACTTGGGGTTGTGTTCCTGTGAGGGAAAGATAATATCCTGTTCCACAAAAGCGGGAGTCATATTGCGAAAAAAAAAACATAGGGAATTGTCATAATTCAAACGATGTGGACTTGGACGTAAGTGGCGGCGAGATGAAGTTTTAATCACAGTCCTTATATGAGTAATTGGCGTCTGATGGTGAATAGTAGAGACGAATTCTCGCCAAGCTGCTCTTCGTTTGTCATTAAAAGACTGTTGGCACTTTGGCAACAAACTTTTATAATGTTTGTAGGCTAAGTATACGGGGTATTATATGTTCGGAAAAGTCTTAATAAATGTTTCCGCCTCATAACCAATCGCGTGCATTCATCGTCCCACCAGGGTAGCAAGGACCGTCTCTTACTAGGGGTGCGTGAACTGGAAATTAGAGGATGATAGGTGTCAAAATATTAAGCAATGGAGGTAAGGAGCAAATCATAAGAGGCGCGAAGTGGGGTGCAGTATGACAAATAAAACTGTTGGATATATTCTGAAAATTGAGATGAATCAAAACGTTTGAAACTTCGGGTAAAAAAAGGAGGAGGCAATATATTACTAGGATGATGAACAGAATCAAGGGTAATCAGTATAGGATAGTGATCGCTTTGGTGTGGGTCAGGTGTCGCGTGCCATATAATTCTGTGTGCAATAGGAAGAGAAACAAACGTTACAGCGCTAGGGGCCTGAGAAGGAGGAGAAATACGAGTAGGTGAACCATCATTTAGAATCTGGAGATGGGACTGCTGGGGTGCGGTCATGATATTCCGACCCTTGGGTGTCGTGTGGAGGCAACCCCATTCTGTATGACGTCCATTGAAATCCCCACCAATAACATGGGATGTAAATGAATTACAGTAGGAAAAAAAGGAATGCCATTGTCGGAAATTACCTTTGATAGCCGGTGGAATATACAAATTAGTGATATGTAGGGAGTCAACAGTGATGGTAATCGCATAGGTTCTGGGCATAGGAAAAAGAAATGGGGTGACCTGGTATGCACGCCGTTCACGGATTAATGTAAAAAAAACAACCACATTGCGGGCCATCCTGGCGTTCAATGTGATATCGGGGAACATGAAAGGATACATTGGGGGATAACCATGATTCTTGAATGAGGATGATATCAGGGGTGTAATCTTGGATTAAGAGTAGTAATTCATGTCGTTTGATATGAATGTTACGAGCATTCCATTGATGAATTTTCAGGTTGTGGAAGGAGAGGTACTAGCAGAAGTAGTCTCTTACGAGGAGGCGGTCGGGGGGCTGCGGGAAAAGATAAGTGAGAAATCTTATCGTAAATATTTTTAAGTAAATGAGCCCATTGCACATTAGTACCCAATAATTCCATTAAATGCATAACATCTCTGGTGATATCTTGAGGCACACCCGTTGAGGGAGACAATTGAAGGGATGGAGTGTGGGGTGGGCCCACCTAGGTCGGTACAAGACAAGAAGGAGGGGGCACAGAGCTTGAGGCTTTGTCGCCATGTAGAATAGACAAATAGGCAGGGCGATCATACCCCAATGGGGAAATGACCTTAGGAGCAATCGTGACTGTCGTTGTAAACTTACGTTTCTTAGGTATAGAAATCGTAGATGAAGAGGAAATTCGAGTAAGAGGAGGAAATTGCTGCGGGACCGAAAGGGATTGAAACGTATACGTGATGTGGAATTGACAATTTCTTGGCATGTTTTATTTTCTGTGCACATGCGGGTTTTAATTTCGACTTGTTTAATGTGATAGTCACGACTCGGGGAGCCACTAACATGGTTTTCATCACAGTTGGCATGGCGTGCCAGAACTTGAGTACATGTTTGCGTTTCGTGACCTTGGGCGCAGCGTCCACATCGTGGTACTCGAGCTCTACAATTATGACCAGTGTGACCATATCGTTGACTTCTATTGCAAAGAATAGGGTGAAATATGAAAAAATGAACTTCCAAAATAACATGGAATATAGAAACATATGCCGGCAAATTTTGAGTTTCGAAGACTATTTTGACCGTACCAGTTGGTAGTAATTCTACCTCCCCGTAAGTTATTTTCTTTCGATTCATGCGTTGAATTTTCACAATGGGGCAAGGAGACTCCAAATATTTAAGGATGTCGTCAGACGTGAAAGAAGTATCGGCCTCTCTAATCAAACCCACTCTATGGATATTAGCTGAGGGAATAAAAGCCTTTAATCGTTTTTCAGTTAGAATAGGGTGCTGGAGAAAGTTATTTGCGTCACGTGAGGTACGAAAGACCACCTGTATTCGATTCCGACCTTTGCGGTGTATCTCCTAAATACCAACAATCTTACTTTCATAAAAAAGTTTACCGAGTCCCATTGGATGCAAATTACCGATCTGGTTGGTGTTATCATTGGATTCCACCATGACATAATATGGCCCATTATGGTTGTCATAATATGTTGTAGGTGTCTCATTCGTAGGAGGTTCCGTGATGGTAGCGGGTGTGACTTGCTGTGTAATCAACTGCAACATGGCGCCCAAGAATAGTAATGTTATATGTACCTCCTGTAAAGTTTCGCTGAAGGAGAATGAAAATTTCGTACAATGTGACGGAAAGTGTGGTGAAATATTTCATCCAAACTGTGCTCGCGTGACGAACGCCGTTTTTAAAGCAATGCTTACAAATTCGGTTGAAATTCTGTGGCATTGTAAACAATGCAAACATAACTCTAATTCAATCAAAACAGCTACATCTAGTTTTCAGCCGACTAAGGTCAAACCGGACACCGAAAGCTTATGTGAAGCGGTTAACAATATGCAACAAGTGCTAAAAGATGTTTGTAGCTCTCTGGTGTATCAATCAAAAAAATTGATGAACTCTTGGAGCAAAATATCACACTAAAATCTTGCATTGACCAACTCACTCTAGAGGTAAACAACACTAAAGTTGAGAATGGCTTGCTTAAATAACAAAATGGGCGTCTTAAAAGGCAAGTTAATGACTTGGAGCAATACTCTAAGAATTACAACCTTGAAATCGCCGGGATACCAGTCTCCGAACAGGAGAATGTGTGTAATATTTTGGCTCAAGTGGAAGGTGCAGTTGGTGTTGAAATTGAAACTGATAGGGACATTGGATATTGCCACCGACTTCCAGCATTTACAGATAAGGATGGCAAGAAGAAAACGCCCCTCATAGTAGCAAAATTTTATTCCCGCCAAACTAAAGACATGATCATGAGCAAAAAACGAAACATGGGAAACTTCTTTGCACAGATGTCAAGATCAACGGAGACTCGAAAGTGTATGTAAATGAACATTTAATCAAAGACAACCAAAACTTATATTGGCTTGCCAGGAATTCTAAACGGACAATGAATTATAAATTCGCATGGACCAGGGACGGAAAGATCTTCATGAGGAAAAATGAAAACAGCCTGATTCTACAAATCAAGACTGCAGCTGACCTACCAACAGTTCATGGGAATCAAGGAAACTGAAGGTATGTTTGCCTGAGCCAAGTGATCAATAAATATTTTATGAAATCTTGTTTCCAAGTGAGTGTAAAGTAATTATGGTAGTACCCTGAAATAAAACAACTACGGTATGAAATCAGATAACGAAGTAGACCTTAATTTTCAAGATATTACTTCAAAGATTGTAAACAGTACTCAAGACTTGAACAAATTAATTAGCTTTACTGCAGGAATTAAAATCATGCACCTAAATATATGTGGCATGATAACAAATTTTGAAAGTATGCTAGTTATGCTCGGTCAACTTGATCATAAACCAGATGTCATTATAGGCTACTGTCTGAAACTCAGCTCATTGAGGATATACCATTTGCTATTTTAGGATATAATGAATACTTCATACCACCTCAAAATTCTACCCTTGACAGCATAAAGATAAATGTGCATGAAAACCTCATACAACATATTACAATATGTACTGTAAAAACACTGAAAGCTGCAAATGCCAGCCTACTCACCTTCAGATATAATAAAGAAAGTTACTTGGTACTTGCTATATACAGATCACCCTCCTCAAGCCCAAAGACATTCATAGAAGAACTATGAAATACTCTCCAGCACTTGCCTACAGCTACACACAGTAGACCTTAAGACACATTAAGAAATACTTATTTTGCTTATTTCCATTCATACTTAAGGTATGGGATCATATTTTGGGGTATGTCGCCAGATGTACTAAGCACGTTTAGGATACAAACGAGGGCGATTAGAATTATGGCAAATGTAAACTCTAGAGAATCATGTAGACCTCTGTTAAAAGATTTAAACATTTTCCCACTGCCCTGCATATATATCTTTGAAAGTATTATGTTTTTTAAAAAGAATTTAATGAATAAAAATGTTTTTCTTAAAACAAGCAATGATGTTCATAGGCATAACACAAGACAAAATCAAAACATTCATATTTCACATACACACACAAGCATATATCAAAAAGGAACTTTTCACACTGGAGTTAAATTATACAATAAACTACCCCAGTATATAAAACTGGCCCCAAAAATAAAAACCTTTGATAGAATGTTGAAAGCTTATCTGCAGTGCCATTGTTTTTACTCAGTAGTTGAATATTTTAGCGTATAGGAGTGATGGAATCTATAACTATATTTTACTTTTTTAATTTAATTTTAATACCTAGCTGTATGTTGTTGTATTTATTGAATTAAGTTTTCATATTATGATAATAGAGTGAGGTGTAAATAGTTGTGCAATAAGATTGTATCTATTAAGATTTGCTATTATAATAAGTTATAAATAGTTATAATCTTAGTTATATATACCTGTTAGTTCTTTTATTTTATGCATGTAAATTCTGACGTGTCCTATATCAAAAATGTATTGAATGCATGTATTTGATCAAATGGAATTAATAAAAATCTATCTATAATCTATCTATCTATCTATTAATAGGATATATAAATATTGATATCTTAAATCCTACAAGGCAATATGACCAAAATATTAAAAATGAGAATTTAAATGTATTACATGCAAATGGATTCATTTCGTACATAAACTCACCAACTAGAATAACCCCATAATCCAGAACATGTATCGATCACATACATGTTAAGTCCCACAGAAACAGCAACTTTGACCCTTTTGTTCTGCATACCAGTATAACAGATCACAGTCCTACATTTCTCGTACAAAATAAATCTCAAAAATACACTCCACAAACAGGAGAAAATACTTTGAACAATGTAAGAATAAATTATGAAACTCTAAAAAATCCTTAACTAGGGAAACTTGGGAATCTATCATAAATGAATATAATGCTAACAAAGCAGCTGATAGTTTCATTATGTTACTGACTCAATACATCTCTGAACACTCTACTACCATAAATAACGTAAGATCAAAATTTAAAAAATTACTCCATGGATCACGACTGGAATTTTAACTTATATTAGAATAAGAGATCAATTACATCAGAAAATTGTTAAACAAAGGGAGAGGTATTCAAACAGTGATGAGGTCCCAGAAACTGTTAATAAACGTGAATTGTACAGAAACTGGATAAACAGGCTTGTTAAAATAGCAAAAAAAGGTACTATTCCAAACAAATTATGTCCAACTCCAATAAAGTCCTTTGGAAAAATATTAATGATTTAACATGTAGGAAGGGAAATAAATCTTCAGCTGTTGACAGCATATTTATCATAGATTCACAAGAAACATCCCAACCAGCTGCCATTGCAAACAAATTTGTCGACTATTTCAGTAACATAGGTTTAGAACTTTCTGAAAAAATAAGTAATACAAAAAAGGAACCTGACAACACAAATGCACGTGATAGCACTTCAAAATCTCAACCTCAGTCTATCTTTTTTATACCCATAACAAAATCAGAAATAACAAACCACATAGCTGCTCTAGAAGATAACTCAGCAAATGGGTATGATAATATCTCTAGTAAAACAATTAAGATAATTAGTTCAGAAATTCTACAACCACTGCACCATATTTTTAATTTATCACTAACGAAAGGACAATTTCCAGACTCATTCAAAATTGCCATCATAATCCCTGTCCATAAATCAGACTATAAAAGAGAGTTAAATAACTATAGACCAATTTCCCTCACATCCTACCTCTCTAAGCTACTAGAGAAATGCATCAAAACCAGATTACTTAACTATCTGAATAAGTTCAACATATTGTCACCAAATCAGTTTGGTTTTAGACCAAATACTAGTACTCAAGATGCAATATTCTCCCTTACTGATTATTTGTATAAAACCATTGATAGTTATAAAAGAACAATTTCTGTGTTCCTGGATTTAAGAAAGGCTTTTGACACTGTAGACCACAATATACTCATTAGAAAACTTGAAAAGGAAGGTATTCGTGGTACTCCTCAAGAACTAATAAAAAGCTTTCTTTTTAACAGAATACAAAAGGTACGAATCAAAGACACTCTAAGTAGAAGTGCTGAAGTAAAAATTGGAATTCTCCAAGGAAAAGTTTTAGGTCCTATTCTTTTTCTGTTATAAATTAACGATTTGTGTGAGCTGAACTGTAATGCAATG
The DNA here is from genome assembly GCA_946902985.2 of Meconema thalassinum. Classification (NCBI taxonomy): domain Eukaryota; kingdom Metazoa; phylum Arthropoda; class Insecta; order Orthoptera; family Tettigoniidae; genus Meconema; species Meconema thalassinum. Next base: position 1,753,477,788 of record OX336388.2, on the reverse strand, counting down.
ATTACCTCATATGCTGATGACACTGTCGTCAGAGTCACAGGAACAACTTGGGAGGACACTTTTAATAGAACTCAAGAAACCCTTGCTACAGTCCAAAAATGGCTAAGAAACCACCTCCTTACCTTAAATGAAACCAAAACACAATACCTATGCTTCTCACACAACAGAACATTACAACCCACTGACAATTTAACACTAAAGATCCACGCACCAATTTGTAACAATGACGAAAGATGCAACTGCTATACCCTACAGAAGTCAATGAATGCTACATATTTAGGGATTATTATAGATAGTCATTTAAAATGGAATATGCATGCATCAAAGTTGGCCAATAAACTCCAAAAGTTAATTTATATATTTTACAGAATCAGAAATATCCTTTCAGCAAAAGTCTTGAGAACTGTATATTTTGCCTTAGTCCAGTCACAACTACAATATGGAATAAATGGTTGGGGTGGAATACTTGATTCACATTTGGCTCAGGTAAATACCTGCCAGAATTTCATTCTAAAAGTTATGTACAAAAGGCCACCAACTTTTCCAACATGTGAACTGTATCAACAAAGCATGTTGCTTAACATATAACAGTTATTTGTTCAGTCATCAATCATATTTATACATAAAAATATGAAGCTCTTCTCTAATGGACAAAAACTTGAAATGTGCACTAGACTTCAAGACAGAACTGGAATAAATATCCCTCGTCGAAACACACTACTTGGCCAAAGGAATTTAAGTTGTCTTAGCACTAGGATTGCGGCCGTGTATTTTGTCTTCCTTCTTCGTTGCAACAAATCCGTGTATATGCGTGCGTGAGCGAATGAATCGTGTTTTAAAATGTGGGATCGATCCTCAAACGACGGAAGTGTAGCTGTGGTTTGCATAATATGGCTTGTTGACGCGTTTTTTTTTTGTCGCGGTGTTCTTCTGCATTTATTTGCTGTGTTTATTGTACGAGTGTTGCATTTAGCGTCTTGTATGGTGTGTTGATTTTTCATAATATCTTCTTCTGTTGAGGTAAGTTACGGGGTAGTTGGAAGCTGCCTTAATGCCTTGTATGAACGAGTGTTGTTTTGAATTAATCTTCATGAGGGTTCATAGATTTCCGGTATCCCTGTAGGAGCGATTGAGTAATTTTTATATGGCGGGCGTATTATGACATTGTGCGAGTGTCGTATAGTATTTTCTACTCTAAGAGGCATCTTCTTTTGAAGGCATGTCTATTTCGGAGCATCCGTTGGGGCATCTCTTTTTGAGGCAATCTTTTGACTCTATACGCAGTGTATTTGTTTGTGTTGCAGGGCGTAATTACGGCTTGTGTACAAGTGTTGTTTAGAGCTCTTATCGTGATACCTACTTTCTTAGTATTAATGCTAGAGTAAAATACTATACGGTACTTAACCTATGGACAGTGCTGTGTGAATATGGGATAATGAAATAGGGGTGTGGGATCTTGTAGAATTACATGAATGGTTTAGGGCTAGGTAATATGATGAAATGTGGCCTAGTGCGTAGTTGTTTCCGGGGCTATTGTGTGCGAATCACCGTGTTTCTCTGTAGGGGTGTGAGCACGTGTTATATATATATATATATATATATATATATATATGCGGCTAGGAGTGGTCTGAAGAAATTGCTTGATAAGGGGAAACATGCTAGGATCTATCCTGACGTGGTGTTAAGAGTGTGTGTCGTGCTTAGCTTAGTATTATGTGAATTGGGTTGGATGATGAGTCGAATGGTGTGTGAGAGTGCATAAAGAAAAGTGTTCCGTTCATAAATGGGGGGATTGTTGATAGATAATAGTGTCTTCCTTTAAGTATTTGTTTGTGGTTCTTATTTTTAGTGCTAAGAACAATTGCGCCCATTATTGGCGAGTGTTCAGGTAAATTCAGTGAGTGCTCATATCCAACGCTAGGTAGCGAATAACTTACCTTGTGTGTTCCAACGGACTATCTCGCGAAAGTTTCACCGCGTGTAGGGCGTGCTTGTGTGAGCCAAGTGCAATTGACCACCGAGTGTTAAGAACCAACAGGTTATGTGCCCAGTTGACGTATAAACAATGCAAGCGAAAGAAGACGACTTCGAATTGCATCCTTGATTAAATGAGAGGAAAAACGACAAGCCTCACAAGCTACGCGGTACGGTACGCCAGAAACGAGGTTAGTACAAATCGAGTGTGAGAAGACTGTTATGTGAAATTGTTGGTTGTTGATAGATGGCGTACATCAACCCGCAAGGGATTGGTGAAGTGCGAGACGGCGCGCTGATCTAAATTAAATCTATGCAAATTTCATATTCAAATCCACGCAACCGTTATATCTAATCGATTATAGCAGGCGATTTAAGTGACCGTAAGTTCTATAATTGAAAGTGACGCTTGATATATCGAACAGAAATCGATTCTACTAGACGACGCTCGCAACTACGATATATCGATCAGGAATCGATTCTGCTAGACTACGCCAAGACCAACTACAATCCTCAGACCTTAATGTAGAAAAAACATGGCGGCGATGGTTGCCCTACCCATAGCTAAGATCATGTCATCGGGCTTGTCAAAGTTCATGTAAATTATTATTTTTACTCACCTAGGAGCATAAAAGATATCACAAGACGAGAATATGATCCGAAGGAATATGCATCAATAATTTAGACTTACCTGAATTAATTTATCTATATAGTGCTGGCCTCGAATTATAGGTTTCTTCGTCTTCACCCAAGGGGCAGCTACAATAGTCTCACTGTTTCTGTGGTTGAATAAGAAGCTTTATGGCGAGTTATCACGATTTGTATTTAAGTTCAGTAATTATAGATTAATATTATTAGCATAAAATCAAACAGATTCTGAAGTAGGAGAGAAGCAAGTACCTGGTTACTGAAGTGCTGTCCCAGCACATGCAGAGTATTTGTGTACACAATCGGAATGAGAATAGTTGCCTGAAATAATCGAACCAACGCTATAGAGTTACAATTCAATTAAGACCTCTCGTGGAATTGTCTAAAATCTCGGGTAAAACATCACACCGAATTAGTGGATTGAAATATGCAAAGAAGTCGTCGTGTGGATATCTGGGCATTATTATGGAGATTACCACGCACAAAGGACACGATAATATGTTACCAATTCACCTATTAAACATTCGCTGTTACCGTTTGGAATAGTTGTACGCTGGAAATATTTGATTTAGTAAAGTAATGTAGGTAGGAAAGCACTATCTCCCTCTTACGGAATTATCGCGGCACACCATCTCGCAATATAAGTACATAATTGGTAAGTTACTCACAACACTTTATTACATACATCATGATTAAAAATAACTTACAAGCTGTAAGGATCACAAAAGTATGAATAATGACGGAACACAATGAGTTCACTGTTTTGCACAGAGGAAACATCTTCCTTAACCAATAAAAAGTTCACTGTATTATTTGGCGTGTATACAAGGCAGTGTAGATCATCTGCCAGACTGGTAAGTATTTACGGAGACACATGTTGCTAAGCGTTCAACGTTCAACGTCAACGGTTTGGTCTAGGCGTAGATGCTCATTGCGTTTTCCCTTTACGTACTTAAGTTCGACACTACCGGTACTGAACTGTGCTAAGCTATCATTATATTGTCACTAACTAGCAAATAATTGCGGTGTGTATTCTTGAGCCACTTCTTAGGTACTTCAACATCTGCAGTAAATGACACAATGCCATCGGTCAACTGAACAATCATCACACAAACGAACTAGTCCATAATAAGCGTATCATCACATATTTACACCTGATTGCAGTACATTAACGCGAACTGGACTTACACACATACTGAAGACACTAAAAATTACAGATGAGCGATAGTTTATCCCAACTTTCATCAAACGAAGCTAATCGAGGCTAATATTGTATCCCAGCAACGATTGTCTGAAACCGACCTCACCCCGCTGCTAAGCCTCAGCAATGTATTATTTGCGATAGCTCCTGAACCCATGGTTGAATTTTGACAAATGAGGTGTCGTAGGACTCGGTCTGACGCCCACCTTTCCAATGAACCACTTGTTATATTTTTTTTTGAAAATTTTTGTTTTAGAAAGTAGGCGATAGTGTGAAAACCAAACATGATTGAACGTTGAGTGATGGTCCAAACGAATGGTCTCTATGACCTTTATTTATTATAATAGAGTTTTTTATTTTTTTGTGTTTTTTTGAAAACAGATCAATTTTGAAATTCATATATTTTGGAAACTAAGAATTTTACAAAAAAGTTTGTCAGACATAAATGAAAGGTCCCTATCCCCTGTACCTCAAAAATAAATTTCAACTCTCCAGGACAAAAACTTGTAGGTAGATGTAGTAGTGTGGTAATGGTGCTTCTGCTCACAGTCGCGTGTGTGCTTGAATACGTATGGCTATGTTGGGAAAAGGTTAGGTGGTGGAGGAGGACTAGGGTCGAGTGAGGGGTCGTTTATATGGTATTTTTTCGCTCTATTTGTTGGTGGGGTTATTTTTTAAAATGGGTGGAATTTGGAATCGCAATTTGGGGTAAACATGTGTTTTTTGACATATTTGCTAAAATCTCGGGAACGCCTAAGACTAGAACAAAAGTTGACATGTCATTATTTTCGTCGCGTTGCCCTCTTGACGATCATGTCTGTGTCGAGTAGGAGGAAACCCTATTTTGGGGTAAAACCATGATTTTAAACTTTTTGTTATATTTGGCGAATGCATGGTCGGATTTTAACAAATGAGGTGTCCTAGGACTCGGGGTAACGCCCTGTTTCCAATGTGATCGTTATTTTTGACAAAAAAAATCGCAAAGGGCATAACGCCATAAAATGAATTTAATTTTTGTTTAAATAATTTAAAATTTTTAATTAATGCGCGGTCGTAGACAGTGAGCTGGTAGCGCTGGGTGTGTATTACAACGAGCCTTTCACCGGCCATGGTGAATACAGCAAATGGCTATTTCGACGGGGCGATCTATGGCAGAACGACAGGGCGAGGGGTAGCTTTCCGATATTTTTCCTATGACGAACGAATGAAGGGGAATATCCGAAAATGTGCAAAGCATGCTATGATTTTGTCCCTAAAGGGGATCTTTAACGTTTTAGTCAACGGTGATAAGCGATACCGCTCTCTGACACAGCAGACGGTTGTAGGATATGACCAAGTGATGTGCATGAACTCAAAGAGCCGAAACGGTAAGATCATTGCCCTGAGATTTTATAAACTAATCATTGGACGTGGTGAAATTATGTGGTTAACATGGTCATGTACTGAGGATGGCCACTTGCTAATAATTATAACAGTAAAATGTTTAAGAATAATAGTAATAAGACTCACACCTTTTCAATGCTAAAACACATAGTCCTGCTTGCTGGACACTGAATAAAGCGGCTTGGCGGTTTGGTGAGAGTGACTGCTGATAAGAAAGAAATGTCTACGTGGGCAGGATGTGCAGTGTCCGTTTACTTGCCTAGTGGTGGCCAGCAGGTCTGGCCATGTTGGTTCTAATGCAGTAGTACTACCGATGTATAAGAGACAGCCATTTTGGTTCTTTTTTATAAACATGAAACTAGTATAAGGTACGCGAATCTTATCGCGCTTGAGGAATGTGTCGAGGCGTGGGAACATGTGACAGACAGACAACAGTTCAAGGTCAAATCGCTGAGAAAATGCAACTCTCTCTGTTGCTAATCAGACTGATAAGGATTGTGTTAGTGATGCACTTGTCGTTTTAGAAAACAGACGTATACAGTGCAGTTCTGAACCGACCTTTGAAAGAAAAGTCCTTTTTGTTTTCGGTAAGTACTGTACCCGTAAATTCGGGTAGTTGCCTGTCAGAAATCCATAGAAGAGCTGGATTGCTAATTTCTAAAAAGGCTCCGGCTAAAAATTCCATCAGAAATCGCTCCAACAAGGTCTTCGGGAATTTACACAGTATTCTACAATGATGTTATGGATATACAACAAACTACGCTGGGGCTCAGATGAACATCTACCTTTTATTCTCGGGGTCTTATAAAGGGACGTAGCTCCATCCTGAAAAGGGATCCACAATACTATTGTTCCTTTTATATCTAAAATAAATCACTCGAAAAAAGATATAGAAAACGAAGTAAGTAAATTTATTAACACTTGTAAGCTCTATCTAAAATTGAAACAAATAATAACAATTCCTAAATTAATAAATTAATTAATACATTCACGCACTCTCCTCTCTCACAACACACACACTACTGAAGTTACTATACTGTCAGTTATACATAAATACATTTTGAACGGTCTAAACCTACTACAAGTAATAAAACGTTTAACAAAAATTCCGGCGTGCTTGGAATTCCTACGGAGCTATTAAAATGGCTCGCTCCATGCACTGCACATCTGGTTAGCCGACCCATTCATAGATTGACAAACATTCAATCAGCCGGTAACCTGTTTCCATTCATCAAGCTGTAGCTTGCCAACTCTTTCCATTTTATGTAATATACTGGCCTTGAATTATAACGGGATACATTTCTCCCTCTGCATACGTTGGGAACAAGCTGCTTGTGCGTGCAGTAGCCTTGTCTCGGAATTACATTTTCTCTTTACAAAACTGGCTATAACTCTCACAATTCTCTATCAAATACACTCAAATTTTAACACAACCATCCATGCATTCCCTTGCGACATTCATGACTGCCGAAGGTATCCTCATACACTATTAACAATTCAAAACATTCGTTTCAAAAACATTCATTCAAAAATACACTACATTTCAAAAACATATGATCGAATAATTATTATAAAATTATTCCCTTAATTAAATAATTGTGAAAAGTGTTTACAAACACTGTATTCGTTACGTTCAACGTTGTATAACGATATCCATACGTTATATATTAGAGTCTTAGCTCTCTTTCAAAATATACCTTTCTATCAGTATATACGAGTACAATGTGATCCTCACATATAAAAATTCTTTATCACTCACCAATGTTAATGTACCGGTACTGAAACACCCTGTCATAATTGTGTTTATAGTCAAAATCAGTCTAATGCTTTCAACCAACAAAGATAAAATGCACGTAGATACTCAAATCCGTGTTTTAATAAAGTGTTTAATAGTAGTATTAGTTAAGATAAGTAGACAACATTACTTCCCAAATTAATGTTTTCCGCTCATTAACACTCTCGTCATCACTTCTAAGTCGTAAATTCACATATATTGGAGTTCTTAACAACAATGACTCCACTGCTATGATGCCACTATAAAAGAAATACTATTATGTTCCATCACTCTTATCTAGCTTTAAAATTACACGTCTTTGCAATGTCATGTCCACAATATGACATAACACCACATATTGTGCATAAATAACCACACATGTTATTTATATGTCCAATAGAATTCAATCTTGACCGGGATGAACTAGCTTTGAATTCCCTGTCGTATGATAAAAAATTATCTTCTATGAATATATATCTCCTAATACAATTAAATGACTAAAGCTCTTAGCTTCCTCAAATAAAGTAAGGATTGACAATTCCGAAATGTGTTTCCATTCTATACAAATAATGTCTATGAATATATGACTTCTATCATATCATGACGAATATTTCTTGTCAGATCGACGTAAAGTTCATAGTAATTATTATAATATAACAATATATCATTCGTAGTTTCTTCTGTTCTTGAAGCTTTTATTTTCAATAAGATGCCCAAATTAAATTATTAAAAGGAATTTAATTGGCATCCACGACTAAATGTCTGCATCCTCAATTCAAAATAAAATTGGAAAACGTCGAAAGAAAAAATGACTGGTCTTAAATAAGGAATACTGATTCCTTAAACAAATAAACTTGTCAGTTCAGAAACTGCATCATAGAATGTAAATGGGAAAATGATGAAAGACGATCATCTCACATGATCTTGTAGAATAAAATCTTGTTACACACATGAAGTATAAATATATATCGAAACATGGAAATACAGAAAATATGGAGTTAAACGCTTGCTCTGGATGTCCTAAAAAGCTCTATCTACATAGTAAAATAACATTTCTACCTTATCAGACGATATCTAAGATAATATGGTTAAGTATTTGGAAAATACTTAGATGTTTCCTCAATCCAAGATACTCAGTTGGACCCTTGTCCGTTTCCTCGAAACAGCGACCGCGGATAAGGAAGGAATTTCCTCTCCGGTAATCATCAATCTCCGTCTCTGAATCGAACAGCAACCTCCCGTTCATAGGTCTTCCTTGTTGCCGGGTCCTCCATGGCAAATTGACAAATCTTCTTATGATGAATCTTCATTCTCCGTTGTAGATATACTGCAGTTCAATGTCATTGTCTAGTAATATTGCAGAAATATTCATATAGATGGTTTATGAAGTATTTCTATAGCTCGTAGATGTTATATTAAAGTTCGTGAAATGACGTTAATGCACGAGATGTAATTGTACATAACGTCTACATTCAGAAGTATTCTGGTTAACGAAGCTCCATGTTGCATCTATATCTCTTCTTCATTCCCTGACCCGTCATGAAAAGAAAAGGACATGGCCATTGGCTACATTAATAAAATTAATAAAATCCCTGGCGCATAAAGTCTTTAGTTCATCATCTCAAATATGTGACAAATATCGAATAATAATTCTCGATGAACATTAGCAGTCATAAAGAAATAATGTTAGTATGCTGCTCCAATGTTAAAGTCAATCACTGTTACTCACTTGAACTTTGTTCGCTGCAATCTCGTTTCAACTAATAATGCTTTACAGCTCTGCGTCCGTCACTTTTGTTATACACTTCGAAAGTATTCTGTTTGTGACCTTTAAATTTCGTAGAATAATAGTATGCGTTCTTTACTATATATAATCAAGTAGCTGAAGTATAATCTCAACTAACAATGAGAAAATGCGAACTTCACCTAGTTTGTATGCACGGGGATCTCCAATATCTACCCTGCAATCGCGCGATCTCCACGAGTACGGTAGTCGAACACCGTACTCGGATAAAGCCTTCGGGACCTCGGTTACCCCGGAATACACCTCTACACTCTTCAAAGTTTGTAGGAATAAGAAATCGGATGCTTGGCGTTCCCTCTCCAAGTCGAAAATCTGGCCGCCATATCTGCCTCCCTCCAGAAATTTAGCGTGCACTTTAAAAATGCTTATTACTGCGTAATTCGTCCTTTCGGCGATTTTTAAAGAATCTGTAATATTTTCCTTTAATTTTCTTCTCATTACCAATGGGTAAAATATCCTTCTTGGAGTCTAAATGTAAAAATTCTCCATATAATAGAGTTGAAGGTAATCCCGTCTTCAATAAGACCTCTCCCCATTGGCTGGGGGCTTATGTCCAATGACATAAATTATAACAATATTTATAATATTCCGTAGCTAATTCACTGTTGCTATGTCAATTCCAAGCTTCTAGAATCTTCTATTGCGCAACATATCACGTGATTGGAATCTGCCTGCTCGAGACACTAACACGACTGGTTTGTGTCAGGTTCCAGGATTTATATTGCCATGTTAAGTTATATCATGGCCTCGAAAAATATTCTCATTTTAGTCCCAAATAATTCATTTTTCGGGGGCAGTACATATTAATGATTATTTTAATGATGTAATGCTAATGAACCTTACATTTGTAGTTATTAATAAGGTAATTAATGATTTATTTTATTTAATTGTTTGCAGATAACCGGTATACCTCACATGTCTGAGAGAGAGACCAATGCACCTTTGAGCCCACTAGAAGAAAACAGCAAGAAGCCAGTACAAGTCAATGTGAGATTTTTTAAACTAACTTGTTTCATTTTTGTTTGATATTTCTTTTAGAAATGCATGTATTAATTCATTACCTGTTCATGACTGGGGCGATGATTGCTTTCTTGATTAATGGCTATGTATTGGCAACCGGCACAAGACCATAATGGTTGTTGACCGGGAAAGTACAAGGCAATGTTGGATTTTTTAAGACAAAAAATTAAATTTAATTTATGGGGTGTTCCCAAAGTACTGTCATGAATAATAATTACATGAAACAGATTCAGACAATTCTAGAGTACTTTAAGTTTAATCATTGGCTAGGAGTAAGATAGAGCTAGCTAACCTAACTTATCCTCAGCTCACCTAATTTAACCTAACTTCACATAAACTAATGTTATGCAAGTTGTGACTTGCTTTGAGACTGGCTATGACGTCACAGATGAATGGCAGTGGGAGGCTGACAAAAAAGGAAAATATTTTAGTTTAATAAAAAGTTATGTCCAGTCTCCCACCGCCATTCATCTGTGACCTTTAAGCAACACCATGTATCTACAGTTAGGTAACCAACGAGCGTGTTCCACAGAAGGGTCATCAGTCATTTGCCAATCCTTTAAAGCAAATCCACAATGAAAACATATTGTTTTATCCTACTCACAGGAAAAAAAATCCAGCTTCAATTAGCTGTTTTGTAAGGTGTTTTAATATTAATGGCCAAACATTTTTATAAGATTCTAAACATTTTTCGACAGACCAGTACTCTGGGTGTGCTAGTGCTTTAGTCTTGCAAACTCCCAATTTTTCAAAAGCACATGCCAATTCAACATTGTCTATGGCATATGGACCACGTATATCGACACTACCGTTATTATTTATTTGCGATTGAGCAAAGTAAGTAGTAGCCAATGGCCTTGTGGTTCAATAAAATGGATACCCTGGTATGTTACCCACTTCTTTTCCAAGCATGTAAGGCAACGAGGAGACCATCGAAAATGGTCTCTAAAGGGATCATCCCCTTCTTCCCAATGTGAAAGTTCAACATGACAAAACACACAACGCACAACATCTTCTCGGTTCAAGTAATAAAAACCAGCTCCAGCAAGTTTATGTGCTGACAAAAAGCCTACAGGCCAGGATTCAAATGTTAACCAACGATAGTTTTCTGATATTAAATTTAAAAATGTTAAATTATTTAAAAAATAATAATATTTTGGTGTTAGGCCCTATGAGAAATTTTTGAAAACATAACGATCAAATTGGAAACAGGGCGTTACCCCGAGTCCTACGACACCTCATTTGTTAAACTCCGACCATGCATTCGCCAAATATAACAAAACGTTTAAAATCATAGTTTTACCCCAAAATAGGGTTTCCTCTTACTCGACACAGACATGATCGTCAAGAGGGCAACGCGAGAAAAATAATGACATGTCAACTTTTGTTCTAGTCTTAGGCGTTCCCGACATATTAGCAAATATGTCAAAAAACACATGTTTACCCCAAATTGCGTTTTCTAATTCCACCCATTTAAAAAAATATCCCCACCATCAAATAGAGCGGAAAAATACCATCTAAACGACCCCTCACTCGACACTAGTCCTGACCCACCACCTAACCTTTTCCCAACATAGCCATGCGTATTCAAGCACACACGTGACTGTGAGCAGAAGCACCATTACCACACGACTACACCTACCTACAAGTTTTTGTCCTAGAGAGTTGAAATTTATTTTTTGGGTACAGGGGGTAGGGACCTTTCATTTATGTCAGACAAACTTTTTTGTAAAATTCTTAGTTTACAAATATAAGAATTTAAAAAATTGAACTGTTTTCAAAAACACACAAAAATAAAGTTTTATAATAAAAACAAAGGTCATAGAGACCATTCGTTTGGACCATGGCACAATGTGTTTGGTTTTCAAACTATCGCCTATTTTCAAAAACAAAAATTTTCAAAAAAAATTCAAAAATTTAACAAGTGGTCCATTGGGAACGGGGGCGCAGACCGAGTCCTACTACATCTCATTCGTCAAAATTCAACCATGGGTTCACGAGCTATTGCAAATATTACATGGCTGAGGCTTAGTAGTGGGGTGAGTTCGGTTTGAGATTGGGGCAGAATCGGCACTGCTAATCTACTCAGAAGGGATGCTGGGAAGCCGTTTACCCTGGATTTGGCATTGCTGCTTTGACAAATGAGCAGAACAAAGCCAACAACAAGGCACTAACGTTTCTGTTTCTTGTGGTCGATGCCAACTACCTAGATGACATTGGCATGTGTACCAGAGCACAGGAGGCATGGGAAACTTTAAGGGTTATGAACTCCAGGTACGGTCTACTGCACACAATTCAGCTGATGAGGGACTTCTTCAACATCACAATGAAGAAAGGTGAGGAGATGAAGAGCTACCTTGGGAGGCTAATGGAGTTCAACAGGAGACTTACAAATGCAGGCCATGGATTCAGTGACCGAGAGGTTGCTTTGGTGGTGCTGATGGGTCTTCCTGAAACGTATGAACCGCTAATCCTCAACCTTGAACAATACGAAGAGGACCTCACGACGAAAAGAGTGAAGTCAAGGTTGTTTGTTGAAGAAAAGCGGAAGATCCGTCGTGATGAAGAAAGAGGAAGTGGTGATGATGAACCTAAGGCACTGATCACGAAGCAGCGTGATAAACCTAACTGGAAGCACAACAATGCGAGGCCACCTGAGCAGGATGGAGTTCCCAAACAATACAGGAAAAGAGCAGACCCAAATAAAGTTAATGCCAGCCGACGACGACCTGTGAAGTGCTTCTGTTGTTGAAAGCTTGGTCACATTGCAAGGAACTGCCCTGAAGGTAATGAAGAATCGAAGAGCGAGCAGTCGAAACTACAAGCAAAGACAGCATTCGATAGGGCAATGTGTGCGAAGGTGGGTGACCATCATGTTTCATCTGTTTGGTATCTTGACAGTGGAGCTACTGACCACATGATATCATCGAGAGAAAAGATGAGCAACTTCAAACCATGTGAAACAAGGGTTGAGGTGGCCAATAAGGAAACCATCAAAGTCAGTGGAACTGGACGAGTAGAAATCAAACTAGATCAGACGGACAAAGATTTGTTTCTCACCTTAGATGATGTTCTCCATGTACCGGACCTGAGCGGTAACTTGCTTTCTCTGGGAAGAATTGATGAGATGGGCTATACTGTCAACTTAGGTGATGGCATGGCCACTGTAGCAGATAAGGATGGAGAAGTCGTCCTTACAACAAAACGAATCGGAAGACTGTATGCTGTGGACGAGTCTACCCTATCGACGAGACTGGCTATAGCCAACCCTGATAACTTATGGCATAGACGACTAGGACACATCCATCACAAGGCTGTGAAGAAGTTGGGCATACATGAGAGAATGCAGGATAATTGTGACACTTGTACTCTTGGAAAGTTGAGACGCAAAGCATTTCCAACCGACGATGCGACCAGAGCCACTGCTCCACTCCGGCTGATCCATTCTGATGCTGTAGGCAAGATCACACCGACTTCTAAAGGGGGATCCAAGTACTTTCTGACATTTGTTGACGACTACTCACGACATACTGCTGTGTATCCCATGAGGAAGAAGAATGGGGTACTTGGTATATTTGACGAGTATAGGCGTGAAGCTGAGAATCTTCATGGAACAATGGTCAAAACCCTGCTCAGTGATAATGGAGGAGAATACCTGAGCGGGGAATTTGACAGTTACCTGATGAATCACGGTATCCAACGACAGCTGACTGTCCCAGACACGCCTAAGCAAAATGGTGTTGCTGAGAGAAAGAATCAGACACTACTTGACATGAGAAGATGTCTATTGATCGAGTCAGGGATCACGAAGTCGCTTTGGGCTGATGTGCTACATACTGCTTGTCACATCAGGAACAAGTGCCCATCCAGCGCAATAGATGCCCAAACACCTGAGGAACTCTGGCTCGGAAAGAAGGTCAAGCTGGACCACCTTAGGGTGTATGGATGCAAGACTTGGAGCGTAGAACCCGAAAAACGATGAAGAAGCAAGTTGGACCCAAAGGTGATTGAGTGCATCCTGATAGGATACCTCAATGGTGTTAAAGGATACAAACTGTGGGACATGAAGACGGACCGCATCTTTACAAGCCGCAATGTCACATTTGATGAAAACTGTTTCCCCTGCAAAACTATGGCAAGTGAACTCGGTGACAACTTTGTGGCAAAGACGTTTAATGATAACCTCACCATTGAACTTGAACTCGACGATGAACTTGGTGAGATGCACGAAGAAGGGATACAAGCGAATGACGACAGGAGAAACAATGATTAAAATGCTCCACCTTCCGAGAGAGAAGTGCCAAGACCGGCCAGAGAAGATATTGCTTGCGTACGTGGATGTTCTGACATCAGACAAGTGCCAAGGAGATCAGAACGACTGGCAGTAAAGCAAGGTGGCCAACAACAGTTCAAGTGCCTCACTTGTAACCTAGCCAAGAGGCATGATGCATCAGATGACCCAATCACAGTGAAAGACGCGCTAAACTCACCTGATGCGGACATGTGGAGGGCCGCCATGCATGATGAACTGGACAACATGGAGAGAAATCAGACATGGACGGTAGTTTCAAGACCAGCTGACAGACGAGTAGTGAAGTGCAAGTGGGTGTTCCGGAAGAGGTTTGACAAGGATGGCACACTTGAACGCTACTAGGCAAGACTGGTGGCTTGTGGGTATTCAGAAGTTGAAGGTATCGACTTCAAAGAAACATTCTAGCCCGTGGTGAAAATAAAATCCGTTCGGACTCTGTTGGCAGTTACAGTTGAGAAGGATGGAAGATTCATCAGCCGGATATCACTGCTGCATACCTAAATGAAACTTTGAAGGAGACCATCTACATGGACAAGCCAGTGGGATTCCACGAAGGAGGACCAAATGATGTTTGCCTGTTAAAGAAAAGTTAGTATGGACTCAAACAAACTGGTCGAGAGTGGAATCTGCGACTTGACGAATTCCTGAAGACATCCGGACTGCAAAGATCGAGGGCTGATCCGTACGTCTACTATGAGAAGAATGGGGACGTCATATTTGGAGTGTATGTAGATGACCTGCTAATGCTGGGAAAGGACGAAGAATGTATCGAGAAGTTCAAGAAGGACATCTCTGGAGTGTTTGAAGTGAAGGATTTGGGACCGGTGAAACACATCTTATCGATGAAGGTAGATCAGGCAGATGATGGATCGCTCACCCTAAGCAAAGCAGCTTAGGCCGATGAGCTCTAGGCAACTTTTGGCATAAACGATGCTAAGGGAGCATCGACACCTCTTGACCGTGGGACGCAGTTTTGAAAAGGCAACTGGGGAGGCAGACCAAAGTCAGGGCACCAAACATCGACAAACAGTCGGGGGCCTGCTGTATCTCGCTGGAGCCAACAGACCGGAGTTAGCCTTTGCGACGACATACCTCAGTCAGTTCAACGAGCGGCCAACAGCTGAACTCTGGACAGGAGTTCGTCACCGCCTGCGTTATGTAAAGCACACTAAAAACATTGGGCTGACGTTTAAGAAAACAGGAGAACGAGTGACAGCCTTCTGTGATGCTGACTGGGCAAGTGACAGGACAGACAGACGATCATTCAGTGGGTACGTCATGATGCTTGCTGGAGGTGCAGTCTCATGGTGTGCAAGAAAGCAGAGAACAACCGTCCTCTCCACAGTGGAAGCCGAATACATGGCAATGTGTGAGGCAACCAAAGAGGTATTGTGGTTGCAACAGTTCCTGACGGAAATCGGTGTGGGTGAACTTGCGCCAATGACATTGCTGGCCGACAACTAAGGGGCAATCGCACTAGCGAACAACCATGTGACATCGCAGAGGAGCAAGCATATAGAACTTCGACATTTCTTCATCAGGGAGAAGGTTGAAGGAGAACTGCTATCCCTGAATTATGTTACATCCACCGACAACTTGGCCGATATCTTGACGAAGACATTGACAGGGAAGGAGACAGATCGTCACCGAGAACGACTGGGTTTATCTAAACGAAAGTGAAAGTGAGGCTTATTGTAGGGGAGGTGTTAGTGCTAAGAACAATTGCGCCCATTATTGGCGAGTGTTCAGGTAAATACAGTGAGTGCTAATATCCACCGCTAGGTAGCGGATAACTTACCTTGTGTGTTCCAACTGACTATCTCGTGAAAGTTTGACCGTGTGCAGGACGTGCTTGTGTGAGCCCAGTGTGAGCTCCGTATATAGACTCAATGCAACACCGAGTGTTACGAACCAACACTTATCTCCTTTAAAATTGTAAGTTAGTTTAATCCTCGTAATCATTCATTACTTGTGGATGCTGATTTGGTAATAAAGATGCATGCGATTTGGGACCGGTGAGTGGTTGGGTAGTTTGCAGTGGCTTTCCCCGCTGTGTGAGAGTGATCGCGCTGATATTCTGAATGTACTCAAATGTCTTCCGTTTGCTTGATCGTGTATAGAATTTGTCTGATAACCTGTGCATTTGCGGTATAGTTGTGGTATTGTTTCGTTTGTGGTATACTTGTCGTTTCCCATTTCCTCATTTCTTTGATGCTGTGTGATCTCTGTGTTCCTCGCGGCAGAATATGTATGTCCCTGTCCGTGAGAGTTAAGTGCAGTGTCTATTGTCTGTTAACTTGCGTCATTGTAATGTCTGTGTTGGTGTATGTGAAGCTAGGTATGTGAAATGATAATACTAGATAGATTAGTGTTTTACTTTGTGCCAAATTCTTCTTCCTGTCTGGCAATGGGGTGGTAGATTCTGTTGTTGTGGCCCCCTGTGTAATATCCTCTGTGCTTTTGTGTTTTCGTGTCTCCTGTATTTGTGCTATTCCCATGTGGAGAAAAGATCTGCCCTGAACCTTTCCCATAGGAGAGAACGCATCAGGCGTGAGCCAGGTCAAAATAACTACTGTAAGAGAACAGTTGAACTGAAGGCGGCGCGGGATAGTGGGCATGAAAAACACATCACAAGAAACCAAATAGATTGGTAACATAAAGTATATTGCTTTGTAACAGCAATGAAAAATCAAAATGAAATAACAATAAATTACACCAACTGCACATAAGTGTTCAAAATGGTTCTTTAACATTGATAATAAGATGCTCTCATATGAAAAATATGTTTTGATCTTGATGATATGATCAAATTAAAAGTTCATGAGGCTGATGACTTATCTATTTTTAAAAAATCCTCTCGGCACGCCGGAAGGCGGAGGTAGATTTCACCGGGCAAACTAAAGGATAGGCTATAATAGGCAAAATATACAGGTTTTCGTAGGAGGATCAGACCTCATTTATTGCAAGAAAGTATTTTACAATTGGAGGTAAATTAACTTTTTTTTTGGTTTTTGTATGCATATTTTTATCACTTTATTGTCTTATGGGGACGGTAACCTTCTAGGCATTTGGGGTTCATTTTTATACTGGTGATCACAATGTCCTTATGCAAGGTTTGGAACTGATGTGTAACTATCTGTCAGTCTGTTACTTCTTCACGCAAAATTTTATCTCCAGCAGAGATGTTGGTTGGTTCCTCAGTTTAGGGGCTGTGACAACGTGGTCATGTAACCCCGTGTTCATTGGGTGTGTGTAGAATCTGTCTGATAAACGGTGTTAATTGTGATGACTGTATTAGTCTGTGATTCAGGTAAGGTCTGCAGACGGTCAATTTTAAGTAGTAGCTCTTAATTTTGTACCATATACTAACGTCAACGACACCTAGCTGTGAACTTGGCTACTAGATGCCACCGCATCCAGCAACTTGCAACGAACGTTGGAACTTCCCTTCTAAAGGAAAGCATGCTGAGGGATTTTTAGCGCTCTTAGAAAATCCGACGACTTTGGCCGGCTTTGAATCAGCGACCTTGGGCATAGAAGTTCAGCATGCTTCAGGCCGGACGTTTGTTTTAGACGATTGCCCTTGACCTTGAAGCATGCGGGTGAGCCTGTACTCAGTCACTCGCTCACCCTATCGCTTCACATTTGTCACCGGGAGTTGGCGAATTGAGTCAGCTAATCTTCTGAGTGGATCTTTCTTATCTTGTCATTCCATCGCACAGTCCTTTCTGGCCAATTGCCCCAGGCCAAGTTCTGGTTCTTCCCCTGAGATCCTTCTCCCTTCTGTCCCCCACCACTACCATTGTCAAAACCCAAAAGCTAAGATAACTTACTTGATCTTGCAGAATGACCCACTGGCTCTGGTATTTCCCGTAAACACACTTCCATGTAGGGTTGTACAAAATGGGATTTGCACACTTTCAGTGAAACAAACATTATGCATTTATTCTTTTAAAAGGCCACAACAGTTAAAAGGTACCTTAAACCCCTTACATTATTATTATTATTATTATTATTATTATTATTATTATTGTCCCCCGTGGTGTATGGATAGCACGCTTTTCTCTTACCGAGGAGGCTCTGGGTTAGATTCCAGCCAGAAACGTATGATCTATAGACGCCGGGGTGTCGGAATGTTGTCCCGAAGGAGATCTTTAACGTGCCACTAAAACTACTGACACGACTCTGGCTCCATCGCATTTACGCACCCACAAATGCCAACTAACTGCGCCAGGATTCGATCCTGTAACATTGGGCACAGCATGCGAGAACGTTACCACTGAGCAACGCAGCCAGTCATACTTAAGATCTGACTCGAGGGCTGAAAAGGGGTACTTTTTGTCGTTTATTCATTTTAAAGGCTTTGCGATTATGTAATACTTTGGTGTATGTGGAATCTGTCTGATAATTTGTGTTATAGTGACTGCTGTAGCGTACTATTGTGTATTTGTAATTGGTCTAGGATATGGTTAGGAGGTGTCCATGGTCTTAATTTAGGTACAATCTCGGCATCTGCGTAGAGTAGAAATGAGAAACCTTGGAAACCACTTCCAGGATGGCTGAGGTGGGAATCGAACCTGCCTCTTCTCAATTCTGCATCAGGAGAAGGAAAAGTGTACACTCAGCCTCGTTAGGACAATTGAGTAGTTATCTGACATTGGGGCAGCGCCCCGGTCACGGAGACAAAAATTAATGGTCGAGGTGACGCGACCTGACCTAGCTTCACCCTTCAATCTGTAGGCCGAATGGCTGGGCAGCGGTCGCTTGGTAGGCCAGGATCAAACATGGGCTGTAGTGCCACGGGGTGGTTCGAGTTATTTTGCGTGGATTAAAATTCGTCTAGAGATATTTGCATTCAAATGCTCTCGCTATGTGTTGTAACTTGATAGAAAATAAGTTCTTAACCAGCTGTTTCACTCTGACACTTTGCATAACATTAGCCTATGTTTGGGCAGATGGCCTTGCTGTGCCGACCGTTAAGACACCAATCATCATCATCATCATCATCATCATCATCATCATCATCATTATCATCATCAAACTTGTTACATAATCATTCTTATCCTGCAAATTACATGCACAGTTATTTTTCTCTAATTTTGAAATTCATCAATGGTAGGCGTAGCCCAGTGGTTCTCAACCTTTTGTGGCCCATCTCCCCTTTCTAGAGGTTGATTAACACCAAATGCAAACACCTTACAAATAAAATAAGAAGAACAATCTATATATTTCACAATTTAAAACATATTGTCAATTACAAATTAATAAGAGACATCTCCCATGCTCTAGTCCAGTCAGTTCTTGCCTGGGGAGGCGCCTATAAAAATGTACTAAAAAGTGTTCAGATAGTGTAGAATCTCATGCTGCGAATAATGTTGATCAGTCTATTTTATATCAACCTAAGTTATTGTTACGGATGTGAGTTTGTGTCATCACTCGCCGCATGAGTCACAACTGCCCCAGGGCTGGGCTGTGCCCTGCCTCCTGTATTGCGCGCGCCTTATGCAACAGGGTTACTAGGACAAAGGGATAGTCCAGAATATTCGTGACTGGACCAGCGATGGAAACCTCGAGAAGCCGTGGACCCTGGATGGATCTAGAAGCATTTATTGAGTCACCGGCCTGCTATATAAGAGTGACCCGTCAAGCAGTGGTTGTTGTTGTGTTTTACGAGCTAGTGTGAGCGTTTATTCTGAGCGACAGAAGTGTGGTGACTTGCGAAACCCCTAGTGTAGCGGCGAAGTGAGAAACATACAGGGGACTGCCTGTGTTCTGAGTGAGTGTGCTTTCACTGAGTGTCTGAGATATTGTGGTGTCGAAATCCAGTGACATTGTTTCTCCCAGCTTGAGAACAGCGTGCAGCAAGTGCTCGTAAGTACTGTAGTAGGCGCACATTAGGAAGAAGTTGCATGTAGTTCTGTCAAGGCCACTAGGCTCATTAGCGGCAGGATTAACTTCTGTGGTTTGTTGACAAGTGAAAGGGCAAGAGCTCTCCACAAGCAAGAGACTTGAGGAAACTGGAGTAAGGTTCCTACTGTCTGTAATTGCTGATGAGTAGTGTAATTTTCTGGCCGCAATAAAGTTAATTATTTCTTTAAGCAGTAATTGGTGTTGTGCTTCCTACCCACCGTAATCCAGTTAAAAAAAAGTGCCACTAGGGGGGTGGCACGTAACAACTGGTGTCAGAAGTGGGATTACGAACTCAAGCACAACACCTGACGGTCCTGGTTTTAAAACCCGAGCAGGTAATTTTCTCTAATTTTCCTGTGAGTGCATGCCCTTTACAAGACAAACAACTAAAATGGAGGAGAAATCGGCAGCATTGCTAGAAAAGTTAAATGGCATGGAAACCAAGATGGAGGACGGCCAGAAGAATTTAACCAAGGAGCTAGCTGCCAAATTAGAAGACGGCCAGAAGAAGATGGAAGACGGCCAAAATAAGTTAGCGGAGGACCTGAAGAAGATGGAAGACAGCCAGAAAAGTTTATCCGAGGACCTAACTTCCAAATTAGAAGACGGTCAGAATAATCTAGCAGAGGACCTAACCGCCAAATTTCTGGATGGCCAGAAAAATCTGGAAGAGTGTCTGCTGACGAAATTACAGGAAAGTCAAAAGAAATTGGAACAGGGTCTGCGTCAGGAAGTCAACACCGTCTGCCAGGGCCTACGTGAGGAAGTCACAGCAGTAGAAAAAAAGTTCGACGCCTTACAAGAGGAAGTTGCCGAACTGCGCCAACGCCCACTGACGGGGGTGGAAGAAAAATTCAACGCTTTACAAAAGGAAATTTCTCAGCTGAACCAACGCCCGTCGACGGGGATGGAAGCGTGATTCAACGCTCTTCAAGAGGAAGTTGCCGAGCTGCGCCGACGCCCGCCCACAGGTACACCGGGAATATCAGGAACGGGACAGAGCAGAGTGACGCCCCCAACCTTCGACGGAAAGGTCCCGTGGAGCACCTATTTACGTCAGTTCGAGGCAGCCTGTTCAATAAACAACTGGAACTGCACGGAAAAGGCTACAGCTCTCATTGTAGCGCTGAGAGGGGACGCCCTTAACGTCCTTCAGGCCATCCCGACTGGATCCCAGGACTACGCGTCACTAATCGCCCATATGGAGTCCCGATATGGAGATAGCCATCTTCAGCAGGCATATCAGATGCAGCTCCGGACCCGGGTACAGAAGAACGCGGAAACCCTGCAGGAGTTCGAGATGGACATCGCACGCCTCGTAAGGCTCGCCTACCCAACAGCGCCGGCCGACTTTCTGGAGCAGATAGCGACGCAGACTTTCACCGACGGGCTACGGGACTCGGACACTCAACAGGCGCTGCGTCTCGCGCGCAATAAGACCCTGGCAGATGCGCTGAGCCACGCACTTGAGTTCGAGACGGCAAAACAGGCATCCAGAATGCACGCGCGGGTGCGTCAAGTGGACGTCGACGAACCAGTAAAAACCAACGAGACCAAGCCCCTGGCCGACGAATTAATGGAGGTGCTAAGCCGTTTCTTCGATAGTCGCGGTACCACCAGCAAAAACGTAGTCGAAGGACATCCGGAGAGGCGGCCCGGAAGAGGGCTACCGACCTGCTGGACCTGCCGTAAGAGAGGCCACCTGAGCAAGGACTGCGGTGATCGCCGCCGCCAAGGGTTCCGTCGGGACAGTCAGTCGTAGGGAAACCGCGCGGCCCAGGAAAGCAAGTATCAGCCAACCTAGGGGGGCAAAGGTTGGCTTGTGGCAGTCGTCAAGTCCCGGCAGTCCAAGTTCGTGTGACGCAGTTACGGAGGGATAATAGCAGCCTGATGGTCGACGGAGTCGTCAACGGAGAGAGCTGGTCCATGCTAATCGACACGGGAGCATCGAGGACCATCGTCAGCCTCACCGTGATCCCGAAGTGGAGAGTTCAACCCACACAAAGGAACCTCCAGCTAATAACCGCGACCGGAGAGACCGCACCGGTACATGGCGAAGCATCACTGGAGTTCGTCATTGGTCGACGGGCGATAAAGCATCCAGTGCTTGTGGCCGACGTATCAAATGAAGTGATCATTGGACTGGACTTCCTGGACCAGAACAACATCATCTTGGATCTGAGTACCAACACTCTGCACTTCGGAGGTGAGGAACTTGCTTTGCAACCTGCGCACGAGTCCATCACCGCACGACGAGTAAGGCTGAGAGAAGACGTCATCGTTCCCGCCAGGACGGAGGTCAGCGCTGCCGTAATTGTCGACGGAACTGCTGAGGGAGTGGCGGCTGTCATCGAGCCAAAATATGAGGACATCCAGACAAAAGGATTGCTAGTTGCCAAGACTCTCATCAACACGACGTCTCGGCCGTACGTCCGCCTGTCCAACCTGAACGACTACGACATTACGGTTCACCGGGACACCAACCTAGGAGTCTGCGAGCCCGTTACCTGGATTGACCGCATCACAGATACGACGGACGGACACCTGTAGGCGGACAACCGAAGAAGACGCGCCCTGCCAGAAGAACTACAGAAGCTGTACCAAGGATCCCAGGACCGTTTAGACGAAGAGCAATCACGCCAACTTCAGGACCTGCTACGCGAACTCCAGGATGTCTTCTCCGTGGGGAGCAAAGACTTCGGCAGGACAAGCTTGGTCCAGCACAGAATCGACGTTGGGGACAGCGCACCGATCAGGGCCCCTTTCCGACGTGTCCCGCTCGCCAAGCAAGCCGAAGTCGACCGGATGGTAGAAGAGATGAAGGAGCAAGGGGAGATCGAGCCATCACATAGTCCTTGGAGTTCTCCGGTCGTGCTTGTGAAGAAGAAGGACGGTTCCACCAGGTTCTGCGTGGACTACAGGCGGGTGAACGACGTCACGAAGAAGGACTGCTACCCTCTACCCCGGATCGACGACACGCTGGACACCATATCAGGGTCAAGATGGTTCTCCACCTTGGATTTGAAGAGTGGCTACTGGCAGGTGGAGGTCCACCCTAAGGACCGCGAGAAAACGGCGTTCTCTGTGGGCAGCGGGCTCTGGCAGTTCACCGTCATGCCATTCGGTCTGTGCAACGCCCTTGCGACCTTCGAAAGGCTAATGGAGTCCATTCTGAGGGGACTACACTGGAAGACCTGCCTGGTATACCTAGACGACGTCATCGTTCTGGGGAGGAGCTTCGAGGAGCACTACAGCAACCTGAAGGAGATCTTTCTGAAGCTACGGGCTGCCCAGCTGAAGTTGAGCCCCAAGAAGTGTCAGCTCTTCCAGAAGCGGGTCCAGTACCTTGGGCATATCGTCTCCGAGGAAGGGGTGCGCACCGACCCAGAGAAGACCGCAGCTGTGAGGGAGTGGCCAGTTCCGAAGGACAAGTCCCAACTACGAAGCTTCCTGGGACTCTGCACTTATTACCGTCGCTTCGTGAGAGGATTCGCCGACCTCGCCAAACCTTTACATCGACTGACTGAGAAGGACCAACTCTTCACGTGGACAGCAGAATGCCACAGTGCCTTCGAACAACTCAAGCAGGCTCTGTGCACCGCGCCTATTCTGGCCTACCCCAGACCTGGAACAAGGTTCATCGTCAATACCGATGCCAGTGACTTTGGCATAGGGGGAATCCTGTCGCAAGTAGTGGACGGCGAGGAGAGAGTAGTGGCCTACTTCAGCAAGGCCTTGTCAAAGCCAGAAAGGAACTACTGCGTCACCAGGAAGGAGCTGCTCGCCATCGTGAAGACCATTGAACACTGCCACAAGTACCTGTACGGGCAAGAATTTCTCATCAGGACCGACCATGCATCCCTGTGGTGGCTCCTGAACTTCAAGCAGCCCGAGGGTCAACTCGCGCGGTGGTTAGAGAGGCTTCAATATTACAACTTTGAGATTCAGCACAGGAAAGGCCAACTGCATTCTAACGCCGACGCCCTGTCACGAAGACCGTGCCCCGAAGACTGCACCTTCTGTGCCCGAAGGGAGGAGTACACCGGGATACTGTGCCGACGGACTACTGTGGAGCTTCAAGGGAACTGGAGCCGCGAATCTTTCACGCGGGCACAAGCAGAAGATGATGACCTGGGACTGATAGCCGAATGGAAGAGGGCCTGTGTCCCCAGACCCGGGTGGAACGTTGTGAGTGACTGCAGCCCAAAGTTTAAGTCCTGCTGGGCACAGTGGGACTCGCTGATTGTAAGGGATGGCCTCATCTGCCGTACCTGGGAGAGCACCGACGGGAAGACATCTCGGGAACAAGTCGTCGTTCCAAAGGCTATGACGGAGGAAGTCCTGAAGGAAGTTCATGGAGGATCATCTGGTGGACACCTAGGGATAAAGAAGACCCTGGAGAAGCTGAGAGAGCGGTTCTACTGGATCGGATGCCGAACAGACGTGGAGAACCACTGCGCGAGGTGCCACGATTGCACAGCCAGCAAGGGCCCAGGACGAAGACGACGGGGTCCACTAAAGACCTACAACGTGGGCGGCCCCATGGAGAGAGTGGCCATCGATGTTGCTAGGCCATTCCCGTTAAGCGAGGCAGGGAACCGCTACATATTAGTCGTCAGCGACCACTTTACCAAATGGCTGGAGGCGTATGCGCTCCCTAACCAAGAAGCCGCGACGATTGCAGAGACCCTGGTGAAGGAATTCGTCAGCCGGTACGGAGTACCCCTGGAGCTGCACTCCGACCAAGGGAGGAACTTCGAGTCGCAGGTGTTCCAGAACCTATGCCAGCTGCTGGGAATCCGGAAGACAAGGACAACGCCGCTACACCCTCAGTCCGACGGGATGGTAGAGCGATTCAATCGCACTATCGAGAACCCTCTCCGAATAGTCGTCAGCGAGCACCAGAGGGATTGGGACAAGCATCTTCCACTATTTCTCCTGGCCTACCGCGCCGCCGTGCATGAAGCCACCGGGTGCACACCAGCCCGGGCCATGTTTGGGAGGGAGCTCCGTCTACCTGTCGATCTTGCCTTTGGCCGACCTGGGAATGATCCGATCCCGGTAAGCCAGTATTGTCAAGAACTGGTCGACCAACTGGAGGACGTACACGCGTTCACGAGGAGGAAACTGCGGATCGAGACCGACCGAATTAAAACCCGATACGACCAGCAGACGGATGCCGGCGGATTCCACGAGGACGACCTGGTCTGGCTCTTCAACCCATTACGGAAGAAAGGCCTGTCACCCAAACTGAAGAAGTCCTGGGAGGGCCCGTACCAAGTCGTGAAACGGATCAACGATGTCGTCTACAGGATCCAGCGGAGCCCGAGGGCGAAGATGAAGATCGTGCATCGAGATCGCCTGGCAGCCTACGGAGGGACACAGACGGACCAATGATTGATCGGGACGATCAGCCTTTTTAGGAAGGGGGTGGTGTTACGGCTGTGAGTTTGTGTCATCACTCGCCGCATGAGTCACAACTGCCCCAGGGCTGGGCTGTGCCCTGCCTCCTGTATTGCGCGCGCCTTATGCAACAGGGTTACTAGGTCAAAGGGATAGTCCAGAATATTCGTGACTGGACCAGCGATGGAAACCTCGAGAAGCCGTGGACCCTGGATGGATCTAGAAGCATTTATTGAGTCACCGGCCTGCTATATAAGAGTGACCCGTCAAGCAGTGGTTGTTGTTGTGTTTTACGAGCTAGTGTGAGCGTTTATTCTGAGCGACAGAAGTGTGGTGACTTGCGAAACCCCTAGTGTAGCGGCGAAGTGAGTAACATACAGGGGACTGCCTGTGTTCTGAGTGAGTGTGCTTTCACTGAGTGTCTGAGATATTGTGGTGTCGAAATCCAGTGACATTGTTTCTCCCAGCTTGAGAACAGCGTGCAGCAAGTGCTCGTAAGTACTGTAGTAGGCGCACATTAGGAAGAAGTTGCATGTAGTTCTGTCAAGGCCACTAGGCTCATTAGCGGCAGGATTAACTTCTGTGGTTTGTTGACAAGTGAAAGGGCAAGAGCTCTCCACAAGCAAGAGACTTGAGGAAACTGGAGTACGGTTCCTATTGTCTGTAATTGCTGATGAGTAGTGTAATTTTCTGGCCGCAATAAAGTTAATTATTTCTTTAAGCAGTAATTGGTGTTGTGCTTCCTACCCACCGTAATCCAGTTAACAAAAGTGCCACTAGGGGGGTGGCACGTAACATTATGTATAGCCAAACGTAACTTTCTGTATTTCTCACCAAAATTATATAATATTCTCCCAATTAAATTAAAAGAATTTAAAGGAAATCATGCAAACCTGAAGATGCATATAAAACATTTTCTCAGAGAATTCAAAATTAAAATTGAAAATATAATTAGTTGAGCCTACAAGTTTATACAAACACAAATTCAATTTTCCTTCATATTCATTATGTTTAGCCTACTTTCGATTTTTGCAAAAAATGAAAGTAGACTTATGAGATCACTACAGGGCCAAAAATTGTGTGTCTGTCTCTGTGTGTGTGTACTCTGAATGTCTGTCCCCCCCCCCCTCCCCCTATCAATTCGAACACGGTGAATCCGAATTGAACGACATTTGGTACAGAGTTAGCACTGGCAAAGGGCACCTCAGTGTCATGTTTTATATCGCCGCCATCTTGACGTAAACGTAATGGCGGCCACTCAAATGTTCAAAGCTTAAATCAAATTACGACCAACCTATTCATCTGATCTCTACCAAATTTTGTAACATTATACCTTTAAGTATGAAGAATCCTTTGACCAAACTACGAGGTCATCTGCATAATAATTTGCGGATGGTGGCCATATTTGTGTGCAAATCGATTCCCCCTATCTTTTCAAACACGGTGAATCCGAATTGAACGAAATATGGTACAGAGGTAACACTAGCAAAGGGTATCTCAGTGTCATGTTTTATATCGCCGCCATCTTGACGAAAACGTAATGGCGGTCACCCAAATCTTAAAAGCTTAAATAATATTACGACCAACCTAATCATCTGATCTCTACCAAATTTTGCAACGTTATACCTTTATGTATGAAGAATCTTTTGACCAAACTACGAGGTCATCTGCCCAATAATTTGCGGATGGCGGGCATGTATGTGTGCCAATCGATTCCCCCTATGTATTCAAACACGGTGAAACGAACGAAATATGGTACAGAGGTAGCACTAGCAAAGGGCACCTCATATTCATGTTTAATATCCGTATGACACTTATTTCAACAAGCTACTACAACCAACATTCAAATATACTCCTTGGAAAGGACAAAGAGTTATAACAATACCCATGCATTTAGGAGAAAGTAGGCTATATGTTCTTTACTGAACATCTTGTTTAGTGTATACATCATTTACATTGAACGTGTTATTCGGCTAAGCCATTATACAATATTTTGAAATAGTAATCAATGATATGCATGCCACGCACAAGGTTGCACCTTTTAGAGGCATATGTGATATGTCTTCCTGCTCTGTATGAATTTGTATCCTATTTCGACCTGTCTTTATCATATTGTAAGAATATAATTTAATAATTGTAAATTGACAGGTTAAACAATGCGTAGGAAGTGTAAGGAAATTCATAAAATGTGTCCAGTTAATCTGAATTTTGTAAAATGTGTGTATTTGTAACGATTTAATAAATAATATTAACCTATCGCCCCATTTTCATTTTCATTGTATGCCTAACTTGAATTTGAAGTAAAGTGAAAATAATAGGCAAATTTATTACTTTAAACAATTTTACTACCGTAT
Source organism: Meconema thalassinum (assembly GCA_946902985.2). Classification (NCBI taxonomy): domain Eukaryota; kingdom Metazoa; phylum Arthropoda; class Insecta; order Orthoptera; family Tettigoniidae; genus Meconema; species Meconema thalassinum. The sequence continues at coordinate 1,753,450,005 of OX336388.2, read as the reverse complement.
ATAGAAACAACCGAAGCAGTTTTATCCGGTCACTCTTAAATAACAATGAAAAAAATGTACATTTTTTACGGATTTTTTTAAGAACAAAGAATTGAAATAATTAACTAAGATCATTGACGTACATTTAAAAATAGGAATTCGTGTTCTCTTTTTTAAATTGGTATCTGGAAAAAAGATTGACACTTAGAAAACTTTGTTATTGTTTTATTTTACATTTTCAATGGCTGCCTTGTGCTTGCTGGATTTCAGTTAAAGCTTGAATATCTGGTTTTATGTTCGTTAAGTTCACGGGCAAGTCTCATTTGAGGCATGTCCAACTTATTTCTTTGTTTTGTGAGGAGCTGGATAACATAACTAAATCTTTTTTCAACTAAATATTTTGACGGGAACGAGATGAGAAGTGGTTCAGTTTTTCCTTACAGTTGTGGATAAGTGTCCATAAGCTTCACTCTGGTATCCCAGGTAACAGTATCTGCAAATCGCACACTTCGTACAGTTTTTTAAAAGTAATTCTTTAAAGAAATTATAGATATTTATGAAATTAGAGTGCAATGCGTCACTGGTAATGTATATTCTCTTTCATTTGAATGCTCATTTTTCACGCTCGGTCGCTTGTGAGCACCGCAGGAGGGATCTACACTATTGAAATAATATATATGATGATGATTGAGCATATATGAACGTAAATATAGTACATGATGTGAATGGTCTTCACCTGAGGGCTGATGTTGATGCCTTGAAAATTCGCCTACTGCCTAATGCTCAATGTTGTTGATGATTGAGGGGCTTTGCGACATCGTGGTCATGTAACCCCACGAAATTGGGTGTGTGTGGGGGGGGGATTTGTCTGATAACCTGTGGTACTGTGATGGCTGTATTATTGTGGGTAGGCCTAGTGTAATTCAGATGATGATTGGGAAGGAGGTGGCCGTGGCCTTCAGTTAGGACCCAATCCGGCATTTTCTTGGAGTAGAAGTGGGAAACCACGAAAACCACTTCCAGGATGGCGGGATTAGGAATCGAATACACCTCTTCTCAGTTTACCTTACGAGGCTGTGTGTACCCCGTTCCAGGCCTCATACCAGAATTGAATTTCTTGGCAGAGCCAGGAATCGAACCCGAGTCTCCGTGGTGACAGCCAATACGCAATGAGGTGGACACATAATGCTCAATGAAATGTAATCTGAAAAGACTGACTTAAAAAAAATCGATCAAACTGAAATATGGCAACCGTTTTACCGAGGATTCATCAAAGCAATCCTGTTTTATTCACTACTCAATTACAATATCCTGAACGCTGGGTCATACATATGCGACTTTATAGTAATTGACACCCCTGGGACCGTCAAACTGAGAGTCACCTTCCCTCCAACAGTTTAATGAGGAAAGATTGGAACTTGTGTACAGTATGGTATGTGTTGGCTGCTGAGTGGGGGAAGAGAGGGGAGATTGCTAATGAGCTATAGCTGGCCGAATTGGACTAACTTATGTCTTATCAAAGGGGCAGATCATTCTGGCCAGAAAAGTCTGTCCGATTTTATCAGTGTAATTAACTGGCCAAATTGGACTGCGCCCTTGTCACCACCGATCTGATGTAATGGAATTCCTGACTTGAGCACGTGGCGACACCGACTTGCAGACAGTACAGTCAACGTCGAAGTATTGTGTGACGCGGAAGTACACGTTACGTATTTACGAACAGAACGTCATTATATTTGCCAATTACTGTACTTCAGTAGGAGTGTGAGACAGATTTGTCAATCATCGGACCGCTTGGGGCAGCTGATAACAACACAGGTACTGCAGTAACTCGCCTCCAGGCTTCCATTAAGATTTTTCACTCGTCTAAAACAAACGTCCGGCCTGTACCAGTTAGCCGCTTCCCACAGTTCCGATACCGAAGTCGTTTCCCACTGACAGATGGAAAAACTGAATGTGATCTCGTGCAGTGGCGTTGTCATAGCAACTGCTGATGGCTCATCCCTTATCAATTTAGTAAGGGCCCCTTCACACGAGGCCACTTAGCAGCGCTGCTTCGTGGCGCGTGGGTGGCGCTTCTACCAAGCGTTAGTGGCGCTTCTACCAAGCGTTAGTGGCGCGTTGGTGGCACTTCTACAGAGCGTTAGTGGCGCTTCTACCAAGCGTAGCTCAGTTTTACATAAAACATGGACTTAGAAGGTGATATAATTCTTGCCATGCTCCTCATACAGAGGAGAAAGAGACTTAAACGGAAAACAAGAAGATTCTGGGTGCATCCATTGGTTTTGGAAAGGCAGAATCCAGGACTGTTCTACACCTTATTCGATGATCTACAACAGGATGACGAAAAGTTCTTTGCGTACTTTCGCATGTCAAAAAAATCATTTTAATAGTCCCACGCCGTAGTTGTGATCGTAGTTAGTTGTTTATTTATTGAGGTTTTAAGGGGAGGAACTACGAGGTCATCTGCCCCTGTAGTTGTGGTCGTTTAATCGTGCACCACGGCTGTGAGAGCAGCTGTAGCAAGTCTAGAGATCGTAGGTTCAAAACCCAGCACTGACAGAAAATATCCAGAGTGTGGTTTTTCTACACTCCATCTAGGCAAATGCCGGGATATTACTTTACCACTGCTAGTAACGCACATGTTAAGGACTTTCTGGCCTCTGAGGCCTACGAAGATATCCAATTAACTACGGAATCAACCGGCAAGTGCATACCCATAAGGTATCTTCTAAAAAATGGGTATCATAATGTTTTCTTGCGATTCTGTTGAATCATTCTTCAGTACATCCCCTAGGGGCTTACGACTAGTGGGACGTGGGTTTGGTGACCACGAGACCCCCAGCTGAGTCCGGTATTACTTGCACTTACTTGTACCGGGCCCCTTTCAGTCATCTTTCATGTCACCCACCCTTGATCACCTTTCGCTTACTTACGACATTACGACACTCCCCCTCCCTTAGGGGCTTACAACTTGTGGGACGTTGGTTGTTGACCACGGCCCAGCTGAGTTCGCGATTGATTCCACTTAATTGTGCCGGGGTCCTCTCTGGAATATTTCCTGTCGGCCTCTCTTGATCAACTCTTGTTCTCTTCCAACCCTGACGGTATTAGGATATCCAAGGTCTAGGGAGTCTTTCAAATTCCCGCCTTAATTGTACATTGTCTCACCTTTCCTGATACCCTCGTTCTTCAAAGGGTCAGATCCCTTGTTTTTCTTATCATATCTCTTTCCTTCTGCACAAGGTCATAAAGGAGGCACGGGGTGTGTAGACCCACCACTGAAGGTGCGCCCTGGATAGTGCTACACCCTCAAGGGCTCACGGCTGTTGAGTTCGAGAGGAAACCTGAGCTGGATCTTTTTTTTTTTTTCCTTTTTCCAGTGACTCTGGGGCGGACTCTCTTATTTCCCTTCCTATGTGCCTTTCATGGCTCTACATCCTTCCAAATCCATCAATTCTCATTTTTCGAGGGTTTAGGGCATTTCTGTTACCTGTATTTTATTTACCTTATTCCTTCCTTTTGTCCTTTTCTTCTACTAATATGTAAGTTAGTTGTAAGTTTTAGTTCTGGTGTTCATTTCATCATCATATTTCATTTTCGCAAAAAAAAAATAGAGGCCGATAACCTCGATGTTAGGCCCTTTAACATCAACAAACATCAAATTATAATTTAAGCAATACCTTTGCCGACAATGAAAACTGCAAGTCTGGGTTACGTTGTATGCACAGTGGAAATAATTTCTTGTATGAAATGCTTGGATTGCATTTCTCAGAACTCTAATTCTTTCCACTCATTAATCTAACCGCAGCAACGGACTTGCCAGCGTCATTGCAGAGAAATTTGTATCACCGATTACGAATATTAGACCGTATTGCACAAGCCGAAATAGGCTACCGGTTGCTTCCAAATGACTTCTGTACTAACCACTCAGCAGGAAAGTTAATGAAGTTTTATAAAAACCGAGTGAACCTAATGGAATTCTATTTTAATAAGGTGTAAGGTATGCCTATAAGGCATCCAACGTTTAGAATGAAGCATTGGTCGTATGGCGCGTTACGAGAGGGTTGCCGCTCCATGAGAGGAGGCCGTACGAAGCGCTTCGCGTACACTTTCCGCACATTCAGCGATTGTGCAGTGAAAAAAAAATTGAATTAAGTACTGTATAATAATATTAATAGTAGGCTAACATAACACATACAACGAAATTAAATTAAATTACAGTAACTATAACGTATGCTGAATGTAACATAAAGAAAACAATCAAAATAAAATAGCCCAAGGAAATGTGTGAAGTTTCGACTGCAGTTAAAGTTGAAGTACGTTATTAAAGAAAATACTCCTCATTGGCTTACCTTTCATGATTTATACTTTTGTTGGGTTTAAGGTTCTTAAAATAACTGAACACATTAATTACGACCTGTTTTTCCCTCCTTCTGAAAACTTGACCACGCTTTCTTTTCACAAAAATATCCATTGTTGTACGTGATATACGTAAAATACAACACGTTAAATCTAACAGAACTGCTGCACACACACTGAAGATAGAGACAGCCGAACTACTGAAATACAAGCTCGAAGAGCACAGTAATAAAGCTGTGAGTAGCAAGCTGCACCCCGCTGTCCTTCGAAACTTCATTTTTATAATCCGCGGTCAATGAACAGCCCGGCCTGTGTAAACAATTAAATCTACACTCTGGGTAGGCAGGTAGAAAACTTCTTCCAACATTCATCTACAACTTTCAAACTGACATGACATGGTTATCTTTAAAAATACAAAAGTTGCAGCATACGAACCTTTTCAATGCTGCTATGCGGTTATGAGAGAATATTCAGAAGTTTTACCTACATGAAAATTGTAATATTGCCAGTATAAAATATGTCAATAATCCATCATCAAGACGGCACATTTAGCTACACGTGTGTGAAAAATATGCATCACAAAGTCAACATGATATAAGATCGATTTTACTAAAAAGGGGACTCAGTTTATAGTTTTTTTTTTAATATGGATATCTATTTTTTTAGCATTTCTATCAAGTTTACGTAGTTCTAATATAGGACAAAACAGATCGGCAAAACACAGTTCTACCCGAATATGCTGTTTTTTCGACAATGAAAAGTTTTCGACTGATATGGCAACAGTGGAGTGCTAGAAAATGACAGCGTCATACATGTCTCGCGTGCAACAGAAAGAGAGAAGAATATCCCTATCTAACCAGTGCTTCATTCTAAACGTTGGATGCGTTATAGTTTCTCTCAGATTTAATATCACGCTATTTTATTTTGTGATATAATTTGCATTTTGATATTGCGGAAATTATAATAAGTCATAAGTCTTTGTTATGCTATGCGGTGTTGACTGCGCTGTGTGAGCAGTTGAGTAACTAACGGGATTTCATGTAAAAAGCCTCATCGTCTAGGCCGGTAGTGGAGAGCGCAGCTGGCATCCAGTCGGCCGTGAAAATACACGACCATGTGGCGAGCCATCCGTTAGTAGCGCTACCGACGCGCCACTAACGCGCTACGTATGCGCCACTAATTAGTGGCGTGGCTGCAGCCTCGTCTAAAACCAACGATTTAGTTCCTGGTTTCGCGAAGAGAAGCGCTTCTTTTTGTGGCCGCCACCAGCGGCGAAGTCAACTACACAGAGCGTCTGCAGCGCCACTTTTCTGTGGCGGTGGCTGTGTGTGAACGCTCTCATTTATCTATAGTATATATGAACGGAAGTGCTTCTGAAGCGCTGCTAAGTGGCCTCGTGTGAAGGGGCCCTAAAAGTCCTCTCAGCACGCCGGAAGGCGGAGGTATATTTCATCGGGCAAACTTGGGGATAGGCGAAAATAGGCAGAATATGCAGGTTTCCGTATGAGGATCAGACCTCATTGATTGCGAGAAAGTTGTTTATAATTGGAGCTAATTAATTTTGTTTTTCGTCATTTTATGCATATTTTAAACATTTTATTTTCTTATGGGGACGGTAACCTTCTTGTCATTTGGGGTCCATTTTTATACTTGTGGTCACACTGTCCTTATGCCAGGTTTCGACACTGATGTGTAACTATCTAACGGTCTGTTACGTCTTCACGCAAAATTTTATCTCCCGCAGAGATTTTGGTTGGTTCCTCCAGTTTAGGGGCTACGACAACACGGTCATGTAACCCCGTGTACTTTGGGTGAGTGTAGAATCTGTCTGATAAACGGTGTGAATTTTGATGGCTGTATTAGTCTGTAATTCAGGTAAGGACTGCAGATGGTCAATTTCAAGCAGTAGTTCCTAATGTTGCTACCAGATACTACCGTCAACGACACCTAGCTGTGAACTTGGCTACTAGATGCCACCGCAACTAGCAACTCGCAACGAACGTTGGAACTTCCCCTCCAAAGTATAGCATACTGAGGGATTTTTAGCGCTCTTAGAAAATCCGATGACTTCGGCCGGCTTTGAACCCGCGACCTTGGGCACAGAAGTTCAGCATGCTACCAGTTACGTCACCGAAGCCGCTTCACACTTAGTCAGATGGAAATCTGAATCTGATCTCGTGCAAATGCGTTGTCGGCAACGTCTGATGGCTCATCCCTCATCAATTTAGTAGTGTTGCCATGGCAACCTCTGATAGCTCTTGGCATTTTCTTATAATTCCGAAATCATTTTTCTCATCTCTTGGCATAATGGTGGGTCATATCAAAAATTCTTTCAGACAAAAGTTTTAGGTAATTATTAGGGGAATATTGTCCATTTTGTACGGTTTTGATATTGTGCCTATTAAGAGAGATATGATTAATGTTTCCCGAAAACTCCACTCTTTCCCACTCCTTTGGTCAATGGTTGGTGCTATAAAAAAACTCTTCAAACATACATTTTTGGGCTTTATCCGACACATAGTATGAACTTTTAACGGATTCGAAATTTCACATTTTAAGAGAGTTATAGCAATATTTCACTTTTTCGAAAAATGCCCCCCATTTTCACCCCCTTCGACCGATTTAGCCCAGTAACGAACTCGACCGAGATTTTACAGGTATACATATACGGTAAAAAATTCAAAGTGATTGGTGCAAAATTACGGCAGTTATCGTGTCCACAAGAAACTGATATACATATATATATATATATATATATATATATACATAAATTATATATAAACTTTTGAACTGACGGTGGGTTTGGGGTGGATGTGAAACGCGAAGATATGTCGACATTTTCCGGAAGTCGAAACATGGTACCCATTGCAATAGTTAGCTTTCTAATGAAATCTACCTAAAATGCTGGCGGAGCCAGCTCCATAAAATATCCGGGCTGGTTGAGTGGCGTAGAGGAAGTGCCACAGGAAGGAGGCGTCCATGGCCTCAAAGCGAGCGTGCTAAATTCCAATCTGCCAATCTGGTTCTTCTCAAGTGGGCAAGACACCTATAGTGTCTAGGCGAAGTAGGTAATTCTTCGCAGTGCAGGAGACGGCCATGGCTTCAAGTCCACGGAAGAGATGTTTAACTCTGTAGCGATTTGCAGAATGACAGCTGACAGCTGCCTTGTGAATATGTTTGTTAATGCACATCACATCTGGTAAAGCGGCAAGATAGCACAGCGGCTATATATGAAGTGTTGAGCGGTGATGCCATCCTTAGAATATAATGTAACAGTTGCGCAGTGTTGCACCGAAGAGAATGTGAAGATTTTTGATCAGAGGTGCGATCAGAGTGATGTGTGCGCTGGGACGCGTAGAAGTAAAGATCAGACTGAAGTGATCAGAGAGGAATGACGATCAGAAGAAAGAATGAATCCCTGAAGAAGGTACCATCTTCTATAAGGGCGAGGAAAATTCTAGAATGCCGGGACCGCATGACAAGATTGAAGGCCAGCTATCGGTTGCTTGAAGGTCGCGGTGACGTAAGTCGCACCGGCAGACTGCAGTGGGCTGCAACACGTCAGTAATGAAAATATGTGCCGAGGGTGTGGACACTGCAACACTCGGAGGTAAGGACTTAGAATAAAGTACAGGAGAGCTTACTGTATATAATTTGGTTAATTGAAATGTAATGAACTAAGTAACTCTTGTTTGGATTTTTTTCGGGAGCGAAAATAAACAGACAGTAAAATGGGCCATCACATAGGGGAAAACATACACACAGGATACGTATAATATCACGAAAGTGACCATGCTCCGAAAACCACCAAACAAGCAAAAGAAAGAGAAAACAACAACAACAACAACAACAACAACAACAACAACAACAACAAAGAAGCAAAACGCTAAGAATCGAGAGATAGAGGAGAAATCATAGAAATAGGTCTAGTATAACGATTTTTGGTGGTAAGAATATCTACCACTTAAACATGATTATCGTGACCAGAGTGGCGCTAGGTCACTATATCACTAGGGATGAGAAAGGCACCACTTCTCCCTTCGCTGAAGTAAACTGAGATACTCCAGCTTCCAACGACGCCAAAAGGAATTACGGAAAGATTCTTTCTTCAATCAATAGGCAGATTGATATTAAAGCGCCGAATCAACAAGGGAGTAGTAGAGGCTAGAGCGCAACCAATAAGAAATTACTAGACGTTAAAGAAATAACATCATTAGGATCATTGGATAAGTGAGTAAGCGGTCTAGAATTAATAATTCCTTCAATCTGAATTATAAGGGAATTAAATTCTTCATAGGAAAGTACAGAAGGACCAAGAGCTTTCCGTAATTGCCTCTTAGTGAGCTTCACGCACGATTCCCAACGACCACCGTGGTTAGGAGCGTAAGGGGGGGGGGGGGGTGAAATGCCACTTGAAACCCTTATTATAAGAAAAAATCGATAGCTGTTCCTTAGCGGAAGGAGAGGTAAGTGTATTTTTTAGAAGATCTGAAGCACTGATAAAGGTTTTCACATTATCTGAAAATACTTCAGAATTAACACCTCGTCTAGCGGTGAACCTAGAGAAGGCGGCCCAAAAATATGTACTGGAAGCGTTGGTTACCAATCCCAGACGAATGCCTCCTGTAATCATGCAAAGTAATAAAGCTATGTATAACTTGCCCAACACCTTGCGTTTAGAGGTAGGAGAATTCACTTTATAGGTTAAAGGACCGGAGTAATCAATACTGGTAAATGCGAAGTGCGTGTTAGGCTCACGACGAAAAGGAGGGAGATGACCCATAATTTGAGTGATAGGACGCGGTTTGGCCTTAAAACAAGGTATTTACTTGCGAACTACAGATGACACTTCATGAGCTCCATCGATGGGCCATTAGTGTTCCCGAATCAAAGACAATAAAGTACGAGTTCCCGCATGTAAATGCTGGTAATGAAACTTCCGAATTATGAGAGCTGTCACATGATGTTTTGATGGAAGAATTATAGGATGCTTCTTTTCATCAGAATAGTTTGAAAATAACAATCTTCCTCCTACCCTTATCAAGCCATCCTATCAAGGAAGGGAGTAAGGGCTGAAAGTCGACTAGACTTGGGTAAATGACCAATTGAGAGTATTTGCTTTTTGGAAGAAAATACCTCCTGTTGAGTTAGGAGTAGAATTCTTTGCGTAGCGAATTCCAGCTCTACTGTGGTGAGAATACTTTGAGGTTTGATAGGCTGATTAATTACAAAATATTTCCAGTGAAAGAGGTATGCTACTAAACGAATTAATTTAGAAAATGAGGAATAGCGCTGAAAAAGACTGATCGTAACCAAAGGAACATAAGAGGAAGCGAAAACAATGCGAGTTTCTGGTACTTCTGTCAACACATGACATGAAAGACGAGGCCAGAAAGAGAAATTTTGCAAACGCTATGGCGGCCCATGCCAATATAAATCAAAAGAAGCGGTTTTACTTACTAGGAATATGACACCACTGCTCTGAGTGGGAGATTCCTGAATTTTGGAAACACGATTAGAAACAAAAGTATTCCAATGAGAAGAGGGGTTTGAACGCCTAGCCAAAACAACTGAGGAGTCACTCCACCACGTGCGGGAAAATTGTACCTTTAGATTTTTGCTTAAATTGACAGATAATTCAGCGGCCATTAAGGCGGCACACAATTCCAGTCTAGGCAGGGAAATTGGCTTAAGCGCCTACTTTGGATTTAGCGCAAATCAAATTTGAAAATCCACTAGAAGTGGTGCTGGGACATCCTACTATATGAGCACAACAACCATAGGCTTCCTCGGAACTGTTCGCAAAAATATGCAATTCTAATGATTGACACATGGGGTCTGAAATTAAAAGGCGGGGGATAAGAATTTTAGAGAGCCATTTCGATATTCCAACCATTCCTTAAGGAAGGGAGTGGGTACTAGTAGGGGAGTGAGGCGGTTTCTGCCCCCTCCCCCTAATAACTTCTCTGACATCACAATCTCAACTATATAATATATGATATTTCGCGAACCCATGGTCTGATATTGGCAAGCGACATGTCGTTGGACTCGGGATGACGCCCCCTTTCCTATGGACAACTTATTTTCACCCTTAAATAAAACCTACCCTTACTAGGGAGTGATTTTTAAAGTAAAAATCGCTTTCCAAATGCGACAGACATGAGGCCCGATGCCAGTATGAAATTAAACGTTGTTCCACATAAACCGCATGCGTACTGTTGGATGTCGCTATGAATTAACATTTTCTTTACGCATGCGCACTTGAGGATTTTGTAAGAGGGCGGGCTTTTTAAATAATTATTTATTGTGTACCCGCTTACAAGCGGAGAATGATTGGTCACCAATTGGCTCAGCTCGCGGCTTCGGGGTATGTAACGTTCAGCCCACGATATGACCTCATATTCGGATATGATACACTATAGGTTAACAAGACTACACAAACAACTAACATATTAACTCAAAACACATTTATTAATCTCAAGAAAAACCAAAATAATCAAATCTCACATTACATTTACAATTGGAAAAATGCAATACAAATAAAACTCATAAAAACACATAAAATCGTTCTATATTTATATCTTGTTCAATTCCCTATAAATTCTCATTAACTTGGAATATTTATTCATTAAGTTACAGAGCGTTCCTATCGCACGGGTTAACACATTTCTCTAAGGCTTGTGAACATTTATCTTATTTATTCCCCTTTTTGAGTGTCAACTTTAATCATTTAATTATCATTATTGCCTTTAGCACTTTTATGTTCAACAACTTTCACTACCAACAAGCCTTAGGATACAATACAATACATTCAATACACTTGATATTATATTACACATGTCAGGATCGAATCCCGTCCTTCAGACTCCCTTTCGTCTTCTCATGCCATTAGAGTAAGGTATGATATGCTATGTCATGTTACGCACTATTTACCATCATTTATCTTATCAGTGGGTTTCTTTCTTCCACTCCACCCCTCCCTCCAAGATATCTCACAATAACTTGACCGCTAACACTTAACACTTTTCCTCATTCAATTGTATGAACACTTCTGAGGAAACATCCAATACAGTAATTAGTATACCTTACTAACTGATCTCAACAGCTGACTAATTGTAAATATCCTGTTCCTGTCAAATATTTCTGTGTATGACTTTATTTAATGATGACTTTGTAAGATATCAAATTCATACAGAAGTAGGTAGAGGTATTGATCAATGTGTGTCTCAAATACTTAAATTTAAGAAGGTAAATAACTTAAGCATATTTCACACAAATATTAGAAGTCTATCTAAAAATAAAATAAATTTAGATGCCGAGTTAGAAGCATATAACCATATATTTGATGTCGTTATACTCACAGAAACTTGGAAATTAGGTAACTTTAATATATGCAAGCATTCCAACTATAAAACATACTATAACGAAGGATGCTTTAATAAATGTGATGGAGTTGTTTTTATGGTGAAGAATTCTATTGACCACGAGGTAGAAACTGTGAATTACAATGATTTCAAACTCCTTAGGCTCAAAATAAATTATGGGATCAATAGAATTGCATTGACAGGCATATACCGTTCGTCAAAATACAATAAACAACTATTTATTAATAATCTCCATGATTATGTCCAGCAAAAATGTACACTAGAAACCGAGGTGATTCTAGGCGACACTAACATAGATCTATTTGATGAGTACGACTCTAATGAATATTTAAACTTACTGCATGAGCATAATTTTAGATCGTTGATGTATGGCACCACTAGAGAAACTTCAACGAGCAAAACCTGTATTGATCATGCACTTATTCGTAGCGGTATTTCTAATGATAACATCTTACCCATTATATCACAGAGCAGAATTACAGATCACTATCCTATACTAGTTAGTATAAATCTTGAAAATGGCCGTGACTTAGAAGCAGCTCAGTGTAACATACGTGAACATAGATTTAAGTTAGATAGTGAGATGCTTAAAAATAAATTGAGCAATATTAATTGGGATACAGTATTAGGGAACAACCACTTGGATTCTAAAGTAGATAAATTTATACAAACTATCCAAAATTGCATAAAAAATTCTTCAATACAATTAAATTCAAAGCAACGAAAGAGAAAGGAGTGGATCACACACGCGCTAATTAAGTCCATTCACACCAGAGATAGGTTGTATCAGGAATGTATAGCAAATAAAGAGAACAATGCCATCATGGAGAAATATAAGCGATATAGAAATAAATTAAACGAATTGCTTAATAAAGCTAAAACTGACCACTATAAACAATTAATAAATTCCAATTCTAATAATCCAAGAAAAGTATGGGGCATTGTCAATGAAATAACACAAAGAATAAGTCATAAAGAAAAAATAACAAAAATAAGATCTCAAAATCATGTTTACGATGATGATTTCACTATAGCTAATACATTCAATGATTATTTTATTAACAAAACTACTGACATGTCTAAAAATATTAAGAACAATCCAGATTTTTCCTTGAAAATCAACAGAAACACATATTCCTGTTTTTTTATTCCGATTACCGAAGCGGATTTACATAAGTACCTACACGAAATAAGCGACACTAAAGCAATGGGAATAGATAACATCTCAGCTCAAATTATTAAGCAGAATTTTAATTCTTTAAAGAATCCTTTACTAACAATAATAAACGAGTCACTTTCAGTTGGATACTTCCCAAAGCAATTAAAAATTACAATTGTAAAACCGCTACATAAAGCAGGCAATCCTTCAGAACTAAAGAACTATCGACCGATATCGTTAACGACAGTCATATCAAAATTATTTGAAAAATGTATAAAAAATCATATTTATCAGTTTTTGAAGAAACACAATCTACTATCAACTAGACAATTTGGCTTTATAAAAAATGTCAGCACCACTGATGCTATTGGGGAATTAACTAGGCGAATTTATGAAAATATGAACAGTATGAAACCGACCTTGGGCATATTTCTCGACTTAGAGAAGGCTTTTGACACCATACCTCACCATATTCTCCTTCAGAAGATGGAAAGATATGGCATCAGAGGCATAGCACTGAAATTGATAGAAAGCTATTTGACTGAAAGGATTCAATACGTTAGAATAAATGGAACTACAAGTCTACCTTTAAGAGTGAAAAGAGGAATACCACAAGGCACAGTGTTGGGTCCATTATTATTTTTGATTTTTATCAACGATATTGAATCATCTATACATGGAATTGAAAATGTTAATGTCATATCATACGCAGATGATACGGTAGTTTGTGTTGAAGGTAGAACATGGGGAAATGTAAAACAAATTGCAACTGCGGCATTGAAAATGTTAAAGGTATGGTTAGATGGTAACGAACTATTTCTAAATGTAAATAAATCAAAGTTCGTAAGATTCAGTTTAAAAGCAGTTAAAGATGATTTTAATGAACTAAAAATACACACTTTGAACTGTAATCAGAACTGTGACTGTCCTAAAATAGCTAAAGTGGATACAGTTAAATATCTGGGATTATTTATAGATAGTGACATGAAATGGAAAAGCCAATGCAAACACCTTACAAGTAAAATAAGAAGAACAATCTATATATTTCACAATTTAAAACATATTGTCAATTACAAATTAATAAGAGACATCTACCATGCTCTAGTCCAGTCAGTTCTTACATATGGTATTCTTGCCTGGGGAGGCGCCTATGAAAATGTACTAAAAAGTGTTCAGATTGTGCAGAATCTCATATTACGAATAATGTTGAAGAAAGATAGATTATATCCGACTATGAGACTGTATGCTGAGACAAGGGTCTTCAACATTAAACAATTGTATGCTTTTGAAATATATAAATACATTTTTAAAGATAGAAATAGAATTCAAGTTGTTAGCCACGAGTATGAAACCAGAAGTATTACAGAGAATCACTCTATTTTATATCAACCTAAGTTAGGTATAGCCAAACGTAACTTTCTGTATTTATCACCAAAATTATATAACATTCTCCCAATTAAATTAAAAGAATTTAAAGGAAATCATGCAAACCTGAAGATGCAAATAAAACATTTTCTCAGAGAAAACAAAATTAAAATTGAAAGTATAATTACTTGAGCTTACAAGTTTATAAAACACAAATTCAATTTTCCTTCTTATTCATTTTTTCTTTTTGTGTATACACCATTTACATAGAACGTGTTATTCGGCTAAGCCATTATACAATTTTTAGAAATAGTAATCAACGATATGCATGCCACACACAAGGTTGCACCTTTTAGTGGCATATGTGATATCTCTTCCTGCTCTGTATGAATTTGATATCATATTTCGACCTGTCTTTATCATATTGTAACAATATAATTTAATAATTGTAAATTTAAAGATTAAATAATGAGTAGGAAGTGCAAGAAAATTCATAAAATGTGTACAGATATTATGAATTTTGTAAAATGTGTGTATTTGTAACGATTTAATAAATAATAATAATAATAATCTTCAAATCTGAACTCAATTCAACAAATCAGTTGGTCTAAATGTATTCTAATAGGTACCTCTCCAGTCGCCTCATACCGTATTGTTGATACAAAATTCAGTTATTTGCGATATTTCGATCCACTTCCAATTCTCTTCTGAGCAATATATTTTACAATACTTTTGCACCTCTCTCATCACCCTCTATTGGGTTAGCTTCAGGGTGTCAAATACTAGAGAGTATTTGTCTGATTCCCAATGTTTCTAATTCTCTACGAAATTCCAAGCTCGTGAAACAACTGCCATGATCCGAAAGTAAATTCTCGGGTTTTCCTAAAATTGGAATCACGCGTTCCTTTAATCTTTTAAGAACCTGTTTCGTTGATGTCTTTTGTATTGGGCACAATACTACCATCTTTGTGAATACATCCATGGATACCATGATATGTTTGTTGCCTCTTCTCGCCTTGGGCAATGGACCGAAATTGTCCACGGATAGTATCTGGCATGGTTTCTGTGGCAAATGTGGAATTGGCTTCTGTCTCATTAAAAAAGAGTTAGGCTTCACTCTCTGACAGGTATCGCACGTCTTTAATGCTGATCTCACCGTTTCTCCCATTCTAGGCCATATAAATGTTTCTTGTAACATTTTAAGTGTCTTGTCCACTCCCATGTGTCCAAACGTACGGTGTGACAACCAAATTAATTTCCTCTGTAATCCTGCAGGTACCACAATTCTTGAACGTGTATGATCTGCATCTGCATATTTATGAAGAAGTCTGTTATACCGAAGATACTCTGTTGAAATCGCTTCAGCCTCAACGAATGCAGGTGACATCCTGTCAAGTTTTCCCTCGAAGTATGAAATCATCATCCTCATCCTTGCCTTCACCAATCTTCCTTAAATGCTCTATGGTTGCTTGATCCTTATCATCTATCTGGATATTATGTACTTCTTCCGTATTCTCTGGGTTTCTGCACAAAAATCTGGGATAATATTCTCCTTCCCAGGACAGTATTCGATTTCAACATCGTATTGCTTTAATGCCCATCGTGTCAGCCTTTGGCTCGATAAATCCGTTTTCATCAAGAAAGTCAATGCTTTGTGATCTGTCCTAAGTATAATTTGGAATCCATAAACGATTTTTCGCCAGTATTGCAGGGCTTGCAATATTGCTAAAAGCTCGATCTCACTGATCGTGTAATCCTTCTCATGTGGTTTCAATCGTCTCGAAGTGAAAGCGAAATAGTTTTCCTCGGGGCTGCGTATCGGTCTCCTGATACAGCACGGCTCCGATGCCTATCTGTGATGCATCTGTTTGGATTATAAATCTCTCATTGTAATATGGATGTCCAAGTTTCACAAAGTTCAGTAGCATACTTTTTGCTCTTTTGAATGCGTCTTCGCATTCGTCTGTCCATCTCAATTTTCCTCCCTTCTTAAGAAGATCCTGTAACGGAGACACTGTACTAGTGTACGCTGGACAATGACTATTGAAAAATCCTTTAAGTCCCAAAAAACTGCATTACGTGTTTGACCCTAGTTAGCCGTGGAAAATTCTTAATGGCTTCCAATTTACATGGGTTTGGCTTCACGCCATACTGGTCTATCACATGACCCAAAAATGTTACTTCACGCTGACAAAAATTTGATTTTTCAAGTCTATTTTAAAGTTGGCTTGCTGTAGATCCCGTAATAATTTCTTTAGATTCTCCATATGTTCCCTTACTGATTCTGAAGTCAAAAGGATGTCGTCAACATACCTAATTGTACATGGCTTTACCTCATCTGAAAGGTTTCTATCTAGGGCTCGTATTAAAGCTGACCCAGCTGTTTTCAATCCAAATGGAAATCTTCTAAAACAGAAGTCTGTTGTTCGAATTGTAACCCTGTCAGTAAACTGGTTTTCTCCTCTAATTCTAAATGATGATAGGAATTGGTTAGGTCCACGTTCGTGAATACTTTCATCCGTTTGAACTTCCTCAAAATGTTATTTATGGATGGTGCCGAATTGGTTTCAGGAATTATCCTTTGATTCAAGTTTCTGGCATAAGGTGTAGCTACCTTTTCAATCACTCCAGTGTCCATCATTTTCTGTAAGGCCTCCTTGGTTTGTTTAAAATGCTTCTCTTCTATGGGATACGGCTTTTGGCGAAATGGAGTCCAATCATTCCCTTGAAGGGCGTATTTAATGTCCTTAATCCTTCCAGGTTTAGAATCAAACACGTCTTTCTGTTTCATAATTATATCATTTAACGTTTCCTTATCCTCTGAGGAAATTTTTGCTTCTTCCAATTTTTCCGATAAGCATTTATCAAAATGAGGCTCAATTTCTTTCTCCAAATCAACGGCAAGTGCATTAAATTCCTCCTCTAAGGATAACACTTCCTCCCTGGTCATATTTTGACTACTTTCCTTTTCGATATGCCATATTTGTTCATCATACTTATGTTCGATATTCTGCAATGCCACATCTGTTCCCTGTAGATTTATCTTCTTCCCGAAAGCGTATACAGTTCTGGGATAAATCAATAATTATTTTGTACTCTCTTATGAAATCTATACCTAAAATTATATTATATGGCAGCTTGTCTACTAACAAGAAACTGTGAGATACTACCAGGTTTCCTATCAGCAGATCCAGAAATACCTGGTATTTGCTAATCAATGTTTTATGAGGGATAATACCCTTGATTTTCACAGCGGATGTGGGGATTTTTAAAACTCTCCCTCTCCTTTCCAGCTCATTCACAAGTACTTGAGTCACAAGACTTATAGTAGATCCTGTATCTAATAAACATCGTATTAAAACTCCTTCAACCCTAATCATAATTATCGGTAGTTCACGCTTTACTGCAACTGGTCCTTCCATAAATTCTTCGATTAGCTCCTCAGGCCTGGCGACCCAATTCACTACTTGAATTTCGTTCCATCCTCCTTCGTAACTGAGATTTAGTTCTTCGAAAATTGGTATTTTTTGCCGAATCCTCTCTCTCGGATCCCCTCTTCTGCCCTGGCAGTTCGAGACTTTGCGCGCCTCTATCGTCGTGAATATCAGGTGAGGTCCTATTCTTTATAGCATACCCCCAGCTGACAAGCTGCTGTCTTTCTGGTTCATCACCCCTTTCATCATAATATCGTTGAGTAATGACCCGTCTTTCCTCAATCTCGGCCTCATAATCAGGATATGGATCCCTCGGTCGATAATTTCTATTATTTCCCCTGTTTCCACCTCTTCCTCTACATGGTCTTCCATATGGTGGTTTCCTTCCATTTGACCCCATCTGGTCATACTGCCTTGGAACGTAGTTTTATCGATAATTTCCCCTTTGGTAATTATTTCTTTGATAGCCATTTCCTTCATAATTCCCTGGGTTTGAATTTCCTCGATAACCATTATTACCTTGATATGGCGTTTGCCATTTCCTTTGCTCGTTTCCTGCAAAATTTCCACCTGTTCCATCCCCTTCAGTAATTGTAGATTTATCCAAGCTACTTTCTCTAATATTTTCGGTCTGAGTATCTGCCATATGAGTATGTTCCACCGTCCTACTCTGACGTGGTAACATATGTAATGTCATCATGTCTGACGCAGAACATTTTCGACTTCAATTACCGTTTTCGCATTTGAGGAGATCAGTAGTCTCTGTATTTCATATGGAAGTTGCTTCGTGATCGCCAAGCATAAGTCATTTTCGCTTGGGGCACAATCTAACTCACGAAATTTGCATAATTGCGCAGTAAAATATTCTGAGTACTTCTTCGGAGTGCTTGTACTGTATTTCTTTGAATAAAGGTCTAACCTTAAATTTTGTTGTACCTCTGCAGCCCAGTACCTTTCCAAAAATGCTTCCTTAAATCCATCTACAGTATCAAAAGTATACCTGAAACTCCTAAACCAAAACAAGCAATCTTCATCCATTAATTTCTCTATTGAACCCAACTGTCTTTCTGCAGGCACCTTAGTATCCTTCAAATATTCTGACACTTCCTTAAGCCAGTATTTTGTTGTGATCAACGAATTATTTCCTGAATATTTCCTAGGCTTCTCAGCATCCGGTCTAACTAACGTGATTATCTGGTTTTGCATCGCATTTGCATATGGAGTTGAGGCGAATAAAGGCGGTCCTGGTGTGCGGTATTGACCTTCTCCCTCTAATATATTCTTAAAATTGTGTTGGGCTTCTGATTCTCCCTATTTATCCTTAAGATCCTCATGACTCCCTATTTCTGATTTGGAATTTCTAAATATGGCTTCCTCCATAGCCATCGTTCTAGTGTCGTGTTGATTCAGACGTCCTTCTAATCTCTCAATCCGAGTAAGTGATTCGTGCTCGTTTTTATTTAATCGTTCCGCTATTTCTTTAGTTTTCTTAAACAATTCCTTCTTTTCCTCTCGGAGGTTTTCTTTTATATGGGCTAATCCATCCTCTGCTTCTTTCTTAATTTCCATCACTTGCTCATCTTTAGCCTCAATCTTCGCAACCACCCCTGCTTCTATCTCTTCTCGTAAGGTGTCCAAATCTTTACCTATTTTTTTCCGGAGCTCCTTCATGTCTCGTTTCATAGTTTTGACTTCCCCTTGGGTTTCGTCTTGGAGTTTCTTTAAATGAGCTAAATGTCTTTGTGTTAGGTCTACTCCTTTATCAATATTCCCTATGCTGACCTTTATAGGAGTTATACTCTCTTGAATTTCCTCAATTAATACTTTCTGATTATTTATCTCTTCACCCTGTTCATCTATATTTCGACCCTGAGTTCCAAATTCTTTATCTATGACCTTATTGCGTTTACTTAATTTCCCGTCCCATGCCTTGTCGCTTTCCTCAAACCTTTGGTCCACTTGTTGTATAACCCCTGTTATTTCTCATTTCATCTTAGTTATATCCGCTTGGTGTTGATTGTTTGCTTCTATGATCTCTCCTGATAATTTATCAATCATTTCGTTTATGTCTTGCCTATATTCCTCGCATATACGCATATTTGACTTTAATTGTTCATTTAGGCTTACTTTCAACTCATTGAAATTCTTATTTACGGTTTTCATTTCGTTGTCTAGCTTAGATTCAAATGCTATCCGTATCCCTTCGGCCTGACAATCTAATTGTTCTTTCGTTTCGATTTTCATCCTATCGATCTTTTCATCTATCCCATCCAGACGCTCGTTTACCTTTGCCTGCGCATCTGAGATATGATTTATATTTTGTCTTATACCATTTATATTCTCATGCACAGACTTCATTTGAGTCTGTATATTTTCATTAATAGTTTCCTGCACTTTCAGGATGCTATTTTCTACTCTTGCCTGTGCGGCTTCAAATTTATTATTTACTTCCTTAAATCTAGTGTCCATCTGGGTATTTATATCACTAAATCTAGTGTCCATTTGGGTGTTTAGAAGTTCAAACTATTTTTGCACTCCGCACTACCCTTACTAATGCTTTCTTGCATTTCGTCCCTACTTTCCTGAAGCTTATTGTTTATTGATTCCAAGAGCACCTTCATCTCCTCGCTCATAGCCATTCTTTTTCCAAATACAATTTGAGAATAAGATGGGCTACAACCATCAAACAACACGGCCATGCACATGAGATATTGAGTGGTCATCGACCGACATGTGTAATATTGTCTTCCTCTCAACGTGAGGTAAAGTTGCTAGCGGGTATGTTAATTGGTTGGTTGGTTCTTAAGTTTAGGGGCTGCGACAACGCGGTCATGTAGCCCCGTGTACTTTGGGTGTGTGTAGGATCTGTCTGATAACCGGTGTTAATTGAGATAACTCTATTAGTGTGTTTTATCGGTTTTTTAATTTAAGTACATACTTTACTGCAGCATAGAATTTTTCAAATAGTACCTACTTTTGCCGCCAAGCACCACCGTCTGAACTTAGCTACTAGACGCCACCACAGTCTGCCCTGGCAACGAACGTAGAAACCTATGAGCGTTGTTTTCCTTCTTAACCTATCCAATTTAGCTTCACACAGGTGCATTTAGTGGAAGGTTCTTTAACATGCCATAAATCTAATACATGGGACCACCGGCTTTACTTCCCCTCTGAAGGGAGACATACTGAGGGATTTTTAACGCTCTTAAAAATCCGACGGCTTCGGCCGGGTTTGAACCCGCTATCTTGGGCTTAGAAGCTCAGCATGCCACCGACTACGCCACCAAAGCCACTGGTATGTTAATTGTCTACCCGTATACATCTCTCCTTCCATTCATTATCAAAACAGGCATTCAACAAGATGTTGAAAAAATAATGTTTTGAAAATCATGGGTTTTTCAAAAAAACATGGAAAATTCGAGTTTTCCTGGTTTTTCTTCGAAAAAATAACCTCCCCTAACTTGGGCGCCATTTTAAAGACATGGGGTTTATCTCGAAATAAATATATTTTTAGGTTTATCGCGGGTTTGCAGTCATCCTACCTCTTAATATTTACCTTTACTTCTAGACTTAATTTTGACCGACTTTTCTTGTAACCCAGCGCTCATATCCAGTACATCATAACAGATTCCCCTTGTACCCGCTTACAAGCGGAGAATGATTGGTCACCACCTGGCTCAGCTCGCGGCTTCGGGATATTTAACGTTCAGCCCACGATATGATCGCACATTTGGATATGATACACTATAGGTTAACAAGACTACACAAACAACTAACATATTAACTCAAAACACATTTATTAATCTCAGGAAAAACCAAAATAATCAAATCTCACATTACAATTACAATTGGAATAAAATCCAATACAAATAAAACTCATACGATCACATAAAATCGTTCTACATTTATATCTTGTTCAATTCCCTATAAATGGTCATTAACTTGGAATATTTATTCTTTAAGTTACAGAGCGTGCCTATCGCACGGGTTAACACATTTCTCTAAGGCTTGTGTATATTTATGTTATTTATTCCCCCTTTGGGTGTCAACTTTAATCATTTAATTATCATTATTACCTTCAGCACTTTTATGTTCAACAACTTTCACTACCAACAAGCCTTAGGATACAATACAATACATTCAATACACTTGATATTATATTACACATGTCAGGATCGAATCCCGTCCTTCACACTCCCTTTCATCTTCTCATGCCATTAGAGTAAGGTATGATATGCCATGTCATGTTACGCACTATTTGCTATCATTTATCAATGGGCTTCTTTCCATCTGAACTCAACTCAACAAATTAGTTTACCCGTCTGTAAACTATTTTCTTAAGAGCAAGGGAATCGCTTATTTCATTACATAAAAGCATTGACTATCTTTATCAAATTTGGAGTAATCCACTTTAATTTTAGCTGAGAGCGCTAGTTAAATCATCAGCAATTCAAAAATATAACTTTGATCCTTGTAGCTCTACTCGTTAACAAATTCATATGTACTCTAAAAATTACTGGTCAGGCTTCACTTCTTACGTCTGCCTTTACCATCATGAAATAACCCTATATCTCCCTCTAAGCCACGGACTTGTGCAAGGTTGCGCTCCCCTTCCTTAGCCGGCTCGTTAAACAAAATGTATTACCACAACATTGTCTGTTACTTTGAAGGCGTCTCATTCATCTAACCACAATCGCGTTTTGCGTGACCATGACTATCCAAGCTCATTACACTACTCCTACCACTTTAATTACTTCACTTCTCATTTCAATATAACTTTACTTTGCACGTTAATCAATCCATACATTTGTTCGGAGATGTTATTGATTGGTCGGTATTTAAGAGCACCTGCTCACACATATATTTATATATAGCGTACTTCGCCCGCTCCGGCTATTATAATTTGCACTGCTGGGAATAACATGAAGAAATTTGGCACGACCCGAGACACTGCTCGTTCGCCCATTAATACAACAATACATGCATCCAGTCTTACCATACATATTTAACAACAATGGCATGGACGACTCGGGGAGGTCCCTTACCTAGCCCGGTCTTCAGCAATAATACAACACTTTTCACAATACGACGATGACCGACTCCGTAGATTATCTCTTTACAACTGTGTATGAATTAACCATACATACATTTAATTACTCTTTAGCTTGAGTTTACTTTTGCCCTTTAATCGGCACAATAACTGCACTTGGATACTCCTTTCCTATTAACTTCAATACTATCATAACTTGCCTTCAATAACTATCATAACTTGCCTTCTATAACTATCATAACTTGCCTGCAATAACTTCAACAACTATCATAACTTGCCTTCAATAACTTCAACTATCATAACTTCAATAACTTCAATAACGTCAATAACTTCAACAACTTCAATTATATCCCGATCGGTATTTTACTTTCCTTTAAACATGGCAACACGGCCTGTACTTCACAATTCAATTACTTTACTTCAATCGATACTTTATTTACTATTATTCACGACGAACTTTATCCCTTCAATCCTTCAATCAATACTTTATTTATTATTATTCACGACGAACTCTATTCCTTCAATACTTCAATAACTACAGGTTCTTTGTTCAATTATTGGCTCAATTATTAGTGCTTTATTCAATTATTTGCTCAATTTTTACAACTCATTATTCATTTCCTATTTTGGAGTACAACACTTGATTATTATAATTATAATTATTATTATTATTATTATCATTCTTGAGCATTACAACACACTTATTATTATTATCATCATTCAATTATTATTATTTTAAGTTATTATTATTATCATTCTGGAGTAAGACACTCAATTTTTATTATTATATGACATGTTGACCTGCCATTGGTCCAATACTATTAGCGATTTCCGTCTCTAAAATTCACTTATTATGATCCTTTCATTATTACGGGTTTTCACTGAATTTAACAGTAATACATTACTTTACATTATGGCAAAAATTTCCATTTACTTGATCACACATTTGATTAGTCATTCTTTAATTTAGTTAGTGCGTAACATGGCATATGGTAATGAAATATCACTACTCACCCCATTCTCCTCCATCAGGCGGATATTCTCCTCCATCAGGTGGATGACCGACTTTTATGACAGGCTCAACCTTCATAAATACACTTTAGAACTACATCGCAACACTTTTCTCTAACACCTTCATATTACACTTACACATTATTACACAGACACATAAAACATATTCAAACACTATTAAAACTTATAAACACTTTCTCTTCTCAGCACACGACCATATCTCAGCGCTTCGGCAATTTTATTCCGTGCTGGTGATCCCTGATGCTATCCTACGTCTCTGCTTTGAACTGCTAATTTACTCCTTCCTTGCTCCTCGAAAACTCCCGGTTTTCCGCTCTCCGTGAAAGTCTCTATCTCCACGTCCCTGCTCACTCGCTTCTACTCGATCTTGGCTATAAATGTTCCTCGTACTTGCCTTCACACGTTCTTTTACTTTTGCTTCGCGTAAATGATCTAGTTTCTAGCTTGGTCTCCAGTTCGAGAACCTTAAACTCGTCTAACTAGTTATCATGACGCTTATTCTTTTGAGTCTCGAACCCGCAGTCTCCTAGGTTCCTACTCATTCGATTTATACTTTGCGATCTCTACGTGTTTCTACTATTCCCTTCTAGGCTTCGATGCGTTATAACTGCCTTTACTAGACGCACTGTTATTTGTTCTTCGGGTCCCTAAGACTCCGGTTACTGGTTTGAACCAATGTTCCTTCGGACTTCAAGTCCCGTACTGATCGCTTTCGCTTCACGTATTTCTTTATACTTTGTATTACAAACTGTTCGTTATAAAGTCCTCTGACTTCTCTAAGTCTTAACTGTTGATCTATCGCATCTTGTAACATGTAGCGCAACTGGCCTACAACTGGGGTACAAATTGTATTGTAACTAGCCTCCACTGAGGTCTAGATAAACTGTCTTATAGCACTGCCTCCCTCAGGAGTCCCTGATGATAACTGTCTTACAGAGTAATACGCCTCACCGAGGTCTGGATGAACTGTGATTCTAACTTATAACGTAACGCCTCCCCGAGGATTGTCGAGAACTGTGATTGTGGTAGAGTAGCGCCTCCCCGAGGCTTGTCGTAACTGTGATAATCTGGCTGAGCTCAGAGCCTATTTGTTCACATTGACACAAAACATAGTCCCTCAAGTACTTCCGGAGCTTATTTCCTAAGTCTCTGCTCCAATCTGTTTAAAACTTTATTTGCAAGTATGAAACATGCTAAATGTAAGATCCGTTCCTGGCGGATTTAATTCTGATCGCTTATTAATTTTAAATTAATTAAAAACATTATCACCCCCTCTTCAGGGGCCTATAATTTTACTGTGTTGGTCCGCAGATCCATGCGTGGTCTTCCCCTTTGACGCTATGCCTAATCAGCGTTTTAAATTCGAGTAAGCATTACGTGCTGGCAACCTATGAATCAATCTTGTCCCTATTGCTCGCCTCTGAGCTTGGCGTTGGACAGTAGTGTTTTACCGTCGTCAAGTTATAATCCATTAACTCTTTTCTCTTGTATGGGGATTCCCTTCTCTCTCTATTGAAATTTCTGTCGAGCTTGCATTTCCTGCGGCCCACTTTAATAGCTATAATAACCATAATCGTTAAGAAGTAGTTCCTCCATTAGTGTCAAACTTAATTGGTAATCCATCCTCCCAAAGCTGCTGTATTGCAGAATGTTGAGTGGCTATTTATGCTTCCCATATCTTTAACTGTGGGTATCATAATTTAATGGCTTCTTGCCCTCTTAATAATTAAAAACTGTCACCGTAATGTGAACTTATGTTTCCGGTCCATTTTTAATACCACAATTGCATACTCTTACAGTCCACTCTTGTGCAATCCTTTCTTGCTAGCCATGATTTCCTTTCAAGTTTCTACTATATGATTCTAGGTTCGACTTGTGCCAATGTCCAATTGGGCACAATGGATGAGTTATTTTTTTTAAATTTAACCAAAGGATCGAAAACTAATAGGTCATGTGCTTTTTAAAATCTCGTGAACTAATAAGGCTACGGACATGTATGAGGGGTCGTTGGACTTGGGATAACGCCCCGTTTTTTAAAGTAGTTTTGATTTTTGTCAAAAGGGCCTAAGTGCACTTTAGTTAATATCTTGAGAACCCATAAGGCTATGGACTTGTATGAGGGGTCGTTGGACTTCGGAAGACGTCCCGTTTTTAATGTAGTTTTGATTTTTGTCAAAAGGGCCTAACATCACTTTTGTTAATATCTTGCAAAACAATAAGGCTACGGATTTGTATGAGGGGTCGTTGGATTTAGGATGACGCCCCGTTTTTGAATGTATTTTTGATTTTTTTCAAAAGGGCCTAAGTGCACTTTTGTTAATATTTTGAGAACTTTGAAGGCTACGGACTTTTATGAGGGGTCGTTGGATTTGGGATGACGCCCTGTTTTTGAATTTATTTTTGATTTTTGTCAAAAGGGCCTAAGAGTACTTTTGTTAACATTTCGAGAACTAAGAAGGCTACGGAATTGTATGAGGGGTCGTTGGATTTGGGATGACGCCCCGTTATTGAATTTATTTTTGATTATTGTCAAAAGGGCCTAAGTACTCTTTTGTTAATATTTCGAGAACTAAGAAGGCTAAGGATTTGTATGAGGGGTCGTTGGATTTGGGATGACGCCCCGTTTTTTATTTATTTTTTATTTTTGTCGAAAGAGCCTAACTGCACTTTTGTTAATATTATGCGAACCAATAAGGCTACGGATTTGTATGAGGGGTCCTTGGACTTGAAGTGACATTTCCCTTTTGAATGTATTTTTTAATTTTTGAAAAAAAATATTACAAAGGGTCTAACGCTATACTAGGTCTATATGTTGAAAACATATATTTTACCCGTTAAAATTTTAATTAAGAGTGGTAGACAGAGAGACGATACCGCTGGGTGTGTGTTTGAACAAGCCTGTTGCCGACCATGGTGGACGTGCCCGGAAGAAATGAATCGCTATTTTGGCGGGACGGCGGGGGTGGCTTATGACGGTTGGTTTTCCGATATTTCCTATGACGGATGGAGGCTAATATTCCAAAACGTGTGAAGCGTGCTATGATTTTTTAACCCTGAAGGGGATCTTTAACGTGTTAGTCAGTGGTGATGAGCGAGACCATCCTCTGGCACAGCAAATGGTGGTAGAATATGAAAACCTATAACATTCGGTCAACCAAGTCATGTGCATGGACACAAAGAGCCAAAACGGTAAGGTCATTGCCCTGAGATGTTATAAACTAAATATTGAACTGGGTGATGTGCTGTGTTGTAGGGTGAAAGTATGTGGTTAACATGTTCATGTATTGAGGATGGCCGGTTGCTAGTAAGTATTATTACAGTAAAATGTTTAAGAATAATAATAGAAATAAGACACACACGTTCTCAATACTAACACATATAGTCCTGCTTGCTGGACTGAATACAGCGGCTTGGCGGTTTGGTGAGAGCGATTGCTGATAAGAGAGGAATGTCTACGTGGGCAGGAAGTGCAGTATCAGTTTACTTGCCAAGTTGTGGCTAGCAGGTCTTGGTTCTTATGCAGTAGTACTACCGATGTATAAGAGGCAGCATTTTTGGTTCTTTATCAAAAACTTGAAACTAGTATAAGGTACGCGAATCTTATCGCACTTGACGAATGTGTGGAGGCGTGGGAGCATGTGAGAGACAGACAAGAGTTCAAGGTCAAAACGCTGAGAAAATGGAACTCTCTCTGTTGCTAAGCTGACTGATAAGGATTGCGTTAGTGATGCACTTGTCGTTTTAGCAAACAGACGTATACAGTGGAGCCTTGAACTGAACTTTGGTAGAAAAATCATTCTTGTTTTCGGTAAGTACATATTAATGATCATTTTAAAGATGTAATGCTAATGAGCCTTTAATTGGTAGTTATTAATAAGGTAATTAATGTTTTTTATTTATTTGTTTGCAGATAACCAGTATACCTCACATGACTGAGAGAGAAACCATTGTACTTTTGAGCCCACTATGAAGAAACAGCAACAAGCCCGTACAAGTCAAGGTGAGATTTTTTAACTAACTTGTTTCATTTTTGTTTGATATTTTATTTTTATGAAATACATGTATTAACCTGAATTTAGCTAATTATGGTGGTTTAATTTCTTTATTTTCAGAAAGTTGCAAAGAAAAGCTTTACTGCTGTAGCAGTCGCTGAAAACCCAAGACGCACTAGAGTGGAACCATTGCCAAAGAGTGAACTACTCAAAACTCAGGTAAGCCTAACTTAAAATGCTGTCCCATTTTACCACTATTGAAACCCCTAGACAAAATGCATTACCTGTACATGACTGGGACGATGATTGCTTTCTTGATTAATGGCTATGTATTGGCAACCCGCACAAGACCATAATGGTTGATGACCGGGGAAGTACAAGGCCATGTTTTTTTATACAAAAAATTAAATTTAATTTATGGGTTGTTCCCTATGTACTCAACGAATATCCACAGGTTTGAACAAGATAATTTGGACAAAACGACATGACATTCATTTTTTTTGTTAAAGGGGGATGTGAATGGCCCCAGCTTTATAAAAGAAATTAAGTAGATGGGTTACTGTTAGTGCCGAAGTACAGTTTATTTTTAAATATTTGCTATGGTGTTTTGATATTTTATTGCCAATTAACGTTAAAGTTTTATTTACAAATATTGATTGATTGAGTGATGGGTTATTTTGTTTGTTTCTTTAGATGTGGTCGTGCGTCATTAACGTAGTGAACAGACAGTGAACAAGCATACATTATGCTTTAAAGTACCCTGTGGTCTTGTGCAACGTTAATAACTTACAATAAAAAAGATATATTATAACACATGGCTTTAGAACCAAATACAACAAGTGAGCAAGTCGGTTTACCACGTGTGTTAGATTTAAAATCAGTAAACGATCGTTGGTTAATATTTGAATCCTGGCCTGTAGGCTTTTTGTCAGCACATAAACTTGCTGGAGCTGGTTTTTATTACTTGAACCGAGAAGATGTCGTGCGTTGTGTGTTTTGTCATGTTGAACTTTCACACTGGGAAGAAGGTGATGATCCCTTTAGAGACCATTTGCGATGGTCTCCTCGTTGTCCTTACATACTTGGAAAAGAAGTGGGTAACGTACCAGTGTATCCATTCAACCAAACCACAAGGCCATTAGCTACTACTTACGTTGCTGAATCACAAATAAATAATAATAATGATGTATTACCAGCCAAGGGTGGTGTCGATATATGTGGTCCATATGCCATAGACAGTGTTGAATTGGCATGTGCTTTTGAAAAATTGGGAGTTTGCAAGACTAAAGCACTTGCACACTCAGATTACTGGTCTGTTGAAAAAAGGTTTAGAATCTAATAAAAATGTTTGGCCATTATTATTAAAATATCTTACAAAAGGGCTAAGTGAAGCTGTTTTTTTATACTGGTGAAGGGGATAAAACAATATGTTTTTATTGTGGATTTGCTTTAAAGGATTGGCAAATGATATATGACCCTTTTGTGCAACACGCTCGTTGGTTACCCAACTGTAAATACATATTGTTGCTTAAAGGTCAGGAATTTGTGAACACTGTTGGTAAAGAAAACGTAATTGCAGCACAAGACATAAAAGTGCCGTTAGCGTTAAAACACGCGGTACAAATACATGAGGGTGAACAAGATGTGTCACACCATCAGATACAAAAGTGTGACCAACAATTATGTAAAATGTGTTGTCAAGAAGAACTAGGTGTTGTATTTTTTTGCCTTGTGGACACTTGATAGCATGTGTCAAGTGTGCGTTAGCACTTAACACTTGTGCTATATGCAAAAAAAAAGTAGTATCTGCTACAGTTAAGGCATATCTTGTGTAAATATTATAATTTATTAACAATGCATGATGCAAAATACCTATATCCACATTATTATTACTAGCTGTTGTAGAGTGTAATAGATATGCTTTTGTTTTGTTTATAGACTACTACAATGAATGTTTTGAATGGTGAGACAAAGAAGCTCAGCGAATGGCCAACGCATATTCCATTCCGCATTATCAAGATTCGGAAATTGAAAACAGCATATGGTGATCGTGTACTTTGTGCATGTGAAAACTTTGAGAGATTTCTACCTACACGGTTTAATGATATGTCGGAGAGTGTTTTTGATGAAGTGAATAATGCTATACAACCTGTATACTTCATTTATGAAAGTTTTAAAAACAATAGGTGTATGGTCCGTGTTAATTAAATTAAAGAAGTGAATTAATAATGGAAAATATAATTGATGACAATAGACTGAAAGCAAAAAATATGTGTATAGAATAATAATGTTTTGGTTTTTAGTATTGTATTTAAAAATATTATGATGAAACCAAAAAATGTATATAACGTGTGTAAATAAATGTAAATCATGTTACAATGTTGTTTTACTTTATACAAAGTTAGAATATTTAACATTGCAGAGTATACATTATTATGACAATAGATGCACACTGA
Organism: Meconema thalassinum; assembly: GCA_946902985.2. Classification (NCBI taxonomy): domain Eukaryota; kingdom Metazoa; phylum Arthropoda; class Insecta; order Orthoptera; family Tettigoniidae; genus Meconema; species Meconema thalassinum. Next base: position 1,753,419,791 of record OX336388.2, on the reverse strand, counting down.
ATACAACTCTTTCTCTCTTTACGATAGTCTGTTATAGTTTTAAAACACAAGGCTTGTTGTAGATCTTTTTATAGCAATGTCCATTCACTGTGGTTGTTTTTGAAAAAGAATCTGGGGTAGCCGCAATGGTTTTATATGCTTAAAAACCTTATTGTTATTACTATTTAGTCATGTTGATCCTCTTGCAATACTACCTTTTTGCATATCAAGGCAGATGACCTAGCTGTTCCACCCATAAAACAACAACAACAACAACAACACTACCTCTTGCATAGTTTGTGCTGTTGATGGCTCTTGTGACGTGGAAGACGGATTAAACATAACTTTTAGAACAGGGGTTAAACGTTGCTAAATAAACAATACACTATTTTGAGTAGCAATATGGTTTTCTTGATTTTTTGTCGACAGCATCTGTGTTTCACGCAGTACACCACATTGATGATCACTGACACTAAAAACCTCACTATTTTTTGGCCTATTTCCAATTTTGAAAAAATAGGCTTATGAGATCACCTTTTGTCCGTGTGTGTGTGTGTGTGTTTGTGCGTGTGTGTGTGTGAGGAGTGTGTGTGTGTGTCCCCCTAATAAAATCTAAACGGCTGAAGCGATTTCAATGAAACTCGGTAAGTTCATAGCACTATTCCCGGCGACCTCGACCGTGCCCTTCAAATTTTGTTACGTCTCACCAATCCAACATGGCGGCTGTGCGAAATATTTGATTAGCATTCAATATCTCCGAAACTATTACCGATATCGCCCTGAAATTGTGTACGGTGATAAAGGGCAATACTAGAAGTTCACCTATGAGACTTTCAAAAACCTGGTGCTACAAAACCAACATGGCGGTCAAGCGAAGTTGAGACTTTCAAATAGACTTTTCTCGCGATTTAACTATCCAAACGTAATGAAACTTGGTACGGCAAATGTTTATTCACATTGTAATGCACTGGAGTCTAATTTAGTTCAATTGTTTACATAACCTCAAAATGGCGGCTGTGCGAAATATTTCACTGTTATTCTATATCTCCGAAACTATTACAGATATCACCCTGCAATTTTGTACGGTGATAAAGGGTACTGATACAAGTTACCCTATGTATATTTCAAAAACCTGTAAAGTACAAAACGAACATGGCGACCAAGCGAATTTGAAATATTTTAATAGACTTTTCTCGTGATTTAACTCTCTGAGCGCAGTGAAATGAGGTACAGTAAATGATTTTGCAGATTGTAATGCACTGCCATCTAATTTTATTCAATTGTTTACATAACCTCAAGATGGCGGCTGTGCAAAATTTTAAAATTAAGTTTATATTTCTTGTGTCGTAATTAAGCGATCGAAGTGAAAGTTTGAATAATGAACCTAGGCAATAATTGTCCTTGAATGGTACATAACTCTATGGCCTATACATGTAACAATCCTAAATGGCGAGCTTCCGAAATATTTAGACGGTTCTCAATATCTATGAATCTTTTACAGGAACCAAACTGATTTTTTTAATGTTCATAGAGACTATGAACATATGTTCACCTATAGGACTTCAATAACTTGGTGAGCACAGATCCAACATGGCGGCGAAGCGAAGTATAAATATTTAAATGGACTTTTCTCGCGAATTAACTATCTGAGTGCCGTGAAACGTTGCAAGTTAAATGCTTATACTAATGTTGATCCATTGGCATCTAATTTATTTCAATTGTCTGCATAATCACAAGATGGCTGATGTGCATAATTTTAAAATCTCGTTTTTACTTCTTGTGTTCTAATCATGCGATTGAAGTTTGAATACGACACGTACAGAATAATATTAATGTAATAGTACAAAAATAAAAATCCAACCTGGCGACAGTCAGAAATATTTAGACGGTTCTCAATATCTACGAATCTGTTACAGCAATTAAACTGAAATTTTGTATGTTGATAGTGGCAATTAACATGAGTAGGATATATGAAAATAGGCTGTATAGTTCTTCACGGAACTACTTGTTACTTTTTAGGCCACCACGAAAATGTTTGGAACGTTGTTTTGAACAACGCCAAATAACAGTTCAATTTTTACTACTACTACTACTAATAATAATAATGTGAAGATACGTTACAATAGAGAACAAAACAATGGAAAAAGTGGAAGCTCTGGAAAGACGGAACATTATGACCAATTCAAACAGCAAAGGAAAGACACTGCTAGAATAATGAGGGGAGTTAAAAGATCATTCGAAAAATCACAACTCATTGACCTGCAAGACAGCTTTGTTAAAAATAACTCTCGAAACTTCTATAAGACTTTTAAGAGTCAATTAAAGGGGTATCAAACGCCTAGCATATGTTTTAAAGATGAAAATGGTAGACTTGGCCTAAGCAATGTTGAGAACTGTGAAATACTTGCGAAGCACTTTGATCAACTTTTAAACTGCCCTGAACCAGACCATAAGTTGGAATTCTCACAAGCAACAGAAAATCTGGAAGAAGATATACCACCCAATGCTGAAGAAATTAAAGAAGCAATTAACAATCTAAAAATAATAAAGCTAGCGGAGAGGACTCTATAACAGCTGAACTTTTGAAATGGTCTCAATCAAAATTCATTGAAGAGCTGCAGTTAATCTTTGAAGATATTTGGAGAACAGAGAGGATTCCAGAGGAATGGAAAGTGGCTCTAATACACCCATTGCATAAAAAAGGGGACACACAAAACGTTGATAACTATACATATAAGGTATTTTCAGAAATATTGCTGAATAGAGTTAAACATCACTTGACAAGCAACTGGGCGAGTATCAAGCTGGATTTCGAAAAGGTAGATCTTGTTCAGAACAAATATTTAACTCAAAATCCATAATTCACCATAGGATACTGAATTCAAAGGACATAGTTGCGACTTTCGTAGATTTTAAAAAGGCCTTTGACTCGGTTGATAGAGAAACCATAGATAAAACAATTCGTGAATTTGGAGTGAAAACTAAATTGGCAAACCTAATACGTGAAATCCTTATGACACGATTTCAAAAGTAAAATTTATGGGTGAGATATCAAAATCTATTAAGATAAATACAGGTGTACGTCAAGGTGATGGTTTATCACACCTTCTGTTCAACTGTGTTTTAGAGAAAATTGTAAGAATTTGGAATTTAAAGCTAAAAGAACAAAACATTTCCCCAGTAACTTTGGGGAGAAGAAACAAAGGCATTGAAATAAGTTGCCTAGCATTTGCAGACGATTTTGCTATATTGTCAGAAAACCTAACAAGTGCAACAACACAAATCAATTTCTTGGAAGAAATAGCCAACAAAACAGGTTTGAGAATCTCCGTAGAAAAACTAAATGTATTACAAACATCAAGAACGCTTCAAAATATTTGGCAACAGATATTGGCCCAGTGGAAAAAGTAAAGAAATTTAAATATCTGGGAGAAATAATTCAAGAAAATGGTTTAGAAAAATCTTCGGTAGAAGAAAGGGTACACAAGATGGAAAGAGCATATGGTATCACTAAGAATTGTTATAATAAAAAGTGCTTGTCTAAAAATCTTAAAATAATGCACTACACTACAGTGGTGAAACCAGACTGCCTATACGCAAGTGAATGTCAGGTACTAAACTATAGATTAGATAAACTTGAAGTACTAGAAAGGAGAATCATGAGGAAAATTTTAGGCCCAGTGAAAACAGCAGAAGTATGGAAATTAAGATCTAATGATGAAATATACAGGAACATAGAAAATATAACAGAAACGATAAGAAAAAGGAGATTGCAATTTGTTGGACATATTTACAGAATGGATGATTCCAGGTTAACAAAAAGGATATTCAAGTACCTTTGCGAGAAAAGGGCAACAACTAGCTGGATTCAAGAAGTAAAGACAGATTTAGAAAGAAATAATATAAGTGAAGAAGAAACCGTGAACAGAGAGATCTTTAGAAAAAGGGTAGTAAGTATGAAAGGATTCCAAGGAAGATTGCCAAAGAAACCTGGTGCGAAGTGGTCCGAGGACATAAAGAAGCAGCATAGTGAACGGATGAAGGAGTACTAGAGGGAACGTAAGAGAAAACAACATAGTGTGAAGAATTGAAATTGGCACGTGGTCCATAGCAGGCCTCATCGGAAAGAAGAAGAAGAAGAAGAATGCATTTTATTAATCCCTTAACGAGTCAAGGACTCAAAAGGAATCGTACAGTTTTATCTTGTTGGCGACAAATTACAATTCAATGTTTAGTTTACAAAGTTTTCAGTATGAAAATGTACACAACATTGTGTAGCTTTCATAAGTTTTGTACACAATGTGGTCTTCTTCTGTCTTCTCAGATTTTGGAATTTCTTCAAACTGTCATTTTATAATCATTCCACATAAACTGTTTTAGCCTCCTTTTAAAGATTGGTAGGCTAGGTGCAATTTTTAGCCTATTTTCAATTTTGAAAAAATAGGCTTATGAGATCACCTTTTGTCCGTGTGTGTGTGATTCGTGTGTGTGTCCCCCCCTAATAAAATCTAAACGGCTGGAGAGATTTCAATGAAACTCAGTAAGTTCATAGCACTATTCCGGGCGACCTCGACCGTGCCCTTAAAATTTTGTTACGACTCACCAATCCAACATGGCGGCTGTGCGAAATATTTCACCAGCATTCAATATCTCCGAAACGATTACCGATATTACCCTGACATCATGTATGGTGATAAAGGGAACTACTATAAGTTCACTTATGTGATCTTTGAAAACCTGGTAACTAAAAAACCAACATGGCGGCCAAGCGAAGTTGCGACTTTTAAATAGACGTTTCTCGCGATTTATCCAACCAAACGCAATGAAACTTGGTACAGTATATGTTTATATACATTGTAATACACCGACAACTAACTTCGTTCATTTGTTTACATAACCACAAGATGGCGGATGTGCGAAATATTTCACCGGCATTCTGTATCTCTGAAACTATTAGCGGTATCTCCCTGAATTTTTGTACGGAGATAAAGGGCACTACTGGAAGTCCATTTATACGACATTAAAAAACCGGTTATATACAAAACAAACATGGCGGCCAAGCGAATTAGAAAATTTGAAATAAACCTTTCTCGCGATTTAATGCTCCAAACGCACTGAAATCTGGTACAGAAAATATTTATACACATTGTAATGCACTGGTATCTAATTTAGTTCAATTGTTTACATAACCTCAAGATGGCGTCTGTGCGAATTTTAAAAAAATAAGTTTTTATTTCTTGTGATGTAGTCATGCGATCGAAGTGAAAGTTTGAATAATGAACCTACCCAATAATTGTCCTATAATGGTACATGACTCTATGGCCTATACATTTAACAATCCAACATGGCGACCATCCGAAATATTTAGACGGCTCTCAATATCTACAAATCTATTGTAGCAATCAAACTGATTTTTTTTATTGTTCATAGCTGCTATGAACTCAAGTTCACTTATAGGACTTTAAATAACCTGGTGATCACAAATCCAACATGGCGGTGACGCGAAGTATAAATAATCACATGGACGTTTATCGCAATTTAACCATCCGAGAGCAGGGAAACTTGGTACAGTAAATCCTTATACGAATGGTAATCCACTAGCATCTAATTTATTTCAATTGTTTCCATAACCTAAAGATGGCAGCTGTGCGAAATTTTAAAATTTCCTTGTAACTTCTAGTGTCCTAATTATGCGATTGAAGTTTGAATACTACACGTACACAATAATCAGCATGTAACAGTACATAACACTAGGACCTACATATATAAAATCCAACATGGCGACCATCCGAATTATTTAGTCGGTTCTCAATATCTACGAATCTATTACAGCAATCAAACTAAAATTGTGTATGTTGATAGTTGCAATAAGTGGGCTATATGAAAATAGGCTGTATAGTTCTTCACGGAACTACTTGTTATATTTTCTGGTAGTCTATTGAACTTTACAAAGGCACTATACTTAATGCTATTACTGCCATATTGTTTGGAATTGATTTGGAAAAGTGATATGTCATCTGCAAGTCTAGTTTTGTAAGCATGTAAATCAGATTATTTAGTGAAGTTTAAATTTGTGTGGATGCTTTTGTGTAGGATTTGGTACATCAGGAGATTTGATTTGATTTCTGCATTTAGGGCTACATGTTGAATTTTACTCGTAATATAAAGGTGTTTGGTTGGTGTTAAAAAAGGGTAGTTATAAATATTTCTTACGGCTCTATTCTGAATTACCTCAATTTCCTTTTTTAGGTAATTTGAGCATTTTATCCAAATTGCATTCAAATATTGTAATTGGCTATGGATTAAGGAAAAATACACTTTCCTGAGTAGATATTTGGGATATAGTAGCTCAATTTTTTATCATCCCAGCTGCAGGTGATATTTTTTTTACTAATGCATCAATGTGCTTTTGCCATGAGAGATTTTCATCTATTATTAGGCCCTGGTATTTGACAGATGAGACCCTTTTAACTGCCTTTCCATTCAGCATTATATTCTGAGTGATGTCTAACTTTGTTCTACGCTTAGATATTATGAAATAATTTGTTTTATCTTCATTTATTGTTAATTTATTAGACTGGGTCCGGCCAAGTATTGTATTAATGTCCTCCTGCATGTGTGTAATCAGCGTGTTGGTGGTGTACGCATTGTAATATATGCTTAAGTCGTCTGTAAACAACGTTATATTACCTTGAAAACGGAGTGTTGCTGTGTCATTAATATATACTAAGAAGAGGGAAAGACCCCAATATTGATCCTTGGGGCACACCGTGGGTAATATTTACTTCCTCACTTCTGTAGCCATTTATTTCAATATACTGCTTACGATTGGATAGGTAATTTTTAAACCATGTTCAAGCTACTCCTCGGATACCTGTTTTATCAAGTTTCCCTAAAAGAATTTCATGCCCAACAGTATCAAACGCCTTTCCCAGGTCTATGAAAAGGCCACTCGCTGTCATCCTTTCGTCTATCACATCCTGCAAGTTAGAGATAATATCAATTGTGGCTATTTCTGTGCTTGAGTTTTCTCGGAATCCATACTGCCTTTTGTAGAAGTAATCATTTTTATTTAAGAAATTAAAATTCTGTTTTTACTACTATTTCGACTACCTTGGATATGGGTGGGAAGATGGAAATGAGTCTGTAATTGTCTGGATTGCCTTGGTCACCTCCTTTATAGACAGTTATGACTCGTGCTATTTTTAGCCTATTTTCAATTTTGAAAAAATAGGCTTATGAGATCACCTTTTGTCCGTGTGTGTGTGTGTGTGTGTGTGTGTGTGTGTGTGTGTGTGTGTGTGTGATTCGTGTGTGTGTCCCCCCCTAATAAAATCTAAACGGCAGGAGCGATTTCAATGAAACTCGGAAAGTTCATAGCACTATTCCCGGCGACCTCGACCGTGCCCTTCAAATTTTGTTACGACTCACCAATCCAACATGGCGGCTGTGCGAAATATTTCACCAGCATTCAATATCTCCGAAACTATTACCGATATTACCCTGACATTGTCTAATGTGATAGAGGGAACTACTATAAGTTCACTTATGTGACTTTTGAAAACCTGGTAACTATAAAACCAACATGGAGGCCAAGGGAATTTGCGACTTTTAAATAGACATTTCTCGCGATTTGACCAACCAAACGCAATGAAACTTGGTACAGTATATGTTTATATACATTGTAATGCACCGACATCTAACTTCGTTCAATTGTTAACATAATCACAAGATGGCGGATGTGCGAAATATTTCACCGGCATTCTATATCTCTGAAACTATTAGCGGTATCTCCCTAAAATTTTGTACGGAGATAAAGGGCACTACTGGAAGTCCATCTATAAGACTTTCAAAAACCGGTTAAATACAAAACGAACATGGCGGCCAAGAGAATTTGAAACTTTTAAATAGACTTTTCTCGCGATTTAATGTTCCAAGCGCACTGAAACCTGGTACAGGAAATATTTATACACATTGTAATCCACTGGTATCTAATTTAGTTCAATTGTTTACATAACCTCAAGATGGCGGCAGTGCGAATTTTAAAATTAAGTTTTTATTTCATGTGATGTATTCATGCGATCGAAGTGAAAGTTTGAATAATGAACCTACGCAATAATTTTCCTTTAATGGTACATGACTCTATGGCCTATACATTTAACAATCCAACATGGCGACCATCCGAAATATTTAGACGATACTGAATATCTACGAATCTATTTTAGCAATCAAACTGCATTTTTTAATGTTCATAGGGGCTATGAACTTAAGTTCACCTATAGGACTTTAAATAACCTGGTGATCACAAATCCAACATGGCGGTGACGCGAATTATAAATATTCACATGGACGTTTCTCGCAATTTAACCATCCGCGTGCAGTGAAACTTGGTACAGTAAATCCTTATACGAATGTTAATCCACTGGCATCTAATTTATTTCAATTGTTTCCATAACCTCAAGTTGGCAGCTGTGCAAAATTTTAAAATCTCCTTGTTTCTTCTTGTGTCCTCATTATGCGATTGAAATTTGAATACTTCACGTTCACAATAATCTGCATGTAACAGTACATAACGCTAGGACCTACATATATAAAATCCAACATGGCGACCATCCGAAATATTTAGTCGGTTCTCAATATCTACGAATCTATTACAGCAATCAAACAGAAATTGTGTATGTTGATAGTGGCAATTAACATAAGTAGGATATATGAAAATAGGCTGTATAGTTCTTCACGGAACTACTTGTTAGATCATCAGGCACCAGGCCAGCCTCTAACGATACATTTATTAAAGTAGTTAGTGGGCTACTTAGCATGTCAATGGAGTTTTTTAACAATTTTACTGACATACCATCTATTATGTTTTTAATAAAGCACCTTATAGCTATTATGTTTTGAATAAAGCACTTCATATCACTTTAATATGCACACACATGTCAATCTACATCTTAACACATTGAGCAATTACAACTAACATCGTCACAGACTAAAAGCGTATATACACTCCGCCCAAGTTCCATAGAGGACATAAACTAGATACATAATAGTCTCCCCCACTTATATAAAAACAAATAAAAGGAACTATTCATATTCATTTGGGCACATAGTCTTGCAGATACTGAGGAGGTCGCCTGTCTCTGGCTGATCTTCTTAAATAATTATCAGCAGGTGGTGGAAGGCCGTTTCGATCAGGGCGTTCAACAGGTTGCAGGATGGTCTGCCTTGTATCATCTGAAGTGTGGGTTGCAGGAGGTATATCAACATTCTCTAGTCTTGGCTGGGTTGTTGTTGGTATATTTGGAACACCGAACACTGGAGGATTTGTTGGAGCAAAAGTGACATGCTTATCTTTCTTTGGCACGAGAGTCGATAATAACTGGTCAACATGCCGCTTTAAAATTCGTCCCGAATCAAATTTCACATCATAGTGGCGCTGGCCGAGTTTAGTTTGTATAACACCAAACTGCCAAATATCACGGTTTTTCTGGTGAATCCCGACTTGCACTCTCTCCCCCACTTTGAAAGAGCGAACAGGGGGTGAGAAACTTGATGTAATAAAGCTCTTTTGGTTTGGAAGTAGAGCATCTAACCGGATACGTAGCCGACGTTTCAAATATAGTTCAGCTGGAGACTGTCCACATGCCAATGGCGTTACTCTGTATTGAAACAAGATGTTCTGTAACTTAGTCGATAATGGGGCCGGGTCATTTACAGCAGCACGAAGTCGTCTCCTCAAAATTTGGATGTCTCTCTCGGCTAGCCCATTGGTTGCTGGGTGCCCAGGTGCAATATATTTCTGAAAAATCCCCCTCTCCTTGCAATAGGATCTGAATACATCACTCGTGAAGATAGTGGCATTATCTGACACAAGGACATTCGGGTACCCATGTACGGTAAGGATGTTTTCAAGCAGACTGATAGTAGTTGCAATGGATGGAGTGTCTTTCACTATTCGGACTTCGACCCACTTGGATTTCGCGTCAACACATATCAAGAAATTGTGGTTATCAAATGGTCCCGCATAGTCAATGTGTATGCGTTCCCAATTTTCTTCTGGTTCATCCCAGGGGTGTATTGGAGCTTTTGGTGGATTTGAACGAGTCTGCACGCACTCTTCACAAGATTTGATAAGCTTCTCAATGTCTTTGTCTAATTGCGGCCAGTAGACATATCGTCTTGCTAACTGTTTTGTTTTCACAATGCCGAGGTGTGTTAAATGTAACTCATCCAAAATTTGTCTTTGTAGTTTCTTTGGGATAACAATTCGGTCTTGACGGAATATAATACCATTTTCAACTGTATATGGCTCATCCAAGGATTGCGTTTGAAGACGTTGCAGGGTGGCCCTAAGTTCTGGGTCTAACATAGTCGCTTCACGGATAGTTTCGTACGTAATGGCTTCACTTGACACTTGAAGAATCGTTTCAGCATAGAGTTGTGAAACTTCTGCATTTATTGATGTTTCAATGTTTGGCGAGGTAGATGCAACAGGGGCTCGGGATAGGCGATCAACATTTTTTGTTATCTTTCCCTTTTTTCACTCTTACCGTATAGTCAAACCCGGAGAGAAACGATGCATATCTTAGGAGCCTTGCGTATGTCATTTGTGGCAGGCCCTTGTTCTGATGAAAAATACGAGACAGAGGTTCATTCTCCGTCACATTAATGACATTTCTTGCAAATATATGGTTGTAGAATTGTGTTGTGGCTAAAATAATTGCCAGCGCTTCCCGGTAAAGCTGACTGTAATTACATTCTGCTGGTGTTATGGCACGAGATGCATAGGCGATGGGTCTTTCTTGGCCTTCCATCTCATGACTTAATACTGCTCCAACACCAGTAGGACTGGCATCAGTTGACAAGATGATAGGCAGTGATGGATTGAATGGGGTTAGGACACGTTCACTACATAACTCGGACTTGAGATTGAAGAAATCTACTTCACAGGCTGCAGACCAGAAAAACCGTTCACCTTTCCGCAATAACTGCCGTAATGGGTGGGATTTCGTTGAAAAATTAGGCATAAACTTTGCGTAATAAGTCACCATTCCAAGGAAGCGTCTCACTTCTTCAATTTTTTAGGACATTGCATTTGTGACACACCTTGAACTTTCTCTGGTGACTTGCGGATCTCATTATACGATACAATATGCCCTAGGTAGTCTATGCTTTCCTTGAAAAATGAGCATTTGCTTTTTTTCAAATGCAGATTATTTTTGAAAGCCGTTCTAGACAGGGTATTAAGTTCTTGGTGCACTCCTCCTTCGTAGTACCATGCATTATGATGTCGTCACAATAAGCTTAAGCTTTTGGAAGACCATGAAGGATCTGTGATAATATCCTATTAAATTCTGAGGGGGCAGTTTTGATGCCAAAACTCAGTCGGTACATCCTGAAGGTTCCTTGTGAGTGGATATAGTTTGAATCATACTACCTTCTTCATCAACCTTCAGATGTATAAGTCTAACTTGCAGAAAAATTTTGAGTTTCTAAGACTATGTAGAACATCATTAATTGGTCTTATGGGATGGTTTGCAGAAATCAACCTTGAATTCACTCCACGAATGTAGTCGACTCATAACCTAACTCCCCCATCCGGTTTTGGGATAACAACAAGAGGCGATCCCCAATCACTTAAATCTGTGGAAGATATAACTCCATCTGATTGCAATGAAGCGAGTTCCTTTTCGACGCGATCCCGAAGAGCAAAAGGGACATCACGTTCGCGATAGGTTTCACCCCCTCTCTGAGTTGCAGTTTTACTTCAATATTGGGAACGCATCCAATTTTTTCTTCAAAGATTGTACTATATTGATGTAAAATATCTTGAATTGACTGCACTGAGTTGACAGATTCAGTGTGAAGAGATTGAGTTGTGTCTTTATCAATTTTCTTTCAGATCAAGGCTGAGGCCCCTGATCCAAACACGACCAAGCAATGCGGCATGGCCTGGCAGAACTACAAACAGATCTGCAAAAATTTCTGTTCCTTTGTATGATACTGTGACAACAATTTTTCCTCTGGGTTTGATAATATGATCAGAATATGATCGAAAACAGACATTTGTTGGCTGCAATTGCAAACCAAGACCCAAGGTTGAACATTCGTTCTCTGGGATGAGTGAATATTTTGCTCCCGTGTCGTCTTCAAATCTTTGTGATTTATTGTTGAGTTTAACAGTGATAAAATAGTTATCCGATTATTGCCCTACGCCAAAGAGATCTTCGATGCATTCCAGTTGTCCTATCCCGAAATTGGTTTCGGGGTGGTCATGCAAGTAGTCATTTATGTTCTCAGTTGCAATGTTGTGTGTATTTGACTGTTGAAGAAGTGTAGTGATACAAACTTTTGCAACATGTTACACTTTCCTACATTACCTACATTTAAGAGAGTTTCTGTTTGTGCGACAATCTCTTGACCTGTGGTTTGAATTTCCACAATTTAGACATAATCTATCAATACCTAGTGCTCTATTATTGACAGAACTACGGAGGCCCCTGGACTGTGAACGTGAGTGAGAGCCTGGGCTAGGCTGTTGAACCAAACGTGACTGAAGATCACTGCTATATTGATTCATACTTCAGCCATTATATGAACCTGTGGCATTTGTTACTTTGTTTGTGTCCTCTACAGTGTCGGACGGTGCCGTGAGCTGTTTTGACAGCTGATTACTCTCATACCGCGATGCTTCCAAGGCTATAGCCTTTTTCAGGAGTTCATCAAATTTCGTGTCTTTAGACTGAATAAGTTTCTCTCTGTTCCAATTATCTCGCAAGCCTCGTATAAATTGTGCACGAAGAAAAACATCCGCGATTGAAATTCTGGCGTCTCATGTACACTGAATATAAAAGTCACAGTCGACTTCTGAGAGTGGCAACAAATCCTGCAATATTTTGACTTTCTTTTTGATTGACGTTCAAAAAATAGTGTTGGGAAACCACGGTTGAGACTTGAGGTGACAGTATTTGCTTGAAATGTTTTACTAGGTCATTATACCCGAGAGACTTGTTTGGTTTATCCGGGCCTAAAAATGCAGAGAGATTTTTATAATGAATTGCCCCTATTGATGTACACAAGAGTTGAGCTTTCTTTGTTGATTCGGTGGCATTGTTGAAGTTTGCGTAATTCTCAAATCGTTCTAAATACGACACAAATTTTTCCTTTTCAGCATCAAAATTTTCAAAAGGTGTGATGTTAGTGGCTTGTGGGGTTGTGACGGACTGGTGAGCTTGATACCTTTCAAGTAACTTCTCTTGAGAATCGGTAAAAATGTTCAGTAATTGTTGAAACTCATTTGCGTCCATCTTGACGGAACGTGGAAATAATTTTAAAAAATACAGTTCAAATATAATAAAATGTTTCAAGATAACCGATTTAAAACACACTGGGTAGCTGGGCTTTAGATTTTAAAAAAACTTTGCATAACCTCGAAGTTCGAACTGAGATTAATATTACGGTATTTTGAATATGTTGCATGCAGGCACACGCAGCTAATGAGTTGCTTAGGATCGTTAACAAGTACTCTGTGTAAATTTCATGTCGATTTGCCTCATTCTTGATTTTACTCATGTGGCCGTTGAAACAGACCTGACGTAAATACCGTACTTCATTGATTTAGGCTACATCTGAACCGGTGAAATGATCTTCTCATAGTTTCTCTTCCTTTGACTGGGGATGTGTTCTTATCTCTTCCTGTTCCCAGAACCGCTCCACCTGAGAGTTTAATGGGTCAGTTCTGACAAACAACGTATTGTTCCTACTACTTCGCTGTTCTACTGAGTGGGTAGGGATGCATCCCGCTAGAACCCATCCTAGCGCTGAGTTCTGAAGGATGGGATGACCTTCCTGCGTTTGCTGACCGGGCCGTAAGATGTCGAAGAAGACAGCTGCTCCTAGAAGAATATCAACCTGACGAGGCTGGTTGAACTGGGGATCGGCCAATGTGATGTCCTTAGGTAACTGCCAATCATCACAGTTGATACGTGAGGTAGGAAGCTGACTTGTGATCTGAGGCAGCGCGGAGCACACAATAGGCCTTCTGTAATCACTCGCCCTGGAAGATATGTTTAATTGGCAGATGTGTGAGGACTCAATGCCTTGGTGTTACTAATACCACTGATAGGCATGGCATAGCGACTCAATTTCAGACCCAAACGATCAGCAAGTTCCCTAGACATGAAATTCAGCTGAGAACCACTGTCCAATAGTGCTCTGCAATCGTGAATTCGACCTGAATTATCCTTGATGTGAACTATTGCGGTTGAGAGAAGAACTTCGTGCTGTAGATAAGACCCTTTTAATGAGCAGTATGACAGTTGTGAGGAATGGCCTAATGTGTTACTGTCCTGATGATTATGCAGTATTGTGTGGTGTTTCTTGTTGCAAGTTCTACAGTAACCAGCATTACAATTTGATACCATGTGATCACGCCGCAAGCAATTGTAACACAGTTTGTGATCTTGAATTAACTTGATGCGATCATTCACTGCCATTTCCTTGAATTTTTGACATCTTGACAACGTGTGTTGTTCATTACACAATTCACATCCGGGAGAAGTTGACATGTATGAGCGACGCGGACTCTTTGAGGCTGGGCAGACTTTATTCGCATCATGTTTATCTGCTGGTGGCTTGTGTGAGGCAACAATCTCTAATGTTTGACAATTGCTCTCCAAGAATGAAACAAGATCCTTCAAGCTGGGACATGTATCGCCTGACGTCTTGTTCTCCCATTGCTTCCGCAAGCCTAGACTAATGCGTTCCAGAACCAAGTGTGATAGGAGGACATCATGCAATGGGGTCTCAATATGCAGGGCTTCAATGGCATTCTGGTTGCTGCTCAACTGATTGATGAGTTGTCGCAAGTCTCTGGTGATTCCGATTTTACGGGAGGTAGCGACAGCAATTCTTTGACATGGAGATCTAAAATGAGCCTAGGGTTGTGGTATCGGTTGCAAATTAAATTCCATGCCACCTTGAAATTGACCTGAGTAACTGGAAGGTTTTCAATGAGTTTGTGTGGCTCGTCTGATACACACGACAATAAATATTAATAGCGTTGAATGTCGGTCAGAGACTCGTTGTGGATAATTAAGGATTGAAATGTGTCATGAAAATGCATAAAGTCAATAAGAGAGCCCGTAAATTTGGGGAGTATGATTGTAAGCAACTTAAGATTATGGCTGATGGTAGAACATGAACTGTTGATAGGGGTTGATGACTGAGCTGCATCATCTGCCAGTAGTGTTTCAATTTTGGATTGAATTTCCAAACACAGTTCCTCGAATGTTTCCCTATCTACGTCGCGTGCAACATCCTCATCATTAACTTCCAACTGATCTTGTACGCCGTTGTATTCCCCTGTACTAGTTTCAAGAAGCTTTTGTCTTACCCTAATGTCATTAAGATTTCCTCTGTTATGGAAATCCGTGATAAAATTGCCTGCTCGAGTCACACGAGATTTGATGACGGCCCTTTTCTTAACTAATGCACGCTTTAGACTTTCTTCCATGGTGACATAGACAGGAAAGGAATAATAAAGTGAACCAGACTGTTCTTACTACTCACGTGAATACGCCGACACTGCACTCTGGTGGCCAGGTCCTGAGTAGAGGTTATCCGCTTCCGTGATGTCTGAACATGGCTGCACTGTCACAGTTCCGTTGCGGCTGAACACTGATACCCGGCAACACCGCAAGCAACATGGCGATTCGCGCCAATCTCATGTACAAATGCCTGGACTACAAGTCATGAAATGTAAATTAATATAATCACGAACTTGTTTGTCGTTGCAAATTATATCAATTAACGTGGCCATTTACAACTGTACGAGGAAAATCACTCGAATATAATGTGGAAGTAGTCACAAGTACACACGCGTCGCGTTGGTTTAGAAATCCGGCCCGGAGGACCAAAAATGTTGCTGCTGGCATCACAACACCTCTCTGGTAGCTCAAATATTTAAATCATACTAAAATAACAACACTGACTTTACTAAACACTAATTTATTAACCTAAATAACACACAGAATATAAAATACACTACATTACTACACCTAATTAGAACAATGCGACCGTGCGCTGCGGCTCACATGACAACAGTTCCAGGCAAGTTATTCCTCGCATTCAAATGCCCGACAAGTGCTTCTTGAGTGTCATTCGGGAGAACTGACCAGCACTGAAACGGCACTCAACAATTACTATAACTTCCAATTTGTTCATTTGCGCCTACATTAATTTAAATTCACACTTTGATTATTATATTATATTTCTTAACGACATTTTCCCTTGCTGCTTCTTAATTAAATTCCTTCATACTTAATGCTAGGTCTTAATTCTTTTATTGTAGCTAGATCTCTAGTTTTAAGGCATCCCCTTTCCCACTTACGCGTATATCAACTGGTTAGACACCAAGTATCACCTCGAGCTGAGAGAGAGAGATCTTTTTGCTCTACCTGGTCATATTTATGTTCGCCAACTTATTGTTGCGACATGGCGCCCACTCCAAGCTGTATTCCGGAAAAATATCGACACAGGTTGGAGATACGTATATGTGTCTTTCAATAATTATTTGTTTGACGGTTTGCATTATACGAACCGTTACAATTGTTGCCACAACGTGGGCCACTGTTCCGGACCATCACAATTGGCGCCACAACCTCGAGATCGATAAACAGTTGATACTCGTGGAAGGGAAGAGAATGTATCTCAGTGCAAGAAGTGATTTTGGGGATAATTTTAAGGGGTATAAGGTGTATCGCTCATCATGTCTCACGAGATGAAACTCGAGAGTTGGACGATTCATGAAGTCGATACGGAGAGTCTGGAGATCATGGAGAGTGATGGAAGTGATTTTGGGGGTATCAGGATGGAAGATATTGAGATTGTATCACCAGTGGATTTGACGGAGGCAAATCGCAGTACTAATTGTGAGAAGTGTAGCTCTAAGGATTAGACGGAGGGAAATCTCGGTACTAGTGCAGTGGGAGGGAGATCAGAAGTCCCACTACAGGACATTCTTAATAGGTTTCTGCAGATGAATTAGGAGAGTAATGCTAAATTATTTAAGGAAATGAAAGACGAGATAAAGCGTGATAATCAGGAATTAAATCAGAAATTAGATAACAATATTCAGGAAGTTAATAAACAATTTAAAGAAATGAAGGAAGGAATCAATCAGAAACTGGATGTTGTGGTCTAGGCTAATGAAGAAGGGGAAGTATGGGATATTGCAGGAGAGCATAGAGGGTGTGAAACAGGGAATTAGAGGAGAGATTAAGGGGGGAGATACACCATTCGCCAGTGAAAATTTATGAATTTTCAATATTTTATTTTCTGAAGCCCTATGATTTAGAAAAATGAAAATTTACAGGTTTAGTATTTATAACTTACATACTGTTATAACATTATAATTTTTTTTTAATTATCCATTGGTCATCAGTACACTGTAAAACTTCCTGGCGTAATTTGTGCAGTCACGCAGCGTTTACACAATAACTACCCCAATTATGTAATTATTTGAATATTTTTTTCTTGCGTTGCTTGTAAGACCCAAGGCTACAACATACACTAGAATCTTAGACATCGCATAAGAAACAATGTTTATTTTCGATTATTTAAATAAGTTGAGGAAAAATTTGAATATTTATTTTGATTTTTTTTTAAATGTAATGGAACATGTTATGTGAAAGATCCTAGTGCATGTTGTTGGCATGATTAAACTTTACACTCATGCAAAATAGTATTGC
The DNA here is from genome assembly GCA_946902985.2 of Meconema thalassinum. Taxonomy (NCBI): domain Eukaryota; kingdom Metazoa; phylum Arthropoda; class Insecta; order Orthoptera; family Tettigoniidae; genus Meconema; species Meconema thalassinum. The sequence continues at coordinate 1,753,402,062 of OX336388.2, read as the reverse complement.
AGTAGATTAAAAAATAAGAGAGTTATGGTGAAAACGCTGTGTAAAAAATGAAAGTTGAGAAAATGCATGATAAACATACCAAAGGATTGTATGTCCATTAAAACTTCCCTGCTTCATACACAGGGCCCTCTTTCTGGATCAGTTTGGCCTCCTCTTCCAACCTCAGTCTCTTTTTGCATTTCATTGCTTCTTTTGTAGTCTCCAGAACCCTTTTATTTGCCGAAAGTATGCGTTTCTCATCTTCATCTTGCAGGAACTGGGAGCAGTATGTTCCCACCACAAGCCCTAACTGCTGCAACACTTTAATTCTAGCCCTCATTCCATCATTAAAAGTCATGGTGAGAGTTGGGAAGTATCGAAAATACAAGTATTTAAAATACGTATTTTCGATACTTTTGTATCTCGTATTTTGTATCGAAAATACATTTTGAACCATGTATTTTGTATCTGTATCGAAAATGCATTTCATGAGTATTTTGTATTTTCCAAATACACAAAATATAATCAAAATACAATCACTGCATTAGGCAATTTTCAGTTTAATACTCCATTATCTTCACTTTTCATAACTTAAGTTAATTGGTAGATATGACACAGGTAAGTGTGAGGTAAATATAACTGTGCCGGCAATACACCAACCTTGTAAGAGCATGTGCAATTCTATTTATTTAGGATGCATTTGGAACAAAGTCTCCAGAACCAGAGGAATGTCTCCTGGATGTTGTGTTATCAGCTTGGTTAATCTTGGAAGCCTTTTCAAGCAGTACCCTCAAGTTACCTAGTATGAAATTCCCAAACGCATGAGGCTGTCGGAACCTGTTAACTAGAGTGATCATACAAGAGCTGATCAAAATTCGGCAATCATCTCCCGTAAGAGCAGTGTAGGCCTTAAAGTCGTACACAACTTTGAATTGAAAAATAAGTTGCTGTTGTTTCATTTTACGGGTTTTGACATCGTGATCATTTAGTCCCGTGTACTTGGGTGTGTGTATATAGCCTACTGTATTGAACCCTTTATCCACAGGCTGTATAAAGGATTCTAATAAATTATTCATCATCTTTTGATACATTTCTACAGACAGCAGTTGTAGTAGTGTGTTTATTTTTAATTTAGGTAATAATAATATCGTATGGCCTCGGTGCCGGGTGCAAGCTTTGTTATTTGACACCCAAAGGGTAGCTTGCTTATCGAATTTCATTGTTCCTTGAAGCACTATGAAAGTCAAGGAGGTTAGATATCTAAGCTCCTTGAACACTACAGCGCTTTCTAGTAGAGAAATGAGGAACTTTGTGTTGGCGGAATCTCCCGAGAATAATTTTGCCATTATGAACACGGCCTACTGACTTCAAATGGGTTCTTTGATATGCCAACATCGTATGACATGGTGTCGTAATTTTTGCCGCCTTTCAAAAATTTAGGTGAGGATTGGGAAGGAGATGACCGTGGCCTTAAGTTAGGAACCATCAAGGAATTTGCCTGAAGTAAAAGGGGCAAACCACGGAAAACCACTTCCAGGATGGCTAAGGTACGAATCGAAACCTCGCTCTTCGCAAGTTTTCTAGCCACTGCGACACGAGGCAGACGAAAATAAATATGGTGGTGGTTGTTAGTAAATCATGATCAGCCCGATGTATTTAGGTGTGTGTGTTAAATTTGCTGATAACTTGTGTTTGTGAGGTATCTGTAGTAGTTAGTATGCGTGGCTGTATTATGGTCTACTAATGATCAGATAACCTGGGACGTGGAATATGGTGCCATTCCGGCATGTGCCTAAATTGACAGTGGGAAAATACGAGCAAACTTCGCAACGAGGATGGCCGCTGTCAATGCCAGGAAAAGAAACTTCGATCTCATTAATTGTCTTTGATAGTTGCATACTTTAAGGATTGATGACGATAATGTTTGAATTTCGCCCCCTTATTATTCCCGTTTTAACGGGGTCGGGGACGAGATACGATGAAAGCCTATGTGGGGGGGGGTGCTTTTACGACTGGATGCCCTTCCTGACCCCAACCTCATGAGAGAAGTTAATGAGAGATGAAATGAAGTTGAATGAAACTGGGCAAGGGTGTGGAAGGAAGCGGCCGTGGCCTGTCAGAAGGTACCGTCCCAGGATTTGCCTGAAGTTGAAAATGGGGAAACCACGGAAAACCATTTCAAGGACGGCCGACGGTGGGGCTCGAACCCTCGCGTCTACGTAGTCCACAGATAGCTTGGCCCCATGACCTAGCTCTGCGCGTTAGCGAGCGTAGCAACCGCCGTCGGTAATGATGATCATGATAAAATGATAATAATACGGTAATAAAAATGATAACTATAATGTATATTATTCCCGTGTCAACTGGGACGAAAATGCGAATCGATGACTTTTCCCTCTCTTGTGGTGGGTTGATTATACGGCAGGATGCCGTTCCTGTCGCCAACCTCATTAGAGGAGTTAATGGGATATGAATTAAGGTGAATGAAACTATGCAAGGAATTGGAAAGAAGCGGCCGTGGCTTATTCGAAGATGCCATCCCAGCATTTGTCCGAATTTGAAAATGGGGAAACCACGGAAAACCATTTCAAGGATGGCCGACGGTGAGGTTCGAACTCACGTTTATCGAGACTGCAGATAACTGGGCCGCAGCTGCCGCTGTTTGTTGGTGGTAATCAGTAGCGGCTCGTGAATTTTACCGAGGGGGGACTCAACCATATAAAATACGCATATTTCAATAGCCTATAATTCTATTTACCTCACAAAAGCTCTCATTTGTAGTGGAACTCCATTCTTCTGCACTTGTCAGTATCACTAATGAACTTCTCTATCACTTTATTGTTAAAGTTAGGAATTTCTTTCACCATTTGTTTCTCAATTGACAGCATCCCTAAAGCTGTTAATCTGTCCTCCCCCATAGAATTACGTAGATATGATTTTATCAACTTCAGGGTCGAAAAACATCTTTCAGTTTCACATGTTGTCATTGGCATTGTCACCAATATTTTTAATGCCTTTGTTATTTCCTTAAAAACAGTAGTATCTAGTCCAAATGAAATAAGGAAATCGAGAGTTTTTAAACACCCGGATATGTTGCCATTTGGAGAGAACTCTGGCCGTGAGTAGAAAACACCCAATTCGTGTACGAAATCATCTCTGTCAATTACAGGAAAAGCATCACAAAAACGGTTTACATCTTCAACAGGCAGCCGTTTCCTGTAGTCTTCATAGTTTTCAAGCAGGAACAATTTGGCTCCTGAAAGATGATTTCTGAACTCAAATCTATCTTTCACCTCGGCGAGCATGTAATCACATATTTCCCTTGCGGCGGCATTTAAATCTTGTGCGGAGCTTCCACATCGCTTTTTTGGTAATGGCAATTGTGTTGTCTGGATTGAACTCGGCAAACTGTGTCTGATATTCTGCAATGAAGACTCAAAACAATGCAGTGCATGTTGTATTTTTGCAACGTCTGTTTCGACCTTTTGCAACTGAGCATATAAAATGTCCACATGAGGCATCACTTTATTGAAGAAATTCAACCTGAATAAGAAGGTATCATCATTCAGCCACTTAATAAATCCAGCAGCTTGTGACACTGTTTCAGAGGTATGAGGTTCGACGCCTCAGATTGAATGTTTTCAAAGCACTGCAGAATTGAGTCTTTTTTTTTTTCAAAAATATTGTCCTTACCAACCTCGAACGAAAATTCCACCTCGTCTCGCACACTCTTGGTATTCTTACGCTGCATACGTCATCGAGTGCGGCTGTTCTTTCTGGAGAATTCGAGAAGAAAACTGACATCCCTTTGAGATTAACAAAAAAAAACTTTTACACTGGAAACACTCGATGACGCCTTTTCCAGGAGCCTGTTCAACTGATGTGCATAGCAGTAAATATAATGCGCACTTTTATAGACATTTTTACTATGACATTGACACCACCTAAATGTCCTCAAAATACTGCAGCGCCATCGTATGTTTGTGCAATTAATTTTTCGGGATGGTCTTGTAACAAAAGTTGCAATTCTTGTAAAATGCATTTTCATAAACCTACTGCTGTATGGTTTTCTGCATTGAAAAATCTCCAGAAACGCTCGTGTACCGTTCCGTTCAATTCGTATCGAAACACAAACACTGTCTGGGTCCGAGTCGATACATCTGTAGTATCATCAACCATACAGGCTAAGAATGATGACTGCCTGAATTCGTTTGTTATGAAATCTCTACAAACTTGAAACATACATTCCAGGAGCTCGTTTTGAATTGTTTTTGAAGTACCCTTAAAAACTTTTGCATTTTCAAAATGTGTACGTAACAGTGGATCAAGATTCTTGCTGTATTCTATCAACTCCAAAAATACACTTTTATTATGCGAGGAAGCCGATTCGTCGTGGCCACGAAGAGGCAGATTACACGCACCACACAATTTCAGAATATCAATTATTTTTGACAGAACCTCCCTATTTTTTGTAACCAATTCATTATGAGCACGAACAGCCTCCATATGCGCACTACTTAAACTTTCGGCAATGTTACATCTGCCGAGAAGTTGGAAACTGACAGTATTATTCTGATGTCTAGTTGATTTCTCATGTTTCTTTATTTTCACATGTAGGTGCTTCAAATCATTTACTCCTTCTTTTGTCCAATTGTCATCACCTCCATACAGTAAACACACAAGCAGAAGCAGAAGAAAGCGTTGCTGTCCTCACACCCACCCAACCAAAAACATTTATCATATACGGACGCATCAAATTTACGTGTAAACGCGCCACGGGCCCTACACGCAGCTTGAACTTGCGTTATATTCTTACTGGCACTGGACGACCACTGTTCTTTAAGTCAACTTTACAGGTAAGCTCAATGAGCTAAACTCAGTTTCTTTAAGTTTCCGCACTTTCATATTGGTACCAATACAATCCATGCACTCACTCCCTGCCTGTCGTTAGCTCGGCTGAGACTCAAGCACACTGAGTCCACTTCCTGCCTGACGTAGCGGGGTGAGGGGATACATGGAGGAATTCGTTGTCATAGCAACGTAAATTATCAAGCGGGCGATTTCTACTGCGTCCAAACGAGTTCAGGAGCCATCTTCAGGCGAGAAGAGGAACTTGGTTGCGATGGCAAATCATTGAGTGCTCCCTAGCGGCAAGCAGAAAGAACATTGCGATTTCAGGAGGCAGTGGAGGGGCGGCGTCCTTGAGTCCAAAGGCACGGGCCGCCTCTGGTGGTAATAATAGTCTAATAATAACAATAATAATAAGTGACCCAGCTTTTCCAGGTTTGGATAACCAGAAACCTAAAGGAAAGTGCAAATTTCTTACATCACCACTTTAGGATCTCAGAGGGTAGTCTGAATAATATGCCTCACTGTTTGCTTGACAGCACTAATATCGCAGCAAGAAGGCATTTCTTGCGCTTGTAGGGAAGGTGGTGTGTTCGGACCCGATTTAATTTGGTCCAGGAGACGTGGTGACGCAGCGGTCAAGCTATTTGCCTCTCACCAAGGTAGACCGGGTTCGATTCCCGGTCAATAGATGCGAGATTTTCGAAGAGAAATGCCATGTCCTGTGGTTCGGATTCCACGTAAAAAGGAGGTCCCGTGGCTCATGATCGCGAGATTAACGTCACGTAAAAATACAAGCCTTCCTCTTAATTTGGTCCCGATCCCTCTTTATTGTTCAATTCCAGGAGGCCTTCCTTTGATGCGTGGCAATTCACAACCGGGATGGTCGAACTGCGTTAATTGGGTTAAGCCCAGAGAGTCCAGTCAGCTTACGCTAATGGGTTTGGGAAGAGAGTGGGAGTGGGCAACCTCTCCTGAAATATTTGTTAAACCATGAGTTAACTGACAGCTGCATACACCTGGGCCCTTTGAGTTTCCTAGATAATAATCAGTACAGCTAACATGTTATCTATGTACAGTCAGAGAAATGGAGAATGTTCAGTTATGGGAAACTATACATTTTGTAAGTGCGAGTTGTCACAACAAGGCCAAAAATAGAGGTGTTCAAACAAATAATATTCTGCCCATTTATTTACGAATGCACCTTGTTTTGTAGCAGAATACATATAACCATTTTGGTTCCCACGATATCGTTTTAATGCTCAAAGTGCAGGCTATTACTTGCATTCGAGCTACAACATAAAAATTAAAATTTGCAGATCTGAAAAGAAACTGTGAAACACAAATAAAACGGCTGTACTTTATTTTTAAGTGCAAGGCTACTGAAATTCAGGAATCTGGAATAATGGCAAAACTTGCAAATGAATCTTTGAGATAACATGAGTAGATATTGAAGAACACAGTAAAGATCAGCGCATGTTGACACATTCCGACAATATTTACCTTCACGCCCAGTTTGGAGTGTGAGCTTGTGAAACACGCCTCAGGCAACTTCCCCTGTTAGTATTCTCCTAATTGACCTCCGTGGAGAAAACCCATAAGCGCAGCTCGGTATCGCCCTTCACAACACTCTGGGGCCACAAACGGTTTCTACTGTATTCATCTGACCATGTCTCCAGAATGTAGAAGTTGGCCGGGGGCGGTCGCAGCCAGAACTTTGTTGGGGGGCTAAGCCGTCCTATTTTTATATATATTTAATTTTTACTGGTAGCATGTCGCATAATATCATAAGGACTGAAATTCGTATAATAAATACCGGTAACCTATTAGTTTTATAAAACAAGATGTTCAGTAAAGAACATATAGCCTACTTTCTCCTAAATGCATGGGTATTGTTATAACTCTTTGTCCTTTTCAAGGAGTATGATTGAATGTTGGTTGTAGTAGCTTGTTGAAATACAACGTGCTATAGGGATATTAAACATGAATATGAGGTGCCCTTTGCTAGTGCTACCTCTGTACCAAATTTCGTTCCATTCGGTTTCACCGTGTTCCAATTGATAAGGGGAATCGATTTTCACACAAAGATGGCCGCCATCCGCAAAATATTAGGCTGATGACCTATTAGTTTGGTCAAAGGATGCTCCCTCCATAAAGGTATGTTGTTGCTAAATTTGCTAGAGATCGAATGATTAGGCTAATCGTAATTTGATTTAAGCTTTGAACATTTGTGTGGCCGCCATTACGTTTCTGTCAATATGGCGGCGATATAAATCATGACACTGAGATGCCCTTTACTAGTGCTATCTCTGTACCAAATTTCGTTCCATTCGGTTTCACCGTGTTTGAATTAATAGGGAGAATCGATTTTGACACAAAGATGGCCACCATCCGCAAACTATTAGGTGAATGACCTATTTGATTGGTCAAAGGATGCTCCCTCCATAAAGGTATGTAGTTGCAAAATTTGGTAGAGATCGGATGATTAGGTTAATCGTAATTTGATTTAAGCTTTGAACATTCGTGTGGCCGCCATTACGTTTCAGTCAAGATGGTGGCGATATAAAACATGACACTGAGGTGCCCTTTGCTAGTGCTACCTCTGTACCAAATTTCGTTCCATTCGGTTCCACCGTGTTCGAATTAATAGGGGGAATCAATTTTGACATAAAGATGGCCGCCACCCGCAAACTATTAGGCTAATAACCTATTAGATTGGTCAAAGGATGCTCCCTCCATAAAGGTATGTAGTTGCAAAATTTGGTAGAGATCGGATGATTAGGTTAATCGTAATTTGATTTAAGCTTTGAACATTCGTGTGGCCGCCATTACGTTTCTGTCAAGATGGCGGCGATATAAAACATGACACTGAGGTGCCCTTTGCTAGTGCTACCTCTGTACCAAATTTCGTTCCATTTGGTTTCACCGTGTTTGAATTAATAGGGGGAATTGATTTTCACACAAAGATGGCCGCCATCCGCAAACTATTAGGCTAATGACCTAGTTATTCGGTCAAAGGATGCTTCCTCTATAAAGGTATGTTGTTGCAAAATTTGGTAGAGATCGGATGATTAGGTTAATCGTAATTTGATTTAAGCTTTGAACATTTGTGTGGCCGCCATTACGTTTCCGTCAAGATGGCGGCGATATAAAACATGACACTGAGGTGCCTTTTGTTAGTACTACCTGTACCAAATTTCGTTCCATTCGGTTGCACCGTGTTCGAATTAATAGGGGGAATCGATTTTCACACAAAGATGGCCGCCATCCGCAAACTATTACGCTGATGACTTATTCGTGTGGTCAAAGGATGCTCCCCCCATAAAGGTATGTTGTTGCAAAATTTGTTAGAGATCGGATGATTAGGTTAGTTGTAATTTGATTTAAGCTTTGAACATTTGTCTGGCCGCCATTACGTTTCCGTCAAGATGGCGGCGATATAAAACATGACACTGAGGTGTCCTTTGCTTGTGCTACCTTTGTACCAAATTTCGTTCAATTCGCATTCACCGTGTTCGAATTGATAGGGGGGGGACAGACATTCAGAGTACACACACTCACACACAGACACACACACACACAGACTCACACACACACATACACACACACAGACAGACACACTTTTTTCGCCCTGTGTTGATCTCATAAGTCTACTTTCATTTTTTGCAAAAATCGAAAGTAGGCTAAAAACAGGAGAGGGTCGAATAGACACTAGAAAGAAAACACACATAATAAAATTTAAATCTATATATTGTAGGTATCTGATCAAAGAACAAAATCCAATCGCCTTGACTTCATTTTGGCAAACCGATCAATTACTTTCCTCACACTGACTTTCGTTGACCGATGGCAATGTAACAGAGCCAGCCTTTCTTCCGACATTCGGGACCGTAGCCAGTCCTTCAGCCTTCGCAATGTGCACTCGGGAGTGGCGTTACTCACAGGCAAGACAAGGCACCCGAAAGCACCTGATGCTGATATAGGCTGACCGGCCGGGCGCCGGGGCCGGGCTCGGGCTCCGTCATAGGAGAAACATTTTTCGTGCACTGGATGGATGCGTCATCGCGTCGCTTCTCTGCCGCAAGTATACACTATAAGCGTTTGATCGAAAAATGTCAAAATTGGAACTGTCAAGTCAAACATTTTTACTCTTCCCTCTCTCTCCTCTGCCCTTCTCTTTCTAATTTTTTCTATCTCATTTTCATTTTGTTTCTATTTTTGAAGGACCCCCCCCCCCCCTCTTCCCCCTGGGACCGCCCCTGAAGTTCGTCGGTAGCTACTTATACTATTAGATTCTCCATCGGATAGTTGGGTGAATGTCTCGAATGAAGCCTACTGATGTGCGGATGAGCAATGTCTTCATGTTATTGGTGTTATTTTACAATTTACATGTAGCCTACTCTCACGGTAAATCGTTTCATCTTCGTAGGTGAGTTGGAGGAATATGACTTAGTACAGGGAGCCAATGAATTGGAGTAGGCCAGAATTTTCCCGAGATCAGACAGTGTTATTAAGTGTTATTATCTCGACATGAGAGATCGTGACGCAGTGGTTAGTATTGTTGGCTGTCACCCATAAGGTCTCTGATCTATTCCCGAATCTGTCAAGAAATTTAATTCTCGTCTGAAGCAAAACATACAAGAGGTGCTTTCAGTTCCCAACTCAATCATCCTGGAAGTGGTTTTCCGTAGTTTCTCACTTCTACTTCAGGCAAATGCCGGAATGGTACCTAAATTAAGGTCATGGCCACTTCCTTCAATGATCCTTGTCTCAATTACAAGTACACTCACTAATGCAGCCAATCAGCCATCACAATAACACAAGTCATCAGAAAAATTCCACACACGTCCTAGTACACGGGATACATGAACACGATGTCGCAAAGCCCCTAAATGATTAGACGACAACAATCTATTTATCCAAACTAGGGAAAAGTATTCAGTGACTGATTAGACGAAGTCAACAGCTGAACAGCAGAGAGTATTGGTGTTGGACCCTAAGTGGAACCACAAAGTTTCCACAAAATGATGTTCTGTCAGCCAATGAGTTACACTACAGAAAACTTTTTATTTTTGTGTTGTGTTGCATGATAATTTGCCCATTTCGCGATGTAGTGGCTAGTATACTTGGGTGTTATCCCAGAGGTTTTGGGTTCCAACTCGACTATGGCCAGAATTTAATTTTTGATCTGAGAGTTGGAAGGTTTGGTTAGGTGAAGTTAGGTTAGGTGAAATTAGGTTGGGTGAAGTTAGTTTAGGTTAGGTTAGGGGAGATTGTTTTAGTAAAACACCACATTTGCCCCCACTTTTTACTCACACATTTTGCTCCTACTTTGTGCACTCACTTTTGCTCGCTCTTTTTGCTCCCACTTTTGCTTTCACATTTGCTCCCACTTTCTGCTCCCATATTTGCTCACACTTGTTTGCTCCCACTTCTGCTTACACGTTTTCCTCCCACTTTTTGCTCCCACATTTTTTTTGCTTTCCATATTAATGCCAACTCTTATAACTATAAGCAGCAGCAGCAAAATGTAAATGGAATAATATTTCTGATAATGTTCAAAACAAAAGTCCTGAGGTCTTGGGTTTGAATTCCCAAACTATGGTTGACAGCCAATGAGTTACACTACAGGAAACTTTTACTTTATGTTGTGTTGCATGATAATTTGCCCATTTTGCGGTGTAGTGGCTAGTATACGTGTGTGTTATCCCTGAAGTCTTGGGTTCCAACTCAACTATGCCTAGAATTTAATTTTGATCTGTGAGTTGAAAGTTAGGTTAGGTGAAGTTAGATTAGGTAAAGTTAGGTTAGGTGAAGTTATGATAGGTTAGGTTAGGTAAAGTTCAGTCAAGTTAGATTAGGTGAAGTTAAGTTAGGTTAGGTTAGGTTAGGTTAGGTTAGGTGAAGTTAGGTGAGGTGAGGTGAGGTTAGGTTAGGTTAGGTGAGGTTAGGTGAGGTTAGGTGAGGTTAGGTTAGGTTAGGTTATGACTAAGTTTGTTATGTCTAGTTGTTTTAGAAAAAACACCATTTTTGCTCTCATATTTGCTTCCATATTTTCTTTGCACTTTAATCTATCTTGACTTGTGTATTTACTTTTGCTGGTATATTTGTTGACATATTTGTTAGCATATTTGCTCCCACTTTTTTTATATTTGCTTTGCTCCCACATTTGATCCCATATTTGCTTCCACTTTTTGCTCACAGTTATTTTTTTGTCCCACATTTGCTACCACTTTTGCTCCCACTTTTTACCCCCCACCTTTGCTCCCACTTTTTGCATGTATATATGCTCCCACATTAAACTATTGTTGTTATTACCAAGTTGTCTTTACTAGAGATTAGTTTGTGCTTGACAGTTGATATGGAAGTATCAGTGACTAGGTATGGTAAGCCTTATGCATACTATAAAGGATATTCATATATTGTGAAACGAAGCAATAAAAATGGAACTGTTATTTGGCGCTGTTCAAAGCAACGATCGAAACAGTGTCGAGGAATGCTTAAAACAAAAGAATTGGACGTACTTTCTTCAAACAATCATGAATGTAAACTTAATAATCACGCTAGTCTAAATGTAAGGAAAACCCAAACCAAAGCAAGAAACCAAGTCCAAGAGAAAGATAGTACTGCTCAAGATAATATTAACCTCAAGTTTAATACACTACAACGCACTCATGCTGTTAGCGAGTTGTTTAATGAGAAACCTTTAACACCTCCTGTGAAACCCATGTTCACACATGCACCCACATCTCAAAAGCCCTCAACCCTATCAGAGACAATATACCCCATCAAAAAGTTAGTGGGGAAAGGTAATAGTGGTAATAATAACATAACAATGTTAAAGCATTCTAGCACATCTAAAAAGAAGCTTTCAACACTATCAAAGACAACTCAAACCATTGAACAGACTGTGGACATAGGTGGAAATTATCATGGTAATGATAACGATGATAATGATCATCATTATGAAAATGATTATAATAATGAGAATGATAATCATATTAATGGTGATAATGATGAACTGCTTCCCGAGATTCTGAAACCATTCATAAAAAATAGTAAATGGAACGATCCTAATATATTAGTCGAACGTCTACAGCTCTTGCATGCCTGTAAACAGCTTGGTCATATTGGTTATGAGAAAGAGCTATTAAATATAGAAAATGAACTTCGTAAAGCTGCTATTATTGTGTGATGGGTCAACGTAGCAACACCCCCATCCCCTAAAAATAATTTTCAACAAGTGTTATGTTTAAAAGAAATGATAAACAAAAAGAGCTGTATTCTGTGTGTCTATCTCTTGTAAAAAAATAAAAAATATTAAATTGATAAACATAGTTTATATTTCTTGTTTTCTTGCATGTTCAAGCAATAGTTATGTCAGGGAAGGGATTCGAACCCTTGCTTCCTTATATATTTGGAAATTTGATCTTAAGTCAAACGCCTTAACCACTCGGCCACCCTGACAGTTACTGATTTAATTAGTCTTGTTGGACATTAGTGTTTACAAAACCTTTCTTTTCCCCACTATATATATGCTCAACCACTTTTTGGTTTTACAATGCTGATTCTTGTTTTGTTTCAATATTTTTTTTCAGTAACATTGCAGTTATCAATATTGCAAACTGAGTGTTTAATATAGGGTTAAAGGCATTAAATAAATCACAAGCCTTACAGTAGTTGCATATGATGTATAACATGCAACATGTTATTCAAAATTTCAGAGCTGTGCCTTGTTAACATTAAACTCTGTTGGTCATTAAAATAACTACTTGTAAAATAATTCCAGTGTCAAATCCTATTAGCAAATAGCATATATTAAATAATCATGCCATAAAACGAGAACTTAAAAATCATTTATTGTAGGAATACCTTTAATGGGATCACCAAACCTTCAAGTATGCAATATACATTCCAGATAGTGCTGTATTTTGGTCGATAGTGCCTCCAGTGCTTACATTAAATAAGAATACAGTAAACGTATAAAATTTTTATAAATCATAATTGTTTACATAAAATACCATATAATAAATATTTTCACACCAACGAATGACCATTTGAAAATGGTTTATTGTAGAAATATCTTTAATGGAACCTCCAAACCTTCAAGTAAACCATATGTGATGTACATTTCCACATAGCTACATAACCGACAGTACATCGTGGTACCAATCTCCACCGCATTGCGCGCTCATTGTTTGTGTTGGATTTCTGTCTCATGACTAGAACTGTACTTACTGGTCAATAACCAACATAGTGGTCAAAGTGTTTCCCTGGTAGATAACCCATGTTTGGTTTGTCAATTTCTAATTGCAAGGCCAGCCAAGACCTAACAAAAATTAGTCTTAACGTATATATCCATCATCAACCCCATATCATTAAACAAATGAAACCATCTTAAGGTATTTATTAAATTTAATTGCATTTTAGCAACCTTCAAGAGGAAAGTATAGACAGGAATTGTGAAAAGGAAACCGTTCAATATTCAATGTCGTTAGAGTTAACAAAAAAAGGAAGCTTGTAGTTTAACGTGACCGTTAATCTCGAGATCATGAGCCACGGGACCTCCTTTTTACGTGGAATCCGAACCACAGGACATGGCATTTCACTTCGAAAACGTTAGTGTTAACAACCTCAACGTAAGAGGTTACGAAAGTCTATGTGAGAGTGTGGTTTTTACAGCTGAATGCCTTTTCCTGACACCCACCTCAGAGACAAGTTTATGGGAAATGACACTCAGCTATCATGTCGAATGGGGAGCTCCTAGTCTAGGAGAAAGTCATGTTGAGCTATTTGTCTGCAGGGAGTGTGGTAAACGAAACAACAACAATAAAAGCATACTTGGAAAGGCAATATTATGGAATTTTCGAGTACATATAGTGAATTTACAAAAAAATGGATAAATTTCATGGTTTGTAGCCCACTTTGGGTAAGTTTGGTAAATTTTAGTGAATTTTCATCTATATTCGTCTAATTTTATATGAATTTGAGGTAGTTTAAACCATGCTTAGGTAAATCAATGGAATTTCAATAAATCTGGTAGTCATTTGTTGAATTTTGCTGGAATGTTGTGTCATTTGGTCAATTTGCGGAAAATGTAGTGGATTTTAGGAAAATTTAAGGTAAATCTGAGGATAGTTAGGTATTTAACAGATAACCTGTCACTATGATGGTTGTATTAGAGTGTGCCTTTCACCACCAAGGGGTAGGATTGGAGAGAGGAGACCGTCATGAGCTGAAGTGCATAGTCATTTATATTGACTTTAAGAATGGCTGTTGTGGGGGATCGAACACTCCTCTTGTTGGTTTTGGGGTAAGTGTACTCCATTCCATTCCATTTTTAAAAGCCACTATCAGGTCCTAGCATTGGGCAGTTGCAAACCATTTCACTATTCTTAACATCAAATGTGCATTTGCCTGGAGTAGAAGTGGGAAACCACATCAGTTTGGTGTATAGAAAACTCACCTCACCTCACCCCAACTCATTGGAAAATGAAAATCATTTGTTTTTGTCTTACTTAGGGGCTTGGAAATCATGGTTATCAGTCCCATGTACTATACTTGGGAAAATAATCATGGGCAAGCACACTATTATTAGCTGAGTTTCTAATACAATTTTGCATACCCTAGGACCAATATTGCATTATAAGGCATGCCATGCGTTAGCGTTCTTAAAAGCCAGTGTTATAAAACAAAAGAGGTCTTTAATTCCACCCCTGGGCGTCATATCTAGTGTCATGTAGGTTGACGATCACGGAGTCCCAGCTGAGACCGTCATTGCTTCCACTAACTTGTGCTAGGCTCCTCTCTGTCTTATTTCCTGTCGACCACACTTGCTCAACTCTTGTTTTCTACCGACCCCAACATGATTAGGGTATCCGAGGCCTAGGGAGTCTCTCCCTTTTGCAACTTCATTGGCACTTGTTTATTTATTTTTTCTAATATCCTACTAGTGTGAGGAGGCAGCCTTGTTTTTATTTTCATGTTATTTCCTGTCTTTTGCTCAAGCCCCCTCAAAAAGGTAGGGTGTATATAGCCCCACCACTTGCGGTGCACTCTGCATATGGCTACACCCTCAAGGGGCTTACGGCTGATCAGTTTGGAAGTTGGCGACCCCAAGGGATTTCTGAGCTGAGTCCAGTTTTCCTCCTCTTTATCCATTACCTCTGGGGCAGAGCCACTCTTATTATACTTTTTCTTAACTGCCTTTCATGGCTCTCCTTCCTTCCAACTCCCTCAATCCACATGCTTGAGGGTTGAGGGCCATTTTTTTATTCCTTCTGTCATTTATTTGGCCTATTGCCCTTTTGTTTTCCATTTCTTCTTCTAGTATATAAGAGTGTAGTTAGTTTTAGTTATAGCTTAGATTTAATTTTCATTACCTACACCTCTCATGGTATGGCTCTTAGACAATTCGTTAAACTATAGAAAACGTTTCTATATGTTCTGTTACATTATTATTTGACCATCTCACCGTGTAGTGGTTAACCTACTTGGTTGTCAACCCTAAGGTCTTGGCTTCCAACCCCGACTATACCATGGCATTCATTTCAAGGTTGCAATAAGCTTCACTAAGCCTTTGTCAAACCTAACAACGATCTAGTCATGTGGAGAGCACGTCCGCTATCAAGCAGACGAGTAATATGAAACTTGCTGACAAGATCGCTGTGCTGTTATCACCAAGGCACACTAGACAAACCAAAGTCAGTGTCTCTATGCAGATTCAATCCAGCGGTAGTATGCAAGCATATGTTTGTTTAAAAAGCATCATGAATATAACTCCACTGTCACCACAGTGGCCCCGGTTCGATTTGTTTTTCTAAAGGCTGCAACAGGATATACAGGTAAAACTTTTTGGGGTCCATTCGTGAACCAGGGCAAAGGGTTGGCCATCCTGCCTTCTTCAACACCTCAAACCAATGTTTACTATTACTGGTGAGTTACCATTTTTTTCTTCTTCTTTTCCCAATTAGTTTGAGTCGCCGGAGCCAACCAGGCTCATTTTGGTTTTGGCCGGGGATTTAAGGCCGAATGCCCTTCCTGACGCTACGTGATTTTTCAAGTGAAAATTCCAACTCCCGCTGTCACCGGGATTTGAACCCCAGCCGTCCGGGTAAAGACGAGCAGCTAAGCACCTGCGCCATCCACGCTCCCCACTGGTTAGTTATCTATCCACACATTAATCCATAATTACCTAATAATAATAATAATAACCATCATCCTCCATACACATGTCCATTAAAGCATGGTTTCACAAAGATGCTTATGCTTTTAGGTGTATAACACATTTTTTCCTCATAACATGACTATTTACTGTTTTAGGGGTGAAATGACCTATCCAGGTAAAAGCGCATGTCATGGCCTATTTTTTAAGCTATCACACCTAATTTTAGGCTTCTTCGTTTCCGAGTTATGGATTTTTCAATTTGGGGGTTGTTTTCACCCCCCTACTATTTTTCATCAAAAACAAAAGATCTTAGGTTCATTTATCATTTTTAGGTGTTTAACACGTTTTTCCCCCATAACATGACTATTTACTGATTTAGGGGTGAAATGACCAATCGAGGTAAAAGCCCTAATCATCCCCTATTTTTAAGCTATCACACCTAATTTTAGGGTTCTTCGTTTCCGAGATATGGATTTTTCAATTTTGGGGGTGGATTCTACCCCCCTGCTATTTTTCATTAAAAACAAAAGATCTTAGGTTCATATATCATTTTTAGGTGTTTAACACGTTTTTTCCCATAACATGACTATTTACTGTTTTAGGTGTGAAATGACCAATCGAGGTAAAAGCCCATATCATCCCCTATTTTTTAAGCTATCACACCTAATTTTAGGCATCTTCGTTTCCGAGATATGGATTTTTCAATTTGGGGGGTTGTTTTCACCCCCTGCTATTTTTCATCAAAAACAAAAGATCTTAGGTTCATATATCATTTTTAGGTGTTTAACACGTTTTTTTCCATAGCATGACTATTTACTGTTTTAGGGGTGAAATGATCAAGCGAGGTAAAAGCCTATATCATCCCCTATTTTTTAAGCTATCACACCTAATTTTAGGATTCTTCGTTTCCTAGATAGGGATTTTTCAATTTTGGGGGTGGTTTCCACCCCCTTGCTATTTTTCATTAAAAACAAAAGATCTTAGGTTCATATATCATTTTTAGGTGTTTAACACGTTTTTTTCCCATAACATGACTATTTACTGTTGTAGGGGTGAAATGACCAATTGAGGTAAAAGCCCATATCATCCCCTATTTTTTAAGCTATCACACCTAATTTTAGGATTCTTCGTTTCCAAGATATGGATTTTTCAATTTTGGGGGGTAGTTTCACCCCCAAACGGGTGACGTCACCCCAAGTCCTAGGACCCCTCATACAAGTCCCTAGCATGATTGGTTCGCGAGATATGAACAAAAGTGTCGTTAGGCCCTTTCGACAAAAAATGAATCATACATTCAAAAACGGGCGTCACCCCCAGGGCTAGAATACTGCCTATGGCAAAATCCCATTAGGGGTTCAGAAAATATTAACAAACGTGTAGTTAGGTCCTTTTGACAAAAGCCGTCCGTGTGCGCACAAAAAAAACTATTTCACCCCCCCGGGTAAGGGTAGTTTTTATTTTTGGGTGGATATACCCCGTCCATAGAAAAGGGGAGTTCACGACGAGTCCTACGACACCTTATAGGTTTAAATCCGATTATTGGTTAGCGAGATAGTAAAAAGCCGATGACCTATTAGTTTTTTGGGGTTTATTTCAATACATATTAAAAAACCTCATTTATAAATCATCATTTAAAAAGCCCGCCCTCGTACAAAACTCCTCAAGTGCGCATGCGTACAAAAAAACATTCATCGCCATAATGTCCAAAAACAACATGTTTACCCCAAATGGCGTTTTCCAATTCCATCCATTTTAAAAATGAACCTCACCATCACCTAGAGCGGAAAAAATACCATCTAAACGACCCCTCACTCGACCCTACTCCTCCCCCACCACCTAACCCTTTCCCAACGTAGCCATACATATTCAAGCACGAGCGCGACTTGAGGAAACCAACACTACCCCACTACTCGCGAATGACCTTTTAGTTTTGGTCTTTTAATTAAATTAAGAGACTATAGGAAAGTAGGGGACGTCACTACGAGTGCTAGGACACCCTGTATGTTCTAACCCCATGTTTGGTTAGCGAGATATCAGGTTCGGGGCCGATACGAGGGTGGCTCAATAAGAAGGGAAGCAGCTCTCTCCTCATCCCACTACTGAAAGGTTTTAAGTGTGAGTGTTCATCAATGTAGTGCTCCAAACGAACCACGGTTGCTGTTTACAAAAAATCATCAGAATGCTAAAAACAAGTTCAAGAAAACGATATTGCGCCTAAAGATAGTGCAGTGTTTGTTCAAAAGCACTTATCATGTCCTCAATAAGTCATGTTAGGACAGTTGTCAACGTCCAAGAATCCTTCAACACTATCAAAGTCAACATAGACTATAAATGAGTTGGTATTGCAAGAGGATCAAAAGAGGAGCGTGATGGCGCAGTGGCTTGACTGCTCGTCTTTCACCCGGACGGCCGGGGTTCGAATCCCGGTGACAGCGGGGTGGAATATTCACCTGAAAAATCACGTGGCGTCAGGAAGGGCATCTGGCCTTAAATCCCCGGCCAAAACCAAAATGAGCCAGGTTGGCTCTGGCGACCCCAATTGATTGGGAAAAATCCGAAGAAAGTATTGCAAGAGGTTCAAAAAGGACTATTTATTAATAGTGATGATGGTGATGATGATGATAATGGTAATGCTTTGTTTACACCTAAAAAATCATTTTTTAAATTTGTATACTGGAACAAACCCAGGAAGCTAATTCAACGGCTTTGGCACTTGCATGCTTTATAACAAGCTGGACATACCGGCCACGATTGGGAAATCAAATAAGTTGAACAAGAGCTTCGTCGTGCTGAAATTATTGTGTAATAGGTCTACGTAACCGCTTACCATAATTGGTCCCACATTAGACTATTATTCTTATTACCAAGTTGACTTTACTAGTGCTTAGTCTATGCTTGACAGTTGACATGGAAGTATCAGTGACTAGGTATGGTAAGCCTTATGCATACTATAGAGGATATTCATATATTGTGATACGAACCATATTTACAAGATGGCGACAAGTAAGAGATCAACCAAGTGCGGTCTGTGTGAAAAATGTGCAACTGATAATGAAGACTACATAATTTGTGATGGGGAATGTGGTAAATCATACCACAGAACCTGTGTAAACATAAAGAAGAAAGTTTTTAACTGGCTTATGTCCGACAAAGCCAAATAATGGTATTGTGTCGGGTGCAGTGCAATGAGAAAATAAACTGCAGATGAGATTTCTAAAATCGCCTCGCCAGACGAGAATGTAAGTAAACCTGATTTACAAGATCTTGTTAGTGAAATCAACCTCCGACTGATAAAACTCGAAAATATTGATAAGACTCAGAATGACATGCTTAAGTCCGTGACATACTTTTCTGATTGTTTTTATGGTATGAAAAGTGACATTTCCACTGCCGCACAAACTCTGAAGCAAACTCTGTCAGAAATAACAAATCTCAGTCAAAGAGTTTGTGAATTAGAGAAGGATAGGAATATCGCTTGCAGTGAGGTCAAATTGTTAAAGCAAGAGAATCTCGAGCTTCAACAGTACGTTCGGTGAAAAAACCTAGAGCTTCATGGCGTGCCACACACTTCAAACGAAAACCCCGTTCAGATTGTTAGACTATCGCTGACCAATTAGGTATCACAGTTGTTGAGTCCGATATTGACGCCTGCCATCGGCTACCACAAAGCAGAGAAGGTCTTCCACATCCTTTACTAGTCAAATTCTGCAGCCGGCAAAAATGAGGCAATTTTAAAAGGCAAAAGTTCCAAACCCAACCTGAACTCAAGTGATGCTGGAATCAATGCAAGGGCTAGGCCTATCTACATTAACGAGCATTTGACGCCAGCTAATAAAGTTCTCCACAAACAGGCAAGAGACCTCCGTAAATTAGGTTTTAGATACGTCTGGACCCGGGACTGTAAAATATTCGTCCGTAAATCAGATAGTGACAAGGCTGTCAGGATCAGCTCGCCAGAAGACATTGAAACGCTAGTAAAAGACTCTTCCATCAACAAGGCTCAACCATCCCATTCACAGAAATAATGATAGATAGATAGATTTTTATTAATTCCATTTGATCAAATACATGCATTCAATACATTTTTGATATAGGACACGTCAGAATTTACATCTATAAAATAAAAGAACTAACAGGTATATATTACTAATATTATAACTATTTAACTTATTATAATAGCAAATCTTAATAGATACAATCTTATTTCACAACTATTTACACCTCACTCTATTATCATAATATGAAAACTTAATTCTATAAATACAACAACATACAGCTAGGTATTACAATTAAATTAAAAAAGTAAAATATAATTATAGATTTCATCGCTCCTATATGCTAAGATATTCAACTACTGAGTAAAAACAATGGCACTGCAGATAACCTTTCACCATTCTATCAAAGGTTTTTATTTTTGGGGCCAGTTTTATATACTGGGGTAGTTAATTGTATAATTTAACTCCAGTGTGAAAAGTTCCTTTTTCATATATGCTTGTGTGTGTGTGTGTGAAATATGAATGTTTTGATTTTGTCTTGTGTTATGCCTATGAACATCATTGTTTGTTTTAAGAAAAACATCTTTATTCATTAAATTCTTTTTAAAAAACAAATACTTTCAAAGATATATATGCAGGGCAGTGGGAGAATATTTAAATCTTTAATCAGAGGTCTACATGATTCTCTAGAGTTTACATTTGCCATAATTCTAATCGCGCTCTTTTGTATCCTAAACGTGCTTAGTACATCTGGCGACATACCCCAAAATATGATCCCATATCTTAAGTATGAATGGAAATAAGCAAAATAAGTATTTCTTAATGTGTGCATGCTAGTGCAGGTTTTCAAAATACGTAACGCAAAGCACATCGAGTTCAGATTAGTATTCAGATATTGTATATGTTTATTTCATTTCAAGTCTTGTTGTATCCATAGTCCTAAAATCTTTGTTTCTGATTTATTTTCTATTTGATGACCATTTAATGTTATATTGGGTTTCGCAGGATTCCTATTCTGTATAGTGTGGAAATTTAGACATGCTGTTCTTTTATAGTTTATTATGAGGCGATTATCTTGTGACCATTTGTTTAACTCTCCTGTAACGGAGTCAGCAGACTGATGTATGACCTGTTTAGTTTCACCTTTTATTACGAGTGTTGTATCGTCCGCAAACAAAATTTCCTTATGTGAATGAACGTTCTGTGTTATATCATTGATATATAGAAGAAAGAGTAGTGGGCCCAAAACCGATCCCTGGGGTACTCCAAATTCAATAATTCCCTCATTGGACAATGTTTCATTAAGTAATTTGGTTCCATCATCCTTGTGTCTCAAGCTTACTATTTGTTTACGCCTTGTTAAGTAATACTCTATCCATTTATTAGCTAGACCTCTAATCCCATATTGATTTAGTTTGGTAAGGAGAATTTTATGGTCAACAACATCAAATGCTTTCGATAAATCCAAGAATAGGCCAGTTACATGTTCCTTATTGTCAATTAATTTCAGTATACAATTACTACATTGGTAAATTGCTGTCTGTGTAGATTTTTCCGTTCTAAATCCATGTTGTGAGTTTGATATTTTATTTTTTTTCTATGAAACTTATCAGTCACTTATACATAATTTTTTCCACAATTTTTGCAATACCAGTTGGTAAGGTAATAGGAAGATAGTTATCTAATTCATCTTTTGAACCGTTTTTGTACACTGGAATTACATTTGATAACTTAAAAATATCCGGGTAAGTTCCTGAGAGAATTGAACTGTTTATTAAGTGCGTAAGTGGATTTATTATATTTTCTGCACATTTCTTTAAAATTGCATCAGGGATGCCATCAATGCCAGCACAGAATTTATTTTTTCGCTCTTTTATAACTATTCTTACCTCTTCACTTGTGACATGATTTATAAATAAAGAATCACTGCATATATTTATTTTATTATTAGAATTTAGTGTATTTACCTGTGATTTATTTAATATTTTTTGTGGAATTTCCATGAAATAGTCATTAAAAGTGTTTGCTATTTCCTCTGGATTATTAATCACTTTATTATTTCTGGTCAGTGTAATGTTCCTTTGTATTTTAGCAGATTTTCCAGTTTCTTTCTTTATCACGGTCCACATAGCCCTGTTTTTATTAGATGATTGGGAAATAAAATTATCATTATGCATTTTCTTTGCTAGTCTTATTACCTTATTTAATATGCTAGTGTATTTTTGTAGTATAAATTGAATTCAGGTGTTGTGTGGTATTGTTTATATAATTTGTGTAGAAATTTCTTTCTTTGACATGAATTTATAATCCCTGTTGTTATCCAATTGCTAGTTTTGTTATTTTGAACAGTTCTTCGTTTAAAGGGGAATGCTATTTCAAAATAGTGTTTTAGGGTACTGTTAAATGCATTAAATTTATCATTTACATTTCCTAGCTCATAAATTTCTGACCATGTTTCCTTATTTAATAAATCATTGAAATATGTAACATTTGATTCAGTGAATGACCTGCACTTTTATTTTACTCCATTATCATTATTATTGATTGTTTCGGATACTTCAAAACTCAGTATTTGTTCATGGTGGTCACTAAAACCCGGACAATAGACTTCTATTGAATGGTGATATTTATCTGTATTTATAAAATTTGATCAGGAGTGGTTTTACTAAATGTTGTTATTCTTGTTGGGGTATTTACTGTAGGTTTCAGTCCATAGGAAATTAGTAAATGTGTTAATAATTCACAATTTCTATCAAATTTTAGGAAATCCACATTTACATCCCCACAAATTATTATATCGAAATTTACTTTGCTCATGTTATTGAGTAACAATTCTAATTTATCTATAAATAAAGGAAACTTTCCTGGCGGAGAACGGTATACGCATACAATTATTAACTTAAACTGCTGTATTCTTACGGCAGAGAATTCAAAATCCTGTTCCATAATTAGATAATCATAAGCTGTTATCTGTTCATGATCTAAATTATTTCTTAAGAGGATGCAAGTACCACCATGGCTAATATTAGATCTAGAGTACTTACTAGCTTGTATAAACCCTGGGAATTGAATTAATTCGAGTTGTTCCTCTTTCAGGCAATGTTCTGAAATACATAGTGCTGAGATGTCTTTAAGTTCATTTTTAAGCATTAGATTTATGTAATCAATTTTATTATAAAGAGACTGGACATTCTGGTGGTAAATTTTAAATTTGTTACTTTTGCAAGCTTGTGTTGGTGATTAATTTACATTATTATTATCCTCATAATTGTTATTATTATTGTTGCTAGACAAATCCGAAATACCATTGTTATACTCCGTTAAATTTGACTTCAAAAGATCTGATTGCCAAACCTCACGTTTGGCTTCTTCTACCAGTTTCCCTGCTTCCACTCTAATGATATTACTGTTGAATTATTCTTACCATTTGCATTTACAATTTTGCAGATTTCATCACTAAGATACTCTTTTCCTAATCTATTTAAGTGTAGGCCATGCCGAGTGTGGAACGTCCTGTCTAATTTACTTACATCTACAATTTGGACATTTGGAAAACTCTTACAAATTTTATGAATTTTTCCATTTGTAGCCTCTATTTCTACATTTACACATGATTTGGGAATTAAAGCGTATCTCTGCGGAATGGTTACAATAATGACATTTGTTTTTTGCATGGATGGCAATGTACCCTTTAAATGAACCAAGACATGGACCTACTAGTTGATATTGACTTACACACATCTATTGATGAGCGTAAATATGACTGTATCCACAACTACATAGCAGACACTAAAAATGAGGTTAGCCAAATCAAATGTCTTTACCTAAATAGCAGAAGCTTAAAAATAAACTAGAAGATATCGAGATACTAATACATATTTTGGAAAATCTAGAGTCATAGTGGAAACCGAGACTTGGGTGAAAAGTAATGCAGTTAAATACTTCAACCTAAACAACTATTCTGTTGCATTTATACACAGAGACGATCAGGATGGTGGAGGCGTGGGAGGTTATGTCCACAACAAATGGAATATAAAAGTGCTTAACCTATTTGAGAGTAACCATAGCTTGATACATTTAGAGCTTATAAGAAGTAATACTGTTCGTTTCAATAACCTGCATACTATTAATATAATTGCAGTATATAATCCTAACATAAATAACGCAACAAATGTCATGCAATCTCTAGAGCACATTCTCTCGAAAAACAATGCCAATCTTTGCTTATGCATTGGCGATACAAATATTAACTTACTAAACAAAAATAATGTAACCAAATCATACCCCAATCTACTATCAAGCAATGGTTTCACACAAGGCAATACTCGCTATCCAACAAGAATATGTGAATCAACAAGTTCACTCCTTGATCAGGTAGCCACTAATAACAGTAAATATGCCTATAGAATAAGGCATAATAAATAGTGATATTAGTGATCATAATATTCTTGTAACTGAGATTTTCTGGTCAAATTACTATCCAGGCAAAAGCCCAATCTCAAACATGACATTTGAATACCCCCCCCCCAAACAATCAAAGGTCTATATCAAAAAACGTAA
The DNA here is from genome assembly GCA_946902985.2 of Meconema thalassinum. Classification (NCBI taxonomy): domain Eukaryota; kingdom Metazoa; phylum Arthropoda; class Insecta; order Orthoptera; family Tettigoniidae; genus Meconema; species Meconema thalassinum. The sequence goes on along the minus strand of OX336388.2, from coordinate 1,753,377,513 downwards.
ATAAAAATTACCAGTACGTGAACAAAAACAAATGCTCTAATAATGTCAATCAAATAGACTGCTTAGATGATGTAAACAAAACTTACACCGCCATGAACACAAAATCTTGATACAGACACCCAACAATGAAAACACTCACACACCATTGCAGGAAGTACACAAGAACCACAAAAAACCATGGATAACAACAGAATCAATACAGCTAATAAAACAAAGAGACCTACTACATGCTAAACTTAAAACTGGGATTCACAAAAACAACAACCTCTTAAAGGAACAGCACATAATATGTAGGAACAAAGTGACAGCTTTAAAACGGAAACTGAAATCCTCATACTATGAACATAAATTAACATTGAACGCCAATATCATAAAAGATACTTGAAAAGTAATCAATGAAATGATCTACAGCTGTACAACTGAAAACAAAGATGGTCCCAGTGAGATAATTTAAATTTATCTATTCATCGTATGGCTTTTAGTGCCGGGAGTGTCCGAGGACATGTTCGGCTCGCCTGAGTCTGTAGCTGCTTGCAGCGGACACTCTAAAGGGTGAGCTACAAGTTCCGTTCAATTTCAAGTAGTTCCAACTTTCGCCACCAGATATCAATGATACCTAGTGGCGAACGTTGGAACTTTGATAGAGCGTTCTGACGAAATCTAACCTAACAAATTTTGCTTTACACAAGTTTAGTCTGCGAAAGGATCTTTTACATGCCATAAATCTATGACATGGGACCGCCGGCTTTACTTCCCCTCCGAAGGAAGGCATACTGAAAGATTTTTAACGCTCTTAAAAATCCGACGACTTTGGCCGGGTTTGAACCCGCTATCTTGGGAACAGCAGTTCAGCATGCTACCGACTACGCCACCGAAGCCGCAGTGAGATAAAAAATTGACGGTAAATCTTTCACAGGAAAAGAAAATATTTGCAATGCTCTAAATACTCACTTTATAAACATAGTACACATGTTAGCCAAAAACTTCCACCCAGGGAAGAAAGTTAATGAAATTAATGTCTACACAGATTCCATATTTATGACCCCGACTAATGAGATAGAAATTCGCAATATTATATTAAGCCTTAAAATGAAAAGTAGCCAAAACAAAGATAGTATTATGTATCTAGTTTATGTCCTCTATGGATCTTGGGTGGAGTGTATATACGCTTTTACTCTGTGACGATGTTAGTTGTAATTGCTCAATGTGTTAAGATGTAGATTGATATGTGTGTACATATTAAAGTGATATAAAGTGCTTTATTCAAATCATAATAGCTATAATGTGCTTTATTAAAAACATAGTAGTTGGCGACGAGGAATTGAGACTTGATTCACCGGTTCAGATGTAGCCTAAATCAATGAAGTACGGTATTTACGTCAGGTCTGTTTCAGCGGCCACGTGAGTAAAATCAAGAATGAGGCAAATCGACATGAAATTTACACAGAGTACTTGTTAACGATCCTAAGCAACTCATTAGCTGCGTGTGCCTGCATGCAACATATTCAAAATACCGTAATATTAATCTCAGTTCGAACTTCGAGGTTATGCAAAGTTTTTTTTAAAATCTAAAGCCCAGAACAATATTCGGTCATCGATCACTACCCAGTGTGTTTTAAATCGGTTATCTTGAAACATTTTATTATATTTGAACTGTAATTTTTAAAATTATTTCCACGTTCCGTCAAGATGGACGCAAATGAGTTTCAACAATTACTGAACATTTTTACCGATTCTCAAGAGAAGTTACTTGAAAGGTATCAAGCTCACCAGTCCGTCACAACCCCACAAGCCACTAACATCACACCTTTTGAAAATTTTGATGCTGAAAAGGAAAAATTTGTGTCGTATTTAGAACGATTTGAGAATTACGCAAACTTCAACAATGCCACCGAATCAACAAAGAAAGCTCAACTCTTGTGTACATCAATAGGGGCAATTCATTATAAAAATCTCTCTGCATTTTTAGGCCCGGATAAACCAAACAAGTCTCTCGGGTATAATGACCTAGTAAAACATTTCAAGCAAATACTGTCACCTCAAGTCTCAACCGTGGTTTCCCAACACTATTTTTTGAACGTCAATCAAAAAGAAAGTCAAAATATTGCAGGATTTGTTGCCACTCTCAGAAGTCGACTGTGACTTTTATATTCAGTGTACATGAGACGCCAGAATTTCAATCGCGGATGTTTTTCTTCGTGCACAATTTATACGAGGCTTGCGAGATAATTGGAACAGAGAGAAACTTATTCAGTCTAAAGACACGAAATTTGATGAACTCCTGAAAAAGGCTATAGCCTTGGAAGCATCGCGGTATGAGAGTAATCAGCTGTCAAAACAGCTCACGGCACCGTCCGACACTGTAGAGGACACAAACAAAGTAACAAATGCCACAGGTTCATATAATGGCTGAAGTATGAATCAATATAGCAGTGATCTTCAGTCACGTTTGGTTCAACAGCCTAGCCCAGGCTCTCACTCACGTTCACAGTCCAGGGGCCTCCGTAGTTCTGTCAATAATAGAGCACTAGGTATTGATAGATTATGTCTAAATTGTGGAAATTCAAACCACAGGTCAAGAGATTGTCGCACAAACAGAAACTCTCTTAAATGTAGGTAATGTAGGAAAGTGTAACATGTTGCAAAAGTTTGTATCACTACACTTCTTCAACAGTCAAATACACACAACATTGCAACTGAGAACATAAATGACTACTTGCATGACCACCCCGAAACCAATTTCGGGATAGGACAACTGGAATGCATCGAAGATCTCTTTGGCGTAGGGCAAGAATCGGATAACTATTTTATCACTGTTAAACTCAACAATAAATCACAAAGATTTGAAGACGACACGGGAGCAAAATATTCACTCATCCCAGAGAACGAATGTTCAACCTTGGGTCTTGGTTTGCCATTGCAGCCAACAAATGTCTGTTTTCGATCATATTCTGATCATATTATCAAACCCAGAGGAAAAATTGTTGTCACAGTATCATACAAAGGAACAGAAATTTTTGCAGATCTGTTTGTAGTTCTGCCAGGCCATGCCGCATTGCTTGGTCGTGTTTGGATCAGGGGCCTCAGCCTTGATCTGAAGGAAATTGATAAAGACACAATTCAATCTCTTCACACTGAATCTGTCAACTCAGTGCAGTCAATTCAAGATATTTTACATCAATATAGTACAATCTTTGAAGAAAAAATTGGATGCGTTCCCAATATTGAAGTAAAACTGCAACTCAGAGAGGGGGTGAAACCTATCGCGAACGTGATGTCCCTTTTGCTCTTCGGGATCGCGTCGAAAAGGAACTCGCTTCATTGCAATCAGATGGAGTTATATCTTCCACAGATTTAAGTGATTGGGGATCGCCTCTTGTTGTTATCCCAAAACCGGATGGGGGAGTTAGGTTATGTGTCGACTACATTCGTGGAGTGAATTCAAGGTTGATTTCTGCAAACCATCCCATAAGACCAATTAATGATGTTCTACATAGTCTTAGAAACTCAAAATTTTTCTGCAAGTTAGACTTATACATCTGAAGGTTGATGAAGAAGGTAGTATGATTCAAACTATATCCACTCACAAGGAACCTTCAGGATGTACCGACTGAGTTTTGGCATCAAAACTGCCCCCTCAGAATTTAATAGGATATTATCACAGATCCTTCATGGTCTTCCAAAAGCTTAAGCTTATTGTGACGACATCATAATACATGGTACTACGAAGGAGGAGTGCACCAAGAACTTAATACCCTGTCTAGAACGGCTTTCAAAAAATAATCTGCATTTGAAAAAAAGCAAATGCTCATTTTTCAAGGAAAGCATAGACTACCTAGGGCATATTGTATCGTATAATGAGATCCGCAAGTCACCAGAGAAAGTTCAAGCTGTGTCACAAATGCAATGTCCTAAAAACATTGAAGAAGTGAGACGCTTCCTTGGAATGGTGACTTATTACGCAAAGTTTATGCCTAATTTTTCAACGAAATCCCACCCATTACGGCAGTTATTGCGGAAAGGTCAACGGTTTTTCTGGTCTGCAGCCTGTGAAGCAGATTTCTTCAATCTCAAGTCCGAGTTATGTAGTGAACGTGTCCTAACCCCATTCAATCCATCACTGCCTCTCATCTTGTCAACTGATGCCAGTCCTACTGGTGTTGGAGAAGTATTAAGTCATGAGATGGATGGCCAAGAAAGACCCATCGCCTATGCATCTCGTGCCATAACACCAGCAGAATGTAATTACAGTCAGTTTGACCGAGAAGCGCTGGCAATTATTTTAGCCACAACACAATTCTACAACCATATTTTTGCAAGAAATGTCATTAATGTGACGGACAATGAACCTCTGTCTCGTATTTTTCATCAGAACAAGGGCCTGCCACAAATGATATCCGCAAGGCTCCTAAGATATGCATCGTTTCTCTCCGGGTTTGACTATACGGTAAGAGTGAAAAAAGGGAAAGATAACAAAAATGTTGATCGCCTATCCCGAGCCCCTGTTGCATCTACCGCGCCAAACATTGAAACATCAATAAATGCAGAAGTTTCACAACTCTATGCTGAAACGATTCTTCAAGTGTCAAGTGAAGCCATTACGTACGAAACTATCCGTGAAGCGACTATGTTAGACCCAGAACTTAGGGCCACCCTGCAACGTCTTCAAACGCAATCCTTGGATGAGCCATATACAGTTGAAAAAGGTATTATATTCCGTCAAGACCGAATTGTTATCCCAAAGAAACTACAAAGACAAATTTTGGATGAGTTACATTTAACACACCTCGGCATTGTGAAAACAAAACAGTTAGCAAGACGATATGTCCACTGGCCGCAATTAGACAAAGACATTGAGAAGCTTATCAAATCTTGTGAAGAGTGCGTGCAGACTCGTTCAAATCCACCAAAAGCTCCAATACACCCCTGGGATGAACCAGAAGAAAATTGGGAACGCATACACATTGACTATGCGGGACCATTTGATAACCACAATTTCTTGATATGTGTTGACGCGAAATTCAAGTGGGTCGAAGTCCGAATAGTGAAAGACACTCCATCCATTGCAACTACTATCAGTCTGCTTGAAAATATCCTTACCGTACATGGGTACCCGAATGTCCTTGTGTCAGATAATGCCACTATCTTCACGAGTGATGTATTCAGATCCTATTGCAAGGAGAGGGGGATTTTTCAGAAATATATTGCACCAGGGCACCCAGCAACCAATGGGCTAGCCGAGAGAGACATCCAAATTTTGAGGAGACGACTTCGTGCTGCTGTAAATGACCCGGCCCCATTATCGACTAAGTTACAGAACATCTTGTTTCAATACAGAGCAACGCCATTGGCATGTGGACAGTCTCCAGCTGAACTATATTTGAAACGTCGGCTACGTATCCGGTTAGATGCTCTACTTCCAAACCAAAAGAGCTTCATTACATCAAGTTTCTCACCCCCTGTTCGCTCTTTCAAAGTGGGGGAGAGAGTGCAAGTCGGGATTCACCAGAAAAACCGTGATATTTGGCAGTTTGGTGTTATACAAACTAAACTCGGCCAGCGCCACTATGATGTGAAATTTGATTCGGGACGAATTTTAAAGCGGCATGTTGACCAGTTATTATCGACTCTCGTGCCAAAGAAAGATAAGCATGTCACTTTTGCTCCAACAAATCCTCCAGTGTTCGGTGTTCCAAATATACCAACAACAACCCAGCCAAGACTAGAGAATGTTGATATACCTCCTGCAACCCACACTTCAGATGATACAAGGCAGACCATCCTGCAACCTGTTGAACGCCCTGATCGAAACGGCCTTCCACCACCTGCTGATAATTATTTAAGAAGATCAGCCAGAGACAGGCGACCTCCTCAGTATCTGCAAGACTATGTGCCCAAATGAATATGAATAGTTCCTTTTATTTGTTTTTATATAAGTGGGGGAGACTATTATGTATCTAGTTTATGTCCTCTATGGAACTTGGGCGGAGTGTATATACGCTTTTAGTCTGTGACGATGTTAGTTGTAATTGCTCAAAGTGTTAAGATGTAGATTGACATGTGTGTGCATATTAAAGTGATATGAAGTGCTTTATTCAAAACATAATAGCTATAAGGTGCTTTATTAAAAACATAATAGATGGTATGTCAGTAAAATTGTTAAAAAACTCCATTGACATGCTAAGTAGCCCACTAACTACTTTAATAAATGTATCGTTAGAGGCTGGCCTGGTGCCTGATGATCTAAAAATAGCACGAGTCATAACTGTCTATAAAGGAGGTGACGAAGGCAATCCAGACAATTACAGACTCATTTCCATCTTCCCACCCATATCCAAGGTAGTCGAAATAGTAGTAAAAACAGAATTTTAATTTCTTAAATAAAAATGATTACTTCTACAAAAGGCAGTATGGGTTCCGAGAAAACTCAAGCACAGAAATAGCCACAATTGATATTATCTCTAACTTGCAGGATGTGATAGACAAAAGGATGACAGCGAGTGGCCTTTTCATAGACCTGGGAAAGGCGTTTGATACTGTTGGGCATGAAATTCTTTTAGGGAAACTTGATAAAACAGGTATCCGAGGAGTAGCTTGAACATGGTTTAAAAATTACCTATCCAATCGTAAGCAGTATATTGAAATAAATGGCTACAGAAGTGAGGAAGTAAATATTACCCACGGTGTGCCCCAAGGATCAATATTAGGGTCTTTCCCTCTTCTTAGTATATATTAATGACATAGCAACACTCCGTTTTCATGGTAATATAACGTTGTTTACAGACGCCTTAAGCATATATTACAATGCGTACACCACCAACACGCTGATTACACACATGCAGGAGGACATTAATACAATACTTGGCCGGACCCAGTCTAATAAATTAACAATAAATGAAGATAAAACAAATTATTTCATAATATCTAAGCGTAGAACAAAGTTAGACATCACTCAGAATATAATGCTGAATGGAAAGGCAGTTAAAAGGGTGTCATCTGTCAAATACCAGGGCCTAATAATAGATGAAAATCTCTCATGGCAAAAGCACATTGATGCATTAGTAAAAAAAAATATCACCTGCCGCTGGGATGATAAAAAAATTGAGCTACTATATCCCAAATATCTACTCAGGAAAGTGTATTTTTCCTTAATCCATAGCCACTTACAATATTTGAATGCAATTTGGATAAAATGCTCAAATTACCTAAAAAAGGAAATTGAGGTAATTCAGAATAGAGCCGTAAGAAATATTTATAACTACCCTTTTTTAACACCAACCAAACACCTTTATATTACGAGTAAAATTCAACCTGTAGCCCTAAATGCAGAAATCAAATCAAATCTCCTGATGTACCAAATCCTACACAAAAGCATCCACACAAATTTAAACTTCACTAAATAATCTGATTTACATGCTTACAATACTAGACTTGCAGATGACATATCACTTTTCCAAATCAATTCCAAACAATATGGCAGTAATAGCATTTGCCTTTGTAAAGTTCAATAGACTACCAGAAAATATAACAAGTAGTTTCGTGAAGAACTATACAGCCTATTTTCATATAGCCCACTTATTGCAACTATCAACATACACAATTTTAGTTTGATTGCTGTAATAGATTCGTAGATATTGAGAACCGACTAAATAATTCGGATGGTCGCCATGTTGGATTTTATATATGTAGGTCCTAGTGTTATGTACTGTTACATGCTGATTATTGTGTACGTGTAGTATTCAAACTTCAATCGCATAATTAGGACACTAGAAGTTACAAGGAAATTTTAAAATATCGCACAGCTGCCATCTTTAGGTTATGGAAACAATTGAAATAAATTAGATGCTAGTGGATTACCATTCGTATAAGGATTTACTGTACCAAGTTTCACTGCTCTCGGATGGTTAAATTGCGATAAACGTCCATGTGATTATTTATACTTCGCGTCACCGCCATGTTGGATTTGTGATCACCAGGTTATTTAAAGTCCTATAAGTGAACTTGAGTTCATAGCACCTATGAACAATAAAAAAATCAGTTTGATTGCTACAATAGATTTGTAGATATTGAGAGCCGTCTAAATATTTCGGATGGTCGCCATGATGGATTGTTAAATGTATAGGCCATAGAGTCATGTACCATTATAGGATAATTATTGGGTAGGTTCATTATTCAAACTTTCACTTCGATCGCATGACTACATCACAAGAAATAAAAACTTATTTTTTTTAAATTCGCACAGCCGCCATCTTGAGGTTATGTAAACAATTGAACTAAATTAGATACCAGTGCATTACAATGTGTATAAATATTTTCTGTACCAGATTTCAGTGCGTTTGGAGCATTAAATCGCGAGAAAGGTTTATTTCAAATTTTCTAATTCGCTTGGCCGCCATGTTTGTTTTGTATATAACCTGTTTTTTAATGTCGTATAAATGGACTTCCAGTAGTGCCCTTTATCTCCGTACAAAACTTCAGGGAGATACCGCTAATAGTTTCAGAGATACAGAATGCCGGTGAAATATTTCGCACATCCGCCATCTTGTGGTTATGTAAACAAATGAACGAAGTTAGTTGTCGGTGTATTACAATGTATATAAACATATACTGTACCAAGTTTCATTGCGTTTGGTTGGATAAATCGCGAGAAACGTCTATTTAAAAGTCGCAACTGCGCTTGGCCGCCATGTTGGTTTTTTAGTTACCAGGTTTTCAAAGATCACATAAGTGAACTTATAGTAGTTCCCTTTATCACCATACATGATGTCAGGGTAATATCGGTAATCGTTTCGGAGATATTGAATGCTGGTGAAATATTTCGCACAGCCGCCATGTTGGATTGGTGAGTCGTAACAAAATTTGAAGGACACGGTCGAGGTCGCCCGAAATAGTGCTATGAACTTACTGAGTTACATTGAAATCGCTCCAGCCGTTTAGATTTTATTAGGGGGGGACACACACACGAATCACACACACACGGACAAAAGGTGATCTCATAAGCCTATTTTTTCAAAATTGAAAATAGGCTAAAAATTGCACCTAGCCTACCAATCTTTAAAAGGAGGCTAAAACAGTTTATGTGGAATGATTATAAAATGACAGTTTGAAGAAATTCCAAAATCTGAGAAGACAGAAGAAGAACACATTGTGTACAAAACTTATGAAAGCTACACAATGTTGTGTACATTTTCATACTGAAAACTTTGTAAACTAAACATTGAATTGTAATTTGTCGCCAACAAGATAAAACTGTACGATTCCTTTTGAGTCCTTGACTCGTTAAGGGATTAATAAAATGCATTCTTCTTCTTCTTCTTCTTTCCGATGAGGCCTGCTATGGACCACGTGCCAATTTCAATTCTTCACACTATGTTGTTTTCTCTTACGTTCTCTCTAGTACTCCTTCATCCGTTCACTATGCTGCTTCTTTATGTCCTCGGACCACTTCGCACCAGGTTTCTTTGGCAATCTTCCTTGGAATCCTTTCATACTTACTACCCTTTTTCTAAAGATCTCTCTGTTCACGGTTTCTTCTTCACTTATATTATTTCTTTCTAAATCTGTCTTTACTTCTTGAATCCAGCTAGTTGTTGCCCTTTTCTCGCAAAGGTACTTGAATATCCTTTTTGTTAACCTGGAATCATCCATTCTGTAAATATGTCCAACAAATTGCAATCTCCTTTTTCTTATCGTTTCTGTTATATTTTCTATGTTCCTGTATATTTCATCATTAGATCTTAATTTCCATACTTCTGCTGTTTTCACTGGGCCTAAAATTTTCCTCATGATTCTCCTTTCTAGTACTTCAAGTTTATCTAATCTATAGTTTAGTACCTGACATTCACTTGCGTATAGGCAGTCTGGTTTCACCACTGTAGTGTAGTGCATTATTTTAAGATTTTTAGACAAGCACTTTTTATTATAACAATTCTTAGTGATACCATATGCTCTTTCCATCTTGTGTACCCTTTCTTCTACCGAAGATTTTTCTAAACCATTTTCTTGAATTATTTCTCCCAGATATTTAAATTTCTTTACTTTTTCCACTGGGCCAATATCTGTTGCCAAATATTTTGAAGCGTTCTTGATGTTTGTAATACATTTAGTTTTTCTACGGAGATTCTCAAACCTGTTTTGTTGGCTATTTCTTCCAAGAAATTGATTTGTGTTGTTGCACTTGTTAGGTTTTCTGACAATATAGCAAAATCGTCTGCAAATGCTAGGCAACTTATTTCAATGCCTTTGTTTCTTCTCCCCAAAGTTACTGGGGAAATGTTTTGTTCTTTTAGCTTTAAATTCCAAATTCTTACAATTTTCTCTAAAACACAGTTGAACAGAAGGTGTGATAAACCATCACCTTGACGTACACCTGTATTTATCTTAATAGATTTTGATATCTCACCCATAAATTTTACATTTGAAATCGTGTCATAAGGATTTCACGTATTAGGTTTGCCAATTTAGTTTTCACTCCAAATTCACGAATTGTTTTATCTATGGTTTCTCTATCAACCGAGTCAAAGGCCTTTTTAAAATCTACGAAAGTCGCAACTATGTCCTTTGAATTCAGTATCCTATGGTGAATTATGGATTTTGAGTTAAATATTTGTTCTGAACAAGATCTACCTTTTCGAAATCCAGCTTGATACTCGCCCAGTTGCTTGTCAAGTGATGTTTAACTCTATTCAGCAATATTTCTGAAAATACCTTATATGTATAGTTATCAACGTTTTGTGTGTCCCCTTTTTTATGCAATGGGTGTATTAGAGCCACTTTCCATTCCTCTGGAATCCTCTCTGTTCTCCAAATATCTTCAAAGATTAACTGCAGCTCTTCAATGATTTTGATTGAGACCATTTCAAACGTTCAGCTGTTATAGAGTCCTCTCCGCTAGCTTTATTATTTTTTAGATTGTTAATTGCTTCTTTAATTTCTTCAGCATTGGGTGGTATATCTTCTTCCAGATTTTCTGTTGCTTGTGAGAATTCCAACTTATGGTCTGGTTCAGGGCAGTTTAAAAGTTGATCAAAGTGCTTCGCAAGTATTTCACAGTTCTCAACATTGCTTAGGCCAAGTCTACCATTTTCATCTTTAAAGTATATGCTAGGCGTTTGATACCCCTTTAATTGACTCTTAAAAGTCTTATAGAAGTTTCGAGAGTTATTTTTAACAAAGCTGTCTTGCAGGTCAGGGAGTTGTGATTTTTCGAATGATCTTTTAACTCTCCTCATTATTCTAGCAGTGTCTTTCCTTTGCTGTTTGAATTGGTCATAATGTTCCGTCTTTCCAGAGCTTCCACTTTTTCCATTGTTTTGTTCTCTATTGTAACGTATCTTCACATTATTATTATTAATAGTAGTAGTAAAAATTGAACTGTTATTTGGCGTTGTTCAAAACATCGTTCCAAACATTGTCGTGGTGGCCTAAAAAGTAACAAGTAGTTCCGTGAAGAACTATACAGCCTATTTTCATATATCCTACTCATGTTAATTGCCACTATCAACATACAAAATTTCAGTTTAATTGCTGTAACAGATTCGTAGATATTGAGAACCGTCTAAATATTTCTGACTGTCGCCAGGTTGGATTTTTATTTTTGTACTATTACATTAATATTATTGTGTACGTGTCGTATTCAAACTTCAATCGAATGATTAGAACACAAGAAGTAAAAACGAGATTTTAAAATTATGCTCATCAGCCATCTTGTGATTATGCAGACAATTGAAATAAATTAGATGCCAATGGATCAACATTAGTATAAGCATTTAACTTGCAACGTTTCACGGCACTCGGATAGTTAATTCGCGAGAAAAGTCCATTTAAATATTTATACTTCGCGTCGCCGCCATGTTGGATCTGTGCTCACCAGGTTATTGAAGTCCTATAGGTGAACATATGTTCATAGTCTCTATGAACATTAAAAAAATCAGTTTGGTTCCTGTAAAAGATTCATAGATATTGAGAACCGTCTAAATATTTCGGAAGCTCGCCATTTAGGATTGTTACATGTATAGGCCATAGAGTTATGTACCATTCAAGGACAATTATTGCCTAGGTTCATTATTCAAACTTTCACTTCGATCGCTTAATTACGACACAAGAAATATAAACTTAATTTTAAAATTTTGCACAGCCGCCATCTTGAGGTTATGTAAACAATTGAATAAAATTAGATGGCAGTGCATTACAATCTGCAAAATCATTTACTGTACCTCATTTCACTGCGCTCAGAGAGTTAAATCACGAGAAAAGTCTATTAAAATATTTCAAATTCGCTTGGTCGCCATGTTCGTTTTGTACTTTACAGGTTTTTGAAATATACATAGGGTAACTTGTATCAGTACCCTTTATCACCGTACAAAATTGCAGGGTGATATCTGTAATAGTTTCGGAGATATAGAATAACAGTGAAATATTTCGCACAGCCGCCATTTTGAGGTTATGTAAACAATTGAACTAAATTAGACTCCAGTGCATTACAATGTGAATAAACATTTGCCGTACCAAGTTTAATTACGTTTGGATAGTTAAATCGCGAGAAAAGTCTATTTGAAAGTCTCAACTTCGCTTGACCGCCATGTTGGTTTTGTAGTCACCAGGTTTTTGAAAGTCTCATAGGTGAACTTCTAGTATTGCCCTTTATCACCGTACACAATTTCAGGGCGATATCGGTAATAGTTTCGGAGATATTGAATGCTAATCAAATATTTCGCACAGCCGCCATGTTGGATTGGTGAGACGTAACAAAATTTGAAGGGCACGGTCGAGGTCGCCGGGAATAGTGCTATGAACTTACCGAGTTTCATTGAAATCGCTCCAGCCGTTTAGATTTTATTAGGGGGACACACACACACTCCTCACACACACACACGGACAAAAGGTGATCTCATAAGCCTATTTTTTCAAAATTGGAAATAGGCCAAAAAATAGTGAGGTTTTAAGTGTCAGTGATCATCAATGTGGTGTACTGCGTGAAACACAGATGCTGTCGACAAAAAAATCAAGAAAACCATATTGCTACTCAAAATAGTGTATTGTTTATTTAGCAACGTTTAACCCCTGTTCTAAAAGTTATGTTTAATCCGTCTTCCACGTCACAAGAGCCATCAACAGCACAAACTATGCAAGAGGTAGTGTTGTTGTTGTTGTTGTTGTTTTATGGGTGGAACAGCTAGGTCATCTGCCTTGATATGCAAAAAGGTAGTATTGCAAGAGGATCAACATGACTAAATAGTAATAACAATAAGGTTTTTAAGCATATAAAACCATTGCGGCTACCCCAGATTCTTTTTCAAAAACAACCACAGTGAATGGACATTGCTATAAAAAGATCTACAACAAGCCTTGTGTTTTAAAACTATAACAGACTATCGTAAAGAGAGAAAGAGTTGTATTCAGTGTGCATCTATTGTCATAATAATGTATACTCTGCAATGTTAAATATTCTAACTTTGTATAAAGTAAAACAACATTGTAACATGATTTACATTTATTTACACACGTTATATACATTTTTTGGTTTCATCATAATATTTTTAAATACAATACTAAAAACCAAAACATTATTACTCTATACACATATTTTTTGCTTTCAGTCTATTGTCATCAATTATATTTTCCATTATTAATTCACTTCTTTAATTTAATTAACACGGACCATACACCTATTGTTTTTAAAACTTTCATAAATGAAGTATACAGGTTGTATAGCATTATTCACTTCATCAAAAACACTCTCCGACATATCATTAAACCGTGTAGGTAGAAATCTCTCAAAGTTTTCACATGCACAAAGTACACGATCACCATATGCTGTTTTCAATTTCCGAATCTTGATAATGCGGAATGGAATAAGCGTTGGCCATTCGCTGAGCTTCTTTGTCTCACCATTCAAAACATTCATTGTAGTAGTCTATAAACAAAACAAAAGCATATCTATTACACTCTACAACAGCTAGTAATAATAATGTGGATATAGGTATTTTGCATCATGCATTGTTAATAAATTATAATATTTACACAAGATATGCCTTAACTGTAGCAGATACTACTTTTTTTGCATATAGCACAAGTGTTAAGTGCTAACGCACACTTGACACATGCTATCAAGTGTCCACAAGGCAAAAAAATACAACACCTAGTTCTTCTTGACAACACATTTTACATAATTGTTGGTCACACTTTTGTATCTGATGGTGTGACACATCTTGTTCACCCTCATGTATTTGTACCGCGTGTTTTAACGCTAACGGCACTTTTATGTCTTGTGCTGCAATTACGTTTTCTTTACCAACAGTGTTCACAAATTCCTGACCTTTAAGCAACAATATGTATTTACAGTTGGGTAACCAACGAGCGTATTGCACAAAAGGGTCATATATCATTTGCCAATCCTTTAAAGCAAATCCACAATAAAACATATTGTTTTATCCCCTTCACCAGTATAAAAAAACAGCTTCACTTAGCCCTTTTGTAAGATATTTTAATAATAATGGCCAAACATTTTTATTAGATTCTAAACCTTTTTTCAACAGACCAGTAATCTGAGTGTGCAAGTGCTTTAGTCTTGCAAACTCCCAATTTTTCAAAAGCACATGCCAATTCAACACTGTCTATGGCATATGGACCACATATATCGACACTACCCTTGGCTGGTAATACATCATTATTATTATTTATTTGTGATTCAGCAACGTAAGTAGTAGCTAATGGCCTTGTGGTTTGGTTAAATGGATACACTGGTACGTTACCCACTTCTTTTCCAAGTATGTAAGGACAACGAGGAGACCATCGCAAATGGTCTCTAAAGGGATCATCACCTTCTTCCCAGTGTGAAAGTTCAACATGACAAAACACACAACGCACGACATCTTCTCGGTTCAAGTAATAAAAACCAGCTCCAGCAAGTTTATGTGCTGACAAAAAGCCTACAGGCCAGGATTCAAATATTAACCAACGATCGTTTACTGATTTTAAATCTAACACACGTGGTAAACCGACTTGCTCACTTGTTGTATTTGGTTCTAAAGCCATGTGTTATAATATATCTTTTTTATTGTAACTTATTAACGTTGCACAAGACCACAGGGTACTTTAAAGCATAATGTATGCTTGTTCACTGTCTGTTCGCTACGTTAATGACGCACGACCACATCTAAAGAAACAAACAAAATAACCCATCACTCAATCAATCAATATTTGTAAATAAAACTTTAACGTTAATTGGCATTAAAATATCAAAACACCATAGCAAATATTTAAAAATAAACTGTATTTCGGCACTAACAGTAACCCATCTACTTAATTTCTTTTATAAAGCTGGAGCCATTCACATCCCCCTTTAACAAAAAAAAATGAATGTCATGTTGTTTTGTCCAAATTATCTTGTTCAAACCTGTGGATATTCGTTGAGTCCATAGGGAACAACCCATAAATTAAATTTAATTTTTTGTATAAAAAACATGGCCTTGTACTTCCCCGGTCATCAACCATTATGGTCTTGTGCGGGTTGCCAATACATAGCCATTAATCAAGAAAGCAATCATCGTCCCAGTCATGTACAGGTAATGCATTTTGTCTAGGGGTTTCAATAGTGGTAAAATGGGACAGCATTTTAAGTTAGGCTTACCGGAGTTTTGAATAGTTCACTCATTGGCAATGGTTCCACTCTAGTGCGTCTTGGGTTTTCAGCGACTGCTACAGCAGTAAAGCTTTTCTTTGCAACTTTCTGAAAATAAAGAAATTAAACCACCATAATTAGCTAAATTCAGGTTAATACATGTATTTCATAAAAATAAAATATCAAACAAAAATGAAACAAGTTAGTTAAAAAATCTCACCTTGACTTGTACGGGCTTGTTGCTGTTTCTTCATAGTGGGCTCAAAAGTACAATGGTTTCTCTCTCAGTCATGTGAGGTATACTGGTTATCTGCAAACAAATAAATAAAAAACATTAATTACCTTATTAATAACTACCAATTAAAGGCTCATTAGCATTACATCTTTAAAATAATCATTAATATGTACTTACCGAAAACAAGAATGATTTTTCTACCAAAGTTCAGTTCAAGGCTCCACTGTATACGTCTGTTTGCTAAAACGACAAGTGCATCACTAACGCAATCCTTATCAGTCAGCTTAGCAACAGAGAGAGTACCATTTTCTCAGCGTTTTGACCTTGAACTCTTGTCTGTCTCTTACATGCTCCCACGCCTCCACACATTCGTCAAGTGCGATAAGATTCGCGTACCTTATACTAGTTTCAAGTTTTTGATAAAGAACCAAAAATGCTGCCTCTTATACATCGGTAGTACTACTGCATAAGAACCAAGACCTGCTAGCCACAACTTGGCAAGTAAACTGATACTGCACTTCCTGCCCACGTAGACATTCCTCTCTTATCAGCAATCGCTCTCACCAAACCGCCAAGCCGCTGTATTCAGTCCAGCAAGCAGGACTATGTGTGTTAGTATTGAGAACGTGTGTGTCTTATTTCTATTATTATTCTTAAACATTTTACTGTAATAATACTTACTAGCAACCGACCATCCTCAATACATGAACATGTTAACCACATACTTTCACCCTACAACACAGCACATCACCCAGTTCAATATTTAGTTTATAACATCTCAGGGCAATTACCTTACCGTTTTGGCTCTTTGTGTCCATGCACATGACTTGGTTGACCGAATGTTATAGGTTTTCATATTCTACCACCATTTGCTGTGCCAGAGGATGGTCTCGCTCATCACCACTGACTAACACGTTAAAGATCCCCTTCAGGGTTAAAAATCTTAGCACGCTTCACACGTTTTGGAATATTTGCCTCCATCCGTCATAGGAAATATCGGAAAACCAACCGTCATAAGCCACCCCCGCCGTCCCGCCAAAATAGCGATTCATTTCTTCCGGGCACGTCCACCATGGTCGGCAACAGGCTTGTTCAAACACACACCCAGCGGTATCGTCTCTCTGTCTACCACTCTTAATTAAAATTTTAACGGGTAAAATATATGTTTTCAACATATAGACCTAGTATAGCGTTAGACCCTTTGTAATATTTTTTTTTCAAAAATTAAAAAATAAATTCAAAAGGGAAATGTCACTTCAAGTCCAAGGACCCCTCATACAAATCCGTAGCCTTATTGGTTCGCATAATATTAACAAAAGTGCAGTTAGGCTCTTTCGACAAAAATCAAAAATAAATAAAAAACGGGGCGTCATCCCAAATCCAACGACCCCTCATACAAATCCTTAGCCTTCTTAGTTCTCGAAATATTAACAAAAGAGTACTTAGGCCCTTTTGACAATAATCAAAAATAAATTCAATAACGGGGCGTCATCCCAAATCCAACGACCCCTCATACAATTCCGTAGCCTTCTTAGTTCTCGAAATGTTAACAAAAGTACTCTTAGGCCCTTTTGACAAAAATCAAAAATAAATTCAAAAACAGGGCGTCATCCCAAATCCAACGACCCCTCATAAAAGTCCGTAGCCTTCAAAGTTCTCAAAATATTAACAAAAGTGCACTTAGGCCCTTTTGAAAAAAATCAAAAATACATTCAAAAACGGGGCGTCATCCTAAATCCAACGACCCCTCATACAAATCCGTAGCCTTATTGTTTTGCAAGATATTAACAAAAGTGATGTTAGGCCCTTTTGACAAAAATCAAAACTACATTAAAAACGGGACGTCTTCCGAAGTCCAACGACCCCTCATACAAGTCCATAGCCTTATGGGTTCTCAAGATATTAACTAAAGTGCACTTAGGCCCTTTTGACAAAAATCAAAACTACTTTAAAAAACAGGGCGTCATCCCAAGTCCAACGACCCCTCATACATGTCCGTAGCCTTATTAGTTCACGAGATTTTAAAAAGCACATGACCTATTAGTTTTCGATCCTTTGGTTAAATTTTAAAAAATAACTCATCCATTGTGCCCAATTGGACATTGGCACAAGTCGAACCTAGAATCATATAGTAGAAACTTGAAAGGAAATCATGGCTAGCAAGAAAGGATTGCACAAGAGTGGACTGTAAGAGTATGCAATTGTGGTATTAAAAATGGACCGGAAACATAAGTTCACATTACGGTGACAGTTTTTAATTATTAAGAGAGCAAGAAGCCATTAAATTATGATACCCACAGTTAAAGATATGGGAAGCATAAATAGCCACTCAACATTCTGCAATACAGCAGCTTTGGGAGGATGGATTACCAATTAAGTTTGACACTAATGGAGGAACTACTTCTTAACGATTATGGTTATTATAGCTATTAAAGTGGGCCGCAGGAAATGCAAGCTCGACAGAAATTTCAATAGAGAGAGAAGGGAATCCCCATACAAGAGAAAAGAGTTAATGGATTATAACTTGACGACGGTAAAACACTACTGTCCAACGCCAAGCTCAGAGGCGAGCAATAGGGACAAGATTGATTCATAGGTTGCCAGCACGTAATGCTTACTCGAATTTAAAAACGCTGATTAGGCATAGCGTCAAAGGGGAAGACCACGCATGGATCTGCGGACCAACACAGTAAAATTATAGGCCCCTGAAGAGGGGTGATAAGGTTTTTAATTAATTTAAAATTAATAAGCGATCAGAATTAAATCCGCCAGGAACGGATCTTACATTTAGCATGTTTCATACTTGCAAATAAAGTTTTAAGCAGATTGGAGCAGAGACTTAGGAAATAAGCTCCGGAAGTACTTGAGGGACTATGTTTTGTGTAAAAGTGAACAAATAGGCTCTGAGCTCAGCCAGATTATCACAGTTACGACAAGCCTCGGGGAGGCGCTACTCTACCACAATCACAGTTCTCGACAATCCTCGGGGAGGCGTTACGTTATAAGTTAGTATCACAGTTCATCCAGACCTCGGTGAGGCGTATTACTCTGTAAGACAGTTATCATCAGGGACTCCTGAGGGAGGCAGTGCTATAAGACAGTTTATCTAGACCTCAGTGGAGGCTAGTTACAATACAATTTGTACCCCAGTTGTAGGCCAGTTGCGCTACATGTTACAAGATGCGATAGATCAACAGTTAAGACTTAGAGAAGTCAGAGGACTTTATAACGAACAGTTTGTAATACAAAGTATAAAGAATGAACCACTTTTCAGAATTTATTGTAATTATTATTATTATCATCATGATTATTATTATTGTCATGTGTTGTGACATCTCTATATTACGCCTCGAGAGTTTAAAAGTGCGCAGTTTGTCTGTATGTATCTCTCTGTCTAACGTTGTGCAACCCCTGGCTACATACTGCCTTGTTCTCTCGTATTGGCTAGTGTTGTTGCTACCTTGCATTTTGTTGTGCAATTCGTTCTGCCATTGGCTCTGACAATATTTGACGCGAGTTTGGGGCCACTCCCAAACTACGCATTTGATTTTTCTGAGAGGCTTCTCTCCCCTCTGGGGGGACAGAAGCTAAGTCAGTCTTAGACGCGCCGAGATGTAAGGCGAACGTGTGTATTCGGGCAGAGGCCCACCCTCATGGCGCAGCGGAATGTGAGTACGGCTCAATGTATTTCTATCTAACGCAATGTAATTGTTTTTGTTAAACGTTCCTTCTTTTGCTTAATTCTCTTTCCTTTTCAAGATGTTATTGTTAGTATTTTAATCCTTGAACCAGATCTCCGGGACCTTGCGTAATGTCATACGGCGGAGTTCTTTTTGTTGCTTTTGTTATGTGCCCTTCTCACAGTTTTATTATTTTGGTTAATACCTGTAAGATTCGAAAGTATTGCGTTTCTGCGTCTTGGCTTATATATATTTCCTGTCGGGCCTTAGTGCTCGTCTTTTGCGTCGGTGTCTCTTTGTACCACAAATGTTTCATTTGATTGGTAGCAATTGGACCTTTGTTTGTGGACAGTATGTGTGAGGTAACGGGACTGATGTCCAACGTCCCACTAATACGTGTCCCTTTTGTTTATAGAATATATGTGACGGTGGTTAACTGGGATTTTCTCCAGCTCCGATGTCATATTATTCTTTTTTTATATGTCGCGTTGGTGCGGCATTATGTTGGAATATAAGCCTATTTTATTATAGCGTGCTTTCGATTTTTACCGGTCTCTTTCGTCCCAAGTCAATTGTAATGTAATGTATCTCCGTATATCTCATTTTCCTTTTGTTTTGTTTTTCTCTTTCGATTTTCGCCGTATTACATAACTTAATTATAATTCCCCTTGTCTTCTCCTTCCTCCTATCTCCGTGAGATCTCTCTCCCCTTTGTTTTACTCCCCTCACTCCTCCCCCTTCCCTCCGGTATGTTTACATAACATCATGAAAAGCTTCGCGTCTTAGCAGTTCGAAGTTTGACTTTTTGCAAGTTTGTCGTTTCTCTCTAACTTTTGTAAGTTTCGTTTTATTTTCTTTCAAGTTTGTATCTTTTCGTTAGATTCATGTTGTTGAGCGGTACTCAGGTTCTGTCGTGCTTTTCAGTTTTTTTTAAGTTTTTGAATTCTTTATTCTTGGTATTGGGTTTCTTTTGTATTATTGATCTTGTCTTAGCTTGCCTTTTTTCTTTGTTTTAAATAATTTGTTTATTTCGTGTACACGCTCTTTCTTTTATCCTCAATACATTTTTATATTTTAAGTAATATAGCTCCCTTGTCTTTTCATTTCTTATATTTAAGTTCCCCTTCCTTATCCTTATCCTTACCTCGATTTCGTCAATCTTGTCTTTGTGACGTAACAAAGGCACGATTAACACGCCTCTGGGATTTATTTAATTAATTTTATGGGAATCTCGTTTCTGCACTTTTGATTATAGCATTAAGCAATTATTCGTTTGCATTTGGTTTTTTGGAAATCATCTTTTGCTCGCTCCGAAAACCTTGGGCCCAGCACCGGGTCGAGCAAGACGTCTTTTCCCCATCCATTTGCGACCTTGTTGATTTTATCTTCCACTGCTACTCTGACGCGCATTATTATTATTATTAATAGACCTTTATCGGCGCAATGAACCACGCTCTGCTACCATTGCGCCGATAAAGGTCTATTAATAATAATAATAATGCGCGTCAGAGTAGCAGTGGAAGATAAAATCAACAAGGTCGCAAATGGATGGGGAAAAGACGTCTTGCTCGACCCGGTGCTGGGCCCAAGGTTTTCGGAGCGAGCAAAAGATGATTTCCAAAAAACCAAATGCAAACGAATAATTGCTTAATGCTATAATCAAAAGTGCAGAAACGAGATTCCCATAAAATTAATTAAATAAATCCCAGAGGCGTGTTAATCGTGCCTTTGTTACGTCACAAAGACAAGATTGACGAAATCGAGGTAAGGATAAGGATAAGGAAGGGGAACTTAAATATAAGAAATGAAAAGACAAGGGAGCTATATTACTTAAAATATAAAAATGTATTGAGGATAAAAGAAAGAGCGTGTACACGAAATAAACAAATTATTTAAAACAAAGAAAAAAGGCAAGCTAAGACAAGATCAATAATACAAAAGAAACCCAATACCAAGAATAAAGAATTCAAAAACTTAAAAAAAACTGAAAAGCACGACAGAACCTGAGTACCGCTCAACAACATGAATCTAACGAAAAGATACAAACTTGAAAGAAAATAAAACGAAACTTACAAAAGTTAGAGAGAAACGACAAACTTGCAAAAAGTCAAACTTCGAACTGCTAAGACGCGAAGCTTTTCATGATGTTATGTAAACATACCGGAGGGAAGGGGGAGGAGTGAGGGGAGTAAAACAAAGGGGAGAGAGATCTCACGGAGATAGGAGGAAGGAGAAGACAAGGGGAATTATAATTAAGTTATGTAATACGGCGAAAATCGAAAGAGAAAAACAAAACAAAAGGAAAATGAGATATACGGAGATACATTACATTACAATTGACTTGGGACGAAAGAGACCGGTAAAAATCGAAAGCACGCTATAATAAAATAGGCTTATATTCCAACATAATGCCGCACCAACGCGACATATAAAAAAATAATAATATGACATCGGAGCTGGAGAAAATCCCAGTTAACCACCGTCACATATATTCTATAAACAAAAGGGACACGTATTAGTGGGACGTTGGACATCAGTCCCGTTACCTCACACATACTGTCCACAAACAAAGGTCCAATTGCTACCAATCAAATGAAACATTTGTGGTACAAAGAGACACCGACGCAAAAGACGAGCACTAAGGCCCGACAGGAAATATATATAAGCCAAGACGCAGAAACGCAATACTTTCGAATCTTACAGGTATTAACCAAAATAATAAAACTGTGAGAAGGGCACATAACAAAAGCAACAAAAAGAACTCCGCCGTATGACATTACGCAAGGTCCCGGAGATCTGGTTCAAGGATTAAAATACTAACAATAACATCTTGAAAAGGAAAGAGAATTAAGCAAAAGAAGGAACGTTTAACAAAAACAATTACATTGCGTTAGATAGAAATACATTGAGCCGTACTCACATTCCGCTGCGCCATGAGGGTGGGCCTCTGCCCGAATACACACGTTCGCCTTACATCTCGGCGCGTCTAAGACTGACTTAGCTTCTGTCCCCCCAGAGGGGAGAGAAGCCTCTCAGAAAAATCAAATGCGTAGTTTGGGAGTGGCCCCAAACTCGCGTCAAATATTGTCAGAGCCAATGGCAGAACGAATTGCACAACAAAATGCAAGGTAGCAACAACACTAGCCAATACGAGAGAACAAGGCAGTATGTAGCCAGGGGTTGCACAACGTTAGACAGAGAGATACATACAGACAAACTGCGCACTTTTAAACTCTCGAGGCGTAATATAGAGATGTCACAACACATGACAATAATAATAATAATAATCATGATGATAATAATAATAATTACAATAAATTCTGAAAAGTGGTTCAAGAAATACGTGAAGCGAAAGCGATCAGTACGGGACTTGAAGTCCGAAGGAACATTGGTTCAAACCAGTAACCGGAGTCTTAGGGACCCGAAGAACAAATAACAGTGCGTCTAGTAAAGGCAGTTATAACGCATCGAAGCCTAGAAGGGAATAGTAGAAACACGTAGAGATCGCAAAGTATAAATCGAATGAGTAGGAACCTAGGAGACTGCGGGTTCGAGACTCAAAAGAATAAGCGTCATGATAACTAGTTAGACGAGTTTAAGGTTCTCGAACTGGAGACCAAGCTAGAAACTAGATCATTTACGCGAAGCAAAAGTAAAAGAACGTGTGAAGGCAAGTACGAGGAACATTTATAGCCAAGATCGAGTAGAAGCGAGTGAGCAGGGACGTGGAGATAGAGACTTTCACGGCGAGCGGAAAACCGGGAGTTTTCGAGGAGCAAGGAAGGAGTAAATTAGCAGTTCAAAGCAGAGACGTAGGATAGCATCAGGGATCACCAGCACGGAATAAAATTGCCGAAGCGCTGAGATATGGTCGTGTGCTGAGAAGAGAAAGTGTTTATAAGTTTTAATAGTGTTTGAATATGTTTTATGTGTCTGTGTAATAATGTGTAAGTGTAATATGAAGGTGTTAGAGAGAAGTGTTGCGATGTAGTTCTAAAGTGTATTTATGAAGGTTGAGCCTGTCATAAAAGTCGGTCATCCACCTGATGGAGGAGAATATCCGCCTGATGGAGGAGAATGGGGTGAGTAGTGATATTTCATTACCATATGCCATGTTACGCACTAACTAAATTAAAGAATGACTAATCAAATGTGTGATCAAGTAAATGGAAATTTTTGCCATAATGTAAAGTAATGTATAACTGTTAAATTCAGTGAAAACCCGTAATAATGAAAGGATCATAATAAGTGAATTTTAGAGACGGAAATAGCTAATAGTATTGGACCAATGGCAGGTCAACATGTCATATAATAATAAAAACTGAGTGTCTTACTCCAGAATGATAATAATAATAACTTAAAATAATAATAATTGAATGATGATGATAATAATAATAAGTGTTTTGTAATGCTCAAGAATGATGATAATAATAATAATAATTATTATTATTATAATTATAATAATCAAGTGTTGTACTCCAAAATAGGAAATGAATAATGAGTTGTAAAAATTGAGCAAATAATTGAATAAAGCACTAATAATTGAGCCAATAATTGAACAAAGAACCAGTAGTTATTGAAGTATTGAAGGAATAGAGTTCGTCGTGAATAATAATAAATAAAGTATTGATTGAAGGATTGAAGGGATAAAGTTCGTCGTGAATAATAGTAAATAAAGTATCGATTGAAGTAAAGTAATTGAATTGTGAAGTACAGGCCGTGTTGCCATGTTTAAAGGAAAGTAAAATACCGATGGGGATATAATTGAAGTTGTTGAAGTTATTGACGTTATTGAAGTTATTGAAGTTATGATAGTTGAAGTTATTGAAGGCAAGTTATGATAGTTGTTGAAGTTATTGCAGGCAAGTTATGATAGTTATAGAAGGCAAGTTATGATAGTTATTGAAGGCAAGTTATGATAGCAATTGAAGGCAAGTTATGATATTATTGAAGTTAATAGGAAAGGAGTACCCAAGTGCAGTTATTGTGCCGAATAAATAACATAAATATACACAAGCCTTAGAGAAATGTGTTAACCCGTGCGATAGGCACGCTCTTAAAGAATAAATATTCCAAGTTAATGACCATTTATAGGGAATTGAACAAGATATAAATGTAGAACGATTTTATGTGTTCGTATGAGTTTTATTTGTATTGGATTTTATTCCAATTGTAATTGTAATGTGAGATTTGATTATTTTGGTTTTTCCTGAGATTAATAAATGTGTTTTGAGTTAATATGTTAGTTGTTTGTGTAGTCTTGTTAACCTATAGTGTATCATATCCAAATGTGCGATCATATCGTGGGCTGAACGTTAAATATCCCGAAGCCGCGAGCTGAGCCAGGTGGTGACCAATCATTCTCCGCTTGTAAGCGGGTACAAGGGGAATCTGTTATGATGTACTGGATATGAGTGCTGGGTTACAAGAAAAGTCGGTCAAAATTAAGTCTAGAAGTAAAGGTAAATATTAAGACGTAGGATGACTGCAAACCCGCGATAAACCTAAAAATATATTTATTTCGAGATAAACCCCATATCTTTAAAATGGCGCCCAAGTTAGGGGCGGTTATTTTTTCGAAGAAAAACCAGGAAAACTCGAATTTTCCATGTTTTTTTGAAAAACCCATGATTTTCAAAACATTATTTTTTCAACATCTTGTTGAATGCCTGTTTTGATAATGAATGGAAGGAGAGATGTATACGGGTAGACAATTAACATACCAGTGGCTTTGGTGGCGTAGTCGGTGGCATGCTGAGCTTCTAAGCCCAAGATAGCGGGTTCAAACCCGGCCGAAGCCGTCGGATTTTTAAGAGCGTTAAAAATCCCTCAGTATGTCTCCCTTCAGAGGGGAAGTAAAGCCGGTGGTCCCATGTATTAGATTTATGGCATGTTAAAGAACCTTCCAATAAATGCACCTGTGTGAAGCTAAATTGGATAGGTTAAGAAGGAAAACAACGCTCATAGGTTTCTACGTTCGTTGCCAGGGCAGACTGCGGTGGCGTCTAGTAGCTAAGTTCAGACGGTGGTGCTTGGCGGCAAAAGTAGGTACTATTTGAAAAATTCTATGCTGCAGTAAAGTATGTACATAAATTAAAAAACCGATAAAACACACTAATAGAGTTATCACAATTAACACCGGTTATCAGACAGATCCTACACACACCCAAAGTACACGGGGCTACATGACCGCGTTGTCGCAGCCCCTAAACTTAAGAACCAACCAACCAATTAACATACCCGCTAGCAACTTTACCTCACGTTGAGAGGAAGACAATATTACACATGTCGGTCGATGACCACTCAATATCTCATGTGCATGGCCGTGTTGTTTGATGGTTGTAGCCCATCTTATTCTCAAATTGTATTTGGAAAAAGAATGGCTATGAGCGAGGAGATGAAGGTGCTCTTGGAAGCAATAAACAATAAGCTTCAGGAAAGTAGGGACGAAATGCAAGAAATCATTAGTAAGGGTAGTGCGGAGTGCAAAAATAGTTTGAACTTCTAAACACCCAAATGGACACTAGATTTAGTGATATAAATACCCAGATGGACACTAGATTTAAGGAAGTAAATAATAAATTTGAAGCCGCACAGGCAAGAGTAGAAAATAGCATCCTGAAAGTGCAGGAAACTATTAATGAAAATATACAGACTCAAATGAAGTCTGTGCATGAGAATATAAATGGTATAAGACAAAATATAAATCATATCTCAGATGCGCAGGCAAAGGTAAACGAGCGTCTGGATGGGATAGATGAAAAGATCGATAGGATGAAAATCGAAACGAAAGAACAATTAGATTGTCAGGCCGAAGGGATACGGATAGCATTTGAATCTAAGCTAGACAACGAAATGAAAACCGTAAATAAGAATTTCAATGAGTTGAAAGTAAGCCTAAATGAACAATTAAAGTCAAATATGCGTATAAGCGAGGAATATAGGCAAGACATAAACGAAATGATTGATAAATTATCAGGAGAGATCATAGAAGCAAACAATCAACACCAAGCGGATATAACTAAGATGAAATGAGAAATAACAGGGGTTATACAACAAGTGGACCAAAGGTTTGAGGAAAGCGACAAGGCATGGGACGGGAAATTAAGTAAACGCAATAAGGTCATAGATAAAGAATTTGAAACTCAGGGTCGAAATATAGATGAACAGGGTGAAGAGATAAATAATCAGAAAGTATTAATTGAGGAAATTCAAGAGAGTATAACTCCTATAAAGGTCAGCATAGGGAATATTGATAAAGGAGTAGACCTAACACAAAGAAATTTAGCTCATTTAAAGAAACTCCAAGACGAAACCCAAGGGGAAGTCAAAACTATGAAACGAGACATGAAGGAGCTCCGGAAAAAATTAGGGAAAGATTTGGACACCTTACGAGAAGAGATAGAAGCAGGGGTGGTTGAGAAGATTGAGGCTAAAGATGAGCAAGTGATGGAAATTAAGAAAGAAGCAGAGGATGGATTAGCCCATATAAAAGAAAACCTCCGAGAGGAAAAGAAGGAATTGTTTAAGAAAACTAAAGAAATAGCGGAACGATTAAATAAAAACGAGCACGAATCACTTACTCGGATTGAGAGATTAGAAGGACGTCTGAATAAACACGACACTAGAACGATGGCTATGGAGGAAGCCATATTTAGAAATTCCAAATCAGAAATAGGGAGTCATGAGGATCTTAAGGATAAATAGGGAGAATCAGAAGCCCAACACAATTTTAAGAATATATTAGAGGGAGAAGGTCAATACCGCACACCAGGACCGCCTTTATTCGCCTCAACTCCATATGCAAATGCGATGCAAAACCAGATAATCACGTTAGTTAGACCGGATGCTGAGAAGCCTGGGAAATATTCAGGAAATAATTCGTTGATCACAACAAAATACTGGCTTAAGGAAGTGTCAGAATATTTGAAGGATACTAAGGTGCCTGCAGAAAGACAGTTGGGTTCAATAGAGAAATTAATGGATGAAGATTGCTTGTTTTGGTTTAGGAGTTTCAGGTATACTTTTGATACTGTAGATGGATTTAAGGAAGCATTTTTGGAAAGGTACTGGGCTGCAGAGGTACAACAAAATTTAAGGTTAGACCTTTATTCAAAGAAATACAGTACAAGCACTCCGAAGAAGTACTCAGAATATTTTACTGCGCAATTATGCAAATTTCGTGAGTTAGATTGTGCCCCAAGCGAAAATGACTTATGCTTGGCGATCACGAAGCAACTTCCATATGAAATACAGAGACTACTGATCTCCTCAAATGCGAAAACGGTAATTGAAGTCGAAAATGTTCTGCGTCAGTTAGACATGACGACATTACATATGTTACCACGTCAGAGTAGGACGGTGGAACATACTCATATGGCAGATACTCAGACCGAAAATATTAGAGAAAGTAGCTTGGATAAATCTACAATTACTGAAGGGGATGGAACAGGTGGAAATTTTGCAGGAAACGAGCAAAGGAAATGGCAAACGCCATATCAAGGTAATAATGGTTATCGAGGAAATTCAAACCCAGGGAATTATGAAGGAAATGGCTATCAAAGAAATAATTACCAAAGGGGAAATTATCGATAAAACTACGTGCCAAGGCAGTATGACCAGATGGGGTCAAATGGAAGGAAACCACCATATGGAAGACCATATAGAGGAAGAGGTGGAAACAGGGGAAATAATAGAAATTATCGACCGAGGGATCCAGATCCTGATTATGAGGCCGAGATTGAGGAAAGACGGGTCATTACTCAACGATATTATGATGAAAGGGGTGATGAACCAGAAAGACAGCAGCTTGTCAGCTGGGGTATGCTATAAAGAATAGGACCTCACCTGATATTCACGACGATAGAGGCGCGCAAAGTCTCGAACTGCCAGAGCAGAAGAGGGGATCCAAGAGAGAGGATTCGGCAAAAAAATACCAATTTACGAAGAACTAAATCTCAGTTACGAAGGAGGATGGAACGAAATTCAAGTAGTGAATTGGGTCGCCAGGCCTGAGGAGCTAATCGAAGAATTTATGGAAGGACCAATTGCAGTAAAGCGTGAACTACCGATAATTATGATTAGGGTTGAAGGAGTTTTAATACGATGTTTATTAGATACAGGATCTACTATAAGTCTTGTGACTCAAGTACTTGTGAATGAGCTGGAAAGGAGAGGGAGAGTTTTAAAAATCCCCACATCAGCTGTGAAAATCAAGGGTATTATCCCTCATAAAACATTGATTAGCAAATACCAGGTATTTCTGGATCTGCTGATAGGAAACCTGGTAGTATCTCACAGTTTCTTGTTAGTAGACAAGCTGCCATATAATATAATTTTAGGTATAGATTTCATAAGAGAGTACAAAGTAATTATTGATTTATCCCAGAACTGTATACGCTTTCGGGAAGAAGATAAATCTACAGGGAACAGATGTGGCATTGCAGAATATCGAACATAAGTATGATGAACAAATATGGCATATCGAAAAGGAAAGTAGTCAAAATATGACCAGGGAGGAAGTGTTATCCTTAGAGGAGGAATTTAATGCACTTGCCGTTGATTTGGAGAAAGAAATTGAGCCTCATTTTGATAAATGCTTATCGGAAAAATTGGAAGAAGCAAAAATTTCCTCAGAGGATAAGGAAACGTTAAATGATATAATTATGAAACAGAAAGACGTGTTTGATTCTAAACCTGGAAGGATTAAGGACATTAAATACGCCCTTCAAGGGAATGATTGGACTCCATTTCGCCAAAAGCCGTATCCCATAGAAGAGAAGCATTTTAAACAAACCAAGGAGGCCTTACAGAAAATGATGGACACTGGAGTGATTGAAAAGGTAGCTACACCTTATGTGAGTTCATTGGTGGTAGTGAATAAACCGGACGGCTCGGTACGTGTATGTCTTGATGCCAGAAACTTGAATCAAAGGATAATTCCTGAAACCAATTCGGCACCATCCATAAAGAACATTTTGAGGAAGTTCAAACGGAAGAACGTATTCACGAACGTGGACCTAACCAATTCCTATCATCATTTAGAATTAGAGGAGAAAACCAGTTTACTGATAGGGTTACAATTCGAACAACAGACTTCTGTTTTAGAAGATTTCCATTTGGATTGAAAACAGCTGGGTCAGCTTTAATACGAGCCCTAGATAGAAACCTTTCAGATGAGGTAAAGCCATGTACAATTAGGTATGTTGACGACATCCTTTTGACTTCAGAATCAGTAAGGGAACATATGGAGAATCTAAAGAAATTATTACGGGATCTACAGCAAGCCAACTTTAAAATAGACTTGAAAAATCAAATTTTTGTCAGCGTGAAGTAACATTTTTGGGTCATGTGATAGACCAGTATGGCGTGAAGCCAAACCCATGTAAATTGGAAGCCATTAAGAATTTTCCACGGCTAACTAGGGTCAAACACGTAATGCAGTTTTTTGGGACTTAAAGGATTTTTCAATAGTCATTGTCCAGCGTACACTAGTACAGTGTCTCCGTTACAGGATCTTCTTAAGAAGGGAGGAAAATTGAGATGGACAGACGAATGCGAAGACGCATTCAAAAGAGCAAAAAGTATGCTACTGAACTTTGTGAAACTTGGACATCCATATTACAATGAGAGATTTATAATCCAAACAGATGCATCACAGATAGGCATCGGAGCAGTGCTGTATCAGGAGACCGATACGCAGCCCGGAGGAAAACTATTTCGCTTTCACTTCGAGACGATTGAAACCACATGAGAAGGATTACACGATCAGTGAGATCGAACTTTTAGCAATATTGCACGCCCTGCAATACTGGCGAAAAATCGTTTATGGATTCCAAATTATACTTAGGACAGATCACAAAGCATTGACTTTCTTGATGAAAACGGATTTATCGAGCCAAAGGCTGACACGATGGGCATTAAAGCAATACGATGTTGAAATCGAATACTGTCCTGGGAAGGAGAATATTATCCCAGATTTTTGAGCAGAAACCCAGAGAATACGGAAGAAGTACATAATATCCAGATAGATGATAAGGATCAAGCAACCATAGAGGATTTAAGGAAGATTGGTGAAGTCATGGATGAGGATGATGATTTCATACTTCGAGGGAAAACTTGACAGGATGTCACCTGCATTCGTTGAGGCTGAAGCGATTTCAACAGAGTATCTTCGGTATAACAGACTTCTTCATAAATATGCAGATGCAGATCATACACGTTCAAGAATTGTGGTACCTGCAGGATTACAGAGGAAATTAATTTGGTTGTCACACCGTACGTTTGGACACATGGGAGTGGACAAGACACTTAAAATGTTACAAGAAACATTTATATGGCCTAGAATGGGAGAAACGGTGAGATCAGCATTAAAGACGTGCGATACCTGTCAGAGAGTGAAGCCTAACTCTTTTTTAATGAGACAGAAGCCAATTCCACATTTGCCACAGAAACCATGCCAGATACTATCCGTGGACAATTTCGGTCCATTGCCCAAGGCGAGAAGAGGCAACAAACATATCATGGTATCCATGGATGTATTCACAAAGATGGTAGTATTGTGCCCAATACAAAAGACATCAACGAAACAGGTTCTTAAAAGATTAAAGGAACGCGTGATTCCAATTTTAGGAAAACCCGAGAATTTACTTTCGGATCATGGCAGTTGTTTCACGAGCTTGGAATTTCGTAGAGAATTAGAAACATTGGGAATCAGACAAATACTCTCTAGTATTTGACACCCTGAAGCTAACCCAATAGAGGGTGATGAGAGAGGTGCAAAAGTATTGTAAAATATATTGCTCAGAAGAGAATTGGAAGTGGATCGAAATATCGCAAATAACTGAATTTTGTATCAACAATACGGTATGAGGCGACTGGAGAGGTACCTATTAAAATACATTTAGACCAACTTATTTGTTGAATTGAGTTCAGATGGAAAGAAACCCACTGATAAGATAAATGATGGTAAATAGTGCGTAACATGACATAGCATATCATACCTTACTCTAATGGCATGAGAAGACGAAAGGGAGTCTGAAGGACGGGATTCGATCCTGACATGTGTAATATAATATCAAGTGTATTGAATGTATTGTATTGTATCCTAAGGCTTGTTGGTAGTGAAAGTTGTTGAACATAAAAGTGCTAAAGGCAATAATGATAATTAAATGATTAAAGTTGACACTCAAAAGGGGAATAAATAAGATAAATGTTCACAAGCCTTAGAGAAATGTGTTAACCCGTGCGATAGGAACGCTCTGTAACTTAATGAATAAATATTCCAAGTTAATGAGAATTTATAGGGAATTGAACAAGATATAAATATAGAACGATTTTATGTGTTTTTATGAGTTTTATTTGTATTGCATTTTTCCAATTGTAAATGTAATGTGAGATTTGATTATTTTGGTTTTTCTTGAGATTAATAAATGTGTTTTGAGTTAATATGTTAGTTGTTTGTGTAGTCTTGTTAACCTATAGTGTATCATATCCGAATATGAGGTCATATCGTGGGCTGAACGTTACATACCCCGAAGCCGCGAGCTGAGCCAATTGGTGACCAATCATTCTCCGCTTGTAAGCGGGTACACAATAAATAATTATTTAAAAAGCCCGCCCTCTTACAAAATCCTCAAGTGCGCATGCGTAAAGAAAATGTTAATTCATAGCGACATCCAACAGTACGCATGCGGTTTATGAGGAACAACATTTAATTTCATACTGGCATCGGGCCTCGTGTCTGTCGCATTTGGAAAGCGATTTTTACTTTAAAAAATCACTCCCTAGTAAGGGTAGGTTTTATTTAAGGGTGAAAATAAGTTGTCCATAGGAGAGGGGGCGTCATCCCGAGTCCAACGACATGTCGCTTGCCAATATCAGACCATGGGTTCGCGAAATATCAAATATTATATAGTTGAGATTGTGATGTCAGAGAAGTTATTAGGGGGAGGGGCAGAAACCGCCTCACTCCCCTACTAGTACCCACTCCCTTCCTTAAGGAATGGTTGGAATATCGAAATGGCTCTCTAAAATTCTTATCCCCCGCCTTTTAATTTCAGACCCCATGTGTCAATCATTAGAATTGCATATTTTTGCGAACAGTTCCGAGGAAGCCTATGGTTGTTGTGCTCATATAGTAGGATGTCCCAGCACCACTTCTAGTGGATTTTCAAATTTGATTTGCGCTAAATCCAAAGTAGGCGCTTAAGCCAATTTCCCTGCCTAGACTGGAATTGTGTGCCGCCTTAATGGCCGCTGAATTATCTGTCAATTTAAGCAAAAATCTAAAGGTACAATTTTCCCGCACGTGGTTTTGGAGTGACTCCTCAGTTGTTTTGGCTTGGCGTTCAAACCCCTCTTCTCATTGGAATACTTTTGTTTCTAATCGTGTTTCCAAAATTCAGGAATCTCCCACTCAGAGCAGTGGTGTCATATTCCTAGTAAGTAAAACCGCTTCTTTTGATTTATATTGGCATGGGCCGCCATAGCGTTTGCAAAATTTCTTTTTCTGGCCTCGTCTTTCATGTCATGTGTTGACAGAAGTACCAGAAACTCGCATTGTTTTCGCTTCCTCTTATGTTCCTTTGGTTACGATCAGTCTTTTTCAGCGCTATTCCTCATTTTCTAAATTAATTCGTTTAGTAGCATACCTCTTTCACTGGAAATATTTTGTAATTAATCAGCCTATCAAACCTCAAAGTATTCTCACCACAGTAGAGCTGGAATTCGCTACGCAAAGAATTCTACTCCTAACTCAACAGGAGGTATTTTCTTCCAAAAAGCAAATGCTCTCAATTGGTCATTTACCCAAGTCTAGTCGACTTTCAACCCTTACTCCCTTCCTTGATAAGGATGGCTTGATAAGGGTAGGAGGAAGATTGTTATTTTCAAACTATTCTGATGAAAAGAAGCATCCTATAATTCTTCCATCAAAACATCATGTGACAGCTCTCATAATTCGGAAGTTTCATTACCAGCATTTACATGCGGGAACTCGTACTTTATTGTCTTTGATTCGGGAACACTAATGGCCCATCGATGGAGCTCATGAAGTGTCATCTGTAGTTCGCAAGTAAATACCTTGTTTTAAGGCCAAACCGCGTCCTATCACTCAAATTATGGGTCATCTCCCTCCTTTTCGTCGTGAGCCTAACAAGCACTTCGCATTTACCAGTATTGATTACTCCGGTCCTTTAACCTATAAAGTGAATTCTCCTACCTCTAAACGCAAGGTGTTGGGCAAGTTATACATAGCTTTATTCCTTTGCATGATTACAGGAGGCATTCGTCTGGGATTGGTAACCAACGCTTCCAGTACATATTTTTGGGCCGCCTTCTCTAGGTTCACCGCTAGACGAGGTGTTAATTCTGAAGTATTTTCAGATAATGTGAAAACCTTTATCAGTGCTTCAGATCTTCTAAAAAATACACTTACCTCTCCTTCCGCTAAGGAACAGCTATCGATTTTTTCTTATAATAAGGGTTTCAAGTGGCATTTCACCCCCCCCCCCTTACGCTCCTAACCACGGTGGTCGTTGGGAATCGTGCGTGAAGCTCACTAAGAGGCAATTACGGAAAGCTCTTGGTCCTTCTGTACTTTCCTATGAAGAATTTAATTCCCTTATAATTCAGATTGAAGACATTATTAATTCTAGACCGCTTACTCACTTATCCAATGATCCTAATGATGTTATTTCTTTAACGTCTAGTAATTTCTTATCGGTTGCGCTCTAGCCTCTACTACTCCCTTGTTGATTCGGCGCTTTAATATCAATCTGCCTATTGATTGGAGAAAGAATCTTTCCGTAATTCCTTTTGGTGTCGTTGGAAGCTGGAGTATCTTAGTTTACTTCAGCGAAGGGAGAAGTGGTGCCTTTCTCATCCCTAGTGATATAGTGACCTAGCGCCACTCTGGTCATGATAATCATGTTTAAGTGGTAGATATTCTTACCACCAAAGATCGTTATACCAGACCTATTTCTATGATTTCTCCTCTATCTCTCGATTCTTAGCGTTTTGCTTCTTTGTTGTTGTTGTTGTTGTTGTTTTCTCTTTCTTTTGCTTGTTTGGTGGTTTTCGGAGCATGGTCACTTTCGTGATATTATACGTATCCTGTGTGTATGTTTTCCCCTATGTGATGGCCCATTTTACTGTCTGTTTATTTTCGCTCCCGAAAAAATCCAAACAAGAGTTACTTAGTTCATTACATTTCAATTAACCAAATTATATACAGTAAGCTCTCCTGTACTTTATTCTAAGTCCTTACCTCCGAGTGTTGCAGTGTCCACACCCTCGGCACATATTTTCATTACTGACGTGTTGCAGCCCACTGCAGTCTGCCGGTGCGACTTACGTCACCGCGACCTTCAAGCAACCGATAGCTGGCCTTCAATCTTGTCATGCAGTCCCGGCATTCTAGAGTTTTCCTCGCCCTTATAAAAGATGGTACCTTCTTCAGGGATTCATTCTTTCTTCTGATCGACATTCCTCTCTGATCACTTCAGTCTGATCTTTACTTCTACGCGTCCCAGCGCACACATCACTCTGATCGCACCTCTGATCAAAAATCTTCACATTTTTTCGGTGCAACACTGCGCAACTGTTACATTATATTCTAAGGATGGCATCACCGCTCAACACTTCATATATAGCCGCTGTGCTATCTTGCCGCTTTACCAGATGTGATGTGCATTAACAAACATATTCACAAGGCAGCTGTCAGCTGTCATTCTGCAAATCGCTACAGAGTTAAACATCTCTTCCGTGGACTTGAAGCCATGGCCGTCTCCTGCACTGCGAAGAATTACCTACTTCGCCTAGACACTATAGGTGTCTTGCCCACTTGAGAAGAACCAGATTGGCAGATTGGAATTTAGCACGCTCGCTTTGAGGCCATGGACGCCTCCTTCCTGTGGCACTTCCTCTACGCCACTCAACCAGCCCGGATATTTTATGGAGCTGGCTCCGCCAGCATTTTAGGTAGATTTCATTAGAAAGCTAACTATTGCAATGGGTACCATGTTTCGACTTCCGGAAAATGTCGACATATCTTCGCGTTTCACATCCACCCCAAACCCACCGTCAGTTCAAAAGTTTATATATAATTTATATATATATGTATATCAGTTTCTTGTGGACACGATAACTGCCGTAATTTTGCACCAATCACTTTGAATTTTTTACCGAATATGTATACCTGTAAAATCTCGGTCGAGTTCGTTACTGGGCTAAATCGGTCGAAGGGGGTGAAAATGGGGGGCATTTTTCGAAAAAGTGAATTATTGCTATAACTCTCTTAAAATGTGAAATTTCGAATCCGTTAAAAGTTCATACTATGTGTCGGATAAAGCCCAAAAATGTATGTTTGAAGAGTTTTTTTATAGCACCAACCATTGACCAAAGGAGTGGGAAAGAGTGGGTTTTTCGGGAAACATTAATCATATCTCTCTTAATAGGCACAATATCAAAACCGTACAAAATGGACAATATTCCCCTAATAATTACCTAAAACTTTTGTCTGAAAGAATTTTTGATATGACCCACCATTATGCCAAGAGATGAGAAAAATGATTTCGGAATTATAAGAAAATGCCAAGAGCTATCAGACGTTGCCATGGCAACACTACTAAATTGATGAGGGATGAGCCATCAGACGTTGCCGACAACGCATTTGCACGAGATCAGATTCAGATTTCCATCTGACTAAGTGTGAAGCGGCTTCGGTGACGTAACTGGTAGCATGCTGAACTTCTGTGCCCAAGGTCGCGGGTTCAAAGCCGGCCGAGGTCATCGGATTTTCTAAGAGCGCTAAAAATCCCTCAGTATGCTATCCTTTGGAGGGGAAGTTCCAACGTTCGTTGCGAGTTGCTAGTTGCGGTGGCATCTAGTAGCCAAGTTCACATCTAGGTGTCGTTGACGGTAGTATCTGGTAGCAACATTAGGAACTACTGCTTGAAATTGACCATCTGCAGTCCTTACCTGAATTACAAACTAATACAGCCATCACAATTCACACCGTTTATCAGACAGATTCTACACTCACCCAAAGTACACGGGGTTACATGACCGCGTTGTCGCAGCCCCTAAACTGGAGGAATCAACCAAAATCTCTGCGGGAGATAAAATTTTGCGTGAAGACGTAACAGACCGTTAGATAGTTACACATCAGTGTCGAAACCTTGCATAAGGACAGTGTGACCACAAGTATAAAAATGGACCCCAAATGACAAGAAGGTTACCGTCCCCATAAGAAAATAAAATGTTTAAAATATGCATAAAATGACGAAAAACAAAATTAATTAGCTCCAATTATAAACAACTTTCTCGCAATCAATGAGGTCTGATCCTTATACGGAAACCTGCATATTCTGCCTATTTTCGCCTATCCCCAAGTTTGCCCGATGAAATATACCTCCGCCTTCCGGCGTGCTGAGAGGACTTTTAGGGCCCCTTCACACGAGGCCACATATTAGCAGCGCTTCAGAAGCACTTCCGTTCATAAATACTATAGATAAATGACGAGCGGTTAGGTACAGAGCTGATCCACTGTTTGATTGGCTAGGGGCTGCTGGGTTCTTATTGGCTGTTGGTGGAACATATCAATATTCCTTGGATTTTAAGCTGCTCCTTGCTTTTTGTTCCGAAGCGGTGCAGCGCTCGACAGCGCTTCATGCGGTCGGTAACCAGCAAGAAAGGTGCCTTGGATTATTGGTCAAAATGGCGTCGCTTCGCTTGCTTTGAAGCTGCGGGCGTGCCGTTTAAAATCCTAGGAAGGCAGATTTTGAGTTTGTGGCTGTAGTTATATGTGTACATGTGATTTTATATTGATTGATAAAGTGATTACCTCTAGCCAGAACATTACATCTAGGAGATTTGTGTGAGAATGTTTTGATGAGGTTATGGCATTACGTGGGTAGATTTTTACTTGACATTTTTAACTTTTTTTCGGTTGGATATAATATGTAACACGCGGAAGTTGCCTTCATTTACAGAAGTAGTTGCTACCTTGTGTTATTGCATATTAAAATGCATAGTTCGTAATATCATTGGGTATATGGAAATGTGCTACCGTACCTCGAGCGGCCTACGGTACTGCATGTTTGAGATACCTTAATTATAATGTGAAATTCCGCAGTAGAAAACTTCAAAAGCGTTCGTTGGTTTCTGTAGAAAATCATTCTTACTGGTCTAGGGCTCTTTCCTATAATATTAAAACACGTGGTATATCACAATTACTACGTTTACATGACGAACTCAAATCGATTTGAATACGATCCTGTTTTCAGTACGCTGACCGTTTACATGAGCAGTTTCAGTTCGTATTGAAATTTATTTCAATACGGTATATAATTTATGGTGGCCAACCTGCAGTTATGTTGGCTAACTCGTATTGAACAGCAAAATAAAAGACCCATACCGTAATTATCATATTACTAGTGCATGAGACAGGACCCTGACTTTCACAGTTTCACTGGACGTGTTAGGCTGTAACCATTGATCTGGACGCGTTAGGCTGTAACCATTGGATTGGACAAAACGAAGGTTAGAATTGTCGAGTGTAGGTGCAGCCTGTGGCCGCAGGAAGTTAGCGGGGCGCTCACAGTTTCACTGGACGCGTTAGGCTGTAACCATTGCCAAAACCATTCATCTGGACACGTTGGGCTGTAACCATTGTCAAAAACCATTGGATTGGACAAAACGAAGGTCAGAATGGTCGGGTGTAGGTGCGTCCTATGGCCACCGGAAGCTAGCAGGGCACTCACAGTTTCACTGGACGTCTTAGGCTGTAACCATTGTCAAAAACCATTGGATTGGACAAAATGAAGATTAGAATGGTGGGGAGCTAGCAGGGCATGATAGACAAAAAGAACATTGATCTGGTACTGGACGAAAGACCACATATACAATTAGTACCGTATGCGTGGGGTTGGCAATACTGTACTGTTGTAACGCCGATAATGGCAGACACAGCTAAGTCATGTTATAATTTGGGATGGCGGGTGGGTTATAGACAGCTGAGGAGTGAACTACATCATTCCCAGATCAATTTTGAATCATTTGAGAAGATATTTATTGCAAATTTAAGAAGTTTTTTTCCCCCTGGGTTCGTGTCTCCTGCACTGTTACCATTGTCATCCGACGTTTCTTTGACGGGTTGTTTGTAAACATGAAAAATGGATACGCCGAAGATTTTGATGTTGTTTGTTCTTACGAAGTTTATGGGTAACAGTCGTCCCTTTTAATTACTGAATCTTTTAGAGTCGCCGGGCTGCCAGAATGTTGCCCCGAATGGGATCTGTAACATGCCAGTAAATCTACTGACACGGCTCCCTCGCATTTAGGCCTAAGCACCCGGACTGCGCCAGGATTCGATCCTGCTACCTTGGTAAAAGCAGGTGAGAAAGTTACCGCTGCGCCACTCGGCCAGTCTGTGTTGAATTTATTCAAATTGAAAAAGGAACGGATTAATCGTCAAAGAAAGACGGTGTATTTTCACTTTTTCTGTTGACCACATTTTACCTACGGATACACCAGACATTCAAAGTAAAACGGACAAAAATACATTAACGCTAAAAACGCGTGCAAGCAAACTACGCTTATCAACCACGAAAAGAACACAGACAGTAACGAAGAATATGGGCAGGAAGTAAAACATTGTGATTCGAGTCAGGCGACAGACGAAAGTAGGCCTAAATTAGTTTATCATTGTAAGTCAAGGGCGTGCAGAATCACTTTCAGTACGATCCGCGTTTACATGTTCCTGAATATGTGTTTGGATACGATCCGATCCCACAATTTTACCGTATCGAGCTTGAAAATCAATACGAACTGAGTCCCGTTTACATGACCGTGTTCAATACGGTAAGTGTACTCAAATCGATTTGTGTTCGCTGTGTAAACTCAGTAAATATCTTGGTGTATACAATAATATAAAATATTCTCAGCGTTACAAGTAGCCTACCGGTAAATCTGAACTCATAATGTGTTGTAGGTTAGGTCGAGTATTTCGCCGAGGGTGGGGGTTGAGGGAAATGTATTACTCAAAACGTTCGAGCAATACATCATGTTAGCAAGGCATGTTACGCATACCGTAAGCTATAGTGAAATCCAGAAAGTTTGCCTACAAATTTGTTAATGCATGAGGAAAATTGCCATAATCTTCCTGATTAATGCAGTTATCAAAATTATTTTAGGAGGGCTATGGGTACTACCTAGACGTGATGTTCTGCTATATAATTGAGTACTGTAATCAAGTTCCATACTCATGATGCTCCTTGAGAATAAGGTTCATTGTAACCAAAATCTTTTTCCATGTCAAGACACAGAATCAAACTCTGTAGAGGGTTTGTTTGAGTTTAAGTGGTTTGAAATAGGGCAAATACCAATCATGGTGATTCTTGTTCATATTGTTGGATATTAGAGTTTTGAAATTGAACAGCTCATGGTAAATAAATGGAATCACATGTCACTATTAATACAGTGCTGCAACAATTGTGTATATATATAGATATTAATAGGCCTATATGATTTACAATGATTAAAAAAGGATGCCCCAATAAAGAAGAATTATGTTCCTAACATTGTCCAGATATCCTTCTGTTCCCTATTTCCCGTTTTAGGCCGGTATAAATTACGTTCACAATGTAATATCCATCTCATTTGTGTACAATCGTGTTGACAGACTGAAAAGCATCAAACTATTGCATTAAGAAACTGCTGTACTCGGGGGGGATTGGTATTGAAATTCTGACTTTATTCTCTATTACGGTACATCAAATAACTACAGTCGAACCTCCCTTCTGCGGACACCGTCGTTTCCGAGTGAAAATGTCCGTTATGAGAGTTGTCTGCTGAAACAAGTTTGTAAAAATAATCGAATATTTTAACGGCAAAGTACATCCTCCTAAACACACACATCTTTATTTTGATTATTTGTTTATTTGAGTGTTCCCGCATTTGAATTTTTCAGCAAGCTTTCTCACTGAAAGTCCCTTCTCACTTTCTACAATCACATTTCTTCTTCTTTTGAGGTTTAAACACGTTCGTCCCTTGTTACTCATGTTTACTCGACGACTGAAATGCTACGATATTTCTGTCTCACTAATTAGCGCATGTACTGCAAGTGAAGCCTGATACAAGATAATGGAAGAAACGATAGAGAAATAAATGAGCTGGGGAGGCAGGCAGAAGCATTTCGGAGGAGTGTGAGAAGCATGTTATGGAGCAAGGATGTCCCTCAGAACAGCAAAAAGATCATATATCGGACGTACTATGTCCCTATCCTGACGTATGCCTCGGAGACCTGGGTTATGAAAGGAAGGGAGAGGAGCAAAATACAGGCCAGTGAGATGAGGTTCTTGAGAAGCAGTATTGGAGCTACAAAGATGGACAGAATAAGAAATGAGAGGACCAGAGAATTAATGAAGGAGGAACCATTACAGGATGGTATAGAGAAATCTAGACTTAGATGGTATGGACATGTAAAACGAATGGAGGAGAAGAGGATACCCAGGAGAGTACATGAGACGAAGTGGGAAGGAAAGAGACCGAGGGGAAGACCGAGAGACAGGTGGCTGAAGGGGGTGGAAGAAAGCGTGAAGAAGAGAGGAGAAGACTGGACAAGGGTGGAGGCTGAGAGATGGTGGGAAGACAGAAGACGTTGGAGAGGCTTGTGTTCCAAACAGACCCGGCCAGTGGCTGGAAACTGTGCAAGATGATGATGATGATGACTGCAAGTCTTCTCCTTCTCACGTTGACTACCTGAGCTCGACCTTATCGGTGGCAATCTGAGTTATGAATCGAATGATGCAAGCAGGGAAGAAAATCACCGGGTAACTCTTGAGTAAACAGTCACTGGCAGCAATCCTGGACAATTAGAATTCTCGGAATGTACACCAGTAGGTAGAACACCATAA
This sequence comes from Meconema thalassinum, assembly GCA_946902985.2. Taxonomy (NCBI): domain Eukaryota; kingdom Metazoa; phylum Arthropoda; class Insecta; order Orthoptera; family Tettigoniidae; genus Meconema; species Meconema thalassinum. The sequence continues at coordinate 1,753,336,059 of OX336388.2, read as the reverse complement.
CAAAAGGTTTGGAAAGAGGAATGTATAGAAGAATTAACTTGACTGCTACTACAGCATTGCCATGTAGCCTGCATTTCACTCTCTCTCTCCTCTTTGACTCGAAATAGGTGTAGTACAGATATTCAAGAGGGATTTCCGTATGTCTGCAGAATGGTTTTAAAAGAAAGGATGGCATGGTCCGGTGTAAAAAATGTCCTGCAGCGTCTGAAGTGTGCGCTTAAGTCAAGTGGATGGGACAGATGGCGATGTCCGTTGTCCGGACTTCAAGGTGTCCTCTGAAATTAGGCTAATTTATCACTTGTCTTATGTAAAATAAAATCGGTTCCAAGGAAAAATGTCCGTATAGGCAGGTGTCCGCTGAATAATGGTGTCCGTTAGGGCAGGTTCAACTGTACTACCATTTGCTGTCCTAAAAGGGAAAAACAAAAAAAATACTTTTGCACTAAACCACTCATATTAAAGCACCACTTTGCTGTGGGAACTAGAGCTCCCTAGGTTTCATCTAAAAACCAAATAAATTGTAAATACAATTTTAAAACATACATATATTTTCATTTGAGACTGTTTCGAAACATGTACCTGTAATGTAATAAAAACATGAAACGAAAGGTTTTGACTAGGCAGACTTTTAATTTAAAACCCTCATGTTAAATGAATAAGGACCATGGTGGTCGAGAGCGCAAACGCCCTACCTTGTGCCTCGCTGGCATCGGGAAAGCGTAGGTTCAAATCCCACCTCAGCCGTCCTGAAAATAGTTTTTGTGGTTTCCCATTTTCACCACCAGGCAAATGCCGGGATGGTTCCTTTCGATAGGTCCACGGCCAATTTCCATCCAATATCCCTTCCCTGACCCGTCCTGAAAAGAAAACTTCATGGCCATTGGCTGCGTTAATAAAGAAATAATCAATGACTTGTAGACTTAGAAAAGATTTTTGATAGTGTTGATTGGAGTAAATTGTACGACATTTTGAAAAGCATTGGAATAAAGTACAGGGATAGGAGGGTGATCTACAATCCATACAGAAACCAGACGGCAGCTATGCAAGTTGAAGGGCATGATAGAGTCAGTAATGTCAACTCAAGTGAATGAATTATTGTTAACGGTCATCACTGTTGAAAGCTGGCTAAACCTTTTACTAAATTCTGCGACTAGCATTTCAAGGCAGTATTCAGAAAGATGTAAGGTAAGGCTGCAACTTATCACCCATACTTTTCAATGAAGGAATTGAGAGAAAAATTTTAAGTAGGAGTAAAGATTCGAGGAGAAAATTTCAACTTAGAGATTTACTGATGACATTGTCATATTAGCTGATTCACCAGAGGATTTGAATGAGATTTTAAATGCACTCCATCTTGAGGAAAGAATTCATGATGAAAATCAACAAATGTGATATATGATACAAGAATAGCAGCCAATGGCCATAAGCTGGGCATGTTTGATTGAACGCCCGAGAGCTCCCAACAAGTTCAATTTCAAGTAGTTCCAACTTTCGCTACCAGATGCTACTGTCACTAACACTAGCGGAGAACTTTGGAACTTGATAGACCGTTTCCTAACCAGCCAAATATAGCCTACAAATTTTGCTACAGACCACTAATTGCAGTGATAGGTTCCTACAAATGGCATGGGCCCGCCGGCTTTACTTCCCCTCCGAAGAAAGGCATAGTTCTAAAAGAACAATTTGTGTGTTCCTGGATTTAAGAAAGGCTTTTGACACCGTAGACCACAATATACTCATTAGAAAACTTGAAAAGGAAGGTATTCATGGTACTCCTCAAGAACTAATAAAAAGCTTCCTTTTTAACAGAATACAAAAGGTGCGAATCAAAGATACTCTAAGTAGAAGTGCTGAAGTAAAAATTGGAATACACCAAGGAACAGTTTTAGGTCCTATTCTTTTTCTGTTATATATTAACGATTTGTGTGAGCTGAACTGTAATGTGATGATTACCTCATATGCTGATGACACTGCCGTCACAGTCACAGGAACAACTTGGGAGGACACTTTTAATAGAACTCAAGAAACCCTTGCTACAGACCAAAAATCACCTCCTTACCAAAACACAATACCTATGCTTCTCACACAACAAAACATTACAACCCACAGACAATTTAACACTCAAGATCCACACACCAATTTGTAACAATGGTGAAAGATGCAACTGCTATACCTTACAGAAGTCAATGAATGCTACATATTTAGGGATTATATATATATATTTCCTGAAGGACATCCGCCCGGCATTCCGGGAGACCATAAAGATCCAGAATACAGTGTAGGTAGATTGTTGGCTCTACAGTACATAATTCATTACGATATACCATATAAATGGTTATGTAGCATGTTGAGTGAAGCTCTTAATACGCCCAAGCAGATCTTCTCAAGATCATCCTCGATGATGCCAAGCTTCTTGAGGATATCCACGACGAACTTATAAGATGTTCCACGAGCTCCGAATAGAAGGCCATTCACTTTCCATGCATTTTTAGGTAAGTTATATCTCTCACTCAAGTGAGGTATGCATGGTCGGTAAATAGCCTCTTTCTCCTCGCTGACTCGTACGGCTTGCGGAATGTCCACTTCCATTCGTACCGTGGGGTCCAGGACCAAACCCCTTCCATTCTTCCTGTCAATGGCAACGATATCTGCTCTAAGGTGACTACCATTTTCCGAAATGCAGTGCACTTCCTCATAAACTTACCGTAGTCATTTAAAATGGAACATGCATGCATCAAAATTGGCCAATAAACTTCAAAAGTTAATTTACATATTTTACTGAATCAGAAATATCCTTTCAGCAAAAGTCTTGAGAACTGTATATTTTGCCTTAGTCCAGTCATAACTACAATATTGAATAAATGGTTGGGATGGAATACTTGATTCACATTTGGCTCAGAATCTCATTCTAAAAGTTATGTACAAAAAGCCATCAACTTTTCCAACATGTGAACTGTATCAACAAAGCATGGAGCTTAACATACGACAGTTATTTGTTCAGTCATCAATCATATCTATACTTAAAAATATGAAGCTCTTCCCAAATGGACAGGAACTTAAAATGTGCACTAGACTTCAAGACAGAACTGGAATAAATAAATACCCTTAATATACCGAAGAAAAGGCTTTTTACTTTGCACCTTAATAACTTTGATAAAGTAAATGAACTTATAAATTTTCACCAACATATTTAAACCAACTCAGTCACAAATAAGTAATGTATCATCTTCTTTTATTTTTAGTGTCCTCATAATAAACTTTTCTTACTATTATCAGTCAAATACTATGTTGCAAATAAATTAAGAAACTGTATTCATGAAGCCTACGCTCAAGTTTATCTTATGTGGGATTCACGCTGTATTTTGATGCATCTGTATATGTACATGTTTTCTGTCATTGAATAAAAAAGTTTTCTCGTAAAAAAAAAAAAATTCTTAATGCCCTTAAATAATCGGACGACTGTAGGCCGGGTTTCAACCCGCCATCTTGGGCATAGCAGTTCAGCATGCTACTGACTGTGCCACCAAAGCCACAAAATGTAAAACAAAAGGAATGGAATGCAGCCATAAGAAATCAGAAACACCTATTGACATCAAATAAAGGCAGATGGAAAAGCTAAAGGAAGTAGGGAGCAAAGTAATCAGCGATGGACGAAGCAACGAGTGTATAGAAAGTAGGCTGGCCAGGTAAGGGAAGAATTTCTGCAGAAAAGCAATGTGTTGTCATCAAATATAGATTTAGATATTTGAAATACATTTTTAAAGCCTTTTTCTGGAGTGTGGTGCTGTGAGGACTGTTGATGCAGGAGAACAGAAGCATTTCAAATGCGGTAGTGCAGGAAAATGATTAAACTCAAATGAGGAGATGGAGTAAGAAGACGAGCGGAAGAGCGCTAATGAAGATAAGAGATAGGTTGATAGGGCACATACAGTACAGTACTAAGACAACCAGGATTGGCAATTTTTTTTTATGGAAGGAAGGGTAGAGGACAAGAATTGTAGAGGAAGACCAAGGTTACAATACAAGTCATAGTATTGCATCACATGTGGTATGGTAGCTATGTGGAGATGAAACGATTAGCTGCATCAAACCAGTCTAAGGACTGAAGACTCAAACAGTAACATGGAAATACTCACAGTATTAGCCTTTCAAGATGGGAGTGCTGCTGCGCCAGCATTTGTTGGTCATAGCAGCAGGAGCCTTGCGGGATGAGGAGAGTGAAAGAGGGATGATGGAGTACAGTCCCCACATAAGTCAAGTAGCATTACATGTGCTGCTTGTGTTACTCAGAACTTATAATGTGATTTGTGAACAAAAAGCAAAGCCAACTCCGTACAGGCCATGGAGGCCCTGGGAGCAGTGGTAGGTAGAGGCCTCCACTCTTTGGGACATCGGCACTAGATGGGATGGAGTTGTCAGCTCCATGCCCGGCCGTCTTTGCTCCCAGGAATTACCCTAGTACTCATTTCTGGTGTAGGCTCGCTTTGACAGCCAACAATAGACTTATTTAAATATTCATACAGTTACACCCCAATTACCAGCCTTTGAGGACCCCTACAGTAGTACAACACTAAAGTACTTCCGACATGATTGGTTCTAGGGCCTTAAAAAGTGGTTTTCAATCCCCTTAGTCTGTTATTTATACAAATTAAACCGTTTCACCAAACTGGACGAAAGTGTACATCCTGAGTTTTGTTTCTTGATTTATGAGGCTCAAAATGACCCTAGGTTGGTCCTTCTATGACAATTCAATATTTAGGGAATGGAGAGGGCTGTCCAAATTTCAAGTAGATACGGGTCCAAGAGGTAAGTACATAAAATTTTATTTAGGTCATTGAAACGATGTGGACTTGTTCCAGAGGGGCTAAATCTAGGATATGGAGGGAGATGTCCAAATTTCATGTTGACAGTGTTACCGGCAGAGTTCCAAAAGGTAAGTATGTAAAATTTGGTTCAGTTGGTGAAACAGTTTAGACTTGTGCCAAAGAGCCTAAGCACAATGTGTACAGGTAGATATACAGTTTACAATACACACACTCAAGTATATGGTGTTGAAATGACCATGATCTTCAAGCCCCTAATTGAAAGAACCACAATGTAGGATTTTTGCAGCCATGGGAGAGCGCGAACTTCAGCATGAACGGATTGCTGCCATGGAAAATCCATCAGAAAATGAAAGGCTGGAGGACAAGAACTGTACAGATCGGTCAAGGTTTGATATGTTTAACAGCCTTTGATGTGGAATGTGGAGATAATACAAAACAAAAGTTTGGTGCTTTTCAGTCGGGCAACACGATTGTACCCAAAAAGAGCTGGGTTATGCCCTAATCCTGAAATAAATTTCATGAGATTAATAAATACACTAGGATGACCAGTTTCGATCGTCAAGCGATCATCATCAGATCCAGTTGCATTAGCATACACTGACAGTTGCATTATCAATACTGCAACTAAATAATTGTTCATATTGTAAATATTTTTCACCTGTATTCTCAAACATAGATGTTATAGCCTAAGTGTAATGGCTCTGATGATGATCGCTTGACGATCAAAACTGGTCATCCTCGTGTATTTATTAATCTCATGTAATTTATTTCAGGGTTAGGGCATAACCCAGCTCTTTTTGGGTACATTCGTGTTCACCAACTGAATAGCACCAAACTGTTGTTTACTTAGGCAACACTGAAAAATGGCTTCAAACCCCACAATGGAGATATTACTATAACATGCTTGTGGTGGAAAAATATTCTCCACAGTCAAAAACTCCTTAATAATTTTGCCTATGTCCACCTGCTCCAATAAAATATTTTCCACTCTTTGATTCCCAAAAATTAACAATAAACAAGAAGTTCCGTGACGAACTAAAGAGCCTACTTTTCTTAAAATTAAGTTTCATGCCAATGCGTAATCTACAGTATATGAACCTATCTAGAATAATGACGAAATTAAGTTGGTAATATCGAAATGTCTAATTAGTTCGAAATATACCTGGTATAATGTAGACTAATAGAGAACTACAGTTGGCAGCCCTGGTGACTGAATATATTCTTAGTTCCATCTCTTAAGGTACAGAATACAAAATTTGGTTGAAGTCCAATGGACGTGCATTGCAGTTAGACATTGAATCTATCAGCACGCGTAAAAGCATGTTGGCAGCAATGTCATGCGTGTGCTGGTCAGAAATAATCTGAAATATTATTATATCTTGTTGTGCCAATTTTGGATGAAATCCATTTGTTAGTAAAGAAATTACATGTATTTTAAAATTGGGCCTATCAGCAGGCATAGAATCATGTTGGCAGCACTGACTTATAGTAATTACTCCAAATTAATCTAGAATGTCAGGTGATATGCGTGTGCAAAGTATAGAGCTGTTGGCTTGCATACTTTCTGATATATTGATATTAGGGTAAAAAATATAGACAGCATTTATTAACAGTTGGCAGCCCTGATTGCTCTTAACAATACTTATAGTCATATCTGTTAAGTTATACATAGCACATACGAAATTTGGTTGAAATCCAACTGATAGCATAGAAGTTACGTGTATTTAAAAATTGGTACCATCAGCAAACTTATAATCATGTTGGTAGAACTGACGTATATAAGTTACTCCGAATTAATCTAAAATGTCAGGTACTATATGTGTGCATAGTTTAAAAGCTGTCGGCTTGCATACTTTCTGATATATTGGTATTTGGATTTTTAAAAAATAGAGGGAGCAATTATTAACAGTTGGCAGCCCTGTTGGCTCTTAAGAATACGCTCAGTCATATTTGTTTATGTGAACATATTACACACAAAATTTGGTTGAAATCCAATTGATAGTGTAGAAGTTATATGCATTTAAAAATTGGACCTATCAGAAGGCTTAAAATTATTTTGGTAACACTGTCATGTATGGCATCCTGGAAATTAAACTGAAATAATATTATCTACATGTGTGCGAATTTTGGAATTGATCCCATCCATACCTTCCAAGATATACAACATGGAGCTCAAATTTCTAGTGCGTTTTTTCAGCAGTTGGTAGCACTGACATCATTTTCAAATAAGGACGTGAGATATTTCGGTATACATCTTTACTCATACTAAATTTGGTTTCGATTGCTGCAGCCGTTTAGGAGTTGATAGGGGGGGGGACACACAGACAGACACACATTTTTCCGGATCGATCTCATAAGTCTACTTTTTCCTCATTTTTGCAAAATGTGAAAAGTAGGCTAAAAATTCCAACCCGGAGGTAAACTAGATCACCGGGTGGGGACTACTCGACAGGGTAGTGACAAAGAGGGAATCTAACATTCTATGGATGGGAATGTGGAAGTTCTAAGCCTGATGGACAATGGAAGGTTTCAAAGGGAAATAGAGAGATTGAGGTTGGAATAGGGAAATGCGCTGGCAAGAAGAACAGGACTTTTGGTCAGGAGACTATAGGATCATTAGCACTAAATCAAACAATGGTTATGGAGGGGTAGGTCTCATACTGTCTAGGAAACTTGGTCAGTGGGTGGAATAATATGAGCAATGCAGTGAATTGCTTATTGTAGCTAAAATCGATACATCTACTTGCCCCACAGTAGTGCAAGTCTATATGCCTACCAGTGAAGCAGATAATGAAAAAGTTGAAAAGTTTTATGAAAAATCAGATGGAATTCTGAGGTATGTCAAGGTTGATGAAAATGTAATAATAATAGGAGATTGTAAGCCTCCATGGCTTAGGCGTCAGCACGCCAGCCTCTCATCGCTGGGTCCGTGGTTCAAATCCCGGTTACTCCATGTGAGATTTGTGCTGGACAAAGCGGAGGCAGACAGGTTTTTCTCCGGGTACTCCGGTTTTCCCTTTCACAAATTTCATTCCAGCAACACTCTCCACTATCATTTAATTCATCTGTCATTCATTTAATCATTGCCCCGGGGGAGTGCGACAGGCTTCGGCAGCCGGCACAGTTCATATCCTCACCGCTAGATGGGGGCTTCATTCATTCCATTCCCTGACCCGGTCGACTGGAAGCAGGCTGTGGATTTTCATTTTCAATGGGAGATTGTAATGCTATGGTAAAATAAAAATAAAATAAAAAGTTGAGAAGGGAAGATAGAAGGAGAATTCAGATTGGGTGAAAAGAATGATTGAGGGAGCAGGCTGATAGAATTCTGCAGTGAGCACAAGTTAGTTATAGCTATCACATTATTCAACAACCACAACTGGAGAATATACACATGGATGAGGGGAAATTAGGAGATATAAGACATTTCCAAATCGACTTTATGAAAAGTAAAAAAGCATAAAGGTGGGCAGTAGACAAACAAAAAGAGGACGTGAACAAAAGACTCAGAGGGATTATTCAGGAAGGACTAATATGAAGAACCCTGAACAAACATCTAATGTAGAGGAATGGACACTTCAAATCAAATCAAAATAACTTCATTTGCAATGAGGTGTTAACCTCGGTGGCAAATGAGGTACATAATTTACAAACACTAGCCTACTCAATATTAAAAGAATACAGTAACTTAATGTACTATTCACACATTGATTGAACTCCCCTCATACAACTGCTGTAGGAATTTCATAGAACGTTTAATGTTTCTAGGAATACAGCACTAAGTTATACCACTTCTTTCTTTTACCTGATTTTGTCTACTCTGCTCTTGAATATCTGGACTGATTTTGGAAAGGGATCAAACACCGCCCTTGGTAAACTGTTCCATTCCTTCACACCCTTCCCAATGAATGAAAATTTACCCCAATCGCTTCTTCTAAAGTGCCATCCAATTTTGAATTTGTGGTCTGCCCTGCCAATATAATTTCTTTCCAATTGTAGCCTCTCACGGATTTCCCCCCCATGCTTCCTCTCCTGTATACGCTCTATATAACCCTACAAGTCTGTTTTTCTCCCATCTCTTACTTAATGTTTCCCACCCAAGCTTCTTTAACATATCTGATATGCTGCTTCTTCTCCTAAAATCCCCTATCACAAATCTTGCTGCTTTCCTTTGCACACACTCAATTTCTTTTATTAGGTATTCCTGGTGCGGATCCCATACACTGCATGCATATTCCAATATTGGACAAACCAAACTTAGGTAACTTTTCTGTTCTACTTTTTTGTTGGATCCTTTAAGAAGTCTCATAATGACATGCAACGATCTGTATGCTTTCCCTACAATGTCTCCAACATGACCCTTCCAGTGCAATTTACATTCAAATCTCACACTTAAGTATTTGCACTCGTCATCTTTTGGTACGATTACCCCATCCAATGTATATTGAAATTCAGTTTTTAATCTCTTGTTTGTGAATATTGTGACAGTTGATTTACCTCTGTTAACCTTCGTGTGGTTCTCTTCAACCCAATGTTGGATACTATTGAGGTCCCTTTGTAATATTTTACAATCCTCTATGTTATTTATTTCCCTATAGACGATAATGTCATCTGCATACAATCTTATTTTTGATGCTATATTGTTCCCTAAATCACTTGCGTATATTAAGAAAAGCAATGGACCAATTTTACTACCCTGTGGAATTCCCTTCTTAACTTTCTCTTCCTGTGATATGTAATTCCCTACTCTGACTCTCTGAACCCTTGAATTTAGGAATTTTCCTATCCAACGTACAACCCTTGAGTCCAATCCCATTCTCTCCAGTTTCTTTAATAATACTCCATGTTCCACTCTGTCAAAAGCTTTGGAAAGGTCTATAGCTATGCAGTCCAACTGTCCCCCTAGATCCAACCGATCTGATATGTCCTGCTGAAATCTCACCAGTTGTGCCTCACAAGAAAATTTCTTTCTAAATCCATACTGGCTCCTCAGGAACCAATTTTTATCTTCACATACCCCTCTAATATATTTTACTATTAAACTCTCCAAGATTTAACAAACTACACTGGTTAGACTTACTGGTCTGTAGTTCTCAGGTTTACTTCTATCTCCCTTTCCTTTATAAATTGGTATTATTATAGATTCCTTCCATTCCTTTGGTATTCTACTATTGTTCATGATGTAATCGTAAATAAACTTGAAATAAGGCACTATGTACCACCCCATTGCCTTTATTAATTCCCCAGTAATTTGATCACACCCTGCTGCTTTTCCTTCCTGAAGCAGTTTGATTTCTCTAAAAATATCCTCATTTGTAAAGGTGAAAATACTTGTGTCTTTATGTGTTTCACCCTCTCCAGCCTCATTAACGGTTTCCAACTCCTGACAATCTTCCACTGAATCTATGAATTCCCTACTAAATAGGTTTGCTTTCTCATTATCTGCAAATAAATGCTCACCCCCTTCTCCCTCCATTGTGGGAATGTGGATTCCGTTTCCCTTTTGATTTCTAATATATGAATACAGCTTTTTCCATTTCTCTATGTGGTCTTTACCCTCATGAAGTATGTCATTCATGTAATTTTCCTTTGCTTCCTTTTTCAACCTATTGAACTCCTTTATTAGCTGCTTTCTGGTTTCTCTGTTTCCCCTGCCCTCTTTGATTTGTCTGTTTACCATTCAACATTTCCTTTTTAATTTTCGTACCGTATGTCCTTTGTATAGTAAACAGGGTCTGAGGTTGTTTTTCCCTTCTTAACAGGTACAAATCTCTTCTCACCCTCCCAAATGATTTCCTTAAAATTTGCCCAGAGTATATCCACATTACTCCCTTCACTTATCCAAGAATTAAATTTTGATTTCAGGTAAGCTCCAAATTCATCGAATTTAGTTTTTCTGTATAATTTCTTGTCCTGTGTGATCCTCCTATTAAGCCTTTTTGGTACCAGACCAACGTCCATTATTGCAACTTTATGGTCACCTATTCCTTCAATTACGTGATTTTTTCAACAAGTTCCCCTGGTTTTATCAGGAATACATCCAGCAAGTTGCTGAGCCTAGTTGGCACTTGCACTACTTGTGTAAATCCTCCCTCCCAAAGTAATTTATTTGCAAGTTTCTGTTCATGGGCTTCTGTTGCAGCTCCATTCCAATCAACTTCTGGCAAGTTTAAATCCCCCCCAATTATTACCATGTCATTATTGTTTTTATGAGGGTAATCTATTACTTTCTCAAATATTTCCATATATTCCTATAATTCCCACTTTGAAGAAAGAAATAATGAAATCCACCATAGAAAGCATTGAAAGAAAGGAAAGAATGGGTAGAGAACCTTGAATCACTCAGGATATACAGTACGGTACCAGAATTAATGGATGAAATATGGAAGCACAAGAATGCAAGAGATGGAAGAGGGAAAGCAGAATACGGATGTCTGAAAAATGAAGTAAACTAGAGGTGCAAGGAAGTGAAAGAATAGTGGTTGAATGCTGCAACAGACTCATGCGGGTAAGATACATTTACATGTGGAATCAGCATATTTCATATTACTCACAAAATAGGCATATCCTATTATTTATGTTATTTATATTTTACAAAACGACTGTGAAAACACTATTATTCTGGTTCGTCCAACAGAATTTGAATTGTAGAATGGATCTCAGGAGAGCTTGTGCTCAAGAGCACTTGCTGGCTCATATGACGAGAACACCAGGTTGAGAAAGCCTGCTCTAACAGATACAGAAGAAAAGGTTGAGAGATGGAAAGCTTACATAGAGCGTTCGTATAGGTGTAAGGACATTGAGAATCATGTTGTGGAGAGGGAAGAGGAAATTGATGAGGATCAGAAAGGAGATTTAATATTGAGATCAGAATTTGATAGAGGAGACATAGTAGGAAGAAAGCACCAGGCATAAAATGATTTACCAACTGAGTTATAGCGTTGCATCGGGGGATGAAGGTCTGATCAGGTTATTTCACTTAGTATTCAGGATTTATGAAACATGTGAGGTGCCCTCTGTTTCTAAGAAGAATTTTAGCAACCGTATATACTTCTTTTATTTTTAACATAAAATAATTGGTTTAGAGAAAAACCCCCCTGTCTGCCCACTATATGGCACCCTGCTATCAATGATTCAAGATTTTTGAAGAAGCCAAAGTGGACCAGAGGTAGGGCATAGTAGGCTCCTTTTCTATGCAGTACCATTTTCCAACAGTACCATGACTTAATAACCGTTGCACTGTTGTACAGTTTGTTTCTTACCATACGCAGTGTTTGATTGAAAACAACAAATCTGCCATTATGAAATATATGTGATGTACATTTCATTAGTTTTGTCTACCTGCTTTTCCTATTCCTTAATTCTGCCACACCCCAGTGGTGCTAAAAGGTTATTGGTGTAAGTAACATGTATTCAATATTGACTTTTTTCCATAGCATGTACAGGGTTAGAACGAATGATTTAAGCGATTTCATGCACATGTATTATCGAAAGTGGTATATGGCTTACAGCATTGACGCATATACCAATTAAAAGTGAAACTCGTCAAGTTTCTTGAGTCTGCTTGCAACAAATTCTCGATGTGCCCTCCTTGCGTCACACGGAAATTATCGATACGGTAGTTCAACTCCGACTACACACGCTGGAGCATATCCTGGTCAATTTTAGCTACAGCCGCATGGATCTGTTTCCTCAGTTCAACATGATTAACTGGCATGGGTGATACATAAACTTCATCTTTGATAAACCCCCATAAGAAGAAATCACACGGGATCAGATCAGGCGACCGGGAAGGCCAGTTTATAAGACACCAATCTGCATCTGTCACAAGATGACAATAATCAACGCTATCAGTTTTGCCTGAAATTGACCAGGGCATGCTCCAGTGTGTGTAGTCGGAGATGGACTACCGTATCAATACTTGCCGTCTGGAACAAGGAGGGCACATTGAGAATTTGTAGCGAGCAGACTCAAAACACTTGATGAGTTTCTCTTTAAATTGGTAGAGGCCTATGTGTCAATGCTGTAAGCTATATACTTTCAATAATGAATGTGCTTGACATTACTCAAATATTTTGTGCTAACCCTGTATAATTTAATACAGATCAATTATGAATGTGATTACTCCTGGAGAATAGCACATATAACTTGTATTAGATATACAGACTCTTTTCTCATGTCATCTTAATGTTCACTCACTGTTCGAGTCATGAAGCATCTGCTTGGTTGACAGGTACAGTCATGCGAGTAGGACATGACTCAGCAACCTCAAACATTGTTTTACTCTCCGTGGTGACATGAGCTCCTGTTACACTTAGCTGTGCTGTTGCAAAATAATTACAAACCAACCTTTTTTAAATTTTTATTTTCTGAGCTTCTAACTGAAAGGGAGTGGGTTCGATCCCCATCCAGGTAGTGGATTTTAGAAACTAAACTACCACTTTCGGAAACGCAAATAGCCCTGGAGTTCACTCAGCCTCCGCCAGAAATGAGTACCAGGGTAATTCCTGGGAGCAAAGACGGCCGGGCATGGAGCTGACAACTCCATCCCATCTAGTGTCGATGTCCCAAAGAGTGGAGGCCTCTACCTTCAACTGCTCCCAGGGCCTCCATGGCCTGTACGGAGTTGGCTTTGCTTTTTGTTCACAAATCACATTATAAGTTCTGAGTAACACAAGCAGCACATGTAATGCTACTTGACTTATGTGGGGACTGTACTCCATCGTCCCTCTTTCACTCTCCTCATCCCGCCAGGCTCCTGCTGCTATGACCAACAAATGCTGGCGCAGCAGCACTCCCATCTTGAAAGGCTAATACTGTGAGTATTTCCATGTTACTGTTTGAGTCTTCAGTCCTTAGACTGGTTTGATGCAGCTAATCGTTTCATCTCCACATAGCTACCATACCACATGTGATGCAATTCTATGGCTTGTATTGTAACCTTGGTCTACCTCTACAATTCTTGTCCTCTACCCTTCCTTCCATAAAAAAAATTGCCAATCCTGGTTGTCTTTGTACTGTACTGTATGTGCCCTATCAACCTATCTCTTATCTTCATTAGCGCTCTTCCGCTCGTCTTCTTACTCCATCTCCTCATTTGAGTTTAATCATTTTCCTGCACTACCGCATTTGAAATGCTTCTGTTCTCCTGCATCAACAGTCCTCACAGCACCACATTCCAGAAAAAGGCTTTAAAAATGTATTTCAAATATCTAAATCTATATTTGATGACAACACATTGCTTTTCTGCAGAAATTCTTCCCTTACCTGTGCCAGCCTACTTTCTATACACTCGTTGCTTCGTCCATCGCTGATTATTTTGCTCCCTACTTCCTTTAGCTTTTCCATCTGCCTTTATTTGATGTCAATAGGTGTTTCTGATTTCTTACGGCTGCATTCCATTCCTTTTGTTTTACATTTTGTGGCTTTGGTGGCACAGTCGGTAGCATGCTGAACTGCTATGCCCAAGATGGCGGGTTGAAACCCGGCCTACAGTCGTCCGATTATTTAAGGGCATTAAGAACTTTTTTTTTACGAGAAAACTTTTTTATTCACTGACAGAAAACATGTACATATACAGATGCATCAAAATACAGCGTGAATCCCACATAAGATAAACTTGAGCGTAGGCTTCATGAATACAGTTTCTTAATTTATTTGCAACATAGTATTTGACTGATAATAGTAAGAAAAGTTTATTATGAGGACACTAAAAATAAAAGAAGATGATACATTACTTATTTGTGACTGAGTTGGTTTAAATATGTTGGTGAAAATTTATAAGTTCATTTACTTTATCAAAGTTATTAAGGTGCAAAGTAAAAAGCCTTTTCTTCGTTATTTTAAGGGTGTTTATTTATTCCAGTTCTGTCTTGAAGTCTAGTGCACATTTTAAGTTCCTGTCCATTTGGGAAGAGCTTCATATTTTTAAGTATAGATATGATTGATGACTGAACAAATAACTGTCGTATGTTAAGCACCATGCTTTGTTGATACAGTTCACATGTTGGAAAAGTTGATGGCTTTTTGTACATAACTTTTAGAATGAGATTCTGAGCCAAATGTGAATCAAGTATTCCATCCCAACCATTTATTCAATATTGTAGTTATGACTGGACTAAGGCAAAATATACAGTTCTCAAGACTTTTGCTGAAAGAATATTTCTGATTCAGTAAAATATGTAAATTAACTTTTGAAGTTTATTGGCCAATTTTGATGCATGCATGTTCCATTTTAAATGACTACGGTATGTATAATAATCCCTAAATATGTAGCATTCATTGACTTCTGTAAGGTATAGCAGTTGCATCTTTCACCATTGTTACAAATTGGTGTGTGGATCTTGAGTGTTAAATTGTCTGTGGGTTGTAATGTTTTGTTGTGTGAGAAGCATAGGTATTGTGTTTTGGTAAGGAGGTGATTTTTGGTCTGTAGCAAGGGTTTCTTGAGTTCTATTAAAAGTGTCCTCCCAAGTTGTTCCTGTGACTGTGACGGCAGTGTCATCAGCATATGAGGTAATCATCACATTACAGTTCAGCTCACACAAATCGTTAATATATAACAGAAAATGAATAGGACCTAAAACTGTTCCTTGGTGTATTCCAATTTTTACTTCAGCATTTCTACTTAGAGTATCTTTGATTCGCACCTTTTGTATTCTGTTAAAAAGGAAGCTTTTTATTAGTTCTTGAGGAGCACCACGAATACCTTCCTTTTCAAGTTTTCTAATGAGTATATTGAGGTCTACGGTGTCAAAAGCCTTTCTTAAATCCAGGAACACACAAATTGTTCTTTTAGAACTATGCCTTTCTTCGAAGGGGAAGTAAAGCCGGCGGGCCCATGCCATTTGAAAGAACCTATCACTGCAATTAGTGGTCTGTAGCAAAATTTGTAGGCTATATTTGGCTGGAAACAGTCTATCAAGTTCCAACGTTCGCCGCTAGTGTTAGTGACAGTAGCATCTGGTAGCGAAAGTTGGAACTACTTGAAATTGAACTTGTTGGGAGCTCTAGGGGGTTCAATCAAACATGCCCAGCTTATGGCCATTGGCTGCTATTCTTGTATCATATAACACATTTGTTGATTTTCATCATGAATTCTTTCCTCAAGATGGAGTGCATTCCATTTAAAATCTCATTCAAATCCTCTGGTGAATCAGCTAATATGACAATGTCATCAGCAAATCTCAAAATTTTCGCCTCGAATCTCTACTCCTACTTACAATTTTTCTCTCAATTCCTTCATTGAAAAGTATGGGTGATAAGTTGCAGCCTTACCTTACATCTTTCTGAATACTGCCTTGAAATGCTAGTCGCAGAATTTAGTAAAAGGTTTAGCCAGCTTTCAACAGTGATGACCGTTAACAATAATTCATTCGCTCGAGTTGACATTACTGACTCTATCATGCCCTTCAACTTGCATAGCTGCCGTCTGGTTTCTGTATGGATTGTAGATCACCCTCCTATCCCTGTACTTTATTCCAATGCTTTTCAAAATGTCGTACAATTTACTCCAAACAACCCTATCAAAAATCTTTCCTAAGTCTACAAGTCATTATCTTTCCTTATTATTTCTTTATTAACGCAGCCAATGGCCATGAAGTTTTCTTTTCAGGACGGGTCAGGGAAGGGATATTGGAAGGAAATTGGCCGTGGACCTATCGAAAGGAACCGTCCCGGCATTTGCCAGGTGGTGAAAATGGGAAACCATGAAAACTATTTTCAGGACGGCTGAGGTGGGATTTGAACCTACGCTCTCCCAATGCCAGCGAGGTACAAGGTAGGGCATTAGCGCTCTCGACCACCATGGTCCTTATTCATTTATCACGAGGGTTTTAACTTAACAGTCTGCCTAGTCAAAACCTTTCGTTTCATGTTTTTATTACATTACAGGTACATGTTTCGAAACAGTCTCAAATAAAAATGTATGTATGTTTTAAAATTGTATTTACAATTTATTTGGTTTTTAGATAAAACCTAGGGAGCTCTAGTTCCCACAGCGAAGTGGTACTTTAATATGAGTGGTTTAGTGCAAAAGTGGAAAGTCCAAAAATATTTTTTTTGTTTTTCCCTTATAGGATAGCAAATGTTAGTAGTAATAATAATAATATCGTATGGCCTCGGGTGCCGAGTGTAAGCTTTGTAATTTCACGCCCAGAGGGTAGCTTGCATGTCGAATTTTGTTGTTCCTTGAATCACTATGAAAGTCAAGGAGCTTAGATACCTAAGGTCCTTGAACACTATAGCGCTTTCTAGTAGAGAAATTAGGAACTTCGTGTTGGCGGAAACTCCCGAGAATAATTTTGCCATTATGAACACGGCATACTGAATTCAAATGGGTTCTTCGACATGCCAACATCGTATGACATGGGTGTCGTATTTTTGCCGCCTTTCAAAAATCACATATCATGGCCAGGAGCGAACCTGCAACCTTGGGGTTAGTAGACCGACACACTATCCACTCACCCACCGTGGCAAGCTGTGTTAGTAGTTATTTGCTGTAATAGAGAATAAAGTCAGAATTTCAATACCAATCCTCCAGAGTACAGCAGTTTCTTAATGCAATAGTTTGATGCTTTTCAGTCTGTCAACACGATTGTACACAAATGAGATGGATATTACATTGTGAACGTAATTTATACCGGCCTAAAACGGGAAATAGGGAACAGAAGGATATCTGGACAATGTTAGGAACATAATTCTTCTTTATTGGGGCATCCTTTTTTAATCATTGTAAATCATATAGGCCTATTAATATCTATATATATACACAATTGTTGCAGCACTGTATTAATAGTGACATGTGATTCCATTTATTTACCATGAGCTGTTCAATTTCAAAACTCTAATATCCAACAATATGAACAAGAATCACCTTGATTGGTATTTGCCCTATTTCAAACCACTTAAACTCAAACAAACCCTCTACAGAGTTTGATTCTGTGTCTTGACATGGAAAAAGATTTTGGTTACAATGAACCTTATTCTCAAGGAGCATCATGAGTATGGAACTTGATTACAGTACTCAATTATATAGCAGAACATCACGTCTAGGTAGTACCCATAGCCCTCCTAAAATAATTTTGATAACTGCATTAATCAGGAAGATTATGGCAATTTTCCTCATGCATTAACAAATTTGTAGGCAAACTTTCTGGATTTCACTATAGCTTACGGTATGCGTAACATGCCTTGCTAACATGATGTATTGCTCGAACGTTTTGAGTAATACATTTCCCTCAACCCCCACCCTCGGCGAAATACTCGACCTAACCTACAACACATTATGAGTTCAGATTTACCGGTAGGCTACTTGTAACGCTGAGAATATTTTATATTATTGTATACACCACGATATTTACTGAGTTTACATAGCGAACTCAAATCGATTTGAGTACACTTACCATATTGAATACGGTCATGTAAACGGGACTCAGTTCGTATTGATTTTCAAGCTCGATACGGTAAAATTGTGGGATCGGATCGTATCCAAACAGGTATTCAGGAACATGTAAACGTGGATCGTACTGAAAGAAAGCGATTCTGCACTCTCTTGAGTTACAATGATAAACTAATTTAGGCCTAATTTCGTCTGTCGCCTGACTCGAATCGCTTGTTTTACTTCCTGCCCATATTCTTCGTTACTGTCTGTGTTCTTTTCGTGGTTGAAAAGCGTAGTTTGTTTGCAAGCGTTTTTAGCGTTAATGTATTTTTGTCTGTTTTACTTTTAATGTCTGGTGTATCCGTAGGTAAAATGTGCTCAACAGAAACAGTGAAAATACACAGTCTTTCTTTGACGATTAATCCGTTCCTTTTTCCATTTGAACAAATTCAACACAGACTGGCCGAGTGGAGCAGCGGTAACTTTCTCACCTGCTTTTACCAAGGTAACAGGATCGAATCCTGGCGCAGTCAGGGTGCTTAGGCCTAAATGCGAGGGAGCCGTGTCAGTAGATTTACTGGCACGTTACAGATCCCATTCGGGGCAACATTCTGGCAGCCCGGCGTCTCTAAAAGCTTCAGTAATTAAAAGGGACGACTGTTACCCATAAACTTCGTAAGAACAAACAACATCAAAATCTTCGGTGCATCCATTTTTCATGTTTACAAACAACCCGTCAAAGAAACATCGGATGACAATGGTAACAGTGCAGGAGACACGAACCCAGGGGGAAAAAACTTCTTAAATTTGCAATAAATATCTTTTCAAATGATTCAAAATTGATCTGGGAATGATGTAGTTCACTCCTCAGCTGTCTATAACCCACCCGCCATCCCAAATTATAACCTGACTTAGCTGTGTCTGCCATTATCGGCGTTACAACAGTACAGTATTGCCAATATTTATACAATTTTCCACAAGACAGTGCCTAACTTTGTAGCTTAGGCATGTGGTGAATTTCTTTATTCAAGTTGGTAACGTGGTCACATGACTGTCAAAGATGGCGTCCGTAAGTGAAGAAAGTGATGAAAAATTGCATTCTTTCCGTGAAATAACAATTATTGCGGTGCAGCAGTGGCTATTGAGAATGAAGAGATTGTGAAACGACTCCCAACAACTCCCCGAAAGGTATGCATATCATAAATTATATATTTTCAATAAGCTGAGGTGTTAAAAAGTTGTTAAAAGTGATGAAAAGGGAGGATGGTCTAAAGTGAACAATAAATTCGTCCAGTACTAGATCAATGTTCTTATTGTCAATGAAGCCCTGCTAGCTCCCCACCATTCTAACCTTCGTTTTGACCAATCCAATGTTTATTGACAATGGTTACAGCCTAACACGTCCAGTGAAACTGTGAGTGCCCCGCTAGCTTCCGGCGGCCATACGACACACCTCACCCGACCATTCTGACCTTCGTTTTGTCCAATCCAATGGTTTTTGACAATGGTTACAGCCCTGTGTCCAGATGAATGGTTTTGACAATGGTTACAGCCTAACGCGTCCAGTAAAACTGTGAGCGCCCCGCTAGCTTCCTGCGGCTACAGGCTGCACCTACACTCGACAATTCTAACCTTCGTTTTGTCCAATCCAATGGTTACAGCCTAACGCGTCCAGATCAATGGTTACAGCCTAACACGTCCAGAGAAACAGTGAAAGTCAGGGTCCTATCTCATGCACTAGTAATATGATAATTACGGTACGGGTCTTTTATTTTGCTGTTTTATAAGAGTAATTAGCCAACATAACTGCAGGTTGGCCACCATAAATTATATACCGAATTGAAATAGATTTCAATACGAACTGAAATTGATCATGTAAACGGGCAGCGTAGGTACTGAAAACAGGTTCGTATTCAAATCGATTTGAGTTCGTCATGTAAACGTAGTAATTGTGATATACCACGTGTTTTAATATTATCGGAGAGAGCCCTAGACCAGTAAGAATGATTTTCTACAGAAACCAACGAACGTTTTTGAAGTTTTCTACCGCGGAATTTCACATGATAATTACGGTATCTAAAGCATGCAGTACCGTAGGCCGCTAGAGGTACGGTAGCACATTTCCATATACCCAATGATACTACGAACTATGCATTTTGATATGAAATAACACAAGGTAGCAACTACATCTGTAAACGAAGGCAACTTCCGCGTGTTACATATTATATCCAACCGAAAAAAGTTAAAAATGTCAAGTAAAAATCTACCCACGTAATGCCAAAACCTCATTAAAACTCCCCAAAACATTCTCACACACAAATCTCCTAGATGTAATGTTCTGGCTAAAGGTAATCACTTTATCAATCAATATAAAATAACATGTACACATATAACTACAGCCACAAACTCAAAATCTGCCTTCCTAGGATTTTAAACGGCACGCCCGCAGCTTCAAAGCAAGCGAATGCGACGCCATTTTGACCAATAATCCAAGGTTTCTGGTCAAGGATCATGTAAGTATAAAGCGTCGTCGAGCGCTGCACCGCTTCGGAACAAAAAGCAAGGAGCAGCTTAAAATCCAAGGAATATTGATATGTTCCACCAACAACCAATAAGAACCCAGCAGCCCCTAGCCAATCAAACAGTGGATCAGCTCTGTACCTAGGAAAAAAGCTTTGGTTGTTCAACATTGACGCATGCGCACTGGAGCAAGACTTTCCGCTCGCTAGACGCGTCTTGTACCTAGAGACGCGTCTAGCGAGCGGAAGGTCTTGCTCCAGTGCGCATGCGTCAGTGGTGAACAACCAAAGCTTTTTTTCTCCGTGGTCAGTAATGTAACTAGTGATGTGCTTGAGCCCGGCTCGAGCTGCTCGAACAGATGACGTCAGAGTTCGAACAAGTTCGAGCTGTGCTCGAGCCTTTGTGCGCGCCGTGACCTATCGGTGTGTTCTTATCACCCAGAAACCTCAAAAAGGCTGTGTTTAGAGTATTGTGCTAGGCGGAATCGACTCGTCATGTTGTTGCTGTGCACTGCTGAATAGTTTCTTACAGTATTACAGTATCTGTAATGTGGAGATAGCTACAATCTGTGTTTGTGCGATGATCCGAAGCACATGACTGTCTCCCCACCCCAGAATAAACAATCTGCCTACTGAACATCATTGGAGTGCACAGGACAACACTTCCTTAGTACAATGGTAGTACAATGGTGCGGCAACAGTCTGTGTATATATGCGATTGATTAATTAATTTGACCTCAGTGACTCCTGCATCAGCGGACTATATTTTTAATTCAGATGTTAAATTATGAGACTATCTGTTCTCCTTTTTCTTTTCAATGTTTCATTAAGCCGTGATATGATGTAAGTGTGTACCATACCATACCATTAATAATAATAATAATAATAATAATAATAATAATTTGTTCCGTTGCAGGAACATATGTATGCTACTATCCTCGACAGTATTACATCCTCCCCAGAAGCCATAGGCGTATCAGAGTTGGGGTGTGGGGGAATTATCTTATTAATATTATTATTATGTACAATTTCTCTTTCCCTGCACAGAGCACCTGATGGTCACCACTCCACACACATCAATATACTGAGAGTAGTAGTCAAATAGGTTCATTCACACCGTACGCAAGAGAATCTCTACTTAGTACAAAACAAAGTACCCGATTCTTGGATGTCACGGGTAATCTCGAGAACTACTGAATGGATTTTGATGCGGCGCTCACCATTCTGTAAAGGTATTCTCGAGGAAGATTTCTGTAGAAAATAATTTATTTATGATCAAAGGGAGCCAAGCAGTAACGATTTCAGTGAAAAGGTCGAAAAAATAACCTGGCGTCCGTGCGCTTTTTAAGCTTAAGATTGGCAAACCGTTAAAAATATCAATATAATACGAGTGTAACAATTGTTCAGCATGAAAAATTCTACACAAAAGTCCGGGAGGGCATATCTCTATCTTCGGTACATCGCCCACTATAAGTGCTTTCAGTTTGGACGGAAGGGGGATTTGTGTCTCGTGCACCTCGCCATTCTTAAATTACGTCTGACAGGAATTCCTTGCACATTCATAACTTTTCTCGGGCGAAGCCGGGGTGGGTTGCTAGTAGTTCCATAAAATATCGTCTGGGCGGTCAGCGCTTCGCATAGTTTATGTGTGTGGTCCCTTGACAGTTCGAACTGGTTCGATAGAGTATCGAGCTTAAGTTGCGTATCGGGCTGGCGCGACCCCGCTCGAACATGTGTATCATACGCTCCTAGTAATGCGCTTGAGCCCGGTTCGAGCTGCTGGAACAGATGACGTTGGAGTTCGAACTGGTTCGAGCTTGGCGCGAGCTTTTGAGCACACCGCGAGCTATCGGCGTGTTCTCATCACCCAGAAACCTCAAGAAGGCTGTCCTTAGAGATTGTGCTAGGCGGAATCGACTCGTCATGTTGTTGCTGTGCACTGCTGTATAGTTTGTGCATATAACCCCTTCAAACAGTATCTGTAATGTGGAGACAGCTACAACCTGTGTTTGTGCGATGATTCGATGCTCGTGTCTCCCCAGAATATACAAACTGCCTACAGAACATCATTGGAGTGCACAGAACCAAGGCGACGGGTACAACACTTCCTTAGTACAATTGTGCGGCAACAGTATGTGTAGGCCTACATATGCGATTAATTTGTTCCGTTTCAGGAACATATATTTGTTTATATCCTTGACAGTATTACGCCATTCCCAGAAGCCAAAGACGTATCAGAGATGGGGGGCGGTGAATAACCTATATTATTACAGTATTATTAAGTTATGTACAATTTTGTTTACGTCGCACCGACACAGATAGGTCGTATGGTGACAATGGGATAGAAGAGGGCTAGGCGCGGAAGGATGCGGCTGTGGCCTTTATAAAGTACAGCCCCAGCATGTGCGTGGTGTGCAAATGGGAAACCACGGAAGACCATCAGCAGAGCTGCCGACAGTGGGATTTGAAACACTGATAGCCTAATACGTTCACATATACTGTACGCGAGCAAAAGTTGTAGAAAATATCGTCTGGGCCGTCAGCGCTCCGCATACTTTATGTGTGGGGTCGCCTGGCAGCTCGAACAGGTTCGATACAGTATCGAGCTTGCGTTGAGTATCGAGCTGCCGCGAGCCCGCTCGAACTTCAGTATCATTCGCCCATCACTCAAGACCAACTACAATACTCAGACCTTAATGCAGGTATCGAAAGCGTGAAAATGGCGTATGCTGAAGCCCGAGATATTGTTTGTTTACATTCGTTGCTGGGATACAATATTAGCTTTGATTAGCTTCGTTTGATGAAAGTTGGGATAAACTGTCGCTCATCTGTAATTTTTAGTGTCTTCAGTATGTCTGTAAAGTCCAGTTCGCGTTAATGTACTGCAATCGTGTGTAAATATGTGATAATACGCTTATTATGGACTGGTTCGATTGTGTGATGATTGTTCAGTCGACCGATGGCATTGTGTCATTTACTGCAGATGTTGAAGTACCTAAGACTAAAGCATTAATAGAAGTGTCTCAAGAATATGCACCGCAATGCTTTGCTAGTTAGTGACAATATAATAATAGCTTAGTACACTTCAGAACCGGTAGTGTCGAACTTAAGTACGTAAAGGGAAAACGCAATGGGCATCTACGGCAAGACCAAACCGTTGACGTTAATTTGAACGCTCAGCTTCATGTGCCTCCGTAAATCCTTATTTCCAGTCTGGCAGATGTTCTACACTGTCTTGTATACACGCCAAATACGACAGTGAACTTCTGTTTTATTGGTTAAGGAAGATGTTTCCCCTGTGCCAAACAGTGAACTCATTGTGTTCCGTCATTATTCATACTTTTGTGATTCTTACAGCTTGCAAGTTATTTTTTATTATGATGTGTGTAATAAAGTGTTGTGAGTAACTTGCCAATTATGTACTTATATTGCGAGATGGTGTGCCGCAATGATTCCGTAAGAGGGAGATCGTAATTTCCTACCTACATTATTTTACTAAATCTACTATTTCCAGCGTACAACTATTCCAAACGGTAACAGCGAATGTTTAATAGGTTAGATAGTAACATATTATCGTGTCCTATGTGTGTGGTAATCCCCATAATTATGTTCAGATATCCACACGACGACTTCTTTGCATATTTCAATCAACTAATCCGGTGTGATGTTTTAGCCGAGATGTTAGACAATTCCACGAGAGGTCTTAATTGAATTGTATCTCTATAGCGTTGGTTCGATTTTTTCAGGCAACTATTCTCATTCCGATTGTGTACACATACTCTGCATGTGCTGGGATAGCACATCAGTAACCGGGTACTTTCTTCTCTCCTACTTCAGAATCTGTTTGATTTTATGCTAATAATATTAATCTATAATTACTGAACTTAAATACAAATCGTGAAAACTCGCCAAAAAGCTTCTTATTCAACCACATAAACAGTTAGACTATAGTAGCTGCCCCTTGGGTGAAGACGAAGAAACCTATAATTCGAGGCCAGCATTATATAGATAAATTAATTCAGGTTCAAGTCTAAATTATTGATGCATAATTTTTCGGAACCTAGTATCGTCTTGTGATATCTTTTATGCTCTTAGGTGAGTAAAAATAATAATTTACTCGAACTGTGACAACGCCCATGACATGATCTTAGCTATTGGTAGGGCAACCATCGCCGCCATGTTTTTCTACATTAAGGTCTGAGGATTGTAGTTGGTCTTGCATCACTAAATGTAACCGGAAGCTGCTTTATAAAATCAAATATGGCGCGGTAAATAATGTTTGACGATGTGATGCAATCTGGAAGCAATAAACCATTCGCAAATTTTTCCAGGATGGTTCTTAAGTTTAGGGGCTGCGACAACGCGGTCATGTAGCCCCGTGTACTTTGGGTGTGTGTAGAATCTGTCTGATAACCGGTGTTAATTGTGATGACTGTAATAGTGTGTGTTATCTGTCTTTTTTAATTTAAGTACTGCAACTTAGAATTTTCAAATAGTTCCTACTTTTGCCGCCAAGCGCCACCGTCAACGACTACTAGGCCAAGTTCGAAACTCAGCTACTAGACGCCACCGCAGTCGGCTCTTGGCAACGAACATAGAAACCTAAGAGCGTTGTTTACATTATTAACCTATCCAATTTAGCTTCACACAGGTGCAATTTTCCAGGATGGAAACGGTGATAGAGACTGGCATTTATAGCAATCTATAAACTGCATTAAGTCACGGAATTAAACTTGTGACGGTTCATTGTTTTCCACAATGATGTAGGCTACTGTGGAATAAAACTGTGGCGAGGAAGCCTTCTGTGATATTTTACCGTGTAAATTAATTATACTTTCGATGGAAATGCAATTTTGGTCAGACAATTTATGATTAGACTGCACTTGAGCATACTGTATCTAATGAATCAGTAGCGATATTTTTTCTGACAAAGAAATTCGATCATGGAGGTTATGTATGGTATTGTTCAGTTACGGTTTCAATAAAACTGATCACTTTAAAGTATTTGCTGCTATATATACTATAGATATTATGTATGACACTTTTTTAGTGGTGTTTGATTTAGTTTAGTAAGCTTCGATGCCACTGTTTAGAACCATTTTATATTGTGATACCGTACCTGATTGAGATGCGTTAGGTTTTGTTTAAGATGTGGTTTTAAGGAACGTAACAAGTAGCTCATCTGTCCTTAAATGTCGGAGATGACTGAAATGCTAGATACACGTGTAACCGGTACTTAAAACTTTTGAGATAGGCCTACAAAATGGTCGGTGATTATTATATGACCTATCTTTCTTGATATTTTATTTGAAGAAACTCACTGGCATCAGAGAGCAAATCCTAGATTTTGGGCTGGAAAATGGTTTGCTATGGCGGCATTTGCAAAGGAGCCTGGCCAGTAGTTCCTGTAATAAGAAAGTTATGAAAAGAGTGATATGTTGTATAGGCCTACAATGTAGTTGCAAGTGGAATCCTGTTGTAAATTCTGACCAGTTTTGCTTGTGCATTGAAAGTATTAAAAAAAGGTATCTCAAGGTTACTCTCTAGCCATTAATTTCATCAGTACGGTGCAGCATTGTGTGTGGAAATTGTCAAACATGCATGAAAAAATATAATGCCCCAATAAAGAAACCCTTATTCCCTTCTTCATTTCACACCATGTCCCCTACTGTACCATTCCAATATTACAGAAAGTCACCAAATACCAGGTTTATTAAAAAAATGCTGCATTTGTATATTTTGCAAAAGTTAAAATGGTAATTGTGTACACCATGACTTACTTTATCTGAAGAATTATGGTAATTAACATTGGCTTATCGGAATGAGTGATGTACAGCTATTTCATTTTGTTGGTGCAATCCACCTTGTGGCATAGTAACTAGAGTTTTTGGCTGTCACCTTAAAGGTCTAGGTTTGATTCCTGGCTCTGACAAGGAATTTAATTCTGCCTTGTGCGGCAGAACTGAGCCAACACCACACGTACACATGACCACAAAGTCAAAAACCTGTAAATGAATCAACATTAATTAATTAACTGTAAAACCACTGTTTTTAACAGCAATGGCCAACTGGCTGCAATAAAGGCTATTATTATTATCAGCAATGCAAATGCTTGTTAATTCTTCATGATGGAACAATTTGGGAATTATCCCAGAAGCATGAAACAGGCAGAGAGTGAACATAAACTGTATTTCCTTGACAGAATTGTAATGCGTAACCCTTAAGCAAAGTTAGCCCAAGTGATTTTTCTTTGCTTCATTTAGAAACCCCTGGATTCTTGAATATGTGTGGAATCTATTTGATAACCTGGGTTATTGTACTGACGATACTAGAGCTCAGAAGAATGCTAGGCAGGGAAATGTAGCCAGAGATAACATTGTGATATGTCTTCTCAAAAACATTGTGCCATAATTTCCGAACAGTGTCCACTCGTCCTGAGTGCACAACGGACAGATATACAGGGTCTTTATATTTGCTTGGCAAGGACATTCTCGCTCCGCCAGTGACGGCTCAGTTGCCAGCAACCGCATGCGCATATGTACGGCAGAATACGTTGCTAAAAATCAGTATCATGCATTTTTACTCACATGTTTACAGTAGACGCAGAAAATGTTTCCCACCCGCTGCCAAACAATTGGCATCTCCTTACGAAGTTCCCGGTTCATGGGCGCCCGCAGGATTTTTCCTGAGGGGGGCCAAGTTATAATTTTCATTTCATTGCCACCAGCCCCCCCCCCCCCCCCCCCCCCTATTCTTGTTTCATTTCATACTTGCTTTGTGAAATTCATTATTTTACTGGGGCCAATAACCTAGATGTTAGGCCCCTTGAAACAAGAATTATCATAATCATCATTATTTGACGGGACTGAAACCGTTGGCTGCTTTATGGCTAGATTGGGAGGAATGTTTTGTTTTAAGTTCACAGTTTTTGTCTATGGAAGTTCGCGTTTCTTCTTTTGTCATTCATTGTCATAATGTACAGTTCTTAAAAACAGGTAAAAATTAGTGGTATCACCATGTTGTTGTTTGAGTCTTCAGTCTTTTGACTGGTTTGATGCAGCTCTCCATGCCTCCCTGTCCTGAGCTAATCGTTTCATCTCTACATAGCTACCACACCCTACATCCGAGGCAATCTGTTTAACATATTCTAACCTTGGCCTACCCCTACAGTTCTTGTCCTCGACCCTCCCTTCCATAACTAAGCTTGCTATTCCTGGGTGTCTTAGTATGTGTCCTACCAACCTATCTCTTCTCTTCATTAGCAGTCGCCAGAAACATCTCTCCTCTCCCACTCGCCTTAATACCTCTTCGTTTGTAACCCTATCTACCCATCTGATCTTCATCATTCTCCTGTAACACCACATTTCAAATGCCTCTTTTCTGCACCATGTATCGACAATAATATAAAAATCAAGCAGTTTATTAAAATGCTAATGTAAATCCAGTTCGCCTATTTTCTAAATATGGTAACTGGAGGACATATTTTCAAATATTTTCAAATTACTGAGTTAAATTGAACTGTGGAGATATCTCTACATATGAATCTGCCTAATAATTCAAATAGCACAGTTTCCAAATATCTAGTTTGTACTGGCCGTTACAGCGGGTCCATCACGTTTTTCCTCTTTTTAACAAGTTACGGGGAATACTTCGCATTGCTCTTCTTAACATAATGAATTTAGTACGAAATGATAAATTCGTATTGTATGTTACTCGTACTTGTGACGCCCTTGGTTTTAGCAAATTTTCCTGTTAGAAAATATTTCATTTGATTATGGCTGACCGTAAAGTAAAATATATAAAACTCACTAAATCATGTACTTCTTAGTCGCTTTGATAACGACAAACATCGCAGGATCATTTAACTAGGCCTATTATACATTTGCACTTAAGAATGTCACATGAATGTTCCTTGAGTTAAGCGCCTGCTAATGTCTATTCTGTAATTTTCTTCTTTCAGAAGCACATCATTATCAATCCCCCCTTCAACTTTGGCATTGTCACCTATTGATCTATATTGAATTGTAACTTTCAGTCGGTCAATACGACTACGAGCCCAATTAAATTAGGATTAAATTAGCTTCTCCACTCATATAAGTCTACATTTTGGCGCATCGGAAATTGCCTTGCAAGTAGATTCCATTGGAATCATATAGACTACAACATAACGAAGTCTATCACTGAATTCACCATTTTGTCTCAACTGATCTCGCTTTGATAACGGCACAAAAACACCGCAGAACTATTTAACTATTAGCGTGTAAATTGCTTCGATCGTAGAAGATTTAACACTACAGGCTAAGAATCTACAATAATGGTAGATTGCTGTTCATTTGAAGCAATAATTGCTCTGTCCTCAAGAAATGGACCACAGTTGTAGTATGGCACACCTTGAATAAAAATTTACCGGTATGGCATTTTGCAGCATGAATAACGATCGCAGTAAGGCAGAACGACGCAAATTTAGACGGGTGTACAACACAGTCTGGCCCGCATTTAGGGCTCCTGAAGCCCCTGAGGAAAAATAAAAAATCTTTGCTACCCCCGATTTAATATATGTCGATTTATTAAAGTGTCCTTTACCTATGGGGCTGTTTCTTCAATGAGAGTGTATTTAACTATGTGTTGACTAAACTTATAAATTGAAAAAAAAAAGAACTTAATACAAAGAATTTACATTTAAATTTCAAAAGATATACACAACCAATGGCAAAAACGGGTGAGTTACCCGTGGTCGTTACGGTGTGGCTGCAGGCAGTCGCTCACATCCGGGAGGCGAGGAGGTTCGAATCCCCCCGCCGGCGACTTTTAAGATGGTCTTCTGTGGTTTCCCATCTTCCTTCCAGACAAATGCCGTGGTTGGTCCCTAACTATAGGCCACAGCCACTACCTTCCAATTCCTCGTCCTTACATTCACACTTTCCTTCCCAGACAATATTCCACACGCGACGGTATTTGTAGCTCACCCCAAGGGGGTCCGCATACAAGCAGCTACAAACTCGGGCGAACATGTCCTCGGACATTCCCAGCACTAAAAGCCATACGTATAAAGAAAAACACCAATTATTTAAATAACAAGGGGATTCCTTCCTGCCTTGTCATTTGCAAACAAGATTAGGATTTCATTAGTCCAATTTCACTTTCAAGTCCGATTCAAAAGCAAGAACACCACGATGACTAACACAATCCCGTTTTGTGTGTCCTTAAATAATGAACATTGCAAATGTGTGACAATGAATAATTCTCTTGTGTGTGTGTATGTGTGTAGGGGGATTAAACATTAATAACTTGGCGTTTAATGCCCAAGCGGTTTTGTACAGTTTTCCAAATTTTCTTCCACCCCTAAATCCTGCCGCCCTGGGCAGCTGCCCTGTTTGTTCCCCCGTAATTACGGGCCTCAAAACAGTAAATGTCCCTATATTGTAAGCGCGACCTTAAGGGACCAATAATTTACTAGTCAGCAAAGAAAACCTCGCTTTAAGGGCTGAAATCTGCTATCGGTGTTGCAATGTATAAAAATATCTCCAGAACGTGCTCTCATATCGTCACTGCCAAAGTGAGGTGGCGAAAGTAGTAGCCGGCCTAACCACGTTTGATAGTGTTGGGTTAGTTTGTTATTGTTGTTTTAAGGGGCGGAACTACGAGGCCATCTGGCCCTAGTGTTGGGTAAACATAAGGTATTCACACTAGGCATAACCATATTGAAAAATGGAGCTGTTTCCGTTGGTGGTCTAGTGCATGACATCATTAGAACCATATATTTTTGAATATAAATACATATATGTCAGCAACATTAATGAAGTTTTCTATTGTGACATTTGTCAGTTGATTATCAGAAACTTCAATTTATGAAATAACTGGTGACATTGACCAATCGAATATCAACATTCTCGGAATTCCAGAGGGGGGCCACAGCCCCACCTTGCCCCTCCCTGCGGGCGCCCATGTCCCGGTTACTCCGGTTAATTTACAGTAGCTTCAGTAAGGAAATAACAAAGTCTATTTTCATTGATTACTGAACCTGTACGTTTGCATCTCTTAGCCAGTTGTTTTATTGTCCGATTTATAGGAATGTGTCTCCCTGGAAATTTCACACGAAACTTTTGCCTTGTTCTAGTGCACGATTTCCTGCACTTTGTGTACGTATTGTGCAGATATACATGTTCACGTAACGAATATTTCACATAGGGCATTACAGCACTATACACAATCACAATAAGACACTATACAATGCGATATACAGTACACAATAGCTTTATAAAACACCCAATTAGCTTGGAGTTCACACATATACCGCAGCAAGAGCGTGGGAATATGGCCGGGCACCGCGCGCGCCAACCTGTAACAGCCAGCGAAGGTCGCCTTGCGAAGCAAAAATAAAGACCCTGTATATTCTGCTGAGAAGGAAGCAGGTTGCCAAAGCAACGAATACCGACAGTAGTGGCTACGCTGGCTAAAGCGCGGCGTTAGGTCATGGGGCCAAGCTCTCTGCTGACTCGGTAGACGCGTGGGTTCGAGCCCCACCGTCGGCTGTGCATGAACTGGTTTTCCGTAGTTTCCCATTTTCAACGCCAGGCAAATGCTGGGACAGTACCTTCTGACAGGCCACGGCTGCTTCCTTCCACATCCTTGCCCAGTTTCATTCATCTTCATCCATTCCATCTCTCATCCCGACGCGCAGGTCGCCCACGGGCGTCGAATAGAAAGACCTGCTCTCGGCCTCTGAGGAGGCTACACGAAAAAAAAAAATAGCAACGAATTACTGTAGACTATGTAGGGAATGCCCCTCCCCTTTTCCTCCACCTCACCCCACGCTTGCATTCTTCTGAGCTCCGTACAGTACTTGTAACTAAGAGCTAAGTTGGGAAGGAATCAGCTGGGATTTGAATTTACTTTGGGAATCAGCGGAAAACCACTTCTACAATGGCCGAGAGTAGGATATGAATCCACTACTCTCCTCTCAACTGTCCTCTGGATGTTTGCAAACCTCATACTAGATTTAAAATTCATGACAGAGCTTGGAATTAAGCCTAGGCCACCATCGTAGAAATCTATTAGTCATTGCCAATTCATTCTGTTTTGCTAGATTACTGGAATTCACTATTCCATTCAAATCAAGCAAGCAATAGTCACAATCCCTAATTGATATTTTACATTATAGCCGATAGCTCCCCAGACCATAATGCCCAGAGTTGGTCCTGTGCCTCTTGACAATAATGTCTAAGCACTTCTCTCTTCGTATGTTGTCGCACACGATATGGCAATCAGTGCGAGAAAGACAGAGGAACAATTCATCACTAATGATGACACTATGCCTTTTGTCAACCCACACTGGTTTTCTCAACGGCACACGAGTCTTTCACGTCGATTTTGTGGAGTGAATGGAACACCTGCAGGAACACTGGCCTGTAATCGTGTGTAGGTTTCATCAACCATGAATTTATTTTTATTTGAATTTATATATTATACAAAGGAGTAGTTTACCAAATGTAATAGCTATGCAGTGTAAGGCAACCTCCAGACTCAGTAGATGAGCGAGCCTGAAGTTCATTGTTGACCGTCCTTGAAATGGTCTTTCATAGTCTCCCTCTCCCATTATCAATTTATGCTTTTCAGTCGGCCAATATGGGTTTTCCCAATTAGATTAGGCGGGGTAACTACATACGTTATATAAAACACACTTTCATGAAAAAGTTACTTATACCGTATTAAAATTAATCACTGATAAAATGTAATTTTATGATTACCCGTTTCGACCGTCACGTGGTCATCTGATCACTAGCCTAGGGTTGAAGTTTAAGATTAGCCTATACAAATATTTAGAAATATGTTTTGTCATACTTAGTATAGCTTTTCTAGTTAATGTTGTTTGAGTCTTCATTCTTTTGACTGGTTTGATGCAGCGCGCCATGGCTCCCTGTCCTGAGCTAATCATTTCAGCTCTACATAGCTACCATACCCTTCATCCGAAGCAATCTGTTTAACATATTCCAACCTTGGTCTACCCCTACAGTTCTTGTCCTCGACCCTTCCTTTTATAACTAAGCTTGCTATTCTTGGGTGTCTTAGTGTGTGTCCTACCAACCTATCCCTTCTCTTCGTTAGCAGTCGCCAGAAACATCTCTCCTCCCCCACTCGTCTTAATACCTCTTCATTTGTTTCCCTATCTACCCATCTGATCTTCATCATTCTCCTGTAACAGCACATTTCAAATGCTTCAATTCTCCTTTTCTTTGCTGCATCAATAGTCCAAGTTTCACATCCATATAGTGCCACGCTCCAGACAAAGGCTTTCAAAAATGACTTCCTTATACCTAAATCTATATTCGATTTCAACAGATTCCTTGCCTGAGCCAACCTACTTTTTATACCCTCTTTGCTTCGCCTATCACTGGTTATTTTGCTTCCTAAGTAACAGAAGTCTCCTACTTCCTTTAGCGTTTTACCTGCCAATTTGATGTACATAGAGGTTTCTGATTTATTTCGGCTGCATTCCAATATTTTTGTTTTACATTTATTGATTTTCATCATGAATTATTTCCTCAAGACGGATTCCATACCATTCAAAAATTCGTTCGAATCCTCTGGCATGTCGGCCAAAATAATGATATCATCAGCAAATCTCCTGAGTTGAAAATATTTCTCCTAGAATCTTCACTCCCACTTTAAATTTTTCTCCAATTTCCTTCATTGCTTGTTCAATATATAGATTGAAAAGTATGGGTGATAAGTTGCAGCCTTGCCTTACACCTTTCTGAATACCAGCTTCTCTCTCATGTCCTTCAGCTCTAATGACTGCTGTCTGGTTTCTGTATAGATTGTAGA
Organism: Meconema thalassinum; assembly: GCA_946902985.2. Lineage (NCBI taxonomy): Eukaryota > Metazoa > Arthropoda > Insecta > Orthoptera > Tettigoniidae > Meconema > Meconema thalassinum. The sequence goes on along the minus strand of OX336388.2, from coordinate 1,753,302,508 downwards.
GCACCCTCCTTTCCCTGTACATTATTCCAATCGTTTTTAATATTTCAAACAACTTACACCAATCAACGTTATCAAAAGCCTTTTCTAAGTCTACAAATGCCATGAACGTTCTCTTATCTTTCCTTATTCTATCTTCAAAAATCAGCCTAAAACTCATTATAGCTTCCCTTGTTCCTACATTTCTCCTGAAACCAAACTGGTCTTCACCCAACTCCATTTCTATCTGGCTTTCCATCCTCTTGTAAATTATACTAGACAGGATCTTTGAAGCATGAGTAATCAAGCAGATTGTACGGTAATCTTCACATCTGTCAGCTCCTACTTTCTTCGGTTTAGGGATGATAACATTTTTCTTTAAATCAGAGGGTACCTCACCTGTCTCATAAATCCTACACACCAAGTGAAATAACCTGACCAGACCATCATCACTTATGCAGCGTAGCAACTCAATGGGTATTGTATCATCTATGCCCGGTGCTTTGTACCTGCTTTAGTCTTCCAAAGCTCTGTCAAATCTCTGATCTCAATATTAAATCAATGAAGTTTAGGGGCAACGGACAGTTAAATTCTATGCATTGTTCTATTACATTTTGTAGAATAAATATTTGTTCGAAAGCCAGCCTGTTCTTCTCGCAGTCTACACCGAGAATCATTATGGAATATTGTGAGCCAATATGGAATCTGTCAACGGAAAATGGAAAGGAGAATCCTAGGCGTTAAGCTAAGTGACAGAATCAGTAACACGGATCTGAGAAAAAGAAGTGATTGGAGGACACAACAACAAGAGCTTGGCAACTGAAATGGCGCTGGGGTGGACACATATCCAGAATGAACCAGGATAGATGAGCCTTCTCCACGACTATGTGGGATCCAAGAGCTGGCAAGGGAAGCAGAGGACGCCCCCGTCGCAGATGGTCGGACGAATTTAGGTTCGAGGCAGGTGTTACGTGGACCAGAAATGCCAGGGATAGGAAGCTATGGAAGGAAATTCAGATCAGTGTAATAGTGTAACAATGTAAATACCATAGTAAGGGTGTGTGTTAATTTATTTTTTATTTATGTGTGTCAATATGTATTAGGAAAGACATCTCTCAAGAACTGGCTCCTCTTGGGAGACTATATGATCCACCCCCTACCACTCCGGTAGGAGGCCCTTGCCCATCAGGGATCTACAGGCTTATCTTATCTATCTACACTCGAGTTGTTGTATAAGAACAGAAGATAGGAACACCCCTTTCTTTAGCATTCTCACAGGCGTCAGACAAGGATGCATTTTGTCACTATTCCTATTCATATTGGTCATAGATTTTGTAATGAGAAAAGCTATGGACAATCCCAATATGGGGATACGTTGGAATGAGCAATCTAGGCTAACGGATCGGGATTTTGCTGATGACATGGTTCTTCTGGCAGAAACACCACAAAGTTTACAATTAATGACAACCAAGCTGGATGGATTGGCCAGTTCTGCTGGGCTATAGATAAATGGTGACAAGACAAATATAATGTGCATAAAAAATGGGAATGTATCTACACAAATTATAGTGCAACAGAAGATTCTACAAGATGTTGATCGATTTTCATATCTTGGCAGCCTTATCTGTAGTAATAGGGACGTAGATGCAGACATCAGCAGAATTGGGAAAGCTTCGGCAATCTTTCAACGAATGCGGTCCATATGGCAATTAGACTCTATAAGTATGTCCACAAAGATTTGGCTATATTCCTCTATCATCTTACCGATCGCCATATATGCATGTGAGACCTGGAAAATATCAGTAAAATCAGCACACAAGCTCAACGTTTTTCACCAACGATGCTTGAGGCGAATTTTGAAGATCAGTTATTGTGGCCACATAACAAATAATGAAGTACTGAGAAGAAGTGGTCTACGCAGCTAGCACAAAATCGTTGCTCAAAGGAGACTGAAGTTCGCGGGATATGTTCTACGTATGAATGATAGAAGGATACCCAAATCAACACTGTTGTGGAAACCAACGGAAGGATACCAAAGTAGAGGAAGACCTCGTAACACCTGGAAACAAACTTTTGCAAAGGATCTAGAATGCATGGATATGAACTGGGAGGAAGCTGAAAACCTGGCAGCTGATAGAGTTCGCTGGAGGAAACTTGTTGCCTGATATGCTATCTAGTATTGGAGGAACTAAGTCTAAGTAAGTACTGGAATCAGACGGCTTCAGTAAAAGTAGATTGCACCAACACCGGTAGTGTAGAAAATATACAGTAAAACAAGGAGTGAGACAAGTCTTATGCTCGATCTCCACATCTTTTCTATATCTACTCTGAGGAAATATTTTCTGAAGCATTGGAAGGAAATCAGGAAGGTATTGTTAATGGATGAACCATAAATGATTTGCAGTATGCAGACGATACAGCTCTGCTTGCAACAAGTGCTGAAGATCTACAAACCTTACTAAACTCTGTAGTACAACACAGTGCAAGAGCAGGTCTAAATTTGAATACAAAAAGGACAAAGGTAATGGTTTTGAAGAAACATGTAATTCCACCTGTTAATCTTACTGTAGCTGGGACAACACTGGAACAAGCTCAACACGTGAAATACCTTGGATGCATACTTGATCATTATTGGAATAGTGCTATCCCGCATTGAATTGGCTAGAGCTGCATTCATGAAAATGAAAGAATTACTGTGCAACAGAGACATTAAAATTGCTCTTCGTCTCCATTTACTATGGTGTTACATTTTCTCTATCCTGCTGTATGGCAGTGAAGCCTGGACCCTCCCCACGGAGAACACCAGTAAAAAACTTCAAGCCTTCGAGATGTGGCGCTATTGGCGCCTATTCAGAATGTCATGGATCGATAGAGATGTAACATGGAAGTACTGGAACGCCTGCATAAAGAACAGAAGGATTTGCATAACACCAAACAGAAAAAACTTGAATACTTTGACCATATCATTTGCAATGATAAATATTAACTCCTACATATCATAATTGAAGGTAGGAGAGGTCGAGGAAGGAGGAGAATATTTTGGCTGAAGAACCTACGCGAATGGTATGGAATCAACACTCCTGCACTATTCCAAGCTGGTAAAAGAAATCGCCCTGATGATAACCAACATCCAATGAGATTGGCAGATGACCTCGTAGTTTCACCCCTTAAAACATCAATAACTAACATCCAATGAGGGTATGGCACAAGAAGAAGAAGTGTACTGTACCAACTAATAAACCCAATGGTGCACTGGAGTGAAACACTGGTAAAATAGATTGAGAAACTTGGATTATAGTTTCTTTGTAAATTGTATCAATATACATAATTATGTAATACTAGCAGTAGTGCCCGGCTTCACCCGGAGGATTTATTTGCTTTATGGATGACAATGAATACTACTACAGAACTGGCACATGATACTTAAACTAAACATTTTGTGGTGGTGGTGGTGGTGGTTGTAGTGAGGGTAATATGCAGTACAGTATAATGGACGTAACATTTAGATCATTTTCCCCTAATGATAATAATGAACAGGGAAACGGCTATTTACTAACTACAGCACTGACACATGTAATTTACAAACAAATTTCTAAAAATGATTAGAAAGAGGAGTAAGTGAAATAAAAGTCACTGCCTAGGGCCTATATCTTATTGTCTGTTAGAAATGTAGAGACCAATAGTGTCGTCTTTTGACGCAGAGCGCCATAGGAAAATAATCAGAACACTTTGGAAGCAATAGTAATTATAGTATCATTTATGGCCACATAGCGCTCAACGATAAGTTTCGGAATAAATTACGGTAAATTTGAAAGCACCAACGCTTATTGCAGCTGATAACCTCAATGTATTGCACCAACACCATTGCACTTATACAGAGGTATAATACTTTCATGATGATAACTGTTTTAAGGGACAAAAGAAATCTTTTTGCACTAATTACTCCCCGTGACTGCAATTTATAAGCAGCACAAGATTTAACTATTTTCGCCATTCTGCACCAGAACACTGGTAGGGGCGACGTGATACAGCCCGAATTGTCAGTCAACAATAGACTTATTAAAATACTCTTACAGTTACACTACTACGGACATGAATGATTCTAGGGCCTTAATACATGGTTTTCAAGTTCAGTTTGTTTGTTATTCTAAATGTAGGGAATGGGGAGTGTTGTCCAAAATATCAAGTGGACAGTGTTACCAGCAGGGTTTCAATGTGTATGTAAAATTTGGTGCAATTAGGAGGAACGGTGTAGATTTGTGATAAAGGGCCTAAATGCAGGAAATGGAGTGTTCTGTCCGAAATTTAAAGTGGACAGTGTCACCCGCAGGGTTCCAAAGGGTACGTGTACAAAATGTGATTCTGATCGGTGAAACGGTGTAGATTTGTGCCAATGGACCTAAATGCAGGGAATGGAGTGGTGTGTCCGAAATTTCAAGCAGACAGTGTTACTCGTCGGGTTCCAAAGTGTAGGCCTAACTATGTGAAATTTGGTTCAGATCGGTGAAACGGTGTAGATTTGTGCCAAAGGGCCTAACTGCAGGGAATGGAGTGATCTGTCCGAAATTTAACATAGCCTAAACTATTCCTCTTGAATCTGGCTATCATATAAAAAAAGAATTGTTCGAATCCGACTGGTAGTTCCAGAGATTAGCGCGTTTAAACACACAAACAAACGCACAAACTCTTCAGCTTTATTATATTAGTATAGATATTCACAATCCCGGACAGTTACCCAAATAATAACAGTTACCATTGAGAAGTAGAGAGGGTGGTAAATAAACTACAATGTGACAAAGTGGCAGGGGTAGATGCAATTCGGTCAGAAACGGTGAGGTATAGTAGGAAAGCACGGCTGAAATGATTGCATTGGATAATCGAATTGGCATGGGTTTTAGGAAATGTGCCCCCTGACTGGACAAAAGCAGTAATCGCCCCAACTTATAAACAAGGTAACAGAAAAGATTGCAATAATTATTGTGGCATTTCTTTGATAAGTGTCCCGGGCATTGTAGAAAGGAGGGCCGAGAGTAAGATGGATGAAAACCAGCCGCAACCGGCCGCGGTGGCCGAGAGCGCTACCTTGTGTCTCGCTGGCATTGGGAGAGCATGGATTCGAATCCCACCTCGGCCGTCTTGAAAATGGTTTTCGTGGTTTCCCATTTTCACTACCAGGCAAATGCCGGGACGGTTCCTTTCACTAGGTCCACGGCCGATTTCCTTTCATAATCCCTTCCCTGATCCGTCCTGAAAAGAAAAATACATGGCCGTTGGCTGCAATAATAAAATTATTATTACTTAGATCGCAACAAGGATGTCAAGATCAAATATTTAGTATGCGCCAAGTTATAGAGGAATGTTACAAGAGGAATAGACATTTGTGTTTTGTAGATCTAGTAAGAGAAAGCATATGATAGAGTACCCAGGGTGAAGATGCTGAGCATCCAGAGGGAATATGGTATCGAGGGAAGGCTGCTACAGACAATCAACATAATTTATGTTGATAATCAGGCTGCAGTGAGAGTTGATGGTAGGATTAGTTCTTGGTTCAAGGTTGTTTCAGGAGTGAGGCAAGGCTGTAATCTCTCACCACTACTACTACTACTGATTATTTTTACATGGACTATTTGCTGAAGGGCATAAACTGATTGGTTGGGATTCAATTAGATGGAAACCAGCATTCTGGCCTATGCCAATGACTTGGTTGTGATGACAGACTCCGTCAAAGGCTTACAAGTCAAAATGTTAGAACTTGAACATAAATGTAAGAAATAAAGTAGGTATGAAAATCAGCATTTCAAAAATGATGGTTATGCCGGCAAGGAAGAAGCACAAGAAAATAGCATGTCAAATAGGTGGAACTAAATTGGAGCAGGTGGAACATATTAAGTGCCGGTACTTAGTCTGTGTATTCTCTCAGGATGGTGGATATGGGGAAGGAAATAGAGTCAAGGTGCAGAAAAGCCAATGCAGTGAGTACTTAGTTGTGATCTACAGTATTCTGCAAGAAGGAAGTTAGTGTAGCAATGAAACGCTCCCTATATCACTCAGTATTTAGTTCGACCTTGCTGTATGGAAGCGAGAGCTGGGTATATTCAGGATATCTGTTACATAAGCTAGAGGTAACTGACATGAGGGTAGCTTGAATGATTGTTGGGACAAACAGGTTGGAGCATTGGCAGGAAGGTACTCATAATTAAGAGATAAGGGCTTCGTTAAAAATTAGCACGCTAGATGAAGCTGTTTGTATGAGCCAACTCAGATGGTGGGGTCATGTGAAAAGAATGCAGGAAGAGATATTACCAAAGAAGTTAATAATTTCAGCTGTAGAGAGAAAGAGAAGCACAGGTAGACCTAGGAGGCAATTTCAAAGTGAGAGGTGTAGAAGAAGAGAAAGCCGCAGTGCTGACTGCTAATACGGGATCATGGATCTAACTTGTTCGCAAACAGAGGCTTGCAGACTAGACTGGATACTGATGGACAAAACAGTCTCAAATGAAAATGAATGTATAGTATGTACTTTTATTTTTTTAACTTTATTGATCACATTGGACCACTTGAACTGTTCTACGCACTTTTCTTAGAAGGTTGTACTGTTTGCTTCTTGCGATGCACCCAGCAATTCTTCATTCGGCCCAATCACAATTTTCTCATTTCATCTGAATCTTACCTTAATACAGACATCACAATAATATGTTTTTATTCTGGTATCATACAAAAGTACACAATAACAATATTCTAGCTCCTAAAACATGCCGACTGCAGTGGCTACGCTCGCTAAAGCGCAGCGTTAGGCCATGTGGCCAAGCTCTCTGCTGACTCGGTAGATGCGTGGGTTCGAGCCCCACTGTCGACCGTCCTTGAAATGGTTTTCCGTGGTTTCCCAATTTCAATACCAGGCAAATGCTGGGACGGTACCTTCTGACAGACCACGGCTGCTTCCCTCCACATCCTTGACCAGTTTCATTATCTTCATCATTCCATCTCTCATCCCGTTGCGCAGGTCGCCCACAGGGGTCGACTAGAAAGACCTGCACTTTGCCTCTCAGGAGGCCACACAACAACAAAAAAAGACCCTGAAATCAACCGAAGGCAGCAAATTACTGAATTTGAGATAGCTTTGGTCCTGTTACTGTTTTACCAAGCCCTCAGCCTGTCCCGACTAGATTATGACTTTGCAGTGTACAGTTCAGCAAAGTCATTAACTTTGAAAATGCTGGACAGTATAGCAGAATTAGGCTGACAGCCAATGCTTTCTGGACCAGCCCGATTTCCAGCCTACTCACCAAATCAGGTGTTCCACCTCTTTGTGTCAGACTCCAAGATATGCTTTCATCATATGCTGCCAATCTGCATCAAATGATGCATTATCCTAGCTATCAATCTCTATTCAATACCTGATCCCACCAGAAGTACACCAACCAGGCGGTGGGTATTAGGCTTGATAGCTCGTGTAATGAAATAGGAGTGGCTGCAGGTCCCTTTATGATCCAGACACCTAACGAGGTATTGTATGTCCGGAAGTTTGGTTAGATCTACATCGAGATCATAAGGTGAACAGCACAGTTCACCAATTTCTGGATGTTTTTGCGGATGATTCGAAGGTGGACGAGAAAGTGGGTTGAGCTTAAATCATTGATGGTGCAAATATGAAGATCTCTTTGGGACAAACTTATATCCTCTTTACTGCGGAGCTGATTGCTATCTATGAAGCTCTGCAGTTTGCCCTACAGAATGTATGATTCCACTTTCTTGTGTGTACCGACTCTTTGAATTTGTTGCAGTCAATTGATTCATGTTTCTCACAACACCCATTAGTGCAACGAACCCATGACCTTGACACTGCTGTTTGGTATTCCCTATATTTTTGTTTCTTCTTCTTTCTTTGAATTTGGCCTACTGTGGGTCACGGGAAACAATTGATGTGCTTTTCCTTCACCCAGAATTTCTTCATCCTTTCGCTGTGGTTCCTCCTCCTTTCCTCTGACCAGGTGTTCTTGGTTGTTCTACTGGGTCTTTCCTTGAACCCCTTGAAGTTATCAATTTTTGCTCGAAACACAGCCCTATTCCACTGTCTTTAGTATGTACGCCAACTTACTCCATGTCTTTTCTCGTTTCTTCTACCCACATTGTAGTCACCTTTTGCTTGCTGATGTAATTAAATATTCTTTTCGTTATTCAATTCTCATCCATTCTCATGAGGTGCCCATAAAACTTCAGTCTCCTCTTACGCATGGTGTCCGTGATCTTCTCTGCCTGTCTATATAGATCCTCATTTCTGCACGTACCATTGTTTCGTTTCTCAGGCCCTATTATCTTTTTGTTAAACTATATTTTTGTGTTTGTTTTATTAATAATGGACTGTTTTTATTTTTAGGAATCCATCTCTAAATGTTAACTGAACAAAATTTATATTTTAAAACTGTTACGAGGGGCATATGACCTTGCTGTCCTGCCTCAACAACCCTCATCATGGAGATAGAATTGCCACAGTGCAAGGCTGTGCACGGTTTGTTCAGTTTAGGGGGCTTGTCCTTGACATTCATCATTTGGGTTTCAGTTTTTTTTTGTATTGATATCAATATTATTTTTTAGTTGTCCACTTTTCAATACAATTTTCAGTTTGTCCCTATCGGTACATGTTTCAGCACACGTGCTGTGCCTTCTTCAGCCTATTACAATATTATCATACAACTACAGTACTACAGCATTAGCATCAATTTTTCATCACACATTCCTTAAAAAAATAAAAAAAAATAAAAAGCTAATTTTGATTCATATGACATCTACATAGATTTTAAAATTCTTAAAATGTCGCTTGAAATAAAATTTATTCCAGAAATCCTTCCTTTGTCAACCATTTAAGATATTGAATATTGAAGATATGCCAAAACATGTACCAATAGAGACAAACTGAAAATTGTATTGAAAAGTGGACAATTACATTTATGATACAGCTTAGGGGGGACAGGGGGAGACTGCTGCGCCAACACTAGGTCAGCACTTGCTTGGTTCCTAACTTGACTATTGGCAATCGTGTCTCCAACAGATAATAAAAAGGGGGCGAGCAAAAGAAATCGAAAGTTCTACTAGTAAAAAAGGTACACTAACTCATCATTTCATTTAGTCTATTCCAGAAACAACTGAATTCTGTACTGTGTGATGATCTTTTATAAATCTGTATCTACTTTTTAATTAAAATACTCCTTCGTGTATGTCTACCCAGTGTTATTCCCATATCAACTGGGTTGGAGATGTAATGTGAAGGGGATCCCCTTCTCGACACCAACCTCAAGAGAGGAAGTAAATGAAACTGGGCAAAGAGTTGGAAGGTAGAGGCAGTTGTCTACTTGAAGGCAACTTTTGCATGGAGTCGAAAATGGGGAAACTGTGTGAGGTTTCGAAGCCATTTCTCAGTGTTGCCTGTATAATCAATTAATACTTTTCAGTCAGTCAAAATGCTTTCACCCTATTAGATTAGGCAGGGTAAATTTAAATATATCACACTTTTCTGAAAAAAAAGATGACGATCAGGTGCCGTCAAGTCGCGACTGCATGGATGGACTGTCTCCATATGATTGGGTCTTCAGCCATATACTTCAGATCCTTCACTGACATATTCATGTTGGATTTGATGGAGTCGATCCATTTCAATGTTGGCCGCCCTCATCTCCAAGACCCTTCCACCTTTCCAAGCATAGCGGTCAAGCTGTATGCCTCTCACCCTGTTCGATTCCCGGTCAATGCATGTGAGATTTTCTAAGTGAAATGCCATGTCCTGTGGTTCGGATTCCACGTAAAACGGAGGTCCCGTGGCTTATGATCACGAGATTAACGGTCACGTAAAACTACAAACTTCCATCCTTTCTTTCCAAGCATAATTGTCTTTTCCAACAAATCAGGACGTCTCATAATGTGTCCAAAATATGACAGCTGTAATCTTGTTATCAAGCTTCAAGAGACAGATCTGATTTGATTTTTATAATTACCCATATATTTGTCTTCTTGGCTGTCCAAGGAATATGCAGTATCCTTCACCACCTCAGCTCCAACAGAGCTCAAAAGCATCAATATACTTCCTATCTGAAAAAAATATTGCATGTACCTTAATATTATTCACTGATAAAGGGGGATTTTATGATAACATTTTTCGACCGTCACACGGTCATCATCATATCCTCATCACAAGGGTTGGATTAAAATTATACAAGGGGCATACTGCAAGTCATGAACATTTTTTGGAGAAATATGTTTACTAACATTGCCATACACTGAATACAGCATTTCAAACTATAAACTTTTGTTTATTTTTCAACATAGTCTTCATTCTTTTGGACACATTTTTCCACACCGTTGTGGAAATTTGAAAATACCTTGATGCTAGAAGTAGACTGTAGAAACATCTATAAGTTTGTTATTATGTTATTGCATGTCCTTTTTAGTGGTGTTGTACTGTTTTAATCAATGTTTCTATTAATGTAATGTACTAACAATTTTAACACTATGGCTGAGGAAGGGAGCATTTATAGCCCTCAAAACATGTACCGAAATGTATTATAATTGATCTTGGAATACTAAGGTATTGAATAGGCGGATACTCAAAATCTTTGCCATATTTTGTAACTTGTCAAAACGGACCCAAAAAGACGATTTCAAAATTCCCGGAGACAAGTGAAGGTACACACACTTATAGACCTGGCACAGACTCAACTTGACAGACAACTGTGGGGGAGGTTCGGTGCATCATTAGAATGGTCCGGATCGACTCCCGTACAACAGCAGCACAAATTTGAGGAATAATAGCACCCTACATTACATAACAAACAGTGGAGAATCGTCTACGCGCTGTTGGCTTACAGGCCAGTGTTCCTGCAGGTGTTCCATTGACTCCACAAAATCAACGTGGAAGACTCATGTGCTGTTGAGAAAACCAGTGTGGGTTGACAAATGGCATAGTGTCATCATTAGTGATGAATTGTTCCTCTGTCTTTCTCGCACTGATTGCCATATCATGTGCGACAACATACGAAGAGAGAAGTGCTTAGACATTATTGTCGAGAGGCACAGGACCAACTCTGGGCATTATGGTCTGGGGAGCTATCGGCTATAATGTAAAATATCAATTAGGGATTGTGACTATTGCTTGCTTGATTTGAATGGAACAGTGAATTCCAGTAATCTGGCAAAACAGAATGAATTGGCAATGACTAATAGATTTCTACGATGGTGGCCTAGGCTTAATTCCAAGCTCTGTCATGAATTTTAAATCTAGTATGAGGTTTGCAAACATCCAGAGGACAGTTGAGAGGAGAGTAGTGGATTCATATCCTACTCTCGGCCATTGTAGAAGTGGTTTTCTGCTGATTCCCAAAGTAAATTCAAATCCCAGCAGATTCCTTCCCAACTTCGCTCCTAGTTACAAATACTGTACGGAGCTCAGAAGAATGCGAGCGTGGGAGGAGGTGGAGGAAAAGGGGAGGGGCGTTCCCTACATAGCCTACAATCATTCGTTGCTATGGCGATCTGCTTCCTTCTCAGCAGAATGTATATTGGTCCGGTGTGCACTCAGAAGGACAAGTGGACACTGTTCGGAAGTTATGGCACAATGTTTTTGGGAAGACATATCACAATGTTATCGCTGGCTACATTCCCCTGCCTAGCATTCTTCTGAGCTCTAGTATCATCAGTTCAATAACCCAGGTTACCAGATAGATTCCACACACATTCAAGAATCCAGGGGTTTCTAAATGAAGCAAAGAAAAATCACTTGGGCTGGCTTTGTTTAAAGGTTACTCATTACTGTTCTAAAAGAAATACAGTATATGTTCACTCTATGCCTGTTTCATGCATCTAGGATAATTCCCAAATTGTTCCATCATGAAAAACTAAAGAGCATTTGCATTACTGTTAAAAGCAGTGGTTTTACAGTTGGTTAATTACGTCGTTTCTGCATATAATGATGGTTACATACTCGCCAACCCCAACAAACATAGCCTCCTTTCCATTAACCCGGAAGAGGTTGCATTGCGGTCTTTTAGACCAGGTTCGTATTGTTCACGTCACCATTGTTGTTTGCTGCACGCCCCTACCAGGATACTTCATGTAATTGTCACGGAGAGCAACAGTTTCCTGCTGTCCGCTAATCCAATTTTGCGTGGTAAGTTGAACTATTCACCAATTATACCAGACCTGGTCTTGTCCACCACACGCGACCTGTTGAGTTTTGCATTTTATGATGGACTCCGAAGATTAAGATGGAATTAGGACGCTCTTAGAGAGTGTGGAGAAAGAATAACGGAACAGAAACAAAGTACTCAGAGTGCAATAAGACAGAGTACGAAGGGAACTGTTTGGCGTAGAACAACAGAGAGCAGGGAAGTTTGAAGAAGATGATGAAGGAAGTGCAGAGGACAACTTGGCTTGTAGTGAACACAACACTGACTCAGAGGAATCTATGGATGAACAATATTGTGGTAACCTGTCGCATAATTCAAATACGATACAACACACAGAAAACGCACCATTTTTTGCCTCTACCGGAAGAAGTACTAGTAATGCTGGACCAGCGTACATGGCTAATGAAGGTGTCACAACATGGCAAGTACATTCCTCTTAACAAAGGGGAAGGACATGCAGACACAATCTAATTTCTCACCTACCTGGACCCAAGGGTGATGCTCGCAATACTCGCTCTCCGATAGAAGTTTGGAGTATTTATTTTCCAGACTCCGAAATCGAAAAGATTGTGGGATTTACAAATATGTGGATTGAACAAAGACTAGCGAACTTCACATGAGAATGTGATGTTCTTTCTACAGATGTTCGAAAATTGAAAGCTGTGTTTGGGCTGCTTTACCTTGTTGGCGTTTCGTTCATTGCATCAAAATCTTGAAGACATGTTGTGAACAGATGGGACATGTGTAGAAATATTCGGAACGACAATTAACCTGTGACACTTCAAATTTTTGCCTAGAGCTATGATATTCGATAACGTTCATGACAGAGATAAGAGAACTCAATCAGATCCTCTTTCTAAAATCCGTGAGATATTTCAGGCTTTTGATGATCGATGCTCACAGGCATATTCACCGGGTGAATATTGTACAGTGGACGAAATGGTCGAGTCGTTTCAAGGGAAATTCGATTTTTTTTTATACCAAGCAAAAAACGGCCAAGTATGGCATAAACAAGTTTTGCCTTAGTTTGTGCCAGAACATATTACACAGTTCATATGGAAATGTATCCTGGTCAACAACCAGAAGGACCCTTTAGAAGTGAAAATTCATTACGAGCCATTGTTGAGAGAATAGTACAGCCAATGTTAGGCAGTGGGAGGAATGTGACAATTGATATGTCCTTCCCCCTGGCCATCTCTCTTCTTGAAAACCACCATCTAAAAATATTGTCGGAACACTCCGGAAAAGTAAGAAAGAGATTCCTCCAATATTATTGCACCAAAAATGCCAGTCAACAGCAGTGGTTTTGGATTTAGGGCTGCTCTCGTATGCTTCCAAGAAAAATAACGCCATCCTATTGATTTCCACTTTCCATGATCCTGACACAATCGATGAGAGTTCTACCATCTACAACATGACAAAGGGAGACTCCGGAAAAGTAAGAAAGAGATTCCTCCAATATTATTGCACCAAAAATGCCAGTCAACAGCAGTAGTTTTGGATTTAGGGCTGCTCTCTTATGCTTCCAAGAAAAATAACGCCATCCTATTGATTTCCACTTTCCATGATCCTGACACAATCGATGAGAGTTCTACCATCTACAACATGACAAAGGGAGGCGGGATACCGTCGATGAACTGAAAGGGACCTATTCAGTTTCAAGGGCTGGCTGTCGATGGCCACTCACTGTGTTCTATGGGTTATTGAATGTTGCTGGGAGCAACGCATTCATTGTCCTAAGGGAAAATACACAGTAAACCTTAATTCTCCTGGGAACTGTGTCTAGAATATTTACAATATCGAGAAACAATTTATTGCCTATCCGGGGAGATGAAGATGAGAATAGGCAGCATTCTAAAAGAGCTTAGTGAACCAACTGAAGTGCAATGTGAACAGTCTGCAGTATCAAGGCGGGAAACCGGACCTGGTCGTTGTGCCTACTGTGATTGGCGCAAACCCAGTGCAGCACACAGTTTCAACATGTGTCGCATGCACAACAGAAGGCGGTGACGACGAATGAGGAACTGAAGTGTACTGTAGCCTATTACAAATTTTGTTGTTGTTGTATTGTTATTGCAGATATTGCTTTTTCATTATTATTAGAAATAGTTGTTTAGTTTACAGTTTTAATGAATATGACTGTATTATGATTTTCAGCAAATTTTGTTACGTGTTTTTTAATTATCAAAAATCCAGAAGATTCCCTGTAAAATAAATTTAAAACAATAAAATGAATCTAACAAACAAAAACCATAAAAAAATAAATACAAAACTAGGAAATAATAATCACAGTAAAGTAATGTGTCATTTGAAACAGCCTGATCTAAATGACTCAGCGCGACCTCTCATTTCCGACGAGTCAACGCGACCTCTCCCGGGTTAAGAGAACAATAGCAACCTTTTGGAAATGAATAGCTGACACCCTTCATTTCAGTAGTAAAGTTCAGTTGAAACAATGCCTCCGAGCTCTGCAGGCATTGCCAGAGCCATCAGAGATCATTACTACCGCGGATGAGGCTTGGAGTCGAATGCAGCAGGTTTGGGATGTAAATGTAAATAAGAGGACAGTTCAACAACACCTCAGAGAACAAAGTATTCGATCAAGGTGAACTGGTATGGGACCTGATCTGACGGAGAATACAGTCACCCATCTTCAGTTTGCTTGTCAGCACACCCAATGGAACCGTGTACTGTTTTTTGAAGAGCTCAGGTTCTTCCTGAAATCTCCAGATGATAGGGAGAGAGTTTGGAGAGTGATATACAGAGTGCACAGTATCCATAAAGACTCCATGATTTTGTGGGGCGGCATTGCCATGTAGGCTCGGATAGACTGGTTTTCATTGAAAGTGGCAGGCTCAGTGAGATTCTCATCGATAACACTATTTTTTGGAGATGGAATCATGTCCATGCATGACGATACTTGTCCACTGCAGCACAATATGTATTACAGTGCATAGCCAGCTCACAGTTCCAACTAAAACCCTCGTAGAGGATCTTTGGGATAAGTTTGGGAATATGGAACAGAGTTCAAAATGTGCTCCAGAGGCATTATGTGATCTGCAGGCAACATTTCAAGAGGATTGGGACTAACTTGAGCAGAGAAATATCAAAGCCCTAACTGAAATGATGGCCCAGAGAATGGTGGCTGGAGGCTTCGGTGGCGTAGTTGGTAGCATGCTGAGCTTCTATGCCCAAGGTTGCGGGTTCAAACCCGGCCAAAGTCGTCGGATTTTTTAAGAGCGTTAAAAATCCCTCAGTATGCCTTCCTTTGAAGGGGAAGTAAAGCTGGCAGTCCCATGTCATAGATTTATGGCATGTAAAGGAACCTTCCACTAATTACACTTGTGTGAAGCTAAATTATAGGTTAGATTTGTTTTACGCTCTTAAGTTCCAACGTTCGTCACCAGGAGCCAACTGCAGTGGCATCTAGTAACCAAGTTCACAACTAGTTGCCATTGACGGTAGCAAAAGTAGGAACTACTTTAAAATTGAATGTCTGCAGTCCTTACCTGAATTACAGTTAACATAAATTGTAGTTCATGCCACTCGAGTTTTATGTCGTAATTGCCAATAAAGGAAAGACCATGGCCAATTGAAACACATTATTTAAAGTAGATTTCATCTCTTCAATTACTTGCTGATGAATCCGTACAGTGTAACTGAACATGACAAGCATATGACCATTTACTTAATTGACAACCATTTAAGAGTAAGTTATTTCGACTTGACAACATAGAGGTATATGGGAAGGAACGAACCCTGCAATTATTACTTGATGGCACATTGGCACACAATGAGCTTCGTATGTAGGAGAGTCCATACGATGCAGCACAATTGTGAGGTGGAGGAACATTCACTTTGCTTGTTACAGAAATGTTCACACCAGTCCCTACTGTAACTGTACTCCACGTTAATCTCTCTTCCAGGAGTACAGCAGTACCTTTTTCTCCTCCTTTAACATCAAAGCTGTTAGGTTTACACAATGAAGTAATAATCGCAGTCTTCCATACACTTCCAAGCATCAAATTCATTAACCACAATCTCGAGAGCTATCTACCATCATTTTGTGTACTTCAGCCTGGTGTTGTTGATTCATTTAGAGGTTTTTGACTTTGTGGTCATGTGACCTTGTGTACGTGGCAGTAGGTAATCTGTGGTACGTGTGGTGTTGGCTCAGTTCTGCCATGCAAGGCAGAATTAAATTCCTTGCCAGAGCCAAGAATCAAACCTAGACCTTCAAGGTGACAGCCACAAATTCTAGTCACTATGCAACAAGGTGGATTGCATTTCAACAAAATGAAATAACTTAGCTGTACTTCACTGATTCCGATAAGCCTATGTTAATTACCATAATTCTTCAGATAAAGAATGTCATGGTGTACACAATTACCATTTTAACTTTTGCAAAATATACAAATGCAGCATTTTTTTAATAAACCTGGTATTTGGTGACTTTCTGTAATATTGGAACGGTACAGTAGGGGACATGGTGTGAAATGAAGAAGGGAATAAGGGTTTCTTTATTGGGGCATTATATTCGTTCTTGCATATTTGTCAATTTCCACACACAACGCTACACTGTACTGATGAAATTAATGGCTCGAGAGTAACCTTGAGATACCTTTTTTTAATACTTTCAATGCATGAGCAAAACTGGTCAGAATTTACAACTTGACTCCACTTGCAACTACATTGTACGCCTATACAACATATCACTCTTTTCATAACTTTCTTATAAATTACAGGAACTACCGTACTCGACTGGGCCTGCTCCAGCCCAAAATCTAGGATTTGCTCTCGGATGCCAGTGAGTTTCTTCAAATAAAATATCCTCGCTTGCTCAGCCCAAGGTTGCAGGTTCGAAACCTGGCGCAGTCAGCTGGCATTTGAGGGTGCGCAAATGCGAGGGAGCCGTGTCAGTAGATTTACTGGCACGTTCAAGATCCCCTTCGGGGCAAAATTTCGGCACCCCGGCGTCTCTAAAAGCCAGGGTAGTTAAAAGGGACGTAAAACCAATAACATTATTTTATTCAAATAAAATATCAAGAAAGATAGGTCATATAATAATCACCGACCATTTTGTAGGACTATATCAAAAGTTTTAAGTACCGGTTACACGTGTATCTAGCATTTCAGTCATCTCCGACATTTAAGGACAGATACTTGTTACATACCTGCCAACTTTTGAAAAGGGCTATCAGTAAAACTCACGCGCGACAAAAAAAATCTAACGATTTTCGACATACCCCGGCTTGACGAAAATAATAATACTTCTGGGCTACAAAATACAATAATTCATGCTTTAAACAGGATACTTCAATGAAATCATATCTACTTACATGATTTGTAGATGAACATAACAATCAAGAAGAAATCCATGTTAATCAGCAGCAGGCGTGGTGAATATTGGTTTGGAGCAGACATAACAGGACTTCCTTGATAGATTAAGCTGATATACGATAATTGAAAAAGGCTTTAAACAATAAAACTTGTTTAACGTAACACAGGCAAGAAATAATATAATACACACTGCAAATCACATGCTAGTTCGACTTTTAAGTCATGGTTGTGGCCTTTTTAGCTTCCTGCAAACAGTCTTGAGAAAATGTTTTGTCATAACAGGGACCAGAACTCCTGGTCTTCAAAATAGAAATAGACTCCAGAGATTCATTGGACATGGATGACCTGAACTGTGTTCTATTTTTCTTCACAAAGCTAAAAAAAAACATTCACATTCTGCATAGCTATGGGGTATGGTGAGAATAGAGAGCAATACTCTAAAAATTCGGTTATACTTAAGAAGTCCATCGGCTCCACGAATTCTTGATATTTGTGCCCAACTGGAATCACTTGCAGCATCTTGATGTGCAGCCAAAGAGTCATCTACCTGAAGAGCTGTGAACTGCCTCTGAAGCACATTCACCACCTCATCTGTAGTTTCATTCTCTTCCTTGCATAACATGATAGGAAACTTTTCCAAGAAAAAACGAATGGAAGATAAGTGTGAATCTTCAATTTTGTCTAACCTAGCAACTTGAGCATTCTTTAACACGTCATCCTTGAGTGGAAACTTGTTGATGATGTAGTCACAGGCAGTATAAAAGTAGTTTCTCACTGATGAAAAGAAAAGGAATTTATCTGTATCCGGTCCGTTCTGAAGGCACTTAACAACTTCAGATGATGCATTTTTTGCCATTTTATTTACAATACATGTCGTTTTCGTGCGACCACAACTATATTTCTTTGCAACTTCTGATGTGGGAAACATCTTCTTAAATAAAGCTCCAGCATGATCAGCCGCACTTAAGGGCACATTGTGTTCCACCAAAAAGGAAGTAAACAGACACTCGGCCCTAATTACGTCACTGTAAACGTTTCCAGACTTAGCAAAAAAGGTGTTGATTTTCTTGCTATCTTCTTCGATTTAACATAACTAATGTGTTTACCGCACTTCACATGATTACTTAAATCGTTTTTTCCACCATATGCAATATTAATATCACACCCACATACCGTGCAAAAGGCAAATTTTTATCTCTTTCTTGATTTTAGTATGCACGGAAAATCAACCGAGTATGATTCTTTAATTGTCTGGAAGTACTGTTTCTTGTTGGATTTGTTCATTCTCGATATCTACTAAAACATCGAAAGGAACCTGGATCACTGAACGTCACATAAAATTATAACATAAAACAATTAAGACAGCCAACACTTCATTAAAACATGTCAAAACACACCAACCATTAAATGAACACGACGCCAACCTCGTGAAGATAGAATATGCACATGGTAGAAAAAAATAAACACACACACACGTGGAACGAATGTAATTAGTCCAAGGAATACAGGAAACTGCGAAGCACGAAGTTATAGCCAAAAACTCGAACGCTTCATTAAAATATGCCATAACCTTAAAAGACGAAAACATTCAAGGAACGCCAACTTCGCGAACAATGAACAACTAACGTGGTCAAAGAATATGGTTTAAATCGCAACGAGCGAACGGAGCGGAACAAAGAATATGCGAAGCAGAGCCTGTCAACACCTAAGATTCACATGCAAGAACGGTTATCCCGGCTTCAAATTCAATTACGATGACGACACAGCCATCACACGGTTAAAAGTACGAATCATATCAAAGAACGAGTTATCGACTATCGTGGACTTGCCTTCGACCCACGCAAACAATCGATTGTACGGAAGTGGGCGGTATTATCGAATGTAAATTATCGTTTCAAATTTTTGTCCGCGAAATCGTAAAATGACACCGTTCGTCCGTAAAACCGTAAAATGCTGCAATTTCCGTAAATTTTACGGATAAACCGTAAAAGTTGGCAGGTATGTTGTTACGTTCCTTAAAACCACATCTTCAACAAAACCTAACCTTCTCTATCAGATATGGTATCAGAGTATAAAATGGTTCTCAACAGTGGTGTCGAAGATTACAAAACTAAACCACTAAATAAGTGTCATACATAATATCTACAGTATATATAGCAGCAAATACTTTAAAGTGGAGAGTTTTATTGAAACAATACCATACATAACCTCCATGATAGAATATCTTTATCAGAAAAAATATCGCTACCGATTCATTCGATACAGTATGTACAAGTGCAGTCTAATAATAAATTGTCTGACCAAAATTGCATTTCCATCGTAAGTATAATTATTTTACGGTAGTAAAATATCACAGAAGGCTTCCTCGCCACAATTTCATTACGGTACACAGTAGCCTTCATCATTGTGGAAAACAATGAACCGTCACATTAAAGAAGTTTTATTCCGAGACTTAATGCAGTTTATGGATTGCTGTAAATGCCAGTCGCTATCACAGTTTCCATCCTGGAAAAATTTGCGAATGCTTTATTATTGCTTCATATCGCCAAACATTATTTACTGCGCCATTTTTGATTTGATAAAGCAGTTTCCGGTTACTTTGGCCACGGAGAAAAAAGCTTTGGTTGTTCAACATTGACGCATGCGCACTGGAGCAAGACTTTCCGCTCGCTAGACGCGTCTTGTACCTAGCCGCTCGTGATAAATGAGAGCGTTCACACACAGCCACCGCTACAGAAAAGTGGCGCTGCAGACGCTCTGTGTAGTTGACTTCGCCGCTGGTGGCGGCCACAAAAAGAAGCGCTTCTCTTCGCGAAACCAGGAACTAAATCGTTGGTTTTAGACGAGGCTGCAGCCACGCCACTAATTAGTGGCGCATACGTAGCGCGTTAGTGGCGCGTCGGTAGCGCTACTAACGGATGGCTCGCCACATGGTCGTGTATTTTCACGGCCTACTGGATGCCAGCTGCGCTCTCCACTACCGGCCTAGACGATGAGGCTTTTTACATGAAATTCCGTTAGTTACTCAACTGCTCACACAGCGCAGTCAACACCGCATAGCATAACAAAGACTTATGCCTTATTATAATTTCCGCAATATCAAAATGCAAATTATATCACAAAATAAAATAGCGTGATATTAAATCTGAGAGAAACTATAACGCATCCAACGTTTAGAATGAAGCACTGGTTAGATAGGGATATTCTTCTCTCTTTCTGTTGCACGCGAGACATGTATGACGCTGTCATTTTCTAGCACTCCACTGTTGCCATATCAGTCGAAAACTTTTCATTGTCGAAAAAACAGCATATTCGGGTAGAACTGTGTTTTGCCGATCTGTTTTGTCCTATATTAGAACTACGTAAACTTGATAGAAATGCTAAAAAAATAGATATCCATATTTAAAAAAAAAACTATAAACTGAGTCCCCTTTTTAGTAAAATCGATCTTATATCATGTTGACTTTGTGATGCATATTTTTCACACACGTGTAGCTAAATGTGCCGTCTTGATGATGGATTATTGACATATTTTATACTGGCAATATTACAATTTTCATGTAGGTAAAACTTCTGAATATTCTCTCATAACCGCATAGCAGCATTGAAAAAGTTCGTATGCTGCCAACTTTTGTATTTTTAAAGATAACCATGTCATGTCAGTTTGAAAGTTGTAGAGGAATGTTGGAAGAAGTTTTCTACCTGCCTACCCAGAGTGTAGATTTAATTGTTTACACAGGCCGGGCTGTTCATTGACCGCGGATTATAAAAATGAAGTTTCGAAGGACAGCGGGGTGCAGCTTGCTACTCACAGCTTTATTACTGTGCTCTTCGAGCTTGTATTTCAGTAGTTCGGCTGTCTCTATCTTCAGTGTGTGTGCAGCAGTTCTGTTAGATTTAACGTGTTGTATTTTACGTATATCACGTACAACAATGGATAGTTTTGTGAAAAGAAAGCGTGGTCAAGTTTTCAGAAGGAGGGAAAACAGGTCGTAATTAATGTGTTCAGTTATTTTAAGAACCTTAAACCCAACAAAAGTATAAATCATGAAAGGTAAGCCAATGAGGAGTATTTTCTTTAATAACGTACTTCAACTTTAACTGCAGTCGAAACTTCACACATTTCCTTGGGCTATTTTATTTTGATTGTTTTCTTTATGTTACATTCAGCATACGTTATAGTTACTGTAATTTAATTTAATTTCGTTGTATGTGTTATGTTAGCCTACTATTAATATTATTATACAGTACTTAATTCAATTTTTTTTTCACTGCACAATCGCTGAATGTGCGGAAAGTGTACGCGAAGCGCTTTGTACGGCCTCCTCTCATGGAGCGGAAACCCTCTCGTAACGCGCCATAAGACCAATGCTTCATTCTAAACGTTGGATGCCTTATAGGCATACCTTACACCTTATTAAAATAGAATTCCATTAGGTTCACTCGGTTTTTATAAAACTTCATTAACTTTCCTGCTGAGTGGTTAGTACAGAAGTCATTTGGAAGCAACCGGTAGCCTATTTCGGCTTGTGCAATACGGTCTAATATTCGTAATCGGTGATACAAATTTCTCTGCAATGACGCTGGCAAGTCCGTTGCTGCGGTTAGATTAATGAGTGGAGAGAATTAGAGTTCTGAGAAATGCAATCCAAGCATTTCATACAAGAAATTATTTCCACTGTGCATACAACGTAACCCAGACTTGCAGTTTTCACTGTCGGCAAAGGTATTGCTTAAATTGTAATTTGATGTTTGTTGATGTTAAAGGGCCTAACATCGAGGTTATCGGCCTCTATTTTTTTTTTTTTTTGCGAAAATGAAATATGATGATGAAATGAACACCAGAACTAAAACTTACAACTAACTTACATATTAGTAGAAGAAAAGGACAAAAGGAAGGAATAAGGTAAATAAAATACAGATAACAGAAATGCCCTAAACCCTCGAAAAATGAGAATTGATGGATTTGGAAGAATGTAGAGCCATGAAAGGCACATAGGAAGGGAAATAAGAGAGTCCGCCCCAGAGTCACTGGAAAAAGGAAAAAAAAAGATCCAGCTCAGGTTTCCTCTCGAACTCAACAGCCGTGAGCCCTTGAGGGTGTAGCACTATCCAGGTCGCACCTTCAGTGGTGGGTCTACACACCCCGTGCCTCCTTTATGACCTTGTGCAGAAGGAAAGAGATATGATGACAAGAAAAACAAGGGATCTGACCCTTTGAAGAACGAGGGTATCAGGAAAGGTGAGACAATGTACAATTAAGGCGGGAATTTGAAAGACTCCCTAGACCTTGGATATCCTAATACCGTCAGGGTTGGAAGAGAACAAGAGTTGATCAAGAGAGGCCGACAGGAAATATTCCAGAGAGGACCCCGGCACAATTAAGTGGAATCAATCGCGAACTCAGCTGGGCCGTGGTCAACAACCAACGTCCCACAAGTTGTAAGCCCCTAAGGGAGGGGGAGTGTCGTAATGTCGTAAGTAAGCGAAAGGTGATCAAGGGTGGGTGACATGAAAGATGACTGAAAGGGGCCCGGTACAAGTAAGTGCAAGTAATACCGGACTCAGCTGGGGTCTCGTGGTCACCAAACCCACGTCCCACTAGTCGTAAGCCCCTAGGGGATGTACTGAAGAATGATTCAACAGAATCGCAAGAAAACATTATGATACCCATTTTTCAGAAGATACCTTATGGGTATGCACTTGCCGGTTGATTCCGTAGTTAATTGGATATCTTCGTAGGCCTCAGAGGCCAGAAAGTCCTTAACATGTGCGTTACTAGCAGTGGTAAAGTAATATCCCGGCATTTGCCTAGATGGAGTGTAGAAAAACCACACTCTGGATATTTTCTGTCAGTGCTGGGTTTTGAACCTACGATCTCTAGACTTGCTACAGCTGCCCTCACAGCCGTGGTGCACGATTAAACGACCACAACTACAGGGGTAGATGACCTCGTAGTTCCTCCCCTTAAAACCTCAATAAATAAACAACTAACTACGATCACAACTACGGCGTGGGACTCTTAAAATGATTTTTTGGACATGCGAAAGTACGCAAAGAACTTTTCGTCATCCTGTTGTAGATCATCGAATAAGGTGTAGAACAGTCCTCGATTCTGCCTTTCCAAAACCAATGGATGCACCCAGAATCTTCTTGTTTTCCGTTTAAGTCTCTTTCTCCTCTGTATGAGGAGCATGGCAAGAATTATATCACCTTCTAAGTCCATGTTTTATGTAAAACTGAGCTACGCTTGGTAGAAGCGCCACCAACGCGCCACTAACGCTTGGTAGAAGCGCCACCCACGCGCCACGAAGCAGCGCTGCTAATTGGCCTCGTGTGAAGGGGCCCTTACTAAATTGATAAGGGATGAGCCATCAGCAGTTGCTATGGCAACGCCACTGCACGAGATCACATTCAGTTTTTCCATCTGTCAGTGGGAAGCGACTTCGGTATCGGAACTGTGGGAAGCGGCTAACTGGTACAGGCCAGACGTTTGTTTTAGACGAGTGAAAAATCTTAATGGAAGCCTGGAGGCGAGTTACTGCAGTACCTGTGTTGTTATCAGCTGCCCCAAGCGGTCCGATGATTGACAAATCTGTCTCACACTCCTACTGAAGTACAGTAATTGGCAAATATAATGACGTTCTGTTCGTAAATACGTAACGTGTACTTCCGCGTCACACAATACTTCGACGTTGACTGTACTGTCTGCAAGTCGGTGTCGCCACGTGCTCAAGTCAGGCATTCCATTACATCAGATCGGTGGTGACAAGGGCGCAGTCCAATTCGGCCAGTTAATTACACTGATAAAATCGGACAGACTTTTCTGGCCAGAATGATCTGCCCCTTTGATAAGACATAAGTTAGTCCAATTTGGCCAGCTATAGCTCATTAGCAATCTCCCCTCTCTTCCCCCACTCAGCAGCCAACACATACCATACTGTACACAAGTTCCAATCTTTCCTCATTAAACTGTTGGAGGGAAGGTGACTCTCAGTTTGACGGTCCCAGGGGTGTCAATTACTATAAAGTCGCA
Source organism: Meconema thalassinum (assembly GCA_946902985.2). NCBI lineage: Eukaryota > Metazoa > Arthropoda > Insecta > Orthoptera > Tettigoniidae > Meconema > Meconema thalassinum. The sequence continues at coordinate 1,753,277,980 of OX336388.2, read as the reverse complement.
TATGTATGACCCAGCGTTCAGGATATTGTAATTGAGTAGTGAATAAAACAGGATTGCTTTGATGAATCCTCGGTAAAACGGTTGCCATATTTCAGTTTGATCGATTTTTTTAAGTCAGTCTTTTCAAATTACATTTCATTGAGCATTATGTGTCCACCTCATTGCGTATTGGCTGTCACCACGGAGACTCGGGTTCGATTCCTGGCTCTGCCAAGAAATTCAATTCTGGTATGAGGCCTGGAACGGGGTACACACAGCCTCGTAAGGTAAAACTGAGAAGAGGTGTATTCGATTCCTAATCCCGCCATCCTGGAAGAGGTTTTCGTGGTTTACCACTTCTACTCCAAGCAAATGCCGGATTGGGTCCTAACTGAAGGCCACGGCCACCTCCTTCCCAATCATCATCTGAATTATACTAGGCCTACACACAATAATACAGCCATCACAGTACCACAGGTTATCAGACAGATCCCCCCACACACACACCCAATTACGTGGGGTTACATGACCACGATGTCGCAAAGCCCCTCAATCATCAACAACATTGAGCATTAGGCAGTAGGCGAATTTTCAAGGCATCAACATCAGCCCTCAGGTGAAGACCATTCACATCATGTACTATATTTACGTTCATATATGCTCAATCATCATCTTATATATTATTTCAGTAGTGTAGATCCCTCCTGCGGTGCTCACAAGCGACCGAGCGTGAAAAATGAGCATTCAAATGAAAGAGAATATACATTACCAGTGACGCATTGCACTCTAATTTCATAAATATCTATAATTTCTTTAAAGAATTACTTTTAAAAAACTGTACGATGTGTGCGATTTGCAGATACTGTTACCTGGGATACCAGAGTGAAGCTTATGGACACTTATCCACAACCGTAGGGAAAAACTGAACCACTTCTCATCTCGTTCCCGTCAAAATATTTAGTTGAAAAAGGATTTAGTTATGTTATCCAGCTCCTCACAAAACAAAGAAATAAGTTGGACATGCCTCAAATGAGACTTGCCCGTGAACTTAACGAACATAAAACCAGATATTCAAACTTTAACTGAAATCCAGCAAGCACAAGGCAGCCATTGAAAAGGTAAAATAAAACAATAACAAAGTTTTCTAAGTGTCAAACTTTTTTCCAGATAACAATTTAAAAAAGAGAACACGAATTCCTATTTTTAAATGTACGTCAATGATCTTAGTTAATTATTTCAATTCTTTGTTCTTAAAAAAAATCCGTAAAAAATGTACATTTTTTTCATTGTTATTTAAGAGTGACCGGATAAAACTGCTTCGGTTGTTTCTATATACGGTAGTAAAATTGTTTAAAGTAATAAATTTGCCTATTATTTTCACTTTACTTCAAATTCAAGTTAGGCATACAATGAAAATGAAAATGGGGCGATAGGTTAATATTATTTATTAAATCTTTACAAATACACACATTTTACAAAATTCAGATTAACTGGACACATTTTATGAATTTCCTTACACTTCCTACGCATTGTTTAACCTGTCAATTTACAATTATTAAATTATATTCTTACAATATGATAAAGACAGGTCGAAATAGGATACAAATTCATACAGAGCAGGAAGACATATCACATATGCTTCTAAAAGGTGCAACCTTGTGTGTGGCATGCATATCATTGATTACTATTTCAAAATATTGTATAATGGCTTAGCCGAATAACACGTTCAATGTAAATGATGTATACACTAAACAAGATGTTCAGTAAAGAACATATAGCCTACTTTCTCCTAAATGCATGGGTATTGTTATAACTCTTTGTCCTTTCCAAGGAGTATATTTGAATGTTGGTTGTAGTAGCTTGTTGAAATAAGTGTCATACGGATATTAAACATGAATATGAGGTGCCCTTTGCTAGTGCTACCTCTGTACCATATTTCGTTCGTTTCACCGTGTTTGAATAGATAGGGGGAATCGATTGGCACACATACATGCCCGCCATCCGCAAATTATTGGGCAGATGACCTCGTAGTTTGGTCAAAAAATTCTTCATACATAAAGGTATAACGTTGCAAAATTTGGTAGAGATCAGATGATTAGGTTGGTCGTAATATTATTTAAGCTTTTAAGATTTGGGTGACCGCCATTACGTTTTCGTCAAGATGGCGGCGATATAAAACATGACACTGATATACCCTTTGCTAGTGTTACCTCTGTACCATATTTCGTTCAATTCGGATTCACCGTGTTTGAAAAGATAGGGGGAATCGATTTGCACACAAATATGGCCACCATCCGCAAATTATTATGCAGATGACCTCGTAGTTTGGTCAAAGGATTCTTCATACTTAAAGGTATAACGTTACAAAATTTGGTAGAGATCAGATGAATAGGTTGGTCGTAATTTGATTTAAGCTTTGAACATTTGAGTGGCCGCCATTACGTTTACGTCAAGATGGCGGCGATATAAAACATGACACTGAGGTGCCCTTTGCCAGTGCTAACTCTGTACCAAATGTCGTTCAATTCGGATTCACCGTGTTCGAATTGATAGGGGGGGGACAGACATTCAGAGTACACACACTCACACACTCACACACTCACACACACACACACACACACACACACACACACACAGAGACAGACACACAATTTTTGGCCCTGTAGTGATCTCATAAGCCTACTTTCATTTTTTGCAAAAATCGAAAGTAGGCTAAAAATAATGAATATGAAGGAAAATTGAATTTGTGTTTGTATAAACTTGTAGGCTCAACTAATTATATTTTCAATTTTAATTTTGAATTCTCTGAGAAAATGTTTTATATGCATCTTCAGGTTTGCATGATTTCCTTTAAATTCTTTTAATTTAATTGGCAGAATATTATATAATTTTGGTGAGAAATACAGAAAGTTACGTTTGGCTATACATAATGTTACGTGCCACCCCCCTAGTGGCACTTTTGTTAACTGGATTACGGTGGGTAGGAAGCACAACACCAATTACTGCTTAAAGAAATAATTAACTTTATTGCGGCCAGAAAATTACACTACTCATCAGCAATTACAGACAATAGGAACCTTACTCCAGTTTCCTCAAGTCTCTTGCTTGTGGAGAGCTCTTGCCCTTTCACTTGTCAACAAACCACATAAGTTAATCCTGCCGCTAATGAGCCTAGTGGCCTTGACAGAACTACATGCAACTTCTTCCTAATGTGCGCCTACTACAGTACTTACGAGCACTTGCTGCACGCTGTTCTCAAGCTGGGAGAAACAATGTCACTGGATTTCGACACCACAATATCTCAGACACTCAGTGAAAGCACACTCACTCAGAACACAGGCAGTCCCCTGTATGTTTCTCACTTCGCCGCTACACTAGGGGTTTCGCAAGTCACCACACTTCTGTCGCTCAGAATAAACGCTCACACTAGCTCGTAAAACACAACAACAACCACTGCTTGACGGGTCACTCTTATATAGCAGGTCGGTGACTCAATAAATGCTTCTAGATCCATCCAGGGTCCACGGCTTCTCGAGGTTTCCATCGCTGGTCCAGTCACGAATATTCTGGACTATCCCTTTGTCCTAGTAACCCTGTTGCATAAGGCGCGCGCAATACAGGAGGCAGGGCACAGCCCAGCCCTGGGGCAGTTGTGACTCATGCGGCGAGTGATGACACAAACTCACAGCCGTAACACCACCCCCTTCCTAAAAAGGCTGATCGTCCCGATCAATCATTGGTCCGTCTGTGTCCCTCCGTAGGCTGCCAGGCGATCTCGATGCACGATCTTCATCTTCGCCCTCGGGCTCCGCTGGATCCTGTAGACGACATCGTTGATCCGTTTCACGACTCGGTACGGGCCCTCCCAGGACTTCTGCAGTTTGGGTGACAGGCCTTTCTTCCGTAATGGGTTGAAGAGCCAGACCAGGTCGTCCTCGTGGAATCCGCCGGCATCCGTCTGCTGGTCGTATCGGGTTTTCATTCGGTCGGTCTCGATCCGCAGTTTCCTCCTCGTGAACGCGTGTACGTCCTCCAGTTGGTCGACCAGTTCTTGACAATACTGGCTTACCGGGATCGGATCATTCCCAGGTCGGCCAAAGGCAAGATCGACAGGTAGACGGAGCTCCCTCCCAAACATGGCCCGGGCTGGTGTGCACCCGGTGGTTTCATGCACGGCGGCGCGGTAGGCCAGGAGAAATAGTGGAAGATGCTTGTCCCAATCCCTCTGGTGCTCGCTGACGACTATTCGGAGAGGGTTCTCGATGGTGCGATTGAATCGCTCTACCATCCCGTCGGACTGAGGGTGTAGCGGCGTTGTCCTTGTTTTCCGGATTCCCAGCAGCTGGCATAGGTTCTGGAACACCTGCGACTCGAAGTTCCTCCCTTGGTCGGAGTGCAGCTCCAGGGGTACTCCGTACCGGCTGACGAATTCCTTCACCAGGGTCTCTGCAATCGTCGCGGCTTCTTGGTTAGGGAGCGCATACGCCTCCAGGCATTTGGTAAAGTGGTCGCTGACGAATAATATGTAGCGGTTCCCTGCCTCGCTTAACGGGAATGGCCCAGCAACATCGATGGCCACTCTCTCCATGGGGCCGCCCACGTTGTAGGTCTTTAGTGGACCCCGTCGTCTTCGTCCTGGGCCCTTGCTGGCTGTGCAATCGTGGCACCTCGCGCAGTGGTTCTCAACGTATGTTCGGCATCCGATCCAGTAGAACCGCTCTCTCAGCTTCTCCAGGGTCTTCTTTATCCCTAGGTGTCCACCAGATGATCCTCCATGAACTTCCTTCAGGACTTCCTCCGTCATAGCCTTTGGAACGACGACTTGTTCCCGAGATGTCTTCCCGTCGGTGCTCTCCCAGGTACGGCAGATGAGGCCATCCCTTACAATCAGCGAGTCCCACTGTGCCCAGTAGGACTTAAACTTTGGGCTGCAGTCACTCACAACGTTCCACCCGGGTCTGGGGACACAGGCCCTCTTCCATTCGGCTATCAGTCCCAGGTCATCATCTTCTGCTTGTGCCCGCGTGAAAGATTCGCGGCTCCAGTTCCCTTGAAGCTCCACAGTAGTCCGTCGGCACAGTATCCCGGTGTTCTCCTCCCTTCGGGCACAGAAGGTGCAGTCTTCGGGGCACGGTCTTCGTGACAGGGCGTCGGCGTTAGAATGCAGTTGGCCTTTCCTGTGCTGAATCTCAAAGTTGTAATGTTGAAGCCTCTCTAACCACCGCGCGAGTTGACCCTCGGGCTGCTTGAAGTTCAGGAGCCACCACAGGGATTCATGGTCGGTCCTGATGAGAAATTCTTGCCCGTACAGGTACTTGTGGCAGTGTTCAATGGTCTTCACGATGGCGAGCAGCTCCTTCCTGGTGACGCAGTAGTTCCTTTCTGGCTTTGACAAGGCCTTGCTGAAGTAGGCCACTACTCTCTCCTCGCCGTCCACTACTTGCGACAGGATTCCCCCTATGCCAAAGTCGCTGGCATCGGTATTGACGATGAACCTTGTTCCAGGTCTGGGGTAGGCCAGAATAGGCGCGGTGCACAGAGCCTGCTTGAGTTGTTCGAAGGCACTGTGGCATTCTGCTGTCCACGTGAAGAGTTGGTCCTTCTCAGTCAGTCGATGTAAAGGTTTGGCGATGTCGGCGAATCCTCTCACGAAGCGACGGTAATAAGTGCAGAGTCCCAGGAAGCTTCGTAGTTGGGACTTGTCCTTCGGAACTGGCCACTCCCTCACAGCTGCGGTCTTCTCTGGGTCGGTGCGCACCTCTTCCTCGGAGACGATATGCCCAAGGTACTGGACCCGCTTCTGGAAGAGCTGACACTTCTTGGGGCTCAACTTCAGATGGGCAGCCCGTAGCTTCAACAAGATCTCCTTCAGGTTGCTGTAGTGCTCCTCGAAGCTCCTCCCCAGAACGATGACGTCGTCTAGGTATACCAGGCAGGTCTTCCAGTGTAGTCCCCTCAGAATGGACTCCATTAGCCTTTCGAAGGTCGCAGGGGCGTTGCCCAGACCGAATGGCATGACGGTGAACTGCCAGAGCCCGCTGCCCACAGAGAACGCCGTTTTCTCGCGGTCCTTAGGGTGGACCTCCACCTGCCAGTAGCCACTCTTCAAATCCAAGGTGGAGAACCATCTTGACCCTGATATGGTGTCCAGCGTGTCGTCGATCCGGGGTAGAGGGTAGCAGTCCTTCTTCGTGACCTCGTTCACCCGCCTGTAGTCCACGCAGAACCTGGTGGAACCGTCCTTCTTCTTCACAAGCACGACCGGAGAACTCCAAGGACTATGTGATGGCTCGATCTCCCCTTGCTCCTTCATCTCTTCTACCATCCGGTCGACTTCGGCTTGCTTGGCGAGCAGGACACGTCGGAATGGGGCCCTGATCGGTGCACTGTCCCCAACGTCGATTCTGTGCTGGACCAAGCTTGTCCTGCCGAAGTCTTTGCTCCCCACGGAGAAGACATCCTGGAGTTCGCGTAGCAGGTCCTGAAGTTGGCGTGATTGCTCTTCGTCTAAATGGTCCTGGGATCCTTGGTACAGCTTCTGTAGTTCTTCTGGCAGGGCGCGTCTTCTTCGGTTGTCCGCCTACAGGTGTCCGTCCGTCGTATCTGTGATGCGGCCAATCCAGGTAACGGGCTCGCAGACTCCTAGGTTGGTGTCCCGGTGAACCGTAATGTCGTAGTCGTTCAGGTTGGACAGGCGGACGTACGGCCGAGACGTCGTGTTGATGAGAGTCTTGGCAACTAGCAATCCTTTTGTCTGGATGTCCTCATATTTTGGCTCGATGACAGCCGCCACTCCCTCAGCAGTTCCGTCGACAATTACGGCAGCACTGACCTCCGTCCTGGCGGGAACGATGCCGTCTTCTCTCAGCCTTACTCGTCGTGCGGTGATGGACTCGTGCGCAGGTTGCAAAGCAAGTTCCTCACCTCCGAAGTGCAGAGTGTTGGTACTCAGATCCAAGATGATGTTGTTCTGGTCCAGGAAGTCCAGTCCAATGATCACTTCATTTGATACGTCGGCCACAAGCACTGGATGCTTTATCGCCCGTCGACCAATGACGAACTCCAGTGATGCTTCGCCATGTACCGGTGCGGTCTCTCCGGTCGCGGTTATTAGCTGGAGGTTCCTTTGTGTGGGTTGAACTCTCCACTTCGGGATCACGGTGGGGCTGACGATGGTCCTCGATGCTCCCGTGTCGATTAGCATGGGCCAGCTCTCTCCTTTGACGACTCCGTCGACCATCAGGCTGCTATTATCCCTCCGTAACTGCGTCACACGAACTTGGACTGCCGGGACTTGACGACTGCCACAAGCCAACCTTTGCCCCCCTAGGTTGGCTGATACTTGCTTTCCTGGGCCGCGCGGTTTCCCTACGACTGACTGTCCCGACGGAACCCTTGGCGGCGGCGATCACCGCAGTCCTTGCTCAGGTGGCCTCTCTTACGGCAGGTCCAGCAGGTCGGTAGTCCTCTTCCGGGCCGCCTCTCCGGATGTCCTTCGGCTACGTTTTTGCTGGTGGTACCGCGACTATCGAAGAAACGGCTTAGCACCTCCATTAATTCGTCGGCCAGGGGCTTGGTCTCGTTGGTTTTTACTGGTTCGTCGACGTCCACTTGACGTACCCGCGCGTGCATTCTGGATGCCTGTTTTGCCGTCTCGAACTCAAGTGCGTGGCTCAGCGCATCTGCCAGGGTCTTATTGCGCGCGAGACGCAGCGCCTGTTGAGTGCCCGAGTCCTGTAGCCCGTCGGTGAAAGTCTGCGTCGCTATCTGCTCCAGAAAGTCGGCCGGCGCTGTTGGGTAGGCGAGCCTTACGAGGCGTGCGATGTCCATCTCGAACTCCTGCAGGGTTTCCGCGTTCTTCTGTACCTGGGTCCGGAGCTGCATCTGATATGCCTGCTGAAGATTGCTATCTCCATATCGGGACTCCATATGGGCGATTAGTGACGCGTAGTCCTGGGATCCAGTCGGGATGGCCTGAAGGACGTTAAGGGCGTCCCCTCTCAGCGCTACAATGAGAGCTGTAGCCTTTTCCGTGCTGTTCCAGTTGTTTATTGAACAGGCTGCCTCGAACTGACGTAAATAGGTGCTCCACGGGACCTTTCCGTCGAAGGTTGGGGGCGTCACTCTCCTCTGTCCCGTTCCTGATATTCCCGGTGTACCTGTGGGCGGGCGTCGGCGCAGCTCGGCAACTTCCTCTTGAAGAGCGTTGAATCTCGCTTCCATCCCCGTCGACGGGCGTTGGTTCAGCTGAGAAATTTCCTTTTGTAAAGCGTTGAATTTTTCTTCCACCCCCGTCAGTGGGCGTTGGCGCAGTTCGGCAACTTCCTCTTGTAAGGCGTCGAACTTTTTTTCTACTGCTGTGACTTCCTCACGTAGGCCCTGGCAGACGATGTTGACTTCCTGACGGAGACCCTGTTCCAATTTCTTTTGACTTTCCTGTAATTTCGTCAGCAGACACTCTTCCAGATTTTTCTGGCCATCCAGAAATTTGGCGGTTAGGTCCTCTGCTAGATTATTCTGACCGTCTTCTAATTTGGAAGTTAGGTCCTCGGATAAACTTTTCTGGCTGTCTTCCATCTTCTTCAGGTCCTCCGCTAACTTATTTTGGCCGTCTTCCATCTTCTTCTGGCCGTCTTCTAATTTGGCAGCTAGCTCCTTGGTTAAATTCTTCTGGCCGTCCTCCATCTTGGTTTCCATGCCATTTAACTTTTCTAGCAATGCTGCCGATTTCTCCTCCATTTTCGTTGTTTGTCTTGTAAAGGGCATGCACTCACAGGAAAATTAGAGAAAATGACCTGCTCGGGTTTTGAAACCAGGACCGTCAGGTGTTGTGCTTGAGTTCGTAATCCCACTTCTGACACCAGTTGTTACGTGCCACCCCCCTAGTGGCACTTTTGTTAACTGGATTACGGTGGGTAGGAAGCACAACACCAATTACTGCTTAAAGAAATAATTAACTTTATTGCGACCAGAAAATTACACTACTCATCAGCAATTACAGACAATAGGAACCTTACTCCAGTTTCCTCAAGTCTCTTGCTTGTGGAGAGCTCTTGCCCTTTCACTTGTCAACAAACCACAGAAGTTAATCCTGCCGCTAATGAGCCTAGTGGCCTTGACAGAACTACATGCAACTTCTTCCTAATGTGCGCCTACTACAGTAATTACGAGCACTTGCTGCACTCTGTTCTCAAGCTGGGAGAAACAATGTCACTGGATTTCGACACCACAATATCTCAGACACTCAGTGAAAGCACACTCACTCAGAACACAGGCAGTCCCCTGTATGTTTCTCACTTCGCCGCTACACTAGGGGTTTCGCAAGTCACCACACTTCTGTCGCTCAGAATAAACGCTCACACTAGCTCGTAGAACACAACAACAACCACTGCTTGACGGGTCACTCTTATATAGCAGGCCGGTGACTCAATAAATGCTTCTAGATCCATCCAGGGTCCACGGCTTCTCGAGGTTTCCATCGCTGGTCCAGTCACGAATATTCTGGACTATCCCTTTGTCCTAGTAACCCTGTTGCATAAGGCGCGCGCAATACAGGAGGCAGGGCACAGCCCAACCCTGGGGCAGTTGTGACTCATGCGGCGAGTGATGACACAAACTCACAGCCGTAACAATAACTTAGGTTGATATAAAATAGACTGATCAACATTATTCGCAGCATGAGATTCTACACTATCTGAACACTTTTTAGTACATTTTTATAGGCGCCTCCCCAGGCAAGAACTGACTGGACTAGAGCATGGGAGATGTCTCTTATTAATTTGTAATTGACAATATGTTTTAAATTGTGAAATATATAGATTGTTCTTCTTATTTTATTTGTAAGGTGTTTGCATTTGGTGTTAGTCAACCTCTAGAAAGGGGAGATGGGCCACAAAAGGTTGAGAACCACTGGGCTACGCCTACCATTGATGAATTTCAAAATTAGAGAAAAATAACTGTGCATGTAATTTGCAGGATAAGAATGATTATGTAACAAGTTTGATGATGATAATGATGATGATGATGATGATGATGATGATGATGATGATTGGTGTCTTAACGGACGGCACAGCAAGGCCATCTGCCCAAACATAGGCTAATGTTATGCAAAGTGTCAGAGTGAAACAGCTGGTTAAGAACTTATTTTCTATCAAGTTACAACACATAGCTAGAGCATTTGAATGCAAATATCTCTAGACGAATTTTAATCCACGCAAAATAACTCGAACCACCCCGTGGCACTACAGCCCATGTTTGATCCTGGCCTACCAAGCGACCGCTGCCCAGCCATTCGGCCTACAGATTGAAGGGTGAAGCTAGGTCAGGTCGCGTCACCTCGACCATTAATTTTTGTCTCCGTGACCGGGGCGCTGCCCCAATGTCAGATAACTACTCAATTGTCCTAACGATGCTGAGTGTACACTTTTCCTTCTCCTGATGCAGAATTGAGAAGAGGCAGGTTCGATTCCCACCTCAGCCATCCTGGAAGTGGTTTCCAAGGTTTCTCATTTCTACTCTACGCAGATGCCGAGATTGTACCTAAATTAAGACCATGGACACCTCCTAACCATATCCTAGACCAATTACAAATACACAATAGTACGCTACAGCAGTCACTATAACACAAATTATCAGACAGATTCCACATACACCAAAGTATTACATAATCGCAAAGCCTTTAAAATGAATAAACGACAAAAAGTACCCCTTTTCAGCCCTCGAGTCAGATCTTAAGTATGACTGGCTGCGTTGCTCAGTGGTAACGTTCTCGCATGCTGTTCCCAATGTTACAGGATCGAATCCTGGCGCAGTTAGTTGGCATTTGTGGGTGCGTAAATGCGATGGAGCCAGAGTCGTGTCAGTAGTTTTACTGGCACGTTAAAGATCTCCTTCGGGACAACATTCCGACACCCCGGCGTCTATAGATCATACGTTTCTGGCTGGAATCTAACCCAGAGCCTCCTCGGTAAGAGAAAAGCGTGCTATTCATACACCACTGGGGACAATAATAATAATAATAATAATAATGTAAGGGGTTTAAGGTACCTTTTAACTGTTGTGGCCTTTTAAAAGAATAAATGCATAATGTTTGTTTCACTGAAAGTGTGCAAATCCCATTTTGTACAACCCTACATGGAAGTGTGTTTACGGGAAATACCAGAGCCAGTGGGTCATTCTGCAAGATCAAGTAAGTTATCTTAGCTTTTGGGTTTTGACAATGGTAGTGGTGGGGGACAGAAGGGAGAAGGATCTCAGCGGAAGAACCAGAACTTGGCCTGGGGCAATTGGCCAGAAAGGACTGTGCGATGGAATGACAAGATAAGAAAGATCCACTCAGAAGATTAGCTGGCTCAATTCGCCAACTCCCGGTGACAAATGTGAAGCGATAGGGAGAGAGAGTGACTGTGTACAGGCTCACCCGCATGCTTCAAGGTCAAGGGCAATCGTCTTAAACAAACGTCCGGCCTGAAGCATGCTGAACTTCTATGCCCAAGGTCGCTGATTCAAAGCCGGCCAAAGTCGTCGGATTTTCTAAGAGCGCTAAAAATCCCTCAGCATGCTTTCCTTTAGAAGGGAAGTTCCAACGTTCGTTGCAAGTTGCTGGATGCGGTGGCATCTAGTAGCCAAGTTCACAGCTAGGTGTCGTTGACGTTAGTATATGGTACAAAATTAAGAGCTACTACTTAAAATTGACCGTCTGCAGACCTTACCTGAATCACAGACTAATACAGTCATCACAATTAACACCGTTTATCAGACAGATTCTACACACACCCAATGAACACGGGGTTACATGACCACGTTTTCACAGCCCCTAAACTGAGGAACCAACCAACATCTCTGCTGGAGATAAAATTTTGCGTGAAGAAGTAACAGACTGTCAGATAGTTACACATCAGTTCCAAACCTTGGTCTGATCCTCCTACGAAAACCTGTATATTTTGCCTATTATAGCCTATCCTTTAGTTTGCCCGGTGAAATCTACCTCCGCCTTCCGGCGTGCCGAGAGGATTTTTTAAAAATAGATAAGTCATCAGCCTCATGAACTTTTAATTTGATCATATCATCAAGATCAAAACATATTTTTCATATGAGAGCATCTTATTATCAATGTTAAAGAACCATTTTGAACACTTATGTGCAGTTGGTGTAATTTATTGTTATTTCATTTTGATTTTTCATTGCTGTTACAAAGCAATATACTTTATGTTACCAATCTATTTGGTTTCTTGTGATGTGTTTTTCATGCCCACTATCCCGCGCCGCCTTCAGTTCAACTGTTCTCTTACAGTAGTTATTTTGACCTGGCTCACGCCTGATGCGTTCTCTCCTATGGGAAAGGTTCAGGGCAGATCTTTTCTCCACATGGGAATAGCACAAATACAGGAGACACGAAAACACAAAAGCACAGAGGATATTACACAGGGGGCCACAACAACAGAATCTACCACCCCATTGCCAGACAGGAAGAAGAATTTGGCACAAAGTAAAACACTAATCTATCTAGTATTATCATTTCACATACCTAGCTTCACATACACCAACACAGACATTACAATGACGCAAGTTAACAGACAATAGACACTGCACTTAACTCTCACGGACAGGGACATACATATTCTGCCGCGAGGAACACAGAGATCACACAGCATCAAAGAAATGAGGAAATGGGAAACGACAAGTATACCACAAACGAAACCATACCACAACTATACCGCAAATGCACAGGTTATCAGACAAATTCTATACACGATCAAGCAAACGGAAGACATTTGAGTACATTCAGAATATCAGCGCGATCACTCTCACACAGCTGGGAAAGCCACTGCAAACTACCCAACCACTCACCAGTCCCAAATCGCATGCATCTTTATTACCAAATCAGCATCCACAAGTAATGATTACGAGGATTAAACTAACTTACAATTTTAAAGGAGATAAGTGTTGGTTCGTAACACTCGGTGGTCAATTGCATTGAGTCTATATACGGAGCTCACACTGGGCTCACACAAGCACGTCCTGCACACGGTCAAACTTTCACGAGATAGTCAGTTGGAACACACAAGGTAAGTTATCCGCTACCTAGCGGTGGATATTAGCACTCACTGTATTTACCTGAACACTCGCCAATAATGGGCGCAATTGTTCTTAGCACTAACACCTCCCCTACAATAAGCCTCACTTTCACTTTCGTTTAGATAAACCCAGTCGTTCTCGGTGACGATCTGTCTCCTTCCCTGTCAATGTCTTCGTCAAGATATCGGCCAAGTTGTCGGTGGATGTAACATAATTCAGGGATAGCAGTTCTCCTTCAACCTTCTCCCTGATGAAGAAATGTCGAAGTTCTATATGCTTGCTCCTCTGCGATGTCACATGGTTGTTCGCTAGTGCGATTGCCCCTTAGTTGTCGGCCAGCAATGTCATTGGCGCAAGTTCACCCACACCGATTTCCGTCAGGAACTGTTGCAACCACAATACCTCTTTGGTTGCCTCACACATTGCCATGTATTCGGCTTCCACTGTGGAGAGGGCGGTTGTTCTCTGCTTTCTTGCACACCATGAGACTGCACCTCCAGCAAGCATCATGACGTACCCACTGAATGATCGTCTGTCTGTCCTGTCACTTGCCCAGTCAGCATCACAGAAAGCTGTCACTCGTTCTCCTGTTTTCTTAAACGTCAGCCCAATGTTTTTAGTGTGCTTTACATAACGCAGGCGGTGACGAACTCCTGTCCAGAGTTCAGCTGTTGGCCGCTCGTTGAACTGACTGAGGTATGTCGTCGCAAAGGCTAACTCCGGTCTGTTGGCTCCAGCGAGATACAGCAGGCCCCCGACTGTTTGTCGATGTTTGGTGCCCTGACTTTGGTCTGCCTCCCCAGTTGCCTTTTCAAAACTGCGTCCCACGGTCAAGAGGTGTCGATGCTCCCTTAGCATCGTTTATGCCAAAAGTTGCCAAGAGCTCATCGGCCTAAGCTGCTTTGCTTAGGGTGAGCGATCCATCATCTGCCTGATCTACCTTCATCGATAAGATGTGTTTCACCGGTCCCAAATCCTTCACTTCAAACACTCCAGAGATGTCCTTCTTGAACTTCTCGATACATTCTTCGTCCTTTCCCAGCATTAGCAGGTCATCTACTTACACTCCAAATATGACGTCCCCATTCTTCTCACAGTAGACGTACGGATCAGCCCTCGATCTTTGCAGTCCGGATGTCTTCAGGAATTCGTCAAGTCGCAGATTCCACTCTCGACCAGTTTGTTTGAGTCCATACTAACTTTTCTTTAACAGGCAAACATCATTTGGTCCTCCTTCGTGGAATCCCACTGGCTTGTCCATGTAGATGGTCTCCTTCAAAGTTTCATTTAGGTATGCAGCAGTGATATCCGGTTGATGAATCTTCCATCCTTCTCAACTGTAACTGCCAACAGAGTCCGAACGGATTTTATTTTCACCACGGGCTAGAATGTTTCTTTGAAGTCGATACCTTCAACTTCTGAATACCCACAAGCCACCAGTCTTGCCTAGTAGCGTTCAAGTGTGCCATCCTTGTCAAACTTCTTCCGGAACACCCACTTGCACTTCACTACTCGTCTGTCAGCTGGTCTTGAAACTACCGTCCATGTCTGATTTCTCTCCATGTTGTCCAGTTCATCATGCATGGCGGCCCTCCACATGTCCGCATCAGGTGAGTTTAGCGCGTCTTTCACTGTGATTGGGTCATCTGATGCATCATGCCTCTTGGCTAGGTTACAAGTGAGGCACTTGAACTGTTGTTGGCCACCTTGCTTTACTGCCAGTCGTTCTGATCTCCTTGGCACTTGTCTGATGTCAGAACATCCACGTACGCAAGCAATATCTTCTCTGGCCGGTCTTGACACTTCTCTCTCGGAAGGTGGAGCATTTTAATCATTGTTTCTCCTGTCGTCATTCGCTTGTATCCCTTCTTCGTGCATCTCACCAAGTTCATCGTCGAGTTCAAGTTCAATGGTGAGGTTATCATTAAACGTCTTTGCCACAAAGTTGTCACCGAGTTCACTTGCCATAGTTTTGCAGGGGAAACAGTTTTCATCAAATGTGACATTGCGGCTTGTAAAGATGTCAAGCCGGATAAAGTTTGTATCCTTTAACACCATCGAGGTATCCTATCAGGATGCACTCAATCACCGTTGGGTCCAACTTGCTTCTTCATCGTTTTTCGGGTTCTACGCTCCAAGTCTTGCATCCATACACCCTAAGGTGGTCCAGCTTGACCTTCTTTCCGAGCCAGAGTTCCTCAGTTAAGGCATCTATTGCGCTGGATGGGCACTTGTTCCTGATGTGACAAGCAGTATGTAGCACATCAGCCCAAAGCGACTTCGTGATCCCTGACTCGATCAATAGACATCTTCTCATGTCAAGTAGTGTCTGATTCTTTCTCTCAGCAACACCATTTTGCTGAGGCGTGTCTGGGACAGTCAGCTGTCGTTGGATACCGTGATTCATCAGGTAACTGTCAAATTCCCCGCTCAGGTATTCTCCTCCATTATCACTGCGCAGGGTTTTGACCATTGTTCCATGAAGATTCTCAGCTTCACGCCTATACTCGTCAAATATACCAAGTACCCCATTCTTCTTCCTCATGGGATACACAGCAGTATGTCGTGAGTAGTCGTCAACAAATGTCAGAAAGTACTTGGATCCCCCTTTAGAAGTCGGTGTGATCTTGCCTACAACATCAGAATGGATCAGCCGGAGTGGAGCAGTGGCTCTGGTCGCATCGTCGGTTGGAAATGCTTTGCGTCTCAACTTTCCAAGAGTACAAGTGTCACAATTATCCTGCATTCTCTCATGTATGCCCAACTTCTTCACAGCCTTGTGATGGATGTGTCCTAGTCGTCTATGCCATAAGTTATCAGGGTTGGCTATAGCCAGTCTCGTCGATAGGGTAGACTCGTCCACAGCATACAGTCTTCCAATTCGTTTTGTTGTAAGGACGACTTCTCCATCCTTATCTGCTACAGTGGCCATGCCATCACCTAAGTTGACAGTATAGCCCATCTCATCAATTTTTCCCAGAGAAAGCAAGTTACCGCTCAGGTCCGGTACATGGAGAACATCATCTAAGGTGAGAAACAAATCTTTGTCCGTCTGATCTAGTTTGATTTCTACTCGTCCAGTTCCACTGACTTTGATGGTTTCCTTATTGGCCACCTCAACCCTTGTTTCACATGGTTTGAAGTTGCTCATCTTTTCTCTCGATGATATCATGTGGTCAGTAGCTCCACTGTCAAGATACCAAACAGATGAAACATGATGGTCACCCACCTTCGCACACATTGCCCTATCGAATGCTGTCTTTGCTTGTAGTTTCGACTGCTCGCTCTTCGATTCTTCATTATCTTCAGGGCAGTTCCTTGCAATGTGACCAAGCTTTCAACAACAGAAGCACTTCACAGGTCGTCGTCGGCTGGCATTAACTTTATTTGGGTCTGCTCTTTTCCTGTATTGTTTGGGAACTCCATCCTGCTCAGGTGGCCTCGCATTGTTGTGCTTCCAGTTAGGTTTATCACGCTGCTTCGTGATCAGTGCCTTAGGTTCATCATCACCACTTCCTCTTTCTTCATCACGACGGATCTTCCGCTTTTCTTCAACAAACAACCTTGACTTCACTCTTTTCGTCGTGAGGTCCTCTTCGTATTGTTCAAGGTTGAGGATTAGCGGTTCATACGTTTCAGGAAGACCCATCAGCAGGGGCGGCGCGAGATATAAGCGAACTACGCGGCCGCGGGTGGCGCCATGAGAAGGGGGGCGCCGCGACGCACCGAAATATCAAGTTAGGGGCGCTCGGAGCTAGTTTGTAATGTTGTAAACATTCTAATTTTTACAACATTAACAAACTGTAATGTTTACATTATAAACAATGTAACCAGATAACATAACCATTCTGTTTATGTTTCGTCTTTTCAGTTTTACTTTACTATTTCACTAACAAACTAAACGAAATAATATTTGAAATATTCAGCATAACCATTTTAAAGAGTCGCCGCTTTACGGGTGATGCTACTTAGAACTATTACGGAGTGCCTGGAGCCATTCACGAACACCCCTTCCACTAATGACTTCGACTCGTCCGCGTGACTCATAGGTCTCTTGTCTTGATCCGCTCAGCATTGCCAGCTAGCTGACAGCCATCACTCATCGTTGTAGTTTGTAGTGTGTTGATGTATTGACGTAAGTTGCATTGTTTTATTGCTCCTTCTTACATGAGGAGATGATTTTTTAGACACACGAAATGTCCAGTAATGAAAAGCCATCAGGTGCATTTCACCGTAAAAGACAGTTGCAGCATTCTAAAGAAGATGAGAAGCAATCTAAAGCGCTGAAAAGATATTTTGCGCCTTCGTCTTCATCGTCATGTGCAAAAATGATCGACGAGACAACTAAGTTAACTGAATCCGTTTATAACGATGAGGATGACGACAAGTTACCAATATCAGAGCTGCCTGGACCATCAATGAGTGAAGAATCCCTCAAAAAGTAAGTGTAAGTGTAAATAATTTTAAGTTTTTTTTTTTTTTTGCTAATGACTCTAAATGCCTAAATTAATTTAATGGAAATTGATGAGCATTTGTATAAACCATTAACCCGTATAACGGAAATTATAATAATATTATTGATTTAATAGCATTTCTTTACTGAATACTGTCGTAATTTACTTAAAGTATTATAGCACTAATCCTTAAAAAGTATTAATTTATACTTACCGTAAGTTGTATATTTAGAAAATAAATTTATGAATTGAGGGTAGCTTTAGAAGATATATTGGTGCTTAAGTATACTTGGCCAACAGCTATTTTTATTGCAGGATGAGGGTCTGACACTGACTACAGGAACGCCATTGGCACTACCAATTGGCTATGACATAACCGGGACCGAAGGTGTTGACGAGGATTCATCAGAACTTACAGACCGGGCGTCTACAAGTCAACAAGCCATTGAAACTGAAACTGGAAGTTTATGTTGATACAATACAATGGGTTATTTATTAGGTATTTCTTTAAGAATTACAATTTACAATGGTGTAAATTGAATCTTAGTTAACGGAGTACAGGTTTTGTTAAAATATAACTAGGCCTAGTAGTCCATAGTTAGTTTAGCCTTTGTTAGGTTGGGGGAGGAAAGAAGGCAGATATGGAAAAGGGGCACCTTATATTTTTTGTATTAAGGGGAGACTGTACCTTTTCCGATTCAATGCTTTTTAGTGAAGATTTCTTCAAAGTTTAAGTACATATCAAATAAAACCACTGAACCTATTATTCCAAAATTGTATGTACATATTAAATTACTACATCCATATCTTCCTGATAAACGAAAATTGTTACAAAAGTTTATACATACTACTTATTTTTAACAGTTTGAAAATGTTCAATTTTTTTCTTACCATTTTTTAGAAATAAAAATATTTTTTTGAAAATAGAAATATTTATTATTATTAACAAAATCTTGGTTTAATGTACTCATAAAGTACCCATAATTATGAATGCAAAGTTTAAGGTCTCTATGTATTACGGATGTTAAACTTTGTATAGCTAAAGATAAAAGTTTTAAGTTCGGAGGTTTATTTGCAGAAACTGAGCGCAGAAACGTCGTTTTTTTTTTTTTTTTTTCAAATGACTGTGGAGAATGGCCACCTAAAATAAACGATGATGTACGAAAAATTCTTGTTGAGCGAGGACCACAACAGGTCACAGACCAAGAATTTCCTGTGGACCTTAAATTGTGGTGTTTGAAGCCGTATTTTCAGTGTTGCCTTAGTAAACAAGAGTTTAGTGCTAAACTCTTGGACCTTAAAGGTAGGCGATTTTCCTCAAAGCATTACACAAGGAAGCTTTGCAACGGAGAGCAAGTCGCAGGATTTCGTTAATATATTCCATATTGAAAAACGCAGTATTTTGTTTTGCTTGCAAACTTTTTGGAAATGATCATTCTATTCTTGCTGGTGGCCAAGCGTATTCTGACTGGCAAAACTTTGACCAGTCATGAGAAATCCCCTATTCTTATTCAAAACTGCAAATGATGGCTTACGTTTACGTTTAAAAAAACTATTGTCGAGGGAAATGAAAGACTTATTCGTGCTGAAACTGAACATTGGAATCAAGTTCTAAAACGCCTACTATGTATTGTACAATTTTTGGGAACTCAAGGATTGGCCTTTAGAGTGAAACAAGACACCCTATTTGAACGTAATAATGGAAATGTCTTAAAGCTGGTAGAAAACATAGCTAAATTTGATGGTTTTATGGCTGAACATGTGAGAAGGGTAAGTTCAAAAGAAACACACGTACACTACTTGAGCAAGAGTATCCAAAATGTGTTTGTTAGTTTCTTGTCGGCCAAGATTCAAGCTAACATTTTACAACAGATACAGCAAGCAACGTACTATTCTATTAGATTAGACTGTACTCCAGACATTAGCCACACCGAGCAAATGACTCTTGTTGTAAGATTTGTAAAAATTTTAGCAAATGAGGATATTTGAATTAAAGAACATTTTTTGGGCTTTGTTCCCATTACAGATTCTTCAGGTGAAGGCCTCACAGAGGTATTGCTCAAACAGTTAGAAGCACGAGGCATTCCTTTAAAAGCCATGAGAGGCCAGGGGTACGACAAAGGTTCCGCAATGAAGGGAAACCATGTTGGAGTCCAGAAGAGGATCCTTGATTTAAATCCTAGAGCTTTTTATGTACCGCGTGGGAACCACTCCTCCTTCAACTTGGTCATTAATGATGCAGCTGTGTCGTGCAACATTGCTGTGGACTGTTTCAGCACAATACAATAAATATTTAATTTTTTTCCAGCTCTACTCAAACATGGAATATTTTGCTGAAACATGTTTCAAGTCTGACAGTAAAACCACTCTGCAATACAAGATGGGAAAGTAGAATTGAGGCATTGTTGCCTTTGAGGTACCACATTGAAGAAGTGTATGATGTCTTATATGAAGCTTCTCAAGATCAGAAACTTGATGCATTTGGTAGGAACACTGCCGAAGGTCTAAAAAATCTGCAAAACTTCAAGTTTCTATGCTGCTTAGTGACATGGCATGATATCCTGCATAAAACCAATATGGTTAGTAAACTGTTGCACAAAGTCACAAATGACCTACAAAGTTCAATGGATATCATTAAAAGTGTAAAATCATTTCTAAAAAACATGTGATCAGATCAAGGACTAAACAGCGTCATTACAGATGCAAAAGAACTTGCAGAAAAAATCGAGGTTGATGCTAACTTTGAAAAAGAAACCCTACTTCGGCCAAGAAAGGTAAAACAAAAAAACAATTCTCCTATGGGAGTGAAGATGAAGCTGTACGTTCTGGAAAAATGCATTTAAAGTTAACTTCTCCTTTGTCGTACTTGACACAGCAATAGCCTCATTAAGGGAGAGATTTGAGCTAATGGAACACCATAGTGAAAGTTTCAAATTTCGTTATGACATTGCTAGCTTCGAGAAGAATTTGAACGAACAAGAGTTGAAGGAAGCCTGTAAGCACCTTCAAACTGTTTTGAGTGATGGAGGAGACTGTGATGTGAACGGAGATGATCTGTTCGAAGAACTGCAAATTTTTTCACCAATGCTACCCCTGAAAGTCACCCTGCTGGAGCCTTGTCTTTTATAATCAAACGTGGTTATGTGGACATTTTTCCAAATGTTTTTGTTGCATTGAGGATTCTGCTAACGCTCCCGGTATCAGTGGCCAGCGGAGAAAGAAGTTTTTCGAAGTTAAAACTTATAAAAACATACTTGCGATCAACTTTAAGCCAAGAGCACTTGAGTGAACTAGCTACTTTGGCCATTGAAATGATTTTTTAAATGAAATGGAAACATATTTGCTGCTGAACGAGTTTTCTAAAGTAAAAGCCAGGAAAATCTCGTTTTAATTTAAAAAGATTTCAACAGTGTGCAAAAAATCCACAATAATTGTCATTCTATGTAATAATAATGACCTGTAAATTAATGTTTGGTTTTAAATTATTTTTGAGTATCCCTTTGCCTTTTACCTTTTGGTCATATAACACGTTTAGTAAAAATAGTAAAGATACTCTGATGAATATAGGGGTGGGGAAGGGGGGGGGCGCTAAAATGTTCTTTGCTTACACTACAAAAAGACCTAGGGCCGGCCCTGCCCATCAGCACCACCAAAGCAACCTCTCGGTCACTGAATCCATGGCCTGCATTTGTTAGTCTCCTGTTGAACTCCAGTAGCCTCCCAAGGTAGCTCTTCATCTCCTCACCTTTCTTCATTGTGATGTTGAAGAAGTCCCTCATCAGCTGAATTGTGTGCAGTAGACCGTACCTGGAGTTCATAACCCTTAAAGTTTCCCATGCCTCCTGTGCTCTGGTACACATGCCAATGTCATCTAGGTAGTTGGCATCGACCACAAGAAACAGAAACGTTAGTGCCTTGTTGTTGGCTTTGTTCTGCTCATTTGTCAAAGCAGCAATGCCAAATCCAGGGTAAACGGCTTCCCAGCATCCCTTCTGAGTAGATTAGCAGTGCCGATTCTGCCCCAATCTCAAACCGAACTCACCCCACTACTAAGCCTCAGCCATGTAATATTTGCAATAGCTCGTGAACCCATGGTTGAATTTTGACGAATGAGATGTCGTAGGACTCGGTCCAATGGACCACTTGTTAAATTTTTGAATTTTTTTTGAAAATTATTGTTTTTGAAAATAGGCGGTAGTTTGAAAACCAAATACGTTGTGCCATGGTCCAAACGAATGGTCTCTATGACCTTTGTTTTTATTATAAAACTTTATTTTTGTGTGTTTTTGGAAACAGTTCAATTTTTTAAATTCTTATATTTGTAAACTAAGAATTTTACAAAAAAGTTTGTCTGACATAAATGAAAGGTCCCTACCCCCTGTACCCAAAAAATAAATTTCAACTCTCTAGGACAAAAACTTGTAGGTAGGTGTAGTCGTGTGGTAATGGTGCTTCTGCTCACAGTCGCGTGTGTGCTTGAATACGTATGGCTATGTTGGGAAAAGGTTAGGTGGTGGGTCAGGACTAGTGTCGAGTGAGGGGTCGTTTAGATGGTATTTTTCCGCTCTATTTGATGGTGGGGATATTTTTTTAAATGGGTGGAATTAGAAAACGCAATTTGGGGTAAACATGTGTTTTTTGACATATTTGCTAATATGTCGGGAACGCCTAAGACTAGAACAAAAGTTGACATGTCATTATTTTTCTCGCGTTGCCCTCTTGACGATCATGTCTGTGTCGAGTAAGAGGAAACCCTATTTTGGGGTAAAACTATGATTTTAAACGTTTTGTTATATTTGGCGAATGCATGGTCGGAGTTTAACAAATGAGGTGTCGTAGGACTCGGGGTAACGCCCTGTTTCCAATTTGATCGTTATGTTTTCAAAAATTTCTCATAGGGCCTAACACCAAAATATTATTATTTTTTAAATAATTTAACATTTTTAAATTTAATATCAGAAAACTATCGTTGGTTAACATTTGAATCCTGGCCTGTAGGCTTTTTGTCAGCACATAAACTTGCTGGAGCTGGTTTTTATTACTTGAACCGAGAATATGTTGTGCGTTGTGTGTTTTGTCATGTTGAACTTTCACATTGGGAAGAAGGGGATGATCCCTTTAGAGACCATTTTCGATGGTCTCCTCGTTGCCTTACATGCTTGGAAAAGAAGTGGGTAACATACCAGGGTATCCATTTTATCGAACCACACGGCCATTGGCTACTACTTACTTTGTTCAATCGCAAATAAATAATAACGGTTGTGTCGATATACGTGGTCCATATGCCATAGACAATGTTGAATTGGCATGTGCTTTTGAAAAATTGGGAGTTTGCAAGACTAAATCACTAGCACACCCAGAGTACTGGTCTGTCGAAAAATGTTTAGAATCTTATAAAAATGTTTGGCCATTAATATTAAAACACCTTACAAAACAGCTAAGTGAAGCTGGATTTTTTTTCCTGTGAGTAGGATAAAACAATATGTTTTCATTGTGGATTTGCTTTAAAGGATTGGCAAATGACTGATGACCCTTCTGTGGAACACGCTCGTTGGTTACCTAACTGTAGATACATGGTGTTGCTTAAAGGTCACAGATGAATGGCGGTGGGAGACTGGACATAACTTTTTATTAAACTAAAATATTTTCCTTTTTTGTCAGCCTCCCACTGCCATTCATCTGTGACGTCATAGCCAGTCTCAAAGCAAGTCACAACTTGCATAACATTAGTTTATGTGAAGTTAGCTTAAATTAGGTGAGCTGAGGATAAGTTAGGTTAGCTAGCTCTATCTTACTCCTAGCCAATGATTAAACTTAAAGTACTCTAGAATTGTCTGAATCTGTTTCATGTAATTATTATTCATGACAGTACTTTGGGAACACCCCATAAATTAAATTTAATTTTTTGTCTTAAAAAATCCAACATTGCCTTGTACTTTCCCGGTCAACAACCATTATGGTCTTGTGCCGGTTGCCAGTACATAGCCATTAATCAAGAAAGCAATCATCGCCCCAGTCATGAACAGGTAATGAATTAATACATGCATTTCTAAAAGAAGTATCAAACAAAAATGAAACAAGTTAGTTTAAAAAATCTCACATTGACTTGTACTGGCTTCTTGCTGTTTTCTTCTAGTGGGCTCAAAGGTGCATTGGTCTCTCTCTCAGACATGTGAGGTATACCGGTTATCTGCAAACAATTAAATAAAATAAATCATTAATTACCTTATTAATAACTACAAATTTAAGGTTCATTAGCATTACATCATTAAAATAATCATTAATATGTACTGCCCCCGAAAAATGAATTATTTGGGACTAAAATGAGAATATTTTTCGAGGCCATGATATAACTTAACATGGCAATATAAATCCTGGAACCTGACACAAACCAGTCGTGTTAGTGTCTCGAGCAGGCAGATTCCAATCACGTGATATGTTGCGCAATAGAAGATTCTAGAAGCTTGGAATTGACATAGCAACAGTGAATTAGCTACGGAATATTATAACTATTGTTATAATTTATGTCATTGGACATAAGCCCCCAGCCAATGGGGAGAGGTCTTATTGAAGACGGGATTACCTTCAACTCTATTATATGGAGAATTTTTACATTTAGACCCCAAGAAGGATATTTTACCCATTGGTAATGAGAAGAAAATTAAAGGAAAATATTACAGATTCTTTAAAAATCGCCGAAAGGACGAATTACGCAGTAATAAGCATTTTTAAAGTGCACGCTAAATTTCTGGAGGGAGGCAGATATGGCGGCCAGATTTTCGACTTGGAGAGGGAACGCCAAGCATCCGATTTCTTATTCCTACAAACTTTGAAGAGTGTAGAGGTGTATTCCGGGGTAACCGAGGTCCCGAAGGCTTTATCCGAGTACGGTGTTCGACTACCGTACTCGTGGAGATCGCGCGATTGCAGGGTAGATATTGGAGATCCCCGTGCATACAAACTAGGTGAAGTTCGCATTTTCTCATTGTTAGTTGAGATTATACTTCAGCTACTTGATTATATATAGTAAAGAACGCATACTATTATTCTACGAAATTTAAAGGTCACAAACAGAATACTTTCGAAGTGTATAACAAAAGTGACGGACGCAGAGCTGTAAAGCATTATTAGTTGAAACGAGATTGCAGCGAACAAAGTTCAAGTGAGTAACAGTGATTGACTTTAACATTGGAGCAGCATACTAACATTATTTCTTTATGACTGCTAATGTTCATCGAGAATTATTATTCGATATTTGTCACATATTTGAGATGATGAACTTAAGACTTTATGCGCCAGGGATTTTATTAATTTTATTAATGTAGCCAATGGCCATGTCCTTTTCTTTTCATGACGGGTCAGGGAATGAAGAAGAGATATAGATGCAACATGGAGCTTCGTTAACCAGAATACTTCTGAATGTAGACGTTATGTACAATTACATCTCGTGCATTAACGTCATTTCACGAACTTTAATATAACATCTACGAGCTATAGAAATACTTCATAAACCATCTATATGAATATTTCTGCAATATTACTAGACAATGACATTGAACTGCAGTATATCTACAACGGAGAATGAAGATTCATCATAAGAAGATTTGTCAATATGCCATGGAGGACCCGGCAACAAGGAAGACCTATGAACGGGAGGTTGCTGTTCGATTCAGAGACGGAGATTGATGATTACCGGAGAGGAAATTCCTTCCTTATCCGCGGTCGCTGTTTCGAGGAAACGGAAACTGAGTATCTTGGATTGAGGAAACATCTAAGTATTTTCCAAATACTTAACCATATTATCTTAGATATCGTCTGATAAGGTAGAAATGTTATTTTACTATGTAGATAGAGCTTTTTAGGACATCCAGAGCAAGCGTTTAACTCCATATTTTCTGTATTTCCATGTTTCGATATATATTTATACTTCAAGTGTGTAACAAGATTTTATTCTACAAGATCATGTGAGATGATCGTCTTTCATCATTTTCCCATTTACATGCTATGATGCAGTTTCTGAACTGACATGTTTATTTGTTTAAGGAATCAGTATTCCTTATTTAAGACCAGTCATTTTTTCTTTCGACGTTTTCCAATTTTATTTTGAATTGAGGATGCAGACATTTAGTCGTGGATGCCAATTAAATTATTTTTAATAATTTAATTTGGGCATCTTATTGAAAAGAAAAGCTTCAAGAGCAGAAGAAACTACGAATGATATATTGTTATATTATCATAATTACTATGAACTTTACGTCGATCTGACAAGAAATATTCGTCATGATATGATAGAAGTCATATATTCATAGACATTCTTTGTATAGAATGGAAACACATTTCGGAATTGTCAATCCTTACTTTATTTGAGGAAGCTAAGAGCTTTAGTCATTTAATTGTATTAGGAGATATATATTCATAGAAGATAATTTTTTATCATTCGACAGGGAATTCAAAGCTAGTTCATCCCGGTCAAGATTGAATTCTATTGGACATATAAATAACATGTGTGGTTATTTATGCACAATATGTGGTGTTATGTCATATTGTGGACATGACATTGCAAAGACGTGTAATTTTAAAGCTAGATAAGAGTGATGGAACATAATAGTATTTCTTTTATAGTGGCATCATAGCAGTGGAGTCATTGTTGTTAAGAACTCCAATATATGTGAATTTACGACTTAGAAGTGATGACGAGAGTGTTAATGAGCGGGAAACATTAATTTGGGAAGTAATGTTGTCTACTTATCTTAACTAATACTACTATTAAACACTTTATTAAAACACGGATTTGAGTATCTACGTGCATTTTATCTTTGTTGGTTGAAAGCATTAGACTGATTTTGACTATAAACCCAATTATGACAGGGTGTTTCAGTACCGGTATATTAACATTGGTGAGTGATAAAGAATTTTTATATGTGAGGATCACATTGTACTCGTATATACTTGATAGAAAGGTATATTTTGAAAGAGAGCTAAGACTCTAATATATAACGTATGGATATCGTTATACAACGTTGAACGTAACGAATACAGTGTTTGTAAACACTTTTCACAATTATTTAATTAAGGGAATAATTTTATAATAATTATTCGATCATATGTTTTTGAAATGTAGTGTATTTTAGAATGAATGTTTTTGAAACGAATGTTTTGAATTGTTAATAGTGTATGAGGATACCTTCGGCAGTCATGAATGTCGCAAGGGAATGCATGGATGGTTGTGTTAAAATTTGAGTGTATTTGATAGAGAATTGTGAGAGTTATAGCCAGTTTTGTAAAGAGAAAATGTAATTCTGAGACAAGGCTACTGCACGCACAAGCAACTTGTTCCCAACGAATGCAGAGGGAGAAATGTATCCCGTTATAATTCAAGGCCAGTATATTACATAAAATGGAAAGAGTTGGCAAGCTACAGCTTGATGAATGGAAACAGGTTACCGGCTGATTGAATGTTTGTCAATCTATGAATGGGTCGGATAACCAGATGTGAAGTGCATGGAGCGAGCCATTTTTAATAGCTCCGTAGGAATTCCAAGCACGCCGGAATTTTTGTTAAATGTTTTATTACTTGTAGTAGGTTTAGACCGTTCAAAATGTATTTATGTATAACTGACAGTATAGTAACTTCAGTAGTGTGTGTGTTGTGAGAGAGGAGAGTGCGTGAATGTATTAATTAATTTATTAATTTAGGAATTGTTATTATTTGTTTCAATTTCAGATAGAGCTTACAAGTGTTAATAAATTTACTTACTTCGTTTTCTATATCTTTTTTCGAGTGATTTATTTTAGATATAAAAGGAACAATAGTATTGTGGATCCCTTTTCAGGATGGAGCTACGTCCCTTTATAAGACCCCGAGAATAAAAGGTAGATGTTCATCTGAGCCCCAGCGTAGTTTGTTGTATATCCATAATATCATTGTAGAATACTGTGTAAATTCCCGAAGACCTTGTTGGAGCGATTTCTGATGGAATTTTTAGCCGGAGCCTTTTTAGAAATTAGCAATCCAGCTCTTCTATGGATTTCTGACAGGCAACTACCCGAATTTACTGGTACAGTACTTACCGAAAACAAAAAGGACTTTTCTTTCAAAGGTCGGTTCAGAACTGCACTGTATACGTCTGTTTTCTAAAACGACAAGTGCATCACTAACACAATCCTTATCAGTCTGATTAGCAACAGAGAGAGTTGCATTTTCTCAGCGATTTGACCTTGAACTGTTGTCTGTCTCTCACATGTTCCCACGCCTCGACACATTCCTCAAGCGCGATAAGATACGCGTACCACTAGTTTCATGTTTATAAAAAAGAACCAAAATGGCTGTCTCTTATACATCGGTAGTACTACTGCATTAGAACCAACATGGCCAGACCTGCTAGCCACCACTAGGCAAGTAAACGGACACTGCACATCCTGCCCACGTAGACATTTCTTTCTTATCAGCAGTCACTCTCACCAAACCGCCAAGCCGCTTTATTCAGTGTCCAGCAAGCAGGACTATGTGTTTTAGCATTGAAAAGGTGTGAGTCTTATTACTATTATTCTTAAACATTTTACTGTTATAATTATTAGCAAGTGGCCATCCTCAGTACATGACCATGTTAACCACATAATTTCACCACGTCCAATGATTAGTTTATAAAATCTCAGGGCAATGATCTTACCGTTTCGGCTCTTTGAGTTCATGCACATCACTTGGTCATATCCTACAACCGTCTGCTGTGTCAGAGAGCGGTCTCGCTTATCACCGTTGACTAAAACGTTAAAGATCCCCTTTAGGGACAAAATCATAGCATGCTTTGCACATTTTCGGATATTCCCCTTCATTCGTTCGTCATAGGAAAAATATCGGAAAGCTACCCCTCGCCCTGTCGTTCTGCCATAGATCGCCCCGTCGAAATAGCCATTTGCTGTATTCACCATGGCCGGTGAAAGGCTCGTTGTAATACACACCCAGCGCTACCAGCTCACTGTCTACGACCGCGCATTAATTAAAAATTTTAAATTATTTAAACAAAAATTAAATTCATTTTATGGCGTTATGCCCTTTGCGAATTTTTTTGTCAAAAATAACGATCACATTGGAAACAGGGCGTTACCCCGAGTCCTAGGACACCTCATTTGTTAAAATCCGACCATGCATTCGCCAAATATAACAAAAAGGTTAAAATCATGGTTTTACCCCAAAATAGGGTTTCCTCCTACTCGACACAGACATGATCGTCAAGAGGGCAACGCGACGAAAATAATGACATGTCGTTCTAGTCTTAGGCGTTCCCGAGATTTTAGCAAATATGTCAAAAAACACATGTTTACCCCAAATTGCGATTCCAAATTCCACCCATTTTAAAAAATAACCCCACCATCAAATAGAGCGAAAAAATACCATCTAAACGACCCCTCACTCGACCCTAGTCCTCCTCCACCACCTAACCTTTTCCCAACATAGCCATACGTATTCAAGCACACACGCGACTGTGAGCAGAAGCACCATTACCACACTACTACATCTACCTACATGTTTTTGTCCTGGAGAGTTGAAATTTATTTTTGAGGTACAGGGGATAGGGACCTTTCATTTATGTCTGACAAACTTTTTTGTAAAATTCTTAGTTTCCAAAATATTTGAATTTCAAAATTGATCTGTTTTCAAAAAAACACAAAAAATAAAAAACTCTATTATAAGAAATAAAGGTCATAGAGACCATTCGTTTGGACCATCACTCAATGTTCAATCATGTTTGGTTTTCACACTATCGCCTACTTTCTAAAACAAAAATTTTCAAAAAAAATATAACAAGTGGTTCATTGGAAAGGTGGGCGTCAGACCGAGTCCTACGACACCTCATTTGTCAAAATTCAACCATGGGTTCACGAGCTATAGCAAATAATACATTGCTGAGGCTTAGCAGCGGGGAGAGGTCGGTTTCAGACAATCGTTGCTGGGATACAATATTAGCCTCGATTAGCTTCGTTTGATGAAAGTTGGGATAAACTATCGCTCATCTGTAATTTTTAGTGTCTTCAGTATGTGTGTAAGTCCAGTTCGCGTTAATGTACTGCAATCAGGTGTAAATATGTGATGATACGCTTATTATGGACTAGTTCGTTTGTGTGATGATTGTTCAGTTGACCGATGGCATTGTGTCATTTACTGCAGATGTTGAAGTACCTAAGAAGTGGCTCAAGAATACACACCGCAATTATTTGCTAGTTAGTGACAATATAATGATAGCTTAGCACAGTTCAGTACCGGTAGTGTCGAACTTAAGTACGTAAAGGGAAAACGCAATGAGCATCTACGCCTAGACCAAACCGTTGACGTTGAACGTTGAACGCTTAGCAACATGTGTCTCCGTAAATACTTACCAGTCTGGCAGATGATCTACACTGCCTTGTATACACGCCAAATAATACAGTGAACTTTTTTATTGGTTAAGGAAGATGTTTCCTCTGTGCAAAACAGTGAACTCATTGTGTTCCGTCATTATTCATACTTTTGTGATCCTTACAGCTTGTAAGTTATTTTTAATCATGATGTATGTAATAAAGTGTTGTGAGTAACTTACCAATTATGTACTTATATTGCGAGATGGTGTGCCGCGATAATTCCGTAAGAGGGAGATAGTGCTTTCCTACCTACATTACTTTACTAAATCAAATATTTCCAGCGTACAACTATTCCAAACGGTAACAGCGAATGTTTAATAGGTGAATTGGTAACATATTATCGTGTCCTTTGTGCGTGGTAATCTCCATAATAATGCCCAGATATCCACACGACGACTTCTTTGCATATTTCAATCCACTAATACGGTGTGATGTTTTACCCGAGATTTTAGACAATTCCACGAGAGGTCTTAATTGAATTGTAACTCTATAGCGTTGGTTCGATTATTTCAGGCAACTATTCTCATTCCGATTGTGTACACAAATACTCTGCATGTGCTGGGACAGCACTTCAGTAACCAGGTACTTGCTTCTCTTCTACTTCAGAATCTGTTTGATTTTATGCTAATAATATTAATCTATAATTACTGAACTTAAATACAAATCGTGATAACTCGCCATAAAGCTTCTTATTCAACCACAGAAACAGTGAGACTATTGTAGCTGCCCCTTGGGTGAAGACGAAGAAACCTATAATTCGAGGCCAGCACTATATAGATAAATTAATTCAGGTAAGTCTAAATTATTGATGCATATTCCTTCGGATCATATTCTCGTCTTGTGATATCTTTTATGCTCCTAGGTGAGTAAAAATAATAATTTACATGAACTTTGACAAGCCCGATGACATGATCTTAGCTATGGGTAGGGCAACCATCGCCGCCATGTTTTTTCTACATTAGGTCTGAGGATTGTAGTTGGTCTTGGCGTAGTCTAGCAGAATCGATTCCTGATCGATATATCGTAATTGCGAGCGTCGTCTAGTAGAATCGATTTCTGTTCGATATATCAAGCGTCACTTTCAATTATAGAACTTACGGTCACTTAAATGGCGCGGAAGTCGCCTGCTATAATCGATTAGATATAACGGTTGCGTGGATTTGAATATGAAATTTGCATAGATTTAATTTAGATCAGCGCGCCGTCTCGCACTTCACCAATCCCTTGCGGGTTGATGTACGCCATCTATCAACAACCAACAATTTCACATAACAGTCTTCTCACACTCGATTTGTACTAACCTCGTTTCTGGCGTACCGTACCGCGTAGCTTGTGAGGCTTGTCGTTTTTCCTCTCATTTAATCAAGGATGCAATTCGAAGTCGTCTTCTTTCGCTTGCATTGTTTATACGTCAACTGGGCACATAACCTGTTGGTTCTTAACACTCGGTGGTCAATTGCACTTGGCTCACACAAGCACGCCCTACACGCGGTGAAACTTTCGCGAGATAGTCCGTTGGAACACACAAGGTAAGTTATTCGCTACCTAGCGTTAGATATGAGCACTCACTGAATTTACCTTAACACTCGCCAATAATGGGCGCAATTGTTCTTAGCACTAAAAATAAAAACCACAAGCAAGTACTTAAAGGAAGACACTATTATCTATCAACAATCCCCCATTTATGAACGGAACACTTTTCTTTATGCACTCTCACACACCATTCGACTCATCATCCAACCCAATTCACATAATACTAAGCTAAGCACGACACACACTCTTAACACCACGTCAGGATAGATCCTAGCATGTTTCCCCTTATCAAACAATTTCTTCAGACCTTTCCTAGCCGCATATATATATATATATATATATATATATATATATATATATATATATATATAAACACGTGCTCACACCCCTACAGAGAAACACGGTGATTCGCACACAATTGCCCCGGAAACAACTACGCACTAGGCCACATTTCATCATATTACCTAGCCCTAAAACATTCATGTAATTCTACAAGATCCCACACCCCTATTTCATTATCCCATATTCACACAGCACTGTCCATAGGTTAAGTACCGTATAGTATTTTACTCTAGCATTAATACTAAGAAAGTAGGTATCACGATAAGAGCTCTAAACAACACTTGTACACAAGCCGTAATTACGCCCTGCAACACAAACAAATACACTGCGTATAGAGTCAAAAGATTGCCTCAAAAAGAGATGCCCCAACGGATGCTCCGAAATAGAAATGCCTTCAAAAGAAGATGCCTCTTAGAGAAGAAAATACTATACGACACTCGCACAATGTCATAATTCGCCCGCCATAAAAAATTACTCAATCGCTCCTACAGGGATACCGGAAATCTATGAACCCTCATGAAGATTAATTCAAAACAACACTCGTTCATACAAGGCATTAAGGCAGCTTCCAACTACCCCGTAACTTACCTCAACAGAAGAAGATATTATGAAAAATCATCAACACACCATACAAGACGCTAAATGCAACACTCGTACAATAAACACAGCAAATAAATGCAGAAGAACACCGCGACAAAAAAAAAAAAAACGCGTAAACAAGCCATATTATGCAAACCACAGCTACACTTCCGTCGTTTGAGGATCGACCCCACATTTTAAAACACGATTCATTCGCTCACGCACGCATATACACGGATTTGTTGCAACGAAGAAGGAAGACAAAATACACGGCCGCAATCCTAGTGCTAAGACAACTTAAATTCCTTTGGCCAAGTAGTGTGTTTCGACGAGGGATATTTATTCCAGTTCTGTCTTGAAGTCTAGTGCACATTTCAAGTTTTTGTCCATTAGAGAAGAGCTTCATATTTTTATGTATAAATATGATTGATGACTGAACAAATAACTGTTATATGTTAAGCAACATGCTTTGTTGATACAGTTCACATGTTGGAAAAGTTGGTGGCCTTTTGTACATAACTTTTAGAATGAAATTCTGGCAGGTATTTACCTGAGCCAAATGTGAATCAAGTATTCCACCCCAACCATTTATTCCATATTGTAGTTGTGACTGGACTAAGGCAAAATATACAGTTCTCAAGACTTTTGCTGAAAGGATATTTCTGATTCTGTAAAATATATAAATTAACTTTCGGAGTTTATTGGCCAACTTTGATGCATGCATATTCCATTTTAAATGACTATCTATAATAATCCCTAAATATGTAGCATTCATTGACTTCTGTAGGGTATAGCAGTTGCATCTTTCGTCATTGTTACAAATTGGTGCGTGGATCTTTAGTGTTAAATTGTCAGTGGGTTGTAATGTTCTGTAGTGTGAGAAGCATAGGTATTGTGTTTTGGTTTCATTTAAGGTAAGGAGGTGGTTTCTTAGCCATTTTTGGACTGTAGCAAGGGTTTCTTGAGTTCTATTAAAAGTGTCCTCCCAAGTTGTTCCTGTGACTCTGACGACAGTGTCATCAGCATATGAGGTAATCATTGCATTACAGTTCAGCTCACACAAATCGTTAATTTATAACAGAAAAAGAATAGGACCTAAAACTGTTCTTTGGGGAATTCCAATTTTTACTTCAGCACTTCTACTTAGAGTGTCTTTGATTCGTACCTTTTGTATTCTGTTAAAAAGAAAGCTTTTTATTAGTTCTTGAGGAGTACCACGAATACCTTCCTTTTCAAGTTTTCTAATGAGTATATTGTGGTCTACAGTGTCAAAAGCCTTTCTTAAATCCAGGAACACAGAAATTGTTCTTTTATAACTATCAATGGTTTTATACAAATAATCAGTAAGGGAGAATATTGCATCTTGAGTACTAGTATTTGGTCTAAAACCAAACTGATTTGGTGACAATATGTTGAACTTATTCAGATAGTTAAGTAATCTGGTTTTGATGCATTTCTCTAGTAGCTTAGAGAGGTGGGATGTGAGGGAAATTGGTCTATAGTTATTTAACTCTCTTTTATAGTCTGATTTATGGACAGGGATTATGATGGCAATTTTGAATGAGTCTGGAAATTGTCCTTTCGTTAGTGATAAATTAAAAATATGGTGCAGTGGTTGTAGAATTTCTGAACTAATTATCTTAATTGTTTTACTAGAGATATTATCATACCCATTTGCTGAGTTATCTTCTAGAGCAGCTATGTGGTTTGTTATTTCTGATTTTGTTATGGGTATAAAAAAGATAGACTGAGGTTGAGATTTTGAAGTGCTATCACGTGCATTTGTGTTGTCAGGTTCCTTTTTTTGTATTACTTATTTTTTCAGAAAGTTCTAAACCTATGTTACTAAAATAGTCGACAAATTTGTTTGCAATGGCAGCTGGTTGGGATGTTTCTTGTGAATCTCTGATAAATATGCTGTCAACAGCTGAAGATTTATTTCCCTTCCTACATGTTAAATCATTAATATTTTTCCAAAGGACTTGAGAATTATTGGAGTTGGACATAATTTGTTTGGAATAGTACCTTTTTTTTCTATTTTAACAAGCCTGTTTATCCAGTTTCTGTACAATTCACGTTTATTAACAGTTTCTGGGACCTCATCACTGTTTGAATACCTCTCCCTTTGTTTAACAATTTTCTGATGTAATTGATCTCTTATTCTAATATAAGTTAAAATTCCAGTCGTGATCCATGGAGTAATTTTTTAAATTTTGATCTTACGTTATTTATGGTAGTAGAGTGTTCAGAGATGTATTGAGTCAGTAACATAATGAAACTATCAGCTGCTTTGTTAGCATTATATTCATTTATGATAGATTCCCAAGTTTCCCTAGTTAAGGATTTTTTAGAGTTTCATAATTTATTCTTACATTGTTCAAAGTATTTTCTCCTGTTTGTGGAGTGTATTTTTGAGATTTATTTTGTACGAGAAATGTAGGACTGTGATCTGTTATACTGGTATGCAGAACAAAAGGGTCAAAGTTGCTGTTTCTGTGGGACTTAACATGTATGTGATCGATACATGTTCTGGATTATGGGGTTATTCTAGTTGGTGAGTTTATGTACGAAATGAATCCATTTGCATGTAATACATTTAAATTCTCATTTTTAATATTTTGGGCATATTGCCTTGTAGGATTTAAGATATCAATATTTATATATCCTATTAATAGATAGATAGATAGATTATAGATAGATTTTTATTAATTCCATTTGATCAAATACATGCATTCAATACATTTTTGATATAGGACACGTCAGAATTTACATGCATAAAATAAAAGAACTAACAGGTATATATAACTAAGATTATAACTATTTATAACTTATTATAATAGCAAATCTTAATAGATACAATCTTATTGCACAACTATTTACACCTCACTCCATTATCATAATATGAAAACTTAATTCAATAAATACAACAACATACAGCTAGGTATTACAATTAAATTAAAAAAGTAAAATATAGTTATAGATTCCATCACTCCTATACGCTAAAATATTCAACTACTGAGTAAAAACAATGGCACTGCAGATAAGCTTTCAACATTCTATCAAAGGTTTTTATTTTTGGGGCCAGTTTTATATACTGGGGTAGTTTATTGTATAATTTAACTCCAGTGTGAAAAGTTCCTTTTTGATATATGCTTGTGTGTGTGTGTGTGAAATATGAATGTTTTGATTTTGTCTTGTGTTATGCCAATGAACATCATTGTTTGTTTTAAGAAAAACATCTTTATTCATTAAATTCTTTTTAAAAAACATAATACTTTCAAAGATATATATGCAGGGCAGTGGGAGAATGTTTAAATCTTTAAACAGAGGTCTACATGATTCTCTAGAGTTTACATTTGCCATAATTCTAATCGCCCTCTTTTGTATCCTAAACGTGCTTAGTACATCTGGCGACATACCCCAAAATATGATCCCATACCTTAAGTATGAATGGAAATAAGCAAAATAAGTATTTCTTAATGTGTCTTAAGGTCTACTGTGTGTAGCTGTAGGCAAGTGCTGGAGAGTATTTCATAGATCTTCTATGAATGTCTTTGGGCTTGTGGAGGGTGATCTGTATATAGCAAGTACCAAGTAACTTTCTTTATTATATCTGAAGGTGAGTAGGCTGGCATTTGCAGCTTTCAGTGTTTTTACAGTACATATTGTAATATGTTGTATGAGGTTTTCATGCACATATATCTTTATGCTGTCATGGGTAGAATTTTGAGGTGGTATGAAGTAGTCATTATATCCTAAAATAGCAAATGGTATATCCTCAATGAGCTGAGTTTCAGACAGTAGCCTATAATGACATCTGGTTTATGATCAAGTTGACCGAGCATAACTAGCATACTTTCAAAATTTGTTATCATGCCACATATATTTAGGTGCATGATTTTAATTCCTGCAGTAAAGCTAATTAATTTGTTCAAGTCTTGAGTACTGTTTACAATCTTTGAAGTAATATCTTGAAAATTAAGGTCTACTTCGTTATCTGATTTCATACCGTAGTTGTTTTATTTCAGGGTACTACCATAATTACTTTACACTCACTTGGAAACAAATTTCATAAAATATTTATTGATCACTTGGCTCAGGCAAACATACCTTCAGTTTCCTTGATTCCCATGAACTGTTGGTAGGTCAGCTGCAGTCTTGATTTGTAGAATCAGGCTGTTTTCATTTTTCCTCATGAAGATCTTTCCGTCCCTGGTCCATGCGAATTTATAATTCATTGTCCGTTTAGAATTCCTGGCAAGCCAATATAAGTTTTGGTTGTCTTTGATTAAATGTTCATTTACATACACTGTCGAGTCTCCGTTGATCTTGACATCTGTGCAAAGAAGTTTCCCATGTTTCGTTTTTTGCTCATGATCATGTCTTTAGTTTGGCGGGAATAACATTTTGCTACTATGAGGGGCGTTTTCTTCTTGCCATCCTTATCTGTAAATGCTGGAAGTCGGTGGCAATATCCAATGTCCCTATCAGTTTCAATTTCAACACCAACTGCACCTTCCACTTGAGCCAAAATATTACACACATTCTCCTGTTCGGAGACTGGTATCCCGGCGATTTCAAGGTTGTAATTCTTAGAGTATTGCTCCAAGTCATTAACTTGCCTTTTAAGACGCCCATTTTGTTATTTAAGCAAGCCATTCTCAACTTTAGTGTTGTTTACCTCTAGAGTGAGTTGGTCAATGCAAGATTTTAGTGTGATATTTTGCTCCAAGAGTTCATCAATTTTTTTGATTGATACACCGGAGAGCTACGAACATCTTTTAGCACTTGTTGCATATTGTTAACCGCTTCACATAAGCTTTCGGTGTCCGGTTTGACCTTAGTCGGCTGAAAACTAGATGTAGCTGTTTTGATTGAATTAGAGTTATGTTTGCATTGTTTACAATGCCACAGAATTTCAACCGAATTTGCAAGCATTGCTTTAAAAACGGCGTTCGTCACGCGAGCACAGTTTGGATGAAATATTTCACCACACTTTCCGTCACATTGTACGAAATTTTCATTCTCCTTCAGCGAAACTTTACAGGAGGTACATATAGCATTACTATTCTTGGGCGCCATGTTGCAGTTGATTACACAGCAAGTCACACCCGCTACCTTCACGGAACCTCCTACGAATGAGACACCTACAACATATTATGACAACCATAATGGGCCATATTATGTCATGGTGGAATCCAATGATAACACCAACCAGATCGGTAATTTCCATCCAATGGGACTCGGTAAACTTTTTTATGAAAGTAAGATTGTTGGTATTTAGGAGATACACCGCAAAGGTCGGAAACGAATACAGGTGGTCTTTCGTACCTCACGTGACGCAAATAACTTTCTCCAGCACCCTATTCTAACTGAAAAACGATTAAAGGCTTTTATTCCCTCAGCTAATATCAATAGAGTGGGTTTGATTAGAGAGGCCGATACTTCTTTCACGTCTGACGACATCCTTAAATATTTGGAGTCTCCTTGCCCCATTGTGAAAATTCAACGCATGAATCGAAGGAAAATAACTTACGGGGAGGTAGAATTACTACCAACTGGTACGGTCAAAATAGTCTTCGAAACTCAAAATTTGCCGGCATATGTTTCTATATTCCATGTTATTTTGGAAGTACATTTTTTCATATTTCACCCTATTCTTTGCAATAGAAGTCAACGATATGGTCACACTGGTCATAATTGTAGAGCTCGAGCACCACGATGTGGACGCTGCGCCCAAGGTCACGAAACGCAAACATGTACTCAAGTTCTGGCACGCCATGCCAACTGTGATGAAAACCATGTTAGTGGCTCCCCGAGTCGTGACTATCACATTAAACAAGTCGAAATTAAAACCCGCATGTGCACAGAAAATAAAACATGCCAAGAAATTGTCAATTCCACATCACGTATACGTTTCAATCCCTTTCGGTCCCGCAGCAATTTCCTCCTCTTACTCGAATTTCCTCTTCATCTACGATTTCTATACCTAAGAAACGTAAGTTTACAACGACAGTCACGATTGCTCCTAAGGTCATTTCCCCATTGGGGTATGATCGCCCAGCCTATTTGTCTATTCTACATGGCGACAAAGCCTCAAGCTCTGTGCCCCCTCCTTCTTGTCTTGTACCGTCCCAGGTGGGCCCACCCCACACTCCATCCCTTCAATTGCCTCCCTCAACGGGTGTGCCTCAAGATATCACCAGAGATGTTATGCATTTAATGGAATTATTGGGTACTAATGTACAATGGGCTCATTTACTTAAAAATATTTACGATAAGATTTCTCTCTTATCTTTTCCCGCAGCCCCCCTACCACCTCCTCGTAAGAGACTCCTTCTGCTAGTACCTCTCCTTCCACAACCTGAAAATTCTTCAATGGAATGCTCGTAACATTCATATCAAACGACATGAATTACTACTCTTAATCCAAGATTACACCCCTGATATCATCCTCATTCAAGAATCATGGTTATCCCCCAATGTATCCTTTCATGTTCCCCGATATCACATTGAACGCCAGGATAGCCCGCAATGTGGTTGTGTTTTTACATTAATCCGTGAACGGCGTGCATACCAGGTCACCCCATTTCTTTTTCCTATGCCCAGAACCTATGTGATTACCATCACTGTTGACTCCCTACATATCACTAATTTGTATATTCCACCGGCTATCAAAGGTAATTTCCGACAATGGCATTCCTTTTTTTCCTACTGTAATTCATTTACATCCCATGTTATTGGTGGGGATTTCAATGGACGTCATACAGAATGGGGTTGCCTCCACACGACACCCAAGGGTCGGAATATCATGACCGCACCCCAGCAGTCCCATCTCCAGATTCTAAATGATGGTTCACCTACTCGTATTTCTCCTCCTTCTCAGGCCCCTAGCGCTGTAACGTTTGTTTCTCTTCCTATTGCACACAGAATGATATGGCACGCGACACCTGACCCACATCAAAGCGATCACTATCCTATACTGATTACCCTTGATTCTGTCCATCATCCTAGTAATATATTGCCTCCTCCTTTTTTTTACCCGAAGTTTCAAACGTTTTGATTCATCTCAATTTTCAGAATATATCCAACAGTTTTATTTGTCATACTGCACCCCACTTCGCGCCTCTTATGATTTGCTCCTTACCTCCATTGCTCAATATTTTGACACCTATCATCCTCTAATTTCCAGTTCACGCACCCCTAGTAAGAGACGGTCCTTGCTACCCTGGTGGGACGATGAATGCACGCGATTGGTTATGAGGCGGAAACATTTATTAGGACTTTTCCGAACATATAATACCCCGTATACTTAGCCTACAAACATTATAAAAGTTTGTTGCCAAAGTGCCAACAGTCTTTTAATGACAAACGAAGAGCAGCTTGGCGAGAATTCGTCTCTACTATTCACCATCAGACGCCAATTACTCATATAAGGACTGTGATTAAAACTTCATCTCGCCGCCACTTACGTCCAAGTCCACATCGTTTGAATTATGACAATTCCCTATGTTTTTTTTCGCAATATGACTCCTGCTTTTGTGGAACAGGATATTATCTTTCCCTCACAGGAACACAGCCCCAAGTTTTCATGCATTTTGCAACCGATAGCTTTTTCGAATTTCAACTAGTCTTAGTACACAAAAAATCTACTACCCCGGGACCAGACTATATATCTTACCACGTCATTAATAGTCTCCCCAATAATGCACAAAGGGTTCTGTTAGACAATTTTAACTCCGTTTTATGCTCAGGAAATGTCCCAGACGATTGGAATGAGTTTTTATTACTGCCTATTTTAAAACCAGGAAACAAATCCAGATTTAGCAGCTAGCTATCGTGGCATACATCTTGGGTCCTGTATTCGGAAGACTTTCCAACGGATTTTGCAGACACGATTGGTATGGATCTTAAAATATCGTGATTTGGTTCCGCAAACTCAATACGCCTTTGCTAAACGTAAATCTCCTACTGACGCCATGAATATTTTTCTCCTTGATGTAATTTTGTCCTTTTGCCGTAAACACTCCACTTTAGCAGTCTTTTTAGATATTAAAGGAACAATGAAAATCCACAGCCTGTTTCCAGTCTCCGACCGAGTCAGGAATGGAATGAATGAAGCCCCCATCTAGCGGCGAGGATATGAACTGTGCCTGCTGCCGAGGTCTGACGCACTCCTCTGGGGCAATGATTAAATGAATGACAGATGAAATGAAATGATAGTGAAGAGTGTTGCTGGAATGAAATTTTGACAGGGAAAACCGGAGTATCCGGAGAAAAACCTGTCTGCCTCCATTTTGTCCAGCACAGATCTCACATGGAGTGACCGGGATTTGAACCACGGACCCAGCGGTGAGAGGCCGGCGTGCTGCCGCCTAAGTCACGGAGGTTCCAGATATTAATGGAGCTTATGATAATGTGAATACTGTCTTATTACTGAAAAAACTCCACCAAAGACAACTCCCGCTCATATTTATTAAAATCATCTCGGCATTTCTACGGCGACAACATATCACACTTTCCATCTTTCCAACTGTGCTAAATTACAGGTATTCGTCATCTGGTCTGCCACAGGGTGATATTTTGAGTGGAATCCTATACCGGTACCAAATTTACACAAGTGAGATTGAACGACTTTTATTTCCTCATGTCCGCCAAATACAATACGCTGATGATATACTTTTATACTGTTCCCCTTCTGATGTAAATACGTGTCATCAGACCATGTCTCATGCTCTCACGATATTACATCCTGGCTGTTTTCAAATGGTCTTGACACCGTTCCTCAAAAAAAATTCTGCACTACTCTTCACTCATAAACGTGTTTGTGACCGGTCGCCGATCCCTTTTAATCAGGGTACCATTCCACTTGTCCACCAAACAAAATATTTGGGGCTAATAATAGACGATAAGTTAACCGGGTCGCCTCAAATCAATCACTTAACCTCTCATGTGTCCCAGATATTAAATATATTATGTTCCTTAATTCGTTGTAATTGGGGAGCAAACCCACAGATATTATTGCTCTTTTACCGAAATCTGATTCGTTCGGTATCGATTACAGTAGTCATTATTATGATGTAATGCCAAAAACGCGACTCTGTGTATTAGATAAGCTACAATACTCTGTCCTAAGAATTGTCCTAGGGGCCCTTTCTTCCACCCCCACACAGGCTCTTCTCGTCGAGGCTGCAGATCAACCTCTCCACCTCAGGCGACGTTATCTATCTTCACGGTATCTCCTACGACAAATGGCTCTCATAACATCACACATCCTTCCAAAACTACAACTTCTCTCTGAATATCATCAGCGAAGTTTATTAAAACGTTATTCTCCCCCCTCTATTCTCCTGTCTTATATTGAGCTTTCAAGTTTTCGACCTAATATTCTTCAAACACGAAAACCCATTTGTTATAATGCCCCACTCTCGGTGTTACTGTTTCAACCAGATGTTGTTCAATATTCCCCCCATATATCTCGTATATCTTCTGTTCTCACTCCCTCCATTGCCCGCAAATATGTCTACAATCTCGAAGTAAATCATCAACAATATACAAAAATTTATACAGATGGATCAAAATTTTCCTCTCCCTCAAGTACGGGAGCTGCATTTTATATCCCCTCAATATCATATTTCTCCTCATTTAAATTGCCGCATACTCTCTCTCTCTCTCTCTCTCTATTTTGGCGGAAGCATTTGCTAATCGTCAAGCGCTTAGTTATATCAAAAGTAATAACATAGCTAAGTCTCTCATTTTCTCCGATTCTCAAAGTGTTCTACTGGCTTTACATCATGCACATTAGGGTGTCCCTTAAAAGGGCAATTTTTTTTCATTTATTGAAACGCATACCCCGTTATTGTTTTTATTAGTCTATTAGTTACCCAAGTACAGAATTTCAACTTTCTACATTGATTTTAACCCGTGCCGACGGGGCCTAAAAGTTTTAGAAAATAGCTGCTCTAAGTGTCTGTTAAATGTAGTTGTAGATGATCACACAAAACAATTATTTTAGTGAAATATAAAGGAAAACAGAAATTTATATAATGCTCTTCTTGTAAGTAACAAAAAAGATACAATTTTTATAGTAATTCATTTGGATATTTCCTCTTCAAAGTCCCTTATTTTACCATCTGGGTAAATTTTTCTATGTTCTTGCACACAATGTAATAAAAACTGCTTCTGTTCTTCATCTGCGGTAATCAAACCATGAAAGTCTGTCATTAGTTTAACAGCTCTTTTAGCTGTGCCATTAACTGCTTTAAAGGTAGAAACCTTCTTTTTAGCTTACACAAACGCCACGTTGTCTTTCCATGAAGATACAATTTCTTGAAGGAAACCATTGTCAAGTTTCAGTCGTGAAAATAAATCTTTACTTTTGACAGAAACGAAATCACTCGAAGATTTCCCTGAAACAATATAAACATACTTGTAGTGCCTATAAATAAAACAAATATGTTCTAAATTAAATACCAGATTAAACACTACTAGTTTTCTACGTACAATATAGAGAGCCAGACATCTCTTCTTTCGATGGAACATATCTCTTTCCGGAATCACCAAAGCTTTCTTTTTGTAAGTTTTCTACAATGTTTCCTTTGTTCTGCTCATCAACTTCATTATTAAAAATTGAAACGATGGCTATTTCTTCTGATAAGTACCACGAGCATTAACTGAACTTGTTTAAAGCCGCATTGGAAATCAACTTGTCAACTTGTAATATTTTAAGGTCTTTAAAGAAAAATCTTGATTCGGCTCTTTTATCTCCAATCTACATCCAAGCCAGGGCTTCACGTAAACTGCCACAATGAATAAACAAACATCTTGCAAAGCTTGTTGGTCCTTGGCGCTCATTTTAAACCGGGACTGCAGTAAACACATTTTTAAGGAGTAAATAGCTCTTGCCATCCATCGTGCATGATGCATTGCATCAGGAGGTCTGATTTCTATTTTATTTTTAATGTCTCCACCCAGAAAAACAAAGAGCTCGTGATAATCATCTCGTACAGTCGATTTTGCCTGCTCATTGTTTTAAAAAAATTCACCAATTCAATAATATTTGCCTCACAGAGATGTTGCTGGACAAAATCAGTGCACGGTTCGATGGAACTAGGATTAATATTCTTCCACTTGTCTCTAAACTTTTTGAACAGCGGAATATCAGGACTGCTAGTGATTTATTGGATCTTTGATTCAAACACACTTTTGAGCACCAGTTCGTAAATATGATGGCGGCAAGGAAAGAGTAACAACTCTCTTTCTAGTTTTTGCTCTAAAAGCACACAAGCTCCGTTCAAGCGACCTGTATTAGATGCTGTTGTATCACAACACATTATTTGTACGTTATCATCCAGGTTCCAGTCATGAAGGACATTTGATACTGCTTTCGCTTGCTCTTTGCCGGAAGAGTTGTCTAACTTCGGCACAGAACTTCTTACGTCCAGAGAAGGTAACAATTTTAACATCCCACGTTATTCTGAAAATCGGATTTAATGGATCCCGCGCTATCTTTTCTCATTTGTGTTCGAATGCGTTGAATAGAAGATTTGTTGATCGGGTAATTGTCAGAACTAATACCAAGTGCTTCTACTACAGACTGAATTATATAAACAGAATCTCTGATGCTTAGTTGACATCTGTCTAAAGTTGAAACTAATTTATATGTGATAAAATCTTTTCTTCCTCTTCTTGTCGACGTAGCTAAAGAACTTACAGATTGAGATGTGGATGGCAGAGATTTTTCCAGGCTTTCTTCAGAGCTTGTAGATTGTTCTAAGTCTTCGTGTGTATCAAAGGTCTGTAAAGTTGCAGATTCCAATGAGCTCGCGGAAGGCATTTGCTTTAGTCTCTTTATCTTCTGCAAGT
Source organism: Meconema thalassinum (assembly GCA_946902985.2). Classification (NCBI taxonomy): domain Eukaryota; kingdom Metazoa; phylum Arthropoda; class Insecta; order Orthoptera; family Tettigoniidae; genus Meconema; species Meconema thalassinum. The sequence goes on along the minus strand of OX336388.2, from coordinate 1,753,233,755 downwards.
TTTCTCAGCCTAGGCCTTTCTTCAATTTCAGCCAACTTTTTGTCAACACCCGCTTTTGCTTTTGCAAAACTATTTTATCTTCTTCGACGTTTATTCTTTCAAGAGAATCTGCATGTGCGATATCGAATAAATTATCTAATTCAAGTTGAAAGTTCTCCTAAATCTTGCTATTTTTGCGGTTCTTGCCAGACCTGATAAAGATCCACTAACTTCTTAACACAATAGGCACAGCTCTGGTAGGTATTCTAGCCATTTCCCAGAATATATTGCACTCCCAGATGACAAGATTTGTGCTATCACTAACAGTCAATTTAACCTCACGTATGTTCAAAAATAGAACTGCGAGAACTTGACGATTAAATGGTACCGGTAATTTTGCGCCTGTTATTTGGTGATTTACTTCACCAACCAAGAAAATACTTTTTTTTATTGCTCCTTAGTTCCACTGACATCTTCGAAATATAAAACAATCCGTGCTAGCTACTAGTGGCGGCCGGTAATAAGTTTGCAGTGTTGCACAACGACCAGATTAATTCATGAAAAACAATTAATATCGCGATAATATTTTTAGTATTAATGTTTCCTGTTATATGTATAGAAATTCATAATTCTGTTCTTTAATAATTCAGGAAATCTCATAGTAAGTTACAGTATTGTGAACTGACTGAGAAAGCGACGCGCGCCAGCCGTCTAGGAGCGCTCGTCCGCTTGGTCGTTGCCAGCCCCAAGCACCGACCAGATCTCAATAGTGAAGGGTATGGCAGAGATGCTAGATCGGGTAAGCCCTATCCCAACAGTTAACACGGCTAGTCGTTGCCAGCTCACTGCAACCAGGAAGCCGAGGCGTGGCCGGATACATCCGAGATGCTCCGTCAACTGCCGATACTATGTTTTGCAATGTTGGGCGTACTTGTGATACTCACCCTCGTATATAACTTACATTGTTTTGTTCTCATGAAGGTTTTCATGTAGACTAACTTATATTCCATTTAATCCGATGAAAATGTGATGTCTCTGAACTGCGGCATTCGTTATGAATGAGGTACCGGTACATCCGTTTTACCGCGCAATTGAATACAGTTTTCTCCGATATCAAGCAGTCCTATCACCTCATGGGCGTCCGCAGGAAATTGTTCATTGTCTCACCAGTTTATTTCATAAATTGAAGTTACTGATGGTTAACTGATTTACATGTAGGGATAATTCCACAGTTTTAACTTAGAAATTTTGGATTATTTGAGAATATCTTCAGTTACGGTATTTAGAAAATCGGCGAACTGGATTAACATTACCATTTTAATGAACTGCTTGATTTTTATTTTTGTCGGTAGGCCTACATGGTGATACAACTACTTTTGCCAGTTTAAAATAAATGATTTATGACGATGATTCACAAAGAACTCCTATGGACAAAAACTCTCAATTAAAAAAATATTCCTCCCATTCATGCCATAAAGATCATGTACCCAACGGTTTAAGCGCAGCCAAATAATGAATATCACGAAGCAAGTAAGAAATGAAGCGAAAATTGCGCGGGGGTGTACGTCTCAATAACACCTAGTGACGAGGTAATGAAATGAAAATCATATTACTCCCCCACCCTTGAAAAAATCCTGCGGGTGCCCATGTACCAACTTACCCCCCCCCCCCCCCCCACTAATGAAAATTGCGCAACACCCAGAACAATTATCCATCAGCCGTCACTGCTAGCTACCCGATAAGCGAAAACTAAGTGGCAATAACAATGAGAGAGTGCCACTCTTGTGACCCAATTTGCATGGACATGTTTGCGCACGAGTCGGCACGGGTTGCACTGTTCCAAATAAGAGGAAAAAATGTTTTCGGGTGTTTTAGGCACAAATGAATAAAACAATAACCTATGCATTGCAAAATTAAAACTTTGAAAAATAAGGGACACCCTAATGCACATACTTCAAATAATTGGTTTGTATTTAATATCATCAATTTAACATATGAATAATCTGATGTGAGCTATCGGATAGTTTTTTCATGGATAACGGGACATTCCAACTTATCTGGGAACGAATGTGTTGATAAAGCAGCAAAAGAAGCAGCCACGGGTCACGATACATTGACGAATGTGGCTACTCCAGCCTCCGATTATATTCCCCTTATATAAACTCAATTACTTAATGTTTGGTTACAACAATGGCAAGAATACACACGCACGAAAGCCAAGTTGTATTATCGGATTCAACCTAACATCCCCAGACACCCATGGTTTTATAATGGATCTTACACTAGACGTCATATTATTACGATTATCCGTTTAAGATTTCATCATGCCTTAACACCGGTATATATGGCCCGCTGTAAGCTTCGTTCTTCGGATCTCTGCGACTGTTCTATGGCAATCGGTACCCTTAATCATTTAATTTTCCAATACCCTATTTACGACACTCAACGTACCCCCTTTCTACACTCTTTACGTTCGTTAGGTTTCCCACTCCTTCTAAACATCTCTGTTCTTCTTCATTCTCCCATTTCCTCTGTTCTTCATGCCTTACTTAGCTTTCTTCATGACTGTCACCTGAAGTTTTAATTTCCATACCCTTATGTGTGAGGCTGGCAGGTCCTGTGCCAATGTAGTAAGCCACTAAGGTACGTCGCTTAGTGCGAACAAAACCAACTACAATCCTCAGACCTTAATATAGAAAAAAACATGGCGGCGAAGGGTGCCCTACCAATAGCTAAGAACATGCCATCGGGCTTGTCACAGTTCGTGTAAATTATTATTTTTACTCACCTAAGAGCATAAACGATATCACAAGACGAGACTAGGTTCCGAAGAAATATGCATCAATAATTTAGACTTACCTGAATTAATTTATATATAGTGTTGGCCTCGAATTAAAGGTTTCTTCGTCTTCACCCAAGGGGCAGCTACAATAGTCTCACTGTTTCTGTGGTTGAATAAGAAGCTTTTTGGCGAGGTATATCGATTTATATTTAAGTTCAGTAATTATAGATTAATATTATTAGCAAATATTCAAACAGATTCTGAAGTAGGAGAGAAGAAAGTACCCGGCTACTGAAGTGCAGTCCCAGCACATGCAGAGTATTTGTGTACACAATCGGAATGAGAATAGTTGCCTGAAATAATCGAACCAACGCCATAGAGATACAATTCAATTAAGACCTCTCGTGGAATTGTCTAAAATCTCGGATGAAACATCACACCGAATTAGTTGATTGAAATATGCAAAGAAGTCGTCGTGTGGATATCAGAACATAATTATGGAGAATACTACAGACAAGGGACACGAAAATATGTTACCATCTAACCTATTAAACATTCGCTGTTACCGTTTGGAACAGTTGTACGCTGGAAATAGTTGATTTAGTAAAGTACTATAGGTTGGAAAGCACCAACTCCCTCTTACGGAATTATCGCGGCACACCATCTCGCAATATAAGTACATAATTGGCAAGGTACTCACAACACTTTATTACACACATCATAATAAAAAATAACTTGCAAGCTGTAAGAATCACTAAAATATGAATAATGACGGAACACAATGCGTTCACTGTTTGGCACAGGGGGAACATCTTCCTTAATCAATAAAACAGAAGTTCACTGTATTATTTGGCGTGTATACAAGGCAGTGTAGAACATCTGCCAGACTGGTAAGGATTTACGGAGGCACATATTGCTGAGCGTTCAAGATAACGTCAATGAATTGGTCCAGCCGTAGATGCTCATTGCGTTTTCCCTTTACGTACTTAAGTTCGACACTTCTGAAGTGTTCTAAGCTATTATTATATTGTCACTAACTAGCAAATCATTGCGGTGTATATTCTTGAGACATTTCTATTATGCTTTAGTCTTTGGTACTTCAACAACCGAAGTAAATGACACAATGCCATCGGTTGACTGGGCAATCATCACACAAACGAACCAGTCCATATTAAGCATAATATCCCATATTTGCATACGATTGCAGTACGTTAACGCGAACTGGACTTTACAGGCATACAGAAGACACTAAAAATTACAGATGAGTGACAGTTTATCCCAACTTTCATCAAACGACGCTAATCAAAGCTAAATAGTGTCTCCCAGCAACGAATGTAAACAAACAATATGCCGGGGCTTCAGCATACGCCATTTTCACACTTTCGAGACCTGCATTAAGGTCTGAGTATTGTAGTTGGTCTTGGTGTGAAGATTAGAACCTTCGTGTGTCCTTGTCTGTTTGTGTTACTTTCTCTCCAGTAGTCTTTCGTTCAAAGCGTGTTGGTAACTCTTCACGTAATAGATAGTCTTCTTAGTGCTGTCAGTGCTGTGACTGGGTCCAGGGCCAGCGTGCTATGCCCAATTCAAAACCTACGTAAAAAATACGCTGCTGAATTCGACGTCACTTCCGCTCTGTTGCTAAGCAACTGGAGCAATACAACATGGCTCCCTTGTAGCTTGCTTCGTCTTTGAGCAGTCATTATTTCCTATTTGTATCGTATGAAACTGTACATGCATGGATGTTCAGAGGCAAGAAATCATAGAAAAGTATATTTTCCACAGTAATTTAACATAGTTGTCCAATAAAGTTGTAAAATATTGCGTACGAGATGCACATTACGTCTTCGAGCATAGGTTGTAGAGATGTGGCCTACGATATTTAACTTAAATGAAGTGAAAACACGAAAATATAACATTTCTAGATATTGTGAATCACGTACCGTATAAATGATTAATACTACAGAACATATCGAACCGTAGGCCCTACCAGTACGTGACGAATAAAATAAACTTAAGGTCTATCAATGCATAAGGGAACAGTTTGAAATATTTTGTATTAGGCCAAATCTCATCAACGGCTTTAGAGGAAACAATGACTGCATTTCAATACAATTTGTGTGTTTACCACAACGCCGCATTTGTTCGAAATCAAATCAAATTAACAAAGCCTAACCTGTGTGCTCACTAATAGGTTACAGCAGTCTATAATTAAGGCCTATCGTCCTACCTCATTCTATATAATGGGGCACTTTTCCTATCGTAGCAATATTCAGTCACTGAAACTGACATGAAAATATCCGAGGCTCTCACCCAATAAGTACACCAATCTTATGACAACATTGTTCCATGCTCCTATAAATCAAGCAGATTATCAAACTGGTTATGTTACACATTAGCTGGTGTGCCACAAAAGAGCTAAATAGAATTAGCTGGTATGTAGAGATTTGGAACAAAAATAGCCACCCTCCATCTTCACGAGCAATCCTAGCAAACATTCACACAATATGTGCTGGACAGTCAAAGTGGTACAAGTACCGGTAGCCGGTAGCCTACTTGGTATGAAGTGGGCCAAAGAGTTCATGTAGGGAAATGCTGAGAGTCCCGGTACCATAACGATGATCCATGTGCTACGGTACTTGATGGCTCACACAGTTTCCAGTTACCAAATTGAATACGACTTCCTAGTGGTTGTTCTGGATTTGATATTTTAGTAAACTGATTCAGTCTGCTTTCTCTAATTTATAGTATTTTAGGTTTCACTACACTCAATGATTCACACACCATTTTCACTTGTAAGGCAGAGCAGTGTACTACTCTTTTATTTTTCTTGAAAACAAAATAACATACATAATAAGTACCAACATAACAGAAAAACATTTGGTTATAACCCCAGCCAACCTAACATGTTTTAACACACTCCCTCAAGGGTGTAATCAAATAGTTTTTGTGGTCTTTTTTGTTTTTTGTTTTCCACTTAAGTTACATAATGGAAATGCACTGATATAATAAACTCGAAAAAATCGCACTTAAAACATAACACGGTTTTTGAGATTTGCAAATTTACCTGGAAGCAGAGGTTTAGTTAAAATGTCTGCAACATTTTGATCACTAGGACAATACAGGATCTTGAACCATCCTTTCTTGTATTCATCTTTAACCAGATGATATTTAACATCAATATAGATACACTTTCTGGTCAACTGGTTTGCCATAATCATTTTTATGCAACTGGTATTGTCCACGTGCAAGTTTACGTTGATAGTTTCTTCCAGTAGCTCCTCAAGTACAGATTTCACATATTTCATTTCCTTGCAGCATTGGGCGGCTGAAATGTACTCAGCTTCAGTTGATGATTGAGCTACAATAGACTGTTTACGAGAGCACCAATCAATTTGACCATTAGCATAGTGCATTATGTAACCTGATGTACCCTTGCAACCCTTTCTGTCCCCTGCATGGTCAGAGTCGCAGAATACTTCTAGAGTATGTACATTCTTGACATTGTTTGAGTAGTGAATACCTTGTTCAATGGATCCTTTTAGGTATCTTAGTGTCCTTTTGATGTTGACAACGTCTTGCTTCGTAGGATTTCTTGTGTATCTGCTGGCATAGCTGATATCTGGGTTTGTCTTGCAGGATAGGTACAGAACATTTCATCGGGAAAATTTGCATCATACAGTAGCGCTCTCATTTTGTTTCCTAGAGTCAGATTCATCCTTTCAGCAGTGCCGTTCAAGTAAGGTGTATGAGGTATGGTATAGTCTAATTTTATACCTTTACCCTTACACCAGTTCTTGAAGTCATTAGACCGATATTCACCACCATTATCAACTCTTATTTTAGACACTTTTAGGTTATGATGGTTTTCTTCTTCAGCAATATAGTCCTTTAGAAAACCTTCAGCTTCGTCTTTGGTTTCTAGCAAATACACTTGTACAAAATGGGTGAAATCATCTATACATAACATAAAATAGTTCTTGTTGTCAAAAGTTGGTGGATCAATTTTACCACACAAGTCTGTATGTATAATTTCCAAAGGTCTCTCTGCTCTTTGACGCACTGTGTTAAAAGGATTTCTGTTGAGTTTTGCTATAGCACATATTTCACATCTAGGGTTAACTTTGGATTTACTTAGAGAAAATGGCACTCCCTGATATACGTAGGTTAGGAAGTTTCTGTAGATTTCCAAAGCTAATATGGCCTAATTTCTTGTGCCGTACCATGTGTTCTTCCTCAGTTTGAGTTAGGAGTGTTTCTTCTTAATGGTGAGCGATTAAGTCCACAACAAACAATCCAACTGGAGTTTTCTTTCCTGTAAGCACAACTTTATCATCTTTCAAAAACAAAACTTTTTTATTTTTGAATCTTACCTCTCCATTGTTTTCAGTGATGGCATTGACAGAGAGTAAGTTTCTGGTAAGTTGTGGCACATAAGACACATCTTTAAACAACACGTTGTCAGTTTCAATGTCTTCTGACACCACAGCGTTCATTGTTTCACCTCTCTTTGTACTGTATATTTTAGCTTCTGATGACTCTGTATTTGATAAAATGTCACGCTTATTTGTCAGATGTGATGTAGAACCACTGTCTACCACAAACATATTTTCATTTACTTTTTCACAGAATAACACTTCACCATACTGTTCAGATTCTGCAAAGAAGGATACTTTGTCTTTCTTCTTTTCATGTTCTTCTTTGAACCAGCAGTTGTCAGACACATGATTAGATTTCTTACAGTAAATGCATTTCTTATTGTTAAGCACATTGTTTCTTTCTTGAAGCATTCTTCTTCATTGTGAGTGTCACGTTTACAGATCTTGCAATATTTCTTCTTTGGACATCTTGTTTTAATATGCCCTTCTCCCCCACATTTATAACACTTCACTTGAGACCCTTTTGACCCCTTGTATTTATTGTGTGCCCCAAAAACAACACTTGTCTCTTCTGACTTAGGCCTACTTGATAACTTGTAGTCTTCTTCAACACAAAGTCTAGCCACAAGATTTTCAATGGATCTATATGAAGTAGATGTAGATTCCCATGCACTTGAGAAATAGTGATATTGCTCAGGCAGTGAAAAAAGGATTTTCGCCATCACCATCTCTTCAGATATTTCTTGTTTGAATTGTTGTAGTTTGAAGACAATATTTCTTAGATGGCTGATGTTCATCATCATTCCTTTAGTTATATCAAACTTAAAACCATGGAAGTCCATGAGCAGCTGTTGTTTTTGTTGACTGGTATCTCTTCTGAATACACCTCTGAGTGCTTCATACATTTATTTGGAAGTAGTACATGTCAGAATATGATTTTTCACCACCTTGTCAATTGTTCTCAGAATATAATACTGAGCTTTAGCACCTTTGACCAACCAAGCATTTCTCCTTTGAGCTGCATCTTGTGGTATTTCAGTGAGAGGTTCTTGTCCATTAACAACATCCTATACTTGCTTGGCTTTAAATAGAATTTGAATTTCAAAATCCCACAGTTGAAATGCGTCTGGCCTGCTGAGTTTTTGTATGCTGTGTAGTTCACTATCTTCTGATGCCATTGTCTAAGTCTTTTGTTTTTCTTCAACACGCTGCACAGTTCTTGATTATTTATCTTGTTTCACAGTTTACCCGTTTGCATTTGGCACATCTGGGCCCATGACCTGTTCTGGATTTGATATTTTAGTAAACTGATTCAGTCTGCTTTCTCTAATTTATAGTATTTTAGGTTTCACTACACTCAATGGTTCACACACCATTTTCACTTGCAAGGCAGAGCAGTGTACTACTCTTTTATTTTTCTAGAAAACAAAATAACGTACATAATAAGTACCAACATAACAGAAAAACATTTGGTTATAACCCTTTCCAACCTAACATGTTTTAACAGTGGCAACTTCAAACCTTTTCACATACCACATATTATGCTCAGTTTACAGCATAAAACTGCCTCTTTCAACTAAGCGGCTGTATTCTGGCGTTAGATTTTACCCTCTCCAACACCTTATTATACATTAGTAAAATGCATCACATAAAGTAATTGGTGCATACATGTATGATACACTCAAGTTAGTACAGTTGGATCAGTGATTGTCAATTTGGAGGGAAGGAGGGGGAATATTATTCCACAAAGAATAATCTCCAAGACAGGAAATTGGTCTGCATAACTATGCTCCAATCCAAAGAATGGTAATGAGGGTGTTGGTTCTTCTGGTACTGAAGAGTGGGTAAAAGGTAATTAGGTTATTAGCCCATGGAGTAAAGAAATAAAAAATATTGGACAATGATATAGAAATTTACACCATTCTTGGTGTAAAATATGTTCATTACTTACCACAAGCCTCCAATTTAACTAGGTCGCTACCTCACTGTAAAGTACCGGTACAGTATGATGACAGACTTACTAATGCAGACGTAGCCATATTATACCTTAGGTTTGAGTTAATATATATGCTACCCACCCCTTCATGATTCAAATTCATTACTTGACCAACAGAACTAAATAAAATCAGCATACATTCCTGTTAGGGGCTAATGGCCTCAATAAGCACCAATACCACCTACCTGCCATTTGGTACCATATTACATAATTCACCACAACCAGTGATAAAATGACCTGTTACAACTACAATTAAACTCAGTTGCTCAATAACAAAAAGGCCTATTGTGAGGGGAGAAAAACACATCCACACTTCTGCAGGAGCATATAAGTTGAATCGCAGGGGAGTAGCCTACTTCCCAATAATATACCAGTACTTCCTGATATCTATTAAAGATGTTTGGTATAAACATTGCAGTTAAGTACTAAGCCTCGATATTTCGAATAGAATTATAGTTTTATTATAACTCATAATAACTTAAATGTACAATACTGTAGCATGCCAAAATTTCATTGAACTAGTCTAATTTTACTGTCCAATGTTTGAAAAATTGTCCAGATAAGTAATGCACAAGAAACTGACTAAGTACACACCTAGGTTATTATATTTCCACTTTTATTGATAAATTTATAGCCCCACTGACTTTTTCACTAATACTTCATGCTGAAACGATTAAAATATTTTCTAACAATCTTGACATAATGCCATGGTAGCCTGGTTCGCCACGATCCTCATCACCTCATTTCTTGGCACCACTGACTTTTTCACCGAAACTTCCCTGACAATCACAAGACTTGCCACTCCATCACTTCAGAAATAAGCAGTATTAATTGGCTTTAATAATGTCACTATACGGTACTGTAACTTTGTTGCAGGGTGTAGGCCTAGGCTACTGGTAGGCCTACATGATAATTGTTTTCTGAAAGTGCAAAAAATAAAATATTTAGGCAGAAATTTTCAGTCTGGGATAGGCGTAATTGTTATTTGGAAACACAATTTACTGCTTAAATAAATTAAGTGAAAAATCATCACTCAGAAAAGTTGTAGGATAAAATTTATTGCTGTTAGTGAATCAGCTAAGGTTATATAGGTTGTCATTTATAATACATATAGTACAAACCATATTTAATTACAACTACACTCCCCAGATGAACCAAAAACCACTTTTAGTGACATATGTCCTAAATATCTCACTATATTAGATATACTGTACGATATCCACTAAATGATGTTATAAATAAATATTTATAATTTGTAGTACCCGCAATGCATTTCTTGCCTCAGGAGTGAGGTAAATTTTATTCATACTATCTCGCTAGATTCTCGCACTTTATCCATAAAATTTCACTTCTATTTTGTAGTTCTAACACTGTAGATGATCTTCACGGGAGGCGTTTGCCTTATTTCACGCATATTATACCTTTTTATCCACACAATTCGAGACGCTGCGGAGCGTTAATGCAGCTTCCTATGTATACAAAACCTAGCAACCAGTTGTTTGGGTCCAATGTGGCTGCGCCCATGCGGTTGCAAGGTGCGTCAATTCGGCAGCGTGTCGCAAATTTACCTAATACCCCGTTTAGACGTCCCGGTTGCGATCGCGATCAGGTGCCGATCCAGATTAAGTTGGGACGTCTAAACGCAACAGGATAACATTATCGCGATCAACTTTCCCTCCAACAGGATCAGCCCGATCCCGTTCTCACAACGAGAAAATCGCGTTCGCGGCCATTGCGATCGTCGGCGTGTTCTCTCCTCTTGCTGTGTGAGTGAAGTAGGCAGTGGAAATGATGGCAATTTTGTATTATCTTGTGTTTAGAAGCGAGAAGTACGTAATGTTGGCCATGACGGTTGTATTTATGTTGGTTGATATCAAGGCTAGTAAACTACAGAGGTTGCCTCAATATGGAGCTCTTAGGCGAGGGGATCGCGGAGGGAAGGGAAAGGACGTGACGTCACACGTTTCCTCGTAGCGCGCGAGGCGCGAGATATGCAAGGAAAGTCAACTTATATTGTATGGATTGCAGTGGTTTAAACACGTGTTTTAGGCCCTTTTGTTTATAATCATGCCAGGCCAAAGATGTGCTGAGGCAGTTTGTCACAGTTATTATAAAGTTGGAAATGACGTGTCGTTTTTCACGATGCCTAAAGACGCATGCCTTAGCAATCAGTGGATTGCTGCATGTAAGCGAAAAGATCATTACAACCCTCAAACAAGTAGGATATGTTCCCTGCACTTTAAGAGTGAAGACTTCGAATTAGACTACAGGGTCGAATTGCTTAATATAAAGCCAAGATTTCCAAGGAATCTAAAACCAAATGGTAAGTGAGCCTAGCTGGCCTACTCTTAAGTTTTGATGACCTGCTAGGATGATTTTAGAGCTGTTAATATTTTTGACATATTTCGTACATGGTATCAGGGGCGTGTATACAATTTTTTTAGAGGGGGGGGTGACTATCGTGGATAATTGTGAGTACTTAATGAATTTTCTATTATAGCCTATGGAGTATGAATGGAAAATATCTAAATGGGCTACTTGTCAATTTATAAAGCAGAAAGGTAAACACTCATTTCCTTTTACAAATTGGTAATTATTTCTTAAAAATAGACTACTGTGAAATACATTGTATGTTGTACGGTACCCAAGTTGGCTTTTTCGGGGAGGATCTGGAGCCCCCTCAGCCCCCCCCCCCTATATACGCCCAGGCATGGTATTTTGTTTTTGGACAAGATGGAAAATTTCATGAGTAATTCTCTTTGTATTGGTAAAAATTATTTGCAAATATTCCAGAAAGCAGTCATCCTTTGAATAAAATCCCTTCGACTTCTGTTCCAAGATATGGCCCGTAGGCATAATACAAAGTACATTCTCACACATAGGCTAAATCAAGATGTACTGGAAAACCTCTTTTCACAATTGCGAACCCGTGGTGGCTCCCCTTGACTGCATTTACAGACTGAGGATGATTATTTTAGGAAATAATCCAGGAGTTGTTCAAAATCAAACAAACACTGCTGATCCAGATGCAGATGAATATGTAGTTGCTAAATCACTATACAAAGCTGGCATAGTGTCTGAATCAAGTAACGTGCTTCCAGAACCAACCTTTGGGAGCAATGTGCAACCTGCGTCCTTCATTGCCAGTATCATGGAACAAAGTGAGGAAGATGGCAAGGCTTATGTTGCAGGTTATGTAGCCCACAAGTTCCAAGGTAAATTTCCACAACTTGGGAACTTAACCTATGGAATGCAAACTCAACACGATTATGCATTACCAACCTGGAATAAACACTTGTCTTACGGTGGTATGACCAATCCCTCAGAAACTTGGCTAAACAAGTTCCGGCACATTTCAGCAAAATTCGTCACATTTCACGGAAAATACGGATTTCAACGAGGCAAGAACGTTCTAAGAAGAACGACAGATTTTGTGTCGAGAGAAGTTTCTGATGTACCGTCTGGTGGGGTTGAGGCAGCTGTGATAACAATTTTCTTCATCAGATTGAAACATTCCAATTCTATCTTGCATAAGAAGTGGTTATTGGAAGTCACTAACACCCACGATACTGCTACGGCTTAAAATCTATAAAGTTACTTTCCTTAGATCAAGTGTAATACGGAATATTGATAGTATTTAGAAATTCTTGTTGATAATTTAATAAACTTAAACTAAGTTGTGGGAACGTGTATCCAAAGATTCGGTGACTTCTTCAATCACTGTTTGAACCAAGTAGAGCAGTGGTGCTTTTACGAGACTTCACCCGATTGGAAGATATACGTATTTCACATTCTTCTTTATTGGTAGGTTATTAGATTAATTCTATTAGGTAGTAATAATTAAATTAAATTTAGTGTAATTTGGTGTAAACATCTAGGCTCACTTAGATCTCTAGTATGACGACAGTAAACAGTGTTAGTATCTCGTCAGGTTGTGTAACCGTAACGGATTTATGCTCGTCGTGCAAAATAAAAGTAAAAAATGCAAATAAAATCATCACAAGATCTCAGGTAAAATTGAATGAGGAGAAAAGTGAAACCGATTGTCGTAATGTAGGCCTACCGCTATCGTCATGCGAATGCCATAACCTGAGAAACGAACTGTCCTCAAAAGACGAAATTATAAAGCTGCTAAAGGAAGATATTGCTAAGTTAATGGAAGAGTTGAATAAATTAAAAGGAAACAGAGAGGAAAGCAAGGAAACTTGGTCGACAGTGATTGCTGGTAAGGTAAGATTGAATAAGCCTAGGCCTATAAATGGAGTACATGTAACTGAAATTCCCGTCTCAAATTCATTTGGAGTGCTTGTCGAAGAAAATGATGACTTTCCTCAAGAAGAAAAGAAGAAAGTGATAAAGAGAAAATCCAGGAAGATGCGGATATTTGCGGATAGCCACGGGCGAGATGTAGCAGCAAGCGTTTTGGAGAGAAGCCGAGAAATGGAGGTCACTTCGACAGTGAAGCCAGGAGCTCAGATTGCAGAAGTCACGAACGGGATGATAGGAGAGTGTGCGTCCCTTACTGCAAAGGACTACGCAGTGATCATCGCTGGAGCAAACGACGTCTATAGAAATGAGAGTAAAAAGGTAATCAAAGATTTAAAGGGTACATTGCCATCCATGCAAAAAACAAATGTCATTATTGTAAACATTCCGCAGAGACACGATTTAATTCCCAAGTCATGTGTAAATGTAGAAATAGAGGCTACAAATGGAAAAATTCATAAAATTTGTAAGAGTTTTCCAAATGTCCAAATTGTAGATGTAAGTAAATTAGACAGGAAGTTCCACACTCGGCATGGCCTACACTTAAATAGATTAGGAAAAGAGTATCTTAGTGATGAAATCTGCAAAATTGTAAATTCAAATGGTAAGAATAATTCAACAGTAATATCATTAGAGTGGAAGCAGGGAAACTGGTAGAAGAAGCCAAACGTGAGGTTTGGCATTCACATCTTTTGAAGTCAAATTTAACGGAGTGCAACAATGGTATTTCGGATTTGTCTAGCAACAATAATAATAACAATTATGATAATAATAATGTAAATAAATCACCAACACAAGCTTGCAAAAGTAACAAATTTAAAATTTACCACCAGAATGTCCAGTCTCTTTATAATAAAATTGATTACATAAATCTAATGCTTAAAAATGAACTTAAAGACATCTCAGCACTATGTATTTCAGAACATTGGCTGAAAGAGGAACAACTCGAATTAATTCAATTCCCAGGGTTTATACAAGCTAGTAAATACTCTAGATCTAATATTAGCCATGGTGGTACTTGCATCTTCTTAAGAAATAATTTAGATCATGAACAGATAACAGCTTATGATTATCTAATTATGGAACAGGATTTTGAATTCTCTGCCGTAAAAATTCAGCAGTCTAAGTTAATAATTGTATGCGTATACCGTTCTCCGTCAGGAAAGTTTCCTCTATTTATAGATAAACTAGAATTGTTACTCAATAACATGAGCAAAGTAAATTTCGATATAATAATTTGTGGGGATGTAAATGTGGATTTCTTAAAACTTGATAGAAATTGTGAATTATTAAACCAGTTACTAATTTCCTATGGACTGAAACCTACAGTAAATACACCAACAAGAATAACAAAATTTAGTAAAACCACTCCTGATCAAATTTTTATAAATACAGATAAATATCACCATTCAATAGAAGTCTATTGTCCGGGTTTTAGTGACCACCATGGACAAATACTGAGTTTTGAAGTATCCGAAGTAATCAATAATAATGATAATGGAGTAAAATCAAAGTGCAGGTCATTCACTGAATCAAATGTTACATATTTCAATGACTTATTAAATAAGGAAACATGGTCAGAAATTTATGAACTAGAAAATGTAAATGATAAATTTAATGCATTTAACAGTACCCTAAAACACTATTTTGAAATAGCATTCCCCATTAAACGAAGAACTGTTCAAAATAACAAAACTAGCAATTGGATAACAACAGGGATTATAAATTCATGTCAAAGAAAGAAATTTCTACACAAATTATATAAACAATACCACACAACACCTGAATTCAATTTATACTACAAAAAATACAATAGCATATTAAATAAGGTAATAAGACTAGCAAAGAAAATGCATAATGATAATTTTATTTCCCAATCATCTAATAAAAACAGGGCTATGTGGTCCGTAATAAAGAAAGAAACTGGAAAATCTGCTAAAATACAAAGGAACATTACACTGACCAGAAATAATAAAGTGATTAATAATCCAGAGGAAATAGCAAACACTTTTAATGACTATTTTCTGGAAATTCCGCAAAAATTATTAAATAAATCACAGGTAAATACACTAAATTCTAATAATAAAATAAATATATGCAGTGATTCTTTATTTATAAATCATGTCACAAGTGAAGAGGTAAGAATAGTTATAAAAGAGCTAAAAAATAAATTCTGTGCTGGCATTGATGGCATCCCTGATGCAATTTTAAAGAAATGTGCAGAAAATATAATAAATCCACTTACGCACTTAATAAACAGTTCAATTCTCTCAGGAACTTACCCGGATATTTTGAAGTTATCAAAAGTAATTCCAGTGCACAAAAACGGTTCAAAAGATGAATTAGATAACTATCGTCCTATTACCTTACCAACTGGTATTGCAAAAATTGTGGAAAAAATTATGTATAAGAGACTGATAAGTTTCATAGAAAAAAATAAAATATTATCAAACTCACAACATGGATTTAGAACGGAAAAATCTACACAGACAGCAATTTACGAATGTAGTAATAGTATACTGAAATTAATTGACAATAAGGAACATGTAACTGGCCTATTCTTGGATTTATCGAAAGCATTTGATGTAGTTGACCATAAAATCCTCCTTACCAAACTAAATCAATATGGTGTTAGAGGTCTAGCTAATAAATGGATAGAGTCTTACTTAACAGGGCGTAAACAAATAGTAAGCTTGAGACACAAGGATGATGGAACCAAATTACTTAATGAAACATTGTCCAATGAGGGAATTATTGAATTTGGAGTACCCCAGGGATCGGTTTTGGGCCCACTACTCTTTCTTCTATATATCAATGATATAACACAGAACGTTCATTCACATAAGGAAATTTTGTTTGCGGACGATACAACACTCGTAATAAAAGGTGAAACTAAACAGGTCATACAGCAGTCTGCTGACTCCGTTACAGGAGAGTTAACCAAATGGTCACAAGATAATCGCCTCATAATAAACTATAAAAAGTCAGTATGTCTAAATTTCCACACTATACAGAATAGGAATCCTGCGATGCCCAATATAACATTAAATGGTCATCAAATAGAAAATAAATCAGAAACAAAGTTTTTAGGACTATGGATACAACAAGACTTGAAATGGAATAAACATATACAATATCTGAATACTAAACTGAACTCGATGTGCTTTGCGTTACGTATTTTGAAAACCTGCACTAGCATGCACACATTAAGAAATACTTATTTTGCTTATTTCCATTCATACTTAAGATATGGGATCATATTTTGGGGTATGTCGCCAGATGTACTAAGCACGTTTAGGATACAAAAGAGAGCGATTAGAATTATGGCAAATGTAAACTCTAGAGAATCATGTAGACCTCTGTTTAAAGATTTAAACATTCTCCCACTGCCCTGCATATATATCTTTGAAAGTATTATGTTTTTTAAAAAGAATTTAATGAATAAAGATGTTTTTCTTAAAACAAACAATGATGTTCATAGGCATAACACAAGACAAAATCAAAACATTCATATTTCACACACACACACAAGCATATATCAAAAAGGAACTTTTCACACTGGAGTTAAATTATACAATAAACTACCCCAGTATATAAAACTGGCCCCAAAAATAAAAACCTTTGATAGAATGTTGAAAGCTTATCTGCAGTGCCATTGTTTTTACTCAGTAGTTGAATATTTTAGCGTATAGGAGTGATGGAATCTATAACTATATTTTACTTTTTTAATTTAATTTTAATACCTAGCTGTATGTTGTTGTATTTATAGAATTAAGTTTTCATATTATGATAATAGAGTGAGGTGTAAATAGTTGTGCAATAAGATTGTATCTATTAAGATTTGCTATTATAATAAGTTATAAATAGTTATAATCTTAGTAATATATACCTGTTAGTTCTTTTATTTTATGCATGTAAATTCTGACGTGTCCTATATCAAAAATGTATTGAATGCATGTATTTGATCAAATGGAATTAATAAAAATCTATCTATCTATCTACCGATTCTAGGCGAATTTCCAAGAAATTCAAGAAGATCACAACATCAAATGTAAGTAGGCTACATTCAGTTATTTTATCACCCATTTACCAATAATTTCATGAGAATAAACTGTTCTTTGCGTACTCAACAGCTGATGTTGACAGTTTCGTTACGTTCCCCACATGGCGCGTTTGGTATCTTGTGACGTCATTCGCCTTCCGAGCGCTGATTGGTGAGTGAAAATTGAGGCAACCTCTGTAGTTTATAAGCCTTGGGTTGATATCAGATATAATGAAGAGTGAGAGACACGAAATGATGGATGGAGACAAACATACCAGTGTTTAAATGCTGAAAAAAAATAGCGTTGGGGAAAGTCGATGAAGACGATTAACAAAGACATAAATTAATTGTCATGGACATAGAAGGGATTCCGATAGGGCCAAATGACTCTGAACGAACAAAGAAGTATTTATGCAATAAATATCCTACAATATCCCATCAAATACATGCATTCAATACATTTTTGATATAGGACACATCAGAATTTACATCTATAAAATAAAAGCACTAACAGGTATATATTACTAATATTATAACTATTTAACTTCTTATAATAGCAAATCTTAATAGATACGATCTTATTGCACAACTATTTACACCTCACTCTATTATCATAATATGAAAACTTAATTCTATAAATACAACAACATACAGCTAGGTATTACAATTAAATTAAAAAAGTAAAATATAATTATAGATTTCATCGCTCCTATACGCTAAGATATTCAACTACTGAGTAAAAACAATGGCACTGCAGATAACCTTTCAACATTCTATCAAAGGTTTTTATTTTTGGGGCCAGTTTTATATACTGGGGTAGTTAATTGTATAATTTAACTCCAGTGTGAAAAGTTCCTTTTTCATATATGCTTGTGTGTGTGTGTGTGAAATATGAATGTTTTGATTTTGTCTTGTGTTATGCCTATGAACATCATTGTTTGTTTTAAGAAAAACATCTTTATTCATTAAATTCTTTAAAAAAAACATAATACTTTCAAAGATATATGCAGGGCAGTGGGAGAATGTTTAAATCTTTAAACAGAGGTCTACATGATACTCTAGATTTTACATTTGCCATAATTCTAATCGCCCTCTTTTGTATCCTAAACGTGTTTAGTACATCTGGTGACATACCCCAAAATATGATCCCATATCTTAAGTATGAATGAAAATAAGCAAAATAAGTATTTCTTAATGTGTGCATGCTAGTACAGGTTTTCAAAATACGTAACGCAAAGCACATCGAGTTCAGTTTAGTATTCAGATATTGTATATGTTTATTCCATTTCAAGTCTTGTTGTATCCATAGTCCTAAAAACTTTGTTTCTGATTTATTTTCTATTTGATGACCATTTAATATTATATTGGGTATCGCAGGATTCCTATTCTGTATAGTGTGGAAATTTAGACATACTGTTTTTTTTATAGTTTATTATGAGGCGATTATCTTGTGACCATTTGGTTAACTCTCCTGTAACGGAGTCAGCAGACTGCTGTATGACCTGTTTAGTTTCACCTTTTATTACGAGTGTTGTATCGTCCGCAAACAAAATTTCCGTATGTGAATGAACGTTCTGTGTTATATCATTGATATATAGAAGAAAGAGTAGTGGGCCCAAAACCGATCCCTGGGGTACTCCAAATTCAATAATTCCCTCATTGGACAATGTTTCATTAAGTAATTTGGTTCCATCATCCTTATGTCTCAAGCTTACTATTTGTTTACGCCTTGTTAAGTAAGACTCGATCCATTTATTAGCTAGACCTCTAATACCATATTGATTTAGTTTGGTAAGGAGGATTTTATGGTCAACAACATCAAATGCTTTCGATAAATCCAAGAATAGGCCAGTTACATGTTCCTAATTGTCAATTAATTTCAGTATACAATTACTACATTGGTAAATTGCTCTCTGTGTAGATTTTTCCGTTCTGAATCCATGTTGTGAGTTTGATAATATTTTATTTTTTTCTATGAAACTTATCAGTCTCTTATACATAATTTTTTCCACAATTTTTGCAATACCAGTTGGTAAGGTAATAGGACGATAGTTATCTAATTCATCTTTTGAACCGTTTTTGTGCATTGGAATTACTTTTGATAACTTCAAAATATCCGGGTATGTTCCTGAGAGAATTGAACTGTTTATTAAGTGCGTAAGTGGATTTATTATATTTTCTGCACATTTCTTTAAAATTGCATCAGGGATGCCATCAATGCCAGCACAGAATTTATTTTTTAGCTCTTTTATAACTATTCTTACCTCTTCACTTGTGACATGATTTATAAATAAAGAATCACTGCATATATTTATTTTATTACTAGAATTTAGTGTATTTACCTGTGATTTATTTAATAATTTTTGTGGAATTTCCATAAAATAGTCATTAAAAGTGTTTGCTATTTCCTCTGGATTATTAATCACTTTATTATTTCTGGTCAGTGTAATGTTCCTTTGTATTTTAGAAGATTTTCCAGTTTCTTTCTTTATCACGGACCACATAGCCCAGTTTTTATTAGATGATTGGGAAATAAAATTATCATTATGCATTTTCTTTGCTAGTCTTATTACCTTATTTAATATGCTAGTGTATTTTTTGTAGTATAAATTGAATTCAGGTGTTGTGTGGTATTATTTATATAATTTGTGCAGAAATTTCTTTCTTTGACATGAATTTATAATCCCTGTTGTTATCCAATTGCTAGTTTTGTTATTTTGAACAGTTCTTCGTTTAAAGGGGAATGCTATTTCAAAATAATGTTTTAGGGTACTGTTAAATGCATTAAATTTATCATTTACATTTTCTAGTTCATAAATTTCTGACCATGTTTCCTTATTTAATAAGTCATTGAAATATGTAACATTTGATTCAGTGAATGACCTGCATTTTGATTTTACTCCATTATCATTATTATTGATTGTTTCGGATACTTCAAAACTCAGTATTTGTCCATGGTGGTCACTAAAACCCGGACAATAGACTTCTATTGAATGGTGATATTTATCTGTATTTATAAAAATTTGATCAGGAGTGGTTTTACTAAATTTTGTTATTCTTGTTGGGGTATTTACTGTAGGTTTCAGTCCATAGGAAATTAGTAACTGTGTTAATAATTCACAATTTCTATCAAATTTTAAGAAATCCACATTTACATCCCCACAAATTATTATATCGAAATTTACTTTGCTCATGTTATTGAGTAACAATTCTAATTTATCTATAAATAAAGGAAACTTTCCTGACGGAGAACGGTATACGCATACAATTATTAACTTAGACTGCTGTATTTTTACGGCAGAGAATTCAAAATCCTGTTCCATAATTAGATAATCATAAGCTGTTATCTGTTCATGATCTAAATTATTTCTTAAGAAGATGCAAGTACCACCATGGTTAATATTAGATCTAGAGTATTTACTAGCTTGTATAAACCCTGGGAATTGAATTAATTCGAGTTGTTCCTCTTTCAGCCAATGTTCTGAAATACATAGTGCTGTGATGTCTTTAAGTTCATTTTTAAGCATTAGATTTATGTAATCAATTATATTATAAAGAGACTGGACATTCAGGTGGTAAATTTTAAATTTGTTACTTTTGCAAGCTTGTGTTGGCGATTTATTTACATTATTATTATCATAATTGTTATTATTATTGTTGCTAGACGTGAGGGTTGGAACGGGGTGCACTCAGCCTCGTGAGGACAACTGAGTAGCTGTCTGACAGTGTGACAGCGCCCCGATCACGAATACCAAGATTAACGGCCGAGGGGACCCGACGCGCTGATCACGCGTCACCCCAATATCTGCAGGCCAAATGGCTGGGCAGCGGTCGCTTGGTCGGCCTTAGCCCGTCATGGGCTGGATAGTGCCAGGGGTTGACTTTTTGTTGTTGTTGCTAGACAAATCCGAAATCCATTGTTACACTCCGTTAAATTTGACTTCAAAAGATCTGATTGCCAAACCTCACGTTTGGCTTCTTCTACCAGTTTCCCTGCTTCCACTCTAATGATATTACTGTTGAATTATTCTTACCATTTGAATTTACAATTTTGCAGATTTCATCACTAAGATACTCTTTTCCTAATCTATTTAAGTGTAGGCCATGCCGAGTGTGGAACTTCCTGTCTAATTTACTTACATCTACAATTTGGACATTTGGAAAACTCTTACAAATTTTATGATTTATTCCATTTGTAGCCTCTATTTCTACATTTACACATGATTTGGGAATTAAATCGTATCTCTGCGGAATGTTTACAATAATGACATTTGTTTTTTGCATGGATGGCAATGTATCCTTTAAATCTTTGATTACCTTTTTACTCTCATTTCTATAGACGTCGTTTGCTCCAGCGATGATCACTGTGTAGTCCCTTGCAGTAAGGGACGCACACTCTCCTATCATTCCGTTCGTGACCTCCAGGAATCAAATCCATACCGGTAACCTTTGGCTTTAGCTGCCAATGCTCTGCCATTGATCAGAATGTTATGGAATCTTTCAAGTCTACAAACCAACCATGGCCTTGGAAATGTAGAATGCAAATAGCATTGGATGGTGACAGGTGGTGATTGCTATCTTAAGGAATATGACATCTAGGTCATCTGCTAGAAAGATTTGGTGAAAAAAAAGATAAAATTTATTAAATTTCAGCTACTGGTCACACAATAGGATTTTGTTTTCACTACCATATGGCAGGACAAAACAGAATGTAGAAATTGCAGAACAGATCACCTAGTTGGCTCCAACACCAAGTACCATACAATAATTATTATTAGTACAAGCTAGGGTACATAGTTCAAATGTGATGCTGCCTCCAGGAATCAAATCCATAACCTTTGGCTTTAGCTGCCAATGCTCTGCCATTGATCAGAATGTTATGGAATCTTTCAAGTCTACAAACCAACCATTTATCAAATGTCTTTTGCAATATGCTCTTCCTTGCTTACTCAGAAGTAGGAAAACCTGGCAGTAGCCATCCAACTTGAAACACTGATTCAAGATGATTCCATGAAAGAGCAAATTAACTAAAACTTACTGGTGCCAATATTTATAACTAATTCAATTGGCTTTGAACACCTGTTAATACTTAATATGCCAATATTTATTTTTCATTCATTCATCCTTTCATTCAAATTATTAGGAAACATGGAGGTATACTGTATATCCATTTTCTGTACAGCTAAGAATGAATTAAATAAATGCTGACTATAGGAGCAGGGGGGTGTGGGTGTACCAGCTTAAATCTCTTTCAAACATGTATCTTTATCTCAGATTCAGGTACCTTATTTCAATCCTATGTAGGAGTGTTACTGCTTTGTGAAAATTAGTTTCTTCAATTGTCTTGTGAAAGTTGTAAATTTTATGTACAGTGGTTGTCTAAATAACATGGTCTGAGTGTCCCTTAGAACTGTAGGTTTTGATTTCGTTAAAACGTGCAGTTTCATATTATCTGTGTTTAAAACAGTCATAAACCATTAAGGAACCTTGCCATGGAGTCGTATCTTGGCCGATGTGTTGAAGATGTTGATAAGAGCAGCTGAGTAATTTGATTTATCGGTGAAGCAAGTAGCAGCTTGGATCACCAGTAACATATGTTGCAGGTAATAAAAGGGGGGCGGGGATAAGTTAAGTGCAAGTGGATGATTGTAAATATATATAGCAGGTTGAGAAATGAAAGTATTTTGAGGTACAATTGTTTACTCAGGCTGTGCTGAATTTAAAGAGAGTTCGTTTTTAATCGCTCCACCTCGTGAATTGACATTCGTAATTCTTCTGGACTGATGAACCTGGATCCTACACTGGCACTTACCTATTATATGTTATTTCCATAATTTTTTAAATTTGATATTCTGGGAGTCGTTACTAATTGAAATTACTGTCCATTATCACTACTGCATGGAAAATATATGCTAAATTATGTAAATATGTGACTTAAGTCGTTATTTGTTGTTCATTCATTCAACGACGGCAATTTACATTGTTTCTCATTTCTTGTCGTTGCTCAACTGCTACTGAAAGAGGCGCATTAGGTGTCCAACTGTACCGAGACGCACACAGGTGTATACATTGACGTGATTTCACCTCTGTTGACATCGGACATAGATTTAGGTATTAGGAAGTCATTTTTAAAAGCCTTCGTCTGGAGCGTGGCGATCTATGGAAGTGAAACTAGGACTATTGGTACAGTAGAAAGCGTTTGAAAGGTGGTGTTACAGGAGAATGATGAAGATCAGATGGGTTGATAGGGTTACAAATGAAGAGGTATTAAGACGATTGGGAGAGGAGAGATGTTTGTGGCGACTGCTAATGAAGAGAAATGATAGGTTGGTACGACACATACTATGAAACCCAGGAATAGCAACCTTAGTTACGGAAGGAAGGGTCGAGGGTAAGAACTGTCGAGGTAGACCAAGGTTAGAATATGTTAAACAAATTGCCTCGGATGTAGGGTGTGGTAGCTATGTAGAGATGAAACAATAAGCTCAGCTTAGGGAAGCATGGATTGCTGCATCAAACCAGTCAAAAGACTGAAGACTCACACAACATTTCACTGTTGCCAATACAAAATACACTACACAGGTCATGCCTAGCGAGCTAAGCGAGATACAATTGGCTTCTGTCTGGACTGCTTGTAGTCTTCGACAAGCGAGTCTCGAGCGTTAGCCCCAGGTTAGGTTTTTGTATGTAAAGCCTTAACGTAGAAAGACAACAAAGCAAGCGAATCCATCACAGCATAAAACAAACACCACGCGGCCACGCTTACCATATGCGTGAGGTTGGCATATTTTATTTGTCCTTTAAACCATGTCTTCAATTGCCGACACAACACAACTGAAATTTCACTAATGTATGAGAAAACCTCCAATACCGTACAACATAATTTGCACAATTATTATTCATCATTTATAACCGCACCCAGCTTGCTGGAGCAAAGAAACGATGATGATATTTCAGCTAATTTAAGTAGTTTTGTACTAGGCGCATCACTCCCGAAGCGTTACCTAATATATATATTACCAAGTTGCTTGTCTTGTCTTGGCCCGCTGGATGCCTTTTCAGGTACACAAGGAGGAACAGGAAGATGAGATGTGTGGAGGGATACAGCATCTCCAATCTGACGATTGGCATAGTATGCACTTGCATAAATGACTCCTACAATATAGCCCTTTTCTCTGCACTGCATCTCATTCACTGCTCTGAGAGACAGGCCTACAAGTGGGACAACGACTATATTCATACTGAATTGTCTTATAAAATTTGTAAATTGTATGTATTCATATATCTTCTTTGATATGTACAATTAATTGCCATATACCGTATGTGTAAATTATATCTACTTGCCTAAAATATAAATGCATTCATATATCTTCATTTTATTTGTTTATTTCCTTCAAAACTACCTCATCCATCCTATTTCATTATGCATTAAAGAAGTGCATACGTGAATTATGATACAGGTGCTATTATTTGCATAACCTAATGTGTGACAACAGTTGGGTTGGATCGCTGATTATTGTCACAGATTATGAGTAGCCAATGGAGGAAAATAAGTTGATCTAGGCCTATTGTAGCTTTGTATATTGGGACTTCGAAAACACTCGCGGGAAAATAAATTAACTATAGAATTATAGAATGATTTTACGCCGTAACGTAGGCAATTTTAAAAATAATGGAAAATGTTATCTTAAATACTTGCAAAAGCAACTACCTAACCTCAAAATATAGCATACAGAATTAATTTAAATTCCGCGCCATTTTGTTGTGCGTTGCACTTCTCACCAGAGTGCAGTAAGGCGTGACAGCTAAGGATCGAAATTAGAAAGTGATAAACCATTTGCTTCTTCCATGCAAGACCAACTACAATACTCAGACCTTAATGAAGTACTAGCTGGTGATCTGAACTGCAGAATTGATACAGAACAATCAAAAGTAGTCATGAATTATATAAATGGGGAAGGACTAAGGTTAATAAATAACCGCAACGATAAAACTTATATTGGAGTGAATGGTACAAGTACAATAGATCTAGTCTTTAGTAACGTCAGGATAGTTCAACAAACTATCATCACGAATGTAGTTGCGAGAAAACATCTCTGCCTGTGGATACTACTATAATTCTACCAAACATACAACTAACGACTGTCCAGGAGGAAAAACCGAAATTCAGCAGAAAAATAGACACAGATGCTATTGCTCACATCAACACACATTATATACAGCAGGAAATAAAGACGGGGAATTTGGACTCAGCAATAGCTAACTTGGAAAAACTCATCAAAGATAACTCAATCCCCATTCCTCGACCAAAACGAACGAAAAATCAATGGTTCAACAGGAAATGCATCCAAGCGAAAACAGAGGCCTTAATAGCACTACATAGAGCAGTAAAACTACCCGATGATTTTAATTTACAACAATATTCAGATGCTAGGAAACAATATAAGGAAAACGTGAAAAGGGCAAAAGAAGAATTCAAAAAAAGAGAAGAACAAAAAATGATAGAAGAAGCAACAGAGAAATGGTATAAGGCACTTTACACAATCCAACCGCATTTCCCAAAAGATATACCAATGACTATATGGGAAGAACATTTTTAAAAAGTACTTCAGGCACGTGAAACACGACCTCAAACAATAAAAGATACGGAAATGCACATTGAACCTTTCACGCCAGCAGAATTAGATAAAGTAATAAGGAACACTCAGAAAAACAAGGCATGTGGGCCAGATGGGATTTACTATGAGCATATCAAAAGCACGGCCCCATACTTTTTAGACCTATGGACAGACATTTTTAATGAATGCCTAAAACAAGGAACAATTCCAAATAACTGGCGACATGCCACGCTAAAGCTGTTATATAAAGGCAAAGGAGATATGGAAGATCCAAATGCATACAGGGGCATAGCATTAGAATGTACAGCCTTCAAAATCCTAACGAGTCTTCTGAATAACCGACTATACCAAATGATAGAGAAATTCATCCCTGAAGAGCAATTCGGGTTCACCATGGGCAAATCGACTTTACACGCAGTGAAATACCTTAAGGACGAAATCGAGGAAGTTTTGAAATACCGGAGAGGAAAGCTTCATGTGATTTTCGTGGATTACACCAAGGCATTTGACCTTTTAAATAGATCCATGATAATAGAAAAACTGGAAGGGTTCTTCTTCTTCTTCTTTTGGTTCCTATCCATTCCGGATGTTGGCTACCATCTTGACTGTGCTGTTCCTATCACTTGCAGCTCGGAATAATTCAGTAGATGTTTTTGAAGTCCAGGCTGTGAGATTTTTAAACCAGGATATTCTTCTTCGTCCAACACTTCTCTTCCCTGGTATTTTTCCTTGAAGAATAGACTGTAGGAGATGGTACTTGGTGGTATTCCTCATGATGTGATGGGTTCATAGGGGAAAATTACATCACGAGAATTGTTAGAGATATACTTGGCCGTAACTTGGTACAAATAGATGATAGTGTTGATCGATCCTGGCCACTAGAACAGAAAAATGGCGTGTTGCAGGGAGATCCACTTAGCCCACTATTGTTCAATATAGCAACATCAGATATCATCAAATGCATCAAAGCAGACATCAAAATACTGGCATATGCTGATGACATGGTTCTTATGTCACCCGAGATAACAAAACTTCAGGAAGCCTTTGACCAGCTGGAAAGGTGGGCCACCAAAAATGAACTGCAAATTAAAGAAAAGAAAACCGTTTTAATGACATTCAGGAAAGGAGGCAAATCAGCAACCAATGACAAGATCACATACAGAAATGAACCATTAACAACTGTTCCATACTTTAAATACTTAGGAATCACATTACAGACATATGGAAATGTCTTTACGATACATGTCAAAGAAAGAATAACAGCTGCGACCTTAGCCATGATAAGTCTAAAAACTCTTCCACAGATCTCGCTGGTAACAGCAATGGAAATATATAAATTGAAAATTACGCCCATCATAACATACGGCATGGAGTTAATTTGGGAACACCTTACCAAAAGTAATCTAACGGACTTAGAAAAAGTAAAAGCAAAATTCCTAAAAAAGACGTTGGGTGTATCAAAGTACACCCGTTCGCGCCTGGTATATGTGCTGGCTAAGGAAAATTTCTTCATAGAAGATCTCCGCCTGCTACTACATCTACCCTCTACACATGCGTATCAGTGCTTGCTTATAGACCTTCAAAGAAAAAGGGAAGGACATATGGCTGGAGTTTTACACTACAGACGCAATGTTAAGCAGTGATTGGAAAAAGCCAGGATATGAACTAAGACACTTAATGACGCGTTTCGCTGTTCACGGGTTTCACCACCGGATATGCAGCAGAGCCAACTATCATGAACCACAAGAACTTCAGTGTATATGCAAATTGTGCGGAAGAAGCTGTGAGAGGTACCACGCAATGTTTTGCGGGAAAAGACTAGTGTCGCTGACTAAATTCTGTCTCGATGCTGTGAACTAATATGTTTTCTTTGCACATTCTGCGAATCTTTTCTCTATTAAATTAATGTAGAAAAAACATGGCGGCGATGGTTGCCCTACCAATAGCTAAGATCATGTCATCGGGCTTGTCACGGTTCGTGTAAATTATTATTTTTACTCGCCTAAGAGCATAACAGATATCACAAGACGAGACTAGGTTCCGAAGAAATATCCATCAATAATTCAGACTTACCTGAATTAATTTATCTATATAGTACTGGCCTCGAATTATCGGTTTCTTCGTCTTCACCCAAGGGGCAGCTACAATAGTCTCACTATTTCTGTGGTTGAATAAGAAGCTTTTTGTCGAGTTATCACTTTGTATTTGAGTTCAGTAATTATAGATTAATATTAATTGCATAAAATCAAACAGATTCTGAAGTAGGAGAGAAGAAAGTACCCGGTTACTGAAGTGCTGTCCCAGCACATGCAGAGTATTTGTGTACACAATCGGAATAAGAATAGTTGCCTGAAATAATCGAACCAACGCTATAGAGATACAATTCAATTAAGACCTTTCGTGGAATTGTCTAAAATCTCGGGTAAAACATCACACCGAATTAGTGGATTGAAATATGCAAAAAAGTCGTCGTGTGGATATCTGAACATAATTATGGAGATACCACACACAAAGGACACGATAATATATTACCAACTAACCTATTAAACATTCGCTGTTACCGTTTGGAATAGTTGTACGCTGGAAATAGTTGATTTAGTTAAGTAAAGCAGGTAGGAAAGCACTATCTCCCTCTTATGGAATTATCGCGGCACACCATCTCGCAATATAAGTACATAATTGGCAAGTTACTCACAACACTTTATTACACATCAAATAATTAAAAATAACTTGCAAGCTGTAAGAATCACAAAAGTATGAATAATGACGGAACACAATGAGTTCACTGTTCGGCACAGAGGAAACATCTTCCTTAAACAATAAAAAAGTTCACTGTATTATTTGGCGTGTATACAAGGCAGTGTAGATCATCTGCCAGACTGGTAAGTATTCACGGAGACACATGTTGCTAAGCCTTCAACGTTCAACGTGAACGGTTTGGTCTAGCCGTAGATGCTCATTGCGTTTTCCCTTTACGTACTTAACTTCGACATTACTGAACTGTACTAAGCTATTATTATATTGTCACTAACTAGCAAATAATTGCGGTGTATATTCTTGAGACACTTCTATTAATGCTTTAGTCGTAGGTACTTCAACATCTGCAGTAAATGACACAATGCCATCAGTCGACTGAACAATCATCACACAAACGAACCACTCCATAATAAGCGTATTATCACTTATTTACACCCGATTGCAGTACATTAACGCGAACTGGACTTTACAGACATACTGAAGACACTAAAAATTACAGATGAGCGATAGTTGATCCCAACTTTCATCAAACGAAGCTAATCAAAGCTAATATTGTATCCCAGCAACGAATGTAAACAAACAATATGTCGGGCTTCAGCAAACGCCATTTTCACACTTTCGATACCTGCATTAAGGTCTGAGCAAGACCAACTACAATACTCAGACCTTAATGCAGGTCTCGAAAGTGTGAAAATGGCGTACGCTGAAGCCCCGGCATATTGATTGTTTACATTCGTTGCTGGGATACACTATTTAGCTTTGATAAGCTTCGTTTGATGAAAGTTGGGATAAACTGTCGCTCATCTGTAATTTTTAGTGTCTTATGTATGTCTGTAAAGTCCTGTTCGCGTTAATGTACTACAATCGTATGTAAGTATGTGATAATACGCTTGATATAGACTGGTTCGTTTGTGTGATGATTGTCCAGTCAACCGTTGGCATTGTGTCATTTACTTCGGATGTTGAAGTACCTAAGACTAAAGCATAATAGAAGTATCTCAAGAATATACACCGCAATGATTTGCTAGTTAGTGACAATATAATAATAGATTAGTACACTTCTGTAGTGTCGAACTTAAGTACGTAAAGGGAAAATGCAATGAGCATCTACGGCTAGACCAAACTGTTGACGTTATCTTGAACGCTCAGCAATATGTGCCTCCGTAAATCATTACCAGTCTGGCAGATGTTATACAATGCCTTGTATACACGCCAAATAATACAGTGAACTTCTGTTTTATTGGTTAAGGAAGATGTTCCCCCTGTGCCAAACAGTGAACTCAATGTGTTCCGTCATTATTCATTCTTTTGTGATTCTTACAGCTTGCAAGTTATTTTTTATTATGATGTGTGTAATAAAGTGTTGTGAGTACCTTGCCAATTATGTATTTATATTGCGAGATGGTGTGCCGCGATAATTCTGTAAGAGGGAGATGGTGCTTTCCAACCTATAGTACATTACTAAGTCAACTATTTCCAGCGTACAACTATTCCAAACGGTAACAGCGAATGTTTAATAGGTTAGATGGTAACATATTATAGTGTCCCTTGTGTGTAGTATTCTCGATAATTATATTCTGATATCCACACGACGACTTCTTTGCATATTTTGGAACTCGTGTAGTATACGTTGCCCGGCGCCATTAAAATCCGAAAAATTTTCTATAGAAATGGCCAATGTTACTAATATACAGCAGTTGAATATTTCATCGCTAGAGAGTGTTACTGTATTTTTTCAGAGTGCCAACATTATTGTTTCCAGACCAATATTTTCATCCAGCCCAATGGTTTTCGTCTAGGCCAATAAAGGTTAGGTAGCGCGGCCCTGCGGGCCGCGTTAGGCTAATAGATAACACCCCTGGTTTTTGTCACGCACAGTGGGGATGTCACGCATCAATAATCTTTAACCAGGCCAATGATTTTGACTAGTAGTACAATCAGTAAGTTGGCAGCATTACGTAATCCAACATGGCGACCTGCTTTTTAATAAGTTTATTACTTGAAAGTTAATGTTGACAATTTCCTTTTTATGGAAGTGTTTACGCGGTGTTTGTTAATGGCAAATGGCTTTAATAGCGTGGCAGAGTAAATACAAACCATTTTCCGAGCGCTACTAAGTAAAATAACGCACTTTCGAAACGGGCAACGTATACTACAGGAGAGCCCATATTTTAATCAACTAATTCGGTGTGATGTTTTACCCGAGATTTTAGACAATTCCACGAGAGGTCTTAATTGAATTGTATTTCTTAACGTTGGTTCGATTATTTCAGGCAACTATTCTCATTCCGATTGTGTACACAAATACTCTGCATGTGCTGGGACAGCATTTCAGTAACCGGGTACTTACTTCTCTCCTACTTCAGAATCTGTTTGATTTTTTGCTAATAATATTAATCTATAATCACTGAACTTAAATACAAATCGTGATAACTCGCCAAAAAGCTTCTTATTCAACTACAGAAGCAGTGACACTATTGTAGCTGCCCCTTGGGTGAAGACGAAGAAACCTATAATTCGAGGCCAACACTATATAGATCAATTAATTCAGGTAAGTCTAAATTATTGATGCATATTTCTTCGGAACCTAGTCTCGTCTTGTGATATATTTTATGCTCTTAGGTGAGTAAAAATAATAATTTACCCGAACTGTGACATGCCCGATGACATGATCTTAGCTATTGGTAGGGCAACCATCGCCGCCATGTTTTTTCTACATTAAGGTCTGAGGATTGTAGTTGGTCTTGGTCTGAGTATTGTAGTTGGTCTTGTTCCATGTCTATACACTGTGACCAAGGAGCATTTAATAACAGAGTAGGGACTCTCTGCCGTTTCTGCGTTCCGTTAAATTCAGCGATTGCGTCATTGTTTGGGCTCCAACTCAAACGCACATGGTGCGCAAAGCTACTAAAAAGCGTTGCATGGTGCGCACCACGTGGCGAATTCCAACGCCACTGAGATGCAATAACTGGCCGTATATTGTACAAGAAATATAAGTGACCGAAGGATCTAGGTTGCTTTCGCCGGATACGTTAGCCAACTTACGAAATGAGAGGAAATCGAATCGAGTTTGATTAATCTGGATACACCTCGTTATTGTTGCTTTAAAGCGACTACGTGTTATTTTTGAACTCCAATATATTACTTAGATTGAATATTAAGAGGCAACGGACACCGTAAACTTGAATTTCATACGTCCGTTGTGGTCTATGACGTTGGTACGATGAGAAGAAAAAAAAAGGACGGTCGTTGTTTTATTTCCTACTTTTTTCAGTTGCTTCGCCCTTTTAAGACGTTTAAGTACAAGCGAATAGTCTTTTTGAATTTTCAACGATAAAAATAAATAAATCATGAAGTTTCATGCTAGTTTCCAATATTAAGATACCATAACCTCAAAATTACTGTACCCCTATTCCGATCCATGGCCGATTTCTTGTCTGCTCTACCTCCTTCTCTAAATAAATTGTATATGCCCAATAATATCATTTAATTACAATTAACTTGGCCTCAATGGTTAAATGATTTTCAACTGTATCTACAGAAAAAATATAGGCAGGGTTGAGGATTGTCTTCAAGGAAATGAGAAAGCTGATTTTCCAGACAGTTTCAATTGATTTATTAATTTATGTTCAATCACGGTACACATTGTACATTCTTTCACATGTAAGTCATAACTTCTGATGTGTGAACGTCAATGGCTTAGTCGACTGGAGACAGGATTGAAGAAGACCATGCCGGGCTGCACTCAGATGATCGGCTATGCTGCAGGACGGTGGAAAACAACTGATCACCCACAGCCAAGTACACCCCAACGCAGGAAAACCTCTTGGCTAGCTTCGATCAATCCTCAGGCTGAGGAAGCTGTAAATTCAAAGAGGATTATTTTTGGTGAACATGAATTTTCAGCCTGTAAAGCAACACAATTCCAGTTAACGCCGCATTTCTTGCAAGAAATAAGAGGGAGGGGACGTTTGGAAGATGTGGTTGAACGTAATGGTGCAAGACATTACCAATTACATTTAATACCCCCCACCTCAGTTTAATGGCAATTAAAACCTCCTGTTTCGGGCATGTTAAAAGGACCCCTGCAGGCCAAATGTATGAAGCCATATCATATTACTGTTAAATACACAGAAAAAAATCTGCATCACAGGATTATTGTGCCCATTGATTTAAAAGAGAGAGGGGAAAGAGTGTTGGTTGGTTCCTCAGTTTAGGGGCTGCGGCAACTCGGTCATGTAGCCCCGTGTACTTTGGGTGTGTGTAGAATCTGTCTGATAACCGGTGTTGATTGTGATGGCTGTATTAGTGTGTGTATCTGTTTTTTAATTTAAGTACAGACTGCAAATTAGAATTTTTCAAATAGTTCTTACTTCTGCCGCCAAACGCCACCGTCAACGACTACTAGGCCTAGTTCAAAACTTAGCTACTAGACGCCACCGCAGTCGGCTCTTGGCAACGAACGTAGAAACTTAAGAGCGTTGTTTACATTCTTAACCTATCCAATGTAGCTTCACACAGGTGTAATTAATGGAAGGTTCTTTAACATGCCATACATCTATGACATGGGACCTCCGGCTTTACTTCCCCTTCGAAGGAAGTCATACTGAGGGATTTTTAACGCTCTTAAAAAATCCGACGGCTTCGGCCGGGTTTGAACCCGCTATCTTGGGCATAGAAGCTCAGCATGCTACCAACTACGCCACCTAAGCCGCCGGGAAAGAGTGTGTCCTACAGACAAGTTGTCAATATCCTTGAAAATACTCTATGCCCTTTAAATATAAATTTACATTGGACTTTAACTTCAGCCATTATCTCACAACATGTGTGTTTTGAAATGTGCACATTAAATGCTAAAATCTATCGTTTTAAAGTTAGGCAATGATGACGTTGCTTTGTTGAAGAGGACTGGTGAAGTTCAAAACATGTGCACGTGTATCTACAAACGGTCATCTTTTTTGTCGTGTGGCCTCCTGAGAGGCCGAGTACAGGTATTTCTAGTCAACGCCCGTGGGCGACCTGCGCACCGGAATGAGAGATGATTTAATGAAACTGGGCATTGATGTGGAAGGAAGCGGCCGTGGCCTGTCAGAGGTACCATTCCCAGCATTTGCCTAGAGTTGAAAATGGGGAAACCACGGAAAACCATTTCAAGGATGGTGACGGTGGGGTTCGAACCCACGTCCACCGAGTCAGCAGAGAGCTTGGGCCCTTGGCCGAACCCTGCGCTTTAGCTGCTGGCATACCTACACCTAATTATTATTCTTTCAGAGGGATCGGAGATGAGATACAATGAATTGCTATAAAAATTGAAACAAGATTTCAGTAAACCGCCAGTCCTCTTCAACAAAGCAACGTCATCATTGCCCACGGCCGACTGAATGCGCTCATACCGGCCTAGACAATGAGTCCTTTTTCATGAAATCTTGTTAGTTACTCAACTGCTCACACAGCGCTGTTCACCAAGCATTGCACGACTAAGACTTATCTCTACTTAGTGTAAAACAAAGTCCCCGATTCTTGGATATCACGGGTAATCTCGAGAACCACTGGATGGATTTTGATGCGGCTTTCACCATTCTGCACAGGTAATATCGAGGAAGATTTCTGTAGAAAATAATCTATTTATGATCAAAGGGAGCCAAGCAGTAGCGATTTTAGATTTCAGTGAATAGGTCGAAGAAAGAACTTGACGTCCGTGCGCTTTTTAAGCTTACGCTGGACAAACCGTTAAAAATATCAATATACTATGAGTGTAAGAATTGTTCAGCATGAAAAATTGTACAAAAAGTCCGCGTGAGCATATCTCTATCTTCGATACATCGCCCACTATAAGTGTTTTTAGTTTGGACGGGAGGGGGATTTGGCTTGCACCTCGCCATTCTTAAATTTCGTCCGACAGGAATTCCTTGCACATTCATAACTGTTCCCGGGCGAAGCCAGGACTGGTTGCTAGTGACACTATTATATTATCATTATAATTCCCACAATATCAAAATGCAAATTATATCACAAAATAAAATAGCGTGCTAATACATTTAAGAGAAATTAGACATACCTTGCACCTCGTTACAGTTGAATTCGATCAGAATCACTCGGTTTTCATTAAAGTTTATGCATTTTTCTGCTGAACGGTTTGGAAGTTCGGCAACAGGAAACTAGGACTGTTATTTACTTAAAATATTCATTTTTGTATTTTTGTACTATTTGTGTTCATGATTTCATTACATTGTCAGAATTACCGACAGTAGTGGCTACGCTGGCTAAAGCGCAGCGTTAGGCCATGGGGCCAAGCTCTCTGCTGACTCGGTAGACGCGTGTGTTCGAGCCCCACCGTCGGCCGTCCTTGAAATGATTTTCCGTGGTTTCCCATTTTTCAACATCAGGCAAATGCTGAGACGGTACCTTCTAACAGGCCACGGCCGCTTCCTTCCACATCCTTGCCCAGTTTCATTCATCTTCATCCATTCCATCTCTCATCCTGACGCGCAGGTCGCCCACGGGCGTCGACTAGAAAGACCTGCACTCGGCCTCTCAGGAGGCCACACGAAAAAAAAAGTCAGAATTAATGCTTTAATTAGTAGGGTATACTATTCAGTGTACCTATTATAAATAAAAACCGTGAGGTTTCTCACCTCCCCATATTACGAAACCCGGTTGCCTAATACGGGGAAAGTTCACTTTTAAAGTTAACAATAATATCAGAGGGTATTACAACATCAAACGTGCCCATATTTGTAATATACATAGTATATCGCCTGAGGTTTACATTGGTGAGAAAACCAAAATTATTCCGTTCCTTCTTATGTCTAATGTGAGCCCTATAAAAAAAACTCCCCATATTTGGCGACTTTCCTCTACCCATTTTTAGAAGATACCTTATGCACTGGACAGCTGAATCCGTGATTAATTGTATAGGTAGCTTCGTAAGTCTCAGAACTCAGGAAGTCCTTTCTAGCAGCGTTACTAGCAGCTTTCAAAGTTTCAAGGTAAGAAAGAAAATATTCTTCTAGCCAGTTTAGGCGACTGACATTTAATGAGAAAATATGCCCTTTATCTGGATTTCTAGACTGAATATGATGATATATGATGCTTACGTCATGCATAGCGAACCATTTATTAACGTTTTTCAATAAAAAAAAAATGGTTGCTTCTGCGTCCATGAATGTGTACGCTTCCGGGTGCATGCCTATATTTTCTTTCAGTGTACTAATGGCACCAATAACTTCTGACGAGAACACTTCCTTGGCACGCCGAACATTCATTTTTTTTTTTCAAATTTAGTGGGTTCGATGTGTTTTTTAGTGAGGTGTCAGACCGGTTTGACGATCTCACCCTTTTGCATTGTGTATAGTAATGACAAGTATTTCCCTGAAATTATTCCAGTACCATCAGTCATCTCTCGTTACAGAAACTGCGTTCTAATGTTTTTTTTTTAGAATGTGACAATGATCAAAACTAGGGAATACATTCCTAGACTCGTCGTATGGGTGTTGACCATTGGTTGCAAATTCCCTCCCCCTAAATGCCTCATCATTGTAGTGTTAGTTTTGTGATTCTCAGAGACAGTTATTATAATTATGAAACCGCATTGTTCAACCTCGAGAACAACGTCCAGCAGGAGTTTATGTAAGTCCCGTCCTGACAGCTGCTTCGTGAAAAAGAAGGCACACGGTATCTGATAATTTGTCGAAAGATCTCTTAGCACAAAACACAACACACGATTAGCTGCTACTTGTTCCCGGCTGTAATTTTGATCCTCTCTTTCCTTTTAATGAGACGGTGCTGGAGTAGAGTCCTTGTACCCCAAGAAGGTGCAAGGTATGTCTAATTTCTCTTAGATTTATTAGCACGCTATTTTATTTTGTGATATAATTTTAATTTTGATAATGCGGAAATTATAATGATAATAATTATATAGTGTCACTAGCAACCCGCCCCGGCTTCGCCCGGGAACAGTTATGAATGTGCAAGGAAATCCTGTCAGACGTAATTTAAGAATGGCGAGGTGCAAGCCAAATGCCCCTCCCGTCCAAACTAAAAACACTTATAGTGGGCGATGTATCGAAGATAGAGATATGCTCTCGCGGACTTTTTTGTAGAATTTCTCACGCTGAACAATTCTTTCACTCATAATATAGTGATATTTTTAACGGTTCGCCCAGCGTAAGCTTAAAAAGCGCACGGACGCCAGACTATTTTTTCGACCTTTTCACTGAAATCGTTACTGCTTGGCTCCCTTTGGTCATAAATAAATTATTTTCTACACAAATCTTCCTCGAGATTACCTTTACAGAATGGTGAAAGCAGCATCAAAATCCATCCAGTGGTTCTTGAGATTACACATTTAATATACGTACTGTACAGCTGATTCCTTATCGCGCCTATAATGGGAGAGGAGTGCGCTCTACCGGCAACGAGTAGAAACTTTCCAATTACATGTTATACATGGGTTCTGACTGGGAATGTCAAGGCCGGTATAGAGCGCAGCTCGTATTCAGTCGGCCGTGCATTGCCTAACTTTAAAACGATAGATTTTAGCATTTAATGTGCACATTTCAAAACACACATGTTGTGAGATAATGGCTGAAGTTAAAGTCGCCTTGTACGATAGCCAGAGGATACCATGGGATACCATTAAAATATTGCATTAATTTAAGTCGATGCGGCTCCACCTAGCCAATGTGTACAGCCGGCTGTCGTAATAGATGGCAACATCACAAGGAGCTGATAAAAGGATGAAATAAATGAATATGACCAAGCAGTTGGAATGAAGCGAGGTACCGTCCAGGCCATTGGGGGATGTTGAAAATGGTAAACCTGACCAGAAAAAATCCAAAACCAGTCACCAGATAGATAGACCCCATGGCCTGGCACTGCACTTACATGATTGCAGCTACCAAATATGTAAAATCTTTACATTAAACTATACAGTACAGACACATGTACTGACAAAGTGCAATGTTTTTGAAATTACTACAACATTAACATATTGTTACACCAGATTATATATATTTCCAGAATACTTTCACAGCACGTGTGTCAACCGTCCTACTCTGCCTGTGGGTATATTCCATCCCTCCCACCCTTGAGGGGGGCAATTCATAAGACAAGTAGGAAGCCTCAAAGAATAGCCAAGGTTGCTCCTTTTAGTCGCCTTGTACGATAGCCAGAGGATACCATGGGTGTAGTCTAAACACCCACCCACAGGGGGCTGCAGTGTTGAAGCCACCTAAAGAAATTATATTGTGTTGTTGATTCATTCCGGGGCTTTGCGACATTGTGGTCATGTGGCCCCGTGTACTTAGGTGTGTGTGGAATTTGTCTGATAACTGGTGTTATTGTGAAGGCTGAATTAGTGTATGTAGTTGTAACTCAGATGAGGATTAAGGAGGAGGCGGCTGTGGTCTTAATTAAGCATACGCCTGGAATAGAAGTGGGGAAACCACAGAAAGACACTTCCAGGATGGCTGAGGTGTGATTGGAACTTGCCTCTTCTCAGTTTTTGTGCAACCCTCAGGCCAGAATTAAACTTCTTGGCAGAGCTGGGAATCGAACCCGGGCCTCCGCAGTGACAGCCAAGAGTACTAGCCACTACACAATGAGGCACAAAAGAAGTTATGTATACGGTCACTGTGCATAGTTGATGTGTGACAAGTGGCAGTACAGTATATCTGATCAGGCAATTGGTATCCGGTTTACAATAGCAATGGCATCCACATTCACAGTTGTTCCAATTAAGACTTTTCTACCTCTGAAGGGACAAAGCTCCAGAGGCATTTTGTAATAATAGCAAGTATATGAATTCCATCGCTACACGTCCAGATATTACAACCCACCAAACAGCAAGGCATTTGGGAGGAGGGAGTTAAGTACACGATTATCCGGGCCCTGCTGATAACTTATCACACCAAACAGTCACAAGCCTAATTTTTTGGCTTTATGTTAACCGTGGAAACTTGCAATTGCATGTATAATTCTTTCACGGTGTCACCATAGACATAATGATCATGATTTGTCAAACCAGAAACAAAACTTCCTCATGGAGAACATCTGGGTGAAGCTTTGCTATCTACTGATAGAGGCAGATGACCTCGTAGTTCTGCCCCTTAAAACCTCAACCTGACTGATAATAGCCTAACTACAGGGATGAACAGACACAAATCTACATCACAGATAAAGGTGACTAAAATGGACAATACTGTAGCTGGTTTATACAAAGGATTGGTATAAAACTACTACCATACGGTCATCCAAGAGAAATCCATGCAGGTGCCTATGCACAATTCAGAGCAGTACACAACCTTCTTGCCAGCATGGTAATTCTGCAATAAAGTGACAAGACTATTCATCATGAACAAGTGAAACAAAAGTTTGAGAAATGATGAGCATGTAGGCTACATGTAGAGAATAAAGAGGATGTTCATCCTTCCCCTAAATATAATGTACACCATTAATCCCAATAGAAAAAGTCTACTGGCACTGTATGTGTTAACACATTTTCAATATATAGCCTATAATAATTTCTCATTCATACGCGGGCAGATTTTCTAAACATCTAGCCGATGGCTGGATTACGAGCAACACACATCACATCTATCATTACTTCTCAAATATTGAAGAGCTTAAGATCAGTTAACCTATACAGGATCTCATTATGTCTCTATTATTATAAACTTAGCACGACCTAAAACAGAACTTAATTCACACACAATCAACCAACAATATACTGCCATTTTATCGACTGAAACTACCATTACCTTTCTGTAAATCACCAAATGTCGAGACGTAATAATTATCTTGATTTGCGAACTCCTCATCACATGTATCCATTCACGTCCATGTTCACGTTGCCATGGAAATATCATTTTCCCAAAGACCAACAAAATGAACGGAAAGCCCCTAAAATCTAGTGACAAACAAGCAAACAAGGTTGGTGACAAAACAGTTACCGAGTTCGGGCCCAAACAAAAGAATAATTAGGAATCTCTGTTTTGCGGGCTTATAGGTCGTGTTCCAAGGACATTTTGTCGTCCTGACGTTTCGCTGAATACTGCGTTCAGCATGTTCACAGGTTACATTAAGCGAGGTAAAACAAGTAAACAGAAGATATATAAATAGTCAACAACCCACACATAGAGGCTACCGTAGCAACGGCGTACCACATAAAAGTAATGCATTAAGGACAGGGCTGCTCGTCTGTTGCATTTTCTCGTCTACGATGGTCAATAAGGGCAGGCTTGAGGGGATTAAGGACTGGAAGCTAACCTCTGTTCACACGTTCTGCTTCCTCCTTAAGATTGAAGCTGTTAGTATGCTTCAGGATTTCAATGGCCTCCCTTCGTAGCCTGGCATGATAAGACACCGTGGTGGACAGAACTTCGGTGTCTCCATATCTTATATCGTGACCTGCAAGTAGTGAGTGTGCTGCTACAGTGGATTTATCTGTTTGTCCCAGCCGGCTGTGTCGTTCGTGCTCCTTGAGGCGAGTGGCAATACTTCTTTTCGTTGTTCCAATATATACTTGGCCACAATCACACGGGATTTTATAAACCCCTGCCGCGGTATGAGGATGTCGCTTATCTTTAGCGGACCTAAACATGTCCTTAATTTTTCGTGTAGGCCTGTATATGGTCTTTATATCATGGGACTCGAGTAGCCTCCCTATTCTGTCCGTGACCTTTTTTACATATGGAAGAAAAGCTCTAGCCAGGGGCTGTTTGTCTCCAATTACCCTTGTAGTTGGACGTCTCGGATGCAGTGCTCGCTGGATATCTTTCTGGCTGTACCCATTGGCGCGTAAGGCCTCGTTGAGGTGTACAATTTCTTGTTTTAGGCACTGCTTTTCACAAATTCTTTTCGCGCGGTCAGCCAGTGTTTTTATCACTCCGTATTTCTGTCGTGGGTGGTGGTTGGACGTCTTATGTAGATATCGGTCAGTATGGGTCGGCTTACGGTAAACTGTATGTCCCAAGGTTAGATCAGCGGTCTTCGTTACCATAACGTCGAGAAAAGCGATTTTCTGTTCATTTTCTAACTCCATGGTAAACTGAATGTTAGAGTTCTGGCTGTTAAGATGTGTGGTAAAGATCAATTAAATCTGTTTTTACAACATCTTAACAGTCAGAACTCTAACATTCAGTTTACCATGGAGTTAGAAAATGAACAGAAAATCGCTTTTCTCGACGTTATGGTAACGAAGACCGCTGATCTAACCTTGGGACATACAGTTTACCGTAAGCCGACCCATACTGACCGATATCTACATAAGACGTCCAACCACCACCCACGACAGAAATACGGAGTGATAAAAACACTGGCTGACCGCGCGAAAAGAATTTGTGAAAAGCAGTGCCTAAAACAAGAAATTGTACACCTCAACGAGGCCTTACGCGCCAATGGGTACAGCCAGAAAGATATCCAGCGAGCACTGCATCCGAGACGTCCAACTACAAGGGTAATTGGAGACAAACAGCCCCTGGCTAGAGCTTTTCTTCCATATATAAAAAAGGCCACGGACAAAATAGGGAGGCTACTCGAGTCCCATGATATAAAGACCATATACAGGCCTACACGAAAAATTAAGGACATGTTTAGGTCCGCTAAAGATAAGCGACATCCTCATACCGCGGCAGGGGTTTATAAAATCCCGTGTGATTGTGGCCAAGTATATATTGGAACAACGAAAAGAAGTATTGCCACTCACCTCAAGGAGCACGAACGACACAGCCGGCTGGGACAAACAGATAAATCCACTGTAGCAACACACTCACTACTTGCAGGTCACGATATAAGATATGGAGACACCGAAGTTCTGTCCACCACGGTGTCTTATCATGCCAGGCTACAAAGGGAGGCCATTGAAATCCTGAAGCATACTAACAGCTTCAATCTTAAGGAGGAAGCAGAACGTGTGAACAGAGGTTAGCTTCCAGTCCTTAATCCCCTCAAGCCTGCCCTTATTGACCATCGTAGACGAGAAGATGCAACAGACGAGCAGCCCTGTCCTTAATGCATTACTTTTATGTGGTACGCCGTTGCTATGGTAGCCTCTATGTGTGGGTTGTTGACTATTTATATATCTTCTGTTTACTTGTTTTACCTCGCTTAATGTAACCTGTGAACATGCTGAACGCAGGCCCGACGAGAAGGGGGGGGGGGGGGGGTCAGGCAGGGCTGGTGCCCCGGGGCCCGCCCTCCCAGGGAGGCCCGGCGTCCTAGAAGGATGGGCCCCATCTGGCATTGATTTATTATTGCCTTTATGTGACTTGAATTTGCTACTGGCTATCATTTAGTGAATGCAATGAACTGTCAGTGAACAATGATACAAGGATTGAGAAACTTATACTGTCAAGTGGAGAATATTTTCCTTTACAAAGCGCTTGTGGGAAGAACAACCGTCTCAAAGTGGTCAACTTACTGTCGACCAAAGTATTATGTGCACTCGAGTTTGAAGGTTGTTTGTGAAGTAACCAATAGACCTACATAAAATCCAATAACATCATCATTTTCATCGTACTATTGCACGTTAGCTCATGTAGGTTTGGAATTTTTAATTTATATTTTAATATTTTTTTGTCGCAGTTGGAACACAAAAAGTGCACGTTTTTAAGCGTGTTTCAACCATGCGTCCCATTTAAGAATTATTATCTCAAAAACCCGTCATCAGAACGAATCCAAATTTTAACACAATATACATTGGAAATTTGTATAACTGGTTTATTAATTTCAAAATGTTGCGTGTCCAAGAAAGAAGTTGTTATCATTTTTGTAAGGTAACTTTTTCTCGGCTCGGGGTGGTTGAAAAATGTAGTTCTTAGTTGCGATGTAATCCTTATACATCAAAAAGTTATGCTGTATGACTGTGAAATACGCAAATTAACTCACTTATTTTATAACGGTTTGTATTTGTAGGCGGAAATAACACATCGTTCACCACCTATCCGCTCCCGGAAAAGCTGTACAGCGTTGCCGAAATTGAGCCCATCACGCATCATGGCGTGCCTCGCTCGGAAGTGATGGGCTCCATCACATCAACGCTGTACAGCTTTCCCGGAGCGGGTAGGTGGTGAACGATGTGTTATTTCCGCCTACAAATACAAACCGATATAAAATAATTGAGTTAATTTACGTATTTCACAGTCATACAGCATAACTTTTTGATGTATAAGGATTACATCGCAACTAAGAACTACATTTTCCAACCACCCCGAGCCGAGAAAAAGTTACCTTACAAAAATGATAACAACTTTTTTTTTCTTGGACACGCAACATTTTGAAATTAATAAACCAGGTATACAACATTCCAATGTATATTGTGTTAAAATTTGGATTCGATCTGATGACGGGTCTTTGAGATAATAATTCATAAATGTGACGCATGGTTGAAACACGCTTAAAAACGTGCACTTTTTGTGTTCCAACTGCGACAAAAAATATTAAAATATAAATTAAAAATTCCAAACCTACATGAGCTAACGTAAAATAGAACGACGAAAATGATGATGTTATTGGATTTTATGTAGGTCTATTGGTTACTTCACAAACAACCTTCAAACTCGAGTACACATAATACTTTGGTCGACAGTAGGCGATGGGGCTTCGTTATGTATTATTCTAAATTTAGCTTATTCGGCTTATGCACC
Organism: Meconema thalassinum; assembly: GCA_946902985.2. Taxonomy (NCBI): domain Eukaryota; kingdom Metazoa; phylum Arthropoda; class Insecta; order Orthoptera; family Tettigoniidae; genus Meconema; species Meconema thalassinum. The sequence goes on along the minus strand of OX336388.2, from coordinate 1,753,190,294 downwards.
AATCGTTCAAATAACTTTCTCATCCCTTCACTTATTTCGCCAAGGCCACGAGAACCTGGGCTGTCCTGGTGCGTTTGGTGCGTCACGTCGAGCTTATGTTCGATATTTAGAGGTAAAAGTGTCTGAAATGAATATATTGTCTAACTAGACGAATCGTATGCCATGCAGGCAGGTAAGTAAAATAAATTTTAAAGTAGCGTCCACACAGTAATTAACTTTTTAGTTATTATTGATTTAAGGGGCGGAACAGCGAGGTCATCTTCCCCTAGTAGTTCACTTTCGCACCATGTGAAAAATTATCATTGCTGGCTAAATATCTTGGGAAAGGGTGGGATGATTCTGTTGTCAAACGTAGATAGAAGAAATGTATGCGAAATTGTTCATCTTCTCGTATACTGAATTGAGAAACAATGCTAACATTTGAATAATCTGTAGCCTATGTTTAGGTGCAGTATAATTATTATTATTGCTGGTTCATTCAATACGATCAACAATCCAAGGTACTTGGGTTCGTGCGCAAATCATTTCTGATTAAGTGATTAATTGAAAACCTATAGGCTTATTACTATTGGTACTAGAGTTGGGAAATGTATCCAAAGACTGAAACTAAGGTAACATTCCAGTGTTTTTCTGGACTGAGTGTTTAATTAACCAGGATAAAAATGACAATTAAGCTAGGGAACTGAACCACTCAACTTCTTTTTTCCAATTCCTCTCATGGAACTCACTGGTAGGGGCAGATGGCGTAGCTGTTCCACCCCTTAAAACAACAATAAGTAACGTCAGTGGTGCGCATGGCGATGGAGAAATAATTAATATATTGCATGTAGGCAACCACGCAGATTTTCCAAAGACCAAATATTTGAAGTCTGCTTAATTTAGAAGAAAATTAATATGAAGTATTGTCGATTATAAATACAATTTTGTTTTCAGCTGGCGTAGTGACCTATTATTATTGGACATTTCTACGCCGTTTATTCCAAAGAACAGCATCGATCTGCAAACCACTTATTTTTCAGGACGCGAAGAGATATTTGCCCTTGTTAATCAAGCCCTTTCATGATGCGCTTTAACGTCTCAGTTCCGTTAAACATAAAATGAGTTGCTCTCTTCTTCTACGACTTGGAAATGATCCGGGTCTTGACGAAGCCGCCGCAGGAAATGCAGGATTCGGCTTTCCGACTGCGGGGTCATTCGTAGTCTTACTCAACAATTAATAATAGGCCTATTTGTGGTTACAGTAGTTGTTAATTAATTTAGGGGCTTGCGACATTTAACCCGTGTACTTGGTAACTACTGTAGTAGGTATAGTATCACTGGCGGGCAATGAACCATTGGAGCTCGGTTGGGAATCGTCTGCATCAAGTAGTACTGTAGATACAATTCAGTGTTTGCTGACGCGTTAATTTTCCGGTTTGTTTCTGGAGGCCTTTCGATTATTGAATGAAGTTGACTGTAAAGCAGTAGTTTTCACAAATATTAATGAAGTAAATTATAAGATTCTCAAACAGCGAACAAAATAGAAAACCAAGAAACGTGCGAATTGTGTACACTGAAGGGGGAGGTTAGTGGTTGTTGTATTATATGAGAGGTGTTTGTTGTAAATCGTGGATAGTAGAAACTTAGACCCTCTTAAATCCACCCACTGCTGGACGAAACGCAGGGTATACACTGTGCTGTGCTATGGCCTCTGTGACATGTTCAATCGCATGCCGTATTCTTAGTTGCCGAGTGGAAAAAGTGGGAATGCGTTGCCCGTCGCAACTATTACTGTAATTATTAGGGTTAAGAGTAGGGTAGGTGTACCTGGACTTGAAATAAGGAAATATCCCGGCATTTGTCTGGAGGGAGTGTGAAAACCCACACTCAGGATAGCCGCTGGCAGCACCGGGATTCGAACCTCTGATCTGCAGACTTGCTGTAGACCCCCATCACGGTCATTGGTGAGCTACACCGTGGGGTCTTACTTGAAGGTGCTAGAGCTTTTACTTCAATACCGGAGAGTCTTTACTATAGCCACTAAATGTCCATGGTCACCAACTGTTTACTCCAAAATATCACAAATATAATCACCCAAATGGCCTATAACTTAATAATTTAAACCTAATTTTTGCACATTTTTCCGGAGGAGGACCCCCGGACCCCACTGTGACCTTGGTGATATTCCATACCCCCTAATCCCAGGTGTGTCCACTACCCCATAATCTTGACTTAAATCCGCCCCTGATGGTCACCAGTCATAGATGGGATAGGGGATTTTTAGGAGAACCTGGTTCTAGTTTTTCTTACTACAAAGCAATATTAAATTATAAGAAATCCACTGACTGCAAATTACAAAACGTAGTTCAAATTCACATTTTCTTCTTTTGTGAAAACACTCACTGGTGAGTTGCAATCTACTGATAGCACATAATAACTTGACTTTCGTATGAGTATACCTATGGTTAATTATTAATATATTTTGCTTTGTTTAATGTACAAATACAGTATGTGTGATCGCCGTTCAACCAAAACACTTATCAATGTTTAGGCTTAGACCCATGGGCGTGGCTCTTCAAGGGCAGCAAGTTTTATGAATGTCAACATAAAACACTATATGTAAAACAAATTTTAAAATACCGTACGTCTTGCCTTTGTGTAAAAATCATGTTTTCATTATGAAAAGAGATTACGTCATGTCACAGAGGCCGTAGTACTGCACAGTGTACAGTATACCCTTTCCACCCCTTTTAACATGCAGTTCAGTGAGCTGAACATCCTGTTGATTATTTTTTGGGTCTTAGGACGTCATGGTCATTAGTCCTTTCTACTTACTGTGCGTGCAGAACTCTGACTGACAATCTATATCTGAAGTTATTCATATATTTTTAATTAATTTGGGATAGAATTAAGGAGGAAATGAATGTACGATGGTGCTATAAGGTTTGGCTATAATGTTAAAACAAAGAATCATGGAAAATAAGCTTAGAATCACCGACGGTGGAATTCGACCCCCCCCCCCCCCCCTGTTTCCGAGTTCATGGACAACATTTTTCAATGTGATTCTTTTCCCCAAGTTAAATACTGTAAAAGCGTTGAAATTACGGTCCGGTAAATACTTTTTTGTTTTCAAATTTTTGTACGACAAACGAGCATATTGCTTTTACGAGTATCACTGAAGTTCTAAAATTATTGATATCAAAGAGGATCTGCAGAGCTTTAAATCTGAACACTGTGCATGCTTACAGTGTTACCTCATCGGGACAAATTTAGATCTGTTAAAAGGAAGATTGTAGTTTTACGTGACCGTGAATCTGGTGATTATGAGCCAAGGGACCTCCTTTTTACGTGGAATCCGAACCACAGGACATGGCATTTCACTTCGAAAATCTCACATGCATTGACCGGGAATTAGATCTGTTAAACGCGAAAATTGAACAATATAGTGAATGTAATGAAAATTATTAGACTACCTAGTTTTCGATCGCTTTACTCGTGATATTTATATTTGTTAATTGAAAATAATGCATTAGTACCCACTTGTCAGGTATAAACATTAAACTGGCAAATAATTTTGCATGCATTCCTCCAGTTTCACTGTTGTACATTTTACATACCAGCATTAACTTATTTATATTGATAGTAATTCACGCTCTGCTTATGATAATAAATATAGCCTGGATTTAGTGGAATATATAATTGAAATATTATTAATACAGTAATGTATTATTTTAGCCAGCCCCATGGTGTTGGGGTAGCGCGCCTGCCTCTCACCCGGAGGCCCCGGGTTCGATCCCCGGCTCCGTCAGGGATTTTAAAACTGACGTGAGGGTTGGAACGGGGTGCACTCAGCCTCGTGAGGACAATTGAGCAGCTGTCTGACAGTGAGACAGTGCCCCGGTCACGAAAACCAAGATCAACGGCCGAGGGGACCCGACGCGCTGACCACGCGTCACCCCAAAATCTGCAGGCCAATTGGCTGGGCAGCGGTCGCTTGGTAGGCCTAGGCCCTTCATGGGCTGTAGTGCCACGGGGTTAGGTTAGGTTAGTTTAATGTATTATTTTAAAGTATTTATTGCAGCCAATGGTCATATTAGGACATATCAATTGAACGCCGGTAAGATCCTCAACAAGTTCAATTTCAAGTAGTTCCGACGTTGGATACCAGACGCCACTGTCACTGACACCCAGCGGCGAATGGTGGAATTTGATAGAGCGTTTCTAACCAAATAACCTACAAATGTTGGCTACACACTAACAATTGTAGTGGTAGGTTCTTTTACACGCCATGGTAAGACATGGGCCCACCGGCTTTACTTCCCCTCCGAATAAAGGCATACTGTACTGAAGGATTTTAACGCTCTTAAAAATCCAACGACTTCGGGCTGGTTTAAATCCGCGATCTTGGGCATAGCAGTTCAGCTTACTACAATTATTATTAATATTATTGCTTGCTGGTTTTTTATGTTCTTGTAATTGATTTCGTGATGAACATTTTGTGGGGGGAAAAAATGCACAAAATCAGTTTGTGAAAATTTACGAGGATTGTAAATTAAATTTACAGAGTTTGGTTATAGAGGGGGACCCGGGAGATCCCAGCCCCAGGGCCCGTCACCGCTCTCCACGGCCCTGGCTGAACGCAGTATTCAGCGAAACGTCAGGACGACAAAATGTCCTTGGAACACGACCTATAAGCCCGCAAAACAGAGATTCCTATTCGCGAACTCAAGCGACGGTGCTGCCCCTTAGCTGGAACTAGAGGAATGGTGATAGAAATATTAACAAACAGCTGTTTAACCTGCGATTTTTGTTGACGTGTGTGATCTTCTCTCAATTTTTCAGCTTTTGCATAATAACTGAGGCTGAAAAATGAGTAGTAAATATTGTTCAGTTCCACAGTGCTCTTCAAATGCAACAAGAGGCATATCAATGCATTACTTTCCTAAAGAGAAAGGTTTAAAGAAGGAATGGAGTCGAGTACTTCGCATCGCAAAGCCGATTTCTAAATATATGATTGTATGCGGTTTGCATTTCACAAAGGAGGATTATTTATCCAGGTTAGTAAACATTCCTTTGTACGTGTACTGTAGATGACCTGTTTATTTCTTTCATACATATTAATTACGTCCCAGTTGTGGAAAGATAACCTTCATACACTGGATTAGGCTACATTATTTATATCTATTCTTCTTAAAGTGGACTACACAAGCTACTTCCAGTGGGGTAGGATTATCAATAAGCATAAGATTGTTATAATATTGCAGTAGAATTATAAATATATTTTTATTTCAGATGTGAGAGCATGTAAAAGATACCTGAAGAAGGGCGCCATCCCCTCTCAGAAATTGCCACTGAGATCATTGGATAAGAAGATATCTTCTCCCCTGAAACTACAGGCAGAGGCCAGGGATGCAACATAGACATGAAGCTGTGGCACCACCATCTCCAACTGAAGACAGTGAAGTGGTAACTGAAGACACAGAGACTGTGGCAGAGGAGATGTTTGCAGCTCTGGTGGAAGATCCCACTCGAAGGAAATGTGTAGAAGATAAAAGGATACAAGTAACGCCAAGTGTAATTGATGATTGTAGAAAAATAACTTTATAGGACATGATGAAAACAAATAGAGAAATTAATGCATTTAGTGGTATCCCATCGGTTACATTATTAGATAATATATGTGTTGCTACAGGAAAATTAGAAAGACAGAGTGCCAAACCACTAACCTTGTCATTAAGACAGCGTATCATTATAGTGTTCGTGAAATTGAAAATTAATCTTTCTTTTAGGTGTTTAGCTGTTCTATTTGGGGTCACAGCTAATACATGTAAGAACTATTTCCATGTAACAGTAGAGTTATTACATGAGGCACTAAAAACAGCTGTTCCATGGCTGGAGAAAGATCTGATTAAGAAGAGGATGCCTATATGTTTTCAACATTTTCAGAATACTAGAGTTATTTTGGATTGTACAGAAATTCCCGTGGAGAAAAATAAGTGTTTAAAGTGTCGTGTGATGTCCTACTCTCATTACAAAGGCGATTACACATTGAAAGTACTTGTTGGTGTTGCACCATCAGGTTTAGTAACTTTTGTAAGTCAAGTGTATGGTGGAAGGGTTACAAACAAAGAAATATTTTTGCAATCCAATTTATTAGGCATGTTATTACCTTATCAGGATGCCGTAATGGTAGATAAAGGATTGTTGATAGACAGTGAGTGCATTTAAAGGAATATACAATTGATCAGGCCACCCTTTCTTGGTAAGAATCAGCAATTGTCAACAGAGGATGCACTCAGGACTGCTGACATAGCTGCAGCTAGAGTGCATGTAGAAAGAACAATTCAGAGGATGAAAATATTTAAAGTATTAAAAGGGAGAGTCAATTTATATATGGTTCCATACATGGATTCTGTAATGACTATTATTGCGGGAGTAGTGAACCTTTCAGCTCCTATTCTTAGTGTTGATAAGTATGACTAAGGAGACTTTTGCTACTGGTACTGTACCCGTTCGTCCTGGGGATGCGATGACCCATCTGCTATAACATCGCATTCCTGGAGTTCCGGGACAGAGCGGAGTTAAATGAACCTCTAGTCAAATAAGGAATGTGTCGGAAATTCAGCTGAGTTATCGAAAAAGCAGTGGGTATCACGAGACAAAGTATCTCTAGGGTCGTTACGGGCTTAAGTTTAATAGAAATAATGCAAATATAAATGGGCGCCATCAACTGAATTCCTAGCAAACCACTTCCTTTCCGGATAAGCCTTACTCAAGACAAGGAAAGAAAAAGGAACATCACACCATCATCAGATCACAACTAAGATAAAAACAAATTTATTTTACTTTGATAGTCAGACAGACATTTTAAATATAACTCCTACCTGAGAGTATGGTCGAATGCCAACGTTAAATTGTCATTGTCCAAAATCGAACCATCTCTTTTCTAATCCAAAAATTATTTCATCCACATAACAAGAAAAATCTCTAAAGTTCTCTTGGGTTCTCAGGATCACTGTAGCACTATGTCTTTCGTCACTGACATTTGTGAAACCTGAGACCTAATTTCTCTTTAATTTAACATCATCAATGTGGATTTAAATTTTTTTAAATCTGTCTAAACATACACATATTATAATCACATATATTAAACATCACGTAATTTATGGTTTGCATGGCATAATTTAACTGTTGAACATGTTAGTCAAATGCTCCTAAACATCGAATAATTAATTTACACTATTTACATTGTCATTAACAATCTCTTATCTGTGAATTACAGAAAATTCATGGCTCATTGGTCATCGTTATCGTCATCATCAAAATTAAATATTTCTCACATTAATTCTCACTTCAAAATTCTACATATTCCTGTCAGAATCCTTAATTCATCACCATTACGTCATTTAAATTCTCAACTCAAGTTGCAATTCCTTCAAATTATCTCTCAATTAAATTTATTTAATTCCATATAAATTCCTTAATCATCAGCTTCTTTAGTTAATTATCACCTTCTAATTCAGTTATTCATCATCATTACAATCGTCTATTAATTTATTTAAATCAGTTTATTTATCCAATCTTTAATTCATCCACCTATTTAATTCATTGATTCATTTCAAAATTTAATTTATCAAATTATTTAAATTTCAATCTTCTGGTTATTTAGATTTTCATTATTTCATCTAGTCATTCTGATTTTTATTTCATTAGGTCAGATCGTTAATATGCTTAAATCTCAGATTATTATTTCGTTAATTATTATTTTCAGAAAATCTTGTATTATCAACTTCATTTATTTGTTTAATTTCCTAACAAATTGTTTAATATGGTTTATAGAACGCTGTCTTACAGTTTTATCACTTCCAAGTTATATCTCGTATTTAATTTATCATGCCAAAAATATTATTGTCTCAACGACATCACGTTGGATCTAACTATCCACAACGACATTACATTTCCTCAATACTTCAAATATCACATTTGAATACAACAATTACTCCACAAAACTCCATAAATATTCAGCACATACAGCATGAATCTCAACAAATACGCTAGACTGGGTACGACGACCTCATGTCTGCTTCAAAATACATTAGCAACGTTGCAACTATCACATGGCAACTTCCACAAAATGCCTATCATAAACTCCACTTAACCATGTTGCATGATCTACAAAAAAATATATAACTGGCTTCAAATTATCAACGCACACAATCTCCAATAACTGTAATTACTCTGATCACATCTAGACAACTTCTTAAACAATTGGAAAAAAATATATTACCTCAGTAATTTAAGATCTGCTTTCAAATAGCATAAATTCTCTTACAATTTTCATAATTCACATCGCAGAAAAAAACACCAATGTGCTATAATTTCTCATATCAAAATCTGCAATACTGATCTGCCTTAAAATAAATCTGACCATTAATGATTCATCTTACAAGATTCAATTACTTTAAATCCTTCTCAAAGGTATCAAACACAATTATAAAACTCATCAAAAGCATCAGCTGTAACAGCTGTTAAACTGAAATTACTCTCAAAAGAGTATAGCAACAAAATATTGGATTGGCAAACAAGAATTACTAAATGCAATCCTGCTGACATTTATCGTTACTTTATTTAACAAAATTTCGACTGATATGTGACTAGTAGTTCCTTGTTTGATTCACTTACAATCTCGTGTACACTCGGATGATAAAAATGAGTCCCTCTATGGCGAGTAAGATGTGTAGCCACCGTACAGTCGTATAAATACGAAAGACCTCGCCCCGTCGACTTGGATGATAGTGCCCTGAACGATGGGTAAGATGAGTACCACCATACAATCGTATAAATACGAAAGACCCCATCTCGTAGGCTATATGAGTGAATGTACCAGATAGGAATCAACAAGTCTCTAGTTGTCATATAAAAGCGATGTTCATTCACTAAAGTGAATAACTTCTTAATATCTCCAAACAATCCAATGGAAAAATCCCTACTGATGAATAATACACACTCGCTAGTATGCAATGAACTGACGAAGTAATTTTAGATAATCAATTGCAGATCACGAGTTCGAAACACTCGTTACACAAAAAAAAAACTATTTATGAAAAATATCCTAGCTGGAAAAATGTCTAAAAGACCAAACATCTGCTTAATAAAGCCAACCAATGCTGAGAATTTCGTATAATGATGCCCGCCATATCATATGGTCACTCCATATTCTAGCAAATTCGAAGTATATAAAGTCAAACCATGTCTTAATAATCATATCACTCCTATTAGAAAAATATACATGTGTGCCCAGTATTCATGAAAATAATCGTATCAGGTAGATATAACTCTTACAGTACCTTTCATAATCAGCTGTTATTAAATTTCCAAGATCGTCGATTTTCCCTACATAATGAATTTCTCGAAAGATCGGCGTGAATATCATTCCATCCATGAAATGACGATTGCATTCGAAATCCCAAGTGAATCAGCTGGTGGACCTCCTCTCGTCAGGAATCGAATCCATCGCTCTGCGGTGCCATCTTGTCTCTATCTGCGTCTACTCTGACATGTTGAACTTCGGATTACCCATAGCGGATATTGTCCAACTCCTCTCGAAAAAGTTCATGGAAACAGCGGACCCCCTATTCCTCTTCTAAGTTACGCCACTGTTCCATTAAATGTTCAGTTTGAGTATTGAAAGATCAATTTCCAACAACTGCTAAGTCTCACTTTCGTAAAATAAAATTTTACTTGAGAGTGTTCAAGTTTACGAAGCACCCTGTAGTTGTCTGTATTTGGTAATTCATGAAACTGCATAAGAAATAAATTTCATTAATGCACGATCTAATGTTCATCAGTGCCTATGCTAACAACATTCCGTTGCTTGAAATTGTTAAAGTAACTTTGAATGCGTTATGGAAAAGCATAGTCATAAAGTTATTCATAAAAGCTGTGTTCAAACTGCGTTGAAATGTAGCTTGTAATAAAGTCTCCAACTACTTGTAGTGCTGTTCTAACATATCCCGGCCGTCTATGATTGCTTCCTCGGCAAGTCCGCCTGGATCAATGACCTGCTTGGCGTTCGCTGCTCGGCGATGCTGAAACTGTCGCCTACACTCTGCCGTGACAGTTTCGGTATGCTACGCGACCTTCACCGTGCGTCTGGCTAGCGCTATAGAGCTCGACCTTACTTGCTCGACTGACAGAGCTCCACTGAATGTGCTGGCACTGTCTTCACTCTTATCTGCCTGGCGCAGACACGTGGTGTAGTCCCCCACCACAGTGCTCTCGCGTCACGATCATAGTCTCGAACCCACATCATCTCGGCTATTCCGTTATAAAATAACTTAAGGGTTATCTGACTTCCTTACAATTATTTCCACATATAATGCATGTTATATATCCTCTTCTAAGATGTTCAAATACCATATTCCATACATATCTTAATAAAGTTTCACATTTCTATTCATAATTCCATCTCCTTACAGATGTCAGTGCCTCCTTGATCCTAGACCTCCTACGTCATCTTGACATTCTTCTTGACTCGATCGGTGCGCTATCTTTTCCTAACTCTTCCCAAAACCTCAACTACGGCTTAATGTCTGCTGGCGTAGCCGATAGCCTAAACTAGGTATCGGGTACATCTCTCCCGTACATCTCCTTTTTTATCAGGATTGAGAAAAAAATACACTCTCAGGCATTCTATATATAATACATGTACACGATAGCTCTATAATTCCCTTACTCAGCATGATGGTATTTCCTAATGCTAGCTGCATTAAAAGTTCCTACAACTTCATCAGTATCCATTCTGACAATCTTGTAGCTATTATTCTGGTATGTTTGTTCAATACGGAACGGACCAGCGTACAATGGAGCGAATTTATGATAGATCTTCAGCTGAAGGTTCGAAGTGACTGGCTTCCTAATCAGCACCTCATCATTTTCTTGAAATGGCTCGTGGAACCTCCTTCCTGCCTGTCTCCTGGCTCTCTTCTCCGCCTGTCTTCTGAGCCTCTCTCCTGCCATCTCGACTCTTCTTTCTTGTGTGGGTTGAGGATCTACTGGTGCCCTCACGACTCGGTCCCATGGTCTATCCGGTTTCAATCCATGATGAAGCATTGACGGAATCTGTCCTGTGCTTTCATGTACTGTGGAATTCAAGCATTGGCTAATGATGGGTATCACTTCCATCCATCTATGGTGTTGCCTTGACACATATAAGCGACACATCTTACTGATCTCCGGCATAATTCTTTCGGCTGGATTTCCCTCTGGATACCGTACAGAATTAAACACATGCCTTATTCCTAAACGTTCCATAGCAGTAGAAAATTCCATACTAGTAAATTGCGATCCATGGTCACTTAACAAAACTTCAGGTTTCCCCATGCTCGGAATAACTGTTTTCTCAAGTCTGTTTATCACGTACTTGGATGTAGCTTTCTGTATAGGGCATAGAGATACATATTTCGAAAATACGTCAACTGTTACCAAAACGAACTGATTTCCCTTCGTCGAACGAGGAATCGGACCGAAAATGTCCGTCGCGAAAAGTTCTCTTGGCTTGCTGGGTAATATTGATCTAGGAACCTCTTTCATTAACTTAGATGAGTATTTACTTCGCTGACAACTGTCACAGGTCTTTATGACGTCGCGAATTGTTTGTCCCATTTGTCTCCAAACGAAAGTTTCTTGAGCGAGAGCCAAAGTCTTGTCTACACCTACATGAGCTGCAGTTCGGTGTATCATCCAAATAACTGGTTTGTCAAGTTTGGGTGGGATCACTACTCTAAGTTTAGTATGATCCTGGTCGATATATTGGCATATAACACCTCCCATAATATGATATTTTCTAGCCTCTATCTCAGTTCTTTGAAAATCCGGATCAGCGTTGTCCATCCTGCGTGTCAAAAAACGGTAAATTCTTCGCAAAGGTGCATATCTCTTCTGAGTTTGCGCTAACAACTTCAACTTTTCTAGAGTACCATTATCCTCTTGAATCAAATTTATATGGTTGACAATTACTTCCTCACAAGGGTTTCTGCTCAACACATCTGCTAGCAGATTTAACTTCCCAGGTCTATGTACAACAGTTGGGTTAAATTGCTGTAAGAACAGAGCCCATCTGGTGATGCGGTCACTCGCTAAGTCTGTCTTCATAATAAATTGGAGGGCTTTATGATCTGTGATCACTGTTATGTCATGTCCAAACAACACCTTCTTCCACGTTTTAAGAGCATGAACCAATGCTAATGCCTCTAACTCAGTTGCATAGTAATTATTCTCACAATTCCTAAGCTTGCGACTGGTGAAAGCTAAATACCTATGTTTCTTGTCATCATCCAACTGATATAGGATCCCACTGATACCTATTTTGGATGCGTCTGTCTCTACAAAAAATCTTCTTGTAAAATCAGGGTACTCAAGCTTGATATTTTGGATCAGCATTCTCTTGGCCGCTAAAAACGCTTGATTGCATCTATCGTCCCATTTCCATCGATTTCCCTTTCTTAGTAAATCCTGCAGAGGTGCCATCGTCTCAGTATATTCAGGACAATGTGTTGAAAAGAACTGACACATGCCTAAAAACTGCCGTACCTCTTTAATCTTTCGTGGGGTTGGAAACTCTGAAATTGCCATGATCTTCTTTGGATTGGGCCTATAACCATCTCCATCAATTCTATGTCCAAGAAATTCAATGTCTTCATGAAAGAACTGACATTTATTGAAATTCACCTTGAAGTTCGTCCTCCTATGATCTTCAAAAAGCATTTGAAGGTGCCTGATATGTTCTTCCGCTGTCTCAGACGCTATAATCAGGTCATCAATATAGCTTACCACATGCTCCTTAACTGCATTTGACAAATTTTCATCTAGTGCTCGGATCATCACCGGACCACTATTTTTCACTCCAAAAGGTAACCTATTGAATACATATGTTTTATGGTCAAACAAGAACCCTGTGTATTGTTTGCAGTCTTCTGCTAGCTCAACATGATAATAAGAACTAGTCAGATCGATTGTCGAAAAGAAACTCTTTCCTCTGAATCTGCGTAACAATTCACGAATAACAGGTGGTCTGTCATGTTCAGGAAGAACTCTTTCATTAAGGGCTCTGGCATCTAGACATATCCTCAGCTTACCGTTAGGTTTCTTGACAACAGCTAAAGGATTCAAATAAGCAGTTGGCATTTTCTAAATTATTCCATCTTTCTCCATATCGCTTATCATTATGCTAACTTCCTCCTTCCATTTATCCGGAATGGGATATAAATTTTTATGGTATGGTTTGTCATCCATCAACTTGATGCTGTAGGTAAAATTTTCTATGAGACCTGGTTTGTCAATGAATATGTCCTCATATTCTGAAATTACTCGATCAAACTGCTCCTTAATTTCTGGATTTATTTTACTTGTCATGCCAGTTTTATCTTCTATAGACCTTTCAACGCTGCTTACAATCTCATCCAATATAACCTCTCTAAAGAATGTCATCTCCGATTCCTGATTTTCCATGACTCCTTCTTGAAAGTACATGCGCCTACTCTGCATATCTATGATCAGGCCACTCTCACTTAAGAAATCCACTCCTAGGATCATGTCAAAATGTAGTTGACCCACTACTAGGAACATCTGTTCAAAACTTCTGGTTCCAATCCCAACATCTAAAAGTACCTGACTTTTACATTTCATACTCCTGTCTGGGATCACCCCTTGAATTTTGCTAACAACAGTTGGCTACATTGTAATTTCTCCTAATAATTTCAATTCATCCAGGCAACCTATGGATATCAAGCTCACCATAGCCCCTGTGTCTACAAGTGTCTTTATTTCTTTTCCCATGACTTCCACACTAATAACTGGCAATTCATGTCTATTTTCCCGATGTACTATGTCTTCCTCCTCGATTAAATCCTCGTCCTTGACCTGATACGTTTCCACAATGATGATCGATTCCCAATGATTAGCATCTTGATTCCGTGTTATTCTGACGTTTGTTTCTTCCTTCGCCACTCGTGCTTGCTCGATTGACATCTCTCACTGTCTCTTCGGGTGGTGCACTAGGCTGTCTATCTTCTTGCCTCGACCTCTCATGTCCACGATTATCTCGTATGTCGTTAGGATCGTTTCTTCGGCCATCCTGCCTGTCGTTCCCATTATACTGTTGACCTTGGCTCCAGTTATTTCTGCCCCGATATCTATTGTTATATCGATTCCTGTCTTGATATCTGGAATTCTGGTTATAATTTCTATATCGGCTATCTCTTGCTTCTTGATCGTATGGCCTCTCATATGGTCCTCTATATCGATCATTTCCTCGAGCGTTACGGATGTTTCCTCGATTCCCTTCGTTCCGTCGGTTTTCCCAGGAATCTCTTCTGTCCGTTTGAGCTGCATTGTCTACGACTACCGCATTCACTTCTTGCGTGTTTCTATTGTCGTTTCTGGTGTTTCTAGGCGTAACCTGTGCGCTTGTATAGTCCAATCGCCGTAAAATGTCGTCATAATGCTCAAGTGTATTGGCTCCCGACGCTATTAGTGATCGCTGTACCTCAATCGGTAACTGTCTCGCTATAGCTTGCAAAAGCTCTTCTTCTGGCAATGGAGGAATCAGGAACTGTAATTTAGCCAGCTGTGACGTGAAATAGTTGGCATAATGCGTCGGATGTGACGTAGAATAGCGCTTTGAGTACATTTCCGCTCTTACGTTAAGTTGATCCTCGGCACTCCAAAATCTCCTCAAGAAAGCTATGGCAAATTGCTCCATGTTCGCAAAATTGCTTCTGAACGCTCCAAACCAAGTAAGCGCAGACCCATCTAAGGCGCGTTCGACTATCCTTAGCTCTCTTTCTTTGGCTACCCTATGTTCCGCCATGTAGTCTCGAATATCTCGCAGAAATTCGACTGGTGTGACTCCTGTATTTCCCGAAAACTTCCTCGGCTTGTCATCCAGGTTCCTAATAATGGTGACTGGACCTGAGTATCGTTCGCTTGGACCCAACGTACTCCTATTCGAACTTGGATTATCCTGAGGGGTTGAACTGGCCCTTTCGAATGTCACATTCGGTTGCATTTGACGTTCTTCTCCCATGCTAGCTTCCTGATTAGTCATACTGCGATCTATCGCTGTCTGATTTATCAATGTTTCCCCTGATGTTATATTCTGACTGGTGAAACTGTTAAACATGGATTCTAGTCTAGTTATCCTGTCTTCTGCTAATTTCTTGACCTGCGTCTTCAACTCATCTAACGATGTAACATCCTGCGTTTTGTTACTCTCGTCTAAATCGTTTTTTAACTTGTCAATTTTGCCTTCGCACGTGTTCTTTACTGACGCGACTTGTTCCTTTAACAGATCAACATCTGTTCTAAATAGAGTTGAATCTATCTTCATCGCTTCCTTGTTCTCCGTAAACCTCGCTTCTAAGTTTGCCATACCTGCGATTAATTTTTCATCTAACCCTTCACGTTTCTCTTTTGCTTCGGCATCGACCTCACTATACCGTTCTTCCACGATTGCACCGACTCTATTTTTGAATAAAGCTAAGTTTTCATTAACCTTTTGCTCTATATCGTCGTCTATCTTCCTAATATCTTTCTGCAATTGAATTTCTAATGATTTTAAATTAGAATTAACCTCTCCTAAGACTTCCTCTTTAATGGTCCCAATTACTGTCTTTAAATCTTTAATCTCATTACCTAGATTCGTTTCTAGACCTTTAATCTTAGTCTCGAAAGATACTTCGGTAGACCACTCTTGAATTTTGCCTACATCTGCCACTAAACCATCGATGTCGAATCTCAACTTCGATACATCTGATTTAATGTCTTTCTGTATGGACATAACGTCAGTTCTTAAAGTAAAAATATTTTCTTCTCCTCTACTTTCTAATTCAATAATATTTTTTCTTAATATTTGAACATTTTCCTCTCCTTTCATATTTACTGCAATTATGTCTAATTGTAAAGTCTTTAGCATTTCATTATTCTTTAAAGTTAAACTATTCTCTAATCTAGTTAACTTGTTTCCTAATTCAGTGTTAGTTTCTTCACTACGAGCTTGTAATTTCTCTTCCAACGATTTGAAATTATCCTCACTATTTGATTGTAATTTTTCTTCCAATGACTTAAAATTGTCCTTCAAGTTAGCTTCACTAGCTTTTAAATGACTTTCAGTACTAGTCTGTAATCTAGTTTCTAATGACTTCAACTCATCTTTACTATTTGACTGTAGCCTTTCTTCTAATGACTTAAAATTGTCTTCACTATTTAACTGTAACCTAGTCTCTAATAACATCAACTCATCTTTGCTATTTGACTGTAACCTAGTCTCTACTGACTTTAAATTATCTTCACTAGTTGACTGTAATCTTTCTTCTAAGGACTTAAAATTGTCTTCACTATTAATCTGTAATGATTTTAAATTTTCTTCAGTACTAGTTTGTAATGCTTGCACATTTTCTTTACATCTAGCTTCTAATCTAGCTTCTGAATTATTAAATTGTTCTTTAACTTCCGTTTCCATCTTAGAAATAGTTTCTGCAATACCAGACATACCCGTCTGTAACTCTCCTAACACCTTAGCTAAATCTTCTGGCAACATAATTATATTTTCAATATACGTTTTATATAGAGACGTTAGACAACAACACATCACAATGTCTCAATTCCTGCATTCACTTGGGTATAGGAAAAATGTCTTATAACTAACATGATATAACTAATACGATTAACATGAACACTGGAATGGGCACACAAGTACATTGTCTGACTAAGTTTAATAAATTTTGAAACACACTTAAATGAACTTGAGATCAAACTCTCAGTAATCTAAATCTGATGTGATTCCATAGAATAAACAAAATCGAAGCCCCACTAGTTGGATAAAGCCAACCTCTCTCTCTGTACCCGTTCGTCCTGGGGATGCGATGACCCATCTGCTATAACATCGCATTCCTGGAGTTCCGGGACAGAGCGGAGTTAAATGAACCTCTAGTCAAATAAGGAATGTGTCGGAAATTCAGCTGAGTTATCGAAAAAGCAGTGGGTATCACGAGACAAAGTATCTCTAGGGTCGTTACGGGCTTAAGTTTAATAGAAATAATGCAAATATAAATGGGCGCCATCAACTGAATTCCTAGCAAACCACTTCCTTTCCGGATAAGCCTTACTCAAGACAAGGAAAGAAAAAGGAACATCACACCATCATCAGATCACAACTAAGATAAAAACAAATTTATTTTACTTTGATAGTCAGACAGACATTTTAAATATAACTCCTACCTGAGAGTATGGTCGAATGCCAACGTTAAATTGTCATTGTCCAAAATCGAACCATCTCTTTTCTAATCCAAAAATTATTTCATCCACATAACAAGAAAAATCTCTAAAGTTCTCTTGGGTTCTCAGGATCACTGTAGCACTATGTCTTTCGTCACTGACTTTTGTGAAACCTGAGACCTAATTTCTCTTTAATTTAACATCATCAATGTGGATTTAAATTTTTTTTAATCTGTCTAAACATACACATATTATAATCACATATATTAAACATCACGTAATTTATGGTTTGCATGGCATAATTTAACTGTTGAACATGTTAGTCAAATGCTCCTAAACATCGAATAATTAATTTACACTATTTACATTGTCATTAACAATCTCTTATCTGTGAATTACAGAAAATTCATGGCTCATTGGTCATCGTTATCGTCATCATCAAAATTAAATATTTCTCACATTAATTCTCACTTCAAAATTCTACATATTCCTGTCAAAATCCTTAATTCATCACCATTACGTCATTTAAATTCTCAACTCAAGTTGCAATTCCTTCAAATTATCTCTCAATTAAATTTATTTAATTCCATATAAATTCCTTAATCATCAGCTTCTTTAGTTAATTATCACCTTCTAATTCAGTTATTCATCATCATTACAATCGTCTATTAATTTATTTAAATCAGTTTATTTATCCAATCTTTAATTCATCCACCTATTTAATTCATTGATTCATTTCAAAATTTAATTTATCAAATTATTTAAATTTCAATCTTCTGGTTATTTAGATTTTCATTATTTCATCTAGTCATTCTGATTTTTATTTCATTAGGTCAGATCGTTAATATGCTTAAGTCTCAGATTATTATTTCGTTAATTATTATTTTCAGAAAATCTTGTATTATCAACTTCATTTATTTGTTTAATTTCCTAACAAATTGTTTAATATGGTTTATAGAACGTTGTCTTACAGTTTTATCACTTCCAAGTTATATCTCGTATTTAATTTATCATGCCAAAAAATATTATTGTCTCCATGACATCACTTTGGATCTAACTATCCACAACGACATTACATTTCCTCAATACTTCAAATATCACATTTGAATACAACAATTACTCCACAAAACTCCATAAATATTCAGCACATACAGCATGAATCTCAACAAATACGCTAGACTGGGTACGACGACCTCATGTCTGCTTCAAAATACATTAGCAACGTTGCAACTATCACATGGCAACTTCCACAAAATGCCTATCATAAACTCCACTTAACCATGTTGCATGATCTACAAAAAATATATATAACTGGCTTCAAATTATCAACGCACACAATCTCCAATAACTGTAATTACTCTGATCACATCTAGACAACTTCTTAAACAATTGGAAAAAAAATTACCTCAGTAATTTAAGATCTGCTTTCAAATAGCATAAATTCTCTTACAATTTTCATAATTCACATCGGAGAAAAAAACACCAATGTGCTATAATTTCTCATATCAAAATCTGCAATACTGATCTGCCTTAAAATAAATCTGACCATTAATGATTCATCTTACAAGATTCAATTACTTTAAATCCTTCTCAAAGGTATCAAACACAATTATAAAACTCATCAAAAGCATCAGCTGTAACAGCTGTTAAACTGAAATTACTCTCAAAAGAGTATAGCAACAAAATATTGGATTGGCAAACAAGAATTACTAAATGCAATCCTGCTGACATTTATCGTTACTTTATTTAACAAAATTTCGACTGATATGTGACTAGTAGTTCCTTGTTTGATTCACTTACAATCTCGTGTACACTCGGATGATAAAAATGAGTCCCTCTATGGCGAGTAAGATGTGTAACCACCGTACAGTCGTATAAATACGAAAGACCTCGCCCCGTCGACTTGGATGATAGTGCCCTGAACGATGGGTAAGATGAGTACCACCATACAATCGTATAAATACGAAAGACCCCATCTCGTAGGCTATATGAGTGAATGTACCAGATAGGAATCAACAAGTCTCTAGTTGACATATAAAGGCGATGTTCATTCACTAAAGTGAATAACTTCTTAATATCTCCAAACAATCCAATGGAAAAATCCCTACTGATGAATAATACACACTCGCTAGTATGCAATGAACTGACGAAGTAATTTTAGATAATCAATTGCAGATCACGAGTTCGAAACACTCGTTACACAAAAAAAAACTATTTATGAAAAATATCCTAGCTGGAAAAATGTCTAAAAGACCAAACATCTGCTTAATAAAGCCAACCAATGGTGAGAATTTCGTATAATGATGCCTTCCATATCATATGGTCACTCCATATTCTAGCAAATTCGAAGTATATAAAGTCAAACCATGTCTTAATAATCGTATCACTCCTATTAGAAAAATATACATGTGTGCCCAGTATTCATGAAAATAATCGTATCAGGTAGATATAACTCTTACAGTACCTTTCATAATCAGCTGTTATTAAATTTCCAAGATCGTCGATTTTCCCTACATAATGAATTTCTCGAAAGATCGGCGTGAATATCATTCCATCCATGAAATGACGATTGCATTCGAAATCCCAAGTGAATCAGCTGGTGGACCTCCTCTCGTCAGGAATCGAATCCATCGCTCTGCGGTGCCATCTTGTCTCTATCTGCGTCTACTCTGACATGTTGAACTTCGGATTACCCATAGCGGATATTGTCCAACTCCTCTCGAAAAAGTTCATGGAAACAGCGGACCCCCTATTCCTCTTCTAAGTTACGCCACTGTTCCATTAAATGTTCAGTTTGAGTATTGAAAGATCAATTTCCAACAACTGCTAAGTCTCACTTTCGTAAAATAAAATTTTACTTGAGAGTGTTCAAGTTTACGAAACACCCTGTAGTTGTCTGTATTTGGTAATTCATGAAACTGCATAAGAAATAAATTTCATTAATGCACGATCTAATGTTCATCAGTGCCTATGCTAACAACATTCCGTTGCTTGAAATTGTTAAAGTAACTTTGAATGCGTTATGGAAAAGCATAGTCATAAAGTTATTCATAAAAGCTGTGTTCAAACTGCGTTGAAATGTAGCTTGTAATAAAGTCTCCAACTACTTGTAGTGCTGTTCTAACATTTCCCGGCCGTTTATGATTGCTTCCTCGGCAAGTCCGCCTGGATCAATGACCTGCTTGGCGTTCGCTGCTCGGCGATGCTGAAACTGTCGCCTACACTCTGCCGTGACAGTTTCGGTATGCTACGCGACCTTCACCGTGCGTCTGGCTAGCGCTATAGAGCTCGACCTTACTTGCTCGACTGACAGAGCTCCACTGAATGTGCTGGCACTGTCTTCACTCTTATCTGCCTGGCGCAGACACGTGGTGTAGTCCCCCACCACAGTGCTCTCGCGTCACGATCATAGTCTCGAACCCACATCATCTCGGCTATTCCGTTATAAAATAACTTAAGGGTTATCTGACTTCCTTACAATTATTTCCACATATAATGCATGTTATATATCCTCTTCTAAGATGTTCAAATACCATATTCCATACATATCTTAATAAAGTTTCACATTTCTATTCATAATTCCATCTCCTTACAGATGTCAGTGCCTCCTTGATCCTAGACCTCCTACGTCATCTTGACATTCTTCTTGACTCGATCGGTGCGCTATCTTTTCCTAACTCTTCCCAAAACCTCAACTACGGCTTAATGTCTGCTGGCGTAGCCGATAGCCTAAACTAGGTATCGGGTACAGTACCTAGTACCCAGTTTGTGGGTGTGTTTTTTCTAAAGCAGAATTTGAGCGCTGTATCAGCAGCGAAGTAAAGCGCTACATATAAACTAGCTGTAAATAGAAACGGATAGATGGCACGAAATGACAGTCGTTTAAACGTGTTTCGTTCATTATTTCAAAATAAATTTAATACAACTTAATATAACAATGGATCCACTGGGAGACTAAACTGATGATGAATGCATAGTGGTGTCGCTCAATGAACAACTTTGTTAATTTCACGTAGCTTGTAATTTTTAGGTTTTCCGCACCTTAAAACCTCAATAAGTAACTAATTTTTAGGTTAGGCCTAGGCCATTCGAGTTACCTTCTACGAATTAATGCCCTTGCTTTAGCCACTAAAGTTGCATGGTCGTTTCATGAATGTAGCAGCATATGGAAAAAATTCCTGAACTTAAGGTTACCATATCTATAATATTCACCATAACGTTTATGTGACAGTTTAAATTGGATCTAAAAATAGGATGAACAAGCTCTCGACTTACAAATAATTCTTAATTAACCTACTGATATGCTGCTGGTGGAAATGTAGGCCTATAATCATGTAGTCTCATAGGCTACACCAGTAGCCAGAGCATGTCGCTAATGATATCGGAGTAGAATGTGCATGCACACATTAACATGAGTTTGCTGGTTTGTGACATTACGTCAACAAATTTAATGTATTTTAACTCTCCTGATTCCATTCTGGCCCCTGTTACTGCCACATGCATGGTTCCAATAGGCACAAGTGAATTTCTCGCTAGCACTACTTAGCCTCATCCATTGCACAGCCCTGCCCTCTACCCTAATTTTTTGAGGAGTCTAAACTCTTCCTTCTACAGTATAGCATAACTGTATGTCAACAGGTGTAGGTGACCTTAATATTACACTCCTTAAAACGTTGGTCCCCACCACCACCACCCCCCGTCCTAATGATGCAAAGTGTTATTAGACTGGGGCGTAGTGGCGCAGCGGTCATTGTTATCAGACTTTAAATACATTTGCCATTGATAGTACAAATGCTTGTAGATATCCGTATTGATAGATGAATTAAAAGTTTAATTTAAACTTTTAACATCTTACATAATACAAAAGTAGCTACAATAAACTGAAACGAACGTGCACCACTAATGGGCCCTCATTGCTTACGGACCCCTATGCATTTGCCCCCCTTGTCCCTCCCTGGGCCTAGACTGTGCCAATTGCAGAAATTAGACCAGAAGAACCAAATCACTAGTAAAATAATGTATAGTAAAGGAAGGAAGCTTGTAGTTTTACGTGACCATTAATCTCGCAATGATGAGCCACGGGACCTTCTTTTTACATTGAATCCGAACCACAGGACACAGCATTGCACTTAAAAATATCTTGCATGCATTGACCAGGAATCGAACCTGGTCCACCTTGGTGAGAGGCCAACAGCTTGATCCCTGCGCCACCACGCCCCCAAGTATACAGTAGATTATAATCAACAAGTTCTCTCTAACATACATTAGCCTACTAGTTCATATACAGTATACAATTTGCGTACCTAGTTAGAATGCACCCGAGTGAAAGAAAATAGGCTGGTACCCGTAGCCTATTATTTTTCATGAGAAACCTAATAGAATTTTCTGTCACTCTGCCAAGTACAGATATGTAACCATGCTGGGGTATGTACAACAACAAAATTATAGTAATGTTTGTAGACCTAAGAAAAAAAATGTGGTATTTTGTTCATAACTACGTACTATATGTAAATTATTTTCACAAATCTGAGTCTTCTTATGGAGAATGGGTTTTCCTCCATAGTCCATAACCAAAGAAATTTAATCATCAATTGAATACT
This sequence comes from Meconema thalassinum, assembly GCA_946902985.2. Classification (NCBI taxonomy): domain Eukaryota; kingdom Metazoa; phylum Arthropoda; class Insecta; order Orthoptera; family Tettigoniidae; genus Meconema; species Meconema thalassinum. Next base: position 1,753,167,441 of record OX336388.2, on the reverse strand, counting down.
CGTATGATTATGAACTTCAAAGCAATGCTAAGCCTTTCTAGGCTTGATCCTACTTATCTTCCTGGATGGCTCTCGTGTAGCATCCGTTGCCCGTTTCGAAAGTGCGTTATTTTACTTAGTAGCGCTCTGAAAATGGTTTGTAATTACTCTGCCACATTATTAAAGCCATTTGCCATTGACAAACACCGCATAAACACTTCCAAAATAAGGAAATTGTCAACATTAACTTTCAAGTAATAAACTTATCAAAAAGCTAGTCGTCATGTTTGCTGCCAACTTACTGATTGTGCTGCTAGGCAAAACCATTGGCCTGGATAAATAGTATTGATGCATGACTACCCCCCACTGTGCGTAACAAAAACCAGGGGTGTTTATATTAGCCTAACGCGCACGGCCGCGCTACCTAACCTTTATTGGCCTAGGCGAAAACCATTGGTCTGGAAACAATGTTGGCACTCTGAAAAAAATACAGTAACACTCTATCGATAAAATATTCAACTCCTGTATATTAGTAACATTGGCCATTTCTATAGTAAATTTTTCGGCAAGTGTTTAGTGCTTCTCAGTCGGTCAACACGAATGTACCCAAAAGAGATGGGTTATGCCCTAATCCTGAAATAAATTACATGAGATTAATAAAACACTAGGATGACCAGTTTCGATCGTCAAGCGATCATCATCAGATCCATTACACTTAGGCTATAAAATCTATGTTTGAAATACAGGTGAAAATATTTACAATATGTACAATTATTTAGTTGCAGTATTGGTACTGCAACTGTCAGTGTATGCTAAATCCAGTATATATGTTAGGTGAAATGCTAAATGGTGATAGCTATCCGGAGATTGTACTTTAAGAGAGATTATATGGTTGTAAACTATGGTTAAACTATAAAATTTTAGGCTAACTACTTATCTGATTGTCTTCCGTACTACAGCTACTCGCAGTTTTCGTGTTTACTAGAACTCACTGTGCGGTCGTTAAGTTAAGCTACGGCAGCCATTTTGGAACTTTTTGATCACACCTCGTAGGGTTAGGTTAGGTTGAGTTAAGCTACGACCGCCATTTTGGAACTAATTCTTAGTTTTCAAAATATAGGCAATTTTAAAAATTAGACTTTTTTTGAAAAAATGAAAAAAATGTTAAGTTTTGTTCTAACGTTAAGGGACTTAAAGGACATTTGTTTGAGTCTATATATGACTTTTTAGAATGATTAGTTTTCAAAATATCGTCTACTTTCAAAATTGAACCTTTTTAGATTTTGTCCCAGAGACCTGGGACTTGGTTTGTGGGTAGAGGGGGTAAATACCTGTCAAACACATTTTTTGTGTAATTCATAGTTTACAAAATATAGCCCATTTTTAAAAATGATCAATATTTGGAAAAATGTCAAATTTCATGTTTTGTTCTAACGATTAAGGACATAAAAGCCATTGGTTTGAGTCTATATATGACTTTTTAGGATGATTAGTTTTCAAATTATAGCCTACTTTCCAAATATTTTTTGGAAAAATTTAAAGAATATATATATTTTTTTTGACTGAGAATGGGATAGACGTAGGTGTTGGAGTTAGCATATGATTTTTTAGTTTAAATATATAGCCTACTTTCTCAATTTACCTTTTTTGAAAAATTTGAAATGTATAATGTTTTTGACTAGGCGTGGAATGGAGTTGAGAGACCATCATTAACCTTAGAGTAGTTTGGATTCTTGGAATTTTAGTGTGTTGTTGTTGCTTACAAACATGACGGTAAGCATTATGCTATCATAAAAAGAGCTGAGATACTTTCCATGAACAAGAGAAATATCCTCTAAATACATTGACAAAAACAACTTGTGAATTAAGCCATTACGAATAGGGTACCACAAAATAACTTGTCAAATAAGCCATTACAAATAGGGTACCACTTTTACACCCCACTTTTGCACTCACTTTTGCACTCACTTTGCACTCACTTTTACAACTACTTTTACACTTACTTTGCACTCACTTTTTGCACTCACTTTGCACTCACTTTTACACCCACTTTGCACTCGAACATTACATCATCTGACATAATAAAAATAGGCATGGTTGTTGTCGAGACCGAGATAAGAGTGGGGGTAATGAATTCATAGTGATAGGATCGGAAAACCCATTATCACTTAAGTATTGACATCAAGCAAAAATTAAAAAAAAAAATCGTGATTTTGACAGAGTGGGATAGACATAGTTATAAGAGTTGAGAGTCGATAATTAATCTAAAAGTACTCTGGAATTCATGGAATCTTAGTGTGTTGTTGTTGTTGTTGCTTACAAACCGGTATGGTCACGTCAGGTGAAGTTAGCTAGGATTAGATTAGGATATGTTCAGGTAGTTTCCATAGTCACCGCTAGATAGCGCAAACATACTTTGCGTGTCGCATGTGGCTATTTGACAAAGTTTTACTGTGTGAAAAACGTGCTTGTATAACCTGTGTATATAAATTTAAAATACAAATAACCACTAAGTGTTTAGAACTAACATGTATAGCCTTGTATAGGGAATATATAGGGGTCCTTAACAAGATAGAGTGTCTAACACACGAGTGTACAGCCTTTTGATATGCAGTAAGTTCCTGATCACACCTACTATCAATTGCGCCTACCATTAATCGCGTCTACTATCAATTGCGTCTACTACCAATCGCGTCTGCTAGGACATGACTTTTCATTAAACCAAAACATTTCCTTTTTTGTCAGCCTCCCACCCCTCTCATCAATCTATGACGTCATAGTCATAGTCAGCCTTAAAGCAAGTCTAAACTTGTAGAACATGTCACGTGAGAAAGTTAGGTTAGGTAAAGTTAGGTTATGTTAGGTGAGCTGAGGTTAAGTCTTAAAATACTCCCTCTCTGCCTTGTACTTTGTATAAACATTGACACTGTAACTTTGTAATATCAAAAATGATCTAAGTCGCGTCCATATCAATCACGTCTACTATCAATCGCGCCTACTATCAATCACGTCTACTATCAATTGCATCTACTATCAATTGAGCCTACTATGAAATGCGCTTACTACAAATCACGCCTACTATCAATCACGCCTAGTATCAATTGCGTCTACTATCAATCACGCCTACTATCATTTGCGTCTACTATAAATCGCGCTCATGTCAAATCGCGCCTACTACCAATTACACCTACTATCAATCGCGCCTACTATCAATTGCGTCTACTATAAATCTCGCCCATGTCTAATTTCGCCTACTATCAATCGCGCCTACTATCTTTCGCGTCTACTATAAATCGCGCTCATGTCAAATCACGCCTACTATCAATCACGTCTACTATCAATTGCGTCTACTATTAATCGCGCCTACTATCAATTGCGTCTACTATAAATCGCGCCTACTAGGACATGACGTTTCATTAAACCAGAACATTTCCTTTTTTGTCAGCCTCTCACCCCTCCCATCAATCTATGACGTCATAATCAGTCTTAAAGCAAGTCTAAACTTGTAGAACATGTCACGTGACAAAGTTAGGTTAGGTAAAGTTAGGTTATGTTAAGTGAGCTGAGGTTATGTCTTAAAATACCCTCTACCTTGTACTTTGTATAAACATTGACACTGTAACTTCATGATATCAAAAATGATCTGAGTCGCGCCCATGTCAAATTGCGCCTACTATCAATCGCGTCTACTATCAATCACGCCTACTATCAATCGCGCCTACTATCATTTGCGTCTACTATAAATCGCGCTTGCTACAAATCACGCCTACTATCAATCACGCCTAGTATCAATTGCGTCTACTATTAATCACGTCTAGTATCGATTACACCTACTATCAATTACGTCTACTATCAATTGCGTCTACTATAATTCACGCCTACTAGGACATGACGTTTCATTAAACTAAAACATTTCCTTTTCTGCCAGCCTCTCACCCCTCCCATCCGCAAAACGTGCTTGTATGAGCTGTGTATTTAAATTCAATATATACAATTAACCACTAAGTGTTCAGAACTAACATGTCTAGGGTATATATGGGATCCTTAGCAACAAACAAAAAATACGGTCTAACCTACGAGTGTACGGTCTTGTCATACGCAGTAAGTACCTGTTAACCTTGACTAGGGTATAAGAATATTGTCAGTTGACTACTGCCTGTTACAGTGTTCACATCGTGAAAGACCGTCTCACCTACCAGTCTCCAGCCTTGTCATACGCAGTAAGCAGCTGTTGGCGGAAAACAACATCCATAAATCTTGACATTTAGGAAAGTGTGTGTGTGTAAATCACTTGTAATCTAAAGATTGTTCATGTGACTTTACTAAAATTTAATTCATATGTATTAGTTGATATGGAAGTCTCAACAACCAGTCATGGCAAGCCATGTGTCTTCTATAAAGGATATACATATATTGTAAAAACAACCAATAAAGATGGAACTGTTATTTGGCGATGTTCAAAACAACGATCCAAAAAGTGTCGAGGAATGATTAAAACAAAAGACTCCAACGTACTTACTTCAAAAGAACATCATTGTGAATCTCAAATTAATACACATTTAAATACGCAAAATACTCTAACCCAGGTAAAAAAGCAAGTCCAAGAAAAATATATTGCTGCTCAAGATAGTGCATTGTTTGTTAAAAAGCATTCATCATCACCTCAAAAAGACATGTTAGGACAAATACCATCGTTCAAAAAACCCTTAACACTATCAAAAGCAACGCAGACTCTACAAGAGGTCCCTGTGGAAAACAAACAAGAGGAATTGGATAGTTCTAGTGATGTTGAGAATGATGATGATGATAATGATGGTGACAATGACTATAATAATTTTGATGATAATATTCATAATGATGATGATGATAATTATGAAAAAGAAGAGGATGAGGGTTTTATGTTTATAAAACCATTGCGGCTTCCCCAGTTTTTAAGAGCAAGAGTACCTGGAGAAAGTTGTAAAAGGATCTACAACAAGCGTTGTGTTTAAAAATCTATATAGAACAATGGTAAAGAGATAGACTTGAATTCAGTGTGTAACTATTATAAAATGAATTTAATAAAAATATTGTATGGGTATTGTCTGTTTTTCTTAATTACTATCCCCATGTCCCACTATTAATACAATTGTTAACCATCAACAGTCTCTGACTATGTTCAGAAAGAGAGTGGCCTTAAACAATACACTATATCTATGGTTTGTGTACCGAGTGTCATAATAATGCAGTGTGGCCAAGCCATGTCAAGGCAATAGTTATGTCAGGTAAGGGATTCGAACCCTTGCTTCCTTATACAGAAAATTTGATCTTAAGTCAAACACCTTAACCACTCGGTCAACCTGACAGTTACTAATTTAATTAGTCTTGAGGACTTGAGTGTTTACAAAACTTTTTCCAGTATACATTGACTAAACCACTTGCTTGTTTTGAAATATAGATTTTGTTTTGTTTTACCATAACATTGCAGTTATGAGTCTTGTGAACTGGGTGTTCAATATAGGGTTAAAGGCATTTTAAAATCATTTTAGAAAAGCTCTTAGGTATCGTGTCATGGGTTTTAGTAATGCATTACTGTTCGTTGACTAACATATACCGTTACACAACATTATTTTAGTGAACTTACATGTTGTTGTTTGAGTCTTTAGTCCTTTGACTGGTTTGATGCAGATCTCAGCGCCTATCTGTCCCGAGCTAATCGTTTCATCTCTATATTGCTACCACACCCTACATTCAAGGCTATCTGTTTAACATATTCTAAACTTGGTCTACCCCTACAGTTCTCGTCCTCGAACCTTTCATCCTTAACTAAGTTTGCTATTCTTGGGTGTCTTAGTACGTGTTCTACCAACCTATCTCTTTACTTCATTAACAGTCGCCAGATGCATCTCTTCTCCCCCACTCGTCTTAATACCTCTTTGTTAGTAACCCTATTTACCCATCTAATCTTCATCATTCTCCTGTAACACCACATTTCAAACACTTCAATTCTCCACTTTTCTGCTACACCAATTGTCTAAGTTTTACTTTCATAGAGTGCCACGCTCCAGACAAAGGCCTTCAAAATGACTTCCTAATACCTAAATCTATATTCAATGTCAACAGATTCTGTAGAAATTCTTTCCTTGTCTGAGCTACATAAGAATCCTAATCGTGTCTGGTATAATGTCTTGTTTAGCAAACATAGTCACTCAAAAGGTCTAAGCATTTTTTGTATATAACCCAAAATAGCAAACAGTTTTTCTAAAACCCTACTCATTGGTCAATAACAAGCAGAGTCGCCAAAGTGTTTCGTTGGTAGTTAACTCATGTCTAGTTAATCAATTCCTTTCATATCGTTATCCAATTGTAGTAGTAAGGACTGGTGAACAACGTCAGTTCAACACACTGCTTTACACACAAATGTAGTTAGGCCCTTTGACATAATTTGGATAAATTTCATGGGCCGGTCCATAGGGACCAGTCCAAAGGGGCCTGTCTAAAGGGACCCTTCCACAGGGACCCATCAACAGGGACTTGTCAGCAAGGACCCATCAACAATGACCCGTCAACAATGACCTGTCATCAATGACCTGTCAACAATGACCTGTCAATAGGGACCCGTCAACAATGACCCGTCCACAGGGACTCATCAACAAGGACCCGTCAGCAATGACTCGTCAACAGGGACCCGTCGAAAAGCACCTGTCAAAAAGGATCCATCAAAAATGACCCCCTGTTAAAAAGGGCCCGTCCAAAAGGGGCTAGTCAACAGAGACCAGTCCAAAGGGACAAATCAACAGAGATCAATCAACAGGGATCAATCAAAAGGGGCTATCACCTCAAGGCCTGACATATCCCTCTTTGATTATTGGTTTGCCAATCGACAAGCGTCACTTAAAATACTTTTTGATCACCACTCGTGGGTTGGGTTAGGTTAGGTTACACTACAGCCGCCATCTTTTAAAAAGCCTGCCCTCTTACAAAATCTATGAGTGGGCATGCGTAAAAAACAAAACAAAAAACAAAAAACAAGCATGTTAATTCATAGTGGCTATCCACCGAAAACATGTCTCTTGTGTGGAACAACGTTTCATTCCATATCGGCATTCAAATTCTCACAGGGGATTAGTGGACAACGTCAGTTCAACACACGCGAAATGTAGTTAGGCCCTTTGACATAATTTAAATAAATTCATGAGCCAGTCCGTAGGAACCGGTCCAAAAGGGATCAGTCCAAAGGGACAAGGACTCATCCACAAGGACTCGTCCACAAGGACCTGTCCACAAGGACTTGTCCACAAGGACTCGTCCACAATGACCCGGCAACAATGACCCGTCCACAGGGACCTGTCAACAAGGATCCGTCCACAGGGAACTGCTCCCCCACCTTCTTCAAAAGCCATGAGTGGGCATGCTAATTCATAGTGGCTTTCCACCGCACACATGTCTCTTGTGTAGAACAACTTTTCATTCCATATTAGCATTCAAACTCTCACATGTTGCAATTGGAAAGAGAGATTCTCTAAAAAATTACAATTTCACCCCCTAGTAGGGTAGATTTTATTTTTGGGGTGGAAATATGTTGTCCATTGGAAAGGGGGTGTCAGCCCGAGTTTAATGACACCTCATTCGTCAAAATCCGACCACGGGTTCGGGAGTTATCGGGCTGCCGCCATCTTGTGTGGAGGGTGTGGAGGTGGAGGGTATAGAACCCCTCAAAAACCACTACTTACCTGCTAACCATCCAACAAATCAAGCAATTCCTGTCTCCCCAGAGTTTTAATACAAGTTAAACTCATCCCTTTGCCCTACCAAGCAGCAAATAATTTCTAGAGTCTATGGTACAGTGAGCAAACTCAAATATAGCTTTTAAACGTAACAGCGCCAGGACTCGAACTGCTCAAAAAAAATACCAGCAGACAACCGATGCTTGATAGTATGCAATTGACACATAAAATCTAGTGGAACACACAAATTAGATCACGTGTATCGCACAGTTATACATATATACAATTAAAAATAACACTGTCATTATTTTAGGGTCCACATTTACCGATTATAACCGAAAGAAAGTGGGAGCTGACAGATGTGAAGATTACCGTACAATCAGCTTGATTACTCATGCTTCAAAGATCCTGTCTAGAATAATTTACAAGAGGATTGAGAGCCAGATAGAAACGGAGTTTGGTGAAGACCAGTTTGGTTTCAGGAGAAATGTAGGAACAAGGGAAGCTGTACTAAGTCTTAGGCTGATTTTGGAAGGTAGAATAAGGAAAGATAAGAGAACGTTCATGGCTTTTGTAGACTTAGAAAAGGCTTTTGATAACGTTGATTGGACTAAATTGTTTGACATTAAGAAATCGATTGGAATAAAGTACAGGGATAGGAGGGTGATATACAATCTATACAGAAACCAGACAGCAGTCATTCGAGTTGAAGGACATGAGAGAGAAGCTGGTATTCAGAAAGGTGTAAGGCAAGGCTGCAACTTATCACCCATACTTTTCAATCTTTACATTGAACAAGCAATGAAGGAAATTAGAGAAAAATTTAAAGTGGGAGTGAAGATTCAAGGAGAAATAATTTCAACTCTGAGATTTGCTGATGACATCGTCATCTTGGCCGACAAGTCTGAGGATTTGAATGAGTTTTTGAATGGTATGGACTCCGTCTTATGGAAAGAATTCATGATGAAAATTAATAAATGTAAAACAAAAATACTGGAATGCAGCCGAAATAAATCAGAAACCTCTATGGAGATCAAATTGGCAGGTGAAAAGCTGAAGGAAGTAGGAGACTTCTGTTACTTAGGAAGCAGAATAACCAGTGATGGTCGAAGCAAAGAGGATATAAAAAGTAGGTTGGCTCAGGCAAGAAAAGCATTTCTACAAAAAAGGAATCTGCTGACATCGAATATTGATTTAGGTATTAGGAAGTCATTTTTGAAAGCCTTTGTCTGGAGCGTGGCGCTGTATGGAAGTGCAACTTGGACTATTGGTGCAGCAGAAAAGAGGAGAATTGAAGCATTTGAAATGTGGTGTTACAGGAGAATGATGAAGATCAGATGGGTGGATAGGGTTACAAACAAAGAGGTATTAAGACGAGTGGGAGAGGAGAGATGTTTCTGGCGACTGCTAATGAAGAGAAGAGATAGGTTAGTAGGACACATACTAAGACACCCAGGAATAGCAAGCTTAGTTATGGAAGGAAGGGTCGAGGACAAGAACTGTAGGGGTAGACCAAGGTTAGAATATGTTAAACAGATTGCCTCGGATGTTGGGTGTGGTAGCTATGTAGAGATGAAACGATTAGCTCAGGACAGGGAGGCATGGAGAGCTGCATCAAACCAGTCAAAAGACTGAAGACTCAAACAAAAAAAAACGAAAAATAAAAAGTGTTCCTTATCAAACGCGTGTTATTGAGTATTTTTACCCTACTTATCCAGACCGACCGCAGCGGGCCACCACGTGTGTACTTCTACTCTCCCACTCCTTTCCTCATGGTTTTCAAAAATCTTAAAAAAAACCAATGCTTGCAGCTGCACCTGACCATAATATTGATGATTTGTCTTTAAGGATTAAGTATTTTCCTCAATCGACCCATTTAAATATTTTAGGCCCTGCACTACATCAATTGCAGTCTGCGTTTTACCTGCTAGAGGGCACTTAACCTCTACACAACAGAGTGAACTAACCACACCATCCAGACTTACACCTAACCATGGGGCACTTGGAGGAACAATAATGCCCACCGGTTCCACTTTATTTTTAAAAGCAATTTCATAAGCTTCTAAGGCTACTAGTTCAAATTTTTTCCCATGCACAGTTGCCATGTGTCCCTTGAAATCAGTTTTGAACAGCCTACTCACTTTTAAATTCCAGACAGGGCTTTTATTTTTGCTGTAAGTAAAAACACTGTGACAAGTAGTACCAGTTAATCTTACTTTTCTTGCATTCTTCCAAATTTCTCCAGATTGGGTAAGAGTTGTCAAACATAATTTTACACTGTATTTATATGTGAGAGCTACCTTCTCATTAAAAAATTGAGCAATGTCACCATGAAGTTCTGCAACAAAATCAACCATAGCACTAAATTGTGGCAACAAGTTGTTGTTGCCTAAAAGTTTATGGCATAGGGATAATTGTAGCAAATCATCACCACTCGAGACTTGAATAGTATTAGTAGTAGCAGTAGTCTCCCTTAAGCGCAAAGTAAGATCCAGCTCGGATCCCTGTGCCCCAGAAAGTAGAATATCCTGTATATTATTCTCGCCTGCACTACCGACTAGGCGACTTCGGAGGGTCGATTTGACAGTTGATCTTCCCATGTGGCAGAATTTATTTATAGGAATCGCTTTGTCGTACATATAGTTGTCTTTCTTTAACTTGCCCCATTGCTGCTTCAAATCTGTGGAGCTCAGGTCTTCCAAGTTTTCAATTGTGTGCCTATTACGGAAAGAAGAAAAAACAAATACAGTCAACTTGTACACTCTTCGATTTATCGGCTTCAACAGTATTATATCTTCTAAATTTAAATGCATCTACTTACCGAAATATGTAAAGCAATGTACCGACTACATGCTTACACTTTCCTGAACTTCCAGCCTTACAGCTACACGAACAAATTGGCTTTTTCTCGGCAACTGGTGATCGAATCTCAATTTTAATCTGGTGAGGAACTCCCTTCAAATTACTGGTTTGTAAGCATAAAGCTTCAAGTCTCACTAAATCTTCTCTTTCGGCTACTCTCCCAAACATAATTATGTGTTTGGCATCTAAAATTGCCTGTCCTTCAACGAGAGGCCGCCTAGAATCCCCAACAACATTCAATACATTAATCAAATCTATCACCATTGCGTCCACCATTTTGTCGCGACTGACCTGCCACCTACATTCGATTGAGTTCGCGAATTTCATCGCCGGTCGTGAAAGTCTAAATTTTTACTTGAAAGAATAATTATTTAACGGACGGAGAAAGTAGTATGGACTTTCTTAGGCCTGCACTGTGACACTGTCTATACACTGCTCCCTGCTCGAAGACTGCTCCATGGGTTGCACGCGGTTGCACGCCCCTTGTTTTTGACGCAAAGTTGATGTTACGTCATCTTTGGTTGACGTTATTGGTCGCAGCCATAAATTTGAAGTGTTTTTTTTAAAATACAAAGCAGTGGACATAGTGGATGTAGTGCGACCCATACGTAGTGCGGTAAGTTTTATCTCGATGTTAGAATGGTATTAGGTGTCCAGACTGTTGTTAGGATATAAATAAATGTGTCAATATATTTCCAGATTGTATGTTTTGTCGATTTAACTGAGTTTCGACTTATGGAATGGTCACTAACCGTAATATTGCATCACTTCTTTTATTTTCAGAGATTTGCTGTTTGCCACGTACAGTAGTTCTTTAGCTGACAAAGACTTGAGAATTTTGCTTCACGATGCCTGATGTAGAGGCACAACCCGGGAAGATTGCTGTTGGTATGGAATATATCATGCTGTTGTTGATCACTAATTTACCTGATTAACCTATTCGTGGGTACGGTATGCAGATAATGTACCGGTATGTCAACTCGTAATATCCTCAAATTGAGTTTGCATTCCTCATCCATACTTATTCGGTAAGAATAAGGTTGGCCAGAACCGAAGTAAAACATTCTTAAAATACTGAAATTAGCCAAAATACCTGTAGTAATGGTAAGGAAAAAATCCGGAGATGATATAGTAATAGATGTTTACTCCTCCGCTGTCTGTAACCCACCCAGTCATCCCAAATAGGATCACGATTTATATAGATGAAATTCCAGCTGACTCCACCATTTTTAGCATGTACAGTATTGCCAACCCCATGCATTCAGTATTATATTGCATCCGGCAGACAAGGGTTTTCGCCTAGACCAATAATTGTTAGGTAGCCCGGCCCTCAGGGCCGCGTTTGCTGATATAAACGCCCCTGGTTTTTGTCACGCATTGTGGGAGTAGTCACGCATCAATTGGTAACTCTGCACGCCGTGAGAACATGCCTTTTCGTAACTTTTAACGAGGTATATTATTGAAAATATAGGATTTATGATTTACATACCTTTCTCGGAGTTGTTGGGAGTCGTTTCACAATCTCAACTACAACTGCCGCACCTCAATAATGTTTTTATTTTTACGAAAGTAAAGAATTTTTATCGTGTTCGTTTCACTACGGACGCCATCTTGGACACTCGACAGACGGACATGTGACTACGTTACCAACATGTCGCACACAAAATTCACCATTCACCATTTCACACGTAAAGACGTAAAGTACTGCCTGGCCGAAAATTACTGCTAGTACCACAAGCAAGGGGGTCTAGGGCGTAAGCCCCAGGTTAGGTTTGTTTTTGTTTTGATGGCCTCCGTTATACCATTGTGGAACCGCACGATACTGGACGCCTTTCTAAGTTTGAGGTTTGAAGCCATTTTTCACTGTTGCCTAAGTAAACAAAAGTTTGGTGCTTTTCAGTCGGTCAACACGAATGTACCCAAATAGGGCTGGGTTATGCCCTAATCCTGAAATAAATTACATAAGATTAATAAATACACTAGGATGACCAGTTTCGATCATCATCAGATCCATTACACTTAGGCTATAACATCCATGTTTAAGGCTACAGGTGAAAAATATATACAATATGTACAATTATTTAGTTGCAGTGTTGGTAATGCAACAGTCGGTGTATGCTAAATATGGTATATCTAATGTTCGGTAAACTTCTAAAATAGTGATAAAAATCCGGAATTTGTCTTGTTAGGGATGATTATATCTTTATACAAAATCAACTATGGTTATACTGTAATAATACAGGCTTATGCTTATCGCGTTGTCTCCTTAACTGGAACTTGAAGCAGTTGCGTGTTTCCTTAGGCACCAGTTATGGCCGACTACCCCGGGTGTTAACTGGGCGGAACGGTGTTTCCCCTTTTCTCCCCCTTTAGTTGCTATGTTCTTTCTGAGGTCAGTGCCATGTTTATTTGTGTGACATTGCCAAATCTAGATAAGAATGTATGCTATTGAATACAGGAATTGGCAACTATTAAAGACCGTGGAACTATCTTCGCCACGCGTGGACTAAAAAGCCATTCAAACTAAGCGGTAGGCGTACACGGGCTATTGAAGACGTCCCGGCACCTTTAATACTGCCGTGCATATCGGCCTAGGTTTATTGCAGATAAAAGTACATAGTACCCTGATCCAAATAACATTTACCTATAACCACCGCTATTTTCCCCCCTTTTTTTATCTAGCTTGGCTGTATCGCTAAGTTGTGTCTTGTTTTCGACAGGGTGTGTTTCTTAGTAGAGCGAAAAGGGGTGAACTCTCCATAAAAGTGTGTTCATTTAGATGGTTGGGATTGTTTTGTTTGGCTAGGTGAATCTCGATTGCTTCCTTTATGTCGAGAGCTCTGCCTTTCGATTCGTGATGAATTATTTTTAGGTCAGTCTCGATTTTAGTAAAGCTGTGCCCCGTGTCACACATATGTTCGCATACGGCTGAATGTGTTCCGTATCTTATCGCATTCCTATGTTCATTATAACGTGTATCTACTCGTCTTCCGCTCTGTCCAACGTAATTAGCTTGACAACCAGTGTCTTGGTATGTAATAGAATATACCCCTGACTTTGAATACGGGTCTTGTTTATTTAGATTAGTATTTTGCAGGTGCCTTCCGGTCGTATTATTCGTTGTGAATGCTATTTTTATGCCTTGCTTTTTGAATAGATTAGTGATTTTATATGTGTTCTCGTTCACATAGTTGAAGCGCGCGAATTTTTCTCATTAATGTCCGGTTTTGGAATCATTTAATTTTTATTTTTATTACATCATCTACGTATCTTTTCCATATTACTATACCCTTTGTTGAAGTCTTTTCTAAAACTCATTTTCTAGTGCATTAACGAAGATGTCAGCGATTAATCCGCTTAGTGGTGATCCCATCGCTAATCCTTCCGTTTGTGTGTACATTTTATTGTCGAATTGAAACACGTTTTGGCCGAGGATGACTCTCAGTAATCGCACAATCTCTTCAGTTTCTTTTGCCGAATTGTTGGATTTTAACCCTTCCCGAGCGGACGCTTTTATGGCTCTGAGCGTTTTTTTTTTTTTCAAAAATTCAGAATACGTAGATTGTATTTTTCATGCACTAAATTTAATTAGAACTCGCGTATATTTCGTATACCTGTTGATACTTCAAGTTTGAGTAGCATCTGAAGGTTGTAAAGTTAATTAATTACAGTTATTAATTAATTAATAATTATTATTTTATTAATAATTCAGTGTGGAAACACTTCAAACCATCACTCAAATCCAAAGCTGACACTATATCTTCCTCATTCCACAGCATTTTCCGGGAAATTATGCTCACATCACCAAATAAACACTACAAAAATACCAACTACGTAATACGACACGTGCGTTCCATGTGCGTTCATCTGAAGCAACACCTGTCTGCGGGTATTTGTGAAGTCAAAGAGCCTCTAGGGGTGACGTAATTGACTATCGAACATGTGTCTGCATAGTGGTACCATCTCCTGGGTTTAACATTAACTATTTTGACTGTAAACGGCGCCAGATTTAAATGGAGGAATTTTCCGGATATATCCGTTTTCCGCTCCCGGCTGAAAAGTACGCTCCGGATATATCCGTATTTCGCTCGGGAAAGGTTAAGTTATTTTCGATAGTGTTGATTGCATCATTAATAGGAATATTGGTGTTCCTGTTAGTTACATCGGAAGATACAAGCCTCATGCTAGGTTTCATTTGTAGGGTGTTCAGTGCTGTTACTAATTCCGTTGTGTTCTTTACAGAGTTGTTTTTGTCGTTGGAAAGGCAAAATAGACCAAATTGTAGCCAAACATAAAAATAAAGATAAAATTATTCCAAAACCGGACATTAATGAGAAAAAATTTGCGCGCTTGAACTATGTGAACGAGAACACATATAAAATCACTAATCTATTCAAAAAGCCAGGCATAAAAATAGCATTCACAACGAATAATACGACCGGGAGGCACTTGCAAAATAGTAATCTAAATAAACAAGACCCGTATTCAAAGTCAGGGGTATATTCTATTACATGCCAAGACACTGGTTGTCAAGCTAATTACATTGGACAGAGTGGAAGACGAGTAGATACACGTTATAATGAACATAGGAATGCGATAAGATACGGAACACATTCAGCCGTATGCGAACATATGTGTGACACGGGGCACAGCTTTACTAAAATCTAGACTGACCTAAAAATAATTCATCACGAATCGAAAGGCAGAGCTCTCGACATAAAGGAAGCAATCGAGATTCACCTAGCCAAACAAAACTACCCAACCATCTAAATGAACACACTTTTATGGAGAGTTCACCCCTTTTCGCTAAACTTTTACTAAAAAACACACCCTGTCGAAAACAAGACACAACTTAGCGATACAGCCAAGCTAGATAAAAAAGGGGGGGAAATAGCGGTGGTTATAGGTAAATGTTATTTGGATCAGGGTACTATGTACTTTTATCTGCAATAAACCTAGGCCGATATGCGCGGCAGTATTAAAGGTGCCGGGACGTCTTCAATAGACCGTGTACCGCTTAGTTTGAATGGCTTTTTTAGTCCACGTGGCGAAGATATTTCCACGGTCTTTAATAGTTGCCGAATCCTGTATTCAATAGCATACATTGTTATTTAGATTTGGCAACGTCACACAAATAAACATGGCACTGATCTCAGAAAGAACATAGCAACTAAAGGGGGAGAAAAGGGGAAAAACCAGTTCCGCCCAGTTAACACCTGGGGTAGTCGGCCATAACTGGTGCCTAAAGAAACACGCAACTGCTTCAAGTTCCAGTTAAGGAGACAACCCGATAAGTATAAGCCTGTATTATTACAGTATAACCATAGTTGATTTTGTATAACCATATAATCACCCCTAACAAGACAAATTCTGGATTTTTATCACTATTTTAGAAGTTCACCTAACATTAGAAATACCACATTTAACGTACACTGACTGTTGCATTACCAACACTGCAACTAAATAATTGTACATATTGTATATATTTTTCACCTGTAGTCTCAAACATAGATGTTATAGCCTAAGTGTAATGGATCTGATGATGATCGCTTGACGATCGAAACTGGTCATCCTAGTGTATTTATTAATTTTATGTAATTTATTTCAGGATTAGGGCATAATCCAGCTCTATTTGGGTACATTCGTGTTGATCGACTGAAAAGCACCAAACTTTTGTTTGCTAAGTTTTAGAACGAAATATTGCAATATACCGTTAGTTAATTACAACTGGGTCTATGATAGCTGTTATAGACGTGCATGAGATGTTGGAAATATCAATACAATATTATGAGCAGACTGCTAGTTAGCTCAGGGAATAGGCGAAGCCTGAAACAGCAAAGAACTGGAGTTCGAATCGTACTCACAGTGTTTATTTTTTAAACGTGTCACATGTTTCATGAACGAAATACGTGTGTGTTTCTGTAGAAAGGAAAATGTGGACTAATGAATTTGCTTATTGTTAGTCCTGAGAAGGACTGTTGTAGGCACGTCTTCAATATCTCATCCAGTATCCACCGGCTTTCTAAAACTTCAACAACTTGCTGTAGCCGACGGGGCATTGACTGAACTAGATTTCTGATATACTGTTCATCAAGGGCAATCTCCTCCCATGCTTCCAACATAATCTCCCACAATGCATCCTGCGAATGAGGGGGACGGTGAGGCCAGTTTTCACTGATATAGCGTTCCCACTTTGCCCACGCATGCTCAATGGGATTCAAGTCTGGAGTTTGAGGGACCCAGTTGAGCAGTTCAATGGAGTCCTGCTCAGAAAAGTGCTCTCTGGATGCATGTGTATAAGAGAGCCATGGCAGAATGTAATGACACATCATCGTTAGCTCGGTCGAACGCGGTTGTGTTCGTAGCATGACATCATCATGGTGTGTCACTTCACAAAAATAATATTCACGGCGTGACTCGAACTGTGGTTGCTCGGCGATGAACGACTTTACAACTTGACAGCTAACCTACTACGCTACAGCGCAACACACGTCATTGTGAGTGTATTATGTCTTATTTTACCATGATACGATGCATGTGGATGCGGGACGAGGGGCTGGCTGATAGCGAGAGAATTATGGACTGACCGAATTGTACGCAGCCGACAGCAGACAAAGTGACTCTTAGCAGTGCCTCAAGAGATGCAACATTTTATGATTGTTTATTTGTACTTGTGTGTGTGTAGAAATTGTTTAAAAGCCTATGTTACTAGGAATCATCCCGGCATTTTCCTGGGGAAACCAAGAAAAGCAACTTGGCCCATAGGATAAGAATTTTTTTGTAAAATAAAATGATAAGTTCTGGTCTTTCAATTAATTTTGTGGTTGATTTAATGGAAAAAAGCCAGGTAATTTATATGGTAAAATTTTAGGTGGTTTTTATTCTAGAAAAAATTGGATACCTTAGGTGGGAATTGATCTATCCTCCTCTAAGCTTTATTTTTTATTCTTTTATTGCAGTCAAACGGCCATAGATGGAGGCTCACAAGTCCGAGTGTCCGTGTTCTAACCCTCATACCCTCTCGTTTACAATATTCCATGGCAACGTTTTTAGGTTTTTCCCATTGTTGCAGGAAGGAAAACTTCAAATAATCTCTCTCGTAATGTGTAACATTTTGAAACCTACAAAGGATTACATTTTGTAAGACATGGTTTACATCCACTCACAGGGGATTGAGATTTCTTATTGCAATTAATCTGTTAAATAAATATTTAAAAAAATGGGAAAGAGAAAAGTAAAGTTATACTTGGATAATACTATTCTAAAGTATATATATGATTAACAGTGCAAAAAGTAAGGTACTGCAACTCAAATTTAACAGCATGAGATGGTTGATTAATGCTAGTTTCTCGCAAACACAAACTGTATAATTTTGTCTTCTCCCAACTTTTATTTCACATGGACTTTCCGCCTTTCTTAAGCTGAGAGGCTCTGAGATGCAACATAACCATCTGAATATTCCCTAAACCCTGATAAATTTCCATGGATGACTACATTTCACCATTAAATAACTTATTTTACTGTCCTACTCGGTTCTCCAGCACGAGCCATCACACACACTACTCATGCGGACTCAGTGAGCGAGTTGCCACTAGGGGCGCCAGCTGATAAAATATCGCCATTTGCACGCGGTCTATATGAGCTGAATCACGTAAATATGTGTTTTTATTTATTGTTTATTTAACTCCTCAGCCATATTCAACAGCGTATTTAGTATGTCAAACTGCCACAGCGAGCGCACGTGAACAAAGCCCACACATTGACATCAGTAGTTGCCAACATGTCCGATTCAAAATACACCAGACGACACACGTAACATTGTAATTGTGTGAAAAAACAAATAATTGGGCGTTTGTGCAATATTTGTATTTGTAAATAATGCTTGTATGAGGCATTGGTGCCAACTTCACTCTATCCCAATCCCCTATAGCGAGGTTTGGCAACTGTCGGGACAAAAATACTGTTAACTAAAATGAGTGTCTGGACTAAACAATTGGTCGCTACTTGGTTAGACGACTGTCTGGACGAAATCATTGGTCGCTACTTGATTAGATGACTGTCTGAACGAAACCATTGGTCTGGTCGAAATCATTGGTTGCTACATGGTTAGTTGACTGTCAGGACGAAAATTACTGATTGCATTACAAGCAATATATTTCCAAGTGCAGTAGTATTAATGGACGTATATTTCAATTCGTATTGACTTCCTGAATATGATTAAAGGTTTGAAAATCATATTAATTCAAGTGGTAGTGTAAAAGCCACTTTCCAGTCTTGCATACTTATAATATCATCTATACACGCAAGTGTCACCTGCTTGTGGAGTACACGCTAGGTGGAAACCATGCACTGCCAGCCACGTCGCTACGTGTCTTAAATCTTGATTAGGCCGAGTCCAACGATGGTATATTATCTGTTTAAATTATATGGTAATTGTTCCCATTGTGCTGTGGAATGGGCTCTAGTCTCTTCCTTGTACTTGTGATGTGTATTGTTACTCTATTGATTGCTCTTCTTGAGTGGAAACTTCATGTAAATTTTATTGCCCCTTATTATGATTTATTACGCGTTCGTGGATTTGAAGTTTTATGCCTTCATATCTAATGTGGATATGGATATGGAAACTGAAAGAAGGAGATAGAAGGGTCGAGCACCTCAAAATGGTAAAGGAAGGAATTCCAACAGATGAAGAAAGAGGGGTGGAAGAGGAATGGGCTAGATTTAAGAAGACACTAGTAGGTGCAGCAGAAGCAGTATGTGGGAGGACGAGTAGTAAGAAGAGGTGGAAGGAAACACCATGGTGGAATGAGAAGACAAAAGATATAGTAAGGGAAAAGAATAGAGCCTTTAGGAGGTGGTATCAAAATAGGACGGTAGAGACTATGGAAGAGTACCAGGAAAGAAAGGAGGAGGCAAAGAGACTAGTGCCTGAGGAGAGAAGAAAGTGGATGGAAGAGTGGATAAAGATGATGAAGGGGGATAGTGAAGGTACAAAAAAGGTCCTGTATGGGATGGTAAAAAATAAGAGGGGGAAGGATCCTACGGACTATGTTAGAATGGTGAACAAAAGGGGACAAGAGATAGAAAATAGGGAAGAACTGAAGAAAATGTGGAAAGAATATTTTGAAGAACTTCTGAACCCTAATGGAAACCACGGGGAAGAGGAAGCTGGACTGCAAACAGAAAAGGACTTAACATGGAAAGAAGTGGAAGATGAAAGGAGGGAAGGCACCGGGTGTGGGTGAGTTGAGTGTGGAGATGGTGAGAGCAGCAGGAGAGGTGGTGATACAATGGTTGTACCGAGTGATGAAGATGGCATGGAAGGAAAGGAAGACCCCAGAGGACTGGAAAAAGGGAATAATTATCCCGATCTTCAAGAAAGGTAGTAGAACAGAATGCAGAAACTATCGGGGAATAACTGATTAGTCATTGTGCAAAGATGTTTGAGAAAGTTTTGGAAAGGAGAATTAGGACAAGGATAGAAGGAGGGATGAGGGAAGAACAACATGGCTTCAGAGCGGGAAGGTCCACAGTGGATTTGATTTTTGCTGTAAGGCAGTTACAAGAACAGCAGCCTATGAGTATGGAACAGATCTTGTGATGGCCTTCCTGGACATTGAGAAAGCATATGAAAGTGTATGCACAAAGTATGGAAGTCCCTGGAGGAGAGAGGAGTAGAAAAATGGACTCATCATCATCTTGCACAGTTTCCAGCCGCTGGCCGGGTCTGTTTGGAACACAAGCCTCTCCAACGTCTTCTGTCTTCCCACCATCTCTCAGCCTCCACCCTTGTCCAGTCTTCTCCTCTCTTCTTCACGCTTTCTTCCACCTCGTTCGGCCACCTGTCTCTCGGTCTCTTTCCTTCCCACTTCGTCTCGTGTATCCTCCTGGGCATCCTCTTCTCCTCCATTCGTTTTACATGTCCATTCCATCTAAGTATAGATTTCTCTATACCATCCTGTAATGGTTCCTCCTTCATTAATTCTCTGGTCCTCTCATTTTGCTGTAGGGCAGTTACAAGAACAGCAGTCTATGAGTATGGAACAGATCTACCATCGGAGAACTTGGATAGCGACCATCGATTGCTGGTAATGGACCTGAGAGGGACTAAGGAGAAGAAAGGGACTGAGAAGCAGGAAAGACGTATAAGGATATGGAAACTGAAAGAAGGATATAGAAGGGTCAAGTACCTCAAAATGGTAAAGAAAGGAATTCCAACAGATTTAGAAAGAGGGGTGGAAGAGGAATGGGCTGGATTTAAGAAGACACTAGTAGGTGCGGCAGAAGCAGTATGTGGGAGGACACGTAGTAAGAAGAGGTGGAAGGAAACACCGTGGTGGAATGAGAAGACAAAAGATATAGTAAGGGAAAAGAATAGAGCCTTTAGGAGGTGGTATCAAAATAGCACGGTAGAGACAAGGGAATAGTACCAGGAAAGAAAGGAGGCAAAGAGAGTAGTGCCTGAGGAGAGAATAATGTGGATGGAAGAGTGGACAAAGTGATGGAGGATAGTGAAGGTACAAAAAAGGTCCTGTATGGGATGGTAAAAAATAAGAGGCGGAAGGATCCTACGGATTATGTTAGAATGGTGAACAAAAGGGGACAAGAGATAGAAAATAGGGAAGAACTGAAGAAAATGTGGAAAGAATATTTTGAAGAACTTCTGAACCCAAATGGAAACCACGGCGAGGAGGAAGAAATCGGGGAAGAGGAAGATGGACTGCAAACAGAAAAGGACTTAACATGGAAAGAAGTGGAACATGCAGTGAGGAAGATGAAAGGAGGAAAGGCACTGGGTGTGGATGAGTTGAGTGTGGAGATGGTGAGAGCAATGGTGGTGCAATAGCACATAGTGTAATGTTATACAGTATTGGTATTACTACTAGTGGAGTGACACAGTGTGGTGCAATAGCACATAGTGTAATGTTATACAGTGTTGGTATTACTACTAGTGGAGTGACACAGTGTGGTGGAATAGCACATGTGTAATGTTACACAGTGTTGGTATTACTACTAGAGGAGTGACACAGTGTGGTGCAATAGCACATAGTGTAATGTTATACAGTGTTGGTATTACTACTAGTGGAGTGTCACAGTGTGGTGCAATAGCACATAGTGTAATGTTATACAGCGTTGGTATTACTACTAGTGGAGTGACACAGTGTAATGTTTAGGGCTCGGATTTTTAGGTAAATAAATATTTTTTTATGTAAATACATATTTTAATCATTTTTTCTATAAATACATAAATTCCTGCTTTTCACATAAAAATACATAATATTTACATTTTTTAAAATCAGTATGCTAGATCTTTCAGTTTATTGCATTTTTGTTCCGTTACTTCAACGGGGAAGAACCTGTGATCTAACTAATCTTCATGCAGAGCATATGTCAGCTTGCAGCTGTGTTATTCTTAACTTGTCGCCCCGTGCCACTCACTGTGGGAGCCGGCGATTTCCTTGTCCATAACCATATTGCAGTACGTGCAATACCTCCCCCTCTTCCAGCTACCTAGAACCAGTGTCACTCACATGCAGTTCATTTCAGGAACTGTGAAGTGTAAGGCAGTTCTACGATGCCTAAAGTAAAAGCAACTACAAGTTATCGTCTGTTGCAGAATTTAAATATAATTTTACTTCTGATGGGGGCGTTCTATTCTGCCAACCATGTGGGAAAGCAATCAAGGCCGAACAGCGATCTAAAGTTACACAGCACCTCAAGGGCAAGAAACATATTGCCGCAGTTTCGCGCCTTCAGAATAAGTGTTTCGCGATAATCGTCGGTCATTTGTGATGGGCAACTTGAAGATGTATCTCGTTGTGTATTGTAATGCTTCAGCAGTCAGTGAGACATAGAATGAATTGCATTTGTGAATACTGCATATTGTTTATATTCACATTAATGAACTAAATTATAATTAAATATTTTTACTTTTTCGTCACATATTTCAGATATTTTTAATACATAAAAAATAAATATTTTCCCGATTTTTAGCACCTAAAAATCCGAGCCCTAGTAATGTTATACAGTGTTGGTATTACTACTAGAGGAGTGACACAGTGTGGTGCAATAGCACATAGTGTAATGTTATACAGTGTTGGTATTACTACTACAGGTGTATTTTCCAGAGTTGGAATCTGACAGTTCGGCGGAGAACCGTTGAACTAAAGGCAGCGTTGCCACGTATGCTACTAGCCAGCACGTGCGTACTTCCTACCTCCCGTCCTTTTCCTCATGCTCATAATATCATTAGCATCATTATTACATTTATTATATTTTTACTCAGATGGTTTTCAAAAATCTTAAACAAAGCAATGCTTAAAACTGTTTGGTGCACACTGTAAAATAAAATAATAGCCCGTCAAAGTGAGGAGAGTCCTAAAATATTGTAATGAATAGCAATATTACCGGTACGAATACCAGTAGCCTACAATCATAAAGCAAAAATGTTCAAAGCGAAACGACAGAACGTGATTGTTTCCGTGTTATTTAGCAATTTATATCTCCTGTAGAAAAAGTTTCAAGGCACAAGAAACATATAAATGTATTACAAAATATACGTTCATTGTATAGGCTATTAACTCACCCTTTCTCACCCTTTACAAGACAGAAGCTAGTCACTGGGAAAAGGCTCTATCCCATCCATATCATCATCATCTCGGTCCTCTCCATCACTGGATCCCGCACTGGTGGGTGAGGAATCGCCGAGGGAAATTATGAGGTCGTCCACAGCTGTGTCCATAACATCTTCACGTTCCCGCGCTTCGCTTAATACTCTTTCCACATGTGACACCACCTTCGCCCAGTTTTCAGCTGTGAACACCCTCATCCTAATCGCAACCTATGCTGCCAAGACCTGTACCATGGAAAAGTTGTCCAACCCATCGAGTCACCACTCGCGAACAAAAAGAAAGCTACGGGTAGCCTTTATCTAATTCACACGAACCTAAGCTTGAACTTACACTAACACTATATAAATAAATAACGGACACTAATGAATTATAAATATAAGTATAAAGTATAAGTAAGTATAAATCCTACACGAGAAAGTAATTAACTAATTAATTCAATACAATTATAACTCAGCAAGGTCAGTGTGCACTCGGGAGGCAACCAAACAAGGGACTGGTCAAGTGACAAGCAAGTGGCCAAATAGCGTCATTCAAATTGGCAGCGCTGTATGGTTTCCATGGCAACAAGCCTTGCGTGGGATCTAGTCGTCAATTGTTTTTGCCCACTGGTGCCGAACTGTCAGATTCCAACTCTGGATAATACAACTGTAGTGGAGTGACACAGTGTGGTGCATTAGCACATAGTGTAATGTTATACAGTGTTGGTATTACTACTAGAGGAGTGACACAGTGTGGTTCAATAGCACATAGTGTAATGTTATACAGTGTGTATAGTACAGTGCTATTCTACTACAGTACATGGAGCAGTTCTTTTTTAAAATGTTTATTAAACATCATATTTATTAACTGCATGCTCCATTACAATTGATGTAATACTACATGCATTGGTGATCTTCTAGGTAAGTATGATAAAACTTTCTTTACATTATGTAACCTATATCTACATGGTTGATTGTAGTGTGTCTAGCCTAGATATAATATGTTTAAGTTTTCTTTCTTGACATATTTATGTCCTACATCAGGTTATTAAAATTGATGCTCTGCACAAATAGCTTAAAGAATTTGACATATTTAACAACAAGTTCATTCATCCTTGCAGGCCAGTGGCCTCCTGATTTCATTACATTTGTCTTCAGTTTTTCCCTTTCGTGATTTAGTAATTCACACTCATATAGGATGTGGTCCACACTTTGCGATTCTTCGCCACACCGGCACGTCATATGCTCTTGTATTTTAAACCTATACAGATAGGTCCCTATTTTTCCGTGTCCTGTCATCATAACCGTTATATTATGGCTTAGAAGAATTTTTGAGGCAAGTCTCGCTTGAACACTTGGAAAGTACTTTTTTTGTCACGGATCCATTGGAAGTTTCTCTCCACTCTTCTTCCCACAATTGTAAACTTCTCTCACTCAATACCCTTTTCACTACACTATCCGGAATTTTATCGAAAGCCACTTCTAGGTCTGTCCTGCCTGCTGCTTGTTTAGCCAGATGATCGGCAATTTCGTTTCCTTTCGTGCCAACATTAGCCTTAATCCATGAGAAGTGTATTTCCCAGTTTTGAAGTTGCAGGTCTCTTACCTTCCTTCTGATCTCTTCAATTAGATGATTTCTTTTCCCGTAGTTTTTGAGTACGTCCAGGGTTATTTTACTGTCGGTGTATATAATTGCTGACTTCTCTGCTCTATTTACGTAGTTGATGTCTTGTAATTTCTCTAGGGCCTTCAGTATGGAGTTTTGCTCTGCTTGATTATTGGAACAGCCACGCCCTCCACCAACAGTTCTGTGTGATCTGTGTGGACGTTTGTTTCATGCATGCATTGGGCTGTTCAGTCACCGCAAACATGCCCACAGACCTCAACCTTAGATTATTTTAGGCTGTTTTGGAAGAAGATGTATACTTGGAAACGAGTTAAAGCCGCCGCCGACGAATTTGAATTGATTTTGCTGAGGAGGTTCATAATGACTGTACAGAATTATTCCAGATCCAACTCCTGCGTCACTTTTGCTGCCATCTGAATAGATTTGAAATGGGTAGTGTTTGTCATAAATTTGGTCCTGTATTTTAATCTGCTGAGCCGGGTGCGACCACTGTTTTTAACAATTCATGGTATCATGTTTCAAAGACTCTTCTCCCACTACCATTTCTCCAGTGTGGCAATCTCTCCAAGTTGTATCATGATGGGAGTTAATCCTGTTAAGACACATAGTGCCTCATGTGATGTTGTACGGTAGGCCTTAGCTATATTAATGTTTATTAGTCGTTGCACTCTTCTTAATTTCAGCGCATTATACGACTTGGTTATTGATTGTATCCATAATGGTATTCCGTAAGACAGGATGGGTAGAATAGCTCCTTTATATATAATTTTCATAACATCAGGGCGAAGTCCCCAATTTATTTTGGCAGACTTAGAAAGAGCATGAATAAGTTTCGAGCATTTTTCAGTTACATATTCTATGTGCTGGTCAAACTTAAATCTGTTGTCTATAATGACTCCAAGATACTTAATGCTGTATACTTCTTTCAGTGTCTTGTTATTTAAATATATTTGCAGGTTCTGCCTTACACGGGGTCTTCTGCGTGTTATTAACATTGTTTGAGATTTCTGTTCATTAAACACAACTTTGTTTTGTGTTGCCCATGTCGAAATTTTTCTAAGTTCTATGTTCGCATTATTTTCTAACAACAATTTGCTCTTTCCTTTGACTAGGATGAGCACATCATCTGCAAATGCGATCACCTTCGTGCACTGCTTGAAGTTTAAGTTTAAAAGTGAGTCGTATTGGATGTTCCAATATCCCGGTCCACAGCACGAACCCTGCGGACATCCTTTACTTATGTTTCTTTGTATGACGACCGAATCAACTTTCAGGGTACAACTTCTCTCACTGAGATAACTTTGCGTGAGTTTGTAGAGGTTTTTAGGGCAGTCGAAACCTTTCAGTGCGTTCAAGATTCCAGGCCACCAGGCCGCATCAAAGGCTCCTTTAACGCCCAAACTAATCATTGCGACTTTCTTTTCATTTTTGAGTCCATCTTCAACAAACTGCTTGACTGCCATCAATGCATCGATTGTTCCTGTTTGTGGCGTGAAACCAAACTGCTTTCTGTTTAGGAGATCTCTGGAGTTTATGTGGTGCATTATTCGATTTATAAGTAGCTTTTCCAGCACTTTAGCGACTACATTCAGTAGACTTATCGGTCGATATTTAGGAGCATCATCACTGTTTTCTTTTCCAGGTTTAATTATAGGTACAATGATGGCCCTTTTCCATACTCTTGGGAAGCATCCCGTTTCAAGACATCCATTGAAGAGCACTGTTATGTATGATGGAATTTGTTCGAATATGTATTTTAGTATATCACCTGTTATTCCGTCTTCACCAGGTGCTTTATTGTGATCTAGGTTCCGTATTGCAGCGCCTACCTCTTCTTGTGTAAATGGGATGTCGTCAACAGTATTTGGAAGCTGTTCCGACTTATTTCTTGCTTCTTTGTGATGTATGCTGTCTTCAGCTTCATCATCACAGGGAGTAAAATGAGCCATCTTACAGTTCATTGTATCGACCATATTAGAAGTGTATGTACCGTCGGGCTTTCTTAAGGTTGAGATTGTGCAGTTGTTTCTAATTTTCTTTGAAGCGAATTTGTACACTGCATTCCACGGGTTTGCCGTTGAGGTAATATTACAGTATGTTTTCCATGATTTCATTTTCTCTTGTCTTATCGCTAATTGATACTCTCTCTTAACTGCCTCGTATGTTTGTTTCCTTTGTTGTCGCAAGGGTTCGTTATCTATAGTCCTCTGATACCTTCTTCGTAAAGCGTTCAATCTTTTCCTCATTATGGTGAGCTGAGGTGTCCACCATGGAACCGGTCTGTGTTGGAATATTTTCTTAGTTGCTTGACGAGTATTGAATGATCTAGAACATGCTGCAGTAACCATGAATTGAAATTTGAGCACTGTAGTTTCAAAGTCTGTTTCTCCCATTAGAGCCTTACATAGTTGTTGGTCCATTTTTTTTATAGAATTTATTTGACTACCATACTGTTCCCTTGCTGCTGTAAAAAGGTTGTCCGTGAGTTTCTGCAAGTCATTTTCCTTTATGATGTATCTCATTCCATGGAACTGCAATTCTTCTTCGTTGGGGCTCGATATACAAAGATCGAATTTAATTATCCTGTGATCCGAGCAACTTTCCACATTACTACACTCCCAGCCTGTTATAATAGGTGTCAGCTCTTTGCTGCTCACCGTCAGATCTATGTAGCTGAATCCTCTACTATTTTCGAAGATTGGTAGCCCTCCCTCATTCACAATGAAGAGCTGATTTCCTGTGAGGAATTCTTCTAGAAATCTTCCTCGTTTATTTGTCATAACATCATGCCAAATTTTAGATCTGGAGTTACTGTCCATGGAAAGCATTGTTCTTTCTTTTTGCAAAATCCAGAATATTCTTCACTTTGAACAAGTCTAATTCTATGTCTCTTTCTATATCAAAATACATACTTACAACTAAAAAAAACACGTAGGACCTCTAGTTATTTCAAGCACCACTACATCTTCGTCGGACAGTTGATTTATCATGATAGCGTTTATTGTTTTGTTGAAAATATCGCCGATCTCCTCTTTCCTCCACCAGATGAGTAATTTTTGCAGGAAGCAGGCATTCCCACCAGCCTATTTTGAATCACGTAAGGTTCTTGCAAAAATGCTATGTCCGTACGCAGTTCTGTTACCAAATGAACAAGATTTAGTGTAGCAGCTCTCGAATGTTGCATGTTTAATTGCAGACATTTAATTGGTGATTGTATGATAGTTGGTTTAACTCTACGCGATGCATTGCTTCCTGCTTGGGCCATTAGTAGTCTGTGTTTTGTTTGTATTTTCAAAGAACAGCAATTAAACTAGGACAATCCTTGTCTAATGGAGAGTGAATTTCACAGATTTTCTCGAATTTGTTGTACTTATTGAATGCTATGCAATTAATGCATTTAAATTCTTCTTTGGATGCTTTGCATTCCTTTATTTTATGTTTCCCTGCGCAGAGAGGAAAAGTATCTTCTTCTGCTCTACTTTCGCGATGTCGGTGATTATATTTGGAACACTTAAAGCAGCGAACAGCGGCAATGTAGTCGTCTATCTTACATATTGACCAGCCCATTTTGAGTTTGGTTTGAAGGAGCTGCTGTCTTACTTTCGAACATACTTCAACTACCATGTTCTTTCTGTTTTTCTTGTTCCGGTAAATAAATTTAGGTATGATGTCGCCTTCATTTAATCCCAATTCCGAGTTTTGTTCCATTATTATTTCTTCAGCATTTCTAATGTCAATATGTAAGTGTACATCATAAATGACCAGATTCGGATTCTGCAACCTGGGAATTTTCACATCTAGCACATCACCGCAGTTTGCATTAATGCTTGTACATAATGTTTCAGTTTCTTCTTTACTACCAGTTTCTATGAGGGTTCGCCCTTTCCTAAGGGTCTTGAATGTCTTGATTCCTACCTTCAGCGCTGTAGGGTTAATGTTGGACTTGAGGAGTTCCTTCACTGCGTTAGGAGTTTGATTTCTCTTTGAAGTTATCATAAGTTTGAAACGTTTTTCTTCCGAGCCTTCAATTGATTTAACTATACTAGAATACAACTGCCTTTGGTGACCGATAGGTGGAACAGTAGTACCCAGTTGAGTCGCCAAAGGTACCATAGGTCCGGCGATAGATGGTGCCACCTGACTATACACTTCATTGATGGAGTTTGCAGGTGCCACATTGTGCTTCTTGTCAGTTTCTTTCAACTTGTTTTGTAACCTGATATTTTCTTGATCTGTTGTATCAATTTTTGTTGACAGTTCTACAAACACAGTTCTTAGTTTATTCACCGATTGCAGAATAAGTTCTTTCAGTTCCTTTCTCAGGTTGCCGCGTATTTCAGTTACACTCGTCAAGTTTTGGAGACAAGTTTCAAACACGTCATATTGTCCGTCATCTTAGCTGCACACGCAAAGGCGGAGTTTAATGTCACTCCATGCCGCACCTAGCGCTAAGAACGCTCGACTTCCTCCAGAAGTGCTACCTCTACGTACTTACAGTCTGGACAAAATGGCTGCTCTCTACAAAATTATTTTAGCATGCAAATTTTAATGTTTCACTCGATATTATTGCAATCTAAATGCAGACACACACGTTCACACATAAACAAAACTTAGAATGACTTAACAAACAAGTTTCAGAAAGACACTTCACACTAAAACCAACTTTCTTTCGTTATCTAGCAGCTACGAATTCACATTCCCGAGGCTTGTGTGCATGTCCATCTACATGGAGCAGTGGTGATATCTTGTATAGTAAAGGCACTAGCAAGTGTGCCTGTATAACCTACAGTGTTACAGTATA
This sequence comes from Meconema thalassinum, assembly GCA_946902985.2. NCBI lineage: Eukaryota > Metazoa > Arthropoda > Insecta > Orthoptera > Tettigoniidae > Meconema > Meconema thalassinum. The sequence continues at coordinate 1,753,137,856 of OX336388.2, read as the reverse complement.
TATATATATATATATATAGTATGATCAAGTAGGGAGTGATAGAGGAGTAACACCTCTTTAAAAAAACCTGGTCCAGCTGGCCCGGCTCGTAGTACCTTGTTAGGGTCCCTTGCCAGGGTTACGGTGAAGTCCTCAACGGTACCTACAGTGAAAGAGGTGAACTCTAGCACAGTGTGGTTGGCGGAAGGGGCAGCCTATTGCTCAGGTTTAATAGGGCAAACTATTGTCCATAGTTATGATGGGCAGGTTTTGGCCCAACGGCAAAATGAGCGGAGGAGGAGCCAATCACTCTCATGGCTCCCAACGGTCATAGAGGCGGAAGAGGTCACACTAGACGGACTGGCTGTAAAGGCGCACCTCAGTAGTACTTGAGTATGAGGCAGTTCGTTGCAGTCTCTGTGTTGAGTCCTGCATGTCTCATTCTTTGTGAGCCGCAGGATAAGGTTCAGAGATCATAGTGTGTAGGTCTCGTCCTGGCTAGCTGATATCCACCCTAAACAAATTCACACCAGTGGCACTTCTTCCGAACGTCACTTACTTTCAAAGTCCAACGGCGATGGGATATGGACGGTGGGGGCAGGTTATGGGTGTAACTGGAAGCCCCTAGTTCGGACCTGCACGTTGGCAGCAGATGTGTGATGGTTGTCTTCCGGAGACTCTGTGACTACTCAGGAATTCGGTCCTGCATCTGTGTTTGGGCAGGCCTATTTAGGATCACCGCTGCCCACCCCACATGGGGAAGGCCCTAGAAAAGGTGGGCTAAACATCGGAAGTCACATTCTTGGTCCGGCTGGGCAACCGCACTCAGCAGGTCACCCCTCATGCGGTCGAAACTCAAAAACAGTAAAGAATCACAAATTGATTATTGGATCATGGAACATCAGAACTTTGCTTGATTTGGACAGTAACGTTAGACCTGAGAGGAGGTCAGCTCTCGTAACCCATGGGTTATCAAGACTCAACGTTGACATTGCTGCTCTCAGTGAAACTAGGCTGTCTTCTGAAGGCAAGATTACTGAATCTGGAACAGGATATACCACTCTGGAAAGGAAAGGAGGAAGGTGAATGTCGTATTCATGGTGTGGGCTTCGCTGTGAAGACCAAACTGGTAAACTATCACCAACTTACGCCCATTGCAATCAGCGAAAGGCTCATGACTCTCCTCATACCACTCTCAGGAGGTTCCTTTATGACACTCATCTCTGCCTATGGTCCTACCTTAGATTCTGATGATGAAGTAAAGGCTCAGTTCTATATTCAGCTAAGTAAAATCATCTCCAAGGTACCATCTGCAGATAAACTCTTGCTCCTCGGTGACTTCAATGCCAGAGTTGGGAAAGATCCCAGGCTATGGAATAATGTGATGGGCTAGCAGGGACTTGGAAAATGTAATCCCAATGGACTGTTGCTTCTTGGTTTTTATGCAGAACACGAACTTTTCATTACCAACACGCAGTTCCGGCTACCTAACCACTTCAAAACCACGTGGATGCATCCTCGTTCCAAACATTGGCACATTCTTGATTATATCATTACCCGGCAATGTGATAAGAAGGGCACTCTTATTACCAGAACAGCAAGGAATATAGACGATTGTTGGACAGATCATTAACTTCTTATATGTAAGCTCAGGATATCCATCAGACCTAAACCACCTAGGAACATCAAAAATTTGCCAAGAAAGATGTTTAATACATCCAAACTTCAGGATGAATCCATGTATAAACATTTTGGAAACAGGATCATCACCCAGTTATCAGAAAACCCAGTAACAAATGACATTCAGCAAGAATGGGCCACACTACAGAAGATTATCACACAGTCAGCTGAGGAAACCATTGGTTTTATAGTGCGGAAAAGGCAAGACTGGTTTGATGACAACAATGAGGAAATTCTGTCTCTCATCAATGCCAAAAGGAATGCCTATCTTGCCCATCTTCAAGACCCAACTTCCAACACAAAGAGAGATAAACTACTGGAACTCAAGGGTAAATGCCAGATGCAGATAAGGCAGATTAAAAATACTTGGTGGCAACAGAAGGCTCAGGAACTGCAGAGACTATCGGATGCTCGAGACTTGAGGAACTTCTATGCAGTACTCAAGGAAATATATGGACCATCTCGCTCATCATCAGGTACACTGAAAAGCGCTGATAATTCTACTACCTTTACTGATAGTCAAGAAACCGTGGAACGCTCGAAGGAGCACTTCTCCAATCTCCTAAATCGTCCATCAGCAGCTGCTGAAGACTTCCTTTGTGATTTGCCGCAACAAGCTGAACAACTGTGTGTGGTTGGCAGTATCTCCTACTTATCATGAATTCAGTGCAGCTCTCACCCAATTGAATTCCAGAAAAGCACCTGGACCAGATAACATCCCTTTGGAACTAATTCAAGCCGGAGGTCATTCCCTCAAAACAAGGATTTTCACCCTTATCCTCAGAATATGGGAATCAAGAAAGGTACTTGGAGACCTAAAGAATGCCACTATCGTCACTATCTTTAAAAAGGGTGATCGCAGTGTTTGTGGCAACTACCGTGGTATATAACTGCTATCAATTGTGGGGAAGATTCTTGTAAGAATTCTACTTAACCGCCTCAAGGTTATCTCTGAGAAGATCCTCCCAGAGTCACAATGCGGATTTAGAGCTTCCAGAAGCACAATTGACTTGATTTTCTGTGTGAGAAAGCTACAAAAAAAATGTAGAGAACAACAGAATTCACTCTTCTTAGTCTTTTATGACTTGGAAAAGGCATTTGATTCGGTTCCAAGACCAGCCATGTGGGCGGTGCTGAAGCGGTTTGGTTGCCCTCAGCGTTTTGTAGATCTAATCAAGGCTCTCCATGATAGCATGACAGGTCAGGTTTGCCATCAGAATAAGATGTCCGATGAATTTCCTATTACCCATGGACTGAAACAAGGATGTGTACTGGCTCCAACGCTCGCGCTGTACTTGGCTGCAATGCTTTATGATTCACCCACAAACATCCCAGGTGTGGAGGTCAAGGATCGTTTTGATGGAGGGCTTTTCAACCTAACTCGTCTCCGCTCCTTGAGGAAAACTCAGGTTACTAAGTTACTAACATGTTGTATGCAGATGATGCTGCATCGCCAACTCTCACACCAGAAGAGCTGCAAGAGTCAGTTAATTGTTACAAAAGTGCATGTGATCGCTTTGGTCTTACCTTAAATGTCAATAAGACTAAAGTCTTGGCACAACCTTCACCAGGCACACCTCTTCCTCAGTTCAATATCTCCATCTCAAATTTGCCATTAGAACAGGTAGACCACTTCTCGTACCTGGGCAGTACCATTTCTGTGAGCTGTACCTGTGAGCAGGATGTGGATAAGAGAATTGGCACAGCCCATGCAGCATATGGACAATTAGCGCACCGGGTCTTCATGAATAAAGATCAATCCATGAGTACAAAGCTTATGGTGTACAAAGCAGTAGTCATTTCTACATTGTTGTATGGCTGTGAAACGTGGACCCTTTACCGACGTGATCTTAGGAAGCTTGAGCGTTTCCACCTACAAAAACTTCGATCAATCCTGAGGATTAAATGGGAAGACCGCATTACCAATATTGCTGTTCTGGAAAAGGCTCAAATCAACAGCATAGAATCATCCATTATAGGTCACCAATTTAGATGGATTGGTCATGTCCATCGGATGGATGATGCGAGATTACCTCATCAAATGCTATATGGTGAGTTATGCTATGGCACCAGACCTCATGGTGGTCCTAAGAGGCGCTACAAGGACCAATATAAGGCTGTGTTTCTATCTCCCAAAATTTTAATAATGGCTCCCCGTCGTGTTCGTTAAGCCGCCATTTTGGTCGCCGGCACGGCCTAGGGTGGGGGCTTAACGAACACGAGTGAATCAAAACGATCTAAAATTTTTCCGAGCATGGTCGCCAGTCAAAACGTCCCTGATTGGCTGAGCACTTATTGGGTCCTTCCCGCCACACAGCCACAATCAATTCCGCCATTAACCTCAACTTAACATAACCGACATAACCTAAGTTACTTAAATTACAAATATTAATGTTGGTGAAGGGTGGGTGACTTGTGGATTAGAAAAGCTATTTTTAGTGTTGGCTTCTATAGATTTGTGGGTGGCATTGTGTTTTATTGGCAATCTCGTTATCTTGTAGTCATTAAGATAAATAGTTCTATTTCGGGGGCCCTATCACTCATTTAGCGGTTTATCACGAATAGCTGTACTTTAAGATTTTTCTGCACCTTCGCGAAATAGTGGCGTTGGATTGAGATTATTTTTGACTACCATTATGGGGTTTTAATAGTTTTTCATAGAGCATTTTTGTTGTCTTGTAGGTATGATAGATTTGACATGTTAGGCCTGCATGTACAGTTTTTTTTCTGGTTTTGGGAATAATGCTAATTACCATTAAGTGCAACCGTGTTGACCGACTGAAAGACATCGAATATTTCGTTCACTAAAGCAACACTGAAATATGGGTTCCAACACGAAATGGACTTGGAACTTATGTTCGCTTAACAAAATAATGATACATCAACAAGTCATCCTTGTAATCTCTGCAAATAATAAAAATATTTCCCATCCAATATAGGCCTATTCATGTTGAACAGTAGAAAGTTATCAACCTTTATTAAGGCAACACTGAAAAATGTTCATTTTGATCTAGCCTACTTACTCGGAGTCATCTGCATCAATGTCCCTAGATGTTCAGTTTTTTTAAATTCTCCCTTTCCTATGGGCAAATAACACATGGATGTTCCCTATTTTTCTTAAGGGGATTCAATGATCTTATACTGAACTAATTAAGAATAGGGCATGTACCCCAACCCCTTAAATATGAAGTTGTCAGGATAAAAACATTTCCATAACCAACAGAAACTTGAGAACACTGAGATCAGGAGAATGTTGATCGACCATGGATGCAAAACCAGAAAGTCTTAAAGAGGAGTGTTTCATTTAGAGGCTTGGAACATCATGGTCAAGACCCCTGTACTTGGGTGTGTGCTCAATCTGTTTGAAAACCCATTGACAGATCAAGAGTTAATCTGTGGCTGGAATCCACTCCGTCCTATGCTAAGCTGTGAGTACTGGGCACCATTAGTGTTCTGTGACTACTGTATCAATTTCTAAAAATTGTGTCATAGGCCTATGCATAGACAAGTCACTGAGAATGTTCTCTGAATGGTGAATACCAGTAGGCTAGCCTACTTCGCTGCCTCCTTCACTAGCATTTCCAGGCACCTGGTTAGTTGGTAAAATGAAATAGAAAAATCACTTGAATGGTTCAAGTTGTCCTTGATTGTCCTAGTGGGACAGTGTACCCCATTCCAGATCTTAGTACAGAATTAGTTTCCTCGACGGAGTTGGAGAAAGTCACAATACCTATGGTACTACTAGACCTAGTACAGTACATGTAGATGGAAGCAATGTGAGACCAACCACTAGGTAGCTTATGTCCCATTAGTTGGGAGTGTGAGGGAATGGGAGATTGGTTCAACATGTCAGCCTATGTTATTGTATATTTCATTAATGTATGGGATCTAAAAGTGTATCATAGAAATATTAAAGCAAGCCATAATATATCACCAGTTGGTCAATTGGATACAACAATTCAATGAAACATTCTGATAATAATTAGGAAGTGTCGTAGGCAACCAGAGAGGCGACACAAGAAAAAACACCAGAGTCTTCCAGGCAGTTGTCATCAACTGTATTTCACATAGAGAAGAATGACTAAAATAGTTCCTTATAAAAAAAAAAACTGGTCAATGGCTTGAAAGACAGTAGTAAGGACTTACATGCTGTCAGTAAAAGTGGAGTTAAGAAAGATGTCTGGAATATTTAAATCAGTAGCTGATAGCCAGGATTTTTAAAATTACCATAGGTAATTGCACCATAATATGATTAGTAGCCTATGTGCAAGATTTTAAATGGTAGTTTTTTTTGTGAACCAAGAAACAGCTCTTAACATGGATTATGTTCACGTTAGGCCTACAAGTTATTGGGAGGGAGGTTTATTCTACATACCTGTTGCACATAAAATGAGCTTCTGATTAGAGCTCTGTGGGAATGTTTAAATGGATTGATGATACAGGGTTTATCAAGCCATTTTCTATGCATCCTTTAAAAACATTTTAGTATATCATAAGTTACTGTCATCATTGCTAATGCTGTAATCTGTCATGTTTATTTATGCAGCATGAGGAATTAGGAAACATTGGTAGGATTGGTATATTGAGTGGAGATATAGTAGGATAAAATGCAACTGTGTCATAGAAACCTAAGATATATTTTTATTTCTCAACTTTATTTTCTGTAGACTTCAACACAGCCTACTACCAGGGGGAAAGAAAAAAAAATATGTTGGTGATGTTTAATGAGAGCAAATCTTGAAACACTGTGATTTAAGTGGTTGGTATCAAAAGCTGTATAGGAAAAATGAAAATGTGAAGTCGCTCCCAAGTTTACGAAGCCTTGCCAGACTCAGCTGAAATTATCTTTGATGCAAATAAAGCCTCAATAGTTCAAGCTTTAGGACGACCTTTGACATGAGCACTATAATAGGCTTACATTTAGGATCGTCATAGCCTGCAGTAGGTCTTATGCTACTGTATGCACCTGGGCATGTTTTAAATAAAACTCAGCCTGCAGGTTAATAAGGTAGTATATTACTATAAATCTATCTCAAGCAAATCCAAGAAGTTACCAGACTGAGAAACTACATAGGCCTATCAATATTAAAAAAAAAAGGGAGGCGATGCAAATTGCACTTTTAATCCTTGCTTCATTAGTTAAACCATAATATTTGTACATAAATACAGCAAGGACCTTAAATTATATGCCTTAGGCATAACCTACAAATTACATGTCATATATTCAGACAGCAACATCAATACGCATTGATCAATAATGTAGTTTTATAGTGCACAAAATGTTATTGTACTGAATGTACTTTGAAATGATGAATAAGACTGGTGGAAACGACAGCCAATTGATTTACATCCAAAGTAGTAGAAACTTTCAGTTGATCAGCAAGAGTGTTGATTCGTACTTTTATTTTCACAAATTTTGATGAACAGTGTCACGCTGCAATTTAAATATAAACTTACATACAATTCCTCATCAATAAGTGATTTGCACTTCATACTGTCATGAACTGGAATAGATTTCTAGAAATTTAATTGATGTAGAAATCTATTCCTCTCACCGCCATGTTGGTGATAATTTTAAACAAGCCAGCGGGCAGCCAATGGCTGGTGATAATTGCCAGTCAATAACAAGCCAGGATGACGCGGATCATAATTCGCGTTTCACTCTCATTGCGTTTTAACTTGAGGTGAAGAATCTGCTGTTCGTTAACGCCACGGGGTGCCATTATTAAAATTTTGGGAGATAGAAACACACCCTAAGCAGACCCTGAAATTGACAGGTCTTGATTCACAAACCTGGGACATGCTGGCTAAAGACCGCTCAACTTGGCGCCGTACCATCTCGGATACTCTAAAGACGTTTGAAAGGGATCTACGCACACATGAAGAGGCCAAGCGTCAAGCTAGGAAACTTCGAGCAGCCCAACCATGTCCTCCTCCAGCAATACTATGTGACTTGTGTGGACGCTTGTTCCATGCCAGGATTGGACTCTTTAGTCACCGTAAACACATCCACAAACTGGACTGAAGGAAGAAGATTTATACTCGGATTCGAGTTGATGATGATGATGGTGAGAGCAGCAGGAGAGGTGGGGATACAATGGTTGTACCGAGTGATGAAGGCAGCATGGAAGGAAAGGAAGACCCCAGAGGACTGGACTTACTTACTTACTTAATTCCTGCCGCTCCTTCCGGAGCATAGGGCCTTGGCGAAATTTCTCCATGCAGTACGGTTCCTGGCCATTCTCTTCACTTGACTCCAGTTCTTGTCCACCTCTGCAATTTCATTTTCGATCGTCCTCTTCCAGGTCTTCTTAGGTCGACCTCGCTTCCTGGCACCTTGAGGATTCCAGTCTAGCGCCACCCTTTCAATAGCTCCGTCCGGCTTCCTGAGTGTGTGACCAATCCAGCGCCATTTCCTCTCCTTGATCTGGATGCTAATCGGTTGTTGATTGGTGATGGTCCAAAGATCTTCATTTGAGATTATGTCCGGCCACCTCACATTCATGATGCGACGCAGACATCTGTTGATGAACACCTGTAGCTGGTTATTGATCGGTTTTGTGACTTTCCATGTTTCACAGCCGGAGAGAAGAATCGACTTTACGTTGCTATTGAAAAGGCGGAGCTTGGTCTTCCTGGAAATGTTTCTATTTCTCCAGATGGGGTAGAGCTGGACAAAGGCACCATTTGCCTTCCTGATACGGCTTCGAACATCTTCCTCTGCTCCCCCAACATTTGTGACTATACTTCCAAGGTAGAGGAAGGACTCAACTCGCTCAATGTCCTTTCCGTTGACTGTCAAACTAGTCGTGATATCAGAATTTATCCTCATCTCTTTGGTCTTGTTGTTGTTGATCATCAGTCCTGCACGTTCTGCTTCTCTCTGCAACCTCCCCAGCTTATGTTCTATGTCTCGGTACCGTTGTGCCATAAGACAAATGTCGTCTGCGAAATCCAGATCTTCAAGCCTGTCATTTATACCCCATTGAATACCCCTCTTCCGTCCTCCCATTACCTTCTTCATCACACTATCCAGGACCAACAGGAACAGAGTGGGGGAAAGGACACACCCCTGTCTCACTCCGGAACTGACCTTTATCTTTTCTGTTAATTTGCCTTCGTGAAGAACCTGGCACTCATACCCTTCGTACGTCTCTTCCATGATTCTGATAATCTTTGTTGGAATTTTATATTCCTCGAGGGTCTTCCACATGATTCTTTGATTTACGGAGTCGAAGGCTTTCTCAAAGTCCCAGAGGACTGGAAAAAGGAAATAATTGTCCCAATCTTCAAGAAAGGTAGTAGAACAGAATGCAGAAACTATCGGGGAATAACACTGATGAGTCATTGTGCAAAGATGTTTGAGAAAGTTTTGGAAAGGAGGATTAGGACAAGGATAGAAGGAGGGATGAGGGAAAAACAAGATGGCTTCAGAGCAGGAAGGTCCACAGTGGATTTGATTTTTGCTGTAAGACAGTTACAAGAACAGCACTATGGTTATGGAACAGATCTACTGATGGCCTTCTTGGACATTAAGAAAGCATATGACAGTGTATGCAGAAACAAAGTATGGAAGTCCCTGGAGGACAGAGGAGTAGAAAAATGGACTATACGGAGGATAAAGGGGATGTACAAGGTAAGCGTGAGCTGTGTGAATGTGGGAGGAGAGAGATCAGACTGGTTGGAACAGAGCAATGGCCTGAAACAAGGAAGTGCACTGTCACAGTTACTTTTCATTGTGGTGATGTATGACATAATGACCCGTGTGGCACAGGTAATTGGAGAAGGAAAGATGAAAGCAATGGTGTTTGCAGATGATTTGATGATTTGGGGAAACGAGGAGGAGGTACAGGAACAGTTGGATGTGTGGGAAGGAATAATACAAGGATATGGGGATGAAATTTAGCATAAATAAGAGTGAGATGGTGATCACAACAAGGAAGAAGGAAAGAACCACAACGGGAATAATAATTGGTGGGGAACAGCTGAAGAAGTGGAGAGTTTCAAGTATGTGGAAAGCATGATACAAGATACTGGAAGAAACGATAGAGAAATAAATGAGCGGGGGAGACAGACAGAAGCATTCTGGAGGAGTGTGAGAAGGATGTCCCTCAGAACAGCAAAAAGATCATATATCGGGCATACTATGTCCCTATCCTGATGTATGCCTCTGAGACCTGGGTTATGAATGAAAGGGAGAAGAGCAAAATACAGGCCAGTGAGATGAGGTTCTTGAGAAGCAGTATTGGAGCTACAAAGATGACAGAATAAGAAATGAGAGGACCAGAGAATTAATGAAGAAGGAACCATTACAGGATGGTATAGAGAAATCTAGACTTAGATGGTATGGACATGTAAATCGAATGGAGGAGAAGAGGATACCCAGGAGGATACACGAGACGAAGTGGGAAGGAAAGAGACCGAGAGGAAGACCAAAGGACTGAAGGGAGTGGAAGAAAGCGTGAAGAAGAGAGGAGAAGACTGGACAAGGGTGGAGGCTGAGAGAAGGTGGGAAGACGTTGGAGAGGCTTGTGTTCCAAACAGACCCGGCCAGTGGCTGGAAACTGTGCTTGGTGGTGGTGGTGATCTAATATGGAAATTTCCCTGGGTCCAAAAATTAGAATCTTTTAGTTGCATTCGAAATAAAATATTTGTTAAAATTGTTAGTCTCTAGTTTAATATCTGAACGTGTGATGTGTGCCCAGCTTGTTGGTCCGGAGAAATGCTGGTAGTATTGTTCTGTCTGGGTGATGAATTGGTACTGTAACGTGTTTTTCGAGGGGTTTTTATGCAACTGGCATAAGTCAGTAGGAAGCCATTCTATATTTATTTACGCGGCAAATTGTTCAGCCAAGAGAATTTTTCATGTTAATTTATTATTATTATTAATTTATTATTATTATTAAGGTATTTTCGGAGCATTTTATAAAAATTATTAGCATTCAGATAGGTTTTCTATGCCTTAGAAAACGCTATCAAGCAAATTATTACGAACGACAATATCATAGAAAATTATGTGATTGCGGAATTTACGGAGTTTTCGTCAGTTAGGATATTTTGAGAGACATGAGTCACTGGAAATTCATATACAGGATTAATCTTGTCGGAAAGCATGACGCAATCCTGGGTCGCAGCGTCAAGGAAAGGCAGATATATGGAACGGAAAACGACTTCTCCCTCTCGCGCACCGTGTGTAATGAGCCAGAGGAGGGGAATATAGCGGCGTGCTCAGCCAATCAGTGGAGACCACGTAAGCTAGAAGTCGGATGAAGAGTGGGGATGCGACGTGTGCAGATATCGTTCAGCGCGCTGTGGAACGAGGACAATCAGTGTAGAACTTGCCGAGTATGGTTCACGCGGGAGTCGCTCCGATGTTCCGTGGAGTGGAGGACTATCTGTATAGAACTTAACTAGTACGGTTGTACGCGGGAGTCGCTCCGATATTCCGTGGAGTGGAGGACTAACTTTTGTAAAACTTAACCAGTGTGGTTGTACGAGTGTTTGGGTCCGATGTACGGACCATAGAATTATCTAATCTACCAGAATCTCATCAAAAATCGACAAAGATGTCGACGTCCAGGAGACTGTGGGAAGCTCACAGCATCATCCAGTACGAGGGAAAGGCTTCGGCCATTTCCAGTGGTAAGCGCGAATGACGCAGAAATACGCAATCTCTCATTTCTCTTGGTTTTATATTTCATATTTCAGTAACTTCATAGCTTGGGAATAAGAGTAAAATCAATAATTTATCAGACTCAGTTTTCACGTAATTTTCTATCGGTAATATTAAAATTGCAACGCTCCAATTTAAAATTTAAACTTATTATTATTATTAATTTTGCTATTCTTGTTTTATATAATAAATTCATTTCTTTTACAATGCAATCTTTGCTTTCAGTAGGTAGCATTAGATATAGACCAATTCCTTCTCCTGATACAATTGTTTGTTGGGTTAATGATCAAATCATACCACGATCTGAGTGAATAGAGTCTTGAAGGTGTTCTGCCAGAGCTAGACGTTGTTAAATACAAATTTAGATTTCAACATTGCATTGAGGTCTTGGTGCCCATTAAAACAACATAGCTTAGGCAAAGGTAAACAGTTACATTTATCTCCCAACAGTTAGGGGCAGTCAAACCGTTACAATTGTCGCTACCAACATGGGGCATTAATAACCGCTACACTTGTCGCTCAGAGGGTGTGCTAGCAAAACTGCTACAATTGTCGCCGACAACTTGGGGCTGAAAACCTAATAACATTTGTGGAAGGAGAAGGGTATATATTTCTGTGCCTGTATTTTGGGGGTTATTTGTCTTTATCAGTGTATATCATTATGGGGGATGAGAAAGAAAGACAGATGAGGTTACGTAGTGGTCATCAACTGGAGAGTGATGATACGAGCAGTATGTCGAGTGATGGTAGTACTGGGGTAGCGGAGGTAAATCCCGATACTGAAACAGGGAGTGTAGGCGGCCAACCAGAATTAAATACTTTACTTCTCGAGTTCATGTATCAGAACAAAGTTAGTAGTGATGCCTTAAATGCAAAATTAGAACAGAATAATGCAAAATTAGAACAAAACAGTAGGGAAAATAAAGAAAGTACAGAAGCTTTAAATAAAAAATTAGAACAGAATAATGCAAAATTAGATAAGAACAACAAGGAAATTAGTGTGAAAATGGAGCAGTTTAGAGGAGAAATCACATGAGTAATGGAAGAGAAGGTTAAAGAGATCATTGCAGATGTAGACAAGAAATTAGGAAAAGTACAGGAGGAGTTAGAAATTAGAATCAGTACACAGGCTGAAAAATTAAAAGAACTAGTGCAACTGGAAACACAGCAGGTCAAAAAGCAATTGGGGGGAGAAATTGACAAGATTCAAGTATCAACTAAAGAGGTTAAGGAACAGCTGGGGGGTAGAATTGAGAAAGTCCACTCGCAAATAGTTGCAGAAGTAAATGATTTAAGAGAGAGTAATAGAGAGAGCATTAGCAAGATTGAGGAGAAACAAGCAAAGCTATATAATAAAGTAGAAGAATCAGAAGGAAACATTAAATTAACAGTAAACAGTATTGAGAGGAAGGCTGAGGAGAAAATCGCAGAATTAGAATTAAAATTAAAAGCTAGGATCAGGAAAGAAAATAGTCAGAATAGGCCAGTTTTTGTGAATAGCACACACAGGGAGGTAGAACTGGGTAAGTTCAGCAATCGACAGGGGTGCCCAATGGAGTTCATGAACATTATAGAAAATAAATTCGGGGAGAGGTTGGAAAATGGTAGTATTGAGTGGTGCCAGGTAGTTGAAATTTTAGAACAAGTGTTTGTGGGGGAAACGAGGAATTGGTTTGCTGTCTACAGAGACAAGTTTACTGATATGAATGATTTTAAAATGAAATTCTGTGAAAAGTTCTGGAATGAGGTTATTCAGTCGCAGCATCGTGAGGGAGTAGTGTGTGGTAAATATAACCCTAAAGGAAGCTCCACCATGACCGAATACTTTTTAGGGCAGGTATTAGTGTGTAAATATCTGGATGGCTTGAAGGAGGAAAGTGATGAGGTAAGGTTACTACTTAGGCACTTTCCCTATAGGATCAAGGAGGCTGCTTGTATCCAGAATGTAAAGACAATATCACAAGTAGAAAATTTGTTAAGCACATTTGATGCACTAGGGAGAGGGGGTTATGAGGACAATTTCAATCGGAACCCGGGTAATAATAATAATAGACCTTATGAAGCCAGGCATCAAGAAGTTCAAGGGAACGGTGGCGAAGGAGCCAACGCTCAAAATAGAAATAATAATAATCAGCTAAATCAGAACAGAGGAAATGGCTATGGTAATCAGTATCAAGGGAGGAACAATGATTTCAGGGGAAATCAAGGGAGGAACAATGATTACAGGGGAAATCAAGGGAGAAACAATGATTTCAGGGGAAATCAAGGGAGAAATTATAATGACAATAATTACAACCAGAATAGGGGTCAAGGAAGAGGACAGCCTAGTGGTAGTAATATACAGCCAAACAATGACAACACAGCCCAGAACAACCAGACCAGTTCAGTAGTTAGTAGTATTACAGCCAGCTGTAGCGGTTCTTTAAACGCGAACCAGGCTGCGAAGTAAGGTCAGAATCTCAGTCTGTAGCATGCCCTGTCCATACAATTATACAGGAATCCTATGACCTAAATGTAAGAAATGAATTATTACATGAACTATATGATGAAGGTATTATTCAGGAAGTGGTTAGTAAGAGCCCCATAGTTAAATTTAACGTGTCCGAGGCGTACACAGATGTTTTAATTGATAGTGGTTGTATGAAGAGTTGCATAAGTAGTGCATTTTATGATAAAATGAAAGGAACTGGAGTAAATTTTGAGGAGATGCCAATTAAAAGCACTTTTGTTATCACAGCTGTTGGGAAGAGGTCTAAAGTAATTTCTAAGCAAGTTTTAGTAGACATTAAAATTAATAATCATGTAGAGAAGCAGATTTGCCTTGTAATTCCAAATTTAGTATTCAGTGTTATCTTGGGTTCAGAGAGGCTAAGTAGAGTGTCTGGTAACTTATGTTATGATGTAGGGAGTTTGAAATTTAAATGGGGTGATTCTGAAGTAGAAGTAGCGTTCAATGACCATATTCAGAGGAGTAGTATTGTAGGTGTGATTTGTACTTTAAATGAGATATCGCCAGCCGTAGAGCGGGGTTCTCCATGTTTAGTGGGCAGTGTGATTACGAACGGTAGTCTAAAGGACTCGTTACGTGATGCTGCATTTCAGGGAAATATAGAGGATGAACAGTGTGTTCGGCTCTATGATGTGTTATTGTGTAATAGAGTTTTTGAGGATCGCATTGGTATGGCCAATTGCTATACACATTCATTGAACGTTATTGATAGGTCAGTATTCACAGGACATAGATATCCTGTACCTTTCGCTTATCAGAGTGCAGTTGAGGCACAAATTAACCAGATGCTTGAAGATGGGATTATTGAGCACTCTAACAGTCCATATGTTAATTCTTTGATCACGGTACCCAAGACCGACGGCACAGTTCGTATTTGTTTAGACGCTCGTTTGGTTAACAGTAGAATTAGTTCAGATCAGCTGAAATCTATGTCAATAGAGGAATTAATGCAAACATTTGAGGGGAAGAAGTATTTCACTTGTGTAGATTTGAGTTCCAGTTTTTGGCAAGTGCCACTTATGTACGAAGATAGACCATTTACAGCTTTTAGTCATAAATATAACCTTTATCAATTTTGTAGAACACCTTATGGGTTAAAGAGTAGTTCAGCAGCTTTAATTAGGGCTTCAAACATCGCATTAGGGGATGACACAGGAGAGTTTGTAACCATTTACATAGATGATATGGTAATTAGTTCACGCAGTTTTGAGGAGCATCTACGTCATTTAGATATAGTTTATCAGAAGTTAGATCAGGCAGGGTTCACTTTGAAGCTGTCTAAGTCGTCATTCTGTCAGTCAGAAGTGATATTTTTAGGTCATAGAGTGTCGAGTAGAGGTGTGACACCAGAGGAAAGTAGGGTTAGCATGTGTGGACAGTAGCAACAGGGCATCGTTACAGACACTGAGTAATATGCTAGTAGAGCAACGTGATGACGTTCATTTAAAGGGAGCCACTTGCAAGGTTGGAAGCAGGTGACACTGAAACATTTATAGTTTCCAAACGTATTGGAAAAACAGCATATGTGCTGGAGGATAGCAAGGGAAACAGATTATACGGGACGTATAATATACATAGTCTACAAAAATATGTGTCATAAAGTGAGTGTGTTTAGCTGGCGAGCCAGCATATCAAATGAGTAAGTGTGGTATTTGGTGCGTGGGAGGAGATGGTCTTCCAGGCAGGCGTATCAGAAGTCACACAGGGGGGTAGTATGTAAGTAAATGAGAGTTTTTAAGGGAAATATGACGGGATTGTCGGATGCTCTTGAGCACTAAAATGTCTCGATACACCAAGGCCAGAATTTGGTAGCGCTGGTGAATTCCCATTTGCCTCCTAGAGATGGGTGAGCGCTTGAACAGGGTATTTTTGCTTAAGGCGTCCACGAGGCAAAAGATGGGCCATCAGAAGGCGAGACAGTCCTTCATGAAACTCATACATATCAGCACACGTGATTTCTGTTTACGGCCTCGCCATGTAAGATTTGTAAGTGTGTAATTTAAGGTAATTTGTACAAAGGTATTATTTGTGTCAGGAGAACTGGTCTGTGTTGAGAACTTGTATTAAGTAGAATATGGTCTACGGGAACTTAACAAGACAGGGCGATTACGGCACAAGAATATTTGGTGTTATATGTAATGCGCATTTACTGTTTTTTTTTTCAGAAGTCAATATTAATTTAATCTACTTTAAAGAGAGATTAAGTATTATGGTCACGAGGCGCTGCCACAATAGAGTGATCGTGTGCTCAGTGATAAGTGAGATTAAATTTCACCATAAGGAAGGGACCTCCAGTGAAATTAGGAAGTTCTATGGTGATATAAATATATCAGAACACCTTCAATGCGTGTGATATGACATCATAAATACATAGTGCTCACACATTATGTCTATTTCTCCAACATAGAGAAATTTGAGAGGCAGAAATATCCGTGGAACACTATTCTATATGTAAAACATTGGACTGGTTGCAAAGTGCAATCCATAGTGACAACAAACTTTGACGCAATGTGCGTGAAGAAAAATTATGAGTGTATATATCTGTAATTTAGGGTGATCTCATTTATGTAATATGTATTTTGGATGGGGTTTATTAACGTGTCTGGGATAATCGGATAATGGACCGTCGTCACGGTAAATCATCCGATGATCCGAGGCGAATATGTAACGTGTTTTTCGAGGGGTTTTTATGCAACTGGCATAAGTCAGTAGGAAGCCATTCTATATTTATTTACGCGGCAAATTGTTCACCAAGGGAATTTTTCATGTTAATTTATTATTATTATTAATTTATTATAATTATTATTAAGGTATTATCGGAGCATTTTATAAAAATTATAAGCATTCAGATAGGTTTTCTATGTCTTAGAAAACGCTATCAAGCAAATTATTACGAACGACAATATCATAGAAAATTATGTGATTGCGGAATTTTACGGAGTTTTCGTCAGTTAGGATATTTTGAGAGACATGAGTCACTGGAAATTCATATACAGGATTAATCTTGTCGGAAAGCATGACGCAATCCTGGGTCGCAGCGTCAAGGAAAGGCAGATATATGGAACGGAAAACGACTTCTCCCTCTCGCGCGCCGTGTGTAATGAGCCAGAGGAGGGGAATATAGCGGCGTGCTCGGCCAATCAGTGGAGACCACGTAAGCTAGAAGTCGGATGAAGAGTGGGGATGCGACGTGTGCAGATATCGTTCAGCGCGCCGTGGAACGAGGACAATCAGTGTAGAACTTGCCGAGTATGGTTCACGCGGGAGTCGCTCCGATGTTCCGTGGAGTGGAGGACTAACTTTTGTAAAACTTAACCAGTGTGGTTGTACGAGTGTTTGGGTCCGATGTACGGACCATAGAATTATCTAATCTACCAGAATCTCATCAAATATCGACTAAGATGTCGACGTCCAGGAGACTGTGGGAAGCTCTCAGCATCATCCAGTACGAGGGAAAGGCTTCGGCCATTTCCAGTGGTAAGCGCGAATGACGCAGAAATACGCAATCTCTCATTTCTCTTGGTTTTATATTTCATATTTCAGTAACTTCATAGCTTGGGAATAAGAGTAAAATCAATAATTTATCAGACTCCGTTTTCACGTAATTTTCTATCGGTAATATTAAAATCGCAACGCTCCAATTTAAATTTTAAACTTATTATTATTATTAATTTTGCTATTCTTGTTTTATATAATAAATTCATTTCTTTTACAATGCAATCTTTGCTTTCAGTAGGTAGCATTAGATATAGACCAATTCCTTCTCCTGATACAATTGTTTGTTGGGTTAATGATCAAATCATACCACGATCTGAGTGAATAGAGTCTTGAAGGTGTTCTGCCAGAGCTAGACGTTGTTATATACAAATTTAGATTTCAACATTGCATTGAGGTCTTGGCGCCCATTAAAACAACATAGCTTAGGCAAAGGTAAACAGTTACATTTATCTCCCAACAGTTAGGGGCAGTCAAACCGTCACAATTGTCGCTACCAACATGGGGCATTAATAACCGCTACACTTGTCGCTCAGAGGGTGGGCTAGCAAAACTGCTACAGTACGCCTGCAAAACCTTCACAAGTCACCAAGTGCTTTTGACAGTGTTGGTTTGAGCATGAGTGTCAGGGTCCACAAAGTTGTATGTGTGGCTGAAAACCTTCACTAATTTTCTGTGTGCTTTCCAGCAGTCTGAAGTGATGGTAGTCCCAGGCAAAATCCACTGTTTTATTATGGCAGTCTGAGTATTGGTGGTTTTGTCCTCCATAGCTACAAGAAAACGCCTTCCAGATGCACTGGGAGTAGTATAGATCACGATACATTATACTACAAAATTCCCCTAGACACAAACTGGCGGCATAAAGGCTTAAACCTGTTAATAAGGCGTTACATACAAACACAAACCTAACCTGGGGCTTACTCCTCAGAACCCCTTGCTTATGTTACAAGCAGTAATTTCGTCCAGACTGTGGTCTAACCTAGTAGCGACCAATGGCTTTGTCTCGCCAGGGCTTTGGAAGAGTGCAGTGCAACTTTTCAATTTAATTGAACGACTAAAAGTAATTTATGAACATTCGTAACTCGCGACCAAACCTCGCACTTGAACACATGAGGCTGCATGTAATGATCCACTATTTGAAACCCAATACAGCTGACTAATATGGAGCCAATTCAAGCCACAACATCAAACAAATTAACATTGTCCGCACGTCATCCGTGTTGTCATCTACTACAATAAAGGAATCCCCTAGACACGCACATGTCGTGGTTGTATAATTGAGCCGGAAAATTAGCCAAGTATTTGTTTGTTTATGTTTTTATTTTTTATTATTATTTGTGTTTTAGAGGCAATTTATACGTCTGAGAAGACTGGCTGTGATGCAAGTGGAGATGGATCTGAATTGAAACCATTGAAGTCCATCCTCCAAGCTATGAGACTGGCTGGAAAGGAACCATTTCCTACTATTTATGTTGATGCTAAAACTGAGGATCAGGTATAGTATACATGCTTTCTTACTTTTCTTTGTGGTTGTTTTGATGGACTTGCTTTTCAAATGAAATTGTGTATCAAATTATTTGAGGCATGCTCTGCATCATATATCATAAAACAAAACATCTTTATATTTTGTGTTACATCCCATTTGTGAAATTGCTCAGTTAATGAACTGCTTCCTAAATGTAGAGATGAGCAATAGCCTACATTTCACAGGTATATTAGAATAAACAAAACTCCTCTCATTCTGTGAAATGACTGTTTGTCACTAATTGGCAACTCCAGCTATCTGAAATGACATATAACCGTGAAAATGTGACCACTTCAAAGTAGGTCAGATTTGCCTCATTGATGGTTTGTATTGTTTCTTGCATGGTTGAGCTGGTTGTGATAATGTATTCATGTTTTTCACAACTAAATTTTAACTCCTGGTTTTGAATACAAAATTAGTGAAAGCATTTTGCTCAGTTTACAACTGCTAGTTGATGTACATAGGAGGTTGAAGGGCTAGTATGTGGCCCTGTGGGTTTACTTCCTGCTGGTGGAAGTGTACTAATAAAACACAGGAAATGCCATTTATTCCTACCAAGTCTGATACATGCATGTCCACGCCATGGCCTCTGGGCAATGGGTACACTTCGTGTGCGCAGCTAAGTCGTGTAAGGGCGAAAAAGCGAGTTCCCGGCGCTTAAGAATGGGGACCCACCAGCTAAGGGAGACAACCCTGAAAGAAAACATCGGCCCTCCAGGATTGCTGGGGGTTGGCGTTTGGCCGACAACCCAATCTGTAAAAAACTCTCGTTACGTAATCTGAAGAAGAAATAGCTGGACTGACGTCTTTACGACGACCCCTCAAACGTTTAAAGGACTTGAGAATTGGCTCATGGAATGTCTTAACTCTTTACCAAGCTGGAAATCTAAAAAAGTTGTGTGATCAGCTCGATGAGTATCGATTAGATATTACCGTATTTCCTCGCATAATGGTCGCCTGCGCGTAATCGTCGCACCCCTACTTTTCGAATGAAAATTTGGTTTATGAAATTTTCTCGCATATTCGTTGCACCCTACCTTTCGAATGAAAATTTGGTTCATTACATTTTATGAAGTACTCAGCGCATAGCACATTGTATTTGCACGCCAGTCCGCTACACACCCTGCCGTATTTCTATTGTACGCGAGCTCGATTGCTAACCAGCTGTGACCTTGTTTGAAGAAAGACGTCTCTGTTTCCTTCGGTGCGAAGGCCTATGACTCACGCCATGCGGCAGGTAGCCGGCATACGTACGTGTCTACACTCTGGTGTATTTCAAACAAAGAACATCCCATCCCCGACCCGGTTGAAAATAATATTACAGAAATAACGGGTCATAATCTTGACTGCTTATAATCGCTTAACATAAGTTTGGTAAAAGAATATTTACACTGTGGCGATATTGCTGACGTGTTATTGCATTGTCGAGTGGTATTGGATGTCAGGCG
Source organism: Meconema thalassinum (assembly GCA_946902985.2). Classification (NCBI taxonomy): domain Eukaryota; kingdom Metazoa; phylum Arthropoda; class Insecta; order Orthoptera; family Tettigoniidae; genus Meconema; species Meconema thalassinum. The sequence continues at coordinate 1,753,117,547 of OX336388.2, read as the reverse complement.
GTAATATTATAACACTATGACGGGAAACAAGGGCTAATACTCGACTGAATAATTGACAATAATGTCTTGTGTAACTGGAGCTCGCCGGTGGTCATTTGATATTGGTTCCGCCACATTCTTGAATTCTTTATTTCGAAATACAGCTGTACCTTGTCCGACACTTTTGAGGACTCTTGTAACGAGGACCAGTGTGTGCTTTTTTCAGTTTTTCAGTTGTGTTTTTTAGGTGTTCGCAATGGGCAAATATAATAATTATATGGCGAACTTTAAATTAAAAGTGATAACGTACGCTGAAACACACGGGAACCGAGCTGCAGAACGTGAATTCACAGTTAACGAAAAATTAGTTCGGGACTGGCGGAAACTTCAAAATAAGTTGAAAAACACTAACCCGCACAGACGTGCATTTCGAGGACCGAAATCTGGAAAATTTCCTGAAATTGATAAGGAAGTGCTGGAGTATACTAGAGAAGTGCGCAGCAACGGTTGCAGTGTTACGTACGATATGCTTCAAATGAAGGGGCGTGAAGCAGCGCGTTGTTACGAAACCCAGTTCAAAGCTAGTCGTGGCTGGGTAACGAACTTTATGCGACGAGAAGGCCTATCTGTGCGAAGGGGGACGACTGTTTGTCAGAAATTGCCGTCAGACTACATGGACAAAGTGATCGAGTTCCAACGGTTTGTGATCCGTCAGTGCCAGGAAACTCCATTTCTTCTGTCGCAAATTGGAAATGCTGACCAGACACCAGTTTTTTTTTGATATGCCTCGCAGTAGAACAATTGCAGAGAAGGGTGCTGCGAGCATACCACTTAAAACAACAGGCAACGAGAAATTTCGCTGCACGTATATGCTCGCAGTTACCGCAGACGGGAGAAAGCTGCCGCCTTACGTAATTTTTAAAAGAAAGACGATGCCGAAGGGTGTAAAATTTCCACGTGGCATTCACGTGCGCGTGCAACATAAAGGTTGGATGGACCAGGAACTTATGGTGGACTGGGTGAAGACTGTGTGGAACAAACGACCAGGTGCGCTGCTAAAACAACGAGCGATGCTAGTAATGGACAGTTTTAGGGCTCACCTTGTGAATGAGGTGAAAGAGATCCTAAAGGACACTCAATACTCAGCAGGTGGTTATTCCCGGCGGATTGACTTCCATCCTTCAGCCATTGGACGTTTGTTTAAATAAACCTTCTAAGGACAATCTGCGCCGGTTTTACAATGAATGGATGATCAGTGACAACCACGAAGTGACGCCCAAAGGAAAATTTAAGCCGCCGTCCTTGGAATGTATTTGCACGTGGGTTGTTAGTAGCTGGGATTTTATTCCACTTGAAACAGTTGTGAAGAGCTTCAAGATGACTGGAATTTCGAACGCTTTAGATGGCACTGAGGACGACAAATTATGGCAGAGTGACGAGGAGCAAGACGACGACCAAACGCTCTCGGGGAGCAGCGAGGAGAGTGAAAATTCTTCCGATGCAGATGATTAGACCTGGTAAGTTCTCTAAATTTGAACAAACCACCATAACAGTTGCAATATAAAATTTTCAACAAAAATCGGTAACGTAATCACGGCATTTTTTTCAGATCGACAAGATGGCCGCCATGGATGAAGATAACCTATAGACAACCTATTTTTATTAGTTTATTTTAATTTTATACGTGTAGTAAATAGTTATTCAAATAATAATTTTTTTAAAGATTACTTGTTTCTTTTTTTTTTCTCGCACAATCGTCAAACCCGCTTTTTTTCAACAAATATTAGGCCAAAAATCTGCGACGATTATGCGAGGAAATACGGTACTGCTATTCAGGAAATGAGATCGATTGGTGAAGGGGTGATAGAGAAAAAGAACCATATGGTATTCTACAGCTGCCAGAAGAAGGAACATATGTTTGGTACTAGTTTTATTGTTAATAAGCAGGTGAAACATCTTATCATGGATTTTCGGGCAAAATCGTATAGACAGTGCAGACCCAGAATTAGAGGGAAGTTTTTCAATTATAGCCTTATCTGTAATCACGCTCCAACGGAAGAGAAGAGTGATGAAGGTACAGATTCATTTTATGATGAATTAGATGAAATCTATAATGAATGCCCAAGAGCAGATTGTAAAATAATTTTTGGGGACATGAATGTGAAGATAGGAAAGGAAGACGAATATAGGCCTTGGAAACAGTCTTCATGATACTTCTAATGATAATGGAATTAGACTTGTTCATTTTGCCTCTTCAAGAAATATGGTAGTGGGAAGTACAACTTTTAATCACAAGAACATACATAAGATGACATGGAAATCCCCAGATGGAAGTACTTTTAACCAAATTGACCATCTCCTAATAGATGCAAGGCACTTCTCAAACTTGATGAATATTAGAAGTCATAGGGGGGCCAATATTGACTCGACCACTTCCTCGTGGTAGCAACCATTATAAGTCGAATACCTAATGAGAGAAAAGGGCATGGATCCAATGCAAGAAAGTTTAACTGTGGGCGGCTGAAGGAGCCCGAAACCGCCTCGAGATATGTCAGACTGCTTAATGAGGCTCTGACAGATTTGTCAAATAGTGAGAGTATTGATGAAATCTGGAAGAATCTTAAAGGCACACTATTAAAAACTGCAAATGAAGTTTTAGGAAGGGAAGAGAAAGTCAGGTATAACTATTGGTTGAATGAAGAGTATGCACGAGCAACAACCTTAAAATATGAAGCATACAAGAGAATGCAACAGAGGAATCATACCCGAAAAGCGGTAGAAGAGTACAGAACTTCCAGAAGACAAGAAAAGAGATTGCACAAGAAGAAAAAGAGACAATATGAGAGGATGGAATTGGAAGAAATGGAAGAGTTGAAGGGGATGAATGATGTGAGAGCTCTCTATCAGAAGCTAAATAAGAGCCGTAAGGATTTCCAGCCTAGAACAAATTTGTGTAGAGATAAAGAGGGAATAATATTGGGCAGTGAGGAAGCAATACTAGATAGATGGGCACAATATTTTGAAGATCTGCTGAATGAAAGTCCAGTTGACGACCAAGAAATCTTACCTCCTGTAAATATAAGTGAATCGGAAAAAGAAGAATCCGTACCTACTATTGGGGAAGTTGAGCTTGCCATTAAGAAGTTAAAGAATAATAAAGCCCCAGGAATGGACCTAATACAATCAGAGCTTGTGAAAAATGCTGGAAATGAATTTACTAAACACTTTCGCAAACTTGTGGCTAAGATATGGATTGTTGAAATGATTCCTGATGAATGGAATGTAGGTATCATCTGCCCGATACATAAGAAGGGTATCATCATGTTGTGCTCTAACTATGGAGGGATTTGCCTATTATCCATTGCCTATAAAATGTTATCTAACATCCTCTTTAGCAGATTGGTGCCATATGTGGAGAATGCAGTTGGTGATTATCAATGTGGATTTCGCCAAGGAAGAGCTACTACAGATCAGATTTTCACAATCCGACAGATACTTTTCATTGATTTTAGGTTAGCTTATGACAGTATTGACAGAAATAATCTCTATGTAGCAATGGAAGAGATCCCTAAGAAACTGATCACTCTTGTGAAAGCTACCATGAACAATACTAGGGAGTCAAATTAAGATACAGAACATATCAAATGCTGTAACGACCAAGAATGGAGTTAGGCAGGGAGATTCATTATCATACCTTTTGTTTAATATAGCTTTGGAGAAGGTTATTAGAGATTCAGGAATCAACACTAGAGGAACCATCTTATATAAATCAGTTCAAATTTTGGCATACACAGATGATATCGATATAATTGCAAGAACACCAAGAGCAACGAGAGAAGCATTCACTAGCTTTGAAAAAGCAGCAAGAAAAATGAATCTATAGATAAATTAAGAGAAAACTAAGTATATGCCCGTGACTAAGAAAGATTACCCTGGTGGCTCCACTACATAGAATTTGATTCGTATAAGTTTGATGTTGTGCGTAGCTTTACCTATCTTGGATCAGAAGTTAATCTCAAGAACAATGTTAGCTCTGAAATCCAGAAGTGTATATTGTCTGCTAACAAGTGTTATCATGGTCTCAGAAAGCATCTGAAATCCAAGCTGTTCAGGTAAACAGAAGTCCTAATGTATAAAGTTTTAGTAAAGCCTGTATTAACATATGGTGCTGAGACCTGGACACTCTCAAAATCTAATGAAAAACAACTTGGTGTATTTGAAAGAAAGATTTTGAGGCAAATTTTTGGGCCAGTGGAGAAAAATGGTGAATGTAGAAGAAGATATAACCATAAACTGTATGAATTAGCCTATATAATGAACCAGATATTGTAAAATGTATCAAGATCAGAATGTTGGAGTGAGCAGGACATGTGCTGCATGCTAATGACAGAATGATAAAGAGGATATTGAATGCAAAGCCAGAAGGAACCAGGAAAGTTTGAAGACCAAAGCTAAGGTGGGAAGATGGAGTGAGCGAGGATGTAAAGACAATTGGAATCAAGAATTGGAGGAGCTCAGCACTTAACAGGAAAGAATGGGGAAAAGTTCTTCAGAAGGCCAAGGCCCACAGAGGGCTGTCGTGCCAGTGATGATGATGTACATAAGAGGGCTACGGATGTAAGTTTTCATTACTTTCTAATAGAGGAAAAGGCAATGACCAAAAAGTATGGAGACCAGGAACATGTGGGGATACAGTTGGTGTTGTGTTGTGTATTGAAGAGGGGGAAGTGTCATCTTCAATGAGGGTGTGCCCTTTTCACTTTAGTGTAGACTGCTTTATTTATCTAGGTGTGTACTTTTTGATCCATAAATTTAACCTACAAGTAGACAGTGTAATTTTTTTGGGCTATTCCTTCTGTTTTATTATGAACTGTCATAACATATTATTCGAGTATTATAGATCCCTTTTGTGGCGCTCACAAATAACTGTTTGTAACAAATGAACATTTAAAAGCAATTGAATTAGCAGTAGAATTTATGAATTGCACTCTGATTTCATATACTGTATCGATAATTTCTTTAAAAAGTGAATTCAAGCAATTTCTGCAAAGTGTGCAATTTGCACATTTCACAAGTCATAGTATCTGATCGTAACAAATGAGCTTTCAAAAGAAAGAGAATTAGTAGTGACAAAATTGAACTCACATTTCATAAACATTGACAATTTGTTTAGAAATTGCATTTAAACAATTCCTAGAGTGTGTGCAGACCCGTTTAAATACTAAAATGTGACCTTGTAGAAGGGCTACAATTTGCATAACATTTACATTGCTGCACAACACATAAATGAACGTCGGTAAATAAAAACTGCAAAATGTATGTGACAATATAGGTTATAAAACTCAGCAATATAGGTTCTAGTTAAGAAGTGAACGACAAGAAATAATAATCTTCTTCTTAAGTATTCAATCCATGGATTGGTCTGCGGCAGTTCTCCAGTCGGCTCTATTTATAGCTTTCCTCTTCATCTGTTCATAGTTTCTGCATCCTACATCAGACATGATTTGCTGTACATATTGTAGGCGTGGTCTTCCTCGACATCTTTTGCCTTCAACCATTCCCTCCAATACCGTTTTCAGCAGGCTATCGTGTCTCAAAATATGTCCTATCAGTCTAGTCCTCCTCCTCTTTATGCTTTTCCATAAGGTATAATTTTCCTCCACCTTTTTAAATACTTCAGCATTCGTTATTTTTTCTGTCCAGCTAATTTTTAGCATTCTTCTATAACACCATTGTTCAAAAGAATTTATCCTCCTTTTTTCTTCTTTTCCAATTGTCCACGTTGTGCAACCATAAAGGGCAATACTCCAAACATACGCTTTTAATAATCGTTTTCTGGTTTTAAGATTAATAGAGTTTGTTGTGAATAAACGTTTCTTTTTGTGAAATGCTAATTTGGCTTGTAAAATTCTACATTTGATTTCTTTCTTGCTTCTTCCATCTTTGGTAATTTTGCTTCCGAGATATTTAAATTCTTGAACATTTTCTAGTGTTTTGTTGCCCACCACTAATTTCATACTTGAGTCTGCCTCGAAACAACTGGAGGAGTATGTTGAAGTGGTCGAGTGTGTGAGTGACAGAATAATGAAAATTAGAATGAAGATGAAAAATGACGTGATGGACTTCATACAAGTGTATGCACCACAGACCGGAAACAGAGAAGAAGATATTGAAGTATTCCTGGAGGATGTAGAAAGAGTAATTTCAGATGTAGAAGTGGTGATCATGGGAGATATGAATGCACAAGTCGGAAACGAGAGACAAGGAAAGGAAGAAGTCATTGGACCATATGGATATGGGAAAAAGAACCGGGAAGGAGAGGAACTTGTAAACTTTTGTGAAAGGAATGGACTGATAGTGGGCAATTCATGGTTTCGGAAGAAAAACAGCAGGAAAATTACGAGATATGGTTGGGGCGATAGAAGAACAAAATCAGTAATTGACTACTTTCTGGTGGAAAGGACTAATCGCAGAAAGCTGATAGATGTGACAGCTTTACCAGGAGAAGCATTTGATGGGGACCATAGAGTTGTGGTGGCAAAATTTAGATGGGAAAAATTGGAAAACCTAAAGGAGATCAGAGAAAGTAAAATAAAAGTATGGAAATTGAAAGACAAAACCGTACAGGAAAATTTTCAGGAGAGATTGAAGCAACAAATCCCAGTTACTGAAGTGGAAAACATAGAAGAGGAATGGTCTCACTTTAAAAAGGCATTTGTTGGTGCAGCAGAGAGTGCTTGTGGTAGGACGTCAACAAGAGTGAAAGAGAAGGAGACACCATGGTGGAATGAGGAAGTGAGGAAAGCAGTGAAAGAAAAGAAGTCTGCATGGAAAGAATGGAACCGAGATCAAACAGAAGAAAGCAAAAGGAAGTATCACGACAGCAAACGGAGGTGTAAGAAAGTGGTAGGAGAAGAAAAGAAGAAAAGTTGGGAAGAATTTACACGAAGAATGGAAACAGATGTAAGTGGCAGTAAAAGGATGCTGTATGGGCTTCTAAGAAGTAAGAGGAAAGAAAGAGTTACTACAAAGCTAGTGAAAAAGGAAGATGGAGAGTTGTTAACACACCCAGAAGAGATAAAGGGACGATGGAAGGAGTATTTCGATAAGCTTTTGAATGTGAGCAATGGTACTGGTGAGATGGAAGTGACACAACCTGACGACTCTATAACAGAAGATGATATAACAATGCTGGAGGTGGAATTAGCAGTACAGAAAATGAAGATGGGAAAAGCAACAGGGGTGGATGAAGTCAGTTTAGAAATGATAAAGGCTGCTGGACCTGTTGGTATGCAATGGCTGTATCGACTGCTAAAGTGTGTGTGGAAATGGAAATGTGTACCAGAAGACTGGAAGAAAGGGCTAATAATACCAGTGTTTAAGAAGGGGGACAAGAAGGTGTGTGATAACTATAGAGGGATCACCCTCATATCACAGATAGTAAAAATACTGGAAAGGATATTAGAAAGAAGAATGAGAAGAAAGGTGGAAGGAGAGTTGCAAGAGGAACAGTATGGCTTCAGGAGTGGAAGATCCACAGTGGACCCAATCTTTAGCTTGAGGCAGGTGATGGAAAAGAACTGGGAATATGGAGAGGATTTGATCATGACTTTCATAGATCTAGAAAAGGCATATGATAGTGTCCCCAGAGAGAAGGTATGGGAAACCATGGTTAAGAAGAGACTGGGAAGAGAAATGTTGGAAATGGTGCAAGCAATGTACAACAACTGTGTTAGCAGGGTACTGACCCCAGTTGGAAAGACAGATTGGTTTACGAACAAGACTGGACTAAGACAGGGGAGTGTGCTGTCACCTCTCTTGTTCATAATGGTGATGGATGAAATTGTAAAGGAAACAAAGGAAGCATATGAACATAAAGAAATGAAGTTACTGTTATTTGCAGATAATATTGTGGTCTGGGGAAGGAACACCGAAGAAGTGCAAAAACAACTAGATGCACTGAACGAAAATATTCAGAAGTATGGCCTGAAAATCAGTATAGAGAAAAGCAAGACCATGGTGATGACAAGAGGGGAAAGACAAGGAAAGGGCACTGTGAAAATTGGAAGTCAGAGTTTGGAAATTGTGGACACGTTCAAATACCTAGGAAGTGAATTGATGCAAACTGGTAGGTTGGACATGGAGATTGGCAGGAGGGTACAGCAGAGCAATGCATTCTATCAAAGTGTAAGAAAACTTGTTTGGGATAAGGAAGTACCAAGGAAAAGCAAGGAGGCAATGTATAAAGTGTATTATGTACCCATATTAACTTATGCAGCTGAGACCTGGACCCTGACAAGCAGGCAAGAGAGTAGAATCCAAGCCAGTGAAATGAAATTCCTAAGAAGTATGATAGGAAAGACAAGGAAAGACAGAGTGAGGAATGAAGATGTTAGGAAGGAAGTTGGGATGGGAAAACTAAATGAGAGAATTGAGAAGAATAAACTAAGGTGGTTTGGACATGTAAAGAGGATGGAGGAAAATAGAATACCAAGACAGATGCTGGAGGCGAAGTGCAAGGGTAAGAGACCAAGAGGAAGACCTAGAACAAGGTGGATGGATTCAGTGAAGAACGGCGTAAGAAAAAGAAATCTGGACTGGGACAAGATCGTGGAAGAAGAATGGTGGAAGGAAAGAGGAAAGTGGAGAAGTGCCATAAATACCCCGACCCGGCAGGAGCTGGAGAAGGGGAAATGATGATGATGATGATGAGTCTGCCTTTTTATCGCAGACCATAACTTTCGTCTTTGACTTATTTATTTTCATCTTGTATTCATTAGCCATGATTTCCTCCATTTTTACTATTATTTGTTTGAGATGTTGTTCACTATCTGCAACTATGGCAATGTCATCTGCAAATCTAATCATATTTATTTGTTCACCTTGTATCCTTATTCCTAAATTCAAATCCTCTTGAGCCTTATTCAATGCATCCTGGATGTAGGCATTAAAAAGCATGGGAGACAAAGCACAGCCTTGTCTAACTCCTTTCCCTATTTTTGCTTCCTCTTGTTCATTTCCAATTTTAATTACTGCAATTTCATTTTTGTACAAATTCCAGATTATTCTTCTATCTCTATATGGGACTCCTATGTTTTTGAGAATTTCAAACATTTTTATCCATTGTACATTATCAAAAGCCTTTTCAATATCCATAAAGCATAAATAAGTTCTTTGGTCTTTTTCCAATCTTTTTTCAAGTAAAAGTCTCAATGCCAATATAGCTTCTCTAGTACCCTTACCTTTAACAAACCCAAATTGATCTTCAGTCAGAAATTCTTCAATTTGCTTTTCAATTCGTCTTAATATTATGTTGGTGATAATTTTTGATGCATGTACGACCAAACTGATAGTGCGATATTGTTCACAATGTTTTGCTGCCATTTTCTTTGGTATAGGGATCATTATACTTTTTTCAAAATCAGCCGGTATTTTTCCGTCCATGTAGATGTTTTGTACAAGTTGGAGCAATCTCTCCTTCATACGAGGTCCGCTTTTCTTGAGGAGTTCAGCTTTGAGATTATCAATGCCTGGCGCCTTATTATCCTTCAGTCTTCGTAGAGCTAATTCAAATTCCTCTCTTAGTACTTGGAAGCCTAAATTATCTTCTGTTACTTCATCTTCTTCCTCAAGAACTTCATTTTCCTGTAAATGTACACCTTCGTATAATAAGATTGTTTAACTATAATTAACAATATGTAACAATACAAATACAAGAGAAATGCACCCAGATAAAGAAAGAAACAAAACAAAGAAAATTGAGTCACTTTACAAAGTAGTCTGTTGTCTTGGCTTGCTTTTTGTTGGCCGCGGCCACGGCATGAACAGTATTTTTAAACCAATACAGTTGGCCATTATTTCCTCAGAAACGTTATGGCACGTCACAAAATGTTTGATAGTCCATAGAGCATTGGCAGCATCATTAAAATCCACTGTATTATGCAGCGGCTCTTCAGTATCATCGTCGTCATCGTCATTAATACGGTCCTCGCTCAGATCCCGTTGCGAGTCTTCAACTATCACGGAGATAGTCGTTGCTTCTGCAGTGACGAGGTTGGCGTCAATATTTACGTAGTCATCGAATGATGCCTCATGTTACAGTTTCCTCCATTTGCAGTCATTATCAGGAACATGATAATCAATATCACCAGTACAACTACCGGTAACTCCAAATCCAGCTTTTCAAAAACAGTTTCGAATTGTAAGTGCTGAGATATGGTGCCATGATGCTGCGATGTACCTAATGCATTCCCTACCAGAAGAAAATTAAATAGTGTAAATTAATTTATGGATTTTAATTTGTCTGAAGACTCAAGATTATTATAACACAGAATCAATCGCGTATTTTTAATGGTTTGACGAGAAGTCCTGAAAAAAAAAAAAAAGAAACAAATAAAAATTATAAAAGAGGAAATAAATACAGTACTAGAAATCTTACCTGTAACAAGTTGATTTTCATTTCGTCCTTTTTTCCGATGTCTACACATCTGATTGTGTGTTGCACCAGCATCTTACGATAATGCAACTTGAAGTTGCGTATCACTCAGAGATCGAACGGCTGCAGCTCGCTCTTGCAGTTCGCTGGTAAAAATTCCAGTCACGTTCCTCAAATAAGAAGTAATAGGAGGATGAGCAGGACATCGGCCCACAAATAATAAGATCTTACGAGCTTTCACTCCCATTTTGGTGTCTACACTTCGAAGCCAGTCTTCAAAAACTTTCGTCGTGACCCAAGATTTATTGTTGGTGTATTTTATAGGGAGCGCAGCAACGTTTTTAAAACAACGCGGCTTTGAAAATTTGCATTAAATTTAAAAAGAGGCCTGTCTCAACTGCGTTGAAAATGTCCTGAGGAGCGAATTGGGATGTCAATTCTTTCAAACGGTTTTCTTTCCAATCTTGTACAGTCTCGGCATCAACACTCCTGCTCTCCCCACACACATTGTGACTACTGATGCCGTGCCTAGCCTTAAATTTGTGTAGCCAGCCTGATGAAGCACTAAAATCTACACCAAGTCTGACTGCCTGTTCACTTGCCTTTTCGCAAAGCATTGGTCGGCTGATTGGAATGACTTCTGCCCTATGTTGCCTAAACCACTGTAACAAACAATCTTCCAAACATTCGTATTTTCCGCTGTGAATGTGAATTCGCTTATTTGTAGAAACACCTAAAACATGCGCTGCCTTAGCTACAATTGTGTTTAAGGTGGATGGAGCAATCCCCAATTTCTTAGAAATTTCAGTGCGTTTCATGTTGCCACATTCCTTCACTACATTCAAAAAGCGTAATTTTTCAGCAATCGTAATGCACTTCCTCTTCCTTTCACCCATGTTCACTGCACTCGAGGTTAACCACAACTGAAGCACCGAACAAGGACTGAAGCAAGTGGTGTGGTATTTCACAACACACGCAACTTTGACTGAAAATAGCTTCAAGGTCGCTCTCACCACCACAGATAACCCTGCCCGAGGGATGGTTTGCCGAGAAATGTACAGTGCGTGTGATAAGTTTCTGGCTCCAATATTTTTAGAGATTTTAACTAGGGAAACCGTTGTAAACTTATAAACGACTCATTTTGCTCTCGGGGACGTAAGATATGATCGCATAAATGTAAAAATCGTATAAATGAAAGTCGTATAGGCGAAATAATTTGCTGTAATTCAATATAGGATTTTGATGGGACCGCTGAAAAAAACGTATGTGTAGAAAACATATAAGTGTGAAAAGTATAAAAGAATTTTTACTGTATCTATACGAATAAACAGCACAACAGTATGGCTCGACATGACACAATTCTGGCCGGGGCTGGCTGTGTATGGGCCTGGGTAATGCACAACATTGCCATAAAACACCACAAATATTCACTCATTCCTCAAACTACATAATATCATGTGCATTTATCTGATACATGTTTGGTGTGTTTTGGGACTCAAAAGATGTATTGATGATCGACAATCTACATGATCTAAGGACAGTGAATGCGGCCTACTGCTGCCAGCTGCTGGATGATGCCAAGACTGCTTATGCTTATCGCAACTAGCGACACTGGCAACCTATTTGCGATTTCCTTCTTCTGCGTGACAATGTATGGCTGCATACAGCAGCTCTAACTCACTTCCTGACGCCAACCTGATCAGAAACATAAAGTTTTGAAGCCATTCTTTCAGTGTTGCGTACACAAACTGTCAGTTGTAACGGTTCAGTCCGTCAACACATATTTGCCTAATGACTAGGCAGGGTACAATGTTGGTTGGTTCCTCAGTTTAGGGGCTGCGACAACGCGGTCATGTAGCCCCATGTACTTTGGGTGTGTGTAGAATCTGTCTGATAACCGGTGTTAATTGTGATGGCTGGATTAGTGTGTGTATCTGTTTTTAATTCAAGTAAAGACTTCAACTTTGAATTTTTCAAATAGTTCCTACTTTTGCCGCCACCGTCAAAGACTACTAGGCCTAGTTCAGAACGTAGCTACTAGGTGCCACCGCAGTCAGCTCTTGGCAACGAACATAGAAACCTAAGAGCATTGTTTACATTCCTAACCTATACAATTTAGCTTCACACAGGTGTAATTAGTGGAAGGTTCTTTAACATGCCATAAATCTATGACATGAGACCGCTGGCTTTACTTCCCCTCCGAAGGAAGGCATACTGAGGGATGTTTAACGCTCTTAAAAAATCCGACGGCTTCGGCCGGGTTTGAACCCGCTATCTTGGGCATAGAAGCTCAGTATGCTACCAACTACGCCACCGAAGCCGCCTGGGTACAATGTATATATGAAAATGAAAATCCACAGCCTGCTTCCAGTCGACCGACCAGGTCAGGGAATGGAATGAATGAAGCCCCCATCTAGCGGCGAGGATATGCACTGTGCTGGCTGACGAAGCCTGTCGCACTCCCCTGTGGCAATGATTAAATGAAATTATAGTGGAGAGTGTTGCTGGAATGAAATTTGTGACAGGGAAACCCGGAGTACCCGGAGATAAACCTGTCTGCCTCCGCTTTGTCCAACACAAATCTCACATGGAGTGACCGGGATTTGAACCACGGGCCCAGCGGTGAGAGGCTGGCGTGCTGCCGCCTAAGTCACGGAGGCTACACAATGTATATAATATATGAATAATAACTAAATAACTCGCATGGAAAAAAATACTTCTATTAGGTATGCTCACTGTGCCCCATTATAATAGTGATCATAACTAATACAATGTAATTTTATCCAGGAGTGTTATTATTCACATATTATATTCATATACTGTATTACATACATTGTACCCCACCCAGTTACAGGTAAATTTGTGTTACTGATGAGTTACAATTGACAACCTCATCAGAGGAATTCATCATCATCATCATCATCAATGTCCCACTCCAGTCGCCCGGGTGTGGTTAACAAGCCTCTTCCACTCGTTTCTGTCCTTCCACTTTTCCTGCTCCATTACTTCCTCCACATCCAATCCAGCTTCTCCGATGTCCTTCCGAATCTGATCCATCCATCTTCTTCTTGGTCTTCCAACTGATCGCTTACCCTTAACTTCTCTTTCCAACTCCCTTCTTGCCGCTCGTTCCTTTCCCATTCTCTTCACATGTCCGAACCATCTCAGTCTTGATTTCCGTATCTTCTGTACTAACGGTTCCACATTTAGCTCTTCTCTGATTTTAACATTTTGAATTCTATCTCTTCTTGTCTTTTTTACAGATGTTCTTAAAAATTTCATTTCTGCTGCTTGGATCTTACTATCTTGTCTCTTGTTAGTTACCAGCGTTTCCAGTCCGTATGTTACAATTGGTATGAAGTACTGTTTATATAGTGTTAATTTCGTTCTCCTGGGCACTTTGTCATCCCATAAAAGCTCTCTGACTTGATGATAGAATGTTGTGCTTTTACTTAGTCTGTTGTTAATTTCAGGGTTGATTTCATTACCTCCGTTAACAATGCTACCCAGATATGGGAACTGTTCCACATTCTCCATCTATGTTCACTTGGCTTCTCTTTTCCTCTTTTCCACAGTGCAGGACTACAGTTTTCTTTTTACTAATTACCATTCCAAACTCCTTCAGCTTTTCATTCCAAATGTCCAATCTCCTTTGTACTTCCTTTTCTCCCTCTCCCCAAATCACCACATCATCTGCAAATACCAAGGCCTTCACTTCATCACTACTGATACTCTGTTTTACACGTTTTATGATTTCATCCATCAATATAACAAATAATAATGGTGACAGTGCACTTCCTTGCTTGAGGCCTTTTTTGTATAGAATGTTTCAGAATCACCACTACCCACTTGTACACTGCTCTTACTCTCATAATACAACATTTTTATCTTGTTAATTAGTGATTTTGGTACATTCCTTTTCAGTAGGCATTCCCATACATATTTTCTTTTAACTGTATCATAGGCTTTTTCCACATCCAAAAATATAAAGATGATTTCCTTGTTTATTTCTAGATGCTTTTCCATTATCATTCGCACTGCAAATATCAAGTCTATTGTTGATCTATTCGGTCTAAAGCCATACTGTTCTTCCTCTAACTGAGGTTCTATTATATCCCTCCGTCTCTTGCCTATGACTTTCTCCATTATTTTTAGCCCATGTGATAACAATGTTATACCTCTATAATTTTCACATTTCTTCCTATTTCCTTTCTTGAACAGTGGTACAATGCTTCCTTGTTGCCAATCTTCAGGTATCCTTTCATCCTTCCATATGGCATTGAGGGTTCGGTATAGCCACTGTAGTCCAATGCTTCCTGCTGCCTTAATCATATCAGCATTGAATTCGTCTTTTCCACTTGCTTTACCTTTGCTCATTGCTTTCACTGTCCTTTCAAGTTCCAACCATGTTATTGGGTTCTCTTCTTTTTCTCCATCTATTTTCATTTTCTTATCTCGTTCTTCCTCTGGGAAGTCATCCCCATTATAAAGCTTTTCAAAATACTTAGACATCACCTTCTGAAGACCTTTTTCATCATGTACTATGGAACCATCTTCTCTCTCTAATGCCTTGATTTTTTCTTGGTCTGCTCTTTTCGATTTTATTACTCTATACAGTAGTTTCTGATTTCCTCTACTATCTTGCTCAATTTTGTTGGTGAACTCTCCCCAGCATTTCTCTTTTTCTTTCCTGATACTCCTTTTTACTTGTAGTTTTAATCTTTTGTATTCCACATGTAACCTTTCTATCTTATCCTCATCTTTCTGATACGTTTTTTGCTTTTCCTTATCCATTTCTTTCTTCACCTTGTTCCTTTCTTTTATTTCTTGCTTTATTTTGTCTGTCCACCACCGGGTCTCCTTTTCCTTAACCTTTGCTTTTGTTTTCCCACATACCTCAACTGTTGCTTCAACAAATGTCTGTCTGAAATTGTTCCACTCTTCTTCTCCACTTTGTGTTTCTGTGTTAGGCAGCTTAATTTTTATCCTATCTTGGAATGCTATCCTTTTGTCCTCCTCCTCCAATTCCCAAATCCTGATCTTTGGTATTTTCTTAAGTACAATTTTAGGGATTTTTACTCGTTTTAAATCCACTATTAATAACCTGTGATCACCTCCCATACTTTCACTGGGGATTATCTTCGCATCCATGACGTATCTTCCCCATTCTCGGTCTGTTATCTCAAAATCGATGAGAGTACCATACTGTCCATCCCAACTATACCGGCTGATCTTATGACTATTCCTCTTCTTGAACCACGTGTTCTTTATTATCAGGTTATTTCTGACACAAAAATCCAACAGTTTCTCTCCATCTTCATTTCGATCGCCATACCCATGTGGACCCAAAACATTCTCATATCCCATTCTATCAGTTCCTACATGAGCATTTAGATCTCCCATTATCATGATCCCATCTCCAACAATATGTGATTCCAGTTCACTGAGGAAATCTTCTTTTTCTTCCAAGCTACATCCTGTCTGTGGAGCATACACCTGTATTATCTTCAGTAGTTCCTTATTTACGTGTATTTGCATTATTATAATTCTTTCATTTACATACTCAACTTCAGCTATTGGTCCAACATTTTGATTCACTATAAAGCCCACTCCATTTCTTTTCTCTTTACGGTTACCCATCCAGTACAAGGTGTACCCCTTACTTAGTTTCTTCATTCCTTTTCCCTTCCGTTTCACTTCACTTAATCCCAGGATGTCGAGTTTTCGTGTCTCCATTAGGTCAATCAATTCATTTTCCTTGTCATTCAGTGTTAAAATATTTATTGTTCCAAATCTGGTTTTGTTCTCTGATCTAACACTTGCGCAAACATCAGCATTACCATCATACGCTGCAACTGTAGTCAGTCATGTCAATTCCGTTTTTCTTCGATCCGAGGCTTGTATTATAATTGAAAGCAACTACAAATTTACTCGTCTGCTGGCTTGCTAAGCCTAACGCATCTGAGGATTTTCTTTTGAGGAATTAACAGATGATATTAATGAAACTTGGCTAGGAGTTGGAAGGAAGCAGCTATGGCTTTTCCACAGATAGTACTGTTTCACTATTCGTCTGGGTTGAAACCATTTCAAGGATGGCTGATGGTGTAACCGAATGCATTTGGTTACATAGCTCACCTTTGGGTTTCTGTAAGTATGTATTAGCGCCATGGTGTGTGATGTGGATAAATGAGATTACCAACCATGGCCACCTATTGATGGAGCACCACAGAGAGTCTAGTGTTTTGTGGTAGCTAGATACTCTGTGGTGACCTAGAAGTGTGTGATGTGGCTTTGACTTAGGACAATGTTACTATGGTGATGTCATGTTTTATTGAAACTACTTGTGCTATGCATGGGTTTCTGTTGTATCAGTTAAACAAGGGATGAATGGATTAAAATACACGAACACATGTTGACTTAGATTGTATTGAACAAGATACAGGATAATATGATACAGACAAAAGGAAATGAACATACGGTAAAGTCAAAGAATATACATTTGACAAAAGACAAACGATATTTACATGCAAGCGAGATTAGAAAGTACGAGAAATATTAATTCTCTTCAACACACTCCCTTAATCGAGCAATGCTGCATTATGCTGCACTTAGGACAACCCAATGCCAGTAACACATTTCACATGACCATGAATTGGCAGACCTTTTGTCAATACATCAGCAATCATTTCAGCAGTAGGCATATATGACAACTTTACTTGCATTTCTTTAAGATGTCCCTAATGAAATGATAGCGCACATCTATGTGTTTTGTTCTCTGATGAAAACCTTCATTCTCAGCCAACCTCTGGGCACTCTGTCATTACACAACTGAATTGGACCTCCTCTCTTACACAACTCAGAGAAGAAACCGCTAAGGAACAGAGCTTCTTTACATGCTAAAGTCAGACCTATGTATTCTGCTTCAGTGCTAGACAGTGCCACAACTGGCTATTTCTTACTTTCCCCACTTATTGGGCTTTCTGCGTGTTTAAATACATAACCACTCACAGATTTCCTGTCCGTTAAATTATTTCCAAAAGAAGCATCAACAAAACCCTTGACATCACATTCTGATTTTTTATACATGATACCAACATCCACCATACCCTTCAAGTATCTGAACACTCTCTGGACACATGTCCAATGTTCCTTACCATAGCAATTATTGAACTGGCTCAAATAATTAGTTACATATGCAATATCTACCCTGGTACAAATGGAAAGGTATAACAAAGCACCAATAGCCTGTTGTTAGGGATAGGATTTGTCACAGGATGTGGATTTCTCCAACAACAAACCTGTTTCCATTGGAGTTTTCACATGAGTACAATCTGACATGTTAAACCTATCCAACACATCTAACAGATAACACTTCTGATCCAATCTAATACAATCTTTGCTTCTTTGAACTCTCATCACCAGACATTCAGAGACTTGACCCAAATCTTTGATCTTAAAATGAGAATGCAACACAGACTTCAGTTTCTCCACTTGGACATGATTATTAAAGAATACAAAAAAATCATCAACATAGATGGCAATAACATCAAAAGATGATGAATCTTTACAGTAATATACACATGGTTCATACAGAGACTTCTTATAACCGATTCCAGTAAGAATTTCATGAACCCTCTCATACCAAGTGCGAGATGCTTGCTTCAAGCCATAAACAGCTTTTTGAAGCTTGCAAAATTTAGGACTGTCACACTTATAGCCTTCTGGGGGCGGGGTGCATATAAATATCATTTTTAGAACGCCATTAAAAAAAGCTGTTGAAACATCAAGGTGATGAACTTCCAGATCCATATTTACAGCAAGAGCAAAAAATAATCTCAATGTACTATACCGCACTACAGGTGCAAAAGTTTCCAGATAATCAACTGCGTACCATTGAGAACAACCTTTAGCCATTAAGCGTGCTTTAAAATTAGACACATTACCTTCAGTATTACGTTTCACTTTAAACACCCATTTGCATCTTACAATGGTATGGTCCAGAAAACGAGGAGGGACAGAGTGAGAAATGAAGATATACGGAAAGAACTGGGAGTACAGAAACTAAATGACAAACTGGAGCTAAACAGATTGAGATGGTTTGGGCATGTCAAACGGTTGAATGAAGTAAGGCTACCAAGACGAGCACTGGAACGACGGATGATAGGGAAGAGAGGACGAGGAAGACCAAGAATGCGTTGGATGGACTCGGTGGAGAATAGTATTAGAAAACAGAACCTGGATTGGAACACTGTGTCAGAAGAGGAATGGTGGAACGACAGACCAAAGTGGAGAGGAACCATATTTTCCCCCACCCAGAGTCAACTGGAAAAGGGGATGATGATGATGATGATGATGAATATTTGTTCCATCAGGTTTCTCAACTAATGTCCATACATAATCATGAAATGACTTGAGTTCTTCCTCCATCGCCTTTTTCCATTGCATGCCATCCTTACCGTTAAATGCTTCAGACACAGTGGTTGGTTCCACATAACCACCATTTTCAGCAAAATAGACCTCATAATCAGGAAATTGTTTTGGGCGTCTCTCCCTTAAAGGGTACCTCCTACCTGCATTTTCTGGAACACCAAACTGGTCAATCTCATCATTTTCATCATCATGAATTACAACAATGTCTTCATTAACCTGACCAATACCTGGAACATCAATGTTGTCACTAACCTGACCAGCAACTGAAATTTCAATGATTGGCAGGTTATTATCCTGTCCAATTCTGTTTTCATCATTATTTTCAATGTCGTGCAAATGGCAATACATTACATCGCTCATTTCAACATTTTTCTCAGCACACCTGGTGAATTTATGTTCTACAAATTTAACACTGTGCTCTACAAATATATCTTTAGGTTTACTGGGATCAAACAGACGGTAACCTTTCTTTTCCCCATCGTACCCAACAAACACAAAACATTTGCTTCTGGGTTCCAATTTACCAGTACGCACCTGTTTTGGAACATGGGCATAAGCATCGCAACCGAATATTTTCATATTCTCATGACTTACAGCTTTACCAGCCCACAATTCCTCTGGTATGGCATTGTCAACTTTACTATTAGGACTCCTGTTCAAAATATACACTGCCGTATTGGCTGCTTCTGCCCACAGTTTTTCAGAACATCTTGCTGCAAACAATATGCATCTACCCCTTTCCATAATGATACGATTGTAACGTTCGGCTACGCCATTTTGTTCAGCTGTATACCTTACAGTTTTCTGTTGCACAATCCCTTTTTCCTTGAAATATTTGTTCAGGTCAGAATTGACAAATTCGTTACCATTGTCAGATCTAAAAATCTTTGGTGTCTTACCTTTCTGAGTTTCACAATATGCAACAAAATCCTTGACTTTCTCCTTGGTTTCAGATTTTTGTTTCAAAAAATTAACAAAAATCTTCCTGGAAAAATCGTCAATTATTGTCATCATGTACCGTATTTAACACCATTCCAGGTCTCGGGGAGAGGCCCACACAGATCAGAGTGCACCAAGTCTAAAAAACTTTCACTCCTCGAGTGACTTACCTGTGGAAATGATTGCCTTTGCTGCTTCCCGAAAACACATGGTTCACGCAATTCCTTTGGTATTTCCTTAAATTTAACATCATCAGACATTTGATTTAAGACCTGTAACTTCTGTTGTCCAACGTGGCCCAACCGCTGATGCCACAAATTGTAATCAGAAACATCACCAACAAGGGCAGACATATCTTGGTTAACATTCAGATAATACAGACCATTCAAAACTGAACCAGCAGCGAGCACGCTGCCATTCACTGAGCAATTCTCTGAATCCAAGATTTCACATCCATTTTTGTTAAACACAACAACAGCACCCCTTGTAATCATCTGATTTACCGACAGCAAGTTAACACTCAGTCCTGGAACATGCATCACGTCTGACAGATTATTAATACTGTCGCTTACATTCAGTGCAATGTCACCAACTCCTTGTACAGACGACTTATCATCATTACCAATTACAATGTTTATATCAGGATCATCATTGCATTTATAATTTGACATAAGTTTAACATTAGGAGACATGTGAGCACTACAACCAGAATCAATGACAAAACAATTCTTGGGTATGCGAGCAGTTAAAGCACAGAACAGACTTTTATTGGATTTTGGACACTTCGGTGCACTTTGAACTTTTTTCTTCTGTGGACAAGTGTCTATTCCGTGACCCTTTTCACCACAAATCCAACAACTTTTGTCAACTGCTTTTTCACTAGAACTCTTTGGTTTCTTGACATACCTGACTTCCTTCTTGGTGTTGCTGTACAGGGCTGCCCCATCAGTTGACTTCTCACCATGACTTTGGCGAAAGCTTTCATCCAACAAGATAGACTTGATGCGGTCCAACTGTAGTTCCTCCGATGTTGAGATTACAGTCATAACTAAGTTATCGTATTCATCAGGAAGACCTCGAAGTATCATAGCAGCAGCAAACTTATCAGCGACAGGCTCATCAACAGCTGCTATCTTCTGTGTAACTGACATAACCTCACCATGGAATTGAAATCTGATAACTTGAGCAAGCACAGATTTCGCATCAGCGTGATATACCTCCACTTTCCTTATCTTCAAAAGCCTTTTCAAGGGCATGCCAGGCATCCTTAGCTTTTACACAGTCTCGAACATAGGGATAATTGTGAACAGCCACCATGAGACATATCCGCAAGCGCTCCCTCGTCACGCCGATCATGTCCCTCCAACACATCTGTGCCTTGGACACTGGCCTACAATCCATGCTTTTTGAGATAATTTGTCATCCCAAAAGACTAGTTCGAATAATCCTCCCGAAAACTCAATTTCGGAAACCCATAAGCACAAGGACTCTAAGCTTGTTCACTCATTTTGCCCTCTCACTTTAAAGTTCGCTGAAGAAAATGATCACAGAACACAGTTATGTCTGGGCCCATAACCTATTGAAACTACTTGTGCTATGCATGGGTTTCTATTGTATCAGTTAAACACGGGATGAACGGATTAAAATACACGAACACGTATTGACTTAGATTGTATTGAACAAGACACAGTGATACAGGATAATATGATACAGACAATAGGAAAAGAACATACGGTAAAGTGAAAGAATATAAATTTGACAAAAGACAAACGATATTTAACCTCTTAACCGGGGAGTTTCCACCGACAAAGTAACATTCGTAGTGGGGAATATATTTTGACTGAAAACGAGTTAATTCGTCACGCCCATTATAAAGATGTGGGTGACGAGTTATCTCGTCACGCCCATTACACTTCCGCGAATGACGAAGGAACTCGTCCCGTCCATTATGAGTGCAAGCATGAAAATTTATCTAGTCCTTCCTGATTTTATTTGTTTTAAAATTCAAACCATAATTAAGGTTTGATTAGACTTCTTGGAACTACATTACAAAGTAACATTTGTAGTGGGGAATATATTTTGACTAAAGACGAGTTAATTCGTCACGCCTATTATAAAGATGTGGGTGACGTGTTATCTCGTCACGCCCATTACACTTCCGCGAATGACGATGGAACTCGTCCCGTATTGAGAAATTGGCGCTCATTGTGGCACAGCAAAGCTGAAACCTACTGACATCTACGGAGCAATCATAGAACTACACTCAACAGCGTAAGAGACACGAATACTCGGCCCCCCCAGCAGATAACAATTTTCAAGTGCTCTAAACGAGTTACCTAGTCATTACCCGATTTAGTAGCAACAGGTAGTAGACGAATTAACTCGTCATGCCCGGTTAAGAGGTTAAATGCGTGCGAGATTAGAAAGTACGAGAAATATTAATTCTCTTCAACATATTTTAATCAATTTTATGTTATGTTCTGAGCTATGGCAAGGTTATGTTTTGGATAAATAAATGTTATGTCTTGAATGCTGATGTAGAAAAAGATGTTTTAAGAAAATGCAAGAAGAATAGAATGGAGCAGAAGAATATTAAGCTTTGTGAGAGGTATTTATTTTCATCATGAAGGTAGTTTTGGATACTGAACAAGAGATGCAGGTCAAGGAAGCTTGCTTACATGTTTTCAAACAAGTATTGGTAGTTTTGATTGCCAGAGAACATCTAGTAAGAAGAAGGACTGAAAGATAGTTTTAATGAAAAGTAAGAAGAAAAGAAAGGATCAGAAGAATATTAAGCATTGTGAGGGGTATTTTTCCCTTATGAAGGTAGTTGCAGATACTGTGTGAGAGATGCAGGTAATGGTAGCTTGCTTACATGTAGACAAACCAGTAATAAAAGTATTGTATTTCTTATTTCATTGTGTGTTTAAACGCTATATCTACCCCGAAGATTATCATATTATAAGAAGAGATTAGTTACATTCATTGCCCAACGTAGGGTGTTGTTGGTAGACACTGACCATTACTACTATTTAAATTTATTTCATTGGCGCCCAACGTATCAGCACGAATAAGGAATATGGAAGCTGAGATGATGGCCATGTTGGAGACGCTTCTGCTCCGGCACGAAAAGTATGAAGGGATGGAAGAAAGATTGTCAAGAAAGCTTTGTGAGGTCTGTGAGCATTTGTTGGAGAAGCTTGATGAGGTCTCGGAGCATTTGTCGGAGAAGCTTGATGTGATTAGTCTAGACAGCCATGTTAGTGAAGTCAGTGTAGAAGCCACTAATCTGGAAACTAACCTAGGTGGTCAGATTGCTGTTCAGGAACAGAGCCACCCTGAAGTAGAGATGTTGGCAAGGGAAATTTCAAGCCAGGCACTGGAGACTAGCCAGAAATTTACCAGGGCAGATAGGAAGTTGGAAGAGCACAGAGTGGAGATCATATGCATTGTAGAAGAGAAAGTTGAGATGGTAGAATCTGTGAGTGTGGCTGTAAAGGAGCAGGAAGAGGAGGAGATGTGTGAAGTATATGATGCTAGGGGGCGTAAAGAAATTGGTAACGAAGAAGTGAAAAGGCGAGGTTGTAGAGGTATATATCGGAGAGACCGTAGCAGGCGAAGAAGAGAGAGCCGTTGCGGAGTTAGACACAGGTCGCCGCCGACGTAACAGAAGAGAACGTTTTGATGAGAATGGAGGAGGTGGGTATCGGAAGGTGCGATAATGATGAAAATGGTACTGGGGATACTTACCATTCTAGAAGAAATGATAGAGCTAGGTAAAGAAGAGCAGTAGGAGTTCGTTATGTAAGTAAGTATGAGACATATAGCCCAGTACTATAATGAATTTAATGATGCTGATGATATTTTTGATAAAGTTGATACTAAGAGAAGAGTGATGTTGCAAGTTAAAGCTGAGAAGAAGGTTCATGGAGACATTAAATTACGAGAACAAAAGAAAAGAAACAGGAAAATCATCAGAGGGGTGGGGGGGATGTCAGACAGATGAAGATAAGAGAGTAAAGGATCAGAAGAAGATAAAAGGGATAAAGGGAAAGAGGAAAGAAAAGATAGGAAGAAAGGAACTGTTGAGCAAGATAATACAGATGAGGAAGGGAAGGAGAGAGAAGCAGGAATGGAAAGCAAGGAGGAGTAGGAAGAGATCGAGATGTCAGGCAGATGGAGATAAGGAGGGATCAGAAGAAGGAAATTGAAAAGAAGGTAAAAGGGATAAAGGGAAAGAAAAAAAAGATAAAGAAAGGAATTGTTGAACAGGATAAGAAAGAGGAGGAAAAGAAGGAGAAAGGAGCAGGAAGGGAAGGCGAAGAAGAAGGAGAAACAGAAGAAAAGGAAGAGCAAGGAGGAGAAGTAGAAGAAAGTAGCTGAACGAAGGAAAGAGGTAGAAGAGAAAAGAAAATTAAGGAAGAAGAAGATGAAGTGAAAGAAGGAATGAAAGCAGGTGATATGAAAGAAGCTGACGAAGAAAAGGAAGCAGATGAAGGAAGGGAAAAGGTAGAAGAGAAGGGAGAAAAGGAGGAGGGAGAAGATGAAGCAGAAAAAGGAATGAAAGATGATATGGAAGAAGCTGAAGAAGAAAAGGAAGCAGAAGGAAGGAGGGAGAAGATGAAGCTGAAGAAGGAATGAAAGCAGATGATAAGGAAGAAGCTGAAGAAGAAAAGGAGGCAGATGAAGGAAGGTGAAGAAGGAAAGGAAACAGGTGAAAGACGGGAAGAAGTAGAAGTTTACGTAGTTCCTCCAGTTATCAGGTGTAACACAAGCTAAACCTTCCTGAATTAACGTTTTCATTTCTTTCACTTTGAAGTCCGTATTGTGTAAGCTAACGTGATGTTTCGCCTGAGCCCATACGAGTTCAATGCGGTTTAATTCGCAGTGGTAGGGGGGCAGTCCAAGTACCGTGTGTCCTCTTTCTAACGCAATTTGGTCTATCTTGTACTTATCGTATTTGCCCTTTTCCAAAACAATAATGTCCATTAAATCTTTCTTCAACATGTGATTTTCGTACTGAATATGATGCTCCGTCATCCATCCTTGCATATCGCATTTCTTCCAGCCTTTTGTTGGTATTGGCTCCTTCTTCCTGCTGTGATAAGAAGCATTATCAATAACTATTACGGAATTGGGAGGCAAATTTGGAAGAAGCTTTTCTGAAAAGTATGTTTCATAACACACCCCGTCCATTTCATCAAGCGCGTCAGCAGTATTTTTCTTGCACAGAATAACATATTCAGCGTTAGCCACAAACCCATTTTTGTTACCTGCGTGAACAACAGCAAATCATGGCCCACAAGCGGTAACGGGGTTTTCAATCCGATCGATAACCCTGCAAGAAAAGCTTGCCTTGGTGTGGTAACCGTTTTGTCTTTCCACTCTTTAGCCACGGTTATTCCAGTGTTAGTCCAACTTTCGTCTGTATAAACAATGATCCGACCTTCTTCTCTATACCTTTTAATTTGTACGAGATACTTATGACGCCAAGACACGATGTCATCCCTTTCTATTAACATTGACCTATTTCCCCTTTTTTCATAAGTAAAGTTCATTTCCATGAGAACAACATGCAACGTAGATTTCTTGAAGTCTGGCAGTTCTGGGTTAGTGTTGACAGAAGTCAGGACTGTGTTCAGAGTTGGGGGTTGATTTCTAAAATAGAATTCATGAATAATCCTCCTATTCCACTTCTGACAAAATCATTATATTTAATGAGCCTAGAGTTACTATGAATTTAACCTTTTCCTTCCCCGTTTCTTGCTAGGACTCTGAAGTGGCCCTGCGCTGGTCCTTCCTTATTTTGCAGACGGAAGACCTTGAAATTCCTAAATAATTAGCGGTTTCGTCCACTAACCAGCTAACACTCTGTCCTGGATGTTCCGTTATCAAGTATGAAAATACATCAAGCACCATCTGTTGTTCCTTTCTCCTGAGAATTTCCCCACTTCTCCTTTTCACATGTTCAGCCATAACTACAGATATCACTCGCTACTTTAAAGTAGGATATGCAAAAACGACTAACTATGTAACTATATACACAACGAAAAGTAAAATGTACACTATGAAGCACAATACAAGGTATTTATAACACTATGCTCTCTCCAAAGCACTTGCCCCTGACAAAATAATTTCCATGTTCTTTTATGCCCACTGCTGTACACTCACTCGTTTCTCCTCTCTTACATCCCGCTCGGCTGTAACTTTAAATAAGCCCACTATCCTAACACTTTAAATGATAAACTGAAATATATCAAATGAGTTTACGTCTTCTTCAGTGTCGTAATGCACAAACAATACATGTTTCATAAGGAGATGAACGCATTTTCATAGGACTTCATTATAATACTTACTTACAGTTTGGAGCAATAGGGGTGAAACCAATAGAAGTAAAAGACCATAAGGCCTGTAGTTTATTCTTAACCCTGGATGCTCTATAGATCCTCTGTGGTGACCTAGAAGTGTGTGACGTGGCTTTGACTTGGGACAATGTTACTATGGTGATGTCATGTTTTAATCAATTTTATGTTATGTTCTGAGGTATGGCAAGGTTATGTTTTGTATAAATAGATGTTATGTCTTGAAGAATGCTGATGTAGAAAAAATGTTTTAAGAAAATGCAAGAAGAAAAGAATGGAGCGGAAGAATATTAAGCATTGTGGGGAGTATTTTTCCCTTATGAAGGTACAGTGTGGCAAGCAAAGTCTCCGCAGCAGCTACTACTGAAGAGCGTGTGTTTTTAGTGGATTAGGTTTTCCGTGCTGGTGGAAACTTTACGGAGCACAGTGCGATAGTGGAGAGTACTTCATCATCATCATTTTGCACAGTTTCCAGCCAATGACCGGGTCTGTTTGGATCACAAGCCTCTCCAACGTCTTCTGTCTTCCCACCATCTCTCAGCCTCCACCCTTGTCCAGTCTTCTCCTCTCTTCTTCACGCTTTCTTCCACCTCGTTCGGCCACCTGTCTCTCGGTCTCTTTCCTTCCCACTTCGTCTCGTGTATCCTCCTGGGTCCTCTTCTCCTCCATACGTTTTACATGTCCATACCATCTAAGTCTAGATTTCTCTATACCATCCTGTAATGGTTCCTCCTTCATTAATTCTCTGGTCCTCTCATTTCTTATTCTGTCCATCTCTGTAGCTCCAATACTGCTTCTCAAGAACCTCATCTCACTGGCCTGTATTTTGCTCTTCTCCCTTCCTTTCATAACCCAGGTCTCCGAGGCATTCGTCAGGATAGGGACATAATACGTCCGATATATGATCTTTTTGCTGTTCTGAGGGACATTCTTGCTCCATAACATGCTTCTCACACTCCTCCAGAATACTTCTGCCTGTTTCCCCCGCTCATTTATTTCTCTATCATTTCTTCCATTATCTTGTATCAGGCTTACCAGATAATTGAAACTTGCCACTTTCTTCAGCTGTTCCCCACCAATTGTTATTCCTGTTGTGGTTCTTTCCTTCTTCCTTGCTGTGATCACCATCTCACTCTTATTTATGCTAAATTTCATCCCATATCCTTGTATTATTCCTTCCCACACGTCCTACTGTTCCCTGTACCTCCTCTTTGTTTCCCCAAATCATCAAATCATCTGCAAACACCATTGCTTTCATCTTTCCTTCCCCAAGTACTTGTGCCACTCGGGTCATTATGTCATACATCACCACAATGAAAAGTAACGGTGACAGTGCACTTCCTTGTTTCAGGCCGTTTCTCTGTTCCAACCTGTCCGATCTCTCTCCCCCCACTTTCACACAGCTCATGCCTTCCTTGTAAATCTCCTTTATCCTCTTTATAGTCCCATTTTTCTACTCCTCTATCCTCCAGGAACTTCCATACTTTGTTTCTGCATACACTGTCATATGCTTTCTCAATGTCCAGGAAGGCCATCAGTAGATCTGTTCCATACTCATAGTGCTGTTCTTGTAACTGCCTTACAGCAAAAATCAAATCCACTGTGGACCTTCCTGCTCTGAAGCCATGTTGTTCTTCCCTCATCCCTCCTTCTATCACTGTCCTAATTCTCCTTTCCAAAACTTTCTCAAACATCTTAGCACAATGACTCATCAGTGTTATTCCCCAATAGTTTCTGCGTTCTGTTCTACTACCTTTCTTGAAGATCGGGTCAATTATTCCCTTTTTCCAGTCTGGGGTCTTCCTCTCCTTCCATGCTGTCTTCATCACTCGGTACAACCATTGTACCTCTCCTGCTGCTCTCACCATCTCCACACTCAACTCATCCACACCCGGTGCCTTCCCTCCTTTCATCTTCCTCACTGCATCTTCTACTTCTTTCCATATTAAGTCTTTTCTGTTTGCAGTCCATATCCCTCTTCCCCGATTTCTTCCTTCTTGCCGTGGTTTCCATTTGGGTTCCGAAGTTCTTCAAAATATTCTTTCCACATTTTCTTCAGTTCTTCCCATTTTCTATCTCTTGTCCCCTTTTGTTCACCATCCTAACATAATCCGTAGGATCCCTCCCCCTCTTATTTTTTACCATCCCATACAGACCCTTTTTTGTACCTTCACTATCCTCCATCATCTTTGTCCACTCTTCCATCCACTTTCTTCTCTCCTCAGCCACTACTCTCTTCGCCTCCTTTCTTTCCTGGTACTCTTCCCTTGTCTCTGCCGTCCTATTTTGATACCACCTCCTAAAGGCTCTATTCTTTTCCCTTACTATATCTTTTGTCTTCTCATTCCACCATGGTGTTTCCTTCCACCTCTTCTTACTACTTGTCCTCCCACATACTGCTTCTGCTGCACCTAATAGTGTCTTCTTAAATCTAGCCCATTCCTCTTCCACCCCTCTTTCTTCATCTGTTGGAATTCCTTCCTTTACCATTTTGAGGTACTCTACCCTTCTATCTCCTTTCAGTTTCCATATCCTTATAAGTCTTTCCTGGTTCTCAGTCCCTTTCTTCTCCTTAGTCCCTCTCAGGTTCATTACCAGCAATCGATGGTCGCTATCCAGGTTCTCCGATGGTATAACCTTGATGTCCGTGATGTTCTTAATTAATTCTTTCTCATACAGTATATAGTCGACCACCGACTTCCTGGTCAAGTCATCACTGTACCATGTGATTGTGTGGCTATCTCTTTTCTTGAACCAGGAGTTCCCAACTAGCAGGCTGTTCCTATGGCAGAAGTCCAACCGTCTCTTTCCTTCCTCATTTCGTCTGCCCCAACCCTCTGGCCCAAGCACACTCGCATACCCTTGTCTTTCTCTTCCTACATAGGCATTCAGATCCCCCATAACAATCATATTCCTTCCTACCAGCTGCTTCTGCAATTCCTCTTCAAACTCCTCCTTCTCTTCAGAGGTGCAGCCTACTTGTGGAGCATACACTTGCACTCTTTCTATGGTCTCTCCCCTCAGTGCTACTTTACTTTCATCATCCTATCACTTATTCTCTTCACTTCTTCTTTTAAACCATCCCGTACTATTACTCCCACTCCATTCCTCTTTTCCTCTTCATTCCCACTCCAGTACAGTCTATAGCCTTTTCTCAGTTCTCTCCTTCCTTCCCCTTTCCACTTTGTTTCTGCCAATCCCAATAAATCCAACTTCCTTATTTCCATCATATCCACTATCTCCTCCACCTTCCCCGTCAGCGTTCTTATGTTTAAAGTTCCAAATCTTAGTCCATGAACACAGCTAAGTCGTCGTCCATTTTATCCGTCCTGTCCGAGGCCTGTTCCCTTCTTGAAAGCAAAAGTTTTATCTACTACTGGCTTGCTGGGCCTATCGTAGCTTCACCAGAGCCTTGTTAGCCGTCACTTTTTAGGGTGAGTACGTAATCTTCTTAATTTAATGTAATAGTTATCCTTGTAACAACATAACAGAATGTACTGCCAACCCAACACGTCCCGCAAGGCGAGACACGCGCTGTGGCGAGACTTTGTGGACACACTCTAGTTGCGGATACTGTGTGAGAGTTGCAGGTAATGGAAGCTTGCTTACATGTAGACAAACAAGTAATAAAAGTATTGTATTTCTTATTTCCTTGCGTGTTGAAACGCTATATCGACCCCGAAGATTATTATATTATAAGAAGAGATTAGTTACATTGAATGCCCAACATAGGGTGTTGTTGTTGGTTGACACCGACCATTACTACCATTTAAATTTATTTCAATGGTGGGGTTCGAACTCGAATCTTCCAAGACTGGAAATCGCCTGATGTCCTTATATGGATCGTTTTTGCATGTACAAAGTATATTTAGAGATCCTATTTACAACTTTTAAAAGCCTATTTCAGGCCTTATGTTACTCAGCTAAATTGGAGTGTTGGGACTTTCAAGTCCGATGCCTAGTAATATTGTCTTTACATTATGGTAATACTATCTGTTTCTCTCTCCACAGAGATTTGAACCTGCAGCCAAATCTCAGTTGAAAAAGATACAGAAGATTTGGGTAAGAGAAAGTTACAAATCTGCTGAGAAACTTAAGAAAGAAGAAGAAGATGCAGGAAAAAGAGCCAAGAATTTAGATGAGGCTAAACAGATAAAAATTTCAGAAGATCCGTCTTTAGCTCCAGCAAAACTAATAAAGATCAGCCGAGGAGGAGAATTCAGGGAAAAGAGAGTCAAGGTATATGGTTGGGTCCATAGATTGCGTCGGCAAGGTATAGTATTTTGTGAATCTTAGTTCATCTAGTTGTGTTTTTTGTATTGCACCCCTGAAATGAAGCTTTTAAACAAGATTCTGTCTTTGGGGTCATGCTCAGTTCTTATTTTGTGCTAGAGAAATATTTTCGCTTTATATACACAACAAGGACTCATAGGGGCACTAGTCCTAGAAATGATGTGAAACAGGGTCGAAAATAAACAACTTTAATAACTGAATCAATTAACCAAAAAAACACCTGCTTGAATGCATCCCATAATTAACAAATTAAATAAATACTCACTGATAGAAAATCAGTCCAAAAATCAGCATAAATAAATCACTGAATTTACAAATGGCTAAAATCCATCACCTCTTTTTACTATGCGTGTGTGAATGCGATAGACAGCAGAAAAACATGAGTACTTTTATATTGAAGATTTGCTGCCATATGAACAGTCAATAAGTCTCGAATCCCCGGATGTGAATCGAAATATGGCTCAGGAGGAATAAATTAACATTAACTGGCTGTACAAGAATAACAACACACTGACGTACCCTACCCTTACAAAAATTACATGAATAACTTCAGCCAAAGTTCAACCATGTGCATCCTCACTCACAAAATAAAGATGCCCCAAATCACGTCTTACACACACACACGCCAAAGTGACCATTCACAACAGAAACAAACAACTGGCTGACCGGATGTCACCGTAAAAAATAAAAAGGCACACACAGCAAAGTATGCAAAACCCCTTAAATGTATAACATGCCAGCAGGCTATCAAAATACAAGCAATAAAATGCAAAGAACATGTGACAACATAACAAACTGAAATTAGTCTACAGCGTGGATAACTAACCCCAATTAATCCATAAAATAACTTCTAAACACTCAGATCTGTTTTCCCAATATTTAAAATTCACAGTTCAACTTCGTATCTTGTCATACTAATGACCATTTACATATCTTATCTTTGATCTGCGTGTGCTCGCTCAGTGGAATGTTACCTCACTCACAAGATTGCCAGGGTCCTAATAATGTGCCACAAAATAATATCTCGGGAAAGCTCTCGACCTCCAATGGGCTCCTATAAAACATGTGCCACACAAATACCAATAATCTCAGGTAATCCTCCCAGGGATTCCAAAGATTCGAAGATTACTACTCAGCGCCTCCGCAGAGTACGAGCTGTAGTAAATATGTATCATATAGACTGCAGAAAAAAGCACCTCATAACTCTGGCACACACCTCCTGGTCCAAACAATCACATCATATTCAACACCTCAAATCACGCACGATCAAAGACTCCCTACTAGTGAGTTTCAAATAACGCAAGTCAAACAAGAATGACTCAATTAATAAAATCACGGACGAAGTGGATGGCTTCCCGTCTTATTACAATGCAACAATCGGTATCTCAATTTATTAACTTATAGCCTGGTTGATTATAAGTTCAGCAAATCAAATATTTATTTCCCCCCATCCTGTTCTTACTTTATCTTTACTACAATGATCCACTTTTGCCACAAACCCCAAGTTCCGGTCATATTCAAATCAAATCAAAATCACTTTATTTGGAATGAGGTGTCAACCTCGGTGGCAAATGAGGTACATAATTTACAAACACTACACAATATTAAAAGAATACAGTAACTTAATGTACTATTCACACATTGATTGAACTCCCCTCACACAACTGCTGTAGGAATTACATAGCACGTGTAATGTTTCTAGGAATACAGCACTAAGTTATACCACTTGCTTTATTTTACCTGATTTTGTCTACTCTGCTCTTGAATATCTGGACTTGCTCACAACACCGAGAACTTGAATAAAATACAATATCAACAAAATGTCACGCCAGGTCCATGCATTACCTGATACATCAGTAAAAAAAATACAAAACAAACAAATATAAATTTAAATCACAGTTAACGAATGTCGGCCGCCATACCCTCAGCCGTAAATTTACACCATCGTAAACATCATCACGGTATTTGACATCTGGTCTTTCCTTCCTTCTATGCTGACATCTTCACGTTCCATTGCAGTGCTGCTGTATGAATAAATAGCGTTACATTATCTGAATAATGCACATGCTCGTTAACTGTAGTCTCATATAGTCTATCTATTCTTTGCTATTAGCCAGGTTACTCAATTCGCCCAGTCAAGTTCGTACAGCAATGCAGACTTCCCTAAATTATTAGCTCGGTGGCTACCTCCGTTAACACTCGATTTTAAACTGTTATCATTACTGTTTCATTACACACATGAAGTTTAAAATCTGTTCCACAAAAGAATAAATTTTTCAAGTACAAATTTTGTGTCGCATAGACACTCAAATGCCTAAGTTCAATGTCACTCATGACACGCAAAACATAACAAGTCCGTCCACTCGGGACTCCAAATCAAATACGGTAATCCCAACTGCTCACACAGCAATATTTAGATGATCCACATAGATTTCCAAGGATGGGGACCTCTCAAAATACTAACTTC
The DNA here is from genome assembly GCA_946902985.2 of Meconema thalassinum. NCBI lineage: Eukaryota > Metazoa > Arthropoda > Insecta > Orthoptera > Tettigoniidae > Meconema > Meconema thalassinum. The sequence continues at coordinate 1,753,084,642 of OX336388.2, read as the reverse complement.
TCACGTAGACATCTCACTAGCATGCAGCACATCTCAAATTACTCATAATAAAATGCAGATTAACCCTTTCCTTGTTGCATTTCCAGGTTTCATATACCCAGAAACCCTATTTTAGAATATGAAGTTCTGTGGGCATGGGTATAAACTCGTGCACATAACATTGGAACTGTATAAGGTAAATGCACCAATGGTCGTCATGTTAAGAGAGATTTAGTCAAGAAATTATATACACCTTCCACATTTTGGTAAATTTAATCAACAAAAGTACTGTACCTAACCTCAAACTCTACTCAAACACTAGGAAAGTCCAAATATCGAAGATATTCGTTTTAGGAACAATTACGTATTTAAAAATAAAGTGTGTTTTTGCAGCAGTGTTCGGTACGATGTATTTGGATTTTTCCTATATTCGTCACCCGTTTGCACCAATTGCCGTCACATTGTTAATTTTCCTTGTCTGCTGTTTATAATGCATTTCTGTCAATTGTTGCGTAATACACCGATTTATCGACTTGGAGGCCAACATTTACGAATAAAACAGTACCAGAAATTATGTTTTTAATAAAAAATGAAATATTAAAACAAAAAAGACGGCAACGGGAAGCGGGAATTGTGGGTAGAAGACATACGAGCAGGAAAATATCGTAATTCTGCTCTAAAGAAGTGAGACACGGCATAACAGCCCGGAAAATGACCATTCGCCGAGGCCTAACACCAATTGTCGCCAAAAGTTTCGAAAAATCCTTCTTCTTCAGTGCAGTATCTTCGCTATTAGCAACCCTCTGAATTCGCCACTCATGTACATTTTTCTTCCAGGCAGTCTTTAGTGGCTTAAAAACCCCTACATCCATGGGTTGAAGTACGTGTGTGACATTAGGTAGTAAAGCGACCAAAACAATTCCATGATCCTCACAAAATTTACTAGCATGTATGGTCAAGTGTGAGAATGCCTGTGTATGAATAGAATGCCAGGGAGAGGAATCTCCTTCTCAACCAACCCAGGATGAAATATGTTACTGAGAAATTCGTAAAACACTTCCCCCGTCATCCACCCGTTTGGCGATTTGCCAATGCCCCAGTGTGCTGGCATTGCAGCAATGATGTCTTGCGGCAGACGTTCATTCTTGAACACTACAAGGGAAAGAGAAATATCGCCGTGGGCATTGCCTGTTACAAGTACCGTCAAGCATTCTTTCTCATCCGAATTCACTTGCTCATATATTGTCTTGTCACCCCTGTTTGCCAGCACTTTGTTACCTTTCGGATTGTGAAAGAAAACCGTGTCGTCAGCGTTGAACAGTCGCCGAGGGTCTGACAAAATAGACTGGAAGTCGTTTTCCACTAAATAGCTGTAGACTTCTGTAACCCAGGTTTTATTTTGATGGTCTGTAATTGCAGCACGGCTTACTGTCAAATTTTGAGGGGTTCATAAAAGATAGACCTGGATTTATTGTTAGGAAAGATTCACACTATTTCCTTCCTGGCCGCCATCTTTGAAAGGAAAGTTCCTCTTCAATTCTTGTGTGAGGCACTGGACTCTATTTTGCAAATCGTCCTTTGTTACCGGGACCCCGCTTTTCGTAGTGAGATTACCCATTGAACTAGCATAGCCTCATTTTCCTTTGTTAAAATGGAACTTAGCCCCATTTTACTCTCTCTAGGAGATTTTCCTTTAATTTTGTCCGAGAGGGTGTTTCTCGGAACACCATTCCTCTCCGGGGCCTTTTTAATACTCATGCCGTCCTCCACAACGGCTTTAATAGCAGCTTCCATTTGCTCAATATCATAATTCAGAACTGTGCGTTTCGACATATTGCCTGGGGGCAGATGACCTTGTAGTTCCGCCCCTTAAAACGTCAATAACTAACATATTGCCTGAAAGCAAAGATTTAGTCTTAGAATAATATAATATTTTTCATCTCAATAAAAAAAAATTTAAATCCTCAGTAGCACGCCTAGCCAGAAAACTCTAGACCTACTGAGGTGCGGCCGTCAATAGGAGAGACTTACGTAATAATAACAATACCCTGTAAATGTTTATTGGTTGGGAAACGTTGACACAAACATTAACATTATCGTGCACTAGTGTTCGTCACGAATGTGCTCTAAAGTTCGTCAGCTATGACGACTACTGGACACGATGATCAAATGATAATTTAATTAATACAGGGTGCTTTAGAGCTACATTATAAAGTATATTGCCGCTGTTAGTTAGGTCTTACTAGGAGAAATGACAATGTGCCAGTTTTCGTCACAAATGACCAGCATTGGTAAAGTGGGTTTTTTTAAATCCAGTGTTCGTCACTGGCATTTCTAACAAAACTAGGCACGTGAGCACGAAATAACAAATCACCTATGTTACAGAAATAATTACCAAGTATATCACACACTCGGAACATCAATAAGAGCAATCTGCTAATAAAACTTGAACCACTCTGTATGTCAGTCAATCCCATTGAATATATACAAGTGACTACAGATCTTACTTTGTTAGAAGAGGTCTGCAAGAAAGACTCTTCACCACAAGATTTAAAACAACTGGCCCTCTGTACAATAGAAGAAAGATATCCATCTAATCAATGGCTAAAAATATTTACAGACGGCTCACAAGACAAAGAAAATAGAACGGGAGCAGGAATACATTCATCTCTCTTCTCACTCTACTTCCCAGTAGTCCAAAACAAACAAACTTTGATGCTGAGATAAGAGCAATTTCACATGCACTCCATCAGTTATTAGGCAGAAACATTGATTATCAGGGTGTCTACCGGTAACGAAAGTAACTAAAAAGTAACGAATTTTACAAATGGGTAACGAAAGTAACGAAAAAGTAACGAATTTTACAAACGGGTAACGAAAATTTTCTGAAGGTGGGTTGAATCATTTAAACTCACGCCGCTAGGCTCAGAGATGGCGAGTTTCACGCAAGCGGCGCCGTGCTTATTGCATCGTACTAAGCTATATGTCTCCGTGCCCGACCTCAAGGAAATACATACCGAGGATACCTTGAGCGGTATACATCGGTTCAACGTATATTTTAGGCATCAAGAAGTCTTTAGTTTCGTGTGAAATATTTTTCTGTGTTACTGTATTAGGAAACCTGACTTTTTGCGAGACGTTTATTCGCGAATACTTCCGAAACTAAAAAGAAATCTCTTATTTCTGTTATTTGGAAACTATGTCAAATTGAAGTTCAGAAATAACGCGAAACAATTTAATGTCGCAATCTTGCGAAATGTTAGCGTTTCGAAAAAAATGCGAAAAATCTTCGAGATACATATAACTTATTTAAAAAATATGTCAAGTAAATTTGCGACATTCAGTACCGTATGGTTAATTCGAAATTCCGTTATAAGTTGATTTTTCCTTCGAACTTTCGTTCCATCGGATAAATAATCTAATCGATTATTTCGATAACTTGTTGATAATTCGTGGTTCTCAATCGAAATAAAACTTGCCCTCTTGTCGTATTATTCGTGCAATCCTCTCAGAACAATTCGTAATATTCGATACCGTACCTACTTCGAACTTTCATCCTCCAAAATCGCATCCTCAAGACGGCAGGCTGACCGCACGACTTGCCTGCGGGAATCTCGTCAAACGGACCAAGATCAACGTCAGTTGCGTAAAATCATAAAACCCGTCCCCTATCGTGAATTTGTGACCACGAGGACTGCGGGAATCCTGTCAAAGGTGATTGGGCACCCATCACGGGGCACCCATTACGAAACCTACTTGCCACTTTTCCCATGACCGTATACTTAAAAGCGTGCGGGGAGCGAGAAGTGCATCAACCCACTTATAAATGGCAGCCTACGTAGCATCGAAATACTAAATCCTCCTCGTGATCCACCCTGAACTCATGAACTCCCAACTACAGCATAGGGACAAAGGGAATCACGGCGCCGACCGAACAACATGTTCATAACTACGCGTGAATTTTAACCATGCCCAACCTTGAGCTTGCCTCCGCCATTCTATCAGGACAGATAGACAGGCAGACAATCGTTGAACCGCCGCGTGCGGCGACGATTGCATAATATCTCGAGGACAACGTAAAACGGCCGAGAGCGGCAGCGATTGCGATACGTCGCGATATTTCTCCGCATTCAATGACGAGGACAACTGTATTCTTGTCAAACGGACAGCAAGTGGCGCCGATTTTGTCAAACGGACAGCAAGTGGCACCGATTGCGTAATAATGCTATATTTTCTTGTGCCCGAACTCAAGGACAATGGAAATCTCGTCGAATGACTAAAAGTGATGCTGATGATCTAAATCACGATTTTTCTCAGTGTTCTATCGTGAAAACTACGGGAAGCTCACCAAACAACTGAGACCAGTGCCGATCGTGTAACATCTCGATATTTCTCCGCATTTTACTGCGAAGACAGAATTCGGTGACGATCGCGTAACATCGCATACATTTCTTCGTGACCTACCACGGGGACGAAGGAAATCTCGCCAAATGGTCAAGAGCTGAGCAACCTCTTGGTACCTTAATAATAACAACATATTGAGGACAAGACGACATATTAGCTGAAACAACTCATTGGATATTAAATATCTAGTATATATTTATTATTTTTTAAATTTTTATAACATCATGTGAATTTTATTTAAAGCGGCTTCGGTGGTGTAGTTGGTAGCATGCTGAACTGCTGTGCCCAAGATAGCGGGTTCAAACCCGGCCGAAGTCGTTGGTTTTTTTTAAAGCGTTAAAAATTTTTCAGTATGCCTTCCTTCGGAGGGGAAGTAAAGCCGGCGGTCCCATGTCATGGATTTATGGCATGTAAAGGATTCTTCCACAGACAAAACTTGTGTGAAGCTAAATTGTTAGGTTATATTTCGTTGGAACGCTCTATCAAAGTTCCAACGTTCACCACTAGGTATGATTGATATCTGGTAGCAACGTGAAATTGAACGGAACTTGTAGCTCACCCTAAGGGTGTCCGTTGGAAGCAGCTACAGACTCAGACGAGCTGACCATGTCCTTGGACACTCCCGGCACTAAAAGCCATATGATAAATAAAAAACCTTCTTTATAAACAGTTCATTGTTGTTTTTCTTCACCGCGTGATGAGCGCCTATGCTTGTAGACCGCAGACGTAACTTGAATTCAAAGGTAACTAAAATTAACTAAAAGGTACCTAAAAAGTAACTAATTTTTACTTCATTCTTACAGTAGACACCCTGATTATCAAAAATGCGTTATCATTACAGATTCAAAAGCAGCCATCCAAGCCATCTCGTCAAATTATAAGCCCCAAAATAAAGAACTGAAAGAAATTTTTTGTATAATAAAAACCCTTCAAAGACTCCACAAACAATCTCATTTCAGTGGATCCCTTCTCATGTTGGAATAGCAGGAAATGAAGAGGCAGACAGATTACCAAAAAAAGGTACCACACTACAACAACCTGTCAGTCAGACTGATTTTATGTCAGCAAAGAGGATCTTGAAAAATACTATCAAAAAACAGGTATGAAGAAATGGCAAAGAAAACAGCAGAAACCAAATTATGGAAAGACATTGATGCTAAATGGGATCAATATAAATTAACACCAAGAAAAGAAGCTGTAGCCTTCTTCTGACTTAACACTGGCCACGACTGCCTTGCAGCTCATCTGAAACGAATCAACATCCTGAGATCTGAAGAATGCACACTTTGTCACGAACCTGGAAGTAAAATGGATAAGGGACACCTGCTACATTGCAACAAACTTGATGTGACTGCTAGAACTTCTGGAAACCTCTCACTACTCTATTGGAACGCAAGAAAGCTGATGGATTGGAATCCGGGCTAGCCATAGGAAACAACAACAACATTTTTAAATGTCGGAACATAACACGCATGCACATAATTAACTCGCGTGCGAGCTTAGCACATGCGAGAAGCAAATGGCGCGTCAAGACAGCTCAGCTCACAGGAGATGTTTGACACTGGGAATCACCTATTACATCGCACACATGATTTCGCAAAGTTGGTCCTTATCGGCAAGGAAGGTATGATGCATCTCGTAAGACTTCGTGCGTTGAGAAAGACCCGTTGACATGCTTATTTTTTTGTACTTATATACGAGAGTGACAACGCCTAGATCAGTGATGAAAACCGGTGCAGCTACCTTAATACAGTACATTTAAATAAAATGACATTTTACACGTTAATTACCTACAGTCTTGCAATGACCCACAGTAAATTACCTCACATGGGGTCCTTGGTTTGAAGTCTGCCCTCATATAATCTGGTCACAGTTATAAAACTATATGATCTGGTCACATAAACAATTATGAAACTAAGTTTAAAAAAATGTGTCACTAATGGAATTTGCACAAACTGTACCCATATTTACATTGTTTTCCGTTATATTTCTTGAGGTCCCTGGTTCAGAACCACTTCAGCATCTTTTTATTTCTCCCAGGACTAGTCACATTGGCCTATACTACAAAAAATGTCAAATCCTAATTGAAATATGCTAATATATATATATCTCGGTAGCCTGCTCCATGGAGTCCTTAGTTCCCAATGTCTACTCCCATCGCCAGTAAAATCATCTGGCGGAGTAAAAGGCAGGGAAGGTTGAATGCTTGGTTGTAGGCTACCGTTACCACCGGCATTTACAGTACGCTAGTTTAAAGTACCCTCATCAATATCACTGTCACTATCATTTAACTGATCATTTACATCTAAATCACTTCCACATGAGCTTTCCGAATCACTAGCATCACTTCTATTCAATTCTGTTAGGACATCGACATATGAGAGACCGGCCATGTTGCCTCGCAACAGCTGGGAGAAAGATCAAGGAACAAACATTCATTGTTACCGCTAAAACTAACACTGTGCCTTCTAACTGCTGTTCTATGCCTGCCTGACATATTACCTATAGTTTGCAATTAGTTTTAATTCCACACCAATACGAGAGGTGGCAGGAGAATGCCAGAACATACACGGGCACTTTCGGGCGCTTTAGCAGGGAGCTGTGACTTTCATATTCGGGCGCTTTGAGAAGGAAAGGGTTAAGAATATGACATCGTGTTCTCAGATCGATCGTAGATTTACTCAGGACTTAATTCCCGCCACATTGGTAATCTACTCGCTGTGACTCTTCTTTGGTGCGCTGAAACGCGTCCCTCGTTCCTATTCGTCCCCCAGGGGCTCCCATCTTGTGGGACGTGGATTGGCGACCACGGGGCCCCAGCTGAGTCCGTCTTTGCTTCCACTTACTTGTGCCGGGCTCCTCTCTGTCTTCTTTCCTGTCGACCTCACTTGGTCAACTCTTGTTCTCTTCCAACCCCGACGGTATTAGGGTATCCGAGGCCTAGGGAGTCTCTTCATTTCCCGCCTTAATTGGCCCTTGTCTCATCTTTTCTGATACCCTCCTTCTGCGAGGGGTCAGCCTTCTTTTTCTTTTCCTTTTACCTCCTGCCTTGTGCTCAAGGCCCTTAAGGAGGCAAGGTGTATGTAGCCCCACCACTCCTGGTGCACCCTAGATAATGCTACACCCTCACGGGCTCACGGCTGGTGAGTTCGGGAGTTGGCGACCCCGGGGGATTCCTGAGTTGGGTCCGTTTTCCCCTTTGCTCCCTTACCTTTGGGGCGGACCCTCTCCTCTCTCCCCTCTCCTCTCCTCTTTTCATTATATTTCCTTTTCTCTTTAAGATACCCACACTGTTTTTGTTACTTGGTTCCCCGTGTATCTAAATTCCTTTTTTTTTAGGTATTTTTAATCTACGTTGCATTTTGTAAGTTTTTTTTCTATCTAAATTGCATTTTGTGAGTGTTTTTCAACCTCAATTGCATTTTGTAAGGATTGGCAATCTAAATTGCTCTTTAGTAAGTCTTTCAATATCCGGGCCAGGGCTTTTGTGAGTTTTTTGAATTTCAATTGCATTTTGTATTTTCAACCTACCCCGCTTTGTTCAATTAGTTAATTCTCAATTGCATTTTTGTGGGTATTTTGAATCTAAATTACATTTTGTAATTATTTTCAATCTAAATTGCATTTTGTAAGTATTGTCCATCCAAATGAGAAGTTTGAATCTGCCATACATTTTGTAAGCAATTCCAATTGCATTTTGTATTTTCAACCTAGTCCGCTTTGTTCAAGTAGTTAAGTCTCAATTGCATTTTGTGGGTATTTTGAATCTAAATTACATTTTGAGCGTATTTTCAATCTCATTTGCATTTTGTAAGTATTTTGATTTCATTTGCATTTTGTAAGTATTTCGACTGTACGTTGCATTTTGTACGTATTTTGGACTTAACCTACATTTTGTAAGTATTTTTCAATCTATTCCTTTTGTGAGTGTTTTCGTTCGAAATTCCCTTATGTCCGTATTACCGCTCTCCATTTTGTGAGTAGTTTCAATCTTGAGTTCCTTATTGCAAGTATTATTCCTGCTAAATAAGGCATAATTGTTGGGGCTCACTGTCTATTTTATCTAAATAATTTTCATTTCATCCATAGCAGTGAGCTGTTTTTATCTTCATCCTTTCATTTCACGCTATTTCATTTCATCAGTTGCCGATAACCGCAATGTTAGGCCCCTTAGAACAACAATTATCATCATCATCATCGTTCCTCATCATCATCATCATTTCCCCTTATCCAGCTCCTGCCGGGTCGGGGTATTTATGGCACTTCTCCACTTTCCTCTTTCCTTCCACCATTCTTCTTCCACGATCTTGTCCCAGTCCAGATTTCTTTTTCTCACGCTGTTCTTCACTGAATCAATCCACCTTGTTCTAGGTCTTCCTCTTGCTCTCTTACCCTTGCACTTCGCCTCCAGCATCTGTCTTGGTATTATATTTTCCTCCATCCTCTTTACATGTCCAAACCACCGTAGTTTATTCTTCTCAATTCTCTCGTTTAGTTTTACCATCTCAACTTCCTTCCTAACATCTTCATTCCTCACTCTGTCTTTCCTTGTCTTTCCTATCATACTTCTTAGGAATTTCATTTCACTGGCTTGGATTCTACTCTCTTGCCTGCTTGTCAGGGTCCAAGTCTCAGCTGCATAAGTTAATATGGGAACATTGAACACTTTATACATTACCTCCTTGCTTTTCTTTGGTACTTGAAAAAGAAAATCCACAGCCTGCTTCCAGTCCCCGACCGGGTCAGGAATGGAATGAATGAAGCCCCCATCTAGCGGCGAGGATATGAACTGTGCCGGCTGCCGAGGCCTGACGCACTCCTCTGGGGCAATGATTAAATGAATGACAGATAAAATGAAATGATAGTGGAGAGTGTTGCTGGAATGAAATGTTGACAGGGAATACCGGAGTACCCGGAGAAAAACCTGTCTGCCTCCGTTTTGTCCAGCACAGATCTCACATGGAGTGACCGAGATTTGAACCACGGACCCAGCGGTGAGAGGCCGGCGTGCTGCCGCCTAAGCCACGGAGGCTCCTTGGTACTTCCTTATCCCAAACAAGTTTTCTTACACTTTGATAGAATGCATTGCTCTGCTGTACCCTCCTGCCAATCTCCATGTCCAACCTACCAGTTTGCATCAATTCACTTCCTAGGTATTTGAACGTGTCCACAGTTTCCAAACTCTGACTTCCAATTTTCACAGTGCCCTTTCCTTGTCTTTCCCCTCTTGTCATCACCATGGTCTTGCTTTTCTCTATACTGATTTTCAGGCCCGACTTCTGAATATTTTCGTTCAGTGCATCTAGTTGTTTTTGCACTTCTTCGGTGTTCCTTCCTTCGTTCCTATTCGTTGATAATTTGCGCGGATCACCGAGTCTTCTTGCTGTCACCACCCACAAGGCGTGTCTAAAAACTCATTCTGTCTCAACAATTCGTCTTCTGTCTTACTCTGATGCTACTGGACAATGACATTCATGGAGCATGACTAGCCGCTTGCCCACGCTATCCCTGGTTCGTTGAACTAAAACCTAACGGTAGCTCGCTTCTGCTTCATCCCCTCATAAAATCAAAACAAACCATATTCTCTTAATAAAATTATTTATCTCCAACATAGCTTCGGTCTTAGCCTTCCGACCTGAAGTTGCCAGCCCTGCTACCTGATCTTGCGAAATGTTTCCTGTGTCTCAACATATTTCCACTTGTAGATGAACAAACTTGGAAGCCTTAATGTGTATCCTTAACATTAAGGGTTCAGTATATAGATTTAAATCTCATTATGAAAGCATATAGTCTAGTTCAGTCTGTAACATGAAATTAACACTTGTATTTATAGAAATGACTTTAGAGTATAGCCTCTCTTAGACAGACATAACTTACTAGTGTGCAGCAATTATTCACGGAAGGGTAGCACTTGAAGGTAGCTCTTTGGCAACTCTTGATGTAATGTTGAAGTATCAGACGCCATTTTTCAGTGTTGCCTAGTTCTATTATAGAAACCTTTTCATTCGGTCAACACAAATGGCTGACACTATTAAGTGCTGTATGGTAATTGACCAAAGCTCTGGTTTAAATGGAACCTGCTGCTATTGAGGAGGCTTACAACTCTCTGTGTGCTTGAAGTTTACACCAAGCTAGCAAAATCTCAATGATACAAAGAGAGGCAGACGATCAATCGGAATACCAGAAGACAGGACTGGAGATTTTGATGATTGTGAACCTGCTCATAGAACTCCAATAACTCTTCAGTGACTAAGAATGAATGTCTCATACTTCATTTCCCCTACTGGACTGGACTATAAATTGTAGACATGGCTTTAGGACACAGCCTGTGACGAAGGCACACCAGTCTTGAGAACTCCGTTGTGCAGACTGGCATTTATTCCTGAATATACAATGCATATTTCAATTGAATGGCTGCAGAAACATCATGCAAAATGATAGTTATCAAACGATGTTTTAATTATTTGTATTCATAATACCAGTTGGTCCATCCACCTCTTGAGGTCTGGTTTTATACAACTGAAATGCATCGGTTCCTCTCCTTAATTATTAATAGAAATGGGCACCCGAATAGGCATTACATTACCGTATTTACTCGAATACGACCCGCCCCTGAATAAGACCCGCACCCTGATTTTGAAGAAAAAAATTAAAAAAAAAAAATTTTTTACTCAAAACTATTTACAATCTTTACTAAATAAACAGAATAGCATTTCTACAAAATAGTTTCCAACAGTTCTGACGTCGTCCTAAAATAACACGCAGAAACAAATAAAAGACACAAACACTTCATTCATCGTCATCAGAAGTACCAACTTCGAAACTTTTTTCACCATCACTTTCACACAAAATGTCATCACTGCCATCCATAGCATTGGAAATACTACATTTCTTGAAGCTCTTCCGTATGAGATCTCCCGAGATGCACGATTCCTTGCCGTCAAAATCCACGAACAGAGCAGCTGAACTTCCGGGCGCTGAATACGACCAGTTGGGGTCAGTGTGTGCTTATCGGCCGCCATCCGCTCCGTATACAGCTGTTGCAAGGCTGCTTTGAACGGGCGGTTCACACAGACATCCCGTGGTTGTAGCATAGACGTCATCCCGCTCAATCACGGATACATGACTCGTCAATATCATATTTCCTACCGGGCACGATTTCCAATAACTTCAGCTTCCCTCACAACTTTCAATTTCTCACTCACAGTAAACGACCGCAAACGCTTCGTAGAACTCATGTTTACACTCGGAAAACGAGCGCGAGACTTTATGACGCCGTCTGCTTACGGTAAAACAAAGTGATAGTCGGAAGAAGGTTAGGACCATCTAGCGGATACTCGCAACACCCGACTTCGCGCGTGGCGGGCAATTTAAATCTTTAAAATCAGGATGACTCAAATAAGACCCGCACCCCAATTTTTCACGTCCGATTTTGTTTAAAAATGTGCGGGTGGTATTCGAGTATATACGGTAATTAAAACTCAGCAATTTTTCTAGGTTTATGCCATGTCTTGTGTGGGGTTTCGCCTAGGAACACCAACCTGGCTCATCAGCGGGCTCTTGGTGTCCGTGCCCGGAAAATATTCACTAATGGACTTGACTTCTATTGCGACAACTTGTTATGTGATATCTTGTCACACTTTCCATTGCACAATTCGCATACACAGTTGAAGCCTGCCCTACAAGAATGTTGTATATCACATTTGTGAACTTTTCAGTAATATGCCTAATCTAATACCTAGATATGTTAAATACAGGTCTATACATTAAAGTTGTGGTCCCTCTGCCAGCACTAAGGGACTATATTTCTCTTAAATGGCAGTATGTAGAACTCACCATGATTTTAGTGCAGTTTTCCCAGCTAGAAAGTTGTATATCGCATGCCATTTTCTATGGCTACAAAATAATTTGAGAACCATCTAATTATTTGGATGGTCGCCATGTTGGATTTTTATATATTTAGGCCATAGAGTTATGTACTATTAGATAACTGTTATTGCGTAGGTTCATTGTTCAAAAGTTGACTTCGATCGCATGATTAGGACACAAGAAATAAACATTTAATTTTAGAATTTTGCACAGCCGCCACCTTGAGGTTATGTAAACAATAAAATTGAACTAAATTATATGCCAGTGCATTACAATGTGTATAAGAATGTTTCATTGCGCTCGGGTGGTTAAATCGCGAAAAAAGTCAATTTGAATGTTTCAAATGGGCTTGGCCACCAGCTGTCATGGAGGAACCAGTCTCTCAACCCGAAATTGGAGAAGATGATGAACCTTTCTTCGATTTCGATGTGACGCCAGTGGGTGATCATGATAGAACGACTGTCGAAACATCCAATACTACGCCTCAATTGATACAAGGACCTGGTCGACCCAAGATTCTGCGAACTGGAAAAAGGGGAAGACCGAAGAAACAAGGTGGCCACTTTTTCAAACAAATCTCCAAGATGTGGAGGTGTAAGAAGAAGAAGACGAGGAGATTTTTCTAGCAGAGATTCCATTCAAGGAGGCAATAACAGGACCAAACTCTTAACGAGTGGCATGGTGCCATGGTCATGGAAATGGAATCTATCCTGAGAAACAATACATGGGTGCTGGTGGATCCTCCCCGTGATGCCAAAGTCATCGGATGCCGAATGGTGCTGCGCGACAAACTAAAACCTGATGGAACACTTGAGAAGAGAAAGGCCAGGCTGGTGGCTCAAGGTTTCAACCAGGAGTATGGAATCAACTACTTTCACACGTTCGCACCGGTGGCGCGAATGGAATCAATTCGATTGATGGTTTGTCTCACTGCCAAGCTCGGTGTAAAAATCAGACAGTACGATATCACAACGGCTTATCTGTATGGTGACCTAGACGAGGAAATATTCATGAAACAACCGAAGAACTTCAGGGAGATGTTAGAGAGCATTGCGATGTCTGGAACTGACAACGAAACCAAGGAGAAGGCCAAGAACATGCTTCGCCAGTTGCAGGGAGGCGACAAGGTCTGCTTACTACGAAAATCACTGTACGGATTGAAACAGGCCGGGAGAAACTGGTTTGCCAAGCTGTGTGAGGTCTTGAGGAAGTGCGGTGCCAAACCAACCGCATCGGATCCGTGTCTATTCCAAATTGGTTCCGGAAATAACATAACTTTGATTGCCATTACGTTGACGACATGATGGTGCTGTCAAAATGCAAAAAGACGATTACCGAGATTTCTAGAGTCCTGAGTGAAAATTTCAAGGTCAAGGACTTAGGATTGGCCAAACACTTCCTAGGCATCGAACTAATCCAGGACACCGGATGTATAGCCATGCTACAGCAAGGTTACATTGAAGAGCTTCTCCAACGCTACGAGATGGCCGACTGCAACCCTGTAGTCACACCACTCGACCCTGGAACGAAATTGAGCAAAAATGAGAATCCCAGTACTGACGAGTTGAAGTTGCCTTACCGCGAATTGGTAGGCGCGCTGACATACCTGTCAACAACTACACGCCCGGACATTTCGTTCGCTGTCAGCTACCTTGGACAGTTCAACAATTGCTTCGGAGTCGAACATTGGAAAGCTGCCAAGAGAGTGCTGCGGTACTTGAAGGGGACTTCGAACATCGGGCTGATCTACGAAGCAGACACCGAACCGATCCAAGGATTCGTCGACGCCGACTGGGGAAGCTGCCAAGAAGATAGGAGGTCCTACACGGGGTACGTGTTCCTGCTCGGTGGATGCCGTATATCGTGGGACTCAAGAAAACAACGAACCGTGGCCGTTAGCACCACGGAGGCCGAGTACATGGCGTTGTCAGAGTGCGCCAAGGAAGCTGTGTACTTATGTCGATTTCTGCTTGAGTTAGGCTTCAAAGACTTAGCCACTATGTTCATCTTTTGTGAAAATCAAAGTGCAATTAATTTGGCAGAGAACGCGATGTATCACAGTAGAAGCAAACATATTGATATCAAACATCACTTATTTCGTGAAGTCTTTGAGTGTAAATTTTTTGTTTTGAAGTATATCTCTACGAACGATCAAGTTGCTGACTTTCTCACGAAGAGTTAAAGTCGAATGAAACATGAACGTTGCTTGAAGTTTGCTGGTTTGGAGAGTGTAAAGATTGTATGAACCTGTACTTGAGGGGAAGTGTTGTAACTTTGGTAGTTTTATTCTTATTTATCAAGTATGCAGTTCTATATATGTAAGGTGCTGCCACCTGCCCTTTTATGCTTCAGTTTGTCTAAAACTCGCGCCATGTTCGCACATGTTTAGTTTGTGCGGTTCCGCTATTGCCATCCATGTACATTAGTTCGTTATTATTATTATTATTATTTGCTTTGCTTATATATCTCTGGTTTCCTTATATCCTCTTACAATATTTAAATAAATATAGTTTTTCTTCTTTGAACTTATAATATTCTTTGCTTAATCATTGCATCCTGCTTTTCTTCTATGAATTTTAGGCTAAAAATATATGAAGATATGCCAATAAATATGGCATTCTTAAAACAATAAAATAGTAAGTATGATTGGTAAAAGAACAAAATTGATTAGTAAACTTGAATTGAGGAAATGGATACCGTATTTCCTCGCATAATCGTCTCACCCCACTTTTCCAACGTTAAAATAGGTTTTTGAAATTTCATCGCATAATAGTCGCATATTCATATTTATGTTCGACCCTCACTATTATGTGTTTGAAAACTGTATCATAATGATGGTCATTATAACACCGTTTTTCATTACGATACAGTTTCTCCAGCCAATCAGAGCTCGTTCATTGACCAATTAGGTAACGATAATTTCGCGCATGCGCTCAAAATCCAACATGTCGGACATAAACACAACATCGAACTATAATAAATTACCGACATGGAATACCCACCGTCCATATGTTCGCGTAAATAAACTGGCGAATATGAGACAAGAAATAGCACAGTACCTTAAAATCACTAACACTAATTTCTACACAGCGCATTGTCTTCAAATGACTGCGGTGACAATATTACTGAGGGACGGCTGATGTAAACATATGGCTGCATATGGCATTGCAAGCCCACAGAGCGCATGCGTCGGCCGTTCAAAGCTCTTGAAAGACGAAGGTATAACACCCAACGCTCGCTCTGCGATCACAAAATTCCAGTAGCTGACTCTCAACAGATATTTATGAATATTTATGTTAAAACATGTTGTTACGTGCCACCCCCTAGTGGCACTTTTGTTAACTGGATTACGGTGGGAGTACAAAGCACAACACCAATTACTGCTTAAAGAAATAATTAACTTTATTGTGGCCAGAAAATTACACTAATCAGCAAATACAAGCAATTAGGAGCCTTCTCCAGTTTCCTCAAGTCTCTTCCTTATGCGCTCTTGGCCCCTTTCACTTGCAACAGACCACAGAAGTTAATCCGTCCTAATGAGTCCGGTGGCCTTGGCAGAAGTTACCTGCCCCTCTTCCTCAGGTACAACAAATACAGTTACTTACGAGCACTTGATGTACGCTGTTCACAAGCTGGGAGAAACAATGTCACAGGATTTCGTAACTCGCACAGCACTTCGTCACCACACTTCTGTCGCACAAGATAATCGCTCGCACTAGCTCGTAAAACACAACAACAACAACTGCTTCACGGGTCACTCTTATATAGCCGGCCGGTGACTCAATAAATGCTTCTAGATCCATCCAGAGTCCACGGCTTCTCGAGGTTTCCAGCGCTGGTCCAGTCACGAATGTTCTGGACTATCCCTTTCACTTCGCAGTCCGTTGCGTAACGCGCATGCAATACACCGAGGGAGAGCAGTCCAGCCCTGGGGCAGTTTTGACTCATGCGTCGAGCGATGACACAAACTCACAGCCGTAACACCACCCCCTTCCTAAAAAGGCTGATCGTCCCGATCAATCATTGGTCCGTCTGTGTCCCTCCGTAGGCTGCCAGGCGATCTCGATGCACGATCTTCATCTTCGCCCTCGGGCTCCGCTGGATCCTGTAGACGACATCGTTGATTCGTTTCACGACTCGGTACGGGCCCTCCCAGGACTTCTGCAGTTTGGGTGACGGGCCTTTCTTCCGTAATGGGTTGAAGAGCCAGACCAGGTCGTTCTCGTGGAAACCTCCGGCATCCGTCTGCTGGTCGTATCGGGTCTTCATTCGGTCGGTCTCGATCCGCAGTTTCCTCCTCGCGAACGCGTGCACGTCCTCCAGTTGGTCGACCAGTTCTTGACAATACTGGTTTACCGGGATCGGATCATTCCCAGGTCGGCCGAAGGCAAGATCGACAGGTAGACGGAGCTCCCTCCCAAACATGGCCCGGGCTGGTGTGCACCCGATGGCTTCATGCACGGCGGCGCGGTAGGCCAGGAGAAATAGTGGAAGATGCTTGTCCCAATCCCTCTGGTGCTCGCTGACGACTATTCGGAGATGGTTCTCGACGGTGCGATTGAATCGCTCTACCATCCCGTCGGACTGAGGGTGTAGCGGCGTTGTCCTTGTCTTCCGGATCCCCAGCAGCTGGCATAGGTTCTGGAACACCTGCGACTCGAAGTTCCTCCCTTGGTCGGAGTGCAGCTCCAGGGGTACTCCGTACCGGCTGACGAATTCCTTCACCAGGGTCTCTGCAATCGTCGTGGCTTCTTGGTTAGGGAGCGCATACGCCTCCGGCCATTTGGTAAAGTAGTCGCTGACGACTAATATGTAGCGGTTCCCTGCCTCGCTTAATGGGAATGGCCCAGCAACATCGATGGCCACTCTCTCCATGGGGCCGCCGACGTTGTAGGTCTTCAGTGGACCCCGCCGTCTTCGTCCTGGGCCCTTGCTGGCTGCGCAATCGTGGCACCTCGCGCAGTGGTTCTCCACGTCGGTTCGGCATCCGATCCAGTAGAACCGCTCTCTCAGCTTCTCCAGGGTCTTCTTTATCCCTAGGTGTCCACCAGATGATCCTCCATGGACTTCCTTCAGGACTTCCTCCGTCATAGCCTTTGGAACGACGACTTGTTCCCGAGATGTCTTCCCTTCGGTGCTCTCCCAGGCGCGGCAGATGAGGCCATCCCTTACAATCAGCGAGTCCCACTGCGCCCAGTAGGACTTAAACTTTGGGCTGCAGTCACTCACAATGTTCCACCCGGGTCTGGGGACACAGGCCCTCTTCCATTCGGCTATCAGTCCCAGGTCACCATCTTCTGCTTGTGCCCGCGTGAAAGATTCGCGGCTCCAGTTCCCTTGAAGTTCCACAGTAGTCCTCCGGCACTGTATCCCAGTGTTCTCCTCCCTCCTAGTACAGAAGGTGCAGTCTTCGGGGCACGGTCTTCGTGACAGGGCGTCGGCGTTAGAATGCAGTTGGCCTTTCCTGTGCTGAATCTCAAAGTTGTACTGCTGAAGCCTCTCTAACCACCACGCGAGTTGACCCTCGGGCTGCTTAAAGTTCAGGAGCCACCGCAGGGATGCATGGTCGGTCCTGATGAGAAATTCTTGCCCGTACAGGTACTTGTGGAAGTGTTCAATGGTCTTCACGATGGCGAGCAGCTCCTTCCTGGTGACGCAGTAGTTCCTTTCTGGCTTTGACAAGGCCTTGCTGAAGTAGGCCACTACTCTCTCCTCGCCGTCCACTACTTGCGACAGGATCCCCCCCTATGCCAAAGTCGCTGGCATCGGTATCGACGATGAACCTTGTTCCAGGTCTGGGGTAGGCCAGAATAGGCGCGGTACACAGAGCCTGCTTGAGTTGCTCGAAGGCACTGTGGCATTCTGCTGTCCACGTGAAGAGTTGGTCCTTCTCAGTCAGTCGATGTAAAGGTTTGGCGATGTCGGCGAATCCTCTCACGAAGCGACGGTAATAAGTGCAGAGTCCCAGGAAGCTTCGTAGTTGGGACTTGTCCTTCGGAACTGGCCACTCCCTCACAGCTGCGGTCTTCTCTGGGTCGGTGCGCACCCCTTCCTCGGAGACGATATGCCCAAGGTACTGGACCCGCTTCTGGAAGAGCTGACACTTCTTGGGGCTCAACTTCAGCTGGGCAGCCCGTAGCTTCAACAAGATCTCCTTCAGGTTGCTGTAGTGCTCCTCGAAGCTTCTCCCCAGAACGATGACGTCGTCTAGGTAGACCAGGCAGGTCTTCCAGTGTAGCCCCCTCAGAATGGACTCCATTAGCCTTTCGAAGGTCGCAGGGGCATTGCACAGACCGAATGGCATGACGGTGAACTGCCAGAGCCCGCTGCCCACAGAGAACGCCGTTTTCTCGCGGTCCTTAGGGTGGACCTCCACCTGCCAGTAGCCACTCTTCAAATCCAAGGTGGAGAACCATCTTGACCCTGATATGGTGTCCAGCGTGTCGTCGATCCGGGGTAGAGGGTAGCTGTCCTTCTTCGTGACGTCGTTCACCCGCCTGTAGTCCACGCAGAACCTGGTGGAACCGTCCTTCTTCTTCACAAGCACGACCGGAGAACTCCAAGGACTATGTGATGGCTCGATCACCCCTTGATCCTTCATCTCTTCAACCATCCGGTCGACTTCGGCTTGCTTGGCGAGCAGGACACGTCGGAATGGGGCCCTAATCGGTGCGCTGTCCCCAACGTCGATTCTGTGCTGGACCAAGCTTGTCCTGCCGAAGACTTTGCTTCCCACGGAGAAGACATCCTGGAATTCGTGTAGCAGGTCCCGAAGTTGGCGTGATTGTTCCTCGTCTAAATGGTCCTGGGATCCTTGGTACAGCTTCTGTAGTTCTTCTGGCAGTGTGCGTCTTCTTCGGTTGTCCGTCTGCAGGTGTCCGTCTGTCGTATCTGTGATGCGGGCAATCCAGGTAACGGGCTCGCTGACTCCTAGGTTGGTGTCCCGATGAACCGTAATGTCGTAGTCGTTCAGGTTGGACAGGCGGACGTACGGCCGAGACGTCGTGTTGATGAGAGTCTTGGCAACTTCCACTTGCAAGGCGTTGAATTTCTCCTCCACCCCCATCAGCGGGCGTTGGCGCAGCTCGGCAACTTCCACTTGCAAGGTGTTGAACTTCTCCTCCACTGCTGCGACTTCCTCACGTAGGCCCTGTTCTAATTTCCTTTGGCTCTCCTCTAATTTCGTCAGCAGACACTCTTCCAGATTTCTCTGGCCATCCAGAAATTTGGCGGTTAGGTCCTCTGCTAACTTATTCTGGCCGTCCTTCAGGTCCTCTGCTAACTTCTTCTGGCCGTCCTCCATCTTCTTCTGGCCGTCTTCCATCTTCTTCAGGTCATCCTTCAGGTCCTTGGCTAATTTCTTCTGGCCGTCTTCCATCTTCTTCTGGCGGTCTTCCATCTTCTTCTGGCCGTCTTCCATCTTCTTCAGGTCATCCTTCAGGTCCTTGGCTAATTTCTTCTGGCCGTCTTCCATGCCAGTTAACTTTTCTAGCAATGCTGCCAATTTCTCCTCCATTTTAGTTGTTTGTCTTGTAAAGGGCATGCACTCACAGGAAAATTAGAGAAAATGACCTGCTCGGGTTTTGAAACCAGGACCGTCAGGTGTTGTGCTTGAGTTCGTAATCCGGCTTCTGACACCAGTTGTTACGTGCCACCCCCTAGTGGCACTTTTGTTAACTGGATTACGGTGGGAGTACAAAGCACAACACCAATTACTGCTTAAAGAAATAATTAACTTTATTGTGGCCAGAAAATTACACTAATCAGCAAATACAAGCAATTAGGAGCCTTACTCCAGTTTCCTCAAGTCTCTTCCTTATGCGCTCTTGGCCCCTTTCACTTGCAACAGACCACAGAAGTTAATCCGTCCTAATGAGTCCGGTGGCCTTGGCAGAAGCTACCTGCCCCTCTTCCTCAGGTACAACAAATACAGTTACTTACGAGCACTTGATGTACGCTGTTCACAAGCTGGGAGAAACAATGTCACAGGATTTCGTAACTCGCACAGCACTTCGTCACCACACTTCTGTTGCACAAGATAATCGCTCGCACTAGCTCGTAAAACACAACAACAACAACTGCTTCACGGGTCACTCTTATATAGCCGGCCGGTGACTCAATAAATGCTTCTAGATCCATCCAGAGTCCACGGCTTCTCGAGGTTTCCAGCGCTGGTCCAGTCACGAATGTTCTGGACTATCCCTTTCACTTCGCAGTCCGTTGCGTAACGCGCATGCAATACACCGAGGGAGAGCAGTCCAGCCCTGGGGCAGTTTTGACTCATGCGGCGAGCGATGACACAAACTCACAGCCGTAACAATATAATAAAGTTATAACTATCGTCGAACATAAACAGTCGTATGCAACTCGCCTATAATGGTAATTAAGACACTCGTATGGAAATTATAAAACTCGCATACGCTCGTTTTATAAATAATACTCGTGTCTTAATTATAGCCATTATAGGCTCGTTGCATAATGTACTATTGTGCACCAGTCAGTTGCATACTGGAGCAATTGGAAATCAATTCCAAAAACTACAATAAGGGAAGATGAGGATTGAGGAAGAACGAAAGAACAAGATTAGGAGCAAGGGACTTCTTCTTTCCTAGCGTGTGTCCCGCGTTGGTGCAGGGTGCGCTTGTTTGGTTGCTGTTCGCCACTTCCTGTCAAGGGCATCTTCAGGTGGTGTAAGTCCACACATCACCAAGTCTTCCTTGATTCTGTCCAGCCATCTTTTCTTTGGACGTCCACAGGGACGATTTCCTCCTGGATCGTATTGGAGAGCTGTTCTTGCCACAGAGTTCTCATCACTTCTAGTGACATGCCCATACCACCGAAGCCGTGCTTCTCTCATTTTATCGGTAATGGCTGCAACTCCCATCTGTTTCCGGATATGTTCATTCCTGACATGATCAAGCCGTGTAACACCCATGGACCAACGCAACATTTTCATCTCCATTCCATGTAGGGCTTGTTCATGCTTGGTTGAAGCTGGCCAACATTCTGTGCCGTCAAGTGCCACTGGTCGTATCATGAACTTGTAAACTTTCCCTTTCAAAGGGATGGGTACTTTCTTATTGCACAGCACACCTGTGACTTGGCGCCACTTCATCCACGCAGTGTTAACTCGTGCTCAAGCATCGAGAAGCGTTTCGTCATCTGAAGGAAGGAGCACGGGACTGACCCCATAAAATACACTTTTATTATTCAAAACAAAGATTAAGGAACAATAGTGATAACTGAAGTCTAAAGGGTTCAAGATGTCAAAGCTTGAACAAGTCGGGCACAAAATTTCTAGAGGAAGGGGTGGCCCGTGGCTCATTTACAATAGTGGGGCTTTATTATTATTATTATTATCATTGATCACAAATAATCAACCGGTAAACAGCTCCGCAAGCTAGAATATATTACTAGAAAAGCATGCTATAGTTTAGCAAAAAAAGAAGGGAATGTAATAAAGCACAAAAGTAGAAAGGGTTCAACACCCTACTCCATGTGGCGTATCAACAAATTGAATCTAAGAGGAAATTGCAAAGAGAAAGAATAACTGTTGCTGTAATTAATTGAAACAATTAGAACGAGAGTCAAAAACCTAGAGAAAAAGGCAGGACGTGCCCGAGGCGTTTGGAAAAAGTTATAATTAAGTGTAAATACAAAAAGATAACAATTGTTGTTTACTAAACTTTTGCCCAGCAGTGCGCTGAGTAGAAGTTTAGCGGAGGAATGAACTAACCACACCTTAATTAAGCCGAACCATAATCCAAAGTATAAATTGACATGACCAGGTAATAATTACCTCGGGTAGGAAGTTGGCCTAGCGAACTGTACCCGCATTTAACAATTTAAAGGAATTACAAGAAGAAACTCCATGAAAAACATCAAAGGAAGTTTCGCCTTGAACACAACAAATGATTGGAAATATCCGTGCAATGAGCATGAAGTATTTGCAATTGTTTCGGTAAGTGAAGACAGCAGCATGAAAATATGGGTAAGGTAATGCTAAACATAGAATACTCTTAGAGCAATGATACGCCAGCGACATGAAATACTTGCAGGAGGGGGCCGTGGCCTAAAGCCTAAAAGTTGAGTCCAGCTCAATAAATGAGAGAAATTTTAATGGCTTTGACAATAATAATGCTTATGTTCGACCCTGACTATTATATGTCTGAAAACTGTATCATAATGGTCATTATGACACTATTTTTAGCCTATTTTGAATTTTGAAACAAGATGTTCAGTAAAGAACATATAGCCTACTTTCTCCTAAATGCATGGGTATTGTTATAACTCTTTGTCCTTTTCAAGGAGTATGATTGAATGTTGGTTGTAGTAGCTTGTTGAAATACAACGTGCTATAGGGATATTAAACATGAATATGAGGTGCCCTTTGCTAGTGCTACCTCTGTACCAAATTTCGTTCCATTCGGTTTCACCGTGTTCGAATTGATAAGGGGAATCGATTTTCACACAAAGATGGCCGCCATCCGCAAAATATTAGGCTGATGACCTATTAGTTTGGTCAAAGGATGCTCCCTCCATAAAGGTATGTTGTTGCTAAATTTGCTAGAGATCGGATGATTAGGCTAATCGTAATTTGATTTAAGCTTTGAACATTTGTGTGGCCGCCATTACGTTTCTGTCAATATGGCGGCGATATAAATCATGACACTGAGATGCCCTTTACTAGTGCTATCTCTGTACCAAATTTCGTTCCATTCGGTTTCACCGTGTTTGAATTAATAGGGAGAATCGATTTTGACACAAAGATGGCCGCCATCCGCAAACTATTAGGTGAATGACCTATTAGATTGGTCAAAGGATGCTCCCTCCATAAAGGTATGTAGTTGCAAAATTTGGTAGAGATCGGATGATTAGGTTAATCGTAATTTGATTTAAGCTTTGAACATTCGTGTGGCCACCATTACGTTTCAGTCAAGATGGTGGCGATATAAAACATGACACTGAGGTGCCCTTTGCTAGTGCTACCTCTGTACCAAATTTCGTTCCATTCGGTTCCACCGTGTTCGAATTAATAGGGGGAATCAATTTTGACATAAAGATGGCCGCCACCCGCAAACTATTAGGCTAATAACCTATTAGATTGGTCAAAGGATGCTCCCTCCATAAAGGTATGTAGTTGCAAAATTTGGTAGAGATCGGATGATTAGGTTAATCGTAATTTGATTTAAGCTTTGAACATTCGTGTGGCCGCCATTACGTTTCTGTCAAGATGGCGGCGATATAAAACATGACACTGAGGTGCCCTTTGCTAGTGCTACCTCTGTACCAAATTTCGTTCCATTTGGTTTCACCGTGTTTGAATTAATAGGGGGAATTGATTTTCACACAAAGATGGCCGCCATCCGCAAACTATTAGGCTAATGACCTAGTTATTCGGTCAAAGGATGCTTCCTCTATAAAGGTATGTTGTTGCAAAATTTGGTAGAGATCGGATGATTAGGTTAATCGTAATTTGATTTAAGCTTTGAACATTTGTGTGGCCGCCATTACGTTTCCGTCAAGATGGCGGCGATATAAAACATGACACTGAGGTGCCTTTTGTTAGTACTACCTCTGTACCACATTTCGTTCCATTCGGTTGCACCGTGTTCGAATTAATAGGGGGAATCGATTTTCACACAAAGATGGCCGCCATCCGCAAACTATTACGCTGATGACTTATTCGTGTGGTCAAAGGATGCTCCCCCCATAAAGGTATGTTGTTGCAAAATTTGGTAGAGATCGGATGATTAGGTTAGTCTTAATTTGATTTAAGCTTTGAACATTTGTGTGGCCGCCATTACGTTTCCGTCAAGATGGCGGCGATATAAAACATGTCACTGAGGTGTCCTTTGCTTGTGCTACCTTTGTACCAAATTTCGTTCAATTCGCATTCACTGTGTTCGAATTGATAGGGGGGGACAGACATTCAGAGTACACACACACTCACACACACACACAGACACACACAGACTCACACACACACATACACACACACAGACAGACACACTTTTTTCGCCCTGTGTTGATCTCATAAGTCTACTTTCATTTTTTGCAAAAATCGAAAGTAGGCTAAAAATAGGCTTATGAGATCACCTTTTGTCTGTGTGTGTGTGTGTCCCTAATAACTTCTAAACGGCTGGAGTGATTTCAATGAAACTCGGTATGTTCATAGCACTATTCCGGACGACCCCGACCGTGCCCTTCAAATGTTGTTACGTCTCACTAATTCAACATGGCGGCTGTGCGAAATATTTCACCAGCATTCAATATCTCCGAAACTGTTCCTGATATCACCCTGGAATTTTTTACCGTGTTAAAGGGAACTACTAGACGTTGACATGTGTCACTTTTGAAAAACTGGTAACTACAAAACCAACATGGCGGCCATGCAAATTTGCGACATTTAAATAGACGTTTCTCGCGATTTAACCAACCAAACGCAATAAAATTTGGTACAGTATATGTTTATACACATTGTAATGCACCGACATCTAACTTGGTTCAATTGTTTACATAACCACAAGATGGCGGATGTGCGAAATATTTCACCGGCATCCTATATCTCTGAAACTATTAGCGGTATCACCCTGAAATTTTGTATGGAGATAAAGGGCACTACTGGAAGTTTATCTATAAGACTTTCAAAAACTGGTTAACTACAAAACAAACATGGCAGCCAAGCGAATTTGAAAATTTTAAGTAGACCTTTCTCGCGATTTAATGTTCCAACCGCAATGAAATCTGGTACAGGAAATGTTTATACACATTGTAATACACTGGTATCTAATTTAGTTCAATTGTTTACATAACCTCAAGATGGCGGCTTTGCAAATTTTAAAATTAAGTTTTTATTTCTTGTGTCGTAATCATGCGATCGATGTGGAAGTTTGAATAATGAACCTACGCAATAATTTTCCTTTAATGGTACATGACTCTATGGCCTATACATTTAACAATCCAACATGGCAACCATCCGAAATATTTAGACGGCTCTGAATATCTACGAATCTATTATAGCAATCAAACTGATTTTTTTTATGTTCATAGGGGCTATGAACTTAAGTTCACCTATAGGTCTTTAAATAACCTGGTGATCACAAATCCGACATTCACATGGACGTTTCTCGCAATTTAACCATCCGAGTGCAGTGAAACTTAGTACAGTAAATCCTTATACGAATGTTAATCCACTGGCATCTAATTTATTTCAATTGTTTCCTTAACCACAAGATGGCAGCTGTGCGAAATTTTAAAATCTCCTTGTTACTTCTTGTGTCCTAATCATGCGATTGAAGTTTGAATGCTACACTTACACAATAATCTTCATGTAACAGTACATAACTCTAGGACCTACATATATAAAATCCAATATAGCGACCATCCGAAATATTTAGTCGGTTCTCAATATCTATGAATCTATTACAGCAATCAAACTGAAATTTTGTATGTAGATAGAGGCAATTAACATAAGTAGGGTATATGAAAATAGGCTGTATGTTCTTCACGGAACTACCTGTTCATTATGAAACAGTTTCTCCCGACAATCACAGCTCAAGAAACAGTTGTTCGACCAATTAGATAAGGATACCTTCGCGCATGCGCTCAAAATCCAACATGTCTATATAAATTACCGAAAGTGCACCTTCCATATGTTCGCGTAAATAAACTGGTGAATATGAGACAAGAAATAGCTCTGTACCTTAATATCCCTAAATCCAATTTCTACACAGCGCGTCGTTTTCAAACGACTCCGGTGACATTTTTACTGAATACTGGTGCTCAATCTGCACATATGGCATTGAAGCACACAGAGTGCATGCATCGGTCGGTCAGAGAGCTTGGAAATCAGATATATCCTACCCAGCGCAGCACCCAATCACAAAATTCTAGTGACAATCTCAACAGATATTTATGAATATTTGTTGTTGTTGTTTGAGTCTTCAGTCTTTTGACTGGTTTGATGCAGCCCTCCATGCCTCCCTGTCCTGAGCTAATCGTTTCATCTCTACATAGCTCCGACACCCTACATCCGAGGCAATCTGTTTAACATATTCTAACCTTGGTCTACCCCTACAGTTTTTGTCCTCGACCCTTCCTTCCATAACTAAGCTTGCTATTCCTGGGTGTCTTAGTATGTGTCCTACCAACCTATCTCTTCTCTTCATTAGCAGTCGCCAGAAGCATCTCTCCTCTCCCACTCGTCTTAATACCTCTTTGTTTGTAACCCTATCTACCCATCTGATCTTCATCATTCTCCTGTAACACCACATTTCAAATGGTTCAATTCTCCTCTTTTCTGCTGCACCAATAGTCCAAGTTTCAC
This sequence comes from Meconema thalassinum, assembly GCA_946902985.2. Classification (NCBI taxonomy): domain Eukaryota; kingdom Metazoa; phylum Arthropoda; class Insecta; order Orthoptera; family Tettigoniidae; genus Meconema; species Meconema thalassinum. Next base: position 1,753,058,061 of record OX336388.2, on the reverse strand, counting down.
TTCCATAGAGCGCCACGCTCCAGACAAAGGCTTTCAAAAATGACTTCCTAATACCTAAATCTATATTCGATGTCAGCAGATTCCTTTTTTGTAGAAATGCTTTCTTTGCCTGAGCCAACCTACTTTTAATATCCTCTTTGCTTCGTCCATCACTGGTAATTCTGCTTCCTAAGTAACAGAAGTCTCCTACTTCCTTCAGCTTTTCACCTGCCAATTTGATCTCCATAGAGGTTTCTGATTTATTTCGGCTGCATTCCAGTATTTTTGTTTTACATTTATTTATTTTCATCATGAATTCTTTCCGTAAGACGGAGTCCATACCATTCCATACCTGCCAACTTTTACGGTTTATCCGTAAAATTTACGGAAATTGCAGCATTTTACGGTTTTACGGACGAACGGTGTCATTTTACGATTTCGCGGACAAAAATTTGAAACGATAATTTACATTCGATAATACCGCCCACTTCCGTACAATCGATTGTTTGCGTGGGTCGAAGGCAAGTCCACGATAGTCGATAACTCGTTCTTTGATATGATTCGTACTTTTAACCGTGTGATGGCTGTGTCGTCATCGTAATTGAATTTGAAGCCGGGATAACCGTTCTTGCATGTGAATCTTAGGTGTTGACAGGCTCTGCTTCGCATATTCTTTGTTCCGCTCCGTTCGCTCGTTGCGATTTAAACCATATTCTTTGACCACGTTAGTTGTTCATTGTTCGCGAAGTTGGCGTTCCTTGAATGTTTTCGTCTTTTAAGGTTATGGCATATTTTAATGAAGCGTTCGAGTTTTTGGCTATAACTTCGTGCTTCGCAGTTTCCTGTATTCCTTGGACTAATTACATTCGTTCCACGTGTGTGTGTGTTTATTTTTTTCTACCATGTGCATATTCTATCTTCACGAGGTTGGCGTCGTGTTCATTTAATGGTTGGTGTGTTTTGACATGTTTTAATGAAGTGTTGGCTGTCTTAATTGTTTTATGTTATAATTTTATGTGACGTTCAGTGATCCAGGTTCCTTTCGATGTTTTAGTAGATATCGAGAATGAACAAATCCAACAAGAAACAGTACTTCCAGACATTTAAAGAATCATACTCGGTTGATTTTCCGTGCATACTAAAATCAAGAAAGAGATAAAAATTTGCCTTTTGCACGGTATGTGGGTGTGATATTAATATTGCATATGGTGGAAAAAACGATTTAAGTAATCATGTGAAGTGCGGTAAACACATTAGTTATGTTAAATCGAAGAAGATAGCAAGAAAATCAACACCTTTTTTGCTAAGTCTGGAAACGTTTACAGTGACGTAATTAGGGCCGAGTGTCTGTTTACTTCCTTTTTGGTGGAACACAATGTGCCCTTAAGTGCGGCTGATCATGCTGGAGCTTTATTTAAGAAGATGTTTCCCACATCAGAAGTTGCAAAGAAATATAGTTGTGGTCGCACGAAAACGACATGTATTGTAAATAAAATGGCAAAAAATGCATCATCTGAAGTTGTTAAGTGCCTTCAGAACGGACCGGATACAGATAAATTCCTTTTCTTTTCATCAGTGAGAATCTACTTTTATACTGCCTGTGACTACATCATCAACAAGTTTCCACTCAAGGATGACGTGTTAAAGAATGCTCAAGTTGCTAGGTTAGACAAAATTGAAGATTCACACTTATCTTCCATTCGTTTTTTCTTGGAAAAGTTTCCTATCATGTTATGCAAGGAAGAGAATGAAACTACAGATGAGGTGGTGAATGTGCTTCAGAGGCAGTTCACAGCTCTTCAGGTAGATGACTCTTTGGCTGCACATCAAGATGCTGCAAGTGATTCCAGTTGGGCACAAATATCAAGAATTCGTGGAGCCGATGGACTTCTTAAGTATAACCGAATTTTTAGAGTATTGCTCTCTATTCTCACCATACCCCATAGCTATGCAGAATGTGAATGTTTTTTTTTAGCTTTGTGAAGAAAAATAGAACACAGTTCAGGTCATCCATGTCCAATGAATCTCTGGAGTCTATTTCTATTTTGAAGACCAGGAGTTCTGGTCCCTGTTATGACAAAACATTTTCTCAAGACTGTTTGCAGGAAGCTAAAAAGGCCACAACCATGACTTAAAAGTCGAACTAGCATGTGATTTGCAGTGTGTATTATATTATTTCTTGCCTGTGTTACGTTAAACAAGTTTTATTGTTTAAAGCCTTTTTCAATTATCGTATATCAGCTTAATCTATCAAGGAAGTCCTGTTATGTCTGCTCCAAACCGATATTCACCACGCCTGCTGCTGATTAACATGGATTTCTTCTTGATTGTTATGTTCATCTACAAATCATGTAAGTAGATATGATTTCATTGAAGTATCCTGTTTAAAGCATGAATTATTGTATTTTGTAGCCCAGAAGTATTATTATTTTCGTCAAGCCGGGGTATGTCGAAAATCGTTAGATTTTTTTTGTCGCGCGTGAGTTTTACTGATAGCCCTTTTCAAAAGTTGGCAGGTATGCCATTCAAAAACTCATTCAAATCCTCAGGCTTGTCGGCCAAGATGACGATGTCATCAGCAAATCTCAGAGTTGAAATTATTTCTCCTTGAATCTTCACTCCCACTTTAAATTTTTCTCTAATTTCCTTCATTGCTTGTTCAATGTAAAGATTGAAAAGTATGGGTGATAAGTTGCAGCCTTGCCTTACACCTTTCTGAATACCAGCTCCTCTCTCATGTCCTTCAACTCGAATGACTGCTGTCTGGTTTCTGTACAGATTGTATATCACCCTCCTATCCCTGTACTTTATTCCAATCGATTTCAAAATGTCAAACAATTTAGTCCAATCAACGTTATCAAAAGCCTTTTCTAAATCTACAAAAGCCATGAACGTTCTCTTATCTTTCCTTATTCTACCTTCCAAAATCAGCCTAAGACTTAGTACAGTTTCCCTTGTTCCTACATTTCTCCTGAAACCAAACTGGTCTTCACCCAACTCCGTTTCTATCTGGCTTTCAATCCTCTTGTAAATTATTCTAGACAGGATCTTTGAAGCATGAGTAATCAAGCTGATTGTACGGTAATCTTCACATCTGTCAGCTCCCACTTTCTTTGGTATAGGGATGATTACATTCTTCTTGAAATCAGGGTGTACCTCACCTGTCTCATAAATCCTACACACCAAGTGAAATAACCTGATCAGACCTTCATCTCATATGCAGCGTAGCAACTCAATCGGTATATCATCTATGCCTGGTGCTTTGTTCCTGCTTAAGTCTTCCAAAGCTCTATCAAATTCTGATCTCAATATTAAATCTCCTTTCGCATCCTCATCAATTTCCTCCTCCCTTTCCATTACATGATTCTCAATCTCCTTTCCCTTACACAAACTCTCTATGTAAGCTTTCCATCTCTCAACCTTTTCTTCCCTATCTGTTAGAGGCTTTCCATTTGTGTCCTTAATATTACAGCACTTAGTCTTCTTTTCCCCAAAAGTATTCTTAATCCTTCGATAAGCTGTGTCTACTTTTCCTAATTTCAGACAATTTTCTATACCTGCACATTTCTCTTTCAACCATTCTTCTTTTGCTTCCTTGCACTTCTTGTTAACCTCATTTCTCAGACGTCTGTATTCTGCTTTCCCCTTTTCATCTCTTAGATTCTTGTGTTTCCGCCTTTCATCCATCAATTCTAGTATATCCTGAGTGATCCACGGTTTTCTACCTATTCTTTCTTTCCTACCAATGTTTTCTTCTGTGGATTTTGTTATTTCATTCTTCAAAAGTGCCCATTCGTCTGTAATTGAAGTTTGTTTAGGGTTTTTCATTAGTCCTTCCTTTATACTCTTCTTGAATCTTTCATTTACATCCTTCTCTTTCAGTCTGTTTATTGCCCACCTTTTTGGCTTTTGACTTTTCTTCAGTTTCTTCAACTTTAATCTGCATTTCATTACAACCAGCTTGTGATCAGAGTTTATGTCAGCACCAGGATATGTTTTACAATCCAAAATCTGGTTTCGAAACCTCTGCTTGACCATAATGAAGTCGATTTGGTAACGCCCTGTATCTCCTGGTCTCATCCATGTGTATATTCTTCTATTGTGGTTATTGAATAAGGTGTTAGCTATGACCAATTCATGTTCGGTGCAGAATTCTACCAGCCTGCTTCCTCGATCATTCCTTTCACCTAATCCGAAATCTCCTACTATCTTCCCTTCCCTCCCTTTTCCTACCACAGCATTCCAATCTCCCATTACTATAACATTTTCATCACCCTTGATATACCTCAGAATTTCGTCTATTTCTTCGTAGACCTTTTCAACATCCTCATCATCAGCTTGACTGGTAGGCATATAGACTTGTACCACTGTGGTGCACGTAGGTTTAGTATTGATTTTTGCTACAATAATCCGTTCACTATATTGCTCATAATATTCCACCCGCTGTCCAAGTTTCCTACTCAATATGAGGCCAACCCCTGCTTGGCCATTGTTTGATTTAGTGCTAATGACCCTATAGTCTCCTGACCAAAAGTCCTGTTCTTCCTGCCAGCCTATTTCACTAATCCCAACCAAATCCAACCTCAACCTATCCATTTCCCTTTCTAAGTTTTCTAACCTTCCACTTCCTAGCAGACTTCTAACATTCCACGCTCCGATCCGTAGAATGTCAGATTTCCTCTTTGTCACTTCTGTGATGTTATCCCCCTCTCGAGTAGTCCCCACCCGGAGATCCGAACGGGGGACTAGTTTACCTCCGGATTGAAATTTTACAAGTTATAATAGTCGAACATAAACAGTCGTATGCAACTTGCCTATAATGGTAATTAAGACACTCGTATGGAAATTATAAAACTCGTGTCTTAATTATAGCCATTAAAGGCTCGTTGCATAATGTACTATTAAGACCGATCTTGCTTAAGATTGAAGGTCTAAGACCTATTAAAAATCTAGCAGAAAAACCTTATAAAATATCTAAATTTCTTTCTGCTCAATATATTAAGTAAGTTAACAACTTCCGAACTAGAGTGCCTTCATAATGAAACATGACAAGGGATTTAGGCGATAAAAAAATTATAAATCTTGTAATCCTGGACACAGCAGGAGAATAAGAAATAAGAGAAAACAAAGGTTAAAAGGCGGGGTTATAACCACCTGTTTATTTAAACAGAGATTAATTATGTTACGTTCAAAACTTGGGAGGGAGTCTCACACGTGCCAACTTTTACGTTTTATTTTCATAAAATTTACGGAAAGGCAGTGTGTTTTACGGATGAACTATAATATTTTACGGATTTACGTACCGAGAACTTCTTTTTAAAATTAGCGCCAGAACAAGCTTCCGCATGCCGCTTATACACTGTTGTGTGACCAGCGCACGTTCGATACATGGCTCTGAACTATATTCATCCGATTGTTACTGTCTTCTACTGGGAATACGAGATGCATCCTGATTTGCCTGAATCCTAGTCTATCGATATCGATTTGTTGTGTTGAATGATAGCTCTGGGATAAATTGGGAGAATTAGCCATCCGTATTGACAATTCTAACTAATTTATTGTGTTTTTTGATTGGCGGACCTGTAAAAACACAATAAATTAGCTCTGGGATAACCGTTTGCTTGTTCTTTAATGCATTGATTAGTTCGATAACCTTTACCGTTTTGTATAAAAAATAGTTCTTTTCTTCTTCACCACGAATGACAAAGCGTAGGTCGTTTTGTAGTTACGGAATAACATGTGAGTCATCAGGGTGTCTACCGGTAACGAAAAGTAGCTAATTCTTGTCTGGATATTTGGAGGTAACGAAAATTCGCCGAGGCTGGTTTAAATCATTTAAATTCGCGCCGGTAGGCTCACAGATTGTGATGAGCAAATTTCATGCAAGCGGCGCTGATTGCGTACGCTATATTCTCCCGTGCCCGCCCTCAAAAATGTACTGAGGATACTTTGAATGGTACACATTGGTTTAACGTATATTTTCGGCATCAAATTGAGTTTTTAGTTTAGTGTGAAATATTTGTCTGTTATTAGGAAATCTGACTTTTTGCGACACGTTTATGCGCGAAAACTTTCGAAACAAAACAGATATCTCTCATTTCTGTTATTGACCTCTAAATTTTGAGACTATCTCAAATGTAAGTCCAGAAATAACCTGACATAATTTAATGTCGCAATCTTGCGAAATGATAGACTACCGTTTCGAAAATAATCACGAAAAGGCTTCGAAATACTTTTATTTTAAAAATCTATCCATCTCGTAAATTTGTGACATCCAGTATGGTTAATTCGAAATTCCTTTATATGCCGATTTTTCCTTCGAACGTTGGTTCCATCTGATATATAATCTAACCGGTTATCTCGAAAACTAGTATAATTCGAAAGAATATGTGCCCTCGTGTATTATTCGTGCAATCCTGTCAGAATAGTTCGTAATATCGATACCTACTTCCAACGTTCATGCTCCAAAATCACACCCTCAAGACGGCTAGCTGACCACACGACTTGCTTGCGCGAATCTCATCAAACGGACCGAGATCGACACCAGTTGCGTAAAATTATACAACCCGTGCCGATCGCAAACTTGTGATCACGAGGACGGCCTCGTGCGGCGCCGATTGCATATTATCGCGTTCTCAGTGTCCAACCGCGAGGGCTATGTGAATCTCGTAAAACTATTGAGAGCGGCAGCGATTGCGATACATCGCGATATTTCGCCGAATTCGATGACTAGGTCAAACGGACAGCAACTGGCGCCCATTGCGCATTAATGCAATATTTTCCCGGGCCCGATCTCAGGGGCAATGGAAATCTCGTCGAGTGACTATAAGTGACACCGATTATGTAAATCGTGATTTGCTATTTTTCTCAGTGTTCTATCGTAAAAACTCCGGGAATCTCGTCCAAAGGCTGAGACCAGCGCCGATTGTGTAACTTCTCAATATTTCTCCGTATTTGACTGCGATGACTGAATGTGAACAAATTTTTAGCCTGATTAAGAAGAACGGGTCACAGTTCAGGTCATCGATGTCCAATGGAACTCTGGAAGCCCTTTCCATTTTGAAGACCAGAACTTCTGAAGCAATACAAACACATATTCTATTGATTCTCTGAAGAAAACAAAGCATGCCACAACTTTAGCTATTAAATCAGACCCTTATAATGTCATCGGTTACTGTAGTGTTTTATTTTAATTCTGTTGAACTCGTAATTTTTCGAAGTGAAGAAAATACATGAATTTTGTCATGAATCTATGGAGTCTATTTCTATTTTGAAGACCAAGAGTTCTGGTCACTGTTATGCCAGCACCTTTTCTCCAGACTTTTTGCAGGAAGCTAAAAAAGACACAGCTATGAATTTGAAAGTGCAAGTAATTTCCAGTGAGTGATGAGTGTATTACCTAGGTATATTATATCAAGGAAGTCCTGTTATCTCTATGCTCCAAACCAAAATTCACCACACCTGCTTCTTGAGGGTCGTGCTCGTCTACAAATAATTGACATATGATGTAAGTAGATAAGATTGCATTGAAATATCCTGTTCAAAGCATGAATTACTGTATTTTGTAGCCCAGGAGGATTATTGTTTCAAGCCGGAGTATGTAGAAATTTGTTAGATTTTATGGCGAGCGCGAGTTTTACTGAAAGCCCTTTTTAAAAGTTGGCAGGTATGGAGTCTTAATAGACTAAGCCTCATAGGGAGTAAAAGGTAAACAGATAATTTGAATTAACCTTAAGTGTTAATAGCAGGAGAAAATGGGGATAGAGGAAATAGGAGGATTTCGTTTTTCACTTCGTGACACGACCCGGATAGACAGTTAAACGAACACTGGTTGTAGCACTAAAAGGTTTGGTGGGATTATCATCTGTTGATTGTCACTGTTTAGAAAGTTAGTAGTTCAGTGGAGAGAGTTTTACGATGAATGTCATCTTCAATGAGAAAGTCCTCCATCATCAAAATATTTAGGCGTTACTCTCAATAGGACTTCGTCCTTCAACAAGCACCTACAGAACACTGCAGCAAAACTAAGGTCACGCAATAACATTGCAGAAGTTATGTGGAACCACATGGGGAACTACAGCAACAACATTACGATCTTCTGCTTTAGGACTTGTCTATCAGCTGCTGAATATGAATACTGTGCACCAGTGTGGCTTAACAGTCCATATGAGAAGCAGATTGATGTCACATTGAATTCGGCGACGAGGATAATATCAGGTTGCATCAAAACCACCCCTCAGTACTGGCTTTCCACTCTAAGTCACATTGCACCACCTGACTTAGGTAGACAAAGCTCTCTCCTGAGGGAATATCAAAAGATAATCTTCTTCTTCATTTTCAATCTCCACTCCACGGCTTCCTATTCATTCTGACATACATACAGTAAAGATAAGTCGCTTGAAATCCCGCCGACCACCCATCCTAACATCGGAATCTGTACAATTAAATAATTTTCATATTGACAACAAGTGGTCTGGAGTGTGGAGTAATTTATTTCATGAGAAAGGTGGAAACTTCATTGATCCTATCAAGAAACCAGCTGGCATGGAACTACCACGCCATACGTGGGAATCACTCAACAGTACCCGAACGGGACATGGGGTTTGCACAGACAGCTTATGCAAGTGGAATAAGACTTGCTCACCTCAGTGCGACTGTGGATTTGAAAGACAGACCATCCAACATATTGTGGAGGACTGCAGCCTTCGAGCCTATAATGGGAACCTGAAAGACTTTCATGATGCAACGCAGCCTGCTCTTGATTGGATTTCAAATTGAAATGTGACCTTGTAAATCTGAACATATTATCTGTTGTATATGTGTCTCCTCATCAAAATTGATTTTAATATTTATTGATGTGTAACATCTTTCCACTCGGTTGCTGGATATTTTTGTGGGTAGGGGCCGATAACCTAGATGTTAGGCCCCTTAAAACAACAATTATCATCATCATCATCATTTTTGTGGGAGTGATTTAGAAAAATGGGACGGAAGTGTCTAAGACCCATTGCCAGCTAGATCGCATCCCTCCTGGCTGCTTTAGCCTAGGAGGGATGCGACCCGATCCAGCTGGCAGTGGTACCATGTGGAATGTATATAACATACGGATTACTTCAAGGTTTGGAGGCGCCATTACAGATATTTCTACAATGAATCATCATCAAGTTGTCGTTCTTTGGTGTAAAAATATTCATAATCATATTTGCTGAAAACAATTATGATTTATTAAGAGTCTGTTTTTCAATCTCTGGATATAAGTGATGGGCATCCACTCGCCGATTAACTTTCCTCAACACTTTCATACTGATCGGTGAATGCTCATGCGAACTCTGGTGTCAACTCATTGAAATACAAACCACATGCCTTCGTATCAGTATTTAAATGATGATATGCTTTTATATGAACTAGTCGGCAAAGCCGGTAGTATGTTTCTGCACAATGGCTATTCAGATATTAACCCATATTGCGGTAATGCAGTGATCAATGTAATATATATCGATGATTTTATACGTGAACTGGGCTAGCCTTTCTTAGACCACTATAGGAATTCCCTTTACTGTCAAGTAGACGTATTCATAACTAATATAAAACTCAATTCCACCAGGAACATTATCGAAAAAAAGCGAAATATTAATGGAGCATAAAAATTACTTCCATATTATTACCGGCACGTGAAAATGAGTAACTATCTTTTACTCCAAATGTCTGTGGTTGTAATGGCTGCGTGGATAACATCTTGGTCTGCGAATCATGAGGTCTCAGGTTCGAACCCCAGTCCCGGCAATTATATTTGCTACCGGATTATCGATTTAAACGATATATATCATAACATTATGCGTCATTTTAACAATCTACATGAAATTACGATTTATCTCATTTTAATTACAATAGTTTGCAGGAGTTGGGAAATTTGATTGTATTGAACATTATTTCTAGTAGTCTATAGATAGGCTAGAGACTAAGGTTTCATTCCTCCTCTTAATTTACAATATAATATGTGATGTTTGTTCAAACAAGTGTGACAGTAGCATATCTCCAATTCAAGCTATACATTCATCATAGTACCAGTATGAAAACGGAGCTTAAATTAACTTTTTAAGAATGTCCAAGCTGTGTAGTATACGAGTAGGATAACATGTCAGATGACTTCACATACATTTCATCTCAATTTCATAGTAGGATAACATGTCAGATGTTACACATCATATGCGGCTACTGTAAGGCTCGTATCTTTTTGTTCTTTTAAATGCTAATGTATATTATGTTTAATGTGTTCCTTAGCTTGTAATTATGTAGATGTACCATGCCGTATGCTAAATAAATTAATACGATGATAGTTGAAGCAATTTGCAGTTTTCAGTAATGTTTACTGTAGGCAGAGGTGCCCAGTTAGACGGTTACTCGTGACGTCATAAAATTCAAACAGAAGGAGATGTTGCTAGATCCTTATGTATGGAGTTTTCTAGTCTATTGTAGTTTAGTTCATGTTTCACATTGGCTAGGTTATGTAATTATAGTTGACACCAGTTAGATTCCCTCAAAGCCCAATTTGAATGGGTTAACAGAGCATATGGAATGATCCCATGAAGTTTACTGGTTTGCAGTTTAAAGGTTACAAGAAATTCCCACAATGAGTCAAATAGATGACTATGACAAGTGTAAATGCTTGAAGTTAAATTCCTCGGTGTGGGAGAAGTTTTCCCCCATTAGACTGTTAGGTGAGGCAAAGCCGAAGGTTTCACGTAATATTGATCAATCCACATCGATTTAGCACATTGTAAAATCCCTCGGTGGAGGCGAATTAGACCAGAGGGAGTTGAAAACAGCAATCAGTTTAATTTTTCAAGAAAGTGGTTGGAATTAATGCCCCATCAAGCGAAGATTATAAAAGTTCTAAAATATTAGTTATCTTGTCATTGCAGGTATGAAGACACCAGGTGAGTAGGTGCACAAATCACCATTTCATGGTGAGAACAGAAGGATGTTGTCAGAACCTGACAAAGTGTCTGTTAGTGGGTAGAATATCCCTGTAGAGAGACACACACGTTGTTTGTTGAACTGACTGCAGTCGAGTGAACGAGCACACACGGTGGTACGGTCGGCGTGGCAAAGAAGGCGAAGGGAAGGGAAAGAGGAATGACGTATAAGGTAGCAACATCGAAAAAATAAAGAAATGTACAAGGATTGAATTTTAGGAAGAGCCAAAGAAAAACGGTAGAGTTTTCAAGGAAGATGCAAAGAGCGAAACTGATGCCCTCTGCTTGAGATGTGTTGAACAAAATCTTAAGGTGAGGAGAATCCCATAACTTCAGTGCGGTCTATTGTAAGGGTGGCTGCAGAGAGATATTATGCAAACAGAATACTTTGCCAACCTGGAACAATCTTTCATACAGCATAAGAGAATGCACCAAAAGAAAAACATAAATGAGTGTGTTAGTGGTTTGCATGGATAGAAAGAAAAACAAAGAGAACCCAAAGTGGGTGAAATTACTAAACCAGTGAACGTATATTCAGAAGGAATATGCCACATACTGCCACGAACTTATAACCTGGCGTGACTTTGTCAGAAGAAAGGAATCCCTGCCTCAGTGCCTGCGGGCTATGACCACGTGATGAGAGCGGGGAGCTTCGTCACTTATTTAGCATGTTCATATTTGTGTGCTGATCAGTTGCACATGCTGCTGCAACTTTATAACCTGGCATGACTTTGTCATTTTTCCATTTTTGAAAGCATTTGGTTTCATCCACTACTGGCTTGCTGGGCCTATCGTAGCTTCACCTGAGCCCCGTTAGCCGTCACTTTTCAGGGTTCCTGTAGGACCTTCACAGGTACCGTAACGATCCCAGGGCACACGAAGTCCCCACTGTACTTCGCCCCTACAGGCGATCCCCTATTTTGTGCCGTTGCCCATCTCCCACGACGTGGACGAGGACTTATGAGAGGCTTGTGTTCCAAACAGACCCGGCCAGTGGCTGGAAACTGTGCAAGATGATGATGATGATGATGACTTTGTCAGAAGAAAGTAATCTCTTCTTTATACGGCTATGAACCACGACGCGAGCGACCAGCATCGTCACTTAGCACATTCTGCGAGCTTATAGTCTGGCTTGACCTTGCCAGAAGAAAGGAGCATGTCTCTCTGACTGCAGGCTATAACTCACGCTACGCGAATGGCCGGCCCACAGGACGTTAAACAGCGATCTCGCTAAGCGACACTCCAGGGGTGTAAGACTTCTATGGACTTATTGCTTCTGTTAGTTGGCCTCGGATTGATGATATTCAATAACCCGCCATACAAAGCGCCCAGTTCGCTGACATTAAAACAGGCCCGACTGCTATTGGCAGAATTTTATGCAAGGGACACCTTGTGCCAGTCTAGCATCAGCCACTTCCGTGGAAACAACACAACAGAGACCCGTATGTGATGTTACGCATGTGGTGTCCACAACGAGAAAATACAAGAATTATACGGTGATCTTGATGAATGTGAAATACAGGGGATTGCATAATAAGCATAATAACATAATTAAGAAAGCGCACAAGTGTGCGGTAAATAATGATACAGTATATATTTAAAAATTGTGTTTTTGTTCTTTGAACTTAAATATTCTTCACATAATCATCGCACCCTGCTTTTTTCCATGAATTTTAGGATTAAAAAATGCAACGATTATGCGGGGAAATACGGTAATCTTTACCTATATCATAAAGGATGACATTTTGATAGGCAAATTTTTGGGCAATGTGATTAGTCTTATGCATCTTCAAAACTGTGAGAGAATTGCAAGTAATAGATAGACCTGGGTGGAGTACACAGAGTGATAGAGATTACACTGCCCCTAGGTACTCGTAGCAGATGACTGAGGATCGTATAAGCCTCACATTTCTGCCAGTTTGCAGGAAGCTAGCTGCCTTACAACTTTAACATACACCCTGCTGCTCCAAGTTTACGAGGATTCAATCTACACACCAATTAAATCCACTTTGTTACTTTGAAGATAGAAGAGCCATTTTTGGTAATTGTTTTTTTATATACAAGCTGCAAAACAGGCCTTCCTCGTGGTTACATAAATGACAACAGGATCCTCCAGGTGCAACCTTTTAAGGAACAAATAAGTACATTGAAGATATAATGAACACTCTGTGATTCAAACTAAGGAACAAAAGAAATGCTGTAATATTTTTATCTAATTTTTTTATGCTCAGCATCCCATTAGGGACTACTTCAATTGAGAACTGAAAGGGAAAAGACCGAGGGGAAGACCCAGAAAACGATGGCTTGAGACCGTGAAATCAAAAGTGGAAAAAAAAGGGCTGAAATGGGAAGAAGTTGTAGAACGAAAGTTGTACAATGACAGAAAGCAGTGGCGAGCGCTTGTCTACCGCACCCGGAAAACTGGAGACAGAAAAGGATGATCATGATGATCCCGTTAGGGTCTTTTTTTAAATGTGCATGATGTTGGGTGCTGAAGAAAGGAAAGTTAATTTATACCCGAAATATGTACTCATTAACCATTAGTTATATAAATATCCATTGCCTCAGTATTGACTAGGCAGAAAATTGTAGTAAAGGATAAGTCCTAATTAATCATCAGTCAATACGGACCAAAAATGCAACAGCCCATTTATATATCAAATTCACTCAGGTCATTAATTACACCTAAGTTTATGTTAAACCATCTTACCTTTTAATATATCTGTGCCCTTGATATGCACCATTATTTCAAGATAGTTAATGAGATTTATGTGATAAGGTTTGGCTCTGTAGTTCGGATTCCAAATAAATTGTTGAACCCTTGTTTATAGTCATTAGATTAAGGTACATTTTATTTTTGTTTTCTCTTCATGAGGATGTTGTTTAACTTGTCACTTTACTTCTGGAAAAGTATTCAATAATACTATCTGTGTTCTTTGTTTACAGGCAAGTCTCTCATGTTCATAACACTGCGTGATGGAACTGGCTTTTTACAGTGTGTTTTGAATGACATTCTTTGTCAAACGTATGAGGCTGTACTATTGGCAACCGAATCTTCTGTTCTTCTCTTTGGAATCTTGAAAGCTATACCTCCAGGCAAAACAGTAAGTGGTTCTTCTTGTAAGCTTGATTTCCCAATTTGTAAAAGTGATGAAAAAGTATACATATTAGATCAATCCAGGCCGATGTGTGTGTGTGTGTGTGTGTGTGTGTGTGTGTGTGTGTGTATGTCGTTTTCCTGGTCTGTGTGTTCCCGCTTGTCAACTCCTATGCCAGAACATCTCGGGGCCATATTTGAAAATGACATACTGTAGCTACTGCCAACTGCTGAACTGGCTGACTGCGTACACATCACTTGGTTTAAAGTACACCCTTCATAAACAGTTATGTATCACCCCTTTTGTGCCACTGTGTTGCTGTCATGGCTGATCCCATGCTGCCCGGAGAGCTGATTCCCTACATTGTTTGTAAATATATTGACCATTCTGTGTCCCAACCTATGGGTGGAATGCCACACCAAAAGGAAGGTAGCATTTCAGTAGTAGTTGTAGCACCAGTCAGGATACATTTGAACAATGAAGTGAGCATCCCTAGTAGCACAACAGACACTGTCGACATTTGATTGGGTATGGTTTATAGCCATAAAATTAACAAAACACTCGTAATGTGAACAGACATGTTTACACACATCATCATACTCGTAAATAAGTACCTAGTAGCAGAAATTACACATATACTGCAGTTAATAATGAAGCAGAGAAAAATTGTAACAAATAAATTACTCACCATTGCCACCTCGCGTCCGGAGCCTATAAAGGAAAGTAGTTTATCGTGGCTTTCCACTTCTACTCCAGGCAAATGCCAAGATGGCTCCTAAATTAAGGCCACGGCCGCCTCCTTCCCAGTCCTCACCTGGATTACAAGTACACACACTAATACAGCCACCACAATTATGTAGTTTAACAGGAAAAATTCTATACACACACCCAAGTACACGGGGCTACATGACCACTATGTCTCAAAGCCACTATATCATTCAACAACAAAATGTTTTAATGCTAAGCACGTAACCTTCAAGTGCCGGTACGCTAAGAAACACGCGAACAAAATGTAGATGTTTCGGACAACCAACACATTGGAAGCACAGTTTGTTTACATTACGTCCGGTGCGAAGGCGATCCCAACTTGACTCGGTCCAACGCGCTGGCAGTCAGGGCAGGCAGCCCAGCCAAGAAAGGCAGAAACCAGCCTGTCGGAGCGCAGCGCAGCTGGCCTAGAGCATGTTGAGGTCTCCCGTGGCCTGCAAGATCCCCAGACCGCTCCATCATTGAACACGTGTGAGATGACATTAGAAGGGGACTCTGTCCCCATACCAACCTGCGGGGCCTAGAGGGGCAGCTCCAAGACCTGCGGATGAACTTGCCTATGGAGAGGATCCAAAGGCTGTTTGACACCATTCTGAACCCCATAAGGGCATGGTTTGAGGCCATGGGGGCTGCGACACCCTACTGACCTGGTGCCAACATTCCACCTGTAACTGCCAACGGCCTAGTCTTTCATCCCATATTGCAGTCAGTTCAATGAAGGCACATGGTCTTTCCCCATATAGTTTCCTTCACCTTCAACCACTCCTTCTGGGTGCTTAACTTTTTTTGTCAGGCAGTGTAGCCTATATCTAATTTGATCACTTCATTTTTTCGGGATATTTTTAGCATATCCCAGTGATTGGGATAAGTTATATTGTGTTGACCAACTGAAAAGTTGTAATATCAATTATCAATAAGGCAACACTGAAAAAATGACTTCAAAGTTATCTATGACTAGTTTAGTTTGTCACGTGAACATCATCAGATTCTGCTTACTTAGGCTTAATTCAGTAGTGCTGGGGAAAAGTGGCATAAGTCAATATTCCTTACAAGGGAAGCATTAGGAAACATTGTGGACGCAATCATTGTACTATAAGATGACAACGTGTGGAAAATCAGCCGCTAGATTGAACTGCAAGGCTCCGAAATAGTACCTGGCATCCTAGTACGCAGGCATGACGGCTGGCGGAGCTGGACATCCCTGTGGCACTCGGAGTAGTAGCGAGGCAGGGCATATATGCTGACTGGAGCGTGTGGTTGCTTCCCACCGGCCTTAAGCGCTTGGGCCGTCAGAGCTGTCCCTTCTAACATGTACGGTACTCGCTACTTCTCATTGATTTATATGAGATATTTGCCGTTAACATTTCAAATGAGTTCGGCTGTAGAGGGTAAGAGTAGAGGTAGACCTAGGAGGCGATGGGTAGATTCAGTGTTTAACGATTTCTAAGTGAGTGGTGAAGCAGAGGAAGTGCAATGCTAACTGCTAATAGGGCATCATGGAGGCAACTTGTTCACAAACAGAGGCTTGCAGATTAGACTGGACGCTGAAAGGCAAAACAGTATCAAATGAAAATGTATGTATGTAACTTCTATCATTGTGAGCTATTGAAGTGATTGTGTTCCAGACTGTTTTGTCATTAACCGTTACATTTCAAATTTCTTATATACTTAGTGAGTTTTGTAGTTGGTTATGTTAAACCAGGGTGTCGAGCGATACGGGAAATGCGGGAAATATACGGGAATTTTAGTTACCTGGGGAAAATACGGGAAATTCGCACTTGATACAAGAAATCTTGAAAAGTCTCATAATGCCCGACTTCTTAGCCTCCGAACGCTCGGTAGAGTCCTCCCGCTCAGCCTTCTATTTCGCCTGCAGCCTGCGCTGCCTCCCGCAATTTGCGCCACCGATAGAGCGCTAAGCGGGATGAGAACCCAGCCAACGTCGAATGCATGCCTTGCCTGACCGACTGTAACCCTCTGCGGGGATGCGCGCGCCGCGTTCGTTGCTGACAATGACATACAGGAATCAGTCCGCATTGTTATTCACAGAGTAGACCCATTGTTTTTTCGACCTGGGTTTCTCGACAAGAACAGCTCAAGATCTCAGAAAATTCCAGACACGGATATGCTGCAATTTCGCACCAACTGCCGAAAATTGTACATTCGTATCCTCTGGCTGAAAAAATCAAAGGGAGGTCACCTCTTGCTCACAAGATGACCCGTGCTATTTCCTGCCTAGGCCCTATAGGGGTCGCTGAGACTCCTAAGTTGGCATAAGTTTGGATCGTCATTGCCCTGGAAATTCTTTGTAATCAGAAGAATTTGCTTTCTGGCGCAATGGCTGACCGCATCAAGAGCAGCTACTCCACACTTCTGAGACTGCCCTCCGTCACTGCGCGTTTGAAGCAGTTCGACGGAAAAGAGCCACGGCTCGACGTGCTGTGGTCTGAATTAGTGGCTTCAGCACCTTCCTCAGTTCCTGCCAAAAACGATCTCACTAGCTTCGTTAAAATGATACTGATTTTGTATCACAGCAATGCAGCTCTAGAGAGAAGTTTCTCCCTGAACAAGGATTGCATGATCGTCAATCACAAAGAAGCAAGTCTGATTGGCATGCCTACTGTTCAGGACGCTATGATGGCAGCTGGAGGAGTAGAAAAGATAACCGCGAGCAAGAGTCCATACTGCATGAAACTCCTATGCCGTGTTAAAGGAAGCAAAACAGGTGCAAAGCCAGGAGGAAAAGGAAGCGACGGATAAGGTAGCAGTCGAAAGAAAAGCCACGAAAGATCTCCAGGAATCAGGGGGGGGGGGGGGAAGAGATATTCAATGACGCCCGTTCTGAAGCAGAGAAACTTGAAGAGCAGATGAGTTCCATAGTGAAGCTTTAAATTAATAAATCCTTGATTATTGTTTGTTTTATCTTATTTTGTGTGACTAATTTTGTGTGACTAAAGTTCTAACCTCAATCTAGTATTGACAAAGTGACTTATTTTATTTTGTGTATGACTAGCCTTCAGTTCTTATTCAGAAATTAGTACTGTCAAAAGAACTTAATTTTGTGTGTGTATAACTGAAGTTCCTAGTAACAATCTTGTATTTGTCAAAGTGACTTATTTAAAACTCAGCAATTCTTCTAGGTTTGTGCCGTGTCTTGTGTGGGGTTTCGCCTAGGACACCAAGCTGGCCGATGAGTTTTAATTCACTGGCCGTAAAAGCCAATATACCATCTTTTTGAATTATTTTATTTTCTATTACCTACTTTGATAAAATAAATCTAAATTAAGAGGTATTCGCGGCGTGTCGCGTGTGGATTTTTACTGTTTTTAGCCTTTCATGGTCTTCTCTCGCAGGGGAATTATTTTAAAGTCCGTGTAAACACTCACTGCAAATGCGTCACACATGCATAATTTTCAAAAATTGCAAACAATATCTCACAGCTCTCGACTTTTTACTATCAAATACCCGTCACCAACATGTGGCTACAAAATACACCACACAAGTGACAGAATTCTTCTCGTGTGGCCAGGCATTGTTTCAGTCGCTTGTCGCTTCAGTCTGTGTCGGATTTCCTTTCATTGTCATTGTTTCGTTACTTTTACTTTGCCATAGTTCGACCCGAGGACTGGACACATCCCGTACAGCATGTACAGAAAGAAATACTGAAGGAGGTCTGGATATCGCGGTAGATATTAACCTTGGCAATTCATCAAGCTCTGACGAAGACAATCATGGTGGTGATGATATTAGGGACAGTCAAGGGACGGAGGGTGTCAAAGAAACCCTTGCCAACTGACTCAGGATAATTTATTTATTGGTGTCCGTTCGCTAGCGTGAATCGATAATAGAGCACAGGCTATTGTTTCCCGTCATAGTGTTCAAAATACCGTCAGTCATTCAATAGCCTACAACTCGACAATATAAAACCACGGCAATAATATTGCCACGGACCGGCTTGTTTGAGTGCTCAGTGCTAAATATGTATTTACCTTAACTTTACTTGCATTATCACGAAAGCTAATATTAACCGTAGAGAGTCGCGATTCCGTGAGTGTGCATGATGTTATCTGTCAACTACCGGGTGAGTTAGCCGTAGTCGTTACAGTGTGGCTGTAGGCAGTCGCTCACATCCGGGAGGCGAGGAGGTTCGAATCCCCACGCTGGCAACCTTGAAGATGGTCTTCTGTGGTTTCCCATCTTCCTTCCAGCCAAACGCCGGGGTTGGTCCCTATCTATAGCCCACAGCTGCTACCTTCCAATTCCTCGCCCTTACAATCACCCTTTTCCTCTCCCAGACAACACTCCACACGTGGCAGTTCTTGTAGCTCACCTCATGGGTGTCAGCATAGAAGCAGCTATAGCCTCTGGCGAGCCGAACATGTCCTCGGACACTCCCGGCACTAAAAGCCATACACTAAAAAAAATCTGTCAACTACTGTACTGTAAGCTGTGAACAACCTCCACTCAGACTCTTGTTCATATTAAAAGGATAATCATTGCATGGTGAGTGTTTTTATATTCAGTAGCTGTAGAGTGTTTGCCGTATTTATTGATTTGAATGCCGATGATAAAGGTATCATAGCTTCGGTGTTTAATTTATTTATTCATCTAAAGGTATCGTATTTCTCTGTTTGAATGTCCACGGCTTTGACTCAGGATCGTCTTTTAAAATACTGGGTCTTTATATTTGCTTGGCTAGGACTTTCTCGCTCACGCGCTCCGCCAGTGAGGTCTCAGTTGCCGGCTGGCGCGTGCGCGTATGTACAGCAGAGTTGGTGCTTACAATCAGTATAATGCATTTTTAATCACCATGCTTACAGTAGATGCTGAAAATGTTCCCCATCTGCTGCCAAACACAATGGGCATCTACTTGTGCAGTTTCCGGTTATTCTGGTTAATTTAGCTTAACTAAGGAAATAACAACTGTTCGCATTTGCAAATAATTAATTTATTAATTTTTTCAAGTTTCTGAAAGTGCTGAAGTCAGACCAGAATTTAATTTTCATAACCTCATTTTCGTCACCATGTGCTCGTGACAATTCATTTTGTATTACGCTTCCTCGTTTAAACCGAGTATGTTTAAAATGATTTAATTACTTACTTGTTAGGTTAAGGTTATAGCCATAGCTCGCCTCTAAGACATTTTTCTAAGTGTTAAAAGGTTGTTCTACACTCTGAATCATCGTGTCGAACTGGAATCCATAGGCTACACGCTCATTAGCCGCCGCCATGACGTGGCCTCGTTCCAGCCAATCACCGCGCTGGATTCTGGATTCTCCAATCTCCAGCCATCGAAGCTCCGAGAACAACGGCCTGTCAACTATTTAAGAGACTGGCTCTGCTAGCCTCTTCGTGCATTCAACGTCAGCGACCATGCTGAACACCCGTCTTGCTACCTGACGCTAAACTTCAACTATTCAACTTCTCATCTTTAATTTCTGCGCAAAGAAGTGTTCATAAAACCTTCGCCAAGTCTTCAAGACATTTTCAAAGTGATCTAACCTAGATCACATATTGCATGTTCCTGCAACATGTCAACGAAATGTACATTATTTTAAGATTTATCATCTTGGCTTATAGGATTGAGCCGCGTCGCATATCTGTTATTATTTCCCGACGTTTCGGCTGACATTGCAGCAGCCTTAATCATGGGCAGGTACGAGTTGGTGTCCGTAGTCAAACTAACGGTTGTTTCCAGTCAGATGTGCTTGCTTGCCCTGCGTTGACGTCACGCTGCTCGCTGATTGGTCCCCGCCCCTGGCAGTTGCGTGCTAGTAGAACTTTCCAGATGTTGCTGAGTTTGAACCCATCTTCGCGATTGATTTTATTGGGATGCTTCACGACCTCTATTGCCTCTCTAATTAACCTGTTTTGGTATCCGGGAATTTTAGCAACAGTTTCGGCCTTATCAAATTCGATGGCGTGACTCGTGACGTCAGCATGTTCAGCTATTGCAGATCTGTAGTTTATCTGTTTCGTGTCCCGAATGTGCTCTGAAATCCTAATGGAAACACGTCTTTTTGTTTGCCCTATGTAAACCTGTCCACAGGAGCAAGGCACTTGGTAAACTCCTGCGTCCTGGTTTGGCAGCTTTATCTCGTTTGATTTACGCACCACTTTCGTCAGCTTGTTTATAGGATGCATCACAGTAGTAACATCGTGTTTCTTGAGTAGCCTGGCGATTCTATCTGTCAACCCCTGTACGTACGGCAGAAAGGCTTTATGGTGGGGCCAACGCCACCTAGAGAGAAAGCCTTGCGATATGAAGTTGACAAGGTAGTGACGTCACAGAGGCCCGGCCGTGGACATTGAGACATAACATTCTAGTTTGCAGGTTATGGTGTGTTTTCCGCGTGTTGTGTGTCGTGTTTACAGTCCCAGTTACTGATTTGCTCAGATTTCCTACACAGTTATACTTAATGGTTATCAGTGCAGTGTAAAGTTATGCCTAATAAGTGCAGCGTTCCAAATTGTAAAGGCAATTACGCCAATGGACCGAAAGTAAACGTTTTCTCTTTTCCTAATGATGAAGGTGAAAAGTCGAAATGGATACGAGCCATTCACCGCAAGGATTTTATTCCTACGAAATATTCCATGGTACGTGTTAAATCAATACTTATGCTCCAATTCTCACAAGTTTAGTATAATGGGAGGAAGGAACTTTGTAACCAAGTCTCTTTTCTTGTAGGTCTGTGGCATCCATTTCAAGCCACATGAAATTCAATGGACCACTAGTATGTATGATGAAAAGAATGGAAAGCTAGTTACTGCTCCGTTGTATAAACCGAGACTGATTAAAGGTTAGTAAGCAAATAGTCCTACCCCTAAATTATAGCATAGGCTAGCTCTTCTGTTCAAGAAAATTCATTTAGATGTAGAAGTCAGAATTTTCTAACCTAAATTATGTGCTACAGGCTAATGTTGTAGGTTAGGTTTATTTGTTTTATGGGGCTATCAATTTCAAGTGGGAGGTATAAGTGGGTGTTAATATGGATAGTATTCATATTTATATTGCAAGCTAACTGCATGAGGTTAGAGACCGATAACCTGTAGCAGGCCCTGATTAATCTAGGTTTTTTTTTCTATTGCAGTAATCTAATTCATTAGGCTACATTTCTTATTGGGGTGGGGGAAGAGGTGTGTGTGAATCAGGTTGGAGATTGAATAAATTTAGAATAAATAGAGTAATTAATGTAATGCAAGGTGATAAAATGATTGTATCGTAAGTTAATATTCGAATTAAATTCCTAGGAGCAGTCCCGTCTCAGTTCCCCAACTGCCCAGAGTATTTAACTGACACTGCAACTGTCTGCCGAGAAGATCCAGATGATAGGAGGCGTAGGATTGATAATGAAAGTTTATCGAAGGCTCTCGCTGAAAGTATGCAGACATTGGCGGAGAATCTGGAAGCAGTTTCATTTAGAAACTTTCAGGAACTGAAGGTGAAGTTAAACAGTGTGAGTCTTCATCCTGAGTGGAATTGTATTAGGGAGGAATCTTGTATATATTTTATTTTAATGAAGGAAAATCCTAGTCCACACTTGCGTTGCTGCATTAAGATAACAGAAGGTTTGAGTGCCTCCTTGTATGTATCGAATACAGAAGTGAAACATTGTAAAAACATGTCTTTACCAAGACAGTTAGGTACAGTGCTAGAAATTGAAGAACTTATAAGGAATGCCCATTCAGTGTATGCTGATCCTGATGCATATGAACATCAAAGTGTTGAGGATACTGTATCTGTTATGGACAGTTTATTTAAGAGCTTGGAGAGTAAGTTCCCTGAGAAGAAGGATACATTAGACTTCTTAAAAGAGCAAGTTCACTTGCTAACAAAGCGTAAAGTGAAAAACTATTCCTGGGAATTGCTTGTATTCTCATCGCTGGTTCATTCTATTTCTCCTCACTGCTATAGATTTATAAGAGGTTCAGGAAATGTCACTCTTCCTGCACCCCGTACCTTGAAATTAGTGTGTTCCAAGCTTTTGACGAATCCTATACAGGAGCAAAGTGATAATTTTCTTTTGTATATGAGAAAGAAATTTTCACTCTTATCAGAAGAAGATCAACTAGTCCTCCTTTCGATGGATGAGGTTCACATTAAACCCCAGTTAGACTACAAAAAGGGTAGGGTTGTAGGTAGTGCTGTAAATAGCGATGAGTGTGCAACAAGTGCTTATGTGTTTATGGTCCACAGCTTGCTTTCTTCATACAAGGATGTTGCTCACATCATGCCCGTTGTGAACATTCGAGGTGAAGCATTATTCAATATGATGAAGAAAGTCATTCTTGGACTGGAAGAAGTCGGATTTGAAGTTCTAGCACTGATTTCAGACAACAGTGCTATTAATAGGAAAGCTGTATCTCTCCTGAGCGATCCACCCGAATTAAATTACATTTATAGTCACCCCTAAGATGCACACAGAAAGCTTTTCTTTGCAATTGACACTGTGCACATTCTCAAATGTATTAGAAATAACTGGCTGAATGCAAAGCACCAAGAGTTGCATTTTCCAGATTTGACAGAGCATGACAGACTACAGATTGCATCATTTGGTTCACTGAAGGAGTTGCATGTGTTAGAGAAGAACAATCTCCTGAAATATGGATTTACCTTGACTCTGAAATCCCTGTACCCTACCAATTTGGAACGACAGAATGTTCCACTAGCTCTGCAAATTTTTAATAAACCTCTAGCTGTGGCAATAAGGGAGATTGGGCCGAAGAAGAACTTGCCCTCCTGGGACAGTACTGCACAGTTTATTGAGTTGATTTGCAGATGGTGGGACATCATGAACGTTAAGACCCTATGGAAAGGAAAACGCCTTAGGAATCCTCTTCAGGAACCAATAACGACCAACTCTTCTCATATCGAGTGCCTCCAGGAAATCGTGTCATGGCTAGATAGGTGGAAAACAATTGCCTCGCCTGGAAAGCTGAGCAAGGAAACACATGCGGCAATCACCCTTTCTACCAAGTGCATGATTGAAATGGCACAATTTTGTCTCTCTGAGAAAGGCCATAGCTTCTTCCTACCAGGCAAAATACAGACAGATAACCTAGAAGCTCGATTTGGAAAATATCGACAACTGGCAGGGAGCCAGTACAATATTTCCCTGAGGCAAGTGTTTGAGGTGGAGAATAAATTGCGCCTTCAGAGCATCCTGGACCTCAATGCTGCAGTGAGTGAGTATTTTGAAGAAGACAAGACATGTGACATAAGTGCTTTTGATGCTTGTGTTGCTGATGATAGTGATATAGAAGTCCTACAAGATGAGTATTGGCCTCTCTTACACTATATCAGTGGTTATTGCTCATATGGTTTTTTAAAGCGATATGATTGCAATTATTGCAAAGTCTTTCTTTGCGATGAGGCAGGCCAGAGTGATCACGCCAGCCTAATAAATGCCAATAACCGAGGAGGACTATGCTATCCCCATGCAGATGTAGTCAACTGTGCTGCATTTACTTTTGTTGTTATGAGTAAGCTACTCAATAGCTACAAGACAGAATTTTTGCATCACTGCAACCAGCAGAGTGTTTTGGTGAATGTAACACAAAGATGTCTGCCCACTGTACTGTTTATGGGGCACAGCTGCCCAAAGCACGCCAGGGCATTAATTGAAAAGACTGTACTGGGCACTGCCAGTAATATCTTGATTAATAATTTTGTACACAATGTTAACGACAGGTTTTCACCCAAAACTTTGGCTCAGCATAAGAGGAGGAAGCTTGTCCAATAACTGTTCATGGCCGTTCAGTAGAAATTAGGAATTTTACAATATTCTTTCATTGTATGTACAGTTTCGTTATCATTGTGCGCCCTGGTAAACACGGCAAGCTAAGCCGGCGTTGACTGGCGCTGATCGCGGGCACGCGTACAATGTTCAGTCGGTGGTTGGTGCACACTTGAACACTTTTACCAACCATGTTCAATAATATGTACAGTGCTCATAGTCGATGCTGAAAATGTCCTCCCTCTCTTGTAACACACACCTGACATCTCCTGATGAAAGAATGGACAACAATCTCAGCAATTCTGATAGGTTTGTGCCGTGTCTTGTGTGGGGTTTCGCCTAGGACACCAAGCTGGCTCATCAGCTGGCTCTTGGTGTCCCCGTTCTGTAAGAACACAACGTTGTCTGTTAAAATGTTTATTATTTACCGTGCCTGTTTTCTTGAATCGTTTGGCGAGCCTCCTATATTGTACTGGCATTACGCACAGGTCTTCTTGGAAACTTGATTCGACATTTTAATCTTGTTTAAGAACAAGACTTTCTGCTTTTCATATACGAATTATGGATATACACACGTTCGCGTTGTGTTAATTGGTGTCTAGGCATGACCAACAATCACAGTAATCACAATACTCACTAAACGTGCAACACTAACTTCTAAGCTTTGCAGATACACATTCATATAAATGACAAAACACGTGTGATCTAATGATATGAGTCAGCGGAGCAGGGTATTGTGAGGTCCACTCGCTCCGCACCTGACCAGCCAAATGACGCCATAGTTTGCCGTGATTTCCAGGGCGCACCATGATAATGACCCTCTGGTTCAATTAATATTGTGTTACTTGATCCACTTCTTTACATGGCTAATTACTAATCTGTAAGTATAGCAGTGGCGGCTGGTGGATAATTGTTATGGGTGTTGTCCTTTTTCATTAAGGGGGGGGGGAGATGATAAAAGACTGCTTGATATCAAAGAAAACTGTATTCAATTTTGCGGTAAAACGGATGTACCTCATTCATCACGAATGCCGCAGTTCAGAGAACATCACATTGCCACTGGATCACCGGATTAAATAGTTAGGCTACATGAAAACCTGCAAGACATGGTATCGGCAGTTGACGGAGCATCTCAGATGTCTCCGTCCGCTCCTCGGCTCCCTTGTTGCAATCAGGAAGCAACGATCAGCCGAGTTAACTATTGGGATAGGACCTACTCGGTCTAGCATCTCTGCCATACCCTTCACTATTGAGATCTGGTCGGTGCTCGGGCCTGGTAACGACCACTCCTAAACGGTTGGCGCGCTTTGCTTTCTCAGACAGTTCACAGTAACTTACTATAAGATTTCCTGAATTATTAAAGAACAGAATTATGAATTCCTATGCATATAAAAGTAAACGTACAGCTTTTATTACTAAACATATTGTTACGTGCCACCCCCTAGTGGCACTTTTGTTAACTGGATTACGGTAGGGGTACAAAGCACAACAGCAATTACAGCTTAAAGAAATAATTAACTTTATTGTGGCCAGAAAATTACACTAGTCAGCAAATACAAGCAATTAGGAGCCTTATTCCAGTTTCCTCAAGTCGAGAATACTTCCCCTTTCACTTGTCAACAGATCACAGAAGTTAATCCGTCCTAATGAGTACGGTGGCCTTGACAGAAACTACCTGCTCCTCTCTTTTATGTTCACCGACCACAATTACTTACGTTCACTTGCTGCAGGCTATTTCGCTGTCCACACGCTGGAGAAACAATGTCACAGGATTTCGTAACTCGCACAGCACTTCGTCACCACACTTCTGTCGCACAAGATAATCGCTCGCACTAGCTCGTAAAAACACAGCAAGCAACAACTGCTTCACGGGTCACTCTTATATAGCAGGCCGGTGACTCAATAAATGGTTCTAGATCCATCCAGGGTCCACGGCTTCTCGAGGTTTCCATCGCTGGTCCAATCACGAATCTTCTGGACTATCCCTTTGTCTTAGTAGCCCAGTTGCATAAGGCACACGCAATACAGGAGGCATGCCACAGCCCAGCCCCTGGGGCAGTTGTGACTCAAGCGGCGAGCGATGACACAAACTCACAGCCGTAACACCACCCCCTTCCTAAAAAGGCTGATCGTCCCGATCAATCATTGGTCCGTCTGTGTCCCTCCGTAGGCTGCCAGGCGATCTCGATGCACGATCTTCATCTTCGCCCTCGGGCTCCGCTGGATCCTGTAGACGACATCGTTGATCCGTTTCACGACTCGGTACGGGCCCTCCCAGGACTTCTGAAGTTTGGGTGACAGGCCTTTCTTCCGTAATGGGTTGAAGAGCCAGACCAGGTCGTCCTCGTGGAATCCGCCGGCATCCGTCTGCTGGTCGTATCGGGTCTTCATTCGGTCGGTCTCGATCCGCAGTTTCCTCCTCGCGAACGCGTGCACGTCCTCCAGTTGGTCGACCAGTTCTTGACAATACTGGCTTACCGGGATCGGATCATTCCCAGGTCGGCCAAAGGCAAGATCGACAGGTAGACGGAGCTCCCTCCCAAACATGGCCCGGGCTGGTGTGCACCCGGTGGCTTCATGCACGGCGGCGCGGTAGGCCAGGAGAAATAGTGGAAGATGTTTGTCCCAATCCCTCTGGTGCTCGCTGACGACTATTCGAAGATGGTTCTCGATGGTGAGATTGAATCGCTCTACCATCCCGTCGGACTGAGGGTGTAGTGGCGTTGTCCTTGTCTTCCGGATTCCCAGCAGCTGGCATAGGTTCTGGAACACCTGCGACTCGAAGTTCCTCCCTTGGTCGGAGTGCAGCTCCAGGGGTACTCCGTACCGGCTGACGAATTCCTTCACCAGGGTCTCTGCAATCGTCGCGGCTTCTTGGTTAGGGAGCGCATACGCCTCCGGCCATTTGGTAAAGTAGTCGCTGACGACTAATATGTAGCGGTTCCCTGCCTCGCTTAACGGGAATGGCCCAGCAACATCGATGGCCACTCTCTCCATGGGGCCGCCCACGTTGTAGGTCTTCAGTGGACCCCGTCGTCTTCGTCCTGGGCCCTTGCTGGCTGCGCAATCGTGGCACCTCGCACAGTGGTTCTCCACGTCTGTTCGGCATCCGATCCAGTAGAACCGCTCTCTCAGCTTCTCCAGGGTCTTCTTTATCCCTAGGTGTCCACCAGATGATCCTCCATGAACTTCCTTCAGGGCTTCCTCCGTCATAGCCTTTGGAACGACGACTTGTTCCCGAGATGTCTTCCCGTCGGTGCTCTCCCAGGTACGGCAGATGAGGCCATCCCTTACAATCAGCGAGTCCCACTGTGCCCAGTAGGATTTAAACTTTGGGCTGCAGTCACTCACAATGTTCCACCCGGGTCTGGGGACACAGGCCCTCTTCCATTCGGCTATCAGTCCCAGGTCATCATCCTCTGCTTGTGCCCGCGTGAATGATTCGCGGCTCCAGTTCCCTTGAAGTTCCACAGTAGTCCGTCGGCACAGTATCCCGGTGTTCTCCTCCCTTCGGGCACAGAAGGTGCAGTCTTCGGGGCACGGTCTTCGTGACAGGGCGTCGGCGTTAGAATGCAGTTGGCCTTTCCTGTGCTGAATCTCAAAGTTGTACTGTTGAAGCCCCTCTAACCACCGCGCGAGTTGACCCTCGGGCTGCTTGAAGTTCAGGAGCCACCGCAGGGATGCATGGTCGGTCCTGATGAGAAATTCTTGCCCGTACAGGTACTTGTGGAAGTGTTCAATGGTTTTCACGATGGCGAGCAGCTCCTTCCTGGTGACGCAGTAGTTCCTTTCTGGCTTTGACAGGGCCTTGCTGAAGTAGGCCACTACTCTCTCCTCGCCGTCCACTACTTGCGACAGGATTCCCCCTATGCCAAAGTCGCTGGCATCGGTATCGACGATGAACCTTGTTCCAAGTCTGGGGTAGGCCTGAATAGGTGCGGTGCACAGAGCCTGCTTGAGTTGTTCGAAGGCACTGCGGCATTCTGCTGTCCACGTGAAGAGTTGGTCCTTCTCAGTCAGTCGATGTAAAGGTTTGGCGATGTCGGCGAATCCTCTCACGAAGCGACGGTAATAAGTGCAGAGTCCCAGGAAGCTTCGTAGTTGGGACTTGTCCTTCGGAACTGGCCACTCCCTCACAGCTGCGGTCTTCTCTGGGTCGGTGCGCACCCCTTCCTCGGAGACGATATGCCCAAGGTACTGGACCCGCTTCTGGAAGAGCTGACACTTCTTGGGGCTCAACTTCAGCTGGGCAGCCCGTAGCTTCAACAAGATCTCCTTCAGGTTGCTGTAGTGCTCCTCGAAGCTTCTCCCCAGAACGATGACGTCGTCTAGGTATACCAGGCAGGTCTTCCAGTGTAGTCCCCTCAGAATGGACTCCATTAGCCTTTCGAAGGTCGCAGGGGCGTTGCACAGACCGAATGGCATGACGGTGAACTGCCAGAGCCCGCTGCCCACAGAGAACGCCGTTTTCTCGCGGTCCTTAGGGTGGACCTCCACCTGCCAGTAGCCACTCTTCAAATCCAAGGTGGAGAACCATCTTGACCCTGATATGGTGTCCAGCGTGTCGTCGATCCGGGGTAGAGGGTAGCTGTCCTTCTTCGTGACGTCGTTCACCCGCCTGTAGTCCACGCAGAACCTGGTGGAACCGTCCTTCTTCTTCACAAGCACGACCGGAGAACTCCAAGGACTATGTGATGGCTCGATCACCCCTTGCTCCTTCATCTCTTCTACCATCCGGTCGACTTCGGCTTGCTTGGCGAGCGGGACACGTCGGAATGGGGCCCTAATCGGTGCGCTGTCCCCAACGTCGATTCTGTGATGGACCAAGCTTGTCCTGCCGAAGTCTTTGCTCCCCACGGAGAAGACATCCTGGAATTCGCGTAGCAGGTCCTGAAGTTGGCGTGATTGTTCCTCGTCTAAATGGTCCTGGGATCCTTGGTACAGCTTCTGTAGTTCTTCTGGCAGTGTGTATCTTCTTCGGTTGTCCGTCTGCAGGTGTCTGTCTGTCGTATCTGTGATGCGGGCAATCCAGGTAACGGGCTCACAGATTCCTAGGTTGGTGTCCCGGTGAACCGTAATGTCGTAGTCGTTCAGGTTGGACAGGCGGACGTACGGCCGAGACGTCGTGTTGATGAGAGTCTTGGCAACTAGCAATCCTTTTGTCTGGATGTCCTCATATTTTGGCTCGATGACAGCCGCCACTCCCTCAGCAGTTCCGTCGACAATTACGGCAGCGCTGACCTCCGTCCTGGCAGGAACGATGACGTCTTCTCTCAGCCTTACTCGCCGTGCGGTGATGGACTCGTGCGCAGGTTGCAAAGCAAGTTCCTCACGTCCGAAGTGCAGAGTGTTGGTACTCAGGTCCAAGATGATGTTGTTCTGGTCCAGGAAGTCCAGTCCGATGATCACTTCGTTTGATACGTCAGCCACAAGCACTGGATGCTTTATCACCCGTCGACCAATGACGAACTCCAGTGATGCTTCGCCATGTACCGGTGCGGTCTCTCCGGTCGCGGTTATTAGCTGGAGGTTCCTTTGTGTGGGTTGCACTCTCCACTTCGGGATCACAGTGGGATTGACGATGGTCCTCGATGCTCCCGTGTCGATCAGCATGGGCCAGCTCACTCCGTTGATGACTCCATCGACCATCAGGCTGCTATTGTCCCTCCGTAACTTCGTCACACGCACTTGGACTGCCGGGGCTTGACGACTGTCACAAGCCAACCTTTGCCCCCCAAGGCTGGCTAATACTCGTTTCCCTGGGCCGCGCGGTTTTCAGACGACTGATTTCCCGTCGGATACCCTAGGCGGCGGCGATCACCGCAGTCCTTGCTCAGGTGGCCTTTCTTACCGCAGGCCCAGCAGGTCGGTAGTCCTCTTCCAGGCCGCCTCTCCGGTTGTCTTCCGGCTGTGTCGTTGCTGGTGGCGCCGCGACTATCGAAGAAACGGCTTAGCGCCTCCATCAATTCGTCGGCCAGGGGCTTGGTCTCGTTGGTTTTTGCTGGTTCATCGACGTCCACTTGACGCACCCGCGCGTGCATTCTGGATGCCTGTTTTGCCGTCTCGAATTCAAGTGCGTGGCTCAGCGCATCTGCCAGGGTCTTATTGCCCGCGAGACGCAGCGCCTGTTGAGTGTCCGAGTCCCGTAGCCCGTCGGTGAAGGTCTGCGTCGCTATCTGCTCCAGAAAGTCGGCCGGCGCTGTTGGGTAGGCAAGCCTTACGAGGCGTGCGATGTCCATCTCGAACTCCTGCAGGGTTTCCGCGTTCTTCTGTACCCGGGTCCGGAGCTGCATCTGGTAGGCCTGCTGAAGATGGCTATCTCCATATCGGGACTCCATATGGGCGATCAGTGAAGCGTAGTCCTGGGATCCAGTCGGGATGGCCTGAAGGACGTTAAGGGCGTCACCTCTCAGCGCTACAATGAGAGCTGTAGCCTTTTCTGTGTTGTTCCAGTTATGTATGGAACAGGCCGCCTCGAACTGACGTAAGTAGGTGCTCCACGGGACCTTTCCGTCGAAGGTTGGGGGCGTCACTCTGCTATGTCCCGTTCCTGATATTCCCGGTGTAACGGTGGGCGGGCGTTGGCGCAGCTCGGCAACTTCCTCTTGTAGGGCTTTGACTCTCTCATCCACCCCGGTCGGCGGGCGTCGGCGCAGCTCGGCGACTTCCTCTTGTAGGGCTTTGAATCTATCTTCCATCCCTGTCGGCAGGAGTCGGCGCAGCTCAGCAAATTCCTTTTGTAGAGCGTTGAATCTCTCCTCCACCCCCATCAGCGGGCGTTGGCGCAGCTCGGCAACTTCCACCTGCAAGGTGTTGAACTTCTCCTCCACTGCCGCGACTTCCTCACGTAGGCCCTGTTCTAATTTCCTTTGGCTCTCCTCTAATTTCGTCAGCAGACACTCTTCCAGATTTTTCTGGCCATCCAGAAATTTGGCGGTTAGGTCCTCTGCTAACTTATTCTGGCCGTCCTTCAGGTCCTCTGCTAACTTCTTCTGGCCGTCCTCCATCTTCTTCTGGCCGTCTTCCATCTTCTTCAGGTCATCCTTCAGGTCCTTGGCTAATTTATTCTGGCCGTCTTCCATCTTCTTCTGGCCGTCTTCCATCTTCTTCTGGCCGTCTTCCATCTTCTTCAGGTCATCCTTCAGGTCCTTGGCTAATTTCTTCTGGCCGTCTTCCATGCCAGTTAACTTTTCTAGCAATGCTGCCAATTTCTCCTCCATTTTAGTTGTTTGTCTTGTAAAGGGCATGCACTCACAGGAAAATTAGAGAAAATGACCTGCTCGGGTTTTGAAACCAGGACCGTCAGGTGTTGTGCTTGAGTTCGTAATCCGGCTTCTGACACCAGTTGTTACGTGCCACCCCCTAGTGGCACTTTTGTTAACTGGATTACGGTAGGGGTACAAAGCACAACACCAATTACAGCTTAAAGAAATAATTAACTTTATTGTGGCCAGAAAATTACACTAGTCAGCAAATACAAGCAATTAGGAGCCTTATTCCAGTTTCCTCAAGTCGAGAATACTTCCCCTTTCACTTGTCAACAGATCACAGAAGTTAATCCGTCCTAATGAGTACGGTGGCCTTGACAGAAACTACCTGCTCCTCTCTTTTATGTTCACCGACCACAATTACTTACGTTCACTTGCTGCAGGCTATTTCGCTGTCCACACGCTGGAGAAACAATGTCACAGGATTTCGTAACTCGCACAGCACTTCGTCACCACACTTCTGTCGCACAAGATAATCGCTCGCACTAGCTCGTAAAAACACAGCAAGCAACAACTGCTTCACGGGTCACTCTTATATAGCAGGCCGGTGACTCAATAAATGGTTCTAGATCCATCCAGGGTCCACGGCTTCTCGAGGTTTCCATCGCTGGTCCAATCACGAATCTTCTGGACTATCCCTTTGTCTTAGTAGCCCAGTTGCATAAGGCACACGCAATACAGGAGGCATGCCACAGCCCAGCCCCTGGGGCAGTTGTGACTCAAGCGGCGAGCGATGACACAAACTCACAGCCGTAACAATATTATTACGGTATTAATTGTTTTTATTGAATTAATCTGGTCGTTGTGTATCACTGCAACCTTATTACCGGCCGCCACTGAAGTATAGGATGAACAATGAATTGGCATTTTCAATAGGTGACCATTTCTTGAAATTATTGAGGCATGTAGTGTTAGCATACCAAACGTTGAACTGATTGCAAGAAGTTGTCCTATAGTGGAGATGTCAGTTTAAAATGCAACTAATAACCTCTGTGTACAGTCACATTAAACGTCCAGTCCAGAAAGTGGTAAATAGCTCTACAACCAGCAGAGTGTTTTGGAGAATGTTCGTTGTAAAGCGAAGGTTAGAATGGAGAGGGTAAGTGTACGCTTTAAATGGGATATTTCATGCAATTTTAACATACAATTTCTAAGAGGGCTTTTGTTTCAATTTCACAGATAAAATGGAACACAATCTGAAGAATGTTTCACTGGAACAAATTTTTATTTGTTCAGATTTTTAACAATGGACTGAATGAAGTCTTGCAAGTTTCTTTACATCTAGTTTCATTGGATGAACGTTAATGTAGGCCTACTTTAAAAGTTTTAATCTAATGTAACATATGTGCTAAAGAGTATTTTTAGGAACTGTTCGCATAAGGACTGTTAAAGGTGCAAATGCCTAAAAATGTATCCACCCTGTAAATAATATAATATTAATTCTAAATGAAAGTAGAATGCAGCTTATACACTTGCATCAACATTGAAATTAGGAAACCTGGTCAATACTGCACCTCATATAAGTTATGTGCTAAAGTACATAAATATGTGTTTATATTTATTGATCTTTTTATAAATGGTTGCTATGTTCTGACAGAGCTTGCATCTCGTTGAACTGTCAACAAGGCATACTCTAGCAGCACACACTGTTGATTAAAAAAAAAACATTCATCGGGACGTATTATGCTGTAACCATTGTCAAAAACCATTGATCTGGATGCGTTAGGCAGTAACTATTGTCAAAAACCATTGGATTAGACAAAACGAAGGTTAGAATGGTCGGGTGTAGGTGCGACCTTGGCCGCGCGCAGCTAGTGGGACACGGTTGACACAAAACGCTCGGTGCGTTAGGCTGTAAACATTTTCAAAACCACAGTTGTGCGGGGAAAAGTTGATCATAGAATCGCTGATTGAAATTACAGATCGTTATGAGGCAATTTCCACAATCCATGGTGAATAAACGATTCAATTCAGTGCACGATGTAATGAACTAAGTGTGCGCACTAAAGATGCGCACTAGCGGCTGAACTGTCATCGTACTGTTTTGATGACGATTGATTTGAACAATAGCGCTGACAGCTGTAATTTTGGCTATATAAGTCGTGATCCTATTTGGGATGGCTGGATGGGTCACAGACAGCGGAGGAGGAAATAACTATTAAAACATCGCTCCTTGATTTATTTCTCATCGTTTCAAAAGGTATTTTGGCTAATTCATGTATTGTAGAGAATTTTATCGCGCGTTCTATCTTCATTCATAGCTACTGTTGATTTCAATTTGAATTGTCACTACTGAACCTCATATGTGCTAAAGTTCGTAAATATGTGTTTTTATTTATTGCTATTTTAAAAACGGCTGCCATGTTTCTACAGCGCTTGCATCTCGTTCAACTGTCATCACGGCTCACTCTAGCTGCACGCTCCGGTGCGCACACATTGTTCCCAACATGTGAGATACAAAATCACTGTTGATCAAAGAAATCATCGGGATGCATTAAGCTGTAACCATTGTCAAAACTCATTGATCTGGGCGCGTTAGGCTGTAACCATTGCCAAAATACATTGGATTGGACAAAACGAAGGTTAGAATGGTCGTGTGCAGGTGCGACTTTGGCTGCACGCAGCTAGCGGGGCACGGATGACACAAAACCCTTGATCTGGACACGTTAGGATGTAACCATTGTCAAAAACCATTGGATACCACAAAACGAAGGTTAGAATGGTCGGTGTAGGAGCGGCTTTGGCCGAGCACAGCCAGCGGGTCACGGTTGACACAAAACCATTGATCTGGACGCGTCAAAAACCATTGGATTGGACAAATCGAAGGGTGTTGGTGCTGCATAGTACCGTAATGGCGAGGTTGGCAATACCGGTTTGATGATGATTGATGTGGACAATGGTGGCCACAGCTGGAATTCTGCCTACATAAGTCGTGATCCTATTTGGGATGACTGGGTGGGTCACAGACAGCAGAGGAGGAAATATCTATTAAAACATCGCTCCTAGATTTATTTCTCATCGTTTCAAAAGGTATTTTGGCTAATTCATGTATTGTAGAGAATTTTATCGCGCGTTCTATCTTCATTCATAGCTACCGTTGATTTCAATTTGAATTGTCACTACTGAACCTCATTTATGTGCTAAAGTTCGTAAATATGTGTTTTTATTTATTGCTATTTTAAAAACGGCTGCCATGTTTCTACAGCGCTTGCATCTCGTTCAACTGTCATCACGGCTCACTCTAGCTGCACGCTCCGGTGCGCACACATTGTTCCCAACATGTGAGATACAAAATCACTGTTGATCAAAGAAATCATCGGGATGCATTAAGCTGTAACCATTGTCAAAACTCATTGATCTGGGTGCGTTATGCTGTAACCATTGTCAAAAAACATTGGATTGGACAAAACGAAGGTTAGAATGGTCGTGTGCAGGTGCGACTTTGGCTGCGCGCAGCTGGCGGGGCACGGTTCACACAAAACGATTGATCTGGACACGTTAGGATGTAACCATTGTCAAAAACCATTGGATACCACAAAACGAAGGTTAGAATGGTCGGTGTAGGAGCGGCTTTGGCCGAGTGCAGCCAGCGGGGCACGGTTGACAAAACCATTGATCTGGACGCGTCTAAAACCATTGGATTTGACAAATCGAAGGGTGTTGGTGCAGCATAGTACCGTAAGGGCGAGGTTGGCAATACCGGTTTGATGATGATTGATGTGGACAATGGTGGCCACAGCTGGAATTCTGCCTACATAAGTCGTGATCCTATTTGGGATGGCTGGGTGAGTCACAGACAGCGGAGGAGGAAACATCTATTAAAACATCATTCCCTGATTTATTTCTCATCGTTTGATGAGGTATTTTGGCTAATTCATGTACTACCGGTATAGAGAATGTTATTGCTCGTTCTACTTTCATTCAGTGCTATCAATATAATAGGGAATACAACAATTTTGTATTGAAAAGTGGAAAGGAGCTTTTGAAAAGGCTATATTTATTTAACTAGTGAAGGATAGATATGGTCATCTCTTATTTTTTTTTTTTTTTACGAAACAGCACAATTTGTGTAACATAGAAAATATGAGAACAACATGTTTTTGCAGATGACTCACTGTATTCTGTTGAGAACAAAGTGCTAAGATCACTAGTAATTAGCATGTTTTATGTATTGTCGGATAAGCTTATGCCATGCCTGATATTGTAAACATTGCCATATGAAAACTGTTACTGTAGGATTACTCTATATCAAGTGTTTGTTTGTAAATTATTACATTATCATGCCCTTTTATGAATCAACAACAAGTTTCCTCTTTGGTAAATGCTCTCATGTGTCATGACTGCTGCTTTGTTCCATTTCAGTAGGTAACCTTTTCTGTCATAGGCATTCCATTGCTAGCCTGTTTTCTTATCACGGATGAAAACTTTCTGTGGCTACTTGTTTTTTTGTGAGTGGGTTAGGACATCACTGTCATCAGCCATGTGTACTTGGATATGGATATTTATTTAACTAGTGAAGGATACGTATGGTCATCTTTTAGTTATTATTATTTTTTACGAAACAGCACAGTTTGTGTAACATAGAAAATATGAGAACAACATGTTTTTGCAGATGACTCACTGTATTCTGTTGAGAACAAAGTGCTAAGATCACTGGTAATTAGCATGTTTTATGTATTGTCGGGTAAGCTTATGCCATGCCTGATATTGTAAATATTGCCATATGAAAACTGTTACTGTAGGATTAATCTATACCAAGTGTTTGTTTCTAAATTATTACCACATCATCATGCCCCTATATGAATCATCAACAACAAAAAGTTTCCTCTTTTGTAAATGTTCTCATGACTGCTGCTCTGTTCCATTTCAGTAGGTAACCTTTTCTTTCATAGGCATGCCATTACTACCTGTTTTCATATCATGCATGGAAACTTTCTGTGGCTAGTTGTTGTTGTTGTTGTTGTTGTTTTGTAAGTGGGTTATGACATCACTGTCATCAGCCATGTGTACTTGGATATGGGTAGAATTTGTATGTATATATTGTGATGCTAGAATTGGGAAGGTTAGGTACGGTATTGTAGTTTTAAGGGGAGGAACTATGAGGTCATCTGCCCTTGGAAAGGAGGTGACCATGGTCTTCTGCTAGGAACAATCCCAGCATTTACCTGGAGGAGAAAGGAGAAATCGAACCCACTTCTTCTCAGTTCAGTTTTAACTCATGAGGCTGAGTGAATTTCGTTCCACAATCAAATCAGAATTGTATTTTTAGGGGCAGATGACCTCGTAATTGCGCCCCTTAAAACAACAATAATTTCTCGGCAGAGATGGGAATCAAACCTAGACCTTTGGACAGATATGATTGACTATACTGTAGATATTAATTTCTGCTTTAACTGTTACAGATTAATTGGTTATTTGTTGTGTCTTTTCTTCTCGTTGTGTAGTTGACATCTCACGTTAAAATGGGGTGAATATTTGTCAAGTTTTTTAATGAATTCTTCTATATATCGCATTTATTGAGACATCAGTGTTTTCGGTCAAGTTCACACTCGCAAGGTTCGAAATGCATACTTATCGATTATGATCGAAAACGTCGATTTATTAGCTAGAGTAATGTATCGATCGCATCAACTTCTGACCATATGTTTAATTTATGGTTTCGTTATTTATTTATTCGCGTCTGTAGAACGTAATTTGATACATAAACACTCAGTCGCGTTTCCTCACAGGTTGTTCATAGCAGCAGCGCTGGGTAGCGCGCTCGCTGACGGCCGGAAGGCTATGACGTCATAAATCGTATCGCAAGGCTTTCTCTCTAGGTGGCCTTGGTGGGGCCTACCTTTGTTCTTTTTGCCAGTTCTTCGGCTTTGTTCTACCTTCCGTGTGGCCCTATTTATTTGTCCTTTGCTGTAGCCATTAGCTAGGAGCGTGTTCCAAACATGTTTCTTTTCTTCATTCACGCTATCCTTATCGCAAATGTGGTTGGCTGTGGTGAGGAGTGTTCTAGCTACCATTTCTTTCTGCGATGGATGACTTGAGTTAGCATGTAGGTACCGATCTGTGTGAGTATCTTCCCTATAGACCCTGTGTCCGAGTGTGTTATCTGTTCGTTTATAGAGCAGAACGTCTAAGAAGGCCAGCTGATTATTTTCTTCTACTTCCATTGTGAAGTTGATGCTCGCATACCTGCCAACCCTCCCGATTTATTCGAAACTTTCCGAATTTTCACCTCGTCTTCCGATCTTCTTAATTACTATTATTTCTTCCGAATTTCGGGCCCCAGTGATATATTGTAAAAGAAAAAGGAACTGCAAATAATTTCTATTCTCAAGGAGATTCTCTCGTAAGTTGTAATTGCTTTTGTGATTTGCGTAACCTTGTTTTTTTGTGGAAGTTTGTGGAAGTTCCTCGCTTGGCAGTGAGCTCCATAGCTGCGATCTTGGAATGGTGGGTCAGCTGATCGGCCTACCGCATACTGATTGATGGTATTTTACGGACAAACAGGTGTCAAGCCTGCGCTGATTAGTTGAGTCTGGCCAGGTGACTATGCAGTATGGGATTGAAACCTTGTATGCTACGCGCGGCGATTGTGACTTGATCTGTTTGAAACCACGTGTTTATACTCTCCTAGCGTCACGTTTAGTGCGTCGGTAGAAAATTATTTCAACGAGTTGTGTCGATGAATGTTCGTGTCGTGTGTTTTAGGTTTCTCTCGTCACGTCATGTCGACAAAACCTCAGAAACGTTATCTCCAAATGTTCAAAGAAAGCTATAAAACTGAATTTCCATTCATTGTACAATCTAGTAGAGGAAATCATTTTGCTCTTTGTTCCGTGTGTCGTAGCGATATAAATATTTCTCATGGCGGAAAAACTGACATTGTAACTCACAGCAACACTCTAAAACACAAGGACAGTGCTAGTTGTTTACGGAAGAACAAAAAATTAGGTACGTTTTTTGTTCACAGGAATGAAGACAATGCTGCCATTCGAGCAGAATGTTTGTTCACGGCGTTCATCGTAGAACACAACCTCTCTTTATCATGTTCTGATCACGTGGGTCAATTGTTTAGAAAAATGTTCCCGGATTCGGAAATTGCGAAGAAATATGCCTGTGGGAGGACAAAAACATCCGCCATTGTTTATGAAATGGCAAGTGATGCCGATTCAAAAATTATTAATATTTAAAAATATGGGCCTTTCACCCACGCCACGGTATCCTGCGCATGATGAATTCTATAATTTTAAAAAATCTTCCTATTTTTGACTTCCGAAGGTTGGCAGGTATGTGCTCGGATGTCTGGAGCACATGAAGTCTAGAAAGTCCTGAAGTGTGGTGCGTCCATGTTCCCAAATCAAAAAGACGTCGTCGACGTATCTGAACCAACACTTACTGTCGACCAAAGTATTATGTGTACTTGAGTTTGAAGGTTGTTTGTGAAGTAACCAATAGACCTACATAAAATCCAATATCATCATTTTCGTCGTTCTATTTTACGTTAGCTCATGTAGGTTTGGAATTTTTAATTTATATTTTAATATATTTTGTCGCAGTTGGAACACAAAACGTGCACGTTTTTAAGAGTGTTTCAACCATGCGTCACATTTAAGAATTATTATTTCAAAAACCCGTCATCAGATCGAATCCAAATTTTAACACAATATACATTGGAATGTTGTATACCTGGTTTATTAATTTTAAAGTGTTGCGTGTCCAAGAAAAAAAGTTATCATATTTGTAAGGTAACTTTTTCTCGGCTCGGGGTGGTTGGAAAATGTAGTTCTTAGTTGCGATGTAATCCTTATACATCAAAAAGTTATGCTGTATGACTGTGAAATACGTAAATTAACTCACTTATTTTATATCGGTTTGTATTTGTAGGTGGAAATAACACATTGTTCACCACCTACCCACTCCGGAAAAGCTGTACAGCGTTGCTGTGATGGAGCCCATCACTTCCGAGCGAGGCACGCCATGATGCGTTATGGGCTCTATTTCGGCAACGCTGTACAGCTTCTCCGGGAGCGGGTAGGTGGTGAATGATGTGTTATTTCCGCCTACAAATACAAACCGATATAAAATAAGTGAGTTAATTTACGTATTTCACAGTCATACAGCATAACGTTTTGATGTATAAGGATTACATCGCAACTAAGAACTACATTTTCCAACCACCCCGAGCCGAGAAAAAGTTACCTTACAAAAATGATAACTTTTTTTCTTGGACACGCAACACTTTAAAATTAATAAACCAGGTATACAACATTCCAATGTATATTGTGTTAAAATTTGGATTCTATCTGATGACGGGTTTTTGAGATAATAATTCTTAAATGTGACGCATGGTTGAAACACGCTTAAAACGTGCACTTTTTGTGCTCCAACTGTGACAAAAAATATTAAAATATAAATTAAAAATTCCAAACCTACATGAGCTAACGTGCAATAGAACGACGGAAATGATGATGTTATTGGATTTTATGTAGGTCTAATGGTTACTTCACAAACAACCTTCAAACTCGAGTGCACATAATACTTTGGTCGACAGTAGGCTTGAATGGGCTCTCCTTGATCGCTTCTTCTTCGAAGTTAGCCATAAACACGTTAGCCAGTAGTGGAGAGAGGGGGGAACCCATGGCTGCTCCCTCCGTTTGCTGAAACATCTGCCCATTGAATACGAAGACTGTGGAGTTAACGCAGTGTTCAGCTAACTCCACTAAGTCCGTTGGACCTCCTGTGGCTTTAAGTTTTTCCCTGATTAACTGTATGGCGTAAGGTACAGGCACCCTGGTAAATAGGGACTCCACATCGAAGCTTGCCAGTTGATCACCGTCACTCAGGCTTATACTCGCTATGATATCAGTAAAGTTCTGCGAGTTTTTCACGTGGAAGGCTGGCGGAGGGAATAATGGCTGCAGTACCTGGTTCAAATATTTAGCCAGAGCGTGAGTTGGAGATGCTATGGCGCTAACTATAGGCCTCAGAGGCACATTGGGCTTGTGTATTTTAGGTAGGCCGTAGAACGTGGGAGTTCTTGAGTAGCGAGGTACTAGGGATTTCTGCTTCTCTTCTGGAATAGATGACTCCTTAATTAGCCGCGTCGTCGTTAGTTCTATCTTCCTTATGGGGTTCTTCGGGATCGCCTTATAAGCTGTGTCTGAAAGGAGGCTGTGAACTTTATCCACGTAGTCTTGGGTGTCGAATACAACCGTAGCATTCCCTTTGTCTGCTGGCAAAATCGTGATGCTGTCATGGCTTCGTAGCTCTTTAAGGGCCTGACGTTCTTCCCTGCTGATGTTGCTTGAAACGGGCCTGGCATGTTTGATGATCTGGGAGGCCTCTGCTCTAATTTCTTCTGCTTCTAAGGCTGGTAGATGACGGATAGAAGCTTCTACCCCGCAGATAAGATCTTCCGTAGGAGGGTGTCTTGGCGTGAATGCGTAATTAAGTCCTTAGTTAACAGGTCCTTACTTGGCTCGTTCAAACGCTGCAGAGACTACGACATTTCACCTAAGTTTATCAAGGTAAAACATCAAATTTCTTCGCCTGCAGCGAGGAGAATTTTACTCCGAACTGAAAGTGCCCAATTACGTCAACGAGTCTGGAACTGCCGTCGTGAACTATAGATATGGTGATGCGAGAACTATATGACATACACTTCAAGCTAATGCTACGACTGTCTCCTGACGATTGGACGACGTTGGATAACATAACCGCAAGGCAAGCAGATTCCATATTACAGAAAACAACAGCTACACATATAAAGAAATTTGACTTGCTGCAACAAAGGCAGAAACCACCTTCAACGTATGCACTAGATAGGAAGCGCATAGTGATCAACATGTCATCCCTGCCATTGAACGAGCCAAGTAAGGACCTGTTAGCCAAAGGACTTAATTACGCAATCACGCCAAGACGCCCTCCTACGGAAGATCTTATCTGCGGGGTAGAAGCTTCTATCCGTCATCTACCAGCCTTAGAAGCAGAAGAAATTAGAGCAGAGGCCTCTCAGATCATCAAACATGCCAGGCCCGTTTCAAGCAACATCAGCAGGGAAGAACGACAGGCCCTTAAAGAGCTACGAAGCAATGACAGCATTACGATTTTGCCAGCAGACAAAGGGAATGCTACGGTTGT
Organism: Meconema thalassinum; assembly: GCA_946902985.2. Taxonomy (NCBI): domain Eukaryota; kingdom Metazoa; phylum Arthropoda; class Insecta; order Orthoptera; family Tettigoniidae; genus Meconema; species Meconema thalassinum. The sequence continues at coordinate 1,753,016,098 of OX336388.2, read as the reverse complement.
ATTCGACACCCAAGACTACATGGATAAAGTTCACAGACTCCTTTCAGACACAGCTTATAAGGCGATCCCGAAGAACCCCATAAGGAAGATAGAACTAACGACGACGCGGCTAATTAAGGAGTCATCTATTCCAGAAGAGAAGCAGAAATCCCTAGTACCTCGCTACTCAAGAACTCCCACGTTCTACGGCCTACATAAAATACACAAGCCCGATGTGCCTCTGAGGCCTATAGTTAGCGCCATAGCGTCTCCAACTCACGCTCTGGCTAAATATTTGAACCAGGTACTGCAGCCATTATTCCCTCCGCCAGCCTCCCACATGAAAAACTCGCAGCACTTTACTGTTATCATAGCGAGTATAAGCCTGAGTGACGGTGATCTACTGGCAAGCTTCGATGTGGAGTCCCTATTTACCAGGGTGCCTGTACCTGACGCCATACAGTTAATCAGGGAAAAACCTACAGCCACAGGAGGTCCAACGGACTTAGTGGAGTTAGCTGAACACTGCGTTAACTCCACAGTCTTCGTATTCAATGGGCAGATGTTTCAGCAAACGGAGGGAGCAGCCATGGGTTCCCCCCTCTCTCCACTACTGGCTAACGTGTTTATGGCTAACTTCGAAGAAGAAGCGATCAAGGAGAGCCCATTGAAGCCTAAGTGTTGGTTCAGATACGTAGACGACGTCTTTTTGATTTGGGAACATGGACGCACCACACTTCAGGACTTTCTAGACTTCATGTGCTCCAGACATCCGAGCATCAACTTCACAATGGAAGTAGAAGAAAATAATCAGCTGGCCTTCTTAGACGTTCTGCTCTATAAACGAACAGATAACACACTCGGACACAGGGTCTATAGGGAAGATACTCACACAGATCGGTACCTACATGCTAACTCAAGTCATCCTCCATCGCAGAAAGAAATGGTAGCTAGAACACTCCTCACCAGAGCCAACCACATTTGCGATAAGGATAGCGTGAATGAAGAAAAGAAACATGTTTGGAACACGCTCCTAGCTAATGGCTACAGCAAAGGACAAATAAATAGGGCCACACGGAAGGTAGAACAAAGCCGAAGAACTGGCAAAAAGATCAAAGATAGGCCCCACCATAAAGCCTTTCTGCCGTACGTACAGGGGTTGACGGATAGAATCGCCAGGCTACTCAAGAAACACGATGTTACTACTGTGATGCATCCTATAAACAAGCTGACACAAGTGGTGCATAAATCAAACTAGATAAAGCTGCCAAACCAGGACGCAGGAGTTTACAAAGTGCCTTGCTCCTGTGGACAGGTTTACATAGGGCATTGAATATAACAAGTTGCCAAGTTTCCGCCTAATCAACACACATTTAATTCTAAGTTAGCGTCTCATGGGTACATGTTTCGGAATCTATGCCAATTCCTTCTTCAGCCCTTTACAATAAATATTAGGAAACATCATAGCACAGAACAAAATGACCTTGTCCATGTCGAAACATATAACACTAATATTAAAACACTATAAAAACTATTAAAAAATTAAAACATGACAAACTTATGACCAAATTAAAACATTCCTGCTGTTTACAGTCACTTAAATATGTAATCACTAATTATGAACATTCTTGTTTAGTGTGCGATGGTCAAATGCACATTCATAAATCACTTGTGTGTCAAGCAAAAAAAAATGCACCTTTTGCTAGTGTCCATGACCCAATTAGCTTGCTATACTGGTGGGTAAAATGACGACGAGGTGGAAACTTTGGTTCCGGTACTTTCTTTGAAACTGCACTGGCATGTGGCTATAGATGTGAAATCAGGGAAAAACTCATTCAACTAATTGACTGGAATTTGCATTGACCCATTAAATGGATATGTTGTCTTGTACTAACAGCTCCACGGACCTGAAATGAAATCATTCGGTGGTTTGAAACTTTGAACTATATTTACCAAAAAAAAAAAAAATCTTAAGTACAGCCCAGAAAAATTAGGACTTCCGTGGGAATGATTTGAAATGCAAGGCGTCTATGTCATGATATGGTGTGGGGTGATCAGCTCATACACCTGAAGAGAAAATTTTGAGAAAATTAAGAAATAGTTATATTATATAACAGTGAAGAGTTGCGTGGAGCAAATTATGATTGATTAACTTACCGACGTGAATGCTAGTGCGATGCGATATAGGTAGGTCAAGTGCCACACTGCTTGTGTTCCGGTGTGTATACATCTGATCTACTTGTACTGTGAGCAGAGTCAGCTGCTGCCTGACGAGGTTGAGGATAGCAAGTGGGCGGTGGGGCGGAACTGCGCGGAGTGAAAATAACCGGCGCGGCTCAGGGTGGGGCGGGAATACCAGTGTCAATGACCTTACTGTTATCTATGGAGGTTTTAATTTTTTGGAAATGAGGTGGTCTGCTATAGTGTCCAACAATACATTGGTATCAAAATTGATTTCATTCAAGTTTTTGTGAGCATTGGACCTTTGGAACACGTTGATGTGTATGTTTTCCAAAATATTCATCAAACTGCCTTTGGACACGTAATGCAATATTTTAACATCGTTTTCTAAGCTGGTGAAACTGTGTTTACTTTCTTCCATGTGGGATGCCATAGCCGAAAATTTGTTATGTTTTATTACTGAAAAATGCTCATTATAACGAGTGCGAAAGCTTCTACCTGTTTGGCTGGGCAAGAATTAAATTTGATTTCGTATACGCCCGATTTGGAGTATTTGTTGGTGTGATTGATTTTACTTGAATTGAAGAATTTTTTGAAGTTAGAATTGTTGGTTTTGAAGGCAATATTTAAATTGTGTTTCTTTAAGATGTTAGAAACGGTATAAATGCTTCGGTCCACATAAGTGAAGGTTGCGAATTTTTTCTTTTCGGGTTCAATTTTGACTAATGTAGTTTTCGGTTTATTTTTTATTTTATGAATAAGGTTATTGATGTAGTTAAAACTATAGCCGTTGATGTTTGCTATTTGATGGATGATCTCTATTTCCTGTTGCAAATCCTTTTGGGACAAAGGTAGACTTAGGGCTCTGTTTATGAGGCTGGTGAATGCTGCCTTTTTATGACTTCCAGGGTGGTTGGAGTCATGACGTATAGTTGTGCTCGTTTGAGAAGGTTTCCTGTTTATTTTATAATGGAGTCTATTGCTTTTTCTGGTTACTGTTAGATCTAAATAATTAATTTCATTGTTGACTTCGGACTCAACAGTGAACTTGGCGTTTTTGTCGATGTTGTTCAAGGTCTCTAAGATGTGAGCTATACTTTGACTTTGTTCATTAATGATGATGAAGACGTCGTCGACATATCTTCCCCAGAATTCAATTCCATCAACGTGGTTAATGACTATTTCATATTCTAAATGGTCGAGATAAATGTTGGCTAGTATGCCGGAGAGAGGTGATCCCATGGCGAGACCTTCGGACTGTCTGTAAATTTTACCATTGAACGTGAAGACATTATTATTGGTCACCAAATCTAATATTGAAACTAATTCCTCAATTTCTACTTTAGAAAGTTCGCTATTGTTGGTTAATTGTCTGCGTATGACATCTATGTTTTTTTTTTTTTTTTTCACTGGTATATTAGTGTACATGTCTTTGATGTCTATTGAGTGCATGGTGCTGCTGTCCTTTAGTTTTAAGCCTACTGTTTTTTCGCAGAAATGCATGGTATTCCTGAAGGAACTGTTTGCCTTGAACTTATAATGTCTGTTGAGATACTGTTGTGCAAATTTTGCAAGCTTGTAAGTGGGACTATTTTTAAAGTTAACAATTGGTCTGATTGGTATACCTGGTTTATGAATCTTTGGTAACGATCTCAAAGTGGGTAGACTTGGGTTCATACTCGTAAATTTAGTGGCTTGTTTGTCGTCTATAATGAAAATCGTGTTTTTCAAAAGTTTTTTGACTTGTTTTTGGATAGCATTAGTTGGATCTTTTTTGATTTCTTTGAAATTTGTGGTGTTAAGAAAATTGTTGGTCTTTTGGATATAATCATCTTTGTTCATTAAAACAGATGTGTTTCCCTTGTCAGCCTTTGTTATGACTATATTGTTATCATTAATTTTTTTGGCTAAGTTATTTAATTGCGCCTTATCGTGAGAATTGTTGTGACTATTTTTACGTTTGTTTTTATTGGTGTTTATGATTTTTTTTATTTTCTTGTTGGTGTCGAATCTCGTAGCGTTTTGTTCCTCATACGGCAATTTTTTAATTGCTGCTTCGGTTTCGGCTATTAAATTGATTAATTCGTTGTCATTATAGTTCTGGTCCCAATTATGCTTAGGCCCTTTCTGTAAAATTTCTAACTCTTTTTGATCCAATGCGATGTTGGAAAGATTTTTGATGAGTTTTGGAAAACATGTGGGTTGTTCACCACTAATTTATGATAGTTGGGGAGCATTTGTTGTGCGTTCATCAGGTTTTTAAATTTGTTGTCAAGCACCTTGACCTTCCTTATGGCGCACGCGTGAGTCAGCTGCCATACAATATTCTGGTAACTGTCCCATTCTTTTTTGTTTGTTGAATTGGACGCTTCCAGATGTGCTCGGTATAATGAATTGTTAATGTTATTCTTCCTCATGTGCAAGAACCTTATCTCCCGCTCAAGCACCCTGTCATTGACCAAAAACTGCGTTTGCTTGTCATATTGATTCGAATGACCCCTCCTTTGATAACCCTTAAGAGCCGGCCGTCAGCCCAGCTCTTGTTGTAACATTGATCAAAAGTTTGTGAAAAGATTTATAAAGAAACGGGAGAAGGTAAAATGATTTTGTTTCTACAGCGCGCTGTAATATTTTATACACCTTTTATCAGTGCAAAAGCAAATCGAACAGGAATACAAAGATAGTTATAAAAAGTGTAGTTAAAATCACAATTCTCCATATAAAATAGAGTTCTGAACTGCGATTTTCCTAAAATCTTCTATGCCTTCAGAGGATGTTGAAAATAGAAACAAACTCCACTGCAAGACAGCTTATAGTTATCTCTAGTATGCTACTGAAACATATTTTAAAATTAAGAACTCTGTATATGTTTAATCGTGATTTTAGAAAATGTAAGCATATTGTGTTGCTAATGCTAGCCGTGTCGAGGTGCTGGTAGTTCAGGCAGTTACCGTCAGATACCGCATAGTCGCAAAGTCATGTCCTTGAAACAGGGTGAAGGAAGACAGAGCCGGGCTTCTGAGAGATGGTAATCTCATGCCAGGAAGTGATGAAATCAGCTCATGTCCAGGTGCTGTCAGTCGCTTCATTACAATTGGCAGTGGACACGGTGAAGGAGATTTGGGACATGGTGGTCATGTAGCCGCATGTACTTGGGTGTGTGTATAATGTGTCTAATAACCTGTGTTATTGTGATGGTTGTATTAGGGCGTGTATTTGTATTTGGGACGGGTATTGTATATGCGGCGGCCGTGGCCTTAAGTTAGATACCATCCCAGCATTTGCCTGAAGCATAATTGAGGAAACAACTTCCAGGATGGCTGAAGTAAAAATGTAACCCTTCTCTTCCCGGTTCTGCCTCGCAAGCCTCAGTGTATCTCGTTCCAGCCCTCAGCTCCCAAACCTGGACCTCTGCGTTGACAGCTAAGAAGACTAGCCACTACGCCACGAGGTGGATTGTAAATAAAATATTGCTTTGTCAGTCTAAATATGATGTAGCGACTACTGGCCTTTTGAAGTTACAGTAATTATTATATGAGTAGCAAGCAATCACTAGTTAGTAATCATCACTAAAGTGGGCCTGAATTTCATTAAACTAATTTGTTTATTTATTTATAATTATTTGTTTGTTTATTTATAGTTCTTCTAACAGGTTACAACCTACTTATGAGAAATAACAATATGAATTACACTTAATATTTTTCTTACACTAATATACACACATCAAAAAAAGTTTTGCATCACCTCGGTTCCCAGATCTCCGGCATATAGACGTTGACTGTGTATATTGTATCCAAGATACAGTCCCTTTGACTGTTCATAGATGTCACTAAAACTGCTCAAAGATGTAAACAACCATGCATGAGCAGGGCCTATTAGACGGAGGGGGTACGACAGCCGATCAGTTCCAGTCATTCCACCAGGACGAAGGTACGCTGCTCATGTTGTCTGTAGTTCTACCATGCCTAGAAGGTCAATACTGCAGTTCGATCGCGTCCGCATTGTTACTTTGTGTCAAGAAGGGCTCTCAACAAGGGAAGTTTCCAGGCGTCTCAGAGTGAACCAAAGCGATGTTGTTCGGACATGGAGGAGGTACAGAGATACAGGAACTGTCGATGACAGGCCTCGCTCAGGCCGCCCAAGGGCTACTACTGTAGTGGATGACCGCTACTTACGGATTGCCGCTCGGAGGAACCCTGACAGCAATGCCACCATGTTGAATAATGCGTTTCGTTCAGCCACAGGACGTCGTGTTTCAACTCAAACTGTGCGCAATAGGCTGCATGATGCGCAACTTCACTCCCGACGTCCATGGCGAGGTCCAGCTTTGCAACCCCGACACCATGCAGCGCGGTACAGATGGGCCCAACAACATGCTGAATGGACCCCACGGAATTGGCATCACGTTCTCTTCACCGATGAGTGTCGCATATGCCTTCAACCAGACAATCGTCGGAGACGTGTTTGGAGGCACCCTGGTCAGGCTGAACGTCTTAGACACACTGTCCAGCGAGTGCAGCAAGGTGGTGGTTCCCTGATGTTTTGGGGTGGCATTATGTGGGGCCGACGTACGCCACTGGTGGTCATGGAAGGCTCCGAAACGGCTTTACGATACCTGAATGACATCCTCCGACCCATAGTGCAACCATATCGGCAGAATATTGGAGAGGCATTTGTCTTCATGGACGACAATTCTCGACCTCATCGTGCACATCTTGTGAATGCGTTCCTTCAAGATAACGACATCGCTCGACTACAGTGGCCAGCATGTTCGCCAGACATGAACCCTATCGAACATGCCTGGGATATGTTGAAAAGGGCTGTTTATGGACGTCTTGACCCACCAACCACTCTGAGAGATTTACGCCGAATTGTCGTTGAGGAGTGGGACAATTTGGACCAACAGTGTCTTGATGAACTTGTGGATAGTATGCCACGGCGAATACAGGCATGCATCAATGCAAGAGGACGTGCTACTGGGTATTAGAGGTAGTGGTGTGTACTGCAATCTGGACCACAAATGCTGGAAGTCTAGCTGTATGATGGTACAACATGCAATGTGTGGGTCTCATGAGCAATAAAACTAGCTGAAATGTTGTTTGTGTTGATCTCTATTCCCTTTGTATTTAACGGTTCCGGAACTCTTGGAACGGAGGTGATGCAAAACTTTTTTTGATGTGTGTATAATGATACTTATAATACGTATGACTAAATATTATTCTAGTAAGTATCGTAAGTATCGTATTTGAAATTATGTTACAAGTCACTGATAAGGAGTGTATGCTATTAAGTGATTTCTCTACAATACAAATGAACAAAAGGTGCTGTCTGATATATTATGGGGGCGTGGTGGCGCAGCGGTCAAGCTGTATGCCTCTCACCAAGGCGGACCGGGTTCGATTCTCGGTCAATGCATGTGAGATTTTCGATGTGAAATGCCATGCCCTGTGGTTCGGATTCCACGTAAAACAAAGGTCCCGTGGCTTATGATCGCGAGATTAACGGTCACGTTAAACTACAAGCTTCCTTTTTTTGATATATTATGTGTGCATGTTTTTTTTGTAGATATTGAATGTGTTCGATACAGGCGATTGTTTATGTTACTCTGTATTGGCTCTTGGACAGTGGGATGTTATACGTTTCGGTCTTATTGACCACGAAGGAACATATAGTTCAAATTCAGATGACAAATAAGGTTTATCCAAGATGTTATCAAATTATTTAAAAGTAATAACCTGCCTACTTTTCTCTAAAGTCTTTAAAGAAAAAGTTCCAGTAAGAAATTATGCTTAGCATTTTTAAAGGAAATGTTTAGTTTATGTTATCGTCAATCTCGCGATCAATAGCCACGGGACCTCCTTTTTACGTGGAATCCGAACCACTGGACATGACGTTTCACTTTGAAAATCTCACATGCATTGACCGGGAACCGAACCCGGTCCGCTGTGGTGAGAGGCCAACAGCTTGACCACACCACTGGGCCACCACATTCCCGCTTAGCATATTTAGGTTATAATGAAACACTCTCACCTCCTCGCTGGAGTTGATTTAACTTTATCTACCCTCATTAACACAAACCTACAGAATTTACTGCCTTTAAATACAGGCCACAAGTGATTTTAAAGTTTTCCCGACTTTGAATGGGCGCCAAGGTTGACCATATGGGTCTTCCTGAATAAAATAAAATACATAGCTGTTGCCCCGACTATGAAACGCCTTATCCCAGGCGTAGGGCATTTGGCATGCGTTCGCTGATGCTACCAGGTTCATACAAGACAGGAATATAAACACACATGAATTTTAAAGAGATAATCTATTGGCTGTACTATACACATATATACATAATATACAACACAAAATACCCTTCATACACTCGTGAAATAATACAGTACCTTGCCACTGAATTTAGGCTCTGAGAGCAGCATAACACGGCCATATCAGACCCAGGCATAACAGCCACCTACGTATATACACACTGTACTGTCCGTACACAAAATATCTACACACGTTAGACTGGTTCACTCCACTTTCTTTCTTCTCAAACTGCTCATTCACGTCTCCATTCTCGCATGACTTTTCGATGAAATGGTTACGACTGATTATCCTTTTAGGCGTGGTAAGTTATTACCGACAGCCCATGGTATGGATGGACCCATGAAATGCACGTAGCCTCCAATAGCCCGTAAGAGCTCAGTGGATTGCTAAAGATTAGTCACTGCTCGTTCGTGAACGACACTAATTTGCAAGTAGACAACGGACTTTCGCTGTAAAAGCAAGATGACGATTTCAGATCGCCAGACATGCCATTATATGCACTGGCGTAGGGATACAACCCCAATGTTTCTGCCGGAACTAATTCGTACGTGGCCCGCTCCTAGCGGAACATCCGTGTCAACACATGAACATCAGACAGTCGAAATTCACACTGACGTCACACAGTAGTTTTCCACGTGCCAGTTCATCCAAGTTCATGCTATTAATAGCTTAGGTATTCCCAGAACTTCGAATTACTGCCTGTCTTTTCCGGGTATGTAACACATCCAGCACTCGAAAATACCAATTCATTGTACCTTTATAGTACAGCCACGAATCTAACATTTAACATTACTAGGTCAAAATAAAGCCATTAACCCCAAACCAAAATGAAATAATGCTTCTACTTAATACAGTCATATATATCCTTATACCCAAAACGTAATAAATCGCAAAACCCCGTATTTTATAATATCAAATATCCAAAAACCGATAATTAATAAACAGTGATCCTAGTTGGTCTGGACCATCCAAAGATGAATCCGTCCACAAAAACACACACAGGCACAATAAAAATCACCTTCTGCAACCCCACTTTAACCCAATATAATAAGATACGAATAAAATACCCCAAACTAACTGCACGAAGCAAAAAACCCGAGGGTGAGCTACTGTAACTGAATAAATTCTGTTACAGACGCCCCCACAAGGATCAATCTCTAAACTACAAGGCTATAGATTTATCCTTGTCCCTCACACAAATACACTAGTATTCCTGTCTTGTCATCGTGAGCTAGATCTCTAGGTGACATATAGCTTGAGGTTAGCAATGTTATATGTACCTAGGACCTTGTCATCGTTGGTAATCAACCTGTAGGCACATGCACCTACCCTGCGGTCTATAACAAATGGACCGGAATACAGTTGGAAGAACTTCTGCATGCACTTCTGCTCTGCTGATGAAAGATGTGGCACTCGCAACAACACCAGATCACCTACCTTTAACTTATTCCCCTCCCTTCTCTGCTGTTTTAAACGTTTCTTTCCTGCAGCTATTAAATTATCCCTTACTAGTTTTATTGTTAAATCCCTGGGTACAGCTTCCCCTGTTGACAAACCCAAAATCCTAGCTAGTTCACTGGTAGGCTTCCTTCCCAGCTGGACTTCTATGGGAGTGAGCCCCGTGCTATCGTGTTTGGTGACATTGATCCATCGCTCAATATCCCCAAGCACTGAAAACCATGAATTATGACTGTCACTCACATAGGTCCTGAACATGCGACCCAGTTTCCGCATAATTCTCTCCGACATATTCCCTTGCGGATACCTAATAGAGGAATATACACACTGGGTGCCAACTTCACTAAGCTTGGTACTCCATATTTTCGCTGTGAATTGGGTCCCTTGGTCAGAGAGTGTCCGGAGTGGTCTTCCAAACTCCGTTATGTACTTCAGTACCATGCAGTTCACACAAGCTCTGGCGGTAGCTTTCCTCAGAGGGTAAAGCCTGACATACTTCGAAAATGCATCCACCACCACAAACACGTACTGGAACCCGAACCTAGAGCTCACCAGAGGACCATAGAGGTCGACACAGACCAGATCCCCCAGCCCCTGTGCCAACACAGCCTGTCTAGGTCCCTCCAAGTAGCGTGTAGGATGTGTACATTTTTGGCAAAGCTCACACGTAGCTAGAATCTTCCTTACCATGCGCTGCATATCCTTCCAATAGAAGTGTCACTTCAGAGCGGCCAAAACCTTCTCCGCACCAAAGTGCCCAAGCTCCTTGTGAGTGTACCACGTGATGTCTTCCACCAACACACGAGGAACACACACACACCACACGTCCCCATGACAGTTCATGGCTACCATGCGGTTCACCCATTTGAACTACTTGGTGCCCCTGACCACAATGTCATCATCACCACGAGCCTCCAGCTCTTCAACAATACTTCCCAGCTGCTTGTCCCTTCTCTGTTCCTCACGTATCTTCCTCACACGTGCACCCTCTTCAGACCTATCACTTGACTTGGCAGCACACACCAGAATGTCCCCTACACTATCTACCCCCACCCCATCACCTGCGATTTCTGGATGGCGACTGACAGAATCAGCAAGTATATTCTCTGAGCCTTTTACATGAAATATGTCAAAAGAATACTCCTGAATTGCCAATATCCATCCAGAAATCCTATTTGAGGTGATCCTACATGATGATATGAATGTCAGCGCATTATGGTCAGTGTAGATTTTGAACCGGTAGCCAAGTACATACGTCCGTAACTTCCCCAGCGCATATACAATAGCTAGCAGTTCTTTCTCACTAGTAGTGTATCTCTTTTCCGCGGGATTGAGACCTCTACTAGCAAGTGACACGATACCCAGGTGACCATCATCATCACGCTGACATAACGCTCCAGCAATCCCCACGTCACTGGCGTCAGTCATTACAATATACTCCCTATCAGGACTCGGATAACTCAGAGTAACAGCCTCTCTAAACCCTTCCTTTAATTTGATGAAAGCCTCATCCATTTCCTTTCCCCAAACCCATTTAGCCCCTTTCTGTAACAAATCCCTGAAAGCCCCAGTAAGATATGAATACCTCAATACAAATCTCCTAAAATACCCACAAACCCCCAGAAAAGACCTAAGCTGCTTAACATTGCGTGGTGTCTTTGTGTTCCCAATAGTGTCTAATCTTGATTGTTCTGGTCTAACCCCCTGTGGTGAAATAGTGTGACCTAGAAATGTAATCTGTTGCATGCAGAAAGTGGATTTCTTAAGTTTAAGTGTGAAACCTGCATGAATGAGCTTCCCAAAAACTGTACTAAGGTGTTGCAAGTGTTCCCTGAATGTGAGAGAGGCAATCACAAGATCGTCAATGTAAGCTGTAGTGTATTCCCTTGTTTCATGTCCAAGTGCAATGTTAAGCCCCTTAATTAACCCCTGACTCGAAGTCCTCATACCGAAAGGCACCCTCCGAAACTGATAAAAACTATTTTTATAACAAAAAGCAGTGAAAGGCCTGTCCTCCTTGCGTAGCTGTATCTGCCAAAACGAAGAACTCAGATCAATAGTAGACAGAAACTTCCTACTCCTGAATCTTTGCACCAGATCTTCAGTGAATTCAGGACGCTGATGGTCTGGTGCAATCCTCTTATTGGCCTGTCTCGCATCCAAGCACAGCCTGATGGAACCATCCTTCTTGGTTACCACTACCAAAGGATTGTATTGACTGTTGCTGTTCTCGATTATGCCGTCATTAAGCATTTGATCTATCCCTCACCAACTGCCTTCATGTGAGAGTGAGCTATTGGGTATCTAGGACCGCTAAAGCTCGACCTATCTGTGATGTTGAAACTATGCTCGTACACGTGAGTACATCCAGGTTTCTCCGAGAACACCTCCATGTGTTCCCTCTGAACGTCAAGCAACTCCGACTTCTGACCCTCGTCCAACATGGTGTCTTTAACAACCGCCTCAAACTCATCAACAGTGTGATCAACGTCGCTCAACTCACGATCATCTCTCATGACCAAATTACACACAGGAAAAGGACTGGACACCATGCCGGCACCTAACTCTTCCTCCTCAGAAACCTCCTTACTGACCTGAATGCATCCAGCGACACTAACAGAATCTCTACCATCCACCTGATAATATAACCTAACCCAATCCTGTTGCTCACCCCACTTGAACTTCACTTGCGCCTTGCTGTAATCTAACTTACAGGTCTGGTCCCCTAGCCAATCGGATCCTAAGATGACTTTGTGCACTAAATTAGGCACAACTAACAGCACATGATTTTCACTCCACCCGTTGATACTAATCGGTGCACAAACCTGAGTCCTAATCCTCTGCGACTTTGTACCTACAGCTGACACAATGTGCACATTTGAAATTGGGATATGTTCCATGTTTATCTCCTTCAATTTCACTTCATCAAAGAACTCCCTACTCACCCAACTGCACATACTGCCTGAATCCAGTAACACCTCGACTTCCTGGCCCCAAATCTCTACCTTGATGACAGGATGGACAAACATGTGCTCGCTCCCCCCCTTTTCTACACCAAATTCCTCCTCTAATAAGTCCTCTTTGACATCCAAATTTTATCTTACCTCCATAGCGTGAGCAGGAATGCTATGCAATGACTCTCCCCCTGCCCTATTTAGTGAGTCCCGTCGGAGTTTAAACCTCCTGGCCTATTGTTCCTCTCAACTTGCCTTTCATTACCACGCCCCCTATTTCCTTGCTCTACCTCACGTGGCCTGTTCCCTGATTGATTGTTTTCCCTGTACCCCTGATTCTCATTCCTATTTCTTCCTCTCGCATGATCCTCCAAATTCCCTCCCTGTCTCCTCTACCTTGATTCCAGGTCCTCTCTCTCCCTTGATTATAATTTCCTTCCCTTTGATTGCCCCCATTGAAATTTCCTTCCCTCTGGTTACCCATATTTCCCTGACGTTGCCTACCTGTCTTTCTCAAAGCATCGAACCTCCCAAGCAACTTTTCCATGCCCTTAATCAAGACTATATTCTGCATGCACACTGCAGTCCTAATGTCATCTGAAAAGTGACTTGCTAATTTCCTTACAAGATCCTCTTGACCAATAAGGACATGGTTCAAGAAATACTCGGTCAAAGTGACCCCTTCGTTTCCTTGAAATTTTCCAAATAAAATCCTGTCTCTTTCCCTCCCCTTGATATTATCATCCCAGAACTTATCCATAAACTTTTCCCTGAAATCCTGTAAGCCACTGAACCCTTTCCTGAATACCTGGTACCAAGACCTAGCTTCCCCAACAAATGCAGCTGAGATCAGTTCTTCCACCCGATCCCATTCTAAGTATCCTTCATCTAACCCCTTCGCAAACTTCTTTTCGACTAACTTCACAAATTCCATAGGATTGAACGTCCTACCATTGAACTTAGGCACCTTGTAATCTCGACTCTGGCTACAGTGCCCTAAAAACTAAATCGTATGACCCCTACCTGCCTTCAACTTCTTCACTTCACGTTCAGTTTCTTCCTCTATCCTAGTCACTCTTTCTCTGACCTCACTGATATTCTCATCAACCTTCTTTCCTAATAAAGCAAACTCACCACTATTTGCTACTAGCTTCTGCTCGACTGTAGCCTGCTTATCCCTAACCTCTTCTACCTTCCTGCTACTTTCCTTTCTAACTATCTCAATTTTCTCTTCTACGATGCCTATTGTCTCCACTCTCTGCTCTTCCAACTTCCTATCTGCTCTGGAAAATTTCTCGCTTGTCTCCAGTGCCTGGCTTGAAATTTCCTTTGACAACTTCTCTTGCTTGGCACCTAACTTCTCTAACTCAGATTCTAACCTCTGTTCCTGAGCAGCAATCCGACTACCTAGCTTAATTTCCAGATTAGTGATTTCTATTCTGACTTCACTAATCTGGCGAGTAACACAGCTGTCTAGGCTAGTCACCTGATCTTGTACTTGGTCTATTTTCTCAGACATTCTCACCTCCATACCATCCATCCGGCTGGTCATCCTCTCTTCCATGCTATTCATCCTCTCCTCCATACCATCCATCCGACTGGTGATCCTCTCCTCCATCCCTTCGGAACTGTTGCTACGAAACAGGAGCTTCTCCAACATGGCTCTCATCGACACTGAATCATCACCACTCGCTGCCACAGAAGTATCGCCACCCTTCACCTCCGAACTACTACTACTACTACCTTCAGAGCTTGTGCTCTGACGTCCTAATCCCATGTTTAATTCATCTCCCCCCTGCCCTAATAAATCTCCCATGATTCTGTTTTCCCCCATCCCTATAACAAATTGCCTGTCGGAACCCGTCTGGTTTTGCTGCTCACCAACACTGTCCCCCAACAAAGCAGAATTGCATTCTGGCCCTGACGTAGCCATCCCTAATTGAAATATGTGAATATATGCCTACAGTTTAATTCCTGTGTCCTGGTACACATCAGCATGTCTAAGGCCTCACGTTGGGCTGCCACTGGAACACTCTCACCTCCTCGCTGGAGTTGATTTAACTTTAACTACCCTCTTTAACACAAACCTACAGAATTTACTGCCTTTAAATACAGGCCACAAGTGATTTTTGAAGTTTTCCCGACTTTCAATGGGCGCCAAGGTTGACCATATGGGTCTTCCTGAATAAAATAAAATACATAGCTGTTGCCCCGACTATGAAACGCCTTATCCCAGGCGTAGGGCATTTGGCATGCGTTCGCTGATGCTACCAGGTTCATACAAGACAGGAATATAAACACACATGAATTTTAAAGAGATATCTATTGGCTGTACTATACACATATATACATAATATACAACACATAATACCCTTCATACACTCGTGATTTATACAGTACCTTGCCACTGAATTTAGGCTCTGAGAGCAGCAAACACTTACGGCCATATCAGACCCAGGCATAACAGCCACCTACGTATATACACACTGTACTGTCCGTACACAAAATATCTACACACGTTAGACTGGTTCACTCCACTTTCTTTCTTCTCGAACTGCTCGTTCACGTCTCCATTCTCGCATGACTTTTCGATGAAATGGTTACGACTGATTATCCTTTTAGGCGTGGTAAGTTATTACCGACAGCCCATGGTATGAATGGACCCATGAAATGCACGTAGCCTCCAATAGCCCGTAAGAGCTCAGTGGATTGCTAAAGATTAGTCACTGCTCGTTCGTGAGCGACACTAATTTGCAAGTATGCAAGAAGACAATTTCAGAACGCCAGACATGCCATTATATGCACTGGCGTAGGGATACATAACCCCAATGTTTCTGCCGGAACTAATTCGTGCGTGGCCCGCTCCTAGCGGAACATCCGTGTCAACACATGAACATCAGACAGTCGAAATTCACACTGACATCACACAGTAGTTTTCCACGTGCCAGTTCATCCGAGTTCATGCTATTAATAGCTTAGGTATTCCCAGAACTTCGAATTACTGCCTGTCTTTTCCGGGTATGTAACACATCCAGCACTCATTGTACCTTTATAGTACAGCCACGAATCTAACATTTAACATTACTAGGTCAAAATAAAGTCATTAACCCCAAACCAAAATGAAATAATGCTTCTACTTAATACAGTCATATATATCCTTATACCCAAAACGTAATAAATCGCAAAACCCCGTATTTTATAATATCAAATATCCAAAAACCGATAATTAATAAACAGTGATCCTAGTTGGTCCGGACCATCCAAAGATGAATCCGTCCACAAAAACACACACAGGCATAATAAAAATCACCTTCTGCAACCCCACTTCAACCCAGTATAGTAAGATACGAATAAAATACCCCAAACTAACTGCACGAAACAAAAAACCCGAAGGTGAGCTACTGTAACTGAATAAATTGTGTTACAATAAATTTGTCCTTTTGTATTCCAAGAATATAGGGAATTTATTTTTTATCGATTCAACTCTATCGTTAGCATTCGCACATCTTGGGTTCCAAACTATTGAGCCAAATTCAAGTCTATTTCATACGAATGCATTATACAATCTTAAGGAATGTACAGGTTCATAAATTAAATGTGCATCTTCTTACATATCCCATCATTGTGAATATATCTCAAAAATTCGATCAATACGGTGAGAAAAGGATAACTTTTTTAAAATCAAAGTATAGCCTACCATAAACCTAGATGACTTGAGATGGGAACTACATAGGAAATGGTGGTGTTTTCTATCAAAATTTGTGTGTTTTTGTGTAAATTCAATCGGATGACACTTATAAATCGAAAAAATTTGTTTTGTTCCAATTTATTTTTTCTTCATCTTTTGGAGCAGCATACAATCCATAACGAATAAATGTATTTAAACGATTACACGTATTTGCAAATAATAATAATAATGATATATTGGCATCCCGGAGGTGGTTAATTAAGATAAAGATTACAGAGGCACAAGATTCGATCCCAGGGGAACACCAGAGGGTGAATGGAGCTTTTCTCTATGATACAAAGTGTTGCCTCTTACATACTGTAAGTATGATCCGTAATAGGACATTTTCGTAAGTTGTAGGCTACGTCATGGTTAACTCTACCAATAATCTGTATATATTACATCATCTCGTTATCCTTTAATCTAAACCAGATGACTCCTGATTCCTGAAAATTGGTTATTGTTGATCATCGAGGGATGAATCCGTGTTATGAATCGTGAATAAAATGGCATGTATGCCTGAATAATACATTATGTGTTCATGAAGTGTTTGCTCGTAAAGTTTGTTAATATCAATATTTAATATCAAAAGGATAAGCTATTTTTTTCCCGGATCGTTTATTAAATATGGAAGAATAACGTCAGGATCTGCTACCCTCTTGTGTCCCATATAATATTCATCGTAAGTATCGGAGTTAGAATGTCACTACCGGTTGAAACGGTTTTACTGGCCCTCACTGTTGGGGTGTATAAATGTAATGTTTCTACTAGCCGTGCCTTGCACTTTGAAACACAAATGTATTGTTTACTCTAAGATATGTTGCATTAATGGGCGCCAAGACCTCAACGCTATGTTGAAATCTAAATTTATATTTAACAACACCTAGCTCTGGTAGAACACCTTCAAAAATCTTTACACTCAGATCGTGGTATGATTTGATCATTAACCCAACTAACAATTGTATCAGGAGAAGGAATTTGGTCTATATCTAATGCTACCTACTGAAAGCAAAGATTGCATGGTTAAAAGAAATGAATTTATTATATAAAACAAGTATGGCAAAATTAATAATAATAATAATAATAATATATTTTAAATTTAAATTGGAGCGTTGCAATCTGAATATTACCGCTAGAGAATTACGTGAAAATGGAGTCGGATGAATTACTGATTTTATTATTATTCCCAAGCTATGAAGTTACTGAAATACTGAATATGAAACAAAGAAACGAGAGATTATGTAGTACTGAGTCATTCGCGCTTACCATTGGAAATTGCCGTAGCATTTCCCTCGTACTGGATGTTGAAGAGAGCTTCCCACAGCCTTCTGGACGTCGTCATCTTCGTCAGTTGAAGATATACTTGTAGATATGCTAATTTATGGTCCGATCACATCGCCGCCAACCACACGTGCAACCACAACGGTCAAGTTTTACAAAGTTAATCGCCCTGCCTCCTCGTCGCATCCCCTCTCTGTAGCCGTCTTCTCCTCACCCGCTCTTCTCTGATTGGCTGGGCTACCACGCGATCTTCCCCACCTCAGGGTCATTACACTCGGCGCGACGATGATGTCGATTACCGGTCCAGGCCATTTCGCCTTTTCTTGATGCAGCAACCCCGCTTGCGTCACGCTTCTCGACAAGAATAAGCCTGTAGCCGAATTCCCAGTGACTCATCTCTCTTAACAAACTCTAACTGACAAAAATCCGTAAAATTCCGTAGTCATATAATTTTCCGCGATAATGTTGTTCGTAATAATTCGCTTGATAGTGTTTTCTATAACATTGAAAACCTATCTGTATACTTATAATCTTATAAAAAAAAAACGCTCCAAAAAATACCTTAATAATAATAATAATAATAAGTTACATGAAAACTTCTCTTGGCTGAACAATTTGCCGCGTAAATAAATATAGAATGGCTTCCTACTGACTTATGTCAGTGGCGTAAAATACCCTCGAAAAACACGTTACATATTCGCCTCGGATCATCGGATGATTTACCGTGACGACGGTCCATCATGCGATTATCCCAGACAAGTTAATAATATCCCCATCCAAAATACATATTACATAAATTAAATCACCCTAAATTACATATATATACACTCATAATTTTCTTTACGCACTTTGCGTCAAAGTCTGTTGTCATTTTGGATTGCTCTGTGCAATCAGTCCAATGTTTTTCATTTAGATTAATGTTCCACGGATATTTTCGCCTCTCAAATATCTCTATGTTGGGAAAGATATACATAAATAATGTGTGAGCACTGTGTATATAGGATGTCACATCACACGCATCAAAGGTGTTCTGATATATTTATATCACCACAGAACTTCCTAATTTCACTGGAGGTCGCTTCCATCTGGTGAAACTTAATATCACTGATCTCACTGAGCACACGATCACACTATTGTGGCAGCGCATCGTGACCATAATACTTAATCTCTCTGTATTTTAGACACAATTAATATTGACTTCTGAAAAAAAAAAAAAACAGTAAGTGCGCAGTACTTATAACACCAAATATTTCTGTGCCGTATTTCTTCTTAAGTTCCCGTAGACCATATTCTACTTAATACTAGTTCTCAACTCAGACCAGTTCTCCTCACTCAAATAATACCTTTGTACTAATTACCTCAAATTACAACACTTACAACTCTTACATGGCGAGGCAGTAAACAGAAATCACGTGTGCTGTTATATATGAGTTTCATGAAGGACTGTCTCGCCTTCTGGTGGCCCATCTTTTGTCTCGTGGACGCCTTAAGCAAAAATACCCTGTTCAAGCGCTCACCCATCTCTAGGAGACAAATGGGAATTCACCAGCGCTACCAAATTCTGGCCTTGGTGTATCGAGACATTTTAGTGCTCAAGAGCATCCGACAATCCCGTCATATTTCCCTGTACCTTAAAAACTCTCAATTACTTACATACTACCCCCCTGTGTGACTTCTGATACGCCTGCCTGGAAGACCAGATCTTCCACGCACCAAACACCACACTTACTCATTTGATAGGCTGGCTCGCCAGCTAAACACACTTACTTTATGACACATACTTAATGTCATCACGTTGCTCCACTAGCATATTTCACAGTGTCTGTAACGATGCCCTGTTGCTACTGTCCACACATGTTAACCCTACTTTCCTCTGGTGTCACACCTCTACTCGACACTCTTATGACCTAAAAATGTCACTTCTGACTGACAGAATGATGACTTAGACAGCTTCAAAGTGAACCCTGCCTGATCTAACTTCTGAAAAACTATATCTAAATGACGTAGATGCTCCTCAAAACTGCGTGAACTAATTACCATATCAACAATGTAAATGGTTACAAACTCTCCTGTGTCATCCCCTAATGCGATGTTTAAAGCCCTAATTAATGCTGCTGAACTACTCTTTAACCCATAAGGTGTTCTACAAAATTGATAAAGGTTATATTTATGACTAAAAGCTGTAAATGGTCTATCTTCGTACATAAGTGGAACTTGCCAAAAACTGGAACTCAAATCTACACAAGTGAAATACTTCTTCCCCTCAAATGTTTGCATTAATTCCTCTATTGACATAGATTTCAGCTGATCTGAACTAATTCTACTGTTAACCAAACGAGCGTCTAAACAAATACGAACTGTGCCGTCGGCCTTGGGTACCGTGATCAAAGAATTAACATATGGACTGTTAGAGTGCTCAATAATCCCATCTTCAAGCATCTGGTTAATTTGTGCCTCAACTGCACTCTGATAAGCGAAAGGTACAGGATATCTATGTCCTGTGAATACTGACCTATCAATAACGTTCAATGAATGTGTATAGCAATTGGCCATACCAATGCGATCCTCAAAAAATCTCCTATTTCACTATAATACATCATAGAGCCGAACACACTGTACCACCTCTATATTTCCCTGAAATGCAGCATCACGTAACGAGTCCTTTAGACTACCGTTCGTAATCACACTGCCCACAAAACATGGAGAACCCCGCTCTACGGCTGGCGATATCTCATTTAAAGTACAAATACACCTACAACACTAGTTCTCTGAATATGGTCATTGAACGCTACTTCTACTTCAGAATCACCCCATTTAAATTTCAAACTCCCTACATCATAACATAAGTTACCAGACACTCTACTTAGCCACTCTGAACCCAAGATAACACTGAATACTAAATTTGGAATTACAAGACAAATCTGCTTTTCTACATGATTATTAATTTTAATGTCTACTAAAACTTGCTTAGAAATTACTTTAGACCTCTTCCCAACAGCTGTGATAACAAAAGTGCTTATAATTGGCATCTCCTCAAAATTTACTCCAGTTCCTTTCATTTTATCATAAAATGCACTACTTATGCAACTCTTCATACAACCACTATCAATTAAAACATCTGTGTACGCCTCGGACACGTTAAATTTAACTATGGGGCTCTTACAAACCACCTCCTGAATAATACCTTCATCATTTAGTTCACGTAATAATTCATTTCTTACATTTAGGTCATAGGGTTCCTGTATAAGTGTATGGACAGGGCATGTTACAGACTGAGATTCTGACCTTACATCGCAGCCTAGTTTGTGTTTAAAGCATTGCTACCACTTGGTGTAGTACTACTCACTACTGCACTGGTCTGGTTGTTCTAGGTTGTGTTAACGGTATCTCTCTGTCCGTTATTACAGTTGGGCTGATTCCCTCCTTGACCCCTGTTCTGGTTATAATTATTATTGTTATTAGACCTCCCTTGGTTACCCCTAAAATCATTATTTCGGCCTTGATTTCCCCTGAAATAGTTATTTCTACCTTGGTAGTTCGTACCATACCCATTTCCTCTGTACTGGTTTTGCTGATTATTAATATTATTATTTTGGTTCCCCCTATTTTGAACGCTGGCCCCTTCGCCACTGTTCCCTTGAACTTCCTGATTCCTATTCTCATTAGGCCTGTTATTATGGTTACCCTGGTTCCTACCGAAATTCTCCTTGTAACCACCTCTTCCCAGAGCATCGAATGTACTTAATAAATTTTCCACTTGTGAAATAGATTTAACATTTTGTATACAGGCAGCTTCTTTGATTCTATATGGAAAATGTCTTAGTAATAGCCTGACTACATCACTTTCCTCCTTCAAACCATCCAGATATTTACACGTCAATACCTGTCCTAAAAAGTACTCGGTCATAGTGTAGTTTCCTCTCGGGTTATATTTCCCACACACAATTCCCTCGCGATGCTGAGACTGAATTACCTCATTCCAAAATTTCTCACAAAATTTAACTTTAAAATCTGAAATATTCTCGAAATTGTCTCTGTAGACAGCAAACCAGTTTCTTGTCTCCCCTACAAACGCTTGCTCTAAAATCTCAACTACCTGGCACCACTCAATACTACCATCTTCCAACCTCTCCCCGAATTTATTTTCTATTGTATTCATGAACTCCATTAGACAACCCTGCCGATTACTGAATTTGCCTAGTTCTATTTCCCTGTGTGCTATTCACATAAACTGGCCTACTCTGACTATTTTCCTGCCTAATTCTAGCATTCAACTTCTGTTCTAATTCAGCAATTTTCTCCTCAGTTTTTCTTTCAATATTAGTTACAGTTAACCTAATGCTCCCTTCCGATGCTTCAACTTTACCACTTAATTTAGCTTGTTTCTCATTAATCTCATTAATGCTTTCCTTATTCCTCTCCCTTAAATCATTAACTTCAGTGATTATTTCTGTATGTACTTTATCAATTCTTCCCCCCAGCTGTTCTTTAACCTCTTTAGTTGCTACCTGAATTTTGTCAATTTCTCCCCCCAATTGCTTTTTGACCTGCTGTGTTTCAAGTTGCACTAGTTCTTTCAAATTTTCAGCCTGTGTACTGATTCTAATTTCTAACTCCTCCTGTACTTTTCCTAATTTTCTGTCTACATCTGCAATAATCTCTTTAGCCTTCTCTTCCATCACCCCTCTGATCTCACCTCTAATCAGTTCGAATTTCTTATCTAATTTTAGATTGTTCTCCTCAAATTTCTCACTTAATTTATTGCTCATTTGTTTACTGTTTTGTTCTAATTTAGCATTTAAAGTTTCAGTACTCTCTCTATTTTCCCTACTATTTTGTTCAAGTTTAGCTTTTATTTTGTTTGAGTTTAGCATTGTTTTGTTCAAGTTTAGCGTTTAAAGCGTCTGCTAATTTTATTTTGTTGCATAAACTGAAGAAGCAAACTATCTAACCCTGCTTGACTGTTTTGATTACCCCCCCTCAGTATCGGGATTTACCTCCAACATCGCTGTACTGCTTTCATTTCCAAGACTAGCCATACTGCTCGTATCTTCACTATCCAACTGGTGACCACTACGCAACTTCATCTCTTCCTCAACACTACCCATGCTGATACACACCGATAAATGAAAAACCCCCAAAATACAGGCACAGAAATATATACCCTTCTCCTTCCACAAATGTTATTAGGTTTTCGGCCCCATGTTGGTAGCGACAAGTGAAACGGTTTCTTCTATTGGCCTCACTGTTGGGTGACAAGTGTAATGTTTCTACTAGCCGTGCCTTGCACTTTGAAACACAAATGTATTGTTTACTCTAAGATATGTTGCATTAATGGCCGCCAAGACCTCAACGCTATGTTGAAATCTAAATTTATATTTAACAACACCTAGCTCTGGTAGAACACCTTCAAGAATCTTTACACTCAGATCGTGGTATGATTTGATCATTAACCCAACTAACAATTGTATCAGGAGAAGGAATTTGGTCTATATCTAATGCTACCTACTGAAAGCAAAGATTGCATGGTTAAAAGAAATGAATTTATTATATAAAACAAGTATGGCAAAATTAATAATAATAATAATAATATATTTTAAATTTAAATTGGAGCGTTGCAATCTGAATATTACCGCTAGAGAATTACGTGAAAATGGAGTCGGATGAATTACTGATTTTATTATTATTCCCAAGCTATGAAGTTACTGAAATACTGAATATGAAACAAAGAAACGAAAGATTATGTAGTACTGAGTCATTCGCGCTTACCATTGGAAATTGCCGTAGCATTTCCCTCGTACTGGATGTTGAAGAGAGCTTCCCACAGCCTTCTGGACGTCGTCATCTTCTTCGTCAGTTGAAGATATACTTGTAGATATGCTAATTTATGGTCCGATCACATCGCAGCCAACCACACGTGCAACCACAACGGTCAAGTTTTACAAAGATAATCGCCCTGCCTCCTCGTCGCATCCCCTCTCTGTAGCCGTCTTCTCCTCACCCGCTCTTCTCTGATTGGCTGGGCTACCACGCGATCATCCCCACCTCAGGGTCATTACACTCGGCGCAATGATGATGTCGATTACCGGTCCAGGCCATTTCGCCTTTTCTTGATGCAGCAACCCAGCTTGCGTCACGCTTCTCGACAAGAATAAGCCTGTAGCCGAATTCCCAGTGACTCATCTCTCTCAACAAACTCTAACTGACAAAAATCCGTAAAATTCCGTAGTCATATAATTTTCCGCGATAATGTTGTTCGTAATAATTCGCTTGATAGTGTTTTCTATAACATTGGAAACCTATCTGTATACTTATAATCTTATAAAAAAAAAAACGCTTCAAAAAATACCTTAATAATAATAAGTTACATGAAAACTTCTCTTGGCTGAACAATTTGCCACGTAAATAAATATAGAATGGCTTCCTACTGACTTATGTCAGTGGCGTAAAATACCCTCGAAAAAAACGTTACATATTCGCCTCGGATCATCGGATGATTTACCATGACGACGGTCCATCATGCGATTATCCCAGACACGTTAATAATATCCCCATCCAAAATACATATTACATAAATTAAATCACTCTAAATTACATATATATACACTCATAATTTTCTTTACGCACTTTGCGTCAAAGTCTGTTGTCATTTTGGATTGCTCTGTGCAATCAGTCCAATGTTTTTCATTTAGGTTAATGTTCCACGGATATTTCCGCCTCTCAAATATCTCCATGTTGGGAAAGATATACATAAATAATGTGTGAGCACTGTGTATATAGGATGTCACATCACACGCATCAAAGGTGTTCTGATATATTTATATCACCACAGAACTTCCTAATTTCACTGGAGGTCGCTTCCATCTGGTGAAACTTAATATTACTGATCTGACTGAGCACACGATCACACTATTGTGGCAGCGCATCGTGACCATAATACTTAATCTCTCTGTATTTTAGACACAATTAATATTGACTTCTGAAAAAAAAACCAGTAAGTGCGCAGTACTTATAACACCAAATATTTCTGTGCCGTATTTCTTCTTAAGTTCCCGTAGACCATATTCTACTTAATACTAGTTCTCAACTCAGACCAGTTCTCCTCACTCAAATAATACCTTTGTACTAATTACCTTAAATTACACACTTACAACTCTTACATGGCGAGGCCGTAAACAGAAATCACGTGTGCTGTTATATATGAGTTTCATGAAGGACTGTCTCGCCTTCTGGTGGCCCATCTTTTGTCTCGTGGACGCCTTAAGCAAAAATACCCTGTTCAAGCGCTCACCCATCTCTAGGAGACAAATGGGAATTCACCAGCGCTACCAAATTCTGGCCTTGGTGTATCGAGACATTTTAGTGCTCAAGAGCATCCGACAATCCCGTCATATTTCCCTGTACCTTAAAAACTCTCAATTACTTACATACTACCCCCCTGTGTGACTTCTGATACGCCTGCCTGGAAGACCAGATCTTCCACGCACCAAACACCACACTTACTCATTTGATAGGCTGGCTCGCCAGCTAAACACACTTACTTTATGACACATACTTAATGTCATCACGTTGCTCCACTAGCATATTTCTCAGTGTCTGTAACGATGCCCTGTTGCTACTGTCCACACATGTTAACCCTACTTTCCTCTGGTGTCCCACCTCTACTCGACACTCTATGACCTAAAAATGTCACTTCTGACTGACAGAATGACGACTTAGACAGCTTCATAGTGAACCCTGCCTGATCTAACTTCTGAAAAACTATATCTAAATGACGTAGATGCTCCTCAAAACTGTGTGAACTAATTACCATATCATCAATGTAAATGGTTACAAACTCTCCTGTGTCATCCCCTAATGCGATGTTTAAAGCCCTAATTAAAGCTGCTGAACTACTCTTTAACCCATAAGGTGTTCTACAAAATTGATAAAGGTTATATTTATGACTAAAAGCTGTAAATGGTCTATCTTCGTACATAAGTGGAACTTGCCAAAAACTGGAACTCAAATCTACACAAGTGAAATACTTCTTCCCCTCAAATGTTTGCATTAATTCCTCTATTGACATAGATTTCAGCTGATCTGAACTAATTCTACTGTTAACCAAACGAGCGTCTAAACAAATACGAACTGTGCCGTCGGCCTTGGGTACCGTGATCAAAGAATTAACATATGGACTGTTAGAGTGCTCAATAATCCCATCTTCAAGCATCTGGTTAATTTGTGCCTCAACTGCACTCTGATAAGCGAAAGGTACAGGATATCTATGTCCTGTGAATACTGACCTATCAATAACGTTCAATGAATGTGTATAGCAATTGGCCATACCAATGCGATCCTCAAAAAATCTCCTATTTCACTATAATACATCATAGAGTCGAACACACTGTACCACCTCTATATTTCCCTGAAATGCAGCATCACGTAACGAGTCCTTTAGACTACCGTTCGTAATCACACTGCCCACAAAACATGGAGAACCCCGCTCTACGGCTGGCGATATCTCATTTAAAGTACAAATACACCTACAACACTAGTTCTCTGAATATGGTCATTGAACGCTACTTCTACTTCAGAATCACCCCATTTAAATTTCAAACTCCCTACATCATAACATAAGTTACCAGACACTCTACTTAGCCACTCTGAACCCAAGATAACACTGAATACTAAATTTGGAATTACAAGACAAATCTGCTTTTCTACATGATTATTAATTTTAATGTCTACTAAAACTTGCTTAGAAATTACTTTAGACCTCTTCCCAACAGCTGTGATAACAAAAGTGCTTATAATTGGCATCTCCTCAAAATTTACTCCAGTTCCTTTCATTTTATCATAAAATGCACTACTTATGCAACTCTTCATACAACCACTATCAATTAAAACATCTGTGTACGCCTCGGACACGTTAAATTTAACTATGGGGCTCTTACAAACCACCTCCTGAATAATACCTTCATCATTTAGTTCACGTAATAATTCATTTCTTACATTTAGGTCATAGGGTTCCTGTATGAGTGTATGGACAGGGCATGTTACAGACTGAGATTCTGACCTTATATCGCAGCCTAGTTTGTGTTTAAAGCATTGCTACCACTTGGTGTAGTACTACTCACTACTGCAGTGGTCTGGTTGTTCTAGGTTGTGTTAACGGTATCTCTCTGTCCGTTATTACAGTTGGGCTGATTCCCTCCTTGACCCCTGTTCTGGTTATAATTATTATTGTTATTAGACCTCCCTTGGTTACCCCTAAAATCATTATTTCGGCCTTGATTTCCCCTGAAATAGTTATTTCTACCTTGGTAGTTCGTACCATACCCATTTCCTCTGTACTGGTTTTGCTGATTATTAATATTATTATTTTGGTTCCCCCTATTTTGAACGCTGGCCCCTTCGCCACTGTTCCCTTGAACTTCCTGATTCCTATTCTCATTAGGCCTGTTATTATGGTTACCCTGGTTCCTACCGAAATTCTCCTTGTAACCACCTCTTCCCAGAGCATCGAATGTACTTAATAAATTTTCCACTTGTGAAATAGATTTAACATTTTGTATACAGGCAGCTTCTTTGATTCTATATGGAAAATGTCTTAGTAATAGCCTGACTACATCACTTTCCTCCTTCAAACCATCCAGATATTTACACGTCAATACCTGTCCTAAAAAGTACTCGGTCATAGTGTAGTTTCCTCTCGGGTTATATTTCCCACACACAATTCCCTCGCGATGCTGAGACTGAATTACCTCATTCCAAAATTTCTCACAAAATTTAACTTTAAAATCTGAAATATTCTCGAAATTGTCTCTGTAGACAGCAAACCAGTTTCTTGTCTCCCCTACAAACGCTTGCTCTAAAATCTCAACTACCTGGCACCACTCAATACTACCATCTTCCAACCTCTCCCCGAATTTATTTTCTATTGTATTCATGAACTCCATTGGACAACCCTGCCGATTACTGAATTTGCCTAGTTCTATTTCCCTGTGTGCTATTCACATAAACTGGCCTACTCTGACTATTTTCCTGCCTAATTCTAGCATTCAACTTCTGTTCTAATTCAGCAATTTTCTCCTCAGTTTTTCTTTCAATATTAGTTACAGTTAACCTAATGCTCCCTTCCGATGCTTCAACTTTACCACTTAATTTAGCTTGTTTCTCATTAATCTCATTAATGCTTTCCTTATTCCTCTCCCTTAAATCATTAACTTCAGTGATTATTTCTGTATGTACTTTATCAATTCTTCCCCCCAGCTGTTCTTTAACCTCTTTAGTTGCTACCTGAATTTTGTCAATTTCTCCCCCCAATTGCTTTTTGACCTGCTGTGTTTCAAGTTGCACTAGTTCTTTTAAATTTTCTGCCTGTGTACTGATTCTAATTTCTAACTCCTCCTGTACTTTTCCTAATTTTCTGTCTACATCTGCAATAATCTCTTTAGCCTTCTCTTCCATCACCCCTCTGATCTCACCTCTAATCAGTTCGAATTTCTTATCTAATTTTAGATTGTTCTCCTCAAATTTCTCACTTAATTTATTGCTCATTTGTTTACTGTTTTGTTCTAATTTAGCATTTAAAGTTTCAGTACTCTCTCTATTTTCCCTACTATTTTGTTCAAGTTTAGCGTTTAAAGCGTCTGCTAATTTTATTTTGTTGCATAAACTGAGGAAGCAAACTCTCTAACCCTGCTTGACTGTTTTGATTACCCCCCTCAGTATCGGGATTTACCTCCGACATCCCTGTACTGCTTTCATTTCCAAGACTAGCCATACTGCTCGTATCTTCACTATCCAACTGGTGACCACTACGCAACTTCATCTCTTCCTCAACACTACCCATGCTGATACACACCGATAAATGAAAAACCCCTTAAATACAGGCACAGAAATATATACCCTTCTCCTTCCACAAATGTTATTAGGTTTTCGGCCCCATGTTGGTAGCGACAAGTGAAACGGTTTCTTCTATTGGCCTCACTGTTGGGTGACATAATGTTTCTACTAGCCGTGCCTTGCACTTTGGAACACAAATGTATTGTTTACTCAGACTAAGATATGTTGCATTAATGGGCGCCAAGAACTCAACGCTATGTTGAAATCTAAATTTATATTTAACAACACCTAGCTCTGGTAGAACACCTTCAAGAATCTTTACACTCAGATCGTGGTATGATTTGATCATTAACCCAACTAACAATTGTATCAGGAGAAGGAATTTGGTCTATATCTAATGCTACCTACTGAAAGCAAAGATTGCATGGTTAAAAGAAATGAATTTATTATATAAAACAAGTATGGCAAAATTAATAATAATAATAATATATTTTAAATTTAAATGGGAGCGTTGCGATCTGAATATTACCACTAGAGAATTACGTGAAAACGGAGTCGGATGAATTACTGATTTTACTATTATTCCCAAGCTATGAAGTTACTGAAATACTGAATATGAAACAAAGAAACGAGAGATTATGTAGTACTGAGTCATTCGAAATTGCCGTAGAATTTCCCTCGTACTGGATGTTGAAGAGAGCTTCCCACAGCCTTCTGGACGTCGTCATCTTCTTCGTCAGTTGAAGATATACTTGTAGATATACTAATTTATGGTCCGATCACATCGGAGCCAACCACACGTGCAACCACAACGGTCAAGTTTTACAAAGATAATCGCCCTGCCTCCTCGGTGCGCAAACCATATATGCACTCGTCGCATCCTCTCTCTGTAGCCGTCTTCTCCTCGCCCGCTCTTCTCTGATTGGCTGCGTTACCACGCGATCTTCCCCACCTCAGGGTCATTACACTCGGCGCGACGATGATGTCGATTACCGGTCCTGGCCATTTCGCCTTTTCTTGATGCAGCAACCCCGCTTGCGTCACGCTTCTCGACAAGAATAAGCCTGTAGCCGAATTCCCAGTGACTCATCTCTCTCAACAAACTCTAACTGACAAAAATCCGTAACATTCCTTAATCATATAATTTTCCGCGATAATGTTGTTCGTAATAATTCGCTTGATAGTGTTTTCTCTACCATTGGAAACCTATCTGTATACTTATAATCTTATAAAAAAAACGCTCCAAAAAATACCTTAATAATAATAATAAGTTACATGAAAACTTCTCTTGGCTGAACAATTTGCCGCGTATATAAATATAGAATGGCTTCCTACTGACTTATGTCAGTGGCGTAAAATACCCTCGAAAAACACGTTACAGGGTTACCTCATAATAATTAAGATGTCAATTTCGAGATGACTTTCTAGTTTATCATGCGTTAAAATGTCATAGTTTGATCCATTTTGGCAATATACTGATGACTAAGGCTAGGATTTTAATGTAATATCTATCATCATCATAGCAAACACTCGTATCGAGTAGATTGGCCTTTCAATCCGAAATGTCTCTCATTAGTGAGTTTGGAGGTGACTATACAGCCCAATGCGGGAGGCACACAATTTGCCGCATGGTGACAGATGGTTCCACGTGGGGCATCTGCGTTCCTTCCATTTCTTCTATTTAATATTACATTAAAAAATTTGAAATATGTAATATTGATTTAATTTTTATATAAATCATATACATTACACATGATATTGCTTGTAGATTCTTCATTTTATTAATTATATTTTTTGCAAAATAAAGGGTGGTACACTAATTAATTAATTAATTAATTAAGCATGTTCATATTATAGCAAATTTAAATAAATTCCGTGATTATGTATGCGTACGGAAGAGTACCAAGGGAAAAGAAACTAGGGATTCTGAAGTACAGTATCCAGGGAAGGCTGCTACAGGCAATCAAAAGTACCATATTTGTGTTTATAATGAAGCAGCGGTAAGAGTTGATGCTAGGATGAGTTCCTGGTCTAAGTTGTTACAGGAATAGGCTGAAATCTTACACCACTACTACTGATTTTTTATATAGGCTATAATATTGTCTTTTGTAGCTTTTCAGTCGGTCAACACGACTGTGC
Source organism: Meconema thalassinum (assembly GCA_946902985.2). Classification (NCBI taxonomy): domain Eukaryota; kingdom Metazoa; phylum Arthropoda; class Insecta; order Orthoptera; family Tettigoniidae; genus Meconema; species Meconema thalassinum. Next base: position 1,752,985,234 of record OX336388.2, on the reverse strand, counting down.
CCAATGAATGGGCGGGGTACAAGATATAAATATGTAAATACACTCCTGGAGAAAGTTACATGTATTTTAGTTAATTATCACAATTGCCCCATTTAATTGCACCATATTTGTTCATGAATAGTGATGCGATAATCGTGGGAAAAGGATCTTAGTTTTCTTTCTCTTGAGCAACTGAATTTGTAGTTTCTGGACATTTCTTGGTTGTTGATGAGGAAAAGGCAATGCGAAAGGAAGAGCTGAAGCAACTCAGTCCTGATAAAAATATGCTATAGCTTATCGTTGAAGTTAATCCTGTGTGATGAGAAATGTAATTTCAAAAAATGCATTCTACATTTTTTTAAATATCTCCTTTATTTATTTATTTATTTACATATGTTACGCCCGCATTGGAGCACTTAACCAAAACAAGTATATACATATCTCAAAAACAATATTAGAGATTCAGCTTCTTATTTTTCTTCTTTTCCCAAAACATTTTCATTCTAGTTGACCTTGCCGCTCTCTCTTCATCGCTTATAGTGTAAGTTTTGCGGGTAAAGGTTTTTAAGGAAAGTCGGGTGTTCTTGTTTTTCGAGATATTCTTCTCATCTTTGTTAGCAATTTGGGACATTGTCAAGCCGAGTTCATCCAGATCATTTTGAATTTCCATAAACCAAGAGTTCTTTGTTTTACTTTTGAAAAAATAATTAAATAATACTTTTAATTGTCTGGTATCCGGCAGGCGTTGAGATATGACAACAAAAAGGCGAATTGCCTTTTTTTCTTTATAAACCACTTCATTTGGTAATAGACGCCATTGACCATCCACCTGATGTTTTTTTATTAATTATAGTCCTGAGAATTCTTCTATCAATCTTCTGTAATGTGTCAGTAACTGATCGAGTGTTTAACTTGAAAAGTGTTTCACAAGCATATATTGCTTCCGGTTTAATAACTGATTCGTAATGTCGTAATTTGGCATTTATGGAGAGTGATTTTTTTTGTAACTAGACCAAGTAATATATTGCGCTTGTCTTAACTTTGTTCTATTTTCGATTGACGCTTTCTCATTCAAATTCCATGTTATAATCTCCCCTAAAGATTTAAATGTATGTACAACTTTAATTTCTTTATTGTTGATCAGTGTAATAGCTTGTGTTTCCACATCAAAGGATGCCATTATTTCAGTCTTTTCAAATGAAATTTGAAGTCCTACTTTTGCTGCAATAGACCCAAGTTCTTCAATTTGGTGTTTAGCCTCATCTATACTGGTTGCAAGCAGTGCAAGGTCATCCGCAAAGGCCAAGCAATTCAGTTTTATATTAGTACCAATCTTTACATTTGGAGGACAAGTTTTGTTCCACTCACGCATGATCTTTTCAAGAACACAATTAAATAATAACGGTGATAGACCATCTCCCTGTCGAAGTCCAGTCCGGATATCAAATGGTTCAGACAAGGTGCCTCGAAATTTAACCTTTGATTTAGTATCTTTCAAAGTAACGCCGATGAGGTTGATAAGCTTTTGATGTAACCCAAATTCTCTAAGGATATTAAGAATAAAATTTAAAAAATAACTTGTCATGGTTACTTACAAAAACACGTAAATATAATTCTAGGAAATAAACAGCAGTTTTTCACCATACTACTAAGTTACAGGTATACTAGGGAGTAGGCTTCCTTACGTCTCTTTTCGATGTTATCATAAACACGATGAGTTATATTTTGAAATATTCAAACAAAAGTGTTGAAAATTTACTTTTCAACTCTTTTCAGGAATTTAGTCTGAACGATTCTTTATCACAATTACGGTTATTATGAAGATAAAACAAAAGTTTGGTACTTTTCAGTCGGTCAACACGAATGTACCCATAAGAGTTGTAATTTTTTCAGGATTAGGGTATAACCCAACTCTTTTGGGTACATTCGTGTTGACCGACCGAAAAGCACCAAACTTTTGTTTACTAAGGGAACACTGAAAAATGGCTTCAAACCCTATAATGTCGGTATGAAGATGTTTATGAAAGTAAATGATTGAATATACACAATCTAATGGAGCATGAGCAACAACAACGACGGCGTGAAACCTTATTGTGGTTCGGTTTCGAACTTCGCAATATAGGCAGTTTTATGTAAGGAAGATCTGTAAGGAAATGGTACAGCTTGAATAATAACATTTTAATTTCTTTCTGCGTTATCACATTAAGCATAACGTACTGTTTTAAAGACCATCTCGTGGTGTAGCGTTCTTGTGTGTCACCCCCGGATGCAAGGCCTTAGAGAGTAGTGATGGGCCCTGGGGTTGAAGAATCCTGCACTCCCTCACCTCTATTGCCAAATTCTGTAATATTAATTTATAATCCTCCTAAATTTGCAGAAACTGGTTGTAATTTTAGAAATAATAATAATAATATTAATAATAGAAGCCGCCGGTGGTAGAGAGTTGAACAGGCGCTCTCCCCCCCCCCCCCCCCCCCCCACATGCAAGATCCGGAAAATATTTTAATTATTATTATTAATAATAATAGTAATAAGACGGCCGAGGTGGGATTCAAACCCACGCTCTCTCGATACCAGCGTGGCACGAGGTAGTGCGTTAGCGCTCTCGGCACCGAGGCCAGTTAATAATAAGAAGAAGAAGAACCGCCGGTGTTAGAGGGCTGGACAGACGGGTCCACACCGGGCAAGATCCCGATGATGATAATGATAATTATTATTATTATTAATTTTAATAATAATAAAGACTTACCAAGATAATATCAAATATACATAATGAAATGAAAATCCACAGCCTGCTTCCAGTCTCCGGCATTTCAAAGTAGTTGTTGCGGCATCGTGGTCATCTAGCCCCGTGTACTTGGCGTGTGTTTGGAATTTGTCTAATTATCCGTCTTATTGTGATGGCTCTATTAGTGTGTATATTTGTGATTCAGATGAGGATTGTGAAGGAGTCGGCTGCATTTGCCTGGAGTAGAAGTGATAATAATGTTACGGCTGTGAGTTTGTGTCAACACTCGCCGCATGAGTCACAACTGCCCCAGGGCTGGGCTGTGTCCTGCCTCCTGTATTGCGCGCGCCTTATGCAACAGGGCTACTAAGACAAAGGGATAGTCCAGAATATTCGTGACTGGACCAGCGATGGAAACCTCGAGAAGCCGTGAACCCTGGATGGATCTAGAAACATTTATTGAGTCACCGGCCTGCTATATAAGTGCGACCTGTCTAGCAGTTGTTGTTGTTGTGTTTTACGAGCTAGTGCGAGCGATTATCTTGTGCGACAGAAGTGTGGTGACGAAGTGCTGTGCGAGTTACGAAATCCAGTGACATTGCTTCTCCAGCTTGTGGACAGCGAAATAGCCTGCAGCAAGTGATCGTAAGTAATTGTGGTCGGTGAACATAATGGAGAGGAGCAGGTAGTTTCTGTCAAGGCCACCGTACTCATTAGGACGGATTAACTCCTGTGATCTGTTGACAAGTGGAAGGGCCAAGAGCGCTCAAGGAAGAGACTTGAGGAAACTGGAGTAAGGCTCCTAATTGCTTGTATTTGCTGATTAGTGTAATTTTCTGGCCACAATAAAGTTAATTATTTCTTTAAGCAGTAATTGGTGTTGTGCTTTGTACCCCCACCGTAATCCAGTTAACAAAGGTGCCACTAGGGGGTGGCACGTAACAATAATAATAGTAATGTTATTGCTTTACGTCCCTTTAAACATCTGCGGCTTTAGGAGACGCCGGGGTGTTGGAAGTTTGCCCCAAAGGGGATCTTTAACCTGCCAGTAAATTCACTGACACGGCTCCCTTGCATTTGCGCACCCTCAAATGCCAGCTGGCTGCGCCAGGATTCGATCCTGCGATCTTGGGCAAGAACGTTACCCCTGAGCCACGCAGCCAGAGTAGAAGTGAGAAACCACGGAAAACCACTTCCAAGATGGCTGAGATGGGAATCGAAACCACATCTTTTCAGTTTTACCTCACGGAGCATTCCAGCCCTCAGACAAGAATGAATCGAATTTCTTGTCCGCGCCGGGAATCGAACCCGAACCTCTGGGGCGACACCCAAGATTACTAGCCGCTACATCACGAGGAAGGCCAAGGATATTTCAGTCACTTGTGAATTCTGTAATCCGTAGTTTAACTATTTGCTTATCTATAGCAAAATATTTCGGCCATTCAATTAGAAGTAGCCTATACAGACTATCACTTCGAACTTTCTGTTCGCGATATTCTTGAAGCACATTGCCACGAGACTGCATTTCCCCAGTGGTCGGACCCCAGAGCAGTTAGAACTTTCTCGCATGCGCGACCTTGAACCATGCTCACAGTAGGGGGTAATCCGTGCTGATACCTATGTATGGGCCATGTAACTACTAGGGGACAGCGACTACAACGAAACTAGTGGCAACGTTTTGAAATGAAAGGTGAAATATGATCCGACTCTGGCCGGCTCTTAAGATGCTTCTGTATTAGTCTATGTTTCTTACATTTCTTGAGGAATTCAATGTCTTTTATGATGTTTGCTAACTTCAACTTAAGATCTTTATATTTAAATTTCAACCTGTTAGCTTGGCTTGCCTTAAGTTTATTCGAATTACATAGGGCAAACAAAAAGAACCGTTTCCATTAGGATTTCAGAGCAAATTCGGGTCACGAAACGGATAAACTACAGATCTGCAATAGCTGAACATGCTGACGTCACAAGACACGCCATCGAATTTGATAAGGCCGAAACTGTTGCTAAAATTCCTGGATACCACAACAGGTTAATTAGAGAGGCAATAGAGGTCGTGAAGCATCCCAATAATTTCAATCGCGAAGATGGGTTCAAACTCAGCAACATCTGGAAAGTTCTACTAGCGCGCGACTGCCAGGGGCGGGAACCAATCAGCGAGCAGTGTGACGTCAACACAGGGCAAGCAAGCACATCTGACTGGCAACAACCGTTAGTTTGAGTACGGACACCAACTCGTACCTACCCATGATTAAGGCTGCTGCAACGTCAGCCGAAACGTCGGGAAATAATAACCGATATGCGACGCGGCTCAATCCTGTCAGCCAAGATGATAAACTTGACATCGGCCGCGAAAGCCTACGATCTAAAAAAAAAATATTTTAAGATGTAAACTTTACATCTCTAGTGCTAAGGAAAACTATTCCGTGTGCATCTACTACTACTACGTAAATAGGTCTTATTTGGGTCTTCAAAAGTTTACTATAAGCTCTAAGTTTTGTGAACTCAACCACAACTTGACATAACCTTTGTCATCTTCTTCTTACTCAAGCATTCTACGAACATATGGGTTGCTACCCACACTTCGTCATTACCCCTCAAGCCCGTTCGCCGTACACTGTACGTCCGCTGGACTCTACTCGTTCAGCCGGTTGGACGTACCACGAACGGCCAGTGGAGGTGGAAGTTACAATGCCTATTACACATGAACCACTGCTGCTTCGCGGGATTTTTTCACGTTATGAACCGAGAAGTTATGTACTTTCATGCCATCTCTGTTTCTTAATTAGATCTAATACGAAGTTGGTTGATATCCGTTGCTTTTGACGACTCGTATCGATCAGGGAAATAACATGAAATGCGCTCTATTGAGTTTCAAGTTTGTTGCTTTAGAAGGTACCACAGTCTCTCTTGCCATCTCGAGAATGTTTTGTGAACTATGTCTAACTTGATAATTTTTGCCACTTATGAAGGGGAAGCACCGAAAGCAAATAATACTGTTACGGCTGTGAGTTTGTGTCATCACTCGCCGCATGAGTCACAACTGCCCCAGGGCTGGGCTGTGCCTTGCCTCGTGTATTGCGTGCGCCGTATGAAACAGGGCTACTAGGACAAAGGGATGGTCCAGAATGTTCGTGACCCCGCCAGCGAAGGAAATGTCGAGAAGCCGTGTGTTCTGGACGATTCTAGAATTCATTGAGTCACCAGCCTGCTATATAAGCGGCTTCAACAGTGAGGGGACCGAGTTTTCTGTGGGTGTGTGTTCTTGAGCGAGTGCGACAGAAGTGTGGTGACGAAGTGCCGTGCGAGTTGCGAAATCCAGTGACATTGTTTCCCCAGCTTGTGGACTGCGAAATAGCCTGCAGCAAGTGATCGTAAGTAACTGGAGTCGGTGTACATACGGGAGAGGGGCAGGTAGTTTCTGTCAAGGCCACCGTACTCATTAGGACGGATTAACTTCTGTGGTCTGTTGACAAGTGAAAAGGGCCAAGAACGCTCAAAGATGAGACTTGAGGAAACTGGAGTAGGGTTCTAATTGTTTGTGTTTGCTGATGAGTGGTGTATGTTCTGGCCGCAATAAAGTTAATTATTTCATTTAAAGGAACAACCTGTGTTGTGCTTCAACCCACCGTAATCCAGTTAACAAAAAGTGCCTCTAGGGGGGTGGCACGCAACAACTGGTGTCAGAAGCCGGATTACGAACTCAAGCACAAGCACAACACCTGGCGGTCCTGGTTTCAAAACCCGAGCAGGTCATTTTCTCTAATTTTCCTGTGAGTGCATGCTCTTTACAAGACAAACAACTAAAATGGAGGCGCAATTGGCAGCATTGCTAGAAAAGTTAAATGGCATGGAAACCAAGATGGAAGACGGCCAGAAGAAGATGGAAGACGGCCAGAAGAATTTAACCAAGGACCTAACTGCCAAACTAGAAGACGGCCAGAAGAAGTTAGCCGAGGACCTAACTGCTAAATTAGAAGATGGCCACAAGAATTTAACCAAGAAGATAGAGGACGGCCAGAATAAGTTAGCACAGGACCTGAAGAAATTAGAACTGGGTCACTGAGGAAGTCACGGCAGTGGAAAAGAAGTTCGACGCCTTACAAGTGGAAGTTGCCGAGCTGCGCCAACGCCCTCTGATGGTGTAACGTTTATTTAATGCCCCATGTTGGTAGCGACAATTGTAGCAGTTTTGTTAGCCCACACGTTGAGCGACAATTGTAACGTTAATTTATTGCCCCATGTGGGTAGCAACAAGTGTAACGGTTTGGCTGCCCCTAACTGTTGGGTGATAAATGTAACTGTTTACCTTTGCCTAAGCTATGTTGTTTTAATGGGCGCCAAGACCTCAATGCAATGCTGAAATCTAAATTTGTATTTAACAACGTCTAGCTCTGGTAGAACACCTTCAAGAATCTATTCACTCAGATCGTGGTATGATTTGATCATTAACCCAACAAACAATTGTATCAGGAGAAGGAATTGGTCTATATCTAATGCTACCTACTGAAAGCAAAGATTGCATTGTAAAAGAAATGAATTTATTATATAAAACTAGTATAGCAAAATTAATAATAATAATAAGTTTAAAATTTAAATTGGAGCGTTGCGATTTTAATATTACCGATAGAAAATTACGTGAAAACGGAGTCTGATAAATTATTGATTTTACTCTTATTCCCAAGCTATGAAGTTGCTGAAATATGAAATATAAAACAAAGAGAAACGAGAGATTGCGTATTTCTGCGTCATTCGCGCTTACCACTGGAAATGGCCGAAGCCTTTCCCTCGTACTGGATGATGCTGTGAGCTTCCCACAGGCTCCTGGACGTCGTCATCTTTGTCGATATTTGAAGATATTCTGGTGGATTAGATAATTCTATGGTCCGTACATCGGACCCAAACACTCGCACAACCACACTGGTTAAGTTTTACAAAAGTTAGTCCTCCAATCCACGGAACATCGGAGCGACTCCCGCGTGCAACCGTACTCGTTAAGTTCTATACAGATAGTCCACGTTCCACGGCGCGCTGAACGATATATGCACCCGCCGCATCCCCACTCCAGTCCCGACTTCTAGCTTACGTGGTCTCCACTGATTGGCTCTGCCACCCCGCTACTTCCCCTTCTCTGGCTCATTACACTCGGCGGGAGGGTTCCGTTCCAACTATCCGCCTTTTCTTGACGCTGCAACCCGCCCTTGCCTAATACTTCTTGACAAGATTCAGCCCGTATCTGAATTTCCAGTGAGTCACGTCTTTCAATATACCCTAACTGACGACAGGGCCGATAACCTAGATGTTAGGCCCCTTAAAACAACAATTATCATCATCATCTAACTGACGAAACTCCGTAAATTCCGTAATCACATAATTTCCTATGATATTGTCGTTCGTAATAATTTGCTTGATAGCGTTTTCTAAGATATAGAAAACCTATCTGTATGCTTATAATTTTTATAAAATGCTCCGAAAAATATCTTAATAATAATAATAATAAATTAATAATAATAATAAATTAACATGAAAAATTCTTTTGGCTGAAGTGAACAATTTGCCGCGTAAATAAATATAGACTGGCTTCCTACTGACTTATGCCAGTGGCATAAAAACCCCTTGAAAAACACGTTACATATTCGCCTCGGATCATCGGATGATTTACCATGACGACGGTCCATTATCCGATTATCCCAGACACGTTAATAAACCCCATCCAAAATACATATTACATAAATTAAATCACCCTAAATTACAGATATATACACTCATAATTTTTCTCCACGCACTTTGCGTCAAAGTTTGTTGTCACTATGGATTGCACTTTGCAACCAGTCCAATGTTTTACATATAGAATAGTGTTCCACGGATATTTCCGCCTCTCAAATTTCTCTATGGTGGAAAAATAGACATAATTAATGTGTGAGCACTAAGTATTTATGATGTCATATCACACGCATTGAAGGTGTTCTGATATATTTATATCACCATAGAACTTCCTAATTTCACTGGAGGTCCCTTCCTTATGGTGAAATTTAATCTCACTTAGCACTGAGCACACAATCACACTATTGTGGCAGCGCCTCGTGACCATAATACTTGATCTCTCTTTATAAAAGATTAAATTAATATTGACTTCTGAAAAAAAAAAAAAAAACAGTAAATGCGCATTACATATAACACCAAATATTTCTGTGCCGTAATCGCCCTGTCTTGTTAAGTTCCCGTAGACCATATTCTACTTAATACTAGTTCTCAACACAGACCAGTTCTCCTCACACAAATGAAACCATTGTACAAATTACCTTTAAATTACTCACTTACAAATCTTACATGGCGAGGCCGTAAACAGAAATCACGTGTGCTGTTATGTATGAGTTTCATGAAGGACTGTCTCGCATTCTGATGGCCCATCTTTTGCCTCGTGGACGCCTTAAGCAAAAATACCCTGTTCAAGTGCTCACCCATCTCTTGGAGGCAAATGGGAATTCACCAGCGCTACCAAATTCTGGCCTTGGTGTATCGAGACATTTTAGTGCTCAAGAGCATCCGACAATCCCGTCATATTTCCCTGTACCTTAAAAACTCTCATTTACTTACATACTACCCCCCTGTGTGACTTCTGATACGCCTGCCTGGAAGACCACATCTTACACGCACCAAATACCACACTTACTCATTTGATAGGCTGGCTCGCCAGCTAAACATCCTCACTTTATGACACATACTTTCGGAGACTATGTATATTATACGTCCCGTATAATCTGTTTCCCTCACTATTCTCCAGCACATATGCTGTTTTCCCAATACGTTTGGAAACTATAAATGGGCCCTCGTAGAGATAAAATAACTTGGACATGACTTTCTCTAGCTTATTTGACTGTTTCGGCACTCTAAGTAAGACTCTGTCTCCCGGCTCGAATAGGTCAAATTTAGTTTCTTTTTGTTGGCGAATTCTCTTTTGTGCTGACTTAGATAAATTCTGTTTCGCCAACTGGACAATGTAATCCATCCCCGGTTGCTTACCCTCATTTAATCCCAACACCCTCGCTAGTTCATTTTGTGGTCTTTTTCCGAAGTGAACTTCGTATGGCGTCAATTTCGTGCTCTCATGCTGGACAGAATTCAGCCAAGTTTCGACCTTGGGAAGATGTCCAACCCAGGCCGTTTGCTTGTCATGCACTAGAGTCCGAAAAAGACGAGCCACTTCCCTTAATGGACGCTCTGCAGAATTACCCTGAGGGTACCTTACAGAGGAATGAACGTGTGTTATACCAGCTTCCTGCCTACTGGTTCTCCATTTCTTTGCAGTAAACTGTGGTCCACTGTCAGATAGTATCCTGAGAGGAAGGCCAAACTCAGGTACATACTTATTAATGATCAGACGGCTACACGCTAGTCCCGTGGCTTTCCTTAGCGGATATAGCTTGACATACTTACTAAAAGTGTCAATAACTATAAAAATGTACTCGTAACCGTACTGTCCTTTAACGATCGGGCCAAATAAATCCACACACAGTAGTTCGCCGGGACTACTTGTGAGAACTGCAGATCTCTCCCCCACTAAATATTTAACTGGATATTTACTCCTTTGACAGGTGTCACACTTAGCTAAAATCCTCCTAACATCCCTTCCCATTTTACTCCAAATGAAGTCACGACCAATTTCATAAAGACCTTGGCAGCACCAAAGTGTCCTAATTCCCTATGAATGAACCAAATTAGCTCCTCCCGCAAAGTGGCAGGAACACATATTGCCCACCGATTATTCCTACATTTCCTTGCAAGAAGCCCATCCTGCATCTTGTACGTGAACCGTCCTACTTTCACATACTCTTCTTCACCTATTTCCAACCTAGCCAGTGGCTCCCTTAACTTAACGTCATCACGTTGCTCCACTAGCATATTTCTCAGTGTCTGTAACGATGCCCTGTTGCTACTGTCCACACATGCACATATTAAAATACCGTCCTCTGCTTTAACCACAGGATAATCCCTACATAAATTTGTGTCCCTCGATAGCATGTCTGCAAGAATGTTATCTTTACCTTTAATATATTTTACTGTGAATTCGTATTCCTGCAGAGCAAGAATCCACCTACTAACTCTGTTAGAACTGAGTTTACAAGTTCTCATATACAGTAATGCATGGTGATCTGTGTGGATCTCAAATTTCCCCCCTACTAAATACATTCTAAATTTCCCTAAACTGAAAACAATACCTAAAAGCTCTAACTCAGTAATCGTGTATCTTTTCTCTGCTGCTGTCAGTCCTCGGGAGGCTAAAGATACAATGCACAGATTACCCGCATCATCTTTCTGACATAATACACCAGCAGTGCCTATATGTGAAGCATCTGTCATAACCACATATTCCTTATCTTTTAACGGATATTTCAGCACTACAGCTTTCTCAAAACCTTCCTTCAGCGCTCTAAAAGCCTGATCATGCTTGGACTCCCATCTCCACCGAGTCCCACTTTTAAGCAATTCCCTGAATGGTTCTACCAACCCTGAGTATTTAAGAACGAACCTCCTGAAAAAGTTGCAAATTCCCAGGTAAGTTTTTAACTGTTTAACATTCTGTGGCACCTCTGCGTTAAGTATCTTATTAACCCTACTTTCTTCTGGTGTCACACCTCTACTCGACACTCTATGACCTTAAAATGTCACTTCTGACTGACAGAATGACGACTTAGACAGCTTCAAAGTGAACCCTGCCTGATCTAACTTCTGAAAAACTATATCTAAATGACGTAGATGCTCCTCAAAACTGCGTGAACTAATTACCAGATCATCTATGTAAATGGTTACAAACTCTCCTGTGTCATCCCCTAATGCGATGTTTAAAGCCCTAATTAAAGCTGCTGAACTACTCTTTAACCCATAAGGTGTTCTACAAAATTGATAAAGGTTATATTTATGACTAAAAGCTGTAAATGGTCTATCTTCGTACATAAGTGGCACTTGCCAAAAACTGGAACTCAAATCTACACAAGTGAAGTACTTCTTCCCCTCAAATGTTTGCATTAATTCTTCTATTGACATAGATTTCAGCTGATCTGAACTAATTCTACTGTTAACCAAACGAGCGTCTAAACAAATACGAACCGTGCCGTCGGTCTTGGGTACCGTGATCAATGAATTAACATATGGACTGTTAGAGTGCTCAATAATCCCATCTTCAAGCATCTGGTTAATTTGTGCCTCAACTGCACTCTGATAAGCGAAAGGTACAGGATATCTATGTCCTGTGAATACTGACCTATCAATAACGTTCAGTGAATGTGTATAGCAATTGGCCATACCAATGCGATCCTCAAAAACTCTCCTATTACACAATAACACATCATAGAGCCGAACACATTGTTCCACCTCTATATTTCCCTGAAATGCAGCATCACGTAACGAGTCCTCTAGACTTCCGTTCGTAATCACACTGCCCACAAAACATGTAGAACCCCGCTCTACGGTTGGCGATATCTCATTTAAAGTACAAATCACACCTACAATACTACTCCTCTGAATATGGTCATTGAACGCTACTTCTACTTCAGAATCTCCCCATTTAAATTTCAAACTCCCTACATCATAACATAAGTTACCCGACACTCTACTTAGCCACTCTGAACCCAAGATAACACTGAATACTAAATTTGGAATTACAAGACAAATCTGCTTCTCTACATGATTATTAATTTTAATGTCTACTAAAACTTGCTTAGAAATTACTTTAGACCTCTTCCCAACAGCTGTGATAACAAAAGTGCTTTTAATTGGCATCTCCTCAAAATTTACTCCAGTTCCTTTCATTTTATCATAAAATGCACTACTTATGCAACTCTTCATACAACCACTATCAATTAAAACATCTGTGTACACCTCGGACACGTTAAATTTAACTATGGGGCTCTTACTAACCACTTCCTGAATAATACCTTCATCATTTAGTTCATGTAATAATTCATTTCTTACATTTAGGTCATAGGGTTCCTGTATAACTGTATGGACAGGGCATGCTACAGACTGAGATTCTGACCTTACTTCGCAGCCTGGTTCGCGTTTAAAGAACCGCTACAGCTGGCCGTAGTACTACTAACTACTGAACTGGTCTGGTTGTTCTGGGCTGTGTTGTCATTGTTTGGCTGTATATTACTACCACTAGGCTGTCCTCTTCCTTGACCCCTATTCTGGTTGTAATTATTGTCATTATAATTTCTCCCTTGATTTCCCCTGTAATCATTGTTCCTCCCTTGATTTCCCCTGAAATCATTGTTCCTCCCTTGATACTGATTACCATAGCCATTTCCTCTGTTCTGATTTAGCTGATTATTATTATTTCTATTTTGAGCGTTGGCCCCTTCGCCACCGTTCCCTTGAATTTCTTGATGCCTGGCTTCATTAGGTCTATTATTATTATTACCCTGGTTCCTATTGAAATTGTCCTCATAACCCCCTCTCCCTAGTGCATCAAATGTGCTTAACAAATTTTCTACTTGTGATATACTCTTTACATTCTGGATACAAGCAGCCTCCTTGATCCTATAGGGAAAGTGCCTAAGTAGCAACCTCACCACATCACTTTCCTCCTTCAAGCCATCCAGATATTTACACACTAATACCTGCCCTAAAAAGTATTCGGTCATGGTGGAGCTTCCTTTAGGGTTATATTTACCACACACTACTCCCTCACGATGCTGCGACTGAATAACCTCATTCCAGAACTTTTCACAGAATTTCATTTTAAAATCATTGATATCAGTAAACTTGTCTCTGTTGACAGCAAACCAATTCCTCATTTCCCCCACAAACACTTGTTCTAAAATTTTAACTACCTGGCACCACTCAATACTACCATTTTCCAAACTCTCCCCGAATTTATTTTCTATAGTGTTCATGAACTCCATTGGGCACCCCTGTCGATTGCTGAACTTGCCCAGTTCTACCTCCCTGTGTGTGCTATTCACAAAAACTGGCCTATTCTGACTATTTTCTTGCCTGATCCTAGCTTTTAATTTTAACTCTATTTCTGCGATTTTCTCCACAGCCTTCCTCTCAATACTGTTTACTGTTAATTTAATGTTTCCTTCTCATTCTTCTACTTTATCATATAGCTTTGCTTGTTTCTCCTCAATCTTGCTAATGCTCTCTCTATTACTCTCAAATCATTTACTTCTGCAACTATTTGTGAGTGGACTTTCTCAATTCTACTCCCCAGCTGTTCCTTAACCTCTTTAGTAGCTACCTGAATTTTGTCAATTTCTCCCCCCAATTGCTTTTTGACCTGCTGTGTTTCCAGTTGCACTAGTTCTTTTAAATTTTCAGCCTTTGTACTGATTCTAATTTCCAACTCCTCCTGTACTTTTCCTAATTTTCTGTCTACATCTGCAATAATCTCCTTACCCTTTTCTTCCATCACCCCCCTGATCTCACCTCTAATCAGTTCGAATTTGTCACTCATTTCCCTACTGTTTTGTTCTAATTTAGCATTTAAAGTTTCAGTACTCTCTCTATTTTCCTTACTGTTTTGTTCTAATCTGGCGTTTAAAGTTTCATTACTCTCTCTATTTTCCCTACTGTTTTGTTCTAATTTAGCATTTAAAGTTTCATTACTCTCTCTATTTTCCCTACTGTTTTGTTCTAATTTAGCATTTAAGGCATCTGTACTTTCTTTATTTTCCCTACTGTTTTGTTCTAATTTAGCGTTGTTTTGTTCTAATTTTGCATTATTCTGTTCTAATTTTGCATTTAAGGCATCACTACTAACTTTGTTCTGATACATGAACTCGAGAAGTAAAGTTTTTAATTCTGGTTGGCCGCCTACACTCCCTGTTTCAGTATCGGGATTTACCTCCGCTACCCCGGTACTACCATCACTCGACATACTGCTCGTATCATCACTCTCCCGTTGATGACCACTACGTAACCTAATCTGTCTTTCTTTCTCATCCCCCATAATGATATACACTGATACAGACAAATAACCCCCAAAATACAGGCACAGAAATATATACCCTTCTCCTTCCACAAATGTTATTAGGTTTTCAGCCCCGGGTTGGGCGCCAAGTGTAACGTTTATTTAATGCCCCATGTTGGTAGCGACAATTGTAGCAGTTTTGTTAGCCCACACGTTGAGCGACGATTGTAACGTTAATTTATTGCCCCATGTGGGTAGCAACAAGTGTAACAGTTTGGCTGCCCCTAACTGTTGGGTGATAAATGTTGTTTACCTTTGCCTAAGCTATGTGGTTTTAATGGGCGCCAAGACCTCAATGCAATGCTGAAATCTAAATTTGTATTTAACAACGTCTAGCTCTGGTAGAACACCTTCAAGAATTAATTCACTCAGATCGTGGTATGATTTGATCATTAACCCTACAAACAATTGTATCAGGAGAAGGAATTGGTCTATATCTAATGTTACCTACTGAAAGCAAAGATTGCATTGTAAAAGAAATGAATTTATTATATAAAACAAGTATAGCAAAATTAATAATAATAATAATAAGTTTAAAATTTAAATTGGAGCATTGCGATTTTAATATTACCGATAGAAAATTACGTGAAAACGGAGTCTGATAAATTATTGATTTTACTCTTATTCCCAAGCTATGAAGTTACTGAAATATGAAATATAAAACAAAGAGAAACGAGAGATCGCGTATTTCTGCGTCATTCGCGCTTACCACTGGAAATGGCCGAAGCCTTTCCCTCGTACTGGATGATGCTGTGAGCTTCCCACAGGCTCCTGGACGTCGTCATCTTTGTCGATATTTGAAGATATTCTGGTGGATTAGATAATTCTATGGTCCGTACATCGGACCCAACACTCGTACAACCACACTGGTTAAGTTTTACAAAAGTTAGTCCTCCAATCCACGGAACATCGGACCGACTCCCGCGTGCAACCGTACTCGTTAAGTTCTATACAGATAGTCCACGTTCCACGGCGCGCTGAACGATATATGCACCCGCCGCATCCCCACTCCAGTCCCGACTTCTAGCTTTCGTGGTCTCCACTGATTGGCTCTGCCACCCCGCTACTTCCCCTTCTCTGGCTCATTACACTCGGCGGGAGGGTTCCGTTCCAACTATCCGCCTTTTCTTGACGCTGCAACCCACGCTTGCGTAATACTTCTTGACAAGATTCAGCCCGTATCTGAATTTCCAGTGAGTCACGTCTCTCAATATACCCTAACTGACGAAACTCCGTAAATTCCGTAATCACATAATTTCCTATGATATTGTCGTTCGTAATAATTTGCTTGATAGCGTTTTCTAAGACATAGAAAACCTATCTGTATGCTTATAATTTTTATAAAATGCTCCGAAAAATATCTTAATAATAATAATAATAATAATAAATTAATAATAATAATAAATTAACATGAAAAATTCTCTTGGCTGAACAATTTGCCGCATAAATAAATATAGACTGGCTTCCTACTGACTTATGCCAGTGGCATAAAAACCCCTCGAAAAACACGTTACAATGGGGGTGGAAGAGAAATTCAACGCCTTGCAAGTGGAAGTTGCCGAGCTGTGCCAACGACCGCTGATGGGGGTGGAGGAAAAATTCAACGCCTTACAAGTGGAAGTTGCCGAGCTGTGCCAACGTCCGCTGATGGGGGTGGAGGAGAAATTCAACGCCTTACTAAAGGAAGTTGCTGAGCTGCGCCAACGCCCACTGATGGGGGTGGAAGAGAAATTCAACGCTCTACGAGAGGAAGTTGCCGAGCTGCGTCAACGCCCGCCCACCGTTACACCGGGAATATCAGGAACGGGACATAGCAGAGTGACGCCTCCAACCTTCGACGGAAAGGTCCCGTGGAGCACCTACTTACGTCAGTTCGAGGCGGCCTGTTCCATAAATAACTGGAACACAGAAAAGGCTACAGCTCTCATTGTAGCGCTGAGGGGTGACGCCCTTAACGTCCTTCAGGCCATCCCGACTGGATCCCAGGACTACGCTTCACTGATCGCCCATATGGAGTCCCGATATGGAGATAGCCATCTTCAGCAGGCCTACCAGATGCAGCTCCGGACCCGGGTACAGAAGAACGCGGAAACCCTGCAGGAGTTCAAGATGGACATCGCACGTCTCGTAAGGCTTGCCTACCCAACAGCGCCGGCCGACTTTCTGGAGCAGATAGCGACGCAGACTTTCACCGACGGCTACGGGACTCGGACACTCAACAGGCGCTGCGACTCGCGCGCAATAAGACCCTGACAGATGCGCTGAGCCACGCACTTGAGTTTGAGACGGCAAAACAGGCATCCAGAATGCACGCGCGGGTGCGTCAAGTGGTCGTCGACGAACCAGTAAAACCAACGAGATCAAGCCCCTGGCCAACGAATTAATGGAGGCGCTAAGCCTTTTCTTCGATTGTCGCGGCACCACGAGCAACGACACAGCCGGAAGGCAACCGGAGAGGCGGCCCGGAAGAAGACTACCGACCTGCTGGACCTGCGGTAAGAATGGCCATATGAGCAAGGCCTGCAGTGATCACCGCCGCCGAGGGTATCCGACGGGAAATCAGTCGTCTGAAAACCGCGCGACCCAGGGAAACGAGTATTAGCCAGCCTTGGGGGGCAAAGGTTGGCTTGTGACATTCGTCAAGCCCCGGCAGTCCAGGTTCTTGTGACGAAGTTACGGAGGGCCAATAGCAGCCTGATGGTCGACGGAGTCGTCAACGGAGAGAGCTGGCCCATGCTAATCGACACGGGAGCATCGAGGACCATCGTCAGTCCCACCGTGATCCCGAAGTGGAGAGTGCAACCCACACAAAGGAACCTCCAGCTAATAACCGCGACCGGAGAGACCGCACCGGTACATGGCGAAGCATCACTGGAGTTCGTCATTGGTCGACGGGCGATAAAGCATCCAGTGCTTGTGGCTGACGTATCAAATGAAGTGATCATCGGACTGGACTTCCTGGACCAGAACAACATCATCTTGGATCTGAGTACCAACACTCTGCACTTCGGAGGTGAGGAACTTGCTTTGCAACCTGCGCACGAGTCCATCACCGCACGACGAGTAAGGCTGAGAGAAGACGTCATCGTTCCCGCCAGGACGGAGGTCAGCGCTGCCGTAATTGTCGACGGAACTGCTGAGGGAGTGGCGGCTGTCATCGAGCCAAAATATGAGGACATCCAGACAAAAGGATTGCTAGTTGCCAAGACTCTCATCAACACGACGTCTCGGCCGTACGTCCGCCTGTCCAACCTGAACGACTACGACATTACGGTTCACCGGGACACCAACCTAGGAGTCTGCGAGCCCGTTACCTGGATTGCCCGCATCACAGATACGACGGACGGACACCTGCAGACGGACAACCGAAGAAGAAGCACACTGCCAGAAGAACTACAGAAGCTGTACCAAGGATCCCAGGACCATTTAGACGAGGAACAATCACGCCAACTTCAGGACCTGCTACGCGAATTCCAGGACATCTTCTCCGTGGGGAGCAAAGACTTCGGCAGGACAAGCTTGGTTCAGCACAGAATCGACGTTGGGGACATCGCACCGATTAGGGCCCCTGTTCCGACGTGTCCCGCTCGCCAAGCAAGCCGAAGTCGACCGGATGGTAGAAGAGATGAAGGAGGAAGGGGTGATCGAGCCATCACATAGTCCTTGGAGTTCTCCGGTCGTGCTAGTGAAGAAGGACGGTTCCACCAGGTTCTGCGTGGATTACAGGCGGGTGAATGACGTCACGAAGAAGGACAGCTACCCTCTACCCCGGATCGACGACACCCTGGACACCATATCAGGGTCGAGATGCTTCTCCACCTTGGATTTGAAGAGTGGCTACTGGCAGGTGGAGGTCCACCCTAAGGACCGCGAGAAAACTGTGTTCTCTGTGGGCAGCGGGCTCTGGCAGTTCACCGTCATGCCATTCGGTCTGTGCAACGCCCCTGCGACCTTCGAAAGGCTAATGGAGTCCATTCTGAGGGGACTACACTGGAAGACCTGCCTGGTCTACCTAGACGACGTCATCGTTCTGGGGAGAAGCTTCGAGGAGCACTACAGCAACCTGAAGGAGATCTTGTTGAAGCTACGGGCTGCCCAGCTGAAGTTGAGCCCCAAGAAGTGTCAGCTCTTCCAGAAGAGGGTCCAGTACCTTGGGCATATCATCTCCGAGGAAAGGGTGCGCACCGACCCAGAGAAGACCGCAGCTGTGAGGGAGTGGCCAGTTCCGAAGGACAAGTCCCAACTACGAAGCTTCCTGGGACTCTGCACTTATTACCGTCGCTTCGTGAGAGGATTCGCCGACATCGCCAAACCTTTACATCGCCTGACTGAGAAGGACCAACTCTTCACGTGGACAGCAGAATGCCACAGTGCCTTCGAACAACTCAAGCAGGCTCTGTGCACCGCGCCTATTCTGGCCTACCCCAGACCTGGAACAAGATTCATCGTCGATACCGATGCCAGCGACTTTGGCATAGGGGGAATCCTGTCGCAAGTAGTAGACGGCGAGGAGAGAGTAGTGGCCTACTTCAGCAAGGCCTTGTCAAAGCCAGAAAGGAACTACTGCGTCACCAGGAAGGAGCTGCTCGCCATCGTGAAGACCATTGAACACTTCCACAAGCACCTGTACGGGCAAGAATTTCTCATCAGGACCGACCATGCATCCCTGCGTTGGGTCCTGAACTTCAAGCAGCCCGAGGGTCAACTCGCGCGGTGGTTAGAGAGGCTTCAACAGTACAACTTTGAGATTCAGCACAGGAAAGGCCAACTGCATTCTAACGCCGACGCCCTGTCACGAAGACCGTGCCCCGAAGACTGCACCTTCTGTGCCCGAAGGGAGGAGAACACCGGGATACAGTGCCGAAGGACTACCGTGGAACTTCAAGGGAGCTGGAGCCGCGAATCTTTCACGCGGGCACAAGCAGAAGATGATGACCTGGGACTGATAGCCGAATGGAAGAGGGCCTGTGTCCCCAGACCCGGGTGGAACATTGTGAGTGACGGCAGCCCAAAGTTTAAGTCCTACTGGGCGCAGTGGGACTCGCTGGTTGTGAGGGATGGCCTCATATGCCGTACCTGGGAGAGCACCGATGGGAAGACATCTCGGGAACAAGTCGTCGTTCCAAAGGCTATGACGGAGGAAGTCCTGAAGGAAGTCCATGGAGGATCATCTGGTGGACACCTAGGGATAAAGAAGACCCTGGAGAAGCTGAGAGAGCGGTTCTACTGGATCGGATGCCGAACAGACGTGGAGAACCACTGCGCGAGGTGCCACGATTGCGCAGCCAGCAAGGACCCAGGACGAAGACGACGGGGTCCACTGAAGACCTACAACGTGGGCAGCCCCATGGAGAGAGTGGCCATCGATGTTGCTGGGCCATTCCCCTTAAGCGAGGCAGGGAACCGCTACATATTGGTCGTCAGCGACTACTTCACCAAATGGCCGGATGCGTATGCGCTCCCTAACCAAGAAGCCGCGACGATCGCAGAGACCCTGGTGAAGGAATTCGTCAGCCGGTACGGAGTACCCCTGGAGCTGCACTCCGACCAAGGGAGGAACTTCGAGTCGCAAGTGTTCCAGAACCTATGCCAGCTGCTGGGAATCCGGAAGACAAGGACGACACCGCTACACCCTCAGTCCGACGGGATGGTAGAGTGATTCAATCGCACGATCGAGAACCATCTCCGAATAGTCGTCAGCGAGCACCAGATGGATTGGGACAGACATCTCCCTCTATTTCTCCTGGCCTACCGCGCCGCCGTGCATGAAGCCACCGGGTGCACACCAGCCCGGGCCATGTTTGGGAGGGAGCTCCGTCTACCTGTCGATCTTGCCTTCGGCCGTCCTGGGAATGATCCTGTCCCGGTAAGCCAGTTTTGTCAAGAACTGGTCGACCAACTGGAGGACGTGCACGCGTTCGCGAGGAGGAAACTGCGGATCGAGACCGACCGAATGAAGACCCGATACGACCAACAGACGGATGCCGGCGGATTCCACGAGGACGACCTGGTCTGGCTCTTCAACCCGTTACGGAAGATAGGCCTGTCACCCAAACTGCAGAAGTCCTGGTAGGGCCCGTACCGAGTCGTGAAACGGATCAACGATGTCGTCTACAGGGTCCAGCGGAGCCCGAGGGCGAAGTAGAAGATCGTGCATCGAGATCGCCTGGCAGCCTACGGAGGTACACAGACGGACCAATGATTGATCGGGACGATCAGCCTTTTAGGAAGGGGGTGGTGTTACGGCTGTGAGTTTGTGTCATCGCTCGCCGCATGAGTCACAACTGCCCCAGGGCTGGGCTGTGCCTTGCCTCGTGTATTGCGTGCGCCTTATGCAACAGGGCTACTAGGACAAAGGGATGGTCCAGAATGTTCGTGACCCCGCCAGCGAAGGAAATGTCGAGAAGCCGTGTGTTCTGGACGATTCTAGAATTCATTGAGTCACCAGCCTGCTATATAAGCGGCTTCAACAGTTAGGGGACCGAGTTTTCTGTGGGTGTGTGTTCTTGAGCGAGTGCGACAGAAGTGTGGTGACGAAGTGCCGTGCGTGTTGCGAAATTCTGTGACATTGTTTCCCCAGCTTGTGGACAGCGAAATAGCCTGCAGCAAGTGATCGTAAGTAACTGGAGTCGGTGTACATACGGGAGAGGGGCAGGTAGTTTCTGTCAAGGCCACCGTACTCATTAGGACGGATTAACTTCTGTGGTCTGTTGACAAGTGAAAAGGGCCAAGAGCGCTCAAAGAAGAGACTTGAGGAAACTGGAGTAGGGTTCTAATTGTTTGTGTTTGCTGATGAGTGGTGTATGTTCTGGCCGCAATAAAGTTAATTATTTCATTTAAAGGAACAACCTGTGTTGTGCTTCAACCCACCGTAATCCAGTTAACAAAAAGTGCCACTAGGGGGGTGGCACGCAACAATACGTAGATAATTTTTTGCTTCGTAGGCTAGAGGCTACTCAGTCGCAGATAAATAATTGCTGGTCTGTCTCATTATCTTACGGGTCCAGAGATTATTCGTTTGATAGATGACAGTAGTGGAAGTGATGTACAGGGAGGTGATATTTTCGGTAGTGATACGGACTATGCACACACAGCATGATGTTATTGGGTGAAGTGGCAGACAGCGCGGATGAAGAAGAAATAGCTTCAGCTGTAATAACAACGACCGCTGTTCAGTGTGTGTGGCGAGAGGTTCACGGGTACGCCACGAACAGGAAAGCATTTCACGTCTGTTTTAGATTCTTTTTATCTGTTTTACGACGACAAAGTGATTGTACTAATTGTTTGAGAAACAAATATGTACGCGGCAGAATGTATAGTTGGCGCGCCCTTGAAACCAAGGTCGCGCGCCAGGAAGTGGGAGTTAGTGACGGGGGCAACATTTTAGTGTTCTTGGGACTCGTAATGTTGATGGGGATAATGCAGAAACCTACCCTAAAGAGCTAATTCGCCAGGGATGAATTTTTAGAGACCCCTATATTCCCTCAAACAATGCCAAGGGACAGGTTTGAACTAATATTGCGATATTTACATTTTGTTGACAATTATACACAGGATACATATACGGGGCCTAAAAAGCTTTTCAAAATTCGGCTTTTCCAGGAAATTTTACCCGAATATTATGTATATTATGTAGATTGAGCATTATCATGTAAATATCTTGCTTTCATTGTAAACATACCTGAAACAAATACCAAAAGTGGAACTTATCAAATTATTATATTTTTGTAAATTTTGCGTGTGATCATGGTCAACCCAGAAAAGCAGTCGTCACATATATTACTGAGAAACACTGGACATGATCTAGGTAAGTATTCCTAAAATGTTCATTACGTTATATTCGTAGATTTAACATTATTAATTTTTTACCTTGTTGGTGTCTAAACCTCTGCTGAGCTTCAATTTACAGTAAATACCGCCGGAGAAGTGAACACCTCCAGATTAAATAGCCGGCCTGAGGGGTTAAGCTAAGTATTTTGTACCATGTATTGTGTAATGTACTTTCTGCTTAATCATGTTAGATTTATACAAGCCTAAAAAAGTTTTCTCAGTCTTAATATCTGCTGGTCTTTGCTATTTTCCTACCGGATTACATATCGACTGGCGTTTGTCATTTTCTGCCTTGAAAATTATTTCATGTCCATATGTCATGTGAGATCATTCTCATTAATTCTAGGGCATACTTGCATTTACCAATTGCACTTCTTGTTAGAACATTTCATGGTTCACTTCCAAGTAATAGGCCTTCTTGATACCTGCTTCTGCCATCTCAATTTCATTGGAAATCTTTCATGGTCAACATTCATGCAGTTCACTTTTACCTGTGTCTGCCATTGCATTTTCTTCGGAAATACTTAGTTGCATCTTCGCAACTCTCCAAGCATTTCTATTTCATGGGGTACTGCAGGATTAAGCCCCTGTCAGCCATTAGCTCCCTTCATAGGCTGTGTCTTTCTTGGTAGCTTCTATAGTTTCCCCTACTTTCTTTCCTAAGGTATGGCAGGATTTGCTCCCTGCGAGCCATCAGCTTCATTCTCAAGCTGCGTTACAGTTTTTTCTCTTTCAAAAACCAATTTAATTAAGTTGGACTTCAAAGCACTTACCTTGTCTTAATGTTCAAAGACAGATGCAATTATTATTTTGTTAAGATAACATTGTTCTTTCAAATTGTGTTAACCTGTAAAGATATGAAAATGAATGTTTTATTTTCTCAATATACATGTTAAAGCTACCTGCTCTCTCTGTTCTCTTTTCTTGTGTTATATTGTCTAGCCCATGTTCTTTAACGCTCAAACTCTGTTCTGTTTTGAATTCACACAAAATACTTCTGATAATGAAGACTTTTAATTGGTCTTTCCAATGGTCAGTGATAGCTCATCACACCATATCTTTTGGTGCCGAAAGCCGGGACTAGTTTCGCTATATCTCGGATAGCACGTTGCTTCATAATAAAACTTTATCTAATACAGTGTCTGACTTTTCACAGCTATTACGGATTCCATCAAGGTGGATAAAGGACTAGATCCTTACGAGAAGCCGCAGACCGCAGTGACTTTAAAGCATCTCGCTGAACAAGACTCTAACCTCTTTTCTGCTGATATTTCAAATCTTCTCAAAAAGTCTTTTTATGTGGATGATTTTTTTTATTCCTTTAGCTCCCCTTCTGAAGCACTTGAACACTCACGTGATCTCCAAGCGTTGCTTCATGGAGGAGGTTTCCTACTTCACAAATTGAATTCTAACTCCCAGGAAGTACTAGCTAAGCTCATATCCAATGGCAACACTGATACACCAGTCGAGCTCTTACACACTGTTGATTCCACTAAAGTTTTGGGACTTCACTGGTATCCCGTTTCCGATTCCTTTTTCTATCAAGTCAGCTTGTCTCCTATTCGTCCTCAAACTAAGCGACAAGTTCTTTCCGAAATCGCCAAAATCTATGACCCGCTTCAATTCATATCTCCTATCATCGTCAAAGCTAAAATGTTTATGCAGGAACTATGGTCTCTCAAAACCGATTGGGATGATCCCATCCCCCCTTCTCTTATGGAAATATGGCTTTTCTTCTGCACTCATCTTCTTGATCTGTCTGTTATAGACATCCCCAGGGTTCTTATCCCTACTTCTTTCTCTGCTAACCTAGAGCTGCATCTGTTTGCAGATAGCTCCGTGAAAGCATACGGATGCTGCGCTTATGTGGTCAGTCGTAACACTCCTCCTCCATTCTCTAATTTAATTTTTACCAAGTCAAAGGTAGCTCCTTTGAAAATGATCTGTTTGCCTCGCTTAGTCATGCGCTGCCCTGCTTGCAGCTGAATTATCTCAAAAGCTTGTCTCCAATCTCAATTGTCATTTCAGTCATATCTATTACTGGACTGACTCTGCCATCACTTGGATCACGAAGCCCCCTTCGCATTGGCAATCTTTCGTTGCCAACAAGGTGGGAAAAATCCAAACTCTCTCTAGTTCCTCTCAATGGGAACATGTCTCGGGTAAGGAGAACCCAGCGGACATCATTTCTCGTGGATGCCTTCCACAACAGCTAGCTAAATCTAGTCTTTTCTGGCATGGTCCAACTTGATCGTTGCAAGAACCTTCCTTTTGGCCAGCCTTTCCTTCTTCTGCTTTAACGACTGTTCCTGAAACTCGTATAGTCGCCTCTTCCTTTGTAAGTAATGTTACTCCTTCATTGCTTGAAATATATTCTTCTTTTCAAAAGCTCGTTCACATTGTAGCTTACTTGCTTCGATGGAAATTCTTGGTGTTAGAAAAACCATTGTTTCCTCAAGCATTTTTTTCTGCTTTTGAATTGCAGTCTGCTGCTACCACAGTTTCATTGCTCACGCAACAGGAAATTTTTTCTGATGAAATTATTTCTCTATCTAAGGGTCTACCCCTCATAAAGCGGAATAGACTATTCACTTTATGCCCCTTTCTTGATGATAACAGATTTTTAAGAGTAGGTGGTAGGTTGTCTTTTTCTGATTATCCCGAATATAAGAAGCACCCAATA
The DNA here is from genome assembly GCA_946902985.2 of Meconema thalassinum. NCBI lineage: Eukaryota > Metazoa > Arthropoda > Insecta > Orthoptera > Tettigoniidae > Meconema > Meconema thalassinum. The sequence continues at coordinate 1,752,960,040 of OX336388.2, read as the reverse complement.
ATTCTTCCTTCAAAGCATCATGTTACTAAACTGATAATACGTCAGTTTCACTATCAGCATTTGCACGTTGGTACACGCACTCTCTTGTGTTTGATTCGTGAGCATTACTGGCCCATTAATGGCATACACGAAGTCATTTCCGTTGTTAGAAAGTGTATTCCTTGCTTAAAGGCCAACCTAAGTTTCCTCAGCAACTTATGGCTGACCTTCCTTCATTCCGTTCTGCTCCCAGCAGACCGTTTCTTCTAACTGGTATTGATTATGCAGGTCAGTTCCTATATCAAACCAATAGTCGGAAAGCTAAACGCAAAATTCTTGCCAAGATTTACATAGCACTCTTTGTTTGTATGGTTACTGGCGTCATTCATCTCGAATTGGTCACCAATGCTTCCACGTCATACTTTCTCTCTGCTTTTTCTCGCTTTGTTGCTAGAAGAGGAATCCCCTCTGAGGTTTTCTCCGACAATGCCACAAACTTTCTTGGTGCTTCTCAGCAATGGCAAAAAGCACTCTGTTCTCGTTCTGCCAACGAACAATTGTCTAATTTTGCTCATTTGAAAAAGTTCAAATGGCACTTCATTCCTCCGAACGCTCCACATCATGGTGGAAGATGGGAAGCTTGTGTCAAATTGACTAAAACTCATCTCAAATGAACTGTAGGAAATTGTATCCTATCTTTTGAAGAATTCAATTCTTTTGTAATTCTCTTCGAAGGCACTGTCAATTTCCGTCCCTTGTCTCCTGTGTCTAACGACCCTTCCGATTTGCTTCCTTTAACCCCTGGTCATTTCTTGATAGGTAGCTCCTTAAATGCTCCGCCACCTCTCTTCGACCGCAAGCTCGATATTTCTTTACCCATTCTCTGGAAAAGAGTTGAAGCTCTTAGAAATAACTTTTGGAAACTGTGGAGACTGGAGACTTGCTTCAGAGGAGAGGGAAGTGGCAGCTTGCTCACCCAAACCTTAAGGAGAGAGATTTGATTCTCTTGAGAGACTCCAGTCCTCCTCTGGTTTGGCACACCGAAAGAGTAGTGAAGTGCTACACCGGTCGTGATGGTAGGGTCAGAGTGGTAAAATTAATTACTCCTTTTGGACAGTGTGTTTGTCCAATTTCTTCTGTTTCTCCTTTGCCACTCTAGTCCTGTTTCTTTGTGTTTTTTTCTTGTTGTTGCCCCTCTGGCAGTATGTTCGCATTTGCGAATAATTAATTTGTTCATTTTTTCAAGTTTCTGAAAGTGCTAAAGTCAGACCAGAATTTAATTTTCATAACCTCATTTTCAACACCATGTGCTCTTGACAATTCATTTTGTATTACGCTTCCTCGTTTAAACCGAGTATGTTTAAATGATTTAATTACTTGTTAGGTTATAGCCATAGCTTGCCTCTAAGAAATTTTCTAAATGTTAAAAGGTTGTTCTACACTCTTTGAATCATCGTGGCGAACTGGAATCCATAAGCTACGTGCTCATTGGCCGCTGCCATGACGTGGCCTCGTTCAAGCCAATCACCGCGCTTCTTCTTCACAATGTGGTCTGGATTCACCCATCTCCAGCCATCGAAGCTCCGAGAACAACGGCCTGTCAACTATTTAAGAGACTGGCTCTGCTAGCCTCTTCATTCTTTCAACGTCAGCGACCATGCTGATCACCCGTCTTGCTACCGGACGATAAACTTCAACTATTCAACTCCTCATCTTTAATTTCTGCTCAAAGAAGTGTTCATAAAACCTTCGCCAAGTCTTCAAGACATTTTCAAAGTGATCTAACCTAGATCACATATTGCGTGTTCCTGCAACATGTCATCGAAATGTACATTAAGATGTAAACTTTACATCTCTAGTGCTAAGGAAAACTATTCCGTGTGCATCTACTACTACGTAAATAGGTCATTACCTATTTAGGTCTTCAAAAGCTTACTATAAGCTCTAAGTTAGTGAACTCAACCACAACTTGACATAACCTTTGTCATCTTCTTCTTACTCAAGGATTCTACGAACATATGGGTTGCTACACACACTTCGTCATTAAGCTAAGTATTTTGTACCATGTATTGTGTAATGTATTTTCTGCTTTATCACGTTAGATTTATACAAGCCTAAAAAAGTTTTCTCAATCTTAATATCTGCTGGTCTTTGCTATTTTCCTACCGGATTACATATCGACTCGCTTCTGTCATTTTCTGCTTTGAAAATTATTTCATGTCCATATGTCATGTGAGATCATTCTCATTAATTCTAGTGCATACTTGCATTTGCCAATTGCACTTCTTTTTAGAACATTTCATGCTTCACTTTCAAGTAATAGGCCTACTTGCCTACCTGCTTCTGCCATCTCAATTTCATTGGAAATCTTTAATGGTCAACATTCATGCAGTTCACTTTTACCTGTGTCTGCCATTGCATTTTCTTCGGAAATATTTAGTTGCATCTTGGCAACTCTCCAAGCATTTCTATTTCATGGGGTACTGCAGGATTAAGCCCCTGTCAGCCATTAGCTCCCTTCATAGGCTATGTCTTTCTTGGTAACTTCTATAGTTTCCCCTACTTTCTTTCCTAAGGTATGGCAGGATTTTCTGCCTGCCAGCCATCAGCTTCATTCGCAAGCTGCGTTGCTGTTTTTTCTCTTTCAAAAACCAATTTAATTAAGTTGTGCTTAAAAGCACTTACCTTGTCTTAATGTTCAAAGACAGATGCAATTATTATTTTGTTAAGAAAACATTGTTCTTTCAAATTGTGTTAACCTGTAAAGATATGAAAATGAATGTTTTATTTTCTCAATATACATGTTAAAGCTACCTGCTCTCTGTGTTCTCTTTTCTTGTGTTATATTGTCTAGCCCATGTTCCTTTACGCTCAAACTTTGTTCTATTTTGATTCACTCAAAATACGTCTGATAATGGAGACTTTTAATTGGTGTATCCAATGGTCAGTGATAGCTCATTACACCAACGACCTTTACGTCTTTTTTTATCGTTTACTGAACCTGTATGTTTGAATCTCTTAGCCAGTTGTTTTCTTGCGATTGTGTATAGTGCTGTAATGCCTTACGTGAAATATTCGTTACTTGAACGTGTATATCTGTACAATACGTACACCAAGTGCAGGAAATCGTGCACTAGAACAAGACAAAAGCTTCGATTGAAATTTCCAGGGAGACCCATTCCTATAAATCGGACAATAAAACAACTGGTTAATTTGAGATTCAAACGTACAGTTTCAGTAAACAATAAAAATATACGTTAAGGTCATTATTTCCTCACTGAAGCTAAATTAACCAGATTAAGCACCGTATTCTGCCGAACATACGCGCCCTTGGCGGATGGCAACTGGCGGAGCACGTCAGCGAGAATGCCCTAGCCAAGCAAATATAAAGACCCTGTATATTACGTATAATTGTACAGAAATAATGTCTGAAGCGTAGCACTGTGTATTATTCGAATCAGTTGATTTACAACAACACTAAACACTTGGCAACACAGCTCAGCTGTTTCAAGCTCCCGACATATCATTCGAAATACAGGTTGTAGGTGAGAAGCAAGCTCAGAATTCTTGCCGTGTGGCGGTTAGACGTAGGGTCTTGTTATGTGGCGACCATGGGTTGCGGAGAGGAAAAGCGGGGCAAAGTGACAAGAAGGCTGTCAGTATCGAATGCGCGGGGTTAGCAATACTGCATTTTTGCCACAAGTTATGCGTGTAATAGCGGACACACCTCCAATTTTACTATAAAAGTCGTGGGTGGGTAACATCTATTACTACATTACCCCCAAAATTATTATTCATTATTACAAAGGGTATTTTGACTATTTTCAGTACGGTAGTGTAGTAAATTGTATCGCCTTGTTCCGGGCTCCTATAGAGATTGCATTTTCTTTCGATCTTTCACTTGCCATAGGACATGCCACCGGCGTATGTTATGCATTATCAGTTTCCCATTTAGTAGTCAGGTAATGGAAGCAATGGGAACTGTGCACTACAATTTTCCTTGCTTGTAACTAAGCAAAATATTGTTGTTAGGAGAAAAAAAAAATGTAAAATGCATCAAGAATTATATGATCTTCAGCTGAGTGCAGTGACAAATCTCTGCATGTGTTCATTCCTTATGTATTAATGATGCGATATGTCAGCTAACGTTGTGCCACATACAACACTCGTAATTCTAAATGTTGCACATTTTCCCGTAAATTTACAACAGTTTGTTTGAATTGCTTATAAGATCGTGACAAAGAAAGTGTTTCTCCAATTGGATGATTGTATTTAACTGTATGCACGTCGTATAATCTTGGCGAGGGTTTTTTTTTTTTTCCCCCCACAGAGCAAGTTTATACCGTAGTAGGAATGCAGCTTTTTGTATTTAGTTTTCTGGCAACATTTTATAAATTATTGACTAAAATATTTTTAAATGCAGACAATCCATACTTCCATTAGGATTCGGGTTCCATAATTCATGCAAAATGAGGTTCGTTCGTTTGTGAAATTGAGGTCATAAACCCCCCTACCCTTTCAGTTATTACCGTATGGTACTTTACGTAGACTAGGGTGAAGATGTAAATGAGCATTTCAAAAAAAAAAAAATTGTCGTCCGTTGTAAGGTTTATTAACTTACGGAAATATTTTTCATAGGTACTGAAAACTAGGCACGGTTGGATTTTAAGGTGGAACCGCATGTGCTATCAAATATCGCTTTCTTGCAATACCTGGAATATGTATATAATTATAAAATGATTATTAGTTAAACAAGTGTTAATAGATGGGCTATTATAATTATAATGATTAAATAAATATTAAAGAAGAAACAACGCGTTGTTAGTAAATATTGGGCCTACCGGTACGGCGAATAGCCTATAACTCGTATCTTCCGTCACAATTTAGCATTTAAATGGTTCACGTTAATGCATAATATACTAATATGACAACCGGATAGCAAATTATAATAATATTCTCTCATATAACATATTTAATTTGCACCAACTTAATACAATTAATTGTTGTCTAGTTGGACCACTGCCGTCTGAAATATGCAAATCGCTTATGGTCGTCTCTGATGCGAAGTTTTACTAATTACTCTTTTAGGAGACACTTGTCTTTGTAATATTCATGAAAGGTCAACCCTCTAGTTCTTATTTCATACGTTGAACGCCTAAAAATAAAAACCACAATCCGAAATAATAAAGAAGATAATCACGAACGATTCACTGCCAAAGAAAATCAAATGGAGATTCGCGTACCGGAAGTTCGCTCTGCATAAGCTTCGGTGCCATTTTAACTCGTGGAAGCTCTATATGGTTACAGTACCATGCAATTCAGTCACTTCCCATAAACATTTATTATGTGACACTCCTATTCTCTACTCTCTCTACCCTCCTCAGTAAAACAGTCATTTGTATCAGCTCTCCTCAGGTAAACGGTATTTTATTTGTGTTCGTAGCATCTCATCCCATCTGCGATAGCCTGGTTCACTCGCGTGCGCGCGGTTTGCTCTCGCTACAGATTAAACCTAAATCTTGCCATCACCCGTGGGCTGCGGAAGTATGTCCAAAAATGCAGTTACACTTAAGCCAGAAAATATTGATTCACCCTTTAAGCCATTTGGTATGCGAACTCTAGTCTTAGAGAGTTCTAAAATATACAGGAATTTGGTGGATTTTCATACGGGAATTTAAAAACAGGTCATCGTTCGACACCCTGTAAACACTTAAATGTAACTGATTTGATACTGTGTTTTTTTTTCTAGACTTAGCTCTGCTCCTGTACTGATGACTAAGACATGTAAAGTTATGTTCTATGTATAAATGCCTGTTATTTTCTTATGTTTTGACTAGCTGAAGGAGGAACCCTGTGTTTCGAAATATGTACTACTTAATTTTGCTCCAGAATGGTTGACAAGAAGTTAACTTATGTTTTAAATTGGAATTTGGTTGGAATTATTTTAAAATTAACTCTTTGCGAACGTGAGTTATTTATGTCTTAAAGAGAAATAATTTAGAAAATCAAAAATATTCTGCAAACTATTAGAAAAGTTGAGGAAGTATGCATGTGCTTACTATTTTCACTATGAGAGTGGAAACCCAACAATGAAATGATGTCACGTGTTACAAATGATATAGAATTGTTGGGCGCCAAGGAAACAACATGAAGTTGAATCCTAAAATTTATATTAATTACTAGCTTGGGTAGAACACATCTGTTACTCTTTAAAATCAGCCCATGGTATGACTCCGTCATTAACCCTAGTAACATTTGCTTAGGGAGAAGGTTTTGCCTTATACATAATGCTGACTACTGAAAGGAAAGATTGCATCTTCAATAAAAGGAATTTATTACCGGTATTCAAAAAGACAATGTGGTAATTTTAATTGATATGAAAGGAGCTTTAAAGGATTTTAACCGTACCACATGAAGTTACTAGAAATTGGAGGTCGAATGAATTTAAATTTAATAACAAAGCTAAGATTTTACTGAATTTACTGATTGAAAATAAGAAAAGAGAGCTTGCGTAGTATGCGTCATTCTGCTTACCACCGTCGAATCAGCGTCGTTTGTTCATCTCCCTCCTAGAGAGATCGCTGTTGCTTCACGTTTCCAGACTTCTTCTTCAGTTCTCGTACCACTGTTGCGAAGATACAATCGAAAGTTTATAGACTGTTTTTGTGGTGGATCAAAATCCTAAAACCCCGCTTATATGATCTGCCTATGCACAACAGAACATTTGATACCATGACGATTATGTAGTGGAATATCCCAGTAATAGGCTAGTGTTCACCGTGGAACAAATACACGGAATGTCCGAAGACGAATTTAGTACGTTGAATTATTCAGAATGACTTCCGAAAAGAAATTGCTTGAATCTTAATGAATCGAATCAATGAATGTCCTAATCACCTCGCGCCCGCACTATATATGACTTAGGCACGCTCCCCACCACGGTCACACCAAGCCAGCCTCCCGCCTTGCCTGATGACCAATCACCGTGCGTCTTCTTGCTTCTCTGTACAGCTGATATCGGCCTTCCTTCTTCTGATTGGCCAAGACTCCACGCGCTCAGTTCCTGTGGTATTCAATCTCGGGTCATCGAACTATGAGACACCCCACGCTATCGTATTTTCCGTTCAATGTCCCCACGTTTTCCAAGTTGAAACAGCTCCTCTGGTTGCGTAATGTGTTGTTGCCTCCGGCTATTCCTGGACTGTCGACATCCCTGATGATGCAAGCTCTCTACTAAACCCTAACAGAATACAAAACCGTACCTCCGTTCCTTATAATTTACATGTGGGTTGTTATTGGAACAATCCGTTTGATAATGTTTTCTATGAAATAGAAAACCTATCCGTTGTTTAAAATATAAAGCTCGAAATATTAAATTTGATATTAATAATAATCTTAAATTATATTCACTTGGCTTAATAATTTGCCGCGTTCAATTACACATTAATTAGATACCATCTGACTTATGTCAGTGGTGTAAACACCCTCCGTAAAATAGGTTGCACTATGTACAGTAGTCAGTAGAATTTTAATATAAGTAATGATAAAAGAATCTCATTTAAATAAAATGCAGTTGTCTAATAACAGATTGTTGATTTATTCTATTAAGCTTACGGTATCTCTTTCAAGTTAAGTTTCGACAGATAATTTGACTCAAATAGCTTTTAAATTGTGTATTCAGTAGCTTGAAGTTAAGGCTCTCACTGATATTTTCATTATGAGCAGACTTTGTTTTTGTTTACTAGGCACCTGGTGGTCATGAGCTTCAGGTTGACTACTGGGAGTTAGTTGGTGCTGCCCCTCCAGGAGGTGCTGATAGCATTCTCAATGAAGAGGCACATCCGGATGTTCAGTTGGATAACAGACACATTATGATCCGAGGAGAAAATGTAAGTTGTCACACGGCTTTATTCATAAGTTGTGAATATCTCTTATTGTGTTAGAACACTTGTTCCATTGGCACATGCCAGGTCTTCAGGTGGAAGTGATGTCATGTTCGTGCTCATTGGTAATGTTTGGTGGTTGAAGTGATTGGTTGTGACATTTGAGAAAAATATGGTTCTATAATGTGACAGAGTGTGCTGCATCCTCTTAACAGGTCTCAGAATAGAACACCAGACTCTTGAGTAATACCCATAACATCTGTTCATAATAGTGAGAGTACACTGCAGTGAAACAAGTTTGTAACCAGACATGGCATATACAGTTAACTCTCGGTATAATGCCACCCTCACGAAGAGCAAATGCTGATATTTCTGATTAAATTAACATAGTAACTACCATAGGTAGCATAGGACAGCCAAAAAGCCAATGCAACACCAGCGGACCCCCAAAGAAACTAAGGGTCTCAACAGCGATATTGGCTCATAATTGTGGCAGTATGAATTTTGATGCGGAATTGCCAAATATCATCAAAACCTAGAGACGTAGGGGTTCGAAGTGATGGTCATGTTCAAAATAAAATCTGCATTTCCATTTCTCATAATTGGGAAAAATTGACGTTTCTTAGATCCAGGCAGGTTTGTCGCTTTACTAGGCAGGCAAAAATACCCATGATAATTCATTCTCGGCTTAGTAACAAGGTAACAGTTCATGGAGATGTAGGGGTTCGAATCAGGGCTGGGGGAGGTTAAAGCGCAGATGGTGTAACGAACGTTACACAATGCACAACACTACCGCAACACCCTCGCCAACCTCAGGTCCGCTATTCAACGAAGGAGACCAGGGCTCTTGATTAAAGATGTTATGCTCTTGAACGACCACTCACATCAAGGCTTACACAAGATCAGATTCGTCACTTTGGATGGGAGCGATTGGATCACCCGGCGTGCAGCCCCGATCTTGCCCCGTCGGACTTTCACCTGTTTCCTGCATTGAAAGCCGCACTCTCGGGACATCACTTTCACACCAATGCAATGCTGAGGTGGAGCAGGCTATGTGACAAATTCTTGCATCTCAGGGCACCAAGTGGTTACTTCAAACTGATTGCCTGCTACGGCAAGTGTCTCAATGTCGGTGGCGACTATGTGTATAGTTCATGATGCCATGGTGTACGTCAGTTTGGCAATAGAGGGTCCCTGGGAAAAGAATGACGAAACTTATTTTCGGAACTTCCCTCATACAACAATGAGAAACTGTAAACTAAAGAAAACTCTTAGAGAGTAAACTATGTGGCATTGTTTGAAAAGTTATTGTAAATAAGAACTAAAAGTAATACGGAATTTGTAGGTGGGTATGGTAATAATTGGCAAAAGAATAACGATAAGAATGTGGATCTAGGACCCAATCGAGGAACAATTGATGTGATCTTTTGTGCCAGACATGTAGAGAAGAAGATCGCCCTCTATATATTGTATTCATAGATATCGTCAAGGCTTTCGATTCAGTCAACAGAGAAGCTCTTTGGAAAATCCTAGCCCGAATTGGCAGTTCTCCAAAATTCATTCAGATTATTAGAATACTCCATGAGAATATAAATGGTTCAGTTCTCAACACTAATGGACCTAGATGATGTTTTATTATTTGAAGAATGTTAAATTATACAGAAGCAAATCAATTTTATAGCATGGCTCATGACTATGAATTATTATTATCATTATTCATGTGTAAGGCCCGGATAGTTATGTGCTTAACTTTTCAGAAATATGTATTTATGTGCTTAAAAGTGGGAAAATATGTGATTAAATTTCCAAAATATGTTCTTAAATTAGTATCATATTTATGTCCCCCAGTTATTCTAAAAATAGTTGAAACGTCTAGCTGCTTGAATAACCGAGTCCACAGTATAATTATTTCCGCTTAAAAGACCGGGTCTTGCCTCAATTTCCGAATCCTTAATACTTCCTGCAGATACTCGATGCGAAATCATATATGTGCTGTTTTCGAATTTCATTCTAAAGAACGGAAGAAAAGGTCACTTAAGCAACTTTCATAGCACAGATTGTATTGTCTTATACTGATACTTGAGTGCGTAAATCTGCTCGATTGACGTGAAAAATAAATTAAATGTCGCCCCCAACACAGCTATACAAACGCACAGTTAGGCAGTTAAACACGGCAACACCATTTATAATAGTCCTCAGGTGAACTAAAATTCACTATTTGGTTTCCATCAGCAACTACAACAGTATTTTCATGTGCAAGACACTTAAACATATACACACAAAAATAAACAGAATTGTATAATTTCCAAGTTGTAACATATACCGGTACGCAAAGAACTTTCCAGTTATTCCACCGGCTTACTGTCAATGTCTAGAACAAGATAATATAGAAGAAAATCACTCGACGTAGGCCCCTTGGTGCCATAGGCTACACGAAACTACTTTATTGCAACGTAACTACACATACACACAGAAAGAACAAATTGTTTTGATTTTACAGATTTCTTAGTACAATAGAAGAAAACACTACACGGGTCGAAGCTTCGCTCTAGGCTTTAACATTGCAATGCACAACAAGCAGCATTTTCAAGTTTTCAAAAAGGAAGCTCTTCCTATTTGCAGCTAATACACTCTTGCATCGCGAAAAGCTTCTTTCCACATCAGACGAGGTTACTGGTGCGTATTTAAAACACGCAATGTCTGACACTGAAAAATCTTCTTCGTTGGGCTCCAGATCTCCGTTTATCACGACACGACTTATTTGCACAAGTTTATTGTACCCCGGATTCTTTGATAAGACGTTTCTTAATTTGCCCATAACTTGTTTTCCGGTCTCCCCGGGAGAATTCTCAAGCTTTTTACAGACTTGAAGAACGTCCTGCAGAGCTGACGCAAGTGGTACGTCTTTCTTCTCAAGTTTCATGATTGTGAAACTTAAAAAAGCAAAGTCAGATTTATTATTATTATTATTATTATTATCTTGATTGGTCACATTGGACCACTTGAGTCGTTCCACAATCACTTCTTCTTTGAAGGTAGTACTGCTTGGTTCTTGCGCTCTTTCCAGTACTTTTTCATTCTTTCAGATCGGGATTTTCTCAACTCATCTGAAATCTCCATAGGCTTTCTATGTGTCATTTCTGCAGAAAATTTGTGAGTTTTAAGAATGGTGTTAATTTTATTTTTCTCCTCGGCATCTGTTATCTTAAGTCCAACTGCTTTGAGATCTTGTTGGATTTCTTGGATCCATTTTCCTCCAGTTTTCTTTCCTAGATTTCTCATCACCAGTTGGCGTACAATTCTCTTTTCTGGAAGCCGTAAGATGTGAAAAAAATATGAAATTCTTTTCTTCTTCATTGTGCTGGTGATGGGATCAATCTCACGATAGACAGTTTCATTTGGGAGAATCCTCCAGACTCCCTCAACCTGATACTTTTTATTTATGCACGTTCTAATGATTCTTCTTTCCGTTTTGAGGAGCTGATCAGTTCTTTGTTCATTTTTAATTTGGAACAGTGTTTCACAAGCATAAGTGGCTTCTGGGAGAGTTACAGTTTTATAATATTGGATCTTAGTAGCTATTGATAGGCATTTTTTATTATATGTTGACCAGGTTAGAGATTGTGCCTTTTTCATTTTATTTGTTCTATTTATCCAAGTTACTTTTTCGTTTAAGTTACGTGTTATAATTTCTCCAAGATACTTAAATTGAGGAACTAGGTTAATTTTATGATCATTTATATAGACTTCATTTATATCTAAGGGTTTCATAGGCATGATCTCAGTTTTTTCAAAGGATATCTGTAATCCTATCCCTTGAGCAATTTCTTGGAGACTAGTGATCTGAGTACAAACCTCTTCCTTGTCTAGTGCTAAAAGAGCCAAATCATCTGCAAATCCTAAGCAGTTTATTTTTATTGATGGTTTTGTTCCAATTTTGATGTTAGGAGGGTTTTCCTTTTGCCAAACCTTCATGATATAATCAAGAGCCACATTGAAAAGCAGAGGGGATAATCCATCACCTTGTCTGAGACCAGTTTTTACTGAGAAAGCTGAGAAGTCAGATTTAATGTACAGTACACCAAGTTTCTTTGAACTCCCTTTGCACACATAGCTTCTCGAGGACTGATTTTGTAACCTCAAAATTGTCGGCATAGTAGTACGCCGCTTCCAGCCAAGTACCCCACCTGGTGCAAACTGGTTGCGGAGGTAGCGGCAAATTGGGGGCACATTGTTTGAATAAACTCACTCGACTGGGTGCTTTAATAAACACTTTCTTCACGGATGCTATTACTCTGTTAACATTTCGAAAAATACTCCCTACTGTTTCAGTAACATGGTGCATGCTGTGCGCTAAACTAGTTAAATGAATCATCTTGTACAGAATTTTCAACCCCTGGGATGCTTTAACCATGTAAGGTGCAGCATCTGTAATTAATAGAAGCACTGTAGCATATTGTATGGCATCAGGCCACAGAAGCACCATAGCTTCATTGAAAGCTTTAGCTATTGTGTAACTGTTGGTTTTCTCAACATGAACAGCTGTCAGTAAAATGACTGTGAGGGATCGCATTTTAATGCACCAATTATGATGGCTACGTAACGGCCAGTATCGTTGGTCGTCTCGTCCATTGTAATCCACACAGCGTTGTCGTCAATTTCACTACGAATTCTGTGCACTGGCTAAGAGTAAAGTTTAGGTAAATAGTTCAAACCCAGTGTTGACTCGTCAGGGAGAGGAAGTTTGACGTGTGTACTTTTCTAACGTTCCACGTAACACTGGATTCTGCAGCTTTTTCAGTGGTATATCAGCCGCAGGAAATGCATGACAAATGTCTTGTGAGAACTGGCAGTTTGCTGGACCAGATCTCACATCCTACATTTCAGGAAGCAAATGTTGCGTCGACTTCTTTAAAGATGCACATTTTACGTGTTTCGCTGTCGCAATATGTTGCGTAACTTGTGAACGCATGTCTGCCGCTATGGGTTTCTGACAAATGTTGCAAAATAAGGCAGTTCCATAAGTTCCAAAAACATCTCCGAACTCCCGCACAAAACGATTCAAAGTAACACATTTCGCACTTTTGGGACGCACTTTATTCCTTGAAACGAGAATGCCTCTGTCAGTATACTCTCAAGTTTCGCAGACCTGTGATTTCAAGTAAAATTTCCCATCTAGGTAAGGACTAATGGAGCCTGTTAACTTCAGCCCCCCCTGCTGTACTCAATGACCGAGAAATTCCTGTCTTCAAATACTACTACAGTATGGGGACAATGGAGCACTGACGAAATAGAGAAGCCAATTACTGCAATTTCAAAGGGTCAAAAATGTGGGCAGCAGTCATCCAAGAAGTACAACATACCACCAAATATAGGAAATATGTGCTTATGAATAAATACGCCAGAATATGTATTTATTGATAAAAGCGGTAAAAAGATGTAACTTTTTCATTAATATTAGTATTAGCATAATTAATTTACTCCTTATTTACCATCATAATTATTTTTTGCATTTCCAAAATTGTCTCATAAGTACTGGTACATGGTGTGATTAACTATCACGAACCATTGGATTAACCAATTCAAGGTTTCCATTATCAGACAGAATTCTTAGTGCATTCAGAATCGAACCAAGTTTGATCATTAAAGGATATGATGGAGATATTAGCATATGCAAAACAAGAAAAAGAGAGAGAGAGAGAGCATGTTGCTTTAACATATGTATATATTTAACAATTGAATAACAAATTTTTATAATCAGATGCTAAAAGGTTAGCACAACTAGAAACCTTTTTACACATTTTTCCTATAAGGAAAACCTTAGTGAAAGTTACAAAGGTCATTTACATGAAAGAAAGATGGGAAACATAACCTATAGAAGGGGTTATGGCGGTCAGGGCCTTACTCCTGCCGAACCTTATGAAAGGGAAAAAGTCATATGAGTTACCATGATGTACAGAAAAGTAAGCCATGAAATATTTCCAAAAGGAAAATAGCAAAAGCAAGTAGATACGTAAGTTCAGGAGAGTGAACCATGACATTGTTCCTAAAAGGAAAAATGGCAAAAGCAAGCCGTTATGTTAACTTTCCAAGAAAATGGCAAAAGTAAGCCGGTACATAATCTGTCCTCGGGAGGCAAGAAAATAGCACAGTTGAACAGCACATTACATTTCACAAAATACAAGTTTTGGAATTAGTAACAGATTACTTATCTTAGTTGTGGCGTAGGTTAGCAATCTTAGTAGAATTCTGAGCGGTTGAAGACACACTTGTCACACTTGTTATACAATAGTATGAAGAAGATTGAATCACTTGTAGAATTTTGTAGAATTCACAAAAAGAATAGCTTCTAGAAAAAGCCATTGAAGAAGAAAACATAGGTAGTAACCTATTCACTTTGTAGAAGGTGCGTACAGGAATAGTTTTCCGTTGCACGAATGACGTGAAGTTCACACATGAAGATGTTCATTTTTCAAACATGTCGTTGAAACATGAAGAATGCGATCAAGGTTAGATCACTAAGGGCCGGTTTCACCAGCTCCGCTTAACGAACTAAGGGTGGTTTAAACTATCCTCAAGGATGTGGCCCGTTGCACCAGACCACAAGCAATGGCTTAAACTAGGCTTAGATTGAGCGGCCGTGCTCGGTGGTTTAAGACTTAAGGATGGTTTAATCCGTTCACTTACACGCCAAAATGGCGGCCGGCCCCATTTTGTCTGTTCCATATCTCAGTAGATTGGAGGTGTTGTTATATAATGTAGTGAACGAAATAATAAAAAAAAATATTATTAAATGGTTTATAATGACGGCACAATACACTGAAGAGATATTTTCTTCCATGTGCTCATTTGCTAAGCATTCGTATCTATACCTGTTGATAAAGGTGTAACGTATATCGTCATCTGTGGTTGAGTGGATATCATTACAGACTCCCGCCCGGAGTGCCGGGGTTCGATTACCAGCGGGGAGGAATATTTTTGCTTGACTTTTATTGTTTTTATTGTTTTATAATTACTCAGTCGATATAATATAAAGCATACATAGTGTGGATTTTGCGATGCAAATTAAATATATACGTATAACATTCTTTCAACGCGTTGCCACAGGGATTTCCTTCACGTTCCTAATAAAATCGCGGTAGCTTGTACTACAGATATCATAGCTTTTGACAACGTAAAATGAAATACTCTTCTCTATATTGGCAGTAACGCAATGCACATTTTTTGTTGTTAAACTAAATATTAGCCCAAGGACGGATGTAGAAATCCTTAGCCAATGACGAACTAGCCTATTGTGGATGCTTGCAATACAACATGCTGTGTCATTCGTATACATACTCTATATATATATCATTAGAAAATACGCACTATATGTGCTTAATGATATAATATATGCGTATTTATAAACAAGCGATATAATGAAAACCAAGTAAGTAAACATAACCTTCGCAAGATGCGACGACCTCAATGTGGGGTGTTGTCAATAACATGTTCAGGAAGTAGGCTACCGTAATGTTAAGGAAAATACACTGCATTATATTTCAACAACGGTTTTCCCAGCGTCTACTACAGCTGATGCTCACGTCTCGCAAACACAGTAGGCAATTCTTTCTACAACTAGTAATGTATTTTTGGTCGCCAACCCCAAAAGTAGAACAGCTGTAGTCGTGGAAAATTATTGCGACGGCTAGAAACATATGATAACCGTGACCAACATAACAAACAAAATCAATCTCGGAGGATCAATACTGCCGAAATTATTTCATATTATATGTATGATGCGAATACAATAATAGCGTTCAAATGGCTCCCTAGATACTTAAGTTGTCATTATTTCCTTATATTGCATATGATCGTTACGCAAGTAATTCAGCACGGCTGGGATTATGTTGGCATAACGGTAAGACTACGTATTCTTTGCTGCAGGGAGCATTACTCACGCAATGAAGATCTTTGACTCCCACCGTAAACTCAGTTCACCTAAGCGAAGTACGAGACGAGTTGGTGCAACACCCAGCCTTAAGCCGTCGTATTTAAGATCGCTTAACCGTAAACCACCCTTAGCAAAGCAGGGTTTAAGCGGCCTCGTGGTGCAACCGGCCCTAAGTTAAGATGTCTTAAAGACACTGCGAAGCGTAGATATTACTTCCTTATGCCGAGTTTATGATGATATATTAGGTCTAGATGAAGTTTTAAGTCTGGTATGCAAGACTGGTGGGCAGCTCCGGGTCTGCCTAGAAAAATCATGAAGCAGACAGCCCAGCTTAAATCGTCGACTAGCAGATGGTCTGGAAGCTTCCATGCTACGTAGGAAAGAAGACGCGCGGTGATTGGCTGAAGCTTGGCCGAAGCATGGAGGCCGGCCAATGAGAGAATAGCTATGGCAGCCAGTTTCTCTTCAACTTTCTTGCCGTGTAGATGAAATGTGACACTTCACTAAAACACTTGGAAAATTGTCTTAAAGGCGAGCATGGATTACGAAACAATAAGTAAGTAATTTGCAGCATACTTGATTTGAAGGAGAAACGTTATTACAAAATGAAATGTCACGAACACGTGGTGACCAAATAGAGGTTATGAATAAACAAAATTTTTGTCTGAATGACACAAATTACGTAACCTTGAAAAATTCATGAATTAATTTATTCGCAAATGCAAACAGTACCATAATTATTGCGCGGTTAAGTGTAAGAGAGGGTCATGAGCCCTAACTTCGCCACTACTGAAGACATAAAATAAATAAATAAAATGAGTTTCTTTCTTTCTTTCTTTCTTTCTTTCTAACCGGTACTTGCAGTTGCTACTATGTGTAGGTGTTTTTTTGTGTAGTCGGATGAAGGGGCACTAAAGCCTCGAAACATGCAATGGGTAATATTTGTAGATTTCATGTTGATAGGGTTGGCTACCCGCCTTGTTCTTTTAGTAATTTGTAGTGTCCTGCATTAGTACACATCACATGTCTCTGATCGATCATGAAGGCATTGGTGCGTAGTTTAGGTGAAATGCTTCATTTGACCATGAAAAGTATAATGGAAGTGTGAAAACAAAAGTTATTCAAAACATGGTGGCCACTAATCCTGGAAATCCTGGAAAACTCCTGGATTTTTATTAGGTCTGGAAAACTCCTGGAAAATGACAAAAATTTGAAAACTCCTGGAAAATAGCTACTGTTAATTAATTATAAAAATCTTTCCATCCACTGCTAAAGTTCCCAGTCCGCTCTTTGTCCTCGACGTCATGATATCGCGGATGGGGTAGGAAGGGCCATCTAGCGGTCACTCTGAAAACCCTGTTCGGCTGCCATGTGCGCCTTCCCCATCCCCTCACCCCTCTCCCCGCATCTGCGCGGAGTGACTGATGCAACGGTAGCTCAATCACGTGACTGTGTTGCTGTAAACAAACGTGTTGCGACGAGTTTGTTGCTTCGGCCTGCTCCCTGTTTGGATGCATTCTGTTGGAAGTGTTTATATGTCACTTTAATTAGAGCATTATTCTCCATTTAAGGTTCGTATTTGAATATATTCACTAACAAAACTATTAATAATTTCCGTCTTTTCAATACAATGTTGTTGATAATCTATTTATCCAACTGGGTACATGTTTCGTACAGTCGTCTGTACTTCTTCAGATTGAGATGGTTTGGACATGTCAAACGAATGAATGAAGTAAGGCTACCAAGACGAGCACTGGAACGGCAGATGACAGGGAAGGGAGGACGAGGAAGACCAAGAATGCGTTGGATGGACTCGGTGGAGAATAGTATTAGAAAACGGAACCTGGATTAGAACACTGTGTCGGAAGAGGAATGGTGGAACGACAGAACAAAGTGGAAAGGGACCATATTTGCCCCTACCCAGTGTCAACTGGAAGAGAGGAAATGATGATGATGATGATGACTATTTAATTTTATATGTATGTGGAATACCTGGATAGCAAAAAGAAGAAAAACCTAGCCATGAATGAGATGGAAAGAACAGAAAGAACGAAAAAGAGAGTTGCCGAAGAAACCAAAGAATTGAAAGATAAGAGAATGCGGTTGTTGGCGGAAGCCAAGTTTTTTTTATTAAATAATTTTACATTCAATTTGCTTATTTTTAACCGGAAATTTACGCGCCGTGTTTTATCTTAAATCATACTCCCGCTGCGGTTTTGGGTAAGCACTCTGTCTTTAACGAAAGAAATTTCCTCAGGCTACCTGTTCCTGTGTGGGAGAACACGCGATAGTATTTTTGTAACACATATTGAGTACAGACAACTTCACCACAATAAAATTGCATTCCTTTCTCTTTCTTTTTAAAGCGGATATTTGAGTCACAAAACCTTTTTTAAAAAGACAATTAAATCATTTGTGTGTAGGCTTGCGTATCAATAATGCAATCGCCACTAATTTTTGTCAACATCTGTATAAGTAAACCAAACACAACTGCTTTATTCTGGTCTTGAAGTAGGCAACCGATAAAGCGCCCCCCACTCCCCGGGACTCGCGCTTATTTTTAAGTCTGGAAAAATGAGAATTACTCCTGAAAAATTCCTGGATAACTCCTGGAAAATTGTTGACCGATTTGAGTGGCCACCATGTCAAAAGCACATTCATGCATATTTCAAAGAATATGGTGTTTTTAAATCCCTACTATCTTCAGATAGCCCTAAGATCTGCTTCTTGTATTATTGACATACGCCTACGAAGGTTGAGGTTGGCTTATCTGCAGGATCTGTCTGGATTACAGATGGTATTCTTTTGTGCCTATATTGCCTTAGCACGTGGCTAAAGCTGTCAAGAAATCTAAATGGACTCCAAAAATTATATTAGAAAGATGTTCTTAACTATATGGCTAGTGTGTTTACTAATAGTAAATTCAGCATGTATTTTCTTGTTTCAGACATCCCGTATATTGAAGATGCGTTCAGTGGTCA
Organism: Meconema thalassinum; assembly: GCA_946902985.2. Lineage (NCBI taxonomy): Eukaryota > Metazoa > Arthropoda > Insecta > Orthoptera > Tettigoniidae > Meconema > Meconema thalassinum. The sequence continues at coordinate 1,752,941,264 of OX336388.2, read as the reverse complement.
TGCAGGCATTTAGAGATCATTATGCAAGTAGAGGATATTTTGAAGTGACTCCTCCCACTCTTGTGCAGACACAAGTTGAAGGGGGATCTACACTCTTCAAGCTTGATTACTTCGGGTAATTGCAGATTTCACATAAGATATACTGTACAGTATTATCCTTCGAATCTATGGTACTGCTGCTTCTCCTAGCTGAACACTCATTAGTTCTAGAGCATGTATTATATCTATACCCTGAGTACTTGTAAATCCTGCCATTGATTTCGGTATTTGTTTTGGGAGATGTAACGTATTACTCATCGGATGGTTGTACTCTTCATGCAGTTTAAATATCAAGAACCTATCCATTCAAATTTACCTAATCCAGGACAATCTGGTTACCGCATTTTCTTGCATAATTGTTGCAATTAGCCTACAATTCGTGGAAGAAGAACACGATGCGACGATTATGCAAAGAAGATTCAAGTCGAAGGAAAGAAACCTCAATATCTTTTTTAATATACAGTGGAATCTCGTTAGCACGTTCTCGGTTAAGACGTTTTCCCGTTTAACGCGATAATTTTCTCAAGTCCCTGTCCCATTTCTGCTAAATACATGTTGATATATCCCCTTAGTACGTTTTATATTCCCGCTTACGACGATCAAATTTTCGTTGCGTAGCGTGAGTTATACCGCCCGTACGCACAGAACGCAAGACGTTTCTTTAAACAAGGTCACGTTGCGTATTTTGCATTGCATCGCTTAATACGATCGCATTTTCGTCAGCCCTGAAAGCATTCTTTGTCCTCCCCTAGTGGAATGGGAGCCCGGCAGCTGTGCGATAACATTCCTTAACAACAAAAGGGCGAGGGTTGCGACATAACGGGTCACAGAACAATGTAACGGGTATAGCGGCAGTATTAAAGCACGCGCCGACAATGTTGCACATCTGTTCTGTCCGGCCTAAGTGGCTATCGTCATTTCGCTCATATTGGCCCGTATTGACGCAAATTGAATTCAGTGAAGTTTATTATTGACGCATAGGGCGGAATATAATTAACTTCACTGAATTCTAAGTGGCTATGGCAGTTAGTTACTACGTTAGTGTGTTTACATTGCGAACTCAAATCGATTTGAATACGATCCTGTTTTCGGTACGATGCCCATTTACATGAGCAGTTTCAGTTCGTGATTTCAATATGCTATATAATTTATGGTGGCCAACCTGCATTTGTGTTGGCTAACTCGTATTAAACAGTAAAACATCAAGGACACTTAATTATCATCCGACTTTTTTTTTTTTTTTTACGGGTGGTTTGTAAACATGAAAACGGATGCGCAGAAGATTTTGATGTTTGTTTTTAACAAGTTTATGTACAGTTTAATAATAATAAAATGTTATTGGTTTTATGTCCCTTTTAACTACTGAAGCTTAAAGCTTTTAGAGACGCTGGGCTGCCGGAATGTTGCCCCGAATGCGATCTGTAACGTGCCACAATTTATGTACGGATACACCATACATTAAAGGTAAAACAGACAAAAATATATTAACGCTAAAAACACGTGCTACAAACTATACGCTTATCAACCACGACAGGAACACAAACAGTAACGAAGAATATGGGCAGAAAGTTAAATAAGCGATTAGAGAGTTCGGCGACAGACGAGAGTAGGCCTAAATTAGTTTAAAAATGTAACTCAAGAGCGCGCAGAATCGCTTTCAATACGATACGCGTTTACAATCACGTTCCTGAACACCAGTTTGGATACGGTCCGATTGCACAATTTTACCGTATCGACTTTGAAACTCAATATGATCTGATTCACGCAAATACGCATTACACTACCGAAGAAGTTATGAAACCTAGTGATAATTTTGTTGCGTTGTATTGAAATAATGATAGGCCTAAGAAAGTCGTTAAATCGTTAACTAGTGATGAGAAAATAAAAATTCTTGAAGATGTAGACAGAAAGTCTTACCTTAAGCGCGAGGAAGTTTTTATTTTTGTACACGCGCAAGCATGTCTAACCTCAAAATAACTTTGGTTATATCCAATCGTTCACGCCAAAGAATGCGGTACTTCTTTTCCACAGAATATCAAGAAATACCTGTATTTAAGCCGAAATCAATTATAGAAAGTTAAATATTTCAACTCGTACTACAGTACCGGTACTTGAATTAAGGGTTCGGTACCGGTATAGTACATTTTTCTCTTGTTTTCATTGCTCTCGATTCTCTGTGTTGTGTAAACTAGTTCTGTAATACAATAATTCTGTAGGTTGTTTAAAATTGTATATTCGATAGTACGTACTTCCGATTAACTTTTTTTTTACTTTTCCCTTACTGAAACAAGTTAATGAGGTTTAATTTTCATTTTTCATTAGTACGTTTTCCCGCTTTTTACGTCCAAATTTTTCAGTCCCTTGAAAAACGTACTAACGAAGTTCCACTGTATTGTATCATTATTTGCGGCACGTTTGTACACTTGCTTATATTATTATTTGCTTAATTTATATCCTGTGTACAGTAAAACTTCTTTTATACGATTCACACTTATACGTTTTCTACACTTATACGATTTTTTTCTTGGTCCCGGCAAAATCCCTATACTTTCCATGTTAATTTATTTCCGATATACGTTTTACATTTATTCGTTTTTCACGCTTATACGATCATATCTTACGTCCCCGAGAGAAAAATGCGTCGTTTATACGTTTACAACGGTTTCCCTACCTAAAATCTCTAAAAATATTGGAGCCAGAAACTTATGACACGCACTGTACGTTTCTCGGAAACCATCCCTCGCGCGGCGCTATGTTGTGGCGAGAGCGACCTTGAAGTTGCGTGTGTTGCGAAATACAACATCACTTGCTGCAGTCATTGTTCTGCCTTGTTCGGTGCTTCAGTTGTGGTTAACCTTGATAGCAGTGAACATGGGTGAAAGGAAGTGGAAGTGCATTACGATTGCTGTTGTTCACTTCTTAACGGGGGCCATCGCTCGCCGCTCGCCCGCGCTGCGGGCCTGTCTCCCGCCAGGCACTTTGCCGTAATGCGGAGCTCGCGCGGCCTATATATAGCCTATACTGTAGTTCACAGCTGGTGCTGAAAATGTTCGCCATTCACTGCTACACATCGCTGGCACCTCTTTATGAAATTGTAATTTACGTTCTGAAGTTCCTCACCACCGATTGACTGTATTTCAACTGTAATATAGTCTTTAAGCTCATTTTCGCGAAAGATTTTCTGTACTTTATGAAGGTATTTACACACGTTCACGTAATGAAAATCGCATTGGAACATCACACTGAGCACTAAAGACGTGAACAATTGACTAAACTGAACCCCACACTGCTAAAGCACACTGCAAAGGAAGGAAATTTCTGGCGCCAAGAAGCGCATTACGGCCAAGTGCTTGACGGGGGACCGGCTCGAGGCGGGTGCGAGCGAGAGTCCGCGTCGCATATAACACCAAGTCCCTGTATAACCCATAATGTCACATACATTTTGCAGTTTTTATTTAGCGACTTTCATTTACGCGTTTTTCACGCTTATACGTTTTTTTTCATTTGGTCCCTTGAAAATCGTATAAGTGAAGTTTTACTGTATTTCACTTTCATCAAGAGGTTCTTGAATTTTCTCATTGAGAATACCACGTGCGTAATATCACGCCTGGGTGTCTGTTGCAATGTTTCAACGGATGTGGCAGATGCTAGACTGGTGCTGGGTGTCGCTTTCATAGGTTTCCACCAATAGCAATTCTGAGTAAGACTAGTGCTTTCAGTATGGCAGATATGTTTTCAGAAGAACGATATGAAGTATTGAGCATCACAAAACTTGTCGACAACCTTTAATTATGTTTTGGGTTCAAGCAAGAATCTTAATGTTTTGTACAGATATATGCTGGGCATTGTCAATAGAAAATGCAACAAAACTTCTACTGGGAATTACATTTTGGTGTAAGACATTCAATGCTGTCCACTGTATGCCACTGTTTTGAGTTTTGTCGGGGTATAATTCGAATGCAAAGGAGGTAATGAACAAGTCCTTTTTTCTTCTCCCCAAGAATAAGTGAGGCAAATTATTAAGTGTGGTAAACTTACCAATAATGAAGTATGGAGCTGAAACTTGGCCGATGACTAGGAGAGATGAAAGTAAATTACAGGCAGCTGAAATGAAATTCCTGAGGAGTATGGCACAGTGGACTAGGAGAGATAGAGTGAGAAATGAAGACATTCGAAAGAAAGTGAATGTACAGAAGCTGAATGATAAACTGGAGCAGAATAGATTGAGATGGTATGGACATATGAAAAAGATGAATGATGAAAGAATGCCTAAACAAGTTATGGAGAGACGGATGACTGGAAAGTGAGGACGGGGAAGAGTATGGTGGATGGATCTGGTGAAGGACAGTGTGAGAGAACGAAACCTGGAGTGGAGTTCAGTGGTTGAGGAAGGATGGTGGACAGACAGAGAAAAGTGGAGGGGAGTCAAATTTGCTCCAACCCAGCTTAGGCTGGAAAACAGAAATCAATGATGATGAAGTGTCTACATCAGAATATAAAATACAAATACAGTAGAACCTCGTTAACACGTTCCTCATAAGTACGTTTTATCGCATATCACGTCATAACTTTCAAGTCCCGATTCTTATCTGATGAAAATAACGTAAAAGTACCTCATTTATCACCTTGCATATTTTGCCGCACATCGCTTAGTATGATCGCATTTTCGTTAGCCCTGAAAGCATTCTTTGTTCACCCCTAGTGGAATGTGAGCCGGCCGCTCTGAGATAACATTCCTTGCCAACAAGCGGTCGAGGGTTGTGACATAACAGGTATAGTTTACTCGCTTTCCTGGTTAACTAGTGGCGACTCAAACAGGAAGACCGTAACATGCGCCAACAATGAGCATTCTTCGCTACTGACCAATAGCTAACGGTTGTTGACCAATAGAATGCTTCCTCGATCACTCCACCTGGACTCTTAAAGTTCCGCCCTGGCGCGGCTAGTTTGTGTCTACCGCAGGTATCAAGAGTCTAATGTTGCACATCGTTCTGCCCAGTATCGCTGATTGCTTTACGTCTCAAGCTAAATGTACCGAATGTTTATGTGACCGAGCGAGTAGGCTACTGCATTCACGCAAATACACATTGCTTTACCAAAGAAGTTGTGAAACCTAGTGATCATTTTGTTGCGTCGTATTGAAATAATGGATAGGCCTTAGAAAGTAGTAATCATTAACTAGTGATGAAAAAATGAAAATTCTTGAAGAAGTAGACAGAAATCCTCACCTTAAGCGCGTGGAACTGGCACGAAAATTAAAACTCTCTCCTTCAACGTAAAACACTTGTCAGCAATCGAGACTAAATAGCAGTTGAATACAAAGACAATACGAATGGAAAGAGAAAATGTGTGCACGAAGGGAAGTTTTCTAAACTGGAAACAATGCTCCTGCAATGGTTCAACCAAGGCCGTGCAGCAAACATTCCAGTGGATGGAACCATAATTCGTGAGAAGGCAAATTACCTCGCGAACCAGATGAGAGTAGCAGACTTTGCGGCGTCAAACGGATGGATCGAGCGGTTCAAGAAGAGGCAGCAACTGTTGACAGTGGCACAGTTGAAACGTGGACAAATGAAACACTACCGTCCTTGTTGAAAGAGTACAAGCCCCAAGACGTATTCAATGCTGATGAAATGGGTCTCTTTTTCAGCCTTCTGCCCGACAAGACGTTGGCGTATAAAGGAGAAATTTGCCATGGTGAAAAGTTGAGCAAGGAAAGGTTAACCGTCCTTCTTTGTTGCAATGAGAGTGGAACGGAGAAGTTGCTTCCTCTTGTTATCGGCCAGCAATGAAGCCTCGTTGTTCAAAAAATTTCAAGAGCTTTCCATGCCAATATAAAGCCAATGCAAACGCTTGGATGACTACTTCTGTTTTTGAAGATTTTTTGCGAGCCCTAGATGCAAAAATGGGGAGTAATAATCGAAAAAAATTATTAATAATTAACCGATGTGTTGCACACCCTGTGAATGTTCCCACAAGGAATGTGAAAGTGGTTTTCCTTCCTGCCAACTGACAAGTCGGCTTGAGCCCCTTGACCAAGGAATCATTCATTGCGTGAAGAAGACGTACAGGAAAATGTTAGTGCAAAAAAGGTTGGCCAACATCAGTGGTACACGCAATAAGATCACTGTTCTTGATGCTATGCATTTCTTCAAAAGTTCTTGGGACTCTGTGAAGCAAACCACAATTAGCAACTGTTTCCGCAAGGCAGGATTTCGTGTTTTCCATGAAACTCCGGAGATCGAAGAAATGGAAGAAAAAAATGTTGAAGACTCTGTAATTCAAAACTTGCTATGTTCAGGGTGACAACAACATTGCCATATGCCAGACTGCGACGATCGACGATGTTTTCCAAGAGCATGTGAAGGAAAAGAATGACGACGATGATGATGAAGAAGAGGGGGAGGGGGAGGAGGAAGATGGGGTACCAACCGTAGGAAGGGCATTGGAATCGATGGACACTGTCCGAAGCTTTATTTCAAGCTTTTCAGTTGATGAAACCGTCGTGGACACACTGTCAAAATTAGATGCTATACTGTAGTCACATGGACAGAGATGTCGTAAGCAAACGACAATGGATATGCTTTTTAAGCGCCAGTGATTTGTGTTATTTCGTTAAGTGTGTAAATAGTGTGTAGATATGTTAATTATTAATTTGTTACATACATGCATTTGTTTGAGGTTAAAATCTATTTGTGTGTGTTGGCTAAAATACATCAGATGACCTGATACGGTTTGCAACTACGAAGTTACACGATTATAAAATAGATAAGTGTAATGCATAATTCATAACCAATTTAAAAGGTTTTGGTAATTGATGTTTGTTTCTTACATTTATGTATAATTTTCGGTGTTGTGTGGGACATTTGGACTAGTTCTAATCAGTGCTGTGTTTTGCCATGTTTTGAGATTGCTCGAGATCGCGTGATGGCGGAAGTTGTTTTTTTTATTTTATTTTTTATTTTTATTTTTTTATTGTAATGTCTAACCTAAAAAAAAAACTTTGGTCATATCCAATCATTCATGCCTAAGAATACAGCACTTCTTTTCCACAGAATATCAAGAAAATCATGTATTTAAGCTGAAATCAATAATACAAAACTAAATATTTCAACTCGTACTACTGTATTTGAATTAAGAGTACGGTACCGGCATAGTACATTTTTCTGTTTTCATTGCTCTCGTTTCTCTGTGCTGAGTAAACTAGTTCTGTATTACAATAATTCTGTAGGTTGTTTAAATTTGTGTATTCGATAGCACATACTTCCGATTAACGCGTTTTTTTAACTTTCCCCTTACTGAAACATTTTAATGAGGTTTAATTATCATTTTTAGTAGTAGGTTTTCCCACTTTTTACGTTCAAATTTTCAGTCCCTTGAAAAACTTACTAAGGAGGTTCCACTGTACAAGGAAATCTACTATCCGAGTTATTGTATTATGGCAATAGTTCATGGATTGTATCAAATTTTTCAAACAACAGTTTTGGAAAGAAAGAAATTTTCCATCTTGAGTAATTGGCATTATTAAAATGGTATGCTTATTTGTGCGATTCGTAATGTTTACCACTTAACTATGCGAGCTCCGATCCATACTGATCATGTCGCTGATCAAATGAATGCTGCTGATTGTCTAACAGCTTAATATGGACTGAAGTGTTGATAGTGCCACAACAGAGGTGGAGATCAACATTAGAAAATTAAGTCTTCAGTTCAAGCAGCAGCTTTGGAGGCTAAACTGACATTGAACAAACGATTCTAATACTCACCCCAGCCGTACTCGTTCAAATTCACCAAGCATTTATCCTTTGTAGTATTTATGGAAAGAAGATACATGAGTAGAGGCACCTATTTGTGGTGAAAAATTATACGTAATTTTATCCATTTGCTCAATTTAATTTCCACTTTTCAGTAACAAAAGACCGTTGCATACTGTGACCGTCAGCCGGGTGGCAACGGCACATATTTGTGAGTGACCTTCAGAAGTCCTCCGGTAAAGCTGTCGGGATAGCCAACAACCGCGATGACTCTCCTAACATCTCCCCCGTCGGACCTTTAATAGTTTGCCGTGAGGATCAGGTGAACTTCCTAACAATAGGCCAATGCGGCACGAGGTTCTATAGTCCACGGGGAGCGTGGTACATGGTTGCGATGGTCAAAGACGGCCTAAGGAAAGGTTCACCTCAAAAACTAGACTGTGAAATTAAACATCCAGGCTTATGTAAAACACCGTGAAAATTTATTGTAGATTTCCACAAACCCCTATCCTAGTTCGGAGGGTTATATTCGGCTAATCCGCAAGCTAAAAGTTAATGATAATAAAAGTTCAAGTCCCTAACAATGAAGTTACATTAACCCTCGCGAAAGATCTAATACACAATAAGTAAGCAACAGCAACAACGCTGGGTAAATGGTACGACGCAAAATCCCTAATACAAGTTACATGATCAAGCTAATATGAAGTTACATTTAAGCGAAGGAGCAAAGCAAAGCTAAGTTATGGTGGTACCATTTCCACATTTACATTTAACTTTTCTAGCTAAGTCCTATCAGTTAACATTCAAAGTTACGGCGGTGACGTCCGTAATAGCAAAACAGTTACAATACAAAGCTAAGTGTACAGCCATTTAAAAACAATTAATCTAATCAACAATCATGTGCTAAATAGCACGCAATAAAGGTAACATGGGGAAAAATACAGTTTCATGACATCAATAATTATAGTACAACACAGTTTTTATTATAATGCCTTCCTGCCCCATGGTTAACTCTTTGTAAACCATTGTCATCTAGCTTGATAGTAATGTCGGTGATAGCGTAGTTAAAACCACGTCTGACAATCGCATGGCCTGCGCTCCACACACTATGAACTAATGGTTCATGTGTGCGCCAGGTCACAACAAAAATGTCTACAGTCTTCGTCGTTTCCAATAAAGGAAATCCCTTTATCTGCACGGCCATGTCAGCAGGTTCAAATGTAAGAAAGTCAAAGTTTAAATGGAAACAATATGTTAGTTAGATCTTGTTTAAAACAATTATGCGGATGATGTTTATTATGTCGGTTTATGTTCCTTCCGTAGGTTAATGGCGTATTCTGACAAAGGCCTGACAAGGAGTAGTCTTCTAAAGATCATTCTCCCGCAGAAAAACATCGACTCAATAGTCAGAAAACTCAACGAGCAAACTCGGCTCGGACTCACAATAACACGAGTTATCAGCGGTAAATACCTCGCTTTCAACAACTCTCATAATAATGCCTCATAACAACAACAGATGCGCGACTTACAACAATGGCACGTCTTACTCACTCAAGGCACATAATATCATGGGTTACCTGCGGCAAAAACCTCGCATTTAATAACCAAATTGCCTTCATTATAATTTGCCTCTCTCAAGAGGATCGCCAACAATGCATAAAGAAACCTGACAACCCTGGACATGTCGAAATGACATTCCTCGCAGCAAAATATCTAACTAACAGTATGAAAATCCAAGAAAAACAAATGAACAAAAATACAGTAAGAAACACTGGGTTTCATGAGCAATAGCTGCTTTGAAAGAAAGAGATGAATGAAATCAACATTCTGTCCTATGTTATCGTAGTTCTGTCTCGCTTTCAAGCATTTGTTTTCAAGGTTACTGGGTCAACAAACCAGTTTATTGGTGACAACTTCACAAATTGCAGTCCTTCACTGACCACATTTTTCAACAGGCAAGGCCGGCTAGTTTTAACATTATATAATACCGTAATATTTGGCCTTGTCATTCTTAGCATATGCTTGGTTCAAAAACCTTATAGAATCCGTGTGCTAAACACGTTACAATTTAACTGTACAATAAAGTATCGCAGTCCTTCATTTCAAAGAATAGTAAATCACAGACATAACAGCATGTCTCACGAGCTTCTTTGCTCATCAAAGATATAACACTTATTAAGTTCTCAGTATAACATTAACACCTGTGTCCTCATGACAGAAACAAAGTAGTAACAAATTGATAAATATGGCACAGATCTGCAACTCGAGACCTGCATAATGACGCGATAGTGCACTTAGTTCGATGCTTGACATCTACACTTTCTCCAAAATAATAAATCTGTCAGTATTTGACTATAAATCGGCTTCTGAGCGCTTTCAAAAATGAAAATACAGCATATTTTTATAAAACTGGAAACTACAGTTGGTTTCCTAACGATACGACCTATCTAACGAGGTCATAAGTCTCAACAGACTGGTTGCAAAGATTGCAGTTAAATAAAGTGACGATGACATCTGAATAAAACCACGGATAAATATCCTACACATGGCTGAGCAAAATAGCTGCAAATGATTACAGTCATGTTTGGCAGTGGGTCGGCTATAACGTGGTACGACGTCCATCAGGACGGCACCAGGGTTAACCAAAACTGGTCTACCCCACAGGGTGACTCACAATGACTGAAATAAACAACAATTATACTAATTACAACCCTTCCTAGCAAATGGCTGACACATAAGTGCGGTTGATTCACCAAAAAAAACTACGATATCTAAATATACCACCGCGGACTATTACAAAAGAAAGGGTGCCCAAACTCACGACTTTTGGTAGCTCTCACATCGGCTCAGACATTCATTGACCAGGGTCGCGAAAAACTCTGCTTGGCTCTCCAGCATGGTCCTGTCCTCCACGGATTCACCAATCTGGACCTCCCAAGCAACCAGGGTTCGTTCGCCTCCGGATGATGGTCTCCCAAAAAGGTCTGGAATGTGCCTGGAAGTCGGCATCCACGTTCCTTCGTCTGCGTCCTCGGCATCCTGACGTTCCATCAAGCTGGTGGTCTCCATCACGACGTCCCCCTCATACCGGTATGGTATTAGCCCATAATCGTCTTCTTCACCATGGCGTGGAAAAGTTCAATGTCTTGCATGATGTCGAAAATGTCGAAATATCTCGTTCCTCTCGGCGTTTTGGCGTGATTATTGTGGACGATGCAAATAATAGTGTTCTCCACAGTATTTTGTAGTTTTCAGCCTGTTGATCCTCAAGATTCAACACGATGCGATGCTTTGCTTGTTAGCACGTGCAATTGTATCACGTTTTATCAATCACGTGGCATCCGCGATAAAATTGATATTTTCAATTCAGAATTTCCGTAGCAATAATGTTGTGATCGTTGGCAGTAATAATCACGTCGTCTTGGCACAATTATCAGACGATAACTCTTATATTTTCGGCGTGGCACTTTGCCCTTCCACTTACACGTGGGAAAAATATCTGGCGTATGGCACCAATTACAGTTTGTAGAAAATATTGCCTAATGGCCTTTCGTAGAACAATAATATGTCCACAATGTGTGACAACGTTAGTATAGTTATTTTCAACACACGATGCAGTCGGATGCTCACTTGAGCACAAAAATATTTATAATGTCCATGTCGCGACGGACGGATACTCGAAACACGCCTGTCTGGCGTCAGATCTCCAGATGTAGTCGTCACTGACTTTCACTCGGAAGTAGGTCGCCAAAACGAAGTCATTGAGCGACTACTTTCATAGCTCCTTGCGTATCTGCAAGTGTACCTTACCAAAAACGTAATAATCATTCACCAAAATGATTCAATAATACAGAATGACGAATTAGAATATTCTGAGTCTTATGAAAGGATAAAAGTGATTTAACAAGACCTCCAAAGTCAAAAATGCAATTGAGCGCTACTTCAAAGGGTATAGCATGAGCTCTCTGCTCCACGTGGTATTCTGGGTATGTTCAAAAGTACTACATCCCATAATAATTATTCCGTCACAAAAATATCACATGAACCATAGCTCAGCGGGTTCATCACATGCAGTAAAACATATTTTTCATGGTTGGGGAGTAACGCTTTGCTTGTAACACAGTTACTAGTAACAGTTACATTTACGGTTATGAGGGAGTAACGTTATAAATTAAATCAAGTAACATTGCTACTATTAACAGTAACAAAAATACTCATTACTTTTATTGAAATACCATTAGCATTTTTACGAAGGAAACATTGACTATTTAAAATTTCCTTCTGTCCAAGTCTGGCTCTAACCTCGGACTCCTGAAGGAAGAACTCTTCTTACCCCTTTAACTTGGCAGTGTCTTGGGCAGAACTTGTGGTTCTAGATCAGAGTTATACCATATTTGCTCGCATATATCTCGCACTTTTTTGACCGAAAATATGTGTGAAAATGTTTGGTGCGAGATATGCACGGGGAATGACCGTCTTCCTGAAAAAACACAAAATTTGCGATGTAACAGTAGGCCTACTTGCGCAACTGTTGTGGCACGCTAATCGCTAATTCGAACGTGTCTCAAGGCGGCGAATTTAGCAAACCGCGGCCGAAGACCAACGATGTACGACTTGCTAACACTCACTCTGCGCCGTATGCTTGCACGCGGCGCCTCAATCCCTAATCGGCTCGTATCGAAGTTCGGATCAACTCGTTGTTGCTCGCTCTTCCTGTTAATAACGCTTCGGGTAAGTTCCTGGACAATGACGACTGTTGGAGCGCGCTAAATCGAACGTGTTTCTACCTCAAGGTTATTACGGTCATTTATATGATGGCGTCAGTAATGAATGCGAGATATATGCGAGTACTTTTTTCTCCATGAAATTTCAAATAAAAAAAATGGGGTGCGAGATATACACAAGCAAATACGGTATATAGGCGCCTGATTCCACGAGACCTCTGACTAGTTCTCATTAGGATAAGGTTAGATGAGGATTTGTGAAAAACAAAATATGTGGGTCACTAGGAAAGTCAGTGTGTAAGAACTTTGACTGATTAAATGATTAATTACATTTTTTAAATCCACAAATCTATAAACAAAATCCGTCAATCCATTTCAACATCCCAAAATCTGTTCAAGTTGCAGCCCTGGCATAATCATTAGTGTTAATGAGTAGACTTCATCCCATCGATGTTGAAAGGAAGGAGTCGATTGCGCGTCGACTGGTTTTTGTTGCGACCCGTACTCGCGGGAGCGTGTAGTCAATTGTTTGAAATTGTTAAAACTTACGACAGAAAGTAAGGACACAAAATAAAGATTTAAGCAATCGGTAAACGCAACAGCGTTTTATTCACGTCAAAAATACATACAAAAACATTGGCGCCCAACGGCACGGCCTTCGAAAACCGGAGATATTCAGAAATAGCATCGGCAACGAGCCGATATTACGGCAATCGGCAATACGCTTCACGGAGACGATCGTCACAAGACTGCAAATAGGTTAGAGAGTAGCCCAGACATAAAAATAAAATAATAAAAACGTTCCTAGAAATCCTTTGATAACCTAAACATAACATAATCCTTCAGAAGCTACTCATAACCTCAATTTCGACATGTCGCAACTTGCGAAATTAAAGCAATCGCGTGGCCGAGTAAAAGGCATGTTAACAAGAATAAACAATTCTATTACAGCTGACGCATCAAAATCGGAAACAAAGGTTAAAATTAAAAAATGCGATGAAGTATGGAGTGCCTTTGAAGAACTACAGATCAAAATAGAGGAAACAGAGATCACTGATGAATTAGCATCACAAGAGTTTCAAGTGGAATGTGAAGGAGAGCGGCAGCTCTTCGAATCCATTTTATTTCAATGCACTTACACATTTGCAAACAATTATAGATGAAGCGGAATAGGTTCAAAATACTTGACTAGCTCAATTGAATCCAGCTATAAACAACACCATTCATCAACAAGAAGTAGGCCTACCAGCAATTCACTCTATAGGAGTACAGAAATTACCAGAAATCAAATTACAGGAATTCAATGGGGAATTCACAAAATGGTTGTTCTTTAAGAATAGTTACGAGTCAACAATTCATCAGGATACTCAGCTGACATCATCATCATCATCATCTTGCACAGTTTCCAGCCACTGGCCGGGTCTGTTTGGACACAAGCCTCTCCAACGTCTTCTGTCTTCCCACCATCTCTCAGCCTCCACCCTTGTCCAGTCTTCTCCTCTCTTCTTCACGCTTTCTTCCACCCCCTTCAGCCACCTATCTTTCGGTCTTCCTCTCGGTCTCTTTCCTTCCCACTTCGTCTCGTGTACTCTCCTGGGTATCCTCTTCTCCTCCATTCGTTTTACATGTCCATACCATCTAAGTCTAGATTTCTCTATACCATCCTGTAATGGTTCCTCCTTCATTAATTCTCTGGTCCTCTCATTTCTTATTCTGTCCATCTTTGTAGCTCCAATGCTTCTCAAGAACCTCATCTCACTGGCCTGTATTTTGCTCTTCTCCCTTCCTTTCATAACCCAGGTCTCCGAGGCATATGTCAGGATAGGGACATAGTACGTCCGATATATGATCTTTTTGCTGTTCTGAGGGACATCCTTGCTCCATAACATGCTTCTCACACTCCTCCGAAATGCTTCTGCCTGCCTCCCCCGCTCATTTATTTCTCTATCGTTTCTTCCATTATCTTGTATCAGGCTTCCCAGATACTTGAAACTCTCCACTTTCTTCAGTTGTTCCCCACCAATTGTTATTCCCGTTGTGGTTCTTTCCTTCTTCCTTGTTGTGATCACCATCTGACTCTTATTTATGCTAAATTTCATCCCATATCCTTGTATTATTCCTTCCCACACGTCCAACTGTTCCTGTACCTCCTCCTCCTTGTTTCCCCAAATCATCAAATCATCTGCAAACACCATTGCTTTCATCTTTGCTTCCCCAATTACTTGTGCCACTCGGGTCATTATGTCATCCATCACCACAATGAAAAGTAACGGTGACAGTGCACTTCCTTGTTTCAGGCCGTTTCTCTGTTCCAACCAGTCTGATCTCTCTCCTCCCACTTTCACACAGCTCATGCTTCCCTTGTACATCTCCTTTATCCTCTTTATAGTCCATTTCTCTACTCCTCTATCCTCCAGGGACTTCCATACTTTGTTTCTGCATACACTGTCATATGCTTTCTCAATGTCCAGGAAGGCCATCAGTAGATCTGTTCCATACTCATAGTGCTGACAAACATCCAAAAATACCAATATCTGATTGGAGTCCTGCAGGGTGAAGCATGCAAGGTCATACAAGGATTTACTATCTCAGAGGAAAACTACACAAGTGCCTGGAACTTGCTTGAAAATACGTATGATAATCAAATTCTGATCATTGAGACACATCTAAATGAACTTTTCAAGTTTTCCACAATTTCAAAAGAGAATAAATCTGAATCCCTCAGGTGGTTACATCTTCATATCCAAACTCACATAGCTTCATTAAAGGCAATGAAGCAACAGGTGCAACACTGGGATACGCTGATTATTCACCTAGCAAAGAAGCAGTTGGATTTCGTGGAGCATAGAGATTGGCAAGAAAGAGTAAAAGGGTGCACTCCAAAAGAGATGCCAACATTGGAAGAATTTCTACAGTTTTTAACTGAACGTTCTCAATCATATATGCTGTTGAATTATAATAAAAACAAAGACTTCAATACTAAGACATATTCAAAGGACAAAAGGCCTAGCAAGAGAGTTGTTATGACAGCTACTCAGGAGGGCTGCATTTTGTGTGGAGGAAGTCGCCCCATTTACATTTGTGAGGAGTTACTTCAACAATCAGTAGAAGACAGGAAGAAGCTTCTCCGAGAGAAAATACGGTGTCTTAACTGTCTGAAGCCAGGACACATTGCGAAAGACTGTAAAGGATCAAAGTGCAAGAAATGTGGACATTTACATAACACGTTATTACATGCAGAGGACGATAACAAACAAAAACAAAATATTGGATAAAACGAAGCGAGTGTGAATCATTGCATCAAATTTCAGGATTCGCCTCCCCTCAATATAAGCTTGGAAGAAGAAAACACATCGCAAATACTCCTGTCAACGGCATTAATCGATGTGAGGGATGCTCAAGGTAGGAGAACAACATGTCGAGCCTTATTGGATCCTGGATCTCAAATCAATCTGATGAAAGAGAATCTGTATAAGAAGCTCGGCTTGCCAAATGTTAAGAGAATCATGCAAATCATGGGAGTTGATTGTTCCAAAGTAGAAACAAACAAAACTGCAAGAGTACAACTCGCTTCAAGAAATGGATGAAACAGGTAGATTCATCGTAAGGCTGCCATTAAGACCAGATGTCGTACTTGAAGCGTCTAAAGGTCATGCACAATAGAGTCATTAATCAAGAGATTAAGCAGACAACCATAACTCAAGACTGCGTACACAGATTTTCTAAATGAATATCAAAGGCTAGGGCATATGACTTTGATGGAAGAGCAGAAAAATCAGGAAATGACAAACTCATATTTCATACCCCATCATGCAGTGGTGAGACCAGACAGCGACACTACTAAAGTTAGAGTGGTATTTGACGCCTCAGCAAAAACATCACACGGTACATCACTCAACGACAAGCTCATGATTGGGCCTAATTTACAGAGAGACCTTTTTCATATTGTACTTAGATTTCGCAGTCATAAGTATGTCATAACAGCGGATGTGGAAAAGATGTTCAGGCAGATCCTCGTCCACCCTGATGATCGAGCATTACAGCAAATTATGTGGAAGGAGGATCCTTCAGCCCCTGTGAGGATTTATCAACTGAACACAGTGACATACGGAACAGGGTCTGCACCATACCATGCCATGAGATGTTTAAATGAATGGGCTAATCTCCATGAGAGTGAACCTCCAATAGCAGCCAAGGCTATTCGTGATGATTTTTACATGGATGACTGTTTGAGTGGAGGAAATATTCTTGAAGATGTGATTCAGCTACTGCAACAAATACAAAGTATCCTTTTGAGTGGTGGAATGCATTTGAGGAAGTGGAGGTCCAATGACAGACGTATTTTGCAGGAGTTGGAGAGCAAAAGTAACGAGGGGACTCTGTTGATTTTAGATCAAGGTGAAGCCAGTAAGACTCTTGGACTTCTCTGGGACTCAGCACGGGATTGTCTTCAGTTTCGAGCTATACTAGCAAGGTAAACACCAAATTCCAAAAGAGAAGTGGCTTCCAAAATCGCACAGATTTTTGATCCTCTGGGGCTTGCGAGTCCAGTACTGATCAAAGGAAAATTGTTGATGCAACACTTATGGGCAGATGGATTAGATTGGGATCAGCCATTGTGTCCAAAGCACCTTCAAAGTTGGAACGACTATTATTCATCATTGGAGAGACTGAACGACATCAGAATAATCAGAAATGTAAATCCTGGAAATTGTTCTGACACTTTTGATTTGTTCGGATTTAGTGATGCTTCCGAGAAGGCCTTTGGAGCCTGCATCTATGTAGTTAGTCAAACACAAAAGGATCACTTCGTGTCTAATTTACTTTGTGCCAAGACGAAGGTGGTTCCGTTAAAGACCATTTCGTTGCCCAGGCTCGAATTGGAGACAGCACTTCTTCTTGCACAACTTGTCAAAACGACGGCAAGTGCTTTGAAAGAAGGAGTTGGTCTTATCAGATTGTGGAGCGATAGTACAATTGTTTTAGGATGGATCAACACCGAGCCACGATTGTTGAAGACGTTTGTTGCAAATAGGATCGCAAAGATTCAAGAAGCCACCGATCCTGCCATGTGGAATCATGTTCCATCAACAGAAAATCCAGCTGATCTTCTCTCAAGGGGAATTACTTCTATAGAACTTGAAGGCAAAACACTTTGGTGGAAAGGGCCCTCGTGGCTCTGCACACAAATTCAACAACCAAGGCAATCCAAGGAATTTGAAACAGAACTGCCAGAACTGATGATTACAACAGTGACATTAAAGGCAACTGCAACTACAGTTTGCTTATCAAATTTTCGTCGTTCTTGAAATTATGCCGTATAGTAGCATACTGTCAGAGATTTCATCTACAACTGCAAACAGGATATACCAGAAAGGAAAACAAGCTCACTAGAGACAGATGAAATTTGTAATGCAGAGAGACATGTAGTCAGGTGGAAATACAAAATTGTTTAACAAATAATCAAGACCTCCCAAGAAAGAGTCCATTAAATTCACTCAGTCCTTTCCTAGACAACGATGGGTTGATTAAGGTTGGAGGAAGGCTTTGGTTTTCAGAGTTAGCATCGGAACAGAGACATCCTATACTTCTCCCAGCAAATCACCACATCACCAGGATAATCATGGAAGGGGAACATCATCGTCTTAAGCACTGTCCGCCAGAGCCGTTATTACATGCAACACGACAGCGATATTGGCCCATCAGTGGCAGAAGAGAGGCAAAGAAGGTCATTAGAAGATGTGTGAAGTGTTATTGCTTTAATCCTACAGTTCCTGAGGTACGCATGGCAGATTTACCAAAGGAGAGAGTCACGCTGGTTCTTCAGCCCTTTGTCACCACGGGAGTGGACTACGCAGGTCCCATGTCTGTGAGAGAGAGCCGCAGAAGAGGCCGGTTCCATGTTTACAAGAGTTACATAGCTGTATTTACGTGCTTCAGCACCAAGGCAATGCATCTGGATCTAGTGTCAGAGCTAACAACTGAAGCTTTCTTAGCAGCACTGCAACGTTTTACAGCTAGACGAGGTTTATGTAACCAGCTCTTTTCCGATAATGGAAAGAATTTTATTGGAGCATCCAATGCGCTTCAAGATATCCAGTCCTTTTTAGAGAAAGAATCATCAGGCATTGCCTCCTCACTTGCTCAGCAACGAATCAATTGGAAGTTCATTCCTCCCCGATCGCCACATTTTGGGGGATTGTGGGAGGCAGCTGTCAAAATTATGAAGAGACATTTACTCATTGAAACGCAGGGACATATACTAACCTTTGAAGAGACCTACACTATTCTTTGCGACATTGAAGCAGTATTAAACTCATGCCCTCTCACTCCGTTAGCAAATGATCCCAATGATTTGCAAGTTCTAACACCAGCACATTTCATCTTGAGTGACTCGCTTATGCAACCTGTACAGATAGATGTGTCGAGGGAACCTGATAACCGCTTGTCCCATTGGAAGAACTTGCAGAAAGTCCGACAACGGCTCTGGCAGAGATGGCAGCAAGAATACTTGCAGGAGTTGCAAAAACGTGTCTAGTGGCACAGTACTGATCGGCGTATTAAAATTGACTCTTTAGTACTGTTGATCGAAGATAATATCCCGCCTCTACAGTGGCAACGAGGTAGGATAATTCAAGTTCATCCCGGACGAGATGGCGAGGTGAGAGTTGTCACCATTCAGACTCCTGGTGGAACCTTCACTCGAAGTATCAAGAAAATATGCCCTCTTCCCATAGAGGATGAAGAAAAGGATCATTATTAATTATTATGAAATAGATTCAATCTGTATAATTGTATTAATTAATTAATGAATTAATTGAAAGAATTCCTTTCAAGGTGGGGTGCATGTTAATGAGTAGACTTCATCCCGTCGATGTTGAAAGGAAGGAGTCGATTGCGCGTCGACTGGTTTTTGTTGCAACCTGTACTCGCGGGAGCGTGTAGTCAATTGTTTGAAATTGTTAAAACTTACGACAGAAAGTAAGGACACAAAATAAAGATTTAAGCAATCGGTAAATGCAACAGCGTTTTATTCACGTCAAAAATACATACAATAACAATTAGTGCCTTCTTCTTGTACTTTTTTGTTTGATGGAAGGTTGTAGTTTTCCATGACCGTTAATCGTGTGATCATGAGCCACGGGACCTCCTTTGTACGTGGATTCAGGACATGGCATCTTACTTTGAAAATCTCACATGCATTGACCGGGAATTGAACCCGGTCCGCCGTGGTGAGAGGCCAACAGCTTGACTGCTGCGCCACCACGTCCCACACTTTTTGTTTGATACACTGCTTATGTTATCTATGTAAAATCGCTCGGATAAAGTTTCTTTATCTCAATTGTTATTTTAACAAACAGTAGCACAAAAATAATCGTGAATTATGTACTATAAGGCATCCAACGTTTAGAATGAAGCACTGGTTAGATAGGGATATTCTTCTCTCTTTCTGTTGCATGCGAGACATATATGACGCTGTCATTTTCTAGCACTCCACTGTTGCCATATCATTCAAAAATTTTTCTTTGTCGAAAAAACAGCATATTCGGATAAAACTATGTTTTGCCGATCTTTTTTGTCCTATATTAGAACTACGTAAACTTTATAGAAATGCTAGAAAAATTAGATATCTATTTTTTTTTTTTTTTTTTTTTTTTTTAACTATAAACTGAGTCCCCTTTTTAGTAAAATCGATCTTTTATCATGTTGCATTGACTTTGTGATGCCTATTTTTCACACACATGTAGCTAAATGTGCCGTCTTGATGATGGATTATTGAAATATTTTATACTGGCAATATTACAATTTTCATGTAGGTAAAACTTCTGAATATTCTCTCATAACCACATTGCTGCATTGAAAAAGTTTGTATGCTGCCAACTTTTCTATTTTTAAAGATAACCATGTCATGTCAGTTTGAGAGTTGTAGAAGAATGTTGGAAGAAGTTTTCTACCTGCTTACCCAGAGTGTAGGTTTGTTTACACGGGCCGGCCTGTTCATTGACCGCGGATTTTAAAAATGAGGTTTCGAAGGACAGCGGGGTGCAGCATGCTACTCAGAGCTTTATTACTGTGGCCTTCGAGGTTGAATTTCAGTAGTTCGGCTGTCTCTATCTTGAGTATGTGTGCAGCAGTTCTGTTAGATTGAACGTGTTGTGTTTTACGTATTTCACATACAACAATGGATAGTTTTGTGAAAAGAAAGCATGGTCAAGTGCTCAGAAGGAGGGAAAAACAGGTCGTAATTAATGTGTTCAGTTATTTTAAGAATCTTAAACCCAAAGAAAGTATAAATCATGAAAGGTAAGCCAATGAGGGGTATTTTCTTTAATAACGTACTTCAACTTTAACTGCAGTCGAAACTTCACACATTTCCTTGTGTTTGTACTTTATTTATTTTATTTTATTTTGATTGTTTTCTTTATGTCACATTGAGCATACGTTATAGTTAGTTTAATTTAATTTCGTTGTATGTGTTATGTTAACCTACTATTAGTATTATTATACAGTACTTAATTCAAGTCTTCGTCACTGCACAATCGCTAAATATGCGGAAAGTGTACGCGAAGCGCTTTGTACTGCCTCCTCTCATGGAGTGGCAACCCTGTCGTAACGCGCCATAAGACCAATGCTTCATTCTAAACATTGGATGCGCTATAACACAACCCTAAACTGGGATGTTCGCCACGAGGTTTAGAGCTGGGTAGTGCCCTTATTCCCATATATTAAGAAACTACGAACAAAACATCATGGAATACAGCGGGTCTTCAGGATTAAACCTGTTGAGTGAACAGCTGGTACGACTCCTTCTGTCCGTTTAGAAATAGACTGCATGCATGGAATAAAAGAGCAAGTGGTCACTTTAACAAATATAATTAAATTAAGGAACAATTACATACAGTTACATTGAAGAACAAAGGCAACTAGTATTGAAATTACATACAGGCACATTAAAATCACAAAAGCCTAACTTGACTTTAAATACATGGGGGGAATGTGAAGGAAAAACCCCAAAGGAGGGATGCATGAAACCCCAACACTATACGAGAGCTAAAAGCCAAAATGCGAAACGACGTCCGCAGCAAGGTACATGGACTTGGATAAGATCCACTCGACGACTCACAAGAAAGAATTATAAAAAACAAATTCACAATAAATGTTCCAGGGAACAAACAAGTTAAACAAAATATGGTATTGTAACAAATACAGTTGACAAGAAAATGTTACATAACAAAGGTTAGAGCTTGAAGATGTTACATAGCTAAAACTTAAAAACCGCTTAGTGCGACTGGATCGTCTGACAAGCCGGCCTAGAATGACATGACAAGAGGATGCTGGCTTGTCTAACAAAGGTTACATCCTCGAGGCACCCCCACCCCGAACTTCAAAGAACAAATGGAGGGAATCAACACTGTTTTCCCCGCCCCTAAAAACATACAGGAGAAAATGACATTTCAGATTAACAAAATATTATACACACAATAGCAAATTGAAGGATATGATGGTTCCCGCAAATGAGGATATCAAAACATAAGGATGACCGCGCGATTAGATAAGGATTTTCCCCTAAGCACGTAGCAAAGAATAAAGCGACAAAAGAGCCAAACTTAGCATGTAAAGCAACGAGGTAATTAAAGTAATTCGACCGGCCATTCCAACCTTGAATACCCTCAAATTAAACAGTTAGTCTCTTGGCACAAGAAAAATAAATCACACGAGGTAAGTCACGCAATAGTTTAAAGTGAGTTTTTTTATGCGAGCTTTCGAAGAATCGCGAAAATCTCGCACGCAGTTTTTAGTACCTTGCCCCTTTCCAAAATGTTATCTTCAACACATTACCTTAATTCCTTGGGATTCCAAAGAGTAACACGTCTGGAGTCTACAGTTCTACAGTAGTAATTGGTTGAATGACGCGGCTCGCCTAGTCAGTCCAGATTATACGCGCCAAATGCGTAGCTCACATGCAGTTCTGCCAACCTAACAGGGGTGCGAAACGACCCGTGCGGCCGAGTGCACAATGGAGTGCAATTTATTCCAAGTTGGCAACATTTGTCACCAACCAGAACAGTGTTGTCAAGCGTTGCCATCTATTGCGTCTTAACGCAGTACATCGTTGCCGGCCAGAAGAAGTTGCCAAGTTTAGAATGTGAAAACAGAGAATTTTCTCATTTCCCACAGGGTCGTCCAAATTTAGTAAGGGTGTACATGTTCAAACACAATGGAAATAAATGTCTTGGGAAAAGGATTTTTCTTGGTTGACTTAGGGTTGTACAAATCTGCAGGGATGCATAACACAAGTCCAGGGTTTTGCAATTCTCAAGTCCTAGGTTCGACCCCCAGAGTAGCTGGAAGAATAAATCCTTCCCGGGTTCGAATACCAGTTAGTTCCTTGTGACGATGTAATCGGCACAAATTATAAAATTAAATGGACAGATGCACACTAAGTTTCCAACAGGCGATACACCTGCACTCATTCATGATTATTTTGCTTCAAAGGAGCGAGTTTGTGTTACTCGATTTGATATTTCTTCAATTAATATGATTTTTATAGTGGTCTGCCTAGTCAATACACACTGTTAAAAACAAGTTGATCCATTTCATGTCATTCTATGATACATCCTGGCTTTTAATATGTACGTCAAAGGATTGTTAAAATCGATCGTGGCATCAGTGATCAGTTTTTATTGCCACAATTCGCCTCAAATTTATGGTATTAACTTCAATTGACGTGATTCCACATGATTTCTTCAATGTTTTCACCTTCCACTAATTAAACTTGTGTGAAGCTAAAATGTAGGTTAGATTTCGTTGAAACACTGTATCAAAGTTCCAACGTTCACCACTACTGTCGACCAAAATATTATGTGTACTAGAGTTTGATGGTTGTTTGTGAAGTAACCAATAGACCTACATAAAATCCAATAATATCGTAATTTTCGTCCTATTTTACGTTAGTTTTTGTAGGTTTGGAATTTTTAATTTATATTTTAATATTTTATATCGCAGTTGGAACACAAAAAGTGCCCGTTTTTAAGCGTGTTTCAACCATGCGTCACATTTAAGAATTATTATCTCACAAACCCGACATCAGATCGGATCCAAATTTTAACACCATATACATTGGAATGTTGTATAACTGGTTTATTAATTTAAAATTTTGTGTGTCCAAGAAACAAAGCTGTGATCATTTTTGTAAGGTAACTTTTTCTCCGCTCGGGGTGGTTGGTAAATGTAGTTCTTGGTTGCGTTGTAATCCTTATCGTCGTCATCGTCGGCTTTAACTCGTTTCCGAGTATACATCTTCTTCCAAAACAGTCTAAAATAATCTAAGATTGAGGCCTGTGGGCATGTTTGCGGTGACTGAACAGCCCAATGCGTGCATGAAACAAACGTCTACACAGATCACACAGAACTGTTGGTGGAGGGCGTGGCTGTCCTGCACGGAGCTTTCGTGCTTGGCGCTTGGCCTTAACAATTCTACGACGTTCTTCTTCAAACATTTTGTCAGCAGCCAGGATGGTCTGGCGCCAAGTTGAACGGTCTTTAACAAGCTGGTCCCAGGTTTGTGGATTGAGTCCTGTCAACTTCATATTCTGCTTAAATTGGTCCTTGTAACGTCTCTTAGGGCCTCCATGAGGTCTGGTGCCGGAGGTGAGTTCACCATACAGAACCTGGTGTGGTAGTCTCGTATCATCCATCCGATGGACATGTCCAATCCATCTAAGTTGATGACCAATGATGGATGATTCTATACTATTAGCAAGCGCTTTCTCAAGAACATCAAGATTGGTGATGTGGTCTTCCCACTTTATCTTAAGGATGGATCAAAGTTTCTGTTGATGGAAGCGCTCAAGCTTTCGGAAGTCATGTAATCCTTATACATCAAGAAGGTATGCTGTATGATTGTGAAATACGTAAATTAATTCACTTATTTTATATCGGTTAGTATTTGTACAGGGAATTATGACATGGTTCACCAGTTAGCTGCTCCGGTGAAAGCTGTACAACGTTGCCAAGATGTGCTCCATCACGCGTCATGGCGCGCCTTATTCGGAAGTGATGGGCTCCATATCAGCAACGCTGTACAGCATTTCCCGGAGCGGCTAGCTGGTGAACCATGTCTTAATTCCCCGTACAAATACAAACCGATATAAAATAAGTGAATTAATTTACGTATTTCACAGTCATACATCATAACCTTTTGATGTATAAGGATTACAACGCAACCAAGAACTACATTTACCAACCACCCCGAGCGGAGAAAAAGTTACCTTACAAAAATTATCACAGCTTTGATTCTTGGACACACAAAATTTTGAAATTAATAAACCAGTTATACAACATTCCAGTATATGGTGTAATAATTTGGATTCGATCTGAAGACGGGTTTGTGAGATAATAATTCTTAAATGTGACGCATGGTTGAAACACGCTTAAAAACGGGCACTTTTTGTGTTCCAACTGTGATATAAAATATTAAAATATAAATTAAAAATTCCAAACCTACATAAACTAACGTAAAATAGAACGACGAAAATTACGATATTGTTGGATTTTATGTAGGTCTATTGGTTACTTCACAAACAACCTTCAAACTCGAGTGCACATAATATTTTGGTCGACAGTAGGTGTTAGTGACATCTGGTAGCAATAGCTGGAACTACTTGTAATTGAACTGGTAGCTCACCCCTTGGGTGCCGCATTGAAGCAGCTAAAGCCTTTGGCGACCCGAACATGTCCTCGGACACTCCCGGTTCTAAAAGCCATACACTAAATAAATAAATAATTCCAAAAGAATGCACTGGTAGTTGGTGGTGGCTGTGGCAGTTCCTGAGGATATTGACCATTGTTTTGGTAGTGTTTATACATGGTGTCCACAGGCAGGAAAAGTCAGGACTTTTGTTTTTGGTCAGGAAAAAGTGTGAAAAAATTGCGAAAAGTATTAGAATGTCAGGAATTTTAAGTAAAAATTTAGACTTTCACGACCGGCGTTGAAATAGGAATCTCTGTTTCGCGGGCTTATAGGTCGTGTTCCAAGGACATTTTGTCGTCCTGACGTTTCGCTGAATACTGCGTTCAGCATGTTCACAGGTTACATTAAGCGAGGTAAAACAAGTAAACAGAAGATATATAAACAGTCAACAACCCACACATAGAGGCTACCATAGCAACGGCGTACCACATAAAAGTAATGCGTCAAGGACAGGGCTGCTCGTCTGTTGCATCTTCTCGTCTACGACGGTCAATAAGGGCAGGCTTGAGGGGATTAAGGACTGGAAGCCAAGCTCTGTTCACACGTTCTGCTTCCTCCTTAAGATTGAAGCTGTTAGTATGCTTCAGGATTTCAATGACCTCCCTTTGTAGCCTGGCATGATAAGACACCGTGGTGGACAGAACTTCGGTGTCTCCATATCTTATATCGTGACCTGCAAGTAGTGAGTGTGCTGCTACAGTGGATTTATCTGTTTGTCCCAGCCGGCTGTGTCGTTCGTGCTCCTTGAGGCGAGTGGCAATACTTCTTTTCGTTGTTCCAATATATACTTGGCCACAATCACACGGGATTTTATAAACCCCTGCCGCGGTATGAGGATGTCGCTTATCTTTAGCGGACCTAAACATGTCCTTAATTTTTCGTGTAGGCCTGTATACGGTCTTTATATCATGGGACTCGAGTAGCCTCCCTATTCTGTCCGTGACCTTTTTTATATATGGAAGAAAAGCTCTAGCCAGGGGCTGTTTGTCTCCAATTACCCTTGTAGTTGGACGTCTCGGATGCAGTGCTCGCTGGATATCTTTCTGGCTGTACCCATTGGCGCGTAAGGCCTCGTTGAGGTGTACAATTTCTTGTTTTAGGCACTGCTTTTCACAAATTCTTTTCGCGCGGTCAGCCAGTGTTTTTATCACTCCGTATTTCTGTCGTGGGTGGTGGTTGGACGTCTTATGTAGATATCGGTCAGTATGGGTCGGCTTACGGTAAACTGTATGTCCCAAGGTTAGATCAGCGGTCTTCGTTACCATAACGTCGAGAAAAGCGATTTTCTGTTCATTTTCTAACTCCATGGTAAACTGAATGTTAGAGTTCTGGCTGTTAAGATGTTGTAAAAACAGATTTAATTGATCTTTACCATGGCCCCATATTGCAAAAGTATCGTCCACGTATCGTAGCCACACTTTAGGTTTCAAAGGTGCGGTCTCTAGTGCTATTTGTTCAAATTGTTCCATGAAGAAATTCGCGATCACCGGACTCAGGGGACTGCCCATGGCGACCCCATCAATTTGTTCATAGAAATCACCCTTCCACAGGAAATAGCTAGCGGTGAGGCAGTGGCGGAATAAGGCGGTGATATCATCAGTAAAAATCCGTGTGATGTACTCCAGGGCTGCCTGTATAGGTACTTTCGTGAAAAGAGAGACCACGTCAAAACTTACTAGTAAGTCACCTGCTTCTAGTTGAATAGTTTTCAATTTTTCAATGAAATGGCCGGAATCTTTGACGAACGACTGTGTACCGCCGATATGTGGTTGAAGTAAGGTAGCTAAATGTTTGGCAATGCTATAAGCTGGTGATCCAATAGCACTCACGATAGGACGAAGAGGAACATTATCTTTATGTATCTTAGGTAAGCCATAAAGTCTTGGTGGTAAAGCTTCACTTCTGGTGGTTCCCTTCTTTACGTTTTCAGGTAGTGAAGATACCTTGATCAGGCCGTTTGTTTCACGAAGAATCCGGTTGGTAGGATCTCTCAGTAGTTTGCGGTAGGTACCCGGGTCTAAAAGTTCCAAAACCTTGGCAGTGTAGTCGTCCATGTCCAAGATAACCGTTGCGTTCCCTTTGTCTGCAGGAAGAATAATTATGCTCTCGTCCATATTGAGAGTCTTTATAGCCTTCCTCTCCTGAGGCGTGAGGTTACTCTGCGGTGCCGGTGCCTTCTTGATTATATGTGAGGCTTCATGATGGATTTCATCTGCTTGCTCAGATGGTAACTCACGGATTGCCGCTTCAATATTGGCGACAATGTCTTCCACGGGAATCGAAGGAGGGGTCACTGCGTAATTTCCTCCTCTCGCTGGTATAGAGATTTCCCCCTCTGACAGGTGGCGATTGGTCAGGTTAACAATTATCCGTGAGATGTCCAGCGTAGGCGCAACTACCGGCGCGGGTTGGTCTCTCTGTAACCGCTCAAACTTTTTCTTCTGCCGGATGCTAGACTGTTCAAATGTTGAACGCATAGAGTAGAAGGTGATACGATCTACATTTTCCCAGTCCTGATATGAGAGTGTGCTGCTGATGCGGTAGTGCAGCTGTAAGAGTGCCTGATCTGTAGTAGCGAGCCCCTTACGTGCAAAACTTATGCGTTCACGTAATAGCGAATGTTCAGTTCGATCATATATTCTATGGGCTCTAACTGAGGTTAGTGGTCTCTTCATTTTAATAAACTTGGGAATCATACCTGTGTCTCGGCATCGAAGAAGAAACGCGAGTGATGACAGAAGTTGCGACTTTTTCTTCCTTAACCTCTCAAAGCCACGAACTAAGTGTGATATTTCCTCCCCGTAGAGGCGAATTAAGTAAAAATTTAGACTTTCACGACCGGCGTTGAAATAGGAATCTCTGTTTCGCGGGCTTATAGGTCGTGTTCCAAGGACATTTTGTCGTCCTGACGTTTCGCTGAATACTGCGTTCAGCATGTTCACAGGTTACATTAAGCGAGGTAAAACAAGTAAACAGAAGATACATAAACAGTCAACAACCCACACATAGAGGCTACCATAGCAACGGCGTACCACATAAAAGTAATGCATTAAGGACAGGGCTGCTCGTCTGTTGCATCTTCTCTTCTACGACTGTCAATAAGGGCAGGCTTGAGGAGATTAAGGACTGGAAGCCAAGCTCTGTTCACACGTTCTGCTTCCTCCTTAAGATTGAAGCTGTTAGTATGCTTCAGGATTTCAATGGCCTCCCTTTGTAGCCTGGCATGATAAGACACCGTGATGGACAGATCTTCGGTGTCTCCATATCTTATATCGTGACCTGCAAGTAGTGAGTGTGCTGCTACAGTGGATTTATCTGTTTGTCCCAGCCGGCTGTGTCGTTCGTGCTCCTTGAGGCGAGTGGCAATACAGTGAAACCTCGTTAGTACGTTTTTCAAGGGACTGAAAAATTTGAACGTCAAAAGCGGGAAAACGTACTAATGGAAAATAATAATTAAACCTCATTAATTTGTATCAGTAAGGGAAATGTAAAAAACGCGTTAATCAGAAGTGCTGCGGCGCGGCGCGTGCTACTATCTTACTTTTAAGAGTTGCCTATACCTGTCAAGTCGCAACCCTCGCCCGCTTGTTGGCCAGGAATGTTATCTCAGAGGGTCGGTCTCACATTCCACTAGGGGTGGACAAAGAATGCTTTCAGGGCTGACGAAAATGCGAGCGTACTACGCGATGCGCCGCGCGTGCTTCTGACTTACTTTTAAGAGTCGCCTATACCTGTTATGTCGCAACCCTCGCCCGCTTGTTGGCCAGGAATGTTATCTCAGAGGGTCGGTCTCACATTCCACTAGGGGTGGACAAAGAATGCTTTCAGGGCTGACAAAAATGCGATCGTACTATGCGATGCGCGGCGCGTGCTTCTGACTTTTAAGAGTCGCCTATACCTGTTATGTCGCAACCCTCGCCCGCTTGTTGGCCAGGAATGTTATCTCAGAGGGTCGGTCTCACATTCCACTAGGGGTGGACAAAGAATGCTTTCAGGGCTGACGAAAATGCGATCGTACTAAGCGATGCGCGGAAAAATGTGCGACATGATAAATGAGGTACTTTTACATTATTGTCATCAGATAAGAATCGGGACTTGAAAATTACGACGTGATATGCGATAAAACGTACTAATGAGGAACGTGTTAACGAGGTTCTACTGTACTTCTTTTCGTGAACATGCTGAACGCAGTATTCAGCGAAACGTCAGGACGACAAAATGTCCTTGGAACACGACCTATAAGCCCGCGAAACAGAGATTCCTATTTCAGGAATTTTATATTAACCATACAGTATTTTGTGTTTTACAGCCATATTTTTATGTTACTAGTTCAACTAATCTCTGAAGATAAAAGCAATAACTCACTGGGCATTATGGTAAGTTTCCATTTTTACAGTACATCATAGTAAAAACCTCTTACCTATTTTTTGTAAGCTTTTTGGGCGTTGGCGTAGGGATGTGGCGACCCCATCAGGCCATCACTATAGTTTAGGTTATTAAGTACGGTACTTTGAATTATGTATTTATTTATTTTAATTTTTTAGCCAACCTAGGACTACATTAGTCAGGTTTATGGAGGTTTTTCTTCTTTTTGTCAGCCCAATATTTCTTCATCCTTTCTGAGCGTAATTTTCTTTCTGCTTCAGGAATGACTCTTCCTATTCTCTGCTTGTTGATTTTTGTCTGTTGTCTAGTGTGTTTGTCTTTCAGAATCTTGAGTGTGTCTGTCTTGTATTTTAAATCTTCTATTGTAATATGTAACTCTCTCATGTCTTCTTTAAGTTCTGTGATCCATCTAATATTGTTCTTACTCTTACTCGTCCTTAATTTTTCTATTATTTTTCTACTGATTCTATTTTCTGGTGACCGTATTAGATGCTCTAAGAATGATATTCGTTTCTTTTTCATTGTGCTTGTCACTGGTTCTATTTCTTTATAAACTGTTTCGTTGGAAGCTAGTCTCCAGACTCCATTTACTTGTTAACTTTTATTTAAACAGGTTCTCACTCTTCTCCTTTCTAACTTGAGTACTCTATCTATTGCAACTGTGTTTGTTGTCTTGAATAATGTTTCACAT
This sequence comes from Meconema thalassinum, assembly GCA_946902985.2. Lineage (NCBI taxonomy): Eukaryota > Metazoa > Arthropoda > Insecta > Orthoptera > Tettigoniidae > Meconema > Meconema thalassinum. The sequence goes on along the minus strand of OX336388.2, from coordinate 1,752,910,916 downwards.
GGATATGTAATTTGTGGCTGGGTGACTGTTTTGTAGTGCTTCAATTTGGTTGCTATCGAGAGACATTTTTTATTATATGTATTCTTGGTAACATGCTGTGCTCTAACCAGTTTATCTATTCTATTTTGCCATGCTGGTTTCTCGTTCAGGTTGTATGTGATTACTTCACCTAAGTATTTAAATTTTTCTACAATTTTTATTTCTTGGTCTCCCAGCTTAATTTTGTTTGCAAGCGGAGGTTGAGTTAGCATAACTTCTGGTTTTTTTTTTCAAATGAAATTTTCAAACCAATATTTTGAGCTATTTCCTGTATAGATTTTATTTACAGTTTTGTTTCCTGAATATCATTGGCCAGAAGAGCTAGATCATCAGCAAATCCTAGACAGTTCAGATGTATGTTGTCTTTCTGGGTTCCAATTTTTATATTTTTCGAGTTGTTCTTGTACCATTCCCTCATTAACGTACTCCAGCGCACAATTAAAAAGAAGAGGTGATAATCCGTCATCCTGTCTCAAACCAGTTGTTACCAAAAATGGTTCAGAAAGTTCTCCTCTGAACTTAATTTTAGAAATTGTATTCGTTAGAGTAAGTTCTATCAATTTGATCAGCTTTGGGTGAAGTCCGAAATGTCTTAAAATTTTTAATAATGATGGTTTATGGATGGAGTCATAAGCTTTCTTGAAATCTATAAATGTTATTGAAAGGGGCTTGTTTCGTTTTCTGTAATATGCCATGATTAGCTTCAAAGTTATTATTTGTTCAGCGCAGCTTCTCCATGCTTTGAAGCCTCCCTGGTATTCACCTAACTCTTGATCTAGTTGATCTTTAATCTGATTGTGTAGTATCTTAGAAAAAATCTTATAAGTGATATCCAGAATGGAAATACCTCTATAGTTGTCTGGATTACTTCTGTCACCTTTCTTATGAATTGGGTTAATTATAGCTGTCATTGTTCTGGGAATTTTTCTGATATCCAAATCTTTTTTAATACCATATGGAGGGACGTCCGAGTCGAACTGCCGGCGTATTTCCACATCTCTGCAAAAACCTGGTCTTCACCACACGCTTTGTAGTTCTTCATTTCCTTAAGCACTGTTTCAACTTCTTTCGCTGTAGGTGGGTTTATGTTTTCTGGTTTAGTTTTTATTGGGGTATGTGTATCAATGAATAAAATCTTTTCAGGTTCATCATTGTTCAAGAGCTTGTTAAATGCTTCCGCCATGATTTCTGCATTTTCCTTATTGTTATGCGCTATTTTTCCATCTTTATTTTTCAACAATAATGTGGGGGAGCTGTATTTTTGCAATTGTTTATCAAAGGCTTTGTAATAATCTCTAGAATTGGTTTTGTAATTATTTTCCTCAATAGAGTTTATTAAATCTTTTTGATATTTTCTCTTTATTCTTCTAGTTTGGGTGAATTCTTTTCTGACATTCTTGAGGTTAGTGGCGTTCTCTTCTGTTCTTGATGTCTTTCTTCATGCATTCTATTACAATCCGAGTTCCACCAGGCATGTCTTTTCTTTGGATGCGTTCTGTTCAAGTATTGGTATTAGTTCATCTAAATTGTCTGTTAGTCTTGTAGTTCCTGTTCTTTGCCGGTACTGGTCATTCTGGATTAACTGATGGGTCGTATGTCCCTTTCCCTCCAACTGTATTTTGTCTTTTTCTTCTTAACGGAGTAAATTTGATCATGATTTTAATTAAGTAATGATCTGAGCCAGTGTCGGTTCCTCTTAGAACTTTGACATTGTGGATTTCCTTGTGATAGAATTTGTCCATACATACATGGTCTAGCTGAAATTCTCCTTTTGTCCAATCAGGATGTTTCCAAGTTTTGAGTTGGTGTGGTTTTCTTTTAAAATAAGTAGATTTGGAGATTAGTCCATGGGTTCTGAGAATTTCTACGAGTCTTTGGCCATTTCTATTAGTATATTGTGAGGAGCCCACTTTCCTACTACATCTCGATACTTCTTTTCTTTACCCAGTTGAGTGTTAAAGTCCCCAATAAGGATTTTGATGTTATAAATGTTTATTTTATTCATAGTCTGATCCAGGAGATCCCAGAAATTATCGACTTCTTGCAGAGTTTTGGTTAGGAAATTTTTTCATTTGTAGGGGCATGAGCATTAATGATGGTGTAAATTTTGTTTGTGGCTTTTAAAGTTAGAATTGCAATTCTTGGTGAGATGGCTTTAAAATCAATTATGGAATCTATTATTTTCAGACTTACTATAAATCCTGTACCAAATAGGGGGCAATGTTTCATGACTCTTTGTCCTGGCTTCCCATTGTACACTCTATAACCCTGAGATTCAAAAGGATCTTCTGTTAAATTTCTCATTTCTTGGAGTCCTACCAGAAGAATATTCTGCCTATCTAACTCATCTGTGAAGTTCTTGAGCTTTCCGGTTGTCAGTAAAGAGTTTATGTTGTGCGTCGCAATGTAGTTAATATGCTTATGTTTGATACTTTGTTTCTGTGTTTGGTTGTATGCATTTGAATGCTTAAATTCATTCTTGTCTTTTAGGTGACTACCCACAGAGTCCGATGTAGTCCCCTCCATCCTTAAGTGGTTGGATGGTGGAATTCCTTTACTACTTAAAGACTTTCCATATCTGACTGTCGGAAGGTTATCAACCTTAAGTGGAGCAAGCTCCGAATTACAACTGCAGTTGTTAGCCACAGAGGACAACCCCAGATGTTCAGGGTTCTGGATATCTATCAAAGAAAGATCATATAAAATTTGTAATAATTCAAAATGTAGGGATCATCATCTACTACAAGGAGGAAGGATGTGTATATAACCTAAATTTTAATCGTTGATTGTCAACTGTATAGATCTGTCACTTCACACAAACGTGCGGATTGTCATGGACATTATACAGAAGGTGGTATAGGCCCGTGTGCTCTTCCTCATTGAATATAAAGAACTACGAAATATCAAATCAACGCAAGATAAACAACATGTCGGCAATTTTGGACATAGAAACATACAGAATGATTCACTTGAGTGAACCTGCATAATGAGAGCACAGATCGACGAGATAACAGGAAAAGGCACTGGATACACATTAAAAAAGCTGTGAAAACACACGATGATTCCCTAAAACGACACAAACCAACTTCAAATGACAAAACTGCGGCAGCACCACATCCCTAGATCTTATTATGGCCCCCGATAATTATGGATTATTGCATTATAATTTACTTTATTTTATATTTTAAATGAATAAAGAGGCGAGTGTTGGTCAGCTATGGGGATGGGGGAGACTCCAAATAAAAAAGATATATTTGCTCAATACACCGTTTTTCCGATGTTACGGTGACTTCGCGAATCAGGAATTTTGTTCAAAAACGGTCAGAAAAAGTCAGGAAAATTGACATTGAAAATTCTGTGGACACCGTGTTATATGAGGAACTGTAAAAATGATCATGTCTAATATTTTAGCTGTCTTTATATCTGTATCAGCATGACAATTGAGCCAAGTCATTTATATACTGGCGATTTTATTCTATTTTTCTTGTTAGTACCTTTGAGCTATGTCATTTGGTGCTATTTTATCTTGTAATTTCAGAGAGGAAGCATTCCTCACACAAAGCTCACAGCTGTACTTGGAAACATGTTTACCTTCCCTGGGTGATGTTTTCTGCATTGCTCAAAGCTACCGTGCTGAGCAGAGTCGCACAAGGAGACACTTGGCCGAGTAAGTTATTTGGTGCTATTTTATTTTTATATTTACATACTGGTGATTTTATTCTATTTTTCTTGTTAGTACCTTTGAGCTATGTCATTTTCTTGCCGCCTTCCGAATCTAAAGAAAGTTCTTTGATGTGGCTTCAGTTGTATCCCAATTCATGATTATCTTTACGACAGACATAAACAAAAGTTTGGTGCTTTTCAGTCGGTCAACACGAATGCACCCAAAAGAGTTGGGTTATTCCCTAATCCTGAAAAGAATTACATGAGATTAATAAATACACTAGGATGACCTGTTTCGACCGTCAAGCGATCATCATCAGATCCATTACACTTAGGCTACAAATCTATGTCTGAAAATACAGGTGAATATATTTACAATATGTACACTTATTTCGTTTTAGCAAGATGCTGAAAGTTGTGATAGAACTCCGGAATTTGTCTTTTTTTGGAATGAGTATGTGGTTGTTGTGAATGGTCAATTCTGAATGTAAAGTATTTTACAGGCTACCTATCTGTTTAGAAGACTTGTGCTGTTGGGCAGTGCGCTGTTCACTCGGTGAATAGTCACTCGCAAAAAAAACATAATGTATGATTGACATATCAAATAGGCTGTCATGAGCAAACTTGTTTCAGGTATTTACTAAGTCATACCTAGTCTAGTCGTAAATACTGTTACAAACATTTGGCTTGGACTGTAAAACTGGTTTTCCAGGTAGCTGAAGGTTAGTCTGGATCAGTGTGTCTTCAACAGTTAAAGAGAAATAGTGGGTCTTCTTCACTTAAGCCTTATAACAGGTAACTGTATTTATCTTGTGGTGTGATGAACTATCACTAACCATTGGATAGACCAATTAAAAGTCTCCATTTTCAGATGTATTTTGAGTGAATTCAAAATAGAACAAAGTTTGAGCGTTAAGGAACATGGATGGGCTTGGAAATATAACACAAGAACAAGAAAAGAAGAGAGCAGGTAGCTTTAACATATATATTCAGAGAATAGAACATACATTTTCATATCTTTACAGGTTAACACAATTTGAAAGAGCAATGTTTTCTTTCCTAACAAAATAATTGCAAAGATCCTTAAACAATAAGACCGGGAAATTGTTTTTATGTACAACTTAAATAAATTTATCTTGTGAATGAAAAGGGTAGAAATGCAGCTTATAAAGAGTGCTGAAGGCTGACAGGGAGCAAATCCTACCATACCTTTGAAAAGTGAGTGATAGAAATTGCCAAGATGCAACAAAATATTTCCGAAGGAAATGCAATGGCAAACACAGGTATGAGTGAACTGCATGAAAGTTAATCAAGAAATGTGCAATGGCAGACGCTGGTATGCACGAGAATTAATGAGACTTTTCTCAAATGGCATATGGCCATGAAATAATTTTCAAAGCAGAAAATGACAAAAGCCAGTAGGTATGTAATCCTTGAGAAAATGACAAAGCAAGCCGATATATTAAAATTGAGAAAACTTAAGTAGGCTTGTATAAATCTAACATGATACAAAGATTTGCATTGGAAAGAATGTAGGTTATCTAACATGAATCTTGCTTTAGAAAGAAATAACATGTAAAGTAGAAGAGTACATTACACGTTACAGGTTATGTGATCAAATACTTAACTTGATAACGAAGTGCGGGTAGCAACCCATATGTTCATAGAACCCTTGAGTAAGAAGAAGATGTCATAGGTTATGTCAAGTTGTGGTTGAGTTCACAAACGTAGAGCTTATAGTAAGCTATTGAAGACCTAAATTTACTTCGTAGTAGATGCACACTGGAATATGTTTCCTTTGCACTAGAGATGTAAAGTTTACATCTTAATGTACATTTTGTAGATATGTTGCAGGAACACGCAATATGTGATCTAGGTTTGATCACTTGAAAAATGTCTTGACGACTTGGCGAAGGTTTTAAGAACACTTCATTATGCAGAAATTACAGATGATACGTTGAACAGTTGAAGTTTATCATCCAGTAGCAAGACGGATGATCAGCATGGCAGCTGACAATTGAAAGCACAAAGAGGATGGTTCAGCAAGCTTCTTAAATAGTTGACCGGCCAATGTTCTCGTGTTTTCTATGACACAGGATTGGAGACTTCAGACCACGTTGTGAAGAAGACGCGCGGTGATTGGCTGGAGCGAGGCCACGTCATGGTGATAGCCAATAAGCGCGTAGCTTATAGAGACCAGTATACCACGAGAATTCAAGGCGTGTAGAGTGACCTTAACACTTAGAAAAATGTCTTGGAGGCGAGCTATGGCTTATAAACTAACAAGTAATTAAATAATTTTAAACATACTTGGTTAAAACGAGGAAGCGTAATACAAAGAGAAATGTCACATGCATGTGGTGACCAAATGAGGTTATGAAAATTAAGTTCTAGTCTGCTTTAGACACTTAACTTACAAAATTTAACCAATAAATTATTCGCAAATGCGAACACCTTGCATAAGTTTGGAAAGTCACCAACTGAGATTTTCCACAACCCGAGACAGCTGAAATCAGCAAGAAGTTCAATGTTACTCCCGAAAAACTTCTATCTGTTCAAATAACAATGTTTTGTTTTCAGATTCTTATATGATTTGTTGTCTTTAGTAAAATGAAGTGATTTGCCTCTACCAGGGATTATTAGCCACAGATATTTGTCAATATCACCTTCGGTTTTTATATGCAATAAGCAGTAATACTATTTTCTGTTGCTACCAGAGTAGTTCTAGTTATTACAAATCCAGATACATATCATTTATTCAGAAATCAGGAAATTACTTATTGAAATCTCAATAATGTGCCAAAATGTGATTCTAGAGTCTGAGGACATGCCAAACCAAACAATGCTAGGTGGTGTCCTTTTTATACTCTGTCCTCCAGGGACTTCCATACTTTGTTTCCGCATATACTGTCATATGCTTTCTCAATGTCCAGGAAGGCCATCAGTAGATCTGTAGATGTCACTCGCATCATTATCATCATCATCATCATCATCATGCACAGTTTCCAGCCACTGGCCGGGTCTGTTTGGAACACAAGCCTCTCCAACGTCTTCTGTCTTCCCACCATCTCTCAACCTTCACCCTTGTCCAGTCTTCTCCTCTCTTCTTCACGCTTTCTTCCACCCCCTTCAGCCACCTGTCTCGGTCTCTTTCCTTTCCACTTCGTCTCGTGTATCTTCCTGGGTATCCTCTTCTCCTGCATTCGTTTTACATGTCCATATCATCTAAGTCTAGATTTCTCTATACCATTCTGTAATGGTTCCTCCTTCATTAATTCTCTGGTCCTCTCATTTCTTATCCTGTCATCTTTGTAGCTCCAATACTGCTTCTTATGAACCTCATCTCACTGGCCTGTATTTTGCTCCTCTCCCTTCCTTTCATGACCCAGGTCTCCGAGGCATACGTCAGGATAGGTACACAGTACGTCCGATATATTGCCTTCTTGCTGTTCTGAGGGACATCCTTGCTATATACTGTATCATGCTTTTCACACTCCTCCGGAATGCCTCTGCTTGTCTCTCCCGCTCATTTATTTCTCTATAGTTTCTTCCATTATCTTGTATCAGGCTTCCTAGATACTTGAAACTCTCCACTTTCTTCAGCTGTTCCCTACCAATTGTTATTCCCGTTGTGGTTCTTTCCTTCTTCCTTGTTGTGATCACCATCTCGCTCTTATTTATGTTAAATTTCATCCCATATCCTTGTATTATTCCTTCCCAAACGTCCAACTGCTCCTGTACTTCCTCCTCCTTGTTTCCCCAAATCATCAAATCATCTGCAAACAACATTTCTTTCACCTTTTCTTCCCCAATTACTTGTGCCACTCGGGTCATTATGTCATCCATCACCACAATGAAAAGTAACGGTGACAGTGCACTTCCTTGACCGTTTCTCTATTCCAACCAGTCTGATCTCTCTCCTCCCACTTTCACACAGCTCATGCTTCACTTGTACATCTCCTTTATCCTCCGTATAGTCTATTTTTCTACTCTGTCCTCCAGGGACTTCCATACTTTGTTTCCGCATATACTGTCATATGCTTTCTCAATGTCCAGGAAGGCCATCAGTAGATCTGTTCCATACTCATAGTGCTGTTCTTGTAACTGCCTTATAGCAAAAATCAAATCCACTGTGGACCTTCCTGCTCTGAAGCCATGTTTTTCTTTCCTCATCCCTCCTTCTATCCATGTCCTAATTCCCTTTTCCAAAACTTTCTCAAACACCTTTGCACAATGACTCATCAGTGTTATTCCCCGATAGTTTCTGCATTCTGGGCAGCTTTGGTGGCGTAGTCGATAGCATGCTGAGCTCCTATGCCCAAGATCGTGGGTTCAAATATGGCCGAAGTCGTTGGATTTTTTAAGAGCGTTAAAAATCCCTCAGTATGCCATCCTTTGGAGGGGAAGTAAAGCCGGCGGTCCCATGTCACAGATTTATGGCATGTTAAATAACCTTCCACTAATTACTCCTGTGTGAAGGTAAATTGTATAGGTTAAGAATGTAAACAACACTCTTAGGTTCCTACGTTCGTTGCCAAGAGCGGACTGCGGTGGCGTCTGGTAGCTAAGTTCTGAACTAGTCGTCGACAGTGGCGTTTGGCGGCAAAAGTAGGAACTATTTGAAAAATGCATAAGTCTGCAGGCTCACTTGAATTAAAAAACAGATAACACACACTAATCTAGTCATCACAATTAACACCAGTTATCAGACAGATTCTACACACACCCAAAGTACACGGGGCTACATGACCGCGTTGTCGCAGCCCCTAAACTTAATAACCAACCTTTCTGCATTCTGTTCTACTACCTTTCTTGAAGATTGGGACAATTATTCCCTTTTTCCAGTCCTCTGGGATCTTCCTTTCCTTCCATGCTGTCTTCACCACTCGGTACAACCATTGTATCTCCACCACTCCTGCTGCTCTCACCATCTCCACACTCAACTCATCCACACCCGGTGCCTTCCCTCTTTTCATCTTCCTCACTGCATCTTCCACTTCTTTCCATGTTAAGTCCTTTTCTGTTTGCAGTCCATTTTCCTCTTCCCCGATTTCTATATCCTGAAGTAGGAAATATGTCAACATATCTTTTTGCCCCCTCAATCTGAGGATGTACTGCTCGGTCCAAGCTCTGTGAACTTGCGGGGTGAGGTGAAGTGGCAGGCGGGAGGAGAAGGGCCTGTCAACAGCTAACATAGGGCCGTTGATCAAACCACTGTGGTGTTGTGAATGAGTGAGTGAGTCACCGACCAATGAATTTGGTTATGCTATTACGCATGGACCGGGAACCCTCATCACTCGTCACAATCATTTCTCATGGTTCGCAATCCACATTCCTCTCAGATTCACGAAGCTTCTGCTAGAGTCCCGATTCATAACACGTATGATTTATAACATGAACATTAGAAATGTACTCACAGTACATTAACAAAGCAGTTCAGTCCGCAGTTTGACGTGTCGGATATCATTATAGACTAATTTATTGATCAGAATGACTCGTACTGTCACTTATGACACCATGCTTGGATGATCTGTAGAATGTGCTCTGATTATTCCACTTTCGCATAATTCAATAAGATCGTTGTACTTCTCTATTGAAATGGGAATTGGTCCTTGACACGAAGGCTTCACTTGTAGGCCATTAAATGGGGTATAATGCCCCTTCTGATTACTTTTATTTTTCTGAGCTGCTCATCATATAAGCCAATCTTTCTAAATTGCAGCCATTTAATCTTCAGCCAATTAACCTCCTCTCCATGGTGTCAATCTTTCTGTTTTTCACCATTACTTTCCTCAGCTGAGTGAAGTCATCAATGTTTCTTGTTTTTATGACTTCAAAGGGGTTATTTTTCTGAACCAATCTGACTGAAGTATTAAATCCCCATGGATCAAATATATCGACATCACTTTTTTTTTTCTCTCAATCTGTGCATGTACGCTATCAACCTCCATCTGCGAGTGTCCCGATTCAAAAAACTTATGGTTAATAACAGAAATGTCAAAACATCGCACACAGTGTATCAACAAAGCAACAATTATCACATTTCTGTTCTGATCGCCGGATGTGTCGGACATCAGTATTATTTCTTTTACAATTACTTACCTGGTATATTCTATGCAGCCATGATCTTCTGAGCTCGGCCTCAATAACTTGCCAACAACTGAAATAAATTTAAGCTACTACAGCATTACTCGAGTCCAAGCACTGTGAACCTGAGAGGAATGTTGATAGCGGACGATAATGAGAGATGTGTGCGTAGTAACAGAACAAAATACATTGGATGATCACTCACTCATTTGCAACACCACACTAGTATAGGCAACAACCCTATGTTAGCAGTGTTGGAATAGACGGGAATTCTAGATAACACGGCGGGCTGGTCCATCTCTTCCAACCTCCCACGTGACCTCACTCCACAAGTTCATAGAGCTTGGAGATACAATTAATTAGTAAGGAAAAGGTGGTAAGCATAACAAAACTTTAGCGCGTGCCAATAATTCAGTTCGAACCAAAGTAGCGTATGTACACTTACGCTGATACTGCTCTAACATTTTTATCGTAATCCATATAAGCAAAGTGACGTATCTTAACATACGATTTTTAGGTATTAACGATATCTTGCGGAAGTTAGTTACGCTATAGGCTTATTTAAAAAAGTATTAGGATTACACTTATGCTGTTTTGGCAGTAAGTATGCTTCACTGTAACTAAGTAAAGCCATGCAAAAAGTCAATTTGGCTATTTTTGTAGATACGCTATCCTGGTCCTAAGCCGGCGAATTGTTAGGTTACAGAGACGCCCCCTTTGAGAGAGAATTTCTAAATGAAGGTTAGAAATTCACTCTCAACCCTCAAAACAAAAACATAAATGAAATACATGAAGCAAACACTAACAAAAAAACAAAGTTACAAATATACATCATCTTCTATACAACAAAATAACAGGATCATATTCGCCAATAGTGGCATCACCAACTTCCATTTCAATGGCGACATCATCTTCAGAAAGACCATTGGCACCATCATCGCTTAAACAACCATTTCTAAGTTCACCAGAACCACCAGCACAAATATTCTCCTCCGATAGAGCAGCCGAAGCCATCTCATCGAGTCCATCAGACACTCCTGCTCCATCGGAAAAATCCATCAACAATATCGTTGTCAGAAGAAACGGTAGAATCGTCATCAGACCTGTCTGTGCTGACATCATCTTTGTCTTCACCATCTGCTTTACTGTCTCCCGACTGTGTCTCGTCTGCTCCTTCAGTCTTCTTGGCTGCCTTCTTCTTCTGTTTCAGTTTCTTCTACTCCTCCCTTTCCTCCTCTCTCTTCTTTTGCGCCGCAGATTTCATGTTACATCCTTCCACTTCCTCACCCTTCTTGTGTACCGTGCTGCCCTCTGATGGCAGGGGGACCTGATCCACAATCTCCACCTCCACCTTCCGTTCTTCTTGGTCAGCAGTAACTAGCTGGTTGGACCGTATCCTAGTGCCGGGTCGAGGAAACTTGCGGTCGTCCGCCACAGGCAGCTCCATGCCTTGGCCCATGCGAGCCTGAGCACGTGCACGGTCTGTCTTCTGCTTGTTCGTCAGCCACTTGCCTTTCGCCTTCATTCTCTCCTTTCCCTTCTGTTTCTTCATCTGCCTTATCATGCGTAGCAATTCCTTTCTTCTCATCTTTTCTTTTCTCTTTGCCTTAATCCCTTTTATCTTCTCCTTTTTCTTCTTCTGATCCTTCAGTCTCTTATCTCGATCTGCCTGACACCTCTTCCTCTTCTTACTCCTTCTCTTTGCCTTCCGTCTGGTCCATTTCTTCCTCCAACTTGTTCTCCTGCGTATCCTCATCTTTCTCCTCCTACGCTTCTTGACGTTATTTTCTATCTCATCTTCCTCCTTGTTTTCTGTTTTATTCCCCTCCTCCATTTGACATACTCTTCTTTTACGTCGGCGGCGACCTCTGTATCCACCCCCACAACTGCTCTCTCTCCTTCGCTTGCTATTGTCTCTCCAATATATACCTCTACAACCTCGTCTTATCTTTTCCACTTCTTGATTATTTTTCTTACGCCCCCTATCATCAAGTACTTCATAGATCTTCTCTTCCTCTACAGACACACTCACAGATTCTACTAATTCAACTTTCTCTTCCACAATGCATATGATCTCCACTCTCTGTTCTTCCAACTTCCCTTTTTCTTCCTCCTGCTCCATCTTCTCATTCTTCTCCTTCACAACCCCACACTCAAATTCTACCATCTCAATTTTCTCATCTACGATGCATCTGCTCTCTACTGTCTGCTCTTCCAGCTTCCCTTCCTCCTCCTCCTGCTCCTTCTTCTCTTTCTTCTCTTCCAAAGCCACACACTCAAATTCTAGCATCTCAACTTTCTCTTCTACGATGCATAGGCTAGCTACGTGCTCTTTGACCTCATCAATCTTCTCAGTCATTTCCTCTTTTAAACTCGTCATCTGGGAGGTAACCCTCTCCTCCATCCCTTCGTACTTTTCATAGCGGAGCAGAAGCGTCTTCAGCATGGACATCATTGAAAGTTCCTTATATCTACCACCTTCGGCCTTCCCCACTCCTGTCTTTGTGTGATTCATATTCTTCGATCCCCACGTTGGGCGCCATTGTAATACTTTAAGAACTTCACCAAGCTATCTTCTTTCAGCTCCACGTTGGGCGCCATTGTAATAATTTAAGAACTTCACCAAGCTATCTTCTTTCAGACCCTACGTTGGGCGACATTGTAATATATTAATATAACCAACCTGTTAGCCACCTCAGGTTGTGGGGCAATATTCTTGCTTGAATGCACACAAAGACTAGGACACCAACTTTACAAAATACACACAATTTATTTAATATAGGCAAGCTTCCAGTACCTATGCCTTTGCATCATACACCCAATCAACACTGTCACCATTTCACATTACATTTTCAAAAAAAAAAAACTTCAGCTCCCATCTTGCCTCAAACTCCACTGCAAACAACCCATGTCCATACTCCATATGTCAAAACTCAGAGTTATTCCTTCTTTCATTTATCAAAACCAACAAAAACTATGTTTCATACACAAATATTCACCAACTGGCCTCCATCTTGACACAAAATCACCTATCCACAAATCATCACCATGGCATCGTCCACATGCCATCTTGACCTCCTAGATCAAGGAAGCTATCATATGCAATAGCCAAGGCCAGACCACCACCAAGAATCTCAAAGGCGCTGAACTCATAAGACTCTTTGTGGTGGTCTGCCAAATAAATGTCCATGGCTGGCAACCCGATAAAAATAAAACAAACTAAAATACCTAAAAGAAACTCTGTAACCTACAATTGTTAGGTTACAATCTGTTGAAATATTATTCCATCTAAATTAGAGATATCATCATACTTTTCTTGAAGGATTTCAAGTTGCACTTGCACTTTTTCCGTTTCAGTTTGATCATCTTGTAACGACGCCATTAGTTGATTGTGTGAGCGCGTAAATAACAGCCGCTTTACGGTTCTTTCTTTAGTGAGTCTTTCCATCTTCTTTCTTCACGGGAGCCTTTTGCTATGAATAAGTCCTGTCACGGTCGCCATATCATGTTAGGTTCACTTCTCGATAAATCACATAGACTCCTCTAGAATGCATATTTTATTTATTTGTTGTGGAAAGGTTCACAATTCACACGATACACACCATATTGTTTTTTACACTGAACTTCACTGATCAAAGAATACATGAAAGATACTGCATTACCAACTCTTGTGCTTGCTGCCAACTCAACAATTATGTTATGTTTTAAAGAGGTAAGAGATTGATTATAAGAAGAGAAGTGTTTAGGAAATGTGTCCCTTATGGTGATAATTGCCACTATCTAAGAAACATATTACAACTTATGAAGGGTGAGCACCGAAAGCAAATACTTCGTAGATAATTTTTTGCATCGCAGGCTACTGAGTCGCAGAGGAATTGCGGGGCCATATCATTCTCTTACGGGTGCAGAGATTATTGGTTTGATAGATGACACTAGTGGAAGTGATGTATAGGGAAGCGATATTTTCGGTAGTGATACGGACTATGCACAGCATGGTGTTATTGGAGAAGTGGCAGACAGCGCTGATGGAGAAGAAATAGCTTCAGCTGTAATAACGACTGCTGTTCAGTGTTTATGGCGAGAGGTAGACTTCGTCATGAGCACACAAAGGATCCCCTACACGGGTATGCCGGGTACAAGAAAGCATTTCACGTCTCTTAGATGGTTTTGCTGTTTTACGACGACAAGGTGATTGAACTATTATTGTTTGAGAAACAAATATGTACGCGGTAGAATGTATAGTTAGCGCGCCCTTGAAACTAAGGTCGCGCGCCAGGAAGTGGGAGTCAGTGACAGTGGACAACATTTAAGGTAACTGTACTGGTTTTTGTCACTGATCCAGTCGTCGTCACTCTCGTATACTGTATAAGTACAAAAAATAACCATGTCAACGGGTCTTTCTCAACGCACGAAGTCTTACGAGATGCGTCATACCTTCCTTTCCGATAAAGAGCAACTTTGCGAAATCATGCGTGCGATGTAATAGGTGATTCCCAGCGTCAAACATCTCCTGTGAGCTGAGCTGTCTTGATGCGCCATTTGCTTCTCGCATGTGCTAAGCACGCACGCGAATTAATTATGTGCATGCGTGTTATGTTCCGGCATTTTAAGATGTTACAAGTGCGTGATATAGTTGGTAATTGTTTCTGTAACATACATGATTTGTTATTTCGTCCTCACGTGCCTAGTTTTGTTAGAAATGCCGGTGACGAAAACTGGATTTAAGAAAAACGCACATTTACCAATGCTCGTCATTTGTGACGAAAACTGGCACATTGTCATTTCTCCTTGTAAGACCTAACTAACAGCGGCAATATACTTATAATGTAGCTCTTGTCAATGAGTAGACTTCATCCCGTCGATGTTGAAAGGAAGGAGTCGATTGCGCGTCGACTGGTTTTTGTTGCGACCCGTACTCGCGGGAGCGTGTAGTCAATTGTTTTGAAATTGTTAAAACTTACGACAGAAAGTAAGGACACAAAATAAAGATTTAAGCAATCGGTAAACGCAACAGCGTTTTATTCACGTCAAAAATACATACAATAACATTGGCGCCCAACGTGAGGCCTTCGAAAACCGGAGATATTCAGAAATAGCATCGGCAACGAGTCGATATTACGGCAATCGGCAAGACGGCTATACGTTTCACGGAGACGAACGTCACAAGACGGCTAATAGGTTAGAGAGTAGCCCAGACATAAAAATAAAATAATAAAAACGTTCCTAGAAATCCTTTGATAACCTAAACATAACATAATCCTTCAGAAGCTACTCATAACCTCAATTTCGACCAGTCGCAACTTGCGAAATTAAAGCAATCGCGTGGCCGAGTAAAAGGCATGTTAACAAGAATAAACAATTCTATTATAGCTGACACATCAAAATCGGAAGCAAAGGTTAAAATTAAAAAATGTGATGAAGTATGGAGTGCCTTTGAAGAACTACAGATCAAAATAGAGAAACAGAGATCACTGATGAATTGGCAGCACAAGAGTTTCAAGTGGAATGTGAAGGAGAGCGGCAGCTGTTCGAATCCATTTATTTCTATGTAGTTACATGTTTGCAAACAATTATAGATGAAGCGAAAGAGGTCAAAGTACTTTATAACAACACCATTCATCAACAAGAAGTAGGCCTACCTGCAATTCACTCTAAAAGAGTACAGAAATTACCAGAAATCAAATTACCGGAATTCAATGGAGAATTCTTCAAATGGTTGTTCTTTAAGAATAGTTACGAGTCAACAATTCATCATGATACTCAGCTGACAAACATCCAAAAATACTAATATCTGATTGGAGTCCTGCAGGGTGAAGCACGCAAGGTCATACAAGGATTTACTATCTCAGAGGAAAACTACACAAGTGCCTGGAACTAGCATGTAAATATGTATGATAATCAAATTCTGATCATTGAGATACATCTAGATGAACTTTTCAAGTTTCCCTCAATTTCAAAAGAGAATAAATCTGAATCCCTCAGGCGGTTACATCTTCATATCCAAACTCACATAGCTTCATTAAAGGCAATGAAGCAACAGGTGCAACACTGGGATACGCTGATTATTCACCTAGCAAAGAAGCAGTTGGATTTCGTGGAGCAAAGAGATTGGCAAGAAAGAGTAAAAGGATGCACTCCAGAAGAGATGCCAACATTAGAAGAATTTCTACAGTTTTTAACTGAACGTTCTCAATCATATATGCTGTTGAATTATAATAAAAACAAAGACTTCAATACTAAGACATATTCAAAGGACAAAAGGCCTAGCAAGAGAGTTGTTATGACAGCCACTCCGGAGGGCTGCATTTTGTGTGGAGGAAGTCACCCCATTTACATTTGTGAGGAGTTACTTCAACGATCAGTAAAAGACAGGAAGAAGCTTCTCAGAGAGAAAAAACGGTGTCTTAACTGTTTGAAGTCAGGACACATTGCGAAAGACTGTAGAGGATCAAAGTGCAAGAAATGTGGACATTTACATAACGCGTTATTACATGCAGAGGACGATAACAAACAAAAACAAAATATTGGAAAAAACTAAGCGAGTGTGAATCATTGCGTCAAATTTCAGGATTCTCCTCCCCTCAATATAAGCTTGGAAAAAGAAAACACATCGCAAATACTTCTGTCAACGGCATTAATCGATGTGAGGGATGCTCAAGGTAGGAGAACATGTCGAGCCTTATTGGATCCTGGATCTCAAATCAATCTGATGAAAGAGAATCTGTATAAGAAGCTCTGCTTGCCAAATGTTAAGAGAAGCATGCAAATCATGGGAGTTGATTGTTCCAAAGTAGGAACAAACAAAACTGCAAGAGTACAACTCGCTTCAAGAAATGACGACTTTGCCATAGAAGAAGAATTTGTGGTGTTGCCATCTATTACAGAACGACTGCCACAGCTAGAGATCAAGAAAGACAAGTTAATTATTCCAAAGGATATTTGCTTGGCAGACCCGACTTTCATCAAGCCTGGGGACATAGACATGTTGATTGGTGCGGGACTCTATTGGAGGCTTGTTATTGGTGGACCCAGAAACGGAGTACAAGGGCAACCAGCTCTACAGATCACCCGATTAGGTTGGATTATTGGAGGTGAAGTTTGCGAGAATCAACAAGGATTATAAATCACATGCATGAAGATCAGCAACCAACAATTAGCAGATCATATAGAAAGATTTTGGTAGCCAGAAGCAGTTCCAGAAATTCAGCATTACACAAAAGAAGAAAAAATGTGTGAAAGGCAGTTCACAGAGACTGTTTCGAGAGATGAAACAGGTAGATTCATCGTAAGGCTGCCATTAAGACCAGATGTCGTACTTGGTCCTGCACAAAAGAGACTAGTATCATTAATCAAGAGATTAAGCAGACAACCAGAACTCAAGACTGCGTACACGGATTTTCTAAATGAATATCAGAGGCTAGGGCATATGACTTTGATGGAAGAGCAGAAAAATCAGGAAATGACAAACTCATATTTCATACCCCATCATGCAGTGGTGAGACCAGACAGCGACAGTACTAAAGTTAGAGTGGTATTTGACGCCTCAGCAAAAACATCACTCGGTACATCACTCAACGACAAGCTCATGATTGGGCCTAATTTACAGAGAGACCTTTTTCATATTGTACTTAGATTTCGCAGTCATAAGTATGTCATAACAGCGGATGTAGAAAAGATGTTCAGGCAGATTCTCGTCCACCCTGATGATCGAGCATTACAGCAAATTATGTGGAAGGAGGATCCTTCAACCCCTGTGAGGATTTATCAACTAAACACACTGACATACGGGACAGGGTCTGCACCATACCATGCCATGAGATGTTTAAATGAGAGTGAACTTCCAATAGCAGCCAAGGCTATTCGTGATGATTTTTACATGGATGACTGTTTGAGTGGAGGAAATATTCTTGAAGATGTGATTCATGTCACCCCCCTCTCTCGACTCTCTTACTCTCTCGCTCCAGCTCAGCTCGACAAACTCCCTAGAGGGCCTGCCAACCTGAAGGAAACATACCAACGGCGACCCCAAGACATCCTTTACGGGACTTGATGGCTTTACCTCGGCGGCCGGTACGTACTCGGGTGACCCCCTCAGATGTACAAGAGAGGAAGTACGTCGTTTTATCCACAAGCTTGAAAAAGTGGAAGACTTACCTGGTGAGGATCATTCCACCGCAGCTGTCTTGAGGGTGGGGATGGGACGTTAAAGGCCAAATAAAGTTGTAATCAAAATATAAAAGGGGTCTGTATTATAAAAGTATCAAATATAAAATAGGAACTACACTCTTAGGGACAGAGATTACAATAACAAACTGATTTTATCACATGAATTAATTGCCCTCGAAAGGACGGTCACAAGGTCAGTAACGCTGTGGCACGGCAAACCACTTAACATGCTTTTAGACACCATCCGGATTATGAAATGAGCAGGTACACGGAAAGGTAATATCTTACAATTAACAATCAGGTCCACAAGAGGAAGCTATCCCTAGCCAAAGGGATTGACAGGAGAATTGAACTGGGAACACGTGCACACAAATCCCAGAACAAACATAACTTGTAAAAGCCACCGTGAGGTTACACAATGAAAGGACAAATTACAAAGTTACACACGAAAAGAAATTAGGAGCAACTAACACGCACGAACATACCAAGGATAAACGTAAAAGAAAATTATTATGTATCTAGTTTATGTCCTCTATGGAACTAGG
Source organism: Meconema thalassinum (assembly GCA_946902985.2). Lineage (NCBI taxonomy): Eukaryota > Metazoa > Arthropoda > Insecta > Orthoptera > Tettigoniidae > Meconema > Meconema thalassinum. Next base: position 1,752,892,416 of record OX336388.2, on the reverse strand, counting down.
TCGGAGTGTATATATGCTTTTACTCTGTGACAATGTTAGTTGTAAGTTGTTCATTGTGTTAAGATGTAGATTCAGATGTGTGTGCATATTAAAGAGTTATAATATCCGTTATCCAAAACATAATAGCTATAATGTGCTTTATTCAAACATAATAGTTGGCGACGAGGAATTGGGACTTGATTCTCCGGTACAGATATAGCCTACATCAATGAAGTACGGTATTTACGTCGTCTGTTTCAACGGCCACGTGAGTAAAATCAAGAATCAGGCAAATCGACATGAAATGTACACAGAGTACTTGTAAACAATCCTAAGCAACTCATCGTATATTCAGCTACATGTGCCTGCATGCCACATATTCAAAATAATATTTATCGCAGTTCGAACTTTGAGGTTATGCAATGTTGTTTTTTTTTTCTCTCAAGCCCAGGACAATATTCGGTCATCGATCACTACCCAGTGTGTTTTAAATCTGTTATCTTGAAACATTTTATTATATTTGAACTGTGACTTTTAAAATTATTTCTAAGTTCCGTCAAGATGGACGCAAATCAGTTTCAACAATTACTGAACATTTTTACTGATTCTCAAGAGAAGTTACTTGAAAGGTATCGAGCTCACCAGCCCGTCACAACCCCACAAGCCACTAACATCACACCTTTTGAAAAATTTGATTCTGAAAAGGAAAAATTCGTGTCGTATTTAGAACGATTTGAAAATTACGCAAACTTCAACAATGCCACCGATCCAACAAAGAAAGCTCAGCTCTTGTGTACATCAATAGGGGCAATTAATTATAACAATCTCTCTGCATTTTTAGGCCCTGATAAACCAATCAAGTCTCTTGGTTATAATGACCTAGTAAAGCATTTCAAGCAAATACTGTCACCCCAAGTCTCAACCGTAGTTTCCCAACACTATTTTTTGAACGTCAATCAAAAAGAAAGTCAAAATATTGCAGGATTTGTTGCCACTCTTAGAAGCCACTTACTAGACTGTGACTTTTATATTCAGTGTACATGTGACGCCAGAATTTCAATCGCGGATGTTTTTCTTCGTGCACAATTTATACGTGGCTTGCGAGATAATTGGATCAGAGAGAAACTTCTCCAGTCTAATGACACGAAATTTGATGATCTCCTGAAGAAGGCTATAGCCTTGGAAGCATCGCGGTATGAGAGTAATCAGCTGTCAAAACAGCTCACTGCACCGTCAGACACTATAGAGGACACAAACAAAGTAACAAAAGCCACAAGTTCATATAATGACCGAAGTAGGAATCAATATAGCAGTGATACTCAGTCACGTTTTGTTCAACAGCCTAGCCCAGGCTCTCACTCACGTTCACAGTCCAGGGGCCGCCGTAGTTCTGTCAATTATAGAGCACTAGGTATTGATGGATTATGCCTGAATTGTGGAAATTCAAACCACAGGTCAAGAGATTGTCGCACAAACAGAAACTCTCTTAAATGTAGGTCATGTAGGAAAGTGGGACATGTTGCAAAAGTTTGTATCACTACACTTCTTCAACAGTCAAATACACACAACATTGCAACTGAGAACATAGATGACAACTTGCATGACCACCCTGAAACCAATTTCGGGATAGGACAACTGGAATGCATCGAAGATCTCTTTGAAGTAGGACAAGAATCAGATAAATATTTTATCAGTGTTAAACTCAACAATAAATCACAAAGATTTGAAGTCGACACGGGAGCAAAATATTCACTCATCTCAGAGAACGAATGTTCAACCTTGGGTCTTGGTTTGCCATTGCAGCCAACAAATGTCTGTTTTCGATCATATTCTGATCATGTTATCAAACCCAGAGGAAAAATTGTTGTCACAGTATCATACAAAGGGAAAGAAATTGTTGCAGATCTTTTTGTAGTTCCGCAAGGTCATGCCGCATTGCTTGGTCGTGTTTGGATCAGGGGCCTCGGCCTTGATCTGAAGGAAATTGACAAGGACACAAATCAATCACTTCACACTGAATCTGTCAACTCAGTGCAGTCAATTCAGGATATTTTACATCAGTATAGTACAATCTTTGAAGAAAAAATTGGATGCGTTCCCAATATTGAAGTAAAACTGCAACTCAGAGAGGGGGTGAAACCTGTCTTCAATCGTGAACGTGATGTCCCTTTGCTCTTCGGGAACGCGTTGAAAAGGAACTCGCTTCATTGGAATCAGAAGGAGTTATTTCTCCCACAGCTTTAAGTGATTGGGGATCGCCTCTTGTTGTTATCCCAAAACCAGATGGGGGAGTTAGGTTATGTGTTGACTACAAATGTGGAGTAAATTCAAGGTTGATTTCTGCAAACCATCCCATAAGACCAGTTAATGATGTTCTACATAGTCTTAGAAACTCAAAATTTTTCTGCAAGTTAGACTTATACAAGGCATATCTACATCTGAAGGTTGATGAAGAAGGTAGTATGATTCAAACTATATCCACTCACAAAGGAACCTTCAGGATGCACCGACTGAGTTTTGGCATCAAAACTGCCCCCTCAGAATTTAATAGGATATTATCACAGATCCTTCATGGTCTTCCAAAAGCTGAAGCTTATTTTGACGACATCATAATACATGGTACAACGAAGGAGGAGTGCACCAAGAACTTAATAGCCTGTCTAGAACGGCTTTCGAAAAATAATCTGCATTTGAACAAAAGCAAATGCTCATTTTTCAAGGAAAACATAGACTACCTAGGGCATATTGTATCATATAATGAGATCCGCAAGTCACCAGAGAAAGTTCAAGCTGTGTCACAAATGCCACGCCCTAAAAACAATGAAGAAGTGAGACGCTTCCTTGGTATGGTGACTTATTATGCAAAGTTCATTCCTAATTTTTCAACGAAGTCCCACCCATTACGGCAGTTATTGCGGAAAGGTGAACGGTTTTTCTGGTCTGCAGCCTGTGAAGCAGGTTTCTTGAATCTCAAGTCCGAGTTATGTAGTGAACGTGTCCTTACCCCATTCAACCCATCACTGCCTATCATCTTGTCAACCGATGCCAGTCCTACTGGTGTTGGAGCAGTATTAAGTCATGAGATGGATGGCCAAGAAAGACCCATCGCCTATGCATCTCGTGCCCTAACACCAGCAGAATGTAATTACAGTCAGCTTGACCGGGAAGCGCTGGCAATAATTTTCGCCACAACACACTTCTACAACTATATTTTTGCAAGAAATTTCATTCTTGTGACAGACAATGAACCTCTGTCTCGTATTTTTCATCAGAACAAGGGCCTGCCACAAATGACATCCGCAAGGCTCCTAAGATATGCATCGTTTCTCTCCGGGTTTGACTACACGGTAAGAGTGAAAAAAGGGAAAGATAACGAAAATGTTGACTGCCTATCCCGAGCCCCTGTTGCATCTACCTCGCCAAACATTGAAACATCAATAAATGCAGAAGTTTCACAACTCTGTGCTGAAACGATTCTTCAAGTGTCAAGTGAAGCCATTACGTACGAAACTATCCGTGATGAGACTATGTTAGACCCAGAACTTAGTGCCACCCTGCAACGTCTTCAAACTCAATCCTTGGATGAACCATATACAGTTGAAAATGGTATTCTATTCCGTCAAGACCGAATTGTTATCCCAAAGAAACTACAAAAATATTGGAAGAGTTACATTTAACACACCTCGGCATTGTGAAAACAAAACAGTTAGCAAGACGATATGTCTACTGGCCGCAATTAGACAAAGACATTGAGAAGCTTATCAAATCTTGTGAAGAGTGCGCACAGACTCGTTCAAATCCACCAAAAGCTCCAATACACCCCTGGGATGAACCAGAAGAAAATTGGGAACGCATACACATTGACTATGCGGGGCCATTTGATAACCACCATTTCTTGATGTGTGTTGACGCGAAATCCAAGTGGGTCGAAGTACGAATGGTGAAAGACGCTCCATCCACTGCAACTACTATCAGTCTGCTTGACAATATCTTCACCGTACATGGGTACCCGAATGTCCTTGTGTCAGATAATGCCACTACCTTCACGAGTGATGTATTCAGATCCTATTGCAAGGAGAGAGGGATTTTTCAGAAATATATTGCACCAGGGCACCCAGCAACCAATGGGCTAGCTGAGAGAAACATCCAAACTTTGAAGAGGCGACTTCGTGCTGCTGTAAATGACCCGGCACCATTATCGACTAAGTTACAGAACATCTTGTTTCAATACAGAGCAACGCCATTGGCATGTGGACAGTCTCCAGCTGAAATATATTTGAAACGTCGGCTACGTATCCGGTTGGATGCTCTACGTCCAAACCAAAAGAGCTTGACTACATCCAGTTTCTCACCCCCTGTTCGCTCTTTCAAAGTGGGAGAGAGAGTGCAAGTCCGGATTCACCAGAAAAACCGTGATATTTGGCAGTTTGGTGTTATACAAACTAAACTCGGCCAGCGTCACTATGATGTGAAATTGGATTCGGGACGAATTTTAAAGCGGCATGTTGACCAGTTATTATCGACTCTCGTGCCAAAGAAAGATAAGCATGTCACTTTTGCTCCAACAAATCCTCCTGTGCGTGGTGTTCCAAACATACCAACACCAACCCAGTCAAGACTAGAAAATGAGGATATTCCTCCTGCAACCCACACTTCAGATGATACAAGGCAGACCATCGTGCAACCAGATGAACGCCCTGATCGAAACAGCCTTCCACCACCTGCTGATAATTATTTAAGAAGATCAGCCAGAGACAGGCGACCTCCTCAGTATCTGCAAGACTATGTGCCCAAATGAATATGAATAGTTCCTTTTATTTGTTTTTATATAAGTGGGGGAGACTATTATGTATCTAGTTTATGTCCTCTATGGAACTAGGTCGGAGTGTATATATGCTTTTACTCTGTGACAATGTTAGTTGTAAGTTGTTCATTGTGTTAAGATGTAGATTCAGATGTGTGTGCATATTAAAGAGTTATAATATCCGTTATCCAAAACATAATAGCTATAATGTGCTTTATTCAAACATAATAAAAATGAATAGAAATTAAATGAAAAAACTACATTACAAATGACAAACTCCCAAAAAACGGAGCGGACGGTATCACTCGACCGCCATAGGGCCCGACGCGAAGCTAACGGTACACCAAGGTACGATTGCACCACAGTGCGCTACTCCCAAAATTTGGGATTTGAACCAATCCCAGAGGTGAAACAGAAATACAAGGCATGGGAAATGCAAAAATGAAAGCACTTTGGGCGTAAAGGAGGAAAACCAAGGCAAGAGCGTCACGTAAACTACAACCACCACGTGGACGTAAGGTGATGCAATACCAGGAACAGGGACCCCTTAAAACTAAAATAATAAAAAACTCTACATGGCTGTAATTGGGAAATTTCCAAGAAGCGTGATCACAGGAAAATAAATGAATAAATTTGGAACCCAAACTAAAGGACGCACACGGTTGCGCAACCGAGAAAAACCACGCCCAAAAACAAGAAAGATTTCCCACTATGAAAACTACTTCCGAAGAAAGAAAAATTGATGAACAATTCAGATATTAAACAGTGGGGGACATCAACCCATTAATCGGCCGAAGTTCAACCTGTTGCGCCATTACCACGAGGTAAGTATTTCCACGACGCAGTTACACAGAAAGAAAAAACAAGGCCCCAAAATAAGTAGATAGGCAACAAATACAATATCACACTTCCTGGAACTTACCTGTGCCACTACATTTTAAGTAAAACTAAACAACTAAAAAAATAATACCGCCCCACGAGGAGGCTGATACCTGTCCTATATGCCCGGGGTATCTGAATCCCCGGCAGATGTTTCCTTTATGAAAGTCAGGCACCAAGAGAAAGAGTTCGCACGCAAACATTCAACATATATCAAATGGTAGGATAATTTCTAAAGAGCAGTAGTAGCACACACGCACACTAGAATCCCCTGGCTTCTTGAAGGTAGTCCATAAGCAGGGTGTCTACCGGTAACGAAAGTAACGAAAAAGTAACGAATTTTACAAATGGGTAATGAAAGTAACGAAAAAGTAACGAATTTTACAAACGGGTAACGAAAATTTTCTGAAGGCGGGTTGTATCATTTAAACTGGCGCCGCTAGGCTCAGAGATTGCGAGTTTCACGCAAGGGGCGCCGTGCCTATTGCATAGTACTGAGCTATATGTCTCCGTGCCCGACCTCAAGGAAATACATACCGAGGATACCTTGAGCGGTATACATCGGTTCAACGTATATTTTCGGCATCAAGAAGTCTTAAGTTTGTGTGAAATATTTTTCTGTGTTACTGTATTAGGAAACCTGACTTTTCGCGAGACGTTTATTCGCCAATACTTCCGAAACTAAGAAGAAATCTCTCGTTTCTGTTATTTGGAAACTATGTCAAATTGAAGTCCAGAAATAACGCGAAACAATTTAATGTCGCAATCTTGCGAAATGTTACCGTTTCGAAAAAAATGCGAAAAATCTTCGAAATACATATAACTTATTTAAAAAATATGTCAAGTAAATTTGCGACATTCAGTATGGTTAATTCGAAATTCCGTTATAAGTCAATTTTTCCTTCGAACTTTCGTTCCATCGGATATATAATCTAACCGATTATTTCTCTAACTTGTTGATAATTCGTGGTTCTCAATCGAAATAAAACTTGCCCTCTTGTCGTATTATTCGTGCAATCCTCTCAGAACAATTCGTAATATTCGATACCGTACCTACTTCGAACGTTCATCCTCCAAAATCGCATCCTCAAGACGGCCGGCTGACCGCACGACTTGCCTGCGGGAATCTCGTCAAACGGACCGAGATCGACATCAGTTGCGTAAAATCATAAAACCCATCCCCTATCGTGAACTTGTGCCCACGAGGACTGCGGAAATCCTGTCAAAGATGATTGGGCACCCATCACGGGGCACCCGTCACGAAACCTACTTGCCACTTTTCCCATGACCGTATACTTAAAAGCGTGCGGGGAGCGAGAAGTGCATCAACCCACTTAAAAATGGCAGCCTACGTAGCATCGAAATACTAAATCCTCCTCGTGATCCACCCTGAACTCCTGAACTCCCAACTACAGCATAGGGACAAAGGGAATCACGGCACCGACCGAACAACAGGTTCATAACTACGCGTGAATTTTAACCATGCCCAACCTTGAGCTTGCCTCCGCCATTCTATCAGGACAGATAGACAGGCAGACAATCGTTGAACGGCCGGGTGCGGCGACGATTGCATAATATCTCGAGGACAACGTAAAACGGCCGAGAGCGGCAGCGATTGCGATACATCGCGATATTTCTCCGCATTCAATGACGAGGACAACTGTATTCTCGTCAAACGGACAGCAAGTGGCGCCGATTGCGTAATAATGCTATATTTTCTTGTGCCCGAACTCAAGGACAATGGAAATCTCGTCGAATGACTAAAAGTGACGCTGATTATCTAAATCGCGATTTTTCTCAGTGTTCTATCGTGAAAACTACGGGAAGCTCACCAAACAACTGAAACCAGCGCCGATCGTGTAAATCTTGATATTTCTCCGCATTTGACTGCGAAGACAGAATTCGGTGACGATCACGTAACATCGCATACATTTCTTCGCGACCTACCGCGGGGACGAAGGAAATCTCGCCAAATGGTCAAGAGCTGAGCAACCTCTTGGTACCGTAATAATAACATATTGTGGACAAGACGGCATATTAGCTGAAACAACTCATTGGATATTAAATATCTAGTATATATTTATTATTTTTAAAATTTTTATAACCTCATGTGAATTTCATTTAAAGCGGCTTCGGTGGTGTAGTTGGTAGCATGCTGAACTGCTGTGCCCAAGATAGCGGGTTCAAACCCGGCCGAAGTCGTCGGAATTTTTAAAAGCGTTAAAAATCCTTCAGTATGCCTTCCTTCGGGGGGGAAGTAAAGCCGGCGATTCCATGTCATGGATTTATGGCATGTAAAGGATTCTTCCACAGACTAAACTTGTGTGAAGCTAAATTGTTAGGTTATATTTCGTCGGAACGCTCTATCAAAGTTCCAACGTTCACCACTAGGTATCATTGATATCTGGTTGCAACTTGAAATTGAACGGAACTTGTAGCTCACCCTAAGGATGTCCGTTGGAAGCAGCTACAGACTCAGACGAGCTGAACATGTCCTCGGACACTCCCGGCATTAAAAGCCATACGATAAATAAAAAACTTCTTTAAAAACAGTTCATTGTTGTTTTTCTTCATCGAGTGATGAGCGCCTATGCTTGTAGACCGCAGACGTAACTTGAATTCAAAGGTAACTAAAATTAACTAAAGGTAACTAAAGGTACCTAAAAAGTAACTAATTTTTATTTCATCCTTACAGTAGACACCCTGATAAGACACTTCCGTGTTCACTTCTGTGAGAGTTGGCCACACTGGTCGGTCGCTATGCGCTCGTCACTTGTCATCTCCCGGCGGTCGATACATCTCGCGATGGTCGTGGCCGGAACAATCGATACAGGCGATGTTGATTTCATAAATGCGTAATTCGGAAGTTTATTTTTGAGGTTAGGGAACACTAAATTCCAGAACCAGTGCACATCAGGTCCAGAGTTGTACCTCGCGTGTTTAGACTGCGAGTGTGATGTTATATCCAGGAAGATTTCGTCGACAAGGTGTTCACAGTCCAAATTTGCAACTGTTGGCATAGGCCACAATGTTCTTCAGAGATTTTGGTAAGTGAAGGAATTTATGAGGCGTTTGCCTCAACTGGAAATACAGGGACGGGTAAATTTTGGTAGGAATGTAATTTCTTAGGTTAAGGTTTTATTTTTATGTCAGCGAATTGGCGTGGAACACGTCACATCCTCCTCCCCCGAAAGCAAACTGAGGGGTGGACAGTATTTGCGTATGTTGATGTGACAGATCTGGAGTGGATCACCTCTTAAGTACGGCTGCAGATTTACATCTGTCCAAACATGTTTGAATGAATTTTTGGCCATAGACTTCATTGAATGGCAGGCAGAATGTTCAAGGTTCAAATTCACGCAGCGACAAGCTGAGTTGATGGCACTGTATCGGTGGTGGTTCCGCTCCTCATGTTAACTGGAAGGGTCTAGGTAGAAATGCCCTGATGACCCAGTTACAGATGGAGAACGGGCGATGACGAGCCCAGGTCCCCGCCAGCAGCTTCCCAGTCACGCCACCATCCACATGTCCACCAGGGTATCTTTGACGCCCCGAGCTGCACTGGATCCCGCGGAGAAACAGCACAGTCCGACACATCCACAGGAAGCTCCTTTTCCAACGGGCCAAGCACTGAAATGCTAAGCACACGAGTAGCAGGACATACCAGAGTGACAGATACGTTTCATGGCACAGAATTTACTAGTTGCCAGAAGGGCAGGTACAGTTAATTACTCAGATAGCTTAAGTTTTCACCAGGTATCAGCCGTGGTACATCCGAGATTTGATTTTGAAAAACATACAATTTTATTCCTTTTGAAAGGCCCCCCCCCGTTCCCCAAGAAATCACCCTACGTTCACAAAACAGGCCGAATCCTATGCTTTACATAATATTGCCACGACAAAGCAGGCATAACCACATATCACCTCCACATCGAGGTCAACACGAATTGTACATATCAACTAGGTCTTACCAATCTTGGGAAAAGCCTGTCACACATCATAAAGACCGATAAACGATCCGTTTGCTCATACAACAAGGTGCAACACGCTTCTCACAACATTTTGGGTAAGCAACGCCTCCAGAGACGCAAGTTCTCTGTAGATTTGGGGGGGAAACTTTACCAAAGATCACATTACCAGTTATGAAAGAAAAGGGGCATGAAATAAACAAAGATATCACCAGTTTAGTTGTCGACTAACCCGAGACTCGCTTAGGCGCCTAGTGTGCGGGCTTGCACTGTGAGAGGTGAGTCCTGAAGAACCTCTTCCTTTCAGGGTCGCTCACCAGCACTGAAACAGGACTGACAAAGGATAAAATTTTAAATGGCCCTCGAAAATGCGGACGTAATTTTCCTGACACTTTGTTTCCCAGAAGCTTAGGCGAATGGTCCTGGACATATATCATGTCTCCCACGTCGAGGTTGACGGGCTTCCGCCCCTGATTGTACCTTTGAGCGAGTCGCTCGTGAGAAACCTGAATGGACTTGCGGGCCTCCTTCCAGATCTGCTTCACCTTGTCGGCAGACGGCTGATCAGGCAACAGGTCATGAATCGACCACAAGTTTGTCAACGGAGAATTAGGTACATAAGCAAACATCAGAGAAAATGGAGTAGTGTTATGTGTTTCGTGGACAGCAGTGTTGAACGCAAAAGCTAGCCAATGGACCGATGAAACCCACTTGGCGTAATCATCATGGTGGTAAGCGATCAACGCGGAACGCAGGTTCCGATTGACACGCTCGGCCAACGACGGGTTGGGGTAATATGGACTCGTGATCACATGGGAGATACCATAGTCGAAACAAAACTTACGGAACAGGTGAGACGTAAAGGTTTTAGCATTGTCTGTTACCAGGAACTGGCATGGACCAAATGAAGTAAAGAAAGAATTTAGACATCTGATGACCGTGTGGGTCGTCGACAATCTAGTTGGGAAAATCCAGCTGAAACGGGTGAACCCATCAACACAAACCAGTGCAAACCGGTTTCCCAACTTCGACCGAGGGAACGGCCCGACGAGATCGATAAAAATCCTCTCCATGGGGCGGGAGGCAGGCTCGGAAGACAATAATCCAACACGAGTATTTACGGCGGGTTTACTGATACTACAGTGCCTACAGGATCTGACCATGTTACGAATATCACCATCCATTGACTTCCAGATAAAGTTCGTTCTGATCTTTTGGCGAGTCTTGAACACACCGAGGTGACCCCCAACAGGAGACTCATGAAAGTATTTGAAAATTTCAGGGACAAGTACGGCAGGCAACACAATTATACTTCTCTTGTCGTGGCGAGCAACGCAAAACAGAATACCTCTTTTCAATTCATACGGCTTTACAAGTTCTCCACCTGACATCCGGGTGATTAATGGTCCCAATACAGGGTCTTCTTTCTGATACTCTGCTAAATCACGGAACAACAAAGGTGAGTTGGTAAGGACAGGCTTCACTGCATTAACTGAAACTGAAGACACGGGGGATTCTACCTCGGCAGATCCAGACTGATCCCTAGGAACTTCCTCAAACATTCGACTCAGCGAGTCTGCGATTACATTGTCGGTTCCACTGATGTGGCGAACAGTGAAACTGAACGAAGAGATTCTGGTCGCCCAACAAGCAATAAGACCAGTGTTACGGAGTTTTGCCAGAACCCAGCTGAGAGCCTGATTGTCAGTCTCCAGCTCAAATGAAATGTGTTAAATATAATTTCTAAAGCGCTCAAGAGCGAACAAAACAGCGAGACCCTCAAAATCGTACACAGAGTACTTAGCCTCAACAGGAGAGAGGGAATGAGACGCATAAGAAATGGGCTGCCTACCCAAATCTCCTTCTTGGAGCAGGAATCCAGCAATTCCCGAGCACGAAGCATCGGTCTGCACAATGAACGGTTTTGAAAAATCAGGGATGGCAAGAACGGGAGCGTTACATAAAGCAAGTTTGAGGTCTTCGAAAGCAGCCTTCTGAGAAGGACCCCAACTAAATTTCTGGTCTTTACAACGGAGAGAGTTCAACGGAGCTGCACGCTGTGCAAAATTGGGGATAAATTTCCGGAAGAATTTCACCATCCCGACGAAGCGGGCTACGCCCTTGACATTAGTGGGAGGTTTGAAATCACGGATACCCTGAATCCTGGACTGATCTATGGACACTTCGGCAGCTGACACAATATGACCAAGGAAGGAAATTTCTGGTTTCGCGAATGAAACCTTGGATAGTTTCACTGTAAGACCAGCACGCTTCAGTCTTTCCAAGACTTCCTGAATGTGCTTCACATGTTCGTCGAACGTCTCGCTGTAGATCACAACGTCGTCCAAATAATGGTAAAGAAATTTAAATTTTATACCTGAGAAGACATTATCAAGCAGGCGGCTCAACACAGCTCCACCTGTTGACAAACCGAACAGTACACGATTGAATTGATACAAATTCCAATCGGTGGCAAACGCAGTCATGGGTTTTGATTCCTCGGCCAAAGGAAGTTGATAATAGGCCTGGGTCAAATCGAGGAGTGTAAAGAATTTAGCCTTGTGGAACCACGAAAAACAAGAATGGAGGTCAGGCAAGGGAATATATTGAAGTACAACCTTCTGATTCAGTCGCCTATAGTCAACGACTGGTCGAAAACCACCATTAGGCTTGGGTACAAGAAACATCGGGGATGAATACGCAGAAGTAGAAGGGCTAATGACACCATCAGCAAGCATTCGGTCGATAATTTCCTTAAGAGCCTTCATCCTGGGTGGAGCCAAGCGATAGGGAGGATGTCTGACAGGGATACTGTCGGTGACTTCGATCTTATACTCAAGCAGTTTGGTCACTCCTAACTCAGCAGTGAACACCTCTGGATACTCCCGGCACAAGTTCCGTATCATATCGGCCTGGGACTCGCTTAAGTTACTCAAATCAAGTGTATCAATGGTGACGGGATCAGAAGTCTGATTGACTGAACTACCCAATGGCTCTAGATAAGGTTCAATGAAATTGAATTTAAGTTTAGGTCCAAATCTGAATTTGAAAATCCTCGCTTGGAGGTCAAGGATCAAGCCAACGGACGACATGAAATTGGTCCCGATGAGAAGGGGGCAAGAGAGATTTCTAATTACCCACACCGGAAATTTCCAAGTGAAACCTTGGATCCTGAATTTAACCGAAATACTACCAAGGACATCTAAAGGCGAGCAATTTGCCGACACCAAGCGGGTTTGCAACGGATTCAATTTAGGAAAATTACAGACTGTCTTCATGGAATTGTACCACTTTTCGCTCAATAGTGACACGACACTTCCGGAGTCAAGAATGCCACAGACTGGCTCGTTATTTATCAAAACACCTATGACCGGAGAAGAATGAGAAACTGAAGAGACCTTGTTACAAGAATCAATACACAGAACGTTTCCTACGGGGTCTTGGTCTACACCAAATGAAACACAACCAAGTTCGTCGCCATCACGAAAATCATTTGCAGGCTCGGAACAACTCCTTTCATCACGTTCGTTACTTTCACAGACAATACTCATGGGAAAAATTAAATTGGGAACATCAGGCTCACCGCCTTCGCAAACTACATTGACAGGTAACGGAAGGTTACACTCAACGGACACAGAATTACTTGGGCCAGGATGCGGGACCTCATCCACAGGTTGACCGTCGGTACACCCTTCTGAGGGTTCATCCCGACTCCTGGCAAATGCCAGTCAATTAGAGGTACGTTTAGGCTGGCCGCAATACCTGGCGACGTGGCCCACACTGTTACAATTATAGCAGCGACTATTGCCGGACCCGGCTGGACGAGCGGGGCGCACGAATCGGGGCGCAGGTGGAGGAACACTAACGACACGCTGTAAGTCCCCGTGACGAACAGATTCGGCAGATATGGCAGGAGCACCCAACTCCCTAAAAGTGGTTGGACGGGTCTGCATACTGAGATAAGACCGGAATTCAGGTGATATTCCGTCGACAATGGAAGACACAATATAACCCTCGGAGAAATCGAGCGCGAAGACCTTCGCATAGTTCCTAATGTCCTGAATATAGGCATTCAGACTATCATCGAAGCGCTGAACCCTGTAGAAATATCTTTGAGTGAGCGAACCCATGAGACGGGCAGGAATAAAAGAGACCAAAACGTCGCAAAGAAAACTTTGGATAGAAACAGCGGATGACATGGCCTCGACCACCTTGTCGCGCATGGTACCTGACGTGTGGGGGAACAGTAACTGAAACACCTGGCCTTCAGATAAGGCGAACACTGCTGCATACTCGTTAATCCTAACTAACTCTCTCAAAAATTGGATGACCCCATCCACACTGTCAGTGTTGAACTCCTTCAGTTTTGCGAGCGATGTGCTTAATGGATGATTTAGGTTGCCAAAACCACCAATTGGGTGAACTGAGCGCTCAGAAATGGCAGGCGCAGATCGGGGAGCAGCGTCAATTTGGTTATCGGGCAAAGCGATCAAGTTGTTTGGCGCAGCAGCGAAAGAATGGCAAGAATGCGCACATTCACAAGATGGGCATCTGGCCCTGGACACAGGTTCTGAAATAGCTACGTGGCCATGGGGGCGAGAAGCAGTTAAATTAGAATTATGTTGAACCGCCAAGTTCCTTTCAGAAAGAGGCATGGCGAGAGTTTCATGAATAGCCGGGTTCGCACCAGAATTAACAAAGCGTGAAGCGCAGGAAGCCGAAACGGTGACAGGCACTCGAGACATACAATGAGAGTAATAGGGCGCCGAATTGGTACTTGACATGCGTTGCCCACTCAGGGTCGCATTGACATTAAATGTTGAAGAAATGGGCAGGTTAGACAATGAGGCCACGTTACTAGCACTGAAAGGTTGACACTGAGAGGCCACATACTGCTCGAACCCGGTGGACATGATAGGCGCAGTGGGCAATACCGGTGCGGACGGATGGCACATGGGAAAAAATGCCGCGGCAGACGTCCCTATATTTCCTCCTAGATACGCACTAGGCAGGGATACGCTGGACATGGATCCGCCACACACAGGGATGGCCAAAGATATATCTGTCACATGAAGGACATCGTGGGCATTATCAGGGTGGGTTACCGACAGATTACCGGATTGCACTGCAGGCAGATCTCGCAATGTTAAATTGTGGAAGGGATTACACAGGGGACAATTAACGTCGGAGCACTCGTGGTGACGTGAACCAGAAGGATACTCGCCAGATAAACTTAACATGGCCATTGCACCATCACTCTGTTGCCCTCGCGCTAAGTCGTTCGGGATGCTTACATGCAGAGACGCAGGACTTGATTCGGCAGTTATGTTACATGCGCTATTATTCAACGGTACAGAAACTGAATGGGGGCTTTCCCCTGACATGGCTTCAAAGTACATCCACAATCTCGTACCTTCACGGTACATTTACAAAGAGAAGTCTGAAGGTTAATCAATTCTCCCAAAATTGGAACGCTGCGGTCACCTGCGACTGAAATCATATCGGATACCCTCCCAAACAGATGCTGGACAGAGGCGCGCACTTGGGCTAATTCGCCCTTACTGGAGCAATGGATTTGCAAGTAATTACACATATTAAGCAGATGGGACACTTTAAGTGCAATCAGGGACTTACCCCGATCAAGCTCTTCATCTGTGAGTTCCGGAGGGCACACTGGAATTTCCGAAGCTCCTTCCAGCATTTTCTGATCTTGGCTTAGGTCGCCTGAAGACTGCAGGCCACGTATGGTCAACTCGTAATTCGCCTCATCTCGTGTCAGACGAGCAGCAAACTTCACACTTCTCGCAGCAGACATTTTTGCATGAAACAAATTAACAGGGTAATTAAGACAGGTTATAGGCGGGACATCTTTACCACAAAAATTGAAACTGATTTAAAATATTGACAGGGGATTTTAAGGCCAACCCTCCCCCCTAGACAGCAGCAAGTGGAAAACCGAGAAACCACTGCACTGCTACCAATGTCACCCCCCTCACTCGACTCTCTTACTCTCTCGCTCCCGCTCAGCTCGACAAACTCCCTAGAGGGCCTGCCAACCTGAAGGAAACTTACCAACGGCGACCCCAAGACATCCTTTACGGGACTTGATGGCTTTACCTCGGCGGCCGGTGTTGACAACGTACTCGGGTGACCCCCTCAGATGTACAAGAGAGGAAGTACGTAGTTTTATCCACAAGCTAAAAAAGTGGAAGACTTACCTTGTGAGGATCATTCCACCGCAGCTGTCGTCTTGAGGGTGGGGATGGGACGTTAAAGGCCAAATAAAGTTGTAATCAAAATATAAAAGGGGTCTGTATTATAAAAGTATCAAATATAAAATAGGAACTACACTCTTAGGGACAGAGATTACAATAACAAACTGATTTTATCACATGAATTAATTGCCCTCGAAAGGACGGTCACAAGGTCAGTAACGCTGTGGCACGGCAAACCACTTAACATGCTTTTAGACACCATCCGGATTATGAAATGAGCAGGTACACGGAAAGGTAATATCTTACAATTAACAATCAGGTCCACAAGAGGAAGCTATCCCTAGCCAAAGGGATTGACAGGAGAATTGAACTGGGAACACGTGCACACACATCCCAGAACAAACATAACTTGTAAAAGCCACCGTGAGGTTACACAATGAAAGGACAAATTACAAAGTTACACACAAAAAGAAATTAGGAGCAACTAACACGCACGAACATACCAAGGATAAACGTAAAAGAAAATGAATAGAATTTAAATGAAAAAACTACATTACAAATGACAAACTCCCGAAAAACGGAGCGGACGGTATCACTCGACCGCCATAGGGCCCGACGCGAACTAGACTTTACTCTTAAAATGGTGGAAGCTAACGGTACACCAAGGTACGATTGCACCACAGGGCGCTACTCCCAAAATTTGGGATTTGAACCAATCCCAGAGGTGAAACAGAAATACAAGGCATGGGAAATGCAAAAATGAAAGCACTTGGGGCGTAGAGGAAAACCAAGGCAAGAGCGTCACGTAAACTACAACCACCACGTGGACGTAAGGTGATGCAATACCAGGAACAGGGACCCCTTAAAACTAAAATAATAAAAAACTCTACATGGCTGTAATTGGGAAAATTCCAAGAAGCGTGATCACAGGAAAATAAATGAATAAATTTGGAACCCAAACTAAAGGACGCACAAGGTTGCGCAACCAAGAAAAACCACTCCCAAAAACAAGAAAGATTTCCCACTATGAAAACTACTTCCGAAGAAAGAAAAATTGATGAACAATTCAGATATTAAACAGTGGGGGACATCAACCCATTAATCGGCCGAAGTTCAACCTGTTGCGCCATTACCACGAGGTAAGTATTTCCACGACTCAGTTACACAGAAAGAGAAAACAAGGCCCCAAAATAAGTAGATAAACAACAAATACAATATCACACTTCCTGGAACTTACCTGTGCCACTACATTTTAAGTAAAACTAAACAACTAAAAGTATGTATGTATGTAACATGGCGGCAAAGTGCTAAGTGTAATGTCCTTATAAATCTCGAAGTTATATGTAGAAAGAAAGCCGTGTGCGTATACTCCTCCAAATGTTGCGGATTGCGGCGCTTCAGTGCCGGGTGAATCACTCGTGAGCGGGAATGCATCCCTGTCGCTAATGCGGGAAGACGTTTAGCGAATGAAAACACACAGAAGCAGGGCAGGTTCGCGCAGGGCGGATTATTTAGGAACAGGAAGGCTTCCCTGTCTTCAAGGTAAGAAGGAGTTTAGCAAGTGAGGACACTCTGAAACAGTGCACGTTTGAACGAGACGCGTCATTCAGGAACGGGAAAGCTTCCCTGTCAACAAGGCGAGAAAGAATTCAGCAAGCAAATCTTACAAAGGAAGTGGTCCATACATACACCCTCCGAAATGTTGTTAAAGATGGCGGCAAGTGACAGACCTCGTGTTTCAGTAGCTCTGACATATTACAGTGTTTTAGTAGTATTTTACCTGTTCAAGTGTACTATATGGTGTGCAACTGTGCCTGAAAACATTTCCGACCGCAGTGATGTGTCGTGTGATCAGAAAATTCTGTGGTACTGCGCAGAGAGACATTTTACTTTCTCGACCGCTGCAGCTTGTAACCTCCCAGTGCTCCGCCATGTTTGCACCACACCTCGTGGACCTGTACAACGTTGCCGTGCTTCCTCCAGTACTGTTTACTTGATACTACTACTACTATCAGTTGACATTCATTTAAACCCAGGACCCCTTAACCTCTACTACCAGAACACACAGAGCATCAAAAATAAACTAACCGACTGTATAGCAAATATAACCGAAATCAATCAATTTGATATCCTCTGCCTCTCAGAAACATGGTTGTCAGACTTCGTATCTTGTGGGGAACTTCCGTTTTCATCCGAGTTCAATGTGTTTCGGCGCGACAGATCCTCAAGGGGTGGTGGTGTTGCAATCGCAGTTCATAACAAACTGAAGGCAAAACATCGGCCTGACTTAGAAACTTCCTGCGAAATAATATGGGTTGAGATTATTATCCCAAAAAGGAAGAATTTACTCGTAGGTTGCTTCTACTGCCCACCTTCCAGCAAAATTGACACCTTAGAAGAATGTTTCAACTCTACTGTTCTTGCCCTCAATCAAGAAAAAGAAATAGTGTTGCTAGGCGATTTTAACTCCCATATCTCCTGGACATCAATAGACAATGGTGCCATACACTCTCCCCAAATAGATACTTTCATTTTATCAAATTTTATAAACGGTCTACATCTGAAACAGTTCAATCTACACCCAACAAGGAAATCCGAAACACTGGACCTCATATTTTCAACCCTGCGCAATGTCACTGTGACCGTTGGAAGAAATATCCTGAACACCGACCATAGCTCAATAGAAGCCACTCTCTCCGTCCCAGCCAGCAGACATAAAAATAGCCCCACCACCGATAAGAAAGCTTTCCCTCTTTGGAGAAAGGTCGACTGGCAAGCTGTCAATCAGGATTTATCATCTCTACCCTGGTGCCTGCTAACAGCTGAGAGAGACGTAAACAGCGCAGTGGCCTTGTTTGAGGATTTACTTTACTCGGCCATTAAACAAAACGTTCCTTTCTCCGTACCCAAATCCAACAAATGCCCGCACTGGCTAAGTCAAAACACCAAACTCCTTCTCCAAAATAAAACTCGAGCATGGTCACTGTGGAAATCAGTTCCTAATCCTCATACACGCAATGTATTTATTCACCTACGGAAAATTTCAAGAGTTCATATGACAGAAGATTACAACCGCTACATTTCTTCCATAACAGGAAATCTCAAGAATAACCCGAAGAAGTTCTGGACACTTATATCATCCCGTAGAAAGACTCCCAGAATTCCACTTAACCTAAACCTCCATAATGAAGAAATCCCATTTGAATTGAGGTCCACACATTTCAATGAATATTTCCATTCAACCTTTTCAGTTCCCGTGCCAATTCCCAGTCCCCCTCAGCTTACTAGCGTCTGTTCTGATTCACTGTCTCAAATTTCAACGACCCCCGATGAAATTCAAAATATTTTAAAAAGTCTGCCCGCAAACAGATCTACCGGACCATCAGACATAAGCCCTATATTCCTGAAAAACACCTCTGCATCTCTCAGCATCCCCTTATCCATGATACTCAACTGGTGCATGACTTCCGGCACTTTTCCTGACTCATGGAAAAGAGCTGATGTCACACCTGTCTTTAAATCAGGCAGCAAGCATGAAATTTCCTCATACAGACCTATATCTATCGTCCCTATACTCTCTTCAGTCTTCGAAAGAATAATACATTGCCGTCTCCTCACTTTCACCAAACCACACCTCTCTGAAGAACAACATGACTTCGTCCCTGGAAAATCATGTTTAACAAATCTGACTGTTCTGAACCATCACATAATTTCTGCAATAGATCAAAAATCTCAGCTAGATGTAATCTACGTCGACCTGGCCAAAGCATTTGATTCCGTGAACCATTTCCTTCTCCTCCACAAGCTTGCTTCACGATACAATGTACATGGATCCTTCCTATCCCTAATACAAAGCTTCCTGTCCAATAGGCAACAACGGGTAGTGCTTCCAGGGTCTGTATCGTCCTGGCTCCCAGTCTTATCAGGAGTAACTCAGGGCAGTATCCTGGGACCCCTTCTCTTCGTGCTGTATATGGACGATATAAACACATGTGTGCAAAATTCTCCGTGTTCCCTTCTTCTATACGCTGATGACCTCAAGATATTCAGAAAAATTTCCAATTCTGACGACCACGCTGACCTCCAGGAAGCAGTGAATACTTGTACTGATTGGTTCAACAAATGGAAGTTATCCCCAAATCCGAAAAAGTGCTTCAATGTGTCTTTCTCACTACTGAAATCTGGAAGTCAGGCGAACTATAAAATATGTGGAAATAAATTGGATACGGTTTCTCAGGTGAGAGATTTAGGTATTATTCACGATGATAAACTGACATTCTCTCCCCACATTGACCATATCAAATCTCGCGCAATGCGCAGTCTCAGCATTCTATACAGATTCACAGAAATTAAAGACCTCACTGCACTTAAATTATACTTCACCACATATGTTCTCCCTATCCTAGATTTCTCTTCTCCAATCTGGTCTACTTCGGCTATAACCAATATTTCTAAATTGAACAGTGTCTTTAATTTCTTCATATCAGTAATCAAAGCTCGCAATCCTTCACTAAGGCACTTCGCCAAATCCGATATTCTAAACCAGCTCAATGTACTCGACCTGAGAAGCCGTCTACAATTTACTGACCTGTGTTTCTTACATAAAATTATGAATGGTTACACAAAATGTAACATGCTCTTAAGCTACTTCCCACTTCATGTTCCCTCCCGTTCAACACACCAGAACCATTTACTCCACGTACCTCGCCCACGTCTTGAAGTACAGAAGCGCTCTATTTTCCACCGTCTACCTACCCTTAGCAACTCCCTTCCAAACATTGACATATTCTCTCCCTATCGAACATTCAAACATAACATTAGAAGATCCCTTTCACCCTCTTGTCCTAACCCCTCGCCCTCCTAATCACTCACTACCCCAATCACTCCCTGCGTCCTTCCCGAGATTTATCCTTTCTGCCGTTACTGCCAATTGTTACCTGTTGTTGTTGTTTTTGTTATTATTATTTGAAATTGCTAAAATATTAGTGTAAAATTACCTTTCCATGGTTGTATCTAATAATTATTAAATAAATAAATAAATAAAAATAATACCGCCCCACGAGGAGGCTGATACCTGTCCTATATGCCCGGGGTATCCGAATCCCCGGAAGATGTTTCCTTTATGAAAGTCAGGCACCAAGAGAAAGAGTTCGCACGCAAACATTCAACATATATCAAATGGTAGAATAATTTCTAAAGAGCAGTAGTAGCACACACGCACACTAAAATCCCCTGGCTTCTTGAACGTAGTCCACAAGACACTTCCGTGTTCACTTCTGTCAGAGTTGGCCACATTGGTCGGTCGCTATGCGCTCGTCACTTGTCATCTCCCGGCGGTCGATACATCTCGCCATGGTCGTGGCCGGAACAACCGATACAGGCGATGTTGTTTTCATAAATGCGTAATTCGGAAGTTTATTTTTGTGGTTAGGGAACACTAAATTCCAGAACCAGTGCACATCAGGTCCAGAGTTGTACCTCGCGTGTTTAGACTGCGAGTGCGATGTTATATCCAGGAAGATTTCGTCGACAAGGTGTTCACAGTCCAAATTTGCAACTGTTGGCATAGGCCACAATGTTCTTCAGAGATTTTGGTAAGTGAAGGAAATTATGAGGCGTTCGCCTCAACTGGAAATACAGGGACAGGTAAATTTTGGTAGGAATGGAATTTCTTAGGTTAGGGTTTTATTTTTATGTCAGCTAAGTGGCGTAGAACACGTCACAATTCAGCTACGGCAACAAATGCAAAGTATCCTTTTGAGCGGTGGAATGCATTTGAGGACGTGGAGGTCCAATGACAGACATATTTTGCAGGACTTGGGGAGCAAAAGTAACGAGGGGGACTTTGTTGATTTTAGATAAAGGTGAAGCCAGTAAGACTCTTGGACTTCTCTGGGACTCAGCACGGGATTGTCTTCAGTTTCGAGCTATACTAGCAAGGCAAACACCAAATTCCAAAAAAGAAGTGGCTTCCAAAACCGCACAGATTATTGATCCTCTGGGGCTTGCGAGTCCAGTACTGATCAAAGGAAAATTGTTGATGCAACACTTACGGGCAGATGGATTAGATTGGGATCAGCCATTGGGTCCGAAGCACCTTCAAAGTTGGAACGACTATTATTCATCATTGGAGAGACTGAACGACATCAGAATAATCAGAAATGTAAATCCTGGAAATTGTTCTGACACTTTTGATTTGTTCGGAGTTAGTGATGCTTCCGAGAAGGCCTTTGGAGCCTGCATCTATGTAGTTAGTCAAACACAAAAGGATCACTTCGTGTCTAATTTACTTTGTGCCAAGACGAAGGTGGTTCCGTTAAAGACCATTTCGTTGCCCAGGCTCGAATTGGAGACAGCACTTCTTCTTGCACAACTTGTCAAAACGACGGCAAGTGCTTTGAAAGAAGGAGTTGGTCTTATCAGATTGTGGAGCGATAGTACAATTGTTTTAGGATGGATCAACACCGAGCCACGGTTTTTGAAGACGTTTGTTGCAAATAGGATCGCAAAGATTCAAGAAGCCACCGATCCCGCCATGTGGAATCATGTTCCATCGACAGAAAATCCAGCTGATCTTCTCTCAAGGGGAATTACTTCTATAGAACTTGAAGGCAAAACACTTTGGTGGAAAGGGCCTCCGTGGCTCTGCACACAAATTCAACAACCAAGGCAATCCAAGGAATTTGAAACAGAACTGCCAGAATTGAAGATTACAACAGTGACATTAAAGGCAACTCCAACCAGCAAATTGCTTATCAAATTTTCGCCGTTCTTGAAATTATGCCGTATAGTAGCATACTGTCAGAGATTCATCTACAATTGCAAACATGATATACCAGAAAGGAAAACAAGCTCACTAGAGACAGAGGAAATTTGTCAAGCTGAGAGACATGTGGTCAGGTGGACACAGTTGGAAGCATTCTCTGGAATACAAAATTGTTTAGCAAATAATCAAGACCACCCAAGAAAGAGTCCATTAAATTCACTCAGTCCTTTCCTAGACAACGATGGGTTGATTAAGGTTGGAGGAAGGTTTCGGTTTTCAGAGTTAGCATCAGAACAGAGACATCCCATACTTCTCCCAGCAAATCACCACATCACCAGGATAATCATGGAAGGGGAACATCGTCGTCTTAAGCACTGTCCGCCAGAGCAGTTATTACATGCAACACGACAGCGATATTGGCCCATCAGTGGCAGAAGAGAGGCAAAGGAGGTCATTAGAAGATGTGTGAAGTGTTATTGCTTTAATCCTACAGTTCCTGAGGTTCGCATGGCAGATTTACCAAAGGAAAGAGTCACGCTGGTTCTTCGGCCCTTTGTCACCACGGGAGTGGACTACGCAGGTCCCATATCTGAGAGAGAAAGCCGCAGAAGAGGCCGGTTCCATGTTTACAAGAGTTACATAGCTGTATTTACGTGCTTCAGCACCAAGGCAGTGCATCTGGATCTAGTGTCAGAGCTAACAACTGAAGCTTTCTTAGCCGCACTGCAGCGTTTTACAGCTAGACGAGGTTTATGTAACCAGCTCTTTTCCGATAATGGAAAGAATTTTATTGGAGCATCCAATGCGCTGCAAGATATCCAGTCCTTTTTAGAGAAAGAATCAACAGGCATTGCCTCCTCACTTGCTCAGCAACGAATCAATTGGAAGTTCATCCCTCCCCGATCGCCACATTTTGGGGGATTGTGGGAGGCAGCTGTCAAAATTATGAAGAGACATTTACTCATTGAAACGCAGGGACGTATACTAACCTTTGAAGAGACCTACACTATTCTTTGCGACATTGAAGCAGCATTAAACTCACGCCCTCTCACTCCGTTAGCAAATGATCCCAATGATTTGCAAGTTCTAACACCTGCACATTTCATCTTGAGTGACTCGCTTATGCAACCTGTACAGATGGATGTGTCGAGGGAACCTGATAACCGCTTCTCCCATTGAAAAAACTTGCAGAAAGTCCGACAACGGCTCTGGCAGAGATGGCAGCAAGAATACTTGCAGGAGTAGCAAAAACGTGTCAAGTGGCCCAGTACTGATCGGCGTATTAAAATTGACTCTTTAGTACTGTTGATCGAAGACAATATCCCGCCTCTACAGTGGCCACGAGGTAGGATAATTCAAGTTCATCCCGGACGAGATGGCGAGGTGAGAGTTGTCACCATTCAGACTCCTGGTGGAACCTTCACTCGAAGTATCAAGAAAATATTCCCTCTTCCCATAGAGGATGAAGAAGAGGATCATTATTATTATGAAATAGATTCAATCTGTATAATTGTATTAATTTATTAATTAATTAATTGAAAGAATTCCTTTCAAGGTGGGGTACATGTTAATGAGTAGACTTCATCCCATCTATGTTGAAAGGTAGGATTCGATTGCGCGTCGACTGGTTTTTGTTGGAACCCGTACTCGCGGGAGCGTGTAGTCAATTGTTTGAAATTGTTAAGACTTACGACAGAAGGTAAGGACACAAAATAAAGATTTAATCAATCGGTAAATGCAACAGTGTTTTATTCACGTCAAAAATACATACAATAACAGCTCTAAAGCACCCTGTATTAATTAAATTATAATTTGATCATCGTGTCCAGTAGTCATAGCTGACGAACTTTAGAGCACATTCGTGACGAACACAAGTGCATGATAATGTTAATGTGTGTGTTAACGCTTCGCAACCAATGAACATTTACAGTGTATTGTTATTATTACGTAGGTCTCTCTTCTTGACGGCCGCACCTCAGTAGGCCTAGGGTTTTTTGGCTAGGCGTGCTACAGAGGATTTTTTAATTTTTTTATTGAAATGAAAAATATTATATTATTCTAAGACTAAATCTTTGCTTTCAGGGAATGTGTTAGTTAGTTATTGTTGTTTTAAGGGGCGGAACTACGAGGTCATCTGCCCCAGGCAATATGTCGAAACGCACTGTTCTGAATATTGATATTGAGCAAATGGAAGCTGCTATTAAGGCCGTTGTGGAGGATGGCATGAGTATTAAAAAGGCCCCGGAGAGGAATGGTGTTCCGAGAAACACCCTCTCGGACAAAATTAAAGGAAAATCTCCTAGAGAGAGGAAAATGGGGCTAAGTTCCATTTTAACAAAGGAAGATGAGGCTATGCTAGTTCAATGGGTAATCTCACTACGAAAAGCGGGGTCCCTGTAACAAAGGACGATTTGCAAAATAGCGTCGAGTGCCTCACACAAGAATTGAAGAGGGACCTTCCTTTCAAAGATGGCGGCCTGGAAGGAAATAGTGTGAATCTTTCCTAAAAAGAAATCCAGGTCTTTCTGTTACAAACCCCTCAAAATTTGACAGCAAGCCGTGCTGCAATTGCAGAACATCAAAATAAAACCTGGGTTTCATAAGTCTACTGCTATTTAGTGGAAAACGACTTCCAGTCTATTTTGTCAGACCCTCGGCGACTGTTCAACGCTGACGAGACGGTTTTCTTTCTCAATCCGAAAGGAAACAAAGTGCTGGCGAACAGGGGTGACAAGACAATATATCAGCAACTGAATTCGGATGAGAAAGAATGCTTGACGGTACTTGTAACAGGCAATGCCCACGGCGATATTTCTCCTTCCCTTGTAGTGTTCAAGTATGAACGTCTGCCGCAAGACATCATTGCTGCAATGCCAGCACATTGGGACATTGGCAAATCGCCAAACGGGTGGATGACGGGGGAAGTGTTTTACGGATTTTTCAGTAACATATTTTTTCCTGGGTTGGTTGAGAAGGAGATTCCTCTCTCTGACATTCTATTTATACACGGGCACTACTCACACTTGACCATACATACTGTACTAGTAAATTTTGTGAGGATCATGGAATTGTTTTGGTCGCTTGACTACCTAATGCCACACACGTACTTCAACCCATGGATGTAGGGGTTTTTAAGCCACTAAAGACTGCCTGGAAGAAAAATGTACATGAGTGGTGAATTCAGAGGGTTGCTAATAGCGAAGATACTGCACTGAAGAAGGATTTTTCAAAACTTTTGGCAACAATTGGTGTTAGGCCTCGGCGAATGGTCATTTTCCGGGCTGTTATGCCGTGGTCTCACTTCTTTAGAGCAGAATTACGATATTTTCATGCTTGTATGTTTTCTACTCACCATTCCCGCTTCCCGATGCCGTCTTTTTTTATTATTTTTTTATTTTTATTTTTATTTAAAAAAACATAAATACTGGTACTGTTTTATTCGTAAATGTTAGCCTCCAAGTCGATAAATCTGTGTCTTGCGCAACAATTGACAGAAATGCATTATAAACAACAGACAAGGAAAATTAACAATGTGACGGCAATTGGTGCAAACGGGTGACGAATATAGGAAAAATCCAAATACATCGTGCCGAACACTGGCGCAAAAACACACTTTGTGTTTAATACGTAATGTTTCCTAAAACGAATATCTTCGATATTTGGGCTTTCCTAGTGTCTGAGTAGAGTTTGAGGTTAGGTACAGTGCTTTTGTTGATTAAATTTACCAAAATGTGTAAGGTGTACATAATTTCTTGACTAAATCTGTTTTAACATGACGACCACTGGTGCATTTACCTTATGTGTTCTTGGGGCTTGTAATGTTGATGGGGATAATGCAGAAACCTACCCTAAAGAACTATTTCACCAGGGATGAATATTTAGAATCCCCTATATTCCCTCAAACAATGCCAAGGGACAGGTTTGAACTAATATTGCGATATATACATTTTGTTGACAATTCTACACGGGATACCAGCTTTTCAAAATTCAGCTTTTCCTGGAAATTATACCCGAAAATTATGTATATATGTAGATTGAGCATTATCTAATATCTTCCTTTCATTGTAAATATACCTGAAACAAATACCTAAAGTGGAACTTAACAAATTATTAATTTTTGTAAATAATGCGTGTGATCATGGACAACCCTGAAAAGCAGTCGTCACAAATATTACGGAGAAACATTGGACATGATCTCGGTAAATAATCCTAAAATTTTCATTGCGTTATATTTTGTAGATTTAACATTATTAATTTTTTTATTTTGTCGGTGTCTAAACCTCTGCTGAGCTTCAATTTAAATACCGCCAGAGAAGTGAACACCTCCGGATTAAATAGCCGGCCTGAGGGGTTAATTATGTTCTACGTCACTTACTAATGTTTGGCTTTTTCGAAAAGAATATTCAATCAATCATAGATATGAATGCACGAACTTGTGCCTTGACTCGGAAATTACGGAGACGCTGGGGGATATACTGGAACTAAAAAGTATTGTTTTCACTAAAGGAGTTCACTGAACTACCAACAACAACAGCAAAGCATTCAACACATTCGCCTTGGACTTGATCGAGCCGTGAAGTGGCCTTTCCCTTCAACACAACAAGATGGTGACAAAAGGCAAACAGCTGAGCACTGGAATGTGCTTGTTTGTGAAGGACTCACACTGCCAGCAAAAGCGAACGTGTGGGCTTGGAAGATACATTAGATCAATGGGAAATAACAATTGCATAAAATTATTCACTCTTGTAAGCAAGGGGTGATGGGTGGGGGGGAAGCTTGAATTATTCTAACGTATGTTCTTATTGTAACATTCGTGGCGCTACCTTCACTCTAACCTCCCGTAGCCCAGATATAAACCCCTACCAGCATGAATGACATACAGTACCTGTTACTAGACTGGGTTTGGACTACCCTTCCCTGCTCGCCTAGTAAAATAATTACTTGCCTGGATTCCAGGAAAGTCTACTCTGCCCTATGGTGGGAAAATTTAATCCAATTTTATTATGAACATGACTGTCGTACGCCAGCCGGAAAGTGGAAATACCCACTGACCGTGAGAACCATTTTAGAAATTCCTGGAAGGTTTGGAGTAGATTTGGCAACTCTGTCCCAAACTTATATCTGCCAATAGTTACGGAACAATTTCCCTAATATGAACCTTGTTTACTTCGGGTGCCTGCTTGAATTGCGTTGACTAACCTGTTGCATCTCTACTAAGATGCATTGTGTAACTGCATCAGTGTCATTGGTGCGATGACTCTGTTTTTGTAACTTACAGTTAAAGATACGAGAAAATAGCATTTTGAAATTGATTCTGTAGCGCTTTCATTTTGAAAAATAGCATATTGTAGCATTTTGAATTGAAAGAATTAGAATTTTGCAGCATTGAAAAGTTTATCACCAGGTACGATAAAAATTGAACACGTTCAAAATTAATGTGCGCTGAAACTACAGTAATTCAAACCTGTGCAGAATTGGATATGTGGCCGCTAGAGAGGAACGGCATAAGCATTTAATATAATTATGTGTATCGTACATTTACTTAACTTCAGGTAAATACCATAAAATGGATAATTAACTAAATAATGGAATGTATGTTTACCCCCTCATTATTCCCTTTTCAATGGGGGGCCAGGGATGAGATGCATTGAATTTCTATTTGCCAGATGGTTTAATGGTCAAATGGCACTTCTTGAATCCATCCTCGTAAGACAAGTTATTAAAAGAAATGAATAGAACTCTGCAGGGAGTTAGTAGGGAAACCACACAAAAGGATTTCATAGACACGTCACAGATTTTGAACCAATTTGTCCACCAAGTCCAGGACAGCCCGGTATTGTTGTCATTCCATCAACATATACTGCACGGTAAACTTCACAAGTCAAGCATTGTCGCCTGACCACAGCGCGCTATATTCTGACAATCGGCACCTTGGTATCAGTGAACTAATACAACTCTCCCTCAAAGTTCTCTCCATCTCGCTTCTGGAGTTAGCACCACACCGATAACACCAGCAGCTCAGGGTAATTGATGCACAACGCTTCATATTGTTGATTGCATAATGAGAACATGACCTTTGACCTTTTCAGTATAGCTCAGGTGCCCACGTCTCATGTCATACAACCAACCGATAACACTTGAGCTCAATCTTTAAGTAGCCAGGCTGATGCCTTTATTTCAGAGAACTCTCATCTGAAAAATGTTTGGTGTCAAGTTTCTGCATTTCTTTATTACTGATATTGGGATATTAGTAGGCTACTTGTAACACTCCCTTAGTAAAAAGAAAACAACAGGAGACTTAACACTGCTGCCAATGCAACTTTTATAGGTGGATGTTGACAATCCTGCAAACTTGGTGCATCTTTTATGTCTACTCCAAGATTTTAATGATCACATTTTATCAGTCTCAATGGTTTTCTTAAGTTAAGCAGAGTATGCAAACATGCAATTGCTGATACACCTTTTTTGCGACTCTTGACTGACAATCTCTAAAACGAATTCAATGAGAAATCGCTGGTCGACATGAAACATAACCTATAACTCACACATTGTAGAGAATACTTTCATCATATTGAACAACATTCTCCAAAACGAGGAGAATGCCAAACAAACATTGTCTGTTGATATTGTTACGGCTGTGAGTTTGTTTCATCGCTCGCCGCATGAGTCACAACTGCCCCAGGGCTGGGCTGCTCTCCCTCAGTGTATTGCGTGCGCCTTATGCAACAGGACTACTAGGACAGAGGGATGGTCCAGAATATTCGTGACTGAGCCAGCGATGGAAGCCTCGAGAAGCCGTGAACCCTGGATGGGTCTAGAAGCATTTATTGAGTCACCGGCCTGCTATATAAGAGCGACCTGTCAAGCTGCAGTTGTTGTGTTTTTATGAGCTAGTGCGAGCGTTTATCCTGAGCGACAGAAGTGTGGTGACTTGCGAAACCCCTAGTGAAGCTGATTCTCTTGACAGCGCGGAAGTGAGAAGCCTACAGAGGAACTGTGTCTTGAACGAGTGTGTTTTTTTTCCAGTGCGACAGAAGTGATTGTGGTGCATTGTGAAACAGTGTGTAGTACGGTGACAGGCTGAGTGCAGATATTTCCAGCCAACGCACGGGGCCACCTCATTACGAGGGATTAACTTCTACGGCTTACTGACAAGTGAAAGGGGAAGTGTTCTCGCCGTGAGGAAACTGGAGTAAGGTAATAATTGCTTGTATTTGCTGATGAGTGCTGTATCTTTCTGGCCGCAATAAAGTTAATTATTTCATTTAAAGAAACAATCTGTGTTGTGCTTCAACCCACCGTAATCCAGTTAACAAAGAGTGCCACTAGGGGGGTGGCACGTAAAAACTGGTGTCTGAAGCCGGATTACGAACTCAAGCACAACACCTGCCGGTCCTGGTTTCAAAACCCGAGCAAGTCATTTTTTTAAATTTTCCTGTGAGCGCATGCCCCTTACAAGACAAACATCTAAAATGGAAGAGCAATTCGCAGCATTGCTAGAAAAGTTAAGTGGCATGGAAACCAAGATGGAAGACGGCCAGAAGAAGATGGAAGACGAGAGTTTAGTGCTTTTCAATCGGTCAACACGAATGTACCCAAAAGAGATGGGTTATGCCCTAATCCTGAAATAAATTACATGAGATTAATAAAACACTAGGATGACCAGTTTCGATCGTCAAGCGATCATCATCAGATCCATTACACTTAGGCTACAAAATCTATGTTTGAAATACAGGTGAAAATATTTACAATATGTACAATTATTTAGTTGCAGTATTGGTACTGCAACTGTCAGTGTATGCTAAATGCAGTATATATGTTAGGTGAAATGATAAATGGTGATAGCTATCCGGAGATTGTACTTTAGAGAGATTATATGGTTGTAAACTATGGTTAAACTATAAAATTTTACATATTGTAAATATTTTCACCTGTATTTCAAACATAGATTTTATAGCCTAAGTGTAATGGATCTGATGATGATCGCTTGACGATCGAAACTGGTCATCCTAGTGTTTTATTAATCTCATGTAATTTATTTCAGGATTAGGGCATAACCCATCTCTTTTGGGTACATTCGTGTTGACCGACTGAAAAGCACTAAACTCTTGTTTACTAAGGCAACACTGAAAATATGGCTTCAAACACCACAACAAAGATGGAAGACGGTCAAAATAAGTTAGCGGAGGACCTGAAGAAGATGGAGGACGGCCAGAAGAAGATGGAGGACGGCCAGAAGAAGTTGGCCGAGGACCTAACTGCCAAACTAGAAGACGGCCAGAAGAAGTTAGCCGAGGACCTAACTGATATATTAGAAGATGGCCAGAAGAATTTAACCAAGAAGATAGAGGACGGTCAGAAGAAGATGGAAGACGGGCAGAATAAGTTAGCTCAGGACCTGAAGAAATTAGAACTGGGTCTGCGTGAGGAAGTCACGGCAGTGGAAAGGAAGTTCGACGCCTTAAAAGAAGAAGTTGCCGAGCTATGCCGACACCCGCTGACGGGGGTGAAAGAGAGATTCAACACTCTGCAAAAGGAATTTGCTGAGCTGCGCAGACACCCGCCGACAGGGATGGAAGATAGATTCAAAGCCCTACAAGAGGAAGTCGCCGACGCCCGCCGACCGGCGTGGATGACAGAGTCAAAGCCCTACAAGAGGAAGTTGCCGAACTGCGCCAACGCCCACTCAGGGGGGTGGAAGAGAAATTCAACGCTCTTCAAGAGGAAGTTGCCGAGCTGCGCCGACGCCCGCCCACAGGTACACCGGGGACATCAGGAACGGGACAGAGCAGAGTGACGCCCCCAACCTTCGACGGAAAGGTCCCGGGGGAAGCACCTATTTAAGTCAATTCGAGGCAGCCTGTTCAATAAACATCTGGAACAGCACAGAAAAGGCTACAGCTCTCATTGTAGCGCTGAGAGGGGACGCCCTTAACGTCCTTCAGGCCATCCCGACTGGATCCCAGGACTACGCTTCACTAATCGCCCATATGGAGTCCCGATATGGAGATAGCCATCTTCAGCAGGCCTACCAGATGCAGCTCCGGACCCAGGTACAAAAGAACGCGGAAACCCTGCAGGAGTTCGAGATGGACATCGCACGTCTCGTAAGGCTCGCCTACCCGACAGCGCCGGCCGACTTTCTGGAGCAGATAGCGACGCAGACTTTCACCAACGGGCTACGGGACCCGGACACTCAGCAGGCGCTGCGACTCGTGCGCAATAAGACCCTGACAGATGCGCTGAGCCACGCACTTGAGTTCGAGACGGCAAAACAGGCATCCAGAATGCACGCGCGGGTGCGTCAAGTGGACGTCGACGAACCAGTAAAAGCCGACAAGACCAAGCCCCTGGCCGATGAACTGATGGAGGCGCTAGGCCGGTTCTTCAAGAGTCGCAGTACCACCAACAAAAACGTAGCCGAAGGACATCCGGAGAGGCGGCCCGGAAGAGGACTACCGACCTGCTGGACCTGCCGTAAGAGAGGCTACCTGAGCAAGGACTGCAGTGATCGCCGCTGCCAAGGGTTTCCGTCGGGACAGTCAGTCGTAGGGAAACCGCGTGGCCCAGGAAAGCAAGTATCAGCCAGCCTTGGGGGGCTAAGGTTGGCTTGTGACAGTCGTCAAGCCCCGGCAGTCCAAGTGCGTGTGATGAAGTTACGGAGGGACAATAGCAGCCTGATGGTCGACGGAGTGAGCTGGCCCATGCTGATCGACACGGGAGCGTCGAGGACCATCGTCAATCCCACCGTGATCCCGAAGTGGAGAGTGCAACCCATACAAAGGAACCTCCAGCTAATAACCGCGACCGGAGAGACCGCACCGGTACATGGCGAAGCATCACTGGAGCTCGTCATTGGTCGACGGGTGGTGAAGCATCCAGTGCTTGTGGCTGACGTATCAAATGAAGTGATCATCGGACTGGACTTCCTGGTCCAGAACAACATCATCTTCGACTTGAGTACCAACACTCTGCACTTCGGAGGTGAGGAACTTGCTTTGCAACCAGCACACGAGGCCGTTACCGCACGACGAGTAAGGCTGAGAGAGGATGTCATCGTTCCTGCCAGGACGGAGGTCAGCGCCGCCGTAATTGTCGACGGAACTGCTGAGGGAGTGGCGGCTGTCATCGAGCCAAAATATGAGGACATCCAGACAAAAGGATTGCTAGTTGCCAAGACTCCCATCAACACGACGTCTCGGCCATACGTCCGCCTGTCCAACATGAACGACTACGATATTACGGTTCACCGGGACACCAACCTAGGAGTCTGCGAGCCCGTTACCTGGATTGCCCGCATCACAGACACGACGGACGGACACCTGCAGACGGACAACCGAAGAAGACGCGCCCTGCCAGAAGAACTACAGAAGCTGTACCAAGGATCCCAGGACCATTTAGACGAGGAACAATCACGCCAACTTCGGGACCTGCTACACGAATTCCAGGATGTCTTCTCCGTGGGGAGCAAAGACTTCGGCAGCACAGAATCGACGTTGGGGACAGCGCACCGATTAGGGCCCCATTCCGACGTGTCCCGCTCGCCAAGCAAGCCGAAGTCGACCGGATGGTAGAAGAGATGAAGGATCAAGGGGTGATCGAGCCATCACATAGTCCTTGGAGTTCTCCGGTCGTGCTTGTAAAGAAGAAGGACGGTTCCACCAGGTTCTGTGTGGACTACAGGCGGGTGAACGACGTCACGAAGAAGGACAGCTACCCTCTACCCCGGATCGACGACACGCTGGACACCATATCAGGATCAAGATGGTTCTCCACCTTGGATTTGAAGAGTGGCTACTGGCAGGTGGAGGTCCACCCTAAGGACCGCGAGAAAACGGCGTTCTCTGTGGGCAGCGGGCTCTGGCAGTTCACCGTCATGCCATTCGGTCTGTGCAACCCCCCTGCGACCTTCGAAAGGCTAATGGAGTCCATTCTGAGGGGACTACACTGGAAGACCTGCCTGGTCTACCTAGACGACGTCATCGTTCTAGGAAGAAGCTTCGAGGAGCACTACAGCAACCTGAAGGAGAGCTTGATGAAGCTACGGGCTGCCCAGCTGAAGTTGAGCCCCAAGAAGTGTCAGCTCTTCCAGAAGCAGGTCGAGTACCTTGGGCATATCGTCTCCGAGGAAGGGGTGCGCACCGACCCAGAGAAGACCGCAGCTGTGAGGGAGTGGCCAGTTCCGAAGGACAAGTCCCAACTACGAAGCTTCCTGGGACTCGGCACTTATTACCGTCGCTTCGTGAGAGGATTTGCCGACATCGCTAAACCACTGCATCGACTGACTGAGAAGGACCAACTTTTTACGTGGACAGCAGAATGCCACGGTGCCTTCGAACAACTCAAGCAGGCTCTGTGCACCGCACCTATTCTGGCCTACCCCAGACCTGGAACAAGATTCATCATCGATACCGATGCCAGCGGGTTTGGTGTAGGGGGAATCCTGTCGCAAGTATTGGACGGCGAGGAGAGAGTAGTGGCCTACTTCAGCAAGGCCTTGTCAAAGCCAGAAAGGAACTACTGCGTCACCAGGAAGGAGCTGCTCGCCATCGTGAAGACCATTGAACACTTCCACAAATACCTGTGCGGGC
Organism: Meconema thalassinum; assembly: GCA_946902985.2. NCBI lineage: Eukaryota > Metazoa > Arthropoda > Insecta > Orthoptera > Tettigoniidae > Meconema > Meconema thalassinum. The sequence continues at coordinate 1,752,858,214 of OX336388.2, read as the reverse complement.
AGGAATTTCTCATCAGAACCGACCATGCATCCCTGCGGTGGCTCCTGAACTTCAAGCAGCCCGAAAGTCAACTGGTGGGGTGGTTAGAGAGGCTTCAACAGTACAACTTTGAGATCCAGCACAGGAAAGGCCAACTGCACTCTAACGCCGACGCCCCGTCACGAAGACCGTGCCCCGAAGACTGCACCTTCTGTACCAGAAGAGAGGAGAACACCGGGATACAGTGCCGAAGGACTTCCGTGGAACTTCAGGGGAGCTGGAGCCGCGAATCTTTCAAGCGGGCACAAGCAGAAGATGATGACCTGGGACTGATAGCCGAATGGAAGAGGGCCTGTATCCCCAGACCCGGGTGGAACATTGTGAGTGACTGCAGCACAAAGTTTAAGTCCTACTGGGCGCAGTGGGACTCGCTGATTGTAAGGGATGGCCTCATCTGCCGTACCTGGGAGAGCACCGACGGGAAGACATCTCGGGAACAAGTCGTCGTTCCAAAGGCTATGACGGAGGAAGTCCTGAAGGAAGTCCATGGAGGATCATCTGGTGGACACCTAGGGATAAAGAAGACCTTGGAGAAGCTGAGAGAGTGGTTCTACTGGATCGGATGTCGAGCCGACGTGGAGAGCCACTGCGCGAGGTGCCACGATTGCGCAGCCAGCAAGGGCCCAGGACGAAGACAACGGGGTCCACTGAAGACCTACAACGTGGGCGGCCCCATGGAGAGAGTGGCCATCGATGTTGCTGGGCCATTCCCGTTAAGCGAGGCAGGGAACCGCTACATATTGGTCGTCAGCGACTACTTCAACAAATGGCCGGAGGCGTATGCGCTCCCTAACCAAGAAGCCGCGACGATTGCAGAGACCCTGGTGAAGGAATTCATCAGCCGGTACGGAGTTCCCCTGGAGCTGCACTCCGACCAAGGGAGGAACTTCGAGTCGCAGGTGTTCCAGAACCTATGCCAGCTGCTGGGAATCCAGAAGACAAGGACGCCGCCGCTACACCCTCAGTCCGACGGGATGGTAGAGCGATTCAATCGCACCATCGAGAACCATCTCCGAATAGTCGTCAGCGAGCACCAGAGGGATTGGGACAAACATCTTCCACTATTTCTCCTGGCGTACCGCGCCGCCGTGCATGAAGCCACCGGGTGCACACCAGCCCGAGCCATGTTTGGGAGGGAGCTCCGTCTACCTGTCGATCTTGCCTTCGGCCGACCTGGGAATGATCCGGTCCCGGTAAGCCAGTATTGTCAAGAACTGGTCGACCAACTGGAGGACGTGCACGCGTTCGCAAGGAGGAAATTGCGAATCGAGACCGACCGAATGAAGACCCGATACGACCAGCAGACGGGTGCCGGCAGATTTCACGAGGACGACCTGGTCTGGCTCTTCAACCCATTACGGAAGAAAGGCCTGTCACCCAAACTGCAGAAGTCCTGGGAGGGCCCGTACCGAGTCGTGAAATGGATCAACGATGTCGTCTACAGGATCCAGCGGAGCCCGAGGGCGAAGATGAAGATCGTGCATCGAGATCGCCTGGCAGCCTACGGAGGGATACAGACGGGCCAATGATTGATCGGGACGATCAGCCTTTTAGGAAGGGGGTGGTGTTACGGCTGTGAGTTCGTTTCATCGCTCGCCGCATGAGTCACAACTGCCCCAGGGCTGGGCTGCTCTCCCTCGGTGTATTGCGTGCGCCTTATGCAACAGGACTACTAGGACAGAGGGATGGTCCAGAATATTCGTGACTGAGCCAGCGATGGAAGCCTCGAGGAGCCGTGAACTCTGGATGGGTCTAGAAGCATTTATTGAGTCACCGGCCTGCTATATAAGAGCGACCTGTCAAGCAGCAGTTTTTGTGTTTTTATGAGTTAGTGAGAGCGTTTATCCTGAGCGACAGAAGTGTGGTGACTTGCGAAACCCCTAGTGAAGCTGATTCTCTTGACAGTGAGGAAGTGAGAAGCCTACAGAGGAACTGTGTCTTGAACGAGTGTGTTTTTTTCCTGTGCGACAGAAGTGATTGTGGTGCATTGTGAAACAGTGTGTAGTGCGGTGACAGGCTGAGTGCAGATATTTCCAGCCAACGCACGGGGCCACCTCATTACGAGGGATTAACTTCTGCGGCTTACTGACAAGTGAAAGGGGAAGTGTTCTCGCCGTGAGGAAACTGGAGTAAGGTAATAATTGCTTGTATTTACTGATGAGTGCTGTATCTTTCTGGCCGCAATAAAGTTAATTATTTCATTTAAAGGAACAATCTGTGTTGTGCTTCAACCCACCGTAATCCAGTTAACAAAAAGTTCCACTAGGGGGGTGGCACGTAACAATATCACTATACAGTGCCCTGATGAGACAACCGGAGAGCTGTCGCAAGTCGACGTTTGACCTCGGCGCACGGAAGCGAGTAGACGTGACACTCTGCTTACCTAGCAGAATTTAATAGAGCGTGCAGACCGATCCAATGTCAGTATGCGCATTTTATAAATACAATATCTGAAAAATACGATAATAAGTATAGAGATTTACGAGATAGTGAAAAGTGCATATGTTGTAATAAATATAATATTTTCCCTGTAGTGGTCTGATCAACCAACAACATGCCCCACAGTTGGGCGTTCATTGTAACTATTCTATTCATATATTGATATTTAAATCGATAAACTTATCTTCTTTCTTATTGGTACGTCCTTCATCTAACCACACGTTTGATGCGTCATTGTAATAAATATAAAATCCTCCAAGCTTGCTACCTCAGGCTAGTGGGGCTATAATCATCATCTTGCACAGTTTCCTGCCACTGGCCGGGTCTGTTTGGAACACAAGCCTCTCCAACGTCTTCTGTCTTCCCACCATCTCTCAGCCTCCACCCTTGTCCAGTCTTCTCCTCTCTTCTTCACGCTTTCTTCCATCCCCTTCAGCCACCTGTCTCGGTCTTCCTCTCTGTCTCTTTCCTTTCCACATATCCTCCTGGGTATCCTCTTCTCCTCCATTCGTTTTACATGTCCATACCATCGAAGTCTAGATTTCTCTATACCATCCTGTAATGGTTCCTCCTTCATTAATTCTCTGGTCCTCTCATTTCTTATTCTGTCAATCTTTGTAGCTCCAATACTGCTTCTCAAGAACCTCATCTCACTGGCCTGTATTTTGCTCTTCTCCCTTCCTTTCATAACCTAGGTCTCCGAGACATACGTCAGGATAGGGACATAGTACGTCCGATATATGATCTTTTTGCTGTTCTGAGGAACATCCTTGCTCCTTAACATGCTTCTCACACTCCTCCGGAATGCTTCTGCCTGTCTCCCCCACTCAATTATCGTTTCTTCCATTATCTTGTATCAGGCTTCCCAGATACTTGAAACTCTCCACTTTCTTCAGCTGTTCCCCACCAATTGTTATTCCCGTTGTGGTTCTTTCCTTCTTCCTTGTTGTGATCACCATCTCACTCATATTTATGCTAAATTTCATCCCATATCCTTGTATTATTCCTTCCCACACGTCCAACTGTTCCTGTACCTCCTCCTCCTTGTTTCCCCAAATCAACAAATCATCTGCAAACACCATTGCTTTCATCTTTCCTTCCCCAATTACTTGTGCCACTCGGGTCATTATGTCATCCATCACCACAATGAAAAGTAACGGTGACAGTGCACTTCCTTGTTTCAGGCCGTTTCTCTGTTCCAACCTGTCCGATATCTCTCCTCCCACTTTCACACAGCTCACCCTTCCCTTGTACATCTCCTTTATCCTCCTTTATAGTCCATTTTTCTACTCCCTATCCTCCAGGGACTTCCATACTTAGTTTCTGCATGCACTGTCATATGCTTTCTCAATGTCCAGGAAGGCCATCAGTAGATCTGTTCCATACTCATAGTGCTGTTCTTGTAACTGCCTTACAGCAAAAATCAAATCCACTGTGGACCTTCCTGCTCTGAAGCCATGTTGTTCTTCCCTCATCCCTCCTTCAATCCTTGTCCTAATTCTCCTGTCCAAAACTTTCTCAAACATCTTTGCACAATGACTCATCAGTGTTATTCCCTGATAGTTTCTGCATTCTGTTCTACTACCTTTCTTGAAGATCAGGACAATTATGCCCTTTTTCCAGTCCTCTGGGGTCTTCCTTTCCTTCCATGCTGCCTTCATCACTCGGTACAACCATTGTATCCCCACCTCTCCTGCTGCTCTCACCATCTCCACACTCAACTCATCCACACCCGGTGCCTTTCCTCCTTTCATCTTCCTCACTGCATCTTCCACTTCTTTCCATGTTAAGTCCTTTTCTGTTTGCAGTCCATCTTCCTCTTCCCCGATTTCTTCCTCCTTGCCGTGGTTTCCATTTGGGTTCAGAAGTTCTTCAAAATATTCTTTCCAAATTTTCTTCAGTTCTTCCCTAATTTCTATCTCTTGTCCCCTTTCGTTCACCATTCTAACATACTCCGTAGGATCCTTCCGCCTCTTATTTTTTACCATCCCATACAGGACCTTTTTTGTACCTTCACTATCCTCCATCATCTTTGTCCACTCTTCCATCTACTTTCTTCTCTCCTCAGCCACTACTCTCTTTGCCTCCTTCTTTCTTTTCTGGTACTCTTCCCTTGTCTCTACCGTCCTATTTTGATACCACCTCCTAAAGGCTCTATTCTTTTCCTTTACTATATCTTTTGTCTTCTCATTCCACCATGGTGTTTCCTTCCACCTCTTCTTACTGCTTGTCCTCCCACATACTGCTTCTGCTGCACCTACTAGTGTCTTCTTAAATCTAGCCCATTCCTCTTCCACCCCTCTTTCTTCATCTGTTGGAATTCCTTCCTTGACCATTTTGAGGTACTCTACCCTTCTATCTCCTTTCAGTTTCCATATCCTTATACATCTTTCCTGGTTCTCAGTCCCTTTCTTCTCCTTAGTCCCTCTCAGGATCATTTCCAGCAATCGATGGTCGCTATCCAGGTTCTCAGATGGTATAACCTTGATGTCCGTGACGTTCTTATTTAATTCCTTCTCATACAGTGTATAGTCGACCGCCGACTTCCTGGTCAAGTCATCGCTGTACCATGTGATTGTGTGGCTCTCCCTTTTCTTGAACCAGGAGTTCCCAACTAGCAGGCTGTTCCTTTGACAGAAGTCCAACAGTCTCTTTCCTTCCTCATTTCTTCTGCCCCAACCCTCTGGTCCAAGTACACTCTCATACCCTTGTCTTTCTCTTCCTACATGGGCATTCAGATCCCCCATAACAATCATATTTCTTCCTACCAGCTGCTTCTGCAATTCCTCTTCAAACTCCTCCTCCTCTTCAGAGACGCAGCCTACTTGTGGAGCATACACTTGCACTATTTCTACGGTCTCTCCCCTCAGTGCTACTTTCACTTTCATCATCCTATCACTTATTCTCTTCACTCTTCTTTTAAACCATCTCATACTACTACTCCCACTCCATTCCTCTTTCTCTCTTCATTCCCACTCCAGTACAGTCTATAACCTTTTCTCAGTTCTCTCCTTCCTTCCCCTTTCCACTTTGTTTCTGCCAATCCCAATAAATCCAACTTCCTTCTTTCCATCATATCCACTATCTCCTCCACCTTCCCCGTCAGCGTTCTTATGTTTAAAGTTCCAAATCTTAATCCGTGTTTACAGCCGTGTCGTCGTCTATTATATCCGTCCATGTCCGAGGCTCGTTCCATTTTTGAAAGCATTTGGTTTCATCCACTACTGGCTTGCTGGGCCTATCATAGGTTCACCAGAGCCCCGTTAGCCGTCACTTTTCAGGGTTCCTGTAGGACCTTCACAGCTACCGTAACGGTCCCGGGGCACTCGAAGTCCCCACTGTACTTCACCCCTACAGGCAATCCCCTACTTTGTGCCGTTGCCCGTCTCCCACGACTTGGACGAGGGGTTGGACAGTGGGGCTATAATACTAGCTTAAATGACATCACACAAAGACACAGTACACCAACTTCACAAAATATACACATTTATTAATAAAAGCAAGCTTCCATTACCTGGATCTCTCACCCAGTATTAACAACTATCTTCATAGTCGACCCCTTCACACAATTCTTAGTATTCTTCTCACAAATTCCTCAACTCCTTTTCTTTATCTTTGGCAATCATAAACTATCAATACCTGCTTGTCAAACATATAAGCAGGTTTCCAATACCTGCATCTCTTGTACATTATCAGCAACAACTTGCATTCTTTACTACCCACAAATTCTTCTTTTCTGGTCATTCTCTAGCAATCATAAACTATCAATACCTTTTTGTCAAACATATAAGCAGGATTTCTTCTTCAACATGCAAAACATTTGCCAGACCAGAGCATAAATTAATTCCTAACATCACCATTTACATAAAAGCCAGCTTCCATTCTTCATGGCATCCTAACTATCAATATCACCATAGAAACCTAGTCAAGTCAAGCAAACCTTGCCATAGCAAAACCACTTACCAGCAATAGCCAGAGCACCAACAAGAATCTCTATTGCACAACACACAAGATTCTCTGTGGTGGTCTACCAATAAGTGGCCATGTTTGGCAACCAGATAAAACAAAAATAATTACTACCAACAAAACAAACAGAAACAAAAGCACGCTCTGTAACCTACTAAAGTTCTTTTACAGAGATGCCCCCTTGAGAACTAATTTCTAACTGAAGGTTAGAAATTCTTTCTCAACCCTCGACCCAAATACATAAATTAAAAGGAATACATGAAACATACACAGACTAAAACAACCAACTCATTTGATATTAAATATCCATTCTTTATTTGAAAGGTTTTTCTTCTAAGGTTGATAACAGTATAATACACATTGCTTATTCTTGGATCCTATACTCCGTGCACTGTTATTCATTGGTAATTCACCTGTGTGACGATTGTTTTAGGTTAAAATGTGTTTTGATGTGTATCTATTTTGAGGTTTCATTGTGTGTTTACATATGTCTTGAATGGATATGGTTTTCAAGAAGTTTATTGTGATTGAAACATTATCTCAGAATGCTTCCATCATGCAAAGAGCTACTCAATTTGAAGTATTGATCAGCACAAACAGACTGGTTCAATTTCACTAAAGTAAAGAGAAAACTGGTAGGAAAAATTAAACATCACCATCTTATCAATGTTTTCTCCTCAGGAGAAGCAAACCAAATACCCAGGCTCACTGCTGTGGACTTCACTCACTAACTGGGGGAAAAGGGAGTGAATCTGCAAGTTTCTTATGTCTGTGATAAACTTCTGACAGCTGGAAGGAAAGGCGGTCTTTAGGACTAACAGGATAATGTGCAGAAAATTTCTCTTTCAGCATGCAGTCTTCTGGATTGTACAACAAAACACTGGAAGAAAGTTCTTATCTCTGATGAGTCACTTTGAAAACCAGGGTCAGAGGGTTCTATGTAAACAACTTCAGCACATTTGCAACTGACCATAAAACATAATAATAATAATGTTATTGGTTGTACGTCCCTTTTAACTACTCTGGCTGTTAGAGACGCCAGGGTGCCGCAATTTTGCTCCGAAGGGGATCTTTAACGTGTCAGTAAATTCACTGACACGGCTCCCTCGCATTTGCGCACCCTCAAATGCCAGCTGACTGCGCCAGAATACAAACCTGTAACCTTGGGCCCAGTAAGCGAGAACGTTACCGCTGAGCCATGCACCCAGCCGACCATAAAACACCCTGTGAACATGTTTTAGGGGTGTTTCACACATGAAGGACCTGGAATTCTTAGAACCAGTCAACGGGTTGACGAAATGTGACCAGTGCATCCAAATTATGGAGGGAATGGTGTTGGTTAGCCGCAGAAGAGGTTTCCAGATAGTGACGGAATTTTCCAACAAAATTTGGCTCCTTACCATACTTCAAAGAAAGTTAATAAATTCTTCCGTGAGAACAATATTTGTGTTTAAGGGTGGTTAGGGAACTCCTGACTTTAATCCTATTGAAAACTAGTGGGATTATTTGTAAAAGGAGACAGCTCCACAAAAATGCACATGACTAGTCGTGTTACTGTATGGTTTCATGGTGTTAAACTTAAAAGTATTTGCTCGAAGATTGTGGTGTCTATGCCAAATTGTATAAAGCCAAAAGGAGAAAATATTAGCTATTAACTGAGATTAAAGTACTTCTTAGTTCAATAAGTTCAATAATTGCAACAAAAAGGTGTGTTCTTGTCGTGTTCTGCAAGTTTTATGTTGAATGTTTCTCTTTTGTTCAATAGGTACACTCATATTGAAGGTGAATGTCCTTTCATATCATTTGATGACTTGCTGGATCGTTTGGAAGATTTGGTCTGCGATGTCGTTCAGCGGGTTTTAGACTCTCCTTACGGAGAAATTGTAAAAGAACTTAACCCGGTAAGTTCATGAAACTTTGAAAGGGATACTGTTAATTTTCCGCCCAACGATATCCCTTTCAAATTAATCATTATCAATACGGACCGCAATGGATCTTAATTCTAATACTAAGTTCATGAAACAGAGTAAACTCTTCGTAAACTTAATATTATGGCTTGTCAGTTTCCACGATACAGTACATGAATTGTAAAATAGTCTGTATTGTTATTTAGATTGTAATAACCATTCTGTACCAATAATAATGTTGTTGTTTTTTCTGGCTAGATATCTTTGTGTACTTACAGATCTCACACTTGACTTAGTTCCTATTGTCCCTCGTGGAACATAGGGCATCAATGAAGCATCTCCATCTTGTCCTGTTTACTGTCAACCTTTTCACCTTGCTCCAGGTCTTACCCTCCTCTATAGCCTCCAAGTGGACAGATCTGCGCCACGTTTGTTTGGGTCTCTCTCTCCTCCTCGTTCCCTGTGGGTTCCAATCCAGTGCCTCTCTCTCTCAATGGCTTAATTTCCTTTCCTCAGGGTATGTTCGATCCTTTTCCATTTCTGTCGCTGAGATGGCCATACAAATAAAGCGACAGATCTCGCACAGCTGGCAATAAAGATGACAAAAATTTTACCTTGTAAATTCTAGCTTGCTAGCTACCGACAGCATTGGCTCAGCTGGCTAAAGCGCAGCATTAGGTCATGGGGCCAAGCTCTCTGCTGACTCGGTAGATGCGTGGTTTCGAGCCCCACCGTCGGCCGTCCTTGAAATGGTTTTCCGTGGTTTCCCATTTTCAACACCAGGCAAATGCTGGACGGTACCTTCTGATAGGCCACGGCCGATTCCTTCCACATCCTTGCCCTGTTTCATTCATCCTCATTCATTCCATCTCTCATCCCGACGCGCAGGTCGCCCACGGGCGTCGAATAGAAAGACCTGCACTCGGCCTCTCAGGAGACCACACGACAAAAAAAAAAAAAAGCTGACAGTGTTGGGGTAGCTTGCATGTCTTGCACTCGGAGGCTCCGTCAAGGATTTTAGAAACTGACATGAGGGCTGGAAGGGGGTGCACTCAGCCTCTTGAGGACAATTCAGTAGCTGTCTTGACAGTGAGGCAGCACCCCGGTCACGGAGCGCAAGATTAACGGCCGAGGTAGGCCTAGGTCCTTCATGGGGTTTGATTTTTCATTGTGTTATTAGTTTGTATTATTTTATGTGCCTTTCACGCACAATAATTTGTTTGAAATCCAGCTGTGTCTTGTAAGACTCAAAAGTGTTAGTCCAAAGTACAAAATTATAGAGCAGAAACTGTAGGCTATACTGTCAACAGCTCAAATGAGTTTGTTTTTATGATTTCCACTTATATGAAAGACAATATTCAAGTTGATAGTAGTTTTAACGAGGTCTAATTTAAAGAATACTTGCCTTGCTAATACTGAACCCAGAAAGGATTCATTTTCTTTTGATGGGACAAAATAATCCTTAATTTAACACTTGGATTTTCCGCCAAATTTGGCGGAAAATCCAAGTGTTAAATTATGAATACGGTCAATACGGAACCTGAAATGAATGCTGTACCTAATAAAAATAATCCTTGACAGATGTGCAGTGAGTTGGATTCATTTTCTTTTGATGGGACAAAATAATCCTTGACAGATGTGCTGTGAGTTGAACATGCTCTTCTCTGATGTCACAAGACACTTCTCGCAAATTATATGATGAAAGGGCTGCTTCTCAAATTGCAGAAAGAGTTTGTCTTTTAATAATCTAATCACTTCAGTTTGGAATAGGGGCCCTGTCTGCAGTAAGGACCCCTAACAATACCAGGTTCAGTGAAAATAATAAGTTCTTTAATCATGATTTGCTGGTGAATTTACCATTAATTAATGTACTCTGTTCGGTTTCTTCCTCCGCACAATCTGTGACCCGAGATTGGTTGGCTGGCGGAATTCATGCGCACGCCTGGTAGTTGGTCGTTGGCCCCACTCCAGCAAAAAATCACCCTGTATATGAATGCAGATAGATCTACTGTATTTCCAAGGCTATTTATTTAACATATTCCAACCTTGGTCCACCCCTACAGTTCTTGTCCTCGACAAGTATTCTAATCTCTCATTACTATCACATTTTTGTTGCCCTTGACTTACCTCAGAATTTCATCTATTTCTTCATCATCAGCTTGACTGGTTGGCATATAGACTTGTACTACTCTGGTGCACGTAGGTTTTGTATTGATTTTAGCTACAATAATCCGTTCACTATATTGCTCATAATATCCCACCCACTGTCGCAAGTTTCCTAGTCTATATGAGACCTACCCCCGCATAGCCATTGTTTAATTTAGTGCTAATGATCCCATAGTTGCCTGACCAAATGTCCTGTTCTTCCTCCCTGCGCACTTCAGTAATCCCAACCAAATCCAACCTCAACCTGTCCATTTCTCTTTCTGCGTTTTCTAACCTTTCCCTACCATTCAGAATAATAATAATAATGTTATTGGTTTTACGTCCCTTTTAACTTCCCCTTGCTTTTAGAGACGCCGGAATTTTGCCCCGAAGGGGATCTTTAACGTGCCAGTAAATGTACTGACACGGCTCCCTCGCATTTGCGCACCCTCAAATGCCAGCTGACTGCGCCAGGTTTCGATACCATTCAGACTTTACTGTTCTACGCTCTGATTCGTAGAATGTCAGATTTTGTCTCTGTCACTTCTGTGATATCAACTCTCTCTCTCTCGAGTAGTCTCCACCCGGAGATCCGAACAGGGGACTAGTTTACCTCCGGGTTGGAGTTATGCAAGACAGGAGGCCATCATCACACATATTTATGCATAGAGTAGTGCATATTTCGGGAAGACCATTACGGTTATAGTTTCCCGTTGATTTCAGCCGTGCAGCGAAACGCAGTGTAGCCATTAGTTGGCTAATATTATCAGTATCTCTATCGTCTCCCTTCAGAATAAAGTAATAAAACTGTTACCCTACTAATTGACACAACACTATGTTGCCGAACTATCAGGCACTGCACTATATTAACCAACTGTATGACACTGCACTATGTTAACCAACTGTATGATGCTGCACTATGTAACCAACTGTATGACACTGCACTATGTTAACCAACTGTATGATGCTGCACTATGTTAACCAACTGTATGACGCTGCACTATCTTAACCAACTGTATGACGCTGCACTATGTTAACCAACTGTATGACGCTGCGCCATGTTAACCAACTGTATGATGCTGCGCCATGTTAACCAACTGTATGATGCTGCACCATGTTAACCAACTGTATGACGCTGCACCATGTTAACCAACTGTATGACGCTGCACCATGTTAACCAACGTATGACGCTGCAACTAGATGGGGGGCTTCATTCATTCCATTCCCTGACCCGGTCGGTCGACTGGAAGCAGGCTGTGGATTTGCATTTTTCATGACACTGCACTATGTTGACCAACTGTATGACGCTGTACTATGTTAACCAACTGTATGACGCTGCATTATGTTAGCAAACTGTATGAGGCTGCAATATGTTAACACACTACAGTGAAACCTCTAAGGCGGACACCCCTTCATAACGGACGATTTTCGAAACCCTTATGAAGTATATTAGTAATTAATCTCTCTTATGCCGACACTCGCTATTACGGACACGAACACCCCGACCGCATTTTAAAAAATCAACCAACCTCTTAGCGGACACTTGTTTTGAATAGAAATAGCATCTCTGTAGGTCTATTAGTCTTGTATGAACACTCTGTTGTGTTAATGTACTTTCGATACATCCTGTACTTCCTGAAAGCCAGTTAGCGCTGACCCTCCCATCCCCCATTTACTGCACTGCTCCGAAAATAAACCTAGGCCTAACGGTATCGCTTTCATTGTTCTCTTGAACTTAAAATGGTCGGGATAAGGGAATTCATACTTTCACTATCTGGTCAGTTTTACCGTGAAACTTCTTAATTCTGTTGTAGGACCTGTGCGTTACAGTAGCAAGTGAGTGCATTTGAAATGGCTCCTTGTAAAAGTTTATCTTTAAAGGAGAAAGTAGACATCGTAGATTATCACAAGTGTGATAATTGTGGTTGTAACTGTTCATTTATAGGTTAAGGTTATAGCATGGCTACCTTTTTGCTGATAGATCATTGCAAGGTGTATTGAGCCTTGAGCCATGGTATTCCTTGTAATGATCTAGTAGTGAGGTGGGAGGGGGCCATGCTCATTTGAGTTCCTCATTGACATAGATGTTCCTTTTTCTAATGTCTGTTGTTTTTCTTAATTCTATGACTTGGTAGACAGTGTTAGGTCTGATTATTGTTTGAAAAAAGGTAAATGATATTGGCTAAGTAGTTGGTTGTTTAATGAAGTAGAAAGTTGCTTATGAGGGAAGGAGGTTTGGATAAAGAAAAAGAATGGGATTATTGTCATTTAGACTTTCACGGCCCGTGTTTCTATTCATAATGTTGAATTTTGGGCTTATGCCGTGTTTTATTATATTAATATTCGACGCTTTTCGAAAGAAACCATGTCTTTCTTCGTCAGGAAAAATCTGGAATACGACAATGTTGCTAAGAGAAAGCAACGAAGAACATATAGAAGGTGCCCAAAGATGGACGCCATTATAGCCCCATGTTAGGGACAACGGAAAGCAGCAGTGAATTACTTTCTCAGGGTTCTGATAATAGGTAGCCAGGATTCACTGAGATTGTAGCCGGTGTCGCGGTTGAAATTATCTGGGTGTTTACGTATTTCAACCGCCTCCCTGATGATTCTGGGACGATATTGCTTTATACGGGCAAGAACATCCACTCCTTGGAACATTACATCATGGCCAGGTGTTAAAGCATGATCGGCAACAGCTGATTTATCAGGTTGAATGAGCCTGATACATCTATTATGTTCCTTAATGCGAGTGCATATTGTTCTCTAAGTCTGCCCGATGTAAACCTTGCCACAAGTACAGGGAACTCTGTAGATACCCGGTTGTTGCAATTTAGGCAAACTGTCCTTAGTTGGTCGCAGGAGTTGCCTAATCTTAACAGAAGTTCCAAATACAGTCCGTATGTTGTACCTACGTAGGATTTTAGCAATACGATCCGTCGTGTTATGTATGTACGGAAGGTAAGCAGTTCCTCTTACATCTCTTTTCTCAACTGACGTCCTATTATTATTTGTTGGTTTCAGAACCGTAGAAATCAAAGCCTTGCTATAACCGTTGCTCTTAAAGGTGGTTCGCAGGGTGTTAATTTCTTCTTGTAAAGAAGACACTTCACAAATCCTCCTAGCAGTTAGAGTTGTAAGGATACCATGTTTCTGGGCAGGGTGATGGTGAGAACTTGCGTGGAGATATCTATTGGTGTGTGTTGGCTTACGAAAAACGCTGTGTCCTAAAGATCCATCCTCTTTCTTGGTGACGAGAACATCTAAAAAAGGTATTTTGCCGTCAGATTCCTTTTCCATGGTGAATCAAATAGAAGGGTGCTGGAGATTAAGGTGATCCAGGAAATGGCTAAGATTTTCCTCACCTTCCATCCAAACAACGAACAGCATAGAGTCTGTGAGTGTGGCTAGAGAGGAGGAAGAAGTGGACGAAATGTGTGAAGTATGTGATGCTGGAGTGACTGAAATAGAAGGGTTGGAAGGCCATAAAGTTCAACAAGATGTGGGGATACAGGAAAATTATCAGAGATGGGGGGGGGGGGGGCATATGAAAGCAGCTGATATGGAAGAAACTGAAGAAGAGAAAGGTGAAGCGGATAAGGGAGTAGGTCAAATTGAGGAAGTGGATGAGATATGTGAGATAAATGAGCAGAAAAATTATCTGAGAGGTGGGGGGAATAAAGAAAATAGACAAGAGAAAGAACAAGGGCAAATGGAGAAAGTGAAAATGAGATAGGTGAGATTAATGAGCAGAAAAATTATCCGAGAGGTGGGGGGAGTAAAGAAAATAGACAAGAGAGAGAACAAGGTGAAGAAGAATAAGGGCAAATGGAGAAAGTGAATGAGATATGTGAGATTAATGAGCAGACAAATTATCCGAGAGGTGGGGGGAGTAAAGAAAATAGACAAGAGAGAGAACAAGGTGAAGAAGAACAAGGGCAAATGGGAAAAGTGAATGAGATATGTGAGATTAATGAGCAGAAAACCTGTGGAGCCGTATTTACCGTGGCCCACATTTTCACCGAGTGTGTGGATCTTGCTGACTTACGAAGAAACCTTGGTTTGCAGACGACACTCAAACTTATATTAGCCGATGACGCGGTGGCTGCTGATCGCGTTATCCGCTTTATAAGTGAGAGTGGGTTAGGGCCAGCAATCTAAATTTTCCAGTGAACTTTGACTCAACGACTTGTTCGTTTTTGAATGATAATGTTTTGTTTTTTCCGTAATTTTTGTTTATTATTATAATTTTTATTTTTTTATTTAATTGTTTGTTTTTGTTTTATTAATATTTGGTCTTTTTAAATTTAGATGTCCACCTCAAAATTTTAAATTCAATTCAAATTTTGTATTCTTTAATCTGTGTTAAGAGGGGCAGATGACCTCGTAGTTCTGCCCCTTAAAACAACAATAACTAACTAACTAATGAGCAGAAAAAATATCCGAGAGGTGGGGGGAGTAAAGAAAATGGACAAGAGAGAGAACAAGGTGAAGGAGGACGTCAAATGGAGGAGAATAAAACTGAAGACAAGGAAGAGAATGAGATAGAAGGTAAGGAGAAGAAAAGGATGAGATATAAGACGAAGAGAAAGGAGTTGTTGAATAGTATGAGACAAACAAGAAAGAAGAGGAGAAAGATGAGGAAGGGAAGGAGAGAGAAACGGGGGAGATGGAAGATAAGGAGTACAAGGTGCGGAATGACATGGTGGATGAAGAAAAAGACGAAATGGAAGACAGAAGAAAGAGGAGGAAGATTAAGAAAAGAAGAAAAGGAAGAACGAGGAAGAAGGAAAGAAAGAAGTGTCACGAGAACCTTCGTATGTTCCGAATATAGGTTCTGCAGAAAGTGCAGATTCTACAGACGATGATGACAATGATGGGAGGAAAGTGCTTAATCGGGATGTTGATAGAAATGATTATTTATGCATTCGAGATAATAATAACATAGAAAATAGCAGATCAGATGATGAAAAGTGTGAAGATGGTATGTCCTTATCGAATGAACTCATTTTTCCAGTTCTTCAAGACTTAATATTGGAAAGTGGATTGCAGTTTGGTGATGGGTTGGATTCAGAATATTTAGTTGCTGCTTCGGGGATGCTTACACTAGATAGTCAAGGGGAGATGTATGTGGAACAAATACAGAAGGAGTCGGCAGTTATTGGAACTGACGCATCATCACTTTCCGAGGTGGATGAGAAAGCGAATTTTGACCATTTGGGAAGTGACTTGAGAGAGAGGAGGCATTTTAGAAGTGATTTTTCGGAAACGTAGGCCTATTGGGAGAAAGAGCCATCTCTCAAGGTCCGTATTGACAATTTGACTAATTTATTGACCATAGAATAATCAATAAATTAACATAGGACTATGCCAGACGTGGACAAGTTAACAACAGTGAAGATTTATTCAAACCTTGACTTCCTTCTGTAAATGATGATAATTGATAAGTAGTTTTACTGTGTGTGTGATATTTTAGTGTATTTGTGATATGTTTTATTTTTCGTTTATGTATGGTGTATCAAAAGAGTAAACAATATGGCCTTGACCTCAACATTAAGAAAACAAAATATATGATAATATCGTGAAAACCAGCATTGTCACAAGTCCTTTTAGTCGATGGACATCAGATTGAGCGAGTCAAGAGTTTGGTTTATTTAGGACAGAATATTAATGAGAATTGGGATCCTTCGGTTGAAATAAGATGCCGTATAGAGAAGGCTAGATCCATCTTTATGACAATGAAACAACTACTATGCTGTCGAGATCTCAGTATGACGCTTAAGAAAAGAATTGTGAAGTGTTATGTTGTCTCCACCCTTCTTTATGGTGTTGAAGCTTGGACCTTGTCCGTAGCTACAGAAAAGAAGATTCGAGCTTTTGAAATGTGGATATACCGGCGGATTCTTAAAATTTCGTGGACAGAACATGTGAGTAATGCCGAGGTTCTTCAGCGTGTGAGCAGCCAACCTGAGCTGTTAAACACAATTAAGAAGAGGAAATTGGAATACTTGGGACACATGATGAGGAATCCAAAATACCGTCTGCTCCAAGTTATACTTCAGGGTAAAATTGAAGGACGGCGTGGACCAGGAAGGAGACGAATAACTTGGATGGATAATTTAAAAACGTGGTTTGGGCTGTCTTCCACGGAACTCTTCAGGATTGCACAGGATAAGAAGGTGTTAGCCATGGTGGTAGCCAACGTCCGTATCGGATAAGGTAGAAGCAGAAGAAGAAGTATTTTTTATTATTATTATTATTATTATTATTTTTTTTTTTTTAAATGTATGTGATCCTCATTTGAGAATCACATATGGGGGAGAATTGTAACTGTTCATTTATAGGTTAAGGTTATAGCATGGCTACCTTTTTGCTGATAGATCATTGCAAGGAATATTGAGCCTTGAACCATGGTATTCCTTGTAATGATCTAGTAGTGAGGTGGGAGGGGGCCACACTCATTTGAGTTCCTCATTGACATAGATGTTCCTTTTTCTAATGTCTGGTTTTTTTTTTTAAATTCTATGACTTGGTAGACAGTGTTAGGTCTGATTATTGTTTGAAAAAAGGTAAATGATATTGGCTAAGGAGTTGGTTGTTTAATGAAGTAGAAAGTTGCTTATGAGGGAAGGAGGTTTGGATAAAGAAAAAGAAGAATGGGATTAGTTTTAATGCATTTAGAATATGAAAGTGGATGTTTATTGTGATATGAAAAGTGAATAGAAAGAGAAGTAAATATATATTTATAGAAAAGAATGGTTGGTTCTTGAGTTTAGGGACTGCGACAACACGGTCATGTAGCCCCGTGTACTTTGGGTGTGTGTAGAATCTGTCTGATATCCGGTGTTAATTGTGATGACTGTATTAGTGTGTTTTATCTGTTTTTTAATTTAAGTACATACTGCAACTTAGAATTTTTCATATAGTTCCTACTTTTGCCACCAAGCGCCACCGTCAACGACTACTAGGCCAAGTTCAGAACTTAGCTACTAGATGACACCGCAGTCAGCTCTTGACAACGAACGTAGAAACCTAAGAGCGTTGTTTACATTCTTAACCTATCCAATTTAGCTTCACACAGGTGTAATTAGTGGAAGTTTTTTTAACATGCCATAAATCTATGACATGGGACTGCCGGCTTTACTTCCCCTCCGAAGGAAGGATACTGAGGGATTTTTAACGCTCTTTAAAAATCCGACGGCTTCGGCCGGGTTTGAACCCGCTATCTTGGGCATAGAAGCTCAGCATGCTACCGACTATGCCACCAAAGCCGCTAAATAGAAAAAAATCCCTCTAGGTAATTAATTACCACCACCCCCGAATCATATAAATGATACATGGTGTACGGAAAACATGTGAAGTGTTAAAGATAGGAAAGACACAGTCAGCAGAAATTGTAAAAAAAACAGGAAGAGATAATTAAGTGTTGGTGTCTTAATGGTAATGAGCTGCAAATTAGACAGTTTCTAAGTGGTAATGGTGCTGTCATTGATAAGTCAATGATAGCGTGGTTCAGCAAAATAAGAAGTCAGAACATCCCAGTGTCCAGACTGATGATACAATTCAAAACATCGGATTTAACGGCAGAATTAGGTATCGGAGATTTCAAAACCTCAAACGGTTGGCTCGAGAATTTTAGAAAGCGCCACGACATAAAATTTAAAGCATTTTGCGGAGAATCCTCCACTGTTGATATGGAAGATGTTTCAAGATGAGAAGGCAAATTGCCTTCCATCACTGACGGCTATTCGCCGGAAAACATTTTAAATGCGGACGAAACTGAACTGTTTTACTACGCGTAATCCTACATTTTCATGGAAGTACACATACTGCACAAGTACATGTGCCAAATTGCAATTATTTTCTCTATAGTGGACACCCCTCTTTAGCGGACAGTATTTACGGTCCTAAGGGTGTCCGTAATTGAGAGGTTTCACTGTATATGACACTGCACATTGTTAACCAACTGTATGACACTGCAAACCACACCCGGCTGACTGGAGTGGGACTTCGATGATGATGATGACACTGCACTATGTTAACCAACTGTATGACACTGCAAACCACACCCGGGTGACTGGAACGGGACTTCGATGATGATGATGATGATAGCACTGCACTATGTTAACCAACTGTATGACGCTGCATTATGTTAACCAACTGTATGACGCTGCACAATGTTGACCAACTGTATGACACTCCACAATGTTGACCAACTATATGATGCTGCACTATGTTAACCAACTGTATGATACTGCACTATGTTAACCAACTGTATGAAACTGCACAATGTTGACCAACTATATGACGCTGCACTATGTTAACCAACTCTATGATACTGCACTATGTTAACCAACTATATGACGCTGCACTATGTTAACCAACTGTATGATACTGCACTATGTTAACCAACTGTATGATACTGCTCTATGTTAACCAACTGTATGACGCTGCACAATGTTGACCAACTGTATGACACTGCACTATGTTAACCAACTGTATGACGCTGCACTATGTTAACCAACTGTATGATACTGCTCTATGTTAAACAACTGTATGACACTGCACAATGTTGACCAACTATATGACGCTGCACTATGTTAAGCAACTGTATGATACTGCACTATGTTAAACAACTATATGACGCTGCACTATGTTAACCAACTGTATGATACTGCTCTATGTTAAACAACTGTATGACACTGCACTATGTTAACCAACTATATGATGCTGCACTATGTTAACCAACTGTATGATACTGCACTATGTTAACCAACTGTATGACACTGCACAATGTTGACCAACTATATGACGCTGCACTATGTTAACCAACTCTATGATACTGCACTATGTTAACCAACTATATGACGCTGCACTATGTTAACCAACTGTATGATACTGCACTATGTTAACCAACTGTATGATACTGCTCTATGTTAACCAACTGTATGACGCTGCACAATGTTGACCAACTGTATGACACTGCACTATGTTAACCAACTGTATGACGCTGCACTATGTTAACCAACTGTATGATACTGCTCTATGTTAAACAACTGTATGACACTGCACAATGTTGACCAACTATATGACGCTGCACTATGTTAAGCAACTGTATGATACTGCACTATGTTAAACAACTATATGACGCTGCACTATGTTAACCAACTGTATGACACTGCACTATGTTAAGCAACTGTATGACACTGCACTATGTTAACCAACTGTATGACGCTGCACTATGTTAACCAACTGTATGATACTGCTCTATGTTAAACAACTGTATGACACTGCACAATGTTGACCAACTATATGACGCTGCACTATGTTAAGCAACTGTATGATACTGCACTATGTTAAACAACTATATGATGCTGCACTATGTTAACCAACTGTATGACACTGCACAATGTTGACCAACTATATGACGCTGCACAATTTTAACCATCTGTATGATACTGCACTATGTTAACCAACTGTATGATACTGCACAATGTTAACCTACTGTATGACGCTGCTCTTTGTTAACCAACTGTATGACACTGCACTATGTTAACCAACTGTATGATACTGCTCTATGTTAACCAACTGTACGACGCTGCACAATGTTGACCAATTGTATGACACTGCACTATGTTAACCAACTGTATGACACTGCACAATGTTGACCAACTATATGATGCTGCACTATGTTAACCAACTGTATGACGCTGCACAATGTTGACCAACTGTACGACACTGCACAATGTTGACCAACTGTACGACACTGCACAATGTTGACCAACTATATGACGCTGCACTATGTTAAGCAACTGTATGATACTGCACTATGTTAAACAACTGTATGACACTGCACAATGTTGACCAACTATATGACGCTGCACTATGTTAAGCAACTGTATGATACTGCACTATGTTAAACAACTGTACGACACTGCACAATGTTGACCAACTATATGACGCTGCACTATGTTAACCAACTGTATGACGCTGCTCTATGTTAACCAACTGTATGACGCTGCACTATGTTAACAAACTAGATGACGCTGCACTATGTTAACCAACTGTATGACGCTGCTCTATGTTAACCAACTGTATGATACTGCACTATGTTAACCAACTGTATGACGCTGCTCTATGTTAACCAACTGTATGACGCTGCACTATGTTAACAAACTAGATGACGCTGCACTATGTTAACCAACTGTATGACGCTGCTCTATGTTAACCAACTGTATGATACTGCACTATGTTAACCAACTGTATGACGCTGCTCTATGTTAACCAACTGTATGACGCTGCACTATGTTAACAAACTATATGACGCTGCACTATGTTAACCAACTGTATGACGCTGCACTATGTTAACCAACTGTATGACGCTGCACAATGTTGACCAACTGTATGATGCTGCACTATGTTAACCAACTGTATGACGCTGCACTATGTTAACCAACTGTATGACACTGCACTATCTTAACCAACTGTATGATACTGCACTATGTTAACCAACTGTATGACACTGCACAATGTTAACCAACTGTATGACACTGCACTATCTTAACCAACTGTATGATACTGCACTATGTTAACCAACTGTATGACACTGCACAATGTTAACCAACTGTATGACACTGCACTATCTTAACCAACTATATGATGCTGCACTATGTTAACCAACTGTATGACACTGCACTATCTTAACCAACTGTATGATACTGCACTATGTTAACCAACTGTATGACACTGCACAATGTTGACCAACTATATGACGCTGCACTATGTTAACCAACTGTATGATAATGCTCTATGTTAACCAACTATATGACACTACGTTAACCAACTATGACACTGCTCTATGTTAACCAACTGTATGATGCTGCACTACGTTAACCAACTGTATGACGCTGCACTATGTTAACCAACTGTATGACGCTGCACAATGTTGACCAACTGTATGACACTGCACAATGTTAACCAACTATATGACACTACGTTAACCAACTATGACACTGCTCTATGTTAACCAACTATATGATGCTGCACTATGTTAACCAACTGTATGACGCTGCACTATCTTAACCGACTATATGATGCTGCACTATGTTAACCAACTGTATGACACTGCACTATCTTAACCAACTATATGATGCTGCACTATGTTAACCAACTGTATGACGCTGCACTATCTTAACCAACTATATGATGCTGCACTATGTTAACCAACTGTATGACACTGCACTATCTTAACCAACTGTATGATACTGCACTATGTTAACCAACTGTATGACACTGCACAATGTTGACCAACTATATGACGCTGCACTATGTTAACCAACTGTATGATAATGCTCTATGTTAACCAACTATATGACACTACGTTAACCAACTATGACACTGCTCTATGTTAACCAACTGTATGATGCTGCACTACGTTAACCAACTGTATGACGCTGCACTATGTTAACCAACTGTATGACGCTGCACAATGTTGACCAACTATATGATGCTGCACTATGTTAACCAACTGTATGACGCTGCACTATGTTAACAAACTATATGATGCTGCACTATGTTAACCAACTATATGATGCTGCACTATGTTAACCAACTATATGATGCTGCACTACGTTAACCAACTATGACACTGCACTATGTTTACCAACTGTATGACGCTGCTCTATGTTAACCAACTGTATGACGCTGCTCTATGTTAACCAACTGTATGACGCTGCACTAGGTTAACAAACTACACACATCAAAAAATGTTTTGCATCACCTCGGTTCCAAGAGTTCCGGAACCGTTAAATACAAAGGGAATAGAGATCAACACAAACAACATTTCAGCTCGTTTTATTGCTCATGAGACCCACACATTGCATGTTGTACCATCATACAGCTAGACTTTCAGCATTTGTGGTCCAGATTGCAGTACACACCACTACCTCTAATACCCAGTAGCACGTCCTCTTGCATTGATGCATGCCTGTATTCGCCGTGGCATACTATCCACAAGTTCATCAAGACACTGTTGGTCCAAATTGTCCCACTCCTCAACGACAATTCGGCGTAAATCTCTCAGAGTGGTTGGTGGGTCAAGACGTCCATAAACAGCCCTTTTCAACATATCCCAGGCATGTTCGATAGGGTTCATGTCTGGCGAACATGCTGGCCACTGTAGTCGAGCGATGTCGTTATCTTGAAGGAACGCATTCACAAGATGTGCACGATGAGGTCGAGAATTGTCGTCCATGAAGACAAATGCCTCTCCAATATTCTGCCGATATGGTTGCACTATGGGTCGGAGGATGTCATTCAGGTATCGTAAAGCCGTTTCGGAGCCTTCCATGACCACCAGTGGCGTACGTCGTTCCCACATAATGCCACCCCAAAACATCAGGGAACCACCACCTTGCTGCACTCGCTGGACAGTGTGTCTAAGACGTTCAGCCTGACCAGGGTGCCTCCAAACACGTCTCCGACGATTGTCTGGTTGAAGGCATATGCGACACTCATCGGTGAAGAGAACGTGATGCCAATTCCGTGGGGTCCATTCAGCATGTTGTTGGGCCCATCTGTACCGCGCTGCATGGTGTCGGGGTTGCAAAGCTGGACCTCGCCATGGACGTCGGGAGTGAAGTTGCGCATCATGCAGCCTATTGCGCACAGTTTGAGTTGAAACACGACGTCCTGTGGCTGAACGAAACGCATTATTCAACATGGTGGCATTGCTGTCAGGGTTCCTCCGAGCGGCAATCCGTAAGTAGCGGTCATCCACTACAGTAGTAGCCCTCGGGCGGCCTGAGCGAGGCCTGTCATCGACAGTTCCTGTATCTCTGTACCTCCTCCATGTCCGAACAACATCGCTTTGGTTCACTCTGAGACGCCTGGAAACTTCCCTTGTTGAGAGCCCTTCTTGACACAAAGTAACAATGCGGACGCGATCGAACTGCGGTATTGACCTTCTAGGCATGGTAGAACTACAGACAACATGAGCAGCGTACCTTCGTCCTGGTGGAATGACTGGAACTGATCGGCTGTCGTACCCCCTCCGTCTAATAGGCCCTGCTCATGCATGGTTGTTTACATCTTTGAGCAGTTTTAGTGACATCTATGAACAGTCAAAGGGACTGTATCTTGGATACAATATACACAGTCAACGTCTATATGCCGGAGATCTGGGAACCGAGGTGATGCAAAACTTTTTTTGATGTGTGTATATGACGCTGCACTAGGTTAACCAACTGTATGACGCTGCACTAGGTTAACCAACTGTATGGCGCTGCACTATGTTAGCCAAACAGTATGGACACTACTATGTTACACCAGTTATTACACCATTCTATGGCACACCACTGCACTACTGTGTTACACCACTGTACAACATCGCATCGCACTACTGTATATTACTCCATTGTACGGCGCTGAAGTATGTTACACCACTATACGACACTGCCCTACTGTTGCACCACTATGTGTGGTTGGTTAACCAACTATATGACACTGCACTATGTTAACCAACTATGACACTGCTCTATGTTAGCCAACTGTATGACGCTGCACTATGTTAAAAAACTATATGATGCTGCACTGTGTTAACCAACTGTATGATACTGCACTATGTTAACCAACTGTATGACACTGCTCTATGTTAACCAACTATGACACTGCTCTATGTTAGCCAACTGTATGACGCTGCACTATGTTAAAAAACTATATGATGCTGCACTGTGTTAACCAACTGTATGATACTGCACTATGTTAACCAACTGTATGATACTGCACTATGTTAACCAACTGTATGACACTGCACAATGTTGACCAACTATATGACGCTGCACTATTTTAACCAACTGTATGATACTGCACTATGTTAACCAACTATATGACACTACGTTAACCAACTATGACACTGCTCTATGTTAACCAACTATATGATGCTGCACTATGTTAACCAACTGTATGACGCTGCACTATGTTAACCAACTATATGACGCTGCACTACGTTAACCAACTATGACAATACTCTATGTTAACCAACTGTATGACGCTGCTCTATGTTAACCATCTGTATGACGCTGCACTCTGTTAACAAACTATATGACGCTGCACCAGGTTAACCAACTATATGACGCTGTACTATGTTAACCAACTGTATGGCGCTGCACTATGTTAACAAACTATATGATGCTGCACTAGGTTAACCAACTATATGACGCTGCACTAGGTTAACCAACTGTATGACGCTGCACTAGGTTAACCAACTGTATGACGCTGCACTATGTTAACCAACTGTATGACGCTGCGCTATGTTAACCAAACAGTATGGGCACTACTATGTTACACCATTCTATGGCACAACACTGCACGACACCGCTCTGCACTACTCTGTGTTACACCACTGTTCAACATCGCATCGCACTACTGTATATTACTCCATTGTACAGCGCTGAAGTATGTTACACCACTATACGTCACTGCCCTACTGTTGCACCACTTTGATAATATTCTTCTTCTTCTTCAAGTGCCTCGTCCTCCAAGAACATTGGCGATCAGTAGCATGATCTGCTGTTTGTCCTTAGCTTTTCTAAACAGTGACACTGGATTAAGTCCAAACCACTGGCTTAAGTTCTTAGCCAGGATATTCATCTGCGTCCTGGACCCATTAATGCCATCAATCTTCCCTTGGATAATTAATTGCAAGAGGTGGTATTTGTTGTTGAGCATGAAATGACCAAAGTATTCTAGATTTTTCCTTTTGATTATACTGAGAATTTCCGAGTCTATGTTCATACGCCGCAGTACTTCCACATTTGTGACTTTAGCTGTCCATGATATCCTTAGAATCCTGCGATACTTCCACATTTCAAATGCTATCAGTTTCTTACTTAAAACCTCAGTAAGTGTCCATGATTCAACTCCATAGAGCAGGACACTAAAAACGTAGCATCGAAGCAGTCGGGTGCGTAATGACAGACTTAAATCACGGCTGGTCGAAACTTCTCATTTTCATGAAAGAACTTCTGGCCTGCTCAATTCTACAGCGTATTTCTTGATATAAGTCCCAGTTATCATTGATTTGACATCCTAAATATTTATATGATGAAAACCTTTCAATTCTTTTATTACCAAGTGTGAGAATGCCCTGAATTTCATCTTTGTTTCTACTAACAACCATCCACTTTGTTGTTTTGGCATTTAAATGTAATCCCATGGCATTACTCTCTTTAGAAATAGAATCCAGTAATTTTTGTAGATCATCCATACTTGTTGCAAGGATGACAGTGTCATCAGCATATCGGATGTTATTAATGATAAATCATTTACCTCTACTCCTTGAGACTTTCCATCAAAAGCATCGTGAAGAATCTTTTCAGAATAGATGTTGAAGAGGAGTGGAGAAAGAATGCTATCTTGGCGAACTTCCTTCATAATCGATACTTCTTCAGACAGCTGACCATCAACACGTACAGCAGCACATTGATTCCAATACAGATTTCCAATTAATCAGATTTTTATCTGGTCCCCCAACCAAAATATTGCAGGTCAAAAATTGAAAATTTTTCAAAAATCAGTTTTTTGAAAGCCTGTAACTTTTTAAGGGGTAACTTCTCACCACTGTAACTTTATAAACAATTACACTACTATGAAGTGTAGAAGCACAAAAAATGTTAGGGATGAAAAACTGTCCTTTCTTAGAAAAATTATTGATTGAAAATTCAGATTTTTGAATTTTAAAACAAAAATTTTGATTAATTAAAAATCTGTAAAAAGACACATGAACCCTAGTGATAATGGGTTCAATGTGAAGGCCAAAGTGTATGGAATTCAATGCTTTTTATTTGATAGGCCTAGAGCAACCCATTGCTGAGATATTTAAAGAACCGCAGATGCTTACAAACGCAAAAAAATACACGATCGGCCTATAACAAAATGGCCGCCATTTAAAAACGGTAATTCAAAAAAAAGTTCAAAAAAATATTTTTAAGCTCACTACATGATAAGGAACAAACCCAGCAAGTATCAAATTTTTCTGAGATGGTCAAGCAACTAGTGCTGGACCACTTGGCCTGGATTGACCCCATATAAGCAATACATGGCGCGTCAACAAACCTCACTTATTCTCATTTTCTTGGCCTCCCACCTCCCCCAACCCTAACCGCCACCCCTTCCCAAGCACGTCACTGACACTCAGCTGTAAGAGTCTTCGCAAGGCGCATTTGGTTTGTTTTTGTTCACGCCTGAGCGCACTGCAGTTCAGCGGCGCGTGACGCGGCCACAAGTTTTCTCCGCCCTGATGTTTGCCAGGAGCAACATGGGGACTCGAGTGGTCCCACGATGACGCAGTGGGGGCACCGGCCCGCAGCACCGGCCCAATTTAGAAGTTTTGGTGTTCTTAGGCCTTAGTGATCCATTAAGAGGATTTTCTTTGGAGCGTCAAGCGCGAATTGTAAATAATGGATTGGAGAACATTTTCATTATTCTTCATGTGATTTGTATGTGCTTATACATGGAAAGTTTTCCTTTGAAGTTTTGTTGGACAGGCTGATGAAGGGTGAGTGTTAGCCCTCGAAACATGTCCCTGTAAGTCTTCTTCTTTCTCTTTACATCATTCCCACTCATATGTGGGGTCGATGTTTCTGACAGCTCTCCTCCATTTAGCCCGGTCATGCACATCCTCTTCTGACAACTGTTTTTCTGTGAGGTCCTCCTGTACACAATCCATCCATCTTCGTTTAGGTCTGCCTCGCAATCTCACTCCCTGTATTTGCATGTCTAGCATCTTCCTCCCCACGTAGGATTCCTCCCTTCTTCTCACATGCCCGTACCATTGAAGTCGCTTTTCTTGTATCTTCTTAGATATTTCCACAACCTTCAATGTTCCTCTTATTTTCACATTTTCCACTCTATCACGCTTAGTCACTCCACTCATCCACCTGAGCATTTTCATTTCCGTGACGTCAAGCCTGTGTGTGTGCGTTTTGCGTGCAGGCCATGTTTCAGAGCCATACAGCAATGCAGGTCTTACGACAGTCCCTGTGAGTAATTAGCAATAAATAGTATTGAATGGCGGAAATTTTATTATTCTTTCAAAGTTATAGTTACTTCAATACGGACCTGAATAATCGACATTATGTATCAGAAAATACCCAACTGGATCATCATCCAGGTATGATTTGTTCAAATCAATCCCAGTCCCCTCCGTCGGATACGAGTTGCTTCCTCGAGATTGGAAAGGATTCCTTCTCGGCATCTCCGTCTCCTCTGGTATCGAACTGCATTCCTCGGACTTGGGTTCCGTCTCGAACTATCATCGGGCTGATATCTTCTGTCTTCCGTTGATGCTTCTTCAATCACCGACATCTCTAGAAGTTCTTCCATTATCATAGAGCAATATATTCTGGATAGCATCATCGTTACAAAATAAATTCGTATGTCGACTGTCGATTCACTATGGTAGATGGTAAAGTTCATTTGGTTGGTCGATGAAAGATTATATATGCTCATGGTCGAGAATGAATGCACATGGGAATACATTAAATGTACTGGATGGAAGTGAACT
The DNA here is from genome assembly GCA_946902985.2 of Meconema thalassinum. Taxonomy (NCBI): domain Eukaryota; kingdom Metazoa; phylum Arthropoda; class Insecta; order Orthoptera; family Tettigoniidae; genus Meconema; species Meconema thalassinum. Next base: position 1,752,830,155 of record OX336388.2, on the reverse strand, counting down.
TAATGCATCCTGTTGTCTCGGCATTCTGTTTATCTAGATGTTATAGATCTTCACATTGTTTCTCTAACGTTGTTCCATTGTTGCAATCACAACTCTGTCTTGATATATCCCTGACGTGTAATAGTTTAGTACATCATCACAAACATACTTAAAAGGTCATAAACTATTTCCTCTTCATAATTGTCTGTAGTCATTATAATGTTCATACACAATGTTTATGTAATATCACTTGTACTTACTTCGAGCTGCTATGTGTACTTGCTTGGTTGAAGTAACACCACACTAAAATAATTTTCCTGCTTGGAACTGAGCAACTTTGTCTGACACCACAAAATCTCAAATATCTCAGAAAATACTTGCTTGATTTTAATAAAACTTTCTATAGTTATACACTGACCGGCACGAAAAACACAACACACAATAAATGATGTGTAATTATCTATTTAATCAAAGTGAAGCACTTCAACCTATTTTTTTAGACGGGGTATGCTATTGGCGTTGCTTTGCGAGCAAACAATGAGGTGCCGATTGTTGATTGCACTAGCCTCAATTGTTTTTTCCCGCGCAACCTGGAAAACACGTCACTGGATGTGAGCCAATAATGTGTTCCCGCTCTTATAGCGCTTATTGTTGTACTTTGAATTATTCCCTTTTCAATCACATGTGTTCGTAGGATCTTTCTGTGATTGTCATAATTAGCTTTCTGGAGCCAACATGCCCTTAAGCCCCGAACAAGCTGCAAAAGCTGTTGCTTTGGTGGAAGATGGTCGCAGCATGCATTACGTTGCAGAAGTGTTGAGGACTACAGCTTCCACGATTTCCAGAACCATACAAAGGTACAGGGAAACTGGAGGCTTTGCAAGGAAACCAGGAACAGGCCTGAGAAAAGCAACATCGGAGAGAGATGACCGCTTCTTGCAACTATAGGTTCTCCATGACCGCCACACCACCGCCATTGAAGCACGAAATCGACCCTACCTTGTTCGAAGGGTCGATGCTAGTGAGAGAACCGCCTGAAGAAGATTGGAAGAAACCAATGTTCAATCCATAAGACCAGTTACAGGCCCAGAACGCACCAGAGCACATCGCACAGCTCGACTTCTTTTCGCAAGGGAACATCATGGCAGGACAGTACAACAATGGGAACAAGTGTAGTTCACCGATGAGTCATGATTTGGCCTCCGATCACCTGACGGAAGAGAGAGGGTCAGGAGAAGGCCAGGAGAAAGGTATTCCCCTTGCACATTCTCACCCAAGACGCCTTTTCAGAGTGATTCTGTGATGGTGTGGGCAGGAATCAGTATGGCTGAAAGGACGGATTCGGTCTTCGTGGAGAATGGGAGCCTTACCGGACATTGGTATGTGGAGGAAATCCTTCTGGAGCATGTTGTGCCTTTCACTCCATTTATTGGTGATGATTTCACACTAATGCAAGGCAATGCACGCCCATACATTGCGAGAGTTCTTGGATAAAGCAGGGATTCATGCTATGGCTTGGCCTGCTCGAAGCCCTGATATGAATCCTATTGAGCACGTTTGGGACCGGCTGGGGAGAAGAGCCCATCATTGCTATCCAGAGACTCTAGTGGACCTACGGAATGCCCTCCTGGAAGATTGGGATATGATTCCTCAACAGTACATTACAGCATTAATCAGGAGCATCCCTGAGAGGTTGAATGCCGTCAGTGGTGCAAGAGGTGGCAATACACGCTTTTGAAGATGCGAACCGAGGTCTCAGAGATCATCTCCGATGTCTGTGAAGTAAGGGGTGAAGTGTATAAAATCAAAACAGAAGTGCATTACCTTTATGAGCTTACTCAAAATTTCCCGCTCTTATAGCGCTCTTTCCTTGAAGTGTGCATCTCTGGCTTAATTTGTTTATAATCGTCTTATTTTTTTTTCCATTGTTAGACACCTACATGGGACAGTACTACAATATTTCATCATTTTATAGTAGATTAGTGTCATAAAAGTGTCATAAATTAAAAATTAATTTAGGTTTTTGTAAGAAATTGAAGTGTTGCGTTTTTCGTGCCGGTCAGTGTACTTTATCACTGGATAAGTAAACTGGAAACACTTTTATTTGGACAAAGTCGAATGCTTGTCTACTATTAAATAAATTGTTCGCCGCTCAACTTCACATAATTTGAAGCGGGGCTCTCGAAATATGTTGGCCGGTAACACCGCTGCCTATAGTGTCTCGTAGGACCTCGCACTGTATCTAGTCAATGGGAATGAATTTCCTCCGGATGATACGTCTTATCGCTATGAAGTCTGTTGAGAGAAGAACGCTCTGAACTGTCGTCCCCCCCTTCAACTCGTCTGAAAATTGCGCCATTGTCAATGCCATGCAGTTAGTGGCGCGCACTTGTAATAATCCTTATTACAGTGAAAAATCTTCCGATTAACGTCATTCAAAGTAATAGTAATATCTTCTTTTAATTTTCTTAATGTTTTCTATGTAGTAAAATTGTTACATAGGGCTTAAATGGCATAGTTAATCACATTAACTAGGTAAAAATTCATGTCTGCTCCATAAAGCCTCCTCTCATTGGCTGAAAGCATATATCCAATGATATATTTTATAACAATTAATTGGTAATATTTCACGCAATTTCCTTGTTGCTATGCACTTTCCAAAGGTCTAGAATATTCTGGGCGTCTCTGATCACGTGTTGCTCGCGTTCGCTAACAAAACTCGTCTTGAGCCAACTTCCAAGATTTATATTCTAATGTTAAATTTTATCATGGGCTCGGATAATAACATCATTTTCATCCTAAATCATCCAAATTTCGGGTGCAGTACCTAGCTTATAGCCATGGCTGTCTTCTTCCCAATCTTGGATCAAATTATAAACACCCTCACTGGTACCGACACCATTATTAGCACAGGTTATCAGACCATCACACAATAAGTACACCGGGCTGATAACTATGCTATGTTTAGCTGCCTCAACAACCTTATTACGATAACGTGCATCAACATAATTTTTTCTGTTATCCCATAATTTTCTTAACCTGCACATGAAGTACTTGGAAGAAAAGTTATATCTTTTGTTCTTTTTTTGTTTTCTGAGAGGTGTCTTCTCTTACTTGTTATCAAGTTTGTTCCATGCTAGCTTTCCTCCCTGACTATGTAATCAGTATTTTAACGAGTAAATTATTGCAGGAATTCCAAGCCCCTAAGAAGCCATTTAAAAGGATGAACTACAGTGAAGCCATTGAGTATCTCAAGGAGCACAACATCACTAAGGAGGATGGGAGCTTTTATGAATTTGGAGAAGTAAGTTTTGTTTAGCCTAACTAATTTTCATTTAGAATCTATATAGGAAAAACACCACAAGGTGGACTTATAAACAATCAATGGACAGGTTAAGCAGGATAGAAACATGAAAAAATGTACTAACACAATGACAGGCTGATAAGAGGTGGATGGAGGGGAAGAACAAGGGTGAATACATAAAAAGGACAAGAAAAATCCCCACCAATAGCAAAATTTACATATAATTTACGTATCCACACGTAATTGGTGCCACAATCTTGACATTTCTATTCATACACACCGGAACTGTTGTATTTGTGGTCTTTGTTGACAATGTGGTGATTGAAAAATATGTTACTGTTTCGTGTTTTGTTTGCTATGTTAATAATATACCTTTTGAATGTATGTGTAATTGTGTGGATTTTAGGATTTATGAATGTGAAACTGGTAAATTGTTTGCCTTTTTCTTTGTCTTCTTTTACTAAAGTGATTTGAATTTATATATGATTTTATTTATTATATTGTTGACACATTCTTGTTTGTAGCTATTATTTTTAGCAATTTGTGGTATGATTTTCATTTCTTATTTGTAACTTTCTGTTTTTAGCGGGAACATGATTGCTTTATTCACTAAGCTGTATAAGGACACTTTCTTTTGACTTTCAGGATGGTTGAAATCATTTTTTAATATGTCTGTTTGTGTTGGTTTCCTGTAAATTTCATATTCTAGGTGGTCATTGTTTTTTCTAATCCTTAAATCTAAATAATTTAATGCTGAATCTTTTTCGGACTACTGTGATTTTTAATCTGTCTTATCTTGTTAAATTGATTCAATAACTGATCGGCATTTGTTATTTTGTCGTTGATTTTTATGAATAAATCTTCCTCAAACCTCCTCCAATATTTTATTCCTTAAATTTGATGGATTTTTCTGTTGTGTTCCGTATGTTCTATGTATATATCCGATCTTATGCCAGAAGCCAGCGAACCCATTGCCACCGTCTGTTTGTTAATATATCACATTATTAAAAGTGAAATATGTGTTGTCCAATAAAACATTAATAATGACAAGAACTTGTCTCTTTCTGTCCTGCTTAATAGTACAGTCATTTGGTAATGCTCGCTGGAAAGTTGGAGAGAATATTTCATTTTTGGGTTTTCCATGTTTTTTGGGGTGCTGATTACGAATCTGAACTTTGCCACCTCAAAAAAAGTTCGGGACGTATGAAAAAAATTGAAGGAAAATGAGGCGTGCAGGTGGAAAGGACGCGGACCATGAGACCTTATTGAGATTACCCACATTCTGAACTAGATGGAGTACCAACTATGAAATGACTTCACGTTTCGAGTAGAGGTCGATATAAATTTAATATCAAAAGAACATAGCAAAAGGGGAACGAGAGGCGCATGAAGTGGTGTATGAGGATGGTAACTGGGCTGGAATAAACGTACACATATACAGTCGAACTTCGATATCTCGAAGTTCCTTCGGAGATAAAAATTACTTCCAGATATCGAAAATTCGACATATCGATTTTTTTTTTATTTTTTTATTTTTTATTTTTATTTTTTCAGAAAAAAAAAAAAAGAAAGAAAGAAAGAGGGAGGGATACCATTACAGTATTATAAACATACGAATAGACAACTGTTGCTACTTCTAATATTATATGCTATCGTATTAATTATTTACAAGTTTCAATCCATTCTACTACATTGTGTCTATTTTGTTAAACTACTATACAGTTATACAGTTTTACTAGTACATTTTCATTTTACAGTAGCCTACTTACAAATCCAAATCTTTGAAAAGAAGTCCGTCAGTTTCTTTTGTTTCCTTTTCTGCAACACCTGGTTCTCCACGAAGTTTTCTAACATGTTAACAGCTTGAAAAACATCCTCTTCAACTGAAGGTTGTCCCTGTACGTAGCGACGAAAAGCGGCCAGAATATCTAGAGCCTGTTCTCCAGTTGGCACTTCTTTCGCTAGCAGCATTTCATTGTTTGTGATGTCCACGTTGTCTTCCTCCGAACCATCTTGTTGCACTGTTACTGTTCCTAAGATTTCACTGTCTGTTGGGTGCTCAGTTATTAATACATGTGCATCAACATTAATGAAAGAGTCGTAATCTTCTTCACCAGAAAGAACGTTTTGATCATCCGATCATTCTTCAGGCACAGGTTCATCCAGATCTCCTTGTTCTTGAAACTCGAATTCAGTTTTGACAAAACCAGCTTTGCGGAAGCAGTTTGCAATTGTATTTTCCGTTATATCGTCCCATGACTTCTGCAACATCACAACAGCATCCAGGAGATTGATATTGTTGAGTTGTTTTCCCGTCTCAACGTTTCTCAATAACCATTGGACACATCTCTTTCTGTAGTGGTGTTTCAAGTTTTTTATAACACCTTGGTCCAGAGGCTGCAACTTGGACGTCATATTTGGTGGTAAAAAAACAACACGTATAGCTTGCAAGTTTCCTGTGACCTTAGGATGAGAAGGACAGTTATCAACAAACAGAAGTATTTTCCGTTTTTCGCGTAAAAACTACTTATCAAGTTTATTTAACCAGGATTCGTAAATTTCACTTGTCATCCATGCTTTCTTATTGTTTTTATAGTCCACACGTAATGATTTTACTCCTGAAAAACACCTTGGTTTCGCAGACTTACCGATTACCAAGAGCTTTAACTTTTCAGTACCAGTCATATTTGCCGCAACCATTACTGTCACTCTTTCCTTGCTTCTTTTCCCACCGTGACACATTTCCCCTTTAAATGCGAGGGTCTTTTCTGGCAAACATTTAAAAAACAGACCAGTTTCATCGGCATTGAAAACATCACGAGGGTCGTAATCCGCCAGTAGAGTTGGTAGAACGCCTCGTCGATAGTCTTCACAGTCAACCTCAGATACACTAGCACTTTCACCTGACATAACTTTCTGCACAATTCCGTTTCGATGTTTAAATTTATCTAGCCATCCTGTACTAGCCTGGAACGATTCTATGCCTAACTCCTCAGCAAATTCATGTGCTTTTTCGTGAAGCATGGAGCCTTGAAGTTGAATGTTTTTGTCCCTCATACACTTGACCCACTTAAACATAGCTTCCTCCAACTGAGGGTAACTTGAGCTCTTAAAACGTTTCCTCTCCGATGAAATACGTGACTCCTGAATAGCACTAGCAATCTGGTCTTTATTTTTCATAATCGTTGACAGTGTGTTAGCTGGAATGCAGAATTCCGCCGCAATATCTTTCTTCCTTCTCACACCGTTTTCCACTTCGTGAATTAACTTTAATTTTTCACTTGAACTTAAACATTTCAGAACCCGTTTCTTCTCCATTGTGTTTGCAATACTGATTTACACAGTAGGTCAGAAACTACAGGACAGTGCTCTCTCACCAGGCTTATCAGCTAAGGACACGAAGGGTGCGGGCATGCCATAAATAGCCGGAGTTTCCCCTCTTACTGTTATTTTCTGAGGCGCACATTGACCGTAACCCGTCTCCTTGCCCTCAGGCTGCTCTGGAATGTAGCAGACCATACAATACTGACAGAAATAACTTCTCCAAGTACCGTCCCCAAGGTGAACTGTCTGTCTGTTAGGTAGTCAGCCCGAAGGCTGGTTGGATCCTCAAAAAGCACCGCCGTTACGTTATGTGAGTAGATACCCACAAAAGCCCAATGCAGCGCTATATTGAGGCATTCTAGGCAAGAAGAGGAGTGAGGTAGTTTGCCATTGCTTTCCTCACTGAGTCAGAAGGTGAACAAAAATCTCATATTCCAAGCCTCAAGGCAATTGTATTTTCACCCCAACTTCGAGATATAGAAAAATATTTTACGCCTGGGGAATGAAATATTCCTCGAGTTATCGAAATATTCGAGTAATAGAACTTCGAATTATAGAACAAATGTAACATGTGAATTAGATACGATACCACCGGGAAATGAAAATTACTTTGAGTTATCGAAAATTCGAGATATAGAAGTTCGACTTATGGAAGCTCGACTGTATTATAAAACAGTAAAACATAAAACTTAAAACACACAATAAAGAACTAACAAAGGAGAAGAAGATCTCGACGCAGAGAAGCCTAAGTTACTATAGTACTGGAGATCGTTCAATAGAAACAAAGGGGCAGAAAGATAACAAATTAACAATAATGTAAATAGTACGTTCGTCCCACCACAGGCTAACTACGAGAACATAGTCAGAAGAGAATATTCTGAGAGCTTACGAAGTCATGTATCCCGAGAACTGTCTACCCAGCCACCCTTAATAAAAATGTATGTCATGCCAAAATACAAGAAACCCATAAAACAAAACGGTACAAGAACAAACGAAATCACAAAGAACATTACAACAACACGTACCCGAACTTCACTAAAACGTGACATGACATACCAAAACCCTTAAGAAGTATAGATCAGTTCTGTATAAATCACGAAAGGAACCAACAACAAAACGAACTAAATAAAACAACGAACAAATGTTTTCATCAACTTCAGAATAACTTTCTTTCCGAACGAAGTACAAGACTAGGTTATCTAACTTGAGGCAACATGAGTACCAATTACAGACCCGAGCACATTCAAGAAATACGCAAATCACCACTCGAGAGAGTAACCAATACATCTCATTTAATAAATGTAATGAGTTCATGTGTTGCTTCTTGACTGAAAGCAACAACAAACAAAACAGAACTAAAATGACCCTCAACTTTCAGTCAAACCCCACTTTAACAAATTATATTAACCCACCCTTAAACATAGGTCTAGAAGCATGATTATGAATGAAACATGTTTCTGACACATACATAGTTAATGTCTGCCCAGTCCCTAAGAATAAATAAAAACCTAATCGACCATCCTTAGGGTGCACAATTGCAGACACAAAACAACAACCCTTAAAACATAAAAATAAACTGATGTGTGTTCCAACAATACAGATATTACATCCAAAGCGATGAACAACACACCCTTCCACGTCTGGACACAAAGAAACCGTGAACTAACGTAAAGTTACCAGCCCCTAAAGACCCTTGAAAGACCCATATTCTTACAAGGAATTAGGAGCTAGTAAGAAATACCTCTCATAAATATAATCACGTTTCAAGACATAAATCAAACTCGAGATACACGCACTAAATAAAACACAACAAGATACAGAAAATAAAACAACAACAAGAAACCCTTAAGACAAATAAACCCATTAAACAAGCAACGCGATTCCCCACTACGTTCGTATATTACTAAAGGAGCAAGGGACAAAATAAAATACAAGTTAACCTCAAACTATGGCATGAACGACCTCCAGTTTAACCCTACTTTTGCAAGTTCAATAAATGGGATCCTTTATCACTAAAAATTGGGAGGATATGGTTTGGTAATAAAATCTCTTCATCCGAACACATCCATGATTATACAGTATAACAAATAAAGACCAGATGACAGCTTATCCTTGAGATGATCTAGACGGTCCTCGATGATATTACGTGTTATAATAATTCCATTTTCATCCTGCTTTTAGCTGTAGGATCAGGGAACGATATCGCAACGCGACTGCACAACATTTCACCCACAGTAGATAAATTTAGAATCGAGATTCGAAACATATTAATAAAATCAAGTTACATTAGGAGCTATGTCTGCCGGTCCTTTCTTCTCCTCGTCATAACAATCGCTCAAGTCGAGTTCCTTAGATTCAGATCACATTCTCCATAGCGGGCACGTTTTAATAGCGCAAGATATGATGTTAGGTTAAGTTCTTGACGACAGATGGCAGTCTTTACAATATTGCGTATCTTCGCGACCCGTTTATAAAATAGTAAACGGCCAAATGTTTTTTTTTCTCGTTGTTTGCTTATAACTCACTAATTATGCGTTTTCAGAAAGTAGATAAAATAACCAACCACTTCGTTTTCTCTCAGAACAATAGTTTCGGCGCTAGCTGGCATTGAATTCGTAACATTATCCATGTAGGGAGTTATGAGAGCTGAGTCAGACGTAGGTGGTATATGTACGAAAATAAAATGGTATAAAAAGGGTAGCACACGCTATAATCCGTTCACTGAGTCGTTTTTTACTCCCATTCCTCCCAACTCTCAACCTCAAGTAAAATAATGCAATTAGAGAAATGATCTTTTTTTTTAATTGTTGTTTAACTTTGTATAAAAATGGTTATTTTATTTTATAACAAAAAGTTAATTTTATGTTACATGAAACTAACAATCATTTGTTTTTGGAATAAATCTACATTAGAAGCAAAAAGTAGATGTACAGTTAAATATAAAAAGCTGAACAAATAAAGTGCTAAGACGATAACATTATCTTTAGAAGGGGAAACCTCTTTAAACTCTAGATCTCTATATTCCTGAGGGTCCAGGCTGCACATCTTCAATGTCCATTGCACTTTCTACCTAGGTACATCACTGCGTGTACTTTGATCACCTGTTGAAAACTGAATGAAATACCGTGTACTGAAATGGAACTACTCGTAGGTACTTTGAAGGTTATCAAGGAAATAATGCATACGAAGCATTAACATATAATGCACAAATGTATGTATAATTAAGTGGGTACCTTGTAATGACCTCTCTCTAGGATTGTCCATGTCGACATGATCCAGGTCAGGATCGCCCTGATCAGGTTGCGCTATGTTGTCGCAGCTCTCTTCATAATTCAGGCAAATTCGGCAGCAATATAAGCCTGCCTTCCTGCAGCCTCAGTTTCCTCGACAGCCTTTCTTACATTTGCATGTTACTTATTTCAGCAAGGAATCTGAGACAGGGGACTGCAAGGAGGTGGCTGGCACTAAACCATTCTTTGATGTTTTCCATCCCCGTTCCTCGGGTCTCTTTTCAGTACCTTGCCATTTTTGGACTTGGTGGTAAACGCGTAAAGAATGTTGACTGGCTGCAGCTGCAGTAGGAGGCAATGCAGCAATATTGGCAGTGGTGTTGTATGCAGATTTAACGTACTGCTTATATCTCACTTCGTTCAGAGAAGTGATGCCTTGTTTTTCCCATTGTGTTATAAGTAAAGATACGAGAAAATAGCATTTTGAAATTGATTTTGTAGCACTTTCATTTTGAAAAATAGCATTTTGGAGCATTTTGAAATTTAAAATTTAGCATTTTGTAGCATTTAAAAGTTCGTCACCAGGTACAATAAAACTTTAAGTTAACAGGTTCAAAATAATATGCAGGATTGGAAATATGGGTGTTTCTGATAAACGGCATAAGCATTTAATATAATAATGTGAACCATACATTTACTTAACTTTAGGTAAATACCATACAATGGATAATTAACAAAATAATAAAATGTAAGTTTACTCCCTCATTATTTCCTTTTCAATGAGGGCCATGGATGAGCGGCATTGAATTTCTATTTGCCGGTGGTTAATGGTCAAATGGCACTTCTTGAATCCAACCTCATAAGATAAGTTATTAAAAGAAATGAATGGAACTTGGCAAAGAGTTAGTAGGAAAAACACACAAAAGGATTTCATAGACATCCACAGAATTTGAACCAATTCGTCCACAGAGTCCAGTATTGTCGTCATTCCACCTGCCACACAGTAAACTTCATAAGACGAGCATTGTCGCCTGACCACAGCTCGCTTTATTCTTACAATTGGCACCTTGGTGCCTGTGAACTAATACAACTCTCTGCCGGCCCTCAATATTTGAGTTGCTGCTAACACCTGATATTGTTGATTGCATATTGAGAACATGACTTTTGGATCTTTTGAGCATAGCTCAGGTACCCTCGTCTCACGTCATACAACCAACCGACAGCACTTGAACTCAATCTTGCCAAATGTATGATGTCAAGTTTCTACATTTCTTTAATACTGATATTAGGATTTTAATACTTCTAACACTCCCTTAGTAAAAATAAAAACCACACACACACCAGGAGACTTAACACTGCTGCCAATGGAACTTGTATAGACGAACTGAACTTCATTGTGCACCTTTCATATCTACTCCAAAGATTTAAATGATCACATACAATCTCAAAGGTTTTCTTAAGTTAAACAGAATATGCAAACACGCAATTACTGATACACCTTTTTGCGACTATTGACTGAGAATCTGTAAAACACTATCCGAATTCAAATAGAAATCGCCGGACGACATGTAACATAACCTATAACTCACACATAGTAGAGAATACTTTCATCATATTATACAACATTCCCCAAAGCAAAGAGAACGCCTAACAAACATTGTCTGTTCATATCACGATACGTACATTACAGTTTTTATTATAATGGTCAAATACAAGAAATGAGGGCCTGCGCGATATAAACCTATATAAGCATAACCTTATTGCTCTAATTTTTAAAAAGAATCGGCACAAACGATTGGAATATTCCTTTTATTAGCACAACCAAATGAAACTACAAAATAATTTCTCCAAAAACATCGTTTTACTGGCGATAAACAGTGGATATCATGCGGCAATAACAGCTGCAATTTTCTAATTGATTTTTTACCGTAATCGATTGTTTTCACGACATTAATCGATGTTCGTACATATCGATTATTACTCGTAAATATCGATTATTTAGCCGATATTTTCATTGCTGAGAACTCGCAAATTTCAAAGTTGCGGCGCGAAAATGTAATAAAACATAATATTCAACATTAATTGGTAAATTCGGCACTTTTCGCATTTATGGGAATAATTCGCAAGAACCCTTCGTTATCGCACTTTGTCGCACATTCAGTTTCGCAAATTTTGGGTATACATAGTCATATTAGTTACCAGGTAGTTGAAAAAACGAGAAAAAAGTAAAATTCGCATTTATCGCAATTGCGATTTTCCCGTATCTCTAGTTATGAGAAATCGTTCACCAGCATTAGCAACAGCTTCTGCATCAGCATCAGGGTTCTTAAATATCTGAATTATATCTGACAGCTCAGGGTTGTTCTTGAGGGTCTTCATGAATTTTTACAAAGCAGATGTAGTGTCACATCCGCTCATAGCATCCAGGAACAGGATGTTTTCGCCAACTGCTTTGTCGATCGCAGTAAGAGGGTGATAAGAGGCTTGAGCTTCTTGTCCTTTGTCAGGTTTTAGAAAGAAAACATTGGGAGAATCACAGAGGCCAATCATGATGACTAAAAGGTCTTTCCCAACAACTAATACAGATTCATGGTTTGGTGCTAGATTGATAGCCGTGTTTACAATTAAAGTATCAGCATCTTCTGTAGCTTGTTTGCACACCATTTTTGCCTCGGAGAATTTTCTAAGGAGCATAGATATCAAACGATTTTTGTTTTTGGAGTTGGATAGAAAAATCTCCTGTTAAACCTTTGGTACCATTTCTTCGGTGATTATCAATTCAACAGATTTCTTTTTGACTGCTCTCCTTGAGCGTTCAAAGTATTTTGTACCCCCGTCAGCAACATTGTATTTGTATTGTGCCAACTTCAGTCCTACTAGGGGGAAAGCAGTCCTCGATAATATCTTGACAAATATTGATGTAAATCTTTTTAACACTGGTACACTTGAAATGGCCATGATTGGCCAAGGCTCAGATCATTAAGCTCTTTGGCTGAAGCTAAGAAACACTATACTCAGAAAAATTGTCGAAGAATCAGTTTTCAAGCGATTTTTTTCGGTAGATAAAACGCTAGAATTTATAACAAGGTTAAATTATGTTGATTGGAGGGGGGGGCCTTAATTGGCGGAATTGATGAATGCTTTCCTCTTGTTAAACGAACGTATAGTAGGCCTACCTGTAGTCAAAATTCTGTCCTTATAACTCGATTTAAGTGGTATACAGAAGAGCTGGAGAATATGAGGAAACATGTCATGTTATGCTACATAATATCAAAGAATGGTAGTAAGGAGTATGTAGATTTATATAAGAATGTAAGGAATCGATATAAGCAAGCAGTACTTAAAGCAAAGTTGGAAACCAATGAAATTTTTATAGCTGGAGCAGTCAATAAACACATGGCAGGTAATTAATAAGGAGAGTAACAAAATTAGGGAAAAACAAAAAAACGAAATATCCCCTGATGAATTTAATCACTATTTTATTCAGTCAGTAGATGATGTTTATGAAAACATAGGTGACTCCTCAATTGATTTTATGGACTTGATTGCCCAAACCCATGCAGTTTCAAACTTTGATTTTAGGTGGAAGGCTGTATCTATGTATGAAGTTAAAAGGTGGTGAACAAACTTAAAGCTTCATACTGCCAAGACATCTATGGCACAGTAGCATAGCCAGGATTTTAGTTTTGGGTGGGGCATTAGGTCCTCATCTATTACTGCAGAAATTCATATATTTTTCTGATTATAAGTTAAATCAATGCAAGAGTGAACTGTTGGTGTAATCTTGGAACTATTGTAGTCTAATATTCTTGTCTAGAATAAAGGATGGTGGTATAATATTGTTAACTTTAATAATGTTTAGCTTATGTGACATTGATAAGCTATGAGCAAGTAGACATCTTATACTAATAATATAGTGAGGAAATATATATATATATGTACCAGTCAGTAAATTGTTAACCCTTTATGGAATAGTGGTCTCTATATTAGCCACCTCTCATAAGGACAGTTTATGCTTTCAAAGATGTTGATAGTTAAATCTTTAAGCCAAATTTTGGAGAATTTTCATGTTGAAGTATTTCTAAAAAGCAAATATTATATAAGTTACATATCTACTTGATGTAATGTGTTCGATAAAATTAAAAAAAAATAACAATTAACAATCGAAGTGCAAAAATAAAATATAAATACTGTATAGAAATGAAAATCATAAAATTACAATTATAAAAGAATATAAAAATTAAAATAATAAACATAACTAAAAAAGAATAATATGAAAATAATTGTAAAAATCAATTCAAAATTAGTTAATTAAGTCAATAAAATATCAATATTGAATTTATAAGAACATAATTGAAAATTAAAAATAAATATATAAACATGAAAATTAGAGAAACAAAAAATAACATTATTAATTATAATAATTAAAATGTAAAAACACACAAAAATAACACATAGTTTTGCCCTATAAAGGGTTAAAGAAAGGGCAGTTTACTGTACCCTTAAGAAAGAGTCAGTCTTCGAGCACTATGTCCATAAAGTTTGACAATCTCACCAATATCCACAATGATGTGTCTATGAACTGCCATGAGTGCAAGAGCCGTCAGCCTTTCCTCGGCAGTTTTACTTCTCAAGTATGTCTTTAGCCTCTTCAGCGTGGAGAAGCTTCTCTCTACAGAGGCTGTAGTTACTGGAATAACAGCCAGGATTGTAAGGAGTTGGTTGGTTCCTTAGTTTAGGGGCTGCAACAACGCGGTCATGTTACCCTGTGTACTTTGGGTCTGTGTAGAATCTGTATGATAAAAGAAGAGATAATTGGCCCATTTAGCTATGGAAATCAGGATGAAGAAGGAGAAATGTTAATAGATTTCTGTAGAAGGAATGGATTAATTGTTGGAAATACATGGTTTAGGAAAAAGAACTCCCAAAAAATAACTAGGTATGGATGGGGAGACAAAAAGACAAAAACAATGATCGATCTTATCCTAGTGGAAAAGGATAAACGTAGACAACTGGTAGATGTGACAGCTATGCCAAGAGGAGATTTTGAAGGAGACCATAAAGTGGTGATAGCCAAATTAAGGCTTGGGAAAATCACAAAGCTTGCGGAGAAAAGGGAAAGAAAAATAAAGGTGTGGAAGCTAAAAGAGAGAGAGGCAATGGAAAAGTTCCAAGAAGACTTGAAAAAGGAAATTCCCAAAGACGAAGCAAAAAGTGTCGAACAGGAATGGGCATGTTTTAGAAATTGTTTTGCGAAGTGTGCAGTAAACACTTGTGGAAGACTATCAGGGAAGAAAAAGGAAAGGGAGACTCCTTGGTGGAACAACAGGGTAAAGGAAGCTGTTAAAGAAAAACAAATGGCATGGAGGAAGTGGATAGGCAGTAAAAATGCAGAGAAATGGCAAAAATATAGAGAAGCAAAGAAGGCATGCCAAAAAATTGTACAAGAAGAAAAAAGGAAAAGTTGGGAAGGTTTCACGGAAACTTTGAAGGAGGATATCCAAGGAAGTAAAAAGGTTCTATATGGATTGGTGAAAAACAGTGTAAAAGGTAGGGAAAACACAAAATTTGTAAAAACTGAAGCAGGACAGATATTGTATCAAAGAGATGATATATTAAAAAGATGGGAAGAATACTTTTCAAAGCTACTAAATGTTAAATACATTGAACTGGAAGATGAAAAAGAGCAAGAAGAAACAATGGAAGAAGAAGAAGAACAAGAAAAGGAGATCACTATGCTAGAAATAGAGGAAGCCATACAGAAGATGAAGAGCGGTAAAGCAGCAGGAGAGGATGAGGTGTCCGCGGAAATGATAAAAGCAGCGGGACCAATAGGTGTACAGTGGTTGTATAGATTATTTAGAATAATTTGGAAGAAGAAAGAGATTCCAGAAGAATGGGGAAAGGGATTAATTATCCCGATTTTTAAGAAAGGTGACAAAAAGGAATGCAATAACTACAGAGGGATCACTCTTATTGCTCATGTAGCTAAGATCTTTGAGAGAGTTTTGGAAGGCAGACTGAGGAGGAAGATAGAAGGAGAGATGGAAGAAGAACAGTATGGTTTTAGGAAAGACAGATCAACATTTGACCTAATCTTTGCATTAAGGCAAATGATGGAGAAAAGATGGGAATTTGGAAAAGACATGGTGATGACATTTATTGATATTGAGAAAGCGTACGACAGTGTGCCTCGACAGGTGGTTTGGAATGTATTAAGGAAAAGGAGAGTTAACGGAGCTGATGTCCAAATGTTAAAAGCTATGTACAAATATTGTGTGAGTAGCGTGAAGACCAGTATAGGAGAAACAGAATGGTTTAAAGTGGAAACAGGTCTCCGACAGGGAAGTGTATTGTCCCCCTTACTATTCATCATAGTCATGGATGAAATTCACAAGAATGTTAAACAGAGATTGGGACAAGAGGCAACAAAGGCCATGCTGTTTGCAGATGATATAGTGATATGGGGCGAGGATGAAAAGGAAGTACAAAAACAACTAGATGTATGGAATCAAGAAATAGAGAAATTTGGGATGAAAGTAAGCACAGAGAAGAGCAAGACAATGGTAATGTCAAGAGGAAGGAAGGAAGGAAGAGGAAAGATAGAATTGAATGGGAAAATTCTAGAAGCGGTTAAAAGTTTCAAGTACTTGGGAAGTGTGATCACAGAAGATGGAAGGATAACTGAGGAAATTGGAATGAGAATACAACAAGCGAACAGTTTTTACCAGAGCATAAGGGGTATTCTGTGGAACCGAGATGTCCCAAAGAAATGTAAAAATGTATTATATTCAACCTACTACAGACCCATACTAACATATGCAGCTGGAGCGTGGACTACTACAAAAAGAGAGGAGAGTAGAATACAAGCCGCGGAGATGAAATTCCTAAGAGGTATAGAGGGCAAGACCAGAAGAGATAGAGTTAGAAATGAAGAGATTAGAAAAAGGACAGGAATCTTGAAGCTGCAGGACAGGATAGAAACAACAAAGTTAAAGTGGTATGGACATATGATGAGAATGGGAGAGGAGAGAGTACCAAAGAAAACTTTCTGTGAAAAGATGACAGGGAAGAGACCACGAGGAAGGCCCCGAAAGAGATGGGCAGATACAGTGTGGGAGTGTGTAGAGAAGAGAGGAGGAAAACCTGAAGAAGTACTAAAAACAGGAGAGGAGTGGTGGAGAGACAGGAAACGCTGGAGGTCCTTAATTCACAACCCGACCCAGGAAGCTGTAAACGGGAAATGAAGATGATGATGATGACAGGTGTAATTAGTGGAAAGATCTTTAACATGCCATAAATCTATGACATGGGACCGCCGGCTTTACTTCCCCTCCAAAGGAAGGCATACTGAGGGGATTGTAAGGAGTGTAGCAATGTAGTCTTTGGTTGACTTTCTGTTGAGATTCTGCAGTTCTAGTTCCACAAACGCCACTCTGCCTCCAGAATGCCTTTGTTTGTGGTTTGAAGATCACTTTTGTAAAATTCAATCGCATTCCCAATGTCACCAAAATCTTTCTTATCTGCATTATGTGGCAGCAGACACTCCAAGCCATGTAGCGTTTCCTTGTTTCTTGAAAACTTGCTTTTAAGATGACCGGATATCTCATCCAGGTATGGAATGAAAACTGATCGTCTGTAGTAGTCCTCAGGTGAGGTGGCCTCCACGTTGTTTCGAAATTTCTGTGTTCCTGCTGTCCTTGGAATTGATGCAGAAACCCCAACATGTGATGCAATCTCCTCGGATTTTCGGTACAAAGCAGAGTACTCTTCCCCAGCCTGTTCTCGTATCTCCATGAACAGTTCCTCAACTTGTTCTACTTTTATCATGGCCATAGTGAGATCTAAAGATTCTGTTTGAAGGAACTTAGACAAATTGTAAGTTATTGAAAGAAATGTACTCATTGTGAGTAGAGTTGTGAACAAGGAAGAAGGAAAGAACCACAACGGGAATAACAATTGGTGGGGAACAGCTGAAGAAAGTGGAGAGTTTCAAGTATCTGGGAAGCCTGATACAAGATAATGGAAGAAACGATAAATAAATGAGCGGGGGAGACAGGCAGAAGCATTCCGGAGGAGTGTGAGAAGCATGTTATGGAGCAAGAATGTCCCTCAGAACAGCAAAAAGATCATATATCTGACGTACTATGTGTCTATCCTGAGGTATGCCTCGGAGACCTGGGTTATGAAAGGAAGGGAGAAGAGCAAAATACAGGCCAGTGAGATGAGGTTCTTGAGAAGCAGTATTGGAGCTACAAAGATGGACAGAATAAGAAATGAGAGGACCAGAGAATTAATGAAGGAGGAACCATTACAGGATGGTATAGAGAAATCTAGACTTAGATGGTATGGACATGTAAAACGAATGGAGAAGAGGATACCCAGGAGAGTACACGAGACGAAGTGGGAAGGAAAGAGACCGAGAGGGAGACCAAGAGACAGGTGGCTGAAGGGGGTGGAAGAAAGCGTGAAGAAGAGAGGAGAAGACTGGACAAAGGAGGTGGCTGAGAGATGGTGGGAAGACAGAAGACGTTGGAGAGTCTTGTGTTCCAAACAGACCCGGCCAGTGGCTGGAAACTGTGCAAGTTGATGAGTAGAGTTGTGATGAATTGAAAGCTGCACAAACTAGTGTGAAGACCTGTTGCCTTGGTTTTCGAGGAGTGATCGTGACCTGTTGCTATTATTTCCTCTTAGGCGCGAACAATGCACAGGAATGACTCAGAAAATACAGAGACGGCATCATGTCGTTCCACCCATCTAGTGTCACAGTACTTGTGAATAACGGAGTTAGCCTTACCATCAACTTCAAGCTCTTTCCTTAAGACGTGTGTTCGTTTTGTTGAACCTCGGAAAAACGCTGTAGTTTCTGACATCGTGGAAAAGCAGTTACGAATAAAATCAGTCCGAGCAGCTTAACTGAGGCACAAGTTTAGAACATGGGAAAAACAGTGTGTGTAAGAAGCTTTGGGGTAATCTTCACTAATAAGCGCCTGAACTCCATTGAAGGTCCCACTCATCGCTGCAGCGCCATCATACCCTTGACCACGTAAGTTTTCCAACTCGAAGCCGTGTCTTTTATGTTCTTGTTTGATGACAGATGCTAATCCAGCCCCAGTCACATCATATACAGGAACAAATGTCAAAAAATCTTCTCTAATATTTTTAACAACAGTGTCAAAATATCTGACGCACACAGAAAGCTGCTCCACCTGGCAGTTTCAGTTTCATCTGCAAGTACAGTGAAGAACTTCGCGTTCTTAACTCTTTCAACAATATCATTTTTAGTTTTCTCTCCAATCAAACCGATAAGTTCATTTTGTACTATGTGTTGGTGTTTTTTAAATAGTTTATTTACCAGAAATGATTTTAGTCAATTGAATAAATCTGTCCCCCCCCCCCCCCCCCCCCCCCCCAAAGCCATCAGGAGTAAATAACAGGTAGAATGCACGATAAAGAATTATGTCATCAATAGTTGCAGAACAGAGAATACACCCATAAAGCCATCAAACAAAGAAGGTATGTTGCAACACTTTTAGGTCTATTATTGTTAGTCTAATTTAAACAGCGCTGTTGTAAGGTAAGCCTAACGGTCGCTGTGGACCTCATTCTTGTTTATTATTATTATTATTATCATTAAGAGGAAACTGTAATACACTTTAAAAGAAATGAAAATCCACTGCCTGCTTCCAGTCGACCCACAGTCGACCGACCGGGTCAGGGAATGGAATGAATGATGCCCCCATCTAGCGGCGAGGATATGTGCCGGCTGCCGAAGCCTGTCGCACTCCCCTGGAGCAATGATTAAATGAAATGATAGTGGAGTGTGTTGCTGGAATGAAATTGTGACCGGGAAAACCGGAGCACCCGGAGAAATACCTGTCTGCCTCCGCTTTGTCCAGTACAAATCTCACTTGGAGTGACCTGGATTTGAACCACGGACCCAGCAGTGAGAGGACGGCATGCTTCCGCCTAAGCCACGGAGGCTCTATTACACTTAAAATAATAATAATAATTTAATACGAACCTTTTAAAACAAATCGAATAACTTTACATTCTATCAGTGAGCAATGCGTCTTTCTCGTGCAGAGAAAATTATTTGTAAAAGCCGTACCTATATAATGAAATGCTGGCCTCAATTTGCTACACATAACAATAAAACCTTGCATTAACTTACCAAAGATTTATCCAGTTTTGGCTTCTTTATGACAAAGCGGCCCATTTTTAAACACTCGGTAATGTGACAAAAAGAAAAGAGCAACTATTAAAGAACTTGCGACTCTTCCTCAACACTACCACTAACAGACTGTATATCGCCTCTCGCAGAGACACAAAACCGCCGTAAATCCCGACAATGGGGACAATCAACCCCGCAGCGTCAGTATTGTAGCCATTATTGAACACTGCTATTTCTAGGAAATGGTAATTAAGAGCTGACAAGAGAGTGTAAGCAGACTAGCTATAACTGGCCCCCTGCAGAGAGGTCTTTTGCTAATTGGCAATCCTAATCTCTTGGCAGACTTTTGTCTCAATCATCTGGTTGTATCCCCAATACTGAGGCCCGTATTGTAGGCCTACTTGGAAAATCCCTCACGTCACAATCCTAAATGCTACCCTGTTATTTCAGCTCTTTCAAGCAGTGCCGGCACGGAAAATGATGTCTGGCCGTGCTGAGTGTGTTAGTACATTCTTTGTCATTGCATTTACTGTACGGTATTTAACATTTCGTTATAGGTTCTAAATTTGTTCGAGCCATTGGAAAATATAAAGGCTCATGCCCACCCCGATTTCTGGATTTATTTTGGGGGGGGGGGGGCGGCCCCTCTTCCCCCCTCTGGCTACGCCACTGCTATGGCATATCAAATAATTTTATGAAATCAGTAATTGATCATGTTCTTATACCTCTTACTATGTGTATTAATGACAGTTTGGAAACAGGAGTGTTCCCAGAAACTCAAAAGTATTCTAGAGTAATTCCAGCATTCAAAATAGGCGAACACAATGTACTGAGCAATTATTGGCAAGTTTTAATTGTCCCAGTATTTGGTAAAATTCTTGAATATATTATGGTTGGGCCAATGGTAGATTTTTTTAATACTAATAATCTCTTATGTGGGGAGCAGTTTGGATTTCGATTAGGTAAATCGACTCTTGAAGCAATTGACGCACTGCTTGAACACATATTCATTGCTTTTGAAAACAAGAAGCTTACTCAGATTACGTTATGCGATCTTAGCAAGGCTTTTGATTGTGTGTCCCATCCAAATCTGATTCAAAATTTACATTACTATGGAGTTAGAGATAAGCAGCTCGACATCCTGAGGTCTTGCCTAAGTGGTTGTAAACAAGCAGTTGAAATGGAAGGTGTAAGGTCATCTAATCTTTATATTAAACATTAGGCCAGTCATCTAAAACATTCTAGGTTGCAAAAAATTGCAAGGTTCTGATTTTTTGGTAGGTTGTTAGGATAGATACCAATAGTGTCAAACAAAGTTTGCAACTTCAAAAGACCTGTGCTAACTTCGTGGTGCTCGAAAAACCTCGAAATTTTCACGCGTGTTTTAAGTGTATTTTATTAAGTGTTTTTAATGTATCTGTGTTTTATGTAATGTTACAATACAATATTTTGGGTTGATGAAGGGGTAGAGTTAGACCCGGAAACATGTACCATATGTAATTTGACTATATTATTTAAATTAAGTATGACCCATTTCTATTTCGACTACGATACTGTGACCGTTTGACGGAGGTCCGACGTCCACATAAGCGCACATCTAAATAACAGCAGAGCACAAGACTCAAAAACATCTCGGGGTAAAAATATGAGCAAACAACCAACGTTGTAATTTAATATAAAAGCTTAGCTGTTATTCCGATGCACACTACAGCAAGGTTAGAAAGGAGTTAAGTTTCAAGAAATCATGAATGACCCCAGTTTTCTATAAGATAAAATGCATCAGGTCAATTTATTCATTCAACCATCCTACTCTAATACAGTCCTTCTTTCCGCAGGGAGATCGCTAAATACACTCCTGAAATAAAATAAAAACACCCTATCGCTCCCCCTGGGACCCTGTTCTGAAGATGCCCTATTCGATTAACGGCAATAATTAAATTTAAAAAATTTAAATAACGAAATTTGTCAAATGTTCCTCCAACATTTAGTGAAATTTATAGTTTATCACTGGAATGTGTGTTATTCGAAACACCATAAACACATTGATGATGTGCAGACAGTTAATAGTCCAGTCTGACATCATTTCAAAAATTATATACAAGTCACAACAGCATTATATTTCCAAAATATCCTCTGAATTATTTTAGTTGCAAAATCAATCATGTGAAAAGTCATGAATAAAAATTCTTAAATAGTTATCTCCATTATTTAACAAGCCATCAAAACTATTGGCTATGAACAATCTATTCTTCCATGTTATCTGATGATAAGTCAATTATTTCATAATCGTAAATTTCCACACCTGGAATTTATTAATCTCTCCAACAACCATGTTGATTTAATATAATTTCTAAAAGAAATAAATTTATTCACTTATTAAATTTGGGTGTAACTCACTATTATCATGAAATTATTAAATTTTATATGAATTATGGATCAGTTATAACGGCTAACAAATTCATCTGAAATCGAGGTCAGCATTCCCTGAATGCCCCATATCACTAAGCATTAATAGGCTTCACATTTTATGTCTCCACATAATATTGAAAGTTTCAAAATATATTGATCATACTGCAATATCATAGTAATTCCGTAGAATATTTGTAAGGTGAGAGCAAAATAAGTTGTTGTTGTTTGAGTCTTCAGTCTTTTGACTGGTTTGATGCAGCACTCCATGCCTCCCTGTCCTGAGCTAATCGTTTCATCTCTACATAGCTACCACACCCTACATCCGAGGCAATCTGTTTAACATATTCTAACCTTGGTCTACCCCTACAGTTCTTGTCCTCGACCCTTCCTTCCATAACTAAGCTTGCTATTCCTGGGTGTCTTAGTATGTGTCCTACCAACCTATCTCTTCTCTTCATTAGCAGTCGCCAGAAACATCTCTCCTCTCCCACTCGTCTTAATACCTCTTTGTTTGTAACCCTATCTACCCATCTGATCTTCATCATTCTCCTGTAGCACCACATTTCAAATGCTTCAATTCTCCTCTTTTCTGCTGCACGGAATTCTACTGATGACGTTATCTGGTTTAAGGCGTGGGGTTGCTACTCTGGCTAGACCCTTCTTTTTGAGACACGTAACATGAGGATTCATCCTCCAAAATCATTAATATCACACACATCATCATTTAATCATTATTACTTCTTCCATTTTTCTCAAGTCCATTGAGCCTCATTGCTTCAATTAATGGATTAGAATGAAAGCTGTGGGCTAAGTACACGCATGTCTTCCCCATTTAACTCAACTACCAAGCCAGATAAATCATTTAGTTGTCATTAACAATTATTTTGCCTTCCAATAGTCGTCTCACAAAACACTCCGTATTTGACACAACTGCTCTACACCGCAACTTCTTTTTCGAATATATTATCATCATCTCATTAGAGAAATCCAAATTACATTATTAATTACGACCTCTTGTCTATAATCTGATCCAAAATTCGATTATGTGAACACCACAGAATGGTTCACTATCACCCAATAAATTTATTATTATTATTAAATATTTCAACACGTCAAAATAATTAAATTCCAAGTTTATGATCCCAACAGATCTTCAAAATCCCGATAATCATTCAACATGATTCAATCCAGTATTATCGAAAGTATTACAATCATCAATTATTATTATAATTATTAGAAAATCCTAATCATGTGAAAAATCAAACTCGTTAGGTAACGATTAAGTATCTAATCTCCTCGAATATTACTGAAATCAACTCTCAAGAATCATTAAGTAACGTAAAATCATCGCAAGCAACTATCCAAGAAAGATAGCCTTCGATCAAAAAATGCAACCAAGAAAAATATTATGTATACCACTGTACACCAGAAAAATCTATGAAAAGTAACTAGCTAACTATAGAAGCATGGATGCATTGAAAGAATGTCGTCACCCCACGACAAAACTGTATCGTGGATATGCTAGTCTTCATGACGTGCTGAAGTATCGCCTAGAAATCCATAAAGTGGCTCCAGTCATTATGCTCTGGCATAATTCAAAAATAAATGCTGGCATCAAACGTTGATCTCAAAAATGGTTGAATGAAATAGTCTACAGTCTGCAAATCACATGTACTAATTACTAGAAGGTAAAGATGTTGTTCACTTCCCTTGATAATGGTCTGCGGTGATGAATCCACTGGCTGTAGCATGCCACCTCCATGACATGCGGCTGGCTCGAACGCACGTGTGCGGCAACACACGTTTCCACTGGCTCCTCACCACGACTCAAAGTTCCATCTCGTCGACCTCCATCACACCACCAAATATGATTTAACAATCCATAATGACGTTTCGATTCATGGTAGTATTATTCAAAAGTTTTTTACGACTGTTCGCTACCATGATTTCCTGTACGATATCCATAAAACACCATGGTTTGTGCCATGAAAATCCACGTAATCTAGACTGCTGTAGTTGACTATTGTCACCCGGTCATTTACCGTTCCGAAATACGTCTGTGTTACAAGTATAAAAGTACACGACGACTTTGCTATCATTCAACTGGTATTAGCGCAGTACACTGACGAACATTGCTTGCCATATTTTCCAACATTAGCTATAAAATAAATCCCTTAATTGTTGAGGATATGCTTTTCCCAATATTCGGGTTAGGAATATGTTCCAGCACATAGGCTAACTGTATGTGAGACTAAATATTAGTCCACAGCAGTTTTGAACACACAAAACTGGTCCAACTATATAAATGCTATCAGCGGACAACACTGAAACAGTGTTTCCTCGCAGGCTAATTATCTGGCAATATGTCTGGTACTCGTAATATAGTTCCGAACAAACGCTTCGAATACATGCTCAACTTGCATGAAACGAATCTCGTACGATGCCCTCTTGCACACATCTGTCTCGCTAACAGGTGTTCCTGGTGCAGTGACCTGACTCGCTATCTCGCGCGCATCTGACGTAACGCCTCGCGCTACAGGGCTCTCCGCAAACTTTAATCGGCGCTCCTTTCCAACCATCTTCAGAATATTACTCCAGAAAAACAACTCTCATATACAAGCTATGGGCTCCCTCAAAATGGGCACAATACGGAAATATGAGATTACGAAAGACTGACATCTAACGGCTTATTTATGAGACTTACGTTTCCTGCGCTCTCACGACGATTTGATCATACTCTGAACCTAACTATGTCAAAACTTATGTGAACGCAAGGCCAACTGACGTTTGCATCATTTCATGAATGCAGATGGGTAGACAGCCGGCCCCGTGGTGTTCGGGTAGCGCGCCTGCCTCTCACCCGGGGGCCCCAGGTTCTATCCCCGGCTCCGTCAGGGATTTTAAAACTGACGTGAGGGTTGGAACGGGGTGCACTCAGCCTCGTGAGGACAATTGAGTAGCTGACTGACAGTGAGACAGTGCCCCGGTCACGAAAACCAAGATTAACGGCCGAAAGGACCCGACGTGCTGACCACGCGTCACCCCAATATCTGCAGGCCAAATGGCTGGGCAGCGGTCGCTTGGTAGGCCTAGGCCCTTCAAGGGCTGTAGTGCCACGGGGTTAGTTTTAGATGGGTAGACAACAATAGATCTTGGAAGGAGGAAACTGTATCTTTCGACTTCTAGGCGCCATGATGGAAGAATGCTGGATTTGGAGCCCGGGATAATTTTGGCATATTTGTTTATTTTAATACTTCCCCTGTGTTAATATATCCCGTCTTGGGACGTGTAAAAGTCGTTTCTTTGGACCTATGGCAGATGCCTTTTGTTATTCGTTCCTAATGTGAATATTCTCTTTCTACCTTCCCGGCTCCAATCTATGATCTGCAATACTAGAACTTCCAGATGGCAGCTAAGTTATTCCAAATTGTATCTGTATTACTGTCCTCCCATTTTTGGTGTTGACTTCCCTTGCGTGTGTATTATGTTTTCTGTAAGTCAGTTCTCGTCGTGCGTCTAGATAGTTGATTGATCCCTAGGTAATGGAGACCTAGGTATTTAGGAAATCTAGCTTTATTAAAGGAGATCCCCATTTCAGTAAATTCATATTTATAATTCTTTAAATTTTATTCTCGATGTATTTATTTAGTTAATGTTTGTGTTTGTAAGTATCCATGCGTGTGAGCTATGTCGTTATTCATTAAGGGGACATACGTTCTGGGGTATCATGTGTTGTTTTGTTTATTTAATGTTTGAGAACTTATTTGCTTTATTCTTTTTACTACGTGTTTCCTTTGCGTTTGCCATGTATCGTAATTTTGTTATGGAACTGTATTTCTACCTATTCTTAAATTACTTCGAGGTTATGGGACTCTTGAGGAAACTAAGAGTAGGTACCCTTTGTTTTCAAGTTTGTCTGGCGTTGTATGCCTTGATGTGTCGTCAAAGTGCCCTCAAATAGCCTTCGGGTTTTGAATTTTCCTTGGGACAGGATGGACTTCAATTTGTTTTGTGTTTGTATGTATGCGTTTAGTTGTAAGTTACGTAGTCTCGTCAGAGTACCCTCAGTTTGCCCTTAGCTTTGAATTTTACTTTGTTCAGGACAGACTACAGTTTTGTGTTTTTTGAAAGAAATATCCTTCCTTCATAATTCTAGTTTGATATTTTGCGGATGGTAAAGATTTTCTAGTAAGGGGATTGATTGGCAAGTAGGGATCTTATTTTGTGTTCTTCGTTTTCTTGTAGTGTTTGTTTTGCTTGCCAGACGAGAACGACGTTGTGATTCTCACGCAGTATTAACTGAGATCTACAACAGAACTGAATCTCAAAAAAATGTCGCCGCACGCTGAGTCTGCATAACGTTGTAGCCGTTCTGCTGTTTTTGTGCCATTAACGGCCCTCTCTTCTGGGTAGCCATCGAATACAACCAAGACATTTTCTCCAAAATGGTTGGTCGTGGAGGTAATATAAGCAGCTACAATTTCCCTCACTGAGCTGTTCTATTGCCATATAACCTTATGGAGCAAGTATCCTCCGTCCACTACAACCAACCGTTTTCTGGGAGGGGTGTAACGGCAGAGTAGAACGATGATTTTGTTCCTTTTCGCATTCCCTCTTTTGAGAATAGAACCCTGGGATATGGGGCCAACTCGCATGTAAAGTAGCTTTTTAGGTCGGTCTGTAATATATATGATACTGCGAGCTAGCCACCTCAGGATAGTGGGGCTATAATACTAGCTTGAAATGAATCCACAAAGACAGTACACCAACTTCACAATTCTCACATTATCTATCTATATATATAAAGCACAAAGTCTGTCTGTCTGTCTGTCTGTCTGTCTGTCTGTCTGTCTGTCTGTCTGTTATGTATACAAATCTACACCGTTCCACCGATCTGAACCAAAATTTGTATACTTACCCTTTGGAACCCTGCGGGTAACACTGTCAACTTTAAATTTCGGACAGACCACCCCATTCCCTGCATTTAGGCCCTTTTGCACGAATCTACACTGTTTCACCGATCTGCATCAAAATTTGTGTACCTACCCTTTGGAACACTGCGAGTAACACTGTCTACTTAAAATTTCGGACAGACGACCCCTTTACCTGCATTTAGGCCCTTTGTTCCAAATCTACACCGTTTCACCGATTTGAACCAAAATTTGTATACATACCCTTTGGAACCCTGCGAGTAATACTGTCTGCTTGAAATTGCGGACAGACCATTCCATTCCCTGCATTTAGGCCCTTTGTCCCAAATCTAAACCGTTTCACCGATCTGAACAAAAATTTGTATATTTACCCTTTGGAACACTGCGACTAACATTGTCTGCTTTAAATTGCGGAGAGGCTACTCCATCCCCTGCATTTAGGCCCTTTGGCACAAATCTACACCGTTTCATCGATCTGAACCAAAATTTGTATACTTACCCTTTGGAACCCTGCGAGTAACACTGTCCACTTAAAATTTCGGACAGACCACCCCATTTCCTGCATTCAGGCCCTTTGGTCCAAATCTACACCGTTTCACCGATCAGAACCAAAATGCGTATTCTTACCCTTTGGTACCCTGCGAGAAACACTGTCTGCTTGAAATTGCGGTCAGACCACTCCATTCCCTGCATTTAGGCCCTTTGGCACAAATCTACACAGTTTCATCGATCTGAACCAAAATTTGTATACTTACCCTTTGGAACCCTGCGAGTAACACTGTCCACTTAAAATTTCGGACAGACCACCCCATTTCCTGCATTCAGGCCCTTTGGTCCAAATCTACACCGTTTCACCGATCAGAACCAAAATTCGTATTCTTACCCTTTGGTACCCTGCGAGAAACACTGTCTGCTTGAAATTGCGGACAGACCACCCCATTCCCTGCATTTAGGTCCTTTGACACAAATCTACACCGTTTCACCCATCAGAACCAAAATCTGTATACTTACCCTTTGGAACCCTGCGTGTAACACTGTCTGCTTGAAATTGCGGACAGACCACTCCATTCCCTGCATTTAGGCCCTTTGGCCCAAATCTACACCGTTTCACCGATCAGAACCAAAATCTGTATACTTACCCTTTGGAACCCTGGTGTAACACTGTCTGCTTGAAATTTCGGACAGACCACTCCATTCCCCGCATTTAGGCCCTTTGGCACAAATCTACATCGTTCACCGATCGAAAACAAAACGTGTATACTTACCCTTTGAAACCCGATGAGTAACACTGTCCACTTGGAATTTCGGACAGACCACTCCATTCCCTGCATTTAGGCCCTTTTGCACATATATACATCGTTTCATCGATCTGAACCTAAATTTGTATACTTACCCTTTGGAACCCGACGAGTTACACTGTCCACTTAAAACTTTGGACAGACAACTCCATTTCCTGCATTTAGGCCCTTTGGCAAAATCTACCCTGTTGCACCGATCTGAGCCAAATTTTACATACTCACCCTTTGGAACCCGACGTGTAACACTTTCTACATGAAATTTCGGCTAGATCATTCCATTTACCGCATTTAGGCTCTTTGGCAAAAATCTACATAGTTTCACCCATCTCAACCAATCTTTATGTAAGTTACTTTCCCTTTGGAACCCGACGAGTAACACTGTCCGCTTGAACTTTCGGACGGAGCACTCCATTCCCTGTATTTAGACCCTTTGTCACAAATCTACATAGTTTCACCAATCTGGATCAAAATTTGTATACTTACTCTTTGGAACCCAACGAGTATCACTGTCCACTTTAAATTTCTGACATACCTCTCCATTCCCTGCATTTAGCTCAGGAATCCCTCGGGGTTGCCAGCTTCCTAACTCACCTGGCATGAGCCCTTGAGGGTGTACCAGAAATGGTGGGGCTACACACACCCTGCCTCTTTGAGGGCCTTGAGCAGAAGACAGGAGATATAATGAAACGGAATAGAAGGCAGACCCATCGAAGAATGAGGGCATCAGGAAAAATGAGACAACTGCCAATTCAGCGGAAAATTGAAAGACTACCGAGCCCTCGGATGCCCTAATGCAGTCGGGGTCGGAAGAGAACAAGAGTTGACCAAGGGAGGCCGACAGGAAAGAAAACTGAAAGGAGCCTGGCACCAGGAAGTAGAAGCTATGTCAGACTCAGCTGGGGTCCGGTGGTCGCCAACCCACGTCCCACAAGTTGTGAGACTCAGGGGGTGCAGTTGTGAGAATAGCTTGCTGATTCATCGCGAGGTGACATGAGAGGACTTTCCAGAGCTGTCTATAATGATGCCAGCACAGGGCCGTTGCTCAAGCCACTGTGGTGTTGCGAAAGAGTGAGTGATTCCCCAGCCAATCTAAATACGACGGGGGACGCCGAACGTGTGTCATCATATTTTGTCATCATCTACGACCATCTCAGGTTCGTGCAGCTTGGACCCATTTTCTTTGCCGAGCAGTACGCCATATGCTCTTTTACTAGACGCATCGAGTACAGGCCTAAGCCAGAAAATAAGGTTGAGACTTTGGAAGACCTCGAAGCTAGACAACTGAATTACCTATATCAGTTGTAAATTACCCCATATTCGTTTAGTAGTCATTTTTTCATTACCTTATTATTATCATCATCATAAATGCAAATGACCTAGATGTTACGCGCATCATACCACTAATCACCGCCGCATAAAGTCTTTCTCGACTGTGATTTTTAAAATATGTATTTTTATTACAGTACATTGTGTACATTATAAGTTGAAGTGTCAATTCAATACAGGTAGTAGTTTCCCTCATCATCCTCATAAGGGCAAATGACCTAGATGTTACGCCCATTACACCATTAATCACCACACACAATAAGTCTTCCTCGCCTGTGAATTTTGAAATATGTATTTCTATTACGGTAGTTTGTAAGTTTGACGTGTCAATTCAACAGTAGTTTTCATTATCATCCTTATCAAAAGGGCAAATGACCTAGATATTACGCCCTCATTGTCTTTGGGGCGGCAAATGACCTAGATTTTATGTCCATTATATTTCTAAGGAGACTTAGATACATTATCATCATTCCACCGGGCGAAGCCGGGTACTACTGCTAGTTTATTAATAATTATCCTTCTCCAAGGGGTTGATCTTTAGCAATCATTAACTAGCAATACCTTGTTTGTCAATATCAGCCAGCTTCCATACTATATCCTCTACACTATCAATAATTCATTAGGAAAAGGGGCTTTTCACAATATTATAATATTTCTCTACTCCCTTCCTTTCTTCTTGCATTTTCTTAAAAGTCTCTTTCTGTCCTCCTCCTTGCCAGACACCAGTTCCACTTCTCCAGATTGTCAACATACAACATTATACCATATCAAATCAACACTATCCATAATTCATTCCCATTTTTCTGAAACCAACTAGCTCCCATTCCGCATGGCAATTCTCAATGCATCTCCATGGAAAACTTAGCCTAGTCAAAGCACCTTTGCCAAAAGCCAAAGCCACCTGGTCCACCTACTGGCTGCCACCACCGAAGAATCTCAAGGCACTGGACACATAAGACTCTCTGTGGTGGCCTTCCAATAAGTGGCCATGGCCGGCAACCAGATAAATATAAAAATAATTACGAACAGAAAGAAACTAGGAGTAGTCTCTGTAACCTACAAATGTTAGGTTACAGGTCTCAGACTGTTTTGTTACACACAGCCATTGGATTATTGTGAGAAGGTCTATAGCAACCTGCTCGTTGTGCACCTTAACAGTGGCTGCAGCCAAGGGTCGTACTTTGTCTTTCCTTTTGAATTTAACAATTCCAAATTCCTTTCCAGTTATTTATTTGACTCCATTACATCCAATTTCTATGACAGTAGCAATAATTATCACAAAAATAGATTAATAGATTAGATTAGAAACACTTTATTGCAATCAACATAACATAAATAAAAGTACAGTGAGTTTTACTCCAAGAGTAGGTATAACATTGACTGCAATAGGCAGCCTTATCGCTAAGATCGATTTCTTCCGGGCACCCAACCCACAAAAAAATACGACATTGATAGATAGCTGTGCAATATTGATAACAATTTACATTCGAAGCTGCATTTCTTGAAAAATCCGATTTCCTTATTTTTTTTATTTTACCTGATAACATGAGAATCGTTGGTCTTAAAGCGTTTTTCTTATGCTTAAATTAAAGCTAAATAACTGCTCGACAACTTTATTTCTCATGACTGTCCTCGTAGAATAAGTTTTGTCGACGACATTTTGTTCGAAAGACTAGCTTACCTCAAATTTATAATTATTTAAAAAAAAAAAAAGAAGGCCCATTTTCGAAGTATTGCATCTCAAGATCTATAAAGCATACAGAGCTGGGGTTGCGCTCAAATTTTCGCTAATTGTGTCTTCTTTAAAAGTGTAATGGTTGACTTTTCCGTTGAATGCATTGTTTAGAAGTTAGAAGCCAAGAACTGAAAAAGGTCTGAAAATGTCAAGGTTTTTCGACCACCACGAAGTTAGCACAGGTCTTTCGAAGTTGCAAACTTTGTTTTGCACTATTGGTGTAATGTTTTTTTGCCCCAATTTGGTAGCGACAAATGTAATGTATTTGCTTCGCTCCGCGTTGAGCGTACAAATGTTATGTTTTCTACTTGGGCGGACTATTCGCCAGAAAATACTACTGCTAAGTTTGATCTATGTTGGGCGCCAAGCCGGATACACTGTGTTCCAAGCTAAATTTATATATTTAATATCGACCCCTAGCGTGAGTAGAACATATGAGAAACTCTTAATGACTAGGCCATGGGATGATTGGATCATCAACCCAGACAACATTTGATTGTGGAGAAGGATGTGGTATTATAACTATTGCTACCTTGATCAATGTAATAGCTTGTGTTTCCACATCAAAGGATGCCATTATTTCAGTCTTTTCAAATGAAATTTGAAGTCCTACTTTTGCTGCAATAGACCTAAGTTCTTCAATTTGGTGTTTAGCCTCATCTATACTGGTTGCAAGCAGTGCAAGGTCATCCGCAAAGGCCAAGCAATTCAGTTTTATATTAGTACCAATCTTTACATTTGGAGGACAAGTTTTGTTCCACTCACGCATGATCTTTTCAAGAACACAATTAAATAATAACGGTGATAGACCATCTCCCTGTCGAAGTCCAGTCCGGATATCAAATGGTTCAGACAAGGTGCCTCGAAATTTAACCTTTGATTTAGTATCTTTCAAAGTAACGCGGATGAGGTTGATAAGCTTTTGATGTAACCCAAATTCCCTAAGGATATTAAGTAATGACCCTCGATGGATACTGTCATAAGCTTTCTTAAAATCCACAAAAGTAATGACCAAATCCTTTTGACTCATTCTATGATATTTCATTATCCATTTCAGACTGATGATCTGATCCGGACAGCTGCGACCTGGTCGGAACCCTCCTTGATATTCTTCTAGTTCTTGATCGAGTTGTTGTTGAATTCTTGTCAAGATAATTCTAGATAGAATCTTGTATGTTACATCAAGCAAAGAAATCCCACGGTAGTTGTTCGGGTCTGATCTATCACCCTTTTTATGAATTGGGTGGATTACAGCCATTCTCCATTCTTTCCCTTTAATGTATTTTACTGTGAATTCGTATTCCTGAAGTGCAAGAATCCACCTACTAACTCTGTTAGAACTGAGTTTACATGTCCTCATATATAATAAAGCATGGTGATCTGTATGAATCTCAAATTTACCCCCAACTAAATACATCCTAAATTTTTCTAAACTGAAAACAATTCCTAAAAGCTCTAACTCAGTGATAGTATATCTTTTCTCTTCTGCTGTAAGTCCTCGTGATGCTAAAGACACGATGCACAAATTACCCTCTTCATCTCTCGGACACAATACTCCTGCAATTCCTATATGTGATGCATCAGTCATTACCACATATTCCTTATCTTTCAAAGGATACTTCAGCACCACAGCTTTCTCAAAGGCTGCCTTCAGCGCTTGAAATGCCAGGTCATGCTTGGACTCCCATCTCCAGCGATTACCATTTTTAAGCAATTCTCTAAATGGTTCTACTAACCCTGAGTATTTAAGAACGAACCTGCGAAAAAAATTGCAAATACCAAGGTATGTTTTCAACTGTTTTACATTCTGTGGTACTTCTGCATTAAGTATCTTATTAACCCTACTTTCCTCTGGTGTCACACCCCTACTTGACACTTTATGACCTAAAAATGTCTCTTCTGTCTGACAGAATGACGACTTGGACAGTTTCAGAGTGAACCCTGCCTGATCTAACTTTTGAAATACACTGTCTAAATGATGTAGATGCTCCTCAAAACTGCGTGAACTGATTACCATATCATCAATGTAAATAGTTACAAACTCTCCCGTGTCATCTCCTAATGCGATGTTTAAAGCCCTAATTAAAGCTGCTGAGCTACTTTTTAACCCATAAGGTACCCTGCAAAACTGATATAGGTTATATTTATGACTAAAAGCTGTAAATGGCCGATCTTCATACATAAGTGGCACTTGCCAGAAACTGGAACTTAAATCCACACATGTGAAATACTTTTTACCCTCAAATGTCTGCATCAACTCTTCAATGGACATGGACTTCAGCTGATCTGAAGTGATTCTACTGTTAACTAAACGAGCGTCTAAACAAATACGAACTGTGCCGTCAGCCTTCGGTACTGTAATTAAAGGATTAACATATTGACTGTTTGAGTACTCTATAATGCCATCTTCAAGCATCTGGTTAATTTGTGCCTCCACTGCACCCTGATAAGCGAAAGGTATAGGATATCTATGTCCTGTGAATACTGATCTATCAATAACGTTCAATGAATGTGTATAGCAATTGGCCATGCCAATGCGATCCTCAAAAACTCTCCTATTATACAATAACACATCATAGAGCAGAACACACTGGTCTCCCTCTATATGCCCCTGAAATGCAGCATCACGTAACGAGTCCTCTAGACTACCGTTCGTAATCAAACTGCCCACAAAAATTTGAGTATCCTGCTCTTCGGCTGGTGATATCTCACTTAAAGAACAAATCACTCCTACAACACTACTCCCCTGAACATTGTCGTTGAACGCTACCTCTACTTCAGAATTATTCCATTTAAATTTCAAACTACCTACTTCATAACATAAGTTACCAGACACTCTACTTAGCCAATCTGAACCCAAAATAACACTGAAAACAAAGTTTGGAATTACAAGACAAATCTGCTTTTCGATATGATTATTAATTTTAATGTCCACTAAAACTTGCTTAGAAATAACTTTAGACCTCTTCCCTACAGCTGTGATAACAAAAGTGCTTTTATTTGGCATCTCCTCAAAATTTACACCAGTTCCTTTCATTTTATCGTAATATGTACTACTTATGCAGCTCTTCATACAACCACTATCAATTAAAACATCGGTGTGCGCCTCGGACACGTTAAGTTTAATAATGGGGCTTTTACTAGCCACCTCCTGAATAATACGTTCATCATTTAATTCATGCATCAATTCATTTCTTACTTTTAGGTCATAGTGTTCCTGTATAATTGTATGGACAGGGCATTCTACAGACTGAGATTCTGACCTTACTTCGCAGCCTGGTTCGCGTTTAAAGAACCGCTACAGCTGGCTGTAGTACTACTAACTACTGCACTGGTCTGGTTGTTCTGGGCTGTGTTGTCATTGTTTGGCTGTTTATTACTACCACTAGGCTGTCCTCTTCCTTGACCCCTATTCTGGTTGTAATTATTGTCATTATAATTTCTCCCTTGATTTCCCCTGAAATCATTATTTCTCCCTTGATTTCCCCTGAAATCATTGTTCCTCCCTTGATTCCCCCTGAAATCATTATTCCTCCCTTGATTTCCCCTGAAATCATAGTTCCTACCTTCGTACTGATTACCATAGCCATTTCCTCTGTTCTGTTTCTGCTGATTATTATTATTATTTCTATTTTGAGCGTTGGCCCCTTCGCCACCGTTCCCTTGAACTTCCTGATGCCTGGCTTCATTAGGCCTATTATTATTATTACCCTGGTTCCTATTGAAATTGTCCTCATAACCCACTCTCCCTAGTGCATCAAATGTGCTTAACAAATTTTCTACTTGTGATATTGTCTTTACATTCTGGATACAAGCAGCCTCCTTGATCCTATAGGGAAAGTGCCTAAGTAGCAACCTCACCACATCACTTTCCTCCTTCAACCCATCTAGATATTTACACACTAATACCTGCCCTAAAAAGTATTCGGTCATGGTGGAGCTTCCTTTAGGGTTATATTGACCCCACACTACTCCCTCACGATGCTGCGACTGAATAACCTCATTCCAGAACTTTTCACAGAATTTCATTTTAAAATCATTAATATCAGTAAACTTGTCTCTATAGACAGCAAACCAGTTCCTTGTCTCCCCTACAAACGCTTGCTCTAAAATTTCAACTACCTGGCACCACTCAATACTACCATCTTCCAACCTCTCCCCGAATGTATTTTCTATTGTATTCATAAACTCCATTGGACAACCCTGCCGATTACTAAATTTGCCTAGTTCTATTTCCCTGTGTGTGCTAATCACAAAAACTGGCCTATTCTGACTATTTTCTTGCCTGATCCTAGCTTTTAATTTTAATTCTAATTCTGCGATTTTCTCCTCAGCCTTCCTCTCAATACTGTTTACTGTTAATTTAATGTTTCCTTCTGATTCTTCTACTTTATCATATAGCTTTGCTTGTTTCTCCTCAATCTTGCTAATGCTCTCTCTATTACTCTCTCTCTTAAATCATTTACTTCTGCAACTATTTGCGAGTGGACTTTCTCAATTAACCCCCCAGCTGTTCCTTAACCTCTTTAGTTGATAGCTGAATCTTGTCAATTTCCCCCCCCCATCTCTTTTTAACCTGCAGTGTTTCTAATTTAACTAATTCCTTTAAATTTTCAGCCTGTGTGCTGATTCTACTTTCCAACTCCTCCTGTACTTTTCCTAATTTCTTGTCTACATCTGCAATGATCTCTTTAACCTTCTCTTCCATTACTCCTGATTTCTCCTCTAATCAGTTCGAATTTATCACTAATTTCCCTACTGTTTTGTTCTAATTTTGCATTATTCTGTTCTAATTTTTTATTTAAAGCTTCTGTACTTTCTTTATTTTCCCTACTGTTTTGTTCTAATTTGGCGTTTAAGGCATCTGTACTTTCTTTATTTTCCCTACTGTTTTGTTCTAATTTTGCATTTAAGGCATCACTACTAACTTTGTTCTGAAACATGAACTCGAGAAGTAAAGTTTTTAATTCTGGTTGGCCGCCTACACTCCCTGTTTCAGTATCGGGATTTACCTCCGCTACCCCGGTACTACCATCACTCGACATACTGCTCGTATCATCACTCTCCAGTTGATGACCACTACGTAACCTCATCTGTCTTTCTTTCTCATCCCCCATAATGATATACACTGATAAAGACAAATAACCCCCAAAATACCGGCACAGAAATATGTCTCCTTCTCCTTCCTCAAATGTTCCTGGGTTTTCGTCCCCACGTTGGGCGCCAAGTGTAATGTTTTTTTCCCCCCAATTTGGTAGCGACAAATGTAATGTATTTGCTTCGCTCCGCGTTGAGCGTACAAATGTTATGTTTTCTACTTGGGCGGACTATTCGCCAGAAAATACTACTGCTAAGTTTGATCTATGTTGGGCGCCAAGCCGGATACACTGTGTTCCAAGCTAAATTTATATATTTAATATCGACCCCTAGCGTGAGTAGAACATATGAGAAACTCTTAATGACTAGGCCGTGGGATGATTGGATCATCAACCCAGACAACATTTGATTGTGGAGAAGGATGTGGTATTATAACTATTGCTACCTACTGGAATCAAAGAATCTACTTTGTAATAATTGAATTTAATACACTTAGAAAATATGATAGCATCTTGAATAAAATTAACACTGTTAACGGAGCATACTACTTTAACCATTGCCACGAACAGAATTACTTAATACGCCGGTCGGGAGAATAACGTGAATTTAACTTATTTCCAAATTTATGCTTAAAGAATTTGTATTGGCCCTATCGAAAAACAGAGAGTGTGTGTCATAGATTACTTGTGCTTACCAACGGAAACATTGTCTCGCCACGTGCTTGAAGTCTCGTTGCGTCTGATGTTCTGCATTGGAGTTGACAGCGTCAGGTTCTTCCTCGTAGATCAAAAGTAATCGTTACTGCTTGTGGTGGAGTATAGTCCATGAACCACAACACGTCGCCTGCCTTAGCACTGCAAGACGCGTGGAACCCATGATCTGATGTGATCAGCGGAGTTAGCGTGAATAATTTGTCCCACTTGGGACTAACGAACAAAGTACAGTACGCCCTTACTGCTCCAAGCGTAAAGTCTTAATGAATGTCCCCTCTCAACCAGCGCGTTCACTATATGGACTTCCAGCTTCTCCCACCAGAGCCTCGTTTAGCACCGCGGCCTCGCTGCTTCGACCAATCCGCGTGCATCACGTATCTCGCCACGTGCTTGACCTACGTTGCTTCTTCTTCCTTGATTGGCTGGTCACCTCACGTGGCTCTTCGCGCCTTGAAGTTCCTTCCCCCGGACAGGACCCGTCTCTGTATATTTCCGTTTTACCGGGCAAGACGTAAATCATAGCACGTTTTCTTGGTTTGAAGTGTTCCCTCGGATTTCGTAATTCTATTGTACTCCAGTCTATTCTTGTATTGAAATACCCAGTGAGTCACACACCACACTCTCTAGCCCTAATGAATAAAATCCCATCTTTACGTATGAAATGATTTGCCGTGCAATTTATATATTGGAATCATCCAATATAGATACGGATTTCTACTAGTAGAAA
This sequence comes from Meconema thalassinum, assembly GCA_946902985.2. Lineage (NCBI taxonomy): Eukaryota > Metazoa > Arthropoda > Insecta > Orthoptera > Tettigoniidae > Meconema > Meconema thalassinum. The sequence continues at coordinate 1,752,791,908 of OX336388.2, read as the reverse complement.
TCCTATCTGTAATCTTCCAAATTTAAAAGCTCCAAAAAAATGACGTAATAAATATTAATAATAATAATAATCATCATCTTCTTTGCATTTTCCCACTTATGTGGGGTCTGCCTTCCTGCAATGTTTCCTCCACTTCGATCGATCCATAGCGTCTCGGGGGCGGAGCTTAGTGAGCCGCATGTCATCTCTCACCCTATCCAACCAGCGTGTTTGAGGTCGCCCTCGAGGTCGACGACCCTCCACATTTAGTTGAAGGGCAGTCTTAGCAACTGAGGTTTCACTGCTACGGAGCACATGTCCATACCACCGCAGACGTGATTCACGCATTTTCTCTGTGATTGGGGCAACCTTGAAATCCTTCCGCACGGCATCATTCCTAATATGGTCCAGTCGAGTCATACCATTGGACCACCGCAACATCTTCACTTCCATTACATGAAGTGCCTGTTCGTGCTTCGATGTTGTAGGCCAGCATTCAGATCCATGAAGGGCCACTGGTCTAATCACTGTGCGATATACCTTAGATTTTAAATGTAATGGAATTTTCTTATCGCATAGGACTCCAGTAACTTGGCGCCATTTCATCCATGCGGCAGTGACTCTTGTTTTGACATCAGGAATCGTGCTGCAGTCTGAGGTGATGCATGACCCAAGGTATTTGAATTGGGTCACTTTATTAAGTTGAACCTCACCAACAGTGATCGTGCCATCAGTTTGGTCACCGCATTCCAGGTATTCCGTTTTCTTCAGGTTCAATTTCATCCCAAATTCTTCAAGACGCATCTTCCACTCTTGTACTTGCTGTTCGAGGTGCCCACGGGTCTCGTTATCTATCATGACATCATCCGCATATAATAATGTCCATGGATGCCTGGTTTGGATGTCATTTGTGATGGCGTTCATACAGAGTATGAAGAGCAAGGGGGACAAGGCTGATCCTTGATGGACACCAACAGTGATTTGGAAGGTATCGGACATTCCTGCTGCACACCGCACTGAGCTTGTTGTCTTTCGGTACAGAAGTTTCACCCAGTTTACATAGGCTTCTGGTACACCGTGTAGCCTCAGTGCCAGCCAGATGAGATCATGTGGTACTCTATCGAACGCCTTTTCCAAATCAAGAAAGGCTAAGTGAACTGTCTTCCTTTTCTCATGGTGTCGTTCCATCAATAGACGAAGTGCATGGAGAGCGTCTGTTGTTCCGCTGTTTTTAACAAAGCCACACTGGTTAGATGAAACAGTGATGATGTTTCGTAACCTCGCATCAAGAACACGTTCAAAAATTTTCATAGTATGGGATAGGAGGCGGATTGGCCTATAATTTGAGCAATCCAGTATATCTCCTTTTCCTTTCCAAATAGGAATTGTGATACTGGTTATCCAGGCCTCTGGTACTGTGTCTTCCATAATAATTTTGTTGAAGAAGTCAGTAAGCCATACTACACCTTGTTCCCCCAGGAGATTCCATACTTCGGCTGGTATATCATCTGCACCAGGCGCTTTCCCCGACTTCATTTTGCTGATGGCAGTGGACACTTCTTCTGTAGTGATAATGGGCACAGGGCCGTGGATAGGGTCAGCTGTCGGTAGAGGTGGATGAGGGAACTCCGTATTGCATATATCCTGAAAATACTCCTTCCAGCGACATAGTATGTCATGTCTCTTTTGTAGGAGGAGCCCATTTCTGTCTTTGATGTTGATAACATGACCGAGATCGTGTGAGGCACGCTCGCGAGCGCGCGCAAGTTTGTAGATTCTATTTGTGCTACCAGGTTTATCCAGTTCGTCGTAGATGGTTTTGTAATGTGCTGCTTTTGCAATTGCAACAGCTCGTTTTGCACTGGACTTGAGAGCCCGACGTCTTGTAAGCAGCTTTCTTCTCCCTGGTTACCTGCTGCACATCATCATTCCACCACCAGGTCTGTTTGTCAATAAGGCGTCGATTTGGTTTGGTGACACCTAGAGTGGATGTGGCATATGTCTTGATGGATTCGGACAGTGTGTTCCAGCCATCTTCTACTGATGACGTTGTAGAATTTGAAAGCGATGGTATCAATGCTTCTTTGATGGTAGCTTGATGTTCTAATAGTCTCCACCATTTAATACGTTCAATCTTCGTGCTTGGCCTCACAGATACATAATCTATATGGACTGCGGCATCTAGTACAAGTATTCGGTGTTGAGGAGCAACGCTGTCATATGGGATCACTTTTGTATCCTTGATCATTGCGAGGTCTCTTCGTCGCGTCATCCAGTAGTCAATTTGGGATGTATGACTTCCACTATAGTAGGTGATAAGGTGTGAATCCCGCTTTCTAAAAAAGGTGTTAGTTACAGACAAATCCCACGCTTCCGCAAATTCTAGGATTCGAATACCATCATTGATACGGCAACCATAACCATGGCCTCCATGATTTCGTTCGAATCCATCTCTTTCATGACCAACATGTCCATTTAAGTCTCCACCAATGAAAAGAATTTCGCTATCATCAACAGCTTGAATGTGTCCCTCTAGATCGTTCCAAAACTTGTCTTTCTCTTCTTCAAGGCAACCAGTCTGTGGAGCATAGCATGACACAACTCGGATTAAACTGGTCCCCAAGGTTATCTGTATTGACATCAGGCGGTCGCTGATGCGTGCTACTTCAGAGACGGCGTCGCGAATCCACTGGTTTACAATTACACAGACTCCATTTGCACTTTTCTTACCATTATAGATTAGCTTGTAGCCTTCTCCGATATCTCTTGATTTTGCACCTGCCCATCGGGTTTCTTGAACGCAAGCTATGTCCACATTCCGGTGCTTCAAAGAGGCGGCCAGTTCTCGGCTTCGGCCTGTCATTGTTCCAATGTTGACAGTGGCTAGCCTGATACGATTTGATTTATGTTGGTCTAGCTTCTTTAGCCGACGTCGACGATGCGTCGGTAGCCCTCGTCCATTTTCCACATCGTTCGGGCGAAAACTGTGCGCGTCGCTTAGAGGGGACGCCCTAGCATTTATATCTGAATGAAGAGGAGTCAACTGCATGTTGGATACGACAAAAATTCCTCAACCGACGTGTCGCTACGCCTGTCGTCAAGGGCATTTTATACCTACTGCCAGGTATTCATGAGGCCGCCCCTAACATGGAGAACAGACTCCTTTTGCAGCCGCTCCTAACATGGAGAACAGACGCTGCATTTGATATATGCCCCAATTTGTGCATATACCTTTTACTCAATTATCCCGAGCACTAGGATGCCTCTTCCGCCATCAACACTGTACCGAAGAATATCTTCTCCACTGTAGCTGCCGTTGAGGTCTTCACCGTAACCCTGGCAAGGGACCCTTACAAGGTACTACCAGCCGGGTCAGCTGGCCCAAGGTTTTTTTGAGAGGTGTTACTCCTCTATCACTCACCCTTTGTCCTGACTTGTGACAGGCAGAGCCTGGCTCCCCAATAATGGGTCCAGGTTGGTGGGGTTATTAATAATAATAATAATAATAACATGAAATATAAAATTGAATAAACTGAAATAATTTAACTTGGCCGGATTATTGCCGCGTTTAACAAATATGATGTAGTCCTACTAACTTGTGTTATTGGCATAAAACCCCCCTAGAAAAACATGTTACATTGATATCTATCCTAACAACATTCCAAAAAATCAGAACCTTGCAAAATTTTTGCAACCTAACGTGATTTTTGTGTATACGGTGACTGGCCTACATAGTGACTCTTGGGGCTCAGTATAATTTCAACATACTGTTCAACTGAATACACCCTGTCTCATCTTCGTAACATTCTTTTGATCATAGAAAAATCCCTGTCACAAGGTAAGAAAGAGTGGCCTCGTATGGGAAAATATTAGTGAATTGTTTGAAACTTTCCAATCATGCTGAGATACCTCAAAAAAACGAACAAGTGTTGTTCCTGTTTTGTCCAGGGCAGGAATCACTAAAGATGTGAAGTTCTTTGACCGTGTCAGGAAGTCGACGTAAATAATCATACAAGATGGTGCACACCTCGTTTGGACCACGATTAGCTTGACCTTCATGGTAGCAATAAAACTCAGCTGTGTTATTCTTCAGGTTATGAATTCCAAATACCAAAAAGCCCGAGTTTTCTTAAATAAAACATTTCGTGGACAGGCAAACAAGGCAAAGGGACATTCTGCATGTAGTCAAAAACTATCCCTAATACATCATCTCTTTCTGCACAGAGTTTAATGATTTTTCTTACTTTTTATAAAATTTTGAAGCCCTGCGCTTATGAATAAACAACTCCGCAACTGCAACTCTTTTTGCCGTTTCGTGTAGAAAAGGAGATTTGATCCTGGCTCCGATTTCTTCGCAGGTGAAACACACGTCAACTTGTGGCCGTCCAAATCTATACTGGAAGTTTTCTTTAAAGTATTTCAAATAAAATTCATATTTAATGTTCAGATTAGGGTCCTGTTCACAAAAAAGTGCATGCATTTTTTTCCACATTTAGGTCTGCATCCAAGTAACGAACAATTTTCCCACTGTAATGTGACTGATGAGTAGGAAAACATCTATCATCTATCTTGGCAATAACTTCTGGTTTTAGAATATTTCCTCTATCGAGGTGTCGTACCCTATTATCATTTGGTGATTGGCCATTAACAAGTAGTGTTGTTAGCGAACAATGGCCTTATCACTTATAGCATGTAAACTTGAATAAGCTCTGCGGCACACGGGCAACTTCTCTGATCCTTTCATAACATAAAATTTAAATGTACCCTTTTTCACAAATCTTGGTTCCTCTTTTCTACTTCTTCTTATTGCTACTGGCGTACACTCTTATCAGTCCCATAAGATACAAATCTGTCTCTTTCTTAGTTTTGCCATCATACACTGTAGAGATAATAATCATTTGCTCCTTCTCCGTCATTCTGTCAAAACACTTCTTTCGGCAACTGCAACATTATAACACATAAGGGTAACCAACTCCTCCAAAATAACTGATTTTTTAACACCACTGAGTCATAGATGCTGTTGAAGTAACGAAACTACACGGTACTTACCGACATTGAGGCCCAGTAGATTTTGGCGGCACAACACCACCTTGGGAAGTAATGTATTGCTGGCCCAATGATTTGGCTCTCTTGCGTTTCTGTTTGCTATAATCAGCAGTATTTCTAATGCCTTTTCTTCTTGGTCGCATTTCATCGTCACACTCATTTTAATGCTATTCATCACTATAATCTTTTCAAACTCACTGTTTATTACCAGCAATCGCAAATTGCAGTGAATAACAGATCCAACAGAAGACCACTAGCTCCTCGAACGACGGCGCTGCATGCACTTTCCGTATGGTGGCGCTGTTCACGGCAGTTAGTGGAGCAAAGACGAAAGTCCGGACAATCTTCCCTTTTCCACTCACCCGAAACTACGATGGCCTGCTGTTCCCAGGGTTTTACATGGACATTCATCCTTCTTCTACCAATCGACGCGTCGATGTATCGCGAGCAAATTGTATATCTCAGGTCAATTTTGAAAAAATTGGACATTCTTCCTTTTTCCAATCACCGATACAATGGTTTACAGCCAACAAGCTATTACTTAATTCCAACAAAACTCAAACATTGATATTTAGTTTAAGTACTCGTCAAATTAATGAAGAAAATGATCCTGTCATGCTGTTCGGAATTTATTTGGATGCTAAACTGTCTTGGAATGCATATATTGATTTTATTACAAGCCCTCATTCAGAAAGTTCCGGTTAAATGCATACTTTGCATTTTTTTCAAAGCATCTTGCAATATGGAATTTTACTATGGGGAAATTGCAGTAGAATCTCAAAGGTTCTCGTGATCCAAAAGATTGCTCTACGTCTTATATCTAAGTCTCCATCAAGTACACCTTGTAAACCCTTGTTTATTGATAATTCTATTAGGAAGGTAATTAATTTGTACATTTTTAATGCATTATGTAAAGTTAAAATCACAGGTGTAAAATACCGAAATGACTTCCATAATCACAACACTAGGAGTACAAATCAGGTGGATATACCTATTGTAGGTTGCAGAAAACAATGGCAAATCATTCAATTTATCCGTTGAAGCTCTTCAACAGAATCTAAACTGAGATTCAACCTAGTGTACAGGTTCTTCCTAATAATATATTTAGGACAAAACTGAAGCACTGGCTCTTACAACATCCTTTTTATTCAACCAAGGAGTTCTTTGAAATGGAAGTAATCACTATTCAATTAAGATTTCTGGAATATTATGTACTAAAACTGTAATATATTATATATGTATATGTAATTATTTGTTTATAACATGTATGTGACAATGTCTATTGCATACTCTATGCTTAATAGCAGAATAAAGGATTGATTGATTGATTGATTGATTGATTGATTGATTGATTGATCTGAATACCCATCAAAAACAACTTTTTCACTTGTCTTGAAGTTTGATTTTACATAACTCACATAAATGTTACAAATATCTGCAAATGTTTGCCCACTGTGCCACACAACTCGGTGCAGCAGATACTCTCCATCAATAACAAAAACGAGCTCTCATTATTTGGTTTGTCTTGTGTAGTCTTCAATGCTTTGTATAAGGTTGATTTGGTTCCTTTTCTCATACCTATCCCATCAAATAATGAAAGGGGCTAGGGGTGTGTGGAGGTAGGATGGAAGGGGGACAGAGCATTCACCTCGAACACGAAACTCGGAAAGAGCCGACAGAAGCCGCCTTCAATTATTACTGCGCCAAAGTTCAAGTCGTCATAATGCAATATACAGGAACATTGCAAGCTCCATTGCGCCAGAACTATCTGTCTGAGAGAAAAATCGTAAGAGACAAAGTTGTTGGTTATTTTATCTACCTTATTTTAGTACATAGTGATGTTTACATGTAAACACATATTAAGCGAGTTATAAGCAAACAACGAGAAAAAAAACACAAATTTGGCTGTGATTTCACTTTTTTTCATACTTCCTGAACTTTTCGTAATCAGCACCCCAAAAAAACATGGAAAACCCAAAGATGAAAACTTCTCTCCAACTTTCCAGCACGCCATCACTTAGGGCCGTATTCACCAACGCCAGTAATTTGATTATCTTGGTTTATAGCTGCCAGAATCTCAGATAATAGCTATATCGTTATTCACCAACACAATTATCTCGGTTAATAAGGATTATCCTGGTTAATCACTTTACTGGAGGAAGTTTGACCGGTAAAATGCCTAAAACTAAGATAATCAACAGAACAAAATGGCGCGCAGACGAATGGAATGCTTAATAAATGCTAGAGAAAACGATAGTGACGAAGAATATCAGCAAGAATATGCAGGGAAACTGCCTAGGTGGATAAAAGAACGTGCCTCATATTTTGAGGATTACGATGATGTTGATTTTATCACACGTTTTAGGTTATCTAAATCTTCTACGTTGTCAGTATTGTCCATCATAGAACCTAACCTTGAGTTTGCAACGGACAGGTAAGATGAATACTATAACTCCAATAGTGAGTACGGTATATAGAAAGCATTCACTGTAAATTTAACAACTGAATAGTTATATTTGTGGTCTTTCAGGAACCATTCTGTGTCGCCAATAAATCAATTGCTGCTTGCATTAAGGTTTTATGCTCTGATAGTAATCAGCTAAGCGTAGCGGATTTTGCAGGGGTGAGTCAACCAACAGCTTGCCGAATCGTGCATCGTGTGAGTGCTGCCATAGCCGCTTTACGACCTCGCTACATCAGTCTTCCGCAAACACCTGAGGCTATAAAGCAAACACAGATGGTTTTTATAACATTGCCAGATTTCCAAAAGTAGTAGGGGCAATGGACTGTACCCATATTCGAATACGTTCTCCTGGAGGTAATCATGCCGAATTATTCCGAAACAGAAATGGTTATTTTTCGCTGAATGTGCAAGCAATATGTAATTGTAATATGGAATTTACTAACCTCGTGGCTAGATGGCCTGGAAGTAGTCATGATAGTACGATTTTCAACAACTGTGTACAACGAGCCAGGTTCGAACAAGGTGTGTACGGGGATTCAGTATTATTAGTAGATGCTGGCTACCCTTGTAGATCTTACCTAATGCCTCCTCTGGATGCAGTTCACACACCCGAAGAGAATCTTTATAACGAGTTACAAATAAGAACAAGAAATGTGATAGTGTGAGTGTTTGGCATATGGAAGCGAAGATTCCCGGTTCTTGCTTTTGGTATGAATTTAGCGTTAGAGCACACGTTTCCAGTGATAACTGCTACAGCCGTTCTACATAACATTGTGCGACAAGCAGGAGAAGAGATACCTCAGGACGATCCACAGCTAGAACTACCAGTACCCTGGGCTGAACTTTTAAGGGACGGTCAAATTGATGGACAAGCTGATCAATATAAAATTTTCCAAAGAAAAATATGTATTGTCCGTTGAGCCATTATATATTTAAACACAAATTGTGCTAAATGTTCCGGCATAACTCAACAAAATGACAGTGCCTCGCCCCGGTGTGCAATTGGGCTCTTCAGTTGGTTAATGCACACCTCACCAAGACACTGTCTAGTACACACTGGGAAGGCCATTGCAAGACGTACCTGATACATGTGTATCCACGTCACGAGCAAAGCCAGTGCACTATGGGAGTCGAAACTCCACTCCAAAGCAATTATAACCTTACCTTGGCATTGAATATATAATTTTCCAAAGAAAAATATGTATTGTCCGTTGAGCCATTATATATTTAAACACAAATTGTGCTAAATGTTCCGGCATAACTCAACAAAATGACAGTGCCTCGCCCCGGTGTGCAATTGGGCTCTTCAGTTGGTTAATGCACACCTCACCAAGACACTGTCTAGTACACACTGGGAAGGCCATTGCAAGACGTACCTGATACATGTGTATCCACGTCACGAGCAAAGCCAGTGCACTATGGGAGTCGAAACTCCACTCCAAAGCAATTATAACCTTACCTTGGCATTGAATATATAATTTTCCAAAGAAAAATATGTATTGTCCGTTGAGCCATTATATATTTAAACACAAATTGTGCTAAATGTTCCGGCATAACTCAACAAAATGACAGTGCCTCGCCCCGGTGTGCAATTGGGCTCTTCAGTTGGTTAATGCACACCTCACCAAGACACTGTCTAGTACACACTGGGAAGACCATTGCAAGACGTACCTGATACATGTGTATCCACGTCACGAGCAAAGCCAGTGCACTATGGGAGTCGAAACTCCACTCCAAAGCAATTATAACCTTACCTTGGCATTGAATATATAATTTTCCAAAGAAAAATATGTATTGTCCGTTGAGCCATTATATATTTAAACACAAATTGTGCTAAATGTTCCGGCATAACTCAACAAAATGACAGTGCCTCGCCCCGGTGTGCAATTGGGCTCTTCAGTTGGTTAATGCACACCTCACCAAGACACTGTCTAGTACACACTGGGAAGGCCATTGCAAGACGTACCTGATACATGTGTATCCACGTCACGAGCAAAGCCAGTGCACTATGGGAGTCGAAACTCCACTCCAAAGCAATTATAACCTTACCTTGGCATTGAATATATAATTTTCCAAAGAAAAATATGGCTCAACGGACAATACATATTTTTCTTTGGAAAATTATATATTCAATGCCAAGGTAAGGTTATAATTGCTTTGGAGTGGAGTTTCGACTCCCATAGTGCACTGGCTTTGCTCGTGACGTGGATACACATGTATCAGGTACGTCTTGCAATGGCCTTCCCAGTGTGTACTAGACAGTGTCTTGGTGAGGTGTGCATTAACCAACTGAAGAGCCCAATTGCACACCGGGGCGAGGCACTGTCATTTTGTTGAGTTATGCCGGAACATTTAGCACAATTTGTGTTTAAATATATAATGGCTCAACGGACAATACATATTTTTCTTTGGAAAATTATATATTCAATGCCAAGGTAAGGTTATAATTGCTTTGGAGTGGAGTTTCGACTCCCATAGTGCACTGGCTTTGCTCGTGACGTGGATACACATGTATCAGGTACGTCTTGCAATGGCCTTCCCAGTGTGTACTAGACAGTGTCTTGGTGAGGTGTGCATTAACCAACTGAAGAGCCCAATTGCACACCGGGGCGAGGCACTGTCATTTTGTTGAGTTATGCCGGAACATTTAGCACAATTTGTGTTTAAATATATAATGGCTCAACGGACAATACATATTTTTCTTTGGAAAATTATATATTCAATGCCAAGATAAGGTTATAATTGCTTTGGAGTGGAGTTTCGACTCCCATAGTGCACTGGCTTTGCTCGTGACGTGGATACACATGTATCAGGTACGTCTTGCAATGGCCTTCCCAGTGTGTACTAGACAGTGTCTTGGTGAGGTGTGCATTAACCAACTGAAGAGCCCAATTGCACACCGGGGCGAGGCACTGTCATTTTGTTGAGTTATGCCGGAACATTTAGCACAATTTGTGTTTAAATATGATCAATATAATGTGGCTCGTCGGGATAATATTGGGAGAAGAACACTAATTGATACGTACTACAGAAGTATTTTATTGGGAATGTAACACTTGTATAATGAGAAGGAAACTATTGAATTACATGGATTTTAATTGTTTTTCCATTATTTGAGTTTTTAATTGGTCTTGCTTAAGAAGCTCCTTCTCTCTTTCAAGCCTTATTTCATCTGCCGCCAGCTTTATTTTCTCCCTCTCCATTTGAACGAAGTGAAGCTCCTTTTTCCATAAATGTTCCTGTGTGGCTTCTTCAGTGCTCTTTATTTTTATGCCTCAGACTTCAACCTATGAATTTTTGCCAAAGGCTCTCCTGACTTGCTTACCATTGGTCTTCGGCGCGCAGCCCTACCTGAAGAGGTCAGGTTTGAAGCTAATGGAGTTCTAACTGACTCTGAGGAGTGATCAGGCTTATCAACTTCATTGACGTACTCGACTTGGGCACTGGTAACACTATTGCTGTTTTTATTGGTTTGTAGCGTTGGATGTATCGGAGACTTGAGCATATTTGATGTGTACTTGCTCCAAGTCACCTCAAAATTGGTAGTTGTAGGACCAGATCCCTCCGCTAATACTACAGCATCATCACTGTCAATAACTGGCTTCTCCAATAGTTGTGATAATTCACTGTCGTCGTCGTAAGGGTTTCTCAGTCCTTCTACGGAAGGTTTAATAAGTTCAATAGCTCTTTCTAGAATAGGATCTTTTTTGATGTTACTAGAGCCTCCACCTGTCTTCAGCACTTCAATCTTGCCCTCCGAGGATGCTTTTCTGGCAGCTTTCTTGATGTTATCCCAAACTGTTCTTAAATTTACTGCATCTCGAGCAGGCCCGTGCCCTTGTGTATTGAATTCTGTAGCCATTTTTTCCCATCGCTCGTTTTTAATTAATGTTGTAACACCGTCTGTTTTCTTATTCTCTATGATACTGATATTCTCAGCCACTAAATCTATCAGTAATTGCTTCTCCTGTGGTGTCATATTAGGCCTCTTCCTACGTTTCAATTCAAAACTTGACATTATTTACGAATATATACTGCACTATGTCTCACACCTAACCTATAAAGCTACAGAACAGAACTTTGTTTTGACAATAAACAAATGATTTGCGTGGCGCTATTCAACTGTTTCCAGTGCTTCTATATGAAAATTTCAGCGATGCAGTACACATTGAAACGAAAACCGAGATTTCGAAAACCGAGATAATAAAGGCAATGGTGAATACCGATGTTTATGTTATCTCAGATAATAGTATTAACCGAGTTTTCGAAATCTTAGATAATGGAAGAGTTTACCGGCGATGGTGAATACGGCCCTTAGAGCACCAAATGACTGGAATATAAATTGCTGCGTTTCTTTAAATTTTGTTACTGTTTGCCTTTTTTTTTTTTTTTTTTTTGGTATGTTGGAGTACATGTCTTGTATGTCATACGAGTGCATGGTATGTTTACTGTTTATTATTATTAGGGCCCGGATAGTTATGTGCTTAACATTTCAGAAATATGTATTTATTTATGTGCTTAAAAGTGAGAAAATATGTGATTAAGTTTCCAAAATATGTTCTTAAATTTGTACCATATTTATGTATCCCAGTTACTCTAAAAATAGTTGTACATATTTCACCAACTATGATGTTGGCTACGTAACGGCCAGTATCGTCGGTCGTCTCGTCCATTGTAATCCACACAGCTTTGTCGCCAATTTCACTACGAATTCTGTGCACTGCCTCGGAGTAAAATTTAGGTAAATAGTTCTTACGCAGTGTTGACTCGTCAGGGAGAGGAATTTTGACGTACTTTTCTAACGTGCCACGTAGCACTGTATTCTGCAGTTTGTTCAGTGGTATATCAGCCGCAAGAAATGCATGACAAATGTCTCGTGAGAACCGGCAGTTTGCTGGACCAGATCTCACATCCTGCATTTCGGGAAGCAAACGTTGTGTCGACTTCTTTAAAGATGTACATTGACGTGTTTCACTATCGCAACATGTTGCATAACTTGTGAACGCATGTCTGCCGCTATGGGTTTCTCACAAATGTTGCAAAATAAAACAGTTCCATCAGTTCTAAAAAGTCTCCGAACTCTCACACTAAACGATTCAAAGTAACATATTTCGCACTTTTGGGACTCATCGTATTCATTGAAATGAGAACACCACTGTCAGTATACTCCCAAGCTTCGCAGACCACTGTGATTTTAACTAAAATTTTCCGTCTAGGTAAGGACTAGTGGAGGCTAAATGAGCCTGTTAACTCCAGCCCCCTGCTGTACTTAATGACCAGGAAATCCCTGTCTTGAAATGCTACTACAGTATGGAGAAAATGGAACACTGACGAAATAGAGAAGCCAATTACTGGAATTTCAAAGGGTCGAAAATGTGGACAGCAGTCATCCAAGAAGTACAACATACGACCAAATATAGGAAATATGTGTTTATGAATAAACACGCCAAAATATGTATTTATTTATCATCATCATCATCATCTTGAGCAGTTTCCAACCGCTGGTCGGGTCTGCTTTATTTATTTATAAAAACTGTAAAAATATGTAAATAAATAGAAAATATTTAATTAAATAAAAAATATTTAAACACATAACTATCCGGCCCTTAATTATTATATCTTATGATTTGTTGCTAAAATCTATTGAATTTCTATTGCTGGTGTTGGCTTCATGTTTGAAATGTGTTATTTCTTAAACTGTGCTACATTTTAGAAAGTTTGTATGTAGAGCTGTTTTGAAACTTTATGATCGGTGTAATGAGGATGTCTTTTTTGTGGGTTTTTGGCACACCTCTTGCCGTTGAAATTCTTGGGTTCATGTTGACCCTGTTGGGAGGGATTTGTCCTTCAAATAGAACGTCCATCCAACACATTCTTGGTCTTCCTCGTCCTCTCTTCCCTGTCATCCGTCGTTCCAGTGCTCGTCTTGGTAGCCTTACTTCATTCATCCGTTGACATATCCAAACCATCTCAATCTGTTTTGCTCCAGTTTGTCATTTAGTTTGTGTACTCCCAGTTCTTTCCATAAATCTTCATTTCTCACTCTGTCTCTCCTTGTTTTCTGGACCATACTTCTCAGGAATCTCATCTCAACTGCCTGTACTCTGCTCTCATCCCTCTTAGTCTTTGTCCAAGTTTCTGCTGCATATGTCATTATAGGAACATAATATGTTTTGTACATAACTTCTTTAGCCTTAATTGGTATATCCTTGTTCCATACTAGTCCCCGTACCTGTTGGTAGAAAGCACTCCCGAGTTGTATTCTTCTGCTAATTTCCAAATCTAGTCTTTCATCTTCAGTCAGTTCACTTCCCAAGTATTTGAAGTGTTTCACCACTTCCAATTCCTTATCTCGTACTTAGATTACTCCTTTTCCTTCTTTCGTACCTCTACTCACCACCACTGTTTTAATCTTCTCCACATTTATCTTCAATCCCCATTGCTCAATCTTTTCATTTATTACGTCTAACTGTTCTTGTCCTCCATCTCATCCTCGCCCCAGATCACAACGTCGTCTGCAAACAACATTACCTTCATCTTTGCCCTACTATATTCTTTCATTGCTGCCTTCATTATGTCATCCGTCACCATTTAGAACAATAATGGTGACAACACACTTCCTTGCTTTAGTTCAGTGACAATTTTAAACCATTCCGATGTCCCGACTCTAGTTTTCACACTACTGTAGCAATCCATGCACATTCCTTTTATCATGTCTCTCAGTTCCTTGCCTATCCCCCTATTTGTTAAGCTTTCCCAAACTTTTGTTCTAGGGATGCTATCATAGGCCTTATCTAGATCAATAAAAGTCATTACCATATCCTTCCCATATTCCCAACTCTTTTCAATGTTCTGTGTCACGGTGGGTGAGTGGTTATAGTGTCGGACTACCAACCCCAAGATTGCAGGTTCGCTCCTGGCCATGGTAAGTGATTTTTGAAAGGCGACAAAAATCACGACACATGTCATACGTTGTTGGCATGTTAAAGAACCCATTTGAATTCAGTAGGCCGTGTTCAATGGCAAAATTAATCTCGGAATTTTCCGCCAACACAAAGTTCCGCCATTCTCTACTTGATAGCGCTGTAGTGTCAAGGAGTTTAGATATCTAACCTCCTTGACTTTCATAGCGTTCAAAGGACCGACGAAATTCGACATGCAAGCTACCCTCTGGGTGTCAATTAACAAAGCTTGCACCAGGCACCCGAGGCCATACGATATTATTCTTCTTTAATCGTATCGGCCAACTAAGGACCACGTTATTTCAACTGGCTTCTCTGGGCTTTGATCTTTGCCCAGTGTTCCTTCATACGTTGCCGGTGTTGCTCTTTTCTTTCTTCCGTCCACATCTTTCCCGTCTTCAACTTCGGTTTTTCCTGAAAACCCTGGTGGTCGTGTAGTTTCTTCCTGAGGGAATTGCGTTCTTGAATATCCCCACAGGTAATTTCCATCTCTTGCAGGTCACTTTCCACCTCTTCGAACCAGGCTGGCTTGGTCTTCTTATTTTTAAAATTGTTAACGATCCGGTTCGTCAATCGTGTGGGTTTCATTCTAAGCAAGTGGCCATAAAATGCAATCCTCCTTTTCCTCATTACATCAGAGATCTTCTGGACATGAATATACAGCTCATAGTTATGCCGCCGTCTATATTCACCGTTGTCTTTAATCGGGCCAAGAATTTTCCTCAAGATCTTTCTTTCCTTGATCTCCAATTTTTCTACCAGGCCTTTCTTGTTCATGGTGAGGCATTCCGCTGCGTACAGAGCCTCTGGTCGTATGACAGTGCAATAATGCCTAAGTTTTGCGTTCAGGGATATTGACTTTTTGTTGTAAACGTCCTTGGTGAGTTGGTACGCCATTTCCATTTTGTTCATGCGCGAAGTGAAGGTTTCTTTCTCACATACGTTGGGTTCTACCCACTCGCCAAGATATTTAAACTTATCTGTCCGTTTGATTTTCCCCTGGTTTACTTTTAGTTCCCTTGGTGCTGGCTTGATGTTAGTTATGAAGTGTGTTTTCTCCAAAGAGATCTGAAAACCAACTTTTGTTGCCTGTACCTGCAGCTGGTTAATTTGTTTTGTGGCCATATCTAAAGAGTCGGAGAAAATTGCAAGATCATCTGCAAAAGCTAGGCAATCAATAGAAAGGTTCATGTTCTTGTAACCCAGTCGTACTCCATTTTGGACCCCATCGTTCATTTCTTTGCGCCACTCGCGGGTGACTTTTTAAGTGCACAGTTGAAGAGCAGGGGTGAAAGCCCATCTCCCTGCCTAACTCCTGTCTTAATTTCGAAAGAGTCTGAAATTTCTCCTCTGAACTTGACTCTGGAGGTTGTGTTAGCTAAGGTCTGTTGAATGATTGCCATGGTTTTGTTATCCAATCCAAATTCCTTTAGAATTTGAATAAGAGCTATTCTATCAATCGAATCATAGGCCTTCTTGAAGTCGACGAAGGTTACCACAAATTTCTTGTTCCTTTGCTTCAGATAGAAAAGGATGTATTTCAGATTCATAATTTGTTCGGCACATGAGCGCTCTTTCCTGAACCCTCCTTGGTACTCTCCTAATTGTGGATCAAGTTGTTGTTCTGCCCTAATCTGCGGAGCTTTTGAAATAATTTTGTAAGTTATCAGGAGGAGGGAAATGCCGCGGTAGTTGTTAACGTCCGTTTTGTCACCTTTCTTATGCAGGGGATGAATCAAGGCAGAAGTCCAGTCACGTGGAAGTTTCTCAGTTTCCCAAATCTCCTTGATAATGTCAGTCAATTTATCAATCATCTTTCACCAGCATACTTCCACAATTCGGCGATTATCGAGTCCTCACCTGGTGCCTTGTTGTTCTTAAGTGACTGGATAATCTGTTTGATTTCTTCTTTCGTTGGAGGGGATGAATCTGGGTGGACTTGCATGTTGTCTTCAAATGAGAAAGTGGAGTTTGGAGTCTCACAATTAAGGAGGGATTCAAAGTATTTCGCTAGAATCTGGCAATTTTCTCTCTCACTGTAAGCTAGTCTCCCATTTGAGTCTTTGAACTGTAGACTCGGAGGATTGTATTTGCTTGGATTGCGTTTGAAGGTTCTGTAGAAGTCCCTTGTGTTGTTCCTCTGAAAGTCTAGCTCAATTTGAGTTAGTTGGCTCTTGTTGTAGGCACGTTTTACATTGCGGATGATTTTTGCAGCGCGTTGCCTCTCGTTCACGAAGTTTTCCCAATTATCTTGGTTCTTTCCCGAGTTCCATTTCTGCCAGGCAAGTTGTCTTTGCTTTACCACTGAATCACATGCGTTATTCCACCACGCATGTTTCTTTGACTTCGTCAGTGGAACTGTCTCCTGTGCTGTTGTAACCAGGGCCTGTTGTAGTTCATCCCAGTTTTCAGGATTCCAAGATTCTAATTTTTGAGTAAATTCAGGGCACAATCGTAGTTTTTCAGTATCAAATCGATTGATCTTTTTTAAGACGGCCTTTCTGGTGTTTCTCGGAATCAGTTTAACTTTGATTTTGGATAGATAGTGATCCGAATCTAGATTGGCATTTCTTAGAACCTTCACATTCTGTATTTCTCTCTGAGCTTTACGTGCAATTGCGACGTGATCAATTTGAAATTCGCCGAGATTTGGATTCAGAGATGTCCAAATCTTCTGTTTTCTGGGAAGGTGTTCTCACCATTGCGATTTGTTCTCTGGTGAGCTGGATAGTTTCCGATAATGTTTTGGAACTTTATTTCCTTACCCAGCTGTGCATTGCAATCTCCAAGAAGCATAATCGTGTGTTTGTCTGGAATCTTACAGAGAACATCTTCAAGGTCTTCCCAGAATCTATCCGTTCCTTCCGGGTCTCTCTTATTCGCTTGATTGATTGGCGCATGGACATTCACAACAGTATAAACTTTGTTTGTGCTCCGGAAGGAGAGAGTTGAAACTCGACTGCTAGGCGAGTTGAAGCCAATGATTGAATCCAAAATCTTCCTACTGACGATGAATCCTGTTCCAAGGTTGGGAACTGTTTTTATTACACGTTTACCAGTTTTACCTTTAAAAATTCTGTAGCCTTCTGACTCAAAGGCTTGTTCATCTGTGAATCTCGTTTCTTGAATTGCTGCAATCAGGATTTGATGTTGGGATAAGGAATCAGTTAGTTGTTTCAATTTACCAATCTTCCGAAGGGAATTCGTGTTAAAGGTAGCAAAGAAATTCCGGCGTTTGTGTTGGATCTTTCCTGGAGTCTCCGATACCTCCAAGCATGTCGGCGCAGGCTCCCCAGATTCCGAAGGCCTACATGCTTCGCTCAAGGCGAAGGTGGATTGGTTACCACCTGGGGTAGTAGCTTTTGCTGAACTTTCCTCCATGCTTTGAACAGTTGAAAAACTGTAGTTTGGGGTCAGTGATGTTTCACACCGACCAGGGTACTACCAAGGTTGTGAGCCTTGGAGTCCCCAGCACTGATCGGCTCGCCGACCCAGTGTCCCGCTGGGATTGGTTACCCAACCTTCCACTGAGTTGCTCGACTTAACAGGGGCACCTCTTGTAGGTTATGTGCTGGAGTTGGAGTGAAAGAGGCTAGTTGGATTCTCTTGCTGA
This sequence comes from Meconema thalassinum, assembly GCA_946902985.2. Classification (NCBI taxonomy): domain Eukaryota; kingdom Metazoa; phylum Arthropoda; class Insecta; order Orthoptera; family Tettigoniidae; genus Meconema; species Meconema thalassinum. The sequence goes on along the minus strand of OX336388.2, from coordinate 1,752,773,844 downwards.
ATCCAATATGTTATGGTTGCAGTTGACAGGCAACGACGCATTTCACTCCCATTTGCCCAGAGCCACAAGGACTCCTCCCAGGTTAATTCCTGGGACCCATACGATATTATTATTATTATTATTATTAGAATGAAAATGGGTTCCACTGTTGACCTGCCCCCTCTAAATCCAAACTGCTCCTCCTCTATTTGGTTTTCTACCTTCACTCTAATTCTTTTTTCTAGGATTCTTTCCATTACTTTGGCAACATGCGAGATGATGGTGATTCCTCGGTAGTTACCACACCTTCCTGTCTCCTTTCTTGAATATTGGCAATATAATTCCCTTATTCCAGTCTTCAGGAACTTCCTTCTCTCTCCACACACTCCTGTGAAGTCTGTATGTCCAATGCAGTCCCACTGGTCCTGCCGCCTTGATCATTTCTATTGCCACTTCGTCGATTCCCACAGCTCTTCCCATCTTCATCTTCCTAACTGCCCATTTCACTTCTGCCATAGTAATGTCTGGTTCTTCTTCTATTTTTTCCTCCACTGTTTTGGCTGTTTGCGTAACTTCTCCGCATGTCTGGCGTCTCGCATTCAACAGCTCGCTGAAATATTCTTTCCATCTGTCCGTTATCTCTTCTGGTTTTGTCAATATTTCACCTTCTTTGTTTTTCATGAACCCAGTGTTCACCTTTTCATTTCATCTACTTTTTATAATTCCAAACAGCAATTTCTTTCCACAATTTAAATCCTCCCTTAATTTCTGAGTGAATTCTTCCCAGCTTTTCTTCTTTTCCTCTGCAATTACTTTCTTGCAATCTCTGTTTGCTTCAATATATTCTGCTCTACTTTCTTCAGTCTTTTTTGTTTTCCATTCCTTCCAAGTTTTCTTCTTCTCCCTTACCTTTTCTTTCACTCTTATCATTCCACCATTTTGTCGCCTTTTCCCGTACCTTTCCTGATGCATACATGCCAAGTTTTCCGGTTTTCCCGGAAGGTTTCCGGATTTTGGGGGTGTTTTCCGGTTGTCCGGATTAACATAGTTTTTTCCGGATTTTCAACTCCCTAGCTTTTTTCCGTTCTCTGCTTCCAAATCGCATTTCAGTTTTGATTTTCGATAATAGCTCCTATTCCGAGATGGGAGTGTTTAAATTCGACTGAAAATCGACTCATAAGACTCAGGTTGTCTACCAGTAACGAAAAAGTAGCTAATTTTATAAAGGTAACGAAAAGTAGCTAATTCTTATGTCTGGATAGTTGGAAGTAAAGAAAATTCGCCGAGGTCTCTTAAAATCATTTAAACCCGTGCCGCTAGGCTCGCAGATGCAATGAAGCGAGTTTCACGCAAGCGGCGCCGATTGCGTGAGCTATATTTCCCAGTGCACGACCTCAAGGAAATGCATAATGAGGATACCTTCAGTGGTACTGTATACATCGATTCAACGTTTATTTTCGGCATCAAGAAGAGTTTAGTTTTGTGTGAAATATTTTTCTGTATTAATCGGAAACCTGCCTTTTTGCGAAACGTTTATTCGCGATAACATCCGAAACTCAACAGAAACCACTCATTTCTGTTATTGGCCTCTAAATTTGTGTATCTAAAATTGAAGTCTAGAAATAATGCGAAATAATTTATTGTCGCAATCTTGCAAAATGATACCGTTTCAAAAAATTATCGCAAAAATGCTTTGAAATACATAGACTATATTTTAAAAATCTATCCGTCTAGTGTATTTATTTGCGACATCAAGTGTGGTCAATTCGAAACTCCGTTATATGTCTATTTTTCCTTCGCACTATGGTTCCATTGGAAATATAATCTAACCGGTTATCTCGAAAACTTGTACAATTTGAATTCGAAAGAAAATGTGCCCTCTTGTCGGATTATTCCTGCAATCCTCTCTGAATAATTCATAATAAACGATACCTACTTCGAACGTTCATCCTGTCAGCACGACTTGCCTGCGGGAATCTCGTCAAACGGACCACGATCGAAGCGAGTTGCGTAAAATTAAACCCGTGCCCGGCCGCGAACTTGTGTCCTCGAGGACTGCGGGAATCACGGCGCCGATCATACAACATGTCCATAACTGCTCTTGAATTTTAACCATGCCCAACCTCGAGCTCGCCTTCACCATTCTGCCAAGACAGATTGACAGGCAGACAATCGTTGAACGTCCGGATGCGGTGCCGATTGCATAATATCTCGTTCTCATTGTGCAACCGCGAGGACAACGTGAATCTCGTAAAACGACTGAGAGCGGCAGCGATTGTGATACTTTGCGATATTTCTCCGCATTCGATGACAAGTGCAGCTGGATTCTTGTCAAATGGACAGCAAGCGGTGCCGATTGCGTAATAATAACTTATCATACTTTTTCGTGCCCAACCTCAAGGACAATAGAAATCTCGTCGAACGATTAAAAGTGACACAGATTATGTAATCGCAATTTTTCTCAGTGTTCTATCTAAAAAACTACGAATTGGGTCAAACGGCTGAGACCAGCGCCGATCGTGTAACGTCTCAATATTTCTCCATACCTGACTGCGAAGACATAATTCGGTGATGATCACGTTACGTCGCATATATTTCTTCGTGGTCTATCGCGGGGACAAAGGAAATCTCCCCAAACGGCCAAGATCAGAGCAACTTCTTGTACACAAGACGGCATATTTGCTGAATCAACTCATTTTATATTAAATATCCATTATTTATTTTTATCTCAAGTTTTATGACACCATAAGTGAATCTTATTCACTGCTTTAAACACAGTTCATTGTTGTTTTCCTTCACGCGCGATGAGCTTCAATGGTTGCCGACCACAGACGTATCTTGAATTAAAAGGTAACTAAAATTAAATAAAAGGTAGCTAAAAAGTAACTAATTTTTACTTCATCCTTACAGTAGGCACCCTGTAAATTTTATCGATAATCCCATCTCGCAGATTATCGCTGCGCTTTTGTCATTAATGCCTTGTGTTTGACATTACGCTGAATGTCGATAGAACTGTAGTTCTGGTATTCGTTCAATTGTGTGACAAATTTTTGTGCGATTTAGTGTTTTCGTGATGAATTCAAGTAAGAAACGATATCATCAGTCTTCAGAATTTTTGGAAACTGGCACAATGAATTTTATAGTCTCACATCACCAAGAGTTTGTAATATCTTTTCTCGCTATTTTTAGAACCTTGCGACGCATGTACACGTTAAATTTTTGCGCTTTGGGATCTTCTGGATTTCTATTTTTGAAAGTTGGCAGGTATGCTGATGTTCTACGACATGTTTTCTCTGCACTGCTTACAAATGCACTCTTGAATTTTTCCCATTCTTGTTCCACATGGGTAATATCTGTTCTTGCAATTCTTTCTTAAACTCTTCTGCAACCTCCTTTTCCTTTAGTCTCCAGACCTTAATCTTTCTTTCCCTTTTTTCTGGTAATCTCATAACTTTTCCTACTTTTAATTTTGCTACCACTGCCCTATGGTCTCCTCCAAAGGCTTCCTCTGGCATGGCTGTGACATCCATTAGCTCTTTCCAATGTCCTTTTTCGACTAAAACATAGTCTATCAGAGTTTTGGTTCTTCTTTCACCCCATCCATACCTCGTTATCTTCTGACTATTTTTCTTTCTGAACCACGTATTCCCTATAATTAATTGGTTCCGCTGACAGAAGTCCATTAAGAAATCTCCTCTCTTCCTTGTCTGTCTCTTCCCACTTGTGCATTCAAATCTCCCATTACTATTATTTCCTTATCCTCTATATATTTTTCCACCTCTTCTAGGAATTCTTCCAAGTTCTCTTCTTTATTCCCCATTTGTGGAGCATATACTTGAACCAGATCTTTTGTCCCTGTCTGGAACTGTATCCTTACTATGATCATCCTGTCACTTATCTTCTTCACCTCCTCCACATACTCTAGGACATCCTTTCTTATAATCATTCGTACTCCATTTTTGCCTCCTGTCCTCTGTAAAACAGCCTATATCCTTCCTTTAGTTTTTTTCCCCCTATTCCTTTCCATTTCGTTTCACTGAGACCGAGGATGGCTATATCCTTCTCTCTCATGAAGTCCACTAGCTCCTCAGTCTTGTCCTTACGGGTTAAGATGTTGACTGTCCCTATTCGGATGTATTGCGATGCTGGTCGCCCATTTCTCAGAGCTCCCCCAACATCTGAAGAACTGCGCGTCGCAACGCCCTAGCATTTTCCAAGGCTGAACCATATTTGCTTTCATTTTAGGCTATTATTAAGATGGGGTCGCCACTCCCAAATGCATTTTATGACCTACTACCAGGTATGAACTAGGCCGCTCCTAACATGGAGAACAGACGCCTTTTGTAGCCGATCCTCTGGAGTACAGACGCTACGGGTTTCCATAATATGTACAAATATCTTTTACTCTATTAACCCCGAGCACTGTGTTGCCTCTTTCGCCATCTTTGCTGTACCGAAGGACTCCTTCACCACCGCGGATGCCGTTGAGGTCTTCACTCATACCCTGAGATGGGCCCCCCATATTTATAAACTTTGGAGAGAGGGTGTCCCACTCAACTGTTACTACTGTCCTCAGTAATATCGCTGTAACCTTGTGTTGCTCCATATTGTACACTGTACTATTCCCACTGTAGGTTATGTCAGCACACTTGCTAGTGCTCATACTGTATAAGATACAACTGCACTCCCTAATGTTGCTCCATATTGTACACTGTACTATTGAATTCACACTGTAGGTTATGTCAGCATACTTGCTAGTGCTCATACTGTATAAGGCTGTGTCCCAATAGTACAATTTCAGCCGTAGTGAACTAGATAGTCGACTACTTTACCGGATGTGACGTCAGAAGTCGTGATCCAATACTGCTTAGCACATAGCAATCAAGTCTGTAGTAGCTAGCCAACGAAAGTGCTTGCTTGATTGGCCGACTTGTCGACTTGTACAAGGAAGTTATAGAAATTGTAGCTTATCGGAATTGTAGGTTATGTAAATTGTAGGTTGTCTTTGACTTTAATCTAGTTTATGCTTGGCCTATATTCTTTGCCAAATTCGATGCTTCAAACCACAACCCACGAGGGATGCATAATATCTTGTTCTGTTATGATAATTATTTTCACGCGAATATGTTGTTTGGTTCTGTGGTAATCACGACTGAGAATTGCAACGACAACTCGGTTCATGGTCTCCGGCGCACAGTAAGGGCCTCGTCTCAAATTGTCAATTTGCCGCTGCCTTATTATCATGATTGCCCTTCTTCTCTTCCTCCTGAACTGTATTCTCTTAATCAGCCAAACACAAACCATAATTAGTGCTCGGCTAAAAAGTTATCTTCTTGGCGCATCCATGAACGTAATCGTTCAGGTATTGTTTATTTAAAACAGCTGATGAAAGCGCAAAGAGCTTACAAGGAGCAGCAGATCACCGCCATCTTGAGTGTTGGTTTGGTTGGTACCAGCATGTAAGTCCAGTGCGTTTCAGAACACAAGTCTATGAAGGAGGCTGTGATCAAGCAGACATGTCCCAAATCTCCGTAGTGCATAGCACATAGTAGCTAGCAGCTAGTCAATAGCAGACAACTTGAGTATTGGGACACAGCCTAAGATACAACAACACTCCCTAATGTTGCTCCATATTGTACACTGTACTATTCACACTGTAGGTTATGTCAGCACACTTGCTAGTGCTCATACTGTATAAGATACCACTACACTCCCTAATGTTGCTCCTTATTGTACACTGTACTATTCACACTGTAGGTTATGTCAGCTCACTTGCTAGTGCTCATACTGTATAAGATACAACTGCACTCCCTAATGTTGCTCCATATTGTACACTGTACTATTCACACTGTAGGTTATGTCAGCACACTTGCTAGTGCTCATACTGTATAAGATACAACTACACTCCCTAATGTTGCTCCATATTGTACACTGTAGGTTATGTCAGAACACTTCCTAGTGCTCATACTGTATAAGATACAACTGCACTCCATAATTTACACTGTACTATTCACACTGTAGGTTATGTCAGCACACGTGCTAGTACTCATACTATATCAGATATAACTACACTCCCTATTGTTGCTCCATATTGTACACAGTACTATTCACACTGTAGGTTATGTCAGCACACTTGCTAGTGCTCATACTGTATAAGATACAACTACACTCCCTAATGTTGCTCCATATTGTACACTGTACTATTCACACTGTAGGTTATGTCAGCACACTTGCTAGTGCTCATACTGTATAAGATACAACTACACTCCCTAACGTTGCTCCATATTGTACACTGTACTATTCTCACTGCAGGTTATGTCAGCACACTTGCTAGTGTTCATACTGTTTAAGATACAACTACACTCCCTAATGTTGCTCCATATTGTACACTGTAGGCCTACTATTCACACTGTAGATTATGTCAGCACACTTGCTAGTGTTTTAATTTCTTTTGTATGTTGAGTGGGCCTTTGTTTATATATTTAAACTTTGGGTTGTCAAAGAATTTTTATCCACAAAAGATATTTTAATTGTATTTTTAATTTTAACCCCTTTTATTAATTTTTATTTTTATTCATTGTAATGTAAATTATTGCATTTTTAAATTACATATGTTGTAAAATAATGTTATGTATAAGAGTTAGCTACAGTGTAGCTGAAACGGTCTTTTAGACGGAAATATGTACTACCACTGATGTAAGAATAAAATGATTGTATTGGAAAGTGGTAAGAGGCTTGAATATACTAACTCAGAGTCACTCTAGAAAAACCACATCTGGCAAAAAAAGAAAAGATTCAGCCCAAGACAACTGATTCCTCATCAGTCAAGTCTTCAGAGATCATCACACTACCAAGATTGATACTCTGAATCGACTGCAAAAGATGCAGGGTGTAAATGTAAGTGATAGGACAGTTGACGACGTCTGGTTGATCCAAGTCTTCGATCAAGATGACCTGCTACTGTACCAGATCTGGCCTGAGAGCACCGAGTCGTCCAACTTCCGTTCGCTCATGATATTGCTCAATAGACCATACAGCAATGGTGCTGTGTACTGTTCTCTGACGAGTCCATGTTCTTGCTGAAATCTCCAGATGGTAGAGAGGGAATCTGGAGATGCTCTGGAGAGCTTATGCAAAATGCAGAGGATCCATGATGGAGTGGAGTGGCTTCCCCATATTGGCTCAGAGAGAACTGATTTTCATTCAAAATGCTCACCATTACATCAGTGAAATTCTCAATGACCACATCGTACACTTTGCTCCATTTATTGGAGATGGAGATCGTCTGGCACAACTGGCCAGCTCGTACTCAACTTAAACCCCTAGAGAGCATCTCTGGGATAGGTTGGGAAGACGGATCCAAGCTCGAAATCCTGCTCCATAAACATTGGTGATCTGTGGGCAGCACTTCAAGAGGAATGGGACTAGGTTGATCAGAGATCCCTGATTGAAATTATGGCCTAAGAATGGTGATAGAAGTTACAGCCAGAAGTAGACACTAGATATTGAGTGTTAAGTTATGTCACTGGTAATATGGTTTAAAGTGTGAATCTAATCATAATGTTAACTTTCACATTAGTAACAACGAGAAGTAAGTAAAATGTTAAGTGACAAAATTGAAAACACAATTATGGAAATTGTATATTTTTTATTGTGACATAATGTAGACCGTATTAAATTTTGTACAGAGCATATAAAATTTGAGTATTTAGTTCATTAAAATGAAATCTTTAAAATTAAAACCGTTCCAATAATATAATTTATGAAATCACATGTTAATTTGCATTTCAAGTTCTGTTTTCATAATTTTTGTAAGATTTGGTATTTGTTTAAATAGGTGAGTGTAATTGTATATTATGTGGGGGAGGATAACCTTTATGCAACGATTCTTGCATAAAACTGGTTACTGGAGTAGTCTCTTCAGAAATATTTTCCTCGAACTTCTCAGACTGACTAGTGCGTTGCCAAACTCTTTGTGTTTCTAGCTACATCAAGCTATGCAACTCTTGACACATTGGTGCTCACAGTTGTTAATTTGTAGTTGACACATGGAATAAAGCAATGAGGATATTTGTAGAAGTTAGGGGTGGTATGGCAGTAAACATTAATTTGTGTGTATTTGTATTGAACTTTTTTTTTTCTTGCTTTGTATTTAATTAAATGATAGTTTGCTTGGTCCCTCCCTCTCTAAGATATTTTTATTTACAGGATATTCCTGAAATGCCAGAGAGGAAGATGACTGATCAAATCAATGAGCCCATCATGTTGTGTCGTTTTCCAGTTGAAATTAAGTCTTTCTATATGTCCCGTTGTCCTGAAGATGACCGTCTGACCGAGTCAGTCGATGTTCTTCTACCAAACGTAGGTGAAATTGTTGGTGGTTCCATGCGTACTTCGGATCATGACCAGCTCATAGCTGGATATGAGAGGGAGAAAATTGATCCCACTCCCTATTATTGGTATACAGATCAGGTATTGTTAAAATACTGTAATTGTGGATATCTGGAATTATTGTATAAGCTGTAACCAAAGTATGCAAATGATTTCTATTTTTGTTTCAGCGCAAGTATGGTACTTGCCCTCATGGAGGTTATGGTCTGGGCTTGGAGAGGTTCTTGTGCTGGCTACTGAATCGTTATCACATCCGTGAAGTTTGTCTGTATCCTCGTTTCCTAGAAAGATGTCGTCCATAAATATATTTTATTAGGAATTGTAAATAGCCTTCGGATGGTCAAACTTGAAGCATCTTGCTACCTGTCATTTGTGCTGTGTACAGTAAACTCAATACCTAACATTGCGATCAGGGTTTGGCAAGTTACTTTTCAAAAGTAAAGTTGTTACAGTTACCGTTACTTGCCAAAAATAGTAACAATGTTACAGTTTAATTCTTGAAGTAACGAATCGTTACTTTTGCATTACTTTTGTATAAATTTATTTATAATTTATTTATTTGATTTAAATGGAATAGTGGATTCCTGTAATATGGAAAAACAAAATAAACTATCACTACAATGCCACAACAACCTGGCGCACTTTGGGACAGATGTCCTTGCTGTTCTGCCCCTTGAAACCACAATAACTAACTAACCGGGCACTCGTCATATGACAGCACATTCTCGTGCCTTATTATTTCATTTCATGGAAAGTGAATAGTATGATTGTTATACCTCCCCTTCCGAAGACAGGACAGGTATAGCCCCCCTTAATTTCACCCCCATCTAGATTTGTTAATTCTACCTTTAAGACTGGAGAGAAGGGACTTAGAACAGATCGTTCTTGGAGTGGAGGGCTAGATTGTTCCCCAGAGGGGTGGTTAAGGGGAACAAGTGGAAATCATGTTACCAACTTAGAAACCAGTATATTCTTAATCAAAAATAAGTTACAAACAGGGGAAGAAGGGCACACAACAGAAAACAGTACACTATCCTATCAACCCCGTGGTGGGCGTATGAATGTTTAATAAGAAAATATGAAATGCAAGGCCAAGGACACTGGCCAGACACCGGAGGAGAGGTTACACGTGACACAACATAAGCTACATTAACACCACGAGCACATGGTCCGAACACAAGGAGTGACATCAAATTAAATTATCACAAAGGAACCATTTACTCTGAGCACCAAAAGGCTCTATATTAATCCAGACAAGCTCGCGAGCAAATAATTACACTTAAAGTCAAGGCAATCTGACTTGCACTCAAGCGTGCTAACACACAACAATAATGCGAGCATGACGACAATGAACAAGGGAATGTCGTCTGATATTAAACATATTTTACCCAATCCAAAATGCACTGGTATAAATGATGGTCTTTTTAATATCCTGAGAAAAGAGTATTTCAAAATAGCGGCGTGGGCCGACCGCATGTATAGGAACATGAATTACGAACACCAGGCAGGCGATATTGCCCCAAACCTGAATAGAATAACAAACGGGAAGGAAGGAGTCCTCCAAAATAAAGAAAGCAGAATGAATCAAAGATAAATTTCACCAAGCCATGCGGACGACCACGTTGTGCAATATAAAGTCTATGTACGCGACGTCTTTCTCCCGCACTGAAGCCACAAGGAAATTTAAGAATAATCATTTAATAAAATGTCAAGCGTTTAATCACAGTTCGCCATAGTTCAGCGCAGATAAAATTTAGTTCCATACCTCAGTTCCATCTCGGTAGCCAAAGCTACCACCTCAAGCTTGGCACGGAGCCAAGGCCCTCCGTGCTCACGCACGTCCACACCCTTACATCTTAACAAGCAGAGTCGTACTGAATGCGCCAAGCAACGCGATCAGCTTCATCAGTTCGACCGATGTTATACAGTGCACACGGGCAAAGGGGTGGTCGATGTCACAAGGATTCAGCGGACACACACAGTGCCAACTATAGCACACTTTATCATGCATAGCAAGACCCATAACAGTTCGTAGAATGATGAAGGAGGGGGTGGCATTATTGAATTAAGAACAAGGTCTAGCAGTTCACCATGATTTCAAATATATGTTCTGGAAGCTTCGAGTAGTTTCTCGAGCTATTGCTCAGGAAGTAGGATGCGCAGAGGAAGCAGGAATTCCAAATGTGCAAAAGTTCAAAAATATATTGAAGTCCTGGGGAGGGGGAGTGGGGCGAAAATATTGTCGGTCATTCGACCGGCACAATAAGTTAAACTTATTTTATAACCTGAACAATAATAGTAATATCTAGGGCTCGGATTCGAGCATATTTGCAAATTTTTTTCCTGAATAGTACACATTGAAAGAAGCCTTTCGGTGGTATTTTCACCTCTCTGGGACCAACAGAATTGAAATTTATCGAGCATTTAAATGCATAAAACTGTGGTTTTCAGAATAGAAGCATATAAATGCATATTCATGTGGTTTTTGTCTAAATAGTTTGTTTTCCTTCGAATACCTCCATCCTCCCCCTTCCCTGAATTCGGGCCCTGACCATCCTTAAGGTTCGAAAACAGAAATAATTATTGAAAAGCCTATCTGTTGAGAATAATAAAACCGCAGGTTTTTAACCTTTAGTGAGGTCATTCTCGTCATTGAAACTTTTATTGACTGATTTAAGAAAATTGTTCAAAACTGAAAACATAGAAAAAAAAAATTCTTGTTGTACAGGCCAATGCAGATCTACTTCATTGACTCACCTAATTTTGAACATTTTGTAAACGAACTTTTAAACTGTAACTTTTATAAGAAAACTTCTCTTATATATACTTGAAACTTGAATGTGAGTATATCGCAGTGTATCATACATACAATTAGAAAATAAAGCCAGTATATAAAGATATGTTATTGGTTTTTAGGTTTCACCTTCCTTTCTATAGTTTTTAACGGTGTTTTTCGATCATATTCTGCATATTTAACCGCATATAATGGTTTTTGAGCATATCTATCGAGCATATAATGGGACTTATCGAGCATAAAACACATGGTTTTCGAGCGTATCTGGAGATCTTATCGAGCATATCGATCCGAGCCCTAGTAATATCGAACTATCTGATTACCGAGGTCTTACCTGCGCATGCTTCTTTAAGTTTGCTGCATCATCATCATCATCATCATTTCCCCTTATCCAGCTCCTGCCGGGTCGGGGTATTTATGGCACTTCTCCACTTTCCTCTTTCCTTCCACCATTCTTCTTCCACGATCTTGTCCCAGTCCAGATTTCTTTTTCTCACGCTGTTCTTCACTGAATCAATCCACCTTGTTCTAGGTCTTCCCCTTGCTCTCTTACCCTTGCACTTCGCCTCCAGCATCTGTCTTGGTATTCTATTTTCCTCCATCCTCTTTACATGTCCAAACCACCTTAGTTTATTCTTCTCAATTCTCTCATTTAGTTTTCCCATCCCAACTTCCTTCCTAACATCTTCATTCCTCACTCTGTCTTTCCTTGTCTTACCTATCATACTTCTTAGGAATTTCATTTCACTGGCTTGGATTCTACTCTCTTGCCTGCTCGTCAGGGTCCAAGTCTCAGCTGCATACGTTAATACGGGTACATAGTACATTTTATACATTACCTCCTTGCTTTTCCTTGGTACTTCCTTATCCCAAACAAGTTTTCTTACACTTTGATAGAATGCATTGCTCTGCTGTACCCTCCTGCCAATCTCCATGTCCAACCTACCAGTTTGCATCAATTCACTTCCTAGGTATTTGAACGTGTCCACAATTTCCAAACTCTGACTTCCAATTTTCACAATGCCCTTTCCTTGTCTTTCCCCTCTTGTCATCACCATGGTCTTGCTTTTCTCTATACTGATTTTCAGGCCATACTTCTGAATATTTTCGTTCAGTGCATCTAGTTGTTTTTGCACTTCTTCCGTGTTCCTTCCCCAGACCACAATATCGTCTGCAAATAATAGTAACTTCATTTCTTTATGTCCATATGCTTCCTTTGTTTCCTTTACAATTTCATCCATTACCATTATGAATAAAAGAGGTGACAGCACACTCCCCTGTCTTAGTCCAGTCTTGTTCCTAAACCAATCTGTCTTTCCAACAGGGGTCAGAACCCTGCTAACACAGTTGTTGTACATTGCTTGTACCATTTCCAACATTTCTCTTCCCAGTCTCTTCTTAACCATGGTTTCCCATACCTTCTCTCTGGGGACACTATCATATGCCTTTTCTAGATCTATGAAAGTCATGATCAAATCCTCTCCATATTCCCAGTTCTTTTCCATCACCTGCCTCAGGCTAAAGATTGGGTCCACTGTGGATCTTCCACTCCTGAAGCCATACTGTTCCTCTTGCAACTCTCCTTCCACCTTTCTTCTCATTCTTCTTTCTAATATCCTTTCCAGTATTTTTACTATCTGTGATATGAGGGTGATCCCTCTATAGTTATCACACACTTTCTTGTCCCCTTTCTTAAACACTGGTATTATTAGCCCTTTCACCCAGTCTTCTGGTACACATTTCCGTTTCCACACACACTTTAACAGTCGATACAGCCATTGCATACCAACAGGTCCAGCAGCCTTTATCATTTCTACACTGATCTCATCCACCCCTGTTGCTTTTCCCATCTTCATCTTCTGTACTGCTAATTCTACCTCCAGCATTGTTATATCATCTTCTGTTATAGAGTCGTCAGGCTGTGTCACTTCGATCTCATCAGTACAATTGCTCACGTTCAATAGCTTATCGAAATACTCCTTCCATCGTCCCTTTATCTCTTCCGGGTGTGTTAACAACTCTCCATCTTCCTTTTTCACCAGCTTTGTAGTAACCCTTTCTTTCCTCTTACTTCTTAGAAGCCCATACAGCATCCTTTTACTGCCACTTACATCTGTTTCCATTCTTCGTGTAAATTCTTCCCAACTTTTCTTCTTTTCTTCTCCTACCACTTTCTTACACCTCCGTTTGCTGTCGTGATACTTCCTTTTGCTTTCTTCTGTTTGATCTCGGTTCCATTCTTTCCATGCAGACTTCTTTTCTTTCACTGCTTTCCTCACTTCCTCATTCCACCACGGTGTCTCCTTCTCTTTCACTCTTGTTGACGTCCTACCACAAGCACTCTCTGCTGCACCAGCAAATGCCTTTTTAAAGTGGGACCATTCCTCTTCTACATTTTCCACTTCAGTAACTGGGATTTGTTGCTTCAATCTCTCCTGAAAATCTTCCTGTACAGCTTTGTCTTTCAATTTCCATACTTTTATTTTACTTTCTCTGATCTCCTTTAGGTTTTCCAATTTTCCCCATCTAAATTTTGCCACCACAGTTCTATGGTCCCCATCAAATGCTTCTCCTGGTAAAGCTGTCACATCCATCAGCTTTCTGCGATTTGTCCTTTCCACCAGGAAGTAGTCAATTACTGATTTTGTTCTTCTATCACCCCACCCATATCTCGTAATTTTCCTGCTGTTTTTCTTCCGAAACCATGAATTACCCACTATCAGTCCATTCCTTTTACAAAAGTTTACAAGTTCCTCTCCTTCCCGGTTCTTTTTCCCATATCCATATGGTCCAACGACTTCTTCCTTTCCTTGTCTCTCATTTCCGACTTGTGCATTCATATCTCCCATGATCACCACTTCTACATCTGAGATTACTCTTTCTACATCCTCCAGGAATACTTCAATATCTTCTTCTCTGTTTCCAGTCTGTGGTGCATACACTTGTATGAAGTCCATCACGTCATTCTTCATCTTCATTCTAATTTTCATTATTCTGTCACTCACACACTCTACCACTTCAACATACTCCTCCAGTTGTTTCGAGGTTATCAGTCCCACGCCATTTTTTGCCTCTTGGCCACCACTCCAGTATAATGTATATCCTTTCCTCAATTTCTTCCTTCCTTTACCTTTCCATTTCACTTCACTCAGCCCCATCATTCCAACCTTCTCCCTCTCCATGAAATCTACCACCTCCTCCACCTTGCCTGTCAGGGTCATGACATTCATGATTCCCACTTTCATTTCGGTTACTGGTCGCCCATTTCTCACAGTTCCCCCAGTACCAAAGGAACTGCGCGTCGCCTGCAGGGTACGCCCTAACCTTTTCCGAATCATTGGAAGTGCCATTTCCATTTTAGGCTATTATTACGATGGGGTCGCCACTCCCAAAGGCATTTTATGAAGCTACTGCCAGCTATTATTCAGGCCGCCCCTAACATGGAGAACAGACGCCCTTGCAGCCGCCCCTAACATGGGAAACAGACGCTGCCGATTGATGCTGTACTCATACTATTCCCCGAGTACTGGGTTGCCTCTTCCGCAATCTCCACCGTTCCGAAGTCCATCTTCTCCGCTGCAGATTCCGTTGAGGTCTTCGCACGTAACCCTGTGCACGGGGCCTATGTTATACCCCAATTGCTCTATATTATTTTTCCCCCTGTGCACACTTTACATCCGTTTTTAAGATATGAAATATACTGACGTATGACGGCCATGGTGTCTGTCAATTTCTCATCTTTCTTCTCCATAAGAATGGAGTCTAGACACAAACACATTCTAATTTCAATCTCACCAGTGAAGTAATACCTCACGGATGATTTTAACAAGGGCATTTGGCGTACATCATAAAATATGACACAGGATTGCTTCCAATTCCCCCCCCCAACCTATTAAACAGCTTGGAGATATATAATAAAATGTTGCTTTGTGTTCCCAGAATCACTAGTAGAAAATGTGTTGCAGAAACCTGTATCTCTGCTACAGGAGCTATTTGGCATGTTTTATGCCTAGAATGGTTCATAAACCCTGATCAAGGGTCAGGCCTATCTTGCAGAACTTTTTAGGGAAGCCAGATGGGCATCACAGAATATTGTGGGAAAGTTTTCTATGCTCAGGCCTCCAAGTATATGGTCTTCGCAGAGACATGTCAGGGTTGGAACATTTATGGCACCATTACGGGGAACAGATAGGCCCAGGTAGTCGAATTTTTCAACTCCATCATAAATTCACGGTTCATTAATGGTTATTGTTTGTGTTGAGGATTCGAGATGGGCTGGTTCTTAGTGCAAAGTTGTTGGTTCCATTCCCAAGTGCTATCGAACGTAATGAACATTTTCGTTACTATTAAAATAACGACGTTAGTTATTTATTTTATCAAGTAACTGTTACTACAAACGGCATTACAGCCCAACCTTGATTACAACATTCTCAATGGCAGAAGGTAAATAATATAGCCAAATTTAACTTTAAGCTCTTCTGTCAGGTACGGGTGTAAGTTGTAATTGTGACATGTCCTTTCAAGTTGTTGAATAAATAGTCACTGAAATGCTTCTATTTCACTGTTTTTCCCCACTACCATACCTGTTCTGCTCACTCTGTATTAAATACTATAAATTACTGTGTTTCCCTCTATAAATTATAGGCATTATATGTATATGCAAAATGTATGCAGAGATTCTATCTCAGCTTGAAGTGGCATTCAAAATACAGGACATGGAAATATTGAATTGCATTTCTTATTATTTAAAATCTTCCAATGTTAATTCCTTTGCATTATTTTAAATAATAGTTTTCTTCAAATAATTGTGCTAGAAAATTATGATGAAGAATACCTTGAATTTCTTCTTAAGGGTTTTTTCTCATTTTCTAACTCATTGCTTCACAAATACATATACTGCTCATATTAAATACAGTAACTTGACACAGCTTGGAAGGGAGAACTAGTAAATATATTAAGATGTGTGCATAGTTTGCAACTACACTATAAAGAAAACGTCCAGCTCCTTAGACACTTCATCAGTTATCTTTGTTTCTTAGGGCGAGTTGTTTCACCTCCTTTTAAACTTCTCCCTACCTGGCAAACTCTTGTTATTTTTCCCCAAACCATTACAAACTAACATCATCAATTTTTTTTCCCATCGTAACACAAATGAATTGAAATGCTTTTCGAATGCTGACATTCAGTTCAGTACTAGAAATTCTATTCCAGTACCTATGCAGGGACACCACTTTTCAAAAACATCGTTTGCCACAAACAAATTCCAAAAAGATATGGCGGAAGTTATAGCCATCCTGAAGCCTGGCGAAGATCCATCTGATCCTAAGAACTACAGACCAGTCTCGCTGTTATGCCATTTATACAAAGTGTTTGAGAGAATGCTGCGTAACAGACTATCTCCAAAACTTGATCCACTTCTGATCCAGGAACAAGCAGGCTTCAGACCAGGAAAAAGCTGTACTTCACAGATATTGAGCCTAACAGAGCACATTGAAGCTTGTATGGAGAACGGGATGATAACTGGTGCAGTTTATGTGGATCTAACGGCTGCTTACGACACTATTCAACATCAACTCCTGCTTCGTAAACTGTACCAGATTACCAAAGATTTTGGACCTAGAGAAATTGTTGCTTGTCTTCTACAAAACGGAAGGGTTTTTTGTCGAGTTCCAAGGACCACCAGTCGCTGGAAAACCCAACGAAATGGTCTTATCACCTTTTCTGTTTAATGTGTACACTAATGATCAGCCTACATCTCTGCATACCAAGAGATTTATCTATGCAGATGACCTATGTCTGACATTACAAAGCAAAAAGTTTGAAGAAGTGGAGCAGATACTCTCTGATTCACCGGAGGACCTTTCACTTTACTACAAGAGGAAATCAACTCAAACCTAATCCATCCAAGACACAGGTTTGTGCTTTCGACCTCAGAAACAGGGAAGCAGCAAGGAAACTCAGTATTAGCTGGGGAGGAGCTCACCTGGAACCTTGTTTTACCCCAAAATACCTAGGAGTAACTTTGGATCGCACCCTATCTTACAAGAAACATTGTATGAACGTCAAACAGAAAAGTTGTAATGGTTTCACTGGGGTGATTGATGCTAAACCACAACAAGTCCCACGTTAGAACGGTACATGTAATGTTTATTCTGACTAAGATGCGTTGAATTAATGGGCGCCAAGACCTCAACACTAAGTTGAAATCTAAATTTATATCTATCAACGCCTAGCTCGGGCAGAACACCTTTAAGAATCTTCACACTCAGACCGTGGCATGATTTGTTCATTAACCCAACTAACAATTGTATCAGGAGAAGGAATTAGGTCTATATCTAATGCTACCTACTGAAAGCAAAGATTTCATAGTATAAGAAATGAATTTATTATATAAAAAAACAAGTAGTGGCAATTTAAATAATAATTTAAAATGGAGCATTACAATTTGAATTTTACCACTAGAAAATTACGTGAAAACGGAGTCGGATGAATTACTGAATTTACTATTACGACTAAGCTAAGAAGTTACTGAAATTCTGATTATGAAACAATGAAGAGAGAGATCACGTAGTTCTGAGTCATTCGCGCTTACCATTGGAAATAGCTGTCGCATTTCCCTCGTACGTGATGAATCGCGAGAACTTTTGAACGTCGCCATCTTCTTCGTTACTTGCGGAGATCGTCATTAATATGTTGAAGTTAAATGCTAGATAGTGGTGGATCAAAATCCGTTAGCCACTTACGCTGACTCCCTGTTAACAAGAGCTCGCGTATTTCTCATGACTAATGTGTCAGTTGAGAATAGCAGTACTGAAAAGTTCGCCATCGAACACGAGTACGAAGTCCGTAGACTATGCAAATACAATGTTCAAGTTACGGCCTGATCACAACGGAACCAACCTAGAGCGTCCACTTTGGACAAGTTTTACAATGTTAATAGCCCTCTCTTCACGGCGCGCGAACACTATAATGACTCGCCGGTACCCCCACCAAAGTTCCACTCCTCAGCTACTCGCCTCGCCTGTAGACCAATCACTGTGCGTCACGTCCCCCCTCTTGGCTTCAACTACATCGCACTCGGTAAATTTACCGTTCCAGTCCAATTCGCCTTTTCTTGAAACAGCCAGTTGTAAATGTTCCTCGATGTCGTCATCGCTTCATGACAAGATTATTCCTGTAGCGGAAATTTCCGATGACTCAACTCTCTCGCAATAAATCATTAACTGAATAAAAATCCGTAAATCTCAGCAATCATATAATTTACCGTGATAATGTTGTTTGCAATAAATCGCTTGATAGTGTTTTCTATAAAATCGAAAACCTATCTGTATGGTTATAATCATTAAAGGAAAAGCTCCAAAAAAAGGACATTAATAAAAATAAGTTAAATGAAAATTATCTTGGCTGAACAAGTTGCCGCGTAAACAAACATTGAATGGCTTCCATCTGAATTATTTCAGTGGCATAAAATCCCCTCGAAAAACACGTTACATATTCGCCTCGGATCATCAGATGATTTACCGTGACCACGGTACATCATGTGATTATCCCAGACACGTTCATAAAAGACCCCATCCAAAATACATATTACACAAATTAAATCACCCTAAATTATATATATATATACACTCATAATTTTTCTTCACGCACTTTGCGTCAAAGTCTGTTGTTATATTGGATTGCCCTTATGCAATCAATCCAATGTTTTTCATTTCGATTAATGTTCCACGGATATTTCCGCCTCTCAAATATCTCTATGTTGGGAAAAATATACATTAATAATGTGTGAACACTGTGTATACATGATGTCGCATCACACGCATCAAAGGTGTTCTGATATATATATATATATATATATCACCACAGGACTTCCTAATATCAGTGGTTGTCGATTTCTTCTGGTGTAACTTAATCTCACTGATCACACGATCACACTATTGTGGCTGCGCATCGTGACCATAATACATAATCTCTCTGTGTATTAGATAAAATTAATATTGACTTCTGAAAAAAAAAAAACAGTAAGTGCGCATTACATATAACACCAAATATTTCTGTGCCGTAATCGCCCTGTCTTACTAAGTTCCCGTAGATCATATTTTACTTAATACTAGTTCAACTAATTGCCTTTAATTCACACCCAAAGCTCTTACATGGCGAGGTCGTAAACAGAAATCACATGTGCTGTTATTTATGAGTTCATGAAGGACTGTCTCGCGGACGCCATAAGCAAACATACCCTGTACAAGCGCTCACCCATCTCTTGGAGACAAATGGGAATTCACCAGCGCTACCAAATTCTGACCTTGGTGTATCGAGACATTTTAGTGCTCAACAGCATCCGAGAATCCCGTCATATTTCCCTGTACCGTAAAACTCTCAATTACTTATATACTACCCCCCCCCCCCCCCCTTTGTGACCTCTGATACGCCTGCCTGGACGACCAGATCTCCCACGCACCAAATGCCACACTTACTCATTTGATAGGCTGGCTCGCCAGCTAAACACACATACTTTCGTAGACTATGTATATTATACGTCCCGTATGATCTGTTTCCCTTACCATCCTCCAGCACATATGCTGTTTTGCCAATACGTTTGGAAACTATAAATGGGCCTTCGTCGAGATAAAAAGAACTTGGACATGACTTTCTCTAGCTTATTTGACTGTTTCGGCATTCTAAGTAAGACTCTGTCTCCCGGCTCGAAAAGGTCAAATTTAGTTTCGTTTTGTTGGCGAATTCTCTTTTGTGCTGACTTAGATAAATTCTGTTTCGCCAACTGGACAATGTAATTCATCCCCGGTTGTTTCCCTCTTTTAAACCCAATACCCTCGCTAGTTCATTTTGTGGTCTCTTTACGAAGTGAACTTCATATGGCGTCAATTTCGTGCTCTCATGCTGGACAGAATTCAGCCAAGTCTCGACTTTGGGAAGATGTCCAACCCAGGCCGAATGCTTGTCCTGCACTAGAGTCCGAAAAAGACGGGCCACTTCCCTTAATGGACGCTCTGCAGAATTCCCCTGAGGGTACCTTACAGAGGAATGAACGTGTGAAATACCAGTTTCCTGCATACTGGTTCTCCATTGCTTTGCAGTAAACTGTGGTCCACTGTCAGATAGTATCCTGAGAGGAAGGCCAAACTCAGGTACATACTTATTAATGATCAGACGGCTACACGCTAGTCCCGTGGCTTTCCTTAGCGGATATAGCTTGACATCCTTACTAAAAGCGTCAATAACTATAAAAATGTACTCGTAGCCGTACTGTCCTTGAACGATCGGGCCAAATAAATCCACACACAGTAGTTCGCCGGGACTACTGGTGAGAACTGCAGATCTCTCCCCCACTAAATATTTAACTGGATACTTGCTCCTTTGACAGGTGTCACACTTAGCTAAAATCCTCCTAACATCCCTTCCCATTTTTACTCCAAATAAAGTCACGACCAATTTCATAGAAGACCTTGGCAGCACCAAAGTGTCCTAATTCCCTATCAATGAACCAAATTAGCTCCTCCCGCAAAGTGGCAGGAACACATATTGCCCACCGATTCTTCCTACATTTCCGTGCAAGAAGCCCATCCTGCATTTTGTACGTGAACCGCCCTACTTTCACACACTCTTCTTCACTTGTTTCCAACCTAGCCAGTGGCTCCCTTAACTTAATGTCATCACGTTGCTCCACTAGCATATTTCTCAGTGTCTGTAACGATGCCCTGTTGCTACTGTCCACACGTGCACATAATAAAATACCGTCCTCGGCTTTAACAACAGGATAATCCCTACATAAATTAGAGTCCCTTGACAGCATATCTGCAAGAATGTTATCTTTACCTTTAATATATTTAACTGTGAGTTCGTATTCCTTCAGTGCAAGAATCCATCTACTAACTCTGTTAGAACTGAGTTTACAAGTCCTCATATACAGTAATGCATGGTTATCTGTATGGATCTCAAATTTCCCCCCTACTAAATACATTCTAAATTTCCCTAAACTGAAAACAATACCTAAAAGCTCTAATTCAGTAATCGTGTATCTTTTCTCTGCTGCTGTCAGCCCTCGCGAGGCTAAAGATACAATGCACCGATTACCCTCATCATCTTTCTGACACAATACTCCGGCATTGCCTATATGCGACGCATCTGTCATAACCACATATTCCTTATCTTTCAAAGGATACGTCAGCACTACAGCTTTCTCAAACCCTTCCTTCAGTGCTCTAAAAGCCTGATCATGCTTGGGCTCCCATCTCCAACGAGTCACACTTTTAAGCAATTCCCTGAATGGTTCTACTAACCCTGAGTATTTTAGAACGAACCTTCTGAAAAAGTTGCAAATTCCCAGGTATGTTTTCAACATGTGTTTAACATTCTGTGGCACCTCTGCATTGAGTATCTTATTAACCCTACTTTCCTCTGGTTTTACACCTCTACTTGACACACTATGACCTAAAAATATCTCTTCTGACTGACAGAAAGACGACTTAGACAGTTTCAAAGTGAACCCTGCCTGATCTAACTTCTGAAAAAAACATGTCTAAATGACTTAGATGCTCCTCAAAACTGCGTGAACTAATTACTATATCATCAATGTAAATGGTTACAAACTCTCCTGTGTTATCCCCTAATGCGATATTTAATGCTCTAATTAAAGCAGCTGAACTATTCTTTAATCCGTAAGGTGTTCTACAAAATTGATAAAGGTTATATTTATGACTAAAAGCTGTAAATGGTCTATCTTCGTACATAAGTGGCACTTGCCAGAAACTGGAACTCAAATCTACAGAAGTGAAATACTTCTTCCCCTCAAATGTTTGCATTAATTCCTCTATTGACATGGATTTCAGCTGGTCTGAACTAATTCTACTGTTAACCAAACGAGCGTCTAAACAAATACGGACTGTGCCATCTGCCTTGGGCACGATGATCAAAGAATTAACATATGGACTGTTAGAGTGTTCAATAATGCCATCTTCAAGCATCTGGTTAATTTGTGCCTCAACTGCACTCTGATAAGCAAAAGGTACAGGATATCTATGTCCTGTGAATACTGACCTATCAATAACGTTCAATGAATGTGTATAGCAATTGGCCATACCAATGCGATTCTCAAAAACTCTCTTATTACACAATAACATATCATAGAGCAGAACACACTGTTCTTACTCTATATTTCCCTGAAATGCAGCATCACGTAACGAGTCCTCTAGACTATCGTTCGTAATCACACTGCCCACAAAACTTGGAGAATCCCGCTCTACGGCTGGCGATATCTCATTCAAAGTACAGATTACACCTACAACACTACTTCTCTGAACATGGTCGTTGAACGCTACTTCTACTTCAGAATTATCCCATTTAAATTTCAAACTTCCTACCTCATAGGATAAGTTACCAGACACTCTACTTAGCCAATCTGAACCCAAAATAATACTGAATACTAAATTTGGAATTACAAGACAAATCTGCTTTTCTACATGATTACTAATTTTAATGTCTACTAAAACTTGCTTAGAAATTACTTTAGACCTCATCCCAACAGCTGTAATAACAAAAGTGCTTTTAATTGGCATCTCCTCAAAATTTACTCCAGTTCCTTTCATTTTATCATAAAATGCACTACTTATGCAACTCTTCATGCAACCACTATCAATTAAAACATCTGTGTACGCCTCGGACACGTTAAATTTAACTATGGGGCTCTTACTAGCTGCCTCCTGAATAATACCTTCATCATTTAGTTCACGTAATAATTCACTTCTTACATTTAGGTCATAGGGTTCCTGTATAAGTGTATGGACAGGGCATTTTACAGACTGAGATTCTGACCTTACATCGCAGCCTGGTTCGTGTTTAAAGTACCGCTACCGCTTGGTGTAGTACTACTCACTACTGCACTGGTCTGGGCTGTTTTAACGGTATTTCTCTGTCCGTTATTACCATTGGGCTGATCCCTTCCTTGACCCCTGTTCTGGTTATAATTATTATTATTATAATTCCTCCCTTGGTTACCCCTAAAATCATTATTTCTACCTTGATTTCCCCTGAAATCATTATTTCTACCTTGGTACTGCGTACCATAACCATTTCCTCTGTACTGATTTTGCTGGTTGTTATTCTGATTTTGGTGTCCCCTATTTTGGATATTGGCTCCTTCGCCACTGTTCCCCTGAACATCCTGATGCCTATTCTCATTAGGCCTGTTATTATGGTTACCCTGGTTCCTACCGAAATTCTCCTCGTAACCACCTCTTCCCAGAGCATCAAATGTACTTAATAGATTTTCCACTTGCGAAATAGATTTCACATTTTGGATACAGGCAGCTTCAAGATTAATTGGAAGAATATCCATTTCGCAAGGTCCGTATTGACGTGTACAATGACAACTTCAATGGGTTGAGTGGTCTCCGCCCAATCAATACAAGTTTATTATTGGCATCTATTAATTTATGCCATTAAGGACATGTTTCGGGCCTCATGGGCCCTTCTTCAGCCGCAAAAATTAATAACATTCACATCCATCATAATACACAACACACGTACACTTTAAGAAAAACATTAAAATAGACACTCAATTAATTATAAAATATCAACTTTTCATGCTGCAAAAATTACAAGTAACATTCAAAATTAATTCCAAAATGCCATCCCATCCACATATAACAGGATTAAAAAAGATTAAAAAGCACAGCTAAAAGAGATAGGTCTGGTCTTGGTGGCCTTATCAATATTGTGATCTGGCAGGTGCCAGGTGCCAGATCACAATATGGATAAGGCCACCAAGACCAGACCTATCTCTTTTAGCTGTGCTTTTTAATCTTTTTTAATCCTGTTATATGTGGATGGGATGGCATTTTGGAATTAATTTTGAATGTTACTTGTAATTTTTGCAGCATGATAAGTTGATATTTTATAATTAATTGAGTGTCTATTTTAATGTTTTTCTTAAAGTGTACGTGTGTTGTGTATTATGATGGATGTGAATGTTATTAATTTTTGCGGCTGAAGAAGGGCCCATGAGGCCCGAAACATGTCCTTAATGGCAATAAATTAATAGATGCCAATAATAAACTTGTATTGATTGGGCGGAGACCACTCAACCCATTGAAATTGTCATTACAGGCAGCTTCTTTGATTCTATATGGAAAATGTATTAGTAATAGCCTGACTACATCACTTTCCTCCCTCAAACCATCCAGATATTTACACGTCAATACCTGTCCTAAAAAGTATTCTGTCATAGTGTAGTTTCCTCTCGGGTTATATTTCCCACACACAATTCCCTCACGATGCTGAGACTGAATAACCTCATTCCAAAACTTCCCACAAAATTTAACTTTAAAATCTGAAATGTCCTCGAAATTGTCTTTGTATATAGCAAACCAGTTTCTTGTCTCCCCTACAAACGCTTGCTCTAAAATCTCAGCTACCTGGGACCACTCAATACTACCATCTTCCAACCTCTCCTTGAATTTATTTTCTATTGCATTCATAAATTCCATGGGACAACCCTGTCGATTGCTGAACATTCCCAACTCTATCTCCCTGTGTGTGCTATTCACATAAACTGGCCTACTCTGACTATTTTCCTGCCTAATTCTAGCTTTCAACTTCTGTTCTAATTCAGCAATTTTCTCCTCATCTTTTCTTTCAATACTATTTACAGTTAACCTAATGCTCCCTTCCGATGCTTCAACTTTATCACTTAACTTAGCTTGTTTCTCCTGAATCTTACTAATGCTTTCCTTATTCCTCTCCCTTAAATCATTAACTTCAGTGATTATTTCTGCATGAACTTTATCAATTCTTCCCCCCAGCTGTTCTTTAACCTCTTTAGTTGCTACCTGAATCTTATCAATTTCTCCCCCCAATTGCTTTTTAACCTGCTTTGTTTCTAGTTGAACTAATTCTTTCAAATTCTCAGCCTGTGTACTGATTCTACTTTCCAGCTCTTCCTGTACTTTTCCCAATTTTCTATCTACATCTGCAATAATCTCTTTAGCTTTTTCTTCCATCACCCCTTTGATCTCACCTCTAATCAGCTCAAATTTATCACTAATTTCCCTACTGTTTTGTTCACGTTTAGCATTATTCTGTTCAAGTTTAGCATTTAAAGTGTCAGTACTCTCTTTATGTTCCCTACTGTTTTGATCCAATTTAGCGTTTAAAGCATCTGTACTCTCTTTATTTTCCCTACTGTTTTGTTCGAGTCTAGCGTTTAAACTATCGCTCAGTTCCCTATTACTCTCTTTATTTTCCCCACTATTTTGTTCAAGTTTAGCATTATTTTGTTCAAGTTTAGCATTTAAAGCGTCAGTACTTATTTTTTTTTTTTTGCATAAACTGGAGAAGCAATCTCTCTAACCCTGCTTGACCGTTATGATTACCCCCCTCAGTATCGGGATTTACCTCCGACATCCCTGTACTGCTTTCATTCTCAAGACTAGCCATACTGCTCGTATCTTCACTATCCAACTGGTGACCACTACGCAACTTCATCTCTTCCTCAACACTACCCATGCTGATACACACCGATAAATGAAAAAAAAAATACAGGCACAGAAATATATACCCTTCTCTTTCCACAAATATTATTAGGTTTTCGGCCTCACGTTGGTAGCGACAAATGTAATGGTTTTTGCTCCAAGTTGAGCGCACAAATGTAATGGTTTCACTGGGGTGATTGATGCTAAACCACAACAAGTCCCACGTTAGAACGGTACATGTAATGTTTATTCTGACTAAGATACGTTGAATTAATGGGCGCCAAGACCTCAACACTAAGTTGAAATCTAAATTTATATTTATCAACGCCTAGCTCGGGCAGAACACCTTTAAGAATCTTCACACTCAGACCGTGGCATGATTTGATCATTAACCCAACTAACAATTGTATCAGGAGAAGGAATTAGGTCTATATCTAATGCTACCTACTGAAAGCAAAGATTTCATAGTATAAGAAATGAATTTATTATATAAAAAACAAGTAGTGGTAATTTAAAATGGAGCATTACGATTTGAATTTTACCACCAGAAAATTACGTGGAAACGGAGTCGGATGCATTACTGAATTTACTATTACGACCAAGCTAAGAAATTACTGAAATTCTGATTATGAAACAATGAAGAGAGAGAGAGATTACGTAGTTCTGAGTCATTCGCGCTTACCATTGGGAATAGCAGTAGCATTTCCGTCGTACGTGATGAATCGCGAGAACTTTTGAACGTCTCCATCTTCTTCGTTACTTGCGGAGATCGTCGTTAATATGTTGAAGTTAAATGCTAGATAGTGGTGGATCAAAATCCGTTAGCCACTTACGCTTGCTCCCTGTTCACAAGAGCTCGCGTATTTCTCATGACTAATGTGTCAGTTGAGAATAGCAGTACTGAAAAGTTCGCCATCGAACACGAGTATGAAGTCCGTAGACTATGCAAATACAATGTTCAAGTTACGGCCTGATCACAACGGAACCAACCTAAAGAGCGTCCACTTTGGACAAGTTTTACAATGTTAATAGCCCTCTCTTCACGGCGCGCGCACACTAGAATGACTCGCCGGTACCCCCACCAAAGTTCCACTCCTCAGCTACTCGCCTCACCTGTAGACCAATCACCGCGCGTCACGTCTCCCCTCCTTGGCTTGAGACCGGCACGTGAGACCTCCCGCCACAACTACATCGCACTCGGTAAATTTACCGTTCCAGTCCAATTCGCCTTTTCTTGAAACAGCCAGTTGTAAATGTTCCTCGATGTCGTCATCGCTTCATGACAAGATTATTCCTGTAGCGGAAATTTCCGATGACTCAACTCTCTCGCAATAAACCATTAACTGAATAAAAATCCGTAAATCTCCGCAATCATATAATTTACCGTGATAATGTTGTTTGTAATAAATCGCTTGGTAGTGTTTTCTATAAAATCGAAAACCTATCTGTATAGTTACAATCTTTAAAGAAAAAGCTCCAAAAAAGACATTAATAATAATAAGTTGAATGAAAATTATCTTGGCTGAACAAGTTGCCGCGTAAACAAACATTGAATGGCTTCCATCTGAATTATTTCAGTGGCATAAAATACCCTGGAAAAACACGTTACAAAATCTCTACACTAAATAATATCCCTCGTAAGTTGATAGGGGCCGGCTGCCCCATACTGAAACACTACGTACGTCTGCATTAGCTCTGTGTTATTCAGCTGCTGAGTATGCTAGCCCTGTGTGGTATCATTCAGCTCATGTAATTCCGGTTGATATTGCCCTCAACGAGTCCTGCAGAATAATTACTGGTTGCCTGAAACCTACACCTGTCCACAAACTACATTCCTTGGCAGGAATAGCCCCTCCTGAGGTACGCCATGAGGTCATAGCACAAACGGAACGAAAAAAGTCCGCAGAGGACCATGCTCACACTCTCTTTGGTCACCAGCCTCAAAGAAGGTGGCTAAAATCAAGGAAAAGTTTTCTGCAAACAACATCGATGCCTACTACAAAACCCGAGGTAGCCAGGATACAGCTAAGGCAATCCACCATACCACCAGATTGGATGAAGTCCAAGGAAAGGCTTCCAGCAGGCCACAACAACAACTGGGAAACTTGGCGGTCACTCAACAGACTTCGGAGTGGTAATGGGAGATGCAAAATTAATCTCCACAAATGGGGATACCTACGGAATCGGAACTATGCGAGTGTGGGGAGAGACAGACCATGGTATACCTGTGAACTGTGCCTGTGCTCTTGCACAACGCAGGAGTTCATGGGTGGTCATGAAAGTGGTGCGACAGTGGCCCGTTTCTGGGCAAAGAAAATCTAATTCGAGACATTGTTGTCTATATTATTGTATTGTTCCTTTGTAATATTGTGTATCATCCCTCTTGTGTATATTGTAGTGCTTCTGACTCAAATAAATATATCAATTTTTTTTATATGCCAACACAGTGGCGGCTGGTGATGAAGAATTGTGGGTGTGCTGTGCACTCTTAAAAAAACATAGTAGCCTAGTTGATATAAATAGATGCATACCTAAGCGTACAAAATAACTGTCTCATCACAATGTTTCTCCTATTTTCTCCAAGTTCACTAGTGGCACTTGAGGTCGGTTTTTCGACACCTCGATATTTTGCTAGTCTATGTTCCCTCCTGAAGGCACAATGAAGCTGTTGTCTGATTTATTATTTTTCTATTACTTGTAATCCAATTCTGCATTCATGTACGCTTTTGATTGTTCATATTTGTCCATTTGTTAGATTTCATTAGAAAGCTACCTATTGCAAAGGGTACCGTTGCGACTTTCAGAAAAAAAATGGCATATCTTCGCGTTTCACATCCCCCAGATCCCAAAACCACAGTCAGTTCAAAAGTTTACATACATAAAATATAACCATTCAAAATCTCGGTCGAGTACGTTATTTGGCAAAATCGGACGAAGGGGGGTAGAAAACAGGGTTTTTTTTGGTGTAAAATATCTCTATAACTTCTTAGTATGTGGAGAATCGAATCCATTCAAAGTTCGTACTATTTTTCGAATAAGGGCCAAACGCTTATCTCCGTTAAGTTTTTGAGAGCACAAATCATTGACCGAAGTGGTGGGAAAAATGGAGTTTTTAGAGAAAAGAAGTATCTCCCTTAATAGGCACAATATCAAAACAGTTTAAAATGGTCCATACCCATGTAAAATGTACCCACAATTTTTGTCGGAAAGAATATTTCATATGACCCACCCTTACACCAAGGAATGAGCAAAATGTTTCAGGTGTTATAAGAAGATGCTGTATGCTTTAAACATGTGGAACTTCCGTAAGTATAATATACAACAATTGGCAAATTTGATTCGAAGCATATTTCTTTTCCTGGTGAAATCTACTTCCGCTTCCCACCTCGGCAGTCTTCTAAATGGTTTTCATGGTTCTCCATTTTTATCTCTAGGTAAATACCAGGACGATTCCTTTCAGGCCAACGGTCAAAATCCCTTCTTTGACCCTTAATTAGACTCAAGTTTGCGGTCACCTGTCGCCCTGTCACCGTCTCCAGTTGCTTCCTTACCCATCGGCGCTATAGCTCTTGTAGAGCCCGGGCCTTCTCAATCACACCAATCCACGCTTTACGGTCCAAGGCGAGCCGTCTCTACCCACGAACTCTTAGTTGGCGTAGATCATCATCTACTTCGTCCAGCCATATTTTACGTGCTTGATCCTGCCGTCTCCTTCCTTCCGGATGTCTATGAAATATCTGGCTAGCAGTCTGTTTCTCCTCCATTCTTCCTAGATGTCCTGCCCATCGTAGTCTTCCTCTTCTTACTTCCACTGATAGTCGAGGTTCCTCATACAGGCTATATATTTCTTTATTATATTGTGCTCGCCAGTTTCCATTTTCCTGGACGGGTCCATATATTCTTCTAAGAATTTTTCGTTCCCACGTATCCAATGCTTCCTCTCCTCTTTTGGTGAGTACTCACGTTTCACTACCATGGGTAACAACTGGCCTAATTATTGTACGATATATTCTCTTTTTGATCTTTCGAGAGATCATGCGTGTCTCTAAGTACTTTCAGGAGGCTAAAATAACATTGATTTCCTTGTGCTTATCTTCCCTTTATTTCTACCATGTGTTATTATTCTCCGTGAGTCAAGATCCCGAGTATTTGAAATTGGTGGCTTTTTCAAATTCTTTCCCGTTGATCACTAGGTTGTCTCCGTTTCTCATTTCACGGGATAACATGTACTTTGTTTTTCCCACATTGACATTTAGGCCAGCTTTCCCCGATCCTTCTTCCAGTTCTTTGTATGCTGTGGATATGGCTCTTACCGCCCTTCCTAAGATTACTACATCATCAGCGTAGGCTAAATATTGCACTGCCTGTTTAAACAGCGTTCCTGTTTGGATAGGGTTTCTACCACGTATATATCGTGCCAGTGCCCCTTCTCTCACATCAATATTCCGGACTACACGTTTCTAAGGTAAGATTGAAAAGTAGACACGATAGTGAATCTCCTTGACGAAGTCCCTTACTTACTCTGAAATTCTTTGATAGCTCATTTTGTGCTTTAATTTTACAGCTTGAGTGATCCAGTCGCATCTTAACCAATCGTACTGTACCCGTTATGGTATGCGACGACCCAGCTGACATAGTATCGCACACCAAACGTTACGGCACACACATACACACTGAAAATATGATAAATGAAATAAGGCTTGTGTTGGAATCCAGGAAGAAAAAAACTAACAAAAAAAAACCAATCAGCTATGGTTAGCACGAGACGAAGTGTCGCCGGGTCGTTTACGGGTAAAAGCAACATCAATTATGAATGCAAAGGGCGCCATCCGCCTGGATTCCCATTAATCACAACCTTCCAGGATAAGCCTTAAGTTATTAGGAAGGGACATGAGGAAAGATAGCCTTGTGACAACACTTAAAACAAACTAAAATTTTATTGATGCCTTGGTCTGATCAAATGCAAGAAAAATATAAACCCAAGGAGAATCCTACCTAGGAATATGGCGGATACGAAAAAATTATGATGAACTGTTCATTGCAATTCCACCCATTTCCCCTAAAATCTAAGTTCACATGAAAAAGAAAAGAACTAAAAGTCTTTCTTGGGTGCTCAGGGTCACCGAAGCACTAAACACTAGAACACACGACACTCGTGACCTCTGAGCCCTATCAAGGTTAAATCATTATCATATATTGCATGTGAACTGGTAACCATTGTCTAAATACACACATATATACCCTGTATAAATAATGTGAGGTTATGTTATAGTCTGTTCACTATCATTACTATATTTACAAAATTTTACAACATATTTTAATCAAACTGGATAGTGTTCGAATGTCAATGGTAATCAAATTACTTCCATCATTCTTAAAACCATCTAAGAAAATCGTTATCATAAATGTCACCTGTTAGTATCATCATAATAATTTATTCATTATTATCATTTATTTGTATTCAGACTTCACCACCAATTCATTTATTATTAATTTTATTTAGCAATATCAGATCAGATTAAATTATTATTAATTTATTTTTATTTATCCAAACTAGATTAATTAAGATAAATTTTATATCCAGATCATATCAATAAATTTCAGAAAAACAGCATGAGTTGTTTCAGGATCTCCAGAACCCTCAACAGAACAGCTTTTGGAAAAGTCATCAGATTTAGACGTCTATCAGAGTGCACGAGTATGTGTGTAATCAAAATCCCTCCATGGATTGAAATTATCTTGTACTCAAGAACAAATAAACTGCCATCATAAGTGCCAAAAATCCACAAACATCAACTCATTAAATCACTAGGCCACTCAATTAAATTCAAATACAACGTCATCACGATGATTCCACAAAAAACACTCAGCACTCTGCTGGACCTACAAATATTATCAACTGGGTTCGCTTGAACCTATCAGTTACATCAACTAACAAGTGGCAATACTCACACAACAAACTGGCAAATCCACAGGAATCCGAGCACTCAAATAACCGTCTTAATCCATGAACTGGTTCCAATAAATAAAAGCACATGACCTCCCAAGCCTAATGGTCAAAACTGTGTTAAATCTCTCTGAAAAACAACAT
The DNA here is from genome assembly GCA_946902985.2 of Meconema thalassinum. Taxonomy (NCBI): domain Eukaryota; kingdom Metazoa; phylum Arthropoda; class Insecta; order Orthoptera; family Tettigoniidae; genus Meconema; species Meconema thalassinum. The sequence continues at coordinate 1,752,742,100 of OX336388.2, read as the reverse complement.
GTCAATCGCTGAAATAAGTCAACATGCATCGAGTATGCATTAATTTCATGAATATTATTGATCTGGATAAAATCCCCTAAGAAAAAAATACTTAGGCCTATGCCTGTCTTAAAATACTACCAAAGAACAGGACAAAGCTCCATGCTCCACATGGCGTATTCACTGTCTGAAATTACCATCTGAATCAAAATACCTTATTAGAAGAAAATGGTAATCACCTGAAAAAATTCAGATTGTTTCAAACAAACGAAGTTCAAAAGGACTGCTGAAATTATTAAATCACCATGCTCGAAATAAATCAAATAGGATAATGACAAAGCGTGGACTAAAAACTCACACCTGCTTACCAGCAATGAATGAAAAACGACATTCGACCAAGAAAAAATTATCTAGTCCAAAAAAAATGTAAAAGACTAGCCATGGTTCTAAGCTGATACTGCATAAAATCAACTATATGCCTTCATATCCACGAAGAAGAAAAGCATCTGTTTCACACATATATGAACAAATATGATAATGCTTGCCCCATTACACGTGTGTGCCCATGTCTACTTAACATCAAGTAAAATACTCATGTACTCTTACGACACCTGGTGGTTGAAACAGCTGCATAAAATCCAATTTTCAAAGATCGGCGAGTACCCTAACATTCGTGAAGACTTCTCGAATGATCGACGCATTCCCTAATATTTCATGAGGATCGTCGACGCCGGATGTCTCACTTCGAATGGGTACGCCCCTCACTCGTGGTTAATCTAAGGACCGTCACTAGGCTCAGCCATAATGTCTCCTTTCCGTTTAATGCCCCATATTAATGTTGGAAGTGTCCATGCTGTAACAAATCTCCATAATGTTCCGCAAAATAGTCGATTACTCATGATGAAAGGTTGTCTTATTATATCGTCCAATGTTCGCCACTGTTCCAGAAACACACGATGAAAAAAAAAACCAGTGTGTTAATGCACTGAAGGTTTTATTTTCAAGTGCCAGAAGAAAACTTTATGCAAAATGGGCGAATTATTTTCTAACACCCTGTGGTTGTGTGTTCACTTTGTAAGCATATGGAATAATGTTCAAGTCCGACGATAATGTCTGTATCCACTTGACTGATCTACAATTCATGGTAAAGTTCCAACACTTCGTGGTTGCCTGTGTTCGTTTTACTGGAATAAATGTTAAGTCCCGACACCTCATGGTCGCTCATGATTGTTCGGATATTTGAAAATTTGTAAGTTCCTACACCTCGTAGTTGCTCATGGTGTTCGGATATTTGAAAATTTATAAGTTCCGACACCTCGTGGTTGCTCATGATGTTCGGATATTTGAAAATTTATAAGTTCCGACACCTCGCGGTTGCTCATGATGCTCGGATAATTTATGAAGAACTATGTCTCGGAATGTAATGCGTAAGTCTCACTAAGTTATGAGCTTGAAAATGCATGTTCTGTTGAACGTCATATTTCAGTACCAATGCGTTTCAAATGCCCGTGAACCGAACTAGATTTTACAAGACAATACATATCAGCCGTCTCTACTACGCAGTTCAAGAAGTCCATACCGCATGCTGCCACGAACTCGTTTCAAAACCACAAGTTTCACGCCGCTTACACAAAATTCTATATCACATGAATACCGTGAAGTTGTAAACTGTTAACTAGCATGTTCGAAGTCTCGGATGATTTCACTCATGCGCACAGCCAAAATACAAAACACTAATCCACGCCACAGGTTCAAGTAACCCTCTGCTTCTGCCAGCTGGTCAAGGCTCGGTACTCACCCCCTTCTTGCCGCCCACGTGACCGACCAGCCCTGTGGTAGGTTACGTCACGTCCTTACTGACGTCATATGCCGAGACCTGAGCACCAAAAACGTAATCCTCCATGTATTGCTTATGATGGAATCCAAAACTTATAAGCAATATAAAATAGAGTTCTCTCTCTCTTCAGATATTCCTGGAGTCATGGAAATAAGGAAATAAAGCGAATAAATGACTTCCTTGCTTATCATGATCTTATGATGCGCTCTCTCTCGCCAGATGTCCAAAGAGACCAACATTTCCATTGCTATCGCATTCTCTCCAAATACATGAGTAGGGGAGTGATGCAGATTCTGCCCCCCCCCCCCAACCTCTCCCTCTGACGTCACATACTAACCCGCAATACATTCAGGGGCAAAGTCGATATCTCCCGAACCCATGGTCCGATTTTGACACTCATTGCAACCCCTAAATAAAACCTACCCGTATTAGGGGGTGAAATTGTAATTTTTTAGTGAAAGTCTCTTTTCAAATGCGACATGTATAAGGTGCGCTGCTAAAATGAACTTAAACGTTGTTGCCCATATAGCGCATGCGTTATGCCGGATGCCGCTATGGATTAACATTTTTGTTTTTGTTTTGTACGCATGCGCAGTTGGGATTTTTGTGAGAGCGCGAGCTCTTTGAAAAAAAAAAAGATTTATAACAAGGGGTTTTGGTGGTGAGGAGAGAACCAAATAGTCGCCTACATTCCTACGAAGCTTGCCGATATCTCCCAAACGCAAGGTCAGATTTGGACGTGTGACTTGTCAAATCGCTTGTCTCGAAGCCCTATATATGTTATTAATAGGTTAAAGTTTTGAGAATGAGGGAAACAGGCTTTTTGGGGTATAAACCATGATTTTAGACTTTTTCTGATATTTCACGAATGCATGGTCGGATTTGGTCCTATGACGTGTCAAATGGCTTGTCTCGAAACCCTCTTTATTTTGGTAATAGGTTAAAGTTTTTGAGAATGAGGGAAACAGAATTTTTTGGTGTAAAACTGTGATTTTAGACTTTTTGCTATATCTCGCGAACCAATGATGCCAGAGGCGTGTACGACGGGTCCAAGGACTCGGGGTGACGTCCTCTTTGCTATGGACCACTCGTTGTAAAAAAAATGGAAACTCGATTTTGGGGTAAACACGTGTTTTTTGTGATTTTTGCCGATATTTCACGAACCAATAACGCTAGAGACGTGTACGAGGTGTCCTAGGACTCGGGGCTAACGCCCCCTTTCAAATGTGGTAGATATTTTTTCCAAGAAATAATTCACAAAGGGCCTAACGCCATATATGTTGAAAAACCCTTATTTTCTTTACCTGTTTATAATGTTCATGAAGCGTGGTGGTTGAGAGAGACGATACTGCTGGGTGTGTGTTTCAACGAACCTGTCGCTGACCACGGTAGCTGTGCTCAATAGATCAATCGATATTCCGACGGGCCGGTTTATGACAGAGCGAGGGTGCGTTTTTTCTGATACTTTACCCCGAGGCGGATCTCTAACGTGTAAACGGTGATGAGAACTTCGTTCTATGTTGATCGAAGCGAGTACAGAAAACAAACTTGCAGAAGAGCAGGAGATGAATGTCATTTGAGCTTATTGGAATGCCCTGATCTGACTTGACAACAGGTGCAATGGAAAATGAGAAAGACGCTTGTAGGTGAAATAATCTGACAACCGTGGTGGCAGGGAAATGCGAAAGGCATGCGAACACATGTGAAACCATATGAGGTCTAAACAAGTCACATCCTGTCTTGCTTCGTACGTGACAAAATGCAAGTTCATGTGAAATCTGACCTAGCACAGGTGTTCACCTTGGACGTTATTTGTCCACGTGCATGATAAGAGAGCGTTCAAAGCGTGGGAAAAAAAAGATTATACATGCAACGTAACATATATACAGACATGTCGTTATCATTTCCACTCTCACTTAGGTGACTACCTTTGAACACACTGCGTTGCGTGAAACCCCTGGTCTTGTTTAACAGTTTTGGTGTTGGTGGAAAATACTTATCCTTGTTGTGAGGTAGGTATATATTTATTCATTTATACATTTATTGATTTATATATATTTACAAGCAATTATTTATTGATCAGGTAATTATTGATTTTTTAATTTATTTGTTTGCAGATAACTGGTATAACTTACATGTCTGAGAGAGAAGAAACCATTGCACTTTTGAGCCCACTAGAAGGAAACAGCAATAAGCCACTGCAAGTGAAGGTGGGATTATTTTTTAAACTAACGTGTTTCATTTTTTGTTTCATATTTTACTTTATGAAATCCATGTACTAATCTGAATTTAGATATTTATAACGGTTTATTTTATTTATTTTTGAAACTTGGAAAGAAAAGCCTTACCGCCGCAGAAGACGCTGAAAACCCGAGACGCAGTAAAGTGCAACCATTGTTTCCAGGCAGTGAACTATTTAAAACTCAGGTAAGCCTAACATAAAATGCTATTCCATTTTACCACTACTGAAAACTGGTAGACTAAAAAATTCATTACCTGTACATGACTAGGACGATGATTGCTTTCTTGATTAATGGCTATGTTGTTGTTGACTGGAAAAAGTACAAGGCCATGTTGGATTTTCTAAAAACAAAAATTTTAATTTAATTTATGGGTGGTTCCCTATGGACTCAACGAATATCCACAGGTTTGAACATGATAATGTGAACAAAATGAAATGACATTCATTTTTGTTTATATATTGGTTGAAGGGGGAATGTAAATGACTGTAGCTTTATAAAAAGAAAATAAGTACATGTGTTACTGTTAGTGCCAACATACAGTTTATTTTTAATGGTGTTTTGATATATTAATGCCAATTAATGCTAACGTTTTATTTACAAGTATTGATTGATTGATTGAGTGATGGGTTATTTTGTGTGCTTTTAGGTGTCGTCATGCGCCATTAACGTAATGAACAGACAGTGAACAAGCAATCATTGTGCTTTAAAGTACTCTGTGCAACATTAATAACTTACAATAAGAAAAAGTTTTATTATAACACATGGCGTTAGTACCAAATACAACAAGTGAGCAAGTTGGTTTACCACGAAGGTTAAATTTAAAATCGGAACATGACCGTTGGTTAACATTTGAATCCTGGCATGTAGGCTTTTTGTCGATACATGAACTTGCAAAAGCCGTTTTTTTTACTTGAACCGAGATGATGTGGTGCGCTGTGTGTTTTGTCGTGTTGAACTTTCACACTGGGAAGAAGGGGGTGATCCCTTTAGAGACCATTTGCGATGGTCTCCTTGTTGTCCTTACATGCTTGGAAAACAAGTGGGTAACATACCTGTGTATTCATTTTACCGAACCACAAGACCATTGGCCGCTAATTACGTTGCTGAATCACAAATAAATAATAATGATGTATTACCAGCCAACAACGGTAGTGTCGATATATGTGGTCCATATGCCATAGACAGTGTTGAATTGGCATGTGCTTTTGAAAAATTGGGAGTTTGCAAGACTAAAGCACTAGCACACCCAGAGTACAGCTCTGTTGAAAAACGTTTAGAATCTTATAAAAATATTTGGCCATTAATATTAAAACACCTTACCAAACAACTAAGTGAAGCTGGATTTTATATACTGGTGAAGGGGATAAAACAATGTTTTTATTGTGGATTTGCTTTAATGGATTGGCAAATGACTGATGACCCTTTTGTGCAACACGCTCGTTGGTTACATAACTGCAAGTACATGGTGTTGCTTAAAGGTCAGAAATTTGTGTACACTATTCGTAAAGAAAACATGATTGCAGTACAAGACTTAAAAGTGCCTTTAGAGTTAGAACATGCGGAGCAAATACACGAGGCTGAAAGAAAAGACTTGTCTCACGAACAGATACAAAAGTGTGACCAACAATTATGTAAAATTTGTTATCAAGATGAACTAGGTGTTGTATTTTTGCCTTGTGGACACATGATAGCCTGTGTCAAGTGTGCATTAGAACTCAACACTTGTGCTATATGCAGAAAAGCAGTATCTGCTACAGTTAGGGCATTTCTTGTATAAATAGTAAAATTTATCAGCCATGCATAGTGCAAAATCCCTAATTGCACAATATTATTAAAGCTGTTTTAGAGTGTAATAGATATGCTATTCTCTTGTATATAGACTACTACAATGAATGTTTTGAATGCTGTGGGTCAAGCATGTGGCTTAGAGACAAAGAAACTCAGCGAATTGCCAGCGCATATTCCATTCCGCATTATCAAGATTCGGAAATTGAAAACTTTGTACTATGTGTATGTGAAAACTTTGAGACATTTCTGCCTACACGGTTTAATGATATGTCGGAGAGTGTTTTTGATGAAGTCAATAATGCTATACAACCTGTACACTTAATTTATGAAGGTTTTAAAAACAATAGGTGCATGGTTCGTTTTAATTTAATAAATAAAAAATGTCAAATAATAATGGAAGATATACGTCATGACAATGGACTGAAAGAAAAATATGTGTATAGATAATAATGTTTTAGTGTTTAGTATTGTCTTAAAAATATTATCATGAAACAAAACAAAATGTATATAAATTTTGTAAATAAATGAAAATAATTGTACAATGTTGTTTTATTTTCTATAGAAGTCAGAATATTTAACATTGCAGAGTATACATGATTATGACAATAAAAAGCACACTTAATACAAGTCTTTGCCTTTACGATAGTGTGTTATAATTTTAAAAACAAAGCTTGTTGTAGATCTTTTTTCTTCCCCGATGAACAATAGTAATGAAAACGTTATTGTCTTGTTTTGGATCATTATCACTATCATAATCATAAGCAGCATGATCTATATCACTATTATTATAATCACTATAATTATCCTCCACATTACTAAAACCAGTTAAATATTCCTGGTCCTCTTCCTGTTCCTCTTCCTTTTCCTCTTCCTCTACAGTGTCCTCATGTAGAGTCTGCGTGGTTTTTGATAATGTTAAAGGTTTTCTGAACATTGAACTATTTTGAGCAGCAATATTATCTTCTTGTACTCGCTTTTTAACATTTTCATAATTTTCTGTTAACAGCAACAGTGTTTCATGCAGTACACTACATTGATGATCACTGACACATAAAACCTCACTATTTTTACTTTTTAGCTCACTGCGACATTGTTTTGAACGTTGTTTTGAACAACGCCAAATAACAGTTCCATTTGTATTGGTTCGTTTCACAATATATGAATATCCTATATAGAATGCATGAGGCTTACCATACCTAGTCACAGATACTTCCATATCAACTGTCAAGCATAGACTAAGCTCTAGTAAAGACAACTTGGTAATAAGAACAATAGTTTAATGTGTGAGCATATATGGGTGCAAATGTGGGAGCAAAAAAGTGGGAGCAAAAAGTTAGAAATAATTGGGAGCAAAAAGTGGAAGCAAAAATTGAGAGCAAAAAGTGGGAGCAAAAAAAGTAGGAGCAAGTATGGGAGCAAATGTGAAAGCAAAAGTGGGAGCAAGTATGGGAGCATATGTGAAAGCAAAAGTGGGAGCAAATGTGAGAGAAAAAAAAGTGGGAGCAAAGAGTGTAAGCAAAAGTGGGAGCAAATATGAGAGCAAAAAAGTAGGAGCAAGTATGGGAGCAAATGTGAAAGCGAAAGTGGGAGCAAAAAGTGAGAGAAAAAAAGTGGGAGCAAAAATTGTAAGCAAAAGTGGGAGCAAATATGAGAGCAAAGAAAGTGTGAACAAATAAGGGAGCAAAATGTGGCAGCAAAAGTGGGAGCAAAAATTGAGAGCAAAAAGTGGGAACAAAAAAAGTAGGAGCAAGTATGGGAGCAAATGTGAAAGCAAAAGTGGGAGCAAGTATGGGAGCATATGTGAAAGCAAAAGTGGGAGCAAAAAGTGAGAGAAAAAAGAGGGAGCTAAAAGTGTGAGCAAAAGTGGGATCAAATATGAGAGCAAAAACAGTAGGAGCAAGTATGGGAGCAAATGTGAAGGCAAAAGTGGGAGAAAAAAGTGAGAGAAGAAAAATTGGGTGCAAAAATTGTAAGAAAAAGTGGGAGCAAATATGAGAGCAAAAAAGTGTGAGTAAATGTGGGAGCAAAAAGTGAGAGCTAAAAGAGTAAGCAAAAATGGGAGCAAATATGAGAGCAAAAAAGTAGGAGCGAGTATGGGAGCAAATGTAAAAGCAAAAGTGGGAGCAAAAAGTGAGAGAAAAAAGTGGGACCAAAAAGTGTAAGCAAAAGTGGGAGCAAATATGAGAGCAAAAAAGTAGGTGCGAGTACGGGAGCAAATGTAAAAGCAAAAGAGGGAGCAAAAAGTGAGAGAAAAAAGTGGGACCAAAAAGTGGGAGCAAATAAGAGAGCAAAAAAAAGTGGGAGCAAACAAGTGTGAGCAAATATGGGAGCAGAAAGTGGGAGCAAATGTGAAAGCAAAAGTGGGAGCAAAAAGAGCGAGCAAAAGTGAGTGCACAAAGTGGGAGCAAAATGTGTGTTTAAAAAGTGGGGGCAAATGTGGTGTTTTACTAAAACAATCTCCCCTAACCTAACCTAACTTCACCCAACCTAACTTCACCTAACCTAACCTTCCAACTCTCAGATCAAAAATTAAATTCTGGCCATAGTCGAGTTGGAACCCAAAACCTCTGGGATAACACCCAAGTATACTAGCCACTACACCGCGAAATGGGCAAATTATCATGCAACACAACACAAAATTAAAACGTTTTCTGTAGTGTAACTCATTGGCTGACAACCAGAGTTGAGAATTCAAACCCAAGACCTCAGGACTTTTTTTAACATTATCAGAAATATTATTCCATTTACATTTTGCTGTTGCTTATAGTTATAAGAGTTGGCATTAATATGGGAGCAAAAGTGAAAGCAAAAAGTGGGTGCAAGCATGGCTGGTTGTATAGACTTTCATATCAACTAATACACATAATTTAATTTTTAGTAAAGTGACTTGGCTAATAATAATTGTTACGTGCAAGAGCCCGTCCCAACGTTTTCAAACATGTATCTACCCTTGGATGTGACTTCATGACATTTTGAAACGACCGCCTGGTCGCTTGGTTCCGTTTGTGAACACGAGATGGCAGCTGCTGTCGGACTTCTGGGTTTCTTCACGTGGTTCCTTCTTCTCCACTAGAGTGTGGTGCTTGTGCCTTATAAAACTAATCCTATTCGTGTCATATTTGAAGGCATTTATTATATTCTACGTCATGAAACAAAGGACTGTGTATGCTTGATGCCGCCAAATTAATTTCTTAATAATGACATTGTTGCTTGATGTGTCAAGCTGTGATTGGACAATTAAATTAACATGTATGCAATGCTGGTTTTGACGCGGGATTCTCCGCCATCTTGTGATGCTCATTGTCTGTCGTGGAAGAAGCAACTGGCCAGCTGGTGTGACAGAGTATCTCTTCGTGGGCTGGGGGGGCCTTGGCCCCCAGCTTTTACAAAATATGAATACCAATTCTACTAAGAAATTGCCTGTGCTCTTCAGGCTATTATTTCATCGTTTCGCAGTGAAGAAGTACGAAATGAAAAACGCATCTCGATACAGACCAGTGCTTGTGATACCAAAACGAAGCATGTGCTGGGTGGGCCATTTTCAGGCAATATAGTGCCGTATTACGTTATTTGGTTTGTGTGTGAATTATTTTATTTTTATTGTGTCTCCACTGTGAAGTTTTAAGGTACGTTTTTTATTTATTTTATTATTGGAGCTCCAATATTGGCCTTGTATGAATGTTTGATCTTGTGATTTGTTCGCCTGGTAGGCCTAAAAGATTTTTATGTTTTAATAATGTTTCCATATATATTAATTTTGTTATTTTTTTTCTTCTTTACTTTCCGGTGGTTTTAAAATTAATTTAATGCTAATTCTTTGCCGTAATTTCGATTTGACATGCGGTCTCCTGTTTTTGTGGCCATGTTTGTTTTTGTTTTGCCGAAATGCATTCTGGTCTCGAGGTCAGTCTCTTGGCGCCGACCGCGAAACTCAAACGTGTTTGTGGTGTTAACTTAATATGTTTTAATTAACCTTGTTGGTTTTACTTTGTGTTTTTGGTGAATGTTCCTGTGTTTTTCTCCGTCATGCAAATTATGGATTTATTTTCTGATCCAATTTTATTTTATTAATTTAATTTTAAATTTCTCGTTTCATCATGGCCTTGGTCTCTGCATGTCCGGTCGGTATTGCGTCCTACTAAATTATCAAGCCCGTTCTCATTTAATTATGCCTGTAATTTTATTTTTTCTTTGGGCTTTAACATTTTAATTTAATTATTTTCTTTTTGTTGGCTTTGCAAGCAAGCGTGTTAAGCGGTCTCTTGCCTTCCTTGTAAATTATGCTGGTTGATGCATGTTCTGTTTTCTGGTGGAGGTGCTCTTTTAACTTTAACATTAAATTTTTATTTTAAATTTTTAAGCAACTGTTGTGGCATTATTTCGTCGGCAGCAGTTCTGTTAGTTATTGGGGGGTGTCTGTAGAATAGCCTGTGCGTTCCCCTTCTCCACTTTCCTTCCACCCCTTTTGGTGTTCTTCTGTTGGGACATGTCTTCTGGAGGTGATTTTGTTGCTGAAGCGAGGCGGACCTCTAAATAAAAGGTAAGTTGGCCCATCCACCCTGGCCATCCACGGTGTCAATAATAATAAAAATAACAGTTTAAAAAAATTCAAGAGGATTGATATTTTTCAGGGTGTAATTTCCAAAGTACTGTCAAGAATAATAATTACATGAACAGATTCCAAGAACTCGAGAGTGCTTTTAAGGTTAATGATTGGCTAGGAGTGAGATAGATCTAGCTAACCTAAGTTAACCTCAGCTCAGTAAACCTAACCTTGTCACATGACATGATCTACAAGTATAGACTTGATTGAGACTGGCTATGACGTCACAGATGAATGGCGGTGGGAGGCTGGCAAAAAGGAAAATGTTTTTGTGTAATAAAAAGTCATGTCCAGCCTCCCACCGCTATTCATCTGTGACGTCATAGCCAGTCGCAAAGCAAGTCTATACTTGTAGAACATGTCATGTGACAAGGTTAGGTTTACTGAGCTGAGGTTAACTTAGATTAGCTAGCTCTATCTCACTCCTAGCCAATCATTAACCTTAAAAGCACTCTAGAGTTCTTGGAATCTGTTCATGTAATTATTATTCTTGACAGTACTTTGGAAATTACACCCTGAAAATATCAATCCCCTTGAATTTTTTTAAACTGTTATTATTATTAATATTATCCAAGTCACTTTACTAAAAATTAATTTATGTGTATAAGTTGATATGAAAGTCTATACAACCAGCAATGCTTGCACCCACTTTTTGCTTTCATATTTGCTCCCATATTAATGCCAACTCTTATAACTATAAGGAACAGCAAAATGTAATTGGAATAATATTTCTGATAATGTTCAAAACAAAAGTCCTGAGGTCTTGGGTTTGAATTCTCAACTATGGTTGTCAGCCAATGAGTTACACTACAGGAAACGTTTTATTTTTGTGTTGTGTTGCATGATAATTTGCCCATTTCGCGGTGTAGTGGCTAGTATACTTGGGTGTTATCCCAGAGGTTTTGGGTTCCAACTCGACTATGGCCAGAATTTAATTTTTGATCTGAGAGTTGGAAGGTTAGGTTAGGTGAAGTTAGGTTGGGTGAAGTTAGGTTAGGTTAGGGGAGATTGTTTTAGTAAAACACCACATTTGCCCCCACTTTTTACTCACACCTTTTGCTCCCACTTTGTGCACTCACTTTTGCTCGCTCTTTTTGCTCCCACTTTTGCTTTCACATTTGCTCCCACTTTCTGCTCCCATATTTGCTCAGACTTGTTTGCTCCCACTTTTTTTTCTCTCTATTTGCTCTCACTTTTGCTTACACTTTTTGGTCCCACTTTTTCTCTCTCACTTTTTGCTCCCACTTTTGCTTTCACATTTGCTCCCACACTTGCTCCTACTTTTTTTTTGCTCATATTTGCTCCCACTTTTGCTTACACTTTTTTCTCTCACTTTTTTCTCTCACTTTTTGTTCCCACTTTTACTTTCACGTTTGCTCCCATACTTGCTCCCACTTTTGCTTTCACATTTACTCTCATACTTGCTCCTACTTTCTTTTGATCCCACTTTTTGCTCCCAATTTTTGCTCCCACTTTTTGCTCCCACTTTTTGCTTCCAATTCTTTGCTCCCACTTTTGCTTACACTTTTAGCTCTAACTTTTTGCTCCCACATTTGCTCACACTTTTTTTTTGCTCTCATGTTTGCTCCCACTTTTGCTTACACTTTTTGCTCCCACTTTTTTTTCTCTCACTTTTTGCTCCCACTTTTGTTTCACATTTGCTCCCATACTTGCTCCTACTGTTTTTGCACTTATATTTGCTCCCACTTTTGCTTACACTTTTTGCTCCCACTTTTTTTCTCTCACGTTTTGCTCCCACTTTTGCTTTCACATTTGCTGCCATACTTGCTCCCACTTTTGCTTTCACATTTGCTCCCATACTTGCTCCTACTTTTTTGCTCCCTCTTTTTGCTCTCAATTTTTGCTCCCACTATTTGCTCCCAATTTTTGCTCCCATATTTGTTCACACTTTTTTTTGCTCTCATATTTGCTCCCAATTTTGCTTACAATTTTTGCTCCCACTTTTATTTTCTCTCACTTTTTGCTCCCACTTTTGCTTTCACATATGCTCCCATACTTGCTCCCACTTTTGCTTCCACATTTGCTCCCATACTTGCTCCTACTTTTTTTGCTCCCACTTTTTGCTCCCACTTTTGCTGCCACTTTTTGCTCCCACTTTTTGCTCCCTTATTTGTTCACACTTTTTTTGCTCTCATATTTGCTCCCACTTTTGCTTACAATTTTTGCTCCCACTTTTTTTCTCTCACTTTTTGCTCCCACTTTTGCTTTTACATTTGCTCCCATACTTGCTCCTACTTTTTTGCTCTCATATTTGCTCCCACTTTTGCTTACACTCTTTGCTCCCACTTTTTTTCTCTCACATTTGCTCCCACTTTTGCTTTCACATATGCTCCCATACTTGCTCCCACTTTTGCTTTCACATTTGCTCCCATACTTGCTCCTACTTTTTTTGCTCCCACTTTTGCTCTCAATTTTTGCTCCCACATTTTGCTCCCACTTTTTGCTCCCACTTTTTTGCTCCCACATTTGCACCCATATATGCTCGCACATTAAACTATTGTTCTTATTACCAAGTTGGCTTTACTAGAGCTTAGTCTATGCTTGACGAAATGCCATGTCCTGTGGTTCGGATTCCACGTAAAAAGGAGGTCCCGTGGCTCATGATCTCAAGATTAACGGTCACGTTAAACTACAAGCTTCCTTTCTATGCTTGACAGTTGATATGGAAGTATCTGTGACTAAGTATGGTAAGCCTCATGCATTCTATAAAGGATATTCATATATTGTGAAACGAACCAATAAAAATGGAACTGTTATTTGGCGTTGTTCAAAACAACGTTCAAAACAATGTCGCAGTGAGCTAAAAAAAGTAAAAATAGTGAGGTTTTAAGTGTCAGTGATCATCAATATAGTGTACTGCATGAAACACTGTTGCTGTCAACAGAAAATCATGAAAATGTTAAAAAGCGAGTACAAGAAAATAATATTGCTGCTCAAAATAGTTCAATGTTCAAAAAACCCTTAACATTATCAAAAGCCACGCAGACTCTACATGAGGACACTGTAGAGGAAGAGGAACAGGAAGAGGACCAGGAATATTTAACTGGTTTTAGTAATGTTGAGGATAATTATAGTGATTACAATAATAGTGATATAGATCATGCTGCTTATGATTATGATAGTGATAATGATCCAAAACAAGACAATAACGTTTTCATTCCTATTGTTCATCGTGGAAAAAAAAAGGTCTTCAACAAGCTTTGTTTTTAAAACTATTAACACACTATCGTAAAGGCAAAGACTTGTATTAAGTGCGCTTTTTATTGTCATAATCATGTAAACTCTGCAATGTTAAATATTCTGACTTCTATAGAAAATAAAACAACATTGTACCATTATTTTCATTTATTTACAAACTTTATATACATTTTGTTTTGTTTCATGATAATATTTTTTAAGACAATACTAAACACTAAAACATTATTATCTATACACATATTTTTCTTTCAGTCCATTGTCATGACTTATATCTTCCATTTTTTACATTCGAATTGAGCCACTATGGACTACGGAGTAACAATCAAAATCAATGTTTCGTTCTAGACCGTCTGCCAGCTTTGATGTCCTGCCAGTATCTCTTGAGCCCATCACTCAGCGACTTCTTCCGATCTTCTGAAAGAGGTCCCCTCCGTCTTTTGGGTTCTGCCCTGGTAATCCCTGGTAATTTTTGATTAGGTGTCTGAATTCACACCTGTTCATAATTTTGCAGTCCGGAATACCAATTTCTAGAAGGTCTTTGTTACATTCTTCAAACCATGCCAATTTTTCTTCTTTGGTTTCACGAAATTCCAAATTTTCTTTGTTAGACGATCGTTGGACATTCTGAAAATGTGTCCATAGAACAACAACCTTTTCCTTTTTATTGTTGACGTGACTGGTTCTATCTTTCTATATAACTCTTCGTTCGACTTCAAACGTATGTGCCCGTCGACCCATCTGTTGCCTAAAATTTTTCTCAATACCCTGCGTTCTCTTTTGACCAACTGGTCGACTAGTCCCCGCCTGTTCATAGTCAAAGTCTCCGAAGCATATAATGCTTCAGGTTTGACAACCGTGCTGTAGTGTCTTAATTTGGCTCCAATGCTCAGAGATTTTTCGTCAGGTGATAGGCTCGGTCTAATTTCCAGATTCTAAGATTAATTGCTTCCTGTTCTAGGCCATTTTGCTGGATTACCTCACCCAGGTATTTAAATTTCTTTACACGTTAAATCTTTCCTTGGTTTGTTTTCATCCATTCTGGTCCATCACTGATGTTTGTCATGTACTTTGTCTTCTCAAAGGAAATCTGTAAACCTACTTTCTCAGCCATCTCTGACAACCGATTGATCTTTACAATGGCTGATTTAATATTGTTGGCAAAAATAGCTAGGTCATCTGCAAAAGCCAAAAAATCAACGTGCACCCCTTTCAGTTTGGGCCCTAGCCTGAATCGTTCTTCATTCCCTTCTTCCCGACTCAGTGTCTTCCTCCATTCACGAATGACCTTTTCTAATACACAGTTGAAAAGGATTGGAGATAATCCATCACCTTGTCTGACACCAGTTTTGATTACAAAGGGATCTGAGATCTCGCCAATGAATTTTACTTTTGACACTGTGTCGGTCAAAGTCAGTTTAATCAGATTTCGAGACGTGTCATCCACTCCAAATTCTTCCAGAATATTCAGTAGCGACTTTCGGTCAATTGAGTCATACGCTTTCTTAAAATCAATGAATACGACCACATAGTCATACCTGCCTATCGTCTTATACCTAATGATGTTTTTCAGGATAAAAATCTGTTCCGGACAAGAACGTCCCTTTCTGAAACCGGCCTGGTACTCACCAATCTGATTATCAAGATTTTCTTCAATTCTGTTCAGGAGTGCTTTGGATAGGATCTTGTAGGGAACAGATACAATTGATATACCCCTGTAATTATTAACGTCCTTCTTATCCCCCTTTTTGTGGAGAGGGTGAATTAATGCAGACTGCCACTCTGTGGGTATCCTACCAGTTCTCCATATCTCCGCAAAGAGCTCAGCTAATATATTCAGAGTATCTTCATTTGCCAGTTTTAGAAGTTCTGCCACAATGGAATCCTCTCCCGCTGCTTTATTATTCTTTAGACCATCGATAGTAATTTTAATTTCTGTTTTAGAAGGTGGATGCGAGTTGGCCATTACTTGAGTAGGACGGCCTATGAGTAGCCTATGTTTTGGTTCATCACAATTGAGTAATTTCTTAAAGTACTCAGCCAAGATACGACAGTTCTCCTTGTTGTTGAGACCTAACTTTCTATTTTCATCTCTGAAGCACAAGCTCGGTGCTTGATACCCTTTCAGATTACACTCGAAAGTTTGATAGAAGTCCCTGACATTATTCTTCCTGAAATCCTGATCAATCAATATCTTCCATTATTATTTGACATTTTTTTAATTTAATTAAAACGAACCATGCACCTATTGTTTTTAAAACCTTCATAAATTAAGTGTACAGGTTGTACAGCATTATTGACTTCATCAAAAACACTCTCCGACATATCATTAAACCGTGTAGGCAGAAATGTCTCAAAGTTTTCACATACACAAAGTACAAAGTTTTCAATTTCCGAATCTTGATAATGCGGAATGGATAATGCGTTGGCAATTCGCTGAGCTTCTTTGTCTCTAAGCCACATGCTTGACCCACAGCATTCAAAACATTCATTATAGTAGTCTATGAACAAAAGAAAAGCATATCTATTACACTCTAAAACAGCTTTAATAATATTGTGCAATTAAGGATTTTGCACTATGCATGGCTGATAAATTTTACTATGTATGCAAGAAATGCCCTAACTGTAGCAGATACTGCTTTTCTGCATATAGCACAAGTGTTGAGTTCTAATGCACACTTGACACAGGCTATCATGTGTCCACAAGGCAAAAATACAACACCTAGTTCATCTTGATAACAAATTTTACATAATTGTTGGTCACACTTTTGTATCTGTTCGTGAGACAAGTCTTTTCTTTCAGCCTCGTGTATTTGCTCCGCATGTTCTAACTCTAAAGGCACTTTTAAGTCTTGTACTGCAATCATGATTTCTTTACGAATAGTGTACACAAATTCCTGACCTTTAAGCAACACCATGTACTTGCAGTTATGTAACCAACGAGCATGTTGCACAAAAGGGTCATCAGTCATTTGCCAATCCATTAAAGCAAATCCACAATAAAACATTATTTTATCTCCTTCACCAGTATATAAAATCCAGCTTCACTTAGTTGTTTGGTAAGGTGTTTTAATATTAATGGCCAAATATTTTTATAAGATTCTAAACGTTTTTCAACAGAGCTGTACTCTGGGTGTGCTAGTGCTTTAGTCTTGCAAACTCCCAATTTTTCAAAAGCAAATGCCAATTCAACACTGTCTATGGCATATGGACCACATATATCGACACTACCGTTGTTGGCTGGTAATACATCATTATTATTTATTTGTGATTCAGCAACGTAATTAGCGGCCAATGGTCTTGTGGTTCGGTAAAATGAATACACAGGTATGTTACCCACTTGTTTTCCAAGCATGTAAGGACAACAAGGAGACCATCGCAAATGGTCTCTAAAGGGATCACCCCCTTCTTCCCAGTGTGAAAGTTCAACACGACAAAACACACAGCGCACCACATCTTCTCGGTTCAAGTTAAAAAAAAACGGCTTTTGCAAGTTCATGTATCGACAAAAAGCCTACATGCCAGGATTCAAATGTTAACCAACGGTCATGTTCCGATTTTAAATTTAACCTTCGTGGTAAACCAACTTGCTCACTTGTTGTATTTGGTACTAACGCCATGTGTTATAATAAAACTTTTTCTTATTGTAAGTTATTAACGTTGCACAGAGTACTTTTAAGCACAATGATTGCTTGTTCACTGTCTGTTCATTACGTTAATGGCGCATGACGACACCTAAATGCACACAAAATAACCCATCACCCAATCAATCAATCAATACTTGTAAATAAAACGTTAACATTAATTGGCATTAATATATCAAAACACCATTAAAAATAAACTGTATGTTGGCACTAACAGTAACACTTGTACTTATTTTCTTTTTATAAAGCTACAGTCATTTACATCCCCCCTTTAACCAATATATAAACAAAAATGAATGTCTTTTCATTTTGTTCACATTATCATGTTCAAACTTGTGGATATTCGTTGAGTCCATAGGGAACCACCCATAAATTAAATTAAAATTTTTGTTTTTAGAAAATCCAACATGGCCTTGTACTTTTCCCAGTCAACAACAACATAGCCATTAATCAAGAAAGCAATCATCGTCCTAGTCATGTACAGGTAATGAATTTTTTAGTCTACCAGTTTTCAGTAGTGGTAAAATGGAATAGCATTTTATGTTAGGCTTACCTGAGTTTTAAATAGTTCACTGCCTGGAAACAATGGTTGCACTTTACTGCGTCTCGGGGTTTCAGCGACTGCTGCGGCGGTAAGGCTTTTCTTTCCAAGTTTCTAAAATATATAATTTTCAAAAGAAAAATATATTTATTGTCCGTTGAGCCATTATATATTTAAACACAAAAAGTGCTAAATGTTCCGGCATAACTCAACAAAATGACAGTGTTTCGCCCCGCCGTGCAATTGGGCTCTTCAGTTGGTTAAGGAGCACCTCACCAAGCCACTGTCTGGTACACACTGGGAAGGCCATTGCAAGACGTATTTGATACATGTGTATCCACGTCACGAGCAAAGCCAGTGCACTATGGGAGTCGAAACACCATTCCAAAGCAATTATAACCTTATCTTGGCATTGAATATATAATTTTCAAAAGAAAAATATTTATTGTCCGTTGAGCCATTATATATTTAAACACAAATAGTGCTAAATGTTCCGGCATAACTCAACAAAATGACAGTGTTTCGCCCCGGTGTGCAATTGGGCTCTTCAGTTGGTTAAAGCACACCTCACCAAGACACTGTCTAGTACACACTGGGAAGGCCATTGCAAGACGTATTTGATACATGTGTATCCACGTCAAGAGCAAAGCCAGTGCACTATGGGAGTCGAAACTCCATTCCAAAGCAATTATAACCTTACCTTGGCATTGAATATATAATTTTCAAAAGAAAAATATTTATTGTCCGTTGAGCCATTATATATTTAAACACAAATAGTGCTAAATGTTCCGGCATAACTCAACAAAATGACAGTGTTTCGCCCCGGTGTGCAATTGGGCTCTTCAGTTGGTTAAAGCACACCTCACCAAGACACTGTCTAGTACACACTGGGAAGGCCATTGCAAGACGTATTTGATACATGTGTATCCACGTCAAGAGCAAAGCCAGTGCACTATGGGAGTCGATACTCCATTCCAAAGCAATTATAACCTTACCTTGGCATTGAACACATAATTTTCAAAAGAAAAATATTTATTGTCCGTTGAGCCATTATATATTTAAACACAAATAGTGCTAAATGTTCCGGCATAACTCAACAAAATGACAGTGTTTCGCCCCGGTGTGCAATCGGGCTCTTCAGTTGGTTAAAGCACACCTCACCAAGACACTGTCTACTACACACTGGGAAGGCCATCGCAAGACGTATTTGACACATGTGTATCCACGTCACGAGCAAAGCCAGTGCACTATGTGAGTCGAAACTCCATTCCAAAGCAATTATAACCTTACCTTGGCATTGAATATATAATTTTCAAAAGAAAAATATTTATTGTCCGTTGATACATTATATATTTAAACACAAATAGTGCTAAATTTTCCGGCATAACTCAACAAAATGACAGTGTTTCGCCCCGGTGTGCAATTGGACTCTACAGTTGGTTAAAACACGCCTCACCAAGACACTGTCAAGTACACACGGGGAAGGCCATTGCAAGACGTATTTGATACATGTGTATCACGTCACGAGCAAAGCCAGTGCACTATGGGAGTCGAAACTCCATTCCAAAGTAATTATAACCTTACCTTGTCATTGAATATATAATTTTCAAAAGAAAAATATTTATTGTCCGTTGAGCCATTACATATTTAAACACAAATAGTGCTAAATGTTCCGGCATAACTCAACAAAATGACAGTGTTTCACCCCGGTGTGCAATTGGGCTCTTCAGTTTGTTAACTCACTGGGAAGGCCATTGCAAGACGTATTTGATACATGTGTATCCACGTCACGAGCAAAGCCAGTGCACTATGGGAGTCGAAACTCCATTCCAAAGCAATTATAACCTTACCTTGGCAATGAATATATAATTTTCAAAAGAAAAATATATATTGTCCGTTGAGTCATTATATATTTAAACACAAATAGTGCTAAATGTTCCGGCATAACTCAACAAAATGACAGTGTTTCTTCCCGGTGTGCAATTGGGCTCTTCTATTGGTTAAAGCACACCTCACCAAGACACTGTCTAGTACACACAGGGAAGGCCATTGCAAGACGTATTTGATAGATGTGTATCCACGTCACGAGCAAAGCCAGTCCACTATGGGAGTCGAAACTCCATTCCAAAGCAATTATAACCTTACCTTGGCATTGAATATATAATTTTCAAAAGAAAAATATTTATTGTCCGTTGTGCCATTATATATTTAAACACAAATAGTGCTAAATGTTCGGGCTTAACTCAACAAAATGACAGTGTTTCGCCCCGGTGTGCAATTGGGCTCTTCAGTTGGTTAAAGCACACCTCACCAAGACACTGTCTAGTACACACTGGGAAGGCCATTGCAAGACGTATTTGATACATGTGTATCCACGTCACGAGCAAAGCCAGTGCTCTATGGGAGTCGAAACCCCATTCCAAAGCAATTATAACCTTACCTTGGCATTGAATATATAATTTTCAAAAGAAATATATTTATTGTCCATTGAGCCATTATATATTTAAACACAAATAGTGCTAAATGTTCCGGCATATCACAACAAAATGACAGTGTTTCGCCCCGGTGTGCAATTGGGCTCTTCAGTTGGTTAAAGCACACCTCACCAAGACACTGTCTAGTACACACTGGGAAGGCCATTGCAAGACGTATTTTATACATGTGTATCCACGTCACGAGCAAAGCCAGTGCACTATGGGAGTCGAAACTCCATTCCAAAGCAATTATAACCTTACCTTGGCACTGAATATATAATTTTCAAAATAAAAATATTTATTATCCGTTGAGCCATTATATATTTAAACACAAATAGGCTTAATGTTCCGGCATAACTCAACAAAATGACAGTGTTTCGCCCCGGTGTGCAATTGGGCTCTTCAGTTTTTAAAGCACACCTCACCAAGACACTGTCTAGTACACACTGGGAAGGCCATTGCAAGACGTATTTGATACATGTGTATCCACGTCACGAGCAAAGCCAGTGCACTATGGGAGTCGAAACTCCATTCCAGAGCAATTATAACCTTACCTTGGCATTGAATATATAATTTTCAAAAGAAAAATATATATTGTCCGTTAAGTCATTATATATTTAAACACAAATAGTGCTAAATGTTCCGGCATAACTCAACAAAATGGCAGTGTTTCGCCCCGGTGTGCAATTGGGCTCTTCTGTTGGTTAAAGCACACCTCACCAAGATACTGTCTAGTACACACTGGGAAGGCCATTGCAAGACGTATTTGATACATGTGTATCCACGTCACGAGCAAAGCCAGTGCACTACGGGAGTCGAAACTACGATCCAAAGCAATTATAACCTTACCTTGGCACTGAATATATAATTTTCAAAATAAAAATGTTTATTATCCGTTGAGCCATTATATATTTAAACACAAATAGTGTTAAATGTTCCGGCATAACTCAACAAAATGACAGTGTTTCGCCCCGGTGTGCAATTGGGCTCTTCAGTTGGTTAGAGCACACCTCACCAAGACACTGTCTAGTACACACTGGGAAGTCCATTGCAAGACGTATTTGATACATGTGTATCCACGTCACGAGCAAAGCCAGTGCACTATGGGAGTCGAAACTCCATTCCAAAGCAATTATAACCTTACCTTGGCATTGAATATATAATTTTCAAAAGAAAAATATTTATTGTCCGTTGAGCCATTATATATTTAAACACAAATAGTGCTAAATGTTCCGGCTTAAATCAACAAAATGACAGTGTTTCGCCCCGGTGTGCAATTGGGCACTTCTGTTGGTTAAAGCACACCTCACCAAGACACTGTCTAGTACACACTGGGAAGGCCATTGCAAGACGTATTTGATACATGTGTATCCACGTCACGAGCAAAGCCAGTGCTCTATGGGAGTCGAAACTCCATTCCAAAGCAATTATAACCTTACCTTGGCATTGAATATATAATTTTCAAAAGAAAAATATTTATTGTCCATTGAGCCATTATATATTTAAACACAAATAGTGCTAAATGTTCCGGCATATCTCAACAAAATGACAGTGTTTCGCCCCCGTGTGCAATTGGGCTCTTCAGTTGGTTAAAGCACACCTCACCAAGACACTGTCTAGTACACACTGGGAAGGCCATTGCAAGACGTATTTGATACATGTGTATCCACGTCACGAGCAAAGCCAGTGCACTATGGGAGTCGAAACTCCATTCCAAAGCAATTATAACCTTACCTTGGCACTGAATATATAATTTTCAAAAGAAAAATATTTATTGTCCGTTGAGCCATTATATATTTCAACACAAATAGTGCTAAATGTTCCGGCATAACTCAACAAAATGACAGTGTTTCGCCCCGCCGTGCAATTGGGCTCTTCAGTTGGTTAAAGCACACCTCACCAAGACACTGTCTAGTACACACTGGGAAGGCCATTGCAAGACGTATTTGATACATGTGTATCCACGTCACGAACAAAGCCAGTGCACTATGGGAGTCGAAACTCCATTCCAAACAATTATAACCATACCTTGGCATTGAATATATAATTTTCAAAAGAAAAATATTTATTTTCCGTTGAGCCATTATATATTTAAACAGAAATAGTGCTAAATGTTCCGGCATAACTCAAAAAAATGACAGTGTTGCGCCCCGGTGTGCAATTGGGCTCTTCAGTTGGTTAAAGCACACCTCACCAAGACACTGTCTAGTACACACTGGGAAGGCCATTGCAAGACGTATTTGATACATGTGTATCCACGTCAAGAGCAAAGCCAGTGCACTATGGGAGTCGAAACTCCATTCCAAAGCAATTATAACCTTACCTTGGCATTGAATATATAATTTTCAAAAGAAAAATATTTATTGTCCGTTGAGCCATTATATATTTAAACACAAATAGTGCTAAATGTTCCGGCATAACTGAACAAAATGACAGTGTTTCGCCCCGGTGTGCAATTGGGTTCTTCAGTTGGTTAAAGCACACCTCACCAAGACACTGTCTACTACACACTGGGAAGGCCATTGCAAGACGTATTTGACACATGTGTATCCACGTCACGAGCAAAGCCAGTCCACTATGGGAGTCGAAACCCCATTCCAAAGCAATTATAACCTTACCTTGGCATTGAATATATAATTTTCAAAAGAAAAATATTTATTGTCCGTTGAGCCATTATATATTTCAACACAAATAGTGCTAAATGTTCCGGCATAACTCAACAAAATGACAGTGTTTCGCCCCGCCGTGCAATTGGGCTCTTCAGTTGGTTATAGCACACCTCACCAAGACACTGTCTAGTACACACTGGGAAGGCCATTGCAAGACGTATTTGATACATGTGTATCCACGTCACGAGCAAAGCCAGTGCACTATGGGAGTCGAAACTCCATTCCAAACAATTATAACCTTACCTTGGCATTGAATATATAATTTTCAAAAGAAAAATATTTATTTTCCGTTGAGCCATTATATATTTAAACAGAAATACCGTAGTGCTAAATGTTCCGGCATAACTCAACAAAATGACAGTGTTGCGCCCCGGTGTGCAATTGGGCTCTTCAGTTGGTTAAAGCACACCTCACCAAGACACTGTCTAGTACACACTGGGAAGGCCATTGCAAGACGTATTTGATACATGTGTATCCACGTCAAGAGCAAAGCCAGTGCACTATGGGAGTCGAAACCCCATTCCAAAGCAATTATAACCTTACCTTGGCATTGAATATATAATTTTCAAAAGAAAAATATTTATTGTCCGTTGAGCCATTATATATTTAAACACAAATAGTGCTAAATGTTCCGGCATAACTCAACAAAATGACAGTGTTTCGCCCCGGTGTGGAATTGGGCTCTTTAGTTGGTTAAAGCACACCTCACCAAGACACTGTCTACTACACACTGGGAAGGCCATTGCAAGACGTATTTGACACATGTGTATCCACGTCACGAGCAAAGCCAGTGCACTATGGGAGTCGAAACTCCATTCCAAACAATTATAACCTTACCTTGGCATTGAATATATAATTTTCAAAAGAAAAATATTTATTTTCCGTTGAGCCATTATATATTTAAACAGAAATAGTGCTAAATGTTCCGGCATAACTCAACAAAATGACAGTGTTGCGCCCCGGTGTGCAATTGGGCTCTTCAGTTGGTTAAAGCACACCTCGCCAAGACACTGTCTAGTACACACTGGGAAGGCCATTGCAAGACGTATTTGATACATGTGTATCCACGTCAAGAGCAAAGCCAGTGCACTATGGGAGTCGAAACCCCATTCCAAAGCAATTATATCCTTACCTTGGCATTGAATATATAATTTTCAAAAGAAAAATATTTATTGTCCGTTGAGCCATTATATATTTAAACACAAATAGTGCTAAATGTTCCGGCATAACTCAACAAAATGACAGTGTTTCGCCCCGGTGTGGAATTGGGCTCTTCAGTTGGTTAAAGCACACTTCACCAAGACACTGTCTACTACACACTGGGAAGGCCATTGCAAGACGTATTTGACACATGTGTATCAACGTCACGAGCAAAGCCAGTGCACTATGGGAGTCGAAACTCCATTCCGAAGCAATTATAACCTTATCTTGGCATTGAATATATAATTTTCAAAAGAAAAATATTTATTGTCCGTTGAGCCATTATATATTTAAACACAAATAGTGCTAAATGTTCCGGCATAACTCAACAAAATGACAGTGTTTCGCCCCGCCGTGCAATTGGGCTCTTCAGTTGGTTAAAGCACACCTCACCAAGACACTGTCTAGTACACACTGGGATGGCCATTGCAAGACGTATTTGATACATGTGTATCCACGTCACGAGCAAGGCCAGTGCACTATGGGAGTCGAAACTCCATTCCATAGCAATTATAACCTTACCTTGGCATTGAATATATAATTTTTAAAAGAAAAATATTTATTGTCCGTTGAGCCATTATATATTTAAACAGAAATAGTGCTAAATGTTCCGGCATAACTCAACAAAATGACAGTGTTGCGCCCCGGTGTGCAATTGGGCTCTTCAGTTGGTTAATGCACACCTCACCAAGACACTGTCTAGTACACACTGGGAAGGCCATTGCAAGACGTATTTGATACATGTGTATCCACGTCAAGAGCAAAGCCAGTGCACTATGGGAGTCGAAACTCCATTCCAAAGCAATTATAACCTTACCTTGGCATTGAATATATAATTTTTAAAAGAAAAATATTTATTGTCCGTTGAGCCATTATATATTTAAACACAAATACTGCTAAATGTTCCGGCATAACTCAACAAAATGACAGTGTTTCGCCCCGGTGTGGAATTGGGCTCTTCAGTTGGTTAAAGCACACCTCACCAAGACACTGTCTACTACACACTGGGAAGGCCATTGCAAGACGTATTTGACACATGTGTATCCACGTCACGAGCAAAGCCAGTGCACTATGGGGGTCGAAACTCCATTCCAAAGCAATTATAACCTTACCTTGGCATTGGATATATAATTTTCAAAAGAAAAATATTTATTGTCCGTTGAGCCATTATATATTTAAACACAAATAGTGCTAAATGTTCCGGCATATCTCAACAAAATGGCAGTGTTTCGCCCCGGTGTGCAATTGGGCTCTTCAGTTGGTTAAAGCACACCTCACCAAGACACTGTCTACTACACACTGGGAAGGCCATTGCAAGACGTATTTGACACATGTGTATCCACGTCACGAGCAAAGCCAGTGCACTATGGGAGTCGATACTCCATTCCAAAGCAATTATAACCTTACCTTGGCATTGAATATATAATTTTCAAAAGAAAAATATTTATTGTCCGTTGAGCCATTATATATTTAAACACAAATAGTGCTAAATGTTCCGGCATAACTCAACAAAATGACAGTGTTTCGCCCCGGTGTGCAATTGGGCTCTTCAGTTGGTTAAAGCACACCTCACCAAGACACTGTCTAGTACACACCGGGAAGGCCATTGCAAGACGTATTTGATACATGTGTATCCACGTCACGATCAAGGCCAGTGCTCTATGGGAGTCGAAACTGCATTCCAAAGCAATTATAACCTTACCTTGGCATTGAATATATAATTTTCAAAAGAAAAATATTTATTGTCCGTTGAGCCATTATATATTTAAACACAAATAGTGCTAAATGTTCCGGAATAACTCAACAAAATGACAGTGTTTCGCCCCGGTGTGCAATTGGGCTCTTCAGTTGGTTAAAGCACACCTCACCAAGACACTGTCAAGTACACACTGGGAAGGCCATTGCAAGACGTATTTGATACATGTGTATCCACGTCACGAGCAAAGCCAGTGCACTATGGGAGTCGAAACTCCATTCCAAAGCAATTATAACCTTACCTTGGCATTGAATATATAATTTTCAAAAGAAAAATATTTATTGTCCGTTGAGCCATTATATTTAAACACAAATAGTGCTAAATGTTCCGGCATAACTCAACAAAATGACAGTGTTTCGCCCCGGTGTGCAATTGGGCTCTTCAGTTGGTTAAAGCACACCTCACCATGACACTGTCTAGTACACACTGGGAAGGCCATTGCAAGACGTATTTGATACATGTGTATCCACGTCACGATCAAGACCAGTGCACTATGGGAGTCGAAACTGCATTCCAAAGCAATTATAACCTTACCTTGGCATTGAATATATAATTTTCAAAAAAAAAAAGTTAGCACTATTTGTGTTTAAATATATAATGGCTCAACTGACAATAAATAATTTTCTTTTGAAAATTATATATTCAATGCCAAGGTAAGGTTATAATTGCTTTGGAATGGAGTTTCGACTCCCATAGTGCACTGGCTTTGCTCGTGACGTGGATACACATGTATCAAATACGTCTTTCAATGGCCTTCCCAGTGTGTACTAGACAGTGTCTTGGTGAGGTGTGCTTTAACCAACTGAAGAGCCCAATTGCACACCGGGGCGAAACACTGTCATTTTGTTGAGTTATGCCGGAACATTTAGCACTATTTGTGTTTAAATATATAATGGCTCAACGGACAATAAATATTTTTCTTTTGAAAATTATATATTCAATGCCAAGGTAAGGTTATATTTGCTTTGGAATGGAGTTTCGACTCCCATAGTGCACTGGCTTTGCTCGTGACGTGGATACACATGTATCAAATACGTCTTGCAATGGCCTTCCCAGTGTGTACTAGACTGTGTCTTGGTGAGGTGTGCTTTAACCAACTGACGAGCCCAATTGCACACCGGAGCGAAACACTGTCATTTTGTTGAGTTATGCCGTTACATTTAGCACTATTTGTGTTTAAAGTTTCTAAAAAGAAATAAAATAAACCGTTATAAATACCTAAATTTAGGTTATTATATGCATTTCATAAAGTAAAATATGAAACAAAAAAATGAAACAAGTTAGTTTAAAAAAATTATCCCACCTTCACTTGCAGTGGCTTATTGCTGTTTCCTTCTAGTGGGCTCAAAAGTGCAATGGTTTGTCCTCTCTCAGACATGTAAGGTATACCAGTTATCTGCAAACAAATAAATTTAAAAATCAATAATTACCTAATCAATAAATAATTGCTTGTAAATATATATAAATCTATAAATGAATAAATATATACCTACCTCACAACAAGGATAAGTATTTTCCACCAACACCAAAACTGTTAAACAAGACCAGGAGTTTCACGCAACGCAGTGTGTTCAAAGGTAGTCACCTAAGTGAGAGTGGACATGATAACGACATGTCTGTATATATGTTACGTTGCATGTATAATCTTTTTTTCCACGCTTTGAACGTTCTCTTATCATGCACGTGGACAAATAACGTCCAAGGTGAACACCTGTGCTAGGTCAGATTTCACATGAACTTGCATTTTGTCACGTACGAAGCAAGACAGGATGTGGCTTGTTTAGCCCTCATGAGGTTTCACATGTGTTCGCATGCCTTTCCCATTTCCCTGCCACCACGGTTGTCAGATTATTTCACCTACAAGCGTCTTTGTCATTTTCCATTGCACCTGTTGTCAAGTCAGATCAGGGCATTCCAATAAGCTCAAATTACATTCATCTCCTGCTCTTCTGCAAGTTTGTTTTCTGTACTCGCTTCGATCAACATAAAACCAAGTTCTCATCTCCGTCTACACGTTAGAGATCCCCTTCGGGGTAAAGTGCCAGAAAAAACGCACCCTCGCTCTGTCATAAACCGGCCCGTCGGAATATCGATTGATCTATTGAGCACAGCCACCGTGGTCAGCGACAGGTTCGTTGTAACACACACCCCAAAATCGAATTTCCAAATTTTTTAAAAGTTATAACGAGTGGTCCATAGCAAAGAGGACGTCACCGCGAGTCCTTGGACCCGTCGCACACGCCTCTGGCATCATTGGTTCGCGAGATATAGCAAAAAGTCTAAAATCACAGTTTTACACCAAAAAATTCTGTTTCCCTCATTCTCAAAAACTTTAACCTATTACCAAAATAAAGAGGGTTTCGAGACAAGCCATTTGACACGTCATAGGACCAAATCCGACCATGCATTCGTGAAATATCAGAAAAAGTCTAAAATCATGGTTTTACCCCCGAAAAACCTGTTTCCCTCATTCTCAAAACTTTAACTTATTAATAACATATATAGGGCTTCGAGACAAGCGATTTGACACGTCACACGTCCAAATCCGACCTTGCGTTTGAGAGATATCGGCAAACTTCGTAGGAAAGTAGGCGACTATCTGGTTCTCTCCTCACCACCAAAACCCCTTCTTATAAATCAATTTTTTCAAAGAGCTCGCCCTCTTACAAAAATCCCAATTGCGCATGCGTACAAAACAAACACAAAAATGTTAATCCATAGCGGCATCGGGCAAAATGTATGCGCTATATGGGCAACAACGTTTAAGTTCATTTTAGCAGCGCACCTTATACATGTCGCATTTGGAAGGAGACTTTCACTAAAAAATTACAATTTCACCCCCTAGTACGGGTAGGTTTTATTTAGGGGTTGCAATGAGTAGTCCATTGGAAAGAGGGCGTCAACCCGAGTTCAATGATATGTCGTATGTCAAAATCGGACCATGAGTTCGGGAGATATCGACTTTGCCCCTGAATGTATTGCGGTTTAGTATGTGACTTCAGAGGGTGTGGTGGGGGGGGGGGGGGGGCGGCAGAATCGGCATCACTCCCCTACTTACATGCAATAAATACATCAGCGTAGCCGATAGTCCACTGCTCATATCGGGTACAGTACAAGTTTCCTGAGTATTCCCATCTCATCCATAGTTTCGTATAAATACCTTCTATGTACTGAATCATTGCCATCTGGAAATCAATATACCTAGGTACAAGGTGTACGGGTTAAAGGTATGATAATATAAAATCTAATAACTTGAGAAGTAGTGGAGATATTTAATGGCGGTTTGTTTCTACGAATAGGGTAACTCAAAATGTGTTTTTTTTTACATACCTAATACACCTCGGTATGGGCACCATTAGTGGCACGACAGACATCTAATCTGTATTCCACTTCTCTCCTAGTGTTCTGTAGCATTGTAGGAGTAACATTTGCGATAGCTGCACGAATGCGACGACGCAGATCTGGTAGATCACGAACTGGTGTCTGGTACACTTGATTCTTGACAAACCCCAACAGGAAAAAATCAAGTGACGTAATGTCGGGGCTTCTAGGGGGCCAAGCAATTGATGAACTACCTCTCCCAATCCAGTGATCTGGGAACTCACGATTCAAGAAATTCCTCACAATTTCTGCATAATGGCATGGTGCACCATCTTGATGAAAGATCACGTCACGAGGAAGTTGTGGCACAACATACTGCTCCAACATGTCTAGGTAACGTGTTCCGTTAACTGTAGGCTCCGCGAAGAAGAATGGGCCAATAACCCTGTCCTTCAACAATCCACACCACGCATTCATTTTCGGAGAGTCCCGTTCCAACTCTGTCACTACGTTGGGAGTGGTTCAGTTCCCCATATGCGGCAATTGTGCTTGTTTATAGTGCCGGAAATATGGAATGTAGCCTCGTCCGAGAAACAGACCAAATCGAGGGAGGCCTCGTTTCCATCAATTTTTACCAGAATTGTCTCCGCGTATGCCTTCCGTAACGGCCTGTCCTGAGGTTTGATTTTCTGACGAAGCTGCAGTTTGTACGCCCGTCGGAGCAACCTTTTGTTGACGACTTCGTGTACTGTCGAACGAGGTAACTGTAACTGACTACTTGCTTGTCGAATTGACTTACGAAGGCTCCACTTGGATGACTCCCGCACGTATTAAATCAACAGTAGCCTCTGAAACTTCGTGCTTGGCGTGGTGGCCCGACATCGACAGCAATTTCCAGATTCTCGAAGGCACCTGTCCAATTGCTTGATGGTTACGTAAGTGGGAACATCACCAGTTGGTAACAGTCCATACTCACGCCGATATCTACGTTGTACTAGTTTAACGGTTTTTAACTCCGTGAGCGAAAGCACACACAACACCTTCTGCGGTGGAGTCCAAATGGTTACTGGCGCGCTTCTCGAGAACAATGCAGTTATGCGCATGTGGTACCACAGCAAGCAAACACAGAAAACATTTAGAGTTACCCTCGTTGTAGAAACAAACCGCCAATAAATATCTCCATTATTTCTCAAGTTCTTAAATTTTATATTATTATACCTTTAACCCGGACACCTTGTATAATTGGTGGACATGTAGGCTATATCGTGCTCATAGAACTTCTCTAACATACATCGGAGCGTGAAGATATGATCTGAGTTGTGGATCGATTTCGTCTAAAACCACTTTGGTAATCCCCCAATACCGTTTCTGCATATGGTTCTATATTCTACATTTGTAAATATTTTATATCCTATGTTAAGTAGTGATATGCCCCTATAGTTAGAGCAACACAACTTAGACCGCTTCTTGTGTAATGGGCATAACAGCTACTTTCCATTCTTCGGGCATCCGTTCTTCTTGCCATATGCTTAGTATCAGTTGATGCAGTTGGGTATGTAGATAATTGCCACTATACTTGACCAGCTCTGCAGTTATATTATCCTCTCCGGGCGACTTACCGTTCTTCATTCCCTTAATGAATTCTTTTGTTTCAGTCATACTTGGTTCTAGTATTTCTGGGTCAGGCCCTGGTATATAAAGTTCTTCTTCAATTCCTTTCTCTCTTGTTCCATTCAGAATCTCTTGAAAATATTCCACCCATCTTTCCAGTACCTTTTTGGTCTCAACAATGAGATTTCCATACACATATCTGATCTGGCCTGGAATCCTCTTTTATTCTCCCTTAATAGTGCATACATTTGTCTATAATCCTTTGTCTTTGCTAGTTCCTCTACCTTTTCGATTTTTGTTCTTTCCCAATCCCTTTTCTTTCTTGTGCACATACGTTTTGCCACTCTTCTTGACTCTGTATATAGTTTCCTGTTACCTCTTGTGTCCATTTGTAGCATTTTAATTCTTGCATTTATATTCTGCTCACATTCCGCATCAAACCATTTGTCTCTCCCCTCTGGCTGTTTAAATCCCACTACGTTCTCTGCAGTGTTCTCAATTGCCTCTAATGCTTGTCCAGTGTTCAATTACATTTCCTGTTACCTTTATCTCAGTATCTTTCTTTCTAGTGTCACTGAGAATTCGTCAGCTATCTTCTTATCTTCGATTAATTTCTGTCCAACTTATTTCTGCATTCTTCTTGGCCTACTCTTCTCAATTCTGCATATACGGTGTTTATAAAAAAAAGAGTTAACCCCTTTTTCATTCATTCATTCATTTATTTGCAATGGGGGGTGTGTCCCCCGGTGGCAAATTGGATATACATAACAAATAATTATACATAACAATTCAATAACAATTATACAACAATTAAACTGGAGTATTTACACAAATAGTCAGTCTTTTCTTAAACACACCTATATGTTTGGGAAAAGGCTCTAAGACTGCGGCAGGTAGAGAGTTCCAGTTATCAATGGCACGGTTTACAAAAGAATATTTACCATAATTTGTTCGCTGTGGTCGGCCCTTAACTTTGAAAGGATGATCGCTCCTACCCATGTAAGTGGGCTTTCCCAATCGTTTGCTAAGCTCACCCCATGCTGGTTGATTTGTATACGGGTTGTACATAGCGCAGAGTCTAGATTTCATCCTCCTAGCCTCCAGTGATTCCCACCCAAGTTTCTTTAACATACGGCTCACACTGCTCCTGGGATTAAAGTCACTGAGCACAAATCTAGCGGCCTTTCTTTGTACCATTTCCAACTCATTGATGAGCCCTACTTGATATGGATCCCAAACCGCCGAGGCATATTCCAGAATAGGTCTTACAAGTGACAAATAGCCTAATTCTTTAGCAGAGGTACTACTTCCTTTTAATACCCTCATTACAAAGTGCAGGGATTTGTAAGCTTTTGAAACTACACATCCTACTTGACTACTCCATTTCATATCATTCCTTACGTGAACGCCCAAATATTTGCAAGAATTTTCTTCTACAAGTATTTCCGAGCCAATGTTATATTGAAAATCCTGCCTTCGCACTTTCCCTATTTTTAAGAGACTACATTTTCTTGTGTTTATTTTCATTTTATTTACAATCGCCCACTTATAGACCAGGTTCAGGTCCTCTTGAAGCACTGCATTGTCTTGTGAGTCATGTATCTTTCGATATATTACACAATCATCCGCAAACAATCGACAGTCACTGCGAATCCCATTTGGTAAGTCATTTATAAACGCCAAAAATTACAAAGTTCCGATTACGCTGCCCTGAGGGATACCCGACGTTACGGTGATTTCATCCGAGAATATGCCTTCGACTTTCACTTTCTGGGAACGACCCGTCAAAAATTCTTGGATCCATAAAATTACTCTTCTATCAATCTTCGTCGAAGCTAATTTATGGAGAGCATGTCATGCGGCACGACATCAAATGCCTTCGCAAAATCTATAACCACGGCGTCGACTGAAACTCCATGGTCTAACGATTCGCTAATGTCTTGAAAAAGTGATAGCATCTGACTCTCGCATGAGTAACCTTTCCGAAATCCATGTTGCCTATCATTAAACCATGATAATGTTTCCCACTGTTCCCTCAAGTAGTCGCAAATGAGATGCTCCATCTGTTTACAAACGATGGACGTAAGGCTAACCGGCCTGTAGTTGCCCAATTCAAGTCTGCTCCCTCCCTTAAATATTGGGACTACCGTAGCTCTCTTCCAGTCATCTGGGATTTGCGCATTGTTTATGGACACATTAAACATCACCTCCAAGTATCGTGCCACGGCCCTACCTCCCAGTTTAAGTACTTCACTAACAATATTATCAGGACCCTTTGAAACATTGAAACGTAATTTTTGTATTAGCTTTATAATTGCTGACTGGTTTATTTGGAACAGGGGAGCCCCTGATTCGTCGTTAAGGTCCAACACACAGCTATTGGATTTATTGAACACACTACCGTAAAAGACATTTAATTCATTAGCAATGACCTGTTTCTCAGTAATTAATTTACCGTCACCGGACATTATCATCGACAAATTATTTGAATTTCCCTTTCTTCTCCTAACATAACTGTAAAATTTTTTCCACCCATCACCTCTCGAACCAAGTAAACCTTGCATATAACTGTCATGAGCAGCCCTCTTTTTTAAGACGAGCTCTCTTGATAAGGACTTAAATTTCAACATACTTGTCACTATCATGTCTTTTATTGTATAATTTCCTAATTTTCCGTTTTAGACTCCTAATTTCTAGTGTGTAATACTCAGAATCTGGGTTTCGTTTCAGCAATTTAAATGGGACAAATTTATCAACAGCGCTATTTAAAATTTTCAAAAAGTTAGTCCACAGGATATTAATGTGATTTCCTTCCGATGCCCATCCTACAAATAGCTCATTCAAATACCCCTGAAACAAGAGTTTAGTGCTTTTCAGTCGGTCAACACGAATGTACCCAAAAGAGATGGGTTATGCCCTAATCCTGAAATAAATTACATGAGATTAATAATTAATCTCATGTAATTTATTTCAGGATTAGGGCATAACCCATCTCTTTTGGGTACATTCGTGTTGACCGACTGAAAAGCACTAAACTCTTGTTTACTAAGGCAACACTGAAAATATGGCTTCAAACACCACAATACCCCTGAAACTTGCCCTGATCCGCCCTGGCACTATACAGCCCATGACGGGCTAAGGCCGACCAAGCGACCGCTGCCCAGCTATTTGGCCTGCAGATATTGGGGTGACGCGTGATTAGCGCGTCGGGTCCCAGCAGCCGTTAATCTTGGTATTCGTGATCGGGGCGCTGTCTCACTGTTAGACAGCTACTCAATTGCCCTCACGAGGCTGATTGCACCCCGTTCCAACCCTCACGTCAGTTTTAAAATCCCTGATGGAGCCGGGGATCAAACCCGGGGCCTCCGGGTGAGATACAGGCGCGCTACCCCAACACCACGGGGCCGACAATACGTTGTTTATAGCAGGACATAACCAGGAAATGCTCTGAATCTATATCAGCTCCTCTACATGTTCGTACATATTGTATATCTGTTCCATGTCTCGCATCAATTAATGATCTATCTGGTTCCTGGTGAATCCGTCCGGTGAGCACCACGTAGCCTTATGAATGTCCTTTCTTGGGAATCGAGTACTAATTACTATCGTCCTTCTGCTCGCGGCTAAGTCTATCAGCCTTTGTCCGTTCTCGTTACTTTTCCCATGTAGGCTGTTCCGTCCAATGTCGTCTCTAAATTCCTGTTCCTTTCCAATTTTTGCATTCATATCTCCCAATACGATTTTAATATCATGCCTTGGTGCCAAATCGTATATTTTCTCGAGTTTTCCATAGAATGTATCCTTCTCTCCATCCTCAGTATCCTATGTGGGGGCATGCCCACATATAAAGCTTGTGTTAAAGAGCTTACCTTTCGGGCGGATGGAGCATAATCTTTCGTCCTCTGGTCTAAAGCGTATTACTGCATTTACTATGATATTGCTTACTATAAAACCAGTTCCAAAGGTATTTTTCTCATGTCCACTGTAAAATATAATCTTTCTGTTTAGTATATCCGTACCTGTCCACCGTATTTCTTGAATGGCAAATACTCGTGTCATATTTCTTCATTACCTCCACTAAGTTATTTAGGGCACCCGCCCTATATAGACTTAGTACATTCAATGTTCCTTTGTTCAGCTCGTTGTCCTTTACTCGCAAATGTCGTCGTTGTTCCGTCCGGTTTCCTTGTGATTGAGATTTCGTAACAAGTTATTTTTCCATGGTGGGGTCGTTGGCCTCACGCGCAACCTTCTAGGGGGCTGCCCCTTTCAGCCTTCCGGATTGCTGCTCATTAGCATTGGCGTGGGTCCCCTAGCCTTTGTAAGTCCCCTTACTAACTGCAAGGCAGCAGGTGGTATCTGATGGTTCCTCCGATTTGTCCGCCGTTGGGGTATTACCAGTCATCCTCTTCCGCCTTCCAAGCCGTTGACCATTCAGCGTTAATTGTGTTTGGTCCGCGAGAGCTGTTTTATTTCGCTCAAGTCCGCCGGCAAGCCGGTGAGGACCCCCCTATCCGCCACCTGGGACGCGCTAAGTGGGAGTATCACCTCTCCCCCTGCTATGACACCATAGCAGGTTCGTGGATTCCCAGTTGCTTCTGCTGACAAAGTGTGTTTGGCTCCCAGACACCGTCCTTGCGAAGGTAGAGGAATGATCCCTCGCTATGTCCGTGGCTTAGCCAAGCTGGGAGGATAAGCGATTAAGTAATTTAATACATGCGCACTCTAATATACCACACTTTAAAAACACACTTCTGACTTGCCACGACCAAGATAATATATATTACTAGCAGTAGTACCCGGCTTCGCCCGGTGGAATGATGATAATGTCTCAAAGTCTCCTTAGGAATATAATGGACTTAAAATCTAGGTCATTTGCCCCCAAAGACAATGAGGGCGTAATATCTAGGTAATTTGCCCTTTTGATAAGGATGATAATGAAAACTACTGTTGAATTGACACGTCAAACTTACAAACTACCGTAATAGAAATACATATTTCAAAATTCACAGGCAAGGAAGACTTATTGTGTGTGGTGATTAATGGTGTAATGGGCGTAACATCTAGGTCATTTGCCCTTATGATGAGGATGATAAGGGAAACTACTGCCGGTATTGAATTGACACTTCAACTTATAATGTACACAATGTACTGTAATGAAAATAAATATTTTAAAATTCACAGTCGAGAAAGACTTTATGCGCCGGTGATTAGTGGTATGATGCGCGTAACATCTAGGTCATTTGCACTTATGATGATAATAATAAGGTAATGGAAAAATGACTACTAAACGAACATGGTGTAATTTTAAAACTGATATAGGTAATTCAGATGTCTAGCTTCGATGTCTTCCAAAGTCTCAACCTTATTTTCTGGCTTAGGCCTGCACAGGCCGGACATTTGTTTTAGACGATAGCCCTTGACATTGAAGCCTGCGGGGGAACCTGTACACAGTCATTCTCTCACCCTATCGCTTCACATTAGTCACCACCGATCTGATGTAATGGAATTCCAGACTTGAGCACGTGGCGATACCGACTTGCAGACAGTACAGTCAACGTCGAAGTATTGTGTGACGCGGAAGTACACTTTACGTAGTTACGAACAGAACGTCATTATATTTGCCAATGACTGTACTTCAGCAGCCGTGTGAGACATCTTTGTCAGTCATCGGACCGCTTGGGGCTGCTGATAACAACACAGGTACTGTAGTAACTCGCCTCCAGGCTTCCATTAAGAGTTTTCACTCGTCTAAAACAAACGTCTGGCCTGTACTTGATTCGTCTAGTGAAAGAGCTTATGGCGTACTGCTCGGCAAAGAATATGGGTCCAAGCTGCACGAACCTGAGATGATCGCAGATGATGACGAAATATGATGTCACACGTTCGGGGTTCCCCGTCCTATTTAGATTGGCCGGGGAATCACTCTCTTTCGCAACACCACAGTGGCTTGAGCAACGGCCCTGTGCTGGCATCAGCATGGACAGCAGATAACACGGCGGGCTCTGGAAAGTCCTCTCATCTCACCTCGCAATGAATCGGCAAGCTATTCTCACAACTGCCCCCCTCCCAGGGTCTCACAACTTGTGGGACGTGGGTTGGCGACCACGGGACCCCAGCTGAGTCTGGCTTCGCTTCTACTTCCTAGTGCCGGGCTCCTTTGAGTTCTCCTTCCTGTCGGCCTCTCTTGGTCAATTCTTGTTCTCTTCTGACCCCGACTGTATTAGGGTATCCGAGAGCTAGGGAGTCTTTCAATTTCCTGCCTTAATTGGCCGTTGTCTCATCTTTCCTGATGCCCTCATACTTCGAAGGGTCTGCCTTCTTTTCCTTTTCATAATATCTCCTGTCATCTGCTCAAGGCCCTCATAGAGGCAGGGTGTGTGTAACCCCACCTCTTCCGGTACACCCTCAAGGGATCATGGTTGGTGAGCCAGGAAGCTGGCAACCCCGAGGGATTCCTGAGCTAAATGCAGGGAATGGAGTGGTATGTCAGAAATTTCAAGTGGACAGTGTTACTCATCGGGTCCCAAAGGGTAAGTAGGCCTATGTAAAATTGGGTTCAGATCGGTGAAACCGTGTAGATTTTTGCCAAAGGGCCTAAATGCAGGGAATAGATTGGTCTGTCCGGAATTTCAAGTCGACAGTGCTACTCGTCGGGTTCCAAAGGGTAAGTATAAACAATTTGGATCAGATCAGTGAAACGGTGTAGATTTGTCCCAAAGGGCCTAAATGCAGGGAAAGGGGTGGTCTGTCCGAAATTTAAAGTGGACAGTGATACTCGTTGGGTTTCAAAGAATAAGTATACAAATTTTGGTCCAGATTGGTGAAACGATGTAGATTTGTGCCAAAGGATCTAAATACAGGGAATGGGGTGCTCTGTCCGAAAGTTCAAGCAGACAGTGTTACTCGTTGGGTTCCAAAGGGTAAGTAACTTACATTAAGATTGGTTGAGATGGGTGAAACTTTGTAGATTTTTGCCGAAGAGCCTAAATGCAGTTAATGGAATGGTCTATCAGAAATTTCATTTAGACAGTGTTACACGTCGGGTTCTATTATGTATCTAGTTTATGTCCTCTATGGAACTTGATCGGAGTGTATATATGCTTTTACTCTGTGACTAGGTTAGTTGTAATTTGCTCAATGTGTTAAGATGTAGATTGAGATGTGTGTGCATATTAAAGTGATATAATATCCTTTATTCAAAACATAATAGCTATAATGTGCTTTATTCAAAACATAATAGTTGGCGACGAGGAATTGGGACTTGATACACCGGTACAGATATAGCCTATATCAATGAAGTACGGTATTTATGTCGTCTGTTTCAACGGCCACTTGAGTAAAATCAAGGATCAGGGAAATCGACATGAAATTTACACAGAGTACTTGTAAACGATCCTAAGCAACTCGTCGTTTATTCAGCTGCGTGTGCCTGCATGCCACATATTCAAGATAATATTTAATGCAGTTCGAACTTTGAGGTTATGCAATGTGTTATTTTTCTCAAGCCCAGGACAATATTCGGTCATCGATCACTACCCAGTGTGTTTTATTTCGGTTATCTTGAAACATTTTATAATATTTGAACTGTAATTTTTAAAATTATTTCCAAGTTCCGTCAAGATGGACGCAAATCAGTTTCAAAAACTACTGAACATTTTTACTGATTCTCAAGAGAAGTTACTTGAAAGGTATCAAGCTCACCAGTCCGTCACAACCCCACAAACCACTAACATCACACCTTTTGAAAAATTTGATTCTGGAAAGGATTTTTTTTTTCGTATTTAGAACGATTTGAGAATTACGCAAACTTCAACAATGCCACCGATCCAACAAAGAAAGCTCAACTCTTGTGTACATAAATAGGGGCAATTCATTATAACAATCTCTCTGCATATTTAGGCCCTGATAAACCAATCAAGTCTCTCGGTTATAATGTCCTAGTAAAACATTTCAAGCAAATACTGTCACCTCAAGTCTCAACCGTGGTTTCCCAACACTATTTTTTGAACGTCAATCAAAAAGAAAGTCAAAATATTGCAGGATTTGTTGCCACTCTTAGAAGCCACTTACTAGACTGTGACTTTTATATTCAGTGTACATGTGACGCCAGAAATTCAATCGCGGATGTTTTTCTTCGTGCACAATTTATACGTGGCTTGCGAGATAATTGGATCAGAGAGAAACTTCTCCAGTCTAATAACACGAAATTTGATGATCTCCTGAAGAAGGCTATAGCCTTGGAAGCATCGCGGTCTGAGAGTAATCAGCTGTCAAAACAGCTCACTGCACCGTCAGACACTGTAGAGGACACAAACAAAGTAACAAAAGCCATAGGTTCATATAATGACCGAAGTATGAATCAATATATCAGTGATACTCAGTCACGTTTTGTTCAACAGCCTAGCCCAGGCTCTCACTCACGTTTACAGTCCAGGGGCCGCCGTAGTTCTGTCAATTATAGAGCACCAGGTATTGATGGATTATGCCTGAATTGTGGAAATTCAAACCACAGGTCAAGAGATTGTCGCACAAACAGAAACTCTCTTAAATGTAGGTCATGTAGGAAAGTGGGACATGTTGCAAAAGTTTGTATCACTACACTTCTTCAACAGTCAAATACACACAACATTGCAACTGAGAACATAGATGGCAACTTGCATGACCACCCTGAAACTAATTTCGGGATAGGACAACTGGAATGCATCGAAGATCTCTTTGAAGTAGGACATGAATCGGATAAATATTTTATCACTGTTATACTCAACAATAAATCACAAAGATTTGAAGTCGACACGGGAGCAAAATATTCACTCATCCCAGAGAACGAATGTTCAACCTTGGGTCTTGGTTTGCCATTGCAGCCAACAAATGTCTGTTTTCGATCATATTCTGATCATGTTATCAAACCCAGAGGAAAAATTGTTGTCACAGTAGCATACAAAGGAACAGAAATTGTTGCAGATCTTTTTGTAGTTCCGCAAGGCCATGCCGCATTGCTTGGTCGTGTTTGGATCAGGGGCCTCGGCCTTGATCTGAAGGAAATTGACAAAGACACAAATCAATCACTTCACACTGAATCTGTCAACTCAGTGCAGTCAATTCACGATATTTTACATCAGTATAGTACAATCTTTGAAGAAAAAATTGGATGTGTTCCCAATATTGAAGTAAAACTGCATCTCAGAGAGGGGGTGAAATCTGTCTTCAATCGTGAACGTGATGTCCCTTTTGCTCTTCGGGAACGCGTCGAAAAGGAACTCGCTTCATTGGAATCAGAAGGAGTTATTTCTCCCACAGCTTTAAGTGATTGGGGATCACCTCTTGTTGTTATCCCAAAACCGGATGGGGGAGTTAGGTTATGTGTCGACTACAAATGTGGAGTAAATTCAAGGTTGATTTCTGCAAACAATCCCATAAGACCAGTTAATGATGTTCTACATAGTCTTAGAAACTCAAAATTTTTCTGCAAGTTAGACTTATACAAGGCATATCTACATCTGAACGTTGATGAAGAAGGTAGTATGATTCAAACTATATCCACTCACAAAGGAATCTTCAGGATGCACCGACTGAGTTTTGGCATCAAAACTGCCCCCTCAGAATTTAATAGGATATAATCACAGATCCTTCATGGTCTTCCAAAAGCTGAAGCTTATTTTGACGACATCATAATACATGGTACAGCTAAGGAGGAGTGCACCAAGAACTTAATAGCCTGTCTAGAACGGCTTTCAAAAAATAATCTGCATTTGAACAAAAGCAAATGCTCATTTTTCAAGTAAAACATAGGCTACCTAGGGCATATTTTATCATATAATGAGATCCGCAAGTCACCAAAGAAAGTTCAAGCTGTGTCTCAAATGCCACGTCCTAAAAACAATGAAGGAATGAGACGCTTCCTTGGTATGGTGACTTATTACGCAAAGTTCATTCCTAATTTTTCAACGAAGTCCCACCCATTACGGCAGTTATTGCGGAATGGTGAACGGTTTTTCTGGTCTGCAGCCTGTGAAGCAGCTTTCTTGATTCTCAAGTCCAAGTTATGTAGTGAACGTGTCCTTACCCCCATTCAATCCATCACTGCCTATCATCTTGTCAACCGATGCCAGTCCTACTGGTGTTGGAGCAGTATTAAGTCATGAGATGGATGGCCAAGAAAGACCCATCGCCTATGCATCTCGTGCCCTAACACCAGCAGAATGTAATTACAGTCAGCTTGACCGGGAGGCGCTGGCAATAATTTTCGCCACAACACACTTCTACAATTATATTTTTGCAAGAAATTTCATTCTTGTGACAGACAATGAACCTCTGTCTCGTATTTTTCATCAGAATAAGGGCCTGCCACAAATGACATCCGCAAGGCTCCTAAGATATGCATAGTTTCTCTCCGGGTTTGACTACACGGAAGAGTGTAAAAAGGGAAAGATAACGAAAATGTTGATTGCCTATCTCGAGCCCCTGTTGCATCTACCTCGCCAAACATTGAAACATCAATAAATGCAGAAGTTTCACAACTCTGTGCTGAAACGATTCTTCAAGTGTCAAGTGAAGCCATTACATACGAAACTATCCGTGATGAGACTATGTTAGACCTAGAACTTAGAGCCACCCTGCCACGTCTTCAAACTCAATCCTTGGATGAACCATATACAGTTGAAAATGGTATTCTATTCCGTCAAGACCGAATTGTTATCCCAAAGAAACTACAAAGAAAAAAATTGGAAGAGTTACATTTAACACACCTCGGCATTGTGAAAAGAAAACTTAGCAAGACGATATGTCTACTGGCCGCAATTAGACAAAGACATTGAGAAACTTATCAAATCTTGAGAAGAGTGCGCGCAGTCTCGTTCAAATCCACCAAAAAGCTCCAATACACCCCTGGGATGAACCAGAAGTAAATTGGGAACGCATACACATTGACTATGCAGGACCATTTGATAACCACCATTTCTTGATGTGTGTTGACGCGAAATCCAAGTGGGTCGTAGTCCGAATGGTGAAAGACGCTCCATCCACTGCAACTACTATCAGTCTGCTTGACAATGTCTTTACCGTACTTGGGTACCCGAATGTCCTTGTGTCAGATAATGCCACTATCTTCACGAGTGATGTATTCAGATCCTATTGCAAGGAGAGAGGGATTTTTCAGAAATATATTGCACCAGGGCACCCAGCAACCAATGGGCTAGCCGAG
Source organism: Meconema thalassinum (assembly GCA_946902985.2). NCBI lineage: Eukaryota > Metazoa > Arthropoda > Insecta > Orthoptera > Tettigoniidae > Meconema > Meconema thalassinum. The sequence continues at coordinate 1,752,700,015 of OX336388.2, read as the reverse complement.
AGAAACATCCAAACTTTGAAGAGACGACTTCGTGCTGCTGTAAATGACCCGGCACCATTATCGACTAAGTTACAGAACATCTTGTTTCAATACAGAGCAACGCCATTGGCATGTGGACAGTCTCCAGCTGAACAATATTTGAAACGTCGGCTACGTATCCGGTTGGATGCTCTACTTCCAAACCAAAAGAGCTTGACTACATCCAGTTTCTCACCCCCTGTTCGCTCTTTCAAAGTGGGAGAGAGAGTGCAAGTCCAGATTCACCAGAAAAACTGTGATATTTGGCAGTTTGGTGTTATACAAACTAAACTCGGCCAGCGCCACTATGATGTGAAATTGGATTCGGGACGATTTTTAAAGTGGCATGTTGACCAGTTATTATCGACTCTCGTGCCAAAGAAATTAAGCATGTCACTTTTGCTCCAACAAATACTCCAGTGCGTTGTGTTCCAAATATACCAACACCAACCCAGTCAAGACTAGAGAATGATGGTATTCCTCCTGCAACCCACACTTCAGATGATACAAGGCAGACCATCCTGCAACCAGATGAACGCCCTGATCGAGACAGCCTTCCACCACCTGCTGATCATTATTTAAGAAGATCAGCCAGAGACAAGCGATCTCCTCAGTATCTGCAAGGCTATGTGCCCAAATGAATATGAATAGTTCCTTTTATTTGTTTTTATATAAGTGGGGGAGACTATTATGTATCTAGTTTATGTCCTCTATGGAACTTGGTCGGAGTGTATATATGCTTTTACTCTGTGACGATATTAGTTGTAATTTGCTCAATGTGTTAAGATGTAGATTGAGATGTGTGTGCATATTAAAGTGATATAATATCCTTTATTCAAAACATAATAGCTATAATGTGCTTTATTCAAAACATAATAGGTTTCAAAGGGTAAGTACCGTATGTAAAATTTGGTTCAGATCGGTGAAACAGGGTAGATTTTTGACAAAGGGACTAAATGCAGGGAATGGAGTGGACTGTCCAAAGTTTTAAGTGGACAGTGTTACTCGTCGGGTTCCAAAGGGTAAGTATACAGATTTAGGTTCAGATCGGTGAAACGATGTAGATATGTGCCAAATGGCCTAAATGCAGGGAATGGAGTGGTCTGTCCGAAATTTCAAGTGGACAATGTTACTCATCGGGTTCCAAAGGGTAAGTATACACGTTTTGTTTTCGATCGGTGAACGATGTAGATTTGTGCCAAAGGGCCTAAATGCGGGGAATGGAGTGGTCTGTCCGAAATTTCGAGTGGACAGTGTTACTCCTCGAGTTCCAAAGGGTAATTATTTACAATCTGGTTGAGATAGGTGAAACGGTGTAGTTTTGTGCCAAAGGGCCAAAAAACAGGGAATAGTGTGGTCTGTCTGAAATTTAAAGTGAACAGTGTTACTTGTCGGGTTCCAAAGGGTAAGTATGTAAAATTTGGGTCAGATCGGTGAAACGGTGTAGATTTGTGCCAAACGGCCTAAATGCAGGGGTTGGAATGGCCTCTCCGCAATTTCAAGAAGACAGTGTTAGTCGCAGTGTTCCAAAGGGTAAATATACAAATTTTGGTTGAGATCGGTGAAACGGTGTAGATTTGTGCCAAAGGGCCTAAATGCAGGGGATGGAGTAGCCTCTCCGCAATTTCAAGCAGTTAGTGTTTGTCGCAGGGCCTGAATGCAGGGAATGGAGGGGTATGTCCGCAATTTCAAGCAGACAGTGTTACTCGCAGGGTTCCAAAGGGTAAGTATACAAATTTTTGTTCAGATCGGTGAAACGGTGTAGATTTGGACCAAAGAGCCTAAATGCAGGGAATGGGGTGGTCTGTTCGAAATTTTAAGTGGACAGTGTTCCTCACTGGGTTCCAAAGGGTAAGTATACAAATTTTGGTTCAAATCGGTGAAACGGTGTAGATTTTTGCAAAAGGGCCTAAATGCAGGGAATGGGGTGGTCTGCCCGAAATTTTAAGTTGACAGGGTTACCCGCAGGGTTCCAAAGGGTAAGTATACACATTTTGGTTCAGATCGGTGAAACGGTGTAGATTTGTATACAAAATAGACAGACAAACCGACAAACTTTGTGCTTTATATATATAGATAGGCCGTGGTAATCCTCGAAATAAATTATAAATAAGTGTTATGAAATTGAATTCTCTGTTACAACTACAGACTATATAATATCCATGCAGTTGGCTGTATAGATGTGGTTTTTTAAATGCACAATGAAAATCAAATGGCAATGGCGCTATTATACAAGCTGCGTAAAGAGACAACTTTAAACTGCACATGAAATGCTACTTGGTACAACAATTCTCCAACATATACTGTGGTAAGGTCTGTCAATCAGATGTGACAGAAGGAGATGGAAAATAAAACTCGGCATGCGTAGCTCTTTTCGCCAGGCAAGGATGTGGCTCCGATTCTGTTATAGTAAATACACATCCCCTCTTGCCCCCCAGCCAGGGCCGTGGCGAGGGCGGCGCGAGAGGTACGGTCGCGCCAGGCCCCGCGCTTCACGCATTTGTTTTTTTGTTTGTTTTTTTTCATAAATGAAAAAATAAAGATAGTGTTTTTGATTCACTTCAGCCCAAATTAAAATAAGCCAACAATTTAAAAAATGCTGTGTTTGTATGGGGGACTCCAAGTAATCAATAGCCCCTGGGGGTATTAAATACTTGGATCTGGATCGTCTGAATTAAAGTCAGTTTGTTGACAAAACTTGGGACGGTCCTCGAGTTTTTGGAGGTACACGACACTACCGGAAAGGAGTTAGCTGAGGTTATAGAGGGAGTATTGGAGGATAATGATCTTGATATCATGGACTGTAGGGTACAAGGGTATGACAACGGTGCTGATATGAAGGCCAAGTATAAGGGATTGCAGACGCGAGTAAAAAATATTAATAAACGAGCAATGTTTATGGCATGTGTTGCACATAATCTTAACTTACTTTTGGGTGACATGGTTAAATGCAATAAGGACGATATGACATTTTTTGGTATAGTTCAGCGTCTGAACACTTTACTTGTAGCTTCCACGGAAAGGTAGGACAGTTTGTGCGAACTATGTCCTGGCCTCACACACTAAAAATCTTTATCTAGCACGAGATGAGAATGTATAATTGACAGTGTCAAGCCCTTCAGGTACCAGTTAGGCAAAGTAAACGCAGCTCTAGAAAAAGTGGAAGAAAATACCAAAGATCCTGTTACCCGGTCAGAGGCTCAATCTTTGTTGCTTCATACAAGTTCGTTTTTGTTTTAAGCCTCGTTATCTGGTACGATATTTTATTTTCTGTGAACTCAACAAGTAAAACTCCCCACCCTGAGAAGACTTCGTTAGATACGGCTTTAACCGAACTTCAGGGCCTAAAGTCATTTTTTCAAAATTATCGCAACACTGGCTTTAACAGTGCAATGTCCACCGCTAGAGAAATAATGGAAAATTTGGGCTATGCAAAGAAATTTTCTATTCGCCGTCAAGGCAATCGCAAAAGGTTCTTTGATGAAATAAATCAGCAAAATGATCAATAGGTGGAAAAAACCGAAGAGGAACTTCAAAAACAAGCTGAAAATAAATTTCGGGTAAATTACTTTTTGTCTGTAGTAGATACTGCACTGAGCTCCGTAGAAAATAGATTTAACGAAGTTAATTATTTTTCGGAATACTTTGGATTTCTTTTCGATCCTTCCAAGCTTTCCAATTTGGAGGAATAGCAATTGAAAGACCATTGTCAAACACGCTCTAATTTTCTAAAAGACGGGGAGCTTGAAGATTTGGATGCAGAAGATCTTTTTCTGGAGCTACAATTATTTAGGTACGCTGTTCCGTCATCTGTAAAACGTGCTTTAGGTGCACTACAGTACTTAGCCCCGATAAAGGAGCCCTATCCTAATTTAACGACGGTGTATCGAATTATGCTTACAATTCCTATAACGGTTGCTTCGGGGGAAAGGAGTTTTTCCATTTTGAAACTAATCAAAAATTATTTGTAATAAACGATGGCGCAGGTACGTCTGAACGGTTTGGCTACTCTGTCAATCGAATGTGAAACGGCCAGAAAATTAGAAATGAACGATTTAATCAGCACTTTTGCCCTAGCAAAGGCCCGCAAAGAGCCTTTTACATGAATAAAAAGCTCTAAATTCTAAACAAAAAACAGAAATTATTTTGTCTTAGAAAGAAAAAAAAGCCTGCCTTGTAAACCATGTTATTTCTTGAACAACAGGCCCTGTTCAGCTCATATTTATCGGCGAAAGTGGACTTATAGCACTTTTAGTAGTTTAGATTATGTAAAACTGTATAGCCGTAGAAATGTTGAAATATGTAAACGTGATTTCGTATTATTATTATTAATTATGTGCGTTTGGGTAAGAAAGTACATCAAGCACATGCTTCGTTTTCCATAATATATTAGTTATGCCAGAAAATCACCTGTGTTAGCTCATTATATCAGGTTTCCATTGATATTGCTTGTTGCTTTTATCTGATCAGGTGTTTTCTGTATCCAATTTTATGCTTATCCTATTTGTTGAGGTTTGTTTAGAAACTAGAAATGCAATAAAATGAGTTTTAACTAGCCTAAAATTGTAATTTTTTTAAACAACACTCTCCGTACAACACAGCCTTTTACAGTCTAAGATTTGCATTTACTACCCCCACCCCTTCCCCCATCGCGAACTTATGCCTACTATGCCCCGCGCACATTCTCGCGCCAGGCCCCGCATAACCTCGCGACGGCCCTGCCCCCAGCACACAAGTAACGTACTGTGAGGCGCAAAGAACGCGATACATTTAAATGTAAAAACGCGGTAAGTTATACTGGACATTTGTTGACGCTTTATAATACCATAAAATCTTATTTTAATTTATTATTTATTGCAAGAATGGGTGTGCACTCGCTCCAGGGCGAATACCCAGAAACCACCACTGTTCCAACATGTCGTCACGTGGAGGTAAATCGTTGAGCAGCTCCTATAAAATGAACGATTTTATCACTTCAAATGATCTTGTCGACTTCATTGTTATGCTTTGGTCTACCGTTATGCGTTACGGTTACGGCGTGTATGACGTCATCATGTTGTTCAGTGCATATGCACCGAGTCCGAGTTTACTCCTGGGGTCTGGAGTTATGCGATACGGAGGCGGCGTCTGCGTGACGTCAAGCAGCAGAGTGCATCTCCCGCTCTCCGTTCCCCGCGCGGGAAGCCTAAGTTAAAGGCCAATGGAGTCTGTTGAGTCTGAGTTTACTCCTGGGGTCTGGCGTTATGCGATACGGAGACGGCGAGTGCATGACATCATGCAGCAGAGTGCACCTCCCGCTCTCCCTTCCCCGGGCGGGAAACCTAAGTTAATGGGTAATGGAGTCTGTTGAAAGAGTCCTGGGGCTTCGAGCGAAGCGAGAAGCCCTCCTGAGCCTTTCTAACATTTGTAGCAAGCGTCATTTGAAATGATATAATGTCTAGTCTCTCAGACTGACTCTATCTTTTAAACATAAGTAACAAGAATAGTGAATGCAAAAACTGTTTTCGGTTAAGCATAATGGTGAGAACCTGTGACTTCAATGCATATCAAGTAAATGTAGTGATATTAATCTAGTGACAATTTGAGGTTGGAATATCTTGTTCCATGCCATGTTGCTTGTTTTGATTCACAAATTAGTGAAGAATTGATGTCTTTTGAAGCAATGTGTGATTGGCTTGCATTTTTTGTCAGCCCTAAGCATGGACAAAAAACTCCAACATTTTGGTTACCATGCCAAGTGTGTAGAATCTGTCTGATAACCGATGTTAATTATGATGTCGGTATTCAGAAAAAAGTCAACCCCTGGCACTATACAGCCCATGAAGGCCTAGGCCGACCAAGCGACCGCTGCCCAGCCATTTGGCCTGCAGATATTGGTGTGACGCGTGATCAGCACATCGGGTCCCCTCGGCCGTTAATCTTGGTTTTCGTGATCGGGGCGCTGTCTCACTGTCAGACAGCTACTCAATTGTCCTCCCCGTTCTAACTCTCACGTCAGTTTTGAAATCCCTGACGGAGCCGGGAATCGCACCCGGGGCCTCCGGGTGAGAGGCAGGCGTGCTACACCAACACCACGGTCTGTATTAGTGTGTTATCTGTTTTTAATTCAATAAGGACTGCAGGCATTGAATTTCAAGTAGTTCCTACTTTTGCCGCCAAACGCCACCGTCAACAACTACTAGTTCTGAACTTGGCTACTAGACGCCACCGCAGTCGGCTCCTGGCGACGAACGTAGGAACCTTAAGAGCGTTGTTTAACCTATAAGCTAATTTAGCTTCCCACAGGTGTAATTAGTGGAAGGTTCTTTAACATGCCATAAATCTATGACATGGGACGCCGGCTTTACTTCCCCTCCGTAGGAAGGCATACTGAGGGATTTTTAACGCTCTTAAAAATCCGACGACTTCGGTCGGGTTTGAACCCGCGATCTTGGGCATGATACGAGACTTCCATTGAACAATAATAGTATTGCTACTCCGCATACAGACATTATAAATTATATTAAGAACAAGCTACGCGAACTATGGAAAATGGCTTCAATCCTCCTCCAGTCAACTGAAGGAAATAATTAAATCCTCAAACCAATATCCAATCCAAAAATTCAGAGATGGGAACAAGTCAAGATATCCCGACCAAGGATAAGACATGTCAAGATCACTAACAACTATCTTCTAGGGAAGAAACCTCCCCCGCCTGCCAAACATGCACCAACACCCTAACTATCAAGTATATCCTGACTGACTGCCGGATTTTCTTTCAGTGGCGACAGCTCCATGGAATACTCTGAGAATTGGAAGCGACACTATGGTGTGTGATGCAGTGGCGGATTGGAGGCGGGGGGGGGGCACAAGGTGCAAGTGCCCCCCCCCCCGAAAGACCAGTTGTCTGCTACAGGCCGGACGTTTGTTTTAGACGAGTGAAAAATCTTAATGGAAGCCTGGAGGCGAGTTACTACAGTACCTGTGTTGTTATCAGCTGCCCCAAGCGGTCCGATGATTGACAAAGATGTTTCACACTTCTGCTAGGAGTACATTCATTGGCAAATATAATGACATCCTGTTCGTAACTATGTAACGTGTACTTCCGCGACACACAATACTTCGATGTGGACTGTACTGTCTGCTCAAGTCTGGAATTCCATTACATCAGATCGGTGGTGACAAGTGTGAAGCGATAGGGTGAGAGAGTGAGTGTGTGTAGGCTCACCCGCAGGCTTCAAGGTCAAGGGCAATCGTCTAAAACCAACGTCCGGCCTGTACATTGATATTGCCGATAAAAATGATTGTTTCTGCAAACTGCACTGCAAGTAAAATCTTTGCTCTATTGCCTGCATTCATGAATGTGTTCAATGTTTGTTATCATATAGTATGTAATGGCAACACTGTTAATATAATTGCTACATCGACATATATTTTTATGTTTAGGACAGGTAGAAGTAGAAATATATTTCATGATCCTTTGTGCCATGGAGCGCCTTCCTATACTACTTGACTATTTGACTGGCCGAGGCCGGCCTGTCAGCTCTCCTAATATTGCAAGGCAGCCGTAGAATGTACGGGCGAAATGGGTTAAGGGGAAGAAGGGGTTCACCAACTACGTCATTGGAGCGGAGGTATATCCCTTCCACCAGGCTATCTGCTTATACGTCTCGACAATCCGCAACGGCGCGACATTGTTGAAGCGGATTTGCAGCCTTGTGTGAGTTCTCTACGCCTGTGCTTCGTTTAGACATTTTGTGATGTATTAAGTGAAATTCTTTCAGGAGAGATCATGGTACGTAATTAGAATTCATATGTATTAATTCTTTTATTTTGTTTATGCTTACTTAGTTCCTTATGTAATAAAAAAGTTCAGAGCCAGGGATTTCAAGCTACATGTAAAGTAAATGAAAATGAAGTAAGTTATATGTTGATAGCGCTAGTGCATGGTCCTATAGCCATTTTGATACTTTATCCATAATGTGTATTACTGTATTGTGTGACACGTTTTTTTTATAGGATTTCCGAAAAAACAAGCGGACGAACATAAATAAGATCGACTCGTACTTTCAACTGATTCCAAAAATGAGCATACGACATCAGTCACAAGACGACAACTCTCAGCATCGTGATGATGAATGCCTTCATGCTGTCACTAACAAAGGTAATAACGAAAATACAAGTTTGTTTAATTCTATCTTAAGGCTCTGCATTCATAAAGCCAGTGAACTGTCACACCACCATAACTTATAGTAATTATTTTCCTTTGACAGTTTAACAAAATGTACATATTTAAACAATGATTAATAATGCGGGGACACTGTAAGAATTTAAATTAACATTCCAATATGGCCTAACGCCACTCATTTCTAAAAAAAATCAACAAATTTTTACATAATAATTTATTCAATTAATTTTTTCTTAGGTCCAGTTACGAGTGAAACAGTCCTCTGTGAGCCTTCTACATCTAAGGATCTTACGACAGACAGCAGTTCACACAGTGAGTACACAACCTTCGAAGCACGTCCAAAGGATGTTCTTACAGAGTCAGCACCAAAGAACCTGAATGATATAGGACTCCATGCTGGGAAAAAAGTAGATGATTTCACCAAGTGTCTGCTCCTTGAAAAGCCATGGCGTCCGACGGATGACTATTCCTACCCGACCTCAACACACTCAAAAGGTGAGGGGAAAACTGTTAGACGGTATCTTGCTAAATCGCACATTGATAAACACCATTGGCTGGTATACTCTGATGTCAGTAAAGGTTTATTTTGTAAATACTGTGCTCTTTTTGCACAAGAAAAGGTAGGACACAACAAAGGTGTCAAAGTTAACAGACTTGTAACGGAGGCTCTTACAACTTTTAAAGACCTCACAGCAAAAGATGGCTACTTAGAAACGCACGAAAGAAGTAACTACCACCAAATTTGTGTTGCATCAGAAAAGGATTTCCTCAGGACATACAAAGCTCCTGAAAAATAAATTCTAAATCAAATTAGTTCTCAGAGACTACTGTTAGTTGAAGAAAATCGTGCCAGGCTACGCCCAATAATAGAGACGGTTATATTTATGGGGCGTCAAAATATCTCTTTTAGAGGTTACAGGGACTATGGGGATCAGTGTTTAGATTCCGAATCGACAGCTGTAAACAACGAAGGTAATTTTAGGTCGTTGCTTAACTTTCGAATTCAGGCTGGGGACACAAACCTAAAGGAACATTTACAGAATGCTTCTTCTCGTGCTACTTACATCAGTAAGACTACACAAAATGTCCTAATTAATTGCTGTGCAGAAGAAATTTCTAATGTGATTATTGAAAGAATTAAGAATGCTAAGTACTGGTCAATAATTTTTGACGAAACAACAGACAGAGCACATGTCGAGCAAATGACACTTATAGTTAGATATGTATATAACAGCACTGTAAGGGAAGATATCCTATTCTTTGTAGATGCATTTGAATCATTGCGGAATGCAGATAATCAAGGTCAAGATGTAGTTCGAAAAGAAGTAAGGTTAACAGGAAATGCTTTAGCCCGGATAGTTATTGACTACACAAAGGACCTTGGTCTTGATCACAACTACTGTGTTGGTGTAGGTACAGACGGATGTGCAGTTATGACTTCCGAGAAATGTGGTGCTGTGTCAGAAATTCTCCGGGTTGCTAAGAAAGCCAAGCATGTATCGTGCTACAATCATGCATTAAATAATTCTATCTCAAAATCATCAAAGGTTCAGAGTGTAAGGAATGCTACAGCTGTTATGAAATAAGTTATTGCTTTCTTCAGTCAGTCTGCTAAGAAAAATGCTGTCTTGAAAGCACATGTAGGCTCCCAACTTATACACTTGTGTGAAATTCGCTGGGTTGAAAGGCATGATGCTGTTATCCTTTTTTTTAATGCCTTGCCAAAAATTGTAGAAGCCTTGGAAGAAATCAGAGAGTGGCCCGAATCTGAGTCTGCAAAAAAAAGCTCTGCTCTATACCAACTCTGCATGCAGCACAGAATTCATTTTTTTCATTAATTAGCTTGATTGATGTACTTAAGCGTACTCTGCCACTTAGTCGTCACTTACAGTCCCCTTCGCTTGATTTGAGAGGAGCCTCTGTTGCTGTACAGGCTACACTGCGAGCACTGAGACAGGATAGTGAGAAATATGTTTCAGTATTGCACAAAGATGCCACATGTACTGCTCCTCAGCTAGGAGTTGACCTCACAATGCCACGCCTTGCTGCAAGACAAATGCACAGAGCAAACTACGACACCAACAGCACCGAGGAATTCTACAGGACATCCATTCACATTCCATTGTTGGACAATGTCATAACTGACCTGGAGCAACGATTCTCACAGAATTCATTACAGTGTTATGATTTGCGGCTTTTTTTTGTTGCCTATTTTCATATTGAAGAATGGTGACGGTGACTTCGAGACAAGGATAAAAGCTCTTGTTGATTGATACAGCCCTCTTCTTCAAGAAGGTGTCCAAGATGGCAGAACTGTTGCTACTGTTCTAGATGGTGAAATGTGTATTTGGAAGGAAAAGTGGAAGAGAGAGAGAGAGAGCAAACAAGGCCACCCATTTCCAGAAAATGTGCTTGATGTGATTGACTCTTGCGACATTGATTTATTTCCAACTATTCGAAGCTTCTTGGAAATACTTCTCACTTTGCCTGTCAGTGTTGCAAGTGCAGAGAGATCTTTCAGCAGCCTGCAACTTGTTAAATCATGGCTACGAACGTGAATGACAGAGGAAAGGTTGAATGGCTTGTGTCTGTTATTTGTTCACCGTGATATAAATGTTGACGTTGGAAAAGTTCTAGAACGTTTCTCCAAAGGAGGTAAACGAAGGATCGCCCTGGATTTAATTTTGTAATAGGCAGGTATTTTGCCTAGGATGGTCACCAAATAGAATCCCAATCAGTATTCATACAATTGTTTTTCGTATTTATAGTATTTGACTAGTAGTGACTCAGTGACTGTCAATGTTGATACTATGTACATATTTTGTAATATTTGTGTAGTAGACTTGTATATTGTCTTCAGATAGCCACTATGATTGCATATGTTTTAATAGATATTAGACTGTGTAATGTGCATTAAAACGTGGAAATGTACATATTCTGTAGAATTAAAAAGTTTTTTTTTTACGTAATGACAATGATTTGTGTTATTGAAACTGAAACCAATAAACCAATTTAATGTAATGAATTTCTTGTAGAATTATAAAATCTGGTGGTTGGATGTTATGTGTAGTGTGTGTAGATTAAATACAAATTTAGTAATTTTATTACATATTTTCTCTAGGTACTCTGAAATCTTAGAGTGCCCCCTCCGAGGTGAACCTCTGGATCCGCCACTGGTGTGATGTGGGTAAATGAGGTTACTAACCATGGCAGTAGAGGGATGATGACAGAGCGGCTCCACAGCCTACTTTCCTGGTGACGTCACATACTAACCTGCCATACATTCAGGGGCAAAGCCGATAGCTCTCGAACGCATGGTCAAATTTTAACAAATGAGGTGTCGTTGGACTCGAGCTGACGGGAGCTTTGCTATGGACCACTCATTTCAACCCTAAAATAAAACCTACCCCTACTAGGGGGGGGGGGGTGAAATTGTAATTTGTTAGTAAAAGTCGCTTTCCGTTTGATACATATAAGCATGTCAATGCTAATATGAAATTAAACGTTTTTGCACATGAACACCACACAAACGGGTCAATGCCATAATGAATTAAATTTTTGTTTTTGCTTTTACGCATGCGCACTTGGGTATTTTGTAAGAGGGTGGGCTTTTTAAATAATTATTTATAAATGAGTTTTTAGCCTACTTTCGATTTTTGCAAAAAATGAAAGTAGACTTATGAGATCAACACAGGGCGAAAAAAGTGTGTCTGTCTGTGTGTGTGTGAGTCTGTGTGTGTGTGTGTGTGTCTGTGTGTGTGTGTGTGTGAGTGTGTGTACTCTGAATGTCTGTCCCCCCCTATCAATTCGAACACGGTGAAACCGAATTGAACGAAATTTGGTACAGACGTAGAACAAGCAAAGGGCACCTCAGTGTCATGTTTTATATCGCCGCCATCTTTACTAAAACTGAATGGCGGCCACTCAAACGTTCAAAACCTAAAATCAAATAACGACTAACCAAATCATCCGATCTCTACCAAATTTGGTAACAACATATCTTCGTATAGGATGCGTCTTGTGACCAAACTACAAGGTCGTCCGCCATACCATTTCAGGATGGCGGCCGTGCGGATTATGCAAACTTTATAATCCATATCATGGGACCCACCAGTTCCGATTATCGAGCCGAGAATCGTTTTAACTGTTCTAAAGGAAGAGGCACGTTCGAAATTAAAAGTTTATTTTTCAATACTATAGTGCAGACGTGATTTTAAAAAGCTGAGCTGATTCAGTAATAAGACAAGATGGCAGCGGATATCTTGTGCCTGACTTATATTTCACTAATTTGAGTATTGCATGCAATATAGCGTACTGATACAAAATAAATAAACTTTGTATGAAATGCTTTATATATAAATAATATACTCCAGTGATGAAATCGTTTAGTATAAATCATTATTTGCTAACAAGTTCTATGTAAGTCATTTTATATAGAACGATATTCGTTGACACAATTAGCTCAGTGGTAGAGCGTTAGCCAATCAGTCAAATGCCTAAGGTTCAAACCCGGTCAGAGCTAGGTTTTTGCTTGAAATGTTATATGTTTATTGTTTTGTAATGACTCAAACGTTTTAAAATTAAGCGTTATATTGTGCATATTATGGTGTAAAATATATATTTAATTAAAACATAATTCGCCAGCAGATTTACTCGAGACATCTAGCTGCCAAAAAGGTAACTGCACGCCGACCTACTTATTAACTTCCAGATTTTATTGAAAAGTTTCTTCTTCTGGCCGCTAAAATGCACTCGCTCTGTTAGGATTATATTGTTCGATATTTCACCACTAGATGTCACGACTAGTCTACGTGGGGATCCATTGATTACTATACCATTGGCATTCTATGCGCATCGAATTTGAAGAATGACAAGATGATACTACGATACATTTTTACTTTTTATTTTAAAGGGTTTGTAACAGCCTATTTTGCGTTACTTGAAAATGTTATTTGAAGTAAAGAACAAAACGATTTCACATAGTAACTGAATTCAAGCCGTTGGTGTTAGTTCAGGTTATTAATTACTACTTTTATTTCAGGCAAATAGCAATCGAAAATATCCACATAGTTTGTATACACACGTCTCTGTAGGGTCATGGAAAGATTTGTTAATTCAATTAGGGTTGTGAAAGCCATGCACAACCAGACGTGTAATGACATGCCTCAACTCAAAGTTGGATGTTGCCCATGGCAGGTCGTATATGTAATAATAATAATAATAATAATATAATAATAATAATAATAATGTTATTGGTTTTACATCCCTTTTAACTACTGCTGCTTTTAGAGACACTGGGGTGCCGGAATTTTGGCCCGAAAGGGATCTTTAACGTGCCAGTAAATCTACTGACACGGCTCCCTCGCATTTGTGCACCCTAAATGCCAGCTGACTGCGCCAGGATACGAACCTGCAACCTAGGGCCCAGCAAGCGAGAACGTTACCGCTGAGCCACGCAGCCAGTCCGGTCGATTATGTCTCCAGATCCATAACATTCTTGATATACTTCTTATCTTTCTTTCTTTCTTTCTTTCTTTCTTTCTTTCTTTCTTTCTTTCTTCAATGATGGTAGCAGTTTTTATCTAGGTTGTGGCGTTTGGTAGAGGTAAATCGTTTCTAAGGTCTTCAACAAAGAATAGTTCTATTATACTCTTTGATAATAACAACGAGTTATAACTATACTCATACATTTAGGAGAAAGTAGGCTATATGTTCTTTACTGAACATCTTGTTTTAATATTTATTAAGAACCAAAAAAATCTAATACGTCATCTGCTTTTTAGTATCTCGCTAAACAATAATGGGATTTAAACATATGGGGTGTCGTAGGACTCGTGGTGAACCCCCCTTTCCAATGGACGAGGTATGTCCACCCCAAAATAAAAACTACCCTTACCCGGGGGTGAAATAGTATTTTTTTGTATGCATACGAACTTGACGGCTTTTGTAAAAGAGCGGGCTTTTTAAATAACTACTGTATTTATAAATGAGTTTTTTTAAATATTTATTAAGAACCAAAAAAAACTAATAGGTCATCTGCTTTTTAGTATCTCGCTAACCAATAATATGATTTAAACATATGGGGTGTCGTAGGACTCGTGGTGAACCCCCCTTTCCTATGGACGACGTATGTCCACCCCAAAATAAAAACTACCCTTACCCGGGGGTGAAATAGTATTTTTTGTATGCATACGAACTTGACGGCTTTTGTAAATGAGCGGGCTTTTTAAATAATTATTTATAAATGAGTTTCATTAATAATTATTAAGAACCAAAATAACTAATAGGTATCTCGCTTACCAATAATCGGATTTAAACATATGGGGTGTCGTCGGACTCGTGGTGAACTCCCCTTTTCTATGGACGGGGTAATTTTTTGTATGCATGCGCACTTGGAGTGAGCTTTTCTAAGAGAGCGGGCTTTATAAATGATTATTTATAGATGAGTTTTTTTAATATTAATTAAGAACCAAAAAAACTAATAGGTCATTCGCTTTTTAGTATCTCGCTAACCAATAGTGGGATTTAAACATATGGGGTGTCGTAGGACTCGTGGTGAACCCCCCTTTTCTATGGACAAGGTATGTCTACCCCAAAATAAAAACTACCCTTACCCGGGGGGTGAAGTAATGATTATTTTTTCTATGCATGCACACTTGGAGAGGGTTTTTGTAAGAGAGCGGGCTTTATAAATGATTATTTATAGATGTTTTTTTTTAAATATTTATTAAGAACGAAAAACCAATAGGTCATCCGCATTTTAGTATCTCGCTTACCAATAATGGGATTTAAACATATCGGGTGTCGTAGGACTCGTGGTGAACGCCCCTTTTCTATGGACAAGGTATGTCTACCCCAAAATAAAAACTACCCTTACCCAGGGGTAAATAATAATAATTTTCTGTATGTATGCACACTGGTGGCTTTTGTAAAAAAAAAGGGCCTAACTACACTTTTGCTAATATTTTCTGAACCCCTGATGGGATTTTGCCATAGGCAGTATCCTAGCACTTGGGGTGACGCTCTGTTTTTGAATGTATGATTCATTTTTTGTTAAAAGGGCTTAACTACACTTTTGTTAATATCTCGCAAACCAATCATGCTAGGGTCTTGTATGAGGGGTCCTAGCACTTAGGGCAACGTCCTCCTTTTGGGGGTGAAACTACCCCCCAAAATTGAAAAATCAATATCTTGGAAACTAAGAATCCTAAAATTAAGCGTGATAGCTTTAAAAATAGTTGATGATATAGGCCTTTACCTCGATTGGTCATATCACCCCTAAAACAGTTAATAGTCATGTTATGGGAAAAAACGTGTTAAACACTTAAAATGATAAATGAACCTAAGATCTTTTGTTTTTGATGAAAAAAGTAGGGGGGTAAAAACTACCCCCTAATTGAAAAAATCGATACCTTGGAAACTAAGAATCGTAAAATTAGGTGTGATGGCTTAAAATATTGGTCATGACATACGCTTTTGCCTGGATAGATCATTTCACCCCGAAAATAGTAAATAGTGATTTTACAGGGGGGAAAAGGTGTTAACATCTAAAAATGATAATTGAACCTAAGATCTTTTATTTTCATGAAAAATAGTAGGGGGATGAAAACTACCCCAAATTGAAAAAAAAATCGATATTTTGCAAACGAAGAACCCTAAAAAATTAGGTGTGATAGTTGAAAAAAATAGATGATGACATATGCTTTTACCTTGATAGGTTATTTTGACGTATAAAACAGGAAATAGTAATGTTACAGGGGAAAAGGTATTAAACACACTTCAAAAGCATATGCGTTATGTGAAACCATGCTTTAATGGACGTGTGTATCGAGGATGGAAGTTTTCTATTATTTTATTATTTTTATTATTATTAGGTAATTATGGATTAATGTGTTTATAGATAACTAACCAGTGGGGAACGTGATGGCGCAGTGGCTTAGCTGCTCGTCTTTACCCTGACGGCTGGGGTTTAAATCCCGGTGACAGCGGGGTGGAATTTTCACCTGAAAAATTACGTGCTGTCAGAAAGGGCATTCGGCATTAAATCCCCGGCCAAAACCAAAATGAGCCTGGTTGGCTCCAGCAACCTCAATTAATTGGGAAAAGCCAAAGAAAGAAAAAAAGAAAAACAAAAAGTAACTAACCAGTAATAGTAAACATTTGTTTAAGGAGTTGAAAAAGTCAGGATGGCCAATCCTTTGTCATGATCCATGAATTGACCCCAAAAGTTTTACCTGTCAAGACTCAGTGTACCCTGTTTCAGCCTTTGGAAAATTAAACCTGGACCTCTGTGGAGATAACAGAGTGATAAGAATAGTGCACTGTTGTTAGAAAGTATTAGGTTTCTTGTCTGACTGAGAGCACATGTGGAGTTGAAGCAGTCTGCACTTCACAAAGCCTATCTGTATTACAAATACATTAGGCTTATTATTTATTTACACTTAGACAAACACTTATTTACTTAATTACTTAATTACTTACTTACTTACTTACTTACTTACTTACTTACTACCTTACATACTTACTTACTTACTTACTTATTGCTCGGCGCTACAGTCCCTGAAGAACCTTGGCCTCCTTTATCACCTGCCTGGACGCTGGGATAGTTGTAATTCAAAAAGCCACGGTCGGCCTCTTTCCAATTCTACACTGTACACCGCAGTTAAAATAAATTTAAAAAAAAATATGATCCGGTCAGGAATTGAAGCTGTTGTTGTTTCGGAGAAAAGACAAGCGTTTTATAAACTTAACCCCTTAACCCCTAATGGTTTGGGTAATGGTAAAGATGAAAATTAAACCGAAACTATAACTAAAACTAACTACACACTTATATACTAGAAGGTCAAGAGGAATTAAAAAAATGGCCCTCAACCCTGAATAATATGGATTGAGGGAGTTGGAAGGAAGGAGAGCCATGAAAGGCAGATAGAAACGTAAAAGAGGAGAGGCTCTGCCCCAGAGGTAATGGATAAAGAGGAGGAAAACTGGACTCAGCTCATAAATCCCTTGGGGTCGCCAACTTCCAAACTGATCAGCCGTAAGCCCCTTGAGAGTGCAGCCATATGTAGAGTGCACCACAAGTGGTGGGGGTATATACACCCTACCTATCTTCTTGAGGGGCTTCAGCAAAAGGCAGGAAATAACATGAAAATAAAAACAAGGCTGCCTCCTCACACAAGTAGGATATCACAAAAAAATAAACAATGGCCAATTAACTCGGAAAAGAAAGAGACTCCCTAGGCCTTGGAAACCCTAATAATGTTGGGGTCGGTAGAGAACAAGAGTTGAGCAAGTGTGGTCGACAGGAAAGAAGACAGAGATGAGCCTAGCACAAGTTGGTGGAAGCAATGACGGACTCAGCTGGGGCTCCGTGGTCGTCAACCTACATCGCACTAGATGTGACTCCCAGGGGTGGAATTAAAGACCTCTTTTGTTTTATATCACTGGCTTTAAGGATGATAACACATGGCATGCCTGTATAATGCGATACTGGTCCTAGGGATATGCAAAATTGTATTAGATACGTAGCTAATAATAGTGTACATGACCCCTGATTATTTTCACTAAGTAGAGTACATGGGACTGATGACCATGATTTTGTAAAATCCACTAAATTTTCTGCAAATTTAGGATATTCCACCAAATTGCAGCAAAAATCCAACAAATAACTACCAGATTTATTGAAATGCCATTGATTTATCAAAGAATTGTTTAAACTATCTCAAATTAATATAAAATTACTCGAATATAGATGAAATTTCACTAAAATTTACCAAACTTACCCAAGTGATCAACAAACCATGAAATTTAACCAATTTGTTTTTAAATTCACTACATGAACTCAAAAATGTCTTAATATTCCCTTTACATGTATTTTTTGTTTGTTTCGTTTACCGCACTGTCGGGCAAATACCTCAACATGACTTTGTCCTAGGCTAGGATCTATACATTCAAGATCGTAGTTTAGTTTCGTCTCCCCTAAACTGCTGTGTTAAGACTAATTTTCTTAGGTCTTGACTGGCCTTGCAATAAGAATTGACTAACAAAACATGACTTACCTATCAGTGAAACATTTTGCCCACTATGTTGGTTATTGACCAGTGAGTACTGTTGTAGAAAGCTGTTTATCATTTTTTGAAATCATATACAACAAAGGCTTAAACCTATAAACAAACCGTATGAGCATGTTTGTTAAACAAGACATTATATCCGAGACAATTAGGATACTTATGTAAAGCTTACCAAAAATAATGCTGTGTAACAGTAAATGCTAGTCAACAAATAGTTATGCAGTACTAAAAAAAATCATCATACAATACCTCAGAGCTGTTGTAAAATTATTGATGTGTAACATGTTTCCACTCGCTTGCTATATATATTTTTTTGGCGTGGGGGTGATTGTCAACAAATGAAATGCAAATGGAACTGAAATGCAACACAAACAATGAGCGCGCGCGGTGGCTCAGATTGATACCACGACGTACTGTCGGTTATGTAGCTACGTGGAATGTATATCACATATGGTTTACTTGTAGGTTTGGAGATCCCAGTAAATATATTCATACAATAAATGATGTTGAAATGGTCATTCCTAGGTGTGAAAATATTTACTATATGATATTTTATGTAAACAATTATGATTTATAAAATTTTTATACGTTTACTGTATTCTTATTTAATGTAAGCACTGGAGGCACTATCGACCAAAATACAACACTGTGTGGAAATGTATATCACATACATGAAGGTTTGGTGGCCCCCATTAATGCTATTCCTACAATGAATGATTTCGATGTTGTTGTTGTTCTATGGTGTGATAATATTTAATATATGCTATTTGCTAATAGGAATTGGCACTGGAATTATTTTACAAGTAGTTATTTTAATGACCACCTGAGTGGTCAAGGCACGGCTCTATTTGAAAATTTGAATAACATGTTACATGTTTTACATCATATGCAACTACTGTAAGGCTCGTGATTTTTTAATGCCTTTAACCCTATATTAAACAGCCAGTTTATAATATTAATAATTGCAATGTTACGGAAAAAAATTGAAAAAAAAATCTGCATTGAAAAAACAAAAAGTGGTTGAATTTTTTTTGTAAACACTGATGCCCAACAAGACTAATTAAATCAGTAATTGTCAGGGGGGTCGAGTGGTTAAGGCGTTTGACTTAAGATCAAATTTCCAAATATATAAGGAAACAAGGGTTCGAACCCCTTCACTGACATAACTATTGCTTGAACATGCAAGAAAACAAGAAATATACACAAAGTAAGTTTATTAATTTAATCATTTTTTTACAAGAGATAGACACACAGAATACAGCTCTTCTTGTTTATAATTTCTTTTAAACATAACACTTGTTGAAAATTATTTTTAGGGGTTGGGGGGGGGGGGGGGGTGTTGCTACGTTGACCCATCACACCATAATAACAGCTTTACGAAGTTCATCTTCCATATTTAATAGCTCTTCCTCATAACCAATAGACCAACCTGTTTACAGGCATGCAAGAGCTGTAGACGTTCGACTAATATATTAGGATCGTTCCACTTGCTATTTTTTATGAATGGTTTCAAAAACTCGGGAAGCAGTTCATCATTCTCACCATCATCATGCTTATCATCCTCATCATTATAATCATCTTCATAATGATGATGATCATCATCATCGATATCATTACCATCTTAATTTCCACATGTGTCCACAGTCTGTTCAATGGTTTGAGTTGCCGTTGATACTGTTGAAAGCTTCTTTTTGGATGTGCTAGAGTGCTTTAACATTGTTATGTTATTATTATCACCATCACCTTCCCCCACCAACTTCCTGATGGCGTATATTGTCTCTGATAGAGTTGAAAACTTTTGAGATGTGGGTGTGTGACTGAACATGGGTTTCACAGGTGGTGTTAAAGGTTTCTCATTAAAAAACTCGCTAATGCATGAGTGTGTTGTAGAGTATTAAACTAGAGGTTAATATTATCTTGAGCAGCACTATTTTTTTCTTGGACTTGGTTTTTTGATTTGGTTTGGTTTGAGTTTCCTTACATTAAACTAGCGTGATTATTAAGTTTACAATCATGATTGTTTGAAGAAAGTATGTCTTTTGTCTTAAGCATTCCTCGACACTATTTCGATCGTTGCTTTGAACAGCGGCAAATAACAGTTCCATTTTATTGCTTCGTTTCACAATATATGAATATCCTTTATAGTATGCATAAGGCTTACCATCCCTAGTCACTGATACTTCCATATCAACTGTCAAGCATAAACTAATCTATAGTAAAGACAACTTGGTAATAACAACAATAGTTTAATGCGGGAGCATATATACATGCAAAAATTTTGCAACATGTCCCACTTTCCTACATGACCTACATTTAAGAGAGTTTCTGTTTGTGCGACAATCTCTTGACCTGTGGTTTGAATTTCCACAATTCAGGCATAATCCATCTATACCTAGTGCTCTATAATTGACAGAACTACGGCGGCCCCTGGACTGTGAACGTGAGTGAGAGCCTGGGTTAGGCTGTTGAACAAAAGTGACCGAGTATCACTGCTATATTGATTCATACTTCGGTCATTATATGAACTTGTGGCTTTTGTTACTTTGTTTGTGTCCTCTATAGTGTCTGACGGTGCAGTGAGCTGTTTTGACAGCTGATTACTCTCATACCGCGATGCTTCCAAGGCTATAAGCCTTCTTCAGGAGATCATCAAATTTTGTGTCATTAGACTGGAGATGTTTCTCTCTGATCCAATTATCTCGCAAGCCACGTATAAATTGTGCACGAAGAAAAACATCCGCGATTGAAATTCTGGCGTCACATGTACACTGAATATAAAAGTCACAGTCTAGTAAGTGGCTTCTAAGAGTGGCAACAAATCCTGCAATATTTTGACTTTCTTTTTGATTGACGTTCAAAAAATAGTGTTGGGAAACTAGGGTTGAGACTTGAGGTGACAGTATTTGCTTGAAATGCTTTACTAGGTCATTATAACCGAGAGACTTGATTGGTTTATCAGGGCCTAAAAATGCAGAGAGATTGTTATAATGAATTGCCCCTATTGATGTACACAAGAGTTGAGCTTTCTTTGTTGGATCGGTGGCATTGTTGAAGTTTGCGTAATTTTCAAATCGTTCTAAATACGACACAAATTTTTCCTTTTCAGAGTCAAAATTTTCAAAAGGTGTGATGTTAGTGGCTTGTGGGGTTGTGACGGGCTGGTGAGCTTGATACCTTTCAAGTAACTTCTCTTGAGAATCAGTAAAAATATTCAGTAATTGTTGAAACTGATTTGCGTCCATCTTGACGGAACTTCGAAATAATTTTAAAAATCACAGTTCAAATATAATAAAATGTTTCAAGATAACAGATTTAAAACACACTGGGTAGTGATCGATGACCGAATATTGTCCTGGGCTTGAGAAAAAAAAACATTGCATAACCTCAAAGTTCGAACTGCGATAAATATTATTTTGAATATGTGGCATGCAGGCACTCGTGGCTGAATATACGATGAGTTGCTTAGGATCGTTTACAAGTACTCTGTGTACATTTCATGTCGATTTGACTGATTCTTGATTTTACTCACGTGGCCGTTGAAACAGACGACGTAAATACCGTACTTCATTAATGTAGGCTATATCTGTACCGGAGAATCAAGTCCCAATTCCTCGTCGCCAACTATTATGTTTTGAATGAAGCACATTTTAGCAATTAAGGTTTGAATAACGGATATTATAGCACTTTAATATGCACACACATCTGAATCTCCATCTTAACACAATGAACAAATTACAACTAACATTGTCACAGAGTAAAAGCATATATACACTCCGACCAAGTTCCAAAGAGGACATAAACTACATAATAAAAAGTAAAGTTATTCTATAGTCTTCGCAGCATCTTTATGGTTATATGGCCGATATTTCAAATAAAGCTCTTCCGATTTTTTTTAACGAATATAAATAGATGGTGAATGGTGCTACGTGATTTAGAAGTTATAT
Organism: Meconema thalassinum; assembly: GCA_946902985.2. Taxonomy (NCBI): domain Eukaryota; kingdom Metazoa; phylum Arthropoda; class Insecta; order Orthoptera; family Tettigoniidae; genus Meconema; species Meconema thalassinum. Next base: position 1,752,677,816 of record OX336388.2, on the reverse strand, counting down.
TTTATGGTGACTGGATTAATGTCAAAATCTTTATACATTCCCTATTCATCATAAAAGTAAGTAGCACCCGTATGAAATATATGTATGTTACGGTAAATCTTTATTGCCCTTATTTACTGAAGTGTCTTGGTTGGTGTTAAAAACACCCCATTCCTGATATGATAGAGTTCTTGTGTCTGTATTAAGTTAATATTCATTCTATCTATGAAATGGCGCACTCCCGGAAATTTATATCACATACGTAAAGAAACTATTCCATCATCGCATCCATTACTGTACTTTGTACTAAATCAAAATTCAACTAGCGAGACTTTACGCACTCCAGGATAAACAGCAATTAAATCATTTACATTCTTTTAGATTACTTTGTTGTATTTCTTGACTCATTGTTTTAACGCCGGCTCTCAGCCAGCGAACCCTAGACCTCTGCACCACAGTGCCCGACCAAGGCACGGCCATTGTCACCGTAACCTTGTACACAGCAGTCATCATTAAGCTTAGCCTGCACTTTCTGCTAGTAGCCTGTCTGCGCTCTCTTTCACCTAAGCCCTCTCACTCCTGCACAACACATCACACTCGCGTCTTGCCCTGCAGATAATTACACTCATCTCTTTAAACGTAGCCACCCCCAACCAAGCTAACAATCCCCAGGGCACAATACATTGGTGGAGCGCGGGGTAGTCGTAATTAAAAAGGCCCAGCGACTAGGTTAAACCAATACAGCAAACAGGTTTAACGCGACCCCGCAGTACCTACTTAGCCAAGCGAGAAACTTTTTCACTTAACCTCCCAACAGCCACGCAAATAAAACTACTCCTAGTACAGAAATTAAATCCCCGCCCTTAAAAACTAACACCGGAGTAAGGCACACTAAACTCTTTCGGTTAATACACAAACAGTTCAATCATTCACACTCGCAAGCACGCATCACATGTCCACACTACAAACTACCATAAGGGACACGCACTCAAGGCAAATCCAACACCACACAGACCCAAAATAGCAATTAAAACCCAGACTTAGTTGACGAAAACACTGCACGTCGCCTACTCCAGGAACTTGAGGCGGCAGCACTAGAAATCCGCGTACAATACCCTCTTGCAGCCATACAAAGTTTTCATTTTACACGATCGCAGGCCCGCAACACCTCACAGGAATCAATATCCTCACTATCAAGTGATAATACAGGGGACAACCCGCCAACACTCCCCTCCGTAGTCCTACAACAGCTACATATCACACAACAAAAACACGAGAATTTACTCACCCTCATAACACAACTGGTAGACGCTGAAAACGCCACAAACAACAGCCATGTTTTAGACATCCAAACAATTGCAGAAACAATAAATGCAGACATAAATAAAACACTGTCAATCTTACAATCTACACAATCCGCAAACACACCCCAATTAGTGAAAGTATATCTGGCGACGCTCATACATCCAACATATTACATTCAACACGTTTCGGGAGTGACGATTCAATACACAACTCCGAAACATCTGGAAATGTGTACCGAAAAGGATGTGGTACATCATAGGGGATTTCGATAGAATGGGGCTTCAGGCACAAGGGGTAAATAATAAAGGAAAGTGAGGGAAGAGACCAAAAATGTTAAAGCTTAGCTTTTACTTATGTTTATTTATCTCAAAGCAAATATGTTGCAAGAAAGGAATACTTTCAAAAAATGCCTTAAAATTGACAACAAGAAGCAATAACAATTGAAAATTACTCGTTTATCCAGGAAACGTAAATTGAATGCAAGCTGTAACTCCCTATAAAGGATTAAATTCAAAATTACTGAATAAAAAGAGCATAATAAAATAAACTACAATAATAATTTAAATCCATCACAGAGTAGAATTGAAGCTAAGTACTCTTATTACGGTAAGAATCCGGGTAGAGTGTTTGGACTAGAAGGGTTACCACTTTTTCTGATATGTGATACAGGAAGTATCGAACCCCTTTAAACATCTTCCAAAGGTAGGCCGGCGACTTGAGGACATCAGTAACTGGAGGTAATTTAGTTCGCCCGCACGGGGCTTGTGCGAGGTCAGTCAGGCATACTCCAGGGTTCCGGGTTCGGAATCAGAGTTGATGATGGTAGATTCTCCTTATAAAAAATTCCTCTCGGCACGCCGGAAGGCGGAGGTAGATTTCACCGGACAAACTAGGGGATAGGCTATAATAGGCAAAATATGCAGGTTTTCGTAGGAGGATCAGACCTCATTTATTGCGAGAAAGCATTTTACAATTGGAGGTTAGTTAACATTTTTTCGTCTTTCTATGCATACTTTTAACATTTTACTGTCTTATGGGGATGGTAACCTTCTTGTCATTTGGGGTGAATTTTTATACTTGTGATCACACTGTCCTTATGCAAGGTTTGGAACTAATGTGTAACTATCTAACAGTCTGTTACTTCTTCACGCAAAATTTTATCTCCCGCAGAGATGTTGGTTGGTTCCTCAGTTTAGGGGCTGCTACAAGGTGGTCATGTAACCCCGTGTACATTGGGTGTGTATAGAATCTGTCTGATAAACGGTGTTATTTGTGATGACTGTATTAGTCTGTAATTCAGGTAAGGTCTGCAGACGGTCAATTTTAAGTAGTAGTACCTAATTTTGTACCAAATACTAACGTCAACGACACCTAGCTGTGAACTTGGCTGCTGGATGCCACCGCAACCAGCAACTTGCCACGAATGTTGTAACTTCCCCTCCGAAGGAAAGCATGCTAACGGATTTTTAGCGCTCTTAGAAAATCCGGCGACTTTGGCCGGCTTTGAACCAGCACCTTGGGCATAGAAGTTCAGCATGCTACCAGTTAGCCGCTTCCCTCATAGTCAGATGGAACAAGAAGTTCCGTGACGAACTAAAGAGCCTACTTTTCTTAAAATTAAGATTCATGCCATAGATTAATCTACAGTATATGAACCTATCTAGAATAATGACGAAATGAAGTGGGTAATATCGAAATGTCTTAATTAGTTCGAAATAAGGTATACTAGGCATAATGCAGCCTAATAGAGCAATACAGTTGGCAGCTCTGGTGGCTGAATATATTCTTACTTCCATCTCCTAAGGTACAGAATACAAAATGTGGTTGAAGTCCAAAGGACGTTACATGGATTTAGACATTGGATCTATTAGTACACGTAAAAGCATGTTGGCAACAATGTCATGCGAGTGCTGGTCAGAAATAATCTGAAATATTATATATTTTTGTGCCAATTTTGGATGAAATCCATTTGTTGGTATAGAAGTTACGTGTATTTAAAAATTGGTCCTATCAGCAGGCTTAGAATCATGTTGGTAGAACTGACGTATATAAGTTACTCCAAATTAATGTAAAATGTCGGGTAATTTACGTGTGCATAGTTTAAAGCTGTTGGCTTGCATACTTTCTGATATATTTGGATACAAAATAGAGAGCAATTATTAACAGTTGGCAGCCCTGGTGGCTCTTAAGAATACACTCAGTCATATATGTTTATGTACACATATTACATACAAAATTTGGCTGAAATCCAATTGATAGTGTAGAAGTTATATGCATTTAAAAATTGGACTTATCAGAAGGCTTAAAATTATTTTGGCAACGCTGTCATGTATGGCCACCTGGAAATTAAACTGAAATAGTATTATCTACATGTGTGCCAATTTTAGAATAGCTCCCATGTATACCTTCCAAGATATCCAACATGGAGCTCAAATTTCTAGTGCGTTTATTTAGCAGTTGGTAGCACTGGCATCTTTTTCAAATATGGGCCTGAGATATTCCGGTATACATCTTTACTCATACTAAATTTGGTTTCGATTGCTGCAGCCGTTTAGGAGTTGATAGAGGGCGGGGGGGACACACACACACACAGACAGACAGACAGAAGGACAGACAGACAGACAGACAGACAGAAGGACAGACACATTTTCCCGGATATATCTTATAAGTCTACTTTTTCCTCATTTTTGAAAAGTGTGAAAAGTAGGCTAAAAATGAATGTGATCTCGTCAATGGCGTTGTCTTGGCAACCTCTGATAGATCATCCCTTATCAATTTAAAATCGTGTTATGGTAACCTCTGATGGCACTTGGCATTTTTTTAAATTCCGAAATCATTTTTCTCATCCCTTGGCGTAATGGTGAGTCATATCAAAAATTCTTTCAGACAAAAGTTTTAGGTAATTATTAGGGGAATATTTTCCATTTTGTACGGTTTTGATATTGTGCCTATTAAGAGAGATATGATTAATGTTTCCCGGAAAACCCACTTTTTTCCACCCCTTTGGTCAATGGTTGGTGCTATCAAAAAACTTATTTGACATAAATTTTTGGCACTTATCCGACACATATTATGAACTTTGAATGGATTCGATATTTCACGTATTAAAAGAGTTATAGCGAAATTTCACTTTTTAGAAAAAAAAGCCCCCCATTTTCACCCCCTTCGACCGATTTTGCCCATTAACGAACTCGACCGAGATTTTATAGGGATACATATTATGTAAAAAATTCAAAGTGATTGGTACAAAATTACGGCAGTTATCGTGTCCACAAGAAACTGATATATATATATATATATATATAGATACATATATACATAAATTATATATAAACTTTTGAACTGACGGTGGTTTTGGGGTCTGGGGGATGTGAAACGCGAAGATATGTCGAAATTTTCCGGAAGTCGAAACATGGTACCCATTGCAATAGTTAGCTTTCTAATGAAATCTACCTAAAAAGAGACCAGCAAAGAGGAGTCTCTTGGTAGTAACTCCCTCGGCTGGTGAAGTTATGTCTTTATAACCAAGACTTGCAGAGTACATCCGTGTCGAAGATTTAGCCCAAGTGAAGGCCGATGAGTTTGGACTATCCAGGCAGCCAGGTCCAGAATAGAGATGTTGACGGCGGAGAAGAGCCTCTGGCCACAAGAGGTATCCCAAGAGGGCAATAATTTGTTTTGCTACCCTGTTAAATGTAAGTTACGTAGAGAGCGGTGGTAACCAGTGGAAAAGAGTCGACACAGAAGGCCCAAAGACCAGCTGTTTTATAGTTGGTATGACGATATAGGAAGGCGGTGATACCAAAGCTGGAGGGAGAAGCCAGCAGCCAATCGACGCATAGCACAGCGCTTGAAGCCAGGGTAACGTGACAGTTCAGCTTAGTACAATCGTGATATTGAGAGAGAGAGACGTGCACTATAACATACTTACAAAAAGGTAAGTAATTGCAACAAGAGTAATTGAACACATAATTACAACTGATACAAAAGTTGTATGTAAAGAAAATAAATACGTAAGACCGCGTTCTCTCAGCAATTACGGGCGAAGTAGATTAATGGGGCAGATAAAATGAACAAATGTTTCAAACCGAATGGGAAACAAAACTATTCGCAAAAGCGAACAACATCTATAAACATAGAACCTGAAAAAAGCATCGAAAACAACTCAGGAAGACATACCGAAAACAACATGGCCGTACACACGAAATACCCCCTCGTTCATCCTGCAAAATACTCAGGGGACAACCAGGACCCTAAGGATGACATTAAGGCATTCAACAGGGCGACCGGCATCAATGGCCCTGTGACAGTTGCTAGCGCTTGTCATATGTTGGTTACTAATACCCTGCCCCTCATGTCACATATTGGTTACAAATTGCCTACCCAGATATCTTCTAAATCCTGTAGGACCATGTCTGAATAGACATGTGCCCTGAAACACCATTTTCATCAATGGACTTCTTCGATAATTAAAAACCTATGACTTGAACTGCTTCTAAAACCCATTTGGAACATGTCAACTGCTTCTAAAACCCATTTGGAACATGCCAGTATTGGCATGTCTCCTAAAACGTATTTCATCTGTGAATGTTATGGACAACACCATGAAACTATCTCGATATTATTAGAAGTTGCTATCTGTCGGCGGGCGAGAAGAAAGGGGATTTGGATCTTCAAGTTGGCAGACGGCGATGTTCGAGGACTTGCAATGTTGGTACCATGGCGGAATTAATAAAGAAGAAAAAAAAAGAAATGACAACGTCTGAGTGTTGCCGACAATGTGAGAGTGAATTAACAGAACCTCGGGCCGTCTCCTAAGGGCCGGCGGGCCCTTGGGAGGGCGTAATCGTAAAACTACTAATGCCGATAAGAAGTTTGAATCTGTGAACTTAAATTAATTGTGATTTGCGTCGACTTTTATATTTCATCGCCACCTTACTTCTCATTACCTTAACTGTGATCCAATGTAAATTTGAACAGAGGCGTATGCGTATACGGGAAACATTCTCGGTGATTGATTATACGGAAGGGTTTGGTTTTTTCAGTTATTTTATCTTTGTAGTGCGTTTTCTTGCCTATGTGGTCCTATGACTTTTTATGCTTTTCCTTGCTGTTTTGGGTTATCTCCGTTGTCATGACGAATTTCTTGGCGTGTAGTGATAGATTGTTTATGTAAAGAGAGTAGAATGTCGTTTTATCTTGGCGGATAGTGTCGCGATGTATATGAGCTGATATTCTCTTTTGCTTTTCTGGAAAGCGAATATGTTGGTCTAATTTAAAACGGTTTTCATTAACGAGAATGTTTCCTTAATGCGTATACTTTGAGATACGGTATCGTTCGGAGGAATTCAGGGGTTTACGGTGAAAAATATCAGATTGTTTTGCGCCGACTTAAGGAGTTCCTTGGCGGATCTTACTCCAGTTTATTTCTAAATCTTGGGGCTGTGAATACTAGCCCGTTGGGTTCACAGATGTCATGCTCCTTTGCCCTGAAGCAGGAGCGGATCTAGAGTTTTTTTTGGCGGGGTCAGATTTTCGATGTAGAGTTTGGCTTTTGGGGGGGGGGGAGAGGGTCAGAGAATCGAAATTGTTAAGAAAAATGGTATCACTAAAAACGCAATCACAATATAACCAAACGTACAAAACCAGACCAATTTTTTTGCAAGCTTCATGGATAGAAATTTGATGCGTTTAGCGCTCCAAAAATATTCGTACAAATTGCAACGGCGTGTTTTGCGACTTTTACATCGAGCTTCGAGAAAAGTATCAAGGTACGTAACAGTTTCGGCAAGTCGAGTTGATACCGACAAAGGGAGAAAGTCACAGCTTAAATTGCCAACCAAGCTTGCAGTTTGGACGTCGGCAAAAATTTTTGGTGCGAAAAAAGCCCCAGTTTCCTATCCGTGCATTGCTGCACATTCATCGTGACATCACTATACACATCGATTCGGTAATCACAAGGTTTGCTAAACAAAATAGACGAGTTGATTTTGTTGTATAACTAATAGTTTTTATACAAGAGGTTTGAAGTTGTAAATATGTACAGTTGTAACAGAACATAATAATTCCAATAAAGATAATTCAGTATTGAATAAAATGAAAAAAAACCTGTTTTTCAGTTAAAATTCGTTAAGTTTTATTTGTCTGGTAATTGTGTTTTCGTTTTTTGAGTTTGCAAAAAAAAATTGGTCTCCGTTTAGGGGGGGGGGGTCATGACCCCCGTGACCCCCCCCCCCTTGAATCCGCGCCTGCCCTGAAGTATGTTTTAACTTGCTTGCGTTTTTCGAGATGTATTAAAGGTGAAATTTGTTTGGTTAATTGTGTGACCTGATAGTGAGTTATTTCTACATGCTCCGTGAGGAGAGCTACGAGGCACCGGCCGGTGCTAAAAATAGCCATCCTATTCTCCTCAAATTGATTCCTATTGCAAAATAAATAAATAAATAAATAAATAAATAAATAAATAAATGCCACTACCCATGATTTGGGGGTATGTACTGAACCTAAAGGTTGTATAAAGAGAGGATGAACTGCAAACCAGTGAGTACTAACTCATCTGATTTTTGAGCATGTATTAGTGTACTGCATGATTGAGGAGTGTATTAGTTGTTATGTAAAGGTGTTCTTGCATGTATATTGTAGTGTAATTTATGTGGTTTAAGGTTATTTTCTTCTGGTGATATTAAATTATTATTAATAGTACTGCATTGTATGTATTTATTTACCAGGCTATTTAAGGGTTATTATCCGGCTTTTGGGAGCGTGGCCCGCTTTCACACAACGGGCTTTGGCCCGGTTTCCCTCTCCTATTTCTAATGGGTAGCAGTAGTATTATATTAGGAAATGGGGGGAGAGTGCAAACAAGGTAATTTTCCTTGGTTACAGGCCGGACAGACGCAGACAAGAGTGCAGCTCTTTCTCACATATCTACCTGAGACGACCCTAACATGGTATGGATTACAAGAACACAACACGAACAACATAACTTGGGAGGTACTCTGCATACTTTTCAAAAATGAGTTCAAACACACCACGGATGAGGAGGACTTCTATGACCAGATCAGAGAAAGAACACAGGGACCTAATGAACACAGTAACGCTTATATAAATTCCTCACGTAGGATAGATACGACTTAAATATGCCGGAAAAACAGAAGATACGGTTAATTATGAAAGGCCTGAGACCGGCACTAGTCGGTAAATTATGCACTATGACAAACGCAACAGTACAAAAATTAGACAGAACATCAAAACTATAGAGTTTGGAAATACAATCACGGAAAAAGCCATAGACTCGCATATCAAAGCTGATACACACGACTTACAACAGCAGGCACACGACCTCACCCATCAGTTACAGGAGATTAAGATCACTACGATCGACACACAGACACAAGAGAGGGAAACAAAAACAATAAAGGTAACACACGGTAGCCACAATTTAACGGGAGGCAAGCCAATGGCAGACAATCGCCTCCGCAATACACAAGGACTAACGAAAACCAGAACAGACCCCGGGAAACAACACCTACAGGGAGGAAAGAGTTACAACCCTCATCACAATAATCTACCCCCATTCACACAAGAACGCGCCCCACAATACATACAATACAACCCTCACCACAATAATCTACCCCCATTCACACAAGAACGCACCCCACAGTACAGAAAATACAACCCTCACCGCAACAGTCAACCCCCATTCGCACTAGGACACATCCCACAGTACAGACGACATAACCCTCCACAATACAGACAGATGCCGGTGTTAGAGCGAAGAACAATGCGCCCATTATTGGCAAGCATGCTAGTAATTCAGTGAGTTCTCATATCCACCGCTAGGAAGCGGATTTTAGTTTGTGTGTTCCATGTGACTAGGCCTATCTCGCGAAGTTTGACCGCAGTGAAAGACGTGCTTGTATGAGCTCCGTATATAAACTCAATGCAATTAACCACCAAGTGTTCAGAACTAACATGTTATGTGCCCAGTTGACATATAAACACTGCAAGCGAAAGGAGACGACTTCGAATTGCATCCTTGGTTAATTGAGAGGAAAAACGGCAAGCCTAACAAGCTACGCGGGTCGCCAGAAACGAGGTAATGTACAAATCGAGTGTGGGAAGACTGTTATGTGAAATTGTTGGTTGTTGAGAGACGACGTACATCAACCCGCAAGAGATTGGTGAAGTGCGAGTCGCCACTCAGATCTAAATTAAATCTATGCAAATTTCATAATTAAATCCACGCAAACGACACAACCGTTATATCTAATCGATTATAGCAGACGACTTCCGCACCATTTAAGCAAGACCAACTATAAACCTCAGACCTTAATGTAGAAAAAACCTGGCGGAGATGGTTGCCCTACCAATAGCTAGGATCATGTCATCGGGGTTGTCACCGTTCGAGTAAATTATTATTTTTACTCACCTAAGAGCTTAAAAGATATCACAAGACGAGACCAGGTTCCGAAGAAATATGCATCAATAATTTAGACTTACCTGAATTAATTTGTCTATATAATGCTGGCCTCGAATTATAGGTTTCTTCGTCTTCACCCAAGGGGCAGATGTTTCTGTGGTTGAATAAGACGCTTTTTGGCGAGTTATCCCGATTTGTATTTAAGTTCAGTAATTATAGATTAATATTTTTAGCATAAAATCAAACAGATTCTGTAGTAGGAGAGAAGAAAGTACCCGGTTACTGAAGTGCTGTCCCAGCACATGCAGAGTATTCGTGTACACAATCGGAATGAGAATAGTTGCCTGAAATAATCGAACCAACGCTATAGAGATACAATTCAATTATGACCTCTCGTGGAATTGTCTAAAATCTCGGCTAAATCATCACACCGAATTAGTTCTCTACTTGAAAGTGCTGTAGTCTTCGAGCATACAATAGGATAGAGAGGCCTTGACCAGCGGAACATGGGGCCAGAATAAGATCAGCTGATGTTGGTATAACATGGCGCCTATACGCAAGTTGTCAGCGTGAGCGCAAAAATTATTCTTAATAATTATCGATATACGAGCCATTTTTGTAGTATAATATATTACAAATATATAAAATACGCATTTTCCTTTACGTAAGAGGCTAAATGTGAAGTTATATAGCGAAAATGGTTATATATTGCGCTGCTTACAATTGCAGTCAAGAGGTTTGAAAAAGGGAACAGGCTATCTTTTCACGGGTAAGAATTAAAATATATGACCTGAAATACACTGACATGATTACATCTATTTCCCCAATACAGCTGGCACCTAGCGGCGTAGCCGTGCTCGTTAAATCGGGCACCACGCCCGGATATCGCAATTTCGAATCCCGGCGCTGACTGCGGCTATCCCGAGTGTGGTTTATCCCCCAGATTTTTCCACCAGGTTTTTCCACACTCTCTCCAGGCAAATACTGGTATAGCTCCTTAGTTCAAGTCCCGAGGTACCTACCTCATCCCTGTCCCTAATAAAGTTACACACTACCGTACTACAATCATCACATCAATACAGGTTATCAGACAAGTTTAACCCACACCCAACTACACGATGCTGATGACCAAGATGTCACAAGCCCCTTAAATGAATTAACAACCACCAATGCAGCAATACACACTACTGCAGTCATTACAGAAATTTAAGTTATCAGACAAGTTCAACACATAGGCCTACTCAAGTACACAGGGCTGATGATCCGGAAGTCCCTAGCCACCAAAAATGAATTTACTAAATATGGAGGCGAAGGGGATAACATTAGGATATTTGTAAGATTTATTGCTGTAGGTGATAAATATTTGGAGTGGGGATATCATTGGTTTTCTTTTAAGATGCAGTGCTGGCTATCACTTTGTAAGCATAATGAAATGTATTCGCTTATTTCAGCTTCCCTTCAGACCCTGAATTGCGTAAGCTATGGACCATACATATGAATTTTAATTGATGATAGTAATAATCAGGTTAATGGATACGATCGGATGATTATCTGCAAACTTTCTTGATTTATAAAGGAAAACCAGCATAATAGAAGCATAGGGCCTACATGTTACTAAAAAGTAAGCTAGTACTAGTATACTTTGTAGAGTTTATTATTTTAGATATTATGTAAAAATGTTACAAATATAACGAAGACAGGCAATTATTACGGATAAAAATTATACGTAAACGTATGTTATTCACCATTTTATAATTTCCTAACCATGTAGGCCCTACACACGTCACCTATGCATTTCAACACTGATATGTCAACACACCAAAATATCGCATATAACGATTATACTTCACACTTTTCATACAAAAAAGAACAGCAATATTCAGAAGGAATTGTAGTTATTGCCACCTTCAACAGAAATAATCGGTTAATCACAAGGAATACGCTTGAATCGGGATTTTAAGTCACTTCATAATGCTATTCTTATGGGAGACATCTTTGTTTTGCCCAACATCAGCTGATCTTATTTTGGCCCCACGGTCGGCCGGTAGAAGCATAGCTGGCGCCCTCTCTATCCTATTGTATGCTCGAAGGCTGTAGTAGTCTCAAGGAGTTTAGATATCTAACCTCCTTGACTTTCATAGCGTTCAAAGGAACGACGAAATTCGACATGCAAGCTACCCTCTGGGTGTCAATTAACAAAGCTTGCACCAGGCACCCGAGGCCACGGTGGGTGAGTGGTTATAGTGTCGGACTACCAACCCCAAGATTGCAGGTTCGCCCCTGGCCATGGTTAGTGATTTTTGAAAGGCGACAAAAATCACGACACTCGTGTCATACGTTGTTGGCATGTTAAAGAACCCATTTGAATTCAGTAGGCCGTGTTCAATGGCAAAATTAATCTCGGGATTTTCCGCCATCACAAAGTTCCTCCATTCTCTACTTGAAAGCGCTGTAGTGTCAAGGAGTTTAGCTATCTAACCTCCTTGACTTTCATAGCGTTCAAAGGAACGACGAAATTCGACATGTAAGCTACCCTCTGGGTGTCAATTAACAAAGCTTGCACCAGGCACCCGAGGCCATACGATATTATTATTATTAGTTGATTGAAATATGCAAAGAAGTCTTCGTGTGGATATCTGAACATAATTATGGAGATTACCACACACAAAGGACACGAGAATATGTTACCATCTAACCTATTAAACATTCGCTGTTACCGTTTGGAATAGTTGTACGCTGGAAATAGTAGATTTAGTAAAATAATGTAGGTAGGAAAGTACCATCTCCCTCTTACGGAATTATCGCGGCACACCATCTCGCAATATAGGTACATGATTGGCAAGTTACTCACGACACTTTATTACACACATCATAATAAAAAATAACTTGCAAGCTGTAAGAATCACAAAAGTATGAATAATGACGGAACACAATGAGTTCACTGTTTGGCACAGGGGAAACATCTTCCCTAACCAATAAAACAGAAGTTCACTGTAGTATTTGGCGTGTATACAAAGCAGTGTAGAACATCTGCCAGACTGGTAAGGATTTACGGAGGCACATGAAGCTGAGCGTTCAAGATAACGAATACGGTTTGGTCTTGCCGTAGATGCGCATTGCGTTTTCCCTTTACGTACTTAAGTTTGACACTACCGGTTCTGAATTGTACTAAGCTATTATTATATTGACACTAACTAGCAAATCATTGCGGTGTATATTCTTGAGAAACTTCTATTAATGCTTTAGTCTTAGGTACTTCAACATATGCAGTAAATGACACAATGCCATCTGTCGACTGAACAATCATCACACAATCGAGCCAGTCCATAATAAGCGTATTATCACATATTTACACACGATTGCAGTACATTAACGCGAACTGGACTTTACAGACATACTGAAGACACTAAAAATTACAGATGATCAATAGTTTATCCCAACTTTCATCAAACGAAGCTAATCAAAGCTAATATAATATCCCAGCAACGAATGTAAACAAACAATATCTCGGGCTTCCGCATACCCATTTTCACACTTTCGATACCTGCATTAAGGTCTGAGTATTGTAGTTGGTCTTGATTTAAGTGACCGTAAGTTCGATAATCCAAAGTGACGCTTGATATATCGAACAGAAATCGATTCTACTAGACGACTCTCGCAGCTACGATATATCAAGACCAACTACAATCCTCAGACTTAAATGTAGAAAAAACATGGCGGCGATGGTTGCCCTACCAATCATGTCATCGGGCTTGTCACAGTTCGAGTAAATTATTATTTTTACTCACCTAAGAGCATAAAATATATAATAAGACGAGACTAGGTTCCGAAGAAATATGCATCAATAATTTAGACTTACCTGAATTAATTTATCTATATAGTGCTGGCCTCGAATTATAGGTTTCTTCGTCTTCACCCAAGGGACAGCTACAATAGTCTCACTGTTTCTGTGGTTGAATAAGAACCTATTTGGCGAGTTATCACGGTTTGTATTTAAGTTCAGGTTAATATTATTAGCAAAAAGTCATACAGATTCTGAAGTAGGAGAGAAGAAAGTACCGGGTTACTGAAGTGCTGTCCCAGCACATGCAGAGTATTTGTGTAGCCTACACAATCGGAATGAGAATAGTTGCCTGAAATAATCGAACCAACACCATAGAGATACAATTCAATTAAGACCTCTAGTGGAATTGTCTAAAATCTCGCGTAAAACATCACACCGAATTAGTTGATTAAAATATGCAAAGAAGTCGTCGTGTGGATATCAGAACATAATAATGGAGAATACTACACACAAGGGACACGATAATATGTTACCATCTAACCTATTAAACATTCGCTGTTACCGTTTGGAATAGTTGTACGCTGGAAATAGTTGATTTAGTAAAGTACTATAGGTTGGAAAGCACCATCTCCCTCTTACGGAATTATCGCGGCACACCATCTCGCAATATAAGAACATAATTGGCAAGGTACTCACAACACTTTATTACACACATCATAATAAAAAAAACTTGCAAGCTGTAAGAATCACAAAAGTATGCATAATGACGGAACACAATGAGTTCACTGTTTGGCACAGGGGAAACATCTTCCTTAACCAATAAAAAAGTTCATTGTATTATTTGGCGTGTATACAAGGCAGTGTAGAACATCTGCCAGACTGGTAAGGATTTACGGAGGCACATATTGGTGAGCGTTCAAGATAACGTCAACGGTTTGGTCTAGCCGTAGATGCTCATTGCGTTTTCCCTTTACGTACTTAAGTTCGACACTAATGAAGTGTACTAAGCTATTATCATGACGAATAGAAATAAACAGTGTCATCACTCCGCTACTTAAGCATTGTAGTTCATGGTCCAGCCAGTGTGTGGCGCGGAAGTCACGACGAACCATAAGCACGTATGACAGTAACCCACGAGGTTAGTACTGTAATATCCTGTGCGCGAGAAGTCATATTATTCGAGGGAATTTGTTTCTTTGTAATAATTTACGAATGTCTGTGCAGTGCTTTGTGTGTGCAAACAACTAAGTTTTCTGTTGTTTCGGGAAAATGTCGTAAAGTTTTGTTCCTGGAAGTAAATCGGGTTACGAAGAAAATCTGATGGTAGACATTTTTCACACCACCAAAAGAAACAAACCTGTTTTCGAAATGGGCGAGAGTTTTTCCGTGGAAGGATAAGCAATTGTCGATCAAAGATAGAATCTGTGACGAACGTTTTTCGGAAGATTTAATTATTATAAAGGCGGACTCTTTCGTAGTGAACTATGAGAACGTGAAACTTCTTCGCGTGAAGTGGAAATTAAAACCAGGATCAGTACCTCAAATTTTTCAAAATTTACCGAAATATCTATCCACTGATGTAAAATCACGAAAGCCACCCAGTAGGATACGGAATGAAGGCAGCCTTCCATGGTTACTTGTTCTATTTCGTGCCATCCTTACCTAAAACGAAAAAAAATTCGTCTTAATAATAATAGGCCTAAAATAATAATAGTTTTTGATTCTGTAGGGACTTAACGACATCGTGGTCACGTATCCCCGTGTGTTTGGGTTTGTTTAGAATTCGTCTGATAACCTGTGTCATTATGATGTCTGTAGTAGTGTGTGTATTTGGAATTGAGGTCGGATTTGGGTAGGAAGCGGCCGTGTCCTTCAGTTAGGTACCATCCTGGCATTTGCCTGGAGGAGAAATGGGAAACCACGGAAATCCACTTCCAGGATAGCTGAGGTATGAATCGAACGCGCCTCTTAACATTTTTGCCTCACGAGGCTGAGTGAACACCGTTCCAGCCCTCAGACCAGTATTAAATTTATTGGCAGAGCTGGGAATCGAACCCGGACTTCCGTGGTGATAGCCAAGTGGCCAAGAATGAGTCGGACATATAATAATGGCCAACCTGCCAATAGAATAAACGGTCATCTAATTCTTCGCTTCCGTTACCGTCCTCCTGATCTTCGGATCTTGTTTCAACTTTGTCTTCAGTATCAGAGTCACAAATTCCTTTGAAATTACTGAATCATGAACTAGCTATTCGTTATCTTTCAGCAGAAGGTGACACGCTTCATTTGCATCCTTAGTTTTTCGTAAGGCGCAGTCTCCTTACTGATATTAACTAAGGCAACATACTAAGCCAAATAATCGTTATAACAGCACACCTGCCACTCACTAACAGAATGTAACATCATTGGGAGCGCTGGTACCATCAATATCACGCTGACAAAGTGTTACACGTGATAAAGTTATTTTTAGGCACGCTATTTCACAACTCCAGAAAAATGCTTACTATGGTTTGGTGTAAGATGTCACGAGACGATAAGATCATAACTTGAACTGTTGGCTTGATATTAAAACTAATATAACGAACCATGGAGCTGTTAGACCAATGCGCGACTAACGGAGGGTTTTAAACGATAGTTCTACATGGGGACAGAGAATATTAATGCTAACTTTTTGACAGTATTATTCATAAGTCTAAACACAACATTTGTTGTAATCAGCGTAACCGCAGCCTTCGTAAAGAGGTTTACGTAGTCCAGCGCGTATCCCACTATTGAACAGCTGTCCGTGTAGCGTTGGGGATCAGCGCCGCTAGCGCTAGCAGAGCGGGGCGCGGTTGAACTCGGTGAGTGATAGCACTATTTATTTCTATTCGTCATGCTATTATTATATTGTCACTAACTAGCAAATCATTGCGGTGTATATTCTTGAGTCACTTCTATTATGCTTTAGTCTTAGGTACTTCAACATCCGAAGTAATTTAAATGACACAATGCCATCGGTTGACTGGACAATCATCATACAAACGAACCAGTCCATATTAAGCGTATTATCACATATTTACATACGATTGCAGTACATTAACGCGAACTGGATTTTACAGACATACAGAAGACACTAAAAATTACAGATGAGTAACAGTTTATCGCAACTTTCATCAAACGAAGCTAATCAAAGCTTAATAGTGTATCCTAGCAACGAATGTAAACAAACAATATGCCGGGGCTTCAGCATACGCCATTTCACACTTTCGAGACCTGCATTAAGGTCTGAGTATTGTAGTTGGTCTTGGATATATAGATCAGGAATCGATTTCGCTAGACTATGCAAGACCGACTACAATAAATTAGACCGCAATGCCACTATCGATACCGTAGAACATGGCGGAAATCGTAGGGGATTGTTTACATTTGTTGAACCAACATTTTAGTTTGTCTGCTGCCAGAATTTCGTTCAAATGTCGCATATCTCAAGTGATTTCGTGCTGTTATTTATTGTAATAGTGTACCTTAAGTAGTGTAGTGCACTGTGAATAATTATAAATTCCGGTGATACCTAATGTGAGAATTATTGTCTGTTCATGGTTATTGTCTGTGAACCCGGCTGTAAATTTAATACTGCTGCAGATACTTCAATTTTTAAATTTCCTAAAGAAAGAGAAGTGGATAAGAAATATTCTCCGGGATAATTTTCGAAGTTAAAACAGTTGTATGTTGTGGTTAGGAAAATTCCCTAACCCCCTGATGTCATTCCAGTAGGTGGTGTTGGCCATTCTGCCAATTTTCACAAATCAACCGTCCTACCACACAACTCCTGTTTGTTAAAGTAGATGATGGTAGTTTTAATGACATACCATGAGTGTCAGTGTGCTCTAAGGTGCCAAGTTCTTCAAGTGTAATGTATTCTATAAGAATCGTGAATGAAGAATCTTTGTGTGCTTGTGGGCAAATTTAATTGGATACTACAGTCTGATGGAAGCAATGATTTTAAAATGCGACAGGTATGTAAATAGAATTACTATTAGTATCACAAGCAAGTGGACCTGGGGCGTTAATCCCAGATTAGGTTCGTTTTTGTATATAACACATTAATAATATAGAATTTATGTCCGTTACTAGGTTAGGTAGGCCTACTGCCTGGCCGAAAATTACTGTTAGTACCACAGGCAAGGGGGTCTCGGGCGTTAGCCGCTGGTTAGGTTTGTTTTTGTATGTAAACATTACCTAATAAGATAGGATTTATGTCAGCTACTAGGTTAGGTTTTAATATATAAAGTCTTCAAGAACCAACTGATTTGCCTTCCGTTGGAATTCTATACACATCGAATTTGAAGAATGACAAGTTGATAATACAGTAAATTTTCATTTTAAAGAGTTTGTAACAGTCAATTGAGTGTTATTGGCAAATGCTATTTGAAATAAAGAACAAAATGATAGTACCTGTGTGCCATCTGTTGGAGCTAGTTCAGGTTGCCCCTATCCTATACAAACAGGTAGAAGCGAGTGCGCTCTAATAGTTCTCTCCGCTCAAAACAAACAACACACGACCGTGTTTACGGTATACGTAGGATTGGCAATATCTTATTTGTCAAATAAGCCACGCCTACAATGGCCGACACAACTGAAATTTCGCTATATAGGCCTAAGTCGTGTTATAAATGGGGATGGTGGGTGGGTTATAGACAGCGGAGGAGACAACATCTATTAGCAGATCACTGTTGTTAAAAAAAAGGCAGTCATCGGAACGCGTTAGGCTGTAACCATTGTCAAAAACCATTGGATTGGACAAATCGAAGGTTAGAATGGTCTGGTGCAGTTGCCGCTTTGACCGCTCGCAGATATTGGGGCAGGTTGACACAAAACCATTGATCTGGACGTGTTAGGCGGTAACCATTGGATTGGACAAAACGGAGGTTAGAATGGTCGGGTGTTGGTGCGGCATAGTACCAAAACGGTGAGGTTGGCAGTACTGTTCTGATGATGGTTGATGTGAATAATGGCATTCACAGCTGGAAATTCGTCTATAGTCTATAATAATATGGGATTATTGCAGTCTTTGGCTATACATATAATGAATAAAATCTAAAATCACACAGTAAACTAATTGTTATTCCCTAGGAATATCAAAGATTCATGTCTTAATGTGCAGAATATAGCGTGAGATTTTCCACATTGTTCTCCACAGCGCTCACACAAACATTCGTCACACGGATGATGGAACTTTTTGATGCGACACAGTTTATAACGGAAACCATGTATGGCAACGCGCGTGAGAATATCTCTCAGCCAAGACCGACTAAAATAAATCAGACCGCAATGCCACTATCAATACCGTAGAACATGGCGGAAATCGTAGGGGATTGTTTACATTTGTTGAACCAACATTTTAGTTTGTCTGCTGCCAGAATTTCGTTCAAATGTCGCATATCTCAAGTGATTTCGTGATGTTATTTATTGTAATAGTGTATCTTAAGTAGTGTAGTGCACTGTGAATTATTATAAATTCCGGTGATACCTAATGTGAGAATTATTGTCTGTTCATTGTTATTGTCTGTGAACCCGGCTGTAAATTTAATACTGCTGCAGATACTTCAATTTTTAAATTTCCTAAAGAAAGAGAAGTGGATAAGAAATATTCTCCGGGATAATTTTCGAAGTTAAAACAGTTGTATGTTGTGGTTAGGAAAATTCCCTAACCCCCTGATGCCATTCCAGTAGGTGGTGTTGGCCATTCTGCCAATTTTCACAAATCAACCGTCCTACCACACAACTCCTGTTTGTTAAAGTAGATGATGGTAGTTTTAATGACATACCATGAGTGTCAGTGTGTTCTAAAGTGCCAAGTTCTTTAAGTGTAATGTATTCTATAAGAATCGTGAATCAAGAATCTTTGTGTGCTTGTGGGCAAATTTAATTGGATACTACAATCTGATGGAAGCAGTGATTTTAAAATGCGGCAGGTATGTAAATAGAATAACTATTAGTATCACAAGCAAGTGAACCTGGGGCGTTAATCCCAGATTAGGTTCGCTTTTGTATATAACACATTAATAAGATAGAATTTATGTCCGTTACTAGGTTAGGTAGGCCCACTGCCTGGCCGAAAATTACTGTTAGTACCACAGGCAAGGGGGTCTTGGGCGTTAGCCGCTGGTTAGGTTTGTTTTTGTATGTAAACATTACCTAATAAGATAGGATTTATGTCAGCTACTAGGTTAGGATTTAATATATAAAGCCTTCAAGAACCAACTGATTTGCCTTCCGTTGGAATTCTATACACATCGAATTTGAAGAATGACAAGTTGATAATACAGTAAATTTTCATTTTAAAGAGTTTGTAACAGTCAATTGAGTGTTATTGGCAAATGCTATTTGAAATAAAGAACAAAATGATAGTACCTGTGTCTGTGTGCCATCTGTTGGAGCTAGTTCAGGTTGCCCCTATCCTATACAAACAGATAGAAGCGAGTGCGCTGTAATAGTTCTCTCCGCTCAAAACAAACAACACACGACCGTGTTTACGGTATACGTAGGGTTGGCAATATCTTATTTGTCAAATAAGCCACGCCTACAATGGCCGACACAACTGAAATTTCGATATATAGGCCTAAGTCGTGTTATAAATGGGGATGGTGGGTGGGTTATATACAGCGGAGGAGACAACATCTATTAGCAGATCACTGTTGTTTAAAAAAAAAAAAGGCAGTCATCGGAACGCGTTAGGTTGTAACCATTGTCAAAAACCATTGGATTGGACAAATCGAAGGTTAGAATGGTCTGGTGCAGTTGCCGCTTTGACCGCTCGCAGATATTGGGGCAGGTTGACACAAAACCATTGATCTGGACGTGTTAGGCGGTAACCATTGGATTGGACAAAACGGAGATTAGAATGGTCGGGTGTTGGTGCGGCATAGTACCAAAACGGTGAGGTTAGCAGTAGTGTTCTGATGATGGTTGATGTGAATAATGGCATCCGCAGCTGGAAATTCGTCTATAGCCTATAATAATATGGGATTATTGCAGCCATTGGCTATACATATAATGAATAAAATCTAAAATCATACAGTAAACTAATTGTTATTCCCTAGGAATATCAAAGATTCATGTCTTAATGTGCAGAATATAGCGTGGGAACTTCCACATTGTTCTCCACAGCGCTCACACAAACATTCGTCACACGGATGATGGAACTTTTTGGTGCGACACAGTTTATAACGGAAACCATGTATGGCAACGCACGTGAGAATATGTCTCAGCCATTGAACTGGAATGCCGACTGTATGGGAGGAAAGTGCGGTTTGTTGGTGCGACTAGTTACTCCTGTAGTGCATGTCAAGGAGGAGAATTTGACGTATACGAACGAAAGGATGATGTACGTACGACGTGATACAAGTAAAAGAGGTACTTTTGAACATTTAGGCGAACGGTAAACTAAACGGGACTTAACGCCGAAATACATATTTCAAAACATCATGTAGTAATTTGATTAAGCCTCCGTGGCTTAGGCGGTAGCGCGCCGGCCTCTCACCACTGGGTCCGTGGTTCGAATCCCGGTCACTCCATGTGAGATCTGTGCTGTACAAAACGGAGGCAGACCGGTTTTTCTCCGGGTACTCCGGTTTTCCCTGTCACAATTTCATTCCAGCAACACTCTCCAATATCATTTCACTTCATCTGTCATTCATTTAACCATTGCCCCAGAGGAGTGCGTCAGGCCTCGGCAGCCGGCACAGTTCATATCCTCGCCGCTAGATGGGGGCTTCATTCATTCCATTCCTGACCCGGTCGGAGACTGGAAGCAGGCTGTGGATTTTCATTTCATGTAGTAATTTGATACTTAAAATGGCTAGGAATATACGCCAACATAAAATATTATATTGCAGCCTGATTGTTCATCATTTTATCCATAGATCAAAGGCAGCATACACAATAACTATAGGCCTACTGGCAAAAAGTACAAGCCGCACGTACATTAAAATAAAATAAAAATAAGGTTAGGATGGGAATTACTAACAAGAGGAGGATACGATGTATGGGTTACCGATTCGAATCATCTTTAGTACACGTGTAGGGCATGACTAGGCGTATGCCAGGTGCAAGTAGTAAGGTGCGCTTCTCAGCCGATTCCGAGAAATGTATTATTAATTATTCGTAATTGCTGTAGCGCGTTCAGATGCGCTGTACGTTAACATGAAGCCAAGGAGCGCATGGGTCAGCGGTAAGATCCCTGCTTCGTAAGCGTGGGATCACTGGATCGAATCCCACCGGTGAGCATTTTATTTTTGGTAAACATAGGCAATTCGTACAACAGTAGGTGTCGTGAATAATGTTCATTTTGCAGTCAATTTTAATAACGTGTTATGTGAGCGGGAAAGGGGAGTGGGAATAAATATTACAGGAGATTACATCCTCGTCGCGGAATTTGAATGCGGTCCACTTCCATCGGCCTTCGTAGGCACCGACACATCACTATAACGTGTAATATCCAATATCGCACAATTATTCCCACTCTTATGATGTTGCTAACTCAAGAGCCAAGGAACGAATGCGACATTCAACGTTTCCTGGGTGAACCGTTTATCCTCCTGCCCACCGTTATCGTTAGTTTGTGTGCAGGTGACCTCGCCAGTTCCGAACACTTTCCAACTGTAGCAACAGAGTATCGAGAAGGCAGTGCGAGAACAGAGTAACAAAAAGGCAGTGCGAGAGTACAAATATCAAGTAGGCAGTGAAGAAAAAAGTCTTGGAATTGTTATGTATTATGAGTGTGTAAAAAAATAGAAATATTTGTCTGTTGATGAATGTCATGAATAGTAAAAACGGTAACACAACCAATACCCATAGCATGAGACACTATTTGCGGGGTACGGAGTGGTCTGATGGTTCACTGACGTGCAATGAACGGAACAGACTGGGCCTTCAGTGTATAAACGTATACATATAATAGAGTACACCTGACCATTTATAATACCAATGAATTTGCAATGCCCCGACTGTTTATGTAATGTCACATGAACATTATTCACGACACCTACAGTTGTACGAATTGCCTATGTTTACAAAAAAAAAAGAGGCTCACCGGTGGGATTCGAACCAGTGATCCCACGCTTACGAAGCAGGGTTCTTACCGCTGAACCATGCGCTCCTTCACTTCAAGTTAACGTACAGCGCACATGAACACGCTACAGCAATTTCGAATAATTAATAATTAATTTCTCGGAATCGGCTGAGAAGCGCACCTTACCACTTGCACCTGGTATACGCCTAGTCATGCCCTACACGTGTACTAAAGATGGTTCGAATCGGTGACACATACATCGTATCCTCCTCTTGTAAGAATAAAGAATAAAAATGTTAATTGGTATTCAACATTTTTATTAACTCAAGGGCAGAATTCATATGTGTGTGAATATGCATAAGCCTACAACTAAACAATTAAATAGATTCTTAGTGAACAAAAATACATAGCTTACTTTTTTATACAAAACACCCACATGTTCAGTATTCTTCAAAGTAATGGGGCGTGGTGGCGCAGTGGTCAAGCTATTCGCCTCTCACCAAGGTGGACCAGGTTTGATTCACGGTCATTGCAAGTGAGATTTTTGAAGTGAAATGCCATGTCCTGTGGTTCGGATTCCACGTAAAATGGAGGTCCCTTGGCTCATGATCACAAGATTAACGGTCACGTAAAACTACAAGCTTCTTTTTCTTCAAAGCAGGTTGAAACTTAGACCTCACATAAGTCATACAGCAAACGAACAGGTCCTGCAGGAAAGATCCCGTAAGCCGAATTATTTTTATCGTCTCCAAGACTGACATCATAAAAGTATACTGGAAAATGTGAAATTTTATGCCTATGCTGATGAAGAAAGTAACAGTAAATGTTAGGCTACTTGTCGTTCAATAACTCTCGGTCTTTTCTTGGGTGGCTGAAGCCGATGCTGTGGGAAATTGCAAATTGCAGGTACCGCATCGCATAATCTTTAAGCAGTGGTTTGTTTCTATTTGAATGAAACAAGTAGCAGGTTTATAAAAGTGTTCGCAGCTATAACCCATTTCTTTAATAGGCCTACATCTGGGCGTTTCCATGGAAACCTGTAATATAAGTGTAGGTTATAATTCTGTGACTAATGACTTATAACCTACAATAGGGCCTACGTGTATTTGTCATGTGCTATTTAGGCCTATGCCAAAATTTGATGTAAGACGTATCCATAAACGCAGAATAGGCTACTTCATTACAAATCTCAATTCTGAAAATAAAGTAGACCGTAAACCTACCGTATTATTGGATAATACCATACATATAACGTTGCACAGAGGTACGTACGATCAAATATATGAAAATAATCACGACATATCAGCTGACTTGCAACCTAGAGTTAAATGGTATGACAGTTTTTGGTGCGACTAGTTACGCCTGGTAGTGCACCAGGAAGCAGTTTTCAGCGAGGGTTACCATGGGAGGAGTTGTTCCAGTAGTACCTACAGTTCAATGGTCTCAGCTCGTACCCCCCACTCTTCCATTCGTCAAAAATCATAGCGTCCGTGGCGCAAAAATCCTACCAAATGTCCTTTGACCCTAGTGTGTCCATGAGTTTTACATATCCTGGAGTAGAAGGTAGCAACATTTGAAGTCTAAACCTTGCAAGTCACCTCTTACACCGGTCTTGAAGGTGTATACTTTGATACACCCAAGGCCTTCTTTATGTAAGTTGCCTTCAGTTGCTCCATATTGTTCCAAATACTTCATATTTAAATGTGTCCAAATGCTCTCCAGTCCATAAGTCACAATACGGGTAACTTTTAACCGCAAAAGTTTTAAGGCTGTTTTTATAGATAGCTTAGTCAAATGTTTTGGTAGCGACGCTGGGTCTATCCTTGATGTGCAGTGTGAAAACATTGCCAGTTGACTGTAATGTAGGACCTAAGTAGGACTACTTGTAAGGTGATACACTCTCAAGCGGTTTTCCTGCAATGTGAAAAATTTCTGGCTTTCCCCCTTTCCTAAATGTCATAGATTTAGTCTTGTTTCTGTTTAACCTAAGGTCATTGTGTAACGCCCATCATTCTAAAGCGTCGAGAGCAGATTGTAAATCGACCTGTGAACATGAAGCGAGCACCATGTCATCTGCATATATAAATGAGATTACCCTCTCTGATAATATATCTGTGATATTATCTGCCATAGCAGTGATAAATAACAGTGGGCTTTATGGGTCTCCTTGTAGCACGCATGTAGTCTGCTCTATTGGGCTTGATGTTGTAAGGCCATCGTTAATGACTATATTGTTAGAGCCTAAAATACTTTTGACAAGACGTTTCGTGTAGCTGTTAAGTTACCTCTCAATAGTCTGTCTAGTTTTTCCAATATTTTCTTCCTGCTAATCGAGTCAAAAGCTTTAGAGAAGTCAATGAATATGGATTGTAACTTTCCCTTCGGTACTGACAGGGTAGACGCAATCTCAGTTTGAAGACCTAGAATTGCCTGGATTGTGCATCTTCCACTCCTGAAGCCAAATTGTCAGTCGCAATGCTATTTGGGATGGCTGGGTTACATAGAGAGGAGGAGGAAGCATCTATTAAAACATCATTCCCTGATTTATTTCTCGTTGTTTGATAAGGTATTTTGGCTAATTCATGTACTATAGAGAATATTATCGCTCGTTCTACTTTCATTCAGTGCTACCATTCTGTTTTAGACCACCTTGTTGTGTAGTGCCTAGCATTCTTGGCTGTCGTCCCGGAGGTCCGGGTTTGATTCTCCAGCTCTGCCAAGAAATTTAATTCTCAAGTGAGGGCTGGGACGGGGTGCACTCAGCCTCTTGAAGCAACTTAGTAGAGGAGGGTTCAATTCCCACCTCAGTCATCCTGGAAGTGGTTTTCCATGTTTTCCCCACTTCTAATCCAGGCGAATGCCAGGATGGTTCCTAACTTAAGGCCATGGCAGCTTCCTTCCCATTACAATCCCTAATTTACAAACACACTAGTTCAGCCATAACAACAACACAGGTTATCAAACAAATTCCACACACAAATACATGGGGCTACAAGACCACGATGTCGTAGCCCCTAATATAAACAACAACCATTTATATTTGCATTTTATATTTGCTTAGGCCCTTCATGGGCTGTATAGTGTCAGGGGTTGACTTTGTTGTTGATTGACTATTCTTGTAGTTCCATTTAGAAGTATTTGCATTTTTTAACTTTATGTCTTACCTCTGCTTTATTTATGTCTGTATTTTTAGCTACTGTCTGTTCGCGTTGCTTGTAGCGAAGTACGTCAGGGTTTCATATTGAATTTGTGCCTTATTACATAAAAACCTGTATTTTATGGTAGAATTTAATCAATTATGCGAATGTTTGTCTTCGAATTTGCCGCTATTTCGATGGCGCCATGCCCGCCAGTCGCTACAGCTGTTCCCCTACGATTTCCGCCATCTTGGATTTGATGTTACGGTCTGAGATATTGTAGTCGGTCTTGGACTATGCTCACGACCACGATATATCGAGTGACACGGAATTTAGAAGACCCGGAACTTACAAGTGACTATTGTGATTTTCTGACCAAGAGACACAATGGCAATGACCGACGAATATAAAATCCATAAATTATCATCAGACAATTACTACGTGTGGTCAATTCGTGCGAGGGCAGCACTGGTGTAGAAGGGTTGCTGGGAAGCCGTTGACCCTGGATTTGGCACAGCTGCTTTGACAAATGAACAGAACAAGGCCAACAACAAGCCACTAACGTTTCTGTTTCTTGTGGTTGATGACAACTACCTAGATGGCGTTGGCATGTGTACCAGAGCACAGGAGGCATGGGAAACATTAATGGACATGAACTCCAAGTACGGTCTACTGCACACAATTCAGCTGATGATGGTCTTCTTCAACATCACAATAAAGAAAGGTGAGGAGATGAAGAGCTACATTGGGAGGCTAATGGAGATCCACATGACACTAACAAGTGCAGGCCATGGATTCAGTGACCGAGAGGTTGCGTTGGTGATGTTGATGGGTCTTCCTGAAACGTATGAACCGCTAATCCTGAACCTTGAACAAGATTAAGAGGACCTCACGACGAAAAGAGTCAATTCAAGGTTGCTTGTTGAAGAAAAGCGGAAGATCCGTCGTGATGAAGAAAGAGGAAGTGGTGATGATGAACCAAAGTCACTGATCACGAAGCAGCGTGATAAACCTAGCTGGAAGCACAACAATGCGAGACCACCTGAACAGGATGGATTTCCCAAACAAGACAGGAAATGAGCAGACCCAAATAAAGTTAATTACAGCCGACGAGGACCCTTGAAGTGTTTCTGTTGTGGAAAGCCTGGTCACATTGCAAGGAACTGCCCTGAAGATAATGGAGATTCGAAGAGCCAGCAGCCGAAACTACAAGCGAAGACAGCATTCCATAGGGCAATGTTTGCGAAGGTGGGTGACCATCATGTTTCATCTGTTTAGTATCTTGACATTGGAGCTACTTACCACATGACATTGTCGAGAGAAAAGATGAGCAACTTCAAACCATGTGAAACAAGGGTTGAGGTGGCCAATAAGGAAACCATCAAGGTCAGTGGAACTGGACGAGTAGAAATCAAACTAGAGCAGACGGACAAACATTTGTTTCTCACCTTAGATGATGTTCTCCTAGTACCAGACCTGAGCGGTAACTTGCTTTCCGTGGGAATAATTTAGAGATGGGCTATACTGTCAACTTTGGTGATGGCATGGCCACTGTAGCAGATAAGGATGGAGAAGTCGTCCTTCAACAGAGCTAAGTGGAAGACTGTATGCTGTGGACGAGTCTACCATATCGATGAGACTGGCTATAGTCAACCCTGACAAGTTATGGCATAGACGACTAGGACACCTCCATCAAAAGGTCGTGAAGAAGTTGGACATAGATGAGAGAATGCAGGAGAATTGTGACACTTGTACTCTTGGAAAGTTGAGACGTAAAGCTTTTCCAACCGACGATGCGACCAGAGCTAGTGCTCCACTCCAGCTGATCCATTCTGATGTTGTAGGCAAGATCACACCAACTTCTAAAGGGGGATCCAAGTACTTAGTGACATTTGTAGACGATTGCTCATGACATACTTCTGTGTATCCCATGAGGAAGGAGAATGAGATACTTAGTAAATTTGACGAGTATAGGCGTGAAGCTGAGAATCTTCATGGAACAATGGTCAAAATGCGACGCAGTGGTGATGGAGGAGAATACCTGAGCAGGGAATTTGACAGTTACCTGATGAATCACGGTATCCGACGAAAGCTGACTCTCCCAGACACGCCTCAGCAAAATGGTGTTGCTGAGAGAATGAATCAGACGCTGCTTGACATGACAAGATGTATATTGATCGAGTCAGGGATCACGAAGTCTCTTTGGGCTTATGTGCTACATACTGCTTGGACAGGATTTAGGAAGTGTTGGTTGTTAATGTTGGCAGCATGGACAAATGAATGTATTGTAGGGTACCTGTGAGGGTAGCCTCTACAAAGTGTGTAAAAAGGGGGATGAAAGAAGAGTAGCTGAAGGCTGCTCGGGGCTCTGGTGTAAAAAGGTGTGGATTTGAGTGGTTCGGGCGTGAACTCAGCTCGACGGGAGAACACCCAATTGTACAGTCTACTTGGGTAGTTCAAAGGGATGGTTACAAGGGGTAATTTACTAATTGAGAGCAGGAGCAGCTATGCGGCCGCTCGGATTCCTGCTGATGTTGAATGACTGGCCGTGCTCCTAATGTGTATCGCGCACGCAGGCAATGCAATGTGACGCCCGCGGCTGACTACAGTAGCCAATAAGCAATTAACTAAGTACTAATTTAGGATCCTACCGGGAAGTGATTTAAGGGGTAGGATCTTATCAACTAATTAAATAAATGAACCAAAAGACCAGTGAACTTATAGATTATAATGTTTAATTCATACTCCCAAGGTGGAGTACAATGAAACTACGCAGAGCAGATACTTGTGATCTTTTACAATAATTATGGGGATTTTGTAAGGGTTAGTGTGATAGCTCGCTTGACACTCAGCGATCTGGATGTGGCGGCTTAGGGCAGCGTCTCGGTACCTGGTTGCACTTGTGGAAGACTGACCCCCCAGTCACCTTTCCTCTGGTGTTTTATAGAACCCGCCTGCCGAGTTTGCATTAGTTGCGGATTCTTTAGGAAGTGAGGTGCTGGCCTGGGTTACTGGAGGTCGTTGCTATGCACTAGGCCTGGCCTTGGTATAAGCTTATGCGAAGTATGTCGCAGGCATCCGTGTAAAGTTAGGTGTATAATTTATATTTATAGGGAAGGGATGGGGATGCATCCCTCGGATGCAACAACTCCTTCGACGGAGCTAGTCATCGACCTCGATGACGGGACGAGACTAGACCGTAGGGGTAGTTGTTGTTGTATGTAGGGGTATATGGACATCTTCTTCGTTCTTGAAATCTTGGTTCTTCTTTGCTTCTCTTCTGTTCTTCTGTTGGTGTAAAATATGCTTTCGTCCAGAATGTGGGGGTCGTTGTTGGGGGTGTGTGATGATCCCCGTTTGGGGTGAGTGATAGAAATGAAGATGTTGGAAATGGAGTGGCGGGTGTTATCGTAGATAGGGGTGGGTGGATGCCAGCGTGCAGTGCCCAGTGTATAGTTCCTCGTAGAGACGCCAGCGTCAGGTTTGTGCCCAGCGAGCTAGTGTATGTGTTGAGGTGTGAGGGGGGGGGGGACAATATTTTTACATAGCATGTGCATCATCAAGAAAATAGTGAACAATTTGAGATACAAAAACCAAACAAAAAACATATAGCGGCATAATCCACTGTACAATATTAAACATGAAGAACATCATTATCATCGTGCATCATCATTAATCATTAACACAAGCATTATGAAGCATCGTCTGCATTAATCATCATTATCCTTAAATAGTAACATCAGCCGCATTACTCATTATCATCATCATTATACAGCAGTAACACAATTATTATTATGGACCAGCTCAAGGGAAAAAAAACAGCTGCAGTGCCTAGCTTACCCTCCGTCGATTTAACTAGACATGCTGAAAAAGTGCCCTTGAGTGGCGAAAAGATAGATATTAACTAATAAATGAAAAGAACAGAAAGAATATAAAAAAAGAAAAATAAGTGCCTCGGTGTTTTTGTTAAGGGGGTAAGAAAAATGTTTTTTATTGTGCGGCGGGGGGGGGGGTAGGAGGCACCTGTACAACTGTGAATTTAGAAGGACCGAAAGGAAAAAGGAGAAAAGAAATATTGCGGCTCTATAACTACACAAAAAACATAAACACACAAATGAACCCTCTCTCTTGCTTTCTCTCTCTCACACTCTCTCCCTCTCTCTTAGCCACTGTCTCTCTCTCTGTCACTTCACTGGGCCGTAGCACCTACACTATACCTGACAATGGAACTCCACTCATGTGGACATTTGATAATTAAATCTAGGTTGCTCTACAACTACTATCTCTAAAACCCAACTATACTATACCATGGCCAAAATTATAAATAATATATATACATGGATCGCCCCCTGTGGGAAGACGGTCCATTTTAACGGGGAAGGTTGTCTCTTACACTGGTTGAGTACAACCCTCGCCGCCGGATTGCACCTCTCATTTACAGGTGTACAAATCCATCATGTAGATCCGACCTGCTGTGGGGTATATCCCTCAGGCATATCTCCGCCGTGGTGCGGATTGATTAGCTGTAAGTAAAATGTATAGCATCAGGTAGAGGGGAAATTGTGTATTTGAGTAGGGGAGGGAGACGTGTTTGGGCGTGGGCAAAATATTTACAAAGGGCTATATACAATGACGCCACCTGCGGGTAAAGAAAAGAATACATTGTCCATATATTTGTAGATAGGGTCTTCACCCTGTAGCGGGATCAGGTGTCCCCTGGTGGAGCTCCAGGATGTAAAGTAAGCACATAGAACCATTAACCTGGCCATTTGTATGTCTACTCCTGTCTAACAACTTGATAGTGTACTCCTGTCGTCCAAACTGATATACATATCCAACGGATAATTCTCATGTTATCGTCCGTTATCGTTTTCATCTGATCGTCTAGACCGTATTATTCGGGCTCACGCTGGTGCGTAAGACCGCAGTCGGCAAATCATATATCGCTGTTCAGGCAATCTCAATTTGTTCCCCTCCCTGGCACACGACCAGAGCGACCAACGGTGGCCGTAACCTCGGCCAGAGAGAGAACCGTAGGCTCGTCGCAAATCGTAAATCGCAAATCGCAAATCACAGGGAATCGTCCTTGGGGGCATGGGCAGAGGAGAACATCGGTGCCCATACCTCGGCCCGGGAGATAATCGTATATAATATATTCATCATTATTTATCATTCATTATTATTCATCTTCACCTGCCGCTGCAGGGCTTATGTCTTCACCTGTGTTCGAAAACAGGACTTGCTTCCGCGATGAAGCTATTACTTATTCTTACATACTAACTAATGTCAAGTAAAGTGGGTCGTCTCTGGGTGGAGGGTCTATTCTGTCCGATGGGGAGTTGGTCAATCCCCTCACTGAACTATCAAGACTCCGCCCGCAGGTCTAACTTCGCTGGTTCGACCTTCCGTTGTTCATCGTCCATGTCATGTCATGGCATGTTCACCTTTCACAATATTCACCAGATGTCCATACCAAATGGGTATAGTGTATAGCGACCTCTGTTTGTGTGGGGACCAATGTGTGCTTTTTCACAAGGGTCAGGGGGGGGATGTGGCAAAGCGCGCAAACCTTGCGCCTAGCATGCGGACTCCCAGCCAATGCAGTGCATTTTATTTATATTTGTTCACAGTTAGTAGGTGTAATGGGTATTAGGAAGGTATATCCCATGTTATGAGGTATGTTGATATGTTATAAATAGTGATTTCGGGGTAAAAGGATGGCTAGAATCGGAGGGTGCATGCGGTGCTAGTAGGATTTAGGAAGTAGTTAAAGGGTGAGGAACATTTTACTGGAGGGGTATTAGTTATCTCCATGCAGGAAAAATATCACATGTGGGTGAAAAAAAAATGTAAATAAATATATTGATATTACCATTGTTAGCAGGGGAATGTATTCTACAATCCACTGTTGGCTTTTAGTTCCGCAGTGTTCCATCTCAACACTTAGCTAAGAGCGATTTAGCATGGTGCACACCTTTGGTATGGCATTAATACCAAGTGCCTTGCATGAACAGGGGAATGGGTAAAACGTGTAAAATGTATAAGTGTGTAATCTGTGTCAAAAAAGGAGGGGGGGGGGGGATGGTTGGAACGTTGACCTGGTGTCAACGTTTGATCACGTCTACCATCTGCGGCCGTGAAGCGTAGTATTCTGCTGTCGGTGGTGTACAAGAAACCACCTGTACTTACATGCTAAAACTTATACACTACAACTGGTCAGTTTATTATCAATAAATAAGTAATTTCCTATGCTATAAACACTTATTATTACTAACGGGGAATGTCACGGGGAATTAAGAATTGATCGATATAATCTGCTAGTGGCATATTGCCGTCAGCGTCCTTTCAAACTATAACAACGAATATTATAAAGGCTGGCTGTATCTATATGTAACCAATCCCGAGACAAAAATATAGTGCGCGTAGTGAGAACATTCGCGCTCGAGGATATCCTATCGTTATCGGCACTGCCGACTGTCGTTGTGTGTTGAAAGACATTTATGGGGGATTGTGTGCTACGCTGCTGTGCGCCGGGTCGCTCTTAACAAATCTTAACATCTATGTATAAGGCACCTAAAATTCCACCTCCGCGGGCTCGATTGAGTACCGCTCTCCGTGGGCTATATTCACCATTGAGGAGGGGGGGGGGGGGGGTAGATAGTGTTTAAAACGATAATCCGTCGCTATGTGGATATGTGGGGGGAATAAAAGCGTGTTTGACCACCTTAATGTGGGGGGTGAATATAAATGCGCCACCTGTTGCAATGGGAAAGAAACATCCCCTGAATATATGTGTGTAAGCCAATTATCGGTGGGGTGATAAGGGGATTGTGTCGGGGCACATGGCTGGATCATTGTATTGACCGATTCTGCTCGATCCTGACCGTAATAGATCGGTATTAAAAATTAGGTATGCTTCGTAAAAAAATAATATCTGGCGCGGATTTCTATCTAGGGACGTGGATAGGGGAAAGCGCGTGGTTCCCTGTAGCGGAAGGCGTGTCCTGTACAATGGTGTAGGAAAAAAACAAGTATTGTCTGAGAAATGATCAAAAATATAAGGGGAATAGCGGACGTAGGCGCTCAGAGTGTGGCATGGAAAACAAAGGCATTTAGTCGTGAAAAATACACACACTGTGTCAGGTAAGGGGTGTGTGAGGAGATGAGTTCCATTACAAGGGTTGGGTTCACCCTAATAGGCAGTGCGGGGAGAATTAAACATGTATCTTGGGCGGAATGGCATTTGAATCTTGCGCGTGGATATGATTGGACGGTATGTGGAAATTTAATCGCTGCTCGAGTCCAGTATCCCCGAGGAGGAGTGACGTTTGAGATAAGACGGAAGTGCGGAGTGTGAGATAACGCTTATCGGTGGGCGGTGTAGTAGCTAGGTACGCGTCGCTGATTGGTGGCTGCGTGTCTTGGAGGCAGTGGCTGTCCGCACGCAATACTGATTGGTCAAGAGCTTTGTGAATGAGTGTAGACCACGGTGTGGTGTGGCCATGCGGTTATTGAAATGTCATCTGCACGTGGCGGTCGCCGACTGGAATGGGATTCATGTATTGACTTTCACATAAAAGACAACGTGTGGAATACATGACGTGGGTGTGCGTCAACGAATTCTCGTCGGGGTAGTGGGAAAGCAAAGCAAGTTCTGCTCAGGGGGAATATAAGCGGGACTGCGCTGTCATCACCTCGTGTTTACATGGGGCAAATACTATGTAATATTCTGTCTACCGCCTGTATTGTATTGGTAGTGTACTGAAAATGTATTTGAGAACGTGTTGAAGCCCGTCGCGTCTCTATGCGTGGGTGACACGTTGTGTTCAGTATGTTGGAAAAGTGTTTCCGTGGTCTAATCCCACTTACTTCGGGAAAATGTAAAAATCTTATTTGGCTGGGTAACAATTCCTTTCGTGGCGTGTACTGTATGTCGCTTCTTCCCTACTGTCCGTATAATAGCACAATGGGCTAAGGCAATCCGATAACCTGCGTTATGGAAGTGAGACCTGCAATTTGTAGGCCTTTACTTTAATGTGTCGCTGTAGATATTATGTATTTCTAATGTGTATAAGTTGTTCGTGTATTTAAGTGCATACTTAGTGTTTTGAAGGAATAAAATCATTGGGCTTTCATTTTCCGTTTCCTGTTTAAAAAACTGGGCGGTTCCTCCGCCCATGGTGAATACTTATCCTATATTGTGTTTGGGAAAAGGCTCTTTAACGTGTAACACGATACTCTTCCACAAACATAGGAAATTTATGGACCATGGTCGTAGTTGCTGCCTGAATATATATATACACACATCAAAAAAAGTTTTGCATCACCTCGGTTCACAGATCTCCGGCATATAGACGTTGACTGTGTATATTGTATCCAAGATACAGTCCCTTTGACTGTTCATAGATGTCACTAAAACTGCTCAAATGTGTAAACAACCATGCATGAGCAGGGCCTATTAGACGGAGGGGGTACGACAGCCGATCAGTTCCAGTCATTCCACCAGGACGAAGGTACGCTGCTCATGTTGTCTGTAGTTCTACCATGCCTAGAAGGTCAATACCGCAGTTCGATCGCGTCCGCATTGTTACTTTGTGTCAAGAAGGGCTCTCAACAAGGGAAGTTTCCAGGCGTCTCAGAGTGAACCAAAGCGATATTGTTCGGACATGGAGGAGGTACAGAGATACAGGAACTGTCGATGACAGGCCTCGCTCAGGCCGCCCAAGGGCTACTACTGTAGTGGATGACCGCTACTTACGGATTGCCGCTCGGAGGAACCCTGACAGCAATGCCACCATGTTGAATAATGCGTTTCGTTCAGCCACAGGACGTCGTGTTTCAACTCAAACTGTGCGCAATAGGCTGCATGATGCGCAACTTCACTCCCGACGTCCATGGCGAGGTCCAGCTTTGCAACCCCGACACCATGCAGCGCGGTACAGATGGGCCCAACAACATGCTGAATGGACCCCACGGAATTGGCATCACGTTCTCTTCACCGATGAGTGTCGCATATGCCTTCAACCAGACAATCGTCGGAGACGTGTTTGGAGGCACCCTGGTCAGGCTGAACGTCTTAGACACACTGTCCAGCGAGTGCAGCAAGGTGGTGGTTCCCTGATGTTTTGGGGTGGCATTATGTGGGGCCGACGTACGCCACTGGTGGTCATGGAAGGCTCCGAAACGGCTTTACGATACCTGAATGACATCCTCCGACCCATAGTGCAACCATATCGGCAGAATATTGGAGAGGCATTTGTCTTCATGGACGACAATTCTCGACCTCATCGTGCACATCTTGTGAATGCGTTCCTTCAAGATAACGACATCGCTCGACTACAGTGGCCAGCATGTTCGCCAGACATGAACCCTATCGAACATGCCTGGGATATGTTGAAAAGGGCTGTTTATGGACGTCTTGACCCACCAACCACTCTGAGAGATTTACGCCGAATTGTCGTTGAGGAGTGGGACAATTTGGACCAACAGTGTCTTGATGAACTTGTGGATAGTATGCCACGGCGAATACAGGCATGCATCAATGCAAGAGGACGTGCTACTGGGTATTAGAGGTAGTGGTGTGTACTGCAATCTGGACCACAAATGCTGAAAGTCTAGCTGTATGATGGTACAACATGCAATGTGTGGGTCTCATGAGCAATAAAACGAGCTGAAATGTTGTTTTTGTTGATCTCTATTCCCTTTGTATTTAACGGTTCCGGAACTCTTGGAACCGAGGTGATGCAAAACTTTTTTTGATGTGTGTATATATCTGGCTGAATATTTATCCTAAATCTCGTTTGGGGGCAACATTGTTTTAATGTAAAAATTACAGTGCTTTAACCCCACAAGATGTAAAATACTTATGAGCCAGAACGTAAATGCAACGCATACATAGAGTGATATGTATATAGGTTGGAATCAGCGCCTGATAGAGAAATGAGAAGTGAAATTTGGCCAACTAATGATTGTAGCTACAAATTTGCGTGACTATGGGGTGTAAAGTATTGAGGGGGATCTATAGAAGGACTTGTGGTCCTGTAGTAGCCTTGTGGCTCTTCTTAAATTATTCCGTTAATTAATTTTTGATTATTATTATTTCGGCATATGGTAAACTATGACGAACAGTTCATAATTCAGCATAGGGATGATAAAATGGGCCCCTAGGTCGATTGTTAGAGGAGTACGCCCCAACCCCACGGATAGACCGTGAGTCCAATCAGTTCGTCGACTATGATGATGATAGAATTAAAATGTGAATGGATTTCCCTGAGTCGTCGACTAATTCATTCATTCATTCATTCATTCATTGATTTATTTGCAATGGGGGTGTGTCCCCCGGTGGCAAATTGTATATACATAACAAATAAATAATTATACATAACAATTCAATAACAATTATACAACAATTAAACTGGAGGATTTACACAAATAGTCAGTCTTTTCTTAAACACACCTATATGTTTGGGAAAAGGCTCTAAGACTGCGGCAGGTAGAGAGTTCCAGTTATCAATGGCACGGTTTACGAAAGAATATTTACCATAATTTGTTCGCTGTGGTCGGCCCTTAACTTTGAAAGGATGATCGCTCCTACCCATGTAAATGGGCTTTCCCAATCGTTTGCTAAGCTCACCCCCATGCTGGTTGATTTGTATACGTGTTGTACATAGCGCAGAGTCTAGATTTCATCCTCCTAGCCTCCAGTGATTCCCACCCAAGTTTCTTTAACATACGGCTCACACTGCTCCTGGGATTAAAGTCACTGAGCACAAATCTAGCGGCCTTTCTTTGTACCATTTCCAACTCATTGATGAGCCCTACTTGATATGGATCCCAAACCGCCGAGGCATATTCCAGAATAGGTCTTTCAAGTGACAAATAGCCTAATTCTTTAGCAGAGGTGCTATTTCCTTTTAATACCCTAATGATGGAGATGCCTCGTTGGAGAACTGTTTATCATGTCTGTCCCTATGACGGTATGGTATGGTCAATACCACCGTTGAATTACAAGAAAAGTTTAAGATAACCTGTGAGGAGAAAAAATAAATAAAATGGAGTGTATGAGAACTGGAATAGCGCCGTACGTGGCCTACCAGTGTTGGCATCCCTGCTTCTCGTAAGCCGAGATGCTGTATGTGCAATCCTCGCTTCCGGCATTGTGTGTGGAGCGCGCATCACTGTCTATAACCAGTGAGCAGTTGTGAGTGTTGGAAGTTATTGAGTTGTAATAAAGAATGTAGCCTGGATTTATAGTGTATGGAAAATGTAATCTACATAAGTATATCCTTATTCCAACTGTCTCCTAAATGTTTGGTTCAGATGACCTGTAGAGGCTGATGCTCGGATGGTATGATAACCTGCGTAATGGTATTAGCACGGGGCTGGCCGTGGTGGAGGCAGGTAACCTGTGCTATTGTGAGAACGTGTGCGGAATTGTATTGAATGGTCGCTACATTGTGTTATTTGGATTAGTACGCCTTTGCATGAGCGGAATGAAACTAACCTGTATTAGTGTAGATACTATGCCTCGGCCTGTGCGGAAGACCGCTAACCTGTGTGATTGTGGTATCCACGCAGGGGATTGTAAACTGCGTTTGGTAAATTATGTAAAGACGGTGTATGGCATAAATCTTATCAGAAGATTATGGTAATTGGCGAAAGTGATGTTAAAGGAGGTCGCAACCTCTCTAAGATAGAGGTGGCGTTCGCAATTTGGGAACCCGTGGGCTTGTGTGGATAGAATGTCTATGCATCCTATCCTTTTTTCGTAATAACTCTATTGTACACATATCGGCATAAAATAAGAAATGTCTGTGGTGATACAGTGGTCTGTCAGTAATTGTGATCCTAGGGTAATGTAACCTTCAATCGGTCAACTCACGAGTGTATAGACCATTCTTATTCATGTAATTTCATAAGTATAGAAGTATTGTGTGGAAGTATGTGTACTCCATGTATCCTACTGTAAGGGATTGAATCTATCGTCGATCATTGAAAGGACCTGGACTGGGTGCGCCGTTTAGTGTAAAAATGTTCGTTGGCCATGCTCCTCGTCTAACTAAAATGTGATTAGTATGGTATGTGAAGGCACTGACTATAAGTAAGTCTTGCCGCGTTCTTACGCGTGGCCTTCATGTGAATGTGGTGGAGCACGCCTGGCTATGCAAGCATGGACGGTGGCACGTATCGTGCCTGGCATTTCTGTCGCAGTGGACGTGTAACTTGCTGATGCAATGTGCTGGGCCGGCGAAGAGTATCCGGTCGAGTGTGATTGACCTATGTTGTCAGCTGATACGGAGACATGTGTTACATTGTTCCGACATTTCTTAAACTAGTGTTTGCTATCAGAATTCATTATCATATAAAGACATAATACATAATAAAAATAACCTGGTACATAGTATTATATTGGTTATAACTAAACATGCAATCTTATAACTAGGACTCGTGTCTAGGCACTGTGGGGAACTGTCGTTGACATATAGCCGTGAGCATGGCTGCCAGATGCCATAGCGCGTAGGGCGCTTGTTCGACTCGTATGGTCCGGGGTTTGATATGTGTGGGGTATAAATATATTCCAATGCCTTGTGCGGGTGACCAAACGCTTTCGTTTCTTAGCCACGGAGGGTCGATGTGTGGGGGAGGTTTCCCGTGAATGGTAGGGTTTCATACGTCGTACATGAACCATGTCCTTAATAATTTTATGGTTATACCGAATGTTGACGAGGTAGTTTAGGTCCGAAATCTTCCTCTGGATTCTGAACGGACCTGTCCATTTCGGGATGAGGAATTCTGATACGTTTTTTATGCGCGTGGGCGACCAGATCATAATGAGCTGTCCGGGTTTGTATTCCTGGTGTTTGTGGGTCCTATCATACGTGAGTTTCTGCCTCTTTTGTGCAGTGCGGATATTACGTCGCGCAGTGTCACGGGCTGTGCATAAATATTGCAACCTTTCCGCGTTGCTAGGGAGTGTATCCTGAGGGATGTAAATGTTGTCGATCGGACTGCGCGGATGGTAGCCGTGTAAAAGAAAGTGCGGGGTGTGTTTGGTCGCCTGCGACACGGATGTATTGTAACTAAATGTTACTGCTGGGAGGTAATTATCCCAGTCGGTGCCTTTATCGTTAGTGAATCGAGCTAGAGCCCCGCCAAGGATCTTGTTCATAGCTTCAGTTAATCCATTCGTCTGAGGGCTGAAACTAGTGGTCGTGTACGCTTTTATGTGAAGCAATGTAAGGAGCTGTGTAATAACATTAGATGTAAAAATTGTTCCTCTGTCGGACAACAACGTGTGGAAAATACCATACTTGGTAATGATTTCCATGAGGAACTCTGCGATTTGGTGCGCGCTGGCTTTCGGGACCGCTTTGGTAATAATGTAGCGGGTAAGGTACTCGGTTGCTACCAGTATATATTTGTTACCCTTGTCGGAGGTGGTAATGGGACCCTTGACGTCAATGCCTATGCGGTGGAAAAGTTCACCTACGGGGATGGGGGTGGAGTAAGTCATGGTGTTTACCAGGCCGGTGTTTATATATCTGGCATGTGTGACAAGTTTTAATGAACTCTATGATGTCAGTTTCCATGTTCTCCCAATAGTATTTAGTGCGAATTCGCAAATATGTCTTATGGACTCCAAAGTGTGCGCCATTAAGCGGTGGGCAGTGATATTCCGTCATTATGTGATTTCGGAGTGTAGTGGGAAGGGCAACGGGTGTGACGTCATGCGTGGCCGTGGATTTGTACCTAAGGAGATCGACCTTATCAAGAAAAAATCTGCGTGATAAGCGGGCAGTTTTACTATCTACCTGGTCGCGATTATGTAAGGCAATCCTAATTTGTCCCAGCTGGGGATCGTTTAATTGCTCCTGTTTCAGATCAATGTGAGTGACCGCAAATGTGGGTAGTGAATCCCAGGCATGATCGACATCCTCGTCAGGCGGGTCGAGGACAGGTAGTCTCGATAGGCCGTCTGCATCAAGGTGTACACTACCCTTCTTGTGCTTAACATCGAAGATGTAATCATATAATTTAAATATAACCCTTTTAAGCAGGGAATTGTTTTTTTTAATTTGTCCCAGTAAAGAAGGCTGGCGTGGTCCGTAACTACCGTAAAGTGGATACCATAGAGATATGTCCGGAAGTAATTTGCGGCCCAAGAGAAGGCGAGCATCTCTCTTTTGGTTGCGGAATATCTGGTTTCTACCGGTGTAAGTTTACGGCTCGCAAAAGTAATTGGGTGTTGTTTGCCATCATTGGCCTCCTGTAAAAGGGCTGCCGCTATGCTGAATTGACTGGCATCCACATGTACGAAGGTGGGCCTACCTTCCTGAAAATGTTGGAGCAGGGGCGGTGTAGTGAGTAAGTGTTTAAGTTTGTTGAAAGCCTCTCTATGTATTTCTGTAACGATAAAGGGCGGTTTCTCGTGTGTGAGCTCGGTGAGGGAGTTAGCTATTTGTGCAAATCTGTGAATAAAACGACGATAATAACTCGCGAGACCCAAAAAAGAACGTAGCTGTTTAACGTTTTCCGGCATGGGAATATCGGTGATGGCCGCGACTTTGGCAGGATCAGGTGTGATGCCGTCTCGGCTAACAATGTGACCTAGAATGTGGACCTTCGTTTTCGAAAACTGGCATTTGGATGGCTTCAGCTTTAATTTAGCGTGCCGAATCCTGTCAAAAGCTTCTTGCAAGTGTATCATATGTTCTTCGAATGTCTGCGAAAAGATGGTTATGTCGTCTATGTAAGTTAATACCGAGCGGTATTTGAGGCCCGCGAATGCCTTATCTACCAATTTTTGAAACGTGTGACTGGCATTTTTTAAACCCATCGGCAACACATTATAACCGAACAGGCCGTTTTCGGTGACGAATGCCAGCTTGTGCCTATCGGGCTCATAGACAGGAATCGAATAAAATCCCGAATAACAATCCAATATTGAAAAATATTTAGCTCCGCTAAGGGTCTCTAAATAAGTGTCTGTGCGTGGTAGCGGGTAATTGTCATTCTTAATTAATCTATTGAGGCGTCGATAATCGGTGCAAAATCTATGCGAACCGTCGGGCTTACGGGTGAGGATGACCGGGGCACTATAGTTAGATACTATGGATTGGATAATCCCGGCCTCTAACATCTCCTGAATCTGTGTTTCTATGGCCTGTCTCTCTTTAGCGCTAACCTTATAAGGCGCTTGGTGAACAGGAGCATCACTGGTCAATTCGACACAGTGGTGAATTAAGTCGGTCACCTCTAAATCGGCAAGGGAATGTGCAAAAATGTCCTTATATTCCTCTAAGAGGTCTGTAAGCTTCCTATTCTGTTCTGGGCTTAGTGACTGCGTGTCCCCGGTGGCGGGCGCGGCTGCATCAGCATTTGTGGGTGTTTGCGGAGATACTGTAACCAACGGAGAGACCTGGTGCGTGCGCGGGACTCGCTGCGCTCGCGGATTGTATGTATTCCGGGCATGTGATGTCGGGTGCCTAGTGATAAGGTCTCCGTTTACTAACCGTATTTCATTAGTGACGAAGCTAATGTTCAACTCGAATTTGGCAAGAAAGTTCGTGCCAATTATACCTGGGACGGAAAGATCCTTGATAATAAACATGGGATAGCTAGCTTCAAAAGAGCCTATTTGAAGATGTATATCAGTAATCCCTAAGCAGGAAATAGTTTGTGAATTAGCAGCCACGAGGCGAGTGTTGATAGGCATCCTGTGTATGCGCTCGTTGTTAATATATTTACTGCTAACGCAACGCGGACTGCGAGAACGTGTGTGCTACCGGTCTGGTAGTTGTGTTGAGCGAACGTGGAGCTGCGGGCTGATCACTGAAGCTGACACGCTTTGCTGAGTCCCGTGAAACTGGGAGTCGCAATTCAGCTGTGTCATTCTCGTCTGCCATGTGTATTGACCTAAGCTTTCTCTTGAGCTGTTGGTGAATTGCAAAATACCTGGAACGGTGTTTGCTGTCACGGGATGTGAACCCTGGTTTCGGCTGAGGCGTTCTATAGGGCCGATGTGTCTGAGTGGGTGTGGGTTCGCAGCCGGCTTTTTGTGGAGGTAACTTATTCGCGAAATTAGCGATGCACGTGACCGGCTTCGCCGCGCCTGGTTTAGTGATCGGGCCGCTTGGGTCCGCGGGCTGAGTCAATGCGGTTGGGCTTATCAAGGGTAGTCTAACTGCGCTCGGCGTGCTAATGTCCTCAGGGGCTGTTACCTTGTCGCCTGTTGTTAATGTGACTTTATTGTCCTCTTTTTCATCCTGAAGAGCGGAGGGTTGAGGTGTGTGAGGTGCTTTGATAGTGAGAGGGCTGTAATGGCCCGCACTTGGATTGCCCGTGAACAAAAGGTAAAGAGGTTTGTTATAACCTACTGTGGAAAAAGTGGGTGCCATCTTATCCATTGTATAGACATGGTTATTGTGTTCTATGATATGGCCTAGAGCGGTAACCTCTGTCGCTCCGGCGTATGTGCCATTCTTATTCATGTAATCCCCATACGTATATTTATTAGGGAATAAGGCATCATTCCTGTCGGCGAGGAAATACTCATACTCGTCCCAGTGCGCCATGACATATATGACCAGCTGTGTTCGGAGGACTTTATGCAGATCCTCATCTTTATGGAGCAGGAAACTGATCGCTCGAAAGAGGCAATTACCATCCCCTTTGACCGTATGTGCATGGAGCTGCGATCGGGGAGGTATTTCCTGCGCCGTGTTCTGGCGGGCGGAAGTTGGGGGGATTTGTAGCCTACTGGGCTGGATAGGGCAGTTATTCTGCGGGGGTTGAGTGGAGTGTTTAGTGATTATTGGGGGAGGGTTATCCTATTTAGTGGGTGATGGCCCTCCCCTAACTAATAGTTTTTTGCTGGGCATAACCTCGGTTGTCTGTGTAGCGAGGCTGCCCCATGGGCGCATTGCCTCGCCAGTTGTTTGGCTGGGGCTGATATTGGGGGTTGGGGTGTAATACCCTTCTATCGCGTGGGGGTGAATGCCTTCGTGAATCCCGTGGAGGGTGGTCGGGCAGTGGATAGTCCTCCGGTCCCCTTTCTCGTAGGACAGGGGCGTATTGAGGGTACACTGGGCGAGGTCTTTCGTACTGAGGCTCATATCGCTCCTGTTGCGGGGGAGTGTTTGGCCGACGGTGTGGAGGGGTATAGACCGGGCGTGTATATCTCGCGTACTGTTCACGATGCCATGTGCGATCGTCCCTATATTGGGGATGATGGTTTGGTGGATAATCTGGGGGTGGGTTACCGCGTGGGCGAGTATCTGCCCGATACTGTGTTTGCCGGAAGGGATTTGATTCGTTGCGGCGTGGCACTTCCTCCCGGTATTGCGAATAAAAGTTCGCTTCTCTGACCGGGGGTGAATTACGCCAAGGGGGATGGGTGGGTCTATATTGATCCTGGTGATCGCCCCGTGGTGATCGCCCTTTATCTTGTGGATCCTCCCTACGAGGGCGGGTTTTATTGCCAGTGTGTATGGCCGTGATCTGCATATCCTGCATCTGTTTTGTCAGATCGCGGATTTGCTGATTCAGATCACCGTTGTCCGTGCGGATGTGCTGGTCCACGGCCTTTTGTGTCATTTTGTTACCCTCTTCGATAAATTTTATGTTTGCCTGAAGTTCCAATACGGTGTTACTGTGCAAGGTGCAGAGCTTGTCTACCAAAGTTGGCCGCACTCCCTGCATAAGGAGACACACTTTCTGCCTGCCTGGCATCTCTCTATTATATTTCTCATACATTAATAATTTGGCATTAATGTATGCCTGAGTGACTTCTGTGGGACCCTGTGTACGGGCGCGGATTTGGTCGTACAAGTCATCCTCATCAGGGGTGAGTTGAAATGTATGAATGAGGGAGGCTGAAAATTGCTCCCACGTGGCGTCGACCACGGTGGCTTCTTGGAGCTCGTACCACGTTAGGGCCGATTTAGTGAGGTATGCCTGTAGGAAGCGTTTCTTGTCCTCAGCTGACCAGCCGTTAATTTTAGCCGTTCGATTGAAGGCTTTCAAATATTCCTCGGGGTCCTGCTTGTCACATGAGTATTTAGCAGGCTGTATCATTGGATACTTTGCAGGCATGGCCATGTTCGCGCTGTAGGAAGTGTTGGGGGGTATTAAGGGGGTACGCTCGAGTGGGGAATCGAGGTCGTCGGTATTTAATGCAACTATAGAGTGTTCGTGGTTTAGGGGTTGATGGTGAACCTCTACCGGTGTGAGATGTTTCCGCCTTGGGAGGTACCTGGGTGGTTAGGGGTAGAGTGTGGAGCGTCCTGAGGGTTGAATTGCTCAGTACCCTGGATATTATCCAGTGATAAATTGTGGTTAATCTAGGCGGTTTGAATGGTGGAAAGTGCCTTGTTAATATTATCTCCTAAAGTCAAGGCGATGGCTTGGATATCCGCGATTAACCCGCCTGCCAATGAATTCTGTGGAGTTTCCTCTAACTGCTGTAAAAGTGTCTGTAATCCGTTGTAGGTTTGTTGCGTGTCACTGATTTGTTGTAAGATGGAGTAGGGTAATGTGGGGCTTAATTGCTCACTGGTAACGCTACCTGAGGGCGACTGTTGAGCGTTCTGTGCCTGTGCTCGTGTGAGGGGATGACGTTACTGTCGGATTACGTTTGGGTATTCGAGCCTGAGATCTACAGCTGCGCCCTCAAGTTCGGCAAGTAATTGGCCTGCGTTGTGTTCTGATA
Source organism: Meconema thalassinum (assembly GCA_946902985.2). Classification (NCBI taxonomy): domain Eukaryota; kingdom Metazoa; phylum Arthropoda; class Insecta; order Orthoptera; family Tettigoniidae; genus Meconema; species Meconema thalassinum. The sequence continues at coordinate 1,752,633,425 of OX336388.2, read as the reverse complement.
TTAAGTCGGGGTTTTTAACTAGGATTTTAGGGCGTAGTGGTTTGGTGGTAACGGCGAGGTTGTGTGCTGTATTCCTAAATGCACGTCTGACCTTACCAATATTTTGGTATCTGAGCATGGATCTGTACTATTCGTCCTATTGTAAGGGCGTATCTGTGGGGATGTAAATTGCGTAGTGTTAGTTAAGGGTGGCGTTTAAAAATGTATTAGTTATCGGGGCGGGATTGGGTGGGTACAAAAATATTATCGGACCCATACTTCAAAAAATTTTCCCAATTTTTGGTGGCGTTCGCTTGGCTAGTAAGAGGTTAAATTTAGGGATCTTTTCCACAGAGGTACGTTGTCTGTACCCCTTGGGCGTTGTCTTACGACAATGTCACGGTACTCAGCGGATCCACCATTTGTAGGGTACCTGTGAGGGTAGCCTCTACAAAGTTTGTAAAAAGGGGGATGAAAGGAGAGTAGCTGAAGGCTGCTCGGGGCTCTGGTGTAAAACGGTGTGGCTTTGAGTGGTTCGGGCCTGAACGCAGCTCGACGGGAGAACACCCAATTGTACAGTCTACTTGGGTAGTTCAAAGGGATGGTTACAAGGGGTAATTTACTAATTGAGTGCAGGAGCAGCTATGCGGCCGCTCGGATTGCTGCTGATGTTGAATGACTGGCCGTGCTCCTAATGTGTATCGCGCACGCAGGCAATGTAATGTGACGCCCGCGACTGACTACAGTAGCCAATAAGCAATTAACTAAGTACTAATTTAGGATCCTACCGGGAAGTGATTTAAGGGGTAGGATCTTATCAACTAATTAAATAAATGAACCAAAAGACCAGTGAACTTATAGATTCTAATGTTTAATTCGTACTCCCAATGTGGAGTACAATGAAACTACGCAGAGCAGATACTTGTGATCTTTTACAATAATTATGGGGATTTTGTAAGTGTTAGTGTGATAGTGTGATAGCTCGCTTGACACTCAGCGATCTGTATGTGGCGGCTTAGGGCAGCGTCTCGGTACCTGGTTACACTTTTGGAAGACTGACCCCCAGTCACCTTTCCTCTGGTGTTTTATTAAACCCGCCTGCCGAGTTTTCATTAGTTGCGGATTCTTTAGGAAGTGAGGTGCTGGCCTGGGTTACTGGAGGTCGTTGCTATGCACTAGGCCTGGCCTTAGTATAAGCTTATGCGAAGTATGTCGCAGGCATCCGTGTAAAGTTAGGTGTATAATTTATATTTATAGGGAAGGGATGGGGATGCATCCCTCGGATGCTACAGTATGTAAGACAGGCCTTCATGGCGACGGTTAAGTTGAGTCGCATTTTAAGGGCCGGGTTCACCATGGTTCGTTAAAATGTTAATAAACGAATTAACGCCGTTGACGGACGATTACCGAAATATTGTGGTTCACCAAACTTTAACAATCCATTAGCTTCACTAACAAGCCGTCAAAACTAATTGCTCTGTCAACATGGAATTAACGACTTGACGGTCGTTTTACGTAGCAATCAAATCCAAAATGGCGTGCGGCGAAAGCAGGAATAGTCGTGCATTAAACTTTATTCTCAACGATGACGATGTTTTTGAAGACATGCTAGATTTTATTCGACCACTAACTTATAAACAACGAAGGAATTACTTGAATGAATGCTACGACATAGAATTTATGATGATATTTCGGTTGTCAAAACCTTCTGTGTTGATGAATGTTCTACAGATGACAGAACCTAACCTGGAATTCCCATCTGATAAGTAAGATAGCCTAGGCCTATGTACCATTCCTTATTTATGTGTAATATCGTGTGATGCATTACGGTGTAGCACATGTAGTTAATTTAATAAAAGACTACCTAGACGTCTCGACATCAGTATTCTTATTTATTTTTACGTGTAATGAATTACATTATAAAACATCCTAGTTAATTTCATTTAATAAATGACTACCTAAACGTTACAGCATCAGTCCTCTTATTTTCATCGATTCCACGATGCTCATCCACCGAGTAGATAATGGTGGATAATTATGTTTCTTTCATTTAACGAATATTTCACAGTCCCCGGCTCTTCTTGCCCTTTTCCTCATCAGCCATGTTTGTTTTTAACCAAGGAGCATGTAACTTTTAAGCCTTTTCAGTTAACGGCCTGCTCGATTACACCAAAAAATAAACAAATACCGCCGCAATCACCTGTAACGATAACCTTCGGATTCGAGATTCGATAATCGAAACATACATCTCTGGAATACGTTGCGCAACTATGTCAATTGTTAATACTTCAACATACATAATAAATGTTGGCACTAGGCTATTATGTTGTTAGTTATTATTTGATTACCCTATAAACCTGTATGTGAATGTTACATGGTGTCAGAAGTAATTGGTTTTTCTGAATTATAAAGCAAAAAAAAAAAATGGCCAACGTAGAACAAAACGCCCAAAATCAGAGGCTAACTCATAGAATTCATATTCGACAACCTAAACCCCTGGAGTTTGGCAAAAATATGGCACAGGAATGGAAAACGTGGAAAGTGTCTTACAACTGGTACTCAAAAGCAATTCAGCTGGATAAAGAACCGCCCGAAGTCCAAGTCGCTACGTTTATGACAACAATAGGTTATGAAGCCGAAGAGATTTTTCAGTCATTTAACCTCGCTGAGGCAGAACAAACAAACATGCAGGTAATCATGGACAAATTTAACAATTATTTTGTGCCTAAAGCTAATGAAACATATGAAGCATACGTTTTTCATAAAATGTTACAAGAATCAGACGAAAATTTCGAACAGTTTTTGATTCGCGTAACAACTCAAGCAAAAAAATGTAGTTTCAGTCAATCAGAGAAACGAATGCTAAAAGACAAAATTGTTAGTGGCATCAATAATGATATGTTACGTGAAAGATTGTTGGGTACAACAGACCTAACCTATGACAAAGCGGTAGACATGTGTCAAGCAAGCGAGCTGGCACACAAACAAGCCATTGACATGAGTAAGAATAGCGAATCAGAATTACAGATGTCAGTCGCCGCACTCAAGAAAATGAAAAGACAAGGAGTTAACATAAAAAATACTGATCAGTTTAATTGCAACAGATGTGGTATGACACATGGAAAGCGATCTTGTCCGGCGTATAAGCAAAGATGTAATTTGTGTGGGAAGTTAGGACATTTTGAAGTCTGCTGCAAGTCCAAAAAGGAGATTCATGCAGTACACGGCTCTAAAGACGACGATGCAACCACTCAATCGTCACGTGATAGAGATATGATGTACATTGGCAGTGTTACAGTACCACCAAGACAAGATGATTGGAAAGAATTAATAAAAGTGGGAAACAAAGCGTTTCATGCTAAACTAGACAGCGGTGCTCAATGTAACGTTCTTCCGACTCACATAATCGAGAACCTCGAGTCACTGCTGAGATAACACCATCCAAAGTAAAGAAGTTGGTAACATTTAGTGAACACAGGCTCAACGTTGTCGGAGAACTGAAATTGAAATGTAAGATCAAGAATCGTCAAACAGAAGTAACATTCTTGACTGTGAATGAACAAGTTCAACCTATAATCGGCAAAAAGACTTGCGAAGAAGAAAATCTGATTATTAGAGTACACAGCGTGAAGATTAGCAACCCGAAGTTAAATAACGAACAGATGTTTAATGGATTGGGATGTTTCAAGGGTTACGAATACGACATAGACCTTGTAGAAAATCCAAAGTTCGAGATTAGCTCAGCTAGAACGATTCCATTGGCCATAAAGGAAACAGTTAAGCAAGAACTTGATAAAATGGTTAAAATGGACGTCATCAAACGAGTCACGAAACCCACTGTAGCAGTATCTCCTCTTGTAATCGTCAAAAAAGGGGGCAAACTTCGTTTGTGTATCGACCCTACAGATGTAAATAAAAATATCAAGAGAAGGCATTTCCCATTAAACACGATTGAAGCCATTGCCGCAAGAATGAATGGTAGTAAGTACTTCACATGCCTAGATTGCACTCGAGGTTTTTGGCAAATAAAAGTCTCTGAGAGAACACAAGAATATTTAACATTTGCAACACCTTGGGGACGTTATTCCTGCAAACGTCTTCCGTTCGGACTCTCTTCAGCTCCGGAAGTATTTCAGCAAATTATGACAGAGATACTTCACGACATTCCAAATGTAGAATGCGCCATGGACGACATATTAATTCATGCCAGTACAGACCAGAAACTTCGGGATACCACTGAAATAGTACTTCAAAGACTACATGAAAATGGCTTTAAACTCAATAAAGAAAAGTGCATATTTAACGTACAAAGAGTTCGTTTTTTAGGACACGTTTTGTCAGACAAGGGACTTGAAATTGATGAGACAAAAGTCGATGCGATAAAGAAACTCAAAGTACCAAAGAACAAAGAAGAGCTACAGAGATTGTTGGGTATGATAAATTACTTGGGAAAATTTATTCCCTGTCAGTCAAAATTGACAGCTCCATTGCGTGTACTATTGAAGAATGATGTTGCATGGATTTGGGGTCCAGAACAGGATCAGGCGTTCAAAGAACTAAAAAAAGCCCTGTCCAGCACCCCTGTTTTGAGGTACTATGACGTAAATGAAGACGTAACATTATCAGTTGATGCATCATCAAGGGCATTAGGAGCTGTTCTAATGCAAAGAGGACAACCAGTAGCGTATGCTACAAAATCATTAAACAGCACCGAACAAAATTACCCGCAGATTGTTAAAGAGGCACTCGCGATTCGCTACGGCTGTAAGAAATTTCATGACTACATTTGGGGTAAGAAATTAACAGTCGAGTCGGATCACAAACCCTTAGAGTCAATCTGGAAAAAGCCGCTTGTGAATGCACCACCGAGATTAAGAAGAATATTATTAGATCTCAAGGAGTACAACCCTATCATCGTATACCATAAAGGAAGTGAACTGAAGATTGCGGATACACTTAGTAGAGATTGTGAAGATTCTTACGAAAACGATGAAGAAGAACTCGAAGTTCTAATGGTGTTATCAATGTCTGAAAGCGCCACTGAAGACTTCAAAAGATCAACGCTCCAAGACCCAACTTGCCAGGCATTAATCAAGATGATGAACAATGGTTGGCCTAACGATATCCTTCAAGTGCCGCAGATATTGAGATGTTTTTTCACTTTTCGTGATGAATTATCACATTGTGATGGACTCATTTTCAAAGGAGATCGCGTTTTTGTCCCAAAAAGCGAAAGACCTAGAGTTCTACAAGTTATTCATAAAGGGCATCCGGGTATACAATCAACACTGAGAAGATCAAGACAGTTAGTGTTTTGGGAAACTCTAACAAAGGACGTAACCAAATTGGTAGAATCCTGCAAAACCTGCCAACATACGCAGCGTAAACCTGTCAAGGAAACCATCATAATGAAGAAAATACCTAAATTACCATTTGAAATAGTATCTTCAGATGTCTTTTTCTACAAAAGCAAAAGCTATCTTGTTCTGGCAGACAGTTACAGTGGATACTACGAAGTGCAAAAGATTAACAAAACAACAGCAGCAGAAATAATTAATCAACTTAAAATTTGGTTTGCTACACATGGAGTTCCACAAGAATTTCACGCCGACAACGCAACATATTCGTCCAGAGAATTTGTAAAATTTTCAAAGGAATGGAACTTCAAATTAGTTACATCGAGTCCTTGTTTTGCAAGGTCGAACGGATTAGCTGAGAAGTACGTAGACATTGCGAAGCGACTGGTGAAGAAATGCGACATCAGCGGAGAAGATGTACAACTGGCCCTGCTAATGTCGAGAAATACACCACGAGACCCAGAACTAGGCACACCAAACTCGAGATTGTTTGGAAGGAATACAAGAACTCCAATTTCCTTTTCTAATAACAATCTTCAGCCCAAACTACAAACCGATGTACCAATAAAACTTAAGGAAAAGCGGTCAAAACAGAATAAATATGCTGATCGCGGAGCCAAGGAATCACGACAGTATCAAAATGACGAGAAAATCTTGATCAGAGATCTAAACAACAAGTGGTACACGGGGAGAATTGTACATCCAGTAACTAATCGCTCATATGTGATTCAGAAAGATGATGGAACAATTTTGCGAAGAAATACCAGTTTCATCAGACCATCGAATATTGGAGGCACAATAACAAAAGAAACACCAATTCAGGCCGAGTTAAACGTTGAATCAAATCAAAGTACAAACGAGAGAATGCAATCGTCAATTCAAGATCCACTAACAGACATCCATGGAAGGTCACGTCTACCCATACATCCAGATGATCCCAACAAAGGAACATCTCCAGTTGAACCGAACGTAGAGAGGGAAGAAGCATCAAAAGCACCCTCATTAGAATCATTCAAATATACTACAAGACATGGCAGAACTGTAAAACTAGTAGTTAGGTTAAATCTGTAAATCTAATCAGCGTAGATAAATATTAATTTTATTTTGAGAAGAGAGATGTAACGATAACCTTCGGATTCGAGATTCGATAATCGAAACATACATCTCTGGAATACGTTGCGCAACTATGTCAATTGTTAATACTTCAACATACATAATAAATGTTGGCACTAGGCTATTATGTTGTTAGTTATTATTTGATTACCCTATAAACCTGTATGTGAATGTTACATCACCATCTTTCAATGAGTTTTGTACAGCCCTTAAACATAACGCTTCGTTTGCTAATGCCAATCGGCGAATGTGCTGGTGAAACGCCAACGAGCTTAATGCCGATGTTAAAGTTAACAACGCATGTACTGACGGTGTGTTAACGCTGCGTTGGTGAACCCGGCCCTAAGTATTCCATTCGTGTTATGTTTGTTACCGGTATTGTAATGCAAATTAGGTGCAATAAACCTAATGATAGCATCCGGTAGAATCAGTGTACATTCTATTGTAGTTCTTAACGCTACCAGACTAACATTTAAGTTATTTTATACATTAAAATTGGTCCTCCTGGATCGGATGCTATTAAGAGGCGTATCGAAGCCGAAGTATGGTGATCTCTTTAGTGCTATGGTTTTAAGTGAATATGAACATCCCACAGATTTGTGAGTGTTATATACAATGTGCTAGTGAATACGGTACCGTAGGCCTACTAAAAGCCGGTAAGATTTTAAGCTTATATTTCATTGTGGTGGATGCCTGTTGCGTTCCACAACTGGGATTGTTAAGGAGTGACTGTTGCTGATATTTTACTCTCAGACTGTAAATGTCGTAGAACATTTAATGCGCAACGAATGTTCTGTGGTCTGTGAACTGGTTAGAACGACGGTGTGATTATTTCCCATACAAACTGGAGTACCGAAATAAATATTTGAGTGAATAACGATATGTGTGAAGTTCAAACTGGGTTGCCATCTCGTGGACAATTGGGAACCAGTGGAATCAGCTGTCAGTCTACGTAAAGGTTATCGATGATCAACAATAAGATAAGTCCTCTCCTATTGTCTATTCCTTAACCTTAGGCTGCTTTCACACGGTCCACCTTCCTCCACACCACTCCACGCCACTCCACTGTAGGTAAAGCTCTAGCGTGGGGGCTTTCAGATGAGACACTATCTGTGGCGCCACATCCGTCCGCTCTCGTCAACCAGCAGTTGGTGCCTATCAGCTGCAAGTCCCCCTCCACTTCAGGCAACTCTCGGCGACATGTAGCTCACTCAGTTGCATCAAATCGTTCAGACGGTCAACTTTGTATGTGCTACGTGTTCTATTTTCACCATTTATATTGAGGTGCCGCTTCCTAGTGGTACTGATTGGTACTTGGGAGGACTCACCAGAGCGATATGCTCTGTCTGTATATATATTTTTGTATCATTCTGTGTCTTTGTATTGTTGCTTCTTTGGGTTGTAAAGCATAAATCGGCTACAATATTACTATTTTTTTACTCGCTTTTAATTTAAAAAATGTCATTTATAGATAGTGAAAAACTAATATTTGAAATTGAACAGCGTCCTTGCCTGTGGGACATTCGTTCCACAGATTTTGCCAATAAAACTTAAAAAAAGGTGTGGGCTGAAGTTGCCCCAGCCGTTATTCCTAATTATATTGAAGCAAGAAGAGAGAAGTTGGTAAGTACACTTTTTTTATTTGTAGCCCGAATTATTACAACATAATTATTTAATAACAATAAACTGAACACTTCAAATATTTGGGAAGTGAACTGACTGAAGATGGAAGACTAGATTTGGAAATTAGCAGAAGAATACAACTCGGGAGTGCTTTGTACCAACAGTTACGGGTACTAGTGTGGAACAAGGATATACCAATTAAGGCTAAACAAGTTATGTACAAAGCATATTATGTTCCTATAATGACATATGCAGCAAAAACTTGGACAATGACTAAGAGGGATGAGAGCAGAGTACAAGCAGCTGAGATGAGATTCCTGAGAAGTATGGTCCAGAAAACGAGGAAGGACAGAGTGAGAAATGAAGATATACGGAAAGAACTGGGAGTACAGAAACTAAATGACAAACTGGAGCAAAACAGATTGAGATGGTTTGGACATGTCAAACGTATGAATGAACTAAGGCTACCAAGACGAGCACTGGAACGACGGATGACAGGGAAGAGAGGACGAGGAAGACCAAGAATGCGTTGGATGGACTCGGTGGAGAATAGTATTAGAAAACGGAACCTGGATTGGAACACTGTGTCGGAAGGGGGATGGTGGAACGACAGAACAAAGTGGAGAGGAACCATATTTGCCCCCACCCAGTGCCAACTGGAAAAGGGGAAATGATGATGATGATGATGATGATGATGATGAACCTGAACACAAGCTGTTGTGTCTTGAGGTAGTACCTACCAACGATTAATCATAGAATCCTGCCAGGGCAAAGCCCCTTCCCCTTCATAATAATCTGCTTAGAAGTCTCTTACGTTCTTAACAGACCTTTGATGTTGGGTATCTGAATGAACTTCCTCGTACAGCCCAGTTTCAGTTAAAGTATGTTCAAATTGGAATCCATTCCTGGCTCGGACAAAATTATGTAGAACGACACAGGCCTTCACGATGCTTGTAGCAAAGTCAATATTTACATTGAGAGGTCTGTGGAAAATACGCCATTTATTTGAAAGTACGCTAAACGAGCACTCTACGAATCTTCTTGCTCTCGAAAGTCTATAATTAAATATTTGTTTCTTGTGAGAAAGATGAGATCACGCGTATTGACGCATTATATGAGAGGACACGGAAAAGGCTTCATCTCCAACAAACACTAGTGGGAAATTAGGTTCAGCCAAATCTGGAAACGGCCGAGACGGAGGGATGTTCAGTGTGTTCCTGGCCAACGATTTCGAAAGATTGGATTGCTTGAAAATAAAAGAGTCTGGATTCTTTCCATAATTTCCTACATCAACCAATGTGAAACAATAATTAGCGTCACACACAGCCAATAGCACAACAGAAAAAAATCTTATAATTATGGTATAATGATCCACTATGTGCTGGTTTTATAACTCTAATGTGCTTGCCATCTATGGCACCAATGCAATTTGGAAAATTAGCACGCACTAAGAACAGTTGAGCAATTTCTTCCCATTTTTCTGCTGTCGGAATAGGAAGCACTGTTGGCTGAAGTAGATTCCAAATTTTATCGCATGTTTCATGCATGACTTCATTCAATGTAGACACTCCAATCCTGTAAATGTAATGTAGATCTGTCAAGGAATATCCACTTGCAAGGTATCTGCAACAAAAGTTATATTGTTTTCAGAACTAGATGTACAGAAGAAGTGGAAGGGCATTAGAATCAGTTTTTCCAGAGAACTGCAAAAACTGAAAAACCCACCGACAGGAAGTGGAGCCAGTGCCACAAGGAAAACGTACATATACTTTGACCTGTTACACTTTCTTCTACCAGTCATGGCCAACAAAACGTAAGGAACTCTCAGTGTATCTACTTTTATATATCAATAATCACCGTTGCATTATTATTTATATGTGATTATTACGCTTGATTATGGGATTTTTTTTCGTGTCCAGCACTGTTTCCAACATTAACCAGCAAGAGGAAGTTGAAGAAACTGAAGCTGGCGAAGACGTGGATGACGACATGGACACCGAGCTAAGGGACATTATAACTGAAAACCGTGAGCACCAACCACGTCCTCCCAAGAAGTAGAAGAAGATATCACTACTCTTGATAAATTTAAACAAAACTTTGAGTCAAGGAAAGGGAAAGGAGGAAGTATTTGATGCAGATAGGCACTTCCTCCTTTCACTCTTGCCCGAAATGCTACAAATTGATGAAGATGTGAAATTAGAGGGCAAGATGGCCTTAATTTCCACCATTCGTCAATACAGAATTAAATAGGTCGACGTGGGTCGACATATTCTCATGCCGTTCCCTACCACTCTTATTACCAGCACCCACCCTCATCCTATTCTTCCTCCTCTTCATTTATCAATCAACCATCACTCAACGCCTCATTTCAGCCAATCCACTACAACACCTCCCCATTACTACTGTTACGAGAGCGGGGTTGCTTCATTCCCTCTCGCGTGACTCACAGCCGCCTGAGGCTACCTCTGGTCTCTGTCGGCCGGCTACTTGCGCAGCGGGAACAAAGACATGGTCTGGAATGTTCCCGGCGTACCTGGTGATGGAACTCTCGGGAGGAGCCGTGAACTCTTCTACTCTGGAAACGTCCAATGAGTCACCACCCTCCCTATATAAAGCGGCCTTACCAGCGAGGGAGGGACCGTGTTTCTGAGCTAGTGCGTGTTTTTACCTGTGCGACAGTAGTGTGGCGACGTGACGTACGAAGTTACGAAACCCAAGTGAGGCTGATTCTCCGGACAGCGAAGCAGTGTGTAGTGGTGGGTGACTGGCTATCGTTAATAACTGTTGTTTGTGTACAAGGCAGAGTTTCAGGTATTAATAGCGAGGACAGTAGTGTGAAAGTAGGCTAAGTGTGGAAGCTATAGTGACTAGTAGTGTCTTATGAAGTGAAATTCAGTGCTTATTGTGTGGTGTATTTTCCTGGCCTGCAATAAAGCTAATATTTCGTTAAAGGAACAATTGTGTTGTGCTTTCACCCACCGTAATCCAGTTAATGAACGAGGGGCAACACGTAACACTACATACTCCTGATACATACAATAATTGTCAGCCACGAACAAACCTGTGCCCGACGTTGATACCTTCTGATGTACTGGCCCCTAATGATACACATATTTAGTAGTAAGTACCTACCAATTTCATACGTTTCTTATATATCCCTCTGTGGTAATTATTATAAGTTAGGTTACAAATGAGAAATATATAACTTTCTTCATTATTGTCACCTCTTTCCTTTTCGTTGTAGACTATTTTATGGTTCTTTTCTAATGAAATACGAGTAAATGTACCCATGAAATAAATAGCCTTTGAGCATAGATAAATAATTTATAGTACCTACTTACCTCAGAGTAACAGCTAGCCTCACTTTGGGTGGAATACATTTTCTCATGTTGGTGTCCTGACGCTGTTAGCTTGGTTCAAGGATTGATAACAATTCATCAGCAGAACTTACACTCATACGAAAATAATTGAAGAATTTTTTCGGATCACTGGCAAGATCTTCCATGAGAAAACGGTGAGTTCCTCGCTCTATGCGATATGCATTTCATGGATGGACCCAATGGACCCTTTTCTTCTTTATCCGTAATCTTCTTCGCACCGGAGCATACATACCAAGGCAAACGTACACATCCATGGCCGAAGTCAAACTGGAGTTATTAGGCTGCTTTCACACGGTCCACCTTCCTCCACACCACTCCACGCCACTCCACTGTAGGTAAATCTTAGAGCGTGGGGGCTTTCAGATGAGACACTTTCTGTGGCGCCACATTCGTCCACTCTCGTCAACCAGCAGTTGGTGCCTGTCAGCTGCAAGTCCCCCTCCACTTCAGGCAACTCTCGGCCACATGTAGCATACTCAGTTGGATGAAATCGTTCAGACGGTCAACTTTGTATGTGCTACGTGTTCTATTTTCACCATTTTCATTACTATTTTTTACTCAGTTTTTAATTTTTTAAATGCCATTTATAGATAGTGAAAAACTAATATTTGAAATTGAACAGCGTCCTTGACTATAGGACATTCGTTCCACAGATCATGCCAATAAAATTAAAAAGAATCAAATGTGAGCTGAAGTTGCCCAAGCCGTTATTCCTAATTATAGTGAAGCAAATGACTCCAGGAAGAGAGAAGTTGGTAAGTACACTTTTTTTATTTGTAGGCCGTATTATTACAACATAATTATTTTATAACAATAAACTGAACACAAGCTGTTGTGTCTTGAGGTAGTACCTACTGTACTAACGATTAATCATAGAATCCTGCCAGGGTAAAGCCCCCTTCCCCTTCAAAATAATCTGCATAGAAGTCTCTTACGTTGTTAACAGACCTTTGATGTTGTATATCTGAAAGAACTTCCTCGTACAGCCCAGTTTCAGTTAAAGTATGTTCACATTGGAACCCATCCCTGGGTCGGACAAAATTATGTAGAACGACACAGGCCTTCACGATACTTGTAGCAAAGTCAATATCTACAATGAGACGCCTGTGGAAAATACGCCATTTATTTGAAAGTATGCCAAACGAGCACTCTACGAATCTTCTTGCTCTCGAAAGTCTATAATTAAATATTTGTTTCTTGTGAGAAAGATGAGATCCGCGTATGGACGCATTATATGAGAGGACTAGGAAAAGGCTTCATCTCCAACAAACACTAGTGGGAAATTGGTTTCAGCCAAATCTGGAAACGGCCGAGATGGAGGGATGTTCAGTGTGTTCCTGGCCAACGATTTCGAAAGATTGGATTGCTTGAAAATAGAAGAGTCTGGATTCTTTCCATAATTTCCTATATCAACCAATGTGAAACAATTAGCGTCACACACAACCAATAGCACAACAGAAACAAATTCTGATAATCATGGTATAATGATCCACTATGTGCTGGTTTTATAACTCTAATGTGCTTGCCATCTATGTCACCAATGCAGTTTGGAAAATTAACACGCACAAAGAACAGTTGAGCAATTTCTTCCCATTTTTCTGCTGTTGGAATAGGAAGAACTGTGGCTGAAGTAGCTTCCAAATTTTATCGCATGTTTCATTTATGACTTCACTCAATGTAGACACTCCAATCCTGTATATGTAATGTAGATCTGTCAAGGAACATCCACTTGCAAGGTATCTGCAACAAAAGTTGTATTGTTTTCAGAACTAAATGTACAGAAGAAGTGGAAGGGCATTCGAAGCAGTTTTTCCAGAGAACTGCAAAAACTGAAAAACCTACCGACAGGAAGTGGAGCCAGCGCCACAAGGAAAACGTACATATGCTTTGATCTCTTACACTTTCTTCTACCAGTCATGGCCAACAAAACGTAAGGAACTCTCAGTGTATCTACTTTTCTATGTCAATAATCACCGTTGCATTATTATTTATATGTGATTATTACGCTTGATTATGGGATTCTTTTTTCGTGTCCAGCACTGTTTCCAACATTAACCAGCAAGAGGAAGTTGAAGAAACTGAAGCTGGCGAAGACGAGGAGGACGTCATGGACACCGAGCTAAGGGACATTATAACTGAAAACCATGAGGACCAACCATGTCCTCCCAAGAAGCAGAAGAAGATATCACAGGAGGAACTACTCTTGATAAATTTGAACAAAACTTTGAGTCAAGGAAAGGGAAAGGAGGAAGTATTTGATGCAGACAAGCACTTCCTCCTTTCCCTCTTGCCTGAAATTCAACAAATTGATGAAGATGTTAAATTAGAGTGCGAGATGGCCTAAATGTCCACCATTCGTCAATTCAAAAATCAAATAGGTCGACGTGGGTCCACACATTCTCATGCCGTTACCTACCACTCTTATTACCAGCGCCCACCCTCATCATCCTATTCTTCCTCCTCTTCATTTATCAATCAACAATCACCCAACGCCTCATTTCAGCCAATCCACTACAACACCTCCCCATTACTACATACTCCTAATACATATAATAATTGTCAGCCACAAACAAACCTGTGCCCGACGATGATGCCTTCTGATGTACTGGCCCCTAATGATACACATATTCAGTAATAAGTACCTACCAATTTCATACCTTTCTTATATATCCCTCTGTGGTAATTATTATAAGTTAGGTTATAAATGAGAAATATATAACTTTCTCCATTATTGTCACCTCTTTCCTCCCCCCCCCCAGGGGCTCACATCTAGTGGGACGTGGGTTGGCGACCACGGGGCCCCAGCTGAGTCCGGCATTGCTTCCACTTACTTGTGCCGGGCTCCTCTCTGTCTTCTTTCCTGTCGACCTCACTTGGTCAACTCTTGTTCTCTTCCGACCCCGACGGTATTAGGGTATCCGAGGCCTAGCGAGTCTATTCATTTCCCGCCTTAAGTGGCCCTTGTCTTATCTTTTCTGATTCCCTCCTTCTGCGAGGGGTCAGCCTTCTTTTTCTTTTCATGTTTTCTCCTGCCTTCTGCTCAAGGCCCTCAAGGAGGCCGGGTGTATGTAGCCCCACCACTTAAGGTGCACCCTAGATATTGCTACACCCTCAGGGGCTCACGGCTGGTGAGTTCGGGAGTTGGCGACCCCGAGGGATTCCTGAGCTGGGTCCGATTTCCCCCTTTTGTCCCTTACCTGTGGGCCGGACCCTCTCCTCTTTCACGTTCCTATCTGCCTTTCATGGCTCTCCTTCCTTCCAAGTCCCTCAATCCGCATTCTTCGTGGATTGAGGGCATTCCTTTTCCTCCTGTCCTTTATTTGCCTTATTCTCCTTTAGTTTTCCATTTCTTCTTCTAGTATGTAGGTTAGTAGATAGTTCTAGTTTTAAGTTTGCATTTCATTTTCATCTTCACGATCACCCTAACCATCAGGGGCCGATAACCTAGATGTTAGGCCCCTTCAAACAACAATTATCATCATCATCATCATCATCATCATCATCATCATCATCTTTCCTTTCGTTGTAGACTATTTTATGGTTCGTTTGTAATGAAATACGAGTAAATGTACCTATAAAATAAATAGCCTTTGAGCAGAGATAATAAATTCATAGTACCTACTTACCTCAAAGTAACAGCTAGCCTCTCTTTGGGTGGAATACATTTTCTCATGTTGGTGTCCTGACGCTGTAAGCTTGGTTCAAGGATTGATAGCAATTCTTCAGCAGAACTTACTTATACGAAAATAATGAAAGATTTTTTTCGGATCACTGGCAAGTTCTTCCATGAGAAAAAGATGAGTTCCTCGCTCTATGCGATAAGCATTTATGGGATGGACCAAATGAACCATTTTCTTCTTCTTTATCCGTAATCTTCTTCACATCCATGGCCGAAGTCAAACTGGAGTTAAAGTTGATGGAGGTAGAAAGGGACGAAAAACGGAGTGGCTGAAAAGTGGAGTGGAGTGGCGTGGAGTGGTGTGGAGGAAGGTGGACCGTGTGAAAGCAGCCTTAAAGTTGATGGAGGTGGAAAGGGAAGAAAAACGGAGTGGCTGAAAAGTGGAGTGGAGTGGCGTGGAGTGGTGTGGAGGAAGGTGGACCGTGTGAAAGCAGCCTTAGATTCACAATGGATCGTAACACAATTAAGGGCCTTGAAAAGCAAGGGGGATGCATCTTTAACACGCATGCAGACATTTGTAACTAATTATGATACCCAAGGAGATGCTATTAAAGTAGAAGGAAGATTACGGGATTTACCAAGTTTAAGAGAAAATTTTAAAAGAGTACAATTAGATCGAGAATTAAATTATGAAGCTCAAGATCATTCAACTGCTAGAGTGAATTTGAATATCTCTACTATACAGTATTAGGAAAGTTAGAGGCCTTGGCTAAACCCATACAGTCTTCTCAAAATGTCAGCCCATCTGGAAATACAATTTTAAACGGTATAGCAGTGAACAATGTGCATTTACCTAAAATATCAATTCCTCAGTTTTCTGGCGATTTCAAGGAATGGGTTAGCTTCAAGGATACATTTGAATGCTTGGTAGGAAATAACCCTTCTCTTACTGGTGTTCAAAGGCTACATTATTTGTTTTCAGCATTGAAGGGTGAAGCCAAGCAACTTGTATTGAATATTCCTGTCTCAAATGATAATTTTACTGTTGCATGGGAGTTGATAAACAGTAGATATGATAACCCTAGATTAATTGCAGTACAACATGTTCATGAATTGCTGTCTCCTCCATCTGTTAGTGAAGACTCTGCAGTTGAACTCAGGCGATTGATAAATCACATGGCCAGTAATAAGAATGCATTAGAAGCACTTCAATTAGATGTCTCCTTGTTTGAACTGGTTCTTATCCAAATTATGCTGAACAAGGTTGATAGTAGAACCAAGAAGGAATTTGAAATGATTTCAGCATCTAAAAGGGGTTGTGACTGGAGGGATTTAAATGAGTTACTCCATGCTGTAAATGGTAATGTTAAGGAAATGGGTGTTATTCACGAAACCCAATACCAACTCACTCACGGAAATGAAGCAGTTGTCAGGTCAACGGATATCAAAGCTGGAAGCTATTGTTCATTTGAAGGCCAAGAGAATGTTAATGTATTGTTGGCAACAGCTATCGTACATGTTTTGGACACGAAAGGAGTAATGCATAAGGCGCGTTGTCTTCTTGATTCTTGTAGTCAATCTAGTTATGTGACGGAACGATTAGTTCAAAGGTTACATTTAACAAAATCGACAAATTATGTCCCAATTGAAGGAATAAGTGGAATTAGTCATCAATCGAAATACTGTGTTAAGTTGTCAATTAAGTCGAGGATTTCCGAGTTTAATGCTGGTGTTCATTGTCTGTTATTATGTAAAATAACTAATTCCCTACCTGCCAGACACATGGACATATCTAAATGGAACCTCCCTAAGGATATCCAGCTAGCCGATCCTGAATTTCACATTCCCGGAAATATCGACATTTTGTTAGGAGCAGAAGTGTTTTTCGACATTATGAAGCATAACCGCAGGTCCAGACACGGTGACTGGCCACTCTTACAAGATACACAGCTGGGTTACATTATTTCTGGCAGATTTCAGTCAACTTCTCATGTTCGTGGGTCTTCTCAAAATTTCTCCCTGTGTAATGAAGCACTAGATCAGCAATTAACAAGGTTCTGGGAATTAGAGGATGTTCCGAGCAACTTGAAGGGAACCGACCATGATGTCTTTGAGAGGCATTTTCAGAAAACCACAGTACGTGACGCAGATGGACGATTTGTTGTAAACTTCCCATTTAAGAAGGATTCAAGTAATCTTGGAGAGTCTCATCAGAATGCATTAAGTCGTTTTTAATCTCCTGGAGAGGTGTTTTGCAAGACAACCTGTTCTGGCTGAAGCATACAAAAATTTCATGACTGAGTATGAAGAGCTAAATCATATGAAGGAAGTTAAGGAGACTCAAGACGTGGATCTGAAGGACGTCTATTACATTCCTCACCATGCTGTCTCTAAGGAATCAAGCACGACAACTAAGATAAGAGTAGTCTTTGATCGTTCAAGTAAAACGTCTAGCGGGTGCTCTCTGAATGACTTACTATTATCTGGCCCCACACTTCAACAATATTTGTATTCAATAGTACTAAGATTCAGAACTCATCCAGTGGTATTCACGGCCGACATCGAAAAAATGTACAGAAATATACTAATATGTCCAGATCAAAGGCGCTTCCAACACATCCTCTGGAGATCTAATCCCAAGGAACCCGTTCGTACTTACGAATTAAGAACGTTGACGTATGGAATGGTACCAAGTTCCTTCCCAGCAACGAGGTGTTTGCTACAATTGGCATACGAAGAAGAAACGAGAAATCCCATTGTATCTCGAGTGTTGATGGAAGACTTTTACATGGATGATATACTTACTGGAGCTGAGAATGTCTGTGAGGCAGTACAATTACAGCAAGAGTTAATTCTATTCTGTTGAATGCTGGATTTCCATTAAGAAAATTTTCCTCCAATCATCCTGCCTTGATTGAAGCTGTACCGCCGGACTGCAGGGAAACTCAATTGCCAGTTTCATTGGATAAGGAATCAGGTGTTAAGACATTGGGAATATTGTGGCACCCAATATCAGACAAGTTTCTTATCGCTGCTAAGGATCTCAAGTCAACTGTTAAGGAGAATGTTCCCACGAAACGACAAGTGATGTCAACAATTGCTTCAGTGTTTGACCCAATTGGTCTCATTGGTCCTTACGTTATTGGTCTTAAAATGTTTACGCAAGAATTGTGGTCGCATAATTTGCAATAGGACGAACCCTTGTCACAATCATTGAGAGATACCGGGTGTGAGTTAAGTTCTCAGCTATCTGATGTCAAATATATTCAGATTGATCGATTTGATTTAAGTTCTCCAGTTTCGAAGGAAATACAGATGCATGCATTTTGCGATGCGAGTGAGAAGGCGTATGGATGCTGTATTTATCTTAGAAGCGTCAGTAAAGAAGGTGACATATATGTTAAATTGCTGTGTGCCAAGTCTCGAGTGGCTCCCTTAAAGAAAACCACTCTTCCCAGACTAGAATTGTGTGCAGCTGCACTTATGGCCAAACTTGTAGATAAAACCACACCCATCTTGAAACTTAACATTTCTCGCACCTTTTATTGGTCAGATTCGATGGTCGTTTCAGGATGGTTGTCTTCTCCAGCGTCGCGTTGGAAGACGTTTGTTGGAAACCGTGTATCGCAAATCCAACGATTGACTGAGAATCGTTGTTGGGGACATGTATCAGATAATCCAGCGGATTTAATTTCACGAGGTCTTAAGGTGAAGAATCTTCGACAATCGTCTTTATGGTGGCAAGGTGCAGCCTGGTTGAAACAATCACAGTCCTGTTGGCCCAAACAAGTCCAGACAATTCATAATGATGAGTGGCCAGAAGAAAGAAATTCAACCTCTAAAACCTTAATATCGTGGCAGACTCGGACAATTTTATTGGACGGTTTTCAAGATTTAGTAAACTTATAAGGGCTGTGACCTACTGTCGAAGATTCATCTACAACGTCGGGCATTCTGACAGAAGGACTGGAACTTTGAGCGGCGATGAGTTGAAGACATCCTCGAAGATCTGTATCAAGGTGGCACAACGTTCTGCTTTTAAGAAGGAGATTGATGCTCTAAAGAAGAAAGAACCGATATCGAGGAGCAGCCGTCTTCTTAACTTTAATCCATTTCTGGATGAAGAAGAGGTATTGAGAGTAGGGGGAAGATTGAATAAATCGTTTCTGCCACATGAAACCAAGCATCAAGCGATTTTACCTTCAGAACATCATCTGACAAACCTCATCGTGGGAACAGAACATTACCGCTTACTTCAAGCCGGACCAGAACTGATTATCTCCAGCTTACGTCAGCGATATTGGATCCCAAGAATTCGGCAGGTAATCAGACCTATTCTTCACAAATGTCTGCAGTGTGTCAAACTGAAGGGAGCGGAAAGAACACAGTTAATGGGACTGCTTCCCGATGTTTGTGTCCAAGTTTCTCGTCCATTTACAAATGTGGGTGTCGACTTTGCCGGGTCTCTATGATGAAGGTTGAATCTGTTAGAAGTAAATCGGCCCAAAAATGCTATATTGCTCTGTTTGTATGTATGTGCACTAAGGCAATACATACCGAGTTGGTTTCCAGTCTATCATCCAGTGCGTTCATAGCAGCCATGAAACGATTCACAGCCCGTAGAGGCAAATGTTTAAATATGTACTCCGATAATGGAACTAATTTTTTCAAGGCTAATAAGGAATTGCAGAAGTTTCAAGGACTCTTTTCGTCTCCATATTTCAGGAAAGATTTGGAAAACTTTGCAGCCAGTGAACAGTTCCGATGGCATTTCATACCGCCTGGCTCCCCACACTTTGGTGGACTTGGGAAGCAAATATAAAATGTTTAAAGTATCATCTCAGACGCATTGGATCAAATTTACTCACCTATGAAGAGTTATGTACCTTGGTGTATCAAATAGAAGCGTGTCTGAATTCAAGGCCTTTAACTGTGTTAAGTAATGACCCTGACGATCCTCTTCCCCTTACACCTGGCCATTTCTTGATTGGTTCTCCACTAGTATCCTTTCCTGAACCCGATTTGAGTGATGTTCCAATGTCTCAGTTAAGAAGATGGGAGAGATTGCAGCATTTCTTGCAGTATCTGTGGAAGAGATGGTCCACTAGCTACTTGAGTGGTCTCCAGCAGCGGCTGAAGTGGAAAAAAGTGCAACCTAATGTTCCTGTCGGCACTGTTGTGCTCGTGAAGGATGAGAACATTCCACCTCTTCAGTGGAAGATGGCGGTGGTGGTAAGGACTTATCCTGGAAAGGATGGACTGGTGAGGACAGTGGACGTAAATACATCTAGGGGGATGTTAAAGCGTCCTCTAAGCAAATTGGTGCCTCTTCCTGCAGAAGAATAGTTGATCTTGACAGATCAAGGGGGGCAAGATGGACAGGATTTAGGAAGTGTTGGTTGTTAATGTTGGCAACATGGACAAATGAATGTATGTAAGACAGGCCTTCATGGCGACGGTTTTAAGTTGAGTCGTATTTTAAGTATTCCATTCGTGTAATGTTTGTTACCGGTATTGTAATGCAATTTAAGTGCAATAAACCTAATGATAGCATCGGTAGAATCAGTGTACATTCTATTGTACTTCTTAACGCTACCAGACTAACATTTAAGTTATTTTATACACTGCTTGTCACATCAGGAACAAGTGCCCATCCAGCGCAATGGATGGCCGAACACCTGAGGAACTCTTGCTTGGAAAGAAGGTCAAGCTGGACCACCTTCGGGTGTATGGTTGTAAGACTTGGAGCGTTGAACGAAAAACGACGAAGAGACAAGCTGGACCCAACGGTGATTGAATGCATCCTGATAGGATACCCCGATGGTTTTAAAGGATACAAACTGTGGGACATGATGACAGACCACATCTTTACAAGCCGCAATGTCACATTTGATGAAAACTGTTTCCCCTGCAAAACTACGGCAAGTGAACTCGGTGACAACTTTGTGGCAAAGACGTTTAATGATAAACTCACCATTGAACTTGAACTCAACGATGAATTTGGTGAGATGCACGAAGGAGGGATACAAGCGAATGACGACAGGAGAAACAATGATGAAAATGCTCCACCTTTCGAGAGAGACGTACCAAGACCGGTCAGAGAAGACATTTCTTGGATGTTCTGAAATCAGACAAGTGCCAAGGAGATCAGAACGACTGGCAGTAAAGCAAGGTGGCCAACAACAGTTCAAGTGCCTCACTTGTAATCTAGCCAAGAGGCATGATGCATCAGATGACCCAATCACAGTGGAAGAAGCGCTAAACTCACCTGACGCGTACATGTTGAGGTCCACCATGCTTGATGAACTGGACAACATGGAGAGAAATCAGACATAGACGGTAGTTTCGAGACCAGCTGACAGACGAATAGTGAAGTGCAAGTGGGTGTTCCGGAAGATGTTTGACAAGGATGGCACACTAGAACACCACAAGGCAAGACTGGTGGCTTGTGGGTACTCACAAGTTGAAGGTATTGACTTCAAAGAAACATTCTTGCCCGTGGTGAAAATAAAATCCATTCGGACTCTGTTGGCAGCTGCAGTTGAGAAGGAATGGAAGATTCATCAGCTGGATATCACTGCAGCATACCTAAATGGAACTTTGAAGGAGACCATCTACATGAAGAAGCCAGTGGGATTCCACGAAGGAGGACCAAATGATGTTTGTCTGTTAAAGAAAAGTTTGTATGGACTCAAACAATCTGGTCGAGAGTGGAATCTGCGTCTAGACGAATTCCTGAAGACATCCGGAATGCAAAGATCGAGGGCTGATCCGTATGTCTACTAAGAGGAGAATGGGGCTTAATCGTTGGAATGTAGGTAGATGATCTGCTAATACTGGGAAAGGACGAAGAACGTATCGAGAAGTTCAAGAAGGAAATCTCTGCAGTATTTTAAGTGAAGGATTCGGGACAGGTGAAACACATCTTATCGATGAAGGTAGATCAGGCGGATGATGTATCGCTTACCCTAAGCCAAGCAGCTTATGCCGATGAGCTCTTGGCAACATTTGGCATAAAATATGCTAAGGGAGTATCGTCGCCTCTTGATCGTGGGATGCAGTTCGAAAAGGCGACTGAGGAGGCAGACCAAAGTCAGGGCACCAAACATCGACAAGCAGTCGGGGGTCTGCTGTATCTTGCTGGAGCCAACAGACCAGACTTAGCCTTTGCGACGACATACCTCAGTCAGTTCAACGAGTGGCCAACAGCTGAACACTGGACAGGAGTTCGTCACCTCCTACGTTATGTAAAGCACACAAAAGACATTGGGCTGACATTTAAGAGAATGGGAGAACGAGTGACAGCCACCTGTGATGCTGACAGCGCAAGTGCCTGGACAGACAGACGGTCATTTATTGGGCACGTCATTATGCTTGCTGGAGGTGCAGTCTCATGGTGTGCAAGAAATCAAAGGACAACCGCCCTCCTCACAGTGGAAGCCGAATACATGGCGATGTGTGAGACAACCAAAGAGGTCTTGTGAATGCAAAAGTTCCTGACGGAAATCGGAGTGGGTGAACTTGCGCCAAGGGCATTGCTGGCTGACAACCTAGGGGCAATCGCACTAGCTAACAACCATGTGACATCGCAGAGGAGCAGGCATATAGAACTTCGACATTTCTTCATCAGGGAGAAGATTGAGGGAGGACTGCTATCCCTGAATTTTGATCCGTCCACCGACAACATGGCCGACATCTTGACAAAGACATTGACAGGGAAGGAGACAGCTCGTCACCGAGAAGGACTGAGTTTATCTAAACCAAAATGAAAGTGGGATTATTGTAGGGGAAGGGTGTGTTAGGGCTAAGAACAATTGCACCCATTATTGGCAAGCATACTAGTAATTCAGTGAGTGCTCATATCCACCGCTAGGTAGCGGAAACTTTTTTTGTGTATTCCATGTGACTATCTCGCGAAGTTTGACCGCAGTGAAATACGTACTGCGCCCGAATTCACCAATCAGTACCTATATCCGCTGCACTGTAAAGGGTTGCAGACACGTAACTACCCAGCTCACAAACTTACCATTGTCTGCTAAGTGAAAATTGGGAATTCCAGGAACACACAGGGTAGATCTATAAAAGAAAATAGTACTACCAGCGTAGGTACAAATTTCTACTATCATTTACATTTGAGCAAATCGAGAAACTCCAATCTCGAGGGGTGATAAGGTCTGTCTATAGTGAGCGCCTGTATCTTACCTAGCAGTACCATTTTCGGCGATGACAAAATGAAAACGATGTCAGCTAAGATAAAAATTGGCTGATTCGCTAAGGAGCGCCAGTCGTTTATTGTGCTAAGAAAAAATACAGACATATACTGACTGCCTGTCTATCAATAGTGTCTACCTGACACTGCAATAAAATAAACTCAAAATAAACTAAAACGTGGCACTAATATAACATGTCCTGAAATTAAAGATTGGAGAATTCGGTACTCCATTAAAATACGAGAACAATTATGAAACGGCGTGATTTCTAACATTACCCTATATTATACATTCCGTTTCATATTTGAACTGTAGTTCCACATCTAAATATGTAAAATAAAAAATTACTCAGTATTAAATATATTCATATATACAATAATTCGTGGTTCGCACAAATATACACTTAATTGTGTTGAAGTGATTAAATTACCTATAATACAAATGAGTCTTTACAACTCAACTTCCGTGACAAACACCGTAACTCTATCGGTTGAAAGTATAAATACTAGTCTGAATCAATTGAACATAGGTGACAAACATTTAAGTTCAGCACTGTTCTTACTTTGTCTTCTCCCATTTGATCATTAAATCTCGAAAAATTCCTGAAATTCTTTGCTCGGTTTACATTTTCTTTGATAAACGTGAATACTCGAAGTGCATGGCATTTGACCTTCATTACACACTTCTCTTCCAAAATTATACAACAATCACATTATTTCTTAAACATCCTGTACAGAACTTTCCTTGAATACACTTAAACAATGTCACATTCGCTGTGATCAAAACTAGAAAAACGAGACTCCTCAGTCTCCTTTCGTGAAAATACGTAACTCATTTACGTCTACTATTCCTTTCTTGCACGGTATTTCAAATCTAAACTCCCATTTCAGTGCATTTTCTTACTCAATGCAAAGCAAATTAGTAACTTTATTAAATATCCACGTCCATTGAGAATATTGTTCAAGAAACAAACTTTAACCTTCTCCTCTATCCTTATACAAAATTTCATCGTGCCTATAACTTCACTTCTGTAATTACTTCTGTACAGTTACTTTTATATCACCCTGTGATTTAACTTTCTTAACTCCTTTTCACGTATTTAAATTCAGTTTTACATTATTGCAACTTTCAAAGAATTATCAGCAAGAATTCATATTTAACAAATGATATAAGTGTGTCTTCCTTTCGTGAAAATATTTAAGCCTTATCTATCTTCGTGGAATATTTTCTTTAACAAATTTATCTAGGCTTTTTAATGCTCTAAATGTTTTATTGGACATATATATATAAAGGTTCTTGAAATACCTTTGTTACTACGAAATATGGTTTATCACGTTACAGCATAGTTCTACATATCTATCTGTTTCATTACAGTGAATTTGGTATTCATTGGTTTAATTATCTATCAAGTATTTGGACTATCTTTTATCAGATTTTGCGTCGTGTAACAATTCAATTTTGTTCACAATTGGTTTAAAATAAATTTCTGACACTCGAATCAACATCATGAGTTGTTGAAATATTTGACACTTCGTGACATAGTTTTTTGAATATACGGTACTTAAATTGTTCAATATACGTTCCATCGCTGCGCATAAAACAGATTTATTTAATTTAACGCAAGTATCTATAATTCTAAACGATTTTATATTGAAATGATTTTAACGTTAACAACTGCGATACGCAAATAAAATTCCGTCCAAGTGACGGAAATTTTCAATGAAAAATGACTCCTAAGAAAATACGAAAAATACTAGATCAAAATCTACACAATTTTAAATACAATGACAAAATTATACGGTTGGTCAATTAGGATAAACACAGAACATGACTACAATTCTACCAAATATAAATCAATCTCTTCTCTACCTTGAGTTGAAGACGGTCTCTAAAGTACCATGTCTCGTCTGGCAAGCCAAATGTGTGTGTGAGCGCACCGCCCACAGCTATGCGGACCGGTTGTGACGGGGCCTGCTGGACATCTCTCCCAAAGGAACAAGGTCGGTGACATAACCTGGTTAGCGACCTCGCCGTGAAACAGCATGTCTCTTCCGCAATCCCTCGCTCGTCTACCGCACGTTGTCCGGATCTTCTTACTATACCCCTTCACTGCGCCGACATCGCTTCTCAAGGTTGAAATTCGTTTGTTTTATAAAAGTCTTTGATAGTATACTGGATGTATATGAACTCGTGTTAAGAAGTAGAGATTTGTCCTGCATTTCTGCGCATCGCGTAGATGTTCCGCTGCGCCGTCCATGTTGTGGAATTCTGGATTCAACTCTTCATTTTTGTAGCTTCTACTTCCCTTTAATGTGCACCTTAGCACGTAGTCATACTCATTTTAATGATTACACTGGTACAACTTCCCCGTTGCCAATTCACGAACTGCATTCTGTATAATTTCCAAGTATGAGCTAAATTGTAGAAATAATGAAGCTCTTCTGTAGAAGTGAAACGTTTGCATCTATCTGCATGCGATGTATAATAGCTTCGTTTTTGAAATACTGTAATATCAAGCTGTGTTTCAAAATCACTGGTCTATATGCTGTGCTGGTCTGCGTTAGAATGTTCCTTGCTCTGCAAGTCACATCCTTCTGTACTCCACACTCGTCCTCTCCACTTTCGTAATGTGTAGCACTATTCTGAAAAACTACTTGTTTCTCCACTCACGGTCTTGTCTCGTCGCGATCTGAATTTGGAAAGAACTCCTCGCTCTTGCCCTCTGTGTACGGCAAGTTCCTCGCTCTGCCTCCCCTCTTGCGGTGTGACGTAGCTCCATAAACTTCTCCTCACTCAGTGTGTCATCAACCTTGATCCCTTCTCCCCCTGCATGACGTTTCTCTCACTCCTCGTGGCGTGACGCACTCTTACAATGTAGGCCTCCCTACATTCAGATAATAAATATACAACCATATTTAAATCGTTCCTTCTTGTCTTCCGTAATTGTTTAATTATTAATGATGCATAGTATTACACTATTTCAACTTAGACTTTCCATATCTCACGAATTTTGAGGAATAAAAGATTTTAATTCGTTCTTTTATTTTTCCTGGGTCCCAGTTCATATCCCGTCTGGATCTTTGGTATTGGCCTTAAATAAATTCTGGCGCAGTACTGTACCCGAATCACGGACGCTTCAGTGATATAGTGACGTAGATATATAGAGACGTAGAGACGATGGGTAATGTTTACAACGAAGCGGCAGATTTTGAATCGCGCGCTGAAAGACTTCAAGCTGCGAGTGAGATGTGACGTGGAGCCTGTGACGGGCACACAGGCCTACGTGACTGCATAATCTTGGAAATTCCTCAAGACGACAGATTTGAATTTTTAAAGTAGTACAGTTTTCTGGCAATTGAATTTGGAGAAGATAGAGCTATCTAGCAAGGAGATACGTTCACTAGAAACCGAGATACGGCAATGGAATGTTCTGGAAGTTTTGATCGCTATGACGCGAGGAACTGTGACGTATCGCCGGAATCTGTATAAAAGGGGCGAGGAACACCACTGAGATATGTGGATCATTCCAGTCGTCGGCAGCGCTCGTGAGAGCACCATCAAGCCAAGCCGCCAATCGCCGTGCACCAAGTACGCAGCCAAGCACCTCAGCGACATCCGCACTCCACGTCCGCACTGAGCGCAGCCAAGACATCCAGCCGAGCCGAATCCAGCCATTGCCAGCCGAGATGCATACACCTACCCTATCTAATTCTCTCCGTCCCCGTCAAGCAAATCCCATCGCCCGATTTTTCCTTCCACTACCCCACGCTCAGTCAAGACCCAGCTCGCCTATTGTCACGGCCTTCAAGCCGACAAAAACTGATAACCTTAGGCGACTGGGTTCTGCAGCTGATACTACGGAAAGCCTCCCTGCCGAGTCCATACAAGGTCAAACAGGTCCGCTACGGCGTTTGACC
This sequence comes from Meconema thalassinum, assembly GCA_946902985.2. NCBI lineage: Eukaryota > Metazoa > Arthropoda > Insecta > Orthoptera > Tettigoniidae > Meconema > Meconema thalassinum. The sequence goes on along the minus strand of OX336388.2, from coordinate 1,752,606,227 downwards.
ACTCACACAACATCTACTCACCTTCTTGCCCGCTCTCAGTACACACAACAGACATGGCCATCTCCATGGCAGACCTTGATCCCGACCAAGATCTGTATTGGAACGCTAACACTTCCTTCTACCGCTTCAACACAATCTTCATCCGCCCTCCAAACCAATTAAGTTTCCGCAGGTCCCTGCGGGCAGCACTTATTGCAGCACTCTCTCCAATTGAGTCATCCATTGCAATAATTGAGGAACTCACTTGCCAATTCATAGCCATCACTCCAAGAGGGAGAGAGGACTCCGAAGAAGTTGAAAACATATTGACAGCTCTCTCCTCCCACCCTGCTATACCAACATATGTACACATACTTGAAGCCGACGAAACAGAAACCCCTAAAGTCATTAAACACGAATCCTCACAAACCAAACCTGAGACACGCCAGTACTGGACCCAAACTAACAAAGCCACTGTCCCCCTCAAGCCGCCTAAGCGGAAAGACAAAAGCACTCAAGCATCGGTCCAGTGCAAACACCAAACCAAACCTGCAGACCCCGTCACTCCTCCTCCGAAGGGTGACGCTATCCCCCAACCTACGCCCATCCCGCACGCCCCTGACACAACAGATGCATTTCCGTCAGAGAGCACTTGAGCCCCCAACGTCCCCCTCCCCCTCCACAACTACAAAAACACAGGCGCCCAGGCGTCCACCTCCCAGACAACACTCTACACTGCTTACACAATGCTACAACTGCCAGCGCCTAGGGCACGCCGCATATGAATGCAGGTACGAGGCCAGGTGTAATCGTTGTGGCGGGCCTCACCGCCACAGGGATTGCACCGTGTCCAGAGAAACCCCCACGTGTGTAAACTGTGGAGGGGGGCACGCGGCCTCTTACCCGGGGTGCAGACATATTAAAGCTGCCCTAAGACATCACCACAGGCAGTTGCAGTGGACACAACAACACCATAGACACATTACCTCTTTACTAACACTCCCCATCTCCCCTCCAAGACATACACAACACCAAGACACAGTCCTCACCAGCATCCTACACATCCTCAAGCATCTAGTCACCTCCGCCCGCTAATTCATTCACCCTCTTGCCCCGCGATGCCGTTCTGCACCTGCTCGGGGGACTAGCCTCGGCTAGCCAACCCGGGATGGTGTACGGCGGTACGCGGTCTCTGTCTATCGCCCTCTCAAACCTCATTGCACATCTTGTCTGTGATCAGTAGAGCTAAATATCACTCAACATGCACCAAAAACTACCTCTCGCAACAATTATCTACCCTTCGCAACACTTTTAACCGAGGGACATCTAAACCCGAAGGCTAAAGTTAAACTTGTACGACCCAAAGTTGAAACAAGCAAACCAACCAAATAGTTGCATAGGAACATAAGGCCACAACAGGCCGGGGGTTCCACTAGTTTAAGCCTGGCGTCGCCCCTTTGGGGCGACGACCAGGAGTCGCAAACTGGATTTGGATTTTGGACTGAGATATGTACTTCGTCCGAGCGACTGCTCGGGTAAGCGTCATCGCCGCGCTGTGAATCTAATAAGATACTGTTACTATAGTCAACGAGAGAACATAGTCGCTGGACTAGTGTTCAGGACTTAGTTTATTGTCAGTGAACTAAGCACTTGCCTATTCATGATTTTGCCTGTCTGGGTGGAACTTAGCCGACGTCTGGTCCGATCTATTTTACAGATTGCGGTGGGGGATATCCAAAGTGACAGTTATAGGATATTAGAAAATAGCTTAGCCTACGATGCGGGACAAGTGTTGCCTAGCGCACTTGTTGCAGATAATATCTGATTACTCGCTGAGGGACTAACTTATATTAGGCATTCTTCGACATCCACAGACACCAGATTGTTAGTGCAAAAATCGCTGAATTTCATGCTGCTAAAAGTTGTTCCGGTCATAACTAGTCAAATACAGAACAGTGAAATCACAGTCTACAAATGAACTTTATAAAAGTGAACGAGTCGTGTTCAGAATTGAAACATTTCATAATGTTGGACATTAGAAAGTACGGCGGGAATGTTTATGTACGCGCATTTATTACCGCCAGTATGTGTTGTTAAAACCGTGCAAGGATAGGTTTGCAATGGAGGGCAACGAAGATGAGGCAATGGAGTCGCTGATGATCAAGTGAGATCGCTATGTTTGTAGCGAACACCAAGGGCACGCATTACCATCACATCAAGAATGAAGTAAGCTGATATTCTACATGTATTTCTTACTAGGCTAAAGTAGTTTGAGAATTTCTTTTACCATTCATAATAGAGAGTCAACACCATCTTCGTGTCAAACTTCATGTGTATAGATAGATAGATAGATTTTTATTAATTCCATTTGATCAAATACATGTTTTGAACCCATGTGCTATTGGTTCAAGCGTCGAATCCATAATTTATTTGCAAAAGAAGAGAGGAAATAATACAGTCTTTAGAATAACTTGGAAAGATTTTAAGAAGTGGGCTGTTATAATGTGGCGCAAGAATGGGTGACCACGAGTCATCGATAAGGAGTTGGCTCATGATTATTAATAGAACGATAAAAACTTTCCACGACGACTAAGAGAGAAGACGTTTCGGAAATAGACCTTACTCAGCTAGAAAATGACAACCTCGCAATTGTGCAAGAAGAGAAATAATTAGAATTAAGCCATTTGCAAGCATTTAATTAATGAAAGAAACACATCATTGTTGATCATTCTGGAATAGAGATTTTTGTGTGGGGAAAAAGTTTATAATATTTGCACAGGAAAGAACTGCAGACGTAGCATGACGTCGTTAGTAATTCCCCGAGACCAGAGTTGGTAGGGATGGAAAAATAAACCTCATCGCCCACATATCTGAGGAGACAAATTATTTAATATCTTGGAATTGTGGGATCGATTTTCATGATCAAAGAAACCAGTTTACGTTTAGAACAAGAGCTTTCCAGAGATATATTTTTCAAAATTATACGACTATTACTTCAGAAGTTAGTGCTGGAGAAGACGCGGATTTTATCTTTTTGCCGCCTACGATATAAACCCTGGAGGTGCCAGGAAGAGCATTCAGTTTACCAAGGGCGCGGGAGCGCATGGTACTGTTTCGCAGCAACAAGTCAGTTTACCAGAGACGCCGGAGAGCGTGGTTCTGTTTCAAGTGAAACGAACCAATAAAAATGGAACTGTTATTTGGCGTTGTTCAAAGCAACGTTCCAAACATTGTCGTGGTGACCTAAAAAGTAAAAATAGTGAGGTTTTAAGTGTCAGTGATCATCAATGTAGTGTACTGCACGAATCACAGTTGCCGTTGACAACAAATCAAGAAAACCATATAGCTACTCAAAATAGTGCATTGTTTAATGAGCAACGTTTAACCCCTGTACTAAAAGTTATTTTTAATCCATCTTCCACGTCGCAAGAGCCATCAACATCGCAAACTATGCAAGAGGTAGTGTTGTTGTTGTCGTATTAAAGAGTGGAACAACTAGGTCATCTGCTCTTGATATTCAAGAGGATCAAAATGACTAAATAGTAATAACAACAAGGTTTTTATCCCTATACAACCATTGCGGCTTCCCCAGTTTTCGAAAACAACAGTGAATGGACATTGCTATAAAATGATCTACAACAAGCCTTGTGTTTAAAACTATAACAGACTATTGTAAAGAGAGAAAGGATTGTATTCAGTGTGCATCTATTGTCATAATCATGTATACTCTGCAATGTTAAATATACTAACTTTGTATAAAATAAAACAGCATTGTAACATCATTTTCCATTTATTTACAAACTATATATACATTTTATGTTTGGTTTCATGATAATATGTTTTAAGACAATACTAAAAACTAAAACATTATTATTCTATACACATATTTTTCTTTCAGTCCATTGTCATCACTTATATCTTCCATTATTATTGTTTGACATTTGTTTTTTTATATAATTAAAACGAACCATGCACCTATTGTTTTTAAAACCTTCATAAATTAAGTGTACAGGTTGCACAGCATTATTGACTTCATCAAAAACACTATCTGACATATCATTAAACCGTATAGGCAGAAATGTCTCAATGTTTTCACATACACAAAGTACACGATCACCATATGCTGTTTTCAATTTCCGAATCTTAATAATGCGGAATGGAATATGCGTTGGCAATTCGCTGAGCTTCTTTGTCTCTAAACCACATGATTGTCCCACAGCATTCAAAACATTCATTGTAGTAGTCTATAAACAAAACAAAAGCATATCTATTACACTCTAAAACAGCTTTAATAATATTGTGCAATTAGGGATTTTGCACAATGCATGGCTAATGAATTATACCAGTTATGCAAGAAATGCCCTAACTGTAGCAGATACTACTTTTCTGCATATAGCACAAGTGTTAACTTCTAATGCACACTTGACACATGCTAGCATGTGTCCACAAGGCAAAAATACAACACCTAGTTCATCTTGATAACAAATTTTACATAATTGTTGGTCACACTTTTGTATCTGTTCGTAAGACAAGTCATTTCTTTCAGCCTGATGTATTTGCTCCGCGTGTTCTAACTCTAAAGGCACTTTTATGTCTTGTGCTGCAATCACGTTTTCTTTACGACTAGTGTTCACAAATTCCTGACCTTTAAGAAACACCATGTATTTACAGTTTGGTAACCAACGAGCATGTTGCACAAAAGTGTCATCAGCCATTTGCCAATCCTTTAAAGCAAAACCACAATAAAAACATTGTTTTATCCCCTTCACCAGTATAAAAAAATCCAGCTTCACTTAGCTGTTTGGTAAGGTGTTTTAATATTAATGGCCAAACATTTTTATAAGATTCTAAACGTTTTTCAACAGAGCTGTACTCTGGGTTTGCTAGTGCTTTAGTCTTGCAAACTCCCAATTTTTCAAAAGCTCACGCCAATTCAACACTGCCTATGGCATATGGACCACATATATCGACACTACCGTTGTTGGCTGGTAATACATCATTATTATTATTAGTCATTTGTGATTCAGCAAGGTAAGTAGTAGCCAATGGCCTTGTGGTTCGGTAAAATGGATACAATGGTAGGTTACCCACTTGTTTTCCAAGCATGTAAGGACAACAAGGAGACCATCGCAAATGGTCTCTAAAGGGATCATCCCCTTCTTCCCAGTGTGAAAGTTCAATACGACAAAACACACAGCGCACCACACCTTCTCGGTTCAAGTTAAAATAAACGGTTTTTGCAAGTTTATGTGTTGGCAAAAGGCCTACATGCCAGGATTCAAATGTTAACCAACGATCATGTTCTGAATTTAAATTTAACACACGTGGTAAACCAACTTGCTCACTTGTCGTATTTGGTACTAACGCCATGTGTTATAATAAAACTTTTTTCTTATTGTATGTTAATAACGTTGCACAAGAGCACAGAGTACTTTACAGCATAATGCATGCTTGTTCACTGTCTGTTCATTATGTTAATGGCACATGATGACACCTAAAAGAAAACAAAATAATCCATCACTCAATCAATCAATCAATCAATCAATACTTGTAAATAAAACGTTAACGTTAATTGGCATTACTATATCAAAACACCATTAAAAATAAACTGTATGTTGGCAATAACAGTAACCCATGTACTTTTTTTTTATAAAGCTACAGTCATTTACATCCCACCTTTAACCAATATATAAACAAAAATGAATGTCATGTCATTTTGTTCACATTATCATGTTCAAACCTGTGGATATTTGTTGAGTCCATAGGGAACCACCCATAAATTAAGTTTAAATTTTTGTTTTTAGAAAATCCGACATGGCCTTGTACTTTTCCCAGTCAACAACAACATAGCCATTAATCAAGAAAGCAATCATTGTCCCAGTCATGTACAGGTAATGAATTTTTTTTGTCTACGAGTTTTCAGTAGTGGTAAAATGGAATAGCATTTTTAAGTTAGACTTACCTGAGTTTTAATCAGTTCACTCTTTGGCAATGGTTTCTCTTTAGTGCGTTTCTTTTTTTTTCAGCAACTGCTACGGCGGTAAGGCTTTTCTTTCCATGTTTCTAAAAATAAATAAAATAAACCACTATAAATACCTAAATTCAGGTTAATACATGCATTTCATAAAATAAAATATAAAACAAAAAAATGAAACAAGTTAGTTTAAAAAAATCATCTCACCTTCACTTGCAGTGGCTTGTTGCTGTTTCCTTCTAGTGGGCTCAAAAGTGCAATGGTGTCTTCTCTCTCAGACATGTAAGGTATACCAGTTATCTGCAAACAAATAAATAAATAAATAAAATCATTAATTACCTAATCAATAAATAATTGCTTGTAAATATATATAAATCAATAAATATATAAATGAATACATATATACCTACCTCACAACAAGGTTAAGTTATTTCCACCAACACCAAAACTGTTAAACAAGACCTGGGGTTTCACGCAACGCAATGTGTTCAAAGGTAGTCACCTAAGTGAGTGTGAAAATGATAACGACATGTCTTTATATATGTTACCTTGCATGTATAATTTTTTTTTCCACGCTTTGAACATTCTCTTATCGTGCACGTTCATATTCATTCATTTATTTGCAATGGGGGGTGTGTCCCCCTGTGGCAAATTGTATATACATAACAAATAAATAATTATACATAACAATTCAATAACAATTATACAACAATTAAACTGGAGTATTTACAAAAAATAGTCAGTATTTTCTTAAACACACCTATATGTTTGGGAAAAGGCTCTAAGACTGCGGCAGGTAGAGAGTTCCAGTTATCAATGGCACGGTTTACAAAAGAATATTTACCATAATTTGTTCGCTGTGGTCGGCCCTTAACTTTGAAAGGATGATCGCTCCTACCCATGTAAATGGGCTTTCCCAATCGTTTGCAAAGCTCACCCCATGCTGGTTGATTTGTATACGGGTTGTACATAGCGCAGAGTCTAGATTTCATCCTCCTAGCCTCCAGTGATTCCCAACCAAGTTTCTTTAACATACGGCTCACACTGCTCCTGGGATTAAAGTCACTGAGCACAAATCTAGCGGCCTTTCTTTGTACCATTTCCAACTCATTGATGAGCCCTACTTGATATGGATCCCAAACCGCCGAGGCATATTCCAGAATAGGTCTTACAAGTGACAAATAGCCTAATTCTTTAGCAGAGGGACAGATAACGTCCCAGGTGAACACCTGTGCCAGATCAAATTTCACATGAACTTGCATTTTGTCACGTACGAAGCAAGCAGGATGTAACTAGTTTAGCGTACATGTCATCTCACACGTATATGCATGCATTTCGCTCTTCCCCGCCACCACGATGGTCGGATTATTTCACCTTCAAGTGTCCTCTGCGTCTTTGTCATTTTTCCATTGCATCTGTTGTCAAGTCGGATCAGCGCATTCCAATAAGCTCAAATGACATTCACCTCCTGCTCCTCTGCAAGTTTGTTTTTTGTACTCGTTTCGACCAACATAGAACCAAGTTCTCATCACCGTTTACACGTTAAAGGTAAAATATCAGAAAAACGAACCCTCGCTCTGTCATAAACCGACCCGCCGAAATAGCGATTGTTCTATTAAGCATGGTCATTGTGGTTAGCGACAGGTTCGTTGAAACACACACCCAGCTGTATCGTCTCTCTCAACCACCACGCTTCATGAACATTGTAAACAGGTAAAGATAAATTATTATTTTTTCAACAAACGTGTCGTTAGGCCCTTTGTCAAAATTTCAAACATAGTTTCTAAAAGGGGGCGTGAGCCCGAGTCCTAGGACACCTCGTACACGTCTCTAGCGTTATTGTTTCGTGAGAAATCAGCAAAAATCACAAAAAACACTTGTTTACCCCAAAATCGAGTTTCCAATTTTTTAAAAATAAAACGAGTGGTCCATAGCATAGAGGACGTCACCCCGAGTCCTTGGACCCATCGTACACGCCTCTGGCATAATTGGTTCGCGAGATATAGCAAAAAGTTTAAAATCACGGTTATACAAAAAAAACATGTTTCCAGATTTTCACCTTTTCGACACCTACATCCCCGTAAAGAGAACAACGAGACTAAAAACGAATCCAAGCACGCCCTCCTAGCATGACTCCTTCCATTCCAAGGTCGTAGGGGCTCACAACTTGCTTTTGGAAGCAGAACCCCTGACCTAGCACTACTGTCAGGTTTTTACCCTAGATACCTGAAATTTATTTTCATGGTAGAGGGCATAGGGAACTTTCATTTATGTCAAACAATTGTTTGGTAAACGTTAGTTTCCAAAATATAGGATTTTCAAAATTCCAGTGTTTTCAAAAAAACATCAAAAATAAAAATTTTTATTATAAAAAATAAAGGTCATAAAGACCATTTTTTGAGCCATGGCACAACATTCTATCATGTTTGGTTTTCAAACTATCACCTACTTTCGAAAACAAAAATTTTCAAAAAAAATCTAAAATATAACGGGTGGTCCATAGCAAAGCCCCCGTCAGTCCGAGTCCAACGACACCTCATTCGGGAATCTCTGACCACGGGTTCGGGGGTTATAGGCTCGCATTGGGAGTAGTGGTGGGGGGCAGAAGCGCCACTACTCCCCTACTCTCTTGTCTTGTTATGTAAATTAAATTTTCTGATATTTTTTGTCACGGTCGAATCAAAGATCTGATGCACTGCGTGTGGGTGGAATTTATGATGTAGGTTTTTTTTTTTCAGGGAATGTCAAACCCTCGTGGTGCGTTGTGTGTTAATGTGTCATGTGTCAAATTATGTGATTTTCTGCGCGGAGGAATTTGCTATGGCTTTCCTTGTCTGCTGCTGTATGGGCGTCAGATGGTGCTCATTGTGAGACTCTGATCGACCCCGACGAGTTTCTACAATTCCGTGGGAATTAATGGAACCAATGACATTTTTGTGACACACATGGTATTGCTTCGATTCTTGGCGCTATGCGATAGGCTAGCCTGGACTATTTACGACACACACATTATTTGACTGATGTTCAGTAAATAATCTACGTTCTTGGTGCATGCTTCAGCGCTGCATTGGGATATTTCTGTTTACGTACTGGGTTATTGACACTGGCCGGCGAGACATCCACCAGCCGCAGATCTAGATAGAGGGGACTGGGTTTCTCGTGACCTAGTTATTGAGTGTGCCTGTTTAGTTGGAACTTTGATAATTTAAAGAGATGTTGCTCACGCACGGAAGGTAATCTCATGTTGCGTTTAAAATACATCCTTGTGTTGTATATAATTGCCACTGGGCAATGTGATTGTGTTTAATTTTCCATGTAATATATTTGATTTGTTTGACACCCTGTTGTGTGTCCTTGTAAGGTGACAACGGTCATCGGGTGATGTCAGTCGAGTGTAGTCACGTGCGTTCGTACTTGTTTTTGATTTATGTGAAGTCCTGATTAGGCATTGTTCGTGTCTTTGACACCTGATAAAGATTCCGAGCGGGAATCTCAGTTATAACTTTGTAAGGCTAGCAAGTATCGGGTATTCGTAAATATTTGTTTAGTTGTAGTTGTATTCCCAGTTCCATGTCTACCTTCTCTTATACAGGCCCGAAGCTTGTCGAGCTGTTGCCTATGGTCGCGGGTCGCGAATGAAAAGTACTTATTCTTTTCTGTGTCCTCGTCACATCGCCACACATGATTTGAAGTAAAGAACAGGACAATTGATGGCCTGAAAACATGTGTAATCTCGTCAGAGAGATTTGTTTGATTTGTTAATCTATTAACTTTGGGTGTAATTATGGGAGTTGTTGATTGTTTATTTAATTTTGGTCTGAAGTTTAATTCACATAGTTAAATCTTGGCTTAACTTTTCTTTTCTTTGTGATATTTTTACCTATGTTCCTTGTTATGATGAGAAGCAAATATTTTTAACAACAACGGTGTGGACCCAAACACTTCCCTGAAAAAGGGTCTCATTACGCTTCTTTACAAGAGTGCATTATAGACGACCAAATACAGGAAATGTTGGACATCATCGCACCCACGATTTGGAGCTACAGTGCACCCGTCTTATTAGCCAAGAAGAAAGACGGGACGCACAGTTTCTGCACCAACTATCGAATGCTTAACAGACTAATCGAGAACGACCACTACCCTCCACTACGGACGGACACGTACTTGGAAACCCTAAGCGGAGCCAAGTGGTTCAGCCCCGTAAATTGTTTTTCCAATACACGAACAAGACTGACATCAACTTGCGTTGGTGACAGAAAACGGACTCTACAAATTCAGAGTCCTCCACATGGGACTTAAGAACACTAGTAAGACATTTCAGAAACTCATGGATAAAGCCTTTGCGGGACTCAAATGTAAGTGCGTCTTGACATACATTGACGACATCACCATATTTTCAAAAATATTCGAAGAACACATTACACATTTAAAGGAGTGTTTCAATAGACTCAGACTCGCAAAACTTAAACTAAAACCCACTAAATGTCAGTTTGCACAACAACAGATTAATATTCTGGGTCACGCCGTCAGCCGGGAAGGCATCATGTCCGACCCAGCCAAAACAGACGCAATAACACATATCCAAATACCTACAAACATTAAACAATATAGCGTAGTTTTCTAGGCATAGCGAGCTACTATCTTAGATTCATACTTAGCTTCGCACACATCACTAAGCCACTAACAGACTTCGCACAAGAGAAGACACCCTTCATTTTCACAAAAGTTCACATAAACGCTTTAGAGACATTGAAACATAAACTTACCACACAGTAGGAGGGTAGTACCAGTACAAACGCAAAAGACGTGGCTGTGCCCATAAAACAAAGATGGCCGCCATGACATCACAAGATGGTGGCCATTACGACATAAAATGGCTGCCAAGACGTCAATAACCTACGAGGTGTGATCAAAAAGTTCCAAAATGTCGACCTATAGCCTACTTTCCTGGTGACGTCACGACGAGGTGTGATCAAAAAATCCAAAATGTTGATCCATAGCCTACGTTCCTGGTGAGTTCACAAGATGGCGGCCATAGCTTAACTTAAACTAGCCTTACCTAACCTACGAGGTGTGATCAAAAAGTTCCAAAATGTTGACTCATGGCCTACTTTCCTGGTGATGTCACAAGATGGCGGCCATAGCTTAACTTAACCTAGCCTAACTTAACCTACGAGATGTGGTCAAAGAGTTTTAAAATGTTGACCCATAGGGTACTTTCCCGGTGATGTCACATACTAACCCGCCATACATTCAGGGGCAAAGCCGATATCTCCCGAACGCATGGTCGGATTTTGACGAATGAGATGTCGTTGAAATCGGGCTGACACCCCCTTTCAAATGGACAACCTATTTCCACCCCAAAAGAAACCCTACCCCTACTAGGGGGTGAAATAGTATTTTTTAGTAAATGTCGCTTTCCAAGTGCGGCATGTGGGAGTTTGAGCGCTAATAGGAAATTAAACGTTGTTTCACATAAACGACATGCCAACGAGTCAACGCCATAATGTATTAACGTTTTTTGTTTTATTTTTACGCATGGGCACTTGGTGGTTTTATATTTTTGGGAAATTATTTATAAGAAGGGGTTTTAGTGGTGAGGGGAGAGCTGGATAGTCGCCTACTTTCCTACTATGTTTGCCTATATCTCACGAACGCCTGGTCAGATAACCTGACTTGGCAACAGGGCAATGGGAAACAATCTGGCAACCATGGTTTTGAGCGTGAAATGCGTGTGAACACGTGTGAAACAACATGTAAGCTAACAAGTCACATCCTGTTTGATTCGTACATGACAAAATGCAAACAGATGTGTCACATGACCTCACGCAGGTGTTGGCCTTGAACGTTAGCTGTACACGTGCACGATGATAGAATGCGCAAGTGTGTAAATCGCTTTTGAATGAACTATGAATCGCAGAGACGTATGTCATGGTTTTGTAGCAGGCAATCGAACCCGAGATACTTTAAGCCAAAGCCGAGCACGCTAACCCATATGCTATGAATGAATGTGTTGGTGGCTTATGTGTGTGGCTATTGGTGGTGGCTTATGTTGATGGTTCATGTTGGTGGCATATGTTGATTGTTTATGTAAATGGCTTAGGTTAATGTCTTAGGTTGGTGGCTTATGGTGCTGGCTTATGGTTGTGGCATATGGTCGTGGCTTATGGTGGTGGCTAATAGTTGTGGCTTATGGTGGTGGCTTATGGTGGTGGCTTATGGTGGTGGCTTATGGTGGTGGCTTATGTTGATGGTTTATGTTGGTGGCATATGTTGATTGTTTATGTTAATGGCGTAGGTTAATGTCTTAGGTTGGTGGCTTAGGTTGATGGCTTATGTTGGTGGCTTCTGGTGGTGGCTTCTGGTTTTGGCATATGGTGGTGGCTTATGTTGGTTGCTTATGGTGGTGGCTTATAGTTGTGACTTGTGGCGATGGCTTATCTTGATGGTTTATGTTGGTGGCACATGTTGATCGTTTATGTTTACGGCTTAGGTTAATGTCTTAGGTTAGTAAGCACAACATGAGTGAATAAATAAATAAATAAAAGGCGCATGAGTTCACACAACATGTAATTTATCAATCCATGAATTAAAGGCTGAGGTAAATCCTAGCCATTTTACTTAGAGTTTATTTCCTTTTTGTTTCAACACTTTTTCAACAAGGTAATGTTTTGGAAACACTGTCTTGCAAAGTTCTTGGAAATAAAACCTGCCTTTTATAGGTTGATGGTTGAGATCCTCGAGTAAATAGGTGACAGGGCTGTCCAGGTTGACTTGACGAATTTGAAATAGTTCAGTCCCCCAATTTGGTCTGTAGCTCTTATCAAAGGCAGACTTAAATTTGCTCACAGGAACATGGTCTCCGACGTTGAGGAGGTGACGTTTAGGGTCTGCTTGTTTTATGGGGTTAAACAGTTTATCCAGTCGCGGAATATTTTTGGTCACAAGTCGTGGCTTGGTGTCAATGGTTCTGTGTTTGGTGTCATTGTAACGTGACACGTGACCGCTTCATCACACTGGCTTTGAGATTGCTTTACGTGGCGTAATGGTGAATATCCAAAGATTTGAAAAACCTAGAGAAATCCTCGTTGAAAAATTCTTTTCCCTGGTCGGTTTGCAACAACTGGGGGTGACGTTTGGATTGTTGAATAATATATTTAAAAGCTTTGGTGACTAGCGGGCCAGACATGCGAGGCACCGGTTCAACAAAGACCATTTCGGAATATACATCAATGACTGTCAACATATAGCGTAAACCATGGTTAATGCTACCATAGGGAATCATTTCTGAGCCGTGCATGCTGTCTCAAACATTTTCCTGCATCGTTAGACATGTAATCCCTATCCTGCCCCTACCATTTGTTGTGCCCGCTAAGACGTCTTGCTTTGGGTAATGAGCTCGAGATGGCAGCACCTTCTGAGGTGCTGTTCGGACGTTGAGGTTTAAACTCTACCCACCAGAGCGCAGCTTCGTCTGTATGAAAAGTGAAATTTTCAATTAAATCATCGTCATTAAAACAAAGGACTATATATAAAATATTCCGCCAAATTGATTATATAATATGAACATTGTTACATGATGTGTCAATCTGTGATTGGACTATTTCCAAAATACCTAGCATGCAGCGCACCTGGCCTCCTTGTCGGTGCCATGTGGTTGTCTTCAGTGACTTGATTAGACTGCATTGGACTGAGTGGTCGTGAATTTGATTGTCTATTGAGGAGGGGGCTAGTGGCCCTCGCCTCACCTAGAAATGAAATTAAATTACAAAATATGTGAACCGCAGTGGGTAGGAAGTGAAATTGTCACCCCAGAAGCAAGGTCTGCAATTTATTTTCGCCGGAATGGAGAAAACTTGTAGATGTTTGGTGTCCGTGGTTGCATGTGCCAGCCGAAGCCATGTGGGCAGTTTTCAATATTTAAAATTATTTATTAGTGTTATGTTTGTTTTAACTTTAGTGTCTCTGGAAAAAGGATTATTTAAGGTATGTTAAAAGTTTTATTTTATTTTATTTGTGTGCATCACAACGAGTATGTTTTATTATTGTTTTTTTTTATCTGGCATCATGGCCTAATTGTATTCACTGATTAGGTGAAAATTGGTTTGTAATTCTGGGGACACGTTTCTAGTTAATTTTTTTAACTTATTTATTTATTTATTTAATGCTCTCTAGGGGTATTTTCCTTTAATTGCGTTATTCATTTTCTTCTCGTAGGTCAGGGGTTGGCCTATATTTTGGTCTTTAGTTTTTTGTGTTGATCCGTGGCTTCCTTTTTCTGTTTCTTTGTGTGTGCGTGTTATTGTTTAAAGGTTTTTCTTTTATTGCCATTTCTCTATGGCGGAGCTTCAATTTTAAAAGGTAATTGTTTACCGTAATTCGGCTAGACATGCAGTCATCTGTTTCGTGGCCATGTTTGTTTTTGTTTTGCCAGAATGCTTTGTGGGCTTTTTGGTAAAAGACTATTTCGACGTCTGGCGCGGCGTTCAAACGTGATGTCGAAGTTCTTGAATTTTTTTTTGTTCTTGTTTTTAATCATGCTGATTTATGGTTTAGTTCTAACTTCTGTTTTAAGTTTCCCTGCGTGTGCCGCAGTAATTTTAAATTATTTTTGTTATTTTGGTCTCTTAATTTTTATTTAGCTCCTTGATTTTTGGCATGGTATGGTTGACTGAATGTCGAGCCTAATTTTCAGTGTTTGTGGTGCATTAAATCGCTTCATGTTGTAAGTGATAACCTAATCCTTGTGGGCTCGGATTTTCCCTCTGATGTTATTTATTTATTTATTTTTCTCTTACTTCACCTGTGGGTGATTGTTTGTTTGGCCCAAGCCATAAGTTTTTTAAGACCCTTTGTAAGAATTTATGTTTGTTTAAGCGTATAAATATTACGTCTGTTAATATTGACCAAATCCCCTGTCCTTTCATGGTAACATATGTGCTTGCTTTACTTTTGAATTTAATGTTTAAATTATGCTAAGCTAATTCTCGTTGCATTATTTCGTCGGTGGCAGTTCTATGTGTTATTGGGAGGGTATCAGTGGACTGGCCTGTGGGATCCCTCTTCCCCCTCCTTCCGTCATCTGTAGGTGTTAGTCTGCTGGGGCATGTCATCTGGCGGTGAGTTGCAGTGTTGCGAGCGGACCTCTGAAAACCGTCTCCGGTAGGTGGTGGCAGTGATTTTTAGACGCATACATGAAACCAAACAAAACGACAAGGATTAACATAAAATAACATTAAGCACACTGACATGACACATTCCACCAGTGACCGCCCTACCAGCATCAGAAAGATCCATAAACAAGCCTGCGGGTAAGGGGCGATAGCTGCAGGAGCGATAAACAACCACTCTCTGCTACCACTGCCACCACCTACCGGAAATGGAATGGGCCTACTTACCGTGTTTTCAGAGGTCCGCTCGCAACGCTGCAATTCATCGCCAGATGACATGTCCCAGCAGACTAACACCTACAGATGACGGAAGGAGGGGGAAGAGGGATCCCACAGGCCAGTCCACAGATACCCTCCCAATAACCCATAGAACTGCCACCGACGAAATAATGCCACGACAATTAGCTTAGCATAATTTAAACATTTAGTTCAAAAGTGAAGCAAGCACACATGTTAACATGAAAGGACAGGGGATTTGGTAAACATTAACAGACGTAACATTTATACGCTTAAACAAACCTAAATTCTTACAAAGGGACTTAAAAAAGTATGGCTCGGGCCAAACAAACAATCACCCACAGGTGAAGTTAAAGAAAAAAAAATCAAAGGAAATTCGGAGCCCACAAGGATTAGGTTATCACTTACAACATGAAGCGATTTAATGCACCACAAACACTGAAAATTAGGCTCGACATTCAGTCAAACGTACTGCGCCCGAATTTATTTAAGGCCAATACTATGATCCAGACGGGATACGAACTAGGACGCAGGAAAAATAAAAGAACGAATTAAAATCTCTTATTCCTTAAAAAATTATGAGATATGGGAAACCTAAGCTGAAATAGAGTGTAATACCATGCATCATTATTAATATAAACAATTACGGAAGGCCGGAAGGAAAGAAGGAACTATTTAAATATGGTTGTGTATTTATTATCTGAATGTAGGGAGGCCTACATTGTAAAAATGCGTCACACAAAGAGAAGTGAGTGTAACGTCATGAAGGAGGAGAAGTGACCAAGGTTGATGACACAGCGAGTGAGGGGTAGTCTGCGGAGCTACGTCACACCACGAGAGGGGAGGAAACGCGATAAACTTGCCGTACACGGAGAGCAAGAACGAGCAGTCATTCCTAATTCAGATCGGGTCTGAACAAGACCGCCAGTGTAGAAACGAGTTGTTTCTTGGACAGTGCCACGCATAACGAAAGTGGAGGAAAGGAGCGCGGAGTCAGAAGGCTGTGACTTGTGAAGCAAGCGACATTCTGACTGAGACCAGCACAGCATGTAGGCCGGAGATTTTGTAACACACTTATCGGAACGAGACTGAGTTCATTTGCACTCACATTTAGAGAAGCTTCATACAGCAAGTCTGTGGAGTATTTGAAACACAGCTTGTTACTTCAGTATTTCGATACCAAACTACTACACATCTCACGCAGATAAATGCAAACAATTCACTTCAGAAAAGAGCTATATTACTCATACGATTCGGCTCATCCTTGGAAGCTATACATAATGCAGTTTATACATTGGCGTCGGGGAAGTTATGTAGGTTTAATCATTAATCTGATTATGACTTCGTGCTAAGATGCATATTATAGGGAAGTAGAGACTACAGAAATGTAAAGTTGAATCCAGAATTCCACAACATGGATGGCGCAATCGAACATCTACGCGATGCGCAGAAATGCAGAACAAATCTAGACTTCATAACACGAGTTCATATACATCCAGTGTACTCTCAAAGACACTTATAGAACAATCGAATTTCAACCTTATGAAGCGATGCCGGCGCAGTGAAGTGGTAACGTCAGAAGATCCGAACGACATGCGGGAGTCGAGTGAAGGAGTGGGGGAGAGACTTGCTGTACACGGAGAGGTCGCTAACCCAGTTATGTCATCGACCTTGCCCCACTGTGAGGTTATCCAGCAGGCCTCGCCACAACCGGTTCTCGCAGCTGTGGGCGTTGTGCTCAAACACATTTGTCTTGCCAGACAAGGCATATTACAGCTGAGATCGTCGCCAGCTCAAGGTAATGAAGAGAATGAAATATATTTAGTAGAATTGTAGTCATGTTCTGTGTTTATCCAAATTGACCAACCATATAATTCTGTCATTTTATTTAAAATTGTGTAGATTTTAATCCAGTATATCAGTATTTTCTTAGGAGTCATTTTCATTGAAAATTTCAGTCATTTGGACGAAATTTTATTAGTGAATTGCTGTCGTCAACGTTAAATCAGTTCATTATAAAGTCGTTTAGAATTATTGATACTTGCGTTAAATTAAATAAATCTGTTTATGCGCAGCGTTGGAACGTATATTGAACATCTTAAGTACCGTATATTTAAAAACCTATGCCACGAAATGTCAAATAAAATTCGACAACTCAAGATGTTGATTCGAGTGTCAGAAATTTATTATAAACCAACTGTGTGCAATAATGGATTGTTACACGACACAAAATCTGGTAAAAGATAGTCTAAATAATTGATATAGACAATTAAATAAATAAATACCAAATTCATTGTAATGAAACAGACAGTTATGTAGAACTATCCTGTATACGTAATAAACCATACTTCCTTGTAACAAAGATGTTCCAAGTCCTTTATATGTGTCAAATAAAACATTTAGAGCATTAAAAAGCCTAGATAAAATTTATTAAACAAAATATTTCACGAAGATAGCTAAGACATTATTGTATTCACAGGAAGAGACAGGGCAATTTAGATAAGTCTTCCCATTGTCTGAAAATAAATCAGCTGGACTTAACTGCATTAAATTCAGAAATTTGTATTCACAGGAAGAGAGGACACACTTATATCATTTTTAAATATGAATTCTTGCTGACAATTCTTTGAAAGTTACAATAATGTAATAACTGAATTTAAATACGTGAAAAGGAGTTAAGAAAGTTAAATCACAGGGTGATATAAAAGTAACTGTACAGAAAGTAATTAAAGATTTGAGTTTATAGGCACGAGAAAATTTTGTATAAAAATAGAGGAGTTTGTTAAAGTTTGTTTCTTGAACCATATTCACAATGGTAGTGGATATTTAATAGAGTTACTGATTTTCTTTGCATTGATTGAGAAAATGCACTGAAAGGGGTTTAGATTTGAGACACCATGCAGAAAGGAATCGTAGACGTAAATGAGTTACGTATTTTCACAAAAGAAGACTGAGGAGTCATGTTTCCTAGTTTTGATCACAGCGAATGTGACATCGTTTAATTGCATTTGAGGCAAGTTCTGTACAGGGTGTTTAAGAAATAATGTGATTGTTGTATAATTTTGGAACGGAAGTGTGGAATGAAGGTAAAATGCCATGCACTTGGAATATTCACGTTTAACAAAGAAAATATAAGTCGAGCAAAGAATTTCAGGAATTTTTCGAAATTTAATAATCAAATGGGAGAAAACAAAGTTAGAGCACTGCTGAACTTGAACGTTTGTCACCTATGTTCTCTTGATTTAGACAGGTATTTATACTTTCAACCGATAAAGTTACGGTGTTTGTTCAGGAAGTTTCAGTAGTAAAGACTCATGTATATTAAAGGAAAGTAAATCATTTCAACGCAGTTAAGTTAATATTTGTGCGAATCTCAAATCATTGTACATATGAAAAAAAAATCCACAGCCTGCTTCCAGTCTCCGACCGGGTCAGGAATGGAATGAATGAAGTCCCCATCTAGCGGCGAGGATATGAATTGTGCCGGCTGCCGAGGCCTGACGCACTCCTCTGGGGCAATGATTAAATGAATGACAGATGAAATGAAATGATAGTGGAGAGTGTTGCTGGAATGAAATTTGACAGGGAAAACCGGAGTACCCGGAGAAAAACCTGTCTGCCTCCGTTCTGTCCAGCACAGATCTCACATGGAGTGACCGGGATTTGAACAACGGACCCAGCGGTGAGAGGCCGGCGTGCTGCCGCCTAAGCCACGGAGGCTTCATTGTACATATGAATATGTATTTATTACTGAGTCAATTTTGATCTTGCATATTTAGAAGTGGAACTACGGTTCAAATATGAAACGCAATGTATAATATAGGGCAGTGTTTGAAATCACGCCGTTTCATAATTTTTCATATTTCAGTGGAAGTTCTTAGGAACTCCACTCGAGTTTATCGTTTGTAATAAATTTTGTGTTTAATTTTTGTAATAGCAAAGGAATGCTATATTCTTCGATGAGAGAAGAAGGAATCAGTGGAGTACCGAATTTTCCAACCTTTATTTTCAGGACATTATATATAAATGCCACTTTTTTAGTTTATTTTAAATTTTCATTTTTCTTGTAGTGTCAGGTAGACACTAATTATCGATATACATCAGGGACATGTGTGTATTTCCATAGCACAATAAACGGCTGGCGCTTTTTAGCGAATTAGCCAATTTTATCTTCGCTGACATCGTTTCCATTTTGTCAACGCCGAAAATAGTATTGCTAGGTAGGATACAGGCGCTCACTATAGACAGACCTAATCACCCCTGGAGATCGGAGTTCCTCGAACTGCTTAAATGTGAATGCTAGTAGAAATTTGTACCTAGGCTGGTAGTACTATTTTTTTAAAATAAATATATCCTGTATGATCCTAGAATTCCCAGTTTTTACTTAGCAGACAATGGTAAGTTTGTGAGTTGGGTAGCTACGTGTCTGCAATCCTTTACAGTGCAGCGGATATAGGTGCTGATTGGAGAATTCGGGCGTATATAGATGGTATATTTACATGGCCGACCCATACGTGGGGCGATCGAAAGAGGCACTCGAGAGAGGCATTTGGAAGCACTCGAGAGTGAGGCCATATATGTTTTGAAATAAAAGAAATGCCGATCCCAAATTTGATGATTGTTGAGGTGAACGCAACATCAACAGATTAGTGGAGTACATTACATTTGTGAGGCATATTTCTAGAACCATCTAACGACAGTTTGTCATGTAATATTAGATTAAATAGTAAATTAACGTTGTTAAACATAAGTTAGGTCGGATGATAAAATGTAATGATGTCGGTTCAGGGAAATGGGACAATTAAAAAAAATACGTAATAACTCGCGATTTAAATAGACTTATGTAGTACTAAGATTTTCAATGCATTCCATCACTTGTATAAAATGTATACGTTGGTCAATTCTGGATATTCACTTGTAGGTTTTGTAGTTGATACTTCCCTTAGTCTCAAGAAAGAAGAAATTATGTCGGCAAATGACATGACGTTCATAAGAACGATGTTGGAAAACATGAAAGAAGGTCAAAATGTATTGACCAAAGGCCTTGAAGCCCTCCACCAATTAATACACTCTAACACTAAACAAATGAAAGCCGAGATTCAGAAATCTGTAGCTTCTGTGAAATCCGAGGTCAAGGCTGAGTTGTCGGTCACTCAAACACTTACTAAGGCTAGTATAACGTTAGCACAGGAGGAAGCCAAGTTAGCTTTAGAAATGGATAGACAGGGACGTGAAGTAATCAGATTAGCTGAAGAGAAGGCAGAGGAGGAAATTAGGCTAACATTAGAAAAAGCTAGAGAAGAGGATAGACAGGAACGTGAAGCAATCAGGTTAGCTTTATATTAAGCTCGAGAGGAAGATAGAAAGGTAGAAGAAGAGGCTAAAAGGATAAGAGCGGAGATGAGATTAGCTCAATAAAAAGCTCGCGAAGAGGACCGATTGAGTCAGGAACAGGCTAGATTAGAAGACAGAAAAATCCAGGCCGAAATAAGAGCAGCGCAGGAAGAAGCCAGGAAAATTCATGATGAGGTTAGGAAAAATCAGGAAAAGGCTCAGAAAATGTTAGAAAAGGCAGGAAATGCACAGAAACAATTAAAAACCTTATTTGACCAAGTCAAACAGGACATTAGTCTTACTAAAACAGAAGTAGGAATTTTAAGATCCGACATGATAGGCAAAGTATTAGAAGTGAAATTAGCCAACAGTAACAACATAATAGAACTAGAAGAAAATTACAGGCTAGTATTAGCTCCGTCAATGAGGAAAACACTACACATCATGTACACATTTCAGGGGCCCAGAACAGACTCAAGGAGCAACTTGACAGTCTAAATGATACTGTTGGTGACTTACAGGTCAAGTTGGAAGGTCAAAGGAAATTGATCGAAGATGGCATTAATGTGGACATAAATGCCGCTATTGTAAAGGCTGTTACGGACATGAAGGAGGAGGTCGTAACGGTTACTACTAAAACTGAATCTGAAATCCATGGTAAACTATCTAATGATATTAAGGCCATAGAATTAAGTTCAAACATAAATGTTAGTAGAGTACGTGAAGATCTATCCAAGCGGAAATATGAGCTTCAAACCAATAACGTAGCCACGCTGAGCGATATTGTAAGTAAAGCAGATTTGAGTAATTCAGGCGAACTTGACAGAGTTAAACGTACAGTCGACGACATAAACACAGATCTGGCGAAAATTAGGTCGAGGCAGGAAAAGGAAACCAGCGAATTGGAACAACAATTAAAGTCACTCACGATTGGGGATTCTTCATTTTCATCTACGTTAAGAGCTGAAGGCAGGGAGGACTTGAGGAAGGACTTAACTAGATTCTTTGAGGCAAGAGATGAGAAATTGAAGGAAGAAATCAGGAAATTAGAGGCTAGGACAGACAGGATAGGAGAGGATAAGGAAAGCGTGGATAGTCAGCAGCTTCCTAAATCCAGCTTTAACTTCAATCGAGAGCCATTTCGAACAGAAACAGAGGAATTTGGAGGAGACTTTGAACCTTTCCAGAGTAGGTCAAATGCGAAAGTTATCGTCATCAAGAGTAACGACGAAAAACCCAACAAATTCAGCGGGGTTGGAAATATCACTGCTGTGGAATTTCTCAGGGACATGAGATCGTATCTGGAGGATAACAGAATACCGCTTGAACGACACATGGGGGTGGTGGAGAAATATTTGGACTCAGAGGCCTTGGTTTGGCACAGAGCTTTCAGGTATACTTATCACACATTCGAGGAGTTCGCTATTGCTCTACAGAAGCGATTCTGGAGTAAAGAACTTCAACAAGACATACGCGCCGAAATTTATTCGAAAAAGTATGCTTACTCTATTCCGACGAAGTACGCAAGCTTCTCTACAAATCAATTAGCATGCTTGCAATATCTTCAACCTCCATTGGCAGAGGAAGACCTAGTACATGCTATTTCATGCCAATTACCAACTGAAGTTAGAAGGCACCTCATTTCGGCCAACGTCAGAACGTTAGAGGGGATGGCGGAAATTTTGAAGAGGTTGGATCACACGTCCAATGTGTCCAACAACTCAACCGGAAAACAGAACCAAAGAAGAGAAACCCTGAACATAGAGAGATCCACACCGTCCATATTGATCAAACGCAACAGACGGAAGTCAATAAAAATGGAGTAGGTCCAACTAGATCGAGAGTTTATGGACAAAACCGCTTTCAACCTGATTATCAGAGACCTAGAGAAGGGAGACCATACCCTACTCGACGATGGAACGAAAATCAGCGGAGAAACAGCTACCACCAAAGGTACAATGATTATCGCCGAGAGGGATATTACAACTGAGATAACCCGACGAATAATTACGGGTATCGAGGATATCAAAACTGGAGGAACACAAACAACTATTCGAGAACGCAACAACAGCAGAATCAACAAAACTGAGGATGGAGAAACAACAATAACGTAAGGAGGTATTACGATGATAGAGAGTGAGGAAGTCAAGAATACCGGAAGAACCTTAGAGAAAGGGAAGAAGGAAACGCAAGAAACCAAAATCAGGGACAGCGTAACCAAAATCAGGAATCTCAGCCCGGATCAAGCAGAGACCGGAGCAATGAAGACCCAGGAGGGGTACAAAAAAAACTTCAAATTCCAAAAAGTAAAGGAGGACGAGAACATCACCGTAACTAGATACGTAATCGAGATAAATGAATTGTACCAGGCCACGAACGAATATCTCCTGTATGAGCGAGAAGAGCCGAAGACAGGAAGAGTAGCGAGGATGCCCATCATAGAAATAGGATCAGAAGGTGAATGCCTGAGAACAGTCCTAGATACGGGTGCGACTGCGTGAATTTTGTCAGAGAATTGTTTTAACAGATTAAAAACGGTAATTCACTAACAGCAATGCCCGTTTCAACTATCAAGGTCAGGGGTGTATTCAATGATAAGATCATGAAGTGTTAAGTCCAGGCATTAATGGAATTCTCCATCAATGAACATAAATACGAACAGATATTCATAGTCTTCAACCAGATACATTTCGATGCTATTCTAGATATTGATTCATAACGAAGATGGGAGCCATTTTTGACTTGCGTAACGCAGTTATAAAATTTAGTGGAGGTCAATATCAGCCAGAAAACTCGAAGAAGGAGGAGAATGAGTGTAGTCTAATTGACGAAACTACAGAAGAAAATCTAGTAAGAATAGTCATGGAAGTCGAAGCAGAAGGAATACCTCAATATGGTAGGAGAATTGAGAACTTCGAAGATCATAGAGAGAGATTAGAAGAATTGGTCACGAACTTTGCAGATGCATTTAATGATAAACCAGGCATTATCAGAGGATATAAATATCAGATCAAGCTCGCAAATAACACACCCTTTCAAAAGAAATTGTTTCCGATACCGGAGAAATATCAATCAGAAGTGACCGAGTTAATAAAAGGCAAGGAAAAAGACGGTATAATAAGGAAGCAAGCCACTCCTTATTTAAACCCTCTTACAGTTGTAAAGAAAGCAGATGGAATTCTGAGACTATGCTTAGATGCTAGGGGCATTAATATTCTTTTGTAAAAAGAATACGACAGACCATCAAAGATCAGGGAACTACTGAGGAGATTCAAGAACAAAACCTGTTTCTCAGTGATTAATTTGACTGCCGCATTGCATCAAATAGGGCTTACCGAAGACAGCAAATGTTACACGGGTTTCATGTTTAACCAAACCTGTTTCGTGTATCAAAGAGTACCATATGGGTTGGTAAATTCAAGCCCAGCTCTCATTAGAGCCTTGGATGATAAGTTGAGTGATGAAGTAGAACAATTTGCCATTTGCTACGTGGACGATATTATCATATCTTCAGAAACGCCAGAGCAACACTTCATGCATTTGAAAAAGCTATTTGAAAACCTCAGAAATGCAAACATCAAGGTAAAATTAAATAAATGTCATTTCTTCAAGAAAAGATCTACTTTGTTGGACATACGATAGACAGATTCGGTTACCATCCGAATGAAGACAAGATAGAAGCAATATTAAAGTTTCCCAAACCCAAGAAGATCAAAGACATCCGAGCTTTTGCGGGTCTTTGCCAATTCTTCAGCTGCCATTGCCCACGCTATTCAGAAATCATGGCTCCACTCCATGAGCTTCTGAAGAAAAACAATAGATGGAAGTGGGATGCAGCTGCCGAGAATGCCTTTATTCAAGCAAAGGAGATGCTTAAAAACAACATCAAATTAGAATACCCAGATTTCGAAAGATCATTCATAGTAGAAACTGACGCCTCACGAATTGGTATTAGCGCAGTCTTGTATCAGAAGGATCAAGACGGCAACAACCACTACATTTCATTCAGCAGCAGGAAGTTACGCACGCACGAGTTAAATTACTTCACGACGTAGCTTGAAGCTTTAGCCGTCATAAATGCTCTTCAACGATGGAAAAAGATATTGCTAGGACACAAGATTGTAAACAGAACGGATCACAAAGCACTGGAGTTCATGCTGAAGTCCGACTTGTCAAGCGATCGGATAACCAGGTGGACTATGTTTTTACAACAATTTGATGCCACGATAGTCCATGTTCCTGGAAAAGACAACCTACTGGCAGATATTCTTTTCAGACATCCGACTCCTGAAAATAATGTAAGAATTAACGTTATCCAAACGGACGCAGAGGATCAGGAAACGTTGGATAAACTAAGAAGGATTCCTCTTTTTCAAAAGAAGCATGCACCATTAAGGAACATTTATAGATTCTTGTCAGGGAGAATAACAATGAGGCACGCAATATATTTCGAAACTAGAAGGAAAGCTAGATATTATATTCTTGTGGGAGAAATCGTATGCAAATACATAGATGCTGGACATATGAAGGTGCGAGTTGCTATTCCACCTGAACTTATTGTGCCACTAATTTGGTTAGTGCCCAAAAGCATAGGTCACGGTGGAGTCGATAAAACATACTATACCATGTTAGAAAATTTCTATTGCGTTAACATGCGAGAATCGATTACCATAGTGGTCAGATCTTGTGAACTGTGTCAGAAAAACAAGTACAACTCTGAACTATTGAAGGAACGACCTAAGGCAATTATTCCTACTCAACCACTGGAACTGTTTAGCCAGGATATTTTTGGGCCTGCACCTAAAGGAGAAAGAGGAAACCAATATGTGCTAGTCACGATGGATGTGTTTTCCAAAGTTGTGATGCTTAATCCAATGCAAAAAGCCACAACGAAAACTGTCTTATACCACTTGGAGAGGAACATTATTCCTAAGTTGGGAAAACCAGAAAGACTTCTAACTGACCACGGAACGCAATTCACTTCTGCAGAATTTCAAGGGGGCGATGGATAGGTTGGATATTGTTCACCTATTCTCATCAGTTCGCAGCCCAGAGACAAATCCCATTGAACGAACAATGCTTGAATTTTTTAAGTACATTCGCTTGTATAGTGCTGATAATCATGCAAATTTGTTGATAATTGTACCCCTAGAAGAATTGTGCATCAATAATACGAGACACGAGAGCACCAACGAAATAGCAGTAATGTTACACTTTGAGAAGAAGCCCATACGACCCTGGAACGGAATATTCACATTCCGGAAGATAACGAACCACCGATGGACCAGAGAATCGAATCAGCGGAATAACAGCTAAACAATGCGGCCGAGAAGAGGTCAAAACGCTTACAAGGGAAGAGATTTAGTGGTCCGCTACGAGAAGGTGGCCTTGTGTTAGTCAGGATTCCCGTGAAAGCTGGCGTACTGAAGAAGGTATATATCAAATTCAGTAGTCGTTTTAGAGGACCCTTCAAAGTAGATACAGTCTACGGTAACAATTGCTACAAGATCGTGAGGATTGAAGACAACAGATCAATTGGAAAATTTAACCACTCCAAATTAAAGAGATTTTACCCAAAGATTCAGTAAATAAATAAATTCAGTCCCAAGAACAGAGAAACCAATTTTTAATTTAAGAAAGTACAGGCTATACTTTACTTTAAATGACAACGGGAAATTGCGCCCGAATTTATTTAAGACCAATACTAAGATCCAGACGGGATACGAACTGGGGAGCAGGAAAAATAAAAGAACGAATTAAAATCTCTTATTCCTTTAAAATTTTTTGGGATTTGGAAAACCTAAGATGAAATAGAGTGTAATACCGTGCATCATTATTAATATAAACAATTACGGAAAGCCGGAAGGAAAGAAGGAACTATTTAAATATGGTTGTGTATTTATTATCTGAATGTAGTGAGGCCTACATTGTAAGAATGCGTCACAAAACGAGAAGTGAGTGTAACGTCATGAAGGAGGAGAAGTGACCAAGGTTGATGACACAGCGAGTGAGGGGTAGTCTGTGGGGCTACATCACACTACGAGAGGGGAGGAAACGCGATAAACTTGCCGTACTCGGAGAGCAAGAACGAGCAGTTATTCCTAATTCAGATCGGGTCTGAACAAGACCGCCAGTGTAGAAACGAGTTGTTTCTTGGACAGTGCCACGCATAACGAAAGTGGAGGAAAGGAGCGCGGAGTCAGAAGGCTGTGACTTGTGAAGCAAGCGACATTCTGACTGAGACCAGCACAGCATGTAGGCCGGTGATTTTGTAACACACTTATCGGAACGAGACTGAGTTCATTTGCACTCACATTTAGAGAAGCTTCATACAGCAAGTCTGTGGAGTATTTGAAACACAGCTTGTTACTTCTGTATTTCGATACGAAGCTACTACACATCTCACGCAGATAAATTCAAACCATTCACTTCAGGAAAGAGCTATATTACTCATACAATTCGGCTCATCCTTGGAAGCAATACATAATGCAGTTTATAAATTGGCGACGGGGAAGTTATGTAGGTTTAATCATTAATCTGATTATGACTTCGTGCTAAGATGCACATTATAGGGAAGTAGAGACTACAGAAATGTTAAGTTGAATCCAGAATTCCACAACATGGATGGCGCAGTCGAACATCTACGCGATGCGCAGAAATGCAGAACAAATCTATACTTCTTAACACGAGTTCATATACATCCAGTATACTCTCAAAGACACTTATAGAACAATCGAATTTCAACCTTAAGAAGCGATGCCAGCGTAGTGAAGTGGCATCGTCAGAAGATCCGAACGACATGCGGGAGTCGAGTGAAGGAGTGGGGGAGAGACTTGCTGTACACGGAGAGGTCGCTAACCCAGTTATGTCATCGAACTTGTCCCACTGTGAGGTTATCCAGCAGGCCTCGCCACAACCGGTTCTCGCAGCTGTGGGCGTTGTGCTCAAACACATTTGTCTTGCCAGACAAGGCATATTACAGCACAGATCGTCGCCAGCTCAAGATAGTGAAGAGATTGAAATATGTTTAGTAGAATTGTAGTCATGTTCTGTGTTTATCCAAATTGACCAACCGTATAATTCTGTCATTTTATTTAAAATTGTGTAGATTTTAATCCAGTATATCAGTATTTTCTTTGGAGTCGTTCTCATTGAAAATTTCAGTCATTTGGACGAAATTTTATTAGCGAATTGCTGTTGTCAACGTTAAATCAGTTCATTATAAAGTCGTTTAGAATTATTGATACTTGCGTTAAATTAAATAAATCTGTTTTATGCTCAGCGTTGGAACGTATATTGAACTTCTTAAGTACCGTATATTTAAAAACCTATGTCACGAAATGTCAAATAAATTTCGACAACTCAAGATGGTGATTCGAGTGTCAGAAATTTATTATAAACCAACTGTGTGCAATAATGGATTGTTACACGAAACAAAATCTGGTAAAAGATAGTCTAAATAATTGATATAGACAATTAAATCAATAAATACCAAATTCAGTGTAATGAAACAGACAGTTATGTAGAACTATGCTGTAAACGTAATAAGCCATATTTCCTAGTAACAAAGATGTTCCAAGAACCTTTATATGTGTCAAATAAAACATTTAGAGCATTACAAATCCTAGATAAAATTTATTAAACAAAATATTTCACGAAGATAGCTAAGACATTATTGTATTCACAGGAAGAGACAGCGCAATTTAGATAAGTCTTCCCATTGTCTGAAAATAAATCAGCTGGACTTAACTGCATAAAATTCAGAAATTTGTATTCACAGGAAGCGAGGACACACTTATATCATTTTTAAATATGAATTCTTGCTGACAATTCTTTGAAAGTTACAATAATTTAATAACTGAATTTAAATACGTGAAAAGGAGTTAAGAAAGTTAAATCACAGGGTGATATAAAAGTAACTGTACAGAAAGTAATTAAAGATTTGAATTTATAGGCACGAGGAAATTTTGTATAAGAATAGAGGAGTTTGCTAAAGTATGTTTCTTGAACAATATTCACAATGGTAGTGGATATTTAATAGTTACTGATTTTCTTTGCATTGATTGAGAAAATGCACTGAAAGGGGTTTAGATTTGGAACACCATGCAGGAAAGGAATCGTAGACGTAAATGAGTTACGTATTTTCGTTACGGAAATTTTAAATATATGACGTGAATTTGCAATTTTTATATGTATCGGAATCTTTAATTGAGCTATATAGGTAAATTATAGTTTTCGATGCAATTTTATTTATTCACGAAATGAAAATAATTACGATGTGAATCGGAATATTTAATCGACCTACCTAGGACAATTAAATATTTCGATACGGAAATTTAAAATTAATGACGTGAATTTGCGAATTTTTTTGGTATCGGAATCTTTAATTGAGATACATAGGTCAATCATAGATTTCGATAAATTGGTCGTTTCGAGGCTTTTTGTGTTTCCCCACCCAAAAACCCCTATTACCCAGGCTTTTCCCGTAAGCTTGCTTGAGGAATATTTCGTGACGTCGTTGATGACGTCACGGAAGTCGCCATTTTGTTTTAGGGGAATTTCATCCGCGGCTGGATCGCAATGTATACTAGTCCCGCCTACTGATATAGGCGGTTTCCTAAAATTAAAGAACGCCAATCTCAACACATTCAATCCAATGGTTTTTGGGTTAACAGTGCCCCAGTAACCCACCTACACCATTCTAAACTTCGTTTCGTCCCATCCAATGGTTTTTGACAATGGTTACAGCCTAATGCAGCCAGATCAATGGTTACAACCTAACGCGTCTAGATCAATGCTTTTGTCAATGGTTACAACCTAACGCGTCTAGATCAATGCTTTTGTCAATGGTTACAACCTAATTGTTTCAGTAGACTGTGATGTGTGAGGGTGCATGTGAGAGTGCCTGGTGACAGACTGTTTTAGTGGTAGTATTTGTTGTTGGTGGAAATTTAGTATTTTTTTGTTTTTGTTAGTAGAATATTGGTATTTATTTGTTAGTACGGTAGAAGGTTAGTATTTTTGTTAGTAGAATTGCTCTTTACTTATTCTGAAAGGGAGTAGCAGCCTTTCAGAATAAATCAATTCTTTACTAGTCTTATAGACGGTTAAGATATTGATAATATAAGCCAAATAATGGCTACACTGCGTCCTGCTGCACGGCTGAAAGCAACGGGAAACTACGGCCGTATGCTATTCCCGAGGATATGCACCTCTCTATGCATAATTACATGTGATGATGGCCTCCTCCCTTGTAAAATTTCAATCCGGAGGTAAACTAGTCCCCCTTTCGGATCTCCGGGTGGGGACTACTCGAGAGGGGGGTTAACACCACAGAAGTGACAAAGAGGAAATCTGACATTCTACGGATCGGAGCGTGGAATGTTAGAAGTCTGCTAGGAAGTGGGAGGTTAGAAAACTTAGAAAGGGAAATGGATAGGTTGAGGTTGGATTTGGTTGGGATTAGTGAAATGCGCTGGCAGGAAGAACAGGACTTTTGGTCAGGAGACTATAGGGTCATTAGCACTAAATCAAACAATGGCCAAGCAGGGGTTGGCCTCATATTGAGTAGGAAACTTGGACAGCGGGTGGAATATTATGAGCAATATAGTGAACGGATTATTGTAGCAAAAATCAATACTAAACCTACGTGCACCACAGTGGTACAAGTCTATATGCCTACCAGTCAAACTGATGATGAGGATGTTGAAAAGGTCTACGAAGAAATAGACGAAATTCTGAGGTATATCAAGGGTGATGAAAACGTTATAGTAATGGGAGATTGGAATGCTGTGGTAGGAAAAGGGAGAGAAGGGAAGATAGTAGGAGATTTCGGATTAGGTGAAAGGAATGATCGAGGAAGCAGGCTGGTAGAATTCTGCACCGAGCATGAATTGGTCATAGCTAACACCTTATTCAATAACCACAATAGAAGAATATACACATGCATGAGACCAGGAGATACAGGGCGTTACCACATCGACTTCATTATGGTCAAGCAGAGGTTTCGAAACCAGATTTTGAATTGTAAAACATATCCTGGTGCTGACATAAACTCTGACCACAATCTGGTTGTAATGAATTGCAGATTAAAGTTGAAGAAACTGAAGAAAAGTCAAAAGCCAAAAAGGTGGGCAATAGACAGACTGAAAGAGAAGGATGTAAATGAAAGATTCAAGAAGAGTATAAAGGAAGGACTAATGAAAAACCCTAAACAAACTTCAATTGCAGACCAATGGGCACTTTTGAAGAATGAAATAACAAAATCCGCAGAAGAAAACATTGGTAGGAAAGAAAGAATAGGGAGAAAACCGTGGATCACTCAGGATATACTAGAATTGATGGATGAAAGGCGGAAACACAAGAATGTAAGATATGAAAAGGGGAAAGCAGAATACAGACGTCTGATAAATGAGGTTAACAAGAAGTGCAAGGAAGCGAAAGAAGAATGGTTGAAAGAGAAATGTGCAGGTATAGAAAATTGTCTGAAATTAGGAAAAGTAGACACAGCTTATCGAAGGATTAAGAATACTTTTGGGGAAAAGAAGACTAAGTGCTGTAATATTAAGGACACAAATGGAAAGGCTCTAACAGATAGGGAAGAAAAGGTTGAGAGATGGAAAGATTACATCAAGAGTTTGTATAAGGGAAAGGAGATTGAGAATCATGTAATGGAAAGGGAGGAGGAAATTGATGAGGATGCGAAAGGAGATTTAATATTGAGATCAGAATTTGATAGAGCTTTGGAAGACTTAAGCAGGAACAAAGCACCAGGCATAGATGATATACCGATTGAGTTGCTACGCTGCATAGGAGATGAAGGTCTGATCAGGTTATTTCTCTTGGTGTGTAGGATTTATGAGACAGGTGAGGTACCCCCTGATTTCAAGATGAATGTAATCATCCCTATACCAAAGAAAGTGGGAGATGACAGATGTGAAGATTACCGTACAATCAGCTTGATTACTCATGCTTCAAAGATCCTGTCTAGAATAATTTACAAGAGGATTGAAAGCCAGATAGAAACGGAGTTGGGTGAAGACCAGTATGGTTTCAGGAGAAATGTAGGAACAAGGGAAGCTGTACTAAGTCTTAGGCTGATTTTGGAAGGTAGAATAAGGAAAGATAAGAGAACGTTCATGGCTTTTGTAGACTTAGAAAAGGCTTTTGATAATGTTGATTGGACTAAATTGTTTGACATTTTGAAATCGATTGGAATAAAGTTCAGGGATAGGAGGGTGATATACAATCTGTACAGAAACCAGACAGCAGTCATTCGAGTTGAAGGACATGAGAGAGAAGCTGGTATTCATAAAGGTGTAAGGCAAGGCTGCAACTTATCACCCATACTTTTCAATCTTTACATTGAACAAGCAATGAAGGAAATTAGAGAAAAATTTTAAGTGGGAGTGAAGGTTCAAGGAGAAATAATTTCAACTTTGAGATTTGCTGATGACATCGTTATCTTGGCCGACAAGCCTGAGGATTTGAATGAGTTTTTGAATGGTATGGACTCCGTCTTACGGAAAGAATTCATGATGAAAATTAATAAATGTAAAACAAAAATACTGGAATGCAGCCGAAATAAATCAGAAACCTCTAAGGAGATCAAATTGGCAGGTGAAAAGCTGAAGGAAGTAGGAGACTTCTGTTACTTAGGAAGCAGAATAACCAGTGATGGACGAAGCAAAGAGGATATAAAAATTAGGTTGGCTCAGGCAAAGAAAGCATTTCTACAAAAAAGGAATCTGCTGACATCGAATATAGATTTAGGTATAAAGAAGTCATTTTTGAAAGCCTTTGTCTGGAGCGTGGCACTCTATGGAAGTGAAACTTGGACTATTGGTGCAGCAGAAAAGAGGAGAATTGAAGCATTTGAAATATGGTGTTACAGGAGAATGATGAAGATCAGATGGGTAGATAGGGTTACAAACAAAGAGGTATTAAGACGAGTGGGAGAGGAGAGATGTTTCTGGCGACTGGTAATGAAGAGAAGAGATAGGTTGGTAGGACACATACTAAGACACCCAGGAATAGCAAGCTTAGTTATGGAAGAAAGGGTCGAGGACAAAAAATGTAGGGGTAGACCAAGGTTAGAATATGCTAAACAGATTGCCTCGGATGTAGGGTGTCGGAGCTATGTAGAGATGAAACGATTAGCTCAGGACAGAGAGGCGTGGAGAGCTGCATCAAACCAGTCAAAAAACTGAAGACTCAAACAACATTTTCACAAACGGAGACTGAGGAGTCATGTTTCCTAGTTTTGATCACAGCGAATGTGACATCGTTTAATTGCATTTGAGGCAAGTTCTGTACAGGGTGTTTAAGAAATAATGTGATTGTTGTATAATTTTGGAACGGAAGTGTGGAATGAAGGTAAAATGCCATGCACTTGGAATATTCACGTTTATCAAAGAAAATGTAAGTCGAGCAAAGAATTTCAGGAATTTTTCGAAATTTAATAATCAAATGGGAGAAAACAAAGTTAGAGCAGTGCTGAACTTAAACGTTTGTCACCTATGTTCTCTTGATTTAGACAAGTATTTATACTTTCAACCGATAAAGTTACGGTGTTTGTCCAGGAAGTTTGAGTAGTAAAGACTCATGTACATTAAAGGAAAGTAAATCACTTCAACGCAGTTAAGTTAATATTTGTGCGAATCACAAATCATTGCACATATGAATATATATTTAATACTGAGTAAATTTTGATCTTGCATATTTAGATGTGGAACTACGGTTCAAATATGAAACGCAATGTATAATATAGGGTAATGTTTGAAATCACGCCGTTTCATAATTTTTCATATTTCAGTGGAGGTTCTGAGGAACTCCACTCGAGTTTATCGTTTGTAATAAATTTTGTGTTTAATTTTTGTAATAGCAAAGGAATGCTATATTCTTCGATGAGAAAAGAAGGAATCAGTGGAGTATCGAATTCTCCAACCTTTATTTTCAGGACATTATGTATAAATGACACGTTTTTAGTTTATCTTAAATTTTCATTTATCTTGTAGTGTCAGGTAGACACTAATTATCGATATACATCCGGGACATGTGTGTATTTCCATAGCACAATAAACGGCTGGCGCTTTTTAGCGAATTAGCCAATTTTATCTTCGCTGACATCGTTTTCATTTTGTCAACGCCGAAAATAGTACTGCGAGGTAGGATACAGGCGCTCACTATAGACTGACCTAATTACCCCTCGAGATCGGAGTTTCTCGAATTGCTTAAATGTAAATGCCAGTAGAAATTTGTACCTAGGCTGGTAGTACTATTTTTTATTAATATCCCCTGTATGATCCTAGAATTCCCAATTTTACTTAGCAGACAATGGTAAGTTTGTGAGTTGGGTAGCTACGTGTCTGCAATCCTTTACAGTGCAGCGGATATAGGTGCTGATTGGAGAATTCGGGCGCATATAGATGGTATATTTACATGGCCGACCCATACGTGGGGCGATCGAAAGAGGCACTCGAGAGAGGCATTTGGAAGCCCTCGAGAGTGAGGCCATATATGTTTTGAAATAAAAGAAATGCCGATCCCAAATTTGATGATTGTTGAGGTGAACGCAACATCAACAGATTAGTGGAGTACTTTACAGTTGTGAGGCATATTTATAGAACCAGCCAACGACAGTTTGTCATGTAATATTAGATTCAAGAGTAAATTAACGTTGTTAAACATAAGTTAGGTCGGATGATAAAATGTAATGATGTCGGTTCAGTGAAATGGGACAATTAAAAAAATACGTAATAACTCGTGATTTAAATAGACTTATGTAGTACTAAGATTTTCAATGCATTCCATCACTTGTATAAAATGTATACGTTGGTCAATTCTGGATATTCACTTGTAGTTTTTGTAGTTGATACTTCCCTTAGTCCCAAGAAGAAGAAATTATGTCGGCAAATGACATGACGTTCATAAGAACGATGTTGGAAAACACGGAAGAAGGTCAAAATGTATTGACACAAGACCTTGAAGCCCTCCACCAATTAACACACTCTAACACTAAACAAATGAAAGCCGAGATTCAGAAATCTGTAGCTTCTGTGAAATCCGAGGTCAAGGCTGAGTTGTCGGTCACTCAAACACTTACTAAGGCATGTATAACGTTAGCACAGGAGGAAGCCAAGTTAGCTTTAGAAATGGATAGACAGGGACGTGAAGTAATCAGATTAGCTGAAGAGAAGGCAGAGGAGGAAATTAGGCTAACATTAGAAAAAGCAAGTAAGAGGATAGACAGGAACGTGAAGCAATCAGGTTAGCTTTAGATAAAGCTCGAGAGGAAGATAGAAAGGTAGAAGAAGAGACTAATAGGATAAGAGCGGAGATGAGATTAGCTCAATAAAAAGTTCGCGAAGAGGACCGATTGAGTCAGGAACAGGCTAGATTAGAAGACAGAATAATCCAGGCCGAAATAGGAGCAGCGCAGGAAGAAGCCAGGAAAATTCATGATGAGGTTAGGAAAAATCAGGAAAAGGATCAGAAAATGTTAGAAAAGGCAGGAAATGTACAGGAACAATTAAAACCTCATTTGAGCAAGTCAAACAGGACATTAGTCTTACTAAAACAGAAGTAGGAATTTTAAGATCCGACATGATACGCAAAGTATTAGAAGTGAAATTAGCTAACAGTAACAACATTATAGAACTAGAAGAAAATTACAGGCTAGTATTAGCTCCGTTAAGAAGGAAAACACTACACATCATGTACACATTTCTGGGGCCCAGAACAGACTCAAGGAGCAACTTGACAGTCTAAATGATACTGTTGGTGACTTACAGGTCAAATTGGAAGGTCAAAGGAAATTGATCGAGGATGGCATTAATGTGGACATAAATGCCGCTATTGTAAAGGCTGTTACGGACATGAAGGAGGAGGTCGTAACGGTTACTACTAAAACTGTATCTGAAATCCATGGTAAACTATCTAATGATGTTAAGGCCATAGAATTAAGTTCAAACATAAATGTTAGTAGAGTACGTGAAGATCTATCCAAGCGGAAATATGAGCTTCAAACCAATAACGTAGCCACGCTGAGCGATATTGTAAGTAAAGCAGATTTGAGTAATTCAGGCGAACTTGACAGAGTTAAACGTACAGTCGACAACATAAACACAGAACTGGCGAAAATTAGGTCGAGGCAGGAAAAGGAAACCAGTGAATTGGAACAACAATTAAAGTCACTCACGATTGGGGATTCTTCATTTTCATCTACGTTAAGAGCTGAAGTCAGGGAGGACTTGAGGAAGGACTTAACTAGATTCTTTGAGGCAAGAGATGAGAAATTGAAGGAAGAAATCAGGAAATTAAAGGCTAGGACAGACAGGATAGAAGAGGATAAGGAAAGCGTGGATAGTCAGCAGCTTCCGAAATCCAGCTTTAACTTCACTCGAGAGCCATTTCGAACAGAAACAGAGGAATTTGGAGGAGACTTTGAACCTTTCCAGAGTAGGTCAAATGCGAAAGTTATCGTCATCAAGAGTAACGACGAAAAACCCAACAAATTCAGCGGGGTTGGAAATATCACTGCTGTGGAATTTTTCAGGGACATGAGATCGTATCTGGAGGATAACAGAATACCGCATGAACGACACATGAGGGTGGTGGAGAAATATTTGGACTCAGAGGCCTTAGTTTGGCACATAGCTTTCAGGTATACTTATCACACATTCGAGGAGTTCGCTATTGCTCTACAGAAGCGATTCTGGAGTAAAGCACTTCAACAAGACATACGCGCCGAAATTTATTCGAAAAAGTATGCTTACTCTAGTCCGACGAAGTACGCAAGCTTCTCTACAAATCAATTAGCACGCTTGCAATAT
The DNA here is from genome assembly GCA_946902985.2 of Meconema thalassinum. Lineage (NCBI taxonomy): Eukaryota > Metazoa > Arthropoda > Insecta > Orthoptera > Tettigoniidae > Meconema > Meconema thalassinum. The sequence continues at coordinate 1,752,569,700 of OX336388.2, read as the reverse complement.
CTTCAACCTCCATTGGCAGAGGAAGACCTAGTACATGCTATTTCATGCCAATTACCAACTGAAGTTGGAAGGCACCTCATTTCGGCCAACGTCAGAACGTTAGAGGGGATGGCGGAAATTTTGAAGAGGTTGGATCACACGTCCAATGTGTCCAACAACTCAACCGGAAAACAGAACCAAAGAAGAGAAACCCTGAACATAGAGAGATCCACACCGTCCATATTGATCAAACGCAACAGACGGAAGTCAATTAAAATGGAGTAGGACCAACTAGATCGAGAGTTTATGGACAAAACCGCTTTCAACCTGATTATCAGAGACCTAGAGAAGGGAGACCATACCAGACTCGACGATGGAACGAAAATCAACGGAGAAACAGCTACCACTAAAGGAACAATGATTATCGCCGAGAGGGATATTACAACAGAGATAACCCGACGAATAATTACGGATATCGAGGATATCAAAACTGGAGGAACACAAACAACTATTCGAGAACGCAACAACAGCAGAATCAACAAAACTGAGGATGGAGAAACAACAATAACGTAAGGAGGTATTACGATGATAGAGAGTGAGGAAGTCAAGAATACCTGAAGAACCTTAGAGAAAGGGAAGAAGGAAACGCAAGAAACCAAAATCAGGGACAGCGTAACCAAAATCAGGAATCTCAGCCCGGATCAAGCAGAGACCGGAGCAATGAAGAACCAGGAGGGGTACAAAAAAACTACAAATTCCAAAAAGTAAAGGAGGACGAGAACATCATCGTAACTAGACACGTAATCGAGATAAATGAATTGTACCAGGCCACGAACGAAGATCTCCTGTATGAGCGAGAAGAGCCGAAGACAGGAAGAGTAGCGAGGCTACCCATCATAGAAATAGTATCAGAAGGTGAATGCCTGAGAACACTCCTAGATACGGGTGCGACTGCGTGAATTTTGTCAGAGAATTGTTTTAACAGATTAAAAACGGTAATTCACTCACAGCAATGCCCGTTTCAACTATCAAGGTCAGGGGTGTATTCAATGATAAGATCATGAAGTATAAAGTCCAGGCATTAATGGAATTCTCCATCAATGAACATAAATACGAGCAGATATTCATAGTCTTGAACCAGATAAATTTCGATGCTATTCTAGGTATTGATTTCATAACGAAGACGGGAGCCGTTATTGACTTGCGTAACGGAGTTATAAAATTTAATATCAGCCAGAAAACTCGAAGAAGGAGGAGAATGAGTGTAGTCTGATTGACGAAACCACCGAAGAAAATCTAGTAAGAATAGTCATGGAAGTCGAAGCAGAAGGAATACCTCAATATGGTAGGAGAATTGAGAACTTCGAAGATCATAGAGAGAGATTAGAAGAATTGGTCACGAACTTTGCAGATGTATTCAATGATAAACCAGGCTTTATCAGAGGATATAAATATCAGATCAAGCTCGCAAATAACACACCCTTTCAAAAGAAATTGTTTCCGATACCGGAGAAATATCAATCAGAAGTGACCGAGTTAATAAAAGGCATGGAAAAAGACGGTATAATAAGGAAGCAAGCCACTCCTTATTTAAACCCTCTTACAGTTGTAAAGAAAGCAGATGGCATTCTGAGACTATGCTTAGATACTAGGGGCATTAATATTCGTTTGTTAAAAGAATACGACAGGCCATCAAAGATCAGGGAACTACTGAGGAGATTCAAGAACAAAACCTGTTTCTCAGTGATTAATTTGACTGCCGCATTGCATCAAATAGGGCTTACCGAAGACAGCAAATGTTACACGGGTTTCATGTTCAACCAAACCTGTTACGTGTATCAAAGAGTACCATATGGGTTGGTAAATTCAAGCCCAGCTCTCATTAGAGCCTTGGATGATAAGTTGAGTGATGAAGTAGAACAATTCGCCATTTGCTACGTGGACGATATTATCATATCTTCAGAAACGCCAGAGCAACACTTCATGCATTTGAAAAAGCTATTTGAAAACCTCAGAAATGCAAACATCAAGGTAAAATTAAATAAATGTCATTTCTTCAAGAAAAGATCTACTTTGTTGGACATACGATAGACAGATTCGGTTACCATCCGAATGAAGACAAGATAGAAGCAATATTAAAGTTTCCCAAACCCAAGAAGATCAAAGACATCCGAGCTTTTGCGGGTCTTTGCCAGTTCTTCAGCTGCCATTGCCCACGCTATTCAGAAATCATGGCTCCACTCCATGAGCTTCTGAAGAAAAACAATAGATGGAAGTGGGATGCAGCTGCCGAGAATGCCTTTATTCAAGCAAAGGAGATGCTTAAAAACAACATCAAATTAGAATACCCAGATTTCGAAAGATCATTCATAGTAGAAACTGACGCCTCACGAATTGGTATTAGCGCAGTCTTGTATCAGAAGGATCAAGACGGCAACAACCACTACATTTCATTCATCAGCAGGAAGTTACGCAGGCACGAGTTAAATTACTTCACGACCGAGCTTGAAGCTTCAGCCGTCATAAATGCTCTTCAACAATGGAAAAGGATATTGCTAGGACACAAGATTGTAATCAGAACGGATCACAAAGCACTGGAGTTCATGCTGAAGTCCGACTTGTCAAGCGATCGGATGACCAGGTGGACTATGTTTTACAACAATTTGATGCCACGATAGTCCATGTTCCTGGAAAAGACAACCTACTGGCAGATATTCTTTCCAGACATCCGACTCCTGAAAATAATGTAAGAATTAACGTTATCCAAACGGACGCAGAGGATCAGGAAACGTTGGATAAACTAAGAAGGATTCCTCTTTTTCAAAAGAAGCATGCACCATTAAGGAACATTTATAGATTCTTGTCAGGGAGAATGACAATGAGGCAGGCAACATATTTCGAAACTACAGTAGAAGGAAAGCTAGACATTATATTCTTGTGGGAGAAATCGTATGAAAATACATAGATGCTGGACACACGACGGTGCGAGTTGCTATTCCACCTGAAATTATTGTGCCACTAATTTGGTTAGTGCACAAAAGCATAGGTCACGGTGGAGTCGATAAAACATACTATACCATGTTAGAAAAGTTCTATTTGGTTAACATGCGAGAATCCATTACCATAGTGGTCAGATCTTGTGAACTGTGTCAGAAAAACAAGTACAACTCTGAACTATTGAAGGAACGACCTAATACAATTATTCCTACTCAACCACTGGAACTGTTTAGCCAGGGTATTTTTGGGCCTGCACCTAAAGGAGAAAGAGGAAACCAATATGTGCTAGTCACGATGGATGTGTTTTCCAGAGTTGTGATGCTTAATCCAATGCAAAAAGCCACAACGAAAACTGTCTTATACCACTTGGAGAGGAACATTATTCCTAAGTTGGGAAAACCAGAAAGACTTCTAACGGACCACGGAACGCAATTCACTTCTGCAGAAATTCAAGGGGCGATGGATAGGTTGGATATTGTTCACCTATTCTCATCAGTTCGCAGCCCAGAGACAAATCCCATTGAAGTAACAATGCTTGAATTTTGTAAGTACATTCGCTTGTATAGTGCTGATAATCATGCAAATTGGTTGATAATTGTACCCCTAGAAGAATTGTGCATTAATAATACGAGACACGAGAGCACCAACGAAATAGCAGTAATGTTACACTTTGAGGAGAAGCCCATACGACCCTGGAACGGAATATTCAACATTCCGGAAGATAACGAACCACCGATGGACCAGAGAATCGAATCAGCGGAATAACAGCTAAACAAAGCGGCCGAGAAGAGGTTAAAACGCTTACAAGGGAAGAGATTTAGCGGTTCGCTACGAAAAGGTGACCTTGTGTTAGTCAGGATTCCCTTGAAAGCTGACGTACTGAAGAAGGTATATATCAAGTTCAGTAGTCTTTTTAGAGGACCTTTCAAAGTAGATACAGTCTACGGTAACAATTGCTACAAGTTCGTGAGGATTGAAGACAACAGATCAATTGGAAAATTTAACCACTCCAAATTAAAGTGAGATTTTACCCAAAGATTCAGTAAATAAATAAATTCAGTCCCAAGAACAGAGAAACCAATTTTTATTAAAGAAAGTACAGGCTATACTTTACTTTAAATGGCAACGGGGAATTGCGCCCGAATTGATTTAAGGCCAATACTAAGATCCAGACGGGATACGAACAGGGACGCAGGAAAAATAAAAGAACGATTTAAAATCTCTTATTCCTTAAAAATTTGTGAGATTTGGAAAACCTAAGCTGAAATAGAGTGTAATACCATGCATCATTATTAATATAAACAATTACGGAAGGCCGGAAGGAAAGAAGGAACTATTTAAATATGGTTGTGTATTTATTATCTGAATGTAGTGAGGCCTACATTGTAAGAATGCGTCACACCACTAGAAGTGAGTGTAACGTCATGAAGGAGGAGAAGTGACCAAGGTTGATGACACAGCGGGTGAGGAGTAGTCTGTGAAGCTACTTCACACCACGAGACGGGAGGAAACGCGATAAACTTGCCGTACACGGAGAGCAAGAACGAGCAGTCATTCCTAATTCAGATCGGGTCTGAACAAGACCGCCAGTGTAGAAACGAGTTGTTTCTTGGACAGTGCCACGCATAACGAAAGTGGAGGAAAGGAGCGCGGAGTCAGAAGGCTGTGACTTGTGAAGCAAGCGACATTCTGACTGAGACCAGCACAGCATGTAGGCCGGTGATTTTGTAACACACTTATCGGAACGAGACTGAGTTCATTTGCACTCACATTTAGAGAAGCTTCATACAGCAAGTCTGTGGAGTATTTGAAACACAGCTTGTTACTTCAGTATTTCGATACGAAGCTACTACACATCTCACGCAGATAAATTCAAACAATTCACTTCAGGAAAGAGCTATATTACTCATGCAATTCGGCTCATCCTTGGAAGCTGTACATAATGCAGTTTATAAATTGGCGACGGGGAAGTTATGTAGGTTTAATCATTAATCTGATTATGACTTCGTGCTAAGATGCACATTATAGGGAAGTAGAGACTACAGAAATGTTAAGTTGAATCCAGAATTCCACAACATGGATGGCGCAGTCGAACATCTACGCGATGCGCAGAAATGCAGAACGAATCTATACTTCTTAACACGAGTTCATATACATCCAGTATACTCTCAGACACTTATAGAACAATCGAATTTCAACCTTAAGAAGCGATGACAGCGTAGTGAAGTGGTAACGTCAGAAGATCCGAACGACATGCGGGAGTCGAGTGAAGGAGTGGGGGAGAGACTTGCAGTACACGGAGAGGTCGCTAACCCAGTTATGTCATCGACCATGTCCCACTGTGAGGTTATGTGGGCGTTGTGCTCAAACACATTTGTCTTGCCAGACAAGGCATATTACAGCAGAGATCGTCGCCAGCTCAAGATAGTGAAGAGATTGAAATACATTTAGTAGAATTGTAGTCATGTTCTGTGTTTATCCTAATTGACCAACCATATAATTCTGTCATTTTATTTAAAATTGTTTAGATTTTAATCAAGTATATCAGTATTTTCTTAGGAGTCATTTTCATTGAAAATTTCAGTCGTTTGGACGAAATTTTATTAGCGAATTGCTGTTGTCAACGTTAAATCAGTTCATTATAAAGTCGTTTAGAATTATTGATACTTGCGTTAAATTAAATAAATCTGTTTTATGCGCAGCGTTGGAACGAATATTGAACATCTTAAATACCGTATATTTAAAAACCTATGTCACGAAATGTCAAATAAAATTCGACAACTCAAGATGGTGATTCGAGTGTCAGAAATTTATTATAAACCAACTGTGTGCAATAATGGATTGTTACACGACACAAAATCTGGTAAAAGATAGTCTAAATAATTGATATAGACAATTAAATCAATAAATACCAAATTCATTGTAATGAAACAGACAGTTATGTAGAACTATGCTGTATACGTAATAAACCATATTTCCTAGTAACAAAGATGTTCCAAGTCCTTTATATGTGTCAAATAAAACATTTAGAGCATTAAAAAGCCTAGATAAAATTTATTAAACAAAATATTTCACGAAGATAGCTAAGACTTTATTGTATTCACAGGAAGAGACAGGGCAATTTAGATAAGTCTACCCATTGTCTGAAAATAAATCAGCTGGACTTAACTGCATTAAATTCAGAAATTTGTATTCACAGGAAGAGAGGACACACTTATATCATTTTTAAATATGAATTCTTGCTGACAATTCTTCGAAAGTTACAATAATGTAATAACTGAATTTAAATACGTGAAAAGGAGTTAAGATAGTTAAATCACAGGGTGATATAAAAGTAACTGTACAGAAAGTAATTAAAGATTTGAATTTATAGGCACGAGGAAATTTTGTGTAAGAATAGAGGAGTTTGTTAAAGTTTGTTTCTTGAACAATATTCACAATGGTAGTGTATATTTAATAGAGTTACTGATTTTCTTTGCATTGATTGAGAAAATGCACTGAAAGGGGTTTAGATTTGGAACACCATGCAAGAAAGGAATCGTAAACGTAAATGAGTTACGTATTTTCACAAAAGGAGACTGAGGAGTCATGTTTCCTAGTTTTGATCACAGCGAATGTGACATCGTTTAATTGCATTTGAGGCAAGTTCTGTACAGGGTGTTTAAGAAATAATGTGATTGTTGTATAATTTTGGAACGGAAGTGTGGAATGAAGGTAAAATGCCATGCACTTGGAATATTCACGTTTATCAAAGAAAATGTAAGTCGAGCAAAGAATTTCAGGAATTTTTCGAAATTTAATAATCAAATGGGAGAAAACAAAGTTAGATCAGTGCTGAACTTAAACGTTTGTCACCTATGTTCTCTTGATTTAGACAAGTATTTATACTTTCAACCGATAAAGTTACGGTGTTTGCCAGGAAGTTTGAGTAGTAAAGACTCATGTACATTAAAGGAAAGTAAATCACTTCAACGCAGTTAAGTTAATATTTGTGCGAATCACAAATCATTGCTCATATGAATATATATTTAATACTGAGTAAATTTTGATCTTGCATATTTAGATGTGGAACTACGGTTCAAATATGAAACGCAATGTATAATATAGGGTAATGTTTGAAATCACGCCGTTTCATAATTTTTCATATTTCAGTGGAGGTTCTGAGGAACTCCACTCGAGTTTATCGTTTGTAATAAATTTTGTGTTTAATTTTTGTAATAGCAAAGGAATGCTATATTCTTCGATGAGAGAAGAAGGAATCAGTGGAGTATCGAATTCTCCAACCTTTATTTTCAGGACAATATGTATAAATGACACGTTTTTAGTTTATCTTAAATTTTCATTTATCTTGTAGTGTCAGGTAGACACTAATTATCGATATACATCAGGGACATGTGTGTATTTCCATAGCACAATAAACGGCTGGCGCTTTTTAGCGAATTAGCCAATTTTATCTTCGCTGACATCGTTTTCATTTTGTCAACGCCGAAAATAGTACTGCGAGGTAGGATACAGGCGCTCACTATAGACTGACCTAATTACCCCTCGAGATCGGAGTTTCTCGAATTGCTTAAATGTAAATGCCAGTAGAAATTTGTACCTAGGCTGGTAGTACTATTTTTATTAATATCCCCTGTATGATCCTAGAATTCCCAATTTTACTTAGCAGACAATGGTAAGTTTGTGAGTTGGGTAGCTACGTGTCTGTAATCCTTTACAGTGCAGCGGATATAGGTGCTGATTAGGGAATTCGGGCGCAGTACCATGTCAAAAATCACGGAGCTAAATAAAAATTAAGGGACCAAAATAACAAAAACAATTTAAAATTACTGCGGCACACGCAGGGGAACTTAAAACAGAAGTTAGAACTGAACCATAAATCAGCATGATTAAAAACAAGAACAAAAATTTCAAGAACTACGACATCACGTTTGAACGCCGCACCTGACGCCGAAATACTCTTTTACTAAAAAGCCCACAATGCATTCTGGCAAAACAAAAACAAACATGGCCACGAAACAGATGACTGCATGACTAGCCGAATTACGGTAAACAATTACCTTTTAAAATTGAAGCTCCGCCAGAGAGAAGTGTTTTAACAATAACACGCACACACAAAGAAACAGAAAAAGGAAGCCACGGATCAAACACAAAAAAAAACTAAGGACCTTAATATAGGCCAACCCCTGACCTACGAGAAGAAAATGAATAACGCAATTAAAGGAATATACCCCTAGAGAGCATAAAATAAATAAATAAGTTTAAAAAAATAAACTAGAAACGTGTCCCCAGAATTACGAACCAATTTTCACCTAATCAGTGAATACAATTAGGCCATGATGCCAGATAAAAAACAATAATAAAACATTCTCGTTGTGAATGCACACACATAAAATATAAAAAAACTTTCATCATACCTTAAATAATCCTTTTTCCAGAGACACTAAAGATAAAACAAACATAACACTAATAAATAATTTTAAATAATGAAAACTGCCCACATGGCTCCGGCTGGCACATGCAACCACGGACACAAAACATCTACATGTTTTCTCCATTCCGGCGAAAATAAATTGCAGACCTTGCTACAGGGGTGATAATTTCACTTCCTACCCACTGCGGTTTACATATTTTGTAATTTAATTCCATTTCTAGGTGAGGCGAGGGCCACTGGCCCCCTCCTCAATAGACAATCAAATTCACGACCACTCAGTCCAATGCAGTCTAATCAAGTCACAGAAGACAACCACATGGCGCCGACAAGGAAGCCAGGCGCGCTGCATGCTAGGTATTTTGGAAATAGTCCAATCACAGATTGACACATCATGTAACAATGTTCATATTATATAATCAATTTGGCGGAATATTTTATATATAGTCCTTTGTTTTAATGACGAAGATTTAATTGAAAATTTCACTTTTCATACAGACGAAGCTGCGCTCAGGTGGGTAGAGTTTCAACCTCATCGTCCGAAGAGCACCTCAGAAGGTGCTGCCATCTCGAGCTCATTACCCAAAGCAAGACGTCTTAGCGGGCACTACAAATGGTAGGGGCAGGGTAGGGATTACATGTCTAACGATGCAGGAAAATGTTTGAGACAGCATGCACGGCTCAATTTCCACTAAATCGGCTTGCCAAAGTTCATCCACACCCCGTGAAATCACCTTGAGTCGCTGATAGTGACGTCTAGCTGGGCGATGCAACTCGTGAGCAATGCCCACTTTGATGGGTGAATGCTTAAACAATAATTTTGGCATTTCGAAGTTCTTCTTCAATTTCTTGAATTTCCCAATCGTGACCGGTATGGCCGGCTTGAAGTGAAGCATGCAACAGCTGTAGCCGCTGGACGAGCTTACTGGGATTGTGCCAGTAGGTAACATCAACCAGGGGTTTTAATGGTTCAAATAAGAGAGACCAATGGGAGAAACTGATGGCAGACTGTGACATGAGTAGAAGCAGTCAAGGAGCTTGGAGATTATTAAGACGTCTAAATAATGATCGTTCTCAAACAAGTACACATGCAAATATCAAAGCTGATGAAATTGCACACCAGCTCATTGAAAATGGAAAATCTACTAGTTCCATCAAGACTAGTAAGAAGACACTAGAGTGGAAACCTGATCAAGAAACCAGTATTCTACATCAACCTTTTCCTCAGGCTGAGCTTGATCATGCACTGAGCAAAACCAAGAATGGTAAAGCAGATGGCCTTGATGACTTAAGAGTTGAGCAAATTAAGAATTTCGGTCCAGTCACAAAGCACTGGTTAACAGAGCTAATGAACAAATGCATCCAATCATGCAAGATCCCGAAATTATGGAGGAAAGCCAAAGTTATAGCCATTCGTAAGCCAGGTAAGGATCCAAATGACCCAAAGAGCTATCGACCTATTTCGCTCCTTTGTCATCTGTACAAGATCCTTGAAAGACTCATACTCCACAGACTAATGGAGAAATTAGAGGCTATCTATATACCACAGCAAGCTGGCTTCAGAATTGGGAAGAGCTGTACCTCTCAAGTGTTGAAGTTAACGCAGCATATCGAAGATGGTTTTGAAAGGAAACAGATCACTGGAGCAGTGTTTATCGACCTTACAGCTGCATATGATACTGTCAACCATAGACGTCTCCTCATGAAACTATACAATGCTACGAATGATTACCAGCTTACCTGCTTCATAAGAAATCTCCTTGAAAATAGAAGATTTTTCGTCGAATTTCAGGGGAAAAGAAGCAGGTGGAGATCACAGAGGAACGGATTACCTCGGGGAAGTGTGCTCTCTCCGTCATTGTTCAACATCCACACCAATGACCAGCCGCTACCTGTAGGAACACAATGCTTTATCTATGCAGATGACTGTGCCATCACCACTCAAGACTCCTGCTTTGACGCTATTGAGCAGAAACTATCTAATGCACTTACAGAGCTGTCTGCTTACTACAAGGATAATCTGCTGAGTCCAAACCCCAATAAAACACAGACTTGTGCCTTCCACCTAAAAAATAAAATGGCAAACAGAACCCTTAAAATCACTTGGGAAGGAACCACATTAGAGCACTGCATCTCACCAAAATATCTTGTAGTTACCCTCGACCGTGCTCTCACTTACCAGAAACACTGCTCGAACACCAAGCAAAAAGTGGCAGCCAGAAATAATATTATAAGGAAGATAACGGGTACTATATGGGGGGCACTTCCCAATACTGTGATAACCTCTTCCATTGCTCTATGTTACTCTGCTGCGGAATATGCATCCCCAGTATGGTACAAGTCAACCCACGCCAGGAATGTAATACAGCTCTAAACGATACCTGTCGCATTATTACCGGATGTCTAAAGCCTACTCCTTTGGATAAATTGTACAGTCTTGCTGGCATTGCCCCTCCTAATATTCATCGTGAGATTGCAGCAAGAATTGAGAAGAAGAAGGCGGTAACATCTAAAGCTCACCCTCTGTATGGATACAAGCCAGCTACTTCGAGACTCAAATTAAGGAAAAGTTTCCTCAGAATTACCGAGGCTCTTAAGGGGACACCTCAACAATCCCGAATCCATCTATGGCGTGCAAGCTGCAATCGCTCCTAAGAATGGCTGACACCTAGTGAAGAACTACCACCTGGTCATACGGAGAAATGGAGTACCTGGAGATCTCTGAACAGATTACGGGCAGGCGTGACAAGATGTAAAAGTAACCTGCAGAAGTGGGGTTTCGACATCGAGTCCTCATTGTGTGAATGTGGTGTAATCCAGACTACGTCTCATTTGTTGCAGTGCAGCAGGTGCCCTCAAACATGCACAGTACAAGATTTGCTTCAGGCGAGAGAAAATGCACTGGATGTCGCTAACTTCTGGGCAAAAGTAGTATAGACTCTTGTTTGTTTAGTGTGACTTTGCATTGTATTTAATCCAGTAAGAGTTTTAATGTATACATATATAGTATTAATGCTTCTGATACGAATAAATAAATAAATAATGGTTCAAATGTCACTCCAGAAGCGGACAGTTTACGGCGAACACTTTGACTGATTGGAAACATTTTTGCAATGATGGTTTTATATTTTTGAGATATATTGGCATTCACTTGTTGAGTGGGATCGTACTGTCTTTTGTGGGCATTAGTATCCAATAACATTGATTTATATTTGGCAAGATCTTGTTGTGTATAATCATGCGAAGAGGGGGTACGAGAGAAGAGCAGATTTAAGGGGGGACGTATGCAAAATTGCACTTCAGTAAAATAATTGATGTAACTCCCTGAGTTTTAAAGATAATGTTGTAGAATTTAATATACTTGGTTAGCTAGGTTTTGGGCATATGTGCATTAATTTTTGTGATGATTACTTCAATCGTTTTTTATTCTAGAAATATATGAATTTTCTGAAACATCTACCTTTAAAATGTACCTTTTCTAGAAAACCATATAATTCTATGTTACTAAATTTAGCACATAACATCTTCAGAATAGTTTAAAGATATCTGTGGAACAAAATTTGTATATCTTATTTACTTTATTTTTAGAGCACTTCAAATTTACAGACCAAATTTTGAAAAAATTTAGCTACTAGTTACCCCATAAAAAGTGTTCCAGGAAGTTATTTATAATACCGATTTATAGCAGCATACTAAGTTTCATCACTGTATCTTGAAAAATGTAGGAGGATAGGTACATTAAACTGACAAAAATGAATGTCACGGAAAATTTGAATCAAAGATTTGAGATTGTTTTACTACAGACGTGTGCAAATTATTAGAAAAATGCATGCATTTTGTGTTTTTTTTAATTACACAGTGATGCCTTGTTCTTTTTAACATAACATACGACAAAACAGCCCGACAACCAAAGGTACTCCTTCCACCCCGTCAACATCCACGCGTACCAACCACCGTTTATTTTACGTGGGCCCTCCCCATCCAGTTACCACAGGCTTCTGGAGTACCTTTGGCTCAAACCTCAAAGACATTACCAACCTACGGTCGTGCAAGTATACTTGCGCATTGCAATACATACCCATGGCCAGTAGAAGTTTGCAGTAATGTTTGGTCTTCGAGAGTTAGAAGCTTAGCGTAGGAATCGCTAAAGATCGTATATATATTCCATTATGGCATTGCACATCACATACGCGTTTTAAGGTTTTGGCGCCAACTAAAATGTATTGGTGAATCTAAGACACTAAACGCCAATTGAACACCATATGTGGTGTCTGTATTTCCAATAAATAGATCTGTAAGATAGGGTTCCAGGGTTGATCTATAATATTTTACTAAAATGTTTTTGAGTTGAGCTTTATGTTGAGGTGTGGCCAAGAGTTGTGAAAACGGAAACGATCTGGAAGGGCAAGGTGTTTCGACCATGGCCAAGAATTTCTTTTTTCGTAAAAACTCTGCAAGGGGTGAGGATTTGTTTTGAGGTGTAATCATTTGATGATTATCATCCTCATCCTCAACCTCGCTAGCACTACATAAATGTTCCTGTTTCTCTTCTTCTTCCTCTTTCTTTTCCACAGAGTCCTCGTGTAGCGTCTGCGTAGCTTGTGAAACAGTGGGTAGCGATGAAAGAGGGTTTAAACTTTTACCGGAGGTGTTAAATGTTGTTGAATAAACAAAGCATGATCCGCACGTGATCGTTTTAATTGACGAAACTTTCGGCGAATAGTATTTTTTGCTTTAATACTATGCTTTTTCCATTGACTTTCTGCTAACGCCATGGTGTCTTGACAAATGAGATGAGAGGGAATGAGACAGTCCCTTAAATAGTAATAAAATGATCAAACCCTAAGCGATAACGTCCTTGGTTGAGTTCACTTTGTTTGTCAATCACTAAACAGGCATAGAGTTGGGTGATCCAGCACTTGGCACACAATTCGGTAAACATTTGAAAGGTCATATCAGGATTCACATGTTCATTATAAATGTGACGACTACTCCGCTCATCCTGGCGAAATAAAACAATGACATTGGCATTGTCACGAATAAGTTGTTTACACATTTTAGTATATGTTTGTCCAAGATAGAAGCAATCGATATGTTTGTGACGACCCATGCTGAAATAGCTTTGAATAATGGCTCGTCGTTCAGTGGTTACATCATCGAAAATCATGAGTGAATCAGGCTTTACCTCATCCAGGGCAATAACATTTTCTTGCATAGAAATTGTAAAATAACCCTTATTCACTTTTTGTAATTCAGACATGACTTGATCCAGGTACACGTAGAGGAGTTGGAAGAGAGATTTTGCGAAAATATAAATATTTTGAAATCGCAGACCATTGGGCGCTGTGATGAGCGTGAGCAAAAGATTGGTCTTTCCACATCCTGAAGGTCCCACAATGATGCAGCGAATGGAAGACGGAAACAGTGAACCGTGACGTTGTTCACGTGATGTGGGATAGAGATGGAAAACCTTGTCCCCCACGGTGAATAACTCTTGCTGATTAATAATCTTCACATCAACTAAGGCTTAGAGAGGAGAGCAGGCTGTCTATACACATGGAACCATGTCTTGTCATAGAAACAGTTGACCCCTACTACAGGTCAACAATGGATGTCTTTGGACGTGCGTTAATGGCCAAACAAGAAACAGATCCTGCTAATAAACACTATGTGCATAGGTCTGTGGTGCCACACACTAAACAGGGAGATTATGACTTTACAGGAAAGCGATTGACTCATGTGAAACATCCTCAAGTGTCTACGGATATCACAACAAAAAGCACGTGGATAACAAGGTGCATGACTTATATGACAAATTACCTCTGCATACGGTGAATGGCTCAACGGCTAATCATCACCTCATTATTCACGTGGAAGACCCACAAGAAGAGGATGATGTCTGCACCAAACGTTATGTGACTTATCAAATGAAAAGACTTTATAAATCTGTTCCATCTATAATTTTAGTGTACCTAAAAAATGAAAAACCTGTGAATGACGGGAATCATTCACACTAGTCCATGATCAGCATATGACGTATGTGGTTTCTTCGGGTTTAAACACTATCGATCACACTATGATGGAACTATTCATCTGAAACAATCCATGCCTGATGAAAACCATTTACATGTAGACATAAACGGTCATAGGATGTTGGTTGATACATACATACATACATACATACATACATACATATTTATTGACGGCTTCGACCATTTTCTTTTATACAACATAAAAGACATTAAGAGTAATACAAAGTAAGGTACCCTACTATTACAATCAACTATATTCATACAGATTGTCTAATGAATAGGAAAACAGATATTTTCTCAGGGGTCTTTCATCGGTATTGAACAGGTCTATGTTGACCCCATTAGAGATTCGCATCATTCTGTCAATGGGACTATTTAGACCATAATTAGTTGGGTGCCAGTTTGTTTCAAAGACATGATGCTTGCGCATCGAACGGGGTGGCACATATATATTGATTTCATTTAGTAATTCTGGGCAGTTTATGTGAGAGTTTAAAATTTTGTACATATTAAGAATATAAAAATTTTCACGACGGGATTTAAGAGTTGGCAGCTTCAATTGCATCATTACTTCAGTGTAGTTATGATTCGTTATTGGGTGTAGGAAACGATATGCATAAATTCGTAGGAATTTGTGTTGTACTTTCTCTAAACTCTCAATTTGTGTTTTATTGAAAGGGCTCCAAATCGGTGTACAATATTCAATTAAGGGTCTGACAAGGGTCAAGTACAGTAGGAAATATATATTAGAGTCACAAAATTCCTTGGAATAACGAGTTATGCAACCTAATCTCTGCAAGGCCTTTTTTTTAATATTTACCATATGCTCATTAAAATTAAGCGTGTCTGAGAATTTTACTCCCAGGTCACAAATACTTCTAACAGCATGAAGTGGAGTAGACGATAGAAAGTGATAAGAGAATTCAATATTCTGTTTCTTCTTTGAGAATCTGACTAGTTTACATTTAGTTTCATTGAGCAGTAACCCATTTAAAGAACAATACTCCTCTAGACGCCAAAGTTCTTCCTGAAGAAGTATACAGTCCTGTAGAGATTGAACTTTCATAAAGAACTTAGTATCATCGGCTAACAGGAGGATTTTGGCATGTTTGAAAACTGTATTGATATCATTAATAAAGATTAGAAATAACAAAGGAGAAAGATGGGCACCTTGCGGAACACCAGAAGAGACAACTATTGGTTGAGATAAGAAATTAAGTATTTTGACAATCTGAGTTCTGCCTTCTAAATATGAGGACAGCCATGATAATAGAGGGCTTTGTATACCATAAGATTGTAATTTTGAAAGAAGAATTTTATGGTCGAGAGAGTCGAAGGCTTTGGCTAGATCAGTGTAGATGCAGTCCACTTGATTGTGCTCTTCTACTGCTTTCAGTAAGTACTCCAAATAAACTAGGAGATTTGTACATGTTGAACGACCTGGCATAAAGCCATGCTGTTGTTCAATTATGTAGGAGGAAAATTGGGGTGTAATTTTGTCAGTAATTATAGATTCAAATAATTTGGGTATAAAGGACAATTTACAAACAGCTCTATAATTTTTAACATTGGATTTGTCACCACATTTCAAGACAGGAGTTACATAGCTACTCTTCCATCTATCAGGAAATTTACCAGTTCCAAGAGAGAGGTTAAATAAGATGAATAATGGTTCTGTTATAATGAATCGACAAGATTTTAATAGAATTGGTGGGAGACCATCAGGACCAAATGATTTGTTATTTGAGAGTTTCTCTAATTTGTTATAAATATCACTCTTTTCAACCTGGCAGGTGGAGACGTTAATAGAGTAAGGAGTTTCAAATTTTTGGGTGTTAACGATTGGTGCCTTATAGACTGAGGAGAAATGTTTAGCAAAAAGATTGACAATACCTGGTCCATCACTTTCATTCACATTGTCAAGATAAACTGTACCAGGAATACCTTTATCATTCTTTTTTGTCTTGATAAAAGCCCAAAAGCTTTTTGGGTCGCTGTATAGATTAGATCTAATTTTGTTTAAATATTCAGTATAACATAGTTTAGACAAGTGTTTACATTTGGCTCTAAGCTCCGAGAAAGCATAATAATCATGAGTGCTGCCCGACTTTTTGTATAAGGCATGGGTCGCTTTCTTCTGTAAGACAATGGCTCTTAGTTCACTGTTAAACCACTGTGGGAAACATGGGTCCTTATAATAAGCAAGAGGAATAAATCTATCAATGCCTTCATATAGAATAGAGTAAAAAATGCTTACAGCAGAATTTATATCTTGTTCCTTCAATGCAGAGCTCCAGTCTATTGTAGCTAAGTAATTATTGAGACCGATATAATTACCTTTATCAAAATTGTGATAACTATAATTACTTGAAAGAGGTTGATGATCAACCGCCAACTTAAAATCAATATCTAGAGGAGGGTGGTACTTATCCTCAGGAATTAGAACATCTATGCTAGGGTTAACAGTTAAGGAAAAATTGGAGAATATTAAATCTAGATTACGGTTAAGAATATTTGGAATGTTATTAAACTGATATAAGTTTAGATAGCAAAAGGAGTCAATAATTTGTTCTGATTTGTCAGTATTAATTCCACATGGGAGGAACCCCATACAGTCTTCATTTGATTGAAACCATGTTATATTCGGGAGATTGTAATCGCCCATTAACAGAAAATGGCAATTTTCATTTTGAGATTCCAATATGTCTTCAACTGTAATGGTATGCTCTATGTACTTTTGCAATTCTAAGCTTGGTGATAGATATACAGAGCCTAGAATGAATGTTTGGTCATGAATTTGGACTTCAACAAAGACTTGTTCAACAGATTTAATTTTTAGGGATATTAGTTTAGATTTGTGAGTTTTCCTGATTGCAATTAAGACACCACCTCCTGATTCTAATTCACTAGCATCTATGGAACGATCACAACGATAAACATCATATTGATCTAGAGCTAACTCACCGTTACCTATGGTTTCACAAAGGTTAGATTCAGTAAGGATTATGAAATCGTAATTCGCCATATTAATTGATTGAGAAAGAACAGTTAATTTTGACCTTAGTCCATTTACATTCTGATAATAACCACTGATATTAATATCTTTAGATGAAGAACTATTCCTTTGTGTTGTCTTGTTTATTTGGTGAGTGGGCAAAACCATAAAAAATCTTCATTTCGGGTGGCTGTCTTTTTCTTTCTGCAGGACAAACGGTAAATGTAGGTGATGAATTAACATTTCATCCCATGCTCACATGGGATGAAAAGCAAGCAGGAAAAAGCATAAACGATTTCCCACTTTATGTGGAACTTGAATATACTGACATGAAATAATGCTAACACGTTAGTTGTGACTTAAACTTTCTTGTGAAAGGTTGTTGATCATCATCATAGTGAAACAAAGATATGTGGTGAAAAAGACAAATAAAAAGACCTTGTCTTTGCCAAAGCATGAGGTTAAGGCATTAGTGGACAAGCCCTTGCGAATGAAAAAATAAAAAATAATGTGTTGACCATAAGGAAAGCCCTTCGAGCAGCACAGATACGTGTTATTCCAAAACGTCAGCGAGAGGTTTCAAAACAAGGTCGAGTGATCCCTGTCCCCAAACTATCAGGATTTTTACCTGCTTTATTCGCTGGTCTGGTTGCTCTGGGTTCACTTTTGGGCGGTGCCAGTGGGGTGGCTATTGCCATTAAAGCTGCACAGTAGGGAAAGCAAGAATTGAAAAAAAAATCAGCGATACCATGAAACGATGGAAGCCATTGCAATGGGGGCTAGAAACACCAATTTAAAGCCAGCCTTTTATCAACAAGGATTTGTGATTTTTCCACCTCCAAATAAAAAAAATGTTTAACCTCAACCATAGCAAGACATGCCCTATCCCATGAAGAAGTTAAAAGCTATGCAAAACAACTAAAGCTTTCTCATTTTCGAGGTGTGTTTATGCGGAATCAATTACCACGACGACCATGGAAACAGGAATGTGCAGTTTTAAATCTAGACAGGAACAGGAACGCATTATGTAGCCTATGTGAAAGAGGGATCCATGATATGGTACTTTGGCAGTTTTGGAAATCTATCCCCGCCCATGGAAATAGTCACCTATTTTGGAAACAGGATCAAGATATATTATAATGTGCAACTTGAGCAAACGTTTAACAGTCAAGAGTGTGGGCGTTTGTGTTTAATGTTTTATATAAGACACAGCATAACCATTAACAGTATGTCGACAGAAAGTAAGACGCTTACACTGCATGGACGTCGACCTAAAGTCAGCCTAGACTTTTACCCGCCTATTGAATTGAGTGAAAGACCTTATGGTTTGGGACTTGTTTCTCTTGAAACATACAATAGAATAAACAACATACGTAAAGATGTAAACAACAAGTTTTTCTATAATGTTTCTGTGCTCACCTAGAAACCTGGTGGATATAAAATAGATGATATTTATGAACACATTTATGTGGTACTAATCAACGAATATGGTTTAAAGTCATTTCTTGATGGGACACACAAGTTTTAACTTACAGGAAATATCAACACTCATCGCTGCAGTATTTTCTCTACGTTTAAGATTGACTTTGAATCACAACCCGATTCCATTGGCCCTTTACTAGGATTTAAACCACGAGTTTTGGAGCCCAACAAAAAACATGATTCAGACTATGAAGTGAAATTGATTGAGGACCATCACGTGTCGGTGACGTGTAATATTATTAGCCAAGTGTATACCAATGAAGACCCATCGCATTCGCTTTATGACTTTATTGTGGCATCGCCCAATGGCTATATTATTCGTGAAAACCCTCCAGTAGTGCTCTTTCATTGTGTGGCTGTTAATCCTATTAGTAATATAAGGTTAAGACTCGTCAATAGAGATCAACAACTCATTCAACTAGATTCTACCAAACCAGTGACTTACAAGTTGGTGTTAAAGCCGCTATGAAGCTGGTGTATAAAGTATCAAATCCCTCTAGGAATGTTGTTAGTTGTTTGAATACACGTTCACACATAAGGACAAGCAGATTTTACAGCATCTGGGTTACCACATCAACCCCCATGATGAATTATTTCCTAGAAGTGGTAAACAACATCGAGGAGCAACCAGGGGTGGTAAGAATTGACCCCCATCCCTATCAAGCGCAAACACCTGGACTCATTAACAATGATGAAATTCAATTTGTTATCAACAACCAAGATATTTACATCCTACCGCATGAAAGTGTTATTCAGATTGAAGGTCGACCCACTAAAGCCGATGGCACCACATCAACGACATCCAAGTTAGGCAACCATGCTTTTGCCTTTCTGTTTGAGAGGTGCGCTATGTGATTAACGATATTGTGGTGGATAGCACTAGAAATGTGGGTATTTCAAGTGTCATGAAACTATACCCCTCTTATAGTGAGGAAGAAGGTTGCATGGCAGGTTGGTCCCTTGACTCGACCAATGACTGGATGGTGCACACCGATGGCACCTTTACAGGATTTTTAACTCTTAAACTCATTTTAGGCTTTGCCGTAGATCACCAGCGTATTGTGGTTAACGCAAGGCAAGTGCTTTATCTGATTAGAGACAGGAGTGATAATAATGCATTCAAGGGAGCTCAAGATGCACCCATAGATTCAAAAATTCAACTACAACGAATGCTATGGAATGTACCCCACGTGACCCTTGCCGATAGCAAAAAACTGGACATGCTCAAGATTGCGGAAAGAGATATGCCATTACCCATCGAATTTAGAAGCTGGGCGCTCAATGAGTATCCCCTATTACCAACCACCAACACACATAGTTGGTCTGTAAAAAGAGCACCCTATACAGGGAGACCTCTCTACCTGATTATGGGTTTTCAAACCAATCGCAAGTATCAAAAAACCAAAGATGCTACACAATTTGATCATCTATAATTGAGAAATGGACGTCTTTCCTCAACGGTGCTGTTTTTTCCAATGAAGGACTGGATTTGGAATTTTCAAAAAATAAGTTTTGGTCCCCTGTACGACTTGTTTTTTTTAAATGTAGATGGTCGTATTATCAAAAAGAAAACTGTCCCATGTTGTCACCCCAATCCTTCAAGACAAGGGCGCCACTGATTGTCTTTGACTGTTCCTACTTGGAAGAGTCTGTCAAGCAATCCAATATCGACATTCGAATAGATTTATAAATGCATGACAATGTTCCAGACATACCACGGCCTACTGTTTGATCATTCAACACAAGCAGGTCAAATATTATCCACTGTCCAACCAAGTGACGAGTGAATAAATAACAGACCAACCCATGTCAAGCCACTCAGTCATGTCTTGCTTTAGAGCCTCAACAAGTGTTACACCCATGACTTTAAAATCTGAGGAACAACGCTTTAAGACCTTTGCGACGTGGCCTGTGCCTTTCATAAACCCTCAAGCCTTGGCAGCCACTGGTTTCTATTATTTAAAATGTGCCTTTTGTTCCATCACCATAGGCCAAAGGGAAGAAAGTGATGAACCTATGCAAGAACATCAGCGCTGGTCATCCGCCTGTCCCTACCTGTGGGTAATATACCCCGTCATTCAAGCTCGCCTTCACTAGTACCTCTAGGTGATGAAAAAACAAGTTATGATACGTGTCGACCTTATGGCGTCAACGGTGCTTCGATGAGCGGCTCACACTCAAAAACACCCAGTTTGGAGACATTGGGACATCATCGGTGTTATGGACGCTATAAACACAAAATACTCTATTGTTGTATGAGTTGGTATCGTCCCTATCCAAAAATGACAAAAGCATGTTAAACTTGTTATACTAATAAAATGATGTAATAAAAGAAAGGTTGCTGTTGATGTTATTATTTCTCATATTCCCTGTCATCCCTAACCTCAATTTGTTTACTAGAATTTGAATGTAAGTCAATGTCATGGGTACACCTTAGTCGCGGATAGTCAGTTAGTGGTCAGTTGGACTTGGTCAAGACAAGCATCAATATGTTGAGCACACTGATTGTGGATTGCCAAGGGTTTAACATTGGGGATAACAAATTTATATTTAAAGAGGTTGCCATTATTGATTGTTCTACCTTTTGGATATCACAAGCTACCCATTTGGTGTTTTAACCACCCTATGCTTTTGATTTGTTGTGTGAGAAAGACTGTAAACAAACTAAATGGATTGAAAATCATTTGCAACTAGACTGGATACAAGGAAACATTTCATATAAGCACCTGGACATGGTGATGAAAGCCCATTTGTCCACTGCCCATGTGGTATTTGTGAAAGGTAATGAAAAACGCCAATGGTTACAACCATTTTATCACCTTACTGTCAATGTATTGATCTCATGGCCTTGGGATGACCCTCGATTCAAACACTCATGGACCGCTGTCCCTGTGGCAACATTACCCATAAAGCCTTAGCTCAAGTGTGGCATCTCTTTCATTGGTTAACAACCAATGCCTGCTGGGAGTTGTTGAATAAAATTTAAACTCAAAGTTCACCCGTGGATGACATCAGTGTGATTTCTACAAGTGACGTGTAAACATCAACGTAATACCATGGAGAGAGGAGATGCTACTGATAAAGCGATTGGGAAATTCTTTGTGTGCAAAAAGAAACTAGACAGTTTTACCAAAGAGGAATTATTGGCGCTCCCCAAGTCCTTCATTTATTATGTAGCATCGAGTGCTGTGAAAGAAATCTGGCAACATGTACCAAAATCATGGACTCAAGTCCCTGTGTTGAGTGAATTGCAACCATGTACGGATTACGATCACCATGAGCTAGTGGCCATGGCAAACATTCCCTCTATGCGACAGTGTGCTATTTGTCAGCTGGTGAAACTGTATCACGGTCATAAAAGTCCGTGTAAAGACTTGGTTTTATCATTCCACGGGTGTGATGGCAAGAAAAAGCAACAACAACAACAACAACAACAACAACAACAACAACAACAAACATCGTCCACAGAGGAGATGAAGATCAAACCTTTTCACCATCAATGGAAAAGGATATATCAAACTTGTACTGGCAATGGCTTCATTGACAAAGTCATTCAATACTTGCCTTTCGAAATCCATCTTCCTGGTTATCGTTTTTGTGGTCTTGGAACGCATCTTTAAAAAAGGTTTGCTGCGTGGTGATGTTCCTATTAATCTATTGGATAAAGCATGTAAATAACATGACCTTTCTTATCGCCATAGTCATCCTGGTTTAAGACATGTGGCTGATAAAGTGTTGTTGGAAAAGGCTAAACATCGCTTGGCATCCTGTGATACCTCAGTGGGAGAGAGGTTGGCAGTCTTGATTGTGATGTGTGTTATGAAAGGAAAGTTAATGATGTGTGGATATAAAAATTGAAAAAAGAATGATGATTTTGTATTTTTTTGGATTCTATTTTTTTGTAAAGCGCTATTGGCTATAAAATAAAAACAAGGTTTCCCAGATTGCTCACGAGTTGCATCGCCCAGCTAGACGTCACTATCAGCAACTTAAGGCGATTTCACGGGGTGTGGATGAACTTTGGCAAGCCGATTTAGTGGAAATGATTCCCTAAGCTAGCGTTAACCATGGTGTACGCTATATGGCCTTTGTTGAACCGGTGCCACGCAAGTCTGGCCCGCTAGTTACCAAAGCCTTTAAACATATTATTCAACTATCCAAACGTCAACCCCAGTTGTTGCAAACTGACCAGGGAAAATAATTTTTCAACGAGGACTTCTCTAGTTTTCTCAAGTCTTTGGATATTCACCATTACACCACGTACAACAATCTCAAAGCCAGTGTGGTCGAGCGGTTTAACCGAACATTGAAAACTCATATGTGGATAGCCTTTACCGCTCAAGGCTCATATCGCTGGTTGGACTTGTTACCTGAGCTAGTGTAACGTTACAATGACACCAAACACAGAACCATTGGGACCAAGCCTCAACTTGTGACCAAAAATATTCCGCGAATGGATAAACTGTTTAACCCCATAAAAACAGCAGACCCTAAACGTCACCTCCTCAACATCGGAGACCATGTTCGGGTGAGCAAATTTAAGTCTGCCTTTGATAAGGGCTACACACCAAATTGGGGGACTGAACTATTTCGAATTCGTCAAGTCAACCTGGACAGCCCAGTCACCTATTTACTCGAGGATCTCAACCATCAACCTATAAAAGGCAGGTTCTATTTCCAAGAAATTTGCAAGACAGTGTTTCCAAAACGTTACCTTGTTGAAAAAGTGTTGAAACAAAAAGGAAATGAACTCTATGTAAAATGGCTAGGATTTACCTCAGCCTTTAATTCATGGATTAATAAATTACTTGTTGTGTGAACTCATGTGCCTTTTATTTATTTATTTATTCACTCATGTTGTGCTTACCAACCTAAGACATTAACCTAAGCCATTAACATAAACGATCAACATATGCCACATCATAAACCACCGCCATAAGCCACCACCATAACCCACAACCATAAGCCACCACCATAAGCCACCACCATATGCAACAACCATGAGCCACCAACATAAGCCATCAACCTAAGCCACCAAACTAAGACATTAACCTAAGCCATTAACATGAACAATCAACATATGCCACTAACATTAACCTTCAACATAAGCCACCACCATAAGCCACAACCATAAGCCCCCACCATAAGCCACGACCATATGCCACAACCATAAGCCACTACCATAAGCCACCAACATAAGCCATCAACCTATGCCACCAACCTAAGACATTAACCTAAGCCACCAACCTAAGACGTTAACCTAAGCCATTAACATGAACAATCAACATAAGCCACGAAAATAAGCCACCCACATAAGCCACCAACACATTCATTCATAGCTTACGGGTTAGCGTGCTAGGCTTTTGCTTAAAGTATCTCGGGATCGATTGCCTGCTACAAAACCATGACATAAGTCTCTGCGATTCATGGTTCATTCAAAAGCGATTTACACACTTGAGCATTCTATCATCATGCACGTGTACAGCTAACGTTCAAGGCCAACACCTGCGAGAGGTCAGGTGACACATCTGCTTGCATTTTGTCATGTACGAATCAAACAGGATGTGACTTGTTAGCTTACATGTTGTTCCACACGTGTTCACATGCATTTTACTCCCCAAACCTCGGTTGTCAGATTGTTTCCATTGCCCTGTTGTCAAGTCAGGTAATCTGACCAGGCTTTCGTGAGATATCGGCAAACCTCGTAGGAAAGTAGGCGACTATCTAGCTCTCTCCTCACCACTAAAACCCCTTCTTATAGATCATTTTTAAAAAGCCGCCCTCTTACAAAATCACCAAGTGCGCATGCGTAAAAACAAAAAAACGAAAAAGCTAATTCATTATGGCGTCGACTCGTTGGCATGTCGTTTATGTGAAACAACGTTTAAATTCCTATTAGCATTCAAACTCCCACATGCCTAATTTGGAAAGCGACATTTACTAAAAAAAAATACTATTTCACCCCCTAGTAGGGGTAGGTTTCCTTTTGGGATGGAAATAGGTTGTCCATTGGAAAGGGGGTGTCAGCCCCAGGTCAACGACATCTCATTCGTCAAAATCCGACCATGCGTTCAGGAGATATCAGCTTTGCCCCTGAATGTATGGCGGGTTAGTATGTGACATCACCGGGAAAGTACCCTTTGGGTCAACATTTTAAAACTTTTTGATCACACCTCGTAGGTTAGGTTAGGTTAGGTTAGGTTAGGCTAGGTTAAGTTAAACTATGGCCGCCATCTTGTGAAATCTCCAGAAAAGTAGGCTATGGGTCAATATTTTGGTTATTTTTGATCACACCTTGTAGTTTTTTTTGCACAGCCACGGGTTTTGCGGTAGAACCGGTTATAACCCCCTACTCCACACCGCCACTGTTACAACATTTTGACGACGGAAGACCCACGTTTATACACGTAGATGCCAGCCAATAATGCATAGGCGCGGCATTACTGCAGGAAGATGAACAAAACACAAGCATCCTATAGCTATGCCAGTAGGAAGTTATCACCAGCCGAGAGCAGATATTCGCCCACGGAAAGGGAAATGCCCGCCTTTTCCTGGGCAGTGAATTACTTCCGTACATACATATTGTGCCCGTTTAGACCTAAGTCCAACGACCACATATGCAAGTTACCGAAAATCAGCTAGCACGAGACTCAAAAGATCTCAGGGCGCCAACCGGGTGAAAAGCAAACACAAAAATATTAAACCAACTTGCTTCACTGATTCTCGGTTCGATACAACAAAAATGATAGAAAATATAAATGAAAATACTACAATTTCTGAAAAATCTCATTTTATTTATAATTAAAAAATTAAAAAAAATTAAGATGAATAATTAGCACTGTAATGCATGAAGAAAATTCTCATACATAAACACACAACAACAGAATTTTCAACACACTCGAAAAAGCGCTTTGTAAATGATCGACTGCCAAAATTATCAGTCCAGTGGCATCGTTCCTAAATGTAAGTAATATTTACAATTGTAGGTCATTCAGGGCAAAATGAATCGTCCGTCCTGACGCCTACTTTGACACTTTCACTCGTTGATAAATTATTTCACTTACCAAAATTCATAAATTCACTGTCCAAAACTGTGTTTGATCTAACGTTTCCTTGTGTTATTGAAAGAAATAAATATGTGTCAGACATATGAGCAAATAATACTGTTCATCAATCTGACTTCAAGCAAGGATTCAAAGAACTTTGATCGTATGAGAATTTATTATATCATCTGTTCTTGATCCGCAAATTTCACTCAATAAATAAATATGATCCGCAAGAGCATTTATTTAAGTTATTCATCATCATCATCATCATCATCTTGTACAGTTTCCAGCCCCAGGCTGGGTCTGTTTGGAACATAAGCCTCGCCACTTAGTCCGTTCTTCCCACCACCTCTCCGCTGTCACTCTGGTCCAGTCCTCGCCTCTCTTCTTGACACATTCCTCAACGCCTTTCAACCATCTATCTCTTGGTCTTCCCCTTGGTCGTTTCGTCTGCATCTGCATCTCATGTATCCTCTTGGGAATCTTCTTCTCATCCATTCTCTTTATGTGTCCATACCACCTCAGTCTTGATGTCTCAATCCTACCTTGCAAGGGCTCCTCTTTCACCATTTCCCTGACCTTTTCATTCCTCACCCTGTCTCTTCTTGTTACTCCGATCCTACTTCGCAGGAACTTCATTTCACCTGCCTGTATTCTGCTTATGTCTCTTTTCTCCATTGTCCACGTTTCTGAAGCATAGGTCAGTATCGGGATATAGTAGCTTCTGTATAACACTTCCTTGCTTTTTTGTGGGACATCTTTATTCCACACTAAGCTCCTAATGCTTCTCAGAAATGCTTCTGCCTGTCTGCCACGTTCCGTAATCTCTTTGTCATTTCCCCCATTTTCCTCCTCTATACTTCCCAAGTACTTGAGACTTTCCACCTTCTTCAGCTGTCCACCTCCAAGTGTTATCCCACTCATTGGTCTGTCCTTTTTCCTTGTTTTTCATGTTTATCCAATAATTAAACAACTATCCAAATAATTTATATTCATCATAAATTGAAAAATTTATTATATATGTTTATACTGATGCTCACCACGTTAACAAGATCAATCTATTTATATTTTCACCATACAACATTAAGCAACAAAATTATTATCATTATTTGTAAATTATTTATATTTTATTTAAATTCAAAACATTTACTTGAACAAAATCTTAATCATTTATTCAGTTATGGAACTTGATCAAAACAAAAATATCCATGATATTATAAATGGCTGGTCATTTATCAATTTATAAAATATTTATTTTAGCCTCTGCCCATTTTATTTATGCGTTCAATCCTCATGGATATTATTTATATTCGGCCACGGTAAGGTAACTTTTTGTTTATAGCCAAATCGGTTCGACAAATAAGAGGGTAATTTACTGAAATTTATCTGTGATGGCTGCAGTAAATAATCATTTGGTACTTCGCTCCACAAGATTTTTATTTATAATTATTAGTAGTGTGTTTGTGAGAGTTCTACAGCCACCTCCACCTCCCCCACCTCACAAGATGGCGGCAGCCCGATAACTCCCGAACCCGTGGTTGGATTTTGACGAATGAGGTGTCATTGAACTCGGGCTGATACCCCCTTTCCAATGGACAACATATTTCAACCTCAAAAATAAAATCTACCCTACTAGGGGGTGAAATTGTAATTTTTTAGAGAATCTCTCTTTCCAATTGCAACATGTGAGAGTTTGAATGCCGATATGGATTTAAACGTTGTTCTACATAATGTGCATGTGTTCGGTGGATAGCCACTATGAATTAACATGCTTGTTTTTTTTGTTTTTTGTTTTTGATGCATGTCCACTCATGGCTTTTGTAAGAGGGTGGGGGAGTGGATCCCTGTGGATGGGTTATTGTTGACAGGTCATTGTTGGCAGGTCATTGATGACAGGTCCTTGTGGACGAGTCCTTGTGGACAGGTCCTTGTGGACGAGTTTGTGTGGACAAGTCCTTGTGGACAAGTCCTTGTGGACGAGTCCTTGTCCCTTTGGACTGATCCCTTTGGACCGGTCCCTTTGGCCTGGTCCCTATGGACTGGCTCATGAATTTATTTAAATTACGTCAAAGGGCCTAAATACATTTGCGTGTGTTGAACTGACGTTGTTCACCAACCCCCACTACTATAATTGGATAACGATATGAAAGGAAAGTGACGAAATACATGTGAACACGTGTGAGATGACCTTATTACCGTCCTCCTTGTGAAACAAGTCACATCCTGTTTTGGTTCATACGTGAGAAAATGCAAGTTCATGTGTAATATGACCTAACACACAAGTGTACACATGTGCACGTGCACGATAAGAGCTAACAAGTCACAACCTGTTTTGACAGTGGTGGGAACAAGGCTAGAGACATGTACAAGTAGTCAAATGGCTCCGGCAGACAACCCCTTTCCTATGGATAACTTATTTCCACTCAAAAATAAAATCTACCCCTACTAGGGGGTGAAATATTTTTTTTTGTAAAAGTCGCTTTCCATGTGCAATATGTGGGAGTTTGTATGCCAATATGAAATTAAACTCGTTCCACATAAAGTGCATGCATACAACTGAATGCCGCTATGATTTATCATTTTTGTTTTTTGTTTTACGAATGCGCAATTGGAGTTTTTGTAAGAGGGCGGGCTTTTTGAATAATGATTTATAGATACGGTTTTTTTTTCACGAATTAACCAAAGATCCATAAACTAATAGGTCATCGGCTTTTTAATATCTTATGAACTAAAGCTAGGGTCTTGTATGAGGGGTCGTTGGACTTGGGGTGACGCCCTGTTTTTGAATGTATTATTCATTTTTTTGTCAAAAGGGCCTAACTGCACTTTCGTTAATATCTCGCTAACCAATAATCACAGAGGGTCAAGTGAGGTGTCATAGGACTTAAAATGGCCAACCCCTCCCCATGACCAATGAATTTACCCAAAAAAACAGCAAGGTCATTAACCTAAGATTTTATCAACTAATAATCAGAGAGGGACAAGTGAGGTGTCACAAGACTCAGGCTGGCCAACCCTTTTCCATGACCAACGAATTTACCCAAAATACCCAAGACAGCAAGGTCATTGACCTAAGATTTTATAAACTTATCAGTAGAGAGGGTCAAGTGAGGTGTCATAGGACTACGAATGGTTAACCCTTTCCCATGACCAATGAATTTACCTCAAAAATTCAAAACAGCAAGGTCATTGACCTGAGATTTTATAAACTAATAATCGGATATCAACATGTGAGGTGTCATAGGACTTAGAATGGTCAACCCTTTCCCATGGCTAATGAATTTACCCAAAAATACCCAATACATCAAGGTCATCGACCTGAGATTTTATAAACTTATAATCGGATATGGACATGTGAAATGTTTACAGTGAGTGATGAAACATAACTAGGTAGTGAAAGAATTATTGCAGGCTACATGTATGGTGACTGACAAATCTTTCACCTTTGGAACTTGTTTTCAGATCAAACTGCAGTACAGAGAGTATAGGTTGTAGGTATGGGATAATAAATGACAAATGGTGTACACAAAATCTGATTTATCGATTCAAGAAATAAGAGTAGACAGTCTTTATTTGATTGGTTAAAGAGGATAGCTAAAATCCAAAATGGTGACTACATTGAACTAAACTGAACCAAGCTGAATCAAACCCAACCAAAACGAACCAAACTTAATCAAAAACAAGCCAATGGTTTAAGTGTAAAACTTGTGGGTGAATGTGGTCATTGGTAATGTCAGAAAGGAAAGGGATAACGCTCTACCTATAGGGGGTAAGGTAAAGCTAGTGCATGATGCTAATGCACACACACAAGTACATGAACCACACACAACTATCCTATGCAGTTATTATGGGTTGACTGTTAAAACTTGCTCAGTGGTTACTGGGACAAGATGGTCGCTACACACAACAAGCTTTAAATACCTGAGGCTAATAATCTATACACACAATCACACACATTTGTTCTAAACTAAACTGTCTTGCTGGCAGAGCTCACACAGTAGGTAAATGACAGAAATGCTTGGCTAACAGAAATACAATCATTTTCGGTTGTCTAATGTTACCAGCTAAACATTACGTGCTATAGTGGTGAGCACATGTGCCTCTTTCACTGGAGATCTTAACTAGATTTCTAGCTCTAAGCCCTAGAACGAATCAAACTAAGAAAAAAGGGTATGGTGACGCAGTGGTTAAACTGTTAGCCTTTCACTAAGGTAGACTAGGGTTTGATTTTAGGTTAATATGCATGTCATAAACAAACAAATAAAAGCAGAGATAATGTTTAAAACTGATTACACTTGTCTCTTTTCAAATTATTACTTAGATTACAAATACAAACGTGGACTGGGTTTGACATACAGTTAATGCTTCCTATCACATACTAGACTGTAAGAAAGCCAAACAAGCAAAAGGCGTAGGTAGAGCAGTGGTAAAATCGCTATCTGTAGAGAAATACCTAACGGTTTTATGAACTGGCAAAGGTATGTCGCATAAACAGTGCAGGATACAATCCAGCAACCATAATTTTTATCACGTGGACAAGAGAAAACATATATATAGAGAGAGATATATAGAAAGCTTGTGTGTGTGTGTGTGGGTAGCATTGGTTGTTTGACCAGAGAAAATACGGTGAGGTAGGGTGGGGAGAGGGAGAATTAGCACTTATATATGAATGGAAAATAGATTTTTTTCAATCGTTTTGTTTTTCAAATGCAGTGGTAGATAGTCGTTTTTTGTAAAACATTCTTACTTGCAGTAGTAATAAGCCTCTATGGTTCCGCTAACACATAGATAGACTGTATTATTGCCATGGTCAAGCACTCACATTAAGATAATTTACAAAATCATAAAATGAAAAATAAAAAATCTTGTTTTGGAAATATCGTTTTTCAACGTACACACAAAATAAATATATAAAAAAATTGTAAACAGCAAAATGGAAAATCCATGTTTCCATATAGACAAAATTTAAAAACCTTAAACGGACATTTAAGAAAATATATGCAAATGGGAAATTGACAAATGTGTAAATATGAAAATGGAAAAATCCATGTTTCCATATCATGAAATTGAAAAACATCAAACTGTCATTTTTAAAAATACAAATGGAAAATTGACAAATTGCAATGTGTGAAATGTGAAATTGAACAAATGGCTATCATTATTTAAAAAAAAGAACATGGTGCTCTATGGTTGAGGTGTGAATCAAACCCTCTCTACTTATTTGGACCACTCGAGACTGAGTAGACTAGTTTTAGTTGTCATACCACTTTTAAAAGTTTGTGTTAAATCTAGGAATTGAACCCAAGAGCTTGTAGGGGGGATCCAAGGTTATAATATGTTAAACAGATAGCCTTGAATGTAGGGTGTGGTAGTTATATAGAGATGAGACGTTTCGCTCAGGGCAGGGAGGCATGGAGATCTGCATCAAACCAGTCAAAAGACTGACGACTCAAACAACAACATGTAGAGCTCACCAAAATAATGTTGTGTAACGGTAAATGTTAGTCAACGAACAGTAATGCATTACTAAAACCCATGACACGATACCTAAGAGCTTTTCTAAAATTATTTTAAAATGCCTTTAACCCTATATTAAACACCCAGTTCACAAGACTCAAAACTGCAATGTTATGGTCAAACAAAACAAAATCTATATTTCAAAACAAACAAGTGGTTTAGTCAATGTATACTGGAAAAGTTTTATAAACACTCAAGTCCACAAAAATAATTAAATTAGTAACTGTCAGGTTGACCGTGTGGTTATGGTGTTTGACTTAAGTTCAAATTTGCTGTACAAGAAAGCAAGGGTTCGAATCCCTTACCTGATATAACTATTACCTCAACATGGCTTGACCACACTGTATTATTGTGTACTCGGTACACAAACCATAGATAGAGTGTATTGTTTAAGGTCACCACTCTCTTTGCGAACATAGTCAGAGACTGTTGATGGTTAACAATTGCATTAATAGTGGGACATAGGGATAGCAATTAAGAAAAACAGACAATACCCATACACTATTTTTATTTATTTAATGTAAGTACTTGTACAGTAGTTATATACAAACTACAACTCTCTTTTGTCTATTACTATCTAGTCCTTTTCGATCCACTTGCATAACAAGGCAGATGACTTTGTAGATCAGCCCCTTAAAACAACAACAACACTACCTCTTGCATAGTCTGTGATGTTGATGACTCTTGAGGCGTGGAAGATGGATACAACATAACTTTTACAACAGGGGTTAAACGTTGCTCAACAAACAATGCACTATTTTGAGTAGCAACATCTTTCTCTTGTACTAACTTATTAGCATTCTGATGATTTTTTGCCAACACCATCAGTGTTTTGTCTGGTGCACTACAGTGATGATCACTCACACTTAAAACCACACTATTTCTACTTTTCATATTGCCTCGACATCTTGTTGACCTCTGTTTTGAGCATCGCCAGAATATTATACCTTTTACATTTTGTCGTCTATAGAAGAGTAGCCTTTATATAGTACACGTTGTTTACCTCGGTTAGTTGTAGTAAGTTCCATAGTAGTAACTAACCTGTTAGTATGATTTGCACACTACAAAGGTTATCTCTGTTCAGGTAATAGAATTATTTATCGTTGGCTTTTATATTTAATATGTACAGTCCCTTTGGACTGGTACCTATGGACTGGCCCATGCAATTATCCAAATTATGTCAAAGGGTCCGGTCCAAAGGGATCAGCCAAAATGACCTGTCCACAGGGACCCGTCAAAAATGACTCCATTCAAAAAGGGCCCTTCCAAAGGGGCTAGTCAACAGGGACCAGTCCAAAGGGACAAATCAACAGGGATCAATGAAAAGGGGGAAGCGCGTCATGTAAGTCGTTGCGCGCCGCCGCCGTGGGAACATAGGTGTTTATCAGCAGTCTCCGGCAATGTTCGGGAGAGTAACCTTGAAAAGTAGCTGAAACTCGGTAGTCGAAAGCATAGCTTGACCCGTTTCTTACCTATATGACAAGGTTAGGTTAGGTAAATTTAGGTTATGTAAGGTGAGCTGAGGTTAAGTCTTAAAATAAACCTCTCTTATGTGTTCAAAGCCGATTCACCCTGAACAGTCAGCCAAAACTTTAAATATGGATTTATCATTACATAAAGAATTAAAGCAAACTTAATTAATTATGAATGGCGTTTTTGTTACTGTTCAATGTAGACAGAATATATGCATTAAATGATAGACTCAACACCAAATGTTTTGATTGTTGACTTGCGTTATTGATAAATTGGTTTAATGTTAGGGGCAGTGCACACTTTCCATGTCGATAATTTATATAGGCTAGAAGGATGGTGTTGCAAACTTCTGATGTGTATTTCCAAATTTCCTGCATAGTCTATTTCATAGAATTTTCCTGTAACTTAAAAGTTCATGCTGATTTTGTCTTTGTGTTTGACATTGCAACTAAAATGGTTGATTGGATATTCTTTGTCAACTTTCAAATCATGTAATTCATGTCAGATATGTTGGAATTTTTGTTCATGTGTGAAGCTATCAAGTACCGATATCTAATTGGTTACACAACTGTTTCATAATGAAAACCTTGATCTCTGATTCATTGGAGAACTGTTTACGCTTGTCTGAACCAAGACTAACTGACTACTCACTGCTAAGGTTTAGAAATTACATTTACTCAAATCACATTCTGGTAAAAAAGATCATGACTACTATAAACTGCTACAACTCTTCCACCACTTTGCTAACACTTTTCTACCATTTGACTCTCACTTTTGCTCTTACTTTAAACTGCACATACTACAAACTATCATTTTTATTATTATCGAGTTAACTTTACTAGAGATTAGTTTATGCTTAACAGTTGACATGGAAGTATCAACGACTAGCTATGGTAAGCCATGTGCTTACTATAAAGGATATGCATACACTGTAAAAAGAACTAATAAAAATGGAACTGTTATTTGGTGCTGTTCGAAACAACGATCTAAAAAGTGTCGAGGAATGATTAAAACAAAAGGCTCCAACATACTTATTTCAATCGATCATCATTGTAAATCTCAAAATAATACTCATTTAAATGGACAAAATACTCTAACCAAGGTAAAAAAGCAAGACCAAGAAAAAAATAGTGTGGCTCAAGATAGTGCTTTGTTTGTTAAAGAGCATTTATTATCTCCTGAAAAAGACATGTTAGGACAGTCGTTAACGTCTAAGAAACCTCTAACACTATCAAAGACAACACAAACTATGCCGAAGGTTGTTGCATTGCAAGATGAACAAAAAGGATTAGATAGTAATAGTGATGATGATTATATTGATGATGATTATATTGATGATGATAACCATGATGATGATGATGATGATTATGATGATGATGATGATGATGATGATAATCGTTTACACCAAAAAAATCATTTGTTAAATTTGTTTACTGGAACAATCCCAATAAGCTAATCCAGCGGCTTCAGTACTTGCATACCTGTAAACAGGCTGGTCATACTAAATATGAGGAAGAACTTTTGGATATAGAAAATGAGCTTCGTGATGCTAAAATTATAGTGTAATGAATCCATGTAACCGCTTAAACTATTTCTTAACAATACATGTAATATTTTCTACCACTTTGCTACCACTTTTCTAGTTCGCTACCACTTTTCTACTACTTTTCTGCCACTTTGCTACCACTTTTCTAGTTTGCTACCACTTTTCTACCACTTTGCTACCACTTTTCTACTACTTTTCTGCCACTTTTCTACCGCATTTCTGGTTTGCTACCACTTTTCTACCACTTTGCTACCACTTTTCTACTACTTTTCTGCCACTTTTCTACCACTTTTCTACCACTTTGCTACCACATTGCTACCACTTTTCTACCACTATGTTACCAATTGTCTACCACTTGTCTACCACTTTGCTACCACGTTTCTACCACTTTTCTATCACTTTTAACTGTACATATTAAATATAAAAGCCAACGATAAATAATTCTATTACCTGAACAGAGATAACCTTTGTAGTGTGCAAATCATACAAACAGGTTAGTTACTACTATGGAACTTACTACAACTAACCGAGGTAAACAACGTGTACTATATAAAGGCTACACTTCTATAGACGACAAAATGTAAAAGGTATAATATTCTGGCGATGCTCAAAACAGAGGTCAACAAGATGTCGAGGCAATATGAAAAGTAGAAATAGTGTGGTTTTAAGTGTGAGTGATCATCAATGTAGTGCACCAGACAAAACACTGATGGTGTTGGCAAAAAATCATCAGAATGCTAATAAGTTAGTACAAGAGAAAGATGTTGCTACTCAAAATAGTGCATTGTTTGTTGAGCAACGTTTAACCCCTGTTGTAAAAGTTATGTTGTATCCATCTTCCACGCCTCAAGAGTCATCAACATCGCAGACTATGCAAGAGGTAGTGTTGTTGTTGTTTTAAGGGGCTGATCTACAAAGTCATCTGCCTTGTTATGCAAGTGGATCGAAAAGGACTAGATAGTAATAGACAAAAGAGAGTTGTAGTTTGTATATAACTATTGTACAAGTACTTACATTAAATAAATAAAAATAGTGTATGGGTATTGTCTGTTTTTCTTAATTGCTATCCCTATGTCCCACTATTAATGCAATTGTTAACCATCAACAGTCTCTGACTATGTTCGCAAAGAGAGTGGTGACCTTAAACAATACACTCTATCTATGGTTTGTGTACCGAGTACACAATAATACAGTGTGGTCAAGCCATGTTGAGGTAATAGTTATATCAGGTAAGGGATTCGAACCCTTGCTTTCTTGTACAGATAATTTGAACTTAAGTCAAACACCATAACCACACGGTCAACCTGACAGTTACTAATTTAATTATTATTGTGGACTTGAGTGTTTATAAAACTTTTCCAGTATACATTGACTAAACCACTTGTTTGTTTTGAAATATAGATTTTGTTTTGTTTGACCATAACATTGCAGTTTTGAGTCTTGTGAACTGGGTGTTTAATATAGGGTTAAAGGCATTTTAAAATAATTTTAGAAAAGCTCTTAGGTATCGTGTCATGGGTTTTAGTAATGCATTACTGTTCGTTGACTAACATTTACCGTTACACAACATTATTTTGGTGAGCTCTACATGTTGTTGTTTGAGTCGTCAGTCTTTTGACTGGTTTGATGCAGATCTCCATGCCTCCCTGCCCTGAGCGAAACGTCTCATCTCTATATAACTACCACACCCTACATTCAAGGCTATCTGTTTAACATATTATAACCTTGGATCCCCCTACAAGCTCTTGGGTTCAATTCCTAGATTTAACACAAACTTTTAAAAGTGGTATGACAACTAAAACTAGTCTACTCAGTCTCGAGTGGTCACACCTCAACCATAGAGCACCATGTTCTTTTTTTTTTTAATAATGATAGCCATTTGTTCAATTTCACATTTCACACATTGCAATTTGTCAATTTTCCATTTGCATTTTTTAAAATGACAGTTTGATGTTTTTCAATTTCATGATACGGAAACATGGATTTTTCCATTTTCATATTTACACATTTGTCAATTTCCCATTTGCATATATTTTCTTAAATGTCCGTTTAAGGTTTTTAAATTTTGTCTATATGGAAACATGGATTTTCCATTTTGCTGTTTACAAATTTTTTATATATTTATTTTGTGTGTACGTTGAAAAACGATATTTCCAAAACAAGATTTTTTATTTTTCATTTTATGATTTTGTAAATGATCTTAATGTGAGTGCTTGACCATGGCAATAACACAGTCTATCTATGTGTTAGCGGAACCATAGAGGCTTATTACTACTGCAAGTAAGAATGTTTTACAAAAACGACTATCTACCACTGCATTTGAAAAACAAAACGATTGAAAAAAATATATTCTCCATTCATATATAAGTGCTAATTCTCCCTCTCCCCACCCTACCTCACCGTATTTTCTCTGGTCAAACAACCAATGCTACCCACACACACGCACACAAGCTTTCTATGTATCTCTCTCTATATATATGTTTTCTCTTGTCCACGAGATAAAAATTATGGTTGCTGGATTGTATCCTGCACTGTTTATGCGACATACCTTTGCCAGTTCATAAAACCGTTAGGTATTTCTCTACAGATAGCGATTTTACCACTGCTCTACCTACGCCTTTTGCTTGTTTGGCTTTCTTACAGTCTAGTATGTGATAGGAAGCATTAACTGTATGTCAAACCCAGTCCACGTTTGTATTTGTAATCTAAGCAATAATTTGAAAAGAGACAAGTGTAATCAGTTTTAAACATTATCTCTGCTTTTATTTGTTTGTTTATGACATGTATATTAACCTAAAATCAAACCCTAGTCTACCTTAGTGAAAGGCTAACAGTTTAACCACTGCGTCACCATACCCTTTTTTCTTAGTTTGATTCGTTCTGGGCCTTAGAGCTAGAAATCTAGTTAAGATCTCCAGTGAAAGAGGCACATGTGCTCACCACTATAGCACGTAATATTTAGCTGGTAACATTAGACAACCGAAAATGATTGTATTTCTGTTAGCCAAGCATTTCTGTCATTTACCTACTGTGTGAGCTCTGCCAGCAAGACAGTTTAGTTTAGAACAAGTGTCTGTGAGTGTGTGTATAGATTATTAGCCTCAGGTATTTAAAGCTTGTTGTGTGTAGCGACCATCTTGTCCCAGTAACCACTGAGCAAGTTTTAACTGTCAACCATAAAAACTGCATAGGATAGTTGTGTGTGGTTCATGTACTTGTGTGTGTGCATTAGCATCATGCACTAGCTTTACCTTACCCTCTATAGGTAGAGCGTTATCCCTTTCCTTTCTGACATTACCAATGACCACATTCACCCACAAGTTTTACACTTAAACCATTGGCTTGTTTTTGATTAAGTTTGGTTCGGTTTGGTTGGGTTTGATTCAGCTTGGTTCAGTTTAGTTCAATGTAGTCACTATTTTGGATTTTAGCTATCCTCTTTAACCAATCAATTAAAGATTGTCTACTCTTATTTCTTGAATCGATAAATCAGATTTTGTATACACCATTTGTCATTTATTATCCCATACCTACAACCTATACTCTCTCTGTACTGCAGTTTGATCTGAAAACAAGTTCCAATGGTGAAAGATTTGTCAGTCACCATACATGTAGCCTACAATAATTCTTTCACTACCTAGCTATGTTTCATCACTCACTGTAAACATTTCACATGTCCATATCCGATTACAAGTTTATAAAATCTCAGGTCGATGACCTTGATGTATTGGGTATTTTTGGGGAAATTCATTAGCCATGGGAAAGGGTTGACCATTCTAAGTCCTATGACACCTCACATGTTGATATCCGATTATTAGTTTATAAAATCTCAGGTCAATGACCTTGCTGTTTTGAATTTTTGAGGTAAATTCATTGGTCATGGGAAAGGGTTAACCATTCGTAGTCCTATGACACCTCACTTGACCCTCTCTACTGATAAGTTTATAAAATCTTAGGTCAATGACCTTGCTGTCTTGGGTATTTTGGGTAAATTCGTTGGTCATGGAAAAGGGTTGGCCATCCTGAGTCTTGTGACACCTCACTTGTCCCTCTCTGATTATTAGTTGATAAAATCTTAGGTTAATGACCTTGCTGTTTTTTTGGGTAAATTCATTGGTCATGGGGAGGGGTTGGCCATTTTAAGTCCTATGACACCTCACTTGACCCTCTGTGATTATTGGTTAGCGAGATATTAACGAAAGTGCAGTTAGGCCCTTTTGACAAAAAAATGAATAATACATTCAAAAACAAGGCGTCACACCAAGTCCAACGACCCCTCATACAAGTCCCTAGCTTTAGTTCATAAGATATTAAAAAGCCGATGACCTATTAGTTTTTGGATCTTTGGTTAATTCGTGGAAAAAAAACGTATCTATAAATCATTATTCAAAAAGCCCGCCCTCTTACAAAAACCCCAATTGCGCATTCGTAAAACAAAAAACAAAAATGATAAATCATAGGGGCATTCAGTTGTATGCATGCACTTTATGTGGAACGAGTTTAATTTCATATTGGCATACAAACTCCCACATATTGCACATGGAAAGCGACTTTTACCAACAAATTATTATTTCACCCCCTAGTAGGGGTAGATTTTATTTTTGAGTGGAAATAAGTTATCCATAGGAAAGGGGTTGTCTGCCAGAGTCATTTGACTACTTGTACATGTCTCTAGCCTTATTCCCACCACTGTCAAAACAGGTTGTGACTTGTTAGCTCTTATCGTGCACGTGCACACGTGTACACTTGTGTGTTAGGTCATATTACACATGAACTTGCATTTTCTCACGTATGAACCAAAACAGGATGTGACTTGTTTCACAAGGAGGACGGTAATAAGGTCATCTCACACGTGTTCACATGTATTTCGTCACTTTCCTTTCATATCGTTATCCAATTATAGTAGTGGGGGTTGGTGAACAACGTCAGTTCAACACACGCAAATGTAGTTAGGCCCTTTGACGTAATTTAAATAAATTCATGAGCCAGTCCATAGGGACCAGGCCAAAGGGACCGGTCCAAAGGGATCAGTCCAAAGAGACAAGGACTCGTCCACAAGGACTTGTCCACACAAACTCGTTCACAAGGACCTGTCCACAAGGACTCGTCCACAAGGACCTGTCATCAATGACCTGCCAACAATGACCTGTCAACAATAACCCATCCACAGGGATCCACTCCCCCACCCTCTTACAAAAGCCATGAGTGGGCATGCATCAAAAACAAAAAACAAGCATGTTAATTCATAGTGGCTATCCACCGAACACATGCACTTTATGTAGAACAACGTTTAAATCCATATCGGCATTCAAACTCTCACATGTTGCAATTGGAAAGAGAGATTCTCTAAAAAATTACAATTTCACCCCCTAGTAGGGTAGATTTTATTTTTGAGGTTGAAATATGTTGTCCATTGTAAAGGGGGTATCAGCCCGAGTTCAATGACACCTCATTCGTCAAAATCCGACCACGGGTTCGGGAGTTATCGGGCTGCCGCCATCTTGTGAGGTGGGGAGGTGGAGGTGGCTGTAGAACTCTCACAAACACACTACTATTATTATACATTTTTCTTCAGCAATTTTTTTATGAGTTATCTTACCATAATCTTGGTTGACAATACACATAACACCATATTTATTCGTGATTTCATCTCACGACTGAAAGATACACATTCGTTTCTAAATTCAACATGTTATCTTTTTTATACAGGGTGTCCGCAGCAAGCCCTACTTTGTGCTGTAACTCGTTTGTTTTTTAAGATATTTTAATTTTGACACTTGCTTTGGAAAGTACTTTTCAAGCTCTAAAACCTTTGTTTAGTTGGTTTTTGTGTGAAGTTCGCGCCTAACGCGCAAATTAATCTTTTGTAGCACTGTTTTGGCACTTTTTTGCTCAAATTGTTTTTTTGACATCACCTATCGAAAGAGCGACATCGAATTAGTAGAATAAGCCACCAAAATGTCCGTTTTTTCCCAAATCAAACTCGCAAAATGCGGGTTTGTGTTTAGATTTTCGTCCGCTTATAGCATGCGACCCGCCTCTGCCCGGCCCGAGCCGATCAACTCCAACGGGCAGCGGCGGGAAAGTAGGCATACATTGAAATTTAATTTTGCTTTGACTTGAGCTTTGGACATTTGCAGTATCTTCCACCCGGGGCTGGTCCAGTTTTCCAAAGAGGGTTTCCGAGCCTGGAGTTGGCGGTCGGGTGGCTTAAAACAGTGTGCCATCAACCATCCAAGTAGCCTACTGACCATGTTCAAGATCTCATGTGTTTCTGTGTTCTCAACGAGCTTAACCATTGGTATTCACATCTCTGAACGTTGTTTTCAGCTGCACAATCAAATGTAAAAGACAAAATGTAAACATGCAGAAAGCGGTATTCAAATAAATGAAATCTGTCTTTCACAAAGTAATTATCATTTCTCGAAACCTACTCCTCATCCTGAATCCACATTACTGTATAGAATATTGAGGTTATATTGATCTCGTGCGGTAGAGGAGGGTGGGGGTAGAATTTATGGGAGAATGAAATATATGAACATAGCATTTAATTGCAGCTACATTACTGGTGAATAAAGTGCAGCATGGTTAGGGGCGAGGAGGGGTTACGAATGTTTTGAGGTTATGATGGTATAATGAAGCAAACTCTAATTACTCTCGATTATATAATTTTTTAACAGCTTTTAGTCATTATTAAGAACATTTATATTGTATTAAAAGCACCGGTAGGCTTTCAAATAGGCAAATAAATGGAAAAATAGTTATCGTAGATTTGGAAATCATACCAACATGTCACACCAAAACTCATCATTGGTATTTCATTTTTGGAACGATATCGCCTCCTGAGGTGCAATAACGAATGCTTTTGATTCAATGTCAGACACTAAAACTCGGTTCCGAACGTAGTAATGTGCGTTCGTAATGATCACAGTCAATCGTAGTTACTTTATATGCGAGATTAGTAGCCATTGTAGCCCAAACATTGCCACGTGGACCTGAAATTCTACGAAATTCTAGCCAATATAAGCGTCCAGAAAATTAGCATTGAGTGTCGTCTCTCTTATTATATGCTCCTTGTAATGCACATTGTGCGCACTTATCCTTAATATAGTCCAGGACAATTCGTATCCCAACCTCCATACGGTGTGCATCAGTGCAGTGAGTGGTATCGGGTGTAGGGTACGTGCTTTTGAGTGTTGTGTGAACTTCGGGTTTGTGACCTGTTATTTGTTTAGTGTGTTAGGTCTCGTTAGTGTTTAATCAGGTTAGTACCCCCTCCTTAATAGGGGATAACTATTCGACATGTCGTCCGAAAGTGATGGTAGTAAGATGGGGCGACCACCGGACGACTTTGAACACGTGGAATACGAGGGTGTAGAGTCCGTTGAAAGTATGCTTGTAGTGTCGGAGGTTGAGCTAGTATCAACTCCAACAACTTCCACTGCTGAAACATCTCCAATTATTGCTAAGCGACAGCCATTGTCAAATGACAATCGATATTATGACCATCACACAGGACCGTACACGGTGTTTGTGCAAGGTGAGGTTGATCAACATATTGGCAATTTACATCCGATGGCATTAGGAAAGCTCTTTTTCGAAAATAAGATCGTGGGTATAAAGAATATTCAACGCAAAGGCCGCAATCGTGTTC
Source organism: Meconema thalassinum (assembly GCA_946902985.2). Taxonomy (NCBI): domain Eukaryota; kingdom Metazoa; phylum Arthropoda; class Insecta; order Orthoptera; family Tettigoniidae; genus Meconema; species Meconema thalassinum. The sequence continues at coordinate 1,752,527,548 of OX336388.2, read as the reverse complement.
AGGTACAATTTAACAAGGCCATAGAAGCTAACTCCTTCTTAAAAATCACTTATTTCCAGTAAAGCACTTGGTCGCATTTGTCCCGTCCGCTAACGTCCAACGTGTTGGGCTAATTAGGGGCGTGGACACATCCTTAACGCACGATAAAATCCTAAAATATATTGATTCGCCTGTCCCAATTGTGCGAGTCCAGCGTTTTTTCCGGAAAAAGATGATCAATGACAAGTTAGAATCCCTTCCTACAGGAACAGTGAAAATTTTCTTCAAAACACAACGACTACCTGATTATGTATCTATTCTTAATGTGCTCTTAGAGGTAACATTATTCATATTTTCCCCCATTAGATGTTTGAACTGTCAACGATTCGGGCATGTAAAACTACACTGCTGGGCTGCATAATTTTTTTTCAGCCCGAGCCTAGCCATAGTATGTAATTCTGAGCCTCTTATTGGCTGTTATGTCATGCCATTCTCCTGGTTCCGAATAGAGACGGTAGGTAGTAGCAGGGATCACATCCGATCAAACATGGAGGAAAGTTATCGAGTGAGATGTGGATAATATTCGATGTTGAATTGCATTATTAGCGTGAAACAGGCATGAAACGTGCTTTAGATCAAGTTTAAAACAACCCACGCAGCAAATGAATGCGTTCCAATCAACATTTAAGGTCCAAGTGAAATCATTCGACATTTAACCACATGTATTAAGACCTATGATAATACACTTCCTTTACGAGCGGAAATGTGCACGAGTGGTAACGTGCGAGCTTGGTAACTTTGTGTCCCGGATTCAAGACAGCCCGAGAGCAGAAATTTCTACTTCTTATGAATTATTTTATTATATCCTCCCTCCTTTTTACAGCATGTTTTATGCCTTGCTTTATTGAAATTATCTGTATGGGTGATTGAAATAATAAACATTGTTAGGCGGAATTCTTCCATGTTCTCACTTCAATTTACAATCCTCTGCTTACTGTTCAACGCGGCTAGCGTTCTTGGCTGTCTCCCCAGAGGTCCGGGTTCGATTCCCAGCTCTGCCGATGTATTAATTTATCTATTTATTTATTTACAAGTAGGTGGGCTCAATGACCACCATGTCCAATTTGCTCAAATGAACAAGAGCAACATCAGCGTCGACTTCTACAGTGGTCAAGCTGCTTGCCTCACCAAGGTGGACCGGGTTCGATTCCCAGCTCTGCCGATAAATTTCAATTCTGGTGTGAGGACTGCAACGAGGTACATTCAGCCTCGTGAGCCAAAACTGAGTAGAGGTTGGTTCGATTCCCATCTCAGCGATCTTGGAAGTGATTTTCCATAGATTTCCACTTCTACTCCAGACAAATGCCGAAATTGTTCATAACAATGCCACGACCGCCCCCTTGCGAATCCTCACCTGAATATCAAATACTTACCATACTACATACACCACAATAACACAGGCTATCAGAGAAATGTATTTATTTATTTATTCATTTACGAGTAGGAGGGCTCATTGACCACCATGTCCAATTTGATCAAATTAACAAGAGCAACATCAGCGTCAACTTCTGCTTGCCTCACCCCAAGGTGGACAGGGTTCGATTCCCGGTCAATTCACGTGAGATTTACGAAGGGAATAATCACGTTCTGAGTTTTGGTTTCTAACTAAATTAGAGGTTCCGTGTCTAATGATCGCGAGATTGTGTGTTTGAGTCTTCAGTCTTTTGACAGGTTTGATGCAGCAGTCCATGTCTCCCTGTCCTGAGTTAATCTTTTCATCTCTACATAGCTACCACACCCTACATCCGAGGCAATCTGTTTGACATATTCTAACCATGGTCTACCCGTACAGTTCTCGACCCTTCCGTCTAACAATGTTTATTATTTCAATCACCCATACAGATAATTTCAATAAAGCAAGGCATAAAACTTGCAGTAAAAAGGAGGGAGGATATAATAAGATAATTCGAAAGAAATAAAAATTTCTGCCCTCGAGCAGTCTTGAACCCGAGACACAAAGTTACCAAGCTCGCACGTTACCAGTCGTGCACATTTCCGCTCGTAAAGGAAGTATATTATCATAGGTCTTAATACATGTGGTTAAATGTCGAATGATTTCACTTGGACCTTAAATGTTGATTGGAACGCATTCATTTGCTGCGTGGGTTGTTTTAAACTTGATCTAAAGCACGTTTCATGCCTGTTTCACGCTAATAATGCAATTCAACATCGAATATTATCCACATCTCACTCGATAACCTTCCTCCATGTTTGATCGGATGTGACCCCTGCTACTACCTACCATCACTCGGAACCAGGAGAATGGCATGACATAACAGCCAATAAGAGGCACGGATTTGCATACTGTGGCTAGGCTCGGGCTGAAAAAAAAATTATGCTGCCGGGCTCGCGCCCCAGTTTGCGGTAACTGTGCTCAAGGACACTCTACGGAAACATGTAAGGAGACTCTGTTTAAATGTGCTAATTGTGGTGATAATCATCCGGCAGGCGCCGCACGCTGCCCCGAATTGGAGAAACAAAAGTCCATAAAACGTCAAATGTGTACCGAAAATAAATCGTACCATGAAGTTATTACGGCTAACTACAATGTACCGTTTAATCCTCTTACACTCCCGCAGCAATTTCCAACCTTAGAACAGTCTCATAATACGCGTAGAGAGGATCCGCCGAGAAAACGAAAATATACAGAACTAGTGTCCCCAAAGCCGAAAGTGGTGAATCCCATAGGTTACGACCGACGGGCCTATCTCGAGATCTTGAAGCAACCATCTGGTAGTGGTGTAGGGGTGGCTTTGCAACCCGCCACAATGGGTGAGGAAATTTCGAAGAAACAGTGTTCTCAAACACCTGGCACTTCACGAGACCCGTCCCATGACATCATTGAAGAATTCCTGAAATTACAAGAATTATTAGGGCACAACGCTCAATGGAGCTTTTATGTGAAACAATTATTAGACAAAATAGTTCCGTTACTTCCCAACCCTCCTACCACAAAAAAAAATAATACCCTAGTAAGTAGTAGTCCTACAGTGGCCTAATTTAGATGCGTGCTACATGTTACTCCTCCAGTGGAATTGCTGGAGTATTTTAAATAAGAAGCATGAATTATTGCTTTTAATCCAGGAGTATGATCCGGATATCATATTCCTACAGGAAACATGGCTTCGTGCCTCGTATAGATTCTCGATTCCCAACTACCTGGTCGAACGTCAGGATGGTCCAGGATATCGTGATATAATGACGCTATTCAAAAAGACCTTACGATACACTCCTCTCTCTACTCAATTCTATATTCCTCATACTCATCATCACACATTCCTTATACAAGATCTACATGTAAGTCATATTTATTGTCCCCCGGGTATACAAGGTTCCCGTCGGCAATGGCAGGCATATTTCCGGTTCATAAAACTATTTCCTAAACATATTACCGTGGGGGATTTTAATGCACATCACGCCTTGTGGGGCAGTGGTCGCATTAATCCAAAAGGGCGTCACATCGCTGCAGATATACAGGATTTACACCTACATCTCTTAAATGATGGATCACCCACGCGCATTACCCCCACCAAATAGTCCCCAAAGTGCGGTGGATTTAAGTGTCACTACTTTAGACTTATCTCATAAGATGACATGGAAGACCGTGCAGGATACGCATCAAAGCGATCATTATCCAATTATAATCGACTATGATGTCTCGCGTACCCGACATATCCCAAAAAACGTATCTCAGGTTAAGCGAAATTTACGATTTTTTGATTATGAGTTGTTCTCCCGATTTTTAGAGGATAGACTTTCACAGCATACACAGGGGCTCAGTAACAGTTATGCCTTTTTATTAGAGAATATCCGCGCCTATCTTAATATATATATCACCCTTTAATTCCAACGACAGGTCCTCCAAATAATCGTGGCGCCTTACCCTCATGGAGGGATCAAGAATGTGGACAGCTGGTTAGACGTCGCAAGGCGAGTTTAAAAGCTTTTCGACAGTATGGCTCTCCAACATCTTATTTGCGATACAAAAGTCTCACCGCGCAAATACAACGTGTATTTAATGATAAAAGACGGGAAGCGTGGAAATTATATACTACCCAATTATGCAGTACTACGTCCCTAAACAGTATTTGGACGGCGATTAAACATGTCTCTAATAATCGTACTATCTCATCCCCCTCCCAACTTTCGGCGCAGGGATACCATGACCTGTATCATACTTGGACACCAGAAATAGTTATTCGCTTGCCTACATCTTGTACATCTGGTTCCCTGGAACGTTTTTCCAGTTTAACGCAGCCTATTACAAGTAGCGAATTAAGACACACATTTCGGCACAAAAAATCATCCAGCCCAGGGATTGATGGAGTGACTTATCAAATGATTTCCAGTAAATGCTCAGAGTATCATTCTTCAACTATATAATTCCATCTTATGCACAGGGACCTTCCCAGAGGATTGGAATGTTTTTCAAACTGTACCGATTCTTAAACCCATGAAATATGCTCGATTACCGAGTAGTTATCGTGGTATTCAACTTGGATCTTGTTTCCGAAAAATTTTCCAACATATACTTCTCCGACGGCTTCAATGGTGCCTAGAATATTATAACCTGTTTCCAAAAACCCAATTTGCATTTAGGAAAAATCTTGGTACATCCGACCCCATAAATATATTCCTTACTGATCTACTCCTAGCAAAAGGAAAGAAAATGCACACAGTAGCTGTGTTCCTTGACCTCAACAATGCATATGATTCTGTTGATCCGTATCTTCTTATTCAACTTCTAAGGGATCTAAATTTTCCCCTTCCCTTCAGGTGCTTAATACACAATATGCTATGCCATCGTCATATTACGTTAAACTCCCCAGCCGGTGTCTTTGATTCTCGACATACTTCTTATGGTGTTCCCCAGAGCGGCGTTCTAAGCGGGCTTTTATACTTAATTTACACCCGTACTTTAGAAACAGTCATATTACCGCACGCTCGCATTCTACAATATGCGGATGACATTCTAATATATTGCACTCGAGAAGAGTTTTCCTCATGTCGAAGAGATATATACCACGCCTTATCTCATGCTCATGATTGGCTAATTCAATACGGATTTGAAACATCCGTAGGAAAAAACGCTGCGATGATTTTTACGCACAAACGAATATACGACAGTTCTCCTATATTATACCGTCAAGGTCACATTCCGGTGGTGACAAGTGTCAAATATTTAGGGATTCATATTGACAGGAAAATGCAATGGGAGAGACATACGCAATACCTTCAGAGTCATCTCGCCAGTAAAATTAATATTCTAAAGTCTCTCAATAGACGTAATTGGGGGGCGGACCCAGAATCATTATTAACGGTTTACCGTAACATCATCCGTTCTGTACTGGATTACAATTCCTTTTTTTATTATTCAATGCCCAGCATTAGGCTCCTTCGGTTAGATAGAATCCAGTTTTCTGCCTTGCGTATAATTATAGGTGCGCTTCAATCAACCCCCACAGGAGCCCTACTAGTTGAAACCGGAGAAATGTCACTTCAGCATCGGCGTAGATATCTTGCATGTATGTACCTGCTACGAAAAATGATGATAACAACATCACCTATCGTCCCTAAATTACAACTATTAGAGGAATATTATACGCGTCGATTATTGCCCACCGTTTCTCGTCCTGCATTACTAACCGCGTATTCCATGCTTCAACCGTACCGCCATAATATATTAAAAGTCATGCGGTTACCGATATATACTATTCCGTATGCTGCAACGTACTTTCAACCTCCTATTCTTCAGAACTCCTTACCCCAAGTCTACCAGACGTTTCAACATCATCCTGTAATCATTCCCCGTATTTTTCGGGAAATAACGAATCCTTTGATCTCCTGTATCTTTTTTTAAAATGGTTAACCCTGCGCGTGTGGGAGCAGCCTTCTGTGCTCCGGACTTACAAATCTCCTTTCAGTATACTTTACCCCCTGACGTCTCGATATTTACAGCCGAAATTTTTGCCATACGTCAGACGTGTTTTTATATTAAAAACATGCCATTCGTCATGCTTTAATTTGTACTGATTCAATGAGTGTAGTGCAAGCACTTCAAAATGTTAGAGAGGCTGACAACTGGTTTTTATGTCAATTAGTGCAACAATTGTACACTTTACACACGGAGGGTTTTGAAGTCAGTATCATGTGGGTACCAGGCCATTGTCACATTGAGGGGAACGAAATAGCGGATAACCTTGCCAAAGATGCAGCAAAGGGACACGGAAAAACTTACAACATCGCCATACCAATGTCAGATCTGCGTTCTATAATTAGTTCGACAATACGGGAGGACTGGCAAGGCACGTGGACTAGCTACGCCAGAATTAAGGCCAAACACTATTTTGGGTTACAACCGACTATTTTAAACAAACCATGGTTTCAGGGAGGGAAATACACACGACGACATATCAGTACAATCATTCGTCTACGTTTTAACCATGCATTAACGCCGGTGTATTTATTCCGCATAAAACGACGTGATGATCCTCTATGTTCGTGTTTACAAATGGAGGGTTCCTTAAATCATATTCTATTTCAATGTCCACTATACGACCATCAACGTGCTTTAATGTTGAGAGCTTTATACGATTTAGGGTATGCACTTCCTTTAAATGTGGCCACATTGGTACATACGCCTACAATTCCACTGGTTAGTAGCATAGTAGCATTTTTCGACAATATTAATTTAAAGATTTGAAATGGTAATCCTTTCCCATATCCATATTTCTGACCCGGTCATGTGTGTGTATGTGTAGCGAGTCACCAAGGTGGGTCGCTTCGGTGTGAAGTGTTAATACCATTTGTGTCCTCGTCTCTAATTCCTACGTTTTCCTCATATGTATCTCTCCGCGTTGCGTCATATTCTTGTTTACGATTCCCCGCTACTCACTGGTCTTACGCTTTCAATCGGTAGTCGACGGTTACCCAATGATACATACCACTGCACAGTAGCAATTGGGTAAAGAGTTTACTATGCCCACTACCGTACCAAGTCGAAGAAGAAGATAGTCCAGGATACCTTAAACAAGACCAACTACAATCCTCAGACCTTAATGTAGAAAAAACATGGCGGCGATGTTTGCCCTACCAATAGCTAAGATCATGTCATCGGGCTTGTCAAAGTTCGTGTAAATTATTATTTTTACTCACCTAAGAGCATAAAAGATATCACAAGACGAGACTAGGTTCCGAAGAAATATGCATCAATAATTTAGACTTACCTGAATTAATTTATCTATATAGTGCTGGCCTCGAATTATAGGTTTCTTCGTCTTCACCCAAGGGGCAGCTACAATAGTCTGACTGTTTCTGTGGTTGAATAAGAAGCTTTTTGGCGAGTTATCACGATTTGTATTTAAGTTCAGTAATTATAGATTAATATTATTAGCAAAAAATCATACAAATTCTGAAGTAGGAGAGAAGAAAGTACCCGGTTACTGAAGTGCTGTCCCAGCACATGTAGAGTATTTGTGTACACAATCGGAATGAGAATAGTTGCCTGAAATAATCGAACCAACACCATAGAGATACAATTAAATTAAGACCTCTCGTGGAATTGTCTAAAATCTCGAGTGAAACATCACACCGAATTAGTTGACTGAAATACTGCATGCAAAGAAATCGTCGTGTGAATATCAGAACATAATTATGGAGAATACTACACACAAGGGACACGATAATATGTTACCATCTAACCTATTAAACATTCGCTGTTGCCGTTTGGAATAGTTGTACGCTGGAAATAGTTCATTTAGTAAAGTACTATAGGTTGGAAAGCACCATCTCCCTCTTACGGAATTATCGCGGCACACCATCTCGCAATATAAGAACATAATTGGCAAGGTACTCACAACACTTTATTACACACATCATAATAAAAATAACTTGCAAGCTGTAAGAATCACAAAAGTATGAATAATGACGGAACACAATGAGTTCACTGTTTGGCACAGGGGGAACATCTTCCTTAACCAATAAAAAAGTTCACTGTATTATTTGGCGTGTAGGCCTATACAAGGCAATGTAGAACATCTGCCAGACTGGTAAGGATTTACGGAGGCACATATTGCTGAGCCACGGTCGACTCTAGACAGGTCGGAAGGCTGAGACTTGGCAACATGTTCATCAGTCATACCCTTGTCAGGCGGGAACACGAGGGAACGTTGTCTGGCAGGTGTTCTTGTTTATCTCATAGGGATATTTCCTTCTATATTTTGTTACTTACGCTTTGTAATTTTATACGCTTTATAGTAGCGTTAATACTACCCTTCCAGATGAGTTTCTTTTACTGTAATCTCTAATCGAGAACACACTGACGAGTATGCTTTGTATCTGGCAAATATGGTGTTTTTTAAATGCCTACGGTACGGTTCATGGAATTATCACATACCGAATCGAACTTCATGTTTTAAACTTTGATTTTCCTGGAATGTTTCGGCACCGTAACAATGCCAGATACATGTTGTATCCCCAACTGTAATGCAAATTAACCAAGTAAGGTTCCCAAGTGACGAAAATCTGCGCCAGGCCTGGATTAGGGAACCTTCGAAATGGTTCGTAGATTGCATAAATTAGTCAATTAAGTGGAAAAAAACTTTCTGTCATTGCCACTGTATTGATAAACAATTATTCACAGGCAAGGAATGATGCTGTTGATGTCAGCAAACTTGGTTATGGGAAGAGAAAGTTGAAACACCTTAGGAAGGAAACAGAAGTAATCTGATACAGTTATGGAATACCAGCAGCAACATACTATTTCTATAATGGTAGTAAATTGTCTACATACATGTGCGGCGGAATCGAGGATTTATAGGCCTACAGTGTGAAGATGGTATGGGAGATAGCCTACATTTTTGCATCACATAACCCTCAAATACATGTACTTACTCCATATTATTATTATAACACCGCCAATTGTTTTATTACCATACTTCAGAGTAGTGAAATACGAAAAGAAACCAAAATAATTTTCTTTATTTTGCTTAACACTTTTATGTTGATAAATTATGTCCGTGTCACTCATGCCTAATATCAGCTGCTTGGCTCTTATAACAACTTTTTACGATATGCACGTTATTCGTTTATTTCCGATTGTAACACTGGTCATGTGTAAATAAAAATCAACAGATGTTCTGCTAAACATGTACATTATGTTTGTCCAATGTTAATTCCGTAGTTTTTGTCGCCTTCCTTGCTAGCAAACAGCTGTTTCAGTTCAGGCGCTCGTGACGAAGTATGACTGACAATAGCCGTAGCTACAGTGTTGTCAGGTTGAACCTTCCGACCTTTCTAGAGTCGACCGTGGCTGAGCGTTCAAGCTAACGTCAACGGTTTGGTCTAGCCGTAGATGCTCATTGCGTTTTCCCTTTACGTACTTAAGTTCGGCACTAATGAAGTGTACTAAGCTATTATTATATTGTCACTAACTAGCAAATCATTGCGGTGTATATTCTTGAGTCACTTCTATTATGCTTTAGTCTTAGGTACTTCAACATACGAAGTAAATGACACAATGCCATCGGTTGACTAGACAATCATCACACAAACGAACCAGTCCATATTACGCGTATTATCACATATTTACATACGATTGCAGTACATTAACGCGAACTGGATTTTACAGACATACAGAAGACACTAAACATTACAGATGAGTGACAGTTTACCGCAACTTTCATCAAACGAAGCTAATCAAAGCTAAATAGTGTATCCCAGCAACGAATGTAAACAAACAATATGCCAGGGCTTCAGCATACGCCATTTTCATACTTTCGAGACCTGCATTAAGGTCTGAGTATTGTAGTTGGTCTTGCCTTAAATAAGTTACTAGAAAACCAACACGGACGCCACATTTGGTGTTGCCAACTTACATCATTTAACACCAAAAAGTCAGCACACACATCCATGTAACACGTATCGCAAATGATCCAAACTAACTAAAGGCTCTTTTACGAAAATACGATTTACATGAAGTTGTGTAGCAGTCCTTGCTCAAGTTAGGGACATCTTGGTCATCAGTCCTCGACAGTAACTCTTAAGCAGTATTATGGTAGTGAAGTTAACTTAAATTATCTCTTCTAGATTGATTTTTAAAGCATCATATAAAATGCATAAGAACAGAAACATTAATACTTCCTCAATTATTTTCGCCAGGGAGCTAAAGATGAGCATGTTCATTTCTTCTTATAGGCTATATTTTTATAATTAGTCCAAAAATGCAGACCATTCTGTTTTAAGATGAGTGTTCAGAGAAGGATTTAGGAGTAGGAGAGACATATAATAGTAGGGTACATATTAGCTTATTATTTCTTTATTTTTGATAAGTACCGTACTCATTTCTTGCATGTATTGGCAACTCAAACTAACACTTGGGGCGCTGCGGTCGGTCTGGATAAGTAGGGTAAAAATACTCAATAACACGCGTTTGATATGGAACACTTTTTATTTTTCGGTTATAATCAGTAAATGTGGTCCCTAAAATAATGACAGTGTTATTTTTGATTGTATATATGTATAACTGTGTGATACACGTGATCTAATTTGTGTGTTCCACTGGATTTTATGTGCCAATTGCATATTATCAAGCATCGGTTGTCTGCTGGTATCTGTTTTTGAGCAGTTCGAGTCATGGAGCTGTTACTTTAAAAGCTATATTTGAGTTTGCTCACTGTACCATAGACTGTAGAAATTATTTGCTGCTTGGTAGGGCGAAGGGATGAGTTTAACTTGTATTAAAGCTCGGGGGACACAGGAATTGCTTGAGTTAGATGGTTAGCTGGTGGGTTTGGTGTAGAATATCGGACTGGTAGCAGGTTCTCGCAGAGTAGATATTTACCCTGCGAAGTCAAATTAGGCCTATATGACTCGTAGTGGAATGGCTCGGATATCGCAGAGCGAGGTGATGGCGATTGGTAGGGTAATTGGAAATGAACTAGGGAGGGGGAAGGATACCTGACTGATGAAGCTTGGCTGTAGTCGGCTGGTGTAGGCCAAGCTGTCTTGGTACGGCTTGACTCGGCGTAAACAGTGAACAACCCGTCCTGTCGTCAGTGAGTGTAGTGGTGAGTGGTCCAACCCGCTCCTGTTGCCCGTATTTATTTGGTATCGTCACCTTTTGGCTATTGCTATTTACATCTTTTGGAAAGTGATGAAAACTTATATCCGCAGCCCTCTTTTATGCATCGACTTACAGCCGTAAACTGAGCAATATACGTTGCTTTTACTCATTTTACACTCCATCAACGAGTAAAACTTATTACTTATGTATAAAGACACGAAGAAATTACCTCGATCTGCTTACGAATACAAGAAACCATATACAAACAGTCACCACGTGACAAATGTACCCTACTTGGTAAGTTTCTAATTTTTACCGCTAGATGTCATATCAGATAGCTGGAGTTGCCAATAGGCCTACATAATTATATGAAGGCAGAATTGAGCAGTAGCGGCTATTCAGGTGAAGAGAGTGAAGAGCCTATTCACTAGCCATCTCTTAAATAAAATAAACATTATTTTTTCTTATTTAAATAATAATGTTGTCATTGTCTTGGGCTACTTTTTCACTTAGTGTACTGTTATTTCTACACTCCGTCGCTATATGGTGCGCAAGCAAGGCTGCATGACGTCCTTGTGGCAGTTGTACTCCCTGTCGCTAGATTGTACTGCCGTAACTTGGAAGGAAATCTGCAGGAGACGAAGTATCATGTTTATGTCAGCCACATCCAGGGGGTGTCAACCAGATAGGGATCATTTGGCACCATCGGTGTAGTAGCGCGTGCCAGTCGTATGGAGCGCTGTATATCGTCTTGCCAACATATGCATGATACACGTTGTAATTAAATTGCAAACATATCGCTAAATTTAGTCAATAAATATACACATAATTCCTAATTGACATTTCCTTGCAATTATCTTGCTCGCAGACGATAATTACGGCACTTATCATTAAATAAACATTATTTCTACTGGGTTGGCGGCACTGACCATGCCATGGCGGCTCTGTTTATGTGTTGTATGTAATAATATTGGCCGTATATAAATAAGCTAATATTGTGTTCTATCTCAGCTTTCTTACATCAAATCTTCTTCGTGGTAATGAGAAGTGAACAGTTATTCTTCTGCTACGGCGAGTAAGTACGCTTATTTTAAGAATTTAAGTTTTGTGTTTCTGTAGTGGCTGTGAAAAATATAGACCTAGTTTTGAATTGATATTAGACGCAGGTGACATTCTACTTGACATATCAATTAAATTTCACTATTATTTATCCCATAGGTAGACCTACCAAATTCTGTGAACTGTGCCTATCACCGGAAGAAGGAAAAAAACAAATCGTAAATCGCTGTTCTCGAAATAGCAGAGGAATATATGGCAATTACTCTCCTAAGAAATGATCCAGTCTATAACCAGGTAAGAAGTCTGTGTTACCGTAATGTTTTGGCAGTGGGTAGTGGAACTAGGTACTGTGGGTTCTCGTAATGGATTTGTTTAATAGGCCTATAATGTAGACCTACGGTAGAGTACAAGACGAATAAGGTTGGGTTCCATAAACCATTGCAACAACTTGATTACAGCTCGCAGAGATATTTAAATGGGCCTATTGCATGTGTGTACTGAAGATCTTGTGGAGTGTTAATAATCGATTAATTAATTTCACATTGCAATAGAATATAAATCTCATGATTCATGACGTGTCTAAGCTTTAATTTTTTCCCCTTCCTTGAATTTCAAATTATTACAGTATTCAAAACAGATCAGTTCTTGCACATGTTAGTTAGAATAGGTAGTAATGCCATGTAGGACTGTAATTACAGGCTATTAAAACTTAACACACACCCGCATGGTCTAATAGGTCTAATGGCCTATATCATATAGTCTTACCAATGTGGAACTCTATACATTAATGTGTTCTTGTCCTGTGGAATAAAGTCCAACGTGAATATACTTTTGCTAAGTCATGGTGCTAAAGTAGTAGACTCGTGTAATGTTCTGCGACCCAAATACCATTCAAATGCACCTGTCCTCCTCTAATAAGTCAAGAACAAACAAACGTGTAGATGTGTTTCCTTGCATATTCATGCTATGGGCACTTTGTATTTATTTTTGTAGATACACAGAAAAATAAGCTGTGTGGTTTATGTTATGGTAGGAATGCAGTGTTTGGGCTGGGTGTTCAGTTGGTCGAATTGGTAGTAATGGCAATACTGATGTAGGACTGTAATTACAGGTTATTAAAACTTAACATTCACCCCCATGGTCTAATAGGTTTAATGGCCTAGGATCATATAAGTTAGTCCTACCAATGTGTAACTATATAAATTAAGTTAATGTGTTCTTGTCCTGTGGAACGAAGTCCAACGTGAATATACTTTTGCTAAGTCATGGTGCTAAAGTAGTCGACTCGTGTAATGTTCTGCGACACAAATACCTTTCAAATGCACCTGTCCTCCTCTAATAAGACAAGAACAAACAAATGTGTAGATGTGTTTCCTTGCATATTCATGCTATGGGCACTTTGTATTTATTTTTGTAGATACACAGGAAAATAAGCTGTACGGTTTATATTATGGTAGGAATGCAGTGTTTGGGCTGGGTGTTCAGTTGGTCGAATTGGTAGTAATGGCAATACTGATGTAGGACTGTAATTACAGGTTATTAAACTTAACATACACCCCCATGGTCTAATAGGTTTAATGGCCTAGGATCATATTATAGTCTTACCAATGTGTAACTATATACATTGTGTTCTTGTCCTGTGGAACTAAGTCCAACGTGAAAATCCAATAAAATAATGGAACCATTGGCCCGATAACCCCACCCTTATCTACCAATTTTTATTTTATACTCTTGGTAAGTTAATAAGTGTTAGGTTCTGTCGATGATATTCTGTAACAGCGAGATAGATAGAAGACAAATATAATTGATTTATTGTATGCCAATGTAATGGTTGATATACCTATAGGTAGTATTTTATTCCCACACGTTATTTACAATATTTTTCAACACGTAGGATGCCAATGTCTAAGCTTACATGGAGGGATTTTTTCATCAATTGATTCTGTAATAAGACCACCTTGTGGTGTGGTTGCTGCCACTCCTGAGGTCCTGGGCTAGTTTCCAAGCTTGATTAAGTAATTTAATTCTGGTCTGACTGTTGGAACGGCGCACACTCATCTTTGTGAGACACAACTGAGAAGAGGTAGGTTCGATTCTCACCTCGGCCATCCAAGAAGTGGTTTTCCAAGGTTTCCCCACTTCCACTCCAGGCTAACGCTGGGATGGTTCCCGACTTAAGGCTACGGCTGCCTCCTTTCCAGTCCTCACCTGAATTACAGGAAGTATACACACTACTACAGATACCACAATAACACAGATTATCATACAAATCATACACTCCCCCAGGGGCTCACATCTAGTGGGACGTGGGTTGGCGACCACGGGGCCCCAGCTGAGTCCCGCATTGCTTCCACTTACTTGTGCCGGGCTCCTCTCTGTCTTCTTTCCTGTCACCTCCCCTTTTTTCCATTGCCTTGTTCTCTTCCAACCCCGACTGTATTAGGGTATCCGAGGCCTAGGGAGTCTATTCCTTTCCCGCCTTAATTGGCCCTCGTCTCATCTCTTCTGATGCCCTCCTCCTGCGAGGGGTCAGCCTTCATTTTCTTTTCTTGTTATCTCCTGCCTTCTGCTCAAGGCCCTCAAGGGGCAGGGTGTATGTAGCACCTTTGGTGCACCCTGGATATTGCTACACCCTCAGGGGCTCACGGCTGGTGAGTTCGGGAGATGGCGAACCCGAGGGATTCCTGAGCTGGGTCCGGTTTTTCCTCTTTTTTCCATTGCCTCTGGGGCCTTTCGTGGCTCTCCTTCCTTCCAAGTCCCTCGGTCCTCATTCTTCGAGGGTTTGAGGGCATTTCTTTTCGTCCTGTCCTTTGTTTGCCTTATTCTCCTTTTGTTTTCCATTTCTTCTTCTAGTAGCCAATATAAGTTTGTAGTTAGTTTCAGTTATAGTTTACATTTGATTTTCATCTTCATGATCACCCAAACCATTAGGGGCCGATAACCAAGAGGTTAGGCCCGTTAAAACAACAAATATCATCATCAACAAATCATACACACTTCCAAATACATGGGGCTAAATGAATATGTTATCGAAAGCCCTAAATGAATTAATATCAAAAACACAATGATTCTTTTAAAATGTAGTTAACTTATAGTAGGCGCAAACATACACATATCAGCAAATTCAAGTTCCCCGTTTCAAGCATTAAGTTACACATTTATTAAGTTTACTGTTTCATCATACACACTGGTATGTGTTGTAGGAATTTGCGGTTCATCGGTGTCAGCCATTACATCAAGGAGGAACTAGGTCCATTATTATGTGCTGGACCCTACTGTTATACTTTGGCAAGAAAGAAGAAAGGAACATGCCTCAACACATACTTTTAGGAGGACCAGATTTGATTACTGTATTTTTGCTAAGTTTGATCTTGGCTCTTGCCGTTATCTTCTCTTCATTGACAACTTTTTAAATAAAACATGATGAATTCTAGCAGTATTGAGTGTTTTTCTTGTTTTTCATTGATAGTCCTATTTCTCCTTTCCCCTTAACAGCACGTCATGGAATGTACTGTATTAGAGTGCGATGTTCATTTTTGATGTAACCTACTTACTGCATTTCACCCTTCAAAATTTTTAACTGGATATATTTTAAAGGGCATATGAAATGAACTACTGTATAGAAATTTTGTGATATCCAATTCTTTTTCTGTCCCCTAATGTATTTGGCACTAATTACACTAACAATTTTAGTGTGATGAGGATCTGGTTACACCACCTGATTCCTTAGCATTCTCTCTTAAAATTTTACTGTTATTGCTAACAGCATCAAGCATTTTAAAATATGAATTTTCTCCCTTCCCAGTACTTTTCCTTTGTAGTTTTTTCTAATAAATAACTAATTGATTATTGGCCATTGATTGATTATGATTATGGGCCATTTTTTAAGCTGAGTAATAATATGCTGCAGGCCTTGTAGTAGCCTAATTTTTGTCACCAATGTAATATGCTCCAATTGCAACTGAAAGAAATGTAAACATGTATATTAGTAATGTATATTGGAGATAGAGAGAAGACGATTACAATGGTTAGGACACATTATCAGAGCAGAAGGTACTCTCCCGAACCGTGTGTTCAATTTTCAGCCAACGGGAAAACGTCCAAGAGGTCGACCAAGAACGAGATGGAAAGATCGAGTTATGTTGGCACTGAACCAGGTAGATCCAGATGCAAGTATGGAAGATGCCAGGAATAGAAATCGTTGGTCTAATATATGCAACCATTATTTGATAAGCTGAAATCATTCTTCCTGTTATGAAGTACAACGTTATAGCCTATATTATGTTATGCTTGCTATTTATATTGTAATCAAGAATTGTATACCCTTGTTTTTCTGCTATGGGTCTTAATGGCCTGTTACATGCAATACATGATGATGATGATGATGATATTAGTGATGAGGTTATGTTCTAAATGCTGTGATTGTTCATTTCAAAGTTCTGGAATTCACAATTTCCCACTTTGTTATTATTTTTATTATTTTTTTCTTTTATTGGTATTTTGAATGTGATTTATTTCTTGTAGATCATATTATTATCTCCACACTTAAAAACGTGCCATAAGTATTGGGAGATTGTGATTTTCGGAACATTGAAGTGGGCAGAGCATTTAGGACGAGAATATTTAGCGGAACGAGGGGAAGGGGCAGGGTGGAGGGGAGGGGGCGGGAGGGTTAGTGTTTACGAGATCTGCTCATAGGTGGCGCTACCGGTCGACATGTTGCTAGTACATCAGTCAACCACCAGACAGCGCTGAAGTCTTAGGTACCAAGAATTAGCATGGCTGTTGGCCATCTGTAGTAGTAGGTAATCTGTGGCCACGTCGTCTCGTTGCCATGGTAACCTGACGTCAGTTGTGACGTCATTACCTGCCGTTAGACAGACGAGTGAAGATGTTCCTGTGTCGGCAAGGCAATACGTCTAGTTCAGTTGATGAAAGTTTACATTGCAACAGGCTTCTTTTTCTTTTATATTGAGGCTTGTATTTACTTTCCCAATGAATAGTATGTATTTATAACGTTATCTACCCTGTTGTTTATGAAGGTTGATGGCTTTTAGTGTATAATGTTTGCAGTGAAAGACACGTTACTAATTTTATTAGAAATTCCCTTCAGTAGGTGGAAAGATGAAGACAAAAAGGGATTTATTAATTAATTTATTAATTTGTGGGCGGCCAAAGAAATTAATAGAACTGTGCACTAAAGAAATAAAACCGGAATGTCCTATAGCCTTCATCGCAAGGGATCTTGGTTCGAACAGTTCACATAGTTGTGCAGTAGTTATAGAACTGTTCTGTTGGCCTTGCTTACTATACAGTAACAGTAACAAATTTCCAAAACATTACGCGCGGGTTGGACAAACACAAAGACAGTGAGCAACATTTAAAGACCCAGTTACCACTTAGAACACGCACACAAGCACGATATCTGACACTTTACGGGAAAATGAAAGACTAAGTGCACTTAAATGTAATGTGAACACAGATTACCTACTACTACAGATAGCTGACAGCCATGCTAATTCTTGGCACCTAAGACTTCAGCGCTGTCTGGTGTTTGACCGCGGTACTAGTTGAGCACGGCTGTGCGGGTAGCCTACCCCACCCCTTCCCCTCGTTCCGCTAAATATTCTCGTCCTAAATGCTCTGCCCACTTCAATGTTCCGAAAATCACAATCTTCCCAATACTTATAGCACACGTTTTTAAGTGTGGAGATAATAATATGATCTAGACGAAATAAATCACATTCAAAATAGCAATAACAGTTTTTTTAATAATACCAAAGTGGGAAATTGTGAATTCCGGAACTCTGAAATGAGCAATCACAGCATTTAGGACATGACCTCATCAATAATTTACATGTTTACATTTCTTTCAGTTGCAATTGGAGCATATTGCATTGAAAAGAATTAGGCTACTATAAGGTCTGCAGCATATTATTACTCAATTTAAAAAAAATGGTCCCTTCCAATTAACCACTGTAGGCTCTATTATAACCGATTAGTTCCGAGATTAAACTAGAAAGGAAAAGTACTGGGAAGGGAGAATATTCATATCTTAAAATGCTTGATGCTGTTCGCAATAACAGGAAAATTTTAAGAGAGAATACTAAGGAAATAGGTGGTGTAACCTGATCCTCATCACACTAAAATTGTTTGTGTAATTAATACCAAATTCATTAGTTTCAGAAAAATAATTGGATATCACAAAATTTATATACAGTAGTTCATTTGATATTCCCTTTAAAATATATCCAGTCCGCCAATTTTGAAGGGTGAAATACAGTAAGTACATGTACATAAACAAATTTCATGGCACACTAATACAGTAAATTCTATGACATGCTGTGAAGGGGAAAGGAGAAATAGGACTTTCAATGAAAAACAAGAAACACACTCAATACTGCTAGAAATCATCATGTTTTATTTAAAAAGTTTGTCAACTAAGAAAAAATAACAGGGAGAGCCAAAATCAAACTTAGCAAAAATACAGTAATCAAATCTGGTCCTTTTAAAAGTATGTGTTGAGGCATGTTCTTCTTTCTTGCCAAGGTATAACGGTAGGCTACAGCACATGATAATGGACCTATTACCTCCTTGACGCCATGGCTGACACCGATGAACCGCAAATTCCTACAACACATGCAAGTTTGTATGTTGAAACAGTTAACTTAATAAATGTGTAATGCTTGAAATGGAGAACTTGAATTTGCTGTTATGTGTATGTTTGCACCTACTATAACTATATTTTAAAAGAATCTCTTATTGTAGAATCATTGTGTTTTTGATATTAATTTTAGGGCTTTTGATAACATATTCATTTAGCCCCATATATTTGGAAGTGTATAGGATTTATATGATAATCTCTGTTATTGTGGTATCTGTAGTAGTGTGTAGGCTATACTTTCTGTAATTCAGATGAGGACTGGAAAGGTGGCAGCCATAGTTAGGGACATTTATTTTTAAGAATTTTTAATAATATGTACTAAAATGAAATTGAAATACCAACAGGAACAGTTACAAATTCCCTGTCCACTCAGCCAAGATATTCTGCAGATCTCTTCTGTGGGCCTCAACATTTTTTTATTTTATTCCTTTCCTGATGGAAATCCGGTAGTACCTTATTTCAACTCCTGGGGCACCTCCCCAAGCCTGTCCCTCATAAAGCTACACACACTACTACGGTCATCACATAATCGGAGCAATTCTACCCACACCCAACTGTATGGGGCTGATGACCAAGATGTCCCAAGCCCATAAAATGAATTAACAGCAGACAAAATCAAGTCATTATGTTATTTTGTGTTGTGTTGGCTTCTGACACATGTATGCGTTTGACAGAGTGCCATTTAAGCTCATGAATAGGAATGAATGAATACGACTACCCTACTTGTTTACGGATTTACAGGAGGCAGTCAAGATAGGAATTACCTAGAAATTTATATTCTGTATGTGTGGGGAACCCATGATAAACCACTTGCTGGGTGGCTAAGCGGAGAATCAAACCCAACATTTCCCGGTTTACCTCACTAGGCTGTGTGTACCCTGTTCTTACCCTCATACTAGAATTAGATTTCTTGACATTCAGCAATTAACATGGACCCTAGAAGTGTCAACCAAGAACTATACCACCTGGTTGGTCTCATTTATTTTTAAGAATAATATGTACTAAAAAGAAATTGAAATTGATCCAAGTTATTTATTTTTACTGTGCTTCGAATGGAGGTTGCGGCGTTGTGTATAGTGCAGCCATTATATCCAATGTTGCAATGAGTAAATGTTCCCCGATATTGGTATAGGACACATTACCTGTATGTACTCTGAATAAGTGAAGCAATAGAGCAATACTTAATTAAATTACTAGAACTGAAAGTACCGGTAACAATTCCATAGCCAAAATTGTGACGTGCCTTTTATTTCTTAGTTGTTTTGCAGAAAATACCGTACTGTGCCCGTTTTGACCGGAGTCCGCACGACCACATATGCATTTTACCAAGAATCAGTCAGCACGAGAGTCAAAATATCCCGGGGTGCCAGATGGGTTAAAGCTAATCGCAAAAACGACATCAAATGAAAAAAATGCTTTACTGATTTTTGGCTCAATGCAACAATAAGGATAGAAGGAGATTCAACTGGGCATAACACATCATGTAAAATTATCTCATTTTATTCTGAATTTAAAATTGACTGCAAAAAAATGCTCAAAGCGGCATCATTCATGTGTGGCGACCCACATTACTATTTACACAATGTACAGAAATTTTCCAATACATTGGACAATTATCTTTGGAGACACAAGTCTGATTATCAGTCCTGTAGACTGTGTTCCAAAATTATATCCATTATTTATGATTAAATCCAGTTCAAATTTAATTGTCTTTACTGGAAATACTGTAGTTCACTGGTTGAATTTTTACATAATATTAACACTCGTAGAATAATTGTTCATAGAATTTTTAACTTTCACTTATTTTTCCAGTTTCAAAAAAATATTGTCAAAAAATATTATTCTCTCTGAATCAACACAAATTATGTACACATATTAATAACAACATCTGAAAAGTATTTGACCATTGAGCATAGCATCGAAGAACTGTGCGAAGCACAACAAAATTAATTGTTCTTCTGACATTAAACGTTTCGAGAAGTGACTCGATTATAAACTTCAAGTTCCTAACAAAATATATGATTTCTGTTGTTGGACCATTCAACTATTCGATTTTCCACTTGGAATCATTATTAAGAAAAATATTTATATCTGTGGCCATTTTAGTAACTTTCACAACTTGCAATTCTTCAACAGAATGCGGAAATAAGAATTGTAGCTTCATAATAAATTCATTTAGTTCATGGCACTAGGATTGAAAACATCCTTCAAATTATTCGTGGTTATAGAATTATTTTTAATTGGCAGTGGCCCATTCTATTATTTGTGTAAGAACACAATATTCCAACAACAACGGCAAAGGTCTTCCTCTGAAGAAGAATAAAATACTATCATGACAAATCCGGGTTCTAGCAAAATCAAAGTCTTAATGGAATCCGTAAACAAGGTTGAAATAAGAACTGATGTTTTTTTTTTTAAGAAATAACCTTTGGGTCATTCATACGACGCAATGTCTAGTTCCAATACTCCTTCTTTAACACTGAGTCATCGAACCTGCTATTTGATTGATGCTCAAATAAAAACCTCCTCATTCCTGCGACTTAAACATGCGCACCTGGGAATGGCATTTCAATTACTCCACACACATAAATTTTCTTCCCAAAATTTATACAATAAATCAAGCCTCTGCTTGTTATCAACACTGGAAGATTTATAAACTTACAAGTTTATTTTATTTTACCATTCAGTTCAACCCGTGAAGTTACCATACTTATGATAATCTTTATTTCACTTTCGAATGTGTATCTACGTCATGATTTTATATAAATACAAAAATATCCTAATTGATACAAATATCATTTGCTTCCCGTTTCATGCCTCTCCGTGTTATCTGAAAAATATACTTTGCTCATTGCAAATATTAACTGTTCAACCAGAACTGTAATGTTGGTTGAATGCGGGCTTGCTCTAACCACTCTCCTTCGGAAAATCACCTGTTCCAAACTAGAAATGATTAAACTACTTCATAAGCTCTCTCTCAATGAATGTGATTATTAGAAAATATAAGATCCAAGAATTATTTAGAAAAGTTATAAAAATCATTATTATTATTAGTGAATTATTATTATTATTATTATTATTAGCTATATTATTTTAAATGTGTTTAATTATTATTTCATTATGTGAGAATCCACATGTTCGATTATTCGAATATGGATAAAATATCCATTTCTCAACAAAAATAATCATTAACTTTTACAGTTACCTCGGCTGATTACCGTGATTATCAAAAAATATGAAACATTCAAATAAATGCTCGTTCTGCTCGGTTATCGATCCTAAACTGTTCTGAGTGCAGAAAATACTCAGAATAACTCTAATATGTCTTGCGTAAATCATTGCAAGATTTAAATACGAAGAAAAACAAATGTGTTGGTCATCTGCAGAAAATGAGTTTGTTCCAATTAGCTAGGCATAATATAAAGTCAAAATGTGGCTTACATTTCTCGTTGGTCTTGAAGCGTAGTGAACCTGGTCTGTACCCGATTTATCCAGATACATGCCCTATCGGACACGCACGTCTAATCCTTGTATCGGCCACCATTATATACCCACAATCTGTCTAACACGACATAGTGGAAATATTTCTTGAAGTTTGAAGTAACTGCTGATCCATTTTAATGTTGACTTCTGTTAAAGCCATAGCATTTCGCTTAAATGGGGTCAGATCCAAGTGATCTATTCTCAAATATATCAGTTGTAACATAACTCACGGTAATCTTTTCAGTACAAGAAAACACTGACAGTCTAAATCAATCAACGGCTGTTCTGAAGATCGTTCCCTGGGCATGGCTTATCACCATCTATCATGCGCGAAGCAACATATAGTTTCCCTTCGTCGGCTAATGAACAACACCGTGATAGACTGGCTTTCAATATACTGAAAGATCGGAGTGGTTATCAAGTTACAATTTATGAAACTGACTAATTGGACTAAAATATCCAAGTATTGAATTATTATTACTGGACTGTGACAAAGTACTTTCTAGACAAAGTCTAGCATATGTCCATATAGAAATAAAATATTTCACCAGTGTCCGTAGAAAAATAACAATCACCTTAGTGATTCTCTCTGCCGGAAACTTACTATGTTCCACACATATCGTAGCACTTTTGTGACTATCACAATTTAAAGATATCTTCTGCGTAGATCCGGCAACCATGTGCCTTGGCTCAACGTGGCAGCACCTTGTCATGCAAGAGCTTGGTTCGAAGTGAGCTGATGTTGCTTTGGCCGGCCGGCTTTTATTCAAAACGGTCAGGTCCACGCTGAATCACGCTGAAATCTGGAAATCCTCATGTCTCTGGTATCCCTGGTCCGATCCACTTGATACTAAGTTCATTCTCTTTCATTTGGCCGTGCCAGTAATCTGATCCAAGTCTCAAGTTTCTACTCCATGGCTAACTATTTAATCAACAAATAGTCTCGACCTCTGCTACTACTCGCTACGTCACTTGACATGCTCTTGGCTGTATAAAATTTCCAATCCCTTCTAGAAGTAATGGAGCGCGATATTCAAATATCTCAACTTTCAAAAGCGGCTGTAGCCTTTCCCTTGATATCTAGGTGTCTGAATCTTGGAATACCCATTCCTAGAGTTGGGCACAGTACTAATAGTGTAGAGTTGAAATACAACTTGAACAAGAACACGACAGCCTAGAGTAAATACACACGAGACACGACAATAGAGCACTTTAGAACAGTAACGAGAGCGAACTTTCAGTGGAGATGTTGGCAACCATGTGAATACAAACAATTTATGACCAGAACGTAAAACTATGCCAACGCTCAGAGCATGTTAAAACAATTGGGATCAGTTCAGTCGTTTGCAAGCGACTTGTTTATGTTACGGTGAGTAGTCGTTGAATTCATTCGACTGTTTTCTAAAAGCAGTCAAACAAGTCGATGGTTTTAAGTTTTGTCAGTCGACTGCTGATGCCCATCCCTACAAACCAATTGACAACCAGAATCAATTTGAGCGTACACACTGTGACTGTTCCGGTCACAATGTTCCCAAACCCTTATTTGGTTGACTGCAAGAGAAGTCAGGTTAGGGTAATTTGTTCATACCATTTCTTTTCTTGTTCATCATCATCATTTAGGTTGTAGGATTTCATTTTATTTAGTGTATATATATCTTGTGTATCTCGGGGACTCAGTCAGGAATATTTCATTTAATTTGTATGGGAGATGTCAGTATACAAGACAGCGGATTGTGTAGGCAAGCTACAAGATGTTGCAACAGCAGGAAACTATAGGCCAAATTTAGATTGGGCCGAGAATAACTTCCCTTGTCTTGAAGAAAGCTTTGTATAAATTGTGTAAGATTCTGACGTCAGAGAAGAGTTTCGCGCCATGAGTCGTAAGAAATATACATGGGTTCGAGATTATTGGTGTATTTTGTATGGGTTGGAGGGTATCATGACCCTGGCGGAGAAAGACGAAAACATGTGTTGACAAGATGAGAGGTGGTTTTTTTTCGTGTCAAGCGAGGCTTCACTTCTATTGTAGCGTCTGATTGGGAAGATCGCGTTCTCGTAATTTGGCGTAGGCCTATTTGGAGAAACAGTTTTGTTGAAAGCATGGCTTTCGAAAGTACTCGAAACGGCTACATATCACAACGATGTTATCTCTGTTAGCACAATTCAAGTTGGGTACGGAAGCACATTCATTTCTCTCGCAGAGATGTGGCTATGTAAACCAGTAAACATCTCTAACCTCAAACCACGTGTGGAAAATCTTAGAAATGCTGGGGAGAACTGATCTATCGAGCATGTCTCGTAGATTATCTGCAAGACCGTCGATGAGTGAGTAACAAACATCTTATATTCCAACATTCATTTTGGGTCACATGTTTTCGTCATTGCCGAGGAGAATTGAAGATAGGAAACCATAGTCTGTTCGACGAGAGTCCCCGCCATATGTTTCAAGTTGATATTAATACATATATTTTGAAGGTTATAATTAGTTTTCTTTATAGGGAATTACACCTAATAGTTGAACGCCCAAATGATACCAGTTAGGTTGACCAAATGTGTGTCAACACTCCACGACCCTGCCATTTCAATTGTGTGGTATATGATGAAGTACTTCCGATCAAAAATAGGAGGATGATTTTGGGAAGTTTTAAATCAGTCGCCCAAGGAGGGATAGTAATAAGTTACAACACCCTCCAACTTGCTAAAATGCTATTAATATTGGATCCCAATATAAAATATTTTCTGATTTAATTTTCCTGGAAAAACTATTCTATGTTTGCATCGATCATTACCATCACGCTATGGGGAGAATTTCATAATAATTTTCTTGTAATTCATTTATCACGCGGTAGAATAAATGAATGAAATTCAATCATAAAATAAATAGAACTCTAAGCCATAATTGGTAAGCCCATGTTCAAGTTGTGTAATAATTCAAGAATGCACCAAATTCTCATTAAAAGTGTATAGACTGTGTTAAGGAGTTCAAACATAACCTAAATATTGAATGCTTAACATTTCCAATGAAATGACATACATATATATTTGGACAACTGGACGTAGGCTATTTCATTGAAAGAATCTACGAACAAGAAACTGTATAAAACTATAGGCACCTACAGCCGTCAAGCTGTCCTCACAGTACCCGCTGGAGATTTACATCACCACTCTATCGGTACGGTACCTCGAGATAAGCCTAAGTGCGCCAACTGTGAGGGAACACATAAACTCTTCCATCCCTGCCATCATGTCTTTGCCACTAACCCCCCCCCCCCCTCCCACACAGCACGCCACTGCTCTGACACAGTTGTTAGGCCTGCTACAACAACTCTCAGCCATAACACTGTAAACTACAGCTAAACCAAACCCAGAACCCCCTAATACACTTCATTTGCAGAGCAATAAAATCCATAAAACAACTCCGCAACAAGCTTCACAAAACCTAAATTATAAACGAAAAGACTACTCCACAAACACCAAAATCAGTAAACCTCCCTCATTTCAGCCACACTACACCTTAAACAGACATAGAAAGCATAGTCATGACCCCTTCATGGAGTAGGCTATTGTCTAAACACGATCATGTCTCCTTCAACTTTACTGAAGACTTCATTAAATTCTATTAAAAATTCATAAACTCATTCCACAAATCTTAAAATCAGTATACATCCCTCATTTCAGTTACTCTATTCAATAAACAAACGTATAAGGCGTAACCATGACCCCTTCATGGAGTAGGCTATTGTCTAAATCTGACCACGCATACTACAACCTTACTCTAATTCAAAATTACAGCCAAATGATCCATCTGACTGGGAGGCTTGCCTGGGATGATGGGCCAGAAAACCGAGAGTTCAAGCATAACCTAAATATTGAATGCTTAACATTTCCAATAACTTGGACAACTGGATTTAGGCTATTTCATTGAAAGAATCAACGAACTGCATAAAACTATAGGCACCTACAGGTATACTTAACTTATTAATTAAAGCTCTACAATATACATACAGCACAATGAATTTTATAGCATGAAGTTATCCTGAAGAAGTCGTTTGATTAGAACGACTACTTAAATTCGAATGATTCCATTCGCTTGGAATTAGTCGTTTGCCAACGACTTGTTTCATTCCAATGATTTCCAACGATTGCTTTGGGATCAGTCGTTTACAACGACTACTTCAATTCGAATGATTCCATTCGCTTGGAATTAGTCGTTTGCCAACGACTTGTTTCATTCCAATGATTTCCAACGATTGTTTTGAGATCAGTCGTTTGCAAACTACTTGTTTATGATACGGTGAGTAGTCGTTGAATTCATTCGACTGTTTTTTAAAAGCAGTTGAATAAGTCGATTGTTTTAACTATCGACTAATTCGACTGTTTTCAGTTGATGCCCATCTCTACACACAACTAATTTTCTACAGCAGCCGCTACTGAGCACGAGCTGTGACTGGCTTAGACATTAGCATCCTACGTGTTGAAAAATATTGTAAGTAACGTGTAGGAATAAAATACTACCTATAGGTATGTCAACCATTACATTGGCATATAATAAATGAATTATATTTATCTTGTATCTATCTATCCCACGATATAACATAATACAAGGTGAAGAGTCCTTTAAAACAAATTGTTTACTGTGATACTGGAAGAAACAATACAACACAGTGGTAATAGTTCTAGCCTGCACCTATTTGTTAATAAAATTTCATGTGATTTCACTCAGATCTCTGTTGTAGTGGCTTATTATTTGTGCACCTTGTAACTTAATAGTACATTATGCAACGAGCCTATAATGACAATAATTATAACTATTTTATGTTCGAACATAAATATTCATAAATATCTGTCGAGATTTCACCAGTTTTATATACTGAACAGAGCGCATGGGATGCAGAGAATACCTTGTATTTGACCATGGCCTCCTGGAATACCTCACTATGACACTCGCCACGCAGTGAAATTTAAAATAGGGGGCCATGGAAGTGAGTGCAGGTGCGATGCTATCCTCACCTAATTGGTCACACAACTGTTTCTTGAGCTCTGATTGGTGGGAGAAACTGTATCATAATGAAAACTTGTACTATAATGAGCCTCATTATAGTACAGTTTTCTGACATAATATTTACATTTCGCCAGTGTTGAACATAAACATATTAACCAATCTTCTTTACACTGTTTTATGAGTTAACACCACATCAAAACTGATGAGGATTTATTTTAGTTGGACACAGAAGGATATTTATTAATGTAATAGACATCTATGATTGATGAAACCCATAAGATTGCCTCTCTCACCTTTCAGAAAATAACTAAAATTTTAATTATGCGATTAATGTAACTAATCCACGTGTGTTTCTATTACACAACAATTAAGGGTAACTCCAGCATATCTTCTAGATTTTGATGTGTCTGGTGAGTGGTTTTGTTACTGCTTCTGCAGGTATCACCCTTCTGAAAGATGTCTCATCGTTTCTAATTCTATTCTTAATCCTCTGCCAGAGGAGAAATAGCTTTGCAACGCATGAATACAGTACTGTAGCTGCTGAATTTTCTAAAAATAATTATGGAATGATGGGAAGAAAAATAGATAGATAGATAGATAGATTTGTATTAATTCCATTTGATCAAATACATGCATTCAATACATTTTTATTATAGGACACGTCAGAATTTACATGCATAAAATAAAAGAAATAACAGGTATATATTACTAAGATTATAACTATTTATAACTTATTATAATAGCAAATCTTAATAGATACAATCTTATTGCACAACTATTTACACCTCACTCTATTATCATAATATGAAAACTTAATTCTATAAATACAACAACATACAGCTAGGTATTAAAATTAAATTAAAAATGTAAAATATAGTTATAGATTCCATCACTCCTATACGCTAAAATATTCAACTACTGAGTAAAAACAATGGCACTGCAGATAAGATTTCAACATTCTATCAAAGGTTTTTATTTTTGGGGCCAGTTTTATATACTGGGGTAGTTTATTGTATAATTTAACTCCTGTGTGATAAGTTCCTTTTTGATATATACTTGTGTGTGTGTGTGAAATATGAATGTTTTGATTTTGTCTTGTGTTATGCCTATGAACATCATTGTTTGTTTTAAGAAAAACATCCTTATTCATTAAATTCTTTTTAAAAAACATAATACTTTCAAAGATATATATGCAGGGCAGTGGGAGAATGTTTAAATCTTTAAACAGAGGTCTACATTATTCTCTAGAGTTTACATTTGCCATAATTCTAATCGCCCTCTTTTGTATCCTAAACGTGCTTAGTACATCTGGCGACATACCCCAAAATATGATCCCATATCTTAAGTATGAATGGAATAAGCAAAATAAGTATTTCTTAATGTGTGCATGCTAGTGCAGGTTTTCAAAATACGTAACGCAAAGCACATCGAGTTCAGTTTAGTATTCAGATATTGTATATGTTTATTCCATTTCAAGTCTTGTTGTATCCATAGTCCTAAAAACTTTGTTTCTGATTTATTTTCTATTTGATGACCATTTAATGTTATATTGGGTTTCGCAGGATTCTTATTCTGTATAGTGTGGAAATTTAGACATACTGTTTTTTTTATAGTTTATTATGAGGCGATTATCTTGTGACCATTTGGTTAACTCTCCTGTAACGGAGTCAGCAGACTGCTGTATGACCTGTTTAGTTTCACCTTTTATTACGAGTGTTGTATCGTCCACAAATAAACTTTCCTTATGTGAATGAACGTTCTGTGTTATATCATTGATATATAGAAGGAAGAGTAGTGGGCCCAAAACCGATCCCTGGGGTACTCCAAATTCAATAATTCCCTCATTGGACAATGTTTCATTAAGTAATTTGGTTCCATCATCCTTGTGTCTCAAGCTTACTATTTGTTTACGCCTTGTTAAGTAAGACTCAATCCATTTATTAGCTAGACCTCTAATACCATATTGATTTAGTTTGGTAAGGAAGATTTTATGGTCAACAACATCAAATGCTTTCGATAAATCCAAGAATAGGCCAGTTACATGTTCCTTATTGTCAATTAATTTCAGTATACAATTACTACATTCGTAAATTGCTGTCTGTGTAGATTTTTCCGTTCTGAATCCATGTTGTGAGTTTGATAATATTTTATTTTTTTCTATGAAACTTTATCAGTCTCTTATACATAATTTTTTCCACAATTTTTGCAATACCAGTTGGTAAGGTAATAGGACGATAGTTATCTAATTCATCTTTTGAACCGTTTTTGTGCACTGGAATTAATTTTGATAACTTCAAAATATATGTTTATTAAGTGTGTAAGTGGATTTATTATATTTTCTGCACATTTCTTTAAAATTGCATCAGGGATGCCATCAATGCCAGCACAGAATTTATTTTTTAGCTCTTTTATAACTATTCTTACCTCTTCACTTGTGACATGATTTATAAATAAAGAATCACTGCATATATTTATTTTATTATTAAAATTTAGTGTATTTACCTGTGATTTATTTATTAATTTTTGTGGAATTTCCAGAAAATAGTCATTAAAAGTGTTTGCTATTTCCTCTGGATTATTCATCACTTTATTATTTCTGGTCAGTGTAATGTTCCTTTGTATTTTAGCAGATTTTCCAGTTTCTTTCTTTATCACGGACCACATAGCCCAGTTTTTATTAGATGATTGGAAAATAAAATTATCATTATGCATTTTCTTTGCTAGTCTTATTACCTTATTTAATATGCTAGTGTATTTTTTGTAGTATAAATTGAATTCAGGTGTTGTGTGGTATTGTTTATATAATTTGTGTAGAAATTTATTTCTTTGACATGAATTTATAATCCCTGTTGTTATCCAATTGCTAGTTTTGTTATTTTGAACAGTTCTTCGTTTAAAGGGGAATGCTATTTCAAAATAGTGTTTTAGGGTACTGTTAAATGCATTAAATTTATCATTTACATTTTCTAGTTCATAAATTTCTGACCATGTTTCCTTATTTAATAAGTCATTGAAATATGTAACATTTGATTCAGTGAATGACCTGCACTTTGATTTTACTCCATTATCATTATTATTGATTACTTCGGATACTTCAAAACTCAGTATTTGTCCATGGTGGTCACTAAAACCCGGACAATAGACTTCTATTGAATGGTGATATTTATCTGTATTTATAAAAATTTGATCAGGAGTGGTTTTACTAAATTTTGTTATTCTTGTTGGTGTATTTACTGTAGGTTTCAGTCCATAGGAAATTAGTAACTGTGTTATTAATTCACAATTTCTATCAAGTTTTAAGAAATACACATTTACATCCCCACAAATTATTATATCGAAATTTACATTGCTCATGTTATTGAGTAACAATTCTAATTTATCTATAAATAGAGGAAACTTTCCTGACGGAGAACGGTATACGCATACAATTATTAACTTAAACTGCTGAATTTTTACGGCAGAGAATTCAAAATCCTGTTCCATAATTAGATAATCATAAGCTGTTATCTGTTCATGACCTAAATTATTTCTTAAGAAGATGCAAGTACCACCATGGCTAATATTAGATCTAGAGTATTTACTAGCTTGTATAAACCCTGGGAATTGAATTAATTCAAGTTGTTCCTCTTTCAGCCAATGTTCTGAAATACATAGTGCTGAGATGTCTTTAAGTTCATTTTTAAGCATTAGATTTATGTAATCAATTTTATTATAAAGAGACTGGACATTCTGGTGGTAAATTTTAAATTTGTTACTTTTTCAAGCTTGTGTTGGTGATTTATTTACATTATTATTATCATAATTGCTATTATTATTGTTGCTAGACAAATCAGAAATACCATTGTTGCACTCCGTTAAATTTGACTTCAAAGGATGTGAATGCCAAACCTCACGTTTGGCTTCTTCTACCAGTTTCCAATATAAATAAAGCCTATTCTAAAATAACAACATACGCATAAAATGAAACCATTCTGATGAACTTAATATGCTTCAAATTCAGAGTACAAATGCGTTCACCATTTGGTGCATCGTTCATTTGTATATTTGGACCAAAATGTAGACGTCTGAAATAAATTTTAATGTTGGACTTTGCTCCACAGAACAAGAGCACACAGCCACCCATAGGACCAGTGTGTGTTAAGATTTTAGAACCTGTAATTACAGTTCTACATCAGTAATGGCATTACTACATATTCGACCAACTGAATACT
The DNA here is from genome assembly GCA_946902985.2 of Meconema thalassinum. Classification (NCBI taxonomy): domain Eukaryota; kingdom Metazoa; phylum Arthropoda; class Insecta; order Orthoptera; family Tettigoniidae; genus Meconema; species Meconema thalassinum. Next base: position 1,752,496,028 of record OX336388.2, on the reverse strand, counting down.
TGCCACTGCACCAGTAACTAACATGTGCAAGAACTGATCTTTTTTGAATACGGTACCAATAATTTGAAATTCAAGGAAGGGGAAAATATTAAAGCTTAGACACGTTGCCATGAGCCATGACATTTTTAATCTACCGCAATGTAAAATGAATTATTAACACTCCTCAAGAACTTGAGTACACATATGCAATAGGCTCATGGTACTGTATGTATCTCTGCAAGATGTAATCAAGTTGAAAACATTACGGTAACATAGACTCTTACCTGGTCATTTCTCAGGAGAGTAGGCCAAATTGCCACATTCATCTGCTATTTCGAGAACAGCAATTTACGATTTGTTTGTTCACAGAATTTGGTAGGCCTACCTGTGGAATAAATAATAGTGAAAGTGTAATTAATATGTCAAGTAGAATATCACCTGTACAGTGCGTCTAATATCAATTCAAAACTAGGCTACCGGTACGGTACATTTTTCACAGGCACTACAGAAACAAGTTTTCACTTAAACTCTTAAAATAAGCGTACTTACTTGGCGTAGCAGAATATGAACTGTTCACTTCTCATTACCAAGAAGACGATTTGATGAAAGAAAGATGAGAAAGAACACAACATTAGCTTATTATAAAATATTAATATACGGCCAATATTGTTTACACCAAGCACGACATAAACAGAGCGTCCATGTTGGTCAATGCCGCCATCCCAGTAGAAATAATGTTTATTTAATGATAAGTGCCGTAATTATCGTCGGTGAGCAAGATAATTGCAAGGAAATGTCAATTAGGAATTATGTGTATATTTATTGACTAAATATAGGGATATATTTGCAATTTAATTACAACGTTGTATCATGCATATGTTGGCAACACGATATACACGATATACAGCGCTCCATACGACTGGCACGTGCTACTACACCGATGGTGCCAAATGATCCCTATCTGGTTGACACCCCCTGCCACTTAGAACACGCACACAAGCACGATATCTGACACTTTACGGGAAAATGAAAGACTAAGTGCACTTAAATGTAATGTGAATGTGACTTTAAATAGGCAGATCCTGGGACTTGTGATTAGAGTTGTTCTATACTTAAGTTTACAGGAACTCTCTTCTAGAGGAGGGCCGATAACCTAGATGTTAGGCCCCTTAAAGCAACAATTATCATCATCTTCTAGAGGACATGACAAGACCTCTTTAAACCGTGTGCGCTTTAAGGAATTATTGAAGATACTGATATCTAAAAAGCCCTTAGAACCTCAAAATTATTAAAATAGAATTCAAAGTGTGTTCCCTGGAAATAACTGATGCAACATCAGAGTACATCAGAGATCATATTAAGGACCGACTTAATAATGTTAGAGCCTCCGTGGCTTAGGCGGCAGCACACCGGCCTCTCACCGCTGGGTCCGTGGTTCAAATCCCGGTCACTCCATGTGAGATCTGTGCTGGACAAAACGGAGGCAGACAGGTTTTTCTCCGGGTACTCCGATTTCCCTGTCAAAAATTTCATTCCAGCAACACTCTCCACTATCATTTCATCATTGCCCCAGAGGAGTGCGTCAGGCCTCGGCAGCCGGCACAGTTCATATCCTCGCTGCTAGATGGGGGGGGGGGGGGCTTCATTCATTCAATTCCTGACCCGGTCGGAGACTAGAAGCAGGCTGAGGATTTTGATTTTTTTTTTCTTAATAATGTTCCGCTTTTTTATATGCTAACGCATGGCTGTGATAAATTACAATTCTTAAATAAGTCTTATAGATTCCGACAAATTTGAGCTGTACAACAATAATATTCAGCAATAGGCCTACCCCACATTTAAGATATGAACTGTCACTCTTTTATGCTCATGAATCCTACAACGTAAAAATAGTCGGGAGAAATACATCAAGAACTCCGTGAATAGAAGAGACTTGCAAACTTTTGCTTAAGGACACCACGTACTCTTGCATGATGAAAATATCGATTTTTTGATTTTGGCGCCATAAAATTCTTCATTCTTTTCTGAATCCAAATATATATAGTTTGTGGGGGTTTTGATGTCTACAACTACCTTAAATTCGTTTTTTTTTTAATTAGCGTCCCATGCTCTGAATAATTCACTTTTAACTTTGCCAGCTGTTTTCCGTTAATACTCATTTTTCATGTTTAGGTACCAATAACTTGGAAACCATTTAAGATAGAGGGCTAATTTTTTTGCATTAACTTGCCTAATGGAGTACTTGATTATTAACCTATTTGCACTTCCAAAACATAGTAGGCATGGATTGGGAAGAGAAATATTAATACATATTTTTGAATAAATTTAAAAAGAAAGAGTTCGGATCCTTTTTTCTTGCATTCTGTCCCAATAATAATGAAACAAAGTGGTTACCGGTACTCATCTGCCATAATCCATTCCAAGTGTGTGAACAGAATTTGAGAATAATATTTGATTGAAAAACAACTGAGAAATGTGTACCTGAAGCAAATTATACAACATTTTTTTGAAAATGTATCTGTCCAAATTTGTATTCATTTCACACATCCTATAAAAGCAAAGTAGCACTACATGGTCATAAACAGCTCAGAATATACCGCTTCTTATATGTGACAAGAATCATAGCTGTACCTTTAGCATAAATCCAGAAAATACTTAGTAAAGTGATGCCACAAAAATAGACTTTTTCATCGTGTAAGAGTACGTGGTGACCTTAATTGGGTACTGGCAATACCTTCTACAAGTGCATCAGTTTAACGCAGTTTCTCTTGTTTGAAAAGATTCAATACTTTTGCATGTAACACAATATCTCACTCCAGAATTACATCATTGGCTATCTCCATAAATCGTGAATTGTAGTTGAAATTGATTGAAGACCTTCTATGAGGACATCATAGATAAGATTGCCAAACTTAGAGAACGGAGGATTCATTTAAGCTATAAAAATAAGCGAGTTTGACGTTTTAGTGCGATAACTTATGTTTAGTTCGGTTTTAAGTGCTAGGCTTTTAGTAGATATTTTAGCATTAAAATAGGAAAAGGATGTCTATATTCACAAACGCAAACATCATGCACTGATGAAATTAGGAGTTTGGCTCTTCACCTGATATTTCATCTACGAGCCGCCACTGGAATTGAGACAAGCTATTGAAAGCCTGTTGGCAAATCCCTATTGAGATGCAAGAAGATGGTTGATCCAATGCTTAGGCCTAAAACCAATCGAACTAGTCGTGGATTTTAGGGGCATTAGACTAATGGCAACTCGAAGATTTCGTCTTGGAATGGTAGAAAGCAGCAGTTGGTTCATTTAGGGGCTTTGTGACATCATGGTCATGTATATCTGTATACTTGGGCAAGTGGAATTTGTCTGATAACCTGTGTTATTGTGATGGCTGGATTAGTGTGTGCATTTATTATTCAGATGAGGATTGGGAACGAGGTGGCCATGGCCTTAATTTAGGAACCATCCCGGCATTTGCCAGGAGTAGAAGCGTGGAAACCACTTCCAAGATGGCTAAGATAGGAATCGAACCCTCCTTTTCTCAGTTTTGCCTCATGAGGCTGAGTGTACCTTGTTCCATCCCTCAGACCAAAATTAAAATTTCTTGGCAGAGCTGGAAATTGAACCTGGACCAACTGCCAAAAAATGCTAGCCGCACAACGCGAGATGGTTGGTAGAATAGTCTCCTGACCTCTCATCAACCGGCACATTAAAAGCCACTTGTAGAAAATTCAATGAATTCACTGAGAAATTGACGAGTTAAGTACAGGCGTTGAAAGGCAAGCTTTATCGACGGAGTAATATCTTGAAAATTATAATTATAAGATACCAACACAAAACAATTTTCTGTGGAGAGCTGAGTTATTTAAATTGCGAGAGCGGAATATATGAGAGGGAATTGAACTGAGGCAGCGTTGTCGCGAATGGGTACGTCCTCTACACTTCCTCTCATTCCTACATGATCATAATATAGCATTATCATGACGAATACAATACATAGTGTTATCACTGACCGAGTTCAAATGCGCCCCGCTGTTGGCCAGCGCTAGTGGTGCAGATCCCCAACGCTACAGTCAACCACAGTCAGCTGTTAAAAAATGGGATACGCGCTGGCCTGCGTAAACCTCTTTACGAAGGCTGAGGTTATGCTGATTACATCAAATTTTCAGTGCATATTCTAAAATAAAATAATAGCCTGCCTTCAACCAAAAATGTTCAAGGCAAAACAACATACGTAATAGAGGTAACACTTCAGGAGTGATGAACCAAGTAGAATACTTAACTTAACCTAAATACCTTGTGTAATGATGAATAATAATTATGGAAGTGATGTCCTAATAGATGCTTTCTCCTTTGCTGTCTGTAACCCACCCGCTATGCCCTTTTATAAAACGACATATACTGTAGTGAAATTTCAGATTAATTCTGTACCATGTATCACTCCTTTTTCTTTTTGCTTTCACTTTGATAATATGTCATTTTCATACCTTATTTCATCTTCTGGTGGGAGGGTGGGACATAATCAATTGTAACTACTAACCTTGATCACTTCTGCACCGGATATATGTGCTAAATCTCTTAAACATTTGTTTTTCTTTATTGTATATTTAACAACCGCAGCCATGTTCGACAGCATATTTGGTCAGAATAATATTATCCATTTCAGGTCCGTATTGAATATGTTTACTAATAAAACTATCAATTCTCCGTATTTTCAATACAATATTAATAGTCTATCTAAACCTTTTGGCTTGACTTGCCTCATTGACGGAGAATTGATAGTTTTATTAGTAAACATATTCAATACGGACCTGAAATGGATAATATTATTCTGATCAATGAGGCAAGTCAAGCCAAAATGTTTAGATAGACTAATAATATTGTATTGAAAAGACGGAGAATTGATAGTTTTATTAGCATATTTGGTATGTGAAACTGCCGCAGTGAGCGATCACATTGACGTCATTTGTTACCAACATATCCGATACTAAATAGGCCTAAATTAGACGACACATGTAATGTTGTAATTATGTGAGAAAAAGAAATAAACGAGCTCTTCTTGGTTAGACGACTGACTGGACGAAACCATTGGTCGCTACTTGTTTAGACAACTGTCTGGACGAAAATTACCGATTGCACTACAAGCAAGGAGGTCTGGGCATAAGCCCCAGGTTAGGTTTGTTTTGTATGTAGTACAGTATTTACCACTGTAATGAACGCTGATCGCAAGAATTTCATGTTTCAAACTAATCGGGAAAAAACCAGCGCCTCACTGCCTAAAAGTTATTGGTCTAGGCACAAACCATGGGTTTGGATGAAAATTATTGATGCGTGTCTACCCCCACTGTGCGTGACAAAATCCAGGGGTGTTTGTATGGCCTAATGAATTAACAATTATTGGTTTAGACAAAAACAGCTTGCACAATCCGTTGCGAACTGGTTCAAACTTGGCGCTATTTTGTTTCATGGTACCGCGCTTATACAAAGTAGTCCCGTAAGTGTGGGATTGGCAATACTGTACTTGTGCATAATTAACAGCGAAAATGGCAGACTCAGCTGGAATTCCATCTATATAAGTCGTGATCCTATTTGGGACATCCTGAGATCTGAAAAATGCACACTTTGTCACGAACCTGGAAGTAAAATAGATAAGGGGCACCTGCCACATTGCAACAAACTTGATGTGACTGCTAGAACTTCAGGAAACCTCACACAACTCTATTGGAATGCAAGAAAGCGGATGGATTGGAATCTGGGCTAGACATAAGAAACAACAACAATGCTTTAATATGAAAAATTGAGGTAACGCGGGTCGCGTTAGCTAATATATAACACCCCCGGTTTTTGTCATGCACAGTGGGGGTAGTCAAGCATCAATAATCTTTATCCAGACCAATGGTTTTGCCTTTTATTTCATTATTCACGTCCAATGTCCAAGATGTGTAGTATAGGCCTACGAGATCTATGAAATTTTTAGTTTTCTATTACCGTATAATGTACAGCCAACAAATACAGTTACCTGTGTGCTACTAATTCTAGCGCAGCCATCACAGCATACAGTCACAATCATGTCCGATGCAGGTGTATAAGCCACTTTCTACTTTCATTCAGAATTAATAATAAAAGTAGGCTATACCTGCGACCAATATTTATAACTTATTGCAACCAGTGGCTTCGCCCAAACCGTGTCATCTAACCAAGTAGCGAACAATGACTTTGTCTCACCCAACATTAGTGCATCAGTAATTTTCACCCAGACATTCAGTGGCGCAGTAACTTATGTCGAGAACTAAAAGAGAGCTATGAGATATTGTTGGTATTCTCTGAAAATTTGCATATGTGACTCTAGCGCAGTGCATATATCATGCACATGTGAGTATATGGCTCTTCAGAATGATGATTGATTCATGTTGCACAACCCTTGAAGTTCGTTGAAGGGCATCACACTACTTTGTCGCAACCATGACTGAAACAAATAAAAATAGGCCTAATATAAATATTTTATCTGCCTACTACTAAGTAGGCTATAGGTCAGTAGCCAAGTACATAAGTTATAAGCTTCCTAAATAATCACCAATACATTCACTACTGACACGTGGACGGCCAGGGTGGATGGGCCAACTTACCTTATTTAGAGGTCCGCCTCGCTTCAGCAACCAAAATCACCTCCAGATGACATGTCCCAACAGAAGAGCACCCAAAGGGGTAGAAGGAAGGTGGAGAAGGGGAACGCACAGGCTATTCTACAGACACCCTCCAATAACTAACGGAATTGTCGTCGACGAAACAATGCCACAACAGTTGTTTAAAAATTTAAAATAAAAATTTAATTGTTAAAATTTAAATAACACCTCCACCAGAAAACAGAACATGCATCAGCCAGCATAAATTACAAGGAAAGCAAGAGACCGCTTAACATGCTTGCTTGCAAAGCAAACAAATGAAAAGAATTAAATTAAAATTAAATGTTAAAGCCCAAAGATTTAAAAAAAATACAGGCATAATTAAATGAGAACGGCTTGATAAGTTACAAGGGAATGCAATACCGATCCGACATGTAGAGATCCAGGCCACGCCATAAAACGAAAACATTTAAAATAAAAATTAATAGAATAAAATATGATCAATTAAGAAATTCCCGATATTCGTGACTAAGAAAAACACAAGAACATTCACCAAAAACATAAGGTTAAACCAACAAGATTAACAAAAGCAAATTAAGCTAACACCACAACACGTTTGAGTTTTGCGGTCGGGGCCAACAGACTGCACTCCAAGACCAGGATGCATTTCGGCAAAACAAAAACAAAACAAACATGGCCACAGGAACAGACGACCACATGTCAAATCGAAATTACGGCAAATAATTAGCATAATTAAATTTTACAATCAGGGTGGAGCATCGGATCGTAAAACAGATTAATAATATGCCAATCCCAAGATTGCCAAAGGTAAATAAATAATAATTTAAAACGTAAAATAAACTAGCAATGTGTATCCAGAAGGTACTGCCCCCGTAAATTGAATTATAGTGAGACCACGGTGGCTATATTGAAAATTATGAAGAAAGTTATGGCTGTCATAGTTATGACGTGGATGGTCATGACGGAAGCACGGATGACGCAGACGTTATGCGAGCAGGCTACATGAGCTGAGATTCTTTATGACGTCAGCATTTATTCGAGAAAGATCCGAGATTTACGACGCAGTCGCAGGAAACGTGGAATTCTGCTGAGGAAGAAATTATGCTATTGGAGGGGAGGCTCGAACCAATGAACGATAGTTTGAAGGAAGACGGAGATTGCTGAAACTATGATATTTTTAATACTTTTTGGATTGCAGAATTGTGGAAATCCATTTGCAGTAGAGGCATTGATCTGGAATTTTGGTGAAATTTATTTTCAGTTTTTGAATTTTGAAAATCCGTCATGTATTGACGAAGTTGGAACTTCTAGCGATGACGCAGTAACACGCTATGGAAGGGATGGATACGCCCCTTATGAAGTTTATAAAAGGCCTTGCGCAGAAGAGAGGAGTCTCAAATCGTCATAGCTGATACCTCTGATATTCAAATCGTCGGATCTTCAGTGCTTATATAGTCGTTTTGGTGAGACGTCGAGTGCAATAAGTAGAAAGAGTCGTCATTTTAACACGTGGTGAAGCCACCGCATTAAACGAGATTCGAGCAGACAAGCAGTGCAAGTTTACAGTGAGTGAAAACTAGGTGAAGTTAAAACGCACATTATAACGCGTCTACAAGATTAGCTATGAACAGTTAGCGTTTGCCTATAAGCTAATTCTATTGTGCTGTGCTACATTAAGGAGTGTAGGAAATTTGAACAATTTCAAGGAGTTATTTTAGAAGATATTAGCATTTTTAGACGTCTGACAAAAGTGATTTTCTCGCCACCTGAGAAGCACTTTATATCGTCAGATTCTACGGTACGGCTGACACTGCTAGTGCAACAGGGAGACTTCTGATTGCTTTTGTGACACAACGCTACAGTATTATGGAGCAGTTTAATATGGCAGTTTGTTCTTCTATTACCATAACCGAAGAGAAGATGGAAGGCTAAAGGACTATGATGCGATTGGGACATACATCGTTGGAGTAAGATAGCAGCATGGAACTTCGCTAATTGCTATTCCATACAAGCGAACATGTGGTGAACAACCATCTACACCCATGTTTCGTGGTTCAACGCTGAATACTATCAAACAGCAATGGAAACGATTTCATACTCACTGAATATGAATATTTCTTTGGAAATTACTACAAAAACTTCATGGCGATTTTCTACAAGATCTTCAGGGATTTTTCAAGAGAGGTCAGGGTAGTCCCGACTCACAAAGAAGAATTTTGCCGGAAGGATGTCTTTCGTCTTCACGGAGCAGTGCAATTTCCGGAGGAGGAAGCAGTTCGATTCTCCGAGGGTGCTGTTTCCTGTTTCGAGGATGGAGCTCAGCTTTAACTTGGTGAAATGGATCCATCAGCAGTCTTCTTTGGGGAATTTTCCTCTGGAACTTCAATCGGCAGATAAGGTAGTCGTGAACGTTTATTGTATTATTTGAGTTTTTTAGCGATATCTGAGCAACCTTTGTCCCATATTTTCTGTCCTCATGGATTTTGCCCTATATTCTTGTTTGAGATTCCTATTCTCAGTACACCTTGTTGGGTTATGCCTTTTTCGACGATTTATTAAGACATGGTTATGTCATGGGCATAGTTAAATGATTTTGGATCAGTTGAGACTGACATTTAGATATTTCAGTAATTTGCTTATTTTTGTAGTCACGATTTGACTATAAGTTAATGATTTTCATGGCAGATTTAAATTCAGACAGCGTGTCACTTTATTAAAGTAATTTCTACCCCAGTTTAATTACTTTGACCAATTTTCTGTCATCATTAAGAAGGAAGAACATTTAAATGATTTTAGAGCAGTAAAATCCATTACGTTGTCGACGATCTTGGAAATACTAGTCGTTATTTGAATTGATTGCAACACAGACGTTTATCGTTAGTTATGAACGACCATTGCATCATAGACAATTTTGTGAAAGATGAACTTTAATTATGAATTATTGAATGCATTAAAGTCATGAACTTTTGTTAGGAGTTTTTTCTCAGTTAGAGAGTTGAATAATAATGTTTGCATTCCACAATCTAATTGGATTCTATTCGACTATTTTGCAGTTTAATCGCACTTTGTTTGATGATAGTATTTATATACTACAAATTCTTTGAAGATGATAATCTTAAATTTTGATAGACCAGAGAGGCGTATATAAGCGTATTCACTATTAAATTTGTTTGTGATTGGCAAATTTTTACTTCATTTCGATTCATGAATGAAATCCACGAAGGTTTAAGATAACAGTTTTGAAACAATTAATGATTATAAGAATTTTTGAAGTGGAACTATGAATGTATAATCGCTAGTGCAGCGGACGTGTTGAAAGTCGCTGATGTATAATGCCCTTGAGTAAATGAAGGAGGTTCCCACAGTAATTAATGATGTTGAAGAATTTGTTAGTGGAGGTTTTTGTAAATTCTGTGGAAGATTTTGATGCCGTATATGTTAATATATGACGAATTCTGGGCCTATTTTAATGCAGTTTTGTGCATTTTTTTGTAAGCGAAGTATTTACCGCTGGAGTGTATTGTATTTGTCCTTTGAAAATTAATCAAGTGAATTTACTGTTATAATTAACAAGAGTATTGAAAGAATTTGAGATAAGATTTTGAATGAAGATTACCGTCACAAATAATAATAATAATTATTAAACCTTTATTAAACCAGATTGTGACATTAACATGTATAACTAACCTTCATTGGTCGATTATATTGACACGATTATGAAATTACCAACCGGATGAACATGTGGTTAAATGTATTTCTTAAATTAATAATTTGAATAATTTAAATGTTAATATTGTAAATAATGATGTAAATATCTTTGACAATAATGTGGAACGAAAGTAATGTTAGAGGCGTGTTTAAAATTCAATTGTCTTTGACAAATATTATGAACAATTTCTAATTGTTATAAATAATTTATGAGTTTTTGTTATAAACATTTAAGAGTTTGTTTTATACTCTGCTTATTAAACATTTGGATGATAATTTAACAAGCTTAGGGATTGTCAGAATAATCCAGTGGTATGTGAGTAAAGCATTTGAAAGATTTGCGTAACAATATGAGTTGTCTTGCGGACATTTAAACCTTTTGAGAGGGAGCTGGGTTCTCACGCATCGTAGCATGACAAGTGAGCCCATTTGACAGGTGTGCGTCAGGTTGAAGGGTAGACCGCAGCTGGCCAGACAACTGGTTATCAGCGGGCAAGGTCGTCTACATTGTGGCCTTGTGCCTATATATATCAGTGTCATGTTTATTAAAAGAAAACAAATGCTCTATATATATGTCTCGTCCTGACTTCCTTTTCCAGTCCAAGTGTGTTATGAATGTTACGTTATTTTGAGCTCGTGGGAGCTAACATGTTGTATGATAACTTTGCAAGTCCTATAGGAGGACATAGTCAGATTGACATGGGCTACTGATAGCCACATTTATTTTGTTGAGTTTGTTAAAATCATACCCTTTATTTGAAATAAAAGCTTTTGTACAGTTCAAAGTTCTTGTCTTCGTTCTGGTTCATTTTTAAATGTCATGGTGGAGGTTATTGTGGGAGCATACTTTAGAGATCCTGTTGACAACCCAATCCCCGAGATTATTTTTAAGAGGTAAGTGAAGGTAAGTATGAACCCCCGTCTATTTTGGTGTGTTCCACAATAATTTCTTGTTAACTTCTGTGCTCAAATCTCGGTAGTATCTGTCAGTGCCATATTCATTGGTGTAGCTGAGCCGGTGCGGTTGATTATTGGCAATCCGATTGAGGGGGCGGATATCTGACAGCCTACTATCCGGGTAAACGGGGACAGTACGAAGAAAAATAACAAAATTAATATATATCTGGTAACATTGACAAACAGAAATATTAGGCCTATAAAACAAAATAAGGTACAGAATTAAAACATTACTATAAGACGATATCGGAGCTCCATAACAATAATGAATATAAATGTATAATGCAACGTACCTTACATCCTTCCTAAGTGGAGACACAAGGATAATAAAATAATTAATACACAAACCAAATAACGTAATACGGCACTATATTGCCTGAAAATGGCCCACCCAGCACATGCTTCGTTTTGGTCACAAGCACTGGTCTGCATCGAGATGCGATCTTCATTCCGTACTTCCTCTTCACGGCGAAACGATGAAAGTTAAAGCCTTAAGAGCACAGGCAATTTCTTAGTAAAATTGGTATTCGTATTTGGTAAAAACTGGGGGCCAATGCCCCCTAGCCCACGATGAGATACTCTGTCACACCAGCTGGCAAGTTGCTTCTTAGACGACAGACCAAGAACTCCCTAAGATGGCGGAGAATCCTGCGTCAAAAACAGCATTGCATACATGTTAATTTTATTGTCCAATCACGGCTTGACACATCAATCAACAATGTGATTATTAAGCAATTAATTTGGCGGTATCATGAATACACAGTCCTTTGTTTCATGACGTAGGATATAATAAATGCCTTCAAATATGACTGGAATAGGATGAGTTTATTAGGCACCCCAACACACTCTATCGGAGAAGAAGGAACCACGTGAAGAAACCCCGAAGTCCGAAAGCAGCAGCCATCTCGTGTTCACAAACGGAATCAAGTCACCAGGCGGTCGATTCAAAATGTCAAGGAACACCAGAATACAGTGAAGATGGATTTTTAAAAACATTGGGACGGGCATTGCACGTAACAGTCTCCCTCCCTTAAGCGTGAACACCGTTCACGAATATACCTAGGCATAGGCAGTACTCCTTAACTAGTCGATTCACCAAGCATGTTTCCAGAAGATAATGTTCACCAGTTAACTCCAATTGATGGACGAAACCGCATCGTTTTTGTTAGGAAGAGTGCAGGGTCAGATTATCAGTGAAGGGATAACTGATCACCTCGCAAACCACTTAGTTAACAGCTTCACTGTGTTCATAAGTCTTCAGAAACGCAGAACACCAGCACCAGCAGTGCTTTCATAGTCCGAGACACGTTAGGTAAATTTTTCTATAAGTCCAGTGTAGTTCGCTTTAAACGAAGTAGGTGGAAGCAATGTGCCAGATATCATTCGACACGTGGGCAGCCATTTACAAAACAGAAGTTAATCTTATTTCAAAAAAAGTTTACAGAATTACAATTTCTTACTACATTTTACAAAAGGGAAACAAAGTTGAATTTAATGAAGAAAATATTTCTGACTATGCCCTAGATCCGTGCTTACAAAATTTCATTAACAAGTTTACCTTTTTCCAGACTAGAAGTACCCTTCAAGATAACATGGGTTAGGTCTCCCACCGAGTCCAACTTACATGCTAGCATCTATTATGAAAACATCAAAATTTAGTTTCAATTTTACAATTTACCATAAAATGGGAATTACCCAACAGTTACAGTTTGTATCCCAGCAGAGTTTTAATATCCAGTTCAAATTTCCAGAAGGAACAGATGCCTGAAGGCTTCAATGAAGGTTAGGGATACTCTACATTATACAAAATAAATTTACAAAATTTATGGTAGCTTTTCCTCATTAGAAACCTCTCCACCTCGTTTAATGTGCGACAGATGCACTCTGGAAATTTTGTTTGCCTTGGGGTTTCTAATAAGCAGAGTAACGGGAGTCAGGAATGCCTCTACATAACACGGGCCTTTAAAACGAGGGGTCAACTTGCTTGAAACTAGATTACTGATGCCCTTGGGCCCGAAATTGCGGACGTACACAACATCTCCAATTTCCAAATCAGTCGGCTTGCGACAGGCATTGTGTCGCTTGGCAAGTTGGTAATGTGATACCATAATATTCTCTCTAGCCTTGTCGAATTTCGCCCTCATATCCTCGGGCGTAAAACTGTCTGGAAGGAGATCGTGCAGGTTCCACATATTAGACAACGGAGAATTAGCCATAAAGGAAAACATTAACGAAAAAGGGGTGGCTTGCGTGCTCTCATGCACGGCGGTGTTGAAAGCAAAATTGAGCCAATGCAAATTAGAATCCCACTTGGAATGGTCGTCGTGATGGAAAGCAATCAGAGCAGAACGGAGATTACGATTGACTCTCTCAGCGAGAGATGGGTTAGGAAAATAGGGAGTGGTGGTTACATGCGAAATAGCATAATCAAATAATAATTGACGGAACTGATGAGATACAAAGCACTTGGCAGTATCTGACACCAGGTACTGACATGGCCCAAAAGATGAAAAGATGGAATTAAGACACTTTATGGCGGAACTGGTCGTAGCCTGTCTGGTGGGGAAAATCCAACTAAACCGGGTGAAACCGTCAGTGCAAACAAGCGCAAATTGGTTTCCCCGACCAGAGCGAGGGAACGGCCCAACATGGTCGATAAAAAGCCTCTCCATGGGTCTAGATGCCGGTTCAAATGACAACAGGCCAACCTTAGTAGAAACCGGAGGCTTGCTAATACTACATGAAGCACAATTTCTAATGAGCCTCCTGATGTCGCCATCCATAGCTTGCCAAATGAAAAACTGTCTGATTTTAGCTCGGGTCTTGAATACTCCTAGGTGGCCACCAATAGGAGATTCGTGATAGTAACGAAAGATTTCCGGAATGAGGACCGACGGGAGCACAATTTTAGGTAGACGGTCATGACGAGACGAACAACACAATACACCATCCTTCAGAGAGTAGGGCTTGATCACTTCACCAGAATTGATTCGGTCAATTAGGCTAGATAAGGAGGGATCTTCTTTCTGGAATCGTCTCACATCTTCAAAAAGCACAGGGGAATTGCTGAGAACGACATTGACATAATTTACAGGTGATACAAGGTTTACGGGTTCGCATTCTTGAATTTCCTCTTCGGCTGTTTCCTCATACATGCGGCTTAATGAATCAGCTACCGCATTTTCGGACCCACGAATATGGTGGACAGTGAACTGGAATGACAGAATCCTAGTTGCCCATCTGGCAATCCTACCAGTTTTACGGGGTTTCCCTAACACCTAGCTCAAGGCTTGGTTATCGGTCTCAAGGAGAAACTTAGTGTGCTCAAGATACATACGGAATTTTTCTAGAGCGAACAACACTGCTAAACCCTCAAGTTCGTATATGGAATACTTCCTCTCTGCGTCCGTTAAGGTACGAGAAGCGTATGCAATGGGTTGCCTACACAGATCAGATTCTTGCAGTAGGACACAACCAACACCACGACCAGACGCATCAGTCTGCACAATGAACTGCTTCCCAAAATCCGGAATGGCTAACACAGGGGCGTTAGAGAGCGCAAGCTTAAGATCTTCGAAGGCTGCCTGAGGAGAGGGACCCCACTCAAACTTCACAGCCTTTTTGCGTAACTGATTTAGAGGAGCAGCACGGTCGGCAAAGTTACTGATGAACTTACGGAAGAAGTTCACCATACCAATATAACGAGCAACACCCTTGGCGTTCTTGGGTGGTTTAAAATCTCTGATGGCCTGCGTACGAGACTGGTCCACGGAGATTCGGAAACAATATGTCCCAAGAAGGAAATTTTGGGCTTGGCAAAGGAAACCTTGGACAATTTGACGGTAAGGCCAGCGTCACGCAATCGATCAAGTACAACCTTCAGATGATCAACGTGTTCCTCGAAGGAATCAGAATAGATCACCACATCGTCAAGATAGTGGTACACAAACTTGAATTTAATTTCTGAAAACACCTTGTCCAAAAGTCTGCTCAACACAGCGGCCCCGGTGGATAGGCCAAACGGGACACGGGCATACTCAAACAGGTTCCAGTCAGTGGAAAAAGCAGTAACATGCCTGGATTCAGGAGAGAGGGGAATTTGGAAGTAAGAAGAATTTCAATCGAGGATCGTGAACACCTTCGCGTTGCGAAACCAACTAAAGCAAGTATGAAGGTACGGCCAAGGAATGGATTGCAAAACAAGTTTTAGATTAAGAGCCCTATAGTCGACCACCGGCCGAAAACCACCGTTAGGTTTTGGCACAAGAAATACAGGGGATGAGTAGGCAGAGATAGAGGGTGGATTACACCTTCTTCCAACATCTTATCGATAATCTTCCGAAGTTCAGACATCTTGGGCGGGGCAAGGCGATACGGGCTGGAACGCACCGGCACAGAATCGGTCAGCTCAATCTTCTATTCCATCAAATGGGTTACACCCAACTTGTCCGTAAATACATCACTATACTCCTGACATAACCTCTTAATGGCATCCTTTTGAAAACTCGTTAAATTTTCCAGATCGAGATCCTCAATAGTCACAGGTTCACTAACAGAATTGACAGCAGGAGAAGATAAAACCGGGTTAAACGATAACTTACTTTGCGGATTAAACTTAAACCATAAGTTGCGAGCACTAAAATCAAGAAGCATACCAACGTGTGACATGAAATTAGCTCCAATGCCCACAGAACAGGAAAGATTTCTAGCAACAACAAAATTTAAACTTCCAAGAAAAATTTAGAATATGGATTTTGACTGTCATACTACCCAAAATACTTAAGTTTGAACAATTTGCCGAAATAAAAGATTCATTGTTAGGCTCTAACTCTGGAAATTTGCAAACACTCTTCATAGATAAAAACCAGTCCTCGCTTATAAAGAATGCGACACTACCAGAATCAAGCAATGCAGAAACGGGCTCGTCATTAACACAAATTTCAATAAACGGGGATATTCCTTTAGCCACAGGAGAAATTCCAAAATCATTACTCAATCTAAAACGATTACATTTAGATGACGAGGACACCCGCACTACAGGTTTCACATTATGTTTAGACTTAGGCTGACTTGCCACGACATTGCTCACCGACAGGTTAGGTAGGTCAGCGACATAAGCAGAATTAGCACGTGAAGATTTAGTTTTCAACGAGTTATCAAGATTTTCATTAGTAGGACGACCAGAAACTTCACAGGGTTTTCCCAAATTCACATACACAGAAATATCCTTAGAAGTAACACCCGAGTTGGTCTCCACAACATCCCGTCATTGGCGATACACAACCTGGTTAACCGGACACACCTTCTTGACATGTCCCACGCCACCGCACGTGTGGCACTTAATATTGGGTCTTGGGTGGAACATAACCTTAGGCGGGGGACGAGACTTCAAGGAAGGAGGGGGACGAGACATCAAGGAAGGAGGAGGAACATTAGCTACACGAAGGGAATCTGCATGTTTCACAGCCATAGCCTCTATAACGACCTCTTTCAGCTCGACAAATGACGAAGGCCTGGTACACATAGTCATGTATGACCTATATTGAGGCGAAAACCCATTTACAATCGATGACACCAACTGTCGCTCAGTTAAAGGGGACGCAAATACCTGGGCATACACCTTAATGTCACTGACATAGTCGCTAAGTGACTCGTCCAACCTTTGGACACGATATAAAAACCTTTGCTCGAGAGCACTAAGGGCACTCGCAGGGACAAAAAAAAACACAACACTTCCCTAATAAACATGGCTAAGGACATGCGGAGGTGGATAGCTTCAATTAGCTTATCGCGCAGCATACCGGATGCAACAGGATACAAAAGTTGAAAAATCTGAATTTCCGACATCCCAAAAATCGAGGCATGGTTACCCAATTCGACCACTTGTTTTAAAAATAGGATCACTTGGGTAACGTCATCTAGGTTGAAACTCTTTAACTTAGTTAAGAAACCAGAAATAGGATGAGGAATCGACCCATAATTAACGGTAGGCGAGTATGTAGCATTTGGAAAAGAAACATTGTTACCAGGGTAGCCCGCTCGCACACCCTCTACAGGAGACAAAACATTTACATTACTAGAGAAGGAACTGGGATGCAACGGGTCGGCAGTACCCAGGAAATCATTAGGTGACCTAACATGAGAAGAATGACCTATGCAGGGTTAAGTGGTATGGACGAGCCAGAGCCAGACAATAGAGGGGCAGGCAAACTACTACTAGAAATCGATCCCAAAACCTCAGACCTAGTAAACAGAGGTGATTCACGTACAACCCCAGAGGAACTCTCCAAATTCACAAGGTTATCTCTTAAGTCAATTAAATCGAAAACACTATTGTTGTCGGCCATTTTAAAAAACACAGAATGCAGACAGACAATATAGAAGGAAACAAATTTTAGGAATTACTAGGACAGTTTGCTCTTTCACAACAATACCGTAACTACCAATTACCAACACCACAGATTGGGTTGACACTCGAACACAGCCACCACCTATAATACAAGATCATGCACAATGCTGCCCAGAACTGCATACGTCACCGCCAGCTTGGCTCGAGAACAGGAAGCTAAATTACAAAAATTTCCACAAAGCACATGGCGAACAGCTACAGACAGGGCTCCAGGATGTCTTCACTCGTAGCATGTAGGCTACTAGAATATTAATAAATCCACATTTCCCATGCCAAGAACACATGCCAGCCACTTACCAACTTCTTTTTCAGAGGGGATGTTGAATTACAAACAGGATAACATACAGCAGCAAACACCTCGCTTTGAACAGGTCACATTCATAACAGCACATGGATATTCAGAGGCAAACATGAAATTAAACAAACGACAAGGATTAGCTTTACATAACATCAAGTGCACTGGCATGACCAGATCCCACCAACAACCGCTCCATCAGCACTAGAAGGGTCCATAAAACGAGCCTGCGGGTATAGAGGAGGGGATAGTTACGGAAGCGAACTCGAGCTAGGTCTGCTACCAAAATGACACGTGGACGGCCAGGGTGGATGGGCCACTTACCTTATTTAGAGGTCCGCCTCGCTTCAGCAACCAAAATCACCTCCAGATGACATGTCCCAACAGAAGAGCACCCAAAGGGGTAGAAGGAAGGTGGAGAAGGGGAACGCACAGGCTATTCTACAGACACCCTCCAATAATTAACGGAATTGTCGTCGACGAAACAATGCCACAACAGTTGTTTAAAAATTTAAAATAAAAATTTAATTGTTAAAATTTAAATAACACCTCCACCAGAAAACAGAACATGCATCAGCCAGCATAAATTACAAGGAAAGCAAGAGACCGCTTTACATGCTTGCTTGCACAGCAAACAAATGAAAAGAGTTAAATTAAAATTAAATGTTAAAGCCCAAAGATTTAAAAAAATACAGGCATAATTAAATGAGAACGGCTTGATAAGTTACAAGGGAATGCAATACCGATCCGACATGTAGAGATCCAGGCCACGCCATAAAACGAAAAAAATTAAAATAAAAATTAATAGAATAAAATATGATCAATTAAGAAATTCCCGATATTCGTGACTAAGAAAAACACAAGAACATTCACCAAAAACATAAGGTTAAACCAACAAGATTAACAAAAGCAAATTAAGCTAACACCACAACACGTTTGAGTTTTGCGGTCGGGGCCAACAGACTGCACTCCAAGACCAGGATGCATTTCGGCAAAACAGAAACAAAACAAACATGGCCACAGGAACAGACGACCACATGTCAAATCGAAATTACGGCAAATAATTAGCATAATTAAATTTTACAATCAGCAGAAAGAAGGGAAGAAAACAATTACGTCTAAATACTATTAACATTAGGGTGGGGCGTCGGATCGTAAAACAGATTAATAATATGCCAATGCCAAGATTGCCGAAGGTAAATAAATAATAATTTAAAACGTAAAATAAACTAGAAATGTGTATCCAGAAGGTACGAAGAAAAATAACAAAATTAATATATATCTGGTAACATTGACAAACAGAAATATTAGGCCTATAAAACAAAATAAGGTACATAATTAAAACATTACTATAAGACGATATCGGAGCTCCATAACAATAATAAATATAAATGTATAATGCAACGTACCTTACATCCTTCCTAAGTGGAGACACAAGGATAATAAAATAATTAATACACAAACCAAATAACGTAATACGGCACTATATTGCCTGAAAATGGCCCACCCAGCACATGCTTCGTTTTGGTCACAAGCACTGGTCTGCATCGAGATGCGATCTTCATTCCGTACTTCCTCTTCACGGCGAAACGATGAAAGTTAAAGCCTTAAGAGCACAGGCAATTTCTTAGTAAAATTGGTATTCATATTTGGTAAAAGCTGGGGGCCAATGCCCCCTAGCCCACGAAGAGATACTCTGTCACACCAGCTGGCAAGTTGCTTCTTATACGACAGACCAAGAACTCCCTAAGATGGCGGAGAATCCCGCGTCAAAAACAGCATTGCATACATGTTAATTTTATTGTCCAATCACGGCTTGACACATCAATCAACAATGTGATTATTAAGCAATTAATTTGGCGGTATCATGAATACACAGTCCTTTGTTTCATGACGTAGGATATAATAAATGCCTTCAAATATGACTGGAATAGGATGAGTTTATTAGGCACCCCAACACACTCTATTTTTATTTAATTTATTTATTTAATTAAACCAACCAAACCAAATCTACTTGTTAATTGTCACTTTAACTCAGAGAGTCATATCGTGACATACAGACAATAAACACATATATAACATAAATTTACAGTATGGCGTTAAATAATTAAACCAAAAGTTCATTCGGCATTTCATAGCTTCCACGTTATTTCAAAACTTAATAATGCTTTGCAGTAGTTATCTTCATTCACAATATCACTGGGCAACTTTTCTGATGGAGACTGCACAAAGTTCTTTCTTAATCATAAATGTGGACACAGTGTTCTTCATTTTTAGACAGTTCTCCATGGGAGACACATCACAGAAAGAATTACTTTTATTTCCCTATCGAGCCCTTACTGACTGTAACACACACTCTATCGGAGAAGAAGGAACCACGTGAAGAAACCCCGAAGTCCGACAGCAGCAGCCATCTCGTGTTCACAAACGGAATCAAGTCACCAGGCGGTCGATTCAAGATGTCAAGGAACACCAGAATACAGTGAAGATGGATTTTTAAAAACATTGGGACGGGTATTGCACGTAACAACTACCACCAACCGAGTGCGAATCATAGACTAGGCCTACTTCCAAATTTAAGAGTGCCATGTGCAATGTATTATAATATTATGGCTGACGGCATTTGGAAGTCGAGAATAATATACATTACTATATTAGAAGGCGAATTGAACCTAAGAATACATTCCCGAGAGAGAACTTACATAGGCTATATTTTAGGTTATGTTTGAATTAGGCCTATACGGAAAATGCAGTCGGAAGACTATTTCAAAATTTCCAAAGACCATTAAGGTTTTTATTACGTTATTTGTGCTCTGACTGAATATAAACATAAATAAAACAACAATTAAATAACTCTGTACTTTAAATTTTGTAGGTCTAGGCTAGGTCTACTTACTTAAATTGTAGTGATCTTTGTAGAGTTACTCCAATCTTATTCTCGTATTTTTTAGGCGTCATGATGAAATCTAAATAAGAATTTATCCAAAAATTAATTAAATAAAAGCTTCGAAACATCTGACAAGTGGATTTGACACACACATATCAAGAGTCTATAATAACTGTATAAACTGTTTCAATCGATGTATATTACTAGTACTTACCTTGTACAACTTGTTACAACTTCATTATACTTGAATTTCCAAAGAAAACTGTGAAATTATTTAAATAATAAGTCATTAGTTACCGTCGTAATTATAATGTTGGCTGACTTTGTGAAAAATGCATTCTGGGAGATGCGATGTACTGTTATCATTAGCATTAGATTTGTCTTCTTCTTTTCCTCTAATGTTGAGAGCCGAGAGAGAGGAAAACACCAATGTCACCAACTGATTTCTGTTTCTGTTGTAAACGTCCATGGTGATGAATTCTAAACTTGTAAATGTAATATAAAAGAAATCTCGTCGACCATCGCTTTTATTGTTCGACATGTCATATAGCAGAAAGACATGTTCTGCTTATGGTCATGTGTGCTTGTGTTTATTAGCAGATTTTGATACTCATGAGCTTTATTGTTTCATTCCGTTGCAGTATTCTTAATTCAATATATCTTTTAGCTAGATTATTAGAATAGTCCGGTGAAGTACTCTGAGAGCCCAACTTAACCTATAAGAATGGGACAGGCTTTTTTTTATTTATTTAACCCTAGAATACTAACATAATTGAATTAATGCCTAATACTAATAATACATTAAATTTACGTATGGTACATTACGAACTTTGGGCTAAGGCACCAATTAGTTAAATGGTTGAAATTAATATATATTTCGTATGTAACACTATTTACATACACTGAATCCTCTGTGAGAGTGGTCTTTGAGGTTTAATATGCTAAGTTCTTAACCCTGCGTAACTGTGGCGAAATATTGAACATGATTCGTGTGGCCGGTCTCTAAGACCGGGTATTTTATTTTGTTTATTTATTAAATTGTGAATTGTAAGAATAGATCAGATTTCACACAAAATGTATTTATTCAAACTCACAGATGGAAAACAGACTTGCAAGTAAAATCAGACCCATAGAGATAACATAAACAAAGGAAAAAATCAGAAAAGGGAATCCCAAGTTAAATAAAATTATTTAAATAGCAAGAACGACAAACAAATA
Source organism: Meconema thalassinum (assembly GCA_946902985.2). NCBI lineage: Eukaryota > Metazoa > Arthropoda > Insecta > Orthoptera > Tettigoniidae > Meconema > Meconema thalassinum. The sequence continues at coordinate 1,752,473,930 of OX336388.2, read as the reverse complement.
ATTTGATACAAATATATCATACCTATAGTTGTGTCAGTTTTGGAAATGTGGCACATAATAAATCTCGTATAACCCTGTGGCTTATGAAGTAAACATTGCACATTTATTTTGAAAATTCATTCACAGTCTTTGCATAATACTTCTATGTGCCCTAGGCACATGAACTTATTGCACTATCTACAATACTATTTTGTTTTTCTGTTCTGCTTCCAAGTACACGTTTGACATCGTCCAAAGAGACGTACAGGCCAATCATCTTGTACCCTTTCAAGCTTGCAGACGACAGCAATCCTCTCACGCAGAAGGTGGCTTTGTAAAATGCTCATTCCCAACCCTGTGATAAATTTTCGCCGTACTATATTCTGGGTTGGTGCGTTCTGACTTATAATAACTTGACTGTTTGTGCCAGCAATGTTTATCAGAGAATAAAATACCACAATGATAGGCCAACGTCTTGTATTTCTGGCCCAGCATAATTTGCAGAGAGCTGGTCTACGACATCGACACCGCCTTTAGTTTTATTATAGTCCAAAATCATATCTGATTTCTCTGTTTCTTCATCGACGAAGTCATCATCGTGCATCGATAAAATTAGTAACACATTCTTTCGTATGTTAGGAATATATGACAGACGAGTACAATCTTCATGAAATCCAAAGATGTTGGATGGGGTAGGCCTGGACTGTCCTTGAGTGAATCGAGGTGGAAGCTGGCGCTTGATTTTTCAAATGGTGCCTAGCAGCATGAGTTTGTACTGACTGGTCAAGATTTCACAGAGCTCAACGCTGGTGAACCAGTTGTCCGCTGTAACATTTCATTCTCGTCCCGGAAATGGCTGTATTAGTCTCTCCATTGCATTCTTCAGGCTGTTACAGCATACTGTGATCCTTCTGGCTGTTTTCCAACGTAGACTTCCATTTTTAAGTATAAAATACCTTTGCATCACAAGGCATATATACCTTGATGCCGTACTTGTTAGGTTTCGAAGGTCTGTACTTCCGGAAATCAGCCTTTCCCTTGAAACCTAATACCATTTCATCAATTGTAACAAACTAACTCAAGCTGAAATATTGTACACACATGTGAACAAATTCGAACAGATCACGAATTGGAGCCAATCTATCTGACAGTAGCCTCTGCTGCCTGGTCTCAATATTGTAAAACGTATATGGCTAAATAGGAAAGAGAAACATTGCTAAGACATAACTAGCCGAAAGATTTCTGGGAAGTTTCCATCTGTAAAGAACAGTTCTTCTAAATTTAACCTATTGGACTTCTTTACTCCACTCAAAATTAGAAGGCCCAAGAGAGCTTCCATGTCATTACAGTCGACCTCACAAACGTGATATTCTTGATTATATTTTTTTTTTGCGTGAGTGATAATATGTTAGTTTGTAAATTTTACAATAATTTCCATTATCTCTCGATCAAAGAAATGTCTCCAAACCTTGAGAGGATAGGTCTTTCCTCTAACTGATCCTCTGACACCTGGAAGGTGCGTTATAATATTCTTCTGACTTGTTCTAATATTTTTGGGAGGGGGATACATTTTCCGCTTCGTGTAATCCCTACCATAATAAAAGTAAAGAGTCTTCACATCCGTGATAATAATGACGTCGCAAGGATTCTGCATCCTCATCAGGATTCAAATCTCGTTCACTTTCCGAATTCTCTTCTCGAACTTCCAGCACGTCCTCTTCGTCATCTTCTGAAGAATCATCATGTTTTCGGTTCAGAATCAGTGGAAACAGTTTCAAGTAGCCTTTGCAATCGTTTTTGTTCTCTTTCATGGCCCATTTTACCTAAAATACAGTAAAATATATGCTTGAACAAATAGTTCGATAACTCTTCAATATGAAAGCAAAAATCATTTCAAGAAATAAGCCATAATAAAAATATACTAATTACCTCATAGGTACACTGAACGTAACGCAAAAAGTGTTGCTGGTCTCAGGAACCATGTCGTAGTGAGTTGTCACAGTGGTCAATTTCCCATGACTGGCAATATTAGTTGCACGCGCGGGGTCGCAACAGAGGAAGGTACAACAAAGTACAGCTTCTTAGCCTCAACAGTCGGAAATTTAAATAGCATTGTTGTGAGGCCCGGAACAAGAGACCGTGCCACACTTATGCAGGGTTAAATACAAGAAATACGGAAGTCGTTTACTTTGACGTAAATGTCAGTATGTAATCTCTCCAGCCCTGTCTCTGGTTTTTATGAGGTTGTTTTTATAATCCCTCTGAAGTGATGTCACATATATACATGAAATTCCCTACCTCTTTGTTATTGTCATGGAGAAACCAATTTGTTGTTAAATTCAAGGATAATTTCAAGGCAATTCCTTGCCCCATGATTATGCTTCTAGAACTGATAGTCATTAATAACAAAAGCATTGACATCACCATAGACCAGCAGAAGCACTGCTGGAACAGATATAGAGGGAATTCTAAGCAGTTAAATCATTCATACATGTAAATTTTACATATGATAGTATTGTATGCTTAATCACTTATTTACATAGGTCCCAATGAGCCAGAGCTCAAGTACTAGGAGCAGCAGAAAAAACTCTCGAATTTCGAACATAAATAACACAGCAACGCAACACGAAATTTACAAATTTATTGCGCAGTTTAAAAGAGGAATGTTTGCCATTTATGATATCTAGCACCCTTATTGGCCACAGCGCTTAAGCAGGTATTATTGCCGACGTGCGTGTGGCCTTGGAGAACACGTGCATCGCCTCGTCTCATCAGCCGCTAGCATGGCGTGTTTGAAAGGAACTGGTTCGAGTGTTAAAGCGAATCCATGTGGTAGGCCTCGTGGCATCAGAGAACATCCATGCAGTGAGGCATTCCCTCCTCAACGTAAGCACGCACGTGCTATGCGACTCTCAGATCGCACCGTACGGAGACTTTTACACACCGCTATGAAGTTCCGTATAAAATGGTGGGTGTGCAGGAACTCTGTGAATGTGATTGGGCCAACCGCAGAGCGTGTTGTGAGACTATCCTGGAAGCTGTGTCAACTGACTCCAGGCTACTGGAAAGTGATGAAGCGCACTTTCATTTGTCGGGCTACGTTAGTAAACAAAATTTTCGGTACTGGTCCACAACCAATCCTAGACAGAACCTCCACAGCGAACGTGTGACTGTTTGGTGCGCTGTCCTTGATTTTAGAATTGTAGACCCTTACCATTCTGAAGAGAAGGCCAAAACTGTGACAGTAACATCTGCACGTTAAGTACGACTTATGGAATCCTCCTGTGTTGTTTCAAAAAGATGGTGCCACTGCACCTGTGTGCACACTGCCGCAAAGGTATCTGAATTAGAAAAACCATTTGGTAGTAGGTAGCATACGAGTAGTTTCAATAAATGATTGTCGGCCAGCGAATCGGTTCAGGAGAGTCCTGTAAGCGTTCATATACAATTCCGCCAATTGCGATGAAACTTTGGTGAGTTGTTGTGCACACTCCCACCAATTTTTCTGAAAAAGTAAATCCATTTTACATTAGATGGCACACGAGTAGTTTCAACAAATGCTCACATGGTCAGCTGTATGTGGCGTGCTCATGCGTCGGGAAACCTTCGGATTTATTTATATATGCACCAGACAGAAAAACAAAGAATATTGTTTATCCGACGGCACTCCAGTAAACGTAATTGCAATTCAAACACTTATTCTTATTCTTTCTTGGGCTGGCTGTGTGGCTCAGCGGTAATGTTCTCGCCTGCTGCGATCAAATGCTGGTACAGCCAGTTGGCATTTGAGGGTGCGCAAATGTGAGGGGGCCATGTGGGTAGATTTACTGGCACGATAAAGACTTCAGGCCAAAATTCCATCACCCCGGCATCTCTAAAAGCCGCAGTAGTTAAAAGAGACGTAAAACCAATAACATTATTATCTTCCATTCTTTCTATCTGTCTTTGATTGGCATCGCAATGCATGCCGGGTATAGGCTAGCCAGTTTAATATAAAAATAATTTTGTGAAAATTACTTATTTATAAATCGTTGGTATTTGTATATTCCTGTAAATTAGTCTAAAATATTTTTCTTTAAAAATATCTTGATATGGTCTATGAGATGAATAAAGGCTCTTTGCAGAATGGTTGGAATATGTACTGTATTTATCTTCTTGCTCCAATGGAAATTTTGAAGTGATATGGAAATGTTTACGGTCCTTGATACTATTATCTATGAACAACCTCAACCTCACAAAGATACTCAAACATCCTGTAAGAAAATTACCTCTAGCTCTCAGTCATCCATACAGTCCCAAATGTTCAAGAAACATTAACATTATTTACAGAAAATTAAAAACTATCTACAGTAAACAGAAACCTGGAGACACATAAAATGTGTACAAAAGGGAAACATATACAGTAAATGAAAAGCTAGAAAAAAGTACTTCCAGAAATGGGAAAAATTATATATACGGAAGTGACATTCGAGGATCTAAAAACAAAAGATTGCATTACTTCACTCGCTCGTACATTCAATCGAAAAATCAATCAACTATTCATTCTTCCTCATATTGAATCAATATAACAACAAACCAATCAAACTCAAATAGAAATGAACACAATATGCATTACAAAATATTACAGCTCATCTTCTCATATCAGTTGACGGAGAGCCAAAGTGAATATTAGCAGTCCTGTTACTCTTGATCAAACTGTATGTTGACTGCAAGGGGATGAGACAAGAATTTTTGTGAACATTAATTCTCAATCTGACCCTATCAAACTTCTACTTCTGTTTTTGAAAATCTCACATGCATTGACCGGGAATCGAACCCGGTCCTCCTTGGTGAGAGGCAAACAGCTTGATTGCTGCACCTCCATGCCCTCGGTATAATTTTAAGGTGGTCTGTCTAATATCACAGCAAGATGGGGTGCACAAGGACCTTTCTGCATATTGTGCTTGCATTAAATTATGGTGTAGGCCTATTTGTTCTAATTTAAGTTAATGGCATTCCCCACTTCGTGGCATTCTTTTTATTCTTCTGTGATGTGTCTCCCATGGAGAACTGTCTAAATATGAAGAACACTGTGTCCACATTTATGATTAAGAGAGAACTTTGTGCAGTCTCCACCAGAAAAGTTGCCCAGTGATATTGTGAATGAAGATAACTACTGCAAAGCATTATTAAGTTTTGAAGGAACGAGGAAGCTATGAAATGCCGAATGAACGTTTGGTTTAATTATCTAACGCCATACTGTAAATCTATGTTATCTATGTGTTTATTGTCTGTAGGTCACGATATGACTCTCTGAGTTAAAGTGACAATTAACAAGTAGATTTGGTTCAAATAAATAAATAAATAGATAAATAAATTATCAAGTTAATGGCATTCGCCACTTCGTGGCATTCTTTTTCTTCTTCTACTTCTTCGCCTTTTGAGACACATAGGATCACTTTAACCAACCATTCGTTCGTCGACTTGTAGGAACTGTACGAGCCTTGCGGTCCTCCCAGTACTTCTTCATGCGTATTGATCGTCTTGCCTTTTCTTGGGCGGAAAATATTCTTGTTGGAATTTTCTTTCTTTGTGAGTGGACAATGAAAAGTCATATTTTTCTTCGTGGCATTCAATATGAGTACCTAAAATCAAGGCTTCAGGTACATTGAGGTGGCTGGTAAGGCCTATTATACTCCTCCAGAGCAATGAAGAATGTATTATTATTAAAAATAATTCATATTCTGCCTTCTGTGTACGTATTGAGACTATAGATCCAGATGACTTGGCTGTGCCAAGACATATAATATGGTCTGAGGGCTGAGACTAGATAAACTCAATCTCATGATGCAGAACTGAGAAGAGATGGGTTCAGTTTCCATCTTAGCCAACCTAAAAACTTTTTCCCACCTCTACCGCAGGTAAATGCTGGTGTGGTTCCTAAATTAAGGCCATGGCCACCTCCTTCCAAACCCTAGCCTCCAATACAAATTCACTTACAGCCTCACAATGACACAGGTTGTCGGACAGATTACACACCAACTACATGGGGTTACATGATCACAATGTCGCAAGGCCCCTTAATGAATGAACAATATTATTAAGAGTGGTATGTTAACTTAATATTTTTCTCTCACAGGTTTGCAATGCAAGTGGCTCTACCATTCAATGACAGTTCTCTACTGGGAAAATGACTTCATGAAATTCAATGTTGCTCTTTTTATGAAAATGTTATGTGGATTTTATTTCTTAAAAAAAATAGAAAAGAAGAATATATACTATGTGTAATACAGCATATTCACTTATTTTTGTCCCGATATCATTCCTTCAGAATTCCTTATGCACATCCTGATTCCTTCCAGTATCATATTTCATTGAACAGTAGTTAATTATTTAATGCTGTATAGTGGTTCACGGTGTAGTCACGTCCTAGTTCGTGAACCATGGGCAACAGCTGAGTAGCCTTGTAACGGGTCCTGACAGTCTGGATACCAGTTACTATGGAATGAGTGGGCATCTTGGACATATTCTGGGTCATTGCCCTCCTTGTGCTTAGGTGGCTAGACTACCCAACTCCCTTGTTTATTCCCTGAGGTGAAACTTGTGAGGCCCGGTGTAAGTAAGGCTAGCAACCTGCTAAAAATGTCTTGAGAATGCCTCGGACCTAAGGGAGTGATCAGGGACTCCTTGGAAACGAACGAGCAATAGATCGGGTATTCGATGAGGTGCTATTAATATCGACGGGGCTTATGGAAGGAAGAAAGTAAAGCTAGCTGAGTCAGCAATTAGGAAGGGATTGGATATTCTAGGGATTAGTAAAGTTCAGATAAAGAGAGCTAGAGAGGAGGAAGTAGGAGATTACAAGGTGTACCGGTCAGGTGTAAAACGAGACAGGGCAAAGTAGGGAGTAGGGTTGTTGTCAAGAGAACCTTAGAGCGTAACATAGTTTATGTGAGGTATGTAAATGAACAATTAACTTGGATAGATTTGGAAATGACAGGATTGTTTCAGTATACGCTCCAAATGAAGGGGCTGAATATGACGAAGTAGTCAGATTTTATGAGGCTCTGAGTGATATGGTAGTGAGAGTTGAACAATAAAGATAGTGTAGTACTGATGGGAGATTTCAATGCTAGAATAGAAAATAGGACCGAGGGGTATGAGCAGGTAATGGGTAAGAGTAGTGTGTTTTGGATGGTTCTGGCCCCACCTCCACCTCACAAGATGGCGGCGGCGCGATATCTCTCGAACGCATGGTCAGATTTTGACGAATGAGGTGTCATTGAACTCGGGATGACACTCCCTTTCCAATGGACAACATATTTCAATCCCCAAAATAAAACCTACCCCTACTAGAGGGTGAAATTGTATTTTTTAGAGAATCTCTCTTTCCAATTGCAACATGTGAGAGTTTGAATGCCAATACGGAATGAAACGTTGTTCTACATAAAGTTCATGTGTTCGGTGGATAGCCACTATGAATTAACATGCTAGTTTTTGTTTTTTTACGCATGCCCACTCATGGCTTTTGAAGAGGGTGGGGGAGTGGTTCCCTGTGGACGAGTCCTTGTTGACAGGTCATTGTTGACAAGTCATTGTTGACGGGTCCCTGTGGACTGGTCATTGTTGACGAGTCCTTGTGGACGAGTCCTTGTCGCTTTGGACTGTTCCCTTTGGACCGGTCCCTTTGACCTGGTCCCTATGGACTGGCTCATGAATTTATTTAAATTATGTCAAAGGGCCTAACTACATTTGTGTGTGTTGAACTGACGTTGTTCACCAACCCCCACTACTATAATGTGATAACGATATGAAAGGAAAGTGACGAAATACATGTGAACACGTGTGAGATGACCTTATTACCGTCCTCCATGTGAAACAAGTCACATCCTGTTTTGGTTCATACGTGAGAAAATGCAAGTTCATGTGTAATATGACCTAACACACAAGTGTACACATGTGCACGTGCACGATAAGAGCTAACAAGTCACAACCTGTTTTGACAGTGGTGGGAATAAGGCTAGAGACATGTACAAGTAGTCAAATGACTCCGGCAGACAACCCCTTTCCTATGGATAACTTATTTCCACTCAAAAATAAAATCTACCCCTACTAGGGGGTGAAATAATAATTTTTAGGTAAAAGTCGCTTTCCATGTGCAACATGTGGGAGTTTGTATGCCAATATGAAATTAAACTCGTTCCATATAAAGTGCATGCATACAACTGAATGCCGCTATGATTTATCATTTTTGTTTTTTGTTTTACGAATGCGCAATTGTTTTTTTGTAAGAGGGCTGGCTTTTTGAATAATGATTTATACATACGTTTTTTTTTACAAATTAACCAAAGATCCAAAAGCTAATAGGTCATCGGCTTTTTAATATCTTATGAACTAAGAAAGCTAGGGACTTGTATGAGGGGTCGTTGGACTTGGGGTGACGCCCTGTTTTGAATGTATTATTCATTTTTTTTGTCAAAAGGGCCTAACTGCACTTTCGTTAATATCTCGCTGACCAATAATCACAGAGGGTCAAGTGAGGTGTCATAGGACTTAAAATGGCCAACCCCTCTCCATGACCAATGAATTTACCCCCCCCCCCCAAAAAAAAAAACAGCAAGGTCATTAACCTAAGATTTTTATCAACTAATAATCAGAGAGGGACATGTGAGGTGTCACAAGACTCAGGATGGCCAACCCTTTTCCATGACCAACGAATTTACCCAAAATACCCAAAACAGCAAGGTCATTGACCTAAGATTTTATAAACTTATCAGTAGAGAGGGTCAAGTGAGGTGTCATAGGACTACGAATGGTTAACCCTTTTCCATGACCAATGAATTTACCTCAAAAATTCAAAACAGCAAGGTCATTGACCTGAGATTTTATAAACTAATAATCGGATATCAACATGTGAGGTGTCATAGGACTTAGAATGGTCAACCCTTTCCCATGGCTAATGAATTTACCCAAAATACCCAATACATCAAGGTCATCGACCTGAGATTTTATAAACTTATAATCGGATATGGACATGTGAAATGTTTACAGTGAGTGATGAAACATAGCTAGGTAGTGAAAGAATTATTGTAGGCTACATGTATGGTGACTGACAAATCTTTCACCATTGGAACTTGTTTTCAGATCAAACTGCAGTACAGAGAGAGTATAGGTTGTAGGTATGGGATAATAAATGACAAATGGTGTATACAAAATCTGATTTATCGATTCAAGAAATAAGAGTAGACAATCTTTAATTGATTGGTTAAAGAGGATAGCTAAAATCCAAAATAGTGACTACATTGAACTAAACTGAACCAAGTTGAATCAAACCCAACCAAACCGAACCAAACTTAATCAAAAAACAAGCCAATGATTTAAGTGTAAAACTTGTGGGTGAATGTGGTCATTGGTAATGTCAGAAAGGAAAGGGATAACGCTCTACCTATAGAGGGTAAGGTAAAGCTAGTGCATGATGCTAATGCACACACACAAGTACATGGTGGTACAAGAACTACACTGATTCTAATCACTAAGGCTTTGATTAGGCCTTGCACACGTGATATTTGCTTCCCGTCTCCAAGGGTGAAACTAGTGGATGTCGGCTTCCTATCTGACCAGAATATGGAAGTCTCGGACACTCTACCCCTTCCTGGAATGGTACTTCTTCGAATCCGGTTTCCTGATGATCGGCTATTATTATTATTATTAGCTCAAACTTGCTTCTTTCTAGACCCTATTAGTTGCCTAGCGAATGTCTGTCTTGTTCTCGGTCTCCCAAATACTCTATCGGTGACCTATTATTTTCTAGCATCTAATACTCCTCGTAACTTAGTGCTTTTTATAGTTCGTTCGTTTCCTTGAAACAACGTCTTGAATTTAATTCTCTCTTCTGATTATTCTGTCCTCTAATTCCTATGTTTCCAGAATACTATGCAGACCTTATTTTGTCCGACCCTGATCGGGTTCTTTTAACGTTGATAGAATGTTTGTTACGGTACTTCAAAACGTTACGATACACTTGGTCGTTTCAATAAACTGTTATTGAAGACCTATCGCCTATTCTTTAAGTTCGCAGCCTACTTCGACTGTTATACTCAACTTTTCACTGTAAGACTGATATTGGCGGAACTAAATCCTGTATTAGGATTTTCCTAATTCTCCACACGGCGATACTATGATGATACTTATCGTACTCTGATGCTTCATCGTGCAGCGTCTCGGCACTCACGGAACTGGATAATTGGTGAAACAGTACGACCCGCCTCAACGGTCGTTCAAGACTGAATAATACTGATACAGCCGGACGCCCCCTCTCGGGCTCTCGGAATAACTGCATTAACGATGATAGTGACACAGTGTCACGCCCGCAGGCTGACAATAACTGCATGATTAGCCTGGCCCTGCCAGGGCTTTTATACAAATCGGCGACAAAAAGATAAATTCTACGTCTTTTTCGGAACCAACTTTTGAAGTAATGGTCGCACATTATTTAAAATTATATCTCTGGAAAGCTCGTTTTCTAAACGTAAACTGACTTCTTTGCACATGAAAATCGATCGTGCAGTTCTGAGATATTCAATAAAATTTAGTCTTCAGCTGTGTGGGTGTTACAGTTGATTTTTAATTCCCCACTCCTCGGGTCTCGGGAAACCCCCAATGACGTATGACCACGTCGGCACTTCTTTCCGGGGCCTTTATTATAACATCTTTCTCCACACAAAAATCTCTATTCCGAAATGATTCACAATGCTGTATTTCTTTAGTTAATTTTATTCTTGCAAATGGGTTAAATCTAATTATTCTTCTTCTGGCACAGCTACGCGGTTGCCATTTTACTGCAAGGTAAGGGCGATTTCCGAAACACGCTCTTTGTCACTCGCTTGGAAAATTCCACTCGTTCTATTTATATTCGTGACTGGCTCCTTATCAATGCGTCAGGCATGATCTCATTTCCTGGCCACCTGGCTCCAGTTTATTTCACAACGTTATGCTAGCCTTCTTGTATAAAATCTTTCTATGTTCCTCTGAAGACTGTATATTTCCTTCCTTCGTTTTTACTAAAATACATGGATTCGACCCCTTGAACCAATGGTACATGGGTTCACCATGTAGTACTGGATGCTGCAATTTATTTAGTGGTATATCAGCCGCAAGAAATGCATGACAAATATCTTGTTAGAACTGGCTGTTTGCTGGACCATGTCTCACATCTCGCAGTTTGTGAAGCAAACGTTGTGTCGCTTCATTAACGATGCACATTTCACGTTTTGCTGTGTAAATTGCAAACGCATGTCTGCCGCTACAGGTTCCTCACAAATGTTACAAAATAATACAGTTCTGTCAGTCCCATGAAGGGCCTAGGCCTACCAAGCAACGAGCCATTTGGCCTCAGATATTGGGGTGATGCATGATCAGCGCATCGGGTACCCTCGGCCGTTAATCCTGGTTTTCGTGACCGGGGTGCTGCCTCACTGTCAGACAGCTACTCAATTATCCTCACGAGGCTGAGTGCACCCCGTTCCAACCTTAACGTCGTTTCTGAAATGCCTGACGGAATCGTGAATTGTGCGCTACCCCAACAACACGGGACCGGCCTAATTTAATTTTATTGTTACATACCGAATTTGATCATAATGACATTTTGTTTTTACATATTTTTGCCTTTTTAAATGTAAAAAAAATACATATTCTGTCTCTTTATTTTACATATTTGATCATAATGAGATTTTGTTCTTCTTCTTCTGTTTCTATGGCCTCATTGGACCACTTCAGTCAATCATTTCTTGGTCCTCTTCTTCAGTAATTCCTTTCCGAGTTGCCCAGTAGCTTTTCATTCACTCTGAACTTCTCAGGCGTTCCTCATCTGTAAATACCCTTTTTATTGTATTAGGTTTGTCTATTTTTGCCTGAAATCTAATTTTTATATCTTTCAGGTTTTTTTTAATTTTTGTTTTGTTTTGCAAGTCATACAAGGTTATTTCTAATTATTTTATATCTTCTCTAATTTCCTTACTTGTTGTTTCATATTCCAAAGTTTCGCTACAATTTTTCTAGATAATCTGGTTTTCGGCTCATAATGAGACCAAGAAAAGAAATCCGTTTCTTCCGTATAGTATCTGTATATCACTTCATTTGGTACTATCTGCCACTGTACATCTTTCTGATATTTTTTATTTATGCATGTTCTAGCTATTCTTCTTTCTACTTTTAAAATTTTGTCGATTCTGTTTTTCTGAGTAACTTTAAAAAGAGTTTCACTTCCATAGGTCACCTCTGGTTGAACCACCGTCTTGTAATGTTTTAATTTTGTTGCGATTGATAGACATTTTCTTTTATATGTAGACCATGTTCATATTTGGGCTTTTATCATTTTATTAGTTCTTTCTAGCCATGCAGGTTTCTCATTCAAGTTGTAAGTTATAATTTCTCCTACGTATTTAAATTCCTTCACTATTCTAACTTTCTTGTTATTTACTGTTATGTGATTGATTACAAGTGGATTTGCTACCATTATCTCAGTCTTTTCAAATGATATCTGAAGTCCAATTTTTTGTGCTATATTTTGTAGGCTTATTATTTGATTCCGGAGGAGTGTGAGAAGCATGTTATGGAGCAAGGACGTCCCTCAGACTAGCAATAAGATCATATATCGGACGTACTATGTCCCTATCCTGATGTATGCCTCGGAGACCTGGGTTATGAAAGGAAGGGAGAAGAGCAAAATACAGGCCAGTGAGATGAGGTTCTTGAGAAGCAGTATTGGAGCTACAAAGATGGACAGAATAAGAAATGAGAGGACCTGAGAATTAATGAAGGAGGAACCATTACAGGATGGTAAGGTGAGTTGGGGTAAGTGCATACCCAAAAAATGCAAGTGCAACTTTGAATTTTAAATGCATCTGAACTAGTTGCAATACCGAAACAAGACTTTTCTGCATATTGACTGGTTAATTGTGTGTGACTGATGCATCTTGAATGTTTGCTTCGAGAATGTATATTCCATTAGGAAATTAAATATCACTATAATGTCCAGGGTACGCACTTGCCCCGTGATATGGGGCAAGTGCAACTCTAGCCTATATTCTTCCATTAAATGTTTTACACATAATCGCGGGGCAAGTTCGTGTTCTCTACTTATTAAGCTATTAGATGCATATTTCAGAATTTATAAAGTTATGTTTTCTATTAAATTCTTCACCTTAGAATGTTGGGGTGTGTAAGATGCAAAATTACAGCCATTGGAAAACATCACAAGAATATAAAAATTAAAGACAAAAACTGGTGTTTACTTGCATTTTATTAGTAGGTACGTTGCTTAGGGTTAACGCAATTTATTAACGTTACAGTAACTAAAAACAAATTGTAAAATCAAGTTAAGTTATACCAAATAAGTACAAGGAAAATAAATGTCGACAGAAGATACACTGTATCAAGGCACATTAAAAATTGTTTATCAAATTTTTAAAATAAAGAAACGAAAATTAAACATTGTCACTAACAGTAGATATTCATTTAAATAACCTCATGATGTGTTTAAATCTCCTTATTAATAAATCAAAAGTGAGTTTCATTCGTGGTCCATCATAAAAAATCGTCAAATTAAGTTTCACTATTACCCATTCACTGAATGTTGTTCTGAGTAAAGGAAATGGGAAACAACAGTTTTCCCCTGCGGTCTACAGATGGCGGAGGGATAATAGACACTATTTCGTCTTCTAAAATATCACTGATATCTTCATTGTCTGGATACGCACTTGCCCAGTTGGGTAGGGACGAACTTACCCTGCATACTTGTTCTGACGGGGCAAGAGCAACCCCTCAAGTTTTTGTAATTAGTTACGTGGTATTTCTATGATTAAATATGTTTATGAAAAGAGTATACTTATAACTTTTAAACTTTCCACAAATGAAGTTATTTCAATGAGCGATGGTCCAGATACGGCGTGGATTCGGGAAGCACGGTGAACTCTGATGCTTCGTTGACGGCATTACTTTCGGAACTGGCCTATACATCTGCTTGTTAGTCGACTTCACCCGCGACATCTAGTGATAATTGAACGCAAGACAACTTACCCTAACTCCCCAAGAGATGAAGAATAAAACTTTCAATTTTCCGCCTATTCAATACTATAATTTGTTAAAACATTTCAGGGGTACATGTTTCAAGTCCTATTTCTTTTGGACCCTTCTTCAGCCCACAAACTTATCTATGAAGCCCATCAGAGCACAAAAAACATCGATGACACAAAATGCACATACATAATAAAAAGTTAAAAACACTAACAATATCTGAGAGTCTAAAAATCTAAAAATAGCATGCATAGTTTTCGGGCTTCAGGTACATGTGTTTGTACTTGTTCTATATCTATGTAAAATGTCATTTGACACTGTAAAACGCCGGGCACATATTTTGATGTCTATAACTGGCGTACTGTAGGAACTTGCAGCATATCTTGTACTGTTTTAACATTTCTATTGGTGTTGCTGAAGATGGGTTGGACGGCAAAGGCTACATAAAAAAGTCAACCCCTGGCACTATCCAGCCCATGACGGGCTAAGGCCGACCAAGCGACCGCTGCCCAGCCATTTGGCCTGCAGATATTGGGGTGACGCGTGATCAGCTCGTCGGGTCCCCTCGGCCGTTAATCTTGGTATTCGTGATCGGGGCGCTGTCTCACTGTCAGACAGCTACTCAATTGTCCTCACGAGGCTGAGTGCACCCCGTTCCAACCCTCACGTCACTTTTAAAATCCCTGACGGAGCCGGGGATCGAACCCGGGGCCTCCGGGTGAGAGGCAGGCGCGCTACCCCAACACCACGGGGCCGGTCAAAGGCTACATCTTTTAACAAATTCTTGTTATAAAATTTGGCATTTGGCAACCTGTCTTTGATGGATTAAAATAGTCTTCTGTCACACGGTATGGAAAAACAACAGAGAAACTTGCATTTTTCCTGACTCAGTAGTAGCAAGTTGCTCTCGCTAAGCGGAGCTTGACCTCCACTTGATGTCGCAGGGCTATTATCGTCTGACTTCGGGTCAAATGAAACAACACGCCATTTTCTCTGTTGTTTTCCCATACCGTGTGACAGAAGACTCTTTTAATCCATCAAAGACAGGTTGCCAAATGCCAAATTTTATAACAAGAATTTGTTAAAAGATGTAGCCTTTGTCGTCCAACCCATCCTCAGCAACACCAATAGAAATGTTAAAACAGTACAAGATATGCTGCAAGTTCCTACTGTACGCCAGTTATAGACATCAAAATATGTGCCCGGCGTTTTACAGTGTCAAATGACATTTTACATAGATATAGAACAAGTACAAAAACATGTACCTGATGCCCGAAAACTATCCATGCTATTTTTAGATTTTTAGACTCTCAGATATTGTTTACAGTGTTTTTAACTTTTTATTATGTATGTGCATTTTGTGTCATCGATGTTTTGTGTGCTCTGATGGGCTTCATAGATAAGTTTGTGGGCTGAAGAAGGGTCCAAAAGAAATAGGACTTGAAATATGTACCCCTGAAATGTTTTAACAAATTATAGTATTGAATAGGCGGAAAATTGAAAGTTTTATTCTTCATGATTACTGTCAATACGGAACCTGAAATGAATAATATTTCTAATAATCCCCAAGAGATGTCAGAACGAGTTTCAAACGGACAAATATATCATGGACCAGTGATGCTCTTGCCCCGAAAATGCTCTTGCCCCAACTCACCTTATAGAGAAATCTAGACTTAGATGGTATGGACATGTAAAACGAATGGAGGAGAAGAGGATACCCAGGAGGATACACGAGACGAAGTGGGAAGGAAAGATACCGAGAGGAAGACCGAGAGACAGGTGGCTGAAGGGGGTGGAAGAAAGCGTGAAGAAGAGAGGAAAAGACGGGACAAGGGTGGAGGCTGAGAGATGGTGGGAAGACAGAAGATGTTGGAGAGGCTTGTGTTCCAAACAGACCCGGCCAGTGGCTGGAAACTGTGCAAGATTATGATGATCGTTCCACCATTGGTGTTTCTTCCTTGGATTTATTGGGGCTACTTGTTCAGCTATTTGTTTCAATTGGGGAACTATTTCCTCTAGATCATCTGTTATTTTAATATATTTCGTTTGTTTGTTGTATCCCTTATTATTTATTAGTTTATGAGGGTCGTATGTTCTCTTTCTTTTGAGGTGAGTTTTTTTCTTTGTCAACGGGGTGAATTTAATTTTAATCTTTATCATGTAATGATCCGATCCAGTATCGGTTCCTCTCAGAACTTTCACATTGTAGATCTCCCTGTGATAGTTCTTATCCATACGAACATGATCTTGTTGCCATTCATGTGACGTATTTCACGCCACTTAGTTGACATAAAAATATACCTAACCTAAGATATTCTTTCCTGCCAAATTTACCCGTCCCTGTATTTCCAGTTGGAGCGAACGCTTCATAAATTCCTTCACTTACCTAAGAATCTGAAGAACATTGTGGCCTATGCAGACAGTCGCAAATGTGACCTGTGAAGACTTTGTAAAATAAATCTTCATGGATAAAACACCGCACTCGCAGTCCAAACACGCGAGGTATTACTCTGGACCTGATGTGCACTGATTCTGGAATTCAGTGTTCCCTAACCTCAAAAATAAACATTGGATCTACGCATTTAAAATACGTCAATATCAGCTGTATCGATTGTTCCAACCCCAACCATCGCGAGATGTATCGACCGCCGTAGATGACAAGTGACGTACGCATGGCGAACGACCAGGGTGGCCAACTCTATCGGAAGTGAACACGGAAGTGTCTTATGGACTACGTTCAAGAAAGCCAGGGAATTCTAGTGTGCGTGTGTGCTACTACTGCTCTTTAGAAATTATCGTGCCATTTTGATATATGTTGAATGTTTGTGTGCGAACTCCCTCTCTTATTTACCTGACCGTCAAGAAGAACACTTGGCTTGGGGGTTTCGGATCCCCCAAGGTTGAAAAACATAGGTATCGGCCTACTCGTGGGGCGTTATTTTATTTTGGTGTTTTAGTTTTGGTTTAATATGTAGTAGCACAGGTAAGTTCCAGGAAGTGTGATATTGTATTTGTTATTTTCTGCCCATTTTTGGGGCCTTGTTTTTTTCTTTCTGTGCGTCGTGGAATTTCATACCTCGTGGGGATGGCACAACAGGAGGGGCTTCGGCCAAATAATGGATTGATGTCTCCCACTGTTTAATATCTAAATTGTTTATCAATTTTTCTTCTTCGGAAGTAGTTTTCATGGTGGGAAATCTCTCTTGTATTGGGCGAGGATTTTCCTTGTTGTGCAACCTTGTGCGTCCTTTAGTTTGGGTCCAAATTTATTCATTTATTTTCTGTGATCACGCTTCTTGGAATTTTCCCGATTTCAGCATGTAGAATTTTATTATTTTAGTTTTAAGGGGGCCCTGTTCCTAAAGTTGCATCACCTTACGTCCACGTGCTAGTTGTAGTTTATGTGACGCTTTGCCTTGGTTGTCCTCCTTTACGCCCATGTGCGTTTCTTTTTTTGAATTTCCAATTTGGTTGTAATTCTGTTTAACCTATGGGATTGGTTCAAATCTCAAATTTCGGGAGTGGCACACTATGGTGCAATCATGCCTTGATTTACCGTTAGATTCCGCCATTTTTAAGAGTAGAGTCGAGTTCGCGTCGGCTCCTTGGCGGTCGTGTGATACCGCCCGCTCCGCGTTTCTGGAGCCTGTATTGTAGCTTTTCATTTGAATTCTCTTTTATTTACTTTTCCGTTGATTCCCTGGTATGTTCGTGCGTGTTAGTTGATCCTAATTTTCTTTTACGTGTGTAACTTGTAATTGGTCCTCTCTTTGGTGTAACCTCACGGTGGCATTTTCAAGTGATGTTTCGTTCTGGGGATGTGTGTGCACGCGTTTCCTAGTTCAGGGCTTATATAAATTATTTTGACTAAGGATAACTTTCCCTTGCGTACCTGATTTATAATTATAAGATTTTACCCTTTGTGTACCTGTTGATCTCGTATTTTCCGTTGGCGTCTTAAAACATGTTAAGTGGTCTGCCGTGCCACAGTGTTACTGACCTTGTGACCGTCCTTTCGAGGGCAATTATTTCATTCATGATAAAACTGTTTGTAATTTAAATATGTCCCTAAAAAGGGTAGTTCCTATTTTTATATCTTGTGATACCTTATAATAGAGACCCCTTTTATATTTTGATTACGACTTCATTTCGTCTTTAACGTCCCATCCCCACCCTCAAGACAGCTGCGGTGGAATGAATCCTCACCAGGTAAGTCTTTCACTTTTTCAAGCTTGTGGATAAAACGACGTATTTTCCTCTCTTGTCCATCTGAGGGTGTCACCCGAATACGTCGTCAACACCGGCCGCCGAGGCAAAACCATCAAGTCCCGTAAAGGATGTCTTGGGACCGCCGTTGGTAAGTTTCCTTCAGGTTGGCAGGCACTCTAGGGAGTCTGTCGAGCTGAGCGAGATAGTGTAGTGTGTAGGAGGGGGGTTACAGTTGGTAGCAGAGCGTGGTTCACGGTTTTCCACCTTGCTGCTGTCTAGGGGGGAGGGTTGGCTGTAAAATCCCCTGTTAATATTTTAAATCAGTTTCAATTTTGAATGTAAAGATGTCCCGCCTATAACCTGTCTTAATTGCCCTGTTAATCTGTTTCATGCAAAAATGTCTGCTGCGAGAAGTGTGCAGTTTGCGGCCCGTCTGACACGAGATGAGGCGAATTACGAGTTGACCATACGTGGCCTGCAGTCTTCGGGCGATCTAAGCCAAGACCAGAAAATGCTGGAGGGAGCTTCAGAGATTCCAGTGTGCCCTCCGGAACTCACAGATGAAGAGCTTGATCGGGGTAAGTCCCTGATTGAACTTAAAGTGTCGCATCTAATTAATATGTGTAACTACTTGCAAATTCATTGCTCCAGTAAGGGCGAATTATCCCAAGTGCGCGCCTCTGTCCAGCATCTGTTTGGGAGGGTATCCGATATGATTTCAGTCGCTGGTGACCGCAGCGTTACAGTTTTGGGAGAATTGATTGGCCTTCAGACTTCTCTTTGCGAATGTACCGTGAAGGTACGAGATTGTGAAATGTACTTTGAAGCCAAGTCAGGGGAAGGCCCCCATTCAGTTTCTGTACCGTTCAACGATAGCGCATGTAACGTAACTGCTGAATCTAGTCCTGCGTCTATGCATGTAAGCATCCCGAACGAGTTGGCTCGAGGGCAACAGAGGGATGGTGCTATGGCCATGTTGAGTTTATCGGGCGAGTATCCTTCTGCTTCACGTCACTGTGAGTGCTCTGACGTTAATTGTCCCCTGTGTAATCCCTTCCAAAATTTAACGTTGCAAGATCTGCCTGCAGCGCAATCCGGTAATCTGTCAGTAACCCACCCTGATAATGCCCACGATGTCCTTCATGTGACAGATATGTCTTTGGCCATACCTGTGTGTGGCGGATCCATGTCCGGCGCATCCCTGCCTAGTGCGTATCTAGGAGGAAATATAGGGACGTCTGCCGCGGCATTGGTTCCCATGTGCCATCCATCCGCACCGGTCTTGCCCACTGCGCCTATCATGTCCACCGGTTTCGAGCAGTATGTGGCCTCTCAGTGTCAACCTTTCAGTGCTAGTAACGTAGCCTCATTGTCTAACTTACCTATTTCTACAACATTTAATGTCAATGCGACCCTGAGTGGGCAACGCATGTCGAGTACCAATTCCGCACCCTATTACTCGCATTGTATGTCTCGAGTGCCTGTCACCGTTTCGGCTTCCTGCGCTTCACGTTTTGTTAATTCTAGTGCGAACCCGGCTATTCATGAAACTCTCGCCATGCCTCGTTCTGAGAGGAACATAACGGTTCAACATAATTCTAATTTAACTGCTTCTCGCCCCCATGGCCACGTAGCTATTTCAGAACCTGTACCCAGGGCCAGATGCCCATCTTGTGAATGTGCGCATTCTTGTCATTCTTTGGCTGCTGCGCCAAACAACTTAATCGCTTTGCCCGATAACCAAATTTTCGTTGCTCCCCGACCTGCGCCTGCCATTTCTGAGCGCTCAGTTTACCCAATTGGTGGTTTTGGTAACCTAAATCATCCATTAAGCACATCGCTCGCAAAACTGAAGGAGTTCAACACTGATAGTGTGGATGGGGTCATACAATTTTTGAGGGAGTTAGTTAGGATTAACGAGTATGCAGCAGTGTTTGCCTTATCTGAGGGCCAGGTGTTTCAGTTATTGTTTCCCCACACGTCAGGTACCATGCGCGACAAGGTGGTCGAGGCCATGTCATCCGCTGTTTCTATCCAAAGTTTTCTTTGCGACGTTTTGGTCTCTCTTATTCCTGCCTGTCTCATGGGTTCGCTCACTCAAAGATACTTCTACCGTGTTCAGCGCTTCGATGAGAGTCTGAACGCTTATATTCAGGATATCAGGAACTATGCGAAGGTCTTCGCCCTCGACTTTTCCGAAGGTTATATCGTGTCTTCCATTGTCGACGGAATATCACCCGAATTCCGGTCCTATTTGAGTATGCAGTTCCGTCCCACCACCTTTAGGGAGTTAGGCGCTCTTGCCATATCTGCTGAATCTGTTCGTCACGGGGACTTACAGCGTGTCGTTAGTGTTCCTCCACCTGCGCCCCGCTTCGTGCGCCCCGCTCGTCCTGCCGGGCCGGCAATAGTCGCTGCTATAATTGTAACGGCGTGGGCCACGTCGCTAGGTATTGCGGCCAGCCTAAACGTACCTCTAATTGACTGCCATTTGCCAGGAGTGGGGATGAGCCCTCAGAAGGGTGTACCGAAGGTCAACCTGTGGATGAGGTCCCGCATCCTGGCCCAAGTAATTCTGTGTCCGTTGAGTGTAACCTTCCGTTACCTGTCAATGTAGTTTGCGAAGGCGGTGAGCCTGCTGTGCCCAATTTAATTTTTCCCATGAGTAATGTCTGTGATAGTAACGAACGTGATGAAAGGAGTTGTTCCGAGCCTGCAAATGATTTTCGTGATGGCGACGAACCTGGTTGTGTTTCATTTGGTGTAGACCAAGACCCTGTAGGAAATGTTCTGTGTATTGATTCTTGTAACAGGGTCTCTTCAGTTTCTCATTCTTCTCCGATCATAGGTGTTTTGATAAATAACGAGCCAGTCTGTGGCATTCTTGACTCCGGAAGTGTCGTGTCGCTATTGAGCGAAAAGTGATACAATTCCATGAAGACAGTCTGTAATTTTCCTAAATTGAATCCGTTGCAAACCCGCCTGGTGTCAGCAAATTGCTCGCCTTTAGATGTCCTTGGTAGTATTTCGGTTAAATTCAGGATCCAAGGTTTCACTTGGAAATTTCCGGTGTGGGTAATTAGAAATCTCTCTTGTCCCCTTCTCATCGGGACCAATTTCATGTCGTCCGTTGGCTTGATCCTTGACCTCCAAGCGAGGACTTTCAAATTCAGATTTCGACCTAAACTTAAATTTAATTTCATTGAACCTTATCCCCAGCCGTTGGGTAGTTCAGTCAATCAGACTTCTGTTCCCGTCACCATTGATAAACTTGATTTGAGTAACTTAAGCGATTCCCAGGCTGATATGATACGGAACTTGTGCCGGGAGTATCCAGAGGTGTTCACTGATGAGTTGGGCGTGACCAAACTGCTTGAGTATAAGATCGAAGTCACCGACAATATCCCTGTCAGACATCCTCCCTATCGCTTGGCTCCGCCCAGGATGAAGGCTCTTAAGGAAATTATCTACCGAATGCTTGCTGATGGTGTCATTAGCCCTTCTACTTCCGCGTATTCATCCCCGATGTTTCTTGTACCCAAGCCTAATGGTGGTTTTCGACCAGTCGTTGACTATAGGCGACTGAATCAGAAGGTTGTACTTCAATCTATTTCCTTGCCCGACCTCCATTCTTGTTTTTCGTGGTTCCACAAGGATAAATTCTTCACATTCCTCGATTTAATCCAGGCCTATTACCAAATTCCCTTGGCCGAGGAATCAAAACCAATGACTGCGTTTGCCACCGATTGGAATTTGTATCAATTCAATCGTGTACCGTTCGGTTTGTCAACAGGTGGAGCTGTGTTGAGCCGCCTGCTTGATAATGTCTTCTCAGGTATCAAATTTGAATTTCTATACCATTATTTGGACGATGTTGTGATCTACAGCGAGACGTTCGACGAACATGTGAAGCACATTCAGGAAGTCTTGGAAAGACTGAAGCGTGCTGGTCTTACTGTAAATCTATCCACAGTTTCATTCGCGAAACCAGAAATCTCCTTCCTTGGTCATATTGTGTCAGCTGCCGGTGTGTCCATCGATCAGTCCAGGACTCAGGGTATCCGTGATTTCAAACCTCCCACTAATGTCAAGGGCGTAGCCCGCTTCGTCGGGATGGTGAACTTCTTCCGGAAATGTATCCCCAATTTTGCACAGCGTGCAGCTCCGTTGAACTCTCTCCGTCGTAAAGACCAGAAATTTAGTTGGGGTCCTTCTCAGAAGGCTTTCGAAGACCTCAAACTTGCTCTATGTAACGCTCCCGTTCTTGCCATTCCTGATTTTTTGAAACCGTTCATTGTGCAAACCGATGCTTCGTGCTCGGGAATTGCTGGGGTCCTGCTCCAAGAAGGAGAATTGGGTAGGCAGCCCATTTCTTATGCGTCTCGTTCCCTCTCTCCTGTTGAGGCTGAGTACTCTGTGTACGAGATGGAGGGTCTCGCCATTTTGTTCGCTCTTGAGCGCTTTAGAAATTATATTGAACACATTTCATTTGAGCTGGAGACTGACAATCAGGCTCTTAGCTGGGTTCTGGCAAAACCCCGTAACACTGGTCGTATTGCTCGTTGGGCGACCAGAATCTCTTCGTTCAGTTTCACTGTTCGCCACATCCGTGGAACCGACAATGTAATCGCCGACTCGTTGAGTCGAATGTTCGAGGAAGTTCCTAGGGATCAGTCTGAATCTGCCGAGGTAGAATCTCCCGTGTCTTCAGTTTCAGTTAATGCAGTGAAGCCTGTCCTTACCAACTCACCTTTGTTGTTCCGTGATTTAGCCGAGTATCAGAAAGAAGACCCTGTATTGGGACCATTAATTACCCGGATGTCAGGTGGAGAACTTGTAAAGCCGTATGAATTGAAAAGAGGTATTCTGTTTT
This sequence comes from Meconema thalassinum, assembly GCA_946902985.2. Lineage (NCBI taxonomy): Eukaryota > Metazoa > Arthropoda > Insecta > Orthoptera > Tettigoniidae > Meconema > Meconema thalassinum. The sequence goes on along the minus strand of OX336388.2, from coordinate 1,752,450,817 downwards.
GCGTTGCTCGCCACGACAAGACAAATAAAATTGTGTTGCCTGCCGTACTTGTTCCTGAAATTTTCAAATACTTTCATGAGTCTCCTGTTGGGGGTCACCTCGGTGTGTTCAAGACTCGCCAAAGATCAGGACGAACTTTATTTGGAAGTCAATGGATGGTGATATTCGTAACATGGTCAGATCCTGTAGGCATTGTAGTATCAGTAAACCCGCCGTCAATACTCGTGTTGGATTATTGTCTTCCGAGCCTGCCTCCCGCCCCACGGAGAGGATTTTTATAGATTTCGTCGGGCCGTTCCCTCGGTCGAAGTTGGGAAACCGGTTTGCACAGGTTTGTGTTGATGGGTTCACCCGTTTCAGCTGGATTTTCCCAACTAGATTGTCGACGACCCACACAGTCATCAGATGTCTGAATTCTATCTTTACTTCATTTGGTCCATGCCAGTTCCTGGTATCGGACAATGCCAAAACCTTCACGTCTCACCTGTTCCGTAAGTTTTGTTTCGACTATGGTATCTCCCATGTGACCACGAGTCCATATTACCCTAACCCGTCGTTGGCCGAGCGTGTCAATCCGAACCTGCGTTCCGCATTGATCGCTTACCACCATGATGAACACGCCAAGTGGGATTCATCGGTCCATTGGCTAGCTTTTGCGTTCAACACTGCTGTCCTCGAAACGCATAACACTACCCCATTCTCTCTGATGTTTGCTTATGTACCTAATTCTCCGTTGACGAACTTGTGGTCAATTCATGACCTGTTGCCTGATCACCGTCTGCCGACAAGGTGAAGCAGATCTGGAAGGAGGCCCGCAAGTCCATTCAGGTTTCTCACGAGCGACTAGCTCAAAGGTACAATCAGGGACGGAAGCCCGTCAACCTCAACGTGGGAGACATGATATATGTCCAGGACCATTCACCTAAGCTTCTGGGAAACAGAGTTTCAGGAAATTTGCGGCCGCGATATCGCGGGCCCTTTAAAATTTTATCCTTTGTCAGTCCTGTTTCAGTGCTGGTGAGCGACCCTGAAAGGAAGAGGATCTTCAGGACTCACCTCTCACAGTGCAAGCCCGCACACGAGGCGCCCAAGCGAGTCTCGGGTTAGTCGGCAACTAAACTGGTGGTATCTTTGTTTTATTTCATGCCCCTTTTCTTTCATAACTGGTAATGTGATCTTTTGTAAAGTTTCCCCCCCAAATCAGCAGAGAACGTGCGTCTCTGGAGGTGTTGCTTACCCAAAATGTTGTGAGAAGCGTGTTGCACCTTGTTGTATGAACAAACAGATCGTTTGTCGGTCTTTATGACGTGTGACAGGCTTTTCCCAAGATTGGTAAGACTTAGTTAATAGTAGTACTCTTGTGTTGGTTATTTGAAGCTAAGGTGACCTCGATGTGGAGGTGGTATGTGGTTATGCCTGCTTTGTCGAGGCAATGTTTGTGTAAGGGGTGGGATTCGGGATGCCGTTGGATATGGTAACTTTCCGTTTGGAAACGTAAGGTGATTTATTTGGTAACGGGGGGGGGGGCCTTTAAAGGCAATAAAATTGTATGTTTCGTTTTTTCAAAATCAAATCTGTTATGTACCGCGACTGATACCTGATAAAAATTTAAAGAACCTTCGCGAAATAAACTGTAACTGCCCTTCTGGCAACTAGTAATTGCACCATGACCTAATTGCACCATGACCTGTCTGTCACTCTGGTATGTCCTGCTACTCGTGTGCTTAGCATTTCAGTGCTTGGCCCGTTGGAAATGGAGCTCCCTGTGGATGTGTCGGACTGAGCTGTTTCTCCGCGGGATCCAGTGCAGCTCGGGGCGTCCAAGATACCCTGGTGGACATGTGGAAGGTGGCGTGACTGGGAAACAGCTGGCGGGGACCTGGGCTCGACATCGCCCGTTCTCCAACTGTAACTGGGTCATCAGGACATTTCTACCTAGACCCTTCCAGCTAACATGAGGAGCGGAACTATCACCGAGACAGTGCCATCAACTCAACTTGTCGCTGTGTGAAATTAAACCTTGAACTTTCTGCCTGCCATTCAATGAAGTCTATGCCCAAAAATCCCTTCAAACCTGTTGGGACGTATGTAAATCTGCAGCCGTATATATGAGCTGATCCACTCCAGATCTGTCACATCAACACTACGCAAATGCTATACACCCCGCAGTTTGCTTTCGGGGGAGGAGGATGTGACGTATTTCACGCCACTTAGTTGACATAAAAATATACCTAACCTAAGATATTCTTTCCTGCCAAATTTACCCGTCCCTGTATTTCCAGTTGGAGCGAACGCTTCATAAATTCCTTCACTTACCTAAGAATCTGAAGAACATTGTGGCCTATGCAGACAGTCGCAAATGTGACCTGTGAAGACTTTGTAAAATAAATCTTCATGGATAAAACACCGCACTCGCAGTCCAAACACGCGAGGTATTACTCTGGACCTGATGTGCACTGATTCTGGAATTCAGTGTTCCCTAACCTCAAAAATAAACATTGGATCTACGCATTTAAAATACGTCAATATCAGCTGTATCGATTGTTCCAACCCCAACCATCGCGAGATGTATCGACCGCCGTAGATGACAAGTGACGTACGCATGGCGAACGACCAGGGTGGCCAACTCTATCGGAAGTGAACACGGAAGTGTCTTATGGACTACGTTCAAGAAAGCCAGGGAATTCTAGTGTGCGTGTGTGCTACTACTGCTCTTTAGAAATTATCGTGCCATTTTGATATATGTTGAATGTTTGTGTGCGAACTCCCTCTCTTATTTACCTGACCGTCAAGAAGAACACTTGGCTTGGGGGTTTCGGATCCCCCAAGGTTGAAAAACATAGGTATCGGCCTACTCGTGGGGCGTTATTTTATTTTGGTGTTTTAGTTTTGGTTTAATATGTAGTAGCACAGGTAAGTTCCAGGAAGTGTGATATTGTATTTGTTATTTTCTGCCCATTTTTGGGGCCTTGTTTTTTTTCTTTCTGTGCAATTGCGTCGGGGAATTTCATACCTCGTGGGGATGGCACAACAGGAGGGGCTTAGGCCAAATAATGGATTGATGTCTCCCACTGTTTAATATCTAAATTGTTTATCAATTTTTCTTCTTCGGAAGTAGTTTTCATGGTGGGAAATCTCTCTTGTATTGGGCGAGGATTTTCCTTGTTGTGCAACCTTGTGCGTCCTTTAGTTTGGGTCCAAATTTATTCATGTATTTTCTTTGATCACGCTTCTTGGAATTTTCCCGATTTCAGCATGTAGAATTTTATTATTTTAGTTTTAAGGGGGCCCTGTTCCTAAAGTTGCATCACCTTACGTCCACGTGCTAGTTGTAGTTTATGTGACGCTTTGCCTTGGTTGTCCTCCTTTACGACCATGTGCGTTTCTTTTTTTGAATTTCCAATTTGGTTGTAATTCTGTTTAACCTATGGGATTGGTTCAAATCTCAAATTTCGGGAGTGGCACACTATGGTGCAATCATGCCTTGATTTACCGTTAGATTCCGCCATTTTTAAGAGTAGAGTCGAGTTCGCGTCGGCTCCTTGGCGGTCGTGTGATACCGCCCGCTCCGCGTTTCTGGAGCCTGTATTGTAGCTTTTCATTTGAATTCTCTTTTATTTACTTTTCCGTTGATTCCCTGGTATGTTCGTGCGTGTTAGTTGATCCTAATTTTCTTTTACGTGTGTAACTTGTAATTGGTCCTCTCTTTGGTGTAACCTCACGGTGGCATTTTCAAGTGATGTTTCGTTCTGGGGATGTGTGTGCACGCGTTTCCTAGTTCAGGGCTTATATAAATTCTTTTGACTAAGGATAACTTTCCCTTGCGTACCTGATTTATAATTATAAGATTTTACCCTTTGTGTACCTGTTGATCTCGTATTTTCCGTTGGTGTCTTAAAGAATGTTAAGTGGTCTGCCGTGCCACAGTGTTACTGACCTTGTGACCGTCCTTTCGAGGGCAATTATTTCATTCATGATAAAACTGTTTGTAATTTAAATATGTCCCTAAAAAGGGTAGTTCCTATTTTTATATCTTGTGATACCTTATAATACAGACCCCTTTTATATTTTGATTACGACTTCATTTCGCCTTTAACGTCCCATCCCCACCCTCAAGACAGCTGCGGTGGAATGAATCCTCACCAGGTAAGTCTTCCACTTTTTCAAGCTTGTGGATAAAACGACATATTTTCCTCTCTTGTCCATCTGAGGGTGTCACCCGAATACGTCGTCAACACCGGCCGCCGAGGCAAAACCATCAAGTCCCGTAAAGGATGTCTTGGGATCGCCGTTGGTAAGTTTCCTTCAGGTTGGCAGGCACTCTAGGGAGTCTGTCGAGCTGAGCGAGATAGTGTAGTGTGTAGGAGGGGGGTTACAATTCACCTTTTTTCCAATCTGGATGTCTCCAAGTTTTGAGTTTATTTGGTCTTCTCTTGAAGTAAGTCGATTTGGAGATCATATCATGGTTCCTGCAAAATTCCACCAGTCTTATGCCATTACTCTGTCCTTCTCTGAGCTGGCCATTTTCCTATTATGCCTCTATATCTTTTTTCCCTTCCTAACTGGGCATTAAAGTCTCCATTTAAAATTTTGGTGTGACTTTTATTTATGTTTGTTGCTGTCGGATCCAAAAGCTCCCAAAATCCCTCCACATCATCTTTGTGTTCTTTCTCATTATTTTTATAATTAGTTGGGGCATGGCCATTTAGTATGGTATATGTTCTATTTGCAGCTTTTAGAGTTAGTGTCAAGAGCCTAGGGGATAATGCTTTAAATTCTATGATGGACTCAATTATTTTGAGATTGACTACAAATCCTGTTTCGAATTGTGGACATTGCTTCGTTACTCTTTTTCCTGGTATTCCCTTGTAAATTCTATACCCTTGTGATTCTATTGGTTCCTGATCGGTGTTTCTCATTTCTTGAATCCCAGTTATTAGAATCCCTCTGCGATCCATTTCGTCTGTCAAAATTTTGAGTTTCTCTGGCTGTATGATGGAATTTATATTGTGTGTTGCTATATAGTTTATCTGTCCTGTCTTCAGTCTAAATTTGGGGTTTCTATCTGTTTTTTCTATTTTTAGATGACCCGACTCATCTAGGGTATCTTTCAGGTGACTGCCCACCGTATCCGAATGCAGACTGCCTTGGCAATTGCAAGGCGGTGGAATATTCCTTAAACGATTTCCTTCCATGTTTGACTTTCAAGGGTTTGGAGGAAGTTCCGAGTTACAACTACGGTTGTTAACCGTAGAGGTTGTTGTGTGTTTGGTTCATGAGGGTTATTTTATTTTGTTCAAGTCCACCGGCAAGATGGTGAGGACCCCGGTATCCGTCACCTGGGATGCGCCACGCCGGAGTATCACCTCACCGCCTACTACGATACATTTTTTTTTTTATTTTATGAAAAATTACATTTCTGTCTCTTACTGTAAAAAATGGGCTGTTTGCCATTTCTTGATGAATGCAGTACATTTGCATTTGTCTGTTGGCACAGGCTAGAGTAAAATGTGACTTTTCACCGATGTCTTAGTCTCATGGCTGTGATTATACGGAAGCTACTGAGGTATGGGTGGTGCTTAGTAATGACATTCAGGGCACAGCTGGTGCCTGTGAATGCTGTGAAAGGTTCTATTCATAGGGTTAGTACTGCTGTTCTAACTCAGTGAGGAAAGTAATGACAAACTACCTCACACCTCTTCTTGCCTAGTATGCCTCAGTATAGTGCTGCCTTGAGTTTTTGTGGGTATCTACCCACATAACCTAACGGCGGTACTTGTTGAGGATCTAACCAGCCTTCGGGCTGACTACCTAACAGACATACTGTAAAAAATACATTAATTAATGAATCGATCATTAACAGCTGTACAAAACTATAGATAGGTCGATAGTTTCCAATCGATTGTTGCAAATTCGGAGATTAATAAAATATAATAGTGCAACTAGTTATTTATTGACTTAAGGTTTTAATTTACTCAATATTTTGTTACGGCTGTGAGTTTGTGTCATCGCTCGCCGCATGAGTCACAACTGCCCCAGGGCTGGGCTGTGACCTGCCTCCTGTATTGTGTGCGCCTTATGCAACAGGGCTACTAGCACAAAGGGTTAGTCCAGAATATTCGTGACTGGACCAGCGATGGAAACCTCGAGAAGCCGTGAACCCTGGATGGATCTAGAAGCATTTATTGAGTCACCGGCCTGCTATATAAGTGTGACCTGTCAAGCAGTGGTTGTTGTTGTGTTTTACGAGCTAGTGTGAGCGATTATCCTGAGCGACAGATGTGTGGTGACTTGCGAAACCCCTAGTGGAGCGGGGAAGTGAGACTCCTACAGAGGAACTGTGTCATGAGCGAGTGTGTTTATTTCCAGTGCGACAGAAGTGATTGTGCTACATTGTGAAACAGTGGGTAGTCGGTGTACATGCTTGAGAGGAGCAGGTAGTTTCTGTCAAGGCCACCGTACTCATTAGGACGGATTAACTTCAGTGGTCTGTTGACAAGTGAAAGGGGAAGTGTTCTCGCCGTAAGGAAACTGGAGTAAGGTAATAATTGCTTGTATTTACTGAAGAGTGCTGTATCCTTCTGGCCGCAATACAGTTAATTATTTCATTAAGCAGTAATTGGTGTTGTGCTTCCTACCCACCGTAATCCAGTTCACAAAAGTGCCACTAGGGGGTGGCACGTAACAACTGGTGTCAGAAGCCGGATTACTAACTCAAGCACAACACCTGACGGTCCTGGTTTCAAAACACGAGCAGGTCATTTTCTCTAATTTTCCTGAGAGTGCATGCCCTTTACAAGACAAACAACTAAAATGGAGGAGAAATTGGCAGCATTGCTAGAAAAGTTAAATGGCATGGAAACCAAGATGGAGGACGGCCAGAAGAATTTAACCAAGGAGCTAACTGCCAAATTAGAAGACGGCCAGAAGAAGATGGAAGACGGTCAAAATAAGTTAGCCGAGGACCTAACTGCCAAACTAGAAGACGGCCAGAAGAAGCTAGCGGAGGACCTGAAGAAATTAGAACTGGGTCTGCGTGAGGAAGTCACGGCAGTGGAAAAAGAAGTTCAACGCCTTACAAGTGGAAGTTGCCGAGCTGCGCCAACGCCCGCTGATGGGGGTGGAGGAGAAATTCAACGTCTTACAAAAGGAAGTTGCCGAGCTGCGCCAACGCCCACTGACGGGGGTGGAGGAGAAATTCAACGCCTTGCAAGAGGAAGTTGCCGAGCTGCGCCAACGCCCACTGACGGGGGTGGAAGAGAAATTCAACGCTCTACGAGAGGAAGTTGCCGAGCTGCGCCAACGCCCGCCCACCGTTACACCGGGAATATCAGGAACGGGACATAGCAGAGTGACGCCCCCAACCTTCGACGGAAAGGTCCCGTGGAGCACCTACTTACGTCAGTTCGAGGCGGCCTGTTCCATAAATAACTGGAACAACACAGAAAAGGCTACAGCTCTCATTGTAGCGCTGAGAGGTGACGCCCTTAACGTCCTTCAGGCCATCCCGACTGGATCCAGGACTACGCTTCCCTGATCGCCCATATGGAGTCCTGATATGGAGATAGCCATCTTCAGCAGGCCTATCAGATGCAGCTCCGGACCCGGGTACAGAAGAACGCGGAAACCCTGCAGGAGTTCGAGATGGACATCGCACGCCTCGTAAGGCTCGCCTACCCAACAGCGCCGGCCGACTTTCTGGAGCAGATAGCGACGCAGATTTTCACCGACGGTCTACGGGACTCGGACACTCAACAGGCGCTGCGTCTCGCGCGCAATAAGACCCTGGCAGATGCGCTGAGCCACGCACTTGAGTTCGAGAAGGCAAAACAGGCATCCAGAATGCACGCGCGGGTGCGTCAAGTGGACGTCGACGAACCAGTAAAAACCAACGAGACCGAGCCCCTGGCCGACGAATTAATGGAGGCGCTAAGCCGTTTCTTCGATAGTCGCAGTACCACCAGCAACGACACAGCCAGAAGGCAACCGGAGAGGCGGCCCAGAAGAGGACTACCGACCTGCTGGACCTGCGGTAAGAAAGGCCACCTGAGCAAGGACTGCGGTGATCGCCGCCGCCGAGGGTATCTGACGGGAAATCAGTCGTCCGACCCAGGGAAACGAGTATTAGCCAGCCTTGGGGGGGGGGGGGGGGGGGGGCAAAGGTTGGCTTGTGACAGTCGTCAAACCCCAGCAGTCCAAGTGCGTGTGACGAAGTTACGGAGGGACAATAGCAGCCTGATGGTCGACGGAGTCGTCAACAGAGTGAGCTGGCCCATGCTGATCGACACGGTAGCGTCGAGGACCATCGTCAGTCCCACCGTGATCCCGAAGTGGAGAGTTCAACCCACACAAAGGAACCTCCAGCTAATAACCGCGACCGGAGAGACCGCACCGGTACATGGCGAAGCATCACTGGAGTTCGTCATTGGTCGATGGGCGATAAAGCATCCAGTGCTTGTGGCTGACGTATCAAATGAAGTGATCATCGGACTGGACTTCCTGGACCAGAACAACATCATCTTGGATCTGAGTACCAACACTCTGCACTTCGGAGGTGAGGAACTTGCTTTGCAACCTGCGCACGAGTCCATCACCGCACGGCGAGTAAGGCTGAGAGAAGACGTCATCGTTCCCGCCAGGACGGAGGTCAGCGCTGCCGTAATTGTCGACGGAACTGCTAGGGAGTGGCGGCTGTCATCGAGCCAAAATATGAGGACATCCAGAGAAAAGGATTGCTAGTTGCCAAGACTCTCATCAACACGACGTCTCGGCCGTACGTCCGCCTGTCCAACCTGAACGACTACGACATTACGGTTCACCGGGACACCAACCTAGGAGTCTGCGAGCCCGTTACCTGGATTGCCAGCATCACAGGTACGACAGACAGACACCTGCAGACGGACAACCGAAGAAGACGCACACTGCCAGAAGAACTACAGAAGCTGTACCAAGGATCCCAGGACCATTTAGACGAGGAACAATCACGCCAACTTCAGGACCTGCTACGCGAATTCGAGGATGTCTTCTCCGTGGGGAGCAAAGACTTCGGCAGGACAAGCTTGGTCCAGCACAGAATCGACGTTGGGGACAGCGCACCGATTAGGGCCCCATTCTGACGTGTCCCGCTCACCAAGCAAGCCGAAGTCGACCGGATGGTAGAAGAGATGAAGGAGCAAGGGGTGATCGAGCCATCACATAGTCCTTGGAGTTCTTCGGTCGTGCTTGTGAGGAAGAAGGATGGTTCCACCAGGTTCTGCGTGGACTACAGGCGGGTGAACGACGTCACGAAGAAGGACAGCTATCCCCTATCCCGGATCGACGATACCCTGGACACCATATCAGGGTCGAGATGGTTCTCCACCTTGGATTTGAAGAGTGGCTACTGGCAGGTGGAGGTCCACCCTAAGGACCGCGAGAAAACTGCGTTCTCTGTGGGCAGCGGGCTCTGGCAGTTCACCGTCATGCAATTCGGTCTGTGCAACGCCCCTGCGACCTTCGAAAGGCTAATGGAGTCCATTCTGAGGGGACTACACTGGAAGACCTGCCTGGTCTACCTAGACGACGTCATCGTTCTGGGGAGAAGCTTCGAGGAGCACTACAGCAACCTGAAGGAGATCTTGTTGAAGCTACGGACTGCCCAGCTGAAGTAGAGCCCCAAGAAGTGTCAGCTCTTCCAGAAGCGGGTCCAGTACCTTGGGCATATCGTCTCCGAGGAAGCGAGCGCACCGACCCAGAGAAGACCGCAGCTGTGAGAGAGTGGCCAGTTCCGAAGGACAAGTCCCAACTACGAAGCTTCCTGGGACTCTGCACTTATTACCGTCACTTCGTGAGAGGATTCGCCGACATCGCCAAACCTTTACATCGACTGACTGAGAAGGACCAACTCATCACGTGGACAGCAGAATGCCACAGTGCCTTCGAACAACTCAAGCAGGCTCTGTGCACCGCGCTTATTCTGGCCTACCCCAGACCTGGAACAAGGTTCATCGTCGATACCGATGCCAGCGACTTTGGAATAGGGGGAATCCTGTCGCAGGCAGTGGACGGCGAGGAGAGAGTAGTGGCCTACTTCAGCAAGGCCTTGTCAAAGCCAGAAAGGAACTACTGCGTCACCAGGAAGGAGCTGCTCGCCATCGTGAAGACCATTGAACACTTCCACAAGTACCTGTACGGGCAAGAATTTCTCATCAGGACCGACCATGCATCCCTGCGGTGGCTCCTGAACTTCAAGCAGCCCGAGGGTCAACTCGCGCGGTGGTTAGAGAGGCTTCAACAGTACAACTTTGAGATTCAGCACAGGAAAGGCCAACTGCACTCTAACGCCGACGCCCTGTCACGAAGACCGTGCCCCGAAGACTGCACCTTCTGTGCCCGAAGGGAGGAGAACACCGGGATACTGTGCCGACGGACTACTATGGAACTTCAAGGGAACTGGAGCCGCGAATCTTTCACGCGGGCACAAGCAGAAGATGATGACCTGGGACTGATAGCCGAATGGAAGAGGGCCTGTGTCCCCAGACCCGGGTGGAACATTGTGAGTGACTGCAGCCCAAAGTTTAAGTCCTACTGGGCACAGTGGGACTCGCTGATTGTAAGGGATGGCCTCATCTGCCGCGCCTGGGAGAGCACCGACGGGAAGACATCTCGGGAACAAGTCGTCGTTCCAAAGGCTATGACGGAGGAAGTCCTGAAGGAAGTCCATGGAGGATCATCTGGTGGACACCTAGGGATAAAGAAGACCCTGGAGAAGCTGAGAGAGCGGTTCTACTGGATCGGATACCGAACAGACGTGGAGAACTACTGCGCGAGGTGCCACGATTGCGCAGCCAGCAAGGGCCCAGGACGAAGACGACGGGGTCCACTGAAGACCTACAACGTGGGCGGCCCCATGGAGAGAGTGGCCATCGATGTTGCTGGGCCATTTCCGTTAAGCGAGGCAAGGAACCGCTACATATTAGTCGTCAGCGACTACTTTACCAAATGGCCGGAGGCGTTTGCGCTCCCTAACCATGAAGCCGCGACGATTGCAGAGACCCTGGTGAAGGAATTCGTCAGCCGGTACGGAGTACCCCTGGAGCTGCACTCCGACCAAGGGAGGAACTTCGAGTCGCAGGTGTTCCAGAACCTATGCCAGCTGCTGGGAATCCGGAAGACAAGGACAACGCCGCTACACCCTCAGTCCGACGGGATGGTAGAGCGATTCAATCGCACCATCGAGAACCATCTCCGAATAGTCGTCACCGAGCAGACATCTTCCTCTATTTCTCCTGGCCTACCGCGCTGCCGTGCATGAAGCCACCGGGTGCACACCAGCCCGGACCATGTTTGGGAGGGAACTCCGTCTACCAGTCGATCTTGCCTTCGGCCGACCTGGGAATGATCCGGTCCCGGTAAGCCAGTATTGTCAAGAACTGCTCGACCAACTGGAGGACGTGCACGCGTTCGCGAGGAGGAAACTGCGGATCGAGACCGACCGAATGAAGACCCGATACGACCAACAGACGGATGCCAGCGGATTCCACAAGGACGACCTGGTCTGGCTCTTCAACCCGTTACGGAAGAAAGGCCTGTCACCCAAACTGCAGAAGTCCTGGGAGGGCCCGTACCGAGTCGTGAAACGGATCTACGATGTCGTCTACAGGATCCAGCGGAGCCCGAGGGCAAAGATGAAGATCGTGCACCGAGATCGCCTGGCAGCCTACGGAGGGACACAGACGGACCAATGATTGATCGGGACGATCAGCCTTTTTAGGAAGGGGGTAGTGTTATGGCTGTGAGTTTGTGTCATCGCTCGCCGCATGAGTCACAACTGCCCCAGGGCTGGGCTGTGGCCTGCCTCCTGTATTGCGTGCGCCTTATGCAACAGGGCTACTAGGACAAAGGGATAGTCCAGAATATTCGTGACTGGACCAGCGATGGAAACCTCGAGAAGCCGTGAACCCTGGATGGATCTAGAAGCATTTATTGAGTCACCGGCCAGCTATATAAGTGTGACCTGCCAAGCAGTGGTTGTTGTTGTGTTTTACGAGCTAGTGTGAGCGATTATCCTGAGCGACAGATGTGTGGTGACTTGCGAAACCCCTAGTGGAGTGGGGAAGTGAGACTCCTACAGAAGAACTGTGTCTTGAGCGAGTGTGTTTATTTCCAGTGCGACAGAAGTGATTGTGCTACATTGTGAAACAGTGTGTAGTCGGTGTACATGCTTGAGAGGAGCAGGTAGTTTCTGTCAAGGCCACCGTACTCATTAGGACGGATTAACTTCTGTGGTCTGTTGACAAGTGAAAGGGGAAGTGTTCTCGCCGTAAGGAAACTGGAGTAAGGTAATAATTGCTTGTATTTACTGAAGAGTGCTGTATCCTTCTGGCCGCAATAAAGTTAATTATTTCATTAAGCAGTAATTGGTGTTGTGCTTCCTACCCACCGTAATCCAGTTAACAAAAGTGCCACTAGGGGGTGGCACGTAACAATTTTAAACTTCTTCAATAAGGACAAGGGCAGCCATGGTCATATTATTGGCTTTTCATAATAATAGTATCAATGAGAATGAAACACGTACTCCAGTGTGCATGATCGCTTTTATAAGATATCGATTATTACCATATTCCCTGCTATTCATTATTCTTTGTCGCTATTGGTTAGGCGTTCCAACATGGCGGTACTCTGGTTAATTTGAATTTGCTGTTGCCATCAGCTGTTAATATTAATGGTATAAAGGTGATATTTCGCAGGATTGTTCTTTAACAAGGTAAGAATTCTTTCTAATATATATTATTTGAATAATAGAACCAACTTGTACTTCAGTGTGATGTAAAAAATGCTAGTAATGTGGTTGTTCAGTCCTTATTAGATACTGTAGTTTACTAGAATATTATGGGGCAAGCAAAAACAATATATAGTAGCCTGTTTCTTTTTGCTCAACTGCAGTGCATTTTCTAGTCTATCACAGTTATTCATCAGTGCCATCTGATACGTGCTGTATAATGTACCCACTTTGATTGAAGGTACCGGTAAGTTATTTTACATTTTTTTTTTGTAGGTTATATAAGAGCCCTAGTGGCAAATTGTTAGATTCACAACTAGAAGGACTGGGTTTGATTTTTGCCAATGGTGGAGATTTTTAAACTACCCTTCACTAACAGGTAAACCCTGGTCAAGTCAGCCAGCTGTAAAATAATGAGTAGCCTGAGGGATTTCCTCGGAGCTTAGCCTCCAATAATAAAAAGCCTGGCCAATAGCCTCTGGGAGCTGTCCGCCCTGCAGATGCTATGTTTGCCGCTAGAGGCGCTGAATACCTCCCTACATGATCAGTTCAGTTGGCAGTATTTATACGCATTGTGTACGCACGACTCGGGTTATGTTACTGAAATAAGGTTATTGTATTATGGTGGTATACTGTCGCGTGCCGTTTAGTAAACAAGGCTATAGAAATAATGTTACTGGAACTAGTTTTCATGAATTTCTTTTTCGAGAGCCAACTAGGAAATTATGGATTAAAGCAATAAGCAGACAAAGTATGTAGCCTATGCTGACCATGCGACTGAAAATTAGGTGATCTTGTATTATTGCTCCAGTTCTGATGATGATAATCTCCTGACCACCTTGTCAAGTAGTGGCTAGCATTCTTGGCTGTCGCCCCCAGAGATCCATGTTCGAATCCAGGCTCAGCCAATAAATTTCATTCTGGTCTGAGGGATGGAACGGGGTACACTCGGCTACATGAGGTAAAACTTAGAAGAGGTGGGTTAGATTACCATCTTATCCTTCCTGGACAGGTTTTCCGTAGTTTCCCACTACTCCAGGCAAATGCCGGGATAGTTCCTAACTTAAGGTCACCTTCCAAATCATCACCTGAATTACAAATGCACATGCCGCAATGACATGGGTAGCAGACACGAGGCTAAATGACCAAATTTCTATGACGAGAGCTGTAAAGTCCGCCTCGTTGCGTAGTGGCTAGCATTCTTGGCTGTCACTGGAGAGGCCCGGGGGGTTCGATTCCTGGTTCTGAGGGCCGGAATGGGGTACACTCAGTCTCATGAGGCAAACCTGAGAAGAGGTGGGTGCGATTCCTACCTCAGCAATTCTGGAAGTGGTTTTCCGTGGTTTCCCAAGTCTACTCCAGGCAAATGCCGGGATGGTACCTAATTTAAAACCAAGGCCGCTTCCTACCCAAGTTTTACCTCAATTACAAATACACACACTAATACAGACACTACAGTGACACAGGTTATCAAACAAATTCTACACACACCTATGAACATGGGGCTACATGACCACGACGTTGCAATGCTCCTAAAGAAACAATAACGAGCTGAAGACCATAACCTATCGATATCATGCCAAGACATGGTGTCCACAGGCAGGAAAAGTCAGGAATTTTGTTTTTGATCAGGAAAAAGTGTGAAAATATAGCGTGAGTCAGAAAAAATGTCGAAAAGTATTAGAAAGTCAGGAATTTTATATTAACCATATTAACTCTTCAAGTTCTACTTCGGGAACTGTGACATCTGTAGAATCTTTCTGTTATAAAGATGAAGTCAAAAGTGCCGAAATAAAGTGGGCCCTTAATGTCGTCCAAAATAAATTCTCTTAATTCTTGTATAAATATTTCAGAAACCTTCAGGGAAATGTTTCCTGATAGTGCAATTGCAACAAAATTTCAATTGGGGAACACGAAATGTTCATATGTCATCAATTATGGATTAGCTCCATACTTTCATAATTTCCTGCAAGATGAAATTCTTTCATGTGCTAATGTTATCTGTTTTGATGAGGCATTGAACAAAGTTAGTTAGTTATTGTTGTTTTAAGGGGTGGAACTACGAGGTCATCTGCCCCCATTGAACAAAGTTGTTCAGCGAGGTCAGATGGACCTATTTGTGCGTTAACTTGACATCAACTGCAATGAAGTTAACACCAGATATTTCAACAGCATCTTTATGGGACACACAACAGCTCAAGACATTTTAGAGGCTTTCAACCAGGGAATCTCTCCTCTTGCTAGAAAGATGGATGGACCGAATGTTAATTTGAGTTTCATAAAAAAGTTCAGTGGCCAAATAATAGAAGATAATGCAGATGGCAAACAACTCATTAACCTTGGTGTTTGCGGCCTTCACGTTGTCAATGGAGCCCTACAAACAGGAATGCATTCTGTAAAGTGGGACCTTCAATTATTTTTGATAGACATGTATTATGTATTGAACGACTGTCCTGCACGCCAAGCAGAGTACTTGGATTTATGTATTATTGCATTATAATTTACTTTATTTTGTATTTTAAATGAATAAAGAGGCGAGCGTTGGGCAGCTATGGGGATGGTGGAGGCTGCAAATAAAAATAATATTTGTTTGCTCAATAAACATTTTTTCCGATATTACGATGACTTCATGAGTCAGGAATTTTGTTGAAAAATGGTCAGAAAAAGTCAGGAAAATTGACATTGAAAATTCTGTGGACACCATGCAAGAGTCCTTGATAAAATTAGTAGTATCCGGAGTTAGTTAGGTATTGTTGTTTTAAGGGACGGAACATCGAGGTCAACTGCCCTTCGGTATCCAGAGCTCATCTCCAGTAATATCACTAATAAAACTTAAAGACAGAGGTGGTCTCCGGTATCATAAGCCAGGTTTTGTTTTGCTGGAATTGAAGTAACGGACAAAATGATATCGGTTATGTCGAGCAGTCCAGGAATAGCACAAACATTAACTAGAACACTGTTGCCACAGGTTGCTAAAAATCATATTCTATAGTGTGGAGTACGTGATCATCCTGAGTAACTGAGGAGGGTAATATTGCAGAAGATTCTGCACCCGTCTGTCACTAACTACACCATTGACTACGTCTTGAGAAGAGAAACAAATTGTGAGAAAAAAGAATCACAATAATTAAGAAAAGTCGTTCCTTTTCATTGAAACTCGATCATGGTACACTAGTAAAAATATTCAGTGGAACCTTACGCTTGTGCATACCAGACAGTATGCGTGCTATCTAATAGGGGTCGACGGTGCACCGATTTTTCGGTTTCGGTACGGTACAAAGGAAATTACCGACCTCGGTTCGAGACGATAAAAAACTCGGTAAAAAGTTCGGTTCGGTTCAAGAGACATAAATACCGTAATTTAAGGAAACCTTTTTTTAGACATCCAAAATATTGTCCTTTATCATCAATGTTTTACTTCAATAGTTAGTTAAATACAGTAAAACTTCTTGTATACGGTTCATATTTATACGTTTTCTATACGATTTTTTCCTGGTCCCGGCAAGCCTATATTTTCCATGTTAATTTATCTCCGATATACGTTTTACATTTATTCGTTTTTCACGCTTATACGATAATATTTTAAGTCCCTTGCAATATAAAGCATCATTTATACGTTTCGTGTTCTGAGGAAGTACGTATGTTCGAATGCAAACTTTTGTTACCGCCTGTACTTCCGTTCGGAAGAATGCACCGCGTGCTATATTATGTTACGATGGCCTTGAGTGACACCGGTGGTCACGGCGACACTCGCTTGCCAGTGTCGTAACAAGGAAGAACAGCTTGCGTAATAAGCAAGCGCTATTATTGTGTTAGCCTTTCAAAATAACAGGAAGCAGCCATAAAACACAGTTAGACAGCATCTGAAGCTTATGTTAAGATGAGCGGAAGAGTTTTACGATCGCCGATATATTAAAAAATATACTATTTCCGCTTTTATAATTTTCATTCGTGGGTTTTTTTTTTTTTTTTTTTTTTTTTAGGACTTCTTGTCAACCCATTAAAAATACGCGATTGATTCTGTGTTCTAATAATCTTGCGTCTTCAGACAAATGAAAATCCATTAATTTAGGCCTACACTACGGCATTTTATTAATGACGATGAAGAGCCGCAGAATAATACAGTGGATTTTAATGATGCTGTCAATGCTCTATGGACTATCAAACATTTTGTGACGCACCATAACGTTTCTGAGGAAATGATGGCCGAATTATATCGGTTTGAAAATACTGTTCACGCCGTGGCCTCGGCCAACAAAAAACAAGTCAAGATAACAGACTACTTCGTAAAGTGACTCAATTTTCTTTGTTTTGTTTTATCTGGGTGCATTTCTCTTGTAGTTGTTTTGTTACATATTGCCGATTATAGTTAAACAATCGTATTATTATTTCTTGTTTTTCACTTCTTAACGGAAACCCTCGCTCGCCCGCCGCCCGCGTTGCTAGCCTGTCTCCCGCCAGGCACTTGCCGTAATGCGTAGCTCGCGCGGCACTATAGCCTATAGTTCACAGCTGGTGCTGAAAATGTTCGCCATTCATTGCTACACATCGCTGGTACCTCTTCATGAAGTTGTCATTTACGTTCTGAAGTTCCTCAGCACCGATTGACTCTATTTCAGCTGTAATATACCTTAGTCCAAAGAATATGGACTGTTAAAGCCGTGGCGTCACGAAGCGCATACGGCAAAGTGCTTGGCGAGAACCGGCTCGCGGCGCGAGTGAGGGTCCCTGTCGCTTTTAAAACAAAGTCCCTGTATAACCCATATTGTCACATACATTTTGCAGTTTTTATTTACCGACTTTCATTTACGCGTTTTTCACATTTATGCGTGGGTTTTTTCCTTTGGTCCCCTGGAAATCGTATAAGTGAAGTTCTACTACTAGAGCACAATAACTCTTCTGATTAATAAAATTAAATTATGGACTTAAGTGTTCCAGTGTGAGCCTAATGTCTATTTAATGTGTGCATCAATTGGCTTACTCCACTCTAAAAGGGCAAGTTTGAAAGTTAATGGAACATTGTATGAGATTATTAGCTGTACATTTTTTCTGTATTTTAAATAAAAATTGTGCTATTTGGCAAGTATTTGGTTTACTGTATAATCATTAGAACTCATGTGTTACTTTTTAGCCTATTTTCAATTTTGAAAAAATAGGCTTATGAGATCACCTTTTGTCCGTGTGTGTGTGTGTGTGTGTGATTCGTGTATCCCCCCCCTAATAAAATCTAAACGGCAGGAGCGATTTTAATGAAACTCGAAAAGTTCATAGCACTATTCCCGTCGACCTCGACCGTGCCCTTCAAATTTTGTTACGACTCACCAATCCAACATGGTGGCTGTGCGAAATATATCACCAGCATTCAATATCTCCGAAACTATTACCGATATTACCCTGACATTTTCTATGGTGATAGAGGGAACTACTATAAGTTCACTTATGTGACTTTTGAAAACCTGGTAACTACAAAACCAACATGGCGGCCAAGCGAATTTGCGACTTTTAAATAGACGTTCCTAGCGATTTGACCAACCAAACGCAATGAAACTTGGTACAGTATATGTTTATATACATTGTAATGCACCGACATCTAACTTCGTTCAATTGTTTACATAATCACAAGATGGCGGATGTGCGAAATATTTCACCGGCATTCTATATCTCTGAAACTATTAGCGGTATCTCCCTAAAATTTTGTACGGAGATAAAGGGCACTACTGGAAGTCCATCTATAAGATTTTCAAAAACCGGTTATCTACAAAACGAACATGGCGGCCAAGCGAATTTAAACATTTTAAATAGACCTTTCTCGCGATTTAATGTTCCAAGCGCACTGAAACCTGGTACAGGAAATATTTATACACATTGTAATCCACTGGTATCTAATTTAGTTCAATTGTTTACATAACCTCAAGATGGCGGCAGTGCGAATTTTAAAATTAAGTTTTTATTTCTTGTGATGTAGTCATGCGATCGAAGTGAAAGTTTGAATAATGAACCTACGCAATAATTTTCCTTTAATGGTACATGACTCTATGGCCTATACATTTAACAATCCAACATGGCGACCATCCGAAATATTTAGACGATACTGAATATCTACGAATCTATTTTAGCAATCAAACTGAATTTTTTAATGTTCATAGGGGCTATGAACTTAAGTTCACCTATAGGACTTTAAATAACCTGGTGATCACAAATCCAACATGGCGGTGACGCGAATTATAAATATTCACATGGACGTTTCTCGCAATTTAAACATCCGCGTGCAGTGAAATTTGGTACAGTAAATCTTTATCCGAATGTTAATCCACTGGCATCTAATTTATTTCAATTGTTTTCATAACCTCAAGATGGTAGCTGTGAAAAAAATTTAAATCTCCTTGTTTTTTCTTGTGTCCTAATTATGCGATTGAAGTTTGAATACTACACGTTCACAATAATCTGCATGTAACAGTAAACTCTAGGACCTACATATATAAAATCCAACATGGCGACCATCCGAAATATTTAGTCGGTTCTCAATATCTACGAATCTATTACAGCAATCAAACTGAAATTGTGTATGTTGATAGTGGCAATTAACATAAGTAGGATATATGAAAATAAGCTGTATAGTTCTTCACGGAACTACTTGTTTCTTAATGGTTTACAAATTACTCTAATTTAACATGTTAAAATCAGCCGAGCTGTACCGAACCAATTTTGTACCGAGAACCGAAGTACAATTTTTTTTTTACCGAACCGAACCGTACCGAACCCAAATTTTCAGTACCGAAGACCCCTACTATCTAATAAGGAAAATCTGCAGTTGAAACAAACTTCTACTACTAAAATATGAACATCTCTTATATTTTACTTCATTCTACTCAACAATGTGTATTCATGTACTGTAAATATAGTGTATAGGTACATTTTTGCTGGTTTTAGCTTGCGATAGCAATGCTATTAAGTTACATGTTAGGTGGTTACTCACCGCTGCAGTGGTCAATACGCGCACTGCTATGAGGACAGTGTTGATGCAGAGAACGCCATGATTGGGTAGGCTTTGTATTACTAGAGGCTAAGCTCGGAGTAAAGGCTGGTGTTCCCCATTCGTGAACTCAAGCGACTGTGCTGCCGTTATCTGACGGAAACATAAACAAACAGATGCTATAATTTTATTAATGCAGCCAATGGCCATGTATTTTTCTTTTCAGGACGGGTCAGTGAAAGGATTATGAAAGGAAATCGGCCGTGGACCTATTGAAACCATGTGATTTGAGTTGATGGGTGTGCTATTCTTTATTTTTTTCAGTTATTTTCAAAATAATTGAAGCTAAAAGATGAGTAATACGATTACTCAATTCCACTGCGCTCTTCAAATTCAACATTTGCCATATCAATGCACTACGTCCACAAAAAGAAAGCTTTTCAGATGGAATGGAGTCGATTACTTCGTGTCGCAAAACCGATTTCGAAGTATATGATCGCATGTGGCTGGCATTATACAAAGGAGAATTATTTATTAATAAATACTAATGAATTTCTTACAATAACCAGTACCCTACATTCTGCCCTGCACTACAAACTAGGCAACTTAAATGCAGGGTCGATTTGACAGCTGTTCTTCTCATGTGGCAAAAATTACATTTAGGGGTCGCTTTATCGTAGGCCTACATGTGGTTGTCTTTCTTTAACTTGCCCCATTGCTACTTCAAAACTGAGAAGCTCAGTTCTTCTATGTTTAAAATCAGGTGCCTATTAAAAAATTAAAACATCTTGAGGCTATATTCAACTTGTACAGTCTTTGATTTATTGACTTCAACAGTATTAGGCTATATCTTCCAAATTTAAATATCATCATCATCATCATCATCATCATCATCATTTCCCCTTATCCAGCTCCTGCCGGGTCGGGGTATTTATGGCACTTCTCCACTTTCCTCTTTCCTTCCACAGTTCTTCTCCCACGATCTTGTCCCAGTCCAGATTTCTTTTTCTCAAGCTGTTCTTCACTGAATCGATCCACCTTGTTCTAGGTCTTCCCCTTGCTCTCTTGCCCTTGCACTTGGCCTCCAGCATCTGTCTTGGTATTCTACTTTCCTCCATCCTCTTTACATGTCCAAACCACCTTAGTTTATTCTTCTCAATTCTCTCATTTAGTTTTCCCATCCCAACTTCCTTCCTAACATCTTCATTCCTCACTCTGTCTTTCCTTGTCTTACCTATCATACTTCTTAGGAATTTCATTTCACTGGCTTGGATTCTACTCTCTTGCCTGCTCGTCAGGGTCAAAGTCTCAGCTGCATACGTTAATATGGGTACATAGTACATTTTATACATTACCTCCTTGCTTTTCCTTGGTACTTCCTTATCCCAAACGAGTTTTCTTACACTTTGATAGAATGCATTGCTCTGCTGTACCCTCCTGCCAATCTCCATGTCCAACCTACCAGTTTGCATCAATTCACTTCCTAGGTATTTGAACGTGTCCACAATTTCCAAACTCTGACTTCCAATTTTCACAGTAACTTACCTTGTCTTTCCCCTCTTGTCATCACCATGGTCTTGCTTTTCTCTATACTGATTTTCAGGCCATACTTCTGAATATTTCCGTTCAGTGCATCTAGCTGTTTTTGCACTTCTTCGGTGTTCCTTCCCCAGACCACAATATCGTCTGCAAATAATAGTAACTTCATTTCTTTATGTCCATATGCTTCCTTTGTTTCCTTTACAATTTCATCCATTACCATTATGAATAAAAGAGGTGACAGCACACTCCCCTGTCTTAGTCCAGTCTTGTTCCTAAACCAATCTGTCTTTCCAACTGGGGTCAGTACCCTGCTAACACATTTGTTGTACATTGCTTGCACCATTTCCAACATTTCTCTTCCCAGTCTCTTCTTAACCATGGTTTCCCACACCTTCTCTCTGGGGACACTATCATATGCCTTTTCTAGATCTATGAAAGTCATGATCAAATCCTCTCCATATTCCCAGTTCTTTTCCATCACCTGCCTCAAGCTAAAGATTGGGTCCACTGTGGATCTTCCACTCCTGAAGCCATACTGTTCCTCTTGCAACTCTCCTTCCACCTTTCTTCTCATTCTTCCCTCTAATATCCTTTCCAGTATTTTTACTATCTGTGATATAAGGGTGATCCCTCTATAGTTATCACACACTTTCTTGTCCCCTTTCTTAAACACTGGTATTATTAGCCCTTTCTCCCAGTCTTCTGGTACACATTTCCATTTCCACACACACTTTAGCAGTCGATACAGCCACTGCATACCAACAGGTCCAGCAGCCTTTATCATTTCTACACTGATTTCATCCACCCCTGTTGCTTTTCCCATCTTCATTTTCTGTACTGCTAATTCCACCTCCAGCATTGTTATATCATCTTCTGTTATAGAGTCGTCAGGCTGTGTCAATTCGATCTCACCAGTACAATTGCTCACATTCAATAGCTTATCGAAATACTCCTTCCATCGTCCCTTTATCTCTTCTGGGTGTGTTAACAACTCTCCATCTTCCTTTTTCACCAGCTTTGTAGTAACTCTTTCTTTCCTCTTACTTCTTAAAAGCCCATACAGCATCCTTTTACTGCCACTTACATCTGTTTCCATTCTTCGTGTAATTCTTCCCAACTTTTCTTCTTTTCTTCTCCTACCACTTTCTTACACCTCCGTTTGCTGTCGTGATACTTCCTTTTGCTTTCTTCTGTTTGATCTCGGTTCCATTCTTTCCATGCAGACTTCTTTTCTTTCACTGCTTTCCTCACTTCCTCATTCCACCACGGTGTCTCCTTCTCTTTCACTCTTGTTGACGTCCTACCACAAGCACTCTCTGCTGCACCAGCAAATGCCTTTTTAAAGTGGGACCATTCCTCTTCTACATTTTCCACTTCAGTAACTGGGATTTGTTGCTTCAATCTCTCCTGAAAATCTTCCTGTACAGCTTTGTCTTTCAATTTCCATACTTTTATTTTACTTTCTCTGATCTCCTTTAGGTTTTCCAATTTTCCCCATCTAAATTTTGCCACCACAGCTCTATGGTCCCCATCAATTGCTTCTCCTGGTAAAGCTGTCACATCCATCAGCTTTCTGCGACTTGTCCTTTCCACCAGGAAGTAGTCAATTACTGATTTTGTTCTTCTATCACCCCACCCATATCTCGTAATTTTCCTGCTGTTTTTCTTCCGAAACCATGAATTACCCACTATCAGTCCATTCCTTTCACAAAAGTTTACAAGTTCCTCTCCTTCCCGGTTCTTTTTCCCATATCCATATGGTCCAACGACTTCTTCCTTTCCTTGTCTCTCATTTCCGACTTGTGCATTCATATCTCCCATGATCACCACTTCTACATCTGAGATTACTCTTTCTACATCCTCCAGGAATACTTCAATATCTTCTTCTCTGTTTCCAGTCTGTGGTGCATACACTTGTATGAAGTCCATCACGTCATTCTCCATCTTCATTCTAATTTTCATTATTCTGTCACTCACACACTCTACCACTTCAACATACTCCTCCAGTTGTTTCGAGGTTATTATTCCCACGCCATTTTTTACCTCTTGGCCACCACTCCAATATAATGTATAACCTTTCCTCAATTTCTTCCTTCCTTTACCTTTCCATTTCACTTCACTCAGCCCCATCATTCCAACCTTCTCCCTCTCCATGAAGTCTACCACCTCCTCCACCTTGCCTGTCAGGGTCATGACATTCATGATTCCCACTTTCATTTCGGTTACTGGTCGCCCATTTCTCACAGATCCCCCAGTACCAAAGGAACTGCGCGTCGCCTGCAGGGTACGCCCTAACCTTTTCCGAATCATTGGAAGTGCCATTTCCATTTTAGGCTATTATTACGATGGGGTCGCCACTCCCAAAGGCATTTTATGAAGCTACTGCCAGCTATTATTCAGGCCGCCCCTAACATGGAGAACAGACACCCTTGCAGCCGCCCCTAACATGGGAAACAGACGCTGCCGATTGATGCTGTACTCATACTATTCCCTGAGTACTGGGTTGCCTCTTCCGCAATCTCCACCGTTCTGAAGTCCATCTTCTCCGCTGCAGATTCCGTTGAGGTCTTCGCACGTAACCCTGTGCACGGGGCCTATGTTATACCCCATAGGACTGGGTCCTCACCAGAACTTAGCCGGTACTGTAGTTCCATGGTATATTACAGTAACGTTGCCCACCCCCGCGACGTGGACGCGCCTGGCAAGAATTATCCATGTAGCCAATTAGGATTGACTCATGGACCGGGTTAAGGAGCTGTCTAAATACCGACTACATGCTTATTAGATTCCTGAACAAATTATTTTTATCTCGGTAACTGGTGTTCGAATTCCATTTTGAATCTGAATTGAATTTTTCTAATTACTAGTTTGTAAGCATAAATCTTCAAGTCTCATAAAATCTTGGTGTTTTTAGCACTTTCCCACACATAATTATATGTCTGGCATCTAAAATTGCCTGTCCTTCAACACGAGCCCGCCTAGAATTGCGGACAACCTTCAATACATATATGGAATGTAATGGCTAATGACCACATAGAGTTGCATGCAAAATAGATACACTGAATACAAGTGCATAATATTCATGACCAATGTTACTGCAGTTGTCTGTCATGATTTTTCCTTTAGGGATGTACTTTGCCATGTTTGGTTACACTACCTTTTTTCTCTTGCAGGTCTGTAATGTGCGTGGCATTGCAATGGAAAGACAAATCTATGTTGAAATGAAAATTTGATGAAATGAAGTAGGGCCTACTCTAAATGTAGGCTATGTACGAATGAGAAATGTGTAATTAATATACCACAGTATATGGACTTGATTTTGTAATTTTTTAAAATTCCAATTTTCTTATTTACATCCTGATTTCCCTGAAGTATGCAATTTAGTAAGAGCAAAGTTTTGGTGTGTTTTGTATTGGCGATGGTTTTATTCATACTTATTTATTTCCTATGTTTTTTCTTAATCTATTTATAACAGTGTAGGCCTACTGTAAATTAACTTGTAGGTCAATAACCTAGATGTTAGGTCTCTTAAAACAATTATCATTAACTTTTATTCCTCACAGGCAAGGGCCAAGTTGTGTAAGTTTGTTCTATAAAGCCAAAATAAATAAATAAATGGGATTGATACAAATCATCGAAATGCTCATTCTCTGGAGGAGGGGAATAGGGAGCCGCGGAGGTGCAGGTTATGGTTCAAATTTCCCGCGCTGAAACTTTCATGTGTTTCCTATGCATGCGTAAGCGGTGCTCGTTATCGGAATTAAATTTAAACCGTTCTTACCAATATTCTTTGGTGCTGGAATATATTGTGATTTTCTATGATTATTTTCAACGTTTAAAAATGTTTGTAGAAAGCCAAGACATTTATTCTCCGAGTAGAAAATCTGCCCGGATGCACTTTCTATATAAATAAATAAAAATTATCGTTATATAGTTAAATAGTTATATGTTCTAGGAAAAGATGTCTTGTGGTAAACTCGTCCGATACCATTAAATTTACACGACAAACTAATATCAATTTCAGTACGCTCCCGTATTAACTCGTATATAGTGTATACTAGCAGAAGTACCCATTCTTCGAACGGTCATCGGTATTAATAACCAGGGGTAATCAATTGAGCTACTGTTGCAATGGTTGGAGACTTGGAACCTGTTTCTCGACAAAGAAAAATGATTAGTTAAAATATTCTCTGAAACTAAATTTACCTAACGTGTACTTCCCGACGTGAAAAAAATTAAAACCTCGTAGACGAAACGCAATACACGTCAAATAAAACTGACCTTCACTGTTGTGTCAAGTCCCCATCCAGAGGAAGACCCCTTTAATAAATTATAAAGGCTTGTGGTGCATGAAAATTCAGGTTTTTGGACTCCAATGGCCCAAATTCCTAAAAGAAGAAAAGAAAAAAAAACTACCGTATTTCAATTCAGGAATTTTTGAAAATAATGTTTCTGTTTGGAGATATAATAAACCTTCTGTACGACATAACGCACATGTAAGTCGTGTGAAAAAAAATGAATTTTACAGTTTTAGTTGAATCCGTAATAACCTTATAGCCATTTGCAAACATTCACAGAAATTTCATAAATGGAGTGGCTTTACTTCTTGCAGAAATAGAGAAATAGATAGAAAGTTGTATGTCACCTTTTCAGATATTGTTGTCATGGTTACTGGCTTGCATTCCTTCATTAGTTTATTAAATTAAATTAGTTTTCTGGGAATATCTCAGGAACTGATGGTTTTAGAGCCTTAAAATGTACATTTCGGGGACCCTTTACTGCTATTTAGGGACACTGAGTTTTGTTTCTGACACCAAGGGGCCGAAAATAAGCTTTGTCTCGTCGTTGTAGGCCGTAGTATAATAATAATAATTATAATAATAATATGACAATATAGGGATAGGAATATAATAGACCTTCCGTACCACACCCGAACGTGTAAATCGCGTGAAAAAAATATCTAGAGTACCCCTTGACCCCCTTAAGCGCATTATATGACATTGATGAATTTTACAGCTTAATTTGGTTCCGTTATAACCTTATAGCCGCTTGCAAACTATCTCAGTAATGTAATAAATGGAATTGTATTGCGTCTTACAGCAACAGATGGACCTGTGAGATTCCGTTGCCATGGTAACCGGCTTGCATTCTTTCGTTATTGTATTAAATGAAATTAGTTTTCTGGAAATATCTCAAAAACTGTTGGTTTTAGGGCCTTAAAATGTGGTGAAAGGGCCCCCGAGTTTCGTTTCTCACATTGAGGGGCTGAAAATGAGCTTTGTCTCGCCCGTCTATGCCTAATTCAGCAAGTATTTTAAGGGGGTAGGCCCCCTTTTATGAGAGGTACAGAGAAGAGTTACATCAATGATTAGTGTCGTGCCTCTGAAGGATATCTGTACCAAATTTTACGTTGATCCACCCAGGCGTTCTCGAGTTATAATAAGGGAACAACCACTTTGTCCACAGACAGACAGACAAAAAAAAATTTTCGCGCGCATCCGTCATAAAACAGTCTGAAACGCGTAAATAACGCAAATTTCCGTAGAAATTCAGAAAAAACAGACAAACTTTCATTCTTATATATAGAGAGATTATGGTGGTCAACCCCAATTAATATTTAATATTGAACAGCCAATCACAATTTTAAAGCAGATTAGTACAAAAATGTAACTCCAGAGTACGCATCATCGCTTCTGTCCAGAGCTATGAGAGCTGCTGTGTAGAGCTATGAGAGATAATGGAGTAAGTACCGTTGAGTTGGTAGCACTGCTCCACCGCACCTTCAACTATCTTTCATCATTAGATCTAATTTTATCAGTACTACACATTTCTGGGAGTTATTGCCAGAAACATGTCGGCAACTGTGTGGTACGGAATTTTACTGGTATTATGGTCTTTGGAGATCGCGGGATTTTAAGCAGGGTTGGCGACAATGTGCTCGCACCTGAAAACAACTTACCTTCAAGAAATGCAACCATAAACCAACATTTACGATGTGTAGTACTGATAAAATTAGATCTAATGATGATGAAAGATAGTTGAAGGTGTGGTGGAGCAGTGCTACCAACTCAACGGTACTTACTCCATTATCTCTCATAGCTCTAGACAGAAGCGATGATGCGTACTCTGGAGTTACATTTTTGTACTAATCTGCTTTAAATTTGTGATTGGCTGTTCAATATTAAATATTATTTGGGCTTGACCACCATAATATACACTATATATAAGAGTTAATACGGGAGCGTATTGAAATTGATATTAGTTTGTCGTGTAAATTTAGTGGTATCGGACGAGATTACCACAAGACATCTTTTCCTAGAACATATAACTATTCTTTAGGTACGATAATTTTTATTTATTTATATAGAAAGGGCGTCCGGGCAGATTTTCTACTCGGAGAATAAATGTCTTGGCTTTCTACAAACATTTTTAAACGTTGAAAATAATCATAGAAAATCACAATATATTCCAGCACCAAAGAATATTGGTAAGAACGGTTTAAATTTAATTCCGATAACGAGCACCGCTCACGCATGCATAGGAAACACATGCACGTTTCAGCGCGGGAAATTTGAACAGTAACCTGCACCTCCGCGGCTCCCTATTCCCCTCCTCCAGAGAATGAGCATTTCGATGATTTGTATCAATCCCATTTATTTATTTATTTTGGCTTCATAGAACAAACTTACACAACTTGGCCCTTGCCTGTGAGGAATAAAAGTTAATGATAACTGTTTTAAGAGACCTAACATCTAGGTTATTGACCCACAAGTTAATATACAGTAGGCCTACACTGTTATAAATAGATTAAGAAAAAACATAGGAAATAAATAAGTATGAATAAAACCATCGCCAATACAAAACACACCAAAATTTTGCCCTTGCTAAATTGAATACTTCAAGGAAATCAGGATGTAAATAAGGAACTTGGAATTTAAAAAAATTACAAAATCAAGTCCATATACTGTGGTATATTTATTATACATTTCTCATTCGTACATAGCCTACATTTAGAGTAGGCCCTACTTCATTTCATCAAATTATCATTTCAACATAGATTTGTCTTTCCATTGCAATGCCACCGCACATTACAGACCTGCAAGAGAAAAAAAGGTAGTGTAACCAAACATGGCAAAGTACATCCCTAAAGGAAAAATCACGACAGACAACTGCAGTAAAATTGGTCATGAATATTATGCACTTGCATTCAGTGTATCTATTTTGCATGCAACTCTATGTGGTCATTAGCCATTACATTCCATATATGTATTGAAGGTTGTCGGCAATTCTAGGCGGGCTCGTGTTGAAGGACAGGCAATTTTAGATGCCAGACATATAATTATGTGTGGGAAAGTGCTAAAAACACCAAGAGACTTGAAGATTTATGCTTACAAACTAGTAATTAGACAAATTCAATTCAGATTCAAAATGGAATTCGGTCACCAGTTACCGAGATAAAAATAATTTGTTCAGGAATCTAATAAGCGTGTAGTCGGTATATTGCTATACATATATTTAAATTTGGAAGATATAGCCTAATACTGTTGAAGTCAATAAATCAAAGACTGTACATGTTGACTATAGCCTCAAGATGTTTTAATTTTTTAATAGGCACCTGATTATAAACTTAGAAGAACTGAGCTTCTCAGTTTTGAAGTAGCAATGGGGCAAGTTAAAGAAAGACAACCACATGTAAGCCTACGATAAAGCTACCCCTAAATGTAATTTTTGCCACATGGGAAGAACAGCTGTCAAATCGACCCTGCATTTAAGTTGCCTAGTTCGTATTGCAGGGCAGAATGTAGGGTACTGGTTATTGTAAGAAATTCATTAGTATTTATTAATAAATAATTCTCTTTTGTATAATGGCCTCCGTGGCTTAGGCGGCAGCACGCCGGCCTCTCACCACTGGGTCCGTGGTTCAAATCCCGGTCACTCCATGTGAGATTTGTGCTGGACAAAGCGGACACAGACAGGTTTTTCTCTGGGTGCTCCGGTTTTCCCTGTCATAATTTCATTCCAGCCACACTCGCCACTATCATTTCATTTCATTTCATCTGTCATTCATTTAATCATTGCCCCAGGGGAGTGCGACAGGCTTCGGCAGCCGGCACAATTCATATCCTCACCGCTAGATGGGGGCTTCATTCATTCCATTCCCTGACCCGGTCGGTGGACTGGAAGCAGGCTGTGGATTTTCATTTCTCCTTTGTATAAGGCCAGCCACATACGATCATATACTTCGAAATCGGTTTTGCGACACGAAGTAATCGACTCCATTCCGTCTGAAAAGCTTTCTTTTTGTGGAAGTAGTGCTTGATATGGCAAATGTTGAATTTGAAGAGCGCAGTGGAACTGAGTAATTATATTACTCATCTTTTAGCTTCAATTATTATGAAAATAACTGAAAAAACTAAAGAATAGCACACCCATCAACTCAAATCACATGGTTTCAATAGGTCCACGGCTGATTTCCTTTCATAATCCTTTCACTGACCCGTCCTGAAAAGAAAAATACATGGCCATTGGCTGCATTAATAAAATTATAGCATCTGTTTATTTATGTTTCCGTCAGATAACGGCAGCACAGTCGCTTGAGTTCACGAATGGGGAACACCAGCCTTTACTCCGAGCTTAGCCTCTAATAATACAAAGCCTACCCAATCATGGCGTTCTCTGCATCAACACTGTCCTCATAGCAGTGCGCGTATTGACCACTGCAGCGCTGAGTAACCACCTAACATGTAACTTAATAGCATTGCTATCGCAAGCTAAAACCAGCAAAAATGTACCTATACACTATATTTACAGTACATGAATACACATTGTTGAGTAGAATGAAGTAAAATATAAGAGATGTTCATCTTTTAGTAGTAGAAGTTTGTTTCAACTGCAGATTTTCTTTATTAGATAGCACGCATACTGTCTGGTATGCACAAGCGTAAGGTTCCACTGAATATTTTTACTAGTGTACCATGATCGAGTTTCAATGAAAAGGAACGACTTTTCTTAATTATTGTGATTCTATTTTCTCATAATTTGTTTCCCTTCTCAAGACGTAGTCAATGGTGTAGTTAGTGACAGACGGGTGCAGAAACCTCTGCAATATTACCCTCCTCAGTTACTCAGGATGATCACGTACTCCACACAATAGAATATGATTTTTAGCTACCTGTGGCAACAGTATTCTAGTTAATGTTTGTGCTATTCCTGGACTGCTCGGCATAACCGATATCATTTTGTCCGTTACTTCAATTCCAGCAAAACAAAACCTGGCTTACGATACCAGAGACCACCTCTGTCTTTGAGTTTTATTAGTGATATTACTGGAGATGAGCTATGGATACCGAAGGGCAGTTGACCTCGATGTTCCGTCCCTTAAAACAACAATATCTAACTAACTCCGGATACTACTAATTTTATCAAGGACTCTTGCATGGTGTCCACGGAATTTTCAATGTCAATTTTCCTGACTCATGAAGTCATCGTAATATCGGAAAAAAGGTTTATTGAGCAAACAAATATTATTTTTATTTGCAGCCTCCACCATCCCCATAGCTGCCCAACGCTCGCCTCTTTATTCATTTAAAATACAAAATAAAGTAAATTATAATGCAATAATACATAAATCCAAGTACTCTGCTTGGCGTGCAGGACAGTCGTTCAATACATAATACATGTCTCTCAAAAATAATTGAAGGTCCCACTTTACAGAATGCATTCCTGTTTGTAGGGCTCCATTGACAACGTGAAGGCCGCAAACACCAAGGTTAATGAGTTGTTTGCCATCTGCATTATCTTCTATTATTTGGCCACTGAACTTTTTTATGAAACTCAAATTAACATTCGGTCCATCCATCTTTCTAGCAAGAGGAGAGATTCCCTGGTTGAAAGCCTCTAAAATGTCTTGAGCTGTTGTGTGTCCCATAAAGATGCTGTTGAAATATCTGGTGTTAACTTCATTGCAGTTGATGTCAAGTTAACGCACAAATAGGTCCATCTGACCTCGCTGAACAACTTTGTTCAATGGGGGCAGATGACCTCGTAGTTCCACCCCTTAAAACAACAATAACTAACTAACTTTGTTCAATGCCTCATCAAAACAGATAACATTAGCACATGAAAGAATTTCATCTTGCAGGAAATTATGAAAGTATGGAGCTAATCCATAATTGATGACATATGAACATTTCGTGTTCCCCAATTGAAATTTTGTTGCAATTGCACTATCAGGAAACATTTCCCTGAAGGTTTCTGAAATATTTATACAAGAATTAAGAGAATTTATTTTGGACGACATTAAGGGCCCACTTTATTTCGGCACTTTTGACTTCATCTTTATAACAGAAAGATTCTACAGATGTCACAGTTCCTGAAGTAGAACTTGAAGAGTTAATATGGTTAACATAAAATTCCTGACTTTCTAATACTTTTCGACATTTTTCCTGACTCACGCTATATTTTCACACTTTTTCCTGATCAAAAATAAAATTCCTGACTTTTCCTGCCTGTGGATACCATGTCTTGGCATGATATAGATAGGTTATGGTCTTCAGCTCGTTATTGTTTCTTTAGGAGCATTGCAACGTCGTGGTCATGTAGCCCCATGTTCATAGGTGTGTGTAGAATTTGTTTGATAACCTGTGTCACTGTAATGTCTGTATTAGTGTGTGTATTTGTAATTGAGGTAAAACTTGGGTAGGAAGCGGCCTTAGCTTTAAATTAGGTACCATCCCGGCATTTGCATGGAGTAGACTTGGAAAACCACTTCCTGAATAGCTGAGGTAGGAATCGAACCCACCTCTTCTCAGGTTTGCCTCATGAGACTGAGTGTACCCCATTCCGGTCCTCAGAACCAGGAATCGAACCCCCCGGGCCTCTCCAGTGACAGCCAAGAATGCTAGCCACTACGCAACGAGGCGGACTCTACAGCTCTCGTCATAGAAATTTCGCCATTTAGCCCCGTGTCTGCTACCCATGTCATTGCGGCATGTGCATTTGTAATTCAGGTGATGATTTGGAAGGTGACCTTAAGTTAGGAACTATCCCGGCATTTGCCTGGAGTAGTGGGAAACTACGGAAAACCTGTCCAGGAAGGATAAGATGGTAATCTAACCCACCTCTTCTAAGTTTTACCTCATGTAGCCGAGTGTACCCCGTTCCAGCCCTCAGACTAGAATGAAATTTATTGGCTGAGCCTGGATTCGAACATGGATCTCTGGGGGCGACAGCCAAGAATGCTAGCCACTACTTGACGAGGTGGTCAGGAGATTATCATCAGAACTGGAGCAATAATACAAGATCACCTAATTTTCAGTCGCATGGTCAGCGTAGGCTACATACTTTGTCTGCTTATTGCTTTAATCCATAATTTCCTAGTTGGCTCTCGAAAAAGAAATTCATGAAAACTAGTTCCAGTAACATTATTTCTATAGCCTTGTTTACTAAACGGCATGCGACAGTATACCATCATAATACAATAACCTTTTTCAGTAACATAACTCGAGAGTCGTGCGTACACAATGCGTATAAATACTGCCAACTGAACTGATCATGTAGGGAGGTATTCAGCGCCTCTAGCGGCAAACATAGCATCTGCAGGGCGGACAGCTCCCAGAGGCTATTGGCCAGGCTTTTTATTATTGGAGGCTAAGCTCCGAGGAAATCCCTCAGGCTACTCATTATTTTACAGCTGGCTGACTTGACCAGGGTTTACCTGTTAGTGAAGGGTAGTTTAAAAATCTCCACCATTGGCAAAAATCAAACCCAGTCCTTCTAGTTGTGAATCTAACAACTTGCCACTAGGGCTCTTACATAACCTACAAAAAAAAAAAAAAAAAACTTACCGGTACCTTCAATCAAAGTGGGTACGTTATACAGCACGTATCAGATGGCACTGCTGAATAACTGTGATAGACTAGAAAATGCACTGCAGTTGAGCAAAAAGAAACAGGCTACTATATATTGGTTTTGCTTGCCCCATAATATTCTAGTAAACTACAGTATCTAATAAGGACTGAACAACCACATTACTAGCATTTTTTACATCACACTGAAGTACAAGTTGGTTCTATTATTCAAATAATATATATTAGAAGGAATTCTTACCTTGTTAAAGAACAATCCTGCGAAATATCACCTTTATACCATTAATATTAACAGCTGATGGCAACAGCAAATTCAAATTAACCAGAGTACCGCCATGTTGGAGCGCCTAACCAATAGCGACAAAGAATAATGAATAGCAGGGAATATGGTAATAATCGATATTTTATAAAAGCGATCATGCACACTCTGTGTAACATTTTTAATAAGTTAACTAAACGTGGTGATGACTATTGTGGTTCAATAAAACAAACATGATATGAATAAATAATATACACTGTGGTGTGACCTTACCTGTGATAGTGTAATATAATAAGTTGTTGAGCGCCAGATTCCTATTTAAGATAGTGAATCGAAATTTATTGATTTAACCTCGGCTATCAGCAGTAGAGTCGAGAACCACTTACCCGGGCCGTAGTGAGACAAAGTCATCTAACCAATCCGTATTTAATCAAGGAGTATGATTGCCTTAAAGTACCAACTACAATGAAAGAAATAGGCATTACGTTGAAGAGAATGAATTTATTAAATGCAAAAACAAAATATTAATAAAACAGAATAGTGATAGTCACACAATTGAATTTAAAATTACTCAATGCGGCAATTAATTATTTAAAAGAAAATGAATATTAAAATGAATTGAAAGTTAAATGAAGTTAAATTATAATAGAGACGATAGTTTTATTGAATTGTTGGCTCACCCAGTCGAAGATTCGTCATATTTAAGAAATGATCGATGATCTCGATGTTACGTCGCTTATGTTTAAAAAAATGATGTGATATCTCATTTACTATGAAATATCCTCATTAAGTACGTTGCCATCTGTAGAAAGACTCTTGATCAGGGATATAACCCATTATGTATTGATATAGATGTCGGCAAGACATCGTTCAGTGTCGACTCTCGGTGCTCAGTCCATTAGGACCCAGAAAGCAAGGTTACAACTTCCTTCCTTCATTGATAGCTATAGATCAATGCCATTCTTGTCCGATGTTGCAGGTACAAATACTAATGACTTCCTTGTCACGTGGTGTCACAGCTTCCCTCTCTATTAGCCTTCTCCATTCTTGACTCATAACTTGCAATATATATTGACGCGTATATACCGTAGAAAATGGCGTGTTGGTTACACCATAGTGGGTTTCTTAACATCTCAGGAAAATGACGCAGTTTGCCGTGGTGAAATTCTTACTACGTCGTTCAGTTTGTGACGCACAGGGTTAGTCCATATCGCCAGTCTTGTTGCAATATATAATACTTCGTCTCTTTACAAGTAATTATTAATAAAAATCTAATTGAATATAATAATCAAAACCGCTTACAATTATCTGATATAAAAATCATCTCATGGATGTACTAGTTAATAATAATAATAATAATATGATAATTATAAATGAATAACCCTATAAATATAACCGCTATGGGATCGAATCGTTACAATCGCCCCTGATATAAATAATTTAAAATAAAATGTAACATTATTTATATCACTACACATCCTACACAAATGAATACAAATGTAAATATTAATACCCCCATAACGACAACATACAAATAATACCCTTCAACAATACATAAAAATATACAAGAACATACTCTTTTCACTTTACATATTTGTACTATCATTTCTCATTCTTCCAAATGTTCATAATGTTCATTCTTCTTTATGTATTAAACGAGCTGTAAAAAATATACATATAAAATGCCCTTCACTTTTATTTTTGACATATGTCAACGCTGCACTCGTTTATATTTCGGTGATCGTATGCATGACATACAATTTTGGCTTTATCTCTTTTGAACGTAGTTTTTGTATATCAGTCTGGCGTAGAAGTACATTGTTGTAATACCAGCTGATTAACCCATAATAACTATTACAGCACACGATAATAGGATGCAAACAATACAATATTCCTTTCGTCTTTATAAAGGGATTACTCAAATGCAGTAAAATTTCAATAATTGAAGAAAAAAATAACTTAGCAAGATATTCAAGGCAATTCCAATTTCAGTGCATATGTCATACATGTAAATATTTCCCCAAATACATAATGACATCGAAATACCTCAAAGCAGTTATTAAACAGTTCATTTAAATATCCAAGTTACTACTCACCTGCCTTCGTGGCTTAATTCTTTCTTAGGCCACGGCCGCCTCCTTCCAAATTAATACTTCCTAAGTCTCCACGACTTCTTAACTTCTCATAAAACCATAATTCCTCTTTACTACTTCTCGAAAACAATAACTTGGATTTTCAAAATCACCAATAAACATAAAATCTGACTTCTCGTTCACTTTATAAAATTTAACTTAGCGTCAAGATATAACTTTACCGTAACGTCATTCCTTACTTACCATAACAAAATGATTAAGACTTGGACAAAATACTACTCAATACCTGAATTACGTATATCACTAAACTATTTCACAAAAACACATGACAAACTCCTCGGA
The DNA here is from genome assembly GCA_946902985.2 of Meconema thalassinum. Lineage (NCBI taxonomy): Eukaryota > Metazoa > Arthropoda > Insecta > Orthoptera > Tettigoniidae > Meconema > Meconema thalassinum. The sequence goes on along the minus strand of OX336388.2, from coordinate 1,752,414,981 downwards.
ATAAATATTTCGTTCCACAAAATATTAATGCTCTTATACTTTGAACTTAGTCTATTCATGATTTGACTTTTTGCTGAATGCCTAAAAACCCCCCTTAGTTTTCTCTCAAAACTCTTAATTAAGTACCGTGTCCTCCAAACACCACTTCCTACTTGTTCTGACCGCCTGGACTATAGCTCACTCTTGCTATACCAGAATCTCTCAAAACTCATCGTGACATCACACGTCACATACAAAAAAAACTCCCCTATTCGTGGTATAATCCCACATCTTCGTATTGTTACAGGTCACCTCTTACTGACCAATAACACATTAAATTTCAGCTAAAAAAAAATCGTACATGCTTCGACTAATTCCTTGGAATAATAACATCACACTATGCTTTCCTAGCTATTGTCTTCCTAAAATAATGACAGTGTTCCAGTTGATAGTTAATAACACCGACACTCCTAATTCGCAAATATTCTCCCATAATCACTTCATAAAGCAAGTTCTGAGTTCTAACACAGTTCAGATACTTTCTTCTCTATCAAATTAAATGCGTAACTTACACCTGCCTTTAATTGTAACTTCATTATTACCCCTTAGGTATACACTTATCTTACCAACTTATTCTTCCTTCAAAATATTAACTTATCTTTACTAACTCCGTATGACATAAATAAAACTTAATTTCTCGTCTACTAAAAAAAATGATTTATCTTTAAAATCCTCAAAACATCGAATTATAACAAATTCCTTTCACTTCTAGAAAATATTATGCCAACCATATAATTATTATTATTATCATCTTTATTTTAACCTGTGTGTAGGACAACGATCTACCACATCATTAATTCGTTATTAATCATCAGTAACTTTTTACTACAAAGTGGTTTAGCTCGATAACAAGCCTTGTAATATCTTTAAAACGTGCGTAACTGTAACAAAAACTTGGGCAATCTTACCTTTGTAATCTCTTATTACCTTGTGTGCATACATCCATATATACTTAAAAAAACTCCCTTATTAACTTCACGTAGTCCCGTAGATACCATAAAAAATCTCATTGCTCAACGGAATATACCTTGCTGACCTACTTCATCCTCCAAAACCTTCTTAAAACTTCATTTGGCATCTTACCAAAACTTCCTCCATTATAACTCCATTTGGCATCTTACCAAAAACTTCCTCAAAAAACAACTTCATTTGGTATCTTACCAAAACTTCCTCCTTAAAAAACTTCATTTGGCATCTTACCAAAACTTTAAAACCACATTGCTCAACGGCATTACCTTCGTTGGCCTACCTCTTCAAACTCACGTCCATTTACGTGAAAATACACACATACACACACACATATCTGTCACCAAGTATCAGATGTCCTAATTAGTTACTACTCACCTTATTTCAACCCGATGTTGGTTAATTCATACAACGCATTACCATTAACAATTCTAAACCACTTATAAATTTCTCAAAATATATCCACTGATAATCTCGCTGTCCTCAAAATGAAACTTCTTTATTAAATCAATACCTAATTCTTCAACTCACTTTTGAATTAAATCTTTATTACCATTATATTCATAATTATGGCTGCCATAATAATTATTACTACTTTCTTTCGATTACTTACCTATGTAATAACCTTCCTACTTTTTTTTAAATTTAATCCTCACTTCCTCCAACTTACCTGCAGCTTAAGGACCCACATTCAACTTACCTGAATTGCTCAATAGCACGACAACCTCTGTCTTCCAAATTAAATGATTTTAGACCACCTAAATCAATAAGCGTAGGCACTACGCGCCCCTTACCATCCTAACTTCACGACTGAATTAAAATTACACACAGCAGGTTCCTTATCTACCTCTGTTAAATCCTATTAAACTTCATTACTTAATATTTAAGTCATACGGAACAGTAACTATCGGTAATATAAATTTACATAAATACGTTCACTGGCATTTCACCGTTCTTACCACATTCATCTTCAATTCTATCTTTAACTAGAATTCCACATAATTCCTTCCGTGTTCCATTAGTTTCTACTTCCTCTGTACTACATTCATCCATAGTAACACAGTACTTCGGCTTTCCCCCTCTCACATCCCCAAGTCTGGCTAATTCAGTACGCCACTGCACGTCATATGCTTTCTTTCTCTCTCTCATCCTGATTTCTTTCTCCTCTAGCAACTTAATTCTCTTTTCTTTCATTTTACTTCTAAAATATCTACCTTTAGGTTTCATTTTCATTTCTCCGTTACTATCACTTAATGCTCTCTTTAGCCGTGGACTACTGCTTCTGCTCTTATCTATCTCTCTCCTCCTCTTAACCTGTTTACTAATTATGTTCTTCTGACTATGACTTAACGCACGCTTCTCTGCCACTAATAATTTCATATTAACTTCCTCTATCACAGGACTAAATTCTTCCCTAGTTTGCCTATCTAATTTATCTATGATTGTCTGCATCTTAATCTCTTGGGTGCTTAGTACTTTCTTTATCTTACCTACTTCTATCCCTATCTTTTCTCTCATCTTCTTCACTTCTTTTTCGCTACATTCTATAGTCTCTTCTACAGCTATCCTGCGTTCATCTAAAATCTCCTTCAACTCTACTATGCTTTCTCCTACTATCTCCTCTGACGCTAATCTATTTTCACCTAAAATCTCGTCTGACTCTAATCTGATTTCACCTAAAATCTCCGCTATTTGCCGTTCCTCACCTAAGATCTCCTCCGATTCCAATCTGCTTTCACCTACAATCTCCAATGACTCTAATCTACTTTCAATTACAGTCTCCACTAATTCCAATTTGCTTTCACCTAAACTCTCGTCTGACTCTAATCTGATTTCACCTAAAATCTCCGCTAATTCCAATTTGCTTTCACCTAAAATCTCGTCTGACTCCATTCTACTTTCAATTATAGTCTCCTTACAGGCTGTCTTTACTGATTCTACTGCAGTTTCCCCTAAAGTCTCTACCACCTGCCTAGTTTCCACTTCTACCAATTTGCTAAAACTTTCACCTTGAGTTGCTATTTTCTCTTCAATCACAGTTACTATTCTTTCCTGAATCCTACTTTCTGCTGCTTCTAATTTCTTATCTACTGTCTTAATAATATCTTTAGCCTTCATCTCTACCTCCTCCTTAATTTCACCTCTGATCTCCTGTTTTACCCCCTGAATACTTTCCTGTAGCATATCATACTTCTTACTCAATCCTTCATTTACCTTAACCACACTGTCTAGCTTTTTACTATTTTCTTCCAGCTTTTGGTTGATCGTTTTACTATTTCTATGCAATTGTTCAAACTTCTCATTAAATTCCTTCCTACTTTCCTGATTTTGTCTACCCATCTCTTCTCTCATTTCCTGACTATTCTTATCAAGCTTCAAATTCAACTCCTGACAATTCTTTTCTAATTTCTCAAATTTAACATTGAACTCCTGACTATGCTTATTTAATTTTTCACTCATATCTTGATTTAGCCTACCCATCTCTTCTCTCATCTCCTTACTATTTTTATTCATATCTTTATCTAATTTCTCAAATTTACCATTGAATTCCAAATAATTTCTTTTATTCTCTTCACTATTTTTATTCATACTTTCATCAAATTTCGCACTTAAATCTCTACTCATCTGCCTTATGAGCGCAGTTAATGGATCTTCAGGAATCTCTATAGACTTTTCTTTCTCTAGACTACCACTAGTCTCAGGATGTACCTCTGTATTCGTCTCGAGATTTTCCTCTGAATTCGTGTCAGGGTTAACCTCAGGATTATTTTCAGGATTACTCTCAAGATTTACCTCCGACATCTTGGTATTATTCTCTACGCTCTCAACATCGCTACCGCTATCAACCTCCTTATAATTAACTTTCTTGACTGCATCCCTACTTCTCAACTGCCTCTGTTCCTCCTCCGACATCTCGAAGTACACCGTATAACAATTGCCCTTCCAAAATTTCACTTCACTTCACTGTCCCCCAAAAGCACTGACAATTTGCACTGAAATTATACACTCCTCTGACTAAATACCGAATGGTTTTCGTGCCCTACTTTGTGGCGCCAAATGTAACATTTTTATAAAGTCCTTCATCGTGGTTGATTTGACTATTGTGGTTCAATAAAACAAACATGATATGAATAAATAATATACACTGTGGTGTGACCTTACCTGTGATAGTGTAATATAATAAGTTGTTGAGCGCCAGATTCCTATTTAAGATAGTGAATCGAAATTTATTGATTTAACCTCGGCTATCAGCAGTAGAGTCGAGAACCACTTACCCGGGCCGTAGTGAGACAAAGTCATCTAACCAATCCGTATTTAATCAAGGAGTATGATTGCCTTAAAGTACCAACTACAATGAAAGAAATAGGCATTACGTTGAAGAGAATGAATTTATTAAATGCAAAAACAAAATATTAATAAAACAGAATAGTGATAGTCACACAATTGAATTTAAAATTACTCAATGCGGCAATTAATTATTTAAAAGAAAATGAATATTAAAATGAATTGAAAGTTAAATGAAGTTAAATTATAATAGAGACGATAGTTTTATTGAATTGTTGGCTCACCCAGTCGAAGATTCGTCATATTTAAGAAATGATCGATGATCTCGATGTTACGTCGCTTATGTTTAAAAAAATGATGTGATATCTCATTTACTATGAAATATCCTCATTAAGTACGTTGCCATCTGTAGAAAGACTCTTGATCAGGGATATAACCCATTATGTATTGATATAGATGTCGGCAAGACATCGTTCAGTGTCGACTCTCGGTGCTCAGTCCATTAGGACCCAGAAAGCAAGGTTACAACTTCCTTCCTTCATTGATAGCTATAGATCAATGCCATTCTTGTCCGATGTTGCAGGTACAAATACTAATGACTTCCTTGTCACGTGGTGTCACAGCTTCCCTCTCTATTAGCCTTCTCCATTCTTGACTCATAACTTGCAATATATATTGACGCGTATATACCGTAGAAAATGGCGTGTTGGTTACACCATAGTGGGTTTCTTAACATCTCAGGAAAATGACGCAGTTTGCCGTGGTGAAATTCTTACTACGTCGTTCAGTTTGTGACGCACAGGGTTAGTCCATATCGCCAGTCTTGTTGCAATATATAATACTTCGTCTCTTTACAAGTAATTATTAATAAAAATCTAATTGAATATAATAATCAAAACCGCTTACAATTATCTGATATAAAAATCATCTCATGGATGTACTAGTTAATAATAATAATAATAATATGATAATTATAAATGAATAACCCTATAAATATAACCGCTATGGGATCGAATCGTTACATCTGGAGTACGTGTTTCATTCTCATTGATACTATTATTATGAAAAGCCAATAATATAACCATGGCAGCCCTTGTCCTTATTCAAGAAGTTTAAAATATTGAGTAAATTAAAACCTTAAGTCAATGAATAACTAGTTGCACTATTATATTTTATTAATCTCCGAATTTGCAACAATCGATTGGAAACTATCGATCTATCTATAGTTTTGTACAGCTGTTAATAATAGATTCATTAATTAATGTATTTTTTACAGTCTATCTGTTAGGTAGTCAGCCCGAAGGCCGGGTAGATCCTCAAAAAGTACCGCCGTTAGGTTATGTGGGTAGATACCCACAAAAACTCAAGGCAGCACTATATTGAGGCATACTAGGCAAGAAGAGGAGTGAGGTAGATTGTCATTGCTTTCCTCACTGAGTCAGAACAGCAGTACTAACCCTATGAATAGAACCTTTCACAGCATTCACAGGCACCAACTGTGCCCTGAATGTCATTACTAAGCACCACCCATACCTCAGTAGCTTCCGTATAATCACAGCCATGAGTGAGACTGAGACATTGGTGAAAAGTCACATTTTACTCTAGCCTGTGCCAACAGACAAATGCAAATGTACAGCATTCATCAAGAAAAGGCAAACAGCTCATTTTTTACAGTAAGAGACAGAAATGTAATTTTACATTTAAAAAAATTAAAAATATGTGTCGTAGTAGGCGGTGAGGTGATACTCCGACGTGGCGCGTCCCAGGTGGTGGATAGGGGGGTCCTCACCATCTTGCCGGCGGACTTGAACAAAATAAAATAGCTCTCATGGACCAAACACACAACAACCTCTACGGTTAACAACCGTAGTTGTAACTCGGAACTTCCTCCAAACCTTTGAAAGTCAAACATGGAAGGAAATCGTTTAAGGAATATTCCACCGCCTTGCAATTGCCAAGGCAGTCTGCATTCGGATACGGTGGGCAGTCACCTGAAAGATACCCTAGATGAGTCGGAGCATCTAAAGATAGAAAAAACAGATAGAAAACCCAAATTTAGATTGAAGACAGGACAGATAAACTATATAGCAACACACGATATAAATTCCATCATACAGCCAGGGAAACTCAAAATTTTGACAGACGAAATGAATCGCAGAGGGATTCTAATAACTGGGCTTCAAGAAATGAGAAACACCGATCAGGAACCAATAGAATCACAAGGGTATAGAATTTACAAGGGAATACCAGGAAAAAGAGTAATGAAGCAATGTCCACAATTCGAAACAGGATTTGTAGTCAATCTCAAAATAATTGAGTCCATCATAGAATTTAAAGCATTATCCCCTAGGCTCTTGACACTAACTCTAAAAGCTGCAAATAGAACATATACCATACTAAATGGCCATGCCCCAACTAATTATAAAAATAATGAGAAAGAACACAAAGATGATGTGGAGGGATTTTGGGAGCTTTTGGATCAGACAGCAACAAACACAAATAAAAGTCACACCAAAATTTTAATTGGAGACTTTAATGCCCAGTTAGGAAGGGAAAAAAGATATAGAGGCATAATAGGAAAATGGCCAGCACAGAGAAGAACAAACAGAGGAATGGCATAAGACTGGTGGAATTTTGCAGGAACCATGATATGATCTCCAAATCGACTTACTTCAAGAGAAGACCAAATAAACTCAAAACTTGGAAACATCCAGATTGGAAAAAAGGTGAATGGCAACTAGATCATGTTTGTGTGGATAAGAACTATCACAGGGAGATCTACAATGTGAAAGTTCTGAGAGGAACAGATACTGGATCGGATCATTACATGATAAATATTAAAATTAAATTCACCCCGTTGACAAAGAAAAAAACTCACCTCAAAAGAAAGAGAACATACGACCCTCATAAACTAATAAATAATAAGGGATACAACAAACAAACTAAATATATTAAAATAACAGATAATCTAGAGGCAATAGTTCCCCAATTGAAACAAATAGCTGAACAAGTAGCCCCAATAAATCCAAGGAAGAAACACCAATGGTGGAACGATCATCATCATCATCATCTTGCACAGTTTCCAGCCACTGACCGGATCTGTTTGGAACACAAGCCTCTCCAACGTCTTCTGTCTTCCCACCATCTCTCAGCTTCCACCCTTGTCAAGTCTTCTCCTCTCTTCTTTACGCTTTCTTCCACCCCCTTCAGCCACCAGTCTCTCGGTCTTCCCCTCGGTCTCCTTCCTTCCCACTTCGTCTCGTGTACTCTCCTGGGTATCCTCTAGTGTGATGAAACAGTGGAAGATAGACATCAAGCCTGGCTACGGTATCAGAGTCAAAAAAACAGATAAATGACACTTGGAACGCATAAAACAAAGGAAGATAACTCAAAAAATAATACGAAGGGTTAAACGGCAATACCAAAAGGATATACTTCTGATGATCGAAACAAATAGCGCGAATACAAACTCAAGTGATTACTACAAAATTTTTAGCAAACAACTACAAAGATATGAACCTCCACCATTAATGTGAAAAGACAAAAATGGTGAGTTAGCTCATAGTAAAAAAATACAGAAATTTTAGCAGAAACATTTAACAAGTTGTTAAAATGCGAAGATCCACCAGAACTGCTTCAAATAAATACAGACACGACTATTAAAACACCATCAGAAAACATAAATCCACCCACAACCCAAGAAGTCTACAAAGCTCTGAGAGAGCTCAAAAACTACAAAGCGAGTGGAGAAGATCAATCATTTGCAGAATTGTGGAAATATGCAGCAGAAACAGTAAAGATTTCATTACACCAATGCATAGTAAACATTTGGATCAAAGAAGAACTGCCAGAACATTGGGCTACAGCTATAATATATCCATTACTCAATGAAACGTTTTGCTAGCTCCTAACTGTTGGGTGAGAAATGTAACTGTTTACCTTTGCCTAAGCTATGTTGTTTTAATGGGCGCCAAGACCTCAAGGCAATGTTGAAATCTAAATTTGTATTTAACAACGTCTAGCTCTGGCAGAACACATTCAAGACTCTATCCACTCAGATCGTGGTATGATTTGATCATTAACCCAACAAACAATTGTATCAGGAGAAGGAATTGGTCTATATCTAATGCTACCTACTGAAAGCAAAGATTGCATTGTAAAAGAAATGAATTTATTATATAAAACAAGTATAGCAAAATTAATAATAATAATAAGTATAAAACTTAAATTGGAGCGTTGTGATTTGAATATTACCGATAGAAAATTACGTGAAAACGGAGTCTGATAAATTGATTTTACTCTTATTTCCAAGCTATGAAGTTACTGAAATATGAAATGTAAAACAAAGAGAAATGAGAGATTGCGTATTTCTGCGTCATTTGCGCTTACCACTGGAAATTGCCAAAGCATTTCCCTCGTACTTGATGATGCTGTGTGCTTCCCACAGTCTCCTGGACGTCGTCATCTCCGTCGATGTTTGATGATATACTGGTAGATTAGATAATTCTATGGTCCGTACATCGGACCCAAACACTCGTATAACCACACTGGTTAAGTTTTACAAAAGTTAGTCCTCCAATCCACGGAACATCGGAGCGATTCCCGCGTACAACATACTCGTCAAGTATTTCACAGATTGTCCTCCTTCGACGGCGCGTCGAACGATATATGCACACGTTGGCTCCCCACTCCGGAGCCGTCTACTAGCTTACGTAGTCCTTATTGATTGGCTGAGCACGCCGCGCTATCTTCCCCTCCTCTGGGTCATTACACTCGGCGGGAGGGTTCCGTTTCAACAATTCGCCTTTCCTGGACGATGCGAGCCCGCTTGCGTAATTCTTCTCGACAGGAATCAGCTTGTATTTGAATTCCCAGTGAGTCATCTCTCTCAAATACCCTAACTGACAAAAACTCCGTAAAATTCCGTAATCAGATAATTTTCTATGATATCGTCGTTCGTAATAATTTGCATGATAGCGTTTTCTAAGACATAGAAAACCTATCTGAATGCTAATAATTTTTATAAAATGCTCCGAAAATATCTAAATAATAATTATAATAAATTAATAATAATAATAAATTAACATGAAAAATTCTCTTTGCTGAACAATTTGCCGCGTAAATAAATATAGAATGGCTTCCTACTGACTTATGCCAGTTGCATAAAAACCCCACGAAAAACACGTTACATATTCGCCTCGGATCATCGGATGATTTACCGTGACGACGGTCCATTATCCGATTATCCCAGACACGTTAATAAACCCCATCCAGAATACATATTACATAAATGAAATCTCCCTAAATTACAGATATATACACTCATAATTTTTCTTCACGCACTTTGCGTCAAAGTTTGTTGTCACTATGGATTGCACTTTGCAACCAGTCCAATGTTTCTCATATAAAATAGTGTTCCACGGATATTTCCGCCTCTCAAATTCCTCTATGTTGGAGAAATAGACATAATAAATGTGTGAGCACTATGTATTTTTGATGTCATATCACACGCATTGAAGGTGTTCTGATATATTTATATCACCATAGAACTTCCTAATTTCACTGGAGGTCCCTTCCTTATGGTGAAATTTAATCTCACTTATCACTGAGCACACGATCACACTATTGTGGCAGCGCCTCGTGACCATAATACTTAATCTCTATTTAAAGATGATTAAATTAATATTGACTTCTGAAAAAAAAAACAGTAAATGTGCATTACATATAACACCAAATATTTCTGTGCCGTAATCGCCCTGTCTTGTTAAGTTCCCGTAGACCATATTCTACTTAATACTAGTTCTCAACACAGATCAGTTCTTCTCACACAAATAATACCTCTGTACAAATTATCTTAAATTACGCACTTACAAATCTTACATGGTGAGGCCGTAAACAGAAATCACGTGTGCTGATATGTATGAGTTTCATGAAGGACTGTCTCGCATTCTGATGGCCCATCTTTTGCCTCGTGGACGCCTTAAGCAAAAATACCATGTACAAGCGCTCACCCATCTCTTGGAGGCAAATGGGAATTCATCAGCGCTACCAAATTCTGGCCTTGGTGTATCGAGACATTTTAGTGCTCAAGAGCATCCGACAATCCCGTCATATTTCCCTGTACCTTAAAAACTCTCATTTACTTACATACTACCCCCCTGTGCGACTTCTGATACGCCTGCCTTGAAGACCAGCTCCTCCCACGCACCAAATACCACACTTACTCATTTGATAGGCTGGCTCGCCAGCTAAACACACTCACTTTATGACACATATTTTCGTAGACTATGTATATTATACGTCCCGTATAATCTGTTTCCCTCACTATTCTCCAGCACATATGCTGTTTTCCCAATACGTTTGGAAACTATAAATGTTTCTGCGTCACCTGCTTCCAACCTTGCAAGTGGCTCCCTTAAATGAACGTCATCACGTTACTCTACCTACCATATTTCTCAGTGTCTGTAACGATGCCCTGTTGCTACTGTCCACACATGCTAACCCTACCTTCCTATGGTGTCACACCTCTACTCGACACTCTATGACCTAAAATTGTCACTTCTGACTGACAGAATGACGACTTAGACAGCTTCAAAGTGAACCCTGCCTGATCTAACTTCTGAAAAACTATATCTAAATGACGTAGATGCTCCTCAAAACTGCGTGAACTAATTACCATATCATCAATGTAAATGGTTACAAACTCTCCTGTGTCATCCCCTAATGCGTTGTTTAAAGCCCTAATTAAAGCTGCTGAACTACTCTTTAACCCATAAGGTGTTCTACAAAATTGATAAAGGTTATATTTATGACTAAAAGCTGTAAATGGTCTATCTTCGTACATAAGTGGCACTTGCCAAAAACTGGAACTCAAATCTACACAAGTGAAATAATTCTTCCCCTCAAATGTTTGCATTAATTCCTCTATTGACATAGATTTCAGCTGATCTGAACTAATTCTACTGTTAACCAAACGAGCGTCTAAACAAATACGAACAGTGCCGTCGGTCTTGGGTACCGTGATCAAAGAATTAACATATGGACTGTTAGAGTGCTCAATAATCCCATCTTCAAGCATCTGATTAATTTGTGCCTCAACTGCACTCTGATAAGCGAAAGGTACAGGATATCTATGTCCTGTGAATACTGACCTATCAATAACGTTCAATGAATGTGTATAGCAATTGGCCATACCAATGCGATCCTCAAAAACTCTCCTATTACACAATAACACATCATAGAGCCGAACACATTGTTCCACCTCTATATTACCCTAAAATGCAGCCTCACATAACGAGTCATCTAGACTTCAGTTCGTAATCACACTGCCCACAAAACATGGAGAACCCCGCTCTACGGCTGGCGATATCTCATTTAAAGTACAAATCACACCTACAATACTACTCCTCTGAATATGGTCATTGAACGCTACTTCTACTTCAGAATCTCCCCATTTAAATTTCAAACTCCCTACATCATAACATAAGTTACCAGACACTCTACTTAGCCACTCTGAACCCAAGATAACACTGAATACTAAATTTGGAATTACAAGGCAAATCTGCTTCTCTACATGATTATTAATTTTAATGTCTACTAAAACTTGCTTAGAAATTACTTTAGACCTCTTCCCAACAGCTGTGATAACAAAAGTGCTTTTAATTGGCATCTCCTCAAAATTTACTCCAGTTCCTTTCATTTTATCATAAAATGCACTACTTATGCAACTCTTCATACAACCACTATCAATTAAAACATCTGTGTACGCCTCGGACACGTTAAATTTAACTATGGGGCTCTTACTAACCACTTCCTGAATAATACCTTCATCATTTAGTTCATGTAATAATTCATTTCTTACATTTAGGTCATAGGGTTCCTGTATAATTGTATGGACAGGGCATGCTACAGACTGAGATTCTGACCTTACTTCGCAGCCTGGTTCGCGTTTAAAGAACCGCTACAGCTGGCCGTAGTACTAGTTACTACTGCACTGGTCTGGTTGTTCTGAGTTGTGTTGTCATTGTTTGGCTGTATATTACTACCACTAGGCTGTCCTCTTCCTTGACCCCTATTCTGGTTGTAATTATTGTCATTATAATTTCACCCTTGATTTCCCCTGAAATCATTGTTTCTCCCTTGATTTCCCCTGTAATCATTGTTCCTCCCTTGATTTCCCCTGAAATCATTGTTCCTCCCTTGATACTGATTACCATAGCCATTTCCTCTGTTCTGATTTAGCTGATTATTATTATTTCTATTTTGACCGTTGGCCCCTTCGCCACCGTTCCCTTGAACTTCTTGATGCCTGGCTTCATTAGGTCTGTTATTATTATTACCCTGGTTCCTATTGAAATTGTCCTCATAACCCCCTCTCCCTAGTGCATCAAATGTGCTTAACAAATTTTCTACTTGTGATATTGTCTTTACATTCTGGATACAAGCAGCCTCCTTGATCCTATAGGGAAAGTGCCTAAGTAGCAACCTTACCACATCACTTTCCTCCTTCAAGCCATCCAGATATTTACACACTAATACCTGCCCTAAAAAGTATTCGGTCATGGTGGAGCTTCCTTTAGGGTTATATTTACCACACACTACTCCCTCACGATGCTGCGACTGAATAACCTCATTCCAGAACTTTTCACAGAATTTCATTTTAAAATCATTGATATCAGTAAACTTGTCTCTGTAGACAGCAAACCAATTCCTCGTTTCCCCCACAAACACTTGTTCTAAAATTTCAACTACCTGGCACCACTCAATACTACCATTTTCCAACCTTTCCCCGAATTTATTTTCTATAGTGTTCATGAACTCCATTGGGCACCCCTGTCGATTGCTGAACTTACCCAGTTCTACCTCCCTGTGTGTGCTATTCACAAAAACTGGCCTATTCTGACTATTTTCTTGCCTGATCCTAGCTTTTAATTTTAACTCTAATTCTGCGATTTTCTCCTCAGCCTTCCTCTCAATACTGTTTACTGTTAATTTAATGTTTCCTTCTGATTCTTCTACTTTATCATATAGCTTTGCTTGTTTCTCCTCAATCTTGCTAATGCTCTCTCTATTACTCTCTCTTAAATCATTTACTTCTGCAACTATTTGTGAGTGGACTTTCTCAATTCTACCCCCCAGCTGTTCCTTAACCTCTTTAGTAGCTACCTGAATTTTGTCAATTTCTCCCCCCAATTGCTTTTTGACCTGCTGTGTTTCCAGTTGCACTAGTTCTTTTAAATTTTCAGCCTGTGTACTGATTCTAATTTCCAACTCCTCCTGTACTTTTCCTAATTTCTTGTCTACATCTGCAATGATCTCTTTAACCTTCTCTTCCATTACTCCTCTGATTTCTCCTCTAATCTGCTCCATTTTCACACTAATTTCCTTGTTGTTCTTATCTAATTTTGCATTATTCTGTTCTAATTTTTTTATTTAAAGCTTCTGTACTTTCTTTATTTTCCCTACTGTTTTGTTCTAATTTTGCATTATTCTGTTTTAATTTTGCATTTAAAGTTTCAGTACTCTCTCTATTTTCCTTACTGTTTTGTTCTAATTTAGCATTTAAGGCATCTGTACTTTCTTTATTTTCCCTACTGTTTTGTTCTAATTTAGCATTTAAGGCATCACTACTAACTTTGTTCTGATACATGAACTCGAGAAGTAAAGTTTTTAATTCTGGTTGGCCGCCTACACTCCCTGTTTCAGTATCGGGATTTACCTCCGCTACCCCGGTACTACCATCACTCGACATACTGCTCGTATCATCACTCTCCCGTTGATGACCACTACGTAACCTCATCTGTCTTTCTTTCTCATCCCCCATAATGATATACACTGATACAGACAAATAACCCCCAAAATACAGGCACAGAAATATATACCCTTCTCCTTCCACAAATGTTATTAGGTTTTCAGCCCCAAGTTGTCGGCGACAAATGAAACGTTATGTACTTAGGCTGGGATGATAAGTGAAACGGTATTTACTTTGCTCCACGTTGAGCGTACAAATGAAACGTTTTTCTAGCTCCTAACTGTTGGGTGAGAAATGTAACTGTTTACCTTTGCCTAAGTTATGTTGTTTTAATGGGCGCCAAGACCTCAACGCAATGTTGAAATCTAAATTTGTATTTAACAACGTCTAGCTCTGGCAGAACACATTCAAGACTCTATCCACTCAGATCGTGGTATGATTTGATCATTAACCCAACAAACAATTGTATCAGGAGAAGGAATTGGTCTATATCTAATGCTACCTACTGAAAGCAAAGATTGCATTGTAAAAGAAATGAATTTATTATATAAAACAAGTATAGCAAAATTAATAATAATAATAATAATAAGTATAGAACTTAAATTGGAGCGTTGTGATTTGAATATTACCGATAGAAAATTACGTGAAAACGGAGTCTGATAAATTGATTTTACTCTCATTTCCAAGCTATGAAGTTACTGAAATATGAAATGTAAAACAAAGAGAAATGAGAGATTGCGTATTTCTGCGTCATTTGCGCTTACCACTGGAAATTGCCAAAGCATTTCCCTCGTACTTGATGATGCTGTGTGCTTCCCACAGTCTCCTGGACGTCGTCATCTCCGTCGATGTTTGATGATATACTGGTAGATTAGATAATTCTATGGTCCGTACATCGGACCCAAACACTCGTATAACCACACTGGTTAAGTTTTACAAAAGTTAGTCCTCCAATCCACGGAACATCGGAGCGATTCCCACGTACAACATACTCGTCAAGTATTTCACAGATTGTCCTCCTTCGACGGCGCGTCGAACGATATATGCACACGTTGGCTCCCCACTCCGGAGCCGTCTACTAGCTTACGTAGTCCTCATTGATTGGCTGAGCACGCCGCGCTATCTTCCCCTCCTCTGGGTCATTACACTCGGCGGGAGGGTTCCGTTTCAACAATTCGCCTTTCCTGGACGATGCGAGCCCGCTTGCGTAATTCTTCTCGACAGGAATCAGCTTGTATTTGAATTCCCAGTGAGTCATCTCTCTCAAATACCCTAACTGACAAAAACTCCGTAAAATTCCGTAATCAGATAATTTTCTATGATATCGTCGTTCGTAATAATTTGCATGATAGCGTTTTCTAAGACATAGAAAACCTATCTGAATGCTAATAATTTTTATAAAATGCTCCGAAAATATCTAAATAATAATTATAATAAATTAATAATAATAATAATAAATTAACATGAAAAATTCTCTTGGCTGAACAATTTGCCGCGTAAATAAATATAGAATGGCTTCCTACTGACTTATGCCAGTTGCATAAAAACCCCACGAAAAACACGTTACAACAAGAAAGGAGAAAAATCGTATCCTGACAACTATCGAGGAATTTCCCTTTTGGATATCACATATAAAATCATGTCACGAATTCTATATAATCGTTGTAAAGATCAATTAGAACTGAAAATAGGAGAATACCAAGGTGGATTTTGGCCATTGCGAAGCTGCCCTGATCAGATAATCACCTTAAAATTAGTAATGGATTACTACAAACGTAGACAAAAACAGCAAGTAGACTTTGAAAAAGCTTATGATTGTATACATAGATCATCACCGCTGAAAATACTAAGGAATTTCGGACTTCATCCCAAATTAATAAAAATTATAAAACTAACTCTAACAAACACCAAATCTAAAGTAAAATTCAGAGGAGAAATATCTGAACTGTTTACGATTAAAACAGGATTAAGACAAGGAGATGGTTTATCGTCTCTACTTTTCAATTGTGCTTTGGAATATGTAATGAGGGAATGGTACAGGGAAAATCCTAGGAGCATAAGAACTGGAACCAAGAAAGATCAAATAGACTTAAATTGCTTGGGATTCGCAGATGACTTACCGTTACTGGCTGATAATATTCAAGAAGCCAGAAATCAAATAATCATCATCATCATCATCTTGCATAGTTTCCAGCCACTGGCCGGGTCTGTTTGGAACACAAGCCTCTCCAACGTCTTCTGTCTTCCCACCATCTCTCAGCCTCCACCCTTGTCCAGACTTCTCCTCTCTTCTTCACGCTTTCTTCCAGCCCATTCAGCCACCTGTCTCTCAGTCTTCCTCTCGGTCTCTTTCCTTCCCACTTCGTCTTGTGTATCCTCCTGGGTATCCTCTTCTCCTCCATTTGTTTTACATGTCCATACCATCTAAGTCTAGATTTCTCTATACCATCCTGTAATGGTTCCTCCTTCATTAATTGTCAGGTCCTCTCATTTCTTATTCTGTCCATCTTTGTAGCTCCAATACTGCTTCTCAAGAACCTCATCTCACTGGCCTGTATTTTGCTCTTCTCCCTTCCTTTCATAACCCAGGTCTCCGAGGCATACGTCAGGATAGGGACATAGTACGTCCGATATATGATCTTTTTGCTGTTCTGAGGGATGTCCTTGCACCATAACATGCTTCTCACACTCATCCGGAATCAAATAATAAGCCTACAAAATATAGCACAAAAAATTGGACTTCAGATATCATTTGAAAAGACTGAGATAATAGTAGCAAATCCACTTGTAATCAATCACATAACAGTAAATAACAAGAAAGTTAAAATAGTGAAGGAATTTAAATACGTAGGAGAAATTATAACTTACAACTTGAATGAGAAACCTGCATGGCTAGAAAGAACTAATAAAATGATAAAAGCCCAAAAATTAACATGGTCTACATACATATAAAAGAAAACGTCTATCAATCGCAACAAAATTAAAACATTACAAGACGGTGGTTCAACCAGAGGTGACATATGGAAGTGAAACTCTTTTTAAAGTTACTCAGAAAAACAGAATCGACAAAATTTTAAAAGTAGAAAGAAGAATAGCTAGAACATGCATAAATAAAAAATATCAGAAAGATGTACAGTGGCAGATAGTACCAAACGAAGTGGTATACAGATACTATACGGAAGAAACGGATTTCTTTTTTTGGTCTCATTATGAGCCGAAAACCAGGTTATCTAGAAAAATTGTAGTGAAACTTTGGAATATGAAACAACAAGTAGGCTGGATTGCCGGCCCCGTGGTGTTGGGGTAGCGTGCCTGCCTCTCACCCGGAGGCCCGGGTTCGATCCCCGGCTCCGTCAGGGATTTTAAAACTGACGTGAGGGTTGGAACGGCGTGCACTCAGCCTCGTGAGGACAATTGAGTAGCTGTCTGACAGTGAGACAGCGCCCCGATCACGAATACCAAGATTAACGGCCGAGGGGAACCGACGTGCTGATCATGCGTCACCCCAATATCTTCAGGCCAAATGGCTGGGCAGAAGTCGCTTGGTCGGCCTTAGTCCGTCATGGGCTGGATAGTGCCAGGGGTTGACTTGAAGTAGGGTGGATTAAGGAAATTAGAGAAGATATAAAAGAATTAGAAATAACCTTGTATGACTTGCAAAACAAAACAAAAAATTAAAAAAAAAACTGAAAGATATAAAAATTAGATTCCAGGCAAAAATAGACAAACGTAATACAATAAAAAGGGTATTTACAGATGAGGAACGCCTGAGAAGTACAGAGTGAATGAAAAGCTACTGGGCAACTCGGAAAGGAATTACTGAAGAAGAGGACCAAGAAATGATTGACTGAAGTGGTCCAATGAGGCCATAGAAACAAAAGAAGAAGAAGAAGAAGAAGAATAAAATCAAGAAAATCTCATTATGATCAAATATGTAAAATAAAGAGACAGAATATGTATTTTTTTACATTTAAAAAGGCAAAAATATGTAAAAACAAAATGTCATTATGATCAAATTCGGTATGTAACAATAAAATTAAATTAGGCCGATCCCATGGTGTTGGGGTAGCACGCAATTCCCGACTCCGTCAGGCATTTTAGAAACGACGTTAAGGCTGGAACAGGGTGCACTCAGCCTCGTGAGGACAATTGAGTAGCTGTCTGACAGTGAGGCAGCACCCCGGTCACGAAAACCAGGATTAACGGCCGAGGGTACCCAATGCGCTGATCATGCATCACCCCAATATCTGAGGCCAAATGGCTCGTCGCTTGGTAGGCCTAGGCCCTTCATGGGACTGACAGAACTGTATTATTTTGTAACATTTGTGAGGAACCTGTAGCGGCAGAAATGCGTTTGCAATTTACACAGCAAAACGTGAAATGTGCATCGTTAAAAAAGCGACACAACGTTTGCTTCCCAAACTGCGAGATGTGAGACATTGTCCAGCAAACAGCCAGTTCTAACAAGATATTTGTCATGCATTTCTTGCGGCTGATATACCACTAAATAAATTGCAGCATCCAGTACTACATGGTACGTTAGAAATGTAGGCCTATGTCGAACTTCCTCTCCCTGACTAGTCAACACTGCGTAAGAACTATTACTCTGACACAGTACACTGTTAAGTGGGAATATTTGTACTGTCGACTGGATTATTCAAGCAGCTGTACGTTTCAACTATTTTGAGTAACTGGGGGACATATATATGACAAATTTAGAAACAAATTTTGGATACCCCTATCATATATTTTCCACTAGGCTAAGCATATAAATACATATTTATGAAATGTTAAGCACAAAATTATCCGGGCCCAGCTTATACAGAAGACTTCACGTGCTTGCGCACAACTCACCAAAGTTAATTTGTTGGAATAATTTGCGCAGCAACACTCACTTGTTGAAACGACTCGTGCGTCAACAATTAAAAAATGGATTTACTAACTCAGAAAGCTTTGTGGGCATGAGCATAACAATTCACCAAAGTATCATCGCAATCGGAGGAATGGGATTGGAACGCATTGAGAAAATCATACAACGAAAACACAGAAACTGCCGCTAAACTGTATGAAATAGCCTACACTCATTTGTTAAAATGATATGCGTGCTACTTATTATGAAATGGATTTACTTCGCGGGTGTGCGCGCAATTCAGAAAAGATCATTTGTTGAAACGACTCATGCGCCATCTATTGTAGAGTGGATTTCCTTATTCAGAAACCGTCATGGGAGTGTGCACGACAACTCACTAAAGCTTCATCACAATGGGATGAATGGTATATGAACGGATAAAAGATGAACAAACAAACATTCTTTTGTAGCCTATGTATACCTAATATACTATCACGTAACATTCATTTCTATAGAGATACAGTAATTTAGCTATCAGGTCTTACAGAGCTATGCAGCCAGCCTCAATTTTCTATGGGTATTATGATAAAGGTCGTACAAAAACAATCTTACATAATAAGAACAAGACAAACACCAAGACTATTAAGCAGGACTCAAACCGGTGGTTTGAGGACTAGAACGAAATACACTCTACCTTGATTGGCAAAACCGAGAGAAGGTTGGTTCCGTTCCCATCTCAGATGTCCTAGAAGTGATTTTCCATGGTTTCCCCACTTCTACTCCATGGAAATGTCGGGATGATTCCTAACTCCTAGCCTCAGTTACAAATACACACACACTACAAAACTTTACAAGAATAACATACGGTACGCTATTGGACAAACGCTACACATAACGATCTTGGCATTCCCCAAAGTAGAATTTCTATAAACTGCCATCCCAATTGGTTGTTTCTACATTGAGATGTACTGTATTTTAGCAGAGATAAAGAGTAGGTCACTAACAGTGTTCTGTTTATTGCAGCGTAGGGCAGCTGAATTGTCTCAGCTGCAGCTCGGACTGAATATTGCTATTTTTATAGGCCAGGACGGTCAGGACTGACTCACTCTTTGGGAGAATAGTTATTCTACCGTTAATCATACCATATCGTGAAAAGCCCTAAGCTCACCTGAATCTTATTACTATTTACGGTCAAGGTATTTCGGTATGCTCGCGTCTTTAAAAGATCCATATCCTAACAAACTTCCTACACATCTCCCACATTCATATCTCTTGTATCTCTCCCAAGGGCTAAAAAATAGTAGGGCGTGGGTTGGTGACCGGGGGACCACAGCTAAGCACGGCATTCCTTCCACTTCATTGTGCCGGGCTTTTATGCCTCTGTTAGTGGCGGGATTAAAACCTTCGATCTCTGAACATCCAGCTCCTCCTCCTGGTAATGGAGTTCAATGAAACGCTGCGGATTACTCATACAAGGACAACTACTACTACTACTCCTAATAATAATCATCATTATCCTATGGTCTCAGCTACCTGCTGTAGTCCTTTTGACTTGAATCCATTGAGGCGTTCTAAACTCCAATGTCAATGTTCTGTTTAACACTGCCATCTGGTAGTGAAAACCTGAATTCTACTGAGCTACATGTGACTGAGATTTAATTAATTTTAGACCCTAATCACCAAATGTAATACGAGAGATCTTTCACGATCCGACATCGTACAACTTTGCTGTAGATTTTTGCCGCCCTACTTGTAGCAGCGAGCATTCTTGGCTGTCGCTCTGGAGGACTGGGTATGATTCCCGGCCCTGTCAAGAAATTTTAATTCTGGTATCAGGGCTGGAACACTCAGCCTCGAGAGGCAAAACTGAAGAAAGGATGGTTCGATTCCCACCTCAGTCGTCTTGGAAGTGGTTTTCAGTGGTTTCCCACATCTACTCCAGGCACATGCCAGAATGCTTCCTAATGTAAGCCCGGATCCACCTCCTTCCTAACCCTCAGCATAATGACTACTACACTACCACGTGCTGTGTGTGTCTTCAGTCTTTTGACTGGTTAGATGCAGATCTCCATGGCGTCCTCTCCTGAGCTAACCGTTTTATCTCTACATAGCTACCACACCAGGCCCAACGAGAGGGTGGATGTATTCATTTATCCTAAATAAACAATAAGAAAATGTATCCTACTTTGCTTCGAACAGGTAACAATCATTGAACCGTTGTCATTATATCGCAGTCAAACTTAGCGTGGAAATCCAATTCTGGAATAAAAAGCCCACTGCAGGCTACTAACATACCGGTAGTATAGTCAGAGATAGGCAAAATACTCCCAAAATGTATTTTAGATACAAAATAATATTTTAAAATACTTTCAATAAAATATGCTTTCTTCCATTCAAAAAACAATATACAGTGTTACTATTCTAGATATTATTATTGACCTGGACTGATGGCTCGTTAATGTGCAAGGTATAAGGTTCAAATCCCACAGTTAGTCTCCTTGAAATGTCTTTTTTTCTTTTTTCAGGAGAATACTCCCTGTAGGAGGGGGTGGGGTGCAAGGGGTAGGAGGGGTGGGGAAGAAGCGTGGTGACGCAGCGGTCAAGCTCTTGGCCTTTCACCATGGCGAACCGGGTTCGATTCCCAGTCAATGCGCGTGAGATTTTCAAAGTTTAAATGCCATGTGTTGTGGTTCGGATTCCACGTAACAAGAGGGCCTTGTGGTTCATGATCGCAAGATTAACGGTCACGTAAAACTACAAACTTCAACTTCATGATCAACACTTATAATTACTTATAATTTAAATGTATTTACAAATTATTAAATTGTTCATTAACTTCAGTACTGTCCGCGCATTATATCTCTGCCTCTATCAACTGCCATCTCCAAATAATCTAGATCTCTGCCTCTGACGACCGTTGTATTTCTAAGAATATGAAGTGTCATCGACTTGTCAATTTCCCTACTCCTATTTACGTGACATTACCCCTCATGTTGGGGCTCGGGAGTTTTGACGATACCAGGCGCGGATCTAGAGTTTGGCTTTGGGGAGGGGTCACAGAATCGAAATTGTTAAGAAAAATGGTATCACTAACAACGAACGCAATCACAAAATAACCAAACGTAAAAAACCAGACCAATTTTTTTGCAAGCTACATGGATGGAAATTTGATGCGTTAGCGCACCAAACATATTTGTACAAATTGCAACGGCGTGTTTTGCGACTTTTACATCGAGCTTCGAGGAAAGTATCAAGGTACGTTACAGTTTCGGCACGTCGAGTTGGTACCGACAAAGGGAGAAAGTCACAGCTTAAATTGCCAACCAAGCTAACAGTTTGGACGTCGGCAAAATTTTTTGGTGTGTAAAAAGCCCCAAATTCCTATCCGTGCATTGCTGCACATTCATCGTGACATCACTATAGACATCGATTCGGTAATCACAAGGTTTGCTAAACAAAATAGACAAGTTGATTTTGTTATATAAATAATCATTTTTATATAACAGGTATGAAGTTGTAAATATGTACAGTTGTAACAGAACATAATAATTGCAATAAAGATATTTTCAGTATTGTATAAAATGAAAAAAAAAACTGTTTTTCAATTAAAATTCGTTAAGTTTTATTTGTCTGATCATTGTGTTGTCTGATCATTGTGTTTTTGTTTTTTGAGTTTGCAAAAAAATTTGGTCTCCGTTTGGTGGGGGGGGGGGTATGACCCCCCGTGACCCCCCCCCCCTTGAATCCGCGCTTGGACGATAGAATACGGTATGAAGAATAACTGGAGGGATTTCCATTTTTAAGTCCGTATTGACGCTTACAAATTGAATTAGTGAGTGAAAAAAATTCCGCCCAATCAATACCTTTCACACTATAAATTTAATGTTTCTTTCTCATACTAGGGACATGTTTCGAACAATATTTGTTCTTCTTCAGCCTTATACATTTATCAACATTGTAACTTATCTAAGACATTTTCATAATTAAAACACATGCACAATAGACAATTCATTATGGGCATTAAACTAAAAACGTATGTTAAAAAACTTGGATAATACATTAAAACATTTGGAACTTCTTATTCCCATTTGTACTATATTCAGTTCTGAATGGCCTTGCTATGAAGGCTTAATTTAGCGGTGATAAGCAGTAGGTCAGTATGAAGCTCAGAGTCATCTCCCTCTGGCTTATGCTTGCAGGTGATGTATTGATGGGCTACACATGGCCTTTGGTTAAGTTGCTTTAACAGCTGCGTCATACGGATTGTTGGTGTTAGCTTGGTAAGGCGATCCTGCCGTGGGGTGTTTATTGTGGAGTAAACTGTAAAGATACGAAATTTAAATAAACTGAAAAGTGCGTCTGAGAAGAAGAATAGATCGAGTTGAAGGGGCTAAACGGTAACTTACTGGGTGACGTCGTGAATGTAACTTTCGGGTTTAAATGAGTTGAAATCCTCCTGCCTGGTTGCTGTAATGAGCCAAAGATCTAATATTAGTATGTATGTGTGGTAGAGGGAACTGTTGTCGAATGTTGTTGCATTAAGCGGCTTACCTGTTCTGGCCTGTGAGACGTGTAGCGTGGAGCCGTGTTACACTGAGTGAACTGCTATGCGCTGGGCTGAAGCGAGTGTTTACGTTAGTGTGTGGCGGGGAGGGGAGGGTAAAGAGAGGGGAACCGGTCTTGGCTGAGTGGAAACAGGTGTGTGGGGGTGACGCGTGACGTCATATGTTTTGAATTAGTAACTTCATGGGGGGTGCAAGGTTAGCGCTGATGTGGGTGGGTGATTGGTTTGGGTGTTATTCGGAAACGTTTGTTTATGCCGTTTAGAGTCGGGAAAAAATTTGTTGATGTTCTCATACAGAATGTTTACTTCGAAGTTGATTTCATTGAGATTGTGTGTTGGGTTGGTGCGTTGCGCATTATCAATTTCTATTTGTTCAAGTACGTTCATTATTGCTCCCTTCTTGGCATAGTGGATGATCTCCATATCATTCTGGATGTTTGTAAATTTATGTTTGGCGTCCTGCATGTGCTGTCCCATGGCCGAAAATTTTCTATGTTTTATGGCGTTAACATGTTCGTAATATCTTGTTGTGAAGCTGTGTCCGGTCTGTCCTAGGTAATCTGCTCTACATTGTTGGCATTTAAGTTTATAAATGCCCGACGAATGATACTTATTTGACTCGTTGATTTTCTTGGAGTTGAATATCAGTTTGTGGTTGTTATTATTGGTTCTAAAAGCGATTTTAGTGTTGAATTTCTTGAAAATACTTGTTACATCGTAGGTGTATTGGTTGATATACGTGAAGACGGCAAAATGTGTTTTCTCTTTCCTTAAAGGGGTGAGCTGAGATTGAGGTTTATTTTTAATTTTGTTGATGATTTTTACGATGTCTGGTCGAGTGTATCCATTAGCTTCAGCGATTTGAAAGATTGTGGCTATTTCTTGTTGGTAATCTTGTTCTGACATGGGAGTGCTGATTGCTCTGTTAATGTAGCTGACGAACGCTGCCCTTTTGTGACCTTGGGGGTGATTGGAATTCTTTCTGATTACAGTGCTTGTTTGTGTTGGTTTTCTATAGATGTTGTATTGTATTTTTTCGTTCTTAGTGGTTATGTTGAGATCTAGGTAATTGATTAAGTTGTTGACTGTGGAGTCACCTGTAAATTTAATGTTGGCATCAATGCTATTCAGTTTGTTGAGTAATTGTTCGAAATTAATGGTGTTTGTATCCAGAATTACAAAGATGTCATCCACATATCTCCCCCAAAAAAGAATGCCCTCTATTTTATTAATATCATTGGCTTCAAGATGGTCGATGTAAATGTTGGCAAGGATGCCTGAGGCTGGGGAGCCCATCGCCAAACCTTGGTTTTGTTGATATATTTTGTCATTAAACTTGAAATGGTTATTGTTAAGCGTGAAGCTAAGGATCTCCATGAATTCATCTATTTCTACTTTCGATAGTTTCTCGTTGTCTTGAAGGTTCTTTCTGATTATTTCAATTGTTGTTTGGACCGGTATGTTAGTATACATGCCCTTAATGTCTATGGTGTGAATGGAATGTGCGGGCTTGATATTTAGATTCTTGGTACTCTCGCAGAATTGGAGGGAGTTCTTGAAAGATTTGTTAGCTTTGAAAGCATAGTTGGTACGAAGGAATTTTTGTATAAATTGAGCCGTTCTGTAGATTGGACTGTTCCTGTAGTTGACAATTGGTCTTATTGGAATATTGTCCTTGTGGATTTTGGGAGTGATCTTAGGGTAGGAATGCTGGGGTTCATGTTAATCAATCTGCTTCTTTGTTTTTCGTTCATTATGAAAGATGTGTCTTTGATTATTTGTTTGAGCTTTCTTTGGGTGGTTGCCGTTGGATCTTTGCTTAATTTAGTAAAGTTTTTGTTGTCGAAAAATTCTTCAGTTTTCTTAATGTAGTCTTCTTTGTTAATAATGACGGTGGTGTTGCCTTTGTCTGCTTTTGTAATGATTAGATTGTTTTCTTTTATCTTATTGTTGAGCTGTGAAATTTCTAATCTACTTGTTGTGGTGTTATTGGTTTTATTACGTTCTAGGACTTGGTTTATTCTTTTCTTTACTTCGTGACGTGCTCCGTTTTGTTCGTCAAAGGGTAACTTCTTGATCGCGACCTCCGCTTCTGCGATGAGTAATGTGCTGTTCTTTCTATTGTACCGAGCTTCCCAGTTGAATTGGGGACCTTTCTCAAGAATTTGTAGCTCTGTTTTTGTGAAATTAGTTTGGGAAAGGTTTATTGTGGGTTCTTGAAATTTGTGTATTTGTGGTGTCGGAACCTGCTCGGTTGTGCTGTTATCTAAATTCGTGAGGTGGGTGAGCTTATTATTCAAAGATTCTCTTTTTTTGTTTATTACGTTCTCAATAATGTTGTGAGTGTATGTGAGGAACTCGTTCCACTCTTTTGTTTCGGAATTATTGGCAGCTTCCAGGTGGGTGATGTATAATTTATTGTTAATGTGATTTTTCTTTATGTAAAGGAATTTAAGTTCCCTTTGGAGTAACTTTCTGTTGATTATTTCTTGGGTCCTCTTCTCATACGCAGTTTTGATCTTTTTCTTTTGCATGAATTGAATATGTTTAGGAACGAGATTAAGGTTTCTGCATTTCTTGATAAATTCAATGTCTTTGATAATTGTTGATAATTTAATTTTGAGGTCTTTGTATTTATATCGCAACCTTTTGGCCTGGCTCGCCTTATCATGAAGATTAACTGGAGGGATTTCCATTTTTAAGTCCGTATTGACGCTTGCAAATTGAATTAGTGAGTGAAAAAATTTCCGCCCAATCAATACCTTTCACACTATAAATTTAATGTTTCTTTCTCATACTAGGGACATGTTTCGAACAATATTTGTTCTGCATATTAAGGCTTTCACGGCCCGGATTATTATATAAATAATTCATGCTTTTGGGCTAATGCCGTGTATATTTTTAATTTAAACCATACGTTTCGGAGAAACCTTGCCTCCTTTTTCAATGGAAATAAACAATGTGGCCAAAGAAAGTATATCAATGAGATTACAAAAATATAGATAAATTCCTCTGTTCGTCACCAGAGAGCAGCTGCCAGAAATAACTGTATGGACCATGGTGGAACGGCGGACAGAGTAGTAAGTAACAAGAAGGTAAAGGGGGCGGTGTGAAAATATAGAAACTCCTCGAAGAATGAGGAGGGTGGGGGGTGGGAGGGTTAGATGGATATAAGGAAACATAGACAAAAGGGAATACTAGCTGAACGATACCTAACGTCATACAGTCAACGGCGAAAAAACAGATGGAAACTCCTCCAGTGACGAACAAAGGAGATCAAATCCAGGCTCTGAGCCCTAGAGGGAAAATGTACAATTTTAAATATGTGAAGAACAGAGAGACTGAGAGGAACTATCTCCCTAGATCCTTAATAACTGGTAGCCAAGTGTCACTTAGCTGATAACCAGTGTCTCTGTTAAAATTATTGGGATTTTTACGAATTTCAACTGCCTCCCTTATAATTCTAGACCAGTTGTGCTTAACAAGGGCAAGCGCATGAGCATCCTTGAAACATACATCGTGCCCTGAAGACAGGGCATGTTCAGCTATAGCTGATTTGTCAGGTTGGTTTAGACGGATGTTCCTTTGATGCTCTGTGATGCGAGTGGCAATGGACCGTTTGGTTTGTCCAATGTAGACTTTTCCGCAAGTACATGGGACTTCATACACCCCAGGTTGTAATATTGGGGACAATTTATCTTTGTTTAATGCTAAACGTTGGCCAATTTTCGTCATAGTGCCGAAAACTGTTTTTATCTTGTGCTTGCTGAGAATCTTAGCAACGCGGTCAGTGGTGTTGTGAATATAAGGAAGGTAAGCAGTTCCTCTCACGTCGGAGCTCTGAGAAGGTTGTCTATCCCTCCTTCTGGGATGTAGGGACCTATATATAGTGGATTCATTATAGCCATTACCCTTAAACATGGTTTGTAAGGCATGTAACTCTTCCTGAAGAGTTGATGCCTCACAAATACGTTCCGCTCTTTTGGCGTAAAGTTGTTTGATAGTCATCTAAAGCAGATGTCTCAACTTTGCTCTCGCACCCTCCAAAATTCCTACAGAGGAGTTGATCACATCCGTTGAGGCTGCCATCTACAATTTACCTCCAGATGAAGCTGAAGAAGTTAGACAAGAAAGTGTGAGGATATTAAGATCCTCTAAAGTACCCGCACCCAATTTAACTCGGGGTGAAAGAAAGGCATTGAAGGAACTAAGAAATAATGACACCATTTCTATTCTTCATGCTGACAAGGGAAATGCGACAGTGGTGATGGATACCGTTGAATATAAAAGTAAAATCTCGATTCTGTTATCTGATCCTGTCTACAGACTGTGCACTCGTGATCCAACCACTCGTGTATCCAATGCCACTGCTAAGCTTGTTAAAATGTCATCTATTCCAAAAGAAGAGGGAAGATGTCTTATTCCGAGAGATGCTGTTCCTCCGAGATTGTATGGTCTTCCAGAAATCCATAAGCAAGACGTCCCTCTTCGACCAATTGTTAGCACAATAGGTTCTCCAACTTATGCTCTTGCGCAATATCTCAGCAAGTTGCTTCAGCCACACTTGGGGCGCACACAGTCCTACATTAGGGATTCAACCCATTTCGTCGAAAAATTGTCAACCATCGCCGTTCAACCAAATGCTATTTTGGTGAGTTTTGATGTAGAGTCCTTGTTTACCAGAGTGCCGGTGGACTCGGTCATGTCACTCATCAAGGATTTGTTTCCTGAGGACATTGCCCGATTATTCCACCACTGCTTGTGTTCCAGCTATTTCTTGTGGGATGGTAAATATTACGAGCAGACTGATGGTGTGGCCATGGGAAGTCCACTCTCGCCTGTCGTGGCAAATTTTTTCATGGAACATTTTGAGGGGGAGGCTATATCTTCGGCGTCTTTCAAACCTGTGATTTGGTGGAGGTATGTGGATGATACGTTCGTGGTGTGGGAGGAGGGTTCTGAGAAACTGAACCACTTTCTGAACCACCTAAATCAGCTGCATCCTTCAATACACTTCACAATGGAGCTAGAGTCAGGTGGATGCTTACCTTTTTTGGATGTTCTTGTGAGGAGGAAAGCGGATGGCTCCATGGGGCACAGCGTCTACCGTAAGCCAACTCACACTAACCGTTATTTACATGCGGACTCCCACCACCACCCAGCACAAAAACAAGGAATTATAACAACTCTAGCCAAAAGAGCGGAACGTATTTGTGAGGCATCAACTCTTCAGGAAGAGTTACATGCCTTACAAACCATGTTTAAGGGTAATGGCTATAATGAATCCACTATATATAGGTCCCTACATCCCATAAGGAGGGATAGACAACCTTCTCAGAGCTCCGACGTGAGAGGAACTGCTTACCTCCCTTATATTCACAACACCACTGACCGCGTTGCTAAGATTCTCAGCAAGCACAAGATAAAAACAGTTTTCGGCACTATGACGAAAATTGGCCAACGTTTAGCATTAAACAAAGATAAATTGTCCCCAATATTACAACCTGGGGTGTATGAAGTCCCATGTACTTGCGGAAAAGTCTACATTGGACAAACCAAACGGTCCATTGCCACTCGCATCACAGAGCATCAAAGGAACATCCGTCTAAACCAACCTGACAAATCAGCTATAGCTGAACATGCCCTGTCTTCAGGGCACGATGTATGTTTCAAGGATGCTCATGCGCTTGCCCTTGTTAAGCACAACTGGTCTAGAATTATAAGGGAGGCAGTTGAAATTCGTAAAAATCCCAATAATTTTAACAGAGACACTGGTTATCAGCTAAGTGACACTTGGCTACCAGTTATTAAGGATCTAGGGAGATAGTTCCTCTCAGTCTCTCTGTTCTTCACATATTTAAAATTGTACATTTTCCCTCTAGGGCTCAGAGCCTGGATTTGATCTCCTTTGTTCGTCACTGGAGGAGTTTCCATCTGTTTTTTCGCCGTTGACTGTATGACGTTAGGTATCGTTCAGCTAGTATTCCCTTTTGTCTATGTTTCCTTATATCCATCTAACCCTCCCCCCCCCCTCCTCATTCTTCGAGGAGTTTCTATATTTTCACACCGCCCCCTTTACCTTCTTGTTACTTACTACTCTGTCCGCCGTTCCACCATGGTCCATACAGTTATTTCTGGCAGCTGCTCTCTGGTGACGAACAGAGGAATTTA
The DNA here is from genome assembly GCA_946902985.2 of Meconema thalassinum. NCBI lineage: Eukaryota > Metazoa > Arthropoda > Insecta > Orthoptera > Tettigoniidae > Meconema > Meconema thalassinum. The sequence continues at coordinate 1,752,385,356 of OX336388.2, read as the reverse complement.
TCTATATTTTTTGTAATCTCATTGATATACTTTCTTTGGCCACATTGTTTATTTCCATTGAAAAAGGAGGCAAGGTTTCTCCGAAACGTATGGTTTAAATTAAAAATATACACGGCATTAGCCCAAAAGCATGAATTATTTATATAATAATCCGGGCCGTGAAAGCCTTAATATGCAGAACAAATATTGTTCGAAACATGTCCCTAGTATGAGAAAGAAACATTAAATTTATAGTGTGAAAGGTATTGATTGGGCGGAAATTTTTTCACTCACTAATTCAATTTGTAAGCGTCAATACGGACTTATGGAAATCCCTCCAGTTAATCTTCATGATAAGGCGAGCCAGGCCAAAAGGTTGCGATATAAATACAAAGACCTCAAAATTAAATTATCAACAATTATCAAAGACATTGAATTTATCAAGAAATGCAGAAACCTTAATCTCGTTCCTAAACATATTCAATTCATGCAAAAGAAAAAGATCAAAACTGCGTATGAGAAGAGGACCCAAGAAATAATCAACAGAAAGTTACTCCAAAGGGAACTTCAATTCCTTTACATAAAGAAAAATCACATTAACAATAAATTATACATCACCCACCTGGAAGCTGCCAATAATTCCGAAACAAAAGAGTGGAACGAGTTCCTCACATACACTCACAACATTATTGAGAACGTAATAAACAAAAAAAGAGAATCTTTGAATAATAAGCTCACCCACCTCACGAATTTAGATAACAGCACAACCGAGCAGGTTCCGACACCACAAATACACAAATTTCAAGAACCCACAATAAACCTTTCCCAAACTAATTTCACAAAAAAGGAGCTACAAATTCTTGAGAAAGGTCCCCAATTCAACTGGGAAGCTAGGTACAATAGAAAGAACAGCACATTACTCATCGCAGAAGCGGAGGTCGCGATCAAGAAGTTACCCTTTGACGAACAAAACGGAGCACGTCACGAAGTAAAGAAAAGAATAAATCAAGTCCTAGAACGTAATAAAACCAATAACACCACAACAAGTAGATTAGAAATTTCACAGCTCAACAATAAGATAAAAGAAAACAATCTAATCATTACAAAAGCAGACAAAGGCAACACCACCGTCATTATTAACAAAGAAGACTACATTAAGAAAACTGAAGAATTTTTCGACAACAAAAACTTTACTAAATTAAGCAAAGATCCAACGGCAACCACCCAAAGAAAGCTCAAACAAATAATCAAAGACACATCTTTCATAATGAACGAAAAACAAAGTAGTAGATTGATTAACATGAACCCCAGCATTCCTACCCTAAGATCACTCCCCAAAATCCACAAGGACAATATTCCAATAAGACCAATTGTCAACTACAGGAACAGTCCAATCTACAGAACGGCTCAATTTATACAAAAATTCCTTCGTACCAACTATGCTTTCAAAGCTAACAAATCTTTCAAGAACTCCCTCCAATTCTGCGAGAGTACCAAGAATCTAAATATCAAGCCCGCACATTCCATTCACACCATAGACATTAAGGACATGTATACTAACATACCGGTCCAAACAACAATTGAAATAATCAGAAAGAACCTTCAAGACAACGAGAAACTATCGAAAGTAGAAATAGATGAATTCATGGAGATCCTTAGCTTCACGCTTAACAATAACCATTTCAAGTTTAATGACAAAATATATCAACAAAACCAAGGTTTGGCGATGGGCTCCCCAGCCTCAGGCATCCTTGCCAACATTTACATCGACCATCTTGAAGCCAATGATATTAATAAAATAGAGGGCATTCTTTTTTGGGGGAGATATGTGGATGACATCTTTGTAATTCTGGATACAAACACCATTAATTTCGAACAATTACTCAACAAACTGAATAGCATTGATGCCAACATTAAATTTACAGGTGACTCCACAGTCAACAACATAATCAATTACCTAGATCTCAACATAACCACTAAGAACGAAAAAATACAATACAGCATCTATAGAAAACCAACACAAACAAGCACTGTAATCAGAAAGAATTCCAATCACCCCCAAGGTCACAAAAGGGCAGCGTTCGTCAGCTACATTAACAGAGCAATCAGCACTCCCATGTCAGAACAAGATTACCAACAAGAAATAGCCACAATCTTTCAAATCGCTGAAGCTAATGGATACACTCGACCAGACATCGTAAAAATCATCAACAAAATCAAAAATAAACCTAAATCTCAGCTCTCCCCTTTAAGGAAAGAGAAAACACATTTTGCCGTCTTCACGTATATCAACCAATACACCTACGATGTAACAAGTATTTTCAAGAAATTCAACACTAAAATCGCTTTTAGAACCAATAATAACAACCACAAACTAATATTCAACTCCAAGAAAATCAACGAGTCAAATAAGTATCATTCGTCGGGCATTTATAAACTTAAATGCCAACAATGTAGAGCAGATTACCTAGGACAGACCGGACGCAGCTTCACAACAAGATATTACGAACATGTTAACGCCATAAAACATAGAAAATTTTCGGCCATGGGACAGCACATGCAGGACGCCAAACATAAATTTACAAACATCCAGAATGATATGGAGATCATCCACTATGCCAAGAAGGGAGCAATAATGAACGTACTTGAACAAATAGAAATTGATAATGCGCAACGCACCAAACCAACACACAATCTCAATGAAATCAACTTCGAAGTAAACATTCTGTATGAGAACATCAACAAATTTTTTCCCGACTCTAAACGGCATAAACAAACGTTTCCGAATAACACCCAAACCAATCACCCTCCCACATCAGCGCTAACCTTGCACCCCCCATGAAGTTACTAATTCAAAACATATGACGTCACGCGTCACCCCCACACACCTGTTTCCACTCAGCCAAGACCGGTTCCCCTCTCTTTACCCTCCCCTCCCCGCCACACACTAACGTAAACACTCGCTTCAGCCCAGCGCATAGCAGTTCACTCAGTGTAACACGGCTCCACGCTACACCAGGGGGATGAAACTACTATAGAACCTTCGCTTCCAAGGCCTCTCTGCCAACTGACAGGTTCACTGCCTGAGCACTCGCTGCGCTGCCATAGCGCTGCGGTCCAACTCGATTGCTATTGGTTGAAGCTCATGCGGGGTGGATACGCCGGTTACATTTAAACATGTCGCTGGCAACTGGCTATCCTACTCATGATCGTGTGTGTTTGTGCTTTTGAGGCTTCCAACATGACATTCCTTCGTAGGATATTGCATTAATACGGTAGGTATTTATTTCAATAATTACTTCGCAGTTTTGCTGCCAGGATATGATTTTAATATCTACCCATTATGATAGTGTTTCTGTTTACGAATTGTGGGCTTTATTGTGATTACTTCGTTCAGTGTAGTATTCTCAATTCAAAATGATTTTAGCTAGATGGCATATTAGAATGATTTTGTGAAGTATTGTGAACTATACGAATGGCTTTACATAGCCTAACCCTACTTTATTGAAACAGAGCTAGGCCTACAGTATGTGCAGAATGGTTGTGAACTGGTTACCTTATTGTGTTTCTTTTCTCTTCTCAGGTAATGAGGCACTTCAAGGAAAGCAGATTATATACTACATTTGTCCAATAGCCTATAGACAGGAGTTGCCTGATTCTGTTGTCCGAACAGTTGTATACTAATCCTATTTCAGCAAAGGTAAGTTACCATATTGATGAAACTTTGATCTATTAATTTTACACCAGTACCGGTATAGGGTAGGCCCAGGTGTTATGTAGGTTTTGATTAGCAATACACTTAGTTCATACCCCCCTCTGATAAATTCATATAGCCTATTGCACCCTTGCATACTGTTAGATGTGTGAGAAAGTCACTTGAGGACCTGGAATGTGCCCTACTTCTTTTGATAGTGCATGCCACGTGTCCTTATCTGTGAATGGCACACAGTAAACCTAATTGGAATCATGACACTATTGCAGGGAGATAATCAAAATATACAGGTGACGTTATTAGGAATAGTTGCAGTCTTTGCTTCATTTAGGGCTTTTAGACATAGTGAACATCAGCCTCGTATACTGCTTGATTGTGTGTAATCTGCCTGATAATATGTGTAATTATGATGAGATAAAGACTAGGTTGGAAATGAAATGCTATATGAAGCTGTTCGTATGAGCAGACTCGGATGGGTCATGCAAAGAGAATGGGGGAGAGAGATTACCTAAGAGGTTAATGAGCTCGGAGGTAGAGGATACGAGAAGCAGAGATAGACGTAGGAGGCTATAGTTAGTTAGTTTCAGTGTTTAACGATTTATTAAAGTGAGAGGTGTAGAAGCAGGGGATCATAGAGGTGACTTGTTTGCAAACAGAGGCTTGCAGACTGGACTATAAAAGGCTACATGTACAGTATATAGCCTATATAACATTGCAGTGAATATAATGACTAGGCCTATCGGTTCCCCTTAAGTCAATCACAAAATTGAATTCAATGCATATTGCATCAAGAAATGCTTCAATCGGTTTACTGATTGGTAGGCTATTTGTGTAACAAATGAATTAATCCACAAATTAATATTGTTCATTTGAGATTTTTTCTTTTTTTTTTTCTTTCTTCTATGGATGTTTTTGGATGGGCTATATAATATCACAGTAAGAGGGGGGCATACACATAGATCTTACTGCTTACTGTGCTTGGGGTAAATTGTGAACTTCCGAGATGGTGGATTTGTTCTGATGTAAGTTACTGGCTAGTGGAATTCTCCACTTCAAATAACATCTAATATTAGTTCCAGTTTTTATATTTATTCTAAATGCACTTTTGTGCATTCATTAAAGCAGCATTATCCTAATATCGAGGCTACAGTGGCATTCACCCAGGGGGTGAGGCCTGTTACACACATCCAGGCCAATTAGGAAAGTAATAATATTGTATTATTAGTATTAATAACAATGGAATTAAAGTGATCGGGTAACTTAGTTTATCCACACTACACTTGTCCCCTCCTTCTATGAGCAGCAAAAGTTCTATATGTGCATGCTTAACATTGTAACCTAGAGAGTAGCTGTTTACTGTCCTTGTCACAATTTGTTGTAAGGAATTCACCTTCTGTGGTCTCGGGGTATAGATGTGCCGTGCGAGCCATAGAGTAGCAGCGCTGCACAGTCAATTGGCTACACCTGTTCATATTGAAACTTCATATCCCGAGGTCCTGGCTCCATTACAAATACACACACCTACTGCCATCACAATGTCATGGGTAATCAGACATATCCCATATACACTTTCCAAGTACCATAAAGCCACATGACCACGATATCGCAAAGCCCCTACAACATTATTAGAATTTTAATTGTATTTTTCTCTTACAGATTTGCAATATGCGTGGCTCTACCATGTGATGACAATTATCTACTGGGACAATGACCTGATGAAATTAAATATTACTCTTTTCATGAAAATGTTCTGTGGATTTTATTATGTGTAAAAACTAAGAAAGAAGAATATAATATGAACATATAAACACTTATTTTTGTCCTCATTTTTTCCTTCAGAATTCTGTTTCCTTCCAGTATCGTATCTCATTCAACAGCGGTTAATAAGTTCATATTTTATAGAGTGTGCATGGTTTGTATTGGTTTATTACATTCTTCTGAGATTACTGTGATCCCACAACACTGGTGGCAACTAAACCTCTCTTCTACCTGTCTGATATTATAACTTATAGTACTGTGTAGTAGGTGAATGACTTTCTAGTGTTACAAGGCCATGCGTTCAAAGGCCGAACTCAGCTGAGACTTATGGAAGGAAATCCCAAGGTCACCAGTTCATCTCGCATGACATCCTCTGCAAAAGTAACCTTTAAGCACTGCCATTAAAAAAATATAAACTATAAAAGAAATGTTAATGATAGAAAAACTATCATGAATAAAACATATAATACTAGAAAAATTAAGAGAGGGGACATGGGGAGAAAAGTGGGGGGAGTACTACGCAACTGCCGTGGTACAGGTTTCAAATAATAATAATAAAGGATATCCTGCGTCCTATCCTTCCCCCTAACCCTGTATCCCTCTCTTGTAACTACACGTAGTAATATGATTTATGTCAATAAAATGTATTTATTCACTGTTCATATTGTTCTGTTTTACGCAAGGTCAGATATCAAAACTAAAGATTTCAGGCTGGTATTTCTACTATATTAATAGTAATAATCCATTATTATGAGCCTTTGTTTTGATATCTGCTCTTAAATAAAATAGAACAAAAGGAACAGGAATAAATAAAATACGCCGACATATATCATATTACTACGTGTAAATACAAAGGGAGCGGTACAGGGTCGGGGGGGGGGTAAGCGGTGGTACCAGTACGCGATTAAATAAAATTCAAATCGCCCGCGCTTAAATTTTAGTACACTGCCTCACCGCTACCGCTAAGTAGCAGGCTAGGCTGGTTGATGACGTAATCCTGACGGTTGTAGTTGGAATCAAATTTTAAGCCTGAGTAACCTTTCTCCCCTATATTCTTTGCGCTACACGTCTCACAGGCCAGAACAGGTAAGCCGCTTAATGCAACAACATTCGACAACAGTTCCCTCTACCACACATACATACTAATATTAGATCTTTGGCTCATTACAGCAACCAGGCAGGAGGATTTCAACTCATTTAAACCCGAAAGTTACATTCAAGACGTCACCCAGTAAGTTACCGTTTAGCCCCTTCAACTCGATCTATTCTTCTTCTCAGACGCACTTTTCAGTTTATTTAAATTTCGTATCTTTACAGTTTACTCCACAATAAACACCCCACGGCAGGATCGCCTTACCAAGCTAACACCAACAATCCGTATGACGCAGCTGTTAAAGCAACTTAACCAAAGGCCATGTGTAGCCCATCAATACATCACCTGCAAGCATAAGCCAGAGGGAGATGACTCTGAGCTTCATACTGACCTACTGCTTATCACCGCTAAATTAAGCCTTCATAGCAAGGCCATTCAGAACTGAATATAGTACAAATGGGAATAAGAAGTTCCAAATGTTTTAATGTATTATCCAAGTTTTTTAACATACGTTTTTAGTTGTATGCCCATAATGAATTGTCTATTGTGCATGTGTTTTAATTATGAAAATGTCTTAGATAAGTTACAATGTTGATAAATGTATAAGGCTGAAGAAGAACAAATATTGTTCGAAACATGTCCCTAGTATGAGAAAGAAACATTAAATTTATAGTGTGAAAGGTATTGATTGGGCGGAAATTTTTTCACTCACTAATTCAAAGAATACGGTATACTCAGCCGACTTAGCCTGATGCAGTCAGCACATTTCATTAGTACGAGGGCTGTTTTCTAAGTAAGGGCCGTTTTTTTTTCAAAGCCCATAGTCAGTACGCACTCCGCAACAAGCATGCACGCATCCTCCCGGCATCCTAGGCGAACAAGCAGGCGTCTGTTGCAGCTGTGTAGCTAACCTGTACGCTGAACTGTGCATCTTTACAATGTTCAAGATTATTGATTCGCCCGCCGCTTGTGAGGTACGATCTGTGATACTTTTTTGAGTGCAAGAAACGTGTGGGCTACAGACATTCATCGTCAGCTTTGTGAGGTGCATGGTAATAATGCAATAATGGAAGGTGTATGTCTACCCCTTATTATTCCCGTTTTCCAACGGGGTCGGGGATGAGATGCGATGGAAGTCTTTGTGGCGATGGTTTTTACGGCCGGATGCCCTTCCTGACGCCAACCTCATGAGAGGAGTTAATGAGAGATGAAATGAATTATGGTGAATGAAACTGGGCAAGGATGTGGAAGGAAGCGGCCGTGGCCTGTCTGAAGGTACCGTCCCAGCATTGCCTGGTGTTGAAAATGGGAAACCACGGAAAACCATTTCAAGGACAGCCGACAGTGGGGCTCGAACCCACGCGTCTACCGAGTCAGCAGAGAGCTTGGCCCCATGACTTAATGCTGCGCGTTAGCCAGCGTAGCCACTACTGTCGGTTATGCAATAACGTAAGGTAAAGTGCGAAAATGGGTACGCGAGTTCAAAAGTGGCCGTGAAAATGTTCATGACGATGAACGCTCAGGTCTGTGATCTCAGATCACTTGTTGACTGCAATTGACACGAAAATTCACGAGGACTGAATGATTCATGATAACCAATCTATCAATGGATTTTCCTCAAGTGTGAATTCTTGGTTGTCAGAGCAGGCGGCAAACTTTTATGCAGAGGGATTTTAGAACTTAGTTTTAAGGTATGACAAGTGCCAAAATAAACAAGGCAACTAAGTAGAAAAATAGAGGAAAGTATGCAAAACCTAAAAATAAATGTTGTTTCAAAATAAAATGTTCGGTTAATTTTAAATTAAAAAAACGACCCTTAATTACTTGCCAGACTATTGTCAGTGTATGTAGTTCTGCAGTACCGTTGAATTATTTTTTGCATTATTTAATGTGTTAAGATGGTGTTACATTTTTAAGTTACATTTTTAAGTAAAGTTAAAGATGGCACCTGTCATCTCTAAAGTTAAAACCAAGAAACTGAATAGCCAAAGTAGGGAGATGGTGGCTAATGTTCTAAAATTCATGGAAAATGAAGCGGCTTGCGGTGATTTCAATGTTCCTGTTAACCAAGCACAGGCTATCTAAAAGGTGTATCTAAAAGAACGGTGCTGTTTATAAAGAGAGAGTTGGGCGATATTGATGAAGGAGGATCGAACTCGTTTGCAACTCCTGATAAAACTCGTGCGAGAAGTAATACTGTTACGACGACTTTGACCAGTACGTATTAAGGAGAACTGTTCATGGCGATGTAAATAATAATTATGAATACAATAGTGATTTTAGAAATGTTTTTGCTGAGGCTAATACAGATTATTTGGAGAATTTTCCATTTTGAGTTCCGTATTGACTTTACAACTATCAAATGGGGTTTGTTTGTTCTCCGCCCAATCAATACCTTTAAAGGTATTGATTGGGCGGAGAACAAACAAACCCCATTTGATTGAGGCTATTACAGTCGATAGACCTTTCCTGGAAGTGATGACGTACGTCGCCGGCAGAGATATAATGGGCGGACAGTACTTTTGTCATAACGAGGTAGATGATGATGACTTGGTATATGACCCATAAAACATAAATGGATATGAGTGACATTACTGTACTATACTTGCACTTCATTCCACAGAATAATTTGGTAAACTACACTGATCAAGATAGGAGTGGGCTTCAATGTCGACTATATCCAGCCTCCTGTAGAGAAGACGATTTTCATCAAGGAACAGAAAAAGCATTGGAAGTGGCGGGCAAAAATAATATAGCTGTGTTTAATATGTATGCTTCTGATACAAGAATAATAATTCTACAGATTATCATCATTTTTTTGATGTCGACTTAATGGCAATGAAAGGTTTTACAAATTAAAAATAGGCATAATGTGATCCTTGGATGTGTATATTCAACTTCCTTCTGTTATTTTTTTCATTGGAACCTCTTAGTAACCATAGTGAAGACATCATGTTTATTTTATTGATAGCAAGTAGTTTACTTTTTTTTTCCTCATTTATTTTATGCCCACATTGGAGCACTATGACCTACTGATTTAGTTGACTTATTTTCTTTATCTCCTAAGTGGAGCATAGGGCATCGATGAATTTCCGCCATCAGACTCTGTTCTGCACCATCCTCCTAATCTCGTTCCAGGTCTTCACTCCTTTCTCCATTTTTTCTGTTATTACACTCCTCCTCCGGTGTTACTTGGTCTGCCTCTTCGCCTACTATCATGTGGATTCCATTCCAGGGTTTGTTTCGCTATGTTGTCTCCATCTCGTCGTAATGTATGCCCAATCCCTTTCCATTTCCTACGACGCATCTCAATATAAATGGGTGTTTGCTGTGTTCTTCTCCATAGCTCTTCATTGGAGATAACTTGTGGCCACGATATCCTCAGGATATTCCTCAAACATCTATTCACAAATATTTGGAGTCTGTTAATGAGTTGATTGTTGGTCTTCCAAGTTTCACACCCGTAGAGCAATATTTGTAGAAGTATATGGCAGGGGAATGAAGACTGGGCTTATATTCAGGATAAACATTTAATACGAACTGAACGACTAGGTAACATACAGGCGTATGTATACAAAAGCAGACAAATGAATCGACGAGAACATTCTCGTAAATAGAACCGCCACCAATGGCGTTGCGCTTCATGGCGCTTAATTTAAACCATAGATCACCTGTTGGGTTACATATTTCTAACAATATTGACTTGACATTTGAATTGAAGATGCGAAGTTTGGTATAGGTGTTAAGTTGCCTTGTTTTCCAGATTGGTCTCAACATTGCGAATGCTCTTTTAGCCTTATTTATTCTATTTCCTATATCCTCCATAGTACCTCCTACAGTGGTGACCATACTTCCCAGGTAGCAAAACTGTTTGACTTGATCGATCTCTTGATTCCCGAGAAATAATGATACCTTATTTCGATTATTATGGCACATCTCCTTGGTTTTCCTTCCATCGATCTTCAATCCCACCTCAGATGCTTCAGTTCTTAAATCATTCAGCTTTGCTTCCATATCTTTGTAACTGCTGGCTAGCAAGCACAGGTCGTCTGCGAACTCCAGATCCTCCAACCTGTCTGTTAGTCCCCACTGGATACCTCTTCGGCAATTCATTGCTTTCTTTTTGATAAGATCCAGCACCATGAGAAACAGTATTGGAGTCAGCAAACATCCTTGTTTAACTCCTGTATTTACTGGAATGGGCTCCGACAACATCCCCTGATGTAAAACTTGACAGGTGTAATTCTCATACATTTCTTGAGTAATCTTTATAATTTTCTTTGGAATCCCAAACTCTTTCATGGCTTGCCAAATCTTCTCTCTCATTATACTATCAAACGCCTTTTCGAAATAACGAATAGTAGGTACAGTGACGATTGCAGTTCCGTTGATTGTTCTATAATTGTGCGCAGCGTATTGATCCGGTCTGTACAAGAAAAGCCTTCTCTAAATCCTGCTTGTACATCCCTCAGCCTTAAATTAACTCTCTGTTTTATCCTTTCTAGAATTACTCGCGAGAGTACCTTACTTGGGATTGAAAGGAGAGTAATCACTCTCCAGTTATCACATTCCAATAAATCTCCTTTCTTCGGAAGCTTGATCAATAGTCCTTTCTTCCAGTCTGTAGGAATCTTCTCTTCTTCCCAGAGCTTCTCAAAAAAATGGGAACTGAATCTCAACGGTAGTGTCCATATCTACTTTCAAGGCTTCCAATGGAATGTTGTCCATACCTGCCGCCTTACTGTTCTTTAGTTGTTTATAGCCTTTTGTATCTCTGTTCTTGACGGTGGTTCTGTGCTTATAGCCCTATATTCCTGCTCTTCTCCAGAAAATGTTCTCTCCATCTTTCTAGTTCTTCCTTTTGTGTAGACAGTAATCTCCCATCTTTGGCTTTCACAGGTTTATCAAAACTAGAGAACTTTCCTGTTAGTTAGATATTGTTGTTTTAAGGGGTGGAACTACGAGGTCATCTGCCCCAACTTTCCTGTTAATCTTTTGGTTATGTGATATAGGGTCCTACTATCGTTGGTTTGTGCTGCCATCTATGCTTGTGTTGCTAAATTATTGATAAATACTCTTTTATCAAGTCGAAAACTCCTCTTCACTATTTTGTTAAGTTGGTTGAAATCTGTTCTAGCTTGTACTTTCTATTCTTGTGTCCTTGCATTGTTAAGTCTTTTGTTATATTCCTTCCTGCTGTTCACTGTTTCCCATGTCTCAGAAGTAACCCATTCCTCCCTTCCTCTCTCTCTTGCCTAAAAACTTTTCACATGTATTGATATAGGTAGTCTCTATGTTCTTCCAGTTATGTTCAATATCCTTTCCTTCTTCTTCCTCTCTCAGCTGTTGAGATGGGTTTCTCAACTCTAGTGACAAATGTTGTTGCACCTCCTTATCCTTTAATTTATCGAGGTTCTACCTTATCCTCCCCTTTTGATGAATGTGCCTAATATTTGCTATCTTCAATAGGAGCGTAGCTATCACTAAATGATGGTCACTTCCCACATCTGCTCCTCTCTTGTTCCTCACGTCCAACAGGGAAGTTCGCCATGTCTTGCTTATAGTGAAATGGTCAATCTGGTTCTCCGTTATATGGTTCGGGGACAACCAAGTCACTTTATGGCAGTTGTTATGAGGAAAGATTGTACCTCCTGTCACCAAACTATGGTTGCTACAGAATTCAATAAGTTTGTCGCCATTCTCATTTCTAGTACCTATACCATGTCTCCCCATTATATTTTCTATTCCTTGAGTATCACTTCCAACTTTCGCATTCAAGTCTCCCATCACGACCACTATATCCATTTTCTTCACTTTTATCAAGGTTCGATGTAACTGGCCGTAAAATTGCTCTTTTCTTTCTTCTCCTGTCTCTGTTGTTGCATAGCACTGCACCACTGTGATTGGTCTAACTTTTGATGCAATTCGGGCTACTATTATCCTTTCTGAGACTGGATACCACTCCATCAAGCTCCTCCTTGTCTTTTGTGTGATCAGTAAAACAACACCCTCTCTATGTTCTCCTTCTGTTCCTGAGTACAACAACGTGTCCCCTTCCTGGGTCCTTATCTCCCCGAACCCACTCCATCTCATCTCACTCAAACCTAGTAAGTCCAACCTGTAGCGTTTCATCTCCCTACATACTTCGACCAGTATACCTGTCTGTCACATTGTTTGTACGTTCCAAATTCCAATTCTTGTGTCTGATTTCATGCTAAAGGTCCAATCCGTTTTATCCATCCAGCTTCTATTCAGTTCTGTTTCTGTAATAAGGGTAATCTCGGGTTTGTAGGTTATTGGCCTTCAGCACCCAAAGCCTGGAGAAGGGGCTGCCTTCTAAGTATCCAGGCCTACTGATTTTCTGTCAGGGTTTCTTCCGTTAGACTTTGAAGTTCCCACTTCTGTTCACAAGGCAGTGGAGGTCCTGACCTCTTAACCCTGGTCAGCTGGGCTGCCTCTTCCGCCAGCTCCGCCGTACCGAAGACCATTTTCTCTGCCTTCGTTGCTGTTGAGGACTTGAGGGTTCTGGGTTGCTTTTTATTCTGGATCTTCACCCTTGGCCTGTCCGGCAAGGAAGGTCCCACCAGTAGCTATGCTACCACCGGCATAGCCCAAAGGATCATTAGATCACGCAAGCACTCCCACCACGTCAAAGTCATGCAACCCCTAGGGAGTGATTGGAGCACTATAATCAATCTATATACAGTCAAGTCTTAGGAATATTAGTTACAAATTTGGCTTCTTCTTCTCCTTCTCCCAGAACTGTTTCATTCTGTCTGACCTGGCGGCCCGTTCTTCATCCGTTATGGTGTATTGTTTGCGTGTAGAAGTTTTTAGACTAGGGCTCAAGTCTTTGTTTCTCAGGATCCTCTTCTCTTCCCAGTGTTCAATTTGTTGCATTGTCAAGCCTAATTCATCTAGATCAGGGCCATCCACACAGCACTCCGGCCGCGCTCTAAGCCAGTGCTCCGAGAGCTTTGGTGGATGGTAGTTTCGGTCGTGGTGGGAGGAGCTTGGCTAAGCGAGCGGTCTGCCCGTCGCGCCGAAGTGAGCAGCCTATCCATCAGTCGGTAGTGTTCACTGAATCAGTCTAGTCCAATGCGCTTTGTTGACAGCGTGTAAGTAAATCAGTTTTGCAGTGGTCATGAATGAACATCATACCAAAAAAAAAGGAGTGGTGAAGCAGCAGCTTTCCGCAAGAAGAATACCCCCTTTTGTATAAATATGCATGTTAAGTTCTGTCAATGTTCGGCTCAACTTACATTTGTGGGCGTTTCTTTGCGGTTCGTGTGACGTTGAGCGATAGAAACCAGCGCAATTGTTTACGAATAGCTGTGTCCAGAAATATTGTACGCAAATTGGAGAAGATTGTATTCTCCAAAACTAAAAGCTCGTAAAAACGTCGGAGAAAAAGTCACTCAAGGTCTGTACTATTTGTTCATATTGGTAAAATATTTTTGAATTTTCCTCTCTAATATGTTCGAAATTTAGTTTGGAATAGATCACAATGTTCTTTACTTAACACTTGCGTTCGTTTCCTGCACATTCCATACATTGGAGTGCCATTAGATTTGTATATGCGGTATATTTTTTAGTGGCAAAAGAGCAGTATCAGTATGATGTCAACAATCCCACAAATGGCGTCGGTCCCACGACTTTACGTACATATTCAGTCAGCGCCCGTCTGTCTCATGCCTCCTCGCTGCCACAGTATAGTGGTGGTAGGGGGAGGAGTGCTAGTCTGATTGCCCAGTGCTCCCCGAGTGCGGCCACGCTCTCATAGCACAATGACTGGATGGCCCTGATCTAGATCATCTAGGACTTCTTTGAACCAATGATTTTTGGTTTTACTTTTCCAAAAGTATTTGAATAGCTGTCTGAGTGTCCTGGTCCCTGGTAATCGTAATATGTGACAGAAAATTACTTTTTCTTTATTATAATTTGGAGGTTGGATTTTGACAAATGCCATTGAAGAGGCTTTTAAATGTTGTACGAGTTCAAATAGGTTCCTTTATATCATGGGACTTTCTTTCATAAGTCTTAGCTGAAGACGAGCTATGAACCCATGGCCTTGGAACACTAGTTGCAAGTAAGTCAATCATCTATTCCACAGTAGTATGTTATATTATAATACCAGACAGGTAGAAGTGTGGTTTAGTTGCCACCAGTGTTAGCAGTAGTGAGATTGCTTCTAGCCCATTGGCAGGGATATAAGATATGCAATCCCTTAATCCAATGGCATGAGAACATAAATGGCACATAAACAACTGTTTAGGTCACCTCAGGTATTGACGAAACTTACAGATTACATTATTACACTGTATTATCAGCATATCAAGAAAGGAGCACACAGCAAACTAAAGCCCTTGCCAATACTACACATTAATTTGAAACTGTTTTGCCTTTCAGCATCCTGTCTAGCCTGCAAGCGTCTGTTTGCAGACATGTCACCTCCAAGATCCCCTATTAGCAGTTAACACTGTGACATTCTCTGCTTCTACACCATTCAACACTGAATCTAACCACACCTACTACCTCTACCTCTCTTACCCTCTACAGCTGAACTCATTAACCTCTTAGGTAATCTATCCTCTCCCCCTTCTCTTCATATGACCCCACCATCTGAGTCGGCTCATACGAACAGCTTCATTTAGCGTGTCCATTTCTAGCTTAGTCTTTATCTCTTAATTATGAGTACCTCCCTGCCAATGCTCACATTTGTCCTAGCAATCATTCGTGCTACCCTCATATCAGTTACCTCTAGCTTATGCATGAGCTGTCACTTCCATCCAGCAAGGTCGGTCTAAATACTGAGCGATATTAGGGATAGTTTCATTGCTCTACTAACTTCTTTCTTGCAGAATACTGTGGATGGCAACCAAGAACTCACTGCATTGGCTTTTCTGCATCTCAACTCAATTTCTTTCACCATACTATCTTCCTGAGAGAATATACAGTCCAAGTACTTAAAATCGTCTACCTACTTCAATTTAATTCCTATCTAGTATTCTATTTTTTGCATTTCTTCCCTACAGACGTAACCTGTTTTTGAAATGCTGATTTCCATGCCATTTTCCCTACATTTCAGCATAACCCAGACTACTTACCTGGTTTCCACCTAATTGAATCCCGCCCAGTCAGTTAACGCCCTTCAGCAAATGGTCTATAATAAACAGTAGAGGTGAGAGGTTACAGCCTTGCCTCACTCCTGTAATAACTTCAAATCAATAACTAATCCTACCATAAACTCTCACTGCATCCTGATTATCAATATAAATACTTTTGATTGCCTGTAGCAGCCCTCCCTCGATACCATAATCCCTCAGCATGCTCAGCATCTTCTCTAGATCTACAAAACACAAACGTCTATTCCTCTCATAGCATTTCTCCATAACTTGGCACATGTTCGCTTTTGCGAATGTTATCTGTAGGCTATGTTTCCCTTACGGTGTGAAACACACGTTCAATTTTTCTGCCCCATTATTTTTATTTTCGTTAATTGCAGTCTGAACGCGGTGTTCTGATTTATTTATTTTATTGGTGTTTGAGTTTAATTGTTTTTCTGTATTATTCATGTCAACTCACCTTTTTTTCTGAAGTGTCTTTCTAGACGCACCATACCGTCACATTTTCTCACGAGGTACTATGCTCACCCCAGCGGCAACGCTCGCAATGTGCATGGGGCTGTGCTTTGATTGGCTGCTCTTTCACTCCTCCTTCATTCTGGAAGATTCGGCACGCTGACGTCACTACCGCTATATAACCTTAGGTCTATCGGCCTACAGGTTGACTCTCCATCTTCACTCACTTGCTACTACAAGCTTGCCGGGGGTCATTACCCTCTGGTGTCACGGACTTGCCGAAGGCCCTGCGTCACGTCAACACGGAGTTAGGCTCCAGGCCAACCTTTGCTCCAGCTGGCGGCTGGGCATTTTCTACAAACGCTGTACTCAGTTCAAGTCTGCCTAATGAAAAGACAACTTCTCGAACCAGCGGAGATGTTAATACCAAGAAACATCTCACTGCTGGTCAACTCTCGTCATCACGACTGAACATCGCCAAAACCTTGGCTCTGAACCAGCGCCTCCGGCGTGTGGGCGCATTAACCACGATCATCAGCCCTGTGCGGGCAAACAGAACTGCTACTTCAAAGCATCAGCCCCTTGCGGACCAACCAACTGTTTCCAGCCAAGGGTTTGCTGGCCTATAGAAAGGGTTATGTATTTTCACCTCATTGAAAGGTGGTATCATATTCATCATGGTTAATCATTAAGAGTTCCTCGTTTAGGTATTTATAATTATGTCTCTCTTTTTATGAACAATATAAATTTTTAATCCCTCATAAGGGATTTTTTTAACCTTTTTCGTTTCCTGGAGAAACTTGCGAATTTGCATTTTTATTATTCTTCTTGTTAATTCTTAAAACTATATTTATTAGGAGTAACTTTATACGCTGTTTAAAAAATATTGCATTTTGAATTTGCATTTTTATTATTCTTGTTAATTCTTAAAACTATATTTATTAGAAGTAACTTTATATGCTGTTTAAAAACTTTAATAAACGCAAAGGCAAATTCTAATCTTTGGTCTCTTCCATCACCCAAGATGCAATCCCTGTGTCCGAAACCTTACATCTTTTCGAAATCCCTAAAAGGGTGCAGCAACCCCCTTTCCAGCACATATTAAAAAATTGGTCTTGACATCCTCGTTGTGGTCTAAAGCCACACTGGTTTTCATCCATCTTACTCTCATCCAATTATCACTCTCTCCTTTCTACAATACCTGTGAACACTTCGCTCAGGACACTTATCAAAGAAATGCCTCTATAATGGTTGCAATCTTTCCTGTTACCTTGCTTTAAATTGGGTTGATTTCTGATTTTGTCAAGTCAGAGGGAACCTTTCCTAATTCCCATGCCAATTCTATTATCCTATGCAACCATTTCATCCCTGCTTTCCCACTATACTTTGCCATTTCTGGCTGAATTTTGCCGATCCCTGCCGCTTTGTAACCACCCTCCCTAATTCCACAACCGTGAATGCTGTTCTTATTCTCCTCCTGCATAATCTCAAAATCTGCCACATTTACATTTAGCAAATTTTCAAAGTACCGTTGCCCTCCTCCCAATGCTACCTTAGTATTTACGAAGTGTTCCCCTGAATTATCCAGACACTTTTCACTTCTCTTTTCCTTCCATTTCTAAGATTCTTTATAACACTCCAAAAAAGCTTTCCTGCCACTTGGCCTAGAATTTCCCCCCTCATTTCCTTTTAGCTGTACTATTATTTGTTTGATCTGTACCTTTCTATTGCATAAAGCTGTCTGCTGGATTCCTAGTTTGGAGCCATATTTTTAAGCATTCTTTGACATTTACAAGCCAAATTCACTATGCCATTTCACCAGGATGTGTGCTTTTTTCTGTCTCTACCCAGTTTTCCCAAGACATCCTTGTTCTCTGACCTCTCGTTTTCATTGTGTTGTAATTCTTTATCCTCTACTCTTTGGAATATTTCATCAATCATATCAATATATTTCTGCCAAGTTCCTCATCCCGAAGATTTCCAACTATAATCCATCTGCAAATAGATCACACCATATCAGTTTGTGGTCTGTTTCAGTAAAAAATACCCTGCAATTCCTTAACAATTTCCTAAATTGAAAGTCAGTCGTCATGACGTCAAGAGGCTGGAGTAGGGCAAACTATGAGTTGCGACACATGCCCACCAGGCTCCATGGTTTGCATTACAATGTCGAAAGAAGACTTACCAAAACCCTGCCAAGGACTGCGAATGTGAAAAGTGCAATGAAAAATGTGAAAGATATCACGTTATGAAGTGTCATAAACGAGGAGAATCCCTAAGAGTGTTTGCACAAAAGACTGAGAACTTTGTATTGAAAAGCAGTAGTGCTGAAGATTTCTTTTACGACTTTGTACTAACTGATTATGTATATTTTGGCCATTGGCTGCTCTCATTACATTATAAATTGAAAGTAGTAATGATATAATGTATTATCGACTTGGTATCTGTGAATCTCCTTGAGCTTTGTGAATGAGTTCGCAACAGCTAACCCCATGTTAGCACGTAAGTCTAGTAAATATTCTCCATTGGTGTTCGCTTCTCTATCATCATCCCACTTACCCATTACCTGCTCATGCTCGGTCCTATTTTTTATTCTAGCATTGAAATCTCCCATCAGTACTACATTATCTTTATTGTTAAACTCTCACTACCATATCACTCAGAGTCTCATAAAATCCGACTACTTCAGTCATATTCAGCCCCTTCATTTGGAGCGTATACTGAAACAATCCTGTCATTTCCAAATCTATCCACATTAATTGTTCATTTACATACCTCACAAAAACTATGTTACGCTCTAAGGTTCTCTTGACATACAACCCTACTCCCTACTTTGCCCCGTCTCGTTTTACACCTGACAGGTACACCTTGTAATCTCCTACTTCCTCCTCTCTAACTCTCCTTATCTGAACTTTACTAATCCCTAGAATATCCAATCCCTTCCTAATTGCTGATTCAGCTAGCTTTACTTTCTTCCTTCCATAAGCCCCGTCGATATTAATAGCACCTCATCGAATACCTGATCTATTGCTCGTTCGTTTCCAAGGAGTCTCTGATCACTCCCTTAGGTCCGAGGCATGCTCAAGACATTTTTAGCAGGCTTAAGAAGTGCACGTGAAGCAGGTTGCTAGCCTTACTTACACAGGGCCTCACGAGTTTCTCCTCAGGGAATAAACAAGGGAGTTGGGTAGTCTAGCCACCTAAGCACAAGGAGGGCCATGACTCAGAATATGTCCAAGATGCCCACTCATTCCATAGTAACTGGTATCCAGACTGTCAGGACCCCTTACTAGGCTACTCAGCTGTTGCCCATGGTTCACGAACTAGGACGTGACTACACTGTGAACCACTATACAGCATAAAGTAATTAACTACTGTTGAATGAAATATGATACTGGAAGGAATCAGGATGTGCATAAGGAATTCTGAAGGAATGATATCGGGACAAAAATAAGTGCATATGCTGTACTACACATAGTATATATTCTTCTTTTCTATTTTTTAAAGAAATAAAATCCACATAACATTTTCATAAAAAGAGCAACATTGAATTTCATGAAGTCATTTTCCCAGTAGAGAACTGTCATTGAATGGTAGAGCCACGTGCATTGCAAACCTGTGAGAGAAAAATATTAAGTTAACATACCACTCTTAATAATATTGTTCATTCATTAAGGGGCCTTGCGACATTGTGATCATGTGACCCCATGTAGTTGGTGTGTAATTTGTCTGACAACCTGTGTCATTGTGAGGCTGTAAGTGAATTTGTATTGGAGGCTAGGGTTTGGAAGGAGGTGGCCATGGCCTTAATTTAGGACCCACACCAGCATTTACCTGCGGTAGAGGTGGGAGAAAGTTTTTAGGTTGGCTAAGATGGAAACTGAACCCATCTCTTCTCAGTTCTGCATCATGAGATTGAGTTTATCTAGTCTCAGCCCTCAGACCATATATTGTGTCTTGGCACAGCCAAGTCATCTGGATCTAAAGTCTCAATACGTACACAGAAGGCAGAATATGAATTATTTTTAATAATAATACATTCTTCATTGCTCTGGAGGAGTATAATAGGCCTTACCAGCCACCTCAATGCACCTGAAGCCTTGATTTTAGGTACTCATATTGAATGCCACGAAGAAAAATATGACTTTTCATTGTCCACTCACAAAGAAAGAAAATTCCAACAAGAATATTTTCCGCCCAAGGAAAGGCAAGACGATCAATACGCATGAAGAAGTACTGGGAGGACCGCAAAGCTCGTACAGTTCCTACAAGTCGACGAACGAACGGTTGGTTAAAGTGATCCTATGTGTCTCAAAAGGCGAAGAAGTAGAAGAAGAAAAAGAATGCCACGAAGTGGGGAATGCCATTAACTTAAATTAGAACAAATAGGCCTACACCATAATTTAATGCAAGCACAATATGCAGAAAGGTCCTTGTGCACCCCATCTTGCTGTGATATTAGACAGACCACCTTAAAATTATACCGAGGGCATGGAGGTGCAGCAATCAAGCTGTTTGCCTCTCACCAAGGAGGACCGGGTTCGATTCCCGGTCAATGCATGTGAGATTTTCAAAAACAGAAGTAGAAGTTTGATAGGGTCAGATTGAGAATTAATGTTCACAAAAATTCATGTCTCATCCCCTTGCAGTCAACATACAGCTTGATCAAGAGTAACAGGACTGCTAATATTCACTTCGGCTCTCCGTCAACTGATATGAGAAGATGAGCTGTAATATTTTGTAATGCATATTGTGTTCATTTCTATTTGCGTTTGATTGGTTTGTTGTTATTTGATTGAATATGAGGAAGAATGAATAGTGGATTGATTTTTCGATTGAATGTACGAGCGAGTGAAGTAATGCAGTCTTTTGTTTTTAGATCCTCGAATGTCACTTCCGTATATATAATTTTTCCCATTTCTCGAAGTACTTTTTTCTAGCTTTTCATTTACTGTATATTTTTTCCCTTTTGTACACATTTTATATGTCTCCAGGTTTCTGTTTACTGTAGATAGTTTTTAATTTTCTGTAAATAATGTTAATGTTTCTTGAACATTTGGGACTGTATGGATGACTGAAAGCTAGAGGTAATTTTCTTACAGGATGTTTGAGTATCTTTGTGAGGTTGAGGTTGTTCATAGATAATAGTATCAAGGACCGTAAACATTTCCATATTACTTCAAAATTTCCATTGGAGCAAGAAGATAATTAGAGTACATATTCCAACCACTCCGCGAAGAGCCTTTATTCATCTCATCGACCATATCAAGATGTTTTTAAAGAAAAATATTTTAGACTAATTTACAGGAATATACAAATACCAACTATTTAGAAATATGTAATTTTCACAAAATTATTTTTATATTATACTGGCTATACCCGGCATGCGTTGCGATGACAATCAAAGACAGATAGAAAGAATGGAAGATAATAATGTTATTGGTTTTACGTCTCTTTTAACTACTGCGGCTTTTAGAGACGCCGGGGTGATGGAATTTTGGCCCGAAGTCTTGATCGTGCCAGTAAATCTACCGACATGGCCCCCTCACATTTGCGCACCCTCAAATGCCAACTGGCTGCACCAGGATTTGATCCTGCAACTTTGGTCGCAGCAGGCGAGAACATTACCGCTGAGCCACAGAGCCAGCCCAAGAAAGAATAAGAATAAGTGTTTGAATTGCAATTACGTTTACTGGAGTGCCGTCGGATAAACAATATTCTTTGTTTATCTGTCTGGTGCATATATAAATAAATCCGAAGGTTTTCCGACGCATGAGCACGCCACATACAGCTGACCATGTGAGCATTTGTTGAAACTACTCATGTGCCATCTAATGTAAAATGGATTTACTTTTTCAGAAAAATTGGTGGGAGTGTGTACAACAACTCACCAAAGTTCATCGCAATTGGTGGAATTGTATATGAACGCTTACAGGACTCTCCTGAAACGATTCACTGGCCGACAATCATTTATTGAAACTACTCGTATGCTACCTACTACCAAATGGTTTTTCTAATTCAGAAACCTTTGCGGCAGTGTGCACACAGGAGCAGTGGCACCTTCTTTTTTGAAACAACACAAGAGGATTCCATAAGTCGTACGTAACGTGCAGATGTTACTGTCACAGTTTTGGCCTTCTCTTCAGAATGGTAAGGGCCTACAATTCTAAAATCAAGGACAGTGAACCAAACAGTCACACGTTCGCTGTGGAGGTTCTGTCTAGGACTGGTTGCGGACCAGTACCGAAAATTTTGTTTACTAACGTAGCCCGACAAATGAAAGTGCGCTTCATCACTTTCCAGTAGCCTGGAGTCAGCAGACACAGCTTCCAGGATAGTCTCACAACACGCTCTGCGGTTGGCCCAATCACATTCACAGAGTTCCTGCACGCCCACCATTTTATACGGAACTTCATAGCGGTGTGTAAAAGTCTCCGTACGGTGCGATCTGAGAGTCGCATAGCACGTGCGTGCTTACGTTGAGGAGGGAATGCCTCACTGCATGGATGTTCTCTGATGCCACGAGGCCTACCACATGGATTCGCTTTAACACTCGAACCAGTTCCTTTCAAACACGCCATGCTTGCGACTTATGAGACGAGGCGATGCACGTGTTCTCCAAGGCCACACGCACATCGACAATAATACCTGCTTAAGCGCTGTGGCCAATAAGGGTGCTAGATATCATAAATGGCAAACATTCCTCTTTTAAACTGCGCAATAAATTTGTAAATTTCGTGTTGCGTTGCTGTGTTAAGCCCGGTTCACAATAGCCCGGGAACGAGAACCAGAACGTGAACGGGAACGAGAAGGAAGTTGAAATGCACGCTACCTTATGGGTCAGTTCACAACGAATCTCCGGGAACGAGAAGCTAAAAGTATCCCGGGAAGGCCAACGGGAAACATGGTCAAGTTTCATGTTTTCGGAGCTTCCCGGGGCCAATCAGAAACGTTGTACCTGCACATGCGCAGGACGGAAGGAGTAGCCAGCGATGTAAACATAACCTGTGAATTTGCTTTCTAAACTTGCTTCTCTAAAGTGCACAATGTTTGTTTAATAAAGTTATTATAACCCTCTGAAGGCTTTCAGTTGTGTAATTGGTGTTTATTAGTGGGCACTTGCTGATTGTTATAATATTACTACGCTATACCTGATTGCGCACGCATGTACAAGTTCACGTTCCCGGGCTAATTGTGAACCGGGCCCCAGGAAGCTTCGCGTTCTCGTTTACGTTCTCGTTCCCGGGCCAATTGTGAACCAGCCTTTATTTATGTTTGAAATTCGAGAGTTATTTCTGCTGCTCCCAGTACTTGAGCTCTCGCTCATTGGGACCTATATAAATAAGTGATTAAGCCTACAATACTATCATATGTAAAATTTACATGTATGAATAATTTAACTGCTTAGAATTCCCTCTATATCTGTTCCAGCAGTGCTTCTGCTGGTCTATGGTGATGTCAATGCTTTTGTTATTAATGACTATCAGTTCTAGAAGCATAATCATGTGGCAAGGAATTGCCTTGAAATTATCCTTGAATTTAACAACATATTGGTTTCTCCATGACAATAACAAAGAGGTAGGGAATTTCATGTAGATATGTGACGTCACTTCAGAGGGATTATAAAAACAACCTCATAAAAACCAGAGACAGGGCTGGAGAGATTACATACTGCTATTTACGTCAAAGTAAACGACTTACGTATTTCTTGTATTTAACCCTGCATAAGTGTGGCACGGTCTCTTGTTCCGGGCCTCACAACAATGCTATTTAAATTTCCGACTGTTGAGGCTAAGAAGCTGTACTTTGTTGTACCTTCCTCTGTTGCGACCCCGCGCGTGCAACTAATATTGCCAGTCATGGGAAATTGACCACTGTGACAACTCACTACGACATGGTTCCTGAGACCAGCAACACTTTTTGCGTTACGTTCAGTGTACCTATGAGGTAATTAGTATATTTTTATTATGGCTTATTTCTTGAGATGATTTTTGCTTTCATATTGAAGAGTTATCGAACTATTTGTTCAAGCCTATATTTTACTGTATTTTAGGTAAAATGGGCTATGAAAGAGAACAAAAACCATTGCAAAGGCTACTTGAAATTGTTTCCACTGATTCTGAACCGGAAACATGATGATTCTTCAGAAGATGATGAAGAGGACGTGCTGGAAATTCGAGAAGAGAATTCGGAAAGTCAAAGAGATTTGAATCCTGATGAGGATGCAGAATCCTTGCGACGGCATTATTATCACGGAGGTGAAGACTCTTTACTTTTATTATGGTAGGGATTACACGAAGCGGAAAATTTATCCCCCTCCCAAAAATATTAGAACAAGTCAGAAGAATATTATAATGCACCTTCCAGGTGTCAAGAGGATCCGTTAGAGGAAAGACCTATCCTCTCGAGGTTTGGAGACATTTCTTTGATCGAGAGATAATGGAAATTATTGTAAAATTTACAAACCAACATATTACCACTCACGCAAAAGAAAATATAATCAAGAATATCATGTTTGTGAGGTCGACTGTAATGACATGGAAGCTCTCTTGGGCCTTCTAATTTTGAGTGGAGTAAAGAAGTCCAATAGGTTAAATTTAGAAGAACTGTTCTTTACAGATGGAAACTTCCCAGAAATCTTTCGGCTAGTTATGTCTTAGCAACGTTTCTCTTTCCTACTTAGCCATATACGTTTTGACAATATTGAGACCAGGAAGCAGAGGCTACTGTCAGATAGATTGGCTCCAATTCGTGATCTGTTCGAATTTGTTCACATGTGTGTACAATATTTCAGCTTGAGTCAGTTTGTTACAATTGATGAAATGCTATTAGGTTTCATGGGAAAGGCTGCTTTCCGGAAGTACAGACCTTCGAAACCTAACAAGTACGACATCAAGATATATATGCCTTGTGTGATGCAAAGGTATTTTATACTTAAAAAATGGAAGTCTACGTTGGAAAACAGCCAGAAGGATCACAGTATGCTGTAACAGCCCGAAGAATGCAATGGAGAGACTAATACAGCCATTTCCGGGACGAGAATGAAACGTTACAGCGGACAACTGGTTCACCAGCGTTGAGCTCTGTGAAATCTTGACCAGTCGGTACAAACTCATGCTGCTAGGCACCATTTGAAAAATCAAGCACCAGCTTCCACCTCGATTCACTCAAGGACAGTCCAGGCCTACCCCATCCAACATCTTTGGATTTAATGAAGATTGTACTCGTCTGTCATATATTCCTAACAAACGAAAGAATGTGTTACTAATTTTATCGATGCACGATGACGACTTCGTCGATGAAGAAACAGAGAAATCAGATATAATTTTGGACTACAATAAAACTAAAGGCGGTGTCGATGTCGTAGACCAGCTCTCTGCAAATTATGCTGGGCCAGAAATACAAGACGTTGGCCTATCATTGTGGTATTTTATTCTCTGATAAACATTGCTGGCACAAACAGTCAAGTTATTATAAGTCAGAACGCACCAACCCAGAATATAGTACGGCGAAAATTTATCACAGGGTTGGGAATGAGCATTTTACAAAGCCACCTTCTGCGTGAGAGGATTGCTGTCGTCTGCAAGCTTGAAAGGGTACAAGATGATTGGCCTGTACGTCTCTTTGGACGATGTCAAACGTGTACTTGGAAGCAGAACAGAAAAACAAAATAGTATTGTAGATAGTGCAATAAGTTCATGTGCCTAGGGCACATAGAAGTATTATGCAAAGACTGTGAATGAATTTTCAAAATAAATATGCAATGTTTACTTCATAAGCCACAGGCTTATACGAGATTTATTATGTGCCACATTTCCAAAACTGACACAACTATAGGTATGATATATTTGTATCAAATTATTTTTTTGTCGTTCTTGCTATTTAAATAATTTGATTTAACTTGGGATTCCCTTTTCTGATTTTTTCCTTTGTTTATGTTATCTCTATGGGTCTGATTTTACTTGCAAGTCTGTTTTCCATCTGTGAGTTTGAATAAATACATTTTGTGTGAAATCTGATCTATTCTTACAATTCACAATTTAATAAATAAACAAAATAAAATACCCGTTCTTAGAGACCGGCCACACGAATCATGTTCAATACTTCGCCACACTTACGCAGGGTTAACACTCCAGTGGGCGCGCGGAGTACCGGTGTACTCCAGTGATTTTGTTTTGCGTGACTACAAGGGTTGGCAACACTCGTGGCCTTGAGTGACCTAATACCTTTCTCCTAACTCACCCTCTACCCGTCAGTACATTGTCAGCTTTTATGCTCCACAGTTGTCGCCGTCATCGCGTGTTTATTTGCGCTGTGCAGTAGTGGAGGACATCTGTCCTCCGCGCGCCCACTGGCGTTACAGTTTTCTCGGATATTGCTGTGGTGTTTTTTCTTTTGTTTCATAGTTTTGAACGTCATAACGGTTTAATTGAATTAGTTTATGCGTGAAAACAATAATGACAAGTCAAAGTGACCGTGAACAGGTACGCCGTTGGCTAGATGAGACTTAGGATATCCAGAGTGTTCTGGGAGTAGAGGATGAAGATGAACGAGAAGAAGACTACTTGAAATACCACACAGAGAGTAGAGAAAATGAAATCAATGCATAAGAAGGCCTGGCTGATATTCCTGACGACTCTGGGGAAATGGAAGTGGTAGAAGAAGCAGTCCCTCCTGTCCCTTTCGTCAACCCAGAGTTTTATTGGGAAAAAGATCGCACATCAAGGTAGTACTTAGAACCACAAGGTGCCCAGACTTCTCATACACCCAGACATAACATTATGCCAGATTTTCATCGCACAGGACCTCAAGGGTCTACGAAAAATGCTTTCTCTCCAGACGTTGCTTTACAGTGTATTATTGATGATGAAATGGTGAAAAAATAGTTGATTGTACTAACTAACATTTACATACCAGAAATTAAAATTCGCCGTCAGTTTGTTCGAGAAAGGGATGCCAGGCCCACTGATTCCCGGGAAATTCGTGCAATGATTGGTACATTATATCATGCTCCGGCTTTGAAGACTAGAAGAAGAAATGTTTTTGGAATGTGGGATAATTCACACGGCACGGGAGTAGAGGCTGTTTATGTAACCATGAGCGGAAAAATGTTTCGATTTCTTTTACGTTGTCTAAGATTCGATAACGAACACAACAGAGATCAAAGTAAATCTGTTGACAAACTAGATGCTTTTAGAGAAATCTTGGAGATGTTCGTGCTCAATTGCAAGAATGCATACAAACCAACCACATTGATGAACAGCTAGTTGCATTTAGAGGAAACTGTCGTTTCCGGGTGTATAGTCCTATGCCTAGTAAACATGCGAAGTATGGGATAAAGATCTTTACTATGGTGTCCACAACATTTTATGCTACAAACCTTGAAGAGAATGTGGAGAAGCAACCAAACGGCCCTTTCAGAAGAAGCAACAACACGTCAGACTTAGTTTTGAGCTTGGTGCAGCCTATTTCAGGAACCAATAGAAATATTACCTGTGACAATTGGATCGCATCTGTGCCCTTGGAAATGAAGCTACGGAAAGAAGAAAAGTAACTATGATTGCTTCTCTGAGAAAGAAAAAAAGCAACAGTTCCCACAAATTTTCTACCTGATAAGGCTGTGTTTCTATCTCCCAAAATTTTAATAATGGCACCCCGTCGTGTTCGTTAAGCCGCCATTTTGGACACGATGACGGCCTAGGGTGGGGGCTTAACGAAGCCCTGAGAATCAAAACGATCTAAAAATTTTCCGAGCATGGTCTCCAATCAAAACGTCCCTGATTGGCTGAGCACTTATTGGGTCCTTCCCGCCACACAGCCGCAATCAAATCCGCCATTAACCTCAATTTAACATAACCTAAGTTACTTAAATACAAATATTAATAATGTTGGTGAAGGGTGGGTGACTTGTGGATTAGATAAGCCATTTTTAGTGTTGCCTTCTATAGATTTGTGTTTTTTTGGCAATCTCGTTATCTTGTAGACATTAAGATAAATAGTTATATTTCGGGGGCCTATCACTCAGTAGCGGTTTATCACAACAGTAGCAACTATTACGAATAGCTGTACTATAATAAGATTTTTCTGCACCTTCGCGAAATAGTGGCGGTGGTTTGAGATTATTTTTGACTACCATTATGGGGTTTTAATAGTTTTTCATAGAGCATTTTTGTTGTCTTGTAGGCATGATTGATTTGACAAGATAGGTCTGCATGTAGCCAACAGTTTTTTTTTCTGGTTTTTGGAATAATGCTCATTCTCATTACCATTAAGTGCAACCGTGTTGACCGACTGAAAGACATTGAATATTTCGTTTACTAAGGCAGCACTGAAATATGGGTTTCAACACGATATGGACTTGGAACTTATGTTCGCTTAACAAAATAACGATACATCAACAAGTCATCCTTGTAATCTCTGCAAATAATAAAAATATTTTCCATCCAATATAGGCCTATTCATGTTGAACGGTAGAAAGTTATCAACCTTTATTAAGGCAACACTGAAAAATGTTCATTTTGATCTAGCCTACTTACTCGGAGTCATCTGCATAAATGTCCCTAGAGGTTCAGTTTTTTAAATTCTCCCTTTCCTATGGTCAAATAACACATGGATGTTCCCTATTTTTCTTAAGGGGATTCAATGATCTTATGCTGAACTAATTAAGAATAGGGCATGTACCCCAACCCCTTAAAATATGAAGTTATCAGGATAAAAATAATGTCCATAACCATCAGAAACTTGAGAACACAGATCAGGAGAATGTTGATCGACCATGGATGCAAGACCAGAAAGTCTTAAAGAGGAGTGTTTCATTTAGAGGCTTGGAACATCATGGTCAAGACCCCTGTACTTGGGTGTGTGCTCAATTTGTTTGAAAACCCGTTGACTGATCATAAGTTAATCTGTGGCTGGAATCCACTCCGTCCTATGCTAAGCTACAAGTACTGGGCACCATTAGTGTTCTGTGAAAATTGTGTCATAGGCCTATGCATAGACAAGTCGCTGAGAATGTTCTCTGAATGGTGAATACCAGTAGGCTAGCCTACTTAGCTGCCTCCTTCACTAGCATTTCCAGGCACCTGGTTAGTTGGTAAAATGAAATAGAAAAATCACTTGAATGATTCAAGTTGTCCTTGATTGCCTTCGAGGGACAGTGTACCCCATTCCAGATCTTAGTTCAGAATTAGTTTCCTTGACGGAGTTGGAGAAAGTCACAATACCTATGGTACTACTAGACCTAGTACGGTACATGTGGATGGAAGCATTGTGAGACCAACCACTAGGTAGCTTATGTCCCATTAGTTGGGAGTATTAGGGAATGGGAGATTGGTTCAACATTTCAGCCTATGTTGTTGTATATTTCATTAATATATGAGATCTAAAAGTGTATCATAGGAATATTAAAGCAAACCATAATATATTACCAGTTGGTCAATTGGATACAACAATTCAATGAAACATTCTGTTAATAATTAGGAAGTGTCGTAGGCAACCAAAGAAGCGACACAAGAAAAAACACCTGAGTCTTCCTGGCAGTTGTCATCAACTGTATTTCACATAGAGAAGAATGACTAAAATGGTTCCTCATGAAAAAAACAACTGGTCAATGGCTTGAAAGACAGTAGTAAGGACTTACATGCTGTCAGTAAAAGTGGAGTTAAGAAAGATGTCTGGAATATTTAAATCAGTAGTTGATAGCCATGATTTTTAAAATTACCCTAGTTAATTGCACCTTAATATGATTAGTAGCCTACTGGTATGTGCAAGATTTTAAATGGTAGGTTTTCCTGTGAACCAAAAAACAGCTCTTAACATGGATTATGTTCAGGTTAGGCCTACAAGTTATTGGGAGGGAGGTTTATTTTACATACCTGTTGCACATAAAATGAGCTTCTGATTAGAGCTCTGTGGGAACGTTTAAATGGTTTGATGATACATGATTTATCAAACCTCTTTCTATGCATCTTTTAAAAACATTTTAACAATTCATAAATTACTGTCATCATTGCTAATGCTGTAATCTGTCATGTTTATTTATGCAGCATGATGAATTAGGAAACATTGGTAGGATTGGTATATTGAGTGGAGATATAGCAGGATAAAACTATGTCATAGAAACCTAAGATGTATTTTTATTTCTCAACTTTATTTTCTGTAGACTCCAATACAGCCCACCACCAGGGGAAAAAAAAAGAAAAGTGTTGGTGATGTTTAATGAGAGCAAATCTTGAAATACTGTGATTTAAGTGGTTGGTATCAAAAGCTGTATAGGAAAAATGAAAATGTGAAGTCACGCCCAAGTTTATGAAGCCTTGCCAGACTCGGCTGAAATTATCTTCGATGCAAATCAAGTCTCAATAGTTAAAACTTTAGGACGACCTTTGACATGAGCAGTATAATAGGCCTACATTTAGGATAGACATAGCCTGCAGTAGGTCTTGTGCTACTGTATGCACCTGGGCATGTTTAAAAAAAAGTCAGCCTGCAGGTTAATAAGGTAGTATATTACTATAAATCTATCTCAAGAAAATCCAAGAAGTTACCAGACTGAGAAACTACATATCAATATTTAAACAAAAAAAGGGTGGCAGTGCAAACTGCACTTTTAATCCTTGCTTCATTAGTTAAACCATAATATTTGTACATAAATACAGTAAGGACTTCACATTACAAACGGCCACTTAAATTATATGCCTTATTAGGCATAACCTACAAATTACATGTCATGAAATTGGTAAATATAAGCAGACAGCAACATCAATATGCAATGGTCTATAATGTAGTTTTATAGTGCACAAAAGGTTATTGTACTGAATGTATTTCGAACTGTTGAATAAAACTGGTGGAAACGACAGCCAATTGATTTACATCCATTACATCCAAAGTAGTAGAAACTTACAGTTGATTGGCAAGAGTGTTGATTTGTACTTTTATTTTCACAAATTTTGATGAACAGTGTCACGCTTCAATTTAAATATAAACGCACATACAATTCCTCATCAATAAATGATTTGTACTTCATACTGTCATGAACTGGAATAGATTTCTAGCAATTTAATTGATGTAGAAATCTATTCCTCTCGCCACCATGTTGGTGATAATTGTAAACAAACCGGCGGGCAGCCAATGGCTGGTAATCTTCTTCTTCTCTTTAGTACGGTAGTGGGCATAGTAAACTCTTTACCCAATAGCTACTGTGCAGTGGTATGTATCATTGGGTAACCGTCGACTACCGATTGAAAGCGTAAGACCAGTGAGTAGCGGGGAATCGTAAACAAGAATATGACGCAACGCGGAGAGATACATATGAGGAAAACATAGGAATTAGAGACGAGGACACAAATGGTATTAACTCTTCACACCGAAGCAACCCACCTTGGTTACTCGCTACACATACACACACATGACCGGGTCACAAATATGGATATGGGAAAGGATTACCATTTCAAATCTTTAAATTAATATTGTCGAAAAATGCTACGATGCTACTAACCAGTGGAATTGTAGGCGTATGTACCAATGTGGCCACATTTAAAGGAAGTGCATGCCCTAAATCGTATAAAGCTCTCAACATTATAGCACGTTGATGGTCGTATAGTGGACATTGAAATAGAATATGATTTAAGGAACCCTCCATTTGTAAACACGAACATAGAGGATCGTCACGTCGTTTTATGCGGAATAAATACACCGGCGTTAATGCATGGTTAAAACGTAGACGAATGATTGTAATGATATGGCGTCGTGTGTATTTCCCTCCGTGAAATCATGGTTTGTTTAAAATAGTCGGTTGTAACCCAAAATAGTGTTTGGCCTTAATTCTGGCGTAGCTAGTCCACGTGCCTTGCCAGTCCTCCCGTATTGTCGAACTAATTATAGAACGCAGATCTGACATTGGTATGGCGATGTTGTAAGTTTTTCCGTGTCCCTTTGCTGCATCTTTGGCAAGGTTATCCGCAATTTCGTTTCCTTCAATGTGACAATGGCCGGGTACCCACATGATACTGACTTCAAAACCCTCCGTGTGTAAAGTGTACAATTGTTGCACTAATTGACATAAAAACCAGTTGTCGGCCTCTCTAACATTTTGAAGTGCTTGCACTACACTCATTGAATTGGTACAAATTAAAGCATGACGAAGGGCATGTTTTTTGATATAAAAACACGTCTGACGTATGGCAAAAATTTCGGCTGTAAATATCGAGACGTCTGGGGGTAAAGTATACTGAAAGGAGATTTGTAAGTCCGGAGCACAGAAGGCTGCTCCCACACGCGCAGGGTTAACCATTTTAGAACCATCTGTGTAAAAAAGGATACAGGAGAGCAAAGGATTCGTTATTTCCCTAAAAATACGGGGAATGATTACAGGATGATGTTGAAACGTCTGGTAGACTTGGGGTAAGGAGTTCTGAATAATAGGAGGTTGAAAGTACGTTGCAGCATACGGAATAGTATATATCGGTAACCGCATGACTTTTAATATATTATGGCGGTACGGTTGAAGCATGGAATATGCGGTTAGTAACGCAGGACGAGAAACGGTGGGCAATAATCGACGCGTATAATATTCCTCTAATAGTTGTAATTTAGGGACGATAGGTGATGTTGTTATCATCATTTTTCGTAGCAGGTACATACATGCAAGATATCTACGCCGATGCTGAAGTGACATTTCTCCGGTTTCAACTAGCAGGGCTCCTGTGGGGGTTGATTGAAGCGCAACTATAATTATACGCAAGGCAGAAAACTGGATTATATCTAATCGAAGGAGCCTAATGCTGGGCATTGAATCAAAAAAAAAAGGAATTGTAATCCAGTACGGAACGGATGATGTTACGATAAACCGTTAATAATGATTCTGGGTCCGCCCCCCAATTACGTCTAGTGAGAGACTTTAGAACATTAATTTTACTGGCGAGATGACTCTGAAGTTATTGCGTATGTCTCTCGCATTGCATTTTCCTGTCAATATGAATCCCTAAATATTTGACACTTGTCACCACCGGAATGTGACCTTGACGGTATAATATAGGAGAACTGTCTTAAATTCGTTTGTGCGTAAAAATCATCGCAGCGTTTTTTCCTACGGATGTTTCAAATCCGTATTGATGTAGCCAATCATGAGCATGAGATAAGGCGTGGTATATATCTCTTCGACATGAGGAAAACTCTTCTCGAGTGCAATATATTAGAATGTCATCCGCATATTGTAGAATGCGAGCGTGCGGTAATATGACTGTTTCTAAAGTACGGGTGTAAATTAAGTATAAAAGCCCGCTTAGAACGTCGCCCTGGGGAACACCATACGAAGTATGTCGAGAATCAAAGACACCGGCTGGGGAGTTTAACGTAATATGACGATGGCATAGCATATTGTGTATTGAGCACCTGAAGGGAAGGGGAAAATTTAGATCCCTTAGAAGTTGAATAAGAAGATACGGATCAACAGAATCATATGCATTTTTGAGGTCAAGGAACACAGCTACTGTGTGCATTTTCTTTCCTTTTGCTAGGAGTAGATCAGTAAGGAATATATTTTTGGGGTCGGATGTACCAAGATTTTTCCTAAATGCAAATTGGGTTTTTGGAAACAGGTTATAATATTCTAGGCACCATTGAAACCGTCGGAGAAGAATATGTTGGAAAAATTTTCGGAAACAAGATCCAAGTTGAATACCACGATAACTACTCGGTAATCGAGCATCTTTCATGGGTTTAAGAATCGGTACAGTTTGAAAAACATTCCAATCCTCGGGGAAGGTCCCTGAGCATAAGATGGAATTATATAGTTGAAGAATGATAGTCCGAGCGTTTACTGGAAATCGAGCGATCATTTGATAAGTCACTCCATCAATCCCTGGGCTGGATGATTTTTTGAGCCGAAATGTGTGTCTTAATTCGCTACTTGTAATAGGCTGCATTAAACTGGAAAAACGTTCCAGGGAACCAGATGTACAAGATGTAGGCAAGCGAATAACTATTTCTGGTGTCCAAGTATGATACAGGTCATGGTATCCCTGCGCCGAAAGTTGGGAGGGGGATGAGATAGTACGATTATTAGAGAAATGTTTAATCGCCGTCCAAATACTGTTTAGGGACGTAATACTGCATAATTGGGTAGTATATAATTTCCACGCTTCCCGTCTTTTATCATTAAATACACGTTGTAGTTGCGCAGTGAGACTTTTGTATCGCAAATAAGATGTTGGAGAGCCATATTGTCGAAAAGCTTTTAAACTCGCCTTGCGCCGTCTTACCAGCTGTCTGCATTCTTGATCCCACCATGAGGGTAAGGCGCCACGATTATTTGGAGGACCTGTCGTTGGAATTAAAGGGTGATATATATTAAGATAGGCGCGGATATTCTCTAATAAAAAGGCATAACTGTTACTGAGCCCCAGTGTATGCTGTGAAAGTCTATCCTCTAAAAATCGGGAGAACAACTCATAATCAAAAAATCGTAAATTTCGCTTAACCTTAGATACGTTTTTTGGGATATGTCGGGTACGCGAGACATCATAGTCGATTATTATTGGATAATGATCGCTTTGATGCGTATCCTGCACGGTCTTCCATGTCACCTTATGAGATAAGTCTAGAGTAGTGACACTTAAATCCACCGCACTTTGGGGACTATTTGGTGGGGTAATGCGCGTGGGTGATCCATCATTTAAGAGATGTAGGTGTAAATCCTGTATAACTTCCGCGATGTGACGTCCTTTTGGATTAACGCGACCAATGCCCCATAAGGCGTGATGTGCATTAAAATCCCCCACGGTAATATGTTTAGGAAATTGTTTTATGAACCGGAAATATGCCTGCCATTGCCGACGGGAACCTTGTATACCCGGGGGACAATAAATATGACTTACATGTAGATCTTGTACAAGGAATGTGTGATGATGAGTATGAGGAATATAGAATTGAGTAGAGAGAGGAGTGTATCGTAAGGTCTTTTTGAATAGCGTCATTATGCCACGATATCCTGGACCATCCTGACGTTCGACCAGGTAGTTGGGAATCGAGAATCTATACGAGGCACGAAGCCATGTTTCCTGTAGGAATATGATATCCGGATCATACTCCTGGATTAAAAGCAATAATTCATGCTTCTTATTTAAAATACTCCGGCAATTCCACTGGATGAGTAACATGTAGCACGCATCTAAATTAGGCCACTGTAGGACTACTACTTACTAGGGTATTATTTTTATGGTAGGAGGATTGGGAAGTAACGGAACTATTTTGTCTAATAATTGTTTCACATAAAAGCTCCATTGAGCGTTGTGCCCTAATAATTCTTGTAATTTCAGGAAATCTTCAATAATGGCATGGGACGGGTCTCGTGAAGTGCCAGGTGTTTGAGAACACTGTTTCTTCGAAATTTCCTCACCCATTGTGGCGGGTTGCAAAGCCACCCCTACACCACTACCAGATGGTTGCTTCAAGATCTCGAGATAGGCCCGTCGATCGTAACCTATGGGATTCACCACTTTCGGCTTTGGGGACACAAGTTCAGTATATTTTCGTTTTCTCGGCGGATCATCTCTACGCGTATTATGAGACTGTTCTAAGGTTGGAAATTGCTGCGGGAGTGTAAGAGGATTAAACGGTACATTGTAGTTAGCCGTAATAACTTCGTGGTACGATTTATTTTCGGTACACATTTGACGTTTTATGGACTTTTGTTTCTCCAATTCGGGGCAGCGTGCGGCGCCTGCCGGATGATTATCACCACAATTAGCACATTTAAACAGAGTCTCCTTACATGTTTCCGTAGAGTGTCCTTGCGCACAGTTACCGCAAACTGGGGCGCGAGCCCGGCAGTGTAGTTTTACATGCCCAAAACGTTGACAGTTCAAACATCTAATGGGGGAAAATATGAATAATGTTACCTCTAAGAGTACATTAAAAATAGATACATAATCAGGTAGTCGTTGTGTTTTAAAGAAAATTTTCACTGTTCCTGTAGGAAGGGATTCTAACTTGTCATTGATCATCTTTTTCCGGAAAAAACGCTGGACTCGTACAATTGGGACAGGCGAATCAATATATTTTAGGATTTCATCGTGCGTTATGGATGTGTCCACGCCCCTAATTAGCCCAACACGTTGGACGTTAGCGGACGGAACAAATGCGACCAAGTGCTTTGCTGGTAATAAGGGATTTTGTAAAAAGGAGTTAGCTTCTATGGCCTTGTTAAATTGTACCTGAACACGATTGCGGCCTTTGCGTTGATTATTCTTGGCTGGTAATAATTGCCAGCCAATAACAAGCCAGGATGATGCGGATCATAATTCGCGTTTCACTTTCTTCTTCTTCTTCTTCTTCTCCTTGGTACGGCAGTGGGCATAGTAAACTCTTTACCCAATTGCTACTGTGCAATGGTATGTATCATTGGGTAGCCGTCGACTACCGATTGAAAGCGTAAGACCAGTGAGTAGCGGGGAATCGTAAACAAGAATATGACGCAACGCGGAGAGATACATATGAGGAGAACATAGGAATTAGAGACGAGGACACAAATGGTATTAACTCTTCACACCGAAGCGACCCACCTTGGTGACTCGCTACACATACACACACATGACCGGGTCACAAATGTGGATGTGGGAAATGATTACCCATTCAAATCTTTAAATTAATATTGTCGAAAAATGCTACGATGCTACTAACCAGTGGAATTGTAGGCGTATGTACCAATGTGGCCACATTTAAAGGAAGTGCATACCCTAAATCGTATAAAGCTCTCAACATTATAGCACGTTGATGGTCGTATAGTGGACATTGAAATATAATATGATTTAAGGAACCCTCCATTTGTAAACACGAACATAGAGGATCGTCACGTCGTTTTATGCGGAATAAATACACCGGCGTTAATGCATGGTTAAAACGTAGACGAATGATTGTAATGATATGGCGTTGTGTGTATTTCCCTCCGTGAAACCATGGTTTGTTTAAAATAGTCGGTTGTAACCCAAAATAGTGTTTGGCCTTAATTCTGGCGTAGCTAGTCCACGTGCCTTGCCAGTCCTCCCGTATTGTCGAACTAATTATAGAACGCAGATCTGACATTGGTATGGC
This sequence comes from Meconema thalassinum, assembly GCA_946902985.2. Lineage (NCBI taxonomy): Eukaryota > Metazoa > Arthropoda > Insecta > Orthoptera > Tettigoniidae > Meconema > Meconema thalassinum. The sequence goes on along the minus strand of OX336388.2, from coordinate 1,752,348,143 downwards.
GATGTTGTAAGTTTTTCCGTGTCCCTTTGCTGCATCTTTGGCAAGGTTATCCGCAATTTCGTTTCCTTCAATGTGACAATGGCCGGGTACCCACATGATACTGACTTCAAAACCCTCCGTGTGTAAAGTGTACAATTGTTGCACTAATTGACATAAAAACCAGTTGTCGGCCTCTCTAACATTTTGAAGTGCTTGCACTACACTCATTGAATTGGTACAAATTAAAGCATGACGAAGGGCATGTTTTTTGATATAATAACACGTCTGACGTATGGCAAAAAATTTCGGCTGTAAATGTCGAGACGTCAGGGGGTAAAGTATACTGAAAGGAGATTTGTAAGTCCGGAGCACAGAAGGCTGCTCCCACACGCGCAGGGTTAACCATTTTAGAACCATCTGTGTAAAAAAGGATACAGGAGATCAAAGGATTCGTTATTTCCCTAAAAATACGGGGAATGATTACAGGATGATGTTGAAACGTCTGGTAGACTTAGGGTAAGGAGTTCTGAATAATAGGAGGTTGAAAGTACGTTGCAGCATACGGAATAGTATATATCGGTAACCGCATGACTTTTAATATATTATGGCGGTACGGTTGAAGCATGGAATATGCGGTTAGTAACGCAGGACGAGAAACGGTGGGCAATAATCGACGAGTATAATATTCCTCTAATAGTTGTAATTTAGGGACGATAGGTGATGTTGTTATCATCATTTTTCGTAGCAGGTACATACATGCAAGATATCTACGCCGATGCTGAAGTGACATTTCTCCGGTTTCAACTAGCAGGGCTCCTGTGGGGGTTTTGTGAAGCGCACCTATAACTATACGCAAGGCAGAAAACTGGATTCTATCTAACCGAAGGAGCCTAATGCTGGGCATTGAATAAAAAAAAAAAGGAATTGTAATCCAGTACGGAACGGATGATGTTACGATAAACCGTTAATAATGATTCTGGGTCCGCCCCCCAATTACGTCTAGTGAGAGACTTTAGAACATTAATTTTACTGGCGAGATGACTCTGAAGGTATTGCGTATGTCTCTCGCATTGCATTTTCCTGTCAATATGAATCCCTAAATATTTGACACTTGTCACCACCGGAATGTGACCTTGACGGTATAATATAGGAGAACTGTCTTAAATTCGTTTGTGCGTAAAAATCATCGCAGCGTTTTTTCCTACGGATGTTTCAAATCCGTATTGATGTAGCCAATCATGAGCATGAGATAAGGCGTGGTATATATCTCTTCGACATGAGGAAAACTCTTCTCGAGTGCAATATATTAGAATGTCATCCGCATATTGTAGAATGCGAGCGTGCGGTAATATGACTGTTTCTAAAGTACGGGTGTAAATTAAGTATAAAAGCCCGCTTAGAACGTCGCCCTGGGGAACACCATACGAAGTATGTCGAGAATCAAAGACACCGGCTGGGGAGTTTAACGTAATATGACGATGGCATAGCATATTGTGTATTGAGCACCTGAAGGGAAGGGGAAAATTTAGATCCCTTAGAAGTTGAATAAGAAGATACGGATCAACAGAATCATATGCATTTTTGAGGTCAAGGAACACAGCTACTGTGTGCATTTTCTTTCCTTTTGCTAGGAGTAGATCAGTAAGGAATATATTTTTGGGGTCGGATGTACCAAGATTTTTCCTAAATGCAAATTGGGTTTTTGGAAACAGGTTATAATATTCTAGGCACCATTGAAACCGTCGGAGAAGAATATGTTGGAAAATTTTTCGGAAACAAGATCCAAGTTGAATACCACGATAACTACTCGGTAATCGAGCATCTTTCATGGGTTTAAGAATCGGTACAGTTTGAAAAACATTCCAATCCTCGGGGAAGGTCCCTGAGCATAAGATGGAATTATATAGTTGAAGAATGATAGTCCGAGCGTTTACTGGAAATCGAGCGATCATTTGATAAGTCACTCCATCAATCCCTGGGCTGGATGATTTTTTGTGCCGAAATGTGTGTCTTAATTCGCTACTTGTAATAGGCTGCATTAAACTGGAAAAACGTTCCAGGGAACCAGATGTACAAGATGTAGGCAAGCGAATAACTATTTCTGGTGTCCAAGTATGATACAGGTCATGGTATCCCTGCGCCGAAAGTTGGGAGGGGGATGAGATAGTACGATTATTAGAGAAATGTTTAATCGCCGTCCAAATACTGTTTAGGGACGTAATACTGCATAATTGGGTAGTATATAATTTCCACGCTTCCCGTCTTTTATCATTAAATACACGTTGTAGTTGCGCAGTGAGACTTTTGTATCGCAAATAAGATGTTGGAGAGCCATATTGTCGAAAAGCTTTTAAACTCGCCTTGCGCCGTCTTACCAGCTGTCTGCATTCTTGATCCCACCATGAGGGTAAGGCGCCACGATTATTTGGAGGACCTGTCGTTGGAATTAAAGGGTGATATATATTAAGATAGGCGCGGATATTCTCTAATAAAAAGGCATAACTGTTACTGAGCCCCAGTGTATGCTGTGAAAGTCTATCCTCTAAAAATCGGGAGAACAACTCATAATCAAAAAATCGTAAATTTCGCTTAACCTTAGATACATTTTTTGGGATATGTCGGGTACGCGAGACATCATAGTCGATTATTATTGGATAATGATCGCTTTGATGCGTATCCTGCACGGTCTTCCATGTCACCTTATGAGATAAGTCTAGAGTAGTGACACTTAAATCCACCGCACTTTGGGGACTATTTGGTGGGGTAATGCGCGTGGGTGATCCATCATTTAAGAGATGTAGGTGTAAATCCTGTATAACTTCCGCGATGTGACGTCCTTTTGGATTAACGCGACCAATGCCCCATAAGGCGTGATGTGCATTAAAATCCCCCACGGTAATATGTTTAGGAAATTGTTTTATGAACCGGAAATATGCCTGCCATTGCCGACGGGAACCTTGTATACCCGGGGGACAATAAATATGACTTACATGTAGATCTTGTACAAGGAATGTGTGATGATGAGTATGAGGAATATAGAATTGAGTAGAGAGAGGAGTGTATCGTAAGGTCTTTTTGAATAGCGTCATTATGCCACGATATCCTGGACCATCCTGACGTTCGACCAGGTAGTTGGGAATCGAGAATCTATACGAGGCACGAAGCCATGTTTCCTGTAGGAATATGATATCCGGATCATACTCCTGGATTAAAAGCAATAATTCATGCTTCTTATTTAAAATACTCCGGCAATTCCACTGGATGAGTAACATGTAGCACGCATCTAAATTAGGCCACTGTAGGACTACTACTTACTAGGGTATTATTTTTATGGTAGGAGGATTGGGAAGTAACGGAACTATTTTGTCTAATAATTGTTTCACATAACAGCTCCATTGAGCGTTGTGCCCTAATAATTCTTGTAATTTCAGGAAATCTTCAATAATGGCATGGGACGGGTCTCGTGAAGTGCCAGGTGTTTGAGAACACTGTTTCTTCGAAATTTCCTCACCCATTGTGGCGGGTTGCAAAGCCACCCCTACACCACTACCAGATGGTTGCTTCAAGATCTCGAGATAGGCCCGTCGATCGTAACCTATGGGATTCACCACTTTCGGCTTTGGGGACACAAGTTCAGTATATTTTCGTTTTCTCGGCGGATCATCTCTACGCGTATTATGAGACTGTTCTAAGGTTGGAAATTGCTGCGGGAGTGTAAGAGGATTAAACGGTACATTGTAGTTAGCCGTAATAACTTCGTGGTACGATTTATTTTCGGTACACATTTGACGTTTTATGGACTTTTGTTTCTCCAATTCGGGGCAGCGTGCGGCGCCTGCCGGATGATTATCACCACAATTAGCACATTTAAACAGAGTCTCCTTACATGTTTCCGTAGAGTGTCCTTGCGCACAGTTACCGCAAACTGGGGCGCGAGCCCGGCAGTGTAGTTTTACATGCCCAAAACGTTGACAGTTCAAACATCTAATGGGGGAAAATATGAATAATGTTACCTCTAAGAGTACATTAAAAATAGATACATAATCAGGTAGTCGTTGTGTTTTAAAGAAAATTTTCACTGTTCCTGTAGGAAGGGATTCTAACTTGTCATTGATCATCTTTTTCCGGAAAAAACGCTGGACTCGTACAATTGGGACAGGCGAATCAATATATTTTAGGATTTCATCGTGCGTTATGGATGTGTCCACGCCCCTAATTAGCCCAACACGTTGGACGTTAGCGGACGGAACAAATGCGACCAAGTGCTTTGCTGGTAATAAGGGATTTTGTAAAAAGGAGTTAGCTTCTATGGCCTTGTTAAATTGTACCTGAACACGATTGCGGCCTTTGCGTTGATTATTCTTGGCTGGTAATAATTGCCAGCCAATAACAAGCCAGGATGATGCGGATCATAATTCGCGTTTCACTTTCTTCTTCTTCTTCTTCTTCTCCTTGGTACGGCAGTGGGCATAGTAAACTCTTTACCCAATTGCTACTGTGCAATGGTATGTATCATTGGGTAGCCGTCGACTACCGATTGAAAGCGTAAGACCAGTGAGTAGCGGGGAATCGTAAACAAGAATATGACGCAACGCGGAGAGATACATATGAGGAGAACATAGGAATTAGAGACGAGGACACAAATGGTATTAACTCTTCACACCGAAGCGACCCACCTTGGTGACTCGCTACACATACACACACATGACCGGGTCACAAATGTGGATGTGGGAAATGATTACCCATTCAAATCTTTAAATTAATATTGTCGAAAAATGCTACGATGCTACTAACCAGTGGAATTGTAGGCGTATGTACCAATGTGGCCACATTTAAAGGAAGTGCATACCCTAAATCGTATAAAGCTCTCAACATTATAGCACGTTGATGGTCGTATAGTGGACATTGAAATATAATATGATTTAAGGAACCCTCCATTTGTAAACACGAACATAGAGGATCGTCACGTCGTTTTATGCGGAATAAATACACCGGCGTTAATGCATGGTTAAAACGTAGACGAATGATTGTAATGATATGGCGTTGTGTGTATTTCCCTCCGTGAAACCATGGTTTGTTTAAAATAGTCGGTTGTAACCCAAAATAGTGTTTGGCCTTAATTCTGGCGTAGCTAGTCCACGTGCCTTGCCAGTCCTCCCGTATTGTCGAACTAATTATAGAACGCAGATCTGACATTGGTATGGCGATGTTGTAAGTTTTTCCGTGTCCCTTTGCTGCATCTTTGGCAAGGTTATCCGCAATTTCGTTTCCTTCAATGTGACAATGGCCGGGTACCCACATGATACTGACTTCAAAATCCTCCGTGTGTAAAGTGTACAATTGTTGCACTAATTGACATAAAAACCAGTTGTCGGCCTCTCTAACATTTTGAAGTGCTTGCACTACACTCATTGAATTGGTACAAATTAAAGCATGACGAAGGGCATGTTTTTTGATATAATAACACGTCTGACGTATGGCAAAAAATTTCGGCTGTAAATGTCGAGACGTCAGGGGGTAAAGTAAACTGAAAGGAGATTTGTAAGTCCGGAGCACAGAAGGCTGCTCCCACACGCGCAGGGTTAACCATTTTAGAACCATCTGTGTAAAAAAGGATACAGGAGATCAAAGGATTCGTTATTTCCCTAAAAATACGGGGAATGATTACAGGATGATGTTGAAACGTCTGGTAGACTTAGGGTAAGGAGTTCTGAATAATAGGAGGTTGAAAGTACGTTGCAGCATACGGAATAGTATATATCGGTAACCGCATGACTTTTAATATATTATGGCGGTACGGTTGAAGCATGGAATATGCGGTTAGTAACGCAGGACGAGAAACGGTGGGCAATAATCGACGAGTATAATATTCCTCTAATAGTTGTAATTTAGGGACGATAGGTGATGTTGTTATCATCATTTTTCGTAGCAGGTACATACATGCAAGATATCTACGCCGATGCTGAAGTGACATTTCTCCGGTTTCAACTAGCAGGGCTCCTGTGGGGGTTTTGTGAAGCGCACCTATAACTATACGCAAGGCAGAAAACTGGATTCTATCTAACCGAAGGAGCCTAATGCTGGGCATTGAATAAAAAAAAAAAGGAATTGTAATCCAGTACGGAACGGATGATGTTACGATAAACCGTTAATAATGATTCTGGGTCCGCCCCCCAATTACGTCTAGTGAGAGACTTTAGAACATTAATTTTACTGGCGAGATGACTCTGAAGGTATTGCGTATGTCTCTCGCATTGCATTTTCCTGTCAATATGAATCCCTAAATATTTGACACTTGTCACCACCGGAATGTGACCTTGACGGTATAATATAGGAGAACTGTCTTAAATTCGTTTGTGCGTAAAAATCATCGCAGCGTTTTTTCCTACGGATGTTTCAAATCCGTATTGATGTAGCCAATCATGAGCATGAGATAAGGCGTGGTATATATCTCTTCGACATGAGGAAAACTCTTCTCGAGTGCAATATATTAGAATGTCATCCGCATATTGTAGAATGCGAGCGTGCGGTAATATGACTGTTTCTAAAGTACGGGTGTAAATTAAGTATAAAAGCCCGCTTAGAACGTCGCCCTGGGGAACACCATACGAAGTATGTCGAGAATCAAAGACACCGGCTGGGGAGTTTAACGTAATATGACGATGGCAAAGCATATTGTGTATTAAGCACCTGAAGGCAACGGGAAAATTTAGATCCCTTAGAAGTTGAATAAGAAGATACGGATCAACAGAATCATATGCATTTTTGAGGTCAAGGAACACAGCCACTGTGTGCATTTTCTTTCCTTTTGCTAGGAGTAGATCAGTAAGGAATATATTTTTGGGGTCGGATGTACCAAGATTTTTCCTAAATGCAAATTGGGTTTTTGGAAACAGGTTATAATATTCTAGGCACCATTGAAACCGTCGGAGAAGAATATGTTGGAAAATTTTTCGGAAACAAGATCCAAGTTGAATACCACGATAACTACTCGGTAATCGAGCATCTTTCATGGGTTTAAGAATCGGTACAGTTTGAAAAACATTCCAATCCTCGGGGAAGGTCCCTGTGCATAAGATGGAATTATATAGTTGAAGAATGATAGTCCGAGCGTTTACTGGAAATCGAGCGATCATTTGATAAGTCACTCCATCAATCCCTGGGCTGGATGATTTTTTGTGCCGAAATGTGTGTCTTAATTCGCTACTTGTAATAGGCTGCATTAAACTGGAAAAACGTTCCAGGGAACCAGATGTACAAGATGTAGGCAAGCGAATAACTATTTCTGGTGTCCAAGTATGATACAGGTCATGGTATCCCTGCGCCGAAAGTTGGGAGGGGGATGAGATAGTACGATTATTAGAGAAATGTTTAATCGCCGTCCAAATACTGTTTAGGGACGTAGTACTGCATAATTGGGTAGTATATAATTTCCACGCTTCCCGTCTTTTATCATTAAATACACGTTGTAGTTGCGCGGTGAGACTTTTGTATCGCAAATAAGATGTTGGAGAGCCATAATGTCGAAAAGCTTTTAAACTCGCCTTTCGCCGTCTTACCAGCTGTCTGCATTCTTGATCCCACCATGAGGGTAAGGCGCCACGATTATTTGGAGGACCTGTCGTTGGAATTAAAGGGTGATATATATTAAGATAGGCGCGGATATTCTCTAATAAAAAGGCATAACTGTTACTGAGCCCCTGTGTATTCTGTGAAAGTCTATCCTCTAAAAATCGGGAGAACAACTCATAATCAAAAAATCGTAAATTTCGCTTAACCTTAGATACGTTTTTTGGGATATGTCGGGTACGCGAGACATCATAGTCGATTATAATTGGATAATGATCGCTTTGATGCGTATCCTGCACGGTCTTCCATGTCATCTTATGAGATAAGTCTAGAGTAGTGACACTTAAATCCACCGCACTTTGGGGACTATTTGGTGGGGTAATGCGCGTGGGTGATCCGTCATTTAAGAGATGTAGGTGTAAATCCTGTATAACTTCAGCGATGTGACGTCCTTTTGGATTAACGCGACCACTGCCCCACAAGGCGTGATGTGCATTAAATCTCCCACGGTAATATGTTTAGGAAATTGTTTTATGAACCGGAAATATGCCTGCCATTGCCGACGGGAACCTTGTATACCCGGGGGACAATAAATATGACTTACATGTAGATCTTGTACAAGGAATGTGTGATGATGAGTATGAGGGATATAGAATTGAGTAGAGAGAGGGGTGTATCGTAAGGTCTTTTTGAATAGCGTCATTATGCCACGATATCCTGGACCATCCTGACGTTCGACCAGGTAGTTGGGAATCGAGAATCTATACGAGGTACGAAGCTATGTTTCCTGTAGGAATATGATATTCGGATCATACTCCTGGATTAAAAGCAATAATTCATGCTTCTTATTTAAAATACTCCGGCAATTCCACTGGAGGAGTAACATGTAGCACGCATCTAAATTAGGCCACTGTAGGACTACTACTTACTAGGGTATTATTTTTATGGTGGGAGGATTGGGAAGTAACGGAACTATTTTGTCTAATAATTGTTTCACATAAAAGCTCCATTGAGCGTTGTGCCCTAATAATTCTTGTAATTTCAGGAAATCTTCAATAATGTCATGGGACGGGTCTCGTGAAGTGCCAGGTGTTTGAGAACACTGTTTCTTCGAAATTTCCTCACCCATTGTGGCGGGTTGCAAAGCCACCCCTACACCACTATCAGATGGTTGCTTCAAGATCTCGAGATAGGCCCGTCGATCGTAACCTATGGGATTCACCACTTTCTGCGTTGGGGACACAAGTTCTGTATATTTTCGTTTTCTCGGCGGATCCTCTCTACGCGTATTATGAGACTGTTCTAAGGTTGGAAATTGCTGCGGGAGTGTAAGAGGATTAAACGGTACATTGTAGTTAGCCGTAATAACTTCGTTGTACGATTTATTTTCGGTACACATTTGACGTTTTATGGACTTTTGTTTCTCCAATTCGGGGCAGCGTGCGGCGCTTGCCGGATGATTATCACCACAATTAGCACATTTAAACAGAGTCTCCTTACATGTTTCCGTAGAGTGTCCTTGCGCACCGAGCCCGGCAGTGTAGTTTTACAGGCCCGAGTCGTTGACAGTTCAAACATCTAATAATGTTACCTCTAAGAGCACATTAAAAATAGATACATAATCAGGTAGTCGTTGTGTTTTAAGGAAAATTTTCACTGTTCCTGTAGGAAGGGATTCTAACTTGTCATTGATCATCTTTTTCCGGAAGAAACATTGGACTCGCACAATTGAGACAGGCGAATCAATATATTTTAGGATTTCATCGTGCGTTAAGGATGTGTCCACGCCCCTAATTAGCCCAACACGTTAGACGTTAGCGGACGGGACAAATGCGACCAAGTGCTTTGCTGGTAATAAGGGATTTTGTAAGAAGGAGTTAGCTTCTGTGGCCTTGTTAAATTGTACCTGAACACGATTGCGGCCTTTGCGTTGGATATTCTTTATACCCACGATCTTATTTTCGAAAAAGAGCTTTCCTAATGCCATCGGATGTAAATTGCCAATATGTTGATCACCCTCACCTTGCACAAACACCGTGTACGGTCCTGTGTGATGGTCATAATATCGATTGTCATTTGACAATGGCTGTCGCTTAGCAATAATTGGAGATGTTTCAGCAGTGGAAGTTGTTGGAGTTGATACTAGCTCAACCTCCGACACTACAAGCATACTTTCAACCGACGCTACACCCTCGTATTCCACGTGTTCAAATTCGTCCGGTGGTCGCCCCATCTGACTACCATCACTTTAGGACGACATGTCGAATAGTTATCCCCTATTAAGGAGGGGGTACTAACCTGATTAAACACTAACGAGACCTGACACTCTAAACAAAGAACAGGTCACAAACCCGAAGTCCACACAACACTTAAAAGCACGTACCCTACACCCGATGCCACTCACTGCACAGATGCACACCGTATGGAGGTTGGGATACGAATGCGTTTCACTTAAGTCAACACCACCTAGAGAGAAAGCCTTGCGATACGATTTATGACGTCATAGCCTTCCGGCCGTCAGCGAGCGCGCTACCCAGCGCTGCTGCTATGAACAGCCTGAGAGGAAACGCGACTGAGTGTTTATGTATCAAATTACGTTCTACAGACGCGAATAAAAAATAACGTAACCATAAATTAAACATATGGTCAGAAGTTGATGCGATCGATACATTACTCTAGCTAATAAATCGACGTTTTCGATCATAATCGATAAGTATGCATTTCGAACCTTGCGAGTGTGAACTTGTCCGAAAACACTGATGTCTCAATAAATGCGATATATAGAAGAATTCAATAAAAAAACTTGACAAATATTCACCCCATTTTAACGTGAGATGTCGACTACACAACGAGAAGAAAAGACACAACAACAAATAACCAATTAATCTGTAACAATTAAAACAGAAATTAATATCTACAGTATAGTCAATCATATCTGTCCAAAGGTCTAGGTTTGATTCCCATCTCTGCCGAGAAATATAATTCTAGTTAGTTATTGTTGATTATTGTTGTTTTAAGGGGCGCAATTACGAGGTCATCTGCCCCTAAAAATACAATTCTGATTTGATTGTGAAACGAAATTCACTCAGCCTCATGAGTTAAAACTGAACTGAGAAGAAGTGGGTTCGATTTCTCCTTTCTCCTCCAGGTAAATGCTGGGATTGTTCCTAGCAGAAGACCATGGTCACCTCCTTTCTAAGGGCAGATGACCTCGTAGTTCCTCCCCTTAAAACTACAATACCGTACCTAACCTTCCCAATTCTAGCATCACAATACATATATACAAACAAATTCTACCCATATCCAAGTACACATGGCTGATGACAGTGATGTCATAACCCACTTAAAAAACAACAACAACAACAACAACAACTAGCCACATAAAGTTTTCATGCATGATATGAAAACAGGTAGAAATGGCATGCCTGTGACAGAAAAGGTTACCTACTGAAATGGAACAGAGCAGCAGTCATGAGACATGAGAACATTTACAAAAGAGGAAACTTTTTGTTGTTGATGATTCATATAGGGGCATGATGATGTGGTAATAATTTAGAAACAAACACTTGATATAGAGTAATCCTACAGTAACAGTTTTCATATGGCAATATTTACAATATCAGGCATGGCATAAGCTTACCCGACAATACATAAAACATGCTAATTACCAGTGATCTTAGCACTTTGTTCTCAACAGAATACAGTGAGTCATCTGCAAAAACATGTTGTTCTCATATTTTCTATGTTACACAAACTGTGCTGTTTTGTAAAAAATAATAATAACTAAAAGATGACCATACCTATCCTTCACTAGTTAAATAAATATCCATATCCAAGTATACATGGCTGATGACAGTGATGTCCTAACCCATTCACAAAAAACAAGTAGCCACAGAAAGTTTTCATCCGTGATAAGAAAACAGGCTAGCAATGGAATGCCTATGACGGAAAAGGTTACCTACTGAAATGGAACAAAGCAGCAGTCATGACACATGAGAACATTTACCAAAGAGGAAACTTGTTGTTGATTCATAAAAGGGCATGATAATGTAATAATTTACAAACAAACTCTTGCCAACCTCGCCCTTACGGTACTATGCTGCACCAACACCCTTCGATTTGTCCAATCCAATGGTTTTTGACGCGTCCAGATCAATGGGTTTGTGTCAACCGTGACCCGCTGGCTGCGCTCGGCCAAAGCCACTCCTACACCGACCATTCTAACCTTCGTTTTGTGGTATCCAATGGTTTTTGACAATGGTTACATCCTAACGTATCCAGATCAATGGTTTTGTGTCAACCGTGCCCCGCTAGCTGCGTGCAGCCAAAGTCGCACCTGCACACGACCATTCTAACCTTCGATTTGTTCAATCCAATGTATTTTGGCAATGGTTACAGCCTAACGCGCCCAGATCAATGAGTTTTGACAATGGTTACAGCTTAATGCATCCCGATGATTTCTTTGATCAAAAGTGATTTTTTATCTCACATGTTGGGAACAATGTGTGCGCCCCGGTGCTTGCAGCTAGAGTGAGCCGTGATGACAGTTGAACGAGATGCAAGTGCTGTAGAAACATGGCAGCCGTTTTTAAAATAGCAATAAATAAACACATATTTACGAACTTTAGCACATATATGACGTTCAGTAGTGACAATTCAAATTGAAATCAACGGTAGCGATGAATGAAGATAGAACGATAAAATTCTGTACAATACATGGATTAGCCAAAATACCTTTTGAAACTGTAACATTAATTAATGCCCCATGTTGGTAGCGACAAGTGTAACAGCTTGACCCTCACGTTGAGCGACAAATGTAACAGTTTTGCTAGCCCGCACGTTGAGCGACAAGTGTATCGGTTTGGCTGCCCCTAACTGTTGGGTGATAAATGTAACTGTTTACCTTTGCCTAAGCTATGTTGTTTTAATGGGCGCCAAGACATACGTCGTGATCCTATTTGGGATGGCTGGGTGAGTCACAGACAGCGGAGGAGGAAACATCTATTAAAACATCATTCCCTGATTTATTTCTCATCGTTTGATGAGGTATTTTGGCTAATTCATGTACTATAGAGAATGTTATTGCTCGTTCTACTTTCATTCAGTGCTACCAATATAATAGGGAATACAACAATTTTGTATTGAAAAGTGGAAAGGATCTTTTGAAAAGGCTATATTTATTTAACTAGTGAAGGATAGATATGGTCATCTCTTAGTTTTTTTTTTTACAAAACAGCACAGTTTGTGTAACATAGAAAATATGAGAACAACATGTTTTTGCAGATGACTCACTGTATTCTGTTGAGAACAATGTGCTAAGATCACTGGTGAATAGCATGTTTTATGTATTGTCGGATAAGCTTATGCCATGCCTGATATTGTAAATATTGCCATATGAAAACTGTTACTGTAGGATTACTCTATATCTTGGCTGAACAATTTGCCGCGTAAATAAATATAGAATGGCTTCCTACTGACTTATGCCAGTGGCATAAAAACCCCTCGAAAAACACGTTACAAAACGATGAGAAATAAATCAAGGAGCGATGTTTTAATAGATATTTCCTCCTCCGCTGTCTGTGACCCACCCAGCCATCCCAAATAGGATCACGACTTATATAGCCAAAATTACAGCTGTCAGCGCTATTGTTCAAATCAATCGTCATCAAAACAGTACGATGACAGTTCAGCCGCTAGTGCGCACCACTTAGTTCATTACATCGTGTACCGAATTGAATCGTTTATTCACCATGGATTGAGGAAATTGCCTCATAACGATCTGTAATTTGAATCGGCGATTCTATGATCAACTGTAGTAAATATTTGTTTTTTTCCCGCACAACTGTGGTTTTGAAAATGTTTACAGCCTAACGCACCAAGCGTTTAGTGTCAACCGTGTCCCACTAGCTGCGCGCGGCCAAGGTCGCACCTACACCCGACCAGTCTGAAATCAGTGCTAGAACTTCAAATCCGACTTCTTCCAGTCCAAGAATGACTTTCTTCATCATATTGAATAATGCCTCACCTCGAATGTTCACAAAGGGGCATGATGTGAGCAACATCCTTGTATGAAGAAAGCAGGCTGTGGACCATAAACACATAAGCACTTGTTGCACACTCATCGCTATTTACAGCACTACCTACAACCCTACCCTTTTTGTAGTCTAACTGGGGTTTAATGTGAACCTCATCCATCGAAAGGAGGACTAGTTGATCTTCTTCTGATAAGAGTGAAAATTTCTTTCTCATATACAAAAGAAAATTATCACTTTGCTCCTGTATAGGATTCGTCAAAAGCTTGGAACACACTAATTTCAAGGTACGGGGTGCAGGAAGAGTGACATTTCCTGAACCTCTTATAAATCTATAACAGTGAGGAGAAATAGAATGAACCAGCGATGAGAATACAAGCAATTCCCAGGAATGGTTTTTCACTTTACGCTTTGTTAGCAAGTGAACTTGCTCTTTTAAGAAGTATAATGTATCCTTCTTCTCAGGGATCTTACTCTCCAAGTTCTTAAATAAACTGTCCATAACAGATACAGTATCCTCAACACTTTGATGTTCATATGCATCAGGATCAGCATACACTGAATGGGCATTCCTTATAAGTTCTTCAATTTCTAGCACTGTACCTAACTGTCTTGGTAAAGACATGTTATTACAACGTTTCACTTCTGTATTCGATACATACAAGGAGGCACTCAAACCTTCTGTTATCTTAATGCAGCAACGCAAGTGTGGACTAGGATTTTCCTTCATTAAAATAAAATATATATACAAGATTCCTCTCTAATACAATTCCACTCAGGATGAAGACTCACACTGTTTAACTTCACCTTCAGTTCCTGAAAGTTTCTAAATGAAACTGCTTCCAGATTCTCCGCCAATGTCTGCATACTTTCAGCGAGAGCCTTCGATAAACTTTCATTTTCAATCCTACGCCTCCTATCACCTGGATCTTCTCGGCAGACAGTTGCAGTGTCAGTTAAATACTCTGGGCAGTTGGAACTGAGACGGGACTGCTCCTAGGAATTTAATTCGAACATTAACTTACGATACAATCATTTTATCACCTTGCATTACATTAATTACTCTATTTATTCTAAATTTATTCAATCTCCAACCTGATTCACACACACCTCTTCCCCCACCCCAATAAGAAATGTAGCCTAATGAATTAGATTACTGCAATAGAAAAAAAAATAGATTAATCAGGGCCTGCTACAGGTTATCGGTCTCTAACGTCATGCAGTTAGCTTGCAATTTAAACCCCAATATAAATGTGAATACTATCCATATTAACACCCACTTATACCTCCCACTTGAAATTGATAGCCCCATAAAACAAATAAACCTAACCTACAACATTAGCCTGTAGCACATAATTCAGGTTAGAAAATTCTGACTTCTACATCTAAATGAATTTTCGTGAACAGAAGAGCTAGCCTATGCTAAACTTTAGGGGTAGGACTATTTGCTTACTAACCTTTAATCAGTCTCGGTTTATACAACGGAGCAGTAACTAGCTTTCCATACTTTTCATCATACATACTAGTGGTCCATTGAATTTCATGTGGCTTGAAATGGATGCCACAGACCTACAAGAAAAGAGACTTGGTTACAAAGTTCCTTCCTCCCATTACACTAAACTTGTGAGAATTGGAGCATAAGTATTGATTTAACACGTACCATGGAATATTTCGTAGGAATAAAATCCTTGCGGTGAATAGCTCGTATCCATTTCGACTTTTCACCTTCATCATTAGGAAAAGAGAAAACGTTTACTTTCGGTCCATTGGCGTAATTGCCTTTACAATTTGGAACGCTGCACTTATTAGGCATAACTTTACACTGCACTGATAACCATTAAGTATAACTGGGTAGGAAATCTGAGCAAATCAGTAACTGGGACTGTAAACACGACACACAACACGCGGAAAACACACCATAACCTGCAAACTAGAATGTTATGTCTCAATGTGCACGGCCGGTCTTCCGTGACGTCACTCGCTTGTCAACTTCATATCGCAAGGCTTTCTCTCTAGGTGGTGTTGCTTAAGTCAAGAGAAGTCCAAAGCAGTTTGTTTGGCTTTCAAAAGAGCTGTACATTTTATCTTACGTACCGAAGAAGAACAAGGCTGTGTTGACAATATCGACTATGCATGAAAACATGGCAATCGATCCAGATGCAGGTCATTAGCGGACACCCATGATTATTTTCTTTCCAAACTAGAAAGTAATACCATCATTTATATATTTTTATTTATAACATGAAACGTATATACTTATACACGTTTTTGTAACATTTATAACATAACTTAACAAACTTATACACGTTTTTGTCAGATTTATCATAATTGTATATTTCCTACTTAATATTTCGTAGAATACACTTCTTTATATGAAAAATGTGTTTAATATATTCCTACCTAACCCAAAACAAAAAATCATGATCGCTAAATATATATATCATAGGGTAAAATGGCAAAACCAAGTGGAGGACAATCGTCCTCCAAGCGCCCACTCGCGTTACGGCAAACCGCGCGCCCACTGGAGTGTTAAGAACTTAGCATGTGTCCCAATACTCAAGTTGTCTGCTATTGACTAGCTGCTAGCTACTATGTGCTATGTGCTATGCACTACGGAGATTTGGGACAAGTCTGCTTGATCACAGCCTCCTTCATAGACTTGTGTTTTGAAACGCACTGGACTTACATGCTGGTACCAAACCAATACTTAAGATGGCGGTGATCTGCTACTCCTTGTAAGCTCTTTGCACTTTCATCAGCTGTTTAAATTAAACAATACATGAACGATACGATCATGGATGCGCCAAGATCACTTTTTAGCCGAGCCCTAATTATGTTTTGTGTTTGGCTTAAGTCAAAGATAACCTACAATTTACATAACCTACAATTCCGATAAGCTACATATTTCTATAACTTCCTTGACGTAGTCGACAATCTAGCAAGCACTTTCGTTCACTAGCTGCTACAGACTTGATTGCTATGTGCTAGTCAGTATTGGATCACGACTTCTGACGTCACATCCGGCAAAGTAGTCGACTATCTAGTTCACTACGGCCATAACGAATAGAATAAAAAGTGTGATTTCTTCTCCCTCAATAGCATGTAATGAATACGGATCGGGTTGGCACTCGCCGCTACGCAGCGCTACAGTCGATTTGAGATTGTTGATTTCCACATATGTTTATGTGTTTATGTGCGATATATTAAGTATTTAATCGGTCGGAATGTTTTGGTGGTGTTCTGTGCAAACGTTTATTGATATACACTATTACTTCATAGTATTAATACCTGAAATGCTATTGTAGGAAGCATTAACTGAAATGGAATTTAATTTCTTGTCGTGTGTTGACGTTATCTTCGTGTGTTAATTTTATTGTTATTTAATGTAAGTAAACAGCAGTTTAGCCCTTACATTTTCATGAGTGCTTAATGTGAGTAATGAAGATGCCTTGCTGTTTTGCACCAGGATGCAGATCTGGCTATGGGGACTGTAAAGAGGTCAGACGGTTTTTCAAACCTCCTAAAGATAAGGAACGTTTTATCAAGTGCAAAGGGGCCATACCAGGGAAGGATAGGGAACTTACTGAAAAGTCCTACATCTGTGATGCTCACTTTTCAGAAGATTTAATTGTTAAATTTGACACATTTGTGATAGGAAGTAGTACTTCTCCCAAAAACCAACTGGCGATTGAAAGACTATTCTGTTCCACATATATTTCCTAATTTGCCTAACTATTTGTCCAGTTTGGTGTAAATAAGAATGCTCTTGATGCCATTAAAGATTACCGGTACTTCTATGAAGAAAGGGATGATAATATAACAATGAGTTTAAAAACATATATCTACCGTATTGCTGAAGGAGGCGTGATCAGTTTTAGGCAATAGCCTACTCTAAGAAGGGGTCATGACAGTGCCTTCTATGTCTGTTAAATGTTAAGTGCTTCTGAAATGAGGGTAGTTTATTGAGTTTGGTGTTTGTGGAGTGAAATTTATGGGTATAATTGTTTTTTGTATTATTCTAAGTTAAAGTTGAAGGAGCCGTGATCGGGTTTAGGCAATAGCCTACTCTATGAAGGGGTCATGACTATGCCTTCTATGTCTGTTTAATGTTAAGTTCTTCTGAAACGATGGTAGTTTACTGATTTTGGTGTTTGTGGAGTGAAATTTATGGTTATTATTGAATTTTATAGTAATCTACGGTAAAGTTGAAAGTTGCGTTCGTACCTTTTTTTGGCTGTGTTGCAAGTCTGTTAAGGGAATGTAAAATGTGTAACAATGTGAAGAAATCCTTTCTGCTAGCGAGGTTAATTTTTCCGTTCTTTTTCTTTTTAAATTACCGATAGCTGGCAAAACTAATTGCATTTTGAACTTGCTCTCTGTCTTCGCTTATTGTCGAAACTGGGCTATTACAGGAGACGACTTATTAAATTATAATTGGGCACAGTAAAGTAAGTGGAGATGTCGAACTTATAAAGCGCCTACGAGGATATCTTGCGGTGTTTTAACATGTAAAACAGGTCGCAAGGTTTTAAAAGTCTCGTAAGCGCCAATGCTAACTTACATCACAGATCGGAGCCAGCACTGCGTTGCGGCGGACCAGGCGTACTAGGCCAGTGATATCACTTCTTATTCTATTCGTTATGCTACGGCTGAAATTGTACTATTGGGACACAGCCTACACCTCAAAGACCAGAGGATTCAGTGTATGTAAATAGTGTTACATACGAAATATATATTAATTTCAACCATTTAACTAATTGGTGCCTTAGCCCAAAGTTCGTAATGTACTATACGTAAATTTAATGTATTATTAGTATTAAGCATTAATTCAATTATGTTAGTATTCTAGGGTTAAATAAATTAAAAAAAAGTCTGTCCCATTCTTATAGGTTAAGTTGGGCTCTCAGAGTACTTCACCGGACTATTCTAATAATCTAGCTAAAAGATATATTGATTTCAGAATACTGCAACGGAATGAAACAGTAAAGCTCATGAGTATCACAATCTGCTAATAAACACAAGCACACATAAGCAGAACATGTCTTTCTGCCATCATACGACATGTCGAACAGTAAAAGCGATGGTCGACGAGATTTCTTTTATATTACACACAGATTACCTACATTTACAAGTTGAGAATTCATCACCATGGACGTTTACAATATATAAACTTTATTGCGCACAATGTGCATAGACGTTACAGAAAAATATAACATGCCGGTATAACAACGTGACGACCAAATGAGCACTCAATAGGCTAAGTGTTTGTTAATCCTTGATAAACTCACTAATCGAAACTGACCTCGAGGAACACTTCTGGATGTGATATCTTTCACATATCTGGTCACATAGTCTGCACACACAGTTTGTGTTTGGTTCATGGAAAACCTTGTTTTTACACATCTTGAAATGGAACCCGTGGACCACCAGTCTTGTGACTATATGCCTCAGTTGGTAGCCCGTTTCCATCCATTTCCGATCCGTCATGGCCTCCGTTGAATAGAAGTCCTCCCAAATGTCCCTCCTTTTTTCCCTTAGCTTATGCAACAGTTTATCATATGCTGATCCTCCTGGTAGAATAAGGTTGCATCTCAGGTCCTCGATCAGGAAAGTCTCCCTCGCGAGCTCATATACGAGTCGGGATCTTGTAGTTTTTGATACACTCAGGACTCGCTTCAGGTATCTGGATTTAATCTTTTCCAGGTCTTCTAGTTGCTTTGCACTCAGAAATTCGCCTATGATTTCGAGTCCATAGGTTAGTACTGGTAGCACTTTAACTCGAAAAAGCACCATGGCTGTCTCTACTGCAATTTGCGCGATGTTATCGATGTCATTCATTGCTTTCAGATCTGCAATCATTCTAGTTCTTATGTGGATCCTGAAGCTGCTGCATGTGGTCTGCAAGGTCACGCCTAGGTATCTGAAGCTGTTAGTTCTGCGAAGGCGAACGCCATTGCACGTTATGTGCTCTGCTTCCCTTAGTTTACCTCCTTTCCTGAATACGATTAGTTCAGTCTTCTCCTCATTAATTTTCATTTCGTTCCTCTTTGCCCAGTCCGCTAGTAGGTTCATTGCACGTTGTAGTTCTATTATGTCCTCAGCCGCGATTGCCATGTCATCGGCATACAAGTACATCTCTGTGTCTGTCTTTTCCTTTATCTCTGCCCCTACATCGGAGGTGAAAGCGTTGAATAATATAGGGCTGAGTGGGTCACCTTGGAGGACTCCTATTGTCTGTGTCACCCAATCTGACAAACCGATGCCATCATCCACCTGTATGTAGTTCTCAGCCAACAGGTTCGATATGAGTATTGTGACGTTAGATGTTCCGATTAGTTTCTCCAGCTTATCTATGAGTAGCCGTCTGTTTACCCAATCGAATGCCTTGGAGTAGTCAATGAATGCCACAAATAATTTACCTCTTGGCTTTTCTAGGGCAAGATGAATGTGATTCAGTAGATTCTCCAGTGCCATCGTTGTCGATCTTTTCCGTCTGAACCCAAATTGCTCCTCCGGTAGTAATGGGTCCAGTTTGTTCATCACTCTCTTTGTTAGGATCCTCGTCAGGAGTTTCAAACCTGTTTGTTCCATCGCAATCCCTCTGTAAGCATTCGGGTCATCGTCATCTCCTTTCCCCTTGTACAGCATTCGGATTGTTGCTTTCCTCCAGTCTGTTGGGACCCTTCCAGTTTCGAGACATTTGTTCAGTAGAGCACTCCATACCGGTAGCATTTCCCTCACCGTCTCTTTTAGGTGCTCATTCCTGATACCATCTGGACCTGGTGTTCTATTGCTTCTTCCTTCGTTGATGGCCTGGACGATTTCGTTTTCCGTTATGACCTCTGATGGTTCTGTGTATTCTGGGTACCTGAGAGTTGGTCTCGTGTCTCTTGAAGCAATTGTTTTGTTGAGGTGTAGTTTCCATGCTTCCATGTCGATATTAGAGTGTATTTTGCTCCTTTTCGGTCGTAGAGCCTTGTATGGGTCCGACTCAGCTTCTTCTATGGCCCTTTTCTGTTGTTCATCTATGTACTGGATTTTTTTCCTCTTCACGAGCTCTTTGTACTGAACTCTCTGTTGACGGTACTCTTCCAGGTTTTCCATGTTCCTTCTTTCTCTTGCTTTGTTCAGTTTTTCTAAGGTGCATCTCCTTGCCTCATAACATTATTTGTCGAACCAAGGTTTTGACTTTCTTGTCCCCAGCCTTAAAGGGGCCGCTTCTTCATAGCAATTTTCTATCCACCGTGCTGCATAGTCTATTTCCCCTTCATCTATCATTTTCTTCACCTGATCGATCTGGCTCGTCTTTGCTTTCACTTTGTTTATGTCTATGTTCTTTCTGATTTTGACTCCTTTTCTTGGATCAGTTGCTTCTTCTTTCTTCATGATGATATCTGTGCTCACTGGTAAGTGCTTTCTTATAACGGCGCCTTCTTTGAGGACCAGCTTTGTTGGTCCCGATTTATGAGACCCCTTGAAAGCATTAGATCTATTGTGCTGCCACCATTTGGTCCTACATATGTCCATTCCTGTTTCTTGTTTAGTAGCACGAATCCATTGTGTCTCAGGTAGTCCATAACTTCTTCAGTTACAACAGTTACAACAGAAATAGAAATCAGTTGGTGACATTGGTGTTTTCCTCTCTCTCTCGGCTCTCAACATTAGAAGCAAAAGAAGAAGACAAATCTAATGCTATTGATAACAGTACATTGCATACATTTACGTAGGCATAGGGGACGGCTGTTAATGTTGCCTACCCTGTCTTGATCTAGTAACTCATTTAAGCTGTCCCAGACTTTTAATAAATGGCAAGTGCCTAGTGTGTCAATCAGTCGCTCGTCCGCTGTGAACGCAGTAACATATCCGTCGCTTTCGTCTGGTGTTTGTGTGTGCGGTGAGCGGTGTGGTGTGCGATTTGCTATCCATATTTAAGTGTGTTGTTTCGTCTTTATTTCCTTGTGCTTGGTGACGTTTTATGTAAGTACTATACATTCGGAAATTCTTCGCCGCAATGTCGGAAAAGAGTGGGGGAGGTCAAATAGGCCTCCCACCGGATAATTCATCGGAGGTTATTATTGATGGTTACGCCAACATTGAAGCAATGAATATTGTGTAAGAACATGAGAACACTACAATGTCGGAAGTTCGGGCTACTCCTGTGGTCCAAACCCCTGTACAACCTCGGTCCCCTCCCAGTGACTATCGCTACTTTTCAAATAATACGGGACCGTATATAGTTTTCGTTCAAGGCGTTGAGCCTCAAGCGATTGAACATTTGCATCCAATGGATTTGGGACGTTTGTTTTATGAACGTAAAATCCCAGGAATTCAAGAAATCCAACGAAAAGGGCGCAATCGGGTTCAAATTCAATTTAAGTCACTTCGAGATGCCAATTCATTTTTGGAACATCCGGTGTTAAAGGATAGAAATCTAATGGCCTTTATTCCATCGTCAAGCATACAACGAGTGGGACTCATTCGGGGGGTAGATACCTCTTTTACGCAGGAGGAACTAGTGCGTTTCATTGACTCTCCCGTACCTATCGTTCGCTTACAACGTTTTTTTCGTACTAAAACCATAGATGGGAAATCGGAAAAAATAGCAACGGGCACCGTGAATTTTTTTTTCGAAACTCAAAACTTGCCGACTCATGTCAGCATCTTCAATGTTCTTTTAGAAGTAAGTTTGTACATTTTTTCACCTCATCGATATCAGAAGTGCCAGAGGTACGGGCATGTGCAACTTCACTGTCGGGCTCGGGGCCCTAGATGTGGACAATGTGCGCAGGAGCATTTAACGAGTGACTGCAAAGAAGTGATTTTCAAGTACGTTAATTGTCAAGGCAATCATATGGCAGGGGCGGTGCGCTGTGAGGTGCATCAGCAGCAAATGGAGATAAAGAGGCTTATGTGTACTGAAAACAAATCATACAATGAAATTGTGAAGCGCCAGACAAGTACCCCTTTTCACCCTTTAGCACTCCCCCAACAATTCCCCCCTTTGGCAGCTTCATCTAGTGGGCAACGATTTGATCCTCCGCGCAAGCGTAAATTTACAGAGTTGGTACATCCGGCTCCGAAATTGATTACACCCGTGGGATATGACAGGTCGGCATAATGCAAATGATAAAAACCCCAACCGTGGAACGGATATCACCACTTCAGAAGCCCAGCGAACCGGGCACATCCGGTGTCCGGCGACTGGAGCCCGATTCGGGGCCCGATAAGTCTGCTCCTACCCAAATCATCCTCGACGAATTTACAGAACTCATGGATCTTTTAGGCCACAATGCACAGTGGGCGCACTGTGTTAAAAAGTTATTAGATAAAATACTGCCATTACTTCCACCCCTCGAAAAACCACTACCACGGGGCACTGGTGCAGTTTGTCAATAGTTTCTTTCCTTTTCTTTTTTGGGTTGTATTCGTTTAGTCTCTTTCTTCATCTCATGTCGTTCATAGGTGAAGGATGTGGCTGCTGCAATGGAACTGTCGGAGTGTGGTAAATAAGAAGCATGAATTGCTTCATTTAATATCGACATATCACCCTGCGATCGTATTCATCCAAGAAACGTGGCTATACCCACATTATCGTTTTCAAATTCCCAATTATACGGTCTTTCGTGAAGATGGTCCGGGATACGGAGGCTTAATAACCCTCTGTAAAACGGATTTACAAATAACTCCGCTGTCTTTGCCTTATCAACTCCCTTTTTGTTATCATCAATTTTTTCGGGTGGGGGATATATATGTGAGTCATATCTATTGCCCACCACGTGTTCGGGGCACGCAACAACAGTGGCACATGTATTTTAAATATGTGGCACAAAGATCTAAGCATGTTATTCTAGGAGATTTTAATGCACACCATGGACTCTGGGGCAGTGAACGAATTAATGCTAAAGGTAGATATATTGCTCATGCGATTTCCACATTTTCCTTAAATGTGTTAAACGACGGTTCTCCTACGCGATTGACACCCCCGGGCAGTCCAAAAAGTGTGGTAGATTTAACTCTCACTACCCCGGACTTGTCGCATAAATTAGATTGGAGCACGATCGGGGACACGCATCAGAGTGATCACTTAGCTATTTTAATTTTTTATGATCGCACTGGGGTAGCACCATCGATATACCGGGGCACTAAAATAACTCGTTCCTTAAAATACTTTAATTTCGACCTCTTTCAGACATTCATTCAGGATAATCTGGGCCGCATCCCACCCCTCCCACGTCAGAAATACTCTCTTTTGTATCACCTTATTCAGCAATATTTGGATTGTTATCACCCGAAGCGTCCAATTCCGTATAGTAGGTTCCAACGCCCTGGGACTATACAGTGGTGGGATGCAGAGTGCGCCTTACTAGTAAAAAGACGGAAGGCGTGTTTACGAAAATATCGGCAACATGGTACACATGACAATTATATCTTGTATAAGCGCGTCACAGCCACGATCCAACGAGCATTTAATGAAAAGAGACGCGACGCATGGAAGAATCACATCAGCTCATTAAATGCTACAACCTCTTCAACTAAGTTATGGTCTACCATCAAAAGTTTGTCTAATACTCGTTATATGGGGCTGCCTACAGGACTTAGCCGGCAGGGTTTTCAAGAATTTTATATAAATCTCACGCCAGATACAGTTATCAATAAGGGCCCGCTTCCGTCTTATACAGCTTCAGATCATTTCAATGTTTTACTGCAACCTATAACGCACGTGGAAATTCAATCTGCCCTGCGAGGTACGAAATCGACAAGTCCTGGTGTAGATTCCATAACATATCAGATGGTTGCCTATCTCCCTGACAAGGCAATGGAGATGCTTATTTCTGTATATAATGAAGTATTACGTTTTGGCACGTTTCCCACTGAGTGGAATATCTTTGAGGTCCTGCCTATCTTTAAAATCTCGAAGGACGCACGTGACCCTCAGAATTCTCGTGGGATCAATTTAGGCTCCTGTGTGAGGAATATATTTCAAAAAGTATTATTGCAACGTTTGCAATGGTGTATGGAATATTACAACTTATTCTCTAAGTATCAATTCGCATTTCGTAAACATAGCAGTACAGTAGATGCTATTTCGATTTTCTTAACTGATGTGTTATTAGCTAAAGGACGCAAACATCCTACTATTGCTGTTTGTCTGGATATTAAGGGGGCGTACGATGCCGTAGATCCCATGATTTTACAACGGAAACTGCAGGAGCTTCAGTTCCCCTCTCCATTTCTTTGTATTGTTCACAATTTTTTAACTCATCGGCGTCTCATATTACGTACCTCCGAGGGGATGCTGGACCACCGTCAGACGTCTCAGGGCTTGCCGCAAGGGGACATACTTAGTGGTTTTCTGTTTTCCATTTATACTCAACAATTAGAAGCGGTGATTTTGCCTTATGCCCGTATCATACAATATGCGGATGATTTTATGATTTATTGTTCCCGTGACACTTTACATCAATGTCGAACAGATTTATATCGTGCATTAACTCTAGCCCATGAATGGCTAAGTAATCATGGCTTGGAAACATCTCCGGGTAAGAACTCTGCTACAATTTTCACGCATCAACGGCGGTACGATCAGACCCCTATTTTATTTCGACAAGGTACCATAGGTGTTGTGCGCAATATCAAATATCAAGGCATTTATATTGACGATAAACTCCGGTGGACACGGCAGGTACAATATCTTGAAGTTAAAATCGAAAAACGGTTACAGGTCCTTCGTGCTTTGACAAGGCGTCGTTGGGGTGCGGACCCCGCATTATTATTGACAGTGTACAAGAACATTATTCGTTCACAATTAGATTACGGCAGTTTCTTTTACGATCTAATGGCGAACAGTCGCTTGTTAATGTTAGATAGACTACAATATAAAGCCATCCGCATAATTATAGGGGCTTTGGCCTCCACCCCCACGAGTGCATTGTTGGTGGAAGCCGGTGAGTTACCCTTATCACAACGACGCACATTTATAGCGGGCAAATATTTAGCCTACAAATTGTCGTTAGTGGCGTCTCCGATTATCTCTAAATTACAACTTCTGACGGAATATTACGCACGAAATCGTTTAGATCGCTCACATAAACCGGCACTTGTCATGGCTTATGAGCTTTTACAACCCTTCAGGAAGGATGTGTTACAAACCCGTTTAGCACTTCCATATACAATCCCATACAGGGTTTTGCATACCCAACCTAAGATTATGCATAATTCCTTTCCATTGCTATTTCAAATGTTCAAGCATCATCCGAATATCATTTCTAGTGCATTTCGAGAGATTCAGGATTTGTATTCCAATTATACGATTTTTTATACGGATGGTTCAAAGATGGTTCGACCGGATCGCGTGGGGTCGGCTTTTTACTCTCCTGACTTACAGGTCAGTCGCTCTTATTGCCTCCCCCCTCATCTTACAATCTTTACAGCTGAACTCTTTGCTATACGCCAGGCTTGTCACTATATTCATGCCCATCGTTTACATCACGTGCTAATATGCACGGATTCTTTGAGTGTTATTAATGCCTTACCTCATTTTCTGCACTCGAATAATTGGTATCTTTACCAAATAGTGCAATATTTCCATACTTTCACACTCACAGGACAAGACGTGGTTATCATGTGGATTCCTGGGCATTGTCTTATAGCGGGAAACGAAACAGTCGATCTCTGGGCAAAGAATGCGGCATGCGGTCAGGGAACAGTTTATAATATCGGGATACCGTATCCGGATATAGTACCGATAATTCATCAGCGAGTCGTTAGTGCTTGGCAAAATGAATGGACCGAGATAGCAAAATGTAAAGCAAAAAATTTTTTCTTAATAAAACCATCTGTAACTACAGAGCCTTGGTTCCGGGTCGGAAAATATTCGCGGCGTCATATTATTACCATCATTCGAATGCGGTTCCAGCACGCTCTTACACCAGTAGCTTTGGAGCGCATGCATCTCAGGGACAATGATAGGTGTGTATGTGGTAGGGCACGAGGTACATTACATCACATATTGTTTCAGTGTGAAACCTTCAATCCGCAGAGAGACATTATGTTGGAGAAATTGAGGTGACTTGATTATCCTTTGCCTTTAAACATCGCGTCACTTGTACATAGTCCTACAGTTCCATTGGTGGATGCCATTATGTCATATTTGGATCACCTTCCATTTCAATTGTAAAATCAGAGGTGGGCTCCTAGGGGATCCTTCCCGTTATTTGTTTCTGGTGCTCCTGGGTGTGGTTTTTAGGCTTGTGGTCACCCAGATATATATACGTATAGATAGGCTTGCCATATTTTTGGCGAGTGAAACCGGGACACATTAATATTTACCGGGGGGTCGGGGTGGGGGGGTAGTATTGAGCGGGGAGTCCGGGAATTAAAAAAAAAATAGAAGCAAAATGGCGAGTTTTAAGCCTTGCAAGTGACGGGAGGGGGGAATCTGGCACCCTAAATCGTTAGTTCTACACACCTTTTAAAAATAAAAAAGGAATTTTTGCTACATAAAAATATATTTTTCCTTTTTAATGATAATTTTTGTGGTCTACCATCTAGAAATAGTGTTACTAAAATACAATTTAAAATATTTCATAAAATTGTTTAATTGAACAATTACTGAGCCTTATTCTTTTTTGAAGATCTACAACTTTTTGTCTAACTAAAAAAACAATTACAAAAATAAAGATGTTGTTTGTTGAAAAGTAACCGATTCATAAAAGATTCTTGAACTCATAAATTCGTTACTTTTTGCGTCTTACAGCCGTTTTCCGGGACATTGATAAAACCGGGCGGGACACCGGGACAAGAGCAAAATACCGGGACTGTCCCGGTCAAACCGGGACGTATGGCAAGCCTCTTGTTTTCGTTATTCCTCCTATTTGGCGTGTGCGATAACTATATAAATTTAGACATCAGTGCTAAAGATCAGCTCCGATAGTGAAGAGGATAATGTGGACATCAGTTTCTCAATGTGACAAACGAAGTCCAAGAGATTAATGGTTTTTGAACATATGGACCAATTTTGCTGCGGCATTTTACTGCGATGGCTACTGTTTGTCTATTCCCAGCCGGATGTTATTGGGCGAAGAGGCTTCTGTGTCCAGCACCGCAACCCAAACAAACAAACAAACAAACAAACAAACAAACAAACAACAAATGGCAAGCCACTTAGGTCCAAGTCTGCATCGTTTGAATTATGATCAGTCAGTAGAATTTTATCACACGATGACTCCTGAATTTGTAGAACAAGAAATTATCTTTCCATCCCTGGAACACAACCATAAGTTTTCTTGTCTTCTGCATCCGGTTATTGTTTCCGAATTTCAATCAGCCTTATCACAAAAAAAATCTACTACACCTGGACCAGACTATATCTCATACCACGTCATTAAGAGTCTCCCCAATAATGCACAACAAGTTCTAATAGATGTTTTTAATGCCGTCTTAGCTTCCGGCAATGTTCCCGAGTATTGGAATGAGTTTTTAGTAGTTCCTATTTTAAAACCAGGGAAAAATCCGGATTTAGCAGGAAGTTATCGTGGTATACATCTTGGGTCCTGTATTAGGAAGACATTCCAACGTATTCTGTTGACACGCTTAGTATGGACTTTAGAATATTATGATCTGTTTCCGAAAACTCAATACGCCTTTGCTAAACGGAAATCTACTACCGACGCCTTGAATATTTTTCTTCTTGATGTCATGTTGTCATTTTGCCGTAAACACTCAACATTAGCAGTCTTTTTAGATATTAAAGGGGCTTATGATAATGTGAATACCGTCCTTTTACTGCAAAAACTACACCAACAACAATTTCCGATCAGTTTTATTAAAATCATCTCGGCATTTCTCCGAAGAAGGCATATCACACTTTCCAACTTTCCTACGGGGTTAAATTACAGGTATTCGTCTTCTGGTTTGCCGCAGGGTGATATTTTGAGTGGAATCTTATACCTTATTTATACTAGTGAGATTGAGAGGCTTTTACTTCCTCATGTCCGCCTAATACAATATGCTGATGATATACTCCTATATTGTTCCCATTCTGATATAAATATGTGTCGGCAGATCATGTCACGTGCTCTCACGATATTACATTCATGGCTGTTCTCACATGGCCTTGATACTGTTCCGCTCAAAAATGCGGCTTTGCTCTTCACTCATAAAAGGGTGTGTGACCGGTTGCCTATCCGTTATAATCAGGGTACCATTCCTATTGTACACCATACAAAATATTTAGGACTCATTATAGATGATAAGTTGATCTGGACGCCTCAAATATCTCACTTAAAAGCTCATGTGTTCCAGAAATTAAATATCTTACGGTCATTAACTCGTCGTAAGTGGGGAGCTGATCCTCAGATATTATTGTTATTTTACAGAAATCTTATTCGATCTGTCCTTGATTACAGTTGTCACTACTATGACGTCATGCCGAAAACACGCCTCAATGAATTGGATAAACTACAATTTTCCGCCATCAGAATTGTTCTCGGGGCCCTTTCTTCCACCCCCACACAAGCTCTTCTCGTCGAGGCGGCAGAGCAACCGCTTCACCTTCGGAGACGTTATCTGTCTTCACGATATCTCCTACGACAAATGGCACTATTAACAACACCCATTCTTCCCAAACTACAACTTCTCTCCGAATATCATCAAAAAAGTTTATTCAAACGCTATGCACCTCCCTCTATTCTCCTGGCTTATCTAGAGCTTTCGGGTTTTCGCCCACAAATTCTTCAAACACGAAAACCCATTTGTTATAATGCACCGCTCTCGGTATTAATGTTTCAATCTGATGTAGTGAGACATTCCTCGCATGTATCTCGTATGTCTTCTATGCTTACCCCTACGATTGCCCGCAAATATGTATATAATCTTGCTTTGAATCATCAACCATATACGACAATTTATACAGATGGATCAAAATTTCCCTCTCCTTCGAATACGGGTGCTGCCTTTTATATCCCCTCTCTATCTTATCTTGCTTCCTTTAAATTACCGCATACCCTCTCTATTTTTTCGGCTGAAGCCTTTGCTATTCGACAAGCCCTGCTATATATTAAACGGAATAACATCACTAAAGCATTAATTCTATCTGATTCTCAAAGTGTCCTCCAGGCTTTACAACATGTCCAAACTACGAATAATTGGTATATATTTAATATTGTACAATTAACGTATGACCTATATCATTCGGGCTTTCAGATAGTGTTTTCTTGGATACCCGGCCATGCCAACCTCTCGGGGAATGAATTAGTCGATAAAGCGGCCAAGGATGCGGCTTTGGGTCATGCTGCATTGATGAATGTGGCTACCCCCGCCTCAGATTATCTCCCCACTCTCAAATCTCAATTACTTAATGTTTGGTTACACCAATGGCAGGATTATACACGCACAAAAGCCAGGTTATATTATAGAATTCAACCTACTATCCCTAGACACCCATGGTTTTATAATGGATCCTACACTCGACGGCATATTATTACGATTATCCGTTTACGTTTTCATCATGCTTTGACTCCGGTATATATGGCCCGCTGTAAGCTTCGTCCTTCGGCTCTCTGCGACTGTTCTCAGGCAATCGGTACTATTAATCATTTAATTTTTCAATGCCCTATATTTGACACTCAACGAGTCCCATTTCTACATACTTTGCGTTCTTTAGGTTTCCCCCTCCCTCTCCACATTTCCGTGCTCCTTCATACTCCTATTCCTTCTGTTATTCATGCCTTCCTTAGATTCCTACACGAATGCTCCCTTACTTTTTAATTTCCATACCCTTACGTGTGACGATGTCATGTTTGTGTTCAAGTAGTAAGTCACTAAGATACGTCGCTTGGTGTGAAGATTAGTACCTATTTGTGTCCTTGTATAACTGTGTCACAATTTTCCAGTAGTTTATAGTTCAAATATTGGATACTTTTCACGTGTAACAGTATTTTTTAAAGGCTGCGACTGGGTCCAGAGCATCCGTGCTATGCCCATTACCTAACCTACAAAAAAACAAAAACAAATGGCAAGTGGCAAGTGAGCCAAGGCGGTGAAAATGAAAACAGTGATACTAATCTATTTCACCCGCATTTTCGTAATAAAATTAATTTATGGGTGATTATGATTTTGTATATTTTATGTTTGAGTTCTACGGAAGTTAATATTCGGCTCTGATGTGTTGTTTTATTATTTGCATTACCATTATCGTGGAGATTGTTGTGTTGACGTCTTTGCTTAACCTACAGAAACAATTTTTATGAAATGAAACGTAGTCATAAATCGTCTTCAAGGCATGATAGGAGACGCGAGAGAGATGAGGAGGCAAAATCAAGACATTATCATCGGAGTAGTGATTCCTTTGATTCTGAATTTGAACATACCAAATTTGAAAAACAGAACAAATTGAGACCTCAGGATTCTGAGAGGACCTCATGCCATTATGATGTACTTTCAGATGACAGTAAGGACAGTTCAAAGAAACTCGTCCGAAGATCTACCCTTGCGGAAAGAGGCAGTGACAGTGATAGATCTTCGAAAACTAGCAATTTTTCTTTTGTGTCACATAGACGGGTACTAAACGAATTATTTTGTGAGCATTGTTTGCTTGACGACTCTGAAGATTTTTGGAAATTTTTAAAGAAATATGAGTCGATGCAAGGAAAGACTGCTGGAGTTGAAAGTAAGCAATTTCTGGCAGATTTAGTGCATAAACTGAAATTTCACTGGAGAATAACCTAAGTCTTGAGTGTCAGTAAAATACCATACAGTAACTTACTATAAAATATAACTCTCTAGCGGCTTCGGTGGCGTAGTTGGTAGCATGCTGAGCTTCTATGCCCAAGATAGCGGGTTAAATCCCTCAGTATGCCTTCCTTCGGAGGGGAAGTAAAGGCGGCGGTCCCATGTCATAGATTTATGGCATGTTTAAAAACCTTCCACTAATTGGATAGGTTAAGAATGTAAACAACGCTCTTAGGTTTCTACGTTCGTTGTCAAGAGCCGACTGCGGTGTCGTCTAGTAGCTAAGTTCTGAACTTGGCCTAGTAGTCGTTGACGGTGGCACTTGGCGGCAAAAGTAGGAACTATTTGAAAAATTCTAAGTTGCAGTAAATTACTGTATGTACTTAAATTAAGAAACAGATAAAACACACTAATATAGTCATCACAATTAACACCGGTTATCAGACAGATTCTACACACACCCAAAGTACACGGGGCTACATGACCGTGTTGTCGCAGCCCCTAAACTTAATTTAAAACCAACCAAATATAACTCTGGTCCTCCTGATGAATGCTGTTGGATAGTTTGCATGTGGAAAGTACAACTAACTAAACTTGATGATAGGGATATCTGACATTCAGAATCATAAAACCTACCGGTAATGTAAATATAGGCCTATGGTATTTGTCATTGGTGATGACTGATGATATTATAAGGTGGTGGAACAGCAAGGTCATCTGCCTCATTGTCATTACTTCTAGGAATATGAGATATTCATAAAGGGTTAGGACTACAATATGACCCTAACAACATCTTTTATTTGGTAAAAGTTCAGAAGAGGTAATTTTTGGTACAAAATTCTTAAAAGTAACTTACTGAAATTAACCAAATTACCTAAATTAACTTAATGGTCGGGAAAATATCTGGAGATGATGTAGTAATAGATGTTTACTCCTCCGATGTGACCCACTCAACCATCCCAAATACGAACAAGACTTATATAGGCAAAATTCCAGCTGATTCAGCCATTTATAGCATCGTGTACTGTATAGCCAACCCTACGCATTGGGTACTATATCACATCTGGCAGGCCAATGGTTTTCGCCTGGACCAATAATTGTTAGGTAGCGTGGCCCACTTTAGCTAATATAAACACTCCTGGTTTTTGTCACGCAACCAAAATCTTTATCCAGGCCAATGGTTTTGCCTTTTATTTCTTTATTCACGTGTCGTGCATGTTGTGTATTTTGGGGACTATTATACATTGCAATGCAGCCGCGAATAAAATACCCCTAAAACAAAATGGCGACTTCCATGACGTCATCAACGACGTCAAGAAATACTCCTCTAGCAACATTAGCTTACGGGAAAAGCCTGGGTAATAGGGGTTTTTGGGTGGGGAAACACAAAAACCTTCAAAACAAGGTGTGCATCGAAATCTGTAATTGACCTACAGGGCTCAATTAAAGATTCCGATGCATAGAAAAAATTCGCGATTTCAGTTGATATTTTTAATTTTCCGCATCGAAATCTATAATTGGCCTATGTAGATCAATTACAGATTCCGATACACATCGTAATTATTGTAATTTCATAATTACAAAACCGTGCATCGAAATCTGTAATTGACCTACATAGCTCAATTAAAAATTCTGATGCATAGAAAAATTTCGCGATTTTAGTTGATATTTTTAATTTTCCGCGCCGAAATCTATAATTGGCCTATGTAGATCAATTACAGATTCCGATACACATCGTAATTAAGTTATTGTAATTTCATAATTAAAAAAACGTGCATCGAAATCTGTAATTGACCTACATAGCTCAATTAAAGATTCCGATGCATAGAAAAATTTCGCGATTTCAGTTGATAATTTTAATCTTCCGCATCGAAATCTATAATTGGCCTATGTAGATTACTTACGGATTCCGATACACATCGTAATTATTGTAATTTAATAATTACAAAACCGTGCATCAAAATCTGTAATTAACCTACATTGCTCAATTTAAAATTCCAATGTATATAAAAAATTTCGCAATATCAGGTTAGATTTTTAAAAAATTCGTATCGAAATCTATAATTGGCCTATATAGCTCAATGACATATTACGATACATATCGTAATTATTTGAATTTCATCATTATAAAATTGTCGGCTTCTGTGATGTTACTAACAACACTATTAATAATTTCCGTCCTTTCAATACAATGTTGTTGATTATCTATTAAACCAATTAGGTACATGTTTCGAACATTATTATGTTCTTCCTCAGCCCAAATACATAGTTAGACATAGACGAGTAAGATACACACTGTCAATCACATACAATAAAATTAACACTGACATTAACATAGTACAGACTAAATATTGATACTACACGTTAAAATACGATGCATCGTTAAAATTAGTCAAAACACATAAAACATTGTCCATAGGTCCAATATTCTACTAAAAACATAAAACCTTCCTATTTATTAAAAGGTTAAGACACACTGCGTATATTGCTCCAGATGAAAATTTTGACATGCGTTCTTAAAACTTCTCATTCCTGTTGAATTGGAGTATGGTGAGATAATGAATATTCTTTGTTGCTGTTTGTTGAAAAACGGAAATTAAAAATAGTTCGAGAATGGAGTTCTTCTTAAATAAATCAGCTCTATAGTTGGCGACATCAGCTGCAGTTCGCACCTGCCAACATGTCAAACACCGGCAGCAGGTAGCGAACGGTATTCATGTAATTCTATCCCCGAATTTACTTGTTTTTAATGCCGCACCATTTAAGTTCCAATCTCAATCAGGTTTGTTTGTCAACAAATTACGTAAGCCAAAGAATAAGTATCAAATGTTCGAAACATGTACCTAATTGGTTAAATAGATAATTAACAACATTGTATTGAAAGGACGGAAATTATTAATAGTGTTGTTAGTAAATATATTCAATACGGACCTAAAAATGGAGAACAATGTTCTGTGATGTTATCAACGACTTTACGAAATGCTTCTCTGGTAAGCTTACGGGAAAAGCCTTGGTTATAGATTATTTTGGGTGGTGACAACTCAATAACAGAAATAAGCATTATAAAAAACCTCAAAACGAATTGTGTATAGCAAGATATAGTTTTGTATAGTTACGTTTTTTTTCCAATGTTGGCTGCATATGCAAACACAATAACACACGCAAAAACTAAAGCATTATAATTTCATTATAAAACAATAGTTCGGTATTTTTATGTTTTCCAATATTGACTGTAAATACTTGTATCTCAATTAGAAATCACCATCCATTACATACTGTCTAATAACGCCGCACAAACATACTGTATGAAACGTAAAAACCGACCAATATGTCTGATACAAAAGACTGTTATATGTCTTTTGCAAGTGTTCATGTAAATGCCAATTTTTGTCTATATTTTACCCACCCATTACTATTTTATCAGGCGTATTCCCCCACACCGTGCCTGACGTACGGTAATATTATTATTAAGACAAATGGCATTGTCTATGGCTTTAGAAGAGTACAGTGCAACTTTTCAATTAAATGCAACAACCAAAATAAATATATGAACAACTTAAAATCAAACTCACCGATAGTTCCCATAGGCCGTATTATTCCACATGTACAAGAAGAAGCAGTAATTTTCGCCCACACGTTCCCTCACGTAACACGTAGGCCTAACGGCATTTCAATTAAATGCGACAACTTCAGGAATTCAACAATTTTATTACAAATCGCCAACACAATCCGCGCACACGACACTGCTAATATCAAAACCTTGTTCTATAGGTTATTCACAGGAATAATAAACTTTCTTCGGCTTTTCCCAATTAATTGGGGTCGCCGGAGCCAACCAGGCTCATTTTGGTTTTGGCCGGGGATTTAAGGCCGGATGCGCTTCCTGATGCCACGTGATTTTTCAGGTGAAAATTCCATCCCGCTGTCACCGGGATTCGAACCCCGGCCGTCCGGGTGAGAGACGAGCAGCTAAGCCACTGCGCCATCACGCTCCCCTAATTGTTAAAATTACGTTTACAAAACGCTAACAGGTGAAAAAAAATGGAGAACCTTCTCAAACAAAACCGCGCGCGACACTGACGTAGTAATCAGCTGACAAGCTTGCAAAGCAACTCCCAGCAAGCAAAGCACCTAAATATCAATACGTCAGCCGTGACATCACGGTGACGCCACCGAGGTCCCTAAAAATTCCCTAAACGCCGCTGCATCACCATGTATAAATGAACCGTATTTTGTATTGGACATGTTGACAATGGTGACGTAGTGTAGGACGTCAATGTGTCCTGGCCATCGTCGTTGAATGAGCAAGAAGTAAAATCATTTATTTACGTAATAAAACAAATATTTCCGGTGCAGCAGTGACGATTCAAATTGAAATCAACCTTTAATGACTCCCAGAAAGGTATCATCATCATCTTGAGCAGTTTCCGACCGCTGGTCGGGTCTGCTTGGAACATAAGCCTCTCCATCGTTTCCTGTCCATCCACCATCTCTCGTCTTTCACTGTGTCCCAGCACACTCCTCTTTCCTCCACACTCTTCTTAACTCCTTTTGTCCATCTGTCCCTTGGTCTTCCCCTTGGCCTCCTTCCCTTCATTTCCATTCCAAACATCTTCTTCGGTATCCTCTCCTCTCGCATCCTCCTCACATGTCCATACCATTGTAGCCTAGATCGCTCTATTCTATTTTGCAATGGTTCCTCTCTTACCATCTCTCTGACTCTATCATTCCTTACTCTGTCCATTCTTGTCACTCCTACCCTACTCCTCTGGAACTTCATCTCCACTGCTCGTATTTTACTCTTGTCCCTTTCCTTCATCACCCATGTTTCTGAACCATACGTCAAAATTGGCACAAAGTAGGTCTTGTAGATGATTCCTTTACATTTTTGTGGTACATCTTTATTCCATATCATCCCCCTGACACTCTTGAAAAATCCATCTACTCACCTTCCCCTTGCATTTATTTCCATCCTATTGCCTCCCTTTTCTTCAATTATGCTTCCCAAGTACTTGAAGCATTCTACTTTCTGAAACTGCTGTCCTCCAAGTGTTATGCCCATATCCAGTCTGTTCTTCCTCCTCGTTGTGATGACCACTTCACTCTTTTGTGCTGAGAACTTCATCCCATATGATAACACTACCTTCTCCCACTCATCTAATTGCTCTTGTACTTCTTCCTCATCCTCTCCCCATACCAGAAGGTCATCAGAAAACAACATTGCCTTCATTTTCCTTTCCCCAATGCTATTTACCACTTTTCGTATGTGAATCATAAATAATACATTTCCAATAATCTGCCTTGTAAAAGTTGTGAAAAGGGAGTAACTCTTCTGAACAATTAGCCTAATCTTTTATTTTCTAGATGGTAGTATAGATCGCGATACCTTACTCCACAGTATTCCTGTAGATATAAAATGGAGGCATCAATGATGTCATGGATTACACTAATGGTTTAAACGATGTGTACATATTAAATTCTACGTGTCAATAAGGCTTGATATACAAACACAAACTTAGCCTACCTTGCTTGTCCTACGAGCAGTAATTTTCGTCCAGACCTATTAACGGCTAATGGTTTCGTCCAAACAGTCTTCTAACCTAGTAACGACCAATGGTTTCGCCCAGACCGTCGTCTAACCTAGTACAGATGAGACCAATGGGTTTGTCTCACCGTGCCTTTAGAAAAGTGCAGTGCAACTATCCAATTAAATTGAATAACTAAAAGTAATTTATGAACATTTGTAACCCACGACCGAACCTCGCGTCGCATGTGAACACTTGTGGCTGCATCCGCATGTAATGACTAGAGACGAGAATTATAGGCACTAAAAACAGTTAAAATAGGCAGGCATATAGGCTCTTAAAATAGCCAAAATAGGCATGTAAATAGGCACTAACGTGTAAAATAGGCAACAAAATAGGCATGAAAAAATTCCTTGTAATTTAATAAAATATTTAATTACTATAAAAAGAATTAACAATAAGCAACTTATAATTTAATAACATACTTATCTTATATATAAAAGTGAAAGTCTGTCTGTATGTATGTGGGTGAGTGGCTGGGTGGATTTGTTCCGTATACAAATCGACACCGTTCCACCAATCTCAACCAAATTTTTCATACACATAGCTTAGGACCCAGAAGGAACGGCTGGCTACATGAATTTTCGATAGTCTTTCTCGTTCTTCTGGTTTCGGCATTTTTGCACTCAAGCAAAGGCTAATAAAGGCAGAAAATAAACTGATGAAGTAATAGCAAGGCCGGCCATCTCCATAGCAACAGTAGCTCGAGACGGGACCACCAAGCTTCCATCTATCTTGGTAAGAGGCCATGCTACACCCACTGCCAGCTTGATCGCATCCCTCCAAGCTGCTTTAAACTGCCTGTTCATTCAACACAAGATAAGTTACAGCACCAACGCACTGATCGCCACTGCATTTTCACTCCCAGCTGGACCGCATCCCTCCTGCCTGCTTTAACCTGCCTGTCCATTCAACACAAGATAGGTTACAGCACCAACGCACTGATCGCGACTGCATTTTCACTGCCAGCTGGATCGCATCCCTCCTGGCTGCATAGCAACAGTAGCTCAAGACGGGACCACCAAGTTTCCATCTATCTCGGTAAGAGGCAATGCTACACCCACTGCCAGTTAGATCGCATCCATCAATGGTGCTTTAAACTGCCTGTCCATTCAACACAAGATAGGTTACAGCACCAACCCACTATGATCGCCGCGAGATTTTAACTGCCAGCTGGATCGCATCTCTCCTGGCTGCTTTTAACTGCCTGCCCATTCAACACTCAGGCGCGTACAGGATATACTGTATATTAATTCACAGTTAGCTTGCAGCGCCAACCTAACGCGGCTTTTGAAGGGGACGATACCTGAAACGAAGGGATTTTAACTTTGGAGGCTTAATATCGAGATAGAAAAAACGCGAAAACTTGGCATTAAGTTAGTTATTTTGTTATTCAATCAGCATAAAGTTTATGATATTATTTCACTCACATACTGACAGGTAAATTTTCAATATAAAGAAAAGCGAAATACAAAACGAAGGGTTGTTAAGTTTGGGGGCTTAATATCGAGATCCCAGGCGCTATTTCTGGTGAGTTCCGAGAATTCCCATTCTTGTTCGTGGGGTAAACACATATTGAGAAATGAGAATATAATTCTGTCGAGCACACCAGCTGCAATATAATGCACTTTAAAATACAGTCAAAAGGCATCAAATAGGCAATTATACTCCAAATAGGCACAAACCCTTGAAAAAGGCATTTATAGGCACAATAAAACCAATGAAATCTAGCCTAAAAGAACCTAAAACGGATTTATATCTCGAAAGCCTACGTTTCTAAGCACAGGAATAAAATAGGCAAATAGGCAAATTCCCGTCTCTAGTAATGACGCACTGTTTGACACCTCATACAGCTGAGTAATATGGCTACAATTCAAGTCAAAACATAAAACAAACAAACTTCAACGTCCGTTGTTAACTACATCGTCATTGCCTTTTATTTCTTTATTCACGTGTCGTGTACATATCACAGTATATAGCCTACTGACCATTTTCTAAAAGGTGTAGAGCCTATAACCTAGATATTAGGCCCCTTAAAACAACAATTATCATCATCCTCTAAAGGGCATTAGTCCTGTGATACCTGTTTTGGGATAAAAAAAGAAAAAAGAAACCACTTTGTATGATTCAAACCCAGAAACACATGGCATGACTGCTCGGCATAGAATAAGTATTTAATAAAGGTCATCTCATGGACTGTGGTGCCACAGGGTTTAGGGTTTTTCATTTGATGAACTTGAAAATAATGTTTGGACATTTGTATTTTCCTGACGGGAATCTCTTGAACATCACAGACTTAATCCTTTAGAAAATATTAAGATACCTACACTAAAAATCTGTTATTCAAATTCTTTTACTAATCCTAATTCAAACTTTTACATTCACATGAAGAATAGGACCAACATTACTTAATGTCATAGTGCCCTTCAATGTCCTCATTTCCAGGAAACAGTGGTATCATTGAAGGGGTGATGCGTGTCTTCGATGTACTGTAACACTGTGCATATCAATGAATTTTTCATTGATCGGCACTTCATGTAGGTAAGCTTTGGTAAAGTCCAGATGCTCTGGTATCTTTCTGCAACTGATAGGACTGGATTAGAATTCATCAATATTTTCATAGACTCAAAGGAAACCTACATTTTTTGAGACTTATTTGATGTGACAGAGAAGCTGTCGGAAGGATCCCTCTACTGTCACGATCGCTGCTTTTTTATAAATAGGAAAGTTTTCTTGTAGTACATTGGCCACCAGAAGCAGTGTTGAACATGTTGCCTGCAGTCACCTCAAATGGCCTTTTGCTTGTTGACGGAATAAACTGCTGGTATTCCTCAAGCTTGTATACTCGGCCCACTTTACGAACTTTCCTCTTGTCTTGGTGAAATCCATATCACAAGGGAAGTAAGAGTGCCCTTGCGCTGGGTAGTACTTCCAGATCATGTTGAACCAATTCTGAGCAGTTAATGCTAACAGGATCAGAACAATTATGTGGTTCTTGTTTTCACCCCTTCATTCATAGCTGAAAACTTGTAGCTCCTTCACATTCTCTAGCATGTCATTGGTGTACGACAGAGACTGGCTGTGGTGGCATTCTCGCCTGCTGTGTCCGAGGTTGTTGGATCAAATACCGGTAGCCTATAGTCAGTTGCAGGCGCGGCTGGTCATTAAAGGCTCTTAGGCGGAGCCTCTCCTGAAAGATTCTATAAATATACATACCGTATTTAATGGAGGAATTTATAATTTATATTGATTGGAAACATTTATAAATTCCACTCAATTCATTCAGTCACGAGTCAATATATTTGGAACTGTTTATAAAGAATGTTTTTCAGATGGATAGTAGCGCCGTTAGGCTGCGCCTTCGATGTCCTATTCCTTCCTATGTAACAGGGACGGGAGGCGTGGTTATGAAAGCTCCATTCGTTTCAATTGTATCGCTGAAGGCTCAGGCGACTACAGCCTAAGCCAGGCTTGCCAACGACGACAAGATATTCTTATTCTGTGGAATGCATTCAAAGTTGTTCAAGGACACTGAAACCACTCTCATGAAAGTTTATCTTTTCCCTCTTTCACTCTCCGAACGATTAATAATGACAAGTTACCAGAAACAGTTAGATATGACTAATAAGTGA
This sequence comes from Meconema thalassinum, assembly GCA_946902985.2. Lineage (NCBI taxonomy): Eukaryota > Metazoa > Arthropoda > Insecta > Orthoptera > Tettigoniidae > Meconema > Meconema thalassinum. The sequence continues at coordinate 1,752,307,616 of OX336388.2, read as the reverse complement.
TAATCATTATTGAGAACTCAAATGGTATCCCTTAATGTATAATAGCTAAAATATTTCCGCCAGATAGCACCATGAGGTGGCAAGGGGTAGCAGAGCCATCTACCGAGACTTAAGGGAAGTATTCTGTTTAAAATATGCCACCGCCCATGCTGCGTATTCGTAAACAAGTGTTCGCGCGTTAAAATCGTTGGTGTAACTTAATTAGTTGATTAATTATGTTGTTTGTCAGTGGCAAGTCTTAATTTGCGTGTTATGGACTACAGTTAGGGTTGCCATTGCATTTTTTTAATCAAGGTCGTCAAACGTTGTAATAAATAATACACATAAAGCAAGCCTCCGTGGCCTAGGCGGCAGCACGCCGGCCTCTCACCGCTGGGTCCGTGGTTCAAATCCCGGTCACTCCATGTGAGATCTGTGCTGGACAAAACGGAGGCAGACAGGTTTTTCTCCGGATACTCCGGTTTTCCCTGTCAAAATTTCACTCCAGCAACACTCTCCACTATCATTTCATTTCATCTGTCATTCATTTCATCATTGCCCCGAGGAGTGCGTCAGGCCTCGGCAGCCGGCACAGTCTATATCCTACCGATGGGGGGGGCTTCATTCATTCCATTCCTGACCTGGTCGGAAACTGGAAGCAGGCTGTGGATTTTCATTTTCATGTATTGAATAAGCATGGCATAATCAAAGACACATATCATATAGGCCTATGGCACCAGCAACTTACAAATGCTTTTCATTTGAACAAACCTTTGCAAACATCTTTTATTTGTAAATACCTTCTGATAAAATTCACTACAATTTTCGTCATAATTGTAATATGTGAACAATGGAGTTTGTTTGTATAATCTCTCCAATTGCTATTCATGACAGAAAAAACTCTCTCCGTAAATGCATTGGAGGGGGAAATGCTGAGTATTAACTTCACAAGGACTACGATACTCCTTAATGTTGTTGCCCCTAATATATCTATAACATGTATCCATCTATCTAACACAGACATAGAAGTCATTTTCTCTTTCAAACTTGCACCTGTATCACCAGAAAACAAGCTAGATATTACAATCAATTCTGAAGCGGGACATTTGAAAATTGGTGCAAAATTGAATATACTATCAAATGAACCAAAAAAACGGAATATTTGGTGTTTCATTAAAGATTAAAACAGAACGCGGAACAAAACAAGAAACAACGGAATTGTTCCGGGTAAAACGGAACGTTTGGCAACCCCAGCTACAGTAGTGGTAAGTGTATGTCTACAAGACAATGAATTCAGTTAGTAGCGTATCGGGCAAAAATCTCGACCACGAAACTAGGCTGATTGTGAAGGGTCACAGGAGAGGCAGAGCGGTGTTTCTATACCCTAAAACGAGTTTACGAAACACAATGAAGGAAGGCCGACTGTGCACTTGCAATGTGTTCCACAGAAAAGGAATTGTTGGAGTCACCGAACTTCAATGAGCTTGTCATTGACCACTTTGCAGCTCTAAAGGAGAGGAGGGCAGACTTCACTTACAAACCTATGAATTAAAGGTCATGTGTTTATATAAAGTAATAGCAAGTAGCTTCACTGCTCTTAATATCTACAATTGTGTTTATTTATTTGTTTCCATTTATCCCTCAAGATCGGGTTCACTTTCGGACTATGTTACAGATCAATTCCCTTAAAGTTCTAGCTGGTAAGCACAGTGTTTTCTAAGTAAATTGCGATTGTTTGGTAGTGTACAACCATGAAACAGACTCCTCTGACCGGGACTAATTAGAATGGGGAGTAGGTTAAATTAGAAACGGAATGCATTGCCTCTTCCTGAATGTTGAAACTAGGTAAGTACATTCATTTTAATTAGGGAAAAAAATGCTTTATAAAATAACATAATGGTGCCAATCTTTAAGTCTGTTCTGAGCTCCCCCACCTTTCACCGTGAAATTAAAAATCCTGCAGCCGTTTATGTGGGTGTCGTATAATGCGTTATACCAGCATTTTGCCACTACGTGCTGAGCCTTCCCCAGCTCCAACACCACAAGCCGCGGCTGGTCAGTTGGCATTTGAGGGTGCTTAAATGCGAGAGAGCTGTGTCAGTAGATTTACTGGCATGTTAAAGATCTCCTTCAGGGCAAAATTCCAGTATCTTGGTGTCTCTAAAATCTGCAGAGGTTAAAAGGGATGTAAAACCCATAACAACAACATCATCATCATTATTATGATGATAGATAGATAGATGAAAATCCACAGCCTGCTTCCAGTCTCCGACCGGGTCAGGAATGGAATGAATGAAGCCCCTATCTAGCGGCGAGGATATGAACTGTGCCGGCTGCCGAGGCCTGACGCACTCCTCTGGGGCAATGATTAAATGAATGACAGATGAAATGAAATGATAGTGGAGAGTGTTGCTGGAATGAAATTTTGACAGGGAAAACCGGAGTACCCGGAGAAAAACCTGTCTGCCTCCGTTCTGTCCAGCACAGATCTCACATGGAGTGACCGGGATTTGAACCACGGACCCAGCGGTGAGAGGCCGGCGTGCTGCCGCCTGAGCCACGGAGGCTCTGATAGATAGATAGATAGTTTTATTAATTCCATTTGATCAAATACATGTATACAATACATTTTTGATATAGGACATGTCAGAATTTACATCTATAAAATAAAAGTACTAATAGGTATATACAGTAACACTAATACTATAACTATTTATAACTTATTATAATAACAGATCTTAAGAGATACAATCTTATTGGACAACTATTTACACCTTATTCTATTATCATAATATGAAAACTTAAATCTATAAATACAACAACTTACAGCTAGGTATTACAATTAAAATAGAAAAGTAAAATATAATTATAGATTTCATCGTTTCTATACACTAAGATATTCAACTACAGAGTAAAAACAATGGCACTGCAGATAAGCTTTCAACATTCTATCAAAGGTTTTTATTTTTGGGGCAAGTTTTATATACTGGGGTAGTTTATTGTATAATTTAACTCCTGTGTGATAAGTTCCTTTTTGATATATGCTTGTGTGTGTGTGTGAAATATGAATGTTTTGATTTTGTCTTGTGTTATGCCTATGAACATTATTGTTTGTTTTAAGAAAAACATCCTTATTCATTAAATTCTTTTTACAAAACATAATACTTTCAAAGATATATATACAGGGCAGAGGGAGAATGTTTAAATCTTTAAACAGAGGTCTACATGATTCTCTAGTGTTTACATTTGCCATAATTCTAATCGCCCTCTTTTGTATCCTGAACGTGCTTAGTACATCTGACGACATACCCCAAAATATGACCCCATATCTTAAGTATGAATGGAAATAAGCAAAATAAGTATTTCTTAATGTGTGCATGCTAGTGCAGGTTTTCAAAATACGTAACGCAATGCACATCGAGTTCAGTTTAGTATTCAGATATTGTCTATGTTTATTCCATTTCAAGGCATGTTGTATCCATAGTCCTAAAAACTTTGTTTCTGATTTATTTTCTATTTGATGACCATTTAATGTTATATTGGGCTTCGCAGGATTCCTATTCTGTATAGTGTGGAAATTTAGACATACTGTTTTTTTATAGTTTATTATGAGGCGATTATCTTGTGACCATTTGGTTAACTCTCCTGTAACGGAGTCAGCAGACTGCTGTATGACCTATTTAGTTTCACCTTTTATTACGAGTGTTGTATCATCCGCAAACAAAATTTCCTTATGTGAATGAACGTTCTGTGTTATATCATTGATATATAGAAGGAAGAGTAGTGGACCAAAAACCGATCCCTGGGGTACTCCAAATTTAATAATTCCCTCATTGGACAATATTTCATTAAGTCATTTGGTTCCATCATCCTTGTGTCTCAAGCTTACTATTTGTTTACGCCTTGTTAAGTAAGACTCTATCCATTTATTAGCTAGACCTCGAATACCATATTGATTTAGTTTTGTGAGGAGGATTATATGGTCAACAACATCAAATGATTTCGATAAATCCAAGAATAGGCCAGTTACTTGTTCCTTATTGTCAATTAATTTCAGTATACTATTAATACATTCATAAATTGCTGTCTGTGTAGATTTTTCCGTTCTGAATCCATGTTGTGAGTTTGATAATATTTTATTTTTTTCTATAAAACTTATCAGTCTCCTATACATGATTTTTTCCACAAATTTTGCGATACCAGTTGGTAAGGTAATAGGACGATAGTTATCCAATTCATCTTTTGAACCGTTTTTGTGCACTGGAATTACTTTTGATAACTTCAAAATATCCGGGTAAGTTCCTGAGAGAATTGAACTGTTTATTAAGTGTGTAAGTGGATTTATTATATTTTCTGCACATTTCTTTAAAATTGCATCTGGGATGCCATCAATGCCAGCACAAAATTTATTTTTTAGCTCTTTTTTTAACTATTCTTACCTCTTCACTTGTGACATGATTTATAAATAAAGAATCACTACACATATTTATTTTATTATTAGAATTTAGTGTATTTACCTGTGATTTATTTAATAATTTTTGTGGAATTTCCATAAAATAGTCATTGAAAGTGTTTGCTATTTCCTCTGGATTATTTATCACTTTATTATTTCTGGTCAGTGTAATGTTTCATTGTAATTTAGCAGATTTTCCAGTTTCTTTCTTTATCACGGACCACATAGCCCTGTTTTTATTAGATGATTGGGAAATAATAATGAGGATGATGATGTACGACAGAAGCATTGAGCAAACTTTGTCTGCCTCCCCTTCCCCCTTTGCAACCTACTTCTTCAAGGTACAGGGATATCTTTGGGTGATAGGCATTCAGTTCATGGATGTAAAATACAAAAGACCCTCAACTGCTGCAAGTGGAATATGTCTTGAACAGGAATCTTCGGTAGAAGTAGAGTTTGCATGTAAGAATAATTGGCAAAATAACATTTATTTAACAACCTATTAAGTGATCTAACATTAACTTAATGCAAGTTTATAAATCTGGTCTTCTACAATATCCTGATATGAAAGAAGAAGATTAATATGCTTCATATATTACAAGCAATGCAAGGAAGTAATTTTGCATATTAATATCCAAATCGAGATTAAGTTTAAGTTAGAACTCATGAGCTTAGAAGAGCAACAAGTTTAGAAGAAAAAGATAGTATGGGCAGTATTTTAGCAGATTTTCCAGTTTCTCTCTTTATCACGGACCACATAGCCCTGTTTTTATTAGATGATTGGGAAATAATAATGAGGATGATGATGTACGACAGAAGCATTGAGCAAACTTTGTCTGCCTCCCCTTCCCCCTTGGCAACCTACTTCTTCAAGGTACAGGGATATCTTTGGGTGATAGGCATTCAGTTCATGAAAATTACTCATGCACTAGCTCACATGATTACTTGATTATGAGTTAAATAGTAATTACAAAATGCTTCATGCAATAAGCAAGGGTCTGTTGTACAGAAACCCAATAAAAGAGTTATGGTATAATAGCAATAACATAAAAAATAAGTGACAAACATTATACAATTTGGCCTCAACTTAAATAGATAATCTTCATGAGATTCCATAATAGAATTGGAAATGTCTGTAAAGAGTGAATAACTGTTAATTGACTAAGTAGCCATGCTCACAAAATTAAATGTGTAACAGCAGCACAATGACCATCCCTAGGCCATACTTAAAGTTGCAAGGCAGTTGAAAAACTGCGAAGTATTTGATCCCACGACCATGTCAGAACAGCGTCCAAGAAGTAGAGTTGAAGTTAGCTGCTCCAAACTACGATGGGAAATGTTAAGGGCACGGCTGATATGTCGTGCTGCTACGACTTGCCACAGAGGTGCATCGAGTCGCAAAGAGAATGCAAGTGAGATCCATGCATGAAGAGGTCCCAGAGCACCAAGAGAGGCTATTTATAACCTCCACGTCGAAGGCTCTAGATACGAGAGTGAGCACACACAGAAGCATGATGGCTTGATGACGTAGAACAGGCTTGCTCAAACTGGGCATTTCTCCAAGTGGGCGCACGCTCCGTACACGGACTGCGAGCGGGCAGAGTAGCTGCGTTCGGTCTTGGCAGCGTAAACCAATCGATTATTTAAAAATTTGAAATACACTATATTCTGTCTAGTCAATACTTTTTGTGTTTATTTACACACTAGGACATGTTTGTTTCGAGGCATAGTATTATTGAAAATCTGTCCCTTCATCAGTTAGTACAATTAATGGCCAGTCATGTGACATTAAAATTGATGAAAAATGGATGCTGTGGATGAAATGTGATGTAAACATATATGATTGTGGCAGGGGGCCTTGGCTATAGAAGTACTTATTAAGATGGTGTTATGTTATGAACGAAAGGAATATTTATTAGGGGAGTTTCATGGACTAGAGCAGTTTTCCTAGTGAGTGATTGTTTGCTGCTGAAAATTTAATATACCTCCAGTGTTTTATTCATGTTAGAACCCCAATCACCCCTATATCGTCCCCACCCTTATCTGAAACTCTACAAAACTAAACACCACCAAGCTTCACATATCAAGGTGTAAATTGACAAGCAACAATAAAAGGCCCCACAGTTGGACGCAGATATGAACGAAAGGGAATATTGATTTGGGGAGTTTCATGGACTAGAGCAGTTTTTTATTGTTTGCTATTGAAAATCGAGTGTACCTACAGTAGTATTCCTACACTGTTTTAGTTAACTTTGTAATCATTATAGTTTTTTATAACGTGTAAGTGCAACAATCATATATGTTTACATCACATTTCATCCACATCATCCATATTTCATCAATTTTAATGTCACAATGACTGGCCATTAATTGTACTAGCTGATGAAGGGGCAGATTTTCAATAATACTATGCCTCGAAACATGTCCTAGTGTGTAAATAAACACAAAAAAGTATTGACTACATGGAACATAGTATATTTCAAATTTTTAAACTATCATTCGTCAATAATGGATCAATCGTGAACAATGTTAATCCCGAACCAATCGATTGTCTCACTGCAGTTATAGCTGGTGCTACGAATATGGAGTCAGCTGAGAAGAAACCAAGTCCTAGAGTGAATAAAGTGCAACAATAAATGGGAAGAGCAGTGGCTTTTTGTGCCAATTGGAGAACGTGCTAAATGTTAATATGTGGACATTCTGTGATAGCTAAAAAATATAACGTTGCGAGACACTACAATTCAAAGCGTTGTGATATGTATAACAGTGTTCAGGGAGACAATCGTTTGCAACTAGTTGCAAAATTAAAAGAATGAGGTAAATTCTATTGCATTTAACTGGATATTAACTATTCATATTATTAGAGTTATACTAATTTCATTTACCCAACAATTTTATAGCCTATAAGCTATGCGATAGACCATTCTATCGCTTAGTCTCACTACACTGTGACATATGCATGCTAGTAAGCAGCCCGCATTTATGTCACGCCTGCTGGGCTGCACTGGGCCAGGGTAAACAGGCGCCCAGCTACCACCTCTGACGTAGAAGATGTGAACCTTCTATGACATAATGAACAGTGTAGCATAAGAAGAAAAGCAGTCGTAATGAGTTACTTGAGAACAAACTAAGGACAAAATTTTAGAGACTATTCAAAAATGTACCTCAATATGCTTCAATAGAAAAATGAGGTTATATAATACAAATATAAGAGCTGATAAATAAAAATAACTACTCAAGTCAGTGGCAACAAGAAAAATAGAAGGAGGGAAGAATGTACTAGATGAAAACTTCAAACCTGATCGGGGAGGAAGACAATTAACAAAAAATCGTACCTTTGTAAACGAAAATAACATTTCTGAACGAACACAATCCACTTCAAGATAGAAGTTCTTGTTGAAGAATGCCTCTCTCAAGCTATGTAACTTACTGTTTTGAGCAACAGAAGAACTGGTTGCTGCTCACTGAGGCTATATCATTGACGAGCTATTGTTTGGATTGATGGTGTGAGTGCCTACCCTTGAAGACATCGGTGTGTCTGGGTGTGGAGATTATCCCTGTCTTTCTTTTAATGAGCTTTTCTTTTATCTCTCCCTCCGTCTGCACCTGCCTGGCATTGTATTCGTCCTTTATCCATGGCCTTATTCTTTTTTTTCCTGTCCATTGATTGTAATGAAATTTGCCTAGTAGGCCTCAAAATCTCACCAATGTTTCTTGGACATTTACTTGATTTGTAAGTGAGAGAACTTTCTCAATTCCTATATTGAATTATGCTGTGCAGATTTATATCATCAACCCTCAGTTTCATTAGGAGACCAAGAAGACACTTAAGTTAATTATACGCCAAATCAATACTAATTATTAGTATTGATTTGGCGTATAATTAACTTAAGTGTCTTCTTAGTTATTCAGTCAATACGGATCAAAACAATTTGCTATTATGGCAAATATTTTTGCTTATTATTAGGAGACCAGTCAATTAACATCTGTTCTGTCACTCTAAAAAGTGCATTGCGAGGGAGGCATTCTTAAGAAAGATCTTCTTAGATAGATAGATTTATTTACCATCAACAGGACAGGCACTCAATTACAGATGATTAATGAAACACAATCTTCTCTTTTGAAGTGGATGAACACAGGAAAGGAAGACAGGGAACGTTGAAGGATAACAACAGGACGAGTGAATTAGGAATAATTAGTACAACCATGGAAGGAGAAATGAACCATGTTAGTTAGTTATTGTTGCTTTAAGGGGCAGATCCATGTTAAGGTTATATAAATCTATATAGGAAAAAACAACAAAGTGGACATGCAATCTATGGACAAAGAAAAAGAGGAAGAAATATGGAAAAAGGACAAAAAACAACAGGTTGGTACGAGCAGAGGGAGATATATAAAATAGGAAAACACACTAAACAGACAAGGACATACTCCACAGCTGGATCAAAACTGGCCATTCATGCCATCAATCCAATCAATAGGGAAACTGGGGTCATTAGAATACAGTATTACCCAATAAATACCACATGTAGGGAAATAAAACAAAATTGGTATGGAGTTGTGTCTTAAGGTTGTTCTGAATCTGTATTTCATTTAATTCATTAGTCAGTATTGAGCGTTACCAAATTTATAGTTATTCATATTTTGGCCTTCATATTCCCCTAATATTAACCAAACAGTAGCTTATGGTTTCTCTGCTTTGAAATAAATTCAGGAGTTTTACTCAGCTTGTTCAACAGGTATTTTTCCTATTAACAAGTATTTACAAAATTAATTGGATAATGTTGCTATCACCCCTTGTTCTAATTTCCTCGGTTTCTTTGGCTGTTCTATGCTATAGTCTCCGATGAGCTGGTTTTAACCTCCCAGTTTGGCCGGTTTTTACTCTATCCATTTCAAGACAGAAGATCTCACTGAAGAATGCTCACTGCCATGTAGAAGCAGATGCGACAGAACTATTTGCTACCTGCCCACCTGGTGAAACTGGAAGACCAAATCGAGCTCATTAGGAGCTATACCATTGAAAAACTATTGACTGGATTGATGGCATGAGTACCCACCCTCGGAGACCTCAGTTTGTTTGGCTGTGGAGGGCGTCTTTCTCCGTTTATGGGTTTCTCCATTTTATCTTTCTTACCACCTGCATCTGCCTGTCATTGTGTTCATTCAATATAAATTCAATTTAGATGTTATACAAAACTCAGACAGTAGAAATATCAAATCTTATAGTGCATAGCAGAAAGTAAAACGAAGGAACAATAGAATCTAGGTTAGTGTTAAGAACTAATAACATCAATAAAATAATATTTCTTTTAAATCAAGGAAATTCAAGGGGTGATATTAAATACCTTTTAAAAGGTTCCTAAATTGTTGAATTGATCACCTGATTACTAAAACATTTAAATCCACACACAGAAATATGAATGTTCTATAGAATTTAGAAATCCATAAATTTGTGACTGCCTCCTGAGCACTTAGAGCTGTCTTCTCTTGGGTGTAATAATTTCAAGTGTGCTGTTGTCTTTGACAATATTTACATGTAAGGATTTTGAGGTTGTGTCAACTACCACAAGGATTTTAAAGTCCTTTATTTAAATTAATAGGTTCAGCAGAGGAAGCTTTTCACCAAATCATGTGCTCTGTTGTTGATAGTATTCTCACATGCATGTAAGTGCCATTGCTACTTTTGTTGTATATTTACTGACTGTTTGGTAAAGCTAGTGCCTTGTAGCTAGTGCTTGTTGTGATCACTTGGTGGGAATACCATTGTACAGGAAATTTTGAACCGAGGAGATTTTTTTAGTATGGAAAATTAAGAATAAAATTAGGAATAGTAAAATTGTTGCAACATCAAAATATGCTTGAAATGCTGCCGTGACATCAAAGAAGCGATGAAGACTGCATTCGAATAAAATCCATCTATTTGTTGAGGGAAATTTCCTCCTTTTAAGGTTATTTGCGAGAATGCTTATTGTTAATTGATTACAATTAAATATTTTAGTATTAAAGGGTGACTTGTGTATTTTATGATTGTATCTAAGTACTTTATAAGAAAATATTGACTTGTGGTGTCAATGAAGTGGAAGGGAGAACCTTGCAACCAGCAAGTGTTTCTTTATATTTACAGAATAAGTAATAAAGCATTAAAATTTAAGAAAATCCCAGAAATCTTGATTTAAGAAATTATCTTGAAACAGCTTATTGACTTTTGGTGACATTATATTGTGCAAATTCTTATTCTTCTTCTTCTGCTTTTAAGGCGTCATTGGGCCACTTCAGTCAATCATTTCTTGGTCCTCTTCTTCAGTAAGTTTCCTTTCCGAGTCGCCCAGTAGCTTTTCATTCGCTCTGATCTCCTCAGGCGTTCCTCATCTGTAAATAACCTTTTTACTGTATTACATTTGTCTATTTTAGCCTGAAATCTTATTTTTATATCTCTCAGTTTTTTTATTTTTTTGTTTTGTTTTGTAAGTCATCCAAGGTTATTTCTAATTCTTTCACATCTTCTCTAATTTCCTTAATCCATCCTACTTGTTGTTTCATATTCCAAAGTTTCACTACAATTTTTCTAGATAACCTGGTTTCTGGTGTCCTCGTGATGTGACCAAAAAAAAGAAATCCGTTTCTTCCAAATAGTATCAGTGGTGGGCTCCAGTTCTCTGTATACCACTTCATTTGGTACTATCCGCCACTGTCCATCTTTCTGATATTTTTTATTTATGTATGTTCTAGCTATTCTTCTTTCTACTTTTAAAATTTTGTCGATTCTGTTTTTCTGAGTAACTTTGAAAAGAGTTTCACTTCCATATGTCACCTCTGATTGAACCACCGTCTTGTAATGTTTTAATTTTGTTGCGATTGATAGACATATTCTTTTATATGTAGACCATGTTAATTTTTGGGCTTTTATCATTTTATTAGTTCTTTCTTGCCATGCAGGTTTCTCATCCAAGTTGTAAGTTATAATTTCTCCTAAGCATTTAAATTGCTTCACTATAACTTTCTTGTTATTTACTGTTATGTGATTGATTACAAGTGGATTTGCTACCATTATCTCTGTCTTTTCAATTGATATCTGAAGTCCAATTTATTGTGCTAGATTTTGTAGGCTTATTATTTGATTTCTGGCTTCTTGAATATTATTAGCCAGTAACGCTAAGTCATCTGCGAATCCCAAGCAATTTAAGTCTATTTGATCTTTCTTGGTTCCAATTCTTATGCTCCTGGGATTTTCCCTGTACCATTCCCTCATTACATATTCCAAAGCTCAATTGAAAAGTAGAGGCGATAAACCATCACCTTGTCTTAATCCTGTTTAATCGTAAACGGTTCAGATATTTCTCCTCTGAATTTTACTTTAGATTTGGTGTTGTTAGAGTTAGTTTTATAATTTTTATTAATTTGGGATGAAGTCCGAAATTCCTTAGTATTTTCAGCAATGAAGATCTATGTATACAATCATAAGCTTTTTTGAATTCTACGAAGGTTATGACTTGCTGTTTTTGTCTACGTTTGTAGTAGTCCATTACTAATTTTAAGGTGATTATCTGTTCAGGGCAGCTTTGCCATGGCCGAAATCCACCTTGATATTCTCCTATTTCCAGTTCTAATTGATCTTTACAACGATTATATAGAATTCGTGACATGATTTTATATGTGATATCCAAAAGGGAAATTCCTCAATAGTTTTCAGGATTGGATTTTTCTCCTTTCTTGTGTAATGGATGTATTATAGCTGTAGTCCAATGGTCTGGCAGTTCTTCTTTGATCCAAATGTTCACTATGCATTGGTGTAATGAAATCTTTACTGGTTCTGCTACCTATTTCCACAATTCTGCAAATGTTTGATCTTCTCCACTCGCTTTGTAGTTTTTGAGCTCTCTCAGAGCTTTGTAGACTTCTTGGATTGTGGGTGGATTTATGTTTTCTGATGGTGTTTTAATAGTGGTGTCCGTATTTATTTGAAGCAGTTCTGGTGGATCTTCGCAATTTAGCAACTTGTTAAATGTTTCTGCTAAAATTTCTGTATTTCTTTTATTACTATGAGCTAACTCGCCATTTTTGTCTTTTAACATTAATGTTGGAGGTTCATATCTTTGTAGTTGTTTGCTAAAAATTTTGTAGTAATCTCTTGAGTTTGTTTTCGCGCTATTTGTTTCGATCATCAGAAGTATATCCTTTTGGTATAGCCGTTTAACCCTTCGTATTATTTTTTGAGTTATCTTCCATTGTTTTATGAGATCCAAGTGTGATTCATCTGTTTTTTGACTCTGATACCGTAACCAGGCTTGATGTCTATCTTCCACTGTATTATCACACTCATCGTTCCACCATTAGTGTTTCTTCCTTGGATTTATTGGGGCTACTTGTTCAGCTATTTGTTTCAATTCGGGAACTATTTCCTCTAGATCATCTGTTATTTTAATATATCTAGTTCGTTCTTTGTATCCCTTGTTATTTATTAGTTTATAAGGGTCGTATGTTCTCTTCTTTTTTAGGTGAGTTTTTCTCTTTGTCAACGGGGTAAATTTAATATTAATCTTTATCATGTAATGATCCGATCCAGTATCTGTTCCTCTCAGAACTTTCACATTGTAGATCTCCCTGTGATGGTTCTTATCCATACAAACATGATCTAGTTGCCATTCACCTTTTTTCCAATCTGGATGTTTCCAAGTTTTGAGTTTATTTGGTCTTCTCTTGAAGTAAGTTGATTTGGAGATCATATCATGGTTCCTGCAAAATTCCACCAGTTTTATGCCATTCCTGTTTGTTCTTCTCTGTGCTGGTCATTTTCCTATTATGTCTCTATATCTTTTTTCCTTTCCTAACTGGGCATTAAAGTCTCCAATTAAAATTTTGGTGTGACTTTTATTTATGTTTGTTGCTGTCTGATCTAAAAGCTCCCAAAATCCCTCCACATCATCTTTGTGTTCTTTCTTATTATTTTTATCATTAGTTGGGGCATGGGCATTTAGAATGGTATATGTTCTATTTGCAGCTTTTAGAGTTAGTGTCGAGAGCCTAGGGGATAATGCTTTAAATTCTATGATGGATTCAATTATTTTGAGATTGACTACAAATCCTGTTCCGAATTGTGGACATTGCTTCATTACTCTTTTTCCTGGTATTCCCTTGTAAATTCTATACCCTTGTGATTCTATTGGTTCCTGATCGGTGTTTCTCATTTTTTGAAGCCCGGTTATTAGAATCCCTTTGCGATCCATTTCGTCTGTCAAAATTTTGAGTTTTCCTGGCTATTGTGTGTTGCTATATAGTTTATCTGTCCTATCTTCAGTCTAATTTTGGGTTTTCTATCTGTCGGGGGTATTTTTAGATGCTCCGACTAATCTAGGGTATCTTTCAGGTGACTGCCCACCGTATCCGAATGCAGTCTAGGTGGATTATTCCTTAAAAGATTTCCTTCCATGTTTGACTTTCAACGGTAGTCAACCTTGTATGGAGCAAGCTCCGAGTTACAACTGCGGTTGTTAACCGTAGAGGTTGTTGTGTGTTTGGTCCGCGAGAGCTATTTTATTTTGCTCAAGTCCGCCGGCAAGCCGGTCAGGACCCCCCTATCCGCCACCTGGGACGCGCCACGTCGGAGTATCACCTCTCCGCCTGCTACGACACCGTAGTAGGTTCGTGGATTGTGCAAATATAAAACATTGTAAGACAATATTTTCTATAGGAAGTTTACTGATAAGGATGTATTTTCAAGCCCTTCGACTCTTTTGATATGAAATTCTTAGACCAATAATAATGGTTGTCAAGAAGACTATGACATTATTAGACTTTCTAGGATATCACAGAAGATGACTTCAGTTGTTCTTAAATACGGTGACGGCCTTCTCGATAGAACGGAACCTAGATGGGGCCGTGTGACGGGAAGAGAGCAATGAGTCAGCGTTAGATGACTAACATCTAGCCTACTGATTACACAAGAGCAAGTTGAAAAGCACCACATGCTGTCTTAAGATTCATTACATATGGAGCTGGGAAGATAGTTAAGATTAGTAAGGCTTGTGGTGAAGTACTGTAGCCTATCTCTTATCCCTTGGACCTGGTTAGCTATAGAACAAAACACAAATATTCCTAGTGGACTTATCTTCTTAAGAAGAAGAAATGTGTTCGTACGTTTCAGCACCGTGCGATTTTTACTTATGGGAGAACCTCAAACAAAAGGTATACATAAACAATCCATGTACTCTGGAGGCTCTCAAGAACGAAATTTGTGAAGATGATTATAATGAGTGTACCAAAACTTCGTACGTTGGTGCAATGTGTGTTTAGAAAATGAAGGACAGCATTTCCAGCAACTGCTCTGAAATTCATGTATGTAATGATTATAAAATATGTTAAAAAGTGTAAATGTGTTAAACTAGTTGGGCGCTACGCTGCTGCTAGTGCCAGTGCCTTGCTCAACAGACGTCTAGCCACAGTGGCCCGGCTGTCACATGACGCCTGTGAGGTTCCATTCTATAGAGAAGGCCCTCACTGTATGAATTAATTTCAAGTGGTCCAAGGCATGTTCAACGATTGGACTGAGTAGCTGGTGTTGGGAGATCTGAGGTTCAAGTCCAACCATTGACAGTGACCATTCTTAGTGTGATTATTCCCTAGGAGTTTCCATTCTCACTCCAGGTAAAGTCCCAGGGCTCCTACCCCAATCCTTGACCAGAATAAATCCAGTTAAATCTGCTACCAGAGTCACCACCACAGTAACTCATGAAAGCAGGCAAATTCAGCATACACCCAAGTACATGATGGTGACCAAGACGTTCCAATACCCTAAATGAAGATCATTAAAAAGTATAGTTTAATAAGATTCTAAAAGTTCCTTTTTTTCTCCATAGGTTGTGCCGGTGACAGCAATGAACTTCAACTTCCCGCCACTTATGATAAAAAGCATTATGTGAGTGTATCATCAGCAATCAATGTGGACAAACTCTTTGGACAGTTCCGGACTTACAGCCATCTCGAACCCCTTTCTCATGATCGTTTTTTGCAGTTTTGTGATATTGCTTTTCTCTACATGGATTTCAAGCAAAGAGAAAAGTTCAAACAACTTAGTAAATTGCGACATAGCCAGAGAAACCTTCCAGTTTATCAATTCAGGTAATGTTTCTTATTTTTTTACTACATAAGAGAGTCGGAAGTTAAGTTCCCTGAGTCTGCCAGCTGCAGAAATTGCAAAGTAATGTGGGCAGAAAGTGATATTAAGTGGCTATTTTTAGCCTATTTTCATTTATAAAAAAATAGGCTTATGAGATCACCTTTTGTCCGTGTGTGTGTGTCCCCCCCCTCTAATAACTTCTAAACGGCTGGAGTGATTTCAATGAAACTATGTAAGGTCATATCGTCATTTCGGCCGACCCCGACCGTGTCCTTCAAATTTTATTACGTCTCACCAATCCAACATGGCTGGCGGCTGTACGAATTATTTCACCGGCATTCTATATCTCCGAAACTATTACCTATATCACCCTGAAATTTTGTACGGTGATAAAAGGCACTGTTAGAAGTTCACCTATGAGACTTTCAAAAACCTGTCTAGTACAAAACGAACATGGCAACCTAGCGAAGTTGAAACTTTTAAATAGACTTTTCTTGCGATTTAACCATCCAAACACAATGAAACATGGTACAGCAAATGTTTAAACACATTGTAATGCACTGGCATCTAATTTAGTTAAATTCTTTACATAAACTCAAGATGGCGGCTGTGCGAAATATTTCACCGGCATTGTAGGCCTATATCTCCGAAACTATTACTGATATCACCTTGAAATTTTGTACGGTAATAAAGGGCACTACTACAAGTTCATCTATGTAACTTTCAAAAACCTGTAAAGTACAAAACGAACATGGCGGCCAAGCGAAGTTGAAGCATTTTAGTAGACTTTTCTCGCGATTTAACCATCTGAGCACAGTGAAATATGGTATAGTAAATGTTTAGACGCATTGTAATGCACTGTCATCTAATTTAGTTCAAGATAGTGGCTGTGCAAAATTTTAAAATTAAGTTTTTTATTTCTTGTGTCGTAATCATGTGATCGAAGTGAACGTTTGAATAATGAACCTACGCAATAATTTTCATTTAATGGTACATGACCATATGGCCTATACATATAACAATCCAACATGGCAACCATCCGAAATATTTAGACGGTTCTCAATATCTACGAATCTATTAAGGTAAATGCACCAATGGTCGTCATGTTAAGGGAGATTTAGACAAGAAATCATATACACCATACACATTTTGGTAAATTTAATCAACAAAAGCACTGTACCTAACCTCAAACTCTACTCAAACACTAGAAAAGACCAAATATCAAAGATATTCGTTTTAGGAAAAATGACGTATTGTTTAAAAGAGTGTTTTTTTGTGCCAGTGTTCGGCACGATGTATTTGGATTTTTCCTATATTCGTCACCCGTTTGCACCAATTGCCGTCACATTGTTCATTTTCCTTGTCTGCTGTTTATAATGCATTTCTGTCAATTGTTGCGTAATACACCGATTTATCGACTTGGAGGCTAACATTTACGAATAAAATAGTCATCATCATCATCATCATCATTTCCCCTTATCCAGCTCCTGCCGGGTCGGGGTATTTATGGCACTTCTCCACTTTCCTCTTTCCTTCCACCATTCTTCTTCCACGATCTTGTCCCAGTCCAGATTTCTTTTTCTTACGCTGTTCTTCACTGAATCAATCCACCTTGTTCTAGGTCTTCCTCTTGCTCTCTTACCCTTGCACTTCGCCTCCAGCATCTGACATGGTATTCTATTTTCCTCCATCCTCTTTACATGTCCAAACCACCTTAGTTTATTCTTCTCAATTCTCTCATTTAGTTTTCCCATCCCAACTTCCTTCCTAACATCTTCATTCCTCACTCTGTCTTTCCTTGCCTTTCTTATCATACTTCTTAGGAATTTCATTTCACTGGCTTGGATTCTACTCTCTTGCCTGCTTGTCAGGGTTCAAGTCTCAGCTGCATAAGTTAGTATGGGAACATAGTACACTTTATACATTACCTCCTTGCTTTTCCTTGGTACTTCCTTATCCCAAACAAGTTTTCTTACACTTTGATAGAATGCATTGCTCTGCTGTACCCTCCTGCCAATCTCCATGTCCAACCTACCAGTTTGCATCAATTCACTTTCTAGGTATTTGAATGTGTCCACAATTTCCAAACTCTGACTTCCAATTTTCACAGTGCCCTTTCCTTGTCTTTCCCCTCTTGTCATCACCATGGTCTTGCTTTTCTCTATACTGATTTTCAGGCCGTACTTCTGAATATTTTCGTTCAGTGCATCTAGTTGTTTTTGCACTTCTTCGGTGTTCCTTCCCCAGACCACAATATCATCTGCAAATAACAGTAACTTCATTTCTTTATGTCCATATGCTTCCTTTGTTTCCTTTACAATTTCCTCCTTCACCATTATGAACAAGAGAGGTGACAGCACACTCCCCTGTCTTAGTCCAGTCTTGTTCCTAAACCAATCTATCTTTCCAACTGGGGTCAGTACCCTGCTAACACAGTTGTTGTACATTGCTTGCACCATTTCCAACATTTCTCTTCCCAGTCTCTTCTTAACCATGGTTTCCCATACCTTCTCTCTGGGGACACTATCATATGCCTTTTCTAGATCTATGAAAGTCATGATCAAATCCTCTCCATATTCCCAGTTCTTTTCCATCACCTGCCTCAAGCTAAAGATTGGGTCCACTGTGGATCTTCCACTCCTGAAGCCATACTGTTCCTCTTGCAACTCTCCTTCCACCTTTCTTCTCATTCTTCTTTCTAACATCCTTTCCAGTATTTTTACTATCTGTGATATGAGGGTAATCCCTCTATATTTATCACACACCTTTTTGTCCCCCTTCTTAAACACTGGTTTTATTAGCCCTTTCTCCCAGTCTTCTGGTACACATTTCCGTTTCCACACACACTTTAGCAGTCGATACAACCATTGCATACCAACAGGTCCAGCAGCCTTTATCATTTCTACACTGATTTCATCCACCCCTGTTGCTTATTCCATCTTCATTTTCTGTACTGCTAATTCCACCTCCAGCATTGTTATATCATCTTCTGTTATAGAGTCGTCAGGTTGTGTCACTTCCATCTCACCAGTACAATTGCTCACATTCAATAGCTTATCGAAATACTCCTTCCATCGTCCCTTTATCTCTTCTGGGTGTGTTAACAACTCTCCATCTTCCTTTTTCACTAGCTTTGTAGTAACTCTTTCTTTCCTCTTACTTCTTAGGAGCCCATACAGCATCCTTTTACTGCCACTTACATCTGTTTCCATTCTTCGTGTAAATTCTTCCCAACTTTTCTTCTTTTCTTCTCCTACCACTTTCTTACACCTCCTTTTGTTGTCGTGATACTTCCTTTTGCTTTCTTCTGTTTGATCTCGGTTCCATTCTTTCCATGCAGACTTCTTTTCTTTCACTGCTTTCCTCACTTCCTCATTCCACCACGGTGTCTCCTTCTCTTTCACTCTTGTTGACGTCCTACCACAAGCACTCTCTGCTGCACCAACAAATGCCTTTTTAAAGTGGGACCATTCCTCTTCTATGTTTTCCACTTCAGTAACTGGGATTTGTTGCTTCAATCTCTCCTGAAAATCTTCCTGTACAGTTTTGTCTTTCAATTTCCATACTTTTATTTTACTTTCTCTGATCTCCTTTAGGTTTTCCAATTTTTCCATCTAAATTTTGCCACCACAGCTCTATGGTCCCCATCAAATGCTTCTCCTGGTAAAGCTGTCACATCTGTCAGCTTTCTGCGATTAGTCCTTTCCACCAGAAAGTAGTCAATTACTGATTTTGTTCTTCTATCGCCCCAACCATATCTCGTAATTTTCCTGCTGTTTTTCTTCCGAATCCATGAATTACCCACTATCAGTCCATTCCTTTCACAAAAGTTTACAAGTTCCTCTCCTTCCCGGTTCTTTTTCCCATATCCATATGGTCTAATGACTTCTTCCTTTCCTTGTCTCTCGTTTCCGACTTGTGCATTCATATATCCCATGATCACCACTTCTACATCTGAAATTACTCTTTCTACATCCTCCAGGAATACTTCAATATCTTCTTCTCTGTTTCCAGTCTGTGGTGCATACACTTGTATGAAGTCCATCACGTCATTTTTCATCTTCATTCTAATTTTCATTATTCTGTCACTCACACACTCGACCACTTCAACATACTCCTCCAGTTGTTTCGAGGTTATCAGTCCCACGCCATTTTTTGCCTCTTGGCCACCACTCCAGTATAATGTATATCCTTTCCTCAATTTCTTCCTTCCTTTACCTTTCCATTTCACTTCACTCAGCCCCATCAATCCAACATTCTCCCTCTCCATGAAGTCTACCACCTCCTCCACCTTGCCTGTCAGGGTCATGACATTCATGATTCCCACTTTCATTTCGGTTACTGGTCGCCCATTTCTCACAGTTCCCCCAGTACCAAAAGAACTGCGCGTCGCCTGCAGGGTACGCCCTAACCTTCTCCGAATCATTTGAAGTGCCATATCCATTTTAGGCTATTATTACGGTAGGGTCGCCACTCCCAAAGGCATTTTATGAAGCTACGGCCAGCTATTATACAGGCCGCCCCTAACTTGGGAAACAGACGCCCTTGCAGCCGCCCCTAACCTGGGAAACAGACGCTGCCGATTGATGCTGTACTCATACTAATTCCCTGAGTACTGGGTTGCCTCTTCCGCAATCACCACCGTTCCGAATAAAATAGTACCAGTAATTATGTTTTTTAATAAAAATGGAATATTAAAAAAATAAAAAAAAATAAAAAAAATGACGGCAACGGGAAGAGGGATTGGTGGGTAGAAGACATACGAGCAGGAAAATATCATAATTCTGCTCTAAACAAGTGAGACCACGGCATAACAGCCCGGAAAATGACCATTCGCCGAGGCCCAACACCGATTGTTGCCATAGAAACCCTCTGAATTCGCCACTCATGTACATTTTTCTTCCAGGCAGTCTTTAGTAGCTTAAAAACCCCTACATCCGTGGGTTGAAGTACGTGTGTGACATTAGGTAGTAAAGCGACCAAAACAATTCCATGATCCTCACAAAATTTACTAGTATGTATGGTCAAGTGTGAGAAGTGCCCATCTATGAATAATGTCAGGGAGAAGAATCTCCTTCTCAACCAACCCAGGATGAAATATGTTACTGAGAAATTCGTAAAACACTTCCCCCTGTCATTCACCCGTTTGACGATTTGCCAATGCCCCAGTGTGCTGGCATTGAGGCAATAATGATATCTTGCGGCAGACGTTCATACTTGAACACTACAAGGGAAGGAGAAATATCGCCGTGGGCATTGCCTGTTAGAAGTACCATCAAGCATTCTTTCTCATCCGAATTCACTTGCTGATATATAGTCTTGCAACCCCTGTTCGCCAGCACTTTGTTGCCTTTCGGATTGAGAAAGAAAACCGTCTCGTCAGCGTTGAACAGTCGCCGAGGGTCTGACAAAATAGACAGGAAGTCGTTTTCCACTGAATAGCTGTAGACTTCTGAAACCCAGGTTTTATTTTGATGTTCTGTAATTGCAGCACGGCTTACTGTCAAATTTTGAGGGGTTCGTAAAAGATAGACCTGGATTTCTTTTTATGAAAGATTCACGCCATTTCCTTCCTGGTGGCCATCTTTGAAAGGAAAGTCCCTCTTCAATTCTTGTGTAAGGCACTGGACGCTTTTGCAAATCGTCCTTTGTTACCGGGACCCCGCTTTTCGTAGTGAGATTACCCATTGAACTAGCATAGCCTCAGCTTCCTTTGTTAAAATGGAACTTAGTCCCATTTTCCTCTCTCTAGGAGTTTTTCCTTTAATTTTGTCCGAGAGGGTGTTTCTCGGAACACCATTCCTTTCCGCGGCCTTTTTAATACTCATGCCGTCCTCCACAACGGCCTTAATAGCAGCTTCCATTTGCTCAATATCATAATTCAGAACTGTGCGTTTCGACATATTGCCTGGGGCAGATGACCTCGTAGTTCCGCCCCTTAAAACAACAATAACTATCTAACATATTGCCTGAAAGAAAAGATTTAGTCTTAGAATAATATATTATTTATCATCTCAATAAAAATAAAAAAATTCCTCTGTAGCACGCCTAGCCAAAAAAAAACTAGGCCTACTGAGGTGCGGCTGTCAAGAAGAGAGACCTACGTAATAATAACAATACCCTGTAAATGTTTATTGGTTGCGAAATGTTAACACAAACATTAACATTATCGTGCACTAGTGTTCGTCACGAATGTGCTCTAAAGTTCGTCAGCTATGACGACTACTGGACACGATGATCAAATGATAATTTAATTAATACAGGGTACTTTAGAGCTACATTATAATTATATTGCCCCTGTTAGTTAGGTCTTGCAAGGAGAAATGACAATGTGCCAGTTTTCGTCACAAATGACGAGCATTGGTAAAGTGCCTTTTTTTAAATCCAGTGTTCGTCACCGGCATTTCTAACAAAACTAGGCATGTGAGCACGAAATAACAAATCACGTATGTTACAGAAACAATTACCAACTATATCACGCACTTGTAACATTTTAAAATGTCGGAACATAACACGCATGCACATAATTAACTCGCGCGCGTGTTTAGCACATGCGAGAAGCAAATGGGGCGTCAAGACAGCTCAGCTCACAGGAGATGTTTGACGCAGGGAATCACCTATTACATCGCACGCATGATTTCGCAAAGTTGGTCCTTATTGGCAAGGAAGGTATGACGCATCTCGTAAGACTTCGTGCGTTGAGAAAGACCCGTTGACATGCTTATTTTTTGTACTTATATACGAGAGTGACGAAGACTGGATCAGTGACGAAAACCGGTACAGTTACCTTACAGCAATCAAACTGAATTTTTTTATGCTCATAGAGGCTATGAACATAAGTTCACCTATGGGACTTTCAATAACCTGGTGAGCACAAATCCAACATGGTGGCGACGTGAAATATAAATATTTAAATGCGCGTTTCTCGTTATTTAACCATCCTAGTGCAGTGAAACTTGGTACGGTAAATGCTTATACAAATTTTAATCCACTGGCATCTAATTTATTTCAATTGTTTTCATATCCACAATATGGCAGCTGTGCGAAATTTTATAATCTCGTTTTTGTTTCTTGTTTCCTAATCATGCGATTGAAGTTTGAATACTACACCTACACAATAATCTTCATGTAATAGTACATAACTCTAAGACCTACATATATAAAAATCCAACATGGTGACCATCCAAATTATTTAGACGTATCTCAAAATCTACGAATCTATTACAGCAATCAAACTGAAATTTTGTATGCTGATAGAGGTAAATAACATATGTTGGATACATGAAAATAGGCTGTATAGTTCTTTACGGAACTACTTGTTCTACTTGGTCCCCACCAACATAGTAGCATTTGTTCCACTAACTCACAAGCTTGAAGAACCACTGTTTAATTAAAGAAAGCTTTCTTTAATAAAACTAGGCAACACTGAAAAATGGCTTCTATCACTTCAAAGAACCACTGTTTGTAAATTCTGTGTTCTGGGTACAGTACTCTACAGATAAATGCAGCTACCGGTACTTTAATATCATTTGTGATGAAATGGTGCCTTTGTTATTTCCTCTTCAACATAGGTAAGAAATGGAAGCTGCTGGTTGCCAGGTCAGGACTGTAGGGGGCATAATCTTTGTGTTCCAGACTGAAGGTGGCAGTATGGTTGACCATTGCTGTTGCCAAGTGCGGTCTTGCATTGTCATGCTCCAGCTCCTGCTATGACAAGACCAGGGTTTCATCAATAAAATAATTCGAGGGGTGATATTAAATTCTATTGTCCCATCTTTAATGTGCCACTTGCACAGTGAAGGCTGCATGTCCCACAGCAAACAAGGAAGGATGTCTGCTTAAACACATTGATAACCAACTGGTTTTATACATTCTAGAAATCAGATCAGGAAACTGAAATATTGCCTCTCCCATTAACTTTTATTACTTTCAATTATTACATTATTTATTGCAGCTGTAACTTTTTACCAGCCCTTCTTGGGCGACTGATTTAAAACTTCCCAAAATCATCCTCCTATTTTTGATCGGAAGTACTTCATCATATACCACACAATTGAAATGGCAGGGTCGTGGAGTGTTGGACACACATTTGGTCAACCTAACTGGTATCATTTGGGCGTTCAACTATTAGGTGTAATTCCCTATAAAGAAAACTAATTATAACCTTCAAAATATGTGTATTAATATCAACTTTAAACATATGGCGGGGACTCTCGTCGAACAGACTATGGTTTACTATCTTCTCTCCTCGGCAATGACGAAAACATGTGACCCAAAATGAATGTTGGAATATAAAGATGTTTGTTACTCACTCATCGACGATCTAGCAGATAATCTACGAGACATGCTCGATAGATCAGTTCTCCCCAGCATTTCTAAGATTTTCCACACGTGGTTTGAGGTTAGAGATGTTTACTGGTTTACATAGCCACATCTCTGCGAGAGAAATGAATGTGCTTCCGTACCCAACTTGAATTGTGCTAACAGAGATAACATCGTTGTGATATGTAGCCGTTTCGAGTACATTCACAAGCCATGCTTTCAACAAAACTGTTTCTCCAAATAGGCCTACGCCAAATTACGAGAACGCGACCTTTCCAATCAGACGCTACAATAGAAGTGAAGCCCCGCTATACACGAAAATCCCACCTCTCATCTTGTAAACACATGTTTTCGTCTTTCTCCGCCAGGGTCATGATACCCTCCAACCCATACAAAATACACCAATAATCTCGAACCCATGTATATTTCTTACAACTCGTGGCGCGAAACTCTTCTCTGACGTCAGAACCTTACACAATTTACACAAAGCTTTCTTCAAGACAAGGGAAGTTATTCTCGGCCCAATCTAAATTTGGCCTAGAGTTTCCTGCTGTTGCAACATCTTGTAGCTTACCTACACAATCCGCTGTCTTGTATACTGACATCTCCCATACAAATTAAATGAAATATTCCTGACTGAGTCCCCGAGATACACAAGATATATATACACTAAATAAAATGAAATTCTACAACCTAAATGATGATGATGAACAAGAAAAGAAATGGTATGAACAAATTACCCTAACCTGACTTCTCTTGCAGTCAACCAAATAAGGGTTTGGGAACATTGTGACCGGAACAGTCACAATACGCCCCCATGTGATTCACACGGGTGAAACAAGTGTGGATCACAAACACTCAAACAAGCAACGCACTGAAAACACAAAGAATTACACTATTACATAAATAAACCCTGGAAGACATATATACATACACACTTGTCAAATTTTCACACATTCTCACTCTCTCGAATGTCTTATTGTGTCCATTTCCTAGCCTCACTGATTTCTCTCAAGTGTCTTAGGTCTACCACTTCATTTTCTTCGTCTCATCATGAGACCCTATCGCTTCACAAGCCATGGTATTTGCCTGCACAGGCCTTATCATACCATCTATCCATCTAACACTCGATGCCACTTTGCTGGTTAGCATTCTTCGTCACATCTCTTGAGTTTTGTCATGCCATCACGTTATGTTGACTGATTCTCTAAGAGTCCATGCCATATTATTTTACAGAGTGATATCTACGGAGATTCCTAATATTATGTGTACTGACAGACTTACCATCCTGGTCCGTTAAACTATAGGCACACTCACCAATACGTTTAACCACCTTAAAAGGCCCCTGAAATAGATGAAAAAACTTCCCTATCTCCTTATCTACAGCTGAAGACGGATATGGAACCCTCAGAAGCACCTGATCGCCTACTTCAAAAGAATCAAACTTTACCCGCTTCTGCTGGCGCCTACGCTTATTCCCTGCCTTGATTAAGTTGTCCCTAGCCAGCTGGATACAAACATCCTTCCCAATCTCCTCTCCCGTGACCAAACCTAGCATTCTAGCAAGCTCATTGGTAGGCTTCCTACCATACTGAATTTCATAGGGAGTGCATTTTACACTCTCATGGAACGTACTATTGAACCATCGTTCAATATCTCCTAACTTGGAGAACCACGCATTGTGGCGATTGCTCACATAGGTGCGAAATACTCTCCCTAATTCTCTCATAACTCGTTCGGACAAATTCCCTTGAGGATATCGAATAGATGAGAATATGTGCTTGATACCCAATTCACTCAACTTGGTTTTCCAGATCTTTGAGGTGAATTGACTACCGTGGTCTGATAGTATCCTGAGAGGCACCCCAAACTCAGGTACATACTTATCAGTGATCTGTAGGACACAACCCTTCCCGGTCGCTTTTCTCAGGGGATACAGTTTGACGAGTTTACTGAATGCGTCAACAACCACGAAGATATACTGATATCCAAACTGAGCTTTAACCAATGGACCATACAGATCGACACAGAGTAAATCCCTTGGTTTTTCTGTGATCACCATTTGCCGAGGTCCCTCAAGAAACCTCGTTGGGCATTTACACCGTTGACACGAGTCACAACTTGCCAGAACTTTCCTAATCTGCCTTCCCATGTTCTTCCAAATGAAATGCTGCTGAACAGCAAAAAGAACCTTGCTTGATCCAAAATGCCCTAAAGCCTTGTGATGATACCAAATCATCGTTACCTGCAATGAGCTTGGCACACACACTCTCCAGGCACCTTCATGGCACAGCCTAGCCAAGAAACCACACTCCAACTTGTACCAATACTTTCCAACCTTAATTCTACTATCCACATCCATACCTCTCAACTGAGTCAAGATATCACCTAAGACCTCATCCTTCTCCTGCTCTACAAGCAGATTCCTTAAGCAGCGTATCTCATAATCACACTCGCTTACCTTGGTTACGCAGATAACAACACCTTCCTGTACCTCCAGTACCTGATGACCCTCATCACCCCCAATGTTTCTACTCATGAAGTCAGCCACAATGTTCTCAGTACCCTTAATATGCCTTACCTCAAAGTTATATTCACTTATAGCCAATATCCACCTTGACATCCTGTTCGAAGTGAGCTTGCAGGATCCAATAAAAAGTAATGCATGATGGTCAGTCAGTATCTGCAACTTACTGCCCAACACATAACTCCTAAACTTCCCTAGAGAGTATACGATTGCTAACATCTCTATTTCAGTAATTGTATATCTCTTCTCCGCCATGCTTAGCCCTCTGCTTGCTAATGAGACAATCCCTAGATTGCCCTCACTATCCTCCTGACACAAAATGCCTGAGATGCCTTGCATGCTCGCATCAGTCATCAAAATGTAGGGACAATCCAGACGAGGATACCTAAGCATGACAGTCTCTACAAAGCCTCTCTTCAACTCCTTAAAAGCCTCATCGTGCACCTGGGTCCATACCCACTTAGTACCCTGCTTCAGCAATTCCCTAAACGGTTCTACAAGACAGGAATATTTAACTACGAATCTACGAAAATAATTGAAAACCCCTAATATTGACCTCAATTGTTTGGCGTTACGTGGTGTAGCAGTGTTGTGAATCTTGTCTAATCGTGACTGTTCGGGAGACACCCCTTGTGTTGTGATAGTATGCCCTAAAAATGTGATTGATGTTGTGCAAAACAGAGACTTCTTAAGTTTAATTGTAAATCCCCCGTCCCTTAATTTCCCCAAAACAATGTCTAAGTGATCCAGGTGTTCCTTTAATGTGTAAGATGCAACAATTAAATCATCTATGTACATTGTCACAAACTCGTGTGTGTCCCTCCCTAACACTAGATTTAAGGCCCTAATCAACGCTGAACTGCTGGTCTTTGTTCCGAAAGGAACGACCCTGAATTGGTACAAACCACTCTTAAAGCTAAACGCAGTCAACTTCCTGTCCTGTTCTCTCAACGGTACCTGCCAAAATGATGCACTCAGATCCATAGTGGAAAACCATTGCTTACCATTGAATTTCTGAACCAGTTCCTCAACACATTCTGGCCTCTGTTGGTCCCCAGATATCCTACAATTGAGCTGCCTGGCATCAATACACAACCTGACCGAGCCATCACTCTTCCCAACCACAACTAAGGGATTCAGATATGCACTAGTTGAAGGCTCAATAATACCCTGATTCAGCATAATGCCTATTTCTTTCTCCACAGCATCAGCAAATTTGTGAGGTATCGGGTACTTGGGTCCTGAAAATGGAGAATGATCTACAATTTCGAACTGATGCGTATAGACATGTGTTAGCCCTGGCTTGTCACTGAAAACTTCTTGGTTTAGCTCTAAAACCTCTAACAACTTATCCCTCTCCTCAACACTTAAACCACTCTTATCCACAGCCTGCTGGAGTTGATCACACTTATCACCCTCCACAGCAATGTGACATAAATCCACAACTTCCTCCTCATCGTCAGCCTTACCTTCTGCCATATCCCCTACAGTGACCTCAGTAACACATGCCTTTACTGTCTTATCTACACTCTTGCATTTCATTCTCATCTCCTGGCTTATATTCCCCCTCACAAAGTTGATGACACCCCGGTCAAAATCAATAACAGCACTATGCTCGTTAAGCCAGTCTATCCCCAAAATCATGTCATAAATTAGGTTAGGAATTACCAAGCAAGTCTTGTGGTCAACTTCATTACCAAACCTCATGGGCAACAATACCTGCTTTCCCACTCTTTGGGATTTATTACCAACAGCAGTTACCACATATGTCGACTTAACTGGAATTTCTTCCAACTTACCACCGTCCTTGATTAAAGTATCATAAAATCCCTTACTGATGACACTTCTCTCACTCCCCGAATCCACCAATGCCTGCACTCTCTTACCTAGTATGCTCAACTCAACAGTTGACATAAAAGCCTCCTTCTCCCCGATACATGAGAACTCCTGCTGGTCAGCTAGCAGATCCTCCCGACTCATAGGCATAAAATCCTCCTCACCCACAATAACACACTGCTTGACTTCATTTCTTACGGACTGCCTGACTGACCTCCCTGCACAGCCCGTTCGGAGTTTAAAGCTCCTTGACCACCTTGTTCTTGTCTCCTCTGGTTCACCTGTACTCTTTCGTTACCACCTTCCTGACGCCCCCCACCTCTCTGATAGTTACCTTCCTGTCGCTGTGAATTATCCTGATGCCCCCCACCTCTCTGATAGTTTTCCTGCCTCTGCTGATAATCTCTTTGCTCCTGATTAAATCTACCCCTATTAAACTCCTGATTATTCCCCCTATTGCCCCTAAATTCCTGTTTGACCTCTGGCCTCTCCATGTGCTGCTTACCTAAAACGTCAAAGCTCGTAAGAAGCTCTTCCAACTCTTCTACCGTCCTTACCTTCTGCATACAAGCTGCCTCCTGAATTCTAGGTGGGAAGTGCTTCAACATGACCCTAACCACATCACTGTCAGAGGTCAGCCCATCCAAATTCTTCCAAATAAGTACATGTGCCAAAAAATATTCTGTCAGGGATACCCCTTCTCTCTCCTTATATTTCCCAAAAGTTAATTTTTCCCTTTCCCTGGACTGTACCCCCTCCCCCCAGAACTTAGCTTTGAATTTATCCCTGAATTCCCTTAAACTATTCATGTTAGGCCTGTATATTTGGAACCATGCTTTCACATCCCCTTGAAATGAGTTAGACAAGATCTCCAACACTGTTTCCCATTCGACAACCCCGTCTTCTAGATCCTTGCTGAATTTCTTCTCAATGGTTTTTAAAAACTCCATAGGGTTGAACTGCCTTGAGTTAAATTGTGGCAGACCAGGGTCCCTGAGTAGCAAACTAGATGGCATCACAACCCTTTGACTCATCGGTCGCTCTTTCAACTCTCTCCTGACCTTTATCAGCTCTTCCTGCAGCTTTTCGTTTTTCTCGGTCAATGCCACCTGCTTCCCTCTCAGACCCTCAATCTCTCCCAACTTATTTTCAACGGCACCTACTCTATCTAAATATTCCCTCTTATTCCCACTTACAGTGTTGCATATCTCATCACACTTTCCCGTTACATTCTGTACTTCTGCCCTTGAACTAGCTATCTCTGACTTAATTTTCGTTATTTCCACATCTTGCTGGTTCTGATGGCCTTCCATTCCTTCTAGCCTACTTGTGATCCCAGCCTGATTCCCCTGCATTTCTGCCCTGATTTCCTCTCCCTGTTTGCTAATTTTCCCACTTAATTCCAGGTTCATACTCTCCATTCTACTATTAAGGACAGACTTATGGTCCCGTATTTCTTTGCTGAGACTCTCTATCCTTGTGTTCGTGGCCCTGTTGCTCTCCTGAATTTCCTTACTTACAAATTCCTTCACTTCTACTATCTGTTTGGTCACTGACTCTACCTTCTCATTTACAGAGCCTACCTGCTCCTTAATTTCCTTACTCATAGATTCTCCTTGCTTCTTAATCTCTTTTATTTCACTCAGTAGCATTTGGATCAAACTATCGTTCATAACCCCCCCATTTACATTTAAGTTACTACCTTCAGCGATCAGCTGCGACTCAGTAGTAACAATGGTAACATATGTTCCCACTGTCTTTTCCACATCTTCCTCACTGCCACTTCCCCCAGTTTCCTGATTACCTGACATTTTACTGTTTGATTTACACACAACCCTTGACCTTAATTCTAAATTGTCTGATGTGGACATACCCCTTAAAACAAAACAAATTACTGTGAACCCTAATACTCCTAAGGTGTCTATCGGCTGTGTGCATATGTGCCCTAATGATACCTGCTAGGTTTCCCTACTCTTGCCCCACGTTGAGGTGCTATGTTGTAACTTTTTACCAGCCCTTCTTGGGCGACTGATTTAAAACTTCCCAAAATCATCCTCCTATTTTTGATCGGAAGTACTTCATCATATACCACACAATTGAAATGGCAGGGTCGTGGAGTGTTGGACACACATTTGGTCAACCTAACTGGTATCATTTGGGCGTTCAACTATTAGGTGTAATTCCCTATAAAGAAAACTAATTATAACCTTCAAAATATGTGTATTAATATCAACTTTAAACATATGGCGGGGACTCTCGTCGAACAGACTATGGTTTACTATCTTCTCTCCTCGGCAATGACGAAAACATGTGACCCAAAATGAATGTTGGAATATAAAGATGTTTGTTACTCACTCATCGACGATCTAGCAGATAATCTACGAGACATGCTCGATAGATCAGTTCTCCCCAGCATTTCTAAGATTTTCCACACGTGGTTTGAGGTTAGAGATGTTTACTGGTTTACATAGCCACATCAGAGAAATGAATGTGCTTCCGTACCCAACTTGAATTGTGCTAACAGAGATAACATCGTTGTGATATGTAGCCGTTTCGAGTACATTCACAAGCCATGCTTTCAACAAAACTGTTTCTCCAAATAGGCCTACGCCAAATTACGAGAACGCGACCTTTCCAATCAGACGCTACAATAGAAGTGAAGCCCCGCTATACACGAAAATCCCACCTCTCATCTTGTAAACACATGTTTTCGTCTTTCTCCGCCAGGGTCATGATACCCTCCAACCCATACAAAATACACCAATAATCTCGAACCCATGTATATTTCTTACAACTCGTGGCGCGAAACTCTTCTCTGACGTCAGAACCTTACACAATTTACACAAAGCTTTCTTCAAGACAAGGGAAGTTATTCTCGGCCCAATCTAAATTTGGCCTAGAGTTTCCTGCTGTTGCAACATCTTGTAGCTTACCTACACAATCCGCTGTCTTGTATACTGACATCTCCCATACAAATTAAATGAAATATTCCTGACTGAGTCCCCGAGATACACAAGATATATATACACTAAATAAAATGAAATTCTACAACCTAAATGATGATGATGAACAAGAAAAGAAATGGTATGAACAAATTACCCTAACCTGACTTCTCTTGCAGTCAACCAAATAAGGGTTTGGGAACATTGTGACCGGAACAGTCACACAGCCAATGGTCAAATTAAATTGCACAAAACAATTTCAATTTTATCCTGTACGGTACTAAACTGGGTTAATGATTCAAGTCTCCTTTTCCAGATTTTCACATGATATCTTCGACAAATCTCTCCATACCTCTTGTACTTGCAATCTGCTCCAGGATCATGAAAACTAGTGATTTCACAGATCATTTGGTGAAACCCATGTGCAGAGAACCTACTGTAGTTATGAAATGTCTTAGTTCATAGTTTGCTTGCATCCAGTCATGGGAAGTCATAGTATCTATTTTATGAAACTCCGTCCATACTTCTGCTCTCCTTGTTTGTTGTTATGGTATCGGTGTAAGCGGTCATGGCTGGCAATAGCATGATAAGGCATAGTTCTTCTACAAAATACTGTTTCCTGGCTAGCAAGTATACTAAACGAGATGGTGTGAACTTGGACAGACATAAAATTTTCTTGAGGAAAGTTGCCGTAACTATTTCAAGTTCTAAGAGATGTTTCTTTGAGGGATGAATCCATGCATTTTCTATGCTGTACATAGCAATAGGCTATATATTTGCATGAAAATAGTTTTATTGCTGTTGCTATTGAAAGCCTACTAGTATGAATTAACTTATGTAACTCATTACTTTTATTATTGCTGTGCTGACTATCTTTTATGTGTAGGGAGAAAGTATTAAACCAGAAGTCAGAAGGACCTCACCTAGATATTTAAAGTGTGTCATTGCATTTATCTGTCTGACATTGTGCAGAAAACTTCTGGCTTCCCACCACTTCTGAAAGACATTGACGCCCTTTTATCTTCATTAAGACATAGTTTATTCCTCTGTGCATTGTTCCAATCAATATGACATTCAATTAAGTGTGTGGATCACCTAATTGAAAAGGCATACCATTGATAATCAAATGTACATTAATACAGGAATGCAGAAATTTTCTCTTGAGTTGAGGAGCCAGTCCAAAAAAATTGGAACCAACTTTGATTCCACCAGCCTGATACCTATCAACTATAGAGAGGTTGGAAGAAAATTGTAACATGGATTAAGTTCCTTCAGTTAACTTATGTACACTACATCATAATAGTTACTTACCAAAGTTCTCATTACTAGTTTCGCTACCACGTCGCTGCTTCTTCAGGTGGTTGATTACAACTGTGCTCCGTGATGCAGTGGCTTCTTTCTACTCACTGTGGACATGACGTGACGTCCCTCTCCCGCTGTCTGATGATCCCAGTAGCATCCTGTGTTAATGTTTAAGGGCTGTGTATTCAGTGATGCTAAGATAGACATCATGAGGCATTTTCTTGTAGATTTACAGGTAGAAGAAAAAGAAAGGAAGATTGTAGTTTTACGTGACCGTGAATCTTGTGATTATGAGCCACGGGACCTCCTTTTTATGTGGAATCCGAACCACAGGACATGGCATTTCACTTTGAAAATCTCACATGTATTGACCGGGAAACAAACCCGGTCCACCTTGGTGAGAGGCCAACAGCTGGACCGCTGCACCACCAAGCCCCCGCAGGTAGAAAAAGAATTGTTTTATGAAACCAGTTCTTTTTAAATGAAACTTAAAACGCCATTACAGTAGTAAATATGCGGTCTTTGTAGTGATCTGGCACCTGAGATTTCTTCACCCTGCATTAATGTATTCATTTAATAAAGCAAGAATAATTTAATAATGTCAGGATAAACCGACAATATATCAATACCTAAATATTAGAACTAGGTGGTGATTGTTGTTTTAAGGAGCAGAATATCAAGGTTATCTGTCCCTGTAGGAAACATTATTGGTTGTCAGTGCGGAGGCCCAGATTCGATTCCCGGCTCTGCCAAGAAATTTAATTCTGGTCTGAGGACTAGAACAGGATTCATTCAGCCTCGTGAGGCAAAGCTGAGAAGAGGTGGTTAGATTCCCACCTCAGCCGTCCTAGAAGAGGGATGGATGACCTTGCTGTTCTGCACCTTAAAACAACAATAACTTAACACACATCCCGGAAGTGGTTTCCCACTTTTACTCCAGACCCAATGCTGGGATGGTTCCTATTTAAGGCCACAGCTGCTTACTTCCCAATTACAAATACATATGCTGCCACAGATACCACAATTACACAGGTTATCACACAAATTCTCTATCTCTCCACACACACGCAAGTACATGGAGCTAAATTACCATGATGTCCAAGGACCTCAAATGAAACATCATTTATTATTTTCATTCAGACTCTGCTTAGAAGCTTCCTACTTAGCCTTTTCTTTTTTCTTCTAACTAACAAGGAGAGGTCGCCAAGTGGTTTTCTAGAAAAGTGTTCAAATTTGGAGGGTTTGATCTTCATAAAAAAATATTTTGCCCCTTTTCGTGCGTTTTTACCAATGGTCCTTGTGTGCTCAAAATTGAACATTTAAAATCAGGCCCAAAGTTTCAGGTTCGTATCCTGGCGCAGTCAGCTGGCATTTGAGGGTGCGCAAATGCGAGGGAGCCGTGTCCGTAGATTTACTGGCACGTTAAAGATCCCCTTCGGGGCAAAATTCCGGCACCCCGGCGTCTCTAAAAGCCAGTGTAGTTAAAAGGGACGTAAAACCAATAACATTATTATTATTATTTAAAATCAATCCTCAAACTTTTGTAGTCTTATTTCCGCACACATTCCCGGCCGGTCTCCATGGCGTAGTCGCTAGTGTGTTGGCGTTGGGAATGGAAGCTACTGTGATCGGAATCTACCTTAATCTTTTTAAATTATTTTCTTTTTCTTTCTTTGACATCTTTTCTTTTATTTAAGTTGGCAGATTACATCAAGTACTTTATTATTTGTTGTTGCTTTTTCTATTTACAATTTTAATGAATTACCGTAATATTTACGTTATTGTTTACTTTATCTACAATATTTGTCACCTTTTCACTGTTCGTCTGACAATGAATCGCTTGAAATTGACCCATTTTTACACTTATTTAGGTGGTATTTTTCATAAAAACATTGGAAGCAAAGCATTTCACGACAACGAGCATATTAAATAAATGCAGGTGAGGAGCAAGAATAGAACCTTCACCCCATCACTTCACGTGGAAAACAGATGATGTTCACATTTCCGAACACTGTTCTTTCGTCTGTTAGATTTTCTGCAAAGAAAGCATATTTTATCGTGTCTACGAAAGTATTAGATGAAAGTTGGTGATGGATTTTGATAGCATCTTCTCTCGTAGACAGATCTTTGTCCCCATGTACAGTATGGACCAAGTTTTGTAGATTCTTAATGAGACCTTTGACCTGCAAACACAAAGGAGAGTATGCTTACGCCTTTATTTCATATGATAAGCAAAGTATTCATTAGATGCTCTTGTTTTTATTACTTGTCGTAAAAAGTAGATATCGCATGGTTGGCAGAACGGGGTGCAATGTGGTGGGATGAATTTCTACATAGTTCCAAAACCGAAGAGACCACAGCAAATACATTATTATAGAAAACCCAAAAGACAATAAGGGATGTATCAGTAACAGAAGAAAAAAATGCTGACCAAGGTCTGACTTGAACTCGAAACCTTCAATTCCCCACGCCAACGCGCTAGCGACTACGCCAAGGAGACGATCCGAGAGCGTGTGCGGGAATAAGACTACAAAAGTTTGAGGATTGATTTTAAACGTTCAGTTTTGAGCCCACTAAGGCCCATTGGCAAAAACGCTCGAACACGGGCAAACTATTTTTTTTATGAAGAGCAAACCCTCCAAATTTAAACACTTTTCTAGAAAACCACTTGGTGACCTCTCCTTGTAAGTACAATATAGAGACAGGTGTGTTTCCCGATAAATGAAGACTTCCTTGACAGTAATTCCTACGGTTTTGTCAATATTACCCAGAAATTTATGAGGAATGGATGTGTTGTTTGCGCAGATAATAAGAGATGGCCTACTACTAAATTGGTGTTTGTCATTTGTTGAGTTTGAAGCGAGATTCCTTTACTCCCTATATTAAAGGTTGACCATTCAACATGATGTTTGAATTATAGGAAGGGAATCAGTGATGAGGACAAATTTTTACTAGGCTAATGGTTTTAAAGCAGTTGTTGGAATGTCAGGGATATACATTGACATCTATGTGGAAACGCCAGCTGTGAGGGAGTGTGTATATTCTAATTTGTTGCAGAGATGAGATTGTCACTTCGGTGTTCAATAACCGTGTGGTAATAATTGCTGGTGACACAGGATGTGGAAAATCAACTCAGGTGCCACAGTTTCTTCTTAAAGCTGGTTATAAAAGAATAGGTAAGTTAAATGTTTCATGTTTCTCTTTCTCTTTTCTGTAATACTGAAGTCTGTGTCACATGGCAGATAACTATGTCCTATGTTCTGACTGGCGCAATTGTCGCACCGCGTAGTTAATTTTGGTGTTGGCAGTCAATGGCATCCTAATCATCTTCAATAAGCTTGAGGGTATATCGTTTACTTCACAACCTTCTACAATGCCCCATATCATGAAGTACCGATAATGCACACATCTGATGCAATCAACCACACCACTTAAATTCTCACTTGTTTGACATGCTGCAGGTGGCAGTTCCAACTTGTGATCTCTTCGGCGGTATACCAACGACTTAGAGGCACATTTGAACTTCCAGCCTTTACCATGTTATGCCATATGGTACCTTAACTGATTCTGGACATAAAAGAAAAAGTCACCATTGTGGCACTTCCACCTTTTAGTATTTTTACTCTTCAATTGTTACAGCATGCTTGAAATGGTATCCATTCCTAGTAAGGAGTAACTCCTTTTTATGCATGAGAAAAAGTAGTGCTTATTTGGCAGATTAATTGCCGCTTGTCTGTGGTGTCAGGCTGTACACTTCCTGACAATTGCTAAGGAACAGAGACATTGGTAGAAAGGAATATTCACAGGCAAGGATGGAAGACATGCATCACAGTACATACATAATAGAGGTGTCAGAGTGGTATATTTATAACGAAAATTAGTACAGATTTCACTTCATGGGAAAGCAGAATAACAGATAAGTTATAAAGAAAACAATACATGACATTCTTGTTGGAAATGATTCAGACTCACAAAATGAAGGTCGATAGGTGTCTCAGTAAGGAATATGCCCTCCTCGGACACGAATGCACATTGTGCACCTGTTATTCAGGCTGTCTACTAAACTATTGAGGAGTCCTTGGAGGATATTTTCCCACTCTTCTCTCAAGGCGATTTTAAGGTTTAGCACGGTTCGGAAAGGGGGTGTTCGTTGAAAAACACATCTGCCAAGAACATCCCAGGCATGCTCGATAGGATTCAAGTTCAGGGAGTAGGCTACGCAGGCTATTCCATACGTTCAATATTTTCACTTTCCAGTGTGTCTCCTGTGTGGGCGGACATTGTCGTCCATAAACAGAAAGTCGGGACCTACCGTACCCCTAAACAGATGAATGTGCTCCAGAATGATCTCACTGCAATACCGCTTTGCTGTAACGGTACCTCGTTCGAAGATATGCAGTGGTGTTCGGCCATTGTGCATAATGCCTGCCCACACCATAACGGCGAGGCCATACCGATAACGCTCATGAACATTCTGTGGTGCGTAACTTGTTCCCTTCTCTCTCTACACTAACTGGTGGCCAGAATCACTTGCCACGGTGAAGCGGAATTCATCGGAGAACATTACTCTGGACCACTGTTGCTGACCCCAACCAACATGTTCCTTACACCAACTAATGTACAGATTTGAACCTGCAATAGGTAGTTCCTTAGGGTCCTATACCGTCTAATAGACCGGGTGGCAACAGATGAATAGGTGTCAAGTTGTGGCAAGATGGCCGAAATGGCCTACGATAGAATGAAAATTGTTCCTGAGTCCATAGCATACACTATTCCTAATTCTTTCCAACCTCATTCCGTTGGTTCAGGTACAACGATAATTCATTCAAAACTTGAGTTAACATTTCCGACAACAGTTCGCGTGCAGGATGACAAGCGAGCTACTGTCGACCAAAGTATTGTGTACTCGAGTTTGAAGGTTGTTTGTTAAGTAACCAATAGACCTACATAAAATCCAATACCATCAACATTTTTGTCGTTCTATTTTACGTTGGTTCATGTAGGTTTGGATTTTTAAATTTATATTTTAATATTTTTTATCGCAGTTGGAACACAAAAAGTGCACGTTTTTAAGCGTGTTTAAACCATGCGTCACATTTAAGAATTATTATCTCAAAAGCCCGTCATCAGATCGAATCCAAATTTTAACACAATATACTTTGGAATGTTGTATAACTGGTTTATTAATTTCACAATTTTGTGTGTCCAAGAAACAAAGTTGTTATCATTGTTGTAAGGTAACTTTTTCTCTGCTCGGGGTGGTTGGAAAATGTAGTTCTTGGTTGCGTTGTAATAGTTATACATCAAAAAGTTATGCTGTATGACTGTGAAATACGTAAATTAATTCACTTATTTTATATCGGTTTGTATTTGTACGAGGAAATAACACATGGTTCACCAGCTAGCCTCTCCGGGAAAAGCTGTACAGCGTTGCTGAGATGGAGCCTTCCACTTCCGAGCGAGACGCGCCATGATGCGTGTGGGCACCTTTTCGAAAACGCTGTACAGCTTTCCCGGAGCGGCTAGCTGGTGAAACATGTGTTATTTCCCCGTACAAATACACACCGATATAAAATAAGAGAATTAATTTACGTATTTCACAGTCATACAGCATAACTTTTCGATGTATAAGGATTACAATGCAACCAAGAACTACATTTTCCAACCACCCCGAGCCGAGAAAAAGTTACCTTACAAAAATGATAACAACTTTGTTTCTTGGACACACACAATTTTGAAATTAATAAACCAGTTATACAACATTCCAATGTATTTTGTGTTAAAATTTGGATTCGATATGATGACGGGTTTTTGAGATAATAATTCTTAAATGTGACGCATGGTTGAAACACGCTTAAAACGTGCACTTTTTGTGTTCCAACTGCGATAAAAAATATTAAAATATAAATTAAAAAATCCAAACCTACATGAACTAACGTAAAATAGAACGACGAAAATGATAATGTTATTGGATTTTATGTAGGTCTATTGGTTACTTCACAAACAACCTTCAAACTCGAGTGCACATAATACTTTGGTCGACAGTAGGCTAGATGCAGACCTCACCATGCCAGTAGCGTTGCGGAGGTCCATAAGTGAGCATCGCTGTGAGGAGAACGATACCAAGTTAAGTGTACATTATAATTAGTTTTTTCTAGTGCATGCTGTTGTTGTTTGAGTCTTAAGTCTTTTGACTGGTTTGATGTAACTCTCCATGCCTCCCTGTCCTGAGCTAATCGTTTCATCTCTACATAGCTGCCACACCCTACATCCAAGGCAATCTGTTTAACATATTCTAACCCTGGCCCACCCCCACAGTTCTTGTCCTTGACCCCTCCTTCCATAACTAAGCTTGCTATTCCTGAGTGCCTTAGTATGTGTCCTACCAACCTATCTCTTCTCTTTATTAGCAGTCGCTAGAAACATCTCTCCTCTCCCACTCGTCTTAAAACCTCTTTATTTGTAACCCTATCTACCCATCTGATCTTCATCATTTTCCTGTAACACCACATTTCAAACGCTTCAATTCTCCTTTTTTCTGCTGCACCAATAGTCCAAGTTTCACTTCCATAGAGTGCAACGCTCCAGACAAAGGCTTTCAAACATGACTTCCTTATATCTAAATCTATATTCAATGTCAAGATATTCCTTTTTTGTAGAAATGCTTTCCTTGCCTGAGCCAACCTACTTTTTATATCCTCTTTGCTTCGTCCATCACTAGTTATTTTGCTTCCTAAGTAACAGAAGTCTCCTACTTCTTTCAGCTTTTCACCTGCCAATTTGATGTCCATAGAGGTTTCTGATTTATTTCGGCTGCATGCTAAAATTTGTTAATTGATTTATTATTATTGCAGTGTGTGTATGCGTGTGCATATACACTGTTACTCACGTAATTCACAAAACCTTGTGGCAAAATCAAACCTAATGTATAACAGGATTCAAATTGCGAGTCATACTATAAACATCTAATGACATGCTATTGAACCACAGTAGTGAATTTACGGGTAGTGAAAAATTAACCTTAACACAGTGATGATGGCCACTTGAGGGTCGAAACGCGTAATCCTAAATTTGCCCATGTAAGTGTGATAGTTAACAAATACATGTAATTTTTTCCAGGAGTGTGTTTACATATTTATAACTTGTACCCCGCCCAATTCATTGGGCACAATCGTGTTGACCGACTGAAAAGCTGAAAAAGAGAATTACACCAACTAACTCTTGTTCGACGATGGAGTGATTGAAGTGGGAGTCTTTTAACAGGCTTCCGAGCATACAAACCAGCCTGATTCACCGCAAACTGGTTCTGGCAGATACATGTGTACCGGTAGCGGTTGCAGGGTCTGCAGCTATCCGACGAGGAGTGAAATGTCTGTTCTTTTTTGCTACAAATAAGATGTTCCGCCCTCTCCAGTGCCTTTTACTCTCATTGGTCGGATGTTCCTTCACTTTTGTCTGTCGTTCCTGGGCAATAGTTACTTGTTCCTTAGCAATTGTAAGGCAGTGTGTATTGAGACTCCAGTGCCAAAGGAAATGGTTTTAATTCCTGGCTCTGCTAAGGCTTAGAACAGAGCCTCATGAGGCAAAACTGAGAAGAGGTGGGTTCGATTCCCACCTCAGTAGTTACCGTGGTTTCCCACCTCTACTCCGGGCAAATGCTGGGGTGCTATCTAAATTATGGCCATGGCTGCCTCCTTCCCAACCCTATTCTCAATTATAAATACACTGTACTGCAGGCATCATAGTAACACAGATTATCACATACTCAAAGTACATGGGGCTAAAATGACCATGATATTAAAGCCCCTAAATGGATCAACAACACTTACAGTGCAAGTGTCTCTTGTAAGAAGTGGTATTATGCCCTTCCAAGAATTACTGTCAGTTAATAACACTTCTAGTTGTTGTCAAAGTGTTCGTTCAGCCCCTATAAGATGATTTTTATGCCTGTTGTTAGAATAGTCTTTTTTGGTATTATAATTTGATACATATTGTCAAAAATAAGCCCCTGTTCATGGGCAAATGCTGTTTAAAAATATTTGCCTTCAACTGTAGCTGAGCATAGTAAGCCTGTTATGTGTTATGTAAACCTACCTTGCCTTCCTCTGAAACTTGAGATCATTCATTTACTACCTGAGCTCAATATCCCTTCCTTCTTGCTTTATTCCTATTTATAACTGGCTACTGTAATGTGTGACAGTCTTAATATTTTGGATATATGCTATGCTTTTTGTAGCCTGCACTCAGCCCCGTCGAATTGCTTGTATATCTCTGAGCAAGCGTGTGGCTTATGAAACACTAAATGAATATGGGACCGATGTTGGTTATCAGATTCGATTTGAGAAAAATAAATCGCAAGAAACTAAAATACTGTTCATCACTGAAGGTCTTCTCTTGAGACAGGTATGTAGTCAATTTAATTTTGTTGATCTGGTAAACGATCCTTAGAACTGTGCTATAGATAATAAAATCTTGCTTTCTCTTTTTTTGTAAAAGTGCTATGGACAGTTAATTATACATTTCTTGAGAAAAATTATCTTTTTTTTTCTGTCTCTACACTCTGTTGATAATGCTCAAAACTAATAGTATTGCTCTGTTGCATTCCAATTGTGCTTTTGTTAGTTGAAATCACTGCTTTCTGTAGCACTGTTTATTTTTAGGGTTTTGCATATTAGTAATAAAATTGGATTCTGAATTTTTTGCTTGTTACAACTAAAACAACCATAATTGGCAATTGGGGGTCGCCGAATGAACATTAAGAAGACCAAGTTTATGATCATTAAAATACTCAGGCTAAGCTCAAACAGTAGAATGTAGAAATTGAACATGTTCAGCATTATAAATACCTTGGAGTGTTCCTGAACCGAAACTGGACGGACAGTCAAGAGATCAAGATCGGATTGAACATGCGACAAGCACATTTGTTCAAATGAAGAACCTGTTCTCTGCCCACAATTTAACCTGGATCTTAGGCTGCCAATGGTTCGAGGCAGTAGCGTAGCCAGGATTTCAGTTTGGGGGGGGGCCCATTAGGTCCACATCTATTACTGCAGGAGTTCATATACTTTAGCCTATTTTCATGTGTGTACGTTTGTCTGCCCCCCCCCCCGACCTACTCTTAATAAAATCTAAAGGACCGGAGCGATTTCAATGAAATTCGGTACTACTACCTCGTCCAACCTCGACCGTGCCTTTCAAATTTTGATACATTTCACCAATTTAACATGCGGACCATGCGAAATATTTCACTGGCATTCTAGGCCTCTATCTCCTGAACGGTAACATATATCACCCTGAAATTTTGTACAGTGATAAAGGGTACTACTACAAGTTTACCTATGTGACTTTACAAAACCTGTTAAGTACAAACCGAACATGGCGGCCAAGCGAAGTTGAACCATTTTAATGGATATTTCACGCGATTTAACCATCCGAGCGCAGTGGAACTTGAAACGGTAAATGTTTATACAAATTCTAATCTACAGACATCTAATTTTGTTCAATTGTTTACATAACTTAAAGAAGGCGGCTGTGGGAAATTATAAATTAAGTTTTTATTTTGTGTGTCCTAATCATGCGATCGAAGTGGAAGTTTGAATAATGAACCTTCGCAATAATTTTCATCTAATGGTACATAATTTTTTGGCCTACATATATACTCATCCAAAATATTTAGATGGTTCTCAATATCTACGAATCTATTGCAGTACCAAACTGGCATTTTGTATGCTGATAGAGGCTATTAATATAAATTCACCTATTGGACTTTCAATAACATGGTGAGCACAACACAAACATGGCGGCCAAGCAAAGTTAACGCATTTAAATAGAATTGACTCGCGATTTAATTATCCGAGCGCAATGAGACTTGGTATGGTAAATGTTCATAAAAAAGCTACTGGCATCTAATTAAATTCAATTGTTTCATAACCCCAAGATGGCGGTCGTGAGAAATTTTAAAATTGACTTTTTATTTCATGTATCCTAATCATGCGATCAAAGTGAACGTTTGATTTTTTTTTTACCTTCTGAGAGGCCGATTGCAGGTGTTTCTAGTCGAGTTCCGTGGGCGACCTGCGCGTCGTGATGAGAGATGGAATAATGAAGATGAATGAAACTGGGCAAGGATGTGGAAGGAAGCGGCCGCGTCCTAGCAGAAGGTACCTTCCCAGCATATTCCTGGTGTTGAATATGGGAAACCATTTCAAGGGGCTTGAACCAATCCGTCTATCGAGTTAGCAGAGAGTTTGGCCCCATGGTCTAACGATGCGCCTTAGTGAGCGTAGCTACCACTGTCGGTTGTTTGAATGAACCTACGCAATAATCTTCATCTAATGGTGCATAACTCTATGGCCTACATACAGAACAATCCAACATGGCGTTCCTTTTCATAGGCGGGAGAATTTTTTAATAAAGAAGACCAATAAGATATATGAAAATAGGCTATATAGTTTTTCACGGAACTACTTGTTCTGATTATAAGTACTTTAGGGTTCACTTTTAGCTTCGGGCAAAAATCTTCGGTCTGTTCATGTCCGTCTGAATTCCACCCTTCGTTGCTTTGTTTTGAGGCAGCTCACAACTGTGTCAGTGTCTATATTTGTCTCTAATGCTCAGATTTTCAATTATCAGTTATCAGAATACTACTATTATGGCATATTCACACGTTTCAGTTCAGAATGTTCTTTACATTAATACCGCACTATGTCTTGGTGTTTTTAAATAGTTTATTTACCAGAAATATTTTTTGTCAATTGAATGAATATGTCCAAACCAAACCCATCAGGAGTAGATAACAGGAAGAAGGGACTCTCATAAAGGCATCAAGCAAAGAAGGTAGGTTGCAAAACATTTAGGTCTATTATTGTTAGTGTAATTTATACAGTGCTGTTTAAAGGTAAGCCTAACGGTCCCCGTGGACCTCATTCTAGTTTATTATTATTATTATTCAGAGGAAACTGTAACACCCTTTAAATAATAATAAATAAATACGAGCCTTTTAAATACATCGAATAACTTAACATTTTATCAGTGAACAATGCGTCTTTCTCGTGCTGTGCTTATATAATGAAATGGGGCCTCGATTTTCTACACCTACAATAAAAACTTTTCATAAGTTACCGAACATGTATCCAGTTTTGCCTTCTTTACGACAAAGCGGTCGATCTTCTGAACACTCGCTAATGTGACAAAAAGAAGAAAGAAAAGAGCAACTATCAAATAACTCCCGACTCTTCCAAAATACAAACTGTATATCTCCTCTCGCACAGACACACAACCACCGTATATCACGACAGTGGCGACAATCAACCACGCTGCGCCAGTATTGCAGAGTGGGACATTTAAACACTGCTGTTCCCAGGAAATGGAAATTAAAAGCTGACAGTAGAGTATAAGCTGACAAGCTG
Organism: Meconema thalassinum; assembly: GCA_946902985.2. Taxonomy (NCBI): domain Eukaryota; kingdom Metazoa; phylum Arthropoda; class Insecta; order Orthoptera; family Tettigoniidae; genus Meconema; species Meconema thalassinum. The sequence continues at coordinate 1,752,263,731 of OX336388.2, read as the reverse complement.
GCCCCCTCCAGATAGGTCTCTTGCTAATTGGCAATCTTTTAATTTCTTGGTAGACTTTTTTCATCATCACCTGGTTGTATTCCCAGTACTGAGGCACCTACTATTCTTTTCGTTGTAGGTTCTAAATTTGTTTGAGCCGTAAGAAAATATCTGGAATTATTTTTTTTTTGGGGGGGGGGGGGGGGCGGCCCCACTGGGCTCCCCCTCTGGCTACGCCACCGGTTCGAGGATATGTGTTTTCTACACTGTTGTACCATGATATGGAAGGCACTATGCAAAATAACTGGAAGCCTTTGAAATGTGGGTCTACCGGCGAATACTTCGTATCTCGTGGACAGAAAAGTGTAAAATACTGAGGTGTTGTATAGGCTGGGTAAAAGTACAGAAGTACTGCTATCCATTAAACAACAGAAGCTTGAATATTTTGGACACGTGATGAGGAACGACAAGTACAGGATCCTAAACTGGTGAAGCAGGGAAAACTCGTAGGATATTGCGGACCTAGCCAACGAAGAACTTCCTGGTTTAAGAATCTCAAAAACTGGTACCAGACGACCAAGGGTGAACTTTTCCATGTGGCAGTATCCAAATATCAAATAGCCATGATGATCGCCAACCTTCGTTAGAAGATGGCACACTAAAAAGAAGAATTGTCCAAAAGATTAAAGTTAAGATTGACATGTGCCGATCTTGCACCCAGTGTCTGGCTGCCAACTAGATTGATCTGATGTCTTATGAAAGAAGCGAAAATATATTATTTTCATACTACACAGTAGATCTTTTAACAGAGAATCAAAATCAGATGAGAATCAATATTTTACTGAAGAGGTCAATATCTGGTTTTCATTCACAGGCCTGCATTTACTATTTACAAGTTTAGTTCAGGACTTTTTTCAAATATACACTTATTGTCCAGATATTTGTTTCTATTTTCCTTTAAATGCTGGTCTGTATGAGTAATAACAGTTATTTTATAAATTAATGTTCTTACATTGTTCCTTTAATTCATGTATTTTTATTTTGTTTGTTTAGGTATCTACTGAGCCCTCATTATCAAACTATGATGTGGTGGTGCTAGATGAAGTTCATGAACGGCATTTACATGGAGACTTTCTTCTTGGTATTATGAAATGTTTGCTATATCAACGTCAAGACCTGAAAGTTATACTTATGTCAGCTACAATAAACATTCAGCTTTTCCAAGAGTACTTTTGTGAAGAAGCTACTATTATTCAGGTTTGTAATTCTGAAATACCTAGTTATTAGTGGTGTTCAAAGTTAAATACAGGTTGTTGGTACTACCGTATTAATAATAATAATGTTATTGGTTTTAGGTCCCTTTTAACTATTATGGCTTTTAGAGATGCTGGGGTGCCAGAATTTTGCCCTGAAGGGGATCTGTAAAGCGCCAGTAAATCTACTGACGCAGCTCCCTCGCATTTGCGCAACCTCAAATGCCAGCTGACTGCGCCAGGATTCAATCCTGCAACCTTGGACACAGCAGGCGAGAACGTTCCCCTCTGAGCCACACAGCCAGTCAAAGTACTATTGAACTTAGGATTTGTCTTCAAGTATGATTTCTACATTCTTTTGTCTGGACTGCGGATCTATATGCCTCAGAAACATGGATACTGTACAAAGTGAAAATAAAAAGCAGGAGATTTTGAAGTATGGTGTTTACATAGCACAAGTTAACAGCCTTTGTGCAAGTGACATGTTATATATCAATTAGTGTTTAGTTGCTCGTGTACAATCTAAATCTGCCTTTTTTTGAAATGTGCTCACATGTTAGGATTTTGAGTAAATTATTTTTAAATGTAATCTTTCAATGACTGGCTGCGTGACTCAGCGGTAACGTTCTCGTCTGCTGTGTCCAAGGTTACAGGATCAAATCCTGGCACAGTCAGCTGGCATTTGAGGGTGCGCAAATGCGAGGGATTTACTGGCACGTTTAAGATCCCCTTCGGGGCAAATACCGGCACACTGGCGTCTCTAAAAGTCGCAGTAGTTAAAAGGGATGTATAGCCAATAGTATTATTATTATGTAATCTTTCAAAATGTTTCCACATACAGTACATATGGGCACCATTTAAAACTAACATTTACTATTTACTGCTTCTACTAGCCTTTAACTACAGGCCGCAAGTAATAAAAAATCCTCTTAGAACACACCCGGCAAGTATGGGCGCCAGGCTCAGGTCTTATAGACCCCGGCTGAATAAACAAATTAAACACCCCCTCCCCTCAGCAATGAGATCTCTTATCCCTAGGTGTGAACATATGGCATGCATCGCAGCATCGCTGATTTGTACCCAAGTCATTCCAAACTCCCTGCGAATGGTATAGACAGGCAGGAGAAAGTACTGTATACCTATCTACACAAATTATAGTACATGTATCATTAACTAGCTTTATCTGGCTGTATCAATATATTGAAATTAATGCATTTCAGTTGGTCAACACAATTGTAATGGTTGTTAACCCTAATCCTGAAAAATTATTAAATCACATGTAATATTTTTAGGATTAGAGTAACACCCATTTCAATTGGGTTGACCAACTGAAAAGCATTAATTTTAATTACTAAGGCAACATTGAAAGATGGCTTTCAACACAATAATGCATCGATATATATATATATATGTACGCAAGATAAAAGAAAATTAACCCTTCAGTATACACTGACCGGCAAAAAATGTGGAACAGTTAAAAAAGTAATATAAATAGTATAAAATTAGCCATGAAAAAGATGTAATCACATTTTAAAAGCTTTTCACGCATTAGAACACACATCTGAAACATCCGTGAATAGAAATTGATAATATGACATTTCTTAGGGTGGTTTATTACTACCGATTACCCCCAATCTTCGATGAGCCTATCTTAATGGTTTTATGGCAGGAAGCACACTGTAAGCGCATAAGGTTTATGAGTGTTGCCGCTCGTTTATTGTTGTTCTAGGGATAACAACTGGCATTTGTTGAACACCTGTGAACCATTGTTATACATTTTAGTAAGTTATCCATGTGCAGTTCACACTAAAGCATGGCTCTTAGCCATGAAGGAGCTGCACAGGCAGTTGCATTGGTGGAGGATGGCCGCAGCTTCCGTTATGTTGCTGGGGTCATTGGATTATCTTTCGGTAGCATTGACTGTGCAGTGCAACGTTACAGAGAACTCTAAACATACGACAGGAGACGAGGGTCAGGCCGTAGAAGAAGCACAAGTGCCAGGGATGACTGATTTCTCACCCTGCAAGTCTGCGTGATCGCCGTACCACAGCAGTTCAGGCACGAAATCAACTGGAAAATGTCAGAAATGTGAAAGTGAGTGAGCGAACAGTAAGAAGAAGGTTTGAAGAAGCTCATCTTTCATCCAGGAGACCTGCACGTGGACCCGCACTCGAACGACATCACAGAGAGGCACGTCTTCGCTTCGCAAGGCTGCATCTGGGGGTGGACCCACGAGCAGTGGGCCTCTGTTCTCTTCACTGACGAGAGTCGCTTTAACCTTAGATCTCCTGATGGAAGAGAAAGAGTGTAGAGAAGGTGCGGGGAGAGCTTGCTTTCTCCTCCAGGACTCCCATTTGGAGGTGGCTCGGTTATGGTGTGGGGTGGCATCAACGTTATGGCCCGCACTGAGTTGGTGTGCATCGATCACGGGACGCTCAATTCCCAAAGGTACATCGATGAGATCCTGATAAACCATGTGATGCCCTTTGCGCCTTTCGTTGGTTAAAATTTCATGCTGATGCAGGATAATGCCCGCCCTCATACTGCTCGCTGTGTTGTACAATATCTGCAGGAAGTGGGGATTCAAACCCTGGACTGGCCAGCTCGTAGTCCTGACTTGAACCCCATCAAACATGTATGGGATATGCTTGAGAGGAATGTCAGAGAGTGTGACCACACCACCTTGGCACATCTGAGAACATCGCTGCTGGAGGAATGGGATCGCATCCCGGCAGGTGCCATTCGACGAGTTGTGAACAGTATGCCTGAGCGTTTACAAGCTGCCACAGACGCTAAGGGTGGAAACACTCGTTTTTAGCGACCAGTGTTCCCGTGCAATGCAGTGCAAACATTAACACTGTTTTGTTTGGCAATATGTTTGATAAAAACCAGCCCAAAAGAACATTACTAAAAAATAGAAAATTGTAAGATTTGTAAAATGTAACGAAATTTCTGAGTTAAAGCGTGCTGTAAAACATGTTTCAGTATTTTATGTAGCCAACCATCTAACTTTTACATGAATAATGCAAATGTTGGAAAACCGATACATTTTAGTGGAATATAAGAAATTACATAAAAATATGAAGTGTTCCACTTTTTTTGCCGGTCAGTGTATGTACAGTACTTACTTTTACTGACTCCAACAATTTCTGTCTTGGAGCAACCCGTATGTTATTCACTTGCTACTTCACCCTACTCACACCTTTGAAAACTATACACTTTGTATGTTGAATCAACCTTCACATGCAACACAGTTGTAAGGAATTGGACAGTCTTCACAGCGTGGAACACTGATGACCGACAAACATAGAGTCTGGAACTCTCAGCAAGAAGTCAAGTCTATCGTGCTGGCTGCCAATAACCATGAAACTCAGAGACACTAGAAAATGTAATAGTCTTTCACCGTGAACCATGTCATCAGGCGTATGTAATGGTCAAACACATTCAAACTCTCTTAAGAGTTTGAGTACAACAATGTGATTTATTTATTTAGTATTGCTTTTAGTGCTGGGAGTGTCCGAGGTCATGTTCGGTTCGCCTGAGGCTGTAACTGCTACTTTGCGGACACCCATGGGGTTAGGCACAAGTTCTGTTCAATTTCAAGTAGTTCCAACTTTCGCTACCAGATATGCCACTGACACCTAGTGGTGAATGTTGGAACTTTGATAGAGCGTTTCAACGAAATCTAACCTACAATTTAGCTTCACACAGGTTTAATTAGTGGAAGGTTCTTTTACATGCCATAAATCTATGACATGGGACCGCTGGCTTTACTTCCCCTCCGAAAGAAGGCATACTGAAGGATTTTAACGCTCTTAAAAAAATCTGATGACTTTGGCCGGGTTTGAACCCGCGATCTTGGGCCACTAACAATGTGATTACCGTACCAGTAGCCACAGCTCAAAGGCACTATTGTCCAGCTTAATTGGAAGCACCCTGACTCTAAATATGATAAGGACGAAATTTCATCGGTGAGTGTCCATTTTTATACCTAGTTGCGTAGGAAAATTGTCCTGTGCATTTTTATTTATTTATCGTATGGTATGGTACACACTTACAGTACATCAAAATACATCTTAATGAAAAAGAAAAAAATGAAAATAAAATAAAGAGAACAGATAGGCTCATAATTTTATATCTAAATTCAAAATGTAGTCCACTGATGCAGGAGTCGCTGAGAGAAAATCCAATTTGTTGCCTCCGTAGGATCTTAGAGGACAGTCGTGAATGATGTGCTTCACGGTTTGTCTATCGGCTCCACAGTCACACTTTGGAGAGGGTAACCTGTTCCACTTGAACAAAGAGTCCGCACAAACACCAGAATTGGTCCTGATACGGTTTAATTTCGACCATATCCGACGAGGAAGATCAAAGCCAGGTACTTTGGAAGTGACAGATGGCATGTCTCGGCACTCCTGTGGAGCAAAAATCTTCCAATCATGAGACCACTGCTGGACTATGTCAAAGTTCTCATTCATAAGTCTCATAGCTGTCTTCACAGACGGCTGCCTTGAGCGAAGTCTGGGTAGACAAGCAGCAGGTATATCAACATGAATAGGGAGATCCTGTGCAGTGATGAGTGAAGTGGCTGGATTCCCTTGCGATCCTGGCGGCGACGATGTGAAAGTTTGTTGACATTTGACGATCGTAAATATGGGTAGTTGGCCATTTTCCTTGTTTACCTGAATAGCTCGGATAATCCCTGACTCGTGCAGGAACGCAGAAATACCGTCATACTTTCCTTGTGTTCACAATTCCAGCCTTTCAAATATACTTTCTTGTGTACTAAATAGTACAACCATATTAAAAATTGACTATTACGACTATGAAGATTGCCTGATAGATAACTCTTCTAATTTGGGACAAGGTGGCGCATCGGTCATGCTGTTGGCCTCTCACCAAGGTGGCCGGGTTTGTTTCCCGGTCAATGCATTTGAGATTTTCGAAGTGAAATACCATGTCCTGTGGTTCGGATTCCACGTAAAAAGGACGTCCCGGGGCTCACGATCGCATGATTAACGGTCACGTAGAACTAAAAGCTTCCTTTCTTTTAACTCTTCTAAAATGAAATAGTGATTTCAGTTAGTTATTGTTGTTTTAAGGGGCTGAACAGTGAGGTCATCTGCCTCTAATAGTGACTTTCATAAGTTGATAATATCAATATAATTATCCCTAGTCCCGATGATGTAATAATGCTCGAAACATCGCTTTAACTATATCCTCTTCTTCGGATGCCTATCCATTAATGGATGTTAGCGACCACATGATGCATCTTTTTCTTATGAACTGTGATGTGGAATAATTTATCTATGCTGGGTAATCCTGTCCACTGTTTTACGTTATCCACCCAGGAAATCCTTCTTCTGCCCCTTCCTCTATATCAAATATCCAAAATCGATAATTAATATGACATTGAATCTACTGGCATGAATCATTCTGGAATGGAACCGCATGACATACATACTCAAGCACAATAATAATACCACCACAGACAACCCCAGATTTTAACCAGGGCCGTCGCGAGGGTGCGCGGGGCCTAGTAGGCATGAGTTTGCGGGGCGAGGGGGGTTGGTGGGGAAGGGAGGGGAGGCTGTTGTAGTAAATGCAAATTTTAGACTGTAAGTGGCTGTGTTGTACAAAGAGTGATATTTTAAAAGAAATTACAATTTTAGGCTAGTTAAAACTCATTTGATTAAATTTGTAGTTTCTAAACAAACCTCAACAAATAGGATACACATAAAATTGTATACAGGAAGCACCTGATCAGATAAAAGCAACAAGCAATATCAATGGAAACCTGATATAATGAGCTAACAGGTGATTTTGTTTGACATAAATAATATATTATGGAAAACGAAGCATGTGCTTGATGTACTTTCTTACCCAAACTCACATAATTAATAATAATACGCAATCACGTTTACATATTTCAACATTTCTACGGCTATACAGTTTTTCATAAACTAAACTACCAAACGTGCTATAAGTCCTCTTTCACCGATAAATATGAGCTGAATGGCCCCTTTGTTCGAGAAATAACATGGTTTACAAGGCAGGCTTTTTTTTAAATAATGTCTGTTTTTTGTTTAGAATTTAGAGCTTTTTATTTATGTAAAAGGCGCTTTGCGGGCCTTTGCTAGGGCAAAAGTGCTGATTAAATCGTTCATTTCTTTTGGCCGACTCACATTCGATTGACAGAGTAGCCAAACCGTTCAGACGCTCCTGCGCAATCGTTGATCGCAAATAGTTTTAGATTAGTTTCAGAATGGAAAAACTCCTTTCCCCCGACACAACCGCTATAGGAATTGTAAGCATAATTCGATAGGCCGTCGTTAAATTAGGATAGGACTCCTTTTTCGGGGCTAAGTACTGTAGTGCACCTAAAGCACTTTTTTACAGATGACAGAACAGCGTACGTATATAATTGTAGCTCCAGAAAAAGATCTTCTGCATCCAAATCTTCAAGCTCCCCGTCTTTTAGAAAAGTAGAGAGTGTTTATCAATGGTCTTTCAATTGCTTTTCCTCCAAATTGGAAAGTTTGGAAGGATCCAAAAGAAATCCATTAACTTTGTTAAATCTATTTTCTACGCAGCTCAGTGCAGTATCTACGACAGACAAAGAGTAATTTACCCCGAAATTTATTTTCAGCTTCTTTTTGAAGTTGTAACATGTTTTTCGAGGGGTTTTTATGCCACTGGCATAAGTCAGTAGGAAGCCATTCTATATTTATTTATGCGGAAAAATGTTCAGCCAAGAGAAGCTTTCATGGTAATTTATTATTATTATTAACTTATTAATATTATTATTATTAAGGTATTTTTTGGAGCATTTTTATAAAATTATAAGCATACAGATAGGTTTTCTATGTCTTAGAAAACACTATCAAGTAAATTATTACGAACTACATTATCATAGAAAATTATATGATTACGGAATTTTACGGAGTTTTGTCAGTTAGGGTATTATGAGAGAGATGACTCACTGGGAATTCAGATACAGGCTTATTCTTGTCAAGAAGCATGTCGCAAGCCTGGGTTGCAGCGTCTAGAAAAGGCGAAATTGTCTGGAACGGCAAACGACATCATCCGCGCGCCGTGTGTATTGAGCCTAAGGAGGGGAGTAGCGGGGTGGCACAGCCAATCAGTGAGGACCACGTTAGGTGGAAGTTGGCACCGGAGTGGGGATGCGACGAGTGCAGATATCGTTTGGCGCGCCGTGGAGTAGAGGACTATCTTAGTAAAACTTAACCAGTGTGGTTGTACGAGTGTTTGGCTCCGATGTTCGGACCATAAAGTGATCATATCTACCAGTATATCATCAAATAACGAAGAAGATGACGACGTCCAGGAGACAGTGGGAACCTCTCTACATCATCCAGTACGAGGGAAATGCTTTGGCAATTTCCAGTGGTAAGCGGAATGACGCAGAACTACGCAATCTCTCGTTTCTCTTTGTTTAAATTCAGTATTTCAGTAACTTCATAGCTTGGGAATAAGAGTAAAATCAATAATTTATCAGACTCCGTTTTCACGTAATTTTCTAGCGGTAATATTCAAATCGCAACGCTCCAATATAAATTTTAAAGTTATTATTATTATTAATAATTTTGCAATACGTGTTATATATAATAAATTCATTTCTTTCAAACATGCAATCTTTGCTTTCAGTAGGTAGCATTAGATATAGACCAATTCCTTCTCCTGATACAATTGTTTGTTGGGTTAATGATCAAATCATACCACGATCTGAGTGAATAGATTCTTGAAGGTGTTCTGCCGGAGCTAGATGTTGTAAAATATAAATTTAGATTTCAACATAGCGTTGAGGTCTTGGCGCCCATTAAAACAACATAGCTTAGGCAAAGGTAAACAGTTACATTTGTCACCCAACAGTAAGGACCAGTCAAAACGTTTCATTTGTACGCTCAACGTGGAGCGAAGCGAGACCGTTTCATTTGTCGCCGACAACTTGGGGCTGAAAACCTAATAACATTTGTGGAAGGAGAAGGGTATATATTTCTGTGCCTGTATTTTGGGGGTTATTTGTCTGTATCAGTGTATATCATTATGGGGGATGAGAAAGAAAGACAGATGAGGTTACGTAGTGGTCGTCAACTGGAGAGTGATGATACGAGCAGTATGTCGAGTGAAGGTAGTACCGGGGTAGCGGAGGTAAATCCCGATACTGAAACAGGGAGTGTAGGCGGCCAACCAGAATTAAAAACTTTACTTCTAGAGTTTATGTATCAGAACAAAGTTAGTAGTGATGCCTTAAATGCAAAATTAGAACAAAACAGTAGGGAAAATAAAGAAAGTACAGACGCTTTAAATGCTAAACTGGAACAAAACAATGCTAAACTGGATCAAAACAATGCTAAACTAGAGCAAAACAGTAGGGAAAATAAAGAAAGTACAGACGCTTTAAATGCTAATCTGGAACAAAACAACGCTAAACTAGAACAAAACAGTAGGGAAAATAAAGAAAGTACAGATGCCTTAAACGCCAGATTAGAACAAATTAGTAGGGAAAATAGAGAGAGTACTGAAACTTTAAATGCTAAATTAGAACAAAACAGTAGGGAAATTAGTGATAAATTCGAACTGATTAGAGGTGAGATCAAGGGGGTGATGGAAGAGAAGGCTAAAGAGATTATTGCAGATGTAGACAGAAAATTAGGAAAAGTACAGGAGGAGTTAGAAATTAGAATCAGTACACAGGCTGAAAATTTAAAAGAACTAGTGCAACTGGAAACACAGCAGGTCAAAAAACAATTGGGGGGAAAATTGACAAAATTCAGGTAGCAACTAAAGAGGTTAAGGAACAGCTGGGGGGTAGAATTGAGAAAGTCCACTCGCAAATAGTTGCAGAAGTAAATGATTTAAGAGAGAGTAATAGAGAGAGCATTAGCAAGATTGAGGAGAAACAAGCAAAGCTATATGATAAAGTAGAAGAATCAGAAGGAAACATTAAAGTAACAGTAAACAGTATTGAGAGGAAGGCGGAGGAGAAAATCGCAGAATTAAAATTAAAAGCTAGGATCAGGCAAGAAAATAGTCAGAATAGGCCAGTTTTTGTGAATAGCACACACAGGGAGGTAGAACTGGGTAAGTTCAGCAATCGACAGGGGTGCCCTGAGTTCATGAATACTATAGAAAATAAATTCGGGGAGAGGTTGGAAAATGGTAGTATTGAGTGGTGCCAGGTAGTTGAAATTTTAGAACAAGTGTTTGTGGGGGAAACGAGGAATTGGTTTGCTGTCTACAGAGACAAGTTTACTGATATTAATGATTTTAAAATGAAATTCTGTGAAAAGTTCTGGAATGAGGTTATTCAGTCGCAGCATCGTGAGGGAGTAGTGTGTGGTAAATATAAACCTAAAGGAAGCCTCACCATGACCGAATACTTTTTAGGGCAGGTATTAGTGTGTAAATATCTGGATGGCTTGAAGGAGGAAAGTGATGTGGTGAGGTTGCTACTTAGGCACTTTCCCTATAGGATCAAGGAGGCTGCTTGTATCCAGAATGTAAAGACAATATCACAAGTAGAAAATTTGTTAAGCACATTTGATGCACTAGGGAGAGGGGGTTATGAGGACAATTTCAATCGGAACCAGGGTAATAATAATAATAATAGGCCTAATGAAGCCAGGCATCAGGAAGTTCAAGGGAACGGTGGCGAAGGTGCCAACGCTCAAAATAGAAATAATAATAATAATCGTCGTCGTCGGCTTTAACTCGTTTCCGAGTATACATCTTCTTCCAAAACAGTCTAAAATAATCTAAGGTTGAGGTCTGTGGGCATGTTTGCGGTGACTGAACAGCCCAATGCGTGCATGAAACAAACGTCCACACAGATCACACAGAACTGTTGGTTGAGGGCGTGGCTGTGCTGCACGGAGCTTACGTGCTTGTCGCTTGGCCTTAACAATTCTACGACGTTCTTCTTCAAACATTTTGACAGCAGCCGGGATGGTCTGGCGACAAGTTGAACGGTCTTTAGCAAGCTGGTCCCAGGTTTGTGGATTGAGACCTGTCAACTTCATATTCTGCTTGAATTGGTCCTTGTAACGTCTCTTAGGGCCTCCATGAGGTCTGGTGCCGGAGGTGAGTTCACCATACAGAACCTGGCGTGGTAGTCTCGTATCATCCATCCGTTGGACATGTCCAATCCATCTAAGTTGATGACCAATGATGGATGATTCTATACTATTAGCAAGCGCTTTCTCAAGAACATCAAGATTGGTGATGTGGTCTTCCCACTTTATCTTAAGGATGGATCGAAGCTTCTGTTGATGGAAGCGCTCAAGCTTTCGGAAGTCATGTCGATAGAGGGTCCAGGTTTCACAGCCATACAACAATGTTGAGATAACAACAGCTTGGTACACCATGAGCTTCGTCTTCACGGTCAGATCTTTATTCAAGAAGACCCGGTGCGATAGTCGCCCAAATGCCGCATGGGCAGCACCGATTCTCTTCTCAACATCCTGCCCACAATTGCCGTGTACAGATAGCAGACTGCCCAGATACGAGAAGTGGTCTACCTGCTCCAATGGAGTATCTGAGATAGAAATGTTGAAGTGCGGAAGGGAAGTGCCTGGTGAGGGTTGTGCCAGAACCTTGGTCTTCTGAACATTAATGGTGAGACCAAAACGTTCACATGCATTCTTGTAGCAATTAACAGTCTGTTGCAACTCCACTGGCGTGAGTGTAGGCGATGCTGCATCATCTGCATACAACATATTGGTTATCTTCGTAACCTGAGTTAGCTTCTTGGAGCGAAATCGAGCTAGGTTGAAGAGCCCTCCATCAAATCGGTACCTGACATCTACACCTGGGATGTTTGTGGGCGATTTATAGAGCATTGCAGCCAAATACAATGCAAACAGTGTTGGAGCAAGTACGCACCCTTGTTTCAGTCCATGAGTGATAGGAAATTCGTCAGAGATCTTATTTTGCTGACAAACCTGACCGGTCATGCCATCATGGAGAGCTTGGATTAGATCAACAAAGCGTCGAGGACAGCCAAAGCGTTGTAGCACCGCCCACATAGCAGATCTTGGAACTGAGTCAAAGGCCTTTTCCAGATCATAAAAGACTAAGAAGAGTGGATTCTGTTGCTCACTACATTTTTCTTGTAGTTGTCTTATGCAGAAAATCAAGTCAGTTGTGCTTCTGGAAGATCGAAATCCACACTGGGACTCGGGGAGGATCTTTTCTGAGATAACCTGAAGGCGGTTAAGTAAAATTCTGGCGAGAATTTTACCCACAGTAGATAGTAGCGATATACCGCGATAGTTGCCACAAACACTACGATCACCTTTCTTGAAGATTGTGATGATAGTGGCGTTCTTTAGGTCACCAGGTACTTCTCCTAATTCCCAAATTTTGAGAATAAGAGTGAAAATCCGTGTTTTGAGGGACTGACCTCCAGCTTGAATTAATTCCAGTGGGATGTTATCTGGGCCAGGTGCCTTTCTTGGTTTCATTTGATTGAGAGCTACACTGAATTCCGTGTAAGAAGGAGGTACAGCCATCCATGGTTGTTCAGGATATTTCGGCACATCACGGAGGAAGTCTTCAGCAGCTGTTGAGGGACGATTTAGAAGGATGGAGAAATGTTCCTTCCAACGCTCTAAGATATCATGGCTGTCAGTAAGAGTGGCAGAGTTGTCAGCACTTTTTAGTGTACCTGATGAAGAACGAAGTGGGCCATATATCTCTTTAATCCCTGCATAGAAGTTCCTCAGATCACGAGTATCAGATAGCCTCTGAAGTTCCTCAGCTTTCCGCTGCCACCAAGTATTCTTTATCTCTCTTATTTGTGTCTGACACTTACTCTTGAGTTCTAAATACAGAGCTTTCTTCGTATTTGAGGATGGGTCTTGAAGATGAGATAGATAGGCTTCCCTTTTGATGTTGATGAGACGCAAAATTTCTTCATTGTTGTCATCAAACCAGTCTTGACTTTTCTGCTTTACCAAACCAATGGTTTCTTCAGCTGACTTAGTGATTATCTCCCTCAGATTGGTCCATTCTTCTCGAATGTCACTTGTTTTAACTGGATGACTGATAGCTGGGCATTGATCATATTCTCAAAGTTTGTGGAAATAGATTCATCCTGAAGTTTGGAGGTGTTAAACTTTCCTCTGGATGGGGTTTGGAAACGCCTTGTTGGTTTTGGGCTGATGGATATCCTGAGTTTACAGATGAGAAGTTTGTGATCCGTCCAACAATCGTCAATATTCCTTGCTGTTTTGGTAATAAGTATGTCCTTCTTATCACATTGTCGGGTAATGACGTAATCAAGGATGTGCCAATGCTTAGAACGTGGATGCATCCACGTGGTCTTGAAGCGGTCAGGTAATCGGAATTGAGTGTTGGTGATGAAGAGTTCATGTTCTGCACAAAGACCAAGAAGAAGTCCATTGGGATTACAGGATCCAAGACCTTGTTTACCCATCACATTTTGCCATAGCCGGTTATCTTTCCCAACTCTTGCATTGAAATCACCAAGGAGTAAGAGCTTATCTGTAGATAGTACCTTGGAGATGATTGTGCCAAGCTGGTCATAGAACTGGCCCTTAACTTCATCATCGGCCTTCAAAGTTGGAGCATAGGCAGATATGAGAGTCATGAATGAACCTCCAGAGAGTGGAATGCGGAGAGTCATAAGTCTTTCGCTGATTGCAGTGGGAGTAATTTGGAAATCATTAACTAGCTTGGTCTTTACAGCGAATCGTACACCATGAATACGATGTTCTCCCTCCTCCTTTCCCTTCCAGAAGATGGTATAACCTGATCCAAACTCAGTAATTTTTCCTTCAGTGGACAACCTGGTTTCACTGAGAGCAGCGATGTCAATGTTGAGTCTGGATAATTCATGAGTAATAAGAGCCGTTCTTCTTTCAGGCCTGTCGTTATCTTTTAAGTCAAGCAAAGTTCTGACGTTCCATGTTCCAATGATAAAATTGTGTGTCCTTATTGACTTGGTAGTTTTTGTTTTTCGACCGCATGAGGGGTGACCTGCTGGGTGCGGCCGCCCAGCCGGACAGTAGATGTGACTTCCGATGTTTAGCCCACCTTTTCTAGGGCCTTCCCCATGTGGGGTGAGCAGCGGTAATCCTAAACAGGCCTGCTCAAACACAGATGCAGGACCGAACTCCTGAGTAGCCACAGAGTCCCAGGAAGACGAACCATCACACATCTGCTGCCAACGTGCAGGTCCGAACTAGGGGCTTCCAGTTACACCCATAACCTGCCCCCACCATCCATATCCCATCGCCGTTGGACTTTAGAAAATAAGTGACTGATGGAAGAATTGCCACTGGCGTGTATTTGGTTAGGGTGGATCACAACTTGCCAGGAAGTGACCCACTCACTATGATCTCGGAGTCGTGTCCTGCGGCACATATGAAATGAGACATGCAAGACCAGACACAGAGACTGCAACGAACTGCCGCAGACTCAAAATATTACTGAGGTGCGCCTTCACAGCCAATTCGTCTGGCATGGCCTCTTCCGCCTTCACGACCGTTGGGAACCATAAAAGTAATGGATTCTTCTTCCGCCCGCTTTGCCGTTGGGCCTAAACACATGTGCCCCATCCGCCAGCTCCGCCGTACCGAAGTTCATCTTCTCCGCCTTCACTGCCGTTGTGGTCTTCACTCGTAACCCTGAGCTGGGACCCTTACCAGATGATACACACCGGGCCAGTGCGCTCTGGGACTCACATAGGCAGGGGCGCCACTCCCTGGGTAGGGCTACCTCCGAAGAGGGTCCCTACCTGCTACCTGCAATAATAATAATAATAATCAGCTAAATCAGAACAGAGGAAATGGCTATGGTAATCAGTATCAAGGGAGGAACAATGATTTCAGGGGAAATCAAGGGAGAAACAATGATTACAGGGAAAATCAAGGGAGAAATAATGATTTCAGGGGAAATCAAGGGAGAAATTATAATGACAATAATTACAACCAGAATAGGGGTCAAGGAAGAGGACAGCCTAGTGGTAGTAATATACAGCCAAACAATGACAACACAGCCCAGAGCAACCAGACCAGTGCAGTAGTTAGTAGTACTACAGCCAGCTGTAGCGGTTCTTTAAACGCGAACCAGGCTGCGAAGTAAGGTCAGAATCTCAGTCTGTAGCATGCCCTGTCCATACAATTATACAGGAACACTATGACGTAAATGTAAGAAATGAATTATTACATGAACTAAATAATGAAGGTATTATTCAGGAAGTGGTTAGTAAGAGCCCCATAGTTAAATTTAACGTGTCCGAGGCGTATACAGATGTTTTAATTGATAGTGGTTGTATGAAGAGTTGCATAAGTAGTGCATTTTATGATAAAATGAAAGGAACTGGAGTAAATTTTGAGGAGATGCCAATTAAAAGTACTTTTGTTATCACAGCTGTTGGGAAGAGGTCTAAAGTAATTTCTAAGCAAGTTTTAGTAGACATTAAAATTAATAATCATGTAGAGAAGCAGATTTGCCTTGTAATTCCAAATTTAGTATTCAGTGTTATCTTGGGTTCTGAGTGGCTAAGTAGAGTGTCTGGTAACTTATGTTATGATGTAGGGAGTTTGAAATTTAAATGGGGAGATTCTGAAGTAGAAGTAGCGTTCAATGACCATATTCAGGGAAGTAGGGTTGTAGGTGTGATTTGTACTTTAAATGAGATATCGCCAGCCGTAGAGCGGGGTTCTCCATGTTTTGTGGGCAGTGTGATTACGAACGGTAGTCTAGAGGACTCGTTACGTGATGCTGCATTTCGGGGAAATATAGAGGTGGAACAATGTGTTCGGCTCTATGATGTGTTATTGTGTAATAGGAGAGTTTTTGAGGACCGCATTGGTATGGCCAATTGCTATACACATTCATTGAACGTTATTGATAGGTCAGTATTCACAGGACATAGATATCCTGTACCTTTCGCTTATCAGAGTGCAGTTGAGGCACAAATTAACCAGATGCTTGAAGATGGGATTATTGAGCACTCTAACAGTCCTTATGTTAATTCTTTGATCACGGTACCCAAGGCCGACGGCACAGTTCATATTTGTTTAGACGCTCGTTTGGTTAACAGTAGAATTAGTTCAGATCAGCTGAAATCTATGTCAATAGAGGAATTAATGCAAACATTTGAGGGGAAGAAGTATTTCACTTGTCTAGATTTGAGTTCCAGTTTTTGGCAAGTGCCACTTATGTACGAAGATAGACCATTTACAGCTTTTAGTCATAAATATAACCTTTATCAGTTTTGCAGGGTACCTTATGGGTTAAAGAGTAGTTCAGCAGCTTTAATTAGGGCTTTAAACATAGCATTAGGGGATGACAGGAGAGTTTGTAACCATTTACATTGATGATATGGTAATAAGTTCACGCAGTTTTGAGGAGCATCTACGTCATTTAGATATAGTTTTTCAGAAATTAGATCAGGCAGGGTTCACTTTGAAGCTGTCTAAGTCGTCATTCTGTCAGTCAGAAGTGACATTTTTAGGTCATAGAGTGTCGAGTAGAGGTGTAACACCAGAGGAAAGTAGGGTTAGCATGTGTGGACAGTAGCAACAGGGCATCGTTACAGACACTAAGAAATATGCTAGTGGAGCAACGTGATGACGTTCATTTAAAGGGAGCCACTTGCAAGGTTGGAAGCAGGTGACGCAGAAACATTTATAGTTTCCAAACGTATTGGCAAAACAGCATATGTGCTGGAGAATAGTGAGGGAAACAGATTATACAGGACGTATAATATACATAGTCTACGAAAGTATGTGTCATAAAGTAAGTGTGTTTAGCTGGCGAGCCAGCCTATCAAATGAGTAAGTGTGGTATTTGGTGCGTGGGAGGAGATGGTCTTCCAGGCAGGCGTATCAGAAGTCACACAGGGGGGTAGTATATAAGTAAATGAGAGTTTTTAAGGTACAGGGAAATATGACGGGATTGTCGGATGCTCTTGAGCACTAAAATGTCTCGATACACCAAGGCCAGAATTTGGTAGCGCTGGTGAATTCCCATTTGTCTCCAAGAGATGGGTGAGCGCTTGAACAGGGTATTTTTGCTTAAGGCGTCCGCGAGACAAAAGATGGGCCATCAGAAGGCGAGACAGTCCTTCATGAAACTCATACATAACAGCACACATGATTTCTGTTGACGACCTCGCCATGTAAGATTTGTAAGTGAGTAATTTAGGGTAATTTGTACAATGGTATTATTTGTGTGAGGAGAACTGGTCTGTGTTGAGAACTAGTAGTAAGTAGAATATGGTCTACGGGGACTTAAGAAGACAGTGCGATTGCGGCACAGAACTATTTGGTGTTATATGTAATGCGCATTTACTGTTTTTTCTTCTTCAGAAGTCAATATTAATTTTGTCCGTTACAAAGAGAGATTAAGTATTATGGTCACGATGCGCTGCCACAGTAGTGTGATCATGTGCTCAGTGATAAGAGAGATTAAATTTCACCATAAGGAAGGAACCTCCAGTGAAATTAGGAAGTTCTGTGGTGATAAACATATATCAGAACACCTTGATGCGTGTGATGTGACATCATAAATACATAGTGCTCACACAGTAATTATGTCTATTTTTCCAACATACAGAAATTTGAGAGGCGGAAATATCCATGGAATATTATTCTATATGAAAAACATTGGACTGGTTGCAAAGTGCAATCCATAGTGATTACAAACTTTGACGCAAAGTGCGTAAAGAAAATTATGAGTGTATATACATGTAATTTAGGGTGATTTCATTTATGTAATATGTATTTTGGATGGGGATTTATTAACGTGTCTGGGATAATCGGATAATGGACCGTCGTCACGGTAAATCATCCGATGATCCGAGGCGAATATGTAACGTGTTTTTCAAGGGGTTTTTATGCCACTGGCATAAGTCAGTAGGAAGCCATTCTATATTTATTTACGCGGCAAATTGTTCAGCCAAGAGAATTCTTCATGTTAATTTATTATTATTAACTTATTATTATTATTATGGTATTTTTGGAGCATTTTATAAAATTATAAGCATACAGATAGGTTTTC
Source organism: Meconema thalassinum (assembly GCA_946902985.2). Lineage (NCBI taxonomy): Eukaryota > Metazoa > Arthropoda > Insecta > Orthoptera > Tettigoniidae > Meconema > Meconema thalassinum. The sequence goes on along the minus strand of OX336388.2, from coordinate 1,752,245,444 downwards.
TATGTCTTAGAAAACACTATCAAGCAAATTATTACGAACTACATTATCATAGAAAATTATATGATTACGGAATTTTACGGAGTTTTGTCAGTTAGGGTATTATGAGAGAGATGACTCACTGGGAATTCAGATACAGGCTTATTCTTGTCAAGAAGCATGTCGCAAGCCTGGGTTGCAGCGTCTAGAAAAGGCGAAATTGTCTGGAACGGCAAACGACATCATCCGCGCGCCGTGTGTATTGAGCCTAAGGAGGGGAGTAGCGGGGTGGCACAGCCAATCAGTGAGGACCACGTTAGGTGGAAGTTGGCACCGGAGTGGGGATGCGACGAGTGCAGATATCGTTTGGCGCGCCGTGGAGTAGAGGACTATCTTAGTAAAACTTAACCAGTGTGGTTGTACGAGTGTTTGGCTCCGATGTTCGGACCATAAAGTGATCATATCTACCAGTATATCATCAAATAACGAAGAAGATGACGACGTCCAGGAGACAGTGGGAACCTCTCTTCATCATCCAGTACGAGGGAAATTCTTCGGCAATTTCCAGTGGTAAGCGCGAATGATGCAGAACTACGCAATCTCTCGTTTCTCTTTGTTTTAAATTCAGTATTTCAGTAACTTCATAGCTTGGGAATAAGAGTAAAATCAATAATTTATCAGACTCCGTTTTCACGTAATTTTCTAGCGGTAATATTCAAATCGCAACGCTCCAATATAAATTTTAAACTTATTATTATTATTAATTTTGCAATACGTGTTATATATAATAAATTCATTTCTTTCAACCATGCAATCTTTGCTTTCAGTAGGTAGCATTAGATATAGACCAATTCCTTCTCCTGATACAATTGTTTGTTGGGTTAATGATCAAATCATACCACGATCTGAGTGAATAGATTCTTGAAGGTGTTCTACCGGAGCTAGATGTTGTAAAATATAAATTTAGATTTCAACATAGCGTTGAGGTCTTGGCGCCCATTAAAACAACATAGCTTAGGCAAAGGTAAACAGTTACATTTGTCACCCAACAGTAAGGACCAGTCAAAACGTTTCATTTGTACGCTCAACGTGGAGCGAAGCGAGACCGTTTCAAAGTTTCTCTTCGTTTTTTTTTCCACCTGTTGATCATTTTGCTGATATATTTAATCAATGAACCTTTTGTGATTGCCTTGACGGCGAATAGAAAATTTCTTTGCATAGCCCAAATTTTCCATTATTTCTCTAGCGGTGGACATTGCACTGTTAAAGCCAGTGTTGCGATAATTTTGAAAAAATGACTTTAAGCCCTGAAGTTCGGTTAAAGCCGTATCTAACGAAGTCTTCTCCGATTGGAGAGTTTACTTGTTGAGTTCACAGAAAATAAAATATTGTACCGATAACGAGGCTTAAAACAAATTCATACGAATTTGTATGAAGCAACAAAGATTGGGCTCTGACCGGGTAACAGGATCCTTGGTAGTTTCTGCCACTTTTTCTAGAGCTTTGTTTACTTTGCCTAACTGGTACCTGATGGGCTTGACACTGTCAATTCTACATTCCCATCTCGTGCTGGATCAAGATTTCAGTGTGCGGTGGCCACGACATAGTTCGCACAAAATGTCCCACCTTTCCGTGGAAGCTACAAACAAAGGGTACAGACGCCGAACTAAACCAAAAAATGTCATAGAGTTCTTATTGCATTTAATCATGTCACCCAAAAGTAAGTTACGATTATGTGCAACACATGCCATGAACATTGTTCGTTTATTAATATGTTTTACTCGCACTCCTTTATACTTGGCCTTCATATTAGCACCGTTGTCATACCCTTGTCCGCTATAGTCCATGATATCAAGATCATTATCCTCCAATACTCCCTCTAAAACCCTTTCCCGTATTGTTGTGTACCTCTAAAAACTCGAACGATTCGACGATCCTTGGAGTTTCTGCCAGTATATCAACATAGCAGAGGACCAAGGTCATTTGCTCCTTGTGGCTCACATCGGGCGTAAGTTGAGGATAACCGCGTAATATTTGGCGACACGAACAGCATTCAGTAGTTTTTCCTTCGTAGCGCCTTAAGAAAAGGAAAAAAGAAAATTATTAACATTTTTGCTAATTCCATTTAAAAAACTAACCTAATGTTTAAATTTATTTTATCTTTAATTTACCTAACATCGAAATTATATCGTTTTGTATTTCGGGACCGAGATAATGCACGTGCGTTTCGTCATCACGCACCCGCCAAAGATATTCCTTCATTGGCCCGTCAAAAATAGCGAGCATTTCCATCAACTTAAGAAAATTCCCATTTTCTCTCTCGAACAGTTCGCACGAACTCCCTCGAAAAGCAGAATTTGTCTCAGCCAGGTATTGTACTGCTGCGATGATACAAACTTGGCTTATTTTAATTTGGGCTGGACTGAATCAAACATACTATCTTTATATTTTTTATTTATGAAAAAAAAAAATGGCGTGAAGCGCGGGACCTTTCTGAGCGCGGGGCCTGGCGTTACCGCACCTCTCGCGACGGCCCTGATTTTAACCCAATATATAAATTCTGTTACATTAGAAATAGTAAGATTTTAAAAATCCTAGTCACTAGAAGTTCTCCAAAAGAGATGGTCTAGCACATGGTTAAAACACATAATGCAATTCCTATCATAGTTACCTCAGCCTAACCTGTGCATTGTGTATTTTTGTTAGCCCAGTTTGTGTTTATCTACATTTTTGTGTTTCTTGCAAGTTATATGAAACTTCGTGGCATTTAGAAATGTGTAGAAATGGCAACTGGTAAACTTTGCTGTTGTATAAACCATCCAGACAATTTTTGTTTAATGTGTGGGAAATTCACTCAGAAAACTGGCAGGAGATCTGTCCCTCGTATTTATACAATAGTGTCAGAATACGTAGGGAACCTCTTACTGTGTGTGGTTGGCTGGAGCTGTTTCTGTTAACTGATTGATCGTCCTATTTGTGATAAAGAAAAAAGTTTTGCACTTCATGTTGCCTGCATAACCTGTGCCACTACCCTAATCAAATGGTTAGAAGGAAAGTGCCTAGCCATGCCATTTACTGTTCCAATAATGTGTGGGACAATAGACCATTCAGACTGTTACTTCTGGCTCATTCAGGATATTCAAGCAAAACTAGACATAAAATAAATCACACCAGTGTGTCTTCAGTGCGTCTGCCTGTGCACCATGGTGAAAGCTTACTTCAAATCCAGGGTGCCTACACCATCCCTGTTCCTGATACAATTACACACACTACTACAGGCAATACAGGTTATCAGACAAGTTCAACACACACCCAACTACACGGGCATAATGACCAAGATATCCCAAGCCCCTGATTGAATTAACAACAAACAATTAAATGTGTTTATGTAGAGTTGACAGTGGTTTGATCATGCAGGAATGGCTACTATTTATTGACTCCAGTTAAACCAACTTGAAAGCAGTACAACTGCATAATGGCAACAAATTTCCTGACATTACCTTCGTGTTCTTATAAATGGGTACTAGAATTTTTTTCCCAAAACTGATGGGGGAATCATCTTGAGCAGGGAAGCTAACCAGTTTCATCCTTCTACTCTCAAGATTTTCCATAGGTCAGCAGGAATGTCATCTGGTCCAATTTTTGCTAAAGCCATTTGAATGTCCACATTAGTGACTTTAGACACTGTGCAGCTGTTATCTCGTGGAAACTCTTCACTAAGTAGTTTATTGAAGTATTTTTACCTGCGATAGTCAATGGTGTTGTCATCGGTAAATCGGATGACTTTAATTATGTTGGATGTACCTGTAAGCAATAATGTCCCTACTCTTGAGCAGCAACCTTATAGATTTTAATTTCCCTTCCTGGTGTTTCCAAGACATTGTATAACTGCAGTTGTGCTTCATTCTTTGCCCTTGCAACAGTAATTTAACAGGTTTCTTGGCTTCCCTATGTTCTTGTCTAAGATTTATTTTATTTTATTTGGCATAATGAAGATACATTGCGGCAAAGAATTAAAATTAAACAGATAACAAAAATGTTAAAACAAATACAATATTTAAAAAGGAAAATTGTAGGTACCGTAACAATTAGGCATTTACAGCACACTGTCCAGGTTATTCAGCCAGTTGACAGCATCATTGTCTAAGATGATCACCATCGGCACCAGTTTTCCTTTTCCACCATGCTTTAAAACCAATTTCTTTATCTACAATGTTTCTTTGTATGCCATACTATTGCTACCACGTCCTTCTTCATTCTCAGCTGTCCCTTTGATCTTGCTTTTGCAATTCAATGTCCTTGAAATCTTTTGCCACATCTGGTTTATACTGTGCTCCAGCAGAGGAACTAACATGCCACTCATTTGCCATAATGTTAAAATGTTTAACATTTATGAACGTAATGTCATGAAATATTTTTCAGGTTCCTGGAAGATTGTATCCTATTAAATTGCATTATAGACCTATTTCAATTGAGGAGAAATCATCCAAAGGAGAGCGAATTAATCCTGCACCTTATGTTCGAGTACTTCATCTCATTGATGAAAAGTATCCAAGTAAGTTTTGTGCTTATGTGCTTACGATATTCAACTTTGTCAACATAAATTGTTTTCTTTTTAATAAATCTGCATTCCAATTTTATTTCAGAGAACGAGAAAGGCGATGTTCTAATATTCCTGAGTGGTATGAGTGAAATCTCAACCATTGTGGAGGCAGTACAAGAGTATAGCAAAACTTCCCAGAATTGGGTTATATTACCACTGCATAGCACATTGTCCTTGTCTGAACAAGATAAGGTATGTTTAAGTTCATGGTACTAACTGGTGGATCACTTTTAATAACTGCCTTCTGTGCTCTTTGGGTACGAATTGAGACTCTGGATCCAAAGATCCTGGCTCTGCTCTCTGCTCTTGTCCGAGGTGAACAAGAGCGGATGTCATATAGGACTCTGGTTTCAAATAACAGCTAAGTTTAAATAACCTTATTCCATTCTAGTGCAGTGTATCTTTTGTGTATTCGCCACATTGACATAATAACCACATACAATAGGCCACCAGTTTAAATAGGAATGGTTGATTTAGGACATCATTCTTGAATTTAGTCACAATAATAATTCAATAGAACACAGGTTTTCATTTAAAATACATTAACAATAACGCAACAACCATGGAAGTGAACATAACATAAGTAAATAAGATTGACACAATACATGAGTTTTTATGAACTTATGTAATCTAAACATTGTATATATATTTGTGCATAAGTGTAATTCATAAACATTGTACATTTATTAGCCTAAGAGAGCAGGATCTGAAGATGATCTCTTGCCGATCGAAACACGTAATCCAATAATTAAGTACCTCCACTTTTGTACATAAAAGAGTGTTATTTTGTAATAAGTATCTTATGTTAAGTTCACATAAATACTTGTTTTCTCGCCTAATATAATTGGACATAATTTCTGTTGGCCGACTGGAAGCTTTCTTATATATACTGTATCTTCTCTATATAGTAACCAGTATTTGCTTTTACATGAATACTGTATAATTCTATGACTTGTAGGTTTTTGACTACCCTCCTGATGGCGTAAGGAAGTGTATTATCTCCACAAACATTGCTGAGACATCTGTTACCATTGATGGCGTACGTTTTGTAATTGATTCTGGAAAAGTGAAGGAAATGAGCTATGACCCAGCTTGTAAACTGCAAAGACTAAAGGAGTTCTGGATTAGTCGTGCTAGTGCTGAACAGAGGAAAGGAAGGGCAGGTATGAAGCATGTTAATGTTGTGTTACTAAGCCAACATGTATTGTATTTCTTTACCTCTTTTGTTGTGCGAATGGATCACTGTAGGCTAACATAAACAAAAATACAAACTATCACTGTTTTATGTTCACCTTTGTGTGTTTTGATAAACAAGGAGGACACTGAGACCATATCGACAAGAGGTGGTGCACATAGACAAATTCCACACAGCTGATGGTATTCAATGTCTTTCTCATCGTTAGCAAAGGTGTGGGATTATTTTGAAGGGTGTTAGCTGTGAGTAATGTACCGTACTTTTTGTTTAATAGAATAATAATAATGTCATGTGGCTTTCTGGGAGGCTGTGTGCAGGTCTTTCTAGTTGAAGCCGGTAAGAGAATTGTAAGTCCGAATAAGGATGAAGATGTCACTTACTCCCAGTCCTCAAGCCAGGGGAATTACCCCCAGGGGACTAAAATCCCTGATGGCTTGGCTGGGATCTTTGGACCAAAGCCTAGCGTGCTAACCAATTTGCCGTGGCGCCAGACAATAGAACAATGGTTTCTATTTATGCATCTGTCAATTTCCCTTACCTGTTGACTCCTGTACCTAGATCCAACAATTGCGAATCTTATCCAGTAACCTTCAGTCACATGTACTGTACTTAAATTGCTAATTATTTTAACTTCACTTCTGCTTTCATGGAATTCTTTTCATCGTCCCTCTCCATGTCACTTTGTTTCAGATCTATTTTGAATATCATTATTTTATTTACACTCGTTATACCTTGAGTCCTTATTTGTAGTTTTGTTTACCTTCCCTATTACGTACTGGTACTATGAAGTAACATGAACTACGTTGGGGTTTCAGTCGGACTTACTCACTTGCAGGGTACGTCCTCCATCCCTTTGGAATGTCTTAGGTTATCCCTTAGGCAAGGTGTTTGGTTGAATCCCTCGTGGGTCTAGCTTTTCAACCATCCTCGTCGTTTCCACTGCCATCTAACCTCAATGCTCTGTGTAAAGATTGAAGCTGGTAACAATCCAGATGGGTGAGTGTCACCATACACTACACATGCTCTCTCTATAAAATATCAGTGGCTACACTGCAGTGAAAAGTATTTAGAGTCGTTTCAATGCCATGGTAATCAATGATTAAGTGAGATCTATTGGTACCTTTGAGCCTAAGGCTACTGGTAACCACGTTATTCTTTGTGTGTTCGTCCACTACACCAGGGCTGTTGTCAATGGTACACGGCAAAGAACTGATTCTTGATTTACTGACGTCTCTGAACCTAGGAGTTATTGACAATCAGCTTGAAAACTGTTGAGAAGGTCCCGACTCATGTATTTTATGTTGGTCTTCAGTGTCCCACGCTGTTGGAGACTGTTTATTTTCTTACAGCTGTATGTGGAAATTAAATTTTGTCCCAAGTTAAGTTGTTAAGAAAATGAGGTTACCGGTATGCCTCAAATAAGTGCAAATAGTGTGTGTGTTGCTTAGAATTGCGGAGAGTGTTAAAGCCAGTGAATCCAGGTACTGTACCAAAAACAATCATATTCAAAGTCTTTTTATGTCGGTATTTATTCTTGTGCAGTGAGATAAATTATTAAGAGATACATGCATTGTATCATTTGGTTAGTTCTAAGGTATACCCTTCCCTGCTTTTTTAATACCATTCACAGGGTGATTGGTAAGAACTCGGGTACAAATCAGCCAAGCATGCCTAATGTTTTTGCCTTGGGATAGGAGATCTCGTTTGCTGGGGGTTTTTATTTTATTATTTCATTTGCCATAGCTCCATATGACCTGAGCCTGGCACCCATACTTGCCAGGATTGTATTAAGGGAATTCTTAATATTTGCAGCCGGCAGATTAAGACCAGTAGATGCAGAAAATGTTAAGGTTAGGTTACAATTGGTGACACCCTAGTGTTGGAGTCATTACAACTGCTTATCTGGTTTTCACATAACTGATTACCAGTTCATGTCCTTCAGCAAAGGGTTCACATTTAAAATGAACAGTAACAGTGAAAGATTATGGCATTACCTCACTCCAGTTAATAACTGCTGTATACACCAAGAACTCATCCTATCATCAACTCTTACTGCAGTCTGATTATCAACCTAAATACCTTTCATTACCTGTAGCATCCTCCCCTAGATACCAAAATCCCTCACAATTTTTCCATTGATACCCTTGATCATATGCCTTCTCTAGGTTTACAAAACACAAACACAACTGTCTATACCTTCTATTGTATTTCTCAATAACTTTATCCTGACATCCCTATTGTGATCTAAAGCCACACTGTTGATGATGAACTGGATAACTGTGACACTAGCAGAAAATTGTGGTAGGTGCAGAGTTGGGCAAAATACTCCCAAAATGTATTTTCGGTATTAAATACAAAATACTCACTCAAAAGTATTTTAGATACAAAATACACTTATAAAAATCCCAAAAATACAAAATACAAAATAGTTTTTTAAAATACATTTCAAAATACAAAATACTTAAAAAAAATTGCTTATCTTCAATTCAAACCTTTCAAAATAACATTATTATTATTATTATGGTATACTGTAGGCTATATATTATTGTTATCGTAACCTGGATGGGTGCGTGCATTAACGTGCAAGGCTAGAATGTTCAAATCCCACAGTCAGCCTCTATGAAATGGTTTTCCAGGACGGTACTTCCTGATAGGCCATGGCCGCTTTCTTCCAACCCCTTGCCTTATTTAATTTCGTTTGCCATCAAGCCCTGTGGTGAGGATGGCATCAGGAATGTCATCCAGCCTTGAAAACCATTGCCACATAGAAACTTACCTCACCTCACCTCGTCCCCGAACCCATAAAATGGGGAATGAAGAAATTATTATTAATATTATTGTTATTATTAATATCATCGTATGACATAAGCCACCTGGTGGAACCTTTAGGTAATCTGCTAGGAGTGCCATAGAGTTTTGCCAACCTTCAAAATCCGACTTCATTGGTCGTGAATCAAACTACCACTAATTCACCAGAGTGAGATAATAATATTTTGTATACATTTGTAAATTTATTTTTATGTATGTACTGTTTACACTGGCTGAAACTTTTGAGAGAACGCTATCTTTCAAAGATTATCTAACAAATACTACTGACAACCGCAAAACGTAGAACATCATTTTGTGGAAACTTTCTGGTTCCACTTAGGGTCCAACACCAATACTCTCTGCTGTTCAGCTGTTGACTTCGTCTAATCTGTCACTGAATACTGTGCCATAGTTTGGATAAAGAGATTGTTTTCGTCAAATCATTAGGGTCTTTGCGACATCGTGTTCATGTAGCCCCGTGTACTAGGACGTGTATGGAATTTGTCTGATGATTTGTGTTATTGTGATGGCTGTATTAGTGTGTATACTTGTAATTGAGAAAAGGATCGTTGAAGGAAGCGGCCATGCCCTTAATTTAGGTACCATTCCGGCATTTGCCTGAAGTAGAAGTGAGAAACTACGGAAAACCACTTCCAGGATGATTTATTTGGGAACTGAAAGCACCTCTTGTATGTTTTGCTTCAGACGAGAATTAAATTTCTAGACAGATTCGGGAATAGAACCCGGACCTCAGGGGTGACGGCCAAGAATACTAACCACTGCGTCACGATCTCTCATGTCTAGATAATAACACTTAATAACACTGTGTCTGATCTCGAGAAAATTCTGGCCTACTCCAATTCATTGGCTCCCAGTACTAAGTCATATTCCTCCAACTCATCTACGAAGATGCAACTATTTACCGTGAGAGTATATGAAAATTGTAAAATAACACCAATGACATGAAAACATTGCTCATCCACATATCAGTAGGCTTCATTCGAGACATTCACCCAACTATCCAACTATCCGATGGAGAATCTACTTGTATAAGCAGCTACCAACTTCACGGGCGGTCCCAGGTAGGGAGGGGGGGGGGAGGAGGAGGTGTGCCCCCCTACCAACGGTCTTCAAAAATAGAAGAAAAAAATGAAAATGAGGAGACAGAGGGAAGAGTATGAAGGTTTGACTTGTCAGTTCCAATTTTGCCATTTTTCGATCAAACGCTTAGTGTATACATGACGAATAGAGATAAATAGTGTTATCACTCACCAAGTTCAACTGCGCCCCGCTCTGCTAGCGCTAGCGGCGCTGATCCCCAACGCTACACAGACAGCTGTTCAATAGTGGGATACGCGCTGGGCTACGTAAACCTCTTTACGAAGGCTGCGGTTACGCTGATTACAACAAATTGTGTGTTTAGACTTATGAATAATACTGTCAAAAAGTTAGCATTAATATTCTCTGTCCCCATGTAGAACTATCGTTTAAAACCCTCCGTTAGTCGCGCATTGGTCTGACAGCTCCATGGTTCGTTATATTAGTTTTAATATCAAGCCAACAGTTCAAGTTATGATCTTATCGTCTCGTGACATCTTACACCAAACCATAGTAAGCATTTTTCTGGAGTTGTGAAATAGCGTGCCTAAAAATAACTTTATCACGTGTAACACTTTGTCAGCGTGATATTGATAGTACCAGCGCTCCCAATGATGTTACATTCTGTTAGTGAGTGGCAGGTGTGCTGTTATAACGATTATTTGGCTTAGTATGTTGCCTTAGTTAATATCAGTAAGGAGACTGCGCCTTACGAAAAACTAAGGATGCAGATGAAGCTTGTCACCTTCTGCTGAAAGATAACGAATAGCTAGTTCATGATTCAGTAATTTCAAAGGAATTTGTGACTCTGATACTGAAGACAAAGTTAAAACAAGATCCGAAGATCAGGAGGACGGTAACGGAAGCGAAGAATTGGATGACCGTTTATTTTATTGGCAGGTTGGCCATTATTATATGTCTGACTCATTCTTGGCCACTTGGCTATCACCACGGAAGTCCGGGTTGATTCCCAGCTCTGCCAATAAATTTAATATTGGTCTGAGGGCTGGAACGGTGTTCACTCAGCCTCGTGAGGCAAAAATGTTAAGAGGCGCGTTCGATTCCTACCTCAGCTATCCTGGAAGTGGATTTCCGTGGTTTCCCACTTCTCCTCCAGGCAAATGCCAGGATGGTACCTAACTGAAGGACACGGCCGCTTCCTACCCAAATCCGACCTCAATTCCAAATACACACATACATCATAATGATACAGGTTATCAGACGAATTCTAAACAAACCCAAAAACACGGGGATACGTGACCACGATGTCGTTAAGTCCCTAAAGAATCAACAACTATTATTATTTTAGGCCTATTATTATTAAGACGGATTTTTTTTCGTTTTAGGTAAGGATGGCACGAAATAGAACAAGTAACCATGGAAGGCTGCCTTCATTCCGTATCCTACTGGGCGGCTTTCGTGATTTTACATCAGTGGATAGATATTTCGGTAAATTTTGAAAAATTTGAGGTACTGATCCTGGTTTTAATTTCCACTTCACGCGAGGAAGTTTCACGTTCTCATAGTTCACTACGAAAGAGTCCGCCTTTATAATAATTAAATCTTCCGAAAAACGTTCGTCACAGATTCTATTTTTGATCGACAATTGCTTATCCTTCCACGGAAAAACTCTCGCCCATTTCGAAAACAGATTTGTTTCTTTTGGCGGTGTGAAAAATGTCTACCATCAGATTTTCTTCGTAACCCGATTTACTTCCAGGAACAAAACTTTACGACATTTTCCCGAAACAACAGAAAACTTAGTTGTTTGCACACACAAAGCACTGCACAGACATTCGTAAATTATTACAAAGAAACAAATTCCCTCGAATAATATGACTTCTCGCGCACAGGATATTACAGTACTAACCGCGTGGGTTACTGTCATACGTGCTTATGGTTCGTCGCGACTTCCGTGCCACACACTGGCTGGACCATGAACTACAATGCTTAAGTAGCGGAGTGATGACACTGTTTATTTCTATTCGTCATGGTGTATACTTGCGGGAGAGAAGCGACGCGATGACGCATCCATCTAGTGTACCAAAAATGTTTCTCCTATGACAGAGCCCGAGCTTGGCCAGCCAGCCCTTATCAGCATCAGGTGCTTTCGGGTGTCTTGTGTTGCCTGTGAGCGCACATTGCGAAGGCTGAAGGACTGGCTACGGTCCCGAATGTCGGAAGAAAGGCTGGCTCTGTTACATTGCCATCGGTCAACGAAAGTCAGTGTGGGGAAAGTAATCAATCGGTTTGCTAAAATGAAGACAAGGCGATTAGATTTTGTTCTTTGATCAGATACCTACAATAAATAGATTTAAATTTTATTATGTGTGTTTTCTTTCTAGAGTCTATTCGAACCTCTCCTCGGTTTTTATAAAACTAATAGGTTATTATACGAATTTCAGTCCTTATGATATTATGCGACATGCTACCAGTAAAAATTAAATATATATAAAAATAGGACGGATGACCCCCCCCCCCCCCCCCTCTTTCCTCTTTACAGGCTTAGCCCCCACCAAAAAAAGTTCTGGCTGCTACCGCCCCTGACCAACTTCTACATTCTGGAGACATGGTCAGATGAATAGAAACCGTTTGTGGCCCCAGAGTATTGTGAAGGGCGATACCAAGCTGCGCTTATGGGTTTTCTCCACGGTGGTCAATTAGGAGAATCCTAACAGGGGAAGTTGCCTGAGGCATGTTTCACAAGCCCACGGAATCAAACTGGACGTGAAGGTAAATACTGTCGGAATGTGTCAACATCTTTACTGTGTTCTTCAATATCTACTCATGTTATCTCAAAGATTCATTTGCAAGTTTTGCCATCATTCCAGAGACCTGGATTTCTGTAGCCTTGCACTTAAAAATAAAGTACAGCCGTTTTATTTGTGTTTCACAGTTTCTATTCAGATCTGCAAATTTTAACTTTTATGTTGTAGCTCGAATGCAAGTTTGAGCTTTAAAACGATATCGTGGCAACCATAATGGTTATAAGTATTCTGCTACAAAACATGGTGCATTCGTAAATAAATGGGCAGAATATTATTTGTTCGAACACCTCTACTTTTGGCCTTGTTGTGACAACTCCCACTTACAAAATGTATAGTTTCCTATAACTGAACATTCTCCACTTCTCGACTGTACATAGATAACATGTTAGCTGTACTGATTATTATCTAGGAAACTCCAAGGGCCCAGGTGTATGCAGCTGTCAGTTAACTCATGGTTTAACCAATATTTAGGAGAGGTTGCCCACCCTGACTCTCTTCCCAAACCCATTAGCGTAAGCTGACTGGGCTCTCTGGGCTTAACCCAATTAACGCAGTTCGACCATCCCGGTTGTGAATTGCCACACATCAAAGGAAGGCCTCCTGGAATTGAACAATAAAGAGGGATCTGGACCAAATTAAGAGGAAGCTTGTATTTTTACATGACGTTAATCTCGTGATCATGAGCCACGGGACCTCCTTTTTATGTGGAATCCGAACCACAGGACATGACATTTCGCTTCGAAAATCTTGCATGTATTGACCGGGAATTGAACCCGGTCTACCTTGGTGAGTGGCAAACAGCTTGACCGCTGCACTACCACGTCTCCTGGACCAAATTAAATCGGGTCCGAACACACCACCTTCCCTACAAGCGCAAGAAATGCCTTCTTGCTGCGATATTAGCGCTGTCAAGCAAACAGTGAGGCATATTATTCAGACTACCCTCTGAGATCCTCAAGTGGTGAAATTTGTACCAAGGAGCACTATAGTCAATTTATTACACATGTTTAATTTATACATTCAGTTGTAAATTCTCCTTTGTAAATAATATGCCACAAATAAAATGAAAATAATAATACCGCAGCCCCACCCCCACCCACTTCCCTTAGGTTTCTGGTTATCCAAACCTGGAAAAGCTGGGTCACTTATTATTGTTATTACACTGAAGAAAATGGAAATTGCAACACCATGAAGGCATTGGTCGTTTGTGTTGATTTTCAAGATATGGAACGTAGGTATGTAAACGATCAAAGTTTCAGACCCATTAGATTGTTGCTACAGGTCTCCCCACGTGATTGGTCGCGGAAGAATCAACTCCAGTATACGGACTCAGGTGTAGCGTAGTTGATTTGTCTCTGTGCAGTGAAGTGTTCCCCGTCAAACATGCCTCGAAGACAGAGAAGAGCATGCTATCAACAACTGTCGCCGTTTGAGAGGGCTCGGATAATTGGGCTGTGTGAGGCTGGATTATCGCTAAGGACTGTCGCTGCACGTGTTGGTCGACAGGCATCTACGGTACAACGTGTATGGCAGCAGTGGTCAAATGAAGGTACCCACACTCGTAGACCTGGCACAGGCCCAGCGCGACAGACAACTGTGAGAGACGATCGCCGCATCATTCGGATGGCCCGGATGAACCCCATGCAACAGCAGCGCAAATTCGAGCAGCTGTGGCACCCCACGTTACACAACAAACAGTAGGTAATCGCCTGCGTGCAGCGTGCTTACGATCCCGTATCCCTGCAGACGGTGTTCCATTGACCCCACAACAGCAATATGTAAGGCTGGCCTGGTGTCGAGAACGATCGACGTGGGTCGACGAATGGCATAGGGTCGTCTTTAGTGATGAATCGCGCTTCTGTCTTGCCCGCAGTGATCGCTGGAATCGTGTGCGCCGACGTACCGGGGAGAGGGGCCGCCCAGACCCTATTGTCGAGAGGCACACAGGGCCAACACCAAGCATTATGGTCTGGGGAGCTCTTGGCTTTAATGTGAAATCACAATTAGTGCTTGTTGAGGGCACTATGACTGCTCGACAGTGCGTTGATAGGGTACTCAATCCAGTGGTTGTCCCTATGATGGCGAACATTGCTAATGGGATGTTTCAGCAGGACAATGCCCGGGTTCACACTGCACGCATCTCCAGAGAAGCTCTCCACGACATCACAACCTTAGAATGCCTCGCCAGATCCCCGGACCTCAGTCCTATTGAGCATGTGTGGGACATGATGGGTAGACAACTGGCCAACCGTCCTCAGCCACCCACAACTCTGGAACAACTGACCCGTGCAATGCAGCAAGCATGGGCCACAATTCCTCAGCAAGCGATCCAGGGCCTTATTGACTCCATGCCTCGACGAATTCATCAATGTATTGCAGCTTGTGGTGGGCACATCCTGTATTGATTGTTGTCCAAACTTGCAGTCAGAGGGACCTGAAAGTGTAATCATCGAATCACAACCGAACACTCGTCCTGCATGTTCAATTGCAGCAATGTAGCACCACTCCTGGGTGTTGCAATTTCCATTTTCTTCAGTTTATTAGACTATTATTACCACCAACAAACAGCGGTAGCTGCGGCCCAGTTATCTGCAGTCTCGGTAAACGTGGGTTCGAGCCTCACAGTCGGCCATCCTTGAAATGGTTTTCCGTAGTTTCCCCATTTTCTACTTTGGACAAATGCTGGGATGGCATCTTCGAATAAACCACGGCCGCTTCTTTCCAATTGCTTGCATAGTTTTATTCATCTTAATTCATATCGCATTAACTCTCATGAGGTTGCCGTAAAATCAACCCACCACAAGAAAGGGAAAAGTCATAAATTCTCATTTCCGTCCCAGTTGACACGGGAATAATATACATTATAGTTATCATTTTTATTACCGTATTATTATCATTTTATCATGATCGTCATTACCGACAGCGGTTGATACACTTGCTAACGTGCAGAGCTAGTCATGTGGCCAAGCTATCTGTGGACTACGTAGATGCGAGCGTTCGTGCCCCACCGTCGGCCATCCTTGAAATGGTTTTCCGTGGTTTCCCCATTTTCAACTTCAGGCAAATCCTGGGACGGTACCTTCTGACAGGTCACGGCCGCTTCCTTCCACATCCTTGCCCAGTTCCATTCAACTTCATTTCATCTCTCATTAACTCTGCTCATGAGGTTGGGGTGGGGAAGGGCTTCCAGTCGTAAAAACACCCCCCATAGTCTTTTATCGTATCTCATCCCCGATCCCGTTACAATGGGAATAAGAAGGGGGCGAAATGCATACATTATCGTCATCCATCCTTAACGTATGCAACTATCCAAGACAATTAATGAGATCGAAGTTTCTTTTTATGGCATTGACAGCGGCCATCCTCGTTGTGAAGTTTGCTCGTATTTTCCCACTATCCATATAGGCACATGCCGGAATGGCACCATATTCCAAGTCCCATGGCATCTGATCAATCCTAGACCATAATTAATACAGCCACGCATACTAACTACTACGGAAACCTCACAAACACAAGTCATCAGACAAATTTAACACACACCTAAATAGATCGGGCTGATCAAGATTTAATAACCACCACCAACCACCATATTTATTTTCGTTTGCCTCGTGTCGCAGTGGGTAGAAAACCTGCGAAGAGCGAGGTTTCGATTCGTACCTTAGCCATCCTGGAAGTGGTTTTCCGTGGTTTGCCCCTTTTACTTCAGGCAAATGCCTTGATGGTTCCTAACTTAAGGCCACGGTTATCTCCTTCCCAATCCTCACCTAAATTTTTGAAAGGCGGCAAAAATTACGACACCATGTCATACGATGTTGGCATGTCAAAGAACCCATTTGAATTCAGTAGGCCGTGTTCATAATGGCAAAATTAATCTCGGGAGTTTCCGCCAGCACAATGCTTCTCAATTCTCTAATGGAAAGCACTATAGTGTTCAAGAAGCTTAGATATCTAACCTCCTTGACTTTCATAGTGCTTCAAGGAACAACGAAATTCGACAAGCAAGCTACCCTTTGGGTGTCAAATAACAAAGCTTGCACCCGGCACCCGAGGCCATACGATATTATTACCTAAATTAAAAATAAACACACTACTACTACATTGACCCACAATTATATAACTAATATACAGTAGGCTATATACACACAGCCAAGTACACAGGACTAAATGATCACGATGTCAAAACCCGTCAAATGAAACAAGAGCAACTTATTTTCCAATTCAAAGTTGTATACGACTGTTACACTGCTCTTACGGGAGATAATTGCAGCATTTTGTACAGCCCTTGTGTGAACACTCTAACAGGTTCAGACAGCTTCATGCGTTTGGGAATTTCATACCAGGTAGCTTGAGGGTACTGCTTGAAAAGGCTTCCAAGATTAACCAAGCTGATAACACAACATCCGGGAGACATTCCTCTGGAGACTTTGTTCTAAATGCATCCTAAATAAATAGCATTGCACATGGTCTACAAGGTTGGTGTATTGCTGGCACAGTTGTATTTATCTCAAACTTACCTGTGTCATATCTACCAATTAACTTAAGTTATGAAAAGGGAAGATAATGGATTATTAAACTGAAAATTGCCTAATGCAAAGAATGTATTTTGATTATATTTTGTGTGTTTTGAAAATACAAAATACTCATGAAAAGTATTTTCGATACAGATACAAAATACATGTTTCAAAATGTATTTTCGATACAAAATACAAGATCCAAAAGTATCGAAAATACGTATTTTAAATACATGTATTTTTGATACTGCCCAACTCTGGGTAGGTGGGATGATTGACCTGTTATTTCTTCTGCAAATAGGGGATGGTACCCAGGACCAAGGTTTTGAGAAAGCTTTCAACTATAAAACACATTACAAAAAAAAAGACTAAAACCTAATAGACGACGGTTCATATGTCATGCCAACTACATTATATCAACCAATAAAGCGGCAGGAATAGAAATTCACTACGGGAAAACGACAGTTCCGGGAACGATGCATCCAGGTTCTACTGTATCGTAGTGGAGACGGGGTACATACCATAATAAACAAAATAGTAAGAAATACACATAATATTAGACATTCAAAATAATAGAAGAAAGACTGGCTGCGTGGCTCAGCGGTAACGTTCTCGCTTGCTGGGCCCAAGGTTGCAGGTTCGTATCCTGGCGGTCAGCTGGCATTTGAGGGTGCTCAAATGCGAGGGAGCCATGCCAGTAGATTTACTGGCACGTTAAAGATCCCCTTCGGGTTAAAATTCCGGCACCCTGGCGTCCCTAAAAGCCAGAGTATTTAAAGGACGTAAAACCAATAACATTATTATTATTAATAGAAGAAAATTAGATGGAACCATATCGCCTGAAATGAATTACAGAAATAAATGAGCGACTACAAAAAATACTAGGAACGTGACTTTGACTTGAGTAAATGTTGTCGCAATCCGACACGAGAAACGCAAAGATAATCTTGAGAATACTACAGTGAGGGTACATAGATCGGCTTGCTAATCCAAGAAATGATGACCTAAGCCAGGTTTGAGTCTGATCTAGGCATGTGTGCTTGCAGGAACAGAGCACTGTCTGAAATTGGCCATAGGGAACACCTAAGAACAAGGTAAAGTAACCACCATCATCACATATTCAATAGAGTGTCAGGCAATGTGCAGACGAAGGCAGTGTGGAGACATGCCATTCAACCACTCCCAGACCTCGTGACAAGATTTAAGGGATCCAGACAAACGAAAAGCCACCAGGCAAAGTCACCGTTCACGTAGTACACTCGACAAGGAAGTGAAAACACAATAAAATATGTTAAAGAGAAATGTACTGCACCCTGAATTTGAATTATTCTGAGGTAAAATGATGAGATTTTTACAAGCCCATGTTGTTGACTCCTGGAAGACAGAACCCGAGCATCCTGAGGAAACTTTGAATTGGTTCACAGACGGGTCAAGAGACGACTCAGGGGTAGGCTCGGGAGTATACGGAATGAGACCAGGAAAAAGCATAAGCTTTTCCCTGGGAAAATATCCCACGGTATTCCAGGCAGAAATTTATGCAATACTACAATGCATATATAAAAATTTAAAAAGATCTTATACCAATAAGAAGATTATTATATACTCAGACAGCCAGGCAGCACTGAAGGCTTGAATAAGCCCCAAAGTGAACTCAAGACTGGTGGAAAAATATCTTAATGCCCTAACTAAACTGGGGGAACATAACGTCAAATTGATACGGGTCCCAGGACACAAGGGCATTGAAGGAAATGAAAAAGCCGATGAACTCGCCCGAAAGGGATCGGCAACAATCTTTCATGTGGATGAGTCCATTCCTTGTATCGTCATAGTTGAGCTTTCGCTTGAGGTTTTTTATTGGCTCTCCATATTGGTCCCACGAGTATCGGAGAAATAAATGGTCTACTCCGACAGAGCTCCGATTGTGCGAGCAAGGCTGCATTCCCAGGGAGGTCGCCCAGTTTCCCTGAGGCTCCGTTATAGACACATCACCCGTGTGCCATGCACCCCTTCGGCACGGATTAAGGCAAGCCACACTTAACACCTTGGGGTTGGGGAGGTAGTCCGCGATCTCTTATTCAATATATTCAGAGAAACACCTGTCCGGCTCGTCAGTGGTCAACTGTCGCTACCAGACAGGTGCCGGCTATCCGCCACCTGCCGGCTCTAGGAGTATCTAAATGCTCCATAAGAGAAGCTATTAAAGACTGGATCAAAAAGAAACATAGGGATAGATGGAAAACTAACCCTGGCATTAAACATGGGAAAATAGCTGAAAAATTACTCAAATGTAAAAAATACTGGTAAGATACATAGTCAGTGGCTCTTTTCACGGGCCATGCTCCCGTGCAAAAGCACCTAAACAAAAAGGGCATAATCAAAGGAAACCTAGACTGCAGAATTTGCGGGAAGGAAACGGAGACAGCCCATCACATAATCTGTTCTTGCGAAGCTCTAGATCGCAGAAGATTCAATCTTTTTGGGAGATCGACAATTGAACCAAAAGAAACCAAAACAGAGTCCATCATGGGACTGTATTATCTTATTAAAGACACAGGGATAATGGACTGGTGCTGAGTACACAGGGCAGTACAATAAGCCTCAAGGCTGCAGTACATCCGGAGCTTAGCTGACGGGCCCTTTGGTATTGGAAGATATACGTATTTCACATTCTTCTTTATTGGTAGGTAATTAGATTAATTCTATTAGGTAGTAATAATTAAAATAAATTTAGTGTAATTTGGTGTAAACATCTAGGCTAACTTAGATCTCTAGTATGACGACAGTAAACAGTGTTAGTGTCTCGTCAGGTAGTGTAACCGTAACGGATTTATGCTCGTCGTGCAAAATAAAAGTAAAAAATGCAAATAAAATCATCACAAGATCTCAGGTAAAATTGAATGAGGAGAAAAGTGAAACCGATTGTCGTAATGTAGGCCTACCGCTACCGTCATGCGAATGTCATAACCTGAGAAACGAACTGTCCTCAAAAGACGAAATTATAAAGCTGCTAAAGGAAGATATTGCTAAGTTAATGGAAGAGTTGAATAAATTAAAAGGAAACAGAGAGGAAAGCAAGGAAACTTGGTCGACAGTGATTGCTGGTAAGGTAAGATTGAATAAGCCTAGGCCTATAAATGGAGTACATGTAACTGAAATTCCCGTCTCAAATTCATTTGGAGTGCTTGTCGAAGAAAATGATGACTTTCCTCAAGAAGAAAAGAAGAAAGTGATAAAGAGAAAATCCAGGAAGATGCGGATATTTGTGGATAGCCACCGGCGAGATGTAGCAGCATGCGTATTGGAGAGAAGCAGAGAAATGGAGGTCACTTCAACAATAAAGCCAGGAGCTCAAATTGCAGAGGTCACGAACGGGATGATAGGAGAGTGTGCGTCCCTTACTGCAAAGGACTACGCAGTGATCATCGCTGGAGCAAACGACGTCTATAGAAATGAGAGTAAAAAGGTAATCAAAGATTTAAAGGGTACATTGCCATCCATGCAAAAAACAAATGTCATTATTGTAAACATTCCGCGGAGATACGATTTAATTCGCAAATCATGTGTAAATGTAGAAATAGAGGCTACAAATGGAAAAATTCATAAAATTTGTAAGAGTTTTCCAAATGTCCAAATTGTAGATGTAAGTAAATTGGACAGGAAGTTCCACACTCGGCATGGCCTACACTTAAATAGATTAGGAAAAGTGTATCTTAGTGATGAAATCTGCAAAATTGTAAATTCAAATGGTAAGAATAATTCAACAGTAATATCATTAGAGTGGAAGCAGGGAAACTGGTAGAAGAAGCCAAACGTGAGGTTTGGCATTCAGATCTTTTGAAGTCAAATTTAACGGAGTGCAACAATGGTTTTTCGGATTTGTCTAGCAACAATAATAATAACAATTATGATAATAATAATGTAAATAAATCACCAACACAAGCTTGCAAAAGTAACAAATTTAAAATTTACCACCAGAATGTCCAGTCTCTTTATAATAAAATTGATTACATAAATCTAATGCTTAAAAATGAACTTAAAGACATCTCAGCACTATGTATTTCAGAACATTGGCTGAAAGAGGAACAACTCGAATTAATTCAATTCCCAGGGTTTATACAAGCTAGTAAATACTCTAGATCTAATATTAGCCATGGTGGTACTTGCATCTTCTTAAGAAATAATTTAGATCATAAACAGATAACAGCTTATGATTATCTAATTATGGAACAGGATTTTGAATTCTCTGCCGTAAAAATACAGCAGTTTAAGTTAATAATTGTTGTTGTTTCCTATGGCTAGCCTGGATTCCAATCCATCAGCTTTCTTGCGTTCCAATAGAGTTGTGTAAGGTTTCCAGAAGTTCTAGCAATCACATCAAGTTTGTTGCAATGTAGCAGGTGCCCCTTATCCATTTTACTTCCAGGTTCGTGACAAAGTGTGCATTCATCAGATCTCAGGATGTTGATTCGTTTCAGATGAGCTGCAAGGCAGTCGTGGCCAGTGTTAAGTCTGAAGAAGGCTACAGCTTCTCTTCTTGGTGTTAGTTTATATTGATCCCATTTAGCATCAATGTCTTTCCATAATTTGGTTTCTGCTGTTTTCTTTGTCATTTCTTCATACCTGTTTTTGATAGTATTTTTCAAGATCCTTTTTGCTGATATAAAATCAGTCTGACTGACAGGTTGTTGTAGTGTGGTACCTTTTCTTGCTAATCTGTCTGCCTCTTCATTTCCTGCTATTCCAACATGAGAAGGGATCCACTGAAATGAGATCTGTTTGTGGAGTCTTTGAAGGGTTTTTATCATACAAAAAATTTCTTTCAGTTCTTTATTTTGGGGCTTATAATTTGACGAGATGGCTTGGATGGCTGCTTTTGAATCTGTAATAATAACACATTTTTGATAATCAATGTTTCTGCCTAATAACTGATGGAGTGCATGTGAAATTGCTCTTATCCCAGCATCAAAGTTTGTTTTGGCCTACTGGGAAGTAGAGTGAGAAGAGAGATGAATGTATTCCTGCTCCAGTTCTATTTTCTTTGTCTTGTGAGCCATCTGTAAATATTTTTAGCCATTGATTGGATGGATATCTTTCTTCTATTGTACAGAGGGCCAGTTGTTTTAGAACTTGTGGTGAAGAGTCTTTCTTGCAGACCTCTTCTAAAAAAGTAAGATCTGTAGTCACTTGTATATATTCAATGGGGTTGACTGGCATACAGAGTGGTTCAAGTTTTATTTGCAGATTGCTCTTATTGATATATTCTTTGGCGAGACTTAAGGGATCTTTTTGTGTTTTAAGATTGGGGCTAGAAACTGGTTTTTTGATCCATGTCTTTTGAGGTAGTCCTTGTATACTGAGATATGTATTGGCTGTTTGATGTTTCATCTCTTCTTCTATTGGTAAGTTGTGGGTATATAATTGCAAGGCGGTTATAGGTGTGGTTTTTATTGCACCTGTTATGATTCGTAGGGCATTATTCTGACACCTCTCGAGGCGATCAATGTTTGACTGGGGTGCTGTAGAGAGTACTTCACTGCCATATTTTATGATAGGTTTGATGTAAGTATTGTAGGTTTTGTTGAGTGTGTCTTTAGTGCTCCCCCAGGTAGCTCCTGCTAGTCTCTTCAGTAATTTCATCCGTTTGCTTACCTTATCCTCCACATGTTTTATGTGTTTGGTCCAGTTCAGCTTCTTGTCCATGATGATACCTAGGTACTTTGTACTTTCACTTTTTGGAAGGTCTTGATTACTAAATTTGAGACTAAAGGTTGGATTGTGGTGTCTCAGGGAGAAAAACTGGTATACTGTTTTGGAAGTATTGATTTCCATATTATTGTTTTCAGTCCAGTTTTTTGAGATTTATAAGTGCCTGGTTCATTCTGTGTTCAAGAAGCATTTGCTGATTTGGGCTGTTACGTGCTGTGGTCCAAATGATAACATCGTCTGCAAACCTGCTGATATTCACATCACCTACTTTCTTTATTGTTTTTGGAAGATCGTTGATGTACACATTGAATAAAGTTGTGCTTGATACAGCTCCTTGTGGGAGGCCTAGTTTTGATTGCTTGCAACCTGAAGTTTTGTTGTTGTAACGAACATTGATCATTCTTTGTGAAAGGAATCTTGAAAACCAGTTTAACATACATCCATTTACTTTGAAGTTGATAAGTTTCTTTAGCAGCATGTTTCGCCATACAGTATCATAGGCTCCTTTAAAATCGATGAAAACTGCAAGAACACTTTCCCTTTTGTTAAAGGCTTCTTTAACAGCTTGTGTAAATCTCATTATTTGGTGGGAGGAGGACCTGTTTTGTCTAAACCCTGCTTGTTCTTCTGATAGAAGAGATTTTGTTTCCAAGTACCAATTGAGTCTATTTGTAATCATTCTTTCTAGAATTTTTACCAGAATGGAGGTAAGTGCTATAGGTCGGTACGAGGGGACTTGTTTTTTTGACTTGCCTGGTTTTAAGATTGGAATGATGGTTGCTTTAGTCCAGTCTTTAGGTAGGTTATCATTTGATGTCCAAAATTTGTTGAATATGTGTAGCAGTATGTTTAGAGCAGATGGACCTAGATTTTTTATGAATTCTGGGAATATCTCATCTGGTCCTGGTTGTTTTCTGACTTGTGTGTTCTTTATTGCTAACATTAACTCTTCCATTGAAAATTTATTGTTGAAGACATCATCTGCATTATTATTCATGAATTTTTTGACTATTTTTTTGAGAGTCTTGTCTTCTTTCTTTTTCTGTTTTGATAGTCTAATTGAAGTGAAATGTTTACAGAAGTGGTTTGCTATTTTATGACAGTCTGTAATTTCCTTATCATTTATCATAATAGGATTCAAAGGAGTGACTACGTGTTTGTTGTTTAGAGAATTGATAAGTTTGTGAGCTTTATTGCTGTCTGTCCTATAGTCAACTGTTGTTAAAAATTGTAATAATAATTGTATGCGTATACCGTTCTCCGTCAGGAAAGTTTCCTTTATTTATAGATAAATTAGAATTGTTACTCAATAACATGAGCAAAGTAAATTTCGATATAATAATTTGTGGGGATGTAAATGTGGATTTCTTAAAATTTGATAGAAATTGTGAATTATTAACACGGTTACTAATTTCCTATGGATTGAAACCTACAGTAAATACACCAACAAGAATAACAAAATTTAGTAAAACCACTCCTGATCAAATTTTTATAAATACAGATAAATATCACCATTCAATAGAAGTCTATTGTCCGGGTTTTAGTGACCACCATGGACAAATACTGAGTTTTGAAGTATCCGAAACAATCAATAATAATGATAATGGAGTAAAATCAAAGTGCAGGTCATTCACTGAATCAAATGTTACTTATTTCAATGACTTATTAAATAAGGAAACATGGTCAGAAATTTATGAACTAGAAAATGTAAATGATAAATTTAATGCATTTAACAGTACCCTAAAACACTATTTTGAAATAGCATTCCCCTTTAAACGAAGAACTGTTCAAAATAACAAAACTAGCAATTGGATAACAACAGGGATTATAAATTCATGTCAAAGAAAGAAATTTCTACACAAATTATATGAACAATACCACACATCACCTGATTTCAATTTATACTACAAAAAATACACTAGCATATTAAATAAGGTAATAAGACTAGCAAAGAAAATGCATAATGATAATTTTATTTCCCAATCATCTAATAAAAACAGGGCTATGTGGTCCGTGATAAAGAAAGAAACTGGAAAATCTGCTAAAATACAAAGGAACATTACACTGACCAGAAATAATAAAGTGATGAATAATCCAGAGGAAATAGCAAACACTTTTAATGACTATTTTCTGGAAATTCCACAAAAATGATTAAATAAATCACAGGTAAATACACTAAATTCTAATAATAAAATAAATATATGCAGTGATTCTTTATTTATAAATCATGTCACAAGTGAAGAGGTAAGAATAGTTATAAAAGAGCTAAAAAATAAATTCTGTGCTGGCATTGATGGCATCCCTGATGCAATTTTAAAGAAATGTGCAGAAAATATAATAAATCCACTTACACACTTAATAAACAGTTCAATTCTCTCAGGAACTTACCCAGATATTTTGAAGTTATCAAAAGTAATTCCAGTGCACAAAAACGGTTCAAAAGCTGAATTAGATAACTATCGTCCTATTACCTTACCAACTGGTATAGCAAAAATTGTGGAAAATATTATGTATAAGAGACTGATAAGTTTCATAGAAAAAAATTAAATATTATCAAACTCACAACATGGATTCAGAACGGAAAAATCTACACAGACAGCAATTTATGAATGTATTAATAGTATATTGAAATTAATTGACAATAAGGAACATGTAACTGGCCTATTCTTGGATTTATTGAAAGCATTTGATGTTGTTGACCATAAAACCCTCCTTACCAAACTAAATCAATATGGTATTAGAGGTCTAGCTAATAAATGGATAGAGTCTTAATTAACAAGGCGTAAACAAATAGTAAGCTTGAGACACAAGGATGATGGAACCAAATTACTTAATGAAACATTGTCCAATGAGGGAATTATTGAATTTGGAGTACCCCAGGGATCGGTTTTGGGCCCACTACTCTTCCTTCTATATATCAATGATATAACACAGAACGTTCATTCACATAAGGAAATTTTGTTTGCGGACGATACAACACTCGTAATAAAAGGTGAAACTAAACAGGTCATACAGCAGTCTGCTGACTCCGTTACAGGAGAGTTAACCAAATGGTGACAAGATAATCGCATCATAATAAACTATAAAAAAAAACAGTATGTCTAAATTTCCACACTATACAGAATAGGAATCCTGCGAAACCCAATATAACATTAAATGGTCATCAAATAGAAAATAAATCAGAAACAAAGTTTTTAGGACTATGGATACAACAAGACTTGAAATGGAATAAACATATACAATATCTGAATACTAAACTGAACTCGATGTGCTTTGCGTTACGTATTTTGAAATCATGCACTAGCATGCACACATTAAGAAATACATATTTTGCTTATTTCCATTCATAAGATATGGGATCATATTTTGGGGTATGTCGCCAGATGTAGTAAGCACGTTTAGGATACAAAAGAGGGTGATTAGAATTATGGCAAATGTAAACTCTAGAGAATCATGTAGACCTCTGTTTAAAGATTTAAACATTGTCCCACTGCCCTTTATTCATATCTTTGAAAGTATTATGGTTTTTAAAAAGAATTTAATGAATAAAGACACTTTTCTTAAAACAAACAATTATGTTCATAGACATAACACAAGACAAAATCAAAACATTCATATTTCACACACACACACAAGCATATATCAAAAAGGAACTTTTCACACAGGAGTTAAATTATACAATAAACTACCCTAGTATATAAAATTTGCCACAAAAATAAAAACCTTTGATAGAATGTTGAAAGCTTATCTGCAGTGCCATTGTTTTTACTCAGTAGTTGAATATCTTAGCGTATAGGAGCGATAAAATCTATAATTATATTTTACTTTTTGAATTTAATTGTAATACCTAGCTGTATGTTGTATTTCATACAATCTTATTTTTGATGCTATATTGTTCCCTAAATCATTTGCATATATTAGGAAAAGCAATGGACCAATTTTACTACCCTGTGGAATTCCCTTCTTTACTTGAGGGCGTGGTGGCTCAGCGGTCTAGCTGTATGCCTCTCACCAAGGTTTGCCCGTGTTCGATTCCCGGTCAGTGCATGTGAGATTTTCGAAGTGAAATGCCATGTCCTGTGGTTCGGATTCCACGTAAAAAGGAGGTCCCGTGGCTTATAATCACAAGATTCACGGTCACGTAAACCTACAATCTTCCTTTTCCTTCTTTACTTTCTCTTCCTGTGATATGTAATTCCCTACTCTGACTCTCTGAACCCTTGAATTTAGAAATGTTCCTATCCAACGTACAACCCTCGAGTCCAATCCCATTCTCTCCACTTTCTTTAATAATATTCCATGTTCCACTCTGTCAAAAGCTTTGGAAAGCTATGCAGTCCAACTGTCCCCCTAGATCCAACCGATCTGATATGTCCTGCTGAAATCCCACCAGTTGTGCCTCACAAGAAAATTTCTTTCTAAATCCATACTGCCTCCTCAGGAACCAATTTTTATCTTCACATACCCCTCTAATATATTTTACTATTAAACTCTCCAAGATTTTACAAACTACACTGGTCAGACTTACTGGTCTGTAGTTCTCAGGTTTACTTCTACCTCCCTTTCCTTTATAAATTGGTATTATTATAGATTCCTTCCATTCCTTTGGTATTCTACTATTGTTCATGACATAGTCGAAAAGAAACTTTAAATAAGGCACTATGTACCACCCCATTGCCTTTATTAATTCCCCAGTAATTTGATCACACCCTGCTGCTTTTCCTTGCTGAAGCAGTTTGATTTCTCTAAAAATATCCTCATTTGTAAAGGTGAAGCTTCTTGTGTCCTTATGTGTTTCACCCTCTCCAGTCTCATTTACGGTTTCCAACTCCTGACAATCTTCCACTGAATCTATGAATTCCCTACTAAATAGGTTTGCTTTCTCATTATCTGCAAATAAATGCTCACCCCCTTCTCCCTCCATTGTGGGAATGTGGATTCCGTTTCCCTTTTGGTTTTTAATATATGAATACAGCTTTTTCCATTTCCCTATGTGGTATTTACCCTCATGAAGTATGCCATTCATGTAATTTTCCTTTGCTTCCTTTTACAACCTATTGAGCTCCTTTATTAGCTGCTTTCTGGTTTCTCTGTTTCCCCTGCCCTCTTTGATTTGACTGTTTACCATTCTACATTTCCTTTTTAATTTTCGTATGTCCTTTGTATAGTAAACAGGGTCTGAGGTTGTTTTTCCCTTCTTAATAGGTACAAATATCTTCTCACCCTCCCAAATGATTTCCTTAAAATTTGCCCAGAGTGTATCCACATTACTCCTTTCACTTATCCAAGAATTAAATTTTGATTTCAGGTAAGCTCCAAATTCATCGAATTTAGTTTTTCTGTATAATTTCTTGTCCTGTGTGACCCTCCTATTAAGCCTTTTTGGTACCAGACCAACGTCCATTATTGCAGCCTTATGGTCACCTATTCCTTCAATTATGTGGGTTTTTTCAACAAGTTCCCCTGGTTTTATCAGGAATACATCCAGCAAGTTGCTGAGTCTAGTTGGTGCTTGCACTACTTGTGTAAATCCTCCCTCCCAAACTAATTTATTTGCAAGTTTCTGTTCATGGGCTTCTGTTGCAGCTCCATTCCAATCAACTTCTGGCAAGTTTAAATCCCCCCCCCCCCCCCAATTATTATTATGTCATTATTGTTTTTATGAGTGTAATCTATTAGTTTCTCAAATATTTCCATGTCTCTTTTCTCTCTCCCAGGCCTATATATTCCTATAATTCCCACCTCCTTCATATTGTCACAAACTAATTTTATCCCTAATATTTCATCCTTTTCGTCGGTAAACCATTCATGTGAGCAGTAAGTTTCCTTCACCAGTATAAACACCCCCCCCTCCCTTCTTATTTCCTCGGTCTCTATGATAGACTACATACCCTTCTGGGAATACTTCTCTATTTCCTACCCCTTCTCTCAGCCATGATTCCACTCCTATCGCCACATCAATTTCATATGCTTCCATTGCTGTACTGAGTTTTATTTGCTTGTTTACTACACTTTGACAGTTTACCAAGAGCAATCTTAGACCCCCCTTCAAATTTTGATGTTGTGGGTGTGCAATTAGTAATCCCTTGCTCCCCTGACTCGAGTCCTGTTTCTCGTGGTACTGATTTACTGTATCTTTTCCAGTGCACTCATTTACGCCCCCCATTTTCTGAATTAGTTTCCCGAAAGCATTTTCTTAGATATCCTATTCAGCAGTTTACCGAACTTAGAGGTCCCTTTCCTATTGAGGTGTAACCCATCTGTACTAAAATCATAGTCATTAAGCCATCCATTTGCATCGACAAAAAGGACGTCTCCATTGCGACACAGCCAGTCTAGTGTGGAATTTACAGCATCCACATAGCGGTAGTCGACATCATTCCTATATAACATTCCACTGAGACAAAGCTTTGTCTCCGGAAACTTCACTTTTACTGTCGCAATAAGAGTATCAGCCTCAGCCATTATATCACTGGGTGTTGTTGAGTTTAGAATGTCGTTTGTACCAACGTGGATAATTAACGTCTCGGGTGTTTCCTTTATTTTATTATTGTTCACATGTGCTGTCAGTTGTCCCACTTGCATGCCCGGATAGCAATATGTGATTCCTTCTTCAATTTCAGGCCCAACATTCCTCACCATAGAATCACCTATTATTACCGTACGGGCATGTTTACGCTTCGATCGCCGACGGGATTTCCTTTGACTTTCCGAGACCATAGGAAGGTTACATTCTGTGTTGACTACGTCATCTTCTGACCCTAAGATCTGAAATCTATTCGCTGTTGCGATGCCTTTGTGTGAAGATCCATTGCCTGTTACATGAGGCCTGGTATGCCTAAGATTTTTTGACTTAACCTCTGTATAATCCCTACCATGTTCTCCCGGTATCTTAATATTTGCCCTACCTTCCTTTAAGCCCTTCAGTTCCAGGAGAGCATTTTCTAAATCAATTGATATCATCTTGATTATTTCGTCTTTTGAGAATAGCTCGAGCTCCAGAGATTTTATTCTGAACCATAGATGCGATGCGGTCGAAGTGAGGTTATCTGAAACTTCATCGTCTTCCGAATTTGGCACTTCACTTGCGAACGCATTCTTAAACACGCATGTTTCACAAACTTCAAGACTGGCCCTACTATCGTTTTTAGATCCATTACACATCACACACACGTTATTTTCGAACTTTTCGCTCGGAGAAAAATCTCGACCGTTAACCCCCATGTTTTGGCAGTCTAAATCCAACATTGGGTTGAAGAGAACCACATGAAGGTTAACGGAGGTAAATCAACTGTCACAATATTCACAAACAAGAGATTAAAAACTGAATTTCAATATACATTGGATGGGGTAATCGTACCAAAAGATGACAAGTGCAAATACTTAGGTGTGAGATTTGATAGTAAATTGCACTGGAAGGGTCATGTTGGAGACATTGTTGGGAAAGCATACAGATCGTTGCATGTCATTATGTGACTACTTAGAGGATGCAACAAAGAAATAAGAGAGAAAAGTTACCTAAGTTTGGTTCGTCCAATATTGGAATATGCAAGCAGTGTATGGGATCCGCACCAGGAATACCTAATAAAAGAAATTGAGAGTGTTCAAAGGAAAGCAGCAAGATTTGTGATAGGGGATTTTAGGAGAAGAAGCAGTGAATCAGATATGTTAGAGAAGCTTGGGTGGGAAACATTAAGTAAGAGAAGGGAGAAAAACAGACTTGTAGGGTTATATAGAGCATATTCAGGAGAGGAAGCATGGGGGGAAATCCGTGAGAGGCTCCAATTGGAAAGTAATTATATTGGCAGGGCAGACCACAAATTCAAAATTGGACGGCACTTTAGCAGAAGCGATTGGGGTAAATTTTCATTCATTGGGAAGGGTGTGAAGGAATGGAACAGTTTACCAAGGGCGGTGTTTGATCCCTTTCCAAAATCAGTCCAGTTATTCAAGAGCAGAATAGACAAAACCAGGGAAAAGAAAGAAGTGGTATAACTTAGTGCTGTATTCCTAGAAACATTATACATGTTATGTAATTCCTACTGCAGTTGTGAGAGGGGAGTTCAATCAATGTGTGAATAGTACATTAAGTTACTGTATTCTTTTAATATTGTGTAGTGTTTGTAAATTATGTACCTCATTTGCCACCGAGGTTGACACCTCATTGCAAATAAAGTGATTTTCATTTGATTTGATTTGATATTATGATAATAGAGTGAGGTGTAAATAGTTGTGCAATAAGATTGTATCTATTAAGATTTGCTATTATAATAGGTTAAATAGTTATAATATTAGTAATATATACCTGTTAGTTCTTTTATTTTATAGATGTAAATTCTGACGTGTCCTATATCAAAAATGTATTGAATGCATGTATTTGATCAAATGGAATTAATAAAATTCTATCTATCTATCTATCTAAAAAAGAAAAAGAAAAACAAGCCCATGTTAAAATTTAACATTGAAATAAGGGAGCTGGATTGACGTCAAAAACGGGTTTGTTGGCAAGATACGCGTGAGTTGGAGCTTAGTCACGCGATTTGTGAAGCTAGTGCCAAGGTTAAATGTCTCATAGCAACAGAGATTTGCCGCAAATATTAGCAATTTATTGTTACAAGTTATGCCATTGGATATATCAAGACAGCCAATGGGGAGAGGTTTTATGGAAGGGAGGATTACCGAAACTTCAGGAATATAATTAATATAATTGTATAATTACTTTTAAGCAAGAAGAAAGACTTTTTATAAAATGGAATACTTTATAAAATGATATGAAGACATTATCAGTACTTTAAAAGACGCTGGAGATACGCAGTACAATGATATATGTATTTATTGTGTACGCGCGTATTTATCCTGTGAAGCCTCAAAATGGCGCGCCAGTGGACAGATGCGCGATTACGAACAAGAAGGGGCCTTTTGTCTCTGAAGTTGGTTGAAGACAGACGTGTGGGTCCGGGAGAGTGATTCCTGGCGCCCCGTTATCGAGTGTGGGGATTGTCTACCCTCAAGCGCAGTGCCGTCGCGGGCATAGTTAATGCGCACAGCCTTGCTTGCAATTTTTAGTGCAAGTTATAAGAAGCTCATTTAAAGGTTTTATGAACTATTCTTTGTGAATATTACAGTGCATAGTAATAAAGTATATACCCTCGAGTATTTAGGAACATTTATCGAGAGAATTACGTCGCAGATATCGTAATTACAGCGAGTGGCTTTATTTCTGCAGTAGAAAAGAGACGCTTTTCAGCAGACAAGCAGAGCAGTTCAACGAGACAGTCGTGATCGCTGATATACATTCTACAGCAAGCGTGAGTAAGAGAACATTATAGTGTTGTATGAGCAGTGAAAACTATTACTACATTAAATATATTATGACAGCAATTATGAACAATGAAGACATGATATATTTCGTCTTTGAAATGACTGCTAATATGGAGTAGATAAGATGCGATTGGACTATGAACCCGCGCAACGAATAAGGGACTCCTCGCCACCTCGGTCTGTTTTGAGATTATGATGGAATAAGGTACATGGTCGCACGTAGCATGAAATGATGTGTCAAACGTGCACACAAGTGCCACATATGGGTAGATATTTGCAATTGAAATGCCACGTGCGTGGAAGAAGAGCCCTGGCATTCCAAGATGGAGGGCGTCAGGAAGTTGGAAATCTCTCCGTCAGCTAGCCAACGTGACAATATCGGCCGTAGACGTAAACGGAACATGCAAAAGTGGAAGGATTTCAATAGAAAGATGTAGAAAGATGCTGGGGAAGCAAATGAAAATCGTCATGGACGTAACATTCCAGAATTAATACAACCAAAAGAGGTGAGTGGAAAAAGGACCTCCGTGTTTTCACCTGGGTGTCTGCACGCCAGAATTTGTTATTAATAGGTCTCAATTTGGGAATGAGACATTTGAATATATCCCTGTTAATAATGTAGATATTAAGTTGTTTTATTTAGGGAGTTGGGGGCATCGTTGCCATCAGCTCCGTGTACTTGAGTGTGTGAGCTGCCTTAAAACCTGTGTTATTGTGGTGATTGCTAGGGTGTGTATTTGTTTCCGGGGCTAGAATTTGTAGGAATGTGAATTTGTCATGTTAGGTAGGCTATCATCTCGATATGTGTTTGGAGTAGAAATGGGAAACTACGGACGACCATTTTTAAGATAGACAAGGGAGGTACCTGGAAACTACTCCTCGGTTACCCTCACAATTTTAAGTGTACTTTGTTCCAACACTCATACCAGGATTTAAATTCTCCATGGCAAACTCAGGGATCTAACCCTAGCCTTCTAAAAAAAGGACAGTTACTACACTTACCCCTAAACCATTCACAGCTACTGTAGAGAATAAGTGGCTCGTAATGTCTTAGCATAATCGATTCTACGATAATCGATGTCTCCTTTGCCATAAGGATGGACCCGGAAATACTAAAATTTTCAGGGGGAAGACACCATACTAAAACCTTGTCCCCTGACGTCCTAATTTAAATAAATTTAGTGTAATATCCTCAGTTCTGTGAGACCTGCACCGAAGGTTCCAGGTTCGATCCCCAGCTGTACGATGGAGGATCTTTAATGCTGGTATGAGAGTTGGAGCGCATGGACGCAGGTAGCCAAGGGGTGGTAAAAGGTGCTAGTGCACACGCATCCATCACCTCCTCATCTTTCAGCGCACTCTCAATGTTGTGGGAGAATAATCAAGAGAATGTTTTAAAATATTCGAAACACATGTTCTTTTAGAGATCCAAGTCTGTGTTTGCAGACCAGTAACGTTCTGTTTGTAGAAGTGTGAATGAGAGCCTCTGCAAGATGTATCTTTTCTCATCATTCGGTGTTGTCATCGATTTCATTATCGCCACGCTTAAAAGGAAGACGTAATTTGAATGTGATAACCCATTGAAATCCCCCCTAGCTCGTTACCTGATGTACAAATGACTCACTGTTTCCAAATTAACTTGGTCAATCTTCACTCTTCCTAAATCATGTCAGTAATATGATTGTTTTTCTTCCCACCTGCCACCCCCTCTTTCGCTCACCTTCCTTCTTACCTCCAGCTCGACAAACTCCCTTGAGGGCCTGCCAACCCGAAGGAAACTTACCAACGGCGACCCCATGGCATCCTTTACGGGACTTGGTGGCTTTGGCTCGGCGGCCGGTGTTGACAATGCACCCGGGTAACACTCTCAGATGTGCAAGAGAGGAAGTACTTCGCTTTGTCCACAAGCTTGGAATGTGGAAGACTTACTTGGTGAGGATCATTCCACCGCAGCTGTCTTGAGGTTGGGGATGGGACGTTTAAGGCCAAATAAAGTAGT
Source organism: Meconema thalassinum (assembly GCA_946902985.2). Lineage (NCBI taxonomy): Eukaryota > Metazoa > Arthropoda > Insecta > Orthoptera > Tettigoniidae > Meconema > Meconema thalassinum. The sequence continues at coordinate 1,752,211,459 of OX336388.2, read as the reverse complement.
AATTACCAAAATAGACGGGGTTTGTATTATAAATAAAAGGTAAATTTACAAATGTTAGGAACTACACCTTAAGTGCTTCACCAATGAATTAAAAGTTCTTGAAAGAAAGCAACAATGTCAGTAACACCATGTGGCACGGCACACCACCTTACATGCTTTTGAGACCATCCGGATTATGAAATGAGCAGTTACACAGGATGGTAATACCTTACAAATAGCAAACCAGTTACACAACAGAACGTTATCCCTAGCAAAATGGATTGACACAAAGTTTGGATTTGGGAACACGTACACGCAAACCCCCAGAACAAACATAATAACAAGAAATGCCACCGCGATGGTTTCGCAACACCAGGATGAATTTACAAGTTACACACGGAATGGAAATATGTTACAAACACACGTACGAACACATCCTGAACAACGTAAAAGGAAAAGAAAACGAAATGAAATGACTACATTACAAATGACAGACTCCAGAAAACGGAGCGGACGGTATCACACGACCGCCATGGGCCCCGACACGAACAAGACTCCCTTAAAATGGTGGAGGATAACGGTACCCCAAGGTACAGTTGCACAATAGGACGCCACCCTGGAAATACTGAGATTTAAACTAATCCCAATTTAAAGCAGTACTACGGATGTGTTATAAAATCAATGTGAAACGCATATGGGGCGTAAAAGAAGGAGAACCAAGAGAAAAATGTCACGAAGCCTACAAACACCACGTGGACGTAAGGTGACGAAACGAAAACAGGGACCCCTTAAAACTAAATTAAAAAAACATCTACATGCCTGCACTTGAGAAAATTCCAAGAAGCGTGATGCCACAGGAAATAATAAATAAATTTGGAACCAAACCAAACAGATGCCTTACGGTTGCGCAACAAGGAAAACCCTCGCCCAAAAACAGGAAAGATTTCCCACTTTGATAATCTAGCTTCCGGAGAAGAAAAATTGATAAACAATGTCGATATTAAACAGAGGGGAACACCCCAACCCATTATCCGACCGAAGCCCAATATGTTGCGCCATTACCACGAGGTAAATAACAACACGAAAAATCACACACGAGGAAAACCAAAACACAAACCAACATGAGTAGACAGACAACAAGAAATAAATATCACGCTTCCCAGAATATGCTCAACTACACACTAAACTAAACAATTAAGCTACGACTAAAGCCATCCCATTAGGTGGCTGATACCTGTATTTTCAACCCCGGGTCATCCGAGCACACGGCCAAGTCCTTCTCGGTGAATAGTCCAAATAGAAGAGAGAGTTAGGCGCGCTATGATCTTCTTCATATATCAAACTACGCTATAATTTGAATTGATCAGTCGTGGCGCAAACGTACACTAAAATCCCCTGGCTTCTTGGACATAGTATGTAAGACACTCCCGTGTTCACTTTCGTGGAGGTTGGTCACACTGGTCGGCCGCTATGCGCTAGTCTCGCGTCATCTCGCGGCGGTCGATACATCTCGCGAAGGTCGTGGTCGGAACAGTCGATACAGGCAATGTTGAATTTTTAAATGCGTAATACCACAAGTCTTTCTTTGAGGTTAGGAAACACTAAATTCCTGAACCAGTGCACATCAGGTCCGAAGTTATACCTCGCGTGTTTGGACTGCGAGTGCGATATTATATCCTGGAAGATTTCGTTTACAAGGTGTTCATAGTCCAAATTGCACCTGTAGGCATAGGCCACAATGTTCTTTGGAGTTTTTGGTAAGTGAAGGAAATTACGAAGCATTCGCTTCAACTGGAAATACAGGGATGGGTAAACTTTGGCAGGAATTGAATAGTTTAGGTTAGGGGTTTATTTTCATGTCAGCTTAAAGTGACATCCTCCCCCGAAAGCAAACTGCGGGGTGAACAGCATTTGCGTATGTTGATGTGACAGACCTGGAGTAGATCATCTTTTACGTACGGCTGCAGATTTACATATGTCCAGACATGTTCGAAGGAATTTTGGCACCAACTTCATGGATGGCAGGCAGAATGTTCAAGGTTCGAATTCACACAACGACAAGCTGAGTTGATAGCACTGTCTCGGTGATAGTTCCGTTCCTCATGTTAGCTGGAAGGGTCTAGGTAGAAATGTCCTGATGATCCAGTTACAGATGGAGAACGTGCGATGACGTGCCCAGGTCCCTGCCAGCAGTTCCCCAGTCACGCCACCATCCACACGTCCACCAAGGGTATCTTAGACGCCCCGAGCTACACTGGATCCCGCGGAGAAACAGCACAGTCCGACACATCCACAGGAAGCTCCATTTCCAACGGGCCAAGCACTGAAATGCTAAGCACACGAGTAGTAGGACATACCAGAGTGACAGACACAGTTCATGGCACAGAATTCACTAGTCACCAGGAGGGTAGTTGCAGTTCATTTCACGAAGGTTATTTAAGTTTTCACCATAAGGGCAGGTACGGTTCATTACACGGGTTATTTAAGTTTTCACCATAAGGGCAGGTACAGTTCTTAAACGGGTTATTTAAGTTTTCATCCAGGTATCAGTCGTGGTACATCAGAGATTTGATTTAAAAAACATAAACATTCTACAACATACCAATATTATTCTTTTTTAAAAGGGGGGGGGGGGGGGCCTGTTACCCTTGAATCACCTTACGTTTACAAAACAAAAGTTAACACCTCCAAAGCAATCCCAATTCCAAACTATGACCTAAGGTTGCCATGACATGGCTGGCACAACCACTCATCACCTCCAGATCGAGGCCACCTTGCCTTCAAATCACACCAACACAGAGGTCTACTATTAACTAAATCTTACCAATCTTGGGAAAAGCCTATTACACGTCATAAAGACCGATAAACGATCCGTTTGCTCATATAACAAGGTGCAACACGCTTCCCACAACATTTTGGGTAAGCAACGCCTCCAGAGACGCAAGTTCTCTGTAGATTTGGGGGGAAACTTTACGAAAGATCACATTACCAGTTAAGAAAGAAAAGGGACCAAAAAAAAAAACAAAGATACCACCAGTTTAGTTGTTGACGAGCCCGAGACTCGCTTGGGCGCCTCGTGTGCGGGCTTGCACTGTGAGAGGTGAGTCCTGAAGATCCTCTTCCGTTCAGGGTCGCTCACCAGCACTGAAACAGGACTGACAAAGGATACAATTTTAAATGGCCCACGGAAACGTGGGCGTAACTTTCCTGACACTTGGTTTCCTAGAAGGTTAGGAGAATGGTCCTGGACATATATCATGTCTCCTACTTCGAGGTTGACGGGCTTCCGTCCCTGATTGTACCTTTGAGCGAGTCGCTCGTGAGAAACCTGAATGGACTTGCGGGCCTCCTTCCAGATACTGCTTCACCTTGTCGGCAGATTCACCAACGCTACAATGCCTACAGTACCAGACCATGATACGAATATCACCATCCGTAAATTTACAGAAAATATTTCCAGATCACAAGACCGAAACGAGAAGGACAAACCAGAAACACACACGACAGTCATCCATCACACATCTCCAATAAACATTCCCACCCCACGTAATACACTTCCCCATCTATGCACAAGTATGCAAAATAAGCAGTCACCAAGACACCATAACACAAGATATACCATAACACAAGCAAAGAATATAGGGATCTTACCATGACGGATAACAACAAATGCATCCTGACTCTCCACAACTACGGTGAGCAGAATGTTCCCTTAAAAAAACGCTTACAAAATTGTCGCCCTCCCGAGTCACTGCTTCGCTGTCCCATTCCAGGCGAAGTTAACATCAGAAGGACTTATATACACCCCAACCTTCGCTCGACCCAGTCCCTTCCCATCACACTTGCTTACCCGGCGCAGACTAAGAAAGGAGAAACGAACATTAAGTCCGCCTTCTTGATGAATCATAAGGGAATAACAGCACCTCCGAGGATTGCAAATCCGACCTAAAGCCAGCATCCTCGCATTACAACGACCAAATCGAGCTCTGGCTGGTAGGTGCCCCAGCGTATTCCAAGCCTGCATACTTGGCCTCTGCAAATGGTGAACCAAAATGCACCTTTAAAATATCAGACCTAACCTGAACGTAATCAGCACAACAGCCAGGCTGCATGACCCCACCCACAAACTTAATACATAACAATCTACCGCACAGACCACGCAGACCAAATTTTGAATAACGAGAAACCTGACAGATTATATCGAGCCACGATGAACTGATAAACCAGGGAGACCAACCCAACGAACACTAACAGGACAGAAATTTAAAGAAGTCTGCTGCGACCAATTGGCCGAGCACAAATGAATTGACACGTTAACAGGCTTCGAATCGAAAAACACATTAACTAAGGGGACGGCCTCTTTTAATTAAACTTACTTAAGCACACGTCGACATTAAATAGGATAGGAATTTTGCCAAGGAGCTGCGATATGCACCTTAAATGAAACTACACACACGCGGGACAACTGTACGAGACCTGATGACACTTGAAAATTAATCGGAAACAGATTTGTCACACACGAGAACCACAGAAGATCAACGCCAGCCCGAAAGCAGCTGACCGGATTACATAACCTATAATCCTAGGCCTACCGTATGCACAACACAATTACCAGCACTGCATTAAAAGAAAGAAACCAAAAAACACTGACACTAAAACACTGATGCTAAAACACAACATGGTGGACATCGTGGTCACCAGTCCCCTACACTTCAAATCTCCCGAAAGTGATCACTGGAAAGAATTATGATAGCTGAAAAAAACTGAGCAATAAGAGATTTAGGCGACGTTGCATTTACTAGTACCCGAAAACAAATTTGACACTCGGATCAACAAATGCTGGACAGAAGGGCGCACACTGGGCTAATTCACCCTTACTAGAGCAATATATTTGCAAGAAGTTACGCATGTTAATCAGATGGGACACTTTAGTGCAATCAGGGACTTACCCCGATCAAGCTCTTCATCTGTGAGTTCCGGAGGGCACACTGAAATTTCCAAAGCTCCTTCCAGAATTTTCCGATCTTGGCTTAGATCGCCTGAAGACTGCAGGTTACGTATGGTGAGTTCATAGTTCACCTCCTCTCGTGTAACCTGAGCAGCAAACTTCACACTTCTCGCAGCAGACATTTTTACATGAAACAAATTAACAGGGTAATTAAGACAGGTTATAAGCTGGATATCTTTACCACCAAAATAGAGACAATAGATTTAGGCATATGGACAGGGGATTTTACGGCCAACCCTCCCCTCTAGACAGCAGCAAGTGGAAAACCGAGAAACCACTGCTTCTGCTACCAATGTCACCCTCTCTTTCGCTCACCTTCCTTCTTACCTCCAGATCGACAAACTCCCTTGAGGGCCTGCAAACCCGAAGGAAACTTACCAACGGCGACCCCAAGACATCCTTTACGGGACTTGGTGGCTTTGGCTCGGCGGCCGGTGTTGACAACGCACCTGGGTAACACACTCAGATGTACAAGAGAGGAAGTACGTCGCTTTGTCCACAAGCTTGGAATGTGGAAGACTTACCTGGTGAGGATCATTCCACCGCAGCTGTCTTGAGGTTGGGGATGGGACGTTTAAGGCCAAATAAAGTAGTAATTACCAAAATAGACGGGGTTTGTATTATAAATAAAAGGTAAATTTACAAATGTTAGGAACTACACCTTAAGTGCTTCACCAATGAATTAAAAGTTCTTGAAAGAAAGCAACAATGTCAGTAACACCATGTGGCACGGCACACCACCTTACATGCTTTTGAGACCATCCGGATTATGAAATGAGCAGGTACACAGGATGGTAATATCTTACAAATAGCAAACCAGTTACACAACAGAACGTTATCCCTAGCAAAATGGATTGACATAAGGTTTGGATTTGGGAATACATGCACGCAAACCCTCAGGACAAACATAATAACAAGAAATGCCATCGCGATGGTTTCGCAATACAAGGATGAATTTACAAGTTACACACGGAATGGAAATATGTTACAAACACACGTACGAACACATCCTGAACAACGTAAAAGGAAAAGAAAACGAAATAAAATGAAATGACTACATTACAAATGACATACTCCAGAAAACGGAGCGGACGGTATCACACGACCGCCATGGGCCCCGACACAAACAAGACTCCCTTAAAATGGCGGAGGATAACGGTGCCCCAAGGTACAGTTGCACAATAGGAAGCCACCCTGGAAATACTGAGATTTAAACTAATCCCAATTTAAAACAGTACTACGGATGTGTTATAAAATCAATGTGAAACGCATATGGGGCGTAAAAGAAGGAGAACCAAGAGAAAAATGTCACGTAGCCTACAAACACCACGTGGACGTAAGGTGACGAAACGAAGACAGGGACCCCTTAAAACTAAATTAAAAAAAACATCTACATGGCTGCACTTGAGAAAATTCCAAGAAGCGTGATGCCACAGGAAATAATAAATAAATTTGGAACCAAACCAAACAGATGCCTTACGGTTGCGCAACAAGGAAAACCCTCGCCCAATAACAGGAAAGATTTCCCACTATGAAAATCTAGCATCCGGAGAAGAAGAATTGATAAACAATTTAGATATTAAACAGAGGGGAACACCCCAACCCATTATCCGACCGAAGCCCAAAATATTGCGCCATTACCACGAGGTAAATAACAACACGAAAAATCACACACGAGGAAAACCAAAACACAAACCAACATGAGTAGACAGACAAGAAGAAATAAATATCACGCTTCCCAGAATATGCTCAACTACATACTAAACTAAACAATTAAGCTACGACTAAAGTCATCCCATTAGGTGGCTGATACCTGTATTTTCAACCCCGGGTCATCTGAGCACCTGGCCAAGTCCTTCTCGGTGAATAGTCCAAATAGAAGAGAGAGTTAGGCACGCTAGGATCTTCTTCATATATCAAACTACGCTATAATTTGAATTGGTCAGTCGTGGCGCACACGCACACTAAAATCCCCTGGCTTCTTGGACATAGTATGTAAGACACTCCCGTGTTCACTTTCGTGGAGGTTGGTCACACTGGTTGGCCGCTATGCGCTAGTCTCGCGTTATCTCGCGGCGGTCGATACATCTCGCGATGGTCGTGGTCGGAACAATCGATATAGGCAATGTTGAATTTTTAAATGCGTAATACCACAAGTCTTTCTTTGAGGTTAGGAAACACTAAATTCCAGAACCAGTGCACATCAGGTCCGAAGTTATACCTCGCGTGTTTGGACTGCGAGTGCGATATTATATCCTGGAAGATTTCGTTTACAAGGTGTTCATAGTCCAAATTGCACCTGTAGGCATAGGCCACAATGTTCTTCAGAGATTTTGGTCAGTGAAGGAAATTTCGAAGCATTCGCTTCAACTGGAAATACAGGGATGGGTAAACTTTGGCAGGAATTGAATATTTTAGGTTAGGGGTTTATTTTCATGTCAGCTTAAAGTGACGTGGCACACGTCACACCACCCAAAGGAGAAAAACCACTATAGGATTGTTACAATAGGTCTGGAAAAGGAAGAGAACTACATTTTAGTTGTTCCCCTGGAGTAACTTTGAGTGTCCCCTCCGCACCCCTTGGTAGCATGCTGAGCTTCTATGCCCAAGATTGCAGGTTCGAACCCGGTCGAAGTCGTCGGATTTTTTAAGTGCGTTAAAATTCCCTCAGTATGCCCTCCTTTGGAGGGGAAGTTAAGCCGGCGGTCTCATGTCATAGATTTATGGCATGTAAAAGAACCTTCCGCTAACTATAATTGTGAATTCAAATTTGTAGGTTGTGTTGATTAACGCTCTGTAGTTCCAACGTTCGTAGCCAGGTGCCGGTTGCAGTGGCATCTAATTGCCAAGTTCCGGGCTAGGTGTCGTTGGCGGTAGCATTTGGTAGCAAAAGTAGGAACTACATAAAATTGATCGTCTGCTGTCCTAATACAGCCATCACAATTAACGCCGGTTATCAGACAGATTATACACACACCCAAAGTACACGGGGCAACATGACTGCATTGTCGCAGCCCCTAAACTGAGGAACCATCCGAGCAGTGTTTTGTCCGCCTCGTACCTTAGTGGCTAGCATTCTTGGCTGTAACCGTGGAGGTCTGATTTCGATTCCCGGCTCTGTCAAGAAATTTAATTCTGGTCTGAGGGCGGAAACGCAGTACACTCAACCTCTTGAGGCAGAATTGAGAAGAGAGGGTTCAATTCCCATCTCAGTCATCATGGACGTGATTTTCCGTGATTTCCCTCTCCTACTCCATGAAAATGCTAGAATGGTACCTAACTTAAGGCCACGGTCGCTTCCCACCCACATCGTTCCTCAGTTACAGATACACACACTAGTACAGACATCACAGTGACACATGCTATCAGAGAAATTTTACACACACCCCAATACATGGGGCTACATGACCGCATTGTCGCAAAGCCTGTAAGACAATCAACAACTACAACAACGAACAACAAAGATCAGTGTGTGTATTAATATAGCTATTACCGTCCGTTCAGTGGAATAAGGACTCCAGTCACAAGAAATGCATGCCATTAGAGAGTGGGCTCTGAGACAACAAAACCTGTTAGGGGGGGGGCCCTTCTTCCCATTTTATAGACAAAAATATGCTTATATCTATGTTCAGTGATCACTGAAGCTCCACACAAATAAACTACAATGTTTATATGATAGTATGGACCACTAATATAAAATTTGGACGAAATAGCACGCTTTCAAACAACAAAAACGTACTTTACACAAAACTACAAAAATGGCACGGAGTCCCTTATTCGTTGCGCGGGTTCATATGTCTAGACAGAGAATATAAGTGGCAACATGGAGCAACGTTAAACTTCAGAACCATGTACAATGACATCATGTATGTCCACTATGTCATGTACAATGATATCATTTTGCACAACACAGTGTACATTAATGCATATTCATGTACAAAGTCCTCCCCCAGGGTCTGGTACCTTGACGTGGTGGGGAGGCTTGTGTGTTTCAGTGATCCCGAGAGCAATGCCGGCGGGAGCTTCGGCTCCTGGCAGGGTCACCCATGCCGGTAAGGTCGAGGGTGAGAGACCAGACTAAATGACAGACTACACCATGATGGTGGGCAGCAGCGTCATCAGTTGATTATTTCCAGGCGGAGCTGTAATTCAGTGGTACGGTTGGAAAACTGCGGGGGCTCGTTTTCAGTCCTTAAGGTGGCAGCCCTACTAGAAATCTAGGAAGCTGTGGGCTAATAACTCGCACTCTCCGAAATTGTCTATTAAAGAAACTGAAAAGAATGAAAACCGGACGGATCTCATGTTGACAACTTTCGGCACGAAAAGGAAGACACGAATAGGTTTCTGGAATGTGAGGACTCTGGGTGAGAGTAGTAGGCTGAGGCAGGTGACCAGAGAAATGATCTCGTATAAACTTGATATACTTGGGCTCAGTGAGATAAGATGGCCAGATTTTGGTGAGATAAAAACGTATGACGGACTTACCCTCATATACTCTGGGAGGAGCGAGGAGAATGCGGAACGCAGAGATGGAGTTGGTCTTTTGCTTACTGAACATGCAAAGAAAAGCCTTATAAGTTGGCAACCCATTTCCGAGCGAATATTATCAGCACGATTTAAGACTCGCATTCGCAATGTTACGATTATACAATGCTATGCACCCACGGAACCATCAGAAGAAGAACTTAAAGAAGCATTCTACTCCCTTCTACATGAGACAGTAAAGAAAAGCAGTAAGAGAGATGTGATTATAATAATGGGAGACCTTAATGCTAAGGTAGGAGAGAACAACGAGGGACTAGAACATGTGATGGGTGTACATGGCCTTGGGGATAGGAATGGAAATGGGGAAAAGTTCACAAACTTCCGTGCTAGCCATGACCTTGTTATTGGAGGTACTTTGTTTCCTCATAAGAGGTGTCATAAGATCACGTGGATTTCCCCTGATCATGACACTGAGAACCAAATTGACCACATCGCAGTGAGTAGGAGATTCAGAAGATCGCTCACCGATGTTCGGAATAAGAGAGGAGCTGATGCTAGCAGTGATCACCACCTTATGCTGGCTGAGTTCAAGATGAAGATCATGGTGGCAAAGAAGAGGTTTGAAAAACAGAGCAAGAGATTTGATGTAAGGAAGTTGGAGGAGAAGGTCAGAGATGAATTTAAATTGGAGCTAGGAAATCGTTTTCAGGTACTCCAATCTGATACAGCAGAAACTGATATTGAATCTTCCTGGAGTAATGTAAAGAACATCATCCTTGATACAAGTGAAATAGTCCTGAGAAAGAGCAATCCTCTCAAGAAGGATTGGATGTCAGAACAAACTTGGGAGGCAATAAGTCATAGGAAAATGATTAAGGAGAGGTTGAATATGTGTAAGACTCGACATCAGAAAGCAAAAGTGCAAGCAGAATACACGGTCGTTGACAAAGAAGTCAAAAAGAGTGTGAAAAGAGATGAGTAATTGGATCGATGAGATGGCGAAGAAGGCAGAAGATGCTGCATCAAAAGGTGACAGCAAAGAAATGTACCGCATCACAAAAGTGCTGTCCAAGAAAAGTTTCCGAAAGAACCGGCCCATAAAAGACAAACAGGGAAATTTACTCACAACTCAAGAAGAACAACAAGAACGGTGGAGGGAATACTTCACCGAAATTTTTAATGTTGATCGAGGGATTAATGAACACCACGAAGAGAGGAATGATGAACCTGATAATTCTGATCCAAATATTCTTTTGCACAGTCCAACTTGTGCTGAAATCAAAGAAGCCTTGCTACAACTGAAGAATGGAAAAGCCCCCGGTGTCGACAACATTTCGCCAGATATCCTCAAGATAGACATGGACACCACAGCTAATATCCTGAAGCCATTGATGGAAAAGATCTGGTTTGAAGAGAAGCTGCCTGCGGAATGGAAGAAAGGTGTGATTGTTAAAATCCCAAAGAAGGGTGACTTGACGAATTGTAACAACTGGAGAGGTATTACCTTACTATCCGTACCAAGCAAAGTATTTCTCAGGATAATCTTGAATCGCGTTAAGAAGTCTATCGAGTCGAAGTTGAGGAAAGAACAAGCTGGATTTAGGGAACACCGTAGTTGTGTGGACTTAATTAACACTTTACGGATTATTGTGGAGCAGAGTAACGAATGGCAAGCAGCACTGTACATCACATTTATAGATTTTGAGAAGGCCTTTGATTCCATTAATAGGAAGGTCATGTGGGAGACCTTAAAGGAATATGGTATACCAAGTAAAATAGTTAACATTATACGAGAGATGTATTCTGGTTATGAATGTCAAGTCCTGCATGAGGGTCAGCTATCCCTGCCATTGGCCATCCAGACTGGAATTCGACAGGGATGTATACTTTCTCCCACTTTGTTCCTGATTGTTCTTGATAATACTCTTAGGAAGGTGGGGAGAGGAAGGAAGAGAGGGATACAGTGGGGACTTCGAGACAGGTTGGAGGATCTTGATTTTGCTGATGACATCTGTATGCTAGCACAGCGCTTTAGAGACATAGAGGGAAAACTGGCAAACTTAGAACTTGAAGCTGCGTGAAGAAGGGAGGAGATGACTGGACAAGGGTGGAGGCAGGGAGATGGTGGGAAGACAGAAGACGTTGGAGAGGCTTGTGTTCCAAACAGACTCGGCCAGTGGCTGGAAACTATGCAAGATGATGATGATGAGTTAATTAGAATTAGATTCATTGCTCTAGTATATAAGTAACTAGCAGTAGTACCCGGCTTCGCCCGGAGGAATGATGATAATATTCCAGTCTCCTTAACACTCAACGTCATAAATTATATTTATTTATGTATTCATTTCTTACATTATCAAACCCAGTGACAATGTTTATACTTAAGTCACTATGGGAAGGCTCTGTAAAATAATGATCATTCTCGTGATATTTGTCTTCAGTCCGAGTCGAGATGTGTCGTTAGCGGTCCCAGAATTCGTGACATCTCAGTCGTAGAAGACTTTATGTGGTGGTGATTAGAAATATAATGGACTTAAATTCTAGGTCATTTGCCCCCAATGTCGTTGAGGGCGTAACATCTAGGTAATTTGCCCTACTGATCAGGATGATATTGAAAATTACTACATAACTGACATATGAAACTTAGAAAATAATAGAAAAAGTTATTTTTTAGGACTCACATTTCGGGAAAGACTTGATTATTTTTTGCCAAAGAGCTCCCACTTAGATCGCTATCTGGTTATAAGTTTCGTCATGTTAAGGTTTAATCTGTACGATAAATGTCTGAAGCAATTCCTCAAAGAGAAGCTTCCAGATTTCGCAGTCGATATATCGTTAACGTTCCTGAGCATCCAGTTGTCTTTTCTTCTGACGCAAAACATCTTCTACATAGTGATGATGAACATAGAAGCGACTATTGGCACATGTATCTTATCAACGAATGGGAAAAATTGATACCGTACTTTAAAGGAATGAGAGGTCATTTGCCCTTTTGATGAGGATGACAATGAAGACTACTACTACTTCTGAACGGGTATATCAAACTAATGGAAATACGTATTTTTAAAATCACAGGCTAGGTAGACTCTGGTGTTGCTTAGTAGTATAATGGACGTAACATCTAGGTCATTTGCCCCTTTGATGAGGATGATAATGAAGACGATTACTACTGAACGGGTATATCAAACTTACAAACTAATGGAAATACAAATTTTAAAAATCACAGGCGATGAAGACTGTGGTGTTACTTAGTAGTATAATGGACGTAACATCTAGGTCATTTGCCCTTTTGATGAGGATGGTAATGAATACTACCTGTTGAATTGACACGACTAACTTACAAACTACCGTGATAGAAAGAAATATTTCAAAATTCACAGGCGATAAAGACTTATTGTGTGTGGTGATTAGTGGTATAATGGGCGTAACATCTAGGTCATTTGCCCTTATGATGATAATAATAAGGTAATGAAAAATGACTACTAAACGAACTTGGTGTAATTTTAAATCTGATATAGGTAATTCAGATTTCTACCTTCGATGTCTTCCAAAGTCTGAACGTTATTTTCTGGCTTAGGCCTATACTCGATGCGTGTAGTGAAACAGCTTATCGAGTACTGCTCGGGTCCAAGCTGCACGAACCTGAGAATATCGCAGATGATGATGACGATATATGATTACAGACGTTCAAGGGGGGGGGGGGGGGGTCCGGTCCTATTCACATTGACCGGTGAATCACTCATTCTTTCGTAACACTACAGTGGTTTGAGTGAAGACCCTGTATGAACATCAGCATAGCAATACCAGGTAACACGGCGGGGTTTGGACATTTCTCTCATGCCACCTCGCGATGAATCAGCAAGCTATTCTCACACCTGCCCCCTCCTCCCCCCTCCACCCACCAGGGTCTCACAACTTGTGGGATGTGGGTGTGCGACCACGGGACCCCAGCTGAGTCCGGCATTGCTTCTACTTACTGGTGCCGGGCTCCTTTCAGTTCTCTTTCCAGTCAGCCTCCCTTGGTCAAACTCTTGTTCTCTTCCGACCCCGATGGTATCAGGGTATCCGAGGCCTAGCGACTCTTTCACTTTCCCGCCTTAATTGGCCCTTGTCTAATCATTCCTGATAGCCTCATTCTTCGAGGTGTCAGCCTTCTTTTTCTTTTCTTAATATCTCATGTCTTCTGCTCAAGACCCTCAAGGAGGCAGGGTGTGTGTAGCCCCACCACTTCTGGTGCACCCTGGATAGTGCTACATCCTCAAGGGCTCATGGCTGGTGAGTTCGGGAGCTGGCAACCCTGAGGGTTTCCTGAGCGGGTCCGGTTTTACCCCTTTTTTCCATTGCCTTTGGGACGGACCCTGTCCTCTTTCCGAGAATAGAGTGGTCTGTCCGCAATTTCAAGCAGACAGTGTTACTCGCAGGGTACCAAAGGGTAAGTATACAAATTTTGGTTCTGATCGGTGAAACGGTGTAGATTTGTGCCAAAGTGCCAAAATGCAGGGAATGGGGTGATCTGTCCGCAATTTCAAGTGGACAGGGTTACCCGCAGGGTTCGAAAGGGTAAGTATACAAATTTTGGTCCGGATCGGTGAAACGGTGTAGATTTGTGTCAAAGGGCCTAAATGCAGGGAATGGAGTGGTCTGTCCGAAATTTCAAGCAGACAGTGTTACTCGCAGGGGTCCAGACGGTAAATAACAAATTTTGGTTGAGATCTGTGAAACGGTGTAGATTTGGGACAAAGGGCCTAAATGCAGGGAATGGAGTGGTCTGTCCGCAATTTCAAGCAGACAGTGTTACTCGCAGGGTACCAAAGGGTAAGTATACAAATTTTGGTTCTGATCGGTGAAACGGTGTGGATTTGGGCCAAAGGGCCTAAATGCAGAGAATGGGGTGGTCTGTCCGAAATTTCAAGTGGACAGTGTTATTCACAGGGTTCCAAAGGGTACGTATACAAATTTTGGTTGAGATCGGTGAAACGGTGTAGATGTTTGCCAAAGGGCCTAAATGCAGGAAATGGGGTGGTCTGTCCGAAATTTTAAGTGGACATTGTTATTCACAGGGTTCCAAAGGGTAAGTATACAAATTTTGGTTGAGATCGGTGAAACGGTGTAGATGTTTGCCAAAGGGCCTAAATGCAGGAAATGAGGTGGTCTGTCCGAAATTGTAAGTGGACAGTGTTACTCGCAGGGTTCCAAAGGGTATGTATACAAATTTTGGTTGAGATCGGTGAAACGGTGTAGATTTGGGCCAAAGGGCCTAAATGCAGGGAATGGGGTGGTCTGTCGGAAATTTCAAGTGGACAGGGTTACCCGCAGGGTTCCGAAGGGTAAGTATACAAATTTTGGTTCAGATCGGTGAAACGGTGTGGATTTGTATACATAACAGACAGACAGACAGACAGACAAACATTGAGCTTTATATATATAGATTATTTTCTTTCTCTTCTCTCTGTGTCTAGCATTGTAGGTATTAATATCAACTTCAAAATTACTCTAGTACTGTATACTCGATATCTCACTAGACTTTCTTTTGTTTTTAGTGCAAATTAGGCTATTCATCGTTTTTTATTGGTCATTTTATCGTTTTATTATTTTTATTACCATAGTGATCTCAGGTTTGCAAAACAGTTTATAGTATATATTGTATCTGTATGTTCTTAATTCTGTAATTAACAGGGTATTTGTTTTTATGTCTCATGATGAACATGTATTGGCTGAACTACTATCAAACATTAGCTTGAGAAACGCAAACAGGCTTAAATTGGCACACATCAACGCACAATCTCTACCTGACTCCTCCCACATTTCTGAATTCCGTCATACTTTTGGTAACAGTTCTTTCGACATAATAGCAGTCAGTGAAACATTTCTTAAGCCCTCAATAGGGGATGCTGCAATTTATCTCAGTGGATACGTCTTTCGTAATGGTAGACTTCTCAAAGGTTCGGGTAGCGTTGCTGTGTATGTCAAGGACACTATAAAATGCAACATCGTCAGCAAATCTCCGGGTGAATACAGTAAGAAACCGGAATATTTGATACTTGAAATGATCCTGCCAGACTTAAAGATACTCTTTTCTCGTGTTTACCATCCACCAAAAGCTGGCTATTTAGACTCATTCTTGAACGATATATACACACATTTACTGAATTTCAAACATATTTTCGTTGTTGGAGACATAAATGCTAGATTTGGCAGTGGTACGTTTGAAACGGAAAGTATTCGTGAAATGTTGAATGCTTGCAACCTTGAATGTTTGCCATTCACTGAAACCTTCCACACCGCTACCTGCGATAGCATTTTTAATATAATATCTTCCAACTGCAATGATCTTGTTATAGAATATGGACAGGAGCAGTGGCGGCGCGTTCTATATGTTCAGTGGTTCAGTGAACCCCCTAGAAATATATAACTCTTAGTAAAATGGTTAATCAAGTGTGTATTTTTTAAATTACATATGTAAATTTGCGCTCGGAGGGATAAGTTTGACATCAACACTCGGTTGCTCTCCGGAATCAGCGAAAAGGTTCAATTTCTGGATCGCTGGCGCGCGGTGTTGGGACGTAAGGAGGGAGCGATGGGCGCGGGGTTGTGTGAGGCAAGGGGGGGGGGGGTAAGCCGAGAACAAAGCTAATGTATCGCTGGTGAAAGGACCAGCTCAGGCCAGCGCTAGACACGATCTACCTCGAACCACCCCGTAGTTAGCCGATGCAGCCCTGGCCGATGTATTGTCTCTAAGCGTGTGGTTTAAAATTTGCCTGTTATGGTACGTTTTGAAGGGATTTTTATTTCACGATTTTGCGTTTTAGATATAATTAACTGCAATGAACCAGAATATTTTGGTAACTACGATTTGTATAACATCAATAGGCGTACGTAGCCTATGTTTATGTAATTAATGTAAACTTTTAATTATTTAGAAGTGCTCATAAAGGCAAGATAAGAACATAAATAACAGTCTGCCTAACACGTTCTTGAAGCAGTGTTTATTTCTGACCCGTCTGTTCAACCACCTCCGGAACAGTACCTTAGCGAATATCTTCGCAAGTCTGTGTTTATCGAAGTGCTCTATTGTATCTGACGTTCGTTATCACGGTGTGTGGCAGTGTCTTGATGCGCGTGTCGTGTATTCATCAGTGTGAAAATGAATACCGTTCGGTTTCTTCTAGAGAATAACTTTCCAACACTTAGTATAGAAGAAAAGTGAAAAATAAAGCAGCTTGGCAGGCCTCTTCCCTCCCTGAACATTATTCAGAAGCAAACTAGTAGAGGTAAAGACTTTTGTAGAACATTTAAGCCACAGATTTACGAAAGGAATACTTGGCTATGTGGTTGCGATACCATTAATAGGCTTTTCTGTTTCCCGTGCTTGCTTTTTGCTAAGGGTAAGGACACGAATTGGACAAAAACGGGTATCAGATCTCAGCCATTTAACACAAAAGATCAATAAGCACGAAGCATCTATTACACATAAGAGTGCATGTTTAGATCTTTCAGTTCTGGGGAAAACAGATATTAGGCAGCAGCTAAGTAGCGCTTTTAGAAGGAATATTGAGAGGCATAATGATAGTGTCAGAAAAAATAGGTACGTGCTCTCGAAGATCATTGACTGTGTGAAATTCTGTGGTGAATTTGAACTTGCTTTCAGAGGTCATGACGAAACACTCGATTCAAACCATCCAGGCGTATTCAGAGGACTCATTAATTTTACTTTGGCATTGGATACCGTCGTTAGGGGTAATTTCAACAGTGCTACAGTCTTCAAGGGTACGTCGAAAGACATTCAAAATGACATTCCGGAATGTATGTTGCATGTGTGTTGCGAGAATATTTTAGCTGAAGTAGCTACTGCAGACTTCGTCTCCCTGATAGCAGATGAAACATCTGATGTGTCTTCAAAGTGTCAGTTAGTCATTGTACTTCGATAAGTATTAGCTAATGGGAAGCCTGTTGAAAGGTTCTGGACTTTCTTAAACCCAGCAGGAAACGACGCCTGCTCATTAGCGGATTGTATAAAAGGGGTCCTCACTCACGTAGTTGGAGAGCACAAAGAAAAAGTAGTCTCCCAAAGTTACGATGGTGCCAATGTTATGAGTGGCCGACACAAACAATTGTAAGACAAGACTACCCATTTGCTTACTTTGTGCATTGTTACGCCCATCAATTTAATTTAATTCTAGCTCAGGCTGCTAGCCACAACAAAGAAGTGCGATTGTTCTTTGCCACCATTGGAGAGATTACAGCATTTTTTTCTCATTCGCCTCCGAGAGTGGGCATTCTGGATGAGGTTGTGGGCAGAAGAGTTCCGCAGGGCTCAGCTAAGAGATGTAACTTTAAATCAAGATGTGTTCTTACATTGCATGAGCATAAGGATGCAATACTGGAATGCTTGGAGAAAATCGAAGACACGAGGAGACAAACAGCTACTATGAACCAAGCACATGGACTGCGTCTGAAAATACAACAGCCAACCTTTACTTTTTGGTTAGAGTTCTTTTACAGTGTTATGCCTCACGTGGACATTCTATACAACCTGTAACGTGTTTTTCGAGGGGTTTTTATGCAACTGGCATAAGTCAGTAGGAAGCCATTCTATATTTATTTACGCGGCAAATTGTTCAGCCAAGAGAATTTTTCATGTTAATTTATTATTATTATTATTATTAATTTATTATAATTATTATTAAGGTATTTTCGAAGCATTTTATAAAAATTATTAGCATTCTGATAGGTTTTCTATGTCTTAGAAAACGCTATCAAGCAAATTATTACGAACGACAATATCATAGAAAATTATGTGATTGCGGAATTTTACGGAGTTTTCATCAGTTAGGGTATATCGAGAGACATGAGTCACTGGAAATTCATATACAGGATTAATCTTGTCGGGAAGCATGACGCAATCCTGGGTCGCAGCGTCAAGGAAAGGCGGATATATGGAACGGAAAACGACTTCTCCCTCTCCCGCCGAGTGTAATGAGCCAGAGTGGGGATCTAGCGCGTAGGGAGCAGCCAATCAGTGGAGACCACGCAAGCTAGAAGTCGGATGAAGAGTGGTGATGCGACGGGTGCATATATCGTTCGACGCGCCGTGGAACGAAGACTATCAGTGTAGAACTTGCGGAGTGTGGTTGCACGCGGGAGTCGCTCCGATGTTCCGTGGAACGAGGACGATCTGGATAGAATTTAACGAGTACGGTTCACGCGGGAATCGCTCCGATGTTCCGTGGATTGGAGGACTAACTTTTGTAAAACTTAACCAGTGCGGTTGTACGAGTGTTTGGGTCCGAGGTACGGACCATAGAATTATCTAATCTACCAGAATCTCATCAAATATCGACGAAGATGTCGACGTCCAGGAGACTGTGGGAAGCTCACAGCATCATCCAGTACGAGGGAAATGTTTCGGCAATTTCCAGTGGTAAGCGCGAATGACGCAGAAATACGCAATCTCTCATTTCTCCTGGTTTTATATTTCATATTTCAGTAACTTCATAGCTTGGGAATAAGAGTAAAATCAATAATTTATCAGACTCCGTTTTCACGTAATTTTCTATCGGTAATATTCAAATCACAACGCTCCAATTTAAATTTTATACTTATTATTATTATTATTATTAATTTTGCTATTCTTGTTTTATATAATAAATTCATTTCTTTTACAATGCAATCTTTGCTTTCAGTAGGTAGCATTAGATATAGACCAATTCCTTCTCCTGATACAATTGTTTGTTGGGTTAATGATCAAATCATACCACGATCTGAGTGAATAGATTCTTGAAGGTGTTCTACCAGAGCTAGACGTTGTTAAATACAAATTTAGATTTCAACATTGCATTGAGGTCTTGGCGCCCATTAAAACAACATAGCTTAGGCAAAGGTAAACAGTTACATTTATCACCCAACAGTTTGGGGCAGCCAAACCGTTACATTTGTCGCTCAAAGTGTGGGCAAGGAAGACTGCTACATTTGTACGCTCAACGTGGAGCAAAGTAAATACCGTTTCACTTGTCATCCCAGCCTAAGCAAGCCTGCTACAATTGGCGCCCAACGTGGGGATGAAAACCTAATAACATTTGTGGAAGGAGAAGGGTATATATTTCTGTGCCTGTATTTTGGGGGTTATTTGTCTTTATCAGTGTATATCATTATGGGGGATGAGAAAGAAAGACAGATGAGGTTACGTAGTGGTCATCAACTGGAGAGTGATGATACGAGCAGTATGTCGAGTGATGGTAGTACCGGGGTAGCGGAGGTAAATCCCGATACTGAAACAGGGAGTGTAGGCGGCCAACCAGAATTAAAAACTTTACTTCTCGAGTTCATGTATCAGAACAAAGTTAGTAGTGATGCCTTAAATGCAAAATTAGAACAGAATAATGCAAAATTAGAACAAAACAGTAGGGAAAATAAAGAAAGTACAGAAGCTTTAAATGCAAAATTAGAACAGAATAATGCAAAAATAGAACAGAATAATGCAAAATTAGAACAAAACAGTAGGGAAAATAAAGAAAGTACAGAAGCTTTAAATAAAAAATTAGAACAGAATAATGCAAAATTAGATAAGAACAACAAGGAAATTAGTGTGAAAATGGAGCAGATTGGAGGAGAAATCAGAGGAGTAATGGAAGAGAAGGTTAAAGAGATCATTGCAGATGTAGACAAGAAATTAGGAAAAGTACAGGAGGAGTTGGAAATTAGAATCAGTACACAGGCTGAAAATTTAAAAGAACTAGTGCAACTGGAAACACAGCAGGTCAAAAAGCAATTGGGGGGAGAAATTGACAAAATTCAGGTAGCTACTAAAGAGGTTAAGGAACAGCTGGGGGGTAGAATTGAGAAAGTCCACTCACAAATAGTTGCAGAAGTAAATGATTTAAGAGAGAGTAATAGAGAGAGCATTAGCAAGATTGAGGAGAAACAAGCAAAGCTATATGATAAAGTAGAAGAATCAGAAGGAAACATTAAATTAACAGTAAACAGTATTGAGAGGAAGGCTGAGGAGAAAATCGCAGAATTAGAATTAAAATTAAAAGCTAGGATCAGGCAAGAAAATAGTCAGAATAGGCCAGTTTTTGTGAATAGCACACACAGGGAGGTAGAACTGGGTAAGTTCAGCAATCTACAGGGGTGCCCAATGGAGTTCATGGACACTATAAAAAATAAATTCGGGGAGAGGTTGGAAAATGGTATTATTGAGTGGTGCCAGGTAGTTGAAATTTTAGAACAAGTGTTTGTGGGGGAAACGAGGAATTGGTTTGCTGTCTACAGAGACAAGTTTACTGATATTAATGACTTTAAAATGAAATTCTGTGAAAAGTTCTGGAATGAGGTTATTCAGTCGCAGCATCGTGAGAGAGTAGTGTGTGGTAAATATAACCCTAAAGGAAGCTCCACCATGACCGAATACTTTTTAGGGCAGGTATTAGTGTGTAAATATCTAGATGGGTTGAAGGAGGAAAGTGATGTGGTGAGGTTGCTACTTAGGCACTTTCCCTATAGGATCAAGGAGGCTGCTTGTATCCAGAATGTAAAGACTATATCACAAGTAGAAAATTTGTTAAGCACATTTGATGCACTAGGGAGAGGGGGTTATGAGGACAATTTCAATAGGAACCAGGGTAATAATAATAACAGACCTAATGAAGCCAGCCATCAAGAAGTTCAAGGGAACGGTGGCGAAGGAGCCAACGCTCAAAATAGAAATAATAATCAGCTAAATCAGAACAGAGGAAATGGCTATGGTAATCAGTATCAAGGGAGGAACAATGATTTCAGGGGAAATCAAGGGAGGAACAATGATTACAGGGGAAATCAAGGGAGAAACAATGATTTCAGGGGAAATCAAAGGAGAAATTATAATGACAATAATTACAACCAGAATAGGGGTCAAGGAAGAGGACAGCCTAGTGGTAGTAATATACAGCTAAACAATGACAACACAGCCCGGAACAACCAGACCTGTTCAGTAGTTAGTAGTAATACGGGCAGCTGTAGCGGTTCTTTAAACGCGAACCAGGCTGCGAAGTGAGGTCAGAATCTCAGTCTGTAGCATGCCCTGTCCATACAATTATACAGGAACCCTATGACCTAAATGTAAGAAATGAATTATTACATGAACTAAATGATGAAGGTATTATTCAGGAAGTGGCTAGTAAGAGCCCCATAGTTAAATTTAACGTGTCCGAGGCGTACACAGATGTTTTAATTGATAGTGGTTGTATGAAGAGTTGCATAAGTAGTGCATTTTATGATAAAATGAAAGGAACTGGAGTAAATTTTGAGGAGATGCCAATTAAAAGCACTTTTGTTATCACAGCTGTTGGGAAGAGGTCTAAAGTAATTTCTAAGCAAGTTTTAGTAGACATTAAAATTAATAATCATGTAGAGAAGCAGATTTGCCTTGTAATTCCAAATTTAGTATTCAGTGTTATCTTGGGTTCAGAGTGGCTAAGTAGAGTGTCTGGTAACTTATGTTATGATGTAGGGAGTTTGAAATTTAAATGGGGAGATTCTGAAGTAGAAGTAGCGTTCAATGACCATATTCAGGGAAGTAGGGTTGTAGGTGTGATTTGTACTTTAAATGAGATATCGCCAGCCGTAGAGCGGGGTTCTCCATGTTTTGTGGGCAGTGTGATTACGAACGGAAGTCTAGAGGACTCGTTACGTGATGCTGCATTTCAGGGAAATATAGAGGTGGAACAATGTGTTCGGCTCTATGATGTGTTATGGTGTAATAGGAGAGTTTTTGAGGATGGCATTGGTATGGCCAATTGCTATACCCATTCATTGAACGTTATTGATAGGTCAGTATTCACAGGACATAGATATCCTGTACCTTTCGCTTATCAGAGTGCAGTTGAGGCACAAATTAACCAGATGCTTGAAGATGGGATTATTGAGCACTCTAACAGTCCGTATGTTAATTCTTTGATCACGGTACCCAAAACCGACGGCACGGTTCGTATTTGTTTAGACGCTCGTTTGGTTAACAGTAGAATTAGTTCAGATCAGCTGAAATCTATGTCAATAGAGGAATTAATGCAAACATTTGAGGGGAAGAAGTATTTCACTTGTGTAGATTTGAGTTCCAGTTTTTGGCAAGTGCCACTTATGTACGAAGATAGACCATTTACAGCTTTTAGTCATAAATATAACCTTTATCAATTTTGTAGAACACATTATGGGTTAAAGAGTAGTTCAGCAGCTTTAATTAGGGCTTTAAACATCGCATTAGGGGATGACACAGGAGAGTTTGTAACCATTTACATAGATGATATGGTAATTAGTTCACGCAGTTTTGAGGAGCATCTAGGTCATTTAGATACAGTTTTTCAGAAGTTAGATCAGGCAGGGTTCACTTTGAAGCTGTCTAAGTCGTCATTCTGTCAGTCAGAAGTGACATTTTTAGGTCATAGAGTGTCTAGTAGAGGTGTGACACCAGAGGAAAGTAGGGTTAGCATGTGTGGACAGTAGCAACAGGGCATCGTTACAGATACTGAGAAATATGCTAGGTAGAGCAACGTGATGACGTTCATTTAAGGGAGCCACTTGCAAGGTTGGAAGCAGGTGACGCAGAAACATTTATAGTTTCCAAAACGTATTGGGAAAACAGCATATGTGCTGGAGAATAGTAAGGGAAACAGATTATACGGGACGTATAATATACATAGTCTACGAAAATATGTGTCATAAAGTGAGTGTGTTTAGCTGGCGAGCCAGCCTATCAAATGAGTAAGTGTGGTATTTGGTGCGTGGGAGGAGATGGTCTTCCAGGCAGGCGTATCAGAAGTCACACAGGGGGGTAGAATGTAAGTAAATGAGAGTTTTTAAGGTACAGGGAAATATGACGGGATTGTCGGATGCTGTTGAGCACTAAATTGTCTCGATGCACCAAGGCCATTTTGGCAGCGCTGATGGGTTCCCATTTATCTCCAAGAGATGGGGGAGCGCTTGTATAGGGCTTGTTAGCTTAAGGCGTCCACGAGATAAAAGATGGGCCATCAGAATTCGAGACAGACCTTCATAAAACTCATACATATCAGCACACGTGATTTCTGTTTACGGCCTCGCCATGTAAGATTTGTAAGTGTGTAATTTAAGGTAATTTGTACAAAGGTATTATTTGTGTGAGGAGAATCTGTGTTGAGAACTAGTATTAAGTAGAATATGGTCTACGGGAACTTAACAAGACAGGGCGATTACGGCACAGAAATATTTGGTGTTATATGTAATGCGCATTTACTGTTTTTTTTTTTTTTTTTTTCAGAAGTCAATATTAATTTAATCTACTTTAAAGAGAGATTAAGTATTATGGTCACGAGGGGCTGCCACAATAGTGTGATCGTGTGCTCAG
The DNA here is from genome assembly GCA_946902985.2 of Meconema thalassinum. Classification (NCBI taxonomy): domain Eukaryota; kingdom Metazoa; phylum Arthropoda; class Insecta; order Orthoptera; family Tettigoniidae; genus Meconema; species Meconema thalassinum. The sequence continues at coordinate 1,752,187,631 of OX336388.2, read as the reverse complement.
TGATAAATGAGATTAAATTTCACCTTAAGGAAGGGACCTCCAGTGAAATTAGGAAGTTCTATGGTGATATAAATATATCAGAACACCTTCAATGCGTGGGATATGACATCATAAATACATAGTGCTCACACATTAATTATGTCGATTTCTCCAACATAGAGAAATTTGAAAGGCGGAAATATCCGTGGAACACTATTCTATATGTAAAACATTGGACTGGTTGCAAAGTGCAATCCATTGTGACAACAAACTTTGACGCAAAGTGCGTGAAGAAAAATTATGAGTGTATATATCTGTAATTTAGGGTGATTTCATTTATGTAATATGTATTTTGGATGGGGATTATTAACGTGTCTGGGATAGTCGGATAATGGACCGTCGTCACGGTAAATCATCCGATGATCCGAGGCGAATATGTAACGTGTTTTTCGAGGGGTTTTTATGCAACTGGCATAAGTCAGTAGGAAGCCATTCTATATTTATTTACGCGGCAAATTGTTCAGCCAAGAGAATTTTTCATGTTAATTTATTATTATTATTATTAATTTATTATAATTATTATTAAGGTATTTTCGGAGCATTTTATAAAAATTATTAGCATTCAGATAGGTTTTCTATGTCTTAGAAAACGCTATCAAGCAAATTATTACGAACGACAATATCATAGAAAATTATGTGATTGCGGAATTTTACGGAGTTTTCATCAGTTAGGGTATATCGAGAGACATGAGTCACTGGAAATTCATATACAGGATTAATCTTGTCGGGAAGCATGACGCAATCCTGGGTCGCAGCGTCAAGGAAAGGCGGATATATGGAACGGAAAACGACTTCTCCCTCTCCCGCCGAGTGTAATGAGCCAGAGTGGGGATCTAGCGCGTAGGGAGCAGCCAATCAGTGGAGACCACGCAAGCTAGAAGTCGGATGAAGAGTGGGGATGCGACGGGTCCATATATCGTTCGACGCGCCGTGGAACGAAGACTATCAGTGTAGAACTTGCGGAGTGTGGTTGCACGCGGGAGTCGCTCCGATGTTCCGTGGAACGAGGACGATCTGGATAGAATTTAACGAGTACGGTTCACGCGGGAATCGCTCCGATGTTCCGTGGATTGGAGGACTAACTTTTGTAAAACTTAACCAGTGCGGTTGTACGAGTGTTTGGGTCCGAGGTACGGACCATAGAATTATCTAATCTACCAGAATCTCATCAAATATCGACGAAGATGTCGACGTCCAGGAGACTGTGGGAAGCTCACAGCATCATCCAGTACGAGGGAAATGTTTCGGCAATTTCCAGTGGTAAGCGCGAATGACGCAGAAATACGCAATCTCTCATTTCTCCTGGTTTTATATTTCATATTTCAGTAACTTCATAGCTTGGGTATAAGAGTAAAATCAATAATTTATCAGACTCCGTTTTCACGTAATTTTCTATCGGTAATATTCAAATCACAACGCTCCAATTTAAATTTTATACTTATTATTATTATTAATTTTGCTATTCTTGTTTTATATAATAAATTCATTTCTTTTACAATGCAATCTTTGCTTTCAGTAGGTAGCATTAGATATAGACCAATTCCTTCTCCTGATACAATTGTTTGTTGGGTTAATGATCAAATCATACCACGATCTGAGTGAATAGATTCTTGAAGGTGTTCTACCAGAGCTAGACGTTGTTAAATACAAATTTAGATTTCAACATTGCATTGAGGTCTTGGCGCCCATTAAAACAACATAGCTTAGGCAAAGGTAAACAGTTACATTTATCGCCCAACAGTTTGGGGCAGCCAAACCGTTACATTTGTCGCTCAAAGTGTGGGCAAGGAAGACTGCTACATTTGTACGCTCAACGTGGAGCAAAGTAAATACTGTTTCACTTGTCATCCCAGCCTAAGCAAGCCTGCTACAAACCAATTACAAAAGCGTTCTGCTATCCCTGTATCAGTGCGAAGTCAATTTTAATGAGAAGAAGGAAAGGAGGATGGATTTGCTGTACACACAGACGACAGCTGTTATTCCACCGCCAGCAACATCTTCAACATCAGACAAAACTGGACCAGCTTAAGGTAATTACACCTTATATTTTCTGTCTTTCATTTCTCATAGTTTTGGTAACTTCTTCGAGCTGCAATCGTGTGTCTTCAAAGGAAAGTCACCTTTCTAGTCATGCAATGTCACTATTTTACGTCTATGTAAACATCAAGTAACATTAAATTTGGCCACGTTATTTTTCAAAGTAGTGAACCCCCCGATGTTTTATCCACACGCCGCCGCTGGACAGGAGCCTGCTCCTGGATTCTCCTCTCATGACCTCTTGTATGCTGTATTTTCCCTATCTGCTCCAAAATCAGAACCCAAGACATGCCTAGTGCGTGATTTCAGTAAATTTAGTTCAAGTGATTTTAGTGCGGATGCAGATTGACTCCCTTGGGAGCAGTTTTATAAAACAAACAGTGTAGACGAAAAGGTCAGTCTCTTTAACCAAAACATCCACTTTCTGTATGACAAACATGCCCCTCAGAAGATAGTAAACGTTAAACACCATTCAATTCCATGGTTTAACAGAACAATTAAAGACTTGATAAAGATTCACGACAGAGCCCGCAAGGAATTTTTGAAGACAATACTTCCAGACGACTATGAAAAATTCAGAATTCTACGGAATAACACAAAACAACCGATAAGAAATGCTAAAGTAATGTACACATATAACCTCTTCAGACACTGTGAGAATGTTGCAGCATACTGGAGAGCTGCACAATCCCTTGGAATAGGTGCCAGCCCCCCACCCGATATCCAAATGCCAGTCCCCCCCGAGCTGAACGATCATTACTTACACGTAGTTCCCAACAGTAACACAACAAGAATATTCCAGACCGTTGAGCATTATAGACTTCTTCCGCTGCCAAACCATGAAAAATTCTACTTCAAGTTTATATACCCAGAACAAATAATGAAAGCGATCAGGTCTATTCGTACTAAAGCCAAAGGTCCGGACAACATTCCATTCTCCTGTAATATATCAATTTAGTTGTATTAGGGTTTACTTGGGGTCGTAGTTGTTGTGGCACAATTACGGAATCTTTCCTCCTACAAAAATCAACTCTCTCTGTCTTGGACACTCCTTCTTGTCTGATACCAATTATTTTTATTTATTTATCTCATATTCCATATTCCACAATTGTAATTTCTTCTTCTATATTTTTCTTTAAAACAAGCCTTCATACATCCATTATCTAAAACATAACCCAATCTTCCTTCTCAGCAGCACCCTCCAAGCCCATACTTTTTCCTTCTTCCTTCATTTGCAATAATCAGACCTAACACTGTCTAAGTCTAAGAAAATCAAAACTATATATATATATATAACAAAGCAGCATCATAAATAGTACATTATTCAATGAGCCTATAATGGCAATAATTAAGACACAAGTATGTTTATAAAACGAGCGTAAGCGAGTTTTATAATTTCCATACGAGTGTCTTAGTTACCATTATAGGCGACTTGCATACGACTGTTTATGTTCGACGATAATTATTATAACTATTTTATGTTCAAACAAAAATATTCATAAATATCTGTCGAGATTTCGCCAGTTTTATGTACTGAACAGAGCGCATGAGACGCAGGGAATGCCTTGTATTTGACCATGGCCACCTCGATTACTCTACTATGACACTAGGCCAGGCAGTGTGATTTACATTAGAAGGCCATGGAACTCAGTGCATCTAATTATCTAATTGGTCAAACAACTTGTTTCTTGAGCTCTGATTGGTGGGAGAAACTGTTTCATAATGAAAAATAGTGTTATAATGAGCCTCATTATAGTACAGTTCTCTGACAGATAATAGTCAGGGTCGAACATAAAAGAATATATAAAACATCTAACTTAGAAGAGTATGGCCTCCTCTCACTGTTACTACTGAACTATTGCAAGGAATATAAAAGCTCTGCGCTAAGGCCTACAACAGTTCAGCAGTAATAGGTAGCCATGCTCCTAACCTAAAAGTCACAGAAATTGAACAGTGACACTCCCTTCTCTCAAATTGTCTCGATATATTCCAGCCTGCCATTTTACACTTGTTCAACTTCTGTTTACAAAACGGAATATACTCGACGCTCTGGAAGTGTGCGAATATACGCCCAGTGCCTAAGAAGAGGATACCTGCTTCTTGCAGTGATTTCAGGCCCATCAGCATACTTTGTGCTCTAAGCAAAGTTCTACCTATAGAAAGAATAGTGCATGAACAAATATGTGAATATTTGACTTGAGTTCCACATCCTAAATCCTCATCAATCTGGATTTCAGAAAGGTCATAGCACAACTACCACGCTCTTAAAAATAACGGACGACATACGCTCGGCAATTGACCAACGACTGCTTACCATCCTATGCCTCTTTGATCTCAGTAAGGCCTTCGATTGTGTAAGCCATGAGTTGCTCCTTGCGAAGCTGCACTCCATTGGCTTATCGCGGAATGCATTGTCCTGGTTTGAATCGTACCTAGCAGGTCGGCAACAGAGGGTGGTCTTCTTCGATGGCTCCTCATCGAATTGGCAATCGGTAAGAAGTGGTGTACCCCAAGGGTCAGTTCTTGGACCATTGCGCTTCTTGCTTTATATAAATGAAATGTCCAGTGTATTAAAAAACAGTCTCTGTCATATGTACGCTGATGACCTTCAGGCCTACTCCCATTTCAGTCCTTCTGATGCGCCTCGCCATTTAGAACTTTTCAACGAAGACATCGCTCACCTCCATGAGTGGACCCAAAACTATAAACTCCAGTTAAACATTTCTAAGACTCAAGTTATATGCATTGGCTCTACTAAACTTCTTAACTCTGTTGACCTTAACTCACTCCCACCGATAAAATTACTAGACAATGATATCCCCTACAGCAACTCTGTGAACAACCTAGGAGTAATGTTCGATAGAACCTTGTCTTGGGGAGAGCATACCGCAGCTGTAATAAGGAAAGCTATATCATCAATGCATATCTTGAAGCGGAATATCCCTTACACATGAAGTATAACATAAATTTCTCGCCAAATCAATACTTTTTACTTACATAAATATTCTATAGGTACATGTTTCGAAAACACACAATGTTTTCTTCCTCAGCCCACTTATTGGTGTTAAACATCATATAACATCGATAACCTCACTAAATAACAAAAACACAGTTCACATTTATTCTCTTGTTCTTCCTTTGTTAGGCCTGTGTCATTCGACACATTAATGTCACTCACGGAATAAACACTTATTAGTTGAAGTAATGAATATTGACACATTGACACATTTACTCATTGCTAGTTTCAACGTGGGTTGCTGAAATGCACACAAGTGTTGTATAACCTTGCCAAAAGCGGAGAAAACAACTAACCAGCACCCAGGAAGGTAATTGGGTGTGGCGTCATGAAAATAATTCGAGTCAGGAATGTATGTTGGAATTAAACTATTGCGGTGGGGGTTGAGGAGGTGGTTTGCGTTTATTATTATTTAAATAATCTGCTAATAAATCAAACAATTCATTCGTTTCAAAATTAACCTCGTTTAGATTATTGCATTCCTTTGACCTTTGATAAGTAATGATATGAATATTTTCTAAAATATTCATATAGCTGCCCTTCGATGCGTAATGCAAAATTTTGACGTCATTATTTATGTCCGTGAACTTATGTCCCGTTTCTTCCATGTGTACCGCCATGGCTGAAAACTTCCTGTGTTTTATGGCCGAAACATGCTCAGCATAACGAGTAGGTATGCTCCTACCCGTTTGTCCCGCGTAATTTGAATTGCAAAAATTACATCTGAGCTCATAAACTCCCGCATCGAAGGGCAGCTATATGAGTATTTTGGAAAATATTCATATCATTACTTATCAGAGGTCAAAGGAATGCAATAATCTAAACGAGGTTAATTTTGAAACGAATGAATTGTTTGATTTATTAGCAGATTATTTAAATAATAATAAACGCAAACCACCTCCTCAACCCCCACCGCAATAATTTAATTCCAACATACATTCCTGACTCGAATTATTTTCATGACGCCACACCCAATTACCTTCCTGGGTGCTGGTTAGTTGTTTTCTCCGCTTTTGGCAAGGTTATACAACACTTGTGTGCATTTCAGCAACCCACGTTGAAACTAGCAATGAGTAAATGTGTCAATGTGTCAATATTCATTACTTCAACTAATAAGTGTTTATTCCGTGAGTGACATTAATGTGTCGAATGACACAGGCCTAACAAAGGAAGAACAAGAGAATAAATGTGAACTGTGTTTTTGTTATTTAGTGAGGTTATCGATGTTATATGATGTTTAACACCAATAAGTGGGCTGAGGAAGAAAACATTGTGTGTTTTCGAAACATGTACCTATAGAATATTTATGTAAGTAAAAAGTATTGATTTGGCGAGAAATTTATGTTATACTTCATGTTAACATGGTCAATACGGAACCTGGAATGAGTGCAATTATCCCTTACACGCCGTCAAAAATGCGCAAGCTTTTAATCCAAACTTTGATACTCCCTATTATCGAATATGGATCAGTAGTGTATAACGACTTATCAGAAACACTTAACATAAAATTACAGAGAGTTCAAAATGCATGCGTTCATTACATTTTACACGTCAGGCGTGATGTACACATTACACCTTCATCATCATCATAATCAAGTTTCCACTCCAGTTTCCCGGGTGTGGTTTACGAGCGCTCTCCATTTTAGTCGATTCATGTACCACTGCTCCTTCAAGACTCCATCCCAGTTGATTCCCTTGTATGTGATATCTTCCTTCACTTGGTCCAGCCATCTCCTCCTAGGTCTTCCAGCAGGTCTCTTTCCAGTAATCTCAGTATGTAACCATTGTTTTGCAATTCTTCCTTCTGTCATATGTTTGACATGACCAAACCATCGCAAATGTGCCCTAATGATGGTCTCCTTCAGGGACTGATTTATTCCAGCTTGTTCTCTTATCTTCTCATTTCTTACTTTGTCTTTCCTAGTTTTTTGAAGCATGCTTCTTAGAAACTACATTTCTGAAGTCTGCTGTCATCTTTTTTGGTAGTTGTGCATGTTTCCAACCCATAAGTCAATATAGGGACAAAGTATGTTCGAAACAGAGTTTGTTATGATCTTAGTGGCACTTGCTTATTCCAGAGTAGATATCGAACTTGCTGATAGAATTGACTTGATTTCTGAATACGGTTATTTAATTCAAGTTGTATTCTGTTGTCACTTGATACTAAGCATCCAAGGTACTGATACTGGTTTACTGTTTCCAATTGCACACCATCCAGCATTATATTTTCTTTACTTCTCTGTCTGTTAACAGACATTGCAGCAGTTTTTGTAGCACTTACTTTCAGTCCATATTTTTTCAAATGATCATTCCAGACGTTCAGCCTTTCCTGGACTTCCAGCTCACTATTTCCCCAGATAACTATATCATCTGCAAAAGCAAATGCTTTAAGATCCATATTGGTGTTCTGCTACACTTCCTTTATGATTTCATCCATGATGGTGATGAATAGTAATGGTGAAAGGGCACTGCCTTGTTGCTCTCCTCTAGATGTCTGGAACCAATCTGAATATCCATTTCCTACTTGAACACAGCTGTAGCAGTCATCGTAAAGCATTTTTACTCTCTGAATGAGTTCCATAGACACATTCTTCTTGTAACCCCCCAAATAAGAAACCGACCAAGCAAGCACGACCAAAGAGACAACCAGATGACAGTGTTGCCACGCTTGCGGGGATAAGAGGAAAACACAAGCATACTTACCTCTCTCCGGTCAGTTCCGCTGTGTGGTACTCTTCTCCTACCTCAAATCCTACGATGTTAGCAGCAAAGAAAACTCACCCACAGGACCGAGACAGGAAGAAGGATACTGGACAGAGCCAGAGAGTGGACGGGGACCCTAAACGAGGCCGTGTTGGGGATAGGTGCCTAGGGATAGCTCGCTAAGAAATGAAAGGGGAGTCTAGAAAATAACAATGTATTCAAAATAATTCCAACAAACAATAGCAAGAAATAAACAAAAGAAAACCTAAAACTAATTTGCCCATTTACATTTAGATGAGGGGAATTGAAATTAGTACAGTACAGAAAGGAAGTTGCCTGGATACAATATTTAATCTTACACGTCGACCCCCTAAGGAAAATATATTTGAATGACATCAAAACAAGGCACAAAAACTTAACCTACCCTGAAAAACAAACAAACAAAACAAAATTAAAAATTAACCTCCTACCCCGGGTGCCCCTCAACATTCATACACACAAAACCCTAAGATACCCTTCCAAAGAAAAACAGAATTACGCCAATGAAAAAACCAACAAGAAAGGAAGCCGAAAAATAATCACAAGATGAACCAAAACCTGACCAAAAACAAAACCAATTCCCCCCTCCCAAAATTTAGCAAGAAAAGAGAACAGGAAGCCAAAAGTCACCCAAAGCCTAGCAGAAAGACGCAGGAAAAGGTAAGTCTCTCCCCGAGAGGGAACCAAATACTCCACAAAACACCCAAACAAACATGCTCCGTCAGAAATAAAAGACCAAGAGTCCCTGACTACACCACCTCCGGAAAACACACTCAAACTTACCCTCACAAAATTCAACTAGACACAATAATCCCTCTCGGATAACTAACAAACCAGAAAAGATTTTCCCTAAACAAAACCAAATCCCCGACACTCAAAATGCCAAGCCGAAAGAACAACGATTAACCTCAGATTCCCAAATGAAAATTTAACCCGTCGAGGACCAGAAAGATACCCCCAAAATAGAATAAAAACTGAATTTAATAACACTAGGTGGACCAGAAGAAAATAAATATTAAGACAGTGAAAATTGGTACCTCTTGGAATATGCACGCGGCCAAAAAACAAAAACATAACATAAATCTTGCGCCACGAGGCAACCAAATACCCTCGTTATACATTATGAAAACGAACACCAGAACACACACAAACTTTAAAATAACTTCAGTTTTAAATTAACATCACTTAACCGCGTGTATCCGCCCCTTGTACAATTTAACAGCCATACGCAATCCAGTCAAGATTTTCCACCTTTTTTAAATCCGAAAGTTTCTTTTCTTCCAGTTTATCACCAGCCCGCACGTGCATTTTAAGACCACGTACATTTTTGAGAGGGGTCCAACCCCCAAGCCTATCGGCTTGTCCCTCTCGCGACCGACATTTTTTTCACAACCTTCTTTCTTAAACGATCATAAGACAATATCTTCCAGCTTTAGGCGCATCACCACAGACACCGCAGCGTTATACAGTCTTACCCCTACAACATTTGGCGGCAAATTTCAAAACATCTGGATTTTTCAAAGTCCCTCTTAAAATTCAGTAGGTGCGGCTTTCCGCCACCACGATAATTTTAAATTAGGGCCGAAAGACGAGTTATCACAATCTCTTATTAAGGTTTCGTTTTTTTTTAAATGTGCCATTGTTAGCAGATGGCCATTGTTAAATTTTGTCAAAAGTTTTATTTTCCAATTTTGATGAAATTTCCAAAGTCCAGAACGTCCAAATAAATACAGGGTTTCTCTTATTCTTGTCGAAACTCCGCCTTCAGTGGCGTACCTCTTCTTCCAGTAGATGGGGGGGACACAGGAGATGAACGCTCAATGTACCTAACCGGTACACTTCTTTTTAAGACACTCCCATATAGTTGTTCTAGGGACACTATCGAATGCTTTTTCGATGTCTAGAAACACAAATGTCAAATTACGATCTTTCTCCCAGTGCTTTTCTAATATAATTTTCAGTATGAATATGAGGTCTATAGTTGATCTATCCTTCTAAAATCCATATTGTTCTTCTTGCAGTTGGGGTTCAATAATTTTCCTTAATCTTTTCTCAAGAATCTTCTCAAATATTTTTAAACCAACCCAATTCCACAATCTGTATACTTATGACACCGCAATGCCAGGTGTAAGAATGGCTTGATGATTCGTCGCGAGGTGACAAGCTGTCTCAGCACAGCTCTAATGCATGTGTCTAAATGAATCCTGTAAGATTGTCTATCAATCACTTCACACCAGCTGGAATGGGTCAGTGGTTGTGTGCACTCCAGGGAAGGTTTCTGGCTAAGTAAATCCATTTTACAATAGGTAGCGCACGAGTAGATACAACAAATCTGTGCGTGCATAAGGAAAGGGACCACTTCTCGGTCAACAGTTCACGAGATAATAGTAAAAGAAAGACTCAAGGGAGTAAAATGTCGAATTTTCGTTTTTGATGGCTATGTATTGCTTAGACCATCATCTACTCACTGCATGAATTTAAAAGCCCTCTGACAATAATCACTGCTAAAACAAGAGGTTTATTTATTTGTAAGATATGGGACCACTTTTCGCATCGTAAGCAAGGCTCCTCACACTCGTTCTCGCTCACAGCTATGCAACCATAAGATAAGAGGACTCGGATATCTTATCTTATGATAAATAAACCCTAGCTGGGCACTTTTAAAGGCAGTAGTGTTGCAATTAGTTGTCTTCTGTAACCTTCCAAAAATCCTTTTCGGGAAGGCGGAGGTGGATTTCACTGGGCAAAGTACACCCAAGTACATGGGGCTATATGACCATGAAATCGCAGCCCCTAAAATAAGCAACAACACATGAGGTGACGTCATGGTAACGATACCTACAAAAATTCCACACGTTTGGCATACGAGAAGTCCCATTTCTTATAATTATTCCAAAAGCATTTTGCTCATCCCTTGGGGTAAGGGTGGGTCATATCAAAAATTCTTTCAGACAAAAATTTTAGGTAATTTTTTGAAGAACATTGACCATTTCAAACAGATTTGATATTGTGTCTATTCACCCCGTTAGTTCCACGCGCCGATCAGATCGGCTCTCGTTGTTCGCGCCAAAAGTGCCAAAGCCGATGGAATCGGCGCGCTGTTTATCTTATATTTGCAGATTTCTGTAGGCATATGTCCGTGATTATTTCATACTGTTGGAAAGGTGAGATTCCAGGCTTGCCTGTGCAGTGTTTACTTTTTTCCTTCGAAGTCCGGTATGCGATAGTTTTGAGTTTGTATTCACGCCCTCCCTTAGCGCTCCCCCAATCACGCAAGTTCCTGCCAAAATTGCGGTGCAGTTGTTTTCTTCTTGATGAAGTTTTCTGCCTACAGATGTATCTAAGAACTTTATACAGCTGGAAACTTAGTATTTCTTTGAATATGACTCTTAGGTGACCTTAATTTAGACTCAAAATTGTTTTTCTACAAAAAAAAAAAAAAAAAAAATGAAAAATTGATAAATTTTCAGAATAACTTCCATAATAAAGGTTTAGATGCAGTATTTACTTTTATGAACATAATGTATGAAAGAATGGGGTATTGGTTATAATGCAAAGCAAAAGTAATGATACTATTGTTGAAAATGTGGTATTAATGATTTGTTTTCGAATAGTCTGCATGATCATTGAAAATAGCTTGGCATTCTTGGCAAGTATTTCAGGAAATGGCTTGGCACTATGGTTAAGAGAGATATTATAATGTTTTTAATTCAAAAATTAAATTTAGATCAGCCACCATCTTGAGGTTATGTAAACAATTGAACTAAATTAGATGTAAGTCCATTACAATGTGTATAAACACTTGCTGTACCATGTTTCACTGCAATCGGATGGTTAAATCGCGAGAAAAGTCTATTTAAATGTTTCAACTTCGCTTGGCCGCCATGTTCGTTTTGTACTATGGGATTTTTGAAAGTCACATCGGTGAACGTCTAGTAGTGCCCTTTATCACCGTACAAAATTTCAGGGTGATATCAGTAATAGTTTTGGAGATATAGAATGTCGGTGAAATATTTCGCACAGCCGCCACATTGGATTGGTGAGACGTAATAAAATTTGAAGAGCACAGTCGGGATCGGACAAAATTGTACTATGACCGAGTTTGATTGAAATCTCTCCAGCCGTTTAGATTTTATTAGGGGTTGACACACACACATATTCACACACGGACAAAAGGTGAACTCATGGGCATATTTTTTCATAAATTAAAATAGGCTAAATAATCTACATCTACATCAGAATACCAGTGAACATGATAATGTAAATGCCAGCTTAACTTCCAAATAGTTTAGTAGTTATTGGTGTCATAAAGTAACCAAATTTTTTAACAGCTCTACTGAAAAGTTATGAAATCTTGTGTTGTAACATTACGTGCTAATTTAAGGCCTTAATTTCTTTCGGAAGCATTCAATTCAATTACATGATGTTAGTTACATCTTATGGAACACGACAGTACCTTTATCTCGATACCCGACATGTGGTCCCTTTTCATATGCACGCACACAAATGAGTGACGGCGCACGGTTTGTTTCAAGTCCCTTATGCGTTCATATACAATGCATCCGATTGCGATTAAACTTTAGTGAATTGACACTCCAGGAAAGGTATTTACAATAGGTAGCGCACGAGTAGAAGTTTTCCGAATTAGAAAATTCATTTTGCAATAAATGGGTGCCAGTCGTTTCAACAAATGAACTTCGGTGAACATTTGTGCACACCCCAATGTATTTGGTCTCTTACTACGCAAGGACCAAGAACCCCACACGTCGGTCATCATAGGCTATATCGTCATCCATGCGATCCACGTTCCTCTCAGATTCACGGAGCTGGGATCCGAGCAGTATGCCAACAGTTCATTCTCTAGATGCAAGGAGTATCGGCCTAAGCCAGCAAATAAGGTTGAGACTAGGAAGATATCAAAGGTAGAAATCTGAATTACCTATATCAGTTTTAAAATTTCACCATGTTCGTTTAGTAATCGTTTCCTTTTTCATTAGCCTATTATCATCATTAAGGGCAAATTATCTAGAAGTTACGAAATTACAATTCAAACACTTTTTTTTATTCTTCCTTTCTTTCTCCCTTGGGCTGGCTGCGTGGCTCAGCGGTAAAGTTCTTGCCTGCTGTGACCAAGGTTGCAGGATCGAATCCTGGCGCAGCCAGTTGCCATTTGAGGGTGCGCAAAAGCGAGAGGGCCATGTCAGTATTTTTACTGGCACTTTGAAGTTCCGTCACCCCGGCGTCTCTAAAAGCCGCAGTTGTTAAAAGGGTCGAAAAACCAATTAATTTATTATTATCTTTCTTTCTATCTGTCTTTGATTGGCACTGCAACGTATGTTAGGTATAGCTAGTATAATATAATATATATGGATTACATTGAAAGAACCAGGAAAGTGGTTTACTATTCCAATACCGTAATAATATTCGAAATATCCCCTTAACTATAATATAAAATATCCAAAACCGAGTTAATATGACATTGAATCTACTGGCGTGAATCATTCAAAAATGAAACCAATCAACCTGAAAGGACAATAATAATACCACCACACACAACCCTAGATTTTAACCCAATATAATAAAATAGAAATAAGATAGTTCTTAACTCTGCGAAGGCATAACCCGAGAGTGGGACTCTGTAACAGAGTAAATTCTGTTACACAGTCTGGCTTATGCTAATGACCTGGTTGTAATGACATTATCTATTGATAGCTTACAAGCTAACATGTTAGAAATTGAAGAGTAATGTGGCAAATAGGGTATGGAAATCAGCATTTCAAAAACCAAGGTTATGTCTGTGGGGAAGAAACACGAGAAAATAGGGTAACAGGTAAAATTAACATAATTGGAGCAGGTGAACCTTTTTAAGTACTTGGGGTATGCAATCTCTGAGGATGGTAGTATGGGGGAAGGGGAAAAGGTGCAGAAAAGACAATGCCTTGATTCTCAGCTGCAATCTACTGTATTCTGCAAGAAAGAAGTTTGTGCAGCAACAAAGTTCTCTCTACATCGCTCAGTATCAACTTTACTGTATGGGAGTGAGTCCTGGGTAGATTCAGGATATCTCATACATAAGCTGGAGGTAACTGATATGAGGGTACCATGAATGATTGATGGGGTAAATAGATGGGAGCAATCGCAGGAGGGTACTCATAATGGAGAGATAAAAGCTAAGTTAAAAATTAATGTTAAACGAAGCTGCTTGTACGAGTCGACTCAGCTAGCAGGATCATGTGATGAGAATGGGAGATTATCTTGGGAGTTTCATGAACCTGGCCGTGAAAGCCAATATACCATCTTTCTGGATATAGAGGGTTGGAGAAGCAGATCAGGCCATAGTGCTAACTGCTAATAGGGGATCATGGAGGCAACGCAATCTCAAACAGAGACTGCAGACTAGACATAGAAAGGCAAATCAGTCTCAAATGAATAACTGAATAATAATAATAATAACAGACATTTCTAATTGAAGTACGGTAAGAATGCTATTCAGCAGCAGTTGCAAAACCTCATCACAATCAATAATGCAGAGTAGTGGATGAGCAAGGACAGGGTTATAACTGTATGTATGGGTTGTATGTTCCAGGTCGTACTGGACCTGGTGTGTGTTTCCGTCTGTACTCGGAGGAGGAGTATGCTGCTATGGACCAGTACTCCACACCTGAGATACACCGAGTCCCACTGGACTCTCTCCTCTTACAGATGGTCGCTATGGGTTTACCTGATGCCCGCAAGTTCCCATTTATTGAAGCTCCCCCTGCTGAGAGCATAGAAAATGCTATTCTCTCCCTTAAGCAGCAGGTATTTATTGTTAGACTTTTGTAACAGGATGTTTTACTCCTTGCTTACTACCAGGCCTTCCATAAATTCTGGTACAAATCTTTGACACATAGTACAGATGTTGTGGTTGTTCCTTCATTTAAGGGTTGAGACATCTTGGACACCAACTTCATGTACTTCGGTGTGGATTGAATGTCTGATATGCTATGTTTATGTGGTGACTGTAGTAGTGTGTGTATCTGTATTTAATAGGGTTAAGTACTTCCTCCGTGGATCAGAAGTAGAGTTTCTGCTTATGATCCCAAGATTGCAGGTTCGATTCTTGGTGGAGGATTTTTGAAGGGCGGCAAAAGTGGATGGCACTCAGAGTTGTACGATATTGGCATGTAAAATATCTCTTGTATCACGTTTGATGATTACAAGACAAAGTTAATTATCTCTGCCTCAGGTCACCCAATAAATTTCTGGTTTTGCTACCAGATGGCAGTGCTAAACGGAGCATCAATTTGGATAGTAGGTTGCCTAAATGGCTCCAATTCAAAAGATCTATACTATAGTGCGTCTCTACCTTAAAAGACAGTAAGCATTACATGGGGCGCACTGATGCCAGATCTACTGCATATACAAAGTTCTGCAAGGCCGGGCACATGATGTAATATAACTCATATTACAGGCATGGTTTAGTGCAAAACTCAGGAAATTTCCAAAATATTTGTTTGTTGTATATAACTGTACCTCATACCTTGCAGCGAACTACGCTTCAATATTTAGATATGATACGCCGAACCTCAAAGCGCAATTTTAATGCACACATTATAACAATTTATATTTTTCAATTATTCATGAATATGATAATATTATAATATGTTATAATTTATAATATTACATTTTCTCGAATATCATAGGTTATAATAAATTATATCATTATTATTAATCTTGATTGGTCGAAGCCTCCGTGGCTTAGGCGGCAGCACGCCGGCCTCTCACCGCTGAGTCCGTGGTTCAAATCCCGGTCACTCCATGTGAGATCTGTGCTGGACAAAACGGAGGCAGACAGGTTTTTCTCCGGGTCCTCCAGTTTTTCCTGTCAAAATTTCATTCCAGCAACACTCTCCACTATCATTTCATTTCATCTGTCATTCATTTCATCATTGCCCCAGAGGAGTGCGTCAGGCCTCGGCAGCCGGCACAGTTCATATCCTCGCCGCTAGATGGGGGCTTCATTCATTCCATTCCTGACCCGGTCGGAGACTGGAAGCAGGCTGTGGATTTTCATTCATTTCAATCTTGATTGGTCACATTGGACCACTTGAGTAGTTCCACAATCACTTCTTCTTTGAAGGTAGTACTGCTTGGTTCTTGCGCTCTTTCCAGTACTTTTTCATTCTTTCAGATCGGGATTATAATTATAATAAGGTATGACATTTTTCATGAATATTATATATACCGGTGGTATATATTTCGGTCCACGTAATTTACCCAGTTTTGTGTGTTCAAGCGGTGGTGTGCAGCCGAAATTAAATTCTTCATTTGTTGTTTCTTGAATGAGACGTTGTTCAATTTTATATAGTTCTTCACTTGCGCCCATACCATTTCGATGGGATTAGGTTCAGTGTGGTATGGTGGCAAGCGAAGAACATATTTTTCTGCTATTTAGCCATCTCGTCAATGATGTATTTATTACTTATGACTCTGTTTTGAGTCGCAATAAAACGAAGCTCCCGTTTTAACATATCATTTCGAAAAGGGACCCCCTTTTGAGTGAGCCAATCTATAATCCGGTCTTTTCTCCGTTATAGGTAAAAGTTCGATTTTCCGACTGTGGTAGCCTACATTGTCTATTACTAGGATAGATCCTTCGGGAACATCGGGCAACAATTGCTCGGCGAACCACTTTTCATACACTTAACCTGTCATTTAGTCGTGGGTGTCTGCCGTGTTCTTTTGGCACAGAAACGTTAACTCTGCACCATTAGGAATGAACAAGGCCAACCACAGAATCCACTTGGAGGATGGCTGAGGTAGGAATCGAACCCGCCTCTTCTCAGTTTTGTCTCATGAAGTTGAGTACACCCCGTTCCAGCCCTCGACCAGAATTAAATTTCTTGGCAGAGCCGGGATTGAAACCTGAATCTCCACGGAGACAGCACGGTGATAGCCAGGAATCCTAGCCACTACGGTACCGTACGCAACGAGGCGGACAATTTATAAAGAACACAAGGATCACTTCATTTCACAGTTTAACTTCACTCCATCCCCTACCCTCCATCAAACGCAGTCGGAGAGATTCTGGCACCTGAGTAAACAAACTTTAGCAGCCTCAGCGCTGGGTGGGAGGAATAAGTGCGATAACTTATGAATGCTATCTGATATCAAGCTCTGATTTGTTTTAAAAACTATTTCAGATATTAATGAACATTTCTTCTCACTTAGTCATCAACGTAAATGCCCCGTTATTAGGACAAATACGCGGAATTACTCTGCTGGTGGACGGTGGGCGGGGTACTCATAGGTCAAAGTGGCCTGCAACCTAACTTAACCTTGCACTATTCCTATACTAATGGTTCAATGGGGATAACCTATCTTTTGGCCAAGCTGAGTTATATGCTGGTTTAATAAATGAAATAATGTTTTCATAAGGAAAAACAAAATATATAATATATTCATAAGGAATTCTCAAATACAGATGCCAAAAGGCTAGTGGGAGTTGACATAAAATAAAATCTTCCATGGCGGACAATAATCAAGGGGACATGGCAACTTGCACGCAAATACCAAACATGTTTTTGCTACACCTCAGGCGATCGAAAAATCCAAACCTTAGTTTGTAATAAATTAGATTTATGAAATTTCATTCAAGCTTGCGTCAAGTATCAACGCTGAATTAATTATTTGCTTCTTTGTTACTTATAAATCATCGCCAACAGAAAACAAAGGAGGATCAATCATAGTAGCTTTTTTTAATCATTCTAAATCCAAGCCAAGCGTTTACTTATGTGGCCTGTGTCAAAGATAAATGTACTAAGGCCAATTATTAATTTATGGGCCCATATACAATATTAGATTAAAATGAAGAACGCATTTTAAATCCTCAATTATGACTAGGACTTGGTAATTAACACGTCGGAAGTTACTTATTACAGAGTCTCCAGCCGACACTTGGAACTCGTCAATAATTAAATAAATAGTTTGAGATTTGGAATTATTTCCGAAAACAGTTCGCCGATACCTTAAATACAGCTTATAATATTATTCTTAATTACCTTTTATTCTGGTAGCCCAGGCTCTCCGAGCCAAGGCTCAGCACTTCTGCTTCCTTTAAACCCCCATCATGGAATGACAATCACCCAACTTTTGTTTCCGTCACAACACTGAATTCCTGGGCACGCATTTGCACAACATCCAGAATTCTGCTCCCAGCACATAGTGGCGACAAGACGAAATAAAAACAGATGAAGACTAACACCCATCTCCACATAATACCAACACATTTATCCAGACAGTTGACCTTTCTTTACGCGGAACGAACAATTCTGTCCACGCATATGTTGGCGATGACTTTAGTTCAAACGTATTTCGATGCCATTGGTTAAGACCTACCTTGACAATAGCCTAAGTCGCCACACATAGGGTACAGCTCCGCTCACAATTAACATGCAACATTCAAACACAGACATGCACAAATAACATGCGAGATATAATAATTTTACATTTCCAACTCTTCATGCTTGGCATCAGATTGTAATGCCCGATGTACCATATTTTTGGGACATCTTTAGAAAAGGGGAAGTTTAATTTCTTTATTTCTTCTTTTTGAAAAAAAGGGGGGGGGGGAGGGGTTGAGATTATTTTCCGAAACTCGATCTGAATCCAGATCCACAAAGCTATCTGAGAAGAACGAAGGCGACCGACGTCATACGAAGACTCCTGACGGGACGCGAAGAGGGCCGACGAGGGGCGGAAAGGAACGAGCAGATTTCAATTGGCTTAGCCTCTCCCTGCGAAACCTCTTCCAAGGAGCCAGCAGTTGATCCTGGAGGACGCATGTAAGACATGGACAGGGCTCACCAACAGACAGATTATCAACCTGTCCCAGACGCACCACCACAACGGTGTTGGTAGTAGGCATCTCCAGTCCGGCCAGCAGCGTTGAAGACACCCCCACCAGATCTTACCACGTACATGGCGACAGTGACCAGAGCTCTAGGCCACCGCCACCCAAGACGATTAATTTCTCCAATCATTAGTGCTCACCTGAACCATTTCAACAAAACAGCAGAAGGAGGCAACAAGTCCACAACACAGGCCTATGTGTAGGCCTTCCGACAACCCAGTCACCATGCCGTTGCATATCATCTTTCCCGAACTCATAATAGCACTTCACGACTTGCACAGACGTTTGATGATATCACTTTTCCACCGTGACAACTTCGACAGGTGTCGCACTCCATTTAACTTCAACTTGTACTGGACTAGGTAATTCGTTCTCAATACAATGAACTTTCGGTCATAAAACTTTAAGTTAATTAAAATCATAAAACAATAAAACAGGGACATAATCAAGGGAACATCACAGTCCAATGTTCGGGCAAAAGAAAATCAAGTTTCCCACCAAAATCCCTTGCTAATATGAATGATTTAATGGGGTTCACAGCGTTACTTAAAATTACGTAACTAATCAAGAACATGGTGACTTGGTTCTCAAGTAATTAAAACATAAGGTACAATATACCACAATACCTTCTGGGCACTCCCAGATAGTACAGGCATTTATTAATTTTACCAACTGGCTCAAATGCACAACCCTCAAGCATGGCTTTTAACTTCATGAGGCATCTCGCAGCAGACTCAGAACCAATTAACATAATCAGTAACTTACCAGGACAACTCACACACCTCAACAGAACCTCTGCCAGGGCAGGAACAAAATTCACAGTCATCATACGTTGAACTCGTGACCACTTTCAACCATTCTGACACAGTAACTACACACTCCATGTACATTCCATAACCAATCAGACTTAACCTCACTGTCAACGCTCGCACAATGAACTCGACCAACTATCCACATCAAACCAACCGGCTGATAACACGTCCAAGCCTTGCTCACTCACAGCCATCACTCATAACCTCAACTTGCTTCTAGCATCATGCTATTAAAGCAACCAATAACCCCAATCATGAACACAACCAATTATCCACAGGCAACTCACTCATTTTACTACAATCACCTTTGCAGTACTACCAACTCCTAATCAAGTCCATAAGTAGCAGGACTAACTTACAACTCACTCTCAGAATTCACTCTACGCAACCAATCTTAGCCATTCGTCTGTAAAACCAGACAATAAATTTAAAAAAAACTTTCCAATCTTACTAATTTTCAAAGCAAGACCTTCCGCCAAACTCCAGACTTCCTTTTGAACTCCAGTTATCTTGAATAATTGACCTTTCACCACTGCAAGCTTACTAAGTCGCTTAATCATTCCAACCTTACAAATTCCGAATGGACTCCAGTTTCCAGCCATCCTCGAAAACTAGCCTGAAACACCTGCCACGTGCTTCAGCGAAAAGAAAGGCGTCCACCTGCATACGCTTTTCCAACGTTTAACCATCAAAACATCAGGTAATGAACATCCTGGAATAAATACGAACTTCAGTAAATTAACCATCCTGAATTCGACCGACTAACTCACAATTACTCCTGGCTATCGAACCTCCACCACTCTAGCAAATTCTACTTCCCATAAAATAGTAGAGCCACCGAACCTTCACCACTCTAGCAAATACTATTTCCCATAAAATAGTTGAGCTACCGAACCAACAAGTAGTCACAACACACACAAATACCAACAAGGTACTAATGAAACAGAAACCAAAACAAGAATGACAACAACCAAATACCCACAAGAGTACTATCACAACAAGAATAAAACAACAAAACCCTAAGAACCACCACGAATCAAAAGTAACTAACCATCACATGAAGTTCCGATATCCTACTAGACAAATACCGATCACTCCCGCTAGGGTAGACTACTTAACACCCCCAAAGAAAAGAACTTAAACACTAGCGAATACCAACCATAGTTAGTACAATCCAACTAGAAAACAATCAACCATAGAACGCTGAATATTCCTAAGGAACACCCAGTACCTATCGCACTCACTAGGCACCAATACACACAATTAAGATTACCCAGAAAATCAAAATTTGATTAACGGAACACTCCTGCCCAAACAACATTGAGGGTCAGAAAGAGCTCAGAATGCCCGACATCAACAGAAGAACTTTAAAACCTCAAAGAACAGCAACTGCTCCTACGCACACGACTACGCCCTAACCAATCACAGCAACTAACAACCATCAACTAACATCAACCACATCCACACATGTCCTGGCACGTATTACTTCATTCTTCAAACCAAATTTCAAAATTTATCCTGAAATAAAATTCCAAATACTATCCATCGACCAAAATCAATTTGCCCTTCAAGAGATCTCAATGTTACGAACCATAACTGCTGATTCCAGTCTTGACATCACGTCGTACTAAACAGCTGATCTTACAAGAGTACCAAACTCACAACTACAATTACAATCACACGTCACACCACGAAACAGAATCACTTTTCACTCGTATGCTCACTGCAGCAATAGGAACACCGACACAGCTCACAATCAGCAACCATACATGACACCTAACACTCCAAAGTAAACCACTCACAACTCCAACAGATCGAAACATAATTACAGTAACCACCCACAAGAAAATTAACAACCCTACAGAATCCCAGGATAATAAATATGAGTCGTCAGAATGCCATATCTCAATACAGCGGAGTCGACGATCTCTTGGCATCTGTCACCATACATCGTCAACATTGTCCCATACTAACATACAATGAATCAGGTAGACACTATTTACAACCTGTGCCTGGAATCGAACCATGAATAAAGCACAGAGGCTTAGCCTATTCAAACACAGCTGGTATTCTAACGACACTCACATCACATACTGAATAAACCTAACCGTCTTGACAACCTGAAAAATAATATTTAAGAATTTCGACCTGACCGTATCCCCATCAATAACAAACGCAGTACAACATCTGCTTCCAATCCATCTATTTAAAAGCAAAGCTAACTATCATTCACACGACAACAACACAGGCTCGACTCAGGATACCACAGTAATACCACACTGAAAATAAATATATTTCGCAAACACCATGCAATCACTGACATGTCAACACAACAGTTGGTCCACCTGGACATCCATCATCCTCACTCCCATCTACTAACACACATGCTAGCACTCCACAGCTGACGTAGCACTTAACCTCCAACAACTTGTAGAAGTATCACAAATTTTGATAAAATTAGAAAACAGAAAAAAATATTCCGCTGAAAATAAATCCACAGCTGCGTCACTGCTGATCTGTGTACCAACTGTACACCACGTTAACTCTCCATATCACGTTCACAAGACCTATGCACTACTATTACCTGAGCACAGATGCTTCTTATAGATCGAATTAAGCGATCAAACTTCCATTAAACATCTCAAGATGACTTTATATTTATCACTAGGCAAATAGCCTGAACTAAAGTTAACGACTTCACTTTGGCAACTCTGCCAGAACTATTCAGCAACCATTTTAAAAAAATCACAGCACGTAATAATTATCACAGAACAGAAGCTTTCAGCACTTTACTTTTTCGCTGTGCAGAGATAACTTAAGTAACCACAGATTAAAACTACTGCACTATCTGACCTTATCGCGAAGTCTCCAGCAGCTTACCAACAACAGCAATTACAAGGAAATGAGCCAATCAGCCAAGCCAATCACATCACTTAAGATGTCACCTGTCTTGAATGTCAGCTATTCAGCTGAACTTTACTCGTCTCGAGCACGCACCGGTACTGGAGAATGCCAGCAACGCTACGACCCCGTACAGATGCATGAAAGCAAACAGAATACATCTATTAGAAATAACACTACTTTGTCCCCTACCTATCGGAAGTTATAAGTTTTAAGTTTAAAACTTGAGTCATCTTTACAACCTCTCTAGGCTTGCTACCCTGAACCCACGCAAATTAGGTAACTGGACCAATGTACAGAAACAGTACAGGCTCTGCCGGCTACAGAAAATCGAACCACGCTCTGCTACCAAAAATTACTGCCCAGTTGTTAGGACAAATACGCGGAATTACTCTGCTGGTGGACGGTGGGCGGGGTACTCATAGGCCAAAGTGGCCTGTGACCTAACTCAACCTTGCACTATTCCTATACTAATGCTTCAATGGGGATAACCTATCTTTTGGCCAAGCTGAGTTATATGCTGGTTTAATAAATGAAATAATGTTTTCATAAGGCAAAAACAAAATATATAATATATTCATAAGGAATTCTCAAATACAGATGCCAAAAGGCTAGTGGGAGTTGACATAAAATAAAATCTTCCATGGCGGACAATAATCAAGGGGGCGTGGCAACTTGTACGCAGATACCAAACATGTTTTTGCTAAACCTCAGGCGATCGAAAAATCCAAACCTTAGTTTGTTGTAAATTAGATTTATGAAATTTCATTCAAGCTTCCGTCAAGTATCAACGCTGAATTAATTATTTGCTTCTTCGTTACTTATAAATCATCGCCAACAGAAAACAGAGGAGAATCAATCGTAGTAGCTTTTGATCATTCTAAATCCAAGCCGAGCGTTTACTTATGTGGCTTGTGTCAAAGATAAATGTACTTAGGCCAATTATTAATTTATGGGCCCATATACAATATTAGATTAAAATGAAGAACGCATTTTAAATCCTCAATTATGACTAGGACTTGGTAATTAACACGTCGGAAGTTACTTATTACAGAGTCTCCAGCCGACACTTGGAACTCGCCAATAATTAAATAAATAGTCTGAGATTTGGAATTATTTCTGAAAACAGTTCGCCGATACCTTAAATACAGCTTGTAATATTATTCTTCATTACCTTTTATTCTGGTAGCCCAGGCTCTCCGAGCCAAGGCTCAGCACTTCTGCTTCCTTTAAACCCCCATCATGGAATGACAATCACCCAACTTTTGTTTCCGTCACAACACTGAATTCCTGCGCGCGCATTTGCACAACATCCAGAATCCTGCTCCCAGCACACAGTGGCGACAAGACAAAATAAAAACAGATGAAGATTAACACCCATCCCCACATAATACCAACACATTTATCCAGACAGTTGACCTTTCTTTACGCGGAATGAACAATTCTGTCCACGCTTATGTTGGCGATGACTTTAGTTCAAACGTATTTCGATGCCATTGGTTAAGCCTAAGTCGCCACACATAGGGTACAGCTCCCCTCACAATTAACATGCTACATTCAAACACAGACATGCACAAATAACATGCGAGATATAATAATTTTACATTTCCAACTCTTCATGCTCGGCATCAGATTGTAATGCCCGATGTACCATATTTTTGGGACATCTTTAGAGAAGGGGAAGTTTAATTTCTTTATTTCTTCTTTTTGAAAAAAAGGGGGGGGGGGGGGGTCGAAGATTATTTTCCGAAACTCGATCTGAACCCAGATCCACAAAGTTATCCGAGAAAACGAAGGTGACCGACGTCACACGAAGACTCCCGACGGGACGCGAAGAGGGTGGACGAGGGGCGGAAAGGAAGAGCAGATTTCAATCTGTTCAGTAAAGTCAAAAGCAATAAAGTTTATCGCTACGTAACTTTTCTGTGATACCATCTCAGATTTTTCAAGTAACATTTAAGAAAAGAAAATCATAACTTTCTTACTATGAAAATAATTACTGCTCTGAGAAATAGGGTATCTTCTACCAACATCAGGCAATCTAAAAATAAATTCTTGATCTGTTGCGATCATTAGTTCATTATCTATGGCGTGAAAAGTTTTATATCTGCAAAAATATAGATTCGGGCTAAAATATCGTAATTGTGAAAATTTATTTTTACATCATCATAAAGAACAGAAAATTCTCTATAAGACCACGCAAACATTTTCTTAGATTCGTCACTTTCAATTATTGGGAAATGGCAACATCGCCGGGGTGGAAGAGGACGAAGCTAATTGCAGGACATATGAGTACGAGTGAGAGGCAAATACTACATTTAATTCCATACTGTCTTTTAAGGTAGGGACACTCTATAGTTACCTGAGGCCATGGAATTATTATCATAACCGTCATCTACTACTAGTAGGATATTTGTTTACAACAATCCAGTAATTCTCTGAGAGATTATCATTATTGTGTGAAATCTTGATGTGAAGGAAATAAAGGATTAAAATATGTCAATACCATTCAAGCTCAGGAGTGACTTCATGTTTCTAATGTAAACTAAAAGACAATGATGCCATTGTACAGATACATGTTGTCTAGCTACTCGTACAATCATATGCCACATGTGCTGTGCTATTAGTGCGGGAAATCACTGCAAACACATGTCAAACTTAATTTTTCATAACAATGTTTCATTGCAGCAAAGTGTCTTATCACATGCTGTATGGAAATGAATGCTTTTCAGTCAGCCAACATGATTGTTAGTTAAATTAATTACAGTAAATCTCATGTAATTTTTTTTCAGGTTTAGGGAAACACCTATTACAATTTGGTACAATCATGTTGACTGACTGAAAAGCATTAAGTTTGATTACTAAAACAACACTGAAAAATGGCTTCCAACACGATAACGTGCTGTATGTTTCATGCAGAATACCTATATAAAATTTGGTGCAGTATGCTCCTTCCCGATACTTAACTACATTTAAGGTTTAAGGGGAGGTACTGTGTGTTTGGCCACAGAAGAAAGAGGAGGTGTTGTTAAGTCAATGAGCTGGATTGCGACAAGAATGAAATCTTAATCCAGCAACAACACTCCTCAGGCTGGAAAGGCCTTAGGAGATCTTCCAAACTTTTGCATGCAACTTCTGTCATGCAGACGGAAGGACAGGACGGAATATAACTGTGCAATATTTACCATACTCCAGAAAGAGATTCAGCTTCGATCTGTTTGGTCTCCTTCGAAGGAGTTAAGTAGTGTACTGCTAGTTAAAACCCTCGTAATAATTAACAGTCTATACAGATCCAAAATGCATCACAACCTCCTTAAATACTGTAGACTGAAATATATCAATACCTGATGGTGCAAACCTGCACAAACCCGAGAGCAAAGAGGGGAAAGGAGAAGAGGAGAGTTAGTGGAGGGGATCACTGCTGCTGTGCTCCTTGGAGATGCACTAATGTGCAATAAAGTTACAGTTAACACAGGAGAGAACATTCCTCTCCTTTGAATCACACTGCAGCACATGGATTCCCCCACATACGAAACTTCTTGCGTTAGCATGTGCCATCACATAATACTTGTGGTTTAAGCATGATTTAGTTTTGTGCTGGGCCCAACGAGTAACCAAAACTAATCTTGGAAAGTACCAAGAAGCTGAGCAAAGATAAAGACCGGGAGGAATGTTTTCTCACACGAGGTGGAACAAGTCTGACGAGATCCACCATTATAACACATTTACTTATAAGACGAACGTGAAACTCAAAAAGGAGGGTAACTAGCTACTCAAAAGTCGCAGCCACAAGAAGAATTATATTGAAAAATAAAGTGATACACATCTGACAAGGGGAACACGTATAGATTATGAAATAAAAGAGTAAATGTACGATGTATGACCTAGAGATAAATGATCCCTGAAACAAGGCTAGCATTAGTTAAGTTGTGAAAATACAGATCACAGGAAAACAGTTGTGAAATGTACATTTGGGTATAAAATGGCCACCTATTGCTGGGGCACTACATGGAGTCTACTGCATTGAGTCTACTGGATTCTTTGTGGTGAACCGACAATAGGTGGCAGGGGGCTTTGGATATTGAAGTTTTTTAGTAAGATTATGTTATGTTTTTTTTCTTTTTGAGATAAAAAGAAGAGTTGGATCTGATGTTGAAAGGAAAGTAAACTGTAGTGGACAGTTTAAATGAAATGTTTGAAAAGAAATAACATTGGTGTAATGGTAACACCATTGGATCGACCAATTAAAGGTCTCCATTTTCAGAGAGAATTCTGAGTGAGTTCAGAATTGGTAAAGGTTGAGCTTTAAAGTATGTGGGATGGAACATGATAAGAGAAAAGACAAAAACAAAGAAAGAGAGAGAGCAAGTAGCTTTAACATAAATACACTGACCGGCAAAAAAAGTGGAACACTTTAATTTTTTATGTAATTTCTTAATTTATTCCACTAAAATGTATCGGTTTTCCAATATTTGCATTATTCATGTAAATTTTAGATGGTTGGCTACAAAAAATACCGAAACATGTTTTACAACACGCTTGAACTCACAAATTTCGTTACATTTTGCAAATCTTACAATTTTCTATCTTTTAATAATGTTCTTTTGGGCTGGTTTTTATCAAACGTATTGCCAAACAAACAGCATTAATGTTTGCAGTGCACTACACGAGAACACTGGTCACTAAAAACGAGTGTTTCCAAACTTAGCGTCTATGACAGCTTGTAAACGCTCAGGCATACTGTTCACAACTCGTCGAATGGCATTTGCCGGGATGCGATCCCATTCCTCCAGCAGCGATGTTCTCAGTTGTGCCAAGGTGGTGTGGTCACACTCTTTGACGTTCCTTCCAAGCATATCCCATGCATGTTCGATGGGGTTGAAGTCAGGACTACCAGCTGGCCTGTCCAGGGTTTGAATCCCCACTTCCTGCAGATATTGTACAACACAGCGATCAGTATGAGGGCGGGCATTATCCTGCATCAGCATGAAATTCTGACCAATGAAAGGCGCAAGGGCAGGATGGTTCATCAGGATCTCTTCGATGTACCTTTGGGAATTGAGCGTCCCGTGTTCGATGCACACCAACTCAGTGCGGGCCATAACGTTGATGCCACCCCACACTATAACCGAGCCACCTCCAAATAGAGTCCTCGAGGAAAAAGCAACAGGGCTGTACCTCTCCCCGCGCCTTCTCCACACTCTTTCTCTTCCATCAGGAGATGTAAGATTAAAGCGACTCTCGTCAGTGAAGAGAACTGAGGCCCACTGCTCGTGGGTCATCACAGATGCTGCCTTGCGATGCGAAGACGCGCCTCTCTGTGATGTCGTTCGAGTGCGGGTCCACGTGCAGGTCTCCTTGACGAAAGATGAGCTTCTTCAAACCTTCTTCTTGTTGTTCGCTCACTCACTCTCACATTTCTGACATTTTCCAGATGATTTTGTGCCTGGACTGCTGTGGTATGGCGATCACGCAGAACTTGCAGGGTGAGAAATCTGTCATCCCTGGCACTTGTGCTTCTTCTACGGCCTGACCCTCGTCTCCTGTCGTATGTTTGTAGATCTCTGTAACGTTGTACTGCACGGTGAATGCTACCGAGAGATGATCCAATGCCCTCAGCAACATAACGGAAGCTGCGGCCATCCTCCACCAATGCAACTGCCTGTGCAGCTCCTTCACGGCTAAGAGGCATGCTTTAGTGTGAACTGCACATGGATAACTTCCTAAAATGTGTGACAATGGTTCACACGTGTTCACCAAATGCCAGTTGTTATCCCTCGAACAACAATAAGCGAGCGGCAACACTCATAAACCTTAAGCGCTTACAGTGCACTTCCCGCCATAAAACCATTAAGATAGGCTCATCCAAGATTGGGGTTAATTGGTGGTAATAAACCACCCAAAGAACTGTCATATTATCAATTTCTATTCACGGATGTTTCAGATGTTTGTTCTAATGCGTGAAAAGCTTTTAAAATGTGATTACATCTTTTTCATGGCTAATTTTATACTATTCATATTACTTTTTTAACTGTTCCACTTTTTTTACCAGTCAGTGTATATATTCAATTCATTAAACAAGTGAACATTTTTCTTTACAAGATTGCATTTAGCAATAAACAAGGTTAGTGCCTTAAACATAACTAAATTAAAGTTACAAATCTTAAGAATGTGTAAATGCCTTACAACAAGAATTAAGTTGCCTTTGCAAAAAAGAGAATTAGTGACGCGGCTTTGGTTTGGCTGACAGGGAGCAAATCCTGTCATACCGGAAAAGAAAAAAAAAGGGGGAAACTAGAGAAGTTATACAAAAAGACATGACCTATTAGGGGGGCCAGTAGCTGACAGGGTCTCAGTCCTGCAGTACTCTATAAGAATTGTAATATTGGAGCAGTTGCCAAGATGCAACAGAATAACTTGCAAATGAAATAATGTAATGGCAGAAACAGAATATGTGAACTGCATACAAGATTTACTGAGAAGGTGAAATGGCAGAAACAGGTGGGCGAGTAGCCTGTAACCTGAAAGTGAACCATAAAGAGAAGATGCACAGGCAAAGTGGAATGAAGATTACAGATATGCATAAGCAATACTGAGATTGTTCTCACAAAAAACATAAAAAAGTCTAAAGTAAGCTGGTATGTTATTCCGCCCAGTGGGGAATGCAGAGAAGATCACACATATATCAAAATTGAGGAATCTTCTAAAACCATGCTTGTATGAGACTAACATGAAAACAGAAAGAACAGCATAATGCATAGTAGATAAGAACAGCGCAATGGCAGATACAGGTCTGCTTTAGAATAAGCATAACAAAATATTAAATACATGATACATCTTTGTACATCTGCTGGCGACAATCCATATTGGCGTAGCACAAAGAAGACATAGGTTATGTCTAGTTCGAGATTGCGTGCACAAAAGCACTTAACTTGAAAGGGTGTGGTTAACATCCCACACGTGCGTAGAACACTTTAGAAAGTTAATTTCCAGTTGTGGTTTCTTTCACAAAAGTATTTGACGGAGCTGAAGTACAATCGCAGAATAGTAAGGTAGACCTTAGCTATTATAAAGATGAAGTGACAATATTCACTTAATTCGGAGTAGATTTCCTTGGTACACGAAGATGTATACTTGAGTTTGTGTTGCAGGATCACGTTAAAGTTCAATCCAAGTTGGATGATGTTAAACATGTTTTGGACGACATGGCGAAGGTTAAGTTAACACTAGTTGATTCAGAATTACGATGCAAAGTTTTACAATCATGAAGTTTAGCGTCCGGTGCTCAAGACGGGTGGT
Organism: Meconema thalassinum; assembly: GCA_946902985.2. Taxonomy (NCBI): domain Eukaryota; kingdom Metazoa; phylum Arthropoda; class Insecta; order Orthoptera; family Tettigoniidae; genus Meconema; species Meconema thalassinum. Next base: position 1,752,157,891 of record OX336388.2, on the reverse strand, counting down.
TGCTGCAATACCAACGAAGAAATCACACAGAATATGTGTCGGTCTCCAGCTTAAATAGCAGGCAGCACAAGAGACCAGAATATTCGATGACCGGCCATTGGCGAGTCCCAAACTGCTGTCTAGGAAGAAGCTTGCTGATTGGCAGAGAGCGGCCATGTCATGGAGACGCCATTGAGCGTGAACCAACTGAGGTCTGCTGAACAGTCCATGATACCACGCGGTATCAGAAAGGTGACCTAATTTACACTTGGAAAAATGGCTTAAAGGCGAGAAATATATTGTAACACAACACGTGAGTATGAAAATAATTTTAAATATAATTGATTTAAACAAGAAAGTGAAATAAAGGATATTTGTCACGAACACGTGGTGACGAAAAATGAGGTTAAGAAATCAAATACTAATCTGACTTTTGCCATAAGAAAAATCTTCAAAAATTAACCATTTAATCATTCGCAAATGCGAACAAACATGAATAGAAAGATGAGTATGAAATGAAGGATGTTTTATAATCGAAGAATTAAAAATATTGACAGAATAATTCCTAAGAAGTTAGTACTTTTCTTGTCTGCCAAGCACCAAGCGACCCCAAATATCATAATACCCCATATCAAACATTACAAATGGCACTACAATGTGGGGAACGATAAGAAAAGTGAGATTAAATTTGATGTGGTATTAGAGGATGAGGCTCGATAAGGAAAGTGAGATTAAATGTGATATTAGAGGGAGAAGAACGAATAAGAAAGTTGAAAAGAAAATATGGTGATTACAATGCAATATAATCAAGATGACGTAAGTACAGTGCAAGCCAGATTAGGAAAGTGAGGTTAAATTTGTTGTGATATTAGAAGATGGTGCTAAGATGCAGGGTGATTCGGAATAGTCAGAAGAAGAGAGTGAGAGTGATGGGGAGGTTAAGAAGAAAGAGTGGAAAAATAATTGAGGTTGAAAATTTAAACAGTGTCTCGAAGAAGGTTAAGAAATTGGCGTCGTCCAACGAAACGGTGAAGACTTATTTGAAATTAAAAACTGTTGTAGAGGAAAAGAGAAAGATTAGTGAGGTCTGAGTAATACAATGTCAAGGATAATATTACTGGTAGTAAAGGAATGAGGGGGAATTGAACCTCAGTTTGTTTCAAATGCTGATGGAGAAGATGGACAAGATGTGTGAGTAGGTAGAATCTCTGGAAGTATGTGTCACTGAGAAGTTAGAATCTCTGGAAGTATCTGTCACTGAGAAGTTAGGATCTCTGGTAGAGTCTATGAGTGAGATGGTAGATTCTATGAAAGTGACTGTAAATGAGAAGGTATACTTGGAGAATGAGAAGGTTGACTCAATAAGAGAATTACTTGATCATGAGAAGCAGGAAAATCATCAGGGAGGTGGGGGGCATCAGGAAGGTGGTAATGAGGATGAAGAAGAAAAGGATGGACAAGAGGGAGAACAAGGTGAAGGAGGACAAGGTGAAATGACGGAGGAGGATAAGACTGAAGACAAGGAGGAGGATGAGATAGAGGACAAGGAGAAGGAAAGTGTGGAGGACAAGATAGAGGAGGAGGAAGACAACATATAGGAAGAAGATAAGGTGAAGAAGCGGTGGAGGAGAAAGACGAGGAGGACAGGCAGGAGGAACAGATGGAGGAAGAAAAGGACGAGATGTCAGGCAGATGGAGATGATAGAGTGAAAGATCAGAAGAAAAAGGAAAAGAAGATAAAAGAGATAATGGGAAAGAGGAAAGAAAAGATAAGAAGAAAGGAACTGTTGAGCAAGTTAAGGCAGATAATTTATTTATTTATTAATCAAAGCACAAACTACAGCTATGCTACCCCTTCACGCTTGTACAAATAACAACCAAATAACAATTTAAAATAAAATATAAGATAAAATTTAACAAATCACCTAACAAAATAAGTCCAGATCAAGAGTCGGTGAATGTCCTTGCTCATAGCCGTGTCGTCAGTGGCCAAGATGACAGTTCTAAATACAATTTAACTTCTCCCTCGCCTGCTTCAGGAACGTCCTCTTGTTTGTGGATATGTCCAACTCGCGTTTCCTTGCAATGCTATTGTACAGGGATGATATGCGGATTTGGAAGGATCTTTGGATTATGGAATGTTTTGTGTGTGGAATGTGCAAAATATCTTTGAGCCTGGTAGAACGGGAAGGGGCTCTTAGTTTGAAAAGTGACAGCAGGTGGTCCGAACGGTAACGGCCATGTAAAATAGAATGTAGGAAGGACAGGTCAGTTACCTGTCTTGTCGTGTTGAGGAGAGGGATGTTTATGGCTGAAAGTACCTGCTGAGTGGTGTAGTGTCTCAATCTTGGCATTCCGTTCCTTACAATGGCAGCAAAGAAGGATTGTATTCTGTTTAATTTAGCAATGTTTGACGGGCAAGAAGTTGTTCAAATATGAGAGTAGTAGTTAGCAATGGGCTGATTTATCGAGAGGTAATAGAGGCGAAGGGCTGTGGGATTTGATATTTCTGAGAAGCTGTAGAGTATGCCAAGGAATTTCATGGCTTTGGATACAGAATGTTGTATGTGATCTTTAAAGCTTAGCTGGTTGTCGAATATGACCCCGAGATCTCGCTGATGCGCAACTGCCGTAATGGGCCTGTCAAGTAAGGAATATGTTGTAGGTACTGGTGAATTGCGTAGGGTAATTGTTAAAAGGCTGCATTTATCTGGGTTTGGTTTCAACTTCCATGTGCGGCACCAGTCGGATAGAGCGTTAAGTAAGGACTGAAGGAGTGCGGCATCGGCTGGTGTCTTTAATTTCCTTGAAAATCTTGCAGTCATCTGCGAAGAGTAGGGTATCGGCTGTGTCGGAGAGTTTGGATGATAGGTCGTCCATAAATAATGAAAATATAAGTGGCCCGAGGGCACTGCCTTGTTGGACGCCAGAGAGCACAGGTAGCCAAGGGAATGAAGTGCCTGATATTACGTCTCTCTGTTGACGGTTCTGTAGAAAGCCGGCAAGGAGTGTTAGGAGATTGCCATGTATATTGAACCATTCAGCGATTTTGTGGTCTATTGAGTCAAATGCTTTCGATATATCTAAGTAGCAGATATCGAGCTGGGACCTTTCTGCAATGGCATGTGTTGCATAGCTGTGGATAGTGGCCAAGTTAGTGAGGCACGAGCCTCCAGGAAGGAAGCCATGCTGGCTGGTTGAAATATATGGTAAGGTAAAAGACAGGAGACGTTGGTGGATTATTTTTTCAAATATAAAGGATAGTGTTGGTAGTATAGATACTGGTCGGTAGGATGATACGTTTGTTTTGTCCCCAGATTTGATTATAGGGGCGATGTTGGCCTGTTTCCAGGCAGTGGGAAAATAGCCCTTGGCAAAGCATCTGTTGAATAGATTGGAAAGTGGTGTACAGAGAACAGTGGCGGTGTTTTTCAGGAAGATGGGACCAATATCATCGGGGCCGGTAGCTTTGTTGGTGCGGAGAGATTGAAGTAGACTGAGGACTTCATTTGGTGTTGTTGTTATTTTCGAAAAAGTGCAATTTGTTGCTGTTTCTACCGGTAGGAGGGGTTGATTTTGGATGGGAGTGGAAAAGTTTTCAAAGAAATACTTGTTGAATAGCTTATTGCGGTCTGGTCCCTCTGCTGTGGTTCCCTGGTGTTCTACGCTGACGGGAATCCTTTCGGTTCTCCTCGTCGAGTTGATGACGTACCAGTAGCGCTTGGGATTTTCCCGGACGTTCTCAGTGATGGCTTCTATATGCCCTGTGTAGTCTCTCCTGAGCAGACGTCTTGCGTGTCGGCGAATGTACTCGAAAGTATTACGTGTGTGGGGGTTGGGGAAGTCCTTCCAAAGCCGCCAGGCCTTCTTTTTGTTTCCCATGGCCAGCCGAGTTCCATAGGAAATCTGGAACGGGTACTTGCTGTTGGTAGGCTGCCGTACCGGCACGGAGTCTTTGATGCTAGCAAGTAGCCAGTCGTACAGCAGGGCGATTGCCAACTCCACGTGAGGTGTTTCGAGGAGGGTCCACAGCAGGCATTCCAAGGCTCGGCATATGGCTGGGCAGTCAGCTCGGCGCCAGTTGAAGGTCGGGCGCGAGGGTGGCTCCTTGACTACTTTTGAGTGTGGGGTGGGGAGGAACAAAGAGGTGTCGAGGGACTTATGATCAGAGACAAAGATGTTTCTACCAGCAGTGTTGGATTTCAGTTTAAGTGAAGATAATATGAAGTCCAGTACGTTGGGGCCTTGCGTTGGGTACATGTTATGCTGCTGTAATCTGAGGCCAGTAATAAAGTTATCTATAAAGAAGGATGAAGTCGCCCATTAACACCACTTAGCCTTGTGATACAGCTGCAAACACTGAGTCTAGACACTGCTCCAAGCTGTACAGGGGACTGCCTGGTGGCCGGTAGTAGCAACCCACAAATATATGGCGGCCTGGAAGGAGTAACTCCACCCACACTAACTCACAGTTCCGTTCGAGGTCCGATCTCCTTTTGCACGGTAAAGCACTGTTCACTGCTATCAAAACCCCTCCCCCTCTCGTAGCACGATCACTGCGAAATATACTTAAGTTAGCATTGAGAGGCAGTTCACTATCGCTAACCATTTGGGTAAGCCATGTCTCAGACAGCCCCACCACGTCTACATGACTTAATTCAGGCAGATGAATTTCACAGTCAGAGAGTTTATTATTGAGGCTACGCAGGTTTTGGTAGTAGATGTTTAGTTCTGATTTGGTGTTGTGTTCAGAGAAAGTGGGCCCAGGATTCAGCTGTATGTCTCCAGCCAACAGCAAGAGACACAGCAGCCCCATAGCGGCCGAGTAACCTGCCCAGGGCTTGGTTGGCCCAGGCCGAGTGGACAGGTGCCTGCCTAACGGGAATATGGCATACCCTGACAGAGAGAGAGAAGGCCGGGATGTGGTAAGTTCTCTGAGATAACAGCCACACGAGAGTGTCATGGACTTTTCCACTTGCACTTGCGGATTCAGAATATAGAATATTGTCTCGTGGACCACAAATTGTCACAATGACTTTTAAAAATACCGCACAAAGGAAACCAACTGCTGCAGCACTGTACACATGCCTTCGAGCATAAATACAATAGAGTGCGCATTGCCACACTGCGCCTGTACTGTGACGTGAAACCAACATCTCGATCAGCTGACTAAAGGGAAAACAGAGGAACTTGTAATGGAAGGTGATAGGAGAAGGTGGGGAAATGATTTTGAATGAGGGTTTAAACACACATTTTCGTAATTTACACGACATTGGGAAAAGCATCACATGTTTCTTTACGTACCGGAGTGTAGCAAAGGTTAAGAATGTAACATATTTGGTGTTAAAAGTGGCTGTCGTGTTCCGTAATATTCATACATCCAGGATCCCCTCTTGTAAATAATAACAAATCCAACTCTGAATTAGGCCTACTGATTTTTTAACATAATTGTGTTTGTGTAGCTGGTCATTTTTGATTGTACGCCCGAGAGCTCCAAACAAGTTCAATCTAGGCCTATTACTACATCATTTCCTAATTTATTTTTCATCATTAGAAAATGTATTTTGGCTAATTTTGTAATGTTTTTTACTTGGGCGGACTGTTCACCAGAAAATACTACTGCTAAGTTTGATCTATGTTGGGCGCCAAGCCGGATACACTGTGTTCCAAGCTAAATTTATATACTTAATATCGACCCCTAGCGTGAGTAGAACATATGAGAAACTCTTAATGACTAGGCCGTGGGATGATAGGATCATCAACCCAGACAACATTTGATTGTGGAGAAGGATGTGGTATTACAACTATTGCTACCTACTGGAATCAAAGAATCTACTTTGTAAAAATTGAATTTAATATACTTAGAAAACATGATAGCATCTTGAATAAAATTAACACTATTAACGGAGCATACTACTTTAACCATTGCCACGAACAAAATTACTTAATACGCCGGTCGGGAGAATAACGTGAATTTAACTTATTTCCAAATTTATGCTTAAAGAATATGTATTGGCCCTATCGAAAAACAGAGAGTGTGTGTCGTAGATTACATGAGCTCACCAACGGAAACATTGTCTCCCACATGCTTGAAGTCTCGTTGCGTCTGATGTTCTTCATTGGAGTTGTCGGACTCAGGTTCTTCTTCGTAGATAAAAAGTTATCGTTACTGCTTGCGGTGGAGTATAATCCATGAACCACAACACGTCGCCTGCCTTAGCACTGCAAGACGCGTGGAACCCATGGTCTGATGTGATCAGCGGAGTTAGCGTGAATAAATTGTCCCTCTTGGGAGTTGCGAACAAAGTACGTGCTTACTGTACCAAGCGTAAAGTCTCAATGAATGTCCCTCTCGTCAACCAGCGCGTTCACTATATGGACTTCCAGCTTCTCCCACCAGAGTCTAGTTTCACACCGCGGCCTCGCTGCTTCGACCAATCCGCGTGCGTCACGTTTCTCGCCATGCCCGTCCTAAGTTGCTTCTTCTTCCTTGATTGGCTGGTCACCTCACGTGGCTCTTCGCGCCATGAGGTTCCTTCCCCCGGACAAGACGCTTCCCTGTACATTTTCCGTTTTACCGGGCAAGACGTAAATCATACCACGTTTTCTTGGTTTGAAGTGTTCCCTCGGATTTCGTAATTCTATTGTACTCCAGTCTATTTTCGTATTGAAATAACCAGTGAGTCACACACCACTCTCTCTAGCCCTAATGAATAAAATCCCGTCTTTACCTATGAAATGATTTGCCATGCAATTTATATATTGGAATCATCCTATCTGTAATCTTCCAAATTTAAAAGCTCCAAAAAAATGACCTAATGAATATTAATAATAATAATAATAATAATAATATGAAATATAAAATTGAATAAACTGAAATAATTTAACTTGGCCGGATTATTGCCGCGTTTAACAAATATGATATAGTCCAACTAACTTGTGTTAGTGGCATAAAACCCCCTAGAAAAACATGTTACATTCGCCTCGAATGATCATGTGCTTTGCCATGCATATGGCACAGCACATGATGATTCCAGACACGTTAGAAAAAACCCTCCAAAATACAACTTACACAAATGAAATGACCCTTTACACATATGAACACATATAAACGCTCAATCATGCGCTTTGCGCTAATGTTCGTCTCGTTATGACGTGTTCTTATTTTGTCACTTCAAAATGTTTGTCATTCTCACGAATGTTCATTCTACCACCCCCCTCTCATCATTCTATGTGGGAAAAAATTACATATATAAGTGTGTTCCCTCTGTATCAACAATTCACTACACACGCATTTATGGTGTTCAGTAGAAAACCACTGCGGAACTCTTCTAGAAATATTAGGTGCTCCACACCTACCGTATACCAATATCATGGTACACGATCTCACACGATCACACACGATCACACACTCGCGGTAGAGCAAAGTGATCTACTTCCCACCTTCTCTGTGAAATTTTTAATTAAAAGGAAAGACATGACTGTAAAAAAAAAACCCAGTAAGTACCATTACTTATAACACGAAATATTCCTGTGCCGTATGTGCCCTATCTTACTAAGTACATGTAAACTAAAACCCACCTTACTCTAGATCACAATTTCTCATATTCGTTGCTCAGCCAGTAGTTCACAACCCAGACCAGTCCACCTATCGAACCTGACCTAGTTGCCACAACTTTTTATCTGTTACTTATATACAACATCTCATGAGGTCTAGTACCTCGTACACAAACTACCTTAATTATATCCAACCCTGATCTCACATAGCTAGGTCGTAAGCAGGAATCACGTGTGCTGATGTGTATGAGCTTCATGGAGGACTGTCTCGCCTTCTGATGGCCCATCTTTTATCTCGTGGACGCCTTAAGCTAACAAGCCCTATACAAGCGCTCCCCCATCTCTTGGAGATAAATGGGAATCCATCAGCGCTGCCAAAATGGCCTTGGTGCATCGAGACAATTTAGTGCTCAACAGCATCCTCCACTCCCTTCATCTTTCCCTGTGCCTTAAAAACTCCCATTTACTTACATTCTACCCCCCTGTGTGACTTCTGATACACCTGCCTGGAAGACCAGATCTTCCACACACCAAATACTACGCGTACTCATTTGATAGGCTGGCTCGCCAGCTAAACACATTTATTTTATGACACATATTTCTTAAGACTATGAATATTATACGTTCCGTATAACCTTTTCCCTGACCGTCCTCCAGCACATATGCTGTTTTGCCAATACGTTTAGACACTACAAATGAGCCCTCATAGAGGTAGAAAAACTTGGACATAACTTTCTCTAGCTTATTTGACTGTTTCAGCACTCTACGTAAGACTTTGTCTCCCGGCTCGAATAGGTCAAATTTAATTTCTTTTTGTTGGCGAATATTCTTTTGAGCTGACTTAGAAAAATTCTGTTTCGCCAACTGGACAATGACATCCTTCCCCGGTTGTTTTCCCTCATTTAACCCCAAGACTCTAGGAAGTTCATTTTGTGGTCTTTTTCCGAAGTGTACTTCGTGTGGCGTCAGTTTCGTGCTCTCATGCTGGACAGAATTCAGCCAAGTCTCGACTTTGGGAAGATGTCCAACCCAGGCCGAATGCTTATCATGCACTAGAGTCCGAAAAAGACGACCCACTTCCCTTAATGGACGCTCTGCAGAATTACACTGAGGGTACCTTACAGAGGAATGAACGTGTGTAACCCCAGCTTCTTGCATACTGGGTCTCCATTTCTTTGCAACAAACTGTGGTCCACTGTCAGATAATATCCTGAGAGGAACGCCAAACTCGGGTATATACCTATTAATGATCAGTCGGCTACACGCTAGACCGGTGGCTTTCCTTAGCGGATATAGCTTGACATACTTACTAAAAGCGTCAATAACTATAAAAATGTATTTGTAGCCGTACTGTCCTTTAACGATCGGGCCAAATAAATCCACACACAGTAGTTCCCCGGGACTACTTGTGAGAACAGCCGATCTTTCCCCGACTAAATATTTAACTGGATACTTGCTTCTCTGACAGGTGTCACACCTAGCTAAGATCCTTCTAACATCCCTTCCCATTTTACTCCAAATAAAGTTAAGTGCAATTTCATAGAAGACTTTGGTAGCACCAAAGTGTCCTAGTTCCTTATGAATGAACCAAATAAGTTCCTCCCGTAAACTGGCAGGAACACATATTGCCCACCGATTCTTCCTACATTTTCGTGCAAGAAGCCCATCCTGCATCTTGTATGTGAACCGCCCTGCTTTCACACACTCCTCGTCGCTTGCTTCTAATATGGCCAGAGGCTCCCTTAAAATTACGTCATCACGTTGTTCCACTAACATATTTCTCAGCATCTGTAACGATGCCCTGTTGCTGCTGTCCACACATGCACATAACAAAATACCGTCCTCTGCCTTAACAACAGGATTACCCCTACATAAATTTGTGTCCCTAGAAAGCATATCTGCAAGAATGTTATCTTTCCCTTTAATATATTTTACTGTGAATTCGTATTCCTGAAGTGCAAGAATCCACCTACTAACTCTGTTAGAACTGAGTTTACATGTCCTGATATATAATAAAGCATGGTGATCTGTATGAATCTCAAATTTACCCCCAACTAAATACATCCTAAATTTTCCTAAACTGAAAACAATTCCTAAAAGCTCTAACTCAGTGATAGTATATCTTTTCTCTGCTGCTGTAAGTCCTCGTGATGCTAAAGACACGATGCACAAATTACCCTCTTCATCTCTCTGACACAATACTCCTGCAATTCCTATATGTGACGCATCAGTCATTACCACATATTCCTTATCTTTCAAAGGATACTTCAGCACCACAGCTTTCTCAAAGCCTGCCTTCAGCGCTTGAAATGCCAGATCATGCTTGGACTCCCATCTCCAGCGATTACCACTTTTAAGCAATTCTCTAAATGGTTCTACTAACCCTGAGTATTTAAGAACGAACCTGCGAAAAAAATTACAAATACCAAGGTATGTTTTCAACTGTTTTACATTCTGTGGTACTTCTGCATTAAGTATCTTATTAACCCTACTTTCCTCTGGTGTCACACCCCTACTTGACACGTTATGACCTAAAAATGGCACTTCTGTCTGACAGAATGACGACTTGGACAGTTTCAGAGTGAACCCTGCCTGATCTAACTTTTGAAATACACTGTCTAAATGACATAGATGCTCCTCAAAACTGCGTGAACTGATTACCATATCATCGATGTAAATAGTTACAAACTCTCCCGCGCCATCTCCTAATGCGATGTTTAAAGCCCTAATTAAAGCTGCTGAGCTACTTTTTAACCCATAAGGTACCCTGCAAAACTGTTATAGGTTATATTTATGACTAAAAGCTGTAAATGGCCGATCTTCATACAAAAGTGGCACTTGCCAGAAACTGGATCTTAAATCTACACATGTGAAATACTTTTTACCCTCAAATGTCTGCATCAACTCTTCAATGGACATGGACTTCAGCTGATCTGAACTGATTCTACTGTTAACTAAACGAGCGTCTAAACAAATTCGGACTGTACTATCAGCCTTCGGTACCGTAATTAAAGGATTAACATATTGACTGTTTGAGTACTCTATAATCCCATCTTCAAGCATCTGGTTAATTTGTGCCTCCACTGCACCCTGAGAAGCAAAAGGTATAGGATATCTATGTCCTGTGAATACTGATCTATCAATAACGTTCAATGAATGTGTATAGCAATTAGCCATGCCAATGCGATCCTCAAAACTCTCCTATTATACAATAACACATCATAGAGCAGAACACACTGGTCTACCTCTATATGCCCCTGAAATGCAACATCACGTAACGAGTTCTCTAGACTACCGGTCGTAATCAAACTGCCCACAAAAATTTGAGTATCCCGCTCTTCGGCTGGTGATATCTCACTTAAAGAACAAATCACACCTAGAACACTACTCCCCTGAACATTGTCGTTGAACGCTACCTCTACTTCAGAATTATTCCATTTAAATTTCAAACTACCTACTTCATAACATAAGTTACCAGACACTCTACTTAGCCAATCTGAACCCAAAATAACACTGAAAACTAAGTTTGGAATTACAAGACAAATCTGCTTTTCGATATGATTATTAATTTTAATGTCCACTAAAACTTGCGTAGAAATAACTTTAGACCTGTTCCCTACAGCTGTGATAACAAAAGTGCTTTTAATTGGCATCTCCTCAAAATTTACCCCAGTTCCTTTCATTTTATCGTAATATTTACTACTTATGCAGCTCTTCATACAACCACTATCAATTAAAACATCGGTGTGCGCCTCGGACACGTTACGTTTAATTATGGGGATTTTACTAGCCACCTCCTGAATGATACGTTCATCATTTAATTCATGCAACAATTCATTTCTTACATTTAGATCATAGTGTTCCTGTATAATTGTATGGACAGGGCATGCTACAGACTGAGATTCTGACCTTACATCGCAGCCTTGTTCGCGTTTAAAAAACCGCTACAGCTGGCTGTAGTACTACTAACTACTGCACTGGTCTGGTTGTTCTGGGCTGTGTTGTCATTGTTTGACTGTATATTACTACCACTAGGCTGTCCTCTTCCTTGACCCCTATTCTGGTTGTAATTATTGTCATTATAATTTCTCCCTTGATTTCCCCTGAAATCATTATTTCTCCATTGATTTCCCCTGAAATCATTGTTCCTCCCTTGATTTCCCCTGAAATCATAGTTCCTACCTTGGTACTGATTACCATAGCCATTTCCTCTGTTCTGATTTTCCTGATTATTATTATTATATCTATTTTGAGCGTTGGCCCCTTCGCCACCGTTCCCTTGAACTTCCTGATGCCTGGCTTCATTAGGCCTATTATTATTATTACCCTGGTTCCTATTGAAATTGTCCTCATAACCCCCTCTCCCTAGTGCATCAAATGTGCTTAACAAATTTTCTACTTATGATATTGTCTTTACATTCTGGATACAAGCAGCCTCCTTGATCCTATAGGGAAAGTGCCTAAGTAGCAACCTCACCACATCACTTTCCTCCTTCAACCCATCCAGATATTTACACACTAATACCTGCCCTAAAAAGTTTTCGGTCATGGTGGAGCTTCCTTTAGGGTTATATTTACCACACACTACTCCCTCACGATGCTGCGACTGAATAACCTCATTCCAGAACTTTTCACAGAATTTCATTTTAAAATCATTAATATCAGTAAACTTGTCTCTATAGACAGCAAACCAATTCCTCGTTTCCCCCACAAACACCTGTTCCAAGATCTCCACTACCTGGCACCACTCAATACTACCATCTTCCAATCTTTCCTTGAATCTATTCTCTATAGCATTCATGAATTCCACTGGGCACCCCTGTCGATTGCTGAACTTACCCAGTTCTACCTCCCTGTGTGTGCTATTCACAAAAACTGGCCTATCGGATGTGTTTTTATAAAGATGATGTATTCCTATTTCGTATATGCTGTTTGTGAAATCAAGTGAATATTTATTCGTTATATATTAAAGAAAATCATCGGGCCTTTATTAATCATTATCTATAAAATTCGGCATGATTATGTGTATGGTCGATACTCATTCCTTATCGTGATCCCAGGAGGGTAGGCAAACACCTGCTCTTGATTCGATTTACGCCTTAGGAAAACGCGGAATAGCTATTGACCATTTAACGTATTTATTGCCGAATATATTTACATCTCTACGCTCACGGCTGATATCTGTCCTATAGTGTTTTGACGCAGGAAAGTAGGCAAACACCTGCTTTAGACTTTCTCACGCCTTAGGTCTACTGTAGGACATTTATGGGCCATGGCGTTATTGTGTTACTAATGGACATATGTATTATGTATGTGCCATGTCGTATCACGTTGCCTCAAAACGAAAATATGTAAATTTACTGTGGCCAACTGATGATCGTAATGCTAATTGTTTATCTATTGTGTAGATGTAAATTAGAGGGGATCTATGCAAGGATTTGTGGTCCTCTTGGAGCCTTGTGGCACTTATGAAAATATGAAATTATTTATAAAATATCATTTTGTCATATAGTAGACAATTATGAACAGCTTGTACTTAGCGTAATGATGATAAATGGGTTCCTGGGTCGACTGTGAGAGGTGTAGCCCCAATCTACTAGAGTCGGTCGTCGGCTAGTATGAGATGATTAAAATTATAATTGTAATTTAAATGATTTTCCTACTCCGTCGTCTAATGATGGTATTTTGCTTCGTATGAAAACTGTTCATTTTGTCTGTCTTTACGACGGTACTTGGTGGTCAATTCCACTTTGATCTAGAAAAATAAATATTTAAAAGATCCCCTGTGACGATAAAAAGATGTGGAACAGAGTATGTGTTAACGTCATAAGCGCTGTGTATAACACGTGAGTCGTGGAGTACTGGCGTCTCGGGTGTCGATAATCTGTATACGCAAGCATCCGGCCTTGCATTCAGAGCACGATTCATTGTCTGTGTGGAGTCGGCCTTACTGAGTAGCTTATGTGAAGTGAATTGATATGCATGTATGATTAAAAACACCTTATGGATTACAGTGTATGGGATATGTAATAGCTGTAAGTATACGTCAACCTTATTCCCAGTGTTGCCTAAGTGTGTGTTCAGCTGACCTACATATGCTGATGCTGTGACGGTATGATAACCTGTGTTATTGTGTCACCTCCTATTGGCTGTGGTGGTAATAATCCACCTGTGTACTAGCGCAATTGTGTGCGGAATGATACTAAGTGTCGCTATATTCTGTTATGAGTATTAATCTGTATTGGCCTATTGTGAAATCCGCTAACCTGTGTTGTTGTGTGTCTACAGCTATGTCTTTGCGAAAGGTCGTTAATCTGTATGAGTGTATAAGTATGGCGTTTCATTATAGAAATGCCGCTAACCTGTGCTCCTGTATATGTTAGGCCATTGTGTGTATGCACTGCGGCTAACCTGTGTTATTGTGTTGTCTATAATTCGGTATGTGCTTTTGCTATTATGGGAATAATGGCGCTCGTTATAAAGATTGTATTATATGTTCCGTAATGTAGTATATTTGGCTCTATATAATAATTTATTGGCCTATTCTGTGACAATGTAGTGTATCGGTCTGTCATCCCGCCTTAATATGGGGTGACTGTTGGCATCCGTGCACTTTCTAAAGTTGCCCAAGTAAAATATTGTGTGTTAATCTCTTAGAAGTGGTCATTATCCATGGGAGTGTTAGTTCATCCAGTGTTATGGGAAATATATGTAATCGGCTATCATATATCACCTCTGCCGGAATTGGTTATCGGTCGCTGCCGAAGGTATATATATATATAAACAATCAAGTTATATATTGGTGTACCTGAACTGTGTTTTGTGGTTATATATATGTGGGGGAAGGGCACGTCCCTGTATAGTCCCTTATGACAGGTGAGGTGATCTTCAATCGGTCGCCTAGTGCTCGTGACCGTGTGTGGAAGTCTAAATGCGATTACGTATTTAAAAATGTGCGCTATGTATAAGTTTGTATGAATGTGAAGTGTATAGACATCTTCTTATGGTAAAGGAATCGTTCTGTGGTTTGCCATGTGGCCTTCATGTATGTGAATGACCCTTTGTATCGCACGGCCATGTATGAGTGTTATAGTCTACGTGACTGGGCGGAAAATACGGTTGCTAGGCAGGTATGGCTGACTGAGCAATCCGTCTCTCGTTACTTCCGTGTGTTGAGGTAAAGAACTGACCTCGTTTACCGTGCACTGTATATGACGTGCGCAAGATCCTGTCTACAATGTATTGTCTGCAAAAACATTTATGCACTTTACATATTATAAATATAGAACTATTATTAAAAATGTTATGTCTGTATCTTCTATGTGGAATTTTACAATTAAAGACTAATTATGTTGTGGGGCCAAATCTGGATTGGTGTTGACCACTATTTCAGACTGTGGTTGCTAGATGCCATATTGCACTTGGCGCTATTGCCAAGGTTTATTTGGCGTACCTTGTGGCTATGGGGACCAATGGGAAGTGTAAGGCATATGTACTATTAAATATATATCTAGCCGTGTTCTATCTGAAGCTAGTGTGTGTGAACAAAATTCATTATTTTATAAAGACATAGTACACAAGAAATATAACCTGGTACACATTATTATGTCATTTATAACTAAACATGCAACTTATAATTAAGCTTCGTATCATGCATTGTTGGGAACTGTCGGTGACTGCCAGCTGTGAGCATGGCTACTAACTGACATAGCGCGTAGGGCGCTGGTTTTAATTTATATATCCCTGGGTTCGAACTATGTGGGGGAAAATATATTATTTTACTCTCTAATAATGGTGATTAAATGCTCTCGTTCCGTATGGCTCTGGGGACTGGGAAAATGTGGATATAGCCTATGTGGGACTGCTACTAGCGGACCGTACCTCGACATTTCTTATCCTCTACTTGCACCTAAATATTGTGCTTGAAAGAAAAATTGGCTATATAAACGAGTTATGTTATGCGTAAGGCTATTACGTGGTCTGGTTTACTGGTATTGTAATTAAGTGTGCCTTTAATTATGTAGAAAGAATGCGTTCTGAATTGGGAATTTTATTTTTTATCTATGTCAAATAATGGCACCGTGTCCCTCGGATTGCCAAAGCGGCTTTCGCACCTGGTATCCACTCAAGGGATGCATTCTCCGTGCGAGGCGTTTGGAGAAGGAGCCTAGGTTTATGTAGCCTAACTTCTATTTTGGGGATTGTGATTGGAATGGTGCGGTGAATTAGTATGGCTTTTCGGCGTACCTTAGGACTGTTGCTAGCCGAAATAGGCGCTAAGGTCCTAGGGCCTAATGGAAGCGTGGGGATGGAACTGTTATTACGCGGCATAGGGACTGTGTCTGCGTGTGTCTCGTTCCCCATAGCGAGCTTTGGATGTGGCATGGCCACGGCAGTCTCCTTCCTAATAGGAGTGGGCATTAGGGGAATGGATGTATTAACTACTTTAGGTGCATTGTCTGTATTGACCGCTTCCTTTGGGGTAGGTGGGTGGGTTAAGAGCTCACATGTAATATAGTATGCCTGAATTTGACGGAAACGTTGCCAGATCTCGGCGTATTGCCGGGTGAATGCCCTGGCTTGTTCCGTTACTGTCGCGGTGGCATTATTCACCTTGAGGTGTGAGAAGGGGCAGTATAGCTGCGTGAATTTAATAATGTGTCCACAGGGGGGGGGGGAATGTATACCGCTATTGGTTTTTACTGGACATGTTACTGTGTGTGACAAAAAATTACTAATGATGCCCGCTGTATTTCCTACTGGGAACCCCCCAGGGGCTCACATCTTGTGGGCGTGGGTTGGCGACCACGGGGCCCCAGCTGAGTCCGGCATTGCTTCCACTTACTTATGCCGGGCTCCTCTCTGTCTTCTTTCCTGTCGACCTCACTTGGTCAACTCTTGTTCTCTTCCGACCCCAACGGTTTTAGGGTATCCGAGGCTTAGGGAGTCTCTTCCTTTCCCGCCTTAATTGGCCCTTGTCTCATCTTTTCTGATTCCCTCCTTCTGCGAGGGGTCAGCCTTCTTTTTCTTTTCCTGTTATCTCCTGCCTTCTGCTCAAGGCCCTCAAGGAGGACGGGTGTATGTAGCCCCACCATGTTTGGTGCACCCTAGATAATGCTACACCCTCAGGGGCTCACGGCTGGTGAGTTCGGGAGTTGGCGACCCCGAGGGATTCCTGAGCTGGGTCCGTTTTCCCCTTTTGTCCCTTACCTTTGGGGCGGACCCTCTCCTCTTTCACTTTCCTATCTGCCTTTCGTGGCTCTCCTTCCTTCCAAGTCCCTCAATCCGCATTCTTCGAGGGTTGAGGGCATTTCTTTTCCTCCTGTCCTTTATTTGCCTTATCCTCCTTTCGTTTTCCATTTCTTCTTCTAGTATGTAGGATAGTAGTTAGTTTTTAGTTTTAAGTTTGCATTTCATTTTCATCTTCACGATCACCCAAACCATCAGTGGCCGATAACCTAGATGTTAGGCCCCTTAAAACAACAATTATCATCATCATCCTACTGGGAAGTAATGTGGTATATCTGTAGCAACTGGGCGCTCAGCCGCCGATATTCGGCAATGAGCCGTGCGAAATGGTTATCCAGCCTCGCATATTGCGCCTTAATGTGTTGAAGGTGTGCTGTATAATTGAGGTGCCCATAGACCCTGTCCATTTTGGCATGTATCCTCAGTGTTTTCGTGTGTTTTTCCTGTAGCACCCTGTGGATCGTGTGTAGACTCCGATGTGCCCGGGTGAGGAGTGTTTTACGCCTATCGGTGGGGGCGCGGATGTACCTAATCTGTGCAGCACTTACCCTTGCCTGCATTGCTTGGATGCGGAATTGCACCTTGAGCATTCGGCTTTGCCGGCTTCGTACAAGAAAAAAGAATAGCTTGGAACTTCTATGTGTATTGCTATGGTGCACCCTCCCTTGTAAAGTAGGCGTTTCGGCATGAGGTGCCATGGTGTAAAAAAGGGGTAGTAAATGAAATATTATTAGTATACTACTATCTAAGGTACTGGGGATCGAACTGGATGGGCAACTAACTAATGTGACCCTATATGAACTATGTAGTGTGGGCGTAGCAAATTTGGGGTTTCAAGTGGCTGATTATTTTATAAGGGTGGCGTTAATGAAAGTATCTCTATTAGGGCGGATCTGGGTGGGTATACAAATCTTATTGGACCCTTATCTCAAAAAAAAAATCCCCAATTTTGGGTGGCGTTTGCTTGCCTAGTATGAGGTTTTAGGGATCTTTTCCGCGGAGGTGCGTTGTCTGAACCCCCTTAGACGTTGTTTTAATACAACGTCGCGGTACCCGGCGCCTCCACCAATTTGTAAGGTTCCTATTACGGAGGCCTGTACAAATAATTAATCTAAGGGATGAAATTAGTCTAAAATAGGGGGCGAGCTTGGCAGATGCTGTGAGAGGTCGGGAGTGTTTAGTGAATGGAGATCTACAGTGCGATCAGCAAGGAGAACTCCCCCAAGGTACTGCTTAATGGGGTCGTTCTAAGTGAGGGGGTGTTTGGAAGGGCAATTAAGTTATTACACTGTGCACAACAGCTGCGTCATGCAGTCTACTGCGAGACGTGAGCAGGCGAGCTAACGGGAAATCCGCTATTGTCAGCGTTGAGCATTAGCGCTCAGCTGACGACAAGAAGCAATTAAACAAATGAACAATAAGACTAATTCTATGTCCTACCTGAAGGGGAAGCTATTAGGGTAGGATCTTATTAGCTAAATAAATAAAAGAATAAGACCAGTGGCTTATAGTGTTTCTGAATTTAATGTGTACCTCGATCTTGAGGTACACTGGCAAATAGCAGTTCAAATGATAATCAATAAAAATAATTACAGTCCAAGCACAGGGGGATGTGAGTGTAGTGTGGTGGTGAGTGTAGTGATCGCTTGAGACACTTACGCGTTCAGCCAACAGCAGAGGTTCGTCACGTCGGTGCACTAAGACAGACTGAGTGATCGAATGATCCTGGGTGTTTGACCTCCGGGGTTCTTATAGGTTTCGTGTGCTAGGTCGGCGGAATCCTTACATTCCTACCGAGTCGTAAACCTTTCCCGGGTCGTTGCCTGGGCTACGAGGCTACTTGGGTTCATGTATGTGCTAATTATTAGTCTTGTAATTTATAGGTTTTTAGTTGAAATCTTTAGAATTTTGAGTTGTTGGAGATTTTGTTTAGGGGATGGGGGTAGCGTACCCTAGGGGTACAACAATACATATAAGAGCACAGTACGTACGACGAGATACAAGTAAAAGAGGTACTTTTGAACTTTTAGGCGAACGGTAAACTAAACGGAACTTACGCCGAAATACATATTTCAAAATATCATAGTAATTTGATACTTAAAATGGCTAGGAATATACGCCAACTTAAAATATTATATTGCAGCCTGATTGTTCATCATTTTAATCCTTAGATCAAAGATAGCATACACAATAGGCCTAACTATAGGCCCACTGGCAAAAAATAAAAGCCGTACGTACTTTAAAATAAAATAAAAATAAGGTTAGACAGGGAATGACTAAGAATAAAGAACAAAAAATACGGTAATTGGTATTCAAAATTTTTAATAACTTGAGGTAGCATTCATATGTGTGTGAATATGCATAAGCCTACAGCTAAGCAATTAAATAGATGCTTAGTGAACAAAAATACATACTTTATTTATACAAAACAACCACATGTTCAATATTCTTCAAAGCAATGGGGCGTGGTGGCGCAGCAGTCAAGCTATTCGTCTCTCACCACGGTGGACCGGGTTCGACTACCGGTCATTGCATGTGAGATTTTCGAAGTGAAATGCCATGTCCTGTGGTTCGGATTCCATGTAAAATGGAGGTCCCTTGGCTCATGATCACTAGAATAATGGTCATGTAAAACTACAAGCTTCTTTTTCTTCAAAGCAGGTCAAAACTTAGACCTCACATAAGTCATACAGCAAACGAAGAGGGTCCTGCAGGGAAGATCCCTTGAGCCCAATTCATTTTATTGTCTCCACGACTGACATCATAAAAGTATACTGGAAAATGTGAAATTTTATGCTTATGCTGATGAAAAAAAGTATCAGTAAATATTAGGGCTATATACTTCAACTTGTACTTGTCGTTCAATAATTCTCTGTCTTTTCTTGGGTGGCTGAAGCATATGCTGTGGGAAATTGAAAATTGCAGGTACTGCATCATCTTTAAGCAGTGGTTTGTTCCTACTTGAATGAAACAAGTGGCATGATTTATAAAATTGTTCGCAGCTATAACCATTTCTTTAATACATCTGGACGTTTCTATGGAAATCTGTAATATAGGCTAGACCTAGGTTATAATTATGTGACTAATAACGTATAACCTATAATAGGGCCTACGTGTATTGTCATATGCTATTTAGGCCTATTATGTCAAAATTTGATGTAAGACGTATCCATAAACGCAGAATAGGCTACTTCATTACAAATCTCAATTCGAAAATAAAGTAGACCGTAAACCTACCGTATTATTGGAAAATACCATACATATAACGTTGCACAGAGGTACGTACGATAAAATATATGAAAAGAATCACGACATATCAGCTTGACTTGCAACCTAGAGTTCAATGGTATGACAGTTTTGGTGCGACTAGTTACGCCTGGTAGTGCACGTCAAGGAGGCGATGACCAGGAAGCAGTTTTCAGCGAGGGGTACCATGGGAGGAGTTGTTCCAGTAGTACCTACAGTTCAATGAGTAAATCTGAACAGCATCACAATTTATCAAAACCTTCCCATGGCAACTTATCAGAATGGGCAAAGCCCCCTGCAACCCATTACAGGGACACCACAAAGAATCCAAAATGCACAAGTGCTAGACTCCTTGCAATGCCCCACCAGCAAGAGGTGGTGATGCTTCAAACTATATACTTAAAAATAAAACAAAGGAACCGTTACAACTCGAACAGTCAAAGCATTTTGTTATGGGCAGTCGTAAGCATGAAAAATAAAAGAAACAAAACCAAATTAATAACCGATACAAGAATCATCCTGTAGTAAATACATTCTATGGTTCTCGATTCACCTAACCGGATTCAACTACCAACATAACATCATATGACAGAATAATTTGATGGCACGAGGTTTGCCACAAAATATATATCAGACAAGTACGAGAAGACAATATTGTAAATTGCTACCAATTTGTATTAGCTAACGAGAAGAAAATCTAAACACGCTCTGCTGCTAATTTTTACCCGCCCACTTGGAATGAGTGGTGGGGGCCCTAATCCTAGAGATCTGGAAAGAGGAACACAGGTTGCCTAGGGATTGACGCTAACTAAAAGATGATGTTCAATATAACATATTCACATATATTCTGTTTGAAACAAGTTGCAATACTTTTCCTTAAAACTATGCCGTGCCCATTTACATTTAATTTGAAGTTAATTTTATTAATTTTCTTGATGTACATTTATTTACGTTGCCTGGAACATTAGCAAGGAAGATACGACGACCAAATGATTCTGCTCAAGCAAGGCGCAAATCTTAACCTAACCTGGAAAATAAAATCACCATTCATACAGCTGGAACTTTCACTCACACAGTACTAATCTTAATAAAACAGAAACTAACGAATGGAAAGCCCAACAAAAAGGAACAAAACACACCTTCCCCTCGACTGGAAATAAAATAACAGAACACCAAAAGCAACAAGAAGACGTCCCACGCAACTGAGTAAAAGAATAATTGAAACTGGTGGCAAGGGTTAAAGGCTACCTTCACATCGTCTCATAAAAATGACATCTCTGTCATTACAAGAAATCCGCACAAAAACATTAAAAGGCCTATCACAACTAGTTCACTTAACACACACTAGGAAGTTATCGCCCCGCCAAGAACATACAAACTGAAGGAGCACGTAACTCCTTAACGACGGTCAAACAATCCTACATCTCACAACAATTAGGTCTTGCACTGACCATTCAACAAATTAACACATCATAATGGCCTATCACTCATACTACAGCAAATCCCCCTCCAAAGGCAATTAAACGACCAAGATTTCAACAATCCTGACCAACGATTTGTTTGGACCTCACAAGATTCAAACAAATGCCTTACCGACAATAACAATTAGACAAAATACAACCAACGGACACACCAACCCTTCATCAACACCTAGCGACCGTGAAGACCAACACAAATCACCCCCATGAACCAATTTACCGATCGAGAACCAATATATTAGATTATATCATCATACTTAAGTAGCCTAAACATTAATTCAAACTGGTGTTCTTCAAGTATGCATGTAGTTGGCCACAAGAACAACACATTCCAAACTTTGGCAAACCCTCTTCGGAGGTAGCCCTACCCAGGGAGTGGCGCCCCTGCCTATGTGAGTCCCAGAGCGCACTGGCCCGGTTTGTATCATCTGGTAAGGGTCCCAGCTCAGGGTTACGAGTGAAGACCTCAACGGCAGTGAAGGCGGAGAAGATGAACTTCAGTACGGCGGAGCTGGCGGATGGGGTACATGTGTTGAGGCCCAACGGCAAAGCGGGCGGAAGAAGAATCCATTACTTTTTTGGTTCCCAACAGTCGTGAAGGCGGAAGAGGCCATGCCAGACGAATTGGCTGTGAAGGCGCACCTCAGTAATATTTTGAGTCTGCGGCAGTTCGTTGCAGTCTCTGTGTCTGGTCTTGCATGTCTCATTCCGTATGTGCCGCAGGTCACGACTCCGAGATCATAGTGAGTGGGTCACTTCCTGGCAAGTTGTGATCCACCCTAAACAAATACACGCCAGTGGCAATTCTTCCATGAGTCACTTATTTTCTAAAGTCCAACGGCGATGGGATATGGATGGTGGGGGCAGGTTATGGGTGTAACTGGAAGTCCCTAGTTCGGACCTGGACGTTGGCAGCAGATGTGTGATGGTCGTCTTCCTGGGACTCTGTGGCTACTCAGGAGTTAAGTCCTGCATCTGTGTTTGAGCAGGCCTGTTTAGGATTACCGCTGCTCACCCCACATGGGGAAGGCCCTAGAAAAGGTGGGCTAAACATCGGAAGTCACATCTACTGTCCGGCTGGGCGGCCGCACCCAGCAGGTCACCCCTCATGCGGTCGAAAAACAAAAACTACCAAGTCAATGAGGTCACATAATTTTATCATTGGAACATGGAACGTCAGAACATGCTTGACTTAAAAGATAACGACAGGCCTGAAAGAAGAACGGCTCTTATTACTCATGAATTATCCAGACTCAACATTGACATCGCTGCTCTCAGTGAAACCAGGTTGTCCACTGAAGGAAAAATTACTGAGTTTGGATCAGGTTATACCATCTTCTGAAAGGGAAAGGAGGAGGGAGAACATCGTATTCATGGTGTAGGTTTTGCTGTAAAGACCAAGCTA
This sequence comes from Meconema thalassinum, assembly GCA_946902985.2. NCBI lineage: Eukaryota > Metazoa > Arthropoda > Insecta > Orthoptera > Tettigoniidae > Meconema > Meconema thalassinum. The sequence goes on along the minus strand of OX336388.2, from coordinate 1,752,134,977 downwards.
GTTAATGATTTCCAAATTACTCCCACTGCAATCAGCGAAAGACTTATGACTCTCCGCATTCCACTCTCTGGAGGTTCATTCATGACTCTCATATCTGCCTATGCTCCAACTTTGAAGGCCGATGATGAAGTTAAGGGCCAGTTCTATGACCAGCTTGGCACAATCATCTCCAAGGTACTATCTAAAGATAAGCTCTTACTCCTTGGTGATTTCAATGCAAGAGTTGGGAAAGATAACCGGCTATGGCAAAATGTGATGGGTAAACAAGGTCTTGGAACCTGTAATCCCAATGGACTTCTTCTTCTTCTTGGTCTTTGTGCAGAACATGAACTCTTCATCACCAACACTCAATTCCTATTACCTGACCGCTTCAAGACCACGTGGATGCATCCACGTTCTAAGCATTGGCACATCCTTGATTACGTCATTACCCGACAATGTGATAAGAAGGACATATTACCAAAACAGCAAGGAATGTTGACGATTGTTGGACGGATCACAAACTTCTCATCTGTAAACTCAGGATATCCATCAGCCCAAAACCACCAAGGCGTTTCCAAACCCCATCCAGAGGAAAGTTTAACACCTCCAAATTTCAGGATGAATCTATTTCCACAAACTTTGAGAATATGATCAATGCCCAGCTATCAGATCATCCAGTTAAAACAAGTGACATTCGAGAAGAATGGACCAATCTGAGGGAGATAATCACTAAGTCAGCTGAAGAGACCATTGGTTTGGTAAAGCAGAAAAGTCAAGACTGGTTTGATGACAACAACGAAGAAATTTTGCGTCTCATCAACATCAAAAGGGAAGCCTATCTATCTCATCTTCAAGACCCATCCCCAAATACAAAGAAAGCTCTGTATTTAGAACTCAAGAGTAAGTGTCAGACACAAATAAGGGAGATAAAGAATACTTGGTGGCAGCGGAAAGCAGAGGAACTTCAGAGGCTATCTGATACTCGTGATCTGAGGAACTTCTATGCAGGGATTAGAGATATATGGCCCACTTCGTTCTTCATCAGGTACACTAAAAAGTGCTGACAACTCTGCCACTCTTACTGACAGCCATGATATCTTAGAGCGTTGGAAGGAACATTTCTCCATCCTTCTAAATCGTCCTTCAACAGCTGCTGAAGACTTCCTTCGTGATGTGCCGAAATATCCTGAACAACCTTGGATGGCTGTACCTCCTTCTTACACGGAATTCAGTGTAGCTCTCAATCAAATGAAACCAAGAAAGGCACTTGGCCCAGATAACATCCCACTGGAATTAATTCAAGCTGGAGGTCAGTCCCACGAAACACGGATTTTCACTCTTATTCTCAAAATTTGGGAATTAGGAGAAGTACCAGGTGACCTAAAGAACGCCACTATCATCACAATCTTCAAGAAAGGTGATCGTAGTGTTTGTGGCAACTATCGCGGTATATCGCTACTATCTACTGTGGGTAAAATTCTCGCCAGAATTTTTCTTAACCGCCTTCAGGTTATCTCAGAAAAGATCCTCCCCGAGTCCCAGTGTGGATTTCGATCTTCCAGAAGCACAACTGACTTGATTTTCTGCGTAAGGCAACTACAAGAAAAATGTAGTAAACAACAGAATCCACTCTTCTTAGTCTTTTATGATCTGGAAAAGGCCTTTGACTCAGTTCCAAGATCTGCTATGTGGGCGGTGCTACAACGCTTTGGCTGTCCTCGACGCTTTGTTGATCTAATCCAAGCTCTCCATGATGGCATGACCAGTCAGGTTTGTCAGCAAAATAAGATCTGTGACGAATTTCCTATCTCTCATGGACTGAAACAAGGCTGCGTACTTGCTTTAACACTGTTTGCATTGTATTTGGCTGCAATGCTCTATAAATCGTCCACAAACATCCCAGGTGTAGATGTCAGGTACCGATTTGATGGGGGGCTCTTCAACCTAGCTCGATTTCGCTCCAAGAAGCCAACTCAGGTTACGAAGATAACCAATATGTTGTATGCAGATGATGCGGCATCGCCTACACTCACGCCAGTGGAGTTGCAACAGACTGTTAATTGCTACAAGAATGCATGTGAACGTTTTGGTCTCACCATTAATGTTCAGAAGACCAAGGTTCTGGCACAACCCTCACCAGGCACTTCCCTTCCGCACTTCAACATTTCTATCTCAGATACTCCATTGGAGCAGGTAGACCACTTCTCGTATCTGGGCAGTCAGCTATCTGTACACGGCAATTGTGGGCAGGATGTTGAAAAGAGAATCAGTGCTGCCCATGTGGCATTTGGGCGACTATCACACCGGGTCTTCTTGAATAAAGATCTGACCGTGAAGACGAAGCTCATGGTGTACCAAGCTGTTGTCATCTCAACATTGTTGTATGGCTGTGAAACCTGGACCCTCTATTGACATGACTTCCGAAAGCTTGAGCGCTTCCATCAACAGAAACTTCGATCCATCCTTAAGATCACCAATCTTGATGTTCTTGAGAAAGCGCCTGCCAATAGTATAGAATCATCCATCATTGGTCATCAACTTAGATGGATTGGACATGTCCATCGGATGGATGATACGAGACTACCACGCCAGGTTCTGTATGGTGAACTCACCTCCGGCACCAGACCTCATGGAGGCCCTAAGAGACGATACAAGGACCAATTTAAGCAGAATATGAAGTTGACAGGTCTCAATCCACAAACCTGGGACCAGCTTGCTAACGTCGTAGAATTGTTAAGGCCAAGCGACAAGCACGAAAGCTCCGTGCAGCACAGCCACGCCCTTCACCAACAGTTCTGTGTGATCTGTGTGGACGTTTGTTTCATGCACGCATTGGGCTGTTCAGTCACCGCAAACATGCCCACAGACCTCAACCTTAGATTATTTTAGACTGTTTTGGAAGAAGATGTATACTCGGAAACGAGTTAAAGCCGACGACGACGATATTTCGCCAGCAACTACTTCAGCTCCCAAAGATATTTAATGCAAACGATTAAATAAAACTTAACCTCAAAATTAAACATTTATATCGACCACATGCGAACACCAATAACCATTTACCCCATATTACTATCCCAATATAGTAAAATGAAAATAATTAAAGTACTGATTTGAAAAACACTACAATCGATCCAGTTCCAAAGTCATATTCACTTAGATTTATCAAAGCCCTAGGGCCGGAAGAACCCGAGGCTGCTGTAGCGGCGCCTCCCGACTTACAACTGCTCACCTTCGGTGTTTGATTTCAAAGACACTGTCCGCAGACCTTACCACACACAGCTGTCTGCATCATTTTCAGACCGAACAGGTCTGCCACCACAAATTTACGTAAACATAAAAACGACCATAACTCGTAGCAAGTTTTTAATCATATCGCGTTGGTATCTTGGCAATACAGTAGAACCTCGGTAATCCGAGGTAATTGGGACCAAGAGCAGCTCGAATTTGGGAAATCTCGGATCACACAAAGTTACGAAATATTAAGACCTTTAATTTAAAATTAGATGCACAAGAACCTTGTGTTTAAATATTCTTACAGTAAACGGCATTATTTCATCAGTTATCGTATTATGTGTTGCAGTTGGGCTTTGTTTCAGAAATACAAAACAATATTCTACAAAATAAATGCAAATATGTAGATATTTACTTAAAAGTACAGTCCGAGCAGACAGTGGCTAGTTGGCGGGAGGGAGATTGTAAACAACGCATGCGCGCATCTCCACCAAAGACCTTGGGTAAGCTATGCGTCTCATTGTCATCCACCTTGGATTAAACGGAGGCTCGGTCTACCGGGGCTCGTATTACCGGGGTTCTACTGTACCAATAATTGCTCCAGGCACACTAGCACTGAAATTATTGCTGAATTAGTAGTTCTCATGTAATTTTCCATGCTAGCTTAGCCAGTACACGTGCGATTCAGGCTACCACAAAAGTTGGTTATCAAATTCTTGCACAACATTGAGAAATATATTAAATACACACATCTTAGTTCCAGAATGTTCATTTTGGGGAAAAGGAAAGTTTCATATTTTGTTTTCCTGGTTTCCAAGGCAAATAATGTCCTGAAGATGCCTAGTACAATACAGAATTCACATAAGAGAATGAGCTGTTGCAGCCATTAGAGGGATATACGATATAAAGGATCCGACTAAGCTTGGTGTAGTAAATCCCTGTCCTTATAGCTTGAGTTCAGTTAACAGCTCTGCCAAAAGGGATTTAAATGCAGGTATGAGGGTTGGAACTGGGTGCACTCACCATAATCAGAAGTGATTTGAAACCCATTCCAAGTCAATTAAGAAGTATTGTTTTTTCTGTGATTCCTTAGTAATTAAACTGCAGCCAAATCTATTTATCATCGGCATTAACTCGAATCCGAGTATAAATCTTCTTCCTTCAGTCCAGTTTTTGGATGTGTTTACGGTGACTAAAGAGTCCAATCCTGGCATGGAACAAGCATCCACACAAGTCACATAGTATTGCTGGAGGAGGACGTGGTTGGGCTGCTCGAAGTTTCCTAGCTTGACGCTTGGCCTCTTCATGTGTGCGTCGATCCCTTTCAAACGTCTTTACAGTATCCGAGATGGTATGGCGCCAAGTTGAGCAGTCTTCAGCCAGCCTGTCCCAGGTTTGTGAATCAAGACCTGTCAATTTCAGGGTCTGCTTAAATTGGTCCTTGTAGCGCCTCTTAGGACCACCATGAGGTCTGGTGCCATAGCATAACTCACCATATAGCATTTGACGAGGTAATCTCACATCATCCATCCGATGGACATGACCAATCCATCTAAATTGGTGACCTATTATGGATGATTCTATGCTGTTGATTTGAGCCTTTTCCAGAACAGCAATATTGGTAATGCGGTCTTCCCATCTAATCCTCAGGATTGATCGAAGTTTTTGTAGGTGGAAACGCTCAAGCTTCCTAAGATCACGTCGGTAAAGGGTCCACGTTTTACAGCCATACAACAATGTAGAAATGACTACTGCTTTGTACACCATAAGCTTTGTACTCATGGACAGATCTTTATTCATGAAGACCTGGTGCGCTAATCGTCCATATGCTGCATGGGTTGCACCAATTCTCTTATCCACATCCTGCTCACACGTACAGCTCACAGAAATGGTACTGTCCATGTACGAGAAGTGGTCTACCTGTTCTAATGGCAAATTTGAGATGGTGATATTGAACTGAGGAAGTGGTGTGCCTGGTGAAGGTTGTGCCAAGACTTTAGTCTTATTGACATTTATGGTAAGACCAAAGCGATCACATGCACTTTTGTAACAATTAACTGACTCTTGCAGCTCTTCTGGTGTGAGAGTTGGCGACGTAGCATCATCTGCATACAACATGTTAGTAACCTTAGTAACCTGAGTTTTCCTCAAGGAACGGAGACGAGTTAGGTTGAAAAGCCCTCCATCAAAACGATACTTGACCTCCACACCTGGGATGTTTGTGGGTGAATCATAAAGCATTGTAGCCTAGTACAGCACGAAAAGCATTGGAGCCAGTACACATCCTTTTTTCAGTCCATGGGTAGTAGAAAATTCATCGGACATCTTATTCTGATGGCAAACCTGACCTGTCATGCCATCATGGAGAGCCTTGATTAGATCAACAAAACGCTGAGGGCACCCAAACCGCTTCAGCACTGCCCACATGGCTGGTCTTGGAACCGAATCAAATGCCTTTTCCAAGTCATAAAAGACTAAGAAGAGTGGATTCTGTTGTTCTCTACATTTTTCTTGTAGCTGTCTCACACAGAAAATCAAGTCAATTGTGCTTCTGGAAGCTCTAAATCCACATTGTGACTGGGAGGATCTTCTCAGAGATAACCTTTAGGCGGTTAAGTAGAATTCTTGCAAGAATCTTCCCCACAATTGATAGCATTGATATACCACGGTAGTTGCCACAAACACTGCGATCACCCTTTTTAAAGATAGTGATGATAGTGGCATTCTTTAGGCCTCCAGGTACCTTTTTTGATTCCCATATTCTGAGGATAAGGGTGAAAATCCTTGTTTTGAGGGAACGACCTCCGGCTTGAATTAGTTCCAGAGGGATGTTATCTGGGCCAGGTGCTTTTCTGGGTTTCAATTGGGTGAGAGCTGCACTGAAATCATGATAAGTAGGAGGTACTGCCAACCACAGTTGTTCAGGTTGTTGCGGCACATCACAAAGGAAGTCTTCTGCAGCTGCTGATGGACGATTTAGGAGATTGGAGAAGTGCTCCTTCCAGCGTTCCAAGATTTCTTGACTATCAGTAAAGGTAGTAGAATTATCAGCGCTTTTCAGTGTACCTGATGATGAGCGAGATGGTCCATATATTTCCTTGAGTACTGCATAGAAATTCCTCAAGTCTCGAGCATCTGATAGTCTCTGCAGTTCCTGAGCCTTCTGTTGCCACCAAGTATTTTTAATCTGCCTTATCTGCGTCTGGCATTTACCCTTGAGTTCCAGTAGTTTATCTCTCTTTGTGTTGGAAGTTGGGTCTTGAAGATGGGCAAGATAGGCATTCCTTTTGGCATTGATGAGAGACAGAATTTCCTCATTGTTGTCATCAAACCAGTCTTGTCTTTTCCGCACTATAAAACCAATGGTTTCCTCAGCTGACTGTGTGATAATCTTCTGTAGTGTGGCCCATTCTTGCTGAATGTCATTTGTTACTGGGTTTTCTGATAACTGGGTGACGATCCTGTTTCCAAAATGTTTATACATAGATTCATCCTGAAGTTTGGATGTATTAAACTTCTTTCTTGGCAAATTTTTGATGTTCCTGATGGATATCCTGAGCTTACATATAAGAACTTATGATCTGTCCAACAATCGTCTATATTCCTTGCTGTTCTGGTAATAAGAGTGTCCTTATCACATTGCCGGGTAATGATATAATCAAGAATGAGCCAATGTTTGGAACGAAGATGCATCCATGTGGTTTTGAAGCGGTTAGGTAGCCGGAACTGCGTGTTGGTAATGAAAAGTTCATGTTCTGCACAAAGACCAAGAAGCAACAGTCCATTGGGATTACATTTTCCAAGTCCCTGTTTGCCCATCACATTATTCCATAGCCTGTGATCTTTCCCAACTCTGGCATTGAAGTCACCGAGGAGCAAGAGTTTATCTGCAGATGGTACCTTGGAGATGATTTCACTTAGCTGATTATAGAACTGAGCCTTTACTTCATCATCAGAATCTAAGGTAGGAGCATAGGCAGAGATGAGTGTCATTGAGGAACCTCCTGAGAGTGGTATGCGGAGAGTCATGAGCCTTTCGCTGATTGCAATGGGCGTAAGTTGGTGATAATTTACCAGTTTGGTCTTCACAGCGAAGCCCACACCATGAATACGACATTCACCCTCCTCCTTTCCTCTCCAGAAGATGGTATATCCTGTTCCAGTTTCAGTGATCTTGCCTTCAGAAGACAGACTAGTTTCACTGAGAGCAGCAATGTCAACGTTGAGTCTTGATAACTCATGGGTTACGAGAGCTGACCTTCTCTCAGGTCTAACGTTATTGTCCAAATCAAGCAAAGTTCTGATGTTCCATGATCCAATAATCAATTTGTGATTCTTTACTGTTTTTGAGTTTCGACCGCATGAGGGGTGACCTGCTGAGTGCGGTTGCGCAGCCGGACCAAGATTGTGACTTCCGATGTTTAGCCCACCTTTTCTAGGGCCTTCCCCATGTGGGGTGGGCAGCGGTGATCCTAAATAAGCCTGCCCAAACACAGATGCAGGACCGAATTCCTGAGTAGTCACAGAGTCTCCGGAAGACGACCCATCACACATCTGCTGCCAACGTGCAGGTCTGAACTAGGGGCTTCCAGTTACACCCATAACCTGCCCCCACCGTCCATATCCCATCGCCGTTGGATTTTGAAAGGAAGTGACGTTCGGAAGAAGTGCCACTGGCATGAATTTGTTTAGGGTGGATCTCAGCTTGCCAGGATGAGACCCATACACTATGATCTCTGAGCCTTATCCTGCGGCTCACAAAGAATGAGACATGCAGGACCGAACACAGAGACTGCAATGAACTGCCGCATACTCAAGTACTGCTGAGGTGCGCCTTTACAGACAGTCCGTCTGGCGTGAATCTATTTATATATCTACTCTATCTATATAAAACTCAAAGTTCATTTGTTTCTTTTCTGTTCAGCTTTTTCTTGAAGTCCTACTTTTAAAAGAGTTTTTTAAGCTGTTTGATGCCGAATTTATGCAATTTTTTGTCTATGTTTTTAATTTGAGAATGGCCTTGTTTTGTATCCTCCTGATAAGCTAATGAGGACACTTATTGGTGTTTCTGTGGTGACTGTACTAATGTCTATAACTGTAATTAATGGGTTGGGTATGGGTTAGGAGCCCTAGGACTTAAAATAAGGCACTATTCCGGCATTTTCCTAGAGGGAGTAGGGAAAAACCTGGAGTAAAACCATACTCAGGATAGTGTGCATTTGTGTATACTTATGACTTTTGATGTTTTTACTTAAAAGCAATAATTGTTTTCAATCGTTGCTATAATTTTTCTTAGTAGCACATTTTCAAAGCGAGGGGGAGGGGGTTGCTATGGGGAACCTCCTTGATCATTAACAATTATTTTTATCATTCTAAGACTGGGCAAAGCTGACTTGAATTTGTTTTACCATATGTGAGAAATGAAACACAGTGTCTGAAAGGTAACCATGCTGCAAGGCACTGTATCCATTCACTAGGATGTCAAATGAGCCTGCTATCTAGGAGCTGATGAGTCATTTTTTATTGCTGGGGATTGTCTTACCTTGTGAAAAAAAAAAAAAAAAAATCTGATTCCACACTTGAGGTATTACTTTTTACTTGGCGTTCTGTTTATTACCTAAGATATGAATCATACTGTAGTATGTAACAGAGACATATGGAGGCGATTGTTCACCTGAGCGAAGCTTGGGTATGATTGTTAGTGTTGTATGTAACTCGAGGCTACAGCCATCAGCTTCCCAATCACAAGTACTAGTTATCAATCGGCTTCCACCCATTCAAGGCTGATCAACTTGATGACAACAACTTCCAAATGAAACAACCAAAAGTTGTAGAGGTAATTATTCTATTCTATTTGTTGTACTTTTGACTGTTCAGGGGGCGTTAAGTGAAAACGAGAAGTTAACCACCATAGGACACATGCTGTCCTGCCTGCCTGTAGACATTGCTCTGGGCAAGATGCTCATCATGGGCTCACTCTTTCATCAGGTGGAACCTGTGTTGTCCCTAGCCGCTGCACTCAGTGTGCAGACACCCTTCACTAACAGAGCCTATCGGGACCCTGACTGTGAGGTAAGACTCTTTATATTTGTATTAGGGGCTTGGAACATCTTTGTGTGTTCAATTTGTGTGATAACCGTGTGTTTGTGGTGACTGTAGTAGTGTAACTGTATTAGAGTCAGGGATGGGGTAGCTGCCTCGGGACTCATAATAAGGTACTATCCCAGCATTACCCTGGAGGGAGTATGGAGAAACCACACTCAGCGCTGGGATTTGAATCTCCTATCTCCAGACTTGCTGCAGCTCCCTGTCGCAGTCGTGGTGAGCGATTTAACGGACATGGTTACACGGCAGGGTCCGTTATATTTCTATTGTAAGCTGATACAGTGCAAAATGAGTCTTATTAATAGGGCTCGGAATCAGGAAAATATTTATTTTTAGCCTATTTTCATTTGATGAAAAAATAGGCTTATGAGATCACCCTTTGTCCGTGTGTGTATGTGTGTCTGTGTGTGTGTGTTTCCCCCTGTAATAACTTTTAAACGGCTGGAGCGATTTCAATGAAACTCGGTAAGGTCATAGCACCATTCCAGCCGGCCCCAACCGTGCCCTACAAATTTTATTACATCTCACCAATCCAACATGGCGGCTGTGCAAAATATTTCACCAGCATTCAATATCTCTGAAACTATTACCGATATCACCCTGAAATTTTGTACAGCGATAAAAGGCACTTATAGAAGTTCACCTATGAGACTTTCAAAACCCTGGTAACTACAAAACCAACATGGCTGCCAAGCGAAGTTGAGACATTTAAATTTACTTTTCTCTCGATTTAACCATCTAAACGCAATGAATCATGGTACAGCAAATGCTTATACACATTGTAATTCACCAATATCTAATTTAGTTCAATTGTTTACATAACCTCAAGATGACGGCTGTGCGAAATATTTCATCGGCATTCTATATCTCCGAAACTATCATTGATATCACCCTGAAATTTTGTACGGTGATAAAGGGCACTACTACAAGTTTACCTATGTAACTTTCAAACACCTGTAAGGTACAAAACGAACATGGCGGCCATGCAAAGTTGAGACATTTTAATAGACTTTTCTCGCGATTTATCCATCTCAGCACAGTGAAATATGATACATTAAATGTTTATACATATTGTAATGCACTGGCATCTAATTTAGTTCAGTTGTTTACATAACCTCTAGATGGTGGCTGTGCGAAATTTTAAAATTAAGTTTTCATTTCTTGTGTCGTAATCATGTGATCGAAGTGAAAGTTTGAACAATGAACCTACGCAATAATTTTCCTTTAATGGTACATAACTCTATGGCCTATACATATAACAATCTAACATGGCGACCATCCCAAGTATTTAGACGGTTCTCAATATCTACGAATCTGTTACAGCAATCAAACTGAAATTTTTTATGTTCGTAGAGGCTATGAACATAAGTTCACTTACAGGACTTTCAATAACCTGGCGAGCACAAATCCAACATGGCGGCAACACGGAATATAAATATTTAAATAGACATTTCACGCGACTTAACCATCTGAGTGCAGTGAAACTTTGTACGGTAAATGCTTATACAAATGTCAATCCACTGGCATCTAATTTATTTCAATTGTTTTATTACCACAAGATGGCAGCTGTGCGAAATTTTAAAATTTCTTTTTTCTACTTGTATCGTAATCATGCGATTGAAGTTTGAATACTACACGTTGTAATATACCCAGGGCGCCAGAAAACTTACTGTTTCCAATGAACATACAGAGCAACGAAATTTCTTCTTTCCCTCAGAGTCATGAGACAATTATATGTGTTGATCATAACAACTATCTATTGACTGAAACTATAAGAGGTAAAGGGTATGATTAACTTTTATTTTCCAATGATAAGCTACTCTCCTTTCTTACATCCATAAAATCCAAACATGGCCGACTATACAGATCAATAACCGTAACCGTGGTTACCTATCTCAAATACTTCAAAACATAAAAAGGAAACACTGACACATAATGCAAAGAATATGATATACCTATATATTGGAATATGTCTGTGTTACGAAACTCCCCTTTAGGAATTACTACAATAAGCAAGAAACTATAATACATCGACAATTAATTGTCTGGGTAAGAAGTACCCTTGGCATATACCATATATATCTTCTAGACGTTCTTCCACATCACCTTCATTCTTTCATTCTTCCGCTTCACCTTCTCTCCCCTGCACTTTTCTTTTTTCTTCGACCTTTTCCTTTCCTTCTTTACTTTCTCCCAAATCATCTGCTTTCTTTTCTTCCTTTGCTTCACCTTCTCTCCCCTTCCTTTCTCATTTCTCTTCGACCTTTTCCTTTTCTTCTTTACTTTCTGCCAGATCATCTGCTTTCTTTTCTACCTCCACTTCACATTCTCCCTCTTTCGTTTCTCCTTTCTCTTTTACCTCTTCCGTTCCTTCTTCACCTTCTTCCACATCACCTACTTTCTTCTTTGTTTCTCCCTCTCCTCCATCCTTTCTTCTTCTTCTGCTTCTTCAATCTCACTTGCTTTCCTTCCTTCTTGATAGTTCGTTCTATTGCCTCCTGGATTACTTCTAGTGTTCTGATTCTTATAGAAAACCTCCTCCCCTTGATTCCTGACTGAAATATTATTCCTTGCTGATCTTTGAAGTATATCAAAGCCTTCCAACAACAGTTCCATGTCTTTAATGCTAGTGACATTCTGCATACACATAGCAAGTTTGGTTGGTTCTTAAGTTTAGGGGCTGCGACAACGCCATAGCAAGTTTAACCTCTTCGGAAAATGCTGTGTCATCCTTCGCACAATATCTCCCTTGGTCATGGATGCAGTTGTTCCAAAATTTAGCAACAAATTTCTCCTTGAATTGACTCAAAGTCAATATACCAGGTACCAATGTGTTGTTTCGCCAATAACTCATCCACCACATGCCATTCTATCAACCCTTCTTTCAATGCCTTACTAAAATGTTTTTCTACTATTTGCATGAGCTCTAATGGATTAAACAAACGACCATTAAATTTTGGTAAGTGCAAGTCTTGGATTAGGTTTTGACTAATATAACACTGATTGTTACTAGGTTGACATCTCAGTTGCTGTATTTCACCCTTAATCCACTCATTCTGACATAACATGTTCTCTTTTACTTCCAAAATGTTCTGACCATTGAAGCTATTGCTATGCTCAACCAAAATAATCCTCTCCTCTTGCCTTAGGTTATTCTCATTGGCTTTGGTTACTTCTGCTTGAACATCTTTAATAGCCACTCCATTTGTTTTCATAAGAGCTCTAACCTCTTTGTTCATAACATTCATTTTATCATCAATCATCCTAGTTAATCCAGTTTTCTGTTCTTCAACTTTGCAATTTATCTCTTCTGTCCTGTTACTGACTTCATCAATTCTCTCACTCAGTTTCTTTTCTTGATTATCAATTTTAACTCCTAATGCAATGACATCCTTCTGAATCTCTGTTATTCTGCTTCCTAAATTCTCTTCCAATTCTCTTCCATTCTCACCTGATTTTTTGCCAATTTCTTGTTATCCTGTCTCATCTCTAATAAGAGGTTAAGAATGTCTTGAATATTTACTGCCGGGACATAAATAGCATTACATTCACTACCGGTATGCATCTCATTGTTGACTTCAGATTCTAATCTCTCTGTAGTTATACCTATATGATTGAAACTAACCTCTAAACCAGTAGTATCTTCAGCTCTGTCAGCGTGGAATCGTCGCTTGAGTTAATTTCGCTACCCGACTTGCTTTTGTCATCCATTTTAGTGCTTTTTTTAAATTTTCCTATTCCTAAGTTCCAAGATGTTAGACTCGCATTTTCTCCTACTCATTACCTAAAATAGTTCTATCTTAATTGTCATTGTAGAATATACTCATGTTTCAGCCTCAGCCATGTGTCAGATCTTCTTCGAGCTTCACGCTGGTGATCCAAATTGTAATATACCCAGGGCGCCAGAAAACTTACTGTTTCCAATAAACATACAGGGCAATGAAATTTCTTCTTTCTCTCCGAGTCGTACGACAATTATATGTACTGATCACAACAACTAACTATTGACTGAAACTATAAGAAGTAAAGGGTATGATTAACTTTCATTTTCCAATGATTGGCTACTCTCCTTTCTTACACCCATAAAATCCAAGGATGGCCGACTATACAGATCAAGAACCGTAACCGTGGTTACCTATCTCAAAGACTTCAAAACATAGAAAGAAAACACTGACACATAATGCAATGAATATGATATACCTATACATTGGAATATGTCTATATTACAACATAAACAATAATCTTCATGTAATAGTACATAACTCTTAAGACCTACATATATAAAAACCCAACATAGCGACCAAGCAAAATATTAGATAGTTATCAATATCTGCGAATCTATTACAGCAATCAAACTGAAATTTTGTATGTTGATAGAGGCAATTAACACAAGTAGGATATATTGTAACGTGTTTTTCGAGGGGTTTTTATGCCACTGGCATAAGTCAGTAGGAAGCCATTCTATATTTATTTACGCGGCAAATTGTTCAGCCAAGAGAATTTTTCAAGTTAATTTATTATTATTATTAACTTATTATTATTATGGTATTTTTTGGAGCATTTTATAAAATTATAAGCATACAGATAGGTTTTCTATGTCTTAGAAAACACTATCAAGCAAATTATTACGAACGACATTATCATAGAAAATTATGTGATTACGGAATTTTACGGAGTTTCGTCAGTTAGGGTATTATGAGAGAGATGACTCATTGGGAATTCAGATACAGGCTTAGTCTTGTCAAGAAGCATGTCGCAAGTCTGGGTTGCAACGTCAAGAAAAGGCGGATAGTATGGAACGGCAACGACTTTACCCTCCCGCCGAGTGTAATGAGCCAGAGGTGGGGAAGTAGCGCGTGGGGATCAGCCAATCAGTGGAGACCACGTAAGCTGGAAGTCGGCACTGGAGTGGGAAGCCGACGAGTGCATATATCGTTTGGCGCGCCGCGGAATAAAGGACAATCTGTGTAAGACTTGACCAGTATGGTTGCACGCATGAGTCGCTCCGATGTTCCGTGGAGTAGAGGACTATCTTTGTAGAACTTAACCAGTGTGTTTGTACGAGTGTTTGGCTCCGATGTTCGGACCATAGAGTTATCAAATCTACCAGTATATCATCAAATATCGAAGAAGATGACGGCGTCCAGGAAACAGTGGGAAGCTCTCTTCATCATCCAGTACGAGGGAAATGCTTCGGCAATTTCCAGTGGTAAGCGCGAATGACGCAGACATACGCAATCTCTCGTTTCTCTTTGTTTTAAATTCAGTATTTCAGTAACTTCATAGCTTGGGAATAAGAGTAAAATCAGTAATTTATCCGACTCCGTTCTCTCGTAATTCTCTTATCGGTAATAGTAAAATCGCAACGCTCCAATATATATATATTTTGAACTTATTATTATTATTAATTTTGCAATACTTGTTATATATAATAAATTCATTTCTTTTAACCATGCAATCTTTGCTTTCAGTAGGTAGCATTAGATATAGACCAATTCCTTCTCCTGATACAATTGTTGTTGGGTTAATGATCAAATCATACCACGATCTGAGTGAATAGAGTCTTGAAGGTGTTCTGCCAGAGCTAGACGTTGTTAAATACAAATTTAGATTTCAACATTGCGTTGAGGTCTTGGCGCCCATTAAAACAACATAGCTTAGGCAAAGGTATACAGTTACATTTATCACCCAACAGTTAGGGGCAGCAAAACCGTTACATTTGCCGCTCAACGAGGAGCGAAGCGAGACTGTTACATTTGTCGCTACCAACTTGGGGCTGAAAACCTAATAACATTTGTGGAAGGAGAAGGGTATATATTTCTGTGCCTGTATTTTGGGGGTTATTTGTCTTTATCAGTGTATATCATTATGGGGGATGAGAAAGAAAAACAGATGAGGTTACGTAGTGGTCATCAACTGGAGAGTTATGATACGAGCAGTATGTCGAGTGATGGTAGTACCGGGGAAGCGGAGGTAAATCCCGATACTGAAACACGGAGTGTAGGCGGCCAACCAGAATTAAAAACTTTACTTCTCGAGTTTATGTATCAGAACAAAGTTAGTAGTGATGCCTTAAATGCAAAATTAGAACAAAACAGTAGGGAAAATAGAGAGAGTAATGAAACTTTAAATGCTAAATTAGAACAAAATAGTAGGGAAAATAGAGAGAGTAATGAAACTTTAAATGCTAAATTAGAACAAAATAGTAGGGAAAATAGAGAGAGTACTGAAACTTTAAATGCTAAATTAGAACAAAATAGTAGGGAAAATAGAGAGAGTACTGAAACTTTAAATGCTAAATTAGAACAAAACAGTAGGGAAATTAGTGATAAATTCGAACTGATTAGAGGTGAGATCAGGGAGGTGATGGAAGAGAAGGCTAAAGAGATTATTGCAGATGTATACAGAAAATTAGGAAAAGTACAGGAGGAGTTAGAAATTAGAATCAGTACACAGGCTGAAAATTTAAAAGAACTAGTGCAACTGGAAACAAAGCAGGTCAAAAAACAATTGGGGGGAGAAATTGACAAAATTCAGGTAGCAACTAAAGAGGTTAAGGAACAGCTGGGGGGGGGGGGGGGGGGGGGGGGGGTAGAATTGAGAAAGTCCACTCGCAAATAGTTGCAGAAGTAAATGATTTAAGAGAGAGAGTAATAGAGAGAGCATTAGCAAGATTGAGGAGAAACAAGCAAAGCTATATGATAAAGTAGAAGAATCAGAAGGAAACATTAAAGTAACAGTAAACAGTATTGAGAGGAAGGCGGAGGAGAAAATCGCAGAATTAGAATTAAAATTAAAAGCTAGGATCAGGCAAGAAAATAGTCAGAATAGGCCAGTTTTTGTGAATAGCACACACAGGGAGGTAGAACTGGGGAAGTTCAGCAATCGACAGGGGTGCCCAATGGAGTTCATGAATACTATAGAAAATAAATTCGGGGAGAGGTTGGAAAATGGTAGTATTGAGTGGTGCCAGGTAGTTGAAATTTTAGAACAAGTGTTTGTGGGGGAAACGAGGAATTGGTTTGCTGTCTACAGAGACAAGTTTACTGATATTAATGATTTTAAAATGAAATTCTGTGAAAAGTTCTGGAATGAGGTTATTCAGTCGCAGCATCGTGAGGGAGTAGTGTGTGGTAAATATAACCCTAAAGGAAACTCCACCATGACCGAATACTTTTTAGGGCAGGTATTAGTGTGTAAATATCTGGATGGATTGAAGGAGGAAAGTGATGTGGTGAGGTTGCTACTTAGGCACTTTCCCTATAGGATCAAGGAGGCTGCTTGTATCCAGAATGTAAAAACGATATCACAAGTAGAAAATTTGTTAAGCACATTTGATGCACTAGGGAGAGGGGGTTATGATGACAATTTCAATCGGAACCAGGGTAATAATAATAATAGGCCTAATGAAGCCAGGCATCAGGAAGTTCAAGGGAACGGTGGCGAAGGGGCCAACGCTCAAAATAGAAATAATAATAATAATAATAATCAGCTAAATCAGAACAGAGGAAATGGCTATGGTAATCAGTATCAAGGGAGGAACAATGATTTCAGGGGAAATCAAGGGAGGAACAATGATTTCAGGGGAAATCAAGGGAGAAATTATAATGACAATAATTTCAACCAGAATAGGGGTCAAGGAGGAGGACAGCCTAGTGGTAGTAATATACAGCCAAACAATGACAACACAGCCCAGAACAACCAGATCAGTCCAGTAGTTAGTAGTTCTACAGCCAGCTGTAGCGGTTCTTTAAACGCGAACCAGGCTGCGAAGTAAGGTCAGAATCTCAGTCTGTAGCATGCCCTGTCCATACAATTATACAGGAACCCTATGACCTAAATATAAGAAATGAATTATTACATGAACTAAATGATGAAGGTATTATTCAGGAAGTGGTTAGTAAGAGCCCCATAGTTAAATTTAACGTGTTCGAGGCGTACACAGATGTTTTAATTGATAGTGGTTGTTTGAAGAGTTGCATAAGTAGTGCATTTTATGATAAAATGAAAGGAACTGGAGTAAATTTTGAGGAGATGCCAATTATAAGTACTTTTGTTATCACAGCTGTTGGGAAGAGGTCTAAAGTAATTTCTAAGCAAGTTTTAGTAGACATTAAAATTAATAATCATATAGAAAAGCAGATTTGTCTTGTAATTCCAAATTTAGTATTCAGTGTTATCTTGGGTTCAGAGTGGCTAAGTAGAGTGTCTGGTAACTTATGATGTAGGGAGTTTGAAATTTAAATGGGGTGATTCTGAAGTAGAAGTAGCGTTCAATGACCATATTCAGAGAAGTAGTATTGTAGGAGTAATTTGTACTTTAAATGAGATATCGCCAGCCGTAGAGCAGGGTTCTCCATGTTTTGTGGGCAGTGTGATTACGAACGGTAGTCTAGAGGACTCGTTACGTGATGCTGCATTTCAGGGAAATATAGAGGATGAACAGTGTGTTCGGCTCTATGATGTGTTATTGTGTAATAAGAGAGTTTTTGAGGATCGCATTGGTATGGCCAATTGCTATACACATTCATTGAACGTTATTGATAGATGAGTATTCACAGGACATAGATATCCTGTACCTTTCGCTTATCAGAGTGCAGTTGAGGCACAAATTAACCAGATGCTTGAAGATGGGATTATTGAGCACTCTAATAGTCCTATATGTTAATTCTTTGATCACGGTACCCAAAGCCGATGGAACAGTTCGTATTTGTTTAGACGCTCGTTTGGTTAACAATAGAATTAGTTCAGATCAGCTGAAATCTATGTCAATAGAGGAGTTAATGCAAACATTTGAGGGGAAGAAGTATTTCACTTGTGTAGATTTGAGTTCCAGTTTTTGGCAAGTGCCACTTATGTACGAGGATAGACCATTTACAGCTTTTAGTCATAAATATAACCTTTATCAATTTTGTAGAACACCTTATGGGTTAAAGAGTAGTTCAGCAGCTTTAATTAGGGCTTTAAACATCGCATTAGGGGATGACGCAGGAGAGTTTGTAACCATTTACATTGATGATATGGTAATTAGTTCACGTAGTTTTGAGGAGCATCTACGTCATATAGATATAGTTTTTCAGAAGTTAGATCTGGCAGGGTTCACTTTGAAGCTGTCTAAGTCGTCATTCTGTCAGTCAGAAGTGACATTTTTAGGTCATAGAGTGTCGAGTAGAGGTGTGACACCAGAGGAAAGTAGGGTTAGCATGTGTGGACAGTTAGGCAACAGGGCATCGTTACAGACACTGAGAAATAGGTATGTAGAGCAACGTGATGACGTTCATTTAAGGGAGCCACTTGCAAGGTTGGAAGCAGGTGACGCAGAAACATTTAGGGTCTCCAAACATATTGGCAAAACAGCATATGTGCTGGAGAATAGTGAGGGAAACAGATTATATGGGACGTATAATATACATAGTCTCCGAAAGTATGTGTCATAAAGTGAGTGTGTTCAGCTGGCGAGCCAGCCTATCAAATGAGTAAGTGTGATATTTGGTGCGTGGGAGGATATGGTCTTCCAGGCAGGCGTATCAGAAGTCACACAGGGAATAGTATGTAAGTAAATGAGAGTTTTTAAGGTACAGGGAAATATGACTGGATTGTCGGATGCTCTTGAGCACTAAAATGTCTCGATACACCAAGGCCAGAATTTGGTAGCGCTGGTGAATTCCCATTTGTCTCCTAGAGATGGGTGAGCGCTTGAACAGGGTATTTTTGCATAAGGCGTCCACGAGGCAAAAGATGGGCCATCAGAAGGCGAGACAGTCTTTCATGAAACTCATACATAACAGCACACGTGATTTCTGTTTACGGCCTCGCCATGTAAGATTTGTAAGTGTGTAATTTAAGGTAATTTGTACAAGGGTATTATTTGTGTGAGGAGAACTGGTCTGTGTTGAGAACTAGTATTAAGTAGAATATGGTCTACAGGAACTTAAGAAGACAGGGCGATTACGGCACAGAAATATTTGGTGTTATATGTAATGTGCATTTACTGGTTTTTCTTTTCAGAAGTCAATATTAATTTTGTCTGTTATAAAGAGAGATTAAGCATTATGGTCACGATGCGCTGCCACAATAGTGTGATCGTGTGCTCAGTGATAAGTGGGATTAAATTTCACAATAAGGAAGGATCCTCCAGTGAAATTAGGAAGTTCTAGGGAGATATACATATATAAGAACACCTTGATGCGTGTGATGTGACATCTCATATACATAGTGCTCACACAGTAATTATGTCTATTTTTCCAACATAGAGAAATTTGAGAGGCGGAAATATCCGTGGAACACTATTCTATATGAAAAACATTGGACTGGTTGCAAAGTGCAATCCATAGTGACAACAAACTTTGACGCAAAGTGCGTAAAGAAAAATTATGAGTGTATATATCTGTAATTTAGGGTGATCTCATTTTTGTAATATGTATTTTGGATGGGGATTATTAATGTGTCTGGGATAATCGGATAATGGACCGTCGTCACGGTAAATCATCCGATGATCCGAGGCGAATATGTAACGTGTTTTTTGAGTTTTTTTAATGCCACTGGCATAAGTCAGTAGGAAGCCATTCTATATTTATTTACGCGGCAAATTGTTCAGCCAAGAGAATTTTTCATGTTAATTTATTATTATTATTAACTTATTATTATTATTATTATTATGGTATTTTTTGGAGCATTTTATAAAATTATAAGCATACGGATAGGTTTTCTATGTCTTAGAAAACACTATCAAGCAAATTATTACGAACGTCATTATCATAGAAAATTATGTGATTACGGAATTTTACGGAGTTTCGTCAGTTAGGGTATTATGAGAGGGATGACTCATTGGGAATTCAGATACAGGCGTAGTCTTGTCAAGAAGCATGTCGCAAGTCTGGGTTGCAACGTCAAGAAAAGGCGGATAGTATGGAACGGCAACGACTTTACCCTCCCGCCGAGTGTAATGAGCCAGAGGTGGGGAAGTAGCGCGTGGGGATCAGCCAATCAGTGGAGACCACGTAAGCTGGAAGTCGGCACTGGAGTGGGAAGCCGAAGAGTGCATATATCGTTTGGCGCGCCGTGGAATAAAGGACAATCTGTGTAAGACTTGACCAGTATGGTTGCACGCGTGAGTCGCTCCGATGTTCCGTGGAGTAGAGGACTATCTTTGTAGAACTTAACCAGTGTGGTTGTACGAGTGTTTGGCTCCGATGTTCGGACCATAGAGTTATCAAATCTACCAGTATATCATCAAATATCGAAGAAGATAACGGCGTCCAGGAAACAGTGGGAAGCTCTCTTCATCATCCAGTACGAGGGAAATGCTTCGGCAATTTCCAGTGGTAAGCGCGAATGACGCCGACATACACAATCTCTCGTTTCTCTTTGTTTTAAATTCAGTATTTCAGTAACTTCATAGCTTGGGAATAAGAATAAAATCAGTAATTTATCCGACTCCGTTCTCTCGTAATTCTCTATCGGTAATAGTAAAATCGCAACGCTCCAATATATATATATTTTGAACTTATTATTATTAATTTTGCAATACTTGTTATATATAATAAATTCATTTCTTTTAACCATGTGGCGTCTCTAAAAGCCAGTGTAGTTAAAAGGGACGTAAAACCAATAACATTATTATTATTTCTTTTAACCATGCAATCTTTGCTTTCAGTAGGTAGCATTAGATATAGACCAATTCCTTCTCCTGATACAATTGTTGTTGGGTTAATGATCAAATCATACCACGATCTGAGTGAATAGAGTCTTGAAGGTGTTCTGCCTGAGCTAGACGTTGTTAAATACAAATTTAGATTTCAACATTGCGTTGAGGTCTTGGCGCCCATTAAAACAACATAGCTTAGGCAAAGGTATACAGTTACATTTATCACCCAACAGTTAGGGGCAGCAAAACCGTTACATTTGCCGCTCAACGAGGAGCGAAGCGAGACCGTTACAATATGAAAATAGGCTTTAGTTCTTCACGGAACTACTTGTTAATGTATTAAAAATACCTGAAATATGTGACAAAAAAGTAAAAATATTTAACTATAATTTATTTTATTAATGTGAATATAAACAATATGCAGTACTCTCGAATGCAATTTATGCTATGTATCACTGACTGCTGAAGCATTACAATACACAACGAGATACATCTTCAGGTTGTCCATCACAAATGACCGACAATTATCGCGAAACACTTCTTCTGAAGCCGTGAAACTGAGGCAATATGTTTCTGCCCTTGAGGTGTTGTGTAACTTGAGATCGCTGTTCAGCCATGATTGCTTTCCCACATGGTTAGCAGAACAGTACGTCCCCATCAGAAGTAAAATTATCTTTAAATTCTGCATACTGCTGCAGATGATAACTTGTAGTTGTTTTTATTTTAGGCATCGTAGAACTGCCTTACACTTCACAGTGCCAGAAATGAACTGTATGTGAGTGACACTGGCTCCAGGTAGCTGGGGAAGGGGAAGGTCTAGCATGTGTTGCAATATGGCTCTGGACAAGGAAATCCCCGGCTCCACAGTGAGTGGCACGGGGCGACAAGTTAAGAATAACACAGTTGCAAACTGATATACGCTCTGCATGAAGATTAGTAACACAGAGCAAAAATGCAATAAACTGAAGATCTAGCATACCGTACTAATTTAAAAAAATGTAATTGTTATGTCTTTTTATGTGCTTGTAAGTGAAAAGCAGGAGTTTATGTATTTATAGAGAAATGCTTAAAATGTGTATTTACATTTAAAAAAATATTTACCTAAAAATCCGAGTCCTAGTTATTAATAAATACAAAACATACACATTTCTCTTCTCAAACGAGGCTCTTTCAGGGGTTGTAAATAAAATAATAAAATGCAATGCAATGTAGCATTCTCATAGCAAAGTATTAAAGTATAACACATTGGAGGAAAAATATAGAAATATGTAATTTTAGATACTGATCACTAACTTATAAACTAAATAGACCTCTTGTCAGACTCTTGACTTTTGGGATTCCTTTACTCAAGGTATATACAATAAGGTCTGTTTTCTTGTTTTCATTAAGAAAAGTAACGGATAAGGTTTGAATGAACAGAACTGATTTACCGAGCCCTGAACTCGGTATTCCCATTGTCCTGCCCCTTGCTTCCTGGTTGGATATTCAGAAAAAAGAAAAACTGCTCCTTTATTGGTTCTTTTTTCCACTAATATGTCAGCTAGGATTTTGTGCTTAGACACTGCTGATATCATAGATAATACTTACCATAGGGGGTCTTATATGTGTGCGAGGGTAGAGCCATTCATCTTATTCTAAGAAGCGTGATGGCACCGCAATCAAGCTGCTTGCCTTCCAACATGGCGGGTCAGTTTTAATCCCTGGTTAATGCATGTGGGATTTTCAAGGTGAAATGCCATGTCCTGTAATTCAGATTCCATGTAAAAGAGAGGTCCAATGACTATCGCGAGATCAGAGGGTCATGTAAAAATTCATGTCCTCTTCCTTCATCTTATTCTACTGTCCGGCTCCGTGGCTAAATGGTTGACGCGCTAGGCTTTGGCCCGAAGTGCCCCGGGTTCGATTCCCGGCCGAGCCATTAGGGATTTTAATCTTCTGGGGTTAATTCCCATGACTCGGGGACTGGGTGTATGTGACGTCTTCATCATCACTTCATCCTCATTATGACGCGCAGGTCGCCAACGGGCATCAACTAGAAAGACCTGCACTCGGTCTCTCCGGAGGCCACACGATCATCATCATCATCATCTTATTCTACTGAAGTTATTTGTTGATTCCTTTTTTATGGCTGGCTAATTATACACACCACATACTTGGTGATAGGCTTTATTGTAACAATACTTTCCACAAATTGAATTTCAGCTTGCTCGCAAGGAACTGGAGTCTGATCATGGTGATCCCATCATTCTATTGAATGCATTGCGCGAGTGGTTGGAGGTGAAGAGCTCCTCATCAGGCAGCAGGTCATCATCTCGACAGTGGTGCAAGCGGAGAGGTTTGGAGGAGCAGCGTTTTTATGAGATGATCAAACTTCGCCAGCAGTTTAAGGACTTACTCCAGGTTTGTATACACGCCATCAATGCCATGTAAAAACCAAAAATGTACAATCATAACTTTTTTGCCTAACTGTGGATTCGGGGATGATTAGGCTGATTTTGTTTTGAGATGAACGATGTAGTTACACTCAAAACACTTGAAATGAAGGATTTCTCTATGAATTATGTCCCATCGTATCGCATGGTAACAATATACTGTATTGTATATGAGTAGTAATTGTGGTTTTTAGCATTTAAGAATGCAAAATTTTGCATTTTGAATTCTGAATGTAGCATTTTGTAGTATTTATTATTTTCATATTTACATTTTTGTAGTTATTTGGATAAAAATAAGGTTTTTAACTGATATTATATGTAGCAATTGCGACTAAAATAATATAGTCAATAATATGATATAATATAGCTAACATACAAATAAACATACCAAAATTATGAAAATTTACACCTTATTTGTACTTGCAGACAACCTGTTTGTATTTCTTTGACGTAAGTCATAATTTGTCCGTATTGAATTGTTGATTATATTCCAGCTTTCTTCCACTTTTCAATAAAATAATTTTTTTCTTACACTAGTGGTAGTATATGTTTCGGTCTGAAGTACGTTCTTCAGCTACACTGTAGCAATCTCTTATATATAAGATGATTATGCCCCCCCCCCGTGGCACTACAGCCCATGAAGGGCCTAGGCCTACCAAGTGACCACTACCCAGCCATTTGGCCTGTAGATTATGGGGTGACGCATGGTCAGCGCGTCAGGTCCTCTTGGCCGTTAATCTTAATCTCCTTGACCGGGACACTGCCTCACTGTCTGACAGCTACTCAATTGTCCTCACAAGGTTGAGTGCACCCGGTTCCAGCCCTCACATCAGTTTCTAAAATACTGTACCTGATAGAGCTAGAAATCCAACCTGGGGCCTCCTGGCGTGAGGCAGGCGCGCTACCCCAACAGCATGGGCCTGGCATTAAAATGATTATGCAATACAATTATTTTGCAACAAATGTAAGTTAGAAACACTGTCATTGACTGTCTTTTAGACTGAAACATGTACTAACACCAATTTTGTATACCGGTATTGTATTGAAAAGTGAACAAAAGCTTGATTATAAACAACCGGTTTAGTATAAATTTTATATTTTGGCCGTTGCGACCGTGAAAATTCGTTGCATTAAAAGTTCCAAACATATTTCACCCAAAAGAAAGCTAATTTTTGAAATTTGTATTCTTCATGACTGTTTAAATACCAATCATTCTTTTTGCAGCTATTAGGTCATCTTGTGTACATGTCGTACAAGCGCTGTTGAGGTGACATTAGTCGTTACCCCAGTAGATGTACCTTCGCCAGGCACAGTGCGTGATAGCTCAGTTGGTAAGAGCATTGGGCAGGAATTCCGAAGGTCCAGGGTTCGAATCCTGGTCACGTCAGACGTTTTAACTCTCTGTTTTACATCTCGATGGCTTGTACTTGATGTACACAATAAGACGTAATGGTTCGTGTGGATAACTCTCGACACATAGCTTGATCGTCACTTAGTTTCTATCCATAGCTACCATACAATAGATTGCTACCGTACTTTCAATCAGAAATACTATACACCAAGACGAAGAACCGACCACGAGTGAGGATGAACACAAAGAGGGAGAGCGTGCTGTAGATGGAAACAGTGGACATTATCAAGCTCTTCAAACTCTTGAGATGCACTGGCTCAGTTCCGTGTGTTGAGATTGGTAGACAAGCGGCCTAGGCATGTGCACTTAAGAATTCCAATTTGATTGGCTGTTCTCTATACTCCTTTTCATTTTGCGATTTCACATGCAGTAATTATTTTCCTTGAAATAAAAGCATGTATCTTTCTTATGAAAGAAAAAAAGCATTTCTTTTAAAAATATATTTATCATAAATCAAAGAAATTCTCACTTATTTCGCATATATCGTACAATTTTGCATTTTATCGCTAACTCAGAATCCCAAAAAATCACTTGTACGAGTCATAAAACATGAAAGCACATACAACTATGAAGTTTCAACAAATTTCTCATTTATCGCAAATGCTAAAAACCACAAACTCTAATCGTGATAAGCGAAAGTAATGCCGCAATTGGACCTTGGAGTTTTGTATGTTCCCACGGATGACTGTCACCCAGTTCTCACAGCCTGCGAATTATAGGGAATATATGGTCAGTGCAACAACACCTTAAGCCACTGTTGAATCGAACTAGAAAATCTACCCGACTTACTATATTCGTCAAAATATTGGCTTTATTTTTCACAGGCAAAGTAATGATACAATTTATAACAAAGCATAAACATTCTCAGCCTTCTTTCTTTTGTTTATAGTTCATCTTCTCCTTGCCTGAAAAATCACAACAGAAAAATAGGAAAGGAATAACTAAGGCACATGCAGGCGCCTTTTAAGTTAGAGAACCTCCCACTTTACAAAACTTAATTACAATTACACCATCACAATCCACACAAGCTACGATCTGTATCGAGCAGGCAGTTTCACTACATGTCCTCTTCTTGTTCTCATCACTTCTTGACCACTGGGGGCTTCACACTCGTCATCACTTTGTTCGTTTTCACCCAAGGGAGCACCCTGCGACGACGATATTTCCAGATGGTATATCCGCTGGATTGGTCTGGTCATACTTCTTCCGCTGCTTTAACACGAACCACCCTGACATAGTTGTCCTTGCCAGGGAACATTTCTGTGACCTTTCCCACTGGCCACTCCAACCTCTTCCTGTCATCCGACCCCACCAACACAACATCACCGACCTTCAATGTTCTATGGGGTTTCGTGTCAACATGCGACTGCACCAGGAGGCTCAGATATTCATCCCGGAATCTTTTCCGCAAGTCTTCATGCAAGCGGTGGAGATACTTGGCTCGCCTTCTGATATCTGTTCCATCCAAGTGGTCAAGATCAGGAACTCCGGTAGAACGAATGTCTTGCAGGAACATGGCTGGTGTCAGTGGCATCAAGTCATCTGGATCCTCCGAGAGATAGGTCAAGGGCCTGGAGTTGATCACGGCTTCAACATCACAAAGAGTGGTTGTAAGCTCCTCATACGTGAGACAAGCTTTCCCCAATGTTCTCCTCAACAGCTTCTTAACCATCTGCACCATCCTCTCCCACCATCCACCCCACCATGCAGCAGTGGGTGGAATGAACTTCCACTGAATTCTCTTGATGGAAGACGTTCTTTCAATCTCAGCCCAGTCCAGTGAGGCAAAGGAATTGTTAGCCCCAGTGAAATTCGTCCCATTGTCACTGTACAATATTCGGGGTCTACCCCGCTTGGCGATGAATCTTCTCATTCCTTGGAGGAAGGCTTCTGTAGACAAACTTTGCACAAGTTCCAAATGAACAGCGAGATAAACTGCACAGGTGAACAAGAGGATCCAGGCCTTTTCACCATCTCTGAGCTGAAAAGGCCCCGCTAAGTCAACCCCACTCGCTTCAAAAATCGATGCATCCTCCACTCTATCTCCCGGTAGAGGTACAGGATCAGTCTCAACTCTCTTTGCTTCAAATCTTTGACATCTGTCACATTTATTAGCCACTCTCCGCACTGTCCTCCTCCCTCTTAGAATTCAATAGTCCTCCCTCAATTTTCCAAGTAACATTTGGACACCAGCATGAGAGTACTTCTGATGATAGTCTCTAATTAGGATCTCCACCAATTTATGACTTGACGGTAACAGAATGGGATATCTGAAGTTCTCAACATCATCTCGCTGCACAATCTTAATCTCCAACCTCTGAAGACCATCTGAACCAATAACTGTGCAGAATGATTTTAATCGTTTCTTGTCAGTCTCTTCCGTCACTCCCAGTTGACCCAGGTGTAGTAACCTTCTTTCGGCCTCTTCGATTTCCAAAACAGAATACTCACCAGACTCGGAACCTTCAAGCTTTGATGCTTTCTTGATCAACTTCTTCCAAGTCTGCAACCACATCTGACATAGGCCAGTCCTTTTCTTCTGCTCTCAGCCAAGCTGGCCCCTCCCACCATCTGGAATTTATGAGGGATTCTGTAGAGCAACCTCGCGAAGGGAGGTCAGCTGGGTTACACTCTTTGGGTATGTGTCTCCAATCTTCTCGGCTAGTCAGTGATCTTATTTCCTTGACTCGATTGTTGACGAACACGCCCCAGGGCTCTTCCTTCTTTATCCATTGTAAAGCAGTAGAGGAGTCAGTCCAATAGAATTCAGGAACTTGCAAATTTAGACTCTCTCTCACACAGGCAGTCAAACGACTACCAATGCAACATGCCAGAAGTTCCAGTCTTGGCATCGAAATATCCTTCTAGGGCGTAACCCTTGCCTTGGCCATCACAAGTTGTATCGAAACAGATCCTGGGGTTCCTCTCCTTAAATAAACAGCAGCTGCATAGGCACTTCGACTGGCATTTCAAAATGTATGAAGATTCCACAATTCTTCAGACCCGCCGTCAGCGAAATGTCTTGGTATCTTCACCTCTGAAAGTCGGGGAACTTCTGATTCCCACTTCTTGAACTTCCTCTGCACATCCTCCGGTAATGGGTCATCCCACCCCATCTTCAGGTTCCAGCTGCTCTGGATGAGAAGTTTTGGCAGCAAGGTAAAAGGACAAGTAAATCCTATAGGGTCAAAAACCCTCTGGACTGCAGACAAAATTCTTCTACAAGTGATGTCACCAGATCCACTCTCAGATGTATCACAAAAGATAACATCATTGTCTTTGTCCCACATCAACCCGAGAACAGAAGAAACCTGTTGACAACCCCTCTCTCTACTCAGTGCGGTATGTTCCCATCCACGAAGTTCAAATTTCACAGTCGACAACAGTTCTGTGGATTCAGTGATGAATTTATCCATTTCTTCTTCTGACCCAAGTTATGTGACACAATTGTCCACATATAAGGAGCTCTGAAGTAATTTTGCTGTATTATGGATTTTCAGGTGGGCTCCTCTCTAGATGAAGATCAAGTACTGCTGCCAGCAAGAAAGGACTGCAGTTCAGGCCAAATACTACCCGTTTATGTCTGAGTACTTGGAGTTCTCTCCTCTCAAAGTCCTCCCACCATAGGAACCTCATATAATCCCTATCACAGGGAGCAATGGATATCGGCAATTACACCAATCTTCCCTGTGCGAAACCTATTCAAAATCGGGGGAATCTGTTCAAGCAGATTTGGTCCCTTCTTTAGACAGTCATTCAGGGACAGATTTCCTTTCCCCTTACATGAGGCATCAAACACTGGTCTAACAGCTGTCGTGGAGTTTTCCTTGAACACACCTCGGTGCGGTAAGTAGTGACCTTACTTATCTATTTCTTGAGAAGGCACTTCTTCAATCACACCTTCCTTCTTCCATTCATTAAATACATCATTGTAGTCTACATATCTACCACTACAAATCAGTTTTACCATTGTAGATGTACATCTCTTTTCAGCAATGTCACGATTCTCTGAAATGTCTTCAAATCTATCATTTCAGGGCATATGAACTTCATAACGCCCCTCCTCATTTATGTGCACCTTCTCCTTGAAGTGTTCAAGTATGGTCGCTTCTAATTCTTCTTCAGATTGTTCCTCAGCTGGATCCCTTATTCCTAGTGTGTCCAACTTCCAGAGATCAGTCACTGAAGAGTTCAAGGTCAACAATGAGATCGTGAGTGCGCTAGAGGAGTTCGAAAACCTATCCGTTGATAGTCTCCCCATAATGACCCAACCAAGCCTAGTTTCGACAGCCACAGTTCCACAAATCAGGTTTCGCACTCTTCCAGTTAGCAGAGGTCCACAGGTGTTGTCACCTAATAGCAGTTCGATCTCTGGCCTGTCATCACCACAGTCTGAGATAAATATTTAATTTTCTCTAAGTTCTTTCATCCAAGGCCCCTTCTAAACTCGAGGGATTGTACCACAAATGATGGCTTGATCTAGATCTGGTACCTCACACGTGTATTTCCCATCTACACTTGCTAGTTTTAGTTGATATCTGGAGTGCATTTTCTTTGTTGTCTCAGTCCCTCCAAGTAGAGCATGCGCGATTTTCTCAGAACCTGAGGGTTTCAGTCCTAAACCATCTGCGGTCTTCTTCGTTGCGATCCAGTGTCTATTAGGGCTCTCATGATGTGATCCTCTTTGTTTCCTGTAATTCTAACCAACATGGTTTGTAGACATACATCTTTGCTGCAAGTCTGGTTACTCAATGTAGTGCTGGGGTCTGCCTTATCTGTCTCTTCCTTTCGTTTCTCTTCTCGAGTCTTCTGCTGGAGCTCTGGACACATTAGCACAATATGCCTTTTCCCACAGACATGACACATGACACTACATTTACAGGATTTTGCCATGTGACCTCGTTTCAGGCATTGAAAGCAACATCCCACTTTCATCAGAACATTCTTCCTTTCAGTTAAAGTCATCTTTTGAGCTTTAAAGCATTCCTTGCTGTCATGAGGTTTGCGGCAGAACACATAAGGCTTAGACTTCTTGAATCCCCGGACAGTAAGCAAGTGGCTGTTGGAATGTTCATTGCATCTTCCAGTCTCTTCCTTGGTTTGTTCACCGTCTGTTCTGAAGCCTGGAATCCCCCTTGAGCGAGAGTGAGTCTCTGTTCTCCCTCTACTTCATTCTTCAAGAATAGAGACAACTGTTCAAGTTTCTCACAGTTCACGTTTTCTATTGAATCGCTGAAGGGACATTGGATAGAAGTTCTCAGCCAGACTCTCAGCAGTTCTTCTGGAAGAGATGACTCTACTAACGGGAACAAAAAGGCAGCATAACTGTCACTAGTCATCCCTAACGACTCAAGAGACCGGAGGTGAGATTCTAAGCGGTCATATAACTGCAATGGAGCAAGTCTGCGATAAAGTGACATTCTGAATCACCAATCCTAGTAGTTTGCGCACATAAAATTCAACAAATAATTCCTCCCTACCAAATCTACTTTCAAATAAATAACTGCTTTCTCATAATTTTCCGCAGTTGGAGGGAAACTTTTCATACATCCCTAGCTCTACTGCCCTCCGTGGTGGCCTGGAGTAAATACTGGAATTTATCTTCGCGTTCTATATCTGGATCATTATGAATGCGTTGAAACTGACTCCAGAAACCTAACCAGGCCTTAACCTCTCCAGAAAATTTCTGTAGTTCGATTTTTGGTAACTTCAAATTCTTCTTGCCAACATTATCACTCATAGCGGTCATAGCTCTATTTTCTTCAGTCACAAGAAACGCAGCATTCACATAATCAGTCTTATAAAGGGCCTCGTCAAGTTTATCGCGGTATTCTTGTACCTTCTCGTATTCATTTGCCTATTCCGACTCGTCGTTGTCATCGAGAAGGAATTCCAATATTTTCTCATCCGCGTCTTTCATTTCTGTGCCAAGGCGTTCTAATTTCGTAAATAGCAATCATACCTTGTCAGGATCTGCTTCAGCCATCAGTGTAGCATGTGTCTTCATGAATATGACCCGTATCGGCTTTCTCGCTTTTACGAGTTTATCCATATTCAATCGTACTTACGGGTATGTTCACGTCAAAAATATCCGTTCACGGTCGCCACTAATGTTGAATCAACTAGAAAATCTACCCGACTTACTATATTCGTCAAAATATTGGCTTTATTTTTCACAGACAAGGTAATAATACAATTTATAACAATGCAAAAACATTCACAGCCTTCTTTCTTTTGTTTATAGTTCATCTTCTCCTTGCCTGAAAAATCACAACAGAAAAATAGGAAGGGAATAACTAAGACACATGGAGGCGCCTTTTAAGTTAGAGAACGTCACAGCCACATTATCTTGATTTTATGGCAAGGGGTGCTGCTTCTCATATCAAGCAGTTGCTCAATTGGTGTGGGAGCACTATTTGCTTCCGAGGTCAATTACTACTTATTTAGGATGATTAAACAATGCTATTTGAAGCTATATGTATACAGAGATATAGTGAAATTATAGCGTAAAATAGTCTCACCATATACCAGCTATCAAATGCAGGAAAATTCTCTATGATTTGCCTACACGTTGGTTGCTTCTTCAGGGCAAAGAGGTTTTTAGTGCCTGTTAGGATCTATTGTACAGCATAGGCCATTGGATATGTTAATTAGCGAAGCACTTGTTATTCCCCAACAGTTAACTGCTATGAATGTCCTTTCATAGGACCCAGGGCTTCTGAAGGCAGATCCAGAGCCAGTGAAAAATCTCAGCAGCTCAGAACGTGCTTTACGTCATGGGGAATTAAAGTTGTTGAAGTCTCTACAGCGCTCTTATCGCGAGGCAGGGCCGAGAAAGAGACGCAGACTAAAACTGGATGTTTGGCAGATAGGAGAGGAGGATGGAAATGAGCCTGGAGATATTGATATCAAAGATGTGGAGTTTCGTCTCAGAAATAGTAATTCTCAAGTCCAGGTAAGAAATTTGTGTGTTATATGTAATGATTTCATTCTAAGCTAAAACAAGACTGTGCATGTTGAAAATAAGGAGAACTTAATGATGGTGGCATTAAAATGACTTAACTACTGTAGCTCGTGCCATACTCTTTGACTGGTGTGGTTTTCTTTGAATAATGGTGACTAAGAGATAGTGTATGTTACAAGCAAGCTATACTTTGACTGCACATGTACAGGTAAGATGTAAGTCTCTTTGTTTTTATTGTTGGACAATATTATTTTAATTAGTCAAACCATAAATTTCTACTAAAGTAACACGTGTCTATCTTTCCTAAAATATTGCTACAGTAAAACTTCACTTATACGTTTTCCAGGGGACCGAAGGAAAGAAACGTTTAAGTGTGAAAAACGCATAAATGAAAGTCGGTAAATAAAAACTGCAAAATGTATGTAACAATATGGGTTATAGTTAAGAAGTGAATGCAAAGAAATAATAATATGATTGTTTAACTATGATCGGCAATATGTAACAATAAAACTACAAGACAAATGCACCCAGATAAAGAAACAACAACAATAAATCAAAGAAAATTGAGTCACTTTACAAAATAGTCTGTTATCTCGGTTGTTTTTTGTTGGCCGTGGCCACGGCATGAACAGTTTTTTCAAACCGATATAATTCGGCCTTAATTTCCTCAGAAACGTTATGGCGCGTCACAAAATGTTTGACAGTCCCTAGAGCATTGACAGCATCATTAAAATCCACTGTATTATGCTGCGGCTCTACGTCATCGTCATTAATAAAATACCGTAGTGTAAATTAATTTATGGATTTTAATTTGTCTGAAGACGCAAGATTATTATAACACAAAATCAATCACGTATTTTTAATGGTTTGACGAGAAGTCCTGAAAAAAAAAAAAAAACACAAATTAAAATTATAAAAGAGGAAATAATAAAAAATTTAATTTATCGGCGATCGTAACACACTTCTGCTCTCTTCCGCTCATCTTAACATAACCTTCAGATGCTGTCTAACTGTGTTCTAGGACTGCTTCCTGTATTTTGAGAGATCAACATCTTGGCTAACACAAATAGCGCTCGCTACGGTACCTATTTCGCAAGAAGTTGTTTTTCCTTGTTCCAACATGCTAGCCAGCGAGTGTCGCTCTGGGCCATCTTAACATAAATAGCGCGCGCTGCATTCTTGCACCGAGTGATGTGACGGAAGTACAGTCTGTACCAAATGTTTACATTCAGACCAACGTTCTCAGAACACGCAACATATAAATGATGCTTTATATTGCAAGGGACTTAAAATATGATCGTATAAGCGTGAAAAATGAATAAATGTAAAACGTATATCGGAAATAAATTAACATGGAAAGTGTAGGGATTTTGCCGGGACCAGGAAAAGAAACGTACAAGTGTAGAAAACATATAAGTGTGTAACGTATAAAAGAAGTTTAACTGTAACTTAAAAATGTAAAATATTTCTTATTAGGAAGTTATCCACATTTAACATTTTTAAACTTCTGTGTAAGGAGTCGATCAGCACACATGTCCAGTCACTAGTTTCCCAAATGTTTTGTAGGACCTCATTGCTTTATCTCCAACCTGCTTCCATAGCTCAGTCTCCAGTCTTCTCCTGGAGTTTTGTTACTTTTCAGTGACTGGATAATGATTGTCCTTCTTCTGTTGCGGGTGGGGAGAGTTTGGTTGGCTTGCACTGTTTTGATCGCAGGGAGTTTACAGTTGAGGAGTTCCTTTAAGTATTTGCCATGAGGTGGCAGTTGTCTCTGTCGTTATCTCTCTGTGGAGGCTGGGTGGGGTATAGTAACTGAGATTTTGCATGAATAGAATTTTCTGGAGTTGTTCTTAAAGTCTTCATCCAACTGCATTAATTTATCCTGGATGTACTGATGATTCACATGCCTGATGATTCTGGCAGTTAGTCAGCTTTGTTCAATGAACTTATCTCAGCAATTCTTCTAGGTTTGTGCCGTGTCTTGTGTGGGGTTTTGCCTAGGACACTAAGCTGGCTCACCAGCGGGCTCTTGGTGTCCCCGCCCGGACCCCCACAGGAGTAACGAACTGCGCGCTACCTCCCTTTATATAAAGCGCTACTGCGCCTCTTCACTGCGAGAACTAAAAGCTCAACCAGCCATAACCTCCCTATGAAAGCTTCCAAAGAGATGGTATATTGGCTTTCACGGCCAGTGAATTAAAACTCAGCAATTCTTCTAGGTTTGTGCCGTGTCTTGTGTGGGGTTTCGCCTAGGACACTAAGCTGGCTCATTAGCGGGCTCTTGGTTTCCCCGCCCGGATCCCCCACTGGAGTAACGAACTGAGCGCTACCTCCCTTTATATAAAGCACAACTGCGCCTCTTCTCTAAAAGCTGATGAGCCAGCTTGGTGTCCTAGGCGAAACCCCACACAATACACGGCACAAACTTAGAAGAATTGCTGAGTTTGAATTCATTGGCCGTGAAAGCCAATATACCATCTATTTGGACGCCTTATAGGGAGGTTATGGCTGCTTGAGTTTTAAGTTCTCACAGTGAAGAGGCGCAGTTGCGCTTTGCATAAAGGGAGGTAGCGCGCAGTTCGATACTCCAGTGAGGGTCCGGGCGGGAACACCAAGAGCCCCCTGATGAGCCAGCTTGGTGTCCTAGGCGAAACCCCGCACAAGACACGGCACAAACCTAGAAGAATTGCTGAGTTTTAATTCACTGGCTGTGAATGCCAATATACCATCTTATCTCTATTTGTGTGGGACTTCTGTGAGCTCCGTACCAGCTAGGCTTCTGTCTCTGTACAATTGGTTGTTTACAAACAGTTGTCCACAATGCAAGCTTCTTCTGTTTCACTAATGGAGCATACTGTGGCAGCTTTGACAAAGTTGTCCCGTAGTTGGTCACAGGTTTGATTTTCCATTGTTTTCATTTTCTCATTGAACTCGTTGCATGTTGTAAGTTTTTTGAAGTCAGAGTTAGTGAGTTTTGATGTTTGGCTCTTCCTGGTATTCCTGGGTAGGAACCTCGTGTTATTTTGGACATGTGGTCTGATTTTAGGTTGGCACTTATTAGTAGCCTGATGTTTCGAATCTGTGTGACTTTTGAGATGGTAACTTAGTCTATCTGAAACTCTCCCAGCTGGTTTTTGGATGATGTCCAGATCTTCTATAGCTCTTTTATAGACATTTTCTAAGTTAAATGCCTTGCAGAGTCCTACTACTAAGCACCCTCCTTTTCTGTCAGATCACATGTGGACTGAATTTGTGTTCCTTCCCTAGCTGTACGATAAAATAACCCAATGTGGGACCTAGTTGATGATGTCCTCTAGTTCTTCCCAAATCAGATCTGTGCCTGCAGGGTTTCACTTGTTCTGGTACATGTTCCTTGACAACTCAGTTGGCCTTACTTGTGCACCATAATGTTGTTAGGCACACTTGGCTAGTGGATGAGTGGAAGTTGATAACCGAGTCAGTATCGTGTGAATGACAATAAAACCAGTTTGTGGGTGTGAGATGTTCATCTTCCTACACCCTAACTTCCCATTGAGGATTCAAAGTCCTGTTCATCTATATACCTGGTCTCCTGTAGCGCCATCAGGAGAATGTGGCATTGTATTAGAGTGCTTGTTTTCAGCTTGCCCATCTTGAGTAGGAAGTTACATTCATGTGGCAAAGTAGTTGTGTTGACTATGTCATATCTTGTTGTTCAGGAGATGCCAACTCATCCTTGTAGCATGTTGGGGTGGCCCTCTAATGCCACCTAAGGTGATGGTGGATTGTGTACCATGCAT
The DNA here is from genome assembly GCA_946902985.2 of Meconema thalassinum. NCBI lineage: Eukaryota > Metazoa > Arthropoda > Insecta > Orthoptera > Tettigoniidae > Meconema > Meconema thalassinum. Next base: position 1,752,099,426 of record OX336388.2, on the reverse strand, counting down.
GCCTTTCATGCTTATTACATCCTGATCATGCTACTGAGGTTGTGTGACCTCCAGGAAGTTTGATATCAAGGTTTGCTCCCTTAGACTGGTTGTTTTCCAAGACGTGGAGACCAATCTTCTCCGTTGTGGTTCTTTCGTCTTCTTTGCTGTTGATATGATACCAAACATCCTCCTCCATCTTGGAAACCATTGGGTTTTCATCTATACTCTAGGAAGGGGTCATCATCCTGCTATCATCCGGGCCATTGAAACTGCAATTTTTATGAGGTTGTTAATCATGTTGTTGCTCTTCCTTCTGATCTCTTACAAGATGAGGTCCTGGACGTGCAGCCGAATTAGTAGGGACCTGAAAATTTAGCATCTATTTTCCTTTAAATTAGCATTTAATTTTTCCCTATTTAGCATCTATTTTTGGAAATTTAGCATCTATTTTTTTCCGGATTCTTACGGACTATATGACTTTATTGGCGACACTTGAGATACAATTTAATGTTCAAATGAAAGCATTGTAAATAACTCTGCGTTGCACTCTTTCAAGTTACACCTTCTGTCTGTAACAACTGTATTGTAGTGCGAAAAAACACGCTCACTGTCCACATTGTTTGTTGGTGTCCACAAAAGATCTAAAGAACTCTTGGCAAAATGTTCATGTTCATATTGGACAGCAGTCAAGGCACGTACTACTTCACACTCCTCATTTTGTTTTAACTGCGATTCAATAATATCCTTGAAAGAATCGTAGCCCTTCCTTATTTCATGACATGGAATATTTGTAAAGCCCGGAAGTTTTTGAATATCGGTTTCTTTGTCATTGTTGTTTGTTTATGACACTTTATTTTAAACAAAAATGTATACTATTAACACTGTAATACAATAAAACTCGGTTAAGAAGTTCCCGCATAAAAAGTTTTTCCACTTAAGACGTCCGATATTCTCGTTCCCGCGATTGAATCAAATCTCGCCAATCTTCGCGAAAGATACTTCCGGTGTTCCGAGTGAAAGAATACAGCAGTTCCGAGTGTCCGCGGGTCTCCAGTGGATCATCTGACCGGGCGAACTACGTCAAGGCTACATGACGTCATGCCATGACAGCAGCAGCTCATTGGACAGTGTTAACCTTGAAACATGTCTGAGGAGATAAGGAAAATACTGGCTTCTGCCGGAAATACTTCCGCAAACTGCAAGAAAATTAAAATCGGAAAATACGACGACGTAGAACAAGAACTGCTGGTATGGTTTAAACAGCAGCGAAGTTTAAACATTCCAGTGCGTGCACTGAGTTTTGCTCGGTCAAACAGGACACGGGCTGCCCGCGCGAACGGAACGACCGCAGCCCGTCGTGGACTGGGGTGCTCAAACTGAATATGGACAAGTCAAGGTGCGAACTTTGTGGAAAATCTCAACTACTCACTTACCCACCGCGGTAGTCGCCTCCTGTTTAACCAGGATGATGCAATTTTACACAATACAGAGTTTGCGCGGTCAACCCGCTTCCTATTTGACCGAGCCTTTACTGATGCCATGCTATCACGCAACTGACGAAACTGACGCTTGTGTTTGGCTTGCGCGACCGGTCAAGCCATTAGACGGAAATAAACAAGTACGGTACTCCCGAACAAGCACCATAATAGCGGATACTCGCGCGTGGCGGGCAATTTAAATCTTTAAAATTTGGATGACACAATTAATACCCGCACCCCAATTTTTCACGTCCGATTTTGTATAAAAATGTGCGGGTGATATTCGGGTATATACGGTATATCGACCAATATGCGTAGCACACTGCAAGTCCGAGATGAGGTATCGCTAACGAGGGATTAGGCCACCTTGTCTTTTGTTTAATAAACGAATTCACAAATAAATTAGCAGATTTAAAGTAATTTCGCAATAAAATCGCACTCATCTGGTATTTTCGCATTTTGGGTCACAATTCGCATTTTGTCGCACTTTGATTTACGCGTAAAAATGTTTTTTTTACATTAAAATTAACATAGGCTTGGATTCTGTACGAAATTTAAAAATTCGCATTTATCGCAAATGCGATTTTTTTCAGGTCCCTACGAATTAGCAATCTTATTATTTTATTATTATTAACATAATGCATTTATCACTTTTTATACCTATGTTTATATCATAAAAGAGAGAGGGACCATAGGGATGGAGTTATCATACTGTAAGGCATTAAAACGAAGCAAAAGCTTAGGCTACTGGCGTCAGTTGGTGGTATATAGCTATGAGATCACCTTTTGTCCATATGTACTGTATGTATTGAGCCCGTTTGGACCAGAGAACGACCCCATTTTGCAAATTACCAAAATCAGTTCAGGACGAGACAAAAGCTACCTCACGGTCTATCTGGGCAAAAACTGGGTAAAATCTGGCTTCACTGATATCGGCAATATGCAAGTAAGGTAGGAAGAGAAATAATCGAAAACAGCACAATTTATAAAAATATCTCAATTTATTTATAATTAAAAATTTAAATCTTTGGCATAATTCATCAAAATAAACAAAACACTCACACATAAAAAATCAACACACCACATTCAATGAATGATATCCGGAAAATTATCAGTCCATTTTGGTATCATTAAAAATCTCTATTTACACAATTCTAGGTGATCATGATTCGGTGAAGAGTTCTAATGATCCCTATTGAAACGGTTTGACTGCCCCTTACTGTCTGGTGAGAAATGTAACTGTTTACCTTTGCCTAAGCTATGTTGTTTTAATGGGCGCCAAGACCTCAACGCAATGTTGAAATCTAAATTTGTATTTAACAACGTCTAGCTCTGGCAGAACACATTCAAGACTCTATTCACTCAGATCGTGGTATGATTTGATCATTAACCCAACAAACAATTGTATCAGGAGAAGGAATAGGTCTATATCTAATGCTACCTACTGAAAGCAAAGATTGCATTGTAAAAGAAATGAATTTATTATATAAAACAAGTATAGCAAAATTAATAATAATAATAAGTTTAAAATTTAAATTGGAGCGTTGCGATTTTAATATTACCGATAGAAAATTACATGAAAACGGAGTCTGATAAATTATTGATTTTACACTTATTCCCAAGCTATGAAGTTACTGAAATATGAAATATAAAACCAAGAGAAATGAGAGATTGCGTATTTCTGCGTCATTTGCGCTTACCACTGGAAATGCCCGAAGCCTTTCCCTCGTACTGGATGATGCTGTGAGCTTCCCACAGTCTCCTGGATGTCGTCATCTCCGTCGATGTTTGATGAGATCCTGGTAGATTAGATAATTCTATGGTCCGTACCTCGGACCCAAACACTCGTACAACCGCACTGGTTAAGTTATACAAAAGTTATTCCTCCAATCCACGGAACATCGGAGCGATTCCCGCGTACAACATACTCGTCAAGTATTTCACAGATTGTCACCAACTCCACTGAACATCGGAGCGACTCGCACGCGCACCCATACTCCTCAAGTATTTCACAGATTGTCCACGTTCCACGGCGCGTCGAACGATATATTCACCTGTCGGCTCCCCCACTCTTCAGCCGACTCCTAGCTTACGTCGTCGCCACTGATTGGCTGCACCCTACACGCTAGATCCCCACTCCTTCCTCATTACACTCCGCGGGAGGGAGAAGTCGATTTCCGTTCCAACAATTCGCCTTCTCTGGACGATGCGAGCCCGCTTGCGTAATTCTTCTCGGCAGGAATCAGCTTGTATTTGAATTCCCAGTGAGTCATCTCTCTCAAATACCCTAACTGACAAAAACTCCGTAAAATTCCGTAATCAGATAATTTTCTATGATATCGTCGTTCGTAATAATTTGCATGATAGCGTTTTCTAAGACATAGAAAACCTATCTGAATGCTAATAATTTTTATAAAATGCTCCGAAAATATCTAAATAATAATTATAATAAATTAATAATAATAATAAATTAACATGAAAAATTCTCTTGGCTGAACAATTTGCCGCGTAAATAAATATAGAATGGCTTCCTACTGACTTATGCCAGTTGCATAAAAACCCCACGAAAAACACGTTACATATTCGCCTCGGATCATCGGATGATTTACCGTGACGACGGTCCATTATCCGATTATCCCACACACGTTAATAAACCCCATCCAAAATACATATTACATAAATGAAATCTCCCTAAATTACAGATATATACACTCATAATTTTTCTTCACGCACTTTGCGTCAAAGTTTGTTGTCACTATGGATTGCACTTTGCAACCAGTCCAATGTTTCTCATATAAAATAGTGTTCCACGGATATTTCCGCCTCTCAAATTCCTCTATGTTGGAGAAATAGACATAATAAATGTGTGAGCACTATGTATTTTTGATGTCATATCACACGCATTGAAGGTGTTCTGATATATTTATATCACCATAGAACTTCCTAATTTCACTGGAGGTCCCTTCCTTATGGTGAAATTTAATCTCACTTATCACTGAGCACACGATCACACTATTGTGGCAGCGCCTCGTGACCATAATACATGATCTCTCTTTAAAAGATGATTAAATTAATATTGACTTCTGAAAAAAAAAACAGTAAATGTGCATTACATATAACACCAAATATTTCTGTGCCGTAATCGCCCTGTCTTGTTAAGTTCCCGTAGACCATATTCTACTTAATACTAGTTCTCAACACAGATCAATTCTTCTCACACAAATAATACCTTTGTACAAATTATCTTAAATTAACACTTACAAATCTTACATGGCGAGGCCGTAAACAGAAATCACGTGTGCTGATATGTATGAGTTTCATGAAGGACTGTCTCGCATTCTGATGGCCCATCTTTTGCCTCGTGGACACCTTAAGCAAAAATACCATGTACAAGCGCTCACCCATCTCTTGGAGGCAAATGGGAATTCACCAGCGCTACCAAATTCTGGCCTTGGTGTATCGAGACATTTTAGTGCTCAAGAGCATCCGACAATCCCGTCATATTTCCCTGTACCTTAAAAACTCTCATTTACTTACATACTACCCCCCTGTGCGACTTCTGATACGCCTGCCTTGAAGACCAGATCTTCCACGCACCAGACACCACACTTACTCATTTGATAGGCTGGCTCGCCAGCTAAACACACTCACTTTATGACACATATTTTCGTAGACTATGTATATTATACGTTCCGTATAATCTGTTTCCCTCACTATTCTCCAGCACATATGCTGTTTTTCCAATACGTTTGGAAACTATAAATGGGCCCTCGTAGAGATAAAAGAACTTGGACATGACTTTCTCTAGCTTATTTGACTGTTTCGGCACTCTAAGTAAGACTCTGTCTCCCGGCTCGAATAGGTCAAATTTAGTTTCTTTTTGTTGGCGAATTCTCTTTTGTGCTGACTCCGTTAAATTCTGTTTTGCCAACTGGACAATGTAATCCATCCCCGGTTGCTTACCCTCATTTAATCCCAACACCCTCGCTAGTTCATTTTGTGGTCTTTTTCCGAAGTGAACTTTGTATGGCGTCAATTTCGTGCTCTCATGCTGGACAGAATTCAGCCAAGTCTCGACCTTGGGAAGATGTCCAACCCAGGCTGCATGCTTGTCATGCACTAGAGTCCGAAAAAGACGAGCCACTTCCCTTAATGGACGCTCTGCAGAATTACCCTGAGGGTACCTTACAGAGGAATGAACGTGTGTTATACCAGCTTCCTGCATACTGGTTCTCCATTTCTTTGCAGTAAACTGTGGTCCACTGTCAGATAGTATCCTGAGAGGAATGCCAAACTCAGGTACATACTTATTAATGATCAGACGGCTACACGCTAGTCCCGTGGCTTTCCTTAGCGGATATAGCTTGACATACTTACTAAAAGCGTCAATAACTATAAAAATGTACTCGTAGCCGTACTGTCCTTTAACGATCGGGCCAAATAAATCCACACACAGTAGTTCGCCGGGACTACTGGTGAGAACAGCAGATCTCTCCCCCACTAAATATTTAACTGGATATTTACTCCTTTGACAGGTGTCACACTTAGCTAAAATCCTCCTAACATCCCTTCCCATTTTACTCCAAATGAAGTCACGACCAATTTCATAGAAGACCTTGGCAGCACCAAAGTGTCCTAATTCCCTATGAATGAACCAAATTAGCTCCTCCCGCAAAGTGGCAGGAACACATATTGCCCACCGATTATTCCTACATTTCCTTGCAAGAAGCCCATCCTGCATCTTGTACGTGAACCGTCCTACTTTCACATACTCTTCTTCACCTTTTTCCAACCTAGCCAGTGGCTCCTTTAACTTAACGTCATCACGTTGCTCCACTAGCATATTTCTCAGTATCTGTAAGGATGCCCTGTTGCTACTGTCCACACATGCTAACCCTACTTTCCTCTGGTGTCACACCTCTACTTGACACTCTATGACCTAAAAATGTCACTTCTGACTGACAGAATGACGACTTAGACAGCTTCAAAGTGAGCCCTGCCCGATCTAACTTCTGAAAAACTATATCTAAATGACGTAGATGCTCCTCAAAACTGCGTGAACTAATTACCATATCATCAATGTAAATGGTTACAAACTCTTCTGTGTCATCCCCTAATGCGATGTTTAAAGCCCTAATTAAAGCTGCTGAACTACTCTTTAACCCATAAGGTGTTCTACAAAATTGATAAAGGTTATATTTATGACTAAAAGCTGTAAATGGTCTATCTTCGTACATAAGTGGCACTTGCCAAAAACTGGAACTCAAATCTACACAAGTGAAATACTTCTTCCCCTCAAATGTTTGCATTAATTCCTCTATTGACATAGATTTCAGCTGATCTGAACTAATTCTACTGTTAACCAAACGAGCGTCTAAACAAATACGAACCGTGCCGTCGGTCTTGGGTACCGTGATCAAAGAATTAACATACGGACTGTTAGAGTGCTCAATAATCCCATCTTCAAGCATCTGATTAATTTGTGCCTCAACTGCACTTTGATAAGCGAAAGGTACAGGATATCTATGTCCTGTGAATACTGACCTATCAATAACGTTCATTGAATGGGTATAGCAATTGGCCATACCAATGCGATCCTCAAAAACTCTCCTATTACACAATAACACATCATAGAGCCGAACACATTGTTCCACCTCTATATTACCCTGAAATGCAGCATCACGTAACGAGTCCTCTAGACTTCCGTTCGTAATCACACTGCCCACAAAACATGGAGAACCCCGCTCTACGGCTGGCGATATCTCATTTAAAGTACAAATCACACTTACAATACTACTCCTCTGAATATGGTCATTGAACGCTACTTCTACTTCAGAATCTCCCTATTTAAATTTCAAACTCCCTACATCATAACATAAGTTACCAGACACTCTACTTAGCCACTCTGAACCCAAGATAACACTGAATACTAAATTTGGAATTACAAGGCAAATCTGCTTCTCTACATGATTATTAATTTTAATGTCTACTAAAACTTGCTTAGAAATTACTTTAGACCTCTTCCCAACAGCTGTGATAACAAAAGTGCTTTTAATTGGCATCTCCTCAAAATTTACTCCAGTTCCTTTCATTTTATCATAAAATGCACTACTTATGCAACTCTTCATACAACCACTATCAATTAAAACATCTGTGTACGCCTCGGACACGTTAAATTTAACTATGCGGCTCTTACTAACCACTTCCTGAATAATACCTTCATCATTTAGTTAATGTAATAATTCATTTCTTACATTTAGGTCATAGGGTTCCTGTATAATTGTATGGACAGGGCATGCTACAGACTGAGATTCTGACCTTACTTCGCAGCCTGGTTCGCGTTTAAAGAACCGCTACAGCCGGCCGTAGTACTACTAACTACTAAACTGGTCTGGTTGTTCTGGGCTGTGTTGTCATTGTTTGGCTGTATATTACTACCACTAGGCTGTCCTCTTCCTTGACCCCTATTCTGGTTGTAATTACTGTCATTATAATTTCTTCCTTGATTTCCCCTGTAATCATTGTTCCTCCCTTGATTTCCCCTGAAATCATTGTTCCTCCCTTGATACTGATTACCATAGCCATTTCCTCTGTTCTGATTTAGCTGATTATTATTATTTCTATTTTGAGCGTTGGCCCCTTCGCCACCGTTCCCTTGAACTTCCTGATGCCTGGCTTCATTAGGTCTATTATTATTATTACCCTGGTTCCTATTGAAATTGTCCTCATAACCCCCTCTCCCTAGTGCATCAAATGTGCTTAACAAATTTTCTACTTGTGATATAGTCTTTACATTCTGGATACAAGCAGCCTCCTTGATCCTATAGGGAAAGTGCCTAAGTAGCAACCTCACCACATCACTTTCCTCCTTCAATCCATCCAGATATTTACACACTAATACCTGCCCTAAAAAGTATTCGGTCATGGTGGAGCTTCCTTTAGGGTTATATTTACCACACACTACTCCCTCACGATGCTGCGACTGAATAACCTCATTCCAGAACTTTTCACAGAATTTCATTTTAAAATCATTCATATCAGTAAACTTGTCTCTGTAGACAGCAAACCAATTCCTCGTTTCCCCCACAAACACTTGTTCTAAAATTTCAACTACCTGGCACCACTCAATACTACCATTTTCCAACCTCTCCCCGAATTTATTTTCTATAGTATTCATGAACTCCATTGGGCACCCCTGTCGATTGCTGAACTTACCCAGTTCTACCTCCCTGTGTGTGCTATTCACAAAAACTGGCCTATTCTGACTATTTTCTTGCCTGATCCTAGCTTTTAATTTTAATTCTAATTCTGCGATTTTCTCCTCCGCCTTCCTCTCAATACTGTTTACTGTTAATTTAATGTTTCCTTCTGATTCTTCTACTTTATCATATAGCTTTGCTTGTTTCTCCTCAATCTTGCTAATGCTCTCTCTATTACTCTCTCTTAAATCATTTACTTCTGCAACTATTTGTGAGTGGACTTTCTCAATTCTACCCCCCAGCTGTTCCTTAACCTCTTTAGTAGCTACCTGAATTTTGTCAATTTCTCCCCCCAATTGCTTTTTGACCTGCTGTGTTTCCAGTTGCACTAGTTCTTTTAAATTTTCAGCCTGTGTACTGATTCTAATTTCCAACTCCTCCTGTACTTTTCCTAATTTTCTGTCTACATCTGCAATAATCTCTTTAGCCTTTTCTTCCATCACCCCCCTGATCTCACCTCTAATCAGTTCGAATTTGTCACTCATTTCCCTACTGTTTTGTTCTAATTTAGCATTTAAAGTTTCAGTACTCTCTCTATTTTCCTTACTGTTTTGTTCTAATCTGGCGTTTAAACTATCGCTCAATTCCCTATTACTCTCTTTATTTTCCCTACTGTTTTGTTCTAGTTTAGCGTTATTCTGTTCTAACTTTGCATTTAAAGCTTCTGTACTTTCTTTATTTTCCCTACTGTTTTGTTCTAATTTAGCGTTATTCTGTTCTAACTTTGCATTTAAAGCTTCTGTACTTTCTTTATTTTCCCTACTGTTTTGTTCTAATTTAGCGTTATTCTGTTCTAACTTTGCATTTAAAGCTTCTGTACTTTCTTTATTTTCCCTACTGTTTTGTTCTAATTTTGCATTTAAGGCATCACTACTAACTTTGTTCTGATACATGAACTCGAGAAGTAAAGTTTTTAATTCTGGTTGGCCGCCTACACTCCCTGTTTCAGTATCGGGATTTACCTCCGCTACCCCGGTACTACCATCACTCGACATACTGCTCGTATCATCACTCTCCCGTTGATGACCACTACGTAACCTCATCTGTCTTTCTTTCTCATCCCCCATAATGATATACACTGATAAAGACAAATAACCCCCAAAATACAGGCACAGAAATATATACCCTTCTCCTTCCACAAATGTTATTAGGTTTTCAGCCCCAAGTTGTCGCCGCCAAATGAAACGTTTATTAATGCCCCATGTTGGTAGCGACAAATGAAACGTTTTGCTCGCCCCTAACTGTTGGGTGAGAAATGTAACTGTTTACCTTTGCCTAAGCTATGTTGTTTTAATGGGCGCCAAGACCTCAACGCAATGTTGAAATCTAAATTTGTATTTAACAACGTCTAGCTCTGGCAGAACACATTCAAGACTCTATTCACTCAGATCGTGGTATGATTTGATCATTAACCCAACAAACAATTGTATCAGGAGAAGGAATAGGTCTATATCTAATGCTACCTACTGAAAGCAAAGATTGCATTGTAAAAGAAATGAATTTATTATATAAAACAAGTATAGCAAAATTAATAATAATAATAAGTTTAAAATTTAAATTGGAGCATTGCGATTTTAATATTACCGATAGAAAATTACATGAAAACGGAGTCTGATAAATTATTGATTTTACACTTATTCCCAAGCTATGAAGTTACTGAAATATGAAATATAAAACCAAGAGAAATGAGAGATTGCGTATTTCTGCGTCATTTGCGCTTACCACTGGAAATGCCCGAAGCCTTTCCCTCGTACTGGATGATGCTGTGAGCTTCCCACAGTCTCCTGGATGTCGTCATCTCCGTCGATGTTTGATGAGATCCTGGTAGATTAGATAATTCTATGGTCCGTACCTCGGACCCAAACACTCGTACAACCGCACTGGTTAAGTTATACAAAAGTTAGTCCTCCAATCCACGGAACATCGGAGCGATTCCCGCGTACAACATACTCGTCAAGTATTTCACAGATTGTCACTAACTCCACTGAACATCGGAGCGACTCGCACGCGCACCCATACTCCTCAAGTATTTCACAGATTGTCCACGTTCCACGGCGCGTCGAACGATATATTCACCTGTCGGCTCCCCCACTCTTCAGCCGACTCCTAGCTTACGTCGTCGCCACTGATTGGCTGCACCCTACGCGCTAGATCCCCACTCCTTCCTCATTACACTCCGCGGGAGGGAGAAGTCGATTTCCGTTCCAACAATTCGCCTTCTCTGGACGATGCGAGCCCGCTTGCGTAATTCTTCTCGACAGGAATCAGCTTGTATTTGAATTCCCAGTGAGTCATCTCTCTCAAATACCCTAACTGACAAAAACTCCGTAAAATTCCGTAATCAGATAATTTTCTATGATATCGTCGTTCGTAATAATTTGCATGATAGCGTTTCCTAAGACGTAGAAAACCTATCTGAATGCTAATAATTTTTATAAAATGCTCCGTAAATATCTAAATAATAATTATAATAAATTAATAATAATAATAAATTAACATGAAAAATTCTCTTGGCTGAACAATTTGCCGCGTAAATTAATATAGAATGGCTTCCTACTGACTTATGCCAGTTGCATAAAAACCCCACGAAAAACACGTTACACTATCTGTACACTCGCAATTTTCTATTCTGAAGATTGATTTTTTTTGATTGTTCAAGTATTAGATAAATATTTCGAAAATTGTATCACTTTCACCTGTAGATTATGCTTTCCAAAATTATAATTATGGAAAATTATTTCACCAAATTCCTTTGTAGCATTTTGCATTAACCTAATATTAATATTCGGCTATCATGGTGGTCAAATGTTAATATTGTTTGCATTTTTTAAACTTTGTTTCATTGAACAAATTGTTTATAATTTTCATCTTTTTTAGAGTAATATGAAAATTCATATTTTGTATTTTCTTATTCACAATTGGTCTCACATCACCAATTAATTATTTTATGATCATCTCAAATTATGTTATATTGAATAAACACAAATTATTATTAACAATATAAATTGTTATAATTTTCTATCATTTAATTAATTCAATTCCTCATCAAATAATTATTATTCCCATTCTCAGTTAATCTTCACAATATTTAAATATCAAAATATTCATAACAGAATTTATTATTGTTATTATTCGTAAATTTCCTTCAAAATTATTTATAACAGGTCTCCCTTCTCTCAAAATTAGTTCATGAAGATTGGCATTAAGTTAGGTAACTGTTTCAAAATGTATTATTATTATTCCAAGCACTCCCAAGTATTTATTATAAACATTCTCAGATATTTATTTATCTTCTTTTATTGCATTAGCGACCATTTATTTTCTCAATAAGTTTTCGGACAGGTTTATCTAATCTAACAATAATATGTTATTTATTTAGGCACAAGTTCAGGAATCTGGATAATTGACCCAGGTTTGAAATAAATACTCAATCCTACAGGATTTGAATTGGACGGGAATATGGGGCGGCCCTCTCGCCTCACCCTTCTTTAACAACTATGAGCAACACATGCTCTCACTAACCTCTTCCATAACTCAGGAACTAAATTCCTCATGGATGACCCTCAGTCTCCACAGAAATATAAATGTTGACATCCTAGTCGCATATTATTTTCAACGATAATCATCACATATGATTCTAATATTTTTTTTCTCCACAATATTTTATTTTATTTTTTATAGGCATTGTAATATTCCGTCATACAAATTACCGTGTATTCTTAAATTCATAAAGTTGTCCAATGAAAAGATGTAATTATTCTTGGTCAAAATCTCCCTGCCTCTATTTTACACAAATTCAACCTAGTTGATACATTTTTAATACCTGCCGTTATTTTACCTCCTTCCTCATTCTTAGTTGGTGCTTTTTAGAAAAGTCTTCTAAACTCAAAATTATTGCCATTTGATGTTATTTATACAAACTCGATGGTCTAACCATGTCCTTAAATATAAGTAACCCTTGTTATTTCTAACTCTGTTCATAAATATCAACTTCTGCTTCACAAATATTGAAATAAATAAATGTTATTGGATTTATCACTGTTCTATAACTATTTAAACCATTTCTATGTTTATTGTTATTATTCCTTCTAACCACATGAAATAATAATTATTATTCTTGGCAATATCTTATTTAATCATTGTTATGATTTTTACAACATTTTCAATTATTATTTTGACCCTAGTTATCAAATATTCAAATATAAACAATTAAACAAAATGTTTAAACACTCACCTTGATTTAACAAGTATCACAAATTATTTACAACTTTCTCATATCATGATTTTTAATTTAATAACATCACTAATTATTAATAGTGTAAATTAAATTACTATAATGGTGCTATCACCTTTCATCATCATCATCATCATCATCTTGTACAGTTTCCAGCCCCAGGCTGGGTCTGTTTGGAACATAAGCCTCGCCACTTAGTTCTTTCTTCCCACCACTGTAAAGGGTTTCTATTTAGTCCTCACGTTGAGTGGCAATTGTAATGGTTCTTATCGCTCCTAGTTGGTAGCGAACAAATGTAATGTTTTCTACCTGGGCGGACTCTTCGCCAGAAAATACTACTGCTAAGTTTGATCTATGTTGGGCGCCAAGCTGGATACACTGTGTTCCAAGGTAAATTTATATATTTAATATCGACCCCTAGCGTGAGTAGAACATATGAGAAACTCTTAATGACTAGGCCGTGGGATGATTGAATCATCAACCCAGACAACATTTGATTGTGGAGAACGATGTGGTATTATAACTATTGCTACCTACTGGAATTAAAGAATCTACTTTGTAATAATTAAATTTAATACACTTAGAAAATATGTCAGCATCTTGAATAAAATTTACACTGTTAACGGAGCATACAACTTTAACCATTGCCACGAACAAAATTACCTAATACGCCGGTCGGGAGAATAATGTGAATTTAACTTATTTCCAAATTAATGCTTAAAGAATTTATACTGGCCCTATCGAAAAACAGAGAGTGTGTGTCGTAGATTACTTGTGCTTACCCACGGAAACATTGTCTCCACGTTCTTGAAGTCTCGTAGCGTTGGATGTTCTGCATTGGTGTTGACGGCGTCAGCCCCTTCCTCGTTGATCAAAAGTAATCGTTACAGCTTGTGGTGGAGTCTATTCCATGAGCCACAACACGTCGCTTGCGTAAACACTGCAAGACGCGTGGAACCCATGATCTGATGTGATCAGCGGAGTTAGCGTGAATAAAATTGTCCCACTTGGGACTAACGAACAAAGTACGCCTTACTGTACCAAGCGTAATGTCTTAATGAATGTCTTCTCTCACTCAGCGCGTCAACTATATGCTTCAATCTTCTCCCACCAGGGTCTAGCTTAACACTGCGGCCTCGCTGCTTCGACCAATCCGCATGCGTCACGTATCTCGCCATGCCCCGACCTACGTTGCTTCTTCTTCCTTGATTGGCTGGTCACCTTACGTGGCTCTTCCCGCCGTGAGACTCCTTCCCCGTATTTATATTTTCCGCTTCCGGGCAAGACGTAAATCATACACGTTTTCTTGCTTTGAAGTTTTCCCTCGGATTTCGTAATTCTATTGTACTCCAATCTATTCTTGTATTGAAATACCCAGTGAGTCACACACCACTCTCTCTTACCCCTAATGAATAAAATCCCGACTTTTCGTATGAAATGATTTGCCGTGCAACATTATATATTGGAATCATCCAATATAGATACGGATTTCTACTAGTAGAAATCCTATCTGTAATCTTCCAAATTTAAAAGCTCCGAAAAATGACGTAATAAATATTAATAATAATAATAATAATATGAAATCTGAAATTGAATCAACTGAAATAATATAACTTGGCCGAATTATTGCCGCGTTTAACAAATATGATATAGTCCAACTAACTTGTGTTAGTGGCATAAAACCCCCTAGAAAAACATGTTACACCACCTCTCCGCTGTCACTCTGGTCCAGTCCTCGCCTCTCTTCTTGACACATTCCTCCACTCCTTTCAGCCATCTGTCTCTTCGTCTTCCCCTTGGTCGTTTCTTCTGCATCTGCATCTCATGTATCCTCTTGGGAATCTTCTTCTCATCCATTCTCTTTAAGTGTCCATACCACCTCAGTCTTGATGTCTCAATCCTACCTTGCAAGGGCTCCTCTTTCACCATTTCCCTGACCTTTTCATTCCTCACCCTGTCTCTTCTTGTTACTCCGATCCTACTTCGCAGGAACTTCATTTCACCTGCCTGTATTCTGCTTATGTCTCTTTTCTTCATTGTCCACGTTTCTGAAGCATAGGTCAGTATCGGGATATTGTAGCTTCTGTATAACACTTCCTTGCTTTTTTGTGGGACATCTTTATTCCACACTAAGCTCCTAATGCTTCTCAGAAATGCTTCTGCCTGTCTGCCACGTTCCGTAATCTTTTTGCCATTTCTCCCATTTTCCTCCACTATACTTCCCAAGTACTTGAGACTTTCCACCTTCTTCAGCTGTCCACCTCCAAGTGTTATCCCACTCATTGGCCTGAAACAGGGTAGTGCTATCACCTTTCAAATAATTAAATTAAATTTATAATTTAACGGTGTATCCTCACGTAAATAATTATTAGAATATTTATTTCCCTTTTTTACTTCACTGTAATTTATTATTATTAAATAATCAAGAATTAATTCAAGTAATCCCAGTTTCGCTCAAGCATCTAAGAGCTATAAAATAAAATATTCCTATTCCTTTAAATAAATTAAGAATGTCTTATATCGGGAAGACATCAATATAACTGTTGTTCTGACAGTATAGAAAAATTGTATATTAAATTGTCGGACCCCCCAATGGTGGTCCATTTGTTGTACTGGACAAATACACATGAAGTTTAACATGAAGATGGTGTTGACTTTCTATTATGAATGGTAAAAGAAATTCTCAACTACTTTAGCCTAGTAAGAAATACATGTAGAATATCAGCGTACTTCAATCTTGATGTGATGGTAATGCGTGTCCTTGGTGTTCGCCACAAACATAGCGATCTCCCTTGGTCATCAGCGACTCCATTGTGTCATCTTCGTTGCCCTCCATTGCAAACCTATCCTCGCACGGTTTTAACGACACACACTGGCGGTTATAAATGCGCGTACATATACTTTCCCGCTATACTTTCTAATGTCCAACATTATGAAATGTTCCAATTCTGAACACGACTTGTTCACATTTATGAAGTTAATTTGTAGACTGTGATTTCACTGTTCTGTATTTGACTAGTTATGACAGGAACAACTTTTAGCAGCATGAAATTCAGAGAGTTTTGCACTAACAATCTGGTATCTGTGGATGTCGAAGAATGCCTCTTATAAGTTAGTCCCTCAGCGAGTAATCAGATATTATCTGAAACAATTGCGCTAGGCAACACTTGTCCCGCATCATAGGCTAAGCTAATTTCTAATATCCTATAACTGGCACTTGGGATATGCTCCACCGCAATCTGTAAAACAGATGGGACCAGACGTCGGCTAAGTTCCACCCAGACAGGCAAAATCGTGAATAGTGCAAGTGCTTAGTTCACTGACAATAAACTAAGTCCTGAACACTAGTCCAGCGACTATGTTCTCTCGTTGACTATAGAACAGTATCTTACTAGAATCATAGCGTGGCGATGTTGCTTACCTGAGCAGTCGCTCGGACGAAGTACATATCTCAGTGGTGTTCCTCGCCTCTTTTATACAGGTTTCGGCGATACGTCACAGTTCCCCGCTTCATAGAGATCAAAACTTCCAGAACATTCCATTGCCGTATCTCGGCTTCTAGTGAACGTATCTCCTTGCTAGATAGCTCTATCTTCTCCAAATTCAATTGCCAGAAAACTGTACTACTTTCAAAAATTCAAATCCGTCGTCTTGAGGAAATTCCAAAATCATGCAGTCCCGTAGGCTAGTGTGCACGTCACATCTCCCTCGCTGCTTGAAGTCTTTCAGCGCGCGATTCAAAATCTGCCGCTTTGTTGTAAACATTGCCCAACGTCTCTCCATCTCTGCGTCACTATATCACTGAAGCGTCCGTGATTCGGGTATATTATGTATGTATTGAACCCTTGTAAAGAAGCGGAATGAGACTCTTTTCAGGGACGTGTTGCGGTCCATACCGTTGTTGTTAACATTATTTGCTTCTTATCATAACAAGGAATGTAGGTAAAAATATCAACACAGAAATAAATATTAAACCAAGTCCCTGGAGGATAGAGGAGTAGAGAAATGGATCATAAAGAGGATAAAGGAGATGTACAAGGGAAGCGTGAGCTGTGTGAAAGTGGGAGGAGAGAGATCAGACTGGTTGGAACTTAGAAACGGCCTGAAACAAGGAAGTGCACAGTCACCATTACTTTTCATTGTGGTGATGGATGACATAATGACCCAAGTGGCACAAGCAATTGGGGACGGAAAGATGAAAGCAATGGTGTTTGCAGATGATTTGATGATTTGGGGAAACAAGGAGGAGGAGGTACAGGAACAGTTGGACGTGTGGGAGGGAATAATACAAGGATATGGGATGAAATTTAGCATAAATAAGAGTGAGATGGTGATCACAACAAGGAAGAAGGAAAGAACCACAACGGGAATAACAATTGGTGGGGAACAGCTGAAGAAAGTGGAGAGTTTCAAGTATCTGGGAAGCCTGATACAAGATAATGGAAGAAACGATAGAGAAATAAATGAGCGGGGGAGGCAGGCAGAAGCATTTCGGAGGAGTGTGAGAAGCATGTTATGGAGCAAGGATGTCCCTCAGAACAGCAAAAAGATCATATATCGGACATACTATGTCCCTATCCTGACGTATGCCTCGGAGACCTGGGTTATGAAAGGAAGGGATAAGAGCAAAATACAGGCCAGTGAGATGAGGTTCTTGAGAAGCAGTATTGGAGCTACAAAGATGGACAGAATAAGAAATGAGAGGACCAGAGAATTAATGAAGGAGGAACCATTACAGGATGGTATAGAGAAATCTAGACTTAGATGGTATGGACATGTAAAACGAATGGAGGAGAAGAGGATACCCAGGAGAGTACATGAGACGAAGTGGGAAGGAAAGAGACCGAGGGGAAGACCAAGAGACAGGTGGCTGAAGGGGGTGGAAGAAAGCGTGAAGAAGAGAGGAGAAGACTGGACAAGGGTGGAGGCTGAGAGATGGTGGGAAGACAGAAGACGTTGGAGAGGCTTGTGTTCCAAACAGACCCGGCCAGTGGCTGGAAACTGTGCAAGATGATGATGATGATGATGATGATTTAACTAACATGAATTTAATTTCAGATAAAAAAAAATGTAACAAACAACAAATAAAAAACTACCATAGTTAAACCCGCAAGTTAATTAAATCACAAATAAACAAAATCTCTCTGACGAGATTAATATAAGATTCCAGGCCAATCAGTGGTCCTGTTCTTCCTTCAAATCATGTGTGGCGTTGTGAAGAGGACACAGAATAGAACAAGTACTTTTTATACGCGACCCGCGACCATAGGCTACAGCACGACAAGCTGCGGGTTCGTATAATAGGAGGTAGACATGGTACTGGGAATACAACTACAACTAAACAAATATTTACAAATACCCGACACTCGCTAGCCTTACAAAATTAAAACTGCGATTCCCGCTCGGAATCTTGATCAGGTGTCAAAGACATGAAGAATGCCCAATCAGGACTTCAATCAAACAAAAACAAGTACGAACGCGCGTGACTATACTGACACATCACCCGATGACCGTTGTCACCTTACAAGGACACTCAACAGGGTGTCAAACAAATCAAACAAATTACATGGAAATCAAACACAAATCATATTGCTCAATAGCAATTATATACAACAACACAAGAATTCATTTTAAACAAAACATGAGATTACATGAAATAAGAACATCACGGGCATCAAGGTTATACCATCGGAGAACCTGGATAGCGACCATCGATTGCTGGTAATGAACCTGAGAGGGAGTGAGGAGAAGAAAGGGACTGAGAACCAGGAAAGACGTATAAGGATATGGAAACTGAAAGAAGGGGATAGAAGGGTCGAGTACCTCGAAATGGTAAAGGAAGGAATTCCAACAGATGAAGAAAGAGGGGCGGAAGAGGAATGGGCTAGATTTAAGAAGACACTAGTAGGTGCAGCAGAAGCAGTATGTGGGAGGACAAGTAGTAAGAAGAGGTGGAAGGAAACACCATGGTGGAATGAGAAGACAAAAGATATAGTAAGGGAAAAGAATAGAGCCTTTAGGAGGTGTTATCAAAATAGGACAGTAGAGACAAGGGAAGAGTACCAGGAAAGAAAGAAGGAGGCGAAGAGAGTAGTGGCTGAGGAGAGAAGAAAGTGGATGGAAGAGTGGACCAAGATGATGAAGGAGGATAGTGAAGGTACAAAAAAGGTCCCGAATGGTGAACAAAAGGGGACACGAGATAGAAAGTAGGGAAGAACTGAAGAAAATGTGGAAAGAATATTTTGAAGACCTTCTGAACCCAAATGGGGACCTCGGCGAGGAGAAAGAAATCGGGGAAGAGGAAGATGAACTGCAAACAGAAAAGGACTTAACATGGAAAGAAGTGGAAGATGCAGTGAGGAAGATGAAAGGAGGGAAGGCACCGGGTGTGGATGAGTTGAGTGTGGAGATGGTAAGAGCAGCAGGAGAGGTGGGGATACAATGGTTGTACCGAGTGATGAGGACAGCATGGAAGGAAAGGAAGACCCCAGAGGACTGGAAAAAAGGAATAATTGTCCCGATCTTCAAGAAAGGTAGTAGAACAGAATGTAGAAACTACCGGGGAATAACACTGATGAGTCATTGTGCAAGGATCTTTGAGAAAGTTTTGGAAAGGAGGATTAGGGCAAGGATAGAAGGCGGGATGAGGGAAGAGCAACATGGCTTCAGAGCAGGAAGGTCCACAGTGGATTTGATTTTTGCTGTAAGGCAGTTGCAAGTACTGCACTATGAGTATGGAACAGATCTACTGATGGCCTTCCTGGACATTGAGAAAGCATATGACAGTGTATGCAGAAACAAAGTATGGAAGTCCCTGGAGGATAGAGGAGTAGAGAAATGGACTCATCATCATCATCATCATCATTTCCCCTTATCCAGCTCCTGCCGGGTCGGGGTATTTATGGCACTTGTCCACTTTCCTTCCACCATTCTTCTTCCACGATCTTGTCCCAGTCCAGATTTCATTTTCTTACGCTGTTCTTCACTGAATCAATCCACCTTGTTCTAGGTCTTCCTCTTGCTCTCTTACCCTTGCACTTTGCCTCCAGCATCTGTCTTGGTATTCTATTTTCCTCCATCATCTTTACATGTCCAAACCACCTTAGTTTATTCTTCTCAATTCTCTCATTTAGTTTTCCCATCCCAACTTCCTTCCTAACATCTTCATTCCTCACTCTGTCTTTCCTTGTCTTTCCTATCATACTTCTTAGGAATTTCATTTCACTGGCTTGGATTCTACTCTCTTGCCTGCTTGTCAGGGTCCAAGTCTCAGCTGCATAAGTTAATATGGGAACATAGTACACTTTATACATTACCTCCTTGCTTTTCCTTGGTACTTCCTTATCCCAAACAAGTTTTCTTACACTTTGATAGAATGCATTGCTCTGCTGTACCCTCCTGCCAATCTCCATGTCCAACCTACCAGTTTGCATCAATTCACTCCCTAGGTATTTGAACGTGTCCACAATTTCCAAACTCTGACTTCCAATTTTCACAGTGCCCTTTCCTTGTCTTTCCCCTCTTGTCATCACCATGGACTATAAAGAGGTTAAAGGAGATGTACAAGGGATGTGTGAGCTGTGTGAAAGTGGGAGGAAAGAGATCGGACTGGTTGGAACAGAGAAACGGCCTGAAACAAGAAAGTGCACTGTCACCGTTACTTTTCATTGGGGTGATGGATGACATAATGTCCCGAGTGGCACATGTAATTGGGGAAGGAAAGATGAAAGCAATGGTGTTTGCAGATGATTTTTTGGGGAAACAAGGAGGAGGAGGTACAGGAACAGTTGGACGTGTGGGAAGGAATAATACAAGGATATGGGATGAAATTTAGCATAAATAAGAGTGAGATGGTGATCACAACAAGGAAGAAGGAAATTACCACAACGGGAATATCAATTGGTGGGGAACAGCTGAAGAAAGTGGAGAGTTTCAAGTATCTGGGAAGACTGATACAAGATAATGGAAGAAACGATAGAGAAATAAATGAGCGGGGGAGACAGGCAGAAGCATTCCGGAGGAGTGTGAGAAGCATGTTATGGAGCAAGGATGTCCCTCAGAACAGCAAAAATATCATATATCGGATGTACTATGTCCCTATCCTGACTTATGCCTCGGAGACCTGGGTTATGAAAGGAAGGGAGAAGAGCAAAATACAGGCCAGTGAGATGAGGTTCTTAAGAAGCAGTATTGGAGCTACAAAGATGGACAGAATAAGAAATGAGAGGACCAGAGAATTAATGAAGGAGGAACCATTACAGGATGATATAGAGAAATCTAGACTTAGATGGTATGGACATGTAAAACGAATGGAATAGAAGAGGATACCCAGGAGGGTAAACGAGATGAAGTGGGGAGGAAAGAGACCGAGAGGAAGACCGAGAGGAAGACCGAGAGACAGAAGGCTGAAGGGTTGGATGAAAGCGTGAAGAGGAGAGGAGAAGACTGGACAAGGGTGGAGGCTGAGAGATGGTGGGAAGACAGAAGACGTTGGAGAGGCTTGTGTTCCAAACAGACCCGGCCAGTGGCTGGAAACTGTTCAAGATGATGATGGTGATGAGATTACTTTTCGTGCATGAGCAACATCCCCTTTAAATTATCAAAGCTTCAACTAAGGCACACTCTATAACTAGGTCACAAGAAACCCAGTCCCCTCAACTTATTAGCATGCATTATCTAGATCGGCGCCTGGTGGATGTCTCGTGGGCCCGTGTCAATAATCCTGTGTCAACAAAAATATCCCAATGTAGCCCTGAGGCCTACACCAGGAACGAAGATTCTTGACTGAACGTCAGTAAAATAAATGTGTGTGTCATAAATATCCCAGGCTAGCCTATCTCATAGCGCCAAGAATCGAAGCAATACCATGTGTGCCACAAAATACCAACAGTTCCATAAATTCCCACGGAATTCAAGAACCTCCTCGGGGTCGCTCAGAGTCTTGCAATGAGCATCATCTGTCGCCCAATACTGCAGCAGACAATGAAAGCCTTAGCAAATTCCTCCACGCAGAAAATCACACATTTTGACACATCACACATTAACACATAACACACACCAGGGTTTGACAATCCCTGAAAAAAAAAAAAAAAAACCATCATATTTTCCACACACACACGTCAGATCATAGATACGACCGAAGAAAAAAATAACTACCAGAAAATTTAAATTACCAAACAAAACTAGAGAACAGACAGTTCCCTTCAAATTGATTGCAGGAGCAAACACCTGATTTAATTAAATAAAATTACGCCTGTTTAATTCAAACAGCTAACGAAAATATCAAGATTCCTCCCATTCTATTCTGAAATCAGATCTATAAACGTCTCACTTGTCACACGACCCGTAACTCATGTTTGCAAAACATGTACACTCAAGTACATGTGGCACGTGGATTAACATCATCATCATCATCATCATCTTGTACAGTTTCCAGCCCCAGGCTGGGTCTGTTTGGAACATAAGCCTCGCCACTTAGTTCTTTCTTCCCACCACCTCTCCGCTGTCACTCTGGTCCAGTCCTCGCCTCTCTTCTTGACACATTCCTCCATTCCTTTCAGCCATCTATCTCTTCGTCTTCCCCTTAGTCGTTTCTTCTGCATCTGCATCTCATGTATCCTCTTGGGAATCTTCTTCTCATCCATTCTCTTTAAGTGTCCATACCACGTCAGTCTTGATGTCTCAATCCTACCTTGCAAGGGCTCCTCTTTCACCATTTCCCTGACCTTTTCATTCCTCACCCTGTCTCTTCTTGTTACTCCGATCCTACTTCGCAGGAACTTCATTTCACCTGCCTGTATTCTGCTTATGTCTCTTTTCTTCATTGTCCACGTTTCTGAAGCATAGGTCAGTATCGGGATATAGTAGCTTCTGTATAACACTTCCTTGCTTTTTTGTGGGACATCTTTATTTCACACTAAGCTTCTAATGCTTCTCAGAAATGCTTCTGCCTGTCTGTCACGTTCCGTAATCTCTTTGTCATTTCTCCCATTTTCCTCCACTATACTTCCCAAGTACTTGAGACTTTCCACCTTCTTCAGCTGTCCACCTCCAAGTGTTATCCCACTCATTGGACTGTCCTTTTTCCTGGTCGTTAACAGGATCTCACATTTACTGATGTTGAACTTCCATCCGTTCTCTCCCACTGTTTCTTCCCAAGCCTTCAGTTGCTCCTGAATTTCCTCCTCCTTGTTTCCCCAGATCATGAGATCATCTGCAAACACCATTGCTTTCATCTTATCTTCTCCTATCTTTCCTGCTATCCGTGTCATTACCTCGTCCATAACCACAATAAAGAGAAGGGGTGACAGCGCACTACCCTGTTTCAGCCACTCATTTGTCTGGACCAGTCTGTTCTTTCCCCTCCAACTTTCACACAACTCACACTTCCACAATACATCTCCTTCACTCTGCCTACAGTCTCTTTTTCCACTCCCATGTTTTCCATTGCTTTCCAAACCTTCTCCCTACACACACTATCATAGGCCTTTTCGATGTCCAGGAAGGCCATCAACAGATCCTCTCCAAATTCGTAGTGGTGTTCCTGGAGCTGTCTCACTGAAAATATGATATCCACTGTTGATCTCCCAGGTCTGAATCCATACTGCTCCTCTCTCAATTTTCTCTCCACTTTGGCTCGTCGTATTAAAAACAGGGAATCGTCGGGCAGAACTTCGTCTCACCAGAGACATCGAAATAGTGTTAAGTCGGGCAGCACTTGGATTAACATTACACTGAATATTTACATAATAAAATCAAACATTAGTTACGCAACATTCTATATTTAAAATATGAGTGTTGGTACAAACCCTATCACAGAACATCGAAACAACGCAAACAAAATCTAAATTTAACTATTTACAAATCCCAGTCCAAAATCTAACTACATGCTTGAAATAAATCAATGCGGTATTTATTCCTTCAGCCACTCGATTCAGCTCACGTCACATGACATGGTCCCACAGGGCCTCTCGACTCCTCCATCGCCATCTTGACAGCAGATACCCTGGACACCATCCCAAAGCAGGTCCTCGTCGACATCTTGACCTTCTTAAATGATGAAATGTTCAACATACAAATTGTACTACAACAACCTACTAAATTGTAATGTGAGTTACTCACTTCACTCACAGTTCATTTACAATTTTTATCGTTGACTTTCCCTAATTAAATAAAACCCTATTATACACGCACACGGGATCATTACAGTTAATAAAATATAAAACAGTTACTAGTTAGACTCACGGTCTAGCTCAAAATTTACAAGTCCAAAGACTTAATAACTTGGACAGTACTTCACCTATAATTACGTCGTAATAAAAACAGTGAATCGTCGGGCAGAACTTCGTCTCACCAGATACCTCGAAATAGTGTTAAGTCGGGCAGCACTTCGTCTCACCAGAGACTTCGAAATAGTGTTAAGTCGGGCAGCACTTCGTCTCACCAGAGACCTCGAAATAGAGTGTAGTCGGGCAGAACTTCGTCTCACCAGAGACCTCGAAATAGTGTGTCTCAAACTGGCATCGTGGACACATTTATACAAGACAGTCGAAATTTCGGTGGGGGAAGCAATAAAAATATTATAAATCGATGCAGGTGAGCTATCGGATCGGGCAAGGTATCATTCTTCATAATTTTTCACGCAGGTTACATTTCTGCCCAGAGGATCCCAAATCGATCGGCCAATTAATCAGAACACAGTTCGCGCGCTTTCTCAACTCACGCGCACATTTCACGCCACTCCAGGCATCTCTCTGTGATTCACTAGATTCAAGCGTAGTACGTTGGATACAACCACCTCTCCATGCCTTCTAGACGCCAGCCTGACAAAGACTTCAGGCCACGCGTAAAGTTCAAGCACCCTAATTCCAGGAATCGGCTATGAATACCACGCTTGCCTCACTGGCCCCTTTGCTCTGAACAAATTGCAACACCTCCAAGTCCACTAGCCTTCTCAACAGCACCAAATATGTCTTCAAATATGATGAATAAAATTAACATGAAACATTATTATTGTATCAAAAGGTTCATTTGCCACCAGCTGAACTGAAAGTCTGGCTCAAGACATTGAGTCGATTTTTAGTGTCCCACTACATTAAAAATCATTCAGTAATATCTCTAGTTTAAAGTGTCCCACTTCCGTCTGTTCAGTGACCTGCCTCGTCTCACTAATTACTTCTCTTGTTGACTCATCGCGCTGCGGATCCACGCAGCTGTCAGCCTGTCACATCTGGTATCTCCCCCTCCTTCTCATACAAGCACGGCGACCTCTCGCTCCCGTCTTGTTTGTCAACAACGATGCCTGGCTCAGTCATTACCTCACGTACAGTAGCCTCGTACATTTTGATGTGCATCTTCAATTTTCTAACAAATTTGCCGCTACATCATTGCCATCCTGCTCCCATGGTTCCATCCTATAGTATAATTTCCATCTTCTTCTTCTCCTTCTTCTGCTCCCGTCTTCTTCACCATCTTCTTTCGTCTTTTTCTTCTTTACCACATTTCGAGGCCCTTGTTGATTTCGCCTCGCGAATCCCTCCTGTTATTCTTCTGTTCCTTCTTGTCTGCTATTCTCTCCTCTTCTTCATGCAGCTGCTCCAAATACCTCTGTGTTTACTACGTGCATGGCCTGCAGGTTTGGATTTGTTCCATCTCCCGTGTTATAGGTGTGGGGATATCTGTGGTTCTCCATGGCTCTTCCCCACTTTCCTCGCTCTGTCTCTTTCTTTCTATGTAGTTCTTCTACCTGTCTCTGCGACTCTCTGTAACGTGCCTCCCAATCAGTCCTGTCATCCCGTGGTTCTGATTCCACGTTATCCCGTCGGTCCTTCCAGAATCGCG
This sequence comes from Meconema thalassinum, assembly GCA_946902985.2. Taxonomy (NCBI): domain Eukaryota; kingdom Metazoa; phylum Arthropoda; class Insecta; order Orthoptera; family Tettigoniidae; genus Meconema; species Meconema thalassinum. Next base: position 1,752,073,633 of record OX336388.2, on the reverse strand, counting down.
TCCCACCATTCCTTTGATACGGTCTTTCCTGCCTTCTGTTCTCCTGCCAGTTTGAATAACCCCTCTGGTATGGTCTCTGATTGTTATGAAAGTCACTTGTTATTATTGTTGTGCCCATAACGTTGCCTGTTGTCTTGGTACTCTTGCCTCCGCGGCGTGAATTGCGTATACGTCACCTGGGATCTAGTGTTCGTACTGCTATTGTTCATGCTCTTAACTACTTCTGTGGTGTTTACTTGCTCTAGTCGCTGCTGTCTCCCCTGAGGTGTGATTAAACTAGTCTTATCAAGATGTCTGAGAATTTCCTCCGCTTGCAGTGCCGTTTTCACGTTGGCTGTCACCAGGAATTGCTGGATATTCATGGGCAATTGCTTCCCTATCGTTAAGACTAAATTTTCCTCAGACGGTGGTTCGTCAAGGTCCCAGAGTCTCACCATTTGTTGTGAAAAGAACTCAGAAAATTTTGTAGGATGTATGTTGTGGTACTTTCGTGAGTATTGATCCATTCTCAATCCCTGCTGTAAGGACGGACTCCAGAACTTCCTTAAGAATGCCTCCTTGAATTGTTCCATGTTCTCGAAAGTATACTTAAAACTCTGGAACCAAATTAAGCTTGAGCCCTGCAAAAATCTTTCTACCATTCTTACTTGTTTCATGGGGCTAATCTGTTGGTCATTATAATATTCCTCCAGTTCCCGCAGAATAGCTCTTGGCGTATTCCCTATTCCATCACTGAACTTAGAAGGTTTAAAGTCGTTCCCTTGAATGACTAGAATTATTTGTGGACTAATTGTGTTTTGCACAGGAGTTGATGTTCCGCCTCTGTACTCGCGAAATGCCTCTGTGTTTACTCCCGTCTTCGGACTCTGTTCATTGCTTGTGCCACCAGCTAAGTTCGATAGCCCTAGGCTCCTCATGCTTTCCGGCTTCCCCTCTATTTGCTCAGACGAAAATAGATGAGCTTGCTCCAGGTTTTGTTGTTCGCTTTTAATAATCATGTCAGCTTGCTCTTGGAACTTGACCTTAATGCTTTCCTCAAGTGCCTGAGTCCGGTTTTGATTTTCTCCCAGCTTCCTAATCATCACTAATCTTTCGTCCTTCGTATCTTCGCTCATTTGTTTCCAGTCCTTCCTAATTCTGTCCTTCATCAATTTTATTCTTTCTTTATTCATCTCTTGGTTTCCTGTCTGAACCGATTCTATCTTCTCCAGCCGTCCCTCGATCTGCAAATTATTTATTTCCATCCATTCCTCAACTTGTACCTTATTCTCTTCCATCTGTTCCTCCATTTGCATTTTAGTCTCCGCTATACATTTCTTTACCTGATGCTGGTCCGCCTCCAAGTGTGCCCACCTATCATCTGTCTTGATTTCCAGCCTATCCATTTCCTTCACAAGACCCAATACATTCTTATCGACTGCTTCAATTTGTTCTTGTATGTTGACTGTCTTGGCCTCCATTTGATTAAACCTCCCCCGTAGCTCATCCTGCGCGATTTTAATTCCTGCCGTATTATTTACACACGCCTTTTCAATCTGCTCTAGCTTAGCGACCACCATTTCATCCAGCTCGAGAAGTTTCTTGTCAAATTTACTCTCAATAACCTGAATCTGTCCTGATTGCTTATTATTATTATCGTACATTTAATTTGCTAGTTTGTCTAATTGTTTCTTGGTACTGTCGTTAATATCCGCCGCAATTTTATTTAACTGGTCCGTTTGTGCTACCGATTGTTCCGCAAACCTAGTGTTCAATTGTTCTGTAATATTATTGTTTAACTCAGTTTTTTGTGCAATTAGCTGTTCCATAATATTATTGTTCAGTGTCACTATTTGTTGATTAGTAGTGTCTTTCTGAACCGATAACTGCTCCTCTATGTTCTGACTAATTTCTGCTTTTAATTCAGATAACTGTCCCTTGCTAGCGTCTTTCATTTCCGCCTTTAATTCAGATAACTGTTCTTTACTTTCCGCCTTCATCTCTAACAACTGTTCTGTGGTTCTTGCTGACGCAAGTTCAATAAGAGCGCTTATCTCAGCGATCGTTGCCATGGCAATATGCAAATAATACTCTTGAGAAATAGGGACCATGCACTTAGATACGTCCGCTGCACGTCCACACATGTTTGACATTAACTCTTTAAAAATACCCAATTCATTTATTTTTACGTTAATACAAAATGGCAATCTATGCATCTTTGGGTATTATGAATTTACTTTTAATTTTAAATCACCCTCATTGATCTGATTTTAAATTCCTAACCTGCCTGAATTTACATAAACATATTTTAATTAACCAAGCGTCAATTAAAATTTTAAGGCATCACCTTCCTGGCATTTAAATATTCTGAGTTCATTGGCTAAAACAATTTCTAATGTAATTTAACTGGGCGCCCGAAACACGTCACAAATCAATCAAAATATCAAATACAACAGTGTTTCATATTTATTATTATTATTAAATGAACTCATTGATTTTACTTGGTCACAAATAGCGATAAGACTTTGCTTAAATTACTGAATTTACATTTAAACAACCAGCGTTACCTGGCATCATCTTTCAAAAATGAATATGAGGCAACAATGCACCATAGTGGCTAGCCATTCTACAAAGCAACAACAACAAACCCCACGTTGGGCAGACATTTTGTACTCTATGAACCCTTGTAAAGAAGCGGAATGAGACTCTTTTCAGGGACGTGTTGCGGTCCATACCGTTGTTGTTAAAATTATTTGCTCCTTATCATAACAAAGAACATTGGTAAAAATATCACACAGAAAGAAAAGTTAAGCCAAAATTTAACTAACATGAATTTAATTTCAGAACAAAAAAAAAAAAAATAACAATCAACAAATAAACAACACCCATAGATAGATAGATAGATTTTTATTAATTCCATTTGATCAAATACATGTATACAATACATTTTTGATATAGGACACGTCAGAATTTACATCTAAAAATAAAAGTACTTATAGGTATATACAGTAACACTAATACTATAACTATTTATAACTTATTATAATAACAGATCTTAAGAGATACAATCTTATTGGACAACTATTTACACCTTACTCTATTATAATAATATGAAAACTTAATTCTATAAATATAACAACTTACAGCTAGATATTACAATTAAAATAGAAAAGTAAAATATAATAATAGATTTCATCGCTCCTATATGCTAAGATATTCAACTACAGAGTAAAAACAATGGCACTGCAGATAAGCTTTCAACATTCTATCAAAGGTTTTTATTTTTGGGGCACTTTTTATATACTGGGGTAGTTTATTGAATAATTTTAACTCCTGTGTGAAAAGTTCCTTTTTGATATATGCTTGTGAAATATGAATGTTTTGATTTTGTCTTGTGTTATGCCTATGAACATCATTGTTTGTTTTCAGAAAAATATCCTTATTCATTAAATTATTTTTAAAAAACATAATACTTTCAAAGATATATATTTACAGGGCAGTGGGAGAATGTTTAAATCTTTAAACAGAGGTCTACATGATTCTCTAGTGTTTACATTTGCCATAATTCTAATCGCCCTCTTTTGTATCCTGAACACACCCCAAAATATGACCCCATATCTTAAATATGAATGGAAATAAGCAAAATAAGCATTTCTTAATGTGTGCATGCTAGTGCAGGTTTTCAAAATACGTAAGGCAAAGCACATCGAGTTCAGTTAAATATTCAGTTATTGTATATGTTTATTCCATTTCAAGTCATGTTGTATCCATAGTCCTAAAAACTTTGTTTCTGATTTATTTTCTATTTGATGACCATTTAATGTTATATTGGGCTTCGCAGGATTCCTATTCTGTATAGTGTGGAAATTTAGACATACTGTTTTTTTATAGCTTATTATTATTATTATTATTGGTGCCTTTATTGTGGCGAAGTTAGGGCTCTAGGCCCTCTCTTACACTTAACCACACACAGTGCAACTTACATGAATACTCACATATGTTATTCTTAACCTACCAAACTTAAATACTAGGAAAACCTTAAATACTAGAATAAAATAAAATAAAATAAAATAAAAATTAAATATCCTTAATTATCTTGTGACCATTTGGTTAACTCTCCTGCAACGGAGTCAGCAGACTGCTGTATGACCTGTTTAGTTTCACCTTTTATTACGAGTGTTGTATCGTCCGCAAACAAAATTTCCTTATGTGAATGAACGTTCTGTTTTATATCATTGAGATATAGAAGAAAGAGTAATGGGCCCAAAACCGATCCCTGGGGTACTCCAAATTTAATAATTCCCTCATTGGACAATGTTTCATTAAGTAATTTGGTTCCATCATCCTTGTGTCTCAAGCTTACTATTTGTTTATGCCTTGTTAAGTAAGACTCTATCCATTTATTAGCTAGACCTCTAATACTATATTGATTTAGTTTTGCAAGGAGGATTTTATGGTCAACAACATCAAATGCTTTCGATAAATCCAAGAATAGGCCAGTTACATGTTCCTTATTGTCAATTAATTTCTGTATACTATCAATACATTCATAAATTGCTGTCTATGTAGATTTTTCCGTTGTGAATCCATGTTGTGAGTTTGATAATATTTTATTTTTTTCTATAAAACTTATCAGTCTTTTATACATGATTTTTTCCACAATTTTTGCAATACCAGTTGGTAAGGTAATAGGACGATAGTTATCTAATTCATCTTTTGAACTGTTTTTGTGCACTGAAATTACTTTTGATAACTTCAAAATATCCAGGTAAGTTCCTGAAAGAATTGAACTGTTTATTAAGTGTGTAAGTGGATTTATTATATTTTCTACACATTTCTTAAAAATTGCATCAGGGATGCCATCAATGCCAGAACAGAATTTATTTTTTAGCTCTTTTGTAACTATTCTTACCTCTTCACTTGTGACATGATTTATAAATAAAGGATCACTACATATATTTATTTTATTATTAGAATTTAGTGTATTTATCTGTGATTTATTTAATAATTTTTGTGGAATTTCCAGAAAATAGTCATTAAAAGTGTTAGCTATTTCCTCTGGATTATTAATCACTTTATTATTTCTGGTCAGTGTAATATTCCTTTGTATTTTAGCAGATTTTTCAGTTTCTTTCTTTATCATGGACCACATAGCCCTGTTTTTATTAGATGATTGGGAAATAAAATTATCATTATGCATCTTTGCTAGTCTTATTACCTTACCTAATATGCTAGTGTATTTTTTGTAGTATAAATTGAATTCAGGTGTTGTTAGGTATTGTTTATATTATTTGTGTAGAAATTTCTTCCTTTGACATGAGTTTATAATCCCTGTTATTATTTAATTGCAAGTTTTGTTATTTTGAACAGTTCTTTGTATAAAAGGGAATGCTGTTTCAAAATAGTGTTTTAGGGTACTGTTAAATGCATTAAATTTATCATTTACATTTTCTAGTTTATACATTTCTGACCATGTTTCCTTATTTAATAAGCCATTGAAATATGTAACATTTGTTTCAGTGAAAGACCTGGACTTTGATTTTACTCCATTATCATTATTATTGATTGTTTCGGGTACTTCAAAACTCAGCATTTGTCCAGGGTGGTCACTAAAACCCGGACAATAGACTTCTATTGAATGGTGATATTTATCTGTATTTTAAAAAAAATGATCAGGAGTGGTTTTACTAAATTTTGTTGTTCTTGTTGGGGTATTGACTGTAGGTTTCAGTCCATAGGAAATTAGTAACTGTGTTAATAATTCACAATTTCTATCAAATTTTAAGAAATCCACATTTACATCCCCACAAATTATTATATCGAAATTTACTTTGCTCATGTTATTGAGTAACAATTCTAATTTATCTATAAATAAAGGAAACATTCCTGACGGAGAACAGTATACGCATACAATTATTAACTTAAACTGCTGTATTTTTACGGCAGAGAATTCAAAATCCTGTTCCATAATTAGATAATCATAAGCTGTTAACTGTTCATGATCTGAATTATTTCTCAAGAAGATACAAGTACCACCATGGCTAATATTAGTTCTGGAGTATTTACTAGCTTGTATAAACCCTGGGAATTGAATTAATTCGAGTTGTTCCTCTTTTAGCCAATGTTCTGAAATACATAGTGCTGAGATGTCTTTAGGTTCATTTTTAAGCATTAGATTTATGTAATCAATTTTATTATAGAGAGACTGAACATTCTGGTGGTAAATTTTAAATTTGTTACTTTTGCAAGCTTGTGTTGGTGATTTATTTACATTATTACTATCATAATTGTTATTATTATTGTTGCTAGACAAATCCGAAATACCATTGTTGGACTCATTTAAATTTGACATCAAAAGATCTGAATGCCAAACCTCACGTATGGCTCTATTTACAAGTTTCCCTGCTTCCACTCTAAAGATATTACTGTTGAATTATTCTTACCATTTGAATTTACAATTTTGCAGATTTCATCACTAAGATACTCTTTTCCTAACCTATTTAAGTGTAGGCCATGCCGAGTGTGGAACTTCCTGTCTAATTTATTTACATCTATAATTTGGACATTTGGAAAACTCTTACAAATTTTATGAATTTTTCCATTTGTAGCCTCTATTTCTACATTTACACATGATTTGGGAATTAAGTCGTATCTCTGCGGAATGTTTACAATGATGAATTTTTGTGTTATGCATGGATGGCAATGTACCCTTTAAATCTTTGATTATCTTTTTACTCTCATTTCTATAGACGTCGTTTGCTCCAGCGATGATTACTGCTTAGTCTTTTGAAGTAAGGGACGCACACTCTCCTACCATCCTGTTCGTGACCGCTGCTATGGGTGCTCCTGGCTTTACTGTCGAAGTTACCTCCATTTCACCGCTTCTCTCTAATACGCTTGCTGCTACAACTCGCCCGTGACTATCCGCATCTTCCTGGATTTTCTCTTTATCAGTTTCTTCTTTTCTTCTTGAAGAAAGTCATCATTTTCTTCGATGAGCGCTCCAAATGAATTTGAGACGGGAATTTCAGTTATATGTACCGGTACTCCATTTATACGCCTAGGCATATTCAACCTTACCTCACCAGCAACCACTGTCGACCAAGTTTCCTTGCTTTCCTCTCTGTTTCCTTTTAATTTATTCAACTCTTCCATTAACTTAGTAATATCTTCCTTTAGCAGCTTTATAATTTCATCTTTTGAGGACAGTTCTTTTCTCAGGTTATGACATTCGCATGACGGTACCGGTAGGCCTACATTACGACAATCGGTTTCACTTTTCTCCTCACTCAATTTTACCTGAGATCTTGTGATGATTTTATTTGCATTTTTTACTTTTATTTTGCACGACGAGCATAAATCCGTAACGGTTACATTACACCCGCAAGTTAATTAAATGACAAATAAACAAAATCTCTCTGATGAGATTAATATAAGATTCCAGGCCAATCAGTGGTTCTGTTCTTCCTTCAAATCATGTGTGGCGATGTGACGAGGACACAGAAAAGATCAAGTACTTTTTATACGCGACCTGCGACCATAGGCTACAGCACGACAAGCTGCGGGTCCGTATATTAGGAGGTAGACATGGCACTGGGAATACACCTACAAATAATCAAATATTTACAAATACCCGACACTCGCTAGCCTTACAAAATTAAAACTGAGATTCCTGCTTGGAATCTTGATCAGGTGTCAAAGACACGAAGAATGCCAAATCAGGACTTCAATCAAACAAAAACAAGTACGAATGCGCGTGACTATACTGACTGACATCACCCGATGACCGTTGTCACCTTACAAGGACACACAACAGGGTGTCAAACAAATCAAACAAATTACATGGAAATCAATCACAAATCATATTGCTCAGTAGCAATTATATACATCAACAAAAGAATTCATTTTAAACGAAACATGAGATTACTTTTCGTGCGTGAGCAACATCCCCTTTAAATTATCAAAGCTTCAACTAAACAGGCACACTCTTTAACTAGGTCACAAGAAACCCAGTCCCCTCAACTCATTAGCACACCTTATCTAGATCTGCGCCTGGTGGATGTCTCGCTGGCCCGTGTCAATAACCCAGTGTGTCAACAGAAATATCCCAGTGCAGCGTTGAGGCCTACACCAGGAACGAAGATTCTTGACTGAACATCAGTAAAATAAATGTGTGTGTCATAAATATCCCAGGCTAGCCTATCTCATAGCACCAAGAATCGAAGCAATACCACGTGTGTCACAAAATACCAACAGTTCCATAAATTCCCACGGAATTCAAGAACCTCCTCGGGGTCGCTCAGAGTCTCGCAATGAGCATCATCTGATGCCCAATAGAGCAGCAGACAAGGAAGGCCATAGTAAATTCCTCCGTGCAGAAAATCACACATTTTGACACATCACACATTAACACGTAACACACACCAGGGTTTGACAATCCCTGAAAAAAAAAAAAAACACATCATATTTTCCACCCTCACACACGTCAGATCATAGTTACGACCGAAGAAAAAAATAACTACCAGAAAATTTAAATTACCAAACAAAACTAGAGAACAGACAGTTCCCTTCAAATTGATTGCAGGAACAAACACCTGATTTAATCAAATACAAATTACGCCTGTTTAATTCAAACAGCTAATGAAAATATCAAGATTCCTCCCATTCTATTCTGAAATCAGATCTATAAACGTCTCACTTGTCACACGACTCGTAACTCATGTTCGCAAAACATATTATACACTCGGGTACACGTGGCACTTGGATTAACATTACACTGAATATTTACATAATAAAATCAAACAATAGTCACGCAACATTCTACATTTAAAATATGAGTGTTGGTACAAACCCTATCGCAGAACATCGAAACATCGCAAACAAAATCTAAATTTAACTATTTACAAATCCCATTCCAAGATCTAACTACATGCTTGAAATAAATCAATGCGGTACTTATTCCTTCAGCCACTCAATTCAGCTCACGTCACATGACATGGTCCCACAGGGCCTCTCCACTCCTCCATCGCCATCTCGACAGCAGATACCATGGTCACCATCCCAAAGCAGGTCCTCGTTGTCGACATCTTGGCCTTCTTAAATCATGAAATGTTCAACATACAAATTGTGCTACAACAACCTACTAAATTGTAACGTGAGTTACTCACTTCACTCACAGTTCATTTACAATTTTTATCGTCGACTTTCCCTAATTAAATAAAACCCTATTTACACACGCTCACATGATCATTACAGTTAATAAAATATAACACAGTTACTAGTTAGACCCATGGTCTAGCTCAAAATTTACAAGTCCAAAGACTTAATAACTTGGACAGTACTTCGCCTATAATTACGTCGTAATTAAAACAGTTAATCGTCGGGCAGCACCTCGTCTCACCAGAGACCTCGAAATAGTGTTACTTCGTAATAAAAACAGTGAATCGTCGGGCAGCACTTCGTCTCACCAGAGACCTGGAAATAGTGTTAAGTCGGGCAGCACTTCGTTTCACCAAAGACCTCGAAATAGTGTTAAGTCGGACAGCTCTTCGTCTCACCAGAGACCACGAAATTGTGTGTGGTCGGGCAGAACTTCGTCTCACCAGAGATCTCGAAATAGTGTGTCTCAAACAGGCATCATGGACACATTTATACAAGACAGTCAAAATTTCGGTGGGGGAAGTAATAAAAATATTATAAATCGAAGCTGGTGAGCTATCGGATCGGGCAAGGTATCATTCTTCATCATTTTTCACACAGGTTACATTTCTGCCCGGCGGATCCCAAATCGATCGGCCAATTAATCAGAACACAGTTCGCGCGCTTTCTCAACCCACGCGCACATTTCACGCCACTCCAGGCATCTCTCTGTGATTCACTCGATTCAAGCGTAGTACGTTGGATACAACCACCTCTCCATGCCATCTAGAAGCCAGCCTGACAAAGACTTCAGGCCACGAGTAAAGTCCAAGCACCCTAATTCCAAGAATCGGCTATGAATACCACGCTTGCTTCACTAGCCCCTTCGCTCTGAACAAATTGCAACACCTCCAAGTCTACTAGCCTTCTCAACAGCACCAAATATGTCTTCAAATATGATGAATAAAATTAACATGAAACATTATTATACAGCATGTATCATAAGGGTTCAGTATGTAGCCTATGTATGTGCCCCCCCCCCTAATAACTTCTAAACGGCTGGAGCTATTTCAATGAAATTCGGTGAGATCATAGTACTATTCAGCCTGACCCAGACCGTGCCCTAGATATTTTATTAAGTCTCACCAATCCAACATAATGCTGTGCGAAATACTTAACCGGCATTCTATATCTCCGAAAGTATTACGCATATCGCCCTAAATTTTGTACTGTGATAAAGGGCACTACTCCAAGTTCACCTCTGTGACTTACAAAAACCTGTTAACTACAAAACGAACATGGCGGCCACTCAAAGTTGAAACATTTAAATAGACTTTTCTAGCGATATAACTATCCGTACACAGTGAAACTTGGTACAGCAAATGACTATACATATTGCAATGCACTGACATCTAAATTAGTTCAACTGTTTACATAACCTCAAGATGGCGGCTGTGTGAAATGTTAAAATTAAGTTTTCCTTTTCTTGTGTTCCAATCGTGCAATCAAAATCAACGTTTGAATAATGAACGTACAAAATAATCCTCATCTAATAGTACATAACTCTATGGGCTACATAATTATATTAAAATCCAACATGGTGACCATCGGAAATATTTAGACGGTTCTCAATATCTATTAATCTATGACAGCAATCAAACTGAAATTTTGTATATGTATAGAAGCTATAAACATAAGTTCACCTTTGGGATGTTCAATAACCTGGTGAGCACAAATCGAACATGGTGGCGACTCAAAATTTAAATATTCGAATGGAAGTTTCTTGAGATTTAACTATCCGAGCGCAGTGAAACTTCGTACGGTATATGCTTATATAAATTTAAATCCACTGGCATCTAATTTATTTAAATTATTTTCATAACCACAAGATGGCGGTTGAGCAAAATGTTGAAATCTCTTTTTTATTTCTTGTGTCCTAATCATGCGATTGTAGTTTGAATAAAACACCTACACAACAATTTTCATGTAATGGTACATAACTCTAAGGCCTATATATAAAAATTCAACATGTTGACCTTCCGAAATATTTAGACGGTTCTCAATATGTCCGATTCTATTACAGCAATTAAACTGAAAATGTGTATGTTGATAGAGGCAATTAATATGAGTAGTATATATGATAATAGGCTATTTAGTTCTTCTCGTAACTACTTGTTCATGTTGGTTTAAATAGAAGCCTGTTTTTCTGTGCCCCTCTACAAATGTCACCCACCAGCCACCATTTGATGAGCCCCACCTAGCTATGGTAGTAGGTTCTTTGGGTTCAGAAGATTATAGGCTAAGTGTGGGGAAGAAACTCAAGCTGACTGCTACTCTCCTTTTGGAGATTATAGTCGTAAGCAAATTTGTCTTCGGTGATGAGGGTTGCTTCCTTGTCTGATTATGGTCTCTTTCTTTTCTACAGGATCTCCTATCGGGTGCAACAGCTTGTAGTTACAAGGATCTGATGATGTTGAAATTAATTCTTGTCAGTGGTCTATATCCTCAGCTGGCTATTGCTGATGAATTCAACTACTGTAAGGTAAGCTATATGATAAGTGAAGCCAGTGCATTATGTCAGGCCAGACATATGACTAGAATGAGTTAGTCATCAAGTTAATTTCACTGTAACAAATTCAATAATGCTTAACTTCACATACTGTTACTACTGTTGGTACACTTTGATACCTGCAACACTCTTGATACTGGCTGAAATTGAAGTACACCGCAATTATTACCGGATGGCACATACGTACAGAAAGAGTTTTGTATCTGGGCAAGTGCATGTGCTACAGCTTGATTGTGGGGGGAGGAATTTCCACTTCTCTCGTGGGTATAGACATTTTCTCATCATCTCATAGTGTAACTTCCTCCTTCCTGGAGCACAGCAGCAGTGATCCCCTCCACTATCATCCTTCTCCTCCTTTCCCCTCTTTGCTCGCAGGTTTGCGCCATTGGGTATTAATTGCAATATACTCTGTGTGTGGTATTGACTCTGATTCTTTTTAATTCTTGAATATACACTTCATGTAGTTAAGAATTTATGTCATACCGTATTTACTCGAATACGACCCGCCCCCGATTAAGACCCGCACCGTGATTTTGAAGTACAAAATGTAAAAAAAAAAAAAAAAAAAAAAATTTACTCAAAATTATTTACAATCTTAACTAAATAAACAGAATAGCATTTATCCAAAATAGTTTCCAACAGTTTTGAAGTCGTCGTAAAATAACACACATCAAACGATTAAAAATACAAATAAAAGTACACAAACACTTCATTCATCGTCATCAGAAGTACCAACTTCGGAACTTTTATCACCATCACTTTCCCACTAAATGTCGTCATCACTGTCATCCATAGCATTCGAAATACTACATTTCTTGAAGCTCTTCCGTAAGAGATCTCCCGAGATACGATTCCATGCCGTCGAAATCCACGAACACAGCAGCTGAACTTCCGGGCGCTGAATGTTAGATAAGTATATACCTGAGTTTGGCATTCCATTTAGAATTCTTTCTGACAGCGGACCACAGTTTACCTCCAGGTACTGGAAATCCAGCATGGACAAAGTTGGCATTACACATGTTCACTCATCCGTGAGATATCCACAAGGAAATCCAAGTGAACGTTCGATGAGAGAATTATCTCGGTTATTCCGTGCTTTAGTGCATGATAGACATTCTCCTTGGGTAGGACAACTATCAAAAGTTGAAACCTGGTTGAATTCTGTTCAACATGAAAGTATACGGGTTACACCGTTTGAAATTCATTTTGGAAGGAGGCCCCAAAATGAACTAGCGAGATGTTTGGGGTTAACTAGGGGAAAACAATATGGAAAGGAATTTTATGTCCAGTTGGCGAAAAAGAATTTATCCAAGTCAGCTGAAAGTAGAATTCGCCAACAAAACAAGAATAAATTTGACTATTTCAATGTGGGAGATCGCGTCCTATTAAGGGTCCCGAAACAGTCATGTTCCATAGAGAAGGTCATACAGAAGGTTTTTTCTTTTGTACGAGGGACCTTATACTGTGTCTAAGCGTTTAGGTAAGACTGCTTATTTATTTATTTATTTATTTATTTACATAGGTCCCAATGAGCCTGAGCTCGTGTTAGGGACAATCAAGTAACATAGTTACAGCATGGCATATATATAATTTTTGTAACATTATTGTTTAGTTTAATAGTAACTTAGATTGCTAGTGACTAACTTTACAGAGATAATACGGTATGATACATTGCATTGCTTAAGGCTATTGTACATTGGCTATTCATTATGTTTTGAAAAATGAAGGTATTCCAATGTACGGAACTTATAATATTCACTCTTTGCGTAAATATGTTACGTGAGTAGAATTCGTTATTGTGAGATAAAGACTTTATTATTATTAAAATATATAGTCGGATATGTAACGTAAATTTGGTTGTAGGAAGTTGTCAAGATCATTTTTTATCTGGACGTAAAATTAATGTGTTGGGGGTGCGTGCCGCTATTTGTTGTTCTAGTTATGAATTGGGTATTGGAGGCATATATATGTCTATTTTGTTAATTTTTGATACAGTTGCACAATGTATATGTATTCGTTTGTATGCTGTAATGTATATGTTTTTCATTGTGTGTGTTACCTAGTATCTTTCTTAATTTTGAGTTATGCTGTGGATATTTTTCGTTATCTTCTATTTAACCTTTTGTCCATTCATATTATTGCAGCTTTTTTTTACTTGATTTTGTGTAGTAATTCTGAACTATTAAAATATAATTTCCAAGTTTTCTAAGTCATCGAATTAAAGTTGGAACATTGTTCAGAATACTTCAAGAAATGCCCTACACTGCATTCTAAAGTGGACAGATTTGACAAGCTTTTGATGGTGGAGCAATATTTACAATCAGCTATAAGCAATTGGGAATTGTATCATGTGATCTACAGCAACGAACCATGGATCGCCTAAAAATGGATGCTGAACCAATATCAGAGGATATAGTGTCCAAAAAAATATATATATTCACTGCAAAAATGAACGGCCGACCTATAACCAGTTTTGCAATAGGCTTCTCAGTGTGTACCATGCTTAGGAAAATGTGGTAGTTATGACTAAGTCACCTTGTGCTAGCGGTAGTGGAGGTGGAGATGATGATTTGGTATCTTGATATCCAATTGTGGATGTTATTCTTCAGGAACATTTCAAGTTAATCAGGGTGAGCTTGAGGTATGGAGAGGAGACTTCAGAATTGGTTGAAGAGGCGGATAACGGTTGGAAGATGGTGTGTTGTGCAGCTTGATTTGGACAAGATGATAGTATAATCACATGAAGAAGAGGGAAGTCCAGATCTCTGTGTCTCACGCTCTTATGTATTTTTTTGTGTTGCATGTGTATCAGAAAGCCCTTCAATATGACATAGTTGTCAGGCTTTCTGGGGGCGAATGTAACGTTTACTGAGACCATATAGGCCGTGATACGTTTATATAAAAAATGATTAGTGTTCTTTGGAGGTGGCGTTGGTGCGCTTGAGTGGAAGAAACTGTAATGTGTTTTTCGAGGGTATTTTACGCCACTGACATAAGTCAGTAGGAAGCCATTCAATGTTTATTTACGCGGCAACTTGTTCAGCCAAGATAATTTTCGTTTAACTTATTATTATTGATGTATTTTTTGGAGCGTTTTTTTTTTTTAAGATTATAAGTATACAGATAGGTTTTCGATTTCATAGAAAACGCTATCAAGCGAATTATTACGAACAACATTATCACGGAAAATTATATGATTACGGAATTTTACGGATTGTAGTCAGTTAGGGTTTATTGTGAGAGAGATGAGTCATTGGGAATTCAGATACAGGTATATTCTTGTCGAGAAGCGGTGACGAAACCGACGAACACTTCCAGCTGACTGTATCAAGAAAAGGCGAATTAGACTGGAACGGCAAATCTACTTCGTCACGCCGAGTAAAATGACCCTTTTGTCGGGAGTCAGCGTGGTGGCTCAGCCAATCAGGGGAGTCCGGACCACTGGGTGACGGCACTGGAGAGGGGATTCGGCGAGTGGATAAAGTGTTCGCGCGCCGAGAAGAAAGGGCTATTAACATTGTGAAACTTGACCGAAGTGGTCGCTCGTTTGGTTGGTTCCGGTGTGATCGGACCATAACTTTAACATTTCAACAACAATCTCCACAAGTGACGAAGAAGATGGCGACGTCCAGAAGGCTGATGGAAGCTCTCTTGAACCATCACGTACGAGGGAAATGCTACGGCTATTTCCAATGGTAAGCGCGAATGACGCAGAACTATGCAATCTCTCTCTTTTCATTGTTTCATAATCAGAATTTGAGTAACTTTTAGCTTGGGAATAATAGTAAATTCAGTAATTCATCCGACTCCGTTTTCACATAATTTTCAAGTGGTAAAATTCAAATCGTCACGCTCCATTTTTAAATTATTATTATTATTAAAATTGCCACTACTTGTTTTTTATATAATAAATTCATTTCTATACTATGCAATCTTTGCTTTCAGTAGGTAGCATTAGATATAGACCAAATTCCTTCTCCTGATACAATTGTTAGTTGGGTTAATGATCAAATCATGCCACGGTCTGAGAGTGAAGATTCTTAAAGGTGTTCTGCCTGAGCTAGGTGTTGATAAATATAAATTTAGATTTCAACTTAGTGTTGAGGTCCTGGCGCCCATTAATTCAACGTATCTTAGTCAGAGAAAACATTACAATTAGCTCAAAGGTGGGACTTGTGGTGGTTTAGCATCACTCACCCCAGTCAAAACATTACAAAACATGAGCTAGTGAAACGAGAGTGTCAACTCTGACAATAGCAGATATGAGTTTAGACAATAAGAGTTGAACTTGGATAAATAAAATGTGATTGGAGGTTATTGGAGATTATAAAAGAAATGTAATTGTATGAAAAAAAGACGCGAAGGAGAATATACTGAATTAATCTGTCTTATTTAATAAGTCGTATTAGTTATAGTATTACGGCTTCATCTATAAACGTCGTATTAGTTATAGTATTACGGCTTCATCTATAGGTCTTCCACGGGAGTAAAAATTGATAAAGGATATAATGACTAGTGATATAAGTTGGAAATTATATCATTGTGACTACATTACAGGAACAATTTAAATATACATCCCTTAAGACCACTAAATAGTAAGTAGCATTCCAATGATTTATTGTTATGTTGCAGTATAATATTAAGCTGCCTTGTTTACTGTAGTGTCCTGGTTGGTGCTATAAACACACCATTCCTGAGATGAATGAGTTCTCGTGTCTGTATTAAATGAATATTCATTCATAGTAGGTCCACAGTGGATTTGATTTTTGCTGTAAGGCAGTTACAAGAACAGCACTATGAGTATGGAACAGATCTACTGATGGCCTTCCTGGACATTGAGAAAGCATATGACAGTGTATGCAGAAACAAAGTATGGAAGTCCCTGGAGGATAGAGGAGTAGAGAAATGGACTATAAAGAGGATAAAGGAGATGTACAAGGGAAGCGTGAGCTGTGTGAAAGTGGGAGGAGAGAGATCTGACTGGTTGGAACAAAGAAACGGCCTGAAACAAGGAAGTGCACTGTCACCGTTACTTTTCATTGTGGTGATGGATGACATAATGACCCGAGTGGCACAAGTAATTGGGGACGGAAAGATGAAAGCAATGGTGTTTGCAGATGATTTGATGATTTGGGGAAACAAGGAGGAGGAGGTACAGGAACAGTTGGACGTGTGGGAAGGAATAATACAAGGATATGGGATGAAATTTAGCATAAATAAGAGTGAGATGGTGATCACAACAAGGAAGAAGGAAAGAACCACAACGGGAATAACAATTGGTGGGGAACAGCTGAAGAAAGTGGAGAGTTTCAAGTATCTGGGAAGCCTGATACAAGATAATGGAAGAAACGATAGAGAAATAAATGAGCGGGGGAGGCAGGCAGAAGCATTTCGGAGGAGTGTGAGAAGCATGTTATGGAGCAAGGATGTCCCGCAGAACAGCAAAAAGATCATATATCGGACGTACTATGTCCCTATCCTGACGTATGCCTCGGAGACTTGGGTTATGAAAGGAAGGGAGAAGAGCAAAATACAGGCCAGTGAGATGAGGTTCTTGAGAAGCAGTATTGGAGCTACAAAGATGGACAGAATAAGAAATGAGAGGACCAGAGAATTAATGAAGGAGGAACCATTACAGGATGGTATAGAGAAATCTAGACTTAGATGGTATGGACATGTAAAACGAATGGAGGAGAAGAGGATACCCAGGAGAGTACATGAGACGAAGTGGGAAGGAAAGAGACCGAGGGGAAGACCGAGAGACAGGTGGCTGAAGGGGGTGGAAGAAAGCGTGAAGAAGAGAGGAGAAGACTGGACAAGGGTGGAGGCTGAGAGATGGTGGGAAGACAGAAGACGTTGGAGAGGCTTGTGTTCCAAACAGACCCGGCCAGTGGCTGGAAACTGTGCAAGATGATGATGAAGATGATGATGAGTAGGCTATTCTATCTATAAATTGGCGCCGTCCCGGAAATATTTATATCACACGATTAGATCCAATTACAAATCTTCCAAACTAACAGTTATAAATCTTTTTGTTTTAAATATCCTCATGTATATGAAAAATAAACATCCACATGAATTGCCAGGCAGACAGGTAACAGTTCACTCATACAGCACAAGAAACTCACACCAGATAGAGGTACCATGGTGTCGACTTTCAAAAACAAAGAACAGTCATGACATTCTTGGCATACATTTTTTTAACAAACTGAGTTTGTCTTTCCAACAACTACCAACCAAAATCTTTAAGAAACAGCTGCAAAAGGGATTGCTGGTGAATCCATGGTATTCACTGGAAGAATGTATGGAAGCAGATTGGTGTAATACTTAGTACAATAGAAGTAGGTTAGATTTTGTTATAACGAAAATAAGGTGTTTGTATATACTGTTATAAGTAGGCTAAGTAATGTAGGATTGTTTGATTTTATTGTTTTGTATTACTAACCTGACGATGGCTATTGCACTGGTGTTTAACGCCAAATAAATTGATTCTGATTCTGATTCTTTATTTATCTCATATTCCATATTCCACAATTGTATTTTCTTCTTCTATATTTTTCTTTAAAACAAGCCTTCATACATCCATTATCATCTAAAACATCACCCAATCTTCCTTCTCAGCAGCACCCTCCAAGCCCATACTTTTTCCTTCTTCCTTCATTTGCAATAATCAGACCTAACATTGTAAAAGCCAAGAGTAAAAAAAACAAAGATATATGAAAAACAAAACAGCAACAAAAATAGAAATAAAAATACATATCTGTCACTCCCACAAGTCCAACCCCTCCTCCACGTGGTGGGAGACGGGCAACGGCATGAAGTAGGGGATTGCCTGTAGGGGTGAAGTACAGTGGGGACTTTGTGTGCCCCGGGACCGCTGCGGTAGCTGTGAAGGCTCTATGGGAACCCTGAAAAGTGACGGCTGACGGGGCTCTGGTGAAGCTACGATAGGCCTAGCAAGCCAGTAGTGGATATCATATTTGCTTTCAAAACAGGAACAGGCCTCGGAAAGGATGGATGCAAACTGACAGGAAAGGTGGAGGAGATTGTAGATGTGATGGAGAGAAGAAAACTGGATATACTGGGCTCGGCAGAAACAAGATGGAAAGGAGAAGGTCGCAGTGAACTGAGGAAAGGGTACCGGTTGTACTGGAGTGGGAACAGTGAAGGAAGGAGCAGCGGAGTAGGAGTAGTTGTGAGAGATGGAATGAAGGAAGAGGTAAAGGGAATAAGTGACAGGATCATGAAGATCAGAGTAACTGTAAAGGGAAGAAGCCTGGAGATAGCCCAGGTATATGCCCCTCAAGTTGGATGTACAGCTCAAGAGAAGGAAGACTTTGAGGAGGAGCTACAATAGCAGTTGAATGGTCAGAGCATCATTGTCATGGGAGATTTGAATGCACATGTAGGAAGTGAAAGGCAAGGATATGAAAATGTATTGGGAGCAGAAGGATGGGGTAGCAGGAATGAAGAAGGGAGAAAGTTGCTGGATTTTCGCAAGAGAAACGGTTTTATTGGTGGGCAACTCCTGGTTCCGAAAGAAAGAAACCCACAAGGTAACATGGTACAGCAGTGATTTAACAAAGAAATCTTTGGATGGACAAGAGGGAGAACAAGGTGAAGGAGGACAAGGCCAAAAGGAGGAGGTGGTTGAGAGAGGGCAAGGTGATGAAAGGGTGGAGGATAAGGTAGAGGAGGAGGAAGACAACATACAAGAAGAAGAAAAGGATGGGCGAGAGGGAGAACAATGTGAAAGAGGACAAGGGCAAATGGAGGAGGAGGATGAGATAGAGGACAATGTGAAGAAAAGGGTGGAGGATAAGATAGAGGAAGACAAAATACCGGTAGAAGATAAGGTGAAGAAGCGTTGGAGGAGAAAGACGAGGAGGACGAGGTGGACAAAGTGGAGAGAGAAAAGGATGAGATGGAAGGCAAAGAGAAGGAGTAGGAAGAGGACGAGATGTCAGGCAGATGGAGATGAGAGAGTGAGGGATCAGAAGAATAAAGATGAAAAGAAGATAAAAGGGATAAAGGGATAAGAAGAAAAGGAATTGTTGAGCAGGATAAGGAGGAAGAGGAGAGAAATGAGGAAGGGAAGGAAAGAGAAGCAGTGGAGAAGGAAGTCTAGGAGGACAGGCGGGATGACAAGGTGGATGAAGAAAAGGACGAGATGGAAGGCAGGAGAAGGAGTAGGAAGACTAAGAGAAGAACAGAAGAACAAAGAAGACAGAAAGAAAGCAGCTGAAAGGAAGTTGAATTACAAGACAAAAAAGCTGAAAAAGGAAAAGAAGCAGACGAAAAAATGGAAGGGGGGAAAAGGTGGATATCGAAGACGTGATAATGGATAAAATGCTACTGGTGATGCTCCGCGCTTTAGAAGAAATGATGGAGACAGGCCCTGGAGAGGTCGGAAGGATGATATAGATGGAGATGGTGATGGTGATGGAGATGAAGAAAAGTCTGATAAGCCTCGTGTAGAACTCTATATTACTCCAGAGCCAACTGAAGATGAGAACCTTATGTTTGCTGGCGGTATTTTTTCCCGTATAAATTTTGACAAATACGATGATATTCGAATGAAGGTTACTGGAGATGACGTGCCTCAACCAATTGAGAGATTTGAGAACAGTGGGTTACGGCAGTTTGTACTCGACAATGTCAAAAAATTTGTCGCTACCAACTTGGGGCTGAAAACCTAATAACATTTGTGGAAGGAGAAGGGTATATATTTCTGTGCCTGTATTTTGGGGGTTATTTGTCTTTATCAGGGGGATGAGAAAGAAAAACAGATGAGGTTACGTAGTGGTCATCAACTGGAGAGTGATGATACGAGCAGTATGTCGAGTGATGGTAGTACCGGGGTAGCGGAGGTAAATCCAGATACTGAAACAGGGAGTGTAGGCGGCCAACCAGAATTAAAAACTTTACTTCTCGAATTCATGTTTCAGAACAAAGTTAGTGTTGATGCCTTAAATGCTAAAATTAGAACAAAACAGTAGGGAAAATAAAGAAAGTACAGATGCCTTAAACGCCAAATTAGAACAAAACAGTAGGGAAAATAAAGAAAGTACAGATGCCTTAAACGCCAAATTAGAACAAAACAGTAGGGAAAATAGAGAGAGTAATGAAACTTTAAATGCTAAATTAGAACAAAACAGTAGGGAAATTAGTGATAAATTCGAACTGATTAGAGGTGAGATCAGGGGGGTGATGGAAGAGAAGGCTAAAGAGATTATTGCAGATGTAGACAGAAAATTAGGAAAAGAACAGGAGGAGTTAGAAATTATAATCAGTACACAGGCTGAAAATTTAAAAGAACTAGTGCAACTGGAAACACAGCAGGTCAAAAAACAATTGGGGGGAGAAATTGACAAAATTCAGGTAGCAACTAAAGAGGTTAAGGAACAGCTGGGGGGTAGAATTGAGAAAGTCCACTCGCAAATAGTTGTAGAAGTAAATGATTTAAGAGAGAATAATAGAGAGAGCATTAGCAAGATTGAGGGGAAACAAGCAAAGCTATATGATAAAGTAGAAGAATCAGAAGGAAACATTAAATTAACAGTAAACAGTATTGAGAGGAAGGCTGAGGAGAAAATCGCAGAATTAGAATTAAAATTAAAAGCTAGGATCAGGCAAGAAAATAGTCAGAATAGGCCAGTTTTTGTGAATAGCACACACAGGGAGGTAGAACTGGGTAAGTTCAGCAATCGACAGGGGTGCCCAATGGAGTTCATGATCATCATCATCATCATCATTTCCCCTTATCCAGCTCCTGCCGGGTCGGGGTATTTATGGCACTTCTCCACTTTCCTCTTTCCTTCCACCATTCTTCTTCCACGATCTTGTCCCAGTCCAGATTTCTTTTTCTTACGCCGTTCTTCACTGAATCCATCCACCTTGTTCTAGGTCTTCCTCTTGGTCTCTTACCCTTGCACTTCGCCTCCAGCATCTGTCTTGGTATTCTATTTTCCTCCATCCTCTTTACACGTCCAAACCACCTTAGTTTATTCTTCTCAATTCTCTCATTTAGTTTTTCCATCCCCACTTCCTTCCTAACATCTTCATTCCTCACTCTGTCTTTCCTTGTCTTTCCTATCATACTTCTTAGGAATTTCATTTCACTGGCTTGGATTCTACTCTCTTGCCTGCTTGTCAGGGTCCAAGTCTCAGCTGCATAAGTTAATATGGGAACATAGTACACTTTATACATTACCTCCTTGCTTTTCCTTGGTACTTCCTTATCCCAAACAAGTTTTCTTTCACTTTGATAGAATGCATTGCTCTGCTGTACCCTCCTGCCAATCTCCATGTCCAACCTACCAGTTTGCATCAATTCACTTCCTAGGTATTTGAACGTGTCCACAATTTCCAAACTCTGACTTCCAATTTTCACAGTGCCCTTTCCTTGTCTTTCCCCTCTTGTCATCACCATGGTCTTGCTTTTCTCTATACTGATTTTCAGGCCATACTTCTGAATATTTTCGTTCAGTGCATCTAGTTGTTTTTGCACTTCTTCGGTGTTCCTTCCCCAGACCACAATATCATCTGCAAATAACAGTAACTTCATTTCTTTATGTTCATATGCTTCCTTTGTTTCCTTTACTATTTCATCCATCACCATTATGAACAAGAGAGGTGACAGCACACTCCCCTGTCTTAGTCCAGTCTTGTTCGTAAACCAGTCTGTCTTTCCAACTGGGGTCAGTACCCTGCTAACACAGTTGTTGTACATTGCTTGCACCATTTCCAACATTTCTCTTCCCAGTCTCTTCTTAACCATGGTTTCCCATACCTTCTCTCTGGGGACACTATCATATGCCTTTTCTAGATCTATGAAAGTCATGATCAAATCCTCTCCATATTCCCAGTTCTTTTCCATCACCTGCCTCAAGCTAAAGATTGGGTCCACTGTGGATCTTCCACTCCTGAAGCCATACTGTTCCTCTTGCAACTCTCCTTCCACCTTTCTTCTCATTCTTCTTTCTAATATCCTTTCCAGTATTTTTACTATCTGTGATATGAGGGTGATCCCTCTATAGTTATCACACACCTTCTTGTCCCCCTTCTTAAACACTGGTATTATTAGCCCTTTCTTCCAGTCTTCTGGTACACATTTCCATTTCCACACACACTTTAGCAGTCGATACAGCCATTGCATACCAACAGGTCCAGCAGCCTTTATCATTTCTACACTGACTTCATCCACCCCTGTTGCTTTTCCCATCTTCATTTTCTGTACTGCTAATTCCACCTCCAGCATTGTTATATCATCTTCTGTTATAGAGTCGTCAGGTTGTGTCACTTCCATCTCACCAGTACCATTGCTCACATTCAAAAGCTTATCGAAATACTCCTTCCATCGTCCCTTTATCTCTTCTGGGTGTGTTAACAACTCTCCATCTTCCTTTTTCACTAGCTTTGTAGTAACTCTTTCTTTCCTCTTACTTCTTAGAAGCCCATACAGCATCCTTTTACTGCCACTTACATCTGTTTCCATTCTTCGTGTAAATTCTTCCCAACTTTTCTTCTTTTCTTCTCCTACCACTTTCTTACACCTCCGTTTGCTGTCGTGATACTTCCTTTTGCTTTCTTCTGTTTGATCTCGGTTCCATTCTTTCCATGCAGACTTCTTTTCTTTCACTGCTTTCCTCACTTCCTCATTCCACCATGGTGTCTCCTTCTCTTTCACTCTTGTTGACGTCCTACCACAAGCACTCTCTGCTGCACCAACAAATGCCTTTTTAAAGTGAGACCATTCCTCTTCTATGTTTTCCACTTCAGTAACTGGGATTTGTTGCTTCAATCTCTCCTGAAAATCTTCCTGTACAGTTTTGTCTTTCAATTTCCATACTTTTATTTTACTTTCTCTGATCTCCTTTAGGTTTTCCAATTTTTCCCATCTAAATTTTGCCACCACAGCTCTATGGTCCCCATCAAATGCTTCTCCTGGTAAAGCTGTCACATCTATCAGCTTTCTGCGATTAGTCCTTTCCACCAGAAAGTAGTCAATTACTGATTTTGTTCTTCTATCGCCCCAACCATATCACGTAATTTTCCTGCTGTTTTTCTTCCGAAACCATGAATTACCCACTATCAGTCCATTCCTTTCACAAAAGTTTACAAGTTCCTCTCCTTCCCGGTTCTTTTTCCCATATCCATATGGTCCAATGACTTCTTCCTTTCCTTGTCTCTCGTTTCCGACTTGTGCATTCATATCTCCCATGATCACCACTTCTACATCTGAAATTACTCTTTCTACATCCTCCAGGAGTACTTCAATATCTTCTTCTCTGTTTCCAGTCTGTGGTGCATACACTTGTATGAAGTCCATCACGTCATTTTTCATCTTCATTCTAATTTTCATTATTCTGTCACTCACACACTCGACCACTTCAACATACTCCTCCAGTTGTTTCGAGGTTATCAGTCCCACACCATTTTTGGCCTCTTGGCCACCACTCCAGTATAATGTTTATCCTTTCCTCACTTTCTTCCTTCCTTTACCTTTCCATTTCACTTCACTCAGCCCCATCAATCCAACATTCTCCCTCTCCATGAAGTCTACCACCTCCTCCACCTTGCCTGTCAGGGTCATGACATTCATGATTCCCACTTTCATTTCGGTTACTGGTCGCCCATTTCTCACAGTTCCCCCAGTACCAAAAGAACTGCACGTCGCCTGCAGGGTACGCCCTAACCTTTTCCGATTCATTCGAAGTGCCATGTCCATTTTAGGCTATTATTACGATGGGGTCGCCACTCCCAAAGGCATTTTATGAAGCTACTGCCAGCTATTATACAGGCCGCCCCTAACATGGGAAACAGACGCCCTTGCAGCCGCCCCTAACCTGGGAAACAGACGCTGCCGATTGATGCTGTACTCCTACTATTCCCTGAGTACTGGGTTGCCTCTTCCGCAATCTCCACCGTTCCGAAGTCCATCTTCTCCGCTGCAGATTCCGTTGAGGTCTTCGCACGTAACCCTGTGCACGGGGCCTATGTTATACCCCATAGGACTGGGTCCTCACCAGAACTTAGCCGGTACTGTAGTTCCATGGTATATTACAGTACCGTTGCCCACCCCCGCGACGTGGACGCGCCTGGCAAGAGTTATCCATGTAGCCAATTAAAATTGCCTCATGGACCGGGTTAAGGAGCTGTCTAAATCCAGCCTCCAAGTTCATGAATACTATAGAAAATAAATTCGGGGAGAGGTTGGAAAATGGTAGTATTGAGTGGTGCCAGGTAGTTGAAATTTTAGAACAAGTGTTTGTGGGGGAAACGAGGAATTGGTTTGCTGTCTACAGAGACAAGTTAACTGATATTAATGATTTTAAAATGAAATTCTGTGAAAAGTTCTGGAATGAGGTTATTCAGTCGCAGCATCGTGAGGGAGTAGTGTGTGGTAAATATAACCCTAAAGGAAGCTCCACCATGACCGAATACTTTTTAGAGCAGGTATTAGTGTGTAAATATCTGGATGGATTGAAGGAGGAAAGTGATGTGGTGAGGTTGCTACTTAGGCACTTTCCCTATAGGATCAAGGAGGCTGCTTGTATCCAGAATGTAAAAACGATATCACAAGTAGAAAATTTGTTAAGCACATTTGATGCACTAGGGAGAGGGGGTTATGAGGACAATTTCAATAGGAACCAGGGTAATAATAATAATAGGCCTAATGAAGCCAGGCATCAGGAAGTTCAAGGGAACGGTGGTGAAGGGGCCAACGCTCAAAATAGAAATAATAATAATCAGCTAAATCAGAACAGAGGAAATGGCTATGGTAATCAGTATCAAGGGAGGAACAATGATTTCAGGGGAAATCAAGGGAGAAACAATGATTACAGGGGAAATCAAGGGTTTCAGGGGAAATCAAGGGAGAAACAATGATTACAGGGGAAATCAAGGGAGAAATAATGATTTCAGGGGAAATCAAGGGAGAAATTATAATGACAATAATTACAACCAGAATAGGGGTCAAGGAAGAGGACAGCCTTGTGGTAGTAATATACAGCCAAACAATGACAACACAGCCCAGAACAACCAGACCAGTGCAGTAGTTAGTAGTACTACAGCCAGCTGTAGCGGTTCTTTAAACGCGAACCAGGCTGCGAAGTAAGGTCAGAATCTCAGTCTGTAGCATGCCCTGTCCATACAATTATACAGGAACCCTATGACCTAAATGTAAGAAATGAATTATTGCATGAACTAAATGATGAAGGTATTATTCAGGAAGTGGTTAGTATGAGCCCCTTAGTTAAATTTAACGTGTCCGAGGCGTACACAGATGTTTTAATTGATAGTGGTTGTATGAAGAGTTGCATAAGTAGTGCATTTTATGATAAAATGAAAGGAACTGGAGTAAATTTTGAGGAGATGCCAATTAAAGGCACTTTAGTTATCACAGCTGTTGGGAAGAGGTCTAAAGTAATTTCTAAGCAAGTTTTAGTAGACATTAAAATTAATAATCATGTAGAGAAGCAGATTTGCCTTGTAATTCCAAATTTAGTATTCAGTGTTATCTTGGGTTCAGAGTGGCTAAGTAGAGTGTCTGGTAACTTATGTTATGATGTAGGGAGTTTGAAATTTAAATGGGGTGATTCTGAAGTAGAAGTAGCATTCAATGACCATATTCAGAGAAGTAGTATTGTAGGTGTAATTTGTACTTTAAATGAGATATCGCCAGCCGTAAAGCGGGGTTCTCCATGTTTTGTGGGCAGTGTGATTACGAACGGTAGTCTAGAGGACTCGTTACGTGATGCTGCATTTCAGGGAAATATAGAGGATGAACAGTGTGTTCGGCTCTATGATGTGTTATTGTGTAATAAGAGAGTTTTTGAGGATCGCATTGGTATGGCCAATTGCTATACACATTCATTGAACGTTATTGATAGGTCAGTATTCACAGGACATATATATCCTGTACCTTTCGCTTATCAGAGTGCAGTTGAGGCACAAATTAACCAGATGCTTGAAGATGGGATTATTGAGCACTCTAATAGTCCGTATGTTAATTCTTTGATCACGGTACCCAAAGCCGACGGAACAGTTCGTATTTGTTTAGACGCTCGTTTGGTTAACAGTAGGATTAGTTCAGATCAGCTGAAATCTATGTCAATAGAGGAATTAATGCAAACATTTGAGGGGAAGAAGTATTTCACTTGTGTAGATTTGAGTTCCAGTTTTTGGCAAGTGCCACTTATGTACGAAGATAGACCATTTACAGCTTTTAGTCATAAATATAACCTTTATCAATTTTGTATAACACCTTATGGGTTAAAGAGTAGTTCAGCAGCTTTAATTAGGGCTTTAAACATCGCATTAGGGGATGACACAGGAGAGTTTGTAACCATTTACATAGATGATATGGTAAGTAGTTCACGCAGTTTTGAGGAGCATCTACGTCATTTAGATATAGTTTTTCAGAAGTTAGATCTGGCAGGGTTCACTTTGAAGCTGTCTAAGTCGTCATTCTGTCAGTCAGAAGTGACATTTTTAGGTCATAGAGTGTCGAGTAGAGGTGTTACACCAGAAGAAAGTAGGGTTAATAAGATACTTAACGCAGAGGTTCCACAGAATATTAAACAGTTAAAAACTTACCTGGGAATTTGCAACTTTTTCAGGAGGTTCGTTCTTAAATACTCAGGTTTGGTAGAACCATTCAGGGAATTGCTTAAAAGTGGGACTCGGTGGAGATGGGAGTCCAAGCATGATCAGGCTTTTAGAGCGCTGAAGGAAGGTTTTGAGAAAGCTGTAGTGCTGAAATATCCTTTAAAAGATAAGGAATATGTGGTTATGACAGATGCTTCACATATAGGCATTGCTGGAGTATTATGTCAGAAAGATAATGAGGGTAATCTATGCATTGTATCTTTAGCCTCGCGAGGACTGACTGCAGCAGAGAAAAGTTACACGATTACTGAGTTAGAGCTTTTAGGTATTGTTTTCAGTTTAGGGAAATTTAGAATGTATTTAGTAGGGGGGAAATTTGAGATTCATACAGATCACCATGCATTACTATATATGAGGACTTGTAAACTCAGTTCTAACAGAGTTAGTAGGTGGATTCTTGCTCTGCAGGAATACGAATTCACAGTAAAATATATTAAAGGTAACGATAACATTCTTGCAGACATGCTATCAAGGGACACTAATTTATGTAGGGATTATCCTGTGGTTAAAGCAGAGGACGGTATTTTAATATATGCATGTGTGGAAAGTAGCAACAGGGCATCGTTACAGACACTGAGAAATAGGTAGGTAGAGTAACGTGATGATGTTCATTTAAAGGAGCCACTTGCAAGGTCGGAAGCAGGTGACGCAGAAACATTTATGGTTTCCAAACGTATCGGCAAAACAGCATATGTGCTGGAGAATAGTGAGGGAAACAGATTATACGGGACGTATAATATACATAGTCTCCGAAAGTATGTGTCATAAAGTGAGGGTGTTTAGCTGGCGAGCCGGCCTATCAAATGAGTAAGTGTGGTATTTGGTGCGTGGAAGATGTGGTCTTCCAGGCAGGCGTATCAGAAGTCACACAGGGGGGTAGTATGTAAGTAAATGAGAGTTTTTAAGGTACAGGGAAATATGACGGGATTGTCGGATGCTCTTGAGCACTAAAATGTCTCAATACACCAAGGCCAGAATTTGGTAGCGCTGGTGAATTCCCATTTGCCTCCAAGAGATGGGTGAGCGCTTGAACAGGGTATTTTTGCTTAAGGCGTCCACGAGACAAAAGATGGGCCATCAGAAGGCGAGACAGTCCTTCATGAAACTCATACATAACAGCACACGTGATTTCTGTTTACGGCCTCGCCATGTAAGATTTGTAAGTGTGTAATTTAAGGTAATTTGTACAAGGGTATTATTTGTGTGAGGAGAACTGGTCTGTGTTGAGAACTAGTATTAAGTAGAATATGGTCTACAGGAACTTAAGAAGACAGGGCGATTACGGCACAGAAATATTTGGTGTTATATGTAATGCGCATTTACTGTTTTTTTTTTCAGAAGTCAATATTAATTTTGTCTGTTATAAAGATAGATTAAGTGTTATGGTCACGATGCGCTGCCACAATAGTGTGATCGTGTGCTCAGTGATAAGTGGGATTAAATTTCACAATAAGGAAGGATCCTCCAGTGAAATTAGGAAGTTCTAGGGAGAGATACATATATCAGAACACCTTGATGCGTGTGATGTGACATCTCATATACATAGTGCTCACACAGTAATTATGTCTATTTTTCCAACATAGAGAAATTTGAGAGGCGGAAATATCCGTGGAACACTATTCTATATGAAAAACATTGGACTGGTTGCTAAGTGCAATCCATAGTGACAAACTTTGACGCAAAGTGCGTAAAGAAAAATTATGAGTGTATATATCTGTAATTTAGGGTGATTTCATTTATGTAATATGTATTTTGGATGGGGATTATTAACGTGTCTGGGATAATCGGATAATGGACCGTCGTCACGGTAAATCATCCGATGATCCGAGGCGAATATGTAACGTGTTTTTCGAGGGGTTTTTATGCCACTGGCATAAGTCAGTAGGAAGCCATTCTATATTTATTTACGCGGCAAATTGTTCAGCCAAGATAATTTTTCATGTTAATTTATTATTATTATTAACTTATTATTATTATTAAGGTATTTTTGGAGCATTTTTATAAAATTATAAGCATACAGATAGGTTTTCTATGTCTTAGAAAACACTATCAAGCAATTACGAACGACATTATCATAGAAAATTATGTGATTACGGAATTTTGCGGAGTTCGTCAGTTAGGGTATTATGAGAGAGATGACTCATTGGGAATTCAGATACAGGCTTAGTCTTGTCAAGAAGCATGTCGCAAGTCTGGGTTGCAACGTCAAGAAAAGGCGGATAGTATGGAACGGCAATCGACTTTACCCTCCCGCCGAGTGTAATGAGCCAGAGGTGGGGAAGTAGCGCGTGGGGAGCAGCCAATCAGTGGAGACCACGTAAGCTGGAAGTTGGCACTGGAGTGGGAAGCCGACGAGTGCATATATCGTTTTGCGCGCCGTGGAATAAAGGACAATCTGTGTAAGACTTGACCAGTATGGTTGCACGCGTGAGTCGCTCCGATGTTCCGTGGAGTAGAGGACTATCTTTGTAGAACTTAACCAGTGTGGTTGTACGAGTGTTTGGCTCCGATGTTCGGACCATAGAGTTATCAAATCTACCAGTATATCATCAAATATCGAAGAAGATGACGGCGTCCAGGAAACAGTGGGAAGCTCTCTTCATCATCCAGTACGAGGGAAATGCTTCGGCAATTTCCAGTGGTAAGCGCGAATGACGCAGAACTACGCAATCTCTCGTTTCTCTTTGTTTAAATTCAGTATTTCAGAGTAACTTCATAGCTTGGGAATAAGAGTAAAATCAATAATTTATCAGACTCCGTTTTCACGTAATTTTCTAGCGGTAATATTCAAATCGCAACGCTCCAATATAAATTTTAAAGTTATTATTATTATTAATAATTTTGCAATATGTGTTATATATAATAAATTCATTTCTTTCAAACATGCAATCTTTGCTTTCAGTAGGTAGCATTAGATATAGACCAAATCCTTCTCCTGATACAATTGTTGTTGGGTTAATGATCAAATCATACCACGATCTGAGTGAATAGAGTCTTGAAGGTGTTCTGCCTGAGCTAGACGTTGTTAAATACAAATTTAGATTTCAACATTGCGTTGAGGTCTTGGCGCCCATTAAAACAACATAGCTTAGGCAAAGGTCAACAGTTACATTTATCACCCAACAGTTAGGGGCAGTCAAAAACGTTACATTTGCCGCTCAACGTGAGGGATAAGCAAAACCGTTACAATATGAAGGTAATACACAAAGGATGTGACTTTTCAACAGGGGGTGGTGATGTTGAAAGGGCCGCTTATGGTCTTCGCACACAAAGGAAACTTTATTTAATTAAACTATTGTGGGGGTTTGCCTGTTCCTCTATCGGACGCGTCCCAGGTGGCGGATAGGGGGGCTCGCCGGACTTGTCCGGAGAGTTTGAGGGAAATAAAATACCTCTCGCGGACCAAAAACAGGCCCCTCGCCAGGATTATGGTGAAGCTACGTTAGGTCTAGCAAGCCAGTAGTGGATATGAAACTGCTTTTAAAACGGGAACGGGCCTCGGAAAGGACAGATCTAAAGGAAGCAGACCTGTCTATGGAAATGGACTACGAATCGGAACTTTGAATATAACTTCATTGACGGGAAGAGTGGAGGAGGTTGTGGATATGATGGAGAGGAGAAAACTGGATGTACTCGGACTGGCAGAGACCAGATGGAGAGGGGAAGGAAGAAAAGAACTGAGAAATGGCTTGCAGCTATACTGGATAGGAAATGAGGAGGGGAAGAGAAATGGAGTGGGAATGGTGGTGAGAGAAGGGCTGAGGGAGGAAGTAAAGAGGGTAAGTGATAGAATAATTAGAGCCAGAATCACTGTGAAAGGTAGAAACCTGGACATTCTGCAAGTCTATGCACCACAGGTGGGATGCACAGAAGGCGAGAAGGACGAGTTTGAAGAGGAGTTGCAGAAGCAGTTAGTGGGGAGAGACCTGATAGTCATGGGAGACCTAAATGCCCATGTCGGAACTGATAGAAGAGGTTTTGAGGAAGTGATTGGTGGTGAAGGATGGGGAAGCAGGAATAAGGAAGGAGAGAGATTGTTGGAACTGTGCAAGATAAATGGGCTAATGGTTGGAAACACATGGTACAAGAAGATAGAGAGCCATAAAATTACTTAGTACAGCAGGGATTTGACTAGGAAATCAGTGGTGGACTATATTCTATGCGGGAAGGAGACAAAGAAGAGTATCACGGATATAAGGGTAATACCTTCAGAAGCCCTGAACAGTGACCACCGTCTGCTGGTCGCCAAGGTGAGAGGACTGAAGGAAAAGAGGAGAACTGAGAACCAAGAAAGAAGGATGATCCGAAAACAGGTGAAGAAGAATGGAATAGGTTCAAGGACGTGTTGGTAGAAGCAGCGGAAGTCGTGTGTGGCAGAACTAGTGGAAGGAAAAGGTGGAAGGAAACACCATGGTGGAACCCCAGAACTAAGGAAGCAGTGAAAAAGAAAAATGAAGCATTCAGGAAATGGTTCCAACAGAGGACAGACAGAACAAGAGAAGAATACCAAGAGCGGAAGAAAGAAGCAGGAGAAGTAGTGAAGGAAGAGAAAAAGAAATGGCTGGAGAAATGGACAGAAATGATGGGGGAGGACTGTGATGGCAGTAAGAAAGTGTTGTATGGAATGATAAAGGCAAAGAGAAGAGATACAGGGGAAAATGTCAGAATGGTGGACAGGAATGGAAAGGAGGTCGAAAATATGGAAGAAGTAAAGGTTATCTGGAGAGAATACTTCAAGGAACTCCTAAATCCAACTAAAACCAGCGTAGTGGACATTGTGGAGGAAGAAACAGACAGTGACCAAGACATTTCAGAGAAGGAATTGACATGGAAAGAAGTGGAGGAAGCATTAAAGAAGATGAAAGGGGGAAAGGCACCGGGAATAGACGAAGTGAGTGTGGAGATGGTGAGAGCAGCAGGGGTGATAGGAACACAGTGGCTCTTTCGAGTAATGAAAGTGATATGGAGGGAGAAGAAAATACCAGAGGACTGGAAAAGAGGGATAATAATACCCATATTTAAAAAGGAAAGTAGGAAGGAATGCAAGAACTACAGGGGAATTACACTCATGTGCCACTGCGCCAAAATATTTGAGAAGGTACTGGAGAGAAGAATTCGGACAGAAGTTGAAGATGGGCTGAGGGAAGAACAGTATGGATTCAGGCCAGGAAGGTCAACAGTTGACCTCATCTTTGCAGTAAGACAGCTACAAGAACACCATTATGAATATGGGAAAGATCTGGTGATGACCTTCTTGGATATTGAGAAAGCATACGATAGTATTAATAGAAACAAGGTATGGGAAGCAATGAGAGCAAAAGCAGTGAACAAGGAGACAGTGGCAAGAGTGAAAGCAATGTACGAGGGAAGCAAAAGCTGTGTAAAGGTGGGAAGAGAGAGAACGGAATGGTTTCAACTGGAGAGTGGTCTGAAACAGGGAAGTGCCCTCTCACCCCTGTTATTTATAGTGGTGATGGATGAAATCATACGAAAAGTGGTAAATAGCATTGGGGAAAGGAAAATGAAGGCAATGTTGTTTGCTGATGACCTTCTGGTATGGGGAGAGGATGAGGAAGAAGTACAAGAGCAATTAGATGAGTGGGAGAAGGTAGTGTTATCATATGGGATGAAGTTCTCAGCACAAAAGAGTGAAGTGGTCATCACAACGAGGAAGAAGAACAGACTGGATATGGGCATAACACTTGGAGGACAGCAGTTGCAGAAAGTAGAATGCTTCAAGTACTTGGGAAGCATAATTGAAGAAAAGGGAGGCAATAGGATGGAAATAAATGAGAGGGGAAGGTGCGCAGATGGATTTTTCAAGAGTGTTAGGGGGATGATATGGAATAAAGATGTACCACAAAAATGTAAAGGAATCATCTACAAGACCTACTTTGTGCCAATTTTGACATATGGTTCAGAAACATGGGTGATGAAGGAAAGGGACAAGAATAAAATACGAGCAGTGGAGATGAAGTTCCATAGGAGTAGGGTAGGAGTGACAAGAATGGACAGAGTAAGGAATGAGAGAGTCAGGGAGATGGTAAGAGAGGAACCATTGCAAAATAGAATAGAGCGATCTAGGCTACAATGGTATGGACATGTGAGGAGGATGGAAGAGGAGAGGATACCGAAGAAGATGTTTGGAATGGAAATGACGGGAAGGAGGCCAAGGGGAAGACCAAGGGACAGATGGACAAAAGGAGTTAAGAAGAGTGTGGAGGAAAGAGGAATGTGCTGGGACACAGTAAATGACGAGAGATGGTGGATGTTCAGGAAACGATGGAGAGGCTTATGTTCCAAGCAGACCCGACCAGCGGTTGGAAACTGCTCAAGATGATGATGATGATGATTTACTTTAAGAGTCTTACATATCTTTTCAAAACATTACCCACTTCTTCATTTATTCTCACTTATCACATCCACAACCTTCCTTCTCATTTTCTTTCATCTAAGACAAGCCCAACCCTTGCATAATAAAAACATAACATTCCAACAAGCCTACCCATATATAATCCCAAGAAGAAAACTTTAAAAAAAACCACACAAATATAAAAGAATATTTAACCACATTAATGGGCAAAGCCCCCTGTTACCCATTGCTGGGCCACTACAAAGAATCCAGTAGCTCAAAGCACTAGACACTATGCAGTGCCCCATCAACAGGTGGCCATGCTTCTAACCTTAATGTGACTAGAGAAAAGGTACTATTACATCGCCCCCTATGTGATTCATACGTGAGAAACACGTAAGGATCACATTTATAAAAAGAAACAAAATACATAAATTGAAAAAAATACACATCATGCATACACTGACTAATACTACCAATTAACACTATGTTCACAGTGATCAGATGTTCTATAAGGTCTCTTGGATCATTCAACAACACACTGATAATGGGAAGAAGGAATACAGCTGTTTTTCCTGAGCCTGTTTGAGCACATGCCATGACATCTCTTCCCTGGACTATGATTGGAATCGCATGTTTCTGAATTGGGGTAGGTTTCAGATATCCACTCTTTTTGACATTGTCGAGTACAAACTGCCGTAACCCACTGTTCTCAAATCTCTCTATTGGTTGAGGCACGTCATCTCCAGTAACCTTCATTCGAATATCATCGTATTTGTCAAAATTTATACGGGAAAAAATACCGCCAGCAAACATAAGGTTCTCATCTTCAGTTGGCTCTGGAGGAATATAGAGTTCTACACGAGGCTTATCAGACTTTTCTTCATCTCCATCACCATCTATATCATCCTTCCGACCTCTCCGGGGCCTGTCTCCATCATTTCTTCTAAAGCGCGGAGCATCACCAGTAGCATTTTATCCATTATCACGTCTTCGATATCTACCTTTTCCCTCCTTCCATTTTTTCGTCTGCTTCTTTTCCTTTTTCAGCTTTTTTGTCTTGTAATTCAACTTCCTTTCACCTGCTTTCTTTCTGTCTTCTTTGTTCTTCCTTTTCTTCTGTTCTTCTCTTAGTCTTCCTACTCCTTCTCCTGC
The DNA here is from genome assembly GCA_946902985.2 of Meconema thalassinum. NCBI lineage: Eukaryota > Metazoa > Arthropoda > Insecta > Orthoptera > Tettigoniidae > Meconema > Meconema thalassinum. The sequence continues at coordinate 1,752,038,768 of OX336388.2, read as the reverse complement.
CTTCCATCTCGTCCTTTTCTTCATCCACCTTGTCATCCCGCCTGTCCTCCTCGACTTCCTTCTCCACCGCTTCTCTTTCCTTCCCTTCCTCATTTCTCTCCTCTTCCTCCTTATCCTGCTCAACAATTCCTTTTCTTCTTATCTTATCTTTTCTCTTTCCCTTTATCCCTTTTATCTTCTTTTCATCTTTATTCTTCTGATCCCTCACTCTCTCATCTCCATCTGCCTGACATCTCGTCCTCTTCCTACTCCTTCTCTTTGCCTTCCATCTCATCCTTTTCTCTCTCCACTTTGTCCACCTCGCCCTCCTCGTCTTTCTCCTCCAACGCTTCTTCACCTTATCTTCTACCGGTATTTTGTCTTCCTCTATCTTATCCTCCACCCTTTTCTTCACATTGTCCTCTATCTCATCCTCCTCCTCCATTTGCCCTTGTCCTCTTTCACATTGTTCTCCCTCTCGCCCATCCTTTTCTTCTTCTTGTATGTTGTCTTCCTCCTCCTCTATCTTATCATCCCCCCTTTCCTTCACCTGCTTTCTTTCTGTCTTCTTTGTTCTTCCTTTTCTTCTGTTCTTCTCTTAGTCTTCCTACTCCTTCTCCTGCCTTCCATCTCGTCCTTTTCTTCATCCACCTTGTCATCCCGCCTGTCCTCCTCGACTTCCTTCTCCACCGCTTCTCTTTCCTTCCCTTCCTCATTTCTCTCCTCTTCCTCCTTATCCTGCTCAACAATTCCTTTTCTTCTTATCTTATCTTTTCTCTTTCCCTTTATCCCTTTTATCTTCTTTTCATCTTTATTCTTCTGATCCCTCACTCTCTCATCTCCATCTGCCTGACATCTCGTCCTCTTCCTACTCCTTCTCTTTGCCTTCCATCTCATCCTTTTCTCTCTCCACTTTGTCCACCTCGCCCTCCTCGTCTTTCTCCTCCAACGCTTCTTCACCTTATCTTCTACCGGTATTTTGTCTTCCTCTATCTTATCCTCCACCCTTTTCTTCACATTGTCCTCTATCTCATCCTCCTCCTCCATTTGCCCTTGTTCTCTTTCACATTGTTCTCCCTCTCGCCCATCCTTTTCTTCTTCTTGTATGTTGTCTTCCTCCTCCTCTATCTTATCCTCCCCCCTTTCCTTCACCTTGTCCTTGATCTCATCCTTCTCCTCCATTTGACCTTGTCCTACTTCACCTTGTTCCCCCTGTTGTCCATTCTTTTCTTCTTCTTCTTCCTCTTCATTTTCTTCTTCTTGTATGTTGTCTTCCTCCTCCTCTATCTTATCCTCCACCCTTTCATCACCTTGCCCTCTCTCATCCTCCTCCTCCATTTGGCCTTGTCCTCCTTCACCTTGTTCTCCCTCTTGTCCATCCTTTTCTTCTTCTTCTTCTTCTTCTTCATTTTCTACCTCTTCATTACCACCTTCCTGATGCCCCCCACTCCTCTGATGATTTCCCTGCTTCTTATGCTCTTCTTCATTTAGTTTTCTATCATTTCCTTCTATTTCAGCCACTCCAGCATCACATACTTCACACATCTCCTCCTCTTCCTCCTCCTCTACAGCCACACTCACAGATTCTACCATCTCACTCAAAGACACTTTCCTAGATTTCAACTGTTTGGTCACTGACTCTACTTTCTCACACACCTGTTCACTCAAAGATTCCAACTACTCACGCATCTTTTCAATTATCTTGTCGATGTTGGACTCCCGTTTGCTCAAGTGTTCACTCATCTTGTCGATGATGCTGGACTCCTGTTTGCTCATCTGCTCCATCAGCATTTTGAACAAACAATTAGTGCTATTGTGCATGATGAGGCCGGACTTCACTGCTATTAAAAGTAAACGTATGTCTCTACACCCATAATGATGCAATATACAAATGCTGTGACACACAATAGTATGATTCTATGAAAAATTGCAGTTGTGTATATATGCCTTAATTAAGTCCGCCTAATTTCCTTTATCGGGCTCGCACATTGGTGCGACATATGTAACGAATCTCTTACTGGTATTTCTGGTGGGGTGGTGGTTGTTTAACACACAAGGAAACTTTATTTAATTAAACTATTGTAATCACTGTAAGAGTCTTACATATCTTTTCAAAACATTACCCACTTCTTCATTTATCTCACTTCAATATCCACAACCTTCCTTCTCATTTTCTTTCATCTAAAACAAGCCCAACCCTTACATAATGAAAACATAACATTCCAACAAGCCTACAAATCCCAAGAAGAAGACTAAAAAGAACACACAATCATAAAAGAATATTTAACCACATTAATGGGCAAAGCCCCCGTCACCCATTGCTGGGCCACTACAAAGAATCCAGTAGCTCAAAGCACTAGACTCTATGCAGTGCCCCATCAACAGGTGGCCATGCTTCTAACCTTAATGTGACTAGAGAAAAGGAACCGTTACAAGGATCACGGATCTTCCCTGTAATTCAATTATCTAGCAAAACAAATGTAAACACCTCGTACAATCGTAAAAATAGTAATGTAACAGAAATAAATACAAAAAATACGTCCTCCTAACAGAAATCAAAACAAGCAAGCCCCAGGACATATAACCCAATTACACAAACAACATGTTTCCTCTATACGTATAAATATCTAAAAGGGAGGAACATAAACGCAAGTTACAAGTTAAACATATTTTAAAATGTAGCGATCTCCTCCTTTAATTTCAAAGCATGACTACGTGCAGGGAAAGTTAACCCTTAAAATGGGGAGGACATGTCATATCAAAGAGTTATCATCTTTACATAAATAAACAATCAGAACTACAACTTCAAAATAATTAAGACTTAGCTCCTTCTTTGGGAGACGTTCTTGAAGGTCATGGACATCAGGAATCATACATACATAATTGATTGAAATGATTAACACATTGTAATGGTTTCGCTAGCCCACACTGTTGGGAGAGAAATGTAACTGTTTACCTTTGCCTAAGCTATGTTGTTTTAATGGGCGCCAAGACCTCAATGCAATGTTGAAATCTAAATTTGTATTTAACAACGTCTAGCTCTGGCAGAACACATTCAAGACTCTATTCACTCAGATCGTGGTATGATTTGATCATTAACCCAACAAACAATTGTATCAGGAGAAGGAATTGGTCTATATCTAATGCTACCTACTGAAAGCAAAGATTGCATTGTAAAAGAAATGAATTTATTATATAAAACAAGTATAGCAAAATTAATAATAATAATAAGTTTAAAATTTAAATTGGAGCGTTGTGATTTGAATATTACCGATAGAAAATTACGTGAAAACGGAGTCTGATAAATTGATTTTACTCTTATTTCCAAGCTATGAAGTTACTGAATTATGAAATATAAAACAAAGAAAAATGAGAGATTGCGTATTTCTGCGTCATTAGCGCTTACCCCTGGAAATTGCCAAAGCATTTCCCTCGTTCTTGATGATGCTGTGTGCTTCCCACAGTCTCCTGGACGTCGTCATCTCCGTCGAAATTTGATGATATTCTGGTAGATTAGATAATTCTATGGTCCGTACATCGGACCCAAACTCTCGTAAAACCGCACTGGTTACGTTTTACAAAAGTTCGTCGCTAACTCCACTGAACATCGGAGCGTCACGCACTTGCGACCGTACACTGCAAGTTCTACACAGATTGTCCGCGTTTCACGGCGCGTCGAACGATATATCCACATGCCGGCTCCCCACTCTTCAGTCCCAACTAGCTTACGTCGTCTCCCCTGATTGGCTGAACCACCACGCGATCTTCTCCTCCTCCGGGTCATTACACTCGGCGACAGGGTTCCGTTTCAACAATTCGCCTCTTCTTGACGATGCGACCCAAGATTGCGTCATGCTCCTCGACAGGAATCAGCTTGTATTAGAATTCCCAGTGAGTCACGTCTCTCAATATACCCTAACTGACGAAAACTCCGTAAAATTCCGTAATCGCATAATTTTCTATGATATCGTCGTTCGTAATAATTTGCTTGTTAGCGTTTTCTAAGACATAGAAAACCTATCTGTATGCTTATAATTTTTATAAAATGCTCCGAAAATATCTTAATAATAATTATAATAAATTAATAATAATAATAAATTAACATGAAAAATTATCTTGGCTGAACAATTTGCCGCGTAAATAAATATAGAATGGCTTCCTACTGACTTATGCCAGTTGCATAAAAAACCCTCGAAAAACACGTTACAACATCTTTAAAAGGCTTTTTGCCGAGAGACAAATACGGAAGACTATAACATGACCCAGTATGGATTAATTGTCACAAGTAATTTAGAAAATATATAAAATCATGTTAGCTTCGTAAAATCTGCGTCTTCTCCTTCTAGCTCGTCATCTCCTTCTAGCTCATCATCTCTTCTCTGTAACAATTTATGCATTATTGCTCTCAGACAGTGTTCCTAAAAGAACATAATACATCGGTCTACGGAGTGTGGTGCATTTTTGTAGTCTAAGAGTAAATATCAACTCATGTGACGGTTAATACAGGTTCGTAATTTAACCGGTAGATGGCTGTCTTTTCAATTATTCTGTTACCTCGTACAATCGTAAAAATAGTAATGTAACAGTTACATAATAAGCAAATAATAATAAGAAAGCGCACAAGCGTGCAGCAAATAGTGATACAGTATATATATTTAAAAATTGTGGTTTCCTTCTTTGAACATAAATATTCTTAGCATAATCGTCACACCCTGCTTTTACCACAAATTTTAGGCTAAAAATGTGCGACAATTATGCAAGGAAACAGGGCATATAAATACGAGGCCTGTTAGGAAAGTACCTGACCTTTGGCTGGGGAAAAGAAACTGGCATACCTGGAGCGTTGGAAACCTAATCACCCTCAAAGTAGTCTCCTTGGAACTCCACACACTTCTCCCAGCTGTGCCTCCATTGTTGGAAGCATTCCGAGAAAGCCTCATTTAGAATGGAGTTTAGCTTGCTGTCGTTGCTGCCATATTGTCCTCTCATCTGTAATTGCGTTCCTTTCAATGGCCCTTGAGCCAGTCGCAGGGGGCTATATCAGGAGAGTAAGGAGCCTGTTGAACCACAGGAGTCTGGTTTTTCACTAAAAATGCCTGAATCAAGTGCGAGGAATGTGCTGTTTGTGGAGTCCAGCATGTCCTGTGCGACTTCAACACGAAGTTGCTTTTGCTCTGCCATCATCAGCTTCGGCAAGAATTTAGCTTTATCTCTCTTCATGGCCAAATCTTCGGTCACAATGGAATGTGTGAAAAAGTGCTGATGCCCACCTCTTCCGCAATTTCTCGACGGTCCCGCATCACCACAGCGTTCATTTTGGCAATGACCTGGTCATTTCGGCATATTGATGGCCGACCGGAACGTGGCTCGCTCTCCACCAATGTGCGGCCATCTTTAAACCGGTTGTACCAACCCTTAATCTGTGTGATGCCCATAGCATCGTCACCGAGAGCCATCTGAATCTTCCGAATGGTTTCCACCTGGCTGTCGCCCAGTTTTGGCAAAATTTGCTGCAGTAGTGCTGCTCCAGTCATTCCGTCATTTTCCTTTCAATGCAAAACCGATGAAAGTACTACAGACTACCTCACTCAAATGCTCCTTGCCAGTACCAGATGCTCCAAACAAAAGTTTATCAGTTCCGCCTTGTCAATACAATATATTTAAAACTTCATGAAATAATCACATGTCACACTCTCCTAATGGTACATGTTTCAACGCCTATCTTCAGCCTTATATCGTATTAGCAGCACTTTAAAAACACTTGGTAAAAACATATGTTACAAGTAAAATATTGACATAAAACACTCAAAACACATATACACTGAACACATTAAAAGTTTCCTTAAAAAGTTTTATAATTATGGTCGGAACTCGTTGCAAACCCTTCAGGTTTAAAAGCCCATCTTGAGGTATACACAGTTCAGTTCTTGATGTTGTCACCTAACTTGCTGAAGGGTTTCCATTCGCAACTGGAAAGAAATATCGCTATGAGAAAGAAAATATTTATAACCCTCAAAAAAATTGGAAAAATATCCTGACCTACTTGTAACAGTTACGTAATTTGCGGCAAGAGTCACACATAGCCGTGCTGTGCTATCTGGAGGCTGTGCTACACTGACCAGGCATCTAGCAGCGTAAGCGGCCAGCAAGACCGTACTCATGGTTTGTATTTCGTTCTATAATTACTCAGTGTTTCATAGAGGATGTTATTTTTTTCAAAATTTATCTCATTTAGATTAGTTAGGGGGACTGTTCTTTGAATTGAATCTATTTCAATTTCTTCGAGAATGTTCATTTTAGTTCCCTTACTTGTGTAATGTAGGATTTCCATGTCATTATTGATGTCTGTGAAAGCATGCCTGAACTCTTTCATGTGGTTTGCCATGGCGGAAAATTTGTTGTACTTAATTGCATTATAATGCTCGCCATATCTTGTTGTAAACGCTCTCCCCGTTTGTCCACAATAATTAGCATCACATTTTGAACATTTTAGCATATATATACCTGATTTGTTGAATTTGTTTATATGGTTTAATTTGTTAGTATTAAAGAAAATATTGGCGTCGGTGTTGGATGTTTTATAGGCTATTTTTAGTCCGCACTTTTTAAAAATGTTCGATACACTATATGTTTTGGCATTAAAGTAGGTAAAAGCCACATACTTAGGCTGCTTTTTTTCCTTAGGTGTTTGGTGGGTAATCGGTTTGTTTTTGAACCTGCCAATAATATTGCTGACAAACATTGATGAGAAACCGTTAACCTTGGCAATCTGCTTAATAGTTTTTATTTCTTTCTTTAATTCTGCTTTGTCTAAGGGAAGTGAAAACGCTCTGTTGACCATACTGTAAAAAGCAGCTTTCTTTTGGTTGCCGGGATGGTTTGAATCTTTTCTAATAGTTGTGTGGGTTTGGGTTGGTTTTCTGAACACTTCATAACTTAGCCTGTTGTTGTCTAAGTGAACTGTAGTGTCAAAGAAATTGATTACCCCATTAACCGCTGATTCTGAGGTGAACTGTATGTTTTTATCCAAACTATTTAATTTTAGTAAAAATTCCTGTATGCTCAAAACATTATCGTTGATTATAACAAACACGTCATCCACGTATCTACCCCAATAATGAATGCCTTCAATTTTACCTACCACTTCTTCATGTTGAAGATGGTCGAGATAAATATTGGCCACTAGCCCAGATAACGGAGATCCCATGGAGAGTCCCTCTTTTTGCTTGAACACTTTATTGTTGAAGGTGAAAAAATTATTCGTTAGTGTGAAATCCAATAGTGTTATAAACTCATTGACTTCTACTTCTGATAATATTCTGTTACTGGCTAAATTTTGTTTGATGACCTTGAGAGATGGTTTGATCGGAATGTTTGTGAACATATCTTTCACATCTACGCTATGCATAGAGTAATTGTTCGATAAAGATAGCTTCATGGTTTCTTCACAGAACATGAGCGTGTTTTTCAAGGATTTATTTGCTTTAAAGACATTAATGTTTTTCAAGGAATTTCTGACAAAATTTGGCAGTTCTATAAAGGGGGCTGTTTCTAAAGTTAATGACTGGCCTTATTGGAACACCTTCCTTATGAATTTTGGGGAGGGCTCTCAAAGTTGGTAGTCCTGGATTCATAATGGTTAAATTGCTTATCTGTTTCTCATTGATGATGAAAATAGAGTTTTTCAATATATTTTTCAGTTTTCTCTGTATGGATTGGGTGGGATCTTTTCTGACCTCTTCAAAACTAGAGCTATTAAGGAAATTACATGTATTGTTGACATATAATAGGGATGTAGCCTGAGAAAGTTCGCGCCAGATAGCGCTCGTGTAGTACTGGGTAAGCGCAAGGCGATCGTCCTATGTTTCCCCCAGTCAGCTACGAGGAATATATAGATTGTGACCCGAGTTTTCTAAGCTAAAGTAAATTATATCTTCTCTAATTTTACTCCAAGACTATATTAATTAATTCTATAGGTATATCCTCTAATATATTATGAACGATTTTCAGCGTTTAAGCGTTAAACAGCTGTAAAATGAGCTATGGACTAGAGGCGCTAAAACTAGTGGGAGGAGGGAAGAATTAGTAGGCTACAGCGGTAATAACAAAATTCTAACACGCTTTATTATTCAAATTATGAATAGGAGTCAGCATGCTTGAGTATTGTAGGCCAATATTGATAAATAGCCTATATCTCCATAAGACTTAAATCATAAATAGAGATTTCCCGGTCAATGCATGTGAGATTTTCAAAGTGAAATGCCTTGTTCTGCCCGATTCCACGTAAAGAGGAAGTCCTCTGTGCCTTATGATCTCTAGATTAACGGTAACGTAAAACTATAATCTTCCTTTTATTAATAGAGATTTAAATATTCACTGGCTCCCCTTGCTTATAGACTTCGATTCGTGTATTTTTTTGGTTGATAGCGTACATGAAACGGTCTTGTTTTAAGGTAAACATAATCAAAGAAAGTTGATACCGGTATTGTTTACCTCAAAATGCATCGCAACGTTTGGTTCTTTTGTAATTTGTCAATTTCATAATACAAATAGTTTCCGTACCCCTTGGAAACGACTTAGGGGTACAGTATTTAAAAAGTTTGAGAATCCCTGTTTTAAGGCCATGAACTGTTTCCATTCATCTGGCTAACTTAGGCCTATGACTCAAGAATGTAGAAGTCAGTCACTACCGGTACCACATTCCCCGTCGGGCAGATGTAAGTTGACGATTAATTCTGATTTCAAGAAACCAACCATAATACGTGTTTGACTGTTAATGTTGTGACATTTATTCTTGAAGTATTTGTCGAGTATTGATGCCTTTGAAAATGGGAGTCACAAATGTTACATTCACTTCTTCCTGTATATTGACGATTTCTTCCCGTACCGTACTTCAACGGAGATAATTTATGCAGATTCCGATATTGTAGGCTTATCGTGGTAAACTGGCAATTTTCTTGTGTATGGCCTCTTCCTTATTTTTGTTGTGTTCGTGGTCCACGGAAAAAGCGATGGAACAGTGCCCGGTTTTAATCTTGCTCTCTCACCTTCAAATACAAACGCATAAATTCAGTGGTTGTTATCGATATGTCTATTTAGTTTATAGGTAGGAATTATTTCCCTTTGTAAATCACACTTGCCCAACACAGTTTTCGTGAAGTCATCGAGTTGAAAACGATGGGAACACACTTTAATATTTTCGGTCAGATTTTCTTCACCTAAATGTTTCCTTCTAATAGCATGTAAACATTTCTTCCTCATTTCTTTATTTTGTGAAAATTGGTGACACGAAATCGGATTTCCCTGATTTTTGCAAAGAGGAACACTGCAATAGCTCGGCCTAGTCACGAAAATAGCAATTTAAACAACTTAAATTAGTGGATATTAACGGCTTGAGAACACAGGAGACAAATGAAGAGCGCCTTGCGCTTACCCAGTACAACAGCAGTGCGCTCTATCGGTGCTAGTTCTATACATCCCTATTCCTTATCCATCAGCACAACCGTGTTACCCTTATCCGCTTTAGTAACAATTACGTCATTATTATTAATTTTCTTTTTTAATTTTGTGAGTTTGCTATGATTTGAAACCCTATTGCTCTTTTTATTGGTCTTAATAATTTTTTGCAACTCTTTGTTTGTCACATACCTAACCTCTTTTTGTTTATCTAAAGGGAGTTTCCTTATGGCTGCTTCTGATTCTGCGACTAAAGTAGTTAGAATTCTGTCATTAATATCTTCTTCCCAGTTGTGTTTGGGCCCCCTTCTCAGAATTTCAAGTTCTTTGTTGTCAAAAGCGACACTAGATAAGTTTTTAACTGGAAAAATGGGTGACTCTATGAGTCAAAAAGAGCAACAGATGCTATCGACACGGATTGTCTTCATTCAAGGAAATGTCTGGTTGGAAGCCTGACAATGGATTGAGGAAGTTTTGGAACATTGTTGCAATGTGGTGAACTATCCACATTTCTATCCATGTTTCTCATTTGAGAACATTCATTCGACATATCCATAAATAACAAAAAAAAAAGAAAACTGCCTCCTCAACCCCCGTCGTAATAGATTAATTCCTACATATATCCTGACTTGATCAAAATTTCTTGACGCCACACCCAATCATCCTTACAAGGAATAAATATTTTAACGTTTCCACGTAACTCATTCATCACTTCAAATAATAAGTGCTTATTCCATGGTTGACATTAATATGTCTAATGACACAGGCTCAAAAAAAGAAGAACAAGAGAGAAAGTACGAACTGTATTTTTATTTTTGGTTAGGATTTCGATGTCATATGATGTTTCACACCAACATATGGGCTGAAGAAGGAAACATATCAAGTTTCCGAAACATCTAATGTACCCTGTTACCTACCAATACCTGTTGAATCCCTGGATAGCAGCTGGATCGTAGAACCTGAAAATGCCCCGGCTCTAAAGACCCCCCAAGTTCTACCAACAGACACAGGGATAATAGGGCCACTCGAATACCTAACAGGATGTATTAAGACTGACCAAGGCTCAGAAAAAGAAAAAAAACTAGCTCAAAACACGAGAATTCTTCAAGAGGAAGAAAGAATCTCAAAGGTGTGGTAAACACTAAAATACCTAGCGATGGCCCCCTTAATACACCCTTCCATCACCTCTATAAAGCATCACGCAATAATTAAAACCAAGTAATAAAGTAGTTTATTGTAAGAATAAACAAGACAGAGAAATATCAATTTCGTCGATACCACGACCAATCAAAAAAAAACAATCTCATTGATAATATTGGATTATCTTTCTAAAAAAAAAAATATTACCCATTGTCACAACTAACTTTTAGCTGATTAAAATATAAGGCATATTAATAATAATGATGATCAATCCCATAGGGTAAGCATTTACAAAAAGAGAAATATTATAAGACTTGAATACATTAAATTAATTTCGGTTCCTTAACGGAAATAACATCTTATACAAAAATATCCTGGTTATAATTACTAATCCTACACGACATCTTCAGTAACTTTATATGTTATTGTTATTGAATGAAGAAATTCATATGGCCTATTTACAGAATATAATTTACACAAAATTCCAGAATAATTTCAATTATTCTCTTCCTACTGACTTGAAGTCACGACATTCCTTTCTGTTTAATATTATTTCAATTCTTGTTTTAGGGAAATTCTGCCGAACAGTTAAGCTAAGCAAAAATTAATTGTAAAGTCATTCTTAAATAGTTATCGGTTTCCTTTTTAAACATACATCTTATGACAAAATTGTTATATTAGTTTTACTGGAAATATTTAACCGAATATCCACTCAAGATTCCCAACAATACTGCTCAGAAAAATATTAATCTTCACACAGGCATTTTCACGATAACAGCGATAAAGTTAACAATGACCAAATATTAACCATACTAGGTTAAAACAACACCTCTCTGGGTTAAAACCCCAATCCATCTAATCCTGATTGGCACAACTGGCTCAATCCTCAACAAGAAAAATATGCTTTACAAAGCATAGCATCAATATACTTAAACACAAAGACATTACTCATAGTATATGCCTCTCTAAAGACCAATATGCACCTATAATAGGAGCCTTACTGTTATAAATCCACAATTATGCAAATCAGCTGTTTATGGTAAAAATCCTGAACTCGAAAAATATGATCCCGTAACAGATTACCAACAAAACCCAGTGGATTTCAGAAATATTCCACCTAACTTTAAAAACTTGCCTTACATTGATTTATTACATGATCCATAATTCTTAAACGTATGACTTATAGTAAGTCGTCCCTGGGATTATCCTCGCAAATTTGGATGTCGTTCAAATACCCTCTTACTAAAGAAAAACTATTGCACTAAAGGCAATGATATCAATTTAATCCAGTGTTAACATAAAAAAAATATATATAAACTGTATATAACGCTGCCCAACCACACAAACTGAGGTTGTAAAGTGATCTATAAAGATAAATTCAATCTCAAAATAAGATCCTCCCTGAATTTCCCGAACGCGAAAATGTCGATGGATTAGACCTACAGCATGGATCTAGGTTAGCAACAAAGGCTAAGCGACTAATGACCCATTAGGCAATCCATTTCGAAAATCACGCTCAGAAAACACAAGTTAAATCTGTTATAAAAAAAAACTGAAGAAAATATAGTCCAAGGACTCGAAGTAACATTTAGAATAACTGGGTTCGAAAACTTCCTAGTATCTTAATCAAAATACGAAAAGGAAAATTCCCCTCCAAAGAATACGATAATCCAAGCGAAAGTGCTTAAAGAACAATGCACTAGAATATGAAAACTCAACCAAAGTTCTCAAAAGAAAGTTGCGTTACTATAATGTTCTTACACAAGAAAAACTGTAAATCTTCTTCCTACTTTTGCTTCTCGACAAATAAGAATGAGCATATTAGTTTAAATACTGTAAAATACTACTGAAATTATTAATTTATTCATCAAAATTACACAAAGGATGCACTCATTTTTATGAGTCAAAATCCTGGCATCATAGAAGGTCAGTTTCGAAATGAACATCGAACCTGCACTTTCTACTGAACCATTTAAACTACAAAATCAAATATGGCAAAGTGGTATTTATAAATGTCCACGCTACACTACTGTAACAAGTTGAAGTGATCAGTACCTTTGGCGAATCTAGATGAGGAAAAAAAGGATATCGTTGGCCATAATCAGCTCCAAACCAACAGAAAATATGCTGGACTTCAACTGGGTTTCCATAGAACGAACCAAAGTCCTCCCAGGCTCGAACAACACCCGATCGGTCGAAATAGTTCCAACATATCCTGGCGATATCTTCCCATACATATTCGAATACCAACGGAAGGACCGCACACTGTTTATCAGCTCATCACGAAGCGAATGTGAACTCGAACCGTCACTAACAAGTTCCAATATGTGAACGCGCGTGTGAACAAGTTCACGAGGGTCGACGCGGTCCCTTACAACATGAGAGTCGCGTGCACACTTCATGCTAAATGAAAGTTGCCTTCAACAAGTCCCCGCTGCACCCTGCTAATGCAGTATTCTTAAATCAATTTAGCCTACCATCGTAGTGGATATAAGCTTCATATTGTCCCTTCCCCCTGACGCCTTGCTTGAGAATGTACTCTTTTCAAAAGGTATAATCACTGTGAAGAGTGAATCAAATCTAGGCTGCATTTCCACGACGGTTTATATGCAGAGTTTCGTGACACATCACGGCTGAGCTCGCTGTCGTGATTATAAAAGTATCCATCCGCATGGCCCGTTAGTTGCTGCAGACACACAGTCGCAGAGGTAAATTATTACATGTTTAAGACCATGTCTGAGCCCTATTAAACACGTTTCTACTTCACGTAGAATGCTTAACGAACTAGAATATACTTCAGCACGGTCACACGTTTTTAAAACTCCCGTTAGCTGGCGATTTTACTTTCACTGATTTCCAGCCAACCCTCTGCGCTGTCAAGTTCTATACACATTGCGCTCTGCACGAGGTCGCCTGAGTCTCACATCTGCTCCCCCCACTCCTTCCTCACACGTCATGACTCGATACGAAATATATCGCAGTCGAAACGTGATCAGCAGTGAGTTAACATATCATCTTCTGTTCTTTATACTTCCTTAATAATGGCTTTCTTAATAATAGCTTTCTGCCATGGAAATATACATATATACACATGTATCTGCTTACAAAAAGCGCTAAATATGCATTAATTTGTATTAATCACTCTCAGGTGAATCGATCGATATGGTGTTAGACACAGTCAACATGGTTATTATCGATGACCTTCGGGTTTCTCGTCGGAAACACGAGCTCTGCCGATCTCGTTCATGATAGCATGGCTTTTTCCTGCTGCAGACCAGCTGTTATGATCGACTTCAGAGGCTAGTTAGGAAGTTACAGGGTGTTCCCAAAATACTGTAACCATGTCTGTACTTAAGCCCTTTTATGAATAATGGTGCATTTTCCCTTTGATGCCTTAAATAAAAGTCTCCTCAACTTTTATTTACACCATTCCAGGTAATCTCAGCATATGTAGCATTATTCAGTCAACACTCAGTCTATCTTCTTCACATATCTTTTCAGGTTCTTTGCATTGAAACGACCTATCATTTCTCTTCCATTTAGGCTTACTACCTCATAACAATTATTTCCGAACGACCTAGCAATCTTATAGGGTCCGTGAAAGACATAGGAAAACTTGGTGAATTGCTTCTTAGCCACATCTGCTTTCGTCGGTTTCTTGACGAGAATCATCTCGCCTACTCTCATCGGTGGCCGATATCTTTTATTTCTGATTCGTTTATGCCGCTTCTCGGCTGCATCCATCAAGCTTTCTCTAGCTGAATTAATTCTTTCTTGGACTGTAGGCTCCCTGTCCTTAGGTAGAAATCTCACGATCTCTGTCCAGGCTCTTTCTGGCCTCTTATTATGGTGAACAACCATAGGTATATCTGATAAGCTCTCATGGAATGTGGAATTCATGCATCTTTCCATGAGTGGGATGAACTTCACCCAGCTCGCATGATCCTCAGGACAGTAAATTCTCGCGAACTTGCTAATTTCTTCAACTACGTGATCTAGGATTTCCATTCTAGGGATATCTCTATTAATTTCGTTTCCATCCATTTCCTCCATCACTACATCCTCTGTACTTTCTTCCTTGAATCTTATTATTCCTTTGTTCATGTCGATGATTGCTCTTGCTTGAGTAATAAAATCGATCCCTAGTATGACGTCAAAATTAATATTCTTAACGACTATAAAAATATGTTCGTAACTTCTCTCATTGATCCAGAATTTCATTAGAATCTGCACTTTGCATTTCATAGTTTTATCCTTAAATATCCCACGAATTTTTGTTGGAGATGCTGGAAGAATGGTAAATTGATTTTCTGGTTTCAATCTCTCAAAACAGTCCTCGTCAACTATAGAGATCATAGCACCTGTGTCCATCAAGGCTTTACAATGTTGTAGACCAATTAGTATATCAATAACGGGAAGTTCAACTATCCTTCCTCTCGGTTTCGTTTCTGGTTCAAATAGAAGGTCTTCGTCAGTAGCTTCAAATATTTCAAAATTCGTGATATCAGAGGAATGCGTGGCAACGTCAGTTATTAATTTCGCCCGGAAATTGGCGTTTTTTTTTTCTCGATCCGGAGCTCTTTCTGAACTCCGACCTTCTCTGTTAGTACTGGGTTGTGACTTATCTAGATTTTCATCCTTTCTTTCCTTCGATTTTCTTCGTCCAACCTCCGTGGACTTATCTCGCCCTCTCTTGAGCCTCTCCTGTTGCACCTTTTTATCGGACGCCTCCGTTCGATAATTGTTGTATCTTGAGTACCCTTGATTTTGTCTGTTATCTCTATTGTCTCGGGTATCTCTATCATTCCTATTATATCTGTTATCTCTATTGTCTCGGGTATCTCTATCATTCCTATTGTATCTGTTATCTCGATTATTTTGATCATATCTGTAATTCCTATCATAAGGCGTTTCTCGATGATCATTCCGGTCTCGATCATTATCTCTTCGATAAAAATTTCTCTCCTCGTAGCGACGTTGCCAAGGCCTCTCCTGGGCGTCCCTACTTTGGTTTTCCCATCTCCTCTCTTCCTGATGGGTATTTCTAATAGGACCTATTCTATCATCTCTTCTTTGTTCGAAACGATCCGTCTGCTGTGTACGGTTCATCATTACCGCGTTTACAACTTTCGATTCCTGCCTGGCATTTTTGACTATAGTAGGTTGCGTCATCATACTCATGTGATCTAATCGACGTAACAGGTCATCTAACGACGTTAAAGACGATACTCCGGAAGAAATAATTGATTTCCTTACTTCCGCAGGCAATTGACGTGAGATAGCTTCAAGGAGTTCTTCCTGGGTTAACGGCGGCTGAAGAAAACGGAGTTTTGCTAACTGACACGCAAAGTATTCAGCGTAGCTGGTTGGTCCTGTACTGGAGTACTTGCGTGAATAGACTTCTGATCTCACATTCTGTTGGACCTCGATCGACCAAAATCTTTGTATGAAGGCTTCCGAAAACTGCTCAAAGTTGTCAAATGTGTAACGAAAAGCCCTGAACCATTGTAACGGAGCATCGGTGAGAAACCTTTCCACCATACGTAGCTCACGCTCACGTGGCACATGTGACTCCAAAAAGTAATCTCTTAATGTCCTGACAAATTCGATTGGTGTCATTCCATCCAAATTGCTAAACTTCCTAGGTTTGTCATCAAAATTTCGTATTATGGTTACATTCGGTGTCCTTTCCGATGATTTCGAAGTATAGTCACCCACGCCTACGTTGGGGTTCGGAGAACTAAAAGTTTCTCTGCTTGTTCGAATGGGACTCGAATGTTCCATTTGACTGAGCCGAACGTTGGGTTCGTTGTTGGAAGATTCCTGTATCATCCTTTCCCTACCATCAGGTACTATCACTTCAGGTTGTTCAACTACAACTCGAAAATCGGACTGTAAAAGTGATCGCAATTGATCTTTTAGAGTATCCAAACTGATATGCCCCTCTAGATTAATTTGCTCGAGACCCTTTCTAATTTCATTAATCTCGGAAGTTTTCTTCTCCCTGACCTCATTTAACTCTATCTTACTTTGGTCGACTTTAGTTTCAACACTGTTAATACGTTTCTCTAAATCGGATATGTTATTAACCTGAGTATTTTGAATTCCATCCATTCTTTTGCTTAGATCTTCCCTAACATTTATTATGTCTTTGCTATTAGTTGCAAGACCAGTGGCAAGTTTAGATTCTAACTTAGATTTCTCAACTTTAAAACATTCCTCATTAATTTTCATAATATCTTGACGAAATGTTACAATATTATCACTTATGATCCCTTTCAAGTCGACGTCAAAATCATCCCTGAGAAGTTTCGTATGATCAGTGACTTGAGCTCGGAGTGTCCCCATTTCACATTTCAACTGTTCCAGGCTATTCTGGGTCTGATTAGTGTCATGGGAAAACTGCAGCTGAAGTGCTTCTAAATTTTTTTTACTGAGCTTCACACTCTTTTCAAAGTCTAGTCTAATCTCAACTTGAAATTCTTTATTAGATTTTTCTAGCTCCATTAACTTAACCTCTGTCTGATTTTGACTAGATTCGATTTTTCGGACCTCTAGCTCCATTTTATTTTGACTGGATTCTATTAATCCCACATCTGTTCTTAAATCATTGATTTGGGATTGCATAATCCTTACATTAGAGTTTACATCCTTTACAGTTTCCTCAATTCCCCTTTGACTAGTCTGAATATTGTTAAGATCTGTTTGGATTGATGTTTGACTAGTTTGCATATTGTTAAGATCTGTTTGGATTGATGTTTGACTAGTTTGCATATTGTTAAGATCTGTTTGGATTGATGTTTGACTAGTTTGCATTGAAGTTTGACTATTTTGGATTCTTTCTTGGGCAACCTGTACCAGGCCAACATTAGCCCGTAATGTACTGATATCTAGTTGAGTTTTTCTATTATCATCCTGGATATCTTCGATATTAGATTCTACACTGGTAACCTTCTTTTCTACCCTTTTAGAACTGTCATTGATAGCCTTCAAGGAGGATTGCATAGTATCAATTTCCCCCCTGATACCTTCAGCAACTGCACCCTGCACAGTTTCAGACATATGGTCTAATGCAGATCTAGTTTGGACCTTAATATTGTCCATGTCCTGATTCAAATTGTCCATTTTATGTTGAAGAATTTCAAACATCTTCTTAACGTCACCAACAGTCACCATATTACCTTCAGACATGCTTCACTACTCTTCACAAGAAATAAGAATACCACACCAACAAAGCACAGCGAGAACATCTACAAACAACCACCATTTACCATACATGCTCATTCTTATTGTCTGGCGTTACCTTAAAATAAGCTTATGTCTAAACACAAAGTGCCCCATTTCATTTGGGATCGACCATATACAAGTGCGTGTTGGTTTATATCGGTGAAGGTCTATGATTCTACCATTACTTAAATTTTAAATTTACTACAAATACTTCTATTTTTAATGATGTCAGCAATGATCATCAGCCGGAAACAAGTAGAACAAATTATTAACAAAGCGTGTGGCACCACTCCAATACATAAAATAAAATAAAAATTAATAATGGTTGCAATACCACTTGTGGGTCAAGTAGCTCGAGTATCCTCGTAATTGCTTTGTTCCATAGGAATTCCAATAGTTCGTGCCAAAATATTGGTTCACCATTATTTTATCGCCTCGATTCATAGTCACACAAGAAACACGGTGTTCCAATTCGCGATCTGTGTTACATGATCATAAACTAATTTCCACTTTGTACTTTCAGTTTCAAGTTTGGCAGAATTATGGCATTCAACTCCCTGGTATTCGCTCTGGTATTCCAGTTTTTCGAAGCCCCTGAGCTGGGCGCCACCTAATGTACCCTGTTACCTACCAATACCTGTTGAATCCCTGGATAGCAGCTGGATCGTAGAACCTGAAAATGCCCCGGCTCTAAAGACCCCCCAAGTTCTACCAACAGACACAGGGATAATAGGGCCACTCGAATACCTAACAGGATGTATTAAGACTGACCAAGGCTCAGAAAAAGAAAAAAAACTAGCTCAAAACACGAGAATTCTTCAAGAGGAAGAAAGAATCTCAAAGGTGTGGTAAACACTAAAATACCTAGCGATGGCCCCCTTAATACACCCTTCCATCACCTCTATAAAGCATCACGCAATAATTAAAACCAAGTAATAAAGTAGTTTATTGTAAGAATAAACAAGACAGAGAAATATCAATTTCGTCGATACCACGACCAATCAAAAAAAAAAACAATCTCATTGATAATATTGGATTATCTTTCTAAAAAAAAAATATTACCCATTGTCACAACTAACTTTTAGCTGATTAAAATATAAGGCATATTAATAATAATGATGATCAATCCCATAGGGTAAGCATTTACAAAAAGAGAAATATTATAAGACTTGAATACATTAAATTAATTTCGGTTCCTTAACGGAAATAACATCTTATACAAAAATATCCTGGTTATAATTACTAATCCTACACGACATCTTCAGTAACTTTATATGTTATTGTTATTGAATGAAGAAATTCATATGGCCTATTTACAGAATATAATTTACACAAAATTCCAGAATAATTTCAATTATTCTCTTCCTACTGACTTGAAGTCACGACATTCCTTTCTGTTTAATATTATTTCAATTCTTGTTTTAGGGAAATTCTGCCGAACAGTTAAGCTAAGCAAAAATTAATTGTAAAGTCATTCTTAAATAGTTATCGGTTTCCTTTTTAAACATACATCTTATGACAAAATTGTTATATTAGTTTTACTGGAAATATTTAACCGAATATCCACTCAAGATTCCCAACAATACTGCTCAGAAAAATATTAATCTTCACACAGGCATTTTCACGATAACAGCGATAAAGTTAACAATGACCAAATATTAACCATACTAGGTTAAAACAACACCTCTCTGGGTTAAAACCCCAATCCATCTAATCCTGATTGGCACAACTGGCTCAATCCTCAACAAGAAAAATATGCTTTACAAAGCATAGCATCAATATACTTAAACACAAAGACATTACTCATAGTATATGCCTCTCTAAAGACCAATATGCACCTATAATAGGAGCCTTACTGTTATAAATCCACAATTATGCAAATCAGCTGTTTATGGTAAAAATCCTGAACTCGAAAAATATGATCCCGTAACAGATTACCAACAAAACCCAGTGGATTTCAGAAATATTCCACCTAACTTTAAAAACTTGCCTTACATTGATTTATTACATGATCCATAATTCTTAAACGTATGACTTATAGTAAGTCGTCCCTGGGATTATCCTCGCAAATTTGGATGTCGTTCAAATACCCTCTTACTAAAGAAAAACTATTGCACTAAAGGCAATGATATCAATTTAATCCAGTGTTAACATCAAAAAAAAATATAAACTGTATATAACGCTGCCCAACCACACAAACTGAGGTTGTAAAGTGATCTATAAAGATAAATTCAATCTCAAAATAAGATCCTCCCTGAATTTCCCGAACGCGAAAATGTCGATGGATTAGACCTACAGCATGGATCTAGGTTAGCAACAAAGGCTAAGCGACTAATGACCCATTAGGCAATCCATTTCGAAAATCACGCTCAGAAAACACAAGTTAAATCTGTTATAAAAAAAACTGAAGAAAATATAGTCCAAGGACTCGAAGTAACATTTAGAATAACTGGGTTCGAAAACTTCCTAGTATCTTAATCAAAATACGAAAAGGAAAATTCCCCTCCAAAGAATACGATAATCCAAGCGAAAGTGCTTAAAGAACAATGCACTAGAATATGAAAACTCAACCAAAGTTCTCAAAAGAAAGTTGCGTTACTATAATGTTCTTACACAAGAAAAACTGTAAATCTTCTTCCTACTTTTGCTTCTCGACAAATAAGAATGAGCATATTAGTTTAAATACTGTAAAATACTACTGAAATTATTAATTTATTCATCAAAATTACACAAAGGATGCACTCATTTTTATGAGTCAAAATCCTGGCATCATAGAAGGTCAGTTTCGAAATGAACATCGAACCTGCACTTTCTACTGAACCATTTAAACTACAAAATCAAATATGGCAAAGTGGTATTTATAAATGTCCACGCTACACTACTGTAACAAGTTGAAGTGATCAGTACCTTTGGCGAATCTAGATGAGGAAAAAAAGGATATCGTTGGCCATAATCAGCTCCAAACCAACAGAAAATATGCTGGACTTCAACTGGGTTTCCATAGAACGAACCAAAGTCCTCCCAGGCTCGAACAACACCCGATCGGTCGAAATAGTTCCAACATATCCTGGCGATATCTTCCCATACATATTCGAATACCAACGGAAGGACCGCACACTGTTTATCAGCTCATCACGAAGCGAATGTGAACTCGAACCGTCACTAACAAGTTCCAATATGTGAACGCGCGTGTGAACAAGTTCACGAGGGTCGACGCGGTCCCTTACAACACGAGAGTCGCGTGCACACTTCATGCTAAATGAAAGTTGCCTTCAACAAGTCCCCGCTGCACCCTGCTAATGCAGTATTCTTAAATCAATTTAGCCTACCATCGTAGTGGATATAAGCTTCATATTGTCCCTTCCCCCTGACGCCTTGCTTGAGAATGTACTCTTTTCAAAAGGTATAATCACTGTGAAGAGTGAATCAAATCTAGGCTGCATTTCCACGACGGTTTATATGCAGAGTTTCGTGACACATCACGGCTGAGCTCGCTGTCGTGATTATAAAAGTATCCATCCGCATGGCCCGTTAGTTGCTGCAGACACACAGTCGCAGAGGTAAATTATTACATGTTTAAGACCATGTCTGAGCCCTATTAAACACGTTTCTACTTCACGTAGAATGCTTAACGAACTAGAATATACTTCAGCACGGTCACACGTTTTTAAAACTCCCGTTAGCTGGCGATTTTACTTTCACTGATTTCCAGCCAACCCTCTGCGCTGTCAAGTTCTATACACATTGCGCTCTGCACGAGGTCGCCTGAGTCTCACATCTGCTCCCCCCACTCCTTCCTCACACGTCATGACTCGATACGAAATATATCGCAGTCGAAACGTGATCAGCAGTGAGTTAACATATCATCTTCTGTTCTTTATACTTCCTTAATAATGGCTTTCTTAATAATAGCTTTCTGCCATGGAAATATACATATATACACATGTATCTGCTTACAAAAAGCGCTAAATATGCATTAATTTGTATTAATCACTCTCAGGTGAATCGATCGATATGGTGTTAGACACAGTCAACATGGTTATTATCGATGACCTTCGGGTTTCTCGTCGGAAACACGAGCTCTGCCGATCTCGTTCATGATAGCATGGCTTTTTCCTGCTGCAGACCAGCTGTTATGATCGACTTCAGAGGCTAGTTAGGAAGTTACAGGGTGTTCCCAAAATACTGTAACCATGTCTGTACTTAAGCCCTTTTATGAATAATGGTGCATTTTCCCTTTGATGCCTTAAATAAAAGTCTCCTCAACTTTTATTTACACCATTCCAGGTAATCTCAGCATATGTAGCATTATTCAGTCAACACTCAGTCTATCTTCTTCACATATCTTTTCAGGTTCTTTGCATTGAAACGACCTATCATTTCTCTTCCATTTAGGCTTACTACCTCATAACAATTATTTCCGAACGACCTAGCAATCTTATAGGGTCCGTGAAAGACATAGGAAAACTTGGTGAATTGCTTCTTAGCCACATCTGCTTTCGTCGGTTTCTTGACGAGAATCATCTCGCCTACTCTCATCGGTGGCCGATATCTTTTATTTCTGATTCGTTTATGCCGCTTCTCGGCTGCATCCATCAAGCTTTCTCTAGCTGAATTAATTCTTTCTTGGACTGTAGGCTCCCTGTCCTTAGGTAGAAATCTCACGATCTCTGTCCAGGCTCTTTCTGGCCTCTTATTATGGTGAACAACCATAGGTATATCTGATAAGCTCTCATGGAATGTGGAATTCATGCATCTTTCCATGAGTGGGATGAACTTCACCCAGCTCGCATGATCCTCAGGACAGTAAATTCTCGCGAACTTGCTAATTTCTTCAACTACGTGATCTAGGATTTCCATTCTAGGGATATCTCTATTAATTTCGTTTCCATCCATTTCCTCCATCAGTACATCCTCTGTACTTTCTTCCTTGAATCTTATTATTCCTTTGTTCATGTCGATGATTGCTCTAGCTTGAGTAATAAAATCGATCCCTAGTATGACGTCAAAATTAATATTCTTAACGACTATAAAAATATGTTCGTAACTTCTCTCATTGATCCAGAATTTCATTAGAATCTGCACTTTGCATTTCATAGTTTTATCCTTAAATATCCCACGAATTTTTGTTGGAGATGCTGGAAGAATGGTAAATTGATTTTCTGGTTTCAATCTCTCAAAACAGTCCTCGTCAACTATAGAGATCATAGCACCTGTGTCCATCAAGGCTTTACAATGTTGTAGACCAATTAGTATATCAATAACGGGAAGTTCAACTATCCTTCCTCTCGGTTTCGTTTCTGGTTCAAATAGAAGGTCTTCGTCAGTAGCTTCAAATATTTCAAAAATCGTGATATCAGAGGAATGCGTGGCAACGTCAGTTATTAATTTCGCCCGGAAATTGGCGTTTTTTTTCTCGATCCGGAGCTCTTTCTGAACTCCGACCTTCTCTGTTAGTACTGGGTTGTGACTTATCTAGATTTTCATCCTTTCTTTCCTTCGATTTTCTTCGTCCAACCTCCGTGGACTTATCTCGCCCTCTCTTGAGCCTCTCCTGTTGCACCTTTTTATCGGACGCCTCCGTTCGATAATTGTTGTATCTTGAGTACCCTTGATTTTGTCTGTTATCTCTATTGTCTCGGGTATCTCTATCATTCCTATTATATCTGTTATCTCTATTGTCTCGGGTATCTCTATCATTCCTATTGTATCTGTTATCTCGATTATTTTGATCATATCTGTAATTCCTATCATAAGGCGTTTCTCGATGATCATTCCGGTCTCGATCATTATCTCTTCGATAAAAATTTCTCTCCTCGTAGCGACGTTGCCAAGGCCTCTCCTGGGCGTCCCTACGTTGGTTTTCCCATCTCCTCTCTTCCTGATGGGTATTTCTAATAGGACCTATTCTATCATCTCTTCTTTGTTCGA
This sequence comes from Meconema thalassinum, assembly GCA_946902985.2. Classification (NCBI taxonomy): domain Eukaryota; kingdom Metazoa; phylum Arthropoda; class Insecta; order Orthoptera; family Tettigoniidae; genus Meconema; species Meconema thalassinum. The sequence continues at coordinate 1,752,015,035 of OX336388.2, read as the reverse complement.
AACGATCCGTCTGCTGTGTACGGTTCATCATTACCGCGTTTACAACTTTCGATTCCTGCCTGGCATTTTTGACTATAGTAGGTTGCGTCATCATACTCATGTGATCTAATCGACGTAACAGGTCATCTAACGACGTTAAAGACGATACTCCGGAAGAAATAATTGATTTCCTTACTTCCGCAGGCAATTGACGTGAGATAGCTTCAAGGAGTTCTTCCTGGGTTAACGGCGGCTGAAGAAAACGGAGTTTTGCTAACTGACACGCAAAGTATTCAGCGTAGCTGGTTGGTCCTGTACTGGAGTACTTGCGTGAATAGACTTCTGATCTCACATTCTGTTGGACCTCGATCGACCAAAATCTTTGTATGAAGGCTTCCGAAAACTGCTCAAAGTTGTCAAATGTGTAACGAAAAGCCCTGAACCATTGTAACGGAGCATCGGTGAGAAACCTTTCCACCATACGTAGCTCACGCTCACGTGGCACATGTGACTCCAAAAAGTAATCTCTTAATGTCCTGACAAATTCGATTGGTGTCATTCCATCCAAATTGCTAAACTTCCTAGGTTTGTCATCAAAATTTCGTATTATGGTTACATTCGGTGTCCTTTCCGATGATTTCGAAGTATAGTCACCCACGCCTACGTTGGGGTTCGGAGAACTAAAAGTTTCTCTGCTTGTTCGAATGGGACTCGAATGTTCCATTTGACTGAGCCGAACGTTGGGTTCGTTGTTGGAAGATTCCTGTATCATCCTTTCCCTACCATCAGGTACTATCACTTCAGGTTGTTCAACTACAACTCGAAAATCGGACTGTAAAAGTGATCGCAATTGATCTTTTAGAGTATCCAAACTGATATGCCCCTCTAGATTAATTTGCTCGAGACCCTTTCTAATTTCATTAATCTCGGAAGTTTTCTTCTCCCTGACCTCATTTAACTCTATCTTACTTTGGTCGACTTTAGTTTCAACACTGTTAATACGTTTCTCTAAATCGGATATGTTATTAACCTGAGTATTTTGAATTCCATCCATTCTTTTGCTTAGATCTTCCCTAACATTTATTATGTCTTTGCTATTAGTTGCAAGACCAGTGGCAAGTTTAGATTCTAACTTAGATTTCTCAACTTTAAAACATTCCTCATTAATTTTCATAATATCTTGACGAAATGTTACAATATTATCACTTATGATCCCTTTCAAGTCGACGTCAAAATCATCCCTGAGAAGTTTCGTATGATCAGTGACTTGAGCTCGGAGTGTCCCCATTTCACATTTCAACTGTTCCAGGCTATTCTGGGTCTGATTAGTGTCATGGGAAAACTGCAGCTGAAGTGCTTCTAAATTTTTTTTACTGAGCTTCACACTCTTTTCAAAGTCTAGTCTAATCTCAACTTGAAATTCTTTATTAGATTTTTCTAGCTCCATTAACTTAACCTCTGTCTGATTTTGACTAGATTCGATTTTTCGGACCTCTAGCTCCATTTTATTTTGACTGGATTCTATTAATCCCACATCTGTTCTTAAATCATTGATTTGGGATTGCATAATCCTTACATTAGAGTTTACATCCTTTACAGTTTCCTCAATTCCCCTTTGACTAGTCTGAATATTGTTAAGATCTGTTTGGATTGATGTTTGACTAGTTTGCATATTGTTAAGATCTGTTTGGATTGATGTTTGACTAGTTTGCATATTGTTAAGATCTGTTTGGATTGATGTTTGACTAGTTTGCATTGAAGTTTGACTATTTTGGATTCTTTCTTGGGCAACCTGTACCAGGCCAACATTAGCCCGTAATGTACTGATATCTAGTTGAGTTTTTCTATTATCATCCTGGATATCTTCGATATTAGATTCTACACTGGTAACCTTCTTTTCTACCCTTTTAGAACTGTCATTGATAGCCTTCAAGGAGGATTGCATAGTATCAATTTCCCCCCTGATACCTTCAGCAACTGCACCCTGCACAGTTTCAGACATATGGTCTAATGCAGATCTAGTTTGGACCTTAATATTGTCCATGTCCTGATTCAAATTGTCCATTTTATGTTGAAGAATTTCAAACATCTTCTTAACGTCACCAACAGTCACCATATTACCTTCAGACATGCTTCACTACTCTTCACAAGAAATAAGAATACCACACCAACAAAGCACAGCGAGAACATCTACAAACAACCACCATTTACCATACATGCTCATTCTTATTGTCTGGCGTTACCTTAAAATAAGCTTATGTCTAAACACAAAGTGCCCCATTTCATTTGGGATCGACCATATACAAGTGCGTGTTGGTTTATATCGGTGAAGGTCTATGATTCTACCATTACTTAAATTTTAAATTTACTACAAATACTTCTATTTTTAATGATGTCAGCAATGATCATCAGCCGGAAACAAGTAGAACAAATTATTAACAAAGCGTGTGGCACCACTCCAATACATAAAATAAAATAAAAATTAATAATGGTTGCAATACCACTTGTGGGTCAAGTAGCTCGAGTATCCTCGTAATTGCTTTGTTCCATAGGAATTCCAATAGTTCGTGCCAAAATATTGGTTCACCATTATTTTATCGCCTCGATTCATAGTCACACAAGAAACACGGTGTTCCAATTCGCGATCTGTGTTACATGATCATAAACTAATTTCCACTTTGTACTTTCAGTTTCAAGTTTGGCAGAATTATGGCATTCAACTCCCTGGTATTCGCTCTGGTATTCCAGTTTTTCGAAGCCCCTGAGCTGGGCGCCACCTAATGTACCCTGTTACCTACCAATACCTGTTGAATCCCTGGATAGCAGCTGGATCGTAGAACCTGAAAATGCCCCGGCTCTAAAGACCCCCCAAGTTCTACCAACAGACACAGGGATAATAGGGCCACTCGAATACCTAACAGGATGTATTAAGACTGACCAAGGCTCAGAAAAAGAAAAAAAACTAGCTCAAAACACGAGAATTCTTCAAGAGGAAGAAAGAATCTCAAAGGTGTGGTAAACACTAAAATACCTAGCGATGGCCCCCTTAATACACCCTTCCATCACCTCTATAAAGCATCACGCAATAATTAAAACCAAGTAATAAAGTAGTTTATTGTAAGAATAAACAAGACAGAGAAATATCAATTTCGTCGATACCACGACCAATCAAAAAAAAAACAATCTCATTGATAATATTGGATTATCTTTCTAAAAAAAAAATATTACCCATTGTCACAACTAACTTTTAGCTGATTAAAATATAAGGCATATTAATAATAATGATGATCAATCCCATAGGGTAAGCATTTACAAAAAGAGAAATATTATAAGACTTGAATACATTAAATTAATTTCGGTTCCTTAACGGAAATAACATCTTATACAAAAATATCCTGGTTATAATTACTAATCCTACACGACATCTTCAGTAACTTTATATGTTATTGTTATTGAATGAAGAAATTCATATGGCCTATTTACAGAATATAATTTACAAAAAATTCCAGAATAATTTCAATTATTCTCTTCCTACTGACTTGAAGTCACGACATTCCTTTCTGTTTAATATTATTTCAATTCTTGTTTTAGGGAAATTCTGCCGAACAGTTAAGCTAAGCAAAAATTAATTGTAAAGTCATTCTTAAATAGTTATCGGTTTCCTTTTTAAACATACATCTTATGACAAAATTGTTATATTAGTTTTACTGGAAATATTTAACCGAATATCCACTCAAGATTCCCAACAATACTGCTCAGAAAAATATTAATCTTCACACAGGCATTTTCACGATAACAGCGATAAAGTTAACAATGACCAAATATTAACCATACTAGGTTAAAACAACACCTCTCTGGGTTAAAACCCCAATCCATCTAATCCTGATTGGCACAACTGGCTCAATCCTCAACAAGAAAAATATGCTTTACAAAGCATAGCATCAATATACTTAAACACAAAGACATTACTCATAGTATATGCCTCTCTAAAGACCAATATGCACCTATAATAGGAGCCTTACTGTTATAAATCCACAATTATGCAAATCAGCTGTTTATGGTAAAAATCCTGAACTCGAAAAATATGATCCCGTAACAGATTACCAACAAAACCCAGTGGATTTCAGAAATATTCCACCTAACTTTAAAAACTTGCCTTACATTGATTTATTACATGATCCATAATTCTTAAACGTATGACTTATAGTAAGTCGTCCCTGGGATTATCCTCGCAAATTTGGATGTCGTTCAAATACCCTCTTACTAAAGAAAAACTATTGCACTAAAGGCAATGATATCAATTTAATCCAGTGTTAACATCAAAAAAAAAAATATAAACTGTATATAACGCTGCCCAACCACACAAACTGAGGTTGTAAAGTGATCTATAAAGATAAATTCAATCTCAAAATAAGATCCTCCCTGAATTTCCCGAACGCGAAAATGTCGATGGATTAGACCTACAGCATGGATCTAGGTTAGCAACAAAGGCTAAGCGACTAATGACCCATTAGGCAATCCATTTCGAAAATCACGCTCAGAAAACACAAGTTAAATCTGTTATAAAAAAAAACTGAAGAAAATATAGTCCAAGGACTCGAAGTAACATTTAGAATAACTGGGTTCGAAAACTTCCTAGTATCTTAATCAAAATACGAAAAGGAAAATTCCCCTCCAAAGAATACGATAATCCAAGCGAAAGTGCTTAAAGAACAATGCACTAGAATATGAAAACTCAACCAAAGTTCTCAAAAGAAAGTTGCGTTACTATAATGTTCTTACACAAGAAAAACTGTAAATCTTCTTCCTACTTTTGCTTCTCGACAAATAAGAATGAGCATATTAGTTTAAATACTGTAAAATACTACTGAAATTATTAATTTATTCATCAAAATTACACAAAGGATGCACTCATTTTTATGAGTCAAAATCCTGGCATCATAGAAGGTCAGTTTCGAAATGAACATCGAACCTGCACTTTCTACTGAACCATTTAAACTACAAAATCAAATATGGCAAAGTGGTATTTATAAATGTCCACGCTACACTACTGTAACAAGTTGAAGTGATCAGTACCTTTGGCGAATCTAGATGAGGAAAAAAGGATATCGTTGGCCATAATCAGCTCCAAACCAACAGAAAATATGCTGGACTTCAACTGGGTTTCCATAGAACGAACCAAAGTCCTCCCAGGCTCGAACAACACCCGATCGGTCGAAATAGTTCCAACATATCCTGGCGATATCTTCCCATACATATTCGAATACCAACGGAAGGACCGCACACTGTTTATCAGCTCATCACGAAGCGAATGTGAACTCGAACCGTCACTAACAAGTTCCAATATGTGAACGCGCGTGTGAACAAGTTCACGAGGGTCGACGCGGTCCCTTACAACATGAGAGTCGCGTGCACACTTCATGCTAAATGAAAGTTGCCTTCAACAAGTCCCCGCTGCACCCTGCTAATGCAGTATTCTTAAATCAATTTAGCCTACCATCGTAGTGGATATAAGCTTCATATTGTCCCTTCCCCCTGACGCCTTGCTTGAGAATGTACTCTTTTCAAAAGGTATAATCACTGTGAAGAGTGAATCAAATCTAGGCTGCATTTCCACGACGGTTTATATGCAGAGTTTCGTGACACATCACGGCTGAGCTCGCTGTCGTGATTATAAAAGTATCCATCCGCATGGCCCGTTAGTTGCTGCAGACACACAGTCGCAGAGGTAAATTATTACATGTTTAAGACCATGTCTGAGCCCTATTAGACACGTTTCTACTTCACGTAGAATGCTTAACGAACTAGAATATACTTCAGCACGGTCACACGTTTTTAAAACTCCCGTTAGCTGGCGATTTTACTTTCACTGATTTCCAGCCAACCCTCTGCGCTGTCAAGTTCTATACACATTGCGCTCTGCACGAGGTCGCCTGAGTCTCACATCTGCTCCCCCCACTCCTTCCTCACACGTCATGACTCGATACGAAATATATCGCAGTCGAAACGTGATCAGCAGTGAGTTAACATATCATCTTCTGTTCTTTATACTTCCTTAATAATGGCTTTCTTAATAATAGCTTTCTGCCATGGAAATATACATATATACACATGTATCTGCTTACAAAAAGCGCTAAATATGCATTAATTTGTATTAATCACTCTCAGGTGAATCGATCGATATGGTGTTAGACACAGTCAACATGGTTATTATCGATGACCTTCGGGTTTCTCGTCGGAAACACGAGCTCTGCCGATCTCGTTCATGATAGCATGGCTTTTTCCTGCTGCAGACCAGCTGTTATGATCGACTTCAGAGGCTAGTTAGGAAGTTACAGGGTGTTCCCAAAATACTGTAACCATGTCTGTACTTAAGCCCTTTTATGAATAATGGTGCAGTACCTATAGTATTTTTAGTAAAGTAAAGTATTGATTTGGCGAGTGAAAATTGTGTTATACTTCTTATATCCATGTACGTCACTGTGTAATGGTTTAGCTAGCCCACACTGTTGGGTGAGAAATGTAACTGTTTACCTTTGCCTAAGCTATGTTGTTTTAATGGGCGCCAAGACCTCAATGCAATGTTGAAATCTAAATTTGTATTTAACAACGTCTAGCTCTGGCAGAACACATTCAAGACTCTATTCACTCAGATCGTGGTATGATTTGATCATTAACCCAACAAACAATTGTATCAGGAGAAGGAATTGGTCTATATCTAATGCTACCTACTGAAAGCAAAGATTGCATTGTAAAAGAAATGAATTTATTATATAAAACAAGTATAGCAAAATTAATAATAATAAGTTTAACATTTAAATTGGAGCGTTGTGATTTGAATATTACCGATAGAAAATTACGTGAAAACGGAGTCTGATAAATTGATTTTACTCTTATTTCCAAGCTATGAAGTTACTGAATTATGAAATATAAAACAAAGAAAATGAGAGATTGCGTATTTCTGCGTCATTAGCGCTTACCCCTGGAAATTGCCAAAGCATTTCCCTCGTTCTTGATGATGCTGTGTGCTTCCCACAGTCTCCTGGACGTCGCCATCTTCTTCGTTATATGTTGATATTCTGGTAGATTAGATAACTCTATGGTCCGTACATCGGACCCAAACTCTCGTAAAACCGCACTGGTTACGTTTTACAAAAGATCGTCGCTAACTCCACTGAACATCGGAGCGACACGCACTTGCGACCGTACACTGCAAGTTCTACACAGATTGTCCTTAACTCCACCGAACATCGGAGCCACTCGCACGCGCATCCATACTCGTCAATTATTTCACAGATTGTTCTCGTCTCACGGCGCGTCGAACGATATATTCACCTGTCGGCTCCCCCACTCCGGAGCAGTCTCCTAGCTTACGTTGTCTCCGCTGATTGGCTGAGCACGCCGCCCCTTCCCCTCCTCCGGTTCATTACACTCCGCGGGCGAGAGGGAGAAGTCGTTTTCCGTTTCAACAATTCGCCTCTTCTAGACCTTGCGACCCAGGATTGCGTCATGCTTCTCGACAGGAATCAGCTTGTATTAGAATTCCCAGTGAGTCATGTCTCTCAAATACCCTAACTGACAAAACTCCGTAAAATTCCGTAATCAGATAATTTTCTATGATATCGTCGTTCGTAATAATTTGCTTGTTAGCGTTTTCTAAGACATAGAAAACCTATCTGAATGCTAATAATTTTTATAAAATGCTCCGAAAATACCTTAATAATAATTATAATAAATTAATAATAATAATAAATTAACATGAAAAATTCTCTTGGCTGAACAATTTGCCGCGTAAATAAATATAGAATGGCTTCCTACTGACTTATGCCAGTTGCATAAAACCCCTCGAAAAACACGTTACATATTCGCCTCGGATCATCGGATGATTTACCGTGACGACGGTCCATTATCCGATTATCCCAGACACGTTAATAAACCCCATCCAAAATACATATTACATAAATGAAATCACCCTAAATTACAGATATATACACTCATATTTTTTCTTCACGCACTTTGCGTCAAAGTTTGTTGTCACTATGGATTGCACTTTGCAACCAGTCCCATGTTTTACATATGGAATAGTGTTCCACGGATATTTCCGCCTCTCAAATTTCTCTATGTTGGAGAAATAGACATAATTAATGTGTGAGCACTATGTATTTATGATGTCATATCACACGCATTGAAGGTGTTCTGATATATTTATATCACCATAGAACTTCCTAATTTCACTGGAGGTCCCCTCCTTATGGTGACATTTAATTCCACTTATCACTGGACACACGATCACACTATTGTGGCAGCGCCTCGTGACCATAATACTTAATCTCTCTTTGAAGTAGATTAAATTAATATTGACTTCTGAAAAAAAAAAACAGTAAATGCGCATTACATATAACACCAAATATTTCTGTGCCGTAATCGCCCTGTCTTGTTAAGTTCCCGTACACCATATTCTACTTAATACTAGTTCTCAACACAGACCATTTCACCTCACACAAATAATACCATTGTACAAATTATCTTAAATTACACACTTACAAATCTCACATGGCGAGGCCGTAAACAGAAATCACGTGTGCTGATATGTATGAGTTTCATGAAGGACTGTCTCGCATTCTGATGGCCCATCTTTTATCTCGTGGACGCCTTAAGCTAACAAGCCCTATACAAGCGCTCCCCCATCTCTTGGAGATAAATGGGAACCCATCAGCGCTGCCAAAATGGCCTTGGTGCATCGAGACAATTTAGTGCTCAACAGCATCCGACAATCCCGTCATATTTCCCTGTACCTTAAAAACTCTCATTTACTTACATACTACCCCCCTGTGTGACTTCTGATACGCCTGCCTGGAAGACCATCTCCTCCCACGCACCAAATACCACACTTACTCATTTGATAGGCTGGCTCGCCAGCTAAACATCCTCACTTTACGACACATACTTTCGGAGACTATGTATATTATACGTCCCGTATAATCCGTTTCCCTCACTATTCTCCAGCACATATGCTGTTTTGCCAATACGTTTGGAAACTATAAATGTTTCTGCGTCACCTGCTTCCAACCTTGCAAGTGGCTCCCTTTAATGAACGTCATCACGTTGCTCTACCTAGCATATTTCTCAGTGTCTGTAACGATGCCCTGTTGCTACTGTCCACACATGCTAACCCTACCTTCCTATGGTGTCACACCTCTACTCGACACACTATGACCTAAAAATGTCACTTCTGACTGACAGAATGACGACTTAGACAGCTTCAAAGTGAACCCTGCCTGATCTAACTTCTGAAAAACTATATCTAAATGACGTAGATGCTCCTCAAAACTGCGTGAACTAATTACCATATCATCTATGTAAATGGTTACAAACTCTCCTGTGTCATCCCCTAATGCGATGTTTAAAGCCCTAATTAAAGCTGCTGAACTACTCTTTAACCCATAAGGTGTTCTACAAAATTGATAAAGGTTATATTTATGACTAAAAGCTGTAAATGGTCTATCTTCGTACATAAGTGGCACTTGCCAAAAACTGGAACTCAAATCTACACAAGTGAAATACTTCTTCCCCTCAAATGTTTGCATTAATTCCTCTATTGACATAGATTTCAGCTGATCTGAACTAATTCTATTGTTAACCAAACGAGCGTCTAAACAAATACGAACAGTGCCGTCGGTCTTGGGTACCGTTATCAAAGAATTAACATATGGACAGTTCGAGTGCTCAATAATCCCATCTTCAAGCATCTGATTAATTTGTGCCTCAACTGCACTCTGATAAGCGAAAGGTACAGGATATCTATGTCCTGTGAATACTGACCTATCAATAACGTTCAATGAATGTGTATAGCAATTGGCCATACCAATGCGATCCTCAAAAACTCTCCTATTACACCATAACACATCATAGAGCCGAACACATTGTTCCACCTCTATATTTCCCTGAAATGCAGCCTCACGTAACGAGTCCTCTAGACTTCCGTTCGTAATCACACTGCCCACAAAACATGGAGAACCCCGCTCTACGGCTGGCGATATCTCATTTAAAGTACAAATCACACCTACAATACTACTCCTCTGAATATGGTCATTGAACGCTACTTCTACTTCAGAATCTCCCCATTTAAATTTCAAACTCCCTACATCATAACATAAGTTACCAGACACTCTACTTAGCCACTCTGAACCCAAGATAACACTGAATACTAAATTTGGAATTACAAGGCAAATCTGCTTCTCTACATGATTATTAATTTTAATGTCTACTAAAACTTGCTTAGAAATTACTTTAGACCTCTTCCCAACAGCTGTGATAACAAAAGTGCTTTTAATTGGCATCTCCTCAAAATTTACTCCAGTTCCTTTCATTTTATCATAAAATGCACTACTTATGCAACTCTTCATACAACCACTATCAATTAAAACATCTGTGTACGCCTCGGACACGTTAAATTTAACTATGGGGCTCTTACTAGCCACTTCCTGAATAATACCTTCATCATTTAGTTCATGTAATAATTCATTTCTTACATTTAGGTCATAGGGTTCCTGTATAATTGTATGGACAGGGCATGCTACAGACTGAGATTCTAACCTTACTTCGCAGCCTGGTTCGCGTTTAAAGAACCGCTACAGCTGGCCGTAGTACTACTAACTACTAAACTGGTCTGGTTGTTCTGGGCTGTGTTGTCATTGTTTGGCTGTATATTACTACCATTAGGCTGTCCTCTTCCTTGACCCCTATTCTGGTTGTAATTATTGTCATAATAATTTCTCCCTTGATTTCCCCTGAAATCATTGTTTCTCCCTTGATTTCCCCTGTAATCATTGTTCCTCCCTTGATTTCCCCTGAAATCATTGTTCCTCCCTTGATACTGATTACCATAGCCATTTCCTCTGTTCTGATATAGCTGATTATTATTATTTCTATTTTGAGCGTTGGCCCCTTCGCCACCGTTCCCTTGAACTTCTTGATGCCTGGCTTCATTAGGTCTATTATTATTATTACCCTGGTTCCGGTTGAAATTGTCCTCATAACCCCCTCTCCCTAGTGCATCAAATGTGCTTAACAAATTTTCTACTTGTGATATAGTCTTTACATTCTGGATACAAGCAGCCTCCTTGATCCTATAGGGAAAGTGCCTAAGTAGCAACCTTACCACATCACTTTCCTCCTTCAAGCCATCCAGATATTTACACACTAATACCTGCCCTAAAAAGTATTCGGTCATGGTGGAGCTTCCTTTAGGGTTATATTTACCACACACTACTCCCTCACGATGCTGCGACTGAATAACCTCATTCCAGAACTTTTCACAGAATTTCATTTTAAAATCATTAATATCAGTAAACTTGTCTCTGTAGACAGCAAACCAATTCCTCGTTTCCCCCACAAACACTTGTTCTAAAATTTCAACTACCTGGCACCACTCAATACTACCATTTTCCAACCTCTCCCCGAATTTATTTTCTATAGTGTTCATGAACTCCATTGGGCACCCCTGTCGATTGCTGAACTTACCCAGTTCTACCTCCCTGTGTGTGCTATTCACAAAAACTGGCCTATTCTGACTATTTTCTTGCCTGATCCTAGCTTTTAATTTTAATTCTAATTCTGCGATTTTCTCCTCAGCCTTCCTCTCAATACTGTTTACTGTTAATTTAATGTTTCCTTCTGATTCTTCTACTTTATCATATAGCTTTGCTTGTTTCTCCTCAATCTTGCTAATGCTCTCTCTATTACTCTCTCTTAAATCATTTACTTCTGCAACTATTTGCGAGTGGACTTTCTCAATTCTACCCCCCAGCTGTTCCTTAACCTCTTTAGTAGCTACCTGAATTTTGTCAATTTCTCCCCCCAATTGCTTTTTGACCTGCTGTGTTTCCAGTTGCACTAGTTCTTTTAAATTTTCAGCCTGTGTACTGATTCTAATTTCCAACTCCTCCTGTACTTTTCCTAATTTTCTGTCTACATCTGCAATAATCTCTTTAGCCTTTTCTTCCATCACCCCCCTGATCTCGCCTCTAATCAGTTCGAATTTGTCACTCATTTCCCTACTGTTTTGTTCTAATTTAGCATTTAAAGTTTCAGTACTCTCTCTATTTTCCCTACTGTTTTGTTCTAATTTAGCGTTGTTTTGTTCCAGTTTTGCGTTGTTTTGTTCTAATTTAGCATTTAAGGCATCTGTACTTTCTTTATTTTCCCTACTGTTTTGTTCTAATTTTGCATTTAAGGCATCACTACTAACTTTGTTCTGATACATGAACTCGAGAAGTAAAGTTTTTAATTCTGGTTGACCCCCTACACTCCCTGTTTCAGTATCGGGATTTACCTCCGCTACCCCGGTACTACCAACACTCGACATACTGCTCGTATCATCATTCTCCCGTTGATGACCACTACGTAACCTCATCTGTCTTTCTTTCTCAGCCCCCATAATGATATACACTGATACAGACAAATAACCCCCAAAATACAGGCACAGAAATATATACCCTTCTCCTTCCACAAATGTTATTAGGTTTTCAGCCCCAAGTTGTCGGCGACAAATGTAATGGTCTTTGCTTAGGCTGGGATGACAAGTGAAACGGTATTTACTTTGCTCCACGTTGAGCGTACAAGTGTAACAGTTATTAATGCCCCATGTTGGTAGCGACAAATGTAATGGTTACGCTAGCCCACACTGTTGGGTGAGAAATGTAACTGTTTACCTTTGCCTAAGCTATGTTGTTTTAATGGGCGCCAAGACCTCAATGCAATGTTGAAATCTAAATTTGTATTTAACAACGTCTAGCTCTGGCAGAACACATTCAAGACTCTATTCACTCAGATCGTGGTATGATTTGATCATTAACCCAACAAACAATTGTATCAGGAGAAGGAATTGGTCTATATCTAATGCTACCTACCGAAAGCAAAGATTGCATTGTAAAAGAAATGAATTTATTATATAAAACAAGTATAGCAAAATTAATAATAATAAGTTTAACATTTAAATTGGAGCGTTGTGATTTGAATATTACCGATAGAAAATTACGTGAAAACGGAGTCTGATAAATTGATTTTACTCTTATTTCCAAGCTATGAAGTTACTGAAATTTGAAATATAAAACAAAGAAAAATGAGAGATTGCGTATTTCTGCGTCATTAGCGCTTACCCCTGGAAATTGCCAAAGCATTTCCCTCGTTCTTGATGATGCTGTGTGCTTCCCACAGTCTCCTGGACGTCGCCATCTTCTTCGTTATATGTTGATATTCTGGTAGATTAGATAACTCTATGGTCCGTACATCGGACCCAAACTCTCGTAAAACCGCACTGGTTACGTTTTACAAAAGATCGTCGCTAACTCCACTGAACATCGGAGCGACACGCACTTGCGACCGTACACTGCAAGTTCTACACAGATTGTCCTTAACTCCACCGAACATCGGAGCCACTCGCACGCGCATCCATACTCGTCAATTATTTCACAGATTGTTCTCGTCTCACGGCGCGTCGAACGATATATTCACCTGTCGGCTCCCCCACTCCGGAGCAGTCTCCTAGCTTACGTTGTCTCCGCTGATTGGCTGAGCACGCCGCCCCTTCCCCTCCTCCGGTTCATTACACTCCGCGGGCGAGAGGGAGAAGTCGTTTTCCGTTTCAACAATTCGCCTCTTCTAGACCTTGCGACCCAGGATTGCGTCATGCTTCTCGACAGGAATCAGCTTGTATTAGAATTCCCAGTGAGTCATGTCTCTCAAATACCCTAACTGACAAAACTCCGTAAAATTCCGTAATCAGATAATTTTCTATGATATCGTCGTTCGTAATAATTTGCTTGTTAGCGTTTTCTAAGACATAGAAAACCTATCTGAATGCTAATAATTTTTATAAAATGCTCCGAAAATACCTTAATAATAATTAAGGTAAGGTGCCCAATATCCGTCCCCCTTTAAGTTTTTTGCATATATTATAAAAATGTTTGGAGAAAAATGTCTGGAATCATTCAGATAGGACGACTGAACAGTTGTCTTAAAATGAATATATTTAACTTCAGGAAATATAGCACACAAAATAATTTATTCAAAAAAGAATACAAAGTTGCACCTTCCCACGTTTAATGAAGGGCGTTCCTAAATTCGCCCCCATGTATCTCTTCAGAAAAATGTGATAGTTATTATTTTCAATGGCAAGTTATAATGCCTAACGTTGTAGGCAATAAAAACCAAGAAAGTTTATCCTTCCAAACAAATGTCACATATGAACATACACTTGTCACTTTCTGACGAACACGTTTCATGACACCATTGGAAACATTTTGTGCACTTAATCCACTTTTCTCCCATCTTATCAGCTGAGTAGGGTTTTCCACACATAGTGCGTACGGCGTCATCATTTCCACTATCCTCATCGTCTGTTGAGACGTAAGGAATTTCGTCTGAATCTTCAAGACTCGAACCATCACTAGAAAGGTCTTGCAGGGAAGACATTATCTTCCTTTTTTTTTAGCTGATAGGCGTTTCCTGCCATGACATTGCTCGGACGAGGAGGTGAACTTAACAGAAGTTGAAGGTCCAGCTTTAGAATCAGGTGAGGGACATCTTGAAGAGGCAGCTTTCTTACGTTTGGGAGGGAACGATGGATTATCAAACTGAAGCATTTTTGTACCTTTGCCTCATTCGCCTGTGTTCTCTTCTGTGACGCTTCCATTACTTTGATTTTGTGGGGAGTCCCAGTGACCAAAGATGCTGAACCTCGCCTGTTTGAAAATGTAGTCTCAATAACTGGAACGACCCGAATGTCCTTAGGGCTTACAACAGTGCCGTTTTCGTTGTCATCTTGATCGTTAGTTTTCTGCCTGTAGGAAATAAAATCCTCATCAGGAAAAATATTGGGGTTGAAAGGAACTATGCCGGTCTCCTTGAAGCCGTTGACTGCTGTTTCCATAGTCGCTGCTTTCAAATATGCCTCTGAAAACAATGAAGATACCTGTCGTTTTCTCACAATTCGACCAGGGTGATTCGCCAACCAGCCTTCAATGGCATTGGCATAGAAAGTCTTCAATGGGAACATAAAGGCTACATCCAAGGGCTGCATTCTGTCTGTGGAGTTTGGAGGTAGACATACAACTGATATGCCAGTTTAATCTCATGATACCAGATTGGAAAACAGCGTCCCGAATTTCGTCCCCGGGACGAATAAAAGAACGTTGTTGGGGGACGAATATCGGACCAATGATGCCAACCTACATGGCTACGTCATTCAGTGCTCCCTTTGTACAGCGATCGCTACAACCCATATATATTGCTGCTATACATATTTAAGTTGCGCGTAAGTACAAACAAATGTGAGTCAAACGTACCTTGAATAGTTTAACAGCTCCGACAAGTAGGGATGTACTACAAGCGTGGCAAACCAATAAACTTCAACTCAGAATACTCGGAACACAATCACAGGGGATGCACCTAAGCGTGGGAAGCTCACTACTGTATGCTTTGTCACATGTTCCACTGTCTTCCACCAGACTGCAGCACTCAATGGGCTCGAAACATGCGGGGACGAAATTGCGCGCGGGGACGGATATTGGGCCAGTAACCTTATAATAAATTAATAATAATAATAAATTAACATGAAAAATTCTCTTGGCTGAACAATTTGCCGCGTAAATAAATATAGAATGGCTTCCTACTGACTTATGCCAGTTGCATAAAACCCCTCGAAAAACACGTTACAACTGTACGAAATTATCGCGGGCTGCTTGCCGCGATAATTTGAAATCCTAACGGCCAATCAAAGTATGGCTGGTTAGCTGTTTTTAATACCTCCCTCCCTGGTGGGAGAACGTGATTTCTACAAACTTTGAGGCGCTGTAGTTGGCAGAATGCGCCGCGCTGGCATTTCAAATTGTTCGAGAACTCTGTGGAACTTACACTAGGTGCTAAGGCGCTCCAGCTAGTTAGTTCGCGCATGACTTGGATATAGTTCCTGAGCTTGCCTGAGATCAAAGCCGCTTGGGACGCTATTCAGTCTGGCTTCTGAGATACAAATGAGTGGACGTTGGCGTAGCGTTGGGGCCTCGGCCAGCATTATTTGATGATTCTACAAGCTAAGGTACTTGCTTTCCATTGCTACCAAGGCATATGTTAATTCAAATCTTTGAAGTAATTGTCTCGGACATTTTTTGGTATATGTTATTTATTTAGCTTTTGAGGCCTTAGTGTCGTTAGAAGGCTGCGCCTAAATACTTTTAGCTTCTCGTGGCTTCTATAACCACTTCCATGTTAGCTTGATTTTCTGCCCATTGGTTTCGGCCGTGAGGTGATTTTTATTCTGTTTCTAAACACGGGCTAATGGTCTTGTAACCAAGCTCCTTTTATTTTAACTTGAAAAAATGAAAATCCACAGCCTGCTTCCAGTCTTCGACCGGGTCAGGAATGGAATGAATGAAGCCCCTATCTAGCGGCGAGGATATGAACTGTGCCGGCTGCCGAGGCCTGACGCACTCCTCTGGGGCAATGATTACATGAATGACAGATGAAATGAAATGATAGTGGAGAGTGTTGCTGGAATGAAATGTTGACAGGGAAAACCAGAGTACCCGGAGAAAAACCTGTCTGCCTCCGTTTTGTCCAGCACAGATCTCGCATGGAGTGACCGGGATTTGAACCACGGACCCAGCGGTGAGAGGCCGGCGTGCTGCCGCCTAAGCCATGGAGGCTTCTCCTTTTATTTTAACTTTTCACTTTTAAAACACTTATTTGTTAACAGCGTGGTATGGCACTAATTCTGGTGTAGTTATGGCACCTTCCTAAAGTTAGAGATTTTTATTATTATTATTTCTTCTTTTCAGCATAGCCCTGAAATAAATACAAAACTAAATATGTGATTTATAGGCATGTTCTTTTGGTGGGCAAATAGTTTTGGTGACATAATAATGGTAGGCAGTCCTTTGCCTTTGTTCGCCATATCTAGGGATTGGAAAAATTCGCGATCGCGAATTTCGCGAATTATTAAATGAAGTAATACATAGATGGTAATGTGTTTTAATAACCCTAAAAATGGCGAAAAAAATGTTTTTTGAAGTCGCGAAATTTCGCGAATTTCGCATGAAGACGCGAATTTCGCGAATTATGCATGAATTTTGCATGAAAACGCGAATTTTAGCTTATTTCGTTTTTTTTCTTTACAGTGCACTTCCGATAATTTGCGGCATTAATGCACGAATTTCCGCGAAATATTGAAAACTGCGAACTATCTACAGTAATATTTTTAAGCATAGCAAAGAGAAAACTATTGGTTAAAAATATCGAAATGTATTTTATGAACATGCAAAGAAAGAAATATAATACTTTATAACATAGTATTGTAAGACACACTATGTGGATTTTACCAATATTAAAAACTAAGAAAAATGACTGTCATCACTTTTTTTTTCTTAGATGGTTTATTTTTTCTAATTTTAGATTGTACAATTCTGAAGAAAACAATATATGAGAACGAAAATTCATCTTGATTTTCTATATAAGAGATAAGTGTGACTATAGACACACTAGCTTGACTGTGGGAACTTTCGGGATTTCCGTTGCATCACTTACGCATTCTATATGTACTGGGTCTCGGTTTACCTCACTGACAGTCGAATTCCATACAATATCCTCATCTCTGAAACCATGATTGTCTTTATCGAAGTCTACAACTGGATGTCACTTTCTTCTGCATCTTGACATTCATCCAGGTTTTGCCCTAATGTCATCGTAGTGAGACCACCTTGCCTGTTTAAAATATCGTTGTCACAGAAGCCGACAAACGCTTGTTTTTGTGCGAGTGTAGTAGCGGTAATCTTCTCCCATGACTTGACTGCATGGAGAGCATCCAACAAACACAGAAAGATTGCAAACTTAACGGTAGATAGCGGGCCTCACTTTCTGCATACAGCGATCTCTAACAATCTGGGAAGTTATCCTAGTAAGTTACAGTACTTAGTTATTGAGGTTTTAAGGACCGGAACAGCAAGGTCATCTGCCCCTTCATCCTAGTATCTACTCGACGCGTGGCGTCATATAGTCCGCCTTTCAGACATGAATATCTAGAAGGCAAGTATCCAGATCAAAATGTGCCACTGTTTCCTGAACCAGTATTAGCCAGGTGGTCTTCTTGGTTTCATTCTGTAGTGTGCAATTTATGAGTGAAGTAGTAGGGACTGATAACTCTGGTGTTGATTTTCACAACAATGTTTCACATGACGAAATACTTGAGTTTCAAAGAATTTGGCACAGACATCGCTGACCTCATCCCCTTATTAGAAGTCCACATCCAACTGTTCACCTTCTAGATGGACATCTACAGACAATTCAGCAAGCCCTTAAACTTGCTGTTTCTGGAAAGTACGGTACCAACATTAAGGAGCAGTTGGAGGGTTGTGGAAATGTGTTAAAAAGAGGGAAAACTCATTCAGTTTTAGTAAATGCTGTGTCCCATGCTCTTGGAAAATTAATCAGCTTGAGATCCGTTGACCCTGGGAACAGGATTATAAATGTGTGCGTTTGGTCCAGCAGAAATTCATTGGCACAATGAACATAAATGTGGACACTGCAAAGAAAATTAAGAAGTTGCCGTTCTGTGGAACACTCGAAGAAAGTGAGGTGTTAAGAGGATACAAAGAACTGCAAACTTTAATCAAGAAGCAGATGCATGACCGGACCAAGACAGACATTGTTGGAGTTTTGCAAGGAATGACATTTGTATTTCCAAAGTTCTCAGAATCTGTGTTGAAAACCATTTGGATCCCCTGTTCAAACGCTGTGAACTTCTGTTTTTCAGCTTACACTAGCACGTTATGCGTCACCGTTTGTCACAAGAGAATTTGGATCTCTTCACTGAAGTATACTTTGAAGGATGACTGAAATGTGTTGTGTTAGCAGGTTATCCATTATATTTAAAAAATCCCGCCTAAAATTTATGATTTTGAAAGTACCGAAAAGTGCACTTGAAACCACCGAATTTGCCACTTTAAAATACCGCTTTCTTCACTCTGAAATCACCGAAAAATTCCAATCCCTAGCCATATCTAATGATCTGTTTGGGGGGGTTTGTTTCTCGACCTCATGGTTGTGCGTTTTGCTTAATGATATGCTTGGAGCTATAACTTGTTGTTGGCTTTGTGTTCGGCTCCTGTGATGTTGAGTATTATTGAGGGTTTCACTTGGTCATTGTTGTCCACCTCAGGGTTTGTTTAGATAGGCAGTGCTTGTTTGTTCCTCCCAATTTGGGCCTACGGGCTTGTATTCCCTTCTCTCAGAATATATTATGTTTGATATTTAATTCTTTCTTTGTCGAGATATCGGTGTAACCCTCTGAGTTGACCATCCCAGCAGCCCACTCCCCGGTTTATCTGTTAGTCCCCTTCCTCCCCTTCCCGATAGCAGTTGGATGGGAGAGGTAAAGGGGCGCTGTTCCTTTGTCTCGTGGCTGGGGTTCGCCCTGGTCCCGAGATATTGGCACATTCTTAATGAAATTGTTTTGAATTCTTGCTACCTTATGTGGTGTAAATCACACCTGTAGTGTCCTTAAGCCATGCATAATATGACCACATCTGTACTTGTATAACGCCCATAGTGGATCATCAAGAAACAGATATGACCTCACATAGTTATTACTACTAGAACAGAATATCATTATTTCTGTGGTGTAGGCTTAGTGGTTACAATATTGTAATACAATGCAGTGTTATGGCAATGAATGGCTTGACAAATGAAAAGTAGGCTTAAGATGATCCCACTCCTCTCGTTTACTGGATACTTTGATGTATGGTATATATTCAACCTCCCTGTATTAATTCTTTTATTGGAAGCATTTAGTCATTTGTAGTGAAAGTACGAGTACCATGTCTATTCTATTAACAAATGATGTTCACTGGTCACTGATAACATTCTATTGAAACTTGTTTTTAAAATTGTATTGTACAGCTGTTTCCCCCCTTTATAGCATATGATGCCATTACTCGTATCTGATGGGGCTCCAGAAAGCTATGAGAACATAAAACTTAACCATGTTATGTGTTCGCCTTCTCGGGCATCTTTCGGTTTCTCGTTCCTGGAGAGTAATTGTGAACCGACCCTTAGGTTACCTGTTACTGTACCGTATTCACAAGTATAAAATGGTGGGAATAAAAATGGGGTAAAATGATTATAGCTGCTTAAGATTTTAATCAAAACTCATTCCAAGAGTTAAGATAGGAGTTTATTTCAAGGTTGTGTACTTGTATCATTAGCATGTTGGAATTTTAAAAATATTGCTTGCTATTTTATTTTCTTCCAGTCTGTTGCAGAACAGTTATTTCATACAAAAGACAAGCCATTTGTTTCCCTCCATCCCATGGGGTTCTTTGGTAACCACCCACAAGCACTACAGTTACAGGAATCTGAAATAGTTGTTCCTGAGGGTTCAGTTCCCACTTCCACATCACCCATCAGCTCCAAGCATCAGGTCTTGTGTTATTTGTAAGTAGTATTGTTCAATGGACAATTATACAGTGTAAAATGGTACTTTTTTTGTGTGGAAATCCAATGGGATGGACATACATACAGTCATACTTTGGATGGAAACACTTAAGCAAATGGACAGGCAGGTGCCGGCAGAGGGAGAGATAAAAGGTGCACCGTTCTTAATGAGATGATGGTAGATTCTACTTCTGGATTGTTATTAGCTTCAATCTTCTCTCAGAGCATAGGTGTTAGATGGGGTGGAAATGATAAGAATGGTTACGGCTGGGCCCACAAGGACATAACTTATGTCACATCCTACAGGTGAGCTAAGGCATCCCAGAGGTATGGAGGACGTACCCCGCAAGTGTGTAAGTCAGGACCAAATCCCCAATGTAAATCATTTTACCTCATGGTACCAATACTCAACAGGGAATGTAAACTAAATTACAAATAAGCACTCTAGATATAACAATGGTAAATAGCATGATTGTATTTGAAATGGGTCCAAACAAATATGACACAGAGACAAACGTGTGCAGAGTGAATAAGAAGATATTACTGCATCAAAACATGACACTAAATATGCAGATAGAGAGGCGATAATGGCGTACTTACTGTACATACAGTAATGACATGGGAAAAAATAAGATTAAGAGGAGCTGACTTAGTCATGGAGAAGGTCAGAAAGCTAGGAAAGTAGACTAGACATCGATGAAAATTACTCCCAGAATGCAAAAAGTGAAGTTCATATAATTATGTATATCTATGACCTTAGTCATGAACATCATTATTTTCCATATTGACTTCAAGATCTGTAAGATACTGTCCACTTTTCAATACAACATTTTTATCTGCCACCCTATTTTACTCTTAAATCAGATACATGTTTCGGCTCTTTTGGAGAAGAATAATGAGGAATTATGTAATGTAGAAGAAGATGAAAAGGACCTCACATGGAAGGGAGCGGAAGAAGCAATAAGGGTGTTGAAAGGACGAAAAGCACCTGGAGTGGATGAATTAAGTGTTGAGATGGTGAGAGCAGCTGGCGACATAGGCGTGCAGTGGCTTTATCGGGTCATGAGAGGTATATGGATGAAAAGGAGAACACCTGAAGACTGGAAGAAAGGGGTAATTGTGTCAATTTTCAAGAAAGGCAACAGGAAAATAGTCCAGAATGATAGGGTAATCACGTTGATGTGCTTTGCTGTGAAGATTCTTGAGAAGATCCTGGAAAGGAGAATGCGGAGAGTAGTAGAAGAAGGGTTGAGGGAGGAACAGTATGGATTTAAGCCAGGAAGATCAACAGTGGACCTGATTTTCAGTGTAAGACAACTCCAAGAAAAACACTATGAATATGGAAAGGATTTGGTAATGGTGTTTCGGGACATAGAGAAGGCATACGGTAGCATGGACAGAGAAAAAGTGTGGGCAACCCTACAGAAAAAGGGAATTAAAAATCAAATTGTGGCTAGAATAAAGGAGATGTACCAAGGAAGTGTGAGCTGTGTGAAAGTTGGTGGAGAGAGGTCAGATTGGTTGAAACAAGGGAGTGCACTATCTCCACTGCTTTTCATCTCTGTGATGGAAGAGGTAATGGTAGAAGTGGCAGCACAAATAGGAAAAGAACATATGAGAGCAAATAATGACTGCAGACGATCTAATGATTTGAGGCAATGGAGAGGCAGAGTTACAAGAAAGGTAGAATGTATGAATTGAGACAGCAAAACAGTATGGTTTGAAATTTAATGCAAAGAAGTGTGAAAGGATTGTGACAACAAGAAATAGGGGAAGAGTAACAAGAGATATAATGATAGGAGGAGAAGTACTAAAGAAGGTGGATAGTTTCAAGTATTTAGGGAGTGTAATATAATTAAGTGGTAGAAATGACAAGGAGATCAGTGAGGGGAAGGCATGCCCATGGATTCCTGCAGAACGTGAGAGGTCTGGTGTGGAGCAGGGACATACCCCAGAAGAGCAAACAGGTATTGTATCGAACGTATTATGTCCCAATACTTACTTACATATCAGACGTGGGTTAAGAAGAAGAGACAGGTGAGCAGGATCCAGGCTTGCGAAATGAAATTTCACAGAAGCAGATTAGGAGTAAAAAGAAGGGATAGAGTAAGAAATGAGAGAGTGAGAGAGATTTTGGAAGAGAATCTCTTGCAAGAGATCATAGAGAAGTCAAGAATGAGTTGGTACGGACATGTTAGGAGAATGCAGGACGGCAGGATACCAAGGAGGATGCGTGAGATGGAAATGGAGAGCGAGAGACAAAGAGGAAGGCCAAGAGATAGGTGGATTGTGGGTGTGGAGGGAGTGCAGAAAAGAGGAGAGGAGTGGGACAGAGTGAGGAGTGAAAGGTGGTGGGAGATAGAAAACAATGGAGAGGCTAATGTTCCAAGCATACCAACCATGGGCTGAAGACTGTAGAAGATGATGATTATATTATACTTTGTCAATAAAGAACAGGGCAAATATGGTCAATTGCATGTCCTTTCATTCTATTTACAACTAAAACTGCTATAAGGATGGTATATTGGCTTTCACGGCCAGTGAATTAAAACTCAGCAATTCTTCTTGGTTTGTGCCGTGTCTTGTGTGGGGTTTCGCCTAGGGCACCAAGCTGGCTCATCAGCGGGCTCTTGATGTCCCCGCCCGGACACCCACAGGAGTAGCGAACTGCGCGGTACCTCCCGTTATATGAAGCGCACCTGCGCCTATTTACTGCGAGAACTAAAAGGTCAAGCAGCCATAACCTCCC
This sequence comes from Meconema thalassinum, assembly GCA_946902985.2. Taxonomy (NCBI): domain Eukaryota; kingdom Metazoa; phylum Arthropoda; class Insecta; order Orthoptera; family Tettigoniidae; genus Meconema; species Meconema thalassinum. Next base: position 1,751,991,823 of record OX336388.2, on the reverse strand, counting down.
TATGAAGGCTTCCAAAAAGATGGTATATTGGCTTTCACGGCCAGTGAATTAAAACTCAGCAATTCTTCTAAGTTTGTGCCGTGTCTTGTGTGGGGTTTCGCCTAGGACACCAAGCTGGCTCATCAGCGAGCTCTTGATGTCCCATCCCGGACCCCCACGGGAGTAGGGAACTGTGCGCTACCTCCCGTTATATGAAGCGCACCTGCCCCTATTTACTGCGAGAACTAAAAGCTCAAGCAGCCATAACCTCCCTATTGACGTCAGAAAAGTTTGATGGCGCAGCCACGCGGTAGAATGTTGAAGCTGTAACATTGTGACTGGTGAGGTTTATTTAGATGGTGAAGCATTGACGTCGTGATGGAAACAGAAAGAAATTTGTCAAATTCGAGGAGGTACTGCTCTGCATACGGTTGCAAATCGTATAAAACGGGTACGAAATATCTTCACTACTTTCCTGTACAAAAATTTCAGAGAGAAAGATGGGCTTCGGCGCTGACAATTGGAAAACGTGTTACATGTTACGTGACAGTGTGCAGTCTGCATTTTTGTGAAGACGACTTCTTTCCACCGGTACTGTTGATTATTGATAGTTATTGTCTCTAATTTGTATTCACTTGGATTTAGCTACATCAAAAATACTGATAAACTTGTAGCCTATTACTTCTGTGCCGTACATAGACTGTAATCCGCTCTTCGTAAACTTATTTTAGGGGCTCTTCCGATTGACAATAGCCGAATGGATAGAAAACTTACGAAAAATGCTGTTCCTAGCCTTAATTTGCCAGAGAATTTATATTCTTGCCTTTGAACAGCAAGTATGTAGGTCATTGAAGTATGATTTGGCTTAAATTGTGTTTTTGGCTCGGATCTCCCTACTGTTGAATTTAGTTAATTAAAATGTAAAATCTTAGTTTTAAGTACCGGTTTGGTGACCCATCATCCCAGGCAGGCCGGTAACACCTATACTACTCAGGCAGATAGGTCACTTAGCCGTAATTTTGAAGTTATAGTGATATTAAGTATACATATGCGGTAATGTAGCAGGAGACCGGATCGGCCTAGGCTATTCTAACTTTAATTAGTTCCCATTTCAGGGTTTTTCAGTTTTGAGTGCGATTAGTTGGTTTGAAAGTTGTACAACAGTAAGGAGAGTATGTTTTGAATAGGTTTTAATTGGTATTATGGTTTATGTCGAGCTGAGGAGTGAATTTGGTTTGGCTTAAAGTGTAGCTTTTGATCTGTTCCGTTTGCTTATGACAAGTTCAAATGGAGACTCCAGCTTTGTTAAATATCTGTATTTTAAATATTTAATTAAATATATTGATAAAGGGGATGCCTCCATTTTAACTTGCCTGTGGCAAGAGATTAATAAATTAATATTCTTGCCTTTGAACAGCAAGTATGTAGGTCAATATTTGCAATATTGAAGTATGATTTGAGCATCCCAAGTAACATTCATGCAAATTCAGGGTTGCTTGATTCAATTTATTATCAGGGAGTCGTCCTTTGAGTTATGTGAGATATACGAGGCACGTCCTGAAAGTAAGTTCCGTTTGGTAATAAAATTAAATTGTGTACAGATACAGAACAATTATTTATTGCACAACATTTTACACCTCTTAAACTACTTTTCCACATAACTGCCGACCTTTTGCAGGCATTTGTCATAGCGTGGCACAAGTTTTTGGATACCTTCTTCATAGAAGTTTGCCGCCTGTGTCTTCAACCAGTTGGAAACATCATTTTCCGAGGTGTCAAGATTCGTTTCAGCTTAACCTTTGCTGGGGATGAAGTGTGCCTCCATTCCATTGATTGCCGCTTACTTCCAGGGGTGTTGTAAGAAACCCAAGTTTCATCTCCTGTGACTATCTGTGTCAGCAATTCTTCGCCGCCTTCATTGTAACGGGTCAAAAACTGAAGTGCACTACCCATCCGTTTTGTTTTGTGTTGCTCCGTAAGAATCTTTGGTACCCAACGTCGGCAAAGTTTACTAAAGTTCAGTTTTTCGGTAACAATTTCATGAATTAGTGATCGTGAGATTTGGGGAAATTCCATAGCGAGAGCACTAATTGTAAACCTGCGGTTTTCCCGGATCTTGTCATCAATTGCGTGAACCAGTTCTTCTGTAACCGCTGCAGCGGAACGTACTACTAGTTGAAGACACAGGCGGCACACGTCTATGAAGAAGGTATACAAAAATACGCGCCACGCTATGACAAATGCCTGCAACATTTCGGCAGTTATGTGGAAAAGTAGTGTAAGGGTTGTAGAATTTTGTGCAATAAATAATTTTTCTGTATCTGTACACAATTTAATGTTATTACCAAACGGAACTTACTTTCTGGACGTACCTCGTATATATATTGTGAAATTAATAAAAACATCGATACCACTAGGCTCCCAAGTACAGGCTTCATATATGTAACAGCAGACAGTAAATTAACTATCTACATGTGGGTAATATTTTTAACTGGTAGTAATTAGGCACTGCATTTAAATTGATTATAAAAATATTTCTATCAATGAAAGAACATATGTAGTATTTTGCCATCATAAATTAGAAGCCATAACAAACGCACACCCAATTACTTCACGTTACTATCTCGCCGCCATATTGCAAACAGCTGGCCGTAAGCTCCTCCCCCGTTTCGGACGTCAATATCCGGGCAGGGACATCAAGAGCCCGCTGATGAGACAGCTTTGTATCCTAGGCGGGGACATCAAGAGCCCCTCACAAGACACGGCACAAACCTAGAAGAATTGCTGAGTTTTGATTCACTGGCCATGAAAGCCAATATACCATCTTTATAGAAGCCTTCATGGGGAGGTTATGGCTGCTTGAGCTTTTAGTTCTCGCGGTAAATAGGCAAAGGTGCGTTTTATATAAAGGGAAGTAGCGCGCAGTTCGCTACTCCTGTGGGGGTCCAGGCGGGGACAAAAAAGAGCCCGCTGATGAGCCAGCTTGGTGTCCTAGGCGAAACCCCACACAAGACACAGCACAAACCTAGAAGAATTGCTGAGTTTTTAAACTGCTAAAATTTTCTTCTGATCTTCAGTGTCACATCCCATTAGAAAATTTTAGCGGTATTTACAAGGACACAACTCTTGCTACCATTTTGTAACCCCACTACTTGGGATGAGTGGAGGGGGCCCTAATCTCAGAGGTCAGGAAAGAGGAATACAGGTTGCCTATGGATTGTCGCTAACTAAAAAATAAACTTAATTGCAATACATTCACAATTAATTCTTTAAAACAATACAAGGAAAATAACCTTAAAACTAAGTCGTGCCCAATTACATTTAATTTGGAGTTAATTTAATTTATTTGCTGTACATTTCTTTACGTTGCCTGGAACATTTACTATGAAGGCACGACGACCAAATGATACTGCTCAAGCAAGGTGCAAAACTAAACCTAACCTGAAATAAAAATATTCGTACGGATGCATTTCTTTACGTCCACCTTCGTTGCTCAAGTTAAAGGACCCTGTCCTTAGTGTTCACCTCACTGAGCCAGGAATCTCCATTTTAGACCAGCCAGGTCTGCCACCACACATTTGAGCAAAGATCAAAACGACCATAAGCCGTAGTAAGTTTTTATTCCTATCACGTTGGTATCCTGGCACTTAAACAAATGCTATGGGAACACTAGCGCTTAGATATTGCTGAAATTTGTTCGCCATCTCTTGATGAATACAGTACATTTGCATTTGTCAGTTGGCACAGGCTAGAGTAAAAGGTGGCTTTTCACCGATGTCTCAGTCTCACTCATGGCTGTGATTATATGGAAGCTACTGAGGTATGGGTGGTGCTTAGTAATGGCATTCAGGGCACAGTCAGTGCCTGTGAATGCTGTGAAAGGTTCTACTCATAGGGTTAGGACTACTGTTCTGACTCAGTGAGGAAAGCAATGGCAAACTACCTCACTCCTCTTCTTGCCTAGAACGCCTCAATATAGCGCTGCCTTGGGTTTTTGTGGGTATCTACTCACATAACGTAACGGCGGTGCTTTTGAGGATCCAACCAGCCTTCGGGCTGACTACCTAGCAGACAGACAGACAAATAATAAATCCGGTGAACTAAGGAAATTGATTCAAATGTGAAATATACAACAAACACACAGAAAAGACAAGGGCAATCACCACAACCAAATATGCCACTCTCTTCATGCCATCAATCCAATCAATAGTTCAGTACTATAGCTCCTGATGAACTTGTTTCAACCTTGCAGTCACATCAGAAAGGTGGGCAGTAATCAGTTCTTCTATTACTCAAAATAATTTACAGTAAGAAACATTCTTTAATGAGATCTTCTGCCTTGAAGTGGCTGTTGTACAATGGAGTGAAAATTGGACAGTCATAGGAAAAGAAGACTGGGAAAGTTAGAAGATAACAACTGGACATGTAAAGTAAGAACAAGTAGGACAATCAGAAGAATGTTAAGGTTATACAAATCTACTAGCAGAAATCTCATTCTTCAAATGGCCTTTGGTGATTACTGTCAAGAACTAGCACAAATTACTGTATGTTTTTACCTGTTTACAATTAACTACATAACATAACTACCAAAATAAATGGCATTAATGTACCTGAATGGTAGCATGGCTTAATAATGAATCAGAGCAATATACAAGACTTATTGCATTACTTTAAATCAAGAAGACAATTCTGTTTCACACAGCAGCAGCAGTAGTCTTGTTTACCGACGGCCAGGTCTAATTGTAATGTGTATTATCTGCAATGACCTTGTCCTTGATGGTTTTCTGGAACAGTTGACAAAAATAATATTTTTTCAGGGTGGATTCATCTGAAATCTTTTAGTGAGTGGTGTCTTCAAGAAATCCCTTGAATGCACGATTCTGTAGTGCATTCCATGACATGTTTGTTGAAACCGGTGTCTGACGTAAATTGTGGAATAGTAAATCAACCTCTGTTTTACAGCATTGCTGCCAATATGTGCTGCAAAATGAAATACTGAATAAAATGTGATATTTGCTCACAGGCCACCTGGGAAGATATATTGTCTCAACAATCGATACCGTATGTCATATAACGAGCAGAACATATAAATGCCTTCCTTACATGTTTTTGGCAGATTTGACAAAATATAAATTTGCCCTCTGAGATCAAATTGGTATCGTTATCAATCCACTGGTAAATCAACCATATTGTATATGATTTGGTTATAGACATGTTGTTTATGCGTAACCGTATGTTTCTCAAGAACGTCTTTAACTGAATGCATTATGTGCAACAATGCATGGTAGTTGAAACTTTGGCACATGGCATCAGCTTGATTCTGATAAAGGAATATTTTCCACACTGATAATTTCCAAGCAAAGTTTAATTTGTTTTACTTTTGTACTTGATTTCAATTTTTTAAACAATATTATAGAACTTCTTTGTTTTATTGTATTATTTTTATGAAAATAGTACTGTTTATTGAACACTTTCTTTTCCCTGATCTATGTTTCAAGACCTCATTTAAATAATTTTTACGTTTTAAAGGATTTAGCTATATAGCTTCCCTTATGAGACAATGGTTAGTTATATTACAATATTGCAATTAGTTAGCATATAAATAGTTCAAAACATAAATATTCAGTCCTTAGCTATCAATGATGTACATTATTGTTTGTTATGTGGTTTAGAGAGAGAGGAACGGATTTGTATGCTAAGTTAAAATGAAATTGGGACATGACACAATATACAATACAATACCAGTACTGTTCCTAAATCTAGTCACTGACAGTTGTAAAAATCCTATATATACAGGATTTCTCACAATAATGTATTTATACATGGGTTGGTATTTTAGTTTTGGCACCTTAGTTATAACTGGAGGATAGAGGAGTAGAGAAATGGACTATAAAGAGGATAAAGGAGTTGTACAAGGGAAGCGTGAGCTGTGTGAAAGTGGGAGGAGAGAGATCAGACTGTTTGGAACAGAGAAACGGCCTGAAACAAGGAAGTGCATTGTTACCGTTACTTTTCATTGTGGTGATGGATGACATAATGACCCGAGTGGCACAAGTAATTGGGGAAGGAAAGATGAAAGCAATGGTGTTTGCAGATGATTTGGGGAAACAAGGAGGAGGAGGTACAGGAACAGTTGGACGTGTGGGAAGGAATAATACAAGGATATGGGATGAAATTTAGCATAAATAAGAGTGAGATGGTGATCACAACAAGGAAGAAGGAAAGAACCACAACGGGAATAACAATTGGTGGGGAACAGCTGAAGAAAGTGGAGAGTTTCAAGTATCTGGGAAGCCTGATACAAGCAGATAATGGAAGAAACGATAGAGAAATAAATGAGCGGGGGAGGCAGGCAGAAGCATTTCGGAGGAGTGTGAGAAGCATGTTATGGAGCAAGGATGTCCCTCAGAACAGCAAAAAGATCATATATCGGACGTACTATGTCCCTATTCTGACGTATGCCTCGGAGACCTGGGTTATGAAAGGAAGGGAGAAGAGAAAAATACAGGCCAGTGAGAAGAGGTTCTTGAGAAGCAGTATTGGAGCTACAAAGATGGACAGAATAAGAAATGAGAGGACCAGAGAATTAATGAAGGAGGAACCATTACAGGATGATATAGAGAAATCTAGACTTAGATGGTATGGACATGTAAAACTAATGGAGAAGAAGAGGATACCCAGGAGAGTACACGAGATGAAGTGGGAAGGAAAGAGACCGAGAGGAAGACCGAGAGACAGGTGGCTGAAGGGGGTGGAAGAAAGCGTGAAGAAGAGAGGAGAAGACTGGACAAGGGTGGAGGCTGAGAGATGGTGGGAAGACAGAAGACGTTGGAGAGGCTTGTGTTCCAAACAGACCCGGCCAGTGGCTGGAAACTGTGCAAGATGATGATGATGAGTTATAACTGGATTAATAACTCACTTAGATGGTTCCAAGTTTCACAGGCCCTCGATGTAGTCCCCACCGTTGCATACAACGTGTTCCCAGAGTTGCGGAAGTCGTTGGATCCTGTTGGCACTGCCCAATCTATTGATGGTACGAAGAGTGAGCTCGGCAGCCTGCTTAACGTCTTCAATGGTACGGAAGCGCTGCCATACTGTTCCCCGAGGGCAAACCGTTAATGCGGCGTACTATTGTTCGTTTCTGCAAGACCATCTCCGAGGAGCTCTGAGAAGGAAACGGCGCCACCACATGGTTACACCGCCCATCGTTCTGCATGACAATGCTAGGGCACACACAGCAGGCGTTGTGTCAGCATTGTTGGATCGTTGGGGCTGGGAGGTCCTCTATCACCCCCCATATTCTCCCGATATCAGTCCCTGCGACAATGATCTCATCGTGAAGATGAAGATGACAATGACGTTAAGCAGGCTGCCGAGCGCTCTCTTCATACCATCAATAGATTGGGCAGTGCCAACGGGATCCAACGACTTCCGCATCGCTGGGAACACGTTGTACGCAACGGTGGAGACTACAACGAGGGCCTGTGAAACTTGGAACCATCTAAGTGAGTTATTAATCCAGTTATAACTAAGGTGCCAAAACTAAAAAACCAACCCATTTATATTTTAATGTAATGTTGCATATTACATGAATTAATTTAAAATATTGGGATACAACTGAGATTAGACAGTGGTGCACAAAAGTAATTTATTATGTGGGTGTGCTGCATACAGCATTAGTCTATGAAATGAAATTAATCCTGCTGCATTTGAGATATTTAACATACACCTAAGATCCTCAACTCCTTAATATGTTCCATACAATGTCCTGGAATACATTAACTATTGCTGCAGGTCCTTGCTGGAGACTACAAAGCCGTACCTAGTTACAACACTTCGGATGCCTGCTGCCCACACTCTCCTACTTTTCTCACAAGCAGTTGATACTAATGAAGACTTTACCAAGTAAGTTCAAGTATGAGGACAGTGTAGTTTGGTTACACTTAACTGTTTAGAGTTTGTTATAAAATCATGGGCTAATCAATGAAACCTGGCACCTTCTACCTGAAAACTTTTCTAATTATTAGCATGCTAGGCTTTTCTGGTTGGGCCATTATAGCTTCCTTTGGCTAATTTCTTAGCTAATAGATGTCTTCTTATAATTTGTTTCATTCTCATCATGACATGCAAGTTGCCCATGGGCTCCAGGCCACTCTATATTATTATTATGACTATTATTATTATTATTATTATTGTCATTGTTGTTATTGTTAGATTCATCTTTCTAGGATAGGTGAAGAAAATAAGAAATTAATACCAGTGAATATCTTGGCATTATAGCCGTTGTATATGGTACTCTTATTAGTGCTCAGGGAAACCAAGTCAATGTCTCAAGGCAGGAGTCAGCATACAGCAGTGCATCAATTCAGGTGAAATGTGCAGAATCAGAGAAAGAGAAAGGAAGAACTAACTGGTGTGCTATTGGGTGTTCTAATATTTATGGAATACTACTAGACAACCAGTGCTGCTCGGCGGCATCAGTCGATATTGGGATTCGAAGTTATCAATTTTATTATGAGTAATACTCACTCACTCACTCCGTAGGCTTTTGAGGGACATGAAGTTCTCATGCCTATCTCACAATCCTCTTCCGTCCTTTTCGATCTCGAGCCCGCTCCTCCCAGTTATCAATTGGGAGGGTCCTGCATACCTTGTTGATCTTCTTCCAAATGCTTCGGGGTCTTCCTGAAGGTCTTTTTCCCATTAAGAGATCCCTTGTATAGATCTACTGGTGCTCTGATATCCTGCATCCTCAGTACATATCCAGCCCAGTGCAGCCTGTTGGATTCTATCATACCCATTATAGTGTGTTGTTGAGAGAGGGTGTAAATCTCATAAGTAGATCTCTTCTACCAGCTTTGGGTGATAGGATCGAACCATGGGCCAAATATTTTCCTATAAACTTTATTCTGAAAGACTTGTAACTGCTGCCATTCTTTTTTGGTTTTACTCCATGTCTCAGAACCATACAGAAGTACTGGTCGAATGATTGTATTGTGATAGTCAATTTTGCATTCCTTGTTAAAAACTTGGAGCCCAATATAGGGCTCATAGAGTAAAATGCCTTGTTTGCATTCTTAATTCTAGCTTGGTGTTCCTGTTGGCTGCGGTTTTGATCATCATCGATTAATACACCAAGGAATTTAAACTCCTCTTCACCTTTAAATATATATTTCCCAATCATCAAAGGCAATCTGTCAACCTCATGATTCGGTCTCTGTATGACCATGTAGTGTGTCTTTTTATCATTCACCCGTAGGCCAATATTTGCTGGTATTTCCTCTAGTTCCACAAATAAATGAAATGAAAATCCACAGCCTGCTTCCAGTCTCCGACCGGGTCAGGAATGGAATGAATGAAGCCCCTATCTAGCGGCGAGGATATGAAATGTGCCGGCTGCCGAAGCCTGACGCACTTCTCGGGGGCAATGATTAAATGAATGACAGATGGAATGAAATGATAGTGGAGAGTGTTGCTGGAATGAAATGTTGACAGGGAAAACCGGAGTACCTGGAGAAAAACCTGTCTGCCTCCGTTTTGTCCAGCACAGATCTCACATGGAGTGACCGGGATTTGAACCACGGTCCCAGTGGTGAGAGGCTGGCGGGCTGCCGCCTAAGCCACGGAGGCTCAAGTTCCACAAATAAATAAATTTTCTAATTCATTCAGGCCAATAAGAACAATATCATCTGCATATTATGCAAAGGCTTTATGTTGTCTCCCCAGTATGATGCTAGCAGATACAAGAGCTAATTTCCTGATAATCTTCTCCTGTGCGATAGGCAGTGGTGTACAAAATTAATTATAGTAAGTAACCTAATTCAGTTACTACTCTGATTTAGAGTTTTCCACTAAAATAATAATGGTTATCTACACGCAATGTACAGATACTAGGGGCAGATGACCTCGTAGTTCCACCCCTTAAAACAACAATAACTAACTGAACTGATACTCGTAGAGATACAGAAGATAATCTAAATTTAGGTGATACAAATTCCATAACACTTACTTCCAGACAATATTAGTTGATGTTGTTGCTGTTTGCTACTTTTGCATGTTTAGCTTTGCTGTTTTTCACATAAATGCTGAGCACGTTTGATTTTCCTGCCAAGACCCATAATTAACAACACCCCAGTATCTTTTTTTCACACTCGTCTTAACTTTCACAAAAAACAATACTTAAATCTATCAACATTCACGCCTTCCTTTTTTACTTTATCCTATAAGTCGGGGCTCTCTGTTAGTCCGTAGATATTCCAGCAATGTTGACATTACTCGCTCTGTCTGTTCCTCAGTCACCTGCTAAGGTTTGTGGCAGAGCACTACCATTACATGCTGGCAACTGGTGGAAGCATGGGTAAATAGAGTTGAGTTGAATGTTACCTCAGAACTTTCCTCAGGCGCAACCGATTTGAATGATTAACGGCGCAAAAGAGTTACCTTGATTCATGGCGTGTTTTAAGACATAAACCAACGGTGTACAGCAATTACAGTCCGAAGTATTTATTTATTTATTTTATGTCTTGATTAGTGGGGAAGTTAGGGCTCATGGATGGGTGATTGAATTTTAAAAGAAGTGGAAAGTATCAGGAAGAAAAATTGTTTTAATACAGGGCAAGTCAAAATGATGGACCCGATTTCATAAATTTATTCTGTGAAATCTAATGAACGTATAGTTATGTGAGATATGCGCAAAGAATGGCAAACACTCAAAGTTTAGTTTCCCTCCCGCGTGTTTTCATTTTCTTCCGTTACGAGTGCGTAGGAAACAGTTAAAGAAAATGGTGGTGAATGGAGGGCAGAAGTCATTCTGTGTGCTTGATTACCATGTAAACAACTCTGTATGTAGCGTTCAATGGCACTTCCTTACCAGGAATGGAAAAGACCCACCTACAGGAAAGGCCATTCGTAAGTGGTATGCAAATTTCAGAGATACGGGCTGCACATGTAAGCGAAAATCAACTGGCCGTCCTTCGACTGGGGAAGAGACAGGGAAACGTGTTATCAGAAGTTACGTGCGGAGTCCATAGAGTTCAACTTACCTGGCAGCAAGGGAACTTGAAATTCCACAGAAAACTGTATAGCAGATTCTGCAGAAACGTTCACAAATGAAACCCTACTGCTTACAACTGGTACAAGCCTTAAAAGACACTGATTATGATGCTCGAGCATCGTTCTGTACTGACGCATCCCGAATGCGAAGAGGGGCTTTACTCTTTTCAGAGACTCCCTTCAGTGTAATGTAAATATAGTGTAAGGCACTGATGAATAAATATGAAATATAAAATATTTTCTCGCATTAATGGAAAAGGATGGGTACTCCAAAAAGGTAATTTTCAGTGATGAAGAGAATTTTCACCTTTCCAGGAATGTGAATAGACACAACGTAAGGATTTGGGGAACTGCTATTCCACATAAAGTTGTGGAACACCAAAGCGATTCTACCAAGGTGAATGTGTTTTGGGTCATTTCCCATGAAAAGATTTATGGGCCCTTTTTCTTCCTTGAACCTATTGTGATGGCATTTTTTTCTTGATATGCTGCAACAATGGCTCCTTCCACAGCTCCAAGAGGATAATGCTGGTTTCATTCTTCAACTTGATGGTGCCTGTCCCGACACCCTCTCGATATGGCAGACACCTGAAGGTATCCCCCTTTTAAGTTGGACTGGAGGGTTAAATGCCAAGAAGTCGAGGCCAAGGGGTTAAGATGCACGTGAGATGGTGGGGGGAAGACTGAAAAATGAGGGTCAATTAACGCTGCTAAATGTGGCACTAAGGAGTAGGAAGGATTAAATATATTTTCAAAGAAAGGTGCGAAAGTAAAATATCAGGTAAAGATACAGAGAACCCAATTAGGGTCCGATAAAAGATACTGGCAAACCCTACTAATAATGTTAAAATTAAAAACAAACAGAGGCAAGACCCCGGGAAAAGATAAATTCACAATAGAGTTGAGGTTTTTACGGAAATTAGTTTAGGAATGAGGGCCGCAAGAAGAACACGCCATTCCCGTCCGAGATTCGGAAGATCTCTCTTTGTTGCTCAAAATAAGTGCCGGTCGTAACCTAACAATCCCCTAAAAACAAAACTCTCCTCTTAATGCAAAACAACCCCATTAAATCAAATAACCAAACGCTATGGACCGGCATTTCAGGCAGAACAGAAATCTTCCGAGTTAGATTGGGGTTACATTATTAAATTTGGAAAGTTAAATTCGAAAGCCCTAAAATTAACAAACGTCTGTCTGTATAATGACAGGAAAATATGATGATAAAAAAATACATCTTATTGTGGATACTCCAAGTCAGTTATATACTGCCAACTTTTGATTTGCACATTCTGTAGTCGTTCGCTATATCCACTGATGATTTAGACCAATTTTCATGATGTCGCCCATCCCTCAGTTGGTAGTATGAAACAATCGCGCATTGCCTCGTCGGAATTAAGTGTCAACATTGCAACTTGTCCTCAAAGATAGTCCATTCGTAAGTTAGGTTATGTCGGTCCGGGCTCGCATTTGAAGTACCGTATTTCGTCGATTGGGCTAGTCTTGACTCTTCTTCTCTTCATTTGTTACATTTCCTCCTTCGGCTTCAGGAATTTTCTTGTCGGAAACTAGCAGTAGGTACAACACCAGTAATGTCAAGGCATGACATTCCAAGTGAGGTTAAAAGGGTTATGGTTAGATAAGTGCATGACAGGAGAATTGGACAGGAATTCAAAAGGTGGGGAGGAAGGATCACTTAAGGGAAAATGCCTGTCATGTAATACCAAAGGTGTCACATCTTCTCCCCTCCGAAAGGAGACCACGGGGAGGCAAGAGGGGTTCAGAAGAAACAGAAAAAGGTGTTGGGTATGCAATGAAGGAGTCATGTTCATAAATCAGATTGAAAAAGGTCACATGCGGTTGGTGCCTTGATCCAGGTCGAAATTTTGATATCACCAGGTACTATCGCAGAGGCATCTTCATTTCTCAGTGCTGGCTGTAGTTGGACTGCAGGTGGAATATGTCCTGGTAGTGATGACGTCTCCAAGCTCTGACCAGCAGTTGCAAAGAAACGCCACCAGCCAACACATCCGATGAGGACGCCTAGGATGAGCAGGACTGCACTGCTCCGAGGCCTCAGGAGACAGCACAGCAGACACATGCTCCCAGGAAGTTCAGTACCAAGCCATCAAGCACTGCTAAACAATTCATACCAGCGACAGCCAAGTGATGTCACGAGACGATGGGGATGGGTAATCTATTCACGTGTTGTACTGATATAGACCTCACAGAGTGCAGTTTAGTCGTACGGTTACAACCTTTAAAGTCACATTTTTAAAACGTTGGCAGAGGGCACGCAATCGAAGTATATTGGAGCATCCAATTAAATGAAATTAAGATTTAAGTTAAATGTTAAAGATACGTTAAGCATTTCAAGTTAAGTTCAGCATTTCAAGTTAAGTTAAGCATTTAAAGTTTAAGTAAATCAAATCAATTCAAAATACGGTCCTCTTACAAATCACTCGAAGTAGAATACACCCTAACCTTATACATTTTCATAGTCCTGAAGGGACAACCTATTCTGAGCTAAGAAATAACCTCACCGATCAAATTGAAAATTAAGGGTTGCCTTACAATTGAATACATACCGGTAGTTCACAGTTAGCCGGCCCCGTGGTGTAGGGGTAGCGCGCCTGCCTCTCACCCGGAGGCCCCGGGTTCGATCCCCGGCTCCGTCAGGGATTTTAAAACTGACGTGAGGGTTGGAACGGGGTGCACTCAGTCTCGTGAGGACAATTGAGTAGCTGTCTGACAGTGAGACAGCGCCCCGATCTAAAACCAAGATTAACGGCCGAGGGGACCCGACGCGCTGATCACGCGTCACCCCAATATCTGCAGGCTGAATGGCTGGGCAGCGGTCGCTTGGTCGGCCTTAGCCCGTCATGGGCTGGATAGTGCCAGGGGTTGACTTTTTTGACTTTTTTGAGTTCACAGTTACATTAACCCAGACATTAAGTTTGTCAACCGAAACACAAACATTACATACTAATTCAGATCATTGATCTTAAACATATTACAATCAATATTGTTGCTAAGAGTTCCTGTATGAAAAAAAAAGAAAAAAATACTGTAAGGCAGCACCAGACGATCCTGATGCTGGTTTACATTGAGACAAATGCATGCGGAAAATCCTTCTCCTCACAGGGTCACTCACAAGTACGGTGACAGGGGTTACAAAAGATAAAATAGTAAAAGGTCCTCGGAAACAAGGCTTCAACTTTCCAGAAACTTTGATCCCAGGGAGCTTAGGGATGTGGTTGACAACATAGACCTCATCACCTTCCCTCAAGTTGGTAGGTCGTCGTCCCTGGTTGTATCTCCGTGCAATGCGTTCATGCGAAACTTTAATTGACTTTTGTGCCTCTTTCCAGACTTGTTTTACCTTTTCGGGCGTCGGGTGGTTGGCAACAGTTCTGGGATCTACCACAGATTGGTCAGAGGAGAATTTGGTGCATAAGCGTACATCAACGAAAACGGGGTAGTGTTGTGCGATTCATGCACAGCTGTGTTAAAGGCGAAGGCTAACCAGTGGACTGATAAGTCCCACTTGGCATGATCATCGTGATCAATGCGGCACGCAGATTCCTGTTTAAGGGGAGTGGCCTATCCCACTAATGTTAAATTTGCTAATTTCATGCCCATTTTCTCAAGAACTACTTCATGCAAAGTAGTGAAACTTTTGCAGATTATTTATACATGATTTATGTACTTACTCCTCTAGTTTTATTGTTATACATATTCTAGGAGTTGGGTGGGATAGAATTTTTTTCTCGCTTCATTTTTACACCTTTTTTATTGGTCAAATTATTGTGCATTTTTCTTCAAATATACAAGCAATCTCTACCATTCTAGAGGTGTGGTATTACAAGGGTATACTACATGAACAGTGAAAAAATCAAGAGTATATCTTCTATAGAACCGGAGATAACAAACAGGTCATTTGTCTGAAAAAAATTAGTTCTTCAGAAATTGCAATTAAAGATAAATTTAGATTGTACCTCACTTTTCAATGGAAACAACAGCTAAAATGCGCCGGCAGTGTAGTATTCATCATGTCCTACATTGTCCGAGTGCATCCTCTTCTTCCTCCTCAATGATCTTGCAGCCATGGACACTTTTTGGGCCAGTAGCTCTGCCTTGTCGACTTGCTCCTTGTCCAGTTCCTTCAGTATGGCTCGTGTATTCCAACCAGTCTTCACTCCCAGCTCCTCCAAGACTTTCAGTCTACCAGTATTGCCATCATTAAAAGCGATGGCAGCAGCATACACACCAAGCTTCATTGTATGGTACCCCACAAATACATTTTTAGGTACTCTTGACAACACTACATTGTTGAATGACTCATTCACGTTTTGTGTTTTCTCTGTCTGACATTTCTTCAGTAGATCTGGATTTGCCAAATCCCTATAAACTCGCTTTATAGCTAACATAACAGCCTCAGGTATAGAGGTCTTGCGGATAAACTTATCCAAAGTACCAGCTGCAGCAGCTTTTTACACCACTCACTGGAACCCTGTTTCTTTTTCGAGGGGGAACTTGAAGACGTAGCAATGTGTAAAGCTGCCGTACTACTGTCGGGGAAATAAGTATAGATACTCGAGTTTAGAGGCCAATAAAACCTTTACCCTTAGTCTTACATAAGAACAACCTACACCAAAACTTTCCTTGTTTTATTTGTCGTTTAACGATATAGAGTAAATATTAGCATTGTATCTCGTTAAAATTTTACAGCAGATTGAACAAAAAAAGTACCGGTTTTTCTTACCAAGTTTACGGAGCGCTCACTTAGAAAGATCATTACGTTAAAAGTATTGATCTGATCATAACGAAACTTTAATACGTCTTAAAGGAACTTATTGTTAACGCGTATATGAAGTTTTAATCTGATGTGACGTTTCTTAAAATAGTTGTTGTGAATTTTGTAAAACAACTTTTTCTCAGGCCTGGGTGGTCATAGCAGTATGAAATATGGCTTGTTATGAGGCTCATAGCAATGCAAGTCTTAACATAAAACTACATTTTATCTACTTGTGATTATCGATTTTATATGGATTGATATTTAATCGGACCATTGAGGGCAGCAATAGTACCGCAGCAGCCTGGCAATGTTGCCAGTTGCTGCGCGCTCGTTCCTACGCACACCAAACTCTGACCTCTGTTCTTCGTTGAGTCATTAGCAACAAGCAGCAACTATCACTGTCTGTATTATCTATTGTTTGCACATCGATCAAGATGCCAGCTAATCCGCAGTTAACGGAGGAAGAATTTGCCATGATTATAAGTGCAATATGTTTTTTAGATGCGAGAGAGAAAGTAATAATGATAAGAGGGTTTAGCAAATAGTATCCAAGTGTATTGGAAGGTTGATAGCCACGGGGAAGGGATGTGCCGCTGCAATGAATGATATTCCTCTTCCTCCCAGAATCCAAAAGTATGAAAGTATGACGAAAGCAGAGCTAATTATTCACGCCAAACCTCACTTCAGGGCACCTAAAATGAAGCTGGAACAGATAATCAAGAATGTTCGTCCTGACGTCGAACTCGTCTGGTTGCCAGTTGCTAATTGTGAGCTCAACCCCATAGAGCTGGTTTGGTCCTACGTGAAAAATAAAATAGCTAAAGTGAATATGAGTAACCAGGCGGAGAGAGGAAGATCAATGGAGGTGATGCGAGATCTCTGTAAAGAAGTCTTGAGGTCTGTAACACCGGAGCTATGGAAAAAATGCATCGAACACACCAAGAAAATAGAGAAACATTACTGGGAAAAGGATTGGCTAACAGAAGACGTCCCCGTTGTTGAGCCACTTGTTATAAACTTAAATGACAGTTCATCTGATTCATCGGGCAGTGATTTTTCAGACAGTTAATAAGGGAGCAGTTTTATAATCTTATAATTTCAAAGTGTAAATTACTTCAAACAATTAATCTTATTTTATTCGAAGATGAGTCCATTTCAGGTTCCGTGTTGACGTTTAGTAATTAAGTATAACAAATTTAAAGTTTCCGCCTAATCAACACTCATTTAATATTTAGTTAGCTTATGGGTACATGTTTCGGAATTAGTACAATTCCTTCTTCAGCCCTTCATAAATTCATGTTCAGAAACATCATAGACTAAAAAGACCAAAAAGACCACGTCATTGTAAGAAACATAACACACTGATATTAAAATATTATAAAGACTGGTTGAACACTTTAAAACATGACATATTATGGACATTACATACGATAAAACAATAAAAACATTCCTGCTGTTAACAGTCAAATTGATTACTAATCACTCATATGCACATTCTTGGAAGGTATGCGCAGGTCAAATTGTGCAGTCGTTAATTTGTAAATAAAAACAAAGAGCACATTACATTAGTGTTCAGGGCACAAATAACTTGCTGTACTGATAAATGCTGACATAGGTGGAGACTTTGTTCGGCACTTTATTAAAAGTGCGCTGACATGTGCTTAGTAGATACAAACGGGGAAACCTTCTGATTATTAAACTTGTGTTTTGCTCATTAACTGGGTGTGTTTATCTTGAGCCGAACGCTCCACGGACCTGAAATGAAAACGTTTAGTGGTTGGAATATGTTGAAGCCAAGGAATTTAAAATTTGAAAAATTAAATCCCGCCCTAACAAGAAATTTTGGACTTACGTGCAACGTTTAAGAGCAAAACGCCAAGGTCAATGACTATGGTACTGGGTGGTAGGCTCCCACATCTGAAGCGAAAATTGATACCAAAGTAAAGGAAATGACTTTAATAAAGAATAGTTGCGTGGAGTACATTAGGTTAGATTGACTTACCGGCGTGACTGCTAATGCGACAGCGAAGTGGTAAGGTCAAGTGCCTGGCTGTTTGCGGTCCAATGTGTATGCAGGCTAATCCACTAGTGCTGTGAGTGGAGTCAAGCTGCTGCCTGATACGAATGAGGGGCGCACGTGAGCGGAGGGGAAGTGGAGGGGTGGAACTGCTCGGGGTGGAAATGAACGGAAATGAAATGAACCTCCATAGACAGTAGCAAGATCGTCGACATCGGGTTCCCGTCCCACCCAGTGCCGCACCGTTCATTTCCACCCCGAGCAGTTCCACCCCTCCACTTCCCCTCCGCTCACGTGCGCCCCTCATTCGTATCAGGCAGCAGCTTGACTCAACTCACAGCACTAGTGGATTAGCCTGCATACACATCGGACCGCAAACAGCCAGGCACTTGACCTTACCACTTCGCTGTCGCATTAGCAGTCACGCCGGTAAGTCAATCTAACCTAATGTACTCCACGCAACTATTCTTTATTCAAAGTCATTTCCTTTACTTTGGTATCAATTTTCGCTTCAGATGTGGGAGCCTACCACCCAGTACCATAGTCATTGACCTTGGCGTTTTGCTCTTAAACGTTGCACGTAAGTCCAAAATTTCTTGTTAGGGCGGGATTTAATTTTTCAAATTTTAAATTCCTTGGCTTCAACATATTCCAACCACTTAACGTTTTCATTTCAGGTCCGTGGAGCGTTCGGCTCAAGATAAACACACCCAGTTAATGAGCAAAACACAAGTTTAATAATCAGAAGGTTTCCCCGTTTGTATCTACTAAGCACATGTCAGCGCACTTTTAATAAAGTGCCGAACAAAGTCTCCACCTATGTCAGCATTTATCAGTACAGCAAGTTATTTGTGCCCTGAACACTAATGTAATGTGCTCTTTGTTTTTATTTACAAATTAACGACTGCACAATTTGACCTGCGCATACCTTCCAAGAATGTGCATATGAGTGATTAGTAATCAATTTGACTGTTAACAGCAGGAATGTTTTTATTGTTTTATCGTATGTAATGTCCATAATATGTCATGTTTTAAAGTGTTCAACCAGTCTTTATAATATTTTAATATCAGTGTGTTATGTTTCTTACAATGACGTGGTCTTTTTGGTCTTTTTAGTCTATGATGTTTCTGAACATGAATTTATGAAGGGCTGAAGAAGGAATTGTACTAATTCCGAAACATGTACCCATAAGCTAACTAAATATTAAATGAGTATTGATTAGGCGGAAACTTTAAATTTGTTATACTTAATTAATCTTATAATAATAGCTTTTCAGCTGACACACCATTTTTAAACCTGCCAATGTAGGTCCAAAGCCCTCATTAAAAAAGGTGTTGGGAAATGTTTAACTTCTTGCGAAAATGAAATATAAGACAGGTTTCTCTAACTTGTAGGTAAAATTAGCAGAGGCTATTAGCGCTGTACATAAGGGACGCATATTTCAGGATATAAAGAAGAATTAAATAGTTAAGTTAAATAGACGTGAATGATAGTGTATTTTTTTTTTCTTAATCGTATTACCCTCCAAGCCTCCGTGGCTTAGGCGGCAGCACGCCGGCCTCTCACCGCTGGGTCCGTGGTTCAAATCCCGGTCACTCCATGTGAGATCTGTGCTGGACAAAACGGAGGCAGACAGGTTTTTCTCCGGGTACTCCGGTTTTCCCTGTCAAAATTTCATTCCAGCAACACTCTCCACTCTCATTTCATTTCATCTGTCATTCATTTAATCATTGCCCCAGAGGAGTGTGTCAGGCCTCGGCAGCCGGCACAGTTCATATCCTCGCCGCTAGATGGGGGCTTCATTCATTCCATTCCTGACCCGGTCGGAGACTGGAAGCAGGCTGTGGATTTTCATTTGTATTACCCTCCAGGGTTGGCTATTCCCTCGGACTAAGCGATGGATCCCACATTTACCGCCTCCATTTTGAAACTTCGGGATCGGGTATACAACTGGGGTGTGTAACCAGCACTTCGCCCAGGTTGCCTCACCTGCAAAGCGAACAGGGATCTTATGAGGGATGGGAAGATTGGGAGGGATAGGCAAGGAAGAGTAAATGAGGCGGCCGTGGCCTTACGTTAGGTATCATCCCGGCATTTGCCTGGAGACGAAGTGGGAAACCACGAAAACCACTTCAAGGATGGCTGAGGTGGGAATCGAACCCCCCTCTACTCATTTGGAGCACCCGAGGCTGAGTTGACCCCGTTCCAATCCTCATACCAATTTTGAAATTTCGTGGCAGAGCCGGGAATCGAACCACGGACCTCCTGGGTGGCAGCTAAGCACTCTGACCACTACACCACGGAGGAGAATATATATAATAATTTTTGTATTATAATTCGTCAATTTCACGTATGGTTTTTAATTTATTTTAATTAATGTCATATTTCAAGTCCTCGTACTGCAGCTCCTTCACCAAGATTTTACTCGTATAAAAAAATATCTTCCTTGTCACCTGAGCGACCCATGGCTTAACCCAAAGACATTCGCTTTATCTTTCCGTTTCTTTTATATACCGGTATTGCCACCACAGAATTTCAACTACCATAATATAGTTAAGTGAACACGGAACTGTCCTTCTTCCATTTTGCTGAATTATGATAAAATATTTGATGTAGTGTAATGGTGTGATAATTGCTT
Organism: Meconema thalassinum; assembly: GCA_946902985.2. Classification (NCBI taxonomy): domain Eukaryota; kingdom Metazoa; phylum Arthropoda; class Insecta; order Orthoptera; family Tettigoniidae; genus Meconema; species Meconema thalassinum. The sequence goes on along the minus strand of OX336388.2, from coordinate 1,751,971,341 downwards.
TGTATAACTTTGATAAAAGTTCAGTTTTATAAAATATTTGATAACATTTATTTGACACATTTCTTTAGCAGTGTAATACCGGCCTAACACAAATTCCAATACAACAACAGAAATTCACAGACCTTACGGCTTGGAACGCGCGCGTATTGGGCAACGTCGCACGAGTTTCCTCGACCGAGCGCATCGTTCCCGTCGCTTGCTACGATACATTCTTCTAACATAACCACCCGATTAAATATCAATCGATATAAAAGCAATTATCAAAAGTAGATAAAATGTAGTTTTACATTAAGCCTTGCATTGCTATGAGCCTCATAACAAGCCATATTTCATACTGCTATGACCACCCAGGCCCGAGAAAAAGATGTTTTACAAAATTCACAACAACTACTTAAAGAAACGTCCGATCAGATTAAAACTTCATATACGCATTAACAATAAGTTCCTTTAAGACGTATTAGAGTTTAATTACGATCCGATTAATACTTTTAACGTAATGATCCTTCTAGGTGACCGCTCCGTGAACTTGGTAAGAAAAACCGGTACTTTTTTTTGTTCAATCTGCTATAAAATTTTAACGAGCTACAATGCAAATATTTACTCTATATCGTTAAACGACAAATAAAACAAGGAAAATTTTGGTGTAGGTTGTTCTTATGTAAGACTAAGGGTAAAGGTTTTATTGACCTCTAAACTCGAGTATCTATACTTATTTCCCTGACAGTAGGTGAACTGTCATTCCTAACCTCGTTTAAACCGGAATAAGTTCTTTAGTACTGATTTCCTTTGTTATTTACTTTCTTGGACACTCCTTTGACTCCTGTCATGATCATATGTACTCAAGATCAATAACACAAAAAATGAAAAAAATATGCACGTTATACCAAGAATATCGCACGCACAACGTAAACAATAAGCACAACTGTTATGCCAGTCCCACTAACTTAACAGCAAAACTTCATCTAGCATTTTAATCAAACCACAGGCTTCTAAACCTTATGGTTCTTGAGATATGAAGTGTTGACTGAAAAATGGTATAGGAAATCCTGAAAATACCCTGTGCAACTAATTTAATTAAATTTAAAATATTTCTAATCAAGCAAATTTAATAAATCATACACCAAATTAATCAGCAAATTCCAAATAATATTTTGGCATCAAATTAAAAAATTACAACTTTTTCAACAAAATGGTCATTTATACTCCCCTTAAGATTGATTGGAATATTTTCCATGTTAGGTCCGTATTGACGCTTCCAAATGCAAACTTAGTGAGATCAATTTACCGCCTAATCAATACTGTTTGTACTAATAAAATTTATTTGCTTAATACATTCCAAGTAGGGACATGTTTCGGATATGTTGTACCCTTCTTCAGCCTATACATCAAAACAACATTGTACACATAACTAAGACATTTCTATTCTACACAAACATGCATAATGATGACTCCATAGTAGAGTGGCTGTTTGCCATTGCTAAAAAGTGAAAAATAAAACCATAAAAACTGTACTAAAAAATATACGTTGAGTTTACTGGGGTGTGTGGTCTAGCTACGTTTGCCCCTTTAATTGTGGCAGAAAGAAATTATGAAGATGCATAAGGGGCCTGTCAGCGTCCCTTGTAACCTATCATGTAGGGCCTACTTGCTATAGTAGAATGGTTCCTGTTGTTACATCCATTTAAAAACTTTGAAAGGAACTGATTTGTGGTATCTTTTGTCCTCTTGTGTTGCATCTAGAGCGTGCACGGTGACTTGAATCAGTGTTGGTAGTAAGACGAACCATGCCGTTGAATGCGTACGCATGGTTAGGTATCAACTGTGAAATAAGAGAAAATTTTTGAAAAACCGACGTATTGCGTTTGAGAAGAAAACTCTTGATTGTAACAGACGATTAAAGATGATCTAAATTTAATAAGAAAATTAGACTTTTGAGGATGTCATTCAAGCTTAGTCTCCCTCCCCCCTGAAGTTCTCAGTAACCTGCACGCCAATAATATATATGCTATTTCACAAAATGGCGGATATGTAAAAGGTTTATATTCTAAACGTAAGCAAAATTAAGAAATTTCGCAGGTTTACCGAGGATTACGCGAGTGACTAAAGTGTTAAATATTGTGTGAACAGTGTAGATAAAATACGTAGGAGAAATACAATACATAACTTGTTAAAAGAGAAGACATATAACATTTAATATCATGACGGTCAACTGTGCTCCATGTGGCAAAAAGATCAAGAATAATCAGCAGGCTGTAGGATGTGATGGTGAGTGTGGACGCTGGTTTCATGTAACATGCATGAAAATGAGTAAAGACACTTACCAACAATTCCGGAAAGATGATACTTTTAAATGGTCATGCAATCGTGAAGACTGCCTCCCGCAACCTAACCTCAAAGAGGTTATGGCATCTTTCTCCCAGAAACTTGAGGAATCCCTTTCGGCGATGAGAGAAGAAAACCACGAGGTAAGAAAACTAGCAACTTTCTTATCAGAAAAGTATGATGAACTCCACCGGGAAATTGAAACTCTGAAGAAAGAGAGAAAAACCGTCAAGGACGCAGAAATGGCAGCATCTAGAGCTATCAATGAATTGGAGGAACTAAAACAGTACCAGCGCAAGAACAACTTGATAGTGTATGGAATACCCACTGAAAGAGAGGAGGATGTATTTCACAAAATCTCGGACATTGGCAAGACGTTAGGAGTTGAAATCACCAGGGCAAACATAGACGCAGCTCACCGCCTCCCGTCAACAAAGCCTGGGCCTCAACCGATAATTGTGAAATTAAATAATAGGTGGAAGAAGGAAGAGATTCTCAGTAGCAGAAGACAAAAGAAGACCCTGAAGACAAGTGAAATTGGTTACAGTGATGGTGGTAATATATATATCAATGAACACCTGACCCCAAGAAATGAAACCATCGCCAAAAAGTGCCGTGAATTGAGACAACAGGGAAAAATCTTTGCAACTTGGGTCAGAGACTGCAAAATATACATTCGGAAAAATCAAAATGGACCCTCAAAGCTTATATCAAGTGCTGAAATACTGGATTCACTCGCCCTCTCAAACTAAAATCTATGGAATAGTAAGATATCTACTAAGTATTATCCCATATGGAACTAGAATCACAGAAATTAAATTTTTTAGGTAATGCAAATAATAATACACTAGAATTAACCGAGTGTAACTGTAATACACTTAGCGATTATTATAAAATTAAGGACAGTAAACACATAATAACCGATACCAGTACACTAAAATGCGTACACATAAATGCACATAGCATAAAAAACAAGTTCGATGATATCCAAATAATGTTAGACAGAATCAAAGGTGTAGATGTCCTAGCAATCTCAGAAAATTGGTTAACAGAACAAACAAAAATGTTTTTCAATATTAAGAAATATGTTGCATATCACATAGTTAGAAAACAAGCTGGAGGGGGAGTATCTTTGTATATTTCAAACAAATGTAGCAGTACCCTTGTAAAGGAAATAAATTCCACCCACAGCATACTGCACATTACTGTGAGAAAAGGCCATCAAGAATACAATATAATCACTGCTTATAACCCTCATAAAAGCAACATTCCACACTTTCTAACTGATCTCGAAGTAATTATTAGTTCTTACTCAACGAATCCTGTTATAATACTAGGTGATATGAATATCGATCTATTATTTGGGGACAGATATACTAGTAGTTACATTAACCTAGTCAAATCATACGGTCTAGTCTTATGTAATACAAAATATCCAACTCGTGTAACACAAACTAGCTCTACTCTAATTGATCATGTATTGGTGAACGACTGTGACAAAATATGTAATGTCTATAATATTGATAATGATTTGAGTGATCACCATTTACTAATCTGTGAAATGAGAAACAAAAAGATAAACAGGAACTCAATATGTGATGATAGGCCAATAGAAAAGGATAAAATAAACTACAAAAAACTTAATAAATATTTAATAACTCAAGAATTTGTATGCAATGAAACTAACATCAATGACTACTACAATAAATTCTGTGATTTTATTAATAAAGGAATAGAAGCCTGTACTATGAAATATACGAATAAGGAGCCAAGTGCCCCACCAATAAAACCCTGGATCACACAAGATCTTTTAGCACTAATACACAGGAAAGATAAGATATATACAAAAACCAAAGTTAAAAATCCATCTGCAGAAATTTTAGAAGAATATAAAATTATTAGCAACCAAGTTACAAAACTTAAGAGAAACCTACAAAGAAACTACTTTGACCAAAAAATTCAAAATGCAAATAATCAGAGGGAAGTGTGGAGTGTTGTTAATGAGATTTATACTACAAAAAATACACTAGCATATTAAATAAGGTAATAAGACTAGCAAAGAAAATGCATAATGATAATTTTATTTCCCAATCATCTAATAAAAACAGGGCTATGTGGTCTGTAATAAAGAAAGAAACTGGAAAATCTGCTAAAATACAAAGGAACATTACACTGACCAGAAATAATAAAGTGATTAATAATCCAGAGGAAATAGCAAACACTTTTAATGACTATTTTCTGGAAATTCCGCAAAAATTATTAAATAAATCACAGGTAAATACACTAAATTCTAATAATAAAATAAATATATGCAGTGATTCTTTATTTATAAATCATGTCACAAGTGAAGAGGTAAGAATAGTTATAAAAGAGCTAAAAAATAAATTCTGTGCTGGCATTGATGGCATCCCTGATGCAATTTTAAAGAAATGTGCAGAAAATATAATAAATCCACTTACGCACTTAATAAACAGTTCAATTCTCTCAGGAACTTACCCGGATATTTTGAAGTTATCAAAAGTAATTCCAGTGCACAAAAATGGTTCAAAAGATGAATTAGATAACTATCGTCCTATTACCTTACCAACTGGTATTGCAAAAATTGTGGAAAAAATTATGTATAAGAGACTGATAAGTTTCATAGAAAAAAATAAAATATTATCAAACTCACAACATGGATTTAGAACGGAAAAATCTACACAGACAGCAATTTACGAATGTAGTAATAGTATACTGAAATTAATTGACAATAAGGAACATGTAACTGGCCTATTCTTGGATTTATCGAAAGCATTTGATGTAGTTGACCATAAAATCCTCCTTACCAAACTAAATCAATATGGTGTTAGAGGTCTAGCTAATAAATGGATAGAGTCTTACTTAACAAGGCGTAAACAAATAGTAAGCTTGAGACACAAGGATGATGGAACCAAATTACTTAATGAAACATTGTCCAATGAGGGAATTATTGAATTTGGAGTACCCCAGGGATCGGTTTTGGGCCCACTACTCTTTCTTCTATATATCAATGATATAACACAGAACGTTCATTCACATAAGGAAATTTTGTTTGCGGACGATACAACACTCGTAATAAAAGGTGAAACTAAACAGGTCATACAGCAGTCTGCTGACTCCGTTACAGGAGAGTTAACCAAATGGTCACAAGATAATCGCCTCATAATAAACTATAAAAAGACAGTATGTCTAAATTTCCACACTATACAGAATAGGAATCCTGCGATGCCCAATATAACATTAAATGGTCATCAAATAGAAAATAAATCCGAAACAAAGTTTTTAGGACTATGGATACAACAAGACTTGAAATGGAATAAACATATACAATATCTGAATACTAAACTGAACTCGATGTGCTTTGCGTTACGTATTTTGAAAACCTGCACTAGCATGCACACATTAAGAAATACTTATTTTGCTTATTTCCATTCATACTTAAGATATGGGATCATATTTTGGGGTATGTCGCCAGATGTACTAAGCACGTTTAGGATACAAAAGAGAGCGATTAGAATTATGGCAAATGTACACTCTAGAGAATCATGTAGACCTCTGTTTAAAGATTTAAACATTCTCCCACTGCCCTGCATATATATCTTTGAAAGTATTATGTTTTTTAAAAAGAATTTAATGAATAAAGATGTTTTTCTTAAAACAAACAATGATGTTCATAGGCATAACACAAGACAAAATCAAAACATTCATATTTCACACACACACACAAGCATATATCAAAAAGGAACTTTTCACACTGGAGTTAAATTATACAATAAACTACCCCAGTATATAAAACTGGCCCCAAAAATAAAAACCTTTGATAGAATGTTGAAAGCTTATCTGCAGTGCCATTGTTTTTACTCAGTAGTTGAATATTTTAGCGTATAGGAGTGATGGAATCTATAACTATATTTTACTTTTTTAATTTAATTTTAATACCTAGCTGTATGTTGTTGTATTTATAGAATTAAGTTTTCATATTATGATAATAGAGTGAGGTGTAAATAGTTGTGCAATAAGATTGTATCTATTAAGATTTGCTATTATAATAAGTTATAAATAGTTTTAATCTTAGTAATATATACCTGTTAGTTCTTTTATTTTATGCATGTAAATTCTGACGTGTCCTATATCAAAAATGTATTGAATGCATGTATTTGATCAAATGGAATTAATAAAAATCTATCTATCTATCTATCGATGTTAAATAGGCCAAAGAAGGGGAAAAATGAAATTGTCTAACTTATAGTCGATGGCACAAATGTCGAAAAAAAGGAAAATATATGTGATGAAATTAATAAATATTATGTCAATATTGCTAACAGTATATGGGAAAATCAAGGAAACGGTCCTACCTCGGACATTGCAAGCTATAAAAATACTACTAGCACTAAGACAATCTTTATGTTACCTACTGATGCTAATGAAATACAATCAATTATAAACTCCCTAAAACACAAAAACAATATAAGTGAGGACAACACTACTAATGTCATGCTACAATTGTGTCTTGAGGGCCTTACACCATATCTTGTCAAAATAATAAATCTTTCACTGATGACTGGTATATTCCCCGATGCCTGTAAAGTCTCTAGGGTGGTCCCGATCTACAAAAAAGGAGACAAAACCCACCCATCAAATTACAGACCCATTAATATTATATCTGCCATCAGCAAGGTTCTAGAAAGCGTTGTTAAACGAAGACTTATGAATTTCTTCATGAAAAATGATTACTTTGCAAACTGCCAATATGGGTTTATTCCAAATAGAGGAGCTGATAGTGCTATATTTGAAGTAGTAACTGATGTAGAAAAGGCATTAGATGAAAACAAACTAGCTGCTGGTGTACTAATTGACCTTCAAAAAGCATTCGATCTGGTTAACCATAAGATTCTCCTTAATAAACTAGAATTTGCAGGCATCAGAGGAGTGGCACATGATTGGTTCAAGAACTACCTCACTAACAGAAAACAATATGTTGCAATCGATAATGTAAAAGGGTCTCAAATGAGAATTGACACAGGAGTACCTCAAGGTTCTGTCTTAGGACCAATTCTTTTCTTGGCCTATATTAATGATATAGTATTATTAGAATTGAAAGGCAAGCTTAAACTATTTGCAGATGATATTTTTATACTCTATCTGGGAACATCTGAACAGGAAATTATGCTAAATATTAATTATGATCTCAATAAGCTGGTGGATTGGTTGAGAGCACACAAAATGGTTATCAATATCACTAAAACAAAATATTTATTCTTCCATAAACCATCATACAAGATTGAGACCACAAACATAGTCAACATAGCCAACAAAGAAATAGAAAGGGTTAAATCGGCAACATACTTAGGTATCACACTAGATAGTACACTAACCTGGGAAAATCATGTAGAAAATGTAAAACATAAAATCAGCCCTTTAATTGGTATTATTTTCAGATTAAGATATAGCTGTCTTACTAGCCAACAATTGAAAAATATATACTTTGCTCTGATACATTCACATCTAATGTACATGAATTTCATATGGGGATATTGTAAGAAGGAGCTGATAAAAGAACTTGAGATACTCCAGAAACGTGCTATAAAATCTATCTTTGGACTTCCTTGGCTCACACCCTCAAATGAATTATACTCAAGAACTAAAATTATGCCACTGCAAAAACAAATAGCTATGTCAGCAACAGTATTTGTATACAAATTAGAAAACAAATTGATACACACACACATCCATTTTACCCATGCAAATGACATTCATCATTATGCAACAAGAGGAGTAAATCAAATATTCACCAGCCATTCCCAATCCATTAAATTTGGAACTAAAGGAATTATGTCCTCTATAATAAAAGAATACAACTCGCTACCATTAGGCATAAGGGAAAGTTTCTCTATAAAAACATTTAAGAGGAAAACAAAAGACTTCCTATTAAGGAATGAATAGCCCATGTACGATAGCCTTAAGCAATGCAATGTATCATACCGAATTATCTCTGTAAAATTAGTCACTAGCAATATAATATAAGTTACTATTAAATTAAACAATAATGTTACAAAAATTATATATATGCCATGCTGTAACTGTTACTTGATTGTCCCTAACACGAGCTCAGGCTCATTGGGACCTAAGTAAATAAATAAATAAATAAATAAGTAAATAAATAAATAACACTTGATGTCACGCTCCCACACGACCTGTCTTAGAGTGAGCCACACAGCTGTTTCAACCTCAGTACAAGCCTGTGACACACATTGGCAAGCACCGCTGCACTAGCACAGGTATGATAAACATTTTTTCTTCCTTCCATCCCCGTTAGTATAGCTCACATATTAATGCGTTCACACTGACGGTTTCGTTTCTTACAAATTACAGCATCCAAGCAGAGGTGGTTTTCCCATTTCCTTTAAATACATCTTCATAATTTCTTTCTGCCACAGTTAAAGGGGCAAACGTAGCTAGACTATACACCCCAGTAAACTCAGTGTATATTTTTTAGCCTATTTTTTATAGTTTTATTCGAAGTTTTATTTTTCACTTTTTAGCAATGGCAAACAGCCACTCCACTATGGAGACATCATTATGCATGTTTGTGTAGAATAGGAATGTCTGAGATATGTGTACAATGTTGTTTTGATGTATAGGCTGAAGAAGGGTACAACGTATCCGAAACATGTCCCTACTTAGAATGTACAGTATTAAGCATGTCACTGTTCATTGTCCTTGGACTTTTAGGTTAGGATCATGGCTACTCTTTGCTGGTAGCTATTGTAAGGCCTTAGTGCAGAGCTTAGAGATTCCTTCAATAGTTCACCAGTAAAGGAGAAGAGGGCCATGTTTTATTTAATTGAGTTCAGGTCTGTAAATATTTTCTATTTACGATGGTGTTTGGTTTTTTTTTTCTTTGTCTTAGAGAGGGTATTGTTTATAGTTAGTATCTGTTGAAACTTTCTATGAGGTTTGATTATTGGTTGGTTGGAAGATGAAAAAGTATGGGCTTAGAGGTAATGATTGGGAATGAGATTGTAATTTTAGTATGTATAAGAAAATGGTAGGTTCAGAAGTTGATTGTGAAAGAAGGATAGAAAGTAAAGTTTAATAATATGCAAATAGAAGAGATAGGAACAGAAGAATATATTTATAAAGAGAAGAGCCCATTTTTCTAACAAAAATTGTTGTGGACGCTATACGACAAATGCTGGTAATGGAAGCTTGCTTGTATGTAGACAAAGAAGAAATAAAAGGATGGTAATATTTTTAGGAAATGTGTCCCTTATGGTAATTTCAAACCACTACACCCCGAAGTTTGGAAAACTTACAGTTACAATATTGCGCCTCAATGTGGAGCTCGATAAAGGGAAGTTAGAAAAGTTACAAAATGGCACACCAACGAGGGGCACGAATGAGGGAGATATACCTATGAATAATCATGGAGAAACTAGACGAGGTAGAAGAATCAGTGAACAAGAAACTAGAAGAGGTAACAGAATCATGGAAAAAGGAAATAGAAGAGTTGACAGAATCATGGAGCAAACAGGCAGAGTCGGTGAAGGAAGCAATGAATAACAGTGTAGTGTCTGTGAGTGTGGTTGGAGAGGAGGAATAAGTGGATGAAATGTGTGAAGTATGTGATGCTGGAGTGACTGAAATAGAAGTGTTGGAAGACCATCAAGTTCAACAAGATGTGGGGATGCAGAAAAATTATCAGAGATGTGGAGGGCGTGAGAAAGCAGGTCATATGAAAAAAACTGAAGGAGAGGAAGGAGGTGAAAGAAAGGAGAAGGTAGAAGAGAAAGGAGGAACGGATAAGGGAGAAGGTGAAATGGAAGAACGTGAGAAAGCAGGTGACATGGAAGAAACTGAAGGAGAGGAAGGAGGTGAAAGAAAGGAGAAACGGATAACGGAAAAGATGAAACGGAAGAACGAAGAAAAGCAGGTGATATGGACGAAACTGAAGAAGGAGAGGAAGCAGGTGAAGGAGAAGAAAAGATAGAAGAGAAACTACTAGCAGATGAAGTTGGTCATGAGAAGGACAATAACAGCCAAGAAAGAGAGGCTAAAGATGAGGATAAAAGTACAAGAGTGAGTCATGGGGAAGACAACGTACTGGAAAAAGATAAGGTGAGGAAGCATTGGAGAAGGAAGATGGGGATGAAAAGAATTGTTGAATAGTATGAGACAGACAAGAAAGAAGAGGAGAAAAATGAGGAAGGGAAGGAGAGAGGAATGTTGGAGATGGAAGATGAGGAGTTCAAGGTACGGAATGACATGGCGGATGAAGATAAAGACGAGATGGAAGGCAGGAGAAGGAGGAAGACTAAGAGAAGAACAGAAGAAAACAAAGAAGCTGATAAAGATAAAGAAAATAAAAGGGACAAAGGGAAAGCGGAAAGAAACAAACAGAAGAAAAGAACTGTTGAGTAAGATGAGGCAAGTGAAGAAAATAAGGAAGAGAAGGAAAGAGAAGCAGGAAGGAAAGTTGAAGAATAGAAAGAAGGGAAAGGGGAAGAAGGAGAAACAGAAGAAAAGGAAGAGCAAGGAGGAAGGAGAAGGAAGACTAAGAGAAGAACAGAAGAAAAGGAAGACGAAAGGTTGAGGAATGAGGAGTAAGGTAGTGATTCAGAAGACGAAGATGAAGTTCTCAATCTCGATAACTTCATGATTTTGGATCTGGTTAGTGATGGAGAACTAGTTTGCAACCAGTTTCATAATACTTGTGATAATAATGTAGTTAATAATTATGGACATTCTGTTTTAAATGATATAGTTGAAGTGTCACGAGAACATACACACGGTCCGAATATAGGTTCTGCGGTAAGTGCAGATGTGACAGAGGATGATGACAGTGATGGATGGAAAGTGTTTAATCTGGATATTGATAGAGATGATTATTTATACATGCATGATAACAACAACATTGGCAAAAGCAGTTTAAATGATATTTTAGTGTATGTGTGATATGTTTAGTAATTTATTCTTTGTTTTTTTTATATATATGTGATTCTCACGTGTTTCACACGTGAGAATTACATATATAGGAGTGCGAATTGTCACTGTTCATTGTCCTTGGACTTTTAGGTTAGGATCATGGCTACTCTTTGCTGGTGGCTATTGTAAGGCCTTAGCACACAGCTTAGAGATTCCTAGTTCACCAGTAAAGAAGAAGAGGGCCGTGTTTTATTTAATTGAGTTTCAGGACTGTAAATATTTTCTATTTACGATGGTGTTATTTTTGTGTGTGTTTTTTGTTTTTCTTTGACTTAGATAGGGTATTGTGTATAGTTAGTATCTGTTGAAATTTTCTAAAAGGTTTGATTATTGGTTGGTTGGAAGATGAAAAAGTATGGGCTTGGAGGTAATGATTGGGAATGAGATTGTAAGTTTAGTATGTATAAGAAAACAGTAGGTTCAGAAGTTGATTGTGAAAGAAGGATAGAAAGTAAAGCTTAATAATATGCAAATAGTAGAGATAGGAACAGAAGAATATATTTATAAAGAGAAGAGCCCCTTTTTCTAACAAAAATTGTTGTGGACGCTATACGACAAATGCTGGTAATGGAAGCTTGTTTGTGTGTAGACAAAGAAGAAATAAAAGGATGGTAATATTTTTAGGAAATGTGTCCCTTATGGTAATTTAATACCTCCACACCCCAAAAGGAAGTAATGGAACTGTTACAAGCAAATACATTTTATTTGTACAAACAGTATTGATTAGGTGGTAAATTGATCCCACCAAGTTTTGATTCCTGTTTACACACTCCACGAGGGAAATATTTGGAATAGAATAGTCAAAGCAAAATCGTCAAAACAAGTGGGATGTGAAGCATTTAGCATTATCCGAGACCAGGAATTGGCGAGGACCAAATGAAGTAAAGATTGAATTCAAACAATTACCGGTAATTACGGTTCGAGTGGTCGACAGTCTAGTTGGGAAAATCCAGGTAAAACGGAAAATCCCGTGAACACAAACTAAAGCATACCTGTTACCCAACCTAGACCGCGGAAACGGAACAATAAATTGATCCCACCAAGTTTTGATTCCTGTTTACACACTCCACGAGGGAAATATTTGGATAGTAAGGGCTGGTTGTCACGTGTAAAATAGAATAGTCAAAGCAAAATCGTCAAAACAAGTGGGATGTGAAGCATTTAGCATTATCCGAGACCAGGAATTGGCGAGGACCAAATGAAGTAAAGATTGAATTCAAACAATTACCGGTAATTACGGTTCGAGTGGTCGACAGTCTAGTTGGGAAAATCCAGGTAAAACGGAAAATCCCGTGAACACAAACTAAAGCATACCTGTTACCCAACCTAGACCGCGGAAACGGAACAATAAAATCGATGAACAATCTCTCCATTGGGCGAGAGACGGGTTCAGAAGAGAGCATTCCCACACGGGTATCAACCGCGGGTTTACTGATGTTACAATTTCTCCAGGACCTTACTAAATTATGAATGACACCATCCATGGACTTCCAAATGAAGTTTCTCCTTATCTTCTAACGAGTCTTAAACACACCTAAGTTCCCGCCTACAGGTGATTCGTGGAAGTATTTAAATATCTCTGGCACAAGGACAGGAGGTAACACGATTTTTGGCAACTTATCGTGACGAGCCACACAAAACAGTACCCTATTTCGGATTTGGTAGGGTTTCACTAACTCTCCAGCAGAGATCTTCTCAATGACTTGACTCATTTCCGAGTCTTCTTTCTGGTACAAGGAAATGTCTCTAAATAGCATTGGGGAATCGGAAATTACAGGCCGAACAGCATTGACATAAACAGAAGGATCCACACCCTTTGACTCAAGGTGGTCACCAGGAGTCTCTTCATACATCCGACTTAAGGGGAGATGTAGGTGAGATTTTGCAAATTTTACGAATATTATTTTCTATGCTAATTAAAAACAACATGCTACAGAAATTTCATTTGCGAATTCCACGTACAAATACGTTCAAAAATATATTTTCCAAATGTTTGTACGTGCCACGCCCATATATCTGTCAAGCACTGAGCGAAGAAGATCCTATTTTAAGCCTAATTTGTAGGGGCAGATGACCTCGTAGTTCCGCCCCTTAAAACAACAATAACTAACTAACCTAATTTGTCGGTCGTAACAGGTAGGTAATAGCTTAGAGGGCTGTGGATAGATGGCGACAATGCTTTTCCGGTCCCATTGTTTACAATACAAATACAGGTGGTTGCCAAGCAATTGAGTTAATCTATAAATTAGATCAGTTATTTTTATTGTCAATGTGGGAAGATCTAGTTCTACGGTGTTTAAAAAGGTTCCTATACACCGTTTGGTACGTGCTAGAGCAAACAAGGATCCAAATGCCTATTTTATACAAGGTTGTGATAAAAGTCCAGCATGTCTCTAACCAAGTGAGGTTAAGAGTGACTTCAGAAATACAAGTGCCTCGGGGTCTAAATTAAACAGTGGTTTTGGGTATCTTGATACCTCGGCAAATAATGAGATTTCCGGAGGATATAGGCTATTCGGTTTACAGATTCTTTCAAATGTAATTAATATCTCATGTGCATGTGATGTTAGTGGTGCCAAATCTCTATAACCCTTTGATGACAATTGGCGGAATGGTGTTGTATGCAGTTTACTTTTTACTATGAAAACTGTGAACATGATTTAGAATTTGAACCACACATAATGATGGAATACTGTAGACTTATGGAGCTAACATTATGTTAATCTATTCAATGAGAGTGAGGTGCTTGGTTTAGGAAGAGAAGAGACTACCTTGTTTTGTGGATTGATGAATATGCCTCAACCAATAAGTCGATTCACTGAACATGAGTGCAAGTAGCCTATCTTGGTGACGGGGACTTTAAGTGCTTTTTATAAATTATCAGATATTGAACCCTATGGAATTAATGTGAAGGCCTTATACAAAATAGAACAAAGGGGGGAAGACTTCTGAAGTTTAAAAAAAAAGATGTGAAGGGCAAACCCTGACTTAAAATTTTAACAGAAACTTCATCGCAGTTTTCTGGAAAAACACATTTTTGCACACTCAATGTACCTTTTCTCTGGAACTATTAAACCTACATCATTCAAACTTGGTAGTACGTTTCACAACACTGCAATGCAAAATCGTGGGGACAGTTTTTTGATATTTGAGGTATTATGGCATTTACAACTGGGTATTTAAGTAAATTTTGAGTTTTTTTTAATCAAATAATTTAAATTCATATATAAAAACAACTAAGAACCTAATTAAAATTTTGTTCCACAAAATTGATTGACACTGTTGGTAGGTTTTTACAGAGTGTTAACACTACCTAAGGGAAGATGAGAGAAAAAAAAGGAGGTGGGTTTAGGAGCGGAAATAATTTTTAGGTAGAAAGGACGAGAATCCAACACAAAAGCCTAAAAACCAATAGAAGTAAGTATCTAGAGAAAGTTTCCACTGCGCAAAGCCCATGAGATACCTAAAATGTATAGGGACCTGACCACGGCTAACGGGAAATGCAGCGGGAGCTGGGGTTGCCTGCAAGCAAGCGGTAAACGCTCTTTCCCTCCCAAGCTGAGATTTGGGTATTATGGCGAAGGGTGACACTCTGGCAAGACAAAGTAAGCCAAAGGTAAAGGATTTACTAACTTTCCCTTCAGAAGGGCTAGATTTTATTTCGCAATCGAAAACGCTGGAAAGATTTGAATATGCAGTAATATTTTTATTTCTGGGCACTGTTAGATCTTTGGCAAAACAACTGAATGTCCCCAGAGTGGGAAGAGAAAAAGCAACTTCAGTGCTTTTAGCGATATTTTTACTGTTTTTTTTTTTTTTTTTTTTTTTTTTTTTTCTTTTATGAAAATCCTAGAAGTATACCAATTGTTGCACTGAAAGTAGGCTAAGCTTTTACCCAGCAGGATGCCGACTAAAAGTTTACAACAGAGGAAAACCTCAGACCCAACTTAAACAAAACTGAGATTTTGAAAGCAAAACATAAGTCAGAGAGAAAATCTCTACAGATAGGTAGCTGGCGGAGCAAGCTGTATGATTTTCTAGAATTAGCTGTGACAGCTAAAAGAAACTTTGAAATGTTGTTATTTGAAATTTTGTTTCCAATGCAACAAGGGGTAAAGGTTTTATTGACGCAGAAATTACTTTTTTTTTTTCGTGAATAGAACTTAAGATTAGGGGAAGAATCAGGGAAGAGAAGGTAATTCTAGTGAGAGAGATAAAACAAAAGATAATGACAAATTTATTTAACAATCTATAGAATTGTGAAAATTTAACAATTATTAAATTTAAAATTTAATCTCAAGTTAAGAGAAATTTTGTTTGTTAACAACTTTTTGAAGTCTCAGACTTCTAGAAGAGTAAAGTTTACACTTAACAATTAACCGTTTCAATCCTCTTACGAGCACCAAAATCTCACAAGGATTTCAAAAGTGTGCTTCCAATTAAGAAAGTTGAGGTTTGTAATGACAATGGTAAAGTAATTACAACTTTGATAACTTAGTTAGGTAAGATACAAGCATTATTTGAATGCACTTCTTGCAAGCCAACAGGCTATTTAAAAAAATAGATTAAATTCCTATTCGCAGCAGGAGAAAAACGTAGAATTACAAGCGGGTGTCACCGCTATTTTTAAACAGAGATTACTAGATGCGAAATACAAAAATGTACAGGTCGTATTAACTTAGCCTGGAGAGGAAAAAAAACAATCAGGTACAAAAGTTTTAAACTTTAGAAAATCAAAGATTCCTGAACAAGCAGGATAAAAAGAAAGAAGATTAATTAATAGTTTCTACAACTACTGATATTGAAACAGAGTGAATAAGTGATACATGGGGAAAAAATGTGAGGGCGCCAAACTTTGGGCGAAGCCTCATAGAGTAGTAACTAATTTATAGATTAGCTTAGGTTTGTTAGTAAAGGGTATTTTAGGAAATGGAGTTAGGAACTTTAGTATAAAGTCCTGGCCAGAATTTATTGCTCTAATGAATGCGGCGCGGTTGAAATTAGCACACACAAATTCGAAGCACTGATAGTTTGTTAATAAGTTGAAAATGTTCACTATTGTAGTGTCCATAGAAAAAAAGAAAGTTATTGCAGTTTGTGTAAAACACTTACCGGTAGTTGAATTTTGACATGTTACTTGCGTTGTACAAGTTTTAGAATGCAAAGAATAGTTCCAGAATTGTAGTCACAGTTAAATGATGCGGTAATTATCTCTCAGCGAAACAAATTAAGTTTTGAACAACGGTTAATTTAACATGAATCCTTCGGTGTGGAAATGTATTCCCTTATTTGGTGTGGAAAATACTAGATTGCTTGACTAGTAGAAAGATTGGTTCACATGGAAAATTCCAGAGTTATGATGACAGTTAAATAGGGCAAGAGAGTTCCCTCGGTGGAGAAAGCTAAGTTTATAGACAGCGTTAATTTGAATTAAATCCCTCATTGTGGGAAGGTATTCCCATTTATTTCATACAAGAAGTACTGGATTTCATGTTATAAAGCCAGCTTAGATAGCTAAAGCCTGACAAAGAAAATCCCACGAAGACGGTTATTGCACAATAGTGAGCAATTCCCCACACTGTCTATAAAATTGTAATAAAAGCGTTTAGCATTTTAAAACCATTAAAATATGTCTAAAACCATTGAAGTTTTGTACTTAGCTTGTTCATTTTTTTCATTTTTTCCTTGTAACCGTTAGCTTTGAAACATAGACATGGCATATATTTTAAAATTGTCTCATGAAGACAGGAGACTAGCCCTTGGGAGGGCTCCGAACTGTTCACTTGACGACTGGACTAGAAGTGAGAGAGCAATTCCTCACACCACAGAGGTAGGTAGGCACGGGGAAAGGAGAGGGAAACAAAAGAGTTTATAACAGAATGTGCAACATGAGAAAAATGAAAATCTTGTACAGAAAATAGAATTCTTCATGGAGCGGTGTCTTCAACGAGATGTTAGCCTGCGACAAGGGCGACGCCTGGTGGATTGGTGAGGAAGTCCTCTTGAGCTCAGAGAAATTGAAGAACTTCCGTCAGTTAGCTGCAAGATGCCGCTAGGTTATCCATAGAAGATACATATCTAGAACAGACTCAAAGACATAATAAATTCCTGCTCAAAGGAAAAAAGAAATACAAAGAGATCTCTGTTTGTGTCTGCGAAGAAAGAAATTGAATAAATAAACTAAACAAAGAGCAGCAATCGAAAATGCTGGAAAGATTTGAATATGCAGTAATATTTTTATTTCTGGGCACTGTTAGATCTTTGGCAAAACAACCGAATGCCCCCAGAGTGGGAAGATAAAAAGCAGCAAGAGCTAACTCTGACTGAACGTGTATTCCAAGGAATACACCAACTGTCTAAAGAGCTTATAAATATTTCATCAATATTTAAATGTACTATGATGAGAGAAGGTACATAGACTATAGTATATGTAAGTGATAAAAGTGGAAGTCTTATTTTTTATTGGAAATCAATGAAATTAACCACAGCTATGCATCATTATTATCCCAATATAAGACAATTGCCGGATTACCCGTTGTGTGGAGGGCTGGGTTTTGTACTCATCGGCCGAAGTGGTCTACAACCTGACAGATCCTGTTTGCTCTGCTACGTATTTTAAGTTAACATAACCTGTTTTTGTTTAGGGAAGTATTTCAGCACTTTTGAATGTTGACCAAGCAAGTTTACTTTCTAGTCCACTATGGTAGTTGGAGAGATGTTACCTCTTCAAGTATATGAAATATACTACTTCGATATTCAAAAGAAATAATGTTTTCAAAACCAATAAATATATAATATATTCGTAAGAATTCACAAGATACAGATGCCAATAGTCGGAAATAGTAGTTGATCAAATTTTTTATACATGGCGGGCGAACAATGGAAGTGGGCGTGCCATATTGCACGCAAAACCAAACATATTTAGGAGTACCTCAGGCTATCGAAAATCCGAAATTTAGGAGAACACTGTATTTAGACATATTTATTTATTTATTTATTTATTTATTTACATAGGTCCCAATGAGCCTGAGCTCGTGTTAGGGACAATCAAGTAACATAGTTACAGCATGGCATATATATAATTTTTGTAACATTATTGTTTAATTTAATAGTAACTTATATTAGATTGCTAGTGACTAACTTTACAGAGATAATTCGGTATGATACATTGCATTGCTTAAGGCTATTGTACATGGGCTATTCATTCCTTAATAGGAAGTCTTTTGTTTTCCTCTTAAATGTTTTTATAGAGAAACTTTCCCTTGTGCCTAATGGTAGCGAGTTATATTCTTTTATTATAGAGGACATAATTCCTTTAGTTCCAAATTTAATGGATTGGGAATGGCTGGTGAATATTTGATTTACTCCTCTTGTTGCATAATGATGAATGTCATTTGCATGGGTAAAATGGATGTGTGTGTGTATCAATTTGTTTTCTAATTTGTATACAAATACTGTTGCTGACATAGCTATTTGTTTTTGCAGTGGCATAATTTTAGTTCTTGAGTATAATTCATTTGAGGGTGTGAGCCAAGGAAGTCCAAAGATAGATTTTATAGCACGTTTCTGGAGTATCTCAAGTTCTTTTATCAGCTCCTTCTTACAATATCCCCATATGAAATTCATGTACATTAGATGTGAATGTATCAGAGCAAAGTATATATTTTTCAATTGTTGGCTAGTAAGACAGCTATATCTTAATCTGAAAATAATACCAATTAAAGGGCTGATTTTATGTTTTACATTTTCTACATGATTTTCCCAGGTTAGTGTACTATCTAGTGTGATACCTAAGTATGTTGCCGATTTAACCCTTTCTATTTCTTTGTTGGCTATGTTGACTATGTTTGTGGTCTCAATCTTGTATGATGGTTTATGGAAGAATAAATATTTTGTTTTAGTGATATTGATAACCATTTTGTGTGCTCTCAACCAATCCACCAGCTTATTGAGATCATAATTAATATTTAGCATAATTTCCTGTTCAGATGTTCCCAGATAGAGTATAAAAATATCATCTGCAAATAGTTTAAGCTTGCCTTTCAATTCTAATAATACTATATCATTAATATAGGCCAAGAAAAGAATTGGTCCTAAGACAGAACCTTGAGGTACTCCTGTGTCAATTCTCATTTGAGACCCTTTTACATTATCGATTGCAACATATTGTTTTCTGTTAGTAAGGTAGTTCTTGAACCAATCATGTGCCACTCCTCTGATGCCTGCAAATTCTAGTTTATTAAGGAGAATCTTATGGTTAACCAGATCAAATGCTTTTTGAAGGTCAATTAGTACACCAGCAGCTAGTTTGTTTTCATCTAATGCCTTTTCTACATCAGTTACTACTTCAAATATAGCACTATCAGCTCCTCTATTTGGAATAAACCCATATTGGCAGTTTGCAAAGTAATCATTTTTCATGAAGAAATTCATAAGTCTTCGTTTAACAACGCTTTCTAGAACCTTGCTGATGGCAGATATAATATTAATGGGTCTGTAATTTGATGGGTGGGTTTTGTCTCCTTTTTTGTAGATCGGGACCACCCTAGAGACTTTACAGGCATCGGGGAATATACCAGTCATCAGTGAAAGATTTATTATTTTGACAAGATATGGTGTAAGGCCCTCAAGACACAATTGTAGCATGACATTAGTAGTGTTGTCCTCACTTATATTGTTTTTGTGTTTTAGGGAGTTTATAATTGATTGTATTTCATTAGCATCAGTAGGTAACATAAAGATTGTCTTAGTGCTAGTAGTATTTTTATAGCTTGCAATGTCCGAGGTAGAACCGTTTCCTTGATTTTCCCATATACTGTTAACAATATTGACATAATATTTATTAATTTCATCACATATATTTTCCTTTTTTTCGACATTTGTGCCATCGACTATAAGTTTGACAATTTCATTTTTCCCCTTCTTTGGCCTATTTAACATCTCATTAACAACACTCCACACTTCCCTCTGATTATTTGCATTTTGAATTTTTTGGTCAAAGTAGTTTCTTTGTAGGTTTCTCTTAAGTTTTGTAACTTGGTTGCTAATAATTTTATATTCTTCTAAAATTTCTGCAGATGGATTTTTAACTTTGGTTTTTGTATATATCTTATCTTTCCTGTGTATTAGTGCTAAAAGATAGAAAAATATTGGTACCAACCAATGAGGAACCAAACAATAGACCAAGCCTGGCTAGTACTACTTCCCATAAAATAGCACCAACCAACGAGGAATACAACAACAACAACAAATACCTACTAAGTACTATCAAAATGACAACAAGAAAATACCCTAAATAATGCTTCCCAAGAATCGACACAGAAGTACCGACCAAGAAACACTAACCAATTATCTTCTAATATTTCCACAGAAATACCAATCTAAACAATAAACACTACCAAGTACCAGCACCGAAGTACCGACAAGTACACCAAGATACACAAATACCCATAAGAGTACTTACCAAATAATGACACTAAATTTACAACAACAAGAATTGCCAATACTCATTCAGAGTACCAATTTAACAACAAGTACTCACACTGAGCACCAAGTACCAAGAAGGCACTTAACACACCTGAAATAAAAAAAACAGAAAATACCCTCAAACACTAAAATACGATGTGCGACCATCACCAGCCCGAACGACATCAAGAGTCAGAAGAGCATAGCAATGTCGACATCACCAACCCTCACTGAAAGCACCAGAATCATAACAAACAGAGACTGGGTACTTCCGCTAGGTTGGTATCACTTCATCAGCAGTACCTTAACAAACTCTCCAAAGGCGGCTTCGGTGGCGTAGTTGGTAGCATGCTGAGCTTCTATGCCCAAGATAGCGGGTTCAAACCCGGCCGAAGCCGTTGGATTTTTTAAGAGCGTTAAAAATCCCTCAGTATGCCTTCCTTCGGAGGGGAAGTAAAGCCGGCGGTCCCATGTCATAGATTTATGGCATGTTAAAGATCTTTCCACTAATTACACCTGTGTGAAACTAAATTGGATAGGTTAAGAATATAAACAACGCTCTTAGGTTGCTACGTTCGTTGCCAAGAGCCGACTGCGGTGGCGTCTAGTAGCTAGTTCTGAACTAGGCCTAGTAGTCGTTGACGGTGGCGTTTGGCGGCAAAAGTAGGAACTATTTGAAAATTCAAAGTTGCAGTCCCTACTTGAATTAAAAAACAGATACACACACTAATACAGTCATCACAATTAACACCGGTTATCAGACATATTCTACACACACCCAAAGTACACGGGGCTACATGACCGCGTTGTCGCAGCCCCTAAACTAAGGAACCAACCAACCAACCAAACTCTCCAAAGGACACCACTCCTCAACACAGCCATGTCACCAAACAACACTAACGAATACCAACCACAGTTAGTACGTGAGAACGAAATGTTCAACTAAAAACCAAATATCCACACAGGATATCGAGTACCAATCAGTCAACAGGCACTCACACTCACTAAGTAAAATAAATTAGCCCTAAAAAAACTTTGATGAACGGAACACTCCAGCCCAAGCAACATTAAGGGTCTAAGAGAGCGCAGAATGCCCGACATCAACACCACCAAAACACCCACTACTCCTGAGGCGCATGTGACGCCCTAACCTCTCACCACAACAAACACACTTGCACTCACGCCAATATCATTCACACATGTCCAGGCACGTTCTTCTTCATCCGCCAAATCCAAATTTCAAAGTTGGACCTAATTAAAATTTTCAATTTTTACAATTCACCAACTGAAGATCAAAACCTCTCCACGATTAAGCAATAGTACACCACTACCATCTCTTCTTAGCACCCACTAGCTGCTGACACCATGACCTTGGCATTACATTGCACTGAACAGCTGATCTAATAGGTACCAACCTCATAAGTGATATAACACCTAACCTCAACAAGAAGGAATCACAATCCTCGAAACGATTTAGAACATGGAAATTTCTCCGCTAAAATGAAATCTGCAGCTGCACCACTGCTAACCTGAAATAAAATTTCAAGAAATTTCCCATCACCCGACCAAGATCAACTCTTCATAACACTGCACTCGCTGCTGTAGGCACTTACAGTACACAAGAGAAGTTCACCTGCACGTTCACTGAAAGTATACAAGACTGTTGTACTACTAAAATCAGGTACAACTCAGCACAATCCACCTGAGCACAGAGGTTTACTCACAACTAAATTGATAACTCTCCTCCAGATGACTAATTAACAACTGGGCAATTCACCGGAACTATCATTTTCACGACATCACTTTGGCAACACTGCCAGAAACATTTCAGCACGGTACAATGCAGCACTTTTCCAATCACTCGAACTTTACACAGCAGAAGAAGCTATGAGCTCTTTGCTCGCCAATGTGCAGAGGTAAAACAGTAACTACTTAAAATAAAACACGGTATTATCTGGGCTTACCTCGCGATCTCCTGCAGCACCAACACCATCGAGATAACCAAACATAGGCCAACAGCCAAGCCAACACCGTCACTTGAGAAGTCACATGTCTTGAGTGTCAGCTAACAGCTGATCTTGACTCGTCTCTTGCACGTACACGTACAAAAGAATGCCAGCAACGTCTCGAACCCGTACATTGCATGAAAGCAAGAACACAATACATCCATTAGTAATAACACTGGTTAGAGCCCTACCTAACTGATTAAGTTAAAATTAAATGTTACAACTTGCCCGTAACTCCCCGCAACTTTAAGTTACATTTAACAAGATCTGCCGGCTGCAGCAAATCGAAAACCACGCTCTATAGCTAACATAATTCTGCCCCATACTTAAGACAATACCCGTTGTGTGGAGGGCTGGGTTTGGAACTCATCGGCCGAAGTGGTCTACAACCTGACAGATCCTGTTTGCTCTGCTACGTATTTTAAGTTAACATAACCTGTTTTTGTTTAGGGAAGTATTTCAGCACTTTTGAATGTTGACCAAGCAAGTTTACTTTCTAGTCCACTATGGTAGTTGGAGAGATGTTACCTCTTCAAGTATATGAAATATACTACTTCGATATTCAAAAGAAATAATGTTTTCAAAACCAATAAATATATAATATATTCGTAAGAATTCACAAGATACAGATGCCAATAGTCGGAAATAGTAGTTGATCAAATTTTTTATACATGGCGGGCGAACAATGGAAGTGGGCGTGCCATATTGCACGCAAAACCAAACATATTTAGGAGTACCTCAGGCTATCGAAAATCCGAAATTTAGGAGAACACTGTATTTAGACATAGAAAAATATCTTCCAAGTTTGCGTCAATTCACGACGCATAATAAATAATTAAATGCTTGTCGTTTAGTATCATCACCAACAAACCACGTACGATCGGCCTACGTGCATTGAGCAAGGAATTTCAGGCCACACCGAATTCATGTAGCTTGCGCAAGAGAAGTTATTTCAAGCCACAATAAAATCAAGCACAATAGAATATCAAAGTAATCAAATTAAAATATGTAGATTTCCTCACATTGACTTGAGCCCGATAACTAACGTCGAAGTTACATAAAACAAAGTTCCCAATCGGCACTCAGAAATCGCCGAAAAACATAAATTAAAGGTAGAAGAAAATAATTATTAAAACGACGCGTCGACAAATTAAAAATCAGAATATAGTATTAAACTTCATTACCTTCGGCCTTGGTAGCCGGGCTCTAAGAGCCAAGGCTCAACACTTCTGTCCGGGCTAGGGCCCCATCATGGAATGACAATGATATCGCTTTTGTCCAACCCACAACACAGAGTTCCTGGGCGCGCATGCGCACAACATCCGGAAACCACCAATGAACTTGCAGTGGCGACAAGATGAAATGAAACAAGTGAAGACACATAGCCGTCTTCACATGTTACCAAAACATTTTATCTGGACAAGGCCATATCAATGCGGAAACAAACAGTTCCCACTGCGTTTAAATTGGCGATGAATTTACCCAAAACGGATTTCGAAGCCATTGGTTAAAACCTACCTTTGACAATAGCCAAGGTCTCCCCACATACAGAACAGCTCACTTCACAATAACATGCAACATACAAGGTACAGAACTTCACAATAAAAATACAATGATTTCAATTACATGCAACTTCAGGTATTGACATGCACAATTATATTTCCAAAATAATTTCTTCTTCTTTATATTTAATGTGGCATGCAGAGGCATGCATTGGTTTTCTTAGGGGGAAGCTAATTATTTTTATTTCTTCTTTTGGCCTAATACGGGGTTTGAAAATTAAAATCTTGAGGTAAGTAACGAAGTTTTCGACGAGATACGACGACGGCCGACAGGACACGAGGGCTCCCGACTGGCCACGGGGAGGGCCGACAGCAGGGTTTGAATATTGTGTCAATTTCAATTGGCACAATTATGTTATAAATATTGCTACAAAATTTCAATGTTGTATCTTTAAAACTTTAGAAGTTATAGGACTTTGTTCCAAGTCATGCGTTTTCCCTTACCACGTCTTCCCCTAATGAGTCTGCAAATACATTGTCGCTTCCACAAATGTGGAGGACAGTAAAACAGAAGGAAGAAATTCGTATCGCCCAATGGCAATCCGTCCAGTTTTGCAAGGTTTAGCAAGGACCCATCTGAGGGCTTGGTTGTTTGTCTCCAGTTCAAATGGAACATGTTCAACATCGGCACTGAACCTCCCTAATGCAAACATAACAGCTAAACCCTCGAGTTCGTAAACAGAATACTTGGCTCCCACAGGTGAGAAAGATGCGAGATGCGTACGATATAGGCTGCCTACCCATTTCGCTCTCTCTTAAGTAACACACCGGCAATTCCGGAACAAGAGGCATCCGTCTGTATGATAAAAGGTTTCAAAAATCAGGAATCGCGAGAATGGATGCATTACACAATGCAAACTTTAGGTCCTCAAATGCAGATTGTTGAGATGGGTCCCAACAAAACTTCTCTCCTTTTCTATGAAGCAAATTTAATGGAAGGTCTCGCCGGGCGAAGTCCTTAATGAATTTCCTAAAAAAATTCACCATACCCACGAAACGAGCTACACCCTTGATAATCCCTTATTCCCTGTGTTCAGGTTTGGTCGACAGATACACCCGCAGCCGAAACAATGTGACAGAGAAAAGAGATTTCGTATTTAGCGAAGGACTCCTTGGATAGTTGAACTGTTAGACCAGCATGTTTCAATCTATCTAGGACCTCCTGTATGCTTAACGTGGTCTTCAATCGTTTGACTATAAATCACGACATCATCCAAATAGTGGTAAAGATTCTCAAATTTGATTCCCGAAAACACATTATCTAACAAGCGGCTTAACACAGCGCCACCAGTCGACAGGCCGAAGGGAACTCTTTTGAATTGGTATAAATTCCAGTCTGTGGCAAATGCAGTCAGAGGTTTAGACTCGTCTGCGAGGGGAATTTGACAATAAGATTGGTTCAGATCAAGCAGTGTGAAAGATTGGAAGAAAGAAAAACAAGAATGCAGATCAGGCAAATGAATAGACTGAAGTACAACCTTCTGATTCAACCATCTGTAACCACAACAGGGCGAAAACCTCCATTAGCTTTAGGTACAAGGAACATCGGGGAAGAATGAGATGAAACAGATGGACTTATGACTCCATCCGCCAGCATCTGATCAATGATCTCTTTTAAAACCTCCATCTTAGGTGGAGCCAAGTGGTAGGGAGGATGGTAGACAGGGATGTGGTCGGTGACTTCAATTTTATATTCCATCAAATTCCTCCAACTTAGCAAGTGAGGCACTCAAGGGATGGTTCACATTGTTGAAACTAGCATTGGAAAATATTGATCGCTCAGGACAAGCAGATGGAGAGACATTGTCAGTAACATTCCATCCAGTGGGTGCTATGACACGACTACGAGATCCCTGATACATTGAACCACACGAACGTAAACATGATGCTACAAGCGATGGCCGGCAAGAATTGGAACAAGATGTCGAAGACTGAAATGCTACTCTAGGCATAGAATCTAGGTTAGAATTAGCGACGGTGCAATTCGTATGACAAGTGCCCGATAACCAGCATGTTCCTTCGCTAACCTGGCTGATATTACGGATGATGGGATGAGAAGAAGGACCGCAAGATGTAACAATAGCAGCAGATGGCAACCATGAGGTGTACACGGGCATCGCCGTTGTGACTAGCATATCTGGTCCACCCAACATTGCTCCCCCTCCGAACACACAAGGAGAAGATGCAGAATGAACAGTGCTTGGAGCAACCATACAATTCAAATCCGGATTGCACTCCCTAGGTCGAACATTCACAGAACACGACCCATGAAGAACAGAAACCGTGGACGTGACAGGTGCCAACGCTTGACGAATCGATAGGGGAAGAGATGCTTCCGGCCTCAAAATGTTACATGTAGGTACCACACCTGACGTAGGTACCTCTCGAACAGGTGCACTCAATGTAGGAACAGCACCCATGCGAGAGCTAAAATTATACGTGCTTGTTACATTAGGTGAAGTGTTCATATCACACAGCACATCAACTGGGGAAGTTGCAATGAAGGTAACACTAGGATTGGTACACCGAGAAATAGTTTGAGCACCAGACACATTATTAATTCTACCCAGCACACGTTGAACTTCCAGCCTGTGGACTGAAACTGCTGCAGGGCTATCTACCACAGAATTATCATTTAATGCAGGACCAGTGCTGACAATAGAAGGCTCGAGTAAGGAAAGATCTGGCATAATCTCATTAAACGACCGGGAAGTACCTTCACCAGCATATCGACTTTGCTCATAACTGTTTACTTCGGAAACTTCAGGTACAGATTGTTGAAGCATGCATAATTTACAAATTCACTCTGCGAGGCATGTTTGGGAATTGGATAATTCTTCGATCCAGTCAAGGTTGCTCACCCGCCACCGAAAGCATATCAGTGACTCGGAACAACAAGTGCTGGGCTCTGGCATGTATTCTAGTTAATTCACTCAAAGTGGACATACGAATATTAGCTACATTCACTAAATTCACCACTCGGGTGGTTTGGATTACAACCAAGGACTTACCCCTTTCCAACTGTTCGTCATTGAGAGCAGGAGGCCACACCGGGACTGTCCTGGACGCGTTCCTTAGCATTTTCTGATCCAGCTTTAGGTGTCGGAAGATTGTAACTTACGGACACTCATTTCATACGTTACCTCTTGCCGAGTTAACAACTCAGCCCAATGCACCACACGAGCCATGATAGGATAAAATATTTAGACCAAATGACAAGTTAAATTTAAAAGTAGAACCAACTCCCCTTAATCCAAATAACTAGGCATGTTAAAAACCGTTAAGAAAACCACGCTCTGCTACCAGAATTATGTCCCAACACTCTCTCGATACGGCAGACACCTGAAGGTATCCCCCTCTTAAGTTGGACTGGAGGGTTAAATGCCAAGAAGTTGAGGGCAAGGGGTCAAGATCCACGTGAGGTGGTGGGTGGAAGACTGAAAAATGAGGGTCATTTAACGCTGCTAAATGAGGTATTAAGGAGTAGGAAGAAATAAATATATTTTCAAAGAAAGGTGCGAAAGTAAAATATCAGGTAAAGATACAGAGAACATGGCCCAATTAGGGTCCGATAAAAGATACTGGCAAACCCTACTAATAAAGTTAAAATTAAAAACCAACGGAGGCAAGACCTCGGGAAATGGTAAATTCACAATAGAGTTGAGGTTTTCACGGAAATTAGTTTAGGAACGAGGACCGCAAGAAGAACACGCCATTCCCATTCGAGATTCGGAAGATATCTCTCTGTTGCTCAAAATAAATGCTGGTCGTAACCTAGCAATCCCCTAAAAGCAAAACCCTCCCCTTAATGCAAAGCAACACACTACACTAGGTTTGGCAGGAAATAAGACTATCGGCTGGATGTGTGTCGTGATATGCGAGGTGCTCACATAGAAAACTTGTGATATGACTGAAAACACTTTGAGAGTTTACCTTTCTTAGCACATGTCTCGCATTATGATATGTTCATTAGATTTCACATGATAAAGTTATGAAATCGGGTCCATCATTTTGACATGCCTTGTATAACTCAAGTAAGGTGAAAGGTAGGTGGTTTTATATGGCCGATGACATTTCTGGTCGTATATACCTTTCATTTAAAAAGAATTGAGCAAATCGGCTAGGTAGAACGTCCGGAATGACTGACTTTAGTTTTCATCAATTTTTTAAATATATGGTATATATATCTAATATAAGATTTTACATGCCCGGTGTGGCAACATAAATTGGTAAAAGTAAAACAACGGGAACTAGCTGTAAATCACAAGCTGTCCTATCTGGCACCAAGAATAAATGTGTGATTTAACAGGCATGTCATTTTAAGTTTTGAACTTCTTGCTTAAAATATTATTTCATGAAAAATATATGGGCAAATTAAGTCACGAAAATTGGCTGTTGATATTTTTAATGGACAAGAGTTTAGTGCTTTTTAATGGATTAATTCATTCTGCCATGAGAGTTCTTAACAATACTGTTTAATCAGTTGAAACTTTCCGTCAAATCAATACAATTTGACGGAAAGTTTCAACTGATTAAACTATTTATATACGTCAATACGGACCAGAAATGGCAATTAGTATTCCCATAACAATACTGTATCAGGGGCGTCTGGGAGGGGCGAAATCAATAATTTTACAAAATCATCACCCAAGATGGATTTCCACGTCTTACAAATAGGGCACCTGGCAACTTCGGGGAAAACCATACTCAGAATAGCTGCTGCCAGCTTCGAACCTCGGATTTCCATACGCTCGTATATCCAATCCAGCCATGGAGCATCCTAAACTCTGTTTTTTGAAAGAAAGAATGTGAAGGATATGGAGGAAACTTGGATCAATTGAGCTTTGTTGACGAGTTTTTAATCGGCTGGTTCGAGTAATACCCAGGGCTACACTTCGGGCCTTCAATTAGCACGATTAGCCCACGAGTTAAACATTTTGTATCAATTGATCCTTGTGTCAACACCCGATACATTCAAATAAATAAGTAAAATATTATTTCCCAGCTAAATATCATCATCATCATTTCCCCTTATCCAGCTCCTGCCGGGTCGGGGTATTTATGGCACTTCTCCACTTTCCTCTTTCCTTCCACCATTCTTCTTCCACGATCTTTTCCCAGTCCAGATTTCTTTTTCTTATGCTGTTCTTCACTGAATCAATCCACCTTGTTCTAGGTCTTCCTCTTGCTCTCTTACCCTTGCACTTCGCCTCCAACATCTGTCTTGGTATTCTATTTTCCTCCATCTTCTTTACATGTCCAAACCACCTTAGTTTATTCTTCTCAATTCTCTCATTTAGTTTTCCCATTCCAACTTCCTTCCTAACATCTTCATTCCTCACTCTGTCTTTCCTTGTCTTTCCTATCATACTTCTTAGGAATTTCATTTCACTGGCTTGGATTCTACTCTCTTGCCTGCTTGTCAGGGTCCAAGTCTCAGCTGCATAAGTTAATATGGGAACATAGTACACTTTATACACACATCAAAAAAAGTTTTGCATCACCTCGGTTCCCAGATCTCCGGCATATAGACGTTGACTGTGTATATTGTATCAAAGATACAGTCCCTTTGACTGTTCATAGATGTCACTAAAACTGCTCAAAGATGTAAACAACCATGCATGAGCAGGGCCTATTAGACGGAGGGGGTACGACAGACGATCAGTTCCAGTCATTCCACCAGGACGAAGGTACGCTGCTCATGTTGTCTGTAGTTCTACCATGCCTAGAAGGTCAATACCGCAGTTCGATCGCGTCCGCATTGTTACTTTGTGTCAAGAAGGGCTCTCAACAAGGGAAGTTTCCAGGCGTCTCAGAGTGAACCAAAGCGATGTTGTTCGGACATGGAGGAGGTACAGAGATACAGGAACTGTCGATGACAGGCCTCGCTCAGGCCGCCCAAGGGCTACTACTGTAGTGGATGACCGCTACTTACGGATTGCCGCTCGGAGGAACCCTTACAGCAATGCCACCATGTTGAATAATGCGTTTCGTTCAGCCACAGGACGTCGTGTTTCAACTCAAACTGTGCGCAATAGGCTGCATGATGCGCAACTTCACTCCCGACGTCCATGGCGAGGTCCAGCTTTGCAACCCCGACACCATGCAGCGCGGTACAGATGGGCCCAACAACATGCTGAATGGACCCCACAGAATTGGCATCACGTTCTCTTCACCGATGAGTGTCGCATATGCCTTCAACCAGACAATCGTCGGAGACGTGTTTGGAGGCACCCTGGTCAGGCTGAACGTCTTAGACACACTGTCCAGCGAGTGCAGCAAGGTGGTGGTTCCCTGATGTTTTGGGGTGGCATTATGTGGGGCCGACGTACGCCACTGGTGGTCATGGAAGGCTCCGAAACGGCTTTACGATACCTGAATGACATCCTCCGACCCATAGTGCACCCATATCGGCAGAATATTGGAGAGGCATTTGTCTTCATGGACGACAATTCTCGACCTCATCGTGCACATCTTGTGAATGCGTTCCTTCAAGATAACGACATCGCTCGACTACAGTGGCCAGCATGTTCGCCAGACATGAACCCTATCGAACATGCCTGGGATATGTTGAAAAGGGCTGTTTATGGACGTCTTGACCCACCAACCACTCTGAGAGATTTACGCCGAATTGTCGTTGAGGAGTGGGACAATTTGGACCAACAGTGTCTTGATGAACTTGTGGATAGTATGCCACGACGAATACAGGCATGCATCAATGCAAGAGGACGTGCTACTGGGTATTAGAGGTAGTGGTGTGTACTGCAATCTGGACCACAAATGCTGAAAGTCTAGCTGTATGATGGTACAACATGCAATGTGTGGGTCTCATGAGCAATAAAACGAGCTGAAATGTTGTTTGTGTTGATCTCTATTCCCTTTGTATTTAAAGGTTCCGGAACTCTTGGAACCGAGGTGATGCAAAACTTTTTTTGATGTGTGTACATTACCTCCTTGCTTTTCCTTGGTACTTCCTTATCCCAAACAAGTTTTCTTACACTTTGATAGAATGCATTGCTCTGCTGTACCCTCCTGCCAATCTCCATGTCCAACCTACCAGTTTGCATCAATTCACTTCCTAGGTATTTGAACGTGTCCACAATTTCCAAACTCTGACTTCCAATTTTCACAGTGCCCTTTCCTTGTCTCTCCCCTCTTGTCATCACCATGGTCTTGCTTTTCTCTATACTGATTTTCAGGCCGTACTTCCCAGCTAAATATATTAACTTTAAATGAAGAAAACTTAGAGGAAACTTAATTTCTGATTGGTCCTCGTCTCAACACTCATCATGTAATAAGTGAGCTGGAATTATTCATGATTACCGGTATCCTTCTAGTTGAAGAAGTCTGGGTGGTCGATCACAGTTCAGTTAGCACAGAGACAACATGTCATGATGGCGCCAAGCACTCACTGTATCCCGACACCTGACTATTATTATTCATGTAGTTCATGACAATACACAAGCTGTGTTGTGGTAAAAGAATATTTATGGAACAATCAAACAAACTACTTTCTGGCAATATTAAATACTGTGTTTTATCTTTATCGTGTTGTATTGTAAGGGAGGTGGTAACGTCTTAACAGTAAGATGCGAAACAATATACAGGAATTCGAAACATACACTTGATGATATGTATTATTGCTAGCAAACTGACACCAATAAATGAATAAATCTCGCTTGGCAAGAGTTCCATCCTTCCTTCATTGGACGTGTTCAGACTTCGGGTCGAACCTAGGTGAACCCCTCTCTAGCTGGACCTTCTTCCTCAGCCAAAATGACAACTTTGTTCTTTAAACATACCCCTTTTCTTGAGCAAGCCTATATTAATTCTATTGTATGAAAGTAGCAGTGATGTGAAAGCAATCTAATGACTTCATGACCGTGAGTTCTAGCTAGTGGTGCGTGAGTTTACTTATACTCGTATAACAATATTTGCTATAATACGGTGGTTGGTTGTTTCCTTAGTTTAGGGGCTGCGACAACGCGGTCATGTAGCCCCGTGTACTTTGGGTGTGTGTAGAATCTGTCTGATAACCGGTGTTAATTGTGATGACTGTATTAGTGTGTGTATCTGTTTTTTAATTCAAGTAGAGACTGCAACTTTGAATTTTCAAATAGTTCCTACTTTTGCCGCCAAACGCCACCGTCAACGACTACTAGGCCTAGTTCAGAACTAGCTACTAGACGCCACCGCAGTCGGCTCTTGGCAACGAACGTAGCAACCTAAGAGCGTTGTTTACATTCTTAACCTATCCAATTTAGTTTCACACAGGTGTAATTAGTGGAAAGATCTTTAACATGCCATAAATCTATGACATGGGACCGCCGGCTTTACTTCCCCTCCGAAGGAAGGCATACTGAGGGATTTTTAACGCTCTTAAAAAATCCGACGGCTTCGGCCGGGTTTGAACCCGCTATCTTGGGCATAGAAGCTCAGCATGCTACCAACTACGCCACCGAAGCCGCTGCTATAATACAATCACAAAATTATAGTTGAATAACTAACAAATTACCGCTGTTTAATAAGTCTCATTTTCCTAGGAATTTCGGTGTGAGGGCTGTAGGGCCTTGTACTGTATCATGCATTTCCACCACACTTGTATCCAGCTTCTTGACCAAGTGGATAAAACGCTAGATTATTATATCTGAGGGGCCCCAGGTTTTATTCCCAGTCGAATTTGGGATTTTTCCCTGGCTTGAGAACTGGGCCTTTGTAATTGTAAGGCAAGGTTTACATTCTGACCCAGTAGAGAAATTGTACAGTAGATGAAACTATGCCATTAGTGTTCAAAGAGAAGCGGGGTGATTTTCAATTGTACTGAGGTCAAAGTTGAACAACCTCTTACAGTAGATCACAGAGTATTTCTCAAGTTCCATTACAAAGGAACATACACAGTGAAGTATTAATTCGGTTAAACCACTAGCAATAGTTTATGACTAGTTTTAGGTCCAGTTACTATGGCTGGAGATCAGAAATAAAAAGGAAGCTTGTTGTTTAACGTGATCGTTAATCTCATGATCATGAGCCATGGGACCTCCTTTTCATGTGAAATGGGATATGGCATTTCACTTCGAAAATCTCACATTTATGGACCGGGATTCTAACCCGGTCCGTCTTGGTGAGAGGCAAAGACCGCTGGGCCACCACGCCTCCCCAGGCTGAAGATCAAGGGCTGCATTTATCACCAACTACAAAGGGTTGCTGACTTTATTCTAAACTTGGTGATGAGTAGAGTTCGGATCTTAAAGGCCTAAAAAGTACAAAATATGCAAACAAATATGCCCCTAAGAACAGGTAAATATGATCTATGCCTTTTAGGGATATGTAGCAAGTATTGTAATATTGCTAACATCATCATCATCATCTTGTACAGTTTCCAGCCCCAGGCTGGATCTCTTTGGAACATAAGCCTCGCCACTTAGTCCTTTCTTCCCACCTCCTCTCCGTTGTCACTCTGGTCCAGTCCTCGCCTCTCTTCTTGACATATTCCTCTCCTCCTTTCAGTCATCTATCTCTTGGTCTTCCCCTTGGTAGTTTCTTCTGCATCTGCATCTCATGTTTCCTCTTGGGAATCTTCTTCTCTTCCATTCTCTTTAAGTGTCCATACCACCTCAGTCTTGATGTCTCAATCCTACCTTGCAAGGGCTCCTCATTCACTATTTCCTTGACCTTTTCATTTCTCACCCTGT
The DNA here is from genome assembly GCA_946902985.2 of Meconema thalassinum. Lineage (NCBI taxonomy): Eukaryota > Metazoa > Arthropoda > Insecta > Orthoptera > Tettigoniidae > Meconema > Meconema thalassinum. Next base: position 1,751,937,291 of record OX336388.2, on the reverse strand, counting down.
CTCTTCTTGTTACTCCGAACCTACTTCGCAGGAACTTCATTTCACTTGCCTGTATTCTGCTTATGTCTCTTTTCTTCATTTTCCACGTTTCTGATACATAGGTCAGTATCGGGATATTGTAGCTTCTGTATAACACTTCTTTGCTTTTTTGTGGGACATCTTTATTCCACACTAAGCCCCTAATGCCTCTCAGAAATGCTTCTGCCTGTCTGCCACGATCCGTAATCTCTTTGTCATTTCTCCCATTTTCCTCCACTATACTTCGCAAGTACTTGAGACTTTCCACCTTCTTCAGCTGTCCACCTCCAAGTGTCATCCCACTCATTGGTCTGTACCTTTTCCTGGTCGTTAACAGGATCTCACATTTTCTGATGTTGAACTTCCATCCGTACTCTCCCACTGTTTCTTCCCAAGCCTTCAGTTGCTCCTGAATTTCCTAATCATTGTTTCCCCAGACCATGAGATCATCTGCAAACACCATTGCTTTCACCTTATCTTCTCCTATCTTTCCTTCTACCCGTCTCATTACCTCGTCCATGACCACAATCAAGAGGAGGGGTGACAGTGCACTACCCTGTTTCAGGCCACTCATTTGTCTGAACCAGTCTGTTCTTTCCCCTCCAACTTTCACACAACTCACACTTCCAAAATACATCTCCTTCACTCTACCTACAGTCCCCTTTTCCACTCCCATGTTTTCCATTGCATCCCAAACCTTCTCCCTACACACACTATCATAGGCCTTTTCGATGTCTAGGAAGGCCATCAACAGATCCTCTCCAAATTCGTAGTGGTGTTCCTGGAGCTATCTCACTGAAAATATGAGGTCCACTGTTGATCTCCCAGGTCTGAATCCATACTGCTCCTCTCTCAATACTCTCTCCACTTTGGCTCGTATTCTACTTTCTAATATATTTTCATATATCTTGGCACAGTGTGGTATGAGTGTGACTCCCCTGTAATTTCTGCATTCCTTTTTGCTTCCTTTCTTGAATATTGGGACAATTAGTCCTTTCTTCCAATCTTCTGGGGACTTTTTCTCCTTCCATACCACCCTCCACACACGGAACAGCCACTGTTTCCCAACCTCCCCTGCTGCCTTCACCATTTCAACACTCACTTCGTCCACACCTGGTGCCCTTCCTCCTTTCATCTTGTCTATAGCCATAACTATTGCTAATATAAAACATGATAATACATCAGACACATTAAAGACACAAACTAACTGAGCTTCAATACCCACTGGACCCATCCAGGCCAAACTGGGTATGAAATGAATCTGAGTTTCCTCGTTTAATGCAGCCAATTGTCATTTTAACTTTTCAGACAAAAAAGTTTGTTGCTTTTCAGTCCGTCAACACGAATGTACCCAAAAAGAGCTGGGTTGTGCCCTAATCCTGAAATAAATTACATGAGATTAATAAATACATTAGGATGACCAGTTTCAATCGTCAAGCGATTATCATCAGATCCATTACACGTAGGCTATAACAATTATGTTTGAGAATACAGGTGAAAAATATTTACAATTATTTAGTTGCAGTATTGGTAATGCAACTGTCGGTGTATGCTAATTGTAGTATATCTAATGTTAGGTGAACTGCTAAAATGGTGATAAAAATCCGGAGTTTGTCTGTTTGGGGTGATTATAGTATGCGAACACATGTATGACACGGGGCACAGCTTTACTAAAATCGAGACTGACCTAAAAATAATTCATCACGAATCGAAAGGCAGAGTTCTCGACATAAAGGAAGCAATCAAAATTCACCTAGCCAAACGAAACAATCCCAACAATCTAAACGAACACACTTTTTTTGAGAGTCCACCCCTTTTCACTCTACTGAAAAACACACCCTGTCGGAAACAAGACACAACTTAGCGATACAGCCAAGCTAGATTAAAAAAGGGGGGGGGAAATAGCAGTGGTTATATGTAAATGTTATCTGGATCAGGTGTACTATGAACTTTTTTCTGCAATAAACCTAGGCCGGTATGCGCGGCAGTATGAAAGGTGCCGGGACGTCTTCAATAGACCGTGTACCGCTTAGTTGAATGGCTTTTTAGTCCACGCGTGGCGAAGACAGTTCCACGGTCTTTAATAGTTGTAGATCTTCCTGTATTCAATAACATACATTCTTATCTAGACTTGGCAACGTCACACAAATAAACATTGCACTGACCTCAGAAACCACATAGGAACAAAAGGGGGAGAAAGGGAAAAACCAGTTTCGTCCAGTTAACACCCGGGTTAGTCGACCAAAACTGGTGCCAGAGTGAACACGAAACTGCTCGAAGTTCCAGTAAGGAAGACAAACCGGATACGTATCAGCCTGTATTATTACAGTATAACCATAGTTGATTTTGTATAACCATATAATCACACCAAACAGACAAACTCCGGATTTTTATCACCATTTTAGCATTTCACCTACATTAGATATACTACAATTAGCATACACCGACAGTTGCATTACCAATACTGCAACTAAATAATTGTATATATTGTAAATATTTTTCACCTGTATTCTCAAACAAAAATGTTATAGCCTAAGTGTAAATGGATCTGATGATGATCGCTTGACGATCGAAACTCGTCATCCTAGTGTATTTATTAATCTCATGTAATTTATTTCAGGATTAGGGCACAACCCACCTCTTTTTGGGTACATTCATGTTGACCGACTGAAAAAGCACCAAACTTTTGTTTACTTAGGCAACACTGAAAAATGGCTTCAAACCTCACAATGTTTACTTTTCAGGACGAGTCAGGGAAGGGATTTTGAAAGGAAATCGGTCATGGACCTGTTGAAAAGACCGTCCCGGCATTTTCCTGGCAGTGAAAATGGGGAACCACGAAAACCATTTTCAGGGCGACCGAGATGGGATTCGATCCCCTGCTCTGCTGGTGCCAGCGAGACATGAGGTAGTGGGTTACCACTCTCAGCCACCGTGGTTGAAAGGAGTGGCAGCATCTTACTCATGTAGAGATTTGAAGCCATTCTTTCAGTGTTGCCTACACAAAGGTATAATTTGTAGCTCTTCAGTCGGTCAACACGGTTATGGCCAGTGCATGGGCTGGGTACAAGATATAAATATGAAAATACACACCTGGAAAAAATTACATGTATTAGTTAATTGTCACCATAAAATGGGGCAATTTAGGATTATGCGTATCGACCCTAAAGTGGCCTTCATCAGATACTGATCACTGTGTTAAAGTTTAAATTTTCACTAATGTAAATGCCATACTTTGTACAGTAGTAAGTCGTTTGATGATTATAATGTGATTCGCAATTTGAATCTTGTTATACGTTAGGTTTGTTTTGTCTTCAAGGTTTTGTGAACTACATGAATAAAGGTGTATATGCATGTGTATACAATTAAGAATAACACACTGTATATTTTTTCTTCTTCATATTTTATGCCCTCATTGGAGCACTTTAGTCAATACAAATACAATTAAGTCTAACAACCTTGGAGGCTGGATTTAGACAGCTCCTTAACCCGGTCCTTGACTCAATCTTAATTGGCTACATGGATAATTCTTGCCAGGCGCGTCCACGTCGCGGGGGTGAGCAACGGTACTGTAATATACCATGGAACTACAGTACCGGCTAAGTTCTGGTGAGGACCCAGTCCTATGGGGTATAACATAGGCCCCGTGCACAGGGTTACATGCGAAGACCTCAACGGAATCTGCAGTGGAGAAGATGGACTTCAGAACGGTGGAGATTGCGGAAGAGGGAACCCAGTACTCAGGGAATAGTATGAGTACAGCATCAATTGGCAGCGTCTGTTTCCCATGTTAGGGGCGGCTGCAAGGGCGACTGTTCTCCATGTTAGGGGCGGCCTGAATAATAGCTGGCAGTAGCTTCTTAAAATGCCTTTGGGAGTGGCGACCCCATCGTAATAATAGCTTAAAATGGAAATGGCACTTCCAATCATTCGGAAAAGGTTAGGGCGTACCCTGCAGGCGACGCACAGTTCCTTTGGTACTGGGGGAACTGTGAGAAATGGGCGACCAGTAACCGAAATGAAAGTGGGAATCATGAATGTCATGACCCTGACAGGCAAGGTGGAGGAGGTGGTAGACTTCATGGAGAGGGAGAAGGTTGGAATGATGGGGCTGAGTGAAGGAAGGAAAAAATTGAGGAAAGGATATACATTATACTGGAGTGGTGGCCAAGAGGCAAAAAATGGCGTGGGACTGATAACCTCGAAACAACTGGAGGAGTATGTTGAAGTGGTAGAGTGTGTGAGTGACAGAATAATGAAAATTAGAATGAAGATGAAGAATGACGTGATGGACTTCATACAAGTGTATGCACCACAGACTGGAAACAGAGAAGAAGATATTGAAGTATTCCTGGAGGATGTAGCAAGAGTAATCTCAGATGTAGAAGTGGTGATCATGGGAGATATGAATGCACAAGTCGGAAATGAGAGACAAGGAAAGGAAGAAGTCATTGGACCATATGGATATGGGAAAAAGAACCGGGACGGAGAGGAACTTGTAAACTTTTTTGAAAGGAATGGACTGATAGTGGGTGATTCATGGTTTCGGAAGAAAAACAGCAGGAAAATTACGAGATATAGGTGGGGTGATAGAAGAAAAAAATCAGTAATTGACTACTTCCTGGTGGAAAGGACAAATCACAGAAAGCTGATGGATGTGACAGCTTTACCAGGAGAAGCATTTGATGGGGACCCTAGAGCTGTGGTGGCAAAATTTAAATGGGGGAGATTGGAAACCCTAAAGGAGATCAGAGAATGTAAAATAAAAGTATGGAAATTGAAAGACAAAGCTGTACAGTAAGATTTTCAGGAGAGATTGAAGCAACAAATCCCAGTTACTGAAGTGGAAAACGTAGAAGAGGAATGGTCCCACTTTAAAAAGGCATTTGCTGGTGCAGCAGAGAGTGTTTGTGGTAGGACGTCAACAAGAGTGAAAGAGAAGGAGACACCGTGGTGGAATGAGGAAGTGAGGAAAGCAGTGAAAGAAAAGAAGTCTGCATGGAAAGAATGGAACCGAGATCAAACAGAAGAAAGCAAAAGGAAGTATCACGACAGCAAACGGAGGTGTAAGAAAGTGGTAGGAGAAGAAAGTGGGGAAGAATTTACACGAAGAATGGAAACAGATGTAAGTGGCAGTAAAAGGATGCTGTATGGGCTTCTAAGAAGCAAGAGGAAAGAAAGAGTTACTACAAAGCTGGTGAAAAAGGAAGATGGAGAGTTGTTAACACACCCAGAAGAGATAAAGGGACGATGGAAGGAGTATTTCGATAAGCTATTGAATGTGAGCAATTGTACTGGTGAGATTGAAGTGATACAGCCTGACGACTCTATAACAGAAGATGATATAACAATGCTGGAGGTGGAATCAGCAGTACAGAAAATGAAGATGGGAAAAGCAACAGGGGTGGATGAAATCAGTGCAGAAATGATAAAGGCTGCTGGACCTGTTGGTATGCAATGGCTGTATCGACTGCTAAAGTGTGTGTGGAAACGGAAATGTGTACCAGAAGACTGGGAGAAAGGGCTAATAATACCAGTGTTTAAGAAAGGGGACAAGAAAGAGTATGTATTAAAAATACCTGAAATATGTGACAAAAAAGTAAAAATATGTAATAATAATTTAATTTATTAATGTGAATATAAACAATATGCAGTACTCACGAATGCAATTTATTCTATATATCACTGACTGCTGAAGCATTACAATACACGAGATACATCTTCAGGTTGTCCATCACAAATAACCGACGATTATTGCGAAACACTTCTTCTGAAGGCGCGAAACTGCGGCAATATGTTTCTTGCCCTTGAGTTGTTGTGTAACTTGAGATCGCTGTTCAGCCTTGATTGCTTTCCCACATGGTTGGCAGAACAGAACGCCCCCACCAGAAGTAAAATTATCTTTAATTCTGCAATAGACGATAACTTCGATTTGTTTTTACTTTAGGTATCGTAGAACTGTCTTACACTTCACAGTGCCAGAAATAAACTGCATGGGAGTGACACTGGTTCCAGGTAGCAATATGGCTATGGACAAGGAAATCCTCGGCTTCCACATCGAGTGGCACGGGGCGACAAGTTAAGAATACGCTCTGCATGAAGATTAGATAGCTCACAGGTTCTTCCCTGTTGAAGTAACACAGAACAAAAATGCAATAAACTGAAAGATCTAATATACTGATTTTAAGAAATGTAAATATTATGTCTTTTTATGTGCTAATAAGTGGAAAGCGGGAATTTATGTATTTATAGAAAAAATGCTTAAAATATGTATTTACATAAAAATCCGAGCTTTAGTGATAACTATAGAGGGATCACCCTCATATCACAGATAGTAAAAATACTGGAAAGGATATTAGAAAGAAGAATGAGAAGAAAGGTGGAAGGAGAGTTGCAAGAGGAACAGTATGGCTTCAGGAGTGGAAGAACCACAGTGGACCCAATCTTAAGCTTGAGGCAGGTGATTGAAAAGAACTGGCATTATGGAGAGGATTTGGTCATGACTTTCATAGATCTAGAAAAGGCATATAGCCCAGGCATTTAAGTCAAAATATCGCCTTAATCTCCAAAAAAATGTTATGAAGCTAATTTTTTCCGAATCCATTAATTCGACCCTAGGGAACAACATATCAAAATACTCGACCATACATGTGCCGGCTTCCTTGATTTCCAGGCCTAGAAACCTGGATTTCCAGGAATTTTTCATTGCTGTCCTGGAATGCCCGTAAAAACCGAACGACTCGGGCTAGGTAGACAACAGTGGTGTCAAATGAAAGAGTAAAGCATGCAGACTCTATATATAAGGATTTAGGCAATGTTTTTTTCTCATTTCGGGGTATATTGTAACCAATTAAACGCACAAAATTCAAAATTTTTGTAAGTTTGAATTCATTTGCACGTTTATTAGAGACTAAGACGGCAGCTCACGCAAAAAATGTACCTGAAATAAGAAAAAGCATCGTTTTAGCTTTACAGATGTGGTCTTATTTTTGTTTTACGTCTAATAATTCAACAGTTACTGACAAAACAAATTTAACCCGAAGGTAAGTTGGTTTTACCGGACGGGAGTAAACACGAAACAACTCTGCGTAAGTAAACAAAAGTGGTATCAAATGAACGATAAAAGCATGCAGATTCCATAAACAGTACTATAAGCAATGTTTTCTCAGCTTTCTTGGTACATTGTAACAAAAAACAAAAGGAAAATTTTAATTTTTAGGTTAGAATTTGTTTGCACGTTTAGCAGACCAAGACGGCTACTTACGCAAAGCAATATACCTCACATAAGAAATAGCATCCTTTAAGCTTTACAGAGGTGCTCTTGTTTGTCGACTCAGGATACTTCACAATTCGACGCAGCCATGACTTCAGTAGTTGCGTATGTACAGACCAAGTCATAGAGCAAGACCTTATGAGGCCCTTGAAAAGTCAAGGTGGACTCTCGCGTGGTCGTGGAATAACAGAGACTAGCCTTGCACACTATATCCATTCTTTTCCTGGGTGCCTCACGCTGTGCAATGCGATGGAGGAACTCTGCAGAATGACTTCTAGTACATCAGAACAGGTGAGTTTCAGTAAGATAAATTAAATGAGGAGTTTTGTTTGTGTGAATCTGTGTACCAGTACATCGTACACAACGCTGAAACATGTCTTTTACAACAATTGGTTCTCTGCTGTTTCAGAACATCGACATGAGAGATTCGCGTCGCGCAATGGACTCTCGAGACCGCAAAGTATAAAAGTGGCTTGAAATGCATTCCCCGTCCCTAGCTTCAGAAAATCTCCATTCTCTCGGTACTGGCGTCGTTGCAGATAACGAAGTAAACTGCGACATGGCGCTTGAAATCGGTGAAACAGGAGTTAGCAACATGATTGGCAAGTCTTTCGCTGAAGTAAAAATTTCCAGAAAGTCAAAGGTTGTCCCCCTACCAGCTATGAACGGTACTGTGACGATCAGAAATGAAGTAACGCCCGTAAACTCGAGTCAGCTATTTACGAGAATAGTATGTGTTTTAAAAAACGAAACTGAGAAAGATGAGTACTTTCATTATGAGCTGGCGCCAACTCCACCCTCTCTTTTTGACGGATGTTTAATGCGAAAAACGGACAAGTCAGCGTTTGCGTCTCTCTTTAAGCACTCAGAAATTAGCGATCAACTTTGTCCAGAGACCACGTATGTCATTGACGGAGGCTTATCTCATGTATGCTGTTAGTTGGCCTCGACTGGCAACATACGGAGAAATTTGCGACCTTTACGTCAGACACATATGACTCGATACCGGTACCCATCTGCAGTTGTTGTTTTCGACGGATACAATGGCCAGCCAACTACGAAAGAAGCGGAGCAAAGGCGACGCAAGAAGGACCTGTTTTGATATCGACTTTACCGAACATTCGACATCGACAGCATCACAGGCGGACTTTCTGACGAACAGGAGAAACAAATCTCAACTTGGCGCTTGAAATCGGTGAAACAGGAGTTAGCAACATGATTGGCAAGTCTTTCGCTAGGCGAAACCCCACACAAGACACGGCACAAACCTAGAAGAATTGCTGAGTTTTAATTCACCGGCCGTGAAAGCCAATATACCATCTTTTTGGAAGCCTTCATAGGGAGGTTAAGGCTGCTTGAACTTTTAGTTCTCGTAGTCAAGTGGTGCAGTTGCACCTTATATAAAGGGAGGTGGCACGCAGTTCGTCACTCCTGTGGGGGTCCGGGCGGGGACACCAAGAGCCCGCCGATGAGCCTAGCTTGGTGTCCTAGGCGAAACCCCACACAAGACACGGCACAAACCTAGAAGAATTGCTGAGTTTTAATTCACCGGCCGTGAAAGCCAATATACCATCTTTTTGGAAGCCTTCATAGGGAGGTTAAGGCTGCTTGAACTTTTAGTTCTCGTAGTCAAGTGGTGCAGTTGCACCTTATATAAAGGGAGGTGGCGCGCAGTTCGTCACTCCTGTGGGGGTCCGGGCGGGGACACCAAGAGCCCGCCGATGAGCCTAGCTTGGTGTCCTAGGCGAAACCCCACACAAGACACGGCACAAACCTAGAAGAATTGCTGAGTTTTAATTCACCGGCCGTGAAAGCCAATATACCATCTTTTTACTGATGTACTTGTTTCAAGATTTGAAGCTGTAAAAGTTCGAGTATACCAGGCAACTGGGGACGCCGATCCTCTCATCGTGCACACTGGTTTGGAGATAGAGAGCTTGGGGAAGTCTATAGTTGTAGTCGGCAACGATACCGATCTTCTGGCAATGCTGATTCCTAGGCGTCAGACGGGAAATGTATTCATGCTGAACCCAGGGACTTCCAACTGCCCCGGAAAGCTGTACGATATTGGTGCTATTCAAGACGAAATAGGTGACATGAAGAACTGCGTGCTGTACTCCCATACTGTCTCAGGTGGTGATAAAACATCTGCAATCTACGGGAAGGGGAAGAAGAAGGCTTACAAATTGCTTAAAAAAAGTGTGGATCTTCGGGAAGAAATTGTCAAAACATACACAAATCCATCTGCGAATCGCGAAGAAGTTTGCACTGTTGGAGAAATGTTCATAAGGGAACTGTATCCTGGAGGAAGTGAATTGGAGAATATCGATTATCTTCGACATCGTCTGTACTAGATGACCATTATTCTCTGTTTGAACTTGCGACTCTTCCTCAAACAAGGGAAGCTCTACGGCAGCACTCAATGCGGACTTACTTGCAGGTAACTTTCATTGTTTTCCTTTACACTACACGTATACAATATTTTTCTAGTATTTCTCATTCGAGTTAAATATGTTGAGTTTGATTTTAGGTTCAAGAATGGCTGGGAAGAAACCTCAATCCAACAGATTGGGGCTGGCAAGCCATTGACAACTCTCTTTTTCCCATTCCCACAACCCTGCAACCAGCTCCCGACTCTCTTCTCCTCCTAATTGCCTGCGATTGCAAGACGGACTGCTGAGTGCGTTGTGGATGTAGACGATCCGGCCAAGAGTGCTCAAAAATGTGCTCTCAATGTCACGGACAATATTATGATAACGCAGTACATCGTTATGAAACAGATCCGGATCTAGATACACCCGATACCAGTTTCCTGTATTACACCTTTTCATCCCATGCCTTTTTCCTATGATTTCGAAGGCTTAACTCATATTTAATTATTATGTGTGTAAATAAAAATCTCATCTTGTGTTGCTTCAGTAGAAAAAAATATCATTAGCTCAACCTTTACTTTCCAGGTGCTAACCGAATAGGCTAAACCCCCGACGACACAACGCAATCCTGCACTGTCAACTAACAGCTACTACACGTTTAATTTTTGCTGTAAAGTTTTAATAATAAACTTAAAACAAACATGACAGATGGTCTGAAAAGCTAAAAATTTGGTCTTTGTTATATCACGCATGATTTTTAGTATATACTTCATTTTCAGTCGTTGCTGTACCTGCAGCAAAAATCAAACCTCAAAAATTTGAATTTCGCGCGGATGTTACAATCTTCCCCGAATGGAGAAAAACATTGCCTAAAGTCTTATATATGGAATCTGCATGCTTTTTTCTTTCATTTGATGCTACTTTTGACTACCTAGGCCGAGTTGTTCGGCTTTTACGGGTGTTCCAGGCGACGATGAAGAATTCCTGGAATTCCAGGTTTCCAGGCCTGGAAATCAAGGAAGCCGGCATATGTACGCCCGAGTATTTTGATATGTTGTTCTCTAGGGTCGAATTAATAGGTTCTGAAAAAATTAGCTTTATAACATATTTTTGGACCTAAAACCATTATTTCCCAGGGCTAATATGATAGTGTCCCCAGAGAGAAGGTATGGGAAACCATGGTTAAGAAGAGACTGGGAAGAGAAATGTTGGAAATGGTGCAAGCAATGTACAACAACTGTGTTAGCAGGGTACTGACCCCAGTTGGAAAGACAGATTGGTTTAGGAACAAGACTGGACTAAGACAGGGGAGTGTGCTGTCACCTCTTTTGTTCATAATGGTAATGGATGAAATTGTAAAGGAGACAAAGGAAGCATATGGACATAAAGAAATGAAGTTACTATTATTTGCAGACGATATTGTGGTCTGGGGAAGGAACACCGAAGAAGTGCAAAAACACTAGATGCACTGAACGAAAATATTCAGAAGTACGGCCTGAAAATCAGTATAGAGAAAAGCAAGACCATGGTGATGACAAGAGGGGAGAGACAAGGAAAGGGCACTGTGAAAATTGGAAGTCAGAGTTTGGCAATTGTGGACACGTTCAAATACCTAGGAAGTGAATTGATGCAAACTGGTAGGTTGGACATGGAGATTGGCAGGAGGGTACAGCAGAGCAATGCATTCTATCAAAGTGTAAGAAAACTTGTTTGGGATAAGGAAGTACCAAGGAAAAGCAAGGAGGTAATGTATAAAGTGTACTATGTACCCATATTAACTTATGCAGCTGAGACTTGGACCCTGACAAGCAGGCAAGAGAGTAGAGTCCAAGCCAGTGAAATGAAATTCCTAAGAAGTATGACAGGTAAGACAAGGAAAGACAGAGTGAGGAATGAAGATGTTAGGAAGGAAGTTGGGATGGGAAAACTAAATGAGAGAATTGAGAAGAATAAACTAAGGTGGTTTGGACATGTAAAGAGGATGGAGGAAAATAGAATACCAAGACAGATGCTGGAGGCCAAGTGCAAGGGGAAGACCTAGAACAAGTGGATTGATTCAGTGAAGAACAGCGTGAGAAAAAGAAATCTGGAATGGGACAAGATCGTGGAAGAAGAATTGTGGAAGGAAAGTGAAGAAGTGCCATAATTACCCCGACCCGGCAGGAGCTGGATAAGGGGAAATGATGATGATGATGATGAACGGTATTTGGAGATCAGCTTCAGCTTCTTCTGTACCCAAAATTTCTGCATTCTATCTGACCTGGCTTCCCTTTGTTCATCTGCGATGGTGTAGTTTTTCCGTTCAAATGTTGTTAATGTGAATCGTAAGAATTTATTCCTTAAAATATTCTTCTCTTCTCTATTCTTAATTTGGAGCATCATTAAATTTAATTCTTCTAAATCATGCTGGATTTCTTTGAACCAGTTGTTCTTTGTTTTACTCTTCCAGAAGTAACTAAACAGCTGTTTTATTAGTCTGGTTTCTGGTAGCCGTGAGATATGGCAGAAAAAAGAAATTGTACTTTTCCGCATTGTATCTATTATTGATTCACTCTCTCGATATACCACTTCATTCGGCTGCAATCTCCATTGGCCATTTACTTGATATTTTTTGTTAATAATTGTTCTGATGATTCTTCTGTCTGCTTTCTTCAGTTTGTCAGTTGTTGATTTGATGTTCAACTTGAAGAGTGTTTCACTACCATACGGTGCCTCGGATTTAACAACGGAATTGTAATGCCGAAATTTGGCATTCATTGAGTGAGGTTTCTTTTTGTAGGTTGGCCAGGTGATTCGTTGTGCTTGTTTCTGTTTGGATGTTCTACTGTCTATCGATGGTTTCTCGTTTGAGTTCCAGGTGATTATCTCCCCAAGATATTTGAACTTATTCACAATCTTCATTTGTTTACTATTGTTTAGTTGAAATGTTGGTGTGTCAATTCTGAAGTTCTGCATCATTTCAGTCTTTTCATACTGTAATAATAATAAATAAATTAACAAATTCAGCATGCACTAGAAAGTCTAATTGTAATGCTTAACTTGGTGAAGTGCTACTCACAGCGGTGTTGTCTTGTTGTCCTGCTCACAGCTACTGTAGCCCTCCATTTCTTGAAGCTTATAGAAACTTGATGAAAACATCCGTATATTTCTAACCCTCCATTTCTTCAAGCTTGTTAGAAACTTGATGATGAAAACATCCAAGTCTTTCTAACCCTCCATTTCTTCAAGCTTATTAGAAACTTTGTGATGAATAACTTGATGTCCCAAGCTCCTAAATGAAATGCTTGAAGTTAAATTTCAAGGCAAACAAACCTGTGCAGTATGTAGGTAGTATAGAATGAGAGAAACTGACAGCTTACAGTGGACTTAACTTACCTTGTGGGGATTCAGCTCTGTATGTTTGTGGGGATATGTGAAGAGTGCTGAGGTCAGTTAGTGTGATTACTCATGATTCAACAATCCAAGTCAAGCAACACTGCACTGCTAAATTGAGTGCCATATAAGGTTATGTATGTAATAATTAGGATAAATTCTGCTGTATGATATGTTCGGGTCTCCTAATACAGAATATCCTCACAGACTTGCAGAGATGGTGTCAGCTGTTATTACATTGGTTAATATTATTGTTTTGGAAGGTAAATGTTGGTAATTTCATTGTGTGTCGTGTATAATCCATTTCTTCATTTACAGGGTGGTTTGTGATTCATGGATTCAACTGAAGTTCTCTGTGGCAGAATCTGCAGCTAAATTTCTCCTCAAGAGTGCCAAACTTAGATCCAAGTGGGAGCAACTTCTCAACTTGAAACTGAGTGGTAAGCTTATAAATACATAGCAGAATCATTTCTCCTGTTGTTGTACTGTATTGTAGTTGAGATGTAATGCACTGAGAAAGAAAGATTAGCTCAAATATGGGACCACCTCTAGCAGTGTCTCCCTTTTTGGACTTAACACATTACCATAAAATCAATATTTTGATACTTATGCTAAAATGGAGTTATTGATGATGGATTTCTGTTCTTCTTCTCCTCCTCCTTCCGAATAACCCATTTGGAGGGTACGATGAATCAACGTTGGCTATTGTCCATTGTATTCAATTTCCGTTGTTTCCAAATTTCTTTCATCCTTCTAGAGTGACGATCTTTCTCCTCTTGAGTCCACTTTCTGCGAGTTGTTTGTTTCTTCCTTTCTTGAAATTCTGCCTTTTGAATAGCTTCTCTGAAGACTGATCTGTTTGCTATTGTGTCTGTCTGAATTCTGGCGTTTATCAAATCTTTGCAAATTACAATGAACCATGTGGGTTTGGATTTGTTAGTCAGTAAGTTGAAGATCTGTTTAGTTAGTCTACTATTTTCCATTCTATAAATGTTCCCAAAAAAACTGTAATCTTCTCTTTCTCATTACATCAGTTAATTTCTCACATTTCAAATATAACTCTCTATTTGGTCGTAATCTATATTCTGCTTTATTATTTCGTTTAGCTCCCAGTATTATTCTCAGAATTCGTCTTTCAGTCTTCTAAATCACCAGATCTTGTTAATTTAAGTGTTTCTGCCACATGCAGAGTTTCAGGTCTGACCACTGTTTGATAGTGCCTTAATTTAGTGTTCCAGGATAAGTTTTTTTTAAAATTATATATATCTTTTGTCATATGAAAACACCTTTGTAATGCATACGCGTTTCTATTGCTGACTTTTCCTGTGAGTCGTTCATTATCCACTCTCCTAGGTATTTAAAGGAATTTGTTTTACATACTGAACTGTCATGAATTATGATACTTTTCGGGGCATTGGTGATGTTTGTCATGAACTTAGTTTTTTCAAATTATATTTGTAGTCCGAACTTTGGCTGCCTGTTTTTCCAACTCTCTAATTTGTTCTTGGGCAGTATCCAGTGAGTCAGTAAGTAATGCAATGTCATCCACAAAAGCTAAACAATCTACAGTGATTTTATTTGGATGTCTTCCTAGTTGAATGCCTTTAGTATTGATGGCTTTCCTTCACTCTCGAATTACCTTTTCCAATGCTCAATTGAAAATCAGAGGTGACAGACCATCTCCTTGTCTCTTACCTGACTTTATTTTGAAAGATTTTGAAAGTTCCCCTCTAAATTTAATTTTGGAAGTTGTGTTCGTTAGTGTTGCTTGAATTATTTCACTTGTCTTGTTATCAAGTCCAAATTCCTTCAGAGTGTTAATAAGTGCCTTTCTGTCAGTGCTTTTTTAAAATCCTCAAAAGTAACTACATATTTCAAGTTCCTGATTTTCCTCATGTCTAATATGTTCTTTAAATTTAGTATTTGCTCCATATATGATCGTCCCTTCTATGAGAAGAGGCCAATAGTTCATTGCAAAAAGTCATCATTTACTGGAATGACACTGCGAAGCTTGTAGTAGGGGAGGGATCATAACTCGTGTGTGATTATATTGGTATACAGATATCGCCAAGTTAACAATAATATGCATTTTTACTTTTTACTACTGTATTCTCAAGCGAATATTAAATTTTTTCTTGAAGAAGGTTTCTTATTAACCTGTCAGGCCGGTTCTACGTACGGGTGTATGCGCAGCATTAGTTACTGCTCAGGCGGTTTACCGTACAGGTATACGCTGTGCACAGCACTTCGCGAGAACTGCGGTTGTGCGCTATCTGTTGGGCTCATATGTGAACTGCTTATACTAATGTATTTTAGAAGCCTTGGCCTTGCAAACCACGTAATCTTACAACAAATAGTTCTTAGCTTTCCCTTTCTTTTTGGAGGGGGAACATATACATGAGAATCATCGAGCCATCTATTGTGGCAAAATAGAAACTAGACGACACGTCACTCGCCGTGTTCTTGACTGCCATCTGTGGTAAAAAATTTAACCTCTTGTAAATGATACGCGTGGATCGGGAATATTGTCAGGGGAAGTCCCTAACAATTCCATGAGAAATGGCAGGGTCTTCGTGACATCTTACGGGGTTTGAAATAGAAAATGCTCTGATAGGTAGACAGTAGTGTAAGTAGTTTTGCTAGTGATTCCGGTAGTGTAGAAAGTAACGTGTTCGTGTTCTTTTGCAACATACTGTCATTCTTCCTGATGACACTCTCAGCTGTTGTACATAATTTCAATACTGGTACATCATTTGATGGATTCAAAAGGCCATCTTTCACGTCTTTCTCTTTAATGAGTCCTTCTTTCTCAACATCTTGACCTGATAAAAGCACTTCTAGGCATTCAATACAAGTTATTTTTTAGACACTTGGCGAACGACACTTCCTGCTATGTACTGAACAACATTTTCTACATACAAGCTCAGTGAATTATAATCTGCACAGTAACCATGATCTGTACTCCCAGAATTGTATGTCAGCATAGTATCGTCCTTCCCATTGACACCATGAATATCTGCAGTTGCAGTTGTCATAAGTAGGTCCCACTCGATAGGCTTACAGTTGGAATTCATGGATGGGTCTACCCTCGCAATTAAACACTTACTATAAGCTGATTTAAATTTTACTGCATTTGTATTATTTCTATTCCCACCTCTGGAGCGAATAGAGGAAAACCATAGCTCTAAGTGATCCTGACTCAATCTGCGTGTTAATAAGTATCTCAATACTGAATTTTGTTCCCATGTGTATGTTTCTGCTAGTTGTATCACACTTATGAGATCAATAGTCAAACCGTATATTGGCATCTTTCTGCTGGAATCGCAAATAAGCTTTCCATCTTAAAGTTTCAGTTTCTTGAGGTAGTCAACACAATTGGCTACTTGGTTACAAACCGTGGCTCGATTCTTCTTCGATACCTTTGTACCTTTTCCTTAAGGATGACAGGAATTGAGTATGTCGAATATAACATCTATCATTTTTAGAAATTTCACAGTACACTCACAGTCATTGAACTCCGTAAATCCTATTTCTTTACAAAACACTATGGCATAAGCAACAGTCTCTGTACCATCTCGAAGAATCTTCTTATCAGCTAATAAATTGCGTGCCAATTTTGACATGTGGGCAGCATCAGAAAAGCAACACACTTCTAGTTTAGTATCTGAAGGAAGGGGGAACCAGCACTGAATATTATCTATATTAAATGGCACGCCTAGCTTCTCCATGACAGATCGATTTGTTGCAGTGCCATCACATACCACAGCAACAATGTTTATCTCGATCTCATGCAGTTTCCTTAAATATTGTTCTACTAAATTTACTTTCATAGATTATTAGAAAATAACCCACCAGTATTTTCCAGTTGCAATTCAAACATGTGACCATTAAAACCAGAGCTTATCTAGCTAGTGGACAGTCATCACTTTCTATGTATCCCTGACCTGAATCTACCTAACCACGAATTTGATTTCCGTCCCATACTAAATCTTTCTTTATGGCCATTTCATCGAACATCAGCGAAGCCAGTATTGGCTCTGTACTTGCCTGTGCCTCCTGCTGCAATTTCAAAAAACTCTCCTCCGTAAATCCAAGATTTCCGTTGAGAACAGAAGCCCAATAACGTTGGGTCCTTGGATGTGGTAATTTGATGAATTTTCTAAGGTATCTATATGCCTGGGCTGAATAGAAATGAAGAGTCAAAGCAAATTTTCGCACTTCAGTACTATATCTTTGCACACCACAATCCTGGGTAACCAGCACAAGTTCCGTCAGAACACCTTCAAAACACTTCACTTCAGATCCTGCTTCACATAACCTGTTATTTAGCCCTTTCATAAGTTTCTGATAATTATTTTCTGTTCTTTTCGGATAACAGTCTGCTTAGCAGTTTTGAGTTTCCTCTTTTTTTTTTTTTTTTTTTTTTTTTTTTTTTATATATTTGTGAATGATATTTTTTATTTATTCAATTAATTCCAAAGAGCCATAGGCTCGTACAGAGGAATTGTACAGTAATATGTGTGTTTACACACCAGGAAGAAAATTCTGAAGGTAACACAAATTGATGAATAAGGGCATAGGCCTATTAGTAAAGTTGATACTATATCTAAGATTGTTTAGACCAAGGTCTCTTAAAATGATAAGCACAGGATTTTTAAGCTTATTTGATGTATTACGATGCATCGAATTTTTCCCACAATACTTTCGTAGTTTTCCTCTTAAATACTGACAATTTAACTCTGTATTTTTGTCCACTACACAATCAAACACTTTCTTCATCTTCTGTGGGCTAAAATTAAAATATTTAAGGGTAATCAATGCAACATTAATAGTAAATAAAGCTAAGAACGCTACTCCAATTAAAACTTCTACAATTAAGATTAAAGCACTTACTAAACTGGGACAGAATATGTGTAATCATGGCTAGATCCTGCACTTTGCTGCATAATTTCTGAGACTAAAGAAAAAAATACAAGATTAGTAAAGCCTGTTACGTTTTCTATAATGAGTTCGAAACAACGAACTAGAAAAAGTATACCTCGTTGGCTTATGAAGATTGTTATTTGAACAATATATTTTATTTTATAGCTATTATTATTATTATTAAAATGGCTCACAACTATCTTTCCTTAAATTTTAAGACAGCCTAATATATTTACTTACTGATATCAAGGTTTTCTGCAACAATGCTATCTGATTGCGAGTGTTCTGTAGTTTCCTGGAAACTTCGCTTCTTTGGCGAAGATCTACAGGCCTGCTTCTTCTGCAGTTGTGCAGGAAAATTGAAAATTGTAGGTACTGCATTAGCTAGTAGACGTCGCTTGTCATTTGCTACCTACATATATTTATCTTCAAAGTGTAGAGAACAAATAAAGCTGTTTCTCGTGGGGTACCATTTATCCCTTTCCATGTTGACAACCCATTGTTTTGCTAGTTCCTAGTTCTGCAGAGAGAATCTGAAATGTAAATATCACACAAACTTACACTGCTGCATCACGTTTTCATATAGAGTCTGGTTGGTTCCTGAGTTTAGGGGCTGCGACAACGGGGTCATGTAGCCCCGTGTACTTTGGGTGTGTGTAGAATCTGTCTGATAACCGGTGTATATTGTGATGACTGTATTAATGTGTGTTATCTGCAGACTTTTGAATTTTTCAAATAGTTCCTACTTTTGCCACCAAACGCCACCATCAACGACTACTAGTTCAGAACTTAGCTACCAGATGCCACCACAGTCGGCTCTTGGCAACGAACGTAGGAATCTAAGATTGTTTACATTCTTAACCTAAACAATTTAGCTTCACACAGGTGTAATTAGTGGAAGGTTCTTTAACATGCCATAAATCTATGAAATGGGACCGCCGGCTTTACTTCCCCTCCGAAGGAAGGCATACTGATGGATTTTTAACACTCTTGTATAGAGTCTACCTCATTAATTTATGAATTTGGATGACATTTCTTACCTGAAATACGACACTCCTGTTGTCTTATTACTTCTCTACGTACAATTGAATGACGAACACACTGACGGCATGGTCAATGTATTTTTAAATACATTTCATTCAACGAATGTTCCTGCACAGCCCGAACAAGCTCTTGTCAGATAACGTTCTGAATCATTGCCGCCTTAACTCAGGTTGCCTCTGCCCAGAGCGCTGCTACGCGACTCCTTGCCTCTCTATATACCTTTCTCTAGCTCGTTGTATCGGACATACTATGTCCCTATCCTGACGTATGCCTCGGAGACCTGGGTTATGAATGGAAGGGAGAAGAACAAAATACAGGCCGGTGAGATGAGGTTCTTGAGAAGCAGTATTGGAGCTACGAAGATAGACAGAATAAGAAATGAGAGGACCAGAGAATTAATGAACGAAGAACCATTACAGGATGGTATAAAGAAATCTAGACTTAGATGGTATGGACATGTAAAACGAATGGAGAAGAGGATACCCAGGAGGATACACGAGATGAAGTGGGAAGGAAAAAGACCGAGGGGAAGACCGAGAGACAGGTGGCTGAAGGGGGTGGAAGAAAGCGTGAAGAAGAGAGGAGAAGGCTGGACGAGGGTGAAGGCTGAGAGATGGTGGGAAGACAGAAGACGTTGGAGAGGCTTGTGTTCTAAACAGACCCGGCCAGTGGCTGGAACTGTGCAAGATGATGATGATGATGATGACAGAGTTTCAGGTCTGACCACTGTTTGATAGTGCCTTAATTTAGTGTTCCAGGATAAGTTTTTTAAATTATATATATCTTTTGTCATATGAAAACACCTTTGTAATTTATGCATACGCATTTCTATTGCTGTCTTTTCCTGTGAGTCGTTCATTATCCACTCTCCTAGGTATTTAAAGGAATTTGTTTTACATACTGAACTGTCATGAATTGTGATACTTTTCGGGGCATTGGTTTATTTATTTTTTTATTTTAGCGTATGGCTTTTAGCGCCGGGAGTGTCCGAGGACATGTTCGGCTCGCCAGTTTTGTAGCTGCTTCGAGACGGACACCCAATGGGTGAGCTACAAGTACCGTTGGGGAGGAAAGTTAGAAGGGAGGGTCGAGGAGTTGGAAGGTAGCGGCTGTGGCCTATAGGTAGGGACCAACCCCGGCATTTGCCTGGAAGGAAGATGGGAAACCACAGAAGACCATCTTCAAGGTTGCCGGCGGGGGGATTCGAACCTCCTCGCCTCCCGGATGTGAGTGACTGCCAACAGTCATGCCGCAACGACCTCGGCTAACTCACCCGGTGGGGCATTGGTGATGTTTGTCATGAACCTAGGTTTTTCAAATTATATTTGTAGTCCGACTTTGGCTGCCTGGTTTTGCAACTCTCTGATTTGTTCTTGGGCAGTATCCAGTGAGTCAGTAAGTAATGCAATGTCATCTGCAAAAGCTAAACAATCTACAGTGATTTTATTTGGATGTCTTCCTAGTTGAACGCCTTTAGCATTGATGGCTTTCCTCCACTCTCGAATTACCTTTTCCAATGCACAGTTGGAAAGCAGAGGTGACAGACCATCTCCTTGTCTCACACCTGACTTTATTTTGAAAGTACCCCTCTAAATTTAACTTTGGAAGTTGTGTTCATTAGTGTTGCTTGAATTATTTCATTTGTCTTGTTATCAAGTCCAAATTCCTTCAGAATGTTAATAACTGCCTTTCTATCAATGGAGACACAGGCTTTTTTTTTAAATCCACAAAAGTAACTACATATTTCAAGTGCTTGGTTTTCCTCATGTCTAATATGTTTTTTAAATTTAATATTTGCTCCATACAAGATAGTTCCGTCCTAAATCCTACCTGATACTCTCCCAATTGTGGGTCGAGTATTTTGTCTGCTCTTTTTAAAAGTGCTTTGGCTAAGATCTTAGTCAATAGCAGGAGGGAGATTCTCCTGTAATTGTTAGGATCTGTTTTCTTCCCTTTCTTATGTAGTGGATGTATCAAGGCAGAAGTCCATTCTGATGGTAAACTGTGTGTTTTCCATATATCATTTATAGGATGATGTTGTCACTTGAGTATTTCCATAATCCAACAACTATACTATCTTCTCCAGATGCTTTGTTTTAAGTCAATTTATAATTTCTTTAATTTCATTTGTTTTTGGTGGTTTCGAGTCTGGAGGAATGGGGAGTCATCATCTTCCTAGCATTAATCCCGCTTTATTGCAGGGTCTGCTTTTCTGTACTTTTTCTTCCATACTGATCGATTTTGAGCGTCCCTAGTTGTGGCATTTACTAGTTGCATGTCCTCCCGCATAGTATCTAGCCAGCGCTTTCTCAGTCACCCTCGTGGTCGTCGGCCTTCTGGACTGATGTCAAGTGCAGTTCTCAAGACTGAAGAGTGACTGCTACGCAGTACATGGCCATACCAACGCAGACGGCTTTCCCGCATTTTTTCAGGGACTGGAGCCACACCAAATATAGCTCGAACATTGTCATTCCTGATGCGGTCCAGTGTAGTAATAGCGCAGGCAACGAAGCGAAAATAAAAATAGTAAATCCGAAAGTTTTTAAATTTGGGCTTACTCTTGAACCTGTCAAAAGTCCTGACCAATTAAAGGTCTGCAATTGCCGCCATCTTGGAAAAGGGGTGCACTTTTACGGTTTTTGGACTGTAACTCTTTATTTATTAACTTTATTGAAAAAATTGTAGTGATCAAAATTTGAAAACATTCGATTTTCTACAAAAAAGGTTCAATTCATTTTTTTCATAAAACTAATGTTTTCCGTATGAATGGACGACAAAATTGATGCAGATCGGGGAATCTATCTCACTGTAGGCTTCAGCAGCAAAATATGAATTCAATGGCGCATAACGGTCCATATAAATCTCTGTAGGAATTCTGCAAACAGAAATTTATATTCGTTACGTAAAATTCAATCATTGTTATTATTTTTCATTTTCCACATTTTAGGTAGCTTTCATTAGAAAGCTAACTATTGCAATGGGTACCATGTTTCGACTTCCGGAAAATTTCGACATATCTTCGCGTTTCACATCCCCCAGACCCCGAAACCACCGTCAGTTCAAAAGTTTATATATAATTTATGTATGTATATATATATATATATATATGTATATCAGTTTCTTGTGGACACGATAACTGCCGTAATTTTTCACCAACCACTTTGAATTTTTTACGGAATATATATACCTATAAAATCGGTCGAGTTCGTTACTGGGCTAAATCGGTCGAAGGGGGTGAAAATGGGGGGGCTTTTTTCGAAAAAGTGAAATATTGCTATAACTCTCATAATATGTGAATATCGAATGTGTTCAAAGTCGAATAAAGCCCAAAAATTTATGTTTGAAGAGTTTTTTTTTATAGCACCAACCTTTGACCAAAGGGGTGGGAAAAAGTGGGTTTTTTGGGAAACATTAATCATATCTCTCTTAATTGGCACAATATCAAAACCGTACAAAATGGACAATACTCCCCTAATAATTACCTAAAACTTTTGTCTGAAAGAATTTTTGATATGACCCACCATTACGCCAAGGGATGAGAAAAATGGTTTTGGAATTATAAGAAAATGCCAAGAGCTATCAGAGGTTGCCTTGGCAACACTACTAAATTGATGAGGGATGAGCCACCAGACGTTGCCATGACAACGCACTTGCACGAGATCAGATTCAGATTACCATCTGACTAAGTGTGAAGCGGCTTCGGTGACGTAACTGGTAGCATGCTGAACTTCTATGCCCAAGGTCGCGGGTTCAAAGCCGGCCGAAGTCATCAGATTTTCTAAGAGCGCTAAAAATCCCTCAGTATGCTTTCCTTTGGAGGGGAAGTTCCATTGTTCGTTGCGAGTTGCTGGTTGCGGTGGCATCTACTAGCCAAGTTCACAGCTAGGTGTCGTTGATGGTAGTATCTGGTAGCAACTTTAGGAACTACTGCTTGAAATTGACCGTCTGCATTCCTTACCTGAATTACAGACTAATACAGCCATCACAATTCACACTGTTTATCAGACAGATTCTACACTCACCCAAAGTACACGGGGTTACATGACCGCGTTGTTGCAGCCCCTAAACTAAGGAACCAACCAAAATCTCTGCGGGAGATAAAATTTTGCGTGAAGACGTAACAGACCGTTAGATAGTTACACATCAGTGTCGAAACCTTGCATAAGGACAGTGTGACCACAAGTATAAAAATGGACCCCAAATGACAAGAAGGTTACCTACCGTCCCCATAAGAAAATAAAATGTTTAAAATATGCATAAAATGACGAAAAACAAAGTTAATTAAGCTCCAATTATAAAAAACTTTCTCGCAATCAATGAGGTCTGATCGTTCTATGGAAACCTGCATATTCTGCCTATTTTCGCCTATCCCCAAGTTTGCCCGGTGAAATATACCTCCGCCTTCCGGCGTGCCGGGAGGACGTTTACTAAATTGATAAGGGATGAGCCATCAGCAGTTGCTATGACAATGCTACTGCACGAGATCACATTCAGTTTTTCCATCTGTCTGTGGGAAGCGACTTCGGTATCGGAACTGCGGGAAGCGGCTAACTGGTAGCATGCTGAACTTCTATGCCCAAGGTCGCTGGTTCAAAGCCGGCCAAAGTCGTCGGATTTTCTAAGAGCGCTAAAAATCCCTCAGCATGCTTTCTTTTGGAAGGGAAGTTCCAACGTTCGTTGCAAGATGCTGGATGCGGTGGCATCTAGTAGCCAAGTTCACAGCTAGGTGTCGACGTTAGTATATGGTACAAAATTAAGAACTACTACTTAAAATTGACCGTCTGCAGACCTTACCTGAAGCACAGACTAATACAGTCATCACAATTAACACCGTTTATCAGACAGATTCTACACACACCCAATATACACGGGGTTACATGACCACGTTGTCACAGCCCCTAAACTGAGGAACCAACCAACATCTCTGCTGGAGATAAAATTTTGCGTGAAGAAGTGACAGACTGTTAGATAGTTATACATCAGTTCCAAACCTTGCATAAGGACATTGTGATCACAAGTATAAAAAAAATGAACCCCAAATGATAAGAAGGTTACCATCCCCATAAGACAATAAAGTGATAAAAATATGCATACAAAAACGAAAAAAAAAAAAAAAAAAAAAAGTTAATTTACCTCCAATTGTAAAATACTTTCTTGCAATAAATGAGGTCTGATCCTCCTACGAAAACCTGCATATTTTGCCTATTATAGCCTATCCCCTAGTTTGCCCGGTGAAACCTACCTCCGCCATCCGGCGTGCCGAGAGGAATTTCTTTATTTATTTACTCACTTTATTATTACGTTTGAGTGTGTCGTTTTTTGCAGTCTGACTGGTACTGCGGCTATTATCATCGACTACATCAGCATAATCCGATAAATCAATGCTCCCCGTATAGGAAGATCGTCTCGAGCTTTTGGTTGACACAGCCCTTTCTTCATTCGCGTTATTGACCTCGTCTCAGTCTTCATTTTCTTCATCGACTATTTTCGATCCTTTGAAGCAGTCTCCATGACAATTATTGCAAACCGTTGTACAATCAATCCCTGCTTTTCTACACCCACACAACCCTGCACAGCCAGTTGTACATTTGTAAAAAATCAGATTTAATAAAGCCTCGGGTGCAATGGAGTTCATTGTTGTAATCGGACTGAAGTATCCTTGAACTCGTTTCCAACCCCATAATTCAGGGGGTAATTCATTTCACAGCCATTTTTGCACTTGATTGTACACTCAAAAAGCATGTTGCGTGGGTGCTCCTTCTGTTGGTGGTAGTGAGGCAATGTCGGTCTTTATTTTCGTCACAGATTTCGTGAAACAATGATATCGATGTTTATTCAAAGAATTGTCTGTAGAACGTGCTCCGTAGATTGCAAGGAAAAAACGTTCTCCAGCTTCAGCGATAACGTCGTGTGAAGAATCGCGGCTGTTGAAACTTTCAGCAATATCATGTAACTCTTTACTTTTGTTAAATAACTTTACGCACCGAACTTTTCCTGTATTGAAAATCGCTGAAGTAGTGTCGCAGCCACTAAAGGCATGCAAGAAAAGAATGTTGTTCGCAAGTCCTGATGATTGTGACTGCTGTGACGAATACACTCTTCTCGCGATTTTACCCTTTCCCGGTTTGACATAAAAGATACTTTTTTCCGATGGAGCCAATGCAACCAGCAAAACTAAGAGATCAACATCTTCACCAATAATAGCCACGTTACTTTTTGATGAAGATAATTGGATTGCAGTGTTCACGATCAAAAAATCTGCATCATCTGTGCTCTGTCGACATCCTATTCCCTGATCGTTTAGCTTGGTTGATAGCATGTCAATTAACCTGCTTTTGTTTTTGTCGTTTGAAAGAAATTGATCCTGCCGAACGGTGATACTCATACTTTCTTCAAAATTGATGTCCATAGACTTTTTAGCAGCAGATCGGCGATTTTGCCCCGTTTTCTTTGTACTGTCATTGATATTGGAATAACCATCGAATACTACCATAACGAATAGAATATAAAGTGTGATCTCTTCTCCCTCAACAGCATGTAATGAATACGGATCGGGTTGGCACTCGCCGCTACGCAGCGCTTCAGTCGACTTGAGATTGATGATTTCCACACATGCTTATGTGTTCATGTGCGATATATTAAGTATTTAATCGGTCGGAGTGTTTTGGTGGTGTTCTGTGCAAACGTTTATTGATATACAAGTGCTTACACTATTACTTCATAGTATTAATACCTGAAATGCTATTGTAGGAAGCATTAAATGAAATGGAATTTAATTTCTTGTCGTGTGTTGACGTTATCTTCGTGTGTTAATTTTATTGTTATTTAATGTAAGTAAACAGCAGTTCAGCCCTTACATATTCATGAGTGCTTAATGGGAGTAGTGAAGATGCCTTGCTCTTTTGTACCAGTATGCAGATCTAGTTATGGGGACTGTAAAGAGGTCAGACGGTTTTTCAAACCTACTAAAGATAAGGAACGTTTTATGAAGTGCAAAGGGGCCATACCAGGGAAGGATAGGGAACTTACTGAAGAGTCCTACATCTGTGATGCTCACTTTTCAGAAGATTTAAGTGTTAAATTTGACAAATTTGTGATAGAAGGGAAGGAAGTAGTACTTCTCCCAAGAACCAACTGGCGATGAAAGACTATTCTGTTCCACATATATTTCCTAATTTGCTTAAGTATTTGTCCAGTATGGTGTAAATAAATATGCTCTTGATGCCATTAAAGACTACTTCTGTGAAGAAAGGGATGAGAATAAAAAGACAATGAGTTAAAAAATATATGTACGGTACCGTAATGCTGAAGGAGGCGTGATCAGTTTTAGGCAATAGCCTACTCTATGAAGGGGTCATGACTATGCCTTCTATGTCTGTTTAATGTTAAGTTCTTCTGAAATGATGGTAGTTTACTGATTTTGGTGTTTGTGGAGTGAAATTTATGGTTATTATTGAATTTTATAGTAATCTACGGTAAAGTTGAAAGTTGCGTTCATACGACCTTTTTTTTTTTTTTTTTTTTGCTGAGTTGCAAGTCAGTTAAGGGAATGTGAAGAAATCCTTTCTGATAGCGAGGTTAATTTTTCCGTTCTTTTTTTAAATTTACCAATAGCTGGCAAAAGTAATTGCATTTTGAACTTGCTCTCTGTCTTCGCTTATTGTCGAAACTGGACTATTACAGGAGACGACTTATTAAATTATAATTGGGCACAGTAAAGTAAGTGGAGATTTCGAACTTATTAGCGCCTATGAGGATATCTTGCGGTGTTTTAACATGTAAAACAGGTCGCAAGGTTTTAATAAGTCTCGTAAGCGCCAATGCTAACTTACATCACAGATCAGAGCCAGCGCTGCGCTGCGGCGGACCAGGCGTACTAGGCCAGTGATTTCACTTCTTATTCTATTCGTTATGATACTACTGTGCAATTTTTATCGTAATGTCTCTTAATATAAGTAATGTAGCTTGTGCAAATGGTTGAATAAGTTTAGTTTGGTTTCCAAATGAGTCGATGCAAGAGGAACCCGCCGTCAACAATGTTAACACAGTCTTGCAGGGTCTTCGTTTGATATGGAAAGATTTCATGCATCGCAGATTTTTTGTTTTTTTTCGCATGCCAGCTTCATTAAAAAGCGACAATGGGTATGGAGCTAACTCGTATTGCAAATGGTCTTCTGGTTCTTCGTCGGTGATACTGGAATGCTCCAACGCGACCAATGGGGAGAAGTATTACTATATTTCAGTGTTTGTATGCCAGAGCTATCCGTTATATACTTTACAAAAACATACGACTATACTCTTGACTGGCTGTAACAGTAGTATACCTGACCCAAAACTATCGATATTTACACAGGACACACTGTTATGATTCTTAAGCTGTGCGTAGATTGGTTGTTTGAAGCAATTCTCCGATCTGCTTCAAGTTCGTCGTCCATTTATTCGGTAAATGTTGGTTTTATGAAACAACTGAATTGAACCTTTTTTTGTAGAGAATTAAATGTTCTCAAAATTTGATCACTACAACTTTTTCGATCAAGTTAATAAATAAAGATTTATAAACTAAAAACGATAAAAGTGAACCCTTTTTCCAAGATGGCGGCGATTGCGGACCTTTAATTGGTCAGGACTTTTGACAGGTTCAATAGTAAGCTCTAATAAACATTTTCACCAAATTTCAAAACTTTCGTATTTATTATTTTCATTTGCTGAAATTCAGCCTTTGTTGCCTGGGCTATAAGTCCCTGTGTCCAGCGAATCATCTTCATCTCCGTGATCTCCCCCAGGGGCTCACATCTTGTGGGATGTGGGTTGACGACCACAGGACCCCAGCTGAATCTGGCATTGCTTCCACTTACTTGTGCCGGGCTCCTCTCCGTCTTCTTTCCTGTCGACCTCCCTTGGTCAGCTCTTGTTCTTTTCCGACCCTGACGGTATTAGGGTATCCGCGGCCTAGGGCGTCTTTCACTTTCCCGCCTTAATTGGCCCTTGTCTCATCTTTCCTGATCCCTCCTTCTTCGAGGGGTCAGACCTCTTGTTTTCTTTTCATTATCTTTCCTTTTCTCTTTAAGATTCCCCCATTGTTTTTGTTAATTGGCTCCCCGTGTATCTAAATTCCAAGTAGTTTTTTTCATCTACCCTCCATTTTGTAGGTTTTTTCAATCTCCATTGCATTTTGTAAGTCTTTTCGATCTAAATTGCATTTTGTAAAGATTGACAATCTAAATTGCTATTTAGTAAGTCTTTCAATGTAGGAGCAGGGCAATGTAGTGAGTATTTTCAATTTCAATTGCATTCTGTATTTTCAACCAAAATGGCATTTCCCAAGAATTATAAATCTCAATTGCATTTTGTGTGGTGGGCATTTTGCAAGTATTTTCAATCTAAATTGCATTTTGTAAGTATTGTCCATCCAATTGAGTAGTTTGAATCTACCATACATTTTGTAAGCATTTTCAATTTCAATTGCATTTTGTAAGTATTTTGAATATCAATTGCACTTTGTGATTATTTGGAATGTGAAATGGGCATTTTTCAATCTCATTTGCATTTTGTAAGTATTTTGAATTTCACTTGCATTTTGTAAGTATTTCGACTGTACATTGCATTTTGTACGTATTTTGAACTTAACCTACATTTTGTGCATATTTTTCAATCTATTCCTTTTGCAAGTATTTTCGTTCTAATTGTATTATCGCTCTCCATTGTGTGAGTAATTTCCATCTGTTTCCCTATTGTAAGTATTTTCCTTCTCACTTAATTTTCGTTTGGTTTCCACTTCATTGACATTTTCGCTATCACCCAGACCATTAGGGCCCGATAACCTAGATGTTAGGCCCCTTAAAACAACAATTATCATCATCATCATCACCATGACATGTAGTTGTTGTTCATGTCTCTTCGTTACTGGCCAGCATTCAGTACCGTACAATGCTACTGGTCGAACGGTGGTTCTGTAAATTTTCGACTTCAGATATAGTGGCACATTCCGGTCAAATAGGACTCCAGTAACTTGGTGCCATTTCTGCCATGCAGCGTTGACTCTGTTTCGGACATCTGGGAGTGTTTGGCCATCTGAACAGATTAGTGTACCCAAGTATTTGAATACAGATGATTTTCGGAGTTCAGTGCCATCAATGTGAATAGATCCTTCACTTGGTACTCTACACTCCGTATACTCTGTCTTCCCAATATTAAGTCGTAGGCTATGGGTGTCTAGTGCAGTTTTCCAACATTGAACATGTTGTTCCAATTCTTGGCGAGACTTGTAGGCTACAATGATATCGTCAGCATAGAGCAACGTCTAGGGATGTGGTTGCAGTAGTTCGGCTGCGATGGTATCAAGACAGATGATGAACAGGAGCGGGGACAAAGCTGACCCCTGATGAACACCAACTCTGATGGGAAAAGTTGCGGAGTTTCCTGAATCACATCGGACACAGCTGGTGACATTCCGATAAAGAAGCTGAACGCATTGAACATATGCTTCTGGTACCCCATGCATACCATATTAGATCACGAGGTACCCTGTCAAAGGGCTTTTCAAGATCCAAGAAGGCTATATGGAGTGGTTCCCTCTTTTCTAGGTGCCTTTCCATCAAAAGACGAGCGGCGTGAATAGCATCGATTGTCCCTGTACTTTTCATAAAACGACACTGGTTTGAGGCAATCTTGATTATGTCACGAAGGCGTGTATCCACAATACACAACAATGTATATTTGTATTATAACCTATTTATACTGGTGCCTTTGCAACAATGTCAAGGGGGTCCTGTTTCCAGCCTGGCACCAGGCCATTGATAAGATCTTGAGATCAATACGATTAATATCCATTGCTTAAGGTCCGTATTGACAATTCTAGATTTGATTTAGATGGCTCTATTAACTCCGCCCAATCATTACTTATAATTTCTTACTACAAAATTTATTTTAACATACTATAGGGACTTGTTTCGGGCAACAACTTTGCCCTTCCTCAACCTGTCACAGATTCATCAACGAAGTATACATTCAAAAGACACTCACTCCTATTATTTAAGGCATGCATAAATTGTACATTTTCCCTGTGGGTAAAACTATACATTTAAATCAATTACACACAAATTCTAAAAGTTTTTTTTTTTATACATTAAAAAGTTGTTTCTTAAAATTTTGGTTGGGAATATATGAGTAGTCCTCTTACAATCTTGTTCCTTCTATTCGTATTTCTTGATATGCAGAAGGAAAAAATGCTATGACCATAAACATCGGATATTTATCAGAGGTCTCATGCCGCATTATATTGTGTCATTGTGATATGATTCACATCACCTGTGAATAGAAAAAATTTTGTTTCTCAAGATAATGCATGTGAGAGTATAAACCCAATGTAATCAATGTTATTTTGGCTATTGGTAATTGTGACTTACTCTTACTGTACTGGACAAAAACTTATCGGCATTCAATTGGGTTCCGTCTCTGCTTGGATGCTGCAGTGTATAGAATTTTGAACGTCAGAAAATGTTTAAGTGAAATGCAAGCGTGGCCTATCCGGAAAAGGATCTGTTAATCTTACCTGTAATCGTGCTGTTGGCTTTAGCGACACTTTACACTGTACGTCAGCGGGCACTGAACGAGCATCAGCTGCTGGTAGCTCGCCACTAGTCTGGACAGCGGGAGGGGAGGTAGGGAGGTTGCGTGACGTAGAGGAGCGGGAGTTGTCTTTATTATGGGGAAACGTGAGGGGGAGGGTGGGGTGGTGCAGGTGGAGTGGGGTGATTGGGTTGCATATGTTTGTTATCTACCAATTGTTTTAGAAAAAACTTATTAATATTTTCATACAGGATATTTAATTCAAAATTTATCTCATAAAGATTGTGTGTGGGATTGATTCGCTGTGCATTGTTTATTTTGATTTGTTGTAGGTTGTTCATTATGGCCCCTTTGCTTGCCTTTTTTACGTTTACAGATTTTTTTGATTCTTTTGTGACCTTGTGACGTGCCTCGGTTTGTTTGTCATAAGTAGGGCCCGGATGTTGATGTCGTTAAAAAGTTTAAAAAATGCACTTGAAATTTTCAAAAATGACTGTAATAAATCACCTATAAATTCGAAAAATGCACTATTAAATGGTGAAAATGATCTTATAATAATAAACTCACCAATATTTCAAAAAATTCGAAAAATCTATATATATAAAGCACAAAGTTTGTCTGTCTGTCTGTCTGTCTGTTATGTATACAAATCTACACCGTTTCACCGATCTGAACCAAAATTTGTATACTTACCCTTTGGAACCCTGCGGGTAACCCTGTCAACATTAAATTTCGGACAGACCACCCCATGCCCTGCATTTAGGCCCTTTTGCACAAATCTACACCGTTTCACCGATCTGAACCAAAAGTTGTATATTTAACCTTTGGAACCCTGCGAGTAACACTGTCCACTTGAAATTTCGGACAGACCACCCCATTCCCTGCATTTAGGCCCTTTGGTCCAAATCCACACCGTTTCACCGATCTCAACCAAAATTTGTATATTTACCCTTTGGAACCCTGCGAGTAACACTGACCACTTAAAATTTCGGACAGACCACCCCATTCCCTGCATTTAGGCCCTTTGGTCCAAATCTACACCGTTTCACCGATCAGAACCAAAATTCGTATTCTTACCCTTTGGTGCCCTGCGAGTAACACTGTCTGCTTGAAATTTCGGACAGACCACGCCATTCCCTGCATTTAGGCCCTTTTTGCACAAATCTACACCGTTTCACCGATCTGAACCAAAATGTGTATACTTACCCTTTGGAACACTGCGAGTAACACTGTCTGCTTGAAATTGCGGACAGACCACTCCATTCCCTGCATTTAGGCCCTTTGGCCCAAATCGACATCGTTCCACCGATCTCAACCAAAATGTGTATATTTACCCTTTGGAACACTGCGACTAACACTGTCTGCTTGAAATTGCGGAGAGGCTACTCCATCCCCTTCATTTAGGCCCTTTGGCACAAATCTGCACCGTTTCACCGATCTGAACCAAACTTTGTATACTTACCCTTTGGAACCCTGCGAGTAACACTGTCCACTTA
Source organism: Meconema thalassinum (assembly GCA_946902985.2). Classification (NCBI taxonomy): domain Eukaryota; kingdom Metazoa; phylum Arthropoda; class Insecta; order Orthoptera; family Tettigoniidae; genus Meconema; species Meconema thalassinum. The sequence goes on along the minus strand of OX336388.2, from coordinate 1,751,905,225 downwards.
AAATTTCGGACAGACCACCCCATTCCCTGCATTTAGGCACTTTGGCACACATCTACACCGTTTCACCGATCAGAACCAATATTCGGAAACTTACCCTTTGGTACCCAGCGAGTAACACTGTCTGCTTGAAATTGCGGACAGACCACTCCATTCCCTGCATTTAGGCCCTTTGTCCCAAATCTACACCGTTTCACCGATCTCGACCAAAATTTGTATATTTACCCTTTGGAACACTGCGACTAACACTGTCTGCTTGAAATTGCGGCGAGGCCACTCCATCCCTTGCATTTAGGCTGTTTGGCACAAATCTACACCGTTTCACCGATCTGACCCCAATTTTATAGACTTACCCGTAGAACCCGACAAGTAACACTGTTCACTTTAAATTTCGGACAGACCACACTATTCCCTGCTTTTTGGCCCTTTGGCAGAAAACTACACCGTTTCACCGATCTCAACCAGATTTTACATAATTACCCTTTGGAACTCGACGAGTAACACTGTCCACTCGAAATTTCGGACAGACCACTCCATTTCACGCATTTAGGCCCTTTGGCACAAATCTACATCATTCACCGATCGAAAACAAAATGTGTATACTTACCCTTTGGAACCCGATGAGTAACCCGATGTTCCAAACAGACCCAGCCAGGGGCTGGAAACTGTACAAGATGATGATGATGATGAGTAACACTGTCCACTTTAAAATTTGGACAGGCCACTCCATTCCCTGCATTTTGGCCCTTGGCACAAAACTACACAGTTTCACCGATCTCAACCAGATTTTACATAATTACCGTTTGGAACTCGACGAGTAACACTGTTCACTCGAAATTTCGGATAGACCACTCCATTTCCCGCATTAAGGCCCTTTGGTACAAATCTACATCGTTCACCGATCGAAAACAAAGTGTGTATACTTACCCTTTGGAACCCGATGCGTAACACTGTCCACTTGAAATTTCTGACATAGGCCTATCACTCCATTCCCTGCATGTAGCTCAGGAATTCCTCGGGGTTGCCAGCTTCCTAACTCACCAGTCATGAGCCCTTGAGGGTGTACCAGAAGTGGTGGGTCTACACACACCCTGCCTCTTTGAGGGCCTTGAGCAGAAGACAGGAGATATTATGAAAAGGAAAAGAAGGCAGACCCCTCGAAGAATGAGGGTATCAGGAAAGATGAGAGAAAGCCAATTAAGGCGGGAAATTGAAAGACTCCCTAGCCCTCGGATACCCTAATACAGTCTGGGTCGAAAGAGAACAAGAGTTGACCAAGGGAGGCCGACAGGAAAGAGAACTGAAATGAGCCCGGCACCAGGAAGTAGAAGCGATGCCAGACTCAGCTGGGGTTCCGTGGTCGCCAACCCACGTCCCACAAGTTGTGAGACCCTGGGGGGGGGGGGGTCAGTTGTGAGAATAGCTTGCTGATTCATCGCGAGGTGACTTGAGTGTACTTTCCAGAGCCCGCCGTGTTATCTCCTGCTGTCTATGCTGATGCCAGCACAGGGCCGTTGCAAAACAGTGAGTGATTCCCGGTCAATCTGTATAGGACGGGGAACCCCGAACGTGTGTCACCATATTTCGTCATCATCTGCGATCATCTCAGGTTCGTGCAGCTTGGACCTATATTCTTTGTATTTGCCGAGCAGTACGCTCTTTCACTAGACGCATCCAGTACAGGCCTAAGCCAGAAAATAAGGTTGAGACTTTGGAAGACATCGAAGCTAGACACCTGAATTACCTATATCAGTTTTTAAATAACACCATGTTCGTTTAGTAGTCATTTTTTCATTACCTTATTATTATCATCATAAGTGCAAATGACCTAGATGTTACGCGCATCATACCAATAATCACCGCCGCATAAAGTCTTTGTCGATTGTGATTTTTAAAAGATTTATTTTTGGTTGGTTGGTTCTTAAGTTTAGGGGCTGCGACAACGCGGTCATGTAGCCCCGTGTACTTTGGGTGTGTGTAGAATCTGTCTGATAACCGGTGTAAATTGTGATGACTGTATTAGTGTGTGTTATCTGTTTTTTAATTTAAGTACAAACTGCAACTTAGAATTCTTCAAATAGTTCGTACTTTTGCCGCCAAGCGCCACCGTCAACGACTACTAGGCCAAGTTTGGAACTTAGCTACTAGACGCCACTGCAGTCGGCTCTTGGCAACGGACGTAGACATCTATGAGCGTTGTTTACCTATCCAATTTAGCTTCACACAGGTGTAATTAGTGGAAGGTTCTTTAACATGCCATAAATCTGACATGGGACCGCCGGCTTTACTTCCCCTCCGAAGAAAGGCATACTGACGGATTTTTAACGCTCTTAAAATATCCGACGGCTTCGGCCGGGTTTGAACCCGCTATCTTTGGCATAGAAGCTCAGCATGCTACCAAATACGCCACCGAAGCCGCCATATAGTTATTTTTATTACAGTACATTGTGTACATTATACGTTGAAGTGTCAATTCAATACCGGTAGTAGTTTCCCTTATCATCCTCATCATAAGAGCAAATGACCTACAGTAGATGTTATGCCCATTACACCATTAATCACCACACACACTAAGTCTTCCTCGCCTGTGAATTTTGAAATATGTATTTCTATTACGGTAGTTTGTAAGTTTGACGTGTCAATTCAACAGTAGTTTTTATTATCATCCTTATCAAAAGGGCAAATGACCTAGATATTACTCCCTCATTGTCTTTGGGGGCAAATGACTTAGATTTTAAGTCCATTATATTTCTAAGGAGACCTTAAAACATTATCATCATTCCACCGGGCGAAGCCGGGTACTACTGCTAGTGCACTATAAAATGGAGAAAATGATCTTATAATAATAAACTCACCAATATTTCAGAAATGAATGTCTTAAGATTTTGCATAATGTTTTATACCCGGTGTTTTTGTCCAGCACTTTTTCAGTTTTGCCGCAGCAATGTCGCCACGATTGTTGCTAAGACTAGTTTCCATCCGGTTGATTGAGGAAATGAAATCAACTATTTCTTCGCCCGTTTTCTCCAACGATGTAATTGTTGCTGTCAATAATGCTACTAGCTTCTTCTTAACTCTGAGAGACGCAACTCCCTCATATAAAGCTGTGACATGACTAAATTGGATAAAAATGACTTAAAAGGCTGATTTCTCTAAAATATGACCCAAAAAATCTACCAAACTTAAAAAATGCTCTTAAAATGGAAAAATAGCAAAAAATGCAAAAAGATGCAAAATAAAAAACACATATTTGAAGACGTGGTGGCACGTCCGGAGTTTCTATGTACTTCAGCATTGTTTTAGACAGCTCAGTAAGATGACATGTCATCAACATCCGGGCCCTAGTCATAAGGTAGCTTCTTAATGGCAGCCTATGTTTCGGCTATTAGTAAAGTGTTGTTTCTTTTATTATAACCCATTTCCCAGTTACATTTTGCCCCTTTTTATATAATTAGCAATTCTGATTGTGTGAAGTTTATTTTGGAAAGGTTTGCTACTGGCTTCTGAAATGTATGCATGGTAGGTTCAGGACAATATGTGTCTGTAACATTGCTTTCGGTAAGAAGCTCGTGAATTTATTGTTCAAAACTTCCCTTTTCTTATTGATTATGTTCATGATAACATTGTCTACATAGATCGTGAATTCATCCCATTCTTTATCTTTAGATTTATTACCAGCTTCCAAGTGGGTTTGATATAATTTATTGTTAATGTGATTTTTCTTTATGTACAAGAATTTTAATTGTCTTCGTAAAAATTAAAAAAAAACACATTAAACTCACTGCCAAATCAACAAAAGATTGCACAATCAACTATTTAGATCTCAGTATTAGCATTAAGAATGGAAGAATTAATTACAGCATATACAGGAAACCCACTCAAACCAACACAGTAATTAAGAAGGATTCCAATCACCCCCAAGGCCATAACAGATCAGCCGTCTTAAGTTTCGTAAATAGAGCAATCAGCATTCCAGTATCAGAACAAGATTACAAAAACGAAATATCTACATTATATCAAATCGCAGAAGCCAACGGTCATAACATTTCAGACATCAATAGAATCATAAACAAAGTGAAAAACAAACCACAGATGAAATTAATCCGTGCAAATAAAGGAAAAAACACTCATTCAGTTTTCACTTACATAAATCACCATACGTACGATGTAACAAGTACATTCAAAAAGTACAATACGAAGATAGCATTCAAAACAAACAACAGCAATCACAAAATTTTGTTCAACTCCAAAAAAGTCAATGAAACTAACAAGATTTATAGATTAAAATGTTGCCAATGTAACGCTGATTACATTGGACAAACAGGCCGTAATTTTGCAAGAAAAATGAACATGTTAATGCAGTTAAACATAACAAATTTTCAACCATGCGGTGTCACATGTCCGAAATGAAGAACAAGTTCATGGGGATAAAAATGATATGGAAATCCTCCACTATGCAAGCAATGGGGCCATAATGAACAACCTACAACAAATCAAAATGAACAATCCCACACACAATGTCAATGAGATACATTGTGAATTAAATATCCTGTATGAAAATATTTAAGTTTTTTCTAAACTAATTGGTAGATAACAAACATATGCAACCAAATCACCCCACTCCACCTGCACCTCCCCACCCTCCCCCTCACGTTTCCCCATAATCAAGACACCTCCCGCTCCTCTACGTCACGCAACCTCCCTACCTCCCCTCCCGCTGTCCAGACTAGTGGCGAGCTACCAGCAGCCGATGCTCGTTCAGTGCCCGCTGACGTACAGTGTAAAGTGTCGCTAAAGCCAACAGCACGATTACAGGTAAGATTAACAGATCCTTTTCAGGATAGGCCACGATTGCATTTCACTTACACATTTTCTGACGTTCAAAATTCTATACATTGCAGCATCCAAGGAGAGACGGAACCCAATTGAATGCCGATAAGTTTTTGTCCAGTACAATAAGAGTGAAGCTAAATTGTTAGGTTAGATTTCGTCGGAACGCTCTATCAAAGTTCCAACATTCACCACTAGGTATCATTGATATCTGGTGGCGAAAGTTGGAACTACTTGAAATTGAACGGAACTTGTAGCTCACTCTAAGGGTGTCCGCTGGAAGCAGCTACAGACTCAGGCGAGCTGAACATGTCCTCGGACACTCCCGGCACTAAAAACCATACAATAGATAAATTTATAAAGAGTAAGTCACAATTATCGATAACCAAAATGACATTGATTACATTGGGTTTATACTCTCACACGCAATATCTTTCTAAAAACAACATTTTTTCCATTCACAGTAATCACAATGACACGATATAATGCGTCATGGGACCTCTGATAAATATCCGATGTTTATGGATATAATTACAGGTTGGAACTACTTGAAATTTAACGGAACTTGTAGCTCACTCTAAGGGTGTCCACTGGAAGCAGCTACAGACTCAGGCGAACCGAACATGTCCTCGGACATGTAAGAGGACTACTCATATATTCTCAGCCAAAATTTTAAGAAACAACTTTTTATTGTGTCAAAAAAATATTAACAATTTTTTAGAATTTGTGTGTAATTGATTAAAATGTATAGTTTTATCCATAGGGAAAATGTACAATTTATGCATGCTCTAAACAATAAGAGTGTCTTTTGAATGTATACATTGTTGATGAATCTGTGACAGGATGAGGAAGGGCAAAGTTGTTGCCCGAAACATGTCCCTAAAGTATGTTAACCCTTTTGATGCCACGCTATTAATGGGTCGATATGCTAGGAATGCCAAGCCAATTGAAGTGAAATTAGAAGGGTTTGATAAAAGTTATCTCCTACCAATAATTACCAAGATAGAACGTTGACATTTTTTTCTGTAGCAGGTAAACATATTTGTAACGTAATGGATGCTAATAACTTGATGTTTCACTTAATTTTGTTCATTAAAAAATACTTGAAAAATATGTTTAAAAATATTAATTAATTTTGAAATTTTTATAAAATGTTGACAGCCTGCACAATCTAAATACTATCTTTTGTTATATACATGTTATTACTCATGGAATGCTACATAAATGTTCCGAATTTGGAGTAGTTCTATCAAATAGTATTCGAGTACGATCAGTTTCTACAAGTTTCTTGATAAGAGAATGTGGCATTAGGTGGATTGTCAGTGTCACATGTAACCTCTTCCCAATCACTGGTTGAGGTGTCACTTGATTTATTATCGGAATCTGTACCTGGTGAATCACTGTTGATATTATCAGGCGTAAATCCTTCCTGTGGTGGAGGTATTCCTGTGTCTTGGCCTTGGCGTTGTTCTCGCGCGGTTTGTTGACTCTGAGGAATACAATCATCACTGTCGTCATCAGAATAAATATAGTCGTCATCTGTCAAAAATTCACATTCACACACTTCACTTGTAATGGGTTAAAAAAAAAACCAAGTTGGTAGCGAATTGTAATGGGTTTCAAACGCCCCAAATTTATAGCGACAAATGTAATGCGTTTACTGCTCCTTGCGTTGAGCGTACAAATGTAATGTTTTCTACTTGGGCGGACTATTCGCCAGAAAATACTGCTGCTAAGTTTGATGTATGTTGGGCGCCAAGCTGGATACACTGTGTTCCAAGCTAAATTTATATATATAATATCGACTCCTAGCGTGAGTAGAACCTATGAGAAACTCTTAATGACTAGGCCGTGGGATGATTGAATCATCAACCGAGACAACATTTGATTGTGGAGAAGGATGAGGTATTATAACTATTGCTACCTACTGGAATTAAAGAATCTACTTTGTAATAATTGAATTTAATACACTTAGAAAATATGTCAGCATCCTGAATAAAATTTACACTGTTAACGGAGCAGACAACTTTAACCGTTGCCACGAACAAAATTACTTAATACGCCGGACGGGAGAATAACGTGAATTTAACTTATTTCCAAATTAATGCTTAAAGAATTTATACTGGCCTTATCGAAAAACAGAGAGTGTGTGTCGCAGATCACTTATGCTTACCAACGGAAACATTGTCTCCACGTGGTTGGAGTCTCGTAGCGTCTGGAGTTCTGCCTTGGTGTTGACGGCGTACTGGTCCTTCCTCGTACATTAACAGTGATAGTTACAGCTCGTGGTGGAGTATACTCCATGAACCACGACACGTCGCTTGCCTAAACACTGCAAGACGCGTGGAATCCATGATCTGATGTGATCAGCGGAATTAGCGTGAATAAAATTGTCCCACTTGGGACTAACGAACAAAGTACCTCCTTACTGCTCCAAGCGTAAAGTCTTAAAGATTCCTTTCTCTCACCCAGTGCGCTGACTATATGCTTCCTTCTTCCCCCACCAGGGTCGAGCTTAACACCGCGGCTTCGCTGCTTCGACCAATCCGCGTGCGTCACGTATCTCGTCATGCCCCGACCTACGTTGCTTCCTCTTGTTTGATTGGCTGGTCACCTTACGTGGCTCTTCCCGCCATGATACTCCTTCCCCGTTTTATATTTTCCATTTCCGGGCAAGACGTAAATCAGACACGTTTTCTTGCTTTGAAGTGTTCTCTCGGATTTCGTAATTCTATTGTACTTCAATCTATTCTTGTATTGAAATACCCAGTGAGTCACACACACCTCTCTCTCTTACCCCTAATGAATAAAATCCCGTCTTTACGTATTAAATGATTCGCCGTGCAATATTATATTGGAATCATCCAATATAGATACGGATTTCTACTAGTAGAAATCCTATCTGTAATCTTCCAAATTTAAAAGCTCCAAAAATGACGTTATAAATATTAATAATAATAATAATAATAATATGAAATTGAATAAACTGAAATAATATAACTTGGCCGAATTATTGCCGCGTTTAACAAATATGATATAGTCCAACTAACTTGTGTTAGTGGCATAAAACTCCCTAGAAAACCATGTTACACACTCAGCATTAAAACAATAGTTATTTCCTCTTTGTTCAAAGAGCTAGCTGTATTTATCACCAAGTAACTTAATTAGCTCCAAGCAAGTACATAAACAATCACGACTTCAAAAGATAAAACAAGCGCCAAGCCAGCTGACTACCGCATGCTTATTATTAATTCAATTGTTCATGGAACTTAAACATATCGATATATACAGAGTGAGAATGATTCCCGCGTTGTATTGGTTACAACAGCAAAATCTCTGTGTTACTGGAAACATCGCGAAAATGTTAAGAAAAATGAGTCCGATAGATCGGCCCGTGGCACTTTTAGCAGATGCTCCCCGGGCCGATAGCTCGGCCCCCTGGCACTATAAGGGTTAAAATAAATTTTGTAGTAAGAAATTATAAGTATTCATTGGGCGGAGTTAATAGACCCATCTAAATCAAATCAAGATCTTTTTGGTATTCCCTTGCCTTGTTCTACATACGACCAGTTTGGATTGGGAAATCCTTAGCTTGTAACCTCCCCTTGAGTAATCACTGGTCAGTAGATATGTAACCTTGCTGTGTTGAAGAGTCTCATAATTTTGCTGCAACTCTAGTTCATATGTGTAGTTCATATTTTCTGGTAACCTCCTCACTCTTTTCCCCTTAAACCAAAACATAGCAATATAAAATTATCTTAAAGCACTGAAATTTAAAAAAAATTAAAATTAAAATTGCGCATATAAATAGTTATCAGCATAATTAGCCTATATGGCATGGGCCGTGGGGATGAAGACAAGACTGAATGCCGGGTTCTTGAGCCGGGTGAGCTCACCCCTTTGCTATATCCCTGTGTATGCTTAAAGATTAATGTTCATGAAACTTTTAAGTGTGTTTGAATTGTCTTAGTCAGTCATTGTATTCTTTCAAAAGCTGTGGTTTCCTCCAGTGGCGGTACCGCTTTCTAGTGGTCGTAATGTGATGGCGAATGACGTATTGAAAGAGGGGACTGTCTTGACAGTGAACTATGGTGTAAAGTTAGTGCTAATTATCAGTGTGTGTCATGACGGCATGTTGTCATAAAGTTAAGTAAGAAATGGATGATCTTGACATGGCGATTATAATATTTCATAATTTTAAATGATTTTGTCGACTTCATCGTTATGCTTAGGTCTACCGTTATACGTCACGGTTACGGCTTGTATGATGTCGTCATGTTGTTCAGTGCATATGCACCGAGTCTGAGTTTACTCCTGGAATCTGGCGTTATGCGAACAGAGACAGCGAGTGTGTGACGTCATGCAGCCCCGCGCGGGAAGCCTAAGTTAAAGGGTAATGGAGTCTTTTTGAGTCTGAGTTTACTCCTGGGGTCTGGCGTTATTCGAATGGAGATGGTGAGTGCGTGACGTCATGCAGCCCCCGCGCGGGAAGCCTAAGTTAAAGGGCAATGGAGTCTGTTGAGTCTGAGTTTACTCTTGGGTCTGGCGTTATGTGATACGGAAACAGCGAGTCCGTGACGTCATGCAGCAGCGTGCAAAGAGTCCTGGGGCTTCGAGCGAAGCGAGAAGCCCTCCTGAGCATTTCTAACATGTGTAGCATTTGTAGCATGCGTCATTTGAAATGATATAAAGTCTAGTCTCTCAGACTGACTGTATCTTTTTGGAAGAAGAGTCATCCGAAGACAATAGGGAACGTTTGGGGGAAAGTGACATTTTTAAAAGGCGTCTTACGGAAGGTGGGTATGAAATTTTAGTTCGTCGTCAACTGCACTGAAGATAAATACAGAGAATATTTTAGGTTGACACCAGTGTTAATTGATTATTCTCTGAATTACATAATGGATGACATAACTTCAGTGCCGTACAACAGCTGAACAGAAACTCTGTGTATTTTTAAGGTCACTCTTCACATTATACAATGCCTCATGATTCTTTACGAAATCTATTAATGTTTCCTCTTCTTCCATACTCCAATAGATCATCTTATCAGTCATAGCATACATATAATTCACTGCTTTCAGCACACACCGTACACCATACAAAAACGTTGACTAACTGATTGCTACCGCACTCACCACCGTCATATGAATGACGCCACCGTAATTTTATGTTACGGTGGTAATCAACCCTTCCTAGAAAACCACTCTCCTTCCTTTCTTTGAGAAACGTTATTGTGACGTCATTCACCGTCACTGGAGGAAACCGTAGCTTTAGTGATTGCATGTTTTATACTCAATTCAACAGTGGTTGGTGAACAAAGGTTTGGTGCTTTTCAGTTGGGCAACACGAATGTACCCAAAAGACTTGGGTTATACCCTAATCCTGTAAGAAATTACATGAGATTAATAAATTACACTAGGATGACCAGTTTCGATCGGCAAGCGATCATTATCGGATCTATTACACTTAAACTATAAAATCTATGTTTGACAATATGGGTGAAAATATTTACAATATGTACACTTATATAGTTGCAGTATTGGTAATGCAACTTGTTGGTATATGTTAGTTGGTAATCTATATGATGTTTGGTGAAATGCTACAATGGTGTTAGAACTCCGGGATTTGTCTGTTTGGAGTGACTATATGTTTGTTGTGAATAGTCAATTTTGATAATACTGTATAGTATAGGCTACTTATCTGGTTGGATGTCTTCCGCACTAACAACAGCGAGCAGTTTCAACTTCACTCGTGCACTAGTAACAGGCAACTGAATTGGTATGTTATCTTGCTTAACTGGTTTTCCCTACCCACGCCCCGTTCCTTGGTGCTGTCTGTATTAAGTGCATGCGTACCTTTCGTGTGTTGCCAAGCCTAGACATGATGTATGTTATTGTATTCAGGACGGTCTTCAACTATTAAAGACTGTGGATTAATCCTTGCCACGCATAAACTAGTAGCCATGTAAGTGCTGCCGGTCTCTGAGGATGTCCCGGAACCTTTAATACTGCTGTGAATGTCGGCCTAGGTTTATTGAAGAAAAAAGTACATCGTACATCCTGATCCAAATAACATGTACCTATTATAATCCCCCTATTTTCCCCCCTATTTTATCTAGCCTGGCTGTATCCCTAAGTTGTGTCTTGTTTCCGACAGGGTGTGTTTTTTTATTAGAGTGAAGGGGGGTGAGCTCTCCATGAAAGTGTGTCGATTTAAATTGTTGGGGTTGTTTCTTTTGGCTAGGTGTATCTCGATTGTTTCCTTTATGTCAAGAGTTCTGCCTTTCGATTCGTGATGAATTATTTTTAGGTCCGTTTCAATGTAAGTGAAACTGTGTCCCGCGTCTCACATTTGTTCGCATATGGCTGAATGTGTTCCGTTTTTTATCGTATTTCTATGTTCATGGTAACGTGTGTCTACTCCTCATCCACTCTGTCCGATGTAAGTAGCTTGACAACCGGTATCTTGGCACATAATAGAATATATCCCTGACTTTGAATAAAAGTCTCGTTTATTTAGATTACTATTTTGCAGGTGCCTACCGGTTGTGTTATTCGTTGTGAATGCTATTTTTATGCCTTGCATTTTGAACAGAGTAGGGATTTTATATGTGTTCGCATTCACATAGTTGAAGCGTGCAAATTTTTTCTCATTATTGTCCAGTTTTGGAGTCGGTTTATCTTTATTTTTATGTTTGGCTACAATTTGGTCCATTTTGCATGGCGGGAAATTGTTTTCCTTTGCTATTTGCCTAATAGTTCTTATTTCCTTATTATAAATTCTCTTTTGACATGACATGGGTATGTTCAAAGCCCTGTTCACCCGCTAATTTATGCGTACTGGAATGATTAGACTGATTGTCGATTGCATGCGAGGTTTGTGTGGCTTTTCGTAATATGGAATACTAGCGGACCCATGCGAGATATCTCGCATGTTCATAAACCAACCACACTTTTCCCAATAGGTTTATAATGAGAGACTTAAGGAGAAAGATTGTGTTTTTATTTCAACCAAATGATTATAAAACACTATTTACATTTCAGGATAAAGGAAAGACCTCAGAATGTTAATATGACATGAAACAGGCGTCACAGCGGCCCGTGGACAGCAATTATGGAGCGTATTTTCCTACAGCAATGGTGTTTGCAAATAGCACACTTCGTACATTTTTTTAAAGAAATTATAGATATTTATGAAATTATAGTGTAATAAGTCACTGCTAATGTCTATTCTCTTTTATTTGAATGCTCATTTGTCACGATCGGTCGCTTGTGAGCGCCGCAGGAGGGATCTATACTACTGAAATAATAAATATGATGATGAAAGCTCTTTACGTTCAATAGTTATGTCGAGATAATTTATTGTCTGATCGGTTTCGGATTCCTTAGGGAATTTGTTTGAGTGGTGTAGGCTATTAATGGATTGGAGAATTGTTTCTTCGCTTGTTAATTCAGTACCGTAGATGCAAATTACATCATCTACTTATCTTTACCATATTACTATTCCCTTGATTGAAGTCTTTTCTAAGAACGCATTTTCTAGTGCATTACGACGTAATTAGCCCTCTTAGTGGTGACCCCATCGCTAGGCCTTCTGTTTGAGTGTACATTTTCTTATGAAAATTTATGATTTCCAAATTTTCCGCCTAATCAACACAATTTTATTTTAGCGTCGTTAAAGTCACATGTTTCGGAATTACAGTGATTCTTTCCTCAGCCCATTCAACTTAATATTAGGATCCATCAATAAAAGATATATAATACATTCCTCATAGAAGGTCAAAAAACACATAATTACAATACACTGAATACACTTAAAAATTGCTAAAAATCTTAAAACAACAACATGCAATACTTGAATATAAGATACTCCATTACTTCTTAACATATATATTATTTAATGACACACGGATATCATGAATAAAATTGGAAAATTCTGGAAAAATTTTGTTAAAAAATTTTCCCTTCAAAATTACTGTTCGTATCCATGAACAATTCAAGTTTCTTAATCTTGTTGTGCTGAACGATGAATTCTGGCAATACATGGCACATAAAGTCTACGAAGTATTGAGGAACTGTCATATGTGCTACAGTTGTAGTTAATCTTGTATTGGTATATTGGTATTGACGAATACTTTGTCCATAGAAGCTATCTTGATTTTGTTGGTCGAATATGTTGTTTATGAAGGAAAACATTGATATGTCTGTTCTGAAAATCTTATCCTTTTTCTCAGCTTCACGGACCTGAAATGAATTTGTTTGGAGGGTATAATTTGAACAAAAATGGAGAAAATTGAACAAAAATAAGGTCTATAAGACTGATTATTGTATTGTAACCCAATGAGGTTACATGTTATCAGTAAAGGAGTATAGGGCCATGTATTATCCACTTTTAAGATTTCCAAGCTATTTGGAAGTTCCAATTTTTAGATCTCCAAGCTTTTTGAAAATTCTATTTACGAGTTTAGTTTTTTTTAAATATATCTATGGATTATTTAGATGATTGTTAGTTCCATGGTAGAGATAATTCTTGATAGTTAGTATCTGTTGTAATATTCTAGGTAGATTGTTTGGCAAGAGAATGAATTTGGTTATATATATGAGGGGAGAAGAGATATTGCTTGAAAATTATGTTGGTTAGGTCTGAGTATTGTTTGGCGAGAGATTATGAGTGTGGCCGTTTGTGGTGATGTGGAAAAATTGTGAAGTGAAGATAATAAATATTAATAGTAAAGAATCCCTCATGTATGTATGTTCTTTACTCATCATCAAAATGATGATGATGATGAGTAAAGAATCCCTCATGGTGAAACGGTAATTAGTGCCCCATGTTGGTAGCGACAAATGTAATGGTTTTGCTAGCCCACACTGTTGGGTGATAAATGTAACTGTTTACCTTTGCCTAAGCTATGTTGTTTTATTGGGCGCCAAGACCTCAATGCAATGTTGAAATCTGAATTTGTATTTAACAACGTCTAGCTCTGGCAGAACACATTCAAGACTCTATTCACTCAGATCGTGGTATGATTTGATCATTAACCCAACAAACAATTGTATCAGGAGAAGGAATTGGTCTATATCTAATGCTACCTACTGAAAGCAAAGATTGCATTGTAAAAGAAATGAATTTATTATATAAAACAAGTATAGCAAAATTAATAATAATAATAAGTTTAAAATTTAAATTGGAGCGTTGTGATTTGAATATTACCGATAGAAAATTACGTGAAAACGGAGTCTGATAAATTGATTTTACTCTTATTTCCAAGCTATGAAGTTACTGAATTATGAAATATAAAACAAAGAAAATGAGAGATTGCGTATTTCTGCGTCATTAGCGCTTACCCCTGGAAATTGCCAAAGCATTTCCCTCGTTCTTGCTGATGCTGTGTGCTTCCCACAGTCTCCTGGACGTCGTCATCTCCGTCGAAATTTGATGATATTCTGGTAGATTAGATAATTCTATGGTCCGTACATCGGACCCAAACTCTCGTAAAACCGCACTGGTTACGTTTTACAAAAGTTCGTCGCTAACTCCACTGAACATCGGAGCGTCACGCACTTGCGACCGTACACTGCAAGTTCTACACAGATTGTCCTCTAACTCCCCCGAACATCGGAGCCACTCGCACGCGCACCCATACTCGTCCAGTATTTCACAGATAGTCCTCGTCTCTTTTTTTTTTTTTTTTTTTTTTTTTTTTTTTTTCGGGGGGGGCCCGAAAGGTTTCCCGCTCCCCCCGCGTGGCACCCGACCTTACTACTGGTGCCTCCGACATGCAGTTAGTCTACGATAGTAGAAGAGAAAGCATAGGGGATTGGAAAGGAAGGATTGCCCTTTGAGGCTTTGCGCCTGTCCCATCGCGGTCGCGATCTACCAGGCATAATGAATAGGTATTAACATTGGTATATGGTGTCATATATGTGCACATATAAATATGTACACATATACAACGGTAAGATTGTAGGGCCAGGGAAAAACCGCATAGACAGAAAGGAAAGATTGTCTACACGTAAAACCTGGCGGCTTGGTTATTGCCACATGCAAGGATAATGTGGGTATGGAAATGAGTAGGTTTTGTTAGTACGGGAGGTGTATCATGCAACAGTTGCAAAATCCGTTTCCTCGCCGAGATTAGTATTTGTGGGAATCAGTTGGCTTGGCACTGCTGGGACTAGCACGTCCGCAATGGCGGACGAACTGCACTTCCGGGGTTAGGTTCGGAGCACAGTCCGCCCGCCTAGAGCGTCCTAGTACCAAGTCTCCGTGATCCGGAGAGGGGAGCCACGCCTGCGAACAGGGGCTTCTTCTCTCGTGTCCTGGACATAGCTGATGGTTGTTATATCATTCACTCCGCCGCTGCATACACTCGTCCTGAAACTATAAGCTAATGATTATTAATAGTCCTCCCCTTGGCTATCCTTTCGGCAAGCCAGGGGAAGGGTTTTTAAAACTAATTCTAAGAGCTAATTTTTTTTTTTTTTTTTTTTTTTTTTTTTGCTGAAACATAGAACGAACTGCTGAAACAGAGAGTCAGACGTACACATGGACATAGACAATTTCTACACATAAATATATACACTTCATGTATGCAGCAAGGGGAGCGCGTGCGGCCGCCTTGGTTGGCCTAAGCCGTGACCAAGGACTTCCTTGGGAATGTGGAGTTGAGGTTATCCATGGGAGAATTCCATGGGATGTGTATTTTGGAGGTGACATTTGTATTGTATGTCCCTGGGGTTAGTGCCGCTTTGCGCTACTCATAGCACCTACCTTTACCTGACTTTACCTGAAGAGAATGTGTCGAGGGGTGGGGTATTTGCTATTTCGGCCCATTTCGTGTCGGCCAAGGGCTCTTACGAGTGGGTTTGCCGAATAGCGCCTGGAGCGTAGCGACCTTAGTGCAAGTTGTCGCACAAAGGCCTTGATGCTTGGCGTGTTTGTTATGCGTTCTAGCTCCCGCGTGGGTGTATCCCGCGGGAGCTTTTGTGCTAACCGCAAGCATTTGTTTTGGATCATCTGCAGCTTTTTGAGGTTCGACTTAGCTGTGTAACCCCATACAGGGCTGGCGTACATAATAATGGGCCTTATGAGGGCTTTATACATGTTTACGCCCAGCGTCTTGTCGAGACGACTCTTCCTATTTAGGAATGGGTAAAGCTGCAGTAATCGCATGTTGGCTTTGCGCTGTAGTGTTTTGACATGGTGCAGCATGGTTAGTTTAGCATCTAGGGTTACTCCCAGATACTTAACTGTGCTCGTCCATGGTATGTCGCGCGCAAATAGTGTGAGTGGCCTGATGGATTCGGGTCGGCGTGTGATGCGGTTTTTCTTGGTGAAGAGAACCGCCTGGCTTTTGTCCACGTTGACTTTTATCCGCCAGTCTCTGAAATAGGGTTCCAGGGCCCATAGCGCTTCCTGCAGCCGTTTCCGAATGCTGGCTATGCGGTAGTGTTGGGCTGTCATTGCCGAGTCATCAGCATAGAGGTATAACGTAGTTAAAGCTCCTGCTGGTGTTGGCATGTCATTGATGTACAGGCTGAACAGCACGGGAGCTATAATACTCCCCTGCGGGACGCCTGCTCTGATCTGTCGCTTAGTGGACAGCACGTTCAGAATATCAACCTGGAATGTGCGGCCTTCTAGATATGATTGGATAAGTCGTATGTAGGCCGGGTGGAAATTACAGTCTATTAGCTTGGCTAGTAGGCCTGTGTGCCACACCTTGTCAAAAGCTTTCTGGATGTCTAAGAAGACAGCTCCGGTGTCGCGTTTTAGGTTGAACCCTACCGTGGCGTTTTCGACTAGCCTCATAAGCTGCTGCGTTGAGGAGTGGTGGTTGCGAAACCCGAACTGCTCGTTCCTGAGCAGTCCATGTTCCTTAACGTGTGCTACTATTCTCTTTAGCAGTATTTTCTCGAATACTTTGCTTAGTGAGTCTAGTAGGCTTATTGGGCGGTAGTTGTCGGGATTTGTCTTGTTTTTGCCCGGTTTGCCGAATACTAATATTTTTGCTTGCTTCCAGCACTCAGGATAGTACTGTAGCGTGAGCATTGCATTAAAGATGGAGGTTAGTATTTGCAGGGCCTTGTCAGACAGCCATTTCAGAACTATATTCTGTAGGTTGTCTGGGCCCGGGGCTTTACGATTGGGGAGGTGCCGGATGATCCACTTAATTTCGTGTATATTAGTTTTGCGGACTTCCGGCTTGGGTGCATTGGTTATGAAGTCATTTACCTTTGCATCCATCCTGAGCGTAAACTCCGGGTTAGAGGGTGTATCATTGGGAGTGAATGCTTCCTCTAGGGAGTTCGCTAGGGCCTCTAGTTTGTCTCGTGTCGAATAGGCCGGTCCTGTCGGTGTTTCTAGGGTCGGCACCTGATGGGTTTCGCGGGTGAAGTGTCTCGCGAGGGGCCACACTGATGGTGTATTTTCTGTGGGGTTGGTACCAAATTTTGATATGAGGTTACCCCAAGAGCTGCACCGATGTTCATGGAGAGCGTTCTGGATTTCAACATTAAGTTGATTTTTCCTGACTCTGTCGTGGTCCCTGTGGTATTTCGTCCAGTCCCGCCTTATGTTGTTCCTTGCCCTTATTAGTGCCCGTATGCGTGCTGGTATTTCCAGTTTTCGCTCTCGGGTGTTTACAAGGGGAACACTTGAGTCCAAGGCGACTTGGATGGCTGAAACTAGGGTTTCCACGGCAGTGTCTAGCTCCTGTTTTGAGTGTAGGGGCATGTCATCTTTGCCATCTAGTTCTTGGTCTAGTATGGCCTTGAATTGGTTCCAGTTAGCAGCTTGGTAGTTGCGTATGGGCCTGGTTCCAGATTCGATGACTTCGGGGGGGGTCGCAAGTGTTATAATCGTTGGCTTGTGATTTGACGAAAGGTCATTAATCACACTGATTCTGTGACTGAGCGTTACCTGGTTCATCAGGCAAATGTCCAGAATATCAGCAATGTCCGTCGAATTACGTTGCGGTACGAAGGTTGGCTCGTCTGGGGCAGCGACTATGTAGTCATTGGCTATCATATGCTCATAGAGCCTCCTCCCCGATTTATTGGGGCGGAGACATCCCCAGTGGGCACTTTTGGCATTGAAATCCCCTCCAAGTATGGTATGAGCGCCAGTTTTGAATAGGGTTTCAATGTCCTGTGTGTTTACCCGGTCGGCGATGTGATTGTACACTGAATAAATATTCAGGTGTGTACCTTGCACAGGCAAGCGGATTCCGCAGGCCTCGAGTGAATGCAGTTCTGGTTTGTCTAACTCCATATGAGCTATTTCTTTACGGACCAGTACTGCCACTCCTCCTTTCGACATGTCCGTGTGTTCGCGGCGATCGCGTCTTACTGTGTGAAAGCCTCTTATGGTGAATTTTTGCCTGGGCTGTAAGTGTGTTTCGGTGATCAGTGCCACGTGTATGTCGTGGGTTTGGAGGAATAACGCGAGTTCTGTTTTCTTTTTGCGGACGCCATCAGCGTTCCAATTTAGAACGCGGATTCCGTCCGTGTGTGAGTAGTTGGGGGTATTATTTGGGTTCCCCTCGTTCCCTTCAGGCAGGTCAGGTGTATTATCCATGACGGGATGTGAAGGTGGTGTTAATAAATGTGGTGAAAATGCTCATCCACTGGTTCATAGGGGCCGTGATAAGCTGCATAATTAGCGCCATCACGGCCTGGCACAATGTTCCCATCGTCAACCCTGGAAAGAGTTGATTTAAGAAGGCATTGATTTTGTCCCAGATGGTGCTGGAATCTTGATCCAGTGGTGGGCTGGCCTGAGTGGCTGTGTTTGAGGGAGGGGTGGGGGCAATAGGGAGGAGAGTAGCTGGGGGCGATGCGACTTCCTGTGGCTGGCAAGGGATGGAGCTAGAAGCCTGTTGGGCTTCTCTCGTTTGCTCCGCAGCCGTGGTGGTCTTTGCTTGGGTATTTTTGGGGCGTTTGGAACGGACCTTCTTCTTCCTTGGTTCCTTGGGAGGGGGCACTGAGATCGGGTCTGGGCTGGTGGAGGTGCTGGGCTGAGGGTTGATCTCAGTGTTAGGGTGTATCGTGTCTCTGTTAAGGGATGGCTGTGTCCCCCCTTCAAAGCTACGGTCGGTCCTGCCTGATGGGCCTTTAGGCATTGAGGATGCCTTGGTGCCTGAAGGGCCTCCACGTGCCTGGTGCATGCCACCTTGATGCGCACCAGTTGGCATCGTGTTTTGCCTGTTGGCTTCGTATGCCCTGCGGGTTGGGCAGTTCCTAAAATTAGCCGCGTGTGGCCCCTTGCAGTTCCTGCACTTGGACTTGTCCTCATGAGGACCAAATGGGCATTTGGCGGAGTGGTGTCCTTCCGCGCAGCGCCTGCAGCAAGGCCTATCGTGGCACCCCTTGGAGGTGTGACCCAGCCTTTGACAATTGCTGCATTGAGGAGCGTGCGTGGGAGTCCGGTATGGGGTGATACTCACCTCCATGCGAGCCAGCATTTTTACATTTAATATGTTGTCCGCTTCCGGCCCCGCCGGGACTGTCACCAAGTACAGTGGGGAGTGTATGCGGGAGGTCTTGGTGCGCATCGGTTCGATAATTTCCACTGGGGAATTTATCTCTTTAAATGCGGCTGCGAGGTCGGCACACGTCTTCTGGTTTGCCGGTGTGCGCAGCACATATCGCTTTACAGGCTTGGCTGAAACGATCTGCGAGTACGGCGCACTAACGGTTTCCAGGTACTCTATGCAGAAGTGGTAGGCCTTCCAGTTATCACATAGAAGCCAGACAGATGTGCCGGGGTCTCGCTTGGGGGCTTTGAAGTGGTACTTGCTACGGTACTCATGTGGTAGTGCCGTTGAAAGTCCCACATCGATGTTGCCTATGTCAGTAGTGTACAGCGTGAGTGGCGGCGGCTTTTTAGGCTGTGGCCTGCGCGATCTGTCGGGGAAGGTGGAAGTGGTCGAGCCGGACGAGTCCCGCGAACCACTCCGCCTCTGCCCGTCTTCAGCATCAGCCGCTCGGGCTTGCCTCTTGGCATCAGTTTTCGCCCTCCTCGACAGGACCGGTGTGAAGCCCTCCTCCTGTTCCCCAAGCTCTGGAGTCTGTTTCCTGGGCTCAGGGGATCCAGGTTGCGTGGGGGGCTTTTTATTGGTTTTACCCTGCCCAGGTTTGGAAGTCCGCGCTGGTGCTGGCTTCTTAACCTTTGCTCGGGTGCCACTGCCAGCCTTCCCGCTCGACGATATCGCTGGCGGAGCTCCTTCCGGGCCTAGGCCTGTGGTTGGAGTCGCCGTGCTAGTCGGAGACTGGGACTGCTGGGCTGCCGACTTAGGGGCCTTTGACTTGTCCTTCCCTTTGGTATTACCGGCTTTCGTGTGACGTGGCTGATCAGGCGACACGTCCATTATTAACCGGCCTCCCGTAGGGTTGGGGTCAGTCGCATGGCTTCCCAAGTTGATGACCATGGACATCAGAGCTGGGATTACCTTCTCCTGGACCACTGACGGGGCGGCTTTCGCTGCCGGTCTTGTGGTCTCCAGGATGGGCGTCTCCTTGCCTTCTGTCAATGTTGGCACCAATGCCGCGCCTTTTGGTGTCGCTGGCGCGACGGGGCTGGAGTCGGGCTCTCCCATTGGCGGACTGCTGGGCAAGTCCAGGCAGCCGTCCGGGAAATCTCCGCAACTCAACAGCCTCGCTGGGGTGCCGTCTGTAAACTGGGGCGCTGCGAGAGCGAGATGAATAGGTGCTTCCGTTAGCGGGCTGCAGGGCGCGGCTTGCCGCGGCACCTGGGTCACGCTTAGGCTGCGGCCTATATTGCGCATCTGCTCGTGTGTGCTACAATGCACGGGGGATGACATGGGTTCTGGAGTGGTGACGCTGGGTTCCCTCGGGCTCATGAGCGGGCTGCCGGTGTTAGCTGGGCTATTTACCGGGGTCACGCTCTGGGCTGCTAGGGTTTCAGCTATCCGCCATGTGTAGAGGCGTGTCAACTTCTTCTGGGTTCGGGGAGTGACGAATGGGGGAAGGTTGACGAGGGAGGGGACGCTGGGGGCGCTAGGGGCGCTAGGGGTGCTAGGGAGTGCGCGGCGCGGGGTGATCATGACAAACATAGGGATAGTAGAAGTAGACAGCTTATGTAAATAATAGGGGTCGCACCAGAGCCAAGAGGGGTTGCCAGACAAATTGCTCTTTCAGAGTCAGACAACAAGCTCTTTTGGATTTGGCCTGGTGCTAGCCTATATATGATATGAGGGGATAAGTCTAAAATCGAGCTAGTGAGCGCGGGATGATCCGACACGAACGGGTCCCTGACTCACGGCGTGCCCTAACCTAGCCCTAAGTGTGGATAGCCCACAACTGGTTGGGGAATGAGATGATGAAGTGCGGTGAAGTGATGAGATGCGGGCTGACGGTCCTTGGTGGTCCTGGCTGGCTGCAGTTGCCTCGGACTCCTGGCGTCCTTGGCTGGTGAGCGCGTGCCGGCTGGGCGAAGACTGGTCTGGCGGGGGTCGCCGAAGCGCTCCCCGCGGCGAAGTCCTGAAGTTCTCAGTCGGCTCTCTCCTGCAGTAGCGTGACCTTATTCGTTCAAGTCCAAGTCCGCTCGTCTCACGGCGCGTCGAACGATATATGCACCCCTCGCATCCCCACTCCAGTCCAGACTTCCCGCTTACGTGGTCCTCACCGATTGGTTGAGCACGCCGCTAGTTCCCCTCCTCTGCCTCATTACACACGGCGCGCGAGAGTTCCGTTTCGACAATTCGCCTCTTCTAGACCTTGCGACCCAAGATTGCGTCATGCTTCTCGACAGGAATCAGCTTGTACTCGAATTCCCAGTGAGTCATGTCTCTCAAATACCCTAACTGACGAAAACTCCGTAAAATTCCGTAATCATATAATTTTCTATGATATCGTCGTTCGTAATAATTTGCTTGATAGCGTTTTCTAAGACATAGAAAACCTATCTGAATGCTAATAATTTTTATAAAATGCTCCGAAAATACCTTAATAATAATTATAATAAATTAATAATAATAATAAATTAACATGAAAAATTCTCTTGGCTGAACAATTTGCCGCGTAAATAAATATAGAATGGCTTCCTACTGACTTATGCCAGTTGCATAAAACCCCTCGAAAAACACGTTACAATGGTAAATCAAATACCACCCCCCCCCCCCCCCCCGAATAGAGAATGTACGGTTACAATTATGACTCTACAACGTGGGGCTCGAAAGAGGGAGGTAAGGTGAAGAAAAGCAAACTTTAATAAAGTGAGTACAGTGCTCAATAAAGGATCATTTTAATAGCAGTGAAGTACGGCCTTATCATGCAAAATAGCACAGATAGTCTGCTCCAAATGCTGCTTAGCCAGATCACAGGGATGGAAGAGTCTATGAAGAAGCAGGAAGAATCCTTGAAAGAGTTTTTAAATAAGGAAGTAGGAGGTGTGAAAGAGGAAATAGAATCTTGGAAAGTGTCTTTGAGTGTGGCTGTGGAGGAGGAGAAAGAGAAGAAGGAACAGGAGAAGGTGAAAGAGAAGGAGGAGGAGATAGGGAAGTTGCAAGAGCACAGAGTGGAGATCATATGCATTGTAGGAGAGAATTTGAGTGAGAAAGTATGTGATGCTGGGGGGCGTGTAGAAGATGGTAATGGAGAGGAAGAAGGAATGAAAGATGGACAAGAGATTGACAGGGAGATGTGTGAAGTACGTGATGGTAGGGGGCGTAAGGAGGGAAATGGACAAGATGAAGAAGGAGAACGTCAAATGGAGGAGAAGGATAAAACTGAGGACAAAGAAGAAGAAGAAGATGAGATAGAGGACACAGTAGAAGAGAAAGGAGAAACGGATAATGAAAGAAATGAAACGGAAGAACGAAGGAAGGCAGGTGATTAGGACGAAACTGAAGAAGGAGAGGAAGCAGGTGAAGGAGAAGAAAAGATAGAAGAGAAACTACTAGCAGATGAAGTTGGTCATGAGCAGGACAATAGCAGCCAAGAAAAAGAGGTTAAAGATGAGGGTGAAAGTGCAAGAGTGAGTCATGAAGAAGACAGCATACTGGAAAAAGATAAGGTGAAGAAGCCTTGGAGAAGGAAGTTGGGGATGAAAAAGATGAGATGTAGGATGAAGAAAAAGGAGTTGTTGAATATTATGAGACAGACAAGAAGGAAGAGGAGAAAAATGAAGAATGGAAGGTGACAGGCACGGTGGAGATGGAAGATGAGGAGTACAAGGTACGGAATGACATGGCGGATGAAGAGAAAGACGAGATGGAAGGCAGAGGAAGAAAGAAGAATGGAGAAGAGAAACAGATGAACAGGAAGAACGAAAAGTGGAAGAATGAGAAAGGGGAAGGGAGTGATTTTGAGGATGAAGATAAAGTTCTCAGTAGTGATAACATCATGATTTTGGATTCTGTTAGTGATGGAGAACCATTGCAACCAGTATCGCAATACATTTGATAATAATGTAGTTAACAATTATGGGTATTATGTTGTGAATGATATGGTTGAAGTTTCACGAGAGCCTTCGTGTGTTCCGAGTGTGAGTTGTGTGGAAGGTGCAGATTTGACAGATGATGGTGCCAATGATGGGTGGAAGGTGATTGATCTGGTTGTTGATGGAAACGATTATTTATACATTCGAGATAGTAATGGCATCGAAGGTAGCAGTTCGGATGATGAAAGGTGTGAAAATGGTGTGTCCTTGTCAAGTGAACTCAATTTTCCAGTTCTTCGAGACTTAATATTGGAAAGTGGATTGCAGCTAGATGATGGGTTGGATTCAGAATAGTTAGTTGCTGCCTCAGGGATGCACATACTAGATAGTCAAGAGAAGACGTTTGCAAATGTGAATTTTTTTTGGTGTATATGTGATATGTTATATATATATATATTTTTTTTTATGAATGTGATCCTCATGTGCTTCTCACGTAAGAATCACATTAGGGGGCGAATTGTAACCCAAGGAGGTTACATGTTATCAGTAAAGGACCACTGTAGTACCACCTGTGCTGTTGAAGGACCAATTAAGGAGATCGACATTGCCGAAGTTGAGGCTGCTCTGAAGGAGATGAAGCCTGGGAAAGCCACCGGCCCCGATGATCTTCCAGCAGAGTTATGGTGCTCTAAGGAGTGGGATGCTGCAGGATGGTTAACACAATTCTTCAATCGGATTACCAAAGAAGGTCGAATACCAACAGATTGGCAATGGAGTATCACAGTACCAATCTTCAAAAAGAAGGGAAGCCCTGCCGAATGTTCAAATTACCGCCCGATCAGACTTCTGTGCCACGCGATGAAAGTTTTCGAGCATATCCTTGACAAAAGAATGCGTGCGATTGCCAAAATCACAAGGAACCAAGCAGGCTTTGTGAAAAACTGCGGCACAACAGATGCAATCTTCGCTGTACGGCAACTGGTTGAGAAATACTCCGAAAGAAATAAACCTTTGCATCTTGCTTTCCTCGACCTTGAGAAGGCTTTTGATCGGGTGCCACATGACCTAATCTGGTTAGCGCTCCGTCAACACGGCATCCCAGAACACCTTCTTAAATGGGTGCAGCTGCTTTACGCAGAACCAAGGAGCTATGTCCTAGCTGCCACGGGAGCGTCTAATGACTTCCGCATCACCGTAGGTGTCCACCAGGGCTACGCCTTATCACCACTGCTGTTCATTCTTGTGATGGACACTGTAACGTCAGACCTGCACCAGCCGCTTCCATGGACACTTCTCTATGCAGATGACGTCATGTTGGCTGCTGAGACGAAGCTTGATCTCCAACGTCAAACACAAGAGTGGTACAATCGACTTGCGCAATATGGTCTACGCTTCAACAAGAAGAAGACAGAATACATGACATCCGATACACAAGAAGTGGGCACCATTACTGTTGACGGAGAAGATTTACCACGTGTAGCGAAATTTAAGTATCTTGGTTCCACTATCTCTGATGATGGGCGACTTACTGACGAGGTCAACACAAGGATACACGCAGCCTGGACGAAGTGGCGAATGACAACTGGCATCACCTGTAACCGTAGGATGAATGACCATCTGAAATCTAAGATCTACCGGACTGTCATTCGTCCTGTCGCTCTCTACGGCACGGAGTGCTGGCCATCTACTAAGGAAGCAGAGCGTCGCCTATGTGTCATGGAGACGAAGATGCTTAGATGGTCAGCAGGTTTCACTAGGCTGGATCATATTTCAAATGATGACATCAGAAATCGGTTTGGTGTTGCTCCAATCGGGAAAAAAATGCAGGAAAACCGTCTGAGATGGTTTGGACATGTGCTGCGCGCAGAGGGCGACACAATGACAAAAGCAGCTTACACACTGGATGTGGCTGGAAAGAGGCCCAGAGGGTGACCAAAGCAACGGTGGGTCGATACACTGCACAATGATCTAAAGGCTGTCAATCTCCATCCAGACATGGCCCATGACCGAGGGAAATGGAGACTACGATCCCACATATCGGACCCTGCCACAAGGTGGGACAAACGCTAAAGAAAAAGAAGAAAAAAGAAGAAGTAAAGTAGTATAGGGCCATGTATTATTTCCAAGCTATTTGGAAGGTCCAATTTTAAGATCTCCAAGCTATTTGAAAATTCTATTTACGATTTTAGTTTGTTTTTTTATATATCTATGGATTATTCTGTGATTATTTAGAAGATTGTTAGTTCCATGATAGAGATTATTCTTGGTAGTTAGTATCTGTTGTAATATTTTTATGTAGATTGTTTGCCAAGAGAATTAATTTGGTTATATGTATGAGGGGAGAAGAGATATTGCTTGAAAATTATGTTGGTTAGGTCTGAGTATTGTTTGGCGAGAGATTATGAGTGTGGCTGTTTGTGGTGATGTGGAAAAATTGTGAAGTGAAGATAATAAATATTAATAGTAAAGAATCCCTCATGATAAATCAAATACCACCACCCCCGAATAGAGAATGTACGGTTACAGTATAAAGACTTACTTAATCAAAATTTGAAGTTGAACGCGCCTGTTGAAAAAAATCCTATGTGACCGATTGTTTCTAACACCTGAAGAAGAAAAAATGGACATTATAATTTGTTATTATGGAAAACATAATAACAAATGGAATATATTACTTCGGACGTGCTGCTGAAGATAGACTACTTACTGACGTCAAGTGAGAGACACCCGTTGTTGGTCATAGGAGGTCAAGCTCCATGCTAAGTACAAGGCGAACTGTTTACAACTGACCTGCTTGGCTCTATGAGGAGAGCCAGCTGTCTGCTGTGGAGGGGAAGGGGGTGGGTGGGTGGGTGAGGGGGCAGAGGAGAGGGTGGATGGACTGGCGAGATGTTTTGAAGTAACAGTGTGGGCGGAGGGTGGGACGGGGGGTTGGGGGGTGTTATTAAAGACCTGTTCTTGCCTATGGTGGTTTAAATTTTTTGATGTTGAGGTGGTCTGCTATCGTATCGAATAATACGTTGGTTTCAAAATTAATTTCATTTAAATTATTATGCAAGTTAGAGCTTTGAAATGTATTGATATGTATGTCCTCTGATATGTTCATTTAACTGCCGTTCGAAACATAATGTAATGCAATATGTTAACATCGTGGTCTATGTTGGTAAATTTATGTTTACTTTCCTCCATATATGACGCCATTGCTGACATTTTTTTATGTTTCGTTGCTGAAAAATGCTCAGCGTAACGAATGCGAAAGCTTCTACCTGTCTGTCCCACGTAATTGGCTGTACAATTATTGCATTTAATTTCATACACTCCCAAGTTAGAGTGTTTGTTGGTGGTGTTAATTTTACTAGAGTTGAAAAAAAATTTTGAAGTTAGAATTGTTAGTTTTGAAAGCAACACTTAAGTTGTGTTTCTTTAAAATATTGGTACAGTATATATGCTTTGATCTACATAGGTGAAAGTAGCAAATGTTTTTTTGACAGGTTCATTTTTTATGAATTTTGTTGTGGGTTTGTTTTTTAATTTATGGATTAGAATGTTGACATAATTATAACTACAGTGGAACTTGGATAATTCGAACCTCAAGGGACCAGTAAAAAAAATAGAATTATCCAAAAATTCGAATTAAGAAAGTTCATTGAAAAGGGTAGAGCAAATATTCAAATTTTAAAGTTTTCATCCAAGAACTTTTATAAAACGTAATATTATATAGGTTTTTAATGAGTAAAGTGTGTATATAGGCTACTATGTATTAAGTTTACATAATGATTTTCGTTCAACAAAGCAGATTAACAGACAACGGTACTGTAAAATGACTGTATTGTTAATAACCTCAAAAGTTTCAAATGATAAAATAAAACCAAAATGTACAATTCACCTATTTAACGACAGTAGTAATCCAGCAATCTAGTTAAGTCTTAGAAAAATCTACTGTTTTTCAAAAAAGTTTGAGATTTTTACCTATTTCCTACAATTAAGTCTGTTGGCCATCACAAAAGAATCTAACAAATGAAAGGAACGGAAAACAGAATACAATCGAGTAGGGGCCTCATGCTAATGATACGTCGTTTTTTTTGGGAATTCCTGACCGAACTGCTTGGCTTCCGATCGGCTTTTTACCCGTAAAAACTTGGAATTATCCAAAATATAATTCGAATTAACCACGATTTTAGCATTGATTGTATGTAAAATGCTAGGGACCAAGAGAAAAATTCGAATCAAAGAAGATTTCGAGTTCTGAAAGTTCGAATTAGCCACGTTCCACTGTATATCCATTGAAGTTGGCTATTTGATGAATGATGTTCATTTCTTGTTGCAAATCTTGTTCATATAATGGCAGATTTAGGGCTCTGTTGATGAGGCTGGTGAAAGTTGCCTTTTTGTGACTACCAGGGTGGTTGGAGTCGTGACATATGGTTGCACTTGTTTGAGAGGGCTTCCTATAGATTTTGTAATGAAGTCTATTATCCTTTCTGGTTACAGTTAGGTCTAAATAATTGATTTCGTTGTTCATTTCATGAGGAATGTTATATCTTTTATTGATGGGTCCTAATATTAAGTTGAATGGGCTGAGGGGAAGGAATCACTGTAATTCCAAACCATGTACCCTTAACGACGCTAAAATTAGGCGGAAAATTTTGAAATCTTAAATTTTCATAATCAAACTGTCAACACAGAACCTGAAATGGAAACTTCTTCGAATGTACATTTTCTTGTCGAATTGAAACACGTTTTGGCTGAGAACGACCCTCAGTAATCTCACAACCCCTTCAGTTTCTTTTGCCGAGTTGTTGGATTTTAAATTGTTTTCGATAGTGTTGATTGCTTCATTAATTTGAATATTGGTGTACATGTTAGTTACATCGAAGCATACTAGCCGCAAGCTGGGTTTCATTTGTAGCATGCTGTTACTAATTCCATTGTGTTCTTTACAGAATTGTTTTTGTCGTTGGAAGACGGTGTTTTTCCAATGACAAAATAATAGTAATCTAAATAAACGAAACCTGTATTCAAAGTCAGGGGTATATTCTATTACGTGCCAAGATACCGGTTGTAAAGCTAATTACATCGGACAGAGTGGAAGAAGAGTATACACACGTTACCATGAACATAGAAATGCGATAATATACGGATCAGATTCAGCCGTATGCGAACACATGTGCGACTCGATACACAGTTTCACCAACATTGAAATGGACCTAAAGATACTTCATCACGAATCGAAATCAATCGAGATATACCTAGCCAAAAGAAACAACCCCAACAATCTAAATGAGCACACTTTCATGGAGAGCTCACCCCTCTTCACTCTACTAAAAACACATCCTGTCGGAAGCAAGACACAACTTAGCGATACAGCCAAGCTAGGTAAAAAAGGGGGATTATAATAGGTACATGTTATTTGGATCAGGATGTACGATGTACTTTTTTCTTCAATAAACCTAGGCAGTATTAAAGGTGCCGGGACATCCTCAGAGACCGGCAGCGCTTGCATGGCTACTAGTTTATGCGTGGCGAAGATTAATCCACGGTCTTTAATAGTTGAATACAATAACATCAATCATGTCTAGGCTTTGTAACACACGAAAGGTACGCATGCAGTTAATACAGACAGCACCTAGGAACGGGGCGGGGTAGGGGAAACCAATTCAGCAAGATAACATACCAATTCAGTCGCCTGTTACTAGTGCACGAGTGAAGTTGAAACTGCTCGCTGTTGTTAGTGCGGAAGACATCCAACCATATAAGTAGCCTATACTATACCGTATTATCAAAATTGACCATTCACAACAAACATATAGTCACTCCAATCAGACAAATTCCGGAGTTCTATCACCATTGTAGCATTGCACCAACATCATATAGATTACAACTAACATATACCAACAAGTTGCATTACCAATACTGCAACTATATAAGTGTACATATTGTAAATATTTTCACCTGTATTGTCAAACATAGATTTTATAGTCTAAGTGTAATGGATCTGATGATGATCGCTTGCCGATCGAAACGGGTCATCTTAGTTTATTTATTAATCTCATGTAATTTCTTACAGGATTAGGGTATAACCCAAGTCTTTTGGGTAGATTCGTGTTGACCGACTGAAAAGCACCAAACCTTTGTTTACTAAGGCAACAATGAAAAATGGCTTCAATCCCCATAGTGGTTGGTTATGTGTACTGTATTAGTTTTTCTTCACTTATATCTTTCTTTCTTTCTTTCTTACTATCTTTCTTTCTTACTATCTTTCTTTCTAATGTGTCCAATTTTTGCTCTTCAAAACTGTGGCAACCTCATGCAGAACTTATGCAGTATTTTGCCTTGCCATACATGGGAGCTATGCTTTGCATGTAGCATACAATTCATGGTGTGGTTATATGTCCAGTTACCGTGCCAAGTATCCAGCGAGAAGAAGACATGAGGCGAACCTTGAGGCAGCTAGAGGATGAACTCTCAGTAGAGTTACCTGCATTTATGCATTTGGATGTGAGCTACTCCATCAAGAGGCTTCTAGCTGCTGATCGCAAGGTCATGTTTGTTGGCCCTGGCGGTCATTCAATGCCTGTGGAACCAAACCCATTTTCCTCAGATTGGGTGGTTGAACCTCACCCTGTAAAGGGTGGGGTGCGACTCACTGCACACATGACTTATAATTGGTAAGTTTACCTGCATCTATTCTTATTTTGTTTGGGGAATGGGGCCGATAGCCTCGATGTTCTGCTCCTTAAGACAACAATCATCATCATCATCATTTTGTTAGAGAGAGGTTTTCAATCATTGAACAGGGAAGGAAAGATAGAAACATGTAAAATGAACAATCAGTTGGCTGGTTGGTCCCTTAGTTTAGGGGCTGTGACAATGCGGTCATGTACCCCGTGTACTTTAGGTGTGCGTAGAATTTGTCTGGTAACCAGTGTTAATTGTGATGGCTGTATTAGTGTGTATTATCTGTGATTCAGGTAAAGACTGCATATGATCAATTTTTCAAGTAGTTCATACTTTTGCTACCAAATGCTACCATCCAAGACACCTAGATGTGGACTTGGCTAATAGATGTCATCACAGTCAGCATCTGGCGGCGAATGTTGGAAATAATATAGCGTTATCAAATAATCTCACCTACAAATTTTGGCTTTACACAAGTGTAGTTAGTGGAAAGTTCTTTTTCATGCCATAAATTTATGACATGGGACCTCTGGCTTTACTTCCCCTCCAAAGGAAGGCATACTGAGGGATTTGTAATGCTCTTAAAAAATCCGACAACTTCGGCTGGATTTGAACCCGCAACCATGGGCATAGAAGCTCAGCATGCTACCAACTATGCCACCGAAGCCGCAAGTGAGTGACAAACAGATGTGGTCGAAGGGATAAATAAAAGTTTAAAACAAGGACAAAAACAGTGGCATAGAGGTTTGGCTGGGGGAGAGATAAAAGGGTAAAACTGGGACAAAAACAGTGGCATTGAGGTGTGGGTGGGACAGAGATAACAGGGTAAAACAAGGACAAAAACAGTGACATAGAGGGGTGGGTGGGAGAGAGATAAAAGGGTAAAACAAGGACAAAAACAGTGGCATAAAGGTTTGGGTCGGGGAGATAAAAGGGTAAAACTGGGATAAAAACAGTAGCATAGAGGTGTGGGTGGGGGAGAGATAAAAGGGTAAAACAAGGACAAAAACAGTGGCATAAAGGTTTGGGTCGGGGAGAGATAAAAGAGTAAAACTGGGACAAAAATAGTGACATAGAGGTGTGGGTGGGGAGAGATAAAAGAGTAAAACAAGGACAAAAAAAGTGACATAGAGGTGGTGGTGGGAGGGATATAGAAGAGTAAAACAAGGACAAAAACAGTGGCATAGAGGTGTGGGGGTGGGGGAGAGATAAAAGAGAAAACAAGGACAAAAACAGTGACATAGAGGTGTTGGTGAGGGAGAGATAAAAGAGTAAAACAAATACAAAAACAGTGGAATAGAGGTGGGGGCGGGACAGAGATAAAAGGGTAAAACAAGGACATAAACAGGGACATAGAGGTGTGGCTGGGGGAGAGATAAAAGGGTAAAACAAGGACAAAAACAGTGGAATAGAGGTGGGGGTGGGACAGAGATAAAAGGGTAAAACAAGGACAAAAACAGTGACATAGAGGTGTTGGTGGGGGAGAGATAAAAGGGTAAAACAAGGACAAAAACAGTAACGTAGAGGTGTGGGTGGGACAGAGATAAAAGGGTAAAACAAGGACAAAAACAGTGACATAGAGATGTGGGTGGGGGAGAGATAAAAGGGTAAAACAAGGACAAAAACAGTGGCATAGAGGTGTGGGTGGGGGAGAGATAAAAGGGTAAAACAAGGACAAAAACAGAGACATAGAGGTGTTGGTGGGGGAGACACAAAAGAGTAAAACAAGGACAAAAAAAAGTGGCATAGAGGTGTGGGTGGGAGAGAGACAAAAGGGTAAAACAAGGACAAAAACAGTGGCATAGAGGTGTGGGTGGGGGAGAAATAAAAGAGTAAAACAAGGACAAAAACAGTGGCATAGAGGTGTGGGTGGGGGAGAGATAAAAGAGTAAAACAAGGACAAAATCAATGGCATAGAGGTGTGGGTGGGGGAGAGATAAAAGGGTAAAACAAGAACAAAAACAGTGACATAGAGGTGTGGGTGGGGGAGAGATAAAAGGGTAAAACAAGGACAAAAACAGTGACTTAGAGGTGTGGGTGGGGGAGAGATAAAAGGGTAAAACAAGGACAAAAACAGTGACATAGAGGTGTGGTTGGGGGAGAGATAAAAGGGTAAAACAAGGACAAAAACAGTGACACAGAGGTGTGGGTGGGACGGAGATAAAAGGGTAAAACTGGGTCAGAAACAGTAACATAGAGGTGTTGGTTGGGGAGAGATAAAAGGGTAAAACAAGAACAAAAACAGTGACATAGAGGTGTGAGTGGGGAGAGATAAAAGGGTAAAACAAGAACAAAAACAGTGACATAGAGGTGTGGGTGGGAGAGAGATAAAAGGGTAAAACAAGAACAAAAACAGTGACATAGAGGTGTGGGTGGGGGAGAGATAAAAGGGTAAAACAAGGACAAAAACAGTGACAGAGGTGTGGGTGGGACACAGATAAAAGGGTAAAACAAGGACAAAAACAGTGACATAGAGGTGTGGGTGGGGGAGAGATAAAAGGGTAAAACAAGGACATAGAGGTGTGGGTGGGAGAGAGATAAAAGGGTAAAAGAAGGACAAAAACAGTGACATAGAGGTGTGGGTCGGACAGAGATGAAAGGGTAAAGCTAGGACAAAAACAGTGACATAGAGGTGTGGGTGGGAGAGAGATAAAAGGGTAAAACAAGGACAAAAACAGTGACATAGTGGTGTGGGTGGGACAGAGATGAAAGGGTAAAGCTAGGACAAAAACAGTGACATAGAGGTGTGGGTGGGAGAGAGATAAAAGGGTAAAACAAGGACAAAAACAGTGACATAGAGGTCGGGATGTGAGAGATATAAAAGAGTAAAACAAGGGCAAAAACAGTGACATAGAGGTGTGGGTCGGAGAGAGATAAAAGGGTAAAACAAGGACAAAAACAGTGACATAGAGGTGTGGGTGGGAGAGATATAGAAGAGTAAAACAAGCACAAAAACAGTGACATAGAGGTGTGGGTGGGAGAGAGATAAAAGGGTAAAACTAGGACAAAAACAGTGACATAGAGGTCGGGATGTGAGAGATATAAAAGAGTAAAACAAGGACAAAAACAGTGACATAGAGCTGTGGGTCGGAGAGAGATAAAAGGGTAAAACAAGGACAAAAACAGTGACATAGAGGTGTGGGTGGGACAGAGATGAAAGGGTACAGCTAGGACAAAAACAGTGACATAGAGGTGTGGGTCGGAGAGAGATAAAAGGGTAAAACAAGGACAAAAACAGTGACATAGAGGTCGGGATGTGCGAGATATAAAAGAGTAAAACAAGGACAAAAACAGTGACATAGAGGTGTGGGTGGGGGAGAGATAAAAGGGTAAAACAAGAACAAAAACAGTGACATAGAGGTGTGGGTGGGGGAGAGATAAAAGGGTAAAACAAGGACAAAAACAGTGACTTAGAGGTGTGGGTGGGGGAGAGATAAAAGGGTAAAACAAGGACAAAAACAGTGACATAGAGATGTGGGTGGGACAGAGATGAAAGGGTAAAGTTAGGACAAAAACAGTGACAGAGATGTGGGTGGGACACAGATAAAAGGGTAAAACAAGGACAAAAACAGTGACATAGAGGTGTGGGTGGGAGAGAGATAAAAGGGTAAAACAAGGACAAAAACAGTGATATAGAGGTGTGGGTCGGACAGAGATGAAAGGGTAAAGCTAGGACAAAAACAGTGACATAGAGGTGTGGGTGGGAGAGAGATAAAAGGGTAAAACAAGGGCAAAAACAGTGACATAGAGGTGTGGGTGGGACAGAGATGAAAGGGTAAAGCTAGGACAAAAACAGTGACATAGAGGTGTGGGTCGGAGAGAGATAAAAGGGTAAAACAAGGACAAAAACAGTGACATAGAGGTCGGGATGTGAGGGATATAAAAGAGTAAAACAAGGACAAGAACAGTGGCTTAGAGGTGTGGGTATGGGAGAGATAAAAGGGTAAAACAAGGACAAAAACAGTGTCATAGAGGTGTGGGTGGGAGAGAGATAAAAGAGTAAGACAAGGACAAAAACAGTGACATAGAGGTGTGGGTGGGAGAGAGATAAAAGGGTAAAACAAGGACAAAAACAGTGGCATAGAGGAGTGAATGGGGGAGAGATAAAAGGGTAAAACTGGGACAAATACAGCGGCGTAGAGGCAGTGGCGGATCCAGAGGGGGGCACCAGGGGCAAGTGCCCCCCCACGAAAAAACATTGACATTGCCGATAAAAAATATTGTTTCTGCAAACTGCACTGCAAGTAAAATCATTGCTGTATTGCCTGCATTCATGAATTTGGTCAATGTTTGATATCATTATAGTATGTAATGGCAACACTGTTAATATAATCGCTACATCGACAGTGTTGCAAGTGCAGAGAGATCTTTCAGCAGCCTGCAACTTGTCAAATCATGGCTACGACCGCGAATGACAGAGGAAAGGCTGAATGGCTTGTGTCTGCTATTTGTTCACTGTGATATAAATGTTGAATTTGAAAAAGTTCTTGAACGTTTCTCTAAAGGGGGTAAACAAAGGATCGCCCTGGATCTTATTTTGTAATAGGCATGTATTTTGATGGGATAGTCACCAAATAGAATCCAATCAGTATTCAGTACAATTGTTTTTTAGCCTATTTTCATTTATGAAAAAAATAGGCTTATGAGATAACCTTTTGTCCGTATGTCTGTCTGTGTGTGATGGTGTGTGTCCCTCCTAATAACTTCTAAACGGCTGGAGCGATTTCCATGAAACTCTGTAAGTTAATAGCACTAATCCGGGCGACCCCGACCGCACCCTTCAAATTTTGTTACGTCTCACCAATCCAACATGGCGGCTGTGCGAAATATTTCACCAGCATTCAATATCTCCGAAACTGTTACCGATATCACCCTGGAATATTTTACGGTGATAAAGGGAACTACTAGAAGTTCACCGATGTGCCTTTTGAAAACCTGGTAACTACAAAACTAACATGACGGCCAAGCGAATTTGCGACTTTAAATAGACATTTCTCGCGATTTAACCAACCAAACGCAATAAAACTTGGTACAGTGTATGTTCAGGCACATTGTAATGCACCGACATCTATCTTCATTCAATTGTTTACATAACCTCAAGATGGCGGCTGTGCGAAATATTTCACCGACATTCTATATCTCTGAAACTATTACCGTTATCACCCTAAAATGTTGTACGGAGATAAAGGGCACTACTGCAAGTTCATCTATAAGACTTTCAAAATCCGGTCAACTACAAAACGAATATGGTGGCCAAGCGAATTTGAAAATTTTAAATAGACCTTTCTCGCGATTTAATGATCCAAACGCAATGAAACTTGGTACAGGAAATGCTTATACACATTGTAATGCACTGGTATCTAATTTAGTTCAATTGTTTACATAACCTCAAGATGGCGGCTGTGCGAATTTTAAAATTAAGTTTATATTTCTTGTGTCGTAATCATGCGATCGAAGTGAAAGTTTGAATAATGAACCTAAGCAATAAATTTCCTTTAATGGTACATGACTCTATGGCCTATACATATAACAATCCAACATGGTGACCATCCGAAATATTTAGACGGTTCTAAATATCTACGAATCTATTACAGCAATCACACTGAATCTTTTAATGTTCATAGAGACTATGAACATAAGTTCACCTATAGGACTTTCAATAACCTGTTGATCACAAATCCAACATTGCGGCGACGCTAAGTATAAATATTCACATGGTCGTTTCTCGCAATTTAACCATCCGAGTGCATTGACACTTGGTACAGTAAATCCTTATACAAATGTTAATCCACTGGCATTTAAATTTTTTCAATTGTTTCCATAACTACAAGGTGGCAGCTGTGCGAAATTTTAAAACCACGTTTTTACTTCTTGTGTCCTAATTATGCGATTGAAGTTTGAATACTACACGTACTCAATAATCTTCATGTAACAGTACATAACTCTAAGACCTACATATATAAAAATCCAACAAGGCGACCAACCGAAATATTTAGTCGGTTCTCAATATCTACGAATCTATTACAGCAATAAAACTAAAATTTTGTATGTAGATAGTGGCAATTAACATAAGTAGGATATATGAAAATAGGCTGTATAGTTCTTCAGAGAACTACTTGTCGTATTTATATTTATGTCACTAGTAGTGACTCAGTGACTGACAATGTAGGTACTATGTACATATTTCATAACATTTGTGTAGTACAGTAGACTTGTATATTGTCTTCAGATAGTCACTATGATTGCAAATGTTTTAATACATATGAGACTGTGTAATTTGCATTAAAATGTGGAAATGTACATATTCTGTAGAATTAAAAAGTATTTTTTTTTTTTACATAATGACAATGACTTTTGTTATTTGAATTGAAACTGAAACCAATAAACCATTTTAATATAATGACTTTCTTGTAGAATTATAAAATCTGGTGGTTGGATGTTATGTGTAGTGTGTGTAGGTTAAATACAAATTTAGTAATTTAATACATATTTTCTCTAGCTACTCTGAAATCCAAGAGTGCCCCCTCCGAGGTGAACCTCTGGATCCGCCACTGCATAGAGGAGTGGGTGGGGGAGAGATAAAAGGGTAAAACTGGGACAAAAACAGTGGCATAGAGGTGTGGGTGGGGGAGAGATAAAAGGGTAAAACTGGGACAAAAACAGTGGCATAGAGGTGAGAGTGGGAGAGAGATAAAAGAGTAAAACAAGGACAAAAACAGTGACATAGAGGTGTGAGTGGGACAGAGATAAAAGGGTAAAACAAGGACAAAAACAGTGACATAAAGGTGTTGGTGGGGGAGAGATAAAAGAGTAAAACAAGGACAAAATCAGGGGCATAGTAGTGTGGGTGGGAGAGAGATAAAAGGGTAAAACAAGGACAAAAACAGTGACATAGAGGTGTTGGTGGGGGAGAGACAAATGAGTAAAACAAGCAGAAAAACAGTGGCATAGAGGTGTGGGTGGGACAGAGATCATCATCTTCATCATCATTTCCCCTTATCCAGCTCCTGCCGGATCGGGGTATTTATGGCACTTCTCCACTTTCCTCTGTCCTTCCACCATTCTTCTTCCACGATCTTGTCCCAGTCCAGATTTCTTTTTCTTATGCTGTTCTTCACTGAATCAATCCACCTTGTTCTAGGTCTTCCTCTTGCTCTCTTACCCTTGCACTTCGCCTCCAGCATCTGTCTTGGTATTCTATTTTCCTCCATCCTCTTTATATGTCCAAACCACATTAGTTTATTCTTCTCAATTCTCTCATTTAGTTTTCCCATCCCAACTTCCTTCCTAACATCTTCATTCCTCACTCTGTCTTTCCTTGTCTTTCCTATCATACTTCTTAGGAATTTCATTTCACTGGCTTGGATTCTACTCTCTTGCCTGCTTGTCAGGGTCCAAGTCTCAGCTGCATAAGTTAATATGGGTACATAGTACACTTTATACATTACCTCCTTGCTTTTCCTTGGTACTTCCTTATCCCAAACAAGTTTTCTTACACTTTGATAGAATGCATTGCTCTGCTGTACCCTCGTGCCAATCTCCATGTCCAACCTACCAGTTTGCATCAATTCACTTCCTAGGTATTTGAACGTGTCCACAATTTCCAAACTCTGACTTCCAATTTTCACAGTTCCCTTTCCTTGTCTTTCCCCTCTTGTCATCACCATGATCTTGCTTTTCTCTATACTGATTTTCAGGCCGTA